>CM066047.1:54198282-59033282 GCA_033557465.1 Ichthyophis bannanicus | reverse complement strand
TTTGCCGTTGTGGAGAAAAGGAGAACACAATAGAAGGCAAAAGAATAATGATGATTTTAGAATGAAAAAGCTGATGGAAGTCCATGACTCGGAGAAGTCAGTATTTAGATGCCTATATAGAATTACCAGATGGTTTCATGCTTAGGCATTTTTGACCTAATGTAGCTATGGATAATCAGTCCCAATGGGACATAACCAGGACTGGCTCAGCTTGCTTCCGATGGTATGTCAGAGCAGAGAAAGGGCTACCAAAAAAACCCCAAAAAACACATAGAGAATCGAAAACAGATTATAAAGAGTTCAAGCATAGAAAGGGAGACCATTCTAACCTTTTGTAGATATTAAAATTCCAGCACTAAATCATCTTTGAGTGGAGAGAGAAGACGATTTAGCTACCTGTACATGAGCGATACTAAACGCCGCTTTTGCTTGAATGAAAATTAAGTTAGTGTTGTAAACATCGGAGCAATCTGCACTGTGACTACTTTATTTATTGATGAAACTATTGTTCATTTAATGCAGCGTGTGACTCTTTTTTGGTTTTTCTCCTTTGACAGTTATGTATCCAATTCAAAAGTGAATCATCTAAACGCAAGGTAAAAAGCACTGCAATATGAAACCAGAGATCATGCTGTGAAAATTATATCAAACATTATATAAAAGACAGAAAACAGCTCTAGTAAGTAGTTTACCTTCTGTTCATCACTGAGTCTACTGATTTCACCCCGTCCAGAAAGTTAAACTCTCATGGAAATATTTGTAAAGTCCAAACTGTTAGTATATGGAAAATACATTTCTTATTATCTAGAACTATCTTCCAAAGACATTCACCTTATATCAGGTTATTTATTGTTCAGATATTTGTTTTGCTTTGTTTATAGTCAGGACTATGGGGACTAATTGTATTATATATTACTTCCTTTTATCTTTATGGATGTGAGCACTCAATTAATTCTATTTTATATTTTAGTTAGTTTTATATTTTGCTGTTACTTATTGCTGTGATTTTGCTTATTGATATTTATTGTCTTTGTCAATCCATAGTTTCATCTTCAGGCCTTGAACATTACAAGTTATTACTAGAAGATGAGGTAAGGATGGGACTGTTCCCAGAGGACATTCTGCCCTTCAGTATAATGATAAAGGAAAGAAGGAGTCTACAGGCAAGTGAAATCCTTTACTATCAGTAGAGGAGGAGGAGTTAGGATAGGTACCGGCTGGAATGTTGTGAATTGGATCCCTGCCTGTCCAAAGGAGAAGACACCCTGGTACTTAGATCAATGACAATCATCAACTCATCCAGGTCATAGGGGCTTCTTCCAGACCCTCTGAAAAAGACCATTATTTACCCCATGCTGAAGAATATCTCTCTGATTGCTGAAGATTAGCCACTAACCCATGACTGCCTTATGTCTCATTTTTGGCTAAGCTTCTGGAAAATGTAGTAGCTAAGAGACTGCTGGAACCTGCTAGATGATTTTCAGTCAGGCTTCTGTCCATTGCATGGAACTGAGATGGTAAATTGTCCCTTTTGGAATATCTGTATAGGATAGGAGATGGGGGATAGCCTTAATATTAATAGGCCTAAGAGCTGCATTTCACACCATTAACCAATGATTATTATTCAATTGATTAGAATCTATAGGTATTTCAAGTAGTGTATTGCCGTGGTTTCAATCTTATTTAGATAATAGACCTCAGAGAGTAGCAATAGGCCTTTGAGTTTCAAAGACATGGGCGCTTACCTATGACATCCCCTAGGGTCAGCCCTCTTCCTTTATCTCTTCAATAATTATTTCCAACTCCAGTACAAAGTCATTAGACAGACAGGGTTGAATTATGCTTGATAGCCCCAGGGGACTGTGGAAAATATGAATTCTTGCCTGGAAACATGATTTCAGGCTATTAAGTTCATAGGAACATGGTGCATTTTCAGTTTATTTGGCCTTTTTCCTAGTTTTGAAGTTTTGTTTGTTAATTTCAGACATTTGGGTTTAAAAAAATCTAACGCACGTTTGAACTTTAACATGTGCAAATCAGTTTTCCATGTGTTAATTTGTAAGGCATGTTATATTGATTTTACTCACACTAAGGGGGTTATTTAGAAGCCCTGTTCATACTTTGGATGTCTGAAAATGGTCATTGAGACGTTCAAAGCATGAAGACCTCCTCAGAGCCATTTTAGAAGCCAGATCTTTCGATATCCTCGGGGCGAGAAGTCCAAGTCTGAACAGGGGCATGGAGTAGACATGTCTGGGGTGTTTCCAGTACTTGGACATCTTTGTCCGATTTCAGAAATGCCCTGGATGTCCTGAGTCATGTTCAAGCTTATACCTGCTCCAGGCATGAATAAACATCAGAAAAGTTCTTTTTTCAAACAGATATCTGGAGGGTGTGGAGAAAGAAGTCCATTCATAGCCCCTATATTTTCCATGTCAATAACGAACGCTGGCAGAGAATAAGGGAGCATGTTTTTGTTTTGCTACACTGCTGGATGTCCCCTTATGCTAGTTTGCACGAGATGGACATCCCCTCCCCATGCTTTCCTGAGAGAGACGTCTGTGTGGTTGCCGGCACAGATGTCCACATTGGGACGTCTATGTTACTAAAATCGGATGGAGATATAGCTATCCCTAGAGTTTCTCGGCAATGTCTGCCCTAGACATCCCCAATTTGACTTGCACTTCCTTTCTAAAATGCCACTTCACATTTTTTAAGTTATGCTAATGAATCAAATGCATGCTAATGGACGCACATCCCTACAAGCTATATATAGTGTAAACGGGGGCGCTGGGCGTGAATGTACACAGTCTTGGCAAAGGCAAAATACTATTATGACTTGCAAAGGATTGTGGGGAATGTAGTCCATTCATACCAGAATCAGCCGTTCACAAAATAATGAGTTGTGTTGCTCGAGTGTAAGCAAAGAAAATATATTTTATTTATGGGGTTATTTCTCCCACACAGATTTACTTGGTAACACAAAAGGACAACTTGCTTCAGTATTGTACTTAGGAAAAACAAATCATGATATAAGCAACTGAACTTCTTAGACAATCAAACAATAAAGACCTTGATGGGAACAGAAAGGTCTTTCTGAGGGCTCCTGCTAATACCTTTTAGCAGTGCTCCAAAAGCAAAAACAAAACCCAAAAGTAACCAAAAACTGTTCTTTTTCAAGGATAACTTTCTTCTATTTTTCACACACAAACAGTAGTTTCCTTTCAGAGCTCACGTGCAACTGTGCATGGCTTAATTACCAATAATTAGCCAGCTGCAAACCCCTTTGCTGGTTCACTTTCTCTACGTGGCTCAAATCCTACCCTAAAGCTTTCTTGTAAACTTTTCAGGGTAGATAAAAGAACAAGTTATATTTCCTTTTGATGGTTGTTGTATTTGTGAAAGTATTTTACCACAGCAGCCTAGACAGAGAGCAATCCATGTATTCATTCGGATCATTTAAAATATCTCCTTCTTCTTCAACTATCATAGAATCAATATCATGGTCTGGCTCAGAGGAATTCCTTAATGAAGCACTCTCAGGATAATATCTGTTTCCCTGCTGTCTTCCAGATGAAGAGCTAGGGCATAGATCAGAGTTCATACCTGAGCTTCCTTTACTGTTAGGTTTCCTCTCCAGATATCCTGGCCAGTAAGTAGTCCAGCTTTTATGTCCAGCCTTCCAATCAAGATCCCTGGACACTGGGTCTCTCTTCACATACCTTCTTGCACTGGTCTTAGGGCCCCTTCCAAATGCAGCCGTCTCCTTCACAGGTGCCGTCCGGGACTTCCTGGCTCTGTAACCCCACTCCTCTGGCTTCCTCCAGTCCAATGGAGTATGCTTGCCTCTGGAATGACTCCCAACACACGTACTGCTATGGGCTCCTTCTTTAGACCTCCAAGATGTTTTCCTCTTCTTCCTTCCACGCTGCTGCTGCTTCTTGCTCTCTCTGTCCTTGAGCTCTGAGTTCCTCCACTCCATCTGATTCTGTGTAGAATATGTTTTACTTTTAACTTGTTTAGAGGGATACTCCACCCTAGCACAGCCCAGCTGTGCTGAATCAAGCCCTGCCCTTGGAGATGAGTGATTGAGGATTACCTCACAGCTCTCCTGATTGAACACACGTTTCCCCACTTCAGCTCTTCTAGAGGCTGTTTGAAACCTGGTGCATTCTGGGACTGGTAGTCTTTTATGAAAACATTCTGTTTTAGTATTTCTACCAGAAAAGACAGGTTGCTTGTTCAGAGCCAATTCACCTCTATTATAGCTCCTTCCTGAATTATGATAAGCTTCTTTATCACAATAGGCAAGGGAATGCTCCTGCCCATGGTTCAGATTAAGATTCCGGATGTGGTTTTATCTTAGTCGACAGAGGTTAGGGACTCTGGTCTGGATATGGAACTGAATATGGGCCCACAGATTTCAGCAATGACCCTGATGATGTTTGCTAAATTAGGGATTCTTCAGCAGTTGAGGCTTTTCTTGGCTCAGGAAAACCTTGTTACAGTTGCTCAGTCCTTCATGCTTTTTCAGTTGGATTACTATACTTCAACCTATGCTGGAATAGCCCTGAAAACATTTAAGTGGTTTCCCATACTATGAGGGGATTAAAACTGAGTGTCCACATACAGTATTCTCTTGTTCTGAAATTCCTTCACTGGTTGCCTATAGAGGTTTGAATTAGTTTTAAGATAATTGTACTAACTGTAACACAGTTAAATACTTAGCAATAAAGTAACAGAAACAGGGCTGGCCCAAGGGTTTCTGCCACCCTAGGCAGAAGCCCTGGCATGCTGCCCTTCTCCCCCACATGCTGCCCTGCGCCACCCTCCCTCCCTTCCCTGTGCTGAACTATGTTGCCACCGATTCTGGCAGTGGGGTTGGCTCGCTGCCAGAATCAGCAGTAGCGAGGGTGGCAAGCCATGTATGCGGTGCCACCCACAGAGGACAGCCACCCTAGTCGACAGGCTGGCCCTGAATACAGGATATGATAACAGAAAAGACAATTAGTCTATACATTCTGTCCAGCAACTCCAGGCTGGCCATTGGTGAGTTTGCTATGGCTCAAACATCCAGCCTTCTAGGACTAGATGACCTAGTTGAACAGTACCTAGCCACCGCTAACTTGCCCATCACCAACCTTTTTGGTTTATAAGTAGATGTAGCTTCTGGTATCAACCTGGCAATCCCACAGCCTGTGTGTCCAGGCAGGTTCTGTTTCTTTCTCCATTCTTGGTTTTGTGTTTATTGCATCTTCTTTTCCTTTTGCTTTTGAGGAATTAGAGCAGGGGTAGTTTGCAATACTGCAGTCTCTAGGGCCTGTTATTACTACTGTCATACTACAGGATAACAGATGAGGACGATTAGATCTTTCCAGTCTGCCCAGTTTTACACCAGGTTAGGGCTGTCAACTCATCTCAAGTTAACAAACAGGTTGATGCTGAATATACGGAGTTATGGTTCCAGTTGTCCCATTGGTGTTTTGTAAATAATCAGAACAACTCTATACATGCAGTATTGAAATCTAGTAGTGGATCAGCCTTAGTTGACCTGGGGTGAGTTGCCATCCCTATTCCTAGTGTAATGCCACCACCTTTTTCAGTGAAAAAGTATTTTCTGCTAGTCCTTTTGAGTCTATGCCAAGGAACCTCATACCTTGACTTGCTATTGTAGATCATCCTTCTGCAGAAGGTTTGCTTCTTGTGCCCAATTTATAGTTGTGAGGTGTTTGACTATCTCTCCTCTTCTCTAGGCTATACACATTTAGGCCCCTAAGTGCAAGACCTGCAGAATTAGATGAGGTCTTATTAGCAACCTATAGAGAGGCATTTGGAGGAGTAGCCTAGAACTAAGGAAGCCTGGGCAAATCACTTGGCCCTCTATGGCCTTAGGTACAAACTTAGATTGTAAGCCTTTCATTGAGCTAAATCCAAGTCCCTTTCCAGTTATAAATTTCTATATGCACTCAAGTAGGTTCTCTCCACAATCTTGTCACACTTTTGTTATCTTTAGATCATCTGACATGGTCGCTCAGCTAGCACATCCGTTTTTCACCCACCATCATGTACCGATACCTTGAATTTCTGCACACAAAAATGTGTAACTCTGCACTTCTTTGTGCTGAATCTTAACAAGCAAACACTCCTCAAGCTGTCTTCTACGAGTTCTTATTTTGTCTGCTCCCTCTGGGGTTTCTCTGTTGAAGATCTTAGTGTTATACCCCAAAAAGGCAAACTTTCCCTTCTAACCTCTGCACAATATGATTTACAAAGATATTGAATGGAACTAGCCTTAGGACATATCCCTGAGGCACTCCATGAATCACCTTTCTTTCCTCAGAATTAATTTTATTAGCAACGCCCTCAGTCTATCACTCAGCCAGTTTCTAATCTAGTCCACCTCCCCAGGCTGTTCAGTTTATTTGTGAGCCCCCCCATGTGGGACAGTATCAAAAGCTTTGGTGACAAACAAGTAAAAGACATTCAGTGCATGTCCTAGACCAAATTCACTAGTCAAACATTCAAAGAGATCAAATGTCTTTGTCTGATGCAATTACCCTCTAGTAGAGCCATGTTGCTTTAGACCCTGCAGCTATAGGCAGGGGGCCACAGAGGCCATGGTGCCACCATTATTTTGCCCAGCACTGCATTAGCAACTAGAGAGCTTATTTATTTATTAGTTTTTTTTAATATTGCTTTATCATTTCATTTGTAGTTTTAATTTTTTGTTGTAGTAGTTTGGATTGTTTATGTGTTTTACATTTTTTGTATTTGTTTTGTGTTATGTAAGTGATCTAAGTTGGACTTGGGGTTTCCTAATTTGCTAGGTAAATATTTTAATTAAATTAAGTTGTGCTGATGTTTTAAATTAGCATACCAAAGTATCTGTTTCTTTCCATCACAAAATGACTTTTCAGTGGTTGCCAGCTTACTTGATCTTTGCAAAAATCACCATTCAGATTCAGCATCGTCCCTGGCTTATGTATAATGAGTTTTCTGTTAATTCCAGACACTCTGATTTGTTTAGCAGTTGTTGCCATGCAAATAATTGTTTCTCTTACAAAGAATAGTCAAATCAGGTGCTAGAGTCAGCAAATAACTACTAGAAGAGAGGTACTCAAGCTGTCCAGGACGAAACAGCCTAAATTATGTTTTCTTTTAGTTTAATATCATATTTTTTCATAGAATAATAAAATGCACATGTGAACAGATCACTTACAGAGTATCTTGATAACCATCTTTCAGACTCGGCTTGTACTAGTAGATCCCCTTATGCATTACAGAGGATTTTCTGTTTAGCCAAGTCAAAATATGGCAGCAGGTGAAATACTACATCTGGGCATATATTGTGAAAATATATACTGTCAAGCAGAAAAAAAATCATCTTTTAAATTAAAAAATACTGTCTCACTAGGCGATCCAAAATGGTGAAACAGATCATCGACATAAAACATGGGCTCCAGCTAGTTGGCAGATTTATCTTTTCCCCTGTTAATTTGTGCCTCCCAGATGATGATGTGAAAGGGGAAGACCTGGATTTTTCCTGCTGATCTCAAGACTACTCCCCTCCCCACCTCCTGCCATGTTACCAGCCCAGTAGATGTTTTTGTAACCCTCTTTGATCTCCAGAGAAGTGCTGTCAATTTTCCTGGGCTTTTAAATCATCTTGAGCCTGGAGAAACAGGTATCTCTATGTGATCCAGCTGCAGGCCTTATAAATCACCCTGTTGCTTTAGTAAGGCCTCCTAAATTTAATGAGGGGAGCCTAGCTGCACTAAATCTAGATGGAAAAATTTGACCTGCTAGATTTAGGAGAATTTTCAGCTGAAAATCTAGCAGGCTAGGTGCAGTTGAAATTTTACTTAAAGTGATATGCAGAGCTGCCAAGTTACTCACATTCATGAGGGAAATTGCTGCCCAGTCCTAATTTTGAACTTGCATCCCAAAGCAGTGTGGCATTGAAATTAGTGCCGAGGGTCTCATAATGCATCACAAGAGGGTGGTCAAAAATTCAGGCCAGGCCTAAACTTTCCTGGAAACGAATATGGTTAAAAATCATCCCTCCAGGTTGGTATTTGAATTTGTTGTTGTGTCAATGTGAACTTTGGGCAATCCTGTGGAGAGTTGCCCAAGTTGTGGCCTGTTCCCTGGGTTTTCTTGGCAAGGTGTGACTGGAAGTAGATTGCCAAGCCTTTCTTCCATGCACTAAGCCTACAGCACCTGATATTCCAAGATGGTCTCCCATTCAAGTACTAACCAGGCCCAACCCTGTTTAACGTCTGTGGTCAGACAAGAATGGGCACACTCAGAATTACATGGCTATAGTGGTATTTGAATATCTGCCTATGTGTTTGATACTTTTTTGGTCTTTTGACATAATTTTACTCTGGCTAGTTTCTTCTCTGCTTTTTGTTATTTTTGACTTTAACTCTCTCTCTCTCTCCTGTACAAGTTGTGTGTCTGGGGTTACCATAGAAGATTTCCAATATGCATTTATTATTTTATCGTTAAGAATGCTGGAAATGGCCTGTAAACTCAGTGGCGGCACTATTCCCCCCCATGTGGAGGGATCCGAGTTCAGTTATTGATTCAGATCTTCTGCACTGAGTTGGCTAAGACTGGGGTTGCTGCAGAAGTAGAGTTCACAGTCCTGAGCAAGGGAAACTCATAATTACCATGGAATAGTGACACCTAGTAGCTGGATTTAGGACATATGATTGTAGGATCCTCCGAGGACTATTGCTGTTATGACTGGACTAAAGTAAGTTGGGATGGGTTGTAAAATTGAGTAGAAAATCCAGGATACTGAAGGGTTTGGAATAAAAAATAATTTTCCTGGAAATGAGCCTGGTAAACAATTATCATAGGAGGCTTTGATTTTGAAATAGTAGGACACCAAAATATTCCTCTATCTTTAAAAAGGGAAATTTCTTGGGAGAGCGTTTTTGGAAGGAGTGTGGAGGTGTGCTGAGCTACAACCGCGCTCAGGCTGAGCTGGGACTGCTTTTGTGAAGCCGATGCTGCCCTGAGAATATCGGGCAGGCACGCCCGGGACACCCTGCTCTTGGTGGGACCTCGCTGGAGTTAAAGTGCTGTGTCTGTGACCCCTTGTTGGAGAGCGTTTTTGGAAGGAGTGTGGAGGTGTGCTGAGCTGCAACTGCGCTCAGGCTGAGCTGGGACTGCTCTTGTGAAGCCGACGCTGCCCTGAGAATATCGGGCAGGCACGCCCGGGACACCCTGCTCTTGGTGGGACCTCGCTGGAGTTAAAGTGCTGTGTCTGTGACCCCTTGTTGGAGAGCGTTTTTGGAAGGAGTGTGGAGGTGTGCTGAGCTGCAACCGCGCTCAGGCTGAGCTGGGACTGGGATTGTGAAGCCGACGCTGCCCTGAGAATATCGGGCAGGCACGCCCGGGACACCCTGCTCTTGGTAGGACCAGGCTGTTTAAATTTTCCTTTGCTTTCTCCACGACCGCGGAGCGTGACCGCGGGGCGTTTACTGAAGGGGCGTGTCTGAAGGGGCAAGTGCAGCCCCTTAGACGCCCCTTCGACGCCCACGCGACATCGGCTCCTCGAGGAGTAGAGACTGCTTGTATGGACATTACCTTGCTGTTCCATTGTTTGTACGTCGTAAGTTTTAGGGGTTTCTCCCTTCTCTGGTCTAATTTCAGTTATTGCTTGATATCCTATGACTTTATATGATGGGCAAACGGAAGGCCAAGGTAGTTCCCAAGTCTCAGGATGCCGGAACCGGTGTTACCAAACCGGTTGGCCCCTTAGACAAACACGTAGTTTCTCTACCTCTAGCACAGTCCTCTCCCGACGGGGTTTCTTTAAGCCCCGATGGAAGATCTCCTCCTCTCTGCCCTGGTTCTGTTGTTTCTCTAGTGTCTAAGGCTCCCTTTGATATTCCCTGCGTGGTGGGGTCTGTTATAGATATTACTAATCCAGTTCAGGGATTAGATCTTGATGCCCCTTCGGAGGCATTGGATCTATCCCCTGAAGCTGATGTAACTCTGAAGGATGTTTTGAAGGCTGTTAAAATTATTGATTTAAAGGTATCTACTAAGTTAAATTCTTTAGCTACCTTTACCCAGGAGACTGCTATTGCGTTGCAGCACCTGGATAGGAAGGTAATTTCATTAGATATTGCAGTTTCTAAATTAGAGTCTCAAGTTCCTACTTTGCACTCCGTTCATGTTTCCACTATTAAGGATTCCTTAGTTTTACATGCTAAAATGGAAGCTTTGGAGAACTCTATGCGTCGTTGTAACCTGAGATTTTTAAATTTTCCTCAGTCTTCTTTGCTTTCAGCTACTATCTTGTTGGAAAAGTATCTTAAGGAAGTGTTGGTGATATCGGAGTCTATAGTAGTTTCTCAAATTTATTATGTGCCTTCAACTTCTAAAAGGGAAAACATTGCTGATGATGCACTGGATGAGATAGTTCCTACCATAGCTAACCTTACCGCTTTTATTGAAGATTCCTCTGACACTATTACTTTGAGATCCACATTGTTAGCCACCTTTCCTTCAGTTTCCATTAAGCAGCGTATTCTTAAAGCTTATTTTAAAGCAAAGGCGGTTAAGTTTTGTGGACAAGTTGTACAGGTCTTCCCAGATGTGGCACGTGTTACTCAGTTGCGTAGAAGGCAATTTCTAGTATTAAAACCTCGGGTTTTGGCCCTTGGTGCTACCTTCTTTTTGAGATTTCCCTGTAAGTGTGCTATTGTTTTTGATGGTACCTCTTATATTTTTACTGATGTCTCCCATCTCGAAAAGTTTCTACAGGACAGACAGTGTATAGGAGGAGACAGCTCCGTTAGATGATAATCACCTTCCATATTTGTGGATCTTAGGGTCTAGGTTTCTACGCTTGGTACTTTTTATTTTTCCTTTGTTCTAAAATGCTCTCTCTTGATGTGGACTATATCATGTATATTTGCCTTTTTTCTTTTTTCAGGTCTGTTAATGGCTTGCCATGTGTATTGTTTACCTTGATTGACCTGTTTATCATTTCTTGATCATGTAATTGATTGGAAAATTCAATTAAAAAAAAAAAAAGGGAAATTTCTGGAATTCTTTTTCCTAATGTGACCTGTGCTTGAAGTGATGTAATTGAGAATGGGCCTGCACATCCATCACTGAACAGTAAGGGCCCAATGCAAAATTTCAGGTTGCAGGGCTGTACCTCCCGGCGGGACGTGCAGCCCCGCAAGCTGTCCTGGCCCAATTCCTCCTCTGGCTCTCCTAACACATCCTGAGCAGCAGGATGGGGAGAGCCGGTGGGAGGTGGGAGGGGACGGGGCTGGGGCAGAGCAGGGTCAGGCTAGTCCAGCAGGACGTACAGGGCTCATTCAGGACACAGCACTCTATATCCTGCCAGGTCAAAGGGGACATACGCGGCTATTGGGCCCAGGGATCCCAGGTGCTGGGGGGTCCCCGCCGCCTGATCCAGGCTCCGGCTGGCCAGCCGTGGGTTGGGCAGCAGGGAAGATGGGGGGCCGAGCCGCACCAGCCAAGGGAGCCTGCTGGGAAGATGTCCTCACAGCAGGCATGAGCATGCCGGGTTGTTCTAGGGCCCAGTTCTGTGTACCGTGGGAACATTTTGTCCTCGCAGTCTGGAATTGGGTCCTAACAGGCCCATCCTGCACGGGGACATTTGGACAGCCCGGACGTGCCCCTTTCGGAATCTGGCCCCACATGTATCCTTGTAAGATTTAAAGGGAACTGTATGGGGCCCTGTATATTGGGGCTGGGTCTTCTTGCTTGGAGATGGGAAAGACTTTGGGACGTGAAGGAGCAGCAGGGGGCTGCCTCTCTTCAAGGCCAGTTAGGCAGAGATTAGAGACCTCGGATTCTTTTACTAAAGGCTGCTAGGTGGCAGTGAATGTCAGGCAAACACAAAAAGCGTGCCTTGGACATGCATTGCCAATTAGCACGGGGCTATAACCCTTAGCGTAGGGCGATTCCTGTGCTAAATGTGAATCCCATGTTAGGGGCATGAGTGGGTGGGTTGGGGCAAAGAGTGGCATGGTGAGCTCTGTGCAGTTAGTGCAAGGTACACACCACGCGCTACCTGGCATTAGGTGAACCAGCGTGATTAGCGCTGGTTCACCTAATGCCATCTCAATAGGTGGAGTTAAGTGCACCCATGCTAATGTAGTACATGTTAGGGAACAGGGCTCCATGTTAATTGCTGGGAAAGCTGTCCACACCCCCGACAGTTAATGCGGTGGTGTTGCACCAAACGCACCATGATTTTGGGGCTATTGGTGTATTAGGTGCAACACCACCTTAGTGCCCTTTAGTAAAAGACTTGATGCAAAGTTTCACATTAGGAGCCACACCCAAGAAAAAGATTCCGGCATCATCATGGATAACACATTGAAACCCTCCACCCAGTGTGCAGCAGTGGCCAAGAAGGCAAATAGAATGCTCTGAATCATAAGGAAAGGAATGGAGAATAACACACAGGATATTATAATGCCTCTATCGTTCCATGCTGCGACCACACCTTGAATACTGTGCACAATTCAGGTCTCCGTATCTTAAAAAGAATATAGCGGAGTTAGAAAAAGGTACAGAGAAAAGCCATCAAAATGGTAAAGGAGATGGAAGGATACCTCTATGAGGAGAGGTTTAAAAGGTTAGGGCTCTTCAATCTGGAAAAGAGACGGCTGAGGGGAGATATGATAGAGGTCTATAAATTAATGAATGGAGTGGAACGGGTTAATGTATATCGATTAATTATTTATACCATAAAAAAAGTAGAAAGACTAGGAGACATGCAATGAAGCTGCTGTGTAACCCATTTAAGACTAATAAGAAAACAATTTTTCACTCAACGGGTAATCAAACTTTGGAAGCTGTTAGTGTAGCTGGGTTTAAAAATGGTTTAGACAAGTTCCTGGAGGAAAGGTCCATAAACCATGATTGAAGAGGACCTGGGTAATCCACTGCTTGCCCCAATACAAGCATTATGGAAACTATGTCTTTTTGGGAAACTGCTAGGTACTTGTGACCTGGATTGGCCACTGCTGGAAAACAGGATCCTGGGCTTGATGGACCTTGGTCTGATCCACTATGGCATTTCTTATGCTGTCTTCCAATTCTCCTGGTAGAGCCTTATAAGTATGGTAACAGCTGCATCAGATTACTGTAATACTTCAATGCAAATGCCATCAATACCCAGTGGTTTTTTCTTTGCTAAGACATTCCATGCTGCTTCGACTTCTTTCATCACCAATGGTTCCTGATGATAAGGAAAAGTTGAAATGGCTGTTGGTCCACTTGATCTTTATGAAATAATGCTTTTGTATATTCTTTCTATCTTTTGTTGATCTTCTCAGCAGCACTCAACATAGAACCTTGAGCATCTTGTAACATTCCAATTCGAGGCTGGAAGTTTTTCTTTAACTCATAGCTTTAGGAAAGCCGATCTTATTCTTCTAATAGTTTCTGCTTCTATTTCCTTACGTGCATCATTGTAGTACTTCTACTTGTCTTGTCTTGCTGCACATTGGAAATCTCTGTTGATTTCTATAATTCCCTCTCTTTCTCCTCTGGCTTTAGCTTCTCTGTGTTTCTGGGCAATTTTCAGTTTCTTTGGTCATCCATTTTGGCCGTTTTTGCTTTTTCACCTTTTGGTAGAGACTTCTCATTTTCTTCCAGCACAACCTTCTTGATATCATCTCATAACTCTTCGGAGCTCTGTCATTTGTATCAAAAGCAACAAATCAATTTTGCAGGCAGTCTTTAAATTCCAGTGGTATGTTCTCAAGGTCATATTTTGTTACATTCATGAGTGGCTTGCTCTTTTTTAACTTTAGCTTGAGTTTGCATACTAGTAGTTGGTGTTCTGTACCACAGTCAGCTCCAGGTTATGTCTTTGTTGATGTTATAGAGCTTTTCCATTGTTGACTTCCACAGCTATAGGTAATTTGATTATTGTACAATCCATTGTGTGAAGTGCATGGGTACAGTCGCTGCTTGTGTTGCTGGAAGAAGGTGTTTGAGATGAATAGATCATTGGTCTTCATTTCTGGTGCCAAGTCCATATTTTCCAACCACTTTGCCTTCTTTGTTGCCGACATTTGCGTTTCAGTCACCCATGACTATCAGGATATCCTGTTTGCATGTTCTGTCAATTTAATCTTGCACTTGTTCATGGAACTCATCAACTTCATCCTCCTCTGCAGCTGTTGTTGGGGCATATACTTGAATTATAGTTGTGTCGATAGGCATTCCTCATAGAATAATAGAGATTAAGCGTTCACTGACTGCATTGTATTTCATTACAGTTCTTGCAAGTTTCTTCTTCATTATAAATGCAACATCTTTGCAGCTTCTGACTCTCATTCAATGCGCAGCTACATCAGCAGTCAGACGTCCCGAGGGCTTTGATCCAACCACATCATAAATGCTGGCTTTACTCTAAAAAGTCTTCAGCTCCTCCCCAGTAGCCAGTTGAGTGCCTTCCGACCTGGGGCCTCATCTTCCAGCAATTTGCAATTTGTTTTGTTGTGACTATCCATTGGGTTTTCGTGGCCAGTAGTTAAGCTACTAGTAATTTAGCCCTCAACATCACTGATGTGCCCAAGCCCTCACAGCACGACAAGCTGCAAAAAAAATGAGGGTTCACCTAATAGAGGTGTTTTTATAAAGTTTACCTCGGCATGCACTTTTATTTCTTTTGGAGTTTTGAGGTGTTGCAGGTTTTCTTTCAAGTCAAGCAGTGAGGGCCTGACATCCTCCTTCCCCCTGGCCACCAGAACTCCTTTATTTTGTGGCGTTTGTCTGCTTTTTGTGTACTCTCAGCAAACTCTCATCCCTCCCCACCCTTGAAAGAAGGGCTGCAATAAAAATTTATCATCAGATTTCAATACCTTGAAAAAGCAAAAAACATAGGCAGAAAGGATAAGTGTAAATATAATCAAATTGTACTATATACATTATATCTGCTGATATAATGTATATACTGTAGTTGTTGTAACACAGTACTTTTAAGTTGAATGTACATAAGTTATTGAAGTTTCAGTGTAAATTTCCTTTGATGTTCATTGTAAACGGCCCCTGATGTCGGGAAAGAGTTTTATATAAAAGCATGTTAAATACTGATGTTTTCTACTGAGTCTAGGGCTATTTTAAACGCTTAAAGGGCCATGGGCAAACCTCTGTAGATGGACCATCTTTTTAGTCCATCCAGATTGCCCCTTTACAGATCATAAATCTAGTAAATGCTGAATCACCTCCCGAAGCACAATCCTTCCGTCTGGATCACATTACTCCACTACTCATCCAACTCCACTGGCTCCCCTTAGATCACCGCATTCTCTTTAAGCTTCTAACCCTTGTCCATCAGGTCCTCTACATCCACCCCCCTCCCCTCTGTCTGGCCGACCTTATTCATTTTCACACTCCCACGCATTCCCTACGATCACTTCATCTAAACCGCCTTCACCTCCCCACTCCCTCCTGGGCACACCTTCACTCTATACGCTCCTCTGCTTTCTTTTTCATAGGGCCTGCACTCTGGAAATCCTTACCCACTTCCCTCAGACTTGAACAGGACTTTTGCACTTTCAAATCCCAACTTAAGACTTACCTATTCTCCTCTGCTTATGACCTTTCTACCTCCTCTGTGTGACCCTTCCATTCCCCCCCCCCCCTCGTGTTTTTTCCCCGGTCTGGCGTGCTTGATTTTCTCTCCTCTTTCCTATCAACATTGTAACTTCCTTTCCTTTCTAGGCCCTCGGCCGTCTCTTTGTATTTTTTTTTTTTTTATGCTTGTACACTGCCTTGATTTTATAACAAAAGGCGGTTATATCAAATTCAATAAACATAAACATAAATCAACTTAAGATTCTTTGCTGTCATATTAAGCATATGGAGGCCAATTCTGTAGGTGCATGTCTGGGCCGTCCGGATGTCCAGAAATCTGTATGGCCCAGAGATACACCCAGTTCTGCTCTCAAGGAGGCTGGACAACCCCACGGGAGCAGAATCATGGCATAGGGCCTGGATGTCCAGGATGTGCCCCAATTCAGGCACCCCGGAGGTCCAGAGCTCTGCTCGGCTAGCTCAGCCTGGCTCCATGCAGGAGCCCTGATCGGCAGTGCTGCATTAGATCACCTGTTCCCTGCTGCCCAACCCCTGATCCCTTCAGAGGCCTGGATCGGACTGCAGGGAACACCCTGCCCTTGCTCACCTTCTCTGCCAGTCCCGCCACTGTCCGCTGCAAACCTCGGGGCAACCTATTCCACTTCCAAGGTAGAATAAGTTCCTGTATAGATGACTAACTCCAGACATAGAGGGCAAACACCAGAATCAGCCCTGTACATCTGTGGACAGGATCCCGCATACTCTCCACCTTCGCTCCTCCTCTGGCTCGCCCCCACCCACCTCTTTCCAGAGCTCCCTGCACATAGAAACAGAAAAATTACAACAGAAACAGACCACATGGCC
The DNA here is from genome assembly GCA_033557465.1 of Ichthyophis bannanicus. Classification (NCBI taxonomy): domain Eukaryota; kingdom Metazoa; phylum Chordata; class Amphibia; order Gymnophiona; family Ichthyophiidae; genus Ichthyophis; species Ichthyophis bannanicus. Next base: position 59,016,821 of record CM066047.1, on the reverse strand, counting down.
TAGCTAGTCTGTCCTTCCATATCAACAACTACAACAGTCCCCTTTTTACCTTTAGAGATCCTCTGTGTTGGTCCCATGCTTTTTTGATTTCAGTTACTGTCCTCATCTCTACCACCTCCATTGGGAGACTATTCCACGGATCCACTACTCTTTCCGTAAAGAAATATTTCTGCATACCACTCCTGAATCTATCTCCCTTCACCCTCATCCCATGTCCCCTCGTAGCAGAACTTGCTTTCAATCAAAAGAGGCTCTCCCCCTGAACATTTATGCCACGGAGGTATTTAAACATCTCAATCATATCACCTCTATCCCGCCTTTCCTCTAAGGTGTACATATTAAGATCCCTAAGTCTGTCCTCATATGCTTTATAATAGAAACATGATGACAGAAAAAGACCACATGGCCTATCTAGTCTGTCCTTCCATATCAACAACTACAACAGTCCACTTTTTACCTTTAGAGATCCTGTGTTGGTCCCATGCTTTATTGAATTCAGTTACTGTCCTCATCTCTACCACCTCCACTGGGAGACTATTCCACAGATCCACTACTCTTTCCGTAAAGAAATATTTCCGCACATCACTCCTGAATCTATCTCCCTTCACCCTCATCCCATGTCCCCTCGTAGCAGAACTTGCTTTCAATTGAAAGAGGCTCTCCCCCTGAACATTTATGCCATGGAGGTATTTAAACATCTCAATCATATCACCTCTATCCCGCCTTTCCTCTAAGGTGTACATATTAAGATCCTCAAGTCTGTCCTCATATCCTTTATAATGAAGCCCACTAATCATTTTAGTAGCCACCCTCTGCACCGACTCCATCCTGTTCACATCCTTTTGAAGGTGCGGTCTCCAGAATTGCACACTATACTCCAAATGAGGTTGCACCAAAGACTTATACAGAGGCATTATCACCTCCTTTTTTCTGCTAGCCATTCCTCTCCGTATGCACCCAAGCATCCTTCTAGCTTTTGCCGTCGCCTTTTCTACCTGTTTAGCTACTTTAAGATCATCAGACACAACCACGCCTAGGTCCCACTCTTCTTTAGTGGACAAAAGTACTTCACCTCCTATACTGTATTGCTCCCTTGGATTGCTACATGCAAGCACCCTGCACATGGAACTGGTCCTTCAACTGGCATTAGGACCTCTGTCTGGACCGAGGCAGAAGCTGTAATGGGGGCAACAGCTTTAGCAATACGATTTTTCCCAGCCATTGTTCTGTTCGTGGAGCTTAGGTATCTGTTAAAGCAAAAGAGAGAGATCTACCAAGTACCAGCCGGTTTCGTAGCTGTCCTTTCAGAGAAAAAGCAGTTAAATCTCTTTAATTATATTCAAAATGTGCTGGCCCAATTCTCTGTGATTTGTTAAAGGGGGAGGTGCCCTATAAAGCAAGACTGCTCACTAGGGGTGGGTGGGAGTCGGGGTGGGTAGGGAGGGAACTAACACCTGATTAGGTGTTAGCAGTTTCTAAACCTGAGGAGGTTACTAGAGTTCAGCAACCTATTGTGCTCAAGGAAAGTTCCCCTAAAGCACCAAAAAGAAAGTAACCTTGCTTTAAAAAAAATATACAAAAAACCCTTTTAAGAGCTCCCAGTCAGAGAGCTAGCAATGTAATATAATAAAAACAAACAAACAATCCCTCAAATCCTTACTGTTTGTTGATCTGTAGAGCCCTGGTTAGGAAGACCACTAACCATTTTAGTAGCCACCCTCTGTACTGACTCCATCCTGTTTATATCCTTTTGAAGGTGTGGTCTCCAGAATTGCACACAATACTGCAAATGAGGTCGCACCAAAGACTTATACAGAGGCACTCTCACCTCCTTTCTTCTGCTGGCCATTCCTCTCCGTATGCACCCAAGCATCCTTCTAGTTTTTGCTGTTGCCTTTTCTACCTGTTTAGCTACTTTAAGATCATCTGACACGACCAGGCCTAAGTCCCGCTGTTCTTTAGAGGACAAAAGTACTTCACCCCCTATACTATATTGCTCTCTTGGATTGCTGCAGCCCAAATGCATGACCTTACATTTTTTAACATTAAATCCCAGCTGCCAAATTCTAGACCATTCTTCAAGCTGAGGTATATCCCTCCTCATGTTATCTACACCTTACTGGGTGTTTACTCTATTGCAGATTGTGGTATCGTCCGCAAAGAGACAAACCTTACCCGACAGCCCTTCTGCTATATCACTAACATCTTGGCAGTATGTGTGGTAAGCTCTAAGGTGGGAATATGAGCCTGATGTTTAGCAGGTATTATACATCTGCCCTGGATGTATATCCCTGCTAAACATGGGTCAGAATATACCCCTTAGGATATAGATGTAGCTAATCTAAAGATGACGAACAGCTGACACAAATATATTGCAAAGCATTGAATGCTTTGTTTATACCTATATGGTGGGCAGGGACAGGCATACTACAAATCCCAGAATCTCTTAGGATAAGGAGGCCTACCTCAGAAAAGATCAGGTGATCTAATTAAGAGAACATACAGGTGGCAGAGCCCTCCAGAAATACGCAACCAGGGAAGAAGAGGACTCTTCCCTTGATCCCATGGAGGTACTTTTTCTTGAACAGTGAATGATTTAGCCCTGACGCGGGTTCAGCAAGTTGATACAGAACCTGAAGGGGGGATGGGAAGAGCAGTTGCAGCAATGGACTGTGGGGTTGTGATCATTGTGTTCATGGGACTGCCTATGACTCTTGTGTACTGATTCTCTGGAACCTTTGCTGTGTTTGTGTTCTGGAGAAGGGGAAACCACACCCATTACTGCTGTTGCCAGAGGCATGGAGGCCCATTCTGAAGGTGCATGTCCGGGTGTCCTGAAATCTGGATGGCCCATAGATGCACCTGATTCTGCTCCCACAGGGGCTAGATGCCCCTGCAGGAGCAGAATTGCAGCACAGTGGCTGGACGTCCAGGGGGTGCCCCGATTCTGGCACACCGAATGTTCAGCTACTTGCCCAGCTAACTCAGCCAAACTCCTTAATGGAGCTGCGGTGCCATGGCGTCATGTTGCTCCATTAAAGAGGCGTGATCCCCGGCCGCCACAACAAAGTTCTTTCCCTGCAGCCCGTCCCCCGTTGCAGCCTTCCAAAGGCAGGGTCAGACTGTGGGGAAGTTCCTGCACCCCTCATCCCATTGACCTGGCCCTGCTCCCTCCTGCTCACATCCAAAGCTCCCTATACATCTCCTATGTACGTATGGGTAGCTTTGGGCAGAGTTTGGTCCCAGGCATTTAGCGGGGTGGACTTCTGATCCAGATGTCCATCCCCGCTAAACATGGCTCTGAAAGACCCCCCATGGTGATTTGGGGCTAACTTCCAATCAGAAGTAGGATTAGCTGAACTACTCCTTGAACTTCTGTAACTTTTGAAAGGCAACTCTGTGTTTTCTATAAACCTGGACTGAAATTGGCACCTGGATCACATGTTTGATACGCTCGAGGCTGCAGGAGGAGGTCCAAGGAGTCCTGCTCCACACATGGCATCACAGTGGTGTAGTTAGCAGAATTTTGACAGCCAAGTCGTGGCACTGGGAACTCAGGTGCAAAACGAACTCCAACTCCTTACCCAAGGTGATTATCAGTGGCCACCCCAAGTAAGGGTGCCTAGGGTGGGCATTGTTGATAGCTGTGATGAGTAGAGGAGGGAATATCACCTGAGCGGAGGTGAAAGAACTAGCAGTGCAAGGAACTAGGCGGGCGCCTAGGAGGACCACACTTTGTTTTATTCTGTTTTTTTTGTTACCGGCTGTTTCCAATGGATCCCAAGGAAGTATTCCAGTGGATTGCTGGAAACAGCAGGAAGAATCCCCAGAGGGCCCAGCAAGCAGCCTTTGCTGCCTTGCATGAGCAACAGTGCCCCCTTTTGGACTTATTACAGTGCTATCTCAAGGCCATGACTGGAGCAAAGGAAGGTGGATTTCCTGTGGTACAGGATTCTTCAGTGTATCCAGTATTCGGGTAAGATCCCAATAATATGGACCCTTTTCTTTTTGGAAACTGGGGGACACTGATGATTTTTTGGGAACTTTAGAAAGGGTAGCCACGGCAGTGGGTTGGCCTCCTAAACAATGGGCCATCAGGTTGGCCATATTTCTAACTGGGGAAGCCTTTGCTACTTACAGAACTCTAGCTCCTACACAGGCCATGGACTACATGGCCGTTAAAGCGGCCATCAAGAATAGGTTTGGACTAACAAGGGACTCCTATAGAAGAGCCTTTAGAGACGCTCAGAGACTGAGGGACCTGGCAATCAAATGGCTAGAACCTGAGGTTAGGACAGTGGCCCAATTAATGGAGGATATAGTTTTGGAAAAGGTTTTGCAGGTTTCAACCCCAGATCTCAGGAAATGGCTGGTAAAACAGGGAATGAATTCCATGGGAGCAGCCATTCAGAAGGCAGATTTTTATTTAGAGGCTTTAGCGGGCAGAGGTCCTGGGGAAAGAAGGTCCATGGGGGAAGGGGGGGGTTGGCCCAGAGGATCCCACAAGAAAGAAGGGGACAGTACAGAGACACCCAGGAATAAGTAGGGAGATAAGCACCTTGCTTCCGGCAGATTCTATCCTGCTCTGGGCCTTCGTTGTGGGAATCCAAGGCATTCCAGGTGGGAATGTGTTGCCAAAGTAGTATTAACAGCAAGGGTTAAGAGGAATGAGCCACAGAGGGACGTTTTCAGTGCTACTGCATGTCAGTTGGGGTGGGAGGCAACATACCCTAGGCCATGGGCTAGGCGAAGCACAGTTGGCAATTGTGAGAAAGGGCCCAAGGTGAGGGAGCTAAGCTATCATGGATGTGGGCACAGGAAAATGGATTGTTGATATAAGTGCGCCCTGACCACAAGAGTAGACCTGGTTACTCCCCTGAGAGATCAGTAAACTCCCCTCTATTCTAACCTCCTGCTGGCCTTAGTGGACTCGGGAGCCACACAATTTTTAATAGCAGCTAGTGTGTGGCTGAATAGTCGCAGATGATGCCTAAGGTCTGCACATCACCAGAAGCGTCTTGTGCAGCTTGGTTATATCCATGGGGCTGTTACACCCTATTTAGTACAGAAGGTTGCTGTGAAATGGCGAGGACTGTCCCAATGCCTTAATATGGCTGTGGTGACCCAAATGCCATATTCAATTATTCTAGGTAGACACTGGAAAGTTTGAGAGGGGTCACCACCCCAACAAAGCATGCATCTAGGGGTGGGGAGGAAGCCAGGATGGGGACTTTGGCCAAACTATTCCCATATGACGAGGGGGAGATCTGCTCTGCCTCCAAAATTTCCTGGCCTGTCTTGAGCAGAGACTAATAGAAAAAGTCCAAGCCTCCCAAAGTCCTGACCTAGAGGTAAGAGGGAAAGCCATCCATTCCACTGGTATTTTCATGGGGAATGGTGTGGGTCCAGTCAGAGTGGAGGTACAGTAGAGACCCACAAGAGTGGTACAATAGAGCAATCCACTCAGACGATGGATTGGTGGGAGAAGAAAGAGGGTTCAGCAGGAAACCCTGGAGAGAATGTTCCTAAGTCAATGGGAGAACTTGAGGAGGCTAACATTGTAGAGCTTGGAGGGCATCCAGAAGAGGATCCCAAGCCAGGAAGTGGGGATAAGGAAACCCCTGCTACCTCAGAACCCGGTCAGGAGAAAGTTGCAGATGGGACATGAAATTCCCTGAGTATAGAAGGGGAAGAGTCCCAGTGGAACCCTACAAAGCCAAAGGGAGTAACAGGATCTGAGGGGATTACTGAAGAGCTGAGAGGAGTGCTTACAGTCCCTACAACACAAGGTTCAACTTGTAGTTCTGACAAATGTAAAGACATTGATCATGTCCTGAGCACAAAGGACTCACAAGCTATGGGGCATCTTGAAGGAAAACTGTAAACCCTCCCAGCTAAAGAGGAAATAGTACAGGAAGGTCCCAAACTGTTAAGGACCCTGTATAGTCAGAGCAGACCCGAATGGTGGCTGTTCAGCAGTCCAAATAGAAGGACTGGCAGGCCACAGTTGATGAGGCAGATCATGGGGAAGGCATGGCCTCTGGAAGGGAGGGATGTCCAGTTGGCCCAGGGATATGGGAGTCTGAAGGAGGGAGACAGATCTTCCAGAGAGATCACTCAATAGGACTATTGCCCCAATACAGATCTTTATCCCATTAAGAGGTACGGTGGGAGATTATGGGGTGGGAAGAGTAGCCAGTTCCACAGCAAAGCCCTTTCCTAAAAGGGAAAAGAAGAAAAAAAAACCTCCCAGAATGAAGACAAGGAAAAACTGCACAACATAGTCTGTAGATATTACGGTGCTAGGGGACATGTTACAAGGTGGTGTCTTCGGCCTTCAGTATGGAAGGATTACGTATGTGTCTGAGGGAGGTATGGCTGACTGGGGAATGAATGTATGCTCAGGTTACGCCACTAATCCAGAATGTAAATTCTATCAGCCTGTGATAAGGCTGATAGAAACATAAGGGGTGGGGTATGTGGCAGGAGTCAGGCATACTACAAATCCCAGAATCCCTTAGGATAAGGAGGCCTACCTCAGAAAAAATCAGGTGATCTAATTAAGAGAACACACAGGTGACAGAGGGCTCCAGCAATAAGCAACCAGAGAAGAAGAGGACTCTTCCCTGATCCCATGGAGGCACTTTTTCTGGAACAGTGAATGCTTTAACGCTGGAGCAGGTTCAACAAGTTGATACAGAACCTGAAGGGGGGATGGGAAGAGCAGCTGCACAGCTGGTTAAACTGTGTAGCAGAGCAACACTGTTCTTTGTAAAGGAGAAGACTGTGGGGTTGGGATCATTGTGTTCATGGGACTGCCTATGACTGTTGTGTACTAATTCCCTGGAACCTTTGCTGTATTTTTGTGTTCTGGAGAAGGGGAAACCACCCCCATCACTGCTGCTGCTAGAGGCATGGTGTTTTGGGGCTAACCTCCAGTCAGAAGTAGGGGTAGGTGAACTGCTCCTTGAACTGCTGTAACTTTTGGAAGGCAACTCTTTGTGTTTTCTATAAACCTGAACTGGAATTAGCACCTGGATTATGGTGTTTGATGCACTAGAGGCTGCAGGAGGGTGTCCAAGGAGTCCTGCACCATGCATGGTATCACAATGGGCATGACATTTGGAGTCTACCCACAGTTTGGGACAGAACTTCAGTATAAACTCTGCAGATCCAGTTTCATAAGCACATCCTGCATTCAGAGAAACTCTCCCAGTAGTGGATACGGAGCAGGCTCAGCATGTGGTGATCATGAAGTTCCCCAGGTATGAACCTGCCTTTTTCCACCTCTTAAATACTCTGCAATACATGTAACTGCTGTATGTGCTTTTTCAGCACTTTGATTTATTACAGAAGGAGATGATAAAAAAAGATCTTGCATATTGCACACCTGAGATTGATGGCTCCCCTGTTGCTACAAGTGGCAGTCCTGCAATTTCCAAAGGAAGCCTAGGTGGGGCTGTGTACTTTTGCATCTACTCCATGATATTTTCTGCTAAAGGTGGTTAAATCAGGATTGCATTCGGGCTCTGTACTGTAGATACATCAATTGCAGAGGAGGAGCCTGTGTACAAAGAACAGGGAAGCACAAGGCCAGCCCCAGAGTTGATTCAAAGTGTTGGAATCCTAGGCAAACCTTATGCCCCCTTCCCCCTTGGCTGTCAGAATCTATTGTTGGCTTAAAATGTCCAGGACTTTGCTGCCCCCCCCCCTTGAAGATGCCTCCCTAGTTTGCCTAGTGGTTGGGTGAGCCCTGGGGAAGTATTTCCATAAGTGCAATGAATCACCAGCATCTGTTACTCCTGCTGGAATTCTGCTAATAAAATTCAAACTTCTGTGTCAAAAGGTCTGAATTATGCAAAATTCTGCATGTTTCGTTGTCAAAAGAACAAAGCATATAGTTCTTGAGTGATGTTTAATTTAAACTACAATACAGAAAAAATGACAAAAAAAGCTCCACAATTTTGAATTATTGGATGCAGAATTCCAGCAGAAATGGTTGGTTCAGCAAATGAGAAAAATAATTTTTGGTGTCCCCTCCCCCATCCCACCAAACCACAAAATAAAACACAAGATGCAAGGTATAGCTAAAAATGTGCCTCCTGTCAATTTGGATAAATGAACTATGGGAAAACTGGTTCAGAAGATCTTGAGCAATGATATTCCTGTACCCGGAGTCTCATCAATTTTGCAAAAGGAAAGGAGCATCCAAGCTGTATGTTTGTAACCTCTCTTTCAACAATTGTCCCCGAAGTAATTTTACAGTGTGTGTTTTCCTGTCAGTGGAAGTGTAGAAGACTCTATTACTTAGGCTGTTCCTTCTCTCTTGGGACAAAAACCAAGAATACGTTTCAATATGATAGGAATAGTGGACAACTTTAACCTACTTGGATCAACTATCAATAAAAAAACCTGTACGGGGCAAAGGGTCAGCTGGACTGTGGACCAAACAGTTCCCAAGCAGACACCTTCCTCCATCCAAAAGGGGGAGGACATATCACTTCCCAATAAAAGAAACACACAGAGAGGACTTCTGCATAAGGTGAGATTTTATTGGGAAGTATAACACCACCTCACCTTATGCAGGACAACACACTCGTACAGATTTTTCTATCTCTCTCTCAGATTTTTCTTCCAAAAGGATCTTTTTATTATTCCCCATCTTCTAAGAACAAAGGAACACAGTCCAGTGGAATTACAGATCTTGCCACCTCTCACAGCAGGCAAACAGGGTCATTCCGTACTTATCTCGGATGCAGATCTTTAAACAGCTACAAGCCAGAATGTCTGTCTGGTCCTGCCTGCATGATTCTGTCTTACTTCCTGACTCAACAGCGAGTGAGAGAATGTATGACAGACTTTCCTGGACACAAGTGATCAGTGTAATAGACATATACAAGACAAACTAGCACACACAAAACTCTGACACTACAACAGGGATTCTGGGAGCCATAGGAAACCCAGAGAATCCATGCCCCACACAGCCTTCACTGCTCAGGAGATGAACTCATTGCCTATCTGGTCCGTCACATTATATACCCCTATTCAGGACCATATTTGCTATCCGGGGCATTCTTCTCTAATTAGCTAATTCTTGTTGCAGCTGTCTAGGGCTCCCACTTGAGTATAACATGGCAAATCACACATGTCTGTACCCCTCTCCGTTGAGCTCTCTCTCAGGCCCATGTCTGCAATTATCAGCTTGGGCCTTGTCAGATTGATAATTGTTATCTGACCTCTGCCCCCACTCACTCGGTTCTTTACCTGGTTCTCTTGCTTGCTTCTCTCCCACCCCTCAGTTCCCAAGAAATATATCTCTTTAACTCCCCATGTTCTGACAACTATACTGGGTGCCATTTGTTCTTCTTCATGCTAAGCTGGCATGTTTATATCTCATGATTGCCTTTCTCCCCTCTCTCTCTGTCCACCACTTACTGATAAATGTGTTTTCACATCTTTTCCATATGAGGTCACATACCTCTGAAAGCTTCACGTACACATCTCAGAACAATTCCTGCATTCTCCTCTGGCTCTCGCAAACACCAGGCAGTCAAGAAATCCGACAACGCAGTGCTTTTGGCAGAATGGCTCTGAAGGATCTAGACAAGATTCTCAAGAGCAGAGATGTCTTTCTCCATACAAAGCTTTGACTTGCCCAGGCCATGGTATTTTCAATAACATCATATGGATGCGAAAGTTGGACGGTGAAAAAGATAGACAGGAAGAAAACTGATGCCTTTGAATTATGGTGCTGGTGACCAATACTGTGCATTCCACGGACTGCCGAAAGAACAAACCAGTCAGTACTAGAGGAGATCAAACCTAAGCTTTCTTTAGAAGCTCAGATGACAAGACTTTGATTTTCATACTTTGCATACATCATGCAAAGAGATTTCTAGAAAAAAACATCACGCTTGCCAAGATGGAAGGTCAATGCAAAAGAGGAAGGCCAGCAATGAGATGGATTCATACAACAGCAGCTATGGATGTCACTCTGTCAACAATGAGCTGCCTGACTGAAGACCGAACACAGTTTAGGACAACTATCCAGAGGGTCACCATGAGTTGACACAGACTCGATGGCACTTAACAAGAGGAATATTTTAAAAAACTATGTATATAGTACAATGCATCTTCAGTCAAGCTGATATACCCTCACATACAGCAAGTCAACTACAAGACAAACCTTTGACTTTGAAAGCAGAATTACATAGTTTATCCACTATGGTCTAATTTTATTTCAAAATAAAACAGAAGTGAGAATCAAGATAGCCAAAATAAGGGAGTAGGGCCACCATGATGTTTACTTTTGAGTACTAGTTGCCCAATCCGAATCCATTAAAATATCTAAGAATGGCAAGCGTAATGGTTCAGCAAAAATCTCTGTCCAGCTGCCCCCTGCTCAAACCTCTTGTGAGCTTACAGTGTAGAGAACTGAATTCTGTAGGATGCAGTCATTGCCTCGATTACCTACCCGATGCTGTGTGAGGTTTTTAAAATACTGCTTTGAAAGATATTTATGGAAGAAGATTATAGATCTTTTTTTTAAATGGTTACTCATGCACTGCCAATGTGTTTCCATTCCACCCCTGAACATCTTCGTGATTGCAAACAAGTAAAGAGTTCAACTCTTTAACCTGTTTGGGTTGTAGGCAACTTTCAGCCATCTAGGCAGGTGCAGGAATGGGTGGCCTGGCCCCTGACTGAAATCCTCACTCTCCACCAGTTCACAGCGACAGACAGCATTGCAACCACCATGCATGCACGGAGGCAACGCACTGCTGTCCACAGAACAGCCTATACCCATGTCTCCATTGCCTTCACTTCAGCCATGCAAAAGAAAGCGGCTTCGGGAGCCCGGGAGCAAGTGCGCACAAAGTTGTTAAGTCAATTCTACCTTGTGTGACTTCCTGCTTGTGCCTGAACTAGAGACAGAGCCTGGCATGTGGCTGCTGCTGTACTGATACCATAAAAACATAAAGGTGGCAAGAAGCCGTCAGCAATGCTGGTAGTGACTCAAGCTTATGTCTGGGGACCATTAGGCTGCAACTCTAGCAGCCATGTACTGAGGGCTGAAGTTACCTATGTGCCCCCTGTTATGCAGGGCCTGGGGCAGCCGTCCCCTTTACCCATAGGTAAAAGCAGCCCTGGGTGGGACAAACTACGTCACAGATGCATCAGTGAGAAAAAAAAGGTTAGCTACAATTCGAGGTGGCATTGCTAAGCTTTTGCAATAGTGCCCATATGTTCGTGCATATTTGGATGCGTACTTGATTGTCTGCCTTATTTGAATATCATCCTCACTTGGTTTGCAGCTTGTCGTGCTGTGAGGGCTTGCGTGCATCAGTGATGCTGAGAGCTAAACTATCGATAGTTTAACTACTGGCAGGGTCTCCCAAGATGGACAGGTCTCAGCTGAGGTGCCAGACCAAGACAAACCACCCATCTGGGCAGCAGCAGCAGAATGGGATAGTGTTGATGGCGGAGGATCACATTTTTGTGACAACGGCAACAACACCAAACTTAAACTGCGCGGAAGAAAGGCCCGGCAATCTACTTCTGTATCTTGCCATGAAAACCCAATGGATAGTTACAACAAAACAAATTGTGCTCTGGTGCTGGAAGATGAGACCCCCAGGTCGGAAGACACTCAACCAGTCTGTCAACAATGAGCCGCCTGACTGAAGACCGAACACAATTTAGGATAGCTATCCAGAGGGTCGCCATGAGTCGACTCCGACTCGACGGCACTTAACAACAACAACAACAAAATCGGAGATTAGCAAGCACAATAAGCATTGCATTTACATGCTTTATTGGCCAGTTAGGGCTCACTAGTAAATCAGCCCCTTTGTTTTCATCTTATTGGTGGAGAGGTCTCGGTTTTCGCACCTCTTCTTCAGGTAGCTCGCTGACTCCAGAATGGACTTTGTCAAAATATTTTTATAACATGAGCCTTTATTAGATTGCTGTTTAAGAAATGCACTCATCTGTGGCCAGCTAGCACGAGCTTGATGTAAAATGAAGCAAACTCTCTTATGATAAAATGGCAAAAGGGGAAAAAAATCCTTCACAGAAAAGGTTCACAAATCTCAACTATTACAAAGAAATCTATTTGATTACGTTATAACTGCACTGAAATTGAGAAGTGTAACATGGCAAGTAATCATTACAGTGCTAATTAGCATGCCCTCAAAAATGACCATTTTGCCAGCATATTCTTCTGCAGCTAATAATCGGTTTACAAATGCCTTCTAGCTTCTAACAAGCATAAATCTCATCTTGTCCAAATTTTGCAGTTTCTCATGGAAGGACTCCTTAAATGTTTTTCCTTAAGGCGCCCCCTAGTGTTTATTCATAATTTACTCAACATGGTAAAATTCAAGGGAGCACAAACTATGGGGCATTCATGAACACACATTTGGTTCGTTTGGGCACTTAGCGCACACATAATCAATTTGCATACTTAAAACTCTCACACACATACAATGTGGGCTTCAAGTAGGAATATGTGAAACGAACATAAAGAAATACCCAAAAATTGGGAAAATTTCATTTTAAACGAGTACAAACCAAACATTTCTTGGCCGTGCACACCTCTACAATGTATGAGGAAAATCTTACAAACCAAGGATGGACTGAATTAGAAACCAAACAAGTCCTTGGTAAAGCAGTTAACAAACCATTGATAAATAATTATAGACACTTTGGAAAGTTTTTAAAAATATATATATTTCTGTGCTCATATCATACACAAGGATCTCTCACTTCTAATCATCACATACAAATCCCATTGAATTCCAAACCTTCATACCAATGTGAAAATAAGTACGTTTAAGATAAGTACAGGTTATTGAATAAGCAATTAAAAAATCATAGGTCTTTCAAGAAATGTCCTCCACTAGGGATTTCCATTAACATGCAAATTGTAAGCCACCAACATGGGCCATGTTTTGCCTTTATTTTACTGCAGTGGTTCTCGACCTATTCCTCAGGACACACTTAGCCAGTCTGGTTTTCAGGATGACTACAATGAATATGCATAAAATAGATTTGCATGTACTGCTTCCTCTATTGTATGCAAAATCTTTCTCATGCATATTCGATGTGGTTATCTTGAAAACCTGACTGGCAGGTATGGTAAACTCCAGCTGAGCAATGACACAAGGCTCTAAGGTTTAAAGAAAAATACACTTTATTTTCAGATAAATGCCGAAGCAAACTGCCCTGGCCCTTCTTGGGCCTGCAATACAGCTGTAACAGTTCCTTGAGTAGTCTTAGCAGCGCTGGTCTGCTGGGTGAGAGAACACTGTTCCAGCACAGGCAGTTTTCGGGTAAGAAAACTATCTGCTTCTTCCCCAAAGTTCCTTCGCTCTGGGGCACAACTCAGTAGTACACTTTCAGTCTTTAGAAGCAGGGCAGCATATCGACAAAGTAAACAGCAGCTCTTTATAGCACAAGAGTCTTCCATTTGGGTAAGAAGTCTAACAATAAGGCTGAAAGCACAGCAACAAACTTAAACCACAGTTCCTGCGTTCTCAGCAATCTCTCTTTCGAAGGTAACTGGTCACCACATATTCTAGTAAACCCCCGAGCTCCTCTCTCCCTCCAGGTCTCTGAGTTAAACCCTGGGCCTGGCCACGCCCCTCTTGAGGCATTCTCCAGCCTTTCCCCTTAAAGGGACAAGGGTTTCAGCTCTTACCAGAGCAATACCTCACCTGTGCTAGGCTTGGCCTGGGAGTCTCCCTGAGGGTGATGGGGAGGCTTTTATACACTCCCTCACAACTGGGTTGAGAACCCCTTGGTTAGAACCAGGTCATCTTTTAGGAGTATGTTTACTAAAGGGTGTTAGCTGCTATGGCAGTGATTAATGTGGAATTATCACATGGTGGTAGCAGCTAACATGCGAAAAATACAGACACTGTGGAGATTTTCCACAATGTCTGCATTTTGCTCAGTATCTGCAGGCTTGGATAGGATTAGGATGGATAGTGGGTGTGCCTGCAATGGGCAATTACCACAGACACTACCAGTTTGCATCCGCAAAGCTTGCCCTCCGTGATCCCTGTGTCGTCTTCATGGTAGGGCAAACACTGGAAACGCCTCCCTGCAGATACCACGGGACTTTTACAGCTAACGTGGGCTTTTTGCAGCTATCATCTGGTGTTAGTTGCAAAAGCCTAACACCCTTTAGTAAATATACCCCTGAAAGATTGCTGGTTGAGCGAGTGACAATTTTCAGATTTCGTATGTATTGTTTACAACTTAATTCATCAGTTTTTGCTGCCAAAAATAATTTTATACATGAGAGATTAAATTTGTTTTGTTTTCTAATAGACATCTATTTATTCTTCCAAATTGAAATAAGATGTGTTCAATAATGGTGCCACACCAAAGAAGCTTATTGCAAAACCCGATGCATGTTGGGTTGGCTGCTTTCAGTTTTACATGTTAATGGAAGCCTCTAATGGAGAAAATTTCTTCCAACATGTATGATGTTTTCTTATCTCTTTTAAGACAGGTAAATTACTTATTAAACATATATTGACATTTTTAATTTTGGATGAAGGTTTGGCATTCAGTGGAGCTAGTGACTATTAGAACCAAGAGACCTCAATGCTTGTTATGACCACACAAACAAACATTTTTGCTATAAACTTTTCATAATATACATTATTATTTAGCATTAGTTTATTAATTACTCTAGTTTAGTTTATTATTGCATATGTTGTTTTGTAAACCTCTGAGGATTTATGGAATATAAGTAAATAAACAAGGGATTGCTTGTTTCAAAATTCCAAGTAGAACCTGGAACTCTGTAATCAAACTCGGCATAAATTTGCAGATTGTTAGTGTAAATAAAGGGTTAACAATGTCCTTTAAACCTAAAGTGTGGAGGTGGGATGGGGTTCACAGATTGGATTGTTGGGCTTACCTGAAATGATTACCTTTTTTTGAGAAAAGTCAGATTACGTCAAATGTCTTTCTTTCAGCCAAGACTAAGAAGCTTGGGGAGACAAAGCAACTTGTCCTACATCACAAAGAATTTGGAATGTCCCAGGCTGTCCTCCGAGTTCTGTGTTCTATTTACTAAGCCAGTTCTCCTGAGGTCACCAAGGCCTCAGTATATTGCAGTTTTCAGAACTCAAAGACGAAAAGGAGGATAAACGCTACTAAACATAGACCAGGTTTCAAAAGAAGCCATTCATTATAGCTCTTGGATAAATAATAGTTACTACTCAGGAAAATCACCACCAAATTGTGACTAAGCATTCTTCAGGTCCCTCAACCCTGTCCCATCATGCCAGTGGGTAGAAATTTCTAGCACCGGATTCAAAAGAGGTAAAGAGTTCATGGAGTAAGTTATCTCATTTTCCGGCCCTCTAAACCAGAGGTTCTCAGTTTCAGCCTCAAGATCAGTAAACATGTACATAGCCATTAGTCTGCTGAATATTCATTGTGGGAATCCTGAAAATCAGGCAGGTTTATAGTCTCAAGGATCTGTCATAGAAAAGATCTGTAGACATGATATAGTAAAACATGTACATATAGACGTATAGCTAAGCTTTTATGAAGCTTTCTTTTTTATCCTAAGCTTCAAACCTTTTTATGCCATTTAAAATATTTATAGTTCAATTTCACTAATTTCAGCCTTTTTTCATAAAACTGAAGTACAGTTAATCCATGATTAGATATAATGGAAAGCAGATAGTACTGAAATGGATTTTGAACAATTTCATATTGTTAAATTGAAATAGACATGTTTTGTGTTAATGCACAGAGGCTCTAGTAAGTCTATACCTGCTTGAGCAGTTTTAGGTACGTTTTGCTTAAGCAGTAGTGCCTACTGGGGAGACTCCATCCATCTGTGTGTCTGTCCATATGCAAACAGATGCACACGGCTTCACTAGAGTCCCCAGGTCCTGCTGGCAAAGAAAAGGCTGAGTTAAAGAGCAGGCTGGAGTCCCCAGCTACCACCAGGGAAGAAGAGCAGAGCGGCGGAGGCAGCCAAGTGAAAGAGCTGGCGAGAGCCTCAAGCTCCCACCAGCAAAGACTGGTTGAGGTTTGGAGGAGAGGTAGAGTAGAAAGGAAGGGGTTATAGAGAGAAGAGGAGTGAGGGGAAAAGCATATGCGAAGGGGGTGGGGTCAGGTAGTGGTTGCTGTACGCAAACCCTTTAGCCTTACATCCCTCCCCCCTGAGATTTTGATAATTAAACTCAACAGTCATGATCATCTGAACACTACCCTTCCAACAAAAACCTTAGAAAAATGCATAATTGGGCATCATACTTTAAATATGAAGTTTTGCTTGTATGTACTGTGTGTCTGCTCTTCCTGCAGGTAAAAGAATGTGCAGATTGCTCTTTGAGTTTGTGTGCCAGTCGGAATCTATTTTGTTTTGAAAGCTGCCGCTCTTCGGTGTACCCCAGAAGTTGCTACCCTAGATGACTGCCTTGTCTTACCTAATAGCTGGACCAGCCCTGGGTGGGGTGAGAGAGCAGAAAAAGAGAGGGATAGGATGAGGGGTAGAGCATAAGGAGGAGGGAAGGATTGGGCGTTAACACAAGGAATAAGGGGAAGTGCAGGGAGAGAGAAGAGTAGAGGGGGAGGTGTAAAATGGGAAAGTACAAGGTGCGGCAGGGAAGGTAGTGAGAAAGAGAGGGGATGCAAATGAAATGGCATTCAGGGAGAGGAAACGAAGTACAGTGTTGGGTGGCAGGGGAAGGAGAGAAGGGAGGGGGAATAGTGTGAGAGGGACAAGGGCATTGTGGGTGTAGATGCATGGCTCTGGACATATAGGCCTCTCTATTGAACTTTCCCCTTTCCTCCTGCACAATCAAATGGCACACCCACACAATCCCCGAGACACAATAGTGACATGTACACCTCCAACACACTCACACACAGCCCCCTGACTCATATACATAAACAGCCTCAGACACACACCGCTAACACACACACATATCCTTCACCATCTGATATCCCTCTTTCACATCCCCATCACATGGAGACAGTTATACCTATCGTACCATTGGTTCATACACCCACAAGCACCTCACATACACCATCGGTCACCATGCACAGTATGCTCACCTATCCAGACACCCACTTGCCACTTATAGAAATTGATAAAAGGGGCAACATCTGGATAGCAGTGTTCATAAATGCCCATAGCATGGGGAATACGATCCCAGATGTTGAGGCTTGGATTAGTGGCAGTTACGGAGACATGGTTCACGCATAACCATGACTGGCATGTAATTATACCGGGCTATAATTTATTCAGGAAGGACAGGCTAGGAAGAAGGGGAGGAGGAGTGGCACTATATGTACAAAATAACATTAAATTACAGGGCTTAAAATGGAGTGAGGAGGAACTGTGGGTTAAATTAGAAAGAGGAAAAAGGGAAATCCATTTGCACTGGGCTGATATACAGATCCCCCTCACCGGGAGAAGTACACAGAGATTTAATAGAAGACATATGCAATATTGTAATGAAAGGAGAAGTGTTACCGATGGTGATTTCAATATGCTGGATGTTGATTGGCACATCTCTGCTGTGGTGTTATCTAGGAGCAAGGAGATCCTGGATTCTCTATTCTGGTAACAGAACCCACATGTGAAGGCGCCATACTCTATTTGGTGCTTACCAATAGGGAAAGTGTTTCTGATGTTTTATAGTGAGAGATCTCACATCCAGTGATCACCAGATGGTGTGGTTCAGTATTAGGACTAGGGCTGAGAAAATCCATTCAAAAGCAAGGGTCTTAGACTTTAGGAAAACTAACTTTGCCAAGATGGGATAATACCTCAAGGAGTCATTGGCGGGATGGGAACAGCTGGGAGATGTAGAAAAGCAATGGGCAATACTGAAAGGGGGCATTTTAAGGGCAACAAAACTTTTCAGTGTTTCTTTGGAGTTGGGAGTGGTCCCAGAGGACTGGTGAAAGGCACATGTGGTCCCTTTACACAAAAGTGGAAGTTAGAATGAGGTTGAAAACTACAGGCTGGTTAGTGTAACTTCTGTGGTGAGTAAATTATTGGATACGCTACTAAAAGAAAGAATAGTGAGATTTCTGGAGTTCAATGGCTTACAGGATCCAAGGCAGCATGGGTTTACCAAAGACAGGTCTTATCAGACAAATATGGAGTTGGACTGAGGGAGAGCCTTAGATGTGATGTACTTAGATTTCAAAAATGCCTTTGACATCGTTCTGCACAGGCGACTTATAAACAAACTGAGCACCCTAGGGATGGACCCTAAAGTTACTGACTGGGTTAGAAATTGGTTGAGTGGGAGTTTGGCAAAGGGTACAGGTAAATGGAGCTCACTCTGAGGAGGAGGAGGTTACCAGTGGTGTGCCCCAGGGATCTGTCCTTGGTCTGATTCTTTTAAACATCTTTGTTTAGTGATATTGTGGAAGGACTGTCAGGTAAGGTTTGCTTGTTTGCAGATGATACCAAAATCTGCAGTAGAGTAGACACCCAGGAAGTTGTAGATAACATGAGGAGGGATCTAACTAAGCTTGAAGAATGGTCTAGAATTTGGCAGCTAAGATTTAATGCTAAAAAATGCAGGGTCATGCATTTGAGCTGCAAAAATCCAAGGGTGTATGAGGTGAAGTACTTCTGTCCACAAATGAAGTGCAGGACCTGGGCATGATTGTGTCTGATGATCTTAAAGTAACTAAACAGGTAGAAAAGGTGACAGCAAAAGCTAGAAGGATGCTTGGGTGCATAGGAAGAGGAGCGGCCAGCAGAAAAAAGGAGGTGACCGTGCCTCTGTATAAGTCTCTGATGTGACTTCATTTGGAGTATTGTGTGCAATTCTGGAGACCACACCTCCAAAGAGATAAAGAGGATGGAGTTGGTGCAGGAGTGTCTCCTAAATTGTTTCGTGGTGTTTGTTATAAAGCATATGGGGACAGACTTAAAGATCTTTATATGTAGGTGGGATAGAGGAGACATGATAGAGATGTTTGAATACCTCCTTGGCATAAATGCACAGGAGGAGAGCCTTTTGATTGAAAGCAAGCTCTGCTACGAAGGGACAAAGGATGAGGGTGAAAGGGGATAGACTAAGGAGTAATATGCAGAAATATGTCTTTATAGAAAGAATGGTAGATGTGTGGAATAGTCTCCTAGAGGAGGTAGTATTGACGAGGACAGTTTCTGAATTCAAGAAAACATCGGACAAGCACAGAAAAAATTAGTTGAGATGGAAGGGCAGAATAGATAGGCCATATGGTCTCTTTTTGCCATCATGTTTCTGTCTCTTGCATGTGCCCTGCTACCCTGTGGGCACAGTCCAAAAACGTGATTGGAGTGGAAAAAGCAGTTTTATTTCTCAAAATACTTGTCAACCCGACACAGGCCGTGTTTCGCAAACCTTCGTCAGGGGTTGATTAGGTAGAATCCTCCACAGGAAGACCCAGCAAATCATGGTCTTCAAAGGAAATTGTTCTTGTCAAGCTCCTTCACGCGCCGTTATAATGGAAACTCAAAATCTTCTTGGCTCTGGCTCTGGGCGCTAGAGCAACACATATCTCACTGGTATACCAGAAGTAGATTGCCAGACCTTTCTTCCGAGGCAATGGAGGGTTAAGTGACTTGCCCAAGGCCACAAGGAGTGCTAGTGGGAATCAAACCCTGGTTGCTTGGTTACCAAGCCAGTGTTCTAACCACTCCTCCACTCCCTTAGCACATGTTAAGTAGCAAATATTATGCGCTTTGACGCTAATGCACATTTGTAACTACTCCCCTAAGTGTAAGTAATGTGCACTGTCTGAAGGAGAGACTGGGTTCAATTCATTTGTCAGATCTTCTGCTCTCCAGGATATCTGGAACTGGGAATGCTGCAGTGGCGGTGTTCACATCCACTGCAGCTAGGGGGAGCCTCAGTCATTACGCCAACCTTTGGGGGCGTTCTAGGTTTAGGATATACCTTTGTGCTAACAAAATACAGATTCTACTTGTGGATAGCACATGAGGAAATCTTACTTTCAATTGTTTATAAAACCTTTATATCCCATTTTCCTGAATAATCATTCAAAATGTATTTATTATTAACATGACTGTAAGGCACGCATTGCATTGCAACATTCTTGTATCCCATTAATGATAAACCTATTTACTCATCACAGTTTACAAATCGAGATTCACAGCATACACTAGGCAAAAAATATGTCACATCCATTAAATAGAAATACAGTTTAAATCCAAACCAGTAAATCCCTCCTCCTCCCTCATGAGTTCACAAAATAAGTATCCCAAAATAAGTAGGTCTTCAACTGGCGAGGAGTATGACAAATTCGGGCCGTTCGTTCTGTGCTACCTCCTAGTTCACTATTTACCCTCGTACTTGCACTGGTTATCAGTAGGCTGGACTACTGTAACGTTTTCCTGGCTATCCTCCCCAATTATCAGCTCCAAAGAGTGCAACGGATTCAAAATACGGCAGCACGCCTAGTCACATTTTCCAGTCGGTTTGACCATATTACTCCCATCCTCACCCGGTTACATTGGTTGCCTCTTCGCTTTCGCTTTCACTACAAATTTCTGATTCTGATTCTGATTCATCGAGCCATACTGGCAATCCTCTCTACTTAGCAGACTGCATTTCTTTGCATTCTCCTCACCGTCAGCTTCGCTCAATCCATGCTAACCGCCTATCTCTTCCTTCACCATCCCAGGCCCATTTAGAACAGACTCGCCATTCTGCTTTTTTCTTCTTTGGACCTCTCCTATGGAATATGCTACCGGCTCCCCTTCGGTTAGAATCATCCTATCCTCAGTTTAAGTCATTACTTAAGACCCATCTATTTCAGAAAGCATACGACCTTTCCCCTGAGGCCCCTCCCTGACTGCCCTGTTTTTGTTTTTGTCCTTTTCTAAGTCGTCACTTGCCTGCCCCTTGTCCATTTGTCTATGTTGCCCGGCTGGGCTATGTCTGTCTTATGATTTGGTAATCGTGTGATGTTACTGCTCTGTCCTGCCTCTCTCTTTCCTATTTATTATTGGCGTTCCTTTTCTTGGTTTGCAGTGCTAAATCCATCCTTTTTATTGTACACCGCTTAATGTTCCTACAATAGCGGTTTATCAAATATGAATAAAGATAAAGAGTACCACCACTGTACCACCTTCAGAGAGAAGGACCTAGAGCAATAACTCCCTAACTTTATTTCTTCCTGGGGCACAGGTTCCAACCATTCCACATCCCGAGAGAGCAAAACAATTGTGAGGGAACAAAATCCCTCAATTTATAGCAAAGGTACACCAGGTTATCTCCAAACACAATTTAAATATTAACAATAGTATTTTAAACTGTATACGAGTACTAACCTATCGGAAGCTAGTGAAATTGTTGTGATCTGGTCAAACTTCTGGAGGACATCTTATAAGTGAAGCTGTCATATTTTGAAGATATATAGTAACCTCTCCATTAATCATTGAGGAACCCCCAACAGGACCTCGTTACAACAGTCCAACCAGGACAATGTCCATCCCTGGCCAACATGTGCAAATTCTCTATTTCTAAATAAGAATGGTTACAAGGCTAATCCAGTATTTAGCCACATGTCCAAGTCCCTCATAACCTCTTTAATCACCACCCTCGCAGAGCCCAACATTATCTCTGTAAGATCCCACCCATTAACCAGGTACGGCGGACGTGGCCCTCTCCCCCCCTCACCCACCCCCCAAATATTCCCCCTCCCTCCCCCTTCCTTAACAAATAACCACAACATCAATCCGTTATTGGCAAAACAACTGGTCGCAGCTTTATTGAACAAGCAAAATTATAACCTTACAACCATAACTGCATAACTTACGGTTCCGGCAGCGGGACAATCCCTCACCCGCCATATGGGTAGCAAAGTGAGTTCCTTCCCGCCTCCGCCAAGAACCGTTCCCCGGCAATTCCATTCCCCTCTTCCGGCTTCGCCATATTACTAGCAAAAGCCGAGGGCTTCTCCGGGTCGGGGGTACCCCCACCCCCGCCCTGCATATTGCCATGCCTCCGGACCCCGGACACCTCCGGGATCCCGCCCCCCCCCAACCAGCTGCAACCCCCCGTCTCCCCCACCCCAGCCCCCCACCATAGGGAGGGAGGGAGGGTGCGCCCGTCCTTCACCCAGCTCCGCAAAGGACTGACGCCTGCCTGCACGCTCCCTCGCAACTCCTGAGCCCCGCCAATCTCATTGGCTCCCGCGGCCGCCCTGGCCCGCGGGAGCCAATGAATTTAAATGTAAACCCCCTTCGCGCGGGCACGCGCCTCGCGCCTTCCCGGGGGCCCGCGCCACTCCGCCCCCCCGGTTACCTTCGGCCAACGGGCACGTAGGCCCGCGGCCTCCAATATCCTGCGCCTTATTCACAACACCTCTATTTTGCTTATATTGAGATGTAATTTATGAGATATAAACCAGTCTTGCACCTCATGCATCACCAAGCTAATGTTCTTTAACCTCTCTTCTAACTCCTGAATGGGAAACAAAATCTGAATATCAACTGCAATTGATACCTCACTCCAAAGGAGCACAACAAAGCCCCCAAAGAAGCCACAAATAGAAAGCCACAACAAAGTAGCACAACTCCTCCACTGGAAACTATGTAAACACTACAACCTCTCTGTCCCTGAAAAGCACTAGGATCGTGACCCTAAGAGAATAATGGAGAATGAAGAGGTTATAATCACCTGGGACATTCCCATTCCGATGGATAAGAAACTGGATGCCAGGAAACCTGTCATAGTGGTAAAAGAGAAGAATACCAGAACGGCATTGATAATAGAAGTGTTGGTACAGAGTGATTATTCTGTGAATTGAGTGGAGAGGCAGAAAATCCTGAAGTACCAAGAAATGCAGTCAGAGACCAAAAAAATGTGGCAGAAAGATACGGAAATATTTCCCACTGTACTGGGAGCCAAAGGCTTGATAAAGAAGAACTTCCAAGCACATCTTGACAAATTACCCATACATGTTACATCTTACGAACTCCATCAGGAGGCTCTCTTTGGCATGATGCAAATATTATGTTGTGCATTAGCAATAAATTTGAGAGACTGAGATCATACTTCACATACCCTGGCTTAGAAGTGAAGTTCTTGACTGCCAAAGTATGCACAAAACTAACCCATTTGGAGAAACTACCCCGCGTAAAGCTACAAAAACATTTAACAAGATAAAGGGAGAGGGTTTCCCCTTGTGGGACTCCACCCTGAGATTGTCAAGCAAACAATAACTGATCTCCTACAGTGATCTGTTGCCATCAATCTGATAAGAAAGACTGGAACCATGCATATACTGTACCTCCCAACAATAACCCATGATCCGCAGAATTAACCTTCCTCCTGGTATTTTAAGACCCGCATACTCGGACATTTCTTCCTTCTTTTTTACATATTGCCACGTTCGTTCTGAAGGTGCAGAGTGCTGTTTTTAGGTAAGATTCATTATTTTATTTCACATAATGTGGATTTTACCTGCCAAGTTATCTGATTCAGTGCGGTAGTGATATTTACAAGAGTTTAAACAGCCCACTTCACCTTTGTTTTGGCGCGAATCTCGGCGTTTTTTAAAAAGAAAAAACAAGCATCAATATTTCTCTTTCCTTTTTTCTAAGCTTTCAAAGCCAGCTGTATAAAAATGTTAAAATAGTTGTTTACACTATATTTTTTTATTTTGACATTATCAAACGTCTGTCTTGTAAAGGCTAAGTTGCCTGCTCTTATGCTCCTCTATCTAACGCGAAGGTGACGTTTATTATACATATAGGTTTAGCCTATGTCACTTCATCTTAACTTCCTTCCTTACAGTATCTATATTTTGATTTCAACAACATTATATAATCTTTACATTAAAACGATGGTGCACGTCATACTAGACTTAGGCTGACATCATGGTAGCTATTTGCCGTTTGAGTGACATCTCTTTTTTGTGTCTAAGTAGGAGTTAAAGTTTCTATTTGTTTTTATTATACAGCGGTTGCCTAACTGATTTGGTGAAGATAAGGTAATTTTTATGTAACAGTTTCAGAGAGAAATGTCCTAAGGTGCATTAAAAAGTGGGCTTACTAGTACATCTGCCTCTGGGGTTGTCAATTTTAACGTTTTTACGTTATTAGTTTATTTTTAACACTCACATGCATATTCTCTCTTATATGCATGGTATTGGTCGTAATTACATTTATATGTCCATACAGTGTCATTTAATGGTTTGTTTATTTATATAATTTTTATGCTTTTATTATATTTATATTTCTTCTCATTGTTTGTTTATACATTACCGTATTTTATAGTGCAAAGAATCTATATGCTATCTATGATAACCATACTGGGAGTTTGACCAGTAGTGCCCTG
The DNA here is from genome assembly GCA_033557465.1 of Ichthyophis bannanicus. Lineage (NCBI taxonomy): Eukaryota > Metazoa > Chordata > Amphibia > Gymnophiona > Ichthyophiidae > Ichthyophis > Ichthyophis bannanicus. The sequence goes on along the minus strand of CM066047.1, from coordinate 58,992,465 downwards.
TAAGTAGACACTCTTTATGTTTTTTATTGTGCCCTTTGGTTTTACTAATTGTGCTTAGCAGTAACCCTTTTTTGTTTCTGCCCTGCGTCTTATTTATTTCTTATCCAGTATTCAATATTTTAATGTTTTAAGTGTTTTATGGTTTATTATTCATTTTATTCATAGAGGTTATTCAAGTTAATGTTCAACATGGATTTAATGTATGATTTTATTTTTAATTGATTTTTTACACATTATTATCCAGATTGTGTTTATGTGTTACATGCCTGTTTTGATTTTATGCTTATTTATGATTTTTTAATGTTTTTTTATGTTTGTATGTTTAAATATATCCCCCCGAGGAAGGCTTAGGCCGAAACGCGTAGGGGACTGAATAAAGGCACATGTGATCATCCATATCTCTTGCCTCATTTGTGTTCCCGCAGAATTAACCGCCACCGAAACATTTAAATAAAGTACTACCATTTCAGATCCCTTACTCAAATTTACACCAAAAATCATCCATCAATGAAATCAATGTCAATGTACTACAATGTATTTAAATCCTGGTTGGCAACTACCTAATACCTGTGTCTTCTCAAAAAAAAAATCCAAAATTGAACTGCTATGTCCTTCTCAATCAGTTTCCCCAAAAAAGGAAGGCAAAAATGCTTCACAAATCATTAATAAAAACAGTCTTAAAAGAAATGCAACATAAACTAAAATTAAAACATCACTACAAACAGATATCACACCTGAACTCTTCCCATACTATATTTTCAAGTCTAAACAGCAGTATTTACATAGATCTCATTTTAGAAAAGAGGCTTTTTAAAGATGGCGATGCTTGCCATGTTTAATTTCCTGGAGGCATGGGAGGGCAGTGGGGAGAGAGTGGTTTTGGTAAGCCAAGGGGAGAGATGTGGCTTCCCAATTTCACAATGAGAATCTATGAAAAAAATTAGAGGTCAGCATTTATAGCTGCTCGAGACACATAGAAACGAAGTCTGCCCCCCAATCACCTCCCTGACTGACTTCACTTTCAAAACTATCCAATGCCCTCCCCAATAGATAATTCCCCCAACACATCCGATCCCTCCCCCCTCCCCCCAGCAAAACACCCACACTCACCAGTATATAGAACCAATAGAGATTTCTTTGGTTTAATATTGTATTAGCTAATATGACCCCATTTTTAACACTTAAAAATTCAGATAATAATGAAAACAAAATAGCAGCTGTCATTGCCCTCCTCCACTCCCCCCTTCTCCTCCCACTTATCTAAAGCATGAAAGCAGTAGCAGCAGTCAGCACAGGACCCTGTGTGTCAGTGTGTACTCAGACTCCAATACGCCAGATGGGTTTATAGTCTAACAGGAAACCCACATAGGAGGAAGAGGAAGCGGCGACTGTAGATGTTCAGCAATTCACAGGCCTCATACTACCTGCCACTACTGGGCATCAGTCACTGTGTAGGTCCAGGAAGAGTGAGCGGCATAGGATGTACTCAATGGTGTGGCCTTACTTGTGGTCCTGACCCGCAGTTTGAGATCTCACTGATTTAAGTACATGAAGCAGGGTGAGATTCACCAGCTTCAAGTTTGGCTTAATCCCTTTGCCCAAAATCTCCCATACACCTGCATACCTTATCTACAACGAATAAGATTTGTACAAAATACCTAAATTAGAAGTCTTCAAGACCATAACTCTCTTTCTCTCTGTCCTCGTGATATAGAAAAGACAAAGTACAACATTTGACTACATCTTATAATGTGGATTTATAATTTTAGCAACATATATGTTGGAGATGTTATGTAGACCTATGCCTAAGAAATCTTTGATTTATTTTGAATTATGCAGCCACTATGAAGCTGAAAATCTATTGTGCTTCTTTTAAGATCACTTAGAAGAATAAATCAGCAGAAGTCCCTGAAAATAAGTCTTTTATCTTGTTAACCACTAAGTGGTGCTACTCAGTAAGAAAGGGATTAAAGAATCCTGCTTTAGGAGTCTTAAATTAGCAACTGCACAGGCTGAAGCTATTTGCAAATGCTCCCCGTGAAGATAAGATAAAGGTTCAAAGGACCAAAACAGTGAAAAAATAAATGAGAATAGTAAAAATAATTGCCCTGTCATGGACTTTTGATCAAGTTACATATGGTTTGCTTTGTAATACTTATTGTGTAAAGGGATGAATGGTTTTATTTTATAATAAATCATAATATCCAATTTGATTTTCTGTTCTGTTTTCAGCTATCAAGATTTGTTTGGCATCACTGCCCCAATGGAAATGAATTATCCTCTCATTGGAGGGCTCTTGAGATAGTACGCTCTTCACTGCAATGGAAAAAAAATCTTGGTTTTTCTTACTATCTCAGTATGTGCCCAAATTACTTATTAACGTTTCTTAGATAAATCATAGCAAGGAATCGCTTATTAAAACAGCAGTGTTCCCGATTTGTGACAAATTGAAATTTAACGCAAATAGGAGCACAGGTCTTACTATAGAAAAGGTGAAAAACTATTAGAAGTGGAGAGTGGAGAAAACTGCTTTCGTTAAATAAATTAGGGATCGAGAAATAACTGGCATGTCTCTGGGCTCTCTCATCTCTCAGTCGTAGCCCAGACTACCAATTGGATTTCTCTTCCAAAGGACTAACTTGATGAGAGGCATACTGAAAATAAAACGAGGAAGACTGTGTAAACCAAAAGGCTCGTGACAAAATTTAAACATTTAAAGAACCCAAAATTTTTCATGAACATTTGTGCCAGAATTGGAACCATCTTATTTAGTTTCAGATTTTATTCCAATAAACTCACAGAGGTGAGTCTTGTTTTCATCTCTAGTCCACTACAAAGGAAGGTCCTGCTATAATACTGATATTTGAGCTTCAGAGAGATGTGATGTGGCATTTTAGAAAATATGTTCAAGTCAAATCCTGCACGTCCAGGGCAGAATGTACAGAAAGATACCAGGAATGTTTATGTCTTTGGCCAATTTTACTAACATGGGCATCCCCTGAATAGACGTCCATGTCGGTGGCACCTAGTCGTCTCCCTTAGGAAAGTGTGGGGTGGGGACGTCTATCTCATGCTAGGATGAGGAGATGTCCAGCTGCATAACAAAATGAAAACCTGAGCCCCCATTCTCCATCAGTGTTTGTTGACATATTGTAAAACAAAGGGGGTATTAGTAGAGCTCCTTCACCAGGGCTGGTGCTACCTGGCAGGGGGTGCTGTCACTAGCTGCCCCCAAAGCAAGATGATAAGAACAGAAGGGTTGCGCATGCCTGCACGTGGGAGAAGCTAGTCCCGTGGGCAGGCTCTTCCATTTTCTGTCACATTCATGGCCTTGTACGATTTTTCTGCTCATGGGAGCAGCAAGTCCCATGGGCAGAAGAATTGCACAAGGCTGTGAATACGGCCAAGAATGGAAGAGCCTGCACATGGGAGCAGCAGGTCCCATGGGCGGAAGAATTGCACAATCAACCAAGAATGGAATAGTCTGGCCCATGGGAGAAGCAAGTCCTGTGGGCAGAAGAGCTGCTGGCCAGCGCAAGGCCCTGGAAGTAGCAGTGCAAGGGCAGTTTAGAGTTCGGGGCCCGAGAGAGAGGCAGAGAAGTTAAGATAAATTTAAAGGGGCAGTGCTTTAGGGAAAGGAAAATTGGAAAGGACGTGAATGAAAGACGGTTTGAAAGTGCAAAGAGGAAGTGAGAAGGGACAGAGTTTGAAAAGGGAAGAGAGAGTTGGGGGCAGCAAGAGAGAGGTGGAGGGAAGATAACGGGATATGGGTCTGAAGGGCTAGGGAGACAGATACTGGAAAAAGATGAGGCATACGGATATGGAAGGAAAATGAAGATATGAGAAGATGTTGGACACAAGGGGGTATCATGAAAACATGGGAGATGCTAGACATGGGGGGACATTGGGAGGTGGAGAGGACTGCTGGACATGGAGGAGCACAGGAAGACAGAGGAGATACTGTATGCAGGGGTGGAATAGGACAGCAGAGGAGACATGCTAGATTGGGTGGCAGGGCTAGGGAGATACTGGAGATTAGGAAGGAATCGGGGAGAATCAAGGAAAGGAGATTTTTGAGATGGAGTGGTGATGCTGGACACGGGGGTTTATAGAGAGACTTTGGGAAGGTGCTGGGCATGGGGTGGAACAGAGGGAGATAGAGAAGATGCTGGACATGGGGATAATAGGGTAGGGTAAAGGCAGGACATGGGGTAATAGGGAGAGAAAAGGGTGAAGATGGACACGGGCAAATAAGATGAGAAAGAAATGGAAAGTTGCTGAACAATGGGAGTAATTGGGAGGGGATGGTATGGAGACAGCAGAGATGCTGGATGCAGGGGGATAGGAATGGATAGGGAAATATGCTGGACACAGAGGGATAGGAAGGGAGGGGCACACATAAGCCAGGGAGCAAGAGAGAGCGGAGATGCTGGATGAAGAGAGAGACACTGGATAGAATGGAGGAAGAGACGCTAAACATATAGGAGAGAGAAAAAATGAGAGAGACTGGGGAAGAAGAGGTTGGGAATAGGAGGGCTGTGATGAGGATTGAAAAATGTGGGGGGGAGGGGTGATTGAGGACTGGTTAGTTAAGAAGGAGTAGTGAAATCCTGAGTGGATGGAGAGAGAGAAAAATAAATGGAAGAAAGTTGAAAGAAAAAGATCATCAATATCCAAGATGGAAAAAAGAGAGAAGAAATGGAAGATGGACTAGAAAACATAGAAAGAGAGCTAAGAGCAGACGGATGAAAGCAGAAACCTCAGTTTGGGACAGTATGATCAGAGAATAAAAAGATGAGACAACAAAAAGGTAGAAGAAATAATTTTATTTTCCATTTAGTGATCGGACTTGGCGCTATCTTTATATTGCATCTTTCTATTTTTTTGGTGCAGAAATTGGCTTCTTGGGGTTCAGGTTAATTTTGTATACATATTTTTATTTTAGGTTGTGGTCACTTATTCTGTACTTGGTCTGTGTTCTGAGTGTGTGACCAAGACCAATGTTCCATTGACATTGAGTTTGTTATGTAAGGATCTGTACTGTAGTAATCTGACTTGTTCAGCTTTTCAGATAGGTGTTTGGATGTTCTAGGGTCCGCTGCAATATTTACAGTGCTGCTTTTTTCTGAATAGGCTTCTTATTGTGTGAATTTTGGAAGCTGGTGCTGGTATGGTATGATAGATTTGCTCTGTAGATCCTCAGTGACTTTTATAAGGCTTTGTATTAGTTCAGAATATGCCTGGTACTGGAGAATGTTTGTTTGTTACTGAGATGTCCAGAATCAGATTTTATTTTATATATATTTTTTCTCGGGATGAATGTCCTAGTTCTGCTGGGCACATATTGTCAAGGGAAGGGTTTCTGTGGATGCAGAATATGTTTAAAAAGAAAAACAAGAAACATAATGCAGTTTATAACAACAAAATAAATGAGTTATAATTTTATAATTTGGTGGTGTAAAAAGTGCAGTGGTTATTGCTTTTTCTTTTAGTACTTAGTGTGTGAGCATCTTGCATTTCCTTTATTGTTTGCACATTATATATTTACATTAACACTATGCTGATCCAGTGTGTAGTTTTTAGAGGGGTTATGTTGGGGTTGCCAAGCCCCTCTTGTTCTTTGGCACATTAAGTAGCATGTTTTCTAAGCTCTGCGCTGGTAAAATGTGTGGGCTGCATTCAGGGCCGGATTTACCTTGAGTGAGGCCCTACGCCAACAAAAATTGTGGGCCCCCAGCAGGGGCGGCCCAAGGGGGGTGCGGACCTCATTTGCATAAGGGGCCTCATTTGCATAAATATTTGCATAATGTTACCATATACTAACTTTTAGTAAACGTGCCTCTTAATGAGTGTATGGATAAAGAAAGACTAAAAGATTTCTACATTACTATAATCCAGTGCCAACTGCCAGACACATTAGGAACTACTACAAACACTGCCCATAGTAAACCCGCCGTATCCTAACAGCACTACCAGGACTCACAAAGCACCATACTCTACCAATCAAAAGGCAACACTGCAAATATTAAACCAATACATTTCAGAGAACAACAATACATGACCTACTGGGGAAAGAGAACAAGTGGCAATGTCAAATAGGAATTATATAAACAGAACACCTCAGCTCAGTTACACATGCAGAACATAGACCAGTGATGGCTAACCTTTTTGAGCCCGAGTGCCCAAACTGCCGCACAAAACCAAAGAATTTCCTCAAAGTGCCAGCACGTCAATTAAAGCCTCATTTGCATAAGGTGCCTCATTTGCATAAATATTTGCATAATGTTACCATACACTAACTTTTAGTAAACATGCCTCTTAATGAGTATATGGATAAAGAAAGACTAAAAGGTTTCTACATTACTATAATCCAGTACCAACCGCCAGGCACATTAGGAACTATTACAAACGCTGCCCATTTAGAACCCATAGCAAACCCGCCGTATCCTAACAGCACTACCAGGACTCACAAAGCACCATACCCTAACTATCAAAAGGCAACACTGCAAATATTAAACCAATACATTTCAGAGAACAACAATACATGACCTACTGGGGAAAGAACAAGTGGCAATGTCAAATAGGAATTATATAAACAGAATACCTCAGCTCAGTTACACATGCAGAACAGACCATCACCAAACAAGGAATCACAATTTAGAAACAGGAAGACAATAATTAAACTGGGAACCCCAAAAGCCAAACTTGGAATATACAACAACACTGTAGAAATAAAACTATAAATTAATTTCCTCTTGTACTAAACAAAGCGCAAAAATTAATGATGCACATTTCCCAGAGCTGACATATTCCAGTTAATAAATTCAAAATAAAGAGATATTTTTCTACCTTTTGTGCATTTTTTTTCAGTTGCAATTGTTCCAGCCACTTTCTTCTGGTTCTTCTGCTAACTCTCCATCTGCTGTCCATTTGTCCTTTCTTCTGTCTTGTTTTTTTTTTTCCATTCTCTCTCTACATCTGCTTTAACATACTAATCTTTCTCCTTTTGCTCTTTCCTCATTCCTATTTCATCTACTCAAAATTTACCCCTCCATCCTCAATCCCCACTTATTCTCCCAATACCCAGCCAATTGTAGATTTTTTATCCCTCCCACACAAAATATTTTTCCCCTCTCCATTTTACTCTCCCAGCCCCATCCCATTCTAATCCTCCCCCAACACCAGCTCCCTTCTAGTTCCAGCCTCACCCAGCATCCATTCCCTTCTAGTCCCTGCATCAGCCCATTTCCAGTCCTAGCAGCCCCCCAACCCATTTCCAGTCCTAGCAACCCCCCAACCCAATACCAGTCCTAGCCCCCCCTCATCAACCCACTTCCAGTCCTAACCCCCCATCACACCCCATTTTCAGTTTAAGCCCCCCCGATAACCCATTACCAGTCCTAACCCCCATCAGCCCAGTTCCAGTCCTAACCCCCATCAACCCATTTCCAGTCAGCCCCCATAGCCCATTGCCAGTCCTAACCCCCCCATCAGCCCACAGTCCATGACCAGTCCTAACCCCATCAGCCCACCTCAAGTCCTAACCCCTCCCCATCAGCCCATTTCCTGTCCTAGCCCCCCCCATAGCCCATTATCAGTCCTAACCCCCCATCTCCCATTACCAGACAGCCCCCATCAGCCAACAGCCCATTACCAGTCTTAACCCCCCCATAGCCCATTGCCAGTCCTAACCCCCCCATCAGCCCACAGCCTATTACCAGTCCTAACCCCATCAGCCCACCTCAAGTCCTAACCCCTCCCCATCAGCCCATTTCTTGTCCCAGCCCCCCCATAGCCCATAGCCCCCCCATAGCCCATCACCACTCCTAACCTCCCCCAGCCCATCACCACTCCTAACCCCCCCATCAGCCCATTTCCTGTCCTAGCCCCCCATAGCCCAGTACCAGTCCTAGCCCCAACAGCCCACAGCCATTACCACTCCTAGCCCCCCAGCCCATCACCAGTCCTAACCCCCATCAGCACACAGCCATTACCACTCCTAACCCCCCCAGCCCATTACCACTCCTAACCCCCCCCAGCCCATCACCACTCCTAACCCCCCCATCAGCCCATTTCCTGTCCTATCCCCCCCCAGCCCATATCCAGTGCTATACCCCCAACAGCCCACAGCCATTACCACTCCTAACCCCCCCCCAGCCCATCACCAGTCCTAACCCCCCCCCCCCGAAATTTTTTTACAAAGAAAGCTGGCGCGGCCGGGGCCGGGGCCGGGGCCGGGGCCGGGGCCGCCGCGGCAGAATCGTGTGTGCCGCGGGCCCCCCCCCCCCCGCCCAACAGAGCCTGCCCTCCGTCCCCGGTATCACCTCTCTCAGCTGCCTCCAGTCACACGCGCCGGCTTTCAGAGCGCGAGGGAAGAGTTTCTCCCTCGCTGCTCTGTTAAGCCCGCGGGGGCTGATGGGAAGTTCCCATCAGCCCCCGCGGGCTTAACAGAGCAGCGAGGGAGAAACTCTTCCCTCGCGCTCTGAAAGCCGGCGCGTGTGACTGGAGGCAGCTGAGAGAGGTGATACCGGGGACGGAGGGCAGGCTCTGTTGGGCGGGGGGGCCCCGCGGCACACTCGATTCTGCCGCGGCGGCCCCGGCCCCGGCCCCGGCAGCGACAGCTTTTTTTTTTTTTTTTTTTTAATGCCACATATCTTGATTGCGAACCTTCCCGCGTGCCAGCTGCAAGGCCTTCGCGTGCCACAGCTGGCACGCGTGCCATAGGTTCGCCATCGCTGACATAGACCATCACCAAACAAGTAATCACAATTTAGAAATAGGAAGACAATAATTAAACTGGGAATCCCAAAAGCCAAACTTGGAATGTACAACACTGTAGAAATAAAACTATACATTAATTTGCTCTTGTACTAAACAAAGCACAGATGTTAATGATGCACATTTACCAGAGCTGACATATTCCAATTAATAAATTCAAAATAAAGAGATATTTTTCTACCTTTTGTGCATTTTTTTCAGCTGCAATTGCTCCTGCCACTTTCTTCTGGTTTCTTCGTGTCTTCTGCTAACTCTCCATCGTCTGCTGTCCATTTGTCCTTTCTTCTCTCTTCTAGATTTTTTTCCATTCTCTCTCTACATCTGCTTTAACATACTAATCTTTCTCCTTTTGCTCTTTCCTCATTCCTATTTCATCCACTCAAATTTTACCCCTCCATCCTCAATCCCCACTTACTCTCCCAATACCCGGCCAATTGTAGATTTTTTATCCCTCCCACACAAAATATTTTTCCCTTCTCCATTTTACTCTTCCAGCCCCATCCCATTCTAATCCTCCCCCAACATCAGCTCCCTTCTAGTTCCAGCCTCACCCAGCATCCATTCCCTTCTAGTCCCTGCATCAGCCCATTTCCAGTCCTAGCCATCCATCAGCCCATTTCCAGGCCTAGCAACCCCCCAACCCAATACCAGTCCTAGCCCCCCCATCACCCCACTTACAGTCCTTAACCCCCATCACCCCATTTTCAGTCCTTAACCCCCATCACCCCATTGTCAGTTTAAGCCCCACTATAACCCATTACCAGTCCTAACCCCCCATCAGCCCACTTCCAGTCCTAACCCCATCAACCCATTTCCAGTCAGCCCCCCATAGCCCATTGCCAGTCCTACCCCCCCCCCATCAGCCCACAGCCCATTACCAGTCCTAACCCCATCATCCCACCTCCAGTTTTAACCCCCCAGCCCATTTCCAGTCCTAGCCCCCCATAGCCCATTACCAGACAACACCCATCAGCCCACAGCCCATTACCAGTCTTAACCCCCCCAAAGCCCATTACCAGTTCTAACCGCCACCAACAGTCCATTACCAGTCCTAACCGCATCAGCCCACCTCCAGTCTTAACCCCCAGCCCATTTCCAGTCCTAGCCCCCCCCATAGCCCATTACCCGACAGCCCCCATCAGCCCACAGCCCATTACCAGTCTTAACCCCCCCAAAGCCCATTGCCAGTTCTAAGCCCCCCAACAGCCCACAGTCCATTACCAGTCCTAACCCCATCAGCCCACCTCTAGCCTTAACCCCCCCCAGCCCAGCCCAGCCCAGCCCATTTCCAGCCCCAGCCCCCCAATAGCCCATTACCAGTCCTACCCCCCCATAGCCCATTACCAGTCCTACCCCCCCCCCCCCCGCCAAAAAAAAAAATTAATTTAAAAAAAAAAACAGGTGGGTGCCGCCCCGGGGCCCCCACGGGGGCCGCGGGGGCCCCGTCTACAAGCTGGTCGGGTCCGGTCCGGTCCGGTCGGGTCGGGTCGGTCGGGTCTCTCTCCCTCCCTCGCTGCAGGCTGCGAGAGACGTGAAGGGAGAGCGTCTCCTCGCGTCTGTGTTAAGCCGGCAGGGGCTGATGGGAAATCCCATCAGCCCCTGCGGGCTTAACACAGACGCGAGGAGACGCTCTATCTTCGCGTCTCTCGCAGCCTGCAGCGAGGGAGGGAGGGAGAGAGACCCGACCGGACCCGACCCGACCCGACCCGACCAGCTTGTAGACGGGGCCCCCGCGGCAGCAGAGGGGGCCCCGCGGCGGCAGCCACCAGGTTTTTTTTTTAATTGAGTTTAAAAAAAAAAAACTGGTTCTTTTTTTGTGGGCCCCTGCCGGCTGTGGGCCCTACGCCATGGCGTACATGGCGTATACGTAAATCCGGCCCTGGCTGCATTACCAGCGCGGGGCTGTAGGCTAACTGCAGGAGGGGACGGGCACATCCCCATGCAATTGCCATGCTTGAGGTGGCCTTAGTTGTACCTGTGCTACTTGCGCTGAGCCATTATGTTGATTTCTTCAGACAACGCAGATGCCCGTGTGTGTGAGAGCTCTTTCTTTCACCTCACTCTGGAGGAAAGTATAATTTTGAGAGAGATTCTGAAAACCTAGGAGTAATGGAAAAAGCATGGATCTTACTCCCTGGTCTGGCTGGAAAGTGGCCGGGCTATTTTCACTCATGTCTCTCTCCAGCTTCACGTCCTACTGCATTGATTGCATGACTGCCAGTAGGAAGTGGAGCTAGAGCGAGACAAAGCCAGAATAACACAGGCTCAGTCAAGAAATGAAAACGCATCCTGTGATTCAGCAAGTAGAAGACATTTCCTCTCCCTACACCTTCTTCCCCCTCTCTGTACCCTTCTCCCCCGTCCCTACACCCCTCTCCCTTCTTCCCTCTTCCCTACACCCTCTTCCCTCTCTCTACACCCCTCCTCATGAACTCTGCTCTTCTACTGGCCCCCCTCTATATGCCCTTTTTTTTCCACTGCCATCTTCAGACTTCAATCCTTTCACCTTGCTGCTCCTTATGCCTTGAATAAATTACCCGAATCTATATGTCAGGCTTCATCTCTCCCCCTTTTCAAATCATGCTTAAAAACTTACCTCTCTGAGACTGCCTTTAGCTCCTGATCCATTGTTCTCCTCGCGTCTCCTTACCCTTTCCCTATTATACCCTTATTCTTCTCTATTGTCTTGTCTTGATTAGATTGTAAGCTCTGACGAGCAGGGACCATCTTTTATATGTGTCTGTATAGTGCTGCATATGCATTGCAGTGCTATATAAATTATCGGTAGTAGTTGTAGTAGGATTTATTAGGGGGGCAAGAGCAACCAGTTTTGCAACCCCATTGGAGCTCTGGGAGCTGGCCAGGAATGATAATCTTTTGCAATACCGGTTGGTTGTTTAGGGATGTGACTTTCACACTTGGGAGTATGCTGAAAGCTGTTTGTCTTCTCAAGCATGGCACAGAAAATTATTTTAGGGAGAAATAGTAATCCGATAGCTTTAACATATCTTATGAGCACTAATGTTTGGGTTTCCTGGTCCATTTTATTAAAAGTGAATTGCCTGGGCACAGTAAAACAAGCCGCTGTCAGTGCTGACTCCTGGTGATCCAGAAGCCCCTAGGGTTTCTTGGCAAGGTGTGATTGGAAGTAAATTACCAGGCCTTTCTTCCAAGGCAATGGAGGGTAAAGTGATTTGCCAAAGGCCACAAGGAGTACCAGTGGGAATCAAACACTAGTCTTTTGGTCTCCACTAGGCTGCTACTCCATTCCAAATATATAGTGTATATTTTTTATTTTACAGAAGTCTGATGACATGCTTGTATACTGTTGCCCTATTTTACTAATTGTTTTTCACAGTGCTACAGCTTGTAACCTACCGGTTTGACATTGAAACCTGTTTAACACATGTGATAAAACACATGTGGTTTAATATTGTCGCTGTCTTCCTACAGTGACAGACTTATGTTGTGACTATTCTTTGCATCTATATTATACCTGTCTTGCTCATAGTTTCTAGATGTACACTGATATATGGTTATCATGTTGCTGATTCCTACAGTCTGTATAAAATCTTTCTCCTGCATATTTTCTTCAATGAGTAAAATATGTCTGAGCTGTCCAAACTGCTGAATGTTTTTTTTTCTTTTTGATCCATATCTAAACTCCAGCATGCACTTGAACTTTCACAGCCTGTTCATATGATGCTAAGTATTTACTGCTCAGTAGTTACTTTTATTCTGGCTATGCATTTGTCCCTTCACTGCAGTTTTCTTACAACACTGGATTTGAAAGCGAAATACTAGCATCATGTGAAAAGAATTCAGAAAGGAGTTTTGGGGAAAAAAGGGGGTGGGATGTAGCCAGCATTAATAGTAATGAGGAAGGGAGTTGCAGGGGGGCGCCAGAAACCCTAACACTGGCCCTGTTCTTCAGCACACTCTCCAGACATTTGCCTGAAAAAAATGATCACTTTTCAGATGCCTGTTTGTGCCTGGAGCAGGTCTAACCTTAGACGCGAATCCAGACGTCCAGGACAATTCTGAGATCAGTTCAAGGTCTTAGGAACGCCCCGGCCACGCCACTGTTCAGACTTGGACATCCTCATGCTGACAGAGTCCACAGACCCGGCTTCTAAATTGGCTCTGGACATCCCTATGCCTGTTTTCAGATGTCCAAAGCACAAATAGGACTTCTCAAATAACCCCCTTAGTTGTTTCTTTAAAACTTATTTTCATCAGAATGGTGAACCTATTCTAAAATTGATTTTAAAATTTTGATTTTGGTAAGCTTTTACAAATTACATAGTGTTTTAGACCAGAAGTATTGATGCAATTGCAATAAAAGTAATGGGAACTATTAAAACCTTCAAGGCCAGACAGAGGACAGGGAAGGGATTTTGGATTTAGCTCAGGCCTTTTTCAGAAGTAGCTCAAGAATCAGGTACAGTAGGTATTTCCTATTGTTGGAGGGCTTATAGTCTAAGGGGGTCTTTTACTAAAGAGCACTAGCTGTCAGCATGGGTCTGGCAACACTAACGGTGCATTGGACACGTGTTTACAGCTAGCAAGGAACTATGATAGTGTCGCTGGATTTTGGCATTAACTGTCCATGGTGCATTAAGGTTGCAAGTGGGAGGGTTAGAGGTGGAGAGTAGGTGGAGTGGGCTAGTAGTATAGGTGCACCTACAGCCACCTTCATAGGTGGTATTGAGTGCAGTTGTGCCACGGCGGAGCCGCATACACCGCAGTCAAAGCCGTGAACGTGCGTTCCATGTTCCTGGCAGTTAATGCTGTGGTGTTGTCCTAATGCACTATGGATTCACGCATTATGGGTGCATTTGGTGCAATATCACAGTGCCTTTTAGTTTGTATCTGAGGCAATGGAGGGTTAAGTGGCTTGACCAAGATCATAAGAAGTAGCAGTGAGATTTGAACTGGGTTTCACTGGTTCTCAGGCTACTGCACTGTTGGGGTCCTCCTCTACTCCAGAGGGCAATACACCCAGAAGAAACCCTCTCAACAAATCTTCTAGGGAGGTGCACAACCAAAAATGTTTAGTATTTTTGTGGATTTACCAAAATTTTCTTGAATTTGTTTTTTGTTTTTTTTACATATTTTAAATGTGCACCTTGTATGCACATTAGAACTCTTTTGCGTGTGCAGATTTATTATATCTGCATTAATTCATAGTTATGTGCACATACAAGCAATTTTCACACATTTAAACTTTTTAGGCTCTGAAATGAGCCAAACCCACGCTTACAGATGTGCACCCATAACATTTTCATTGCAAAGACCAATTCCAACAAAAGGAAGGAGAAGAGGAGGAGCCCAGCAGTGCAGCAGCCTGAGAACCAGTGAAACCCAGTTCAAATCTCACCACTACGTCAGCATACTTTAGTGACAGATTAAGTAACTTCCAGCACCAAAGCACACAATGATGGGCACAGTTACAATTAATTCTCCTTTCCACCTATTCAAACACACAAATGCTTCCCTTGAAGCATTAGTTTGTAGCCTGCTTTCTAAGACTGTGCCCACATTGCTTTTCCTACCCCATGGAAATAAGCTTTGACATTGGATTCTCAATGTGCCTTCCCAAAGGACATCCATGCAGTTCTCCTGTCACATAACATTATTACATGTAGGTATCCCTTCAAAAGTGTCACCTGCTACAGACAGAGTTTCTGCAAAGAAGAAAATGAGGGATTAATGATGCTTAGCCACTCTCTCAATTTATTAGTAGTATTAACTGTAGTTCATACCTTTCTAGTAGCAGTTTAAGGTGAGTTATAATCAGGTACGTAGGTATTTCCCTGGGCTTACAATCTAAATTTGTACCTGAGGTAATGGAGGGTTAAGTCACCTGCCCAAGGCCACAATGATTTGAACCCTGGTCTTGCTGGGCCCAGGTTGCTGCCCTAACACTAGGCTACTTTTCCACTCCTGAGGTATGAAGTGTGCACAAACTCATAAGCCCTCATGCTGTGTTCTTTCTCGTAAATCTCTAGTATTTGGAAAAGGGGGGAGGGGAGATGCCCAAGCCTTCCATGTGTAGAAGAACTCTTGGTGAGAACTGCTAAGACGTTAGGTCCATACTCGGTGATGTCACTGAAGAATTCCTTTAGTGCCATTTCAGAGGCATTTCAGATAGGAACCTTTAGGAACACTGGCCTGCAGAGAAGACTTTTCTGAAGTGTATTCAAAGTTTCTCTGGAAATCACCCACTTTGTCTAAAGGAAGAGCGTGCCTCATCACTCCACAAAGGATTTGCAGATACCAGCAAGGTGACAAGTTAGGGTCTCACTTCCCACACTAAAGCCTTAAATTGGCATGCAGATCATCTGATGCATATTCACTGAGGATATCCCAAGAATCAGACTGGCTGAGTATGCCCTAAGGGTTGAATTGAGAACAGTTGGTTTAGCGCCACCAATGTAGAGATCTACATTTACTGGAGCTGGGATGGTTGCACATGTTGCAACAAAACCTTACATTGATTAATTGAAGAGGACAACATTTCTGTGATCTTTCACCCATGTTTCACCATGAGCTCAATAACAGACTTGTAATTTTTGTCACCGAGGGGGTAAAGGCTTCTGGGGGAAAAAAAACGTGGAACTCCTCATCACAGGACCATTTATTTCTCAACAGAGCTCTCTAACATTTCAGACCCTGGAAGGTCACTTATGTTTTCGAAGCTGGTTAGCAAGGTCAGGCTGTAATGAGCTGCAATGACTTTATTTGCGAATTGTGACTCTGAGGGATTAATTGTTCCTACTCTGTCTCATCCACAGTCTAAGGCCGAATTGTCAAAATGATGCATGGCTTTCGTCCCTAGGCCCATGGTTTCATTATTAAGGTGCGTTCTAATCGATAGTAGCATTTTTAACATTTTGCCCCTTACATTTTATCAATCCTTATTATCTAATGAGCAATACTGGACTGGCACATGGTTTTTCAGAGCTTTCAGGAGCATATTGACAGATTACAACAGACAGCCCTATGCATTTGTAATTGGATTTCATTACCATTATAAGTACTGAATGAGAGAGAAAGAGAGAGGAAGGGTTGGTGTAGAGTACAACTACATTTCCCCTAGTCCATGCCCGCCTTGCACAAGCTGCAATACTAAAGACTTATTTTAGAACATGCCAAATCATTTTCCACACTTGGATTGCTCTCATATTAAACTCGCATCAGATCGAGCAATAAAATACTTAACAGAAGAAGCTCTGTGAGCCGCTATCTTGAAGTAAAATTTTATCTCTCTGTTTTGGAAAGACAACATATTTTTTATGTTAGTAGAGGAGCTCGGGACTTGTTTTTCCAACAGATGTTTTGAGGGTATTGCTATAGTGACTCCCTATAATTTGTTTGTCGAATGTAACTGAAGATATGCTCCACTCCAGTAATTTATGTAGTGTGTTTTCGAGTGCAAGCCTGTTGGGTTCTCGAGACCACCACGATGAAAATGCAGGAAATACATTGCATACAGATCTCTCCCATGCATATTTATTGTTGTAATTCTGAAAATTCAACTGACTTAGATGCGCCTCCAGGAAAGGCTTGAGAAGCGCTATTCTAGTGTCTTTGATACTCAGTGTTTACATTTATGCAAGGGGTGTCAAACTGCAATCCTGGCGGATCACAAACCACTTGTTTTTCCTGGTTGTCCCTAATGAATATTCATGAGAGAGATTTGCATGTACTGCTTCGATGGTATGCATATTCATTAGGGATACCCTAAAAGCCCGATTGGTTCACACCGTCCAGGACTGCAACTTAGCACCTCTGATTTGGGCTCTTCTCAGAACACATGACCTCAATATTGTGGCTCTCCCAAAGTAATGCTTTTGAATGAAGAAAGGGTCTTTTTACTACTTTTCTACACAATATTTATTTTTTTTTTTTACACATTTTTGATAGGGGAGAAGTGGCTTTCACATGCTTCCTGTAAGAAAGTCAATGTAGTCCAGGCAATGTTCATTTAGGGAAAGGATTTAGGCACCAACCAAAGACCATAGCATTTTCAGAGGCATTATCTATTCATGGCATGTAGCTCAAAATCTGGTGTAAGAAAGAGGATTTCAGATATGTTGAGGATGAGGTCAGCAGATGAAACAATAAAAGGTTATTCGGTATCTTTCTCTGCATGGAGGAGTAGCATAGCGGATAGAGCACTGATGATCCTTGTGGCCTTGGGCAAGTCACTTAATCCTCCACTGCCTCAGATACAGTCTTACATTTAGGTACTCAGGTTATTACCCTGTCCCCTGAGGGCTTACAATCGAACTAGCCTTGAACTACCACTAGAAAGGTATGAGCTAAATTCTAATAAAGGCATTTACATGGATTACAGCCCAGTAAACCATGAAATGCCTTAGATGGGGATATTCAACAGTACATGCGTGGTTAGTGCCATTTGAATATCCCTATCTAAGTCCCCTATGCGCTCTGATGCTATCCCATTAGCATCGGAGCATGTTGGGGGGCCTTCCAGAGTGGGGAATGGTGCTAACCATGCAGCAGTGATATTGGCTGCTACCTGGTTAGCGATCGGCGCCTTAAAGATAGGCATGTGCTCGCTATCTGCAATGACACCTAATGTATGGGCATGATAGCAAGCAATGGCTAAGATGTGTAGTAATTGACCCTTGTGTAATGGGGCAGAGACTGGGTGAGAGAGGGTCATAGTGTGGGCATGATTGTGCATTGTGATTAGGATGGGCATCATTAGTGCATGCCCTCCATCAACATGGCAACTAGTGAAGGTATATTTAATGATACCTTTTTGGGTATCGTTAGGCGCACCCGCAAGTTACCATTATGCATCCAGGAACATGTGGGTCAGAACCCTGACAGCTACCACTGAGGCTTTGCACTCACTTTGCATTAAAGATAGGAGTTAAGTGCACGACCTTAATGGGATTTAGTAACAGGGCTCCATAATGATTTGGCATCAACAGATTAAGGGGCATGTTCACTAAAGTATGCTAACAGCGTAGAGTTTAGCCTGCACTGTGGAAACCATTATTATATGTCAGAAATGCAGCCACTTGGCATGGGTTGGGGTGGAGATTGGGGGCAAACCGCTAGGTGAGGGGGCGGCACAGAACTTGCACTTGATACATGAGGACATGTTGGGCACGCCATGTGTAGCACTGGCCCATTGCTGCATTTTAGTAAACCTGCCCCAAATGTGGAAGCAAAAATAAGAGAGGTTTCAGAGTAAAAGTACATAGCTGTATATTAATTTGTATGCAAACTCATATCTTGAGTTTTCATGATCGTGAAATGTAAGCCCACTTTCAAACTGGCAACAAAACTCTTGTAATAGGTTAGAGACAATGGTGACTCAAAAAGGAAATTGTTAAACAAAAGGGTAACCAAAGCAAGGGTCTTCTGTGTAAAATTGTTTAGTCATTCATAAACTGCCAAAAGACTCAATTGTAACCTACCCAGTAGCTATAGGAGCTGGGAGAGAAGGCACAAAATCTGCAGTAATATTACCTTGTTGAAATTTACGCCATTCTTGAGAGAAAACACTTTTTACCAGCCATAATGCACATTTCCTCGAGGTGGGGGGGGGGGGGGAAGAGTGTGGTGGAAGCCATCATTGTTTTGAGATAGGGGACACCAGATACAACTTTCATTTCTCTCATTTTTATTTTGTTTCGACTTGTTCATTGGTTAATGCTGCAAGCGAGAAACAGCAAAATTCAAAGAGAATGCAACTTAAATAAGTACAAAATTCCTAACCTTGGACTGATAACCAATCTTCTAGAGAAACGGCCAGCATTAGCATTGTGCTCATTAACGTATGCCTTGAGGCTAATGGACTCCCAGATGGAGTTCTAAGCTCTGGTGCATAGACGCTCAGATTGCATGCCCGTCATACAGGGTGCATATTCATTTCACATTGTCAGACTTCTGCAATCGAATATACCTTTGCAAGTTATTATCACATCTTTCCCCACCTCTGCCACTTAATATGCTGAAATATTTAAAATCAACTTAAAAATTGATGGTAAAGGGTGCATAGGCAGAATATAGTTCTGAAAGTTTAAAGAATCAATAAATAGCAATAAAAACTGAAAGGTGCAAAGTCTTTATTTGAAGCATTCTGACACTTTTTCTATACTATGGTCCTCAAGGCTGCATGTAAAGGATTTAACCAACATGTTTCAATGATTAATCACTGTGAGTGTTTATTATATTTTAACCACAATAATTGGTTCAGATTTAGAGCTTCATGTACCAAAATGCAAAGTGATTTTACAAAATTCCATTCATTTGAAAAATAGCCCAAAGCAACTAGAAAACATGCAAAAATGTCAAATCTCAGGTGTTTTGCTGTACTTTTCAGGCAACATGGATTTTTTGTGAAGTCATTTAGCAAAAGCAAACTTCACAGTAACAAATTTCGTGCAAAGGCCACTTCACATGAGTCTATTTACAGTTGGCATTAATGAGCTGCTGGGATGCAAATTCATGCACAGCAGCTCATTAATGCCAAAAAATAGCAAAAGCAAATGCATGAAAAGGCTTTGCAAGCTCATTTTTGCAGAAAACAAAACTACACTTTTGTCATAATGGATTCCCTTGGAGACAACTTAATCTAGCAAACCACAGCTCATGGGAGAGAACCGAGGTGCATTTTGCTATTTTTGTTTTTGGTCAGAGCTGTCATTCCCCAAAGCAGCCACCAAGGATATCATTAGGTTTAGAAGCTTCTGAAGCTAAGGCGTGCATGAGGTAAAGATGTCAAGCCTTGTGGCTGCTACCATGCAAAGCAATGAAGGAAACTATGTATTTCTTGTTTCTGTGTCCCCCTAGAAATTAGTAAATCAAAGAGACTTAAACACACAAAATCCATTGAAACTGCTATAAAGACACCTGCGTAACACTATTGTATATGAGACTACTTTTCATTAGTAATAGATCTCTAAGGAGCCCTTTTACTAAAGTGCACTAGGTTTTTGCTCATAAGATTTGTTTAGCACTAAAACGAATGTGTGTTAAGTGCAAAGCCTCCTTGATAGTTGTTGGGAGCGTGCCCAGCATGTTTCAGGCAGTTATCGCACCGACGTGTACCCTAACATATCACACAACTGCCACAGGTGCACCTAACTTCATCTTATTGAGATGGCGCTAGTTGCATTCCTGCAAATTGCAGCCGTGACCATGTGTGCTATGTCCTCCTGCGCTATCTGCAATGTACTCTCTACCGCCACTCTCCATGCCTGTCCCACTCCTGCAGAATTGGCAGTTAGCATATGGATCGGCGCCTGGTAACTGTCATGACCCCATGGAAACAGTTACCATGAGTTCTTGTGGACAGTTACTGTGCACAAAAAATGTGCGCTAAGTGCACTTTAGTAATAGGGCCCTAAGTGAGGCAGCAGAGCCTCTTAGACCATGAGAATCCCGCCTACTCGTCCCCTGCCCAGAAAGTCATGCAAACGAGAGAGAGCTCATTTAAACATCATGGTCCCAGGGAAGCCAGCCATTCCAAGCACTAACACTCAATTTATTTGCTTGCGTAACATAACAAATGTACCTGGAGAAATGGATATTTTGGTTCCAGTACTCTTTTACACTGGTTTCGTTCCAATTATCGGGTTCAAGCCTCAGAACATTTGACAAAGAGCAGCCGTGTTTTAGTTGGAACTGATCTTGTCCTTGTTTCGTTTTTTGCATTGCACTACGATAATCTAAGTTGTCTCAGATTCTTTATTTTAAAAGAAACTGCTCTTGAAATATATGGAGAAGAAGTGGTTGGCAATTAGAGCAATGGGCTGCAGTTCGAGTAAGCCGAGGTATAGTTGCTAAATTGGTGTGTTATAAATTGAAGCTAGTTCGTCAGTTGAAACATTTTTAGGGGGAAAAGAGCTATGTATACTTGCTCAATCATTTTTACTGAGTATTTTAGATTATTGTCATTTATAAAAACCTGGGATTAGCAAGCAAATGATTGAAAAAAGTTGCAGATGGTGCAAAATGTGATAGCAAGGTTTCTGTTAGGAGGATGGGAATTGGGAGCACTCATCCATTGTTGAGGAAGTTACCTTGGTTACCCATCCAAGAGCGATGGATTTTCAGATTGATGGTTGTAATATTAAAAGTGCTGAGAAATTCTAGACCATCATGTTTGAGAAGCAGGTTACATAGTTAGATACCTAAGAGAGAACTGCAATCATCACAGGGCAACTTTTTAGAGGTTCCTGGCATGTCAATTATTTGAAAGATGGTTTGGAGGAAAACGGCCTTTAGTGCAGTTAGTCCTGAGCAGGGCAATAGTTTGCCCATTTTTCTGCATGATAAGAGAACTCGGTTTACCATTAGGGAAGAGATTAAGACAATTTTATTCCTCATGGGTGAATAAGTTTATCTTTAAATCCCATTTTCTATGAAGTTAATCTTAGTATTTCTGTACCTTTTTACATCGTCTGTATTTCTTGTTTTTTGTTTTAATCTGTTAGTATTTTATTTAAATTGTAAGCTATTCTGAATGGCTTTGGTCACAAAGGTGATATAATAGTGTTATTGATTAAATAAATAAGGTTCAAATCTTGCTTCTGCCTCTGACACTCTTTGGACAGGTCATCGCTTTCCTTGTAAGCAACTTTGGTCTGGGACTAATCATACTCAAATACTTATTGCCTTTACATAGCACTTTCAACATCCCCTAGAGCTATAAACATAGAATTATCATAAAATATATGCATACTGTCAACATAAATATTATTGGTTGAATGTGGTTAACTAGAGCACTGCAAATTTTTTTTCTAGCATGCTTACAACGGAACATATGTAGTAATCATTTTATGTGCTCAATAATTTTAACTATAGGCATAGTAGCTAGTTAATCTATCAGCCTGTGCACCTTTTGATGTGCCTAACTAGCATAAAATCTTTAGGGATGTGTATTCATTAGCGGTTATTCAGTTCATTTGAGCACCTTTAATAATTTTAGTGCACACAAACTCAATTGTATATGTATTAACTTAGAAATTAACGTGTGCGATTGATTTGCTGTGGAGAAAGGTTCAAATGTGCATAGGAAACATGATTAAAATGAATGTGCAAAACAAACTGAAAGGACACTAAACAATTGGGGGAAGAAAGCCAAACAAATCAAAAACGGACCAAAAATACTTGGTCCGTGCCCATCTCTGTAAATCTTAAATATGGACTATGATGACGAAAATCTTAATTCAGGTTGCAGCTGCGTCCTGATAAATTTACCTGCACCAAATGCTACCTCCTGGTTCTAATTTTAAAATGCAGATTTATATGTCACTTTTCCAATTTAAAAACCCGTTCAAGGACAATGTACAGTTGATGGAAACTATGTATCACAATCCTATAAAAGCAAGAATTCCAAACAGAAAAAATTAAATGGCAAATAACAATAAAATAATTGTAGGACAATAAGCGTAAATATACACAGGCCACAATTAAACATTTCAGCTGAGAGTTGTATGTGGGATTAATAGGGATGCAGAAACGAAAAGAATGGTAAAGAGGGTCACCAGACCTTAAGTGGAGCTATTCATACTGCATTTGTTGTTCAAAGTCCAAATCAGCCCCTGTCATTCAGGGTACTACTTTCTAAGTGCAATAGAATAGTTACAAAGTGAGAGCTTGTTAGTTTTAGTTTTGTAAGGAGCCTGCTGTGACCAAACCTAACTTTCCACAATCATAAGTTCCTGTTTCCGGTGGGAACAAATAGCTTCTAGTTAATGCAATCTGAGAATTTACCACCAAATTCTTTTCAGCACATCACGCTGAATTACTTATTTGTGTGTATCTGAGCCTTGAAAAACACATTTGTATGACCGAGTATGCTGCAACAACTCAGTGCCTCAGTGACAATGGCATCTAATTAATTAGTGCAGCTCCACCAGGAGTAATGCAGGTAACACACTGCAAAAAAAATAAACTCCCTATAGAAATTAATGTGCATAGTCTATAAAATTAGCATTGAATAGGCCTTATATTGCTTAAAAGATGCTAGGGAATAACTGTAGGGACTTATCATGCCATTTGCTATTCATGTTACTATTGACAACGGACATTATTATGTGCCCAGAAGTCACTGTTCCAAAATGGAAAATGTAATTCTAGTTGGCGTTCCCTGACAAGACCTCAGAAGAGTCAATAAAGCAGATCACATTAACTTATCAGATCAGTTTGTTTGTCCGTGTTCAGGCTCAGCGCACAACTTGGGTCCTCTGGTGCACAGTAACACTGGGCAGTCTCAAAAACTCAGAATTGGGTAACCATCCAATCAAGCCTCTCTGAACTTACTTCCGAGTCTAGCCCACCAAACAGCTCATTGTAAATTATTGATTTATGTTGGATCTACTTGACATCCGAAAAGGAGCAAGTTCTAGTTTTTCTGTCAAACCACGCCTCTTAGATTGAGGAGAGGAGGATGAATGGGAGATAAAAGGTTCAAAAGTTGCTCATCCCATATCTTAGGACACACAGAAATTCTTCAACCATGTACATCATTCAAAAACTCCATGCACTAAAACAGCTGTGAGCGTGCAATAAGTGAAATAACACTCACTTCTGGTCCTATAACTCACCTTGAACTATGACTGCAAAGGCATGAGCTAAATATAAAGAAAGACATACATACACTGGGGGATAATTTTGTAAGGATCCACCTAGGTTTAGGTGGCAGAACCCATACAAACGGGGGGGGGGGGGTGTTAGTTATTTACGAACGCACTTGTATTGCACCCCATTTTGTAAGTACATGCATACATGTAATGGTTTACTTTCACGGGGGGTGTGCACAAGATCGGAGTTTGGTCTGAGTGTGGATGGGGCATAAAGTTATGCATTTGAATTACATCTGTTCTTTAGAAATCTAGGCATGGAAATTTACACCAACTCAAGGACTGGTATAAGTGATTGCCTTAAATTAACATGCATTTTTCATCCCTTATGCTAGTATTTTATAAAGAAAAGAAGGCATCTCCTTATTCAATTACCCTCCACGGGTGCAAAGCTTTACTTTTTTCACAAACAGCAATATCATCAAACAGATATTTGCACTTTATTGTCTGCCTTTTATCACAAGACCCCAAAGTGGATTACATAGAAACATAGGCCATGTGGTCTTTTCTGTCATCATTTTTCTATCTAGTCTGTCCTTCCAAAGAAACAACTACAACAGTCCCCTTTTTTCCTTTAGAAATTCTCTGTGTTTGTCCCATGCTTTTTTGAATTCAGATACTGTCCTCATCTCTACCACCTCCACTAGGAGACTATTCCACTGATCCACCACTCTTTCCGTAAAGAAACATTTCCACATATCATTCCTGAATCTATCTCCTTTCACCCTCATCCCATGTCCCCTCGTAGCACTACTTGCTTTCAATCGAAAAAGGCTCTCCCCCCTGTGCATTTATGCCACGGAGGTATTTAAATGTCTATGTCTCAATCATATCACCTCTATCCCGCCTTTCCTCTAATGTGTACATATTAAGATCCTTAAGTCTATCCACATATGCTTTATAATGAAGACCACTAACCATTTTAGTAGCCAACCTCTGCACTGACTCCATCCTGTTTATATCCTTTTGAAGGTGCGGTCTCCAGAATTGCACACAATACTCCAAATGAGGCCGCACCAAAGACTTATACAGAGGCACTATCACCTCCTTTTTTTCTGCTAGCCATTCCTCTCTGTATGCACCCAATTATCCTCCTTAGCTTTTGACATCGCCTTTTCTACCTGTTTAGCCACTTTAAGTTCTTCAGACACAACCACACCTAGGTCCCGCTCTTCTTTAGAGGACAAAAGTACTTCACCCCCTATACTATATTGCTCCCGTGGATTGCTGCAGCCCAAATGCATGACCATGCATCTTTTAACATTAAATCCCAGCTGCCAAATTCTTCAAGCTTAGCTAGATCGCTCCTCATGTTATTTACACCTTCCTGGGTGTCTACTCTATTGCAGATTTTGATATCTTCAAAGAGGCAAACCTTACTCGACAGCCCTTCCGCTATATCACTAACAAAGATGTTAAAAAGAATCGGACCAAGGACAGATCCCTGGGGCATGCCACTAGTAAATTCCATCTCCTCAGAGTGAGCTCCATTTACCTGTACCCTTTGTCGCCTCCCACCCAGCCAATTTCTAACCCAAACAGTAATTTTAGGGTCCATCCCTAGAGTGCTCAGTTCGTTTATAAGTCGCCTGTGAGGAACGGTGTCAAAGGCTTTTCTGAAATCTAAATACACCACATCTAGGGCTCTCTCTCGGTCCAATTCCCTGGTCACCCAGTCAAAGAAATCAATCAGATTTGTCTGACAAGACCTGCCTCTGGTGAATCCATGCTGCCTCGAATCCTGTAATCCGCTGGACTCCAGAAACCTCACTATTTTCTCTTTCAGCAGCGTTTCCAATAATTTACTCACTACCGAAGTTAAACTAAGCGGCCTGTAGTTTTCAACCACATCCTTACTTCCGCTTTTGTGTAAAGGCACCACATGAGCCTCTCTCCAGTCCTTTGGCATCACTCCTGACTCCAATGAGGCATTGAAAAGGTCAGTCAGTGGAGCTGCTAGACCGTCGCCAAGTTCCTTCCGTATTCTAGGATGTATCCCATCCGGTCCCATTGCTTTGTCTATTTTAAGCTGAGCTAGTTTCCCACGAACACAGTCTTCTGAAAATTGTTCAGGATGCCTCTCGCTTCTGTTCCTGTTTGTGGGTGTTTTCTGAGGTCCTGTTCCTGGCTCTTTATCTTAGAGAAACCATAATTACACTGAACTAGCAAGAACAGCAGTTATAAATTAGTGCAACCTAAAAACCTCTGTGTGACACTAGAAGTGGACCTGGTCTCTTCCCATATGACTTGGCTTTTTCTTAATGACTCTTAGGGGCCCTTTTGCAAAAGTGCGCTATGCAGGTAGCACCTGTTTTAGCATGCGTTAAGCATGTGCTGAGGCCCCCCATTGCCTGTAAGCACAGGGCCAACACAATTAGTGTGGGTCAGTTTCTGCACTAACTGTGAATCATGCATTGGGTAGTTAGGGGACGGGTTGAGGCAGAGTGGGCGTGGTGAGTACTGTACAATTAGCATGGGGTAAACACTGCACGCTAACTGTGACCCTTACAATTAGAGCAGGTACCATTCAATGAGGTAACTGCCAGGAACAGGCTGGACATACCCCCCAGTAGGTAGTGCATCATGGTTGCAACTAGTGCATGTTAGCTTTTATGCTAAACACATGTTAGTTGCAAAATCCCAGTGCACTATTCATTTTTTAAAATGTATTCATTTATAATGGTTTATATCCCATTCCGACCAAGGTCAATCAAAAAAGTACCCAGAATACAAATCCAAACAATATAGGAATCCCACAAAAGACCCATCCCTTAACAATCTTACCCCTCAGCAATCACAGCCCTCTTCCCATACAGACTGGAACAATCCCACAGTAGGCCCACCCCTCAACCAGTCTCAACCCCCTTCCTCTAGAAACTGAATTGTCTTCAGCAGCTTATGGAATCCCAAAAGATCCTGCAATGCACAAAGTTCAAATGTCAGGGTGTTCCAGTGCTCTGCCTCCATTACCCTAAACATCTGCGACTGCCACTGCATTGACTGAGCGAGCTCCAACCCCGGGACATCGAGAAAACAGCCCTGCGATGACCAAAGCTTCCTTGAAGGGCTATACAACGCAGAAGGTCCTGAAGATAACCCAACTTTGCTTCATGCAAAACACGAAACATGATAACCAACAGCTGAAAGTTGTCACATGCCCAAATAGGGAGCTAATGCAGCTGGATCAGCAGGGGACTCGCCCTGCCTCGGCATTGTGCTCCCATCAGCAGCTATGCCATGGCATTTTGAACAACTTTCAGCTGCCTAAGAGACCTCTTCAGCAGCCCTACATAGAGAACATTACAGTAGTCCACGGACCCCAATACCAAGGCTTGTACCACTAACCACAGCACTGAATCTGTCAAATAGCAGCGCAGTTGGTGGGCGAGCTGCAACTTCAGCCATGCCAATTTCATTACCTGAGCAATTTGTTTCTCTCCTTACCCACCTCTCTCCAGCATCACTCCCAATGAATGAAGTTCCTCTTTCCAGGGAACTACACAGCCACCCACACGTGGTAAACTATGCAGATCTTCATGCCCCACAGTCCCAAAACGAAGGCATACCGTCTCTTCCGAGTTCAACACAAGACCACTACCTACAAGCCAGTAAAACAGCTTCTTACTGTTATGGGTTGGGGGGTTTTGTGGTGGTGTTGGATCTTGTCTTACTTATGTAGACACACTGAAGATGTAGTATCTTTCTATGCACTCTCAAAGAAGGTTTTGAGAACAGCCCTATTATTAATCCATAAACCCAATATAAGAAAAAAAAAAGCAAGAAGTGGAAGAGTTAACTTAGCCTTTATGACTAATGCATAAGTGGTGTGGTGTTGAGTTAAGGGATGATCTATTATTTTTAATATAAGACGTCTTATGCATTTATGCATTTCGGTTGTACT
Source organism: Ichthyophis bannanicus (assembly GCA_033557465.1). Taxonomy (NCBI): domain Eukaryota; kingdom Metazoa; phylum Chordata; class Amphibia; order Gymnophiona; family Ichthyophiidae; genus Ichthyophis; species Ichthyophis bannanicus. The sequence goes on along the minus strand of CM066047.1, from coordinate 58,965,150 downwards.
TAGCGTTTGTCATGGCCCATAAAGCCAGTGCAATAAGGTTTACTGCTAATACTATTATAACTGTAGTTTTGAACATTTACAAAACTGAAGGATTTTCTTTTCCCCAAACAGCCACTTAGGTTATGTATCAAATTCACCATTATTTTTCAAGGTGAATGCAGATTTATGCTTCCAATCAGGAATAATGAGCGCCTCTCTCTTATGCCCTAAGGTGACTTTCATGGTGATGGAAAGGATAGACCCTGTTCATAAAGCCAGACCGCTGCTGTGGACAGGTATTCTATTTGCAAATCTTTCAAGTGTAACTTGATGAAAATTCGAGTGCTTTTAAAAAGGAAGCATATCAGTGTAACAAGGGCAGTATCGCATGCTAGAGCAAGAAAATATTCCTTTTTTCTTTCTGAGATGGATGCGTTGGCACCTCAAGTTTGCATGGCGTTTTATTCTGCAAAATAATGGCTTCATTTTCTGCATCGCACTGAAGAGAAAATAAAATAAAATAAAACCAACTAATGGAGGAACTCATTCTTCCTTTGAAGAAATGTAACTTTTCCAAATCTGAGGAGTCAAAAAAAATACACATAGAAAAACAAGCTAGAAGAAAATTCTGGTAAAATTAACAGTTCTCTAAAGTATATTTTCTGATATCCTACCTTAACCCACCTCACCCCCTTGTCTCTAGAGAAGATGAATAATTTTCAACAGAGGCGGCCCAAGGGGGGTGCGGGGCCTTGTACGGAGACTCGGTGTGGGGCCTCATTTGCATAAATATTTGCATAATGTTACCATACACTGACTTTTAGTAAACATGCCTCTTAATGAGTGTATGGATAAAGAAAGACTAAAAGATTTCTACATTACTATAGTCCAGTGCCAACCGCCAGGCACATTAGGAACTACTACAAACACTGCCCATTTAGAACCCATAGCAAACCCATAGCAAACCCGCCGTATCGTAACAGCACTACCAGGATTCACAAAGCACCAGACCCTACCTATCAAAAGGCAACACTGCAAATATTAAACCAATACATTTCAGAGAATAACAATACATGACCTACTGGGGAAAGAGAACAAGTGGCAATGTCAAATAGGAATTAAATAAACAGAATACCTCAGCTCAGTTACACATTTTTTTTATTATTATTTTTTATTTATTCTCTTATATACCCTGCTATTCTGCATCAGTGCGGTTGACATTGAACAAACTGAAATTACATTGAACAGGGCATTATAACTTGGAGATAACTATTTTACAGGGAACATGAGCTATGGAGGGTTAAGTGGCTTGCCCAAGACCACAAGGGAGCACCTGTGGGACTAGAAAGTCCAGTCCTTCCGGCCCAAGGTTGCTGTCCTCTAGTGGGATTTGAACACCTGACCTTGCGGCCTGAAGTACCTTGCCCCAACCACTAGGCCACTCCTCCACTCCTACACATGCAGAACATAGACCATCACCAAACAAGGAATCACAATTTAGAAACGGGAAGACAATAATTAAACTGGGAACCCCAAAAGCCAAACTTGGAATGTACAACAACATTGTAGAAATAAAACTATAAATTAATTTCCTCTTGTACTAAACAAAGAGCAGACGTTAATGATGCACATTTTCCAGAGCTGACATATTCCAGTTAATAAATTCAAAATAAAGAGATTTTTCTACCTTTTTGTGCATTTTTTTTTTCAGTTGCAATTGCTCCAACCACTTTCTTCTGGTTTCTTTGTGTCTTCTGCTAACTCTCCATCGTCTGCTGTCCATTTGTCCTTTCTTCTCTCCTAGTTTTTTTCCATTCTCTCTCTACATCTGCTTTAACATACCAATCTTTCTCCTTTTGCTCTTTCCTCATTCCTATTTCATCCACTCAAATTTTACCCCTCCATCCTCAATCCCCACTTACTCGCCCAGTATCAGGCCAATTGTAGATTTGTCTTCCCTCCCACACAAAATATTTTTCCCTCTCCATTTCACTCTCCCAGCTCCATCCCATTCTAATCCTCCCCCAACATCAGCTCCCTTCTAGTTCCAGCCCCACCCAGCATCCGCTCCCTTCTAGTCCCCGCATCAGCCCATTTCCAGTCTTAGCTCCCCCATCCATTTCCAGTCTTATCCGAGTCCCTCCATCAGCCCATTTCCAATCCAAGCCCCCATGAGCCTACTTCCAGTTCTAGCCCCTCCATGAGTCCATTTCAATCCAAGCCCCCACCACAGCCTTTTTCCAATCTTAGCACCCCCAACAGTCCATTTCCAGTCCTATCTTAGCCCCCCCATCAGCCCATTTCCAGCCCTAGCTCGCTCCCCTCAGCCCATTTCCATTCCAAGCCCCCCTCCCCATCAACTATTTGCAGTTCAAGCCCCCCTTCCACTCAGCCCATTACCAGTCCTAAGCCCCCATCAGCTCACTTCCAGTCTTAGCCCCCCCATAGCCCATTACCAGTCCTAACCCCACCATCAGCCCATTTCCAATCCTAGTCCCCCCCTAGCCCATTACTAGTCCTAACCCCCCCCTTCAGCCCATTTCCAGTCTTAGCACCCCCATCAGCCCATTTCCAGTCTTAGCACCCCCATAGCCTATTACCAGTCCTAACCCCCTCATAGCCTATTACCAGTCCTAACCCCCCTCCACCCATCAGCCCAGGTAGATTAAAAAACAACAAACCGGCTGCTGCTGCCGCCATGGCAGTGGCAGAATCAAGCATCCCGCGGGGGCTCCCCTGCCCGGCAGAGCCCTCCCTGCAGCATCAGCTCCCAAAGTGCGGGCTTTCAGAGCCGCGAAGGGAGAGTTTCCCTTTCTCGCGTCTCTGTTAATCCCACCGGTGGGCTTAACAGAGCCGCGAGAGGTCAGAGAAGCTCTCTTCAGGGCTCTGAAAGCCGATGCTGAGGGAGCTGATGCTGCAGGGAGGGCTCTGCCGGGCAGGGGGGGGCCACGGCGGCAGCAGCAGCCGGTTTGTTTGTGTTTTTTTTCTTTTATCTACTTGGGCTGATGCAGAATGTTTGTTGCGCAGGGCCCCCTGAAACGCGGGGCCCTGTGCAAAAAACATTCTTGCTCAATGGACGGGCCGGCCCTGATTTTCAAAACCATTTACATGTTAAAATTGCCCTCCCTCATCATGGCTACAAAGTAAACTTCCTTTTAGCTGAATTTTCAGGAAAAATTCCCAGGGCATGTTTAAAGCAAGAATGGAAAATGGCATGCCTCGGAGTCCATAGAATAAGCCATACTGGGCTTAGTGCAGTTCCTAACATCTGGGTTAGTGCTGATTCTGTGCACTAAAATTACTTTCAAAGTAGCTGAAGTTCTATTGCATCAAAATATACACTAAACAAAAAGCAATGGAAAGAACTAATTTTAGCACACTTGGGCCCGATTTTGGGACACAGATTGTGGGTTTGCACATCCTGGTGGGACATGCAGCCCTGCAAGCTGTCTGACCCGATTTTTCCCTCCGGCTCTCCCTGTACGTCCTGAGCAGCAGGACAGAGAGCTGGTGGAGGGGCGGAAGGGGACAGAACAGGGGCGGGCAGCCTAGCAGGACGTACAGGGCAATTCAGGTCATGGCCCTGTACATCCTGCTGGACCCATGGGAATGTGCTGTTTATTCCACTTCAAAGGTGGAATAAGCAGCAAAAAAACGTCAATCAGGCTTGGGGATCCCCCCCCCCCCCCCACCGGGGCCAGGTGCAGTGGATCCCTGTCACCTGATCCAAGCTATGGCAGGCCAGCCGTGGGCTGGGTGGTAGGAAAAAGGGGGGTCGAGACCACAGGAGTCGGGGGTGCCTGCAGAGAAAGACGTCCCTGCAGACAACAGGGGCACGCCGGGCATCCTCGGGCCAGATTCTGGTTACCGTGGGAACATTTTCTTCCCACAGTCCAGAATCGGATCCAAATGGGCCTGTCTTGCTTGGGGCTGTCCGGACAGCCCGGACATGTCCCTGCTTGAATAGGGCTCCAAGCATGCTAATAGCCTTGCAAATGGAATTATTGTCAGTGCTGGAAAGTGCACTAAAAATAAACACATTATTTTACTAAAATTTAGTACTGAAACTTTACATCAGCCCTGAGAAGACATAAAGTTTTAACTTCCAATAGACTTCTATAGAAGGCAAATGGAAGTTAAAAAGTCAGTCACCAAAGACCTAACATCCCCAAGATGGGATTACAAATTCAAGGGTCCATAAATCCAGGTCCAGGAACCCCATATCCCTTACTACCTCCAATCTGTGCCCCACCATTTTGGCTAATTCCCCTGCATATCCATTCAGCTACATTTTTCATCTATTCTCTCACCTTCCTACCCTGTTCGTCCTCTCTTCTATATTACCAACTCAACACTCGCTCATCAACTAAACCACCCCCTTACCTACTTAACCCACCATCCATCCATTAAACCACTCCTTAACACATTTAATGAGCCCCAAACTACCCGCCTAATCCACTTCTACTCACCTGCATCAACAACTCACTACCCCACCCATGTATCCATTCCCCTATTGACTAATCCATTCCCACTACTTACCCTGCCAGTCAACACACACCACTTGATATCCATCTACCCTAGGAGTTTGGTAGATAGGAAAGGAAGGTTAATGAGTAAGTAGGTGTGATTTAGGTGAGTGTTGGAGAGATAGGCAAGGAGGAATTATTTTAGAATGGCTTGAGGGATTAATGGTTGGGAGGTATTAAGCTCATTGGTCCCTGGGAAGAGTCTTGCTGCCTCTGGGATTCTGGGTCATTCAGGACTAGACCAGAATGTTTGTAATGCAATAGTTAGAGGTACATAAGAACATAATAAATGCATTACTGGGTCAGACCAAGGTCCATCAAGTCCAGTATCCTGTTTCCAACAGCAGCCAGTCCTGGCAGATACCCAAACTCCACAGCTGCCACAATACTTGTCCTGGGATAAGCAGTGGATTTCTCGGTTCCTCTTTAATAATGGTTTATGGACCTGTCCTACAGGAAATTGTCCAAACCTTTTTTAAACCCAGTTACACTAACAGCTTTTACTACATCCTCTGGTAACGAATTTCAGAATTTGATTACGTGTTGAGTGGAAAAAAAATATTTTTTCTTATGAGGCTTAAATGGGTTACATTGTAACTTCATTGTGTGTCCTCTAATCTTTCTACTTTTTGATGGCATAAACAACCGATCTACGTTAACCCGCTCCACTCCATTCATTAATTTATAGATATCTCCCCTCAGCTTTCTCTTTTCCAAGTTGAAGAGCCCTAACCGTTTTAAGCCTTTCCTCATAGCGGTATCCTTCCATCCCCTTTACTATTTTGGTGGTGTTCTCTGTACCTTTCATAATTCCGCTATATCTTTTTTTAAGATATAAGCAACCAGAATTGTTTTCAGATTTATGGCCTCTTTCCCATTTTCAGGCAATTTTTAAGTTTTTCACTCATTTGTGTTTATAATTTTTTTATTACGTGTATCAGAACTTTTCAACATGCGCAGATTGTCTTTGTGTGCATTAATTCACAATTCAACATGTGTTGAATCAATATTACACACACTTGCACGTACTATGTTTTTTAAGATCCACTAACAAAATGAATAGTTTAATAAAAATACATCCCTAACTTCAACTCATGATTCAAAAAATTGCTTATTATTTGAGATTCTTTTCTTCTGATTGCTATCATATAGGAGGTTACTTTAGAAGTGCTATTAGTGTTTGGGACATCTAAAAATGGCTACGCAGACATCCAATTTACAAGGGCATCCCTGGAGTCATTTTAGAAACTGGATCTATGAATGTCTATAGCACTAGGTGTGTGCCGGAGGAGTCGCCTGGGTGCAGCAACAAAGATGCACGTCACAGTGCAGTTCCAAGCACGTCTGTCCTATACCTCCTCCTTGACCACAAATAAGGAACAATAACATGCTAATTTCATGGGAGCAATGCTACCAGGAGGAAGAACACAACCTGCTGTCATCAAAGAGCTCAGATCGCTGCCTGCAAAGCATCTGCTGCCTCCTCCCACTGCACCATGTGCTTCATCAAGCTCTGCCTGCAAGGGGTTTCCCCCTTATAGCTCTGTGTGCCGAAGGTGCACCCGCGCCTGGTGGGCCCACGCCTGAGGGCCCTTTGGCGTGGCCCTTAGGTGGGGTAACAGGAAAACATACCACCTAGAGGATATTGAGGAAAATCCGCAAAACGAGTTGTAGCAGTGATTCATAATGAAAAAGTACAACATCACCGACCAGCTACCAAACTTAAGCCTAAAGACCCTCAACTAATGCTGTAAGGTATGCCTGTTATTGTACTCACCACTACATTTGTCCATGCCTGCTGTCAAAACTGTTAATCTGTGATTACCTATTATCACCATATGTAACATTATCGTGTGCTTAAATCTCTACACCATATATCTGAGTCAGAACCACCTGAGCGCACAAGTACCCATACACCTTTAGCACATAGGGTGACCCGCTAAAAAGAGGAGGCGGTGTCCTAGTTCTCATAAAAGCCTCACTGAAAGCTAAGCTCATCTCATCTCATCAAAAAATGTTGATAACATAGATATCCTCATAATAAAAATTAAGCAACTCCGAATTTGCCTTGTATACAGACCGCCGGATCAGAAGTCTGAAAATATTGACACATTAACGGACCTCCTTGGTTCCTCTTCAGGTCTGACCCCATTGATTCTCCTGGGAGATTTAAATCTACCCTCCTTGGCCAATACACACCTACACCCATTCTGAACACCATTGATGACCTGAATTTCTAGCAAATAATAAATAGTCACACCCATACTAAAGGTAATCTCCTTGATATAGCCTTCCTCCCAAGCTCTGTATACAAGTCCTTCAACCCCTCATCACTGCACATTCTTCAAGTACCATGGTCAGACCACCATTTAATCAAATTCTGTATACCACATGTGGATAACCAAGCAAAAAGCTACCCCTCAACTGCTCACACATAGATTCAAAAAGTTTAATAAAGAAGAATTCCTGGATCAAATCATACCCAAACTCTCTCAATTGATCCAAACAACCTGGATGAATCAGTAGATAATTGGAATAAAATTATCACCAATGCAGCCACAAACACTCCTTGCTCACATCTACGAAAAGTATCAAAAAATACCCTTTGGTTTAACATACAATTAAGATGAAATTAGAAGTGAGAAAAGCTGAACGCAGATGGAGACACTCAAAATCACCAACCCATCATTCGCACTACACAGACATTCTCACTAAATACAAGGCAACCATTAACGATGCAAAGAAAAACGACTACTCAGACATTCTTTCCAAATCCCTAAACCAACCAAGAGAACTTTTCAGTATAATTCAAAATCTTACCAGCACAGCCTATAACTCTACCTACACTGAATATGATATATCTCCTCAAACTCTCGCTTCTTATTATGAGAATAAAATCAAGCAAACTGCCCCAATCACCATAACACAAAACTTAGACCAAATAGACTGCCCTAATACTTGGCCCAAATTCCAACTGATCTCCAAAGATTTGCTTAAAAACATAATAGCTAAACTTAATACTACCACTTCTTACCTGGATCTGTGCCCGATACTGTGGATCAAAATGACGTTACCAGAATTATCATCATTCATCCTCCCTATGATTAATCTCTCCCTCAAGGAAGGGTACCTCCCCCCAACTCTTAAACATGTTCAAATACATCCTTTAATAAAAAAATAATAAACTTGACAAATCCTCCCCTACGTCATATAGACCCATATCTAGCATCCTGTTTCTTGCGAAACTAACAGAAAAAGTTGTCCAGATACAACTTCAGGACTACACAGACACATCCGCCCCACTCGACGAACAACAATATGGTTTTCGCCCATCCCATGGAGTGGAAACACTCCTAGCAGTACTAATCGACACACTTTCACGGGAAATAGATGACTCGAGGCAAGCATTCTTCCTCCTTTTTCTAGATATCAAAGCAGCATTTGATAGCGTCAGTCATTATCTAATGCTTACCAGACTCAGGCAGATAGGGCTATCTGAAACAGTGTATAAATGGTTTGAGTCATACCTAAAGGACAGAACACAAGCCGTCAGAATCAACCAACAAACCTCCTCTACATTCCAACAGGAGCAAGGCCTCCCCCAGGGATCAGCACTTTCAGCGCTCCTCTTTAATATCTTCTGCAGCCTATCTGCTCCATCCTTAGAAGGCACCACATAAATTATCACATTTACGCGGATGACATTATGTGTTACTTCCCATTTAAACTACCAAACCCACCGACTCAAAGGATATCAAACTGCTTTAAGGATATCTCGCAGTGGCTAAAAAAAATACAACCTCCTCATAAACCTTTCAAAAACTGAAGTATTTGTCACTAGGAACTAAAGCTTTGTACCCCCAACAGAAATCCAGCTCCAAGACGCCACCATATCAGTAAAAAAAGAGGTCTAATACCTAGGAGTCATTCTAGACCAGACCCTCGGTATGGAATCTCATATTAAGAACACAGCCACCAAAATTCACTATAAGCTTAAACTGTTAAAACATCTCCGTCCCCTCATACACCTCCAAGACTACACATCTGTAATACTGGCAATTATAACACCTCATTTTGATTTTGCTAACTCTGTTCTTCATGGGGTATCTAAACAAGCTCTCCGAAGGCTGCAACTAGCTCAAAATATAACTGCAAGATCAATGAACCTCAGCTCCATTGAACACATAACACCTATTCTTTTCAAATTACACTGGCTTCCCATCCACTGCCGAATTAACTATAAAATACTGGTAACAACATTCAAAATAATTAATAACCTAGCGCCATCCTTCATCAGCACCCTAATTCACAAGGAGGTTACAAACCAAACACAAACTCTCAACACCGTCGGATTACAGAAAAGCAAAAAAGTTACCAATAACAAAGCATTTTCCCACATTGCCCCCACGCTCTGGAATGCATTACCCGAGGAACTTAGAGAAATCAATGACCTAAGAACATTCCGTAAATATTTAAAAACACACCTATTTACTACCCATTATGGTCCTAAGCTCACATTACACACACAAACAGAATCAACAACCATAAACCATAAATGATATTATGCCCACACAACAGTAACAATCATGGTACCGCACCGGCATGCCCCCTACCACTACTGTACATAGTTCTGTTTTGAATTTTGTTATACCTGTAAAAATGTAAATTAATGTAAAAATGTATATATCTACAAGTTTTATGTAAATGAACTTTCATTTCCATGCATTTCATACCTTGTTCCTTCTACACTGCGCTTGATCTTTGGAAAGCATGGTATAAAAATGTTTATTAAATAAATAGTTACAGTTACAGTTGGTGTTTTTATTTGATATACTGCCTAAGACCAAAGGCAGGTAGGCGGACAATAATAACAAAATATAATTAAAATCAAAAACAAATTGGGGAAGACAATGAAACAAGGCGACAGGACAAAGGGCTAGATGAGGGGAGGAGGGCCTAGGTTACAATTCCAGAATGTTCTAACAACAATGCAAAAGAGAGAAGGGGGATGACATACACAAGGACTAGCCAGAGACTGGTGCAGTACCCAGACCGGCCGACAGGATACAACCAAAGGGGGAGACAAGGGGGCAAGCAAGAGTCTAGGAGAGGCAGCGGAAGGGAAGGCCAAGAGGAAGAAATGGGTTTTCAGTTGCGACTTAAAACAGATGAAAGAAAGCAGACAACGCAAGACTAAGGGGAGGGAGTTCCATTGGGTAGGGGCAACCAACAAAAGAAGAAGAGCGAGCAGTGGAAGAGCTGATGAGTCGGAAGCAGGGGACGAGCGAAGAGCGTAACAGAAAAGAGGGATTGCCAGAATGAAGAACCTGATGTATGAGGCGTATTAGTATTTCCTGGGCAAAGAGAACTACATGCAAATAGAATCCCCAGACAGATTACTAACCCACCACTGCATGTCAATGAATATGGACGTCCCCCTTCTGGAAAATGTCAGCTCGGATATTCAAGAAGTTGTTTCCACAGCTGTTCATTTCAGGATGTCCACGTTTCTAAAATTGGGTCAAAATGTAAATGTCCCTGGGGGGTTTTCAGACGCTTTGCCCTAGACGTCCCAGAGTGTTCCTGGATGTCCTTTCTAAAATGCCACTTAGAGTAATTTCTACAGGGTTGTCAGCTTTTAGTTAACAGCCCAGCCTCCTTTATTGAAAAACTGGTTAACAATCCTAAATGTTTAGCCCCCTGAAAAATGTCCCAAAAGTTAGATTTCTGAATTCTCCACCAAAGTTTTCAAAAAATTGTCAGAGGGATTTGAAAAGTATTGACCCATTATTCAAAGTCACTTATCTCTATAGCAGCAACCACTCTGTGGATCAGTGCCCTTTCACTCCCTGCATGGTGCCACAGGAATTTCTTATAGACTATCCTGCTGTTATCCAGATCAAGTCAGGAGTGAGAGAGGAGTGGCCTAGAGGTTGGAGCACGGTACCACAGGTCAGAAGGTCAGTGGTTCAAATCCCACTAGAGGACAGCAACCTTGGGCCAGAAGGACTGGGGTTTCTAGTCCCACAGGTGCTCCTTGTGGTCTTGGGCAAGCCACTTAACCCTCCATTGCCCATGTTCCCTGTAAGTATTAGTGTGTGTCTCATATCCCCTTGTGTTAAATGTATCCCCCAACCGCTTTAACCCGGTGAAAAGCAGGATATAAATGCAGGTAAATAAATATATTTACAGATAGTGTGATATTCAGCCATTCTTGATACAGCTATGCAGTTTAATTTAAAACTGCAAAAAGGTTTAGCTAAAATGGAGAGCAGCTGAATATAGCCGCTATCTATAGAGAGGCAGTGGTCACCGCTCTCCATGTACAGTCTGCGCTGCTCATTCTTTAGGGAGTGATGCTGAAAATATGCGCATAATTTAAATGTCATAGCTGGCATTTTAAATAAATACTGATTGCGGTGTTTGAATATTGATTTTGTATATTTTTTTCCTATAACACTGACTAGGAAGACCAAAGACCACTTTCTGGAAAAAAAAATCCCCAGCTGTCAAGCAAAAGGCTTCTCAAATTAGTCATCTTGCAGTTTCTAAAAGATTTTTGATCTATTGGATCTTACCAATGCAAGACCATTTTTATTCTGCCACACCACAATCTTAAGCAGAATGGGGAGGGGAACTGAATGCACCACTATATTCTGTCTCTACAAGACTGTTCTCCTTTGAAGGAAATCAAAGACTGAAGAAGGATCAAATCTCTCCATGCAAAAGTATCAATGGTCCTTATCAGATACTAGCAGGCGGCCAGTGCACATGTAGAGCACAGAGGAAGCTCAAGAGATACCCATTAAGATTAGGAAAGCCACGTTCTTTCCACTGGACATGCAGAAGCTGTGAGGTAATCTTCCTAATGGAAAAAATTGCAGGGTCTGAATTCAGTGTGTGTTATTTGCGGAGGAGTTTCCATCTTGGTATGACTCTGTTTAGGCTAATCAGATTTCTTCAGGTTCTAAAAGGGAAGCTCAAGAAATCCACTTTTGCTACAATAAGTACTCACCTGTACCTTTTACCTGGTTACATTCTGCAAATGAAAGAAGTTGAAAAGTGCGCACGTATAGTGTGACAAAATGGCGCATTTCCCCTTCCTCCATTTCCAAGCTCACGCATGTCTGTGGAAAAACTGGGTGTGAACAGACCTAACAAAGTCTGTCTCATTAGGGTAGCTGGAGCTCCTCAATGAGGCCATTAGGGTTATATTTGTCTCTATTTTTAATGTGTTTATATGGCTGTATGTACATGTCTGGGTGCAGGGGGTGGCGTGCAGTGAGGGCTGTGTGGAGGGAGCTCAATGTGTGTGCATACGCGTGTTGGGAAGTGGGGTGAGAGGCTACGGGTGTGCATATGTGTGTGCCTATGTGGAAACCCCTTGCCCTCTCACCCTTCCCACTTTGGACTCCCTTGCCTACTCTGGACCCTGGGCCCCTGATCCCCCTCCCCCCCCCCTTCTGTATAACTTTTTAAAAACATTTCTTGCTATTTCCAATGCCTCCTCATCTTGACTACTACTTACTACTACTACTTATCATTTCTATAGCGCTAAAAGGCATATGCAGCATTGCGCAGACACATGTAAAAGACGATCCCTGCTCATCAGAGTTTACAATCTAGTCAAGATAGACAACACAACAGCTGAGGACAAGGACACATCTAGGGGAATGATAAGGAAACACATAGACGAATAAGCGGATCAGGATCCAAAAGCGGTCTCAAAGTGAGTTTTCAGCCTGGATTTGAAAAGGGACAGAGATGAAACTTGATGCACAGACGCGGGTAGTTTGTTCCAGGCATAAGGAGCAGCAAGGTGGAAGGACTGAAGTCTGGAGTTCGCAATAGAAGGAATCTGCCAGAAGAGCGGCGTTCCCGTGGTGGGGTGTAGGGAGAGATAAGAGAGGAAAGGTAGTGAGGAGCTGCAGAATGAGTGCACTTATAGGTCAGCAGGAGAAGTTTGAACTGGATATGGAAACAGGTAGGGAGCCAATGAAGCAACTTGAGAAGAGGTGTGTTGTGAGCATACAACCCCTGCAATTGCGGTCTGCCTCACTCTTCAGCTGGTCAACGGGCAAGCAGATGCCACAGCCTGATGCACTCTTTGGCCAACAGGGCATAGGGTCTCCACTGGCTGGCAGGCAGACACCATCTTTACCACAGGAGTGGCCTGGTGCATGCTTCGGCCGGCAGGGAAGGGGATCCCTGCCAGAGACACTGCCAGTCTTTACAGGGGTCTCCTGAACTTTATTATTGCCCCTGGGCGCATAGGTTTCCTTGCACAAACAAATCTATGCATACAGAGACAAACGAAAACAAAAAGAAATGAATGAAGCCTCTCCAAGAGGCGCTATCACGTATGAAAAACATGCCTACTGGACACACATAGTAGATAGGCTTAAAATATGTGTTGGGAGACAAATATTTTGGTACAAATATTTCCCAAAAGATCTAATGGAAATATGACCTAAGTTCACTCATTCATCTTCTGATCTTCTGTAATATGTCAGTAAGTGACGCAGAATCTCGCAGAAAACAAATTTTCAATGATTACAAACTATAAAGCAAAGGGCCCCTGGTTTTGCTCTCCACAATCTTTGCCAATGTTTGCAAATATTATTTCTGTTGCTAGAGGCACCCTGAATCTAATTAGCATATCATAAAGTATGATGATTGGATTTGTATTATCTTCACTATAGCACGATTTTAAAATAGTCAAAGAACTTTGTCTCAAGTGAGCTATTAAGAATGGTCATAGAGTCAATGACCTATCTGTAGGTGAAAGGATTGGCAAAATTAATTTGAAAGATTCACGGCTACGAAAACTAGTTTCAGCAATTTCTCCTCACTGCGTTTATTTAATACACTAGTGGGTGGCTACTTTATGCTAAAATGGGGAAAACTAATTAAATTTGTTTATGCATATTATCATGTGGAGCACTCATTTCCAGACATCAAGCTATGAATCATTAAATAACTGCTAAATTGGCCCCTGGGGATATCTCCTAGTTCAGAGTTGAATGGTCCCCCATCTCACCAACGTCAGGTGTGTGCTGCAGCTAACAGGCTCTAGGAACACTTTAAAGGCCGTGATTCAGGTTTGCAGCCAGGCCCCACACTGTGAGGTGAGTGGAAGGAAATCATGGAAGCAGTGACAGGCCTCCCGTCACCAGTACTCTTCAGTTTGATTAATGAGGGCACTTGAAAGACAATTAGCAGGAGCAGGTTTGGCTGCAGCTCGCTTATCAATCAGGGCCCCTCTATTCAAAGCACAAAACCTTCTGTGCCGCCTTTTGTTTTTCCGGTTACAAAAGAACAGTATCGGTGGTGACCACTACACAGTCCACAAAAAAGAAGAAAACATGAAATGCTCCAGACCACAGCATAATTTGCACTAGGAATAATGTCAGAAATGCTTTGCAAAGCTCCCGGCCAAGGTACCAAAATGAAATGGTCAAAATCTTGCAGCGAGATTTCTGAAGTTGTAGCTTCCTCTATAGCTGTTGTTTTAGAGCCCCGGGAAAAAAGTGCAGTTTGATTTTTCAAACTGAAAGGTGCCAAGTCAAAATTACTAATGCACTTTATGATGCAGAAAATCTAAATGCAGTGAAACTAAAAAACGTTAAGTGAACATCGAGATCCATTTGTCACTTTTGGTTTATGCTTGAATTTCGATTGTGAAATTTTGCACCCGAAGGCTACTCATATTAAAGCTTTTGTTTTCTGGCACAACTTGTATACAGAGCCATAAGCGCAGATTAATGTTACTATTTCCCTTTCTAACACCACCAGGTTTGTTTTCCAATTATTTTAACATATCAAAATATGGTCATCAGGGACAGATTTGAGATCTTGATGCCCATAAGGAAGAGCAGATAACAGGTCCCTGAGGGGGCAAGGAAGAGTGTAAGAAATCCCGAAAAGATTGGAAAGCCGGAAGAGCAGAAGGCAACATATACCCCTAAAGAAAGTGGGAACAGGCTCCTCTTTGACCCCTGGGTATTTGGTGTCATAGTCATTTTCCTATGTTGCCTATGACTAAATCCAGGCCTGATGGTCATACTGTTGATGACAGAAACAGAATTCAGAGTTCATCCCTTATGGATTTTTCCCATGTTGCAGACTGTTATCTATCTATAGAAACATGACAGCAGAAATGTCCATATAGTCTATCTAGTCTACATATCCTTTGTGATGTCATGCTTTGCAGAAGCAGGAAAAACTATGATATAATCAGCTCTTCTCAACTACCCATCTAGAAACATTAAAGGATTTTTTTCAAGGAGAGACGAATTCAAACTGACTATGCATGTATGTACATATCTAACAGAGAAGGCTTGGTTGATTTCAGTATTTTCTTGGTTGTATTTCCCAAATTTTGACTTTCGTACTTTGGACACATGTGAAGAGAGAGATTATTAGAGAAAGACAGCACACTTGGCAAGGTTGAAGGATGACGCAAAAGAAGACTGTCAAACAGTGCAACAAATTGATGCCATAACAGCATCTTTGAATGTCACTCTATCAACAATTAGCTACCTGACTGAAGATCGAACATGAGATGACATCAACTTGATGGAACTTTAAAAACAGCATTACCCCTATAGGTAATCCACATCAACAGTGCAATCTTAGCGTGGTTCCTGCTCCTGCCATTTATTCAACAGGACCTCCATGACATTCAACCTTCCTGTGCTAAGCAGTATAAGCAGAGCCCTAGGCTAACCCAAACTATATGAATGATATTAGCACTAAATAAATTATCATAGAAATACATGATAGTATAATCCTGCTGAGTTATGAGATGGGCTTGAAGATTCTTTTCAGTGGGGATGGGGGAAGAGAAGGGAAGAAAACTCTTCAAGGCCCTGCTGGCATGATACATGTTGATCTAAGCATTTACTCTTCTCAGGTAAGACAAGATACCTCAGCAGGCCTTTCCAAACCTGTCCTGGAGACCCCATAACCAGATGGGTTTTTCAGGTTATATCCACAATGAATATATAGGAGATCAAGCTGTGTAAGCTGAGCCTCCCAGGCATACAGATTTCTCTCATGCATACTTACTGTGCATGTTCTAAAAATCTGATCAGCTCTGGAGCCTTCAGGATACGTTTGGGAAGACAGATTGATTTTCCAGGGACTTTACTGCAAACAATGATTTGCAGACTTCCATAATAACATAAATGGACCATTTACAATCAATCCGAAGAACTTTAAAGGGGTATATATATCACAATGTACTTTCCCAGAGTGATGGTATATTTACCAAGCAGTACAGGATTTAGTGCATGGTTTGGGTGTGGTGCTGAAAAGGAGTGCATGTCAGGTTGGCGACTAGGCAAGATGAGGGCTTTCTCTTGGTGGTGCAGCCAGCACAGACATTTGTAGCCCATGCTACATGCCCTTGGCGCACATAGTATGAGCACAACTACCACCACTTCAAAGGATGGTATTAGTTGCACCCACAGTCAATTTGCCATGTTGAAGTGCTGTAGCTGCAGGAGGCAGATGTACCTGCACACCAGCTGTTAGCCCATGTCCCTCGCTAATAACATGATGCATGTTACCAATATGGGGTTTAGTAAACATGCCCCATAGTAAGGCTATTGTCATTTCCAGACTTCAGCCATGTACAAGTCCTCAGATTCCAGATAATTATAAAAAAATATTTTACTTTCTCAGTACTTTACATTTTATTCCGATTTAGTCACTTAGTTCAAACAGTTACTACTTGACAATCCATAAAACCCTCAGGATTGTTACCAAATTCCCAGTGAAATATAGCCCTTGGAGTATCGTAGATGTCTATTCCAAGATGGAGGTATCCTAGAGATCCCGTAGACTAGTGATCTCTATTGTACACTGAATTTTCTCTTCCCAGCAGCAGGCAAAAGATTCAAATTATTTTAGTTCACAGGTTAAGAGAATAAGGAATAATTTACCTTTATTCTCATTAGAAGGCTGCTTCAGCTCCATTTTTGGATAGTCAAGAGATTACAGCCCTACCTACTTTCTCTCCTGCATACATAGGAAGGGATGTAGAGAATTATGCCGTTTCCATGCCCGGCTGTGGTAGGTATCTGAATGAGACCCTAAGGACATTGCTAGAGCATAAGTCTGTAGAGCACTATCAAATATTCCTACTCATCCTTGCTTCATTAACACTGCTTTCAATGAAGGGTGCTTGACTCCGGAGAAATGAAAGGACAAATGTGTTTTCTCCGTCCTTCTTGGGAAGAGTGAATGGGCTCAAGCACAGAGCATAACCTATTGCTTATTCAATTTAACACCGATGCTGCACCTTTCAGAAGCCCCTCTCCTGCAGCAATATCCTGATGTAGTTGCTTTTTATGGGCTCCCATGGGGAGTCAGCCTGCTCGGGAAGATGGAGGCTTTGAGAGAAACATAGTCCTATTCTGGCCTGCAGTTTAAATAGTGCAAAGGATATTATTGTTATATTTATTCATATTTATGAAACTGCAAACTCCTGCAGAGTGCTCAGTGCATGGACCAGCATTCAAATCTTTACAAACAAAATCTGTAAGGGACACCTAGCATGACGGACAGCAGGTATGTGTTTAGGTTACACCGATTTTTCAAGGGGAAAGTGTGCACATAGGTACCTATATGCTGTTGCAAAATGGGTGCCCAGAACCAGCCCCAATAGCACACAAATCCTCATGCACAAATTTACACATGCGCCAAAGATGGCAGTAATGTATGCATGCCCTATACATGTATATCCATGTATGTTTTATAAAATACATGATATATTACAACACCACCCTGCCAAGACTCTGTCCTGGAAATGCCAGTGCACAGTCAACATAAATGTATGCAAGTAGCTAAACGGGTAGAAAAGGTGACGGCAAAAGCTAGAAGGATGCTTGGGTGCATACAGAGAGGAATGGCTAGCAGAAAAAAAGGAGGTGATAGTGCCTCTGTATAAGTCTTTGGTGCGACCTCATTTGGAGTATAGTGTGCAATTCTGGAGACCGCACCTTCAAAAGGATGTGAACAGGATGGAGTTGGTGCAGAGGGTGGCTACTAAAATGGTTAGTCGTCTTCATTATAAAGCATATAAGGACAGACTTAAGGATCTTAATATGTACACCTTAGAGGATAGGCGGGATAGAGGTGATATAATTGAGATATTTAAATACCTCCGTGGCATAAATGTTCAGGGGGAGAGCCTCTTTCAATTGAAAGCAAGTTCTGCTATGAGGGGACATGGGATGAGGGTGAAGAGGGATAGATTCAGGAGTGATTTGCGGAAATATTTCTTTACGGAAAAAGTGGTGGATCCATGGAATAGTCTCCCAGTGGAGGGTGGTAGAGATGAGGACAGTGACTGAATTCAAAAATGCATGGGACAAACACAGAGGATCTCTAAAGGAAAAAAGGGGACTATTGTAGTTGTAGTTGTTATGGAAGGACAGACTAGATATGCCATGTGGTCTTTTTCTGTCACATTTCTATGTTCCTATCTTTGTGTGCATAACTCTAATGCATTTATGCGACCATGCAAGTTTATATAAGATCTTTTCCACTTGTAAAGCATGCTTTTTGTATGGAAAATGTTTAAAAAATTACTCCCAATATGGTTAGGTGTTGGCTCAGGATGAAGAAAGTGGACTTGCTTACCTGTAATGGGAGTTCTCCTAAGACAGCAAACAGTGCAGCCACATATTAATTGATGTTGTCATCCATCAGAGCCAGGTGCCTCCAACTAAGGGAAGTCTTTTGTGACTTCTCTGCACATGTGTTACTGTTCCTGCATTCTCCTTTGATAGCTCAAGCTCCTCAGTCTGTTCAAAGCTTAATGAATGTAGTTGGATGTATTGTGATCTCTGCTGACTATTGTCCTCGCTTTTCTATTTTTTTTCTTTTTCTTTTTTTTTTTGAAGGGAAGGCAAGAGGGACAGTGTGGTGTATTGCCTGCTTTCTACTGAGAACCCCTATTACAGGTAAGCAACCACTTTCTCTGTAAATGAGCACGCAATGCAGGCACATTTGATGGTGAATCCAAAGCTGAGGGCCATATCTACCTTTTAATCGTCATTGTCCTGGGAAGATACGGGTGGTGGCAGATTATCAGCAAGGGATTGAAGTGCAAAAAAAAAAAAAAAAGTTTTCAAGGACAACCTGCCCAAATCTGGTGCCTTGGGCTATGGTCCGAGGGAGGCACTGATGCTTTGTGAAGGTGTCTGGTGTGGATTAAGTAGCTGCTTTGCAGATGTCCTGGATCAAGGCACTACTCCGACATATACCCAAAAGGACATGCTTCCTCTGGGATAACAGAATGTGATACAGACACCCAGGTAGAAAGGGTACATTTTGAGCCTGGTTTACTAGGATCATTTGGGTTGTAGGTGACAAACAATTGTGAAGTTTTTCTCATGTCATTTATGACATGAAGATAATGGAGAAGCATTGGCCTACAGTCCAGTGTGCTGCAAGACTTCTTTCTTCATCCCTCTATGCATCTGGAAAAAATGGTACGTAAAACGATGGAACGATTGATATGAAATTCAGAAATGACTTTTGAGAAAAACTTAAGATGTATCCGAAGTACAACTTGATAGCGATGAAGTTGAGCATAAAAAGGGAAATGGACAAGCACTTGTAGCTCATTGAATCTTCTTGATGAGGCAACTGCCACGAAAAAAATGGTTTTCCTGGTGAGGTACTTCCGGGAGACGAGTCCTAATGGTTCAAAGAGTGCCAGCATAAACTGCTTCAAAACCACTTTGCGATCCCAAGCAGGGAAAGGTGGTTTTAGGAGTGGCTCAATGTTGTGAAGACCCTTTATAAACTTAAAAACCAAAGGATCTTTAGATATAGACTTCCTTGCGATGTGATCATAATAGGCCACTATGGCTGAGAGGTGAATTTTAACCAATGAGGTTTTTAGACTGGAGTTAGACAGGTTAAAAAGATAAGTTATCACTTGAGATGGCAGACAAGCAAAGGGGTTGTGATTATTATCTTTGACCCTGTGAGTGAATCTTGTCCACTTGAGCTGGTATGATTTTCTCATTGATGATCATCTAACTGTGAAGTATGCAGATTAACCTCTGACAAGGGAAGACAGCTAATTACTTACCGATCCATTTTCATGCAATGATTGAGAAGCTGTTTAGATTGGGGTGGATTAAATCTTTTCCTTGGGTGAGAAGGGTTGGATGATGGCCCAGAGACTAAGGAGGTACCCAATAGAGAGCAAGTAGATGAGTGAACCAGATTTGTCTGGGCTACCATTGTGTAATTAGGATGACTTGAGTACAGTTCATGCATACTTTCTGTAGCACTCTGGGAGATCTCCTTTATGTTTTTCCACTGTTCCCACTAATCTCTAATCATGTGATCATGAAAATGTCATGAGTCATCCTCTGGATTGGGAAAAATGGAGCAGAAGAGTGGGCATTTGGCATTGAGTTCCATTATAAAGAGATCCACCTTTGGTTTTCCCCAACTTTTGAAGAGAAGAGAAACCATGTGTGGATTCAACAACTACTCATGAGGATCTAGTTGTCAACTTGGGGAATCCACTGTCTGGTTTTTGGTGACCCTGAAGATAGACTGCAGAAAGAATCTATGAAAGAATCTATGCACCATATCCTCAATGCTTGAAGACAAAGCTGCAGGGATCCTGATCCACCTTCTTGTTCTAAAACATGGCACCTGGTTGTCCATTTTGATACCTTCCTTGCAACTGGAACCTGAAAGCTGTCATGGCATTGCTTTTAGTTTCAGGGCATTGATATTGTAGGTTTGTTTGATCTGATGCCAAACACCTCGAGTACAGAGGTAGAGGAGATGCATCTGTGGCGAGAATGATGTTGGGTTGAGGAGGCATAAAAGTTAACTTACTGAAAGATTGCCTGAGTTAAGCCACCATTTCATAAAGTAGAAAAGGGATGTAAAAATGAGTGATTTTGTTGAAGGACTGACTGTATTGATCCCAGTGCTTTTTAAGATGCCTCTGGAGTGGTCACATATGCAATCTGGCCAGTGATACAATATGCATGGTGACTGCCATGTGTCCCAAAAGTCTTAGAACCAACTGAGCAGAGATTGAAGATTTTTGAGATAGGGCTATGGTTAAGCATATTAGATTGACTTTACTGCTGTCTGGAAAGACTCCTTTGCTCATGTGGTATCCATGAGTGCTTCTATGTAAAGAAATGCCTGTATAGGGATGAGGCTAGATATTGTTCAGTTGATGAGAAAACTGAAAGTTTGAAGGAGTAAGATAGCTCCCTGAAGAGACTGTAGGACACAAGCTGATAATCATCCCAAGAGTAGTAAATAGTTACAATTGCCAGACATTTTGTAAAGACTCTGAGGGTGACAAAAGGCCAAACCAGAGAACATGGTATTGACGGTGCTCGTCTTTGAATGTGAAATGTAGAAACTGACAGTAGTCGAGGTGTATGGGAATGTGTACCTATGCATCCTTGAAATCCAAGTCAATCATATTTCTCTAAGAGGGAAAGAATCATGGCTAGTGAATTCATTTTGAATTTTTCCTTCTTTATATGAACATTGAGGTTGCACAGATCCAAAATCAGTCAAAGACCTCCAGATTTCTTGGGGATAAGGAAAAATCTTGACTAGAACCCCTGAACCCTCTCACATCGTGGAGCTTATTCAATCACTCTACTGTGCAGGAGGCTGGCATTTCCTCTCCAAGAAAGGATTGATAATCTTGTGGAATAATGGTACATTCTTCAGCCATATGGTTGGAAGATACTTGGAGAAATTAATTCTGTACCAACAATCCACTATATTGAATACCAAATGATCTCTCATGATTTCATGCCATGTATCCCTGAACTTCTGAATTCTGCCTGCTCTCCCCCCTTCCCCCCCACCCCAGGGGGATAATGGAAAAAAAATAGAACTTGTTTTTGCGGCTCAGGTCACGTTGGCACCCTACTGTTCCTTGGTCACTGGACCTGTGTATATGTCTTCAGCACCGAATGCTACAGTGGAGCACTGAAGTATGGATGAAAATGCTGTCTTGGTTAAAATTGTTGAAAATACTAGTAGTGATATGGTCTTCTGTACTAAGGTTGTTGGATTTTGAGATATTGGTTTGAGGAATTACTGGGAAAGGAAAGCTCCTTCACTGTAGAGGTGGAACTAGTTTGGGACCAGCACTTTATTTATTTTTTATTTTTATTTTTTATACCGCGCTCTTTAGAATCAGTGCGGTTTACATGCATACGAACAGGTACCTTTTATTCCCTTGTCCCCGAAGGGCTCACAATCTAAGTGTACCTGAGGCAATGGAGGGTTAAGTGGCTTGCCCAAGGCCACAAGGAGTGGCCATGGGACTAGAGACCCCAGTTCTTCTGGCCTGAAGTTGTTTGTCCCCATGCGGGAATTGAACCCCCGGCCTTCCGGCCTGAGGTAACCTGTCCCAACCATTGAGCCACTCCTCCCTCCTTACATGGTATGTTTTAAAATACAAACATATATACCAGGTCTTACCTGCAATGTCTGGACAAAGTCACAACTTCCCACAAGCAGGTGCAACTTTGCACTGGAGTTTCCTAGTATGCTATAAAGGCAGAGAAATGTAACATATGTGCCTATGGGCACCCTGTTATAAAAGGTTTCCAGTGTCCCAATTCTTTCTCTCACCAGTTTTGAATTTTATAACCACATTGTCCCTTTAATGGTAGAATTCTCCTAATCACCCCCAACTCCAACCTCCAGTGGAGCCATTGACTATCTTGGAGAGAACATTCCCAGAGATGAGCCAGATACAACTGAGTAAAGGTGGAGGCACTGTCATACAATTCATGGATGCACGCTGGCATGAGAAACTCTCTACTGGAAGTAGTGCCATTACAGATTACTTAATAGTGAAAGGATGAACTATTCATCTTTGAAATGATTTCATTATTTGGCATTAGGAAGTCATCTTTATCTTCTCTGAGGCCATCAAACTGTCACTTGGCAATCTGCTCCCTAATTTTCACTTTCTTGTTACAAAAGTGTGAAATGGAAACTCGCTGACGGATCCCTTCTTTAGCCACGATGACTTCTCTCCTTTTCTTCGCATATGGAACACCAGACAAACGCGCAGGAAACAGGGTTGTTCCATTTGGCAAATCATCCAACTTAACTGTCCCAGATAAGCTTAGGATATGCAAATTAAATGCCCAGACAAAGCATTAATCATCATTATAGGTTAATTGTTTTCAAATAAATTAAAAATCTAATAACTGTTAGCTACTACCATAATAAATGATGGTGAAAAAATAGCAACAAATTGATTTTGAATGAAAGATAAAGATAATATGAACAGGCCTTCCAAATCCCAAGATGGATTTTTATGTTGCAGCAGGTAATAATCTCAAAGGCAATAGACTTTTTTATAACTTTTGAAAAATTGTATAAGTAAGGAAATGTAATTATATTATTTTTCAGACACAGCTTTGTTTACTGCTCTGTAATAAATTACAATTATGATGAGGGCAACTTAAATAAGTTCTTAAGAAATGTTAATTAATTGTGAAGTATTAATTAATATGCATTAAGCAGTGATTTTTCTATTTCTATTATGAAATGACATAATGGAAAGTAGAACATCAATGATTTTGAATAAAGGATATAAAAGATAAGGGAATGGAACAACTGTACTAGGAGGAAAGGCTTAAGGTTAGGGACGTCCAGACCTGCTAAATACCAGAATGGCATAGAGGCAGCTTGTTTGGGGAGCTCTGCTTATAGGTGGGAGGGGATGGTACCGAGGAGGAATGAGGGCAGGGAGTGGGCGGGTACCTGACCTCAGAATTACAAGGTTGATTCTGACGTCAGCTCTGTACGTCAGGGGTTGGCCATCTGGACGGGGGACTTATTCCACCACGGAGGTGGAATAAGTCCCCCTAGATGGAGAAGCAAGGTGAAGGGGTGCAGGGTGTTCCCTGCAGCCCAACCCTGGTCACAGTAGGCCCAATCAGGGATCAGGCTGCGGGGAAGGAAGATTCAGGGATCGCGGCTCCTGCATGGCACAGTGGCTCCATGTAGGGACCAGGCTAGGCTGGCCAGATAATGGATTGAACATCCGTGTGCCCAAAATTGGGGCACGGCCTGCATGTCTGGCCAGTTGCACCTGATTCTGATCCCGTGGGCAGATCTAGCCCCCACAGGATCAGAACCAGGTGCAACCGGGCCATGTCCAGATTCTGGGTGCCCGGACAGGTGGGAGACACCCAGATCAGAATCGGCCTCCACGTGAATTAGTGCTGGTCATCTCAACATTTTGCATGCTTGGGTAGTTATGTTCCTTAAATTACTGGATGGGGAGTGGGGAGAGAGAGTCTCATGAGACCAAGGATAGGGCAAAGGTGGAAAACTCTTCCTTCCCCTTTTCAGGTTCCGCCCTGCAGCCAAACCACATTATTTTAGGAAGACAGTCAAACAAAATTGTTTTGTAAAAAGGTTGCTCATATTGAAAAAAATAAATCTGCCCCCTCTCTCCCTCCCCCCTCCCAGCCAGCCACTTTATGCTACAGCCACCCCCTGCACACCACCCTCCCCTGTCACATAGATCCTTTTTTTCCAGCTAGAACCACTTCTGAGACCACATCACTGGGATATTGGCAGCAGTTAGAGCTGACTGTTAAGGATGGATCAGAGTCCGAGTCACTCTTCACTGTCAGACCCCTGGGAGTAGTTTGCATGGATCAAGGATAAAGTTGTGATATATGCACATACTATCACTTCTTTTTTTCTGCTGGCCATTGTTCTCTTTATGAACCCAAATGTCCTTCTGGCTTTTGCCATCGCCTTTTCTACCTGTCTAGCCACTTTAAGATCATCAAACGATCACACTCAGGTCCCACTCTTCTTTCGTGCACAGAAGTACTTCGCCCCCTACACTGTACCGCTCCCTTGGATTTTTGCAGCCTAAATGCATAACCCTGCATTTTTTAGCATTAAATCTCAGCTGCCATATTCTTAACTAGTCTTGAAGCTTAGCTAGATCCCTCCTCATGTTATCTACTCCTTCCTGGGTATCTACTCTATTGCAGATTTTGGTATCATCCGCAAAGAGACAAACCTTCCCCAACAGTCCTGCAATATCACAAAGATGTTAAAAAGAATCAGACCAAGGACAGATCCCTGCGGCACACCACTGGTAACCTCCTCTTCCTCAGCATGAGATTCATTTACCTGTATCCTTTGTTACCTCCCACTCAACCAATTTCTAACTCAGTCACTTTAGGGTCCATCCCTAGGGTGCTCAGTTTGTTTATAAGTCGCCTGTGTGTTTATAAGTCGCCTGTGTGGAACGGTGTCAAACGCTTTACTGAAATCTAAGTAGACCACATCTAGGTCTCTCCCTCAATCCAACTCCCTGTTCACCCAGTCAAAGAAATCAATCAGATTTGTCTGACAAGACCTGCCTCTGGTAAACCCATGCTGCCTCAGATACAGCAATCCATTCAACTCCAGAAACCTCACTTTCCTCCCTTTTAGCAATGTTTCCAATAATTTACTCACCACAGAGGTTAGACTAACTGGCCTGTAGTTCTCAACCTCATCCGCACTTCCACTTTTGTGTAAAGGGACCACATGTGCCTTTCTCCAGTGCTCTGGGACCACGCTTGACTCTAAAGAAGCATTGAAAAGATCAGCCTGTGGAGCCTCTAGAATTTCCCCAAGTTCCTTCAATATTCTCGGATGTATCCCATCCTGTCCCATCGCCATGTCTTCTTTTAGTGTAGCTAATTCCTCACACAGTCTTCTGAAAATCATTGAAGATCCCCGTCACTTCTATTCCTGTTTGTGGGTGTTTTCTGAGGTCCTGCTCTTGGCCCTTCATCTGTGAACACAGAACAGAAACCTTTGTTAAGCAATTCCGCTTTATCCTCATCAGCATCTACATCAGCTTCACCCTTGAGTCTGACAATACCATTTTTGCACTTCCTTCTCTCACTAACATATCTTAAAAATGTCTTATCCCCCTCCCCCCATTTTAATGCACTGGCTATTTCTTCTTCTTTTTATATCTTTGCTTTCCTGATTACTTTTCTAGCTTCTCTAAGTTTTTTTTCCCAAATATAGATGCTTGTCTTCCTCTCTCTGTGATCTCTTGTATTTTATGAAGGCCTCCCTCTTTTTCTTCACCTTTTCAGCTATTTCCTTTGAGAACCATAGCAGCCTCCTTTTTCTTTTACATTTATTTGCCTGTCTAACAGAAAGGTTTATTGCTCTTAAAATATACTCTTTCAGTTTTGCCCATTGCTTTTCTATATCCCCAGCTGTTCCCATCCCGCTAACGACTCCTTGAGGTATTGTCCCATCTTGGCAAATTTAGTTTTCCTAAAATGTAAGAGCACAAAACCTGAAGAACAATATAATGGAATCCAATTCAGGATTTATACTTGGAATAATATCAAAGAAATATCCGAGTCTTATTCAGAAAGAAGAACGATACAAGCAATATGCATCAACTTGAATGGTCTTTCCTGGTATCTTGGCATTCAAACAAGAGGCCAGAGTGCCACACTAAATTGTATCCTTTCAGACTGCCACTGTGCTCTGTCCCCTCCCCTGTAATCAGTATTACTATTAAAGGGACAACTATGTGGTTTACAGAAGACTCCCACCCCTGCCACCAACAGGAGGTAAATGATTTTTTCAACATATTTCTCAACTTTTCTTACTACTGACATTTTTAAAATTATACAGTACACGCAGGATAATTATTGTGTATAGTTTGCCTTTCTATCTAAGAAAGATTGTTAGATTATTGCTCACCTTTGACTTCTGGCCAAGTTTGCACCCACAAAAATGTAATCAAAATTGGCTAAGGTGAGGTGTTTATACAATAGTTGCACATATATACTGACATTTTAATGGGATAGGCTGAATGTTATTCCATGGCATGTTCCATGAAATTGTACTAAATAACTTCCAGTTGTGTTTCACTAATGTTATATTGTTACTGCAAACAGTAACCCTGTATAATCCTATAAACAAGATACAGTAAGCAGCCTCTAACTGGAATCTTGTAGACTGATACATGCAAAGGACCAACAAAAAAGACCTTGTGATGCTTTTAAGACAACACTGGCCTCCTCTTTGAATGTGACAAGTTGGAAACGGATACTTGCCTACCTTTTGGGAACCTGGCAGGTACTAGTGACCTGGATTGGCCACTGTTGGGAAGCAGGATACTGGGCCCGATGGATCGTTGGTCTGACCCAGTATGGCAGTTCTTATGCTCTTATATACATATCACTGCTATAGGTTTGGTGCACAGTGAAAGTTCCTTTTGACTATTCCATTAATTGCATCTACAAAAGTAACTTAGATTATTATGTAACTAATATGTACTACATTAAATTTCAAACAAATATATCAAAGATTTTGAATTCGGTTTTCACCAGGACATCTGGGGCATAAACGGAAAAGCCTAAACAAGATAATTCAATGTATGTTGATATTCGGTGTGTTTTACGCCCAATATCAGCGCCTATGCATATAAAGTAGGGGCCTGTTATTGTACTGAGATAGCTATGTGCCACTACGGTGCATAGCCCTTGCTGCAGACCTCTACCGGCCCTGGCATGGAATATCTGGGGTCACCGCACACTCTGATGTCGCAGAAACTAACTGGGTAATGGTGATATTGCACCGCTACTTGGTTAGTTTCCACAGCTAAAACTAGGGAGCTCTTGTAGCACCTAGTTTTACCTGCAGGTCGCTAACCGGGTAGCGGTGCAATATCGCCATTACCCGGTTAGTGACTGTCACCGCCCACAACATGCCTCGGAACACTCGCGACGCTACGCAGTTAGTGGGGATAATCAGGGATATTCAGCGGCACTAACCATACTAGTGCCATTGAATATGCTCTTCAGCGGCATTTACATGATTTACAGGTCTGTAAACCATGTAAATTTTTGCCTTTTGAATATCACGCCCTACATGCATAGGTGCTGCACATAGACACCTATCGTACAAGCTATGCATTTGGACCAGATGCCTTTTTCTGTATCTGAGACAAAACATAGACTAAATCAGGTCCTAAATTTAAGGCTTATACAAGGGCCTTTGTAAACAGCATTTTGTTGACTAATGAGGATAGTATCATGTTATTCAAATGCCTAGTATACGCAGTGCATTAAAATTTAAAGCACCCTAGCTAACCTGGGTGCTCAGTGGCACTGCCATACAGACAGCCCACAATTCAGTTCACAGATTGGGCCAATGGTGGTTGGCGATGCCAGGAAGGTAGTCAAGATCTCTGTCAATGAACTGGAAATGGGGATGCTGGGGAGGGGCTCAAGGTCATTGCTTAAGGGTGACACCTAATGGTAGGATTCAAGGCCCATGAATGCACGTTCCATAAGGATTCTTGATGCTTGGCCCTTGGCCTAGGATTGGCTAGTTATGTGCAAGTAGAGGGATGCACAATAGGGTGCAAATCCCAGAGAATGTGTGAATAAGGCTCCCGATGGGTCACCAGGAGTCAAGATTGGCTTGAAGGCACACATTGCATCACATGCCAGATCCCAGTCCTGGTTCCAAATGAGCTGGAAGTACAAAAGAGCAGGGGGAAAAAAAAAAGTTTTAACCCGAACATATGCACTAAATCCATTAATATTTTACCCGGTCTAGGGCCTTCATACATAAACTGAATCTAAAAGTTATCTACCCAGTAGCAAACAGTACCATTCTTAATCAATTCTGTAATATGAAAACAACTCAAAATAAGGCTTCATGTCTAACCTCTGGTTTTTGAGGAAACTCCAGTACCATTTGTGACAACCCACAAAAATTGAACTTTCTACACAATCTTTGCTAATATGGCCTGCCACTGGGGCTCTTTTTTATTATCAGAATAATTTGTTCCCAAGTTCCAGAATGAACTCTGCGCCCAAGTAATTAAAGCTCTCAAAGTTTCCAGTCCTTTGCTTAAAGAATTCGTCCTTGTGCTCTGTATGCCCCATCAGCTACCTAATTAGCAGAGCCTTTGCGTGATTAAAAATTCTGCTGGATATTTGCCTTTCTTAATGAGTGTTTGTGGACAGCTGGGAGCAGGAGCTGGCTCCCTCCTCCCAGGACCTCCAATGAATTCAGAAGACCTCTGTCAGGGCCCAGGAGTGAAAGCTGTCATTTTACTAATGTGGATGAAAATTGGTCAAAAGCACCATGGTCCTTGAGGAATGAAAGGCCTTGAAATATAAATGAAGATGAATATTCATATTTGGTTCAATAACTACCAACTACTAATATACATATCTGTCAGTAAAGAAATTTTAAACTTATTCAGTTTTGCCCGGCCTAATCTGACTCCTAATTCCACAATTATTCTTTCATTCTTTGTATTACTTTTGAGCCCATTCTTTGAATTTTGAGCTTGTGGAGAAATGCCGAGGTCCTAAGTGAAGACAGTACCTCAATTCCACAGAACTGAAATCTGCAGGTTAACTCTTTACTGCCACTAGGTAATTGATTTGTCAATGAACTTAACACATTAAAAAGATTTCCAGTGCTATTTTGTTATGAGCCGAATCACTCAGGATTTGTATCTTCTGCCTTCTAGACAATGGGCTATTTTCACTAAGCATTTTTCTCAGACTTAAATGAGAGAGAAACGCTTTATGCTATCAGCCCACCATATGGATGGTTCAAAAACTGGTAGGACAACCATGCCTTTTTGGATTCCAGCACTGTTTGCTCCCACCACCTGCATCAGGAGGTCATTCCAGCTATCCACCACCCTTTTCTGTGAAAATGTATATCTCCAGGAACAAGCAAGAATGAGTCTTCACATATGGGTACGTCGGTACCGACGGAGCCTGCGCGGGAACGCTCCCCAGCTTCCCAAAAAGGAAAGCTTTTGGGAGCATCCCACAGCGCCTGCGCGCTGCCTTCCCGCCTTTCCTAACTGCCTCTCCTCAGTTCTTCTTTGCCGCGGAGCCAGCAGGATGAGCCCTGTCACCGCTGAAGAAGTTCTTTATTTTATTTTCTTTCTTTGGTCGCGTGTCTGCCTTCCCCGACTCCGGACCGGTACCGCCGGTCTTTTCTTTCTTTTCTTTAAAAAAAAACAAAAAAAAAAACTATATATTTTTCCCTCACTTAGTGTATTTTTCTTTTTGGGCCTTAGGCCTCACAAGAAATTTTCCTCATGGAAAAACCAGCCTCCGGGTTTAAGAAATGCACTAAGTGCAGCGGTACTATTTCTGTTACAGACACCCATGAATGGTGTCTTAAATGTTTGGGTCCTGAACATTCTATTTCGGATTGTCCGTCCTGCTCTCTGATGTCTAAATGGGTTTTACAGAACCGAGCAGCTAAGCTCCATGTCCTGTTTCCCGCTGATGCAGCTTCGGTAGCATCGACGTCTTCCAGGGCTTCTTCTTCCCCCAATGGATCTCAGGTAACCAAACATAAATCCAGCCGGTCCTCGAAGGGTAGATCTCCCTCTAAGCATCGAGATGCCTCCGGGCTTGCCCTAGAGGATCCTGCACCGGCAAAACAACCCCGGTGGGAAGCTCCGGCTTCCAAAGCTCCACCTATGGGGTTACAGGTTGACATCGATGGCACGGCCTCGACCGATCACCTGTTAGAATGCTCTGGGGTACCGGCACAACCTTCCGGTACCGAGTTCCAGGCATTCATGGCGTCGATGGATCAGAATGTTCTGTCCATGCAGCAGGCTATCAGTGCCTTCATCCAAGCTGCGACGCCATTGATACCACAACAAACTCCGTTGTCGGTATCGACTCGGGTACCGGCGCCAGCGCCGATACCGGTACCGACTGCATCGGCATTGACCAGGATACCGACTGCAGCGGTTCCTTGTCCAGGGCTGCTCATCGGTACCGATCCGGTTCCGATGACGCCCGATGTCGATACTGCTCGATACGCGTACCGAGCGTTAGAAGAGCACCCTGACAGACGGTACTTCGATTCCTCTGGTGATTCTGATACATCAGAGGAGTCTGCTGAAGTATCTATAACCCTTCCTGAAAAGCCTTCTCCAAAAAGAAGAATGTCTCCTCCAGAGGACTTGTCCTTTCAAGACTTCATAAAAGAAGTGGCTAAAGGTCTTTCTATTTCAGTATTCTATGAATCCGAGCCTAGAGCAAAAAAAATAGATATTTTGGGTTATTCTAAGGCTCCTAAAGAGGCAGTCACCTTACCAATTCATGAGATTCTTTATGAACACATGATTGATTTATGGGAGACTCCTCTCACTATCTCTCCTCATTCTCGCAGATTGGACACTATGTATCGTGTCCCTCCCTGTCCTGGTTTTCATAAAACACAGCTTCCTCACCATTCCATTGTGGTGCAGTCAGCTATGAAGAGGATAAAGAGTACAAAGAGACACTCTTCTGCTCCTCCAGGAAGAGAATGCAGGACCTTGGATGCTTTTGGTAGGAAAATCTTCCAAGCCAGTATGCTTGTTGCCAGAATCAACTCCTATAGTCTTTACATGGGTATGTTTCTAAAGGAGGTTGCAGATAAACTGCACACTTTCCTCCCTTTTCTACCAGAAGATAAAAGGGATGAATTCCTCATTTGGCTTAAGCATACTCAAGACATTTCAAAGTTTTCCAACAGGGCAGCCTTTGATTCCTTTGAAGGTGCCAGCAGAGCTTCTGGCATTGCCATAGCTGCTCGCAGAATTGCTTGGCTCCAGGCTTCTGATTTAGAACCCTGGGTCCAAGATGGATTAGGAAATCTTCCCTGTACAGGTGAAAACCTCTTTGGCAAAGAATGGCAAATTAAAGCCACTCAAATGGATGCAGAAAATTCTGCTCTGGATAGACTTTCAAAGTCAACCTCCATTCCTGCCAAGAAAAAACCCTTCAAGAAGTCTTTTTTCAAAAAGGGCAGATTCCCTTCTACTTCTGGCCAACAATCCTCTACAGGTCGCTTTGCTACTAAGCGTCAGCAACCTAAACAGGCCAGGCCTAAGACTACAGGGGCTGCTGCAACTCAGCAGACCCAACCTCCTCAGGGTTTTTGACTTGATGCTAGAGAACTTAGCCTTTCTGGCTTTAAAACAGCCAGAACCTCTCACCATTCCAGGAAGGTTAGCTCATTTTGCTCCCAGATGGGAGCAGATTACATCAGAGCAGTGGACCCTCTCCATCATAAGAGAGGGCTACAAACTTCATTTCTCAGACCTTCCTCCCCACACCATGGTGAGACATTTCAATTCTCCCACATCTCTTCTCGACCTTCTAGGTCAAGAGGTGGCTACCCTTCTTGCCCAAGGGGCAATAGAAGAAGAAGTTCCCCTTCTTCAACAAGGGTCAGGGTTTTACTCCCCCTATTTTCTCATTCCAAAGAAGACAGGGGGATACAGACCCATATTAGATCTCAGGGAATTGAACAAATGTCTATGCAAGGAGAAGTTCAAGATGCTTTCTCTGGGCACTCTCCTTCCATACCTTCAAAGTCAGGATTGGCTTTGTTCTCTAGATCTCAAGGATGCGTACACACATGTCCTCATCCATCCATCTCACAGAAGATTCCTCCGTTTTCTTTTCCAAGGAAAACATTATCAATACAGGGTGCTTCCGTTTGGTCTGGCCTCTGCCCCAAGAGTGTTCACCAAATGCATGGCAACAGTAGCTGCATTTCTACGCACTCTGGGAATATTTGTATTCCCATACCTGGACGACTGGCTCATTCGAGCTCCATCTCAGTCAGAGGCCCAGACTTCCCTGGACTGCACAAGGCGCATTCTACAGTATCTGGGACTTGTGGTAAACCTCCCAAAGTCCCAGCTCACCCCTATTCAGTCCCTAGAGTTCATAGGGGCCTGGCTAGATTCTACCACTGCAAGGGCCTATCTTCCTCGGGCCCGTTGCCTACGCCTAGTGCAGTTAGCCTCTCACGTTCAGTCAAAGAGCCACTTAACTGCCCGGGAGATGCTAAAACTGCTAGGCCACATGGCTTCCACAGTGCATGTGGTACCCTATGCTCGCCTACATATGAGAGCAGCCCAATGGACTTTGTCCACCCAGTGGACTCAAGCATCAGGAGCTCTCTCAGACCAAATAGCAACCTCCAAACGTCTCTTTTGGTCTCTCCAGTGGTGGATGTCCACTCAAAATCTGTTGCTGGGGTCCCCCTTCCAACAATTGTTGCCCCAAGCAACTCTCACAACAGATGCCTCCCAAACGGGTTGGGGAGCTCATCTACAAGAACTCTCCACCCAAGGTACTTGGTCCCCACAGGAGACCTTTCTTCATATCAATCTCTTGGAGCTTCGAGCAGTCTTTCTAGCTCTCAAGGTCTTTCATATCCTGCTCAGCTACAAGACAGTCCTCATTCATACGGACAATCAAGTAGCCATGTTTTACATAAACAAGCAAGGAGGAACTGGCTCTCTCTCACTTTGCAATGAAGCTTTAAGATTGTGGGCCTTCGCCAGAGAGCATCAAATCCATCTCCTGGCAGTATACCTCCCAGGAATTCAAAACTCTTGGGCAGACAGACTCAGTCGAGTTCTGCTCCCACACGAATGGTCCCTGCACATGGATCAGGTACTCAGAATCTTCCAAGAATGGGGAACCCCGGACATAGATCTTTTTGCAAGTCCGTGGAATGCCAAACTTCCCCAGTTCTGTTCCAGAATTCCGTGTCAGGGAGTTCAGGCCAAGGATGCCTTCCTCCTTCACTGGGGTCAGGGTTTCCTGTATGCCTTTCCACCCATTCCCTTGATTCCCAAGACTCTGTTCAAACTCCAGAGGGATCAAGGATCTATGATCCTCATAGCTCCACGCTGGCCACACCAAGTGTGGTACCCTCTACTTCTGCATCTCTTCCAAGCCCCCTCTCTGGACTTGGGAGCTGCTCCAGAGCTTCTGTCCCAGGAGGAGGGGACTTTGTGGCACCCAAACCCCAAGTCCCTTCACCTCAGAGCTTGGTTACTAAAGGCCTAGACCTTCAAAGCTGGAATCTTTCTCAACAAGTGAAGGATATACTCCATGCTTCCAGAAAACCTTCCACTAGACGTTCCTATGCTTTTAAATGGAAAAGATTTTCCATTTGGTGTGCTGAAAGTCTCGACCCTCTAGCACTACCTTTGAATTCTCTATTGGAATACCTCCTGCATCTTTCCGATGCAGGCCTTAAGACGAATTCAATAAGGGTCCATTTGAGTGCTATTGCAGCATCCCTTAAGCCTATCAATGGACAACCTGTTTCCTCTCATCCTCTTATTGCAAGATTCATGAGAGGCCTAACTTTAACTAGACCTCCCATTAGGCCTCCTCCGGTGGCATGGGATTTAAATCTGGTTCTTGGTCAGCTTATGACACCTCCTTTTGAACCCTTAGCCACCACCTCCTTGAAATTTCTTTCCTGGAAGGTTATTTTCCTCATTGCAGTCACCTCAGCTCGCCGCATCAGTGAGCTGCAGGCCTTAGTGGCTAATCCACCTTATACAAGGTTCCATCATGATAAGGTAGTTCTTAGGACCAATCCACACTTTATGCCTAAAGTGGTCTCATCTTTTCATCTTAATCAAGAGGTATATTTACCTGTCTTTTTTCCAGCTCCTCATGCATCAAGTGCAGAGAAGCATCTTCATACTCTGGATTGTAAAAGAGCTCTTGCCTTTTACTTACAAAGAACACAGCAACATAGAAAGTCTTCCCAGCTCTTTGTTGCTTTTGATCCCTCTCATTTGGGACTTCCAGTCTCTAAGAGGACACTGTCCAATTGGATTGCTCAGTGTATTTCCTTCGCCTACCAGAGTAAGAACCTTTCTCTGGAGAGCCATGTCACAGCCCATAATGTGAGGGCCATGGCCGCCTCTATGGCTCATCTAAATTCTGTGTCCATCGACCAGATCTGTCGAGCAGCCACCTGGGCCTCGGTTCATACCTTCACAGCCCATTACTGCTTGGACAAGGACTCCCACTGGGATGCCTTGTTTGGTCAGGCTGTTCTCAAATACCTGTTCCATTCTTAATCAACTCCTACCCTCCATCCCTAGATAGATGCCTGAGATCCATAGGAGGAGGTAGAACCCTTCCCAGGGTTTCATATCCTTGGGGTTCTCCCAGGCATCTTAGCTAGGGAGTCCCCATATGTGAAGACTCATTCCTGCTTGTTCCTGGAGATAGCACAGTTACTTACCTGTAACAGGTGATCTCTGGGAACAGCAAGAATAAGTCTTCACAACCCTCCCACCTCCCCTAGGAGTTGTATCTCTTTGTCTTTCCTTTCCTCTCTCTCTCTTTTGTCTCAGCTTTAAAACTCGAACTGAGGAAAGGCGGTTAGGAAAGGCGGGAAGGCAGCGCGCAGGCGCTGTGGGATGCTCCCAAAAGCTTTCCTTTTTGGGAAGCTGGGGAGTGTTCCCATGCAGGCTCCGTCGGTACCGACGATACCCATATGTGAAGACTTATTCCTGCTGTTCCCAGAGATCACCTGTTACAGGTAAGTAACTGTGCTTTCCTGATGTTGCTTTTGAGTTTACATCCTTGCAGCTTCATTTCATGCCCTCTAGTTCTACAGTTTCCTCACGTTTGAAAAAGTTTTGTTTGTTCATTAGTACCCTTTAAGTATTTAAACGTCTGTATCATATTGTCCCCTATACCCTAGAGGAGAGGAGGGACTGGGGGATGATGTAGATATTTAATACTTAAAGACTATTCATGAACTAACAACCCTTTTTCAAAGACTGGGAAGCTGTAGAAGTAGAGGACATGACGTGAAGCTGCAAGGAGGTAAACTTAAAAGCAACATCAGGAAATACTTTTTCACGGAAAAGGTGGTGGATGCTTGGAATGCCCTCTAGAAGGAGATGGTGGGGGAAGTGATGGAATTCAAAAAGACATGAGATAGACACAGAGGATCCATATATAGCAAGAGGCTATTATCAAAGCAAATGTAAATAACTTCATAAAGAGCGGTGGGTGCAACTCTACAACTCCAGCCACCTTTCTGGGCAGACTAGAGGAATCAGCTGGTCTTTCTCTGCCGTCATCTACTGTGGGGATCTTTTACTAGAGGGTTCTAGCTGTCAGCATGAGTCTGGCAGGTGCTAAAGGCACATATTGGACCCAAGTTGACAACTAGTGTGGTGCCGGATTTTGGCACGAACTGTCCATGGCATGTTAGGGTTGCAAATGGGAGGGTTAGGAGTGGAGAGTGCCGCCCGGGCACTACACCCTTGCTATCTGTATGGCAGACTAGTAGTAGATGGCATTGAGTGCACCTGCGCTCTTGTTGTGCCATGGCAGGGCCACATACACTGCGGTAACTGCCAGGACTATGCTTTCCATGTTCCCCGCAGTAGTCCTAATGCAGAATGGATTTGCGTGTTTGCAGACGCACCACAGCACCCGTCAGTAAAAGAATCACTTTGTTACTTTATGTTATGAAGCAATCAAGATTCCTGCTGATCCAATATGGCTACTATAACTTTACTTAGCTGACTGAAGCACACTCCTCCTCAAATTCCCCTCCGCCCCCCCAGTAAAGATAAACCATTAGCACCCAGTGGCATCAATGGTTTATGCAGGCCAAGGGAGGAGGAAGCTAGATCAATACCCTACACGGGCTAGAGTAGCAGACTTGGAAAACATAAGAGAGACAGAGAGGGATATAGTCCTGAAGTCCCACCTCCAGTCTGGCAGCATCCCTGTTGCCATGGAGGAGAGAGGTCACATGACAGGAGAGCATCACCCTGGTGTGGCAAGAAGTGATCCTGTAACTAGGACCTGTCCTCCAGGTGATGTAAAACCCTCTTGCACCGAGGAAGTTTCTCCAGGGCCATGTGCCCATGAGGGAAGGGTTAGGACAGCCGTTTTAGTTGGTGATTTGATTATTAGGCATGTAGATAGCTGGGTGGCTGGTGGACGTGAGGATCGCCTGGTAACATGCCTGCCTGGTGCGAAGGTAGCAGACCTCACGCACCACCTAGATAAGATCTTAGATAGTGCTGGGGAGGAGTCTGCTGTCTTGGTACATGTCGGTACCAATGACATAGAAAAATGTGGCAGGGAGGTTCTGGAGGCTAAATTTAGGCTTTTAGGTAGGAAGTTGAAATCCAGAACTTCCAGGGTAGCATTCTCTGAAATGCTTCCCGTTCCACATGCAGGACCCAAAAGGCAGGCAGAGCTCCGGAGTCTCAATGCGTGGATGAGACAATGGTGCAGAGATGAGGGTTTTGGATTTGCTAGGAACTGGGGAACATTCTGGGGAAAGGAGGGGCTCTTCCGAAGTGATGGGCTTCACCTTAACTGGGATGGAACCAGGCTGCTGGCATTAACCTTTACAAAAGGAGGTAGAGAAGCTTTTAAACTAGATAATAGGGGAAAGCCGACAGTCGCCCAAGAGCAGATGGTTCGGAAGAATGTATCCTTGAAGGATACTACCAAACGCAGAGAGGTTCCAAAAAAGAGTAAAGTAGCCCAAATGCCCTCGAGTATCGAGCAGACAGAGCTTAAATATCCCAAATTACCCATGTCTACCAATAGCCAAATTAATATGAATAAAATACAGTCCTAGTCCTTAGTGGAACACCAGATCTAGTGCAAGAGATAAGGGTGTAGGGGCCACTTGGCAATAGTGATCATAGCATGATCGCCTTTGATTTAATTAGTGGAGGAGGGATAGTAAGGAAATCTACAGTACTACCTTTTAACTTTCGAAAGGGAGACTATGATAAAATGAGGAAAATTAGTTAAGAAAAAACTAAAAGAGCAGTTGCAAAGGTTAAAGACTTACATCAAGCTTGGGTGGTGTTGAAAAATACTATCTTGGAAGCTCAAACCAGCTTTATTCCACGCTTTAAGAAAAGTGGAAGGAAGTCCAAAAAACTGCCAACATGGTTTAAAGGTGAGGTCAGAGAGGCGGCTGTTGCCAAAAAAGCATCTTTCAGGAAATGGAAAAAAGAGCCAAACGACGAAAACTGGAAACAGCACAAGCACTGGCAAGTGAAATACAAGGCATTGATAAAGCAGGCAAAGGGAGAATTTGAGAAGAAGCTTGCTGCGGAAGCAAAAATGCAAAATAAAGATTTTTTTCAAGTACATTCGTAGCAAAAAACCTGTGAGAGAGTCAGTTGGTCCATTAGGTGATAGAGGAGTTAAAGGGGCACTAAGAGGCGACAAGGCGATAGCGGAGAGACTAAATGAATTCTTTGCTTCGGTCTTTACTGAGGAAGATGTAGGGATGTTACCCATGACTGAAGTGGTATTTAAAGGTGCGGAAGAATTGAAGGAAATATCGATACATCAGGAAGATGTATTACAACTTTTAGATAAACTGAAGAGTAGCAAATCACCTGGTCCGGATGGTATACATCCAAGGATGTTGAAAGAACTGAAATATGAGATTGCAGACCTGCTATTAGTAATCTGTGAACTATCATTAAAATCATCTCTAATACCTGAAGATTGGAGGATCGCCAATGTAACACCAATTTTTAAAAAGGGTTCCAGGGGTGATCCGGGAAACTACAGACCGGTGAGCCTCACGTCAGTACCGGGAAAAATGGTAGAAACCATCATAAAGAATAAAATTAGCATGTAGATAGTCATGGCCTAATGGGAGACCGCCAACATGGCTTTAGACGAGGAAGATCTTGTCTTACTAATCTGTTATGTTTTTTTTGAAGGTGTGAATAAACAGGTGGACAAAGGTGAGTCGGTTGATATAGTGTATCTAGACTTTCAGAAAGCCTTTGACAAGGTCCCTCATCAGAGACTTTTGTCAAAACTAAAGAGTCATGGGATAGGAGGCAGTGTATTATTGTGGATCAGGAACTAGTTAAAAGATAGAAAGCAGAGGGTTGAGCTAAATGGCCAATTTTCCCAATGGAGAAAGGTGAATAGTGGTGTACCCCAGGGATCTGTGCTGGGTCTGCTGCTTTTTGACATATTCATAAATGACCTGGAAAGTGGAATAACGAGTGAGGTTATCAAATTTGCAGATGACACAAAACTATTTAAAGTTGTTAAAACCCAAGAGGATTGTGGAAAATTGCAAGAGGATCTTGATAAATTGGAAGACTGGGCATCAAAATGGCAGATGAAATTTAATGTGGACAAGTGCAAAGTTATGCACCTAGGGAAGAACAACCTAAACTATGGTTACACGATGCACATTAGGAACCACCACCCAGGAAAAAGATTTAGGCGTCATTGTGGATAACATGTTAAAACCCTCGGCCCAGTGTGCAGCGGCGGCCAAGAGAGCAAATAGAATGCTAGGTATCATAAGGAAAGGAATGGAAAATAAAACAAAAGATATTATAATGCCTCTATATTGTTCCATGGTGAGACCGCACCTTGAATATTGTGTGCAATTCTGGTCGCTGTATCTTAAAAAGATATAGCGTTATTAGAAAAGGTTCAGAGAAGAGCCACCAAAATGGTAAAGGGGACGGAAGGATACTCCTTTGAAGAAAGGCTGAAAAGGTTAGGGCTCTTTAACCTGGAAAAGAGACGGCTGAGGGGAGATATGATAGAAGTCTATAAATTAATGAACGGAGTGGAATGGGTAAACGTAGATCGATTGTTTACGTTATCAGAATATAGAAAGACTAGGGGACATGCAATGAAGCTACAGGGTAAACTATTTAAGACTAATAAAAAGAAAATATTTTTTCACTCAACGTGTAATCAAACTCTGGAATTTGTTACCGGAGGATGTAGTAAAGGCTGTTAGTGTAGCTGAGTTTAAAAAAGGTTTGGACAAATTCCTGGAGGTAAGGTCCATAAACCATTATTAGGAGTGGAGGAGTGGCCTAGTGGTTGGGGCAAGGTACTTCAGGCCGGAAGGTCGGGGGTTCAAATCCCACTAGAGGACAGCAACCTTGGGCCAGAAGGACTGGGGTTTTTAGTCCCACAAGTGCTCCTTGTGGTCTTGGGCAAA
This sequence comes from Ichthyophis bannanicus, assembly GCA_033557465.1. Lineage (NCBI taxonomy): Eukaryota > Metazoa > Chordata > Amphibia > Gymnophiona > Ichthyophiidae > Ichthyophis > Ichthyophis bannanicus. The sequence continues at coordinate 58,925,752 of CM066047.1, read as the reverse complement.
CCACTTAACCCTCCATAGCCCATGTTCCCTGTAAAATAGTTATCTCCAAGTTATAATGCCCTGTTCAATGTAATTTCAGTTTGTTCAATGTAAACCGCACTGATGTAGAATAGCGTGGTATATAAGAGAATGTAAAATAAAATAAAAGAAAAGAAATAAATAAAATAAGAAGGGACCCAGGATATCAATGTTTGACCCAGTACAAGCATTGCGGAACCTGTGTCTTTTGGGGAAACTGCTAGGTACGTATGACCTAGATTGGCCACTGTTGAAAACAGGTTACTGGGCTTGATGGACCTTGGTCTGACCCAGTATGGCATATCTTATGTTCTTATAAAGCAGACTACAAAAATGTGCATGAAGCTGGAAGGTGTGGGTGAGAGAGAATGAAGATGGGAGGGTAAAACCAGGGTCCTTTTTAGTGCATTACAATAACACTTAGGTGTAAGTTTACTAAGCGGTATTAGCAATGCATGCCAAGGAACACACATACTGCACAGACACATTAGCACCACTTAGTAAACCTACCTCTTCTTCTACAAAGAGCCCAAAATAACCATTCGTAACTGCAGAATGAATCAAATGGAAGATCATTTTAAATATATCATACTGCGCCTCTTCCACAATACCTGGGACTCACTCTGGATCAAGGCCTTACACCAAAATGACACGTAAGTAACACAATAAACCTCCTCTACCAGAAAATAAAAACAGTCCGAGCTCTCCAACCACTCCTAGAACATCACAATTTCAGAACAGTATTCCAGGCCATGATACTGCCGCATCTGGACTTTTGCAACATAGTCCTCCAGGGACTCCCAGCTTCATCAATCTACCCATTGCAGATGGCACAGAACACAGCTGCTAGAGTTCTAACTGGCACACCTAAGAATTAACTTATTTATTTTTATTTTATTTCTTTAACATTTCTTTTATACCACCTTTCAGATTATCAAGGCGGTTTACATAGAACAATAACTTGTAATACATGGAACAGATAGTAAAGAACACAGTACAAGAACTAGGGGGAGGGGGGACATAAAAGGGATGGCATGGTAGAGCTATGTACCGGGGGACGGTATTTACAAAGAGCTAAATACAGGGGTTATCCAGGACCTGAAGAAATTTTGGTAGAGTGAGTGGGAGCATCTTAAGTGTCAGGGCCGAAGTATTCACGGAAAAGGAATGTCTTTAGTTATTTACGAAAATCAGTGCAGTCTTTGGTGTCTCTTAGTGTGGTTGGGAGTGAGTTCCAGAGTGTGGAAGAGTATATAGAGAAGGATCTCGGGCAGGTTGCTTGGGTGCTAGTTGTATTGAGTGTTGGAATGTTGAGTAGGTTCTAGTTGTGTTGTCTTCTTGATCTTGTACTAGGTGGTTTTCGAATGAGGTCACGAAGGCAGCCTGGAGCTAGGGGGTGAGTGGATTTGCATGTGGACATGATGGCTTTGAATTTAATTCATGGTTGTATAGGGAGCCAGTGGAGGGTTTTGAGCACCAGCTCCCTATAAAATCATGCTCCAAATATAAAGCAATAATCACCACCTTCAAAGCATTCCATCAACAATCATCAGAATACTTACAGAAAACAGACCCAGAAGAACCAGTGCTCAATCCATACTTGTCATCCCATTAAGTAATATGAAGTGCACTCAACATCAAATAGGGCATTTTCCCTCTTCACACCAAGGCTCTGTAATACCGTACCAGATAATATCTGAACAATAAATAACCTGGGGAACATCCGCAAGAAATCAAAACATATCTATTCATGGAACACTTTGGCATGCCACCTGACTATTGATGTCGCACTGCTAAAATCCATTCAATAGAAGTCAGTACCACACTAGAATCTATTAGTTAGTAGACGTTCAGTACACCTAGTACTCCACCCTTTTTTCCCTCTTACCCCCTTCAACTACCTAATTTACCATGTATGCACCAAAACAGTAAACTGTTAATAGCTCACTTAATATTTACTGTCAAGCGCATCTTCTTGTACACAGTCCTCTTAGCAGACTGTAGATTTTATGCTCATTTATTGGTTGACTCCTTATGTTCCATGTTCCGTGTACGTTAAGACTATGTGGAACAATTGAAACTTTCATCATGTTCAATTATTGGTTAACTCTAACAAAATGTTCTATGTACGTTATGTTCAGTTGTTCTATGTAAACCGCCTTGACATTTTGAAAGGCGGAATATAAAACCAGCTAAATAAATCGTTGAAAAATACAGGTGATAAATAATTTGCTGTATCTGAGTAAAACATTGAAGCCAATAGTAGCATTGTTTTCCTGCACATATGACAAAAAATTAGATTCAAATCATTTCTCTAAAATAAGCAATCAAAAACAAAATTAGCATGTCAGAATTCTTTACATATATATTTTAATTTAATATTCTCCAGTATAATAAAGTCTGAAAAAAATGTACCATACAAGAGCAGCCTGACCTTTTCAATTACAAATCCATTAAGTTCTATAAAAATCTGGAACTCCAGGGCTAGATATTAACTCGTCATTCCGTATTTGGTGTGATCCTTTATACCCCGAAAGATGATGATTTTCATATTAGCACAAATTAGGAATTAAAGCCCAAAGCAGAATGCATTTTTTCATACGGCATACCAATTCTGTTGTATCTTTGAGCAAAGGTATTTGTCCATGAATTTTTCCTTCTCATTTAACTTAATTTTTATGCTCAATTAAAGTGACTTTCCATCTATCCTAATACGAGCTAAAAGCACTTTGTTTGCCTTCACCCCTATATCTTATTCTTTCCCTCCATGAGACAGGATGCCCAGGCACCTCTAAGGACCTTGTCTGCCTTAAAAGCCATCTCTTCCACAGAGTACCCCTAGTGCCATTTATTGGACAAGAGGGGCCCCTCACATTATCTCAGGGACCCTGGCTGGGATGTACTGTAGGTGGCCTCAGGGACTGGGGTTCCTTTGGGAGTAACCATTGGGCAAATGTTTCCAATGGCGAAAGAGTCTGGAGTCCACAGAGTATCTCAAAGGCAAGTTTCATGGTACTTTACCTTTCAGTAACAACATTCAAAGAAAACCATAGCAAGAGGGCACAAGGAGCATGAAGTAATGACCCAGCCAGGAGCAAGTCCAGAGGCAGGGGCAAAAATACCCCAAGCCAAGTGGCTTGGCCCCAGCAGTTCCAATCAAAACATAGAACTGCAAAGCACAAAGCTAACTGCAGTCAGTTGAGTTCAAACTGGCTGCCAACCCAAAAATCGTTCAACTCTCTGTTGGCCCTGACACATGAACAGCAGCCATCTTCCCTTCTTTCTTATCTCCATGGCATGGCATGATGAAACTGAACCTAGATTTCCTGCCATAGATCCAGGTTTCTAACAACACTTGTAAGAATTTCCAAGGCCTGCCACTACTAGTGTAGTACCAATCAGTGCTCCACCGCTGTCAGTAAATACACATATATGTTACACCTTTCCCGGTGTTCTCACCACTGAAAGGGCTAGCTGGAGAAGCTAATTTGGTCACAAAATAGGGTCTTTCTGAACGGAGCCCTTGAGGAAACAGGACTGCAATCACTCAATAAACCACCCTGCCCACCAGAGCTGATGCTCCAATGTAATTAGCTTTACTGCTTCAGTGCACACTTAGGGAGATAAGTCCATATCTTCTTAGCATGACAATTCTCGACTGCACTTCCTTAGAACCTATTTCTCAGATAGACAGAAATTCCATTGGGAATGAGCTCCAGAGAGTCCTGTACGTTGTACGGTATGCCCTGTGTCTCACTCTCCCATGTGTTCTTCTCACTCTTTGACTCCTTTGTGGTAACACCCTGGAAATTTTGCTTGTGGTCATAGGGGCTTTGCTGTGGATTATGGGAGGTAGGTGTCAATCTTCTCTTCCACTCCCCTTCCCTCTAAACTTTCTCTCTTTCTCTCTAGCTATCTATAGGTAGATAGAGAGATGGGTCACAAACTGATTCTCTCCTCGCAATTTTTCCCTTCCCCCAGGGATGGATCCAGCAGTCTTCCCCTTTTACTTCCCTCTCCTTGCTCACTTTCTTCCTCTTTCTTAGCATCAAAGGAATGAGTACATGACCACTCGGAGCTTCTGCACACAAATTTAGCAGAAAGCATCTCTCCGCTGCCTGCTCCAGTTCCTCTCCCACTTAAACAGTATTCAGGGATTGGGGGGGAGGGAGGGGAAGGGGAGGCTGAGGCTGGAGCAGTGAAAAGAAGAGCTAAATTGCCCCTTAATTGAACGCCTCCTCTCCTTTCATGCAGGGAGCAGGAGGGGCTGGGGGCAATGTTGACATAGACAGAGCAGAGCAAAGAAGAGTTATTTCTCATCCAATTCCTCCTTCCTTATAATCTATCAAACTCAGCATCCTAACTCCGACAACCAGAGCCAACCAGCTTCTTGGGGGGGGGGGGGGTGATGACGAAGAGCAAGGGCATTCAAAGCTAAGTAATAGATTTTGACATTCTGGAGGGGCATAAGACTTAAGGTTTGCTTAGGGTGCTAGCACCTTGAACCAACTCTGGGGCCGGCCCTGCCAATGATGGCTAGTTTAGAATAGTGTTTCTCAAGCTAGTCCTGGAGTACCCCCTTGCCAGTCTGGTTTTCATTCACAATGAATACATATGAAAGAGATTTGCATGCACTGTTTCCACTGCATGCAAATCTAATTCATGCATGTGAATATCCCGAAAACCAGACTGACTCGGTGTTACTCTTGGGCTAGCTTGACAAACACTATTCTAAGTAATCTAAACTTGCCATTGTTGGAGTTAGGATGCTGGGCTTGATAGACCATTAGTCTAGCATTTCTTATGTTCTTATGCTATGCACAATGACTATGAATGAGATAAATGTGTGTATATATTGGAGAGCGAGCAGAGGCAGATTTACTGTATGCATATTGTGATAAGGAAGCTTATCATAGCTCAGGAAGGAGCTATAGAAAAGGTGAAGTGACTCTGAACAAGCAACCTGTCAGTTCTGGTAGAAATAAGAAAACAGAATTTTCCCATAAAAGACTACCAGTCCCAGAATGCACCAGGTTTCCAACAGCCATTAAAGGAGCTGAAGTGGGGAAACGTGTGTTCAATCAGGAGGGCTATGAGGTAATCCCTAAGCACTCATCTCAAAGGGCAGGGCCTGATTCAGCACAGCTGCGCTGTGTTATGGAGGAGCACTCATCTAAGCAGAATAAAGGTAGAGTTTATTCTACAGAGAAGCAGCTTGAGCTTGATCATCTTCATCATCAGGAGGATCATCAGAAGCAGAAGCCAAACCGGATGGACAGAGAGGGAAAGAAACCCTTTGGAAGAAAGAGGAGAAAAGCCTTTGAGAGGTCCTAGAAGAGTCCAGAGCAGTACGTATACTGGGAGGCATTCCAAGGGCCAGCATACACCATTGGACTGGGGAAAGCCAGAGGAATGGTGCTGCAGAGCTAGGAATCTCCAGACGGTACCTGTGAGGGAGACGGCTGCACGTGGAAGGGACCCTAAGACCCGTGCCAGAAGGTATGTGAAGAGAGATCCAGTGTCCAGGGATCTGGATTGGAAGGCTGGACATAAGAACTGCACTACATACTGGCCAGGCTATATAGAGAGGAACTCTAACAGCAATGGAAGCTCAGGTATGAACACTGATCTATGCCCTAGCTATAACCTTGAAAGACAGCAGGGAAACAAGTATTCTCCTGAAAGTGCTCCATTGGGAGATTCATCTGTGCCAATCCATGATATTGAACCCATGCTTGTTGAAGAAGAGGGGGTGATAGCAGATGAAGAATCTGTTTACATGGACTGCTCTCTGTCTAAACTCCTTTGGTGATTTTCTGTTACAAAGTACAGCAACCATCACAAAGAAATACAAACTTGTTCTTTAATCTACTCAGAAAAGCTCCTGAGTAGGATTTTTAGCCACGCAGTAGAAAGCAAGCCAGCTAAGGGGTTTCAGCTGGATAACTGCTAGCAATTGAGCCTTACCTAATTGCTTGTAAGCTCTGAGAGAATCACTTCTGAATCTATGTGGGAAGATATAAGAAGTTAACCTGAAAAGAACAGTTTTTTCTTTCTTTGTGGATCTTGTTTGTTGTTTGATACATTGCTAAGAGAATATTAGCTAAAGCCTACAGAAAAGACCAGTTTGTTACCAACCAGGTCTTATTTCTTTTGCTTTGATTGCCTGACAAGTTCAAATGTTGTTTCCTGATTTTGTTTTTTCAAGTTTAACACTGAAAGCAAGTAACCTGATTTATGTGCTACCAAGCATATCTGTGTTGGGAGAAATAACCCCATAAATAAATATCTTATTGGCTTTACACTTGAGCACAACTAAATTATTGTGAGCAGCTGTGTCGGGTGTGAATGGACTGCATTGCCCACAATCCCTTGCAAATCCTATTGACATATGCACTTGCCAAGACTGTGAACATTCTCACCCAGGCAGCCGTCTGACAATATGCATTGGAGATATCCTGAAAACCTGAATGCCTGTTGAGTTATCATCACAGATTTGAGGACCCCTTCTCTAGGGGATCATTAAACTAAAGCTGGGATTAAATTATTGTGGTATTTCTCAGGGGCAACTTCTCCAAATGGGTTAATTTTGCACACGCCATCACAATCATGAACCTCACTTCTAAGCCAGGATATGAGGAGTATGATCTCAGTCTTTCAGATTATGCTAATACTCGGCATATTATTTGCTTTGTATCAAAGAGAATCTCTCTCTGGATGTAACATCTATGGATTTGTCAAAGTGTGCTTGGAAATTCCTCTTAAGCCTCAAGCCTGTGGCACCTACCACGATGGGAAATATCTCCATATCTTCTGTCACATGTTCTTGGTCTCTGGCTTCATTTCTTGGTATGTGAGGATCTTCCTCCTCTCGTCATGAGTCACATAATAGTCATTTGGAACTGACACCACTATAATCAATGCCATTATGGAGCTCGTCTTTTCTTCCCTGGGTATGCTGGTGGATTCTCTTTCATTCCTTCTATTTGTTGAAATGATTGTCCAAGTTTAACGATGGAGACAGATTCTAGACATGCAGGGGCCTATTCAGTTGTAGACGTCCTGCCCCTGTGCAACCAATCAAAATCGGGGTGTGCAGTGGTAGCACCCGATTCTGATCCCGTGGGGGCTAGATGTGCCCGCGGGATCAGAATTGGCCGCACATCCAGCACCTACCTGGCTAACTCAGCCAGGCTCCTGAATGGAGCCACAGTACCATGGCATCTGAACACCATGGCACAGTGGCTCCATTCAGGAGCCACGATCACTGGCTGCCGTCAAGAAGATTCTTTCCCCACAGCCTCACCCCCAATCTGGTCTTCCATGAGCAGGGCCAGGCTATGGGGAACCCGCTCACCTTTCCATATCCACCCACCTCCAGGGGGACTTATTCCACCTCCGATGTGGAATAAGTCCCCCACCTAACTGTGTGACCTTGGACATACAGGATCGACCTCGGCATCAGCCCTGTACGTCCAGGATTGCAGCCCCATCTGCCATCACTTCTCCCCCTGCCCCCACCCCCTCCTGCCCATGAACAGAGCTCTCTTCAGAAATGGCCTGTACAGGTGGGGAGCTCTGCTGCTGCCGGAGGGCTCCAGCCATTTAGCAGGTCTGGTCATCTGGATTGGACGTCCAGCCATGCTAAACAGAGACTAGAATGACCCCCTTACTTTTGAATTTCAGCCTTTTTTATGTATTGGGATCTAACAATGCCTTTAGGTAGACCTGGAAGCCTATGATAGTAGCTCTGTATGTATTACCAATGTCTATAACGTTCAGTGTCTCCCATGGAAGTGGGTCGGGGAGGTGGGGGGGGGGGGAGGATGCTTAAGCAAATGGCTTAATCTAGTACATTCCTTGTAGAGACCCCAAATACACACTCATAGCCTTTCTTAAGATAGGCCGGGTTTGATTCCTGATATATTAGGAGTATGCATATTAAATATTCTTGTACTTTTAAATAGCTTTTCTTTTTATTGGGAAACTATTTTGATTGCAATATGCATTTGCTACAGGGAGAAAGGTGAATAAGAAAAGCTCTTAAGGCCGAGGTCGTGAGAGGCTGCACACTAGCACAGCTCTTTTCATCAAGTTTTTAACTGGAAAAATAGTAGCCCATTGCTTTGTAATGCACCTCTGGGCTTTTCATTATGACTTCATTTCCTCTTGTAATATTGGAATGTCTCTATAATTGTAAAAGTGTAATGGAATTTCATTTGGAGCTCTGAATGGCCTATGCCATCTTGCCCATTTTGTGAAAAATAATGATTTTTAATGTCCACACATGGCTTCCCGTGACCTTATTCAATCTTTGGCTTGATCGGGAAATATATTGATTCAATTACACGCTGGTGACAAATGAACTAAAAGAAAGAGAGGAAAAAAGGTCAGCGTGTATTTGAAAATGTAAATCTTAGCAATGTCTTTTGGGTTTGCCCAAAAAAGAAAGTCATTTCCAAATGCCATTTGTGCCTAATAGTGTGGAGTTCCAGCCCCTCTGAAACAGAGCACCGACCTGCAGAGAGCGTCCAATGTCCTTCTGTCGTTACCAAAACTCTCTTCTTCCTGCTTTGGGATGGGGGGTGACTTCCTCTTGAGATCACGTTTTGCTTCATTGTTAAGGCAAGTGGCTGCTACTGCTTCTTTCTGTACTTGTACTAGATGCACACAGTCCCTGCTTCGTAGAGGTTATCATCAATTCAAGACAACCAGGACAAATCAAAGAAGCAGGAACCTATTTTTAAGGCACAGAGGCACTTGCCTTAATACCTATTATGAAATAGGCATAAAGAGGGTAAAGTATAAAGGTTGCATAAGCTAACGTGTGCTATGATAGTTTATAATTTACATGTCTAAATTTAGCTTCCACTCTACCCCTGTGCTTGCCCACTCCAAAAGTACGTCACCACCCTGGCACACCTTTTTAAGGAATAGTGCACCCCTAGATTATGCCTGTAAGTGCCCATCTTTGCACATAAGTCATGACTTATGCATGTTAACGGAGCATCACGTTACAGAGCTCACTATAAAATTGCCACCAAAATGGGCACTTTTTGGGGAAAATGTTTAGACATTCTGTTACGAATTGATTGCCTGCAAAGGTAATTTTGCAACAAGACGCCTAGGCTGGGAAGGTACATGGGTTTGGTCCTATTTTATAAAGGCAAAATACAAGCCCATATGCCTTTATTGAGTAGCCCTCAAAGCATTGCATCTGCTTTGAGAATGGAGTCGCATTTCCTCATACGTTTAGATGCTTTTGCATGTATTTTGCAAGATGCCTGCGTAAGTGCTGCTCTCTCCGCAACTCTCCTCCTCCTCTTTCCCCCAGGAATATTCTATGTGAACGCCACGTAGAAGGGTTCACTTTTATGCGTGTATACCAAAGGGAAATTATATAAACACCTCTTCCTGTGCATAAAATACTGTTTCATGTGCAGAACAAGGCTCACAAATTACCCCCTACAGCCAGATAAAGTAACTTCACAGTTTGGATATCTGCCACAGAGCCCTCTGGCAATAGCGTAAGTTCTACCTAAGCAGCCCCTGCAGTGCAGGGGGACCCAGGGAAGAAGGTTGGGCCCCCTTATATAACTGCTCCTCTATTCTCTAAAGTTGATCTCCCTATTCTGGGGACCTTTTCCAATTTTCTTTGCCCTTAATTGGAGCTTATGACACTGCACTCAGGGCCTGATTTACAAATACTGGATGAAGGCTTTTCTCCTTTTCTCGTCAATATCCAGAAGCACTTACCAAGTCAGCACCCAACATTAACGGAACAAGTGCTTCTTTTTAACTTAATGCTAACTAATGGATAAATTTTGAATGGACAACTTGACATATAGCCAAATTTTATCCAGATAAAATTAGAAAGAGTGTTCTGGGAGAGAGCCAAAATTTCTGTGAAAAGCAGCAATATTCAGCCATTGTCGAGATACATTCATTCATTTAAGAGCGCCATGCAAACAGTCTTAACTTTTAAGCAGATACAGGTCAGTATTTAAACACCATGGTTGGAGTGTTTTGAAATGTTGGCAGCAGCATTTAGAGATAATTTGGGTATTCAGCAATGCTAGCCGGATTGCAAAAGCTGCTGAACATTCAGACAGAGCAAATGAGTGCTGCTGATACCCAAATATTCACTCTGCTATCTGGATTATTATTTGATAGCAAAAGGGCTGTCCTAATGTTATCTAAAGACACCCGATTGTAATCGGGTTAGGGAACTGAATATTATTGCTCTCCAACCATTTATGGCTGATACCTGGATAATTCGCTCTGCCTCAGTTCTGCCAGGGCTCCTGCAATGATTTTCTGCAGCACTCTCAGAATAACCCCACTGAAAATCAACGGAAAGGATGGGTCAGCAGCACTTCTCTGGATATGTTTTTTTGAATATCAGGGTCATAGATGACCCATTAGGTTTGTGGCTGTCTGTTAAACAGATTGGCTGCTGAATATCATACAGAAAGACATTGCAGGTAAATCATTGAATGGATGAATCTCTGATGCCAACTCGCCTCTTTCTGTAGGGAGAAGAAGCTTACTGTCTAGAGTCAGTACAAAATCTTATCCCATAACATTGCCATGTCTGTCATTCATTCCTCCTTACAACTTGCTAAAGGAAATCTTAGTATGACAATCAACTGTAGGTTGTTCAGATCTCTTATTACTAACTAAAACAAAAAGGATTTCCTTTGACTATGCATTTTATAGGCAAAGTCCGGTATTTCTCAGTAATCATATCTAAAATCCAAATACATCTGTCTGTAATTTTGGTGAGCTATTTTTTTTTAATGTGGAGCCATTTGTTCATAACAGCTTGTTACTTTTACAGGCTGCTATTGACTGTCGAGAACTGAAGTCTGTAGGTCCCCTTTAGGACACAGACGCTACTCTACTGGGGAAAGAATATACATTAAGGCTCTTGTTCTTGAAAAATAGCTAGGCAAGCACTGTGAGAGAGGAGAATTAAACTTACTTCACTGGAGAACAACAGCGTCGGGCTCCATATTGATTGCTTTGCTCAATAAACATCTTTGTTTCGACAGCAAGTTGGTAATGCCTTGTTTACCTCCAATATTCACCCTAGCTAGTCACTATGTTAATGCATGTTGTCTAACATCTTCATTTTGCTTCTTTTAAAACATTGTTATGGTACTAATCTTCTAAATCCTAAATTGTATCTAAATGAAACTGTTTAGGACTTATTTTAACGAGTTCCCAGAGGACTTCATCCAAGGCTTCTCTGTAATATCACAGTTCGTCTCCTGTCCTAATCCATGCCACATGATCAAGATCAAAAGATGACCAGCTATTGTCATGTTGACTTTTTTTCCTTATTATTTTTACAATTGATGTGGCTGCCTTTCTTCATCTTACTTCTGCGATTAGTGCTGAGGATTTCAAAAGCCCTTTTGGTTAGTCTGTGAGAAAATTCATTCCAAATGTACTTCAACCAAAGTCCACTTCACACTGAGAAAACAGATGGAAAGACAAGCCTAAATAACTGAGTGTGAGGAAGTGAATTAAAGGAAGGATAGGAAAGAGCCTCTTCAATGTAATTAGAGCCATAAAGGTGGAAAGGAGCACAAATATACTTGCCAGCAAGTACAAGATGCCAAGGCTGGATTCCTATGTCATGCACCTCAAATAAATATGATGCATAGGAAGGGACTAGTAGATAAATGGTGCATTTTATCTAATAGAATACCTAAAGTTACCAATGACCTTCCTGTTATTAGGGTCAGTTTCAGCCAATCTTGACAGTCTCAGTAGGTTAGGGGATCTGAAGTAAGGGCTTACTTAAAGAAACTGAATGAGGGCTGCCTAAACCTGATCTCAATAACTTGGAGTCCACTGGTATTCCTACAGCTACCTCAACTTTCTCCTGAGGCCAATGGTATTTATAACTCTAGTAAGGGTAGTGCAAAAGAATAAAATACACATTTTGTATCCCGCCAATTCACTAAGGTTCAGGGTGGCTTCCAAAAAACATAAAATTTAACAAATATGTACAATGCAAAATATATATAAAAATAAGTGCAAACAAGGATACAAACCTAACAGTTAAAAGCTTCCTAAATAAGTCTTCAGTTTATGACCACAATCAGCTAAATCAGCAATAGCATACAACTCATCTGATAACGAATTTTACGTGAGGAGCAAAGATTGAGAATGCCCTCAAATGAGTTACCTGCTTCCTTGCATAACTAAGGGAGAAGATAACCAATGAGTTCAAAAGATGGATGTAACTGGCGGATTCAAGTTTTAGCGGAGTAATGAAGTCAGGTATGAAGAAGACATTCCATAATCTAAGTATCGATGAAGTCCCCTTTGGCCTATTTTTTGGTCTACTTAGGGTAGTATTTCATAGTTATTTTGAGTTAGGCTTACAGGCAGGCTAGGTAAAAGTATCCACGGGACTGGACAGCAGGTTTCAAATTACAGACATCAAGATGTTCAGTGTTGAAGAGCTCTTTTCCACTGCTGAGAGTATCTAGTGTGTACGAACAATTGGAGAGCCACTTGACAAAAAGAACCATCTCCAGAGATGGGAAATCTTGCAGTTGGTCAGTGTTCATGTTTGAATAATATTATCCAGATAGATGGGCATGTTTACTAGACCGTATTTAAGGAGAAAACGTCTACTATAATGAGTTAGTAGTGTTAGAATACTGCTCAGTTTTCTTTGGCACACTTCAATCATCTAATTTTATAAAATGGTTACATGTTCAACAGGTATTCATAGTATTAGTGAAATATTCAGGTTCATATTCAAATGAAATAATGCATTCACCATTCACCGGTGAATATACAGTTTCCCTATCCATTAATTGTGAAAAATTATATGGATAGAATCTGGCTAAAAATATGATTGAACAGCTCCAAACTGGCCATGCCTATATCGAGGCAGTAATGCATGCAAATCATAGTATTCTATAACTTATGCGCGTAGAATTAGGCTCTGAATTATGTGTGTGCTTACAGAATAGCAACTGCCCAAAGTTAATGTAAGTGCCCATTCACTCACACAAATCTTTCAGAATAAGGACTACTACACATTTCAAGCGCATAACTCGCTGCCCACCCAATACAGAATCAGCCCCTGTATGCACGTTCAGTACTGCTGCTTATAGATAGATAGATAGATATAATGAGGTGTGATCAAAAAGTATTGAGACTTGTTGTGTAGCTATATAACAATACGTCGCACCACGTTGCTATTAACATGCAGTGACCTACGTATATGGAGTGTAGTGTAGCTGCAGCAGACCTATTTTTTTTTTATCACATGATGTTTGGTATCGTGTAAAAGCAGCTTGTCAGATTTGCGATGAGTAAAAAAATTAAACAGCGAATTTGCATTAAATTCTGCCAGAAACTTGGAAATTCATGCAAAGAGACTTATGACAAGTTACTGTCAGTGTTATACTACTTTTATACTACTGTACTTGTGTTATTGTACAAGTCTCAATACTTTCTGATTGTACCTCGTGTATATATATTCAGTATGTGTGCATGTGTGTGATATATATACACACACACATATGTATATACATATACATATATATACACATACATAGATACATATACACAGAGAGAGGTGCTGAATAATTGTATCAATTTAAGCACCAGCACGTAAATTAATACAGTCAACATGTCGACTAATTATAATATTTGTATTTCTAACCACCTTTCCAGTTTTAGCTCCAGGCAGTGTGCATTTTCTTCAGATACAAAAATTCATGCCTAAAGGAGTTTACAGTCTAAGTGGATACCTGAAGCACAGGGAGATAGAGCAACTTTCCCAAGGTCACAAAGATCAGTAAGCCAATGATTTCATTCCTTTTCCTGATGATATCTATCTTTATTTCCATGTTTACTCTTTTTTTTTTAATTTAAACAATGGAGCAAAGTTCCACGGAACCCTGCAGAAATACGCTGGTCTATGGATGGCATACATGGTTTGGAATCACCAATCAGTGAGGCGCAGGCTGGGCCGGGCCAGTCCTGGTTGTATCTATGCGTGCGATGGAGAGGGAGGGGAGAACAGGGTCCTACTGAGTCTGTCCCACATGAGCTGGACTGGCAATCCATTAGCTCCTTGACTTTATAAAAGCCAGTTAATAAGGCATTGATTTCTAATATGCTAGAAAAAGTGTATTGCGCAATTTAAAGGTTTATAGATCATGGTAGGTCAATCGGAAGAGTACATGAACTTTTTCCATTTTGAAAAAGATCTTTGGGATGAATGAATATTCCACAAGGGACAGAGAATTGTTATAAACTAATATGTACCATACAAGGTTTCATCCTTTCACTCTCTTATTGTATCACCATGTTTCACTTTGTGTAAAAAATATAGAAAATGATAGCAAAGACCATATGGCCTACCTAGTCTGCCATTCATAAGGCAAGGCAACAGTCCCAGAAGCTGCGGGCAAAAAGCTTTAATGTCATAATAAAAAGTGTCCAATTATCTTTTTAGAATATTCTTTCTTTTTTTTATTTTTTAATCCATTAAAATGTAATCTCGGTCAAGTTTAAATCACTTCAGTAATTAAAAGAGATTAGAAAGGTCCTAAGCTACCAGATTACAGAGGCCCAAATGCCCAGGCCTGTTTACAGAAGGTCGTGTTTCATTTGCTGCCTATGTCAAACTCGTACCCATCAGGCCTTGGCTAGGCCCTAGAGACGAGCCAATCAATGTCTGCCTGCTAGAGCTCCGTATATGAATCCACTTACACTATGTGGATGCTTCCTGTCTGAAAAAGAAAACGGTCTCTTGGTACTTGTGATAGAAATTAGCCATGAATTGCAAGAGAAGAGCAGTTGTTTTGGAAGAAAGCCAGACCCTGAATTAATAGACCATCTGAGCCTCTTGAGGGTTAAATCCCATTTGCGAAAGACTCCGTACGGAAGGTTTTCCACTAGTAACCCAGTGCTGACCCGGGATATAGTTTGACTAAAATCTAAAACTATTAAATGAAAATTTAAGCTGCTGTGGATAACATGAAAATACAAGCTATTGCTACTAACCGGAGATCTGCACCCGGCGCTCTCCCTCTGCCTTACCTTTTCCCATTATTTGAATATATCACTTGAAATAATTACACAAACACTGTATTCTTTGGGAAAACACCAGGTCACAGCTTTATTGCCCAATAACAGAACAGTTTAACAATACAACAGAACAACCAATTATACCCCCCCCCCCCCCCGAAGCGGAGCGATACGTCACCCACCATACTACTAGCAAGGTGACCTCGCTTCCGCCCCCTGGCCTGGTCACCACCAGTCTAGTTACCCCCACCCCTGCCGACTTCGCCATATCACTAGCGAAAGTCAGCTCGGGGTTCTCCGGGTCGTGGGCACCCTGCCCATGCCCAAGCAGCCTCCGGCTCCGGACCCCGGAAACCTCCGGGATCCCGCCACCGGCATAGTCACGCCCTGTGACTTTGCCGCCCCCCAATACCTTGGGCTCAAGCTGTGACCTGTCCACTTTGACCCCCCACAACCTGCTCCAACGCTTCCTGCCAATCATTGAGGAGGAGGTCAACCCCCACCGGTGCCAAATGAACACCATCGCTCCTGTATAATCCTGGACACGCAACCTCCACCCAATCGTGGTGGACCTGACATCCCCCATGCTCTACCACCCACCTCCCAATTTGCCTATTGACCTTCGTCAAACCCCGAGACCAGCGACGCTGCCCCCGGCATACCGGTCTCGGGATGACATCCGACCAAATAAGCACCACCCCCGCGAACATTCTCAATATTTGGGCAAAGTCCCGTTTTGCTGCATTGATCAACTGCTTGCAGGTCCAAGACATCAAATCATTTCCTCCCAGATGCAACAGCAGAAAGCCAGGTGCAGTCCGTACGCGTGCATGGTGGCGCAGCAGCTGAGGCCAGAGTAGCCCCCTCTCGCCCAGCCATAAAATGTTCACCACCGCAGGGTCCAACCCCAGGTTCCGCCCGACAGGCCTATTCTCTGCACGCCTGCCAGCCCAGAACACAAACGAATGCCCCAGCATCCAACAGCCCCGTACACCTCTGCCCCGATCTGTAACAGAAAAAACAAATAGTTAAATATCCAACCCCCCCCCCCCACCTACATGCTATAATCGCACATATGTCTGAAATGCTCTGGATCACCACCTGCCAATTGCCTGAATCTGTGCGGCCGACATTCCAGCGCTGGCCGCACTAGTCGCCGCCCCAATGCGGAAGGAATGGGCGGCAAATTGGCTAGCGTCGATCCCCATGCGCTGCAGCCCCAGGCGCATAACCGCGGTCACCTGATATCTAGTGACCAGTCGAGCGTCCGCATGCACGAACAGCGCTCTGCTGCACCCGTGGGTGTATTTCGAGGAAAAGACAACAATGCTTTCACCGGGCACGTGTCTCCGGAAATCGCCCTCAGAACCACCCAGTACCCTCTGCCACGCTGGTCCGTTTTTGATCTCTGCAAAAAGACCGCCAAACGATCCCCCTGCACCTGCACATGCTGCCTCATCAAGCTACGCCCTACACCCCTTTTTGTGGACTCAGCTACTAATTCCCCGACCCGAAAGGCTCCGAAAAAGGCCACACAAAATATAGCCTTAAAGAGCCGGGCTTCGTAACCTGAGGCTGCCACCTCGGGCAACGCCGCACACAGACCTTTTAACAAGTCATGCGTTACCGGGCGCCGCCGATCCGGCATAAACGGCCTCGCCCGCCCCCATCCTTGCATAAGCTTCCTTACCAGAAAACCCTGTCCCACTGGGGCCCCAACCAGCCGCTCTCGCGAAAAAGAGAAACCCGGCTAGATGTCCCCGCACCGCAGTCTGCGAGGCACCTTGCCTCCGCGCATGCACAATATATCCCCCTAATAAGAAATCCGTAACCAGCCCGCCACACCACCCGTGTTGTCGCAAAAAGTCCACCACCCTCACATATCCTCTGCAATAGGCCTCCCAGGTTCTCTCAGCCACCGAGCCGCGCAGCATCTTTCTCATCTCTGCAGGCCAATGCTCCATAAACTCCAAGGGACCTCGAATCCCACCGCTGCGGCCTCTGGCGCCAACTTCCAGAAACGATCCCACTGCAAGCGTGAAAGAGCATCAGCAATACTGTTATTAAGCCCTGGTATATGCCTCGCTCGCAAGGTCACATTTCTACACAAACAGTATAAAACGACTTTTCGCATCAATGCCGCCACTTGTCCGCAACGTGGCGTATAATTATTCACCACATTCACCACACCGCTTCATTGTCACACCACCACCACACGATTTTTTTGTTGCGCAATTTATCGGGCCACAACTCCAACACCACCAAAATCGGGAAGAGCTCTAAGAACGTAATATTCTTCAATAGCCCAGCCTCTTCCCATGCCGCCGGCCATCTCCCGGCACACCAGTCCCCTCCAAAATAGACACCTAGGCCTGTTCCCCCCGCCGCATCCGTGAACAACTGCAATTGTGTGCACTGGAGCGCTCCTCATCGATCAAGACCGCCGATCCATTGAATTCCGTCAAGAAGACATCCCACACGGACAAGTCCTCGCGCAAGCTGCGGGTGATTCGTATCCGGTGATGAGGTTTAGCCACTCCCGCCGTGGCTAACGCCAAGCGCCGCAGGAATACACGACCCATAGGTATGACACACGACAGGCGAAATTCAATGACCCAATCAACGCTTGCATTTCTTTCAACGTGTACTTCGCGGATGCGAGGGCATTCGCCACCAATACCCTGAGCTTGACAACCTTCTCCGGGGGCAGTCGCGCCACCATTGTCACTGAATCCAACTCGATGCCCAAAAAGGTTATCTTAGTCGCCGGCCCTTCGGTCTTTTCCTCGGCTAACGGCACCCCCAATTCGCCCGCCATTTCCCCAAAACCCTCTAACAAGGCCCTGCAATGATCCGTCGTAGCTGCTCCCACAAACAAAAAATCATCCAAATAGTGAACAACACTGGCACAGCCAACAACACGCCGCTCGACGACCCACTGCAAAAATGTGCTGAATTTCTCGAAAAAAGCACAGGACACTGCACAGCCCATGGGCATGCATTTGTCGAAGTAATATTCCCCTGCAACGTGGAAGCCTAGCAAATGAAAAGACGACGGGTGCACCGGCATCAAACGAAAAGCGGCCTCGATGTCCACTTTAGCCATCAACGCTCCCTGCCCGGCCTTTCTCACTAGTCCGACCGCCTTGTCAAATGATGCATAACGGACTGAGCAGCATTCTCGAGGAATGTGGTCGTTCACCGATTCGCCCTCCGGATACGAAAGATTATGAATTAACCGGAACTTCCCCGGCTGTTTCTTCGGAATAACTCCCAACGGGGGGAAACCACAAAATTCCGAAATGGGGGCTCCGGAAAAGGGCCCGCTATCCTACCCAAAGTCAATTCGCTACGTAATTTAGTCTGGACCACATCCGCAAAACGCCGCACCGACGGCCCGTTCCTCCCCACCTTGCTCCCCACCCCCCCCCCACTACAGGAATGACAAAACCTTCATTAAAACCTTTTAGCAAGACCTCCCCATCCCGTTTCTTTGGATAATTACAGAGCCACTCCCTCAAAACCTGGACACGTATAGGAGAGGGGGCGACGCTGAAAGCTGGTCTCTCACTTGGCCCATGGTAGCGCGCCACCACTGAGGCCCTTTTTGACACATTTTGTCGCGGAATGCCCACCCCCACAGTTCGCGCAAGCGTGCCGGAACTTGCAATCCGGGAACGGGCAGGAGGACTTGTTAAACCTCCAACATACATCCCCAACTCCGCCCCCTTGCTTGCTCGCCCCCCCAACCCCCGCCGCCCGAAAGGACCGGTTTCCAACAGCCTGGGCAGTACCCGTTAGTTTCACCGCCACTCCCCCTCCAACACCCACGCCCGACCTGATTGACATCTGCGTAAGCCACAAGTTGATATCCTGGTACCCCAGGACAACAACCTGTTCTCTTCCATTTTGTCCCGAAACTTTTCATCGTAATTGAGCCAGGACCACCCTTCGTGCATCTGCGACGCCTCGAGAATAGAATCCGCATAAGACAAAAGCATCCCATACTGCTCCGGGTAACGTTGTCCCCAGACACTCGCCAAACGCAAAAAGGCCCTCACCCAATTCACCACCGTCCGCGCCACCTTCCGCACCCTTCCCGCTTTTTCATCCTCTTTTCTCTTCTTCTTGCTTTTCCCAGTACGCTTACGTCCCTCCAACAATCGGAAAATGTCAATGTACCGCCTTTTTCTAATCCGCCGCCTCAACTTCTTTGGGACCCCTACCCACAACTCAGACAAGGCCGTAACCCCTGTGGCCACCTCTCCGGAATGACCCGGCTCCGCACACGTAGCCCTTTCTGACGAGGATCCCGTGGACGAACTCGAGGACGACGACGAGGAGGAGTCGGATCCTCGCCTGCGATGACACGTATGCCTCCGCTTGCGATTCGCCTTTCCCACCTTCTCTCGACGCACCCCCCCATCCCCCCCATCCGCTTGTGCCCTGTGCAACTCACCACTGACTGCAGCCTCGGGGGACTCCAGGACTCGCTGTGGATGCACATCCCCGGACCCAACATCCACCGTTTGCGGCACACATACGTCGAGCGCTGCTGATCCACCCGAGGGGCCACCGCATGCTGGCGTTGCCTGCACCTCGCCGCTCACTGTCCCGTCCTGGTGCACTCCAGAGAGCCGTGCCCCGATGGAAGCCATAGCCGGAACCTGCGGAGACAGAAAGGGGAGAAACGCAGGGGGAACAACAGAAGGCCACACTGCTGGCCAGGCCCCTGCCCAGTCCGCCCTGGAAGGCCCTTGCCCCCCTCGTGTCCAGTGCTCCCACCCATGCTGCCCCGTTGCCCCTCCCCCTCCCCCTCCAGGCCCCCCCCAATATATCTCACTCCCACCCACACTTGGAGGAACCCCGTAGCTCGTGCCCACCCCCGCATTCCACCCAAGTATGGTACCCGGCCCAGCTACAGGCCCTTCTGCCATCCCAGTGGCCCCCTCTCCCCCTTCTCGTCCCACCCCCGAATCACCCTCTGCACGCTGCCCCCTTACGACAGCCCCACGACCCCTACCCCCCCCCCACTCCTGAAGTAGCCCGGGCTTGTCTTCCCCGCCCTAAACCACCACGCTGCCCGGTCCTTGCCAGCCCAGCCCGACCCCCACCTATAGGCCCCGTTGATCCCACTGCTCCCCGTGGCCCTCCTAACCCCCGTTCTGCAGGCCCCGCTCTTACAGACCTCCCTCCTCCTTTTGCCCTCAGCCGCTGCCCCTTGCCCCTGCCTTTGCATGCCGCACCTGGAGTTCTTTGCCCTTTTCCACCCCTTCCTCTCTCCACGCCCCCCCCCCACTGCTCCGTTTGCTGCCCGGCATGCTCAACCCCCTGTCTCACCTCGGTAAGTGATCAGTCCGGTGTCTTTTAATTACGTACGGTCCGCCCCCCTGAAGACCCGTTCCGTGGTCCTCCCGTCTACTCCGGTGACTTTTAATAGAAGGAGTAGGTGCGATTTTGAAGCCCCCCCCCGCACAGCCGCTTGCTCCCAACCCGAGAACTACCTACTCCCGACCGCCGCGGCTGAACAACTGCACCCCGCCGCTCCTGCTAACGTCCGCCGCACCTCCCCCGAAGCCGCAAAGCAATTACCGACCAGGCTCGCCGTCCCGTATCCTGTCAAGTCTCAGCTGCCCGAAAAACACTCCTTTTCTCTCTCCGCTCCTCGGCCATGTGCTGACGGCGCGCTCCAGCTGCCCCAGCACATGGCCCGCTTCCCCCACATGATTGGCTCGCGCCGCGCGCGTCCTCGCGGCAGAGCCAATCATTTTGAATGATGCCCTCTATCCTGCCTGCTTGATTGCCTCGCTTCTCGCACCCCCCCCCTCGGCAGCCGCTTCCGCCCTAACAGCCGGGACCCGCGCCGGGGCCGCCACCGGTTAATGGCGGCCTCCGAGACCCTGCTCTGCAGCCTTCTAGTTTCCATTTTAGGATCTCTCAGTATTGCGTGTACTTCAGTGGCTAATTGCTGTTCCTCCTCGCCCGCTCTCCCCCCTCCCTCTCCCATCCCTCAAAAAAAAGTGAAAACAAGAATACTTGTTTTAAGTCCATCCTTGTGTCAGTCAGAGTTTAAATAGGCTTTGTAAACAGTCATATTAACATTTACAATAACTCATCATGAACAGGGTTGCAGATACCTTTGGTCCAAAATCAGGACATTTTTTCAAAAAATAACACTTTAAAAAAAAAAAAACATTTTATTTGGCATCAAACGCACTAAAACATTATTCACATGTATTTACTGTTTGACGATAATTGATTTAGCAGATTTTTGTCAGCTAAAATCTTTTTGTACATATTGCCGCAAGATAATGAAACGCCAAAAGGAACATTTTGGGGCGAAAACATTGAGTCACACTCACATTGTAAAAGAAAAACTTATAATGAATGTTTCATTTTTCCATTTTATGTACAATAATCAAATAAAAATAACTTCATTTATATTATAATGTTCATCTTAATCCTCTGTCAAAATTTTACAGGACTTTTATTTTATTTTATTTAGTCGGATTTAATATACCGCTTTATCATTGAATCAAAGCGGTTAGTACATCAAACAATCAAGAGGGGGGTTGCAGTGTGAAAACATGCAGTGGAAACATCAGCATGAGTGGTGTGGGAGAGGAGCGAGAGATTAATTTCAGCTATATACAAGTGATCTATGTACAGATCTATATACAGTGCTATTCATATGGGTTGCAGGGTTGGATAGGTCAGAGTCTGGTTCAGGTGATGTCCTTGTGTTCCATGAAGAGTGTTGTTTTGAACATATTTCTGAAATCTTTGAGGTCCATGGCTGACCTCAGATCGTCAGGGAGAGAGTTCCACAGGGTGGGTGCCACCAGGGACAGTGCTCTTTTTGAAGTGTCCTGTCTTGATTTGGCGAATTCTTTTGGGGTGGTGATGGTGTCTGTGGCTCCCTTTCTTCTGGGTCTGGTGCATAGCTCAGCTTTGATAAGAGGTTGTAGGCTATCAGCTGAGATGTTTTGTCTTATTTTGAATATGTTTAGGAGAACTTTGTATTTGATACTGGAGCTGATTGGGAGCCAGTGTAGGTGGTACAGGATGGGTATAATGTGGTCGTGACCTGAGCAGCCTGTTATTATGCAGGCGGCAGTGTTCTGTGCCAGCTGCAGTGGTCGGAGGGCCTGTTTTGATAGCCTGAGGTAGATGGGATTGCAGTAGTCTAGTATGGGGGTGATGAGAGCTTGACAGACTGTACGGAAGTGGTCCTCTGCGAGAATGGGTTTGAGGCGTCTGATGGTTCTCATTTTGAGGTAAGCATTTCTTGTAGTTCTGGCAATGTAAGCTTGTAGGTTCAGGTCCTTGTCAAGGGTCACTCCGAGGTATCTCACTTCAGGCTTTACTGTTATTGTGATGTCGTTCAGTTTGATGGTAGGTGTGAATGAGAAGGTGGGGTTTCTTGAGACGAATAGTGCTTCTGTTTTGTTGTGGTTTATGGATAGATTGTTTTCTGAGAGCCAGGTTGTCATTTGCTGGAGACAACTGGCTAGGTTGGAGAAGTCTGGGGTTTCCAGGTTGATTGGGGTGAATATCATGATGTCGTCGGTGTATATGGTGTATTGAATCTTGTGGTTCTTGATGATGGAGCAGATTGGTTGTAAGTATAGATTGAATAGCAGGGCAGAGAGGGATGAGCCTTGTGGGACGCCCTGGGTGGCTCTTAGAGGATGGGAGGTATCTGGGCCACATTTGACTTGTAGCTGTCTATCAATTAGATGGGATGTGAACCAGTTCAAGGTGGTGCCGTGTAGTCCAATTTCCTGTAGCCTAGCTATCAAGGTTGTGTGGTTCACTGAGTCGAATGCTGCGGAGATGTCTATGAAGATCATGAGGACTCCCATTTTGATGTTGTCAATAGTCCTGATCAGCTTGTCAAAGAGTTGAATTAGCAGAGTTTCTACCCCGTGGTTTGGTCGGAAGCCATGTTGATTGGGGTCCAGGGGGCGTGGGTATCTATGTGCTCCTGGAGTTGATGTTAGACCGCCTTTTCGATGATCTTGGCTAAGATGGGAAGGCTTGAGATGGGTCTGTAGGCAGCAGGGTCAGTTTTATCTAGTGTGGATTTCTTGGGGATGGGGCGTATTGTGGCAAGTTTAAGTGGGCTTTGCATTATTCCTGTAGTGAGAGATTAATTAAGGATAAAACACCAAAATTCAGAACAAAGTCAGGATATTTTTCAAATCAGGACAAACTTCCAAAATTTAGTACAGTCCTGATAAAATCAGGACATCTAGCAACCCTAATCATGAATAATAATGTTATGTATTCAAAGCAGTTAAACTCTCACAGCCTTTGTCACTCATTCTTTTTCTGGCCGAGTATCAACCTAGGCAGGTTGTGGCTTCTTGGTGGTACCTTTTCGACACCTGGCTAAAAGACCATTGCACACAGGGTCGTGCATGTTTGATTGTCGGCCCGAGTTTGTGGAACTCACTGCCACGACTGATAACTGGCATGAAGGATTTTAGGAAGCAAAACATAAGATATGCCATTCTGGGTCAGACCAAGGTCCATCAAGCCCAGTATCCTGTTTCCAACAGTGGCCAATCTAGGTCATAACTACCTAGCAGTCTCCCCCAAAAGACACAGATTCCTCAGTGATTGTATTGGGTCAAGCAGTGATATCCTGAGTCCCTTTTAATAATGGTTTATGGACCTTTCCTCCAGGAACTTGTCCAAACCTTTTTTAAACCCAACTACACTAACAGCTTTTACTACATCCTCCGGTAACAAATTCCAGAGTTTGATTACACGTCGAGTGAAAAAAATATTTTCACTTATTAGTCTTAAATAGGTTACCGTGTAGCTTCATTGCATGTCCCTTAATCTTTTTATATTCTGATGACGTAAACAATCGATCTACGTTTACCCGTTACATTCCATTTATTAATTTTTAGACTTCTATAATATCTTCCCTCAGCCATCTCTTTTCCAGGTTGAAGAGCCCTAAACCTTTTAGCCTCTCTTCATAGGAGTATCCTTCCATTCCCTTTACCATTTTGGTGGCTCTTCTCTGTGCCTTTTCTAATATCCTGTTTAAGATACGGCGACCAGAATTGCACACAATATTCAAGGTGTGGTCTGTGATAAGGAAGCTTATCATAGCTCAGGAAGGAGCTATAGTAAAGGTGAAGTGACTCTGAACAAGCAACCTGTCAGTTCTGGTAGAAATAAGAAAACAGAATTTTTCCATAAAAGACTACCAGTCCCAGAATGCACCAGGTTTCCAACAGCCATTAGAGGAGCTGAAGTGGGGAAACGTGTGTTCAATCAGGAGGGCTATGAGGTAATTCCCAAGCACTCATCTCAAAGGGCAGGGCCTAATTCAGCACAGCTGCGCTGTGCTAGGGTGGAGCACTTATCTAAGCAGAATAAAGGTAGAGTTTATTCTACAGAGAATCATCCTCAGAATCATCCTCATCTTGGACATTTTCATCATCTGGAGGATCATCAGAAGCAGAAGCCAGAGCGGACGGACAGAGAGGGCAAGAAACCCTTTGGAAGAAAGAAGAGAAAAGCATTTGGGAGGTCTAAAGGAGTCCAGAGCAGTACGTATACTGGGAGACATTCAAAAGGCCAGCATACACCATTGGACTGGGGAAAACCAGAGGAGTGGTGCTGCAGAGCTAGGAATCTCCAGACGGTACCTGTGAGGGAGATGGCTGCACTTGGAAGGGACCCTAGGACCCGTGCCAGAAGGTATGTGAATAGAGATCCAGTGTCCAGGGATCTGGATTGGAAGGCTGGACATAAGAACTGGACTACATACTGGCCAGGCTATTTAGAGAGGAACTCTAACAGCAATGGAAGCTCAGGTATGAACACTGATCTATGCCCTAGCTATACCCTTGAAAGACAGCAGGGAAGCAAGTATTCTCCTGAAAGTGCTCCATTGAGAAATTCCTCTGTGCCAATCCATGATTTTGAACCCATGATTGTTGAAGAAGGGGGAGAGGTGGTAGATACAGGCTGTGAATACATGGATTGCTCTCTGTCTAAACTCCTTTGGTAATTTACTGTTACAAAGTACAACAACCATCACAAAGAAATACAAACTTGTTCTTTAATCTACTCAGAAAAGCTCCTGAGTAGGATTTTGAGCCACGCAGTAGAAAGCAAGCCAGCTAAGGGGTTTCAGCTGGGTAACTGCTAGCAATTGAGCCTTACCTAATTGCTTGTGAGCTCTGAGGAAATCACTTCTGAGTCTATGTGTGAAGATATAAGAAGTTAACCTGAAAAGAACAGTTTTTCCCTTCTTTGTGGGTTTTGCTTGTTGTTTGATGCACTGCTAAGAAAATATTAGCTAGAGCCTACAGAAAAGACCAGTTTGTTACCAACCAGGTCTTTATTCTTTTGATTTGATTGCCTGACAAGTTCAGCTGTTGTTTTCCTGATTTTGTTTTTCTAAGTTTAACACTGAAAGCAAGTATCCTGTTTTATGTGCTACCAAGCATATCTGTGTTGGGAGAAATAACCCCATAAATAAATATCTTATTGGCTTTACACTCAAGCACAACTAATTATTGTGAGCGGCTGTATCTGGTGTGAATGGACTGCATTTCCCACAATCCCTTGCAAATCATATTGATATATGCCTTTGCCAAGACTGTGAACATTCTCACCCAGGCACCCGTCTGACAGGTCGCACCATGTAACGATACAGAGGCATTATAATATCCTTTGTTTTATTTTCCATTCCTATTTGCTCTCTTGACCACTGCACACTGGGCAGAGGGTTTTAACATGTTATCCATGATGACGCCTAAATCTTTTTCCTGCCCAATGTTGAACCTTGCATCGTGTAATCATAGTTTGGGTTGTTCTTTCCTAGGTGCATAACTTTGCTCTTGTCCACATTAAATTTCATCTGCCATTTTGATGCCCAGTCTTCCAATTTATCAACAGCCTCTTGCAATTTTCCACAATCCTCTTGGGTTTTAACAACTTTAAATAGTTTTGTGTCATATGCAAATTTGATAACCTCACTCGTTATTCCCTTTTCCAGGTCATTTATGAATGTCAAAAAGAAGTGGACCCAGCACAGATCCCTGCGGTACTCCACTAGTCACCTTTTTTCATTGGGAAAATTGACCATTTAGCCCTACCCTCTGTTTTCTATCTTTTAACCAGTTCCTGATCCACAATAGTACACTGCCTCCTATCCCATGACTTTTTAGTTTTGCCAAAAGTCTCCGATGAGGGACCTTGTCAAAGGCTTTCCCAAATAGGTAGACTTTATCAGGCCTAATTGTACTTTATTAAATGAAGTATAGAATGGCTGGTCTTAGGATTGATTTTTTCTTATTGTATATTGTGACACAGCAGCTGGCACAGAGCCCATGGAGTTAAGGGAAAGTAAGGAACTTACCTCAGAATCAGCTGGGCAGCAGACAAACCCAGCTCATGTAGAATTAGCTGAGCAGCAGACAAACTCAGCACAAGTAGAATTAGCTGAGCAGCAAACAAACTCAGCACAAGAAAAGCAAAAAGGCATTAGAGTAAAATGTCCTTGCACTAGTCCTGATGTAGCTAGAAGCAGGAAGGCTAATCAGGAACACCTGTTCTCAGAAAGCCACACAGCACGCAGAGAGAACAAGGATAAAAGCTGCAGGGTAGAACCAGGGAAGGCCAGTAGGGGCAGCGACCTGGGAGGACTAAGCCAGCATCCAGTGAACACACGTCATGCTGGAGGAAATCCACTGAGGGAAGGAAGCAGTAGGTGTGGCAGTAGAGCAGGAAACAGCCAGCATCGTGCCCAAGACCCTGCTAGGATTCCTGGTAGTTGGAGAGCCCAGGAGAGAGCTGCCAGAAGCCCAGATATAAGAGGCAGAACCACAGCTAAGAGGTGGGAACCTAGCTTTGCTAAAGAAAAGGCAAGAAGTTCTGTTTGGGTTGAAAGGCAAGGGCGTGGCACCAGAAGTAACTTTGACACTGAAAGTTACACAGTAATTCCACCAGCATGGAGAAGAAGGGAAAGCCAGAAGGAAGCTTTTAATATACCAGGCATTCAGAGCCCTGGATTTAAAGAGCCCTTTCTAGAAAAGCTAGCCCATGACTCACAGGAGAGTTTTAAGGAAGACAGCAGCTGTGAAGAGTGTGACCCATATGCAGTCGTTAGTGACTCTGAGTTAATGCAGTGGGAGAACAGCAGCTATAATTCTGACCCTGTGCCCATGGATTGTACAATTTGTTTATCTGACGATATCGTATCTCTATGTTGAACGTGTGCAAAGCAGCCAGCTGATGGTGCCTAAAGGAAAGAAGATATATTTCTGTGCGACAGTTCTTTTGTTTCATATTGTTTGTTGTATCCCAGGAATATCCCATCAGGGCAGGGAATAAAGCCCTAATATTATTTTTGCCTTACCACTTGACTACAAGACCCTTTTTGTATCAAAGGCAACTTAAATCTTAACACCCTAGGCAGCCGCCTAATAGGGTTATATGAGGTAGCTATCACTCACTGTCTCTCACAATATCTAATGAAACTTTATATGAGTTTGATGTGATTTTATTGTCAACTGTAGATTTTAACAATAAACATTATATAAAATGTTAGACATAAATAACAATTATGCAACAAATTTAATTTTTCTTTAGAAAGAATTACCACGGGCAGCTCGACCATTAGCTAAGACCAGACAGCCACCTAGGGCAGCAAAGGGCAACTGCAGTCAAAGGAAAACAGAGATCCCGAGAACCACGCACATTCTTTTACCACACACACACATTCAAAGTAAACTTCAATGTTTAAAGGTATGATGTCCAATTATAAAGTTTTACAAGATTGTTGCCATCGCTCATTCAGTGTATGCTCTGGTGGCTCCTCCTCCTCCCCTACCCTGCTCCATGTAGGTATACCCAAGGGTTCTGTCTTGGGCCCCCTCCTCTTTTCTCTCTATACCCAAGGCCTTGGCACGCTTATCTCCTCCCAAAGCTTTCAGTACCATCTCTATGCCGATGACTCCCAAATCTACCCCTCTACACCTAATATTTCTCTGGCAACCCAGTCCAAGATCTCTGCCTGTCTTTCGGACATCACTGCCTGGATGTCCCATCGATGATTGAAATTGAACATGGCCAAGACTGAACTCCTTGTCTTTCCACCTAACTCCCCCCCCCCCCCCCACTTCCCCTTTCTCAATCCATGTGGATGGATCTACTATCCTTCCTGTTCCCTCGGCCCGCAATCTAGGGGTTATCTTTGACACCTCTCTCTCCTTCTCCGCTCATATCCAGCTTGTAGCTAAGACCTGCCGCTTCTTTCTCTACAACATCAGCAAAATCCGCCCCTTCCTCTCTGAACACACTACCAAAACGCTTATCCACTCCTTAATCTCCTCTCGCCTCGATTACTGTAACCTACTCCTCGCTGGTCTTCCCGTGAGCCACCTCCTTCCCCTTCAATCTATACAAAATCACGCTGCTCAACTAATCTTCTGCCAGCCTCGCCATGCCCATATTACTACTCTTCTCAAGTTGCTTCACTGGCTCCCTGTCCAGTTCCGCATCCAATTCAAGCTTCTCCTGCTGACCTATAAATGCATTCACTCTATGGCCCCTCAATACCTCTTATCCCTTATCTCGCCCTACATCCCTTCTCGAAATTTGCGCTCCGCTAACAAATCACTTCTATCAATGCCTTTCACCTGCACCGCGAAATCCCGACTGCACTCCTTTCACCTTGCTGCACCTTACGCCTGGGACAGCCTACCTGGTTATGGTTATGGCATTTGATATACCGCCCTTTACTTACGCATCAGAGCGGTTTACATGTATATGCTAACAGGTACTTTTTTATTCCCTTGTCCCCGAAGGGCTCACAATCTAAGTGTACCTGAGGCAATGGAGGGTTAAGTGGCTTGCCCAAGGCCACAAGGAGCAGCTATGGGACTAGAGACCCTAGTCCCTCCAGCCTGAGGTTACTTGTCCCCATGCGGGAATTGAACCCCCGGCCCTCCGGCCTGAGGTAACCTGTCCCAACCACTGAGCCACTCCTCCCTCATCTGTGCACCAGGTATCCTCCCTGGCCCTCTTCAAATCCAGGTTGAAGACCCAACTCTTCACCATTGCATTCAGATCCTGACTCCTTCCTCATCTTACACTAACCCCTGTCAACGTTTACGACCAAACTGCACCACACCGTACCCTGAGTACAACTGATTAATGCTTTGCACTGTCTTAACTAATGTACTGTTCTAACTAGATTGTAAGCTCTGATGAGCATGACTCTAATAGGCAGGGACTGTCTCTTGTATGTTGGCTACCTTTTGTGGGTTGGCTGTGCAGCGCTGCGTGCGCGGCGCTTTATAAGTGCTGAATAGTAGTAGTAGTATTATCACTGTTGAGTTTAATTATCAAAATCTCGGCTGGGGGGGAGAGGAGGGTGTAAGCGCCAAGGTTCACCTACAACTCCCAATATTCTTGCACCAGCCCTGAGAATTACCAAACTGAGTCAGCACAAAGGTTTATATAGATTAATATCCAGTCTCTAATATTACCAAGTAGTAGGATCCTAGAGGAGGCATCTGTGAAAACAGGGTCATAGGTAGAGAGATCTCTTCCCGATCCCACCTTTCAAGTTTCTAGTGGTTTAGGCAGGGGCAAGGAACCTTTAGTCCTTGAGTGCAGCCAATCAGTCTGGATTTCAGGACATTCCTAATGAATATGAAACAGATCAGCATGCACAGCCTCAATGCTACGAAAATCTCTCTCATGCATATTTAGGAGTATCCTGAATCTGAGGTTCTCATACCTGGGATACAGTTAACCTAGTGGTAAACATGAGTGCAGGACCATACTGAGCCCTGTTTGAGTGGTGCGGCTGCACAGGGCACAAAGACTTAAAGGGCTCATTTCGGCTCTCTGCCGTTGGCTGCCACCGCCACTTTTTCAGCGGCAGGCAGCAGCAGAGAGACGAAATGCGCCCCTTAAGTTTTCGCGCCGGCACACTAACAGGTCTGGTCTCTCCGGGAGGGACTAGACCTGCTTAGCTTGCCGGCGACTTGCAGATAGGGCGCGTACCCCCTCCCGCACCCCCATAAAGTGTCTAAATGGAGGTGAGGGAGGGGGGTGGCGCGCGCCCGATATGCAAGTCGCACAGGGCGCATTTCAGTCTCAAACGGCCCTGCATGAGTGTCAGTACTTGTTATTGTCACAAGAAAGAATGAGGCTAGGCCTTCAGATTACCTGTATCTGCTTTTTAGATTTTGTTTTATTTTTTCAGCTGGTAGCACTTCTCTATTTTCTCTGTCTTTGGGTTGCAGCTGCCAAATAAAATGCTCAACCTGCCATTTTGACTCTACTTTATTTCATCTGTATATTCTGCAGCACAATGGAGTTGATTTTGAAATGAGACACCTAAAGTTATGTGTCATCCATGCACATAAATTGTGTATTTTCCATGACTTATGCACATAGATTGTCACTTACATAGTTTAGGTGGTCATTTTTCTATAAGTGTGCATCAGGCTGAAGCCGCATATTTCAAAGTGGACGAGCACAGAAATAGAGTGTAGGTGGACCCTAGATTTATTGGCGCATATGTATACCAAGTCTGGGCTGGCATAAGTACTCACCCTTTGATTTGCAGCATGTATCTTATAACTTATGCCACTATTTTATAAAGAGAAATATTGAGCTGCTGCCTGGTAAGGGCTACATGGCAAAAGCATGGCATAGCAAAAGCTGGCCTAACTCTTGCCATGGAAGGTAACCGGGCAGTGGCTGAATATCGGCATTGCCTGGTTAGCTTCCTGCAAATGCCAACAACCAAAGATATTCAAGGCCGGGGCCGGATATGACCCTGGCATTGAATATCTGGGTTTAAAGTTTGGCAGCAGAAACTAGCTGCATTAGTGCTGACTCAGTTTGGTAATTCTCAGGGCTGGTGCAAGAATATTGGGAGTTGTAGGTGAACCTTGGCGCTTACACCCTCCTCTCCCCCCCAGCCGAGATTTTGATAATTAAACTCAACAGTGATAATACTACTACTACTATTCAGCACTTATAAAGCGCCACGCACGCAGCGCTGCACAGCCAACCCACAAAAGGTAGCCAACATACAAGAGACAGTCCCTGCCCATTAGAGTCATGCTCATCAGAGCTTACAATCTAGTTAGAACAGTACATTAGTTAAGACAGTGCAAAGCATTAATCAGTTGTACTCAGGGTATGGTGGTCTGTAGTTTGGTCGTAAACGTTGACAGGGGTTAGGGTAAGATGAGGAAGGAGTCAGGATCTGAATGCAATGGTGAAGAGTTGCCACAGCTGAATATCACACAGCAATTTCATTGAAAATTTTCTACAATATGGGAACCACAATCCCTAAACTTTACCCTAACACCCGTGTACAATGGCACGGTAAAATTATATACTACTTATTTTTGTTGGATCGCTCACCGTGAGAAGGAACTATCCTACTCTCGAAGTGAGCCCTCCATTTTAATCATTTTATATGGGCCCAAAGGCCCTAAAAGACAGAAAGGCACAGCACTATACAGCTGCCATAAACGTGTAAACATGAAATTT
Organism: Ichthyophis bannanicus; assembly: GCA_033557465.1. Classification (NCBI taxonomy): domain Eukaryota; kingdom Metazoa; phylum Chordata; class Amphibia; order Gymnophiona; family Ichthyophiidae; genus Ichthyophis; species Ichthyophis bannanicus. The sequence goes on along the minus strand of CM066047.1, from coordinate 58,894,111 downwards.
AGGTAACTTAACCGAAGAATTCACTATATGACCACTTCCCATGTGTCCATAAGTACTTAGCTCAGGAAGAACTACTCCCAGCAGGAACCAACGAATCTTCTCAAATTGGACGCGGTTGAACACAATTCAAAACTTCAACAGTCCATCGTTCAATATCCTGAAGGTCCCCTCAGCTGCACATACAATCCAAACTTAAGGAGGTTTTCTTCTCAACGCGTTAGGTCGGTCAAGGATCTTCCAAACGGAAGGTTCACGCTACACTAATTAGTGTTTCAAGCCATGTAGCTTCCTAGCTGGGGAAGTTTGTGGACAGCTGGGGTGCCAGAATTGGGGTTCGGCCTGGACATCAGGCCCAATGCTGAGATTCTGCTTCCACAGGGCCGTCCAGCCCCCCGCGGGAGCAGATTCAGGTGCACCTCCGTGACTTACAGATTTCTGGATGGCCCGGACGTGCACTTAGAGAATTGGCCTCATAGCATGCGTTTAGGGAGTCATTTGCTAATGGTGTTAATGACTGATTTCTGCAACAAGGCACATTTGGTTCCTATAGACAGACCCTGTAGCAGACAGTATCTCTTAGCACACACTAACCATTGGCAATTGACCCTCTTCACGACTTATATAAGTTATGCATATAGCCACTGACCATTTTCAAGAGAGGATTTATGCATTCAGGGCCCTCGACAAACGCATAAAGCCTCTTTAATATTGGGCCTAGATTATGACACTCAGATTGTGTTTGCAGAAAACTAGATATTCAGTGATCGATACCAAAGAGGTTAAAAAGAGATTCCAGCTAGGGTCAAAGCAAGTTACGCATTCGCCAGCAGGCGAGAAACACATAACTCGGTTATGTGTGTATTTTCAGCTCTTCTGCAGATAAAATCAGACCATTGAGCTTGCTAAACAGTCAAATTTCATCCATTTACGAAGAGGCTGGCATTGCGGAGGGCAAAGGCAGAGAGCTGGTACTTACAGACTTAGCAGCAAAGTTCAGCTGTTGAACAACTAAGTGAAGTATTTAAAATTTAGCATGAAACAGCAGGCCTAACATGAAGGGGGTAATTCCATAAGGAACCACATGAACATGCGTGACTGGGTCTTTGCGCGTATGCTTTAGCCAGTCGCCATTTTGTAAGTACATGCATTATGCCAATGGCGCATGCTTTCACTGTGCCAGTCATGTAGGCAGAGTGTGGGTGGGGCATACTTTATAAAATATAGGTGCATGTGTGTATGTGCATAAGATATACATACTGTCATTTATACCAGCCATAGACCTGGCATAAGTGATCGCACCTAGATTCATCACACATTTCCCACACATACATGACTTTGTAAATTAGGCAGAATAGGTGTGCACTATAAAATTATCTTTGCACATGGACAGTTGCTGGAGCAATCAGATGTACGTTCAGTAGCTCTGTTTAAATGGATGTCGTTGCTGTGTGCTGTTGAGCCAGCGCCAACTCCTGGAGAGTCAGCGGATTGTTTTCCCATCTCCTGGGCTTTCTTGACAAGGTGCGAAAGGCCCGGCAATGTTTTATTTATTTTATTATTATTTATTACAAATTCTTATATACCGCGCTATTTAGTATCAGTGCGGTTTACATAATAACATTTTGCATTAGAAACAAGATCTTTTGCTTACATTGTAACAGGGATTGTAACTTGGAAGTAACAGGGTAACTATATACAGTTCAAAACAAAGGAGCTAATAGTTATTTAAGTAATATTATTTAATAGATTCATAATGTAATCATGCTCATTGAGAATGTGCCTACTGTTGAGTTTCTTTTGTAAATCAGGAGAATTATATTGTTGGTACGTCAGATGCTGTGTGGGTGAGATGAGGTGTTGGATGTGAATGTGTTAGGTTAGGGTGGATAAAGTAAAGGCAGAATAAGTGATGTTTAATAGCTTTTCTGAATTGTGAGAGGTCAGCTATTGCTCGTATATGAGGTGGGAGATTGTTCCAGCACTTAGGAGCATATAATGTAAATGCTCTGTTTCTAGTTGTTTGGGTACATTTAGTGGACTCAGGTGGTATAGATAGCGTGTTGCTAGTTGTTGACCTTCTTAACCTGTTAGTCGGTGTATACTGGTCAGGAGTGAAGAGAGGGATGTGGCAGATATCCTGTTAATTGCTTTAAATGATAGGATTAACGCCTTGTAGGTGATTCTGCATTGCAATGGTAGCCAGTGTAGATCCATAAGTATGGGTGTTATGTGATCTTTCCTGGAAATGCCGCAAAGAATACGGGCTGCTGTGTTCATCGCCATCTGAAGGGTATTGAGGGTGCTCTTGGGGAGTCCATGTAGGATGATGTTGGCATAATCAAAGTGTGGCATTACGAGTGTCTGGAATATTGTCCTGAAGTCGTCTGGGGTTAGTAGAGGTCTCAGATGTCGTAGAGTTCGTATTTTGTTGTAAATGGATTTGGTGGTATTCTTTATATGTTCTTTGAAGTTGAGCTGCTGGTCAATTGTAACCCCTAGATATCGTATTACAGACTTGCATGGGAGCTAGGCGTCATGAACTTTCAATGAGGCAGGGGGAGAGAAATTTCTGTTCCTGGTTATGAAAAGAACTTCACTTTTCTTAAAGTTTATGCGAAGATTTTGGGACAGGAGCCAAGGTGAAATTAGACTTACCTGCTAATTGTTGTTCCTGGCGTGTAGACAGTCTAGTCCCGGACCTCTGGGTTCCCTATCTCATCCAGCAGCTTGGAGACTGAGAAACTCCTCCTTTTTATGATGTCACCAGTATATCTTCCTTGAATCTGCCTCCAATCCTCAGTTACCTATTGACAAAGCAGACTCACCGGAGATACAAGTAAGCCTTTCATCAAATTAAGAAAAAACACCGAACTGTCAAAACACCCAGTCTGGGAAACCCCCACTGGAACCGAAAATGAAGCTAACGTGGCTTTAAGCTAAGCAGGCTACTCCCTCCGCCTCCCATGAAGGAGCAACCCCTGAACAAAGTGAAACTTAGCGAAAATGAGGGAGAAAACCCCCTTGTGCCCTCACTCTCCGCTTATTAATTTATTTATTTATCTCAATATTTGGTTTCTTTTTTTTTTTTTTTTCACTTCCGTCGGATACTCTGATCCCCTGAAGTAAGACAAATCATCAGAAAGCAAGAATGTCCTCCTACCTGTAAATGTGCTCCGGCTCGCAGACCACGCAATAGCGAAAAAATGAGCCCTGGGTGGGACACGGGACTAGACTGTCTACACTCCAGGAACAACAATTAGCAGGTAAGTCTAATTTCACCTTCCTGATCGTGCTAGCCAGTCTAGTCCCGGACCTCTGGGTCTGTACCAGAGCAGTGAAAAGCTCTTTAAGCATGGGAGGGACCTGGAAGACCAGCCTGCAGAACTGCTGACCCAAAACAGGTTTCTTCCGCCCTCTGTACCTCCAGGCAATAATGCCTCACAAAAGAATTCAAGGAGGACCAAGTCGCTGCCTTGCAAATCTCCGCTGGCGGAACCAAACGTGCCTCTGCCCAGGAGGAAGCCTGCGCTCTCGTAGAATGGGCCCGGAGCCCCTCCGGCACAGCCTTCCCCATCAAAATGTAAGCCGACGCAATGGCCTCTTTGATCTACCTAGCAATGGACCCTTTGGACGCCGATTCACCCTTTCGCGGACCCGTGAAAAGGACAAAGAGTCTGTCCGACTTGCGGAAACTGACCGTCCGCCGCAGATATTTCTTCAGCGCTCTGCGGACATCTAATAGATGCAACTGCCGAGAGACCGACGCCCTAGCTTCCTGAACAAACACAGGGTGGGAAATTTCCTGATTCACGTGAAACGGCGAAACCACCTTAGGCAGAAACCACGGAACTGTCCTTAGAACCACCTTTGACTCAAAGAACGTCAGATAGGGCTCTCTGCAGGAGAGCGCTTGCAATTCAGAAACTCTTCTTGCCGAACAAATGGCCACCAAAAACACACCTTGAGAGTGAGATCTTTGAGCGAAGCCCGAGACAAAGGTTCGAAGGGCCCACGCTCCAACGCGTCTAACACGAACGGCAGATTCCACGTGGGGAAGATCGGATTAGCAGGAGGCCGCGCTAGTGATACCACCCGGAGAAAGCACTTAACGTCACACTGACTCCCCAGCGCTAGCCCATCTACCTTACCTCTGTAATAGGACAACGCCGCCACCTGCACGCGGAGTGACGCCGTAGCCAGCCCTTTATCAAAACCGTCCTGTAGGAAGTCCAAAACCTGAGGAATGGTGGCCTTTAACGCCTCACAGCCCTTGTCCACGCACCATGCCTCAAAGACCCGCCAAACGCGAACGTAGGCCAGCGAAGTGAAGTGCTTCCGGGCCCTCAACAGAGTAGATACCACTGCCGCCGAATAGCCCCTCGATTTCAACCTCGCCCTTTCAAGAGCCAGGCCGTAAGCGAGAACCGATCCACATGAGGCATGAAGAGAGGCCCCTGCGACAGCAGATCTGGGTGAGATGGAAGCCGCCAGGGCCTTGCCACCAACAATCGCACCAGGTCTCCGTACCAGGGCCTGCGAGGCCAGTCGGGGGCTATCAGAATTACCTGCCCGTTGAAACTTTCTACGCGCTGCAGGACTCTTCCTATCAGGACCCACGGGGGAAACACATACAGTAGCTGCCCCATCGGCCACTCCTGAACAAGAGCGTCCAATCCTTCCGACATCCTTTCTCTTCTCCTGCTGTAAAACCGAACAGATGCGCAGGAAAGCTCCAGTGGTCAAAGCGCTGTGCAGAAAAAACACATAAGGAGGTTCTGGCTATTATTGGCAAGCTAAACCAACTGCCCAAGCCAGCCGTGTTAACACGCGGTCACGCCACGCGGCTAGGCCCGCTGCCAGCGCTTTCGCGCCAAAATGTACTGCACACACACCCGCTGTATAATGACGGCGCCTTACCTCAACTCGCGCCGAAACAAGCACTCTGCCCTGTGCAATGTTCCCTCTAAGTTTCTGTAGGCTGTGTGCGCATAAAATATCAGCGCTGTGCAGCTTTTGAAGGAAGGTTAAATTTTTTTGCGCCACGTAACGACACTCGGAGTTACATACTTTAAAAATTGACTACACGTCAGAATACAGTATGTACACCACATTGATTTTAATAAAATTAAATGAAAATAGATGATTACTAAATGAAGTGGGAAATTTCTAGTAATTACAATCATAACTTTTAAATTTTAAGACGTCTGTGTTGTTTTCTATCAGAATCAGAGCCGTAATTTTTGTGCGCTCTGTTGTAAAGTATGTGCGCTCGCTCGGCGAGGTGTGTGCACACGCACACGCGCACAGCTTAGAGGGAACAGTGGCCCTGTGTTCCCAGAGTAGCTTGTCAGCGGCTCCGGAGATCTTCCACAAGCAAACAGCCTCGCTACCGGATCACTCTGTCCCGCTCAAAATGAAACGGAACGGGCCGAGCCAGCCAGCGCTCGAACAGGCAGACCTCTGTGTGGCACTGGCTCGGCTCTCCTCCGGCTCTCACCCCCTTAAAAAATACTGGGTTAGCACCGCAAGAAGTGCCTGCCGATCCAGGTCCCCCTTAGGCTTCAGCCACTGTTGCAGTCAGAGGCAAGGGCGCTTCGTGAGAGAGAGGAGGGGGGGGGGTGAGGAAGAAGCCTGCAGCCAACTTAAAGGCACAACACCCCCAAGTTAAGCTGTCTTCTCAAACGTGCTCCAAAATTTATCTATAAGCCTAATCCCTATCTAACACAAACTTAATTGTTTCTCTAGTGAGTCCGGACCTCCGGGCTCTGTCATCCAGCTGCTTGGAGACTGAGGCAACTGAGGATTGGAGGCGGATTCAAGGAAGATATACTGGTGACATCATAAAAAGGAGGATTTTCTCAGTCTCCAAGCTGCTGGATGAGATAAGGAACCCAGAGGTCCGGGACTAGACTGGCTAGCACGATCAGGAATCAGTAATTGCATTGAAGCATTCAATGAGTGGAACAAGGTTTGGGTGCTTGATTTTAATTGGAGCGAAGATAAGTACATCATCCGCAAAGATCAGACTGGAGATGTTAAAAGAATGTATGATATCACAAATGGGTTGCATATAAATGTTAAAGAGTAGAGCCGAAAGGGATGATCCTTGGGGTACTCCTTGTTGCTGATGGAATGGTTCTGAAGTTGAGGAACCTATCCGTACTTGTTGCCAGCGGTTCATGAGATAGGATTTGCACCATTCCCAGGCAAGACCATGAATTCCCTTTTCCTGGAGGCGGTAGAGGAGTTGTACATGGTTAACGGAATCAAATGCAGCTGCTATGTCAAGAAATATGGGTACAAACCCATAGGGTCTCTACACCATGTGACTCTCGGAAACCATGCTGACAAGGATCAAGAGGGGCTGATATATCGATGTGGTGTTGTAGTTGCATTTGAACCACCTTCTCTATAAGTTTGGCTAGATAGGGTATACTTGAAATCGGATGGTATGAGTCTGTCTTTGTTGGGTCAAGTTTGTTGTTTTTCAGGAGAGGGCGTATTGAAGTTTGTTTCAGGGTTTCTGGGAATGTTCTTGTTGTGAAGGAAAGCTCCATGATGTAGGATAGAGTTGAACTGAGTTCTACACGCATCAATCTAATCCAATGAGCAGGACAAGGATCATTAGGAGCTGTGGTAGTGTTGATGGTGGCAATAAGGTCAGCAATGTACTTCTCTGGCGGAGAGGTGAATTTTGTTAATGGTTGCTGTATCTGGGGGAAGAAGCAGGGTGTGGAGCTTTGTGTAATATTTGTCTTTATGATTTTAGATTGTAGGTATTCAGCGAAGGACTGGGGATGGATAGCTACTGCTTGATTGGAGGAGGGTGTCTTGATTAAAGCTTTAGCAATGCTAAAGAGGTCACGTGGTTTATTTAATGATCGAAGGAGGGTTTCCGTGTGGTGCTCTCTCATTTTTTTGTAAATTTTCTCACGGTGTTGCTTTAGCGTGTTTTCATAAGTTGATTTGTCTGATGTAGATCGAGATTTGCGCCATTTCCTTTCTTGCCTTCTTAAAAGCTGAAGCGATGCACGTAATTCAGCAGAGAACCAAGGGGCTGGTTTTCTGTTTCGTGGTAGTTTTGCCTTTCTTCCACACAGCAAACCTACGGCACCTGGTATTCCAAGGTGGTCCTCCCATCTAAGTACTAACGAGGCCTGATCCTGTTTTGTTTCCAAGATCAGATAAGATCAAGCTCATTCAGGATGGTGTGGCCATAGTCATCTTAGTCAAATGGATAGTGCCGCTGTATAGGCAAATATAAACGTTGGCCACCCCTGCTGAATATCAGGGCCCTGAACAATTATGACTGTGAAAGCAGAAAGCAATAATTCATAGGTAATCCTGAACATAACAGCATCGCCCATGGGAATTTTCACAGTATAGGGATGTTTGGTACTTTTGTGCACATACAAACATATGGGGTCCAGTGTGCACATTGTGCATAAAGCATCAGCTCATTAGAGTGAACTGGAAGACCTGGTTAAAATCTTGCCTAGCTTCCTCCTGCTGAAGGCATCTCCATCCCTGGGTCTTTGAACATAAAAGTCTCATTAGCTAATTGTATTATCTTAATCATACTGTAGATATGGTCACTTAAAAGTTCTGACCCAATAAAACCTCCTGTTGTTCATTCCACTGAAGTAATTTCTCATGCACGCAAAACTAATAACATTTGTTCTGTGCAGTGAGGCTATTTGCATAAGATATTGATTATAAGTCATCAGAATCCCAAAATGTTAATTATGCCAATTAATTCCCAATCTGTTTATACCCTGGTCTGTTTGCCCTGAACACAGAAGGTTAAAGCAATGGTGAATCAGTCTTCAATAGCTCCCTAGAGGCAGCTTTTACATACATATTCTACTTTCTCACATTAAAAAGTAATTTGTTACTGCACAAAAAGTTTTAAAGCAAACACATCAGCAATGTTCTAACAGAGCTAAATGTGCACTATTTGGAACAGTAACATTAATGGTCCTAGTTATTCAATAGATTTCCTGTGGCAGGAAATGCAAAGATATTTGACTTTCAGCGATGGAAAGCTGTAGAAAGCACAGTCAAACTACCCTTATTATATGATGTCTCCAGCATGTTTTCTACAGTGACCCTCTATTCCTTTCTATTGAGGTGACCCCTAGTTATAACTATGAAATAGTTTGATCCTTATGGTAGATTCTTAGATCTTGCAGTACCTTAGGAAATTAAACAACAATGGATGGCATTCTGAACAAATGAATAGCAGGGTTGGACATCCTGGGTGGACATCCAACCTGCGCTCAGCTCCAGAACACTATTCTGGTCCCAGCGCTCCCTGCACATGCAGAGCGTTTGTGTGGGGAGTGGTGGACGGGGGACAGGAGAGGGCAGGACAGGCGGAGTGCAGGGAGAGCGGGGGTGGAGCCATACACCAGGATGTACAGAGGTCATTCAGGTCGGACCTCTCTATGTCCCCTGGTACCACATTGTGACATCGTGGGAGAGCCTTGGCTGCCCACACCGAGGGTCAGATGGCAGGGAAACAGGCCCACTCTGTGTCCGGGCATTGGGTGCCTCTGGCTGGACGTGCCAGTCCCATGGCAACAGGACGCCACTGCACCGGCACACCAGCTGGAGTGTTGTGCGGGCCGGGCTGGCAGATTCGTGGACAGCTCCCAGCATTGAATTGGTGCACGCCAGGCCGTCTAAGTGCCCGATTCTGCAACTGCGGAAACGTACAGCTCCTGCGGTTGCGGAATCGAGTACAAGTTGGGCCGATCCATGTTTTGGGCATCCCAATGGTCCGGCTGTGTACCTTTCGGAATGTGCCTCGACATGACAGGAATTAAGGAGCTGATGAAATAAATTGGGCCAACATCATCCCTTAATGCGCATAAATGGGTTTTATCTGGGTATTAATGATTGATTTTAATGAGATGCAAAGGGAGATGTGCCTTACTATAGATGGTAAAAAAGCCTATTCATTGATGCAGAGGGTAGTAGAAAAAGGGTACTTGCGTTTTTGGCATTAATGTTGCACTTTGCACATTTTCTACATATCATGAAGGAGTAGCCTAATGGTAAGAGCAACAGGGAAGCCAGATTTGAATCCTACTACTGCTCCTTGTGATCTTGAGCAAGTCGCTTAACCCTCCATTGCCTTAAGTACAAACCCTCTGGGGACAGGAAAATACCCACTGTACCTGAATGTAACTCACCTGAGCTACTTCTGAAAAAAGGCGTGAATTAAATCAATATGATTTTGCAGTACTTATAGGCCATGAGCTATTTTGTAAACTTTTACCTCACACAATGGATCGACATTAACAGTAATGCAAACTAGTTTACATATGTTAAGTGAAGGAATTGAATTGCTGAGTTAATAAAAAATGAGGGATAGTGAGGGACTACAGCAACGAGTGCTCTTGGGGATAATTGTAAAAGTCACTGTTTATGGAGTCATGGAGGAGTAGACGTTATAAAAGAAGGATGGAAGTGGTTGAAAACATGAGTTTATTTAAGGTGTGAGCCCTATGGCTGGCATCAATGCCCAGGTCTAGATTTTCCAAGAACGCAACTGAATGCAAAGGCTCTGAATGCTTGAAAAAGAAGAAGAATAAACCACCAATGAAAGTATTTTATAATTTACATGTGTAACTTTGCGCTGCTGCCCAGATGGGTGGTTTGTCTTGGTCTGGCACCTCAGCTGAGACCTGTCCATCTTGGGAGACCCTGCCAGTAGTTAAACTACCGATAGTTTAGCTCTCAGCATCACTGATGCACACAAGCCTTCACAGCACGACAAGCTGCAAACCAAGTGAGGGCAGCAGCAGAATGGGATAGTGTTGACGGCGGAAGATCACATTTCTGTGACAATGGCAACAACACCAAACTTAAACTGCGCGGAAGAAAGGCCTGGCAATCTACTTCTGTATCTTGCCATGAAAACCCAATGGATAGTTACAACAAAACAAATTGTGCTGTAGTGCCGGAAGATGAGACCCCCAGGTCGGAAGGCACTCAACAAAATACTGGGGAAGAGCTGAAGACTTTTCAAAGTAAAGCCAGCATTTATGATGTGGTTGGATCAAAGCCCTTGGGACGTCTGACTGCTGATGTAGCTGCGCATGAAATGAGAATCAGGAGCTGTAAAGATGTCTTACACATTGGAACATGGAACGTACGAAGCATGAACCAAGGGAAGTTGGAGGTGGTCAAGAATGAAATGGAAGGTATACAACTTGATCTGTTGGGTATCAGCGAACTGAAATGGACTGGCATCGGACATGTTGCATCAGATGATCACATGCTGGAAATGAAAGACAAAGAAGAAATGGTGTTGGATTTATAATAAATAAGAAACTTGCAAGAACTGTAATGAAATACAATGCAGTCAGCGAACGCTTAATCTCTATTCGTCTACGAGGAATGCCTATCAACACAACTATAATTCAAGTATATGCCCCAACAACAGATGCAGAAGAGAATGAAATTGAAGAGTTCTATGAACAAATACAAGCTGAAATTGACAGAACATGCAAACAGGATATCCTGATAGTCATGGGTGACTGGAACGCAAAAGTTGGCAACAAAGAAGAAGGCAAAGTAGTTGGAAAATATGGACTTGGCAACAGAAATGAAGCTGGAGAAAGACTGATAGAATTCTGCAAGACCAACGATCTATTCATCTCAAACACCTTCTTCCCAATGGTCCGGCTGTGTACCTTGTAGCAACACAAGCGGCGACTGTACACATGGACTTCACCCAATGGACTGTATAAAAATCTAATTGACTACCTCTGTGGAAGTCAACGATGGAAAAGCTCTATAACATCAACAAAGACAAAACCTGGAGCTGACTGTGGTACAGATCATCAACTACTAGTATGCAAACTCAAGCTAAAGTTGAAAAAGAGCAAACCACTCATGAATGCAGCAAAATATGACCTTGAGAATATACCACTGGAATTTAAAGACTGCCTGCAAAATCGATTTGCTGCTTTAGATACAAATGATAGAGTTCCAGAAGAGTTATGGAATGACATCAAGAAGGTTGTGTTGGAAGAAAGCGAGAAGTCTCTACAAAAAGGTAAAAAAGAAAAAACTGCCAAAATGGATGACGGAAGAAACTCTGAAAATTGCCCAGAAACGCAGAGAAGCTAAAGCCAGAGGAGAAAGAAAGACAATCACAGAACTCAACAGAGATTTCCAACGTGCAGCAAGACAGGACAAGGAAAAGTACTACAATGATGCATGCAAGGAAATAGAAGCAGAAACTATTAGAGGAAGAACAAGATTGGCTTTCCTAAAGCTACGAGAGTTAAAGAAAAAGTTGCAGCCTAGAATTAGAATGTTACAAGATGCTCAAGGATCTATGTTGAATGATGCTGAGAAGATCAAGAAAAGATGGAAGGAATATACAGAGTTTTTATATGATAAAGATCAAGTGGACCAACAGCCGTTTCAACCTGTACCTTATGATCGGGAACCATTGGTGATGAAAGAAGAAGTTGAAGCAGCATTGAAAGCCTTATCAAAGAACAAAGCACCAGGCATTGATAGCAGTCCCATAGAAGTATTACAGCAATCTGATGCAGCTGTTACCGTACTTACAAGGCTCTGCCAAGAAATATGGAAGACAACATCATAGCCAACTGACTGGAAAAGATCTGTGTTTATACCAATACTAAAGAAAGGTGATCAACTGACTGTGGAAATTATCGCACAATCGCTCTGATCCCACATGCCAGCAAGATTCTACTAAAGATTATTCAAAAGAGACTACAACCATACCTGGAACAAGAACTACCTGAAGTGCAAACAGGGTTCAGGAAAGGGCGAGGAACGAGAGACATCATTGCGGATGTGAGATGGATCCTTGAAAAGACTAAAGAATACCAAAAGGATATCTATTTGTGCTTTATCGACTATAGCAAAGCTTTTGACTGTGTAAACCATGAGAATCTCTGGGCCACATTAAGAAGCATGGGTATACTAGAACACCTGATCCGTACTCTTGCACAATCTGTACATTGATCAAGAAGCAACAGTTCGAATGGAACAAGGAGAAACAGAATGGTTTAAAATAAGCAAAGGTGTAAGACAAGGCTGCATACTTTCCCCCTACCTGTTTAATTTATATGCAGAACAAATCATCAGAGAAGCAGGATTGTATGAAGACAACATAGGTATGAAGATTGGTGGAAGACTCATCAACAACCTTCGCTATGCTGATGATACCACATTACTGGCTGAAAGTGAAGATGATCTGAAACATTTGCTTCTCACAATCAAAGAACATAGTCTCAAAATGGGCCTGCACCTTAATGTAAGGAAGACAAAGATCATGACAACTGGCATAATCAACAGGTTCATTGTTGAAGGAGAAGAAATTGAAATCGTGAACAACTTTAACCTACTTGGATCAACCATCAATAAAGAAGCAACAAGCATTCAAGAAATCAGACGACGCATTGCTCTTGGCAGAATGGCTATGAAAGACCTAGATAAGATTCTCAAGAGCAGAGATGTCTCTCTCCATACAAAGATTCGACTTGTTCAAGCCATGGTATTTTCAATAACATCATATGGATGTGAAAGCTGGACAGTGAAAAGATAGACAGGAAGAAAATCGATGCCTTTGAATTATGGTGCTGGTGGCGAATACTGTGTATACCATGGACTGCCCGAAGAACAAACCAGTCGGTACTAGAGGAGCTCAAACCTAAGCTTTCTTTAGAAGCTCAGATGACAAGACTTCAACTTTTATACTTTGGACACATCATGCGAAGAGAGAGATCGTTAGAGAAAGACATCATGCTTGGCAAGATAGAAGGTCAAAGCAAAAGAGGAAGGCCAGCAATGAGATGGATCGATACAATAACAGCAGCTACGGGTACCAGTCTGTCAACAATGAGCCGCCTGACTGAAGATCGAACACAATTTAGGATAGCTATCCAGAGGGTCACCATGAGTCGACTCCGACTCGACGGCACTTAACAACAACTTTGCGCTTTGCCCGGATTCCAAACTCTGTCCCTGTACCCAATGTGCATAATTACAGAAAGACAACCACATCATGTATGCACGGGAGTGGCCCACTTAGTTTTGCACATTGACCCCTATGGAATCTCCTTAAAAAAATACATTACGTGTCTTTTGGGGAAACTGCTAGGTACTTGTGACCTGGATTGGCCACTGTTGGAAACAGGATAGTGGGCTTGATGGACCTTGGTCTGACCCAGTATGGCATATCTTATGTTCTTACGAGCTAGTGTATCCTGTTAGTTAATAAATCCCATTAATTTCAAGTGCACCTATTGACCAACACCATAGGTTAGTAATACTTTAATGCTTGTCATGCACATTAGAACCTAAAACGTTGCTCTAAATAGTTCCTTAAGTTTGTTAACTTCTACCATGAGAAAATTGTTGACTAAACTGTCATGTCAGTTATTTAAGCAATAAAGATTATTATTGTGAGATTACTGATTGCACTGACAGCTAAAAATCCCATGCCAAAGGCTATTATTATTATTATTATTAGGCATGGAGGAGGAAACGTAGTGGTCAGAGCAGTGAGCTGAGAATCAGGGAAACCAGGATTCAAATCCCACGGGCAGCTCCGATGACCTTGGTCAAGTCGCTTTGTCTTCCACTGCCTTAGGTACAAACTTAAATTTTTAAAGTCTTCCAGGGACAGGAACATATTTAGTGTACCTGAATGTTATTCACCTTGCACTACTATTGAACAGGTGTGAACTAAATTCAAACAAATAACTGTTATTATTTATATAGCATGTACCAGATGGACTCGGTGCTGTACAGAGACATATATAACGGACAGTCTCTACTCCTGGGATCTTACAGTCTAACCAAGATAAATAGACAAGACACTCGAGAACAAACAAATAATAAGCTTAGCATTAAAACAGTGAGGCTGAGAGTGGGAAAAATTGAACTGGATGGGAAAAAGGTGCAGTTAATTGAGGAAGAGTCAGATTTAACTGAGGATAGCTGTGAAGCATTAGGCCTCTTAGGAGTCTGTACAATAAAAGCAATCAGTAGGTGCAGGGTAGGAAGGCTAAGTCCGAATCCTAATTAAGTTGCACGTAGAGACAGGCTTCCTACACAGAGCACAGTCCTCATATGGCAGATTTTGAAAGGCAGCTCTAACATCAGAAACCATGTCCTCGGTTGAAGGCGCTCTTGTGAACGGACAACAGAGCACCTCCCTTCCTCTAGCCCCACCCCCTATCTGTCTGTCTCTTCCTCTGTTCCCAGCAATCTCTCTCCAGGTTTATGTAGGACACTTTCAGGCCACGGTCATGTTGCTTCCAACTTTCCTTTTTCAAATAACCCTATTGATGCCAAAGTATAGTTTAATCTTAACTAACACGTTTTTTGTAGTTTTGAATAACAACATCTTTGAACATGTTGCCTCTCACGCCCAACCCCCATCCACGTGGAGAGAAAATTAAGCTGTATCTTTTAATCATATTGGGAATAATTGTATAGATCATTGTTTGCATGTTAAGCATGTTTTACACACTTTCTTTTCTGGATATTGTAGTTCTTAAAGAATCTGGAGGTTTTAAAATATCTGTTTTAAATGTACTCCAGTGTGCACAACAGTGGATATTTAGATTGCATTCATTGGACCCATGGGTTCTCAAAAGCAGAAATGAATGGAATAGGATTTCGTGATCCAGTGATTTTCATGGCAACTCAGAATAGTTCATTTATAGTTAATCAATGTTTTGTCACTTGGCAAGCAGATTTAAATGTGTGCTGGAAGTACTTCCAACTTATGTGTTCTAGTCAAATATGGGTGGACTAGTTAGTGAATCTTTAGCAGTAGGTATAGCATTTATGATGAACTAATAGTAGAAAGATAAGGGAGTCTGCAATGAAACTACACTGTAGCACGTATAAAACTAATTGGAGAAAATATTTTTTCACTCAACGCATAAACATATACAACGTACACAATCAAACTCTGAAATTTGTTGCTGGAGGATGTAATAAAAGCTCAGTGTAGCTTGGTTTAAAAGAGATTTGGGCACGTTCCTGGAGGAAAAGTCCATAAACCCCACTATTAAAGTAGACTAGGGAAATCTTCTGCTTACCCCTGCGAAAAGCAGCATAGAATCTGTATACCCTCTGGGAACCTGACAGGTACTTGTGACCTTGATTGGCCACTGCTGGAAACAGGATACTGACTTTATGGACCTTTGGTCTGACCCAGTATGGCATATCTTATGTTCTTATGTTTTGTCATTCCAGAACTTCATTCATTGGTTCCTGATGTAGTGCTTTGGTGCAAAACACTGACGGCATCAGACATGATTTGAATTGCATAAAATTTTAACAGCTTGAAGATAAGCAATTTTTTGAATGAAGTATGATATGAATCATTGTCAGCACTTGCTTTGATAAATGAATTGCATATTGATGATATGAATTGTTGCTAGTAAATATTTTAATATAAGAATTTTAAAGGATCTATTTTGATACATCTATTGGATTTTGAGGCACCGAATTTGAATTTTGGTTTATAACTGAATTTTTGACACTTTAGGGATCCTAATTTATAGATTTTTCTATTTTTTTTAATTAAGATAAAAGGTTTTTTTCTGATGATTAAAAATAAAGTCCTAAATTTAGCAATCAAGCGAGATGATGATATATTGAGATAGCACTTGGGCTGTTTTCTGAGTTTTTTTCCCCTTTTTATTTTTCAGTTTTTATTTAAGTTGCTTGGTTGATCTATATTTAAAGTTTGTATAAAGTTGACGTATGGTTCCCTATTTGGGCAAACATTTTCTTTTGTTATTTGTTTAAGGAATTCAGAACCAATTTAATATAATCTTATAAATATTCTTGCATGTAAAATGCCAATTTAGGCACAAAAAATGTGTCTTACAAAATAAAGTTAAGCCTAAAAGTACATGCAGTGCAAGCAAGCACATACATGTACAGTAGGTATGGTCAGGGGCGGAGTCGGGGTGGATTTGTGATTTACACATATATTTTATAAAATGAGCGTGCACTAACATTTAGGCCTGCTCCTGAGAAGGCCTAAATATCAGCATCCACAATCTAGGAGCTGTTTCTGCAGGATTTAACAAAGCCACATGGGGCATATTTACTAATGGTTAGCATATACTAAGGAATGTTAATGTGCACTAAGTGGCATGTTGACTACTCCCCATGCCGGAAATGCATGCAGAGTTAGCTCAGGCAAGCCGCATGGTACCATGGGTCCAGTCCACAAGTGCAACTAATGCTACCATTGAAGTGCTATTAAATACACCTGTGTTCATAGCATCAAACACAGTTAACATGGGGCACTAATGCCCGCGTGAACCACAATGTGTGGGAATGCCCATTTCCTCTATACCCAATCACATACCTTTACACTAAACAAACCATTTTCCATTTTCAAGTTCTCTCATTCTGAGTCCCAGCCTTTAGAATAGGCTTCCTAAATAACCAAGATCCACCTCTCCTGCTAACTTCCAACCTAAAGTCAGTCTGCTTGGAATAAATGGATTCTTTCTTGGACCCTAAATACTCTGTGCTGTTCTTTACCTTGTGCTGACTTTGCAGTAAGGTGTCCCAGCCAGGGAACCACATAAAAATCTTAAACCTGGATAGTAAACACACATGCATCACAGTATTATTTTTTCTGCAGCTCATGCCTTTTTTTTAGGAGTAGTTTGCACTCGGTTACATTAATGTAGAGTAGGTATTTTTGCTATCCCTTAGAGGGCCCACGTCTAAGGAGGTTTGTCACTAAAGGGCACTAAGGTGTTGCACCTTCTGTGCCAATAGTTCCAAAATCATGACGTATTAGGGGGTGTGGTCAGCATTTTTCTGGCAGTTCACGCAGAGCCCTGTCCCTAGTGTGTGCTGCATTAGGATGGGTGCACTTACCCCATGCTGATCATAAGGGACACAGTTAACGCATACTGAGTTCACTGTGCCCAATATCCACTGCTAACTTGCCCACTTGCGACCCCAACACAGGTTGCACAGTTAGCTCGGGATATACAAGTGCCACCAATTAACTTGTAAAGCCACAACTTTTTCCTGAAATTTTGAAGGGGAAATTTTAAAAAATTGGGTTTAATGAGAATGACCCTTAATCCTCCATGTAACGTCCTGGCCGAAAAGGGCACTTATTTAAAATCTGAGCCTGCCTCTGATCTAATGTAAGTTCCAACCAGAAAATAGGTTTACATAGATGTGTATTCCCAGTTTTCTATGGTCAAGCCAGTCTAGCCACCATAAAATAGAGTAGTTCAAGTTACAACAAAACTAACAAAGAAAGAAGAAACTATAAATTAATGGCTACGATCCTTATTCTATTCATCATGTACCTGTTTTGTTTTCTTATGTTTCCATTATTGAATAGTTGGCAAACTGGTCTTTCATTAAAAAATTTCAGAACAGATCTTCACTAAAAGAAAAGATTCTCCTCTATTCATTTCTTGGCAAGTGTAGCATGACTGATATTTAATGATCCGAGCTGGTATTATACCACTTAGAAAACTGGCAAATAGAAGCAGATTGTAATTAGTTTTTGTGTGTGTGGTATTTATAGAAGGAACAATTTTGTTCGAACTTTTTGCCAAGCCATTGAACACAATACTAGAAGTGATTCTTCAGCCTGGGGGATGCAAAAGGTAAAATATGACTGAGAAGATTGCCCTTTATTTTGATACAGAGTTCAGGATGTTACACATGAGAGTATTAGTAGATTATCCTTATATATAATTGCCTTGCGTGCTGGTTCTCTGTCCATGCTGTTTTTCCTGTGGCCATCAGGGGGTGCCTGTGAGCTGTAGAATGTGCACACTATCAGGAAAAGTAAAGTCACCAGCTGTAGGGAAGATGGAACAATGTTTAGTTGCTTAATCCACTGCGTACCTTATATGAAACACATCCTTTGCCCCGATGCAGAGAGAAGCAAGTGCCAAATCATGTTGAGTAGTTCTTTTTATGGTCTCAAACAAGAAATAGATACATTTTTTATTTGTAGAGTTTCCGTGAGTTTCTGAATATAATAATATTATGAATAACACAATACGCCCTGTTCATTAAGATTTTGATGAAAGCGTGAAAAGCGCATGATTCATTTTTGTAGGAAGCATTAGTATTGACTCCATTATTAGCTGAAGGCTTTGCACATATTATCTTGCAAATATATACAATCTCTTCTTACAGTTTTATGTTTTATTAACTCTCACCTCCTATACTAACCAGAAAATTTTCTGTCATGGGAAGAAATCCTTAGAGCCATTTCTATGGATAAAACAATGTTTTACCTGTGAAAATGGGCTTTGGAAAATTGCCCATCTTCAATATTTATAAACTCATGCACAGTGCTCCAAAATGAACATACATTTACCAGCATACTGCACAGGCATTCTTAGGGGATGAGACAAGGTAAGGGGAAGCAACAATGCATAGATTTTTGGATTTTTAAAATGCTGGACATTGTTTTGCCTGGAAAAAGACCCATGACACCCCCCCCCCCCCCACACACACACACACACACACACCTCCCAAAAAAAATAAGCATGTGCAAATAGCTCGGAGTACTTGTTCATGGGGCAATAATTTTGCTTTCATTATTGGCACACACTCAATGGGTAAAAAGTATCAGCAGAATTTGCACAAATACAGACAGTTTAGTTATTGCCTGTAAAATAGTTTACTGAATTTATACAGCAAGATAGACTTTGCTCTAAAATTTGAAGAGAGCAAGTGACAATCAGTAAATTAGTGACAAATGCTTTTGTACAGATGATGCTCCAAAAGTGACGTTTCTTCCTTTAAAATAGAGATCTTGTACATTTAACTACATTCCAAATATGTATATTCAATTATTTCCTAATTTATTCAAAAATCTAAAACATTGATTCCCAAAACTGTCAAGGGGGACCCCCAGGCAGTGTAGTTTTCAAGAAATCCATGATGTTTATGTATAAGAAACATTTGCATGGAATGGAGGCAATACATGCAAATCTCTCTCGTAAATAGTCATTCTGGATATCCAGCAAACCCGACTGGCTTAGGTTTCCCAGGACAAGTTATCTAAAATATTAGGGGCTCAATATTCAGCGGCGACAGCTAGACCGAGTACAGCACCTAGCCATGGCCGCTGAAGAGTTAACCTGGATATTCAAGGTCAGCTACCAGCATGGGATATCCATGTCTGCCGCACAGCGCCGCACGGCACTGGAAGCTAATCGGGCAGCGGCAATATTTAGCCACTGCCAGGTTAGCTTCAGAGGCAAAAGTTAGCACAGCTTTTGCTGCGCCTAACTTTTGCCTCTGCGGAATAACCAGGCAGCAACGGAATATCGCCACTAACCGGTTATCCCCGTGTACTGCCGCTATACGCCAACCGTGTAGCATCGGGACGTATAGCGGTAGTATCCAGGAATATTCAGCAGCATAACCATGTAAGTGCTGCTGAATATCCCGTTTAGAGGTCTGTATACCATGCAACTGCTTTGGAATATCAGGCCCTAGCTGTTGATCAGGAGACTTAAACATCTAACTGTACTTCCTGAGGAAATGTGATACCCAAATGTAGACATACTACGTGAGAAGCACATTTTTTTCAGTGGAAAAGAAGTTCTAAAGCAGAGAATCAGGATATTTTAACATAAACTTAGGAGCAGTGGGGTACATTCCACCAAAGCAGCCCCCTCCAGGCAAGAAGGGGGCCCACTCATCCCAGCAACCCCATACTGCGCTGAGTGAGGCAGAATGCGGCAAACATGATTTACTTGCTGTCCCCCATTCCTGCTACAGGGCTGAAGTCTCATGATTTCACGGCTATTCACGTGAGACTTTGGCTCGGTAGCAGGAGGTGAAGACTGCTGGCAAGAAGAGCTTTACTTAAAAGCAGGGCAAGGCAAACTTCACTAAAAGAACTTTGCAATGCTGGGGGGGGGGGAGGCAAAGGAAGGCCAGACGCATGCATATGTTCCCCCCTCCATGGGCAACCCCTCAGCAAAACTGGTTGGGCTCCCCACACTAGAACGTATGTCACTGCTTAGGAGTAACCTAAAATACTTAAAGAACTGTGTAGGCTGGCAAAGACTCATCTTTTTGATGAAAATGTAATAAGAATATGGAGTGAGATTGCTCTGTAATGGCTTGACCTGATATGTGTGTGTTTTTTGCATTTTATAATTTTGCTTTGTATTATGTTATGTTTTATTATGATTATGTTTTATGTAATCCACTTGAATCAGCTGGTTTGTTTACCAGTATATAAGAAATTTTAAATACAGAAATGCTTCTTCATGGAAAACATGGTATATGCATTTAACAGGGGAGACAAAAATAATAAAAAAAAAAAAGTAAGAAAATAGTGAGGAAGGAAAACTAAGTTGGAGATGGGCCTGCAGCACTACAGAAGGAAGGGACGATTTCCTGACTTGACAGACCTTACTGTCCTTCCCTGCTTTCATCATCTATACTTCTATAAAGTCCCTTTTTAAAAGAATGGGACACTTCCCTATAATTCTGGCAATAAAGAAAAGCAGGTGGGGACTCACTAGGGATTCTGGTCAAAGTCAGAGAGAGATACTATACCAAAGGATTAGCAGAAACGAGTTCAGACTACGAAACTGAGGTTCTTTACATTCACCTATGTACAAGGCAACATAGCATAAATGCTGCTTATATTTTCATAAAAGTATTACCAATTTTTTTACAGTCCTAATTCTAAAAGTTCCAAATTTTGCGCACTTTCTGCATTAAGAGGCTGGTATCATTCAGAAGCCTAGGGGTCCTTTTCAGTTTGAGGAAGGCAAACCACAAAATCTTTGGGCAGGAGGATAACTAAAAGGACTGAGTCACTGCCTTTCTTCTTTGCTGATTCTGAATATTACCCATAATACTGTGTAATGGCATTTTTGACAACAACAGATGGTAGCTCAGAGATGCTTGCTGAACCGAGGTGCTATTTAAAAGTTCCCTCATAGTGAGTTGGGATAGGAGTGGCTCAGTGGGGCTGGTAGGACAACCTGGTGCACAGTAGGCAGGTGATCATTAATGAGAGCTACCACTGCACACTAATTAGAGAGTTAGAAGAAAGCACTTAGAGGCTTCATTAGGGCTTAATATATTTCTCCCAACTCGGCTTTAAATAAATAATAAAACATGACTGAATTTGTATTGTTTGCTGTACAGACAATTTGACAACACAGAGCTAAACTGCAAAACTCATGAGCTATTTAAATGACTAAACACCTGGCAATACTGGGTTCCCAACATTTGTTCTTGTGCTGCAGAAATAAATTGTATTCAGATGAGTTTAAGGAATACATTCAAATCGGCCCTGCAGAAATGTATTCCTATTAGGAGGGACATCAAAGGAATAGATTGTGAAGGCATATTTCAAAAAGACTGTGCAGGTGCAATCTGGGATGTCCAAGTCAGAACGTCTGAAATTTGATGGGAGGGGCAGCACTGAAGATGGCCTTCTAAAATCAGCCTGTCTCCAGACACAAAGACAAACGGGAACCTGCAGACTAATGGGCCAGGCACATGTAAGTTACTGACCGATTTTAGGAACTTGCATGAGTCGAATACGGACAGCAGCGGCTAGATCAAATTAGACATCTGACAGTGGGCAAGAACAGGGGTGGATGTAGGGCAAGAAGAAAAGTTAGAAGCAGCACTGATTTTCAGCACGAGGCTCATAAATCTACATCGAGCGGCAGGCAGCCTACATTTAGGAACATAACTTTACATTTTCACCAGAAAATGTAGGATCCTAAGTTTGAGTGAAAATAGATGATAAAGTTAGACACCAAACTTAGAAGTCTAAGCTCAGCTTTTTTGACTATTGGTTCTATTTTTAGGGTATTTCAGAAATATGAAACACACCGTCAATTTCATTGTAAACCTCTTTCTGCCACAGAAGTTGTCCAGTTCATGGGGTGGAAAAATGGTGAAGCACTCTCGTTAACAAGCTCCTATGTTTGTTGGGTTGTCTTCTTTAGCTCTGTCTGCACAGTGATGTTTTAAGAAGGTGCTAACCCATGGCAGTCTGATCCAATGTCCACCCTCATTACACAACACTGCCCTGACACACGGGATGACATTAATTCCACCTGCTAGGTAAATGTATGATGGGACTTGATGAAATAAACTTCCTTTCTAATCCAACTAGCTTTATGTGGTGGGCATCTCACCATTGATATAATTTTCAGGGGTATCAATCTTAAATTATAGAAAACAAAGTTGGGGAATGGAAAGCAGTCTTCTTCCATGATAAAAGATGAGCACTATCTTCCTCTCCACCCCTATGAATCTTTGGAATTTTCCACCCTTCATCATATTATATAATCATGTAATTGATTCTATACTGTTTTCTGTACATTTCAAACGTTGTTTAATGTAAACCGTATTTGATCTATCTGGAAAATGTGGTATAGAAATGCTAATAAATAAATAAAATATTATTTGCTGGTAATTTTAATGCATTTTGAACAGTATTACGGGAAATGAGTAATGAATACATGGCCAAAGCAGTGGCTAATAATAATAAATCAGATAACCATGGGGGAAGACAATAAAATGAGCACACACATTAAAGAGGACATTGTCATAGGATTGTTTATGCAGACATGGCTAAATACGGATAAACAATAAAGCTGGGAGTTTGTTAAGGAAACTTATATATATAGACCTATAGACACACACACACACACATATATAGACCTATAGACAGACACACACACACACACACATATATATATATATATATATATATATGTGTGTGTGTCTATAGGTCTATCTATCTATCTATCTATATATTATCTATCTGTGTGTTTTCTGCCCATACATATCTCCTGTAGATATATGCATATACATCCTATATGTGTATATATCCAATATTTATATCTATATATACATAGATATATTTTTACATCTACTGAGATATATTTTCAGATAGATATGTATCCATATACTTATCTATCTGTTCTGTCAGGTTCAAATGTCCTTCATTCCTATATGATCCTGACAGATGGGCAATACCCCTATCAATGTTATGCCAGCATACTTAGGGGTCTACACCTATAACCACTTTCTGTGGTAGTTAACACCTGCCATGTAGGTTAGGTACTCCTGAAGCTCTCCATATACCTCTTCTTTCCTATTTGACCCCATTTAGGAAAGACATTGTGGAGCTTCAGTCAATCTAAAGCTTAGCGCTCCTGAGTCTGTCCCTACTTCTTGTCAGATACAGGGGTCTCCATACCCTTTCCTTCCTACATGGACTGATTCCATCCCAGACCAGTTAGGTCAGACTCAATTTTCCTGTTGGTCCTAAATTTGTACTGTTTTTGGACCTGATCAGCTTAAGCTTTCTGTCATGCTACCTTCTGCGTCTCCGCTGAAGTTCTACCTCTTATACTACCCCAGTTTTTCCCCTGGGGCTATTTCTCACCCTAAATAGTTCTGATCTCCACTGTTTTTTCTAATCTTACTACTTCCACTTCTCAGTGAGGTACCCCTTTAGCACATTCACTGGCTCTTTTAACAGATCCATATGTACCTCAGTGAACTTGTGCAAGCTCAACAGGGGAGGCCCAGATTACAAAATATTCTCTATACAGGGTATTTCTCTTTAGTAACCCTGTTCTAGCAGCTGTTCCACAGCTCCTTTTTTGTTTTCAACTCCTACCCTCCATCCCAGGATGCCTGCGGTTTTAAGCAATAGCATGGCTCGTTCTAGACTTGCAACATGCTAGGACTCCCCCTAGGCATCTGAGCTTGGGAGTCCCCATATGTGAAGACTCATTCCTGCTTGTTCCTGGAGATAGCACAGTTATTTACCTGTAACAGGTGATCTCTGGGAACAGCAGGAATAAGTCTTCACAACCCACCCACCTCCCCTAGGAGTTGCATTTTTCTATATCTTTATCTTTCCCGTCCTTGCTCTCTCTCTCTCTTTGTCTCAGCTTTCAAACTTAACTGAGGAGAGACAGTTGGGAAGGCGGGAAGGCAGCACGCAGGCGTGGTGGGATGCTTCCAAAGGCTTTCTGATTGGACGCTGGGAAGCGTTCCCGCGCAGACTCCGTCGGTACCGACGTACCCATATGTGAAGACTTATTCCTGCTGTTCCCAGAGATCACCTGTTACAGGTAAGTAACTGCGCTTTCCCTGGACCATCTGGTGGTGTTTTTCCTCCCTGAAAGCACTGGGCTGCTAGCATGCTCCAGGGAACCTTCTTAAAGGGGCCGGAATGGAATTTCCATGCCCTCACACCCCCCCCCCTCCCCTTTATGTAGCAGTTTGACCCCTAGCAGTAGTACTGTAAGATTACCGCTAAGGGTCACAGGGTGCCATTTTGAACTCAGAGCCAGATGGAGCAGGAATAATTGGGGATCTCTCCTATTCCTGTTGCTAGACACCAGGGAACCCCCCGGTAGATCCTGGGAAAGATGTTAAAAGAGAGAGGGGATGAGTCTGGTGGAGGGGTTCAGCTTATCAGACGTGATGAAGGGGTGGTTGTCGGGATGAATAAGTGGTTGAGTTTGGAGGGGAAGACAAGGGAAGAAGTTGAGAGGAGACACTTACAGGCCCTCGATTCCCCTATCCACAGTTCCTACATTTAACTTGTAAGGCTATATCAGGGGACTGATGTGAATGAGTGCAATGATGTGTGTGACCGAGTGAGTGAATTTTAGTGGGGGGGGGGGGATGGGGATAAGGGTGAAACTGCAAAGGTAGTGAGTGACTGTGTTGGCTTGCGTGCACTGGAGATTTCTGCAAGTGGAGTCTGGTGTGCAAGTCTGTACATCAATGAGTGCAAGGCTGGGTGTGTGATGCTAGATTTGGCTGGATGGGTGTGAGTGACTACATTTATAGTGAAGTAGCTAGGTGTATGTGTTTGAGAGAGTGGAAGATGCCTGCTTATGTGTACTTGGGGTGTGTGTGTGTGTGTGTGTGTGTGTGTGTGTGTGAACCACTGAGCTCTTGTGAGTGATGCATAAGGGTGGTGCAGTGGGACCCCCATTAGTTTTAACTCCTGGGACCCTCAAGGCTTAAAGAATGTGTATGCTCAAGGGCCTGGATAGTTATATTTAGATCTGATAAAGTGTTCTGACAGAGGGCTCTAGCACATTGTCAGTTCCACAATATTACAGGCACTGTTAAGCAATGTGGGGGTCATTCTAAACAGGGAATAGCGGGGATGTATGTCCATTCTAGATGTACAAGCCCCACTATTCCCTGTTTGGCGATTCTGACCAAGGAACACCCTGCATGTATAGGGCATTTGTGTGGGGAGCTGCAGACCGGGGGGGGGGGGGGGAGGAAAGTGGATTGTGTGGGGACGTGGTGCACAACCCTGACATACAGGGCCGATTCAGGTCACGGCCCTGAATGGCTGGATGCACCAAGATGGACATCAGACTTATTCCACCTCAGTGACAGACAGTGGTGATTGGGGCCTGCAGGACCACTACAGCAAAAGGTCAGGCAGAGATAAGTCCCTGCTGACCGATTCTTACCCTAGCTGCCCCTGCTGAGGATTGGGTGGCGGGGAAATATGAGCAGGATGGCATCAGGAACTTCGGCACTCCTGTTTGGTGTCCCAGTGCCATGACGTCGAGGTTCCGTGCAGGAGCACGGGGAGAACTAGACTGGGATTTTGCCAGACATGCAGGGCAGATGGATAGGGCTAGCCTGTCCAGCCATCCAAGTGCCCCAATTCCATTCTTACAGGAACATCTAGCTCCTGCGGGTGCAGAATCGGTTGCAAATCCAGCCCATCCAGATTTTGGATGCCCAGACAGGCCGGACGGGCCCCGATCAGAATTGGCCTCCACGCGTCCTGTTGCATAAGTATTAATATTTATGGACAACTATTTCAATTGTAGAAAATGACTATTCCTGGCACTAGTTCCTGTTGGTTTTTCTAAGGAAGATGTTTAGATAAAGCATTGTTGAAAGACGTAGCTTGCCAGTGTTGTAAACGGGGCCTTTATCTGTCAACATATTCTGTTATACAGACCTGTGATGCCACTTCTGATAATATTAAACAAGAAGAGCAAAGAAACATTTTCAATAAAACAATGCAGAATTTCATTAATGATCACCTATTCTGAAGGACCAAGGCCGCCTTCTTAGTTCCCCTTTCCGTTCCACTAGGGACTAAAACAGCCAGTTCAGAATCTGTGTAACAGACTGGGGGAAAACAGATCAGTGTGCAGAAGGAACAATCACAGCTGTCAATGTCCACACGGAGTGTAAGCGTGACATTTAGGGAAACATTAAAACATATGGAAAGAAAGAGGTTTTTGTCATAAGCCCGGGGGACAATATAATTAAGACAGATTGAATCTGCGACTTTATTGCAGAGAAGGGCTTGTGCAATATTGGGTCAGAGATGAATGGAGCAGGGAGATGGCTCCCGTTCAGTCTTCTAGGGGGCACACGCACCCCTAATGAATTCAGAACGCATATTCACTGTAGAGAAAGGAGATGCATGGGACCAAAGGAACCATCTTTATTTCCAGAATACCAAGGAAGCATCTTTCTTGCTCCCAAGTCTTTTGAGTCATGGTCCAAAAAATCACAAAGAACATGAAAACAGAAAGTTAATGTACAGATTACTGAGACACCATGCTAAATAAAATACAGTGTGGCAGAGTTTCAGCATGCATATTAAAGTGACTTAGAACATGAAAAATCGCAAGACAGAGTACTAAGGGACAGAGAAAATAACTGAAAATAAGTGGGCCAGTTTTCAAGAGAGACTTTTATGTTTGCTGGCCAGCAGTAAATGTGTATGGCCACTATTCATTGCCTTTAAATGCCTACATGTACAGTGTGGGGAGGAGAACTTGTCTGGCATTATCCGTACCGTGAAGAGGCAGAGAGAAGGCTGGACTAAGAGCAGCAACCCCAAACTATCTAACTAGCAGCATGATTCAGCCGCTATACGGGTAGTTTGTTCAGTTTAGAGACCTTCTGAAAGGCCGGCCTAAACTAGAAACTAGTGTCAGTGAGCAGCCGATATGTATATTTGACATTGCTGACTATCCATACGGCAGCACTGAATATATGTATTCATTTAAATGCTGCAGGTGACATTTAACTAAATATTTTCACCCCTACTGCTGATAAATTACCCCCACTGAGATCAATATTCAAAGGGTTTCTCCAGAAAGTATTTGAAATTAGCCAGAGAAATCTCAGTATTTGAATCCCCTTCTGCCTCACCAGATAACATTTTTCCAGGCAAATTGTTGCCGGTACAAACTTCATCCAGATAAAGAGAGACAGGGCTGGACTAGGGAGCACTGATCAGCCAAATAGCTACCCTAAACTAATTTGGATAACCACAACAGATTCTGATCCCCCTCCCTCCCATTTTCCAAAAGAAGAAACTTTTAATGGGACTGCATAACCCCCAAGATGAAGAAGAAAAAAAAAAAGAATTGCAAGTGGCACTAGATCCTTCCTCTCCCTCGCACTTGCGAGATTAAAATATTTAGCAGGCAAATGGCGCTGGATCTCCCGCCTTCCCACCCGCTAAGGAAACTAGCTCTCTAGCTAACAATAAAAGTGTTCTGACAAATTCCTCCAAAACCCCCAAAGTTTCCCTGAAACAAAGTAGAAAAAGTAGAGGGGCTGTACCTCCTCCTGTTCAGCTGAATATCAAGTGTAGGTACAGCTGACAGCTTCCAGCATTCTCTGCACTCCAGGGGGGGGGGGGGGGGGGAAGTAAGATCGCCGCCTTCTCCCACTTACTTCTGGAGACACTTTCAGAGGTCCAGGGGGAAGAAGGTTGGATATGGACTGTACTTTTCTTGAGAAGAGAATAGGAATCCGATACGGTTGGCGCACTGCTTTTATTTTTCATTTGGGGGAAGAGGGAGACAGGGGACGTCAGCAGTGGGATAATTGCTTTAATTTAGAGATCCTGTGAGAGGGAGGTAAAGGGTAAGGTTGTAGAAGGATGGTCACTAGTTTAATTAAATGGGTGAAAAGGGAGGAAAGGATAGGCAGTTTAATAAATTTAAAAAAGAAAAGGACTTTGCCAAGTAATGCCTTATTTTTAGTGCTAACCAAATAGGTTTAGCCAGGGAACCACAGCAACATTTTACTAAAGGGTGCTAGCTGTTGGTGCATGCTCTAGGGCAGGGGTGTCAAACTCAAATACACAGTGGGCCAAAATGTAAAACTTGAACAAAGTCGCGGGCCAGCATTGAACAAATGAACCTTTTAATATGGACCCAAACAAGATTTGCTTTAACATTGAATATGAAGCAACACTTATTACTATACAATTTATAACTTAATAGTTCAGATATGCAAAAACCAATTTCAAATAAAAAAAAACATCAATGACATTCATTTATTAAATAAGATTTAAATAATAATAAATAATAATTTTTAAAATAAAATAACAATAATAAAATTAATCAACCATTCAAGCCCATGTCTTGGAGTAGCAAGAAAAAGTGCATAAAGAAAACGTTAATTATTGCTCAGTTTGCTGCACACTGATCTAATCTGATGTGCCCAAGCCAGATACCTGGCATCTCTTCTTGGATGATAGTTCATCAATGTCTGGGCTCAGGCTTTGAGCTGAGGAAATCCTCAGTATCGAGCGAAGGTGTTCATCAGTCAGACGTCTCCTGTGAGATGTTTTGGTCATCTTCATCGAGGAGAAAAGTTGCTCACATAGATAAGTGCTGCCGAACATGGAGAGCATCTGAGCAGCTTGGGTGCGGAGCTGAGGCATTGTGTCAGGGATGAACTGTGGAAACTGGGCGGCGCCCACAGCATCATACTTTGACTTCAGCGTGTCATTACACTGGAGTTCAATTAGCTCCATTTGGAGGTTGGTTGGTGCGTTTTCCACATTAACTGCAAAGGGATTACTGAGCAATTCAAACCTACATTTCTGGACATCAAAGTCGGCAAATCGCCGGCTAAACTCAGCGCCGAGTACACTGAGTTTTTCAGCAAACTGTGCGCATGGGAACAAGTTGGTAAAGAACTGCGTTTTCATGGTTTGGCAGCAGGGAAAATGGCCAAGGTTTCCTTGCAGCATCTGATTCTCCCACAGGCACAGTTTAGTTTTAAAAGCCCTCACTGCAGCGTACATGTCTGTGATGATGCGCCCCCGCCCCTGAAGCTGCAGGTTCAGTGCATCGAGATGGCTCGAGATGTCACACAGAAAGGCCAGCTCACACAGAAACTTTTTCTCCCGAAGCTCTGCTGTGTCCTTCCCTTTGCTTTCCAGAAACTGACATATTTCCTCATGCAGCTCAAAACATCTATTCAGTACTTTTCCTCGGCTTAACCATCTCACCTCTGTGTGATACGGCACGTCTGCGTATTCCGAACCACACTCCTCCAGAAAAGACTTAAACTGGCGGTGATTCAGACCTTTGGCTCTTATAAAGTTAACTACTTGTGTTACTGTGGTCATAACATGTTCCATCTTTAGGGCTTTGCCACACAATGATTCCTGATGTATGATGCAGTGATAAACAGTTAGTTCACCTGCACAGTTCTCTTTCTGCATCTTCTCCCGGACCCTGCCCACCAGTCCACTTGTTTTACCGCACATCGCTGGCGCACCATCTGTCGTTAATCCCACGGCAGCTTTATTTCAGTTACGCATTTGGAAACCTCCTCAAAAATTTCCTTTCCTGTGGTTGTGCCATGCATTGATTTGAATCCCAATAGCTCCTCCGTAACACACATATTTGAGTCCACTCCACGGATGAAGACTGACAGCTGAGCAGTATCAGATGCGTCGCTGCTCTCATCCACAGCAAGGGAGAATGCAACGAAATCTTTTCCCTTTTCCAAAAGCTGGTCATACAGATTGGTGGCAAGATCACATGTGCGATCAGCTACTGTGTTTCTGCTCAGGCTCACGTTTGAAAAGGCTTGCTTTTTCTCTGGGCACACGATGTCACAAACTTTCAACATGCACTTTTTCACAAACTCTCCCTCATTAAAGGGCCGGGCTGATTTTGCGATCTCTGCTGCCACAATATAACTAGCCTTTACAGCAGCCTCACTTTGTGATGTGGCTTTTTTGAACATATTCTGTTGTGAAACCAAACTTCTTTTCATCTCCTCCACTTTCTGGCTCCTTTGAGTCATGTCCAGGTCCTTGTACTTGTCATGGTGTTTTGTTTCATAGTGTCGTCGAATGTTATACTCCTTAGTTATAGCCACGTTGACTCCACAAATCAGACAAACAGGTCTGTCTTTTACATATGTAAACAAATATTCTGTCTCCCACCTGTCCAGAAAGTTCCTGTTGTCTGCCTTTCTTTTTGCCATTTTTGGGAAGGGGTTCCACAGTGACAGTTGTAGCTTGAGATCGCTATGACTTCTGTCACACAGGAGAGGGCGTTCCTGGGACCTGTCCTGATTGACGCACCAAAACAACAGCAAGGCATTATGGGATTTGTAGTATTAGCGATGAATGAATGCGCTGTATAATACCGGCGGGCTAGCTCTAGTAGTCATTTGGTATAGCCTCGCGGGCCAAATATAATTACACTACGGGCCAAATTTGGCCCGCGGGCCAGAGTTTGACACCTATGCTCTAGGGTGTGCTGGGACATGCATTGACAGCTAGCGGGGGACCATGACAGCACAGATGGATTTCCATGATGTCCACGGCACATTAGGGGAGCAAATGGGCAGATTTGGGATAGAGAGTGGGTGGCAAGAGCATCTTACAGTTAGGGCAGGTACAATTATTGCCACCTCAATAGGTGGAGGTAACTTCACCTGCACTAATGCTGCACATTAACTGAGGGAACATGCTTTCTGTGCCCCCCCCCCCCCGAGTCCACATAGTGGTGTTGCACCTACACACTATAGTTTTACAAGCTATTGGTGTGTTTAGGTGCAAATCACAACATACTTTAGGGGCATGTTTACTAAAGGTTTTAATGTGCACTAATAAAGTTAGCAAGCATTAAGTACCCATAGCCCCTTTTATTTCTATGGGCACAGGGGCACTTAACACATGTTAATTTTCATTAACCCATGTCAACCTTTAGCAAACATACCCCTAAATCTAGCTGATCAAGTTTCAACTCGTCTGATTAGGAAAATACATATTCAGCTGAAAACCTAACCAGTTAGATCAACTGACTAGTCACCTAAAGGGAACCACCTACAATTAATCAGTTCTCTTACCCTTCACCCAGTGGGTCTTTGACTATCTGCTTCAATGGTCTTATCTTTTGGATGTTCAGGAGTGCTACAGAAGTACCCACCCTGATGTATATGTTTAAGTTTATAATGGAAATGTGAAATAAGGTTCTGATATATGGATTTTTTGCATACAGAAAAAATGGAAGGGATTATCGCATTTCCATTCATTGGTTAGGCTTAAATCCCTACACTAGAGCATGTCAGATGGTATTAGGTACTTTCCTAGACCCAAACTAATGCATACAGCCTAATCAGATTGATTAACTTCAATTTATGTTTTTTTTTCCTTTCTTTCCCTTTTATTCTCTGCATGGGTCATTACACTTTTAAATGTGGTTAAGCTTTTAAGCAGATATATATCTTTCATAACAGCTGATATATTTGAATAGAAACGTTATTTGAAGGCTTCATATTCTGAAGAAAGGCAGATAATGTTCAGTTGTACTTGGACTGCATGTCATTTGCACTAATAATTTTTATGTTGCTTTTCAATAAATACATGAAAGGACCTTAGGACTTTTTACTGAGACCTGTGCTCTTCCTAGGGAAGTCAGGGAGAGCATATGGAGAGTGGTGAACATAGTGTGGACTGAATCATTTTGCTTTGATACCCCCCTCCCCCCCTTCCAGGAATGATCGCAATGATACAGCTCAGAGATTGGTTAGAGATTCAGTGAGGAGATACTGGTGATCAGTAGTCCGGGAGGTTGGTTTTGGAGTGAGAAAAGGAGATCTCTTTCCTGTCTTATTAGGTATAGTTCTGGGCTGGAAAGGAAAAGTCAATCTCCTCTTCCTTAGGTCTGAAAGGGAACAGCAAAGGAGAAGTTGATTTCCTGTACTTGTATGTCATTGGAGTTGACATGCAAGGAAGATTGCCTTAGGTATCTAGTGTCCTATGGCAGATGGAGAGGGCCTGTGGTGGTGCTTCTAATGTCCAGTGAACTAGTGGTTCTTAAAGGACTCAACGCTATGGAGAAAGAAAAGGAGAGAGATGCCCAACCGGTGCTTAATCGAAGCATAGGAGTCCATGAGGGGAGAGAAGACAAAGAGTGCAGAAGAAAAGATTTGAGTACTCGGAGTACGATGTACCAATCAAAGGTTCTTGGGAAATCAGAGGGCCCATTAAAGATCCAGAGGGAGCCAAAAGTTCCAAGAAAGGGAAGAAGGATGCCCAGGTTTGTGTTGAAGAAAGGGTCTAAACTCCATTACATAAGAACATAAGATATGCCTTACTGGGTCAGACCAAGGTCCATCAAGCCCAGTATTCTGTTTCCAACAGTGGCCAATCTAGGTCATATGTACCTAGCAGTTTCCCCAAGAGACACAAGTTCCACAATGCTTGTACTGGGTCAAGCATTGATATCTTCAGTCACTTCTTAATAATGGTTTATGGACCTTTCCTCCAGGAACTTGTCCAAACCTTTTTTAAACCCATCTATACTAACAGCCTTTACTACATCCTCCGGTAACAAATTCCAGAGTTTGATTACACGTTGAGTGAAAAAATATTTTCTTTTATTAGTCTTAAATAGTTTACCCTGTAGCTTCATTGCATGTCCCCTAGTCTTTCTATATTCTGATAAGGTAAACAATCGATCTACGTTTACCCGTTCCACTCCGTTCATTAATTTATAGACTTCTATCATATCTCCCCTCAGTCGTCTCTTTTCCAGGTTAAAGAGCGCTAACCTTTTTAGCCTTTCTTCATAGGAGTATCCTTCCATCCCCTTTACAATTTTGGTGGCTCTTCTCTGTACCTTTTCTAAAATCGCTATATCCTTTTTAAGATACGGCGACCAGAATTGCACACAATATTCAAGGTGCGGTCTCACCATGGAACGATATAGAGGCATTATAATATCTTGTGTTTTATTTTTCATTCCTTTCCTTATCATACTTAGCATTCTATTTGCTCTCTTGGCCGCCACTGCACACTGGGCCGAAGGTTTTAACATGGTATCCACAATGACGCCTAAATCTTTTTCCTGGGTGGTGGTTTCTAATGTGGAACCTTGCATCGTGTAACCATAGTTTGGGTTGTTCTTCCCTAGGTGCATAACCTTGCACTTGTCCACATTAAATTTCATCTGCCATTTTGATGCCCAGTCTTCCAATTTATCAAGATCCTCTTGCAATTTTTCACAATCCTCTTGGGTTTTAACAACTTTAAATAGTTTTGTGTCATCTGCAAATTTGATAACCTCACTCGTTATTCCACTTTCCAGGTCATTTATGAATATGTCAAAAAGCAGCGGACCCAGCACAGATCCCTGGGGTACACCACTATTCACCTTTCTCCATTGGGAAAATTGGCCATTTAGCCCTACCCTCTGCTTTCTATCTTTTAACCAGTTCCTGATCCACAATAGTACACTGCCTCCTATCCCATGACTCTTTAGTTTTGCCAAAAGTCTCTGATGAGGGACCTTGTCAAAGGCTTTCTGAAAGTCCAGATACACAATATCAACTGACTCACCTTTGTCCACCTGTTTATTCACTCCTTCAAAAAAACATAACAGATTAGTAAGACAAGATCTTCCTTGTCTAAAGCCATGTTGGCTGTCTCCCATTAGGTTGTGACTATCTACATGCTGAGTAATTTTATTCTTTATGATGGTTTCTACCATTTTTCCCGGTACTGACGTCAGGCTCACCGGTCTGTAGTTTCTCGGATCACCCCTGGAACCCTTTTTAAAAATTGGTGTTACATTGGCGATCCTCCAATCTTCAGGTATTAGAGATGATTTTAATGATAGTTCACAGATTACTGATTAGCAGGTCTGCAGTCTCATATTTCAGTTCTTTCAACACCCTTGGATGTATACCATCCGGCCCAGGTGATTTGCTACTCTTCAGTTTATCTAATAGTTGTAAGACATCTTCCCAATGTCTTTTTATACCAGTATGCTGTGAAACTGCCTATGAACCTGTTACCATATACATTGTTTGATCTGAAGAAACCGTTATCGCTAAAGACTTTTAATGTGGATCACTATTATTGTGTCCAAAGTGTCTCCATGAAGTAGCAATAGTGCTCCTTGGGCACAGGAATGGAAAGCTTCCTTTTCTTTTGAAGAAACTATGCCACGTTTTGCATACAATTCATGGGATTTGGACCTGAGACTAAGTGAGCACACCACAACTTTCGAACAGACCATGAAGAACCTCCGCAATGAATATGGATGTAACAAGGAGCATCCAACAAGCCTGTACCAGATCTTTTGAACTTTACACCCCTATTGCCTGGAACTCTCTCCCTGCCCACATGAGAAGCACTACAGACCTCCTATCCTTCCACATACACCTCAAGACTCACTTATTCACTCTCCACTTTGGCCCCGCACCCCCCCTAACCCTACCCCACTGCATCAGCATATCCCCTAACCCTACCTCTCTGAACAGTTTTTCCGAATCCACATGAAGGACAAGATATTACAAGCACATGTAAATAGTTTCAACCTGGTCATACTTAATTTAAGTTAACCACTGTTCCTTCTCGCTGTACAAAATTACCTGTTTTTCTTTTGTTGTAAATGTTAGTTGTAAAATCAGTTTCCTTGTAAACTGCTTTGACTTTTGTGAAAAGCCAAATAAATAAAAATAAAATGGTATATAATAAGGACCTAGAAGAGGTGCTACAGTAGAACACATGGTCTGCAGTTGTAACAAGCATAAGTAGATAAGAAGTGCATGGTGGGCCAGTATTATCCAGGTCAATTGGAAGACTTGTTATTATTATTAGGTAATTATTTATTATTTATTTATTACAAATTCTTATATACCGCGCTATTTAGAATCAGCGCGGTTTACACTGTAACAACATTTTGCATTAGAACAAGATCTTTTGCTTACATTATAACAGGGATTATAACTTGGAGGTAACAGGGAAACTATATACAGTTCAAACCAAGGGGCTTATAAATTATTTAAGTCATAGTATGTAATAGAATCGTAATATGTCATGCTGACTGCGAAAGTTCGTAATGGTGAGTTTTGTTTGTAAAACATTTGGGTTATGTTGTTGGTACGTCAGATGCAGTGTGGGTGAGCTGGGGTGCTGGATGTGAATGTATTAGGTTAGTGTGGGTAAAATGAAGGCAGAATAAGTGATATTTAATAGCTTTTCTGAATTGGGAGAGGTCAGTAATTGATCTTATATGAGGTGGGAGATTGTTCCAGCACTTAGGAGCATATAGTGTGAATGCTCTGTTTCTGGTTGTTTGGGTACATTTAGTGTACTCAGGTGGTGTAGATAACGTGTTGCTAGTTGTTGACCTTCTTAGCCTGTTAGTGGGGGTATTGGTCAGGAGTGATGCGAGGGATGTGGAGGATATTCCGTTGATTGCTTTAAATGTCAGGATTAACGCCTTGTAGGTGACTCTGCATTGTACTGGTAGCCAGTGAAGGTCCATAAGTATGGGAGTTATGTGGTCTTTTTTGGAGATGCCACAGAGAATGTGGGCTGCTGTGTTCATGGCTATTTGAAGAGGATTGAGAGTGCTCTTGGGTAGTCCATGTAGGATGATGATGGCATAATCAAAGTGTGGTAGTACGAGTGACTGGAATATTGTTCTGAAGTCATTTGGGGCTAGTAGAGGTTTCAGGTGACGTAGTATCCGTATTTTATTGTATATGGATTTAGTTGTATTCTTTATATGCTCTTTAAAGTTGAGCTGCTGATCTATTGTAATCCCCAGATATCGTATTACAGACTTACATGGGAGTTCAGCGT
This sequence comes from Ichthyophis bannanicus, assembly GCA_033557465.1. Classification (NCBI taxonomy): domain Eukaryota; kingdom Metazoa; phylum Chordata; class Amphibia; order Gymnophiona; family Ichthyophiidae; genus Ichthyophis; species Ichthyophis bannanicus. The sequence continues at coordinate 58,858,155 of CM066047.1, read as the reverse complement.
CACGAACTTTCAATGAAGCAGGAGGAGAGAAGTCTTTGTTCTTGGTTACGAAAAGGACTTCAGTTTTTTTGAAGTTTATGCGAAGATTTTGGGATAGGAGCCAATCAGTAATTGCATTGAAGCATTCAATAAGTGGGACAAGGTTTGGCTGCTTGATCTTAATTGGAGCGAAAATTAATACATCATCAGCATAAATCAGACTGGATATGTTAAAAGAACGGATAATTTCACAAATGGGTTGCATATAGATGTTAAAGAGTAGGGCCGAGAGGGATGATCCCTGGGGTACTCCTTGTTGCTGATGGAAAGGTTCAGATGTTGAGGAGCCTATCCGTACTTGTTGCCAACGGTTCATGAGATAGGATTTACACCATTCCCAGGCAAGGCCCTGAATTCCCTTTTCATGGAGGCGGGAGAGGAGTTGTACATGGTTAACAGACTCAAATGCAGCCGCTATATCAAGAAATATGAGTGCGAATCCATTCTCAATCTTGTCAATACCTCTGGACAGTGTATTAATGAGTATAGTTAGTAGAGTCTCTACGCCATGTGACTCACGGAAACCATGCTGACAAGGATCAAGAGGGGCTGATATGTCAATGTGTTGCTGTAGTTGCATTTGCACCACCTTCTCTATGAGTTTGGCTAGATAGGGTATACTTGAGATTGGGCGGTATGAGTCAGTCTTTGCTGGGTCCAGTTCGTTGCTTTTCAGGAGAGGGCGTATGAAAGTTTGTTTCAGGTTTTCTGGGAAAGTTCCTGTCGTGAAGGAGAGTTCCATGATGTAGACTAGAGTTGAGCTGAGTTCCACACGCATTGATCTGATCCAGTGGGCAGGACAAGGATCATTAGGTGCCGTAGTGGTGTTGATGATGGCAATAAGGTCAGCAATGTACTTCTCTGTCGGAGAGGTGAATTTTGTCAGTGGTTGATGTATCTGGGGGAGGAAACACCGTGTGGCATTTTGCGTAAAGTTTGTTTTTATCATTTTAGATTGTAGGTGTTTGGCGAAGGCCTGGGGTTGGATAGAAACTGTTTGATTACAGGAAGGTGTCTTAGTTAGTGCTTTAGCAATGCTAAAGAGGTCACGTGGTTTATTTAACAATCTAAGGAGGGTGTCAGTGTGGTGCTCTCATTTTTTATAAATTTTCTCATGGTGTTGCTTCAGAGTGTTCTCATAAACTGATTTGTCAGATGTGGATCGAGATCTGCGCCATTTTCTTTCTTGCTTCCTTAGAAATTGAAGCGATGCACATAGTTCATTGGAGAACCACGGTGCTGGCTTTCTGATTCGTGGTTGTTTGTTGGATGCTGGTGATGCTTTGGAAGAGGGTAGACGTGAGCAAGAGGTAAGGATGGAGTTCCATCTATGGATCATTTCATCAAGGCTCTGCGCTGGTTGACTGAGTGCTGGGAGAGTGCTGCTGAGAAAGTCATCTCTATCCAAGGATTTGAAACGAGTTTTTGCTCCCGAAGAGGTTGAGTTTGCTTGGTTGTTTGAAGTTTGGGTATGCTGGTATGGGATTTGGAAGGAGATTACATTGTGGTCTGACCATGGAACTGGTGTGGAGGATAGGAAGATATTCTTGATCAATTCAGATTGAGGGGCAATGGTGAGGTCAAGGGCGTTTCCCTTGAGATGTGTTGGGGAGTTCACCAGTTGGGTATAACCAAGGTCTTTCATAGTATCGAGGAATGTATCAGAGTAGGTAGGCTGCAATGAGGCGAGGTTAAAATCTCCAATAAGCCAATTAGGTTTGCTTGGGCTTCCAGGGTTACAGGCGAGGTCAATAATGTTGGATAGATCTTCTGGAGGTGAAGAAGGAGCTCTGTAAATAAGATTTATGCTGATATATTTATTGGTGATAGATAATGTTTCCATGTGCAGGATACTCATTGAAGCTAGCGATTGGAGCTGGAGATTGCATTTTGAGAGGATGAGGACTCCTCCTCCTTTCCGGTCGCTTCTATGACAAGCATGCATCACATAGCCATGGGGGATGAGTTGATTTATGATGACGGTATCCGTGTCTGATAGCCAGGTTTCTGTGACCATGAGGATATCAAGGTTCTTGGTGGTGATAAGGTCTGCGACTGCTGGCCATTTTTTTCGGATTGAACGTGAGTTGATGAGAGCACAATTTAGGTTGTCTTGCAGAAGGATGTTTTTAGGCTCCAGACTAATGGAATTGTTAATGGAAATATATAGTAAGTGCGAATGCCTAATATGATGTGCATGTGGTTGTGTGTGGTGTGAACTGCTACTGTTTCTCCTTCCCAGGCTATGCAGGATAGGGATATAGTTATGGGTGGTTGATAAGGCTGAGATATTCTGAATGGTGTCAGCTAGGAGATAGAAGCTAAAAATAGCAATTAAGGAGTTGGCCATGTTAGGGTGCTAGGCTAGTGAACAATAGTATAACAATAATATATTGATTCAAATCACAGTGGTAAGCTATTAGAAGCAGTATATTGGTGGCTGATAGAGATAAATCTACTGAAAACAGTATAGTGATATAGAAGCAGAATCTACTGACAATAGTATAGTAGTAGAAGAGCAGAGATAAGTTGCTGGCAACAGTACAATGGTAACTAGTACTAATAATAAGGCTACTGGCAACAATATAGTAATTAAGTATCAGTATGGCTACTGGCAACAGTAAAGTAATAATAGTAAGGCTACTGATAACAGTATAGTAATTAGGTATCAGTCAGGCTACTGACAACAGTATAATAACAATAGTAATATGGCTACTGGCAACAGTACAATGGTGACTATTACTAGTAGGCTACTGGCAATAGTGTAGTAACTAAGTAGCAATGATATGTGGTGGCTATAATTACGAGGTTATACTTGCGAAGCAGCAGGGGAGAACAATTGTCTGGTGAGAGATGTTGGTTCAGGTCCTTGTTGCATGGTGTCTGCTTGCTGGTGTTGGGCTGTAAGTGGGAGTATGGCTATGAATGTGCCGTTGGTGAGCGAGCTCAACCTCAGGGGAGCTCAAGCTGCTGGATGATTGAGAGATAGTTCTGGAGTTTACCAGCCGTTGGACTGTGTGGGCCAACTGCCTAAGGGCCACGCCAAAGGGCCCTCTAGCGAGGCCCTCAGACGCGGGCCCGCAAGACGCGGGCCCGCAAGGCGCGGGCGCGCCCGGTGGTGCTCTCTTTTATTTGTGCAGAACTGCCCCGATTGGGCAGCGGAGGTGATGGGACATCCGGCGATGCGGCCCTGGTTAGCACGAGGCACAGTCCCTCCTGGGATCTGTGCAGGGCAGAGGAGGACGTTCTCTGATCTGGCGCTCTCCTTTATTTGTGCAGAACTGCCCCGATTGGGCAGCGGAGATGATGGGACATCCGGCGATGCGGCCCTGGTCAGCACGAGGCACAGTCCCTCCTGGGATCTGTGCAGGGCAGAAGAGGACGATCTCTGGTCCGGCGCTCTCCTTTATTTGTGCAGAACTGCCCCGATTGGGCAGCGGAGGTGATGGGACGTCTGGCAATGCGGCCCTGGTCAGCACGAGGCACAGTCCCTCCTGGGATCTGTGCAGGGCAGAAGAGGACGATCTCTGGTCTGGCGCTCTCCTTTATTTGTGCAGAACTGCCCCGATTGGGCAGCGGAGGTGATGGGACGTCCGGCGATGCGGCCCTGGTCAGCACGAGGCACAGTCCCTCCTGGGATCTGTGCAGGGCAGAAGAGGACGATCTCTGGTCCGGCGCTCTCCTTTATTTGTGCAGAACTGCCCCGATTGGGCAGCGGAGGTGATGGGACGTCCGGCGATGCGGCCCTGGTCAGCACGAGGCACAGTCCCTCCTGGGATCTGTGCAGGGCAGAAGAGGATGATCTCTGGTCCGGCGCTCTCCTTTATTTGTGCAGAACTGCCCCGATTGGGCAGCGGAGGTGATGGGACGTCCGGCGATGCGGCCCTGGTCAGCATGAGGCACAGTCCCTCCTGGGATCTGTGCAGGGCAGAAGAGGACGATCTCTGGTCCGGCGCTCTCCTTTATTTGTGCAGAACTGCCCCGATTGGGCAGCGGAGGTGATGGGACGTCCGGCGATGCGGTCCTGGTCAGCATCAGGCACGGTCCCTCCTGGGATCTGTTCAGGGCAGAAGAGGATGATCTCTGGTCCGGCGCTCTCCTTTATTTGTGCAGAACTGCCCCGATTGGGCAGCGGAGGTGATGGGACGTCCGGCGATGTGGCCCTGGTCAGCATGAGGCACAGTCCCTCCTGGGATCTGTGCAGGGCATCAGTATGCCCCCAAAGCAAAACCTCTGCACTAAGTGGAAGGTTCTGATCCTCAAATAGCGAGGTTGTACGTCTGGGTTGGATGTGCATCCCCCGCTATTTGCCGGGACTACATTCTATGCCAACTGCTCCCCACATGTACATAGGGTTTGTGCGGGAAGCGCTGAATGAGGGCAGGAGGGGATGGGATGGAGGCAGAGAAGGGGTGGAACAGGGGTGGGTTGAAGCACCCAGACGTACAGAAGCCATTCATGTCTGGTCTCTGTACATCCGGTGGCATCCACTTGGACGCCCAACTTATTCCACCCAAACATGGAATAAGTGCCAGATAGCCTGACGATTGCTGCCTGCAGCCCTCCCAGCCACTTTGCGCTGCTGTAGGACATTGTCAGCCACCCAATCCAGGCCAGAGAGGCCCATAGTGGGGTGACAGGACCGCATGGGGCAGGCTATTCTGTTCCTCCAGCTGGACATGCAGGTGCCATGGTGATGGGATGCCACAGCACCAGCACACCAGCTGGAGCATTGGGCAGGCTGGCCGGGTATATCCCCAGATGTCTTCACCACCAGAATAGGCTGCACATTGGGCCATCCAAGTGCTCTGATACTGCAACCGTAGGAACGTAAAGCTCCCACGGTTGCAGAATTGGGTACAAATGTGCCCCACCCAGTTTCTGGATGTCTGGACAGCCTGGACATACAGAACTCTGAATTGGCCTCCACATGTGCTATGGGTGCCAGACACATGTTCAGAAAGCTTATGCACTAGCGGCAACATATCAGTAGCAAAAACTACTCATAGAAAATAACAATTTTCTATGTGGAGTAATAATTGTTTATTCACATGGTGGTGGGGTAAGTTGTGCACTTAACTTTAGTGCCTGAAACAGTGATTCATGGAGGGTGCCTATATATTTTGTAGACACAGTAAGGAATGGGTGAGCACAAAACCACACCAGAAACCTTTTCTGCTCTCGTACACACTGATCTATTTTCTCCTATGTGAGCCAAGGTTTCTGCTCCTACACACACCAAAGTTTCCTTTCCTCACAAGCACTGAAGTTTTACTTCACCTCTCTTCAGGAGTTCGAACAATGGTGCTACTGAACTCTGAGCTCAGCCTTTCGGTCTTCCGCGCACTGCTTTGCATCCAGGTGGAATAGCTAATGACCTCTTTACCATGTCATTTAAATACATTTTAAAAGGCGGCACACTACTATCTGTGCATCCATTTGTGCCCAGGTAAAGCTCATGTCTATCCCCTGTCTGCATGGTGGCATGGTGGTAAAAATGCACAGACATCATGCTAACTATGCACAAATGGTGTGCCAATGTTTCTCCATCAGCTCCTAAGTTATAAAGGATGTCATGATTGGAAAACTAAGGAAACACCTAATGAAATGGGTAGGTGTGATGTTATGCCCTTAAAAAGAAATTTAAGTAGTGCTGTTCTCAAAGACTGCAGAATGGCCAACATTCCCAAACGAGTTAACACAGTTCTCTGCCATTCTAAACAATCCACCAGAAACGTGAGAATGAGGGATACAATGTAAAGTTTCAAATGTAGTTAATAGGTGAGGCTTAACCGAGGCCAGAGACCACTTTTATTTAATTGTACTCGCTAGAGAGGAAGTAGCCTAGTGGTTAGAACAGTGGACTGAGAACCAGAAAAGCTGGCGTTCATTTCTGCCTTTTGCCATGGCTACTCTTAGGTTGCACCTGAGGAAATGAAGAGTAACGTGACTTACCCAGAGTTACAAAGAGTGTCAGTGGGATTTGAACTCTGGCTTTCAGCCCGCTGCTCCTCCTCTACCCCCCCCTCCCCCTTACAGTAAAAGTATAGATGCTTTAACCACATGAACAAAGGGATGGCATTAGGTTGAAACTGAAAGTGCATGCAGAGAAGTCATTTTCCAATTTCCATGTGTATCTTCACACAGATACTTTCTACCTGTTTCCATGGCCACAAATCTACCTGACTCGTGCCCTTATTGAAATTCCTGCATAACTTCTCTGGTGTATTCACTGACTGATGACACAGCTGAGGTAAAATAGAAAATAGGCTTGAAGTCATTAGGGTGCAGCATACAAGGTGCCCATGGGCCTGCCTGTTCTGAAGGGAAATTGAATATTGCCCTCTCCAGGGGTGGCCCAAGGGGGGTGCGGGGCCATGTGCGGAGACTCGGTGCGGGGCCTCATTTGCATAAATATTTGCATAATGTTACCATATACTAACTTTTAGTAAACATGCCTCTTAATGAGTGTATGAATAAAGAAAGACTAAAAGATTTCTACATTACTATAATCCAGTGCCAACTGCCAGACACATTAGGAACTACTACAAACACTGCCCATTTAGAACCCATAGCAAACCCGCCGTATCCTAACAGCACTACCAGGATTCACAAAGCACCATACCCTACCTATCAAAAGGAAACATGCAAATATTAAACCAATACATTTCAGAGAATACCAATACATGACCTACTGGGGAAAGAGAACAAGTGGCAATGTCAAATAGGAATTATATAAACAGAATACCTCAGCTCAGTTACACATGAACAGAACATAAACCATCACCAAACAAGGAATCACAATTTAGAAACAGGACGACAATAATTAAACTGGGAATCCCAAAAGCCAAACTTGGAATGTACAACACGTAGAAATAAAGCTATACATTAATTTGCTCTTCTACTAAACAAAGCACAGACGTTAATGATGCACATTTACCAGAGCTGACATATTCCAATTAATAAATTCAAAATAGATATTTTTCTACCTTTTGTGCATTTTTTTTCAGTTGCAATTGCTCCAGCCACTTTCTTCTGGTTTCTTCGTGTCTTCTGCTAACTCTCCATCGTCTGCTGTCCATTTGTCCTTTCTTCTCTCCTAGTTTTTTTTCCATTCTCTCTCTACATCTGCTTTAACATACTAATCTTTCTCCTTTTGCTCTTTCCTCATTCCTATTTCATCCACTCAAATTTTACCCCTCCATCCTCAATCCCCACTTACTCTCCCAATACCCGGCCAATTGTAGATTTTTCATCCCTTCCACACAAAATATTTTTCCCCTCTCCATTTTACTCTCCCAGCCCCATCCCATTCTAATCCTCCCCCAACATCAGCTCCCTTCTAGTTCCAGCCTCACCCAGCATCCATTCCCTTCTAGTCCCTGCATCAGCCCATTTCCAGTCCTAGCCCCCCATCAGCCCATTTCCAGTCCTAGCAACCCCCCAACCCAATACCAGTCCTAGCTCCCCATCAACCCACTTCCAGTCCTAACCCCCATCACCCCATTTTCAGTTTAAGCCCCCCCCCCTATAACCCATTACCAGTCCTAACCCCCCATCAGCCCATTTCCAGTCAGCCCCCCATAGCCCATTGCTAGTCCTAACCCCCCATAGCCCATTACCAGACAGCCCCCATCAGCCCAAAGCCCATTACCAGTCTTAACCCCCCATAGCCCATTACCAGTTCTAACTCCCCCCCCCCAACAGCCCACAGCCCATTACCAGTCCTAACCCCATCAGCCCACCTCAAGTCCTAACCCCTCCCCATCAGCCCATTTCCTGTCCTAGCCCCCATAGCCCATTATCAGTCCTAACCCCCCCCCATAGCCCATTACCAGACAGCCCCCATCAGCCCACAGCCCATTACCAGTCCTAACCCCTCCCCATCAGCCCATTTCCTGTCCTAGCCCCCCCATAGCCCATTGTCAGTCCTAGCCCCCCATAGCCCATTACCAGACAGCCCCCTTCAGCCCACTGCCCATTACATGTCCTAACCTCCCCAACAGCCCACAGCCCATTACCAATCCTAACCCCATCAGCCCACCTCCAGTCCTAGCCCCCCCCATAGCCCATTACCAGCCCTAACCCCCCATCAACCCACAGCCCACCTCAAGTCAAGTCCTAACCCCCTCCATAGCCCATTACCAGTCCTAACCCCCCCCCCATCGGTTCAAGGAACATTAAAAAAAAAACAAAAAGCTGGCTGCTACCGCTGCCGCCGCGGCAGAATGGAGTGTCCCGCGGGGCCCCCTCTGCCCGGCTGAGTCCCTCCCTCCCTCTGTGCTGGCTTTCAGATACGCGAAGGGAGAGTGTCTCCCTCGCGTCTCTGTTAAGCCCGCAGGGGCTGATGGGAAATTTCCCATCTGCCCCTGCAGGCTTAACAGAGATGCGAGGGAGACTCTCTCCCTTAGCGTATCTGAAAGCCGGCACAGAGGGGCTCAGCCATCGCAGAGGGAGAGCTCAGCCTTGCAGAGGGGGCCCCACGGGACACTCCATTCTGCTGCTGCTGCGGCGGCAGCGGTAGCAGCCAGCTTTTTTTTTTTTTTAACTTAATTTTGAAAAAAAGCAGAATGTTCTTTGCGCGGGGCCCCCTGAAACGCGGGGCCCTGTGCAAAAAAACATTCTTGCTCAATGGACGGGCCGGCCCTGGCCCTGGCCCTCTCCAAGTATTAGAACACAGTGTGAACTTTTAAGCTTTTCAATTATTAACTGCAATTCCATGAAATTTTGCTTACAACACAGAACAAAAATAACAAAACTGAGTAACTACTGTGGGGAGATTCAAGAAGACTTGCAAATGGATGATTTATTCAACCTACTGAATCAATTGTCAGTTGCCAGCAATCCAAAAGAAATCCTATTCTCCATGTTGTGGTAGAGTGTACATGTAATCCAAGTAGGTTTGTCAGCTCCTCATGGAACTCTCCCATGCCCCCAAAACAACCTTCTTCAGAAATTCATATCCCTCACATTGCAACAGAGCAAACAAATGCTAAACTAAAGTAGTCGTCAACGGACATCACTTTTCAAGGAAGTACAGAATTCTCAAGCACAACTTGGCCCAGCTTTGCCAAATACCTGAATAAAACGTACTAACAAAGAAGCACCATTTTAAGATTCAACAGTTCAACTTCCCTGAATGGCTTTCTCATTATTTTTTTTTTTGTACCATCAAGTCAGTGCTGACTCCTGGTGACCCAGCTGCTTCTGGGTTTTCTTGGCAATGTATCACTGCAAGTAGATTGCCAGGCCTTTTTTTCCCAAGGCAATGGAGGATATAGTGACTTGCCCAAGGATTGCCAGTAGTACTCAAACCCTTGATCTTCTGGGTACTAGGCAATTGCTCTAACCACTAGACTACTTCTCCACTCCTTCTCATTATTAGGATCGTGCTAATCCTTTATTATTCAAAGCACTATCTGCTATTCATATCCACAAAAAATATGTTCAGCCTACCCTCCCTTCTTCCATCCATTTCAATTCAATAATAATGGATTTGTGGTATTGATTATACATGAGTCTCTTTGTCCCAGCATAATGAAATTTTAATGTTGATACTCCCCAAACTATTATTCCAACCGAATAACACCAGGAACTGACAATTACTGTACCTTACTCTGCGAATTGCAGATAGAACTAATAAGGTCATCTTTAATAGCTTTTTGTTTACCTGACATTTTGTAATTTTATAGCTATTATGTATTACTTTAAAATAATGGAGTTCTTATTGAAGATACCACTTCCCAGTGGAACGAAATACTGACTTATCCAAATTAAACAATTTGTTTCAAGTGCATACACCTTACACTAGTACATAAATCAGTTTTGCTTTTGCTAAAGAATGTGCTTATCGCAAAGGTAAAATAGTGATTATTTGGAATCATCTTGTTTAGTAATTATACATTTTAAAAGATATTTACATGTTTAGAAATAAAAGCTGCTTATTATACCTCAACAATAAGACATGGAAATAAATGCACATACATACTACAATGGGATTTGGTACTTTTTTCTACTGAAGGTTTAGCACTAGATAAAAATATCCTTCATGTATTCACATAATAGGCGCAGTATGTATGTCAGCAAGACATGATTCCCCAAAATGGCCAGCAATATATTTTAACCCTTAATTCTTGAGGGTGAGAGGATAATTCAGTCTCCAAGCTTATACACTTGTTGGCCTCTCTGATAAGACTGCCAACAAGGTCAATTAGTGCCTCCTGATGATGGATTTTGTGATGTGAATACCTGGTGGATTTTGTGATGTGAATACATGCAATGAAGCTACAGGGTAAACTATTTAAGACTAATAAAAGAAAATATTTTTTCACTCAACATGTAATCAAACTCTGGAATTTGTTACCGGAGGATGTAGTAAAGGCTGTTAGTGTAGCTGGGTTTAAAAATAGTTTGGACAACTTCCTGGAGGAAAGGACCATAAACCATTATTAAGAAGGGGCCCAGGATATCAATGCTTGTCTTTTGGGGAAACTGCTAGGTACGTATAACCTAGATTGGCCACTGTTGGAAACAGGATACTGGGCTTGATGGACCTTGGTCTGACCCAGTATGGCATATCTTATGTTCTTATGGGGTCTGGGAAATGGACTGAAACCACCAGCTTATTTCACTTAGGGGAATGTTTACTAAACAGCGGTAGCAGCTTCCGTGCGATATCAGAGCCGTGGCCCCATTGAATTCAATGGGGCCGTAGCTCTGATATCGCATGAAAGCCGCTATCGCTGTTTAGTAAATGTATCCCGTCGTTTCAAATCAACTTTTAGAGAATAAAGACTTCTGGTTACTACAGACCCAAATCTGGGCCAGTTCCTTGAGTTAGCACCCTTGGTCTTCTTCATTCCCAGTCCATGAAGGTCATCACGAGGTCAGGCTTCAAGATATCCCTAATGAATATACATGCAGAAGATTTTCACACAATGGAAGCAGTGGGCAGGCAAGTCTCCCTCGAGTATATTCATTAAGGATTTCCTCCTTGGATCTTAGTTCTCTACTCTGAAGTACTCTTGTAGAAAAGCTTAAGAGCAGATTAACAGAAATATTGATAGGTACCTAAATGACTGGGGAGCTTGGACCCATAGGACCTCATCCTTGCCAATTCAACAATCATGATCATCCCTCCTTCCCCTCTCTCCCCTAAATGGTCTTGTAAAAAACAGAATACTAGTGTTAATGACATCCTGCTGCCCTTATGGAAACGACACAAAAAATCAGCACCAACCACACTGGAAGAGCCATACATGACCAGTGAAGTGCTGTCAGTATTGTCTCGTGGCTCTCCCACTAGTTCTGTTGCCCATTCTGTGGGCCTCCTTTTTCACAAAACTGTCTAACCCTCTACCCTCTTTCTCCATATATCAAAAAAGCAAAAGGTGCTTAGAGTGCACAATATTGTAATACTAAAAATTACATTGCATTCATGGGATTCTTGGCAGACTGAAATGCTTTACTGGACCAGCAGATGAATTACTTAAAAATATTGTAAGCACACCTTTGAACCCATAGCTGTCCCTTCTTCAGAGGTCTCATCTGAAGTATTCGCTTCTGAAGAGGGGACCACTGTGGCTTCAAAGGCTCAAACACAACATTTTTGGTTCCACTTATATTGATCCCATAATAGCCATCACAGCATGCAGTTTATTACAGGAGCCATGCTGCTACTGGATTTCTTCATAACATACCCCAGGTACTAAAGTCTAAATAAAATGATTTCTCTGTCTTTATTTTCTAGGTATTCTTTTCATTGTCTTACTCTTTCTTAGGGATTTCCGTTTGTCCATTGCCTTTTTTCTGTGCTCTTGTTTCCATTTTATTTTGCTTTTCTCTCCTGTCTTCACAACTTCTCCTCGCCTGACATATTTTTTCCATTTCATTTATTTTCTTCATTTCTCCCTTACATCAGTTAATTCTCTTTCCATGCACACGAAGTTCTCATCCTTCCTGCTCTCTCGTTCCTGGTCTATCCTTTGCACTCTTTCACCCTCTAGTTCTTCCTATCCAAACATTTCATTTTCTTTTCTTCATTTCCTCCCCCTCCCCCCACTGAATTGCTTCCCCAGTCAGTCACTTGCTATCTAGCTCTCTCTTCCCCCAACAGTCACCAATTCCTTTCCATCCCTCCCCTCTACCTCATACTGACCCCCCTTCATCTCTTCTCAATCATTTTATTTTTCACACCTTCTCTCATGTACTCCCATTCTCTCCGGTCTGATTTCCTCACCCCCAGTATCTCACCATGCTTCCCCTAGGATCCTTTCCTTGATTTATTCTCCTCTTTCCCCCCAATATCTTCTCTGAAGCTCTATCATACTTCCTCCCCCATCACCCCGTTCTGGTTCTCACACATGACCTCTCTTTCTGAACCAGAGGGTTTTCAGTCCAGTCCTCAGGGCACACCTCTCCAGTCAGGTTTTCAGGATAACCACAATGAATATGCATACGAAAGATTTGCAATGACAGTCTCTCTCATGCATATTAAATTAAATTTAAAAAATGTTATCTTTCCTATCGCCATATTTATTGTGGTTATCCTGAAAACCTGACTGGATAGATGTGTCCCAAAGACTAGATTGAAAACCCCTGCTCTAAACCCTTTCCCCATCATCATACCTCTGGTTCTCTCTCACCCTTTCCCCCCCATCACCACCCTCAACCTCACCACCACCATTGTTTTTTCACCCCCCCCCCTCCTTCTTTACCACATCTAGATTTCTCTCTTTCGCAAACACATCCTCTGTCAACACTTCTTCCTCACTGCCACCCTATCTATGGCTCTCTTCACCCTATTATCACCACTGACTTTCTTTCACACTCACCCACCCCCACTGGCTCTCTCTGCATGCATTCCCATCCACCAGCTGTTTTACATCCCCTCCCCAAGTCTGCTTCCTGTGCACCCCCCCCCCCACACAATCTCTCTTCCCACGTGGCTATCATGCGTTGCATGGACTATACAATGCACACCCCCATTCTCCTGGGCTTCACATTAAAACTTACTTTAATTTATTCATAATCTTCAGGAGCTGTCCAGGGAGATTGATGCTTAAGGGAGGAAAGGCATGTTTTTAACATATTGTGGGTGCTGAGAATTTTACATCACGGCACCCAGGGCCTGCCCGACCATTGTGTGGAAATGTTGCCCACACATTTCCCCATGCCTCGGGAGGCCCTGCGCCTGCCTGACCAGCTTCAGAGGGAACCGGGGAGGCCTGATTCCCAGTGCCCCAGCTCACCTCTACACAACTGCAGGAGTGAAGAGCAGCATTTTCCTTTACTCCCACGGCTGTAACTTTTGCAGCCCACTGGACTGGAAATGCCTCCATTTAACTTCCCGGCACTCAGCGCACCAGCGGGGGGCTATGAGTTAACAGCCGCAGAAGTGAAGGAAAACACCGTTCTTCATTGCTGCGGTTTTGCAGAGGTGATCCGGGCCACTGGGCTTCGGACCTGGTCCTCCCTGGCTCCCTCTGTAACTGGTCAGGGAGGCGCAGGGCTCTTCTTGTGTGAGGCCATATGGGGGGGGAGGAGAAAGCTGCTGGCCCAGGAAGAAGACTGAGGCTAGGATTGGAAATGGGTAGATGGGGGAGGGGGAGGAGAGGAGAGAGCTGCTGGTCCTGGAAGAAGAGTGGTGGCTAGGACTGGAAATGGGCTGATGCGGGGTATGGCAGAATGGGACTGGAAGGGAGAGGATGCTGACAGGATCTGGAACTAGAAGAGAGCTGATGCTGGGGGAGGACTATAAGGGAATGAGGCTGGAGCTGGCGGGAGAAGAAAAGAAGCTGGGGGAGTGAGGATGTAGAGGGGAACAGATATTTTGTATGGGAGGGAAGAAAAATCTATAATTGGCTACAATTTGATTCTCTAGATGGGATCCTTTTAACGCAGCCCTGTTTTTCAAGAAGCTGATGCAGAGCTCATAGAAGTGGTCAGAGCTTGAAACACGGTCCTGTGTTGCTGTTTGTCTAAATAAGGGTGGATTTGCTGAATGGATTCGATCTACATTCTTTTCAAAAACCTTTGAGGCACAGGTTTTTGCTACAAAAAGCTAAGTTGGAGCTTTTTTTATAAAGTAATTTTGTGTCTTCACTTTGTGGCGTTTGTAGTGTTTGATGCCTGATGGGTGTCTGTATATAAAAAACATTAAACAGGAAACTTTTTCGAGTTACTTTGCCCCTCCAAACAAAGATTCCAACAAAAAGATTTCACTTACATTTTGAGTTTTCATGCTCTTGGACATATAAGAAGCTAGCTCTTTTTTTTGAGGGGTTCTAAACGGGCAGGGTTATAGTACTTCCTAATGTGCCTGGCAGTTGGCACAGGAGTGTAGTAATGTAGAAATCTGGTAATCTTTCTTTATCCTCACTGCTCATGCAAAGGGTATTCAGACACTCATTAAGAGGTGTGTTTACTAAAAGTTAATGCGCATTCACAAATGTTAATGTGCGCTAAGTGCAGGAACCCCCATTTATTTCTATTGGCGCTGTGGCACTTAACACACATTAATATTTAGTAAACATGCCCCTAAGTCATTGCCAGGGCAAAAAAGAGGCTTGAAAGCTGCCTAATATTTTAGATGGACAACACATACATTTTAAAATAAAATAAATTAAAATTATGTAAATGAGGTCCAGTGGCTATGCAAATGAAGCACCGCAATGAGTCTCCGCACATGGCAGGAAATTTCTAGTAATTACAATCATAACTTTTAAATTTTAAGATGTCTGTGTTGTTTTCTATCAGAATCAGAGCCGTAATTTTTGTGCACTCTGTTGTAAAGTATGTGCGCTCGCTCGGCGAGGTGTGTGCGCGCGCACACGCGCACAGCTTAGAGGGAACAGTGGCTGGAAGGGAGCTGACATGGGGGTTGGAAGGGAGAGGAAAATAGGGGAAGGAGGTCTTTGGTGGGAAGGTGGGGACTGGAAGGGAGCTGACACCTGGGGATGGGACTGGAAGAGAGCTGACAACTGGGAATGGCACTGGAAGGCAGATGGACAGAGGATAAGGTGACTGGAAGGGAACTGACATGGGAGGGGACACTGGGACTGGAAGTTCACTGATACCTGGGATGGTATTTGGACTAGAAGGGGCTGGACAGTGGGGAAGGAGGGGGACTAGAAGGGAATAGACACCAGTGGCAGTGCTGGAACTGGAAAAAGGTTGATGGAAGAAAATGAAGAAAGCAAAAGGAGAGACAAGAAATGGTAGATGGACCATAGACCATAGAAAGCGAGCTAAGAGAAGACAGAGGAAAACAGAAACCTCAGATCGGGACCATCATGATCAAAAATCGTCAGACAACAAAGGTAGAAAAAAATAATTTTATTTTAAATTTATTGATAGTGCAAAGTCCAATCTTTATATTTCACACAGTATGGGGAACTGCATCTCTTATCTAGTGTGGTACCGCATGTGGAGTCTGGCTTCTTGGGGTTTCGGTGTAGTTTTTGTCTACATATTTATTTTTACTTTAGGTTGTGGTCACTTATTGAGGGTCTTTGTTCTGAGTATGATCAAGGCCAGGTGTTCTGTTAACATGGAGTTTGTACGTAGGGATCTGTACTGTTGTACTTTGACGCGTACAGCTTTTCAAATTGGGGCCCATTGCAGTATTTGTAGTGCTGCTTTTTTCTGGGTAGGCCCCTTATTGTATGAGTTACGGAAGTGTATGCTGGTATGGTATGGTAGATTTGACTTTGTAGATTTTCAGTGACTTTTGTAGTGGTTTATATAAGTTCACAATATGCCTAGCACTGGAGAATGTCTACGTTGTTGTTAGTGAGATGACCAGAATCAGATTTTACTTTTTATTTTTTGGACTATCATACCCTCTTTGTATGATGCTAAGTATTTACTGCTAAGTAATTTTATTTTGGCTATGCATTTGCTCTTTTGCTGCAATTTTCTTACAACACTGGATTCGAAGGAGAAATACTAATATCGCATGAAAAGAGTTCACAAAGCGGTTTTGAGAAAAAGGAGGGTAGGGTGCAGCCAACATTAATAATAATGAGGGAGGTTGCGGGGGGGGGGGGGGGCGCTAGAAACCCTAGCAAAGACCCTGCTACCGTGGTTTAGTAGGCATGTCCCTTAGACTTTGATATCATCTTAGTTGTATATGTGAATATTTTTATGGTTTACTGACCAAGTCAATACTAAAGTATCTTGAATTAAGTTTAAAATGTTCTCTGCCAGATTTTGGTGTTTTTTTTTTAAATGGAGGGAAATGTTATTGCTAACATGCCTTGAATGTCATCATGGAGACGTTTTACCCAGATCTGATCTGATACAGTAGTACTCCAGGTCACATAGAAATGTGAAATTTCAATGCTGGTTCAAATTTGTCTAATTTGTTCAATGAGGGCTAGCAGTCAGGGCCGGCCCAAGGGTTTCTGCCACCCTAGGCCTCGCTGCCGCCCCCCACATGCTGATTCCACCCCCTGCTGACACTGCCCCCCCCCCCCCTCCAGCTGTCACTGATTCCATCTAGGGAAGCGGAGGCGAGCGGTGGCAGCTGGGGGGAGGCGGCGGCAGTTGCGGCGTTTGGAAACACTGCCACTGCCCGCCTCCTCCCCTCCCAAATGGAATCAGCAGCAACTGGGGAAGCGGGGGCAGTCACCCATGTGTGTCGTCACTGCCGCCACCGACCCTAGGCAGTCATCTATCCTGCCTAATGAACAAGCCAGCCCTGCTAGCTGTGACAATGCATTATAATCTAAAAGATCCCTCATAAATACCCAGCTCTTGTTTTAAGATTTTAGATCAGATCTGAGTTGTAGTTAGTAGGATTTTAGGTTGAACTGGCTTCATTTTAATCCATCACGTTATGACACAGGACAGACAGCTCAGACAGCATTAGCTACACAGGATCCTGTTGAACTTCCTCCCTTGTCTGGATATGGATAAAATTCAATTTAAACCACTAACCCTAAAATGCATACTATGCCAACTGTACTGCTAGGGTAAGCACTAGAGGAGAGGGCATTTCCAGAATTCATGTTCCAAGAATCGTAATTCCCAATACTAAGATATCATTGGTTATAATATTGTGATGAAATGTTATTTCTGGAAATAAAATGAGAAACTTGACATATCTGCCGTTCTATGAAACAGTACCAGGGTCCATCTTAATCCATCAATTAGTCAGAGGATGTCAAAACGTTTGGTACATTTAAAAGTTTTGCACTGCAGTCCATTTTTTCCCCTCTGACAAGTTAACCAGGTAGAAGGTTAAAAAACTGTAAAATTCAAAAAGATGCAAAATTTACCTTCTATGGCCTTATTTAACAACTATAAAGTTGCCAGTCTGAATTTCTCTCACAATGGAACTTGAGATACACAGTGCAGATACATCTTTACTGGGCACACAAACTATATTAATACACATGAAGAGTCTGACTTAAGCTCAGAGGAACATAAAGATTCAAATCACCAATACATAGTCACAATGGGATGCAGGGAAATGCCCCGTAGTGCTTAGATATTGCTGCATTAACTGAATTCATTTCTTTGCAAGCTTAAGAGGAAATGCCTATCACAGTGGTGACCAATTCTAAATGCTGAAACTGTACCAGAGCCCGGCCTCAAATAATGAAAAGATCTGCTTGACACCTGATGACTTTTATTGGTTATTTGCAGTGTTTTTTCTGCATTCAGTCTGAACTATATCATATCAGCAGTCATGTTCCTTGTTTCTAGAATGTGGGGAGTGGGATTTTTCAAAATATGAATTTTAAAAACTGCATATGACAGTAATCTCTTTCTTCAATCAAACAGAATAAGTGGATAGAAATGAAGCAAGCTGTAAAGAGCTATAGAAATCTTTAAGACTCTGGAGGGACAGATTTAACCTCACCTTGCCCTGTGTAGTTTTTTATGAATCGGGTTTCATGGGGGGGGGGGGAAATACCCCAAGATACACAAAAATGGACGTTTTAAGGTTTCACTTTTTTTTTCATGTGACCCTTCGTCATGAAGTAACCCACAGATTTTGACTTTCAGGAGTAGTAAACATTCACACATAGCAAAAGTGTGCAAAATAGCTCATTAAAATTAAATTAACTGAGAACAGGCACACAAAAAAGGCTTTCCATATTTAATAGTTTAAGTAGTATTTAAAATCTTTCATTTATTTCTAATTCTTCTGGACCCCCTTCCTAGCCTTCAAAAGTTCACCCAGGCAGTTTACATGCACCAAACAATATAACACATATTATCAGAATCAGTCATGGAAAATTCATGTCTTCAACTTCTTTTTGGAAGGGCAAATAATTCTGTTCTTGCCTGAAAAGGCCTGCTTTTCATCCTAAAAAAGGGGGCTGTGAAACAGCTCTCCCTAACAAAATCTTACATAAGTAACATAGCATATAACAGCAGATAAAGACCAGTATGGTCTATCTAGTCTGTCCAGCAAGGCGGCAAGAGTAGGTGCACCTGTCGTTCCGTGCAGGTTACTCCTCCCCATGCCTTTGTTTAGGGGTGTACCCACCGCTTCATGTAGGTCACCCCCATTTGTTCAGATATAAGAGATAATTAGGTTTACTTTGATGTTATCCTGTTGCTATAAAGGGATCCACTGTGTCTGCCCCATGCCATTTTGAATTCTGTCACTATGTTTGCCCCCACCACTTCCATCGGGAGGGCATTCCACACATACACCACCCTTTCAGTGAAAAAGTATTTCCTGACATTGCCTTCCAGTTTACCCCCTTGAAGTTTCATGTTATTCCCTCTAGTTTTACAGCTTCCCCATCTTTGAAAAAAGGTTTGTTTGTTCATTAATGCAATGCAATGTGTGCCTTCGAGTCAGTCCTGACTCCTGGCGACCCAGAAGCTCCTGGGTTTTCTTGGCAGTGTCACTGGAAGTAGATTGCCAGGCCTTTCTTTCGAGGCAATGGAGGGTTAAGTGACTTGCCCAAGGCCACAAGGAGTGCTAGCGGGAATCGAACCCTGGTTGCTTGGTTACCAAGCCAGTGTTCTAACCACTAGGCTACTCCTCCACTTGTTAAGTATTTAAAGGTCTGTATCATTTCTCCTCTGTCCCTCCTCTCCTCTAGTGTGTACATATTTAGGTCTTCAAGTCTCTTCTCATAAGTCTTCTGACACAGGCTCCAAATCATTTTGGTCGCCTTCTTCAAAACCATTTCCAGTCTTTTCATATCCTTTGTGAGATATGGTCTCCAAAACTGAACACACTATTCCAAGTGAGCCCTCTCCAGCGACTTGTATGGTGGCATTAGTACCTCTTCCTTTCTGCTGGTAATTCCTCTTTGTATGCAACCCAGCATCCTTCGGGCTTTTGCCACCGCCTTGTCACACTGTTTTGCCAGCTTGAGATTCTCAGAAACAATCACTCCGAGGTCCTTCTTCTGGTCCATGCACACCAACTTCTCGCCCCCTATCACATACAATTCCCTTGGATTTCTGCATCCCAAGTGCATGACACTGCATTTCTTCACATTAAATCTCTGTATATACCTTTGTAAATAGTTGTTCATTGTTCATTTAATTAGATTATATTGTTTACCTATTTATCTCTGTTAACTTGTTCTATGTAAACAGTTGAAACATACTGCTACGAAATGTTTTATGTAAACCGTCTTGATTTGTAGAAAGACGGTATATAAAAATGGTTAAATAAATAAATAAACAAATAAAATCTTAACCATGAAGCATTAGACCATTCTTCCAGCTTTTGTAGATCTTTCCTCATGTTATCCACTCCCTCAGGGGAGTCCACTCTTGCAAATTTTTGTGTCATCTGCAAAAAGACAGACTTTTCCATTCAGTCTTCAGCAATATCACTCACAAATACATTGAACAGTACCGGTCCCAGGACCAAACCCTGGGGCACACCACTAATCATCTTCCTTTCATCCAAGTGAGTTATGTTTACCATCACCTTCTGTCGTCTGTCAGTCATCCAATTTCTGATCCAGTTCACTACCTTGGGACCCATCCCCAAGCTGTTGTTTATCGATAAGCCTCCTATGAGGAACAGTATCAAAGGCTTTGCTGAAATCTAGGAAGATCACATCCATCGCATGCCCTTGATCTAGTTCTCTGGTCACCCAGTCAAAAACGTCAATCAGATTTGTCTGGCATGATCTTCCTATGGTAAAACCATGTTGCCTCAGATCATGCAACCTGCTGGTTTCAAGGAAGTCCATTATTCTGTTTTTCAGGAGTGCCTCCATTACTTTTC
Source organism: Ichthyophis bannanicus (assembly GCA_033557465.1). NCBI lineage: Eukaryota > Metazoa > Chordata > Amphibia > Gymnophiona > Ichthyophiidae > Ichthyophis > Ichthyophis bannanicus. The sequence goes on along the minus strand of CM066047.1, from coordinate 58,837,898 downwards.
CCCCCACAGAAGTAAGGTTTACTGGCCTACAGTTTGTTACTTCTTCCCTATTGCCACTTTTGTGAAGAGGTACCACATCAGCCCTTCTCTAGTCCTGTGGAACTTCTCCTGTCTCCAAGGATCTATTAAAAACATCCTTTAAAGGCCCTGCAAGAACCTCTCCGAGCTCTTTCAGTATTCTGGGATGTATCCCATCTGGTCCCATGGCCTTATCAACTTAACTGACAAATTTGGCATATACTGTTCTAATATATCTTTCAGACTGTAAGAGGCACTATTCTATGTTCTCATAAAATTTCTTGCATATTACTACTTTGAATTTTCTTCTAAACAATGCAAGATTCCATTTCAATTGAAGTGTTAGAAATACGTTGATGGTAATTGGTTCAAAGTTGGCTTGTGTGCAGGTGCAGTGGTGCAATTGCACCATTAAAGATAGAGACCAAAGATACAAAAAGGTCATGAAAAGGTTTTAATGCATGGACATGGAGAGGTCCATGGTGTGACGAGGCAAATTGAAGGAAAAGGATGGAATAAGTTCAGACAATACTACTATTGCCTGTCTCACCATCAAGTTTCTGACCCACCAATCTCCACTGCTTGATTGTGTTTTTAGACACAAGTAAGAGTGAGCGCAATATTCAAAAACTGCTCAGCAGCACCAATGCAGTCAAACGTAAGAGCCTAAGGGGCATGTTTACTGATCCTTGTGCTGGTATCATGTATGTGGGCCACATTACCAGTGTGGGGCTTCTCACTAGATGCAGGAGGGCGGGCACATCCATCCCCCTGCATTTATTGCAGCGCACTGTGGTAAAACAGCCATGGAAGCAACTTTCACTCACTGAGGTGGCGTTAGTTGCATCCATGGTACATGCACCAAGTGCAGGTAGCCTGGGCAACACATGCCTATCCCTGCAGCTTCACAGTGGGAACACCCCCACCCTGCCCACTCTTTGCCCTGATCTGTGCTGCAAGGACAGCATGAGGTTTTCACCGTGGGGCCCCATGCTACTTTTTAGCACAGCGCCAATACTGCATGTTGCCCTGGTAGCACATCTTAGTAAACAATGCTGAACATTCACTTATATATTGGAGCCTAAAATTTAGACTTCAAAATGTAAGCCTGCCATTCATTTTCCTATATTTAAGAGGTCATTACAGGTTTGTGTGACATTTGCATGTGTCAAGGGCTCGAGCAGAGATTTTAGAAGAGTTGCTATTTGCATGTGGATGTCTGCAGGGCACATACATTTGAAAGGGGTTTGTTCTGTGCATGGTTTGGGTAGGCCCGAGAGGTTTATGTGCATTTTCTATTTTGTGAGGGAGATACATGCAAACTTTTGAAAACAAGATGTCAGCATCTATACCTGCTCCAGGGCATTCATGTCAGCTAAATACTTGTTTGCACTTGGGATTTGGAGAAGTGATAGAGAGAAGGCGCTAAAAACCACCTGAAAAAAATCTGACAATGTACATTTTGTAGCTTCACTCCTTAATTGCCTCCCCTCAGCTGTTCAGTTTTGTAAAATCTGTAAATGGTGTAAAAAACATGCGAGGGTCCCAAAATCACCATTTGCAAATATAGATACTGGTACTTTCATATCCAACCTTCCAAGTGATGCTTTTTTTTTAATACGTTTCTTTGTAAAACAGCTGTTCTTGCCAAAGGTTCTGCAAGCTACCCATGTTTTTCACATGGCTTTAGAGATATTTTACTAAAGGTTTTGTGTTCAGTGAGCCATTTGACATCCCTTGTTCTACGTAGACAACCTATGTAAACTATCAGGCTTGACAGATTCTAAGATGCCTAACACTGAAAATCAAAACTAAGTTTCTTTTTGTTGATCTTGTTTCACTCCCACCGCCACCTGCTTTTTGGGATCCTAAATTTAGGAGTTTAGCCCTAGTCAGTTTGCAAAGAGGTCAAGTTAGAAGCCTACACCTTTGCATAATGGCCTCATTGTTTCAGGGAAAAAGTCATTCTTATCACTAGTAGCAACATAGGGGTATCTCTCACAGCTGTTTTTAACTATTTTCAGCAGGGAATTACCATCAATCATTTCAGATTCTTCATTACTGCTAAACTCATTCACAAAGCCCCTGGTATTTCCGTAGCATCCTGGGGGTAGATTATTTAGTGTAAAGAATTAGTAAATCTTGCAGCATAGTTTTTGAGAATCTCTGGCAATTCTGAGGTACACTTGCACAAATCAGCATACAACTTTATATTTTCTATTGTACACAAAAAGTTACATTTGTTGAAAATGTGCTAATTTTTAAATACTTTTCTTTCAGTTCTGTCTTATTGCTCCACTTAGGATGTTGTGAAAGATGTTGAGCTATCTGTCACATTCCATCCCAAAAATAACTTATAAACTGTCATACTGGGTTAGACCAAAGGTCAATCAAGCCCAATGTCCTCTTTCCAACAATGGCCAGTACCTGACATATCCCAAAAGTAACTAGTTATATGTTGTTTATCCCTAGGGATAAGCAGTGGTTTTCTCTTGGACTACCTGAATAATGGTTTATGGATTTTTCCTCCAGGAATTTGTCCAAACCTTTTTAAACCCAGATAGACTATTGGCTTTTGCCACATCCACCGGCAAAGACTAATTGTATGTTGAGAAAAAAATATTTTCTGCTATCTATTTTATATATACTACTTTGTACTTTCATGGCATGTTGCCTGGTCCTTGTATTTTTGGAAGAGTAAACATCACTTCACATCTATCTTTTCCACTCCATTCAGGATTTTATAGACCCCTATCATATCTCCTCTCAGATATCTCTTCTCCATGCTGAAGAATTCAAACTTCTTTAGCCTTACCTCATAGGAGAATTTTTCCATCCTCTATCATTTTGGTCGCTCTTTTCTAATGCTACTATATCTTTTTTGAGATACGGAAACCAGAATTGCACACAATACTTAAGATGTGGTCATACCATGGAGTGATACAGAGGCATTATGATATCCTTTGTTTTATTTTCTATTCCTTTCCTAAGGATTCTTAATATTCTGTTTGCTTTTTTGGCCATTGCTGCTGTATACTGAACATAAGATTTCAATGTACTGTCTATGATCACACCCAGATCCTTTTCTTGGGTGGCACCTGTGACGATAAGAGTGGTGTTGAACAGATGGAAACAGAGGAAAATAAGGAATACGCCTTTAAGACAAGAGACAGGCAAGGTTTCCACAGGGTTCAAGCTTCAGATAAACTAAAGAAACACATACTAGCTGAGGCTGAGCCACACCCAAGCCCTAACGTAGGTGCAGGTTTGAGCTCTAATCACAGGCACATGTGCAGGGAGCAGGGAGTGGTAGCAGGAAAGCAGCTTTTTAAGCCAGCCTCAGTGAGAGCAGAAGTAGGAGAAGGAGAAAGAGCAGCTGAGAGTCCAGCAGCTGTGAAGCCAGAGGGTTCAGGAGCAGTGAAGCCTAGTTCAAGCAAGCCAAGAGAAGGCAGACATGGAAAGCTTTACTCCACGTGGGAAAAAGGTTTTAGCAACCAAAGAAGCAGTTCTAAGGTGAAAGGTACGCCTGCTTCAGAGTCCAGCAGATGGATAGCTGGGGATGTTGCTAATGAGCTGAGCCAGACTGCAGAGCAGAGTGTGCAAAACCCGGTTCCAGGAACTCAAGCTGAGAGAAGGAGGGTGCAAGCAGTTATAAACAGAGATAACCAGAACCCAGCCTCGAGCAGAGAGATAGACCTGAATACAATTAAAGTAATAAAGAAACTGTTCCAAGACAGAAAAGCCTACTCTCAAGGTACAACCAGTTCTTATCCAGGAGAGCAGCTTTTAGAGGAACTCCAGAAGTTTCTACAAAACAGTAAGTTTGAACGTGTTGTTGAAAACCCAGGGGAAGATAAGCAATGTATGGTGCAAGAGGACATGCAGATTGATCCTTGTGAGGAAGATTTCTGGGTGTAATGAAGCACCGATGGATTGTTCTCTGTGTAGAAGGGAAGTTTAATTATTGCTAAGAAAAGAACTGAGACAGGAAGTCTTTGAAGAGCAATATTGTACTTAGCTAGGAGAAAGCTAAGACCTTTTGTTAAACTAAACAACATTCACTGAACCCTGAGTTTATTAACTAAAGTTACATTGGATATAAATGGAATGAATTTACCTGGTTTGAATGACAAGAGGTAGCTGTGAATTAACAAGCTGAAGAATTAGCTGGGAACAGCTGTGAGGTGAAAAGGTGTTTTCAGTTCTGAAGTTCCCGATGCAATTTTTGTTCCTGTTATCTTTGGAGAATAATCCTATTTTGCCTTGTGTTTGAATTTGATGCGAAAGGGGAACCCAAAATAAATTTTCTTGTTTTGCCTGAACAAACCCGAGTGGTCACACTACTTTGTCTTTAAGTAAGAACTACAACTCCCAGAATTCCCTGGTGGAGAAAACCAGTGACTCTTTATTTAAGGACAAATAAGGCAGCCCTTTTTGCCCTAAGCCTCTGGCCTAGGCAAGGGGGTACGACACACCTCATAATATGGAAGTTAGCATTGTGTGTCTATAGTTTGAATTATTCTTCTTTACATGCATCACTTTGCACTTGCCCACATTAAAATTTCATCTGCCATTTGGATGCCCAGTCTTCCCAGGTCTTCCTGCACTTTCTCGCAATCCACATGTGATTTAACAACTCTGAATAATTTGGTATCATCTGCAAATGTAATCATCTAGCTTGTTGTTCCCAATTCCAGATCATTTATAAATAGGTTAAAAAGCAATGATCCCAATATGGATCCCTGGGTATTTTGCTATTCACCTTCCTCTTTTTGAGAAAATTTACAATGTACCCCTACTCTCTATTTTCTGTCTCTCAACAAGTTTCCAATCCACAATAGGGCATAGAAACTTGATGGCAAAAAAAGATCAGATGGCCCATCCCGTCTGCTCTTCCATACAAACTTTTTTTCCTTTAGAGACCTTCTGTGTTTGTCCCATGCTTCCTTGAATTCAGATACAGTCCTTGTCTCGACTACCTCCACTGGGAGACTATTCCACACATCTACCACTCTTTCTGTAAAGAAATATTTCCTGTTACTCCTGAGTGTATCCCCTTTTACCTTCATCCTATGCCCCCTTGTTGCAGAGCTTTCTTTCAATTGAAAGAGGCTCTCCTCCTGTGTATTTATGCCATGCAGATATTTAAACATCTCTATCCTATCTCCTCAGTCTTCATAAGGCATGACTTTTTAATTTCCTCAGAAGTCTCTAATGTGGGACTTCGTCAAATGCTTTCTGAAAGTCTAAATGCACTGCGTTAAGTGGCTCACCTTCAACCACACGTTTATTCACATCTTCAAAGACATGGAGCAGATTGAAGAGGCAAGACTTACCTTAGCTAAATCCATGTTGACTTCATTCCATTAAACTATGTCTGTCCACGTGACCAGTAATCTTGTTTTTAATAATGGTTTCCACCATTTTGCCCAGCATGGCCATTAGGTTTACTGGTCTGTAGTTTCCTGGATCACCTCTCACCACCTTCAGAATCCCCAATGTCTTTTTTCCTCTTGCAATCTAATCTTCGCTCCACTTTCTACTCTCCTCCATCTTCCAAGTTATTCTCTTTGCTCTATCAGTATATTCATTCTCTTTCCAAATCTTTGGAGGCAGGGGAAATCTGGGTCTCCAGGAACAAGCAGGAATGAGTCTTCACATATGGGTATCGTCGGTACCGACGGAGCCTGCGTGGGAACGCTCCCCAGCGTCCAATAAGAAAGCTTTTGGGAGCATCCCACAGCGCCTGCGTGCTACCTTCCCACCTTTCCCAACCGCCTCTCTCCAGTTCTTCTTTTCCACAGAGCCAGCAGGTCGTGTTCCTGTCACCGCAGAAGAAGTTCTTTATTTTTTCTTAATTCTTTTGTGTCGCGTCTGCCTTCTTAGACGTCGGACCGGTACCGCTGGTCTTTTCTTTTCTTTCTTTCAAAAAAACCCCAAAAAACCAATTTATCTTTTCGTCACTGTGCATTTTCAGTTTTTGGGCCTTAGGCCTAAAAATATTTTCCTCATGGAGAAGCCCGCTTCCGGGTTCGAAAAGTGCACAAAATGTGGCGGTACTATTTCTGTCACCGACACCCATGACTGGTGTCTAAAATGTTTGGAGCCTGACCATTCCATCACGGATTGTATGTCCTGTACCATGATGTCTAAAAGAGGTCAGCAGAACCGAGCAGCCAAGCTCAGTACCCTGTTTCCCTCTGATGCAGCTTCGGTGGCATCGGCGTCTTCCAGGGCTTCTTCTTCCTCCCATGGATCTCAGGTAACCAAGCATAAATCTAGCCGGTCCTCGAAGGGTAGATCTCCCTCCAAGCATCGAGATGCCTCCGGGCTTGCCCTCGAGGATTCCGCACTGGCAAAATTACCCCGGCGGGAAGCTCCGGCTTCCAAAGCGTTATCTATGGGGTCACAGATTGACATCGATGGCTCGGCCTCGACAGATCACCTGCTGCCGTGTTCTGGGGTACCGGTGGCTTCCACTGGTACCGACATCCAGACATTGGTGGCATCGAGGGATCAGAAGATTCTGGCCATGCAGCGCACCCTGTCAGCATTCATACAGGCTGCGACGCCTCCGGTACCGCAACAATCCCCGTTGTCGGTACCGGCTCCGACACCGGCATCACTCCCGTTGCCGGTACCGATTGCATCGGCTTCGGTGTCGACTGCAACGGTACCCTGTCCTATGATGCCCACCGGTACCGGTTACTCCCGATACTGATCCTACTCTGTATGGCTATCAGGCTTTACAGGAGCATCCAGACAGGCGATACTTCGATTCCTCTGAAGACTCTGATGAGTCTGAGGGTTCTGTCGAGGCATCGATACTTCTTCCTCAGGAGTCTTCTTCTCCTAAACGAAGAATGTCTCCTCCAGAAAACTTGTCTTTTCAAGACTTCATTAGGGAAGTGGCTAGGGGCCTCTCCATCACAGTGGCCCCTGAGTCAGAACCCAGAGCCAAGGAGTTAGATATTTTACAATATCCTAAAACTCCTAAAGAGGCAGCTACTTTACCTATCCATGAGATTCTGTATGATCTCATGTTGAGGATGTGGGAGACACCTCTTACCACCTCTCCTCATTCTCGCAGGCTAAACACCATGTATCGTGTCCCTCCTTGTCCTGGCTTCCACAAGACTCAGCTTCCTCACCACTCTATTGTGGTAGAGTCTGCCATGAGAAAGATAAAGAGTGCAAAGAGACACTCATCTAATCCTCCAGGGCGTGAATGCAGGACCCTAGATGCTTTTGGCCGAAGGGTTTTCCAAGCTTCTATGCTAGCTGCCAGGATCAACTCCTATAGTCTCTATATAGGAATGTTTCTAAAAGAAGTCACAGATCATCTGCAGACTTTAACCCCTTTTATTTCAGAGGATAAAAGGCAGGAGTTTCTCACTTGGCTCAAACATGCCCAAGATGCCTCCAAATTTTCCAACTGTGCAGCCTTTGACTCTTTTGAGTGTGTAAGCAGAGCTTTGGCTATTGCCATAGGGGCATGCAGAATTGCTTGGCTACAAGCTTCTGATTTGGAGCTCTGGGTACAAGATGAATTAGGGAATATCCCTTGTACAGGTGAAAACCTTTTTGGTAAGGATTGGCAAGCAAAGGCCAATCAGATGGATGCTGAAAACTCTGCTTTGGATCGACTTTCAAAGTCTACCTCTGCTCCTGTTAAGAAAAGATTGTTCAAAAAGACATCTTTTTCCAAAAAGGGAAGATACTATCCTGTTTATGGTCAGCAAGCATCTTCTGCAGGTCGTTTTGCTGCAAAGCGTCAGCAACCACCTAAACAGGCCAAATCAAAGGCTGCTAGGCCTGCCATGACCCAGCAGCCTCAGCCTCCTCAGGGCCTTTGACTTGCAGCTAGAGAACTTGGCCTTTCTGGCTCTGGAGGAACCAGAGCCCCTTACCATTCCAGGAAGGTTGATTTACTTTGCTCCCAGATGGGAACAAATTACAGCAGAGCAATGGACACACTCTATCATAAGGGAAGGGTACAAGCTTCATTTCTTAAGCCTTCCCCCTCACACCATAGTGAAACAGTTCAATTCTCCAACATCTCTCCTCGACCTTCTGGGTAAGGAGATTGCCAGCCTTCTTGCCCAAGGAGCAATAGAAGAAGTACCTCTTCTTCAGCAAGGCACAGGGTTCTACTCCTCTTATTTTCTTATTCCAAAGAAAACAGGGGGATACAGACCCATCTTAGATCTCAGAGAATTGAACAAATTTCTATTCAAGGAGAAATTCAAGATGATTTCTCTCGGTGCTCTGCTTCCATACCTTCAGTCAGGACTGGCTTTGTTCTCTAGATCTCAAGGATGCGTACACCCATGTCCTCATCCATCCAACACACAGAAGGTTCCTTCGGTTCCTTTTTGGAGAAAAGCACTACCAATACAGGGTGCTTCCTTTCGGTCTAGCCTCCGCACCAAGGGTGTTCACGAAATGCATGGCAGTAGTAGCTGCATTTCTACGCACCCTGGGAATATTTGTTTTCCCATATCTAGACGACTGGCTCATTCGAGCTCCCTCAGTCGGAGGCCAAGACTTTTCTAACCTGCACAATGCGTGTCCTTCAGTATTTGGGACTGGTAATAAACATCCCAAAATCCAATCTCACCCCTACTCAATCTCTGGAGTTTATAGGGGCTGTCCTGGATACCACAACTGCAAGGGCCTATCTTCCTCAGGCTCGTTGCCTATGCTTGGTGCAGTTAGCCTCCCAAATACAGTTAAAGTCCCATTTAACTGCTCGGGAAATGTTACAATTCTTAGGCCACATGGCATCCACCGTGCATGTGGTTCCATATGCTCGCCTTCACATGAGGGCAGTTCAATGGACTTTGTCCACCCAATGAACTCAGGCATCAGGTTGCCTGTCAGACAAAATAGCAAACTCCAGTCGCCTTTTTTGGTCTCTCCAATGGTGGAAGTCCTCTCAAAACCTGTTGCTGGGGTCCCCTTTTCAACAGTCACTTCCCCAAGCAACCCTTACAACAGATGCCTCTCCAATGGGTTGGGGAGCTCATCTGCAAGATCTCTCCACCCAGGGCATCTGGTCTCCACAGGAGTCTTCTCTACACATCAATCTCTTGGAACTCAGAGCAATTTTCTTAGCTCTCAGAGTGTTCCACTCCCTGCTCAGCTACAGGACAGTCCTCATCCACACGGACAACCAAGTAGCCATGTTCTATGTGAACAAGCAGGGAGGGACTGGCTCTCTGTTGCTTTGCAACGAAGCTTTGCGACTGTGGGCCTTCGCCAGAGAGCATCAGATTCATCTTATGGCAGTATATCTTCCAGGCGTTCAAAACTCTTGGGCAGACAGACTCAGTCGAGTTCTGCTTCCACACGAGTGGTCCCTCCACATGGACCAGGTAGCCAGGATTTTTCGAATTTGGGGAACCCTGGACATAGACCTATTTGCAAGTCCATGGAATGCCAAACTTCCCCGGTTCTGTTCCAGAATTCCGTGTCAGGGAGTTCAGGCCAAGGATGCCTTCCTTCTTCACTGGGGTCAAGACTTCCTTTATGCCTTTCCACCCATTCCCCTAATTCCCAAAACACTTTTCAAGCTTCAGAGAGACCAAGGTTCCATGATCCTCATAGCACCACATTGGCCACGCCAAGTGTGGTACCCTCTACATCTGCATCTCTCTCAAGCTCCCTCCCTGGAATTGGGCTCTGCACCAGATCTTCTATCCCAGGAAGACGGAACATTGTGGCACCCAAACCCCCAGTCTCTCCATCTCAGGGCCTGGTTGCTGAAGGCCTAGACTTTCAAGTTTTTCATCTCTCTCAGCAAGTCTCAGATATTCTTCATGCTTCTAGAAAGCCTTCCACTAGACGTTCTTATGCTTTCAAATGGAAAAGATTTACCATTTGGTGTTCAGAGAAGGGTCTTAACCCTCTTGCATTACCTCTGAATTCTTTACTAGAGTATCTTCTGCATCTATCCCATGCAGGCCTTAAAACGAATTCAGTGAGAGTCCATTTGAGTGCTATTGCAGCGTCCCTCAAGCCTCTCAATGGACAGCCTATTTCCTCTCATCCTCTTATAGCAAGATTCATGAGAGGCCTTCTTTTAACTAAACCTCCCATTAGACCAGCTCCAGTGGCATGGGACTTAAATCTGGTTCTTGGCCAGCTTATGAAGCCACCCTTTGAACCTTTAGCCACCACCTCCTTGAAATTTCTTTCTTGGAAGGTTATCTTTCTCATTGCAGTCACCTCAGCACGTCGCATCAGTGAGTTGCAAGCCTTGGTGGCTAATCCTCCTTATACAAGGTTCCATCATGATAAGGTAGTCCTCAGGACCAATCCACACTTTATGCCCAAAGTGATCTCGCCTTTTCATCTGAACCAAGAGGTATACTTACCTGTCTTTTTTCCAGGACCTCATGCATCAAGTGCAGAGAGGAATCTTCATACTTTGGATTGTAAAAGAGCTCTTGCCTTTTACTTACAAAGAACACAGCAACATAGAAAGTCTTCTCAACTCTTTGTTGCTTTTGATCCTTCCCATTTAGGACTTCCAGTTTCTAAGAGAACACTGTCCAACTGGATTGCTCAGTGTATTTCTTTTGCCTACCAGGGTAGGAAGCTTTCTCTGGAAGGCCATGTCACAGCTCACAATGTGAGGGCCATGGCAGCCTCAATGGCTCATCTAAACTCTGTGTCCATCGACCAAATCTGTCGAGCGGCCACCTGGGCCTCGGCTCATACCTTCACAGCCCATTACTGTTTGGACAAGGACTCCCGCCGGGATGCCTCGTTTGGTCAGGCTGTTCTCAAACCCCTGTTCCATTCCTAATCAACTCCTACCCCCCTACCCTGGTTGGATGCCAGAGATCCATGGGGGGAGGTGGAGCTAGGGAGTCCCCATATGTGAAGACTCATTCCTGCTTGTTCCTGGAGATAGCACAGTTACTTACCTGTAACAGGTGATCTCTGGGAACAGCAGGAATAAGTCTTCACAACCCACCCACCTCCCCTAGGAGTTGTATCTCTCTATCTTTCCTTCCCTCTCTCTCTCTCTTTGTCTCAGCTTTAAAACTCGAACTTGAGAGAGGCGGTTGGGAAAGGCTTGAAGGCAGCACGCAGGTGCTGTGGGATGCTCCCAAAAGCTTTCTTATTGGACGCTGGGGAGCGTTCCCGCGCAGGCTCTGTCGGTACCGACGATACCCATATGTGAAGACTTATTCCTGCTGTTCCCAGAGATCACCTGTTACAGGTAAGTAACTGTGCTTTACCTTCCTATTGGTCCCAATTCAAAATTCAAAATGACACATCTGAATGTCAGGAGCTTTAATATTTGGGATCTCCAGGAACAAGCAGGAATAAGTCCTCACATATGGGTACGTCGGTACCGACGGAGCCCGTGCGGGAAAGCTCCCCAGCTTCTTAGAATAGAAGCTTTTGGGACCTCCCACTGCACATGCGCACTGCCTTCCCGCCTTCCTGAACAGCTCTCCTCAGTTTCTCTTTTTCCGCGGAGCCAGCAGGTCGTGTTCCTGTCACCGCTGAAGAAATTGTTATTTTATTTGTTTCTTTAGACCGCGTACCTGCCTTCCCCATACCGATACCGGTATCGCCGGTCTTTTCTTTCTTTCTTTAAAAAATTATAATTCTTTTTTTCTTATTTTTTAGCTTTTTGGTCACTTCAGAGAGGCCTCTCGGCCTACTCAATTTCTCCTCATGGAGAAGCCAGCCCCTGGATTTAAGAAGTGTACCAAATGTAATGCTGTTATTTCAGTCACAGACACCCATGACTGGTGTCTGAAATGTTTGGGGCCTGACCATTCCATACCGGACTGCCCATCTTGCTCCCACATGTCTAAACGTGGGCTGCAGAACCGGGCCAACAAATTCCATGTGCTGTTTGCTTCAGAGAATACAGCATCACAGTCATCCAGGTCTTCTTCTCCGGATGGATCTCAGGTAACCAAACCTTCTGTGGGCAAGTCCTCAAAGAGCAAATCTCCTTCAAAGCATCGAGAGGCTCTTAGCTTAGAACTTGAGGACCCTGCCCCAGCCAAACAACCCCGGCGGGAAGTCCAACTTCCAAAAACGCCAATTCAGGGGTCTCAGGTTGATATCGATGCTACGGCCTCGACAGATCACCTGTTAGCCTGCTCTGGGGTACCGGGTCACTCCGGTACCGACATCCAGGCAGCTATGGCGTCCATGGGCGATACTGTACAGTCCATGCAGCAGGCCGTCATGGCTTTCATTAAAGCTGCAACGCCATCGGTTCCGCTTTCAGCGGTTCCGGGCCCGATACCGGTATCGTCCGCCATGCCGGTATCGAGGCCATCCACCTCTAAACGCAAGTCGGTACCGTATGGGCTTTCGCTCCATACCGGTTCCATACCCGATACGCCCGATATCGATACCGATCGGTACGCGTATCGTGCGTTAGAGGAAAGCACCGATTCCTCTGAGGATTTTCACTCCTCTGATGATTCTGCTGAGTTTTCACTCAACTTACCTGAGGAGCCCTCTTCTCCTAAAAGGAGAATGTCCCCTCCAGAGGATTTGTCCTTCCAGGACTTTGTTTTAGATATGGCTACAGCCCTTTCTATTACCACATCCTCTGAAAAGGAACCCAGATCCAAAAAACTGGATATTTTGGGATACTCAAAGGCCCCTAAGGAGGCAGTTACCCTGCCTATCCATGAAATCCTTCAAGAACAACTGATGGATTTCTGGGAAAATCCTTTGACTTTGTCTCCTTATTCCCGTAGGTTGGACACCATGTATAGGGTCCCTCCTTCTCCTGGTTTCCAAAAGACTCAATTGCCCCACCACTCTATTGTGGTGAAGTCTGCAATGAAGAAGATTAGGAGTACCAAAAGGCACTCTTCCACCCCTCCAGGACGGGAATGTAAGACTTTGGACTCTTTTGGTAGGAAAATTTTCCAGGCTAGTATGCTTATAGCCAGGATTAATTCCTACAGTCTCTATATGGGCATGTTCCTGGAGGAACTTGCCAAAAAGGTGCGGCATTTTGCCCCCTTTATCCCTGAGGATAAAAAGCAGGGATTCCTTTCCCTAGTGAAACAACTCTTAGAGGTTTCTAAGTTCTCTAATAGGGCAGCATATGATTCCTTTGAGGGAGCCAGTAGGGCTTCGGGCATTGCTATTGCAGCCCGACGTCTTGCTTGGCTCCAGGCCTCTGATCTGGAACCTTGGGTTCTAGATGGCTTACGGAATCTGCCCTGTACAGGTGAGAACTTATTTGGGGAAGAGTGGCAAATCAAAGCCACCCAGATGGATGCTGAAAATGCCACCTTGGAAAGACTTTCAAAGTCCACTTCAATTCCTACTAAGAAAAAGTCTTTTAAAAGGCCTTACTATAAGAAGGCCAGAGTTGCTTCAAATACTGGCCAGCAGTCTTCTCAACCTCGCTATACTGCTAAGCGTCAGCAATCCAAACAAGCACGAGCTAAGCCTGCAGCAGCTACTGTAGCTCAGCAGGCTCCAACCCCTCAGGGGTTTTGACTTGCTCCTAGGGAACTTGCCACTTCTGGTTCTAACACAACCAGAACCTCTCACCATACCCGGAAGGTTGGTTCACTTTGCTCCCAGATGGGAACAAATCACAACAGAACAATGGACCCTCTCTATCATTCGAGAGGGTTACAAACTTCATTTCTCCAGCCTTCCTCCCCATCATATGGTGAGACCATTCAATTCTCCCCCATCTCTCCTAACCCTGTTGGGTCAAGAGGTTTCCTCTCTTCTTGCCCAAGGGGCCATAGAAGAGGTTCCTCTTCCTCAACAAGGGTCCGGTTTCTACTCCCCTTATTTTCTCATTCCAAAGAAGACAGGGGGATTCAGACCAATCCTAGATCTGAGAGAATTGAACAAATTTCTCTTCAAGGAGAAATTCAAAATGCTGTCTCTCGGCATTCTCCTTCCTTACCTCCAGGGTCAGGACTGGCTTTGTTCTCTAGACCTACAGGATGCGTATACACATATACTCATCCATCCATCCCACAGAAAGTATCTTCGCTTTCTGTTTCAGGGAAAACATTTCCAATACAGAGTACTCCCCTTCGGTCTAGCCTCTGCTCCAAGAGTATTCACAAAATGCATGGCAGTCGTAGCCGCATTTCTAAGAGGCATGGGAATCTTTGTCTTCCCATATCTGGACGACTGGCTCATCCGAGCTCCAACTCAGTCACAGGCCCAGATTTCCCTGGACCACACAAGGAGCCTTTTGCAGTATCTGGGACTGGTAGTAAACCTTCCCAAGTCCCGACTCATCCCTACTCAATCTCTAGAATTCATAGGGGCCCAGTTGGACACCATCACTGCAAGGGCCTACCTTCCACATGTTCGAGGCCAGCGCCTCCTGAGTTTGGCCTCCCAAGCTCAGTCCAGCACTCACTTGACAGCCAGGGAAATGCTACGCCTACTGGGTCATATGGCCTCCACAGTGCATGTGGTGCCCTATGCTCGTCTTCATATGAGAGCAGCTCAATGGACCCTGGCCACTCAGTGGACTCAGGCGTCAGGAGCGCTCTCAGACCAAATACAAACCTCCGATCGTCTGTTTTGGTCCCTCCACTGGTGGACTTCCACCAAGAATCTGTTGTTGGGGGCTCCATTTCAACCATTGCTACCCCAAGCAACCCTCACAACAGATGCCTCCCAAACAGGGTGGGGAGCCCATCTGCAAACTCTCTCCACTCAGGGCACTTGGTCTCTACAGGAGACCACCCTTCATATCAATCTTCTGGAACTGCGAGCAATTTACCTTGCCCTCAAGGTCTTCCACTCCCTCCTAGCCAACCTCACTGTCCTAGTTCAGACGGACAATCAGGTGGCCATGTTTTACATAAACAAACAAGGAGGGACGGGCTCTCTGTCGCTTTGCAACGAAGCTCTAAGACTATGGGCCTTCGCCAGAGAGCATCAGATTCACCTGCTAGCAGTGTATCTCCCAGGAGTTCAAAACTCTCGGGCAGACAGGCTCAGTCGAGTTCTGCTGCCACACGAATGGTCCCTACATTTGGACCAAATAAACCGAATCTTTCAGGAATGGGGGACCCCGGACATAGACCTCTTTGCAAGTCCGTGGAATGCCAAACTTCCCCGGTTCTGTTCCAGAACTCCGTGTCAGGGAGCTCAGGCTACGGACGCCTTTCTCCTGAATTGGAATCAGGCATTCCTATATGCCTTTCCACCCATTCCTTTGATTCCCAAGACTCTGTTCAAACTCCAGAGGGATCATGGAACTATGATCCTCATAGCTCCACGCTGGCCACGCCAAGTGTGGTTCCCTCTACTTCTACAGCTCTCCCAGGGATCCTACTTGGATCTGGGAGCTGCGCCAGACCTCCTGTCTCAGGAGGAGGGGACTTTGTGGCACCCAAACCCCAAATCCCTTCACCTCAGTGCTTGGTTACTGAAGGCTTAAGCCTTCAAGACTTTCATCTTTCCCAACCAGTGAAAGATATCCTTTCTGCCTCTAGGAAACCCTCTACCAGGCGTTCCTATGCTTTCAAATGGAAACGTTTTTCCATTTGGTGTGCTCAGCAGGGTCTTGACCCTCTGGCACTTCCTTTGAATTCTCTTCTTGATTATCTCCTGCATCTATCCAATGCAGGCCTCAAGACGAATTCGGTAAGAGTCCATTTAAGTGCTATTGCAGCATCCTTGAAACATATAAATGGACAACCTATCTCCTCTCATCCTCTTGTTGCAAGATTCATGAGAGGCCTGACTCTCACTAAACCTCCCATCAGACCACCCCCGGTCGCATGGGATTTGAATCTAGTGCTCGGTCAACTTATGAAGCCACCTTTTGAGCCAATGTTTTCCACCTCCTTGAAATTTCTTTCCTGGAAGGTCATCTTCCTCATTGCAGTCACTTCGGCTCGCCGCATCAGTGAGCTGCAGGCTTTAGTGGCTAATCCACCTTACACAAGATTTCATCATGATAAGGTGGTCCTTAGGACGAATCCCCACTTTATGCCTAAAGTGGTCTCGCCTTTTCATCTTAATCAAGAGGTATATCTACCTGTCTTTTTTCCAGCTCCTCATGCATCCAATGCAGAGAGGAACCTTCATACTCTGGATTGTAAAAGAGCTCTCGCTTTTTACCTTAATAGGACTCAGCCACATCGAAAGTCTTCTCAACTTTTTGTGGCCTTTGATCCTTCCCATTTGGGACTTCCAGTCTCCAAGCGTACACTTTCCAATTGGATTGCTCAGTGTATTTCTTTTGCTTACCAGAGCAAAAACATTTCTCTGGAAGGCCATGTCACTGCTCACAATGTGAGGGCCATGGCAACTTCTATGGCTCATCTGCACTCTGTTTCCATAGATCAGATCTGTCGAGCCGCTACCTGGGCCTCGGTTCATACCTTCACAGCCCATTACTGTTTGGACAAGGACTCCCGCCGGGATGCCTTGTTTGGCCAGGCTGTCCTCAAGCACCTGTTCCATTCCTAAACAACTCCTGCCCACCTTCCCAGAATGGATGCCTGAGATCCATACGAAGATGGCGAACCTTTACAGGGGATCCCATGCATCTAAGCTAGGGAGTCCCCATATGTGAGGACTTATTCCTGCTTGTTCCTGGAGATAGCACAGTTACTTACCTGTAACAGGTGATCTCTGGGAACAGCAGGAATTAGTCCTCACAACCCACCCACCTCCCCTAGGAGTTGTATCTTTTATCTATCTATCTTCCTGTCCTCTCTCTGTTGACTCAGCTATAAACTCGAAACTGAGGAGAGCTGTTCAGGAAGGCGGGAAGGCAGTGCGCATGTGCAGTGGGAGGTCCCAAAAGCTTCTATTCTAAGAAGCTGGGGAGCTTTCCCGCACGGGCTCCGTCGGTACCGACGTACCCATATGTGAGGACTAATTCCTGCTGTTCCCAGAGATCACCTGTTACAGGTAAGTAACTGTGCTTTATTGTATCATGGATGCAATTTTGAATTTGGTACCTGGATCAGTAATAAGGAGACTGACTCCACTGTGTTTGTGAAAATTTGGGGGTCTGGATATCCCTAGGTGTTGTGAGGGCTGAAGGACACTGAGATTTCCCCAAAGGAGAAGCCCTCAGCAGGGGATGTGCTGCGTGGGGGTGGAGAGAAGGATTTTCCACACTAATTGACCATTTTATTTACTTTAATAGTTAACCCTCTAGGTCAGCAGCATGTCACTCTGGTGGGATATAAAGGATAAGGGTCTCTCCATATAAAAGCAAAGGATAGATGCAAAAACAACCAACCAATGGAGAATGACCAATGACCATAAATTCTTAAAATTTATTAAGCACCCAACTCGGCCAAGTTTTCGCAAATCACGCCTGCATTAGGGGTCTACAAAATCAATAATAAAACTATAATACATAAAACCCATAAAATTGAAACATAAAAATATCATATGATAAAATATAGCATTTGAAAAATTCTCATGAATACAAAATGATAAAACCATACATAAATAAAAACAGAAGAACATTAAGAAATGCCATACTGGGTCAGACCAAGATCCATCAAGACCAGTATCCTGTTTCCAACAGTGGCCAACCTAGGTCACAAGTACCTGGCAGGTTCCCAAAAAGGCACACAGGTTCCATAATGCTAGTCCTTGGGTAAACAGTGGATTTCCAGGGTCCTCTTTAATAATGTTTTACGAACGTTTCCTCCAGGAACTTGTCCAAACCTTTTTAAAACCCAGCTACAACTTTTACTACATCCTCCAGTAACAAATTCCAGAGTTTAATTTGTGTTGAGTAAAAAACTAAAAATTCTCTTATTAGTCTTAAATGGGTTACATTATAACTTCATTGCGTGTCCTCTAATCTTTCTACTCTTTGATGGCGTAAACAACTGATCTACGTTTACCCGTTCCACTCCATTCATTAGTTTATAGACCTCTATCATATCCTTTTAAGCCTCTCCTCATAGGGATATCCTTCCATCGCTTTCACCATTTTTATTGCTTTTCTCTGTACTTTTTCTAATTCTGCTATACTCTTTTTAAGATACGGCAACCAGAATTGCACACAATATTCAAGGCGCAGTCCATACCATGGAACAATACAGAGGCATTATAATATCCTTTGTTTTATTCTCCATTCCTTTCCTTATGATTCCTAGCATTCTATTTGCTATCTTGGCTACCGCTGCAAACTAGGTGGAGGGTTTCAACTTATCCATGATGCTTAAATCTTTTTCCTAGGTGGTGATTTCTAAGGTGGAACCTTGCATCGTGTAACCAAAGTTTGGGTTGTTTTTTCTTAGTTTATTTTTATTTATTTATTTAGTATACATTTGTATACCGCTACTTCCAGCGATCAGCAGCGGGTTTTTTTGATTACAGATTGGAAATTGTCAAATCATGACAGGAAATTTTTGAGGTATAAACACATTGATTAGACAGGAAAGCACAGCACACAGAGAACTATTTTACAGGGAACATGGGCAATGGAGGGTTAAGTGGCTTGCCCAAGACCACAAGGAGCACCTGTGGGACTAGAAGCCCCAGTCCTTCCGGCCCAAGGTTGCTGTCCTCTAGTGGGATTTGAACCCCCGACCTTCCGGCCTGAAGTACCTTGACCCAACCACTAGGCTACTCCTCCACTCCATAACTTTGCACTTGTCCACATTGGAAATTCAAATGACAGATGAAATTTAATCTTCCAATTTATCAAGGTCCTCTTGCAATTTTTCTCAATCCTCTTGCGTTTTAACAACTTTGAATAATTTAGTGACATCTGCAAATTTGATCACCTCACTCCTTATGCCCATTTCCAGATCATTTATGAATGTTAAAAAGCAGTGGGCCCAGCACAGATCCCTGGAGTACTCCACTATTCATCTTTCTCCATTTAGAAAATCAGCCATTTAGTCCTACTCTCTGCTTTCTATCTTTTAACCAGTTCCTGATACACAATACTACACTGCCTCGTATCCCATGACTTTTTAATTTTGCCAAGAGTCTCTTGTGAGGGAACTTATCAAAGGCTTTCTGAAAATCCAGATACACTATATGAACTGGCTCACCTTTGTCTACCTGTTTATTCACATCTTTAAAAATACAACAGATTAGTAAGACAAGACTTTCCTTAGCTAAATCCATGTTGACTTTCTCCCATTAAACCATGACTATCTACATGTTCAGTAATTTTATTCTTTATAATGGTTTCTACCATTTTATCTGGTACTGACATCAGGCTTACCGATCTGTAGTTTACCAGATCACCTCTGGAACCCTTTTGAAAAATTGGCGTTACATTGGCTATTGTCCAATCTGCTGATACTACAGATGATTTTAGTGACAGTTCACAGTTAATGTACTACCTATGAAATTTGGTGTGCTCACTGGCTAAAACACTGTGAATATCTCCTGCAAAGTGTATAACCATCAAGAAATACTGACACTACACTGGTTCAATGTGAAGAGAAGAATGGAGGAAAAACATAAAATGTAATTAACTGTCTCCGCACACACACAAGAGCCATAAAACTGTAAATAATTGTGCATTTATGGACAGCTAGATAGTTAAATGGAAAGTACATCAGAGGTACTCGGAGAAGATGAAAGTTCTATCTCTTTTCTAACCCTTTTGCTCAGTGCTCTTCTACTCCTTTATTTCGCTTTAATCAGTAGCACAACTGTAATATTTTCTTAGTATCTGGCTGCCGGACCTGCCACATTAGGTCCATGTAATTCAGAGTTCTGCTCAGCTAGCTGTAGAAGGAAGGTGCCCTGTCCCCCCTTTACAACTGCTTTTTTTCAGTTGGAATAAAGCTCCACACATTGGTGGATCTGAGATAACATGGATCTCATAAAAGGTCATAAAAAAGGACTATCTTATTCATAAAATTATTGTGACAGACATACTCGCTTTTCCTAACTTTGGCATATGCAGAGCTGCATTTTTTTTCTGCGCAGTTGGGATCACCCATCACAGTACATTAATATTGTATTAGATGGTGCAGATCACTTTTTCATTCTTAATTGGTTCTTAAAAATTTCCTCTGGTGAAAATACTGATTGATTTGATGTTTAAATGAGCAATTTATTACAATTGCAAATATCCTGAATACAAAGCAGTTTAAAATAAGTAATGCCATTAAGAGATTGATAGACCCTGCCATGGAAAAAACCTGCCGTATGCTTCAGAGTTTGATGCTTTACACTGTGTTCTTAATGGCTCCAGATTTTATATTGAAAGAAGGATAGAAGTATAATGACAGCGTGAACTGGAGTTTGCTTAGATTCTGCATTAAAATAAAAATAAAACTACTCCTACTGCATGTCGTCGCGTTAGTGCTGAATCGTGACAACCCAGCAACCCCTGGAGTTTCTTGACAAGGTACTGTATGACCGTAAGTAGATTGCCAGGCCTTTCTTCCGAAACAATGAAGGGTAAAGTGACTTGCCCAAGGTCACAAGGAGTGCCAGTGGGACTTGAACCCTGGTCTCTTGGTCAGCTGACCACTAGGCTACTTTTCCACTCCTAATATGCAAATTAACGTAATTCTGTGAGATTTATTTATAGCACTTGCATCTCATTTTGAGAGCTCAAAAATAAAATATTTGGGGGAAATCATGGCCCTATTGCTTTAACAGCAAATTTATGGATCTGAATTTACCAGTTAAATGATTTTTTTAATGTTGCATTCTCTAGATAAACAATTTGTATTTCAGTATTTTAGGTGTATTTGTCAAAAACAAAAGCACCTATGAGCAAGGATGTGTCAGTCTGTCTATCTATCCATCTGTTATTTCTGCTGGAATTCTGCACACAAAAATGAAAATTTTGTGTCAAAAGGTCCGAATTCTGCAAAATTCTGCATGCTTTACCAACAAAGGCTATTGTTTTAAGTGATACTTAATTTAAAATATAATAAAGAACAAAATATCACCAAAACGTGCAAAATTTGGAATTATTGTGTGCAGAACAGTAGCAGCAGTAATAAAATCTGTACACGTTTGAGTGCACATATATGTCTGCACGTGCTTATTGAAGGGGCCATGTACCTTTCACGTATAATGTCAGTAAAGAAGGACGGACAGAGAGAAAGTAGAATCCTAAAAGGTGACAGGCTCTCTCCTGCTTCCACTGGGGTGATGCTGTTTGTAAAAATCATTCTTCATTTGCCCGGGCCCACCCTCCTGCATTCACTCCCATTGGCCAACTTTTGCTGAAACTTTCTTGAGCATCACCCCTTTGGCAACTCAGATTTTTGGCCTGCGCCTAGCTCTAGCTCCCACCTCCACCAACTCACTCCTGCTGCTAATTTCAGTTGTCTGACCTGGGAATTCATTGATACATAAGGGACATCTCTGCAGAGCCAGCCTCTATCCACTATGAGTACTATCATGATGAACATTTGAACAACCCAGAAGAAACATAGGTGCCCTATGAGTCCATGGCACAATTAGGGCAACACCAGAACATTAACTGCTGAGAGCATGGAAGGCATGTTCCTGATAGTTACCATGGTGCACGCAACTTTGCTGTAGCTTGACAATAACAGAGGTGCACTCAATACCACCTATGGAGGTGGCTGCGAGTGCGGCCGCTCTCCTGCCCACAGTGTAGGTAGCATGGGTGTGCTGCCTGCATGGCGCTCACTCTGCTCTAACCTTCCCACTGGCAACTCTAACACACCATGGGCAGTTAACGCCAAAATCCAGAAGCGCTGTGATGGCCCCATGCTAGCTGGCAAAGTCTGTCCAATGCATGCCTTTCGTGCAAGTTAGATCCCGGCTGACAACTAGTGCCCTTTTTGTAAAAAAAAAAAAACCCTCATATTCTCCTTTTATGTTCAGTCCCAGCAGTGGTCACTATTCACAGTATCTCAGAGGCCAGATTAGTCCTTGGAAGAGCCCAACTTCATCCTGTGATGCAGCACACCAGACAGGAGAAGGGCCTGAGAACTGTTAGCTACCCCTGACCTGCAAATGACTCACATCACATCACACACCCTCCTGCAGATTGTCATCGCTCTTCCTGTGAGCAACTTATAAACAAACTGAGCAACCTAGGGATGGACCCTAAAGTTACTGCTTGGGTTAGAAATTGGTTGGGTGGGAGGCGACAAAGAGTACAGGTAAATGGAGCTCACTCTGAGGAGAAGGATGTTACCAGTGGTGTGCCCCAGGGATCTGTCCTTGGTCCAATTCTTTTTAACATCTTTGTTAGTGATATAGCGGAAGGGCTGTCGGGTAAGGTTTGCCTCTTTGCGGATGATACCAAAATCTGCAATAGAGTAGACAACCAGGAAGGTATAGATAACATGAGGAGGGATCTAGCTAAGCTTGAAGAATGGTCTAGAATTTGGCAGCTGGGATTTAATGTTAAAAAATGTAAGGTCATGCATTTGGGCTGCACCAATCCAAGGGAGCAATATAGTATAGGGGGTGAACATAAGATATGCCATACTGGGTCAGACCAAGGTCCATCAAGCCCAGTATTCTGTTTCCAACATTGGCCAATCTAGGTCATATGTACCTAGCAGTTTTGTCCACTAAAGAAGAGTGGGACCTAGGCTTGGTTCTGTCTGATGATCTTAAAGTAGCTAGACAGGTAGAAAATGCGACGGCAAAAGCTAGAAGGATGCTTGGGTGCATACGGAGAGGAATGGCTAGCAGAAAAAAGGAGGTGATAGTGCCTCTGTATAAGTCTTTGATGCAACCTCATTTGGAGTATGGTGTGCAATTCTGGAGACCGCACCTTCAAAAGGATGTGAACGGAATGGAGTCAGTGCATAGGGTGGCTACTAAGATGATTAGTGGTCTTCATTATAAAGCATATGAGGACAGACTTAGGGATCTTAATATGTACACCTTAGAGGAAAGGCAGGATAGAGGTGATTGAGATGTTCAAATACCTCCGTGGCATAAATGTTCAGGGAGAGAGCCTCTTTCAATTGAAAGCAAGTTCTGCTACGAGGGGACATGGGATGAGGGTGAAGGGAGATAGATTCAGGAGTGATATGCGGAAATATTTCTTTACGGAAAGAGTAGTGGATCCGTGGAATAGTCTCCCAGTGGAGGTGGTAGAGATGAGGACAGTAACTGAATTCAAAAAAGCATGGGACCAACACAGAGGATCTCTAAAGGTAAAAAGAGGGCTGTTGTAGTTGTTGATAATGAAGGACAGACTAGATAGGCCATGTGGTCTATCGTCATGTTTCTATGTAAAGCATGGCTGACAGCTACTATACCAAGGAAAGAGATTAGCTAGACGGGTCAGTAAGATGAAGCATACCTACATGCAGTGCATGTGGTTTGCACTTTCTAACCTGTTAATACTTAAGGTGTAGCTGATTTTTTATTGTAATATTTGCATTCTTACAAAATTCTTCTAGTCTAGGAGTTTACAAGCCAGCTTCATTGACAATATTGCCAACTATAATTGGTAATATACTACCATTTATCTACCTCAAACCCTTTCCCTTGGCAGTGTCACTTATTTGATGAAACATAGCTTAGTTGCTACTGAACCAATAAAATCAAAGTCACTTCTTGGACTTTTCACTAAGAACCAAATGTAAAATGCAAAAACAGGAAGTATGTGGCTAAAATAATGGATAAGCACCTACAAGATGCAGGTATTCTCAGTTGTTTTAAGTTCATTCATACTGGTATTTCGATACCACTCTAATCCATAAAGGACTCAGGTGATTCACGGCATAATAAAACAATAGTAATGCAACACAAAATAATGCAATAATATTTTTCATTTAAAATATGACCACATACAATCAAATACAAAAGAGCAGTTTTGTGGTGCTATGATGATCGGATCCACTACTTTCACTGTTACCCTCTAAAAATGGGTTGCTCTGGACAAACAGGGTGATTTTATAAATGTGAGTATGGGGTTAAAGTATGCATGTAGTTTCACTTTGAAAATTATACTCACATTTACACTTGCTAAGTTGTATGTATAGTTTTTCTGATAAGAAATACGCACATGCATACGTTTCCAAACCTGCCCCCTGGAACGCCTCCCCTTACAACAGATAAAAGTATACAAACAATCACTTTTACTCACATATAGAGTGGGCAATTTTCTAAAAAACATTTCTGCAGGTAAAGCACGGTTTTACCCATGGAAAAGGTTTTGAAAATTATCCTTATACTCTATTTTTTTTCCTTTCTAGAAGAAATCAGCTGAAACACATGGTCTGCTAAGATGTAACATAACTGTACAAGAGCCTGAGAAAGTGACTTAATTGCTCAAAGTTATTCATATCAGACTCTTGAGTAGAGAGAATCTGATCTCAGTAGTATAAAGAGCCATCTCAACATCAATCATGAGTTAGGGTTTCACCACCATTATGTTTTGATAATGCATGCCTGATAAATCTCTTTGTTAATGGCTTCATGTATATAAGCATGGATCAATACATACTCCTATACTGCTGCCGATATCTGTGCGCAGTTACCTATAAAGCATAAGTTTCTTGTGGATGTTGACAGACGCCTAGGACATTGTATTCATCAGTTTTCTTTTTAAAGTGCTGTCAATGCTGGCCCCTGGGTTGTCTTGGCAGGATATGACCAGAAGTAGATTGCCAGGCCTTTTCTTCCAAGGCAATGGAGGGCAGACTTGCCCAAGGTCACAAGGAGTATCAGTGGGAATCAAACCCAGATCTCTTGGGTACTAGGCTGTTGCTCTGACCACTAGGCTACTCCTCCACTCCATAGTCATTATTACTACATAACATTTTTAGATGACTGTAAAAAACATAATATTTATCTTATAAAAAGTGTACATGTAGGAGGTAATTTTACAAAAGGCTGTCTAGATTTGTGTATGAATAATGTATATGAATCTAGATGATATAGTCATACATGCAAGTGCTCACTTCTGTAAGATACGTGTGTAAAAGATAGGTGGGCACATCTGATCGCATGTACTTACACTACTACTACTGATCATTCGTATAGCACTACAAGGGGTACGCGGTGCTGTACAGACACATATAAAAGATGGTCCCTGCTCATCAGAGCTTACAATCTAATCAATACAGACAATACAACAGTTGAGGACAGGGATACATCTAGAGAACTGGAGAGAAAACACATAGGAGACTAAGTGGATCAAGATCCAAAAGCGGCCTCAAAAAAGTGAGTTTTCAGCCTGGATTTGAAAAGGGCCAGAGATGAAGTCTAATGCAAATATTCAGGTTGTTAGGTCCAGGCATAGGGAGCAGAAAGGTGGAAGGATTGAAGTCTGGAATTGGCAGTAGAAGAGAAGGGCGCCCATAGAAGGGATCTGCCAAGAGCGGAGTTGCCAAGGAGGGGTGTAGGGAGAGATAAGAAAAGAAAGGTAGTGAGGAGCAGCAGAATGAATGCACTTATAGGTCAGTAGTAGAAGTTTAAACTGGATATGGAAGTGGATAGAGAGCCAATGAAGCAACTTGAAAAGAGGGGTTATATGGGTATATCGAGGCTGATGGAAGATTTGTCATGCAGCTGAGTTTTGAACAGATTGAAGGAACGTGAGATGATTCAGAAGGAGACCAGCAAGGAGAAGATTGCAATAGTCAAGGTGGGAGGGGGCTAAAGAGTGGATAAGTGTTTTAGTTGTATGTTCTCAAAAGGAAGGGGCAAGTTTTGTTGACGTTATAGAGAAAGAAACAACACGTTTTAGCTATCAGTTGGATATGTATGGAGAAGGAGAGGGAGGAGTCAGACAACTCCAACATTGCGAGCCGAGGAAACAGGGAGGAGTAGAACATTATCCACAGAGATTGAAAATGGAGGGAGGTGGGTTTAGGGGGGGGAATAAGAAATTCTGTTTTCGCCATGTTCAATTTTAAATAGCGGTGAGACATTCAGGCAGCAAAGTCAGATAGGCAGGCAGAGATCCGAGCCTGGATTGCCAGAGAGATTTCAGGCGTAGAGAGACAGATCTAAGAGTCATCAGCATAAGGATGGTACTGAAAACCAGGAGAGGAGATGAGTACACCAAGGGACTGGGCATAGAGAGAGAAAAGGAGTGGACCCAAGAGAGACCCTTGGGGTACACCAAATGAGAGTGCGATAGCAGTAGAGGAGGAACCACCAGAACAAATGCTGAAAGTGTGGTTGGAGAGATAAGAAGAGAACTAGGATAGCACAGAGTCCTTAAAACCAAGTGAGGACAAGGTATCAAGGAGAAGGAGGTGGTCAACAGTATCAAAAGCAGCAGAAAGGTCAAAAAGGATGATGATCCAGTAAAGGCCCTTGGATTTTGCCAGGAACAGGTCACTAGGGACTTTGGCAAGAGCCGTTTCAGTAGAATGTAAAGGACAAAAGTCAGATTGCAATGTATCCAGAAGGGTTACAGGTGTGCACAGGTGGAGTATGGGCGGAGCACAAGGCTATGCATATAGGGCCTGAGATTCTAAAGGCATTTATACAGTTTACTGACTATAAACCATGTAAATGCCGCTGAACGAGATATTCAACGGCACTCACACGGTTAGTGTCACTGAATATTCCCAACTAACGCTGCTATACACCCCGATGCTAACCGCGTAGCCTCGGGGCGTGTCGTGGGCAGTGAAAGTCGCTAACAAGTGGCGATACTGCACTGCTATCCGATTAGTAGGCAAAGCAAAAGCTGTTTTACCCGCAGGAGTTAACCGGGAAGAGGTGCAATATTGCCGCTATGCAGTTAGCTTCTGTGGCGTCAGAGGCTGTGCGGTGACCTTGGATATTCAGTGATGAGGCTGCATATGACCCCAGTATTGAATATCTAGGGTTAGAGATTGGCAGTGATGGCGATGCGCTGTGGCGGCACATAGCCATCCTACTTGAATATCAGGCCCATAAAGTCTAAAATACAATTTACATGTATTCCTAGTAAATCTGGTAAATACCAGATGTTTTGTTGATAGAAGTGCTCTTGCATTAAATTAGCTCACACTTTTGACCACTTACACCCCTATTTTATAAAGTATGTGAATTACCCTCCAACTACTTTCCTTTATCAAATACTAGCATAAGTGGTTGAAAATGTGCCTAAATCTGGTGTGAATTTCCACACCTAGATTTTTCAAGAATGTACATAAATTATATTTCATAATCTCCATGTATAATTGTGTGCTGCCCACATTCCACCTATGTGCATGCCCATAGTAAAAACATACACCATGCAATGCATACATGTACTTTGAGGCTGGTCGGTATTTCATAACAAACTACTTATGTACATAAATGACTAAAATACCGCCATCTACATGCATTCTTGCCACCTAAAATCTAGGCAGCTCCTTATAAAATTACCCCCATATTGTATTTTATTAACCCTGAAATATTTTAGGAACAACATGAACTGCTTTCTACTATGGCTCCCATTATTGCAGTCTTGACATACAAAATTTACACATTTCATTCAAATTTCTTATATACAGAGGCATACTCGACGTGCAGCCTTCTTAAAAACCAACCACTCCAGGAGACATGAGGATTCCATTTTAAATAGGTTGTGGAGAGGAGAATGGAGATATCCATGTCAGGATATGCTCAATTATTCCAATAATTTACAAAAGAATACGCAAAACATGGAACTCTTTGTAAAATCCCTGTATGGATGTCCGCAAATACACGTATCTTGTATCGTGAGTTTATAAATAAAGATAAACACAGAAAGAGTGTGGGCTCACAATCTGCACTGTAGTTATCGGCACTTACACCACCTGAAACAACGCCCCCCTTCGGATCTTCCCCAGACAACATAAGATCGCCCCCAAACTCCACGACACACATTTTAACCCACCCAGCTCTTACTAGAAGCTTTTCCTGGTAGTCTACTGCAGAGCAGGAGTGATCCCATTGCTCTTGTACCATTGGGCACCCAGGTTCAAAATGGTACCTCTGACCCCTTGCACTACTATTCTTAGAAGTCAAGCTGACAAATAAAGAGCACTCATGCTAAGCATTGACAAAAGGGTCCCTAAATATTTCATTTTATTATTTTTGCCTCCATATTCTAATAAAGTTCTTGGCAGCAGTCATTATCACATAATTGCCCCGGCATTATTGTAAGATGCTGTCACTTTTGGCTATGGACATCTAACCATAAGTATGGGCAGTTAAGTATCACTTCATGAGAACTTGGTAGGAATTAATAAGCATACTCAGTAAATTTCAATGAATGTATTTTTCTGTCACACTAAAGCTGGGAATATATCATGGTATATATGACATATGCCAACTGCATAGGCCTAATTTTGTGATACATACAGGGTGGGGTCAAAAACAGTAATGGCAGTGATATAAATTAATATATATGCTGTGGTAATATCTTCTGATATACGATATTTTACAATACGCCAATTAATGCTTTAATGCATTAATCTATGTGCATAATATATTTGGGTGGTATGCAGATGAGCATAAGAAGCCAATGGATTCATCCGCCCATATGGCTCTGAGGAGGGATGCAGCTTTCCTGGTGAGATCTGCCATCTGGTGAAGCTGGAAAGGAAGTCTGCTTGCTTAGAGATAGTAAGGTAGAGCATAGGCACTGGAATTAGGTGCTGTAGGGTGGGGAGAGCAAGCTTTTGCTGGTGAATTTCACCAGATGTCAGCTGGTATAATAATATTTGGGGGTGGGGGGTTAAGTATTCAAAAACAACAAATACAAAAGTGTGATTTGCATGAAAACAGTACAAAATTTCCAGAATATGCAAATATGCCAAAATTTTGGCTTTGCATTTTCATTCACATGAAACACTTTTGGAGCATGGCGTTGCAAAAGTGCCTTTTGCGGCAGAAAACTTTTGTGCAAAGTCCACTTCTTGCAAATTCCACATTAATGAGCTGCTGTGCTGCAAATTTATAGAAACTGAACAATTTTGCAAAAACCAATGTGCGAAAAAGGCTTTTCACAAACCCCTCCCCCCAATTAAAAAAAGCCCTATGCCTCACTAAAGTATAGAGGTTTGTATTGAAGGGCCAGGGCAGGAATTTGCATGGTAGTGGTAGATACTAAGGGTTCCACTGGCTCTGAATCAGAGGGTACCTCAAGAAATATCTGTTGGGCCACTGGCCCAAGACTCTCCTCCCCATCCCAGCATGGGCTAAAGTGGACAAAAATATTGTCTCTCCCTACAACCACCAAGACCTGCCACAATGTGCCTAGCCCTTCTCTCTTAAAACCAAATGCTTTGGCCTTGGGGACCCCAATCCCCACGAAATTTGACAAATATACAAAACAGCAGGAGGAATCTCCATTTGCTAATGTCCTGGTGCTAACATCTTCCAAAATGGCAGTGCTTGAGCACTTGCAGTATATAGGGACACACTGCTAAGGATCAGGCACCACCCTTTGAAAGATGATAGTGCTGGGATAAAAGCATGTGGTGATCATACCTAACACATTGCGTATTATCACCTTTGGATAGAGTAGGGCTTAGGACTCCTTCAGACACAGCATTTGTTTGTAAGGCGGTAAGGGCCACAATATTTGTGGACTATTAGCCCTGGCCCAGGACAGGGGAGAGGTATTGATCCTGCTGATCCACCATGGGGTCTATGAAGAAGGCCAATGGTCAGTAGTTCACTTTTCTGTGAATTTTTAACGTTATCAGAGCCGGCAACTCACAAAATTCCTAGTTGTGGCAAAGCATGAAAAGTTCATCATCAAATTTAGCTATGGCTTACAAATGTGCCAGGAACTTATTCTGCAAAAGATGACTACTAAGTTGTCATGCCTCCCACCAAAAACACTTCATCCTTCTTGGTGATATCAATCTCCCCTCAGCTAATGTTAATCAAAGCAATGCCTCTCCTTCAAGCCATGAACAATCTGCAAGTTACACAACTAATCAACACCTCAATTCACCTAAAGGGAGGCACCCTTTCATTTACTCTTCCTCCCAAACAACCTGCTCTCCTCTGCACACTACTTCTCCCCTTTATCCACTAAAAGTTTTTAGGGGTTAGTTGACCTAATATACTATTCAATATGCACCCTAAAACATGCATCTTCAGCTAATGCCCATTATATGAAAACATTATATTAAATCAATGGACGTCAAGGTACTTTTCCTGTTTTGCCTGATGAAGGTCACAAATTCTTACATCAAGCTTGGGTGTTTAAAAATATTATCTTGGAAGCCCAGACCAGCTGTATTCCACGCTTTAAGAAAAGTGGAAGTCCAAAAAACTGCCAGCATGGTTTAAAGGTGAGGTCGGAGAGGCTGATGTTGCCAAAAAAGCATCTTTCAGGAAATGGAAAAAAAGAGCTAAATGATGAAAACTGGAAACAGCACAAGCACTGGCAAGTTAAATGCAAGGCATTGATAAAGCAGGCAAAGATAATTTGAGAAGAAACTTGCTGTGGAAGCAAAAACACATCATAAAGACTTTTTCAAGTACATTCGTAGCAAAAAACCTGTGAAAGAGTCAGTTGGACCATTATATGATAAAGGGGTAAAAGGGGCAGTAAGAGGGGACAAGGCTATAGCGGAGAGACTGAATTAATTCTTTGCTTCGGTCTTTACTGAGGAAGATGTAGGGATGTTACCCATGACTGAAGTGGTATTTAAAGGTGATGCTGCAGAAGAATTGAAAGAAATATCGCTACACCGGGAAGATGTATTATAGCTATTTGATAAACTGAAGAGTAGCAAATCACATGGACTGCATGGTATACATCCAAGGGTATTGAAAGAATTGAAATATGAGATTGCAGATCTGCTATTAGTAATCTGTGAACTATCATTAAAATCATCTGTAATACCTGAAGATTGGAGGATCGCCAAAATAATGCCAATTTTTAAAAATGGTTCCAGGGGTGATCCGGGAAACTACAGACCGGTGAGCCTGACATCAGTACCGGGAAAAATGGTAGAAAACATCATAAAAACAGAATTACTCAGCATGTAGTTAGTCATGGCTTAATGGGAGACAGACAACATGGCTTCAGACAAGGAAGTTCTTGTCTTACTAATCTGTTATGTTTTTTTGAAGGTGTGAATAAACAGGTAGACAAAGGTGAGTCAGTTGATATAGTGTATCTGGATTTTCAGAAAGCCTTTGACAAGGTCCCTCATCAGAGACTTGGCAAAACTAAAAAGTCATGGGATAGGAGGTGATATACTATTGTGGATCAGGTACTGGTTACAAGATAGAAAGCAGAGGGTAGGGCTAAATGGCCAATTTTCCTAATGGAAAAAGGTGAATAGTGGAGTACCCCAGGGATCTGTGCTGGGTCTGCTGCTTTTTAACATATTCATAAATGACCTGGAAAAGGGAATAACGAGTGAGGTTGTCAAATTTGCAGATGACACAAAACTATTTAAAGTTGTTAAAACCCAAGAGGATTGTGGAAAATTGCAAGAGGATCCTGATAAATTGGAAGACTGGGCATCAAAATGGCAGATGAAATTTAATGTGGACAAGTGCAAAGTTATGCATCTAGGAAAGAACAACCCAAACTATGGTTACACGATGCAAGGTTCCACATTGGGAACCACCACCCAGGAAAAAGATTTAGGGGTTATCATGGATAACATGTTAAAACCCTCCGTTCAGTGTGCAGCGGCCAAGAGAGCAAATAGAATGCTAGGTATCATAAGGAAAAGAATGGAAAATAAAACAAAGGGTATTATAATGCCTCTGTATCATTCCATGGTGTGGCCTCACCTTGAATATTGTGTGCAATTCTGGTTGCCATATCTTAAAAAAGATATAACGTTATTAGAAAAGGTACAGAGAAGAGCCACCAAAATGGCAAAGGGGATGGAAGGATACTCCTATGAAGAGAGGCTAAAAAGGTTAGGGCCCTTCAACCTGGAAAAGAGACAGCTGAGGGGAGATATGATAGAGGTCTATAAATTAATGAAGAGTGGAACAGTGGAATATAAAAAGACTAGGGGACATGCAATGAAGTACAGGGTAACTTATTTAAGACTAATAAGAGAAAATATTTTTTCACTCAACATGTAATCAAACTCTAGAATTTGTTACCGGAGGATGTAGTAAAAGCTGTTAGTATAGCTGGGTTTAAAAAAAGGTTTGGACAAGTTCCTGGAGGAAAGGTCCATAAACCATTATTAAAAGGGACACGGGATATCACTACTTGACCCAATACAAGCTTTGGGGAAAAGCGTAGTTACTCACCTGTAACAGGTGTTCTCCAGGAGCAGCAGGAATCAGTCCTCACATATGGGTGACGTCGGCGCCGACGGAGCCCTCACGGAGCAATTTTCCCCAGCTTTCAAAGAAAGCCTTTGGGAATTGCAGCGAGCATGCGCGGTCCTCTTCCCGCCCAAGGGTGCCATCTTGCTCAGTCAGATGACATAGCTAAAAGACAGCAAAAATTAGCAAAAACGAAAGCATATAACTGCAACTCCAAGGGGAGGAGGGAGGGTTGTGAGGACTGATTCCTGCTGCTCCTGGAGAACACCTGTTACAGGTGAGTAACTACGCTTTCTCCAGGACCAAGCAGGAAGTCAGTCCTCACATATGGGACTCCCAAGCTTAAGGCTACCGGAGACCCTAAGCACAAAAATGAGCTCCCTCAAGGTCAGTAGCACAGAAGGAAGGAATCTTCTCTGAATATGTCTCCAACCGGTAGCCCAACATCCGGGACAGAGGGTAGGAGTTGCCTATACCTCGAAGAGGTTACGGAGGACTGCCTGTCCGAAAGCACTGTCCCTGCGGGACTCCCTCTCCAGGCAGTAATGGGCTGCAAAAGTCTGGCTTGAAGACCAAGTAGCGGCCCGGCAGATGTCTGCCAATGGAACAGAGCGGAGGTAAGCTACCGACGTAGCCTTCGCCCGAACACGATGAGCTGTGACTCTACCTTCCAGCACGAGGCCGGCTGCCTCGTAAGCCCAAGCGATACAGTCCGCAATCCAGATGGACAGAGTACGCTTGGAGACAAGGAGCCCCAACTTGTTGGGGTCATAAGACACGAAGAGCTGAACAGCCTTTCGGTGCTCCCATGTACGGTCAAGGTAGAAGGTCAACGCCCTTCTACAGTCCAGGGTATGCAGGACCATTTCAGCTCGGCTGGAGTGTGGCCTGGGAAAGTAGGTCGGAAGTACCACCACCTGGTTGATGTGAAAAGGGGAAACCACTTTGGGAAGAAATTTAGGGTGAGTCCGTAGGACTATCCGGTTCTTGTAGAACCTAGTGTAAGGAGGATCAGAAACCAGGGCCTGCAGCTCACTAACGCGTCTAGCAGAAGTGAGGGCTACCAAGAACAAGGTTTTCCAGGAAAGAAAACGTAGCGGACAGGTAGCCATAGGCTCAAAAGGCGGACAGGTAATCCGCTGCAACACCACATTAAGATCCCAGTCCGGGGCTGGCGGGCGCAAAGGTGGCTTAAGGAGAAGGAGGCCTCTGAGAAACCGAGCCACCAGAGGGTGGCTGGAAAGAGGTCTACCATCCACCGGCAGGTGATGCGCAGAAAGAGCACTGAGGTGGATCTTTACCGAGTTGGACTTTAGTCCAAGGTTGGAGAGAGAGAGCAAGTACTGCAAGACCACTGATGCTGAACAGGAGAAAGGATCTTGAGACTGCTGAGTACACCAGACGGAGAACCGACGCCACTTGAGAGCGTAGGTCTTGCGGGTGGAGGGCCTCCTGGAGGCCAAGACGACCTCTTCCACATCTGGAGGTAGCTACAGAGGAGCAAGGACTACCCTTTCAGCAGCCAGGCCATCAGATGAAGGGATCAGAGATTGGGGTGTAGGAGAGTCCCCTGATCCTGCGACAGGAGGTCGGGCTGAAATCCCAGTGGAAGAGGAGTGTCTACCGCTAGCTGCATCAGAAGCGGGAACCAAGGTTGTCTCGGCCACCGGGGAGCCACTAGGATCATCGATGCTTTGTCTCTGAGAACCTTGAAGAGCGTCCGAGACACCAGTGGCATGGGAGGAAAGGCATACAAGAGGCCGGTGGACCATGGAATTAGAAAAGCATCCGCCGCTACCCGAGAGGATGCGGCTGTCGAGAGCAGAACCTGGGCAGTTGCCGGTTCAGAGGACTGGCAAACAGATCCATGGTGGGGAGGCCCCACTTGAGAAAGATCCGCTGAACCACCAGCGGATCCAACCTCCACTCGTGTGGCTGGAGGATCCTGCTGAGCTTGTCGGCCAGGTAATTTTCTTGACCTGGGAGATAGACAGCCTTGAGGATGAGGCCGTGGTGGACTGCCCAAGAGCATAGTTTTGGGCCTCCTGACAGAGAAGGAAGGAGCCTGTTCCGCCTTGTTTGTTCACATAGAACATTGCCACCTGATTGTCTGTCTGTATCAGCACCGACTGGTGAGAAACCAGGTGAGAGAATGCTTTGAGCGCTAGGCGGATGGCTCTGAGCTCCAGGAAGTTTATCTGCTGAGCAGACTCCCAAGGAGTCCAGAGGCCTTGAGTACATGTCCCTTGGCAATGTGCTCCCCAACCCAGGAGAGAAGCATCGGTCGTCAGGACCTGAGAATGCGTAGGGGGCTGAAAAGTCACTCCTAGTACTAGGTTTGGCAGATGAAGCCACCATTGTAGAGAAGAGACCAGCTGGTTGGAGATCCGTACGGAGTCCGCTAGGCTCCCGGTGGCCTGATGCCATTGATTGCGAAGGCACCACTGAGCAGGACGCATGTTCAGTCGGGCATTGGGGGTCACATGGACCGTGGAAGCCATATGGCCGAGCAGTCGCAGAAAATGCCTGGCTGAGACCAGCGCATTGCTGTGAAAGTGGCCGGCGAGATCCATGAGCCGCTTGGCCCTGTCCAGAGGGAGGAAGGCCCGCGCCTGAAGTGTGTCCAACTGGGCGCCGATGAACTTGAGATTTTGAGAGGGGAGCAAAGTGGACTTTGCGAAGTTTATGACAAAACCCAAGTGCTGGAGCACAGCCACAGTGCGATGAGTGGCTTGAGTGGCCTCCTGGGAAGACTGGGCTCTGATGAGCCAGTCGCCAAGGTATGGGAACACAAACAGACCTTGAAGTCTCAGATAAGCCGCCACCACTGCGAGGCATTTGGTGAACACCCTGGGTGCGGAGGATAGGCCAAAAGGCAGCACTCTGTACTGGTAATGATTTCCTCCCACAACAAATCTGAGATATTGTCTGTGGTCCGGATGAATGATGATATGAGTATATGCATCTTTCAGATCCAAGGAGCATAGCCAGTCTCCCTGCTGGAGGTAGGGCAGCAGGATTCCAAGGGTAAGCATCTTGAACTTTTCCTTTGCAAGGAACTTGTTGAGGTTTCGCAAGTCCAGGATGGGTCTGAGGCCTCCTGTTCTTTTTGGAATCAGGAAGTACCTGGAGTAAAACCCTTGACCCTTCAGGTGGTGGGGAACCGGTTCCACGGCTTGTTCCTGAACGAGACTTGCTAACTCCTGAAGGAGTAAGTCCCTGTGCAAAGGAAGTCTGGGAGGCTCCCCTGGAAAGTAGGAGGGAGGTACCTGGTGAAAGTGAAGAAGATAGCCCTTTTGAACTATGTGAAGTACCCAGGTATCTGTGGTGATGTTGGACCACCTTTGGGCAAAGTGGACCAGCCGGACTCCTGTGCTGAGAGAAACCAGCTGAGGGGGAGAGGCTATGCTGAAGAAGTCAAAAACCCCCACCCTGCTGAGCAGGGGCCGGTGGTGCAGGCTTGGGGGCTTGCTGCCTACGGGACCCATTACCCCGTCCCTTGGCCTGCTTTCCCTGTGGGGGAGCTGCTGAGGTGTGATACTGAGGGTAGTATTTATAGGCAGCACCTTTCCTCGGGTAAAAGGGCTTTTTCCCCGAGGCCTTCTTCTTTTGAGAAGGGGCAGAGGTCTTCCTTGAGAGACGAGTCCTGGTGAGAGTCTCCGTCTCGATTTGTGCAGCCTTCTCATCCATGGGCTTGCCAAAGAGGTTATCACCTCGGCAGGGGACATCGACCAACTTGTCCTGTACCCAGGGCTCGAGGTCGGACGTCTGAAGCCAAGCCTGGCTGCGTCCACCGATGCCGGCCGCAGCTACTCGAGTCGAAGCCTCAAAACCATCATAGGCTGCTTGAGATATAAACTTGGAGCACTCCCGAATACCAGTGGACAAGGTTTGGAACCTCTGCAAAGGTTCGTCGGAGAGACCAGCAGAGAACCCGGCTATTTCCTTAGCCAGGTCTCGGAGATACATGCCCATGTAAAGCTGGTATGTCTGGACTCGACAAGCAAGCATTGAGCCCTGGAAGCACTTTCTACCGAGGGCATCCAGGCTTCGGGCTTCCCTACCAGGGGGCACCGAGGAGTGCATTTTTTGACTCTTAAGTCTATGCATGGCCGATTCCACCACCATGGAATGGTGCGGTAGTTGTGCCTTCTGGAAGCCGGGGCTCTTGCGGACTCGATAAATGGAATCGACCCGCTTGCTTAATACCGGCGACGCCGCCGGGCTCTCCCACATGCGGAAGAGAAGTCGTTCCAGCATCAGAGGAACCGGTACAATAAAGGCCTCCTTCGGGGGAGAGTCATATTGGAGGGAATCGAGTTCTTCGACTCGAGGCTCCTCCTCGGGATCCGCGGGGAAGGCCAGAGAACCGGGTATCCTCCGGGGGGGACCGTCTCCGAGGTTCGGACTCGGGGGAGTCCGAAGGGACACACCGAGTCCGAAAGGAACCAGGTGACTCTTCGTCCTCCGATTCCCAGGCCGACTCCTCGGAGGAGGAGTCGAGCGGCTCCGGTCGGGCGGGCACCGATGCTATCCGCTCCGACGCCGAGGGAGTCGGCGTCGACGACATCGGTCCCGAATGGGAGGCCGAAGGAGACCTCGACCGAGGATCGACTCGAGCCCTCATGGACTCGAGGATCGGCTCGGTCTCCGGGGTCGTTTTGGAGGTCGACGTCCCGGTGGTCAGGGTAGAAGCACCGGCGAGGCCAGCGATCAATACCCGCTGCTGGTCCAAGAAGGCAGTCAGACTGCTCTCCAAGGCCGTCAACCTGAGTCCGAGCTCAGGAGACCCAGCAGCCCCCGACTCGGGCCCCGACGGCGGGTCTTTCGGAGGCGAGTCAACGAGGACAACAGTACTCACGTGAGCGGGTAAGTCCACCTCGAGTCGAGGATGTTTTGACGGCCTCTCCATCTCCGAGGACCCGGGACGGGAGTCGGGGCTATGCGACCTGGCCCTCGAGGAACCAGGAGCGTCCACCGATCCTGCCCTCGCGGGTTTCTTCTTCCGATGATGTTCCCGGGTAGGAGACCCCCTCTCAGAGGAACTTCGACGATGCTCAGGACCAGAGTCCCGAGACGTTGAAGCCTCTGACGAGGTCCGAGCCCGGCTGGAGTCAGAGAAGATACGCTCCCGCTGATGCTGCCGACTCCTCAAAGCTTTTGAGGACATTTTGCCGCAGGGCACACAGACCAGGGAATCATGATCTGGGCCGAGGCAGCGGAGGCAGAAGTCATGAGTGTCTGTAAGAGACATGAGTTTCTTACAGAGATCACACTTTTTAAAGCCGCTGGCAGCCATCAGGGGAAAAAGGGCCCCTGCGAGGTCGAATGACCGGGCTGCCAGGAAAAAAGGAAAAAGGCGCGAAATCTGTCACGAAGGACAAAAAAACGAAAAATAAGGGACGGACTCGCAACCGGCGTCGCGAGTCCGGGCGGGAAAAGAACCGGCGTCGAACCGAAGAAAAAAAGAGAAAAAATCAACTTTTCTGCGGGGATTCACAGGCAACGTCTGTAGGGCTCCGCGGAAAAAAGAAGACTGAGCAAGATGGCACCCTTGGGCGGGAAGAGGACCGCGCATGCGCGCTGCAATTCCCAAAGGCTTTCTTTGAAAGCTGGGGAAAATTGCTCTGCGAGGGCTCCGTCGGCGCCGACGTCACCCATATGTGAGAACTGACTTCCTGCTTGGTCCTGGAGAACTGCTAGGTACTTATGACCTAGATTGGCCACTGTTGGAAACGGGATACTGGGCTTGATGGACCTTGGTTTGACCCAGTATGGCATATCTTATGTTCTTATGTACTATGTCTAATCTAAACTCTTCCATATAAGTCAGTAGTATGACTGAATCTGCATCTAGCACATTTTGAACTTGTCTGGTTTCTGTGAGCTTTCTTTTTTAAAATTGCGTGTGTGTCCCATTTTCAAGTAACCCTTTCTGGATAAATCAACTTCCTCCAGAGAAGACCATTTCTGTTTTAAATCTTTTGACAACTAATTTTATTCTTGTATAAGGAAAGAAGCAGCCTATTTAAAAAAACATGGAAAGTGGCATTTACTTATTTATGGAAGGAAGAAGATGTGTGCTGGGGTGCAGTTTAACTGGATAATGTCAAATGGCAGCACTATAATTAAGTCTAACTAGAAAAATACCCGGTTTATAAAGTTAGACAGAAATGTTATATCTGAATTGTATAATTTATTAATTGATTTTGATATTTTTACCCGTCAACCACTTGGATGTTTAATTGATGGGCGGTATATCAAATAAAGTGAACATTAACATGAAAACATACAGGGGGTCATTCCAGAATAGGAATAAGCCCTTTGGATGTGCAGTGTAGATGTTTTTCTAGTGAAAACATCTACAACCATATTCT
Organism: Ichthyophis bannanicus; assembly: GCA_033557465.1. Taxonomy (NCBI): domain Eukaryota; kingdom Metazoa; phylum Chordata; class Amphibia; order Gymnophiona; family Ichthyophiidae; genus Ichthyophis; species Ichthyophis bannanicus. Next base: position 58,799,379 of record CM066047.1, on the reverse strand, counting down.
GAAACACCCGTGGTCCTGCACGTCCAAGGCACTAGCATGGGGATCTCGGAATGTGGGTGGAAGGGGGCGGAACAGGGTTGAGGTCAGCAGCGGAGACGTGCAATACATATTCAGGAAAGGACTGTGTACGTTCTGTGTGTTTCCCATAGATATCCACATTATACCACTGGAAACATGGACTAAGGCCAAGACTTAGAAACTTCTCTGCTCTGCGTCCCGTGGATGGAAATTCTATTCTGGCCATCAGAATCTGGGTGCACAGCGGTAGCACCCGATTCTGATCCTGTGGGGGCTAGATGTGCCCATGGGATCTGATCTACCAACCTGGATGTGCAGGCCATGGCCTGATTCTGATTGGCCGCATGCCCAGCTACCTCAGCTAGGCTCCTGAATGGAGCCGCAGTGCCATGGCTTCCCATTGCCATGGCACTGCGGCTCCATTCAGCAGCCATGATCCCCTGTCGCCAAAGAAAAGGCTCTTTCCCCACAGCCTGGCCTCCCATGGCCAGGGTCGGGCTGTAGGGCTCCCACTACATCCCACACCTGAGGTTGCCAGGATCCATGGTCCCTGAACATCCAAGAGAACTTTTTCCACTTCCTGGAAACCCTGCTGATCCTGGATGTACAGGTCCGACCTCAGAATTGGCCCAGTATGTCCAGGGTCGCATTCCTGCCCACCACCCACCCTCACTCCTCCAACAGCCCTCCTCCTCCTGCCTACAAACAGAGCTCCTCGCAAAAATTGGCAATAAGTGCAAGGAGCTCTGTCACTGGCAGAATGATCCTGACATTTAGTGGGTCTGGACATCTGGATTGGACGTCCAGACCCATTAAACTAGGATCAGAATGACCCCCATAGAGATGAATGGCTGTGACAAAGATGTTTTGAACTGGTGTGTATGCAGTCTGGAAAATCACAAGATGCAGTTGAAAAGAACAGAATGCAAAGGTGGAGGAAGGTTGTATGGTAAAGACACATTACTAAACACCCCTACAGAAATATTCAGAGGTGCAATGGTGATTATTCCGGCTATGCTGACAATTGCTGTTTGAGCTAGAGATGATCTAGGGCACCCTAACAATTTCTGCTATCCAAGAAGTGGGATTGTTGATGTACGGATTGTATGCGAGTGAGTACAGGATGGATCCATGTGTGGGTGAGAAACGCAGATCCAATTAGTCCTCCTGGGACCCATGCCATCATATTATACCAGCGGTTTTCTAGAGGTGTAGGGCATCTGTACTATAGACGTATATTTTGTGTGACTGCAAATGAGAGTGTGTGTATGTGTGGATAGAAGGATGCATAGGGGGACCTGGTATGCGTAACAGCAATTTTGGGGGACATCAGTGCCTGGCCAGTACCTGGTCTTTAGGGCTGATCACAGCAGTACCAGGTGCCAGTGTGATCGGCCAGGATACAACAGAACAGGGTCTCTATGGCAGAATGTCAAAGCATATCCCTGTCAGCGATAAGGGACCCTCAGAATGAGAGAATGCAACAGGGCACATAAAACCATCAGTGGTCTCACACGTGCACATTTGTATAGACAAATACGGTGCTCTTGGGCATCTAGTAGTGCTGTTTGCGCTGGTGCATGCACTCAATCTGAGGATCCCTATTTACTGTCAGTGATATGCTCTGACATTTAGCTGTAGAGAACCATTTCTAGTTTCTCCTGGTCCATATGTCAGAGATGACCAACGCAAGCACAACTAAAATGTTCACCTACTGCCATGTATGTCAGGACAATCACATCACTCTCTACTTGCTGTTGTTCACATCTCTGAGTGCACAGTGATCACTTTGCAGTGTCCTGGTCATGCAAAGGACTAATTTCTATGATCTGTTTTGCATCAGCACATCTGTATCATCTGTTCTCATGGGTAGTTGGCATGGGCACTACACCATCAGTATGAGGAGCACCTGCGGGATGCATGTTTTAACTGAGGAGGTGTGGCCACATGAAGATGGGCAGCAGCAGAGCCGTACATCTTTTTGAAATTCGCCAAGAGCAGGGACGTTCTTGCTGCTTGCTACATATACCCCTTTCCCGGGGTTTGTATGTGCTGCCCTGAACACATTTATGTCCCTGATTTCAGACCCACGGGCATGTCCAGACTCACACATGTGGAATTATGTCAAACAGGGCCCACTTTTCATTTAGACATGTCCACGGGCCAGACATGCACATTATGGAATCGCACTCACAGTGGGAAATATAACGTTACTCCAGGAACATTCGCTGATCAAAACTGGAAACATGAGTGGTTAAGGAGAGATGAACTGAAACCTAAGGATAAGAGATCGATAGCTGCATCCCAGGACAGTGAATTATGGACAAGATGGTTCACAGTAAGCATAGAAAAAAACTGTGAAAACAGACACACAGATTTTGTAAAAAGGAACTGCAAATAATTATTCATTTCAAAAACAGCTGTGAAGTTCTCATGGCGGAACATTTCTATCCAGAAAGGCATAATAAGGTGGCATGTCTCATTCACTGGAAACTTTCTAAACATTACAATATTGTTATACTGGAAAAGCACTGGGATCATGATCCTAAGGAAATTATGGAGAATGAAGAGATTATGATCACCTGACCAATAAAAAAAAACTGGATGCAATGAAACTGAACGCTGAGAAAAATATCAAAACAGCATTGATTATAGAGCTCTCAGTTCCAAATAATTATAAAGTGAATCGGGTGGAAGGGGAAAAAGATATTCAAGAAATGCAGAGACCAAGAAAATGTGGCATGAAGATACAGAATTATTTCCCATTGTATTGGGTTCATTTCTTGATTAAATGAATTTTCAAGTACATCTAGAAAGGTTGCTTATATATATCACATCATATGAACCCCAGAAGGAATGTCACTTTGACACAATGCAAGTACTGCGGCAATCATTAGCAGTAAATTTGAGAAAATGAAATCATACTCCTTGGAATGTGCAATGCTAATCCTTTTGGAGATGTGAAGGTACATTTTACAAAGGATGTCCAAGTGCAATCTGGGACGTTTAAGTCAGAACGACTGGGGGAAAAAAAAAAAAAGCAGGCACAATTTCATGAATGTGGAGGTGCCTGATATAGACGTTATGGTAACATCTACATAGACAACTCCAGAATAGTATTTCAGAACAGGGACATCTAATAGTGGGTAAAAACGAGTGTGGCCAGTGTTCAAATCCCAGTGTGCTCCTTGTGATCTTAGGCTAGTCACTTAACTTTCCATCTTCTCTATACCCTATGGATGTTTTAGGGGCAAAACAAGCACTTTCCAGATACGTATTTGTACATGGAGCAGGATAGTATTGCATCACCCCAAACATGTCTCTGCTATGCCCCCTGCCTATTTGGACATCCCTGCACTGGAGGGACAAATTTAAGATACAGGCAAAGAACCAGGCGATAGCCTGTCCAATGGTGCATCAAGCTAGTTTAAATCTTTTTTTTATTACACACTAAGAACATATGAATCACTCCAACTTATTATTTTTAATTTTTTTGTTTTATCAGTTTTCTTAAACAGAAATAAGTCTTCTAGATACTTCAAATCATTTAGTGTGTAAAATGAAATATTTCTCATAGCAAAAGGATATAAAAGGGCAAATACAATTGTTTTTAAGTGCCCATAATAGTAAGAATATGTCTAAAGTTTTACAAACGTAAAGGCCAAAGCAGAAATGCTAGCGTGCCCTTTGCACGCAGATAATGCAATATATATGCATAATACCATTGCACCAAATACAGAGAACAGATTGTTGGGTGCGTAAACTGCAAAACAAGTATGTGTATACAGCAACCCCAGGCGGATTTAAATGATTCGCAAATGAGCTGTGCATATTAAAATGAAAAGCTAATAAGTGGAGAATCATGTAGAGGATTACATAACCAGGTATAAAGTTCAGGAGCACTATTATCTCTACACCTAGCCTGAGGTGACTTAAAATTCTTGCACATGTAAGGAAAAACTGTTTCAGCGTGTGTATTGATGAACAGTTACCTTCAGGTGATGACCTTATTGGCATTTCATTATACATGCAGTTCACTTGCATATCATTTAAATATGCTTGGCATTGCTGTGTGAAATCTTTGGTGTGTCTATTTTAGCGTATAAATGAAAGTTCAGCATTCAAGAAGAAATGTCTCTTGCTTCTTATCCTTGTGTGTTCCTTGGACTCATTTATATCATGCTCCATTTCCTATTATGTCTCCTTGTGGTGATTTAATATAGTAACATAGTATATGATGGCAGATAAAGACCAGTATGGTCCATCTAGTCCACCCAGCAAGGCGGCATGAGTAGGTGCACTTGCCGCTCTGTGCAGGTCACCCAAGCTGAGGGTGCTTAAATTTGCACTCTATCCAAGCTATGCAAGTTCACCTACTCCAAAACTATGCCCTAAGAACATAAGATATGCCATACTGGGTCAGACCAAGGTCCATCAAGCCCAGTATTCTGTTTCCAACAGTGGCCAATCTAGGTCATATGTACCTAGCAGTTTCCCCAAGAGACACAAGTTCCACAATGCTTGTACTGGGTCAAGCATTGATATCTTCGGTCACTTCTTAATAATGGTTTATGGACCTTTCCTCCAGGAACTTGCCCAAACCTTTTTTAAACCCAGCTACACTAACAGCCTTTACTGCATCGTCCGGTAACAAATTCCAGAGTTTGATTACACGTAGAGTGAAAAAATATTTTCTTTTATTAGTCTTAAATAGTTTACCCTGTAGCTTCATTGCATGTCCCCTAGTCTTTCTATATTCTGATAAGGTAAACAATCGATCTACGTTTACCCGTTCCACTCCGTTCATTAATTTATAGACTTCTATCATATCTCCCCTCAGGCGTCTCTTTTCCAGGTTAAAGAGCCCTAACCTTTTTAGCCTTTCTTCATAGGAGTATCCTTCCATCCCCTTTACCATTTTGGTGGCTCTTCTCTGAACCTTTTCTAAAATCGCTATATCCTTTTTAAGATACGGCGACCAGAATTGCACACAATATTCAAGGTGCGGTCTCACCATGGAACGATATAGAGGCATTATAATATCTTTTGTTTTATTTTCCATTCCTTTCCTTATCATACCTAGCATTCTATTTGCTCTCTTGGCCGCCGCTGCACACTGGGCCGAATGTTTTAACATGGTATCCACAATGACGCCTAAATCTTTTTCCTGGGTGGTGGTTCCTAATGTGGAACCTTGCATCGTGTAACCATAGTTTGGGTTGTTCTTCCCTAGGTGCATAACCTTGCACTTGTCCACATTAAATTTCATCTGCCATTTTGATGCCCAGTCTTCCAATTTATCAAGATCCTCTTGCAATTTTTCACAATCCTCTTGGGTTTTAACAACTTTAAATAGTTTTGTGTCATCTGCAAATTTGATAACCTCACTCGATATTCCACTTTCCAGGTCATTTATGAATATGTCAAAAAGCAGCGGACCCAGCACAGATCCCTGGGGTACACCACTATTCACCTTTCTCCATTGGGAAAATTGGCCATTTAGCCCTACCCTCTGCTTTCTATCTTTTAACCAGTTCCTGATCCACAATAGTATACTGCCTCCTATCCCATGACTCTTTAGTTTTGCCAAAAGTCTCTGATGAGGGACCTTGTCAAAGGCTTTCTGAAAGTCCAGATACACAATATCAACCGACTCACCTTTGTCCACCTGTTTATTCACTCCTTCAAAAAAACATAACAGATTAGTAAGACATGATCTTTCTTGTCTAAAGCCATGTTGGCTGTCTCCCATTAGGTTGTCTCACTGATCAAAAATGATGCGTCCAAAATACTCATACATGTAAGAAATATACTTTATTATTACTTTTCTCTTATTTTCTTTGTTTCTTTTTTTCATCAATTCAGTATGTATTTTACAAAACTGTCAGGCACTTCCCAAATTTCTTCTCAATAACTTTCAACTTTCGGTGTAATTTCACATGAAAACAATTCTTGGGAAAACAATGTGCCACCAGTTAGTATTTCCTTTGTTTAAAAACATCAAAACATTTTCTCTCCTAGGTCTCGACGCTCAGCTTCGGCGCCTCTATGGCGTTTCAAACATTATTTTCATCAGGAGACCAATATCATTCTAGTATGCTACCCACGTTCCTCCACCTTCAGTTAACTACAGAGAAACGCCGCGCATTTACGTCCTATGAAACTGGACCGCAATTTATAGAAGGCATTTACGTCCTATGAAACTGGACCGCAATTTATAGAAGGAGTTGTCCCATTAGGTTGTGACTATTTACATGCTGAGTAATTTTATTCTTTATGATGGTTTCTACCATTTTTCCTGGTACTGACATCAGGCTCACCGGTCTGTAGTTTCCCGGATCACCCCTGGAACCCTTTTTAAAAATTGGTGTTACATTGGCGATCCTCCAATCTTCAGGTATTAGATATGATTTTAATGATAGTTCACAGATTACTGATAGCAGGTCTGCAATCTCATATTTCATTTCTTTCAACACCCTTGGATGTATACCATCCGGCCCAGGTGATTTGCTACTCTTCAGTTTATCTAATAGTTGTAAGACATCTTCCCGATGTATCGATATTTCCTTCAATTCTTCCGCACCTTTAAATACCACTTCAGTCATGGGTAACATCCCTACATCTTCCTCAGTAAAGACCGAAGCAAAGAATTCATTCAGTCTCTCCGCTATCGCCTTGTCGCCTCTTAGTGCTCCTTTAACCCCTTTATCATCTAATGGACCAACTGACTCACTCACAGGTTTTTTGCTACGAATGTACTTGAAAAGGTCTTTATTTCGTGTTTTTGCTTCCGCAGCAAGCTTCTTCTCAAATTCTCTCTTTGCCTGCCTTATCAATGCCTTGCATTTGACTTGCCAGTGCTTGTGCTGTTTCCAGGTTTCGTCGTTTGGCTCTTTTTTTCCATTTCCTGAAAGATGCTTTTTTGGCAACAACAGCCTCTCTGACCTCACCTTTAAACCATGCTGACAGTTTTTTGGACTTCCTTCCACTTTTCTTAAAGCGTGGAATACAGCTGGTCTGGGCTTCCAAGATAGTATTTTTCAACAACACCCAAGCTTGATGTACATCTTTAACCTTTGCAACTGCTCCTTTTAGTTTTTTCTTAACTGTTTTCCTCATTTTATCATAGTCTCCCTGACATACATTCTTACAGAATAGTGACTGCCTACACTGTTCTGTTCCCATCCTCATGTGTAAGTCATTTAAAATAGGTTACTTATATGCATTGATGGGCTTGTTATAAGAATGATCTCCTTACTGTTTCTCATTCTGGTCACTGGCAGGATGCAATGGCGATCCTTTTAAGTAGAATGGACTGGCAGAGCTGCCAAAGCACCCAAAGTACCAATAGCAGTGGTATTCACATCATCAGTGTATATCCGATGCATTCTAAACCTCGAGAAGAGCCTGAAAATCACAATTCTGATATCTTGGAACCTCTTATTTGAATGTAATCTGCTCCTCTATACAATTGCTTAATTAGAATAATGTTAAGGTTAAATCTGAATAAAAGATATCTAGGCCATGAATACACATAATCATGCATAGTTTGGATGTTAGGAATTCCATGGAACTAAAGAGCATAAGAAATGCCATACTGGGTCAGACCAAGGTCTATCAAGCCCAGTATCCTGTTTCCAACAGTGGCCAATCCAGGTCACAAGTACCCGTCAGGTTCCTAAAAAGGTACACAGATTCCACAATGCTTATACCGGGGTAAGCAGTGTGTTTCCCTGGTCCACTACAATAATGGTTTATTGACTAACTCCAGGAACTTGTCCAAACTTTTTTTAAATCCAGCTATACTAACAGCTTTTACTACATCTTCCAGTAATGAATTCCAGGGTTTCATTACTCATTGAGTGAAAAAATATTTTCTCTTATTAGTCCTATATGTGCTACATGTAGTTTCATTGAGTATCCCCTAGCCTTTCAACTTTTTGAAGGAATAAACAACCAATCTATGTTAACCATTTCCACTCTATTTATTAAGTTATAGATATCTATCATATCTCCCCTCTGCCATCTCTTTTCCAAGTTGAAGAGCCCCAACCTAAGCCTTTCCTCATAGGGATATCCTTCCATCCCCTTTACCATTCTGGTGGCTCTTCTCTGTACCTTTAGTAATTTTGCTATATCATTTTTTTAAGATATGGCGACCAGAATTGCACACAATATTCAAGGTGCGGTAGCACCATGGAATGATACAGTGGCATTATCATATCCTTGGTTTTGTTCTCTCCTTACAATTCCTAGCATTCTGTTTGCTTTCTTGGCCGCAGCTGCACACTGGCCCTAAATCCTTTTTCTGGGTAGTGATTCCATATGTGGTACCTTGCATTGTGTAACCATAGTTTGGGTTGTTCTTTCCTAAGTGCCTAACTTTGCACTTCTCCACATTAAATTTCATCTGCCATTTGGACGTCTGGTCTTTCAGTTTATCAAGGTCCTCTTGCATTTTTTCACAATCCTCTTGTGATTTAATAATTTTGATTCATCTGCAAAGTTGATCACCTCACTCATGATTCCCATTTCTAGGTCATTTATGAAGATGTTAAAAAGCTGCAGGACCAGCACAGATCCCTGGGGTACTCCACTATTCATCTTTCTCTATTGAGAAAATTGGCCATTTAGCCCTACTCTCTGCTTTCTTTTAACCAGTTCCTGATCCACAATAGAACACTGCCTCTTATCCCATGACTTTAATGTTGCCAAGAGTCTCTCATGAGGGATTTTGTCAAAGGCTTTCTGAAAATCCAGATAAACTATATCAACTGGCTCACCTTTGTCTACCTGTTAATTCACACTTTCAAAAAATATATAATAGATTTGTAAGACAAGACCTTCCTTGGCTAAATCCATGTTGGCTTTCTCCCATGAAACCATGACTATCTACATGTAGAGTGATTTTATTCTTTATAATGGTTTCTACCATTTTGTCCGGTACTGACATCAGGCTCAATAGTCCTTAGTTTCCCAGACTACCCTTGGAACCCTTTTTCAAAATTGGCATTATATTGGCCATTCTCCAATCTTCAGGTGCTACAGTGGGCAGCCCCAATGGTAGGTTGTTTTGTGAAGTCACACGATGATGTCAAGGATGCAGTGCAGCATTGGTATGTCAGATAAAAGGATAATGGGTACCCTAGGAGGTGTAGGTGTGTCCCTGATGCTCTCGCGTTTCATAAATAGAAAGCTTATAAACAACTTCACCATATTACCAAAGCACCTGAGAGTGCAGTATTGACCATGTTGCAGGGCAGGCCAAGAAGAAGGTGGATGTTTGAAAGTTCCTGTCAGTGGCGGCTTTCCTGGTGCTCATGCAGTTTTATAATATGAGTACTTTATTGCTTTTTTTTTTTTGTTATTTTTATTTTATTTTACTGATATGTACCAAGAGCATGGTTGGTGCTTAATTTGTATCTCATAAATATAATCAGATTATATCAGAATTTAAAAAGGTATAGAGAAGAGCAACCAAAATGGTAAAGATTCAATTTGGAAAGGAGATGGCTGAGGTAAGATATGATAAAGATCTATAAGATGAGTGGCATGGAATGAGTAAACATAGATTGGTTGTTTACTCCTTCAAAAAACAGAAAGACTAGGGGACATGCAGTGAAGCTACAATATAGCACATTTAAGACTAATCAGAGAAATTATTTTTTCACTCAACACAAAATCAAAATCAGGAATTCATTACCAGAGGATGTAGAGAAATAGAAACATGATAGTAGAAAAAAAACACATGGCCTATCTAGTCTGCCCTTCCATATCAACTACAACAGTCCCCATTTTTGCTTTAGAGATCTTCTGTGTTGGTCCCATGCTTTTTTGAATTCAGATACTGTCCTTGTCTCTACTATCTCCACTGGGAGACTATTCCACGCATCTACCACTCTCTCCATAAAGAAATATTTCCGCATATTACTCCTGTGTCTATCACCTTTCACCCTCATCCTATGTCCCCTCGTAGCGGAGTTTGCTTTCAATCAAAAGAGGCTCTCCTCTTGTGCATTAATGCCATGGAGATATTTTAACTTCTCTATCATATCTCCTCTATCCCACCTTTCCTCCAACATATACATATTAAGATCTTTAAGTCTGTCCTCATATGCTTTACAATGAAGACCACTAACCATTTTAATAGCCACCCTCTGCACCAACCCCACCCTGTTTATATCTTTTTGAAGGTGTGGTCTCCAGAACTGCACACAATACTCCAAATGAGGTTGCACCAGAGACCTATACAGAGGCACGATCACCTCCTTTTTTCTGCTGGCCATTCCTCTCTCTATGCACCCAAGCATTCTTCTGGCTTTTGCCGCCACCTTTTATACCTTTTTAGCCACTTTGTTCATCAGAAACAATCATGCCCAGGTCCCGCTCTTCTTTCGTGGATGGAAGTACTTCACTGTACCACTCCCTTGGATTTTTGCAGCCCAAATTCATGACCCTGCATTTTTCAGCATTAATCAGCTGTCAAATTCTTGACCATTTCTCAAACTAAGGGATCTAGCTCAAACTCAGCTAGATCCCTCCTCATGTTATATACTCCTTCCTGGGTGTCTCCTCTATTGCAGATTTTTGTATCATCCACAAATAGGCAAACCTTACCTGACAGCCCTTCTGCAATATCACTAACAAAGATGTTAAAAAGATGTCGCAAAAGCTGTTAGAGTAACTGGGTTTAAAAGAGGTTTGGAGGAAAAGTCCATAAACCATTATTAAAAAGGACCAGAGAAATCCACTGCTTACCCTGAGACAAGCAGCATGGAATCTAATATTTTTTGGATACCTGACAGGTACCTATGATCTGGATTGGCCACTGTTGGAAACAGAATACTGGGCTTGATGGAATCTTGGTTTAATTTGGTTGATTTGCCAAGATCTACACTGATGGCACCTTAGTTCTCAAAGGCTTTTCCAACTTAGCCTTCTACTGCCCTCAAGGACAAACAGGAACAACTTGCTGCTTCTTTGCAAGGTGAGGAAGAGGTGACTGCCTGCCCCATGAGAGTTCAGCAAGGAATTTCCGCAGGGGGAAACGGGAACTCTAATGCTTTGGATAGGTGGTTGTGCTCTCACTGTTTGAGTCTATTTGCTATGGTGTGTATGAGGTACTGAGAAGTAAGGGACATTGGAACATCCCTGACAGTAACTGTGTGCACTGAAGTAGCAGGACAATAATTTTTTTCTCTCTCTCTAGTGAGACGGAGAATGCAGTCCCTGAATCGGAGAATCAAATGTCCTCAACATGTCATTGGTGCCAAAGAAAAACTGCTTCTGGCATGCATTTGAAGATATTTCATCTTTCATTAGTGAAGAAGCTCAGCAGGCCCGGGTCTGTGGACCATACGGTCATTGGTGTACTGCTGTTGTCAGGGGGAAAATTGCTCCAGGCATTCGACTAACAAAGCCGATGTCTTGTCTATGAAGCAGAGTGGCAGTCTTGTGACTGGAGGCAGCTGCCAAAGGAGAACTGCTCTGGGTATGCATCTAACCAGGAAGTTCCTTTTCTGTCTTTCTTTGTCATTGAAGCTAAGTGGTCCCAAGACTGCCCTCTGCCACTGGAGAACTGCTCCAGGTTTACAGCTGAAGTAGTAGATCAGGAAGATCTTTCTTTCTCTTTGACTTGAAGTTGAGCAGTGGTCCTGGAACTGGAGGCCATACACTCATAGCTGTGGTGCCACTGCCAGTGAGAAACTGTTCAGATTTTTTGCTGAAGAGGTAATCTTGTTATTGCATCAATCTGAAGTTGGGCAGGTAAGGAGGAACATCAGCCACAAAACTGTAGAAAGGAACTCTGAAGGCTGAGAAGAAGGTATTAGCTGAAAATATAACTGTACATAAAAGTAGAAGAAAATGAAAGATGGCGAGAGCTACATCCACACAGATCCGCGGATGAAGAGGACAGAGGGGGAGGAGCAATGGTCACTCAGGAAGGATCTCTTGCATATACTCAGTTTTCAAGACTCTTCTGGGCTCTGTGAAAGCGGGCTGGTCCTGGAGCTGGCAGGGATGATGTCATTCATATGTGTGGCTGATTACATTTTGGTTGTCCATGGTGAACAGGTGGGAGATATAGGGAAGAAGGTGATTAATTAGGTAATATTCTGTAAGTTCTCATGAGTCAATAAAATAATTTTGTATTTGACAAGGTAAGAAACTGGTAGCCAATGGTGGACAACGAATAAAGGAGAGGTATGGTCATACTTGCAAGCACCAGCTCACAAATCTAGGCAAATAAAAGGCAGGCCTAAATTCAGGAGCATAATGTTTTAAGCTCCTAAATTAGGATGAATTTTTAGCCTCAAAATTAAGATCCTAAATATGGCTGAAAATGGGGCATAAATTTAGGTGCCTAACTTAGAAGCTCAACTTTTTTCAAATACTGGGCTCTGTACTTTTGACCATTTGAAGGCAATGTAAAAGGATGCCAGGAAACCATTACAGAGATCATCACAAAATCAAGTTTTGATATAACTGAAGAATGTAAAAGTGTTCAAAATTAGGAGGCCCTAGATATGATTTTGATACATGACATCTGCATAGCATAAAGAAAGTGGACTTCACTACTGCTACGATTTGCATTTTGAAGGTTAAAGCAGAATTATCATATTCCTAGAATATAAGCTTCAGAGGCCAATTTGAGTAGAATATTATATTTGGCAATATTTAGCACAGGTTTCTGTTTAACCAGTCAGCTATGCTAACTAAATAACAGTCCAGGGAGGATATGGATCAGAGGAGTAGAGATTTTATATATCGTCTATGTAAGAATATGGGCTACCTCCCTGGGACTGATTCATTGAAGCCACAAAAGTATTGAAAAGCATACAGTCCAGAGGTACTCCATAATCATTGGTGTAAATTCTGATAAAGGGTTTACAGAACAAATTCTAAAAGAGTCATCAGTAAAACAGGACTTCAACCAGTTTTGTACATCTGCTTTAAGCGAGTATCAGTAAGATAATCAAGTAGTAGCAAATGATTAAATGAGGTCAAAGGTTTCAAAGAGATCCACCATCACAAGTACAAGAGCTTTACTACTACTACTATTTAGCAGCACTTATATAGCGCCAAGCACGCGGCGCTGTACAGACATACATACAAGAGACAGTCCCTGCTCATCAGAGATTACAATCTAGTCATGACAGTACAGTGCATTAGTCAATTCTTGTGCAAAGTACAATATGGTCTTTGCAATTCGGTCATGGAATTGAAGGGGGTTAGTTTAAGATAAAGGATAGAAGTCGCGCATTTATGTAAAATCTAATTTCATTTAAAATTGCTACCAGTAAAGATCTGATGCTATGACTTCTCCAAAAGCCTGAATAATGTGGGTGTAAAATTTAAAATTTTAATCTAGAAAGTTAGAAAGATGAGATGGAGCTATTTTCTCAGCTAATTTATAAAGGAGTGGTAAACATGAAACGGGACAAAGGTTTGTAAGTGATGTGAAATCCAATACAGGCTTCTTAAGATGGGGGAAAATGACCATTTGCTTCCAGTAAGGAAGAATTACCGGAGTGGAAGCTGCTTTGGAGCAAAAACCAGCCAAAAAAGGGAGCATGCAAGGGGCAATATTTTTTCATTAAAAAAAAAAGAAGCAGGTAATAGGTCAAGAAAGTGGATCTAAGAGAGGAAAGCAATTCTTCAAGCATCAGTAGATTTACCTAAGGAAAAGATGACCAAGAAGCTCTGAGTACTTGGCTCTGTGGTCTCAAAGGCAGGGGCTTCATAAGTCACAATAGTAAAGTTATTGGAGGGAGAGAAAAATCTTGAATGGAAGGTATTAACCTATCTTTACAATGGGCTAATGTCTCTGAAAAGTGAATTTATGCCTTAACGTCTCTGCATAGTAACATAATATATGACCACAGATAAAGTGGTCCATCTGGTCTGTCCAGCAAGATGGCAAGAGTAGGTGCACCTGCCGCTCTGTGCAGGTCACCCCTCCCCGTGTCTTTGTTTAGAGGTGTACCCACTGCTCAGTGTAGGGCACCCCTGCTTGTGGAGCTATAAGAGATAGTTATGCTTAGTTTGATTTTATCCTGTTGCTATAAAGGGATCCTTTGTGTCTGTCCCATGCCATTTTGAATTCTGTCACTGTATTTGTCCCAACCACTTCCACTGGCAGGGCATTCCAAGCATCCACCACCCTTTCAGTGAAAAAGTATTTCCTGACATTGCCTTTCAGTTTACCCCCTTGCATCTTCATATTATACCCTCTAGTTTTACAGCTTCCCCATCTTTGAAAAAGGTTTGTTTGTTCATTAATACTCTTAAGTATTTAAAGGTCTGCATCATATCTCTCCTGTCCCTTCTCTCCTCTAGCGTATACATATGTAGGTCTTCATGTCTCTTCTCATATGTCTTCTAGCGCAGGCTCCAAATCATTTTGGTGCCTTCCTCTGAACCATTTCCAGTCTTTTTATATCCTTTGCGAGATACAGTCTCCAAAACTGAACACAATATTCCAAGTGAGGCCTCACCAGCGACTTGTACAGTTGCATTTGTACCTACTCCTTTCTGCTGGTAATTCCTTTCTGTACGCAACACAGCATCCTTCTGGCTTTGGCTGTCACCTTCAGATCCTCAGAAACAATCGCTCTAAAGTCCTTCTCCTGGTTCGTGCACACCAGTTTCTTGCCCCCAATCGCATACAAGTTCCCTTGGATACTGCATCCCAAGTGCATGGCACTACACTTCTTCTTATTAAATCTTAACTGCCAAGCATTAGACCATTCTACCAGCTTTTATAAATCTTCATGTTATCCACTCCCTCAGAGGAGTCCACTCTGTTACAAATTTTCATGTCATCTGCAAAAAGACAGTCTTTTCCATTCAGTCCTTCAGCGATATCACTCATAAATGCATTGAACAGATTCGGTTCCAGGACCGATCTCTGGGGCACACCGCTAATCACCCTCCTTTCATCTGAGTGAGTTCCGTTTACCATCACCTTCTGTCAGCCAACCAATTTCTGATCCAGTTCACCACCTTGGGACCCATCCCCAGGCTGTTCAGTTTATTGATAAGCCTCCTGTGAGGAACAGTATCAAAGGCTTTGCTGAAATCTAGGAAGATCACATCCATCGCATACCCTTGATCTACTACTACTATTTAGCACTTATAAAGTGCCATGCACGCAGTGCTGCACAGCTACTACATGAGGCAGCTAACATACAGAGACAGTCCCTGCTCGTCAGCGTCCTGCTCATCGGAGCTTACAATCTAGTTAGAAAAGTACAAAGCATTACAGAGCATTAGTCAATTTGGACTGTAGTTTGGTCATAAACGTTGACGGGGGTTAGGGTAAGATGAGGATGGAAGTCAGGATCTGAATGCAACGGTGAAGAGGTGGGTCTTCAACCTGGATTTGAAGAGGGCCAGGGAGGGGGCCTGGCGCACAGACGCAGGTAGGCTGTTCCAGGCATATGGTGCGGCCAGGTGAAAGGAGCGCAGTCGGGAGTTCACGGTGCGGGTGAAAGGCATTGATAGTAGTAGTTTGTTAGCGGAGCGTAAATTCCGAGAAGGGACGTAAGGAGAGATGAGAGAGAGGAGGCATTGCGGGGCCATGGCGTGTATGCATTTATAGGTAAGTAGGAGAAGTTTGAACTGGATGTGTAATCGGACAGGGAGCCAGTGAAGCAACTTGAGAAGAGGAGTAACGTGGGCATGGCGAGGTTGGCAGAATATTAGTCGAGCAGCGTGATTTTGTATAGACTGAAGGGGAAGGAGGTGGTTTACGGGGAGACCAGCAAGAAGCAGGTTACAGTAATCGAGGCGAGAGGAGATTAAGGAGTGGATAAACGTTTTGGTAATGTGTTCAGAGAGGAAGGGGCGGATTGTGTTGATGTTATAGAGAAAGAAGCGGCAGGTCTTAGCTACATGCTGGATATGAGCGGAAGAGGAGAGAGAGTTATCAAAGATAACCCCCAAATTGCGGGCCGAGGGAACCGGAAGAATAGTGGATCCATCCACATGGACTGAGAGAGGGGGAAGTGGGGGGGAGGAGTTGGGTGGAAAGACAAGGAGTTCAGTCTTGGCCATGTTCAGTTTTAATCGGCGATGAGACATCCAGGCAGCAATGTCCGCAAGACAGGCAGAGATCTTGGACTGAGTTGTCTGAGAAATATCAGGTGTGGAGAGGTAGATCTGGGAGTCATCAGCATAGAGATGGTACTGGAAGCCATGGGAGGAGATAAGTGCGCCAAGGCCTTTGGTATAGAGAGAGAAAAGGAGGGGGCCCAGGACAGATCCCTGGGGTACACCTACCTGGAGCGGGGTAGGGGAGGAGGACAAGCCGCCAGAGCATACACTGAATGAGCGGTGGGAGAGGTAGGAGGAGAACCAGGACAGTATGGAGTCTCTGAAGCCAAGCGAGGAGAGGGCTGTGAGGAGAAGGTCGTGGTCAACGGTGTCAAAGGCAGCAGAAAGGTCAAGAAGGATGAGGCTAGAATAGAGGCCCTTAGATTTAGCGAGGAATAGTCATTGGTGACCTTTGTGAGAGCCGTTTCAGTAGAGTGTAGGGGACGGAAGCCGGATTGTAGTGGGTCCAGGAGGGCCGGGGAGGTGAGGAAGTCGAGGCAGCGACGGTGGACTGCTCGTTCTAGTAGTTTGGATGTGAAGGGAAGGAGGGAGATGGGTCGATAGTTAGAAGGGCATGTGGAGTCAAGAGAGGGTTTCTTGAGGAGGGGTGTATCAACAGCATGTCTGAAGTCAACGGAGACCGTTGCAGTGGAGAGTGAAAGGTTGAGGATATGAGTGATGGCGGGGACAATGGTGAGGGAGATGGGATGAAGGAGTTGGGTGGGGATAGGGTCTGATGAGCAGGTGGTGGGTTTGGAGGAGGAAAGGAGGAGTGCGGTTTCTTCTTCGGAAATCAGAGGGAAGGAGGAGATGGTGGTAGGGGGACTATAGATGGGGGAGGAGAAATGGGAAGGAGGGGAGGTAGATGATGGTATGGGGAATTGGAGGGTGATTTTGTCGTGGAAGTAGTCGGCTAGGGTTTGGGCAGAGAGGGAGGGTGGGATCGAGGGTGGGGGGGGGCCTTGAGGAGAGAGTTGAGGGTATTAGAGACAGCGAGGATCAGAGGCAAGGGTGTTGGTCAGATTTACATAGTAGTCTTTGGCAAGAGCAAGGACTGATTGGAAGAAGTCAAGCATAAATTTGAAGTGAAGGAGGTCTTCTGGGTAGCGGGATTTGGACCAAGCACGCTCGGCAGAACGTGTGCAGGTGCGTAGGTAATGGATCGTGGGTGAAAGCCAGGGTTGGAGAGTAGATCGTTTGACAGGACATGGGGTGGGAGGGGCAAGAGTGTCAAGGGCTGAGGATAGTGTAGCATTGTATGAAGATAATGCCTCGTCGACAGACTTGGAGGATATGATGGAGGAGAGATATGGAGAAATGGTGTAGGAGAGGGACAAGGGGGGTCAATGTTGTGAAGGTTTCTAAATAGGTCGGAGGAGACAGGACGAGGTTGGGATGGCGGAAGCTGAAGGGTAAATGTTAGAAGGTGATGGTCAAATGAGGGAAGGACTGAGTTGCGGAAGTTTGAGGTAGAGGAATTGGAGAAGAGTACTAGGTCAAGGCAGTGGCTGTGTAGGTGTGTGGGGGCAGTGGAGCAAGGTTGGAGGTCGAACGAGGAAGTAAGAGCTAGGAACTTAGAGGCATGGGGGTCGGAGGGGTTGTCGATATGAATGCTGAAATCACCAAGGATAAGAGTAGGGGAGGAGGGATCCATAAAGGCAGAAACCCAGGAGTCGAAGTCGATGAGGAAGGTTGATTTGGATTTATCAGGTGGGCAATAAATAACGGCGACTCGGAGGGGAAGTGGTGTAAGGAGGCGAATGGAGTGGACTTCGAAAGAGAGGGGGGAGTGGGAGTGGGGTGGCAGGAGGGGTTGGAATTGGCAAGAGGGAGAGTAGGAGGCCAACGCCACCACCGTGACCGGTAGATCGAGGTGTATGGGAGAACTGGTAGCCCCCATAGCAGAGAGAGGCAATGTATGCGGTGTCATCTGGGGGGAGCCATGTCTCGGTCAGGGCAAGAAGGTGTAGGGCATTAGAGATAAACAGATCGTGAATAAAAGGGGTTTTTCTAATGACTGAGCATGCGTTCCATAGGGCGCATGAAAATGGAAGAGCGGAGGGGGGGAGGAGAGGGATATGGATAAGGTTGGATAAGTTACGTGCGGATTTCTTATCAGAGTAGCGTGGGGGTCTATTTCTGGTGTAATACCGAGGTTTAGAGGGAGCAGGGTGTGGGTGGGTATGTCTGAGTGTGTGTGCTCTCCAAGAGGGACATAAGGGAGGGGAAATGAGGGGTAAATTTGTGGTATCGGGTAGGTTGAGTGAGGGGTTATTTTTGGGGGTAGGGTTGGAATTGATATCTATGAATGAGAGATTGTGGGATGAATGAGGGAGGGAGGAGTGGGATGTGGATGAGATTAGATAGGGTATGTGAGGAACTTTTTTTAGTGTGAGAAAGAAATCGGGGGGGGGGGGCAGGGTTATGGTTAGGGTTGATGTTACCTGATGAGAGAAGGAGAATGAGAATTAGAGAGCGAGGTAAGGTGGAAATAGTACGGCGGAAGCGAGGGTGGGTGGTTGAATGCAGGGGAAGGTGTGAAGAAGCTCAAGAGCGGATGCTAGGCTAGAGGGCAGAATGGAGGGAGAGGTGAGGAAGGTAGGGGGAAGGGGGGGAGGGTGATGGTAGGAGGGGAGGCAGTTGGGGAGGATGAGGAAGAGGAGGACAATGAGATGTGGGGCCATGATATCAGGCAGCAGGGACTGAGCAAGCAATGGGTGGCAGGTATTAGGCGAACAAGCATGCAGTGGATAACAGTCCTATACAGGCAATGGGTAGCAGTTCTATGCAGGCGAATGGTAGCAGTTCTATGCCGGCGAATGGTAGCAGTTCTAGCAGTTCTATGTAGGTAAATGGTAGCAGTTCAATGTAACCTGTCTAAGCAAGTTCTATGCAGGCAATTGGTAACCTGTCTAAGCAAGCTGGGTACAGGCAATTGGTAGCAATTCTAATAGTTCTATGCAAGCAATGAGTAACGGATCTATACAATCATTGGAAGCAGGTCAATGCAGTTCTATGCAGGCAGAGGGTAGCAGTTCAATGTAGGCAATGGGTAACAGTTCAATGCAGTGGGTAGCGGTTCAATGCAGGCAGTGAGTAGCAGTTCTATGCGAACAATAGGAAACACAATCAAAGTCGATTGTGGGTAGCAAGATCTAGGCAATTGATGGGGAGCAGCAGGGGCGATGAGGTGTGGGAAGCAAGAACAATAGAGGTGCGCCTGGGGCAGGTTAGCAGTTTGCGCCAAGGTCCTCGCCAAAGGGCCCTTAGGTGAGGACCTTAGGTGCGGGCCACGTAAGCGCAGGCGCCTGGGTGAGGGGCACTAAATATGGAGACCATGGACCCTCCCACAGCCCGGATTGGGCTGGAGCTCCCGGCCACGTGGTGTGGTGCTAGATGCTGGCCGGGAGAAGGCCGGTGGAGGTGAGACTTGGGCGATCAGCCCCTCCCACATCCCCGATTGGGCTGGAGCTCCCGGCCACGCGGTGCGGCGCTGGGTGCCAGCCAGGAGAAGGCCGGTGAGGTGAGACTTGGGCGATCGGCCCTGATTGGGCTGCAGCTCCCGTCCTCGCGGTGCGGTGCAGCACCACGCTGGATGCCGGCCGGTAGAGGTGAGACTTGGGCGATCAGCCCCTCCCACAGCCCTGATTGGGCTGGAGCTCCCGGCCACGCGACGCGGCACTGGATGCCGGCCGGGAGAAGGCCGGTGGAGGTGAGACTTGGACGATCAGCCCCTCCCACAGCCCTGAATGGGCTGGAGCTCCCGGCCATGCGGTGCAGCGCTGGATGCCGGCCGGAAGAAGGCCGGTGGAGGTGAGACTTGGGCGATCAGCCCCTCCCACAGCCCCGATTGGGCTTGAGCTCTGTAAAAGGGGGTGCTTGTTATGAAGGTACCATCACCTTGGCAAGTATGTAAATTAACTGCCTTGCAAAGGATTGTGGTTATTGAAGTCCATTCACACAAAGCTTGCCTTTTAAATAAATGAAGAAACTTGTAGTTGGTCGAGTGTAAGGCAAAATTAGAGTTTATTTATGGGGTGAATATCCCACACACAGATATACTTGGTAACACCATCCAGATAACTTCTCCAGGGTTTATTCAATATAAACAAGGCAACTGAAAATGCTTATGTAAATAAGTATCAAAGTCCTTTATGGAACAGAAAGGCTTTCTTACAGCCACTGCTAATCAACTCCTTAGCAGTGCTGAGGCGGCAACAAACCAAAAAGGAAAACTTCTTTTTACAAAAACATAGCTCTCTTTTTCCACACAGAAAAGAACTTTTAAATCCCACGTGTGCACGGCTTGGGCTGTGCTCTGCTCTACCAACAGGTGACAATTAGCTGCAATCAGTAGCTTGTTTTCAGCACATGTGCAAACTTTCCCAAAAGCTTTTTCTTTCCAACAAAACTTTATGGGAAGCCAGTATTTAGAATGTTTCCTTTTGATGTTTACTCTTATTTTTAGTATTTTCCTAAAATAACAACCTACTCAAAGAACAGTCCATATAAACATTCTCTTCATCAGATATTAAATAAACCTTGCACCTGAAATTGCATAGATTCACTTTCACTGTCTGGCTCAGAGGGTTTTATGAACTGACCTCTATACGGAGAGAAACTGTTTCCCTGCTGATTGCATTGCTCAAAGCTAGAGAAACGGTCACAGTTCATACCCGAATCCAGGCAAGCATTAGGCTGCTTCTTCTGGTATTTTGGCCAGTATGCAATAGAGCTTCTGTGTCCTGTCCTCCAGTTGGTATCTCTGGACCTCAGGATCTTTTCTCCAGACGTCCTCCAAGAGGTATTTGGGCTCCCTTTCTCCTTAGCTGCAACATACCTCTTCTTAGGTGCTGCTTGAGGGTCCCTGGCTGTGGATCTCCAGACCTCTGGCTTTCTCCAGTCCTCTGAAGGTTGTTTCCCCCAGGAATCTCTCCAGGCATACGTACTTCTCTGAGCTCCTCTCTTGGACCATCTGCTTCCTTGTCCTTGTTCCTTCAGGTTCAGGTTGTTCCTCCTGCTTCTGTTCCTCCTGGTCTGGTTCCAGGTCTCCATCTGGTTCTCCGCCCCCTTCTGCCTTCCTGAAGATTCCCCTCTAGTTTTAAAGGGCTTAAATTGCAACTCCTCCCTTGCATTCTTCAGGTGTTGTGGATTAAGTTCTCTCCTAGAGGCTGTTTGATTAGGGATGACATAATGCTGTCTCTGATTGTTGTTGTTGTTAAGTGCCGTTGAGTCGGAGTCGACTCATGGCGACCCTCTGGATAGCTATCCTAAATTGTGTTCGGTCTTCAGTCAGGCGGCTCATTGTTGACAGACTGGTACCCGTAGCTGCTGTTATTGTATCGATCCATCTCATTGCTGGCCTTCCTCTTTTGCGTTGACCTTCTATCTTGCCAAGCATAATGTCTTTCTCTAATGATCTCTCTCTTCGCATGATGTGTCCAAAGTATGAAAGTCGAGGTCTTGTCATCTGAGCTTCTAAAGAAAGCTTAGGTTTGATGATCTCTAGTACCGACTGGTTTGTTCTTCGGGCAGTCCATGGTATACACAGTATTCGCCGCCAGCACCATAATTCAAAGGCATCAATTTTCTTCCTGTCTATCTTTTTCACTGTCCAGCTTTCACATCCATATGATGTTATTGAAAATACCATGGCTTGAGCAAGTCGAATCTTTGTATGGAGAGAGACATCTCTGCTCTTGAGAATCTTATCTAGGTCTTTCATAGCCATTCTGCCAAGAGCAATGCGTCGTCTGATTTCTTGACTGCTTGTTGCTTCTTTATTGATAGTTGATCCAAGTAGGTTAAAGTTGTTCACAATTTCAATTTCTTCTCCTTCAACGATGAACCTGTTGATTATGCCAGTTGTCATGATCTTTGTCTTCTTTACGTTAAGGTGCAGCCCATTTTGAGACTGTTCTTTGATTGTGAGAAGCAAATGTTTCAGATCATCTTCACTTTCAGCCAGTAATGTGGTATCATCAGCATAGCGAAGGTTGTTGATGAGTCTTCCACCAATCTTCACACCTCTGTTGTCTTCATACAATCCTGCTTCTCTGATGATTTGTTCTGCATATAAATTAAACAGGTAGGGGGAAAGTATGCAGCCTTGTCTTACACCTTTGCTTATTTTAAACCATTCTGTTTCTCCTTGTTCCGTTCGAACTGTTGCTTCTTGATCAATGTACAGATTGCGCAAGAGAACGATCAGGTGTTCTGGTATACCCATGCTTCTTAATGTGGCCCAGAGTTTCTCATGGTTTACACAGTCAAAAGCCTTGCTATAGTCAATAAAGCACAAATAGATATCCTTTTGGTATTCTTTAGTCTTTTCAAGGATCCATCTCACATCCGCAATGATGTCTCTCGTTCCTTGCCCTTTCCTGAACCCTGCTTGCACTTCAGGTAGTTCTTGTTCCAGGTATGGTTGTAGTCTCTTTTGAATAATCTTCAGTAGAATCTTGCTGGCATGTGGGATCAGAGCGATTGTGCGATAATTTCCACAGTCAGTTGGATCACCTTTCTTTAGTATTGGTATAAACACAGATCTTTTCCAGTCAGTTGGCCATGATGTTGTCTTCCATATTTCTTGGCAGAGCCTTGTGAGTACGGTAACAGCTGCATCAGATTGCTGCAATACTTCTATGGGAATGCTATCAATGCCTGGTGCTTTGTTCTTTGATAAGGCTTTCAATGCTGCTTCATCTTCTTCTTTCATCACCAATGGTTCCCGATCATAAGGTACAGGTTGAAACGGCTGTTGGTCCACTTGATCTTTATCATATAAAAACTCTGTATATTCCTTCCACCTTTTCTTGATCTTCTCAGCATCATTCAACATAGAACCATGAGCATCTTGTAACATTCCAATTCAAGGCTGGAACTTTTTCTTTAACTCTCGTAGCTTTATGAAAGCCAATCTTGTTCTTCCTCTAATAGTTTCTGCTTCTATTTCCTTGCAAGTGTCATTGTAGTACTTTTCCTTGTCCTGTCTTGCTGCACGTTGGAAATCTCTGTTGAGTTCTGCGATTGTCTTTCTTTCTCCTCTGGCTTTAGCTTCTCTGCGTTTTTGGGCAATTTTCAGAGTTTCTTCCGTCATCCATTTTGGCTGTTTTTGCTTTTTCACCTTTTGTAGAGACTTCTCGCTTTCTTCCAACACAACCTTCTTGATGTCATTCCATAACTCTTCCGGAGCTCTGTCATTTGTATCTAAAGCAGCAAATCGATTTTGCAGGCAGTCTTTAAATTCCAGTGGTATATTCTCAAGGTCATATTTTGCTGCATTCATGAGTGGTTTGCTCTTTTTCAACTTTAGCTTGAGTTTGCATACTAGTAGTTGATGATCTGTACCACAGTCAGCTCCAGGTTTTGTCTTTGTTGATGTTACAGAGCTTTTCCATCATTGACTTCCACATATGTAGTCAATTTGATTTTTATATAATCCATTCGGTGAAGTCCATGTGTACAGTCACCGCTTGTGTTGCTGGAAGAAGGTGTTTGAGATGAATAGATCATTGGTCTTGCAGAATTCTATCAGTCTTTCTCCAGCTTCATTTCTGTTGCCAAGTCCATATTTTCCAACTACTTTGCCTTCTTCTTTGTTGCCAACTTTTGCGTTCCAGTCACCCATGACTATCAGGATATCCTGTTTGCATGTTCTGTCAATTTCAGCTTGTACTTGTTCATAGAACTCTTCAATTTCATTCTCTTCTGCAGCTGTTGTTGGGGCATACACTTGAATTATAGTTGTGTTGATAGGCAATCCTCGTAGATGAATAGAGATTAAGCGTTCGCTGACTGCATTGTATTTCATTACAGTTCTTGCAAGTTTCTTCTTTATTATAAATGCAACACCATTTCTTCTTTGTCTTTCATTTCCAGCATAGTAGACCATGTGATCATCTGATGCAAAGTGCCCCATGCCAGTCCATTTCAGTTCGCTGACATCCAACAGATCAAGTTGTACACGTTCCATTTCATTCTTGACCACCTCCAACTTCTCTTGGTTCATGCTTCGTACGTTCCATGTTCCAATGTGTAAGACATCTTTACAGCTTCTGACTCTCATTTCATGCGCAGCTACATCAGCAGTCAGACTTCCCGAGGGCTTTGATCTGTCCCATTCTGCTGCTTTTCCACTCTAGCTCCCCTAGGGACTTTCTGCATACTGGTGCATTCTGGAACATGTAGTCTTTTAGGGAAACAAGCTGTCTTATTTCTAACCTACCAGCACAGGTCCCTTAATCAGAGTAAATTCTCTTCTTTTGTCCTTACTCCCTGAGCTTTGATAAGCTTCCTTATCACAGCTCCCAGGCACGCGGTGCGGCGCTGGGAGAAGGCCGGTGTTCTGGTCATTCAGTCAAAAAATTCAATCAGATTTGTTTGGTATGATCATCCTTTGGTAAAACCATGTTGCCTCAGATAATGCAACCTGTTGGTTTCTAGGAAGTCCACTATTCTCTTTCAGGAGTGCCTCCTTACTTTTCCTGCCACCAAGGTAAGGCTTACTGGCCTGCAGTTTGTCACTTCTTCCCTATTGCCACTTTTGTGAAGAGGTACCACATCAGCCCTTCTCCAGTCCTGTGGAACTTCTCCTGTCTCCAAGGATCTATTAAAAACATTCTTTAAAGGCCCTGCAAGAACCTCTCTGAGCTCTTTCAGTATCCTGGGATGTATCCCATCCGGTCCCATGGCCTTGGCCACTTTCAGTTTTGCAAGCTGTTCAAACACATCATTTTCTGTGAATGGTGCAGTATCTACTTCATTCCCATTTGTATATTTGTCAATCACAAGTGGTCCTTCTCTAGGATTTTCTTTAGTAAAAACAGAAGTATCTGTTTAGCATTTTTGCTTTTTCAATGTCACTTTCCATGAATCAGTTCTCAGCACTTGAGTCTGGCAAATCCACCTCTGATCTTACTCTTCTCCTGAATATACCTAAAAAATGTTTTGGTTCCACGCTTCAGATCTTTAGCCATCTTTTCTTCTGCCTTGGATTTTGCTATCCTTATTTCTCTTTTTGTCTCTTTTAGCTTTAGCTTGTATTCTGTTCTGTGTTCCTCTGTCTGTGAACTGAATTTTATGAAAGCTGTGTTTTTTGTCTTAATTTGCGCAGCTATTTCTTTGGAGAAGCAAATAGGTTTCCCTTTCCTCTTGTTTTTATTTACTTTCCTTACATATGTATTTGTTGCCCCTTTTATTGCTTCCTTTAGTTTAGCCCACTGCAATTCTACTTCCCTTACCTCCTCTCACCCTGCCAACTCCTCCTTCAGGCACTTGGCCATTTTACTGAAGTCAGTATTTTTTTGAAGTCTAGGATTTTGAGCTTGCTGTGCTTGGACTCTGCCTTGATTTTTCTCTCGAACCACACTGTGTGATGATCACTGCAGCTCGCATGGGCACCCACCTGGACATTCAACACACTATCTCCATTGGTGAGTACTAAATCCAGCATCAAACTTTCCCTGGTCAGTTCTATTGCCATTTGTCTTAGCAATGCATCTTGGAAGGCATCCGCAATTGTTTTACTTCTTTCCAGATTTACAGAAGGAATACTCCAATCCACATCAGGTAGATTAAAGTCACCCAATATAATCACTTCCCCTTTCATGGCTACCTTTGCAATATCAATAATCAAGTCTCTATTCATTTCTTTGGTTTGAGTTGGAGGTCTGTAGACTACACCAGTATGGATGATAGTGCCATCTCCTCTTTCCAACACAATCCACAGCGCTTCTTCTTTTCCTCACGTCCCCTGCATTTAGCAGCTTTACTATTGCTTTTGACATACAGGGCTAATCCTCCTCCTTTTCTGCCTTCTCTATCTCTTCTACATAAATCATAGCCAGCTATGGCTATATCTCATTCACGAGACTCATTAAGCCATGTTTCTGTAATGGCCACAATGTCCACATCCATTTACACCATTAGTGCTTCCAGTTCAGGAACTTTGTTGGCTAGACTGCGAGCATTTGTGCTCATTGCTTTTCAGCATTTGTTGACTGGCTTGCCTGTATTTCACATGGATTTTGTTCTGCATGCCTCTTCCTGCTTGCCATTTGTGTGTGGGTTAATAGTGTTGGCTGTTTCCAATGTTATGTTTTTGCTGGGGGTAACATCCTGAACTTGTTTTTCTCCGTCATCCCCTTTTCCTAGTTTACATGCTTGTCTACGTAATGCCTGAATTTTTCTCTTGGACATCTCTCAGTCATAGGGCAAAGGATTCTATCAACAAAGTATAGCCTCTTGTTGTTCCATCTATTTCCCAAGTCGCCAATATATCTAAATCCTTCTTGTTTGCACCATGTTTACAGCCATGTATTAAAGTTGATTATGCGATGTAGTCTTTCTGACCACGAACCTCTGCTATAGTGTGTGTTTGAGTTTCTCTCCCAGAATCTGGAAGTCCCTTTGAACTGTAGAGGCACTGTTTCTAGCCAGGTCATTTGTACTCAAGTGGACGATAACAACATCAACATCTTCTCTCCTTTGAACTGTGTTCCCAAGTTGGTGCCTCTGATGATAGAATCTCCAAGTAGTAGTAATTTCCTGTTTTGTGATTTTTTCTTCATGTCTAATGCCCAGTCTACTAATTATGCACCAATCTTCTCATTTAAGGGCACTTCAGTTTCCTCTAATTGGGCACTCTCATTTTACAAGGCAGAGAAGGCATTATGCAGGGATATCTCTTGATGGAAAGGGTGTCTGTGTTACAGGTCACAACCTACCAGAGCCTACTGTGATCCACTTTATCCTGGGCTGTTTAATTCTTTGTGGGAGTGGTGGTGGATTTTTTTCAATTTGTACCCATGAGGAGGTGTGTTTAATTGCAGATAATTCTTCCTTTAATAGAATCTATTCTTTATGCATAGCAGAAACTTGAGACACATGGGGCAAGCTCTTTGGCTCTAAATGATTCTTGTTAGAATGAAGGCATCAAACCTATTGCATTGAATACACGACATGCTGATTAAGATGACTATAAAGCAGTTCTAGGACAATGAGAAAAGGTGGGTGTTTCACATCTGTCCTCCATTTATTTCTATCTATAGGATGACTATATAGGCAATGCAACCCCGGGATGGGTGGTGTGAGGGGTAGGGTGGGTGGGAATTTAAGTGTCCCTGGCCAGTAGACCTTATATGAACTGAGGGTACACTCAGATTTCTGATTTATAAAGGCTATGCAAGCTAACATTTTCTAATCTTATAACCAAAATTTAAGTTGTTTGCCACTAGACTGTAGTTCAAGGTGTTTGTGAACAGATAGAAATGTGATACAGACAGAAAGATAGGAGGAACAAGGTATGGTTTTTTTTGTGTTTGTTCCCCTCCCTTGATGCAGTTATCCTATCACACCATAGTGCCTAAGAACTATTTTAAGAGAACAGGTAAGCAATAGGCAAGGAAAATTTATTTCAAAAACCAGCCACATAGTAAAGTTAGAAATCTTAGCTTTGTAGAGTCTCTTGAAGTTGTAATGGCAATTTCTGGATTAGATCTCTTGCTCAGGCAGCAGACATTGACGCTTAGGATGCCTAAAGCTTGCTGGTACTAGACAGATTTTTTTTGTCACATAATCATTCTTAAAGATGCTAAATAATCCAAGGCTGATTCAAAAAGTTGATCCCAAGAAAAAAATCTGTTGTTCTAATGGAAGATTTGCAAAATTGCCAGAAAGATTTTCCAGTTCTGTAGCACGTAAATCAATTATCAAGATTACATAGATTCCTCTTGAGACTGGGACCTTTATGACTAAAAGACTTATACCAGCCAATACCATGGAAAACATGAACAAAATTGTCCATCCATGAATCTAGAATATGATCTGCTATGTGTGTAGGTTGATTAACCCACTGAGATAGACTAAATGTTTCCCAAAGTATTAAAGCAGTCCACTATGAGATGACCAGATTTTCAGCACTACTTAAGAAGTTTAGCTAGATTTGGGAGAAATTTCAACTAAAAACGTACCCTGCTAGCTGAAAATTGTCCTAAAGATAACCGGCTAAAAGTAGTTTGTAATCTTGTCTGCTTAGTGTAGCTTTAAATATCTACCTCAGCATATTTAAGAAACAGAAGCAGCCAGCCTGATGGCTCATCAATATTGTGGTGCACTGCCATTCCTGAGATTTGAGTTTAATCTCCAAGCCTGGCTTCCACTCCTAAAACTGATCTGAGCTGGGATACTGCAGAGAGAGTGTTCAAGTCAAGCATCTGGAAAGAAATCCTATTGTAACGGGAGTCCCAGTCAATTCTACAGAGAAGGCTGGGAGGAGGAGCAGGAGCACACAACCTACAGTCATTGTAGACACCAATCTTCTTGGATTTTTGGTATCTCTAATGAATATACATGAGATATGTTTGCATATAATTGAAGCAGTATGCATGCAACTCTCTCATGCATATTAATTAGTGATACCCTAAAAACCTCAGTAGATTGGTGCCCATGAACGCTAGAGGTTACCAACCAATAGAGAGGAATCCCAGCCATCTCCCGACAGCAATACTGAGAAACCAGGTTTTGGGTGCATGCATACAAGGTTCCAGAGAATGCTATGGTCTGTGGCTCCTAGCAGACAACTGCTACTGCAATGGCTGTACTGCATGAGGGGTAGAGCTAAAGAATACGGGTCAAACTGCTGGATAGCTGCGAGTGAAGACTCCATAACACCAAAGTCCATTAGAGACTAGTTCTAATTGAGCTAGAGGCACAGAAAGAGCAGGAAAACACAGTGAGCTCGATATTCAAAGGGCACTTACACGGTTTACAGCCTAGTAAACCATGTAAATGCCTTCGATGGGGATATTCAACAGTTCATACATAATTAATGTCGTTGAATATCCCTGTCTATTTCCCCTACATGCCCCAATGCTATCCTGTTAGCATCGGGACATGTTGGGGGCGTTCTGGGGTAGAGCGGTGGGGAATGGTGCTAACCGGACAGCAGTGATATTGCATGCAGCTTGGTTAGTGATCAGTGCCTTAAAGATAATCGAGAAAAACCCTCACCTATCTTTAAGGCGCCAATTGCTAACTGGGCAGCAGCGAATATTGCTGCTGCCCAGTTAGCCTTGGCGGCTTCATGTCCCTGTGGACATCATCAGATATTCAGTGCCATTGCTGTTGTTATTGTTAAGTGCCGTTGAGTCGGAGTCGACTCATGGCGACCCTCTGGATAGTTATTCTAAATTGTGTTCAGTCTTGAGTCAGGCGGCTCATTGTTGACAGACTGGTACCCGTAGCTGCTGTTATTGTATCGATCCATCTCATTGCTGGCCTTCCTCTTTTGCGTTGACCTTCTATCTTGCCAAGCATGATGTCTTTCTCTAATGATCTCTCTCTTTGCATGAATATCCAATTTAGAGTTTGGCGGGGAGGACTGTGCGCCTCATCGGCGCATAGCCCTTCCAAACAGTGGGTAGCTGAAAATCGGGCTCATTGTTTTTTTTAAAGAAAAAGAATTACAGAATAATATATGTAGAATTCTTGGGCCTTGTGCAATTTATTGTCTAGCCAAATACTAGTGGTAAGGCAATATCTAACACATTCAATACAAACTTCTGCGACATCAATATTTAGATAGTGATAAAAAAACTGATGGGCACTAGCTTGCATGCCTTTGGCTTCTCACTAGCAATCCTACATAAAATGAATGGGAATCAATATGATGATCCTGTAGACTTGCTCAATGCTTTTCAGCCACTGCCCTTCAAATCGGTGAAGTACAACAAATCTGTTCTATTACATATGGTTAAATTTTGCAAACCCGTCACATCTCTCCTTCTATATAACTTAAAATATTAAGCTTTGACATTATTTCAGCTAACAGTATTTTCAGAAAATAGGCAGAGAAAATCAATAAGAAAACACCTAAACTAAGCCGTTGGAAAATTTATTAAATTATTTTCATCCTATGAAACAACTTTAAGTTGTAGATATACAGTATAAAGCACCAGACTAAAGATTGTGAAACAACAAAATTCAATACATTAAAAATGCACCTAAGGCAAGACAGAGAACGGTTAACAATAAGAGAGACCTAAATGAAGATCAGCCATCTATACTTTGTCTTTGTTAATGCCTTTCAATAGTCCACATCTTCTAGTTCTTCAAAGTGAAACTACAGCTCTTCTTAGAATGAGGGCTGAGATGACAACAGGAAGGCACCTGGTTAGCTTTGCTCATGTGATGGGAACCAAAATCCACTCAGTTATAATATGGCTGCCAAGAACAGCAAGAGATCACATATTTTTCACTATGCCATGAATTCTGTACCTGCCAGAAGAGTTTGGGGTCTTAGCAACAAGACGTTGTATAAGCTATAAGACAAAAAATACATATCACTGTTCTAATATTGCTACAGCTAATACTCAGTATGAAGGAAAAAAGGAAGTGAGAGTTGCTGACTAATTTCAAAGTTTGACTTTCAAATCTGTTTTTAGAAATATGAGTGGATGTTTATCAAATATAGTTTAAGCTTTAAAAAATAGAATAAAACAGAAAAACAGGGGGGGGGGGATTCTATAAAAGGGCACTTAAACTCATGTTGCACCTATTTTAATAAAGAAAATATATGTGCCCTTATAAAAAAGGTTGCCCATAAGTTCCTGTACAGACGTAATCTGCACTTCTATGTACAGCAGAAATAGCATAGTTACTCACCTGTAACAGGTGTTCTCCAGAGACAGCAGGAATCAGGCCTCACATATGAGTGACATCAACGCTGACGGAGCCCGTGCGGAAGCATCTCCCCAGATTTCAAAGAAAGCTTTTGGGAGATGCACCACACACACGCGTGGTCCCCTTCCCGCCCAAGGGTGCCATCTTGCCTCAGTCTAATAACATAGCTAACAGCTCATATCTTGTAAACTGCTCAGATGCCCCAGTGTTGAGGGAGGAAGGCTTTCTCCTGGAGGGTGTGTAGCTGAGCCCCTATGAACTCCAGGCACTGAGCTAGGGTGAGGTGGGACTTGGGGTAGTTGATGTTGAACCCCAGGTGCTGCAGGGCGTGGATGGTGCTCTCGGTGGCTGGTTCCACCTCTGCAGCTGTGCCTCCCTTTATGAGCCTGTCATCCAGGTAGGGAAAGACGAAGGCCCCTTAGATGCAAAGATGGGCTGCAACCACCGTTAGGTATTTGGTGAAGACCCTTGGCGATGAGGCCAGCCCAAAAGGCAGCACCCTATATTGGTAGTGACCTCCTCCCACCATGAAACGGAGGTATCTTCAGTGGCTGAGATGGATCAGGATGTGCGTATAGGCATCCTTCAGATCTAAGGAGCATAGCCAGTCGCCCTGCTGGAGGTATGGCAGCAGTGTTCCAAGGGAGAGCATCTTGAACTTCTCTGTTCATGTCCAAGATGGGCCTGAGGCTCCGTGTTCACTTGGGAATGTGGAAATAACTGGAGTAGAAGCCGGTGCCCCAGAGATGCTTGGGCACTGGTTCTACTGCCTTGTCCTAGAGGAGACCTACGAGCTCAGTGAGGAGCAGAATCTGGTGGAGGAGAGATCTTATGGGCTCTCCTGGAAAGGATGAGGGTGGCACCCATTGCAGGTGGAGGAGGTAGCCCTCCTTGATCACTTGCAGTACCCAGGAATCGGTGGTGATGGTGGACCACCTGTGGGCTGTTGCGGACCTCCTGGGGGGAGAGGAAGTCATACCCAAGGAGTCACCTGGGACTTGGGGGTCTTTTGTTTGTGGGGGTCATGCCCTTGCCCCTTGTGTTGTTGGCCTTGCAGGGCAAGAAGGTTTGAAACTGTGAAGCATTGCCAAAACCTCCCTTTTCCCTCAGAAAGAAGTGTTTCTTCCCCAGGGCCTTCTTACGGGGCTGCACCGAGGTCTTTTTATTCTTTATTGGCAACATTTGATATACCGCCCATTACTGAAGTTTTTAGAGAGTCTGGTCCTTGTCAGGAGCTCTGTTTCTATTTCAGACACCTTATCCGCCATGGGTTTCCCAAAGAGATGCTCTCTGATGAAGGGGAAATCAATAAGTTTGTCCTGAACCTATTGTTCGAGGTCAGACAACTGTAGCCATGCCTGGCGTCGGGCCCTGCTGCCTGAGGCAGCTACTCTGGCTGAGGACTCGAACACTCCTTGACCACTTGAGGCCAGAGACTTGAACCGCTGAAGGGGTTCTCCGTCGAGGCCTGCCAAGAAACCAGCAAGCTCCCTCACCAGTTCTTTGAGGTACATGCCAATGTACAGTTGATAGGATTGGACTCGGCACGCAAGCATCAAGCCCTGGAAGGCCTTTCAGCCGAAGGTGTCAACGGCCTGGGCCTCCCTGCCTGGGAGCACCGAGAAATGGGTCTTTTGGTTCTTGAGTTTGCACATGGAAGACTAAACAACCATCGAGTTGTGGGGAAGTTGAGTCTTCTGGAACCCAGGGTTTCGGCATACTAGGTACATAGTCGAGTCGAATGCTGACAATGGGCACTGACAGTCGATATCCTCGGGTGTAAAACAGGTCTGAGGGCATGTCTTGGTGTTGCCAAGTGTCTGGAGATTCCTCTTCCTCGATCTCCCATTCCGACTCGAAGTCTGAGGATGAGTCCGAGGCCCTGTGGTCAAGGCCCGAGCCCAAGGGCCCATGTCCACGGAGGACCTGCGGTCTGAACCACATGCACTTACCAGAGAGGATCGGTGTCCTGAGGAATGGGACCTCATCCGATGCTGATGGGTTTCTCGAGGCTGGTAGTGCTTGAGGATCGGCTCGATGTCCGGGGAAGTCCTCCATGTTGAGGGTCCCGTCGTTGGGGTAGATGAACTAGAGGAACCGGACATAAACACCCACTGCATGGCCACGAGGGCAGATATACTCTCTAAGGCTGGTCTCCATGCCAGTCGGCTCTGTAGCCTTTGATGCAGGCACCGAGGGCTTCGGGCCTGGTGTCGGTTCTGTCGAGGGGGAATCCTTGATGAGGATGGCCTCGGGTGTCCGAGACTGGTGGCCAGATACGACGACTCCTTCTGGGGCCACTCCCGCTCCAACCCCTCGGACTCACGCCGGGGATTGCGGGGCCTGGAATGGGATTTTTCCCTTCTTCCTGGATCCGTCCTCAGAGGTGGTCTTTGAGGATTTTGACTTCTTACGTTCCACCTCTGGGGATTTCCTATTGGAGGACCTGCGGTCATGGGACTCTGAGGCATTCCAGGCCTCATGTGGCATCGAGGTACCAGAGGGGGCTGCGGAGCACGATGTCGCAGGAGACTCCAGTGCAGAGTCGGACTTGCGAAAGAATTGTTCCTGCTGCAGCTGACAGCTTTTGATGGCCTTTGTGGTCATGGTCCTGCAGAGTTTGTGGTCCGAGTCGTCATGCGCCGGCCCAAGGCAGCAGTCATGTGGGTCGGTGCGGGACATCATCTTACCGCACCAATCACATTTCTTGAAATTGCTGGAGGCCATCAGGGAAAAAGGAGCCCTGCCGCCCAGCATGGGTCCAAGGCGTGCAGCCAAAAAAGGGCACAAAGCACCTGTCAAGGAATACCTCAAGAAAAAACAGAAAAAAAACAAAACAAAGGAACAACGCCAAGGTGAGCTGGCTTGCGGGTGGGAAAGGAATCTGTTTGCGTACTGGATAAAACAAAATAAAAATGCACTTTTTCCGGGGGAAACTGGATAGGTGTCTGGAGGGCTCCGCGGAAAAAGAAGACTGAGACAAGATGGCACCCTTGGGTGGGAAGGGGACCACACATGTGGTGCTTCCGTGTGGCTCCATCGGCACCAAGTTCACCCATATGTGAGGACTGACTTCGTGCTTGTTCCCGAAGAACACAGTACATATGCATGCATTTGATAAAATATATACACAAGTGCTAAGCCCACTCTCACTCCATCCATTCTTCTCCCCTAGGAATGTTTATGAGGGTAATTCTAGAAGCCCTAGTCATGATTTTGACGTCTGATAACAGGCATTCCGTTGTCGCAATGACATCAACGAACCAATAACCATTTTAGAAGATCCGGAGTTTACCCATGTCCAGTGTGATCACGTCTATGTCACACGAGGGCGTACCCAGAGCAATCCGAAAATGATACCCGTTTATTCCCTATTTTAGACTAGTGCTGCATGTCTCAATTCAAAAAAAGTGGCAGTAAGTAGAAAGACATTAGTCCTTGCTCCCACACATCCCTGTTTTCAAGATGGACTGCATGCACATTTATATGCTGGAATTATAGATGTTCATATCTGACATGTGCAGGTTTCTAAAATTAGGGGAAAACCTATACGTCTGACCCATTATTCTGCACATCCCCATTTTCCCTTTTATTTTGCAGACATGTTATCTAGCAGGGTGGAGACTGGCCAATTTTACAAGGCAGTTACACATGCTCGCTTTCTCTGCTCTCCCTCCCACTGAATTGCAGATATTTTGAGTTGACATCCTAGATTTCACCTACATGGCTTTTCTAAAATCTGCCTTCACATGTACAGGGGGTAATTTTATAAATGATTTTCATAGGTAAATGGGCTTTTATAAAATTTGGTGCAATAGGTGTGCATAAGAGTGGAGTTTGGGCATAGCATGGGTACAGTCGCAATTTGGGTCATGATAAAGTCCTATGCTAACCACTTAGCATGAGTTGGCGGTTGGGGGTGGAGACTGGGTGGTTCAAGGGGTGGACTGTTAGTAGGGCATCTTTACCGCCACTTCAGTGGGTAGTGGTAACTGCACCTATGTTAATTGTGGCCAACAGCTTAGCATGGGGGATAGAACCAAACCCACACTAACTGAATGGGGTCTGGCCTTCCCCCCCACACGAAAAAACAGGCCTCAAAATGCACTAACTTAGCACATTTTAGTAAACATGCATCTCTTATGGGCTAATATTTACACCTGCCCTCAAGCAGGCAAAATATCCACATCTGTAATGTAGGCATGATCCTTGCAGGATTTATGCTAGTATTTTATTAATACCAATAGGCACTGTGTTGAGTAGACAGGGGTCTACTCATCAACCTGAATAAACATTGGGAGTTGTAGGCAAAATCATCATATTTGTAATGAATCTGGCTAAAAAAGTCTGGGCCACATTCAACATAGGAGGAAGCTATAATCTAATATGGCCTCCAACAGGCAATACATCTCTCAGAAGGCCTTGGGTCTAAGCTAAGGAACTAAGGGGGCTAAGGAACGGAGGAGAACCAGTGGCCATTAAAAGAAATGGCTCTGAACAAAGAGAAGGGTTTTTTCCCCCCTGGAGAGGCTCTTGTGTGTGTATGTGTTTGGTAGCACATTAGATTTCTTATCATGGGAGGCAGCTCTGGGCTTGCAGTCAGAGGGAAAGTTTACCTACATAATGAGGACGTCTTCCCTACTCTCTGAAGAGCAAACATAAGGCTTGAAAGGCTCAAGGAAGCTCAGATTTGTAATGTTTGTTTTTTCTGCTCTTGGAATGGAAAGTAAGAAATGTATGTTTTTCTTTTTAATGCTAGTGGGAGCAGCATTGGAATCTGTTGCACTGCCGAGGGTGGATGGCCTAATTAATCTTTCATCCTGTATTCAAAATGGAGAAAGGTTTTTAAAAAAAGGGATTGAAATACTTTCATCTGCACCTCAGGGAAATCCTGGACTGCATTATCTAAAAGTGAAATGTTTTCCTCTCTGTTTTCAGAGCTGTGTATTTTGGCTGGGAACTCAGCAGAAACCTAGCTAGTTTGGAGAGTTTATAACTGCATGAGGTCTGCTCAAGGATAAAGTGAAACCTGGCCTGGGTTAGTACACTTGAGATGTCTGCATAACTGTTGTGTTACAGGAGAAGCCTGCAAATGCTCAGGCAGAGATAAAGGGAAAAAACCCCGTCAGGCATAAAGCTTATGATGGTGCTGCTGGAGGCTGGATGCACCAGGTTCAGAGGATAAAGCATAGTTACTCACCTGTAACAGGTGTTCTCTGGGAACAGCAGGAATCAGTCCTCATATATGGGAGCCTGTGCGGTGCATTTCCCAAGCTTTCAAAGAAAGCCTTTGGGACATGCTACCACACATGCGTGGTCCCCTTCCTGCTCAGTCAGATGGCATAGCTAACACGTCAGTAAAAATAATGGAATGTATAGAAGCAACTCCCAGAGGAGGAGGGAGGGTTATGAGGACTGATTCCTGCTGTTCCCAGAGAACACCTGTTACAGGTGAGTAACTACGCTTTCTCCAGCAACAAGCAGTCCTCATATATAGGACTCCCTAGCTCCAGGCTGCTGAGGACCGAACCAGGACAGCACCACCTGTGACCAATCAGGTAGCCGTGAGTTGCAGAAGGTGAATCCCCCACTGAGAGACTCTGCAAGACCCTAGCATCCAGTGACACTATCACTCCGGCAGCCTGAACACAGAAGGGTTGGAGGGCAGGAGTTGCCTACACCCCAAGAATACTATGGAGTACTGCCTGACCAAACGCACTGTCCCTCCGAGACTTGCTCTCCAGGCAGTAGTGAGCTGCGAATGTATGAACTTGGCAGCCTTGCAAATCTTCATCACTGGCACTGAGCGGAGGTTAGCTATCGCCCTCATGCGATGCACTGTGATCCGGTGCTCAAAGGAGAGGCTGGCTCGCTCATAGGCGAGGACAATACAGTCCGCCACCCAAGTGAACAGGGTTTGCTTAGACACTGGGAGCCCCAGTCTACTGGGGTCCCAAGACACGAAAAGCTGCGGGGCTTTTTGATGGGCCTGGATCCATTGCAGGTAGAAGGACAGGGCCCACTTGCAATCAAGCGTATGCAGGATCAGTTCCTCCCGGCCAGCATGAGGCCATGGAAAGAAGATGGGGAGGACTACTTCTTGGTTGAAGTGAAAGGGAGAGACCACATTCAGGAGGAATTTTGGGGTGTGTGCAGAGCACCACTCTGTTCTTATAGAACATTGTATATGGTGGCTTCGCTACCAGGGCCTGGAGTTCACTCACTCTTCAAGCGGATGTAAGGGCCACCAAGAAGGCCACTTTCTACGCTAGGTACCTGAGGGGCAGTCTGGTGAGCTGGGAGAGCACCACCTTGAGGTATAATTCTGCCAGTGGAGGGCTTGTATAGCAGAAGGCCCTGGAGGAACCTGGAGACCAGGGGCTGACTGGAGAGGGGTTTCCCCTCGATGGGTTGGTGAAGAACGGTTATGGCGATCACGTGCACCCGTACCGAGTTAGACTTCAATCTGGAGCGCGATAAGTACAGCAGGTACTGGAGGACGAGCTGCACATGGCAGGAGAAGGCGTTCTCCACCCTTTCTGTGCACCAGACGGAGAACCTCCTCCACTTAAAGGCATATGCCTGTCCCAGCAGGACCTTGTCAACCTCTCGGGAGATTGAAAGGGGCCAAAACTACTCTTTCTGCAGCCATGCTGTTAGCGTCAGGGACCCCAAATTGGGGTGCAAAAGCGAGCCCCTCTCCTGGGACAGGAAGTCCAGGGCCCGGCCCAGTGGGATTGGGAGTGTTGCCAATAAGGAGAGCAGCAGGGGAAACCAGGGTTGCCTGGGCCATCTGGGGGCGATCAGTATTACTAATGCTCTGTCGTTCTGGATTTTGAAGAGAGTCCTAGCCACTAGGGGGGGGGGGGGTCAGCGGGAACGCATAGAGTAGGCCCTCTGTCCACAAGATTAGAAAGGCATCTGCTGCCACTCTCTCCGGGTGTGGCTGATGGGAGCAGAAGAGGGTCAGTTGTGTATTGTCTGGAAAGGCGAATAGGTCCATCACATGCCTGCCCCGGAGATGGAAGAGCTGTCTCGTCACACGTGGTGTAAGTGCCACTCGTGTGACCGCAGGACTGCTGAGCCTGTCTGCTAGGTAGCTGTCCTGGTCTGGGAGGTATATTGCGTGCAGCAGCATGCTGTGACACACTGCAAAAGAGAGGAGGGCCACCTTCTCCTGACAGAGGGAGTACGAGCCCATGCCCCCTTGCTTGTTGATGTAAAACATGGCCACCTGGTTGTCCGTCTGGATCAGCATCGGTTGATGCCACAGGCAGTGGCGGAACGCTTATAGGGCCAGAAAGATCTCCCAGAGTTCCAGGAGATTGATCTGTAGGAGGGACGACTCCTGAGACCAGCTGCCTTGTGTGCATAGGTCTCCGAAATGTGTCCCCCAACACTGGAGGGAGGCGTCTTTAATCAGGATCCTTTGTGGTGGGAGTGCCTGGAAGGACATTCCCGCCCGTAGTTGGTATAAGTTCTGTCACTAGCTTAGTGAGGTTGTCACCCAGCGGGTGACCTTGACCCTGTCCCTCAACCTGCCCATGGCTTGAGTCCACTGTGAGCGCAGGCACCATTGGGCCATCCGCATGTGCAGGCAGTCCAAGGGGATGACGTGGACCATCGAAGTCATGTGGCTCAGAAGACGGAGGAGGCGGCGTGTTGGGACTGACCGGCAGTGCTGCACCTCTCCTGCCAACTTCAGGAAACATGCTGTCCTCTCTCTTGGGAGGACCACTCTTGATTGTAGCATGTCCAAGTGTGCACCTATGAACTCTAGGCCTTGAGCTGGGGAGAGATGTAATTTGGGGCAGTTGATGATGAACCTCAGGTGCTGCAAAGATTGCCCCGCCCTGTGGCCTGGCTGGCCTCAAGGGCTGTACTACCTCTGATGAGCCAGTCATCCAGATAGGGGAAGACGAAGGCCCCTTGCAGGTGCAGGTGGGCAGCTACTACCGCCAGGCACTTTTTGAAAACCCTGGGTGTGGAGGCCAGGCCAAAGGGAAGCACCCTGTACTGGTAGTGCTCTCCTCCCACCACGAACCTTAGGTACTGTCTGTGGGAGGGGTGGATCAGGATATAAGTGTATGCATCCTTCAGATCTAAGGAACACAGTCAATCTCTCTGGTGGAGGTAGGATAGCAATGTTCCAAGGGAGAGCATCTTGAACTTCTCCTTCACCAGAAACTTGTTCAGGTTTTGCAGGTCTAGTATGGGCCTGAGGCCCCCAGTTCTTTTGGGGACAAGGAAGTACCTGGAGTAGAAGCCTTTTCCCCACAGATGTCTGGATACAGGCTATACTGCCCTATCCCTAAGCAGACCTGCAAGCTCTGAGAGGAGCAAGGTTTGGGGAAGGAAAGGCCATACCGGCTCTCCTGGGAAAAGCCCCGGGGGTATTTGCTAGAGATGGAGATACCCCTCCCTTACCACTTGCAGGACCCACTGGTCCATGATGACCCCGGCCCACCTGTGGGCTGGGGAGGGTCTCCCAAGGGAGAGGAGGCCCTGCACGGGGAGTCTAACGTTCCCCCCAGGTTGGGTGGGAGCTGGGGCCTGGGGCCTCTGAGCCTTTGGCTTTCTCGGCCCATGGCCCTGACTCTTAGGTTGAGGGCCCTGTTGCTGTTGTCCCGAGAACAGCTGTTAGTGACCCTGAAGAAAGGACACCTTTTCCCTCGGGAAAGAGGGTCTTTTCCCCGATATTTTTTTTCCAGGGAAGGGCTGAGGTCTTCCTCGAAAGCCTCTGCCTGGTCATGACCTTGGCTTCTATCTTGGCCACCTTGTCGGCCATGGGTTTGCCAAACAAGTTTTCCCCAGTGCAGGGGACATCGAGCAATTTCTCTTGTACCCATTGCTCAAGGTCGGAGGTCTGCAGCCCGGCTTGGCATCGGGTGCCGATGCCTGCTACTGCCATGCGGGCTGCTGATTCAAAGCCATCATAGGTGATGTGGGACAGGAATTTTGAGCAGTCCCGGATCCTGGCTGTCAGGACCTGGCACCTCTGGAGAGGTTCCCTGGCGAGGCCCGTAGAGAAACCTGCAAGTTCCTGGAGGAGGCCCTTAAGGTATATACCTATGTAAAATTCATAGGCCTGAATCCGGCAGCCGAGCATGGAGCCCTGATAACATTTGCAGTCGATGGCTCAGGCCTCTCTGTCTGGGGGAACAGAGAAATAATTCTTCTGGCTCTTGAGTTTCTGCATAAATGACTCCACAACCATGGAGTTATGTGGGAGCTGAGCCTTTTGGAAGCCAGGGCCCTTCTTGACGTGGTAGATCATGTCGAGGCATCAGCTGACCACCAGCACCGAGGTCGGGGTCTCCCACATTCGCAGAAGCAACCACTCGAGAATACGCTGCATCAGCACTATGAAGATCTCCTTTGGTGGGGACTCATACTGGAGGATCTCCAGTGCTTTGGTGCCTGGGTCCTCCTCTGATTCGGTCAGGACCGACAGGGCCTGGGCCATATCCTAGACGAAGATGTGGAAGGCCATGTCCTCTGAGGGAGAATGGTGCTGGGGGTACCAGGGGAGATCGCTCCAAGGGACATCTCAGTGTCGAGAGGTTTCCAGGGGGGCCTCGTCATCAGTCAGAGGGTGTCGAAGATGCCGAGGCTCGGGATTCCCGTGCCTTGAGACCGGCTCCAGGGAACTAGGCTCCCATGGAGGATCTTGGATCTGGGTCCGACTCCCGGAAACTGGCCAGGGAGGACCGGACACCCAAGGATTGGGACCGGAACCTCGATCAGTGCCAAGGCTTGCCCGAGGCCGGTAACACTCGGGGCCTGGCTCAACGTGCAGGGACTCCCACGCAGTTGGGGGATGGTTATCGGAGCAGATGATGCGGACGAGCCAGATGACATTGCCTGCTGCAGGGCCAGGCTGGCAGAGATATTCTGCTCCCGGGCCGCTATTCTGGTTTTGAGGCCAGAAGGTGCCGCAGCTTTAAGCGTGGGCACAGAGGTTCTCGGGCCCAACATTGGCACTCTTGCGAATGCATCCTCGATGAGGACCATGACCTCGAGGATCCTCGCATGGTCTCCGCCGGCCGAGGACGCCTTCTTAGAGTCCTTAGGGGGGCGCTGTTCAGAGTTTCCAGAGTCCCTCCGTGGGACCTTACCAGGTTTTGCTGATGGAACCTCGACTGGCTTCGAGGATTTTTTCTTTTTCTTCTCAGGGTCCGGGGTCCATTCGGAGGAGCCGCTGCCGTGGTACTCTGAGGGTGCCCGGGCCTCGCAGTTAGTGCTGGGCTTGGAGCTCAGTGTCGGGGAAGCCGGAGCTGAGTCGGACCGTGGGAACATCTTCTCCTTTATCTTTATTGTCATTTGATGTACCGCCCTAGGCAGCAAGGCATCAGAGCGGTTTACAAAAATCTAAATTAAAAATAAGGAAAAGAACGCCAATCATATATAGGACAGGACAGAAAAGAAAGAGAATGGAGAAGAGAGCAATGGATGGACAGGGAGGAGAGGAGAAGAAACAGATTACGAAGGGAGCAAGCTAGGGGGAGACTGTTCAGGGGAAGGGGAGGGAATGTCATAAGCCAACTGAATCAGGTGTGTTTTGAGCTGAGATTTGAACTGGAGAAAGGAGGTCTGCATGTAGTGAGGCAGTAGGGAATTCCAAAGGGCAGGAGTAAGGAAAAAGAAAGCGGAATGACACGTTTGCTCCAAATGCACACGGGAAACTGAGGGGAGGGCCAAGCGGTGAGTGTGGAGGGATCTGAGGAAATGGTGGGGGGAGTGATAATGAAGGTCAGCCAAATAATGCGGTATACCTGTGTGGATTGCCTGGTGAGCAGATATGAGAATTATGTAATTTATGCAAAATTTTATGGGAAGCTAGTGAAGTCAGATCAGGGTGGGAGGGATGTGTTCACAGTACGAGGCGTAAGTGATAATCCAGACTGCTGTATTTTGGAGAAGTTGCAATTGACGAAGTTGGCAGTTAGGAAGGGCCAGCAAGGGCACTGTTGCAATAATCTATTCTAAAAACTACTAGTGATAGAAGGAGGGTAGTAAGGGAGTGCTTGTTGAGAGCAGAATGAAGAGCATCGATCTAATAGAGGAAGAAGAAAGACTGTTGGATAAGGGAGGAAATGTGGCCGTGAAATGACAGAGAGGATTCTAGAATGACCCCAAGATAGCAGAGGGAGTGAACAAGGGGGAATGGGGAGTGGGACAGAAAAGGGGCTATTGTGGGTCGTGGGATATTAAAGGTGAGCCATATTGCGGAACATTTGGAGGGACTGAGAAAGAGATGATTGGAATGAAGCCAAAGACAAAGGATAAACAAGCATTCAAGGGGGTTATATCTGGAGAGCAAGTGTTTGTGTGAAAGAGAAGGAGGATATTGTCTGTATAAAAATAGGCAGAGATACCAAGTTGCTGGGTTAGTAGTGCAAGGGGTGGCTAAGAAAATGTTGAAGAGGAGGGGGCCAGAACTGCGCCCTGGGGGACACCACAGGTTGGGGGGGGGGGGGGAACAAGGCAGAACCGCAAAGCACTGAGAAGGAATGTGAGGATAGGAAAGACTGAAACCAGTGAAGGGTTGTGTCCTGGAATACACAGAGAAATGAGAAAGTAGAAGAGGGTGATCTACCAAATCAAAGACTGCGGAGAGATCCAAGGAAATTGCAAGAGAGATGATGCCTTGTTCATGAGCAGTGTGTGTTTCGCTGAGCACGGAAAGAAAGATTGTGTCTGTAACTATGGCCAGTGCAGAAACCAAATTGGCGTGGATGCAACTCCAACCATTTATTGCTGGTTTCCGGAGTCATGGCCTGGCGCAGGTTGCAGGTGGTGCTGTCGTGGTCCGGACTCAGGCAGCAGTCATAGGTGTCTGTGACAGACAGTTTGACTGCAGCGGTCACATTTTTTGAACTCACTGGGAGACATGGAGGGAGATGGAGAGGAGGAGTGGCCTAGTGGTTGGGGCAAGGTACTTCAGGCCGGAAGATCGGGGGTTCAAATCCCACTAGAGGACAGCAACCTTGGGCTGGAAGGACTGGGGTTTCTAGTCCCACAGGTGCTCCTTGTGGTCTTGGGCAAGCCACTTAACTATTTTACAGGGAACATGGGCTATGGAGGGTTATCTCCAAGTTATAATGCCCTGTTCAATGTAATTTCAGTTTGTTCAATGTAAACCGCACTGATGCAGAATAGCGCGGTATATAAGAGAATGTAAATAAATAAAATAAATACCCGGCCGGAGTTGTCAACCCTCGGGTGAAAAAGTGCGCTAATGCCAGTTGAGGCAAGTCTCATCAAAAAAGAAGGAAGGAGCCGAGAAAAGGCACCTGCTCGATGAAGAAAGAGGAACCGGTATGCGAAACGGTACACAAACCGGGAAAAAATGATAATTACACTTACCTGGTAATTGTAGTTCCTTGAGTGACGATAGTTCAGTCCTCTACCCTCTGGGTTGTCAACCTCCTCCTGCAGCTTGGAGACTGGTACGTCAGAATCATGACATCACTGGATATAGCCTGCTGATCTCTCTCTCTCCCTCCAGTGTGAACTATTAACAAAGCAGACTCAAAGGAGCAACAAATAAGTAGCTAACATCAATAACCAAATTCTAAACTTAACTATAACTATAATAAAAGCATATATATAGTATAATGTTGATTGTACATAGTTATCCCTGTTATTCCATGTTTTATATTCCCTTGTTCTCTGTAAACTCGATGTTACCTGTACACATTGCAGTATATTTTGTTCGATGTACACCGCGCTGATTTTAATAGCACGGTATATAAGAGATGTTAAATAAATAAAATAAAATAAATAACTAGCCCATAAGGCTTAAATACTACAATAGTCGGCTAGACTTTCATACTCCGTTACTGCCAGATAAACTGCGGAGCATCAAAAAGTGAAAAGAAAAATGAAGCACAGTGAATTACACCTACTTGTAAGAACGGACTCACGCCCCCCCCCCCTTTAGCACTCCGCCTGTGGAAAAAACTGGGAGGGATGGAGGACTGAACTGTCATCACTCAAGGAACTACAATTACCAGGTAAGTGTAATTATCATTTCCTTATCGTTCCTCCAGTTCAGTCCTCTACCTCTGGGATGTACCAGAGCAGTCATCATGGGAGGGACCCCGCCATCCGGCTCGCAATACCGCCGAACCGAACCGAGCATCCGCAGCCGCCGCTAGATCTAGACGGTAATGCTTAGTGAAAGTATGAAGAGAAGACCATGTCGCTGCTCGACAGATCTCCCCTGGCGACAACAAACAGCGCTCCGCCCAGGAACAGGCCTGCGCTCTGGTGGAATGCGCTCGCAAGCCCTCCGGCACTGACCGACTGTGAAGCAGATAAGCGGATGCTATAGCCTCTCGGAGCCACCGGGCAATCGAAGCTTTAGATGCCGCCTCTCCTTTGCGGACACCTCCAAACAGTACAAACACATGATCCGATTTGCAAAACGCGTCAGTAGCCTACAAATACCGTCGCAATGATCTTTTAACATCCAACCGATGTAACCCCCGATCACGATCGCACCCTCCAAAGAACCGAGAACAGGTAGACACACCACTTGGTTCAAATGAAAGGGAGACACTACCTTAGGTAGAAAGGAAGGAACTGGACGCAGCACCACTTTTTCCCTTGAAAATGACAAGTACGGTTCCCTACATGAAAAGGCTTGCAACTCCGAAACGCGCCTAGCCGAACAGATCGCCACTAGAAAAACTGTCTTCAAAGTTAAAATTTTCACTGAAGCTCGATGCAACAGCTCAAAGGGAGACCCCGATAATGCCGTCAACACAAGATTGAG
This sequence comes from Ichthyophis bannanicus, assembly GCA_033557465.1. NCBI lineage: Eukaryota > Metazoa > Chordata > Amphibia > Gymnophiona > Ichthyophiidae > Ichthyophis > Ichthyophis bannanicus. The sequence goes on along the minus strand of CM066047.1, from coordinate 58,754,798 downwards.
ATCCCAAGGCGGGACCACCACCCTGCGCGACGGCCGCAACAGGGAAACTGCCTTCAAGAAACGGATCACATCTGGGTGTGTACCTAACGACCGCCCCTGCACCTTACCGCGGAAACAGGCGAGAGCTGCCAACTGAACGCGCAAAGAACTAGCCGCCAGGCCTTTCTCAAAACCATCCTGTAGAAACTCTAAGATAGAAGGCATGGCCACCGTTGCCGCCCGAAGTTGATGTCGGGAGCACCAATCCTCGAAGACACGCCATATCCGCACATACGATAAAGAGGTGGACTACTTCCTCGCCCGAAGCAGTGTAGACACTACCGCCGCTGAATAACCTTTTTTTCTTCAACCGGGCCCTTTCAATGGTCATACCGTAAGCGAGAACCGATCCACTTGGGGCATGAAAAGCAGACCCTGAAGCAACAGATCCGCCCTTATCAGCAACCGCCACAGTGTGCCGTCTAAGAGATGCACGAGATCCGCATACCACGGCCGTCGCGGCCAGTCCAGCGCCACGAGGAGCACCTTTCCCGGGTGAGCCCCGATTCTCTGAACCACTCGGCCTATTAACGCCCACGGAGGGAAGATGTACAGAAGTCCCGAGGCTGGCCACTGCTGCAACAGCGCGTCGATGCCCTCGGACATGCGCTCTCTCCTTCTGCTGAAAAACCGTCCGACTTTCGCCGACTGAAAGGTCGCCATCAAATCCATTACCGGCATTCCCCAGCGACTCACTATCAGTGCAAACACGTCGGGATGACGCTCCTACTCTCCCGCATCTACCTGCACTCTGCTGAGAAAATCCGCCTGGACATTCTCCTTTCCCGCTATGTGCGCTGCTGAAAATGCCGTCAATCGCCTTTCTACCCACGCGAGTAACAGATCCGCTTCCTCCTCCATTGCGGCACTTCCCGTGCCGCCTTGGCGGTTTATGTATGCCACCGTCGCCAAGTCCTCGAACGCTTGTAGCGCTCGCATCACTGCCCAAAGCTCCAACCGATTTATCGACCAAGACCTCTCTTGGGGCGCCCAAACCCCCTGCGCAAACCTGTTCTGGCAGTGGGCACCCCACCCCGTCAGACTGGCATCCGTCAATAACGGGAGCCATTGTGGTTGTTCTAGGGGCATGCCGGCCGCCAAGAAAGACTCCCGCAGACACCACCGGAGTGACTGTCGGACCTTCCAAGGGCACGGCAGACGCTTGCTCAAGGAATCATTCTGATGCGACCAATGCCGTAGAATTGCCCTTTGTAACGAACACATATGAAACCAGGCCCACGGCACCACCTCCAAGGTCGCCGCCATTGTTCCCAACACCTGCAAGTAAGACCATGCTGACGGAGCCATGACCGACCGGAACTTCCAGACCAGAGACCTGAACGCGGCTCTGTGGTAGGAACACGAAGCCCTGCCGAGTGTTGAAGCGCACCCCTAGGTATTCTATGTCCTGAGAAGGCTGCAGACGACTCTTAGCTGGATTGACCACCCAACCCAGACTCTGTAAGAACTCTATCACTCTGGCCGTCACGCGAACGTTCTCCGATTCGGACTTGGCATGAATCAACCAATCGTCGAGATATGGATGCACCAGGATGCCTTCCTTGCGCAACACCGCCGCCGCCACCACCATAATTTTTGTGAAGGTTTGCGGCGCCGTCGCCAAGCCAAAGGGCAACGCTTGGAACTGATAATGACCCCAAAAGAAAGCGAACTGCAGAAATTTCTGATGGGCTGCGCAAATAGATATGGTCGAGAGACGTCAAATACTCCCCTTGGCGCACTGCCACGATGACGGATCGCAAGGTTTCCATCCGAAAGTGCGGCACTCTGAGGCAACGATTGACTGCTTTCAGGTCTAAAATGTGCCTTAACGTTCCGCCCTTCTTTGGCACCACGAAATAAATGGAGTACTGACCTGTGCCGTACTCTGCTTTGGGCACCTCGATCACCGCCCCTAACTGAAGAAGGCGATCTAAGGTACTGTGAATGGCCATGATCTTTGAAGCGCTCCTGCAAGGGGACATGACGAAGGAATCCCGCACAGGACGATCCAGCTCGAGCGCATAGCCCTGCTGAATTATCTCCAACACCCAGCGGTCGGAGGTGATAAGGGTCCAAGCCGGAAGGAACACCCGGAGACGTCCCCCTATGGGAGGCCCCCCCGGCGGGACCCCCCCTATCTCATTGCGCCTTGCGAGCTGCGGGTGAACCACCAGATGCGAAACCTCTACTAGCTCCTCGGAAACCACGAAACCCCTGCGCACGAGCCGGGAACCGACCCCTCTGCGAAGAGGTGAAGCGTGAGGAACGAAATCTGCGGAAGTCCCGAAACTAACCTCTATAAGCTTGATTCGGCTTGCGTTGCTTCGGCTTATCCTCAGGAAGCCTACCCCCTTTGGACTCCCCGAGATCCTTTACTAACTTGTCCAGATCGTCTCCAAAAAGTAGACCGCCCTTAAAAGGCAGTTTGCCGAGGCGAGACTTCGAGGAACCATCCGGCGCCCAATTCCGCAACCACACCGAGCGGCGAGCAGCCACCATGGACGCCGTACTATTAGCTAGGGCCCTGATCAAGTCATAGTGCACGTCAGCAAGATAGGCCGTTCCGGAGTCTAGACGATCCAGCTGCTTGAGCCCCTCCAGATCCAAGTCTGCGGACTGCCTCAGCCGTTGCACCCAACGCAAACATGCTCTGGCCACCCAAGTTCCGCAAATGGAAGCTTGAAGCGACAGCGAATCCGCTTCGAAGGTCTGTTTCAATAAACTATCCACTTTCCTATCCTGGGAATCCTTTAAAGCTGCACTACCCTCCACCGGGATGGTAGTCTTCTTGGTAATGGCCGAAACCACCGCGTCTACCCGTGGCGCCTTAAACCGATCCCGATCCTTCTCAGCCAAGGGCTAGAGCCTATTCATGGTCCGTATGCCACGCAGACCCGTTTCCGGCCTATCCCATTCCTCCTGGATCATTTTGTCCACAACTCTATGCATTGGGAACACTACCTGTGACTGCCAGACCGCCTGGATGACCGGGTCTTCAATCTCCTCCTCCACAGCAACTGGCGAGGAGAGATTCAACACCTGCAGCGCCTCTGCGATTAATGCCGAGAGTTCCTCCCTACAGAACAATCTAATGATCTTGGCTTGATCCTCCGGCTACGGAATCTCTCCATCCTCAAGATCGGGAGCCATCTCATCTTGCTCCCAATCAAGATCCTCCTCAACATTCCAAGCCATCTCCTCAGACGTGGACGCCTGAATCCTCGCCTTCTTGGCCGCCACCGGTTCCACCCCAACCCCCGCCCTGGGCTCCAGCAGCTGGTAAACACCGGGAACAGGCAAAGTGCCGGGCAAACGACCCTGACGACGTAGACAAAATGCCTGGTGCAACAACAAAACAAATTCCGGGCTAAACTCCACATGCTCCGCTGCTGGGGACACCCCCTGGGTCCCTGACGAGCCAGCTAGCTCCTCTGATGGTACATCACGCCCCGGGCTCTGAGGAACCGCAGGCACCGCTCCTGTCGGCTCCCTCTGTGCCTCCGAAATCTCCTGACTCACCATTTGCTGTTCAACAGTGGATAACAAGGCAGCACAGCCACGACAGACCCCCGAGTCCGCCACTGTACCCCTTCACGTCCCACATACAATGCACTGCGGTCTGGAGGCCATCCCAAGGCAAATCCAGAGCCAAGCTGCCCTGTCCCAACAAGGAAGGAAGGAAGAAAGGAAGAAAGAAAGGAAGAAAACCTAAGGGCAGCAGCTTGCTCTGTGCCGACGAAGCAAGGGTTCCCTCCGCCCCAAACTGTCCGTGAAGCCCCCGAGGCCGAGCAGAGTCTGGCGGTGAAGAATGAAAGGCCCGCTAAAGACTAGGGCTGTCATCCGGCGGCCATGCGGTTGCACCGTGCCACTTAAAATGGCCACCGGGAACTGCAGGGCACTAAAAAGAGGCGCGAAAACAGCATGCCGCGCTCATAACCAGCTTCCCCAGCTGAAACGCAGCCTGCCGCCGGTTATAGCTGACCGGCCAGGTCTGCGCTGAGGGCCCCGAGGCTGTAGAGAGACTGCGGAGCAAACACGGTGGTAGGTGAAGCAACGAAGCCGTGTCTTCACCGGACCGCGGGATCGCAGTCCAGATCAGGCAGTCTGTCACCAAAGGGCTCTCCCCCGAAAGTCCTGGGGAAGAGAACTTTGCCCGCTGTAGTAAAGAATGGCCCCAATTAAAAGGGAAAGAAACAGCCTGTGACTGCTTTTCTCCTACCTTTCTCTGACAGTCCAGAAATGAGAAACTCAGCCTGCCCTGCACTAAGCTTCTTAAAGAAATAGTACCCCTGTAGGAGTAGCCTAAGAATTATCAGGCTCTGTGTGTCTTATTTTTTAAACCCAATTTCCTCTAAACCTAATCAGCTAGCCACCTAAAGCTCCTTATTCGTTTCTCCAGGGAGCCCCTATCAGGCTCACTACGTCCTCCTGCTGCATGGAGACTGGTCACACTGGAGGGAGAGAGATCAGCAGGCTATATCCAGTGATGTCATGATTCTGACGTACCAGTCTCCAAGCTGCAGGAGGAGGTTGACAACCCAGAGGTAGAGGACTGAACTGGAGGAATGATAAGGAACAAGCTTTAAGGATAATTTTAGAGAGATTTTTCCGGGGAAACAGGACAAGCATCCGTTGGGCTCCATGGAAAAAAGGAGACCGAGCAAGATGGCACCCTTGGTTGGGAAGGTGACCATGCATGCGTGGTAGCATGTCCCAATGGCTTTCTTTGAAAGTTGGGGAAATGCTCTGCGCAGGCTCTGTCTGCGCCGACACACCCATATGTGAGGACTGACTTCTACTTGTTCCTGGAGAAAATAAATGATTCACACATGCTGGTTCAGCCTCATTAATGTTGTTGAAGCTTCAACCCTACCCCCCAGGGTGCACAAGAATCAGAAATTCTGAAAAGAGGCCTGCCTGGAGGTCAAAGAGATCTCAGGAGTTAGAAATACTCTACCTATAGTAACCAGGAGGAGGTGCTCTGTTACAGTGCCAGTATAAAATAGGCATAAAATAACGTTTCCAGCCCACTTAACCTAGGCACCTGCTAAAAAATTATGCTCATATTGCATAAAGATACATGCTATCTTTTCTGAGCACCTACCTTTATATGCATATACCCTCAGGCAATTTTTTAAGCATCTACTTGAGTGTGTAAAATGCTGTTCCACACCCTCAAGTTGCTTATAAAATTACACCCCCCCCCCCCCCAAGTGATCACTAGAACAATGTGAGGTCGATTTTCAAAGGGTTTGAAAAATGTTCCCTTGCCCCGCTGACTGACTAAATAGTAGCTGGCAGAAAATTTAGCTGATAACGACAGGAAACATTGGAGGCGCTTACAGGATACAGTTAAACATTGGATTATGAATGCATATTTAGTGCTGGCCAGTCAAACGTTATCCAGGTAACTCTAGTCAACCAAAAAAAGCAACTCAAGTTCACTGAACAAATTTGTTTGTTAACTTTATCCACTCACGGCTGGCTAAATGTTAGCCTCTGTACATACAAACATTTTTAACAATTCATTTGTATTACCTATTCTCGATTTTTATAATTTCTTTATAACAGCCACAGAATATGATATATTTGAAAGTTTTGATAATACAGTACTACTATATAAATGAACTCTGCGTGAAATAAAAAGCATATATTTTCTAAAACATCCTCTAGGAGCAATACACCTTCAAAATGCCTTTCTGAAAGTGGAATATTATGTGGTGGTCAATATAGTAATGGTGCAATTTGTAAGCGGTGGATTAAAGTAGCCTTTTGAGGGCATGATGATGCAGTACACAAGTACATCACATTTTCAGAACATAATGCATGCAGATCTCAGCACTAATGGACACAAGCAGTTGTGCCAGCTGTTTAAGTGAATAAGATCAAGTATGGCAAGTGGTTTAGTGGTAACTTGCTGAGGTTTTGGCAATTTACGTGTTCACACAATGAGTTTCACTGATGTAGGTGGGGTGTTTGGAGTTGGCAGAGGCAGCACAGGAAAAGAAAAGAACAGCCAGAATATTTACAGGCTCAAAATGAGGGTTTGAGGTCATCTGTTAAGCAAGTAGTTACTGTAATTTGGTCAAAGTACACAAACTACAAACACTGATTAATATGTCAAAAAGCATAGCTCTGATCATTTCTTACAAATAAAGAATTTCATTTTATAATGATACACTGACAATATTTCAAATACTCTTAGGGTTATTGCATTTTTATTAGAATTACAGACTTGAAATGATAAATTAATGTGTTAATGCTAAATTTTGAAAATAAAATATATCATTGTTAAGTAGTACTTAGTATTACAAAGCTAACGAGTACAGCTGAAAGAAACCTTTAGAGATACAAGGACTCTTATTTAAATACATTTAATACACAGACAGTCTAAGAGTCTCATTTATATATAAAACAATCAGAAAATATTTTACAACTCTTCTAAAAGTAGAAGCTATATATAATTATAATTCTTTTGCTCAGAAGTATGAATTTGAAATCATGTTCAAGTCATGGTCCTTAAAAACCAGGCACCATCCAGAATAAATACATGCAGGAAATATAAAAACCTTAATACAAAACAGCAGAGAGTTACAAAATTCTCATCAAAATGTTAACTGAATCCCATATTCACCTCTTCTAAGCCGACTCTCTAAATGGACATATAAACAGTCACAAACATATCAGGGTTTTTTTAAAGCATTCCGTTTTCTTTATAGAACTAAGAAACCAATGCAGGAACTGTACAAACTGGATCACAGCTAGATGCATTTCCTGTAACAGCAGGTTACATCCACATTTTATACCAGAGATCAATGACCGTTAAGCCCTGGCTTAGCTTCCTTCTAAGCAGGAAGTGTGAAGCTGGTGAAAACTTGGCATATTGATTAAATACTGCAGTTAACTACCTCAACTAGAATATTAGAAATTCTACATGAAGTACTCCCATCCATTAGGATAAAACACACAAGTTACAGTACAATTTATACTGTATGTTCACCTGAAAATTCAATAACGCATGTTAATTCCACTGATTTGAACATATGGAATATGGTTCAATGTCTATAAACTTTAAGCATTTTTAGTGAACACAAGATGCTAAACATTTTTCCAGTACAGCTCTGATTGTTCTTTTCTCCCTCCCTCAGAATCGCTGTGCCAAAATAATTATCTTCCTGGGTAGAACACAATAAATGGATTTATAAAACCCATGTCAGAGAACTGACTATGCAAACAGCATCAATCAGGCTATACAAAAATAAGTCGCATGTATGCTTAAACAAAGATATGCTGTAAACCACAGCTTGATAAAAAGACTACCAGTGGATGTCACTTATATGTTAGAGTTCACACTGGATTGAACACCTTCCGTGGTAACAGACATTGGGAGCACTCTGTAAATCACATAGCTCAGAAACAAACCAAAGAGCTACTACTTCAAGATAGACATCTGTTTTTGTCTATGGTTTCCTTATTTTGGTAAAAATGATTAATAGTCTCGTTGGGGTATGGGTGATGTTCATAGTTGATGCCTGCCCTATGTTGTCTTTTTAGCTCTGGGAGAAGCAGTTAGATTGTTTTTCATTTTATGCCCCATTCCCTGAGCTGAGGGGGCAATAGACCTGCCAAGATCCCCCTTCACAGACTGGGGGTGTTGTTTGAGTGAAGGGGCGATGTGTGCCACAGAGTGCTCTTCATTGTCGCATATCCGCTTTATGTTTGATAGTGGTGATGTTTTTCCACCTGCTGTGGGCTGTAATCAAAAAGAAACATTTCAAATAAGATGCCTAAGCGGATGGACCCTAAAAACATTTGATACAATACTATCAATGAGGTGAAAGTGTTAGGAAACTTGGTTAGTGTGAAGGAATGGAGAGATATGTAGTGCTTATGCAATCATCTTAAAGCACTTTTATAAAGGAGGAAGAACCATTTATTTTTCAAATTAAAATCTTTTCCTGCTCTCTAGCTATTCTAAAAATCCAAATTATTTCTTATCTTCATTTCTATCAGTCTCGGATACTTTTCTACATGAGAAGAAGCATTCTTGAAAATCAGGATCTGTATATCTACATTTCCATATTGTCCTATGATTTGTCTAAATCTAGTGCAACTTAACTTAAAAATTCACACGAGTTATTGTGTGATATATATTATTATTATTATTATTTATTAACATTTTCCTTACCTCTGCTCATATTAAGACATTTTTTTACATATTTTTGCACAGTTGGTGAAGCAATATACCACAAAATATATCTACAACTTGTGGGGTTAAGTTTAATGAGCTTGGCAACAAACAGCTGTGTCATACAATATCACTCAAAAGTATCAAAGGGGCCAATATGTCATATCTGCTAATCATCATTAGCATATGTGCTAACATACTACTTACCAAGTACTGAGCAAAATGTCCACCATTTAGCATATATGCAGGCACTTTAAATTGCAATGCACCTAAATATGCTATTTCAACAGCATGGTAATTACCTCTGGGGGGTTTTATGCACCTGAAGTTTAGCTCCTGTCCACCATGCTAATTTGGCACACTAGGAGTCAAAAATAATGAAAAGCTGTATCCTATGGCTAATAAAATTGTCCCCTTCCTCATTCCCTCCACCTCTTTTGTGCAGAAGCAATCACGTGCAATTCAGCCCTCTCCAAAACTAGGCACAAAAACAATCATCCCCTAGCAAGGCCAGCCCAACTATTAGGCAAACTAGGGCGGGGGTTTCTGGGAGGACAACAAAGAGTATGGTATTCAAATCTAAACAATAGATTAACAGCCAGGGGGAGCATAAGGCTTAAGGTTTGCCTAAAGTGCCACCCCCACCCCCAGAAGCCCCCACCCCAGTTTGCCTAATGGTTATCCTTCCCAACTGACCCCTCCAAATATCAAACTCCATGGTCAACTGTCAGAAAAGAGTCTCTTACGGCTCACTGGCACAGCTTCCAGCATCAATCTGGCATTATCCTGCTGTTTTGCAATCTTTAAACTTGTGCTAACAGTTTAAAGTTTATAGCGCCAAATTATAACTGAAAATCAAGCCAGCAAGAAGTAATGGGATTTTATCCTGCCAGATCAGCATGAGACATTTTGGAGGGGTCATCTGAAAGAGGAATATCCAGGAGTAATTGCTTTTGTTTTGAGTGATATGAAGGCAGTGAATGGGAGGGGGTATTCCTTTGGGTAACTAATCCTTTGGCTTTGGGCCAACTAGCACAGGTGAAAGCATAGTTACTCACCTGTAACAGGTGTTCTCCAGGGACAGCAGGAATCAGTCCTCACTTATGGGTGACGTCGGCACTGATGGAGCCTGCGTGGAGCAATTCCCCCAGCTTTCAAAGAAAGCCTTTGGGATTGCTGCCATGCATGTGTGGTCCTCTTCCTGCCCAAAGGTGCCATCTTGTTCAGTCAGGTCCCAAAGCTAGAGCCCTACTAAGCAGATGGCAAGGGAAGGATAAAAAAATTGCAACTCTTCAGGGGAGGTGGGAGGGTAGTAAGGACTGATTCCTGCTATCCCTGGAGAACACCTGTTACAGGTGTGTAACTACGCTTTGTCCAGGAACAAGCAGGAAGCCAGTCCTCACTTATGGGACTCCCCAGCTACAGGCTACCGAACCTGTAAGTTAAAAATGCCTCCGCGAGGCTGTGAGCAAAAGCTGATGTCCGAAGGAAACCCGAGTCCTCGGGCCTTCGGGGCAAGCTGTCAGTAGCTGCAGAAGAGGGTCGGAGGGCAGGAGTTGCTTATACCCCAAACAGACTACGGAGTACAGCCTGGCCGAAGGCACTGTCCTGGCGGGACTCCCTCTCCAGGCAGTAGTGCGACGCGAAGGTATTCGCTGAAGACCAGGTCGCAGTTCATCAGAGCCACTGATGCTGCCTTGGCGCGGACACCGTGCGTGGTGACCTGACGATCCAGCGTGGCACCCGCCTTTGCCTGGGCGAAGGCGATGCAGTCCACCACCCAGATGGAGAGGGTGCGCTTGGTGACTGCCAGCTCCAGGCGGTTGGGATCGCAGGCAATGAAGAGCTAGCTGGACTTGCGATGACCTTTGGGGGATGCTGCAGGTAGAAGGCGAGAGCCCTCTTGCAGTTGAATGTATGCAGGATCTCCGATGCTCGGTCGGTGTGAGGTCAGAAAGAGTCGGCAAGACTACCTCTTGATTGAGGTGGAAATCCAAGATAAACTTCGGTAGGAACTTGGGGTAGGTACAAATGACCACTCTGTTCCTGTAAAACCTGGTGTAGGGGGCCTCGGCCATGAGGACCTAGAGTTCGCTGACTCACCGAGCCGAGGTCAGTGCCACCAGGAAAACCACCTTCCAGGAGAGGTGCCAGAGTGAGCACGTCACCATTGGCTCAAAGGGAGGCTGCAGTAGCTGCATGAGCACGATGCTCAGGTCCCATTCCGCCAGTGGAAGCCAGATGGGGGGGGTTTGGAAAGCAAGAGACCCCGCATGAAGCGGGAGAACAGAGGCTGGCCCAAGATGGGTTTACCCTTGATGGGCAAGTGGTTGGCTGAGATGGTGCTCAGGTGAACCCTGACTGAGCTGGACTTCAGTCCCACCTGCGAGAGGTGGAGAAGGTACTGGAGAACCCAAAGGGGGAGCAGGAGAATGGGTCGATCTGAAGCTCGGAGCACCAGATCCAAAACCGCTGCCACTTCAGGGCATAGGCCCGCCTTGTCAAGTCCTTCCTCAATGCGAGGAGGATGTCCTCGATCTCCACTGGGAGGTGCAGTGAGGCTAAGGAGATCCGATCAGCCACCAGGCTGTCAAGGATAGTGAGACCAAGTTCGGGTGAAGCACCCAACCCTCCTCCTGCATCAGCAGACCTGGGGCACTACCTTAGGGGAACGGAGGCTCCGACAAGAGCCAGAGAAGAAGCGGGAACCAAGGTTGTCAAGGCCACGAAGAAGCCACAAGAATCAACAAGGCTCGGTCGCGCTGGATCTTGTGGAGGATCCTCGCAAGGAGAGGAGTGAGAGGGAATGCATAACGAAGCCCGGATGTCCAGTTCAGGACAAACACATCCGGGGCCACCCTGCTCGGGTGTGGTATCGGCCCGCAGAAGCAGGGGAGCTGCGCGTTTGCCAGGCTGGCAGAAAGATCCATGGAGGAGTCCCCCAGTGGCGGAACAGATGGAGAACCACCTCTAGATTCCGGCACCACTCGTGCGGGTGGAGAAGCCTGCTGAGCCTGTCCGCGAGGACACTGTCTTGGCCCGGGAGGTAGACAGCTCTTAGGATCATGTCCCGGCGCACTGCAAAGGAGCAGAGGAGGACTGCCTCCTGCCAGAGGAGGCAGGAGCCTGTGCCCCCCTCCTTGATTATGTAGAATATCGTGACTCTGTTGTCGGTCTGTACAAGCACCGACTTGCCCTTTAGGTGGCACTCGAAGACCTTCAAGGTCAACCGGACCGCTCGAAGCTCGAGCAGGTTGATCTGCTGTCAAGATTCCTCAGGTGACCACCGCCCCTGGGTGCAGAGGTGGTCGCAGTGGGCTCCCCAGCCCAACAGCTAGGTGTCCGTCATCAGGATGCGTTCGTGCAGACGAGTTTGGAAGGGCATGCCCCAAAGGAGGCTCTGAGGGTCTTGCCCTCAGACTAGGGACTCGACTAGGCTGCAAGACACCCGGACAGGGTCCTGAAGGTAGCTCGAGTCCTGCGCCCATTGTGCTCTGAGGGACCATTGGGACGCTCACATGTGCATGCAGGCATGAGGAACGACATGGATAGTCGAGGCCATGTGCCCCAGGAGGCACAGCATAGCCTGCGCCGAGAACCTGGGCCGGCCTTGGACCTCGGAAGTCGGAGCGCGGAGCCGATCTGTGCATGCTCAAGGGAGAAAGGTGGTTGCACGTTCTGTGTCAAGAAGAGCGCCAATGAACTCCAGGGTCTGCACCGGTGTGAGGTGGGATTTGGAGTAGTTGATCAGGAAACCGAGGTGCTCAAGGAGGCGGACACTGCTTGATGCCAAGAGGCGCGCCTCCTCTGCCGAGGTGCCTGAGATGAGCCAATCGTCTAGGTAAGGATAGACGGATATGCCCTGCAGCCGGAGGTGGGCTGTGGCCGCTGACAGGCACTTGGTGAAGACTCGCAGGGCAGATGCAAGCCCGAAGGGGAGCACTCTGAAATGCAGGTACTTCCTGTGCTTGGGGTGGACAGGAATGTGGGCGTTAGCGTCTCTGAGATCCAAGGAGCATAGCCAATCGCCCTGCCGGAGGTAGGGAAGCCCGACGCCAAGGGATAGCATTTTGAACTTCTCCTGCACCAGAAACTTGTTCAAATTACTGAGGTTGAGGATGGGGCACAGGCCCCCCCGTCCTCTTCGGAATAAAATCCCTGACCCCGGAGGTGCAGCGGAACTCTTTTGACCACCTGTTGACCAAGGAGGTTGTTCAGCTCTTGCTGCAAGCAAGCCTGGTGCAAGGGAAGCCCAGTAGGCTCCGCTGGGGAGAAGGGAGGAGGGAGTCTGTTGAGACGAAGACAATACCTGTCCCGGATCGCCTGCAAGACCCAGGTGTCCGATGTAATAGCCGCCCATTTGGGGGCGAAAAGAGACAGGCGTCCTCCCATGGGTGGAAGTGTCTCCGGGGGGGGGGGGGGTGAGAGGCTATGCTTTTGGCATCAAAACCCTGGGGTTGGCTGGGATGGCGCTAGTGGTTGGGTCTTGGGCCCCTTTGGTTTCCGATGACCCAGAGCACACCCTTTGCCCTGAGCGCTGGTCGTTAGCGCAGGGGTTGGCGGGTATCCCCGGTAGGGCAGCCCTTTCCTCTGGAAGAAAGGCTTTTTGGTGTGATGCTTCTTCTGTGGAAGCGAGAAGGTTTTGCAAGAGAGGTGGGTGTGAGTCACAAACTCCGTCTCGATCTCGGCTGCCCTGTACTCCATGGGCTTGCCGAACAGCTGTTCGCTGAGGCAGGGGACATTTAGGAGCTTCTCCTGGACCCACTGCTCCAGGTCCGAAGACTGCAGCCATGCCTGGCGACAGGCTCCAATGCCAGCCGCCGCTACATCGACAGAAGACTCAAAACCATCATATGCGACGTGGGAAAGGTATTTCGAGCAGTTTGCGACCGACCTCAGGAGGGTCTGGGAACCTGAGAAGGTGCTCCCCACCAAGGCTCACAGAGAACCCGCCGAGTTCTTTGGCGAGGTCGCGAAGAAGCATACCCATATACAGTTGGTGCGCCTGGATGCGGCATGCCAGCATGGATGCCTGCTAAGCCTTGCGCCCGAGGGCACGGGATTCCCTACCAGGCGGGACTGAAGAGTGTGACTTCGGACTCTTCTGTTTCCGCATCGTGGATTCAGCTATCTGGAGGTGTGAGGAAGTTGTGTCTTCCGAAACCCCGGGCTGCGCTGGACTCTATACATGGCATTGAGTCTTTTACTGACAATAGGGACTGAGGCGGGTGCTTCTCACATGCGAAGAAGCAGCCAGGATAGGATGGACAGTACCGGGACTTAAGAGACTCCTTGGGTGGAGACTTGTACTGCAAGATGTCAAGTTTCTCTGCCCTCAGCTCCTCCTCAGTCTGTGTCGGCAGATTGAGGGCCCGAGCCATATCCCACACAAACACCAGGAAAGAGGTGTCCTCTGGAGGTGACTGTCTTTGTGAGGCGGGCAGGGATGGGTCAGAGGGGAGATCTCTATGAGTGCGGGTCTATGGGGAAATGTCCCCATCCGATTCCCAGCCCGAGAGGTCCAAGAAGGACTCGGAGTCAGGCTGATCCCCGCATCCTGTGGCCAAGGCCTGCTTGGAGCCGAAGGCACTGGCTCTGGAAGACCTCGCCCCTGAGGAACGGGACAGTGAGCGAGACCGGTGCAGAGGACCCTCACAAGGCCCGTGGCTCTCGGGGGTTTCCAGGGCAGTTTTTGGGACCCCAGTCTGGTGACCCTCGGTCTCGGGACACAAGCCAGCCGTGCTGGGCAAAAGCGCCTGCTGACCATCGAGGAAGGCAGAAATGCTGTGCTCCAGTACCAGCATACGGGACTCCCCTCGGGAGTGGGTACCTGTGACGCCGATGCCAGGGTTACCAGGTCTGGCGTGGAGGAGGAGAGTGGATCCTCGCCAGGACGACCCTCAGAAGACCGGGCGCCATCGCCGGAGACCCCCATGTCCGTACAAGGTACCTTTCGAGGCCGTTCCTTGTCAGACTCTCGGGAATGCCGGGGATGGCTAAGGGAACGAGCGGAGCCCCCAACAGTGACTTTGAGGTGGTCTTAGTCTTTCACCGTTCCACCTTGGACAAAGCCTGTTTGGAGTGACACCAGGGGTGCAGGGTCACAGCGGGAGACCCTGCAAGCGGTGAAATCGGTAGGGAAAGGTGCCACCGGGGATCCCGGAGCTGCCTTGCGGAAAATGTCGGACGTCTGCTAGTGGCTGAGTAAGGCCTTAGTGGACATTTTCTTACAGACAGAGCAGAGCTCCGGGTTGTGGTCTCCCCCCAGACACTGTAGACAGCAGTCATGGGTGATCGCGAGCGACATATTTTTGGAGCATCTGTCACATTTCTTAAAACCAGTGGCCATGGGGCCAAAAAGGGCCCCTGCGAGGTCGAAAACCCTTGAGGCCAGCAGTTGGAGGAAAAAGGGCATGAAAAGGGCCTGAAAGAAAACACACTAAAAATACAGTAATTTTTTTAAAAAAAGGGATTCCCTAGCCCACAGCAGGAGCAGGGGCGAAGGGGAGGATGGAAGAGGACCATTGCTACCAGAAAAAAAGGCCAAAAGTCCGAAGTCTAGAAAACCTTTTCCGAGGGACGAGGATGTGCGTCCGAAGGGCTCCGCAGAAAAATGGAGACTGAGCAAGATGACACCTTTGGGCGGGAAGAGGACCACACATGCGTGGCAGCAATCCCAAAGGCTTTCTTTGAAAGCTGGGGAATTGCTTTGTGCTGGCTCCATCGGTGCCGACGTCACCCATAAGTGAGGACTGACTTCCTGCTTGTTCCTGGAGAGCTAGGATGTATATACTAAGAGTGTACTATGTTTAGTACATACAGTTTATTTTTAGTGTAATATTTTCTTGTGTTAACACACCTTTGTATAATGTACATGCACTATACGTATATACTATTAATTAGAAGATAGTCACAAGATGGATAACTATCTGTAGGTCACCGGGAGTCGATTGACTTATTCACACTTAATAACAAGGACAACATAAGTAGTAAACTTTTTCAATGCACGCAATAAGATCCCATTTTACTAATGCTTAGTGCATACTAACAGGCATTAGCATACAATATCTGAAGAACAACCTATAGAAAAAAATGGGCCATGGCAGCAGATAGTGCACACTAAGCTTTAGTAAAAGGGGCCCTACGTTTTCAGTGCACGTTTCTTAGCACACTCTTAATACAACAAATTTGCAAATTTAGTGCTTTCTAAAATTGGTTACAAACTCATTACATTCCAAATCATACTGGTTGATATTTATCAAAGGATGATTCAGGTGTTACATAAGTTAAAACTATATTTGGTGCATTACTGTAATCCTTACTTTCTAAGATGTTAAATTCAAAAGCCAATCTACAGAATCGGGCATTTCAGCCTCCCACTTACTATAGTGATATCTGAGGAAAAGCCAGATGTTAAAGCTGAAATGACCCTACTACTATTAATCATTTATATAGAGCTACAAGGCATAGTCAGTGCTGTCCAAACACAGACAGAGACAGTCCCTGCTCATCAGAGCTTACAATCTAATCAGGATAGACAAGATAAAAGATGAAAATAAGGGTAGAATAGGGAAGGTAAGGAGACACAAGGAAAACAAGGGATCGGGATCCAAAAGCAGCCTCAAAAAGATGAGCCTTTAGTATAGATTTGAAAAGGGACAGAGATGAAGCTTGATGCACAAATTCAGGTAGTTTGTTCCAGACATAAGGAGCAGCAAGATGAAAGGACCAAAGTCTGGAGTTGGCAGTGGAAGAAAAGAGCATACAGAGAAGCAAGCCAGTAGATGAGCGGAATTCACGAGGAGAGGTGTAGGGAGAGAGGAGAGACGAAAGTTAGTGAGGAGCAGAAGAATGAATACATTTAAAGGTCAGAAGCAAAAGTTTGAATTGGATACGGAAACGGAAGGGAAGCCAATGAGGTGCCTTGAGAAGACAAGTTATATGAGTATATCGAGGCTGGCAAAAGATTAGTCGTGCAGCAGAGTTCTGAACAGATTGAAGGGGAGGGAGGTGATTCAGAGGGAGACCAGCAAGAAAGCACAGTTACTTACCTGTAACAGGTGATCTCTGGGAACAGCAGGAATTAGTCCTCACATATGGGTACGTCGGTACCGACGGAGCCCGTGCGGGAAAGCTCCCCAGCTTCTTAGAATAGAAGCTTTTGGGACCTCCCACTGCACATGCGCACTGCCTTCCCGCCTTCCTGAACAGCTCTCCTCAGTTTCGAGTTTATAGCTGAGTCAACAGAGAGAGGACAGGAAGATAGATAGATAAAAGATACAACTCCTAGGGGAGGTGGGTGGGTTGTGAGGACTAATTCCTGCTGTTCCCAGAGATCACCTGTTACAGGTAAGTAACTGTGCTATCTCCAGGAACAAGCAGGAATAAGTCCTCACATATGGGGACTCCCTAGCTTAGATGCATGGGATCCCCTGTAAAGGTTCGCCATCTTCGTATGGATCTCAGGCATCCATTCTGGGAAGGTGGGCAGGAGTTGTTTAGGAATGGAACAGGTGCTTGAGGACAGCCTGGCCAAACAAGGCATCCCGGCGGGAGTCCTTGTCCAAACAGTAATGGGCTGTGAAGGTATGAACCGAGGCCCAGGTAGCGGCTCGACAGATCTGATCTATGGAAACAGAGTGCAGATGAGCCATAGAAGTTGCCATGGCCCTCACATTGTGAGCAGTGACATGGCCTTCCAGAGAAATGTTTTTGCTCTGGTAAGCAAAAGAAATACACTGAGCAATCCAATTGGAAAGTGTACGCTTGGAGACTGGAAGTCCCAAATGGGAAGGATCAAAGGCCACAAAAAGTTGAGAAGACTTTCGATGTGGCTGAGTCCTATTAAGGTAAAAAGCGAGAGCTCTTTTACAATCCAGAGTATGAAGGTTCCTCTCTGCATTGGATGCATGAGGAGCTGGAAAAAAGACAGGTAGATATACCTCTTGATTAAGATGAAAAGGCGAGACCACTTTAGGCATAAAGTGGGGATTCGTCCTAAGGACCACCTTATCATGATGAAATCTTGTGTAAGGTGGATTAGCCACTAAAGCCTGCAGCTCACTGATGCGGCGAGCCGAAGTGACTGCAATGAGGAAGATGACCTTCCAGGAAAGAAATTTCAAGGAGGTGGAAAACATTGGCTCAAAAGGTGGCTTCATAAGTTGACCGAGCACTAGATTCAAATCCCATGCGACCGGGGGTGGTCTGATGGGAGGTTTAGTGAGAGTCAGGCCTCTCATGAATCTTGCAACAAGAGGATGAGAGGAGATAGGTTGTCCATTTATATGTTTCAAGGATGCTGCAATAGCACTTAAATGGACTCTTACCGAATTCGTCTTGAGGCCTGCATTGGATAGATGCAGGAGATAATCAAGAAGAGAATTCAAAGGAAGTGCCAGAGGGTCAAGACCCTGCTGAGCACACCAAATGGAAAAACGTTTCCATTTGAAAGCATAGGAACGCTTGGTAGAGGGTTTCCTAGAGGCAGAAAGGATATCTTTCACTGGTTGGGAAAGATGAAAGTCTTGAAGGCTTAAGCCTTCAGTAACCAAGCACTGAGGTGAAGGGATTTGGGGTTTGGGTGCCACAAAGTCCCCTCCTCCTGAGACAGGAGGTCTGGCGCAGCTCCCAGATCCAAGTAGGATCCCTGGGAGAGCTGTAGAAGTAGAGGGAACCACACTTGGCGTGGCTAGCGTGGAGCTATGAGGATCATAGTTCCATGATCCCTCTGGAGTTTGAACAGAGTCTTGGGAATCAAAGGAATGGGTGGAAAGGCATATAGGAATGCCTGACTCCAATTCAGGAGAAAGGCGTCCGTAGCCTGAGCTCCCTGACACGGAGTTCTGGAACAGAACCGGGGAAGTTTGGCATTCCACGGACTTGCAAAGAGGTCTATGTCCGGGGTCCCCCATTCCTGAAAGATTCGGTTTATTTGGTCCAAATGTAGGGACCATTCGTGTGGCAGCAGAACTCGACTGAGCCTGTCTGCCCGAGAGTTTTGAACTCCTGGGAGATACACTGCTAGCAGGTGAATCTGATGCTCTCTGGCGAAGGCCCATAGTCTTAGAGCTTCGTTGCAAAGCGACAGAGAGCCCGTCCCTCCTTGTTTGTTTATGTAAAACATGGCCACCTGATTGTCCGTCTGAACTAGGACAGTGAGGTTGGCTAGGAGGGAGTGGAAGACCTTGAGGGCAAGGTAAATTGCTCGCAGTTCCAGAAGATTGATATGAAGGGTGGTCTCCTGTAGAGACCAAGTGCCCTGAGTGGAGAGAGTTTGCAGATGGGCTCCCCACCCTGTTTGGGAGGCATCTGTTGTGAGGGTTGCTTGGGGTAGCAATGGTTGAAATGGAGCCCCCAACAACAGATTCTTGGTGGAAGTCCACCAGTGGAGGGACCAAAACAGACGATCGGAGGTTTGTATTTGGTCTGAGAGCGCTCCTGACGCCTGAGTCCACTGAGTGGCCAGGGTCCATTGAGCTGCTCTCATATGAAGACGAGCATAGGGCACCACATGCACTGTGGAGGCCATATGACCCAGTAGGCGTAGCATTTCCCTGGCTGTCAAGTGAGTGCTGGACTGAGCTTGGGAGGCCAAACTCAGGAGGCGCTGGCCTCGAACATGTGGAAGGTAGGCCCTTGCAGTGATGGTGTCCAACTGGGCCCCTATGAATTCTAGAGATTGAGTAGGGATGAGTTGGGACTTGGGAAGGTTTACTACCAGTCCCAGATACTGCAAAAGGCTCCTTGTGTGGTCCAGGGAAATCTGGGCCTGTGACTGAGTTGGAGCTCGGATGAGCCAGTCGTCCAGATATGGGAAGACAAAGATTCCCATGCCTCTTAGAAATGCGGCTACGACTGCCATGCATTTTGTGAATACTCTTGGAGCAGAGGCTAGACCGAAGGGGAGTACTCTGTATTGGAAATGTTTTCCCTGAAACAGAAAGCGAAGATACTTTCTGTGGGATGGATGGATGAGTAGATGTGTATACGCATCCTGTAGGTCTAGAGAACAAAGCCAGTCCTGACCCTGGAGGTAAGGAAGGAGAATGCCGAGAGACAGCATTTTGAATTTCTCCTTGAAGAGAAATTTGTTCAATTCTCTCAGATCTAGGATTGGTCTGAATCCCCCTGTCTTCTTTGGAATGAGAAAATAAGGGGAGTAGAAACCGGACCCTTGTTGAGGAAGAGGAACCTCTTCTATGGCCCCTTGGGCAAGAAGAGAGGAAACCTCTTGACCCAACAGGGTTAGGAGAGATGGGGGAGAATTGAATGGTCTCACCATATGATGGGGAGGAAGGCTGGAGAAATGAAGTTTGTAACCCTCTCGAATGATAGAGAGGGTCCATTGTTCTGTTGTGATTTGTTCCCATCTGGGAGCAAAGTGAGCCAACCTTCCGGGTATGGTGAGAGGTTCTGGTTGTGTTAGAACCAGAAGTGGCAAGTTCCCTAGGAGCAAGTCAAAACCCCTGAGGGGTTGGAGCCTGCTGAGCTACAGTAGCTGCTGCAGGCTTAGCTCGTGCTTGTTTGGATTGCTGACGCTTAGCAGTATAGCGAGGTTGAGAAGACTGCTGGCCAGTATTTGAAGCAACTCTGGCCTTCTTATAGTAAGGCCTTTTAAAAGACTTTTTCTTAGTAGGAATTGAAGTGGACTTTGAAAGTCTTTCCAAGGTGGCATTTTCAGCATCCATCTGGGTGGCTTTGATTTGCCACTCTTCCCCAAATAAGTTCTCACCTGTACAGGGCAGATTCCGTAAGCCATCTAGAACCCAAGGTTCCAGATCAGAGGCCTGGAGCCAAGCAAGACGTCGGGCTGCAATAGCAATGCCCGAAGACCTACTGGCTCCCTCAAAGGAATCATATGCTGCCCTATTAGAGAACTTAGAAACCTCTAAGAGTTGTTTCACTAGGGAAAGGAATCCCTGCTTTTTATCCTCAGGGATAAAGGGGGCAAAATGCCGCACCTTTTTGGCAAGTTCCTCCAGGAACATGCCCATATAGAGACTGTAGGAATTAATCCTGGCTATAAGCATACTAGCCTGGAAAATTTTCCTACCAAAAGAGTCCAAAGTCTTACATTCCCGTCCTGGAGGGGTGGAAGAGTGCCTTTTGGTACTCCTAATCTTCTTCATTGCAGACTTCACCACAATAGAGTGGTGGGGCAATTGAGTCTTTTGGAAACCAGGAGAAGGAGGGACCCTATACATGGTGTCCAACCTACGGGAATAAGGAGACAAAGTCAAAGGATTTTCCCAGAAATCCATCAGTTGTTCTTGAAGGATTTCATGGATAGGCAGGGTAACTGCCTCCTTAGGGGCCTTTGAGTATCCCAAAATATCCAGTTTTTTGGATCTGGGTTCCTTTTCAGAGGATGTGGTAATAGAAAGGGCTGTAGCCATATCTAAAACAAAGTCCTGGAAGGACAAATCCTCTGGAGGGGACATTCTCCTTTTAGGAGAAGAGGGCTCCTCAGGTAAGTTGAGTGAAAACTCAGCAGAATCATCAGAGGAGTGAAAATCCTCAGAGGAATCGGTGCTTTCCTCTAACGCACGATACGCGTACCGATCGGTATCGATATCGGGCGTATCGGGTATGGAACCGGTATGGAGCGAAAGCCCATACGGTACCGACTTGCGTTTGGAGGTGGACGGCCTCGATACCGGCATGGCGGACGATACCGGTATCGGGCCCGGAACCGCTGAAAGCGGAACCGATGGCGTTGCAGCTTTAATGAAAGCCATGACGGCCTGCTGCATGGACTGTACAGTATCGCCCATGGACGCCATAGCTGCCTGGATGTCGGTACCGGAGTGACCCGGTACCCCAGAGCAGGCTAACAGGTGATCTGTCGAGGCCGTAGCATCGATATCAACCTGAGACCCCTGAATTGGCGTTTTTGGAAGTTGGACTTCCCGCCGGGGTTGTTTGGCTGGGGCAGGGTCCTCAAGTTCTAAGCTAAGAGCCTCTCGATGCTTTGAAGGAGATTTGCTCTTTGAGGACTTGCCCACAGAAGGTTTGGTTACCTGAGATCCATCCGGAGAAGAAGACCTGGATGACTGTGATGCTGTATTCTCTGAAGCAAACAGCACATGGAATTTGTTGGCCCGGTTCTGCAGCCCACGTTTAGACATGTGGGAGCAAGATGGGCAGTCCGGTATGGAATGGTCAGGCCCCAAACATTTCAGACACCATTCATGGGTGTCTGTGACTGAAATAACAGCATTACATTTGGTACACTTCTTAAATCCAGGGGCTGGCTTCTCCATGAGGAGAAATTGAGTAGGCCGAGAGGCCTCTCTGAAGTGACCAAAAAGCTAAAAAATAAGAAAAAAGAATTATAATTTTTTAAAGAAAGAAAGAAAAGACCGGCGATACCGGTATCGGTATGGGGAAGGCAGGTACGCGGTCTAAAGAAACAAATAAAATAACAATTTCTTCAGCGGTGACAGGAACACGACCTGCTGGCTCCGCGGAAAAAGAGAAACTGAGGAGAGCTGTTCAGGAAGGCGGGAAGGCAGTGCGCATGTGCAGTGGGAGGTCCCAAAAGCTTCTATTCTAAGAAGCTGGGGAGCTTTCCCGCACGGGCTCCGTCGGTACCGACGTACCCATATGTGAGGACTTATTCCTGCTTGTTCCTGGAGATGGAGGTTGCAATAGTCAAGACGGGAAGCAATAAGAGAGTGGACAAGTGTTTTAGTAGTATGTTCAGAGAGGAAGAGGCAAATTTTGTTAATGTTATAGAGAAAGAAATGACAGGTTTTAGCTATTTGTTGGATATGTGAGGAGAAGGAAAGGGAGGAGTCAGATGACACCAAGATTAAGGGCTGAGGAAACAGAAGAGTGTTATCAACAGAGATAGAGAAAGGAGGAAGGGGAGAGAGAGGTTTAGGGGGAAAAATAAGAAGTTCGCTTTTGTCCATGTTTAATTTCAAATGCAGTGAGACATCCAGGTGGCGATGTCAGACAGACAGGCAGGCAGAAATGCGGGCCTGGAGTGTCTGAGAAATATCAGGTGTAGAAAGATAGATCTGAGAATCGTCAGCATAAAAATGATACTGAAATCCATGGGTACACCAACTGAGCGTGGGATAGCAGTAGAGGGGGAACCACCAGAACAAACATAGAAAGAGCGATGGGAGAGATAAGACGAGAACCAGGACAGTACAAAGCCCCTAAAACCGTGAGGACAATGTGTCAAGGAGAAGGTGGTGGTCAACAGTGTCAAAAGCAGCAGAAAGGTCAAGAAGGGTGAGGATAGAGTAGAGGCCCTAAGATTTAGCCAGGAACAAGTCAATTTAGATACTAATGGATGAAATTTGAGAACTGATTGAGACCTAAAAGCAAATCTTCCATGGCACAGATCGTTATCATCAAAACACGGCTATTTCAGAGTATTTAAAAATGTTTTCTATGCACTTGTGCACATTTTAGAATTAGCTTAGCATCTCTATTTTTTTTAAAAAAGCAAATAGGTCACCAATTACTAAATTTGATATCTAATTTAAATGTTTGCATATGATCCAAATATTAGTTCCATACTTTATATGTGCCCAACTTATGGAGCTCTTTAGTTCTTAATATAGGCAAGATATTAAGGAGGTAATTTCATAAAGTTGCTCCCCACGTGCATGTGACCTCTTAGAAAATACTGACCACCATAGGAGTATGCGCTTTGGCCTCAAGGTATGTACTTTGACGATGGGCATCGACATGGATGAAGTTTGGGTAAAGTACAAAAGTATATGCAGAGATTATAAAATACTATAATTTACGTGCATACTTGAAAAAATACATAAACCAAAACAAAAGGAAAAACATAAATATTCACTTAGACCAATTTACAGCAAATCATTACTCCCCACGGCGTCCTAAACAATAATGGTTGGGAAATATGTGACCTCAGCTAGGGGAGACCCACCATTTTCAGTATATAATAAGACTAGGGTTCTCTTACCATCCAATATTTTTCATTAGTCCCAGATTATATAGAACAGTTTCGTTTTTTCAAATTTTTAAACTCATATAAAAATTCAAAGAATCACTTAGCTGGACAAAGAAGTTCCCAAAATGGATGCAAACATTTCTAACTGGGAGACTACAGTTGTCAACTTGAGTTTTGTTGATAAAGTAAAAACAGTTTCTTCAGGAGAGCCACACGTTGAGCTGGAGAGCATTCTAAGAGTGAATTAACCACTCTCTATCTTGTCAACTATTTAAACAGGAGCCTGCAGTACATAAACAGGATGACATCATCCCTGCACATGATGTTACAATGCTGAGAAGTATTTAATCTCCTCATTGAGACCAAGGGGCTGTAAACAATTACGTTTAAAGATCCAGCAATTCAAGAAATATAAGTTCATTTTCCTTATTGCCTTGTTTTTGACTGAGGATACAGTGGATGAAAAACCACTTTAGATCTTGCCAAAAGTATGAATGATCTATACAATACTGTACCATGGGCGCTGTCACAGTACAAGTAGATGAACGTGATTTGTGTTCACATAATCATGTCTTCACCATATGGTAAGTCCTGCCCACATAGATTTTGTCACATGGGCATACGATCACATAAATAGCCCAAGAGGTCCAACAATCCATCACATATCTGAGGCAGTATTGATGTCCAGTCCTATTATCTGTCCACGTTTCCAGCATGTAAGAATTATCACACATAACACACTCAAGAATGTGAGCTTCGACAATGAATGGACCTGACCGGTCACACGAGCGTTCAGCAAGAAAAATCTGCAGTAATCAATCTATCGGGGTAGCTCTCTTTCCACAAAACGAACATCTTCTTAACAGAGATTTATCTTATGTTCCAACTACTCGTCATGACTCTTTTCAGGCACGCTTGGATGTATATTGTTTAATTCGCAATCTCCAAATTAAGGGGGTTTTTTGTGTCAAGAACGACCTGTGCAAAACTTGCTATTGTTCCCATGGATCCTCACTTTGCAACGTTTCGAGATCTAATTTTGCAGGATTTAGCTTTGCTTGAGCAGAGTCTGGACACCAGATATAGATTTGCTAATCTTTCCAGAATGGACAAACAAGCCGTTAGAATTGTCTTCTCACCCAGATTTGATCATCAAACCTGCTGATAAGGGAGGTTCGATAGTAGTTCAACATCGATCTTAATATTTAATGGAAGTTACCCGGCAATTGGAAGATCATCAATTTTATAGGCCATTAGAGCATGATCCGATGCCAAGCCTACAAAATATGATCTTTACTCTCACCCAGGAAGCCCTGAACGATGGAGTCATTATTTCCCAGTAATGTTGATATTTACGGGTTAAAAGCCCTTTGGTACATTTTTTTAATATAGTCCCTAAGGTCCATAAGATGCTGGTAACCAGGTTGCCCTATAGTTTTGAGCAAGAAGTCTTTGAACTTCTGTCCAACTTTCTTGATTATTTTTTACAGCCCTGTGTGGTCCAGTCCCACTCCTATGTGAGAGATACATCTGATTTTTTGGGCAAACTCAATGAGGTTACTGTCTGGCCTGAATTTTTATTTTTGGTTGCATTTGATATTGCAGCTTCATACACTCATGTCTCACAATCTGCTGCACTATCCTTGATTAAGACCTGGCTTAAAAAGCATCCTTGCCCGCAAAGGGTTTCTACCTCTTTTCTTATGACTATAGCAGAAATTGTACTTACTTAAAAATTTTTCAAGTTTGAGGACACATTCTATCTTCAAATACATGGGGTAGCTATGGTGGCGCCCAGTGTTGCAGATTTGTATGTAGCAGCCTTTGAAGAGCAATTTTTATATGCATCTGAATGGCTTTCCCAGATGCATCTTCAGCTTCACTATATCGATGAAATCTGCATATGGGGGGACCTAGAAGAGCAGTTACAATGTTTTTGACTTAGCTCAACAACTAGGATCCCCATTTGCAGTTCACAATGACTGTTTCTAAAGTACAGATTCCTTTTTTAGATGTTTTGGTTACATTTGAGAATGGCAACATTCTTACCTCATTATATTGCAAAGCTGTAGAACAGAACACCCTGTTACATTTTGAGAATCATCATCCTGTGAAGTTGAAGAAGGCCCTCCTGATCAGTCAGTTTTTGAGTTTAAGGAGGATCCACTCTAGTACTAAATATTTTAAACACCAAGCCCAGGCGTTGGCCCAAAGAATTTTTATAGAAGGCCGGGTAGTGAGGGCTGCTTATTTATGAGCACTGTAGGCAAATAGATCTCTTCTCTGTTGAATAAATAGCAATCTACACCTGTGGATAAAGCATAGTTACTCACCAGTAACAGGTGATCTCCGGGAACAGCAGGAATTTAGGGGTATGTTTACTAAGCAGTCTTAACGTGCGCTCTTCCACGTTATCGCGCGATAAGGTACCTTATCGCGCAATAATGGCGCTTTATCGGGCGCAGAGGTACCTTATTTATTTATTTTATTTAACATTTCTTCTATACCGCGCTATTATAATCAGTGCGGTGTACATTGAACAAAACATACTACAATGCATACAGGTAACATTGAGTTTACAGTGAAACAGGATATTAAACATGGAGAAAAACCGGGGAAACTATATATAAGCTAACTTTATACTATGTACACTTCACTAACTCTTCTAGCTGATACATGTGTGTTCGTGGAAGGATAGTACACGTGTGATGGTTAGCGGTGGGACTTATGAGTAGGCTAACCATTATCTGTTTGTGTTAGGGTGTTAGGGCGGCTGGGAGGTAGTTTGTCAATTGAGTGTTCACCACGGATTGTCTCCGGGTAGAATTTTGTAAATAGGTGGTGTTTCAAGGCTTTTCTGAATGGGGCTAGATTTTTTTTTTTTTTTTAAATCTTTATTTTCATTTTAAGACAGAACAACACATAATAAAGCACACCACTACATCCTAAACACCACAAGCCTACCACTAAATGACAATCCAAAAAGTAAGAAAACCCTGAAACCCCCCCCCCCCCCCGTAACCCTCCCCAGCTCTCCCCTCCAGGGTTCAGATAGCAAGACTCCTTAAGGAGGAGCCTGGCAAGCCAAGACCTAGTCATCTACTTAATTTGGCTGATTCAATATAAACGTTTAACAGTTGCCATTTAAGAGGTTGTTTCCCAGACGGTTGCTCAGATTTACAAGAGGACTGCTCAAATTGGCTATACAAGCAGACTCGATTCCACCATTCATGAACATTAATGCTGACAGTATCTTTCCAGTGGCCGATAATCAGACATATCGCTATACCGATCATGAAGTCAAGCAGAAAGGCACCTTCCTTGGGTAATGAAGGTAGATCTGCTGCGGATCGGAAGCCTATTATCTGCCAAGAGAGGGGCTCTCTAAACTGCAAAATGAGCTGGACTTGCTTCCAAACGGACTCCCAGAAGGTTCGCACCCCCCGGCAGTCATATACAATATGCCTCAGGGTGCCGACCTCGTCTCCACAAGTCCAGCAGAGTGGGCTAAGAGTACCATCCCAGCGTGCCAGCTTAGCTGGAGTATAAAAGCAATTATGAGCAAAGTAGAATAATGTCTGGGTCATGGAGGCGGATCTGGTCACTCTCACTTGCTTACACCAGAACTTCCTCCACTGGAGTTCAGAGAGCCCCCTCCCCGTCTCTCGTTCCCATCTCTTTTGAACCTTCCCCATCAACTGGGACGGGGACCGAGTCAGTCTCTTGTAAATCTGAGACACCATTCCCTTCGCTTGCCGAAGTGTACAAAGGATATCAAATGCTCCCTCGGTACCTGAGTTTTGCCCCGGCTCTATTCCCGCTCCAGCTAAACAATGTCGAAGCTGAATCCACTGAAACTGGCAAGTTAGGGGGAGGCCAAATTCCTGTCTAAGCTCTTCGTATGTCTTCCACTTGCTAACATTTCGCAATTGACTCACCCACCACACCCCCCGGGAGTACCAGGTTCTCCAAGCAAAGGTCTTCTTCTGTATTTTAAATAGAGGGTTATTCCAAATGGGGAGCCGGGCGCGTGAGCTGACATCGGGATCACAGATTTTAATAAACGGTTGAAAAGCTTTGAGGGTATCTAGGATAACTATGGGGATCGGGGAAGTACCTGGGAATTGCATACCCGGGGCGCACTCCAGCGGGACAGGAGCCAATAGCCTCTCTTCCAAAGTAACCCAGACCGGCCTCCCGATAGTGGAAGATTGCAGCCAACAAGACCCTTGTTTGAGCAGGAAGGCATGATGATAAGCCTTAAAATTGGGGAAGTTCACACCACCCTGCTCTCGGGAAAGTCTTAGTTTTTCCTTTGCGATCCTCGGCGTTTTGTTTTTCCACAAGAACTGCAGAAGCATCCGTTCAAGATGCTGGTAAGTATGCGCAGGGAGATAGCAGGGAAGCATCTCCAAGAAATAATTGACTTTGGGGACGATCATCATTTTGATGGTTTCTAGCCGACCCCACCAAGAGAGCGTTAGGGGAGACCACCGCGAAGTCAACTCTCGAGTCAGGGTCAAGAGCGTTTCGGCGTTACACCTAATCGTTTCTTCGAAAGGGTAGCAATAACGGACTCCTAAGTACTTCACCGCACCCGATTCCCACAAAAAAGGATATTCACTGAGATCTCCTTTAAGGACCCATTTGTTTAGCGGAAACATCACCGATTTGGACCAGTTAATTTTATATCCTGAATATCGCGAATAATTCTCTATTTGCTCCAAGATCTTGGGAATGGAATCAGGCGTGGCGAAGAGGAGAAGGTCATCCGCGTAAGCTGAAAGTTTGGTTTCCTGCCCCGCGACCAAAGCGCCATGGATATCAGGACTTTGGCGTATAAGAAGAGCTAAGGGCTCCATCGCAAGATTAAAGAGCATAGGGGACAGCGGGCATCCTTGGCGAGTGCCACGCCTCAGAGCGAGAGGGGTCGAGGCGACCCCATTGACGCAAATCCGCGCGGTAGGAGAAGTATACAAAACCTCCAGGGCTCTCAAAAACACATCGCCGAAGCCGAACCAGCGGAGAGTCGCAAAGAGAAAAGGCCATTCCAAGCGGTCGAAAGCCTTTTGTGCATCTAATGAGAGGCCTATTAGTGGCTTCGCCATCTCGTCGGCTCCCAACAAGACATGACATAAAAGACGCGCGTTATCAGCGGTCGAACGGCCTTCGGTAAAGCCACATTGATCAGGGTGGATTAGGGTCGGGATAATCCCAGAGAGCCGGGTAGACAAGACAGTTGCATAAATCTTGTAGTCAGCGTTGAGCAGAGAGATGGGACGGTAATTGGTGACCAACTGAGGGTCACGACCCGGCTTCTCAAATACCACTAAATTAGCCGACGCAAAGGTACCAGTTTGTTGTCCCGCGGCAGACAGCAGCCTGAAATATTGCTCCAGATGGGGAGCAAGGGCTTTGTCAAAGCTCTTGAAGAATTCAACAGGTAGCCCATCCGGCCCAGCAGCCTTGCCCGAGGCCATAGATGCTATTGCCCGCCTAATCTCCTCCGCAGTAATGGGAGCGTCAAGCTCCTCCCGGTACCCCTCAGAGAGAGTAGGCCGCTGTAGGGTGGCAACCAACTTCTCGAAACCCTCCTGCGAAAACTCACGTTCCGAGCTATACAGGTGTGTATAATAGTCCCAAAACGCCTCGGCAATCAGAGTATCTTTGACTAACAGGTCAGATCCCTGCAAATTCTTGATGGCACTGACACGTTTGGTTTCCTGCTTGCCCTTTAGTGTAGTCGCAAGTTGCTTACCGGCTTTATTACCCTCTCGGTAATAATTCCCTTGCAGCCTCCGGACGCTTTGAGAGGCCGCAGTAGTCATAAGAGCATTGTATTGAAATCTTAGGCGCTGGAGCCGCACTAAAATACAGGGGTCAGTGCGCCGCGTCAGGACCCTTTCCCCCGCTTTAATCTGCTGCTCAAGGTCTTGCAACCGCTGTTTCCTTTGCTTTCTCAATCGTATATTAAAACTGGCGATAACCGCCCTGACCATGGCCTTAAAACCCTCCCACCAGGCCCAGGTGGAGGTGGCCTGTGAGGAGTTAAATGGAAAGTATTCGGAGATAGCAGCTGTTATCTCGATGTGGAATTCGGGTATATCTAAGAGAGATCTGTCTAAAGCCCAATCTAGAGTCGGGCTGCGTAGGGAGTCATCTTGCAGGATCATTGAGATAGGAGCATGGTCCGAGATGTGAATTGAATGGAGGGTAGCGGGGCCCATATTAGGGACCAAGGTCTTAGAAACTAGGAAAAAATCAATACGGGATAGCGACGCATGCGGCGCGGAAAAGTAAGTGAATTCCAACTCCTGTGGGTGCTGTAAGCGCCAGATGTCCACTAAAGCTAGTTCCTGGATCATGGAGGCAAGGAAAAGTTGCCCCTTGGACCGCTTAATCGATCGGGGAGGTTGGCGATCAATGAGGGGGTCTAGTGTTTGGTTAAAATCTCCCCCTACGATAATCGACTTCCCGCTATCCCCCTGTAGCTCTCTTGCAACTGCGAGAAAAAAATCTAAGTTATCCGTGGTGGGGGCATATAAGCACATGAGGATCACTTCGATCCCGCCTAATTTCAGTTCAGCTTTTGTCCATCGACCTTCTGCATCTGAGCAGTGGCTTAACACTGTGAGCTTGAGGGACTTTCTGGCAAGGATGGCAACCCCGTTGTGTTTCCTAATGGCCGGGAGTACGCTATTACCTCATAGGGTCGCTGACCAAGTTTCAAAGACTCCTGTAAGTTCAAATGCGTCTCTTGAAGCAACAGTATATCAGCCCTTTCTCGACGTGCATAGTCTAAGATTTTCCGCCTCTTGATCAGGCTGTTAATGCCTTGTACATTAAGAGAGACTATTTTACACGGAGCCATTGAAACTAGTGACGAGATTGACCCCGCGGGGCCAGAGCAGAAGACATAGTATTGCCCGGAGAACCATCAGTCTAAAGAGAAAACCTGTCTTGGCAAATCTGCAATAGCGGAGTGCTGTTAACGTGAAAAACAGTGTAAAACAATACAACCCTGGAGGAGAGGCTAAACCCAGGAAAATTACTGGTGAGCGCAGGCCGGCAGGGCTGGTTCAGGAGACCCAGGCTAAACACGGTGGGCCCGCACCGCAGACAAAATATGGACCATGCAGGAAACTTTTACCTACCCTGAAAAAGATAGAGTATAAGAGTGTGGAAAGAGAACATATGATGATCAACACATGACTATATAGAACATAGCAATATAGTAGTAGGGAAATATCGAGATATAGAAAGGGGGGGGGGGACCCATCCCCCAGTCCAATCCAGCAGCTATTCCAGCTCTGGAAACTCGAGAGAAAAAGAAGAAAAATAAAGTCTTCAAAAACGTAGGGGTACGCTGTTGAGCTCACAGCGTTGTTCAGGAGGCAAAAAAACCTACTGAGCATTGGGGAAAGGTTCACTAGACTTAAGCAGGTCATCAGCGTCTCGCATCTCAGCGCATCTGAGCGGCTTCTTTCTCCTCCAAGAACCGATCAAGCGCTTCTGGATCTTCAAAGGTGCAAGTTTGATTGTGCAAGGTAACGCGCATTCGCGCGGGATAAAGGAGACCAAATCGCGCCTGAAGCTGCTGCAGCCGAGGTCGGTATTCCAGGAATCTTTTGCGCCTGTTAACAGTGTGCTTGGCTAAGTCCGGGAAGAAGGAGAGTCGGCGCCCCTCAAATTCTACCGGTGCTCTTGTGCGCGCTAGCTCCAGAATCTGCGCTGCTTGCTGATAACGCAGGGTGTGAAAAATGATGGGCCGCGGTTTGGAGGTATGCGGCATAGTGTAGGAAGGGATGCGATGAGCACGATCTATTTCGAAGTCTTTATCAAAGGTACAGTGCAAAATCTCAGAGATCGCTTTATACAGGAAGGCCCGCATGTCTTTCCCTTCCGCCCCCTCCGGCAGGCCTACCACTCGCACGTTGTTGCGACGTGCTCGATTATTGCTGTCCTCCATCTCACGCTGCAACGCTTTGAGTTGCCTCTCTAGCTTAGCGACCGTTTCCAGTCGGGCCTCGTGGTTAGCGAGTACTGCCTCCGCTTTGTCCTGCCTTACAGAGAGGCCTTCGATCTTTGTGTTGAGCCCGGCAAGTTCTTCGTGCACTGAGCTTAACGCAGCCCCATTGGCTTTTACTAACTCCTTTACCCCTCGAATTTCGGTGAGCAACTCGAGGTGGGCATCCGGCCCTTCACGTGTAGCCGCCATATTTTGCGGGGAGATGGGCTCAGTTTTGGTCCTTTTAGCGCTGTTGTTTAGGGCGCCTGCATAATCCAACCGCTGCGGCTTGGGGCCCGCCATCAGGAAGGTACCAGAGTGAAATTCAGGGGTCTTTGTAAAATTTTAGCGGTACCTTTATTCGGGTTCTTGCAAGGTCTCCTCAGAGCCACCGCACTAGGCGTCCACTCTGCTCGGCATCAGGCTCCGCCCCCCGGGGCTAGATTTTTGATGCCTCGGATTTCATGGGGAAGGGCATTCCAGTTTAAAGGAGCAAATATGGAGAAGGCCCTGTTGGAGGTTGTCTTTGTGCATTTTGTCGTCATCTTGGGGACTACTAAGGTGTTCGTTGTTTGAGGCCTCCGGTTTCTATTTTCAGGGGTACTGTGGATTAGCTTGCTGATTGGCGTGGAGGGGTAGTTATTTAGGTCTTTGAATGTAAGGACAATTGACTTGTATTGGAGTCTGGCATGTAATTGTAGCCAATGCAGTTCTTTCATGATTGGCGTTATGTGGTCAGATCTTGACGATCCAGAAAGGACTCTTGCAGCTGCGTTCATAGCTAGGCGGAGCGGATTTAAGGTTGATTGTGAGAGTCCGTGGAGGATGATGTTGGCAAAGTCCAGATGTGGGAGGACTAATGCCTGGAAGGTTGTCCGGTAGTCGGTAAAATCTAGTAGGGGGCGAAGGTGACGCAGCGTTCTGATCTTATGATATATTGCCTTCGTGACGTTTTTTACATGGGTTGTCATATCAAGGTGCTGATCGAGCGTGATGCCTCGATAATGGATGGTGGATTTGGATTTCAACTCTGCATTGTTGGCATGTAGTGCTGAGGGAGGTATGAACTTCTGGTTCCTCGTGACGAATAGAACATCAGTTTTGTCATGGTTGATCCGTAGGTTTTGTGTCAACAGCCAGTCAGCTACAGCTTCAAAGCATCTTATTATTGAGGCGAGTACTGGAGTGTCAATTGTGAACGGCATGTAAAGGAGGATGTCATCTGCATAAGCAAGGCATTGTACATTGAAGGATCGGATCAAGTCACATATCGGCTGCATGTAGATATTAAACATCAGTGCCGATAAGGACGAACCTTGAGGCACCCCCTGAGTCTGCAGAAATGGTTCTGAGGATGTGTGGCCTGCCTTGACTTGTTGCCACCTATTGGAGAGGTAGGATTTGCACCATTCTAGTGCCGTGCTTTGAATCCCCTTTTCTTTTAGGCGTTGTAAGAGTATATCATGGTTCACAGAATCAAAGGCGGCAGAGATGTCCAGAAAGATGAGTACGAATCCTTGGCGGGAGTTGTTTATTCCTGTGACCAAGTCGTTAAAGAGGGTTGTAAGGACGGTGTCCACTCCGTGTGCTTCCCTGAAGCCGTGTTGGGAAGGATCTAGCGGTGCCTCAGTATCAATATGATGTTGGATTTGTTGTTGGGCAGCTTTTTCGATGATCTTGGCAAGCAGGGGGATGCCTGAGATTGGTCTAAATGATTCCACTTTGGATGGATCTAGTCTGCTGTTTTTTAGTAGCGGCTTGATTGAGGTGTGTTTTAGGCTCTGCGGGAACGAACCAGTTAAAAAGGACTGGTTCAGAATTTTGCTCAGGATTTGGCTTAGGTCGTGTCGAAGTTCCCTGATCCAGCTTGCTGGGCAGGGGTCGTTGGGTGCAGTGCTGGGGTTGATCGAGGCTATGATGTCCTCAACCTCTTTATTAGATACCTTGGTGAAGTTGCATAATGGTGATGCCTGGAATGCTTCAGTCGATACAAAGAGGTCGCTGACCCCTATGTTTGTGTTGGTCTTAATCATCTTTGCTTGTAAATAGTTTGAGTAGTCCTGTGGTTGAGGCATTGACGGTTGAGCTGACACCGGTTCCCCTGTTAGACTTTACAATATTGAACAGGGCATGTGGTTTATTGATGGAACATTTTCATATATCTGTGTGGTAAAGTTTCCTTCTCTGCATTATCTTCTCACGGTGCGTAATTAAATATGAGTTGTATGAAGCATGTGTCTCGGGGGAGTGGGTTCGGCGCCATCGCCTCTCAAGTTTGCGTAGGTGGTGGAGTGATGTTTGCAGATCATTGGAGAACCATGGTGCATGTTCCCGTTGTCTTATTTTCTTTTCGGTGTATGATGGTCGTGAGGCAGCTCTAAGACTCTCGTCCCATTTGGATATGAGATCATCTAAGTTGAGGGTTGTGTCGGTCATAAGGGGGTCTCTAGGACTATACTCTGGTTGAGTGGTCTGAAGCGGGCTATTGGGGTTCTGGTAGTATTGGTCATCTTTTGACTCTTGTTGGAGGTACTTATGGGTATGTGAAATCTGAGTAAATTGTGATCGGACCAGGGCACTGGTGTTATGGATAGTGCGAGGACTTGGGGTGTAGTGGTGTTGGTCTGGGGTGCAAAGATGAGGTCAAGCTTTCCTCCCTTGATGTGGGTGGGAGAGTCAACATATTGTTTGTAACCTAGTTCTTCTAGGGCATCTAGGAATGCTGCTGTCTGGCTGTCTTGAAGAGATGGTAAGTTGAAGTAACCAATTAACCAATTTGGGGAGCGGGGGGTGGATGTGGTACATGCAAGCTCAAGTATTGTCGATAGGTCCTCTGGTGAAGGTGTAGGAGCCCGGTATAGTAGGTTGATTGTGCAGAGCTCATTAGATATAGTGAGAGAGTCAAGGTGGGTTGAGCTGGAGGTACTGTGTAGCTTGAAATGTAGATCGGCTTTGGCAAGGATGAGTGTTCCGCCTCCTTTCTGATTGGTCCTGTGGCATGTATATAGAGAAAATCCAGATGGCAGCATCTGATTCATGAGAGCATTGTCACAATCAGACAGCCATGTCTCCGTGATCATCAAGATATCGAGGTTATATATGGGTATCAGGTCAATAACTGCAGGCCACTTTGAACGTACTGATCTGGCATTTATGAGCGCACACTTAAGTAGGCGTTGATGATGTTGCGTCTCCGTTTGTGCCTTTTTGATGATTTGAAGAGGGATGTGAAGTAAATGGGAGTGAGTTGTGTGGTTAGTTTTTGCTGTGGTGTGGCGGGGAATTTCAGACCACCTTCTTCCATGGTTGTATAGAATTGGTATGTAGTTGGTACCATGGTTAAACGCGATTGAGCTGTTGGGGAACCCGAGGGTAAGGAGGGTGATGAGTAATATTAGGAATTTGTACATTCTAGATTGGCAGCAGTACAGTCAGTTACTGACAACAGTATAGGTATAAGCAGGTTGCTAGTAATGAAAGGGTTAACTGCAGAAATACTGACAACAGTACAAGAAGATACTGGTTATTAGCAATCAATGAGTTAACTGCAGAATACTGACAACAGTATAAGTGAGTGCAGTAATTTGTAAAAAGTATATGCAGAATACTGGCAACAGGAACTGGTAAAACAGTACACACAATGATAAAGCAAAATACTGGCAACAGTAAAGGATGGTCAAACAGCAGTGGTTATGTTAGACTACTGGCAACAGTAAAAGTATCAAATAAGAAACAGTTATAGTATGATAATGATGATAGCAGCGATAACGTATGAGTACTTTGTTCAGGCAGTATAAGTGACTATTACTTGCTGTGGTTGTAGAAGTGGGTGTGAGAGTAAGGTCAACCCTGAGGGAGCTCAGGCTGCTGGGATATTTGCAAAACTGTAGACGGGTCCTCCGGGGGTTTCTCTGGCGTCTCGGTGTGCAGATGGAACTTGTGGAAGATTTGCTGGCTTCTCGATGTGGGCCTCTGCCTAAGAGCCGTGCCAAAGGGCCCTCTGGCGAGGCCCTCAGGCGCGGGCCCGCCTGATGGCGCTTCTTTTTGAAGCAGGAGATCTGCCCTGATTGGGCAGATCTCACTTCCGGGTGGTCCGACGCTGCTCTCTGGTGCTCCGGCGGCTCTATCCCCTCCTGGGAGAGCCGATGTTGAGCCGGAGTGCTGGGCACGCGATAACGCGTGCAGCGGCGCCAATGAGCGCTGAGGGCGGAGGAAGGCTCCCCAGGGGCAGAGAGAGAGGGTCAATGGGCGGAGAATGGGAGGGGAGAGGCTCCCTGCACACTAATGCTGTGAAATTCGAGGCTGAAAACTAACGTCAGTGAAACTCCGGCGTTAGAGCTGATTTAAAGGGAAAAGAAACCATTTCCGTCAGCAATGTACAGCAAAACCAGGGAAATCTACAAAAAGTGATAAGTGTGATACATGTGCACGGAACAAAAGGGCAAATAAACATTAAAATGACCTGAACAAAATGGAAAAAAAACCATAACCAAGCTGGGCAATAGTTATATTAATGGGAAACATCAACCCCCCCCCCCCCCCCACGAGAAAGCTCCAAAAAAAAAAAAAGAATATTGGAAGGGTCTATACTCCGTCCCCATACAAGGTGAATGAGCCCACAGTGAAAGTGCGCTGAGCAGGGTTTTCCCTCTCCATTGGGCAGGTGTCCTATGGCGTGCGCATGTTCCGCAACAGCAGGGCGGGCATGTCAGAACGGGAAACTGGACAGATGCTTGAAAAGGGGACACAGAGGGCTGCAGGCGGCACATGCTCTGGTGCAGCTGGGCCACAGTGCGGACTAGGGTGATGCCTAGGTGGCCCATAGGAATGCTGAAACAGTAGTGCAGCCAGACAGCAACTGATGAGGGCCCAGCATGGGCACGAGTGTGCTTCCCACAGTGTCACAGGCGATAGTACCCAGCAGGTACCCCCAAGGGCACAGAACATTGCCAGGCAGTGCTGGGGGGAAGCATGGACAACTATGCAGGCTCCCCTACCCCAGAACCCGCACCATAGGCAGCCGCCTACCCACACACTGGATGGCCTGAGACTGTGCTCCACCAGCAGAAGGGCATGTCAGCAGGGTGGCAGAGGGGTACTGGTGGTGGAGGGGGCAGTGACAGCTGCCCAGAGCAGACCATGGCCTAGCCCTGTGTAGGTGGGTGCCATGCACTGCAACAGACAGGCCCTGTCTGACGAACAGTCATGGTATCCTGTCACGCTCCCCTGCTACTGGCCGAAGGCTTTATAGTAGGGGTGACCGCTGTTTTTCTTCTGAGTGTCCTTTATACTATCCAGCAGCAAGGGTTGCTGGGATATGTAGTTTTTTTGGTTTCACTCTCACAAAAATGTGTTGTGGCACAAGGGTCTTTTGGAACAGATAAATTTATTATTATTGTTGGGTTTTTCCCCTCACAGAGGTTCTCAGGTAAATAAGCAAAGCAATATAATTCTTTTCCAGAATAAACAGAAAAACAGGAACAAATGAAAAGCATCAAATAAAAGTGGAAAAACTGTTTCTTCACAGCAGCACAAAACTTCCAAACAACTTTGTAATTCTTCTTACCAAAGCTTGTTTATCTTAGGAGCAGTCTTTCTACATGGAACGGTCTCTCTTATAGTAATCAGGTGAGTCAGGAATATCAGCTACGTCATTAAACATCTCCTTGCTTGCATTCTCACGGCTCTGTTTAGGAGAACTTCTTGGCTGCAATCCTGGGATAGCTATTTGCAGCTGTTCTAAGAAGACTCCACTCTCACTGACCGTGACTTCTTCTATTTCAGGAAATGGGTTAGAACGTAAGCTCTTCCTTATGGTTGTCACATTAGCTTTAAACCATTTGTCAAAAGAGTATCTGCTAGGTGCTTTCACAGCCGTGCTACCCTGGCACCTATTAGCACTTGCTCTTAACTGTTTCACAACGTCTTCCACAAAACTCTGGCTTGGCAGTAACCCTGACGTACCTTTTCTGCTGACCTTGCTTTGTCTGTGCTCGGAGCTCTCTTCCTCTCTACAGGGAAATGGCTTTGCCCTGTCTTCAGGAAGCTCCCACAACGACTTAGGTTTAGCTTCAAGGTAACCAGTAATGGACCCACCAGAATCCTTCTTGCCTGGGGCTGGGTTCCAAGACTCCCTCAGTTGCTGCCTTCCTTGCTGAAGTGGAATAGACACTTGTAAAGGCTTTTCCCTGCCTTCTTGTACGTCCTGATTCTCAGTGCTGCTCTGAAAGACTAGCCCTGAAGCTGGTTTAAAATGGCTTCCTTGTTCAGGCACG
This sequence comes from Ichthyophis bannanicus, assembly GCA_033557465.1. Taxonomy (NCBI): domain Eukaryota; kingdom Metazoa; phylum Chordata; class Amphibia; order Gymnophiona; family Ichthyophiidae; genus Ichthyophis; species Ichthyophis bannanicus. The sequence continues at coordinate 58,717,344 of CM066047.1, read as the reverse complement.
CCCTTCTGACTATCCAGGTGCACCTCGTTAGGGCTGCTTCCAGCTCTTACGTCATGAATCTGACTGAGCTGCATTCTCTCTGAAAGCTTCCTGCTGTCATGGAAACCTGGCTTGCTCTGGCTTTTAAAGGTGCAGTGCTCGCTATTTTGCCATTCCATCTGCTCAGGCATGCTTTCGGTACCACAATCCCCAGGGAATGTACTGTCTCTGTGGCAACACGGTGGTGTAGTGCACACAGCCAGTGTGGTCAGGAGCAGAAGATCACAGGTTCAAATCCCAGCTGTGGTTCCTGCCAACCCAGCCCCCATATTTTACCCACTACTAAAATGTGCTAATACAGACAGAACCTTTATTGCAGATGACACAGACATGCTCAAAACACCTACATTTTACCCTACAGAGCACAGATACCATAAACATGCGCATTACCTAGAGCAGAGTCTCCCAAATGCAGTCCTGGAGGGCCAAACACCATTCAGGTTCCATGCTGCCTCTAATAAATATGGCTGTGCTGAATTTCTATGCACTGCCCCCCATGGTATGCAGATGTATCTCATGCATATTCATTAGGGACAGCATGAAAACCCTAACAGTGTTTGGCCCTCCAGGACTGGAGTTGGGAAACTCTGCCCTAGAGCAGCGGCCAACAGGGGCAGACACACCCGCACCCACAGGCTCCATTATCCCAAGCCTCCTGGAGAGGCAGGATGTTGGGCCCTGCGTGCATCTCCCCATACTAGCACTTGCATACCTTAGCAATGCCACCCTAAACATGGGAAAACTGTACACAGCTATCAAAAGGTTGCTATGATAACTGGCAGATAGCAATTCCTATGTTAAGCACAATTGGCTGATTGAGCTGCATCATAGCAACCTTTCTGATGTCTGTGGAGTATGCCTCAGGTCTGGTGTCTGACAGAGTGACCCCAACAGTATTGCATACCATAGCCATGCCTGAAATGTGCCCAGGACTGGTGTGGTGGCCAGGGCTGCCAAACACCTCTATAGCTGCACAATGCTGGCATAGGTGTGTGGAGTGTTAGTCTGTCTATCCAGTGTGTGGTGGCTGCCAACACCCTCCACAGCCCACACTGCTAGCACTATTGCCAGTATTGGCCTGCCAATGTGCATAATGAGGAGCAAGGTACTGTGGGAATAGCCTGGCTGCATCTGCACAGGGCAATGGCTCGGACATTGTAGTGCCCGGCCACCACCTGCACGGACAGGGTGGCCACAGCATGTCCTGCTGGGAGGTCACTCTCACCCTGACTGAGCAGTGAACACGGCATCGCTAGGTTCCCCCATAGTGCTATATAGTATTTCTCTCATGTGATATTTATGGGTTCTCCTTTGGGGCCCAATCACTGACTTATCTGCTTGGTGTGTATGCTGACATCCCAGTTCTGGGTACACGCATCTCCTCCAGGAGCATGCACTATGGACTAGCTAGCAGACTGTCTGCAGTTAGTATGCGTCTGGCTGGAACACCTTGCAGGGTGCAGCGGCTGGAGGCTTGCTGCTGGAGAATGTCAGATAGTGGTGGGGGGCAGCTGAGTGTGTCCAGGCCTACTGTCTGTCTGCCTTGCCTTATGGATGTGTACAGATCAGCATTGACTGCCCTGTAGGGTTGTCAGTTCCCCAGCAGGACTGGGGTTGATGGTCCCCTCTACTGCCACCATTGCAGGGAGGTAGAATGTGGATCTGTTGGTGTGAGATCCTGTTTCCCACCCTGAGCCACAGAGGGTGGGTTGGGTGGTGGTACATAATCCACCTATGGGTCCAAACACCCCCCCCCCCTTCACCTACATCATGTGACCATGGTACCAACACAGGATATGCACTATTCTGGGTGCATCATAGCCCATAAGGGCTAGACATGACTGAGACATACAGATGTATCCTAGGTGTGTCTGCAGGAACTACCTATCACACATACACTAGCACTGATAGGTACCTGCAGCATGGCATATATCAGCCATGAAAGGTGCTGTGGACCTGGTGCTGGGCGCCCCACCTCACCCTCAGGGTGAGCACAGTACCCGCACAATGTGACGATCTGTAGCGACTCCGTGCCAGTAACACACATGGTCTGTACCCCCTACCAGGCTGAGGTGCTGTGGGGGTGCACATGGTCAGGTCCCCCTACCAGGCCGAGGTGCTGTGGGGGTGCATACCCCATCTTGTGATCATCTGTAGACTGCTGATGTGCATGTACAGTGCATCATGGGTACGGGTGGGTTAACCCTATCCTGGTAACCACAGCAGACAGTTTGTGTGGTGACCTGCAGTCTTTTTGTAGCCAGCCAGGGGTTTGTTAGCAGCTATAGAGCTGTAGCCCACTGATACTTCACTGCCTGTGGAGCCAGAGGTCATGGGTTCACACCCACAGTGGGGTTCTTTGATAGGGCTGTCCGAGGCATTGTCTATTTTTAATGTACATTAGTGCTGCCAGCAAAAACACCCTCGGAGTACTGTAGCCATAAGGTGCCTTATAGGGCGCCGTATAAGGTGCCCTGTACGGTGCCTTACAAGGTGTCCTATAAAGAGCCTTATAGGGTGCCCCATAGGGGACATTATAGGGTGCCTTGGCGGACAGTGCACTTTATAATGTGCCCTATGGAGTGCCTTATAGAGTGCCTTATGCGGCACCTTCGGTTACGGCATGTGAGGGTGTGTTTGCTGGCAGCACTAATTAAAATATACATAACATGCCTCAAAAAGCAATACTTACACGTAACAGCTAATGCCTCAGCCAGCCCATATGCATTAGGCACACTGGGGGATCGAACTCATGACCCCTGTACCATCAGTCAGTGTATTAAGCATTGTGCTACACTTCTGTTTCTGTGTTTGCATGTCTGCGCGCCTACTTAAGATTACCGCGCGTTAACGTGCTTAGCAACGTCTCGCCCGATAATGTGCGCAGCGCGCGTTATCGCGCGATAATCCCGTTTTGCTACATTAAGACAGACACGCCCACTCCTTTTATGGCAGCCTGCACACTATCGCCGGGCGCACATTAAGACTGCTTAGTAAACATACCCCTAGGTCTTCACATATGGGTATCGTCGGTACCGATGGAGCCTGCGCGAGAATGCTCCCCAGCATCCAATAGGAAAGCTTTTGGGAGCATCCCACAGCGCCTGTGTGCTGCCTTCCTGCCTTTCCCAACTGTCCCTCTCCAGTTGAGTTTAAAGCTGAGACAAAAGAGACAGGGAAAGAGAGAGATAGAGAGATACAACTCCTAGGGGAGGTGGGTGGGTTGTGAAGACTAAATTCCTGCAGTTCCCGGAGATCACCTGTTACAGGTGAGTAACTATGCTATCTCCAGGAACAAGCAGGAATGTAGCCTTCACATATGGGGACTCCCTAGCTGCAGATGCCAGGGAGCAAACCCCAGAAGTTGTGCGCCCTTGTGAAATGGCTCCACTTCCCCCCATTGATCTCTGGCATCCTATCAGGGATGGTGGGTAGGAGTTGATTAAGTATGGAACAGGGAACAGCCTGACCAAACAAGGCATCCCAGCGGGAGTCCTTGTCTAAGCAGTAATGGGCTGTGAAGGTATGAACCGAAGCCCAAGTAGCTGCTCGGCAGATGTCGTCAATAGACACAGAGTGAAGATGAGCCATAGAGGCTGCCATGATTCTCACATTGTGAGCTGTGACAAGGCCTTCCAGAGGAAGGTTTTTACTCTCATAGGCAAAAGATATACACTGTGCAATCCAGTTGGACAGTGTTCTTTTGGAGACTGGAAGTCCCAAATGACTAGGATCAAAAGCAACAAAAAGTTGAGAGGACTTCCTATGTTGCTGTGTCCTTCGTAAATAAAAGTCCAGAGCCCTTTTACAATTCAAAGTATGAAGATTCCTTTCTGCATTTGAGGCATGAGGCCTTGGGAAGAATACAGGATGGTAAACTGCTTGGTTTAAATGAAAAGGTGACACCACCTTTGGCATAAAATGTGGATGAGTCCTAAGGACTACCTTATCATGATGGAACCTTGTATAAGGAGGATCAGCCACCAATGCTTGTAATTCACTGATGCGACGTGCTGATGTGATTGCAATAAGAAAGATGACCTTCCAGGAAAGGAATTTCAAGGAGGTAGTGGCTAATGGTTCAAAAGGTGGTTTCATAAGCTGCCCAAGAACCAAATTTAAGTCCCATGCCACCGGTGGTGGCTTAATGGGAGGCTTAGTTAAAAGAAGGCCTCTCATAAATCTCTCTATGAGAGGAAATAGGTTGCCCATTTAGAGGCTTGAAAGAAGCTGCAATAGCACTCAGATGAACTCTCAATGAATTGGTCTTAAGCCCTGCATTAGATAAATGAAGGAGATACTCCAATAATGATTCCAGAAGTATCGCAAGAGGGTTAAGACCCTTCTGCGAGCACCATATGGTAAACCTTTTCCACTTGAAAGCATAAGAGCGTCTTATGGAAGCATAAAGGATATCCTTTACCTGCTGAGAAAGGTTAAGACCGTGAAGTTCTAGGCTTTCAGCAACCAGGCCCTGAGATGCAGAGACTGGGGATTGGGATGCCACAGCATCCCGTCCTCCTGAGAAAGGAGATCTGGAGCAGATCCTAACTCCAGAGGCGGAGCTTGAGAGAGATGTAGGAGCAGAGGGTACCACATTTGCCGTGGCCAATGTGGAGCTATGAGAATCATATGACCTCTGTCTCTCTGAAGCTTGAAGAGGGTTTTGGGAATTAGGGGAATGGGTGGAAAGTCATACAGGAAGTCTTGGCCCCAATGGAGGAGGAAAACATCCCTGGCCTGACAACCCTGAGCCAGAATTCTGGAACAGAACCGGATAAGTTTGGCATTCAGCGGACTTGTGAAGAGGTCTATGTCCAGGGTTCCCCAAATTTGGAAACTTTTGGCCACCTGGTCTGCATGGAGAGACCATTCGTGTGGAAGCAGAACTCGACTGAGTCTGTCTGCCCAGGAGTTTTGAATGCAAGGAGATGAATCTGATGCTCTCCGGTGAGGGCCCATAGTCGCAAAGCTTCATTGCATAGCGACAGAGAGCCTGTTCTGCCCTGCCTGTTCACATAGAACATGGCTACTTGATTGTCCATTTGAACTAGGACTGTCTTGTAGCTGAGCTGGGTGTGGAATACTCGAAGAGCAAGGAAAATTGCTCTGAGTTCCAGGAGACTGATATGTAGATAGGTCTCCTGTGGAGTCCAGGTACCCTGGGTAGAGAGGCCTTGCAGGTGGGCTCCCCAACCCACTTGTGAGGCATCTGTTGTTAGAGTGGCTTGGGGTGGGAGTTGCTGAAAAGGGGACCCCACCAAAAGGTTTTGGGGTGATTGCCACCATTGGAAGGACAAAATAAGGTGATCTGAGTTTGCTATTTTGTCTGACAGGCAACCTGACGCCTGAGTCCACTGAGTGGATAAAGTCCACTGGGCTGCCCTCATATGGAAGCGAGCATAAGGAACCACATGCACAGTGGATGCCATGTGGCCTAGCAACTGTAACATCTCTCAAGCAGTGAGGTGAGGTTTTAACACTGCTTGGGAAGCTAACTGCACAATACGAAGGCAGCGGGCCTGTGGAAAGTAGGCCCTTGTCTGTCTGGTATCCAGCAGAGCTCCTATAAACTCCAGGGACTGAGTGGGAGCAAGGTTGGATTTTGGGAAGTTTATGACAAGTCCCAAATACAGAAGGATGTGCATTGTGCGAGAGAGAGCAACCCTGGCCTCTGGCTCTGAAGGGGCTCGAATGAGCCAGTCGTCTAAGTAAGGGAAGATGAATATTTCTAGGGTGCGAAGAAATGCTGCCACCACAGCCATGCATTTTGTGAACACCCTTGGTGCCGAGGCCAGGCCAAAAGGAAGAACCCTGTATTGGTAGTGCTTCCCTTGAAATAGAAAGCGAAGGAACTTTTGATGAGTTGGATGGATGAGAACATGGGTGTACGCATCCTTGAGATCTAGAGAACAAAGCCAATCCTGACTCTGAAGGTATGGCAGCAGAGTTCCTAGAGAAATCATTTTGAACGTCTCTTTGAACAGGAATTTGTTCAATTCTCTGAGGTCTAAAATGGGTATGTGTCCTCCTGTTTTCTTTGGAATAAGGAAATAGGGGGATTAGAACCCTGTACCCTGTTGGAGAATGGGTACCTCTTCTATTGCCCCTTGGGCAAGAAGCACAGTGACCTCTTCACCTAACTGGTCGTTGAGAGAGGTCTGAAAATTGAACTGTCTTACCATTGTAGGAGGGGGCATGCTGAGGAAATTAAGCTTGTACCCCTCTCTTACAATAGACAGAGTCCAATTTTCTGCTGTTATCTGACCCCATCTGGGGGCAAAATGACATAACCTTCCTGGAATGGTGGAAGGCTCTGGGCTGTTCAGGGCCAGGAAGGCAAAGTTCTCTAGATAGGAGTCAAAGCCCCTGTGGAGGCTGAGTCTGCTGAGCCGGTTGAGGCTTAGCAGCTTTTGTTTTTCTTTGCCTAGGTTGTTGCTGCTGTCCCTTTTGGGCAGACTGACTTAAACGATGCCCCTGCTGGGTATAGGAGGGCTAAAACCTCTTCTTCTTACTGAAGAATGGTTTCTTGTAGGATTTTTTCCTTGCAGGATCAGCTGTAGATTTAGACAATCTATCCAAAATGATATTGTCAGCATCTATCTCATTAGCTTTTTCCTGCCAATTCTTGCCAAAGAGATTCTCTCCTGTGCAAGGAATATTCCCTAGTTTATCCTGTACCCAAAGCTCCAAGTCAGATGCCTGGAGCCAGGCAATCCTACGTGTACCTATGGCAATAGCAGAGGTTCTGCTTATGCACTCAAAGCAGTCAAAGGCTGCACGATTCACAAATTTGGAAACATCCTGAGCATGTTTGACAAGGGTGAGGTAATCCTGCCTCTTATCATCAGGAAGGAGAGGGCTCATAAGCTCTAAATCTCCTGTGACCTCCTTAAGGAACATTCCCATATACTGTATAATATATAGGAATTGATCCTAGCAGAAAGCATGGAAGCCTGGAAGGTTCAACGTCCAAAGGCGTCAAGAGTCCTACACTCTCGTCCTGGAGGATTAGATGCATGCCTTTTTGCACTCTTGATCCTTCTCATAGCTGATTCCACCACCATGGAATGGTGTGGTAGCTGAGTCTTCTGAAACCCAGGACAAGGAGGAACTCGATGGGGATACACAAAAAGCAAGAGACAAAGTCGTCAATGGATGGTTGAACGGACGTTAATTCATAAAAAACCCCAACGCGTTTCAGCGCAATCGCCTTCTTCAGGGAGTATACAGCTTAAAAACATGAAACAAATTTAAATAAAAATGCTTATAAATAATTAATCAGATAAAAAGCCCCATATAAATATCCTTAACAATATACATGTATACAAAACTCCACATGATACAAATAAACCCTCCATAGAAGGTCAACGCAAAAGAGGAAGGCCAGCAATGAGATGGATCGATACAATAACAGCAGCTACGGGTACCAGTCTGTCAACAATGAGCCGCCTGACTGAAGACCGAACACAATTTAGGATAGCTATCCAGAGGGTCGCCATGAGTCGACTCCGACTCGACGGCACTTAATAACAACAACAACAGTAAGACCTATACTGTGAACGCAGGACCGTTTAAAACATAAAATCATAATTTAGTAAAGAATATATAGACAAACATATCAACTAAAAATATGTATAATAAACAATAATGTATAATCTTAAAAATACCTATATTGTGTGCACTTACTTGTACCATATGATAGTGTCAAGCTCTCGTATAGTGATTTAATGCAGCCTTTCTTGTTCCAGATAGAAATAAATATTTAATTAAATCATGTTGTCCTTAAATTACATCAATATGTAATATGACGGCTGTTGTTGTTACTGTCTTAGAAAACAGTTGTATTATTTTGATGATTATCTCAATAATACAACTGCTTTCTTAGACAGTAACACCTACAGCCGTCATATAACACATTGATGGAACTTAAAAATAAGTATTTGATTAAATAATGTTATCCTTATCTAGAACAAGATCAGCTGCATTAAATCACCATACGCGAGACAGTTTAAGTAATCTCTACATTCACGATATAATGCAATGCCTAACACAGTTTTAACATACTTGTTTTTCAATATAGTAATGTACAAGCATTTTCTTTTTTAGTTTGTAGCAGAGGCTTTTAGCTGAACCTTGCAGGTTGACGGTACAATAATTTGAGTCCACAAGCTTAGGTCAGTTGCCCTTACAACGCATCCTTCTAAGTATATATCGTGAGTTAGGAATATTAAACACTTCTCTACAACGAGTTTAGTGCACAATAACGTTGTTATGTTTTTTAAACATAGTAGTGTTCCACATTAGTTTGACGATTATCTTAATAATATAACTGTTTTCTAAGACAGTAACAACAACAGCCGTCATATTACATATTGATGTAATTTAAGGACAACATGATTTAATTAAATATTTATTTCTATCTGGAACAAGAAAGGCTACATTAAATCACTATACGAGAGCTTGACACTATCATATGGTGCAAGTAAGTGCACACAATATTGGTATTTTTAAGATTATACATTGTTTATTATACATATTTTTTAGTTGATATGTTTGTCTATATATTCTTTATTAAATTATGATTTTATGTTTTAAACAGTCCTGCGTTCACAGTATAGGTCTTACTATGGAGGGTTTATTTTTATCATGTGGAGTTTTGTATACATGTATATTGTTAATCAGATAAAAAGCCCCATATAAATATCCTTAAGTATTTATAAGCATATTTATTTAAATTTGTTTCATGTTTTTAAGCTGTATACCCCCTGAAGAAGGCGATTGCGCTGAAACGCGTTGGGGTTTCTTATGAATTAACGTCCGTTCAACGATCCATTGACGACTTTGTTGCTTGCTTTTTGTGTATCCTGGTCGGTGTTGCAAGAGCGCTGCTCCTAGTTGTGTCTTTCCAAGGAGGAACTCGATACATGGTGTCGCGTCTTCAAGAGTGAGGAGATGTGGTTAGAGGTGTTTCCCACATCCTTAACAGGAGATCATGCAAGATCTCATGAATAGGTAAGGTAGCTGCCTCCTTGGGAGCTTTAGGGTATTGTAGGATTTCTAATTCCTTTGCCCTAGGCTCTTTTTCAGGAGCCACTGTGATGGAAATACCTTGAGCCACATCTCGGATAAAATGCTGAAAGGACATATCCTCTGGTGGAGACATCCTACGCTGAGGAGAAGAAGAATCCTTAGGAAGAAGTACTCTGGTATTGGCAGAGCTTTCAGAGTCTTCAGACTCATCCGAGGATTCAAAGTATCTCCGATCCGGGTGATCGTGCAAGGCACGGTACCGATCGAAGTCGGCATCGGAGGGGTCCGGTACTGACTTGTCGATACCAGATGGATAAGCATGACTCGGTCCCGGTAGAATACCTGCCAATGTCAATGCAGTCGGTGCCGGTACTGATTGAATTGTCTGAAGCAGTTTCAGGGGCATCGAGGCCGTGAGAAGAGCTGCCAGACTGCGTTCAATAGCCAAGAATCTCTGGTCTATCGACACTGCCAATGTTTGGGTATCGGTACTGGATGAAGCAGCCGGTACCCCAGAGCATGGCACCAGTAGTTCTGCCAAGGTTGAGACCTCGAACATCCTGGAGCCCCGTTAGTGCTTTGGAAGCCGAAGCCTCCCGCCGGGGCAATTTTGCCGGTGAAAGTCCCTCAAGGGCAACGCCAGAGGCATCTCGATGCTTAGAGGGAGATCTACCCTTTGAGGACCGGCTAGATTTATGTTTAGCTACCTGAGATCCATGGGAGGAAGACGAAGCCCTGGAAGACGTTGATGCCACAGAGGCTGCATCGGAGGGAAAAAGGGTGCTAAGTTTAGAAGCTCGATTCTGCCGGCCCCATTTCGACATCATCCCACAGGCAACACACTCCGAAATAGAGTGGTCAGGACCTAAACATTTGAGGCACAACTCATGGGTGTCAGTGACGGAGATGGTACCGCCACACTTGGAACTCTTTTTAAAACCCGAAGCGGGTTTTTCCATTTTAAAGGAAAAAGTTGGGCTTAGTGCCCAAAATGGCGTGTGGCACCTGAGGAGAAAATAACTGGAAAAGACTCCAGAAGAAAGGTGGGGGGGGGTTTTTTGGAAAAAAAGAAAGAACCACCGCTGGTACCAGTGTAGCGTCGAAGGAAGGCAGACGCGACCATAAAAAAGAAGAATAGAAGGGAATTATTTTCTGCAGTGACAGGATGTGCGACCTGTCGGCTCCGCGGAAAACGAAGAACTGGAGAGGGACAGTTGGGAAAGGCGGGAAGGCGGCACGCAGGCACTGTGGGATGCTCCCAAAAGCTTTCCTATTGGATGCTGGGGAGCGTTCCTGCGCAGGCTCCGTCGGTACTGACAATACCCATATGTGAAGACTACATTCCTGCTTGTTCCTGGAGATACAAGTGTGTGTTATTTGCTATTCGGAAGGTGCTATAGCTATGGCACAGAGTATATATGCACATTGGCATGTTCTGGCCTTCCACCCAGTGTTTCGTGAGGGTCCCTGTATTGCTTACACTAGAGGGAAGAATGTATGCAATTATGTTGTTCATTAGGATATTTCCTGACAATCACAGCCAAAATCTCAAAGGGGCATTCATGCGCCATGTGGCTAGTATGTTATATGCAATGATTCTCACACACTGGACATCAATACCACCTCAGATATATGACGGATTGTCGGACCACTTGGTCCTATTTATGTGATCATATGCCCCTTGTGACAAAATCTGTGTGGGCAGGACTTGCCATATAGTGAACACAAATCGTGTTTACTCGTACTGTGACAGCGCCTATGGTATAATACTTTATAGATCAATCACACATTTGGCAAGAACTAAAGTGGTTCATCATTGACTGCGTCCCCAGCCAACAACAAGGCGATAAGGAAGGTCGACTTATGCGCCTTGAACAACACTGGATCTTTAGAATTGTTTACAGCCTCTTGCTCTCAACGAGGAGACTGAATGGTTCTCAGCATTGTAACATGTTTAGGGATGATGTCATCCCATTTACTTACTCTTGTTTAAATGTTTGACAAAATAGAGAGTGGTTCATTCACTCTTAGAGTGCTCTCGAACACTAGTGTGCGACTCTCCTGAAGCAGCCATTTTTACTTTATCGGCGAAACTTCAGTCGAGAACTGTAGTCTCACAGTTAGAAACTTTATGCGTCCATTGTGGGAACTTCTTTGTTCCTGTAAGTGATTCTTGGATTTTTATATGCATTTCAAATTTTGAAAAAACTAAGTTGTTCTATATAATCTGGAACTGATGAAAGATATTGGATGGGGAGAGAACTCCAGCCTTACTATGTATTGAAAGTGGCGAGTGTCCCCCACCTGAGGTCCCTTATTTCCCAACCATTATTGTTCAGGACGTTGTGGGGAGTAATGATTTGCAGTAAATTGGTCTACGTGCACATTAGGTGTTTCCTTTTGTTTTGGTTTATGTATGACTGTTTACTTGAAAAAACAGGCACAGACATTTACATCTTTTCTAAGGCTGGTGTACATATCCACACCTGCAATTCAAGCATGCATTAGGACACTTATGCTAATCTATATACATATAAAGAAGAAAGTTTGTCTGTCTGTTGGACAAGGTACGAGCAAAAACAACAAAATTTTCCATGGATTACCCTCTCATCAAGGAGGAGGTAAATGACTATCTTTTGGGGAAAAACATTAGTCCCCCACCTGCAATACACCACCTGAGCAATGAGATTGCACAGTTCCATGCTAAACTGCTGAGTGACACACTTCAAACAAAACAGATAAACTTGCAAACATCAGTCCCTGCCTGCAACATGCCAGCCTATCTATCTGACCAACGAGACAGTGAAATTAGACCTTATCTGCTAATTTTCCTTCATGGAGTCCCTCCAGTCCAGTCCAGATATACGGGTTGTGTCTATCCACCAGCATCTGGAGACTGACCATGGAAATCACTTACTGATGTCACACTACATAAGATGAGGCCGTCTCCTTCCCTGCAGTATCCTATTGACAAAGCCTCTACTTTCCCTCTCCGAAGAAAGGTCAGAATACACTCAACCAGAACACTGGAACTAAATACAGTACTGACCCAGTCACTTGTACACTAATACAGTACTGACCCAGTCACTTGTACACTCCCTTTCTTGGGGAAACTGATCCTTTGGTGTTTTTTTTTTTTAAAGTAAGCTAAGCATCATCCTAAACTCTGACATGTGAACTTAGAGGGAACCTAATAAGGCGACACCCACTCCTCTAAGCTCTGCTAACAATGTGGGCTCGCTACCCCCCCACATGACCGGAATACAACTGGGAGGGCTCTGGATTGGACTAGAGGGGCTCCATGAAAGAAAATTAGCAGATAAGGTCAAATTTCACCTTCATTCACATCCCTCCATAAATGTTACAAGATGCTCAATGTTCTATGTTGAATGATGCTGAGAAGATCAAGAAAAGGTGGAAGGACTATATAGAGGTTTTTTAATATGATAAAGATCAAGTGGACCAATAGCCGTTTCAACCTGTACCTTATAATCAGGAACCATTGGAGATGAAAGAAGAAGTTAAAGCAGCATTGAAAGCCTTATCAAAGAACAAAGCACCAGGCATTGATAGCATTCCCATAGAAGTATTACAGCAATCTGATGCAGCTGTTACCGTACTTACAAGGCTCTGCCAAGAAATATGGAAGACAACATCATGGCCAACTGACTGGAAAAGATCTGTGTTTATTCCAATACTAAAGAAAGGTGATCCAACTGACTGTGGAAATTATCGCACAATCGCTCTGATCCCACATGCCAGCAAGATTCTACTGAAGATTATTCAAAAGAGACTACAACCATACCTGGAACAAGAACTACCTGAAGTGCAAGCAGGGTTCAGGAAAGGGCGAGGAACGAGAGACATCATTGCAGATGTGAGATGGATCTTTGAAAAGACTAAAGAATACCAAAAGGATATCTATTTGTGCTTTATCGACTATAGCAAGGCATTTGACTGTGTAAACCATGAGAAACTCTGGGCCACATTAAGAAGCATGGGTATACCAGAACACCTGATCGTACTCTTGCACAATCTGTACATTGATCAAGAAGCAGCAGTTTGAATGGAACAAGGAGAAACAGAATGGTTTAAAATAAGCAAAGGTGTAAGACAAGGTTGCATACTTTCCCCCTACCTGTTTAATTTATATGCAGAACAAATCATCAGAGAAGCAGGATTGTATGAAGACAACAGAGGTGTGAAGACTGGTGGAAGACTCATCAACAACCTTCGCTATGCTGATGATACCACATTACTGGCTGAAAGTGAAGATGATCTGAAACATTTGCTTCTCACAATCAAAGAACATAGTCTCAAAATGGGCCTGCACCTTAATGTAAAGAAGACAAAGATCATGACAACTGGCATAATCAACAGGTTCATCGTTGAAGGAGAAGAAATTGAAATTGTGAACAACTTTAACCTTCTTGGATCAACTATCAATAAAGAAGCAACAAACAGTCAAGAAATCAGATGACGCATTGCTCTTGACAGATCGGCTATGAAAGACCTAGATAAGATTCCCAAGAGCAGAGATGTCTCTCTCCATACAAAGATTTGACTTGTTCAAGCCATGGTATTTTCAATAACATCATATGGATGTGAAAGCTGGACAGTGAAAAAGATAGACAGGAAGAAAACTGATGCCTTTGAATTATGGTGCTGGCGATGAATACTGTGTATACCATGGATTGCCCGAAGAACAAACTAGTCGGTACTAGAGGAGATAAAAACCTAAGCTTTCTTTAGAAGCTCAGATGATAAGACTTCGACTTTCATACTTTGGACACATCATGCGAAGAGAGAGATCATTAGAGAAAGATATGCTTGGCAAGATAGAAGGTAAACGCAAAAGAGGAAGGCCAGCAATGAGATGGATCGATACAATAACAGCAGCTACGGGTACCAGTCTGTCAACAATGAGCCGCCTTACTCAAGACCGAACACAATTTAGGATAGCTATCCAGAGGGTCGCCATGAGTCGACAGACTCGACGGCACAACAACAACAACAACCACCACATCCCTCCAGTCCAGTCCAGTCCAGTCCAGATATACAAGATGTACTGCAGCAGTATCTACAAACGGGAGGGATCCGCGAGCCCCCCCCTTCAAGACACAGTCGCCAAATCTTACCTCCTGACTAGCCTACATATTCAGATGAAAGCATCTAGCAAAGGTATATAATGACGAGCAAGTCACAGCCTTGCAAATAGCTACTGGAGGCACCAAACTGACCTCTGCCCAGGACGCCACCTGGGCCTTGGTAGAATGTGCCCACAGTACTTCTGGCATTGTCCAACACTTGAGCAAGTATGCTGAGGTAATCGCTTCCTTCACCCATTTGGAAATTGAAGTCTTGGAGGCTGCTTCTCCCTTTCGCAGGCCGCCAAACAGCACAAATAACCGGTCTGATTTCCTGAATGACTGCGTGCACTTGAGATAACACTTGAGCGCCTTGCGAACATCGACTTATGGCGCCACTGATCCGAGGCGACCGCATTCTCGCCTCCAAAAACCAGAAGAGAGACCACTTGGTTAACCTGAAACAGAGTGACAACTTTTGGCAGGAAAGACGGAACTAAACGCAACATCACATGCTCCCTTGAAAGTAACATAGGTGGTTGCTCCCTACACGAGAGAGCCTGCAACTCTGAAATATGCCTGGCCGAGCAGATGGCCACTAAGAAAACCACCTTTAACGTCATATCCTTCAACCAAGCGCCTCTCATAGGCTCAAAGGGAGCCTCCATCAACATGGAAAGGACGCGGTTAAGATCCCACGGGTGGACCATTGCTCATACCAGCGGTATCACAAGAATAGGCAAACATCTGGGTGAGCAGCCAATGGAGTTCCATGTAGCTTCCCTTGGTAACAAGCAAAGATCGCCACCTGAACCTTGAGGGATTTCAAGGCAAGATCCTTTACCAGCCCTGCCTGCAAGAAGGCCAGCACGTCCACTACCGACACTCCCAAGGGACGAAGGTCAAGCTCTGCACACCTATCTTCAAAGACTCTCTAAATGCAAATATAAGATAAAAACATTGACCTTTTCCTGGCCTTCAACAGTGTAGCAATCACTCCCAGAGCTCAGCTATGCTTCCTCAATGGCGCCCGCTCAAGAGCCAGGCCGAAAGCGAGACTTGATCCACTTGCGTCACGAGAACCGGTCCTTGGGAGAGAAGATCCTGTCTCACCGGGAGTCACCATGACTGGTCCGCCACCAGGCGGACAAAGTCCACATTCCACAGTCTTCTGAGCCAGTCCAGACCCACCAAGATCACTCAGCCCCGGTGCTGAGCTATCCTGTGCAGAAGCTACCCTATAGTGGGAAGACATACAACAGTCCTTCCCGAGGCCACAGCTGTGCTAGGGCATCCAGACCCTCCAACATCCTTTCTTTCTGTCGGCTGAAGAAACGACTGGCCTTGGCATTGTTGGCACAGACCATTAGATCCATCACTGGCTACCCCCAGCGGTGCACTATCCCATCGAACAGAGTCCTCCAGTGACCACTCCGCCGGACCCAAGCGGTGCCTGCTGAGGAAATCAGCTTGCACGTTGTCCTTGCCTGCCATTTGGGTCGCTGATAGAGCCATCAGGTGTCTCTTGGCTTTCTGCAAAATGGGCTCGACCTCCGCTGCGAGCACCATGCTGCCTGTGTCCCCCTGCCTGTTCAGATATGCTACCGCAGAGGCATTGTCTGAAAACACCCTTACTACTTTTCCTTCTAGCACGGGGGCAAATTGCTGTAGCGCCATCCATACCGCTCTGATCTCCAGATGATTGATGGACCAGGCACTTTCATCCAGAGACCACTTCCCCTGAGCCAGGCAATGCACTACCCAGTCGAACAGGCTGGCATCCATGGTGACCCCCACCCAAGTTGACATCTCTGGCAGCACCCCTCGGCTGAGACTGTCCTTGCTCAGTCACCACCACAACTTGATCTTTACTTTCCTAGGATACTGAAGCCTCCGGGACAAGGCGTTCAACTGAGGAGAACATCTGGACAACAGAGCCCTTTTGCAAAGGTCTCATGTGTGCTCTGGCCTAGGGAAGGAGATCCAGTGCCGCTGCCATCAGCCCCAGCCCCAGCACCTGAACACAGTGCCATGCCGATGGAGTCGCCATTCACATGAATTGTCTCAACAGACACTGAATCTTGTCTATCCTTTCCTCCGGCAGGACCACCTGAATGTTCACAGTGTCAAACTGCACTCCCAGATAGATCAGCTGCTGCGTCGGAGTCAGCTTGCTCTTGGTAGGGTTGATGACCCATCTTAAGTCCTGCAAAAAAGGCAATCACCCTCTGTCACCTCTTGACTCTCCTCCCTGGACTTTGCCCAAATGAGCCAATTGTCCAGGTATGGATGGACAAGAAACCCCTGCTTCTGCAGAGTTGCTGCGGCTATGATCATCACCTTGGTGAAAGTACGAGAAGCTGTGGCTAACCCAAAGGGCAATGCTTGGAACTGAAAATGTCCCGTGGCTGTTGCAAACCACAGGAATCTCTGATGGTCAGACTAAATGGGAATGTGGAGATAAGCCTCAGTGACATCTAATGCTGTCAGGAACTTTCCTCTTTGCATGGCAACTATGACCATGCACAGCGTTTTCATATGAAAACGAGGGACCCCGAATATGCTGTTCATGTGCTTGATGTCCAGGATGGGCCAAAATGTACCTTACGTTTTGGGCATTACAAAATAAATAGGATATCGACTTGACCCACACTGGTCGGGCTGAATCTGGACCACTGCCTCCAAAGCCAATAGACGTTCTAGCGTATCGCGCACCGCTCACACCTTTCCTGGTGTTGAGCAAGGGAACAACATGAACGTATCCGCTAGAGACTGCTGGAACTCAAGAGCATATACCTCATGCACGATCTCAAGCACCCACTGATCTGAAGTGATATGGACCCAGGAGCAGTAGAACCACTGCAGATGCCTTCCTATTGGCTCTACTGGCTCCTGGATCCCCCTCACTTCATTGCAGCTTCTTAGCAGAGTTGGAGGACCCTGCATAGTAGCCCTGACCCATACCTCTGCCCCGAGAGGATGATCCCTCTGCGTAGGGGCAAAACGCGACACCCTAAAACCGCGGAAATCCCATACTCCTCCACAGCCTTGCTAAGACTGACCTTTGCCACGCAGCTTGTCCTCCGGCAGTCAAGCCCCTTTAATCTCTCTCATCTCCTTAACCAACTCCTTAAGAGCATCCCCAGAAAACAGCTTGCCCTTGAAAGACAGCTTACTCAATCTGATCTTATAGGCCATATCTGCCGACCAATTATGCAACCAAAGGAAGTGCCTGGACTTGACCACTAGCACCATACTCTTAGAGGATGACTGAATGAGGTCATAGCAAAAATCTGACAAATAGGCCGAAGCGGATTCCAACTTAGACAGCTCTGCTGACTCTGAGCCTGCCTCGTGGATCAACTCAGACAGAGCCTACACCCAGCACATGGAGACTCTCGCTACATATGCTCCACAAATGGAGGCCTGCAATGAGAGAGTGTTAACTTCAAAGGCCTGCTTCAGAAGAGACTCCAAACAGTGATCTTGCAGATCCTTCAGACCCGCTCTTCCTTCTACTGGAATCGTCATCTTCTTTGTTACTGCAGTAACCAAGGCGTCCACCTTCGGGTTCTTAAAGAGCTCTTTCTCCACAGATAGCACTGGGTGCAGACGAGCCATAGCCTGTCATCCCCTGAGACCCACTTCAGGGAGTTCCTACTCAGCCTCTATTATCTGCATGATAGCCTTATGTACTGGGAAAGAATTCTGAGGAGTATGTATCCCCTTCAAGAGGGGGTGCTCCAAAGGAACCTTCTCTTCCGTTGTCTAAAAGAATATTCAAGGCTGCCAAGAACTCCTCTTTCTTGAATACTCTGATGATGGCGGGATCATCCCCTGGAGGCAGCTCATCCTCTTCAAGAGCCCCCACCTCCATATTATCCTGAAGTCCTGAAGGACCCTCCCTCAAGCCCTTTGCATCCTCTGAAGCTTCAGAGAGCCACTGCTCACATTCATCTTCACCCATAAGCCTTCTCCGCTTCACCAGAGTCCCCCACAGTGTATCTGGGGAGATCTGCTTGGCCCCCAGTGCCTTAGTAGATGCCCCAGCCTTCCCCAGGCCTTGACCCTTTTCTCTGTCCAGTCTGTAGGCCCTATTCAGTATAATTTCCGGGGAAAGCAGGGAATTATCCTCTGCCTGACTGCCCCCTGAGACCTCTGAATCAAAGGCATCCCCCATACTCAACACCGCTGCCTGCCCTGCACTTGAAATGCCGGATGGCAGCATCTTTCTCTCCAGAGATAAAATGGCCACCATGGAAGAAGCACGGGAAAACTCCCGCTGAAGGGAAAACTGACCTGTCTGTATCTGCTCATCCGGAGAGACTGGTGGACCCAAAGTGGTCCCTTCTGCCCTGGACCGATCTTCCTCGAGCTGCCGGCTTTGCCTCTCTCAGGACTTGAAACAGTCCGCCTTTTGCAGGAGAAAACCCCAGAAGCTGTCCCGCTCAAAGTCCACTATCTGCGAAAATGAATACATGCGATCAAAGCTAACTACAAACTATTCACCACAGCCGTGATCTGGATTGGCAGCTAGAACTCACTGACCTGATGAGAGGCCGCTGCTGGCGGGAACCACTGACGCTGACTGAATGGCTTGTAGTGGTCCCACAGAGGTTTCCCTCCACCCACTCAAGGGCTCCAGATGAAAGAAACTGCTTGTTGAGTTCAGTCTTTGGATCTTTATTTCATTATTTATCCTCCTCTTATTATTATTTCTTTTTTTCTTTTGTTTTTAATAATGCAGTCTAACCTCTGCTTTGGGTCAGAAATCTTTCTAGGCAAGCAAAATTTACATCAACTTCCACTCAAATTGCCATCAAAACCTAAACCTAATTACATGAATACAAAAATGCAATGCAATGTGTGCCTTCGAGTCAGTCCTGACTCCTGGCGACCCAGAAGCTCCTGGGTTTTCTCAGCAGTGTCACCGGAAGTAGATTGCCAGGCCTTTCTTCCGAGGCAATGGAGGGTTAAGTGACTTGCCCAAGGCCACAAGGAGTGCTAGTGGGAATCAAACCCTGGTTGCTTGGTTACCAAGCCAGTGTTCTAACCACTAGGCTACTCCTCCACCTCAACCAACCCAGACAGGTTGCTGTCTGAATGCCCATCAGCTGCTGGAGACTGGCAATACTGCAGAGAAGGGGATGGCCCTCCCTTATGTAGTGTGACATCACTAAAGAGATATGCATGGTCAGTCTCCAGCTGCTGGTGGATAAACATAACCCATATATCTGGACTGGTCTGAAGGAACATGGATGAATGTGGCATTCAATAGCACCGAAGAACTATTGAGCAGCGCACTTCAAACTAACTCCTGGACAAATAGAACAAAACTATTGAGAGACCATATTCTCATCCAGGAGAAGGTCAATAGCTACTTTTAGAGGAGAAAATTAATCGGTCCCCACCTGCAACACGCCTGCCTTTTTGACCACTGAGAGTGCAGCTCTCCACAGTATTGGAAAACTACTGGGCAGAGCATTTAAAAAACCAACTTCACTTCAAACAAACTTTCTACTTTATAAGAAGATACTGCCAAATGCCACAAAAAAAGAGCCCTTCTGAGCAGAAATAGATAATCTGTGAATGGAAGGCAGCTTCCCAAGCAGCAGAGACAAGAACAGTATAGAAACAAGCAGCTGAGACTCCAGACTATAGACTCAATTATCAGTACACAAGAAAAACAGCTTACAGACCACAGACAAATCAGACTCAATGTGATCACTGTACAAGACAAACATCTTTAACAGGAGTGGAGAAGCCAACCATTGTACAAATTGATCATTACCTTTGTGGATATTGACCAGGTGGTTGAATATCCCACCAAATCTCTTAATGCTCTTCAGTCTACTATGTCAAGGATGCAATATCAAATTTCCAGGCGATGCCAGGTACCTCCTCTAGTATTTTAAAATGTCAAGTACTTGTCTTTATGGTAGGCTTAACATAGGCTCCTTAAAACATGCTTTAAGTAGGCAAACCCATATAAAATTACTATCTAAATGAAATATTTTTTCTGTATTTTGTTTTATTCTGTTTTATCTTTGGGTTATGAAATCATGATTCACTGAACTTTGTATTCCAGGGCTTGAATTTAGTTTAAGATCAAACAGAAGAAGAATCCTTTGTTTTAACATAAGCAATGCTGATAATTAATTGCTTATAGAGCAACAAAAGGCCTAGCTATAAGGGACTTCTTCCATCTTTTGCCTAAGGGAAAAAAGTACATTCATCCTATAAATCTGTAAAAAAGTTCATTTAACATATATAGAAGCCTATTTATTAAGCTGCATTAGTTGGTAATGCGACAACAAATGCACTCTAATAATTAAAAGAGCAACTTAGCAGTTAATGTGTGGTAACTTCCATGTTGAGAGCTAACATGGATTGGATCAAGGATGGGCGAAGAACAGTGCATTAACTGTTAATATGGCAGATAACACAACGCAACTAATGCTACCTCAATAGGTGTAGCTAATGTCATTGCATTACATGAAATGCAGCTAACACACAGTAAAGAACCTTTCTGTATGTTAACTGTATGAGAAGACGTTGGGAATGCCCCCAACATTTAACACAAAAGATTTTACAGTTACTGCACATTCATTTGGACAACTAGCACGCAGAAATTGGAAAACCTTACTACAGTTTACTAAACAGGCCCCAGAATGTACTCTGCTTTATTCTCCATGGAAACATCTGCCTGTAAGTAGTAAAATAGACGAGGTAGAATTATTGGCAGGAGGAAATATAAGGCAGTGCTAAAAGATATATTAGGAGAATTCACAAGACAGAAATTCAAACCCTATCACTGGCTTTCAGACCCTGGGAAACTTATCTTACTGTTTCTCCACAACCGGATGATCATAATAGTAGTTTTATTCCTTTTCCTCTAATAGTTTCTCTAATAGCTGTGAAGCAAAAACATGCCATAATTCCACTCAGCCAAAGAGAAGCTGCATAATTGTTTCTACCAGGCTGTTTTCAATGGGGCCTACTTATTAGCTAACCGGCCAATGCACGGCATTTTCTGGTGCTTTTCCCTTGCTAGACTTGCTCTCTGATGCAGAAAGCAAGCTAGCACTGGAAAAACAACAAAAAAACAACCATGTTAAACTGCAGGCACTTGGCATGCAAATTGCTGCATAAGTTATTGCACCCAATATAAAAAACTGCATTGAAACTTAGCATATTTTTTACACGGTCTTTTAATGCTGGATCTTCACATCAGCTTCAGGCAGGCGTAAAGATTCAGCCAGGAGCAAAAGTATCATCTGAAGTGAAGTTTGATACTTCACCACAGATGATCCAGGCATCGGGAAAACCCCAGATGCTATCAGAATACTGTAAGGGGGGCCGATGTTCCCCCCTGACAGAAACCAAATCCCCCCTTCACCCACTAAAAAAAAAATCCCCGGTGGCCCAGCAGCCCTGATCCCATCCACCCAATAACAAAAATCACTGGTGGCTCAGTGGCCCCCTTCTTGGTACTTTTAATCTGGAGTGGGAGAATTGCCCATATGCTCCCGCTCCTGTATGGCCATCTTGAAAAATGGCACTGCCTAGCCCTGCACAGTACATCCTGGGATGTGCTGGGTGGGGTCAGACAGCTATATAAGGTAAAAAGTGCCTTTTCAAGATGGTAGCACAGGGGTGGGACCATCTGAACAATGTTCTCACTCCAGATTAAGTGGTACTGAAGTGGGGGTGGGTTTGGGGGACACTAGGGTTTTTTTTTTATTGGGAGAGTAGGAGGGGGAATCAGGGCCACTGGGCCACCAGGGCTTTTTTTTAATCTGGTGGGTGGGGGATTGAGGCCATTTTGTTTTGGTCAGGGAGTTGGTATCCGGATGGAGCATCAAACTCCCAACAGTATGCTGATGGCATCTGAGGCTTTCCCTGATGTCTAGGTCATCTAAGGTGTCAACCTTCACCGCAGATGACCCTGTTTCTCCAGGACAGCATGCCAAACTGTGTCCATGTGTCTGGCTTGCTCTCCCAGTTTAACACTGATCTTTTGGGCACTGGGTAATCTGAATATTGCATTCCAACACAAAGAGTCAGCCTTAAAGCCAAGCTACGAAACCCTGTGCTAGAGCTTTAAGCAAATATACAGATGACGACTCTCCCAATTTAATTATATTATCTGCCACATTTAGAATAATTTATGCATCACAATTGATCTATGGTATAACTTGTAAGTATCTACAATGTAAATATGTTCTAACAGTTTACTGTCCAAATTTTATATTGTTACTTGTAAATAGTTCCACCTGTTCTATGTAAAACGACTAGGTATGCTATTTCACATACCATATAATTTACTGTTCATTGTAAACCGCACTTGATACTTGGGAAAGAGCGGTATAGAAATAATTGTTAAATAAATAAATAAATAAATTGGACTCTAGCACAGGGTTTCCACATTGGCCTGTAAATGTTTATAACTCAAATTAATGTATGCCAACTGCATAATGTGCATTACCAAATAGAAGCCCTAAGACACATTTAGACAGTACTTGGTTAAAAATAAATATGGTTTCATTAGTAATAATAGTAGTATTATTATTGTATTGTTACCAAATAGTTAAATTATTTTGCTTCAAAATCTACTTACAGGATTAGATGACTTGTGATTTGATCCCTTCTTTCTAAGTGTTCCGTTTCGCAAAGAATTTAAAAAATCTTTTTTGCTTCCCTGTGGAAAAAGAAGTATGGGGTTGATGTCTGTTTTCTATGCCATTTGAGATTATGCTATCTATGTATATTTGAACACTATATTTCCTACAAGTTATTCTGTTGCATAAAGTAAAAACAACAGAGGCTGCTCGCATTTTATAGAGTAATGGATTTACTGAGGCATAAGCTCTCAAGAAAATGAATCCACTTTGTCAGATGTGGAAGTTTTACTATAGTAGCATTATTGATCATTTATATTTTAAAAGGTAAAACTTTCAATGTTGGTAAGATGAAAGAATATTTTTTGAAAAGTAGGGTCTTGGCCTGCAAATGTTGTGGATTTAATATCTTAGTGATGTTTTGAATTATTTTTTACAGTTGTTCGTTTTTTTCCCGCTTTAATCTGAATTTGAGAGCACTAAATTTTCCCTGTGCTGACTGGCATTTCCTTAGAGCTCTATAGTGTTAATGGAGCAAAGTGTTTCTGGCCAATCATGTTGCTTCACTGGATATATATATCTTTCTTGGTTCACTACAGAAGATAACAAAAATATAAATGCTTGTTATGTGAATGCTTTGAATCAGAAATTAAAAAGGATATCTATAAATACTCTGAGGAAAAGTATAACTTACTATTTTATGCCTCTACTTGAATCTCCTGTTTTCCTTTAATTTACCTCTGTTGTGCAGCAACATAGATAGATAGAAGAAACCAAAGCAAAAGAATTGGCCCATCCTGATGAGCCAGTTCCTGATGAGGTTTTGCTGAGTCTCTGTTGCTTCAACTGACAACTGCTACACTATGGTTGTTAACAAATGCTACCAAAGCAAAAAAAAAAAAGAGGGTGAACTA
The DNA here is from genome assembly GCA_033557465.1 of Ichthyophis bannanicus. NCBI lineage: Eukaryota > Metazoa > Chordata > Amphibia > Gymnophiona > Ichthyophiidae > Ichthyophis > Ichthyophis bannanicus. The sequence goes on along the minus strand of CM066047.1, from coordinate 58,693,650 downwards.
GTCTATTTCATAAGAAAGAATGGACATTAAATAATCAAAACCTGTAAAAACTTGGCAGAGATATATTATGTTAGTAATTGCTTCAAATTATCATCAGAAAAGAGACTAAAACATATTTTTAAAAACTGTAAAAGGCCCAGCTTACTGGCAAGTGATATGCACCACCACAAAGAAAATCCAAATTTGATTCCCAAACAGTTTCTGTTTACTAGACTAGCAGTGGCCTGGAATGCTGTGGAGGCGCCAATCATACCAGCTGAGGAGTTATTCAGTCCCAGTCATCATGCAATGGTGACAAATAGCAGCCATGCTTCCAGCCCCCGCCCCCCAGCAGAGAATTGGCACTGGAATAACTGGCAGTGGGATATAAACTAGAGGGGAAAATACTATGAAATTGGAAATGAAGGCTCATGAAACCAGAGTCTAGCTGTAAGTCTAAGCAGCAGGTGGAAATTGCTGTGACAAGAAAAATCATAGAAACATAGAAATATGATGACAGAAAAAGACCACATGGCCTATCTAGTCTGTCCTTCCATAACAACTACAACAGTCCCCTTTTTACCTTTAGAGATCCTCTGTGTTGGTCCCATGCTTTTTTGAATTCAGTTACTGTCCTCATCTTTACCACCTCCACTGGGAGACTATTCCACGGATCCACTACTCTTTCCGTAAAGAAATATTTCCGCATATCACTCCTGAATCTATCTCCCTTCACCCTCATCCCATGTCCCCTCGTAGCAGAACTTGCTTTCAATTGAAAGAGGCTCTCTCCCTGAACATTTATGCCATGGAGGTATTTAAACATCTCAATCATATCACCTCTATCCCGCCTTTCCTCTAAGGTGTACGTATTAAGATCCTTCAGTCTGTCCTCATATGCTTTATAATGAAGGCCACTAATCATTTTAGTAGCCACTCTCTGCACCGACTCCATCCTGTTCACATCCTTTTGAAGGTGCGGTCTCCAGAATTGCACACTATACTCGAAATGAGGTCGCACTAAAGACTTATACAGAGGCATTATCACCTCCTTTTTTCTGCTAGCCATTCCTCTCCGTATGCACCCAAGCATCCTTCTAGCTTTTGCCGTCACCTTTTCTACCTGTTTAGCTACTTTAAGATCATCAGACACAACCATGCCTAGGTCCTGCTCTTCTTTAGTGGACAAAAGTACTTCACCCCCTATACTATATTTCTCCCTTGGATTGCTGCAGCCCAAATGCATGACCTTACATTTTTTAACATTAAATCCCAGCTGTCAAATTCTAGACCATTCTTCAAGCTTAGCTAGATCCCTCCTCATGTTATCTACACCTTCCTGGGTGTCTACTCTATTGCAGATTTTGGTATCATCCGCAAAGAGGCAAACCTTACCTGAAAGCCCTTCCGCTATATCACTAACAAAGATGTTAAAAAGAAATCGGACCAAGGACAGATCCCTGGGGCACACCACTGATAACATCCTTTTCCTCAGAGTGAGCTCCATTTACTTGTACTCTTTGTCGCCTCCCACCCAACCAATTTCTAACCCAAGCAGTAACTTTAGGATCCATCCCTAGGGTGCTCAGTTTGTTTATAAGTCGCCTGTGAGGAACAGTGTCAAAGGCTTTACTGAAATCTAAATACACCACATCTAGGGCTCTCCCTCGGTCCAACTCCCTGGTCACCAAGTCAAAGAAATCAATCAGATTTGTCTGACAAGATCTGCCTCGGATCCTGTAATCTTTAATGTATTATATGTAGCTGGCTTCATACATATGCAAAGTTGCTCAAGATTAAAAATTAGCTATTACTCTAGGGAAAGAATTTGGGTGTGAATACTGGTGATTAGATTTTGAGATCTGAAATGCAGGGAACTATTAGTGGGGCATGTTTACTAATGTGCACTACTTGGTAGAGTGGGGTTAGTGCATGGTATCGGTGCCATGCTAAAAAGCCCTGGCTACCCTGGTAGCATGTGTTTGAGCAGAACTGGGGCATTCCTGTCACAGTGCAGCTGATGCTGACATTTGGAGCCCACGCTATCTGCGCGTGGCACAGGTAGCGCAGCTGCAACTAATGCCACATCAACGGGTAGCATTAGTTGAACCCACATCCAGTTTACTGCAGTGATGCACAATAGCTGCAGTGGGAAGGATGTACTTGCCCCTCTTCAGTTAGCTCGTAGCCTGCACTAGTAATATGGACTGCACAGGGCTTAGTAAACATGCCCCCGTCGCCATTTTGAAGAAAGACTTTATATTTCACTACGTGAATTTTGAGTAAACCTTTACATAAAGGGAGAAGGATGAAATCAGCTAAGGATACAGGGTTTTTTTAACTTTTCTGTTTTATGCTTTATCATAACGAAAGACTTGCTTTGTTTCTATATCAAGTGTGCATTGTTAGTACCCACATGACAGGTTTAGTCTTGAGTTGCATTATCTGAGAAGATATGTGTATTTAGGAATGATGAATGTATCTGTGAAGCTTCTGTGCTGTAGAACTGACAATATGTAATATTTAGCAGTCTGCATAAATGAGTTATACTGGAAGTTTTATTTGAGTAATACAAGGGTCCTGTTCTTCATATTGTGCTGGCATCCATACTGCCATAAATGTGTGTTGCAGCAGATGAGAAAGGTAAAAAAGAATTTGCACACATGCAAAATGTATGTGGAATCAGAGAGTCTGATTTACAAAGGATTTTCTCATTCCTTTATCTACAGAAATAAACACAAAGTTCCCGTCCCTGAACTATCAAGTTTAGTCTTTAAAGATCCCCTCTAAGGCTGAGATTGTCACTTGGTTGTATGAGTGGATGGTCTAAAATCCTAAAAGGAATTAAACAGCTGTGCCATTTGTAAAGTAATGCTGCTCACCTCTAAGAAGTGTTTTCTGTAGACAGCAGAATTGAAAGCACACAAATGGCTGTTGTCATCCTGCATCACCTGAGTGCAGCTGCTCTCCCAGACTCACAAATTTAATGTCAAATTCTGAGCATGTGCAGTCTTTCCCTCCTCAGTGTGCTTTAAAGCTCAAGAATGCTAGTAACTCTAGGGGAGGTGGGAGGAATTGTGTATGTTATCAATCCTGCTGTCTATGGAGGAGCAACATTGGCTTTTCATCCATAAACAAGACTGAATCAGGTACACAACTACTACTACTACTACTTATCATTTGAATAGCACTACAAGTCATACACAGCGCTTTACAGACACATATAAAGATGGCTCCTGCTCATCAGAGATTACAATCTAATCAAGACAGACAGCACAACAGCTGAGGACAAAAATACTGTATATCTAGGGGAATGGTAAGGAAACACATAAGAGACTAACAGATCAGGATCCAAAAGCAGCCTTGAAGAGGTGAGTTTTCAGCCTGAATTTGAAAAGAGCCAGAGATGAAGCCTGACGCACAGACTCAGGTAGTTTGTTCCAGGCACAAGGGGCAGCAATGCCTGGATTTAGCATTAGAAGAAAAGGGCACAGATAGAAGGGATCTGCCAGAAGAGCAGTGGTTCCCAAGTTTTGGGCTGTTCCTTGTTTATATACAGTCTAAATTTTGAGAGAAGCCTACAAGAGTGCAAGAGCTGCTTGTTCAGAAGAAAGATTGGCCAGCAAAGTTTGAGTGAAGGCGCTGTCCTTTGCTGAGGCTTAGTCCAGACAGAAATGCATAGTGAAAGTGTGACCAGGTAGCTGCTTTGCAGATGGCTAATGAGGCAGACTTTAAAGCTGCTGCAGCAACAGTAGAGCTCCTAATTAGATGTGATTTGGACTTTGTAACTGAATGGAAAGCGTAGTTACTCACCTGTAATAAGCAATCTCTGGGAACAGCAGGAATTTAGTCTTCACATTTGGGTGACGTCAGTACCGATGGAGCCCACAGGTGAACGCTCTCCCCAGCATCAAATAGGAAAGCTTTTGGGAGCATCCCACTGCACCTGCATTGCTGCCTTCCTGCGTTTGTGACTCTCCCTCTTCAGTTGAGTTTGTAGCTGAGATAAAGGAGAGAATACAGAGAGAGAAAGAGAAACTCTACAACCCCTAGGGGAGGAGGGTGGGCTGTGAACAGGGGCGGCCCAAAGTGGGTGCGGGGCCTCATTTGCATAATGTTACCATACACTAACTTTTAGTAAACATGCCTGTTAATGAGTATATGGATAAAGAAAGACTAAAAGATTTCTACATTACTATAATCCAGTACAAACCTCCAGGCACATTAGGAACTACTACAAACACTGCCCATTTAGAACCCATAGCAAACCCGCCATATCCTAACAGCAATACCAGAACTCACAAAGGACCATACCCTACCTATCAAAAGGCAACACTGCAAATATTAAACCAATACATTTCAGAGAATAACAATACATGACCTACTGGAGAAAAGAACAAGTGGCAATGTCAAATAGGAATTATATAAACAGAATACCTCAGCTCAGTTACACATGCAGAACATAGACCATCACCAAACAAGGAATCACAATTTAGAAACAGGAAGACAATAATTAAACTGAGAACCCCAAAAGCCAAACTTGGAAAGTACAACACTGTAGAAATAAAACCAGAAATTAATTTCCTCTTGTACTAAACAAAGCGCAGACGTTAATGATGCACATTTCCAAGAGCTGACATATTCCAGTTAAAAAAAATTCAAAATAAAGAGATATTTTTCTACCTTTTGTGCATTTTTTTTCAGTGGCAATTGCTCCAGCCACTTTCTTCTGGTTTCTTTGTGTCTTCTGCGAACTCTCCATCGTCTGCTGTCCATTTGTCCTTTCTTCTCTCTTCTAGTTTTTTTTCCATTCTCTCTCTACATCTGCTTTAACATACTAATCTTTCTCCTTTTGCTCTTTCCTCATTCCTATTTCATCCACTCAAATTTTACCCCTCCATCCTCAATCCCCACTTACTCTCCCAATATCCGGCCAATTGTAGATTTGTCTTCCCTCCCACACAAAATATTTTTCCCTCTCCATTTCACTATCCCAGCTCCATCCCATTCTAATCCTCCCCCAACATCAGCTCCCTTCTAGTTCCAGCCCCACCCAGCATCCGCTCCCTTCTAGTCCCTGCATCAGCCCATTTCCAGTCCTAGCCCCCCATCAGCCCATTTCCAATCCTATCCTAGCCCCACCATCAGCCCATTTCCAGTCCTAGCTCCCCCATCCATTTCCAGTCCTATCCGAGTCCCTCCATCAGCTCATTTCCAATCCCAGCCCCCCCATCAGCTCATTTCTAGTCCTTTCCTAGCCCCACCATCAGCCCATGTCAAATCCTAGCTCCCCTCCACTCAGCCCATTTCCAATCCAAGCCCCCCATGAGCCTACTTCCAGTTCTAGCCCCTCCATGAGTCCATTTCAATTCAAGCCCCCACCACAGCCAATTTCCAATCTTAGCACCCCCAACAGCCCATTTCCAGTCCTATCCTAGCCCCTCCATCAGCCCATTTCCTGTCCTACATAAGATATGCCATACTGGGTCAGATCAAGCCCAGTATTCTGTTTCCAACAGAGGCCAATCTAGGTCATATGTATCTAGCAGTTTCCCCAAGGGACACAGGTTCCACAATGCTTGTATTGGTTCAAGCATTGATATCCTGGGTCCCTTCTTAATAATGGTTTATGGACCTTTCCTCCAGGAACTTGTCCAAACCTTTTTTAAACCCAGCTACACTAACAGCCTTTACTACATCCTCCGGTAACAAATTCCAGAGTTTGATTACATGTTGAGTGAAAAATATTTTCTTTTATTAGTCTTAAATAGTTTACCCTGTAGCTTCATTGCATGTCCCCTAGTCTTTCTATATTCTGATAAGGTAAACAATCGATCTACGTTTACCCGTTCCACTCCGTTCATTAATTTATAGACTTCTATCATATCTCCCCTCAGCCGTCTCTTTTCCAGGTTAAAGAGCCCTAACTTTTTTAGCCTTTCTTCATAGGAGTATCCTTCCATCCCCTTTACCATTTTGGTGGCTCTTCTCTGAACCTTTTCTAAAATCGCTATATCCTTTTTAAGATACGGCGACCAGAATTGCACACAACATTCAAGGTGCGGTCTCACCATGGAACGATATAGAGGCATTATAATATCTTTTGTATTATTTTCCATTCCTTTCCTTATCATACCTAGCATTCTATTTGCTCTCTTGGCAGCTGCTGCACACTGGACCGAGGGTTTTAACATGGTATCCACAATGACGCCTAAATCTTTTTCCTGGGTGGTAGTTCCTAATGTGGAACCTTGCATCTTGTAACCATAGTTTGGGTTGTTCTTCCCTAGGTGCATAACCTTGCACTTGTCCACATTAAATTTCATCTGCCATTTTGATGCCCAGTCTTCCAATTTATCAAGATCCTCTTGCAATTTTCCACAATCCTCTTGGGTTTTAACAACTTTAAATAGTTTTGTTTCATCTGCAAATTTGATAACCTCACTCGTTATTCCACTTTCCAGGTCATTTATGAATAGGTCAAAAAGCAGCGGACCCAGCACAGATCCCTGGGGTACACCACTATTCACCTTTCTCCATTGGGAAAATTGGCCATTTAGCCCTACCCTCTGCTTTCTATCTTTTAACCAGTTCCTGATCCACAATAGTACACTGCCTCCTATCCCATGACTCTTTAGTTTTGCCAAAGGTCTCTCATGAGGGACCTTGTCAAAGGCTTTCTGAAAGTCCAGATACACAATATCAACCGACTCACCTTTGTCCACCTGATTATTCACTCCTTCAAAAAAACATAACAGATTAGTAAGACAAGATCTTCCTTGTCTAAAGCCATGTTGGCTGTCTCCCATTAGGTCATGACTATCTACATGCTGAGTAATTTTATTCTTTATGATGGTCTCTACCATTTTTCCCGGTACTGATGTCAGGCTCACTGGTCTGTAGTTTCCCGGATCACCCCTGGAACCCTTTTTAAAAATTGGTGTTACATTGGCGATCCTCCAATCTTCAGGTATTAGAGATGATTTGAATGATAGTTCACAGGTTACTAATAGCAGGTCTGCAATCTCATATTTCAGTTCTTTCAACACCCTTGGATGTATACCATCCGGCCCAGGTGATTTGCTATTCTTCAGTTTATCTAATAGTTGTAATACATCTTCCCGATGTATCGATATTTCCTTCAATTCTTCCGCACCTTTAAATACCACTTCAGTCATGGGTAAGATCCCTACATCTTCCTCAGTAAAGACTGAAGCAAAGAATTCATTCAGTCTCTCCGCTATCGCCTTGTCGCCTCTTAGTGCTCCTTTAACCCCTTTATCATCTAATGGACCAACTGACTCTCTCACAGGTTTTTTGCTACGAATGTACTTGAAAAGGTCTTTACTTCGCGTTTTTGCTTCCGCAGCAAGCTTCTTCTCAAATTCTCCCTTTGCCTGCCTTATCAATGCCTTGTATTTGACTTGCCAGTGCTTGTGCTGTTTCCAGGTTTCGTCGTTTGGCTCGTTTTTCCATTTCCTGAAAGATGCTTTTTTGGCAACAACAGCCTCTCTGACCTCACCTTTAAACCATGCTGGCAGTTTTTTGGACTTCCACTTTTCTTAAAGCGTGGAATACAGCTGGTCTGGGCTTCCAAGATAGAAACATAGAAACATAGAAATATGACGACAGAAAAAGACCACATGGCCTATCTAGTCTGTCCTTCCATAACAACTACAACAGTCCACTTTTTGCCTTTAGAGATCCTCTGTGTTGGTCCCATGCTTTCTTGAATTCAGTTACTGTCCTCATCTCTACCACCTCCACTGGGAGACTATTCCACGGATCCACTACTCTTTCCGTAAAGAAATATTTCCGCATATCACTCCTGAATCTATCTCCCTTCACCCTCATCCCATGTCCCCTCGTAGCAGAACTTGCTTTCAATTGAAAGAGGCTCTCTCCCTGAACATTTATGCCACGGAGGTATTTAAACATCTCAATCATATCACCTCTATCCCGCCTTTCCTCTAAGGTGTACATATTAAGATCCTTAAGTCTGTCCTCATATGCTTTATAATGAAGCCCATTAATCATTTTGGTAGCAACCCTCTGCACCGACTCCATCCTGTTCACATCCTTTTGAAGGTGCGGTCTCCAGAATTGCACACCATACTCCAAATGAGGTCGCACCAAAGACTTATACAGAGGCATTATCACCTCCTTTTTTCTGCTAGCCATTCCTCTCCGTATGCACCCAAGCATCCTTCTAGCTTTTGCTGTCGCCTTTTCCACCTGTTTAGCTACTTTAAGATCATCAGACACAACCACGCCTAGGTCCCGCTCTTCTTTAGTGGACAAAAGTACTTCACCTCCTATACTGTATTGCTCCCTTGGATTGCTGCAGCCCAAATGCATGACCTTACATTTTTTAACATTAAATCCCAGCTGCCAAATTCTAGACCATTCTTCAAGCTTAGCTAGATCCCTCCTCATGTTATCTACCCCTTCCTGGGTGTTTACTCTATTGCAGATTTTGGTATCATCCGCAAAGAGGCAAACCTTACCCGACAGCCCTTCCGCTATATCACTAACAAAGATGTTAAAAAGAATTGGACCAAGGACAGATCCCTGGGGCACACCACTGGTAACATCCTTCTCCTCAGAGTGAGCTCCATTTACTTGTACTCTTTGTCGCCTCCCACCCAACCAATTTCTAACCCAAGCAGTAACTTTAGGGTCCATCCCTAGGGTGCTCAGTTTGTTTATCAGTCGCCTGTGAGGAACAGTGTCAAAGGCTTTACGGAAATCTAAATACACCACATCTAGAGCTCTCCCTCGGTCCAACTCCCTGGTCACCCAGTCAAAAAAATCAATCAGATTTGTCTGACAAGACCTGCCTCTGGTGAATCCATGCTGCCTCGGATCCTGTAATCCGCTGGACTCCAGAAACCTCACTATTTTCTCTTTCAGCAGCGTTTCCAATAATTTACTCACCACCGAAGTTAAACTAACCGGCCTGTAGTTTTCAACCACATCCTTACTTCCGCTTTTGTGTAAAGGCACCACATGAGCCTCTCTCCAGTCCTTTGGCACCACTCCCGACTCCAACGAGGCATTGAAAAGGTCAGTCAGTGGAGCTGCTAGAACGTCCCCAAGTTCCCTCAGTATTCTAGGGTGTATCCCATCCGGTCCCATCGCTTTGTCTACTTTAAGTTGAGCTAGTTTCTCACGAACACAGTCTTCTGAAAATAGTTCAAGATGTCCCTCGCTTCTGTTCTTATTTGTGGGTGTTTTCTGAGGTCCTGCTCCTGGTTCTTCATCTGTGAACACAGAACAAAAATATTTGTTAAGCAATTCCGCTTTATCCTTATCAGCTTCTACATATTCCCCCCCCTGCACCCTTGAGTCTGACAATACCACTTTTGCTCTTCCTCTTCTCACTAATATATCTGAAAAATGTCTTATCCCCCCATTTTATTGCATTGGCTATTTCCTCCTCCTTTTGAATCTTTGCCTTCTTGACTACTTTGCTAGCTTCTCTAAGTTTTTCCAAATACAGATGCTTGTCTTCTGTTCTCTGTGATCTCTTGTATTTCATAAAGGCCTCCCTCTTTTTCTTCACTTTTTCAGCTACTTCCTTCGAAAACCATAGCGGTCTCCTGTTCCTTTTGCCTTTATTTACCATTTTAACAAAAAGGTTGGTTGCCCTTAAAATACCCCCTTTCAGTTTTGCCCACTGTTTTTCTACATCCCCCAGCTGTTCCCATCCCACTAACGACTCCCTGAGGTATTGGCCCATCTTCGCAAAGTTAGTCTTCCTAAAGTCTAAGATCCTGATGTACGTCTTTAACCTTTGCAACTGCTCCTTTTAGTTTTTTCTTAACTGTTTTCCTCATTTTATCATAGTCTCCCTTTCGAAAGTTAAAAGGTAGTACTGTGAAGTTCCTTACTATCCCTCCTCCACTAATTAAATCAAAGGCGATAATGCTATGATCACTATTGCCAAGTGGCCCCAACAACCTTATCTCTTGCACTAGATCTGGTGTTCCACTAAGGACTAGGTCTAATATGGCTTCCCCTCTGGTCGGTTCATGAACCAGCTGCTCCAAGAAGCAGTCATTTATTTCATCTAGGAATTTTATCTCCCTAGCATGTCCTGACGTGACACTGACCCAGTCGATACCGGGGTAGTTGAAATCACCCATTATTATTACTGCGCTGTAACATTTGTTAGCTTCCTTGATTTCTTTGAGCATTTCATCATCCATTTGGTCATTCTGGCCAGGCACTCGATAGTACACCCCCACTGCCATTGCCTTCCCCCTTTTACATGGAATTTCAATCCATATAGATTCTACAGCAGATTTTGTTTCCTGCAAAACTTTAATCCTTTCTGACTCAATGCCCTCTCTAACATAGAGCGCAACCCCTCCACAAATTTGATCAGCTCTATCATTACGATATAGTTTGTACCCAGGTATCACAGTGTCCCACTGGTTGTCCTCCTTCCACCATGTCTCTGATATTCCAATCATATCTAACCTTTCATTTAGTGCTATATATTCTAACTCTCCCATCTTTTTTTTTTGACTTTTAGCATTTGCATACAAGCATTTTAGAGAATGTATTTTATTCATATTAATTTGGCTATTGTTAGACATGGGTAATTTGGGATCTTTAAGCTCTGTCTGCTCCATACTTGAGGGCATTTGGGCTACTTTACTCTTTTGTGGAACCTCTCTGCTTTTGGTAGTATCCTTCAAAGATACATTCTTCTGAACCATCCGCTCTTGGACGACTGTCGGCTTTCCCCTAATATCTAGTTTAAAAGCTGCTCTATCTCCTTTTTAAAGGTCAATGTCAGCAGCCTGGTTCCATCCCGGTTAAGGTGAAGCCTATCCCTTCGGAAGAGCCCCTCCTTTCCCCAGAATGTTCCCCAATTCCTAACAAATCCAAAACCCTCATCTCTGCACCATTGTCTCATCCACGCATTGAGACGACTCTGGAGCTCTGCCTGCCTTTTGGGTCCTGCGCATGGAACAGGAAGCATTTCGGAGAATGCTACCCTGGAAGTTCTGGATTTCAACTTCCTACCTAAAAGTCTAAATTTAGCCTCCAGAACCTCCCTATCACATTTTCCTATGTCATTGGTACCGACATGTACCAAGACAGCAGACTCCTTCCCAGCACTATCTAAGACCTTATCTAGGTGGCGCGTGAGGTCCGCTACCTTCGCACCAGGCAGGCATGTTACCAGGCGATCCTGACGTCCACCAGCCACCCAGCTATCTACATGCCTAATGATCGAATCACCAACTATAACGGCTGTCCTAACCCTTCCCTCATGGGCACATGGCCCTGGAGAAACTTCCTCGGTGCAGAAATCCCATCAGCCCCATGGCGGGATTAACAGAGCCGCAAGAAAGAGAAGCTCTCTCTCTCTCTCTCTCTCTCTCTTCGCGCGGCTCTGACAGCCAACACTGAGGCTGCATGGAGGACTCTGCAGGGCAGGGGGGCCCCCGTGGGATGCTCAATTCTGCCGCTGCCACGACGGCAGTGGCAGCAGCAGCCGGTTTGTATGTTTTAACCTAGCTCTGCTGATGCAAGATGTTTTTAACGCGGGGCCCTGTGCAAAAAACATTCTTGCTCAATGGACGGGCCGTCCCTGGCTGTGAAGACTAAATTCCTGCTGTTCCCGGAGATCATCTGTTACAGATGAGTAACTACACTGTCTCCAGGAACAAGCAGGAACATAGTCTTCACATATGGGACTCCCTAGCTCCCAGATGCCAGACAAAGGTCTCCAGAATCGAAAGATTTGCCTCAGAGCAGGTCTCAAGAGGGCATGGATCTTTAATGGACATCTGGCATCGAAAATTCTGGGATGGAGGGTAGGAGCTAACCTAAGTCTGAAAGAGGTGTTAGGAGTACAGCCTGACCAAACATGGCATTCCGGCAGGAGTCCTTGTCCAAACAGTAATGTGTAGCAAAGGTATGCACCGAAGACCAGGTGGCTGCTTTGCATATTTCATCAATGGCTACAGAACATAGGTTTGCCATCGAGGCAGCCATGGCATGAACATTATGGGCAGTGACACGACATTCAAGGGATAATTCTGCTTTAGCATAAACAAATGAGATGCAATCTGCTCTCCATTTAGATAGAATACACTTGGATACTGGCAACCCCAAGTGACTAGGATCAAAGGAGATGAATAAATGAGAGCTCTTATGGTGCTCAGCTGTCCTTTGAAGATAGAATGCCAAGGCATGCTTGCAGTCAAGAGTATGGAGGGTTGCCTCTGCCCTAAAGGAATGAGGTCTAGAGAAGAAGACAGGCAGGTAGATAGACTGATTCAAATGGAAAGGAGACACCACCTTAGGTATGAAATGAGGATGAGTCCTAAGGACCACCTTATCATGGTGGAAGCAGTATAAGGCAGGTCAGCCACCAACACTTGGAGCTCACTGATGTGTCTAGTTGAAGTGAGTGCAACAAGGAAGATGACTTTCCAAGAGAGAAACTTTAGCGAGGTTGTGACTAAAGGTTCAAAAAGCAGCTTAAGGAGCTGACCTAAAACCACATTAAGATCCCATGCGACCGGTGGTGGCCTGATGGTGGGCTTGGTTAATAAGAGCCCTCTCATGAAACGTATCACAAACAGTTGTAAAGAAATAGGCTGTCCATCCAAAGAATGGCAAATAGCAGCAATTGCACCAAGTTGAAGCCTCACAGAGTTCATCTTGAGACCAGAGGATGAAAGATGGAGGAGATACTGGAGGAGAGCCTCCACCAGAACCGAGAAGAGGTTAAGATCCCTTTGGGTACACCAAATAGAGTACCTATGCCACTTTAAGTTATAGGAACGTCTGGTAGACAGTTTCCTAGGAGCTAGTAGGATGTCCTTTATTTCCTGAGGAAGGTTGAGACCTTGCAAGACTACGCTTTCAGCAGCCAAGCCATGAGATGGAGAGACTGAAGGTTGGGATGGAGCAGCATCCCCTCCTCCTGTGAGAGAAGGTCGGGAGTTGATCCAAGACTGAGAGGGCGAGTCTGTGACAGACATAGCAGGAGAGGAAACCAAGATTGACATGGCCAGCGTGGGGCTATGAGGATCATCTGGCCCCTGTCTGCTTGAAGCTTGAAATGTGTTTGGGAATCAGGGGTATGGGAGAAAAGGCATACAGGAAATCCTGACCCCAGTAAAGGTGGAAAACATCAACCTCCTGACGACTGGGCATTTGCGTTCTGGTGCAAAAACAGGGTATTTTAGCATTCTGCGGAGTGGCAAAAAAGTCTATCTCTGGAGTTCCCCAGGTCTGAAAGATGTAGGAGATTGTCTCCTGATGGAGAGACCACTCATGCGGAAGGAGGATCGACTCAATCTGTCTGCTAAGACATTTTGGTGTCCTGGCAGATATACTGCCTGGAGATGTATCTGATGAGCAATGGCAAAGGACCAAAGATGGAGAACCTCCTTGCAGAGGGCCCAAAAGCCCATTCCTCCCCTGCTTGTTCACGTAGAACATAGCTACCTGATTGTCCATCTGGATCAGAACTCTATGGCCCTGCAGTTATTGTTGAAACACTTTAAGGTATTGAAGACTGAACGAAGCTCCAGCAAATTTATTTGGAGTTATGACTCCTGCTCTGTCCAGTGTCCTTGAGTGGAGAGAGTGTGAAAGTGGGCTCCCCAACCCAGTTTGGAGGCATCTGTTGTCAGGATGCATTGATGGGAATGCATCTGAAAAGGTGACCCTACAAGGAGATTCCTCAGGGTGGACCGCCAGATCAGGGAGTCCATAAGAATGTCTGTGACTTTGATTTTGTCTGTAAGGGTCCCAGAGGCCTGTTTCTACTGGGAGGTAGCAGTCCATTGAGTTGTCCGCTTGTGCAGATGAGCATATGGCACTACATGAACTGTAGAGGCCATATGGCCTAACAGTTGTAGCATCTCTCTGGCTGAGAGATTGTTTTTGAACCTTACTTGAGATGCTATTTGTACTAGGTGGGTACAACGGCCCTGGGGTAGAAATGCCCTTGACCGTTGAGTACTGGAATAGCCCCTATGAACTCTAGTGTTTGAGTAGGAATTAGATGGGATTCTGGAAGATTTATCATACATTCTAGATCTTGTAGTACCTGAATTGTACCTGAGAAGTGGCTGCCCTTATCAGCCAATTGTAGAGTGGAGGAGTGGCCTAGTGGTTGGGGCAAGGTACTTCAGGCCGGAAGGTCGGGGGTTCAAATCCCACTAGAGGACAGCAACCTTGGGCCAGGAAGGACTGGGGTTTCTAATCCCACAGGTGCTCCTTGTGGTCTTGGGCAAGCCACTTAACCCTCCATAGCCCATGTTCCCTGTAAAATAGTTATCTTTAAGTTATAATGCCCTGTTCAATGTAATTTCAGTTTGTTCAATGTAAACCGCACTGATGCAGAATAGCGCGGTATATAAGAGAATGTAAATAAATAAAATAAATAAATTGTCTAAGTAAGGGAAGATGAATAATCCAAGAATCCTTAGATATGCAGCTACGACTGCCATACACTTTGTGAAGTCTCTTGGGGCAGATTTCCTTGGAGATGAAGCATAGATACCTCCTGTGTTCTGGATGAATGAGGATATGGGTATATGTTTCTTTGAGATCTAGAGAACAGAGCCAGTCCTGACTCTGGAGATAAGGTAGAAGTGTTCCTATTGAAATCATCTTGACTTTCTCTTGAACTAGAAACTTGTTGAGGTTTCTGAGATCTAAGATGGGTCTGTACCCTCCATTCTTTTTTAGGATGAGAAAGAATGGAGAATAGAACTCCATCCCCTTCTGTGTTGTTGGAACCTCTTCTATGGCACCCTCTGACAGAAGAGAGGTGATCTCTTGCTGGAGGAGAGCAGGGAGTAGGGGTTGGGAATGATATTCCCCCCACTAGAGTGGTGGTGGGTATGCTTTGTAGATGAAGCTTGTACCCCTCTCACACTATAGTTAGTGTCCACTGCTCTGAGGTTATGAGATGCCATCTGTGGACATAATGGCAAAGCCTGCCTGCTATGTGGAGGGGGTGGGGGTTCTCCAGAGGCAGGGTGGCAATTTTCTCTAGGAAGAAGTCAAAAACTAGGCAAAGATTGAGTCTATGCTGCTGGCTGTGGTTTAGGAGCCTGTGGCTTCTTCTGCTGCTTAGGCGGTTGTTGCTTCCTCTGGGTACATTGAGGCTGGTATTGAGAAGCTGAGGGGTAAGAAGAGTAGAATTTCTTCTTCTTACCACAGAAAGGCTTCTCAGCAGCTGCTTTTTTCTTGGTAGGCTAGGCAGTAGCCTTTGAAAGCCTATTGAGGGTGGTATTCTCAGACTAAGTGAGAAGCCCTATCTTGCCAATCCTTTCCAAACAGGTTTTCTCTTGTACAGAGAATATTTCCCAGCTTATCTTGAACCCACTGTTCAAGGTCTGATGCCTGAAGCCAGGCAATTCTACAGGCACCTAAGCAGATGGAAGTTGTTCTGCTAATGCATTCAAAACAGTCAAAGGTTGACCTATTGAGAAACTTGGAAACATTTTGGGCATGTTTGACTAATGTAAGGTAGTCCACCCTCTTGTCATCCTGGAGAAGAGGCGACATTGACTCCAGATCCCTAGTCACCTCCCTACGGAACATACCCATGTAGAGTATGTATGAACTTATGCGGGCTGAAAGCACCAGCAGCCAAAAGCATCGAGAGTTCTCGACTCCCAGCCTGGGGGATTGGAGGCATGTGTTTTAGAACTCTTAATCTGACACATAGCCAATTCCACTACCATTGAGTGGTGTGGAAGCTGCGTCTTCTGGAACCCAGGGCTTTCCGGTACTTGATACATGGTATTGAGTCACTGGGTATGGGGAGAAATGGTGAGGGGTGTCTCCCAAATCCAGAACATAAGGTCCTGGAGTATGCGGTGTATAGGCAGAATACTCACCTCTTTAGGAGTTGTAGGATATTGCAGAATTTCCAACTGCTCTGCTCTGTGTTCAATCTCCGATGCAGGAGTAATGGATATGCCCATCGCCATGTCCTTGATAAACTCCTGGAAATACATGTCTGGGAGGGGGCATACGTCACTGTTGAGATGGAGAGGGATCCTTGGGGAAACTCCTCATCTCTCTGGTACTGATCGATTAATCGTCCAAAGAATCGGACTTGGTAGATTCAAAGTATTGACGAGAGCGATGCTCTTGCTTCTGTAAAGTCCAGTACTGATCGAGATTGGTATCGCCACGAGAGACGTGCTGTGTTGGTACCTCGGAACCGGGCATGGACTCGAGGCCCGGCATGGGCAGGAGTATGCTGAGGGGCATGAAGCCCGATGCAGATTGTATTGGCATCATCGGCTGTATTGGTACTGACAATACTGCCGGTAATGTCTTGACTGGTACCGATGCTGCTAATAGAGCCGCAATACTCCGGTCGATGGCTAGCATGCGCTGGTCCATTGAGTTTGATGATGCCTGGATATCTGTTCCGTAAGCTTGGGCTACCGTTCCAGAGCATGGCACCAGGAGCTCTCCGGAGGTGAAGGCCTCGGGAGCATCCTGGACCATTTGTAAGGCTTTGGAGGTCCTCCTGCTGGAGTAGCTTGGCTGGGCGATCCACCTCTAGAGCAATGCTCGAGGCATCTCTATTTTTAGACAGAGATCTACCCTTAGGAGGACAGCCTGTCTTAGAAGAAGACTTATGTTTCGATACATGAGATCCATGTGAAGAAGATGATAGCCTCAATGATGTTGAAGCAAGGGAGACTGCATCTGAGGCCAACAGGGAGCAGAGTTTTGCAGCCCATTTCTGTAGGCCTCTCTTTGTCATCTTCTTCCATAGGGGACACTCAGACAGCTGGTGATCTGGGCCAAGGCATTTGAGACACCAGTCATGGGTATCAGTGGCAGAAATGGTACTACCATATTTGGAATATTTTTTAAAACCACTAGTTGGTTTTTCCATCGTGTCAGTAGACTGGATGGAAGGCATAAGGCCAGAAATGACGTTGAGCACCTAAAAAATTAAAGTTACTTCTTCTTTCTGTAAAAAAGAAAAAAAAAAGATGAAGTTCGGTTCCGGCATCGACAGGAAGGCAGATGCGACCACAAAAAAATAATAAGAAAGAAGAAATTTTCTGAGGTGACAGGATTTGCTTCCTGCTGGCTCCATAGAAAATGAAGAACTGATGAGGGAGATTCACAAAGATGGGAAGGCAAAAATGCAGGTGCAGTGGGATGTTCCCAAAAGCTTTCCTATTGGATGCTGGGGAGAGTTCCCGCGCACGCTCCGTCGGTACCGACGTCACCCATACGTGAAGACTACATTCCTGCTTGTTCCTGGAGATTACTTGCTCATTGCTAAAAAAAAAAAAAAAAAAAAAAGGATGCAGAATGCCAGTCAATTGACTAAAATTCTTTTTGTGACTATTAAGCCAGGTCGATTGGGATCAAGGAGACAAAGATTTGCTTGGATTTTCTAAAAGAATTACATTATATTTATTAGCATTTTCAAATAATACATGCATGAAGATATCAGAAATTAGCACCATAACTATTTGAAAAGAAAAACAATACAAATAAAGAAAAGAGAGTCAGTTGCAAATTAGTCCACCAGATACAAGAAACAAGGGGGGGGGGGGGGGCTCAAGGAAATAAACAATAGTAAAGGGCATCACACAAGACGCGCCCTTAACAAAAAAAGAAAAAAAACAATTATACTGTAAGAAGGCAGAAACGTATACGTCAGCGGGATGGGTCATCATTACAACTTCACCACATCTTCCCTTGCTACCAAAAACTCAAGGAGCTGTTTGGGATCAAAAAAGAAAAAAATTTTATCTTTCTAAGAAACACAATGAAAAGGGAATTTCAACAAAAAAGTCACACCCTGGGAGAGGACCATAGGTTTATATCCCAAGAATTCCCTCCTCCTTAACTGGGTTGCCCGAGACAAATTGGGGTAAATACATAGATGAGATCCCATAAACTGCTCACTAAAGTATTTGAAATACAAACAAAGAATTAAATTTCTATCGGCCTCCAAAGCAAAGGTAACCAGTAGGGTGGACCTTTCAGTTACCTCTTCTAGGGAGCTTTCCAAGAACCCCATAAGGCTCCCTGACCCAGTTGGGCCTCTCCAGAACCAGTGCCCTGGGTGGCAGAGCCCAGGGACAGGTAGTGCGCCCAGATCAGGGGAGGATTTTTAATATCTCCCAGAAGTATCTATCTCCTCATCTCCAGTGGAGACAAAATAGGAGATTTAGAAAATTAAGTCTTAAATTATTCTTGTGAATTTGATTCTCCAAATATTCTGTTTTGCTAGACAACAGTAACTTGTCCTTTATCTAAGCTGAATGAACATCTTGAAGCAGTCCAAACTGTTCTTCTAAGTAAGAGGTCTTCCCACCTTGCTCCTCTTGTACCCTGGAAACCTCAGCAAGAATACTTCTAACATGAGAAACCTCTGCACTCACAAAACCCACCCACAGCGAACCCAACATGATTACAGCAGGTCTTACCAGTCGCTGAGCTCCCAGAGGTTGCACCAACCTAGTAGCCAACAGCAGTGACTCCATGCTCCTTCTGTCTTCTGCTCAGTTCCAGGTGACAATATTGCTGGCGTGCCCTCTTCGCCTCCCTTCAACGGTGTGCAAGTCAGCAGGCCGGAGGGAAGCACACTGCTGGAAGGAGAAACATTTCCAGGTCATGACTGGGGAGGGGGGTGCAGTGCTCAGGGCCTAACCAAATCCCCAAGGTGCTCAGGGTTGCTGAGAGCTCACCTTGTGGCCTTACTGAAGACACTGCTCCAGCCCCAGCCATCAAAAATCCACATGCCTCAAGAGTTATCTACAGAGTCGTGGGTAGAAACGCTGAACCTGTGGGTAGGCTTTCTTGCTTCTTCTTTTGGCCCATCACAGTGGCGGAGAATCGTTGTATGGAGGTGAGTCAATGCAGGCATTCAGTGCTAAGAAACCTTGCCCAAGAATTAGTTCTTTTAAGGTAATAGGCGAGACCCCATTTATAATCTAGGGTATGGAGGAATTTCTTGTGTGGATATGAATGTGGTTTTGGACAAAAGGTAGAACTATTTGTTCGTTTAGATGAAATGGGGGGATATGAACTTGGAATGTGTTCAGAGAATCACTTTGTGAAGATGAAACAATGTATGGTTCATACTTAACCAATGCTTGAAGTTCACCAAGATAATTGCTACAAGAGTACTTTCCAGGTGAGGAATCTGATTATAGCAGATTTCTAAGGGGCTCAAAGGGCATCTTTATAAGGGAAAAGAGTATCACATTTAGTACCAAGGAACTGAAGATTTTTGTAATGGAAGTCTAAGATGAAGACCTTTCATGAAGCAAGCAACTATACTGCACTGAGAGGCAGGAGCATGATAAGCAGCTACAGCACTGAGGTGTACTGTAATAGTGGACATCTGAAGTCCCAGATGGTTCTAAATAATAAAAGATATCAAAGAATGGTGGCATGTGGACATGTAAAGTGGATTATGTCCATTTGAAGAGTACCAGATGGAAAATCTCTTCCACTTGAAAGTATAAGTATGTCTAGTAGAAGGTTTACTTGCAGAGATAAGAACGTCCTGTATAGCTTCTGGTAAACTGAAGACAGGCACTAAGAAGGATTTTTTTTTAAGGATTGGCAAATGCATATATTTCATGCCTATTTTATAAGATAAAGTAGACACATACTTTACTTTATAAAATGGGGCATAAGTGGTAAAAAAAGAGTGCTCAACTAAGGGCAAGCACTTCTTTAAATGGCCATGCTTAGATTTTGCAAGAATTGTATGTAAAAGGTAGTCACTCACCTGTAGCAGGTGTTCTCATTGGACAGGAGGAGTAAGTCCTCAAGTATGGGTAACATCATCCAATGGAGCCCACATGGAAATGCTCCCCAGCTACTAATGGAAGCTTTTTGGAGGTCCCACTACACATGTATGCCATCTCAACAAACAGGGGTGTCCTACACAGAGCGGTGGGTTCACCCCTAAACAAAGACATGGGGAAAGGTGGCCTGCACAGAGCGGCAGGTGCGCCTACACTTGCCATCTTACTGGGCAGACTAGATGGACCATACTAGTCTTTATCTGCCGTCATTTACTATCTCCCCATCTGCTGCCATGGCACCAGTTTACCTCAGTCTAATACTATAGCTATAGTAGAACACAACTCCCAGGGGAGGTGGGATGGTTGTGAGGACGTATTCCTGCCGTACACGGAGAACATCTACTATAGGTGAGTAACTACCTTTTCTCTGTGGACAAGCAGGAACGAAGCCCTCATGTATGGGACTCCCTAGCTACAGGCTACCGAAAGCCATTGAAAATGCAGACCAGCCCAACAGGGGCAACTAAGATCACCTGCTTACAACTATGTGCAATACAAGTTAGCATTCTCTTTTCTTTTTTTAAGGTAGCCTGAACAGAAAAGAATAGGCCTACGGTGGATGGAGTTGGATTCTAATCCCCAAACAGATTCTGAAGTATGGATTGGCCATAAGTTGCTGTTGCTTCAGGAATTCCCTTCTAGAGAGTAGTGAGATGTGAATGTGTGGATGGAAGATCACATTGCAGCCCTGCAGATCTCTTCCATGGAGACCGAATGCGAGTTGGCCACCGAAGCAGCCATGGCTCTGACATTGTGAACTGTGACATAACCATCAAGGCTCAGACCTGCCTGGGCATAAGCAAAAGAGATACAGTCTGCTAGCCAAATTGAAAAAGTATTGGAGACAGCAGCTCCTAGCTTTCTAGTGTCAAAGGAAACAAAAAGGTGGGTGGACTTTCTATGGGCTTTTGTCTGTTCCAAGTAGAAGGCTAAGGCTCGTTTACAGCCCAACATGTGCAACGCAACTTCCCCTTTGTGAGCATGAGGTTTTGGGATAAATGCTGGTAGAACAGTTGACTGATTAAGATGGAAGTCCAATATCACTTTTGGAAGGAACTGGGATGAGTATGGAGGACTACTCTATTATGATGGAATTTGGTGTAAGATAAATGAACTACGAGAGCCTGAAGCTCGCTCGCTCTGCGTGCTGAAGTGACCGCCACTAAAAACAAAATTTTCCAGGTCAAAAACCTCAGGTGGCAAGTATTGAGTGGTTCAAAAAGAGCTTTCATCAGCTATGCAAGAACCACATTGAGGTCCCAAGACACTTTAGGAGGGTTGAAGGGAGGCTTCAAGAGAAGCAACCCCCACATAAAGCGAAAAACTAAAGGCTGTGCAGAGAAGGCCTTCCCTGTTACATCTTGATGATAAGCTGTGATTGCACTGAGGTGGACTCTGATAGACTTGGACTTAAGTCCATGTTTGGAGAGATATAGAAGATACTCAAGCAGTTTTTGTGTGGGCAGGCAAGGGGATCTAGGGCATGGCTCTCACATCAGACAGCAAACTACCTCCACTTGCATGAATAAGATTTTCTCATGGAGACCCTCCTAGAGGCCAAAAAGATACCAGTCAACCCAGCCAGCAGACTAAGCTTGGATAACATTAGCCTCTCAACATCCACACCATGAGGACCAAGGACTGGATGTCGGGGTGCAACGTCATCCTGTTCTCCTGCAAACACATATCCAGTCCCTGGCTGGAAAGCTGTAGTAGGAGAGGAAACCAAGGCTGTTGGGGCCTCTATGGAGTAATGAGAATCATCATGCCTCTGCCTGTTTTGAGCTTCAGGAGAGTTCTTGCAATGAGAGGTATTGGAGGATATGCACACAGAAGACCCTCCTGCCCCCCATATAGGAAGAAAGCATCCAAGGCTAACCTGCTGTGTGATCTTAACCCTGGAACAGAACTGATCCACCTGGGCATTTTGAGGAGTCATGAACAGATCATTCGAGGGGGTGCTCCACCCTTGAAACATACAAACCACAACCTCCCTGTCCCGTGTCCATTTGTGTGGTTGTAGGATTTGATTCAGTCTGTCTGCCGGAGTGTTTTGCTTGCCTGGAAGGTATGTGGCTCTCAAGTCCATCCCATGTGTGATTGCAACTTCCACAACCTGACTGCTTCCCAGCACAGGAGATATGAGCCCGTTCCTCCCTACTTGTTGATGTAGAAGATTGTTATTTGATTGTCAGTCTGAAACAGAACAATTTGGCTGATCAGCCAATCCCTAAAAGACTAGAGCATTTGCTATGGCTCATAAATCCAAGAAGTTGATCTGGTGGAGACTTTCTTGGAAGGACAACCAGTCACTCTGAGTGTGGAACCCATCAAGATGAGCTCCCTAACCCAATTTGGATGCATCTGTTGTCATAACATTTTGTGGTGAACAATTTGGAAGGGGAGACCTTTGAGCAAATTGTGATGGATTGTCCATCAGTACAATGACTGAACGAGTTGATAGGTGACCTGAAGACTATCTTTGAGTCGACTTGTGACCTGGGTCCTTTGAGTTCTTAGAGTCCACTGAGCCTGTCTCATATGGAGACATGCCAAGAGTGTTACGTGCACCGTTGAGTCCATATGACCTACTACAGTTAAAATCTTGTGAGCTGTGACCTGCTGACTCAATTGCGTCTCCTGCACCAGCACTGTCCGTCTGTGGAGTGGTAGGAAGGCTCTCGCCTGAGTCGTGTTCAGGGCTCCAACTACTTCCAATTGTTGGGTAGGCTGCAAATGGGATTTCAGGTAATTTATGATGAACTCTAGTAGTTCCAGCATCCGAATGGTCAACTGAATTGATTCTCAAACTCCTTCCGGAGGGATACTCTTGATCAGCCAATCGTCCAAATAGGAGAAGACAAATATTCCCAGCGTCTGGAGATAGGCTGCTACAACTGCGAGGTATTTTGTGAAAACGTGTGATGCTGAGGTCAAAGGGCAGCGTTGTCCCCCCAGGATGACTCTGACATACGTCCTTGTGTGTGAGATGTATCTGTATGTGAGTGTACGCATCCTTCAGATCCAGGGAGCACAGCCAATCTCCATTTTGGAGATAAGGAAGTAGGGTGCCAAGAGAAATCATTCTGAACTTTTCCTTGACAAGATATCTGTTCAGATCTCTGAGATCTAGGATAGGACGCTATCCCCCAGTTCTCTTGGGGATCAGGAAATACCTGGAATAAAATCCTCACCCTCTTTGTTCTGTTGGCATGAGTTTGATCATAAAATCTCCCAAGAGGGTGGTGATTTCTCTTAAGCACTTCCTGATGCAGAGGATGAATGTGATACAACCTCAGGGGGCAATTTGGAGGAAGGTCAAATAGATGTAATTTGTAACCGCTTTGGACGATTTGCAGAACCCAAGTTTTTGAGGTTATGAGGGACCACTTTGGACAAAAATGTGAGCGTTCCCCTGACAGGAGAGTTTTTCATTGCAGTTACTGGTAGAGTGGCTATGCTCTGAAGGAAGTAGTCAAAATCCCATCCCAGACTTTGCCTGAGGAGTAGGCTGGGGCTTCTAAGGCTTCTCCCTCCATGGTTGTGGTCAAGGAGCCTGCTTAGGTTGGGAGGCTTGGGACCCAGGAAAGTATGTATGCCTATGAGAGTAATAGATTTCTTCTGGCCTCCTCCTTGGTACCTCTTGCGATAGGAGGCCAGCTCAGACATGCATCTTGAGAGATTCCGAAGGGTGACATGTTGCTTTTCAATGAAGTCATCCTTCTCTTCAACATGTTCTCTGAAGAGATTCTTTCCACAGCATGGCATAGCACGTCAACTTGCTTGTCCTGCAATGATTGTTCCAGGTCTGAGGACCAGAGCCAGGTGAGTCTCTGGGTATTGGTACCCATGGCAGAAGCTCTCAATGCAGTTTTGAAGAAATCATAAGTTGCCTGGGCCATAAATTTCAAGCAGTCTTTGCTGTGAGCCACTAGGGAACAATTTTTCCAGAGGGAGATTCTGGGACAGATCAGCGAGGTCATACATGATGTTTTTCAGAAACATATACATGTAGAGCTGAGTAAGAGGCCATGTGGGTCATGGGCACGGAACTCTGAAAATATCTTCTCCCAAAAGAATCCAATGTCCACGCCTCCCTCCCAGAGTGTGCAGAGGAGTGAGTCTTGGAATTTTTGGATCTCAACCATCAAAGAATGTTATGGAAGCTGGGGCTTCTTGAAACCTGGAATTAAGTTTTTTACTAACTAGAGGTACAGTGAGGGAGTTCTCCCACCTTCTCATCTGTACGCTCTGAAGGATGCTGTGCACAGGCACTATCACCCCTTTCTTAGTGGCTGTGGAGTTCTGAAGGATCTTCAATTCTTTTGCCCTGGGCTCATACTCAAGTCTCCAAAGTAAAATGGTATGGCCTTGACCATATCCCTGACAAAATCTTGGAAGGTCATATCCTCAGGAGGGGATTTGCGCCACTCATGAAGAGGAGAATGGTCCAATGAAGCTCTGTCCTCCAACAAGTCTTCAGACTTGAAATCATTTACCCAGTCTTCTGAATCAGGCTCAGAGAGGAAGTCGAAGTACTTCAGAGTCTCTGCCTGGATCTCTCTCCTGACCCTTTTAACTACAATCTCTCTGTCTGAAAGCTCTTAAAGAGGTTTTCAGCTGTAAAAGTAAATTGTTTTTGTTTGGTTTCCTATACTGTAAAGGGGGAATTTTTTGTGCTGTTGGGCAAAAAGCTCTGTCAGTTAGAGTTCATTGTGTTTTGTTCCATTCTCATCAAGCTCTTTGAAGCCAGTGACCTCATCAGGTGTTAATGGTCCTTAATTAGCTTGCAAAGGAGCTGGCTAGCTGAGTGCTGTATAAAGGTGTACAGGGCCTTGCGAGCACTGACAATGCAAGCAGGAACTTGTTGCAAGCAAGATAATTCTGTGTGGCTTTTAACTACAATCTCTCTGCCTGAAAGTTCTTAAAGGGGTTTTGGTTATCAGCTGTAAAAGCCAATTGTTTTGTTTGTTTTTCTATACTGCAAAGGGGGATTTTTTTGTGCTGTTGGGCAAAAAGCTCTGTCAGAATTCATTGCGTTTTGTTTCATTCACAGCAAGCTTTTTGAGGCCGCTGACCTCATCAGGTGTTAGTTCCCTCCCTGCCCACCCCAGCTCCCACCTCCTATGTGAGTAGTCTTGCTTTATAGGGCAACTCCCCAATTAGCTATACACAGGGACTCTGAACAGCACTGTTAGAATACACTTAAAAGAGGTTAACTGCCTTTTCTCTTAAAGGACAGCTGAGGTACAGGCAGGCACTTTGGTAGGTCTCTCTTTTTTTATTTTAACAGGTACCAAAACTCCACCAACTGGCACATGGTAGGGAAGAATTGTATTGCCAGAGCTGTTGTGCCCTTTATAGCCTCTGCCTCTGGCCAGACAGAGATCCCTATGCCAGTTGAAGGACAGGTTCCATGTGCAGGAAAAGAAGTGGAGGAGCTGAGAGAAGAGGTAGTGAGGCTGAGGAGTATTTAAGACAATGAGAAGTACATTGATGAGATGTTTCTTGAAACATCCAAGCTCCCCGGAAGAGGTGATGATGGGATCCTGCAGAATGATGAAAACTGGACACGAGTCACCAGAGTCTGCAGAATCACCAATTCAACTCCTCCAGCTCTTGAACTGAAGAACCATTATGCAGCCCTAGAAGTGGAGGAGATGAAAGCATCCCAGGCTAGGGAAGAACCAGAGCTTGAGAACCCAAAAAGTTGCAGAATCAATGACCACAAGGAAGCAAAGGGTAATGATGGTTGGTGATTCTCTTCTCAGGGGTAATGAGGCATCCACCTGCTGACCAGACTTGATGTTCAGAGAGGCGTACTGTCTGCCAGGTGCCAAAATATGAGATGTTACGGAGAGTTTGCCTAGACTGATCAAGCCTATTGACTATTACCCGATGTTGCTCATCCATGTTGGCACTGATGATACTGCCAGGTATCTCTCTGTGCATATCAAAAATGATTTCATGGCTCTGGGACCGAGGGTGAAGCAGATAGGTGCACAGGTTGTGTTCTCTTCAATTCTCCCTGTTGAGGGTAAAGGCGGAGGCAGAGAAGCTCGCATCCTAGAGATAAATGCATGACTACATGGATGGTGTTATCAAGAGTGTTTTGGTTTCCTGGACCATGGAATGATGTTCCAAGGGCTGCAGAGCAGAGATGGTGTCCATCTGTCAAGAAGGGTAGACATGTCTTCAGTAGTAGACTGGTTAACCTATTGAAGAGGACTTGAAACTAGATTCATTGGGGATGGGTGAAGAAAGCCCCCAGGTAAGTGAAAGAGTAGTTACTCACCTGTAACAGGTGTTCTCCAGGAGCAGCAGGAAACAGTCCTCACTTATGGGTTACGTCGCCGACGGAGCCCTCGCGGAGCAATTTCCCCAGCTTTCGAAGAAAGCCTTTGGGATTGCAGCGCGCATGCGCGGTCCCCTTCCCGCCCAAGGGTGCCATCTTGCTCAGTCAGATGACATAGCGAAGACAGCAAAACAGATAATAAAAAGACTGCAACTCCAAGGGGAGGAGGGAGGGTAGTGAGGACTGATTCCTGCTGCTCCTGGAGAACACCTGTTACAGGTGAGTAACTACTCTTTCTCCAGGACCAAGCAGGAAGTCAGTCCTCACTTATGGGACTCCCCAGCTCAAGGCTACCGGAGGCCTCAAGCCGAAATTGAGCTCCCTCAAGCTCAACAGCACAGAAGGAAGGAATCTTCTCTGAATAAGCATCTGGCCAGTAGCCAACACCGGGGCCGAAGGGAGGAGTTGCCTAAACCTCAAAGAGATTGTGGAGGACTGCCTGTCCGAAAGCACTATCCCTGCGGGACTCCCTCTCTAGGCAGTAATGGGCCGCAAAAGTCTGGCTGGAGGACCAAGTAGCGGCCCGGCAGATGTCTGCCAACGAAACAGAGCGGAGGTGAGCAACTGACGCAGCCTTCGTCCTGACACGGTGCGCCGTGACTCGACTCTCTAGGGAGAGGCCGGCCGCCCCATACGCCCAGGCGATGCAGTCAGCTACCCAGGTGGACAAAGTACGCTTAGAAACAGGTACCCCCAAGCGATCGGGGTCGAAAGAGACGAAAAGCTGAGCAGCTTTTCTATGCTCACGCGTACGCTCAAGGTAGAAAGACAAGGCTCTTCAACAGTCCAGGGTATGCAGAACAGTCTCAGCTCGGCTGGTATGCGGCCTGGGAAAAAAGGTCGGAAGAACCACCTCTTGATTGATGTGGAAAGAGGAAACCACCTTCGGAAGAAACTTAGGGTGCGTCCGTAAGAGAACCCTATTCTTGTAGAACTTAGTATAAGGGGGCTCCAACACTAGGGCCTGTAGTTCACTAACGCGCCTAGCGGAGGTAAGAGCCACCAAGAAGAGAGTTTTCCATGAGAGGAAACGAAGGGGGCAGGTAGCCATGGGTTCAAAAGGCGGGCAAGTAAGCCTTTGTAAAACCACACTGAGATCCCAGTCGGGAGCCGGAGGGCGCAGCGGGGGCTTAAGCAGGAGCAGGCCCCTGAGGAAGCGCGCCACCAAGGGGTGCGAGGAAAGAGGCTGGCCCTCCACCGGCGAGTGATGCGCAGAGAGGGCACTGAGGTGGACTCTAACAGAATTGGACTTGAGGCCTAGGTCGGAGAGGTGAAGCAAATATTGCAGCACCACCAATACTAAGCAGGCGAAGGGGTCCTCAGAGCGCTGAGAACACCAGACCGAGAAGCGACGCCATTTAAGGGCGTAAGATTTCCGGGTGGAAGGCCGCCGAGACGCCAGGACGACAGCCTCCACCTCCGGAGGAAGCAAGAGCGGAGCTAGGACTACCCTTTCAGGAGCCAGGCCATCAGATGAAGGGCCCGGAGGTTGGGGTGTAGAAGAGTGCCCTGATCCTGGCTCAGGAGATCGGGCTGAAACCCCCAGGAAGAGGGGTGTCCACCGCTAGCTGCAGGAGCAGAGGGAACCAGGGTTGTCTCGGCCACCTGGGCGCTACCAGGATCACAGATGCCCTGTCCTGGACAACTTTGAACAGCGTCCGGGACACAAGTGGCATGGGAGGGAAGGCATACAGTAGGCCCGCGGACCACGAGATGAGGAAAGCATCCGGCGCTACTCTGAGAGGATGCGTGTGCCGAGAGCAGAACCTGGGAAGTTGCCGGTTCAGAGGACTGGCAAAAAGATCCAAGGTGGGGAGGCCCCACCGGCGGAAGATCTGCCGGACAACTAAGGGGTTCAACTTCCATTCGTGTGGCTGCAGAATCCGGCTCAGTTTGTTGGCCAGGCAATTGTCCTGCCCGTGCAGGTAAACAGCCTTGAGGAGGATGTCGTGGTCGACTGCCCACGAGCACAGTCTCCGGGCCTCCTGACAGAGAAGGAGGGAGCCTGTGCCCCCCTGTTTGTTCACGTAGAACATGGCAACCTGATTGTCCGTCTGCACCAGCACAGACTGACGAGAAGTGAGGTAAGAGAAGGTCCGCAGAGCCAGGCGGATCGCCCGCAGCTCCAGGAAGTTTATCTGCTGAGCCGCCTCCCAAGGGGTCCAAAGACCTTGGGTGTGCGCCCCCTGGCAATGCGCTCCCCATCCCAGGAGAGAGGCATCCGTCGTAAGCACCTGGGAGGGTGTGGGAGGCTGAAAAGGCATGCCGAGCATCAGGTTAGGCAGGTGAAGCCACCATTGCAGAGAGGAGACCAGACGGTCGGAGATCTGTAGCATGTCCGTCAGACTCCCTGTGGCCTGATGCCATTGAGTACGAAGGCTCCACTGAACAGGCCGCATATGTAGGCGGGCATTCGGGGTGACATGGACCGTGGAGGCCATATGACCGAGCAGCTGCAGGAATCGCCTGGCCGGGGCTGGCGACGTGCTGTGGAACCTGCCGGCCAGAGCTATGAGCCTGTCGGCTCGCTCCTGAGGCAAGAAGGCACGAGCCCGCAGAGTGTCCAGCCGTGCCCCTATGAACTCGAGATCCTGAGAGGGGCGCAACGTGGACTTTCCGAAGTTTATGACGAAGCCCAAGTGCTGAAGTAAAGTCACTGTGCGTTGGGTGGCCTGAGTGACCTCTACGGAGGACTGCACCCGTATGAGCCAGTTGTCCAGGTAGGGGAAGACGAAGAGGCCTTGAAGCCTCAGGAAGGCCGCCACCACTGCCAGGCATTTTGTGAACACCCTGGGAGCGGAGGACAGGCCGAAGGGCAGCACGCGCGGTACTGATAATGTCTTCCTGCCACCACAAACCTCAGGTATTGCCGGTGGTCCGGGTGGATAAGGATGTGGGTATAGGCATCCTTTAGGTCCAAGGAGCATAGCCAATCTCCCTGCTGGAGGTAGGGCAGTAGGATTCCAAGGGTAAGCATCCTGAACTTTTCCCACTGCATGAACTTGTTGAGGTCGTGTAGGTCCAGGATGGGTCTGAGGCCTCCTGTTCGCTTTGGCACCAGGAAGTACCTCGAGTAGAACCCTTGACCCCAGAGGTGTTGGGGTACTGGCTCCACAGCCTGCTCCCCCCAGCAGACCCTGCAGCTCCTGAAGGAGTAAGTCCTTGTGCAGAGGGGGTCTTGGAGGCTCCCCTGGGAAGTAGTGGGGAGGCACCTGGTGAAAATGTAGGAGGTAGCCCTTTTGAACCACCTGCAGCACCCAGGAATCGGAGGTTATGGCTGACCACCTGTGGGCAAAGTGGATCAGCCTGCCCCCCGTGCAGAGTGAAGGGGCTATGCTGGCATAGTCAAAAACCCCCACCCTGCTGAGCAGGGGGCTGTGTAGTGGGCTTGGGGGCCCTCGGCCTACGGGGCCCATTACCCTGACTCTTAGCCTGCTGACCCTGATTGGGGGCTGCAGACGCTTGGTATTGAAAATGCTGTTGCTTATAGGCGGGCACCTTCCTCGGGTAAAAAGGTTTTTTCCCTGGGCCCTTCCTCTTTTGTGAAGGAGCAGAGGTCTTTCTGGATAAGCAAGTCCTAGTGAGAGTCTCGGACTCGAGTTCCGCCGCCTTATCAGCCATGGGCTTGCCAAAGAGGTTTTCACCTCTGCAGGGGACATCGACCAACTTGTCCTGTACCCACGGCTCGAGGTCGGATGACTGAAGCCAGGCCTGTCGGCGGGCACCGATGCCGGCTCCCGCAACTCGGGCCGACGCCTCGAAGCCATCGTATGCCGCCCGAGAAATAAACTTCGAGCACTCTCGAATACTATCGGACAAGGTCTGGAACCTCTGCAAGGGTTCCTCGGAGAGACCAGCCGAGAACCCGGCGATTTCCTTCGCCAGGTCTCGGAGGAACATGCCCATATATAGCTGGTATGTCTGGACTCGGCAGGCCAGCATGGAGCCCTGGAAGCACTTCCTACCGAGGGCATCCAGGTTACGGGCCTCCTTACCCGGCGGCACCGAGGAGTGCATCTTTTGACTCATAAGTCGATGCATGGCCGATTCCACAACCATAGAGTGGTGCGGCAATTGCGCCTTTTGGAACCCGGGACTCTTGCGGACTCGATACATCGAATCAACCCGCTTGCTCAACACCGGCGTCGAGGCCGGGCATTCCCACATGCGAAAGAGCAGCCGCTCCAGCATAGGAGGGACCGGTACCGTAAAGGCCTCCTTCGGGGGAGAGTCATACTGGAGGGCCTCGAGCTCTTCGACGCGGGGCTCCTCCTCGGGATCCGCGGGGAAGGCCAACGCCTTGGCCATACCCCTCACAAAATCGGAGAAGCGGGTATCCTCCGGAGGGGATCGCCTCCGAGGCTCCGACTCGGGCGAGTCGGAGGGGACACACCGAGTCTGAAAAGAACCAGGTGACTCGTCCCCTTCCGTGTCCCAGCCCGACGCCTCCGAAGAGGAGTCGAGAGGCTCCGTGCGGGCAGGGGTTCGCCCCGAGGCCGAGGGAGACCTCGACCGAGGATCGACTCGAGCACGTACGGACTCGAGGATCGACTCGGCCGCCGGTGTCGACTTGGGTGTCGACGTCCCGGTGGTTGGGGCAGATGCACTGGCGATGCCGGTCATCAATGCCCGCTGCTGGTCCATGAAGGCAGAGATACTGCGCTCCAAGGTCGTCATTCTGAGACCAAGCTCAGAAGACCCGGCAGCCTCCGACTCGGGCCCCGACGGCGTCGGGCCCGACATCGGTTCAGGAGGGGAGTCCAGGAGGACTATAGCACTCACATGTCCAGGCGGCTCCTGCTCCAAGCGAAGAGGTTTGGAAGGCCTCTCCGCCTCCGAGGGCTCAGGGCAGCTGACGGGGCTAAGCGACCTGGCCTTCGAGGGACCAGGTGCGTCCTCCGATGCCGCCCGAGCGAGTTTCTTCTTCTGACGATGTTCCCGGTCGGGGGACCCCCGTTCAGAGGAACTCCGATGATACTCGTGGCCGAAGCCACGAGACGTCGAAGCCTCCGACGAGGACCGGGCCTGACCGGACTCGGGGTCAGAGAAGATTCGTTCCTTTTGTGACTGTCGACTCCTCAGTGATTTTGAGGACATCCTGCTGCACGGACCACAACCCTCCGAGTCATGGTTGGGTCCGAGACAACGGAGGCAGCAGTCATGCGTGTCAGTAAGAGACATCAGTTTGGAACAACGATCACATTTTTTAAACCCGCTGGCAGCCATCGGGGGAAAGAGGGCCCCGGCGAGGTCGAAAGACCGTGCTTCCAGGGGTGAAGAAGAAAGTGGCGGGAACGCCAGTTAGAAGGACAAAAAAACTGAAAAAGAAAATGTGAACAGGCTCGATAAGGATATCGAGGCCGGGAGGGGACACGCGAACCGAGAAAAAACAAACTAAAGAAAATAATCAACTTTTTCAGCGGCGATAACAAACTACGTCTGTAGGGCTCCGCGGAAAAAAGAAGACTGAGCAAGATGGCACCCTTGGGCGGGAAGGGGACTGCGCATGCGCGCTGCAATCCTAAAGGCTTTCTTCGAAAGCTGAGGAAATTGCTCCGCGAGGGCTCCATCGGCGACGTAACCCATAAGTGAGGACTGACTTCCTGCTTGGTCCTGGAGAAACATTAAATATCTCTATAGAAATGGGTAAAAGGGGCAACATCTGGAAAACGGTGTGTATAAATGCCAATAGCATGGGAAATAAGATCTCAGATGTTGAGGCTTTAATGGAACAGGCTGACTTGGATTTAGTAGTGGTTACAGAGACATGGTTCACGGATAACCATGACTGTGATGTAATTATACCAGTCTATACCTTATTCAGGAAGGATAGGGTAGGAGGAAGGAGAGGAGGAGTGGCACTATATATAAAAAAATAACATTAAAGCTATAGAATTACAGGGCTTAAAAGGGAGAGAGGAGGCACTGTAGGTTAAACTATAAAGAGGGAAAGAGAAATCAATTTGCATTGGCGTGCCAAACAAATCTGATTGAGTTCTTTGACTGCGTGACCAGAGAACTAGATCAGGGGCATGCGATGGATGTCATCTACCTGGATTTCAGCAAAGCCTTTGATACTGTTTCTCATAGGAGGCTTATCAATAAACTCAGTAGTTTGGGGATGGGTCCCAAGGTGGTAAACTGGATCAGAAATTGGTTGACTGACAGACGACAGAAGGTGATGGTAAATGGAGCTCACTCGGATGAAAGGAAGGTGATTAGCGGGGTGCCCCATGGTTCGGTCCTGGGTCTGGCACTGATCAATGTATTTGTGAGTGATATTGCTGAAAGACTGAATGGAAAAGTGTCTTTTTGCAGATGACACGAAAATTTGCAACAGAGTAGACTCCCCCAAGGGAGTGGTTAACATGAGGAAAGATCTACAAAAGCTGGAAGAGTGGTCTAATACTTGGCAATTAAGATTTAATGAAAAGAAATGCAGTGTCATGCACTTGGGTAGCAGAAATCCAAGGGAAATGTATATGATAGGGGGCGAGAGGTTGGTGTGCACGGATCAGGAGAAAGACCTTGGTGTGATTATTTCTGTAGATCTCAATGTGGCAAAACAGTGTGACAAGGTGGTGGCAAAAGCCAGGAGGATGTTGGGCTGCATACAAAGAGGAATTACCAGCAGAAAGGAAGAGGTACTAATGCCACTGTATAAGTTACTGGTGAGGCCTCACTTGGAATACTGTGTTCAGTTTTGGAGACCATATCTTGCAAAGGATGTAAAAAGACTGGAAACTGTTCAGAGGAAGGCAACCAAAATTATTTGGAGCCTGCGTCAGAAGCCTTATGAGAAGGGACTTGAAGACCTAAATATGTACACTTTGGAGGAGAGGAGGGATAGGGGAGATATGATTCAGACCTTTAAATACTTAAAAAGAAATAATGAACAAACAAACCTCTTCCAAAGACGGGGAAGCTGTAAAACTAGAGGGCATAACATGAAGCTGCAAGGTGGCAAATTGAAAGGCAATGTCTGGAAATACTTTTTCACTGAAAGGGTGATGGATGCTTGGAATGCCCTCCCGATGGAAGTGGTGGGGCAAACACAGTGATGGAATTCAAAATGGCATGGGACAGACACACTGGATCCCTTTACAGCAACAGGATAAAATCAAAATAAACTGAACCATCTAATTACTCAATAAATAGGGGTGTCCTACATGGAGCGGTGGGTTCACCCCTAAAGTGGCCTGCACAGAGTGGCAGGTGCACCTGCTCCTGCCATCTTACTGGGCAGACTAGATGGACCATACTGGTCTTTATCTGCCGTCAAGGGAGAAAAAGTAGATGGAGATTTAATAAAAGACATACGCAGCATTGCTAGGAAAGGGGAAGTGCTATTGATAGGTGATTTCAATATGCCGGATGTGGATTGGCACATCCCTGCTGCAGTGTCACCCTCCAGTTCCCCTCCTCCCCCTCTTCCCCCCCTATTTCCCATTTCTCCCCTCCCCAAACTTCTGCCACCCTTTCTTCCTTCCCTATGGTCTCTGACGAGGAAACGTCGCTCCTTCTCTCTTCCTCCAAACCTACTACCTGCTCTTCTGACCCCTTCCCCACCCACTTCCTTAGCTCCATCTTTTCATCTCTCGTCCCTTCTATTTCTCATATTTTTAACCTCTCTCTCTCTCCACTGCAACCTTCCCTTCTGTTTTCAAGCATGCTGTGGTTACACCCTTCCTCAAAAAACCTTCACTTTATCCCACTTGTCCTAACTATCATCCCATCTCTCTTCTTCCTTTCGTCTCTAAACTACTTGAGTGTGTAGTCTATCACCGTTGTCTTGATTTCCTCTCCTCTCATACCCTCTTGGATCCTTTACAATCCGGCTTCCGTCCCCTACACTCCACTGAAACAGCTCTTACGTAAGGTCTCAAATGATTTGTTCTTTGCAAAGTCCAAATGCGTTTACTCTGTCCTCATTCTTCTTGATCTCTCTGCTGCCTTCGACACTGTTGACCATAACCACCTTCTTATCACCCTATCCTCACTTGGATTCAAAGACTCTGTACTATCTTGGCTCTCTTCCTATCTATCCCATCGCTCTTTCAGTGTGTGCTTTGATGGCTCCTCCTCCTCTTCAGTTCCTCAGGGTTCCGTCTTAGGTCCACTCCTCTTCTATCTCTATACCCAATCCCTTGGCACCCTTATCTCTTCCCATGGCTTTCACTATCATCTCTATGCCGACGACTCTCAAATCTATCTTTCTGCACCTGTTATCTCTCCTGATATCCAGTCTAAGATCTCACTCTGCCTCTCTGACATTGCTGCCTGGATGTCCCACCACCGCTTAAAACTGAACATGGCCAAAACTGAGCTGCTTATCTTTCCCCTGAATGCTTCCCCTCCTCTTTCCCCTTTCTCTCTCTCTGTTGATAACTCTGTACTCCTCCCTGTTTCTTCAGCACGTAACCTTGGTGTTATTTTCGATTCCTCTCTCTCTTTCTCTTCACATATCCAGCTCATTGCTAAAACTTGTCATTTCTTTCTATACAATATTTCCAAAATTCGCCCCTTCCTCTCTGCTGACACCACTAAATTGACTGTCCACTCCTTAATCACCTCCCGTCTTGATTATTGTAACGTTCTCCTTGCCGGCCTCCCTGCAAGCCACCTCTTTCCACTTCAGTCAATTCAACACTCCGCTGCTCGACTCATTTTCTGCCAGTCTCATTTTTTCCCACATCACTCCTCTCTTCATGTCGCTTCATTGGCTTCCCATCTGTCTCCGTATCCAATTTAAACTTCTCCTCCTGACCTATAAATGTATTCACTCTTCTGCCCCCCAGTACCTTTCATCTCTCATCTCTCCTTACACACCCTCTCGGTTGCTTCGCTCTTCTAACAGTCTTCGTTTATCTGTACCCTTTACTCGTACTGCCAATTCCAAACTTCGCTCCTTCCAACTGGCAGCACCCTTTGCTTGGAATAGTCTTCCTATCTCTGTGCGCCAGGCGTCCTCCCTGGCCATTTTCAAGTCCAGACTAAATTCCCACCTCTTCACTTTTGCTTTCCGTTCCTGTCTTACCCTATCTTGATCTCTCTATCAATATTTGCTTACTTTGTCCTGTAAATTTTTGTTATTTGTATTATGTAACTTATTTTGTTTTCTGTCTTATTAGATTGTGAGCTCTGATGAGCAGGGGCTGTCTCTCTTCTATGTTTGTACAGCGCTTCGTATGTTGCGGCGCTTTATAAGTCTTTAATAATAATAATAATAAGTAAGGAGATCCTGGATTATCTATAGAGAGAACTATTCAGGCAACTGGTAACAGAATCTACAAGTGAAGGGACCATACTGGGCTGGGTGAAAGTGTTTCGGATGTTACAGTGGGAGATCATCTCGCATCCAGTGATCACCAGATGGTGTAGTTCAATATTTGGACTAGGGCTGATAAAATCCATTCAAAAGCAAGGTCTTAGATTTTAGGAAAATTAACTTTGCCAAGATGGGCCAATACCTCAAGGAGTCGTTAGTGGGATGGAAACAGTTGGGGGATGTAGTAAAACAGTGGGCAAAACTCAAAGGGGATATTTTAAGGGCAACCAACCTTTTTGTTAGAAAGGTACATAAAGGTAAAAGGCAAAAGAGGCCGCTATGGTTCTGAAAAGAAGTAGCTGAAAAGTTGAAGAAGAAGAGGGAGGCCTTCATGAAATACAAAGATCACAGATAGCAGAAGACAGGCATCTATATTTCAAAAAACTTGGAGACGCTAGCAAAGTAGTCAGGAAATCAAAGAAACTAAAAGAAAAAGAACTAGCCAATGCAATAACAAGCGGGGATAAGGCATTTTTCAGATATGTTAGTGAAAAGAGGAGAGGCAAAAGTGATATTGTCAGACTCAAGGGTGAAAAGGGGAGGAATATGTAGAAGCTGATGAGGATAAAGCAGAATTGCTTAACAAATATTTCTGTTCTGCGTTCACAGATGAAGGGCCAGGAGCAGGATCTCAGAAAACACCCACAAATAGGAACAGAAGTAACAGGGATCTCAAACGATTTTCAGAAAACTGTGTTTGGGAGGAATTAGCTAAACTAAAAGTAGACAAAGTGATGGGACCGGATGGGATACATCCGAGAATACTAAAGGAACTTGGGGATGTTCTAACGGCTCTGCTGACTGACTTTTCAATGCCTCTTTAGAATCAGGAGAGGTGCCAAAGGATTGGACAGCGGCACATATGGTCCCTTTACACAAAAGCAAAAGTAAGGATGTGATTAAAACTACAGGCCGATAAGTCTAACCTCTGTGGTGAGTAAATTATTGGAAATGCTTCTCAAAAGAAAAAATAGTGAGGTTTCTGGAGTCCAATGGATTACAGGATCGGAGGCAGCATGGATTCACCAGACAGGTCTTGTCAGACATGTCTGATTGATTGATTTCTTTGACTGGGTGACTATGGAGTTGGACCGAGGGAGAGCCCTAGATGTGGTGTATTTAGATTTCAGTAAAGCCTTTGATACCATTCTGCACAGGCAACTTATAAATAAACTGAGCACCCTGGGGATGGACCCTAAAGTTAGATTGGGTTAAAAATTGGTGGAGGGGAAGGCGGCAAAGGGTACATGTATATGGAGCTCACTCTGAGGAGAGGGAGGTTACCAGTGGTGTGCCACAGGAATATGTCCTTGGTCCGATTCTTTTTAACATCTTTGTTAGTGGTATTGCAGAAAGGCTGTCGGGTAAGGTTTGCCTCTTTGCGGATGATACCAAAATCTGCAATAGAGTAGACACCCAGGAAGGAGGAGATAACATGAGTAGGGATCTAAATGAAGTTTCCAGGTCATTTCAAGTGCGGTGAGTGCAAGATTTGTGCGGTCACCCTGGAAACTTCATTTTTTGAATACCATGAGAAAAGATATGATTTAAAACATAGAACTTCATGTAACACATGCTTTGTGGTATACGGGATCAAGTGTCCTTGTCAGCTTATCTACATAGGGAAAACTACCCGCCCGTTTAGAATGCGGATGGCTGAACATCGGAGTAAATTAAAATGTAAAACTACAACAGCTCCCATTGTTGAACACTGCCTTAAAAAGATCATAAATTTGAAGATCTACGATGCTTTTGTGTGGATGAAGTTCTGATAGGGTATGACGGAAAGTCTAGAGATCAAACACTGATAATTAGAGAACGGCGCTGGATCTTTAATTTGCAATTGGTGAGCCCTGGAGGTTTAAATGCACAAGTTGACTGGAATATGTGTATGTAGCTTGAGATCCACAGGTGGCAATTAGTGATCTTGATTGGATATAAAGCCCTCTTTCACTGATAGTCCGCATGCGCGGCGTTGGAAGTAACAACTGTTAGATGGAGAGAGGAGCTCAGCGTGAAAGTTGCGGTAAATGAACTTTCAAAGAAAATCTTTTGGGACAGATATTGGTAGATTTTGTTATAATACCTTAATGGAGATATTTATGCTTGATTCCCTCCATCAGATGTAAAACGGATGAGACATGCTGTGCTAGGAACCCCTGATGAAACGTGTTGACAGTGAAACGCGGCAGCGCTGAGATTGGCGTTGGGAGATTGAAGCAAAGATAAGCACAGTTCTTTTTGAATATAGTCACGTGAAATATATTGAGACACATTATGTTCTGAATGAGCAACACCTATGGTCATTGATGCAAAACGGAGCATTAGGTTGGTGAAACATTACAACCGTAGCGCCATTGAGGTCTGAGACTAGTTGCACATTGAAACTGTCTTCGACATATAATTTATAAAGTATTTATTGCAAGACTGGATTTGTTACTGATTGAATAACGCTGTGGGAATAAAATTATAATTGGAATTCTCTAGTTAACATTGGAGCAATATTAGTTTATGCTGATGCATGTGCCTGGATGAAAAATAGCATAGGATAGACAAGTTTTTGTAGCGGGGACATCTATGTGGTCCCCATGTGGCTGTTTATTTTGGGGAAGTCCAAGTTTCTAAGATTGGGATGAAACTTAAACATCCTCTGTGGTTTTTCAGACATTTTGCCCAATACATCCCAGATTGTGCCTGGGCATCCTTTCTAAAATATCTCTTTATGGGGTTACTTTAGAAGCTTTATTTGTGCTTGAGATGTCTGAAAACAGAGACATCCAAAACATGAAGATGTCACCGGAGCCATTTTAGAAGCCGCTTCTCTGGCTGTCCCCAGCATGAGTACATCCAAGGCAGAACAGGGGCATGGTATAGGCATGTTTGGGGTGTTCCCATGAACTTGTATGTCCCCACCTGATTTCAGTAATACCCTAGATGTCCCAAGCTGCATCACAATATATAGCTGCTCCAGGCACAAACAGGCATTGGAAAAGTGCTGATTTTGCCAGCCAAACATGCGGCGGGTGTGAAGGAGGAGGCACAGTCACCTCCACTGTAATGTTCATGTTGACAACAAACACTGCCAGGGAATGTGGGTTCACATTTCTGCTTTGCCATGCCAACAGACATCACTATATGCAACCTTGCATGAGATGGATGTCCCTGACACATGGTTTCATAGTTGGAATGTCTATGCGGATGCCAGCATGGGCATCTATGTCAGGGTCATCTATGATTCTAAAATTCAGACCTTTAAATACTTAAATAGAAATAATGAACAAACAAACCTCTTCCAAAGACGGGGAAGGTGTAAAACTAGAGGGCATAACATGAAGCTGCAAGGGGGTAAATTGAAAGGAAATGTCAGGAAATACTTTTTCACTGAAAGGGTGGTGGATGCTTGGAATGCCCTCCCGATGGAAATGGTGAGAGCAAATACAATGACAGAATTCAAGATGGCATGGGACAGACACAGTGGATCCCTTTACAGCAACAGGATAAAATCAAAATAAACTTAACCATCTAATTTCCCAACAAATAGGGGTGTCCTACACGGAGCGGTGGGTTTACTCCTAAACAAAGACATGGGGAGGGGTGGCCTGTACAGAGCAACAGGTACACCTGCTCTTATCATCTTACTGGGCAGACTAGATGGACCATACTGGTCTTTATCTGCCGTCATTTACTATGTTACTATGGGCTGAAACAGACATCCCCAATGTTTTGCCCTGGATATCCCAGACTGAACTTTAACGCCCTTTCTAAAAAGCTACTTCACCTGCTTAAGCAGCCATTTACATAAATACATCACTAAAATACTACGTTTTACACATACAAGTACATGTGGAAATGTAGACTCACCTTATAAATAACCCCCCTCATGAGGGTAATTTTATAAGGCGTCCCAAGGTTTAAGTGTGTTTTCACACATATTTCATGCCTATTTTATAAAGTAGGGTACTTTATAAAACAGGCATAAGTGATCGAAAATTTAAGTGGCAAATACCCACGGCTATCCTCAGGAACATACATAAATTATAGTAATTTATAACTTATGCAAATAACTCTCTGCTCTGCCCCGTACAGACCCACAGTGGAAATACAATTGGCCTGACATGCATACTTCCAAAACAGTATGAATGAAGGGGGAGAGAAGAGCTTGCCTGTCCTGGAGATCCTTGCTGCACTACCGTGGTTCCTGACGGTGATTCGTGCTGTTTGGAGCCAGTAGGTACATGCCGATGAGTGGCTCCACCCCTGAGGTGTGGCTATCATACTGCAACTGCTGCTTTAAAAGCTGGTGTTCTGCTGAGTTAAGATCGGGAGAGAAGAGCTTGCCTGTCCTGGAGACCCTTGCTGTACTGCTACGGTTCCCAAGGGTAATCCAGTGCTGTTTGGAGCCAGTAGAAGCATGCCGGTGAGTGGCTTCGCCCCTGTGGTGTGGTCAACATACTACAACTGCTGTCTTAAAAGCTAGTGTTCTGCTGAGCAGCTGCAGATACGTGACTACAGGGTATGACGACAAAGGGATTTACCCCATATGTTCCAATTTGGTGCCAAATTGGCCACTATGCCTAAAGAAGGTGCTAAGCGGAAGAACAAGGAGCAGAAAACTTCTTTAACTCCAGCAGTTTCGTTAAAATCTACATCCTATGGACAAGCATGTGACCTCTATTTCAGTTCCATTTATGTCAGATCTTCCTAGCTTGTCCACCTCTTCCTTGTCAGGGGCAATGTTGAGCCCCATTGCTAGGGCTCTTCCGGTACAAATATCAACAGCCTCAGACCAGAGTGGGGGAGAGCACAAATCCACTGGTAGCTGTGGGTAAGAATGTCTCTTCCCTGGAAGTTATCCTTCCTGGAGACTCTGCTGCTTGTATGTCTAAACCTATAAATTTTTCAGCTACATTACTTGCTTCCCACACTAATGAATGTATATCCCCAGAATCTGTTTCCTTGTCAGATATTTGGAAAATGGTAGCCCATGCTAATTTGCTTTTAAAAGATATGGCCTTTCTTTCTGATGCCATGTATGACCTGGTAAATTTGGAGGCCAGGGGCAGTACCCTGATGATGGTGTCACAGTGTTGGATTTGGCTCTGGCACGGGATGGGGCAGACACATCTTTCAAAGTCCGGTTGGCTCAACTGGTTTTTAAGGGGAAGCTTCTTTATGGAGCCGATTTGGAGAAGCTGGTGAAGAACCCTGGTGAGACAGAATCTTACCACCTTCCAGAAGATAGGTCCAAGAGGCCTGTGAAGTGGGCTGGTGCCCCTTTCTCGTCGGCCTGTAACACTGCAGCTTCCTCTGCTCTGGATGTTCTTGCTCTGCCCATGCCACGTCCTGTGAGGTGCACTGTACTTCAACCTGGCTGTCTTCAACTACACATTATCTACGCTCCTGTGTCTGCTCAGCTGAGTGCATTTGACTCAAATCCCACACCCTTGCTGATTTTCTTCACTTCAAATTCGTGCTTGCCTCTTTCTATTCAGCCATAGCACCTGCCAAGCAAAATTACTATGTATATCTAACTCTCTTGCCTCTGACCCTCACCATCTCTTCACTTCTCTCAACTCTCTCCTCAACTCCGATACCTCCTTCCCTTTCTGTCCAAACCCTGCTGACTATTTCCATGAAACAGTCCATAAGATTACATTCCAATTCCCTATGAGATTAGCTCCATTCCCTCTTCCCCTTCTTCACTCCCAACACTTCCCCTGTACCTCTGCTAATCTTTCTTCCTTTTCTAAGATCGCCAATGAGGAAACCACTCGTCTTCTTTCCCCCTCTAAATTCACCA
This sequence comes from Ichthyophis bannanicus, assembly GCA_033557465.1. Classification (NCBI taxonomy): domain Eukaryota; kingdom Metazoa; phylum Chordata; class Amphibia; order Gymnophiona; family Ichthyophiidae; genus Ichthyophis; species Ichthyophis bannanicus. The sequence continues at coordinate 58,652,332 of CM066047.1, read as the reverse complement.
CCTGCTCCTCTGATCTTATCGCCACTCATCTCCTTAACTCCATCTTCTCCATTGTCATCATAAGAACATAAGATATGCCATACTGGGTCAAACCAAGGTCCATCAAGTCCAGAATCATGTTTCCAACAGTGGCCAATCTAGGTCACAAGTACCTAGCAGTTTCCCCAAAAGACATAGGTTCCACAATGCTTGCATTGGGGCAAGCAGTGGATATTCTGGGTCCACTTTAATAATGGTTTATGGACCTTTCCTCCAGGAACTTGTTCTAACCTTTTTTTAAACCTGGCTACACTAACAGTTTTTACTACATCCTCCAGCAGCAAATTCCAGAGTTTGATTACATGTTGAGTGAAAAAAATATTTTCTCTTATTAGTCTTAAATAGGTTACCCTGTAGCTTCATTGCATGCCCCCTAGTCTTTCTATATTTTGATGGCGTAAACAATTGATCTACATTTACCCGTTCCACACCATTCATTAATTTATACATTTCTATCATATCCGCCCTCAGCTGTCTCTTTTCCAGGTTGAAGAGCCCTAACCTTTTTAGCCTCTCTTCAAAGGGGTATCCTTCCATCCCCTTTACCATTTTGGTTTCTCTTCTCTGTACCTTTTCTAATAACACTATATCCTTTTTAAGCTATGGCGACCAGAATTGCACACAATATTCAAGGTGCACGCGCACCATGGAATCATACAGAGGCATTATAATATCTTTTGTTTTATTCTCCATTCCTTTCCTTATGATACCTAACATTTTATTTGCTTTCTTGGCCACCGCTGCACATCGGGCGGAGGTTTTTGACATGTTATCCATGATGACACCTAAATCTTTTTCCTGGGTGGTGGTTCCTAATTGTCACGTGTCCCTATCCCCAGCCATGTGCTTAGGGGATTAGGGTTGCCATTTTAGTCCTCTTTAAAGGGTTTGAAAACTATTTCCTTCAGGAGCAGTGCCCTCTGGGAGTTGTAGTTTCCCTCTTAAAAAGGATAGTCGTGGAGACATCGAGTGAAGGCAAACATGACACAGTTTATTTCCCCAAAATATGCACAAATAAGGTTCAAATGCAAAATATCTGGATATTTCCTCCAGGACAAAAAGTACAGAAGATATTTACATTCTTAAGCTGAGTAACTTCTCAAAGGCATTAAACAGACGCAGACATTTCATCAATCAAAACAGGCAAATCAAAAGTACAGCTTCTTAGGTTCAGCAAAGTAAAGAATGTCTTTCTGCTTCCTTAGTGAGATAATATACAGTGCTGTGCAAGCTTGTCTTACTTAACCTGGTTCCTACCTTAGCAAGGTTAAGTTTTCTTGGTAGTGCTTTTTCCCAAAAGCATTTACTCAGGCTGCTACTCCTTAACCAAGGATTCAGTAGCCTCTGCACGACACAAAGAACAGTCCATTGGCAGTTCAGTAATCAAGGGGCATGGTTCATTATACTCCACTTGCATTTCCTCCTTCTCTGGAATTATAATATCCTGCACTGAGACCTCATGACCTGCCTCTGGTGGAATTCTTGCTGAGGATTCCTGTAACTCCCTCCAGGACTTCTCTACCCGGTAAGGAATATGGAGCACTGTATTACTGGATATCTTTCTTTGGTTCTCTTGCCCAGTTCCTCTCTGAGGTTTAACCACGGCTCTCTGTTGGAGGCTGGGTTCTTCTGCCTCCTGGTTTGAAACCTAGGTACCCACCTCTGAGTGTTGTGAACCTCTTGGTCAGGAACAGAAGTTTGGAACCTGCCCTGCTCTCTCCGTCTAAGCAGTTCTTGCCTGGTTTCCCTTGTGCCAGCCTCTTTCCAGGTCCTTCTTCTTCCCTCTGCTTGGAACTTTCTTTCTGGGAACTTCCAGCTCAATTTCCAGTCCTGCTCTGAGTCCATCTCTGACTCTGTCTTCCTGGACTCTCTCCTTGAGTGTTTGCTTGCTCTGCTCTTCCCTTCTGAGCAACCTTTTCCTCCTGAGCAGCTCTTTTTCCCTCTGCTTTTCCCTAAGCAGGGTTTATAAAGGTGTTTCCTGGGCAGCGTTTCTCTCTGCTTTAACAGGTGTTCATAATCATGCTCCAAGCCTGCTACTCCGTCAGCAGAGCTTGGGTGTGGCAGCCTAGCCTCAGAAACTCTAAGCTTGCTCTGAAGCCTGTGCACTGCTGGAATGTTTTTAAAGGTACAATCACTGATTTTCTCTAATTCTGCAGGCTCACCAGTGCCTTCCTCATCACATAATGTGGAACCTTGCATGGTGTAACCATAGTTTGGGTTGTTCTTTCCTAGGTGCATAACTTTGCACTTGTCCACATTCAATTTCATCTGCCATTTGGATGCCCAGTCTTCCAATTTATCAAGATCCTCTTGCAATTTTCCACAATCCTCATGGGTTTTAACAGCTTTGAATAGTTTTGTGTCATCTGCAAATTTGATAACCTCACTTGTTATTCTCATTTCCAGGTCATTTATGAATATGTTAAAAAGCAGCGGACTCAGCACAGATCCCTGGGATGTTTGTTTATTTAAATTTGATATACCGCCCTTTATTACATCAGGGCGGTTCACATATACAAATTCAACTGGAGTGGGCACAAGGCCCCGTAGCAAGAAAAGAACTACAAAAATTGGGACAGGAAAGTAGAGCAGTAGCAGGACAGAAGCAAGACGTAAGACCGGAGAGAGACAGGACACAGATAAACATGAATAAACTAGGTCAGCTGGGTGCGGTCGGAAGGTTGTATGCAGAGTTGAAGAAGTGGGTTTTGAGTAGCGACCTAAAGGTGGTGTAGTTTTCTTCTAAACGTAGTGGAGTGGACAGAGAGTTCCAAAGAGTTGGACCAAGGAAGAAAAAGGCAGAGTGACAGGTAGATTGTAGGTGGGAGGAGATGGAGTCGATTGATGTGAAGGGAATGAAGACTGCAAACAGGGGTGTGGAAATGAACAAGATCAGCAAGGTATTGTGGTGTATGAGTGTAAAGGACTCGGTGAACTAAAGATAATATCTTGAATTTAATGCGGTAGTCGACCGGGAGCCAGTGCAGGAGAAACAGTAAGGGGGTAATGTAATCTCTACGGGAGGAGTGGGAGATGATCCTGGCAGCAGTGTTCTGGATAAGTTGCAAGCAATGGAGTTGAACTTTGGTGATACCAGCAAAAATGGAGTTACAGTAATCTAATTGTGACAGAACAGTGGATAGCGTGAGGGCGGTCAGTGCAGGGGGGGGGACAGAAAAGGGCGGATGGATCGAATTTGTTGAAGAAAGAAATAGGACGTCTTAACTAGATGCGATATGTGGTCTTTGAAAGTGAGATTGGAATCAAGGAGGACACCTAGGTATTTGAAGGTAGAAACAATGGGGATCACAGAACAGCCAAGGGGAGGGAGAGAGGCAGGGACTCCCGAATCTAAACCGTGTGGCAGAAGATTTGGCGGAGTTGAGATGGAATGTAAAAAGCGTATTAACAGAGCGTATATTAATAACTAGAAATCTCGCTTGCGCTCTAAAATATTCACCCCTAAATCTTAAAACCTTTTCTCAATCCAAACTGTGCAACATTGAATTGGCAAGGTCTCAGACTTCCCGACACTCTCTTGGCTACCTGTCAGTAAACCGACAGGGCCGCGCCAACTAGCATCAACGACCTGCCTAATTTGTGGCCAGTTTTTCAATGCTTTGAACTGTTTTCCAAACCATGTAAACAGGTAATTACAACTCTCAAAATTGTTTGAAACACAGAATCCTACAAAATCACATCAAATATTTTAACCACCACCCTACCAAAAAGTGTAACATGTTAAAAAATACGCATTATTAAAAATGCCTCATAAATAGTATAAACTTGAAGATCTCAATATAGACACTCTAAATTTGAAGAAATGTTTCCAGTCTCAATATATATCATCTGAGTTTCTCCCAACGCTGTCCTAGTCGCACTCCTGCGCGTTTCTCCCACACGGGATTCTTCAGGGGAAATTATAAGCAAAAATGCTTTCTGGGAAATGTCCACATTGCTTTCAACCGAGAAAAATAAATCTTCTTAACCAATTGAATTAGCCCTTATCCGAACATCTCGAACTCCATCTATTGGGATCGTTGAGAAAAGATCCGACTTCTCGTGGTCTTCAGTGAATTTTTGTGGAGAGGTTGCTGCCCGCGTCTTCAAGGATTCTCTTTGCCATTCAAAATGCGCGGCGTTTTTTTGAATGGCAAAGAGAATCCTTGAAGACGCGGGCAGCAACCTCTCCACAAAAATTCACTGAAGACCACGAGAAGTCGGATCTTTTCTCAACGATCCCAATAGATGGAGTTCGAGATGTTCAGATAAGGGCTAATTCAATTGGTTAAGAAGATTTATTTTTCTCGGTTGAAAGCAATGTGGACATTTCCCAGAAAGCATTTTTGCTTATAATTTCCCCTGAAGAATCTCGTGTGGGAGAAACGCGCAGGAGTGCGACTAGGACAGCGTTGGGAGAAACTCAGATGATATATATTGAGACTGGGAACATTTCTTCAAATTTAGAGTGTCTATATTGAGATCTTCAAGTTTATACTATTTATGAGGCATTTTTAATAATGCGTATTTTTTAACATGTTACACTTTTTGGTAGGGTGGTGGTTAAAATATTTGATGTGATTTTGTAGGATTCTGTGTTTCAAACAATTTTGAGAGTTGTAATTACCTGTTTACATGGTTTGGAAAACAGTTCAAAGCATTGAAAAACTGGCCACGAATTAGGCAGGTCGTTGATGCTAGTTGGCGCGGCCCTGTCGGTTTACTGACAGGTAGCCAAGAGAGCGTCGGGAAGTCTGAGACCTTGCCAATTCAATGTTGCACAGTTTGGATTGAGAAAAGGTTTTAAGATTTAGGGGTGAATATTTTAGAGCGCAAGCGAGATTTCTAGGAGTTGAGATGGAGACAGTTGGAGGATAACCAACTGGAAACGAAAGTGAGGCATGAGTTCAAGGGTGTGAGGTCAGGGTGCAGAGGACTGGTATGGTGAATGATGATAATGTCATCTGCATAGAAAAAAGCAGACAGACCGGTTTGCTGAATGCAAAGGGCCAATGGTGCAAGGAAGAGATTGAACAATAAGGGGGCCAGGACAGAACCTTGGGGGACACCACAGGGAGGGGGAAAGGATTTGAGGGAGAGTGTGTATCTGTGGGAGAAGCTATGGAGAAAGAACAGGAGGAAAGGAAGGAGTGGAACCAATGGTGGACAGCGCCTCGAAGGCCTGCATCCTGGAGTAGTGAGAGGAGAAGGGAGTGATCCACAAGGTCAAAGGCGGAGGAAAGATCTAGGGAGACCACCACCGCGATATCACCCCGATCGTGTAAAGTGCGTAGTTCATTAAGGAAAGCGGTCAGAGTTGTTTCCACGCTGTACCCCTGACGAAAGCCGGATTGTCAGGGATGGAGATAATTGACTGAGTGGAGATGTTGTGAAAGTTGGTCAGACACACTTCTCCAAAATCTTTGAAAGAAAGGGGAGGTTGGAGATTGGGCGATAATGAGCAGGAACCAAGGGATCGAGAAGAGGTTTTTTAAGGATGGGCCGTATGAAGGCATGTTTCCAGGGGGAGGGGAAGATGCCACTTGAAAGACTGGAGTTGATTAAGGTGCAGATGTGGGGAACGAGCTAGTGATGGTTCCAGAAACCATTTGGTAGGAATGGGGTCTAGGGGACATGTGGTCTTACGTACTGAGGAAAGAGAGGAGACAAGCTCGGGTGTGATAATAGGATAGAAAGTAGACCATGAGTGGGGAAGGAGGAGGGGGGGAGGGGGGAAGACAGGGGTGGAGGGCAGGATGGGAGACTGGCACGAAGGTCCTGAATCTTGGTAGTGAAGTGTAGGGCTAGTTGGGTAGGGGAAGGCATGGGGGGGGGAGGTGCAGGGGAAGGGCCAGAGTGAAGGGAGGTGAGGGACCGGTGAACGGAAAAAAGCTGCCGGGATGGATTTGTGGCGGTAGTAATAGAATCAAAGAAAAAAAGAGAATTTGGCTTGATGGACAGAGGAGCGATAGTGCTGGTGGTGCTCACGGAATTGGGCAAGGGCTAGAGGTGTGCAGTGTTTCTGCCAGATACGTTCAGATCGGCGGAGATGAGAACGCAAGAGACGAAGACCCGCATGGAACCAGGGGTGATGAGTAGATGGGTGCTTTGAAAGGATTGGCTGAAGGGGAGCAAGGCAATCAAGGGCTGATGAGAGTGTAGAATTAAAGACAGAGACCTGAGAGTTAGGAGAGAGAGCAGGAAAGTCAGATACTCCACTATTCACCTTTCTCCATTGGGAAAATTGGCCATATAGCTCTACCCTCTGCTTTCTATCTTTTAACCAGTTCTTGATCCACAATAGTATACTGCCTCCTATCCCATGACTTTTTAATTTTACCAAGTCTCTCATGATGGACCTTGTCAAAGGCTTTCTGAAAGTCCGGATACACTATATCAACCGACTCACCTTTGTCTACGTGTTTATTCACACCTTCAAAAATACATAACAGATGAGTAAGACAAGATCTTCCTTGGCTAAAGCTATGTTGGCTGTCTCCCATTAAACCATGACTATCTACATGTTCAGTAATTTTATTCTTTATGATGGTTTCCACTATTTTTCCCAGTACTGACGTCAGGCTCTTTGGTCTGTAGTTTCCCGGATCACCTCTGGAACCCTTTTTAAAAATTGGCATTACATTGGCCATCCTCCAGTCTTCAGGTATTATAGATGATTTTAATGATAGTTCACAGATTCTGCAATCTTATATTTCAGTTCTTTCAACACCCTTGGATGTATACCATCCGGTCCAGGTGATTTGCTACTCTTCAGTTTATCAAATAGTTGTAATACATCTTCCCGGTGTATCGATATTTCTTTCAATTCTTCCGCAACATCTCCTTTAAATACCATTTCCATCATGGGTAACATTTCTACATCTTCCTCAGTAAAGACCGAAGCAAAGAATTCATTCAGTCTCTCCGTTATGGCCTTGTCCCCTCTTAGTGCCCCTTTTACCCCTCTATTATCTAATGGTCCAACTGACTCTCTCACAGGTTTTTTGCTACAAATGTACTTGAGAAAGCCTTTATTACACGTTTTTGCTTCCACAGCAAGCTTCTTCTCAAATTCTTTCTTTGCCTGCCTTATCAATGCCTTGCATCTAACTTGCCAGTGCTTGTGTTTCTAGTTTTCGTCATTTGGTTCCTTTTTCCATTTCCTGAAAGATGGATACACCTGATATCTCTCCAGCAAACCAGGCTTATATCTCTGCCTGCCTTTCTGACATTGCTGCCTGGATGTCTCACCGCCATTTGAAATTGAACATGGGCAAACAGAACTTCTTATTTCCCTCTTAAACCCACCTCACCCTTCTTCCTTTCTCATTCTCTGTGGATAACACTGTTCCCTCTAAGCTGCGCGCGTGTGCGCGTGCACACACCTCGCTGAATGAGCGCACATACTTTACAACAGAGCGCACAAACATTACGGTTCTGATTCTGATAGAAAACAACACAGATGTCTTAAAATTTAAAAGTTGTTGTGTATTTACGGTTTTCACAAGTTCTACAATATTTTCTAGTGCAATCAATGTGGTGTACATACTGTATTCTGACGTGTAGTCAAATTTTAAAGTATATAACTCAGAGTGTCGTTATGTGGCGTACAAAAATTTAACCTTCCTTCAAAAGCTGCACAGCTGATATTTTATGGGCACACAGCCTACCGAAAATTAGAGGGAACATTGGTGGATAACGCTCTATTCCTCCTTGTTTCCTTGGCTCACAACATTGAGGTTATCTGACTCCTCCCTCTCCTTCTCCACACACATCCAACTGATAGCTAAAACCTGTTGTTTCTTTCTCCACATCATCAGCAAAATTCCCCCTTCCTTTCAGAACACTTATCCACTCTTTAGTCACCTCCCGTCTAGACTATTGCAACCTCCTCCTTGTTTGTCTCCCTCTGAATCATCTCTGCCCCCTTCAATCTGTTCAAAACTGAGCTGCATGGCTAATCTTCCGCCAGCCTCGATATGCTCATATAATCCCTCTTCTCAAGTTGCTTCATTGGCTCCCCATCCGTTTCCATATCCAGTTCAAACTTCTCCTACTGACCTATAAGTGCACTCATCCCTGTTGCTCCTCACTACCTTTCCTCTCTTATCTCTCCCTACACCCCTCCTCGGGAATTCTGCTCTTCAAGCAGATCCCCTCTCTATCTGCGCCCTTCTCTTCTACTTTCTACTGCCAACTCCAGACTTAGATCCTTTCACCTTGCTTCTCCTTATGTCTGGAACAAATTACCTCAGTCTGTATTGTCAGACTTCATCCCAGGTCCTTTTCAAATCCATGCTAAAAGCTCACCTCTTTGAGGCTGCTTTTGGATCCTGATCCACTTAGTCTCCTATGTTTCTCCTTACCTCTCCCTAGTTGTCTCTTTGTCCTCAGCTGTTGTATTGTCTGTCTTGACTACATTATAAGCTCTCAAAAGCAGGGACAGTCTTTACATGTATTTGTACAGCACTGTGTATACCTTGTAGCGCTATCTAAATGATCAGTAGTAGTAGTAGTATTGAGCTGACTACATCTTTTTCTCAGGAGGTAATTGAGAATTTTTTAAATCTTGACTATCAAATTTAACAGTTTTGTTCTAGAGTTGAAAAGATAGAGCATTTGCTATCAAATATGCAAGCATCAGAAATTGTTGGGATTAAAGATAGACTTGTGATACATAGAGTCACTGGAGAATTCTCTACAAAATAAAAATGTACGTTTTTTTTAATTTCACAAAAATACATTATCTTTCTTCTTTGATTTTACTTCAGAAGTTCTTTAAGGAAATATTGTAACTGTCTAATGCTGACACATTCGCTATTGCTAATTCCATTTATTTACCTAATACATTGTGTCTCTTGATGCTGCCACTGAAGTGGCTCAAGAATCTATTTGATTTATCTAATTTTCCTGAGCCTTTAGAGGAGGTGGTTAATAATAATAGAGCCACTTTGGTGGCAACATTTACCTCTGAGAGCAATAAACTGGTTGTGTTGTAGTGTTATATTGAAAAAAAAACAAGCTGTGCTTTGTGTTCAAAAAATAATGATATTTCCGGATGTTTCGACAGCTACCCAACTGCATCATAAGAATTTTCTTGTATTGAAATCTCATAACTAGGCTTTGGGAGTTATATTCTTTTTGTGTTTTACCTGTAAATGTTTAATGGAATTGCAGGGAGTTTGATGTGCTTTTTGGAACCCCCTACAACTGGAAGATTGTGTGAAGAGTAAGGAAGGAAATGTACCCTGTTGATCTGATTTTGTTAATTTTCTTTATATTTCCTATATTTGTTAACTGTTAGGTATAGAAGTTATTTTAGCCTTTAAATGTATTCTCCAGGAGAGGCAATTGTTTATTTTCTTCCCTTAATGGGGACTACTAAGAAAAATGTTTTCCCTTTTTGTTAATTTAGTACCTTTGTATTTGGTTTCTTATGTTTTTCCTGTCTTGCAAAATGTTGCAAAATCTCAAAATTAAAAAAAAAATATAAATCTGGATAAAGGAGTCTGCCTTGATGTTGCCTTATTAGTGCTGGAAAGAATGGCAGTCATCTTCCACCCTGCGAGCTCTCCCTGGAGGGATAGAGCCGGCTCCCACCACCGCAGCAAGACCGCCTCCTCTGGACTCATCTGCCCAATCGGGGCACACGTCGGCGATTTTAAAAGAAGGGCGCCAGCCTGCAGCAGCCCTCTTCCACCCTGCGAGCTCTCCCTGGAGGGATAGAGCCGGCTCCCACCGCCGCAGCAAGACCGCCTCCTCCGGACTCATCTGCCCAATCGGGGCACGCGTCAGCGATTTTAAAAGAAGGGCGCCAGAGGGCGCACCCGCACCTGAGGGCCTCGCCAGAGGGCCCTTTGGCGTGGCCCTTAGGCGCAGCATGAGAGGCGGGGCCCAACAGAACCCCTGAGCTACACAAGTTCCACGCCAGATCGGTCCTCCGCTCTCAAAACACAAGAGCGAATGATATCCCACCTCTATACCAGCAGAGCGTACGATCTGAACGAAAAGTCAGACAGACTTTCCCACGACGCCTTCCCAACAATGACGCCTTCCAAGCGCCACAACTAGGACTATCACAGCTAGAGTCACTAGGCCCTGTTAAGGCCCTACTGTCCTCAACTGACCCCCATACTTCACTGACGTACCATTGCGGTCTACTGATGTTTTGAAGCAGTGAGAGTCCTCTACCGGATCACAAGGTAACCATCTGTTTAAAAGAGGACTGTCCTGTTGCAACAAAGTAATTTAAGTGAACGCTAAGCAACATTGTAACTGAGCGAGCATTAGTCATTATTAGATCGTTTTGATCTTTCTCAACAGCCTGTATTTTATGAGATTCTCCAGATTGCCTAATGCTTTATTGTTGACCTTTTGCCTAATACTTTATTTGACCTTTTGCCAAATACCTAATTGTCCAGCTACTCTCACTACCACCAGTCCCATTTCCCACACACTCACATTCATTCTGAGCCCCACTCGTCTCCGCTAAGCAATTCAGGAACGTTCCAAGATGGTTCTATTCCTCTCACTAGTGGCCATCTTCCTCACTTCGGTGCTCCCCAGCATACCGCATGCTTTCAATCCCCACACTAACTACATCCCGATACTCCACAGCAATGGAAGGAGATGGTCAGAAAACCCCTACCACACCACATTAAAAACCGCTAATACATTTCATCCGCACTTACTCCACATCCCCCTACAGAACATAAAGAAGAATCAATCTGAGAAACACCAGCCCCAACAGCCCATGAAATGCGCACTCATAAACATCAGGTCAACTCGCTCAAAATGGTCAGCAATCACTGACCTGATAACACTCTATGACCTTGATATCTTAATGATCACTGAGACATGGCTGACCGACTGCGACAACGTAATTATCAATCAGATGATGCCAGATGGTTTCTCACTTTTTGCTTGCCACAGAGCCAACCAGAAGGGAGGAGGGACACTCATCCTTGCTAAGACAAAACTACAATTTAAACTAAATGATTCCACCAGCTCAACCCACCTGGACACGATCACCATATCAAATGGTCATTGTACCATCAACCTACTCTATCGAACCCCAACATCATCACCTGAAGACCTACCAACAATAATTAACCTTGCCTGCAATTCAAGCAACCCACGCTCTGCAAATTGGCTGTTGGGAGACTTCAACCTCCCTTCCCTACAAAACACACAAGCAAAAACATTCCTTGAAGCACTAGATGAGCTGGGCTATAAACAGCTCATTGATTCTCCCACACACACAAAGGGGAGTATCCTAGACCTGATTTTTGCCCCTCAGTCCGAAGTTGACACCATCCAGCACCTACTAATATCTATAACTCCAGTACCCTGGTCTGACCACAACCTGCTCAGATTTTACATACCTGCCACCCGCAGCCGCATGAACAGCAGCAAAATTCATGCCCCTTCCGCTAGAACTCCAACAACACGCTTTTGACCCTTCGTCAAAGATGAAATCCTGGAGAAGCTACTCCCTCTCCTCACCGACACAATCCTTGACTCAGATGACATGGTAGCCAACTGGAACAGCAGCCTCAGTGCCGTAGCTCACCTTCCCCCTATCAACAAGGAGTCAAGGAGATGTGAACATGCACCATGGTACTCCAAAGAACTACGAACATCATTCCTTCATCTACGCAAACTAGAGAGACAGTGGCGCAGAACCCGATCTACTGAAGCACATTGCGCATACAACTCCCACCTGTTAATACATAGAGAGAAAATAATGGAAAAGAGGAAACAGCACCACAGAGATATTCTAAAACGATCTTTAAATAAATCACATGACCTGTTCAATATTGTAAAATCTTTAATAGGTGACCCAGCTCTAGCACATCCGCATATGCCCCAACCACAGGACTACTCTGACTACCTACAATCAAAGATGATCCAGACCAGTATTAACTCAACCTTCTCCAACATCACCAACATGCACACTGTGCCACAGCCAACACCATTCCTCAAATTTTGTGAAATATCCACCAAAGAAATCGAGGACACTAGTGTCGCGATCAACCTCACCATGGCACCTAACGATCCCTGCCCAGCCAGTTGGATAAAAGAGCTACGTTGCGACCTAAGCTACACTCTGTGCAAAATACTAAACCAATCTTTATCAACAGGATCCTTCCTTCAGAATCTCAAACACACATCAATCAGGCCTCTGCTAAAAAACAGTAAACTTGACCCATCCAAAGTCGAATCCTACAGACCAATCTCCAGTATCCCCCTACTTGCCAAGATCTTCGAAAAGACTGTTCTGCGTCAGATCCAACAGCATGTCGACACTGAAGCACCCCTCAACCCATCTCAACATGGATTCAGGGAAGCACATGGCATGGACACCATCCTAACGACCCTCTTCAACAACTTAATCACAGGACTTGACAACATACACCAAGGATTCGTTCTTTTCTTCATGGACATTGCAGCCGCATTTGACTCGGTGAACCATGAGATTCTGCTACAACAGCTCCAAGGTAAAGGGATACAAGGCACCGCTCTACAATGGTGCAAATCCTACCTGATTAACAGGTGGCAACAAGTTAAGACGGGTACCTGACTTCAGAGCCTTTCCTTCAGATACAGGGGGTACCCCAAAGATCATCCTTATCAGCACTGTTTAATATTTACATGCAGCCCATCTGCACCCTGATCCATTCCTTAAACATCCATTGCCTTGCCTATGCAGATGACATCCTGCTATATATCCCATTCAGGACCGACCGGCCCGACTTTTCACCCATTACAAGATACTTTGAAATAGTTGCAGACTGGCTTCTCACCCAAAACCTATGAATTAATCACAGTAAAACTGATGTTCTCTTCATCACGAGAAATCAGAAGTTCACCCCACCTACAGCACTCCAAGTTAAAAATGCCGAGCTCAAAACTAAAACCACAATTCGCTATCTAGGCATCACACTAGATCAGCGACTTGACATGATAACACATGTGAAAAATGTTGCAAAAGCTGTATATCATAAGATTGGAACATTACGCCTTCTTCGACCACTCCTGGACTTCACTGACTACAGGACTATATTTCAAGCCCTAGTTATCCCACACTTGGACTTCGCCAACATCATCCTCCATGGGCTTCCACAGTCAACTCTAAATCCACTCCGACTTGCCATGAACTCGGCCGCTCGAGTACTTGTAGGTGCGTCAAGGTCAGAACACATTACGCCTGTGATGAAGGAGCTCCACTGGCTACCCCTACAAGCTCGAATCCACTACAAGGCACTTGTCATGACATTCAAAGCACTGAGGAACCAGCCCCCCTCACCCATCAGTAAATTAATCAACAGCATGCCTGACAACAGGAACAGAAGATCCGCAATGCATTAGAAATCCCTAAGATAATGACAAAATGCCTAAAAGTAACAGCCAATAGGTCCTTTTCGATTTATGCACCCACAGCCTGGAATGCCCTTCCCTCCGAAATTCGATCTATCACGAGCCTTACCCCATTCAGAAAAGCGATAAAATACCACCTATTCCAAAAATACTACACAGAAGGCAACCCAGAGAAACATTTAATAGGCCCCCCGACCCCCTTCCATATCTGCCCCAATACTTTAAGCCAACGAGAGAATGGATAATCAGTGCTTCCCTTGGCTTAAACCTGTGCCATCAATACTACTCAATGGTGGATATTTTGTAACTTTGTAAAATGTGCTGTAAATAGTTCTCACCCAAGTTCTCGCCAAGTTATTACCCTGTTCATTGTAAGCACAATGTGTTTTTTGTTACATTGTAGTATTGTTCTGTTCGCTGTAAACCGCACTGATCTTAATAGCGCGGTATATAAGAAATCTAAATAAATAAATAAAATAAATAAATCTTGTTGGATGAATTGCCAGCTTTTGAAGAAAAAGCCAGTTCTGTTGAGGCCAATATGGCATTGTGAGGATCACAGAAATTTGGTTTTGTAGAAATTGTGCAGCAGTCTCAGTATGAGAGGAATGGAAGTATATGTATACAAAAAAGGACAGGTCAGAGTGTTCAATGCTAGTCATAGAATCATATGGTAGATTTGTGTCGTCACTGATGGTGAGGAATTCCCCACTCCTGAAAAGGTTCGTTGAGAAGGGAAGAATTCAGAGACTACTTATGAGTCAAAATGACTCTGTTGAGCCTTTTGGCTAACTGATTATTGAGTCCTGGATATAGATAGCTTGTATCTGCATGCAATCGATATTGGTTGAAGGAAGTAAATCTAGCTGAGGAGCCCGATGAAGAGGCAACAGCCAAAATATGCTGGAGTATAAAACAGCAATCTTTAATCTTGTCTACTGTCCCTTTGACTTTTTCACCACAAAGTCTCCAGTACAAGGGGCCAACTTGGAATAAACATCTTGCCGCAGTCTGGATAATCTTAATCAACCCAGATGCTGGACTACAATCACACAAGTAGAGATTCTGGCTGAGATTTCAAAAACAACATATGCAGTATGCATGAGACAAGTGCCATAGTCTTCAGCCTCTTTAAATATTGTGGCCCACTGTGTTTGAGCCCGAAAAGCATTTCCACCCCAGTGCTATTGGATGATATCACCCACTTGTATGCCAGACTCAAATCCTGCTTGTTGATGGAGGAAGGAAGACCATGAAAATTGTAGCAGGATCAGTGACAATATATATTCCTGCTATAGTTTTTGTGGTTTTAGCTTCATTCCTAGGACTGCATACCAGCTCCTTACTTAGAAGGACATGAAATACATTTTTTTAAGTGCCTGTCTGGATAAATCATATCCATCTACAAATGTATTCCTCTACTGATATTTAAGTTTACCAAGGAGACTCCTTAAAAGTTTGCAGCCTCAATGCTGCTTAGTCATTTCTGATTAAAGAGCAAGTTATGTAAATATGTGAAAATAATTTGTTTAATGTGAAGATTATAGATGATTGCATTATGAATGTATATGAAAAAGCAACAAATGGACAGTAGCCAAGGTTGAAATCTTACGCTCTATCATTTGATTTTCTATGCAATTCATGCTATGGTGCTGGAATCAATAAGGAAGTTTCAAACTAGCGGGTCTCAGACTTACAATGGCATGAAGTTTTAGGGTTTATTGCTGCCCTTAATAGCATGCCTGTTCGCATCAACGACCCTTTTGTACTTCCATTCTTGTAACTCTTCTTTAAGTATCCAGCTACTGGGTGCTCAAAATTGTTTCTAAAATTATGTTTCTTAATTCACACTACTAAAAAAAGTTGTAGACATTCCATTAAGTCAAGAAAAATTTGCTAAAATGCTTTGAATTGTCTACTTAGCTCGCTGTGTTGTAGATGTTCATCATCATACGATAATCAATTCTGTTGAAGTTAAAGTTGAAAGTCCCGACGCTATTGTTTGACGCGCCTCTGCGTTTCTCCAGTCCGGTTCTTCAGGGGACTATCTAAATGTTATTACTATTGTGAAAAAAGCACAAAAACACCCATGCATAGTGAAATTAATGTAATCCATTATCCCATTAGAACTCCACAAATTTTCATCATTTCTACTACTTTAAATCGATTACCTGACTTTAGTGATGCTGCCCACGTAGAATAAACAGACCATTGGTTCCTCACAGAACTCCTTCTCTCGATCTGAAAAAACGCCGCGCATGCGGGTTTAGAACTTGATCCTGCCTATTTAAACCCCTTCTGACTCCTCCCAGTCTATGCGTTTCGCGTCCATTGAAAAAATATATATGTGTCCCCACAAACTGCTTCATATAATGATAGTTGTTCTCTCATTTATTATCCTTTGTTATCACATTACACGAAAATTATTTAAACACATAATCTCCAATCTATCGCTGAATTTAATCCCGCCGGGTGAACTGATCCCACGCGATGTATCCAACGCTGCTCTCGAACCAATAAAGTATGATCTCTCGTTTTACCACTTGTTCCGATGTGTACCTGTTCTATACACCAGCAACGTAATGGGATAATGGATTACATTAATTTCACTATGCATGGGTGTTTTTGTGCTTTTTTCACAATAGTAATAACATTTAGATAGTCCCCTGAAGAACCAGACTGGAGAAACGCAGAGGCGCGTCAAACAATAGCGTCGGGACTTTCAACTTTAACTTCAACAGAATTGATTATCGTATGATGATGAACATCTACAACACAGCGAGCTAAGTAGACAATTCAAAGCATTTTAGCAAATTTTTCTTGACTTAATGGAATGTCTACAACTTTTTTTAGTAGTGTGAATTAAGAAACATAATTTTAGAAACAATTTTGAGCACCCAGTAGCTGGATACTTAAAGAAGAGTTACAAGAATGGAAGTACAAAAGGGTCGTTGATGCGAACAGGCATGCTATTAAGGGCAGCAATAAACCCTAAAACTTCATGCCATTGTAAGTCTGAGACCCGCTAGTTTGAAACTTCCTTATTGATTCCAGCACCATAGCATGAATTGCATAGAAAATCAAATGATAGAGCGTAGGGTACATTTAATTTTCTAGTTTTAAGATCGCTCTGACACAAGACCAACTCAAAAGGTTGAAATCTTGACAATTGGCAACACTTCATATATTTCAGAGTTCTGCCATTTCAACCCCCTTTTATGTTTACCATATGTTCAATATATGTACATGTTTCGAGATAAGGGAAAAGACCTTTATAAATCTGTTATGTTCTGGTGGATCCTCCTCTACCGCCATCCCACTTTCAGTTCGTGTACCTCAGGGCTCTGTCTGGGGACATCTCCTTTTCTCTCTCAGAGCTTAAAAGGGAGAGGGAAGGCATTGTGGGTTAAACTAGGAAGAGGGAAAGAGAAATCTATTTACATTGGTGTGATATACAGATCTCCCTCACAAGAGGAAGAGGTGGACAGAGAGTTAATTGAAGACATGTGCAGCATTGCTAGGAAAGGGGAAGTGCTACTGATAGGAGATTTCAATATGCCAGATGTTGATTGGCACATTCCTGCTGCAGTATCATCTAGAAGTAAGGAGATCCTGGATTCTCTACAGGGAGAACTATTCAGGCAATTGGTAACAGACCCCACACGTGAAGGGGCCATACTGGACTTGGTGCTTACCAATGGTGAAAGTGTTTCTGATGTTGTAGTGGGAGATCATTTTGCATCCAGTGATTACCAGATGGTGTGGTTCAGTATTAGGACTAGGGCTGTTAGAATCCATTCAAAGGCGAGGATCTTAGACTTTAGGAAGACTAAATTTGCAAAGATGGGCCAATACCTCAGGGAGTCGTTAGTTGGATGGGAACAGCTGAGGGATGTAGAAAAACAGTGGGAAAAACTGAAAGGGGATATTTTAAGGGCAACCAATCTTTTTGTTAAAATGGTAAATAAAATAAAGGTAAAAGGAAAAGGAGACCGCTATGGTTTTTGAAAGAAGTAGCTGAAAAAGTGAAGAAAAAGAGGGAGGCCTTCATGAAATACAAGAGATCACAGAGAGAAGACGACAGGCATTTGTATTTGGATAAACTTAGAGAAGCTAGCAAAGTAGTCAAGAAGGCAAAGATTCAAAAGGAGGAGGAAATAGCCAATGCAATAAAATGGGGGGATAAGACATTTTTCAGATATATTAGTGAGAAGAGGAAGGGCAAGAGTGGTATTGTCAGACTCAAGGGTGCAGGGGAGGAATATGTAGAAGCTGATAAGGATAAAGCGGAATTGCTTAACAAATATTTTTGTTCTGTGTTCACAGATGAAGAACCAGGAGCAGGACCTCAGAAAACACCCACAAATAGGAACAGAAGCAAAGGACATCTTGAACAATTTTCAAAAGACTGTGTTCGTGAGAAACTATCTCAACTTAAAGTAGACAAAGCGATGGGACCGGATGGGATACACCCGAGAATACTGAGGGAACTTGGGGACGTTCTAGCAGCTCCACTGACTGACCTTTTCAATGCCTCGTTGGAGTCGGGAGTGGTGCCAAAGGACTGGAGAGAGGCTCATGTGGTGCCTTTACACAAAAGTGGAAATAAGGATGTGGTTGAAAACTACAGGACGGTTAGTTTAACTTCGGTGGTGAGTAAATTATTGGAAACGCTGCTGAAGGTGAAATTTCACTTACCGTTAATTTCCTTTCCTGGAATACTGCTAGACCAGTCCAGACAAACGGGTTATGCACCCCTGCCAGCAGATCTTGGAGACAGAGAATTCCACCAGAGCTCTGATTGGGTGGAGTCTGGTGATATACAGCTACCCCTAGGGGTCCCTGTCAGTAACGTATAAAAGCAACTGAAACTGAACCGCACCCCAGAGGGTCCCAAGGAACTATGTACAAGGGAGCCGAAGGACTCCCCAGAGCTGAAGTCAGCATGCACCAACGCACTCATGGATCGCCCATGGCGAGGCATACTGAAAAGGAAGGACAGCGGTCGGCGGCTGCCCAGCGCCAGCAGCAGTGCACCATACAGCAGGGCGGGTCCTGGACTGGTCTAGCAGTATTCCAGGAAAGGAAATTAACGGTAAGTGAAATTTCACCTTCCAAGTCATACTGCTAGACCAGTCCAGACAAACGGGCAGTACCCAAGCTACCTGCTCTTAAGGGGGGGTCAAGGCCGCCGACAGTACTGCAGCTCCAAAGCAGCTGTCCTGACGAGCCTGAACGTCTAACCTATAGTGACGCACAAAGGTGGACAGCGAAGACCAAGTCGCCGCCCGACAAATATCCAGCGGAGCCACAAGAGACCGCTCGGCCCACGAAGCCGCTTGTGCTCGAGTAGAATGAGCACGGAGTCCCACCGGAACCGGCTTCCCCCGAAGAATGTAAGCTGCTTCAATGGCCCCTCTGAGCCACCTAGAAATTGTAGACTTAGAGGCCGCGGAGCCCCGACGAGGTCCAGCAAACAGGACGAAAAGATGATCAGACGTACGAAACGAGTTTGTGACCTTCAGGTATCGGAAAAGCACTCTCTTAAGGTCCACCGCCCGTAACGGAGACCGACTACCCTCACACTGAGCCCTGGTAAAGGTTGGTAGGAAGAGAGGCTGGTTAACATGGAATGGCGTCAGCACTTTTGGCAAAAAAGAAGGAACAGTGCGAAGAGACACACCTTCTGCTGAGAAAGAGAGATAGGGATCACGACAGGAGAGAGACTGCAGTTTGGAAATACGGCGCACCGACGTAATAGCCACTAAGAACACCGTCTTCAGAGTCAAATCTTTGAGCGAACAGGCCTTCAGGGGCTCAAAGGGAGGAGCAACGAGAGCCCGAAGAACGAGAGCAAGATCCCACGTAGGCACCGGCGGACGCAGCGGAGGCCTTAAGGACTTAACCCCGCGAAGGAAGCGAGACACGTCCGCATGCGAAGCTAGCGACCGCCCCGCTATGCGCCCACGAAAACAAGTCAATGCAGCGACCTGCACTCGCAAGGAATCTAGCGCCAAACCTTTGTCCACTCCGGACTGGAGAAAGGCTAAGATGTCCGGGATACCGGCACGCCAAGGAGATAAGCTATGCTGGGAACACCAACTGTAAAAAAGCCGCCAGACCCTAACGTAGGCCATGGACGTGGACGTCCGCCGCGCTTTAAGCAGAGTAGCGACCACACTAGGCGAATAGCCTTTGCGTACTAACCTGCGGCGTTCAATAGCCAAGCCGTAAGCGAGTATGGAGCCGGGTCTTCCATTTCCACTGGCCCCTGAGTCAGGAGACCGGGAAAGGCTCTGAGATGGAGTGGTGACTCTCGAGACAGTCGGACTAGATCCGCATACCACGGCCGGCGAGGCCAATCGGGAGCCACCAAAATCACTGGACCGCAATGCTCCCGGAGTCGTTGGAGAATCTTGCCTATCATGGACCACGGAGGAAAGACAAATAGAAGAAGATGTGCCGGCCACAGCTGAGAGAGAGCATCGATTCCGCACGACCCCTCTTCCCTCCAACGGCTGAAGTACAAGGGCGCCTTGGCATTCTGCGCTGTGACCATGAGATCCATCGCCGGTAGCCCCCATAGTTGAACAATGGAACGGAACGTTTCCGGCTGCAGGGATCACTCTCCGGGATCCAGAGAGTGCCGGCTGAGAAAATCGGCCTTCACATTGTCCACGCTGGCGATGTGTTGCGCCGAGAGAGCCAGAAGATGCTCCTCCGCCCACGGGAGGAGCAAGCGCAGTTCCTGGGAGACTCCCGGACACTTCGTACCGCCCTGGCGGTTGAGGTAAGCCACCGTCGTGGCGTTGTTGGACAACACCCGAACTGCACGGCACCACAGAAGTGGCTGAAACTGAAGCAGAGCCAAACGCACCGCGCGCGTCTCGAGCCGATTGATGGACCAACGGGCTTCGCTAGGAGACCAAACCCCCTGCGCTGAAGTGGAGCCGCAGTGAGCTCCCCAACCGGAGAGGCTGGTGTCCGTCGTGAGCAGTAGCCAGCGCGGAGACTCTAGAGGCACTCCCCGAAGAAGATTGCGTGCCCGAAGCCACCAAAGAAGGTTGTGGCGCACTTGCGAAGGCAGAGGTAAGCGAACCCGATAATCCTCCGAAACCGGCGACCAACGAGACAGAAGCGCCGCCTGTAAGCTGCGCATGTGCGCT
Source organism: Ichthyophis bannanicus (assembly GCA_033557465.1). Taxonomy (NCBI): domain Eukaryota; kingdom Metazoa; phylum Chordata; class Amphibia; order Gymnophiona; family Ichthyophiidae; genus Ichthyophis; species Ichthyophis bannanicus. Next base: position 58,631,747 of record CM066047.1, on the reverse strand, counting down.
CTTGCCCACGGGATGAGATCTATCGTAGCTGCCATGGACCCCAACAGTTGCAGGTAGTCCCACGTCCGAGGTGCCGCTTGGTCCAAGAAGCGGTGAAGCTGAAGAGAGATCTTCTGAACCCGCTCCTGCGTCAGAAAGACGCGGCCCTGACGAGTGTCGAACCGCGCTCCGAGAAAGTCGAGAACCTGAGTTGGCCGAAGACTGCTTTTTGCGCGGTTGATCACCCAACCGAGCTGTTCCAAGAAGAGGACCACACAAGCGACGGTCTCGCGAGCTTCGGACCGGGAGTCGGCCCGGATAAGCCAGTCGTCGAGATAGGGATGAACCCGTATGCCCTGCTTGCGCAAGGCCGCCGCCACGATGATCATAATCTTGGAAAAGGTCCGCGGAGCCGTCGCCAACCCGAAGGGCATAGCGTGAAATTGAAAATGTTGACCCAGCACCGAGAACCGGAGATACCGCTGATGGTCGGCCCGGATTGGTACATGAAAATAGGCCTCTGCTAAATCGAGAGACGCCAGGAACTCGCCCTTGCGCACGGCTTGAATCACTGACCGAAGGGTCTCCATGCGAAAATGAGGAACGCGAAGGTCGCAGTTCACGCCCTTGAGATCTAGGATAGGACGGAAGGACCCATCTTTCTTGGGCACCACGAAATAGATGGAGTAGCGATCTCGACCTCTTTCGCAAGGAGGCACAGGGCAAATGGCGTTCAAGGACAGAAGGTGCTGAAGGGTCTCGTGGATGATACGCCGCTTCTCGGGGGAGGCTGCTGGAGAGACGACAAAGTTTTCCGGGATGGGTCGAGCGCACTCGAGAGAATAACCCCGAGAAATACTGTCGAGCACCCAACGATCGGTGGTGATGCGTGCCCACTCTTGCGCGAACAAGGCCAACCGACCCCCTATCGGCGGCCGTGTCCCGAGTGGGCTTCCCGCCCCATCAGCGGGAGGACCGCCCGGCTGCGGAGAACTTCCCTGAAGAGGAGGAAGGCTCAGCGCCCCGACGGGCTCCTCGAAAGGACTGCGACCGCGCCCCATAGCGATTGGCCGGAGCAGTCCCCTGGGAGGATTTAAAAGAGTGAAACTTCCGGGCGTCCCGAGACTGGGAATAGCGCCGAAAATTCTGTGACCGTGACGAACGGCGAGAGGACGCCTTAGGTCTGTCCTCCGGCAAGCGTTGAGGCTTAACTTCCCCCAGGTCCTTCACCAGCTTATCGAGCTCGTCGCCAAAGAGAAGGCGACCTTTAAAGGGCAACTTAGAAAGCCTTGCCTTGGATACCACATCCGTCGCCCATTGGCGGAGCCACAGCCACCACCTAGCCACCGTGACGGCAGCCAGCGAGCGAGCCGAAAGGCGTAACAAGTCATAGAAGGAATCCGCGATAAACGCCGTAGCTGACTCGAGGCGGGTGTGGGACGGGTCCTCCGGCAACCTCTGAAGCCAGCGGAGCAATGCCCGCGCCGTCAAGCCCCCGCACACCGACGCCTGGAGAGCTAGGGACGACGAAGCAAAGGCGGTCCCTGAGAAGATTTTCCACCTTACGGTTCTGCGGATCTTTAAGCGCTGCTCCGCCCTCCACCGGGATGGTGGTGTGCTTCATCACTCCTGTGACTAAGGCATCCACCTTAGGGTATGCCAGCCATTTCTCTAGAGCTTCAGGAGACCAGACATAAAGCTGATTAAGCCGACGAGAGTTACGCAGCGGCACATCAGGGGAATCCCACTCCCTGGAAACCATCTGCTGCAACTCTGGAGGAAAGGGGAAGGATTTGGAGGGCTTGCGAATGCCCTGCAAAATAGGATCAGTCTGGGAATGACCCGGAGCCGCCTGGGGCTCTTCCAAAGCCATAAGGCGGAGCGCATCGGACACCTGGGCAATCAGGGCAGACAACTCTTCCTTCCAGAAAAGCCGAATGTCTTGGGAATCGTCCTGGGTAGGCAAGGACGAATCCGAGGGCGAAAATTCACCATCCTCCCGGTCCGAGGAAGCCGCAGAGTCCTCTTCCGACGCTCTGTCCTCAGGGCAACTGAAAACCTCCTCAGGAAGAAATTGAGACGCCCTGAGGGAGCGTGACTTTTTATGTCCTGCAGCAGACTGTTTCTGCATGCCTGCAGAAGGCAGAGAAGTGCTCCCCGGAGTTACTGGCAGCTGCGCAGTCCCTGTCACCGCAGACTCCGCTCCCCAAAGAGACCACGCCTGGCGAAAAAGGGAGAGGAGCTGTTCCTCAGATGGCAGCGCTGCCGGTGTGGACAGCGGTGGAATCTGAGAGGCTGCGGGAGAGGCTGCCCGTGGTTCCACAGGCAGCAGGGAAGGCAGCTGACCATCCACAACAAGTAGAGGAAAAACTGAAGTCTGTAGGCAAGACAGCAGCCGAGGACTCGCCTGGGTGAGTCAAGCAAGCAGTGCACAGGTGATTCTGGAGGTCTTTGTGCTTTTTCTGACACCCCAGGCAGCGTTGGCCCGAAGAAGGTATAATGAAAGAAAATCCTGCCCTCAGCACAAGACAGGAAAAAAAAAGGGTGCCCTCACACCCTGCTGAAAACCGTTGTCCCTTTGTTATAAAAATCGCCTTTTTTTTTTTCTTTAAAAACACAGGAAAGACAACAACACTCCCAGCATCCAGCTAGGAATCGCTGGGAAAAACGAGCAGTAGGAAAGCTGCCATGAACAATATATGCAGAGGAGAGCAAGCTGGCTTCCCGCCAAAAAACGGAGGTTTTCAGCGATTCAAAATGGCCGCCGGCAAAATAAAAGGAGTAAAAAAGAAGAAATTAAACCTCCAAAAATTCAAATAACCCCAGAAAAGAGTGAGGGAGGGCAGGGGGACGCTGTCCACACCAGAAAAGCACCGAAATTCACCAAAAACTGCACCAACCAAAATCGGGCTGCCACGGAGCTGCAGGCACTGAGAGGAGAGAGACAGAAGCTGTACTCACAATACCGATGGTGCAGGGAAGCCACAAACCGCTGCACAGACCTCAGCCAGCTGCCTCACCACTAAAATTAGCCCCAGGGACTAGATTTTAGGAGGGTGATCATCCAGCGAACTAGCTCACAGGACTAGTGCTGGGGAGCCTTCTCATCAGCGATCACCACTGTAAACAGGGGATCAGCTGGAAAACCTCTCCCTGGTGCCTAGAAAGTAATCTGGCAACAACAGGGGGCAGAAGGAATCAAGGAAATCCCAGAATGTAAAGCAGATGAATTTTGAAGGAGTAAAACAAAAAAAGCATCCAGATCTGCTGGAGACAGAGAAATACTGACAGGGACCCCTAGGGATAGCTGTATATCACCAGACTCCACCCAATCAGAGCTCTGGTGGAATTCTCTGTCTCCAAGATCTGCTGGCAGGGTGCATAACCGTTTGTCTGGACTGGTCTAGCAGTATGACTTGGAAAGAGAAAATAGTGAGGTTTCTGGAGTCCAGCGGATTACAGGATCTGAGGCAGCATGGATTCACCAGAGGCAGATCTTGTCAGACAAATCTGATTGATTTCTTTGACTGGGTGACCAGGGAGTTGGACCGAGGGAGAGCCCTAGATGTGGTGTACTTAGATATCAGTAAAGCCTTTGACACTGTTCCACACAGGCGACTTATAAACAAACTGAGCACCCTAGGGATGGTCCCTAAAGTTACTGCTTGGGTTAAAAATTGGTTGGGTGGGAGGCGACAAAGAGTACAAGTAAATGGAGCTCACTCTGAGGAGAAGGATGTTATCGGTGGTGTGCCCCAGGGATCTGTCCTTGGTCCGATTCTTTTTAACATCTTTGTTAGTAATATAGTGGAAGGGCTTTCAGGTAAGGTTTGCCTCTTTGCGGATGATACCAAAATCTGCAATAGAGTAGACACCCAGGAAGGGGTAGATAACATGAGGAGGGATCTAGCTAAGCTTGAAGAATGGTCTAGAATTTGGCAGCTGGGATTTAATGTTATTATTATTATTTTTTTATTAACAATTCTTATATACCGCACTATTAGACATCAGCGCGGTTTACATTGACCAAAAACCTCCGACAATTTACATATGTCTGGTCAATTACATTTAACAGGAGATATAAACTTGGGAAATAGGGGAAACTATATACAAAGGTGTGTTATCTGACAAGAGATATCATAGTTAACTATATACAAAGGTGGTGCAATAGTATATGGAACTGTTTGTATTTACGTTGTGCAGTTGGCCTGTTGCGATGGTCTGTCTGTTTGGCCACTCCTGCTATTCACCTGGAGGTTATGTTCTGAGCTGTCATTGAGATATTTAAGGAAGAGGAAATGTTTCAGTGACTTTCTGAACTGACTCAAATTTGGTACTGATCTGATTTGTGCTGGTAAGGTGTTCCATAAAGTGGGGGCACAGAGTCGGAATGCTCTGTTGGCTGTTGATCTGGCACATCTTGTGGTGTCGTTTGGGATAGCTAGTGTGTTCATTTCTGCTGTTCTTCTTGGCCTGTTTGGTGCAAGTGGTAGTATGAGGTTGGAGAGAGAAGAAGAGGTGAGCCCCTTGGTCGCTTTAAATGTTAGCAGTACAGTCTTGAAACTGATCCTTGCTTGAATGGGAAGCCAGTGTAGCTGTTTTAGGAGTGGTGTCACGTGGTCTCTCCTAGATGCCCCGAGGAGTACCCGCGCTGTAAGGTCATGCATTTGGGCTGCAGCAATCCAAGGGAGCAATATAGTATAGGGGGTGAAGTACTTTTGTCCACTAAAGAAGAGCGGGACCTAGGCATGGTTGTGTCTGATGATCTTAAAGTAGCTAAACAGGTAGAAAAGGCGACGGCAAAAGCTAGAAAGATGCTTGGGTGCATACGGAGAGGAATGGCTAGCAGAAAAAAGGAGGTGATAATGCCTCTGTATAAGTCTTTGGTGCGACCTCATTTGGAGTATAGTGTGCAATTCTGGAGACCGCACCTTCAAAAGGATGTGAACAGGATGGAGTTGGTGCAGAGGGTGGCTACTAAAATGATTAGTGGTCTTCATTATAAAGCATATCAGGACAGACTGAAGGATCTTAATATGTACACCTTAGAGGAAAGGCGGGATAGAGGTGATATGATTGAGATGTTTAAATACCTCCGTGGCATAAATGTTCAAGTAGAGAGCCTCTTTCAATTGAAAGCAAGTTCTGCTACGAGGGGACATGGGATGAGGGTGAAGGGAGATAGATTGAGGAGTGATATGCGGAAATATTTCTTTACGGAAAGAGTAGTGGATCCGTGGAATAGTCTCCCAGTGGAGGTGGTAGAGATGAGGACAGTAACTGAATTCAAAAAAACATGGGACAAACACAGAGGATCTCTAAAGGTAAAAAGGGGACTGTTGTAGTTGTTATGGAAGGACTAGATAGGCCATGTGGTCTTTTTCTGTCGTCATATTTCTATGTTTCTCAGCTCGCAACCTTGGAGTCATCTTTGACTCTACTCTCTCTTTCTCTGCACACATCCAACAAATAGCTAAATCCTGTCGCTTCTTTCTCTATAAAACTGGCAACATTCGTCCCTTCCTTTCTATACACACTATTAAGACCCTCATCCACTCACTAGTCACCTCCTGTCTTTATAGTAACTTGCTCCTTGCTGGTAACCCTCTAAATCATCTTTTTCCCCTTCAAAACTCAGCTGCACGACTTATCTTCCGCCAGGGTCACTATGCTCATGTAACCCCCTCTTCTCAAGTCACTTCATTGGCTCCCTATCCATTTCCACATCCAATTCAAATGTCTCCTACTTACCTACAAGTACATTCATTCTGCGTCTCCCTCACTACCTTTCCTCTCTTATCTCACTCTACACGCCTCCTCTGGCAGATCCCTTTTATCTGTGTCCTTCTCTGCCACTGTCAACTCTAGACTTTGTCCATTCCACCTTGCTGCTTTGTATGCCTGGAACAAACTACCTGAGTCGGTGCGTCAGGCTCCTTCTCTGGCCCTATTCAAGTCCAGGCTGAAGACTCACCCCTTTGCTGCTTTTGGATCCCGATGCTCCTCATTCTCTTGTCTACTACTTAATGTGTTTTGCCATGCTCTAGTCCCCGGTTTTGCGATGTTTTTTTTCATCTGAACTAGATTGTAAACTCTGAGGAGAGCAGGGACTATGTCTTACATCTATATCGCTGCGTACACCTTGTAGCACTATATAAATGACTAGTAGTAGTAGTAAATCTTGCCCGAAATGGGTGTGGAAACATGTCAAAATGTGAATGCAGGTCAATGTAGCCTAAGAAAAGGGTGCAAGAGCTAGTATGCATGTAGAAGAGAGTAATGTAGGTGTCTGGCTAATCCAAGCTGTGTTATAGAAGATGTGCACAAATACCTTGCATTGAAAATCTTAAACAGTCATTCAAATTAGAGGAAGGCTTTTAAAATCTTTAGTTTGTGTTTCCTGATAGACTAAAGTAAGAGTATTTAGCTTGGCTAAGTTTTCCTTTCTTCTCAGAAAATGTACATTCTTAAAGAGCCACAATTGCTCCATGCCCTTGCATAGTTGGCAAATACAGACCATGTGCTTTTCTCAGTTTGCACAAGTACCCTATCTATTGTATTACCTCAGATAGTATTCTTACCTATTACCTCCATTCTTGCCTGTTTACAACCACCCAATGCAGCATAAGTTCCATCACTGTTTTCATTTCGTAAACTAATCTGAATTCCTAAACAACTGAGTTAATTAAAAACTATGTTTAGTAAATATACTGGAGTCTCTAAAAATATATAAATACATGCAGGCATGACAGAGAAGCAGCAAATTTTGAGCATACACAACAAACTGGATCTTAAGAAACATGAGCTTGTCCAATCAACAATTTTCCTCGGAGTGATATGCACCAAGGCTTTCATAAATTAAGCAGGGTAACACATGCAGATTTGCAAACTTGCTGTGTCCCAAGTATGTTTGAATTTGACAGTGCCCTTTTACAATAGTCCTACAGAACAATGCAGAACTAAAATTAATTGCCCAATTAAATCTTTCTGGCACATTTCTTCTTACATGTTTTGTTGGTGTGGATGGTTTGCTGCTGCCACTGTCTATTTCAGTTTCTAGGACCAGTTCAGGGGTACCATTGCTGCTCACTCGACTTGCCCTATTTTCAGTGGTTTCTACAGTACGGATCTTGCTATCCTGCACAGATCGTATAGGTGGTTCGTTGATTTCTTTTTCCAAGCTAGTTCCTTCATCACTATCCAGGGTATTCTTCCATTCCTTCATCATTTCCAGAACGTTCGTAGGCCTCCGTGCTCTGTTTGTTTCACCCTCAAAATCAAGGACAGTTTTTATTGTTTTCTATAACAGTCTATATGTAACATAACAAAATGATTCAGGTCCATTTAATAATGTAATTGTTTTAGAATTAAAAAACAAAACAAACTTAGGAGACCAATGTACTTATGTGTGACTTATGGTAATACAGCATTAATGCATGTTAATACAAGTTTAATTCATGTTAACAATTCATTGTCCTTAACACGCATGCAAATTGTACATGTTACCATTAACACAGAATTAACATGAGCTTATGCATATTAATGAGACACGTCACATGCAAATTCATGCTAAGCAGCTCATTAGTATCAAAATAAAGTTAGCACAAATATCTTCAAAGATTAACATTATTTTACCTTTGTAAAGTACCTTCATTTCTATATTTTATGGGGTCAATTTTTTTTTCTTAGTTATTTGTAACAGAATTAACAGTTGACCAACCAGTCCTACACATCATCAATTTCCCCTGCCTAAACATCATACATTTTCTAACCCATACCCAATACCCCCCCTTTCCCCATCCCTCTCCTCACCCCCCCAAAACATATTCTACCCTTTCCCCAATAGAGCATTCACAAAACCCGCACACCTCCCCCGGTCCCACCATTAAAGGTAGTTACTCACCTGTAGCAGGTGTTCTCTGTGGACAGCAGGAAAGCGTAGTTGCTCACCTGTAACAGGTGATCTCCGGGAACAGCAGGAATTTAGTCTTCACGTATGGATGACATCGGTACTGATGGAGCCCAAACGGGAAGGCTCCCCAGCGTCCAATAGGAAGGCTTTTGGGAGCATCTCATTGTGCCTGCATTGCTACCTTCCCGCCTTAACAACTCTCCCTCTTGAGTTGAGTTTGTAGCAGAGAGAAAAGAAAACCTACAACTCCTAAGGGAGGAGGGTTGGTTGTGAAGACTAAATTCCTGCTGTTCCCGGAGATCACCTGTTACAGGTGAGTAACTACGCTATCTCCAGGAACAAGCAGGAATGTAGTCTTCACATCTGGGACTCCCTAGCTCCCAGAGAGAATGACCTCAGAATCAGTAGGTTTTGCCTCAAACCAGGGTAGAAGAGGTCATGAATCCTTCATGGACATCTGGTATCGTTATGTTCCGGGACGGAGGGTAGGAGTTGCCCTTAAGTCTGAAAATGATGCTAGAGAACCGTTTGACCAAACACGGCATCCCGGTGGGAGTCTTTGTCCAGACAGTAGTGAGCAGGAAAGGTATGTACTGAAGACCAGGTTGCTGCTTTGCAGATTTTGTCAAAGGCTACAGAGCATAGATTTGCCATTGAGGTAGCTATGGCATGGACATTATGGGGAGAGATATGACCCTCAAGGGATAGTCCTGCTTTATCAAAAGCAAATGAGATGCAATCTGCTATCCATTTAGAAAGAGTACATTTGGATACTGGCAACCCCAAGTGACTAGAATCAAAGGAGATGAACAACTGAGAAGCTTTACAGTGTTCTGCAGTCCTTTGAAGATAGAATGCTAAGGCACATTTGCAGTCAAGGGTATGGAGGGTTTCCTCTGCCCTAGATGAAAGTGGTCTAGAAAAAAAGACAGAGAGGTAGGCTGACTGATTCAAATGGAAAGGAGACACCACCTTCGGCATGAAGTGGGGGGTGAGTCCTTAGGACAACCTTGTCATGGTGGAACCGTGTGTAAGGTGGATTTGAAGCTCACTAATGTGTCTAGCTGAAGTGAGGGCAATAAGGAAGATGACCTTCCATGTTAGCAACTTTAGTGAGGTAGTGGCTAATGGTTCAAAGGATGGCTTAAGAAATTGCTCTAGAACAACACTGCCCCAGAACTGGTGGTGGTCTGATGGGAGGTTTGGTGAGCAAGAGGCCTCTCATGAAGTGCGCTACAAGTGTCTCTGAGGAAATTTGTTGTCCATCCAAGGGATGATAAGAGGCTGCAATCGCACTGAGGTGAACTCTTACCGAGTTGGTCTTGAGACCGGATGAGGATAAGTGGAGGAGATACTGGAGGAGCACCTCCACTGGAGCCAAGAAGGGATTGAGATCCTTCTGGGAGCACCAGAGAGAAAAGCGTATGAACGTCTGGTAGATGGCTTTCTAGAGGGTAACAGGATCTCCTTTATGTTCTGGGTAAGGTTAACATTCTGCAATACTGTGCTTTCAGCAGTCATGCCGTGAGGTGGAGAGACTGCCAATTGAGATGAAGCAGCATACCCTCCTCTTGAGAGAGGAGAGCAGTTCCGAGATCTAGAGGTTGAGTCTCAGACAGATGTAGTAGGAGAGGAAACCATGGATGACATGACCAACATGGGGCTATGAGTATCATGAAGCCCCTGTCTGCTTGAAGCTTGAAAAGTATCTTGGGAATGAGGGGAATGGGAAGAAAGGCATATAGAAACTCCCAACCCCACTGGAGGTGAAAAGCATCCACTTCCTGATTGCCCGACATGGGCCTCCTGGAGCAGAAGAGAGGAAGTTTGGCATTCTGCGGAGTGGTAAACAGGTCTATCTCTGGGGTTTCCCAGTTCTGAAAGATGAAGGATGCTGTCTCTGTGTAGAGAGACCATTCGTGGGGAAGAAGGATCTGACTCAATCTGTCTGCTAAGACATTTTTCTCCCCTGGGAGATATACCACTTGGAGGTGTATCTGATAAGTAATGGCAAAAGACCAGCGGTGGAGGGTTTCTCTGCAGAGGCGAAGATCTTGTTCCTCCATGTTTGTTCACATAGAACATGGCTACTTGATTGTCTGTTTGGATCAGGACCCTCTGGGAGCTTAGATGCCTCTGAAAGACCTTGAGGGAGTTGAAGATTTCCCGAAGTTCCAGTAAGTTTGTCTGGAGCTTGGACTCCTCCTCTGTCCAGAGGCCCTGAGAGGGTCCCTAAATGGGCTCCCCACCCCAGTCTGGAGGCATCTGTCATCAGGGTACATTGATGTGGAGGCATCTGAAAAGGTGACCTGATGAGGAGATTCTCTGGTGAACACCACCATAGAAGAGATGTGGCCAGAGGGGCAGACACTTGGATTTTGTCTGTGAGACGACCTGAGGCCCGTTTCCACTGGGAGGCTAAAGCCCACTGGGCTGTGCGCATATGTATTATGTTGTTAACATGTAAACCGCGCTGATTGTAGAAGTGCGGTATATAAAAATAAATAAATAAATGGTACTACATGTACTGTTGAGGCCATATGACCTAGAAGCTGCAGCATTTCTTGGGCAGTCAGTTGGTCTTTGAGACGACCCTGAGATGCGAGCTGATTGAGACAAGAAGAGCGGGGCTGAGGTAGAAACATCCTTGATTGTTGAGTGTTTAAGAGAGCTCCTATGAACTCTAGTGTTTGAGTAGGAACAAGATGGGACTTTTATAGATTTATCCCAAATCTTGAAGTACCTGCATGGTATAAGAGAGAGACGGGTGGACCTCCTGGGAGGTGTCTGCCTTTATGAGCCAGACATCTAAGTAAGGGAAGACAAATATCCCTAGAGATCTTAGAAATGTGGCCACAATCGCCATGCACATTGTGAAGACTCTTGGGGCAGTCCGAAGGGAAGGACTCTGTATTGATAATGTCTTCCCTGAAACATGAAGTGTAGATATTTCCTGTATTCTGGATGAATGAGGTTATGTGTATCTTTTAGATCTAGAGAGCAGATCCAGTCCTGACTCTGGAGATAGAGTAGTATGGTCCCCAGAGAGACCATCTTGAACATCTCATGGAAAATAAACTTGTTGAGTTTTCTGAGGTTCAGAATGGGTCTGTATCCTCCGGTTCTCTTTGGTATGAGAAAGAATGGAGAGTAGAAACCCCTTCCTTGTTGAGATGTTGGGACGTCCTCTATGGTGCCTTCTGATAGAAAAGAAGTCAGCTCTTGTAGCAGAAGAGCAGTAAGGAAGCTGAGAAGTATATTGCCCTACCAATGTGGAGGGGGGCAGAGTTTCTAGGTGAAGCCTGTATTACAGCCTTCTGTCACTATGATCGGAGTCCAGAGCTCTGAAGTGATGAGATACCACCTGTAAGCATAATAACAGAGTCTGCCATCAATGTTGGAGGGTGGGGGTGTCTCCAGAGGCAGAATTGCTATGTTCTCTAGGAAAAAGTTAAAAACCAGGAGCAGATTGAGCCTGCGGAGCTGGTTGGCTCTTAGTAGCCTGTGGTTTCTTTTGCTGTTTGGGAGGCTGTTGCCTCTTCTGAGCACCTTGAGGTTGGTATTGTGAAACAGGGCTGTAAGAAGGGTAAAACTTTTTTTTCTTATTGAAGAAAGTTTTTTCTTTGCAGCTGCTTTCTTCTTAGCTGGGTTGGCAGTGGTTCTAGAAAGCCTATTCAGGGTAGTATTCTCAGATTCTGAGAAGCCTTATCCTGCCAATCCTTGCCAAAAAGATTTTCACCTGTGCAAGGAATATTACCCAGTTTATCTTGAACCCATTGTTCAAGATCTGATGCTTGAAGCCAAGCAATCCTGCATGCTCCAATGCAGATTGAGGTGGCCTTACTGGTGCTTTCGAAGCAGTCAAAGGTTGCCCTATTTACAAACTTTGAAACGTTCTGGGCATGCTTGACCAAGGTGAGGTAGTCAGCCCTCTTATCATCGAGGAGAAGAGGGGACATTGCTTCAAGATCTCTAGTAATCTCCTTGAGGAACATACCCATGTAGAGTATGCATTAACTTATTCTGGCTGAAGCATGGAGGCCTGAAAGCATCGAGAGTCCTTGATTCTCTCCCAGGAGGATTAGAAGAATGTGTCTTGGAACTTTTAATTCAACGCATTGAGTAATGTGGCAATTGTGTCTTTTGGAAACTGTGAGTCTCTGATACTTGATACATGGTATTGAGTCTTCGAGTATGCGGAGATATGGTGAGGAGCATGAGATCCTGGAGAATGTGGTGAACTGGAAGAGTGGCCACCTCCTTAGGAGCTGTAGGGTACTGGAGGATCTCCAAATCCTCCGCTTTAGGCTCTTTTTCGGATGTTACTGTTATGGACAGGCCTATGGCCAGGTCCCGAATAAATTCTTGAAAAGACATATCCTCAGGAGGGGACATGTGCCGTTCCAGAGAGGGAGATGAATCTTCTGGTATACTTTGAAGTCTTCGGGTATTGACCGATTCATCATCAGATGAATCGGAATCAAAGATTCAAAGTATCGGTGTGAACGATCCCTATGTTCCGTTAAGGCCAGATACCGATCAAAATCGGTATCGGATGAGGGAACTTGCCTAGACGAACTGGTGGTTCTAGAGATGGATTCAAGGACAGGCATGGGCAGTAGCGGCTCGAATGGTACAAATTCTGATGTGTTCTGCATTAGTACCATAGATGGTGCTGGTGTCAATGGGTATCGCTGGTAAGGATTTGACCAGAACAGATGCCGCTAATAGAGCCTCTAAGCTGCACTCAATAGCCAGGATACGTTGAACCATAGAGCCCACCGATGCTTGGGTTTTGGTACTGGACATGCGGGTTACCGTCCCAAAGAATAGCACCAGGAGTTCTCCAGAGGTGGAGGCCTCAGGAGCATCCTGGGACTCCTCAATGGCTATGGAGGAAAGGTCCTCCCGCCGAGGTTGCTTGGTTGGCCAATCCACCTCTAGGGCAACGCTCAAGGAATTTTGATGATAGAAAGAGATCTACCCTTGGGGGAATAGCATGTCTTCGAAGAAGACGTTTTGATACCTGAGATCCATGAGAGGAAGACGATGCCCTCAATGACATTGATGCTAAAGACACTGCGTCTGAGGCAAAGTGTTTGCCTAGCTTTGCAGCTCAATTCTGCAGGCCTCTCTTTGTCATCTTCCTGCACAAAGGACACTCTGATGGCTGGTGGTTGGGTCTGAGACACTTGAGACACCAGTCGTGGGTGTCGGTAGCCGAGATGGTACTGCCATACTTAGAACTTTTCTTAAAACCACTAGCTGGTTTCTCTATTATGTCTTTAGACAAATGGTAGGCTTAAGGACCAAAATGGCATTGATGCGCCCAAAAAAAGTTCTACTTAGTTTTTTGTTTTTTTTTTAAGAATAAGAAAGAAAAAAGAAAAGAACTGATAGTAGTCTGCTCCAGCATCGACAGGAAGGCAGACGCAAACCACAAAAAACAATTGGAAATAAAATATACAAATTTTCTGCGGTGACAGGATTTGCTTCTGCTGGCTCTGTGGAAAACAAAGAACTGAAGAGGGAGAGAGCTGGGAAGGCGGGAAGGCAGCAATGTAGGCGCAATGGGATGCTCCCAAAAGCCTTCCTATTGGACGCTGGGGAATGTTCCCACGCAGGCTCCATCGGTACCAATGACACCCATATGTGAAGACTACATTCCTGCTTGTTCCTGGAGATTTAGTCTTCATGCATGGGTGACATCCCCTTCAGAGCTTCTATTGGAAGCTTTTGGGAAGCTCCACCGTGCTTCTGCGCCTCCTTCCTGCCTGCCACCGCGGTACCCTCTTGGATCAGTCTGATAACATAGCTGTAGCAGAAAACAACTCCATGGGGATGTGACAAGAGTTGTGAGGACTAAATCCTGCTGTCCATGGAGAACAGTTGCTACAGGTGAATATCTACCTTTTTTGCATGGAAAAGCAGGAATGAGTCCTCACATATAGGACTCCCAAGCCACAGGCTACCGAAAACCGAGGAGGAATCCAAGAAGTCCAACAGGGGCAAAAGTCAACTGTGGCATGGCAAGAAACCATAACCATGCAACTATCAACTATGTACAAAATAAATGAATGTCTTTTTTTTTTTTTTTTTGGGTAGCCTGGACAGAATAGAATGGGCCTAGGGGAATGGAGTTGGATTGTAATCCCCAAACAGATTCCGGAGTACAGACTGCCCAAAGTTGCTGTTACATCGGGAATCCCTATCCTGATGAGATGTGAATGTGTGGACTAAAGACCCCGTTGCGGCCCTGCAGATCTCTTCCATGGAGATTGAAAGTAAGTTGGCCACTATCGCAGTCATAGTTCTATCATTGTGATCTGTGACATGATCATCAAGGCACATGCCTGCCAGGGCATAAGCAAAAGAGATGCAGTTTGCCAGTGAAATTGAAAGAGAACATTGGGAAACAGCGGTTCCTAGCTCATTGGGGTCAAAAGAAACAAAAGGATCTTGATAAATTGGAAGACCTGGGCATCAAATGGCAGATGAAATTTAATGTGGACAAGTGCAAAGTTATGCACCTAGGAAAGAACAACCCAAACTATGGTTACACAATGCAAGGTTCCACATTAGGAACCATCACCAAGGAAAAAGATGTAGGCGTCATCGTGGATAACATGTTAAAACCTCCGCCCAGTGTGCAGTGGTGGCCAAGAGAGCAAATAGAATGCTAGGTATCATAAGGAAAGGAATGGAGAATAAAACAAAGGATATTATAATGCCTCTCTGTATCATTCAATGGTGCAACCGCACCTTGAATATTGTGTGCAACTCTGGTCGCCGTATCTTAAAAAGGATATAGTGTTATTAGAAAAGGTACAGAGAAGAGCCACCAAAATGGTAAAGGGGATGGGAGGATACCCTTATGAAGAGAGGCTAAAAAAGTTAGGGCTCTTCAACCTGGAAAAGAGACGGCTGAGGGGAGATATGATAGAGGTCTATAAATTAATGAATGGAGTGGAACGGGTAAACGTAGATCGATTGTTTATGCCATCAAAATATAGAAAGACTAGGGGGCATGCAATGAAGCTACAGGGTAATCTATTTAAGACTAATAAGAGAAAATATTTTTTCACTCAACGTGTAATCAAACTCTGGAATTTGCTACCGGAGGCTGCAAAAAGCTGTTAGTGTAGCTGGGTTTAAAAAAGGGTTGGAAATGTTCCTGGAGGAAAGGTCCATAAACTATTATTAAAAGGGGACCTAGAATATCCACTGCTTGACCCAATACAAGCATCGTGGAACCTGTGTCTTTTGGAGAAACTGCTAGGTACTTGTGACCTAGATTGCCTACTGTTGGAAACAGGATACTGGGCTTGATGGACCTTGGTCTGACCCAATATGGCATATCTTATGTTCTTATGTAAGCTGGATGGACTTTCTATGAGCTTTTGTCTGCTCCAAGTAGAAGGCTAAGGCTCGCCTGCAGTCCAACATATGCAATGCAGCTTCCCCTTTGTGGGCATGAGGTCTTAAGGAAAAATGTTGGAACTGACTGGTTAAGGTGGAAATCCGCAACTACTTTTGGAAGGAATTTGGGATGATTATGGAGGACTACTCTATTATGGCAGAATTTCATATAATGTGGATAAACCACTAGCGCCTGAATCTCGCTAACTCTGCATGCTGAAGTGACTACCACTAGAAATAATACCTTCCAGGACAAGGAGCTGAGCAGCTGAAAGGGAACTTTCATGAGCTGCACAAGAACCACATTGAGATCCCAAGATGCTGCGGGAGATTTGTAGGGAGGCTTCAAGTGAAGCAACCCCTGCATAAAGAGAACTACTAAAAGATGTACCGAGATGGAGTTTACTTCCACATTTTGATGATAAGCTTTAACTGCATTGAGGTGGACCCCAATGGAACTCAACATTGTCTAGACTCTGAGAGATATAGAAGATCTTCAATCAGTTTTTGTGTGGATTTAGACCCTGGCTCTCACACCAGACAGCAAACCTCTTCCATTTGCAAGTGTTTCTTGTAGAGGCCAAAAAACCTTCAGTTACACCATCTGGCAGGTTGAGCTCAGACAACATTAACCTCTCAACATCCACGCCGTGAGGGTCACGGACCAGGTGTTGAGGTGAAACATTGTCCCACCATCGTGCTAATATCAGATCTGGTTGCAAGGCTGAGCTGGAGCGGCTTCTGACTGGAGAGCTACAACAGAAGAGGAAACCAAGGCTGTCTTGGTCAGTAGGGAGTGATGAGAATCAGCATACTACCATCTGTTCTAAGCTTCAGGAGGGTCTTTGCAATGCGAGGTATTGGAGAATATGTGTACAGAAGACCCTCCCCCTAATGCAGGAGGAAAGCATCAGACGCTAATCTGCTGCATGATCTTACTCTGGAGTAGAAATGGCCCACTTAGGCATTCTGTGGGGTGGCAAACAGATCTATCAAGGGGGTGCCCCACTCTTGAAAGATGCGAGATGCAACCTCCCTGTCCAGCATCCCCTCGTGTGGCTGAAGGACTCAGCTCAAGTCTGTATGCCAGAGTGTTCTGCTTGCCTGGCAGGCACGTGGCTCTCACGTCCATCCCGTGCACGATGGCAAACTTCCACAACCTGACTACTTTTCAACACCGGAGGTACGAGCCTGTTGCTCCCTGCTTGTTGATGCAGAATATGGCGACCTAATTGTGGGTCTGGATCAGCACAATTCGGTTGGCCAGTCAATCTCAGAAAGCCTTTAGAGTGTTTGCCACTGCTTCTAGTTCCAAGAAGTTGATCTTCTTGGATGGACAAATCGCCCTGGGTGTGCAACCCATCGAGAATCTGGATGCGTGTGTCATCAGAAATCTTTGGGGTAGAGCAATTTGGAAAGGAAGACCTTTGAGCAAATTGTACTGGACTGACCACCAATGCAATAACTGAACAAGAGGGGTGGTGACATACAGATGATCACTAAGTTGACACGTGGCCTGGGTCCACTGAGCCCTCAGAGTCCACTAAGCCTGCCTCATGCACTGTAGAGGCCTTGTGGCCTAGCATGGTCAATGTGCTGTCACCTGCTAACTCAGTTGAGTCTCTTGCAACAGTGCTGTCAACCTGTACAAACGAGTGAATGGAAGAAAGGCTTTCACCTGAGCTGCATCAAGCAGGGCTCCTATGAATTCCAATTGTTGGGTGGGTTGAAGGTGGGACTTTGGGCAAGTTATAACGAACCCTTGTAGTTTCAACACCTGAATGATCAAGTATCTTGATTTTTGAACTCCTTCCAAAGAGGTATTCTTGATCAGCCAATTGTCCAGATAGAGGAAGACAAACACTCCCAGCATCCAGAAGTAAGCAGCTATTCCCAAGAGGCATGCCATAAAGATGCAAGGTACCGAGGCCAGGTCAAATGTCAACACTCGATACTTGAAGTGTTGTCCCCCCAGGATGAATCTGAGATACTTCCTGTGAGCAGGATATATCTGAACATAAGAAATACCATACTGGGTCAGACCAAGGTCCATCATTCCCAGTGTCCTATTTTCAACATTGGTCAATCCAGGTGACAAGTACCTGGCAGGTTTCCAGAAAGGCACATGGTTCCACAATGCTCATCCCTGGATAAACAGTGGATTTCCCAAGTCCTCTGTACGTGGATATAAATAAATAAATAAATAAATAAAAATATACATTTGTATACCGCTACTTCCAGCGATCAGCAGCGGTTTTGATTACAGATTGGAAATTGTCAAATCATGACAGGAAATTTTTGAGGTATAAACACATTGATTAGACAGGAAAGCACAGCACACAGAGAACTATTTTACAGGGAACATGGGCTATGGAGGGTTAAGTGGCTTGCCCAAGACCACAAGGAGCACCTGTGGGACTAGAAACCCCAGTCCTTCCGGCCCAAGGTTGCTGTCCTCCAGTGGGATTTGAACCCCCGACCTTCTGGCCCGAAGTACCTTGCCCCAACCACTAGGCCACTCCTCCCACCAAGGATATACACATCCTTCAGATTCAGAAAGCATAGCCAATTTCCTTTTTTAAGTTAAGAAAGCAGGGTGCATAGTGAAATCATTCTGAACTTTTCTCTTACCAAGTACATGTTCAGATATCTTAGGTCTAGGATGGAGCAGTATCCCTCCGTTTTCTTGGGAATCAGGCAGTATCTGGAATAACCTCCCAACCTCTTTGCTCTGATGGCACGAGATCGATTGCTAGATCTGACAAGAGAGTGGCGATTTCTCTCTGAAGCAGTTCCTGATACAGAGGATTGAAATGATGCACTCTCAGGGGGGCAATTTGGTGGTTGTTACAATAAGTGACCTGTAAAGGCTTTGAATGATCTGTCAAACCCATGAATGAGGTTATGAGGGGCCACCTTTGTGCAAAAAGAGTGAGCCTACCCCCGCCCCCTTTAATCCTCCACCCCCTCTGTCCCTAGCTGAGGTTTCCCTTGTCTCTCTTCTCTCTTGCTGCCTGGTTCCTCTCTCTGTCTCTAGTTTCTCCCTTTTTCTTTGTTTTTCTCTGTCCTATCAAAACTATGGTGTTCTTTTCATTTTCCTGGCAGTCCGTATTTTACTCTTTTGTAGACTGCTCTGTTTCTTCGAAGTACGGTATATCAAGAAATGGAATAAAGATAAAGATAAAAGATCACGCACAGACCGTTCTGGTGTCGGTCTTATTGGTTCAGTGATTGTTACCTCCCACAGTGTGCCCTTGATGTGTATCCCCTAAGAAGACTGTTGCCAAAACGCGTAGGGGTTTCCATTAAATAAAAGCACCTGTGACCTCCACACGCTACTCGCTTGTTGTGTGTCCATTTTATTTTTGCGAGGGTGCCTGCTCTCCTTGTGCTCTACCACTTTGAAGTACTGCAGGATTTCCAAATCTTGTGCCCTGGGTTCATCCTCAGTCTCCAAAGAAAATGGTATGGCCGTTGCCATATCCTGCACAAAATCCTGGAAGATCATGTCTTCGGGAGGGGACTTGTGTCACTCATGAGGAGAAGATGGGTCTGATGGGAGCTCAGGAGACCTGCCTCTGACAGGTCTTCTGATTCCACATCTGTCACTCAGCATTCTGATTCAGACTCAGAGAGGAAGTCAAAGTACTTCTTTGTCTGGATCTCTCTCCTGGTCCAAGGGAATGAGGAGCTCCTTCAGAAGCAATGATGCACTGATGCTCTTCTAGATCTTGAGGGTGCATTGGACCCTGAGACACTAGAGAGAGATACTGGCCGGGCAGGCACTGGTGTCGAGGACCTTCGATGCTCCAATGTCGATGCATCTCCCGCTCTAGGCATACATCTCAAGGAATGGCTGATGTCAATGCCGCTGACATTGAGGCCCTGGCATGCTGCACTGACAAGAATGCCGCAATGTGCTCCTTGAGAGCTTGCAGAGGGTGCTTCTCCATGGCTGCCGATTCTGAAGGCTGTGGACTCATAGCAACTTTGACCGATGTTCCCAGTAAACTGCACAGGGGTATTGGTGGCTTGGTTTAGACTCTCAGTAGGCTGTCGATGCCCCTCCGATATTGTGCAGGATGAGCTCTCCTCCCTTTGGGGCAGCATCGAGTGGCACTCTCATGGACCCTCATCAAGCTCGATGCACAGCCTCGATGGTCTTTGATGCCGATGTATCAGAGTCTTTACTTGGTGCTCGTTTCATTCACCCCTCAGCATCGATGAAGACTAAGCCGAATCCTTCCTTTTCTTCGGGTGGAGATCAATCGATAGCTGATGCTCTGGGGTACTATGGGTGCTTGGCTCCAAGTGTGCTCGAGAACTCCTCGATGTTGATGCACCACCAGCATCCAATGCAGCTTATAAAGCCATAGAGACCAGTACCGTCAATGCTGGATTAGACTTGTGAGTGTCAAAAAGTGATTTGCGCTGCTTTTCTTGACGTTTGAGGCCTCTTCTTGTCATCTGCAAAGTGACAATTTACTTAGCAGTTAATGTCATTTCCTTGAGTCCTACTAGACCAGTCCAGACAAGTGGGTTAGGTTCCTCTACCAGCAGATTGGTGGAGACAAAGAACCAATGAAAAGCCCAAGTTTCAATGAAATCACTCCCATGCCTCTATTCGCCTCAGCACCAGAGGTCCCTTCAGCATTCATCCCAAAGCATATGAAAGAAACATGGCAAGCCTCACACAACCTCAATCGTGGGCAATAATGAGGAATCAACAGTAAAGAACTATGTCCAGGAAACCATAGACAGAAAGCTGTCAGAAGATGAACCTGCAGAGCCAAGTGGAAAAAAATCATAGCAGACCCAAGGGTACTGCAGCAAAAGAACAGAGCAAATACAGTTTTAGGAATGGACCCTGGACTGGTCTAGCAGGATTCAAGGAAAGGACATTAACTGGTAAGTAAAATGTCACCTTCCATATCATCATGCTAGACCAGTCCAGACAAGTGGGATGTACCACAGCTACATCATCACTGGGTGGGAAGAAGACACAACAGCTCACAAAACTCTAAAGTGAAGGCTATTTCCACCCATGTGTGGACATCCAAGTGGTAATGCTTGACAAAAGTGGAATGTGATGCCCACATTGCTGCCCAATCAATGTCTGCAGGGACTACCAAGCTCTGCTCTATCCAAGAGAATGCTTGTGCTCGGAAAGAATGGGTGCCCAAACTCTCCAGAACTGGCCAGTTCTGCAACAGATGCATGGAGGAAATGGCCTCAATCCAGCACCCCATAGTCAACTTGGCTGCTGCTTCACCCTTGCGCAGGCCAGCAAACAGCATATAAAGATGGTCTCTGACTTATCGAAATAATATGTAACCTCCAGATAACAGAGGAGCGCCCTCTGGACATCTACCAGACAGAGATCTGTATCCTTTCCCCGATACAGCTCCTTCAGGAAGGAGGAAAGGCAGACCATCTGGTTCATGTGAAAGGGAGAAAATACCCTAGGCAAGAAGAAAGGCACAGGCCGAATGGAAACGGACTCTTTCGAAAAAGGACAGATAAGGATCTCGGAAAGACAGAGCCTACAACTCTGAAGTCCACCTTGCGGAACAAATCGCAACCAAGAAGACTGTCTTGAGCATCAAATCCTTTAAGGTAGTGTGCTTCAATGGCTAAAAGGGCACCGGTCACTTGGACCCTGAACACCAGATACAGATCCTAGGAAGGTATCATAGACCGGGAGGGGAGGATGCAGATGTCAAACCCCCTGGAGAAAATACGAGATGTCTGGGTGCAAAGCCAGAGACTTGCCTGCCACCAAACCATGGAAACAGGCCAGAGCTGCCACCTGAACTTTCAAGGAGCTATGGAAAGGCCCTTCTCTAGGCCATCCTGTAGAAAGGTCAACAGGGAGGACACCTTGGCCGTCTCAGGAGTTAAATGCTGTATGCCGCACCAGCGCTCAAAGAGGTATCATATCTGTATATATGCTAGCTTGGTAGACCACCTCCGAGCACTGAGCAGAGTAGAGACCACTGCTGCAGAATAGCCCTTACACACAAGCCGTCTCCTTTCAAGAGCCATGCCATAAGCGAGAAGGGAGCCAGGTCCTCCAGGATGATCGGTCCCTCCCGCAATAGGCCCTGAGATGGAGGCAACCAGAGAGGAAGCGCCTGCAGGAACTGCATCAGGTCTCCAAACTATGTTCTCCTTGGCCAATCTGGCGCCACCAGAACAATACTGCCCAGGTGGTTCTCTATATGCCGAATCATACGCCCCACCCAATGGACACATGTACAGCAGTCGCTGACTTGGCCAAAGCTGGGTCAGGCGTCGATGCCCTCAGACCCCGTCTCCATGTAGAGACTGAAGGAGAAAACTTTGGCACTGGAGTAGGTCACCATCAGATCGATTTTGGGGCAACCCCAGCGGCACAGAATTAACTGAAATGCCTCCTGACTCAACTCCTGCTCTGAGGAAGTCCACATCCACATTGTCCACCTTGACAATTTACTGGTCTGACAAGGCTAGGAGATTCTTTTCCACCCAGGTAAACAGG
This sequence comes from Ichthyophis bannanicus, assembly GCA_033557465.1. Classification (NCBI taxonomy): domain Eukaryota; kingdom Metazoa; phylum Chordata; class Amphibia; order Gymnophiona; family Ichthyophiidae; genus Ichthyophis; species Ichthyophis bannanicus. The sequence goes on along the minus strand of CM066047.1, from coordinate 58,609,917 downwards.
AGAGCCATCTACAGAGCTACCCTAGCGCTCCTTGTATGGTCTTGCAGATTGACATAGGGCACTGCCGTGGCATCGTCTGAAAACACTCAAACTGCTTGGCCCTTGACCAGAGGCTGGAAAAACAGAAGATCCAACCTGATGACCCTCGCCCTGAGGCAGTTGATGGACCACACTGCTTACCTGCACTTACAACAGCTCTGGGCCTTACAACCTTGGCACTGGGTTCCCCAGCATCCTGGCATCCGTCATCAGCAGGATCCAGGAGAAATCGTCCAGTCATACGCCCTTCCTCAGCCAACAGGGCTGCTGCCACCACTGCAAGCCGGCCTTCACCATCAAGGGGAGCAGAAGCCTGCGCTCAAACTCCTGAGAACTCAGGGACCACAAAGTCAACAAGGACTGCTGGAGCAGTCGCATGTGAGCATGTGCTCACAGCAACAGCTCTATGTTCACTGCCACCCATCCGAGGAGCTAAAGATAATCCCAGATGCTAGGAGCCTGTTGTGCACATTAGTGTTATGCAATCCAACAGTCTTTTGAGACTTTCTCCTCTGGCAGGAAAACTCGGACCACTCGGGTGTCAAACGTGCTCCTAGAAACTCCAGGGAGTGGGAAGGCAACAGCTGGCTCTTTCCCTGACTGATCATTCAGCTGAGGGTTTCCAAAAAGGACCCTACTCGGGACACCACCTAAGATGCTTCTGAAAAGGAACGAGCTTGGATGAGCCAATAATTCAGAGAAGGATGGACACGGATTCCTTGGTATCACAGTTGCCACCACCATGACCTTGGAGAACACCCTTAGGGCAGTGGATAACCCAAAAGGGAAGGCGGCAAACAAAGTGAGAGCCAAGCACGGCAAAACGCAGATACTTCTGCTTATCCACCCAGATCGTTTCAGCCAGATCCAGAGAAATACGTTTCAGCCAGATCCAGAGAAACCAAGAACTTCCCTCGGTGCACTGCTTTAGTCATGGAGCACAAGGTTTCTATCCAGAAGCGCAAGTGCTCGTTGACACCCTTGAAAACCAGAATGGGCCGGAAGGAACCATCCTTAATTTTTTTGGGGCTCCACAAAATAGATGGAGTATCTATTGCCCTTGCCCTACTCATCCAGGGGAGACGGGCACCACTGCCTTCAGGCATAGCAACTTGTCCAAGGTGGTCCGCACAGGTGCCCTTTTGATTGCAAACCCACAAGGAGAAAAAACGAAAGCATCTAGAATTGGCTGTTGCATTCTAGGACATAGTCGAGCTGAATGGTGTCCCACACCCAGCGATCCTTAATGACGACGACCCATTCCTGAAAGAAAAGGTGAAGCCCATCTCCAACCGAAAGAACCAGGGGAATAGGCCCCCAACCTTCAATGTGCAGCCCGGGAGGGTCCTCCTTTGGAAGAGACAGAGTCCCTGGCCTAAAAGCAGAGGAGAAGGAGGCTTTCCAGGTCGGTAACAATGAGAGCCCTGAAACCTCTGGGAATCTAGCTATCATGCCCTCGGTGGACTGGCAGAGGCTGCCAAGAAAGAAGAACCAGCCCGCTTTACAGGCCCCTTGGACCTGTTTTCCGGAAGTAGGCAAGATTTTATCTCACCCAGGTCCTTCACCAGCTTCTCCAAATCGGCTCCAAACAGAAGTTTCCCATTAAAAGCCAGTCAGGCCAACCAGGCTTTGGAAGAGGTGTCTGTTGCCCAGTGCCAGAGCTAATTCAATGCCATGACGCCATTGTCAGGGCCTCATCTCTGGCATATATGGCAACAGAAAGGTCGTAGCAGACTCCAGAAGAGGGTAGTATCATCTGGCAGAAGAGACCGAATCCACTGGAGCAGGGCTCAAGACGTCAGGCTGGTACATACCATCAGCTGCAGAATAGTAGCCACCACGATGAACTGATTCCTCAACAACAATTCCACCTTATGTTCCAGAAAATCCTTTAAGGTTGATCCGCCTTCTACAGGAATGGTGGTCCGTCTAGTAACTGTCGTAACCTGCACATCCACCTTAGGAATGCCAAACTACTGAATGCACTCCCTCCAGGAGAGAAGGGATCTTCTTACACACCCTTAACCCTTTAAGGAGGATCATATCCTTGGATCAGAAATTGGAAACAGGAAGACAGTAGTGGATTTTTGCACCCTTTGAAGGAGTGGAAGTACCTTCTGCTCCTGCTCCATGCCGGAAGCACCCATCAAGTTCAAAGCGGATGAGACCCTGGTAATCAATACTGTTGGCTCCTCCTTCTAAAACAGGTAGATTACTATGGCCTCTGCACAATCCTCTGAAGGCGAGAGTACTTCATCTACATCAGAGCCCAGTACCGAGCCATCTGAATCAGAGTCATAGTCAAAATCTCAGACAGCTCCCAGCTGGTTCCCCATTTCTATGCGTACATTTCTTGCCGGGAACACTTAGCCAAAGATAATCATACAGGGCTTTCAATCTCAGCCTGCCCCGCATGAGACTGTGCCCAGGGGCACCCAGAGGCCACAGGGTCTGAATTTCAATGCAGCAGGCCTGGTCTTTCTGGCAAAGAGGAAAAGAATTCTGGGCAGGACAAACTGGAGTATGGAAGCTCTCCTCTCGGACATGACTCTCCAACACTAGGGGGCACATCCACCATAGATCCCCGTAGAGGATGATCAGCGGCTCACAGCACCACCACCTGATCCTCCGACCGGCTGAATATCCTTACCATAGCGCCATCTGTCAACTCCTGCCCTGAGGCAGGCAAGGTCGAACTAACTGTATTCCCTGGATGGGAGGGGAAAGCAGGCCCTCCAGGGATGAGTCAGAAGCTGCCATGCAAGAAGAGCAGAGTCTGGAATCCGAGGATGAGGCACCTCACTTGTCATAGGTCAAACGTTTCCTAGAAGAAGATATAGAGAGTTAAACAAGTATCACAACAGCACGTGCTAAGGCTGCGGCAGCCTGAAGGTGCATGTTAACTGCCCTTTTATGCAACGCGCATTACCGGCACCAGGGAAGGAGCACATGTTGGAGTCGCTTGGGTGGAATGTGAGCTAGGATCGCGCAACCACCAGCCCCATAAGAGGTAAACATTCTATTAACGCATGCAGAAAATGTCAGGAAACCCCCACACTGCGCTAACGGGTGCTAACGGTCACCAGCGGTCCACCCTGCATTTGCGTCCCAGGAAGACAGAATTAGGAGCCCCCAACAAAGACAATGATGAGGTCAAGCTTTGGTACTCACCCCCTGAGAGCCCTAGGCAGAGATCCGTGCCAGGCTCAGCTCTAGTCCGTTGAAACTGTGTTACTGGCTGGCTGTGTAGCACTGTGTTTAAGACGGCTGGCAAGCAGATCCCTCCGAGAGCCTTCTGCAATCTTCTGGAGAGAGCAGGGGGGACAGAGGAGGAGGGAGGGGATGCTGAGGTTCTGTGAGGCTGCTGCACGCCTCCAGATTCTTCCAATTTTGTGGCTGTTCAACAGGCTCTAACCATGACAACAGCTTGGAGCTGAACCAAATTTCCCTCCTCCTATGGCTATCGAAAAGAATACAGTATAGCGGAGCATCCCACGTTGCGGACAAGTGAGTCACCTTTGTTTCTCAAGGTGGTCGTTCACGGGTATTTAATCAAATAGTTTCCTCTCAATTCTCAGATTTTCTTCAGAGAGCTGAAAATCCATCCACTATCTGCTGGAGACAAAGAAATACTAAAGGGACCTCTGGTGACTGAGGCGAATAGAAGCATAGGAGTGATGTCACTGAATCCTGGGCTTTTCATTGGTTCTTTGTCTTCACCAATCTGCTGGTAGGGGAACACAACCCACTTGTCTGGACTTCTCTAGCAGGATGATATGGAAACAAAGTACAAGAGGAGGGCTGATGTTTGGGTCCCAGGCAATGGAGGCACCAGCTGTGTGTATCAATGGCAGATATGGTCCTAGCACACTGGGTACACTTTTTAAACCTGCTGGCAGGTTTCTGGGACATGTTAACCAGAAAGATAGCATCAGTGAAATTAAATGGCTCGATTCTGAAGCAAGGCCTGACCGGAGCTCCAGTACCTAAGGGGGCAGAGGTGCTATGAAACAAGAAATAAAAAATAAACAATTGAGGGAGATAAAACTTTAAAAAGGAAGAGAGAATCAATTACAGCAGGCGAAGGACAAAAAGCTCAAGCGCAGAAAACCCCATAGTGGCCAAGGAAGTTTAGCAAGTGGAGAACTTTTCAGGAACACATCCATGGAGCTCCATGGAAAATGAAAGAGGCGCGCAGGTATGGTAGAGTCTCCCAAAAGCTTCTAATAGAAGCTGAGGAGCATTCTCGCACAGGGGCTCGCCCATTTGTGAGGACTCATTCCTGCTTGTCCATGGAGAATGTAAACTAATTTAATGTCTCACAGTATCATGTGGCATATTTTACTGAATGTGTTACTATTTGAATACATATGTTTACAGTTAACATACTCTAGATTACAAGTATATATTTATAAGAGAAATTTCTTTTTCATTTTTTAAATTTACACAGGTAATTCATTTACCTATATTTAGGATTTTCAGAATTAGGCACTTAAGTTTACAATTTTGTTTGTCCTCTCTAATTTGGGCCCATAGCCTCATGCTTTTTAGGTACTTAAGTTTAAATGCCTAGTTGAAATAGGTTCCTAAATTTTAAGAGTGCAACTCTAGTAAGTTTTCAAAGGGGCCAATTTAGGCATCTAACTCCCAAAGGAAGGCATCTAAACCCTTGAAAATTGACCTCACATTGGGAAGGGGGAAGATTTGAGCAATATAACTGAGAATTGGTTTAAGATGTTTCACCAATGGTATTATACACCACAGCACTTTGTGGCGCATACATGGGAAGGGATACCCTCTATTGGAGACAATGGTAAGAAGAGAACCTTCCTCCACATATGGTGGGATTGCCCAAAAATTCAGATCTTCTGGGAGAAGATCAAGAGTTTCATGGGTGATGTCCTGGGCCATGAATTGCACATGAGGAGGGAGGTGGCACTCTTAAATGAGAGGGTGGGAAGTTGAAGGGGGGGAAGAACAATGGGTTAGAATGGGTGTTATGGCAGCATGAATGGCTATTGCCAGAGCTCGGAAGTAAGCTGACACACTGCCATGGGGGGAGTTTATGGGTAGGTTTAGTATGGTCTTTTCAATGGCAAAGTGAACTGTGCTGAGGTGGGAATGTTTGGATACATTTTATGAAGTGTGGGAGCCATTTAGGCGATAGGGAGAGTCTGTTCAAGGGCATTCTGGGGAAAGCTGATGGTCATGAGGCATACTTGTCTTTATCTGCCGTCATATACTATGTTAATATGTTACAATTATACTAAACAATGCTAAGCTTCTCTCTGAATTCTTTTTAATTTTTAATTTTAAGGAGCCAAATGAACAACTTTAACCTGCTTGGATCAATAATCAATAAAGAAACAACAAGCAGTCAAGAAATTTGACAACGCATTGCTCTTGGTAGAATGGCTATTAAGAACCTAGACAAGATTCTCAAGAACAGAGATGTCTCTCACCATACAAGGAGTTTGACTTGTCCAAGCCATGGTATTTTCAATAAAGTCATATGGATGCAACAGTTGGACAGTGAAAAAGATAGGAAGAAAATCAATGCCTTTGAATTATGGTGCAGGCGAAGAATTCTGTTATACATCATGGACTGCCTGAAGCACAGTCAGTACTAGAGAAGATCAAACCTAAGATTTCTTTTGAAGCTCAGATGGCAAGACTTGGACTTTCATACTTTGGACACATCATGCAAAGAGACAGATCATTTGAGAAAGACATTATGCTTGGCAAGGTAGAAGGTCAACGCAAAATAGGAAGGCCAGCAATGGATCGATAAATTAAGAGTAGTTATTCACCTGTAACAGGTGTTCTCCAGGAGCAGCAGGAATCAGTCCTCACATATGGGTGACGTCGGCGCCGACGGAGCCCCCGTGCGGAGCATTTCCCCAGATTTCATAGAAAGCTTTTGGGAATGCAGCGTGCATGCGCGGTCCCCTTCCCACCCAAGGGTGCCATCTTGCTCAGTCTGATGACATAGCTAAAAGACAGCAAAAATAAATCATATGACTGCAACTCCAAGGGGAGGAGGGAAGGTTGTGAGGACTGATTCCTGCTGCTCCTGGAGAACACCTGTTACAGGTGAGTAACTACTCTTTCTCCAGTACCAAGCAGGAAGTCAGTCCTCACATATGGGACTCCCTAGCTCAGGGCTACCAGAGGCCCCAAACTGAAAAATTGAGCTCCCTCTAGAGCCTCAGCATGCAAGAACAGAATCTTCTCTGATAACGTCCCCAAAAGGTAGCCCAACACCAGGGCCGGAGGGTAGGAGTTGCCTAGACCCCAAAAAGATTATGGAGTACTGCTTGCCCGAAAGCACTGTCCCTTCGGGACTCCCTCTCAAGGCAGTAGTGGGCCACAAAAGTCAGGCTTGAAGACCAAGTAGCAGCCCAGCAGATGTCTGCCAACGGAACAGAGCGGAGATGAGCCACTGACGCAGCCTTCGCCCTGACACGGTGAGCCGTAACTCGACCCTGCAACGAGAGGCCGGCTGCCCTGTAAGCCCAGGCGATGCAGTCAGCTACCTATATGGACAAAGTACGCTTGGAGACAGCCAACCCCAACTTATTGGGGTCATAAGAGACGAAGAGCTGAACTGCCCTCCGGTGCTCCCGCGTACAGTCAAGGTAGAAGGACAACGCCCTCCTACAGTCCAGGGTATGCAAGACCATCTCCGCCCAGCTAGCATGAGGCCTGGGAAAGAAAGTCGGAAGAACCACCTCCTGATTGAGGTGGAAGGAGGAGACAACCTTTGGAAGGAACTTAGGGTGAGTCCATAAGACTGCCCTGTTCCTATAGAACCTAGTATAAGGTGCTTCTGATACTAGGGCCTGAAGCTCACTCACTCGCCTTGCTGAGGTAAGGGCTACCAGAAATAGCGTTTTCCAGGACAGAAAACGCAGAGGGCAAGTAGCCATAGGTTCAAATAGTGGGCAAGTAAGCCGTTGCAAGACCACATTTAAATCCCATTCAGTGGCAGGTGGACGCACTGGAGGCTTAAGCAAAAGCAGGCCTCTGAGGAAGCGAGCCACCAAAGGATGACTGGAGAGAGACTGACCCTCCACCTGTGAGTGGTGTGCTGAAAGAGCACTAAGATGAACTCTAACAGAATTGGACTTAAGGCCTAGGTTGGACAGGTGAAGCAAATACTGCAGCACCACTGGTACCAGGCATAAGAAGGGATTCTCGTTGTATTGAGTACACCAGGTAGAGAATCTACGCCACTTAAGGGCATAAGACTTTCTGGTGGACTGCCTCCTAGAGGCCAAGACTACATCCTCCACTTCCTTAGGCAGTAGTAAAGGCGCTAGGATTACCCTTTCAGCAGCCAGGCCATCAAATTGAGGGACTGGAGATTGGGGTGCAAGAGGGATCCCTGCTCCTGAGACAGGAGATCGGGTTGCATCCCCAGAGGAAGAGGAGTGTCCACCGCCAGTTGCAACAGTAGTGGGAACCAGGGTTGCCTTGGCCACCTGGGGGCCACCAGAATCACTGAGGCCTTGTCCCAGGTCACCTTGAATAGTGTCTTGGACACTAGAGGCGTGGGAGGAAACGCATATAGTAGGCCTGTAGACCATGGAATGAGAAACGCATCCGCTGCTACTCTGAGAGGATGCGGTTGTCTGGAACAGAATCTGGGTATTTGACAGTTCAGAGGACTGGCAAAGAAATCTATGGTTGGAAGACCCCATCTCAGGAAGATCTGTTGAACCACTAAAGGGTTCAACTGCCATTCGTGTGGCTGCAGGATCCTGCTCAATCTGTCCACCAGGTAATTCTCCTGACCTGGGAGGTAGACTGCTTTGAGAAGAATGCCATGATCGACTGCCCAGGAGCACAGTTTCTGTGCTTCCTGACAGAGAAGGCAGGACCCTGTGCCCCCTTGTTTGTTCACGTAGAACATAGCCACTTGATTGTCCGTCTGAACCAAGACAGACTGGTGAGAGAGGAGATGAGAGAAAGTTCTCAGGGCTAAGCGGATAGCTCTCAGTTCTAAGAGATTGATCTGCTGTGCGGCCTCCCAAGGAGTCCACAGGCCTTGAGTACATGCCCCTTGGCAATGTGCACCCCAACCTTGAAGAGAAGCATCGGTTGTCAGCATCTGAGAGTGTGGAGGTGCCTGAAAAGGCATCCCTTGCACTAGATTCGGAAGAGGAAGCCACCATTGCAGAGAAGAATGTAGTAGGCTGGACACCCTCACTTTGTCTGTGAGGCTTCCTGTGGCCTGGTGCCACTGAGTCCAGAGGCCCCATTGAGCTGGCCTCATGTGTAGACAGGCATTTGGAGTCACATGGACCGTGGATGCCATGTGGCCTAAGAGCCCAGGAATTGTCTGGCGGAGACCAGAGAATTGCTGTGGAAGTAGCCTGGCTAGAGCCATCAATCTGTGGGCCCTGTCCACTGGTAGAAAGGCCTTTGCCTGAAAGGTATCCAGTCGAGCTCCTATGAACTCCATGTTCTGGGAGGGTTGCAAACTGGACTTGGTGAAGTTTGACAAACCGCAGATGCAGAAGCAGAGCGACAGTGCGAAGGGTGGCTTGATTGGCCTCTTGCAGGGATTGACCCCTGATGAGCCAATCGTCCAGATATGGAAAGACAAAGAGGCCTTGAACCCTGAGGTAGGCCGCTACCACTGCCAGGCACTTGGTGAATACCCTGGGGGCGGATGTAAGGCCAAAAGGCAGTACTCTGTACTGATAATGGTTTCCTCCCACTACAAATCTGAGATATTGTCTGTGGTCTGGATGAATAAGGATGTGAGTATAAGCATCCTTTAGATCTAAGTAGCATAGTCAATCTCCCTGCTGGAGGTAGGGCAGCAGGATTCCAAGGGTAAGCATCTTGAACTTTTCCCTCTCCAGGAACTTGTTCAGGTTTCGCAAGTCTAGGATGGGTCTGAGGTCTCCTGTTCTCTTTGGTACCAGGAAGTACCTGGAATAAAAGCCGTGACCTCTCAGGTGGTGGGGCACCGGTTCTACTGCCTGTTCCTTCAGAAGACCTGCCAACTCCTTCAGGAGTAAGTCCCTGTGCAGAGGGAGTCTGGGAGGCTTCCCTGGAAAATAGGAGGAGGGTACCTGGTGGAAGTGGAGGAGATAGCCCTTCTGGACTATACTTAGAACCCAGGTATCCCTTGTGACGGCTGACCACCTGTGGGCAAACAGGGCCAGCCTGCCTCCAGTGCTGATGGGGGCCAGCTGAGGAGGCTATGCCAATGCAGTCAAAAATCTCCCTCCCTGCTGAGCAGGAGCCGGAGTAGGAGGCTTGGGGGCCTTCTGCTTATGGGGCCCATGACCTTGCCCCTTGGCCTGCTGACCCTGTTGGGGAGCTACAGAGGCCTGATAATGAGGGTACTGTTTATAGGCAGATGACTTCCTCAGGTAAAAGGTCTTTTTCCCCGCGCCCTTCTTCTTCTGAGAAGGGGCAGAGGTTTTTCTGGACAGCCTTGTCCGGGTAAGTCTCGGTCTCTGGTTCGGCAGCCTTGTCAGCCATGGGCTTGCCAAAGAAGTTTTCACCTCGGTAGGGGACATCGACCAACTTGTCCTGCACCCATGGCTCGAGGTCCGATGACTGTAGCCAAGCCTGACGGCGTGCACCGATGCCGGCCGCGGCTACTCGGGCCGAAGCCTCGAAGCCATCATAGGCTGCTCGAGATATAAACTTCGAGCACTCACGAATACCCAATGACAGAGCATTGAACCTCTGCAGAGGTTCCTCGGAGAGACAAGCAGATAACCCGGCAATGTTCTTCGCCAGGTCTCAAAGGTACATGCCCATGTACAGCTGGTAGGTCTGGACACGGCAAGCAAGCATAGAGCCCTGGAAGCACTTCTTACCGAGGGCATCCAGGTTCCGGGCCTCCCAGCCGGGAGGTACCGAGGAGTGCATCTTCTGACTCTTCAGATGATGCATGGCCGATTCCACAACCATGGAGTGGTGCAGTAATTGTGCCTTTTGGAACCCGGGGCTCTTGTGGACTCGATAGATGGAATCGACCCGCTTGCTTAAAACTGGTGTCGATGCCGGCACCTCCCACATGTGGAAGAGCAACCGTTCCAGCATCAGAGGAACCGGAACAGTAAAGGCCTCCTTCGGAGGAGAGTCATACTGTAGGGCCTCAAGCTCCTCAGCTCGAGGCTCCTCCTCGGGATCCGCGGGGAATGCCAAAGCCTTGGCCATGTCCCGCACGAAGTCCGAGAACCGGGTACCCTCCGGGGGGGGACACTTCTCCGAGGCTCGGACTCGGGCGAGTCTGAAAGAACGCACCAAGTCCGAAAGGTGTCGGGCGACTCCTCATCCTCCGTCTCCCAGCCGGACTCCTCGGAGGAGGAATTGAGTGGCTCCGGTCAGGCAGGCATCGATGCCATCCGCCCCGACGCTGAGGGTACCGGCATTGACAACCTCGGTCCCAAACGGAAGGCCGAGGGGGACCTTGGCTGAGGATCGACTCGAGCTCACATGGACTCGAGGATCGGCTCGGCCTCCAGGGTCGACTTGGATGTCGATGTCCCGGTGGTCTGAGCAGATGCACCGGTGAGACCGGCGATCAGTGCCTGCTGCTGTTCCATGAAGGCAGCCAAGCTGCTCTCCAAGGCCGTCAACCTGAGTCCGAGCTCAGGAGACTCAGCAGCCCCCGACTCGGGCCCCAGCGGCGCCAGGCCCGACGTCGGCTCCCCTGGAGGTGAGTCCACGAGGACTACAGTACTCACGTGACCCGGGGACTCCATCTCCACACGAGGTTGTTTTGCAGGCCTCTCCGACTCCAAAGACCCGGGACGGCGCTCGGGGCTATGCGACTTGGCACTCGAGGAGCCAAGTGCGTCCACCGACGCCGCCCTCACCGTTTTTTTCTTCTTACGATGCTCCCACGAAGGAGACCCCCTTTCAGAGGAGCCTCGACGATGCTCGGGGCCGGCGTCCCGAGATGTCGAAGCCTTTGACGAGGTCCGGGCCCTACCAGATGTGGAGTCAGAGAAGATTCTTTCCTTTTGGTGCTGCCGACTCCTTAATGCCTTAGAGGACATCTTCCCACACGGACCACAGATCATCGGGTCATGATCGGGTCCGAGGCACCGGAGTCAGCAGTCATGTGTGTCGGTGAGAGACATAAGTTTCTTACACCGATCACACTTTTTAAACCCGCTGGCAGCCATCAGGGGAAAAAGGGCCCCTGCAAGGTCAAAAGACAGGGCTGCCAGTGAAAAAAGAAAAAATGGCGCAAACGCTAGTCACTAAGGACAAAAACCGAAAAAGAGATCCGGGCGCGATACCGACGTATCGTGCCCAGGCGGGAAAGGGAAACCGGCGTCAAACCGAAGAAAAACAGGTTAACGCTGAGAAAATCAACTTCTTCCTCGGGTGAAACGAATATACATCCGGCGGGCTCCGCGGAAAAAAAGACGACTTAGCAAGATGGCACCCTTGGGCGGGAAGGGGACCGCGCATGCGTGCTGCATTCCCAAAGGCTTTCTATGAAAGCTGGGGAAATGCTCCGCACGGGGGCTCCGTCGGTGCCGACGTCACCCATATGTGAGGACTGACTTCCTGCTTGGTCCTGGAGAAAGAGTAGTTACTCACCTGTAACAGGTGTTCTCCAGGAGCAGCAGGAATCAGTCCTCACATATAGGAAGTCAGTCCTCACATATGGGTGTCATCGGCGCCGATGAAGCCCCAGCGGAGCATTTCCCCAGCTTTCTATGAAAGCCTTTGGGAATGCAGGCACGCATGCGCGGTTCCCTTCCCGCCTAAAGGTGCCATCTTACCTCACTCAAATGACATAGCTAAGAACAGCACACAAAAATGAAAAATAACTATGTACAACTACAACTCCCAGGGGAGGAGGGAGGGTTGTGAGGACTGATTCCTGCTGCTCCTGGAGAACACCTGTTAAAGGTGAGTAACTACTCGTTCTCCAGGACCAAGCAGGAAGTCAGTCCTCACATATGGGTGACTCCCAAGCTCTGGGCTACCGAGGAACCCAGGCTGAACAAGAGTACTCTCTCTAGTCTCAGCAGCAAAGAAAGGCTTTTCAAGGACACAGGAGTAGCCTAGTGGTTGGGGCAAGGTACTTCAGGCCGGAAGGTCGGGGGTTCAAATCCCACTAGAGGACAGCAACCTTGGGCTGGAAGGACTGGGGTTTCTAGTCCCACAGGTGCTCCTTGTGGTCTTGGGCAAGCCACTTAACCCTCCATAGCCCATGTTCCCTGTAAAATAGTTATCTCCAAGTTATAATACCCTGTTCAATGTAATTTCAGTTTGTTCAATGTAAACCGCACTGATGCAGAATAGCGCGGTATATAAGAGAATGTAAATAAATAAATAAACAATCTCCACCGGTAGCCCAACAAAGGGCAGGAGGGTAGGGTTGCCTAAACCTCAAAGAGATTCCGGAGTACTGCCTGGCCAAAAGCACTGTCCCTACGGGACTCCCTCTCCAGACAGTACTGGGCCGCAAAAGTCTGGCTTGAAGACCAAGTTGCAGCCCTGCAGATGTCTACCAAGGGCACAGAGCGGAGATGAGACACTGAGGCAGCCATTGCCCTGACACGATGGGCCGTGACCCTACCCTGCAAAGGAAGGTCAGCCGCCTTGTAAGCCCAGGTGATACAGTCAGCCACCCAGATGGACAAGGTACGCTTGGATACAGCCAACCCCAACTTATTGGGGTCAAAGGATACGAAGAGCTGAGTAGCCCTTCTATGCCGCTGCGTACAGTCAAGATAGAAGGATAAAGCCCTCCTACAGTCCAGGGTATGCAGGACTGCTTCAGCCTGGCTAGCATGAGGCCTAGGGAAGAATGTTGGAAGAACCACCTCCTGGTTGAGGTGGAAAGAGGAGACAACCTTAGGGAGGAACTTTGGATGAGTCCTGAGGACTACCCTGTTCCTGTAAATTCTGGTGTAAGGCCTGTCACAGACACTCTTCCTAATAGCTCACTTACTCGCCTAGCCGAAGTAAGGGCTATTAGGAAGAGTGTCTTCCAGGAGAGGAAGCGTAGTGGACAAGTAGCCATCAGCTCAAAAGGTGGGCGAGTCAGTTGCTGCAAGACCACATTCAGCTCCCACTCAGGGGCAGGAGGACAGATGGGAGGCTTGAGCAAAAGCAAGCCCCTGAGAAAGCGGGACACCAAGGGGTGACCAGATAGAGATTGCCCCTCAACCAATGAGTGGTGTGCTGCTAGAGCTGAGAGGTGGACCCGAACAGAATTGGACTTAAGGCCCTGATTGGATAAGTGCAGTAAGTACGGAAGCACTACTGGCACAGTACAGGAGAAAGGATCCTCTGTACGTAGGTGACACCACACAGAAAACCTCTTCCACTTGAGAGCATAGGTTTTCCTAGTGGACTGTTTCCTAGAGGCTAGGACAACCTCCTCAACTTCCTGAGGTAGGCCCCAGGGAGCCAAAACTACCCTTACAGCCTCCAGGCCATCAAATTGAGAGACCTGAGATTGGGGTGCAGAAGGGAACCCTGGTCCTGTGTGAGAAGGTCAGGTTGCAACCCGAGAGGCAGTGGAGGATCCACCGCCAGTTGAAGCAGAAGAGGAAACCAAGATTGTCTCGGCCACCTGGGAGCTACCAGCAGGACCGAGGCCTTGTCCTGGAGAATCTTGAACAGGGTTCGGGCCACCAAGGGCGTGGGAGGAAATGCATAGAGGAGGCCCTAAGACCAAGATATCAGAAAAGCATCCGCTGCTATCCGCAGAGGATGTGGTTGCCTGGAGCAGAACTTTGGCAGCTGATTGTTCATGGGGCTGGCAAAGAGATCTATCAAAGGGAGACCCCATTTAAGGAAGATCTTCTGAACTACTGAAGGATGCAGCTGCCACTCGTGGGGCTGCAGTATCCTGCTTAATCTGTCTGCCAGGTAGTTGTCTTGGCCTGGAAGGTACACAGCCCTGAGGAGCATGTTGTGCTTGAGGGCAAAAGAACAAAGGATCCTGGACCCAGTTCCACCCTGTTTGTTCACATATGTGTGCTGTGTATTCCCCCTGATCTCTCTATCTAATCCCCAAATAATTCTGTCTGTAATTTATGACAAATCCCGTACTTGTAATCAAACCGCTTCTGATCACTGGAAGGAGCGGTATATAAGTCCTTACTAAATAAATAAAATAAATAAATAAAACATGGCAACTTGGTTGTCTGTCTGAATCAGGACAGACTGGTGAGCCAGGGTAGGAGTGAAAGCTTTGAGTGCTAATCGGATAGCTCTGAGTTCAAGGAGATTAGAAACATAGAAACATGACGACAGAAAAAGACCACATGGCCTATCTAGTCTGTCCTTCCATAACAACTACAACAGTCCACTTTTTGCCTTTAGAGATCCTCTGTGTTGGTCCCATGCTTTCTTGAATTCAGTTACTGTCCTCATCTCTACCACCTCCACTGGGAGACTATTCCACGGATCCACTACTCTTTCCGTAAAGAAATATTTCCGCATATCACTCCTGAATCTATCTCCCTTCACCCTCATCCCATGTCCCCTCGTAGCAGAACTTGCTTTCAATTGGAAGAGGCTCTCTCCCTGAACATTTATGCCACGGAGGTATTTAAACATCTCAATCATATCACCTCTATCCCGCCTTTCCTCTAAGGTGTACATATTAAGATCCTTAAGTCTGTCCTCATATGCTTTATAATGAAGCCCATTAATCATTTTGGTAGCAACCCTCTGCACCGACTCCATCCTGTTCACATCCTTTTGAAGGTGCGGTCTCCAGAATTGCACACCATACTCCAAATGAGGTCGCACCAAAGACTTATACAGAGGCATTATCACCTCCTTTTTTCTGCTAGCCATTCCTCTCCGTATGCACCCAAGCATCCTTCTAGCTTTTGCTGTCGCCTTTTCCACCTGTTTAGCTACTTTAAGATCATCAGACACAACCACGCCTAGGTCCCGCTCTTCTTTAGTGGACAAAAGTACTTCACCTCCTATACTGTATTGCTCCCTTGGATTGCTGCAGCCCAAATGCATGACCTTACATTTTTTAACATTAAATCCCAGCTGCCAAATTCTAGACCATTCTTCAAGCTTAGCTAGATCCCTCCTCATGTTATCTACCCCTTCCTGGGTGTCTACTCTATTGCAGATTTTGGTATCATCCGCAAAGAGGCAAACCTTACCCGACAGCCCTTCCGCTATATCACTAACAAAGATGTTAAAAAGAATTGGACCAAGGACAGATCCCTGGGGCACACCACTGGTAACATCCTTCTCCTCAGAGTGAGCTCCATTTACTTGTACTCTTTGTCGCCTCCCACCCAACCAATTTCTAACCCAAGCAGTAACTTTAGGGTCCATCCCTAGGGTGCTCAGTTTGTTTATAAGTCGCCTGTGAGGAACAGTGTCAAAGGCTTTACGGAAATCTAAATACACCACATCTAGAGCTCTCCCTCGGTCCAACTCCCTGGTCACCCAGTCAAAAAAATCAATCAGATTTGTCTGTGCAGCTTCCCAGGGAGACCAGAGGCCCTGTGTGCACTTGCCCAGACAATGAGCTCCCCAGCCTTGCAGGGAGGCATCTGTTGTCATCACTACTGTGTACCCTGGAATCTGAAAAGGCACCCCTTTCAGTAGATTGGGTGGGTGCAGCCACCAGTTGAGGGAGTGCAGAAATGGTCTGGACACCCTTATCATGTCTCTGAGGCTGCCTGTGGCCTGTGACCACTGAGTCCGAAGGCACCACTGTGCAGGCCTCATATGGAGCCTGGCATAGGGGGTCACATGTACTGTCGAAGCCATGTGGCCTAGAAGCCTCATGCAGAGTCTGGCGGAGACCAGGGAGCTGCTGAGAAACTGACTTGCTAAGGCCATCAACCTTTGGGCTCTGTTTTCTGGCAAGAATGCCTTTGCCAGGAGAGAGTCCAACCTTGCCCCTATGAACTCCAAAATCTGGGAAGGGAGCAAAGTGGACTTTGCGAAGTTTATGACAAATCCCAGGCGTTGTAGAAGAGCAATTGCCCTGAGGGTGGCTTGATTGGCCTCCTGACCTGTCTGACCCCTGATGAGCCAGTCGTCCAGATAGGGGAAGACAAAGATGCCCTAATTTCTCAGGTAGGCCGCCACCACTGCTAGGCACTTTGTGAAGACACTGGGGGCGGAGGAGAGGCCAAAAGGCAGCACTCTGTACTGATAATGGTTTCCTCCCACGATGAACCTCAGGTACTTTTTGTGGTCTGGATGAATAGCCAATCTCCCTGCTGGAGGTAGGGCAGAAGTGTTCCAAGAGTAAGCCTCTTGAACTTTTCTTTCACTAGGAACTTGTTGAGGTTCCTGAGGTCCAGAATGGGACGAAGGCCACCGGTCCTTTTGGGCACCAGGAAATACCTGGAGTAGAATCCGTGACCTTGCAAGTGGGGAGGCACAGGCTCCACCGCCCTGTCCACCAACAGACCCTGAAGCTCCTGACGGAGAAGTTCTGTGTGCAGAGGAGGCCTTGGAGGCTCCCCTGGAAAATATGGGGGTGGCAGTTGGTGGAAATGGAGGGCATATCCCTTGTGGATTATCTCCAGCACCCAACTGTCCCCGGTGATAAGAGGCCACTGGTGGGCAAAGAGGGTGAGGCGACCTCCTGTGCAGGGTTGGGAGAGCAGTGGAGGAGAGGTTATGCTCAAGGAGTCAAAAGCCCCCACCCTGCTGAGTGGTAGCAGGGGTCTGAGGTTTGGGGGTCCTCTGCCTACGGGGCCCATTACCCTGGCCCTTGGCTTGCTGACCCTGGGGGGGAGCTTGGGCAGCCTGATATTGTGGGTACTGTTTGTAGGCAGTGCCCTTCCTCAGGTAAAAGGGCTTTTTACCCGAGCCCTTCTTTTTATGAGAAGGGGCAGTCTTGTCCGAGTGAGGTGCTCGGTCTCAAGCTGAGCGGCCTTCTCAGTCATGGGCTTGCCAAAAAAGGTTTTCACCTCGGCAAGGGACATCGACCAACTTGTCCTGAACCCATTGCTCGAGGTCCGATGACTGCAGCCATGCCTGGCGTCGAGCCGCGATGCCGGCTGCCGCAACTCGGGCCGAAGCCTCGAAGCCATTGTAGGCGGCGTGGGACATGAACTTCGAGCAGTCCCGAATCCCCGAGGACAAGGACTTAAATCTCTGCAAGGGTTCCCCGGAGAGACCAGCAGAGAACCCGGCCAACTCCTTGGCCAGGTCCCGCAAGTACATGCCCATGTACAGCTGGTAAGACTGGACACGGCAAGCAAGCATCGAGCCCTGAAAACATTTTCTACTGACGCCATCGAGGTTTCGGGCCTCCCTGCCAGGAGGCACCGCGGAGTGCATCTTCTGACTCTTCAGACGATGCATGGCCGATTCCATAACCATGGAATGGTGTGGTAGCTGTGCCTTCTGAAAGCCAGGGCTCTTTCGGAGTCAATAGATCGAATCGACTCGCTTGCTAAGAACCAGCGCCGAGGCCGGTGCCTCCCACATACGGAAGAGGAGCCGTTCCAACATCGGAGGAACCGGGACAGTAAAGGCCTCCTTCGGAGGAGAGTCATACTGCAGCGCCTCGAGCTCTTCGGCTCGAGGCTCTTCCTTGGGATTCACTGGAACAGCCAAGGCAGTGGCCATATCCCGGACGAACTCCGAGAACCGGGTGTCCTCCGGGGGGGGATCTACTCCGGGGCTCAGACTGCGGTGAGTCCGAAGGGACGCACCAAGTCTTAAAGGTATCAGGAGACTCCTCGTCCTCCGTCTCCCAAGCTGACTCGTCCGAGGAAGAGTCGGGGTCCGACCCCGCAAGGCCCTGGAGCACCCGCCCCAACGCCGGGAGCACTGGCGTCGACGCCCTGGGTCCCGAACGGGAGGTCGAGGGAGACCGTGACCGAGGCCGACTCCGAGCCACGACGGACTCGAGTATCTGCTCGGTCTCCGGGGTCGACTTCGACGTCCCGGTGGTCGGGGCAGATGCGCCAGACAGGCTGGCCATCAGTGCCCACTGCTGCTCCATGAAGGCAGACATTCTGCTCTCCAAGGCTGTCATCCTGAGACGCAGCAGCCACCGACTCGGGCCCCAGCGGCGCCGGGCCCGACGTCGGCTCCCTGGGAGGAGAGTCCACGAGGACTACGGCTCCACACGAGGAACTTTGGCAGGCTTCTCCGGTTCCACAGGCCCGGGGCGACGGTCGGGGGTCTTAGACCTGGCCCTTGAGGAGCCAGGGACCTCCTCCTCCGACGCCCTCGCGAGCCGTTTCTTCCTCTTGCATTCCTGGTCGGGGGACCCCCTGTCCGAGGTGCTTTGACAGCGCTTGGGATCAGAATCCCGAGATGTCGAGGCCTCAGACGAAGTCCGGGACCGGCCGGAGGCTGAGTCCGAGAAAAGCCTTTCCTTTTGCTGCTGGCAACTTCGAAGTGCCTTGGAAGACATTTTTCCACAGGCCCCGCACGACTTAGGATCGTGGTCGGGGCCGAGGCACCGAAGGCAGCAGTCGTGTGTGTCGGTGAGAGACATTAGTTTCTTACACCGATCACACTTCTTAAAACCACTGGAAGCCATCGGGGAAAAAAGAGTCCCCGCGAGGTCAAAGGACAGGACTTCCAGGGAAAAAGAGAAAAAAGGGCGCAAACGCCAGCCACGAAGGGCAAAAACCGAAAAAGAAGAATCGGGCTCGATACCGGTGTACCAAACCCGGTGGGAGGGGAACCGGTGTCGAACCGGTAGAAAAAGAGCAAAAAATCGCTGAAAAAAATCTACTTTTAACCGGGAAAACTGGACACACGTCCAGTGGGCTTCACGGAACAAAAGAGACTGAGGTAAGATGGCACCTTTAGGCGGGAAGGGAACCGCGCATGCGTGCCTGCATTCCCAAAGGCTTTCATAGAAAGCTGGGGAAATGCTCCGCTGGGGCTTCATCGGTGCCGATGACACCCATATGTGAGGACTGACTTCCTGCTTGGTCCTGGAGAAATAGCAGCTATGATGCCACTCTATCAACTATGAGTCACCTGACTGAAAGCCAAACACAGTTTAGGACAACTATACAGAGGGTTGCCATGAGTTGACACCAACTCAACAGCACTTAACAATAAGTAAATTTCAGAGGGCAGTGCTGAAATAAACATTAATAATGGTCTCTCTTGTAACAACAAAAATCTCTCTGCATTATAAAAGAAGTACTACTACTTAGGAGTCTTGGATATCAGCACTACATACAAGACCAGTGACCTACAAAAGAAAGCTAAAAATTAAACTATGGGCCCTGTTTTACTAAAATGCAGAAAGACTTTGCCATTACAATGCATTAACAGCCAAAATTAATGCACAAAAACTGTGAACCTTCTGCATTAACTGCTGGGGGCACTGTCAAATGTTTTCAAGTAAGAATCAGGGAAGTTGCGTTTGGGCTTTTTTTTTTAGTGCCGTCAAGTCAGTGCTGACTCCTAGTGAACCAGCTGCCTCTGGGTTTTCTTGGCAATGTATCCCGGAAGAAGATTGCCAGGCCTTTTCTTCCAAGGCAATAGAGGGTAAAGTGACTTGCTCAAGGTCACAAGGCGTGCCAGTGGGAATTGAACCTTTGATCTTCTGGGTAATTAGGCTACTCCTCCACAGGGTTTATGTTTGCATTTTATAAGATACATGTTTTAAGGCTGTAAATGCTGATCCTACTGCCATATAGCACATGATAACAGGTACTATGTTTTCCTAACACCTACATTTTAAACATGTAAAATGCTGTTTTACATGTTCAAGTCATTAAAAAATTACCCTTATATTGTACAACTCATAGTTTTTCTATGAGATTTATACATTTTAGTTAAATATAGCCCAATAAAAATTAGTTGATAATTGCTAACCTATTGTAGCCTACAATACAATAAAAAGCCTACTCTTACATATTTCTAGTTAATGAATATAATTTTTCTTGGGCTTAGCAATACTACCAAGATAATCAAATTATGGTATCCTTAGAAACTCAAGCCCATTTTGCTCTTATTTTAATAATGTTTTATATTTAAATATCCCAATTCCTTACTAAAGTCCATAACTTGATGTTATGGACTTTTTTAATTGTATTGTACAATAATACTCTAACCTGATTGGATAAGACCATTTTTTTGTGTACAACCAATTGTAGTCTAATAATACATACAGAATAGAGGAGTAGCCTAGTGGCTAGAACAACAGCCTAGTACCCAATAGATCTGGTGGTCCTTCTGACCTTGGGCAAGTCACTTAACCCTCTATTGCATTAGCTACAAACTTAAATTATAAGCCTTCTGGGAACAGGGAAAGTCCTATGTAACTGAATGTAACGCCTTGAACTATCATTAGAAAGGCACGAGCTAAATATAAATAAATAAAAAATATGTAGAGGTCAGCAAAGAAGCAGTGCCGCACTTACTGTTATCCAGGAATTGTCAACTAACTCATTAGCTGTGATTCTGTGAGCAGGATCTACTTTCAACAGCTGCTGCAAGGTAACTTTGGCTAGAGGAAGAAAACAGTTTTTTTAAACGATTTATCTCTACAAGATACAGTTCTCTTTTTTCATCCAGCTTCTCACTTCAAAATTCAAAGCACTACTCTGCTGATGTAGTTCTGAGGTTAGTGTGCTATTTGACACCCTTTTTAAACCTCAATGTGAGGGAAAACCAATTTCAGTAAGAATATATATTAGGTGAGGATGGGAAAGAGCCTGTTTTGTCAATTTTCTTTGCATTTCATTATAATCATTAGTCGTGTCTGAACCATAGGGCAAGCAAGATCTTTGGCATAAGCAAAAAGTTGGAGAGAGGAAATTTTAGCTTGGAGGTACTCAGCACAATCTCTCAGCAGCCTGACTTAGCCCATACTCACTCACTTTCCTTCCCTTGGCCTAAGCGGAGCACTGTTACCCCCTAACCCAAGTCTACCCCCAATATTCTTCACTTTGGCCCTTTCCTACTTCTCCATTTGAAAATGCGCTTTCCTTATATCCTGCACATCAAAACTGGCCCCCTCTGGTTGCATAGCTGTGCTTTCCAGACCGTGCTTTCTTTGCATAGTATGCACATTGGAAAGCAGACAGCACATAATCGTGACTACCATGGAAACAGCGCTAGCACTAACAGATGCCACCATTCCCAACTGTATTTGATAGTACTATATAACTAAGTTAAAAAAAAAATGTTCTACATATATTTTTTCAAATATTTTTGAAAAACGTGCCTATATAATACCGGTAAAGTATTTGAAAGAAAATACTAAACATAACTTTAAAAAAAGCAACATTTTAAAGACATTATTGGCCCGATCTAGGAAGGCAAATATTGGGAATGGACGTCCCGACAGGATGTCCTGCCCTGCTATCCACCCTCAACCTATTCCACCTCCCATCCCCGTTACACATTCAGAGCCGCTGTGCATGCTGGGGAGGACAGGGTCGGCATGGGTGTGGAGAGTGGGTGGAGCATGTGCAGGACCGACCCCCGGACATACAGGATCGCCGGGGGGATGACCTGCTTTTTCCACCTCTGAGGTGGAATAAGCGCAGGGTGCCCCTCTGATCCTGCCCAGCAGCCCCCCAGAGCAACAAGCAGCACAAGGTGGGTCTCTACCGCCTGATCCGGCATGTGGGGTGGATGTCCCCATGCGTATGCAGGGGCACACTGGGTCGCCTTAGGGCCCTATCCTGCATCCATGGGCACCCAGACAGCACAGACGTGCCCCAACTGGGATCGGCTATAGGAGGATAATTTTATAAAGCGGCCCCTCGTTTTAAGTAGTAAAAGCGTACCTACTTAGACACTATTTTATGGAGAAAAGTGGATGCCTTCTTTAGAAAATGTCAGTATTTGTGGCAGAAAACGCACCTTGAAAGTAGTTGTGATCACTTACACCAACTTGTGAGGTAGTGTAAATGATTGCACATATTTAGCGCGCATATGGGTAAATTAAGGTATTTTATAATCTACATGTGTACTTGTGAGCACCAGCAATGAAAGTACATGCCAAGAAATCAAGGCATGTACATTTATACTGAATGTTCTTTTATAAGAGGCCATATGCACATTAATAATTAAAATAGCCCATCTTAGATGCCTACTCTCATGCTTTAAAGTAGGAACCTCCTTTTAAATGTTTCCTTAAAGGGGGTAATTTTATAAGGCATATGTGTGGATAAAAGTGCTTTACTGCCAAAACAGCCTTTTCTGAAAGCGCCTTGATTATATGCACCCAGAATTTATGCACATACAGCCCATATGTTACATAAGATTATCTGATCTAATACAGAAATTCCTAGAGTCAGGTTGGGGAAGAGTTAATGCATGCATACATATTTTATGACCAACCAATCAAGATACTATTGGGATCAATAAAAGATCCAACCTTCCTAAGATTCAGCCTAAATGAAGTTGCTACTTATTTTAATATAAATTTTTGTCAGACAAAAACTTATATTGAAGCAATTATTAATGCTCCAAAGACCATTTTTTGTGAATAAATGAAATAACTTTAACCAATAAATATGTCTTGAAATCTATTTAAAATCATTTTAAATACTGCTTTCTTCAACATTCTTATATATATATATATATATATATATATATATATATATCTATATATATATTCTAGAAGTGTATAACATAATATATTCCTCCAACACAGCACTATGTTTCAAACAACCACCAAATCCCACAAATCTACTTTAGGGAAAGTTATTTATCTGAAATGTTAGTGCTCTCTTGTCCTTTCATGTCCATGCTTTTCCTTATTTCCTTACTTGGGCCATCTGTTCCCATTAGCATTTGCTTTAATTTTTTACTCAATGTTTTCTCGAAATGGCAGCACCCACCTTACTAACTCAGTTTCCTGTTTAAACCCCCACATCACGTTTATTCTCGTCCGCTCAGGAGAGTTCTGATTTTGCTAATCTCCCAGTAAGTTGCAGTTGCATTGGTGGATGATGAGGCTTGACCATTTTGGTTTAACTGATATGTGGCTGTCTTCTGCTGACATAATGTTAGTTAATGAATTCTGGGATTCAGGATATAACATTCTTTGTGTGGATCAGGTATAGAAGGGGGAGAGAGGTATGGCTGAGTTTATTGCTTACATATCCTAAATATAATTTTCATTTTGGTTTACTTTTTTAACAGAGTTCTCTAATGCTCTGGTCACCCACAATGGGTGCTGAGGTATTTATGTGGTCTATAATCCCTCCCCTTTGTGTCCACTGATCCAGTGTTTTTGGCGTTAGTTTGGATTGCAATTTTTCATCATTATGTATAATGGGAGATTTTAATATTCATGTTGTAGAGGGCCTCTTCCTTATTGGTAATGATATACTGTGTGAGATGAAGCATGTACTGCGATGTGCTGAGCGTTTGTGGTGCAAGCATTGTTTGGTAAGTTCTCGTGTTAGTTATTTGAGTGTTTACCAGCAATATAAAGAAAGATTGATGACTAGAAAGAGGAAGTATTATAATTTGAAGTTGAGGATTTCTGTAGCTCGTCCAGTGACTTTGTTTTCGACTATAAGATATTTGCTCCGGGCAACTGTCAATTCTTTATTTACTGATAAGATCTACGTATGCAGACAGTTTGGCACAATATTTTGATGTCAAGGTGGTGAATTTAAGAAAGCAATCTACTGTAGTTCTCCTTACTGATTCTATGAATGGTACTCTGATTTGGTGAACATTTAATTTGATTTGGATTCGAGGGATGATGCATCTCATTTACTTTTGTCTCTGCTTTGATGTTTTGTTTATTGGATTCCTTTTCGGTGGGAGTGATGAAATCTCTTAAAGATTACAAAGTGCTTTTTTATGTGCCTTGGTTAATGCTGTCTGTTAGGATGGTTTGATTTATTTATATAATTTAGCATTGTTTATGTATCGCTTTTTGCCAGGTCAAAGCTGTTTACACAGAACAGTAAAATACCAACGTGTTCACGTAGAACATGTTGACTATACACAGATAAGATATACACAGATAAGATAAGCATAGCTTTTTTTCATAAGTTTGAAACACTTGGCCTTAGAGGTTATTAAGAGACTATGAATATCGTTCGAGGACTGAGGAAATTATACACAGTTTGAAAATAACAAAAAAAAATTTTAAGAGAATAATAAAATTTTTTTAAAAAAAATCTAAAAAAGTAAATATAGGTTTAAAAAAAATTAGTAAAAGTAATTCCATTGCAACCTTTATACAGGTCGTTGATGTGGAAGAAGGCAAGTTCATTCCAGCAAGTCTGGCTGACTTACTGCCTCATAAAACTCTGAGACCTGGTTGCATTTAGAATAGTTAAGCTTTGTCATGTAAAGGAAAATTATATTGAACTCAAGGTTAATAGTTGAGCCGATAAAGGAATTTATTTTTCATATGACTATACACAGTAAACATTGGATAAATTTGGCGTCTCAGGCTCTGAAGAGGGCGATTGTCATACCTGTTGTAAAAGATCCCAAGGAGAATTTAATAAATTTGAGTAATTATAGACCAATTTCTTTGCTCCCCTTATTAGCCAAGCTTTTTGAGCAACGTGTCCAGCATGATTTGGATGACTTTGTTGAGCATGTTCAGGTACTGGATCCATGGCAGCATGGTTTCAGGCCTTTATTTGTTTCTCTACAAGACAAGTTATTAAGTGGTTTGGAGGAGAGGGATTATTGCCTATCTGCTATTGTTTGTGAATTTAAAAGCTGCAAATGACATGGTTGTGCCGTCAATTTTACTGCAGTATCTGGCTGATCTTGGGGTGGGAGGTGTGGTTTTGTCCTGGTTTCCCTCATATTTCATGGACTGTGAACATCAGTTTTGTTTTCAAAATGCCCAGTCGCAGTGGTATCCCCTGGTACGTGGTGCACCACAGGGTTCTGCATTGTCTTCAATGTTATTTAGTATTAATGCTGCTCCATTGTGTGCTCTCTACACTTTTGTTTTTATGTCAATGATATTTTAATACTTTGATAAGTTTTCTATTGAGCTTGGGGGTTTTGACATCTATAATTCTGTGATCGTTTTTGCAAATTCTGAATACATTTTCCTCTGTTGACTTAGTGATTAACTATGATAAATCTGAGGCTATGATTGTTTCAGCTCCTATGGATGTTACTTGTCCTACTATCCTAAATTTGGATGGATACTCTATCCCCATAAAAGATATGATCTGTTATTTAGATATGCTTTTAAATAGACATTTTTCTTTCACATCTCATGTTTTATGGACAGTTCATGCTATTTATTAAGAGCTTCCGATATTATGTCATTTGAAATATATTTTGGAGGTTGCTGATGTTAGGACTGCACAGTCCTTGGTGTTACATCATTTGGACTACTGCAGCATACATTTTCTGAACTTGCCTAATAATGTTTAGTATCCTCTACAGATGGCATAGAATTCTGTTGCCTGTGTGATTTTAGGACTGCGAAAGACTGAAAATAATACCACAGCCTCGATTTGCATTGGTTATCTGTATTACGTAGAATTCAATTTAAAGATGTTAGCATGTTTTCTAAGGTTTTGCATTCATGAATCCGAACTGAATTGACCCATCTGTTTCATTTCTGTGTACTGTCTCGTGTTCTGTGATCTGCTTCACAGGGGTCTCGTATTGTTTCCTACTATTGCATCTGTATGGAAAGCAGTCACACAATCATTTTTTTCTGTAAGGGGGCCAATAATCTGGAACTCTATGCCCCAACTTGTTTGGTGGGTTTCATAATCCAGATGCCCTTAACTACAGAGCAGACAGAGCTGAAAGATTCCAAATTACCCCGTCTACTGATAACCTGATTAATATGAATAAAATACAACACCTAAATGCCTGTATGCAAATGTTAGAAGTCTAAAAATAAGATAGAAGAGTTTGAATATATAGCACTAAATAAGAGGTTACATATGATTGGTACCTCAGAGACCTGGTGGAAGGAGGACAACCAATGGGAAACTGCAATACCAGGGTACAAACTATATCACAATGATAAGAGTAGATCAAATTGGTGGAGGGGTTGCGCTCTGTTAGAGAGGGTATTGAGTCACACAGGATTAAAGTTTTGCAGGAAACAAAATACACTGTAGAATCTCTATGGATAGAAATTCCATGTCAAAAGGGGAAGGCGATGGCAATGGAAGTGTATAAATGGATGATAAAATGCTCAAAGAAATCAGGGAAACTAACAAAAAGTTACAACACAGTAAAAATAATGGGTGATTTCAATTACCCCGGTATCGACTGTGTCAGTTTCACAGCAGGACATGCTAGGAAGATAAAGTTTCTAGATGAAATAAATGACTGTTTCTTGAACCGACAAGAAGGGAAGCTATTTTGGACCTCATCCTTAGTGGATCACAATATTTGGTGCAAGAAATAAGGGTGTTGGGGCCACTTGACATTTGATTTAATACATGGAGGAGGATCAGGGATGAAAATCCACATTACTACCTTTTAACTTTCAAAAGGGAGACTATGATAAAATGAGGAAAATAGTTAAGAAAAAACTAAAAGAAGCAGCTGCAAAAGTTAGATTTCTGCTACCCAAGTGCATGACACTGCACTTTTCCGCATTAAATTGTAGTTGCCAAGCATTAGACCATTCTTCCAGCTTTTGTAGATCTTTCCTCATGTTAACCACTCCCTCGGGGGAGTCCACTCTGTTGCAAATTTTTGTGTCATCTGCAAAAAGACAGACTTTTCCATTCAGTCCTTCAGCAATATCACTCACAAATACATTGAACAGTGCCGGGCCCAGGACCGAACCCTAGGGCACCCCGATAATCACCTTCCTTTCATCCAAGTGAGCTCCATGTACCATCACCTTCTGTTGTCTGTCAGTCAACCAATTTCTAATCCAGTTTACCATCTTGGGGCCCATCCCCAAGCTACTGAGTTTATTGACAAGCCTCCTATGAGGAACAGTATCAAAGGCTTTGCTGAAATCCAGGTAGATGACATCCATTGCATGCCCCTGATCTAGTTCCTTGGTCACCCAGTCAAAAAACTCAATCAGATTTGTTTGGCAAGACCGTCCTTCGGTAAAATCATGTTGCCTCGGATCTTGCAACCTGTTGGTTTTGAGAAAGTTCACTATTCGCTCTTCAGGAGCGCCTCCATTACTTTTCCCGCCACCGAGGTAAGGCTCACGGGCCTGTAGTTTGACACTTCTTCCCTGTCACCACTTTTGTGTAGAGGTACGATATCAGCCATTCTCCAGTCCTGAGGAACCTCTTCTGTTTCCAAGGATCTGTGGAAGACATCCTTTAACGGTCCTGCAAGAACCTCTCTGAGCTCTTTCAGTATCCTGGGATGTATCCCATCCGGTCCCATGGCTTTGTCCACTTTCAGTTTAGCAAGTTTTTCTAACACCTCATCTTCTGTGAATGGTGTGGTATCTACTTCATTCGCATTTTTATATTTGGGAGTCACAGCTGGTCCATCTCCAGGATTTTCTTTAGTAAAAACAGAGCAGAAGTATTTGTTTAGCAATTTCGCTTTTTCACTGTCACTTTCCATGAGTCCTTTCCCAGCACTTCTGAGTCCTGCAATTCCAACTCTGATCTTCTTCCTTTCCCGAATATACCTGAAGAAAGTTTTGTCGCCGCCCTTAACATCTTTAGCCATCTTTTCCTCTGCCTTTGATTTTGCTTTCCTTATTTCTCTTTTTGACTCTTTGAGCTATATTTCATAAGCTGAGGGTGCTATAACCGATACGCAGCATCATAGACCACTCTGACTTCAGAACAGTAGCTCAGGCCCTCATCATTCCTCACCTTGACTACTGTAATGCCATCCTTCAGGGTCTACCGAAGAAAACATTAAACATCCTACAAATGGCACAAAATGTTTCAGCCAGGATTATCATGAACAAGAACCTAGTAGATCACATTACACCAGTCCTGATTGAACTACACTGGCTACCCATCTCGGCACGAATAATTTTCAAAGTTCTAATAACAACATTCAAAATCATCCACAAAGTATCCCCCTCATTCCTTTCTAACCTCATCACCACACAGCCGCTCAACAAAAGCAGACGGACCACTAACCTGAACACCCTCTGCGTACCAAGCAGCATAAGAGCAGTCAACGTACGGACGAGCAACCGGGCCTTCACTTACGCGGCTCCCATGCTCTGGAACCACTTGCCTCATGAGATACGCCAGATCAATGACCTAAAGGACTTCAGGAAAAAGCTTAAGACCCACCTTTTCCAATCCCATTACGGCATCACCTAGACAAATCTACCTCTACTTATCCCACCCTGCTGACCTACCCCTAAGTTAATGTATATATGTAGATATTCTAACCCCCAACTCCTCTTAGATTAAATGCTCCCCCTCTGATAAAATTTTAACTGTACATTATGTGTCCTCCCCCATGTAATCAGATTGTATGCTTAAATTGTGCTGTTCTCCTCTCTGTAATCAGTCTGTATGCTTAAATTGTGCTGTTCTCCTCTCTGTAATCAGTGTGTATGCTTAAATTGCACTGTACATCCTTCCTCTCAAGTAGACCGCTGCTGATCGCTGGAAGTAGCGGTATACAAATTTATAATAAATAAATAAATAAATAAATCCTGTATTCATTTCTGTGTTCTTCTGTTTGCAAGCTTTTGAATTTTACGAAAGCTGTGTTTTTTGCCTTTATTTGAGCAGCCACTTTGGAAAACCAAATAGGTTTCCTTCTCCTCTTGTTTTTATTTACTTTTCTTACATATTTATCTGTTGCCCCTTTTATTGCCACCTTTAGTTTAGCCCATTATAATTCCACTTCCCTTATCTCCTTCCACCCTGTCATCTCCTCCTTTAGGTACTCGGCCATTTTATTGAAGTCAGTGTTTTTGAAGTTTAGGACTTTGAGCTTGCTATGATTGGCCTGTACCATGGCTTTCATCTCAAACCACACCGTGTGATGATCACTGTTGCTCACAGGGGCACTCACGCAGACATTCGACACGCTATCACCATTGGTGAGCACTAAATCCAGCTTTGAGCTAATAAGAGAAAATATTTTTTTATTCAATACGTAATCAAACTCTGGAATTTGTTACCGGAGAATGTAGTAACAGCTGTTAGTGTAAGTGGGTTTAAAAAAGGTTTGGACAAGTTCCTGGAGGAAAAGTCCATAAACCAGTATTAAAGAGGACCCAGGAAATCCACTGCTTGCCCCAGGACAAGCACTGTGGAACCTGTGTGTCTTTTTGGGAACCTGCTAGGTACTTGTGACCTGGATTGGCCACTGTTGTATACTGGGTTTGATGAACTTTGGTCTGACCTACTATAGCATATCTTATGTATGGGCTTAGGCCATTTTGGGCAGGACAAACTTTTTATATATATAACTGGGTAGTTGGGAGGGGGAGGACATCAGAGGTATTGGAGACTTCTTTAACTTGGGGTACTTGGTGCACCATGGGTAGGATATTGAGAACAGACAGATTTCAAACTATTGCAGTACCTAGATTTGGTTAGGCAGAACTGAAAATATTTCCAGCCAGCTTGCTTCCTTCTCTTGGCCTAACCACATTCTCAAGAGGGGGAGACGCGCCTGTATTTAGGCACCTTAAAATTTGGTCACTGGGGAATAGAATAATTGAATGCAGAGGTTTAGCTGGCTAACTTATACCAAAGGTCTACTAAATCATTTGAAAATCTAACTCTTCATGCATAGGCTCCTAAATTCCGAGCAACTCTAGTATATTGTGGAAGATGAAAGTATTTGATGGAGAAGTTGATGGAGAAGCTGTGAGGTATATTCATGCTCTCAGTACTGAATGCTTTGTTCAAAAGTCTGTTTAGGAAGTAAATAAAGCAAGTTTCTCTTTTCCTTTGTGGTTAAGATTTTGTGATCTGAAATAACACAAGCACAACACTGTTGCAGGTAAATCAGCAATATTCTTTGCTAAGTATTATTTATTCAAAAGAACAATATTGTTGGATTACCTAGGTCTATTTAACCCAAAATGACATTTGGTGGTGTGATGACTCAGAGGTCACTGTAATTCGCAGCACTAAAATCTATCTTTTGCAATACCTACTGTTTTTTAACATTTTACTCTCTCTTAAGGTAAGCGGGGCTGGTGCACGGGTTTCAGCCTTGCACCCCTCACTGCCACTTATTAACTTCAAGCTTCTAGCCCCTCAGATTCCTGTAGAAAAGCATAATTGTACATATCTTTCCAATGGGTAATGGCTGTTTGCAAACTGCCACCCTTTCTGTAGGTAAATGTATGTGCTGATGGTTGATTGTCAGGACCTACTGAATAGCATTGATTTTAGCTGCTCTCTGCTGCCTCTTAGAAACTGTTGCACTAGGCAACCACCTCATCTTGCCTGGTGGTTGTGCTGGTCCTTCAGTTGAGTACTACTATATATTTTAGCAAACCTTTTCTATGTACTTACCAGAGTCACTAACATTTTTCCACACTGGATCATCAAAGTTCAGCTCTCCCTTGTTTATAATTTCAAAAAGTTTATCTTCTGTGTTTCCCATAAAGGGTGGGTCACCACATAATCTAAAATTAAAATTGGAGGCAATTTACATTTTCATGATTTGCTCTGATGGAACAAAAGTTGTACAGTGCATCATTCTATGAACTGTATTTGAACAATATTAGCACTACATTGTACATAATTATTGATACTAGTATACAACTCACATTGATAAATCTGTAACATTTGTGAGAATGTGGACATATTAGGTGAGTGGAAAGTTGCCGTTGTTATCTAATTGTATTACTGTATATCTGTCTATCGTTCGGTATTGCGGCTCAGTTCCTTAATATTCTAGGAAGAGGTAAGTTTTAAGTCTATGAAATTCAGAATTATCATCAATAGACCTCAGTGTTCATCTGGGAGTGTGTTCTATAGGGATGAATTGACTAGAGAGAATTTTCTGTTGCAGGTAGTTGGTTTGATTTTTGTCTTTAAGATTGGAATAAGTAAGCGCTGGATGTTGGATCTTTTCGATCTGTTGTCATGGCTTTGTATATCAGGATGTGGCAGTGTGGTGGGAAGGACTTTTCTTTAAAACACAGGTCGGACAGTAGCTCAGGAAAGCAAAAGAAGTTTTTATTCTGTCCCAACTTGTTAAACCTTCACAAAGCAACACCCAGAACATACAGCAGTTCAGGGAAAACAAAATCAGCTGTACTTCACTCCCAGCTTGTTAAACCTCTACAAGCTGGTTCTCCCAGCCCTACGACCAGCCCCAGTTAAAGTTCCTATCTCAGACTCCTTTACACGGCTTGTTTTTGATGGACTTCTGGCTCCAGGTGCCTCTCTCCCTCCTGCAGCCTGCTGGGTTCTTAACTTCTCCCTGTGAGCCACACCCTCCCAGCCCTGAACTCTGGGCTGCAGACTCTCTTAAAGGGGACTGTTGAAACTCCCTTTGGAGAAGGATGCGTAACATTCAAAAGACCCCATCACACAAGAGTTTGTATCTGATGATAGACTGTGTAGGATCTTAAAAATGCAAAATATTATTTTGTATCTAATTCGGAATTGTATTGAGAGCCAGTGCCATTGTTTTAGTATAGATGTAATGTGTGTGGTCATGTCTTAATGTGCCTATTATTATACAAGCAGCTGTGTTTTGGGCCATTCGCAGTGGGTAAAGTACATGTTTTGAGAGCGTACCAGATAGTCTTCTAATTGATGTGTTATATTTGGCCTGCTTGTACTTAAGGACTAATAACAAGTCACATCATAGGTATGGAATATAACTTTCATTATTTCCTCTAATTTCTCTTTCAGGAAATCTACTACCAAATATTTCATATTATCTTTTTACTTTTGATTCTCTCTCAGCATGATGTCCATGCTTTCTCTGTCTCTTACTTTCAGATAAGCACAGTTACTTACCTGTAACAGGTGATCTCCGGAACAGCAGGAATTAGTCTTCACATATGGGTACGTCGGCGCCGACGGAGCCCGCATGGAAATGCTCCCCAGCATCCAATCAGAAAGCCTTTGGGAGCATCCCTCGCGCCTGCGCGGTGACTTCCCGCCTTTCCCACTGCCTCTCCCCAGTTGAGTTTCATAGCTGAGACAGAAGGAGAGAAAGAGGAAAGGAAATAGATAGATACAACTCCTAGGGGAGGTGGGTGGGTTGTGAAGACTAATTCCTGCTGTTCCGGAGTTCACCTGTTACAGGTAAGTAACTGTGCTATCTCCAGGAACAAGCAGGAATGAGTCTTCACATATGGGGACTCCCTAGCTGTGGGTGCCAGGGGAGATCCCATAAAATGCGTATCCCTGGAACAGGACGGCATTTCCCAAACCTGAATCTCCGGCATCCCCTGGGGGATGGAGGGTAGGAGTTGAATAGAGCAGAGCTGTAGAGGAACAGCGAATCTAAAGACTACAGGGAAAAAAGTCTTTAGAAGGTATGTCAAGTATCATCAAAATACTTAATGAACTAGCACAATATAGAGCTTACCTACTGGATTGTAGGAAGTAGACTGTAGATGCAGTAGCGGAATCTTCAAGGTGACTCCACAGCAGTGAGGAAAAAGTTCCAATCTGGAATGGGCAGGTGACCCAGGTGTCAGCCGGGGCAGGATAAGATCGGCAGGCCTCCAATGAAAAGCTTTATGGGAAAAGCTGAGAACTCATTTAGGTACAGAGTCATAAACATTGAGGACTAAAAGAAGAAGACTGACCGATCTGGAAAATTAGCCCAGTCCGGAAGGGAAGAGAGGGTATGTAAAAAAGCCCCTATTCCCAAGGCGAACAGAAGTGTACCCAGGAACACTGAAGATGTACACTGTCCTTCCTAGCTGTTAAGCGAAAGGAAGACATTGAAGTTTGAGACTGCATAGATAGGGAGATGTATAACAAAAATAGAAGCTGTTGACGTCACAGCAGTAATGGTTAGTATAACCCGTCCCAGTCACTGAGCCGTATGATAATAGGCAAGTTGACTGTCCGGACCCCATAAGGAAATAAAAACCTAAGCACTGACAGTCAGGGAGATAGATAGACATAGGATGCTATGGACCTCTCCCAATATGCGTATGCCTATATATATATATATCTGGAAGACATACATATCTATACCTATGAGAAGATATGTATGTAGACAAGTGGGTTTTTTTTTTGTTTTTTTTTACATATATCTACATATAGACATGTAGATAGATATATGTATAGATAGAGGTGGGATGGCTGACGCCCACCCAGGGTACAAAAACATGTATGCCCACATACATAAAAATAATGTTTCAGAATACATGCCTGCAACTGAGCCACAGAAAAAAACATTCACATGGGGAATGTGATGGGAAAAAAATTCATCCATCAATAGGGGGTGAAACCCACCTGAAGAAATATAGAGAATCGATTTCTGTGGAGCAGGAATGTAGGTCAGTGGAAGAACCAGTATGGTTGCATGAAAAACAGAGGATAACAGCAGTCTGGCAAGAGTACGTCAGCAGTACTTTAGGACTCTGATACGTCCAAAGGACAAGAAGAACGCATAGACGAAGATACCAGAGTGACCCAGCCAAGGGGTTCAGGGGTATCATGTACGATAAAGGAGTATGCGTTGTCCAGTGGAGTAGAAAAACATAATGCCAAGCTGTAAGGAACAGGAGCCTATTCCGGTCAGATTGGGAACTCCGTGGACAATTACGCAGAAAAGCTTGTCTGCTGTATATGAAAGACCCTCAGAGACAAAGGTCAATGCTCTGTAGTAAGGGCCCAGAGTAGAAGCTTCTCTGAAGGTTGCCGAGAGCATTGTGCAGGAGAATTATAAGATAAAACTGACAGGAGTCAGGCGTGTTGCCACATCCGAGGAAAGGATATGGCTAGAAGAAGATAAGCTGCAGTGAATAGTATTATGCAAGATAGTTGCAAGCAGCTTGCAATGAGCATTAAAGTAATCACTGGAACTCCTGCATATACAGCAACTGAACAAAACAGAGGGGATTCTCCTGTAGAAAACAGAGATAAAACAGACAAAGGCAGCGGAGAGAATCTCCGTCCCTGTCCGATGAGTTGTTCAGAGCACGCAGTGAAGGGAAAAATAACAGGCTACACTGGAAGAAAAAAAGTGTTTCAGTATGGCACCAACTCAAGCAGGGGAAACCCTGGAAGAAAGGGGGTTGGAAAGTGACTTACCATAGGGTAAGGCAGCTGAAGGAAAAGATGTCCATATGGGGACAGAAACTATCATGGGATAGTTGTGACCTCCCTTCGTGGTAGTAAGAATGGGAGAATACTGCAATCCATGGACAAAAGTATCCAAGAGCATAGCATACTGGCAAAGAAACCAGTGTAGAGTTTGAAGAATAAACTTCTGCTAAGGGGAAGTTAATTGTAGATTGCAATACACAGGAACCTATGGTTGCTGGTTATGAGCAGACTGGGTAGAGTCTGGAGACTTCAGACTAGGATGAGATGTCCCTTGCTTGGGTACACCGGGAGGATGGGCAGAAGGATGAAACTTTCTCTTCTTCGGGAAAGAAGGTTTGGTAGGACATTTCCTACGTCCTGGGGAAAAAGAAGGCTAGGATGGTTTCCAGAACTAGGAAAGTCAGTGGAGCAATGAGCAACCTGACGTAAAGCTTCTCTATTGAAAAGATTGTCTCCAGTACAAGGAGAATTACCCAGTGTATGTTTTGCCCATCTGCTCAAGTCTGAAGCCTGCAGCCACGCTGTACGACGCGCTCCAATGGCAATAGCAGAGGATCTGCTAACAGACTCAAAAGAGTCTAGAGAAGCACGAGAAAGGAACCAAGAGACATTCCTGCTATGATTAAGAAGCAAGGAATAGTCAGAGGCCTTGGGTTCTGACAAAAAAGGAGACAAAAGAGATAACTTCTCTGTGACCTCCTGAAGTGTGAGACTCATATAAAAATATATGAAATAATTCTTGAAGCCAACATAGAAGTTTGGAAGGTTTGACGTCCAAATGCATCCAGTGCTTTAGATGCATGACCTGGTGGGAAAGAAGAATGCTTCTTCTTGCTTCTGACCTTCCTCATTGCTGATTTCACTACAATGGAATGATGCGGAAGTGGGCTTATCTGAAACCCCGGAGAGGGAGGCACCTGATACAGAACATTCATGGCTGTAGAAGGCGCAGGAACCTGTAAAGGTGATTCCCAAATCCTCAGAAGAAGGTCCTGCAAAGACTGATGCAAAGGAAGCATTATGGTTTCCTTTTCTGCAGGATCTTGGTCAAGAGTAGGACCAGGAATAGGAATGGCAAGAAAGGCTGCCATGTCAAGGAGAAATTTCTGAAAAGAAGGATCTCCCAGAGGAACTATTCCTGGGTAGGCTGAGGTTGAATAAGCAGCGTGAACACCAGAAGACCTACTGGACTGGTGCATACAAAGAATCCTGCTAGATGGAGAACGATACTGACAGTTCTGATTCGAGGCAGTTAGTACTGCGTCGTCAGTTCCCGGTATCGATTCCAAGCTAGGCATAGAAAGGATCGATGGCACCGATGGAACTGCAGGAAACGACGTCAACACCGGTACCGGCATCGGGGATGGTAATGCCATCGTAGCAGGTATCGGAGGTTGCCGAAGCGGTACCGAGGTAACCAGAGAGCTTTGGTGATTATCCCCGGTACTGCGTAGTCGGAGGCGACATGGATCGGCTCTGAAACGTGTCGGGACCAAGTCACCTAGACTGGATATGGATTCCAGACTGGGCATCGAACCGAGCGTCGGTTGGGGAATCGGCGATGCCGCTACCTGAAGGTCAATAGGAATCGTATCGATCGGTACCGAAGGCACCGAGGACATCCAAGGATGACGCCCGGTGAAGAGAGGAACACTCGACACCAGCGCCGATGTCGTGGTATCGGTACCGCTCGAAGCCGGTACACCCACAAGCATGGCGTAGATAGAGGAAAGCCCATCTGGGGCGCATCGGTCGGCCCCGAAGGTACCCAGGGCACCAGATGACGATCCCCGGTGAAGAGTGGAACACTTGACACCGATGCCGACGCCGGGGCATCGGTACCGGCCGACTCCGGCATCAACCCCGCGGTTGGCTGGGATACAGGAAATCTAGACTGGGTCGTATCGATCGGCCCCGAAGGCACCGAGGACTCCCAACGACGATCCCTGGTGAAGAGCGGAGCACTCGACACCGGTGCCGATGCCGGGGGATCGGCACCGCTCGAAGCCGGCACCAACCCCGCGCATGGCTGGGAAGCAGGAAAACCAGTCTGGGTCGGGTCGATCGGTCCCGAAGGTACCGAGGACACCAGACGACGACCCCTGGTGAAGAGTGGAGCACTCGACACCGGTGCCGATGCTGGGGGAGCGATACCGCTCGAAGCCGGTACCAACCCCGCGCATGGCGGGGACGCAGGAAAGCCAGGCTGGGTCGTGTCGATCGGCCCCGAAGGTACCGAGGACACCAGCTGACGATCCTCAGTGAAGAGTGGAGCACTAGACACCGGTGCTGATGCCGGGGGATCGGTACTGCTCGAAGCGGATACCACCCCTGAGCATGGCTCAGGTATGTTCTGTGAGGAGTGAACCCCAGGAACAACCTGAAACCCCGTAAATGCTTTGGAGCCCGAAGACTCCCGCCGGGGTCTTATTGCCAATGGGGTCTTGAGGGCAAGGCCGGAGCAGTCATCATGCTGGGCATGAGACCTACCGCTCAAGAATTGGCTAGTCTTAACAGACTGTTTGTGGGTTACCTGATCCTGGAGAGAAGAATAAACCCGCGTCCTCACCTCAGGAGGAAAAACGGCATCGAGAGATACCCGAAAAAGGGAAGGTCTTCTCCCGATACTAAAGCTCGATGGACCAGGGGAAAAGGGGTCAGGACCCAAACAGGTTAGACACCAGGCACTGGAGTCTAAAAAGAAAACTAAGTTTCCGCAGTGAAGGCACTTCTTAGGGGAAGAAGGCTCCATGTTGGAAAGGCCTGTTAGGCCTCTAAAAGATAAAAGAAAAAACTGAGAAGTTATTTCTCTAAGTTGGAAAAGAAAAGAATAAAGCACCGGCGGTGCCGGTATCGGCAGGAAAGACAGCCGCGACCACAGGAAAGAGTAGTTACTCACCTGTAACAGGTGTTCTCCAGGAGCAGCAGGAATCAGTCCTCACTTATGGGTGACATCGGCGCCGACGGAGTCCTCGCGGAGCAATTTCCCCAGCTTTCGAAGAAAGCCTTTGGGATTGCAGCGCACATGCGCGGTCCTCTTCCCGCCCAAGGATGCCATCTTGCTCAGTCGAATGACATAGCGGAAGACAGCAACCATAAGGATGACTGCAACTCCAGGGGAGGAGGGAGGGTAGTGAGGACTGATTCCTGCTGCTCCTGGAGAACACCTGTTACAGGTGAGTAACTACTCTTTCTCCAGGACCAAGCAGGAAGTCAGTCCTCACTTATGGGACTCCCTAGCTTAAGGCTACCGGAGACCTCAAGCTGGAAAAAGAGAGCTCCCTCCAGCTCAACCGCACAGAAGGAAGGAATCTTCTCTGAATACGAATCCGGCCGGTAGCCAACATCGGGGCCGGCGGGTAGGAGTTGCCTAAACCTCAAAGAAATTGTGGAGGACTGCCTGTCCAAAAGCACTATCCCTGCGGGACTCCCTCTCCAGGCAGTAATGAGCCGCAAAAGTCTGGCTAGAAGACCAAGTAGCGGCCCGGCAGATGTCTGCCAACGGAACAGAGCGGAGGTGTGCGACAGATGCCGCCTTCGCCCGAGGCCGGCTGCCCCATACGCCCAGGCGATGCAGTCAGCTACCCAGATGGACAGAGTACGCTTCGATACAGATAACCCCAACCGATTGGGGTCAAAGGAAACGAAAAGCTGAGCAGCTTTCCTATGCTCACGCGTACGGTCAAGGTAGAAGGACAAGGCTCTTCGACAGTCCAGGGTATGCAGAACAGTCTCAGCTCTGCTGGTATGTGGCCTGGGAAAGAAGGTCTGAAGAACCACCTCTTGATTGATGTGGAAAGAGGAAACCACCTTAGGAAGAAACTTAGGGTGAGTCCGTAAGACAACCCTATTCCTGTAGAACCTAGGGTAATGGGGCTCCGACACTAGGGCCTGTAGTTCACTAACGCGCCTAGCGGAGGTGAGGGCTACCAAGAAGAGAGCTTTCCATGAGAGGAAGCGGAGGGGGCAGGTAGCCATGGGTTCGAAAGGCGGGCAAGTAAGCCTTTGTAAAACCACATTGAGGTCCCAGTCAGGAGCCGGAGGGCGCAATGGGGGCCTAAGCAGAAGCAGGCCCCTGAGGAAACGGGCCACCAAGGGATGCGAGGAAAGGGGCTGGCCCTCCACCGGCGAATGATGTGCAGAGAGAGCACTGAGGTGGACTCTGACAGAGTTGGACTTGAGGCCTAGATCGGAGAGGTGCAGCAAGTATCAGAACGCTGAGAACACCAGACGGAGAAGCGACGCCATTTGAGTGCGTAAGACTTCCGGGTAGAAGGTCACCGAGATGCCAGGACGACAGCTTTCACCTCCGGGGGGAGCGAGAGCGGGGCCAGGACTACCCTCTCAGCAGCCAGGCCATCAGGTGAAGGGCCCGGAGGTTGGGGTGCAGAAGAGTACCCTGATCTTGGGTCAGAAGATCGGGCTGAAACCCCAAAGGGAGAGGGGTGTCCACCGCTAACTGCAGGAGCAGAGGAAACCAGGGTTGCCTCGGCCATCGGGGCGCTATCAGGATCACGTAGGCCCCGTCCCGGGCAACCTTGAAGAGCGTCTGGGACACCAGCGGCATGGGAGGAAAGGCATACAGTAGGCCTGTGGACCACGAAATGAGGAAAGCATCCGGGGCCACTCTGAGGGGATGCGGATGCTGAGAGCAGAACCGGGGGAGCTGCCGGTTCAGGGGACTGGCAAAGAGGTCCACGGTGGGGGAGCCCCACCGGCGGAAGATTTGCTGGGCAACGCCGGGGTTCAACCTCCACTCGTGGGGCTGCAAGACCCGGCTCAGCCTGTCGGCCAGGCAATTCTCCTGCCCGGGCAGGTAAACAGCCTTGAGGAGGATGTTGTGGTCGACTGCCCAGGAGCACAGTCGCCGGGCCTCCTGACAGAGCAGGAGGGAGCCCGTGCCCCCCTGTTTGTTCACGTAGAACATGGCCACCTGATTGTCCGTCTGCACCAGTACGGACTGGCGAGAGGTGAGGTGAGAGAAGGTCCGCAGAGCTAGGCGGATCTCCCGCAGCTCCAGGAAGTTGATTTGTTGAGCCGCCTCCCAAGGAGTCCAAAGGCCTTGAGTGCGCGCTCCCTGGCAATGCACTCCCCATCCCAAGAGAGAGGCATCGGTCGTCAGCACCTGGGAAGGTGCGGGAGACTGAAAGGGCATACCCCGTACCAGGTTGGGCAGGTGGAGCCACCACTGCAGAGAGGAGACCAGGCGGTCGGAGATCTGTAGAAGGTCCGCCAGACCTTCTGTGGCCTGATGCCATTGAGTGCGGAGACACCACTGGACAGGCCTCATATGCAGTCGGGCGTTCGGCGTGACATGGACCGTGGAGGCCATATCACCGAGCAGCTGCAGGAACCTCCGGGCCGAAACCGGAGACGCACTGTGGAACCTGCCGGCCAAAGCCATGAGCCTGTCGGCTCGCTCTCGAGGCAAGAAGGCACAAGCTCGAAGAGTGTCGAGCCGAGCTCCTATGAACTCGAGATCCTGAGAGGGGCGCAACGTGGACTTCCTGACGTTTATGACAAAGCCCAAATGCTGAAGCAGAGCCACCGTACGCTGCGTGGCCTGAGCGACCTCTGGGGCCGACTGCGCCCGTACGAGCCAGTCGTCCAGGTAAGGAAAAACGAACAGGCCCTGAAGCCTCAGGAAGGCCATTTTGTGAACACCCTGGGGGCGGAGCACAAGCCGAAGGGCAGCACGCGGTACTGATAGTGTTTCCCGGCCACTACAAATCTGAGATATTGTCGGTGGTCCGGATGAATCAGGATGTGCGTATAGGCATCCTTTAGATCCAAGGAGCATAGTCAATCTCCCTGCTGGAGGTAGGGCAGCAAGATTCCAAGGGTAAGCATCCTGAACTTTTCCCGCTGCAGGAACATGTTGAGGTTGCGCAAGTCCAGAATGGGTCTGAGGCCTCCCGTCCTCTTTGGGACCAGGAAGTATCTGGAGTAGAACCCCTGACCCCACTGAGGTTGGGGCACCAGTTCCACAGCCTGCTCCTCCAGTAGACCCTGCAGCTCCTGAAGGAGTAAGTCTCTGTGCAGAGGGGGCCTCGGAGGCTCCCCCGGAAAGTAGGGGGGAGGCACCTGGTGAAAATGCAAGAGGTAGCCCCTTTGAACCACCTGCAGCACCCAGGAATCGGATGTTATGGCTGACCACCTGTGAGCGAAGTGGATCAGCCTGCCCCCCGTGCTGAGCGACGGGCGCGGAGGGGGAAAGGCTATGATGGCATAGTCAAAAACCCCCACCCTGCGTGGCAGGGGGCTGTGTAGCGGGCTTGGGGGCCCGCGGCCTACGGGGGCCATTCCCCTGACCCTTAGTCTGTGGGCCCTGAGTGGAAGCCGCCGGTACTTGGTATTGAAGGTGGGATTGCTTATAGGCAAGCACCTTCCTCGGGTAAAAAGGCTTCTTCCCCGGACCCTTCCTCTTCTGCGTGGGAGCGGAGGTCTTTTGGGACAGTCGAGTCCAAGTGAGAGTCTCGGACTCGAGTTCCGCAGCCTTATCGGACATGGGCTTGCTGAAAAGGTTGTCAACTAGGCAGGGGACATCGACTAACTTGTCCTGTACCCACGGCTCGAGGTCGGATGACTGGAGCTAGGCCTGTCGGCGGGCACCAATGCCGGCTCCGGCTACTCAGGCCGACGCCTCGAAGCCGTCGTAGGCCGCCCGAGAAAGGAACTTCGAGCACTCTCGAATACTATCGGACAAGGCCAGGAACCTCTGCAAAGGTTCGTCGGAGAGACCAGCCGAGAACCCGGCGAGCTCTTTCGCCAGGTCTCGGAGGAACATGCCCATATACAGCTGGTATGTCTGGACTCTGCAGGCAAGCATGGAACCCTGGAAGCACTTCCTACCGAGGGCATCCAGGTTACGGGCCTCCTTACCCGGGGGCACCGAGGAGTGCATCTTTTGACTCTTAAGCCGATGCATTGCCGATTCCACAACCATGGAGTGGTGTGGCAGTTGCACCTTCTGGAACCCGGGGCTCTTGCGGACTCGATAAATCGATTCGATCCGCTTGCTTAACACCGGTGTTGAGGCCGGGCTTTCCCACATGCGGAAGAGCAGCCGCTCCAGCATCGGAGGGACCGGCACAGTAAAGGCCTCCTTCGGGGGAGAGTCATACTGGAGTGCCTTGAGCTGTTCCGCGCGAGGCTCCTCCTCGGGATCCGCAGGGAAAGCCAAAGCCTTGGCCATATCCCGCACAAAATCAGAGAAGCACGTATCCTCCGGAGGGGATCGCCTTTGAGGCTCCGACTCGGGCGAGTCGGAGGGGACGCACCGGGTCTGAAAAGAGCCGGGCGACTCGTCCCCTTCCGTGTCCCAGTCTGACGCCTCCGTGGAGGAATCGAGGGGCTCCGTACGGGCGAGGGTTCGTCCCGACGCCGACGCCGGCGTCGACGACCTCGGTCCCGAACGGGAGGCCGAGGGAGACCTCGACCCAGGATCGACTCGAGCATGCATCGACTCGAGGATTGACTCGGCCGCCGGGGTCGACTTTGGCGTTGACGTCCCGGTGGTCTGGGCAGATGCACTGGCGATGCCGGTCATCCAAACCCATTGTTGGTCCAAGAAGGCAGAGATACTGCGCTCCAAGGATGTCAATCTGAGGTCAAGCCCAGAAGACCCGGCAGTCACCGACGACGGTTCCGTAGGGGAGTCCAGGAGGACAATAGTACTCACGTGCGGCTCCACCTCGAGTTGAGGAAGTTTAGAAGGTCTCTCCGCCTCCGAGGACTCGGGGCGGCTGGCGGGGCTATGCGACCCAGCCCGCAAGGGACCAGGTGCGTCCTCTGACGCTGCCCGCGCAAGTTTCCTCCTACGACGATGCTCCCGGCCAGGGGACCCCCGCTCAGAGGAACTCCGACGGAGCTCGTGGCCGGAGTCACGAGACGTCGAAGCCTCCGTCGAGGTCCGGGCCGGACCGGACTCGGGGTCAGAGAAGATTCTGTCCTTTTGCGATTGCCGACTCCTCAGCGACTTGTAGGACATCTTGCCACACAGACCACAGCTCCCAGAGTCATGGTTGGGTCCGAGGCAACGGAGGCAGAAATTATGCGTGTCTGTAAGAGACATTAATTTAGAACAATGATCACATTTTTTGAACCCACTGGCAGCCATCGGGGGAAAAAGGGCCCCCGCGAGGTCGAAAGACCGAGCCGCCAGGGGTGGAAAATAAGTGGCGGGAACGCCAGTTAAAAATTGAGAACAAAAAAAAAAAAAGAAATGTGAACGGACTCGATAAGGAAAAATCGAGGCCGGGCAGGAAAAGGACACGTGAACCGAGAAAACAACAAAGAATTAATCAACTTTTTCAGCGGTGGTAACAAACTACGTCTGTAGGGCTCCGCGGAAAAAAGAAGACTGAGCAAGATGGCATCCTTGGGCGGGAAGAGGACCGCGCATGCGCGCTGCAATCCCAAAGGCTTTCTTCGAAAACTGGGGAAATTGCTCCGCGAGGGCTCCGTCGGCGCCGACGTCACCCTTAAGTGAGGACTGACTTCCTGCTTGGTCCTGGAGAAAACAAGAAATTAAGGATTTTTAAAGAAAACGTTTCTGCGGTGACAGGAGGTACGTCCTGTTGGCTCCGCGGAAAAACGAAAACTGGGGAGAGGCAGTGGGAAAGGCGGGAAGTCACCACGCAGGCGCGAGGGATGCTCCCAAAGGCTTTCTGATTGGATGCTGGGGAGCATTTCCGTGCAGGCTCCTTCGGCGCCGACGTACCCATATGTGAAGACTCATTCCTGCTTGTTCCTGGAGATTAAATACGTTCTAGCTTTCCAATAACAACAAATGTGCCAGAATATATCTTAATATCTAAATAAACTAAAGAGATATTGTTTATTGGGAACTTGATAGACCGCCCATCACAATAGTGTCTGAGCGGTTTAAAAAATACAAAAGGCTGCTTAGAAAATTAGGAAAAGAACGCCATAGTGTGATAGGAAAGAAGAGAGAAGAGTAAAAGGTCG
The DNA here is from genome assembly GCA_033557465.1 of Ichthyophis bannanicus. Classification (NCBI taxonomy): domain Eukaryota; kingdom Metazoa; phylum Chordata; class Amphibia; order Gymnophiona; family Ichthyophiidae; genus Ichthyophis; species Ichthyophis bannanicus. The sequence continues at coordinate 58,566,838 of CM066047.1, read as the reverse complement.
AGGCTAGTTTATAGTAACAGAAACAAGGGAAAACAACATCATGGGGGTGGTGAGAAGGGGCGCGGGGGGGGGGGGGAGAGAGGCCAAAAGCTAGACAGAAGAGATGGGTTTTTAGATTTGCCTTAAATGTTTTAAATGAGAGTTCCAAGCGGAGGTCTGTGGGGAGCGAGTTCCATAGGCAGGGACCAAGGAAGTAAAAGGCAGAGGAACAGGTGGTTTCTAGATGGGCCTGGGATGGAGGGTAAGGTTATGCGGTTCATGTGGATGGTGCGGAGGGAACGGTAGGGAGTGTGGAGGTGAATCAGGTCGGCAAGGTAAAGGGGAGTGCCAGTATGAATAGACCTGTGAACAAAAAGAAGAAATTTATACGGAATCGGAAGCCAGTGCAGGCGAATGAAGAGAGGGGTGATATGGTCAAAAAGAGAAGAGCAAGTGAGGATATGGGCAGCAGTGTTGTGGACTCGTTGCAGACGTTGAAGTTGGGATTGGGGGAGACTAGCTAAGGAGACGTTACAATAATCGAGGCGGGAGACAACTAGGGAGATGAGGAGGGTGGACATAGTGGAGAAAGAGAGGAAAGGGCGTACAGATCGGAGTTGTCTTAGGGTGAGAAAGCAGCGCTGAACTACAGATGAGATATGTGCTTTGAACGATAGGGAGGAGTCAAAGGTCACACCAAGGCAGCTTAGAGAGGTGACGATGGGGATTGGAACGGAAGAGAGCAGTGGAATGAGGGAAGGGGCAGGGCTACCGGCAGTGAACCAGATGGCTGAGGTTTTGGAGAGATTGATATGCAAGAAGTTGGAGGAAAGCCAGGATGCTACTGAGGAGAGACAATTGTTGAAGGGGGTAATATCGGGGGAGACAGAGTTAGTGTGATAAAGAAGAAAGATATTGTCAGCGTAATAATATGCGGAGACACAGTATTGTTGGACTAAAAGTGCGAGAGGAGCCAAAAAGACATTAAAGAGGAGGGGAGCAAGGACAGAGCCCTGGGGGACACCGCAGGGAAGGGGAGTGGAGGGTGAAGAGAGAGAACTGGTGGAAACTGAAAAGGAACGGCCAGAGAGGAAGGAGTGCAACCAATGAAGAACTGTGCCGGTGATGCCGGCATCTTGGAGGCGTGAAAGGAGAGTGCGATGATCAATGAGGTCGAATGCGGCAGAGAGATCCAGAGAGACAGTGAGAGTGACAAGGCCATGATCGTGAGCGGTGAGATAAACCCTAACTCTCCTAAGTGCTCCAGAGACAAAGAAATTTTTGTTGGATTATTTGTCTTGAAAAGAAACCTTTCCTCTCTCGCAACAAATATTCCTTTTTATTCTATTTAAAAGCGTGATCATACTCTCATACCATCATCCCGAGGAATAATTATCAAATTACCCTCAGAAACTTGAGTAAATAAAGAATATCCTGAAGAGTACTTAGCTTAAAAAAGCCTCATTTTTTCTTTTGAACAAGCATCGGAAGCTGACCACCAAACAAGCTTTTGAACGTTCGGCATCCAAACCTGGGCATTCCTTCTGCTCCTCATCAACTTTGTCTCACAGCTATTGTTGCAGGGTCACTTCTTCCACACATGCTCTTAATCGTACTCTCCAGCAATCTCAAATTTCAACGTATCCAAGCCTTAAAGCAGAACCTCATTCAAAGACGTATCCAAAGTTGTACACAACGCCGTGTTTCAGACCTTGATTCTCCCGGTCCTTCTTCATGCAGGAAAAATAGGTTGGCCTTCATAAAATACAAGAGCTTGCAGAATGAGGAAGACAAGCAACATCATCTGGAAAAGCTAAGAGATGCTGGGAAAGTAGTCAGAAAAGCAAAGATGAAATTGGAAGAAAAAATAACCAATACGTTAGTGGTAAGAGGAAGTGGAAAAGTGATATTGTCAAAGATGGGTTAAGATTTAAGGGGGAAAGGAATACATAGAAATGGATAAAGATATAATGGAATTGCTTAACAAATATTTCTGCTCTGTATTCATACATGAAAGGCTGGGAATAGGACTGGAAAGGTGGACCTTGAATGATTTTCAGAAGACTATGTACATAAGGAGCTATCTAAACTAAAAGTAGACAAGCATTGGGGCCAGAGCAGGGGTTCTCAATCCCGCCCTTGTTGGGACACACCTAACCAGTCAGGTTGTCGGATAACCACAGTGAATATGCATGAGAGAGATTCACATGCATTGCCTCCACTGTATGCAAATCTCTTTCATGCATATTCATTGCAGTTATCCTGAAAACCACAATCACCATAACCAACAAGCACAGCACCATAAATCTCATATACAGGGCCCCAGCTTCCGCCCCAGAAGACCTTTCATCCATAATCGGCCTTGCTTGCAACCCGAAAAATACACGCAAACCAAACTGGATGATGGGTGACTTCAATCTGCCAGCTCTCCAAACCACTCTCACCGACGCCTTCCTCAAAGCACTAACTGAGCTGGGCTATGAACAATGCTCCTACCCACCAAAGAGGAAACACATTGGACCTGGTCTTCGTCCCACGGCCAGACATTAGCCAAGACTACAACTTCAACCTAGCCGTCACCCCGGTTCCCTGGTCCGACCACAGTCTAATCACATTCCAGATTCCCATACAGCGAGATCACACTTCACCCAGCGGGGCAAGTGAGGCACCACTGGCACACGCAGGATGATTCAGGCTCTTTGACAAAGAAGAGATCATCAAGAATGTACTTCCAAATCTCAAACTGCCAGCACCTAACCTGGATGAAATGATAGCCAGGTGGGATAATAGCCTGAGCTCTTTCGCACTGCTACCTTCCTTGGACAAGCCACTTGATCCAGACAGGCCAGCAAGAAGAAGGAAATCAGCTTGCTGGTTCTCCCCAGAGCTGCGGACTTCACTACTCCTCCTCAGGAAGCTAAAGAGAAAATGATGACGCTCCCGATCCCCAGCTGACCAGTCAGCATACACATCCCACTTAAAACTATACCGGGAAGTAATCTCAGAGAAAATGAAAGCATACCACTCTGAACTCCTGCAACAATCCCTAAACAAGCCGCAAGATCTCTTCAACATAGTGAAGTCCTTAACGAAAGAACCAGAGCCCCCCCCCCAACCAAACATACTACAACCTCAAGAACACACGGACTACCTACTGGCCAAGTCCAAGAAAGTTGACACAGCCACGAAACCCACACCTAGACATAACCCATACCATCTAACGCCGCTCACCGCACTCACACCACCATCCGAGAGAAGCATCGAGGACATCACTGCAGCCATCAACACTACAACTGCCTCAAACGACCCCTGTCCAGCATTCTGGATAAGATCGATGCACACAGAACTCAGCCCAATCCTAGCCAGGATCATGGGCCTATACATAGTAACATAGTAAATGACGGCAGATAAAGACCAGTATGGTCCATCTAGTCTGCCCATTAGATAATAAATTTATTTTGATTTTATCCTGTTGCTGTAAAGGGAGCCACTGTGTCTGACCCATGCCATTTTGAGTTCTGTCACTGTATTTGCCCCCACCACTTCCATCGGGAGGGCATTCCAAGCATCCACCACCCTTTCAGTAAAAAAAGTATTTCCTGACATTGCCTTTCAATTTACCCCCTATCATTCTCAATGGGAACCTTCCCATCAACCCTCAAACAGACGTCCATATGGCCCCTCCTAAAGAACAACAAGCTAAACCCCCAGAAGGCTGAATCATACCGTCTGATCTCAAGTATCCCCCTGCTAGCTAAGATAATCGAGAAGGTCGTCCAAAGGCAGATTCACCAGCACATCAATACCATTGCTCCCCTGGATCCATGTCAGCATGGTTTCAGGGAATCGCATGGAGTTGAGACGCTACTCACCACGCTAATCAACACCTTAAGCAGAGGGATAGATAACATCGGAAACGGGTATGCGCTTATCTTCCTGGACATCACCACTGCGTTTGACTCAGTCAATCATGAGCAGCTCTTGACACGCCTCCATGAGAAGGGAATCCAGGGCTTAGCCTGGAGCTGGTACAAGTCCTACCTAGCAGATAGACGGCAGTACGTAAGGATGGGATCCAAGACCTCTGAGCCTTTTCAACAAAGACAAGGGGTTCCCCAGGGCTCCTCACGTTCTGCTCTCCTGTTCAACATATATATGCAGCCAATATGTGAAATCATCCGCTCCTTCAACATCTCCAGCCTGATTTATGCGGACTATGTCCTGCTACTCGCCCCATTCACCATCAACCAACCCGACCTCTCAACATTAGTGAAATGTTTCGATGCAATCTCTGACTGGCTCCACGCAGAGAACTTCCGAATCAACTTCAACAAAACAGAGGTTCTTTTCATCACAAGAAACAAAAACGTTTCCCCTCCCGCTACAATAAAAGTGCAAGACGCAGAGCTCCCAAGTAAATCCACAGTACGCTACCTGGGTGTCACACTAGACAAGCATCTCAACATGAAAGCGCACATAAACAACACCGTCAGAGCCATCAATCATAAGATCCGAACACTTCGGCATCTCCGACCCATGTTGCAGCCTGATGACTTCCGAACAATTTTCCAAGTGATAGTAACATCCCACTTTGACTACACCAAAGCCATTCTACACGGTCTCCCCAAGAGCACACCAAACCCGCTGCAACTCGCGATGAATGCTGCTGCCCGCGTCTTCGCCAGGATTTCCAGAAGAGACCACATAACCCCTATCTTAAAGGACCTACACTGGCTACCGATCAACTGCCGGCTCACATACAAAGTAATACTGCTGACCTTCAAAGCCATCCACAAGTTATCCTCCTCCTCCCTCACAGACCTCCTCAACCCCACCCCCCATAACAGATCAAGAAGGACCTTTGCTACCAACACACTTGTAATCCCCAAGGAAACAAAAAAATGTTCTCAAGCAACAAGGAACAGAGCCTTCGCGTTCTATGCCCCAACATGTTGGAATAACCTCTCCCCCAACATCAGAGCGATCACCGACCTCACCCAATTCAGGAAGGCCTTAAAGCATCTACTGTTTCTTCGACATTACTCACAGCCCAATGAAGCAACCCCAACTGCCACACCCCAGCCCACCCCAACAGCATCCCCAACACACCCTATGCAGTCCGAGACTAACGGGAGCTCTAACCCAGCCACCTGATACGCCAACGAGCTGCTAACAAATGTAAATAAAGTAAGACTGTAAATAAATGACAAGTTTTGTACATAGTTACGAGTCCCAGCCATACTGTTGAACGTTGTAGTGACAAAGGGCTCAGACTGTATATAGTTGCCCCAGTTATAAATCCAAGTTACGTCACCTGTTCAATGTAAGTAGGAAGGACCTGCATTGTACAAGGAAATGTTAACTGTAAACCGCACTGATTTTAAAGAGCGCGGTATAGAAAAGCTTTTAAATAAATAAATAAATAAATAAAATCCTGACTGGCTAGATGTGCCCCAAGGATGGGGTTGAGAACCCCTGGACCAGAGGGATACAGCCAAGGATACAGAAGAACCTAAGGAAGTCCTAATGGCTCTGCTGTCTGTCCTCTTCAATGCTTCTTTAGTTAGGAATGGTCCTGGAGGACTGGAGAAGGGCAGATGTTGTCATCTCTACAAAGAGGAACAATTAGCAGCTTGGGAACTACAGGATGGTTAGTTTGACTTCTGTGTTAAGTAAATTAATGGAAATGCTACTAAAACAAAAAACAGTGCAGTTTCTGGAATACACTGTATTGCGGAATTTGAGGCAGCATGGTTTTAATAGAGGTAGGTCTTGTCAGATAAATCTGATACAGATTTTTTAAGTGGATGATTAAAGAACTGGATTGACGGAGAGTAACAGATGTGGTGTACTAAAGCTTAGACATGGTTCTATATAGGCAACTTATAAATAAATTCAGTGTCATTGGTATGGGCCCTGATTGGGAGGGCAATAGAGGGTAGTGTTAAATGGAGTTCACTCTGAGGATAAGGGCATTATTAGTGGGATGTGGCAGGGATAGGTCACTGGTCCAGTTCTTTTTAACTTTTTGTAAGTGATATTGTGGATGATAAAGTAAAGTTTGCTTCTTTGCAGATGAAACCAAAATCTGCAATAGGTTACACACCCAGAAAAGTGTGATAACATGAGGAAGAATCTTGCAAAGCTTGAAAATGGCCTAGAATTTGCAGCTAAAATTTAATGCTAAAAAATGTAGTGTCATGCATCTGAGCTGCAAAACCCAAAGGAGCAGTACGGTAGGGAGTGAAGTACTTCTATGCACTAAAGAGCAGAAACGGGATAATCCTTTCTGATTATCTAGATGGCCAAAAAGTTACAGAACATGACAGCGATAGGCAGAAGAATGCTTGGGTGTATAAGGAGGAAAATGGCCAGCAGGAATAAGGAGGCGATAGTACCTCTGGCGAGACATTTGTAATAGTGTGTACAATTCTGGAGACCATACCTTCAAAAAGATATAAACAGGATGGAGTTTATCCTGAAGGTCACTTCTAAAATAGTCAGTGGCTTTCATCATAAAGCATATGGGGATACACTTAAAGATTTCAATACGCATACTTTGGAAAAAAGAATGGAGGAAGAGATATGATACAAGTATTTAAATACCGCTGTGGCATAAATGTACAGGAGGCAGGCCTCCTTTAATGGAAAGGAGGCTCTGTAATAAGAGGGCATAGGATGAAGGTAAAAGAGAATAGACTCAGGTGTAATCTGAGGAAATACATATTCATGGAAAGGACGGTGGATGTGTAGAATAGCCTCCCAGCAGAGGTGGTAGAGACAAGGACTGCATCTGAATTCAAGAAAGCATGGGACAAACTAAGAGAGAAGGGATTGGACAGCTTAATAGTTGGCATATATGGATGGGCAGACTGGATAGGCCATATGATCTTTAACTGCAGTCATTTTCTATGCTTCTAAATGAATAGCAGTGGCCATATGTCCCAGCATCTGCAGAAAGGCTCCGACTGTGACCTGTTGTGTCAACTGCACTGTGCGGGTGTGCGTAATAAGTGTCTGAACTCTCTCCTCTTGTAGAAAAGCTTTAGCTTGAAATGGGTTCAAAGACTATGCCTATAAATGAAATGAGTTAGTTGGGTGCAGCATAGACTTCTCAAATTTCAAAGGAAATCCCAAAGACTAAAGGAGAACAACAGACTTGTTTACGAGAGCTAAGGCCTGTGTTGCTGAGGGGACCATCAGAAGCCAATCATTCAGAAGAGAAGGGGAAGAGTAGAACAATGATCCTTTATCATATCTTCTGTCTCCTTTAGCGTCTCTCCAAACAGAGAAACACCAGGATAAGGGGCACTGGCCAACTTGGAGTGCTCATCCTCATGGAATACAGAGGCCCTTAACCAGGACAAGACATAAGCAGTATGTATAAGATGAGTACCATACTTATTAAACCTCTGTTAGTATGGCAGCCAAAAGAGTTTGAACATGAGAAGGAAAAAGTGGGAGAAAACAATTAAAGGGCCCGATATTGAGCTGTGCGCATTTTGGAAGGACTATGCAGCTCGTCACCGCCGACCTCTAACCCGGATATTCAATATCGCAGCGATGGCATTGAATATCCGGTGATTGCCGCAGACACAGGAAGCTGCTGAGACTAACCAGGCAGCGGCGATATTGGATGCTACCTGGTTAGCTCCTGCACCTTAAAGATAGGAGAGAGTTTTCCTTGCCCCGGAATGCTCCCAACACCCCACAATGCTAACAGGATAGCAGCAGAGCGAATAAGGGACTTAGAAAGGGATATTCAACGGCACTAACCATGTATGTGCTATTGAATATCCCCATTTAAGGCATTTACATGGTCTACTGGGCTGAAAATCATAGTTACTCACCTGTAACAAGTGATCTCCGGGAACAGCAGGAATCAGTCTTCACACATGGATGACGTCGGCACCGATGGAGCCCGGTGTGAGAACACTCCCCAGCATCCAATAGGAATTCTTTTGGGAGCGTTCCTCCACGCATGCATGGCTGCCTTCCTGCCTTCCCTATTGATTTCCTCAGTCAGGTGAATAGCGGAGAAAGAGTAGTTACTCACCTGTAACAGGTGTTCTCCAGGAGCAGCAGGAATCAGTCCTCACATATGGGTGACATCGACGTCGATGGAGCCCCCATGCGGAGCATTTCCCCAGCTTTCTAAGAAAGCCTTTGGGAATACACCCACGCATGCGTGGTCCCCTTCCCGCCCAAAGGTGCCATTTTGCTCAGTCAGATGACATAGCTAAAAGACCACAAAAAACAAAATGAACTATGTACAACTGCAACTCCTAGGGGAGGAGGGAGGGTTGTGAGGACTGATTCCTGCTGCTCCTGGAGAACACCTGTTACAGGTGAGTAACTACTCTTTCTCCAGGACCAAGCAGGAAGCCAGTCCTCACATATGGGTGACTCCCTAGCTCTGGGCTACCAGGAACCCAGGCTGAAAAATAGAGCTTTTTCTGTGAAACCTCAGCATCAGGGAAAGAATTTTACTGAAAAGAGATCCTACCGGTAGCCCAACAAGAGGGCTGGAGGGCAGGAGTTGCCTAAACCTCAAAGAGATTCCAGAGTACTGCCTGACCAAAAGCACTGTCCCTACGGGACTCCCTCTCCAGACAGTAATGGGCTGCAAAAGTCTGGCTTGAGGACCAAGTTGCAGCCCTACAGATGTCTGCCAACGGTACAGAACGGAGATGAGCTACTGATGCAGCCATTGCCTGGACACGGTGGGCTGTGACTCGACCCTGCAAGGGAAGGTCTGTTGCCCTGTAAGCCCAGGTGATACAGTCCGCCACCCATATGGACAAGGTACGCTTGGAGACAGGCAACCCCAAGTTGTTTGGGTCAAAGGAGATGAAGAGCTGAGTAGCCCTTCGATGACCCTTAGTACGCTCAATGTAGAAAGACAAGGCCCTTCTACAGTCCAGGGTATGCAGGACGTCCTCAGCCCGGCTGGCATGGGGCCTAGGGAAGAATGTTGGAAGAACTACCTCCTGATTGAGGTGGAAAGAGAAGACTACCTTCGGGAGGAACTTTGGGTGAGTCCTAAGGACTACCCTGTTCCTATAGAAACGAGTGTATGGCCTGTCACAGACCAGGGCTTGAAGTTCACTCACTCGTCTGGCCGAGGTCAGTGCCACTAGGAAAAGAGCCTTCCAAGAAAGGAAGCAGAGAGGACATGTAGCCATCGGCTCAAATGGAGGGCGAGTAAGCTGCTGCAAGACCACATTCAACTCCCACTCAGAGGCTGGTGGACGGAGAGGAGGCTTTAGCAAGAGCAAGCCTCTGAGGAACCTGGACACCAAGGGGTGAACCAATAAAGAGTGCCCTTCCACCTGTGAGTGGTGGGCTGCCAGAGCAGAAAGGTGTACCCGAACAGAATTGGACTTAAGACCCTGATTAGACAAGTGCAGCAGGTACTGAAGCACCACTGGCACAGGACAGGAGAAAGGGTTCTCCTGGCATTTATCACACCACAAGGAGAACCGCTTCTACTTCAGGGCATAGGTCTTTCTGGTGGATTGCTTCCTAGAGGCCAAGACCACCTCTTCAACTTCCTGAGGCAGGCCCCAGGGAGCCAGCACTACCCTTGCAGCCTCCAGGCCATCAAATTGAGAGTTTTGAGATTGGGGTGCAGAAGGGAACCCTTATCCTGAGAAAGAAGATCGGGTTGTAACCCCAGAGGGAGTGGGATGTCCACCGCCAGCTGTAACAGAAGAGGGAACCAGGGCTGTCTCGGCCATCTGGGGGCTACCAATATGACCGAGGCCCTGTCCCTTAGAATCTTGAACAAGGTTCGGGCCACCAGGGGCGTGGGAGGAAACGCATACAGGAGGCCTTTGGACCATGATATCAGGAAGGCATCCACTGCGAATCTCGTGGGATGCGGTTGCCTGGAGCAGAACTGAGGCAGCTGCCGGTTCAGGGGACTGGCAAAGAGGTCTATGGATGGAAGTCCCCATTTCAGGAAAATGTTCTGAACCACAAAAGGGTGCAGTTGCCATGCGTGAGGCTGTAGAATCCTGCTCAATCTGTCTGCCAGGAAATTTTCCTGGCCAGGAAGATAGACTGCCCTAAGTAGCATATTGTGTCGAAGTGCAAAAGAGCATAGGGCCTGTGCCTCCTGACACAGGAGCCTGGGCCCCGTGCCCCCTTGTTTGTTCACATAGAACATCGCCACCTGGTTGTCTGTCTGCACCAAGACAGATTGGTGGGCCAGGGTGTGAGAGAAGGCCTTGAGGGCTAAGCGTATCGCCCTGAGTTCCAGGAGATTGATTTGTTGCGTGGCCTCCCATGGAGACCACAGGCCCTGTGTGCACTTGTCCAGACAATGTGCACCCCAGCCCTGCAAGGAGGCATCGGTTGTGAGTACCACCGTGGAAACAGGTACCTGAAAAGGAATTCCCTGTAGAAGGTTGGGGGAGTGTAGCCACCACTGCAGGGAGTTCAGGAAGGGTTTGGACACCCTTACTTTGTCTCTTAGGCTTCCTGTAGCCTGCCTCCACTGAGTCCTGAGACACCACAGTCCAGGCCTCATATGCAGGCGGGCATTGGGGGTCACATGCACTGTTGAAGCCATGTGGCCACCCAGGAGCCTTAAACAAAGTCTGGCGGAAACCAGTGGGTTGTCTAGAAACCGGCCGGCCAAGTCCATCAGCCTTCCCGCTCTGTCTTCTGGCAAGTAAGCTTTTGCGTGCAGGGAGTCTAACCGTGCCCCTATGAACTCCAGGTTCTGGGAGGGGAGCAAAGTGGACTTTGCAAAGTTTATGACAAAGCCTAGTTGTTGAAGGAGAGAGACAGTACGGAGGGTGGCTTGCCTGGCCTCCTGGAGAGTCTGACCCCTGATGAGCCAGTCGTCCAGATAGGGGAAGACAAAAATACACTGGTTTCTCAAGTAGGCCGCCACCACTGCCAGGCACTTTGTAAAGACCCGTGGGGCAGAGGTTAGGCCAAAGGGCAATACTCGGTACTGAACATGGTTTCCTCCTACCATGAACCTTAGGTATTTTCTGTGGTCTGGATGAATGAGGATGTGAGTGTACGCATCCTTCAGATCTAAGGAGCATAGCCAATCTCCCTGCTGGAGGTAGGGCAGCAGTGTTCCAAGAGTAAGCATCTTGAACTTTTCCTTTTCCAAGAACTTGTTGAGATTTCTCAAATCCAGAATGGGCCGGAGACCACCAGTTCTCTTGGGCACAAGAAAGTACCTGGAGTAGAAGCCCTGCCCCAGCAGGTGGGGAGGTACAGGCTCCACCGCCCTGTCTTGAAGAAGACCTTGCAGTTCCTGGAGAAGGAGTTCCTGATGCAGAGTAGGCCTTCGAGGCTCCCCTGGAAAGTAGGAGGGGGGTACCTGATTGAAATGGAGCAGATAGCCCTTCTGGACTATGCTCGGTACCCAAGCATCTCTTGTGATGGGCGGCCACTGGTGGGCAAACAGGGCCAACCGACCTCCCGTGCTGAGATGGGCTAGCAGAGGTGGAGAGGCTATGCAGTGGGAGTCAAAAAAACCCTCCCTGCTGAGTAGGAGCAGGAGTAGGAGCAGGAGCTGGAGGCTTGGGGGCTTTCTGCCTACGGGGCCCATGTCCCTGCCCCTTAGCCTGCTGACCCTGCTGGGGAGCTGGGGAGGTCTGATAATGAGGGAAAGGTTTGTAGGCAGATGACTTCCTCGGGTAAAAGGTCTTTTTCCCCGAGCCCTTCTTCTTATGAGAAGGAGCAGAAGTTTTTCTGGACAACCGTGTCCTTATCAGAGTCTCGGTCTCGAGCTCAGCGGCCTTTTCTGCCATGGGCTTGCCGAAGAGGCTTTCACCCTGGCATGGGACATCGACCAACTTGTCCTGTACCCATGGCTCGAGGTCCGATGACTGTAGCCATGACTGGCATCGAGCACCGATGCCAGCCACCGCTACATGGGCCGAAGCCTCAAAGCCATCGTAGGCCGCCCGGGAGATGAATTTGGAGCATTCCCGGATCCCTGAGGACAAGGACTTGAACCTCTGCAAAGGTTCCCCGGAGAGGCCAGCCGAGAACCCGGCTATTTCCTTAGCCAGGTCTCGCAAGTACATGCCCATGTACAGCTGGTAGGACTGGACACGGCAAGCAAGCATCAAGCCCTGGAAGCACTTTCTGCCGATGGCATCTAGGCTTCGGGCCTCCCTACTGGGGGGCACCGCGGAGTGCATCTTCTGGCTCTTCAGACTATGCATGGCCGATTCCACAACCATAGAATGGTGCAGCAGCTGCGCCTTCTGGAACCCAGGGCTCTTTCGGACTCGATACATGGAATCGATCCGCTTGCTCAAAACGGGCACCGAGGCCGGTGCCTCCCACATTCGGAAGAGGAGCCGTTCCAGCATCGGAGGAACCGGCACAGTAAAGGCCTCCCTCGGGGGAGGGTCATACTGTAGGGCATCGAGCTCTTCGGCTCGAGGCTCCTCCTCGGGATCCGCAGGAACATTCAAAGCCTTGGCCATATCCCTGACAAACTCCGAGAACTGGGTGTCCTCCGATGGGGACCTACTCCGGGGCTCGGACTGCGTTGAGTCCGAAGGGACACAGAGTCCCAAAGGTATTGGGGGACTCCTCGTCTTCCGTCTCCCACGCAGACTCATCCGAGGAAGAGTCGAGGGGCTCCGACCGCGCATGCTCTGGTAACACCCGCCCCGACGCCGGGGCCAGTGGCATCGACGCCCGCGGTCCCGAATGGGAGGTCGAGGGAGACCATGACCGAGTCCGGACTCGGGCCTTCATGGCTTCGAGAACCGGCTCGGTCTCCGGGGTCGACTTAGACGTTGATGTCCCGGTGGTCGGGGCAGATACACCAGTCAGGCTGGCCATCAGCACCCGCTGCTGAGCCATGAAGGCAGACAGTCTGCACTCCAAGGCTGTCAGCCTGAGTCCAAGCTCAGGAGACTCAGCAGCCACCGACTTGGGTCCCGGCGGCGCCGGGCCCGATGTCGACTCCCTGGGAGGAGAGTCCTCGAGGACAACAGGACTTACGTGCTCGACGGACTCCGGCTCTACACGAGACACCTTAGTCGGCTTCTCCAGCTCCAAAGGCCCGGGGCGGCGGTCAGGGGTCCGAGGTCTGGCCCTCGAGGAACCAGGGGTATCCTCCGACGCCGCCCTCACAAGCTTTCTCTTCCTCTTATGCTCCCGACTGGGGGACCCCCTTTCAGAGGAACCCCGACGAAGCTCGGGGTCAGACTCCCGAGACGTCGAGGCCTCTGACGAGGTCCGGGCTCAACCGGAGGCAGAGTCAGAAAAAATTCTCTCCTTCTGATGATGCCGGCTTCTGAGTGCCTTAGTGGACATCTTTCCACATGGGACACAGACCTTGGGATCATGGTCCGGCCCGAGGCAACGCAGGCGGCAGTCGTGTGTGTCGGTAAGAGACATGATCTTCTTACAATGATCAACCTTTTTAAAACCACTGGAGGCCATCAGGGAAAAAAGGGCCCCTGCGAGGTCAAAAGACCGGCCCTCCAGGGAAAAAAAAAAAAAAAGACCGCGAACGCATGCCACGAAGGGCAAAAAAACGAAAAATAGAGATCGGGTCGATACCGGCGTGTCGAACCGGACAAAAAGAGAGCAAAAATCGCAGACTTTTCCAGGTGACACGGACACATGTCCGTTGGGCTCCACGGAAAAAGAAAGACCGAGCAAGATGGCACCTTTGGGCGGGAAGGGGACCGCGCATGCGTGGGTGTATTCCCAAAGGCTTTCTTAGAAAGCTGGGGAAATGCTCCGCATGGGGGCTCCATCGACGTCGATGTCACCCATATGTGAGGACTGACTTCCTGCTTGGTCCTGGAGAAATAAAAATCTTTATATACCAGGATTGAGAAAAAGGGGGCAACTTGAAGGGGAGATGGGTGGTTGTGAAGACTGATTCCTACTGTTCCCGGAGATCACCTGTTACAGGTGAGTAACTACACTATCTCCAGGAACAAGCAGGAAGTCAATCTTCACATATGGGACTCCCTAACCCAAGACAACCGAGCGAGAGACATATCCTGGCACAGCTAAAGGTTGCAGCAGGGATATGACAGACTCAGCTCGTTCGGAGCACTCCTCGCGGGGTAGTCAGATGGGTGGTAGGCAAGTTGTCTAAATTTGAAAAAGTTACATAGAACAGCTTGTCTGAATTGAGCATCAGCTCTAGAGTCTTTCTCCAGGCAATAGTGCGCTATAAAGGTAAGCAGAGAAGACCATGTCACCCCTTGGCAGATCTCTGAGATAGAGACAGATCGGAGATTAGCTACAGTTGTAGCCATGGCTCTGACATTATGAGCCGTCACACAGTGAGGAAGAGATAGCCCAGCCTGTGAATAAGCAAAGGATATACAATTTGCTAGCCAGTTTGAAAGTGTTGTTTTAGATACTGGTGTCCCCAGATGACTTTGGTCAAAAAAGACAAATAACTGAGAGAATTGGCGATGGTTCCTAGTACGGTCTAGATAAAACGCCAACGCTCTCTTGCAATCTAGAGTATGATGTCTGGCCTCAGCCAGGGAGGTGTGAGGCCTTGGAAAGAATGTTGGTAGCGAGACAGATTGGTTTAGGTGGAAGGAGGTGACGACCTTCGGCAAGAACTTAGGATGTGTGCTAAGGACCACCTTGTCATGGTGAAAAGTGGTATAGGGATCATAGCTCACTAAAGTTTGCAATTTACGGACTCTTCGAGCTGAAGTGACTGCTATGAGAAAAAGAAGCTTCCTTGTTACAAACTTTAAAGGAGCTGAAACCATTGGTTCAAAAGGACTGCGCATGAGCTGTACAAGAACAATATTTAGATCCAAAAGTGAGGGAGGTGGACAGAAAAGTGGCTTAAGCAAGAGAAGAACACGCATAAATCTGGCTACTAAGGAGTGCACTGAGATAGGACAGTTCTTTAAAGTATAGTGGAAGGCCGCAATGGCGGACAAATGTACTTGCACTGAGTTGGTCTTAAAGCCAGGCAAGGACAAATGGAGCAGGTATTGGAGTAAGTCCGCAATGGGACATGTGAAAGGATCTAGTGTTTTAAGAGAACATCAGATGGAAAACCTGTGCTATTTAAAAGTGTAAGAACATCTGTTTGAATCTTTTCTTGAAGACATATCTCCAAGAGGATGTATTGCAGGTGCTCCTAAGTGCGAGAGGACAAAGTGTTCAGCCTCCATGCCATCAAGTGGAGTGTATTGAGACTGGGGTGCAGAAGAGTCCCCTGTTCCTGAGAGAGTAGAGTTGGTGAATAACTGAGCCTGAGGGGAAGTGCTTGAGCATGTTGAAGAAACAGGAAACCACGGTTGTCTGGGCCAATAAGGGGCAATGAGAATCATGTGTCCCTGGTTGGCCTGGAGTTTGAGGAGTGTTTTTGCTATGAGTGGAAGGGGAGGGAAAGCATAGAAGAGATCCTGTCCCCAGTGGATGAGGAACGCATCCGATGTCTCTCTGTAAGGGGAAGGAATCCTCGAGCAGAAACAAGGTAGTTGGGCATTGAGGGGAGAAGCAAAGAGGTCGAGTAGTGGCATCCCCCAGAGGTGGAACAAGTATTGAGCTACTTGAGGTTCCAGCATCCACTTGTGTGGATGGGGGATTTGGCTTAGTCTGTCAGCTAAGTGATTCTCTGCTTCTGGAAGATATAATGCATGAAGGTGAATTCCTTATGGAACTGCTCAGTTCCAAAGGCAAATGGCTTCCATACATAGGGCCCAAGAGTGTTCCCCCTTGCTTGTTTATATAAAACATAGCCACCTGGTTGTCCACCTATATGAGAAGAGACTGTCTCTTGAGTTGGGGAGAGAAGACTGACGGCATTGAAGACTGCCCTGAGCTCTAGGAGAAGTGCTTCTTGAATAGACCAAAGGCCTTGTGTTCTAAGGCCACTGAGATGGGCTCCCCAGCCTAGTTTTGATGCATCAATCGTTAGGGTATACTGCGGTGCAGACTTCTGAAAAGGTGACCCTACGACCAGGTTCTGTGGTGTGCATTTAAGAAGTGATGTTTAGGTCACAGACAACCTGTGGACTGTTTCCATTGATGTGAGAGTCCACTGTCCGATCCTCATGTTGAGACGGGCGTGGGGCATGGCATGAACTGTGAAAGCCATGTGGCCCTAAGAGGCGTAGAAATGTTCTGGCTGTAACTGATGATTGTTGCTGGACTTGTGTGGCTATGGCAATGAGAAGAAGGCGTTTGTTCTCTGGCAGGAACGCCCTGCTTCTTACTGTGTCTAATCGAGTTTCTATGAACTCGAGGTCCTGGGTTGGTGTAACATGTGATTTTGGACAGTTTATCATGAAACCTAATTCAGGGAGGACATGAATGGTTTGATTTAGGGCAGAGGTGACTGCTGAAGTGGTATCTGCCCTTAGCAGCCAATCATCTAAGTAGGGAAATAGAAAGATCACCAAAGTTTGAAAGTAGGCTGCGACAACAGCCAAACACTTTGTGAAGACTCTGGGTGCTGAAGCCATTCCGAATGGGAGGACTCGGTACTGGTAGGGATTGTTCTGAAAAACGAACCTGAGAAATTTTCTGTAATCTGGGTGGATCAGGATGTGTGTATAAGCATCTTTTAGATCCAGAGAACATTTGGAGGTATGGCAGAAAAGTGCCTAGAGAAATCATCTTGAATTTCTCCTTGACGAGAAATTTTTTGAGATTTTGGAAATCTAATATAGGTCTGTGACCTCCTGTCTTTTTTGGAATTGGGAAGTATCAGGAGTTTCCCAGTATCCCAGGTCCTGCTGAGATGGGAGAACCTCCTCTATAGCCCCTTGTTCTCAGCAATGAGAGACTTTCCTGCTGAAGCAAGGAGGAGTGGAGGAGATCCAAGGAGGGTTGTCCCACAAAGCAAGTGGGAGGAAGATCCGAGAATTTCAGCTTTAGGCCCTGACTGACTAGATGTAAAGTCCAGGGCTTGGAAGGGATGTTGATCAAACAGTGTGCAAAATGCACCAGTCTTCCTGGGATCATAGGAGGAAGAGAAAAGATTATGGGAAAAATGGCAATGCTCTTTTTGAAGCAGTCAAAAACTCTGAGGAGGTTGAGTAGTAGCTGCAGGCTGTGGTTTGGAAACCTTGGGTTTCTTGACCTGTTTCTGTTGCTGTCATGGGGCAGAGTAGCCAGAATAGGAGTGATATAGAGGATAAAACCTTTTCTTCATAGGAAAGAAAGGTTTCTTAGTGGTAGTCTTCTTAGAAGAATCTACTGTCTTCCTTGAAAGCCTCTTCATGGTGAGGTCGTCAGTTTCTATCTCACCAGCCTTCTCCCTCCACCTCTAACCGAAAAGGTTTTTACCATTACAGGGTATGTTGATTAACTTGTCCTGGACCCACTGTTTCAGGTCAGATGCTTGGAGCCATGCTGTTCTCCTAGCCCCAATGCAGGCTGCAGCAGATCTGTATTAGCCTCAAAGGCATCGAATGCTGCTCTTGTTAAAAACTTTGATGTATTCTGGGCATGTGTTACCAAGACCTGATGAGCTGTCTGCTTGTCAGGGGGCAGCAGGGTGGTAAACTGACAAGTCTGTTGAGACATCTTTGAGAAACATGCCCATATATAGCATATCGGAGTCTATCCTAGAGGCTAGCATGGTAACTTAGAATACCTTCCTTCCAAATGCATCCAGGGTCCTGGCCTCTCTCCCAGGGGGCACTGAGGAGTGATTTTTCTGTCTTTTTATCCTCCTCACGGCAAACTCCACAACCATGGAGTGGTGGGGGAGTTGTGGCTTCTGGAAATCTGGGCAGGGACCCTATAAAATATATCAAGCCTATTACTCACCGCAGGGGTTGACATGGGGCCCTCCCACATCCGAGCCATTAGATTCTTTAAGAAGGGGAGGATAGCAGCCTTCTTCCAAGCCAATGGGTATTGGAGAATATCGAGCTCCTCAGCTCTCGGTTCCATTTCCGTAGCCACTGAAACATCAAGAGCTGCCGCTATGTCCTTAATAAAATCTTGAAAGGACATGTCCTTGGATGGAAAATGTCAACATTCATAAGGTGACATTGGATCCAACGGTACCTCCGTATGGATATCAGAATTGATGGATTCCACCTCGGAGACCTCTTCATAATCGGAGTCCGGAAAGAAGTCAAAATAATCCTTATGAGATGTTCAGAGCTTTGCTGTTTTCGGTGAAGAGGGTATCTGACACGGTAGTGTCGAGGGCCTTGGTATCGGCTGCTCTGTGGAGCTATAAGAGGCAGGGGATGCTTGCATAAGCATGCCAAGCTCTGTGGCCGTCGTCGGCATCGGCAGAACCGGTACTGGCTGCGGAGCACTCGATGTCATCAGCGTTACTGCAACTAAGAGCTTAGCAATGCTGCACTTGATGGCGATGACACGGTCATCCAATAACAGTACCAGGGGAGGAGTGGCTCTAGACACAGTTGTGGGGGCCACAACTCCCAATGCCGGTATTGGGGGCATCCCCAAACCCCTGTGTGGCTTTGGAGAGTGACATGCTTCAGTGGACGGTCTGCATCGGAATGCAATAAATGATGGTGCCGATGCTGATGCTAGGTATCCGAAGCAGACGCCGACCTGGAAGTAGAGGGGCCTCAACACAGAGGCTGATGTCTTCTTTTTCTTAACCACTGGTGACTCTGAGCAATGCTTTTCCTTTGCTGGTGAGGACTTGGACGCATGGGAAGACACTGAAGGCGTCAACACCCCCGAGAAGTGCACTGAAGGAGCTGAGTCTGCAGGAAATAGCTTAGCCTTCTGTTTGTCCTGGTTCTTGAAGTCATGTGGCGACAGGATGTCCAAGAATCAACATCGTGGTCTGGACCTAAACATTTTAGGCACCAAGAATGCCCATCAGTGATAGAAATTGTGCTGGAATACTTGGAGCATTTTTTTTTGAAACCACTACGGGGCTTCTCCATATTAGGGAATAATACGAAGGCAAAATCCAACTGGGCAATGGTGCCCAATGAGACTGTAGGCCTCAAACAAAGTTTGTGAGAAAACTGAAAATAAATTAAAAATTATGTAAAATAAAAATAAAATATTGATGGGGCGTCGAGTCAGTTGACGGGAAGGCAACTTAAGTACTTTGATGGCACTAGCAAAAAAATTATTGAAGTCTCTAGACGCAACTGACAGGGACAAGGTCCCAATGGCTCTACAGAAAAAAGGCTGGCGAGACCAGGAGGGAAGGCAGCCACGCATGCGTGGAGGAACGCTCCCAAAAGCTTTCCTATTGTATGCTGGGTAGTGTGTCCATGCCGGACTCTGTCGGTGCAGACGTCACCCATATGTGAAGATTGACTTCCTGCTTGTTCCTGGAGATATAGTCAATATTGGTGTATGTCTGTTGGATGAAGGATATGCCATAGATCCACCAATCCAGTACTGTCAATCAAACGCAGGAGCAGCCATGCCCTAGAAGGCCTCCATTTATACCTCAATTGCCCATCTAGAATTCTGTCCAATGGCAATTTAAACCCCCTACCATGATTGTTGGCACATCCTTTCTTTCCATTACCACTTCAGAAATTTCTGAGGATGGTGCATCAATATTTGGATCATGAAAGCATTCAGAAAAGAAGTATTCCTATTCATGATAGATAGTACAAGGTAAATCTGTCTGCAAGTTTTTTCCTAACTGAAACTGAATTGAGCAGTTAAAAAATTTGACCAGTGTTGCTGTTGTTGTTGTTAAGTGCCGTCGAGTCGGAGTCGACTCATGGCGATCCTCTGGATAGCTATCCTAAATTGTGTGCGGTCTTCAGTCAGGCGGCTCATTGTTGACAGACTGGTACCAGTAGCTGTTGTTATTGTATCGATCCATCTCATTGCTGGCCTTCCTCTTTTGCGTTGACCTTCTATCTTGCCAAGCATAATGTCTTTCTCTAATGATCTCTCTCTTCGCATGATGTGTCCAAAGTATGAAAGTCGAAGTCTTGTCATCTGAGCTTCTAAAGAAAGCTTAGGTTTGATCTCCTCTAGTACCGACTGGTTTGTTCTTCGGGCAGTCCATGGTATACACAGTATTCGCTGCCAGCACCATAATTCAAAGGCATCAATTTTCTTCCTGTCTATCTTTTTCACTGTCCAGCTTTCACATCCATATGATGTTATTGAAAATACCATGGCTTGAACAAGTCGAATCTTTGTATGGAGAGAGACATCTCTGCTCTTGAGAATCTTATCTAGGTCTTTCATAGCCATTCTGCCAAGAGCAATGCGTCGTCTGATTTCTTGACTGCTTGTTGCTTCTTTATTGATAGTTGATCCAAGTAGGTTAAAGTTGTTCACAATTTCAATTTCTTCTCCTTCAACGATGAACCTGTTGATTATGCCAGTTGTCATGATCTTTGTCTTCTTTACATGAAGGTGCAGGCCCATTTTGAGACTATGTTCTTTGATTGTGAGAAGCAAATGTTTCAGATCATCTTCACTTTCAGCCAGTAATGTGGTATCATCAGCATAGCGAAGGTTGTTGATGAGTCTTCCACCAATCTTCACACCTCTGTTGTCTTCATACAATCCTGCTACCCCTTTCTTTTTCCCCTTTGTAGGAAAACAAGTTGCCAAAGCATACTAATAATCTGTCAACTTAATTGACGCTTTATCATCTATGCGAGTCTCCTATAACAATACAATGTCAGATTTTTGTTGTCTGACATAGTTAAGAATATTCCGCTTTTTAATGGGACATTACATTACCCATACTGTATATACCAGAATAATCTCATATCACGGAGAATTGAGTGTTACTTTCAGCCTTGTTTATAAAGACAGCAAAGATGGCACCATCCACCCACAGAAAATGTAGCCTGTTGCTACAGCCAATGCATTCTTGCAGCATAATAGAACATACCGAGAAAACCAATGAACAAAGCTCAAAAGTATACACATGCCATAGCAAAGTCAGACCAATGAAAATCCCCCAAGCCAGAACTCTCCTTGGATTTGGGTGGGTTGGGTTTGGGGTTGATTATGTTTTATTTGATGATTGTACACTGCCTAGAATGCTTTGCATTTGGCGGTACATAAATGCTTTTAAATAAATAAAATAAATAAATAAAGGGAGTGTCTGGAGGTTTTTCTGCTATAGCATTTTACTTTGCAGAGGAGCTGGCTGTCTCGTGGTCCTAACCATCATTTTGGCGACATCCTCAGCTGGCTGGAAGAGCCTATAAAAGCTGAGGCACCACTGCGAACAGTTGGAAGTGCCTAAAGGTTTTCCTGCTACAGCGTTTTACTTTGCAGAGGGAACCGGCTGTCCCGCAGTCCTAGTCTTTGTATTGGTGATGTCAGCGGCTGGCTGGAAGGGCCTATAAAAGCTGAGGCTCCACCGCAGAATGCAGCCACATGCGCAAGCCCAAAGGGGCATGCCCTAAGGAGCAGGTTATACCCCTTGGGAGCATGGAATACAGAGCAATAGGGTGTGGTCCTTCTTAGCTCCTTTTATGGCCTCCAGTCTGATTCTGAGAAGGCTGTCAGGCTTGTCGGCCTGATGGATTTGCATGTGCAGAGAATTTTGAAGGAGGACGTTTCTTCAAATTCTGTGAGTACACCATCCCTAAGTAACTCCTCATTGACTTTGGGATTAAAGACCCTACCCTCTCAATCTGCTGTTCAACAGGAGGGAGTGCCTGGGTCCCTCCTGCCAGTGCAGGAGGGTGCTCAGTTTTCTCATGGCGAACTTCCTCTGCTTGGTTTCAGTGTGAAGGGTGGGTCAGGTGATATGTTGATGCTTAAGGCAGTGGTTTTATTGTCACCATCTTTGGAGCATTTCACATCTGCTTCTCTTCCACAGGATAAAGACGTTACCTTGAAAGACATTTGGACTGAAGTGACCAGGACCGAGGCGGCTGTTCTTGGGTCCCTGCAACAATTATCTGGGTTTTTTTTCCTCAGGAAACTGTTGCTAAGTTTGTTGCACATGATATTAAATTTGCTGAGTTGGATTCTCAAGTAGAGAAAGCACAGTTACTTACCTGTAACAGGTGATCTCTGGGAACAGAAGGATTAAGTCTTCACATATGGGTATCGTCGGTACCGACGGAGCCTGCGCGGGAACGCTCCCCAGCGTCCAGTAAGAAAGCTTTTGGGAGCATCCCACAGCGCCTGCGCGCTGCCTTCCCGCCTTTCCCAACCGCCTCTCTCCAGTTCGAGTTTTAAGCTGAGACAAAGAGAGAGAGAGGAAAGGAAAGATAGATAGAGAGATACAACTCCTAGGGGAGGTGGGTGGGCTGTGAAGACTTATTCCTGTAGTTCCCAGAGATCACCTGTTACAGGTAAGTAACTGTGCTATCTCCAGGAACAAGCAGGAATGAGTCTTCACATATGGGGACTCCCTAGCTACAGATGCCAGGGAGAAACCCCAGGTTGTGTGTCCTTGAAAAGGACTCTACCTCCCCCCATGGATCTCTGGCATCCGACCAGGGTAGGTGGGTAGGAGTTGATTAGGAATGGAACAGGTGTTTGAGAACAGCCTGACCAAACGAGGCATCCCGGCAGGAGTCCTTGTCCAAACAGTAATGGGCTGTGAAGGTATGAACCGAGGCCCAGGTGGCCGCTCGACAGATTTGGTCGATGGACACAGAGTTTAGATGAGCCATTGAGGCTGCCATGGCTCTCACATTGTGAGCTGTGACATGGCCCTCCAGAGAAATGTTCCTACTCTGGTAGGCGAAAGAAATACACTGAGCAATCCAGTTGGACAGTGTTCTCTTAGAGACTGGAAGTCCTAAATGAGAAGGATCAAAGCAACAAAGAGTTGAGAAGACTTTCTATGTTGCTGTGTTCTTTGTAAGTAAAAAGCGAGAGCTCTCTTACAATCCAAGGTATGAAGATTCCTCTCTGCATTTGATGCATGAGGTCCTAGAAAAAAGTCAGGTAACTATACCTTTTAGTTCAGATGAAAAGGTGAGACCACTTTAGGCATAAAGTGTGGATTGGTCCTGAGGACTACCTTATCATGATGGAACCTTGTATAAGGAGGATTAGCCACCAAAGCTTGCAACTCACTGATGCGGCGTGCTGAGGTGACTGCAATGAAAAAAATAACTTTCCAAGAAAGGAATTTCAAGGAGGTGGTGGCTAAAGGTTCAAAGGGTGGCTTCATAAGCTGGCCAAGAACCAGGTTTAAGTCCCATGCCACTTGAGGTGGTCTAATGGGAGGTTTAATTAAAAGAAGGCCTCTCATGAATCTTGCTATAAGAGGATGAGAGGAAACAGGTTGTCCATTGAGAGGCTTGAGGGACGCTGCAATAGCACTCAAATGGACTCTTACTGAATTCGTTTTCAGACCTGCATGGGATAGATGCAGGAGATACTCTAGTAGAGAATTCAGAGGTATTGCAAGAGGGTTTAACTTTAGACCTTTCCCTGAACACCAAATGGTAAATCTTTTCCATTTCAAAGCATAGAAACGTCTAGTAGAAGGCTTTCTAGAGGCATGAATAACATCTCTGACTTGCTGAGAGAGATGAAAATCTTGAAGGTCTAGGCCCTCAGCAACCAAGCCCTGAGATGGAGCGACTGGGGGTTTGGGTGCCACAAAGTTCCCTCTTCCTGGGACAGAAGTTCTGGTGCAGAGCCCAAGTCCAGGGAAGGAGCTTGAGATAGATGCAGAAGTAGAGGGTACCACACTTGGCGTGGCCAATGTGGTGCTATGAGGATCATGGTCCCTTGATCTCTCTGAAGCTTGAATAGTGTCTTGGGAATTAGGGGAATTGGTGGAAAGGCATAAAGGAAGTCTTGACCCCAGTGAAGGAGGAAGGCATCCTTGGCCTGAACTCCCTGACACGGAATTCTGGAACAGAACTGGGGAAGTTTGGCATTCCACGGACTTGCAAAGAGGTCTATGTCCGGGGTTCCCCAAATTCGAAAAATCCTGGCTACCTGGTCCATGTGGAGGGACCACTCGTGTGGAAGCAGAACTCGACTGAGTCTGTCCGCCCAAGAGTTTTGAACGCCTGGAAGATATACTGCCAGAAGATGGATGTGATGCTCTCTGGCGAAGGCCCACAGTCGCAAAGCTTTTTTGCAAAGCGACAGAGAGCCAGTCCCGCCCTGCTTGTTTACATAGAACATGGCTACTTGGTTGTCCGTATGGATGAGGACTGTCCTGTAGCTGAGCAGGGAATGGAACACTCTGAGAGCTAAGAATATTACTCTGAGTTCAAAGAGATTGATATGCAGAGAAGTCTCCTGTGGAGACCAGATGCCCTGGGTGGAGAGATCCTGCAGATGAGCTCCCCAACCCAATGGAGAAGCATCTGTTGTCAGAGTTGCTTGGGGTAGCGACTGCTGAAAAGGGGACCCCAGCAACAGATTTGGAGGGGACTTCCACCACTGGAGAGACCAAAATAGGCGACTGGAATTTGCTATTTTGTCTGACAGGCAACCTGATGCCTGAGTCCATTGGGTGGACAAAGTCCATTGAGCTGCCCTCATGTGAAGGCGAGCACATGGAACCACATGCACGGTGGATGCCATGTGGCCTAATAGTTGTAACATCTCTCGAGCAGTTAAATGGGACTTTAACTGTATCTGGGAGGCTAACTGCACCAAGCGTAGGCAACGGGCCTGAGGAAGATAGGCCCTTGCAGTTTGGTATCCAGCAAGGCCCCTATAAACTCCAGAGACTGAGTAGGGGTGAGATGGGATTTTGGGATGTTTATTACCAGTCCCAAATACTGAAGGACACGCATTGTGCAGGTTAGAGAAATCTGGGCCTCTGACTGGGATGAAGCTCGAATGAGCCAGTCGTCCAGATATGGGAAAACGAATATTCCTAGAGTGCGTAGAAATGCAGCTACTACTGCCATGCATTTCGTGAACACCCTTGGTGCAGAGGCCAGACTGAAAGGAAGCACCCTGTATTGGTAGTGCTTTCCTTGAAAAAGGAACCGAAGGAACCTTCTGTGTGTTGGATGGATGAGGACATGGGTGTACGCATCCTTGAGATCTAGAGAACAAAGCCAGTCCTGACTCTGAAGGTATGGCAGCAGAGTACTGAGAGAAATCATCTTGAATTTCTCTTTGAATAGAAACTTGTTCAATTCTCTGAGATCTAATATGGGTCTGTAGCCCCCTGTTTTCTTTGGAATAAGAAAATAAGGGGAGTAGAACCCTGAGCCCTGTTGAAGAAGGGGTATTTCTTCTATTGCCCCTTGGGCAAGAAGGGTAGCAATCTCCTGACCCAGAAGGTTGAGGAGAGATGTTGTAGAATTGAACTGTCTCACCATGGTGTGGGGAGGAAGGTTCAAGAAATGAAGCTTGTACCCTTCCCTTACAATGGAGAGGATCCATTGCTCTGCTGTAATTTGCTCCCATCTGGGAGCAAAGTAAGCCAACCTTCCTGGAATGGTGAGGGGCTCTGGTTCTTCCAGAGCCAGAAAGGCTAAGTTCTCTAGTTGCAAGTCAAAGGCCCTGGGGAGGCTGAGGCTGCTGAGTCGTGGGAGGCCTGGCAGCCTTTGACTTGGCCTGTTTAGGTGGTTGCTGACGCTTTGCAGCAAAACGACCTGCAGATGATGCCTGCTGACCATAAGCAGGATAGTATCTTCCCTTTTTAGAAAAAGTTGTCTTTTTGAACAACCTTTTCTTAGCAGGAGCAGAGGTAGACTTTGAAAGTCGATCGAAAGCAGAGTTCTCAGCATCCATCTGAGTGGCCTTTGCTTTCCAATCCCTGCCAAAAAGGTTTTCACCCGTACAAGGAAGATTTCCCAGTTCATCTTGGACCCAAAGTTCCAAATCAGAGGCTTGTAACCAAGCAATTCTGCATGCACCTATGGCAATAGCCGAGGCTCTGCTTACACACTCAAAAGAGTCAAAGGCTGCACGGTTGGAAAATTTGGAAACATCTTGGGCATGTTTAAGCCAAGTGAGAAATTCCTGCCTTTTATCTTCTGAAATAAAAGGGGCTAAAGTCTGTAGATGATCTGTGACTTCTTTTAGAAACATCCCCATATAGAGACTATAGGAGTTGATTCTGGCAGCAAGCATATTAGCTTGGAAAACCCTTCGGCCAAAAGCATCAAGGGTCCTGCATTCATGTCCTGGAGGATTAGATGAGTGTCTCTTTGCACTCTTTATTTTCCTCATGGCAGACTCTACCACAATAGAGTGGTGAGGAAGCTGAGACTTATGAAAGCCAGGACAAGGAGGGACACGGTACATGGTGTCTAATCTACGAGAATGAGGAGAGGTGGTAAGAGGCGTCTCCCACATGCTCAACATGAGATCATAGAGAATCTCATGAATAGGTAAAGTAGCTGCTTCTTTAGGAGCCTTAGGATATTGCAAAATATCTAGTTGCTTGGCTCTAGGCTCTGACTCAGGGGCCACTGTAATGGAGAGGCCCCTAGCCACTTCCCTAATGAAGTCCTGAAAAGACAGGTCTTCTGGAGGAGACATTCTTCGTTTTGGAGAATCAGACTCCTGAGGAAGAAGTACCGGTGCATCGACAGAAACCTCCGACTCATCAGAGTCTTCGGAGGAATCGAAGTATCGCCTGTCTGGATGCTCCTGTAAAGCCCGATACGCGTACCGAGTGGGATCGACATCGGGAGTAAGCGGTACCGGTTCGGTACCGATGGGCATCATAGGACAGGGTACCGTTGCAGTCGACACCGAAGCCGATGTCGATGCAATCGATACCGGCACCGGGAACGATGCCGGTGCCAGAGTCGGTACTGGCAACGGAGACTGTTGCGGTACCGGAGGCGTCGAAGCCTGCATAAATGCCGTTAGGGTGCGCTGCATGGACAGAATCTTCTGATCCATCGACGCCACCAGAGTCTGGATGTCGGTACCAGTGGAGGCCACCGGTACCCCAGAACACGGCAACAGGTGATCGGTCGAGGCCGAGCCATCGATGTCAACCTGTGACCCCATAGACAATGCTTTGGAAGCCGGAACTTCCCGCCGGGGTAATTTTGCCGGTGCGGAATCCTCGAGGACAAGCCCGGAGGCATCTCGATGCTTAGAGGGAGATTTGCCCTTCGAGGACCGGCTAGATTTATGTTTGGTTACCTGAGATCCATGGGAGGAAGAAGAAGCAGCCCTGGAAGACGTCGATGCCACCGAGGCTGCATCAGAGGGAAACAGGGTACTGAGCTTGGCTGCTCAGTTCTGCCGACCTCTTTTAGACATCATGGTACAGGACACACAATCCGTGATGGAATGGTCAGGACCCAAACATTTTAGACACCAGTCATGGGTGTCAGTAACAGAAATAGTACCGCCACACTTAGTGCACTTTTTGAACCCGGAAGCGGGCTTCTCCATGAGGAGAAAAAATGTTTAGGCCTAAGGCCCAAACCGAAAATGCACAGTTGAAGAAAGAAAAGTTGTTTTGTTTTTTTTTTAAGAAAGAAAAGAAAAGACCGGCGGTACCGGTTTGACGTCGAAGAAGGCAGACGCGACACAGAAAAATAAAGAAAAAAAATAAAGAATTCTTCTGCGGTGACAGGAACACGACCTGCTGGCTCCGCTGAAAAGAAGAACTGGAGAGAGGCGGTTGGGAAAGGCGGGAAGGCAGCGCGCAGACACTGTGAGATGCTCCCAAAAGCTTTCTTACTGGACGCTGGGGAGCGTTCCTGTGCAGGCTCCGTTGGTACCGACGATACCCATATGTGAAGACTCATTCCTGCTTTTTCCTGGAGATAGTGTCTTCTCAGGTTAATATGTTGCAAGCTGCTATATCTACTACTGCTAAAGATAGTTTTATAATTCATCAGCAAGTAGAAATTATGGATACTCATTCTGGATCCAGGAATTTATTATTCTTGAATTTGCCTTGCATGTGTTATGTGGCCCCCATTATATTGTTAAAAAATATTTGAAAGAAGTTTTATCTTTTCCAGAAGTGGATGACTTAAAGTGGTTAATATTTATTATTTGCCGGGGGGGGGGGGGGGGGCAGGGTTAGGGACGCTGAAGGAGAGGATCCTGAACATATTTCTTTTGAGGATAGTTCAGATGTTTTTGCATATACAGAATCCTCTCTAGATGAGATCCCAATACGTGCTACTTTACTTGTTTAGCCAGAGCTACCCAGCTATGCCAGAGAGCTTTTCTGGACTTACAGCCTAAGGTTGTAGCTTTGGGAGCTTCTTTATTTCTTAAATGTCCATGTAAGTGTCTGGTGCTTCATCAGGGAAAGAGAGATGTTTTTCTCAATTCCTCTCAGCTTCAACTGTTTTTGCATGGAAACTGATATGTCAACTTTATTTTCCCTGCATGCCTTTTTTGATCTATTGATGTCAGATTGGGAATAGTTAAGAAGGGTCTAAAGTTGCATTCTTCTCTGTATTATGTATTTGTACCCTATCTCCCAGTGATGTGGACATGATGTTGTGTTTTTCTTTTTCCTTTACTTTTATTTTTGATGATAATTTTTTCTTACATTGTTCTTTACTATTTCAATGGCTTCTTAAACTGAAATATTCAATTAAAAAAACAATAAAACCACATTTATTGCAATCCTACATGAATACAGTAGAATGCAATTAATATCCTCTCCCCTTACTACAACCAAATAACCTTTCTGGAATTAAGCACTCCAGCATCTCTTTCTCTGGGGTAGTACAATCTAGCAGCATTCCTGGAATTCTTCATAGCATTCACTTATCAAAACAAATCATCCTAACAATCACTTACCAATATCTCAACAAAGCACTCCCACAGGTACACCAGCAAACACACACCCAAGCTCTCTCAGTATCTCCCACCATACCCATACAAATAGAAGTCAATACCAATTTGACATCAACCCCAGCTACTGAAGAGGTAAACAATATCCAGATGTAGAAACATCTAAATCTTTTTAAATAACATATATTTCCTTACCAACGAGAA
This sequence comes from Ichthyophis bannanicus, assembly GCA_033557465.1. Lineage (NCBI taxonomy): Eukaryota > Metazoa > Chordata > Amphibia > Gymnophiona > Ichthyophiidae > Ichthyophis > Ichthyophis bannanicus. Next base: position 58,538,050 of record CM066047.1, on the reverse strand, counting down.
CTAGAACTCGCTCCATACCGCAGAAACACAGGATCTCTAGGAACAAGCAGGAATTAAGTCTTCACATATGGGTGATGTTGGTACTGACAGAGCCCACGCAGGAACACTCCCCAGCATCTAATTGAAAAGCTTTTGGGAGCACTCCACTGCACCTGCACAACTACCTTTCTTTCTCCAGTTCTTCGTTTTCCGTTGAGCCAGCAGGAAGCAAATCCTGTCACCGCAGAAAAAAAACGTTCTTTTTGTGGATAGCGCCTCTACCTTCCCATCGACACTGGCACCGTCGAAGACATCGCTGGTTCCCTTATTCTCTTCTTTCTTTTAAAAAAAAAATAAACAAAACTTGGGCATCAACGCCCATTTTAGGCCTTAAGCCTACCATAGCTTTCACATCCTCAAAGGCATGGAGAAACCAACTAGTGGTTTCAAGAAATGTTCTAATTGTTCCAACACCATTTGGGCGACTGACACACATGACTGGTGTTTAAAATGCCTCGGCCCAGACCACCAGCCAAAAGACTGTCCCCTCTGTCAAAAGATGACACAGAGAGGCCTACAAAACCAGACTTCTAAATTTGGAGCACTCTTCGCCTTGGACACGGCATTAATAGCGTCCACTTCGTTGAGGGCCTTATCATCCCTCCCATGGATCTCAGGTATCGTTGAAGTCCAAGCACAAGGCTGCATTGACGTCTGACAATACCTCCAAGGGAAGATCTCACTTAAAGCATCGAGACCCCTCAGGTGTTGCCTCAGAGGTGAATTGGCCTGCCAAACAACCAGCTCCTCAGCCAGAGTCTATGCCTGATTTTTACTTTTTCCTATAGAACACTGCCACCTGTATCTGGAGGACCCCCATCCCCTCCACATAGCAGGCAGACTCTGTTACTATGCCCACAGATGGCACCTCATCACCTCAGAGCAGTGGACATTCACCATAGTCCAGGAAGGGTACAGACTTCTTCTGCAAACTCTGCCCCCCTCCACTTTCACAGGGGAATATCAAATGCAACCCCCACTCGCTGCTCTCCTACAGGATGAGGTGTCCTCTCTTTTGTCTTAGGGTGCCATAAAAGATGTCCCAAAATCCCAACAGGGAATGGGCTTCTACTCTCTGTACTTTCTCATTCCAAAGAAAATCGGAGGATACAGGCCCATTCTGGACCTCAGAAACCTCAACAAGTTTCTAGTCCATGAAAAGTTCAAGATGATCTCTCTTGGGACTCTTCTTCCCTAACTCCAGAGTCAGGATTGGCTCTGTTCTCTATATCTAAAAGAAGAGTACGCACATCCTCATCCATCCAGGACACAGGAAATATTTACGCTTCACCTTTCAAGGAAAAGATTATCAATACAGAGTCCTTCCCTTCGGACTTGCTTCTGCCCCAAGAGTCTTCACAAAGTGCATGGCGGTCGTAGCCGCATATCTAAGATCTCTGGGGATATTCATCTTCCCTTACTTAGATGACTAGCTAATAAAAGCAGACACCTCCCAAGAGGTACTGCTTTCTTCGCATCATATCATCACTGTACTACAAGACTTGGGATTTTTGATAAACTTTCCAAAATCCCAGCTTACTCCAACTCAAAAGCTAGAGTTCATCGGAGCCCTACTAGACACCCAACAGTCCAGGGCGTTTCTGCCCCAGCTCCATTCTATCTGTCTAATCGAACTAGCGTCCTAGACACTCCTGCAAGACCATTTGACCGCCCGAGAGATGCTGTAGCTCCTTGGGCACATGGCCTCTACAGTACATGTCGTTCCATATGCCTGACTACATTCAAGGACAGCCAAGTGGACTGCCTCCCAGCATAAGCAGGCCTTGGGCTGTTTCCGGGACAGGATCCAAGTCACTGCCTTTCTAACCACATCCCTTCAGTGGTGGTGTTCTCCAGAAAATCTGCTCGTAGGGTCACCTTTTCAGATGCCTCCATTTCAATGCACCCAGACGATGGATACCTCCAAACTGGGTTGGGGAGCCCACCTGGGCAACCTGACTGCACAGGGTCTATGGACAATGCAAGAGTCACAACTCCAGATCAGTCTCCTGGAACTTCATGCTATTTCTGAATGCCCTCCGGGTGTTTCAATACCACCTCAGAGAAAAACAAGTCCTAGTAAGGACAGATAGGTTGCCATGTTCTATGAGAACAAGCAGGGAGAAACAGGCTTTTGGGTCTTCTGCGAGGAAGCTCTGTGGCACCTGTGATCCTTTGCCATTGCTCATCAAATATATCTCCAAGCGGTGTACCCTCCTGGGGAGTTCAATGTCTTGGCAGACAGACTGAGTCGCATCCTTCTTCCTCACAAATGGTCTCTGCATCCGGACACAATGTCCTACATCTTCCAGACCTGGGGAACTCCAGACACAAATCTGTTCGCAACTCCACAAAATGTCAAGCTTTCTCTCTTCTGCACAAGAAATCAGACATCCAACAACCAATAAGTGGATGCCTTACACCTACACTGAGGTCAGGGTCTGCTTTATGCTTTCCCTTCTATATCCCTCATTCACAAAACGCTTTTCAAGCTTCAGTCCAACAAGGGCTCCATGATTCTCATAGTCCCTCATTGGCCATGGCAACCGTGGTTTCCATTGCTACTATGTCTGACTCAGACTCATCCTCTACGATTGGGATATGCACCCGATCTCCTTTCCCAGGACAACGGCTCACTACTCCATCCCAATCCAGTCTCCGCCTTACAGCTTGGCTGCTGAGAGCATGGCTTTACAAGGCTTTGACCTTACTCAAGAGGTTAAGGAGATTCTTTTGGCTTCTAGGAAGCCCTTCACCAGATGTTCTCTCTCTGGTGTTCCCTGAATGATCTCAATTCCTTTTCTGCTCCAGTGGAGTCACTCCTCCACCTGTCCTTGACAGGTCCAAAGACAAACTTGGTGAGAGTCCACCTCAGTGCCATGCAGCCTCTCACAACTTACTAGATGAACTGCCCATCTCCATGCAACCACTAGTAGCGCATTTCATGAGAGGCTTCCTACTGTCCGAACCACCCACTAAGCCACCTCCGGTAGCTTGGGACCTCAATGACTTTCTAGCACAGTTTCTCAAGCCACCCTTGAACAATTAGCCACGACCTCACTGAAGTTCCTCTCTTGGAAGGTAATCTTCCTAACTGCCTCACTTAAGCTAGACACATTAGTGAACTTCAGGCATTGGTGGTGGATCCACCCTATACCCGCTTCCACCATGACAAAGTAGTCCTTCGGACTCACCCACACTTTATGCCAAAGATGGTGTCTCCTTTCCATATAAACTAGTCAATTTACATTCCAGTTTTCTTTCCTAAACCGCATGCACCTCGAGTGGAAGCAACTCTGCACATTCTTGACTGCAAAACGTGTGTTGGCTTTCTGTCTCCAAAGGACTCAAGATCATTGCAAAGCCTTGCTGTTTATCTCATTTGACCCAATCTCCTGGAATTACCTGTTTCTAAGCGTATGCTCTCCAGATGGATAGTGGACTGCATTTCATTTGCTTATGACAAAGCAGGACTCTCCTTGGAAGGGCATGGTACTGCTCACAACATTCTCGCCATGGCCATTCGATGGCAAATCTACCCTCAGTAGCCGTTGATGAAATTTGCAAAGCAGAAACTTGTCTTCTTGTCCATACCTTTGCTGCCCATTATTGTCTGGACAAGGACTCCCATTGGGATGCCATGTTTGGTCAGGCTGTACTCCAGCACCTCTTTCAGACTTAGAGGCAACTCTTACCCTCCCTTCCTGTACTCAAACAATACCAGAAATCCATGTAGGATCCATGACCTCTTCATGCCTACTCCGAGGCGAACCTCTACTGGTTCTGAGGTCACTTCATCTGGCATCTGGGAGCTAAGGAGTTCCATATGTGAAGACTATCTTCCTGCTTGTTCCTGGAGATAGTGTAGTTACTCACCTGTAACAGGTGATCTCCAGGAACAGCAGGAATTTAGTCTTCACAGCCTGCCCTCCTCCCCTAGGAGTGTTAGGGTTTCATTTACTCTCTTTTCTCAGCCACAAACTAAACTGAAGAGAGGGAGTTGGGAAGGCAGAAAGGCAGTTGTGCAGGAACAGTGGAGTGCTCCCAAAAGCTTTCCAATTGAACGCTGGGGAGCATTCCCACACGGGCTCCATCAGTACCAGCGGTCACCCATATGTAAAGACTACATTTCTGCTGTTCCCGGAGATCACCTGTTACAGGTGAGTAACTACGCTATCCCCACATTCAATCCATTCAAATCATCCTAGGAAAATTAACATAGCATAAGCATAAATACCAAAAGTTGCAGATTGCACAACCTTAATATAGCCTTTCATTTACATCCATCCTGTGCCACACTCATTCAGCTAAATAACTTGCCCACAGAAAAATATTTGAACAAATGCACACATTATGATGCAGAAAGCCTATAGCATTGGAATGATATTTGCAACAATTCAATGTATTATATCTATAGAAACAGAAAATGATGGCAGATAAAGACCATATAGCCTATCCAACCTGTCCTTCCATTCCAGCTACTAAGCTTTACAGTCTCTTTTAACTTTAGAGATCCTCTGCATTTGTCCCATGCTTTCTTGAATTTGAACACAGTTCTCATCTCTACCATCTCTAATGTGAGGCTATTCCATGCATCTACTACTCTTTCTATAAAGAAACATTTCCTCAAGTTACTCCTGAGTGTACCTCCTTTCATCTTCATTTTATGACCCCTCAATGCAGAGCTTTCTTTCAATTGACAGAGGCTCTCCTCTTATGCATGTATCCCATGGAGATAGCTAAATGTCTATCATATCTTTCCTCTCTCACCTTTCTTCCAAAATGTACAAATTGAGATATTTGTCTCCATATGTGTTATGACAAATACCACTGATCATTTTAATAGTTGCCCTTTACATAGACTCCATCCTGTTTATATTCTTTTGAAGATGTGGTCTCCAGAATTGCACACAATACTCCAAATGAGGTCTCACTAAAGACTTACAGAGCGGCACTATTACCTCCTTCTTGACTATTCCTCTCCCTATGCTCCCAAGCATCCTTTTGGCTTTCACCATCACCTTTTCAATCTGTTTAGCTACCTTAACCCTTTCCAGGCCGAGCCCAAAACTCTCGGGATCCAAAATTCTGACTAGATATTCCTATCAAATGGTATGTAATACATGACCATAGCAGAAGGAAAATCACTATTAGAACATATTGAATAAGACAGGTACAATTTTCCTGAAATATGCAAAAATTAACCCGGCTGCAGAATGTGGATTAAAATTTTAAAGTAGGCCTTCAAAGGGTTAAGATCATCAGAAATAATCACCACTAGGTCCCACTCTTCTTTTGTGGACAGAAGTACTTCACCCCCTATAATGGTACTACTTCCTTGGATTTTTGAAGCAAATTCTCAACCATTCCTCAAGCTTTACTAGATCCCTTCCTCTACCTTCCTTGATCTACACCTTCCTGGGTGTCTATCTTATTGCAGATTTTGGTATCATCCACAAACTGGCAAACCTTACGCGACAGCTCTTCTGCCATATCACTTACAAAAATGCTAAAAAGAATAGGACCAAGGACAGATCATGTGGCATTCCACAGGTAAAGTCCTTCTGCTCAGAGTGAACTCCATTTATATGTATGCTTTGTTGCATCCCACTCAACCAATTTCTCAAGCAATCATTAGGATCCATCCCTAGGGTACTCAATTTATTTACCTTCGGTGGCGTGTGCTTGATTGGCTTTATCCCACATGGAGAGGGGAAAATCTAGTGTGGAGACTTAATAAGCGAGAGCATTCTTGGATGTTCAAATTACACTCTACTGAACCTATGGGTTTGAATCTTACTATAGAATGGATGACATTGATTTAAACATCCTTTTTTTCTGTACTACATTTAATTCATGTGATTGGCTGTCCATTCCTTTTATTGGATTGGTTGTTTTCCTTCATTCATTGGATTGGCCACATTTTGGACCGGCTGTTTATTCTCATTCATTTGATTGGCTGCCTGCTGCACATGATCCTCCACACTTTCTCTCATATACTTGAGTGGTTGAACGCCTGATACTTGGTTGATTTGTCTACCTACAGCTCTTTGGAGTATGTGTGGACTTGGATTTTCATGAAAGACTGGAGGGCACATTCTGATATTCTGAAGATCATCTATATCCATGATGCAGATAAGTTGAAACACAATATTGTGTCAGATATTTATGAACATTTTGTATTTTTGTTTTCTATGCTTGTCAGCTGGTATGCGCATTTTCATGAATTTTTGTGAAGCTTTTTAGAGCCTTGAAATGAAATATTTTTCAATAAAAATTAAGAAATCTTCAAAAAAAGTAACAAAATCAATAAGATTGAAAATTATACCTAAAAGCCCGCTTTTAGGGCATTGTGGCTTCTATATTAGGAGTCTTGGTGGATCGATGAGATAATGAGCAACTTTGGCTTTGTGGCCTAGATCTTTTTGGGGCCTCCTGCTAGAAGCAATATCTTAGAAACATAGAAAAATGACAACAGAAAGACCACATGGCCTATCTAATCTGTCCTATATCAACAACTACAACAGTCCCCTTTTTTCCTTTAGAGATCCTCTGTGTGTGTCCCATGCTTTTTTGAATTCAGATACTGTCCTCATCTCTACTACCTCCACTGGGAGACTATTCGACGGATCCACCACTCTTTCTGTAAAGAAATATTTCCACATATCACTCCTGAATCTATCCCCTTTCACCCTCATAACAGAACTTGCTTTCAGTCGAAAGAGGCGCTCCCCCTGTGCTTTTATGCCATGGAGGTATTTAAACGTCTCAATCATATCACCTGTGTTAGAACAGCTTGCAAAACTGAAAGTGGACAAGTCTTTGGGACCAGATGGGATACATCCTAGGATACTGAAAGATCTCAGAGAAGTTCTTGAAGGGCCTTTAAAGGATGTTTTTAATAGATCATTGGCGACAGGAGAAGTTCCACAGGACTGGAGGAAGGCTGATGTGGTACCTCTCATCAAAAGTGGTAATAGGGAAGAAATGCCAAACTACAGGACTGTAAGCCTTACCTCGGTGGTGGGAAAAGTAATGGAGGTGCTTCTGAAAGAGAGAACAGTGGACTCCCTTGAAACCAAGAGGTTGCAGGATCCAAGGCAACATGGTTTTACCAAATGACAATCTTGCCAAACAAATCTGATTGAGTTCTTTGACTGGGTGACCAGAGAACTAGATCAAGGGCAGGCAATGGATGTGATCTACCTAGATTTCAGCAAAGCCTTTGATACTGTTCCTCATAAGAAGCTTATCAATAAACTCAACAGCTTGGGGATGGGTCCCAAGATGGTGAACTGGATCAGAAATTGGTTGACTGACAGATGACAGAAGGTGACGGTAAACGAAACTCACTTGTACGAAAGGAAGGTAATTAGCAGCGTGCCACAGGGTTTGGTCCTGGGACCGGTACTGTTCAATATATATTCGTGAGTGATATTGCCGAAGGGCTGAATGGAAAAGTCTGCTTTTTGCAGATGACACCAAAATTTGCAACAGAGTGGACTCCCCTGAGGGAGTGGAGAACATGAGGAAAGATCTACAAAAGCTGGAAGAATGGTCTAATGCTTGGCAGTTAAGATATAATGTGAAGAAATGCAGTGTCATGCACTTGGGAAGCAGAAATCCAAGGGAATTGTATGCGATAGGGGGCAAAAGATTGGTTTGCATGGACCAGAAGGACCTTGGGAGTGATTGTTTCTGATGATCTCAAGGTGGCAAAACAGTGTAACAAGGCGGCGGCAAAAGCCAGAAGGATGCTGGGTTGCATATAGAGAGGAATTACCAGCAGAAAGGAAGAGGTACTAATGCTACTATACAAGTCGCTGGTGAGGCCTTACTTGGAATACTGTGTTCAGTTTTGGAGACCATATCTCGCAAAGGATATAAAAAAGCTGGAAGCGGTTCAAAGGAAGGTGACCAAAATGATTTGGAGCCTGCATCAGAAGACTTATGAGAAGAGACTTGAAGACCTAAATATGTACAATCTGGAGGAGAGAAGGGACAGGGGAGATTTGATTCAGACCTTTAAATACTGAGAGTATTAATGGACAAACAAACCTCTTCCAAAGATACGGAAGCTGTAAAACTAGAGGGTATAACGTGAAGCTATAAGGAGGTAAAGGCAATGTCAGGAAATACTTTTTCACTGAAAGAGTGGCTGATGCTTGGAATGCCCTCCCAATGGAAGTGATGGTGGCAGCAAATACGGTGACAGAAATCAAAATGGCATGGGACAGATACAGTGGATCCCTTTATAGCAACAGGATAAAATCAAAATATGCATAACTATCTCTTATATCTGAACAAATAGGGGTGACCTACACGGAACGGTGGGTACATCCCTGAACAAAGGCATGGGGAGTGGTGACCTACAAGGAACGGCTATTGCATATACTCTTGCTGCCTTGCTGGGCAGACTAGATGGACCATACTGGTCTTTATCTGCCATCATATACTATGTTACTATGTAAGTTAAAAAGTCATGGGATAGGAGGCAGTATACTATTGTGGATCAGGAACTGGTTAAAAGATAGAAAGCAGAGGGTAGGGCTGAATGGCCAATTTTTCCAATGAAGAAAGGTGAACAGTGGAGTACTCCAGGGATTTGTGCTAGGTTGGCTGCTTTTTAACTTATTCATAAATGACCTGGAAATGGGAATGATGAGTGAGGTAGTCAAATTTGCAGATGACACAAAATTATTCAAAGTTGTTAAAACCCAAGAGGATTGTGAAAAATTGTAAGAGGTACTTGATAAATTGGAAGATTGGGCATTCAAATGGCAAATGCAATTTAATGTGGACAAGTGCAAAGTTATGCACCTAGGAAAGAACAACCCAAACTACGGTTACATGATACAAGGTTCCACATTAGGAACGACTTACCCAGGAGAAATATTTAGGCATCATCATGGGTAACATGTTGAAAACCTCCTCCCAGTGTGTGGCGGCGGCGGCCAAGAAGGCAAATAGAATGTTAGGAAACATAAGGAAGGGAATGGAGAATAAGACAAAGGATATTATGATATCCCTGTATCGTTCCATGGTAGGACCACACCTTGAATATTGTGTGCAATTCTGGTCGCCTTATCTTAAAAGGCATATTACAGAATTAGAAAAGGTACAGAGAAGAGCCATCAAAATGGTAAAGGGGATGGAAGGATACACCTATGACGAGAGGCTTAAAAGGTTAGGGCTCTTCAACCTGGAAAAGAGATGGCTGAGGAGTGATATGATAGAGGTCTATAAATTAATCAATGAAGTGGAAGGATAAACGTAGATCGATTCATTATGCCATCACATAGACTAGGGGACATGCAGTGACACTACAGTGTAACCCATTTAAGACGAGAGAAAATATTTTTTCACTCAACACGTAATCAAACTCTGAAATTTGTTACCGGAGGATGTATTAAAAGCTGTTAGAGTAGCTGGGTTTAAAAAAGATTTGGACCATTTCCTGGAGGAAAGGTCCATAAACTATTATTAAATAGGACTTGGGTAATCCATTGCTTGCCCCAGTACAAGCATGATGGAACCTGTGTGTCTTTTTGGGAAACTGCTAGGTACTTGTGACCTAGATTGACCATTGTTGGAAACAGGATACTGGGCTTGATGGACCTTGGTCTGACCCAGTATAACATTTCCTATATTCTTATGTTCTTAATTGCTTGGTTTATTTTGAGGTCCTTTTTCAATATAAATTTGGGTTCAGGATTTATTATATTATAGTTGCAGTTTGTTTATTTTATATATTGCCTATAGCCAGGCATCTAGGCCATGAACAGATCAAAATATAACAATGAGAGGGAACAAAATACACAAAATGAACCAAAGGCAAACAAAAGACAAAGAGGGAAAGAAACGAAGGAGGGCCTAGGTTACAATCAACGGTAAAGTAAACAAGGAACACGGAAGGATGAAAGGGCAAGGGACAGAAAAAGACATACCATTGGTGGTGTTGCTGATGAAGAAGCAGAGTGAGGAAAGGGAGGCCAACAAAGAAGGACCCAGCTGATGGGAAGGCCAAGAGGAAAAGGTGAATTTTTAGCTGGAACTTGAAGCAGGTGAGAGAGTTGGGATCAAAGAACAGGGGGGAAGGAATTCCAAAGGATAGGGGCAATGACGTGAAAAGAGGAAGAATGTACCACAACCGAACAGACAGAACAGAGACCAGGAATGCTAAGGAGGTGTTGGGAAGCAGAGCAAAGAGTGCACTGCTGGGTATATGGTGATGAGACGTGACAGAAAAAGGGGCTAGCCAGAATGAAGAGCGTGGAATGTCAGAATGAGGTGTTTGTATTTTATAAGTAAAGCAGCTGGAAGCCAGTGATCAGTGACATGGAGAGGAGTGACATGGTTGAAGTTATGGGCACCATGGATGAGTCTGATGGCAGTATTTTGAATCAATTGGAGACGGTGGATCTGGTACTGAGGAAGACCGAAGAAATGGGGTTTTGCATAATTAAGATGGGAGATTATCAGGAAGCGTACGAGCAGACGGATAGAAGATTGGTCCAGAAACTTATGGACAGAACGGATCTAGCGCAAAATGAAAAAGCAGTGTTGAACGATGGAAGAGATGTGATTAGAAAAAGAAAGCCAGGAATCGAAGGAGACCCCAAGGATTTTAATCGTGTCTTGGAAGGGAAGGGGAGTGCCATGAATAGAAGGAGGGAGCAAAGGGGAAGGAGGAGCAGCATCTGCAAAGAGAAGAGATGCGGTCTTAGATGTGTGAAGTTTAAGTCCATGGCCGAAGAGCCAATCAGCAATGATGTCAAGTTTGGAAGAGATCTGAGAAATAATGGACATAGGCAGAGAAATGGAAAAGGAGTTAAATATCATCAGTATAAATGAAGAACATGATATCCAAAGAAGTGATCAGAAAAGCCAGGGGGCCAAACAGACATTGAAAAGAATGGGGCCAAGAACAGAACCTTGGGGAACACCACAGTGTTATATTACTGTTGATTATATTAGACTTTATTCTTTGGTCAATTTATTAAAAAGTCACCTGTGCAGAAAGGCTTTACTAAAATCTTGGCCAAATGAGCCGAAAACATTCATGACCCATCCATGGGCTTCAAAGGTTCCACAGAAGATATCCATCAGACCTGACAACAGAACCTGTATAGAGTCTTCACTTAGTCTTCATTTCTATATTGCGGATTTCCTTGATGCAAGGTTATATTATTGAGCGGTAACTCTCCTGTGGGCTAGATACAGCAGTCCGTATCTTGGCCCAAGCTTCTGGAGCAGCTGCCTTAGAGTAAAACAGCTTCTTCCATCATTTCTGCATTGTTCTCTTAAAGGGCACTTGCTGCTTTGCTCTCTGTGGAATCATGAACTCCAGCAGATACCACAATACTTTCATTACAATTGGCCAAGGAAACTTAACCTGAGAAATCTTGGGCGATGGCATCCAGTATATCTATTCCACCTCAAATGGATGCTCGAAGGCAAGGCCTGATAAATTCAGATCTTGCACAAATTAATCTTGTTGAGGCCCCCCATGCCTTTGGGTATTCCCAATATCCAAAGATTGCTCCTCCTGCACAAATTGCCTATATCTTCCAAATTTCTTTCCAAGAACTGTATGGATTTACCAGTGTATTTGCTCCAAACAGGCTTGCAATTTAGTTTCTACAGCTACTATCTGTGCTTGCATTGGGTCATACTATTGCTTGAGGCCAGAGATATCCTCACAGACTTCAGCCATCGCCTCATTATCCCTCATCAAATCTTTTAGCTGAAACAGCTCCTGCATAATTTATTTTAATGTGATCCCAGAGTCCTCTATGTGCAGCCTTCAGCTGATGTTTAGAGTGCTTAACACCCTGAAATGTCATACCAGCAAAATCTAATTTGGCTGGTTTTACTGAGGTCATCTCTGGGAGAGTATTGGTGTACTAATAAGTCAAGAATCATCAATAGTTCAAGCAGACTATGTCAAATCAATATGCTCACTGGGGGCAATTTTCAAACAGTCCCATAACTGCAAACTCAGTGGGGAAGGTTTAATTTGCATACTTTATGGGTATTTTCAACAGAATGAATTTGCAGTATTTCTTTGAAAATCAGCACATGCAAAATATGAATGCTAAATGAACTGGACACACAGAGGGGATCGCCATTCTGATCCCGTGGGGCACATCTAGCCTCCCAGGATCAGAATCGCGAACAGTCCTGCACATGCAGGCCGGGACTGCGATTCAGACTGGCCTGCACGTGCAGGGCTGTCCCCGGCTAACTCAGTCAGGGCTTTTAAATGGAGCTACAGCACCATGGCGTCATGTTGCCATGGCAATGTGGCTCCATTTAAAAGCCGCAATGCCGGCCCCCAGCAAAAAGGGTTTATTCCCCATAGCCCGACCCCCGATCTGGCCTCCTAAGGCCAGGGTTGGGCTGAGGGGAATAAACTCTGGTCCCCTCCCCGCCCCATTCATGCCCTGGGCCGTCAAAAAAAAAAGTCCAGGGAAGTTATTCCACCTCAGAGGTGGGAATAACTTCCCTGGACATATCACTGGCCCTGGATGTACAGGGCCATTAAAATCGGCCCTGTATATCCAGGGCTGACGATCTCTCACTGCTTGCCCAGATTCCGTCCCCGGGCTGCCCATTCCCTGCCCCGTTGGGACGTCCATCCCCGCTATTCATGGCTCAGAATAACCCCCATACTAACTATTTGTGCATGTGGCATAATAAATTTTCAAAAGCACATATATGTACATTGTTTTCGTCCCCATCTTAAACATGACCAAAAAGCACCATTTCTCCCCACACTACCGAACCCACATTTGAGAAAGGCAATGTTCAGTCAAACCAGGGAAATGCCTTTGAAAGTTGTCCTCCCCTTTAGATTTGCCTCCATGCTAAAAACATTAAAATCCAAAATTTTGCTTTTGTCGTTTCACCAACATATGCTTGAAGCATACATTATAAATGACGAGATGCATTTTAACCTGAAGAAATACTAATAATTCTACAAAAGCATTTATGTTGAAGAGCTAAATACATTTACAATTACCATGTTACTTACAGAATGATGATGCTGTGAAACTTTGTCATGAAGAACAATCAAAAGTAACACTTAGCCATCAAGAAATAAAATGGAAAGGCAAGGAGAAATATAAATGAACACTGAAGATCACTACTGATGAGCTGAAAAGTGTATCAGTACATGTGGGAGAGGAAGGGTTAAGTCGCAAAAAGGGTCAAGTATGTATGCAGAATACTGAAAACGAATAGATGGACAAAAAGCATACCAAAGGACGAAAGGACAAAGCAAGGTTCTGAAATAAAGGCTTAGGGAAAAGATTAGAAGTGATCAAAATGGATAGGCTGAAAGAAAGCCTGCAAAGAATGGAATGGAGAAAAAGCTGAATATAGGAATGAGACAGCTTCCTCACATCTTTTAATGATATTTATCAGTTCCTAGTTCTCCTTTCATATCTGATAATTCTCAAGATTTTCTCTTATCACTGATCTTTTTTAAAAGACTTATAAATTCAAGGACAAATACAGTCGCATGTAAAATTCTTCATACCCCTGCACCTTCATGTCCAATCACAATAGCTGAACAGATTAACTACTCCTGAATGAAGAGTCAAGCTGTTTGTTGTATGAAGTGAATTTGAAGCAAAGATCCAAACATGCTGAATGAAATCCACAATAAAGTTATTCAACAGTAAAGATTTCGAGAAGTCTAAAAAAAATTCAATGCGTTTAAATATGCTTTGGCGCACTGTGAAGATCATCACTATGACACTTCGATGAGGACATTCTGTCAAAGTCAATAGCCATGGGTTAAGGAAACTATTGAGGAAGGCAACCGTTAAGGCTTAAAATTACTGTAAAAGAACTGGAGAGGTATCTGGCTGAGAATGGGAAAATGTTGGACTGTAATAATTTCAAGACTACTCAACAACCGTGGCTTGTATGGGAGGTTGGCAAAAAGAAATTCACTGCTGATAGAAAGCCATATGACATATCACAACTTTTGCAAAGAAACAAGGGACACTACATGCATGGATCAAAAGGTTTTAGTGGTCTGATGAGACCAAAGTGGAACTTTTTGGTCTCAATGATGAGCAATGTATGGTTATAAAAGAAATGCAGCATATCATTCAGCTAATACCATCCCTAGAGTAAAGCATGGTGTTGGCAGTATTATGGATTAGCAGCCTAATGGTTAGAACAGTGCACTGAGAACCAGGGAAAGCACAGTTACTTACCTGTAACAGGTGATCTCTGGGAACAGCAGGAATTAGTCCTCACATATGGGTACGTCGGTACCGACGGAGCCTGCGCTGGAGAGCTCCCCAGCTTCCCAGAAAGAAAGCTTTTGGGAGCCTCCCACAGCGCCTGCACGCTGCCTTCCCGCCTTTCCTAACCAACTCTCCTCAGTTCAAGTTTAAAGCTGAGACAATAGAGAGAGAGAGGAAAGGAAAGATAGAGAGAGAGATACAACTCCTAGGGGAGGTGGGATGGTTGTGAGGACTAATTCCTGCTGTTCTCAGAGATCACCTGTTACAGGTAAGTAACTGTGCTATCTCCAGGAACAAGCAGGAATGAGTCCTCACATATGGGGACACCCTAGCTAAGATGCCTGGGAGATCCCCAAGGGTATGAGACCCTAAAGGGTTCCTCGTCTTCCTATGGATCTCAGGCATCCATTCAGGGAAGGAGGGCAGGAGTTGTTCAAGAATGGAACAGGTGTCTGAGGACAGCCTGACCAAACAAGGCATCCCGGCGGGAGTCCTTGTCCAAACAGTAATGGGCTGTGAAGGTATGAACCGAGGCCCAGGTGGCTGCTCGACAGATCTGGTCGATGGACACAGAATGAAGATGAGCCATAGAGGTGGCCATGGCCCTCACATTGTGAGCTGTGACATGGCCCTCCAGAGAAAGGTTCTTACTCTGGTAAGCAAAAGAAATACACTGAGCAATCCAATTGGACAGTGTTCTTTTAGAGACTGGAAGTCCTAAATGAGAAGGATCAAAAGCAACAAAAAGCTGGGAAGACTTTCTATGTTGCTGTGTCCTGTGTAAGTAAAAAGCAAGAGCTCTTTTACAATCTAGAGTATGAAGGTTCCTCTCTGCACTGGATGCATGAGGAGCTGGAAAAAAGACAGGTAAATATACCTCTTGATTAAGATGAAAAGGTGAGACCACTTTAGGCATAAAGTGAGGATTTGTCCTAAGGATTACCTTATCATGATGGAACCTTGTATAAGGTGGATTAGCCACTAAGGCCTGCAGTTGTCACGCATCTACTTACCCCCGTAGGTAGGAGACCTGAGGGTTTCAGTGCGGCCTCTTCTAATAAGCTGGGACAAGTAATGCCCCCTGGGAGTTGGAGTCCCACTAGCTTTTAAAGAAGTGTAGTTGTGGAAGCGAGCAGCTAGGCTTTTTTTTCAAAGAGGTATTTTATTTCCCGTCCCGGGAACTTTTGCAAAACAGGTATCAAAAGGAAAAACAAACCATACTTTTGGCATAACACAAAAATAGAACTACAAACTAGAAATCATGCTTCTTTTCAGCTCACAAAAACAAACGGGTGAAAAACAGTCCTTGTAATTCTCAACAGCTGTGCACTTGAAATCTGTTTTCCCAAACAGATTTCTCTTCTATACACTTTAGCATAGAGATGTTACCATACCTGAGAAAGCAAGCGTACAGTCCATTTGATAATCCCCCACGCTTTCCCCACAATCCTCACAGTCCATCTGTTCAGGGGCTTCTGTATAATTTTCTTCTGGGGAACTGTAATTAGTGCCAGTATTGAAGAGTCCCTCTTCTTTCTGAACCGGGCTTCTCTCCTCGTCACTATTGAGGTGAAAAGGCAGGCTACCGTGTAGTTTAGACTTCTCCCTTAGAGGGCCATACACTTCAGGATAAGTGTAGGTGAAGTCCTGCTTTTCAACTGCCCTTCTATTAGAGTGAATTGGACTTTCTCCAGCCTGAGCTCTACCAAGACGTGTTAAGCCAGGAAGTTGGAAATAGCTTTTCTCTCTTAAAAGCTTTTCCCTTCCCTTTACAGGACGTCTCTCTCGGGATTTAGAAAACTCCTTGGAGAAACTATCTTCACCCTCCTGGTACCTGCATTCAGGATAATTCCCTCTCACAGCTTCTCTGCGTCTGTTTGCAGGAATCCTCTCCTGAGCAAACTCCTCTGTGAAACTGCTGGAATCTTCGTCAGAGGTTTCTAGGTAGGTTTCCTGGATATCACTCTCCTGGATATCTCTGTCCCAGTTAGCATTCCTCCCTCTGGCTTCCTGCTTGGCTCCCCTCCGACTGAGGTGGTCCTGGTTAGCTCTCCCTCAAGACTGACTCTTTTTTAAATGCGTCATTCTTAGCTTTTCCCCCGTGACTCAAGAGTGTGCAGCTGTCCCTGCTTAGCTAATGAGGCATGAGGTAATCTTTTGCTGGGGCGTTTCCCTACCCCCTGTGCTAATGTTCTTGATGGTTGCTCATAGCAACCCTCAGCCATGTGCTTGGAGCTGCGTGTTTTAAAACTGCCCTGCACTTTCTCTTCTGTTTCTATAGGCACAATTTGCCCTGCATCATGACACAGTTCACTGATGCGGCGAGCAGAAGTGATTGCAATAAGGAAAATAACCTTCCAGGAAAGAAATTTCAAGGAGGTAGTGGCTAAGGGTTCAAAAGGTGGCTTTATAAGCTGACCAAGAACCAAGTTTAAGTCCCATGCCACCGGAGGAGGTCGAATGGAAGGTTTAGTTAAAGTTAGGCCTCTCAAGAATCTTGCAATAAGAGGATGAGAGGAAATAGGTTGTCCATTGAGAGGCTTAAGGGATGCTGCAATAGCACTCAAATGGACCCTTACTGAATTCGTTTTAAGGCCTGCATTGGAGAGATGCAGGAGATATTCCAATAGAGAATTCACAGGAAGTGCCAGAGGGTCAAGACCCTTTTGAGCACACCAAATGGAAAATCTTTTCCACTTAAAAGCATAGGAACGCCTAGTGGAAGGTTTTCTGGAAGCATGGAGGATATCCTTCACTTGCTGAGAAAGATTGAAGTCTTGAAGGTCTAGGCCTTCAGTAACCAAGCTCTGAGGTGAAGGGACTTGGGGTTTGGATGCCACAAAGTTCCTTCCTCCTGGGACAGAAGGTCTGGCGCAGCTCCCAAGTCCAGGGAGGGGGCTTGGGAGAGATGCAGAAGTAGAGGGTACCACACTTGGCGTGGCCAGTGTGGAGCTATGAGGATCATAGATCCTTGATCCCTCTGGAGTTTGAACAGAGTCTTGGGAATCAAAGGAATGGGTGGAAAGGTATACAGGAAGCCCTGACCCCAATGAAGGAGGAAGGCATCCTTGGCCTGAACTCCCTGACACGGAATTCTGGAACAGAACCGGGGAAGTTTGGCATTCCACGGACTTGCAAAGAGGTCTGTGTCTGGGGTTCCCCATTCTTGGAAGATTCTGAGTACCTGATCCATGTGCAGGGACCATTCGTGTGGAAGCAGAACTCGACTGAGTCTGTCTGCCCAAGAGTTTTGGATTCCTGGGAGGTATACTGCCAGGAGATGGATTTGATGCTCTCTGGCGAAGGCCCATAATCTTAGAGCTCCGTTGCAAAGCGACAGAGAGCCAGTTCCTCCTTGCTTGTTTATGTAAAACATGGCTACTTGATTGTCCGTATGAATGAGGACTGTCTTGTAGCTGAGGAGGGTATGAAAGACCTTGAGAGCTAGGAACACTGCTCGAAGTTCCAAGTGGTTGATATGTGGGGACCAAGTGCCTTGGGTGGAGAGGTCTTGTAGATGAGCTCCCCAACCTGTTTGGGAGGCATCTGTTGTGAGGGTTGCTTGGGGTAACAAAGGTTGGAAGGGGGACCCCAACAACAGATTTTGAGTGGACATCCACCATTGGAGAGACCAAAAGAGACGTTTGGAGGTTGCTATTTGGTCTGAGAGAGCTCCTGAAGCTTGAGTCCACTGGGTGGACAAAGTCCATTGAGCTGCTCTCATGTGTAGGCGAGCATAGGGTACCACATGTACTGTGGAAGGCATATGGCCTAGCAGTTGTAGCATCTCCCTGGCAGTTAAGTGGCTCTTTGACTGAATCTGGGAGGCTAACTGCACTAGACGTTGACAACGGGCCTGAGGAAGGTAGGCCCTTGCAGAAGTGGTGTCCAACCAGGCCCCTATGAATTCCAGGGACTGAGTAGGGGTGAGCTGGGACTTTGGGAGGTTTACCACAAGTCCCAGGTATTGCAGAATGCGCCTGGTGCGGTTCAGGGAGATCTGAGCCTCTGACTGGGTTGGAGCTCGAATGAGCCAGTCGTCCAGGTATGGGAAGACAAATATTCCCAGAGTGCGTAGAAATGCAGCAACTATTGCCATGCATTTGGTGAACACTCTTGGAGCAGAGGCTAGACCGAAAGGAAGCACTCTGTATTGGTAATGTTTTCCTGGAACAGAAAACGTAGGAATTTTCTGTGAGATGGATGGATGAGGACATGAGTGTACGCATCCTTGAGATCTAGAGAACAAAGCCAATCCTGACTCTGCAGGTATGGAAGGAGAGTGCCTAGAGAAAGCATCTTGAACTTCTCCTTGCATAGGAATTTGTTCAATTCTCTGAGATCTAGAATGGGTCTGTATCCCCCTGTTTTCTTTGGAATGAGAAAATAGGGGGAGTAAAACCCTGACCCCTGTTGAAGAAGAGGAACTTCTTCTATGGACCCCTGGGCCAGAAGGGTAGTCACCTCCTGATCCAGAAGGTCGAGGAGAGATGTGGGAGAACTGAAGTGTCTCACCATGGTGTAGGGAGGAAGGTCTGAGAAATGAAGTTTGTAGCCCTCTCTTATGATGGAGAGGGTCCACTGCTCTGATGTGATTTGCTCCCATCTGGGAGCAAAATGAGCTAACCTTCCTGGAATGGTGAGAGGTTCTGGCTGTTGTAGAGCCAGAAAGGTTAAGTTCTCTAGTATCAAGTCAAAAACCCTGAGGGGGTTGGGACTGCTGAGTTATAGCAGTCCCTGCAGGTTTAGGCCTGGCCTGTTTAGGTTGCTGACGCTTAGTAGCAAAGCGACCTGTAGAAGATTGTTGGCCAGAAGTGAAAGGAAATCTGCTCCTTTTGTAAAAAGGCTTTTTGAAAGACTTTTTCTTGGCTGGAATGGAAGTTGACTTAGAAAGTTTATCCAGAGCAGAATTCTCTGCATCCATTTGAGTGGCTTTTATTTGCCACTCTTTGCCAAAGAGATTTTCACCCATACAGGGCAGATTTCCTAAGCCATCCTGAACCCAGGGTTCTAGATCAGAAGCCTGGAGCCAAGAAATTCTGCGAGCAGCTATGGCGATGCCTGAGGCTCTGCTGGCACCTTCAAAGGAATCAAAGGCTGCCCTGTTGGAAAACTTTGAAATATCTTGAGTATGCTTAAGCCAAAGGAGGAATTCATCCCTTCTATCCTCTGGAATAAAAGGGAGAAAGTTGTGCAGCTTTTGTGCAACTTCCTTTAGAAACATACCCATATAAAGGCTATATGAGTTGATTCTGGCAATAAGCATACTGGCTTGGAAGATTTTCCTACCAAAAGCATCCAAGGTCCTGCATTCTCTTCCTGGGGGAGCAGAAGAGTGTCTTTTGGTACTCTTTATCCTTTTCATAGCTGACTGCACCACAATGGAGTGGTGAGGAAGCTGAGTTTTCTGAAATCCAGGACAAGGAGGGACACGGTACATAGTGTCCAATCTGTGAGAATGAGGAGAAAGGGTGAGAGGAGTCTCCCATAAGTCAATCATATGTTCATGAAGAATTTCATGAATTGGCAAGGTGACTGCCTCTCTGGGAGCCTTAGAGTATCCTAAAATATCAAATTTTTTTGCTCTAGGCTCTGCTTCAGAGGTTACTGAAATAGAGAGTCCTTTAGCCACTTCTATTATGAAGTCTTGAAAGGACAAATCCTCTGGAGGAGACATTCTCCTTTTTGGAGAAGTAGGCTCCTCAGGAAAGGTAATGGATACTTCGGGAGACTCATCTGATGAATCAGAATCATCAGAGGAATCGAAGTATCGTCTGTCCCCGTCCAATGATCGATACGCATATCGATCAGTACCGACATCGGGCGTCCCCGGTACCGGATCGGTACCGAGAGATAGCCCTGGACAAGGAACCTGAGTTGGTATCCTGACCGATGTCGATGCAGTCGGTACCGGTATCGGTGTTGGTACCGGTACCGGCACCGGTACCCACAACGGGACTCGTTGCGGTACCGACGGCGTCGCAGCTTGAATAAAAGCCATTATAGCCTGCTGCATGGATTGCACAGTGTGATCCATGGACGCCACGACTGCCTGGATGTCGGTACCGGGAGATTGTGCCGGTACCCCAGAGCAGTCTAACAGGTGATCGGTCGAGGCCGTGCCATCGATGTCAACCTGTAACCCCATAGGAGCAGCTTTGGAAGCCGGAGCTTCCCGCCGGGGTTGTTTGGCTGGGGCAGGATCCTCGAGGGCAAGCCCGGAGGCATCTCGATGCTGAGAGGGAGATTTGCCCTTCAAGGACCTGCTAGGTTTATGTTTGGTTACCTGAGACCCATCAGGAGAGGAAGACCTGGAAGATGTCGATGTCACTGCCGGTGCATCCGTGGGAAACAGCACATGGAGCTTAGCTGCTCGGTTCTGTAACCCTCGTTTAGACATTAGAGAGCAGGACTGGCAATCCGGAATGGAGTGTTCAGGACCCAAACATTTAAGACACCATTCATGGGTATCTGTAACAGAAATTGTACCGCTACACTTAGTGCATTTTTTGAACCCGGAGGCTGGTTTTTCCATGAGGGAAATTTTTTCTTGTGGGCCTGTAGGCCTAAGAAGAAAAATACACCAAGTGAGGAAAAAGTATAAATTTTTTTTTTTGAAAGAAAAGAAAAGAAAAGAAAAGACTGGCGGTACCGGTCCGGCGTCGGGGAAGGCAGACACGTGACCAAAGAAATAAATTAAAATAAAGAACTTCTTCAGCGGTGACAGAAACACGACCTGCTGGCTCCGCGGAAAAGAACTGAGGAGAGTTGGTTAGGAAAGGCGGGAAGGCAGCACGCAGGTGCTGTGGGGGAGGCTCCCAAAAGCTTTCTTTCTGGGAAGCTGGGGAGCTTTCCCGCGCAGGCTCCGTCGGTACCGACGTATCCATATGTGAGGACTCATTCCTGCTTGTTCCTGGAGATTACAGGGTACATATCTCACTCACTGCTGCTCCTTGTAATCCTGGACAAGTCACTTACCTTCTACTACCTCAGCAAGCAACTAGAGAGCTTGGAGCCTCAGCCTTCCCCAAGGTTCAGCTGGCATCATGTGCAGCTTCAAAGGCAGCATGGCCCATTCATGAACTCATGAACAGAATGTACCATCCACTATGTTCCAATGTCAGCACAGTACCAACCAAACATGAAGGAAGGCCGAACAGCAGGCAAGAGAAGAAGCCAGGACAGATTTTCTAGAGGGAGAGGGAAGATGAAGAGGAAAAGAGAGAAAGGACAAATGTTTGGTGGGGAGAGGGAAGGGGAGAGGATCTTCCATTTTAAATCCAAACAGTCTGAATTTATATATTTAAAATTCTGGCACACTGAGCTTTTTATTAAATTTGACGTGGAATTTTCAAGTTCACATTGGTTTGTTATAGACACTGAGCTCACTTAAGAAATTGTCTAAAAGAATGGAGGAATGAGTTAGATGAATAAAAACAATGTCAAGAGCCTATAAGATAAACTGTATTTCTCTTTTATGATAGTTTATCCCCAATTACCAGTGTCTTTAATTTATAAACTTTTATTAATATTTGTTCTTTGTGAATGAAGTAGCCCAATGGCTAAAGTAGTGGGCTGACGATGAGGGAAGCCAGGTTTGAATCCCACTGCTGCTCTTTGGGCAAATCATTAAACCCTCCATTGCCTCACGTGCAAACTTAGACTGAAAACTCTCTGGGGACAGGGAAATACCTATAGTACTTGAACTTCTGAGAAAGACCTGAGATAAATCCAATTCCCCTTTGTCGATTATTTGAACAGTGTTGGATTGGTTTTCCAGATTTTCTAGTATTTTGGAAATTTTTTGTTTCAAATACGTTTTGGTATTTAAAATACAAATGTTTTTGAAGGTCACCTTCCTTGCTTTTTCAGTCTATTATATAAGAGTATCTTTGCCCCTTTTGGGTTTTCCTAGTATTGGCTAATTATTTTATCATGTCAGATGTTGTTTTAGAACACTGTGCAGGATGTTGTGTGTTGGAATGTTTTTCTTAATAGACTTATATCTGGACAAATTAGAATTAAATTATGGGATACTGCCTCTTGAGACAGCTTTAAATATGAAAATAATTCAATAAGCGTATCTGTGATTTAGCATTAGTAAGAACTTGAAATAACAGAGTTGTAAATATTTAAAGTATCTATCATGGCTCAAACCTCTATGCGTTGGGTCCTCCTAAAAGGTCAGTTGTGGCTACGCCACTGTCTTTAGCCCAATCAATATCTGTAATACACATATAAGATTTTCTGACCATTTAGTAAAATATTAACTCGCGAAAGTAGGACATTAAATACATGATTATTACTGAATGCTTTTGTCCAACTAGTCAAAGACCAAGAAATTTCACTTGTCACCCAGTTCTTTGTGAAATAAGTAATTATCAAAAACACCTTTTCTTAAAGGCTTCAGAAAAAGCAGTGAAAAAACCCTGTAAATTAATGGGCTGATATGCTTGCAGTGGTCAGTGTTTTTTAAATGCTGGCTGCTGTAGGTAAAGTTCATCCAGATATTCAATGGTACCATTCAAATCGTGAGTGCCATTGAATATCCAGATTGTGCGGCCATTATTTGGACAGTGGCAATTTTCAGCTGTGACTCAGATAGCGATTAGGACGACTTTTCACCTGTCCTTAGTTTAGTGCTTCTCAGCCTTTTTTTATTTTGTGGCACACTTTCTGAGTTCATTCGATCATCACAGCCGAGTTTTGCATGATCCTCGCTTTCAGTCCCTCCCACTAGCAGAGGAAGAGCAGCCCTTTTCTCCTGTGTGGGTCTCAGTCTGATGTGTGAATATGTGCACTGTCCTCCTCCTACCATGGGAGGCAAGGAGAGGGAAGTAAGGCTCAGTGGGTAAATCTGGGACACTTGTTCTCCGTAGTGCAAATACTAAACAGGCAGTTCAGTTTAGAAAGCAGAGGGGCTTTCTCTGGGGCAATACCCTCATGAACCCATGCCTAATCACGGCCTTTCCAGTGTGCCACGAAATGCTGGTTGAGAAGCACTACCTTAGTTATCCAGATAAATCACGTCTCTACCTAATTCCATCCCTGGCACTATCCGAATAGTGCTGCAAGAGTCTGTGGTACACAGCAGCATTATCCGTACAGTACTGCTGAGTAGCAAGCTTAGAGGCATTTATCTGGGTAGCACGTGCTACTCGGGGAAATGTTTGTAAATATCGGGCCCCAAATAACTTCTTTTGATAAACCATATGTATAAATTGTTGACTTAAGCCCCTTAAAATGTTCCTTAGTCACACTGTGTTACCATAAAACCTTTTTCTTATATCTTAATTATTTGGACAGGAGGTTGTCTATAGTTTTTATAAGTACATTAATTGTGAGTGATGATTCACTTTAAATTACAAATTAGACAGACTACTTACAGCATGTACATAATGACACCTATGCTCCAAATGTCACATTGTTGGCTATAGTCATGGGCATTGATAACTTCTGGAGCTGCCAACCAAGCACAAACAATAATATCAATAATACAAGCACTGCTTTTAAATACTTAAACACAGAATGAAAACCTTGCTGGTGTGAAATAATTTATTCCCACATGACAAAGAAAAAAAATCCCAGACATTTAAATGAATAATATACAGGCCTTAGTAACTCACGTTGTTGTGCCTTTACTTTTCATTTAGCTGCTTAAAGAAATGATAACATTCATCATCTCACCAAACATTGAGTAATGTTTTGTGTTTAGAATTATTAAAAACTTGAATGAACAATACTGAATACTTATAAATGAACATTCTATTTAAATTCATTTTGTAACTAGAATTCAAAAACCTTTTCCAAAAGACTCTGAATTAGATATACTCTTAATGAAAAATGAATTTCTTTTTGCAGAATGATCATAATAAATCTGAGAGCAGTAAAACTATCACTGCATGGTACCACAGGGTAGATCCTCAGTGCCATATTGTATGCAAAACAGTGATAAGGAGCAGGAAAGCTTTAAAACAAGTATCTATTTTTAAGGAAACTTCTAAAGCACTTCAAGATCCCTTTCCTTTCAAAAGGAATATGGGCCCACTGATATAACCACCACACTATGGGGTCTGTTTACTAAGCAGTGCTAGCGGCTTCCGTGCAAAATAGGAGCTGCAGCCCCATTTTACTCAATGTGGCCATGGCTCTGATTTCGTACAGAAACCGCTAGCGCCGCTTAGTAAACAGACTCCTCTAACAGTATTAAGAGGACATTAATATTTTAGATTACAATTATTTTCCTTCAAGCATAAAATAAAGTTACCTACACAGTAAGATAATAAATAACAGCAGATAAAGATCAGAATGCACCACTTAGTTGTTCAGTACGGTTGCTAGACTTGTAACTGCTGCTCCATGCAGTCCTGCCCCCCCCCCCCCACCCCCTCGCTGTGGGGGAATGGAGCTGGATTCTAACCCCAAAGTGATTCTGGCAGACTGGCTCGCTAAATCTATTGTTGCGTTGAAGTCCTTTTCCAAATAGTAGTGAGAGATGAACGTACTGACTAATGTACATGTTGCAGCTCTGCAAATTTCTTCCATGGAGGCAGACAAAGTGGGCTACTGATGCAACTATTGCTCACACATTATGAGCTCTGACATGACTCTCAAGGGTCAGACCTCCCTGGGCATAAGCAAAGGAAATGCAGTCTGACAGCCAAAGGGACAGTGTGTGTTTGTAACAGTAGTCCCAGGTTTTATTTAGGTCAAAACAATCAAAAAGCTGGATGGACTCTCTGAGGGCTTTAGTCCACTCTACATAGAAGGTAAGTCTGCTAGGTGAATATGGCATGTTCACCTTTATGAACAGGACTGATTAAGGTGGAAATCCGACACCACCTTAGGAAGGAACTTTGGATGGGCCTGCAAAACCACCTTATTGCTGAAATAGTAATAGGGTGATCGCTCACTAGAATGAATGGGAGACGCAATAGCTGCTGCTTCAATATAGTTACAATGTAATAGTTTAAGATGACACAGGCCAGGTGATTTCTAAAGTTAGCTATTGTGCTTCCAGATCGTGAGTTACTCACCTGTAACAGGTGATCTCCGGGAACGGCAGGAATCAGTCTTCATATGGGACTCACTAGCTCCCAGGTATCAGACAGGTATGGGGAGGGAAAGTAGTGCAATCCCTGAGGCAAAGAACGTGTAGCTGAAAAGTCTGGAAGAGTTGTTGGCCATTGGACTCTATTCCAGGAGGAGGTACTCCCCCAATGATAGCCCGGTATCTTGCAGAAGTCTGGGATTGAGGGTAGGAGGTGAGTTTAAGTCCCAAAGAGGTGCTGGAGTACTGCTTGCCCAAAGACAGCATCCCAACGGAGTCTCTGTCCAGACAGTAGCGTACAGCAAAAGTATGAATGGAGGACCAGGTGGCTGCCCGGCAAATGTCCTCAATGGCTACTGAATGGAGATTAGCTACGGATGTTGCCATAGTCTGCACATTATGAGCAGTGATAAGACCCTCCAGTGAGAGTCCTGCTGGTGGATAAGCAAAAGAAATAGTAGGCCGAGGTGACAAGGATCAAAGGAAGTGAATAATTGAGAGGATTTTCTGTGATCCTTAGTCCTAGCCAAGTAGGAAGCCAGCGCTCGCTTGCAGTCTCAAGTGCGTAGTGCTACTTCAGCCCAAAATGCATTTGGTTAGGGAAAAAAAAATCGGGAGGATTATTGACAGGTTTAGATTGGAGGAAACCACCTTTGGGAGGAAATGCGGATGGGTATGCATTACCACCTTGTCATGGAGGAATAGAATATAGGGGAGAATCTGCCACTAGAGCCTGCAGCTCGCTGATGCTGTGAGCTGAAGTGAAGACAATAAGGAAGATGACCTTCCAAGATAGAAACTTCAGTGAAGTGGTGGCTAAAGGTTCAATTGTTGACTTTAGAAGTTGCACCAGAACCACATTCAGATCCCAGGAGGCAACTTAATGGGTAGCTTGGACAGCAGGAGACCCCGCATGAAGCATGCTACTACGGGATGTGAGGAGATAAGCTGTCCATCCACTGGTTTGTGAAAGGCTGCAATGGCACCAAAGTGAATTCTCACCAAGTTGGTCTTAAGACATATCAAGGCTACGTGGAGGAGATATTGTAGAAGTGACTTCAAACTTCCAAGGGGTCAAGGTCCTTTGTGGAGTACCAAAGGGCAAACCTATGCCATTTAAAGGCATAAGATTGCCTGGTGGAATCCTTATGAGATGCAAGACAGACATCCTTGACTGCCTGTGGCAGGTTGAGGTTGGCAAGCACTAGCCCTTCAACAGCCATGTTGTCAGGGGAGTGAAGATTGGTATGGAGGAGCATCCTGTGGTCCTGAGAGAGGAGGTCGGGTGCACATCCCAGGCTGGATGGCTGAGCCTGCACAAAGTGAAGAAGCAGAGGAAATGACGGTTGACAGGGCCGAAAGGGGGTTATGAGAATCATCAAGCCCCTGTCATCCTGTAGCTTGAACAGTGTATTGGGTATCAAGGGGATGGGAAGGAATGCGTAGAGCACTCCCTGTCCCCAGTGGTTCCTGTCGGTGCTACGACGGAACCCTGGAGCAGAAGAGTGGAAGCTATGTGTTCTGTGGAGGGGCAAAAAGATCATGAGTGGGGTTCTAAATGTTTGGAAGATCCGAGCACCCCTCTCTCGGTGCAACGTCCATTCGTGTGGACAAAGGATGCAGATTAGCCTGGCTGCTAGGCCATTGAATTTGCCTGGAAAGTATACCGCTCTGAGGTGAATGTAGTAAGAGATAGCAAATGACCACAGGCGAATCGCTTCTTCACAGAGGGGACGGGACCCCATTCCCCCTTGTTTGTTTATGTAGAACATGGCAACTTGGTTGTCCTTTCACATTAGAACAAGTTGCCCCAATAGTTGGGGTTGAAAAACTCAGAGCATTTGTCAGTGCCCATAGTTCTAGCAGGCTGAACTGCAGGGCAGATTCCTGTTGTGTCCACAATCCCTGTGTGGTCGGATTGTTCATATGCGCTCCCCAACCCAGCTTGGAAGCATCAGTCGTCAGGGTGCATTGAGGTGGAGGCATATGAAAAGGTGACCTGATGAGTAGGTTTTGTGGGAGACACCACCACTGAAGGGACTTGATCAGCTGAGGGATGATGTGGATCTTGTCTCTGAGTTGACCCTTCGCTTGCGTCCATTGTGAAGACAGAGTGGTTTGATAGGTGACTTCCATAGAAACAAGCCTCACATAAAACAAACAACTAGAGGCTATAAAGAGATGGTGTTTTCTTTTACATGGTAGCGATATATGCCAAATGCATTAAAGGAAAACCCAACTCCATTAGGGTAACAAACGTTACAGCACAGTAATAATAATGGGTGATATCAATTACCCCGGTATTGAATGGGTCAGTGTCACAACAGGACATGCTAGAGAGATAAAGTTTCTAGATGAAATAAACGACTGCTTATTGGAGCAGCTGGTTCATGAACTGACCAAAGGGGAAGCCATTTTTGACCTAGTCCTTAGTGGAACACCAGATCTGGTGCAAGAGATAAGGGTGTTGGGGCCACTTGGCAATAGTGATCATAGCATGATCGCGTTTAATTTAATTAATGGTGAAGGGATGGTAAGGAAATCCACAGTACTACCTTTTAACTTTCAAAAGGGAGGATATGATAAAATGAGGAAAATAGTTAAGAAAAAACTAAAAAGGAGCAGTTGCAAAGTTTAAAGACTTACACATCAAGCTTGGGTGTTGTTTAAAAATACTATCTTGGAAGCCCAGACCAGCTGTATTTCACGCTTTAAGAAAAGTGGACTGCCAGCATGGTTTAAAGGTGAGGTCAGAGAGGCTGTTGTTGCCAAAAAAGCATCTTTCAGGAAATGGAAAAAAAAGCCAAATGATGAAAACTGGAAACAGCACAAGCACTGGCAAGTTAAATGCAAGGCATTGATAAGACAAGCAAAGAAAGAATTTGAGAAGAAGCTTGCTGTGGAAGCAAAAACACGTAATAAAGA
This sequence comes from Ichthyophis bannanicus, assembly GCA_033557465.1. Taxonomy (NCBI): domain Eukaryota; kingdom Metazoa; phylum Chordata; class Amphibia; order Gymnophiona; family Ichthyophiidae; genus Ichthyophis; species Ichthyophis bannanicus. Next base: position 58,509,772 of record CM066047.1, on the reverse strand, counting down.
CTTTTTCAAATACATTTGTAGCAAAAAACCTGTGAGAGAGTCAGTTGGACCATTAGATGATAGAGGGGTAAAAGGGGCACTAAGAGGGGACAAGGCCATAGCGGAGAGACTGAATGAATTCTTTGCTTCGGTCTTTACTGAGGAAGATGTAGGGATCTCTGAAAGCCTTTAGAGCATTCAAACTGCCTTTAACTCCAGAAAATATATCTGCTGACGTTTTTCCTGGGCTGACCATAATCCTGAGTGTGAAGTCCATCTACATACATAGGCTCCCCTGCCCAGTTTGGAAACATCTATAATGAAGACAATTTGAAATGGATTTGGAAGAGTATTTCTTTTGCCAGATTAGATTGAGCCATCCACCAAGACAGAGCCACACAGAGGGCTGGTGATGCAGAATACATCTCAGAGACATTGAGTGATCTAAAACCATTACATGCTCAAGATTCACTGAGTGTCTCATCTTGAAAAATGCCAAGGGAGTTACATGCATTCTGTGCATGTGATACAACATCCTCAACACGTCTCATATAGATGTCTGATGACTCATTTGTATTTCTTTCACTATGGATACGTGTGTTTATCCTTTCCTGTGGAAGCTACCTCTCAAGGCAGCTGTCATATATCAACCCCCCCCTCCCCCCAACAAATCTACCTCTACCTTTCTCACAGACTGACTCATGGCTCTCCTCCTTTCTGGATGCATCTTCCCCTCCCCTTATTCTTGGGAATTTTACCATCCACATTGATGACCTTTCTGACCCTTATGCCTTAAAGCTCCTTTCCCTAACCTCCGCATTCAACCTCCAGTTGTGCTCTACCGCTCCTACTCACAAGCATGACCACTGCCTTAACCTAGTCTTCTTCTCCAACTGCTCACCCTCAATTCTTCCCTTATCTGACCATCACCTGCTAACCTTCATGCTTAACCACTCCCCATCCTGGTCTCGCCCGATCTCCACCAACATGTTTAGAAATCTTAGCACTATCCACCCTTCAGCTCTCTCCACTGTTGTCTCATCACCTCTTTCCTCCACTATGTCCTCTGAGTCCATTGATAAGAAAGTATCTTCCTATAATGCTATACTCTCCTCTGCTCTGAATGCACTCACTCCTCCCATTCCACATCCTGTGAGGTGTACCGTACCTCAATCCTGACTGTCCTGAACAACACTCTACTTACGTTCTTATGCTGGCTCAGCTGAGTGCCTTTGGCTTAAATCACATACCCTTGGCTGACTATCTACACTTCAAATTCATGCTAACCTATTTCCAGTTAGTCATAGCACTTGCCAAGCAAGAGTACTGTCCATCTAACTCTTTTGCGTCTCTCGCTGTCTCTTTGCTACACTCAACTCTCTCCTCAAGTTCCCTTCTCCCCAAATCCATCCTTCACTTTCTGCCCAGACGTTGGCTGACTACTTCCATGACAAAGTCCAAAAGATTAGTCTTGAATTCTCCTCAGGTTCATCTTTCCCTCCCCCTCTTCAATCCTAAATCCTTCCCTCCCCTTTTGTCACCATTTCTTCCTTTTCTGAAATCACTGAGGAGGAAACTGCAAATCTTCTCTCCTCCTCCAAATTGATTACCTACTCCTCTGATCCCATTCCCACCCATTTACTTATCTCTTCCGCTATAATCCCTTCCATCTGTCATATCCTTAATCTATCGCTTTCCATTGCAATTATTCTTGAGGACTTCAAACATGCTCTGGTCACACCTCTCCTTAAAAAGCCCTCATTAGACCTACCTGTCCTTCCAGCTTTCAGCCTCTCTCTCTCCTCCTCACTGCTTCAAAACTACTTCAATGAGCAGTTCACTGCCACTGTCTTGACTTTCTTTCCTCTCAAGCCCTTCTGGATCCACTGCAGTCTGGCTTTCGTCATGTACATTCCACAGAAATGGCTCTTACCAAAGTCTCCAGAGACTTGTCCCTCGCCAAATCCTTCTTGACCTTTCTGTTGCTTTTGACACTGTTGATCACCACCTTCTCCTTGATACCCTGTCCTCACTTGGATTTAGGAGCTCTGTTCTGTCCTGCTTTTCTTATCAGCTCTCCCATCGCACTTTTAGTGTATGTTCTGGTGGATCCTCTACTGCCATCCTGCTGTCTTGGGACCTGTACTTTTCTCTCTCTGCACTCAGTCCCTTGGTGCACTTCCCATGGTTTTCAGTACCAACTTTATGCTGATGCCTCTCAGCTCTACCTACCTTAGGCAGGAAATTAGGGTGTTTCTGAAACACGACCCTATTCTTGTGAAACCTAGTGTAAGGAGCATGAGCCACCAGAGCTTGGAGCTCACTACCATGCGGGCAGATGTGAGCACCACAAGGAAGACCACCTCCAGGACAGACACCTGAGGTGGCAGGAAGCTCAAAGGGTGCAGCGATGAGTTTCAAGAGCACAACATTGAGATCCCACACTGCTGCCAGTGGCCGAGTGAGTTGTTGAGAGAGCAGGAGGCCCCTCAGGAAGCCCACCATGAGAGGCTGGGCGGAGAGGGACTTCTCGATGAGCTGATGGTGCACCTACAGCACACTGAGGTGTACTCTGATGGAGTTAGACTTCAGACCAGCGTTTGATGGGTGCAGCAGGTATTGTAACACCAGCTATACCAAACAGGAGACGGGGTTGGTGCCCCTTTCCACACACCAAACCAAGAAACGCACCACTTGAAGGCATACACCTGTCGGGTGGAATTCTTGTGTGACACCAGCAGGACCTCTTTCACCTCTCAAGGCAAGTCGAATTGGGCCAGGGCTACCCTTTCAGCAGCCAGGCCGTCAGATTGGGGTGCAAGAAAGAGACGTCTCCCTGTAACAGCAGGGCCAGGGCGCATCCCAGGGGATCTGGGGGTGCCTGAGACAGGCTGAGATGCAGAGGGAACCATGACTACTTGGCCCACCGGAGGACTATGAGGATCAAGATGGCCCGGTGGAGCTCGACCTTGAAGAGAGTCTTGGCAAAGAGTGGCATGGGAGGATAAGCATAGAGAATGCCTTCCATCAATAGGATGAGAAACGCATCAGTCGCCACCCGGGAGGGGTACAGCACCCTGGAGCAGAAGCAGGACAGCTGATCATTGGCTACACTGGCATAGAGATCTATCGCAGGAAGGCCCCACTGACGGAACAGTTGATTGGCTACCCATGGGTTGAGCCACCACTCATGGGGCTGGAGAACCAGGCTCAGTTGGTCCGCCAGAACATTGTCCTGGTTGAGGAGGTAATGGCCCTGAGGAGCATCCCACTCTCGCTGGCAAAAGTGCGGAGATGGACCGCTTCCCAGCACAAGAGGGCTTGTTGACACAGAACATCGCCATCTGGTTACCTGTCTGAATCAGGATCAACTGGTTCCACAGGTGGTGCAGAAAAGCCCAGAGAGTGTAAACAATAGCTCAGAGCTCGAGGAAATTGATCTGCTGACCACAGACCCTGAGTGCAGAGGTCGCTGCAATGGGCCCCCCAGCCCAACTTGGAGGCATCCATGGTGAGGACCCTCAGAGGTCAGGACCTGGAAAAGGGCATTTTAGACAGCAGATTCCGCTGCTGTTGCCACCAGCTCAGGAACTTGGCAAGGAGAAGGGTGATGGTCACCCTATCCTGCAGTCACCCCATTTCTTGAGACCATTGGGAGCAGAGAGCCCAGATGCTTATGGAGACAGGCGTTGGCTGTGACGTGCACAGTTGAGGCTATGTGCCACAGGAGGTGCAACATGAGCCGGGCAGGGGCCGAGTTCCTTCCCTGAATCTCCCTCGTGAGGGCCGCTAGGTGCTGGGCTCTGTCAAGGTGGAGGGAGGCCCTGGCCTGGACTGTGTCTAGCAGCGCCCCTATGAACTCAAGCCATTGGGTTGGCTGCAATTGGGACTTGGAGTAGTGATGACGAACCCCAGGTGCTCCAGAGTGAGAATGGTGCGGCATGCCACGTGCTGGACTTTGACAGTGGTGACACCCTTGACAAGCCAGTCATCCAGGTAGGGGAAGATGAACACCCACTGCAGCGCCCACCACCAAGCACTTTGTGAACACCCTTGGGGTCAAAACCAGGCAGAAGGGTAGGACCCTCTACCATTAATGGCATCCTTCAATGATGAAGGGGAGGATGTGCGTGTACGCATCTTTAAGATCTAAGGAGCATAACCAATCTCCCTGCCAGAGGTAGAGCAACAACATTCCAAGGGAGAGCATTTTGAACTTGTCCTTCACCAGGAACCTGTTGAGATCTTGAAGATCCAGAATACAGTGAAAGCTGCCTGTCCTCTTGGGAACCAGGAAGTAGAATCTCTCACCCCTGAGGTGGGGCGGGACCAATTCCACCATCATGTCAGCTAGGAGCCTGGCGAACCCTTGCTGGAGTAGGTCTCGGTGAAGGGGAGTCATCAGAAGCTCCCCTGGAAAGAACGGAGGAGGTGTCTGATCGAAATGGAGGAAGTAACTCTCCCCCACCACTTGCAGGGCCCAGGCATTGGTGGTGATGCTGGGCCATCAGCTAGCCTAGAACAGCGGATGTCCCCCTGTGTGCTACGGGGCTAAATATCTCGGGGGAGGAGAGGCTATGCCCAAGGAGTCAAAAGCCCCCTCTCCAGGTTGCGGCTGAGGAGCAGCTTGGGACTTGGGGGTCTTAGGCTTACACAGGTCGTACCTCTGTCCATTGGCCTGCTGGCCCTATTGGGGAGCTGGAAAGGTTGGGTAAGAGAAGTTACTCACCTGTAACAGGTGTTCTCCAGGAGCAGCAGGAATCAGTCCTCACATATGGAAGTCAGTCCTCACATATGGGTGATGTCGGCGCTGACGGAGCCCCCCCGTGCAGAGCATTTCCCCAGATTTCAAAGAAAGCCTTTGGGAATGCAGCACGCCTGCGCAGTCCCCTTCCGGCCCAAGGGTGCCATCTTGCTCAGTCTGATGACATAGTTAAAAGACAGCAAAAAACAAAATGAAGTATATGACTGCAACTCCAGGGGAGGAGGGAGGGTCTTGAGGACTGATTCCTGCTGCTCCTGGAGAACACCTGTTACAGGTGAGTAACTAACTACTCTTTCTCCAGGACCAAGCAGGAAGTCAGTCCTCACATATGGGACTCCCCAGCTCTAGGGCACCGGGAACCCAAAGCTGAAAAAATGGCTCCCTCTTAAAAGCCTCAGAATCCTTGATAAGAATATCCTCTGAGAACGCCCCCGTACGGTAGCCCAACAGTAAGGCCGGAGGGTAGGAGTTGCCTAAACCTCAAAGAGATTACAGAGTACCACATGTCCGAAAGCACTGTCCCTTCGGGACTCTCTCTCAAGGCAGTAGAGGGCTGCAAAGGTCTGGCATGAAGACCAAGTAGCGGCCCAGCAGATGTCTGCCAATGGAACAGAGCAGAGATGAGCTACTGACACGGCTTTCGCCCTGAAACAGTGGGTCGTGACTCGACCCTGCAAGGAGAGGCCGGCTGCCTTGCACGCCCAGGCGATACAATCTGCTACCCAAGTGGACAAGGTACGCTTGGAGACAGGCAACCCAGTTTATTAGGGTCAAAGGAGACGAAGAACTGAGTAGCCCTTCGGTGCCCCCGCGTACGTTCTATGTAAAAGGACATCGCCCTCTTACAGTCCAGGGTATGCAAGACTGTTTCAGCCCGGCTGGTATGCAGCCTGGGAAAGAATGTCGGAAGAACCACCTCCTGGTTGAGGTTGAAGGAGCAGACAACTTTTGGAAGTAACTTCGGATGGGTCCGTAGGACCACCCTGTTCCTATAGAACCGTGTGTACGGTCTATCAGAAACCAGAGCTTGTAGTTCACTCACACGTCTGGCAGAAGTAAGAGCTACCAGGAAGAGCGCCTTCCAAGAAAGGAAGTGTAAATGACACGTAGCCATCGGCTCGAATGGTGGGCGAGTAAGTTGCTGCAAGACCACGTTCAAATCCCACTCAGTGGCTGGTGGACGAATCGGAGGCTTGAGCAGAAGCAGGCCTCTGAGGAAGCGGTACACCAAGGGATGAACCGACAGAGACTGACCCTCCACCGGTGAGTGGTGTGCTGATAGAGCACTGAGATGGACCCGAACAGAGTTGGACTTCAGGCCTAGGTCTGACAGATGAAGTATGTATTGTAGTACTACTGGCACAAGGCAGGAGATAGGATCTTCATTGCGCTGAGCACACCATATTGAGAACCTACGCCACTTGAGGGCATAGGACTTTCTGCGGGACTGCCTCCTAGAGGCTAAGACCACCTCCTCAACTTCCCTAGGTAGAAGTAAGGGAGATAGCACTATCCTTTCAGCAGCCAGGCCATTGGATTGAGGGAGTTGAGATTGGGGTGCAGAAGAGAACCCTAATCCCGAGACAGGAGATTGGGTTGCAACCCCAGAGGGAATGGAGTTTCCACCCGCCAACTGCAGAAGACGTGGAAACCACTGTTGCCTCGGCCATCTGGGGGCTACCAGAATCACCGAGGCCTTGTCCCGTAGAATCTTGAACAGAGTTCGGGCCACCAGGAGCATGGGAAGAAACGCATACAGGAGGCCCGTAGACCAAGAGATCAGAAAAGCATCTGCTGCCATTCTCAGGGGATGCGGCTGTCTGGAGCAAAACCTGGGCAGCTGACGGTTCAGTGGACTTGCAAAGAGATCGATGGATGGAAGTCCCCATCGTAGGAAGATCTGCTGGCCCACCAGTGGATTCAACTGCCATTCGTGAGGCTGGAGAATCCTGCTTAGTTTGTCTGCCAAAGTTCTCCTGACCAGGTAGATAAACTGCTTTGAGAAACATGCCCTGTTTGACTGCAAAGGAGCAAAGGGCCTGCGCCTCCTGACATAGGAGTCTGGACCTTGTGCCTCCTTGCTTGTTCACATAGAACATTGCTACCTGATTGTCTGTCTGAACTAAGACAGACTGGTGAGAGAGGGCATGAGAAAAAGTCTGTAGAGCTAAGTGGATTGCTCGCAGCTCCAAAAGATTGATCTGCTGTGTGGCCTCCCGAGGAGACCAGAGGCCTTGAGTGCACGTACCCTGGCAATGTGCACTCCAGCCCTTTAAGAAAGCATCGGTCATCAGCACCCTTGTGTGTGCTGGGGCCTGAAAGGGTACCGCCCTGAGAAGGTTTGGGAGATGTAGCCACCACTGCAAGGGGTAACTATGGTTACACGATGCAAGGTTCCACATTAGGAATCACCACCCAGGAAAAAGATTTAGGCGTCATTGTGGATAACATGTTAAAACCCTCGGCCCAGTGTGCAGCGGCGGCCAAGAGAGCAAACAGAATGCTAGGTATCATAAGGAAAGGAATGGAAAATAAAACAAAGGATGTTATAATGCCTCTATATCGTTCCACGGTAAGACCGCATCTTGAATATTGTGTGCAATTCTGGTCACCGTATCTTAAAAGGATATAGCGTTATTAGAAAAGGTTCAGAGAAGAGCCACCAAAATGGTAAAGGAGATGGAAGGATACTCCTATGAAGAAAGGCTAAAAAGGTTAGGGCTCTTTAACCTGGAAAAGAGACGGCTGAGGGGAGATATGATAGAAGTCTATAAATTAATGAACGGAGTGGAATGGGTAAACGTAGATAGATTGTTTACGTTATCAGAATATAGAAAGACTAGGGGACATGCAATGAAGTTACAGGGTAAACTATTTAAGACTAATAAAAGAAAATATTTTTTTACTCAACGTGTAATCAAACTCTGGAATTTGTTAGCGGAGGATGTAGTAAAGGCTTTTAGTGTAGCTGGGTTTAAAAAAGGTTTGGACAAGTTCCTGGAGGAAAGGTCCATAAACCATTATTAAGAAGGGACCCAGGATATCAATGCTTGACCCAGTACAAGCATTGTGGAATCTGTGTCTTTTGGGGAAACTGCTAGGTACATATGACCTAGATTGGACACTGTTGGAAACAGGATACTGGGCTTGATGGACCTTGGTCTGACCCAGTATGGCATATCTTATGTTCTTATGAGTCCAAGAGTGGTTTAGACACCTTCACTCTGTCTCGGAGGTCGCCTGTGGCTTGCACCCACTGAGCAGCCCGCATGTGCAGACAGGCATTCGGGGTCACATGTACCGTGGATGCCATGTGGCCCAGGAGCCGCAGGAAGTGTCTGGCGGAGACCTGAGAATTGCTTTGGAACTGGTTGGCCAAATCCATCAGTCTGTGGGCCCTGTCCTCGGGCAAGTAAGCTCTTGCCTGCAGGGCGTCTAATCTTGCCCCTATAAACTCTAGGTTCTGTGAGGAGAGCAAAGTGGACTTTGCGTAGTTTATGACAAAACCCAGATGCTGAAGAAGAGAGACAGTGTGAAGAGTGGCTTGTCTGGCCTCCTGGAGAGACTGATGAGCCAGTCGTCCAGGTATGGGAAGACAAAAATTACCTGATTTCTGAGATAGGCCGCCGCCACCACCGCCAGGCCTGAGATAGGCCAGAGGGAAGTACTCTGTACTGAAAATGGTTTCCTCCCACCACAAATCTGAGATATTGTCTGTGGTCTGGATGGATGAGAATGTGAGTATAAGCATCCTTTAGATCTAAGGAGCATAGCCAATCTCCCTGCTGGAGGTAGGGCAGCAGTATCCCAAGGGTAAGCATCTTGAACTTTTCCCTCTCCAGAAACTTGTTTAAGTTTCGCAAATCTAGGATAGGCCGGAGGCCTCCTGTCCTTTTTGGTACCAGGAAGTACCTGGAGTAGAAGCTTTCTTTATCTTTATCTTTATCCGAGGCACTGGATAGACTGCCCATTACTGAAGTGTTAAGGCGGTGTACAATAAAAATTGGGGCTGCCAGAAAACATAGGGGGAAAGGAACGCCAATAAATTGATAGGAAAGTGGTTAAAGAAAAGGGAAGGTGGATAGAATAGGACAGATTCCAACACAAACGTTAGGAGTATAATACATAAAAAACACAAATGGATGGAATGGGGGGGTAAGGGGGGTAAGGGTAGGTTAGGACTTTCAGGTGGTGAGGCACCCGTTCCACCACCTGTTCCTTTAGAAGACTTGCCAACTCCTGAAGAAGGAGGTCTCTGTGCAGAGGGAGTCTTGGAGGCTCCCCTGGAAAGTAGGAGGGGGGTATCTGGTGGAAGTGGAGCAAGTAGCCGTTCTGGACTATGCTCAGTTCCCAGGTATCCCCTGTGATGGCTGGCCATCTGTAGGCGTACAGGGTCAGCCAACCTCCTGTGCTGAGTGGAGCCAGCTGTGGAGAAGAGGCTATGCTGTGGGAGTCAAAACCTGCTCCCTGCTGTGCAGAGCCGGAGCTGGCGGCTTGGGGGTTTTCTGCCTATGGGGCCCATGCCCCTGCCCCTTGGCCTGCTGGCCCTGTTAGGGAGCTGGAGAGGTCTGGTATTGAGGGTAGGATTTGTAGGCAGCACCCTTCCTCGGGAAAAAGGGCTTCTTTCCTGAGCCCTTCTTTTTCTGAGAAGGGGCAGAAGTCTTCCTGGACAGCCTTGTCCTGGTGAGAGTCTCAGTCTCGATTTCCACAGCCTTTTCAGTCATGGGCTTCATGGGTTTTCACCCCGGCAAGGGACATCGACCAACTTGTCCTGCACCCATGGCTCCATGTCTGATGACTGTAGCCAGGCCTGACGGCGTGTACCGATGCCAGCCGCGGCTACCCGGGCCGAAGCCTCGAAGCCATCATAGGCTGCTCGAGAGATAAACTTCGAGCACTCTCGAATCCCTGTTGACAAAGCCTTGAACTTCTGCAAAGGTTCCTCGGAGAGGCCAGCTGAGAACCCGGCCATCTCCTTTGCCAGGTCTCGTAGGTACATGCCCATGTACAGCTGGTAAGTCTGGACACGGCAAGATAGCATAGAGCCCTGGAAGCACTTTCTACCGAGGGCATCCAGGTTCCGGGCCTCCAGGCAAGGGGGCACCAAGAAGTGCATCTTCTGACTCTTCAGACAGTGCATGGCCGATTCCACAACCATGGAGTGGTGCGGTAGCTGCGCCTTTTGGAACCCAGGGCTCTTACGGACTCGATAAATGGAATCGACCCGTTTGCTAAGAACCGGCGTCGAGGCCACTGCCTCCCATATACAGAAGAGCAGCCGTTCCAGCATCAGAGGAACCGGTATAGTAAAGGCTTCCTTCGGACGAAAATCATACTGGAGGGCATTGAGCAGGAATTCTCGGCTCGAGGCTCCTCCTCAGCGTCCACAGGGAAGGCCAAGGCTTTGGCCATGTTCCTCACAAAGTCCGAGAACCGGGTATCCTCCAGGGGGGGGGGGGGACCATCTCCGAGGCTCGGACTATGGTGCAAGGTGTCCGGGGACTCCTCGACCTCCGTCTCCCACTCCAACTCCTTCTCCGAGGAATCGAGCGGCTCCAGCCGTGTAGGCCTCGGTGCCACCCGCCCCAACGCCGAGGGTATCGGCGTCGATGACCTCAGCCCCGCACGGGAGGTCAAGGGGGACCTTGACCGAGGATCGACTCGAGACTTCATTGACTTGAGGATCGGCTCGGTCTCCGGGGTCGACTTAGACGTCGAGGTCCCGGTGGTCGAGGTAGATGCACCAGTCAGACCGGCAATCAGCACCCGCTGCTGTTCCATGAAGGCAGCCAAGGCCGTCAACCTGAGTCCAAGCTCAGGAGACTCAGCAGCCCCCGACTCAGGCCCCGACGTCGGCTCCCCCGGAGGAGAGTCCACGAGGAGAACTGCACTTATGTGACTCAGGGACTCCAGCTCCACACGAGGTAGCTTGGAAGGCCTCTCCGAGAGCCCGGGGCGGCAGTCAGGGCTATGCGACCTGGCCCTCGAGGAACCAGGGGCCTCCTCGCGAGCTTTTTCTTCCTTCTGTGCTCCCGGGTGGGAGACTCCCTTTCAGAGGAACCCCGACGGCGCTCGGGGTCGGACTCCTGAGATGTCGAGGCCTCTGACAAAGTCCGGGCTCAGCCGGACACGGAGTCATTCACTCACGTTGATGCTGACGGTTCCGAAGCGCCTTCGACGACATTTTGCCGCCCGGGCCACAGGCCAGCGGGTCATGGTCGGGCCTGAGGCATCAGAGGCAGCAGTCATGTGTTTCGGTGAGAGACATAGGTTTCTTGCACCGATCACACTTTTTGAACCCGCTGGCAGCCATGGGGGGAAAAAGGGCCCCTGCAAGGTCATAAGACCGGGCTGCCAGTGAAAACACAAAAAGAGCGTGAACACTAGTCACGAAGGACAAAATCCGAAAATCAAAACTCCGGACTCGAAACCGGTGTACCGAGCCCAGACGGGAAGGGGAACCAGCGAAGAACTGGATAAGAGAATGCGAAAATCGCAGAAAAAAAAAATCAACTTTTCCCGGGTGACACAAACTCATGTCTGTCGGGCTACGTGGAAAAAGAAAGACTGAGCAAGATGGCACCCTTGGGCGGGAAGAGGACCACGCAGGCATGCTGCATTCCCAAAGGCTTTCTTTGAAAGCTGGGGAAATGCTCCACACGGGGGCTCCGTTGGCGCCAATGTCACCCATATGTGAGAGCTGACTTCCTGCTTGATCCTGGAGAACTGGGGATAGGTTTCGTAAGCCTTCCTCTTCTTCGGGTATAGGGGCTTTTTCCCTGAAGCCTTCCATTGGCAAGGGTCAGTGGGCTTTTTGGAAAGCCTGGTCTTGGTCAGGAACTTGGACTCCAGCTTGGTGGCCTTATCCATCATGGGCTTGCCAAAGATTCCTCCCCCCCCCCCCCCCCAGCAGGACATTGACCAACTTATCCTGAACCCACTGCTCCAAGTCACAGGACTGTAACCAGGCCTGGTGGCCACTAATGCCCATTCAGCTATTGTACTCTGGCCAATGACTCGAAGCCGTCATATGCCGGACGAATGATGAATTTGGAGTATTCCTTGACTGTCGAGATCAGGGTCCAGAACTGCTGAAGATGTTCCTCCGACAGCCCAATCAAGGACCCAGCAAGCTCCCTCGCCAGGTCCCGCAAGTATATCCCCATGTACAACTGGTAAGCTTGCTTATGGCCTACAAGTATTGAGCCCTGGTAGCATTTTCTGCCTAAGGCATTCTTGGTGTGGGCCTCCCTACCAGGGGGCAGCAAGAAGTGCTTCTTCTGGCTCTTGATCCTGCGCATGGCTGACTCCGCCACTATGGAGGTATGAGGCAGTTGTGCTTTCTGCAACCCAGGGCTCCTGTGAAATTGCTACATGGAATGGAGCCACCTGATCATGATCAGCTCCGAGGCTGGGGACTCCCATATGTGGAAAAGGAGCCATTCCAGGATAGGGAACTGGCACTGTGAGTGCCTCCTTTGGAGGGGCCTTGTACTGGAGGATCTCGAGGTTCTCCACCCGAGGCTCCTCCTTGGACTCCATGGTGACGGCAAGGGCCTTTGCCATATCCCTGACAAACTCTAAGAAGGAAAGGTCCTCAGGCAGGGACATGCGGCATTCTTTAGAGAAGAGGGTCTGAAGGAACATCCCAATGGAGGCAGGTATTGGGAGACTCGTCATTGGTCTCCCACTCTGAGTTGGAGGAGACCTTGAGAACCCAATGAACATCAGGATTTCGCTGGGTCCCTGGTGCCATGATGCCCCCAGAGCCCCTGTGCTCCAACCCAGAGATGCTGGCAGGGGAAGTAATCCGTCCCGCTCAAAGATTGGCTCAACTTCCTTGGGCAACGCCCTCGTGGTGGAGGGGCCGGAGGTCGGGACCAATGTCCCAGAGGAACTGGTCATCAGCTCCCACTGCTGAGCCAAGAAGGCAGCGAGGCTGCGCTTGAAGGATGCCATTCTGACCTAGAGGCCAGAGGGCTCCGCAGCCAATGGCATAGGCACCAAGAGACCTGATACCAGCACCATTGAGGGGGTGTCCTCAATGAGGATGGGTACAGGAAAACAGGGTCGATCTCCCGATGCCGATGGCATTTTCTCCTGCCCGGGGCAGCTTGGAGGGCGACTTCTGGCCATCGCCCTCAGCATTGTGCTGGGGGCTCCGATGCTGGTGACTGTGGGTCTACATCACTGGGTGATGATGCCGGGACTGTGGGTCTTACCCACAGTTCCAGCATCATCACCCAATGATGTACCGACGACATCCGGCTCTTTGGAGGGTGGCCATCAGAGGACGATCCCAGGTCCGATGCCCTGTGACCTCAAGGCTAAGATTGGGCACAGTCGTCATGCAAAGCCGAGGCTGCCATGATGGCCCTCGAGGGCACAGGCTCCACGTGCGATGCTAGGGCTGAAACGGAGGTCTTGCCAAAATGGAAATTACACTTACCTGGTAATTGTTGTTCCTTGAGGGAGTACAGTTCAGTCCTCCACCACTGGGTAGTGCACCTCCTCCTGCAGCATGGAGACTGGACCAATCAAAACTCCTGACAGCACAGTACTTCTGCTAGTCTTCCCATCAGCCCCCAGTGAACTAGTGACAAAGCAGACTCCCAGGAGCAACAAATAAGAAGCCAAAACTAGCCATAAAACCTAACTGATAACTATTGTTAAAGAGAAAACCAATCATAACTACCTCATCTCCGCCCCCTCATCCTCCGAATCGCTACCAAGGAAAACAGGAGGGAGAGCAGCGATAGAGAGAGAAAAAGCATAGAACAATTCTGCCCCCCAAGGCAAGAAAGCTGTAAGCATTATAACACTGTACTCTTCTTACCTGCAACCATTGTCCCTGCACATCCTTATCTGCTCCAAACCCCCCGGGCGGGAATGGAGGACTGAACTGTATTCCCTCAAGGAACAACAATTACCAGGTAAGTGTAATTTCCATTTCCTTATTTGTCCTACAGTTCAGTCCTCCACCACTGGGATGTAACAGAGCAGTACTCATTGGGAGGGACCCTTGCAGCATGACCGTAATACTGCCGACCCGAAGCTGTCAGAACATTGAGATGGTAGTGCCTACTGAAAGTATGCAGCGACGACCAGGTAGCCGCCCTGCAGATTTCCTCTGGAGGAACCAAACCGTGTTCCGCCCAGGATGTCGCCTGCGCTCTAGTAGAGTGAGCAAGCAAGCCCCCCGGAACCGGACGTCCATGCAAAACATAAGCCGACGCAATCGCCTCCCTTATCCATCTAGAAATGGAGACTTTCGCCGCCAGTTCTCCCTTACAAGGACCTCCAAACAGAACGAAAAGACAGTCCGACTTGCGGAAGGAGCTCGAGACCTTTAAATAGTGCCACAAGACTCTCTTGACGTCCAGGCAATGCAAAGTATGGTCGGAAGCTGACCTGTCTGACGAAGAAACCGCTGGCAGTGACACTGACTGATTTAAATGAAATGGAGTAACCACCTTCAGAAGAAATGAAGGAACCGGTCGCAAAACCACCTTTTCTCTGGAAAAAGACAAGAATGGCTCTCTGCACGACAGCGCCTGCAACTCCGAAATCCGTCTTGCCAAGCAGATGGCCACCAGGAACACCGTCTTTAGCATTAAATCCTTAACCGATGTCTCACCCAAAGGCTCAAACGGCTCCCTGGATAAGGCTCCCAACACCAGGTTGAGGTCCCAGGGCGGAACCATAATTCTGCAAGACGGCCGAAGCCGAGACACTGCCCGAAGGAAACGCTGTACATCCACGTGAGATCCCAGGGCCACATCCTGTATCTTGCCCCTATAACAGGCTATAGCCGCCAGCTGAACCCTCAGAGAGCTGGCTGCCAACCCCTTATCGAATCCGTCCTGTAAGAAACTGAGCACTACGGGCACCAGTCCTCAAAAATACGCCAAATCCGAACATATGCAAGGGAAGAGGACTTCTTCCTGGCCCGCAGCAACGTCAAAATCACTTCAAAAGAATAACCATTCTTCCTTAACCGTGCCCTTTCAATGACCAGGCCGTAAGTGAGAATCGATCCGCTTGAGGCATGAGCAGGGGTCCTTGCAGCAACAGGTCTTCCCTACCGGCAGTCTCCAAGGCTCCCCCCGTCTAGGAGACGAACCAGGTCGGCATACCACGGGCGTCTTGGCCAGTCCGGCGCCACCAACCTCTTCCACGGTGTGCCTCGATGTACTGGACCACTCACCCTATGAGGGCCCATGGAGGGAAGACATACAGCAGGCCTGACGCTGGCCAGGGCAGAATCAGAGCGTCGATTCCCTCGGACATCCTCTCCCGTCACCTGCTGAAGAATCGACTCACCTTTGCAGACTGAAACGTCGCCATGAGATCCATTACCGGCGCGCCCCATCTGCATACTATCTGGGTGACCACCGCCGGATGAAGCTCCCATTCGCCGGCATCCACCTGAACTCTGCTGAGAAAATCTGCCATCACATTGTCCTTTCCCGCGATGTGCACTGCCGATATGGCCTGCAATCGCGGTTCTACCCATGTGAACAGAACGTCTGTCTCTTCTTCCATGGCCGAACTTCCTGTTCCTCCCTGCCGCTTGAGGTAGGCCACTGTTGCCAAATTGTCTGAAAGCACTCTCATCGCTTGGCCCTTCACCGTGCTTTCGAACGCTTGAAGCGCCAGCAAGACCGCTCGAAGCGATTGATCGACCAAGCCTTCTCCTGGCTGGAACACACTTCTTGTGCGAACAGCCCCTCGCAATGAGCTCCCCACCACGCGAGGCTGGCGTTGGTTAGCAAGGAGAGCCAGGCCAGCTGCTCCAGCGGCATGCCCGCTTCCAGAGACCCTGGAACCAGCCACCATTGAAGGGCCTGTTGCACCCGGAGAGGGCAGGGGAGACACTTGTTCAGAGAATCCGACTGGTGAGACCAGTGACGTAATAGCGCCCTCTGCAAGGGCCGCATGTGAAATCTGGCCCACGGGACCACTTCCAAGGTTGCCGCCATAGTGTCCAGTACCACCAAGCTGACGGTGCCGGAAAGCGCAGGAAGCGACGTAACAGACAGCGAAGCATGAGCACCCGGCGCTCTGGGAGAAAAACTTCTCCTACTGATGTGTTGAAGCATACCTCTAGATACTCGAGAACCTGTTACGGGTCGAGGTGACTTTTGCCCTTGTTGACCACCCAGCTGAGGCTCTGAAGCAGCTCTACTACTCTGTTCATTGCCTGCAGACTCTCCTCCCGGGATTTGGCATGAATCAACCAATCGTCGAGGTAAGGATGAACAAGAATGCCTTCCTTGCGCAACACCGCTGCCGCCACCGCCACCACCACCACGATCTTGGTGAACGTGTGTGGAGCTGTCGCTAACCCAAAGGGTAACGCCTGAAACTGATAATGTCCCCAGGGAAAGGTGAACCGCAGGAACCTTTGATGAGCTGCCCTGATGGGAACATGCAGATATGCTTCGGAGAGATCGAGGGAAGTAAAAAATTCCCCTTGACGCACTGCCACCATGACAGACCGTAACGTCTCCATGCAAAAATGGGGAACACGAAGGCACGATTTACGCCTTTGAGGTCCAAGATAGGCTGGAGGGACCCGTCTTTCTTTGGCACCACAAAATAAATAGAGTAGCGGCCCACCCCGTAATCTGATAATGGAACGGGCACTACTGCTCCCAACCGCAAGAGATGCTCCACCATAAGATGAATTGCTGCAGCCTTTTGAAATCCCTTGCTGGGGGACATTACAAAGGAGTCTCGAACCGGATGGGCGAACTCTAGAGCATAGCCCTCGCGAACGATCTCCAGCACCCACTGATCTGGCGTTATACGGACCCAGGCAGGAAGAAACTCCCAAAGCCACCCCCCAATTGAGAGACTTCCTTTCAAGGCCCGCCTCACTTCATTGAGGTTTGCGCGAAGAGGAAGCGGAAGCTGCAGCAAAACCTCTGCCTGCCCCCCGAAACCCATGAAATCCCTGGGCTCTAGATGCAAACCTTCCCCGGAAAAAGCCACCTAGGCGAGATGCACAAAATCGTCAAGTCTCTAAACTGTCCCCTGGAAGACAGGCCAGACTTCCCCTGCTTAGGCTTATCTTCCGGGAGCCTGCCGCCCTTGGACTCCCCCAAGTCCTTAACCAGCTTATCCAGATCCTCTCCAAATAACAACTTTCCCTTGAACGGGAGCTTACTGAGATGTGACTTGGAGGAACCGTCAGCCGCCCAATTCCTCAACCAAACGGAACGTCTGGCAGCAACTAAGGAAGCCGTACTATTAGCTAGGGCCCTAATCAGATCGTAGTGAACGTCCGCCAAATATGCAGAACCCGATTTGAGGCGGATCACCTCCATCATACTCTTCTGATCGAGATGCTCAGCCTGCCGCAACCGCTGGGACCAACGAAGGCTCTCGCTATCCAAGCACCACAGATAGAAGCTTGCAACGACAGAGCATTCGCTTCAAACACTTGCTTTAGTAAGCCATTCACTTTCCTGTCTTACGCATCCTTCAAGGCCGTGCTCCCTTCCACCGGACTCGTGGTCTTCTTTGTAACCGCTGAAACTGCTGCGTCAACGCGCGGGGACCGAAACTTCTCTTTGTCCTTGTCAGCTAAGGGGTAAAGTCTGTTCATCGTCTTGATCCCCTTCAAGCCCGCTTCAGGCTGGTCCCACTCATTTTGAATCATTCAATCCACCTCCTGGTGGACAGGGAATACCGTCTGTGATTCCCTGACCTCCTGAATGAGGGGATCCTCCAATCCCTCTTCCTCTGTCGGTTGCATTGTAACGAGATTGAGGGTCTGAAGAGCTTCCATGATGAGCAGAAGAAATTCTTCCTTACGAAATACCCGTATAATTCGGGCTTGATCCTCTGGCTCCTGTATTTCACCTTCTTCGAGCTCCTCTTGACCCGACTCCAGGTCAAGATCCACGTCCTCCGACTCCCGCCATTCCAGTTCGGCGGGATTGGGGTCTGCATAGCGCGTCCTCTTGGCCGGTCTCAAGGAGGCGGCACTGACCATGTCTGGCCTGGACAGCAGCAATGCCGAACCTGGGGAAAGGGCGTCCGGCAACTTACCCAGACGTCCCAAGCGGAAAGCTTGATGCATGATAAGGACGAAGTCCGGCGAAAAATCTCCCAGAGACGGTTCCGGCCCCACTGACTAAGGAGCCGCCGAAAGCCCCGTAGGAACCTCTGGAGGAGGCTCTGCTGGGGAGACAACCGAAGACTCTCCCAGAAGCCCCCCAGGAAGCACCAAAGATTCCTGAGACGCCTTCCCTTCCATCTGCTGTTCCACGCAGGTAGATACAGAGACACAGCCATGGCAAATCCCTGTCTCCGCCACTGTGCCTCTGCGCGTACCGCAGACCATGCACTGCAGGCGTGCTGACATGGGCCAAGCCCTTCTACCAAGGACCCGCTAAGCCCGGGAAGTAAGAACAGAGAGAGAGTGCCTTCGAAGCGCTGACCTAAATGCGGCTTCCCCAATGGCACCTCTCTGCAAAAAAGGTTTTTTTTCAAACTCCCCTAGACTGAGAAAGACAAAAGTAGCCCAGAAGACCTTTCAGCTCAAACGCCATTAAATGAAACCGCGAGGCTGAGCAGAGCTATGCTGCTGCCGGTCCGGTCAGCTCAGGGGGAGAGAACAGACCCGGAGAACAGGCACCCACGCGGCTGGAGGCAAGGCGGGAAGCAACTAAAATGGCTGCCGCTAGAAGAATTCATGCCAAAAACCGAGGGCCTCCGAAACACCGCACCAT
This sequence comes from Ichthyophis bannanicus, assembly GCA_033557465.1. Taxonomy (NCBI): domain Eukaryota; kingdom Metazoa; phylum Chordata; class Amphibia; order Gymnophiona; family Ichthyophiidae; genus Ichthyophis; species Ichthyophis bannanicus. The sequence continues at coordinate 58,491,286 of CM066047.1, read as the reverse complement.
CAACAACCAAACTCCCCCGACGCTGGAACACAGCCCCCCAGCAACAGCTTACCTTGTCCGCTGAGCCCTGCAAACCGCGATGTCGCTCAGTACAGACCAGAGCGACGTTCACGGCGAGGGCAGGTTTGCCGGCTGTCCGCGCGAGCACCCGCTCACAAACAACAGCTGTCTGCTTCAGCAGATGCCGGCGAGAGCTGTGCGGGGCCGTGCTACTGACAGATCTCTCCCCCGTACAGTCAAGTGAGAGTGATCTGCAGTACTTTCTGCCTGCCAGAAGAAACAAGGCAAGGGGAAAAGAAGCAGGCAGCAATCCGGCTCACCCAGGCACAAAGCTGTTATTTTTATTTTATTATTTATTTATATTTTTTTAAGGGATAGTCTCTTACAAGAAAAAGAAAAAGAAGTTAAAGGGACCCAAATAAAAGATCCAAATGTAAATTCTAAGCCCTGACTAAGGCTCCTTATGTGATCCTCCAGTGAGCCCAGCCTAGGCTCACTATGTCCTCCTGCTGCATAGAGACTGGACACACTGGGGGCTGATGGGAAGACCAGCAGAAGATACCAGTGCTGTCAGGAGTTTTGATTGGTCTAGTCTCCATGCTGCAGGAGGAGGTACACTACCCAGTGGTGGAGGACTGAACTGTAGGACCAATAAGGAACATGGACTCTCGTTGCTTCTCACGTTTCTTCCATCCCTTGCTCGTCATCTGCTGACAGAGCCCACAGGAGAAGTCATCATGGTCAGCACCAAGGCAGCAGACATGCGGATCCATGCAGGACATGGTGTGCCCATAATGTTCACACTGCTTAAACCCACTGGCCGAGGACATAGAGAAAACGGTGCCCGCAAGCTCAAACTCAAAGAGGCGAGAAGGCACCGGTATGCGTACCAGAGAAGGAAAACAGAACGAAGATAAAAAAGAAAGAATCAACTTTTTCCGGGGTGCAGACAAATGTCCAAAGGGCTCCATGGAAAAAAGGAGAATGAGGCAAGATGGCACCCTTGGATGGGAAAGCAACCACGCATGTGTGGTGGATCTTCCAAAGGCTTTCTTTGAAAGCTGGGGAAAGGTTACCATGCGGGCTCTGTCGATACTGACGTCACCCATATGTGAGGACCGACTTCCTGCTTGTTCCTGGAGAATTCTTACATCGTTGATAATGTTGAAGCCAAGGCATTGCATCAAACAAGGAGATATTCTAGGTGCTCATTGATCTGACTGAGTTCCTCTTCAAAAACTATCAATGCTAAAGCAGGGGGAGGAGGGACCAACAGGCCTAGCTACATTTTCTCGAGTCACCTGAGCTATTGCTGTGGTTTGGTTTCAGGTTCTTGGAGACTGATACAACTCTGAAATCAAAGAGAATAAGCAATCCATTATACAGGATTGCTTTAAGACAACCAGGGAACACAGTGCCTCAGTGTTTATTGTCGTGCTCTAATAAGCTATACTGCCAATGCTTTTGGCCTTTGCCCAACGCTATTTATTTATTTATCTTTATCTTGAGTCAAGGCGGTTTAAATAGAACAAATAACATCAACTTAAAGAATTGGGATATTCCTAGAACTAGTCATCATCCTTGGTGTCGAAGAAGAGATTGAAACCTTCCTCTTCTTTGGGTAGGAATCAGTTGATATCTGATCCGGATGGGCTCCACTGATGTTTGGCGTTAAGGGTGATTGATGCATGCTCAATGCTGCTTCATCCCTAATGTCTAGTGCGATTCATCAACCCTTGGAAATCAGACACCTCTGATGTCAATGTCAATGGACCTGACTTAGATGAACTGAAGATCCTTTTATGCTATTCCTCACAGTCATGAAAGTCCTCTCTTAGTTATGTGGGAGTACTGGCGACATTGAGAGGGATCATGATCAGGCCCAAGGCACCACAAAGCACCAGTTTTGGGTATCCACTGCAGATATGGTCTTGTCACGCCCTCAACATTTTAAAACCACTGAGGGCTTTGGCATATGACACCAAAACAAATCCCAGCCACAATAAAATCAAATGATTATACTGATAGGGGCTTGACAGGGCGCATGCAGAAAAAAATAACACCCCCCCCCCCAAAAAAAAACCTTACAATCCAACCAAAAAAAACCTTGACTATAGAGCTTTAATGGATTCCCCTGAAAAGATCTGCACCATGACATTGAAACAAAGTTTTAGAATGTTCTTTAGAGAGCAGCTGGAATACATCTTCACAGTTCCGCAGAAGAAAGAAGACCGAGCAATGAGTGGGAAAGTAACATGCATGCATGGTGAAGCTTCTCAAAAACTTTTAAAATAATCTAAGTAGGGAAAGATTTCTCCATGCCAGACTCCATCAGAAGAAATCATTCATCTGTGAGGACTTACTATCCTGCTCGTCCTTGGAGAAAGTTATATTCCATATTAAAAAAAAAAAAAAAAAGAGTAGAACAACCTATTGAACATTTCATCTAGACTAACTCTACAGCTCAGTAGATGAGTATGAACTCTAGTACAAGTATTCTTCACTACTACTACTACTACTGAGCATTTATATAGCGCTACCAGTCGTATGCAGCGCTGTACAGAAACAAACAAAAGCATTCCACTATAAGTGATATAATTAAGTGTTTAAACGTCAGTGATCAAACAGAACTTTTTACCTAGAACAGGAGGGAAAGCATTTTGAAATTTGTAACTGATCAGCTATAGTACATCTATTTCAGTAAATACCAATGAATTTCTTTCTAGCTTACAAAAATGACTAAAGATAGATATACAATAATGACAGTTACCTGTTCTAAGAAAGGGACAATATCAACTGCTGGCATGCCCTAATTTGACTCCCATCTTAAGTGAAATTAAAAGGGTTCTACAGAAATCACTCTTACTAAACAAAATATTTTATACATAATGCTGAAAATATCACCTAGCCTACTTTTCCTATAAAATGACAGGTCCTTTATCTGCTGTCCTATTTTATCTTATATTTAGTCTGCAAAATTCTACTACTGTTACAAAACCATAGACCTCAAATGATCTCTGGCTTTGTCCTCATGACTGTATCCATCTTTATTTTTCTTCTTTATTGGACGTTTCATTTTTTTTCTGCCAAAGCTCCTTTACATGCATATTTTAATATTTCTTGTGTTTCTTATTATGGCTGCACGCCTGTTTTTTAAAAATGGAGTATTACCATTATACTGTTCTCATAAGTTATATCTATCAAAGTAGCATCTCTATAAGTTTCTGAATACACACAAACGCATGCACAAGAGTAGTGCCTCAAAGGATAAACTGGAGTTTTCAAAGAAATATCTTTTTAGTAATAAAATACAGTAAAGCACAGTTACTTACCTGTAACAGGTGATCTCTGGGAACAGCAGGAATTAGTCCTCACATATGGGTACGTCGGTACCGACGGAGCCTGCGCGGGAAAGCTCCCCAGCCTTTCAGATGAAAGGCTTTTGGGGCCTCCCACTGCACATGCGCGCTGCCTTCCCGCCTTCCTGACCAGCTCTCCTCAGTTCGAGTTTATAGCTGAGACAATAGAGAGAGGAAAGGAAGATAGATAGAAGATACAACTCCTAGGGGAGGTGGGTGGGTTGTGAGGACTAATTCCTGCTGTTCCCAGAGATCACCTGTTACAGGTAAGTAACTGTGCTATCTCCAGGAACAAGCAGGAATAAGTCCTCACATATGGGGACTCCCTAGCTAAGATGCCTGGGAGATCCCCTCCAAGGGTAAACCATCTTCGTATGGATCTCAGGCATCCATCCAGGGAAGGTGGGCAAGAGTTGTTTAAGTATGGAACAGGTGTTTGAGGACAGCCTGACCAAACAAGGCATCCCGGCGGGAGTCCTTGTCCAAGCAGTAATGGGCTGTGAAGGTATGAACCGAGGCCCAAGTGGCTGCTCGACAGATCTGATCTATGGACACAGAGTGAAGATGAGCCATAGAAGTAGCCATGGCTCTCACATTGTGAGCTGTGACATGGCCTTCCAGAGAAATGTTCTTTCTCTGGTAAGCAAAAGAAATACACTGAGCAATCCAATTGGAAAGTGTACGTTTGGTGACTGGAAGTCCCAAATGAGAAGGATCAAAAGCCACGAAAAGTTGGGAAGACTTTCGATGTGGCTGAGTCCTGTTGAGGTAAAAGGCGAGAGCTCTTTTACAGTCAAGAGTATGAAGGTTCCTCTCTGCACTGGATGCATGAGGAGCCGGGAAAAAAACAGGTAGATATACCTCTTGATTAAGATGAAAAGGCGAGACCACTTTAGGCATAAATTGGGGATTCGTCCTAAGGACCACCTTATCATGATGAAATCTGGTATAAGGTGGATTAGCCACCAAAGCCTGCAGTTCACTGATGCGGCGAGCCGAAGTGACTGCAATAAGGAAAAGAACCTTCCAAGAAAGAAATTTCAGGGAGGTAGATACCAACGGTTCAAAAGGTGGCTTCATAAGTTGACCCAGAACTAGATTCAAGTCCCATGCTACCGGAGGAGGTCGGATGGGAGGCTTAGTGAGGGTCAGGCCTCTCATGAACCTTGCAATAAGAGGATGAGAGGAGACAGGTTGTCCATTTATAGGTTTTAAGGATGCTGCAATAGCACTTAAATGGACTCGTACTGAATTCGTCTTGAGGCCTGCATTGGAAAGATGCAGAAGGTAGTCCAGTAGAGAATTCAAAGGAAGTGCGAGAGGGTCAAGACCCTGTTGCGCACACCAAATGGAAAAACGTTTCCATTTGAAAGCATAGGAACGCCTAGTAGAGGGTTTCCTAGAGGCATGAAGGATATCTTTCACTGGTTGGGAAAGATTAAACTCATGAAGGCTTAAGCCTTCAGTAACCAAGCTCGGAGATGTAGGGACTTGGGGTTTGGATGCCACAAAGTCCCCTGCTCCTGAGATAGAAGGTCTGGTGCAGCTCCCAGGTCCAGGGAGGAGCCCTGGGAGAGCTGTAGAAGGAGAGGGAACCACACTTGGCGTGGCCAGCGTGGAGCAATGAGGATCATGGATCCGTGATCCCTCTGAAGTTTGAACAGAGTCTTGGGAATCAAAGGAATGGGTGGAAAAGCGTACAGGAATTCCTGACCCCAATGTAGGAGAAAGGCATCGTTGGCCTGAGCTCCCTGACACGGAGTCCTGGAACAGAACCGGGGAAGTTTGGCATTCCACGGACTTGCAAAGAGGTCTATGTCCGGGGTCCCCCATTCCTGAAAGATTCTGCGTATCTGGTCCATATGTAGGGACCATTCGTGTGGGAGCAGAACTCGGCTGAGTCTGTCTGCCTGAGAGTTTTGAACTCCTGGAAGATATACTGCCAGAAGATGAATTTGGTGCTCTCTGGCGAAGGCCCATAATCTGAGAGCTTCGTTGCAAAGCGACAGAGAGCCTGTCCCTCCTTGTTTGTTGACATAGAACATGGCTACCTGATTGTCTGTTTGGACTAGGACAGTCAGGTTGACAAGGAGGGTGTGGAAGACTGTGAGGGCAAGGAAGATTGCTCGCAGTTCCAGAAGGTTGATGTGAAGGGTGGTCACCTGAGGAGACCAGGTGCCCTGAGTGGAGAGGTGTTGGAGATGAGCTCCCCACCCTGTTTGGGAGGCATCTGTTGTGAGGGTTGCTTGGGGCAACGAAGGTTGGAAGGGGATCCCCAACAACAGATTTTTGGAGGATGTCCACCACTGGAGAGACCAAAACAGTCATTTTGAGGTGAGTATTTGGTCTGAGAGCAGTCCTGATGCTTGAGACCACTGGGTGGCCAAGGTCCATTGAGCTGCTCTCATATGAAGACGAGCGTAGGGCACCACGTGTAACGTGGAGGCCATGTGGCCCAGAAGCTGCAGCATTTCTCTGGCTGACAAGTGACTTCTGGACTGAGCCTGGGAGGCCAAGCTTATTAGCCTTTGGCCTCGGACCAGAGGGAGGTAGGCCCTTGCAGTGGTGGAGTCCAATTGGGCCCCTATGAATTCCAGAGACTGAGTAGGGATGAGTTGGGATTTGGGAATGTTTACCACAAGTCCCAGATATTGAAGAATACGCCTTGTGCGGTCCAGAGACATCTGGGCTTCTGACTGAGATGGAGCTCGGATGAGCCAGTCGTCCAGATATGGGAAGACAAAGATTCCCATGCCTCTGAGAAATGCGGCTACGACTGCCATGCATTTTGTGAAGACTCTTGGAGCAGAGGCCAGACCGAAGGGTAGTACTCTGTACTGGAAATGTTTTCCCTGGAACAGAAATCTTAGATATTTTCTGTGGGATGGATGGATGAGTATATGAGTGTACGCATCCTTGAGATCTAGAGAACAAAGCCAATCCTGACTCTGAAGGTATGGAAGGAGAAGGCCCAGAGAGAGCATTTTGAATTTCTCCTTGAATAGAAATCTGTTCAATTCTCTCAGATCTAGGATAGGTCTGAAGCCCCCTGTCTTCTTTGTTATGAGAAAGTAAGGGGAGTAGAAACCTAACCCCTGTTGTGGAGGAGGAACCTCCTCTATTGCCCCTTGGGCAAGGAGAGAAGAGACTTCCTGACCCAACAGGGTCAGAAGAGATGGGGGAGAACTGAATTGCCTCACCATGGTATGGGGAGGAAGGCTGGAGAAATGAAGTTTGTAGCCCTCCCTGATAATAGAGAGGGTCCATTGCTCTGATGTGATTTGTTCCCATCTGGGAGCAAAATGAGCTAGCCTTCCAGGAATGGTGAGGGGCTCTGGTTGTTCTAGAGCCAGAAACGGCAAGTTCTCTAGAGGCAAGTCAAAACCCCTGAGGGGGTTGAGCCTGCTGGGGTGTAGCAGACACTGCAGGCTTTGACTTTACCTGCTTAGATGGTTGACGCTTAGCCGCAAAGCGAGGCTGAGCAGTATTTGTGGGAAATCTGGCCTTCTTATAGTAAGGCCTTTTAAAAGACTTCTTTTTGGCAGGGGTAGAAGTAGACTTGGAAAGTCTATCTAGAGTGGCATTTTCTGCATCCATTTGAGCAGCTTTAATCTGCCAGTCTTCCCCAAATAAGTTCTCACCGGTACAGGGCAGATTCCTGAGGCCATCTACAACCCAGGGTTCTAGGTCAGAAGCCTGGAGGCCAAGCGAGACGTCGGGCTGCAATAGCAATTCCCGAAGCTCTGCCTGCAACCTCAAAGGAATCAAAGGCTGCCCTGTTGGAGAACTTGGAGACCTCTGAAAGTTGTGTCACCATAGAAAAGAAGTCCGCCCTTTGATCATCAGGGATAAAGGGGGCAAAATTCTGTATTTTTAGGGCAAGTTGCCCAAGAAACATGCCCATATAAAGGCTATAAGAATTGATCCTGGCTATAAGCATACTAGCCTGGAACATCTTTCTTCCAAAAGAGTCTAGGGTCTTACATTCTCGCCCTGGAGGGGTAGAAGAATGCCTTTTAGGACTCTTTATTTTCTTCATGGCAGACTTCACCACAATAGAGTGGTGAGGCAGCTGAGTTTTCTGGAACCCAGGCGAAGGAGGGACCCGATACATGGTGTCCAACCTATGGGAATGGGGAGACAGTGTTAAAGGAGTCTCCCACAAATCCATCAAGTGTTCTTGAAGGATTTCATGGATAGGCAGAGTGACTGCCTCTTTAGGAGCTTTAGAGTATCCTAAAATATCCAATTTTTTTGATCTGGGTTCTTTTTCAGAAGATGTAGCAATAGAAAGTGCTTTAGCTACATCAACAATGAAATCCTGAAAGGATAAATCCTCTGGAGGAGACATCCTCCTCTTTGGAGAAGAGGGCTCCTCAGGAAGAGTAAGCTCAGCAGAGTCATCAGAGGAATTGAATTCATCAGAAGAATCTGAGTATTCCCTCTGTGCTTCTAATGTACGATACGCATACCGATCGGTATCGACATCGGGCGTATCGGGCATGGGATCGGTACCGGGCAAAAGCCTGAATCCGGCATGCGGAACCGATCGACGTTTGGAAGTCGATGGTCTCGGTTCCGGTGTGGATACCGGAACCGGGGTCGGTACCGATGAAATCGGTACCGAGGGCGTCGCAGCCTTAATGAATGCCAGAACGGCCTGCTGCATGGTCTGGACAGTACTGCCTATAGACGCCACTACTGCCTGGATGTCGGTACCGGTATGGGCCGGTACCCCACAGCAGTCCAACAGGTGATCGGTCAAGGCCGTGCCATCGATGTCAACCTGTGACCCCTTGTCCTCTCTACTATTCAATATTTACATGCAGCCCATCTGCAACATCATAAGATCATTTAACGTGAGCTGTTTGATATATGCAGATGACATTCTTTTATACATGCCGTTCTCCACAGCCCAAATGGACCTAGCACCACTAATAGACTGTTTCAATGCTGTCTCAGCGTGGCTCCAATCATAGAATCTACGCATTCAACATAAAAAGACGGAGGTTCTTTTCATCTCCAGAGACCCCGACTTTACTCCTCCATCCCATGTCAGTGTTAAGGAAGCAGACTTACTAACCAAAGAAACAATAAGATACCTTGGAGTTACGTTGGACCAACGCCTGGATATGAAACACCACATAAACAACATTGTCAAAGCTGTATACTACAAAATCCGCACACTCAGACATCTGCGCTCCCTGCTGGACCCAGATGACTTCCGGACCATATACCAAGCACTAATCCTGCCTCACTTCGACTTTGCAAACGCCATCTTACAAGGTCTCCCTCAATCCACACTAGCCCCATTACAGCTGGCCATGAATGCTGCAGCAAGGGTCCTACACGGAGCCTCCAGAACCGACCACGTGACCCCCATTCTCAAACAACTTCACTGGTTACCTATCCATGGGAGAATCATCTTTAAAACCCTACTCCTAGCATTCAAGGCAATCAAAGGTATTTCATCCCTTTCACTCACAGATCTTATTCACATGTTGCCCCCAACAGATCTAGAAGAGCAATAGCCATAAACCAACTAGTATTACCAAAGGAATCATCAAAGTGCAACATATCAACCACAAACAGGGCGTTCAGTTACTATGTACCTAAATGCTGGAATGCTCTACCCCCTGACATTAGGGCTATTGCCGACCTATCGCAGTTCAGGAAGGCACTCAAATACCACCTTTTCCTCCAATACTAAAAAACCACCAATGTCACCTATACATCACCTCTGAAGAGATTAACTACGTTCACTATGATAATTTTACTCATTACCATGTAAATATCTCATGTATATCATAATTGACCCCTGTTATACAAGTTACTCCTCACCATGTAAATATCTCATGTATATAGTTACCCCTGTTATCCAAGTTTGATCACCTGTTCGATGTAAAACCAAACAGCATGTTGTTATGGTCGTTGTGTTATAATGTAAACCGCGCTGATGCCAAATAGCGCGGTATATAAGAGATTGTAATAAATAAAATAAATAAATAAATAAATGATTGCTTTGGAGGCCAGAACCTCCCGCCGGGGTTTTTTGGCCTGGGCAGAATCCTCGAACTCAAAATTGAGAGCCTCTCGATCTTTAGAAAGAGATTTGCTTTTAGAGGATTTGCCCACAGAAGTTTTGGTTACCTGAGATCCATCCGGAGAGGAAGACCTGGATGACTGTGATGCTTCTGAAGGAAACAGCACATGGAGCTTGTTGGCCCGGTTCTGCAAACCACGTTTAGACATCTGGGTGCAGGATGGGCAGTCCGGTATGGAGTGGTCAGGTCCCAAACATTTGAGACACCATTCATGGGTGTCTGTGACAGAAATGACAGCACTGCACTTGGTACATTTTTTAAAACCAGGGACTGGCTTCTCCATGAGGAGAATTTGTGTAGGCCTTAAGGCCTAACAGTTACCAAGCTGTGCTGAAGAAAAAAAAATAAAGTCTTTTTTTTTTTTTTTATAAAGAAAGAAAGAGAGACCGGCGGTACCGGTTTCGGTATGGGGAAGGCAGGTACGCAGTCTAAAGAAAACAAACAAATTTCACAATTTCTTCAGCAGTGACAGGAACACGACCTGCTGGCTCCGCGGAAAAAGAGAAACTGAAGAGAGCTGGTCAGGAAGGCGGGAAGGCAGTGCGCATGTGCAGTGGGAGGCCCCAAAAGCCTTTCATCTGAAAGGCTGGGGAGCTTTCCCGCGCAGGCTCCGTCAGTACCGACGTACCCATATGTGAGGACTTATTCCTGCTTGTTCCTGGAGATTGCGCTTATTATTTGGACTGACTGGGACCACATTTTTTCTCGATAACTCAAGTTCAGGAATTGGAGTTTTCTGATAAAGAATTACAGATAATGGGAAACATTCTGGATAATGAAACATATAAAGCCAACCAATCTTTCGATAATAGATATTTTTTTCCAAATAATGGAACATGAACTGAAACCATGATTATTTTAGATAATGGCAGTTTTCAGATTAAGGAGTTTCAAATATAAGGTGCCCTACTATACCAACAAAGATAAAAAAATTACTGTCTAATTTTCCTCATTCTAAATTTCAACTCAATTCTTAATGTTTTTGAAAGGTTAGCATTGTTTTAAAACAGTTGAATTTTTGCCTGGGAAGAGGGAGTGAAGTTATTAATTTGCATTGTGATAGTGTGTATTTCATCAGTCATATGTGTTCTTAAACATACTAGCACTCTGACACACATTCAATCTTTTACAATGGAAAAGTAAGATTATATACAGGTCTTTCAAAAGCTTAGTCTTTGCATTATATATTAACCAGTCCATTTCTTAGTAAAAGTTGTTCTTAAGATATGATGACCATTGTTGTTCTTACCCATGTAGATAGGAGTCCCACACGTAGCCTGCATCATGTTTTCACTGCCAACACCACCCTTCTGCACTGCTAAACCAAAGTCAGTTACCTAAAGAAAAACACCACAAAATTAAAAAACTTTTCATACATAAAGTAAGTTTCACTCTTCCTGTAATACAAATCTTACTGCTTGCAATGAAATTGTTGATGATTAGCTATATAGATAGGGTAGGCAAACTTAGTTAAAATACATAAGACATATGTGAAGAATATTTATGTATATATGTGGGGCAGGGCCCAAACCTGTCCTGAGGAACCCTGCAGCCAGTTAAGTTTTCAGGATCTCCACAATAAACATGCATGAGATAAATCTGTATGCAACAGAGACCCAGCATATGCAGATTTATCTCATGTATATTCACTGTGCATATCCTGAAAGCCCTTCTGGTTATGAGATCCCGAGGACAGGTTTGGGAAACCCTGATGTAGAGCTAGGTGACACCTAGGCATGACTCAGACACCTTTATAAGACAGGCGCCCAGAACCAGCTCCACTGCAAATGCAATGTGTGCCTTCAAGTCAGTGCTGACTCCTGGCAACCCAGCAGCTCCTGGGTTTTCTTGACAGTGTGACCGGAAGTAGATTGCCAAGCTTTTCTTCCAAGGCAATGGAGGGTTAAGTGACTTGCCCAAGGCCACAAGGAGTGCTAGTGGGAAATGAATCCAGGTCTCCTGGTTACCAAGCCAGTGCTCTAACCACTAGGTTACTCCTCCACTCCACCCAGCTCCAATACTGCCCACAAATTTACACCTGCTCCAAAAGATGGTGTAAATTTGTGTGTACATTCTATGCATGTACCTGCAGATTTTAAAAATACATACCAACACCGCAACTCCATCTCTATGCCAGCCACCAGGACTGCCTTTGTGTGTGATCTAGTGGCATACGTATACAGCTATGCAATTTCACGATGAAACATAATTTACATGCAGAAAAGCATCTATATAGTACAGTGAATGCTCTAACAAAGTTGGTTATTACATTAGCATAGCTAATATTACAAGACTTTTAGAAAACGTGCGTCTGATATTCAGCGCCACTAGTGCTAAACTTTAAACCCTGATGTTCAATGCCAGGCCATATTTGGGTTCCAGCATTGAATATCCAGGTTGCCTGGATTGCTGTGAAGCTAACCGGGCAGCGGCAATAGTCAGCCACTGCTTGGTTAGCTTCTGTGGTAAAGGTTAAGGCCAGAGCTTGCTATGCCTGACTTTCACCGCATTTCACTATCCAGGCAGTGGCTCAATATCACCGCTGTCCGGTTAGCAATGGGTGCCATCCCAGCACGCCCCAATGATAACCAGATAGCATCAGAGCATGTAGTGGCTGTACCCGCAGATATTCAGTGGCACTAACCATGCTACTGCCACTGAATATCCTGCTGAGTGGCACTTACACAATTTGCAGGTCTGCAAACCATGTAAAATGCCTTTGACTACCCCCCCCCCCCTACTTTTCTAGCTATTTTCTATGCCATACTGGGTCAGACCAAAGCCCATTGAGTCCACTATCCTGTTTCCAACAGTGGCCAATCCAGGTTACAAGTACCTGTCAGCAGTAAATCACAAGAATTCAGCCAGGAGACATTTAGAAATGTTCTTGACTGAGAAGCAGAAGTAGAGTTGGGCTGTGTTGGTTGGAAGTATAGAAATCCTCCTAAATATGGTGCATTTTTGTGCCTAATTATCTTTTATTTATGTGGGTTATTTTTGATGGTGTATATTCCCCAAGATATGGGCTTGAACATTTTTTTCTTTTGATTTGATCTAATGTGATAGTTTTCTTCTTAAGTAGATTGCATGATGTTTTTCCTTTTGAGAGTGGAAATGTTCAATTTGCAAATTCTATAAATAAGACTTCAGCCAGGAGAGAAGAGCTTCCGGGCTACAGAGCACGAGGCACTTTTTGTTAAGTGTGCCACGCTGCCTCCATGGGCCAAGCCAGGGTTGTACGGGGTGTGCATCGCGATGCATAGCACTACGCCACACAGAAGAGCAGCAGCGCGAAGGGACATCCGCCATAGCTGCCGAGGGGGCTGGGAACACCACTGCCTGTCAGGTTTCCAAAAAGGTACACCGATTCCACGTTGCTTATTCCGGGGTACGCAGTGGATTTCTCTGGTCCTCTTTAATACTAAAGGCTCCTTTTACTAAAGCCCGCTAAGGCTTTGCAAGTAATGTGCCAAATACACACACATTATTTGCAAAGCCTCGGCGTTAGCTGTTGAAAGTGTGACCAGTATGTTCCTGGCAGTTAACGTGTGATGAGCTCTGCTAAGGTGGGTGTACTTAAAGGAGTTCTTAGGTGATCCAAATTAACCCTTTGAAGGCCTACTTTAAATTTTTAATCCACATTCTGCAGCCGGGTTAATTTTTGCATATTTCAGGAAATTTGTACCCGTCTTATTCAATATGTTCTAATAGTGATTTTCCTTCTGCTATGGTCATGTATTATATACCATTTGATAGGAATATTTAGTCAGAATTTTGGATTCCGAGAGTTTTGGGCTCGGCCTGGAAAGGGTTAAGAGCCACGTTGCTACTGAATGCACAGCAGTGCCTGGGCTCCAGCCATAATGCGCTTTCCACGCTCACACTCTGCCCATTCCCTGCGACTGCCAGTTAATAAGCATTTTAGTGTGTGGCAGTGAACCTGCTCGTGCATCAGTTTTCCTGACGCCCTGTTACTGAGCATTAAAATGCCAGTGAACTAGTTAATGGGCTTTAGTAAACGGGGCTCAAGTTCTATGAAAATTTTAAAAGTTTTAAAGTCCTCATTTTGATGGTATCCATATTAAAATATCAAGCAATTAACAGGAGATTAATATACAGTATGCAGATCACTTGCATGCCATTAGGGACCAATTAATTCCAAGATTTAACACGCATTCACCGTGTTTGTGTAGTAAATATTTATAAATACCCCTCAAAGTCACCTTTGTAGAATATTTTTTGTTAAATCAAGGACATAGTGCATCTGCTTAAATGATTAGCATGATTAGAATTAAAATTACCATATTCTAGTCTAGAATCTGTTTGTATATTAGCATTTCAACTAACCTACTGCATGTCTGCTCTGGAACTATTTCAGTATGTAACTACACAACTGATGTACATGTTTTCTATTTCATTTTTTTTTTTAGTTTATTTTATTAGTATGCCTGGCTCCTTCTCTGGCCCTTATTCACTACCTCTCCTCTCTTATCACTCCCTATACCTCTCCTCGGGAACTCTGCTCCTCTGGCAGATCCTTTTTATCTGAGCCCTTCTCTGCCACTGCCAACTCCAGTCTTCGTTCATGCCATCTTGCTGCTCTAAATGCTTGAAACAAACTACCTGAATTAGTCCGCCAGGCTCCTTTCTCTGGCCCTATTGAAATCCAGGCTAAAAACCCACCTCTGAGTCTGTATTGGATTTTGATCCCCTTTATTCTCCTGCTTATCACCCATCGTATCTTGCCATTCCCCTTGAATTACCCTAGTCCCCAGTTGTATGGCTGTCTTGATTAGATTAGTGCTGGGCATGGATTCATGGAAAGTGACATTGAAAAAGCAACAATGCTAAACAAATACCTCACCTCTGTTTTCACTAGAGAAAATCCTGGAGAAGGACCACCTGTGATTGACAAATATACAAATGGGAATGGAGTAGATACTACACCATTCACAAAAGATGATGTGTTAGAACAGCTTGCAAAACTGAAAGTGGACAAGTGTATGAGACCAGATGGGATACATCCCAGGATACTGAAAGAGCTCAGAGAGGTTCTTGCAGGGCCTTTAAAGGATGTTTTTAACAGATCCTTGGAGACAGGAGAATTCCACAGGACTGGAGAAGGGCTGATGTGGTACCTCTCCACAAAAGTAATAATAGGGAAGAAGTGACAAACTACAGGCCAGTAAGTCTTACCTCAGTGGCGGGAAAAGTAATGGAGGCACTACTGAAAGAGCGAATAGTGGACTTCCTCGAAACCAACAGGTTGCATGATCTGAGGCAACATGGTTATACCAAAGGATGATCTTGCCAAACAAATCTGATTGAGTTCTTTGACTGGGTGACCAGAGAACTAGATCAAGGGCATGTGAGGGATGTCATCTACCTCGATTTCAGCAAGGCCTTTGATACTGTTCCTCATAGACAATCCACTCGTTCCTCTGCCTTTTTTTTTGCTGGCCCCGCCCTTTGGAATTCTCTCCCTTCCTCCCTCCGTTTAGAACCCCAATACAATGTCTTTAAGCAAAACCTCAAGACCCACCTGTTTTCCCTAGCGTTTAATCTTCCCTCTCCTTTTGTGTGACTCTACTATCCTCTCTCCTCCTTCCTTCTGACGCTTCCCCATGTTGTTCTGTCTCGTCCTGCCTCCTCTCTTCTACTATCCTTTTTAAAAAAAATTGTACATTTCTTTTCCTTCTCGTTGGCCTTTGGCCTTCTTTTACTAAAATTGTTTTAATTGTACACCGCCTTGGTTATTTCAGAAAGGCGGTTTTTATCAAATAAATAAACATAAACATAAACATAGAAGGCTTATCAATAAACTCAACAGCTTGGGAATGGGTCCCAAGATGGTGAACTGGATCAGAAATTGGTTGACTGAGAGACAACAGAGGGTGACAGTAAACGGAATTCATTCGGATGAAAGGAAGGTGATTAGCGGTGTGCCCCAAGGTTCGGTCTTGGGACCGTACTGTTCAATATATTCGTAAGCGATATTGCTGAAGAGCTGAATGGAAAAGTCTTTCCTTTTGCAAATGACACGGAAATTTGCAACAGAGTGGACTCCCCTGAGGGAGTGGATAACATGAGGAAAGATCTACAAAAGCTGGAAGAATGGTCTAATACTTGGAAGTTAAGTTTTAATGTGAAGAAGTGCAGTGTAATGCACTTGGGAAGCAGAAATTCAAGGGAATTGTATGCGATAGGGGGCGAGAGATTGATGTGCATGGACCAGGAGAAAGACCTTGGTGTGATGGTTTCTGATGATCTCAAGGTGGCGAAACAGTGTGACAAGGCGGCTGCAAAAGCCAGAAGGATGCTGAGTTGCATACAGAGTGGAATTACCATTAGAAAGGAAGAAGTACTAATGCCTCTGTACAAGTTGCTGGTGAGGCCTCACTTGGAATATTGTATTCAGTTTTGGAGACCATATCTCGCAAAGGATATAAAAAAGCTGGAAGCGGTTCAGAGGAAGGTGACCAAAATGATTTGGCATCTGTGTCAGAAGACTTATGAGAAGAGACTTGAAGACCTAAATATGTACACTCTGGAGGAGAGGAGGGACAGTGTAGTTACTCACCTGTAACAGGTGTTCTCCAGGGATAGCAGGAATCAGTCCTCACATATGGGTGACATCGGCGCCAACGGAGCCCTTGTGCGGAGCAATTCCCCAGCTTTCAAAGAAAGCCTTTGGGATTGCATTGCGCATGCGCGGTCCCCTTCCCACCCAAGGGTGCCATCTTGCTCAGTCAGATGACATAGCTAAAAAGACGGCAAAATGAGAAAAAATTAATCAAAGGACTGCAGCTCCAGGGGAGGAGGAAGGGTCGTGAGGACTGATTCCTGCTGTCCCTGGAGAACACTTGTTACAGGTGAGTAACTACGCTTTCTCCAGGAAGAAGCAGGAAGTCAGTCCTCACATATAGTACTCCCTATCTATAGGCTACCAAGAACCCATAGCTGAAAATGGCTCCCTCTAGAAGAGCCGCAGCAGCAGTGATAGGATTTTTCTCCGAGAACACAAAGCCCACGGTAGCCTGACACCAAAGGACTAGAGGGTAGGAGTTGCCTAAACCTCGAATAGGTTACGGAGTACCACCTGACCGAAAACACTGTCCCGCCGGGACTCTCTCTCCAGGCAGTAATGGGCTGCAAAAGTCTGGCTTGAAGACCAAGTCGTGGCCCTGCAGATGTCTGCCAATGGAACAGAGCAGTGATTAGCCACTGACGCGGCCTTAGTCCTGACAGAGTGGGCCGTGATTCGGCCCTGCAGCTGGGGGTCAGCTGCCCTGTATGCCCAGGCGATGCAGTCTGCCACCCAGGTGGATAACGTGCGCTTGGAGACAGGTAGACCCAGTTAACTAGGGTCATAAGATTCGAAGAGCTGGGAAGCTATCCGATGTCCCCGCGTACGCTCCAGGTAGAAGGCGCGTGCCCTCTTACAGTCCAGGGTATGCAGAACCGCTTCTGCTCTGCTGGTATGTGGCCTGGGGAATAAGGTTGGAAGAACCACCTCTTGGTTGAGGTGAAATGAGGAAACCACTTTTGGAAGGAACTTCGGGTGAGTACGTAGGACCACCCTGTTTTTATAAAACCTAGTGTATGGCGTATCTGATACTAAAGCCTGCAGCTCGCTCACCCGTCGAGCAGACGTGAGCGCCACCAGAAAGAGTGCTTTCCAGGAAAGGAACTGTAGGTGACAGGTGGCCATTGGTTCAAAAGGTGGGCAAGTAAGCCGCTGCAAGACCACATTTAAGTCCCACTCCGTAGCCAGTGGGCGAATTGGAGGCCTCAAGAGGAGGAGGCCTCTGAGGAATCGGGACGCCAAAGGGTGAGCTAAAAGTGGTTGCCCGTCCACTAGAGAGTGGTGAGCTGATAGTGCACTCAGGTGGACCCTGACAGAGTTAGACTTGAGGTCTAACTCCGAGAGGTGGAGCAAGTACTGCAATACCTGAGGTACTTGACAAGTGAATGGGTCCTCTTTATTCTGGGTACACCACCCTTCAAACCTACGCCACTTGAACGCGTAGGATTTTCTAGTGGATTGCCTCCTAGAGGCCAGCAACACTTCCTCAACCTCCTTGGGAAGGAGTAGAGGAGCAAGTACTACCCTCTCAGCAGCGAGGCCATTAAGTTGAGGGATCTGGGATTGGGGTGTAGCAAGGAACCTTGTTCCTGGGTCAAGAGGTCGGGATGCATCCCCAGAGGGAGTGGAGTCTCGACCGCCAGTTGAAGGAGAAGAGGGAACCAATGTTGTCTGGGCCACCTGGGTGCTACCAGGATGACCGAGGCCTTGTTCCAAAGAATCTTGAACAAAGTGCGTGCCACCAGGGGCATGGGTGGGAATGCATAAAGAAGGCCCTGTGTCCATGAGATCAGGAAAGCATCCGCCACCACGCTCAGCGGATGCGGCTGCCTCGAGCAGATTCGGGGCAGCTGATGGTTTTCCGGGCTGGCAAAGAGATCCATGGATGGAAGACCCCAACGGTTGAAGATCCGCTGGGCTACATCCCTGTTCGGTTGCCACTCGTGAGGCTGAAAGCGCAGTTACTCACCTGTAACAGGTGTTCTCCAGGAGCAGCAGGAATCAGTCCTCACATATAGGTGACGGCGCCAACGGAGCCCTCGTGCGGAGCATTTCCCCAGCTTTCAAAGAAAGCCTTTGGGAATGCACCCACCCAAGGGTGCCATCTTGCTCAGTCTGACGACATAGCTAAAAGACAGCAAAAATGAAAATGAAGGATAGGACTGCAACTCCAGGGGAGGAGGGAGGGTCGTGAGGACTGATTCCTGCTGCTCCTAGAGAACACCTGTTACAGGTGAGTAACTACACTTTCTCCAGGACCAAGCAGGAAGTCAGTCCTCACATATGGGACTCCCCAGCTCTAGGCTACCGTGAACCCAGAGCTGAAAAAATGGCTCCCTCTCAAGAGCTTCAGCATCCGTGATGAGAATTTTCTCTGAGAACGCACCCCGTACGGTAGCCCAACACAAAGGGCCGGAGGGTAGGAGTTGCCTAAACCTCAAAGAGATTACAGAGTACTGCCTGGCCAAAAACACTGTCCCGCCGGGACTCTCTCTCCAGGCAGTAATGGGCTGCAAAAGTCTGGCTTGAAGACCAAGTCGCGGCCCGGCAGATGTCTGCCAACGGAACAGAGCGGAGATGAGCAACTGACGCGGCTTTTGCCCTGAAACGGTGGGCTGTGACCCGACCCTGCAAGGGGAGGTCGGCTGCCCTGTACGCCCAGGCGATGCAATCTGCTACCCAAGTGGACAACGTACGCTTGGAGACAGGTAACCCCATCCTATTAGGGTCAAACAAAACGAAGAGCTGAGTAGCCCTTCGATGCTCCCACATACGTTCTATGTAAAAGGACAACGCCCTTTTACAGTTCAGGGCATGCAAGACTGTTACAGCCCGGCTGGCATGCGGCCTGGGAAAAAAGGTCGGAAGAACCACCTCCTGATTGAGGTGGAAAGAGGAGACCACTTTTGGGAGGAACTTGGGATGGGTCCGTAGGACCACCCTATTCCTATAAAACTGCGTGTACGGTTTATCAAAAACCAGAGTTTGTAGTTCACTCACAAGTCTGGCTGAGGTAAGAGCCACCAGGAAGAGCGTTTTCCAAGAGAGGAAGCGCAAATGGCAAGTAGCCATCGGCTCAAATGGTGGGCAAGTAAGTTGCTGCAAGACCACGTTCAAATCCCACTCAAGTCGCCGGTAGATGAACCGGAGGCTTGAGAAGAAGCAGACCTTTGAGAAATCTGGACACCAAGGGGTGAACCGACAGAGACTGCCCTTCCACAGGTGAGTGGTGCGCTGACAAAGCACTGAGGTGGACCTGAACAGAGTTAGACTTAAGGCTTAGGCCTGAAAGGTGAAGTAGATACTGCAGTACTACTGGCACAAGGCACGAGAAAGGATCTTCATTGCATTAAGCACACCATACCGTAAACCTATGCCACTTGAGGGCATAGGAATTTCTGGTGGACTGCCTCCTAGAGGCCAAAACCACCTCCTCAACCTCCTTAGGTAGAAGTAAGGGAGCTAGCACTATCCTTTCAGCAGCCAGGTCATCAGATTGAGGGACCTGAGGATGGGGTGCAGAAGGGAACTCTGCTCTTGAGACAGGAGATCGTGTTGCAGCCCCAGAGGGAACAGAGCTTCCACCGCCAACTGTAGAAGAAGTGGAAACCACGGCTGCCTCGGCCATCTGGGGGCTACCAGAATCACTGAGGCCTTGTCGTGGTGGATCTTGAACAGAGTTCGGGCCACCAGGGGTGTGGGAGGAAACACATACAGGAGGCCCGTAGACCAAGAGATTAGAAAAGCATCTGCTGCCAGCCTCAGGGGATGCGGCTGCCTGGAGCAAAACCTGGGCAGCTGACGGTTTAGTGGACTTGCAAAGAGATCGATGGATGGAAGTCCCCAGCGGAGGAAGATCTGCTGGACCACCAATGGATTCAACTGCCATTTGTGAGGCTGGAGAATCATGCTTAGCTTGTCTGCTAGGAAGTTCTCCTGACCAGGTAGATAAACTGCTTTGAGAAACATGCCTTGTCGGACTGCAAAGGAGCAAAGGTCCAGTGCCTCCTGACATAGGGGCCTAGACCCTGTGCTTCCCTTCTTTGTTCACGTAGAACATTGCCACCTGATTGTCTGTCTGAACTAGGACAGACTGTTGAGAGAGAGCATGGCAGAAGGATTGCAGAGCTAAGCGGATTGCTCGCAGCTCTAAAAGGTTGATCTGCTGTGTGGCCTCCCGAGGGGACCACAGGCCTTGAGTGCACGTGCCCTGGCAATGTGCAGCCCAGCCCAGCCCATTAAGGAAGCATCTGTCGTCAGCACCCTTGTGTGTGCTGGAGCCTAAAAAGGTACACCCCTGAGGAGGTTTGGCAGATGTAGCCACCACTGTAAGGTGTTCAGAAGTCGTCTGGACACCTTTACCCTGTCTCGGAGGTCGCCGTTGGCTTGTGTCCACTGATCTCTGAGGCACCATTGAGCAGCCCGCATGTGTAGATGGGCATTCGGGGTCACATGTACCGTGGATGCCATGTGGCCCAGGAGCCGCAGGTAGTGCCTGGCGGAAACATGAGAATTGCTTTGGAACTGGTTGGCCAAGTCCATAGGTCTGTGGGCTCTGTCCTCGGGCAAGTAAGCTCTTGCCTGAAGGGTGTCCAACCTGGCCCCTTATAAACTCTAGGTTCTGAGAACGAAGCAAAGTGGACTTTGCATAGTTTATGACAAAGCGCAGATGCTGAAGAAGAAAGACTGTGCGAAGAGTGGCCTGTCAGGCCTCCTGGAGAGACTGGCCCCTGATTAGCCAGTCGTCCAGGTATGGGAAGACAAAAATCCCCTGATTCCTGAGAAAAGCTGCCACCACCGCCAGGCATTTGGTGAAAACTCTGGGGGCAGAGGTTAGGCCAAAGGGAAGTACCCTGGACTGAAAATGGTTCCCTCCCACTACAAATCTGAGGTATTGTCTGTGGTCTGGATGAATGAGGATGTGAATATAAGCATCCTTTAGGTCTAAGGAGCATAGCCAGTCTCCCTGCTGGAGGTAGGGCAGCAGTATCCCAAGGGTAAGCATCTTGAACTTTTCCCTCTCTAGAAACTTGTTCAGATTTCACAAGTCTAGCATAGGCCTGAGGCCTCCTGTTCTTATTGGTACTAGGAAGTACCTGGAGTAGAAGCCTTGCCCTTTCAGGTGGTGGGGCACCGGTTCCACCGCCTGTTCCTTTAGAAGACTTGCCAACTCCTGAAGGAGGAAGTTCCTGTGTAGAGGGAGTCTTGGAGGCTTCCCTGGAAAGTAGGAAGGGGGTAGCTGGTGGAAATGGAGCATATAGCCCTTTTGGACTATGCGTACAGGGTCAGCCGACCTCCTGTGCTGAGTGGAGCCACCGATGGAGGAGAGGCTATTCTGTGGGAGTCAAAAACCCCTCCCTGCTGAGCAGGAGCCAGAGCTGGGGGCTTGGGGTTTTTTTGCCTACGGGGCCCACGCCCCTGCCCTTTGGCCTGCTGGCCCTGTTGGGGAGCTGGAGAGGCCTGATATTGAGTGTAGGTTTTGTAAGCAGCACCCTTCCTCGGGAAAAAGTACTTCTTTACCAAGTCCTTCTTTCTTTGAGAAGGGGCAGCTCGGGACGGGACATCAACCAACTTATCCAGTACCCATGACTCCAGGTCCGACGACTGTAGCCAGGCCTGACGGCGTGCACCGATGCTGGCTGCTGCTACCTGGGCCGAAGCCTCGAAGCCGTCATAGGCTGCTCAAGATATAAACTTCAAGCACTCTCGGATTCCTGAAGACAAGGCTTTGAATCTCTGCAAGGGTTCCTGGGAGAGGCCAGCCGAGAACCCAGCAATCTCCTTTGCCAGGTCCCATAAGTACATTGCCATGTACAGCTGGGTAAGTCTGGACATGGCAAGAAAGCATAGAGCCCTGGAAGCACTTTCTACAGAGGGCATCCAGGTTCCGGGCCTCCCGGCCGGGAGGCACCAAAGAGTGCATCTTTTGACTTTACAGCCTGTGCATGGCCGATTCCACAACCATGGAGTTGTGCGGTAGCTGCGCCTTCTGGAACCCATGGCTCTTACGGACTTGATAAATGGAATCGACCTGCTTGCTAAGAACTGGCACCGAGGCTGGTGCCTCCCACATACGGAAGAGCAGCCGTTCCAGCATTGGAGGAACCGGAACAGTAAAGGCTTCCTTCGGAGGAAAATCATACTGGAGGGCATCAAGCTCCTCGGCCCGAGGCTCCTCCTCGGCGACAGCAGGGAATGCCAAAGCCTTGGCCATGTCCCTGACGAAATCCGAGAACCGGGTATAATCCAGGGGGGGGGGGGGGGGGACCGTCTCAGAGTCTCGAATGGGACGCACCGGGTCCGGAAGGTGTCAGGAGACTCCTCGTCCTCCATCTCCCACGCCAACCCCTCTGAGTCGTCGTCAAGCGGCTCCGGCCGTGTGGGCCTCGATGCCACCTGCTCCAATGCCGAGGGCACCGGCGTCGACGACCTCAGCCCTGCACGGGAGGTCAAGGGAGACCTTGGCCGAGGATAGACTCGAGATGTGATGGACTCGAGGATCGGCTCAGCCTCCAGGGTCGACTTGGACATAGAGGTCCCAAGCATTGCGGAACCTGTGTCTTTTGGGGAAACTGCTAGGTACGTATGACCTAGATTGGCCACTGTTGGAAACAGGATACTGGGCTTGATGGACCTTGGTCTGACCCAGTATGGCATATCTTATGTTCTTATGGTTGGGGCAGATGCACCGGTCAGACTGGCGATCAGTATCTGCTGCTGCTCCATGAAGGCAGCCAGGCTGCTCTCCAGGGCCATCAGCCTGTGTCCAAGCTCAGGAGACTTGGCAGCCCCCCGACTCGGGCCCCGATGGCGTCGGGCTCGACGTCGGTTCTCCCGGAGGAGAGTCAATGAGGACAACAGAACTTACATGACTCAGGGACTCCGGCTCCAGGCGAGGTAGTTTGGATGGCCTCTCCGACTCCAAGAGCCCGGGAAGGCGGTCAGGGCTACGCGACCATGCCTTCGAGGACCCAGGTGCCTCCACTGACGCCGCCCTCACGAACTTCTTCTTCCTTTTGTGCTCCTGGGTGGGAGACCCCCTCTCAGAGGACCCACAACGTTGCTCGGGGTCGGACTCCCGAGATGTCGAGGCCTCTGATGAAGTCCGGGCCCGGCCCGACGTGGACTCAGAAAAAATTGTTTCACGTTGATGCTGACGGCTCCGAAGCGCCTTCGACGACATCTTGCCGTACGGGCCACAGACCAGCAAGTCATGGTCAGGCCCGAGGCATCGGAGGCAGCAGTCATGTGTAACAGTGAGAGACATAAGTTTCTTACACCGATCACATTTTTTGAACCCGCTGGCAACCTTCGGGGGAAAACGGGCCCCTGCAAGGTTAAAAGACCGGGCTGCCAGTGAAAATAACAGAAAAAGCGCGAACACTAGTCACGAAGGACAAAAAACGAAAAAAAAGTTCCGGACTCGATACCGGTGTACCGAGGCGGGATGGGGAACCGACGTCGAACCGGACTGAGATGCGAAAAATCGCAGAAAAAAATCAACTTTTACCGGGTGACACGAACTACGTCCATTGGGCTCCGCGGAAAAAGAAAAACTGAGCAAGATGGCACCCTTGGGCGGGAAGGGGACTGCGCATGCGATCTGCATTCCCAAAGGCTTTCTTTGAAAGCTGGGGAAATGCTCCACACGAGGGCTCCGTCGGCGCCGACGTCACCCATATGTGAGGACTGACTTCCTGCTTGGTCCTGGAGAAGAATCCTGCTCAACTTGTCGGCCAGGAAGTTCTCCTGACCGAGCAGATAGACTGCCTTTAGGGACATGTGATGTGCCACTGCAAAAGAGCAGAGATCCAGGGTTTCCTGGCATAGGATGCGAGACCCTGTGCCCCCCGTTTGTTGATGTGGAACATCACTATCTGATTGTCTGTATCAGCACCGACTGATGTGCGAGAGGATGACAGAAGGCTTGAAGAGCTAGGCAGATGGCTTGAAGCTCTAGAAGATTGATCTGAAGTGTGGCCTCTCGCGAGGACCACAGACCCTGAGCGCATGAACCCTGGCACCCCAGCCCATCAAGGAGGCAGCTGCCATCAGCACTCTGGTGTGAGAGGGATGTTGGAATGGTACTCCCTGAAGCAAGTTGGGAGGGTGAGGCCACCATTGCAAGGCTGTCACCAGTAGCCTGGAAATCACTACTCTGTCCCTGAGGCGGCCAGTGGCTTGCGTCCACTGGTACCTGAGGCTCCATTCAGCTGTACGCATGTGGAATTGAGCATATGGAGTCACATGCACTGTGGAGGCCATGTGGCCCAGGTGGCCGAGGAAGACCCTTGCAGAGACTTGAGGGCTGTGCTGGACCTGCTGTACCAAGTCCAGCAACCAACTTGCCCTGTCCAGCGGTAGGTAAGCCCTTGCCTGAAGCGTGTCCAGTCTTGCCCCTATGAACTCCAAGTTCTGAGTGGGGAGCAAAGTGGACTTTTCGTGATTTATCACAAACCCTAGGTGCTGGAGCAGGGTGACTGTGTGAGCAGTGGCCTGCTGGTCCTCCTGTGCCGAAAGGCCCCTGATGAGCCAGTTGTCGAGGTATGGGAAGACGAAGATTCCCTGGCTTCTGAGGAAAGCCGCCACCACCGCTAGGCATTTGGTAAATACTCTGGGAGCGGAAGCTAGGCCAAAGGGAAGCACCCTGTACTGGATGTGGTTTCCTCTGACCACAAACCTGAGGTATTGTCTGTGGTCTGGGTGTATGAGGATGAGAGTATAAACATCCTTTAAATCTAAGGAGCATAGCTAGTCTCCCTGGTGGAGGTAAGGCAGAAGGATCCCAAGGGAAAGCATCTTGAACTTTTCCCTCACCAGGAACTTGTTTAGATTTTGCAAGTCTAGGATGGGGCGAAGGCCTCCTTTTCTTTTTGGTATGAGGAAATACCTGGAGTGGAAGCCTTGCCCCTGCAGGTGGTGGGGCACCAGTTCCACCGCCTGATCCTTTAGCAGACCTGCCAACTCCTGCAGGAGGAGGTTCCTGTGGAGAGGGGGCCTGAGAGGCTCTCCTGGGAAAAAGGAGGTGGGCACCTGGTGGAAGTGAAGTAAGTAGCCCTTCTGGACTACTTGCCGAACCCAGGCGTCGGTAGTAATGGCTGGCCACCTGTGAGCGTACAGGGCCAGCCTTCCTCCTGTGCAGGGCCAAACCACTGGTGGGAAAGGAGCTATGCACTGGGAGTCAAAACTCCCCTCCCGGCTGAGTAGGAGCCGGAGCTGGAGGCTTGGGGGTCTTCGGCTTATGTGGGCCATGCCCCTGTCCCCTGGCCTGCTGCCCCTGCTGGGGAGCTGGGGCGGCCTGGTAAGTGGGGTAGTTTCTGTAAGCCGCACCATTCCTCGGGAAAAAGGGCTTTTTCTCTGAGGCCTTCTTCTTGTAAGAAGGTGCAGATGTCTTCTTCGAAAATCTTTTCCGGGTCAAGTACTCGGACCAGAGTTCTGCAGCTTTCTCAGTCATGGGTTTGCCAAAGAGGTTGTCTCCTCAGCACGGGACATCGACCAACTTGTCCTGAACCCATGGCTCTAGGTCCGACGACATGAGCCAGGCCTGATGGCATGCACCGATGCCGGCCGGGGCTACTCGGGCCGAAGCCTCGAAGCTGTCGTAAACTGCTCGAGACATGAACTTCAAGCACTCTCTGATTCCCGTGGACAAGGCCTTGAAGCACTGCAAGGGTTCCTCGGACAGGCCAGCCGAGAACCCGGCAATCTCCTTTGCCAGGTCTCGCAAGTACATGCCCATGTACAGCTGGTAAGTTTGGACATGGCATGACAGCATCGAGCCCTGGTAGCACTTTCTGCCGAGGGCGTCCAGGTTCCGGGCCTAACGGCAGG
Organism: Ichthyophis bannanicus; assembly: GCA_033557465.1. Lineage (NCBI taxonomy): Eukaryota > Metazoa > Chordata > Amphibia > Gymnophiona > Ichthyophiidae > Ichthyophis > Ichthyophis bannanicus. Next base: position 58,465,406 of record CM066047.1, on the reverse strand, counting down.
GAGGCACCAAGGAGTGCGTCTTTTGGCTTTTCAGCCGGTGCATGGCCGATTCCACAACCATGGAGTTGTGCGGCAGCTGCGCTTTCTGGAACCCAGGACTCTTGCGGACTCGATAGATGGAATCGACCCGCTTGCCGAGTACCGACATCGAGGCCGGGGACTCCTACATGCGGAGCATCAGCCGTTCCAACATCAGAGGCACTGGTACAGTAAGGGCCTCCTTCTTCGGGGGAGAGTCATACTGGAGGGGCATCAAGCTCTTCGGCTCGAGGCTCCTCCTCGGCATCCGCAGGGAATGCCAAAGCCTTGGCCATGTCCCTGACGAAGTCCGAGAACCGAGTGTCCTCTGGGGGGGACCTAGTCAGAGGCTCCGAACTAGGCGAATCTGATGGGATACACTGGGTCCGGAAAGTGTCTGGGGAGTCTTCCTCCTCCGTCTCCCACGCCAAGTCCTCCGAGGAGGACTTGATGGGCTCCGGCCTCGAGTGTTTCGGGCCCGACCGCCCCGACGCCGAGGGCACCGGCGTCGACAACCTCGGTCGCAAAAGGGAGGTCGAGGGGGACCTTGGCCGAGGATCGACTAGAGACCTGATCGACTTGAGGATCGGCTCGGCCTCCGGCGTCAACTTAGACGTCAACATCAAAGTGGTCAGTGCGGATGGACAGGCGAGACCAGCCATCAGTGCCCGCTGCTGCTCCATGAAGGCAGCCATGCTGCTCTCCAGGGCAGCCAACCTGAGATCGAGCTCAGAAGGCTCTGCAGCTCCCGGCTCGGGCCCCAACATCGGCTCTCCTGGAGAAGAGTCCACGAGGACAACAGACGTTACCTTGTCTGATGCCTCTGGCTCCCTGCGAGGTTGTTTAGCCGGCCTCTCCGACTTAGAGGACCTGCGGCCTGGAACCTGAGGGTCCAAGCCGATCAGAGGCATCCAGCGACGCTGCCCTCATGAGTTTCTTTTTCCTCCGGTGTTCCCTGGAGGGAGACCCCCACTCAGAGGACCCACGATGGTGCTTGGGCTCCGATTCCCGAGATGTCAAGGCCTCTGACGAGGTACGGGCCCGGCCGGAGGCAGACTCGGAAAAAATCCTGTCACGCTGCTGCTGCCTACTCCTCAACTACTTCGAGGACATCTTATCACACGGCCCACGGCCCACAGATCACCGGGTCATGGTCGGGGCCGAGGCAACGGAGGACGCAGCCGTGTGTGTCGGTGAGAGACATCAACTTCTTACACCGATCACATTTCTTAAACCCACTGGCAGCCATCGGGGGAAAAAGGGCCCCTGCGAGGTCAAACAACCGGGCTGCCAGTGAAAACTAAAAAGAGCGCAAATGCTTGTCACGAAGGACAAAAACAAAAAATAGGACCGGACTCGATACCGATGTACCGAGCCGAGGGCGGGAAGGGGAACCGGTGTCGAACCGGGAATGGTGAAAAATCGAATCAACTTTTCTACTTTTTCCACGGTGGAAACAGGACCACGTCCGTTGGGCTCCGCGGAAAAAAGAAGACTGAGCAAGATGGCTCCCTTGGGCGGGAAGGGGACCGCGCATGCGCAATGCAATCCCAAAGGCTTTCTTTGAAAGCTGGGGAATTGCTCCGCACGAGGGCTCCGTTGGCGCCGTCACCCATATGTAAGGACTGACTTCCTGCTTGTTTTTGGAGAAAGAGGAGATATGATTCAGACCTTTAAATACTTAGAGCATTAATGGACAAACAAACCTCTTCCAAAGATGGGGAAGCTGTAAAACTAGAGGGCATTAACATGAAGCTGCAAGGGGGTAAACTGAAGGGCAATGTCAGGAAATACTTTTTCACTGAAAGGGTGGTGGATGCTTGGAATGCCCTCCTGATGGATGTGGTGGGGGCGCAAACAGTGACAGAATTCAAAATGGCATGGGACAGACACAGTGGATCCCTTTATAGCAACAGGATAAAATCAAAATAAGCATAACTATCTCTTGTATCTGAACAAATAGGTGTGACCTACACGGAGCAGTGGGTGCACTCCTAAACAAAAGCATGAGAAGAGATGACCTGCACAGAGCAGCAAGTGCACCTACTCTTCCTGCCTTGCTGGGAAGACTAGATGGACCATACTGGTCTTTATCTGCCGTCATATACTATGTTACTAAGTTTATGTGACCAGGAAGAAGAGTCAACAGCAGGGTCCAACCATCCATTGTGCAGGAATGTTGTTCACATAAGGCCCCGCGCCATCTTCATCTCACACATGCTATTTGGCTCTCAGCAGGACCAGCTGTTTGGTTCCCAGCAGGGTCAACTTCAGAAGGAGCCGAGTAGGCCCGAGGCCCCGGCCCACCTCTGCACAGTCACCGGAGTGAAGAGCAGCATTTTCCTTCACTCCGGCAGCTGTGTTTTCGTGGAGCCCCCTGGCCGCCAGAGGTTAAAGGGCATTTCCTGTTACTCGGTACTCAGCGCGCCAGTGGTCTGCATGAGAATACAGCTGTTAGAGTGAAGGAAAACGCTGCTCTTCACTCTGGTGGCTATACAGAAGTGAGCCAGGGCCTCGGGCCTTCCTGGCTTCCTCTGAAGCCGGTCAGACAGGCGCAGGGCTCTTCCGGAGAGGGGGGGGGGCTAGGACTGGAAATGGGCTGATGGGGGAGGCTAGGACTGGAAATGGGCTGATGGAGGGGCTAGGATAGGACTGCAAATGGACTGATGGAGAGGTTTAGATAAGACTGGACATGGCTGATCGAGGGGCTAGGATTGGAAATGAGCTGATAGGGGAATTGGAGAATGGGACTAGAAGGGAACTGATGTTGGCGGAGGACTAGAAGGGGATGTAGCTGGGGGAGTGAGGATGGAGAGAGGAAAAGATATTTTGTGTGGGAGGGAAGAAAAATCTACGATTGGTCAGGTATTAGGAGATAGGGAGAGTAAGTTGGGATTGAGGATGGAGGGGTGAAATTTGAGTGGATGAAAAAGGAATAAAGAAAGAATGGAGGAAAGAGCAAAGAGGAAAGATCAGTATGTTGGAGCAGATGTAGAGAGAGAATGGAAAAAGCTAGAAGAGAGAAGAAAGGACAAATGGCAACAGACAATGGAGAGAGTTAGCAGAAGAAATGAAGAAGCAGAAGAAAGCGACTGGGGCAGTTGTTATGGAAAAATAAAATGCCCAAACAAAAAGGTAGAAAAATACTATTTTATTTTGAATTTATTAACTGGAATATGTCAGCTCTGGAAAATGTGCATCGCTAATGTCTTTGCGTTTTGTTTAGTAGAAGAGGAAATTAATTTATAGTTTTATTTCTCCAGTGTTGTTGTACATTCCACATTTGACTTTTCAGGTTACCAGTTTAATTACTGTCTTCATATTTCTAAATTGTGATCCCTTGTTCTATGTTTGCTGACGATCTTGTAACCAAGCTACAGTATTCTGTTCATGTAGTTTCTATGTGCCAATCCAATTGTTTTCTTTCCCCATTAGGAGATACATTGGTATTCTCTGAGATGTATTGGTTTAATATTTGCAGTGTTGCCTTTTGATAGGTAGGGTTTGGTGCTTTGTGTAGTGCTGTTATGATACGGCGGGTTTGCTATGGGTTCTAAATGAGCAGAGTTTATAGTACTTCCTGGTAGTTGGCACTGGAGAAGAGTAATGTAGAAATCTGGTAATCTTTCTTTATCCTCACTGCCCATGTAAATAGTATTCAGACACTCATTAAGAGGCATGTTTAAAAGTTAATGCGCATTCACAAATGTTAATGTGCGCTAAGTGCAGGAACACCCATTTATTTCTATTGGCGCAGTGGCAGTTAACACACATTAATATTTAGTAAACACGTCCCTGAGTCATTGCCAAGACAAAAGAGAGGCTTGTGAAGGGCTCCTTTGAAAGCCTCCTAAAATTTTAGTTAACATATACATTTTAAAATAAAATAAATTAAATTTGTGCACATGAGGCCCTACAATGAGTCTCCACCTATGGCTTCGCACCACCCTTGGGCCGCCCCTGGTCAAAGGCAAAAGATCTTTGAAACTTATATGAGCATTTTCTTTTACCTCCTATCATTTTCTTTCTACTACAAAGTAAAAACATAGAAACATAGAAATATGATGACAGAAAAAGACAACATGGCCTATCTAGTCTGTCCTTCCATATCAACAACTACAACAGTCCCCTTTTTACCTTTAGAGATCCTCTGTGTTTGTCCCATGCTTTTTTAAATTCAGTTACTGACCTCATCTCTACCACCTCCACCGGGAGACTATTCCATGGATCCACTACTCTTTCCGTAAAGAAATATTTCCGCATATCACTCCTGAATCTATCTCCCTTCACCCTCATCCCATGTCCCCTCGAGGCAGAACTTGCTTTCAATTGAAAGAGGCTCTCTCCCTGAACATTTATGCCACGGAGGTATTTAAACATCTCAATCATATCACCTCTATCCCGCCTTTCCTCTAAGGTGTACATATCAAGATCCTTCAGTCTGTCCTCATATGCTTTATAATGAAGACCACTAATCATTTTAGTAGCCACCCTCTGCACCAACTCCATCCTGTTCACATCCTTTTGAAGGTGCGGTCTCCAGAATTGCACACTATACTCCAAATGAGGTCGCACCAAAGACTTATACAGAGGCATTATCACCTCCTTTTTTCTGCTAGCCATTCCTCTCCGTATGCACCCAAGCATCCTGTTAGCTTTTGCCGTCGCCTTTTCTACCTGTTTAGCTACTTTAAGATCATCAGACACAACCACGCCTAGGTCCCGCTCTTCTTTAGTGACAAAAGTACTTCACCCCCTATACTATATTGCTCCCTTGGATTGCACAGCCCAAATGCATGACCTTACATTTTTTAACATTAAATCCCAGCTGCCAAATTCTAGACCATTCTTCAAGCTTAGCTAGATCCCTCCTCATGTTATCTACACCTTCCTGGGTGTCTACTCTATGGCAGATTTTGGTATCATCCGCAAAGAGGCAAACCTTACCCGACAGCCCTTCTGCTATATCACTAACAAAGATGTTAAAAAGAATCGGACCAAGAACAGATCCCTGGGGCACACCACTGGTAACATCCTTCTCCTCAGAGTGAGCTCCATTTACTTGTACTCTTTGTCGTCTCCCACCCAACCAATTTCTAACCCAAGCAGTAACTTTAGGGTCCATCCCTAGGGTGCTCAGTTTGTTTATAAGTCGCCTGTGAGGAACAGTGTCAAAGGCTTTACTGAAATCTAAATACACCACATCTAGAGCTCTCCCTCGGTCCAACTCCCTGGTCACCCAGTCAAAGAAATCAATCAGATTTGTCTGACAAGACCTAATGGATGATATAAAATAATCTGCAAATATTTTCATAGTGACTAGATGCCTTCATAAGAACAAAGTTTGGTTTGGATGCCAAGTTAAATAACATATGTGCCTTTTCTGCACAATATCAAGATCATACTGTCCAAAACAGTAACACAGTGCTAACCACCCGAGATTAGGTCAAGTGTTTCATAAGTCAATTTCGCTGTGTTGCAACTTAGCATTGTAGAAAGATGCACACAACCAACGTCTCATTTTCACAAAATTGCAGTTCACAGAACTCTTTATTTTACTTCAGCAAAATAATTCAACTTTTAAATATAAAAAAACCTCACAATACAGTGATTGGAAATACAGACCATTCTTAATTATTTTTATTTATATTTATTTTATCACATATTTCACCAAAAGTAGCTCCATCTGAATTACAATTAGTAATCATTATCAATCGAACTACAATTACTTAAGTACAATCGCCTCCAAAAGAGCCCCTATTAAATAACTTTCTAATTATGCTACCTCCAGTACCCAACATCAAAACTGTGTTAATAGTAAATGTAATTTCCAACTTACCTTTATGTTTAATTCAGATGCATCTGCACTGCTTTCTTCACTGATTTTAATTAAAATGTTTTCCAGTTTTAGGTCTCTATGAACTATATCTGTAGGAAAAATAACCCCAACATATTATGCATAGCATTTAGAATATTTCAGCATCATGCAATAATTTAGTAGACAAATAATTCAGTCTAAGAATTACAGTCATAGGAAAACATTATTTTCAGTTGATGATGAACTATTATAATATATCCAGAGCTAATGTGACTCTACTATATAAAATGAGACTACCATTGTAAAATATCCGTTCACACTTCGTAATAGCTACTGACTGAATGTTGAAACGTAATCCCTTGAGGTAATAGGAGTGAACCGGGTATAATTTTGCACCTGGAGCCTAATGAGGGCTAGAGCTACTGGGCATTGTTCCTATCCCAGATGCTAGATAGGAGAGTTACTCAACTGTAACAGGTGATCTCCGGGAACAGCACGAATCAGTCTTCACATATGAGTGACGTTGGCACCGACTGAGCCTGCACGACGACACTCCCCAGCACCTACTAGGAAAGCCTTTGGGAGCACTCCACTGTGCGCATGCATGCCTGTCTTCCCAACTCCTCTTCTCAGTTGAGTTTTTAGCTGAGAGGAAGAGAAAAAATAAACAAACACTAAAACTCCTATTGGAGGGGGGTGGTTGTGAAGACTGATTCCTGCTGTTCCGAGAGATCACCTGTTATAGTTAAGTAACAACACTATCTCCAGGAACAAGCAGGAATGTAGTCTTCATAAATGGGACTCACTTGCTCCCAGGTACCAGACTGGTGTGGTGGGGAAAGCAGTGATCTCTAAGGCCAAAAGCTTGTAGCCGAAGAGTCAATAAGAGTTGTGAGTCATTGGACTTGATTCCAGGAGGCGATACTCCCCCAGTGATAGTGTGATCCTTTGTAGAAGTCCAGGAAGGAGGGTAGGAGTTGAGTTTAAGTCCCAAAGAGATGCTGGAGTACAGCTTGGCCAAAGACAGCGTCCCGATGGGAGTCTCTGTCCAGACAATAGCATGCAGCAAAAATATGAATAGAGGACCAGGTAGCTACCCAACAGATCTCCTCAATGGAGACTGGCTATGGAGGTTGCCATAGCACGCACATTATGAGCAGTGACATGACACTCTGAAGAGTGTCCTGCCTGTGCATAAGCAAAAGAAATGCAATCTGCTATCCATCTGGTTAGAGTATGCTTCATCACCAGTAGACCTAGGTGACTAGGATCAAAGGAAATGAATAACTGAGAGGGTCTTCTGTGATCCTTAGTTCTATTTATTAGTAATCCAACACTAGCTTGCAGTCTAAGGTATGTCACGCTACTTCAGCCCGAGATGCATGTGGGTCTAGGGAAGAAAATCGGGAGGTTACCAACTGGTTCAAATGGAAGGAGGAGACTACTTTCAGAAGAAAATGAAGATGGGTACACAGAACCATCATGGCATGATCCACCACCAGAGCCTGTAGTTCACTGATGTGGTGAGCTGAAGTGAGGGCAATAAGGAAGATGACCTTCCAAGATAGAAACTTCAGTGAAGTGGTGGCTAAAGGCTCGAAAGGCCACATTCAGATCCCAGGCCACCGGAAGCGGCTTAATGGTTGGCTTGGACAGCAGGAAGAGTGCTACTAAGGGGTGTGAGGAGATGGGCTGTCCATCCAGTAGTTTGCAAGGGGTTGCAATGGCACTAAAGTGAACTCTGAGTTGGTTTTAAGACCTACGAACATAAGATATGCTATACTGAGTCAGACCAAGGTCCATCAAGCTCAGTATCCTGTTTCCAACAGTGGCCAATCTAGGTCACAAGTACCTAGCAGTTTCCCCAGAAGACACAGTTTCCACAATGCTTGTATTGGGGAAAGCAGTGGATTACAGCCTCTCCCTTATGTATAGAAAACCGCTGCTGATCGCTGGAAGTAGCGGGATACAAGTGTACACTAAATAAATAAATTTCCCGGGTCCCCTTTAATAACAGTTTATGGACCTTTCCTTCAAGAACTTGTCAAAACCTTATCTGCTGGGGAAATGCTGGCCAGTGCTATTTGCACCAACACATCACTTTAGCTGCAAAAGGCATTTAATGCAGCTTAGTAAATATTCCGCTAACTTTATATAAATCCTACTCCTCACACTCACAGACCAAAAACCCCTCTCCCAACACACAACTCAAAAACAGACCTTCAAGGTATATAAATCACTTACATCATAGGCTGAAAAAACTCCTCCCCCCATCAAAGAATTCAAAAATGTTTTTATTACTTAAAAACCTCTAAAGCAACCTGTCAAGGATAAATGGAGAAGATATTGTAGAAGGGACTCCACCAGACAATAAAAGGGGTCAATGCCCTTTAGGGTGCACCAAAGGGCAAATCTATGCCACTTGAAGGCATAGGATTGCTTGGTGGAATCTTTGTGTGATGCAAGGAGGATATATTTGACCTCCTGTGGCAGGTCGAGGTCAGTGACCACTAGCCCTTCAGCAGCCATGCCGTCAAGCGTAGGGAGTGAAAAATTGGGATGGAGGAGCATCCCGTGGTCCTGGGAGAGGAGTGTGGGTGCAAATCCCAGGCTGAGAGATTGATTCTGCACAAGATGAAGAAGCAGAGGAAACCATGGTTGACAGGGCCAAAAGGGGGTTATGAGAATTATTGAATCCTTGTCAGCCTGTAGCTTGAAAAGTGTTTTGGGTATCAAGGGGAGGGGTGGGAATGCATAGAGCAGTCCCTGTCCCCAATGGAGAAGGAAAGCGTCCAGGGCCTGTCGGTGCTGTGACAGAACCCTGGGCCTGTCGGTGCTGTGACAGAACCCTGGAGTAGAAGAGCAGAAGCTGCATGTCCTGTAGAGGGGCAAAAAGATCTATGACTGGGGTTCCCCATGTTCAGAAGAATGAAGCAGCCATCTCTCAATGCAAGAGCCATTTGGGTGGACAAAGGATACGGCTTATCTTGTCTGCAAGGACATTAAGTTCGCCTGGGAGGTGCACCGCTCTGAGGTGAATGCAGTGTGCAGTGGCAAAGAACCAGAGGTGAAGGGTTTCTTCACAGAGAGGATGGGACTCTGTCCTCCCCCCCCCCCCCCTATTTGTTCACATAGACTATGGCAACTTGATTGTCCGTCCTGACCAGAACAGGTTGCCCTGAAAGTTGGGGCTGAAAAACCCCGAGCATTCTTAGTGCCCGTAGTTCTAGGAGGTTGATCTGCAGGGCAGATTCCTGTTGTATCCACATCCCCTGTGTGGTTAGGGCATTCAGATGTGCTCCCCACCCCAGCTTGCAGGCATCCGTTGTCAGGATACAGCGAGGTGGAGAATACCACCACCGAAGAGACTTGATCAGTTGAGGGGTGATGTGGATCTTGTCTCTGAGATGCCCCTTTGCTTGCATCCATTGAGAAGACAGAATCCTTTGGGCTTGTCGCATGCGTAATCGAGCATAGAGGATGACATAGACCATGGGGGCCATGTGTCCCAACAGAAGTAGCATCTCGGGAACTGTTACATGGCTTTGCTTGTGCACCCCTTTTGCCAGCTTGATGAGGCGGGCCACAGCAATCTTGTGGAAGGAAAGCTCGGGCCTGCTGGTGTCTAAGAGCGCTCTGATGAACTCCAGACATTAGGTTAGAGCGAGACTTTGGGAAGTTTAAGACAAATGTTGGAGCAAATGGTGTTGGAGCAAATGGTGCAAATGGATGTTGGAGCAAATGGTGCGATGAAGGGAGATGTTGGAGCAAATGGATGTGATGAAGGGAGATTTTTACCTCCTGAGGGGAGTCTCCCCTGATCAACAGTCATCTAAGTAAGGGAAGATGAAGACCTCCAAAGTGCATAGATAGGCAGCGACTACTGACATGCATTTTGTGAAGACTCGCGGTGCAGAGGCTAGCCAAAGGGCAGCACCCGGTATTGATAATGGTTTCCTTGAAACATGAAGCGCAGATAAGATCTGTGCAAGGAATGAATCAGTAAATGTGTGTATGCCTCATTTAGGTCCAGAGAATATAACCAATCGTGTCTCTGGAGGTATGGAAGAAGAGTTCCTAGAGAAATCATTCTGTATTTTTCTCGGACCAGGAAGTTGTTTAGGTCTCCGAGATGCAAGATAATCTTGAATCCTCTTGTTTTCTTTGGAATGAGAAAATATGGAGAGTAGAAGCCCATCCATTCTTGAGGAGGAAGAACTCTTTCCCTGAGACATCAGGGTAATTGCCTCTTTTCGTAAGAATGCTTTGAAGGGGATGGGTGGGATAGTTCCCAGCAAAGATGGTGGGGGGTAAGGTTTCAAAGTGAAGCTGATACCCCAATTTAGACAATGTAGAGTGTCCACTGTTCTGAACTTATGGAGGTGCCCCCTGTGGACATAGGAATAGAGTATGCCTGGGGGCATTTTCTCCAAATGGGTTAATTTTGCGGATAAACAAAAAACACTGCAATAAGGGATACTAAAACATTTTGCGGATACCATGACAGTTGTGAACCTCACTTCTAAGCCAGGGTATGTGGAGTATGATCTTAGTCTCTCAAATTTATTGCTAATGCTCGGCGTAATATTTGCATCGTGCCAAAAAGAGCTTCCTTCTGAAGTCATAAGATTTAACAGGTATGAGTAGTTTATCAAGATGTGCTTGGAAATTCTTCTTTATCAAGCCTATCGCTCCCAGTACAATGGGAAAGATTTCTGTATCTTTCTGATACATTTTCTTCATCTCTGACTGCATTTCTTGGTACTACAGGATCTTCTGCCTCTCCACACGATTCACAGAATAATCACTTGGTACCAACACTTCTATTATCAATGCCATTCTGGTATTCTTCTCCTTTACCACAATGAAAGGTTTCCTCGCATCCAGTTTCTTATCCATCAGAATGGGAATGTTCCAGGTGATCAGCACCTCTTCATTCTCTGTTATTGTCTTAGGGTCATGATCCCAGTGCTTTTCAGGGACAGTGATGTTGTAGTGTTTACAGAGTTTCCAGTGGAGGAGGTGTACTACTTTGTTGTGCTTTTCTGTATAGAAATTTTCTGCTTTCAGAACTTCACAGCCTACTATGAGGTGAGTCACTGTTTCCAGCTCTTTCTTGCAGAATAGACATATATCTGTCTTGCCAATTTTTTCAAAATTCGCCGTAAACCATCTCATCTGTAATCTGCTGTCCTGGGCTGCAACTATCAATCTTTCATCAATGCTCTCTAGGAAGGAGTCAAAAAACAGACGCAGGTTGTGCCTGCGCAGCTGGTTGCAACTTAGGAGTTATGAGCTTTTTGGGTTGGAGAGGGCTCTGCTATCGATGTTGAGGCTGATAAGCAGCTGAAGGTGGGTAAGAAGAATAGTATTTATTTAGCATTTTTTATATACCACATTTCCAAAGGTCAATGCGGTTTACATGAAACAATTCAACTGAACATTACATAGAACAGGGAATGATAAATTTTAACATTGAACAGAGAATATTAACATGAAGTGAGCTTTTTACAAATGGCATTTTGTGATTGGGGAATATTAACATGAGATGAGCTTTTTACAGATGAGAGGCTGAGTAGTGGTTGTATGTATATGATACATTGATGTTTGAGAGGATAGTTGCAGATCATTGAAGTTAGATGATTAGGTTCGAGTGAATCATTGTGGTAATGAATTCTGTTTGTAAAAAAATCCATGTATACATATCAAGTGCAAAAGCAGAGGACGGCTAATGGTGAGGTTGAGTTATGTTTGGTCTTTGAAGTGCTCTCTTCTTTTTAGAATAGAAAGGTTTCTTGGGAAGAGCCTTCCTTTTGGATGGGTCAGCCGTTTTTCTGGAAAGGCGTTTGAAACAGATCTCACCCTCAATCTCTCTGGCTTTGTCTCTGCAATCCTTTCCAAAGAGGTTTTCTTCAGTATATTGGCCAGTTTGTCCTGGACTCATTGCTAGAGAATACAGTCAATCCCCTTTTTGGATAAAAGGCAGAAAGATGCCCAAAGAAACCATCCTAAGCCTTGACTAGAAATTTGTTCAGGTCTCTCATGTCTAGGATTGGACAGAATCCCCCTGTCAAATAAAATCCCTGCCCTTCCTATCCTGGCAGAACAGTCTTGATTGTATGCACAGATTGAAGGGTGGAGAATTCCTGAAGAACATCCTGATGCGGAGGACAAGTGGACAATTTAGAGGGCATAGTGCGGTATATAAGAAATGCAAATAAAATAAATAAAATAAATAATAATTCAAACAGTCGAAGTCTGTACCCTTTCCCAGACTATTTTGAGAACCCAGAGTCGGAGGTTGGAAGGGGATACCTCTGAGCCCACTGACTGGAAGGTCATTCGAGTAAAATATGGGGATATTGGTCATGTTCTCTAGGAATCAATCTAAACCATACTGCTAATTATGGCTGGAAATTTTAGACCATCTCCTGCTGAGGTCAGGCACAAGCAGGTTGCTTGGATTGGAAAGAGCAGGAAGCAAGAAAATACCTATGCCTATGAAAGTAACAGGATCTTCACTGCCCTCTGCTGTGAAACTTCTGAGATGAAGCGAAAGCCATGTTGAAAGTGCATCTAGAGAGAGCTCCAAGCATATCAGAGTGCTGCTTAATCATGGTAGCAGCTTCCTGCACCTTGTCTCTGAAGAGTGTCTCCACAGCATGGCGCTGCACAGCACGGCAGATCAGCGCGTTGCTCCTGGACACTGGCTTGCAAGTCTGAAGCCTGGAGCCATGAGAGTCTCTGGGCACCAATACTCAGAGGAGGATTTCAATACCATATTGAAGATGATATATGTTGTACAAACAATGTATTTTCTTCACTCCTTCCCTTGATTCATGACAGAGCAAACTGTTAGCTTTCTCTGGACGGTGATAATCTGACATATCATCGAGGCTGCACATGATGTTCCATAAGTGCATGCCCATGAAGAGCTAATAGGATACCACGCAGGATGTTAGCATGATGTTCCAGAAAGCACAGTTACTTACCTGTAACAGGTGATCTCTGGGAACAGCAGGAATTAGTCTTCACATATGGGTACGTCGGTACCGACGGAGCCTGCACGGGAATGCTGCCCAGCTTTCAATCAGAAAGCTTTTGGCAGCATCCCTCGCGCCTACGCAGTGACTTCCCGCCTTCTCCACAGCCTCTCTTCAGTTGAGTTTCAGAGCTGAGACAAAGGCGAGGAGAGAAAAGGAAAAAAATAAAAAAGATGCAACTCCTAGGGGAGGTGGGAGGGTTGTGAAGACTAATTCCTGCTGTTCCCAGAGATCACCTGTTACAGGTAAGTAACTGTGCTATCTCCAAGAACAAGCAGGAATGAGTCTTCACATATGGGGACTCCCTAGCTGGAGATGTCAGGGGGAGATCCCATAAAAATGCAAGTGCCTGGATCAGGGGTGCATTTTGTCTCCAGGAATCCCCGGCATCCAATGTGGGATGGAGGGTAGGAGTTGATAATAAAGGAGCTGCAAGGAAAGAAACAGCATAGCCAAGGACTAGAAGGTTCTACAGAGTACAGGAGTCCTTGGTAGATATGATAAGTAGCATTAAACAAATTTAATGTACACTTAAAATATGCAGCTTACCTACTGTATTGTAGGAAGTAGAAAGCATGATGGAGTCTACTGGATAAGCAGTGGCGGAATCTTCAAGGTGACCTCTCAGAGTGAGGATGAAGGTTCAGACCTGGAGGTAGTAGATGATCCAGGTGTTAACTGGGTAGGAGTAGACGTCTGGTCTTCAATGGAAAGCTTTATGGGAAAAGCTGAATAGTCCTTTAGGCATCATGAACATTGAGGACTAAAGGAAGAAGACTGACGGAGTTGAAGAACTAGCCCAGTCCTGGCAGGAGAGGGGGAATGGAAAACCCCTATTCCTACGGAAAATAGTTGTGTACTTGAAGATAAAGATGTACACCGTTTTTCCTAGCTGGCGAGAGATAGGAAAAATATTGAAGCTGGATGCTTCAAGGACATAAAGAAAAAATGGAAGATGTTAGCACCAAAGTGGTTGTTGGTGCTTAACATGTCCTGTATCATAATTTGGTATGGGGCGTAGGGCAACAGACTGTCTAAAACCTCTAAGAGGTAAATCATGTAGTATAGACAGTAAGGGTGATAGTGAATACGATTGACCAACCCTTAAGAAGCCCCCCATCAAACACATATATATGGGGAGATATATATATGTGGCTGGAATATATATATATATGGGGAGATATATATATGTGGCTGGAATATATATATATATATATATATATATATATATATATATGTGGCTGGAATATATATATATATGGGGAGATATATATATGTGGCTGGAATATATATATATATGGGGAGATATATATATGTGGCTGGAATATATATATATATATATATATATATTTGTATATTAGGATATGGATGGTGAAATATATCAAATATATATATATATATATAGATATAGAGAGAGAGAGAGAGAGAGAGAGAGAGATAGAGATGATATACCTAGATATATGTAAATTTGTGGGGCATGGTTTAGCACCACCAGAGAAATGATATAAGTATGTAGACATATATGGAGATGCTACATACCAGACAACAGATTGAGATACATGTCTACCACCCAGCCCCATAATTGTACATGGGGAATAGAAAAGAAAAAGATTCTGCGTTCTACAAGAGAGTGAACCCACTTGGGATATGTATAGAGAATCTATTTTCATGGATTGAGGGATGCAGGAAGGCAATCCAACCAGTTATCCGTGATGTTCGCGTGAGAACAGATGAAGATAGGAATCTGTAAGGAACAAGGCGGGAGTTCCACAGAACACTGACATGGTGGATGCTTGGATCTTCACGCAGAAGAACTGATAGCTCGTGTTAACACCCCAATCTAGAGGGGGTGCGGAGAACCCTCTCAGGTATAGGAAGGGTTCATAAGTTTTTCTCTAATAATAGAGGAACTTCAGAGACAAGGTCAATGCTCTATAGCAAGGCCCCCATAGTAGAAAGCTTCTCTGAAGACTGCAGAGAGCATTGTGCAGGAGAGGTATGAGATAAACTGACTGAAAGTCAGGTATGTTGCCATATCCTAGGAAAGGAGATGGTTAGAATAATGTGAGAAAGCCTAAACTCAATTAGACACAAATGACCCAAAGTATACCCAGCTTGAATCCTGCCTGTACGAGATGTTAGCATGGCTCCAGCAAAACAACATGGCAATTAACCATAAGAAAACCGAAGTAATGTATATATCAAGTAAACCAAACTTTGAACCCCCTCCGACGGTCACCCTCTGCAACAACACATACAACACAAAAAACGAGATCAAATACCTGGGTGTCATACTTGACAGCAAACTGCAATTGGAAAAACACTTGCGAAAAACCAACAAAGCCATCTTCCACAAGCTCAGAGTCCTACAGCCACTGAGGAACTTAATCGAACCCTGTGATTTTCGGACAGTGGCACAAGCACTCATTATGCCGCACTTAGACTACTGTAACGCCATACTACAGGGTCTGCCAAAGAAAACACTAAATATTTTGCAATTGGCCCAAAACGTGGCGGCAAGGGTCATCACACGAACAAGCATCAATCAACACATCACACCTGTATTGATCGAGCTACATTGGCTACCAGTTGCGGCCAGGATACAATATAAAACCTTGGTAACCATATTCAAGCTCATACATGACATAGCACCCTCATTCCTCTCAACACTGGTCAACAAGCAACCAGCCAACAGAG
This sequence comes from Ichthyophis bannanicus, assembly GCA_033557465.1. NCBI lineage: Eukaryota > Metazoa > Chordata > Amphibia > Gymnophiona > Ichthyophiidae > Ichthyophis > Ichthyophis bannanicus. The sequence goes on along the minus strand of CM066047.1, from coordinate 58,449,830 downwards.
ACAGGAGAACTATCAACTCTGACACACTACAAGTTCCTAATAATATCAGATCAGTAAAAGCAAGTACCAGCAACAAAGCGTTCTCATTCTCAGCACCGATAACCTGGAATCATCTACCACATGAACTGCGAGCTATAAAAGACATAAATGACTTCAGAAAGAAAATAAAAATCCATCTTTTCAAATGTCACTATAACCTGATGTAAACAAAAGTGGAACCATGAAGCCGACCTGTGTAAATGTAATTATTAGAGAACTGTAAATATGTAAATATGTAAACCTAACCTTGAAGTGTCTAACCCTGCGTGTGTGTGCCTAACCCTAAATCTATGTATATATGATCAAATTTTCCTGTCCTGATTTGACATCTCCCAAATTTGTAATCAAACCGCTGCTGATCGCTGGAAGTAGCGGTATATAAGTGTAAACTAACTAACTAAAAATAAATAAATAAAATAAATAAACGAGTAGGAGGATCCAAGATAGATGACGAATAGCTTGGAATCACTACTGAGGCTAGACAAAATTTTGAACAAGGGACTGGAACTTGGAAAAAGTCCCAGTAATACAATTACTGTAACTCCTGCAGGCAGAGCTGCTGACGGAAACAGCAAAGAGACTGTCCTGTGCTGAATAAGAAAAACAGACAAGAAAAAAGAGGGGATATCTTCTATTCTTGTCTGGGGAACGAGCTTGCCAGAGAAGTAGTTGCGTATGGTAGTTCCCAGTAGTTGGAGGGTGACGTACCCATGGGGTAAGTCAACTGAAGGAAAAAATGTTCAGTTGGGATAGGAACTATCAGATGATAGTTGCAACTGCTCCTCTAGAGAGTAAGAAGAGGAGAAGTGTGTAGTACCTGAACAAAATAATTGTTTGTTTGTTTGTTTGTTTTTTTTAACAGGGTAGTACACTGAAAAAACTTCTAAGATGTAGAAGGAAAGTGTAAGTTACAATTCCCGGTCCCTATGGTTGCTGGGAATGCGGAGACTGGCCAGAACTGGAGGACTGCAGACTAGGTTGAGGCGTCCCTTGTTTAGGTACAGCCGAATGATGGGCAGGAGATGAATGAAACTTTCTTTTCTTAGGGAAAGAAGGTTTGGTAGGACATTTCCTACTCTTTGAAGAAGGAGGTGGCTTAGAATGGTTTCTAGTGGAAGAAGAGTCAGTGGAGCATTGAGCAACCTGACGTAAAGCCTCCTTATTGAAAAGACTTTCCCCTGTACAAGGAGAATGAGCTAGTATAGTTTGTGCCCGTTTGTTCAAGTCTGAAGCCTCAAGCCAGGCTCTGCGACGTGCTGCAATGGCAATAGCAGAGGATCTGCTAACGGACTCAAAAGAGTCTATAGAAGCACGAGACAGGAACCAGGATATATTCAGACTGTGATTAATGAGCAAGGAATAATCAGTAGCCTTGGGCTCTGGTAAAAAAAGGGGTCAAAAGAGACAATTTCTCTGTGACTTCCTGGAGTGTTAGACTCATGTGAAAAATATATGAGAGAACTCTGGAAGCCAGCATAGAGTTTTGGAAGGCCTGATGGCCAAAAGCATCGAGTGTTCTTGAAGAACGACCTGGCGGAAAAGAAGAATGCTTCTTCTTGCTCTTAACTTTCCTCAGTGCTGATTCCACTACAAGGGAACGATGAGAAAGTTGAGGTTTTTGGAACCCTGGAGAGGGTGGCACTCGGTACCTAACCTCAATGTCTGTAGAAACTTGAGGAAGTCATAAGGGTGATTTCCATACCTTGAGAAGGAGATCCTGCAGAGCAGGATGTAAAGGAAACTGTATATTTTGCATTTGTGCCGGTGAGCCATGGGTTGGATCACAACCAGGGATAGAGATATTAAGAAAGGTTGCCATATCCAGGAGAAAAGCTTGAAAAGACTGATCTCCTATGGGAACTATTCCTGGTGAGGCTAAAGAAAGAGTCTGAGTATCAGAGGACGTACAAGGTACTGTACCAATGCCAGGTATGGGTTCCAAACTAGGCATCGGTGCAAGAACAGGCATCAACATTGCTACTGATAAAGGACTAGCAAGTGAAGTAGTCATCGGGAACTGCTGTAGTGGTACCGAGATCATGAGGGAGTTATGGCTAGGATCTGCGGAACTACCTATTTGGAAACGACAGGAGTCGGTTCCGGGACGCATCGGTACGCAGTCCTCGAGACTCGATATCGACTCAAGACTCGGCATCGAAGACTAAGGCAGCCTGGGTGACATCGATCGATACCGACGGTACCGAGGATACCCGATGAGCACCCATCCATGCCGATGCCGATGCTAGGGTATCGGAACCGATCGACGCCGGTACCGTCCCGGAGCATGGCTGAGATTGAGGGAAGTCAATGCGGTGCGTATCGATCGGTCCCGAAGGTACCGAGGATGCCCGATGACGATCCCTGGTGAAGAGTGGAGTACTCGACACCGGTGCCGATGCCGGAAGCTCGGTACCGCTCGAAGCGGATACCACCCCCGCGCATGGCTCAGGCATGTTCTGTGAGGGGTGAGCCCCAGGAACATCCTGAAACCCCTTTAACGCTTTGGAGCCCGAAGACTCCCGCAGGGGTAATGTCAATGGATTCTTGAGGGTAAGGCCGGAGCCGTCACCATGCTGGGCATGGGACATACCACTCAAGCATTGACTAGTCTTAACAGACTGTTTTTGGGTTACCTGATCCTGTGAAGTAGAGAAACCGGGTACCCTCACTGCCGAAGAAAAAACGGTATCGAGGGAAACTCTAAATACTGAAGGTTTTCTCACCAAATTATCTCCTGACAAGTCAGGGGAAAAAGGGTCAGGACCCACACAGTTGAGACACCAACTATTGGTGTCTAAAAAGAAACAGGTGTTTCCACATCGGATGCACTTCTTAGGAAAAGAAGGCTCCATAATGAAAAAAAGGCCTAGTAGGCCTAAGAAGTTAAGGCAAAAAAACTGAAGAAAAGTTTTACAGACTTTAGCCTAAAAACCACCGGCGGTACCGGTGGTAGCGGGAGAAACAGCCGCGACCACAAGAAAACAAAAAAATGTAATAATTAAAGCAATTAAGAAGAAAAGTTTCTGCGGTGACAGGACGTCCTCCTGCCGGCTCCGCGGAAAAACGAAAACTGAAGAGAGGCTGTGGAGAAGGCGGGAAGTCACTGCGCAGGCGCGAGGGATGCTGCCAAAAGCTTTCTGATTGAAAGCTGGGCAGCATTCCCGTGCAGGCTCCGTCGGTACTGACGTACCCATATGTGAAGACTCATTCCTGCTTGTTCCTGGAGATAAACTTTGTCCCAAAAGAATTCAATGCCCGTGCCTCTCTTTCTGGAGGCACAGCAGAGTGAGACTTGGAGCTTTTGGCTCTTTTAATGAATGGATTCAAGACCATAGAGTGATGCGGAGCTGCAGCTTCTCAAATCCAAATCTAGAAGCCTTTTTGACTCTATACATAGAATCGACCTTCTTACTAATTGGAGGTATGAGGGACAGATAGTTTCTTCCACATTCTCATCTGTAACTCTGAAAGATGTGGTGCACTGGCAATGCCTCCTTAGGTGAAACAGAATATTGGAGGATATCCAACTCTTTAGCCCTGGGCTCCTCCATCTCCAACAGAAATGGTATGGCCTTGGCCATATCCCCCTCAAAATCAAGAAAAACCTCCTCAGGAGGGGATTTGTATTTCTCATGAATGGACATTTCTGCCTCCAAAAATTATTCAGTCATGCTCAGTTTCCCATATGTGGTCTGAATCAGACTCAGTGCTACTCTAATGACATCCGAGTCTCTATCTGGATGCCCTGTCTCCTAGGGTAAGTAGATCTCCTTTGGAAGTGCCTATGTACTGATGATTTTGGCGACTCAGGGAGTGATCACCGCCCCCGCCCCATGCACTGGAGAGCATAAGTGGCCAGTCAGGTATCTGTGTCGAGAGTCTCCAGGAAAGGAGTGATTTAAGCTTATTCACAGTGAAGAACATTGATATTCTTTTTTTGAGACCCTTTATCAGTTTATTTATTTATTTATTTACATTCTTTATATACTGCGCTATTCTGCACCAGTGTGGTTTACATTGAACAAACTGAAATTACATTGAACAGGGCATTATAACTTGGAGATAACTATTTTACAGGGAACATGGACTATGGAGGGTTAAGTGGCTTGCCCAAGACCACAAGGAGCACCAGGGGTACTAGAAACCCCAGTCCTTCCGGCCCAAGATTGCTGTCCTCTAGTGGGATTTGAACCCCCTACCTTCCGGCCTGAAGTACCTTGCCCCAACCACTAGGCCACTCCTCCACTCCACTCCACTCCTCCAGTTGCTTCTCAAGGGTTGCCATCACCAAAGGCAAAGGGTTCACAGCAGATTCAGCCGAAGTTCTCGTAATCTGAAGAGGAGTATTGGCAGGCTAGTCTCCTGATGTCTGGCACGGCACCTCCTGTACTGAGGAGGATGAGCAGTCCTCACATCAGGCCTACTTTGAAAATCAAGACTATTCACTCACAGCATCGCATACTGATGAACCTTGGCATCAATTCAGTGTACCCTTCACGTGATGCTTGATGTCCTTAGTCCTCAATGCCGAAGAGAAGGACAAATTCTTCCTCTTCATCAAGGCAGCATTGGTGGTGTGACTGACACAGAGCCAACATAAAGGTGCTCAGCTCTAATTGATCTTGAGGGCCTTCTTGATACCAATGCTCCGCCAGTGTCCAGTGCAGCTTCTGAAGCCTTGGAGACTGATGCAGCCAATGCCAAAGTCGATGAACTAGACTTCTCAGGGACAAAAATTTGTTTGCACTCTTTTTCTTGACCATGAAGCTCTCTTTTTGTAATCTGTGAAGGCAATAAGGCAGCTTACAGTCGTGCCCCCAGACACTGCAGGCACCATTTGTAGGTGTCCGTGACGGACATGTTCCTGCTGTACTGAGTGCATGTCTTGTGGTGGATTTTTAAGACATATCATACAAAAAATAGCCATTGTAAAATAAAACTCCTTGATGTTGAAGGTATAAAAAATTGCAATGTAGTCTGATCACTTGAGGCCTAAAGAAGTCACATAGAGGTGATGCAAGAAAATAAACGAAACCTAAAAATGTTCTAAAAATGTAGCTCATGATTCTAAGAGAAACCGTTATTTGAGGCATGCAATGGCAAGGTAAGGAAACCAAATGAACTTACAGAAAAAAACCCAAGAAACTCTGGGGAAAAAAAGAACTTGATGTGGGTAGTGATGAACATGTCTGTGGGGCTCCACAGCTAAAGAAAACTGAGGCAAATGGTGCAGTAGTAACAGGTGTGAAGACACACACATGCGGGAGAACACTTCTAAAAGCTTCTAGAAGGAACTGAGAAAGGTTCCCATGTGAGGCTCCATTGGTAATATCACCCATATATGAGCACTTACCCTGTGTGTCCATGGAGAAAATTCTGCATAAACACTACACTATCTGTGCTAACAACAGTACACATTGCTGCCTTGAGATGACAGTCATCTGAATTAAAAAAAATATATATATTGTCATGTAGAAGACCCTTCTGGCCCCATAGAGTTCAGTGAAGCAGAGGAATTGGCTTCACAAGCTGACAGGCAGGCAGAGCACATGGCTCAGGGTTGCCAAGGGAAACGTAAACAGAATGAGTCATGGGAGGAGAAAACACGCCCCTGCTGCAATGGTTGGTCCATTAGATGATAAAGGGGTTAAAGGAGCACTAAGAGGCGACAAGGCGATAGCGGAGAGACTGAATGAATTCTTTGCTTCGGTCTTTACTGAGGAAGATGTAGGGATGTTACCCATGACTGAAGTGGTATTTAAAGGTGCGGAAGAATTGAAAGAAATATCGATACATCGGGAAGATGTCTTACAACTATTAGATAAACTGAAGAGTAGCAAATCACCTGGGCCGGATGGTATACATCCAAGGGTGTTGAAAGAATTGAAATATGAGATTGCAGAACTGCTATCAGTAATCTGTGAACTATCATTAAAATCATCTCTAATACCTGAAGATTGGAGGATCGCCAATGTAACACCAATTTTTAAAAAGGGTTCCAGGGGTGATCCGGGAAACTACAGACCGGTGAGCCTGACGTCAGTACCGGGAAAAAATGGTAGAAACCATCATAAAGAATAAAATTACTCAGCATGTAGATAGTCACAACCTAATGGGAGACAGCCAACATGGCTTTAGACAAGGAAGATCTTGTCTTACTAATCTGTTATGTTTTTTTGAAGGAGTGAATAAACAGGTGGACAAAGGTGAGTCGGTTGATATTGTGTATCTGGACTTTCAGAAAGCCTTTGACAAGGTCCCTCATCAGAGACTTTTGGCAAAACTAAAGAGTCATGGGAGAGGAGGCAGTGTACTATTGTGGATCAGGAACTGGTTAAAAGATAGAAAGCAGAGGGTAGGGCTAAATGGCCAATTTTCCCAATGGAGAAAGGTGAATAGTGGTGTACCCCAGGGATCTGTGCTGGGTCCGCTGCTTTTTGACATATTCATAAATGACCTGGAAAGTGGAATAACGAGTGAGGTTATCAAATTTGCAGATGACACAAAACTATTTAAAGTTGTTAAAACCCAAGAGGATTGTGAAAAATTGCAAGAGGATCTTGATAAATTGGAAGACTGGGCATCAAAATGGCAGATGAAATTTAATGTGGACAAGTGCAAGATTATGCACCTAGGGAAGAACAACCCAAACTATGGTTACACGATGCAAGGTTCCACATTAGGAACCACCACCCAGGAAAAAGATTTAGGCGTCATTGTGGATACCATGTTAAAACCCTCGGCCCAGTGTGCAGCGGCGGCCAAGAGAGCAAATATAATGCTAGGTATGATAAGGAAAGGAATGGAAAATAAAACAAAAGATATTATAATGCCTCTGTATCGTTCCATGGTGAGACCGCACCTTGAATATTGTGTGCAATTCTGGTCGCCGTATCTTAAAAAGGATATAGCAATTTTAGAAAAGGTACAGAGAAGAGCCACCAAAATGGTAAAGGGGATGGAAGGATACTCCTATGAAGAAAGGCTAAAAAGGTTAGGGCTCTTTAACCTGGAAAAGAGACGGCTGAGGGGAGATATGATAGAAGTCTATAAATTAATGAACGGAGTGGAAAGGGTAAACGTAGATCGATTGTTTACCTTATCAGAATATAGAAAGACTAGGGGACATGCAATGAAGCTACAGGGTAAACTATTTAAGACTAATAAAAGAAAATATTTTTTCACTCAACGTGTAATCAAACTTTGGAATTTGTTACCGGAGGATGTAGTAAAGGCTGTTAGTGTAGCTGGGTTTAAAAAAGGTTTGGACAAGTTCCTGGAGGAAAGGTCCATAAACCAATATTAAGAAGTGACCGAAGATATCAATGCTTGACCCAGTACAAGCAATGTGGAACTTGTGTCTTTTGGGGAAACTGCTAGGTACATGTGACCTAGATTGGCCACTGTTGGAAACAGAATACTGGGCTTGATGGACCTTGGTCTGACCCAGTATGGCATATCTTATGTTATGTTCTTATGGTTCCCCGGCATCAGGAGTTAAGGGAAAACACCTGGTTGGGGGAGGGGCGGAGCGGAGCCCTAAGAAGCAGAGAGATAAAAAGTGCTCATTAGATTTAAGCAGAAGCACCGGGAGGAGCACCAACACAAGCACCGGGTGGAACGGAGGAGAAAGCACCGGGAGGAGCACGAAGGAAGGCACAGGGAAGTGCACTAGCACTGGGACGAGGTCAGGAAGTGAAGCAGCAGCCAAGAGGGCAGTAGCTGAAAGATTGCCTAAGAGGTTAGTTTGGAAGCACGCTGAAACTCCAGAGAGAGAGAGGTGCTGGCCTGACGACATTTGTATGTCCGAGGAGAAGGAGAAACTAAAAGGCAGGAAAACACATCCAGTGTTTGGATTCTTTGCTGACCCAGCAGTGCTGAGAAGGTCCTCTTTTCAAAAGCCAAAAGGTAGGCTGCCCAAGTGGTATAGAGGGGAAACTAAGTGCCAGAGTTTTCCATGTGTGTGCCAAGATGTGCTGGACTCTCCTTATATAAAATCCCATATATACGGTAATTCTCCACCCTGCTCATTAGAGTGCTGTGAAGGGAAGCCTCGGGAAGAGAGAGGGTGAGTTTGCTTTGAAACACCGTATGATAGGGTGAAAACTTACTCAGCTGATAGTGATTGTGAAGAGATGCAGACGGAGCCTGCTATTGAGGACATAGCAGGGGAACAAATGGACTGTACTTTAACTATAGCTGATCATATAATCTCACTCTGCTAACTAGGCTGTTTATAAGGCTGTCTAAAAACAGCAGAAGAAAAGCAGAGTGTGTCTTTTTGATATAAAAGAGACCGTTACCTTTGAGCTTGTGTTAAGCTGCATGTTTGAAGTTTTGAAGCGAAAGAAGCTGTTTTCCTGAGTTCCTGTATTTTCCTTTATGCCAGAAGTGTATGGCTATTTTTGTTCTGTGTTTCAACTGCATTTAATCCGCCCGGAAGGGGAAATAAAAATCTTGTCCCTTTTGCCTAACCCACTCGACTACAATTGCTTCTTGTTTGGAAAGTAAGTGGAAACTACAACTCCCATGAGGCAGTGCATGCATAAAAGCCTTGCCATACTTTCTAAGTAAGGATGCCCAGGCTGACCAACCCTAGGTGCTACCGGCTCTGGGGTGGTTACTGGTGACAATATACACACATTTGGAGTTTGATTTATAAAAGAATTTTCTGATAAACAAATTGGAAGAAAGCGTAGTTGCTTACCTGTAACGTGGGTTCTCCATAGATAGCAGGGGTATGCAGCCAGACTGTATAGGTGACGTCCTCAATAGAGCTTGGTATGCCGGACTCTCCCCTAGTTCAGAGAAGTCTTTTAGACTTTGGAACATGCGTGACTCTTCCCGCGTTCTGCTACCATACTGTGACACTTCAGTTGATATCATAGCTAGTCTCGAAGCTTGAGTTTTGAGTTCAATGAGAGTGTTCAGGTTTCATTTTTGTTTGTTTGTTTGTGGGGAAGGTGGGAGGGAGAGTGTGGCTGCATACCCCTGCTGTCTGCGGAGAATCCCCGTTACAGATAAGCAACTATGTTTTCTCCGGAAACAAGCAGAGAGATGCAGGCACACTGTATAGGTGAATCCAAAGCTGAAGGCCTCTTCAAATTTGATGTAGGTCAGTAGCCTGGGCCCTAAAATGGGCAGAGGATCATAAAGCAAACAGGTTGCGAAGTACTGCTTGGCCGAAGGTGAGGTCCCGCGCTGAGGAGTGGTCAGTGCTGTAATGCTTGGTAAAGGTGCGAATGGATAATCACGTAGCTGCTTTGCAGATGTATTGGGTAGAAAATGATGCCAGGCTTGCAATGGATGCCACTGTGGCTCGGAGTTGATGAGGCCCAATGCAGCCAGAGGATGGCAATTGGGCCTGGCTGTAACAAAACGAAATGCAGTCCACTATCCATAAGGCAATGGATTGTTTGGATGCAGTCTGGTTTGGATTGTTCGAGTTAAAGGTTATGAAAAGCTGAGAGAACTAACGAATCTGTTCTGTTGCTCGTAAGTAGAACAAGAGAGACCTGCAGCAGTTGAGTGAATGTAGTATTTTCTCTGGGGAGCTATTGTGTAGTCCCGGAAAGAATGTTGGGAGAACTATGGTCTGACTGAGATGGAATCTGGAGATGACCTTGGAAAGGAACTTGGGGTGCGTACGCAGGATGACACTGCTGTGCAGGAATTGAGACTATGGTGGGTAGTGAAAGCGTAGTTACTCACCTGTAACAGATGTTCTCCAGGGACAGCAGGAATCAGTCCTCACATATGGGTGACGTTGACGGAGCCCCCATGCGGAGCAAATCTGCAGCTTTCGAAGAAAGCCTTTGGGACTGCATCACGCATGCACAGTCCCCTTCCCGCCCAAGGGGGCCATCTTGCTCAGTCAAATGACATAGCTAAAACGACGGCAAAAAGATAAAAATTAATCAAGGACTGCAACTCCAGGGGAGGAGGGAGGGTTGTGAGGACTGATTCCTGCTGTCCCTGGAGAATACCTGTTACAGGTGAGTAACTACGCTTTCTCCAGGAACAAGCAGGAATTACCCCCTTACTTGACTTCTGTAATCCTATTTACCTTGGTCTAACAAAGCAAGCACTCAAGCCATTACAGCTCGCTCAAAACACCGCTGCACGAATAATTTTTGGATTGTCAAGTCAAGAACATATAACACCCATTATGAAAGAGCTTCACTGGCTACCTATAGCGTCTTGCGTAAAATATAAAACTATAATATACATTTTTAAGATCAAGCAACACTTTTCAGCAAACAGCCTGATCTCTCTCATTCAGATGGACATCAGCAAAAGACCAAGAAGAAAAGGTACTTCCAACAGAGTCAGCACTTCTAATGACTTCAGAACATCACGTAAGGACACTTCAGAAAGGGCTTTCTCTTTTGCTGCCCCAACTATTTGGAACACTCTCCCAAGTGACTTGAGAGCAGCACTGGACCTCAAAGACTTTCGAAAGCAGCTGAAAACGTTGCTGTTTATAGAACACTATGGTCATGTAAAATAATTAATTCATTTAATAGGAATGACCAATCATATAGAAGTCTGTAATATAGCTCATTTTGTATAATAGTACACAATGTATATAGATCAATTTTCTCCAAAGCACTACACTTTACTATATCAAACTATGAATCTACATTCACTACTTGTTTACACATTCATTTCTATTGTATGTTTTGTTGTTAAACCGCTTTGATTATATGATAAAGCGGAATAGAAATACTATTAAATAAATAAATAAATAAATATGGGACTCCCTAGCTATAGGCTACCGAGAACCCATAATTGAAAAATAGGCTCCCTTTAGAAGAGCCGCAGCAGCCATGATAGGAGTTCAACTGAGAACGTAACACTCCGGTAGTCTGACACCAAAGGATCGGAGGGTAGGAGTTGCCTAAACCTCGAACAGATTATGGAGTACAGCCTGGCCGAAAGCACTGTCCCGTTGGGACTCCCTATCCAGGCAGTAATGGGCTGCAAAAGTTTGGCTTGAAGACCAGGTTGCGGCCTGGCAGATGTCTGCCAGAGGAACAGAGCAGAAGTGAGCTAATGATGCGGCCTTAGCCCTGACCCGGTGGGCTGTGACTTGACCCTGCAACGGGAGATCGGCCGCCCTGTATGCCCAGGTGATGCAATCCACCACCCAGGTGGACAATGTATGCTTGGAGACCGGCATCCCCAGCTTACTGGGGTCATAAGAGACGAAGAGCTGAGAAGCTCTTCGATGTCCCCACGTACACTCCAAGTAGAAGGCCAACACCCTCTTACAGTCCAGGGTATGCAGAACTGCTTCTGCCTGGCTGGCATGGGGCCTGGGAAAGAAAGTCGGAAGCACCACCTCCTGGTTGAGGTGAAAAGAGGAGACCACGTTCGGCAGGAACTTGGGGTGTGTGTGCGAAGTACCACCCTGTTTCTATAGAACCGTGTGAATGGTCTATCAGACACCAGAGCTTGCAGCTCACTCACTTGTCTAGCCGAGGTGAGTGCCACCAAGAAAAGCATCTTCTAATAGAGGAAGCGGAGATGGCAGGTAGCCATCGGCTCAAAGGGTGGGCGAGTAAGCTGCTGCTGCAAGACCACATTCAGATCCCACTTGGTTGCCTGTGCCCCCCCTGTTTGTTCACATAGAACATCGCTACTTGGTTGTCTGTCCGAATCAAGACAGATTGATAAGCTAGGGCTTGGCAGAAGGTCCGAAGAGATAGGCGGCTTGCTCGAAGCTCTAGGAGATTGATTTGTTGTGTACTCTCCCATGGAGACCACACACCTTGAGTGCAGACCTGCTGGCAATGAGCACCCCATCCCAGCAGGGATGCATCTGTAGTCAGCACCCTTGAGTGTGTGGGAGGCTGAAAAGGCACTCCCTCCAGAAGGTTGTGAGGTTGAAGCCACCATTTCAAAGACGGTATCAGGCGATGGGACACCTTGATGTTGTCTCTGAGTCTGCCTGTGGCTTGTATCCACTAGTTCCTGAGGCACCACTGAGCTGTTCTCATGTGGAGTTGAGCATTGGGTGTCACATGCACCGTGGAGGCCATGTGACCAAGAAGGCGCAGAAAGTGTCTTGCTGAGATGTGGGATCTGCGACTCACTTGCTGCACTAGGGCTAACAGTCTTTGAGCCCTTTCCTCTGGTAGATAAGCCCTTGCCTGAAAGGTGTCTAACCTTGCCTCTATGAACTCCAGTCCCTGAGAGGGTACCAGAGTGGTCTTTGTGTAGTTGATCACAAAGCCCAGGTGCTGAAGCAACTGGATAGTGCGGGACGTGGCCTGTTGGGCTTCTAGAGCTGACTGGGCTCTGATGAGCCAGTCGTCTAAGTAGGGGAAGATGAAGACCCCTTGAGTCCTTAGAAAGGCCGCCAACACCGCAAGGCACTTTGTGAATACCCTGGGTGCTGAGGCTAGGCCAAAGGGCAGCACTTTGTACTGAAAATGATTTCCTCCCACTACAAATCTTAGATATTGTCTGTGGTCTGGATGAATCAAGATGTGTGTATATGCATCTTTGAGATCTAAGGAGCATAGCCAGTCTCCCTGGCCGAGGTAAGGCAGCAATATTCCAAGGGAAAGCATCTTGAACTTTTCCCTCACACCAGGAACTTGTTCAGGTTTCGCAGGTCGAGGATAGGTCTTAGGTCTCCAGTTCTCTTTGGTATCAGAAAGTACCTGGAGTAGAAGCCTGTGCCCTGTAGGTGGTGAGGCACTGGTTCTACCGCCTGATCCTCGAGAAGACCTGTTAACTCCTACAAGAGGAGGTCCCTGTGAAGAGGGGGTCTGAGAGGCTCAACTGGAAAGTAAGAGGGAGGCACCTGAGTGAGATATAACCGATAGCCCATTTGGAATATCTGGAGAACCCAGGTGTCTATTGTAATAGCTGGCCACCTGTGGGCTACAGGGTCAGCCTTCCTCTTGTGCAGGGCCTTGCGTCCTTTGGGAGAGAGACTATGCACTGGGAGTCAAAAGCCCCCTCCAGGCTGGGCCGGAGCTGGTGCCTGGGGCCCTTTTGCTTACGCAGGCTCTGCCCCCATCCCCTGGCCTGCTTCCCCTGCTGGGGAGACCCGATATGTGGGGTAGTTTCGGTAAGCTGATCCTTTCCTCGGGAAAAAGAGCTTCTTACCCGAGCCCTTCTTCTTAGAAGGGGCAGAAGTCTTCTTCTCGAGTCTTGTCTGGGTCAGGTACTCGGAATCTATCTCGGCAGCCTTCTCAGTCATGGGCTTCACAAAGAGGTTTTCACCTTGGCAAGGGACACCGACCAACTTGTCCTGAACCCATGGCTCCAAGTCTGACGACTGTAGCCATGCCTGGCGTCGTGCACCGATGCCGGCCCCCGCCACCTTGGCCTCGAAGCCGTCAGACTGCTCGAGTCATAAACTTCGAGCACTCTCGGATCCCAGTGGACAAAACCTGGAAGCACTGCAAAGCTCCCTTAGAGAGACCAGCAGAGAACCCGGCAATCTCCTTTGCCAGGTCTCGCAGGTACATGCCCATGTACAACTGGTACGTCTGGATTTGACATGACAGCATCGAACCCTGGTAGCACTTTCTGCCGAGAGCATCCATGGAGTGGAGGAGTGGCCTAGTGGTTGGGGCAAGGTACTTCAGGCCGGAAGGTCAGAGGTTCAAATCCCACTAGAGGACAGCAACCTTGGGCCGGAAGGACTGGGGTTTCTAGTCCCACAGGTGCTCCTTGTGGTCTTGGGCAAGCCACTTAACCCTCCATAGCCCATATTCGCTGTAAAATAGTTATCTTCAAGTTATAATGCCCTGTTCAATGTAATTTCAGTTTGTTCAATGTAAACCGCACTGATGCAGAATAGCGCGGTATATAAGAGAATGTAAATAAAATAAATAAATAAATAAATGTTGCGGGCATCCCGGCCAGGAGGCACAGTGGAGTGCGTCTTCTGGCTCTTGAGCCAGCGTATGGCCGATTCCACAACCATGGAGTTGTGCGGTAGCTGTGCCTTTTGGAACCCAGGGCTCTTGCGTACTCGACAGATGGAATCGATTCGCCTTCTGAGGACCAGCATCAAGGCCGGTGCCTCCCACATTCAGAGTATCAGCCATTCCAGAATGGGGGGCACCGGTACAGTAAGGGCTTCCTTTGGAGGAAAGTCATACTGGAGGACCTCGAGCTCCTCAGTTCGAGGTTCCTCCTCAGCATCTGCCGGGAATGACAAAGCCTTTGCAATGTCCTGGACGGAGTCCAAGAACCAGGTGTCCTCCGGGGGTGACCGTCTCTGAGGTTCAGATCATGGGGAGTCTGACGGGACGTACTTGGTACGGTGGGTGCCTGGGGACTCCTCGTCCTCTGTCTCCGAACTGGACTCTGAGGAGGAGTCGATTGGCTCCGGGCTTCAGTCTCAACCGCCCCGACGCCGAGGGAATCGGCGTCAACGACCTCGGTCCCAAACGGGAGGTCGAGGGGGACCTCGGCCGAGGATCAACTCGAGACCTTATTGACTCTAGGATTGGTTTAGCCTCCGGGGTCGACTTGGACAAGTCCCGGTAGTCGGTAGTCCCGGTCCCGGTAGTCGGTAGTCCCGGTCCCGGTAGTCGCTGCGCTGCGCTCCAAGGCCGTCAACTTGAGACCAAGCTCAGGAGGCTCCCCAGACCCCGGCTCGCGTCCCGGTGCTGTCGGGCCCGACGCCGGCTCTCCTGGGGGAGAATCAATGAGGACAGTGCTTACCTTCCTCGGTATCTCCGGGTCCTTTCGTGGGAGTTTGGCAGGCCGACTCAGAGGATCTGAGGCGGTGAGCCGGGCTCCGCGACCAAGCCCTCGAGGGACCAGGCTGTTCGGAGCTCTCAGACGACACTGCCCTCACGGATTTTTTCTTCCTCCGGTGTTCCCACGAGGGCGACCCCCTTTCAGAGGACACCCGATGCTGCTTGGGATCAGACAGCTCCCAAGAGTTCGAGGCCTCTGACGAGGTCCGGGCCTGGGCGATTGCGGACTGGAGAGGGGGAAATAAAAGCGCATTCACTATAATAAAAGTTATATGAGATAAAACTGATACACTTGATTTGTGTCTGTATCTAAAAGGAGTACAACAAACTTTAGTAGGGCATTGATCCATATGGCAGTTGTTTTTACTCTAAATATTACTTTTTTAAAAAATTGTACAAATGAATACATAATTAGCAAAGCTCTACTAAAGTTTGTTGTACTCCTTTTAGATACAGGCACAAATCAAGTATAGCGATTTTATCTCATATAAGTTTTATTATAGTGCATTCGCTTTTATTTCCCCCTCTCCAGTTTTTTATTAATACCATTCACAACTTTTAGAGTATTGTTGTTTAAACAGTGTCTTTTATTTTTTTTTCCACATTTTTTAGCAGGGCTACGCTCCTGCAGCATCATCCAGTACAGTTTTTGTCTCTCCCCCTTCCCCCCTACAGGCGCCCTCCTCAAAATAATGTTTGCTTTATTTTTATCACTCCAGGACAGAGCTATAATTGCGCGTTAGTGGTTGTCCAAAGGGTTCTTCACAGAGTGCATAAGTGAGTATGGTCCAGAAATATTAGGTCCTGATAATGTACCTACCTCATTTCTTCTATTACATATAGATCCTTTGAAAAACATTCACATTATACATGGTTTTACATATCCCTCTGCCCTGTTTCATTTAATTACAATTTGGTACATATATATTTTTTAACTTATAGTTTTTTATGGTTTATAATATCGTTTATTAGTTATATGTTTTTAATTATGACTCTATAACTGTTCTGTTTGTTCTTACTGTTCATTTTTTTATTTTGTATTTATTTATTATTAATGATTGTCAGTATTATTTATTAATATTAATATTTTATTATATTCTTTATGTTTTAAAGCTGCATCCTCCTTCCCCCTGAGGAAAGCAAAACGCTGAAACGAGTAGGGATTTTTTTTAATAAACAAAGGCACCTGTGACCTCCATATGCCACTCGCTTGCTGTGATTCAGAGCCAGGTGGAGATTTCTGCTATTGGAAGGGTGGAGAGAAAGAGGGCGGCCACCCCACCACTGATGCAGCCCAGGCGGAGGGTTGAAAAAGTGACATATCCAGAAGGGAGGCACCGGTGGAGGAGAGGTTCTTCGACCTCTCTCAGCCAAGTTTTGGTCAGGAAGAGAGCATCTAAGGAGTGTTAGACAAGGAGGTCATGTACAAGAAGGGTTTTTAGCTCTAAAGGGACTGGCAATTCAATAGGGCAGAACATAAAGAAAGAGCAAGAGAAGTCCCAGAGATGGAAGGAGAGGCAGAGACAAGACAGTAGGACACATAACCAGATTATGAGGCACACAAGCAGATGCTGAATGGGCAAAGGAGCCTGCGCACATGGGGTGCCTGCCCCAAAATACCGGTATGGCTGCCATAGATATGACAAGATGTAAACAGACCAACAGAGGAATAAATGCACGATACCTGCTGGAAGACCGAGAATGGGATGAGTGGAAGCTAGTGGCTGGAGGGCCTAGAGTGATGATGCCACCTAGAGTCGCCCCAAGGAGTTTGCCCAAGCAGCATGTTGTGGAGTCTTCTTTATCTTGATCCAGCGTACCTTGGGGGATCATGACCGTGGTCACTTCTGGGTAGGAGGGACAGCAGAAAGTGATTGGTAGTAATCCTGAAAGACAGGGGTGATAATACAATGGTCAATTGGAGCATTCAATACAAGGAACAAGATAGTACCAAGGCAGGAGGGACGGACATCATCAGGGAGGGGATCTCCCATCAGGAGGCTTGGAGAATTTTCCAGGCAGCAAGGGACAGATTTGGGGGGTTGGGATGGATCAGACGTCCATTGTGAGGAGGAACAGATCATTGCCCAGCAGAAGTGGCAGTGCTGCTGCCAACGTGAGGAGGTGAGGGAACCAAGCCTATCTCAGCCAGTGCAGGGCTATGAGAATCACTATGGCTCTGTCCTCCCTGATCTTGGTAAGAACCCTTGGCAGGAGCAGGACGGGAGGAAGGCATGCAGAAGGTACTGACTCCAGGAGATGGTGAAGGCATCGTGTGCAACGGGCACTTTGCACTGTTCTCTGATGCAACAAGGTCCACTTCTGGAGTGCCCCAGTTGTCAAAGAGGTTTCTGATGACCTGAAAATTGAGGGACCACTTCATGAAGATCTAAGTTGCGGCTGAGGTTGTCTGCTAGTTGATTGTGTACACCCGGCAGGAAGGTTACTCTTAATATGGCATCCAGTGACTGAGCAAAGAACCACAGTATGAGGGATCCTGATCCTCTTTGCTTGTTGATGTAGAACATCGCAAACTGGCTGTTTGAACGAGTATTAGTTGCCGACAGACCCAGCTCTTGAAAACAGCGAGGGCATAGAATACTGCCCATAGCTCTTAAACTCTGATGTGTAGGGATCACTCCTGAGCTGTCCATGCTCCTTGAGTGGTGAGATGCCACAGATCCCAGTGTGGAGAAATCAGTGGTGAGAATAAGCTGCATGGGAGGTTCCTGGAAAAGGCAGCCATGCAATACGTTTGTTGGGTCGGTGCACCACCTGAGGGATTGGTGGAACACCAAAGAAGTGTTATCTTGCAGGAGACCTTTGTGCGAAGAGGCCGAATGTGTTGGTTCCAGTTGAGTTTGAGGTGCCACTGCAGCAGGTGCGCATATACAGTCGTGCTAGTTGAACGACGTGAACTCAAGCCGCCATGTGCCCTAGGAGGTGAAAGATGAAGTGCGCCGAGGCCTACCTGCAGACGGTCAAACTGTTACTAAGTCTCTGAAGGGTTACAGCTCTGTTGTGAGGAAGGTAAGCTTTGGCCGTAATGGAGTTTATGCATGCTCCTATGAAGGAGAGGATTTACTGCGGTTCGAGCTCCGACTTGTGGATATTGACATGAATCTAACATTTGCAAAGTGCAGATGGTGCTGCGTGTGATGTGCTCCGCTTGGGGTCTTGTTGTGGCGGAGATCAGTCAATTGTCCAGGTAGGGGTAGACAGTGTCCCTGTTGGCGTAGATGGGCTGCAAGACACTTTATGAAGATTCACGAAGCAGAGGAAAGTCTGAAGGGGAGCACTTTGTATTGGTAGTGCTGGCCTTTGAAGCAGAATTAAAGCTACTTCCAGTGGAGGGAGTGGATGGGAATGTAGGTGTAGGCATCCTTGAGGTCCAGAGAAGCTAACCAATCATTTCCCTGAAGCAACGGAAGAATGGTGTGGAGAGAATGCATTTTGAACTTCACATGCTTGATATGCAGGTTGAGATCACAAAGATCGAGGATGGGCTGACGTCTGCCAGACTTCTTTGGAATGAGGAAGAAGTTGGAGTAGAACACCTGGTTGAGTTGATGCATGGGGACTAATTCTATGACCTGATTCCACAGCAGCTGGTCTATTTCTTGCTGAAGACTGTGAGATGGGGTAGGGTCTTAAATTTATTTTGTATCCTCCGTGGATGATGTTGAGGACCCAGCAGTCTGTTGTAATGGATTGCCAAGCCTCCCTGAAGTGATGGATCCTTCCCCCCATTGCTGGGTAGCCAAAAAGAATGGTTGGCAGGAGCAGGAGGTTGCTGCTTCCTCTCCTGGGGATGGGATCGTTGGTTGTAGGCTGGCCCAGAGCAGCACTGCAGTGGAGGACAGGTGTAGGGATGGAACAGTCTATGCGGGTAAAACTGCTGGAAATAATGGTAGTGGTATGCCCTGCAAAATTGTAAAGGTTGATCCCTGCGAGACTGATGGAGTCTTCGGTGGTTGCGCAGCAAGTTCTCTTACTATGGAGAAGTGGTCTTTAACCTCCGAGATTGCTACCTGCACCTTGGAGCTCAACAAGCTATCGTTTTGGCAGCGCGTGTCAGTGAGTCGATCATGGAGATCTTCTGGGAAGACTGAGATGCTCAGCCAGGCAGTGTGACATGCTGATATGGCTGTGGCAGTGGCCCAGGCAACTGAATCATGTGCATCATAGGTAGCCCGGATGATGTGGTAGAGGGATTCATGGAGACTGTCCTGAATCTGTGCACAGTCGTCCTCTGCAGAGCCAGTGGAATCATCTAGCCGCAAAAGGTGGTCATTGTAATAATTTAGTATCTGGAGGTGATGTGCCAGGACTTGCAGAGTTAGCATGGCACTCTGATAGGTTTTCCTGCTGATGGCATCCAGGGTCTTTTGTTCTTTGCCGGGAGGCATTTGAGTTACCGACTTGGCTTTCTAGGATTTTTTTTAGCACAGCTTCCAAAAACACTGACTGGTGTGGCAACTGTTGGTGCTCAAACCACATGGTGGGGAGCACCTTGTATCTGAGGTCCAGGCCTCAGATGCAAGTTGCATGGACTGAGGTGGAGTTTTTCCATATGGAGAATTGAAGGTCTTGGAGAAGCTGGTGCACCAGAAGGGCTAGCACCTCCTTGGGGGTACTGCAGGAGTGGAGTATGGATTGGAAATCCCTTTTGTTCGCGGGGGTCTGAGACTCACTGAGGGGGGAGTACCCTGGAGATCTTTTGCAAGACTTTTGGGTAGGAATAATCGTTGGTTAGCTCATCGGAGGTATCCTGTACCAGTGGGGAGGTCATAGAACTCCTCAGCCACCAGTGAAGAAGCAGTCTCCCAGGGGCAGACCGAACTGGAGATGGAGTAGATATCATCTAGTGGTTGAGGTGGTCGCCAGTTGATAAGCAAAGGGGAAGGCACTCAAGGATCCATTGATGCTGCTTGGATGGAGCTCACAGGGTTACGTGCTCTGAAGGATGGTGGCACTATCCTGGACAAACCTTCTGAGGAGGAAGATGAGACTGGAGTTAGGGCTGCCCCTGCTGGGTGGAGGAGATAGCTCTACTGGTGAAAGGACAGGCATAGAAGTCTCCTGGCATCTGCCATGCTTGGATAAGGGTATCCCTGGTGCTGGTGAGGGGCTCTGATCTGAGCTGTATGAGGGGGTTGTTTGCCTTTCCAGCAGAGGAGGTAGGAGCCCTTGTTTGAGAATGATGAGCAGCTTCAATTGTGTGATGTTTAGAATGCTTTAATTTTGCTGCTGCTTTACAGTCCTAGTTGGCACTGAGGGAAGATGCAGTGGATCCATGAGAGGAGGAACTATGAGCTCTGGGGGACTAGCCTTGAATTGCTCCTGGTAGAACCAGCTCCGGGGAGCAGTCTGCTTCTGGTGTCGTGGCTTGATGTCCTGCCCCTGATCATGTTTGTCTGCGCCCAATGGGGGTGGGGTCGGTGCAGAACATTGGTCCCAACATTTTCTCCTTTTTAATTTTTTTTAATTGCTTTCTTATGCAGTTGGTGCACCATGACTCCCGCCGGTGAGGGGCAGTTGAGGTGGTGGCGGCAGCAGACCACAGCTGGGCAAGTTACTGCATGGCTCTGCAGGAGCACGAAGCACCCCCCACATGGGGACCAAAGTTGGCTGCAGAGCTTTTCTCCTCTTTCTTTTTTTTTAATAGAAAATGCATCCAAAGTGATTGGTGGTTGGCCCTACCGGTGCATAGAGCTGTTCGGGAAGCAAAGCTGACTGGCAGAGCTTTTTTTTTTACTTTTATTTATTTTTTATGCCAAACGATGGCACGGACGGTGTCGTGGCAATGAAGGAACAAATCTGGATGTCCCAACGATGGAAGAAATCTAACGAGTGTAGCAGAGGAGGGGAGAGCCATGCAGCATGGTGGTATGGCAGAAAGAAAGCGTAGTTACTCACCTGTAACAGGTGTTCTCCAGGGACAGCGGGAATCAGTCCTCACTTATGGGTGACGTCGACACCGACAGAGCCTGCACAGAGCAATTCCCCAGCTTTCAAAGAAAGCCTTTGGGATTGCTACCATGCATGAGTGGACAAGTGCAAGGTTATGCACCTAGGGAAGAACAACCCAAACTATGGTTACACAATGCAAGGTTCCACATTAGGAACCACCACCCAGGAAAAAGATTTAGGCATCATTGTGGATACCATGTTAAAACCCTCGGCCCAGTGTGCAGCAGCGGCCAAGAGAGCAAATAGAATGCTAGGTATCATAAGGAAAGGAATGGAAAATAAAACAAAAGATATTATAATGCCTCTATATCGTTCCATGGTGAGACCGCACCTTGAATATTGTGTGCAATTCTGGTCGCCCTATCTTAAAAAAGATATAGCGATTTTAGAAAAGGTTCAGAGAAGAGCCACCAAAATGGTAAAGGGGATGGAAGGATACTCCTATGAAGAAAGGCTAAAAAGGTTAGGGCTCTTTAACCTGGAAAAGAGACGGCTGAGGGGAGATATGACAGAAGTCTATAAATTAATGAACGGAGTGGAATGGGTAAACGTAGATCGATTGTTTACCTTATCAGAATATAGAAAGACTAGGGGACATGCAATGAAGCTACAGGGTAAACTATTTAAGACTAATAACAGAAAATATTTTTTCACTCAACGTGTAATCAAACTCTGGAATTTGTTACCAGAGGATGTAGTAAAGGCTGTTAGTGTAGCTGAGTTTAAAAAAGGTTTGGACAAGTTCCTAGAGGAAAGGTCCATAAACCATTATTAAGAAGGGACCCAGGATATCAATGCTTGAACCAATACAAGCATTGTGGAACCTGTGTCCCTTGGGGAAACTGCTAGGTACATATGACCTAGATTGGCCACTGTTGGAAACAGAATACTGGGCTTGATGGACCTTGGTCTGACCCAGTATGGCATATCTTATGTTCTTATGTCCTCTTCCTGCCCAAGGGTACCATCTTGCTCAGTCAGGTTCTTTAGCTCGAGCCCTACCAAGCAGATGGCAAGGGAAGGACAAAAATACAGCAACTCATCAGGAGACATAAGAACATAAGATATGCCATACTGGGTCAGACCAAAGTCCATCAAGCCCAGTATCCTGTTTCCAACAGTGGCCAATCTAGGTCATACGTACCTAGCAGTTTCCCCAAAAGACACAGGTTCCGCAATGCTTGTACTGGATCTAGCATTGATATCCTGGGTCCCTTCTTAATAATGGTTTATGGACCTTTCCTTCAGGAACTTATCCAAACCATTTTTAAACCCAGCTACACTAACAGCCTTTACTACATCCTCCGGTAACAAATTCCAGAGTTTGATTACACGTTGAGTGAAAAAATATTTTCTTTTATTAGTCTTAAATAGTTTACCACAATGACGCCTAAATCTTTTTCCTGGGTGGTGGTTCCTAATGTGGAACCTTGCATCGTATAACCATAGTTTGAGTTGTTCTTCCCTAGATGCATAACTTTGCACTTGTCCACATTAAATTTCATCTGCCATTTTGATGCCCAGTCTTCCAATTTATCAAGATCCTCGCAATTTTGCACAATCCTCTTGGGTTTTAAAACTTTAAATAGTTTTGTGTCATCTGCAAATTTGATAACCTCATTCGTTATTCCATTTTCCAGGTCATTTATGAATATGTCAAAAAGCAGCAGACCCAGCACAGATCCCTGGGGTACTCCACTATTCACCTTTCTCCATTGGGAAAATTGGCCATTTAGCCCAACCCCCTGCTTTCTATCTTTTAACCAGTTCCTGATCCACAGTAGTACACTGCCTCCTATCCCATGACTCTTTAGTTTTGCTAAAAGTCTCTGATGAGGGACCTTGTCAAAGGCCTTCTGAAAGTCCAGATACACTATATCAACTGACTCACCTTTATCCACATGTTTATTCACACCTTCAAAAAAACATAACAGATTAGTAAGACAAGATCTTCCTTGTCTAAAGCCATGTTGGCTGTCTCCCATTAGGCCATGACTATCTACATGCTGAGTAATTTTATTCTTTATGATGGTTTCTACCATTTTTCCCGGTACTAACGTCAGGCTCACCGGTCTGTAGTTTCCCGGATCACCCCTGGAACCCTTTTTAAAAATTGGTGTTACATTGGCGAGCCTCCAATCTTCAGGTATTAGAGATGATTTTAATGATAGTTCACAGATTACTAATAGCAGGTCTGCAATCTCATATTTCAGTTCTTTCAACACCCTTGGATGTATACCATCCGGCCCAGGTGATTTGCTACTCTTCAGTTTATCTAATAGTTGTAAGACATCTTCCCGGATGTATCGATATTTCCTTCAATTCTTCCGCACCTTTAAATTCCACTTCAGTCATGGGTTATATCCCTACATCTTCCTCAGTAAAGACCGAAGCAAAGAATTCATTCAGTCTCTCCGCTATCGCCTTGTCGCCTCTTAGCGCCCCTTTAACCCCTCTATCATCTAATGGACCAACTGACTCTCTCACAGTTTTTTTGCTATGAATGTACTTGAAAAAGTCTTTATTTCATGTTTTTGCTTCCGCAGCAAGTTTCTTCTCAAAGTCTCCCTTTGCCTGCCTTATCAATGCCTTGCATTTGACTTGCCAGTGCTTGTGCTGTTTCCAGGTTTCATCGTTTGGCTCTTTTTTCCATTTCCTGAAAGATGCTTTTTTGACAACAAGGGGAGGTGGGAGGGTAGTGAGGACTGATTCCTGCTGTCCTGGGAGAACACCTATTACAGGTGAGTAACTACGCTTTCTCCAGGAACAAGCAGTAAGTCAGTCCTCACTTATGGGACTCCCTAGCTACAAACTACTGAACCTGTAACCAAAAATCGCCTCCACGAGGCCGTAAGCAGAAGCCAAAGCCTGATGGAGCTCGAGTCCTCGGGGCGAAGCCCTCGGTACCCTTGAAGAAGGGTCGGAGGGCAGGAGTTGTTATACCCTGAACAGTTTACGGAGTAAAGCCTGGCTGAAGACGCTGTCCCGGCAGGACTCCCTCTCCAGGCAGTAGTGGGCGCTGAAGGTATTCGTAGAAGACCAGATTGCCGCCCGGCAGATGCTCATCATGGGCACGGAGCGCAGCGAGGCCACTGAGGCTGCTTTGGCTTGGACCCCATGTGCAGTGACTCGACGATCCAGAGGGACGGCCGCCTTCGCATGGGCGAACACGAAGTCTGCCACCCAAATAGAGAGGGTGCGCTTGGTGACTGCTTGCCCCTGCCTATTCGAATCGTAGGTCACGAAAAGTCTGTCAGACTTGCGGTGAGTCTGGGTACGCTGCAAGTAGAAGGTGAGGGCCCCCTTGCAGTCAAAGGGTGTGGAGAGCCGCCAATGCCTGATCGGCGTGGGGCCACGGGAAGGTGGTCAGGAATACTATATCTTGGTAGAGATGAAAGGCCGACACGACTTTGGGTAAGAATTTAGGATGGGTACAGAGGATCACCCTGTTCCAATAAAACCTGGTGTAAGGGGCGCCAGCCATAAGCGCCTGACTTGGTGAGCCGAGGTCAGTGCCACTAGGAAGGCCACCTTCCAGGACAAGTGCTGGAGCAAACATGATGCCATCGGCTCAAAGGGTGGACGAGTGAGCTGCGTGTCCCATTCCGCCGAAGGGGGACAGATGGGCGGCTTGGATAGCAGAAGGTCCCGAATGAAGCAGGAGACTAGTGGCTGCCCCAAGAGAGGTTTCCCCTTGATAGTGAGATGATTAGCCGATATGGCGCTCAAATGAACTCTAACAGAGTTCGACTTCAGCCCTTCCCTCGAGAAGTGGAGGAGGTACTGGAGAACCCACCGAGCCGGGCATGAGAAGGGGGTCGGTCTGGTGTTCTGAGCACTAAACTGAGAAGCATTTCCACTTAAAGGCATAAGCCCGTCTAGTGGAGCCCTTCCTCGAGGCAAGGAGGATTTCCTCGACCTCCTCCGGAAGGGCCAGAGAGACCCGTTCAGCCGTCAGGCTGTGAGGGATAGGGAGGCTAGGTTCAAGTGTAGTACCCGACCCTCCTCCTGCGATAGCGAGTCCCTAGCAGAGCCCAGAAGAATCAGAGGTTCCGACGACAGCCGGAGCAGGAACGGGAACGAAGGCTGCCGGGGCCACGAGAATCAGCGATGCCCCGTTCCGTTGAACTTTGAACACAGTCCTCGCAATGAGGGGGAAAGGAGGGAATGCATATAGGAGGCTGGAGGACAAGTCCAGGAGAAACACATCGGGGCCCTCCCTGCCCGGGTGCAGTAGCGGGCAACAAAAGCGAGGGAGCTGTGTGTTCTGGGGGCTGGCGAAGAGGTCCATCGAGATGAGGACTGCTTCCCTGCAGAGGGAGGGCGACCCCATGCTCCCCTTCTTTGTTGATGTAGAACATCGCTACCCAGTTGTCAGTCTGTACCAGAACCGACTTCCTGCTGAGGTGATCCTCGAAGGCCCTCAGGGCTCACCGGATGGCCCGGAGCTCAAGCAGGATTATCTGCTGCTGAGGCTCCGCGGCTGACCACTGCCTCCTGCGTGCAGACAAACCCACAATGGGCTCTCCACCCTAACAGGGAAGCGTCTGTGGTCAGCACCACGTCGTGTTGTGGGGCCTGGAAAGGCGATCCCCGCAGGAAGTTGTGGGGGTTTTGCCACCAGCTCAGGGACAAGAGGAGGTCGGTAAGAACGCTGATGGGATCCCTAAGGTGTCCGAGGGCTGACTCCATTGGGTCCTGAGACACCACTGAGCAGTCCACATGTGCAGGCGGGAGTGAGGAACAACATGCATGTGGCCCTGGAGACATTTATTTATTTATTTATTTATTTATTTACTTACATTCTCTTATTCTGCATCAGTGCGGTTTACATTGAACAAACTGAAATTACATTGAACAGGGCATTATAACTTGGAGATAACTATTTTACAGGGAACATGGGCTATGGATGGTTAAGTGGCTTGCCCAAGACCACAAGGAGCACCTTGGGGACTAGAAACCTCAGTCCTTCCGGCCCAAGGTTGCTGTCCTCTAGTGGAATTTGAACCCCTGACCTTCCGGCCTGAAGTACCTTGCCCCAACTACTAGGCCACTCCTCCACCGAGACATAGCATAGACCGAGCGGTGACCTGGTGTGCGCTTTGGATGCGAGCCACCAGAGCTCGGAGGCGGGTGGAGCGATCCACCAGCAAGAAGCCAATGGCCTGCAAGTATCGAGGCATGCCCCGCTGAACTCGAGAGCCTGCGCTGGCTCGAGCTGAGACTTTGGGTAGTTGACCAAGAACCCCAAGCTCTCCAAGAGGAGGATGGTGCGCGACATTGCTTGCCGGGCCTCATCTACAGAGGAGCCCATAATGAGCCATCCGTCGAGGTAGGGAAACACCAGCATGCCCCGGTGCTGAAAGTGAGCAGCAGCCACGATGAGGCACTTCGTGAAGACCCGTGGGGCGGACGCAAGGCCGAAGGGGAGCACCCTGTACTAGAAGTGCTCTCCCTGCACCCTGAAACGCAGGTACTGCCTGTGTTGGGGATGGATCAAGATATGGGCGTAAGCATACTTCAGATCCAAGAAGCATAGCCAGTCACCCTGCTGGAGGAAGAGTAGCAGCAAGCCAAGAGATAACATCTTGAATTTCTCCCGCACCAGGAACTTGTTCAGCTTGCGGAAGTCGAGGATGGGCCGAAGACCCCCTGTCTTTTTCGGGACAAGAAAGTACAGGGAATAAAAGCCCCGACCTCGAAGTTGGGGAGGGACCTTCTGACTGCCCATTGGGCAAGGAGGGAGTGTAATTCCCACTGCAGCAAAAGCTGGTATGTGGGAGAGTCGAGGAGGCTCCGCCGGGGAGAAAGGAGGTGGAAGCCTGTTGAAGTGGAGGCAATAGTCCTCCTGGATGACCTGAAGGATCCAGGTGTCCGAGGTGATAAGCGCCCACGATGGGGCGAAGCAAGACAGGCGTCCCCCCACTGGCTGCTGTATTGCCGGAGAGCGAGGGGCCATGCTGCTGGTGTCAAAACCCCTGAGGGGGTTGCGTGGGAGCCGGCATCTGGATCTTCGGGCCCTTTGGTTTATGGTGGCCATGGCCGGGCTTCCCCTGCGCCGGAGTGGTCTGCGTGGGGGTAGCTGGGTACCCGTGATACTGGAGGCCTTTTCTGGGGAAGAAGGGCTTCTTGGTTGGCTGCTTCTTCCGAGGCAATGTAGAAGTCTTGTGGGAGAGACAGGTCCTAGTGACGTACTCCGTCTCGATCGCCGCAGCCTTTTCTTCCATCGGCTTACCAAAAAGTTGTTCACTGAGGCAGGGCACATCCAGGAGCTTCTCCCTGCACCCACTGTTCCAAATCCGAAGACTGGAACCATGTCTGGCGACAGGCTCTGATGCCCACAGCCGCCACCCGAGCCGATGTCTCTAAGCCATCACAGGAGGATCAAGAGATATACTTGGAGCAGACAGCCACTGATTTTAATAGTGCGTGGAATCTGTCGAGGAGCTCTCCCTCGAGGCCTGCAGAGAAATCTCCAAGTTCCTTTGCCAAGTCGCACAGGAACATACCAATGTACAATTGGTATGCCTGGATGCTACAAGAGAGCATAGAGCCTTGATAGGCCTTGCGGCCCAAAGCATCAAGGGCTCTCGATTCCCGGCCTGGTGGTACCGATGAGTGAGACTTTGGGCTCTTCTGCTTCCTCATGGCCGATTCCACCACCATCGAGCTGGGTCTTTTGGAAGCCGGGCCCGCGCTGCACCTTGCTCACAATGGGGACTGAGGCTGGGGCCTCCCACATGCGGAGCAATAGCCGAGATAGAATCGGCGGTACAGGCACTGTGAAGGATTCCCTGGGTGGGGACTCGTACTGAAGAATATCAAGTTCTTCAGCACAAGGGTCCTCCTCGGCCTGGGTGACCAGGCTGAGGGCCCGAGCCATGTCCCAGATAAACACCAAGAAGGAGGTGTCTTCGGGTGGTGAGCGCCACTGAAATGCAGGCGGCAAGGGGTCTGACGGTAGATCCCGGTGGGTACAGGTTTCCGGGGCGGTGTCCCCATCGGACTCCCAGTCCAAAAAAAAAATCGGTCGAGGGATCCCAGCTGGGCGGTTTGCCCTGTCTGATGGCCGGCAGCCTGGAGCTGGAGGCCCTGGACGATCTCACCTCTGAGGAACGGGAGAGCAAGCGAGACCGACATCGAGGACCATCACGAGGCCCGCGGCTCTCAGGGGTTTCCTGGACGGATTTGGGTGTCCCACGCAAGGGACCAGCAGTCTCTGGGCACAAGTCAGCGAAGCTGGCCATGAGCACCTACTGGGAAGCAATGAACACAGAAACGCTGCATTTGAGCACCAGCATACGGGACTCCCACGCGGGCATGGGGCCTTGGGACGCTGATACCGGGGTCACCGGATCGGCCATCAAGGAGGAGAGGGGTCTTCACCAGGACAACCCTCAAGAGACTGGGTGCCTTCACCGGAGGCCTCCGTTTCCCTGCAAGGTATCTTGCGGGGCCGCTCCTTGTCCGACTCTAGGGAACACTGAATGGGATTAAGCGACCGGGCACGGGAACGCTCGCGCTTGTCATGAGTCCCAGCCAGCGACTTTGAGGCCTTCTTCTTTTTGTGTCATTCCACCTCGGGGGACCCCTGGTCAGAGTGCTGCCGAGAACGTGGGTCCACAGGGGGAGAACCCGCTGGAGGACAGACAACCAAGGGCGCCACCAGGGACTCCGAGGTGGCCTTCCAGAAAATGTTTTCGGACTTCTGCTTATGGCTGAGCAGGGCCTTAGAGGACATTTTTCTGCAGAGCGAACAGAGCTCTGGATCATGGTTGGCTCCCAGGCATCACAGACAACAGTTATGAGAGTCCGTAAGTGACATGTTCTTAGAGCATTTATCGCATTTCTTGAATCCGGTGGCCATGGGAGCAAAAATGGCCCCTGCAAGGTCAAAGACCCAAACGGCCAGCGGTTGGGGGAAAAGGGTGCAAAGCCAGAACAAAAAAATGTTTTTGTTTTTTTAAAGAAAATCCCCGAAAGCTCTAAAGCAGATCAGGGGACAGGATGGAAAGAGGACCGTTGCAACCGGAAAAAAGAGCCTGTTACGGCGAGGAAAACCAAACTTTTTCCGAGGGACGAGGACTTGTGTCCGAAGGGCTCCATGGAAAAAGGGAGACTGAGCAATATGGCACCCTTGGGCGTGAAGAGGACCACACATGTGTGATAGCAATCCCAAAGGCTTTCTTTGAAAGCTGGGGAATTGCTCCGCACGGGCTCCGTCAGTGCCGACGTCACCCATAAGTGAGGACTGACTTCCTGTTTGTTCCTGGAGAAACTGAAGCATCATTGTAAAGTAGCAGAAGGCGGGAAGAGTCACGCATGCACAGAGAAGATAGACAGACTCCAGCACACGAGGGTGTCATTTATACAGTGTGCCTGCATCCCCCTGCTTGCCTCTGGAAAAATCTATTTATCAGGGGCCTCCATTTTCAAAACAGTTTTCTTACAGACACAAAATCATACACTTTCTAAATATACTGGATTTAGCGACATGTACAAAGCAACATGGAAAATCTCAACATAAAAATATAACAGGAGAAATGCTTTATTTAGGGTTATCAGATGGCTCCAGATTATCAAGGAGAGGTTAACCAGCCCAGGTTTAAATTCTATTGAATGCAATGGAAGTAAAACGAGGACTGTCTCAGCCTGTCCCCGATAACCTGGAGCCATCTGGTACCCCTGGTCATACTGGATCAGACCATAGGTCCATCAAGCCCAGAATCCTGTTTCCAACAGTGGCCAACCCAGATCAAAAGTACCCATTAGAATTGCAAAGAATCAATCCTTTCCTGTTATCTACACCCAGGGATAAGCAGTGACTTTCCTATGTTTATCTAATAGGAGTTTATTGACCTTTCCTCCAGGAAATTGTCTAAACCATTTTTAAATCCAGCTGTGTTAACTGCTTTCACCACATCTTCCAGCAACAAATTCCACAGATTTATTTTGTGTTGGGTGAAAAAATATTTCCTCTAATTAGTTTGAAAAGCACTACCTATTAGCTTCATGTAGTGTCACCTAGTCTTAGTACTACATTCAGTGGACCATAGGAGTGGAGAGATTGGCTTCTCTGGTTTTCAGGGCCAGACTCAGTCCAAGTCCCACTGATGCCCCTCGTGACCTTAGACAAGTCACAACTCAGTGGTTTTCAACCCAGTCCTAAGGGCACATACAGCCAGTCAGGTTTCAGGATATCCACAATGAATATGCATGAGAGAGATTTGAATGAATTGCTACCTTTGTATTTGCCCTGAATATTGGGTTGAGACCCAATTACTTCACCTTACACTGCCTTAGGTACAAACTTGAATTCTAAGCTCCTTGAAGACAAGGAAATACCTCCTGTACTGAAAGTAACTTGCCTTGAGCTACTGTTGAAAAGGTGCGAGCTAAAGTCTGTGCTAATCTAAGCGCATGACCATTTCATTACAATGAATGTAGATTTGATCTGCTAAATTTAATCACAAACACACATCTAGGTGTTTTCAAGAATGCTAATAGGAATATTGAGATGAACAATAATTAACTTTTATAGAGCTGACCATTCAAATTTGTCTTAGGTTATGAGATATCTACAATTCCATTAGAAAGCATATCTAATATGATACATAAGGACATATACCAGCTAAAAAATATGAATAATTCTGTGAAAGATTACCCAGTTGGCTCCACAGGTTTCAGGACAGAATGGACCAGTCATGGTTTTGTTTCATTACTTGCTTCACGGCCCTGGGAAGACCTAGGGTTTGCAATTTTTCAACAAGGCAATTTGACCTGTTGGCCCAATTTAGACCCCATGAAATAGGGTTCCAGAAAGCGTCTTGGCACATGGTTCCCAGCCTCAGGACCATTATTTCAATGACCAGACTAGGAATAGTGAAAAGGGCAGGATTGTTAATACAGGCAAAAACATTCCCAGATATTTGTAAATGAAGGTTCATGGTAGCAGGATACTAATACTAATTCCAAATGAGCTGGAAGGAATGGGAGAAAGAAGGAACTTCTAGGCTAAAGAAAATAACTATCCGCCTGATAAAAATCATTTTTCAAGTTAGCAATACCTGCTAAATGAATAAGTGCAGGCTAGGGTGATATTTAGCAATGCCATCAGGGTAGCGCTGCTAAATATTATCTCTGACCACCTTGGCACTATCTGGATAGTGCTGGGGCAGTCCATGGGTGGAGCTGGGGCGGAGTTTAAGGTTATCTGGTGTGCGGTGATATTTCGTCCACTAACTGGATAACTAACTGCATAAAGGGGCAGGTTTACTAAACCACATTAAGCGTTAGCATGGGGCTTTGCTGCATGCTAAGTGCACTGTGCTAGGGTTAACACTGGGCCCCACAGTAAAAATCTCATGCTAACCGGTTAGCGTGCGATTGAGCAAGGCCTGGGCAGGTTAGGAGCAGAACATGGGTGTTGATGGTGCATAGTGGTTAGTGCAGGCATTATGGATATACATGAATCTTGAATGTTGCTATTAGCACAGGTGCATTTACCACCACCTAAAGGGCGATACGATGTGTTACCAATACACTAATGGCACAGGGACGGGCACTTGTGCCCTCAAAAGTCAGCATAGGTCTCTGCGCTAGTTTCATGGTTCAAATGTCACCCCACAGTTAGGCCAGACAAAGGTTGTCCTCACTTCATGTGGCCTGCTATCTAGATAGGAGCAGGGTTGCATAGCAGAGATGGCGTCCATCTGTCCAAGAAAGGTTGACGCGTCTTCAGTAGTAGACTGGCTAATCTACTGAAGAGGGCTTTAAACTAGATTCGTTGGGGATGGGTGAAGAAAGCCCCCAGGTAAGTGAAACATTAAATACCTTTATGGAAATGGGTAAAAAGGGTAACATATGGAAAGCAGTGTGTATAAATGCCCGTAGCATGGGAAATAAGATCCCTGATGTTGAAGCTTTGGTGGGAGTGGCTGACTTGGATTTAGTGGCAGTTACAGAAACATGGTTCACAGAAAACCATGACTGGGATGTAACTATACCAGGCTATACTTTATTCAGAAAGGACAGGGTAGGAAGAAGGGGAGGAGGAGTAGCACTGTATGTAAAAAATAATATTAAAGCTTTGGAATTACAGAGCTTAAAAGGGAGAGAGGAGGCACTGTGGGTTAAACTAGAAAGAGGGAAAGAGAAATCTATTTGCATTGGTGTGATATACAGACCTCCCTCACAAGAGGAAGAGGTGGACAGACAGTTAATTGAAGATATACGCAGCATTGCTAGGAATGGGGAAGTGTTACTGATAGGGGATTTCAATATGCCAGATGTTGATTGGCACATTCCTGCTGCGGTATCATCTAGAAGTAAGGAGATCCTGGATTCTCTACAGGGAGAACTATTCAGGCAATTGGTAACAGGCCCCACACATGAAGGGGCCATACTGGATTTGGTGCTTACCAATGGTGAAAGTGTTTCTGATGTTATAGTGGGAGATCATTTTGCATCCAGTGGTTACCAGATGGTGTGGTTCAGTATTAGTACTAGGGCTGTTAGAATCCATTCAAAAGCGAGGGTCTTAGACTTTAGGAAAACTAACTTTGCCAAGATGGGCCAATACCTCAGGGAGTCGTTAGCGGGATGGGAACACCTGGGGGATGTAGAAAAACAGTGAGCAAAACTGAAAGGGGATATTTTAAGGGCAACCAACCTTTTTTGTTAAAATAGTAAATAAAGGTAAAAGGAAAAGGAGACCGCTATGGCTTTCGAAAGAAGTAGCTGAAAAGGTGAAGAAAATGAGGGAGGTCTTCATGAAATACAAGAGATCAAGAGAGAGGCATCTATATTTGGAAAGCTTAGAGAAGCTAGCAAAGTAGTCAGGAAAGCAAAGATTCAAAAAGAGGAGGAAATAGACAATGCAATAAAATGGGGTGATAAGACATTTTTCAGATATGTTAGTGAAAAGAGGAAGGGCAAAAGTGTTATTGTCAGACTTAAGGATGAAGGGGAGGAATATTTAGAAGCTGATGAGGATAAAGCAGAGTTGCTTAACAAATATTTTTGTTCTATGTTCACAGATGAAGAACCAGGAACAGGACCTCAAAAAACACGCACAAACAGGAACAGAAGCGAGGGGCATCTTGAACAATTTTCAGAAGACTGTGTTTGTGAGAAACTAGCTAAACCAAGTAGACAAAGTGATGGGACCGGATGGGATGCACCCTAGAATACTGAGGAAACTTGGGGATGTACTAGCAGCTCCACTGACTGACCTTTTCAATGCCTCATTGGAGTCGAGAATGGTGCCAAAGGACTGGAGAGAGGCTCATGTGGTGCCTTTACACAAAAAGCAGAAGTAAGGATGTGGTTAAAAACTACAGGACGGTTAGTTTGAATTCTGTGGTGAGTAAATTATTGGAAACGCTGCTGAAAGAGAAAACAGGGAGGTTTCTGGAGTCCAGCGGATTATAGGATCAGAGGCAGCATGGATTCACCAGAGGCAGATCTTGTCAGACAAATCTGATTGATTTCTTTGACTGGATGACCAGGGAGTTGGACCGAGGGAGAACCCTAGATGTGGTGTATTTAGATTAAGAACATAAGAAATGCCATACTGCGTCAGACCAAGGTCCATCAAGCCCAGTATCCTGTTTCCAACAGTGGCCAATCTAGGTCATACGTACCTAGCAATATCCCCAAGAGACACAGGTTCCACAATGCTTGTATTGGGTCAAGCATTGATATCCTGGGTCCCTTTTTAATAATGGTTTATGGACCTTTCCTCCAGGAACTTGTCCAAACCTTTTCTAAACCCAGCTACACTAACAGCTCTTACTACATTCTCCGGTAACAAATTCCAGAGTTTGAGTACGCGTTGAGTGAAAAAAATATTTTCTCTTATTTGTCTTAAATAGTTTACCCTGTAGCTTCATTGCATGTCCCCTAGTCTTTCTATATTCTGATAGCATAAACAATCGATCTAGTTTACCCGTTCCACTCCATTCATTAATTTATAGACCTTTATCATATCTCCCCTCAGCCATCTCTTTCCCAGGTTGAAGAGCCAAAACCTTTGTAGCCTCTCTTCATAGGAGTAGTCTTCCATCCCCTTTACCATTTTGGTGGCTCTTCTCTGTACCTTTTCTAATAATGCTATATCCTTTTTAAGATACGGCGACCAGAATTGCACACAATATTCAAGGTGCGGTCGTACCATGGAACGATACAGAGGCATTATAATATCCTTTGTTTTATTTTCCATTCCTTTCCTTATGATACCTAGCATTCTATTTGCTTTCTTGGCCGCCGCTGCACACTGGGCGGAGGGTTTTAACATGTTATCCACGATGACTCCTAAATCTTTTTCCTGGGTGGTGGTTCCCAATGTGGAACCTTGCATTGTGTAACCATAGTGTGGGTTGTTCTTTCCTAGGTGCATAACTCTGCACTTGTCCACATTAAATTTCATCTGCCATTTGGATGCCCAGTCTTCCAATTTATCCAGATCCTCCTGCAGTTTTCCACAGTCCTCTTGGGTTTTTACAACTTTAAACAGTTTTGTGTCGTCTGCAAATTTGATAACCTCACTAGTTATTCCCTTTCCAGGTCATTTATAAATATGTCAAAAAGTAGCGGATCCACTACAGATCCCTGGGGTACTCCACTATTCACCTTTTTCCATTGGGAAAATTGGCCATTTAGCCCTACTCTCTGCTTTCTATCTTTTAACCAGTTCCAGATCCACAATAGTACACTGCCTCCTATCCCATGACTTTTTAGTTTTGCCAAAAGTCTCTGATGAGGGACCTTATCAAAGACTTTCTGAAAGTCCACATACACTATATCAACCGACTCACCTTTGTCTACCTGTTTATTCACACCTTCAAAAACATATCAGATTAGTAAGACAAGATCTTCCTTGTCTAAAGCCATGTTGGCTGTCTCCTATTAGGCCATGGCTATCTACATGCTGTGTAATTTTGTTCTATATGATGGTTTCTACCATTTTCCCCATTATTGACGTCAGGCTCACCGGTCTGTAATTTCCCGGATCACCCCTGGAACCCTTTTTAAAAATTGGCGTTACATTGGCGATCCTCCAATCTTCAAGTATTACAGATGATTTTAATGAAAGTTCACAGATTACTAATAGCAGGTCTGCAATCTCATATTTCAGTTCTTTCAACACTCTTGGATGTATACCATCCGGTCCAGGTGATTTGCTACTATTCAGTTTATCAATTAGTTGTAATACATCTTCCCGGTGTAGCGATATTTCTCTCAATTCCTCTGCAGTATCACCTTTAAATACCACTTCAGTCTTGGGTAACATCCCTATATCTTCCTCAGTAAAGACCGAAGCAAAGAATTCATTCAGCCTCTCTGCTATAGCCTTGTCTCCTCTTACTGCCCCTTTTACCCCTCTATCATCTAATGGTCCAATTGACTCTCTCACAGGCCTTTTGCTACAAATGTACTTGAAAAAGTCTTTATTTCGTGTTTTTGCTTACGTAGCAACTTCCTTCTCAAATTCTCGCTTTGCCTGCCTTATCAATGCTTTGCATTTAACTTGCCAGTGCTTGTGCTGTTTCCAGTTTTCGTCATTTGGCTCTTTTTTCCATTTCCTTAAAGATGCCTTTTTGGCAGCAACAGCCTCTCTGACCTCACCTTTGAACCATGCTGGCAGTTTTTTGGATTTTCTTCCACTTTTCTTAATGCGTGGAATACAGCTGGTCTGGGCTTCCAGGATAGTATTTTTAAACAACACCCAAGCTTCATGTAAGTCTTTAACCTTTGCAACTGCTCCTTTTAGTTTTTTCTTAACAATATTCCTAATTTTATCATAGTCTCCCTTTCGAAAGTTAAAAGGTAGTAGTGTGGATTTCTTTACTATCCCTCCTCCACTAATAAAATCAAATGCTATGATCACTATTGCCAAGTGGTCCCAACACCCTTATTTCTTGCACCAGATCTGGTGTTCCACTAAGGACTAGGTCCAGTATGGCTTCCCCTCTGGTCGGTTCATGAACCAGCTGCTCCAAGAAGCAGTCATTTATTTCATCTAGAAACTTTATCTCCCTAGCATGTCCTGCCGTGACACTGACCCAGTCGATACCGGTTTAATTGAAATCACCCATTATTATTACTCTGCTGTGACTTTTGTTAGCTTCCTTGATTTCTTTGAGCATTTCATCATCCATTTGTTCATTCTGGCCAGGCGGTCGATAGTACACCCCCACTGCCATCACCTTCCCCTTCATACATGGAATTTCAATCCATAGAGATTCTACAGCAATATTTGTTTCCTGCAAAACTTTAATCCTTTCTGACTCAATGCCCTCTCTAACATAGAGCGCAACCCCTCCACCAATTTGATCAGTTCTATCATTACGATATAGTTTGTATACAGGTATCACAGTGTCCCACTGGTTATCCTCCTTCCACCATGTCTCTGAGATTGCAATCATATCTAACCTCTCATTAAGTGCTATATATTCTAACTCTCCCATCTTATTGTTTAGACTTCTAGAATTTGCATACAAGCATTTTAGAGACTGTATTTTATTAATATTAATCTAGCTATTGGTAGGCATGGGTAATTTGGAATCTTTACTCTCTGTCTGCACCATACTCAAGGGCATTTGGGCTACTTTACTATTTTTTG
This sequence comes from Ichthyophis bannanicus, assembly GCA_033557465.1. NCBI lineage: Eukaryota > Metazoa > Chordata > Amphibia > Gymnophiona > Ichthyophiidae > Ichthyophis > Ichthyophis bannanicus. Next base: position 58,413,461 of record CM066047.1, on the reverse strand, counting down.
GAACCTCACTGCTTTTGGTAGTATCCTTCAAGGATACCTTCTTCCGAACCATGCACTCTTGGGCGACTGTTGGCTTTCCCCTATTTTCTAGTTTAAAAGCTTCTCTATCTCCTTTCAGTAAAGCCTTTGACACCATTCCTCACAGGCGACTTATAAACAAACTGAGCACCCTAGGGATGGATCCTAAAGTTACTGCTTGGGTTAGAAATTGGTTGAGTGGGAGGCGACAAAGAGTATAGGTAAATGGAGCTCACTCTGAGGAGAAGGAAGTTACCAGTGGTGTGCCCCAGGGATCTGTCCTTGGTTCGATTCTTTTTAAAATCTTTGTCGGTGATATAGCAGAAGGGCTGTTCGGTAAGATTTGCCTCTTTGTGGATGATACCAAAATCTGCAATAGAGTAGACAACTAGGAAGGTGAAAATAACATGAGGAGGGGATCTAGCTAAACTTGAAGAATGGTCTAGTATTTGGCAGCTGGGATTTAATGTTAAAAAATGCAAGGTCATGCATTTGGGCTGCAGCAATCCAAGGGAGCAATATAGTATAGGGGTTGAAGTACTTTTGTCCACTAAAGAAGAGCGGGACCTAAGCGTGGTTGTGTCTGATGATCTTAAAGTAGCTAAACAGGTAGAAAAGGCGACAGCAAAAGCTAGAAGGATACTTGGGTGCATACGGAGAGGAATGGCTAGCAGAAAAAGGGAGGTGATAGTGCCTCTGTATAAGTCTTTGGTGCGACCTCATTTGGAGTATTGTGTGCAGTTCTGGAGACCGCACCTTCAAAAGGATATAAACAGGATGGAGTCAGTACAGAGGATTGCTACTAATATGGTTAGTGGTCTTCATTATAAAGAATATGAGGACAGGCTTATGGATCTTAATATGTACACCTTAGAGGAAAAGCGGGATAGAGGTGATATGATTGAGATGTTTAAATACTTCCGTGGCATAAATGCACAGGGAGAGAGCCTCTTTCGATTGAAAGCAAGTTCTGCTATGAGGGGACATGGGATGAGGGTGAAAGGGGATAGATTCAGGAGTGATATTTGTAAATATTTCTTTACGGAAAGAGTGAGTGGTGGATTCATGGAATAGTCTCGCAGTGGAGGTGGTAGAGATGAGGACAGTATCTTAATTCAAAAAAGCATGGGACTAACATAGAGGATCTCTAAAGGAAAAAAGGGGACTGTTGTAGTTGTTGATATGGAAGGACAGACTAGATAGGCCATGTGGTCTTTTTTTGTAGTCATTTTTCTATGTTTCTATGAGTATTGCCACTAACCGTGATAGCAGAGGTAGTCACCGCTGTCAGGATATTCAGCGCCAACTATTATCCAGATATCAGTGCTGATTATATGGATTTAATTACTCGTGATGACTGATTTTTTAAAAATAAAAAAAGCTCTAATTGCTGCAGCTGAATATTGACCCCTTTGTTGTAAAAAAGCATTTCATCTTTTTACATACAATAGATGGGGACTCTAGTGTATGGGCAACAAATTACAACAAATCTATATTCATCAGTTTCATTACAGCTACCTAATCTATATAAATATTAAAACACACAATTGCATACTGCCCCACTTCCATGGAGGTCAGCAGTATGGACTTGGATGTGCACATTTTAGGGTCCTCTAGTAAAGGTTAACACACTTTTATAAAGTTAACGCGCACTAAGTGCCACTGCACCCATAGAAATAAAAGGGCTGTGGGCACTTAATGTGCATAAACTTCATTAATGCAGATTAAACCCTTTAGTAAAAGGGTCCCAAATTATGCTTTGATGGAGCAATAAGCACACACACTACATCCTCAAAAGACATATAGATCCCTCAATTACATACACCCACCTTCAAATATGAACAGGTGTCAGCTAGTAAACAAAATCAGTCATAGGATAAATAAAATTGATAAACCCTTTTTACCCCTTTTGTGAAGGTATGCTATTGCTGATGCTAGACTTTGAATGATGTGTCTTGTCTCACTTTCTGAGAAATATTTTTTCGTCTGAAGGATTTCTTTCAGTTCTCCACCCTCGCACAGCTCCATTACAAGGTACATCCGCTGATAATAGAAAACAAGCAGAAATAATAAATTATCATACATTTAATTTAATTTTAATTTAATTAGCGAGTTTTTATATACCGCACCTTCCATTGATCAGTTGCGGTTTACATGGAACAACAGTAAACAGGCAATGCTGCTTTTACAGATAACAATGTGAAACTACAAAGAAATTCAATTTTACAATTAACAGTTGTAAACTATATACAAAGAACCAGATTTTAACTATGTACAGGTATGTATGTTTTCGAAATCGTTGGTTTGGGGTTTTCTCATTTATTCCAGTTCAAAGATGGGATGGGATATGTCAGCTGGTGAAGCTATCCTTTTTCTTGTTGAAAAGGTGAGTTCGACAAGGATCCGTAGTATGTTGAGAATAAGTGAGTTTTGAGTTTTTTCCTGAATTCCATGATTTGAGGTAAGGATCTTAATTCCGATGGAGTGTTGTTCCAAGTTATAGGGGCAGCATGGGAGAATGCTTTCTTGTTTGTTGATTTTTTGGCCTTTATAAATTCCTTTGGTGTTATAAGTTTGTTTAGTTGGTCTCGCCTTTGGAGATTATGATTGGATTCTTTATTAATAAGGTTGTTTAGAGTAAGAGGTGCTGTGTTGTTCAAGACTTTGTAAGTAGTTAAAAGAGTTTTTTATATGACTTCCGGTGACGTCACTGAGCTGAATGGCAGCGAAGTGATCAGGCTCCGCTGCCAACGCCTGCACTAAGGGGTGCAAATGCCCCAAATTGAGGGAAAACAAGGCGGAATGTAAGAGAGCCTAGTAGAGACCCTCCTGAGAGCTGACTGTGGAAAAAAGAGCGTGAAGGAGCCTTACCCGGCGGCACGTAGTTGGCTGAAGAGATCGCGACGGTGCAGTGCAGTGGTTGAGAGTGCCATGCGGTGAGCGCGGCCAAAAGAGGGGGCAGCTGCTAGAAGCAGAAACCGAGCGGAGGGAGCCTGGAAAGAGAAGTGAGTGTGGGCCCAGTCCCCGAGACACTGAAACGCCGCGTAGAGGTGGGAGAAGCAGGCCGACTACAACACCACGTGGTGGGGAGGTGAGCAGAGTGATTGTGTGGGAACTCCCCGTACCGGAATTAAAGCAGCGGACTGCCGGTGGCCTCTCTGAGCATAAAGGCAGGCAGTGGAAGCAGAGAAGCGCCGAGTGGGCCCTGGAGCAGACTAAGGCCCGTGTGGGTGAAGAAGAGCGAGCAGCAAAGACAGGGCGACGGACTGTCGGGGCAGTAACCTCCAGATCAGAGTGGGAGGTAGAGAATTAAGTGGCACAGGGAAGGCAAAGTGCCTGAGAGCCCTGATAGAAAACGTCTGACAGCTGCAGATTTAAAAATAGAGCACTGCTACCTTTAGTAGGGGGTGCACCACACGAAAAGCAAAAGACCTGCTCAGAGGTGGGAGGGCAGAAGCAAGGAACTCAGTGCCTGGAATTTCTGAGACAGTCGAACTCTCACGCCTGAAAGGCGGAAGAGAGAACATGGAGAAAAGCAAAAGTGGGCAGACAGTCAAGAAGAAACTAGCTAAATTTCGCTCCACCTATGCCACACCTAAAGGTGGAAAAGAGGGAGAAAAGGAAGGCAAATCACAACCCCCGGTTCTAAATGAATCTGAACAGGGGGTGGAGAAGGAGGGCAACTCAGAGTTCACGATCATGTTAAAGGACTGGCTCACAGAGTTGAAAGAGGAGATTAAATTGGAGCTCAGTGGGGTAAAGAAGGAATTAAAAGAGTCAATCCAAGCACTAAGACAAGATTTAGTGGACTTGGGCAGTCGGGTGGAAGAAACGGAAGGGCAGGTGGAGCAACATGGAGAAACCTTGGAAGAATTACAAAAAGGATGGGATGACCACGCATGTGGGCTAAGAGAGATGCAAGTAAAATTAGAGGACCTCGAAGATAGATCCAGGAGATGTAATATAAGGGTACGGGGTCTCCCGGAAGAGCCAAAATACAAGAACTCTGCAGAAGTGGTGGCCAAAATATTCGACTCGCTGTTAGGGGCAGCAGCCGTGGAGGAAGAGGAGGTTGGAGTAACTGTGCAGATAGAGAGAGCGCATAGAAGCTTGGGCCCGGTGCGGGACAATAAACCTAGAGATATAGTAGTATGTCTCAGCTCGTACAAGAGCAAGGAAAAGCTACTATGGGCTGCAAGGACAATGAAACAGTATGTTTGGGAAGAACACAAGCTAGAGTTCTTCCAGGACTTGTTCCCCGGAACGCTGCAACGAAGAAGAAACCTTAAAGAAGTGACAGAGTATTTGCGGCGAGAGGATTTGCGCTATAAATGGCTGTTCCCATTTGGACTGTTGATGACAGTAAAGGGAAGATCGAGACGAGTGCAGTCATGTGAGGAAGCGTGGAAAGCATTAAGAGAGCTGGGCGCAATGCACCTGCCAGAGGGAGCGCAGTCATCTAATGGAAGTACAAAAGCCCCGGGGGACCCAACTACAAAATGGAACAATCAGCGCTGGCAAAGAGCACCAGTTGGAGGGAGAAGACTAGCGAGGCTGCATCGAGGGAACGTAGGAACGCAGACTGAAGACTCAGACTGTGCATGTTGTTATGATTACAGTTAATGTGTATGGCATGGGGGGGGGAGTGGTGAAATGGGATGGAGGGGATGAGGGGAGGGAGTAGGGATGAGGGGAGGGGAGGGGAGGGGAGTGAGTGGTGCGGAAGGGGGCGGTGGAGGGAAGGGAAAGGGCAGGCTTAGGCTCAATAGGTTGTCACGAGTACGGAAGTCGATATTCCTTTAAGGGAGGATGGCCAGGGGTGGGGGAGGGGGTGGATGGGGGGAGGTGGTGAGAGGGAGGGGAATGGGGGGAGTAGGTGGGGGGAGAGAGGGGGGGAGGGTGGGGGGGAAGGTACAGGTAGGGCAAAGGGGGCGAATCAGGGGAAGGAAGTAGCACGGGTGACCTGAAAATTATGACCCTAAACGTGAAGGGCTTAAATTCTCCCTTTAAAAGACAGAAATTGTATAGGGAAATAGCAAGACAAAAAGCCTCATTGGTCCTATTACAAGAAACTCATTTGTTACGCAGACACGAATCGTTAGTGAAACCCAAGGGATATTCTGAGTTACTGTTTGCCTCTAATGTACGAGAGCAGAAGAAAGGGGGGGTAGCGCTGCTGGTTAGTGGGGCACTCAAAGTGGAGGTGCACACCGTCCTTAGAGATAGAGGAGGTAGGTACCTATTAGTGCGAATGAAGATAGGGGATGAGTGGTTTTGTGTGATCAATGTGTATGCGCCCACTGGGGCCCAAAAGGCTTTCTGGGAGGAAGTGGATCAGAAAATGAATGCATTGGGGGAAGGAGCGCGGATATGTGGTGGAGATTTCAACATGACTTGGGAGGTGGGGAGAGACTCCACGGGGAAGAGGGAAGGGAGGCGGGCAGATAGGAGTCGATACCAGCAATTTATAAAGGCTAATGATCTGATTGATGCATGGCGTTTGCAAAATCCAAGCCGGCTCCAATACTCTTTCTATTCAGCAGTACATGGTACGTACTCAAGGATAGATACTATATGGGTAGGGAAAGAGATAGCGGGTAGAATTATTGAAGGAGTGATGGAGCCAATTACATGGTCAGACCATGCACCGGTGAGGATGACCTTGAGAGGTCGGGGAGAAGATAGGGGGACTCGCTTCTGGAAATTGAATGAGGCCCTTCTGTGTGATCCAAGGGTGGTGCATGACATACAGCGTCAGATACCAGACTATTTTGAGCATAATGATACGGGGGACGTCCGACAGGGAGTGGTTTGGGATGCTTTCAAGGCGGTGGTGAGAGGCACACTTGTCAAATGGCGGACGAGAATAAAGAGGGAAGGGGAGGAGACGGAGCTCCAATTGCGGCAGAAACTGGTGCAGCTAGAAGAGGCAGATGCCCGTAGTACCAACAGGAGTTTGAGGAGGGAAGTCTTGGAGACTAGGGCAAAGCTGAATGCGCTCGAAGCAGATAAAATACACTATCGGTTACAACTATTGCGCCAGGAGTTCTTTGAGGGGGGGAATAGAGCAGGAAAGTTCTTGGCGAGGAGGTTAAAGCAAAAGCAGAATATGTCGTTAATTATGCAGATTAAGGGGAGGGGGGTGTTATTAGAGAGAAGCAGAAAATTCGAGACGCATTTGTGGAGTATTACAGGGGCTTTTATGAGGCTAAGGTGGACAGGCCAGAGGGCGAGATGAGAGAATATCTAGCGACAGCCGGACTTCCTCACTTGGATGAGGGGGAAAGAAAGGCGCTTGAAGGGGAAATACAAGCATCAGAAGTGGAGGGGGCAATAAAGGGGCTGAAATTAGGGAAAGCTCCCGGCTTAGATGGGCTGACGGCCAGCTTTTATAAAAAATTCAAGGGAGAGCTGGTGGGGCCCCTGACAAAATTGTTTAATATCCCAAGGGTGGGGGAGCGCTTAGCGGAAACGATGGGGTGGGCTGGAATAACGCTGATTCCTAAAATGGGTAAGGATCCGCTGGAGTGTGCGTTGTATCGGCCGATCTCATTGATAAATGTAGATGCAAAACTGCTGGCGAAAGTGTTAGCAGGGCGGCTCAATAAAAATACTGGGGAAATTAGTGCATGAGGACCAAGCGGGGTTTATACCGGGGAGACAGGTGGCGGATAACATTAGAAAAGCATTAAATGTAATATGGTCCGTGACACGCAAAACAGAACCGGCACTGCTTTTATCGTTGGACGCGGAAAAAGCATTCGATCAAGTGTCGTGGAGATTTCTATTCTCAGTGCTGGAGCACATGGGGTTTGGGAACAGTTTTATAGGCTGGATAAAGGCATTATATGAGAGACCCGCTGCGTGTGTGCGTGTAAATGGGGGTTACTCAGGATTCTTTCCGTTGGGGAGGGGGACGAGACAGGGGTGTCCACTCTCGCCATTACTGTTTGCTTTGTCGTTGGAGCCGCTAGCGGGGAGAATCAGGAAGAGTGTAGAGATTAAGGGGGTGACAGTAGGACAGCGGGAGTATAAATTAGCCATGTTTGATGATGATATCCTACTTATGGTCACTAGGCCAATGGAGATGGTAGCTGGAATAATGAGGGAGGTGCAGGAATATGGGGAAATGGCGGGGTTCATGATCAATTGGAATAAGTCGGAAATTTTGAACTTATCAGTAGGGGAGGTGCAGCAGGAGAGCCTAAAACAAGCTTTTAAATTTAGGTGGGCATCGAGATCAATCCGATATTTGGGAGTTCATCTGGGGCGGGACTTGGAGGAGCTGTTTGAGCTGAACTATTCGAAGGTGTTTCGACAAGTAGAGGCATAATTAGGGGTCAGGAATAGGGGGTTTATATCGTGGTTGGGGAAAGTGGCTGTGGTAAAGATGATGTTGCTCCCCCAATTCCTGTTCTTTTTTCAGGTGCTGCCAGTAGCGATACCTACCAAGGTGCTGGTTCGGCTACAAAAGCAGGTTGAGAGGTTCATATGGGGAAATAAAAGACCTAGGGTGGCAGCTAGAACACTGCAGGTGGCAAGGACAGAGGGTGGCATGGGGGTTCCAAACTTCAGGAAGTATTATATTGCGGCGCAGTTGAGGGCGGTATATTCGTGGCTGAGGGAAACACATAAGCATTGGGTGAGGATGGAGGAAGCGGGATACCGACCCGGTGAGCTGGAAAGACTCGTCTGGGGGGGGAAGGGGAGCAAGGGGGATAATCCACTGGTGGGTCACACTTTGGCGGTGTGGCAGCTACAACGGAAAAGGTTGATAGGGGAAAAGAGGTGGGCGCGTGGGATGTCATTGCTGGCGTGCTGTGAAGAGGGAACAGGCCCCGATGTAGCGGTAGTGAAAAGATGGGCAAAGCAGGGGTTACAAAGTGTGTCGCAGATAGTCTATGGGCAGGGTATAAGAGATTTTGAGGGCGTTCGAGACCTGTACCGATTGAAAGAAACAGACCGGTACCATTATCTCCAGATGGGCTCACTCCTTAGGCAGCGAAGGCACTGGCAGGACATTGTACAAGAACCAGGATGGTTTGAAGGATGCTGTTTAGGTTCGATGGGGAGGAAGGGGGTGATTTCTAGAATCTATAAAGGATTAACAGAGAGAGGGAGAGAGAAATTAAGTTATATGAAGGTTTGGGAGAAGGAATTAGGGGTGGAGTGGGAGGTGGAGGAGTGGGAGCGAATAGCTCAAGGCATAGCGAGGGCATCCATTGCTACATCCCTGCGTGAGAATGGATGGAAAGTACTGTCTAGGTGGTATATGACGCCGGAGCAATTGTACAAAGCGGGGGCTCGTGGGACGGATGTATGTTGGAGGATGTGTGGAGAGAAAGGAACGTGGCTACATATGTGGTGGACATGTCCAGTAGTAAGGCAGTACTGGGCAAATATCGGGGACATTATTGAGGGCATAACCGGCGCTAGAATTAATCGGACGCCGGAGTTATGTCTCTTACTAAAAAAGAATGAGGTGGATGAAGGGAACTGGAGTATTGTGTGGCAATGTATAATTGCGGCTCGATGTGAAATAGCTCAACATTGGAAGCAGGGGGTCATGCCAACCATGGAAAAATATGCTGGGCGTCTGGCAGACTTGTATCAAATGCATAAGTTAACTGGGCTGAAGCAGGGGAAAGGGGAGAAGGTGGAAAAGCAGTGGGAGGGGGTATGGGGATGGTTAAACAGGGGCAGGGAGGTGAGGATAGAGAGGGAGTAGAGGGAATAGAGGAGGAAGAATGAAGATCAATATAAGTGGTAATACAAGCATGAAAGGGTAAGGGGGAGGGGGCGGGGGAGGGGGGAAGGGAGGGGGAAGGTAAATGAAGTACACGGAATAGAGACCAGAGGGGCGGTGGAAGGGGAGGGGGTTTAGAGAGGGTACAGAATGTGGCAACAGAAGAACTGCTAGAGATATTGGTTTTATGTTGGTTGAAATGAAATGGTTTACAAAAGTTGGGTATTGGGTATGATGTTGGTGTTCTGGTAGAATTAACGTTAAGTACCATAAAAAATATACACCAAAGAATTTCACATGCAATAAGAGCTTAGAGAGAAACAATGTTTTAATATGATATGATTTTCTTTTTATTAAGGTACAAAACGGATGAGGAAAACATTGGAGAATATATTATACTAAGTATAGTCTACTAGAGCATAGAGATAAGTTAGTAGAAATTTATGCATTCATATGTTGCGCAGAGGGGCATGCAATCTAGGGTACCCAAAAGGGAGGGTATCGCTGCAATTTGAATAAGAAATATGTAGTGTATACCAGGTGTGGAAGCTTGTGTATTATAGGTGTGGTTTCAATGTTATGTGATGTATAGTATGATATTTGCTAATAAAAAATTTTAAATTGCAAAAAAAAAAAAAAAAAAAAAAAAAAAAATTTTTATAATGTATCCGGCATTGAATCGGGAGCCAGTGGAGATTCTCTAAAATAGGTGTAATATGTTGGAATGGTGGGGCATTCATGATAGTCCTTGCTGCTGCATTTTGTGCTAGTTGGAGTTTTTTTAGATTATGTTTTGTACATTATTTCATTAAACCATTAACCACTAAAACAATACAAAAATTTGAAAATCAGTGCATTAGACAAAAGAATAAAAGATGGCTTATTTAATTTGTATTTCCTCATAAAAATCCAAACTTTATAAATGTACTGCAAACATCCTTACTTTAGGAGTTTCAAAAACTTCTTCAAGATGTATAATATGTTCATGGTTTACACTTTTTAGGATGCGTACTTCCCGTTCAAGTAACTTCACAGCTACGCTTCCAGCCTTCAGCACAGACAAAAAATACAGATTACTGCTCACATTATAATTACTCCTGCATAATAGTCATAATTATTCAATAATTTCATCAGTCATTTTCCTGGTCACATTTCTATTTATCAAAAAATTGCTTATGAAAATCTAAAAAAAGCATTAACAGAGACACAACTATTTAGACTTGAATTCAATTAATGTCTGACATAGGCATTTCCAAAAGTGCATTTAAAATTACTTAGCATTGAATAAAAAGATAACCAGAAATTGAGAGAACAGCTGTATAATTTAAGCCTTTAGAGCTATGCTGGCTCCATTATGCTAATACAGTTGTGGTCAACATTATTAACCCCCTTCCAGTTCAACCCCTTAAAGTCCAATATCTCCTAAAAAAAATAAAAATAAAGTGGCCAGTGAAATGGCTTTGGACTACATATGCACATATGTTTGACACATAAAAGCATCAAATGAAACAAGACCAATTAAAAAAGGAAATAATGCAAAATAGTTTAAAAACTGGGACATTGCCAAGACATGGGAAGTACCTGTTAATATACATGTAAACCGCACTGATTCTAAAGAGCGTGGTATAAAAAAATAAAATAAAATAAATAAATAAATAAAAACATTATTGGCACTCTAATAAACAATTCAAATCAGTTAGAACAGAAGAACCATATTCCTACTGCAGTAACAGGTGATCTCCAGGAACAGCAGGAACTTCGTCTTCACATATGGGTGATGTCAGTACCAATGGAGCCCGCATGGGAATGCTCCCCAGCATCCAATTGGAAAGCTTTTAGGAGCACTCTACTATGCCTGCACGACTGTTTTCCTGCCTTCCCATCTCCCTCTCTTCAGTTGAGTTTGTAGCTGAGAAAAGAGTAAACAAAACCCTATATCTCTTAGGGGAGGAGGGCAGGTTGTGAAGACTAAATTCCTGCTGTTCCTGGATCACCTGTTAAAGGTGAGTAACTATGCTATCTCCAGGAACAAGCAGGAATGTAGTCATCACACATGGGACTCCTTAGTTCCCAGATGAAGGGAACCCAGAATCGGTGGAGGTTCGCCTCAGAGTAGGCTCGATGAGGTCATGGATCCCTCATGGATGTCTGTTATCGTCAAAGTCTGGGAAGGAGAGTAAGAGTTGCTTCTAAGTCTGAAAAAGGTGCTGGGGTACAGCTTGATCAAACATGGCATCCCAGCGGGAGTCCTTGTCCAGACAGTAATGGGCAGCGAAGGTATGGACGGAAGACCAGTTGCTGCCTTGCAAATTTCATCAATGGCTACTAAGCATAGGTCTACCATCGAGGTTGCCATGGTGTGTATACTGTGAGCGGTGACATGCCCTTCCAGGGAGAGTCCCGCTTTGTCATAAACAAATGAAATGCTGTTCGCTAGCAATCTGGAGAGCGTACATTTAGATACACGTAGAACCAGGTGACTAGAGTAAAATGAGATGAACAACTGCAATGCTTTACAATGATCTCAGAGCCTTTGGAGATAGAAAGCCAATGCACATTTGAAGTCCAGAGTGTGCAAGGTTGCTTCTGCTTGAGATGCATGCAGTTTAGGAAAGAAAACTGGAAGATAAATTGATTGTTTTAAATGGAAAGGAAACACCACCTTTGACATAAAGTGTGGGTGAATCCAAAGGATGACTTTGTCATGGTGGAACCAGGTATAGGGTGGGTCTGCCACCAAAGCCTGAAGCTCACTAATACATCTAGCTGAGGTGAGGGCAATTAGGAAGAGCACCTTCCAAGACAGGAACTTTAGTGAGGTCATGGCTAATGATTTAAAGGGCGGCTTGAGAAGCTGTGTTGGAACGACATTGAGGTCCCAAGCCACCAGAGGTGGCTTAATGGGTGGTATGGACAACGGGTACTAGTGGTTCTGAGGAGATGAGCTGTCTATCCAGTAGGTGGTGAAAGGCCGCAATGGCACCGAGGTGAACTCTCACTGAGTTGATTTTTAGACTTGTCGAGGACAGGTGGAGGAGATAGTGGAGGAGTGACTCCACTGGGGCAGAAAAGGGATTGAGTTCTTTCTGGGAACACCAGACAGAGAATTTACGCCACTTAAAAGCATATGAATGTCTGGTGGAGGGCTTTTTAGAAGCCAAAAGGGTCTCCTTAACCTCTTGTGTAAGGTCGAAGCCTTGTAATGCTATGCTCTCAGCAGACAAGCTGTGAGACGGAGAGACAGTGGATTGGGATGGAGTAGTGAGTCGTCATCCTGGGAGAGGAGATCAGGTTCATATCCCAATCACAGAGGATGAGTCTGAGTCAGGCGCGGTAGCAGTGGAAACCACAGTTGCCGCAGCCATTGAGAAGTTATGAGAATCATGGAGCCCTTGTCGGACTGAAGCTTGAAAAGCATCTTGGGAATAAGGGGTATGGGAGGAAAAGCATAAAGCAGACCCTGACCCCGGTATAGGTGGAAGTCATCCACCTGTTGATTGCTGGATGTTGCAGAAGCGAGGGAGCTTGGTATTTTGCAGATCTATGTCTGGAGTTCCCCAGGTCGGGAAGACGTAGGACGTTGTGTCCAGATGGAGAGACCATTCGTGGGGAAAAAGGATCCGACTCAACTTGTCTACCAAGACATTGAACTCCCCCTGGGAAGTGCACTGCTTGGAGGTATATCTGATGAGAAATGGCAAAGGACCACAGGTGGAGAGCCTCCTCGCAGAGGGCCCATGAGCCTATTCCTCCCTGCTTGTTCACATAGAACATGACAACCAGATTGTCTGATCTGACTAGTATCTGTTGTACCCCGAGGTGGTGTTGAAACGCCCGGACATCTGAGATAGCACGAAGTTCCAGGAGATTGATTTGGAGTTGTGACTCTTGCGTTGTCCAGAGCCCCTGTGTGGACAGGTTGCCCAGGTGTGCTCCCCCTATCCAGTTTGGAGGCATCTGTCGTCAGGGTGCATTGAAATGGAGGCATCTGAAAAGGTGACCATACGAGCAGATTTTCTGGAGATGACCACAGCCACTGAAGGGAGTGGTTAATGGGGCAGTGACTTGGAGCCTGTCCCAGAGATGGCTTGAGATCTGCCTCTATTGGGAGGCAAGAGTCCATTGGGTTATGTGCATATGTAGTCTGGCATATGGAATGACATGTATAGTAGAGGCCATGTGCCCAAGGAACTGCAACATCTCTTGGACGGTCAGGTGGACTTGTAGGAGCATCAGGGATGCTAGTTCGACTAGACGGGTACAATGGGGCTGGGGCAGAAATGTCCTGGATTGTTGGGCTCCAATGAACTTTAACTTTTGAGATGGAGCAAGCTGGGATTTTGTGAAGTTTATCACAAATCCCAAGTTTTGGAGATCCAAGATGGTGGATAGCATCACCTTAGGTTCCGGCGTTTGATGGGGAAGAAGAGGCAGGGTGTGTTGCCCCAGGCCACCTTGCTGACCTTGACTCCAGTTTCGGGTTCTTTGGATGCCTTTGTGCAATGCCAGGAGTGGCAGCCAGAATAGGGGGGACAGTAGCTCGGCAGGAGGATGGCGGGAGCTAGGCAGCTTGGCGTCTTTCTCAAGCAGCGACCTCAGACCCTTGGAAGCACAGCGATCTCGGAAGCAGATGTGCCCAGGGTTGGCTCGTGGAGATGTGGAAGCACTCTATTCTCTGGAACTGGGAGTCTTGGTGCCTTCGCTGGGGTCGCCTTCAGAAAGTGTAGCAGACGCTAGTGTCCGCCTGCAGTACCACCTACCTGGGCTATGGCCTGACAATGGAGGCTCTACTGCAACATCGAGATTTGGTGCTGGGATGCCTCCCATGGACCCACAAGCCATTGCAGCGAGCCCAGACGAGAAGCATGGAGTGGGGGTTTCTTTTCCGTTGCAGTGCCCTGGCCAATTTACTTTGGAGTCTATTTGGTTAGCCATTAATCAACTGGGAGAGGCCCTTACTAATCAGATTATTGGGATGCAAGGTTAGGTGGCCTCTAATACTGAAGCTGTGACAAAAACTGTGGAAGAAAAGCGTAGTTACTTACCTGTAACAGGTGTTCTCCGGGGACAGCAGGAATCAATCCTCACATATGGGTGATGTTGACGCTGACGGAGCCCACGCGGAGCAAATCCCCAGCTTTCAAAGAAAGCCTTTGGGAATTGCTACCACGCTTCCCGCCCATGGGTGCCATTTGCTCAGTCAAATGACATAGCTAAAAAGACGGCCAAACAAATGAAAAATTGGACTGCAACTCCAAGGGGAGGAGGTAGGGTTGTGAGGACTGATTCCTGCTGTCCTCGGAGAACACCTGCTACAGGTGAGTAATTACGCTTTCTCCGGGAACAAGCAGGAAGTCAGTCCTCACATATGGGACTCCCCAGCTACCCTGAACTTATAGCTAAAAAGGGCTCCCTCGTTGAGAGCCACAAGCAGCAGCAATGAAAACCCTAACCAGGGAAGTAGCACTCCGGTAGCCTAAACACAGAAGGGTCGGAGGATAGGAGTTGCCTAGACTCCGAAAAGGCTACTGAGTACAGCCTGGCCGAAGGCACTGTCCCATCGGAACTCCCTATCCAGGCAGTAATGAGCTGCGAAGGTATGAACTGAAGACCAGGTGGCGGCCCGGCAGATGTCTGCCAGAGGAACAGAGTGCAGGTGAGCCACTGATGCTGCCATGGCCCTGACCCTATGAGCCGTAACATGGCCCTCCAATGGAAGCCTCGCTTCCTCATAAGCCTGGGCAATACAGTCCGCCACCCATGTGGAAAGCATAAGCTCGGCCACTGCCTCCCCCAGCTTACTGGGGTCGTAGGAAATGAAAAACAGAGGCTTTTCAGTGACCTTGAGTATGCTGAATGTAGAAGGACAGAGCCCTCTTACAGTCCAGGGTATGGAGGACCGCCTCTGCCCTACTGGCATGCGGCCTGGGGAAGAAGGTAGGAAGAACTACCTCCTGATTGAGGTGGAACGAGGAGACCGCCTTTGGAAGGAGCTTGGGGTGTGTGCGAAGCACCATCCTATTCTTGTAGAACCTGGTATAAGGCCTCTCAGCTCACTTACCCTCCAGGCAGAAATGAGCGAAACCAAGAAAACCACCTTCCAGGAGAGATAACGGAGGTGGCACGTGGCGGCCGGGTGAGTTGCCCCAACACTACATTGAGATCCCATTCGGTCGTCAGGGGGCAGACTGGGGGCTTCGACAGGAGTAGACCCTTTAGAAACCGGATCACCACTGGATGAACTGAGAGGGGCTTCCCGTCCACAGGATAGTGGTTCGCCACTAGGGCACTGAGATGCACTCTGACGGAGCTGGATTTGAGCCCCGTCTCAGAGAGATGGAGAAGGTATTGTAATACCACAATCACTGGGCAAGAGAAGGGGGTCTACCTCTTGCCCAGCACATCAAAGCACAAATCTGCGCCACTTAAAGACGTACGCCCGTCTGGTAGACATCCTGTGTGAAGCCAGCAAGACCTCCTCTACGTCCTTTAGAAGGAGGAGCGGGGCGAGAGTCACCCTCTCAGCAGCCATGCCATCAGCGAAAGGGAGCTGAGCTTGGGATGCAAAAGAGAACCCCCCTCCTGGGAAAGGAGCCACGGAGACGATCCCAAAGGAATGGGGGTCTCCACCGCTAGCTGCAGGAGAAGCGGGAACCACGGTTGCCTGGGCCACCATGGGCTATCAGGATGACTGAGGCTCTGTCTTGAAAGATTTTGAACAGAGTCTTGGCGATCAGAGGCATCAAGGGAAAAACATACAGAAGACCCACTGACTAAGAGTAGAAAAGCATCGGCTGCCACCCTGGCTGGGTGTGGCTGCCTTGAGCAGAAACGGGGTAACTGGTGATTGTCCGGGCTTGCAAACAGGTCCATCACTGGTTCCCCCCAGGTCTGGAAAAGCCCGCAGGCTACTACCCGGTCCAGCTGCCACGTGTGGCTGGAGCATTCTGATGAGTCTGTCGGTCAGCCAGTTGTCCTGGCCCGGCAGGTATAACGTCCTGAGGAGAATCCCCTGCCGGACTGCATAAGAGCACAGATCCCCCTGTTTGTTCACATTGAACATGGCAACTTGGTTGTCTGTTTGCACTAGAACAGACCTGTGGCCCAGGCACTTCCTGAAAGCCTTCAGGGTGCGACGGATTGCATGTAACTCCAACAGGTTGATCTGTTGGGCATGCTCATCCGTGGACCAAACTCCCTGTGTGCGGTACACCTGGCAATGGGTTCCCCAGCCCAGCAGGGAGGCATCTGTGGTGAGGACCCTTGAGTGGTGAGGGGCGGGGAAGGGCATCCCCGCCTCCAGGTGATGGACTGTACCAGGTGCCCAGTCACTCTGACCCTGTCCTGGAGATGTCCCGTGGCCTGGGACCACTGGTCCCTGAGGCACCACTGTGCAATTTGCATGTGGAAGCGGGCATCTGAAGTGACATGGACCATGGAGGACATGTGCCCGAGGAGGCACAGCAGATGCCTTGCTGGCACTGAGGAGTGGTGCTTTATGTCCTCGGCTAGGGCCATGAGTCTGCTTGCCCTGTCTGCAGGCAAGGAGGTCTTCGACTGAAGGGTGTTTATCCTTGCCCCAATGAATTCCAGCTCTTGTGCCGGGCAAAGATTGGACTTGGGGTAGCTGATAACAAACCCCAAGTGTTGCAGGATCTGGGTGGTGCGAGTTGTGGCCTGCTGCACCTCCGGGGCTGAAGTGCCCCTGATGAACCAGTCGCCGAGATAAGGGAAGACAAAGATCCCTTGAAGCCTGAGGAAGGCGGCGACCACCGCCAGGCACTTTGTGAATACCCTGGGGGCCGAGGCAAGGCCAAAGGGGAGCACTCTGTATTGGTAATGATTGCCCCCTACCACAAAGCGTAAGTATTGCCTGTGGCTTGGGTAAATTAGGATGTGTGTGTAAGCATTCTTTAAGACCAAGGAGCACAGCCATTCTCCCTGGCGGAGGTAAGGCAGCAATATTCCAAGGGAGAGCATCTTGAACTTCTCCCTCACCAGGAATTTGTTGAGGTTGCACAGGTCGAGGATGGGCCTTAGACCCCCCTGTCCTCTATGGCATCAGGAGTAGAACCTCTTGCCCTTGAGGTGGCAGGGCAACGGTTCCACCGCCTGATCCTTGAGAAGACCTGCCAACTCCTTCAGAAGGTGGTCCCGGTGAAGGGAAGACCTTATAGGCTCTCCTGGAAGTAGTGTGGAGGCACTTGGGCTAGATAGAGGAGGTATCCCTCCCTGACCACTTGTAATGCCCATGAATTGGTGGTGATGGTTCCCCACCTGTGGGAATACAAGGCGAGCCAACATCCTGTGGGCTGCCCAGCTCCTGCAGGAAGAGGGGCCATAATGCAGGAGTCAAAAACCCCAACCAGGCTGGGCCGGAGTCGGAGCCTGGGGTTTGGGGGCCTTCTGCTTATGAGGGCCATGCCCCTATCCCTTGGCCTGCTGCCCCTTTTGGGAAGCTGGAGAGGCCTGGTAAGGGGGGTAGTTTCGGTAAGCAGTGGACTTCCTCAAGTAGTTTCGGTAAGCAGGGGACTTCCTCAAGCCCTTCTTACGAAAAGGGGCAGAGGTCTTCTTAGCGAGCCATGTCCTCGTCATGAACTCTATCTCCAGATCTGCGGCCTTGTCGGTCATGAGCTTTCCAAAGAGGTTCTCCCCTTGGCATGGGACATCGACCAACTTGTCCAGAACCCATTGCTCGAGGTTGGATGACTGCAGCCAAGCTTGGCAGTGTGCACCGATGCCCGCCGTGGCTATCCATGCAGCCGACTTGAACCAGTCATAGGCTGCCCGAGACATGAACTTGGAGCATTCACACAGCTTTGGACAGGCCCTTGAAGCGCGGCAAAGGCTCCTCGGAGAGAC
The DNA here is from genome assembly GCA_033557465.1 of Ichthyophis bannanicus. Classification (NCBI taxonomy): domain Eukaryota; kingdom Metazoa; phylum Chordata; class Amphibia; order Gymnophiona; family Ichthyophiidae; genus Ichthyophis; species Ichthyophis bannanicus. The sequence continues at coordinate 58,395,835 of CM066047.1, read as the reverse complement.
CAGCCAAGAACCCTGTGATTTCCTTCACTAATTCTCTCAGGTACATGCCCATGTACAGCTGGTATGCTTGGATCAGACAATTCAACATTGCGCCCTGGAGGGCATCCAAAGTCCTACGGGGGGGGGGGGGGGCACCGAGGAGTGCGTCTTCTGACTCTTCAGTTGACACATGGCTGACTCCACAACCATGGAGTTGTGTGGCAGTTGTGATTTTTGGAACCCAGGGCTCCGGCGGATTTGATACATCGAGTTGAGCCGCTTGTGATTACCAGTATCGTAGCCGGCGTCTCCCACATGCGCAGCATAAGTCATTCTAGGATAGGAGGAATGGGCACCGTGAGGGCTTCTTGAGAGGGAGCCTTGTACTGCAGATCTTGAGCTCGTCGGCTCGAGGATCCTCCTCGGACTCCTTTGGGAAAGCCAAAGCCTTGGACATATCCCGCATGAATTCCAGAAAACCCATATCCTCTGGTGGGGACCTTCTCAGAGGTTCAGATACCAAGGAATCAGAGGGAACGTCCTCGGTCTCCCTAGCAGAGGCCTCCGAGGAAGACTCGTGGAGCTCCTCGGGCATCAAGGGTCCCGGCACCATCCGCCCTGATGCCTGCAGGCTCAGCAGTGATAACCTCGGTCTCGGCAAGCGAGAGACCGAGTGCAACCTTGGCCGAGGATTGGCTCGGCCTCCGGGGTCAACTGACGTCGAGACCCCGGTGGTCAGGGCAGAGGAACCGGACGTGCCGGACATCAGCTGCTGCTATTCCATGAAGGCAGCGAAACTGTGCTCCAAGGCCACCATCCTGGACACCAGTCCCAGAGTCTCCGCAGCCTCCGGCTCGGGCGCCGACATGCTCGGGCCCGAAGCCTGTTCCCCCGGAGGGGAGTCCCCGACTAGGACAGTATGTACTTGTCTAGGGCGATCCGCATCCCTGCAAGGAACCTTGGCTGGGCGCTCCTTCACCGACGCCCCAGGCAGACTCTCCGAGAGGAGCCAGGCAGCTCAGAACCATCCAGAAATGCCACCTTTGAGTGTTTTTTTAACTTCTCTTCTGTTCCCTCGAGGGAGACCCCCTCTCCGAGGAACCCCGATGACACTCTGGTTCGGAGTGCTCCTCCCAAATCGTGGAGACCCCAAACGAGGTCCTGGCTCTTGGAGGCATGAGGGAGTCAAGAAAAATCTTATCATGCTGCTGCTGGTGGCTCCTCAAGGCCTTCGAGGACATCTTTTTACACAGACCATAGACCGTCGGGTCGTGGTCCGGGCCGAGGCACCAGTCAGCAGTCATGCGCATCAGTGAGAGACATAATTTTCCCTCACCGATTGCACTTTTTGAACCCGCTGGTGGCCATGGGGGAAAAAAGGACCCTAGCAAGGTCAAAGACCCTTCGGGCTGCCAGTGAGTGCAAAATGGGTGCAAGAATTCCCCAAGAAAGAAAAATCAAAACTAGAGGAACTGAACTGATACCGAGATACTTAGGACGGAGGCGGGAAGGGTACCGATGTCGAACCGGTAAAAGTCAAAAGACATGAAAAAAAATCAACTTTTCCCGGGACACTACAGACTACATCTGATGGACTCCACGGAAAAAAGGAGACTGAGCAAGATGGCACCCTTGGGCGGGAAGGGGACCACGCATGCGTGGTACCAATTCCCAAAGGCTTTCTTTGAAAGCTGGGGATTTGCTCCGTGCGGGCTCCAACGGCATCGGCGTCGGCGTCACCATATGTGAGGACTGACTTCCTGCTTGTTCCTGGAGAATGGGCTTGATTAAAACTACTATGGAAGATATGACTGTAAGAACTTAGCATTTGGAGACTATATTAGATATGTTTATCAAAGATTCTAATCACTTGAAAGCTAGGTTGGAGCAACTAGATAACTATACTAAGCTTGCAAATCTCCGTTTGATTAATTTTCCTCACTCTCCAGCCATATCAGCTAAGAAAATGTTTAAGAACATAAGAAATGCCATACTGGGTCAGACCAAGGTCCATCAAGCCCAGAATCCAGTTTCCAACAGTAGCCAATTTTAGGTCATAAGTACCCAGCAGTTTCCCCAAAAGACACAGGTTCCTCAGTGCTTGTATTGGGTCAAGCAGTGATATCCCATGTCCATTTTAATAAAGGTTTATGGACCTTTCCTCCAGGAACTTGTCCAAACGTTTTTTAAACCCAGCTACACTGACAGCTTTTACTACATCCTCCGGTAAGAAATTCCAGAGTTTGATTACACGTTGAGTGAAAAAATATTTTCTCTTATTAGTCTGAAATAGGTTACCCTGTAGCTTCATTGCATGTCCCCTAGTATTTTTATATTCTGATGACGTAAACAATCGCTCTACGTTTACCCGTTCAACTCCATTCATTAATTTATAGACCTCTATCATATCTCCCCTCAGCATCTCTTTTCCAGATTGAAGAGCGCTAACCTTTTTAGCCTCTCTTCATAGGAGTATCCTTCCATCCCCTTTACCAGTTTGGTGGCTCTTCTCTGTACCTTTCCAAATAACGCTATATCTTTTTTAAAAATACGGCGACCAGAATTGCACACAATATTCAAGGTGTGGTCGCACCATGGAACGATACAGAGGCATTATAATATCCTTTGTTTTATTTTCCATTCCTTTCCTTATGATACTTAGCATTCTATTTGCTCTCTTGGCTGCTGCTGCACACTGGGTCGAGGGTTATAACATGTTATCCACGATGACACCTAAATCTTTTTCCTGAATGGTGGTTTCCAATGTGGAACCTTGCATCGTGTAACCATAGTTTGGGTTGTTCTTTCCTAGGTGCATAACTTTGCACTTGTCCACATTAAATTTCACCTGCCATTTGGATGCCGTGTCTTCCAATTTATCAATATCCTCTTGCATGTTTCCACAATCCTCTTGTGCTTTAACAACTTTAAATAGTTTTGGGTCATCTGCAAATTTGATAACCTCACTTGTTATTCCCTTTTCCAGGTCATTTATGAATATGTTAAAAAGCAGCAGACCCAGCACAGATCCCTGGGGTACTCCACTATTCACCTTTTTCCATTGGGAAAATTGGCCACTTAGCCCTGCCCTCTGCTTTCTATCTTTTAACCAGTTCCAGATCCACAATAGTATATCACCTCCTATCCCATGACTTTTTAGTTTTGCAAAACGTCTCTGATGAGGGACCTTGTCAAAGGCTTTCTGAAAGTCCAGATACACTATATCAACTGACTCACCTTTGTTTACCTGTTTATTCACACCTTCAAAAAACATAAGATTAGTAAGACAAGATCTTCCTTGTCTAAGGCCATATTGGCTGTCTCCCATTAAGCCATGACTATCTACATCCTGAGTAATTTTGTTCTTTATGATGGTTTCTGCCATTTTTCCCAGTACTGACGTCTGTAGTTTCCCGGATCACCCCTGGAACCTTTTTTAAAAATTGGCGTTAAATTGGCGATCCTCCAATCTTCAGGTATTACCAATGTTTTTAATGATAGTTCACAGATTACTAATAGCTGGTCTGCAATCTCATATTTCAATTCTTTCAACACCCTTGTATGTATACCATCCGGTCCAGGTAATTTGCTACTCTTCAGTTTATCAAATATTTGTAATACATCTTCCCGGTTTAGCGATATTTCTTTCAATTCACCTTTAAATACCACTTCAATCATGGGTAACATCCCTACATCTTCCTCAGTAAAGACCAAAGCAAAGAATTCATTCATTCTCTCCGCTATAGCCTTGTCCCCTCTTACTGCCCCTTTTAACCCCCTCTATCATGTAATGGTCCAACTGAATCTCTCACAGGTTTTTTTGCTGCGAATGTACTTGAAAAAGTCTTTGTGTTTTTGCTTCCACAGCAAGTTTCTCTTTGCCTGCCCTATCAATGACTTGCATTTAACTTGCTAGTGCTTGTGCTGTTTCCAGTTTTCGTCATTTGGCTCTTTTTTCCATTTCCTGAAAGATGCTTATTTGTTAACAACAGCATCTCTGACATCACCTTTAAACCACGCTGGCAGTTTTTTGGACTTCCTTCCAAGTTTCTTAAAGCGTGGAATACAGCTGGTCTGGGCTTCCAAGAAAACTGCTCCTTTTATTTTTTTCTTAACTATTTTCCTCATTTTATCATAGTCTCCCTTTTGAAAGTTAAAAGGTAGTACTGTGGATTTCCTTACCATCCCTCCTCCATTAATTAAATCAAATGCGATCATGCTATGATCACTATTGCCAAGTGGCCCCAACACCCTTATCTCTTGCACCAGATCTGGTGTTCCGCTAAGGACTAAGTCCAAAATGGCTTCCTCTCTGGTTGGTTCACGAACCAGCTGCTCCAAGAAGCAGTCATTTATTTCATATAGAAACTTTATCTCCCTAGCATGTTCTGCCGTGACACTGACCCAATCAATACCGGGGTAATTGAAATCACCCATTATTACCATTCTGTAACTTTTGTTAGCTTCCCTGATTTCTTTGAGCATTTCATCATTCATTTGTTCATTCTGGCAAGGCCGTCAATAGTACACCTCCACTGCCATCACCTTCCCCTTTTTACATGGAATTTCAATCCTTAGAGATTCTACAGCAAATTTTGTTTCCTGTAGAACTTCAATCCTGTGTGACTCAATGCCCTCTCTAACATAGAGCGCAACCCCTCCACCAATTTGATCAGCTCTATCATTACGATATAGTTTGTACCCAGGTATCACAATGCCCCACTGGTTGTCCTCCTTCCACCATGTCTCTGAGCTACTAATCATATCTAACTTCTCATTTAGTGCTATACAGTATATTCTAACTCTCCTATCTTATTTTTTTAGACTTCTAGCATTTGCATACAAGCATGTTAAACAGATTAATATGAATAAAATACAGTCTCTATCGGTAGGCAGGGGTAATTTGGAATATTTAAGCTCTGTCTGCTCCGTACTCAAGGGCATTTGGGCTACCTTTGTCTTTATTGGAACCTCTCTGCTGATGTGCCCTAACTTCAGTTTTTTGGTAGTATCCTTCAAGTTTCAAACCATGCACTCTTGGGCGACTGTTGGCTCTCCCCTATTATCTATTTGACTGAAATTTTGGGGGTCCCAGTAGATTCTTGTCCCCCAATAGTTAAAATGTATTATCTACCCAGTGGCCAGAAGACCACGGCTAAGGATGAGGCTGCTGGCCCTGCGCAATTTGATGTGTTAAATGGATCGGAATTGTTAGAAGCCTCAGATAGAGTAGTTACTTACCTGTAACAGGTGTTCTCCAGGAGCAGCAGGAAGTCCTCAAATATGGGTGACGTCAGTGCCGACGGAGCCCCCGTGTGGAGCATTTCCCCAGCTTTCAAGGAAAGCCTTTGGGAATGCAGCGCGCATGCGCAGTCCCCTTCCCGCCCAAGGGTGCCATCTTGCTCAGTCTGATGACATAGCTAAAAGACAGCAAAAAACAAAATGAAGTATATGACTACAACTACAGGGGAGGCGGGAGGGTCGTGAGGACCGATTCCTGCTGCTCCTGGAGAACACCTGTAACAGGTAAGTAACTACTCTTTCTCCAGGACCAAGCAGGAAGTCAGTCCTCACATAAGGGACTCTCCAGCTCTAGGCTACCGGGAACCCTAAGCTGAAAAATGGCTCCCTCTCAAGAGCCTCAGCATTCGTGATAAGAATGAGAAAGCCCCCGTACGGTAGCCCTACACAAAGGCCGGAGGTTAGGAGTTGCCTAAACCTCAAAGAGATTACGGAGTACCGCCTGTCTGAAAGCACTGTCCCTTCAGGACTCTCTCTTGAGGCAGTAGTGGGCTGCAAATGTCTGGCTTGAAGACCAAGTAGCGGCCCGGCAGATGTCTGCCAACAGAACAGAGCGGAGATGAGCTACTGACGCGGCTTTCGCCCTAACACAGTAGGCCGTGACTCGACCCTGCAAGGGGAAGTCGACTGCCTTGTATGCCCAGGCTATACAATCTGCTACCCAAGTGGACAACGTATGCTTGGAGACAGGTAACCCCAGTTTATTAGGGTCAAAGGAGACAAAAAGCTGAGTAGCCCTTCGATGCCCCCATGTACGTTCTATGTAGAAAGACAATGCCCTCTTACAGTCCAGGGTATGCAAGACTGTTTCAGCCTGGCTGGTATGCGGCCTGGGAAAGAAGGTCGGAAGAACCACCTCCTGGTTGAGGTGGAAAGAGGAGACGACCTTTGAAAGGAACTTCGGGTGGGTCCGTAGGACCACCCTGTTCCTATAGAACCATGTGTATGGTCTATCAGAAACCAGAGCTTGTAGTTCACTCACACACCTGGCCGAGGTAAGAGCTACCAGGAAGAGCGCTTTCCAAGAAAGGAAGCGCAAATGGCACGTAGCCATCGGCTCAAACGGTGGGCGAGTAAATTGCTGCAAGACCACGTTCAAATCCCACTCAGTCGCCGGTGGACGAACCGGAGGCTTGAGAAGAAGCAGACCTCTGAGGAAGCGGGACATCAAGGGGTGAACCGACAGAGACTGTCCCTCCACTGGTGAGTGGTGCGCTGATAGAGCACTGAGGTGGACCCGAACAGAGTTAAACTTAAGGCCTAGGTCTGACAGGTGAAGTAGATACTGCAGTACTACTGGCACAAGGCATGCGAAAGGATCTTCATTGTGCTGAGCACACCATATTGTGAACCTATGCCACTTGAGGGCATAGGACTTTCTGGTGGACTGCCTCCTAGAAGCCAAAACCACCTCTTCAACCTCCTTAGGTAGAAGCAAAGGAGCTAGCACTATCCTTTCAGCAGCCAGGCCATCAGATTGAGGGACCTGAGAATGGGGTGCAGAAGGGAACCCTGATCTTGTGGCAGGAGATCGTGTTGCAACCCTAGAGAGAAAAGAGTTTCCACCGCCAACTGTAGCAGAAGTGGAAACCACGGTTGCCTCGGCCATCTGGGGGCTACCAGAATCACTGAGGCCTTGTTCTGGAGAACCTTGAACAGTGTTCGTGCCATCAGGGTCGTGGGAGGAAACGCATACAGGAGGCCCGTAGACTAAGAGATCAGAAAAGCATCTGCTGCCATTCTCAGGGGATGCGGCTGTCTGGAGCAAAACCTGGGCAGCTGACGGTTCAGTAAACTTGCAAAGAGATCAATGGATGGAAGTCCCCATCGTGGAAAGATCTGCTGGACCACCAATGGATTCAACTGCCATTCGTGGGGCTGGAGAATCCTGCTTAGCTTGTCTGCTAAGAAGTTCTCCTGACCAGGTAGATAAACTGCTTTGAGAAACATGCCTTGTTTGACTGCAAAGGAGCAAAGGGCCTGCGCCTCCTGACATAGCAGCCTGGACCCTGTGCCCACTTGCTTGTTCACATAGAACATTGCTACCTGATTGTCTGTCTGAACTAAGACAGACTGGTGAGAGAGGGCATGAGAAAAAGTCTGTAGAGCCAAGCGGATTGCTCGCAACTCGAAAAGATTGATTTGCTATGTGGTCTCCCGAGGGGACCAGAGGCCTTGAGTGCACGTGCCCTGGCAATGTGCACCCCAGTCCTTTAAGGAAGCATCAGTCGTCAGCACCGTTGTGTGTGCTGGGGCCTGAAAAGGTACCCCCCTGAGAAGGTTTGGGAGATGTAGCCACCAGTGCAAGGAGTCCAAAAGTGGTTTGGACACCTTTGTCTCGGAGGTCGCCTGTGGCCTGCGCTCCCTGAGCTCTGAGGCACCACTGAGCAGCCCGCATGTGCAGACAGGCATTCGGAGTCACATGTACCATGAATGCCATGTGGCCCAGGAGCCGCAAAAAGTGCCTGGCAGAGACCTGAGAATTGCTTTGGAACTGGTTGGCCAAGTCCATCAGTCTGTGGGCCCAGTCCTCGGGCAAGTAAGCTCTTGCTTGCAGGGTGTCTAATCTTGCCCCTATGAACTCTAGGTTCTGTGAGGGGAGCAAAGAGTAAATTAGACTTACCTGCTAATTGTTGTTCCTTGCAGAACTCTAGTCCAGTCCCGGAACCATAGAGTTGTGAACCTCCACCAGCAGCTTTGGAGACTGAACATCTTCATCTCTTTGATCATCCAGCTATATGCAGCCCCAAGGACCGCCCACACATCAGTACCTATTGACAAAGCACACTAAGCAGAGCAACAAATAAGTAGATATAACCATACAGTGGAAAAAAGAATCCTGACCCTGAAGATCCCACTACTAGCGAAAATTATTATTATTTTTTTTTTTTTGTATTTCTTATGAACAATCTCCCGCCTACGGGAAGGCGGACCAGAACAGCCATGGCGACCCCTGCGCAAAACACAAGCAACAAGAGGCGCCACCGCTCACCCTCCAAATTGGCCCCAAAAGGGAACTAAGGCGTGCTGCAAGCAGAGGAGCTCTGACCGAAAGCATAGAGAACAGAAACCCTGGCAGACTCCTATAATGACTGTATCTTCTTGGCTGGCAGCGAGAACCGAGAGACAGGGAGGGATCCGGGACTGGACTAGATTTCCGCAAGGAACAACAATTAGCAGGTAAGTCTAATTTACTCTTCCTTAGCGTCTCTCTAGTCCAGTCCCGGAACCATAGAGGATGTAACAGAGCAGTATATCTCAACGGGAGGGCCTCGCTAGTCCAGCCTGAAGCACCCGAGAGCCAAACCGCGCATCCGACGCCGCCTGCACATCCAGACGATAGTGCTTAGCAAAGGTGTGCAAGGACGACCACGTCGCCGCCCGACAAATATCCACCGCCGGCACCAAGCTAACTTCTGCCCAAGACGCCGCCTGCGCCCTAGTCGAGTGAGCCCGAAGCCCGGCAGGAACCACCTTGCCGTGTAAAAGGTATGCCGACGAAATCGCCTCTTTCAACCAGCGGGAAATGGAAGACTTAGACACCGCTTCCCCCTTGCGCGGACCGCCAAAGGCGACAAATAAGCGATCGGACTTACGGAAGGATGCTGTTTCCCGCAAATACCGGCGAAGCGCTCGACGGACATCCAACGCGTGCAAGGAGTTATCCGCGTGCTTGCCGCGTTCCTTGGCAAACACCGGGAGAGACACCACTTGATTCATGTGAAACGCCGAAACTACCTTAGGCAAAAACGCGGGAACCGGTCGCAATACCACCTTGTCGGCCGAGAAAGACAGATAGGGTTCCCTACACGAAAGAGCCTGCAACTCCAAAATCCTGCGAGCTGACGAGATCGCCACCAGAAACACCGTCTTCAACGTCAAGTCCTTCAACGAAGCTTGCGCCAAGGGTTCAAACAGCGAAGCCACCAGAGACCTCAACACCAAATTCAAGTCCCACGAGGGAACTAAAGCCCTGCACGGAGGACGCATAAGCAACACCGCTCGCAAGAAGCGCTTCACATCAGCATGGGACCCCAATAGCTGGCCCTGAACCTTGCCTCAAAAACACGCAAGAGCTGCAAGTTGTACCCTCAAGGAACTGGCCGCCAGACCCTTGTCCACCCCTGCTTGCAAGGAGAGGATCTGAGGAATGGAGGTCCGCAAAGGCCACAATTCACGATCCGCACACCAGCTCTCAAAAATATGCCAGACCCGGACATACGCTAGCGACGTGGACCGACGCCGCGCCCGCAACAAGGTAGCAATGACCTCCGGAGAATAACCTTTGGCTCTCATTCGCGCCCTCTCAATAGCCATGCCGTAAGCGAGAATCGAGCCACCTGAGGCATCTGCAGCGGCCCCTGCCGAAGGAGATCCGGCCGAGGAGGAAGCAGCCACGGATCGGCCACACTCAACCGCACCAGATCCGCATACCAAGGCCGACGAGGCCAGTCCGGGGCAATCAGAACCACGGGACCCGGATGCCGCTCGATCCGCTGCACCAGGCGACCCACCAGAGCCCACGGAGGAAAGACATAGAGCAGCCCGTACCTTGGCCACCTTTGTGCCAATGCATAGAGGCCTTCCGACATGCATTCCCGACGCCTGCTGAAGAACCGTTCGACCTGCGCGGACTCGAAGGTCGCCATGAGGTCCATTATCGGCAGACCCCAACGACGGACCAGCAACGCAAATACCTCGGGATGTAGAGACCACTCTCCGGGGTCTACTCTGCGACGACTCAGAAAGTCCGCCTCCACATTGTGAACCCCCGCGACATGCTGGGCCGACAGACATTGAAGATGCCGCTCTGCCCATTCTAGAAGCAGATCCGCCTCCGCTTCCAACGCCGCGCTGCCTGTGCCTCCCTGGCGATTTATGTAGGCTACCGTGGAGGCATTGTCGGACAGCACCCTGACCGCCGCTCTCTGCAGCCAAGGCTGAAACGCAGTCAGAGCCAACCACACGGCTCTCATTTCCAGACGGTTGATGGACCACTGGCTCTCCCGCGAGGACCACTGGCCCTGAGCAATCTGACCCTCGCAATGAGCCCCCCAGCCGCTCAAACTGGCATCCGTCATCAGCAGACGCCAGACGGGAGACTCCAAGGGCATACCGTTCGTCAGAGAGCGCCGACGCAACCACCAGCGAAGGCTGCGCCGAACCCCCAAGGGGCAAACTAACTGACGAGCTAGCGAGTCGGACTGATGACACCATCGACGCAGCAGCGCTCGCTGCAGGGGCCGCATGTGCGCCCTTGCCCACGGAACTACCTCGATGGTCGCCGCCATCGTGCCGAGAAGCTGAAGGTATTGCCAAGCCGAGGATGACCGTCTCGCTAGAAAGTGCTCCACCAGCCGCCTCAGGGCCCGCGCTCTGTGCACTGGGAGAAAAACCTTCCCGTTGCCGGTCTCGAAACGCGCCCCCAAATACTCCAAGGTCTGCGAGGGAAGAAGGCTGCTCTTCGCCCGATTGACCACCCAGCCTAACGACTGCAAAATCTGTACGACCCGCGCCGTCGCTCGGAGACTCTCCTCCCTCGACTGCGCCCGGATCAACCAGTCGTCAAGATAGGGATGCACGAGGACACCCTCCTTCCGCAGGAACGCCGCTACCACCACCATGATCTTCGTGAAGACCCGTGGCGCCGTCGCTAGGCCGAAGGGCATGGCTTGAAACTGAAAATGGCCCATCGGCAGTGCAAACTGCAGAAATCTTTGATGTTCCCGACGAATGGGAATGTGCAAATAGGCCTCCGTAAGGTCTAGGGACGTTAGGAATTCCCCCTCGCGGACCGCCGCTATGACCGAGCGCAGCGTTTCCATGCGAAAATGCGACACCCGGAGGCACCGATTCACTCTCTTTAAATCCAGGATTGGTCGAAAGGTGCCCTCCATTTTCGGCACCACGAAGTAGATGGAGTATCGACCGGACCCTAACTGCCCCTCCGGCACGGGGGCGACTGCCTGGAGCCGAAGCAGCCGGGAAAGTGTATCTGATACGGTTCTTCGTTTCCAGGGAGCGCTGCACGGGGACATAACGAAGGAATCTAGCACCGGTCGATGCAGCTCGAGCGCATATCCCTCTCTTATCACTTCTAACACCCACTGATCGGATGTGATAGCGGCCCAGGCAGGGTAGAAATCCCGTAGTCTGCCCCCTACGGGGATCACCGCCACCGGAGCCGGCCTCGCTTCATTGTGACTTTTTGGGGACCTGCGCCTGGAAGGAGCCAAAACCTCTACCTGCCCCCCGAAATCCACGGAAACTCTGTCCGCGCCCCGGGTATCTGGAACGCTGGGACTGACCAAAGCGGGAGGCACGAAATCTCCGAAAGGACTGCTGAGACCCCCGGAAGGTGAAGGTCGGCTTCCCCTGCTTGGGCTTATCCTCCGGAAGCCGACCCCCCTTAGAATCCCCGAGATCTTTTACCAACCTATCCAAGTCCTCTCCAAATAACTGCCTGCCCTTAAACGGCAGCTTACTAAGGCGAGCTTTAGACGAACCATCAGCCGCCCAATTGCGTAACCAAAGAGAACGACGCGCCGCTACCACCGACGCCATGCCGTTAGCCAACCCCCTAATGAGGTCATAGTGGATATCCGCCAAATAAGCGGTACCAGACTCCAATCTGGACACCGCGGCCTCCTGTTCCGCCGACTGGGGCCCCTGCAACTGCTGAGACCAGCGGAGGCAGCCGCGCGCCACCCAGGCCCCGGCCACCACCGCCTGCATTGACAGGGCAGAAACATCAAACGGCTGTCTCAACAAGCTCTCGATCTTTCTATCCTGTGCGTCCTTCAACGCCGCAGCACCTTCCACCGGGATAGTAGTCCGTTTAGTAACCGCGGAAACTGCCGCGTCCACCTTCGGCGAACGAAAAAGCTCTCTATCAGCCTCCGATAGAGGATACAACTTAGGCAACAGTCTAGCCCCGCGCAAGGCGGATTCTGGACTGTTCCACTCCTCCTGGATCATAGCCTTAAAAACCCTATGGAGCGGAAAGACTCTGTCGGAAGTGCGCACCGCCTGCATCAAGGGATCCTCCAACCGGTCCTCCGCAGCGGAATCTTCCACGGGTATGTTCAATACTTTGAGGGTTTCGGCAATCAGTGCCGGAAGGTCCTCTTTACGAAATACATGCACTATTCTACTACTCTGCTCGTCGTCAAACAACTTGCCGTCTTCTAAATCTTCCGCAGACTCTAGCCCGAGAGCCTCCCCCAGCCCCTCGTGGAACTCATCCCCAGGAGGCGCAGAATCCGCAACACTCGGGGGCCGGCTCTTCTTTTGTGGACCGGTGTCTCCCTCTACTGAAAGTGGGCGCTTTAGCCCACGGCGGGGCGGGACCGAACCTCCACCCGCCGGCTGCAAGAGAGCCTGAGCCTCCTGCATGAGAGAGAAAAAGGCGGGGGGAATTCCCAGGGATCCCTCCTGGACGCCCCCCGCCAACAGGCGCTCTGGCACCTCAGAAATCTCCGGATCAAGGACCGTCTCTGCCTGCCTTGATGTCCCTTCTGTAGAGACAGGAGGGAGATCCGCACTGGAGCCCTCCAGAGGATCCTCCATGACAGCACCCACAGCAGAACAAGTGGCACAGACTCTGGCTTCCAAATTACTACTTCTACGAATGCCACAAACCAGACACCGAGGACTAGGAGGCATGCCTATGCACACAGCCCTCTACCAGCAAAGCAGAGACACCTTGCTGAAGCAAACAGAGCAGAAAAAAATCGTGATTTTAAAAGTGCTCAAAAACGCTCCAAATCGCAGGATTAGATAGAGCTGGGGTCAATTAGCTGATATCTGACCAAAAAATTCAAAAACAAAGCTCCTATTCCTAAAAAAAACCACGAAGAAAAAATGACGTTGAAAATCCAAAATGGCCGCCGGACCCGATCCCGCCAAAAAAAGGACTATAAAAAGTACCCAAAAGGTCTAAACAAACTCCCCAGAGCTGATTCTAGGCTACCCCAAGACCTCTATCACTGCCTTTAGAAATAAAAAGCCCCAAACTCTACTCACCCACACACAGGAGAGGAGGGGGGATCAAAACTCTGTGAGTGCTGTCCAGCGTGCCTGCCACAAGCTCTGAGTAGCAGTTATCAGAGTCAATATCAGAGTTAATATCCGCTCAGGGCAGCTCGGGGAACCCCTAAATCAGTTAGGGGACCCTCAGAGCCTACTGCTGTATTTAATTGCTGCAGTTAATTGCCTTCAACCTTCTCCTCACCCACCAAGGGGGTTCGGTAGAAAGGAGACCTGTGTCCTTTGCAGCTCCCCTGCTTGTTTGACCTATGGGGAGACTGACAGAGAGAGAAAGAGAGAAAAACACAGATCAGATAAAGGCAGAAGGGACACAGCCAAAGAATTCCTCCACAGCAGCAGCCCAGCACCTAAACCTAGAAAATAATAAAACACTAAAGCTCTGCTTATTTGTTCCTAAGAAGCCCAGTTCTGGGCTCTGACTTCCAAGCTGCTTGGAGACTGAGATACTGATGTGTAGGCGGTCCTTGGGGCTGCATATAGCTGGATGATCAAAGAGATGAAGATGTTCAGTCTCCAAAGCTGCTGGTGGAGGTTCACAACTCTATGGTTCCGGGACTGGACTAGAGAGACGCTAAGGAAGTGGACTTTGCGTAGTTGATGACAAAGCCCAGATGCTGAAGAAGAGAGACAGTGCGAAGAGTGGCTTGTCTGGCCTCCTGGCGAGACTGGCCCCTGATGAGCCAGTCGTCCAGGTATGGGAAGACAAAAATTCCCTGATTCCTGAGATAGGCCGCCACCACCGCCAGGCATTTGGTGAAAACCCTAGGGGCGGAAGTTAGGCCAAATGGAAGTACTCTGTACTGAAAATAGTTTCCTACCACCACAAATCTGAGATACTGTCGGTGGTCTGGGTGAATGAGGATGTGAGTATAAACATCCTTTAGGTCTAAGGAGCATAGCCAGTCTCCCTGCTGGAGGTAGGGCAGCAGTTTCCCAAGGGTAAGCATCTTGAACTTTTCCCTCTCCAGAGACTTGTTTAGGTTTCGCAAGTCTAGGATAGGCCGGAGGCCTCCTGTCCTTTTTGGTACCAGGAAGTGCCTGGAGTAGAAGCCTTGCCCTTCCAGGTAGTTAGGCACCGGTTCCACCGCCTGTTCCTTTAGAAGACTTGCCAACTCCTGAAGGAGGAGGTTTCTGTTCAGAGGGAGTCTTGGAGGCTCCCCTGGAAAGTAGGAGGGGGCAGCTGGTGGAAGTGGAGCATGTAGCCCTTTTGGACTATGCTGAGGACCCAAGTATCCCCTGTGATGGCTGGCCACCTGTAGGCGTACAGGGTCAGCCGACCTCCTGTGCTGAGTGGAGCTAGCTGTGGAGAAGAGGCTATGCTGTGGGAGTCAAACTCCCGCTCCCTGCTGTGCCAGAGCTGGAGTTGGAGGCTTGGGGGTCTTCTGCCTACGGGGCCCATGCCCCTACCCCTTGGCCTGCTGGCCCTGTTGGGGAGCTGGAGAGGCCTGATATTGAGGGTAGGATTTGTAGGCAGCACCCTTCCTCGGGAAAAAGGGCTTCTTTTTCTGAGAAGAGGCAGAAGTCTTCCTGGACAGCCATGTCCTGGTGAGAGTCTCAGTCTCGATTTCTGCAGACTTTACAGTCATGGGCTTACCGAAAAGGTTTTCACCTTGGCAGGGGACATCGACCAACTACTTGTCCTGCACCCATGACTCCAGGTCTGATGACTGCAGCCAGGCCTGATGGCGTGCATCAATACCGGCCGCGGCTACCCGGGCCGAAGCCTCAAAGCCATCATAGGCTGCTCGAGAGATAAACTTCGAGCACTCTCGGATCCCTGTTGACAAAGCCTTGAACCTCTGCAAGGGTTCCTCGGAGAGGCCAGCTGAGAACTCGGCAATCTCCTTTGCCAGGTCTCGTAGGTACATGCCCATGTACAGCTGGTAGGTCTGGACACGTCAAGATAGCATAGAGCCCTATAAGCACTTTCTACCGAGGGCATCCAGGTTCCGGGCCTCCCGACCAGGGGTCAGTGAGGAGTGCATTTTCTGACTCTTCAGGCGGTGCATGGCCGATTCCACAACCATGGAGTTGTGCGGTAGCTGCGCCTTTTGGAACCCAGGGCTCTTACGGACTCGATAAATGGAATCGACCCATTTGCTAAGCACCGGCATTGAGGCCGGTGCCTCCCACATATGGAAGAGCAGCTGTTTCAGCATCGGAGGAACCGGTACAGTAAAGGCTTCCAACGGAGGAAAGTCATACTGGAGATCATCGAGCTCTTCGGCTCGAAGCTCCTCGTCGGCGTCCGCAGGGAAGGCCAAGGCTTTGGCCATGTACCTCACGAAGTCCAAGAACCGGGTATCCTCCAGGGAGGACCATCTCCGAGGCTCGGACTCCAGTGAGTCCGAAGGGACGCACCGGGTCCGGAAGGTATCTGGGGAATCCTCGTCCTCCGTCTCCCACGCTGACTCCTCCGAGGAGGACTCGAGCAGCTCTGGCCATGTGGGCCTCGGTGCCACCCGCCCCGACGCCGAGGGTATCGGCGTTGACGACCTCGGCCCCGCACGGGAGGTCGAGGGGGACCTTGACCGAGGATCAACTCGAGACTTCATTGACTCAAGGATCGGCTCGGTTTCCGGGGTCGACTTGGACGTCGAGGTCCCGGTGGTCGGGGAAGATGCACCGGTCAGACCGGCGATCAGCACCCGCTGCTGTTCCATGAAGGCAGCCAAGCTGCTCTCCAAGGCTGTCAACCTGAGTCCAAGCTCAGGATATTCAGCAGCCCCCGACTTGGGCCCCGACAACGCCCTGCCCGACGTCGGCACCCCCGGAGGAGAGTCCACGAGGACAACAGCACTTACGTGACTCGGGGACTCCGGCTCCATGCGAGGTAACTTGGACGGCCTCTCCAACTCCGAGAGCCCGGGGCGGCGGTCAGGGCTACACGACCTGGCCCTTGAGGATCCAGGAGCTTCCACCGACGACGCCCTCGCAAGCTTCTTCTTCCTTCTGTGCTCCCAGGTGGGAGACTCCCTTTCAGAGGAATCCCGACGGGGCTCGGGGTCAGTCTTCCGAGATGTCGAGGCCTCTGATGAAGTCCGGGCCCGGCCGGACGCAGACTCTGAGAAAATTCTCTCACGTTGATGCTGACGGCTCCGAAGCACCTTTGATGACATTTTGCCGCGCGGGCCACAGGCCAGCAGGTCATGGTCGGGCCCGAGGCAACGGAGGCAGTAGTCATGTGTTTCGGTGAGAGACATAAGTTTCTTGCACCGATCACACTTTTTGACCCCGCTGGCACCATCGGGGGAAAAAGGGCCCCTGCAAGGTCAAGAGACCGGGTTGCAAGTGAAAACACAAAAAGAGTGCGAACGCTAGTCACGAAGGACAAAAAACGAAAATCAAAACTCCGGACTCGCTACCGGTGTACCGAGCCCAGGAGGGAAAGGGAACCGGTGTCGAACTGGAACAGAAAAAGCCAAAATAGCCGAAAAAAAATATACTTTTCCCGGGTGACACAAACTCACGTCCGTTGGGCTCCGCAGAAAAAGAAAGACTGAGCAAGATGGCACTCTTGGGCGGGAAGGGGACCGCGCATGCGCGCTGCATTCCCAAAGGCTTGCCTTGAAAGCTGGGGAAATGCTCCGCACGGGGGCTCCATCGGCACCGACGTCACCCACATGTGAGGACTGACTTCCTGCTTGGTCCTGGAGAAACTTCAAGTACTAGGCCAGCAACATGTTTAGTCACTTTTGCTTTAGTTTCCGATAGGGAATGGCTTTTGAAGTTGTTTTTTTGGAAAATAAACTTGATGTTTAAGGGGTTTCTTGTCTGGATCTTTCTAGACCTGGCTAAAGAGACTCTGTCACAGGAAAGAATTTCTGGTTCTGCACTCTCGGGTTCTTCGGCTTGGGAGGGGGGGATGTATTTCCTAAAGTATCCATGCAAATGTCTGATGAAACTGCAAGATAATTCCTTTGTATTTCTTTACCCTTCTCAATTGATTACTTTTTTGAATTCTAAGGGACCCCTGGAGGGCGAATGAATGAGTGGGCCTTCGGTCTGTGAAATGGTTATATCTGACTGCTGACATCTGTATATTTCCTTTGTACTGTTGGATTTATTTTTCCTTTCTTAGATCGCCTTATTGTGGGCTAGTAGAGGGGTAACATTTTAATACTGTTTCTGTTTATTCTGTTTCTGTATTTAAGTTTTCAGAGGCTTCCCCCATTTCTGTTGCAAGTGATGTAACTTGTAATAATATTTGAAAATTCAATAAATATTAAATTTAAAAAAAAACCAACAAAACAAAAATCTCAAGTGTTGTAGTACTGTGATGGAACAATGCAAGGAATGCAGTACCTTCTGGGAGGTGTGTGCCTTTATCAGTCAATTGTCTGAGTAAGGAAAAATAAATATCCCCAGAGACCTTAGGTATGCAGCCATGATTGCAATGCACTTTGTGAAGACTCTTGGGGCAGAGGTGAGTCCGAAGGGAAGGACTCTGTATTGATAATGTTTTCCTTAAAAGATGAAGCATAGATATTTCCTGTGTCCTGGATGGATATTCTTGTACACTTCTTTCAGATCTAGAGAAAAGAGCCGGTAGGGAAGAAGAGCCCTGAGAGAGATCATCTTGATCTTTTCATGGACTAGAAACTTGTTGAGGTTTCTGAGGTCCAGAATGGGCCTGTATCCTACGGTTTTCTTTGGAATGAGAAAGTACAGAGAGTAGAAGTCCATTCCCTGTAGGATGTTGGGACATCTTCTATGGTGCTCTGAGACAGAAGAGAAGACACCTCGTCCTGTAGGAGAGCAGCAAGTGGGGGTTGCGTTTGATATTCCCCAGTGAAAGTGGAGGGGAGGGCAGAGTTTGCAGATGAAGTCTGTACCCTTCCTGGACTATGGTGACTGTCCACTGCTCTGAGGTGATGAGGTGCCATCTGTTGGCATAGTGACACAGTCTGTCTACTATGTGGAGGAGATGGGGGGTCCTCCAGAGGCAGGATGGCAATGCTCTCTAGGAAAGAGTCAAAAACCAGGTGTAGACTGGCTGTGGAGCTGGTTGATATTTAGCCACTTGTGCTTCTTCTGTTGCTTTGGAGACTGCTGCCTCTTCTGTGGGGCCTGAGCCTGGTACTGAAAAGTAGGAGGATAAGAATAGAATCTCTTTTTTCTTATTGTAGAAAAACTTCTCTGCAGGTGTCTTTTTCCTAGCAGGGTCAGCTGTTTTCTTGACAGTCTCTTTAGAGTAGTGTTTTCTGAGTCCAACTGAGAGACCTTATTTGTGTAAGGTATGTTGCTCAACTTAACTTGAACCCACTATTCATGATCTGAGGTATGAAGCCATACAATTCTATGTGCACCAATGCATATTGCTGATGCCCTGCTTGTGCATTCAAAAGCATCAAAGGTAGACCTATTGACAAACTTCAAAACATTTTGTCTATGCTTGACTAGGGCAAGATAATCTGCTCTCAGTGTCATCTGAGAGGAGAGGAGCAAAGGCCTTGAGATCCCTGGAGACCTCTTTGAGGAACGTTCCCATGTAGAGGATATAGGAGTTGATCCTAGACGAGAGCAGGATGCCTGAAAACATTGACGCCCAAGGGTGTCAAGTATTCTCGACCTAAAGGATTAGAGGAGCGAGTTTTCAAGCTTTTGATTTGGCACATCACCGATTCAACCACCATGGAGTGGTGGGGAAGTTGCGGCTTTTGGAAGCCAGGACTCTCTGGTACTGCCTCGTGGCTGCCTCGTTGGGTGCTGTTGGGTATCGGAGGATTTCTAAATCCTCTGCCCTTGGTTCCTTCTCCGATGTTACCATGATAGAGAGACCCTTAGCTAGATCTCGAATGAATTCCTGGAAGGACATAATCTTCCAGAGGTGACATACGTCACTGTTGAGGCAGGGAAAAGTCGAAAGGAAGGTCCTGGGCACTTGAAAATCGAGTGACTCCACTCCAAAATGGAGGAGTGTGAATCAGAGGACTCGAACTATCGATGGGCACGGCCTTTGCCCGAAGCTAAATGCCGGTACCGATGCTTCAAGTTATCAGCCTTGGTGAGCCGCTTGGGTTTGTACCAGCATTGGTGATAGTTTCAAGGGAGGGCATGGGTGGAAGCGATGTTGATGTCATCTGAAGCAGTCCTGATGTCGTGCCCGGAACTGGTGTCAATGTTGGTACCAGAACCGGTATCGACTGGGCGGTGCCTGGAGCCAATGTCTTGATAGGTATCGAGGCTGCCAGGAGAGCTGCTAAGCTCCGCTCGATGGCCTGCATGCACTGGTCCATTCAGGTTGCCGATGCCTAGGTATTGTTTGCAGGTGTTTGTGCTACTGATCCCAAGCATGGCACCAGTAGCTCTCCAGAGATCGAGGCCTCAGGAACATCCTGGGGCCAGTCAATGGCTTTGGAGGTCAGGGCCCCCCACCGGGGCTGTTTGGCAGGCCAATCCACCTCTGAGGGATCTCAATGCTTTGAGCAAGATCTACCTCTGGAGGTTTTGTCTGACTTCGATGTGGTCTTGTGCTTTGACTTTAAGGATACCTGAGATCCATGGGAGGAGGATGAGGCCCTCAATGAAGTGGACACCAATGATACCGCATCCGAGGCGAAGAGTGTCCCAAATTTAGAGGCCCAGTTCTGTAGCCCTCTTTTAGTCATCTTTTGACAGAGGGGACAGTCTGTTGGCTGATGTTGTAGGTTGAGGTATTTTAGGCACCAGTCAGTGTGTCAGTTGCTGAGATGGTGCTGGCACACTTGGAACATTTTTTGAAACCACTAGCTGGTTTCTCCATGCCTTCCAGGGTTGGGAAGGCAATGGTAGGCTTAAGGCCTGAAAGGGTGTCTACACATCCATTTTTTTAAAATAAAATAAAAAAAGAATAGAATAAGGGAACAGGCAATGTCTTCAACGGTGCTGGCATTGATAGGAAGGCAGACGCTATCCACAAAAAGAGAAGGTTATTTTGCAGTGACAGGATTTGCTTCCTGCTGGCTCGGCGGAAAATGAAGAACTGAGGAAAGGAAGCTGGGAAGGAAGTCACACAGGTGCAGTGGAGTGCTCCCAAAAGCTTTCCAATTGGACACCGGGGAGCATTCCCACACGGGCTCCGTTGGTACTGATGTCACCCATATGTGAAGACTACATTCCTGCTTGTTCCTGGAGATAATTAGATGCACCTGTGATCTAACTGTCGGTACTCACATGACTTGAATCAACCAATGAATGATGGCTCTAATGTTTAAAATGGCCACATTCACTCCCTGTTCCATTTTCACAATGGTGAAGACAAGAGAGCTGCCTGAGACCATCCAAAAATCCATTATCACCAAACATCAAAGGGTACAAGGCCATCTGCAAGGACAATGGGATTCCTGTGTCTACAGCTCGCAGTGTTAAGAAGTTTTCTGCTCATGGAACTGTCAAGAATCTACCAGGACGTGGTGGGAAGAGGAAAATTAATCCAAGAAATCTTCGAAGGTTAGTACAAATTGTTGGAAAAATACCATGTACAACATCCAAAGAGCTTAAAGCAATCTGGAGTAGCGGTTTCAATCCGCACCATACGCCACACACTAAACAAAGAAGGACTTCATGGGCAAGGGCAAAGGCCAAGGAGAACCTCACTGCTCAAAGACAGACATAAAAAGGCATGTCTGATCTTTGCCAAACCCACCTTGAGAAACCACAATCCTTCTGGGAAAATGTTCTGTGGACAGATGAAACCAAATTTGTGGTCTTTGGCCATGTAGACCAGCAATACATTTAGAGGTGAAGAAATAAGGCTTATAAGGAAGAAACACCCTTCCTACAGTTAAATATGGTAGAGGTTCCATAATGTTGTGGGGCTGTTTTGCTGCCTCAGGAACTGGAGGCCTGGAATGTGTTAAAGGAATCATGAAATCAGAGGACTACCAAGGTATTTTGGAGCAAAATGTGCTACCTACTGTCAGAAAGCTAGGTCTGGGTTGAAGGTATGGGCCCTCCAGTAGGACAATGGCCCAAAATATACATTGAACAGTATAAAAGAATGGTTAAAAAGGAAAAAATTGATTATTTTAAACTGGCCAGCAATGAGTCCTGGTCTCAATCCAATTGAGAAGCTTTGGAAAGAGCTGAATGCTTCCAGGATTACTTTTACCAATGGCAGATTTCATGAGCTGGAACAAATCACAGTTGAAGAGTGGGAGAAACTACCAACAGGAAGATGTATTAAACTTATTGATGGATACAAGAAACGTTTGGAGGCTTTCATCACAGTGAAGGGTTGTGAAACCAAATATTAGTGAAAGGTGCCATTAATCCTGTTCAGGTCATATTTTGTTTTTTATTTTCTCAGAAATTAACTCTCTCTAAGTTGCACAGACATTTTTTTGTTTTATACCTTTGAAAATACTATTAATATATTATGACGATATACTGTTGGAATATTTCCATTATTTCTCAAGATATTGTACACTACATACCTAAAATGCAAGGGTGCCAATAATGTTGACCACACTGTATGTAATGGTGAATTGCTGCCTTACAATATTAGCAGAACTAAGGAAAGTGAAAAAATGATGAAAAAACAAAACAGGAAACTCACCTATGGCCATCTTTTTAAAACTTAAGGGGTCAATATTCAGCCCGTGGCAATCAGTGTTGCTCAAACGTCTGACCAGAGTGGACAAAAATGAAACCGGATAAATGCCAAAACCTATATGGCATCCAATACTAAATATCCAGTTCCGCCACTGACCACAAAGTTAGGACAGCCATTGACTGCCCCAGCTCTGCCCAGAGACCGCTCTGAAACTAATTAGACTTTTGCAAGATGGTCTGTGGGGATATTCAACAGCACTATCCAGTTAGAGTCGCTGAATATGGGTTATGCGGTTTGCAGATCCTGCACCCTCCCAAAAATAAATCACACCCTATTTGTATAGTATAATGTTTAAGAAGTGGACAAGGTCAAGAGTAATAGCAAAATACTACCAATTAAAATGTTACTATCAAGTAATGTATTCAAATTCTTTAATATTTTCCCTTGCAGCCCTGGATAAAAACTAAGCTGAAAGCCAAAACATTCTCTCACATATTAGTTATGATTGGTTTATATTTATTTGTATAACACATAACACTGTGTGCGAGATAATTCGAGACTCTTTTAAACATGAATGCTCCCAGGCATGCACTAAAGGCCTGATTTTATAACAGGGCCCCTAAGTGAAAAAGGTGCCTATTTTATAAAGGAAACATGTTCCTATATGCCCTAATGACATAGACTCTGTTAGCCACGCCATTGCATAAGCCAACTTTCATATTTGCACCAAAATTAACATAAATGTGTGTGTGTACTCTAGCTGTGCACCTAAATATTTTATAAAATACATGCATACATCACAACTCTACCTCTGCTCAAACAAACTATGTACATAAATGGTCTCCCAGTTTTATAAAATGCCTTATTCACACAGAAAAACCTTTATAAAATTATCTGCAAAAAAATGCTAGGTAGTTGTTTGATGAGGCAAATGTAAACATTTTATATTATTGTTATTTTAAATATGTTTTAGAAAATATTTTTATTCTAGGTTGATTATAAATTGTATTGTTCATTTGTTTATTTTAAGATATTGCAATTGTATTTCTTTTAGTATGTGCATGTCAGTTTCATTTTCTGCATTATATTGCATGCAATACTACTTAGAGAATTATTCAAGGCTCTAGACCAGGGGTTCTCAACCCAGTCCTTGGAACCCACCTAGCCAGTCAGGTTTTCAGGATAACCACAATGAATATGCATGAGAGAGATTTGCATGCACTGCTTCCATTGTATGCAAATCTCTCTCATACATATTCATTGTGGTTATCCTGAAAACCTGACTGGCTAGGTGGGTCCCAAGGACTGGGTTGAGAACCCCTGCTCTAGACACATGCAGGCCAGACTCATGCTAACCACTACTAACAAAGATGAAAGCTGACAGAAGCTGATAAATATAGAGACTTTTTAGAGACAGAATGAATATCAACAAGTCTTCTAACTGGCTATATCCTATAAAAGCTGCAAGGCCATGTGATTTTTACTCTGGCATTCCCAAATACTTTGAGACTAGGGTGCTGGTGAAGACAAAACAGCTCCTTGTGAGGAGAATTACTATATAGTGTAGTTACTCACCTGTAACAGATATTCTCCAGGGACAGCAGAAATCAGTCCTCACATATGGATGAAATCAGCGCTGATGGAGCCCCGCGGAAACATCTCCCCAGCTTTCAAAGAAAGCCTTTGGAAGATGCCACCATGCATGCATGGTCCCCTTCCCGCCCAAGGGTGCCATCTTACTCAGTCTGATGACATAGCTAAAGCAGACAAAAGAAGTTGGCCAAAAATTGTACAGCAACTCCAAGGGGAGGAGGGAGGGCTGTGAGGACTGATTTCTGCTGTCCATGGAGAACACCAGTTACAGGTGAGTAACTACACTTTCTCCAGGAACAAGAGGGAAGTCAGTCCTCATATATGTGACTCCGTAGCTACAGGCTATGAGAACCTGTAGAAAAACACAGCCCAGCTGTGAGCAGCCGCAAGTGAGTCTGAGGAAAGATTCTAAGGACCCCACTATCCAGGGAGAATCATCACTCCGGTAGCGTGAACAAGAAGGGTTGGAGGGTAGGAGTTGCCTAAACCTCAAACACATTACGGAGAACAGACTGGACAAAGACACTGTCCCATTGGGACTCTCTCCAGGCAATAGTGCGCTGCAAAGGTGTGAACTGAGGACCAGGTGGCAGTCCGGCAGATGTCTGCCATAGGGACTAGGTTGCCATAATCCTGACGTTGTGTGCCATGACTAGGTACTCCAACAAGAGCCCAGCCTGAATGTGGGCAAAGGCGATGCAGTCCGCCACCCAGGTGGACAGGGTCCACTTGGTGACTGCCTCTCCCAGTCTATTGGGGTCATAGGCAACGAAAAGCTGCAAGGCTTTGCGGTGGCCCTAGGTACGTTGCAGGTAGGGCCCTCTTACAATCCAGAGTATGGAGTATGGCCACTGCCTTGTTGGCATGGGGCCATTAAAGAAGGTGGGGAGCACCACCTCCTGGTTGAGGTGGAAGGCGGAAACCATCTTTGGAAGGAATTTAGGGTGGGTGCGAAGCACGACCCTATTCTTGTAGAACCTGGTGTAACGTGGCTTGGCTACCAAGGCCTGAAGCTCACTGACTCTGCGAGCAGAGGTGAGCGCCACCAGGAAGATGACCTTCCAGGAGAGATAACGCAAGTGGCAGGTAGCCAGAGGGCTTGGTGAGCTGCATTAGAACCATCTTGATGTTCCATTCCACTGGGGGCAGGTGGATGGGAGGCTTAGAGAGAAGGCATCCATGCATAAATCGGGTAATGAGGGGCTGCGCAGAAAGAGGGTTGCCCTCTATGGAATGATGGTATAAGAACAATAAAATAAATAAATATTGAAATTGATGTTGTGACACCGAAGTTCTGCCCTATACCTTTAAGGCACAGAAAGCTGCTGTGTTTGGCACAGATTCTGACAGGAAGGGAGATCAAAAGCTTCACAGTTACCATAGGCAACCAAAGCAGGCTGAGACACGAGGTCTGAGGGCACGCCTAGCCAACAAACACTCCCCAAGTAATGAAGAGAACAGTTTGCACATGTGCAGGAAAACGCCCCTAACCATGTATAAGAAACGTGGTAGGCAAACAGAGTTAGATCGAGGCAGAAAGCTGGTAGGAGATCCAGCCGGAGTTGCAGTGAGAGAGGCTGAGTTGGATTCATGTGCTGATTCTGACGGTGGTTTTGGAGACTCAGAAGTTGAGAGTGATTTGGAAACTTGGCAAGTAAGGGAAGACTTGCAGCTCTCTAACAGAAGGTCAGAATACTCTCAGCCTAATGCTGTTTCATTTGAGTCTTGGAATAGAAAGCCAAGCAGGGCTTTGAAAAGAGACAGAAAGCCGTTTACCAGCAGAGGGATTAACTGCAGGAAACCCTCACCTGTGACGCAGGAAGAATTTCCCAGACACAGAGGTCAGTGGGGAGAACGGAGAGCAGCTGGTAAGGAACTCTGTATTACTGAAAGGCAGAATGGCCTAAGATATTTGCAGCCTTGGGAAAAGGAAAGTAAAGTGATTGAGGACATATGTATGAGTGAAGAAGATGATTGCATGTATTTAAAGCCTGGCAGAAAACTGCCAAGAGAGAGACCTATTAGAAACAGAACAAGGCAGTTTTACAAACTATCTGATAATTATTTGCCATACTGTGGAGAGAGTGGTGAAGAGAAGCTAGGGACTGATTGGAGAAAGTTCCAGACTCTCTGCCCTAAAGAAGATAAGATAGTTGATGAACCGATGTGCACGGAGCAAAGTGAATGCTTTCCCTATGTTGAGGACATGGACTGTTCTTTATTAATAACTGATGAAACTTCTCTACGCTAGTAGAAGATAAGTGAGCCTGGGAGAAAGATAAAACGTGCACAGAGGGAACTGCCAACGTTGTTACGTGATTTCTGTTTGTTATGATTATTTATTCTGTTCAAGCAAGAAGCTGTGTTTTCCTTTCACCTTTTGTTTTTGCCAGAAGCATGGCTGCCTCTTAAGTTTGGTATTTTTGTACTGTTTTGAAAATCCAGCAAACCCCGGGAGGGGAATAAATCCTTATTTCAACCTGACCACTCCGTCTCAACTACACTTTCTTTCATAGAAGGGTCAGGCCCAGCAGTGTGCCTAGCTATATACTACTAGTTCAGCCACTGCTGGTGACAATGTATATAGTTATTCCTGAATTGAAATCCAAGTTAATTTTCCTGTTCACTGTAAGTGCCTAATCGGCACAATACCGTTATATGTAAACCGCGCTGATTTTTAAGAGTGCAGTATATAAGAACAATAAAATAAATAAATAAATAAATAGATGGTGCACCAAGAGCGGTCTCAGGTGCATTCTGACGAAATTAGACTTGGGTCCAGTTTGCAAAAGGTGGAGCAAGTACTGCAGCACTGTGTGCACCTGGCAAGAGAACTGGTTGACCCGTTGCTCCACAAACCATACTGAGAATCTGCGCCACTTGAAGGCGTAGGCTCGTCTCTAGGAGTTCTTACAAGAGGCCAGGAGGACTTCTTCCACCTCCCTTGGGAGGTTGAAAGGTGCTAAGGCTACGCGTTCAGCAGCCATGCTGTTAGTGACAGGGACTCCAGGTTGGGGTGAAGGAGGGAGCCCTCCTCCTGGGTCAGTAGCCCTGGGGCATTCCCCAGAGAGATTGTGAGTTCCATCAAGAGGCAGAGCAACAGCAGAAACCAAGGCTGTCTGGGCCACCATGGGGCCATCAGGATCATGGCGGTCTTGTCCTGAAGGACCTTGAAGAGAGTTCAGACAATTAGTGTGTGGGAGGGAAGACATACAGAAGGCACCCCAACCACAAGACGAGGAAGGTGTCCGCCGCTATTCTGGACAGATGCGTTTGAGGACAGCAGAAGCGGGCAGCTGAGCATTGGTCGGGCTGGCAAAGAGGTCCAGACTTGGGGTTTCCCAGAGTCAGAATAGCTGCTGCACCACCCTGGGGTCTAGCTGCCATTCGTGCGGCTGGAGGACCCTGCTCTGTCTGTCTGCTAGGGCAATGTCTTGGCCCAGAAGGTATACCGCCCTGAGGAGCATTCCTTGACCGATTGCATACGAGCAGAGAGCTACTGCCTCCTGGCAGAGGCACTGAGACCCTGTCCCTCCCTGCTTGTTCAGGTAGAACATTGCAACCTTGTTGTCCATTTGGACTAGCACCAACTAGTTCCACAGGTGGTGGTGGTGGAAGGCCTTGATCGCCAGAAAAATGGTCTTGAGTTCCAGCAGGTTGATTTGTTGCTGGCTCTCCACTTGCATATGTAGTTTTTCACACTGGGTACCCCAGTCCAGTAGGGACGCATCTGTGGTGAGGACCCTCTGGGGGTTTGGGGGCTGGAAGAGTATGCCCTTCTGCAGATGCTATGTGCCCTGCTACCATTCAAGCAACTGCTGGTTGACAGGACACTGCAAACCTGTCCCAGAGCCTGCCCGTGGCTTGTGTCCTCTGTGAGCGGAAACACCACTGAGTTGCTCACAAGAGGCAGGCAGGCATTGGGAACCACATGGACTGTGGATGCTATGTGGCCTAGTAGGTGGAGTATGGACTGCGCCAAATGCTGTACCTCGAGGCAGGGCCCTGAGGTGATCCGCCCTGTCCAGGGGAAGAAAGGCCCTGGCCTGGAGAGTGTCCAGACGAGCTCCTATGAACTCCAGATCCTGTGTTGGAGTGAGGTGAGATTTGGGGTGATTTATCACGAACCCCAAGTGCTGCAGGATCTTGATGGTGCAGGCTGTGGCCTGCTGCAACTCGGTGGCTGTGTCCCCCTTCACGAGCCAGTCGTCCAGGTAAGGGAAGACGAAGGCCCCTTGGAGTCGGAGGTAGGCACCACCACTGCCAGGCATTTGGTGGAGGCTAGGCTGTATCCCTCTTTTAAGCCCGGTTAACATGTATATATACATAGTTATATGTATATAATTTCTCTGGTTTAGTTAAGTCCATGACTAATAATGTTATAATGTAAAAAGTTCAAACCCTGTTATATGTGACACGTTGGTTCCTTGTAAACCGCCCCTGATCTCTGGAAGGGGCGGTATAGAAATGTGAAATAAATAAATAGGTTGAAGGTTAGTACCCTGTACTGGTAGGGGTCACCCCCGACCATGAACCTTAAGTACTGCCTGTGACTGGGATGAATAAGGATGTGGGAGTAAGCATCCTTTAGGTCCAAGGAGCATAGACAATCTCTCTGCTGGAGGTAGAGCAGCAAAGTTCCAAGGGAGTGCGCATCTTGAACTTCTCCCGCCCCAGGAACTTGTTCAGTTTTCGCAGGTCCAAAATGGGCCTTAGGCCCCTGTTTTTTTGGGGACCAGAAAGTACAGGGAGTAGAACCCCTTGACCTGAGATGAAGGGGTACTGGTTCCACGGATCCATCCCTGAAGAGGCCTGCGAGTTCCTGCAGTAGCAGGGTCTGGTGCAGGGGGAGTCCGAGGGGGCTTTCCTGGAAAGGGGGGGCATCCGATCCAAATGAAGGAGGCAGCCTTCTCTGACCACATGGAGGGCCCAGGTGTCGATGGTTATGGCCAGCCACCAATGGGCAAAGTGGATCAGACGCCTCCCTGTTGGCAGCTGCTCTCTGCCAGGAGGAGAGGCTATGGTCATCAAAACCCTGACTCAGCCTGGGCAGGAGCCGGTGTTTGGGGCTTAGAGCCCTTAGGCTTGCATTAGCCTTGGCAAGCTCCTTTGCCCTGGTGTCCCCTGTTGCAGGGTCTGGGGAGCCTGGTATTGGGGATAGCCTTGGTCAGGCTGGCCTTTCTTATGGAAAAGTGGCCTCTTCCCAGACAGTTTCTTCTTGGGAAGGGTGGCGGTCTTCTTGGAGAGCAGAGTTCTCGTCACAAACTTGGTCTCAATCTCTGCCACCTTATCCTCCATTGGTTTGCCACAGAGGTTTTCACCGAGGCAGGGGATGTCAAGGAGTTTCTCCTGGACCCATTGCTTGAGGTCCGATTCCTAGAGCCAGGACTGGCGTCAGGCACTGATGCCTGCAGCGGCCACCCTCATATTAGACACTAAGCTGTCGTAGGCGGCTCAAGACATGTACGAGCACTCCGACGCGCTTCATGAGGGTTTGGAATTACTGGAGGTAATCTCCACTGAGACCCGCCGAGAAACCTGCAAGTTCTTTTGCTAGGTCTCAGAGATACATGCCGATATACAGCTGGTATGCTTGGATTCGGCAACCCAGCATCGAGCTCTGGTAGAATTGCGGCCAAGGTCATCAAGGGCGCAGGACTCTGCCCAGGGACATGGAGGAGTGAGTCTTTGGGCTTTTCTGCCAGCGCATGGTCGATTCTATCACCATAGAGGTATGCCTTCTGAAAGCCAGGGCCCTGCTGGACCCCGGTACATGGTGTTGAGGCATCGGCTAACTATCGGCACTGACTCCAGAGTCTCCCACATCCGAAGGAGGAGTTGCCTGAGGATGACAGGGACAGGGACCATTAAGGCCTCCTTTACTGGAGCCTCCTACTGGAGGATTTCTAGCTCCTCCGTGGAAGGATCCTCCTCCAACTTTGTGGTGAGAGACAAAACTTTCACCATGTCCCAGACAAATTTGAGGAATGTGTCCTCAGGTGGGGACCGGTGTCACAACGCTGGGGGAGACGGATCCAAGGGGAGAACGCGGTGCTTATGCATCTCTGGGGAAGCCTCATCCTCTGACTCCCAGTATGAGTAGTCAGTCGAGGACTCGAGGCCTGACAGCTCCTGAGGCGTCGGGCTCAGGTCAGGTCTTTGGTGACCCATGACGGCTGCTTGGCCAGAGCCACAAGCGCTTGCTGGGGAGGATCTCGCTCCTGAGGACCAAGAGCGGAATCGAGACCGAAACCCTCACTGACAATCGGTTCGAGGCTCTCGAGGATCACCTCAGCGGCCCTGGGAGTCCTCAATATCAAGGTCCCTACTGCGAGGCAAGGAAGGCAGTGACATTGCGCTCCAATGCCATCATCTTGGCTTCCCACTCAGGAGCTGCAACCTTCAACATGGACACCGGGGTGACCGGGTCCAGCATCGGTGAGGAGAGGGAGTTTTCGACCGGACAAGCCACGGGGGTCTATGATCCATTGCCGGAGGCCTCAGCGTCTGTTCTGGGCACCTTCACTGGCTGCTCCCACTCCTCTGATATCCTTCGGGGGCTGTGGGACTTGGCACATTTGAGTCCGATTCCCAGGATGAGGTCCTAGAGGATTTCTTCTTCTCCTTGCACTCACGCTCCGGGGAACCGTTGTTGGAGTGTCTCGGACCCGATCAGGCAACATGGACTCCAAGGAACCATGCAGGGCCTTAGAGCGCAAGGTTACTGGAGACACTGGTGCAGAATCTGATCTGTGGAAGATTTTGTCTTGCTTCTGCCAATGACATTAAATGGTCTTAGTGGACATCTTTTTGCACAGGGCGCAAACCTCTGGTCATGGTAGGCCCCTAGACAATGAAGGCAGCAGTTGTGTGTATCGGTTAGGGACATATTCTTTGTGCACTGATCACACTTTTTGAACCCACTGGCCATTGGGGCAAAAAGGACCCCTGCGAAGACCCTCAACGCAGCCAGCGGTCAGAAAAAGTCACGAAACCACGCTGAAAGAAAAACTAAAAATTGTTCCGAGACTCGATGCTGAGGCAACGGGGCTCGGAGGTGGGAAAGGGACTGGTGCTAACCGGAGAAAGAAAGG
Source organism: Ichthyophis bannanicus (assembly GCA_033557465.1). Lineage (NCBI taxonomy): Eukaryota > Metazoa > Chordata > Amphibia > Gymnophiona > Ichthyophiidae > Ichthyophis > Ichthyophis bannanicus. The sequence continues at coordinate 58,365,283 of CM066047.1, read as the reverse complement.
CACTTTAATGCACCAAAAAAACAAAATCAACTTTTTCCCAGGGAAAGACGACAGACGTCTGTTGGACTCTGCGAAAAAAGAGAGATTACCCTTGAGCAGGAAGGGGACCATACATGTGTGGTGGCATCTCCCAAAGGCTTTCTTTGAAAACTGGGGAGATGCTTCCATGGGGTTCCATTGGCACCGACATCACCCATATGTGAGGGCTGACTTCCTGCTTGTTCCTGGAAAAGAATGGTAACAATTTTACTGTGTTTTTATGATGTAATATTTTGATAGTGTCTTGATCCCGATATGTTATATTCTCGTATGTTTTAGATGTTGAAATTGCCCTTAAAAAGCCTGTATAGCAAAAAGGTAGAATATAAGTTTTTAAATGAAATTAAATAATAATTGAGACATAAGGGCAAACATACTAAAGAGTCTTCCTCTTTTTGGGGGGTAAATTTAATAAAGGGCATCTATATGAAATATCCAAAAACGCACCTATAAGGCAACATAAGCACGTTTGTGCCTTTATAAAATAGGTTTGTACAATAACAAATTCACACCTGCTCCAAGTAAGTGTATGCAGGTACTCTATGTATGTACATGCATGCATATTTTATAACATATAAGTGTATATCGTAACTCTAGCTAAACTAGTAGCCTAGTGGTTAGAGTACTGGGCTGAGAACCTGGGAAGCCAGGTGCAAATCCCACTGCCACTCCTTGTCATCTTGAACAAGTCACTTAACTCTTCATTGCCTCAGGTACAAATTTATGGACCCTTTTACCATAACGTGCATTTTCGCACACAGCAACTGTGTGCAAGGACCCATAATAATTGTTACCACACAGGCATGACAGTTAATGCATGCTAACTGCCATGTTAACTGCAAGTTGTGTACTGTGGCAGGAAATGAGCGCATTACGGGAATAGAGTAGGTGTGGAAAGCATGCTGCAGGTAGTGCAGAGGAACATCACGTGCTGTCAATGTTGCAATTAGTGCAGGTACATCAAATGCCACCTCCATGGATGCCATTAGGTGAATCCATGGTAACTGCACCACGTGTTAATAGCTACCATGGGGATGCATATCCTGAGAACATGCTGGCTATGCCTCCAACAGTTACCGCAGAAGCTTTGCACTTAGAGCATAGTTACTCACCTGTAACAGGTGTTCTCCGGAGACAGCAAGAATCAGTCCTCACATATGGATGAACAGAGCCCGCGCAGTACAGAGCCCGCAAACAGAGCCCGCGCAGTAATCTCTCCCCTGCTTTCAAAAAAAGACTTTGGGAGATGTACCACACATGCATGGTCCCCTTCCCGCCCAAGGGTGCTATCTTGCCTCAGTATGATATCATAGCACAAGATGACAAAAAGAAAAGCAACTCCACGGGGAGGAGGGAGGGTTGTGAGGACTGATTCCAGTTGACCCCAAAGAACACCTGTTACAGGTGAGTAACTATGCTTTCTCCGGGAACAAGTAGGAAGTCAATCCTCACATATGGGACTCCCTAGCTACAGGCTACCGAAAAACCTCTAAAATGTTCACAGGTGACCAGAAAAGGGTGGAACCATGAGCAGCAGCAATGAGTCCAGACATAAACTCCCAAGGGGCCCAAGTGCCCAGCCAGGAGCCAATGCCCTGGTAGCCTGAACACACCAAAGGGCTGGAGGGCAGCAATTGCCTATACCCCAACAAATAACGGAGTACTGCCTGGCCGAAGGCGCTGTCCCGATGGGACTCTCTCTCAATGCAGTAGCGATCTGCAAAAGTGTGGACTGAGGACCAGGTGGTGGCCTGGCAGATTTCTGACAAGGGAATGGAGCGCAAGTTTGCTACAGAGGCCGCCATGGCCCAGGCTACGGCGCTCCAGCAAGAGACTTGCCTGCTCATATGCGAAGGCAATGCAGTCAGCGACCCAGTTGGACAAGTTCGCTTAGAGACCGCAGCTCCCAACCAACTCGGGTCATAGGAAACAAAGAGCTGAGTAGCTCGGCGGTGCTCCTGGGTGCGCCCGAGATAAAAGGCAAGTGCCGGCTTACAGTCCAGTGTGTGCAGAACTGCCTCTGCCCTGCTGGCATGCAGCTGCGGGACGAAGGTGGGAAGCACCACCTGCTGGTTGATGTGGAACAGAGATACCACCTTGGGTAGAAGCTTGGGGTGTGTGCGGAGCATGGCCCTATTCTTGTAGAACCTAGTGTATTGGTGGTTCTGCCACCAACGCCTGAAGCTCACTGACCCTGTGGGTACAGGTGAGTGCCACGAGGAACACCACCTTCCAGGAGAGATACTTGAGGTGGCAGGAGCAGAGAGGCTCAAAGGGTGGAGAGGTGAGCTTGGAGAACATGATGTTAAGGTCCCACTACATCGCCTGTGGGCGGATGGGCGACTTCGACAGGAGAAATCTCCTCAGGAAGCGTCAACCAATTTGTCCTGGACCCATTGCTCCAGGTCGGAGGACTGTAGCCAAGCCTGGTGCTGGGCACTAATGCCCACTGCAGCCACTCTAGCCACTCACTCAAAGCCATCATAGGCCACTCAAGTGATAAACTTGGAGAACTACCTAACTGCCAAGGCCAGGGTCCGGCATACCCGGTTCATCGAGTCCAGCCGCTTGCTAACTATGGGCATCGATGCGAGGTCTCCCACAAGCGGAGGAGCAGTTGTTCCAGGATGGGGGGGGAATGGGCACTGTGAGCATCTCTCTTGGGAGGGCCTCATACTGGAGGATCTAGAGATCCTCCATGCAAAAGTCCTTCTCCGACTCGGTAGTGAAGGCCAGAGCCTTGGCCATATTATTGGATGGGGACTGGCACATCGACTCTGGAAGGGACGGGGCAAGGGAACGTTGCAGTGACGATAGGTATCCGGGGACTCGTCATCCTCGGTCTCCCAATCCAAATTCGGCTCGGAGGAGGAGTCAGGAGTCCTCAGGGAATTGGGGTGCTGGCCTGAGGACCGGGACCGAGGCATCTCTCTAGGTTGGTGGTGCTCTAAGATCCGCTCGACCTCTAGGGAGTCCCTCACGGTGGAGGGTCTGGTGGTTGGAAGTGATGACCTGGAGGAACTGGGCATCAGAGCCTGTTGCTGGGCCATGAAGTCAGACAAACTGCGCTCCAAGGCCACCATGCTAGCCTTGAGACCAGATGGCTCCGCAGCTTTTGGCACAGGCACTGAGGAATTCGGGCCTGGTGCGGCTCCGTCAAGAGGGAGTCCTCAACTAGGTTGGCCTTGGGGGTCCTAGACCGGTCTCAGGGCATGGACGGTTCCCAGCGAGGCAACTTGGACAGCTGCTCCTTGCCATTGCTCGTGGTCTCCCGTCGAGGGCTGCGGGACCACAGCCCATGGGATTTCCCCACTTTCTCCGACTCGTTGCTCGATGGCGGTCCTCGAGGTCTTCCGGCCCTTCTTGGCGTGCTCCTCGACATGGGAGCTCCAGCTAAAGGTTCCGTGGTCCCAGGGCTCCCAGGCCACATGGTCTCTGCAAGTGTTTGAGGTCCTGGAAGGAGTCTTGGAGCGGGCTCTCGCAGAGGACTCCAAAACTGAGTCGGTCTTCTGAAAACTCAACTCACGCTGCTGCTGATGTTTCATGAGGGCTTTAGGGGTCATCTGCTTGCAGAGACTGCAGACCAAGGTGTCATGGTCCAGCCCAAGGCATCGGAGGCAGTAGTCATGCGGATCCGTGTGTGACATATTATGAACACAGCGATTACATGGCTTGAAGCTACTGGCCGAGGACATGGCGGGGAAGATGGCCCACATGAGGTCAAATTCACCAGGCCCGGACAGGAAAAAGGCTCAAACTTGCACCAATTGAAAAAATAAGAAAAGGAAAAGAAAAAAAGAACCCGAGGATGTGATGCCGAGCAAGCGGGCTTGGGGGCAAGAAAAGGCACCAGTACACTACCTGAGAAAGCAAAAAAGAAGAAAAAAATAATCAACTTGTTCCAGGGGAACAGACACACATCTGATGGGCTCTGCGGAAAAAGGGGAGACTGAGGCAAGATGGGACCGTTGAGCGGGAAGGGGACCACGCATGCGTGGTACATCTCCCAAAGGCTTTCTTTGAAAGCTGGGGAGAGGTTACCGCACGGGTGCCATTGGCGCCAACGTCAGCCTTATGTGAGGACTGAATTCCTACTTGTTCCCGGAGAATGCATGTTAGTTTTAGCATTAAATGCATGTTAGGTACAAAAACCTAATGCAACTTAGTAAAAAGGACCACTTAGATTGTAAGCCCTCCAGGGATGGGAAATACCTCTCTTACCTACCAAGAGAGAATTAGCACACACTAAGTCCCCATGATCAGCCTTGACTGTGCAAGGAAAATCGAGAGACTCCAACACAGAGCCCTCAGGTAAACACTTCACCGGATCTCTGTCTTCTTTTTCTTTTTTTCTTCTTAAATTAGTTCACTGAAATGCATGCTGTTGAGTCAAAGATAACTCCTGGTTACCCAGCAGTCCCTTGGCAAGGTGTGACCAAAACTAGATTTCCAGACCTTTCTTCCGAGGCAATGGAGGGTAAAGTGACTTGTCCAAAGTCAGGAGCCAGTTGGAATCAAACCCTGATCTCTTAGACACTACTCTAACTACTAGACTACTCCTCCTCCACTACGAGACACTAACAGCATAACACAATAAATAACGACAAAAAAGATCAGCATGACCATCTCGTCTGCCCAGTAAGGTGGCTAAAGTTGTAGGGCTCCACCTGCTGCTCTGTGTGGGTCACTCCCCCACTATGCCTGCTTAAGGTTGTACCTGCTGCTCTTGGCAGGTTAGGAGGCCTGCTTCAGAGTCCTCATCTCATAAGTAATGGAAGTCTTAAGTACCACCTTACATTGATAAGCTTAAAGCTGCTAGGTACTACCAATCTAAAGAACATGAGATCATCCCTGGATACCAATCCGGAAGTTCTTCCTCTGTTTTTTTTTTATTTTTGTTTTACTATAAGGAGGACCCCTCAGGCCCATAAGTCACCATAACAAAAAGTCAGTCAAGCTTTGAGAAACTGTCTGTAGTTGTGATCAGGGCTGGCTATCACTAAAACTTGTTAGAACAGGACATGGGTCAATCGCCTGTGCCCACGAATGGCCTCTTCTAAACCTGACAGAGATCTCCAACGTGCAGCAAAACAGGACAAAGAAAAGTACTACAATGACACATGCAAGGAAAAGGAATCGGAAGCTATTAGAGGAAGAACAAAATCGGCTTTTCTAAAGCTACGAGAGTTAAAGAAAAAATTCCAGCCTCAAATTGGAATGCTACAAGATGCTCGAGGATCCATGTTGAATGATGCTGAGAAGATCAAGAAAAGGTGGAAAGAATACACAGTCATTAAACCATAAAGATCAAGTGAATCAACAGCCGTTTCTACCTATACCTTATGATCGGGAACCATTGGTGAGGAAAGAAGAAGTTGAAGCAGCATTGAAAGCCTTATCAAAGAACAAAGCACTGGACATTGATGGCATTACAGCAATCAGATGAAGCTGTTACCATACTTACAAGGCTCTACCAGGAAATTTGGAAGACAAATTCATGGCCAACTGACTGGAACGGACCTGTGTTTATACCAATACTAAAGAAAGGTGATCCAACTGACTGTGGAAATTATTGCACAATTTCTCTGATCCCACATGCCAGCAAGATTCTACAGCAGATTATTCAGCAGAGACTACAACCATACCTGGAATGAGAATTACCTGAAGTGCAAGTAGGGTTCAGGAAAGGGAGAGGAACAAGAGACATTATCGCGGATGTGAGATTGATCTTTGAAAAGACAAAATAATACCAAAAGGATATCTATATGTGTTTTATTAACTACAGCAAGGCTTTTGACTGTGTAAACCATGAGAGACTCTGGGCCACATTAAGAAGCATGGGTATACCAGAACATCTGATCGTTCTCTTGCACAACCTTTACACTGATCAAGAAGCAACAGTTTGAATGGAAGTAGGAGAAACAGAATGGTTTAAAATCAGCAAAGGTGTACAACAAGGCTGCATATTTTCCCCCTACCTCTTTAATTTATATGCAGAACAAATCATCAGAGAAGCAGGACTGTATGAAGACAACAGAGGTGTGAAGATTGGTGGAAGATTCATCAACAACCTTCGCTATGCTGATGATACCACATTACTGTCTGAAAGTTAAGACAATTTGAAACATTTGCTTCTCAAAATCAAGGAATATAGTCTTAAAATGGGTCTGCACCTTAATGTTAAGAAGACAAAAATCCTGGCAATTGGCAAAATGAATAGGTTCATCGTTGATGAAGAAGAAATTGAAATAGTTGACAACTTTAACCTACTTGGATCAACTATCAATAAAGAAGGAACAAGCAGTCAAGAAATCCGACGACGCATTGCTCTTGGCAGAATAGCTATGAAGGAACTAGACAAGATTCCCAAGAGCAGAGATGTTGCCTTCCATACAAAGATTTGACTTGTTCGAGCCATGGCATTTTCAATAACATCATATGGATGTTAAAGTTGGACAGTGAAAAAGATAGACAGGAAGAAAATTGATGCCTTTGAATTATAGTGCTGGCGATGAATACTGTGTATACCATGGACTGCCCAAAGAACAAACCAGTCATTACTAGAGGAAATCAAACCTAAGCTTTCTTTAGAAGCTCAGATGACAAAACTTTGACTTTCATACTTTGGACACATAATTCAAAGAAAGAGATCATTAGAGAAAGACATCATGCTTGGCAAGGTAGACGGTCAACACAAAAGAGGAAGGCCAGCAATGAGATGGATCGATACAATAACAGCAGCTACAGGTGCCAGTCTGTCAACTATGAGCCGCCTGACTGAAGACCGAACACAATTTAGGACAACTATCCAGAGGGTTGCCATGAGTCGACACAGACTTGATGGTACTTAACAAGAACAAACCTGACATCCCAGCCCCCATGCAGGGCTGACAAGAATCCTAAAAGAGCCTTACTACCAGAGTGGATAAATAAAAGCTCTACCGTACTGCTTAAACATACAGTATCATTTATTCAAAATAGTACAGACACTGCCCAAACAACTCGGCTGATGGGAACACTCTAGAGATTCATCAAAGCAGAGGGCTGACCAAGAAAAATAAGAAGTGGTACCTTTCCTGCTAAAAATGCATCAATGTCTCTCTACTTGGCTTGCTGCAGTGGACTATTACCACAGCGTTGCCATTCCAAGTAGTGATACCCAGGCACTGTCTTTTTTTTTTTGTTGTTAAAACACCATTTCTTTGAAAAACCAGGAAAATGGAACGAGTTCGAAGACACTGAGCACTGCTCCTACCAAAAACTGCCCAGCACGTTTTGATTCAACTGCATCTGCCCTCGCCACCTTCCAATGTAGCTGGTGACTAACGCTGAGGTGCATGAGTCCTGGATGCCTCAGCCACAACCATGGCGACAGAGAGAAAATGTCGTACCTTACTTTGGCCTGAGCAGCCAAAAAAAGGCCCAAGGCTCCCATTGGCTGCTGAGCTACAGGTCAGCCTCTCAGTAGTGCCTTCTGAAACAATTGTGGCAACTGGACAGGCCTTCACCCCAGCCAGCAGTGTAGAGTAAGCTGTGTAAGAGCCTGTGTAGTGAACACCGCCACTCTCTCCCCTAGAGCCATCGCTCGCCTTCTGTCCAGACACCAAGGACCCTTGCTGCCCTCAATGCCTGAATCAAGGCCCGAGGCACTAGCTCTTTCTTTTTTCCCAAAGCAGTGTTGGAAAGAGGGCCTTACCTGGTGCTCTTTCCAACACTAAAGAAGAGGCAAGGGTGGATCGCAGCTGCATACCTCCAAGGCACAAAGGCTCCTGGAGGGGATGGGGAGGAACCCAGCCTCATCAGGTTCTGCACCCCGAGCACTGTGTCACACTTTTTTTTGTTCTTCACTAGGGAGAGTAAGTGGGTGGGACCACCAGGTTCTACACACCAGTGCAGTGTAAGAGGCCACCACCATCCTACGCCCAGCACGCCAAGAATCCTCATAACATCTATCCAATCCAATTCAGACTGCACAGAAAGCGTAGTTACTCACCTGTAACAGGTGTTCTCCAGGAGCAGCAGGAATCAGTCCTCACATATGGGTGACGTCGGCGCCGACGGAGCCCTCGCGGAGCAATTTTCCCCAGCTTTCAAAGAAAGCCTTTGGGAATTGCAGCGCGCATGTGCGATCCTCTTCCCGCCCAAGGGTGCCATCTTGCTCAGTCAGATGACATAGCTAAAAGACAGCAAAACTAGCAAAAACGAAAGCATAGAACTGCAACTCCAAGGGGAGGAGGGAGGGTTGTGAGGACTGATTCCTGCTGCTCCTGGAGAACACCTGTTACAGGTGAGTAACTACGCTTTCTCCAGGACCAAGCAGGAAGTCAGTCCTCACATATGGGACTCCCAAGCTTAAGGCTACCGGAGACCCTAGGCACAAAAATGAGCTCCCTCTAGCTCAGCAGCACAGAAGGAAGGAATCTTCTCTGAATACGTCTCCAACCGGTAGCCCAACATCCGGGATGGAGGGTAGGAGTTGCCTATACCTCGAAGAGGTTACGGAGGACTGCCTGTCCGAAAGCACTGTCCCTGCGGGACTCCCTCTCCAGGCAGTAATGGGCTGCAAAAGTCTGGCTTGAAGACCAAGTAGCGGCCCGGCAGATGTCTGCCAACGGAACAGAGCGGAGGTAAGCCACTGACGTTGCCTTCGCCCGAACACGATGAGCGGTGACTCTACCTTCCAGCACGAGGCCCGCAGCCTCGTAAACCCAAGCGATGCAGTCCACAATCCAGATGGACAGAGTACGCTTGGAGACAGGGAGCCCCAACTTGTTGGGGTCATAAGACACGAAGAGCTGAACAGCCCTTCGGTGCTCCCGCGTACAGTCAAGGTAGAAGTTCAGCGCCCTTCTACAGTCCAGGGTATGCAGGACCATTTCAGCTCGGCTGGAGTGTGGCCTGGGAAAGTAGGTCGGAAGTACCACCTCCTGGTTGATGTGAAAAGGGGAAACCACTTTAGGAAGAAACTTAGGGTGAGTCCGTAGGACTACCCGGTTCTTGTAGAACCTAGTGTAAGGAGGATCAGATACCAGGGCCTGCAGCTCACTAACGCGTCTAGCAGAAGTGAGGGCCACCAAGAACAAGGTTTTCCAGGAAAGAAAACGAAGAGGACAGGTAGCCATAGGCTCAAAAGGCGGACAGGTAAGCTGCTGTAAAACCACATTGAGATCCCAGTTCGGGGCTGGCGGGCGCAAAGGTGGTTTAAGGAGTAGGAGGCCCCGGAGAAAACGAGCCACTAGAGGGTGGCTGGAAAGAGGCCTACCATCCACCGGTAGGTGGTGCGCAGAAATAGCACTGAGGTGGACCTTGACCGAGTTGGACTTAAGTCCAAGATTGGAAAGGGAAAGCAAGTACTGCAAGACCACTGATGTTGAACAGGAGAAGGGGTCTTGCGACTGCTGAGTACACCAGATGGAGAACCGACGCCACTTAAGAGCATAGGACTTCCGGGTGGAAGGCCTCCTGGAGGCCAAGACGACCTCTTCCACATCTGGAGGTAGCTGGAGAGGAGCAAGGACTACCCTTTCAGCAGCCAGGCCATCAGATGAAGGGACCGAAGGTTGGGGTGCAGGAGCGTCCCCTGATCCTGCGAGAGTAGGTCGGGCTGAAACCCCAGAGGAAGAGGGGTGTCCACCGCCAGCTGCATCAGAAGCAGGAACCAAGGTTGTCTCGGCCACCAGGGAGCTACTAGGATCACCGACGCCTTGTCTCTGAGAACTTTGAAGAGCGTCCGAGACACCAGAGGCATGGGTGGAAAGGCATACAAGAGGCCTGTGGACCATGGAATCAGAAAAGCATCCGCCGCTACCCGGAGAGGATGCGGCTGTCGAGAGCAGAATCTGGGAAGCTGCCGGTTCAGAGGACTGGCGAACAGATCCATGGTGGGGAGGCCCCACCGGAGAAAGATCCGCTGAACCACAAGGGGATCCAATCTCCACTCGTGCGGTTGGAGGATCCTGCTCAGTTTGTCTGCCAGGTAGTTTTCTTGACCTGGGAGATAGACAGCTTTGAGGACGAGGTTGCGATGGACGGCCCAAGAGCAGAGCTTCTGTGCTTCCTGACAGAGAAGGAAGGAGCCGGTTCCGCCTTGTTTGTTCACGTAGAACATGGCAACCTGATTGTCTGTCTGGACAAGTACCGACTGGTGAGAAATCAGGTGAGAGAAGGCTTTGAGCGCTAGGTGGATGGCCCTGAGCTGCTGAGCGGACTCCCAAGGAGTCCAGAGACCCTGAGTACAAGTCCCTTGGCAATGTGCTCCCCAACCCTGGAGAGAAGCATCGGTCGTCAGGACCCGAGAATGTGTAGGGGGCTGAAAAGTCACCCCAGCACTAGGTTTGGCAGATGAAGCCACCATCGCAGAGAGGAGACCAGCTGGTCGGAGATCTGTACGGAGTCCGCTAGGCTCCCAGTGGCCTGATGCCATTGTTTGCAAAGGCACCATTGAGCAGGTCGCATGTTCAGGCGGGCATTGGGGGTTACATGGAAGCCATATGGCCGAGCAGTCTCAGAAATTGCCTGGCCGAGACCAGGGAATTGCTGTGAAAGCGGCTGGCGAGATCCATGAGCCTCTGGGCCCTGTCTAGAGGCAGGAAGGCCCGCGCCTGAAGAGTGTCCAACCTGGCGCCGATGAATTCTAGATCTTGAGAGGGGAGCAAAGTGGACTTTGCGAAGTTTATGACAAAACCCAAGTGCTGGAGCAGAGCCACGGTGCGATGAGTAGCCTGAGTGGCTTCTTGGGCAGACTGGGTCCTGATGAGCCAGTCGTCCAGGTATGGGAACACAAAGAGACCTTGAAGTCTCAGATAGGCCGCCACCACTGCTAGGCATTTGGTGAACACTCTGGGGGCGGAGGATAGGCCGAAAGGCAGTACTCTGTACTGGTAATGGTGTCCGCCCACAACAAACCTGAGGTATTGTCTATGGTCGGGATGAATAAGGATATGAGTATACGCATCCTTTAGATCTAAGGAGCATAGCCAGTCTCCCTGCTGGAGGTAGGGCAGCAGGATTCCAAGGGTAAGCATTTTGAACTTTTCCTTTGCAAGGAACTTGTTGAGGTTTCGCAAGTCTAGGATGGGTCTGAGGCCTCCTGTTCTTTTCGGAATCAGGAAGTATCTGGAATAAAACCCTTGACCCTTCAGGTGGTGGGGCACCGGTTCCACGGCTTGTTCCTGAACAAGACTTGCTAACTCCTGAAGGAGTAAGTCCCTGTGCAGAGGGAGTCTGGAAGGCTCCCCTGGAAAGTAGGAGGGAGGTACCTGGTGAAAATGAAGAAGATAGCCCTTTTGAACTATCTGAAGCACCCAGGTATCTGTGGTGATGTTGGACCACCTGTGGGCAAAGTGGACCAGCCGGCCTCCTGTGCTGAGAGAAACCAGCTGAGGGGGAGAGGCTATGCTGAGAAAGTCAAAAACCCCCACCCTGCTGAGCAGGGGCCGGTGGTGCAGGCTTGGGGGCTTGCTGCCTACGGGACCCATTACCCCGTCCCTTGGCCTGCTTTCCCTGTGGGGGAGCTGGTGAGGCCTGATACTGAGGGTAGTATTTATAGGCAGCACCTTTCCTCGGGTAAAAGGGCTTTTTCCCCGAGGCCTTCTTCTTTTGAGAAGGGGCAGAGGTCTTCCTTGAGAGACGAGTCCTGGTGAGAGTCTCCGTCTCGATTTGTGCAGCCTTCTCATCCATGGGCTTGCCAAAGAGGTTATCACCTCAGCAGGGGACATCGACCAACTTGTCCTGTACCCAGGGCTCGAGGTCGGACGTCTGAAGCCAAGCCTGGCGGCGTCCACCGATGCCGGCCGCGGCTACTCGAGCCGAAGCCTCAAAACCATCATAGGCTGCTCGAGAGATAAACTTGGAGCACTCCCGAATACCAGTAGACAAGGATTGGAACCTCTGCAAAGGTTCGTCGGAGAGACCAGCAGAGAACCCGGCTATTTCCTTAGCCAGGTCTCGGAGATACATGCCCATGTAGAGCTGGTATGTCTGGACTCGACAAGCAAGCATAGAGCCCTGGAAGCACTTCCTACCGAGGGCATCCAGGCTTCGGGCTTCCTTACCCGGGGGCACCGAGGAGTGCATTTTTTGACTCTTCAGTCTATGCATGGCCGATTCCACCACCATGGAATGGTGCGGTAGTTGTGCCTTTTGGAACCCGGGGCTATTGCGGACTCGATAAATGGAATCGACCCGCTTGCTTAACACCGGCGACGACGCCGGGCTCTCCCACATGCGGAAGAGAAGCCGTTCCAGCATTGGAGGAACCGGTACAATAAAGGCCTCCTTCGGGGGAGAGTCATATTGGAGGGCATCGAGTTCTTCGACTCGAGGCTCCTCCTCGGGATCCGCAGGGAAGGCCAAGGCTTTGGCCATATCCCTCACGAAGTCCGAGAACCGCGTATCCTCCGGGGGGGACCGTCTCCGAGGTTCGGACTCGGGGGAGTCCGAAGGGACACACCGAGTCCGAAAGGAACCAGGTGACTCTTCGTCCTCAGATTCCCAGGCCGACTCCTCGGAGGAGGAGTCGACCGGCTCCGGTCGGGTGGGCACTGATGCCATCCGCCCCGATGCCGAGGGAGTCGGCGTCGACGACCTCGGTCCCGAACGGGAGACCGAAGGAGACCTCGACCGAGGATCGACTCGAACCCTCATGGACTCGAGGATCGGCTCCGTCTCCGGGGTCGACTTGGAGGTCGACGTCCCGGCGGTCAGGGCAGAAGCGAGGCCAGCGATCAATGCCCGCTGCTGGTCCAAGAAGGCAGACAAACTGCACTCCAAGGCCGTCAACCTGAGTCCGAGCTCAGGAGACCCAGCAGCCCCCGACTCGGGCCCCGACGGCGTCGGGCCCGACGTCGGGTCCTTCGGAGGCGAGTCCATGAGGACAACAGTACTTACGTGAGCGGGCAAGTCCACCTCGAGTCGAGGATGTTTTGACGGCCTTTCCGACTCCAAGGACCCGGGACGGGAATCGGGGCTATGCGACCTGGCCCTCGAGGAACCAGGAGCGTCCACCGATCCCGCCCTCGTGGGTTTCTTCTTCCGATGATGCTCCCGGGTAGGAGACCCCCTTTCAGAGGAACTCCGACGATGCTCAGGACCAGAGTCCCGAGACGTCGAAGCCTCTGACGAGGTCCGAGCCCGGCCGGAGTCAGAGAAGATACGCTCCCGCTGGTGCTGCCGACTCCTCAATGCTTTTGAGGACATTTTGCCGCATGGCGTGCAGATCATGGGGTCATGATCTGGGCCGAGGCAGCGGAGGCAGAAGTCATGAGTGTCTGTAAGAGACATAAGTTTCTTACAGAGGTCACACTTTTTGAAACCACTGGCCGCCATCGGGGGAAAAAGGGCCCCTGCGAGGTCGAACGACCGGGCAGCCAGGGAAAAAGGAAAAAAGCGCGAAATCTGTCACGAAGGACAAAAAAACGAACAATAAAGGACGGACTCGCAACCGGCGTCGCGAGTCCGGCGGGAAAAGAACCGGCGTCGAACCGAAGAAAAAATAGAGAAAAATAGAGAAAATCAACTTTTCTGCGGGGATTCACAGGCAACGTCTGTAGGGCTCCGCGGAAAAAAGAAGACTGAGCAAGATGGCACCCTTGGGCGGGAAGAGGACCGCGCATGCGCGCTGCAATTCCCAAAGGCTTTCTTTGAAAGCTGGGGAAAATTGCTCCGCGAGGGCTCCGTCGGCGCCGACGTCACCCATATGTGAGGACTGACTTCCTGCATGGTCCTGGAGAATTAGACAACCTCCATCTGCTGGAGACGGAAAAAAAACTAGTGAGCAGAGGGCTGCACAGGACTCTTATACAGTGACATCTTCAAACCAGTGATTCTTAGTTTCCATCTGCTGGTAGGGAGGCATAAACCCCACATCTCTTGATTGGAATAGAGGGACAATGAGGAATGTACGTTTGTTTTTGCACTTAACGTGCATTTAATGCTAAAACTATGTAATTTGGTAAAAGGGCCCCTTGGATTGCAAGCCCTCCAGGGATAGGAAAATACCTATTGCACCTGAATGTAACTTGTCTCGAGCTTCTGAGAAAGGCAAGAGGTAACTTCAATCCAATTATTCCTCTGGGAGCACCTGTGTGCAGGCTGTGTAACTGTAGGTGCATCTTACAAGTCATTTATTTTTTTACATGTAAATATCTATGTGCAATTTTAAAACATGCATTATATGTGGTAAATGCTTTTTAAGTTACCCCATTTTGTCTAAAGGTAAAAAGAGCTTAGAACATCTATTTATAAACCACTTTCCATGTGTAATTCTGAAAATGGTCATGTTACAGCATGGGTACTATTTTCTTTTAAAGTCTGTGTCACATCCACAGTACAAGCACTTTCTAAGATTATACAGTGGTTCATGTTACGCTGATCAAACTGGCCAGTAGACAAGGGAAGAGTTTTGCCTTTACCAAATTTAGTCCTACATCCAGTAATACAACTCTTAGCAGTGATCACTACATTAGAATTACAATATACTAAGTCTGGCCTGGTAGCATTGAACAAAAATGCCACCGAGTCATGCATAAGGTTCCCACTCCAACCCCTGAGCTGGGCCTTTTGCTCTCTAGGAGAACTGAGACTGATGATTCTGTTCAGGCAGTGTTCAAAGTCGCCAAAAGGGCAGGAAGTTGTATCCACTGCTTAAGGCGGATAGTTTCAACCTAACCTTCCCTGGACTGGCCCGGAGAAGCGAAAAGGAAGTAGCCATGTAGTTTCTCTCTGAATTAGTTAAGAGTACAAATGCAAAAGGCACTTGTGCACTTTGCATTTGCTATTTATGCAACAGCCAAGGCTGGCAGATGTTGATTTTGGCAAGGTGGAGTAGAAGAAAGCAGAAAACCAAGTGCTCCTGCTGTTCCCGAGCCTTATTTATAATAGGCTAACTTTGAGGATATTGCAATGTATGATGCAATTTTTCAATATTGCCATGACTACACAGAACTTAGTTGACAACATTGATAACAGAATCTTGTATAAATATCATGGTATTTATCAGCTTTGCAGAATAGTTTAGTTTCCATTGCAATGCAATGTGTGCCTTTTAAGCAACACACATCATCTATTTCCATCATTTTGAGCTTTTCAATATAAGTTACTGAACCAAAAGAATTAGTATCATCAATATTCTTGCTCTCCCTGCATCCACAAGCATGAATGCTTTCTCTAACTCTGAACGATGTGCATTATCATCTCTAATGGTCTAATGGGATTCAGAACTCTAGGATACTCATATGGATACCCTCCTGTTACCATGTTATTGTCCTTTCAATACTAATTTTTATTGAATGAGCTATCAGAACATTATCAGAATACATGAGACCTAAAACAGAGTAAGGACTTTCTTTTGATGCTTAGAATTATATAAAGCTTCTGCTTTAAGAAAATATTCATTCACTTCCCAGTGTGCTTATAAGAAATACTCTATTACATTATTAAAGTTACTAAATGTCCTTCATTTTGGACATACAAATTTACCATTTTTCCCCATTCTGTTTTTCTGTGTTAGCATCCTTATTATGATTTGTTCATTATGCTAATTCATGCTCTGACTTGAATGGCAACTTGGGAAAAATTCTGTGAAGTCTAGTTAATTTTATTGCTCATCTTAGAAGAAACAGAATGTAGTATGTATAAGTATCGACAAGGGCAATCAGAATACACTGTTGTTCTCAGTCTTTTACCTTTTCTTTGTTCACTTTTTTAATTGCCCACTTTTTGCCTGTTTCATTATGGGTTCCTTCAATCACCACTCCAAAGCTTCCTTGTCCCAGTTTCCTTCCAAAAGTATAGATTTGCTAGAAAATAGCAGAACACATAAAATCAGCATCTCCAACAGATGTAAAATTAAAAACAAGCATGCAAAACTGCTAAGCAACATAAGAATCACACAAAATATTTCTGGAAAGGCATGAGCTAAATACCAATAAATATTTCATAATTTTTAAACGTCACATTTAAGATTCTCTCTATATTATAACACCTCTATTAGGCTACTTCAAACTCGATATACTATGGTTATGTGCCACATATTGTTATATGTGGATAAAGAAGGCAATGCCTACCTAAGTCGTCCCACACACAAGTGATAGTCTGTTTCAATAACACAGTATCAACACAACTACTGTATATGTGAGCACTGTTTTTTCTTCCAGCCAGCTTTCTTATCTTCCTGGATTCACATTAGTCTTTACTCATATATTTGAAAGCCATTGTGAAGCCTAACTCCAATGGCTACTACCTTGATCAGGTGTTTTCCAAGTGTTAAAGGTTAAAGCTTTTGAGGCCATGCTTGCAACAGCCTTAAACTACAGGTATGGGCAGTGAATTGTAGGCTAGCTTCCCATGTATATGGATATTCTGCCATCATTCACAGAATGAACATTCCAAATTAATGAAGACATTTCCTTGAGCATGGTGAAGACACTGAGGATCTGAGCACACTCCCGAACTTTGGAGTTTGAGATTTTATCCTTCTAGATGTTAAGGAACCGTCATAGGCAGCAAATGTCAAATTATTTAACTTCTAATCTTAATATATGTACTGAGTTCTTGTCTCACTGTCACAGAAGATAGCGCTTTGGAGATGCTGATTTTAGCATGATCTGCAAGATTGATGTTCTTCCAGAAATCTTTGCAAGTCTAAATGGAGTGGCAACAGCTTTACCAATGTTTAAGTTTAAATCTGCATCAAATAAAAGCCTGTCTGTGATGATAAAACCAAGTATGTGGATTTATCAACAACTGTTGTGTATCACACCAATCTGTGCAAAGTAGGCAATGTGAACAAGGAGAGGACTCATAGGGAGAAAAGAAAATTTAGGGACACCCTCAGCAGTCTATCTTCTAAATTTAAAAAAAGGGGAGAGAAGGGACAGAGATACACATGAGCCAGTCACCAGCTCCCTCTATATACAAACGAAGAAGGGAGAAGTTAAATGTGATATAAGCATCTACTTCGGTTGCTGCAGCTCCTCCACTGCCGCTGTCCCCAGCAATCAGTCTGATTCACATCTGGTGCTCTTCACAAAACTTGCCTTGGGGTAATAGGGAGGTTGGACAACCTCAAAAAGTAAAGACATTGCGACGAACCTAACTGACCAAACTTGATTAGAGCGCACTGGACCTAAAGGCCTAACAACCCAACAGCTGCCCCCATCAAAATAATTACAAACTTACAACAAGGATTGATAAAAACATACCTCACAATTTTCCTATTTGCCTTTTTAATCGCTCTTTCTATTTAACTGCACTTACAGCCCGAAACGTACCCCAACGAACCAACTCTAATAAAATGAGCAAAGTTAATAATAATACGCAACCAGAAATCAATAATAACCACCCACCTGAAGAATACAGCACTGACACCCCTGCCCAATCGCTTCGAACCAAACAAAACTCTGAGACACTTACCACATCAACAGAATCAACCAACAAATAACCAAGCACCAGCACACAAATATACCCTACTACATAAAAAATAACAGATCAAACCCCCCATGCCTCAGGATAAGGCTCTGCCGCCATCGCTGCTGAATAGGCAAAAAACAACCAACATCCCACCTAAGTAGATTAAAAACAACACCAATGACAAAAAAGACAACCCAACTATAACCAAAGCTAAACAAGCCCCAGCAGAGGCCGCAACTAACCCAAATGCACCAAAATAAGGAGACAGATTAGACGCGACAGCCACCAACCCAAATACAAGACTAAACATTCCGACAAAAGTAATATATGCCATAATTTTTACTAGGAATCTAACCAAGACTAATGATCTGAAAAACCACTGTTGTACTTCAACTATAAAAACTAATGACCCTCAACACACGAAATACCCATCCAATCTTAAAAATTATAAACAATTCATTCATTGACCTCCCATCATCATCAAACATCTCATCACTTTGAAACTTTGGCTCACTCCTTGGAATCTGCCTTATTTCACAAATCATCACAGGATTATTTTTAGCCATACATTACACAGCCGACACAACCTCTGCCTTCTCATCAGTCGTCCATATCTGCCGAGACGTTAATTATGGCTGACTTATACGCAACATTTATGCCAACGGAGCATCAACATTCTTCATCTGCATCTACATACACATTGGATGAGGAATTTACTACGGATCCTATTTATTCAAAGAGACATGAAAATTTGGAGTTATACTCCTACTACTAGTTATAGCCACAGCATTCGTTGGCTATGTCCTTCCATGAGGACAAATATCATTCTGAGGAGCCACAGTAATTACAAACCTCCTATCTGCCAAGCCCTATGCTGGCGACACATTAGTACAATGAATCTGAGGCGGTTTTTCAGTAGATAAAGCCACACTAACCCGATTCTTTTCATTTCACCATTCTTAATTGTTGGTATAAGCATCTTACATCTTATTTTCCTCGATGAAACAGGATCAAACAACCCAACCAGGACTAGACTCAAACACTGACAAAATTCCATTCCACCCATACTTCTCATACAAAGACGCCCTAAGCTTCATAATCATACTCTCATTATTAGCCACCATAGCCTTATTCTTCCCAAATCTTATAGGAGACCCAGAAAACCTTTCGCCGGCCAAACCACTAGTAACCCCGCCACACATCAAACCAGAATGATACTTCCTATTCGCCTATGCCATCCTACGATCAATCCCAAATAAACTGGAAAGTGTATTAGCCCTCCTCCTCTCAATTTTTATCCTATTTATTATTCCAATACTCCACACATCAAAACAACGTACTATAACATTTCGCCCAGCCACACAAATAATATTCTGACTAATCGTAGCAAACATAGCCATCCTCACATGAATTGGAGGTCAACCAGTAGAAGAACCATTTATTACAATCGGACAGATCTCATCAATTCTTTACTTTATATTATTTATTATCCTAATCCCACTAATTGGACTCACAGAAAACAAATCATTAAATTAATGTCTGAGTAGCTTATGAAAAGCATTAGTCTTGTAAACTAGAGGTTAACCCCTCTCTTAAACTACCCGAGAGCCGCCACATAATAATACAAATTTTATTTTCAAGAAGGAGGATTTTTCACCCTCGCCAATGGCACCCAAGGCCAAAATTCTTTTTAAACTACTTCCAGCTAAACCCCTAGAATTTTTCATACTATGTATAAATGTGCATTCATCTATATTCCATACGAATATTATCAAATACTATTAAAAGATATCAGTAACATGGGTACGGGAAACCATCATCCCGACAGACAGGGATCCATTACGCGAAATTTCTCGAACAGATTACCTAAGAGTGTCATTTCAGTTACATATCAACAGCTGATTGATGCCTGAATTACTGTACGGCCCATGAAGAAGCATAACTAATCTCGCACCTTCATAATTTTTTTTATTTTCACCTTTCAGCCAACATCTCAGAGTGCTTAACAGCATTTTAGTCTAAAACGTGAACATGTATTGCATAATTAATGATCCGCTGAAACAATTATAAAAGTTGATAATAAATGACTGCATTACCGACATAAATTGATATTTAATGCTGCTTTACCACACATTCTACCTATATTATTCCCCCCCAAAAAAATTTTTTGTCCAGCTAAACCCCCCTTACCCCCCATAACATGCTATCTACCTCTCGCCAAACCCCTAAATCCGAGTCTCAACTAACATGCCTTACCTGAAGAGCAATCCTACTGTTGGGTCACCAATCCCACCCAAACAATATATATATTATGTAAATTGTCCACGTAGTTAAACTAATAGCACAACACTGAAGATGCTGAGATGAAACATTAAAAATTTCCGTCGACATTAAAAGTTTTGTCCCAGCTTTATAATCAACTACAACCTGTATTACACATGCAAGCATCCGCAAACCAGTGAGAAAGCCAATATAATTTGGAGCTGATACCAGGCACAACAAAAGTTAGCAATAACATCTAGCTCAGCTACACCCCCAAGGGTAAACAGCAGTGATAAACATTAGTAAATGAGCACACAAGCTCGAACTAGACATGGCCAAAAGGGTTGGCCAATCTCGTGCCAGCCGCCGCGGTTATACGAGGAACCCGAGTTGACAGCCAATGGCGTAAAGTGTGATAAAGAATAAGTCTGCGACATAAGACTGAAGCCCAACTAAACTGTCATACGTATCAGTAGGTGATAAATCCAATTACACAAAAGTAGTCTTAACTAAAAGACCTTTCATCATCACGACTGCTAAGACACAAACTGGGATTAGATACCCCACTATGCCTAGCTACAAACTGAAAAATTACAACTATTTTCCGCCAGAACACTATGAGTAAACACTTAAAAGTCAAAGGACTTGGCGGTGCCCAAAATCCACCCAGAGGAGCCTGTTCTATAATCGATAATCCACGCTAAACCTCACCACTCTTTGCCAAAACAGCCTATATATCACAGTCTACAGCTCACCCCACTGAAGGAAAATAAGTGAGCAAAATGAACCTACTAAAAACGTCAGGTCAAGGTGTAGCACATAGAGCGGATAGAAATGGGCTACATTTTCTTACTAAGAACAAATGAAAAAGTAAATGAAAAATTCTTAGAAGGCGGATTTGGCAGTAAAAAAAAATCAAATTCTTTTTAACACAGCCCTTGGGCGCGCACACACCGCCCGTCACCCTCATCAACTTAATTATACTAAATTAATAAACATACAAAAACATAAAGAAAAGGAAAGTCTAACATGGTAAGCGTACTGGAAAGTGCTCTTGGAATCAAAATGTAGTTTAAAAAAAACATTCTGCTTACACCCGAAAAAATCTGACAAACCAGGACATTTTGAACTACACAGCTAGCTCAAACACTAAACTTCCACACAAAAAGATCTAAAACATTTACCAAAATAGTTTAGGTGATAGAAATAAACACCGAAGCAATAGAGAAAGTACCGCAAGGGAAAGCTGAAAAAGAAATTAAATAAACCATAAAAGTATAAAAAAGCAAGGATCAACCCCTGTACCTTTTGCATCATGGTCTAGTAAGTAAACTAGAGGCAAAAAGACCTTTAGTCTCTCTCCCCGAAACTAAATGAGCTATTTAAGAGCAGCTAGTACGAGCGAAACCGTCTATGTGGCAAAATAGTGGGAAGACTCTTAAATAGAGGTGACAAGCCAAACGAATTTAGTGATAGCTGGTTACTCAATAAACAAGTTTTAGCTTGACCTTAAACCTTATCAAAATAATAAAAATGCAGATTAAAGTTCAAGAGCTATTCATAAGAGGTACAGCTCTCATGAAAAAGGAAACAACCTACAAGACTGGGTAATGATTATAATGTACTCCGCACACCCAGTAGGCTTAAAAGCAGCCATCTACAAGAAAAGCGTCATAGCTCACACTGCATTCAAAATTCTAATAAAAACATCAAAACCCATAACAATTGAGTTAAACCATACAAATGGATAAATTATTAAGAAAACATGATTTTCTCTATGCGAACCTGTAAATCAGATCGAACTAGTCCCTGATAATAACCGACCCTATCAATGGAAATAAATACTAACAATAAACAAGAAAAACATTAAACACAAACTCGTTAACCCCACACAGGCTCGCAATCAAGAAAGACAAAAAGACAAAGAAGGAACTCAGCAAACAAAACCTCGCCTGTTTACCAAAAAACATTGCCTCTAGCAAAACTAATATTAGAGGTACTGCCTGCCCAGTGATAACATTCAACAGCCGCGGTATTTTGATTGTGCAAAGGTAGCATAATCATTTGTCTTCTAAATAAAGACTAGTATGAACGGCAAAACGAAGGTCTGTCTCCTTTGTCTACTCAATGAGATTGATTTTACAGTACAAAAGCTGTGATTAAACAACAAGACGAGAAGACTCTATGGAGCTTAAAACACACTAGAAAGTGTAACAATATTTATCAATCTCCTACACTAATTCCACACTGTTTTTGGTTGGGGCGACCACGGAGAATATTTATCCTCCGAGATGACATGCCAGGAAAACAATCGAAAACCTCAGAAAACTGACATAATTGACCAAATTAACTTTGACCAATGAACCAAGTTACCCTAGGGATAACAGCGCAATCCTCTTCAAGAGCCCATATCGACAAGAGGGCTTACGACCTCAATGTTGGATCAGGATAACCTGACAGTGTAACCGCCGTCAAAGGTTTGTTTGTTCAACAATTAAAATCCTACGTGATCTGAGTTCAGACCGGAGCAATCCAGGTCAGTTTCTATCTGTTATGTAATTTTTTCTAGTATGAAAGGACCGAAAAAACATGGCCAATGCAACATACATGCCATCAAAAAACTAACACTAAATAAAACACAAAACACACCTCAAAATAAGAGGCTGATTTAGTGGCAGAGCCTGGTAATTGCAAAAGACCTAAGATCTTTAGACCAGAAGTTCAAATCCTCTCTCTAGCAATGTTATCTATAATAATCAATCAATTAACACCCATCATTCCTATCTTACTATCTGTAGCCTTTCTTACACTCGTCGAACAAAAAATCCTAGGTTATATGCAATTACGAAAAGGCCCAAACATTGTAGGACCTACAGGCCTTCTCCAACCAATTGCAGATGGATTAAAACTATTTATTAAAGAACCCATACGCCCATCAACATTATCACAAACAATATTTATTATAACACCAATACTAGCCCTAACACTAGCTATAACATTATGATCCCCTATACCAATACCCTCACCAATCCTAGACATAAACTTAGGACTATTATTTATTCTATCTCTATCAAGCCTGGCAGTATACTCTATTTTAGGCTCAGGGTGAGCCTCAAACTCAAAATATGCCCTAATCGGAGCACTATGCACCGTAGCACAAACAAGTTCTTATGAAGTTACTCTCGGACTAATTTTACTTTCCACAATCCTACTTTCAGGCAGCTTTACCCTATACAACTATATGTACGCCCAAGAAGCAATTTGACTTCTCCTACCAACCTGACCATATGATTCATCTCAACACTAGCAGAAACAAACCGATCCCCATTTGACCTAACAGAGGGAGAATCAGAACTTGTGTCTGGCTTTAACTTAGAATATGCGGGCAGCCCATTTGCACTATTCTTTTTAGCCGAGTACTCAAATATCCTAATAATAAACACCCTATCATCTTTTTTTCCCCCCCACCCAAAACTTTATTAACCCAGAAACAACCACAATCAACCTAATAAAAGCAACATTATTATCAATAATATTCTTATGGGTCCGCGCATCATACCCATGATTTCGATACGACCAACTAATGCACCTAGTATGAAAAAACTTCCTACCCCTAGTACTCTCCACCACACTACTATACATCTCCATACCAATTTCCCTCTCAGGAATCCCCCCACAATTGTAGGCTATGTGCCTGAAAAATAAGGGTCACTTTGATAGAGTGAGCAATAGGGGTTTAAACCCCCTCATATCCTTAGAAAAATAGGACTCGAACCTATACATAAGAGATCAAAACTCCTCGTGCTCCCGATACACCACCTTCTAGTAAGGTCAGCTAAAAAAGCTCGCGGGCCCATACCCCGAAAATGATAGTTAAAACCCATCCCTTATTAATGAACCCATATGCCCTATCAATTATACTATCCAGCCTTGCCACAGGAACAATTATTGTCCTATCAAGCTGGTGTAGCCTGGTGGTTGGAGCAACTGCCTAGTGCCCAGAGGATCAGGGGTTCAATTCCCACTGGCACTCCTTATGACCTTGGGCAAGTCACTTTACCCTCCATTGCCTCGGAAGAAAAGGCTGGCAATCTACTTCGGTGATACATTGACAAGAAAACCCAGAGGTAGCTGGGTTGGTATGAGTCAACACTGACTCGATGGCACTAAAAAAAAAAAATTGGGCACAAATGAAACAGATGCTGGAAAAGGATCGAAGATAAGACACAATAGTGCCTTATCACCTCTGGCAATAGTGCCAGAGGTGATAATGCCTCTGTATAAGTCTTTGGTGCGACCTCATTTGGAGTATAGTGTGCAATTCTGGAGACCGCACCTTCAAAAGGATGTGAACAGGATGGAGTCGGTGCAGAGGGTGGCTACTAAAATGATTAGTGGGCTTCATTATAAAGCATATGAGGATCTTAATATGTACACCTTAGAGGAAAGGCGGGATAGAGGTGATATGATTGAGATGTTTAAATACCTCCGTGGCATAAATGTTCAGGGAGAGAGCCTCTTTCAATTGAAAGCAAGATCTGCTACGAGGGGACATGGGATGAGGGTGAAGGGAGATAGATTCAGGAGTGATATGCGGAAATATTTCTTTACGGAAAGAGAAGTGGATCCATGGAATAGTCTCCCAGTGGAGGTGGTAGAGATGAGGACAGTAACTGAATTCAAAAAAGCATGGGACCAACACAGAGGATCTCTAAAGGTAAAAAGTGGACTGTTGTAGTGGTTGATATGGAAGGACAGACTAGATAGGCCATGTGGTCTTTTTCTGTCATCATGTTTCTATGTTTCTAGTGATTTACATACCTGAACTGCTGCTTCATCATCCATGCGCGTGTGGCGAATTTTCACCTCTGCACTATTGCCACGAATCCATTGGGAAGGCATTTTTCTGCACGTGTCTAGCATATCCGATGACAGCTTTGCACAATAAAACAAAGAAACATTTTTAGTCTTCACTGCTGAAAGACTATATTCCAAATTATTAATATTCAGAATACAGATTCTCTACTTAAAACAACACAAACAACAAAACTAGAGGTACAAAGTTTCATGAGTGAACCTGAGCCTCCAGAAAAGTAATTAAGGTCTAAATTAATAGACAATAGTTTCTTAACATAGAGAAATGCATCAATAGCAAGCCAATCAAATAATGGATTGCATAGTTCCTTTAGTGATACAATTTCTACCTTCCCTACCCAACAGAAGTCCATGCTCATATTAAAATATGCTAGAAAGCGAATAATCACAGAGAATAATTTAGATTTATACTGTATATGATTAAAATGGAAATTGGATTCTTACACTGGATGATTTTGTGATACTTCAAAAAGTGCAGTGAGGTGTGCTACCCATTCATTGTACAATCCCTCACTGTAGCAAAAATCACCATATGCTGGGATAACAGACCAAACCAAAGTTGCTTACCTGTAACAGATGTTTTTCATGGGCAGCATTACAAATGAACGACATCATCCAATACTGCCAACACAGGGTATTTCGAGTTATCTAAAAATCCTAGGCTAGGTAGGTACCTCGGCCCTGTCATCCAATATCAGATAAAGGAAGGCCGACTGAGGACAGGAAAATCCAAGTTCTAAGATGAAAAAAACTTTACAAGATCAAGGAAGAAGGCAGCTTGAAAGTTTTACCAGAATAGATAAAAAACATACCCCTTTTAACCAAAAGGGATTTCCATCCCAAGATCAAGCTAAGGAAGACAAGACCGAGATCAGAAAAGTAGTATCACAAGTCTGTCTAGGAAAAATAAGGAGGTGGGGTATACATGTTTTATAGAGTGAAAAAACCTGGAGAAGCTGACACATCCATCTTTGAAGTACAAATATCAACAGAGGGGAACAGCACAGCTGCAACAGCACAAATACCCCTTGTACATGACTACTCATTTTCTGCAATAATTCATTTGTACCACAAGATGGCATCTTTGCTCAACATTTTGTTTTTACCTCTGCTATAGTTAGAAATTCTGTATGTGCAGTATTAGAGTTTAAACCTAATACATATGTATTTATTCATGAACTACAGCAAGTAATTAACTGTTAATAAATACCTCACTGAAAAAAAGAGACACACCTGAAAGATAACATATTTCCAAATTAATATATATTTCTAACATAGAAACAGCAACTTGTAAGCGCAGCATTAAATCCAAGACTCTTAAATTGAAGCGTTTCTAGGAAATTGCTTCAGTACCAATTTTATCCTTATTTTACTGTATATGTGTAATGGTTTTTAGTGTAATTGAATTATCAAAAAAAAAATTATGCTACTGTACATGAATTCTTTTCCAGGTAACTGCGGACATCCAAAAGACCCCCTCTTCTATACAACCCCCATCTTGTGCTTCTGACCACAAAAGCTGATTCTGTCTCCTCATTGTCTTCTGTTGTAAAATGGGTGCCATTGGTGGGGAGAGGGGAGAAGTGAAGGGCCGGCAGCTTGAGGACAGTAGCTGTCCAATATACCATGCTACAAAGAGAGGAAACTGAAGGAAGGGGGCGGAGAGTGCATCAACAATTTGTAGTGGGCTCTTAAGACTTTAGGGTGACTGTCTAAACTTAAGGCATTTATCCAGAGAGACAGCTTAGAGATGGCCACACAAATGTTTACAGCACAAGCACTCTCTTCAGACCTATCCAAAAGAGGCGGCATTCTTGTGGGCAGGTTTAGATTAGAAGAAGGAAAACAGCATATATATATATTCTGTTTTGCAAAAATACCCATATTTGCCTCGTTCCTCCCTCTCAGCATCCATCCAAATAAATGCAAAGAACCTGAATACCTTTAGCACACATACTTCGCAATTGCTAATTTTCAAAGGGAAACAAAATACGGGTAATTTCTCTTTTTGGAAGTCTGCATAATGTGCATTAAAACCACCAAGATAGCTTAGAGGTATATGAGCTGTTTGAAAATGCCCCTCTTCTATTCTATTTACATGCCTGGATTGATATGATCTCAAGTAAGTTGTCTAGAGAAGATTGCTTAGGCACTACTCTAAATTTTTATGTGCCTGATAAACAATAGAAAGTAACCTGAAATCTGTATGGGGACCAAATACCTCACTTCATGGAAACCATTCATCACAATATAAAACACGGTGCTAACTTTTAAGAATATTAAAAATAAATGTTTCTCCTGTAAATTTTGCTTGAAGTGTTTAGGTGGCTCTTTGCTTCTAATTCTTACACTCTCTATGTACAAGAAACATTCACTGAACTTCTCTTCGACCAAACCTAGTAAGAAGCAAAAGCTCAAGAGTGAAGCAGCTGAAATACAGCCCAAAATGTATGAATGTAATAACTTTTTTGTTTTGTCTTAAGTAGTGTCAGCCTACCACTGAACAGCATTTATTCATTTGGCTGAGAATAAGAACATAAGATATACCATACTGGGTCAGACCAAGGTCCAACAAGCCACTGTTTCCAACAGTGGTCAATCTAGATCACAAGTACCTAGCAGTTTCCCCAAAGACACACGGGTTCCACAATGCTTGTATTGGGGCAAGCAGTGGATTTCCCGGGTCCCCTTTAATAATGGTTTATGGACTTTCCTCCAGGAACTTGTCCAACCCTTTTTTTTAACCCAGCTACACTAACAGCTTTTGCTACATCCTCCGGTACCGAATTCCATAGTTTGATTATGAGTTGAGTGAAAAATATTTTCTCTTATTAGTCTTAAATGGGTTACACTGTAGCTTCATTGCATGTCCCCTAGTCTTTCTATATTCTGATGACGTAAACAATCGATCTACGTTTACCAGTTCCACTCCGTTCATTAATTTATAGACTTCTATCATATCTCCCCTCAGCCGTCTCTTCTTCCAGGCTGAAGAGCCCTAACCTTTTAAGCCTCTCCTCATTCCCATCCCCTTTACCATTTTGGTGGCTCTTCTTTATATCTTTTCTAATTCTGCTATATCCTTTTTAAGATACGGTAACCAAAATTGCACACAATATTCAAGGTACGATCACACCATGGAACAATACAGAGGCATTGTAATATCCTTTGTTTTATTCTCCATTCCTTTATGATTTCTAGCATTCCATTTGCTTTCTTGGCTGCCACTGCACACTGGGCAGAGAGTTTCAAAGTATTATCCACGATAACGCCTAAATCTTTTTCCTGGGTGGTGGTTCCTAATGTGGAATCTTGCATCGTGTAACCATAGTTTGGGTTGTTCTTTCCTAGGTGCATAACTTTGCACGTCTCCACATTAAATTTCATCTGCCATTTGAACGTCCAGTCTTCCAATTTATCAAGGTCCTCTTGCAATTTTTCACTATCCTCTTGGGTTTAAACAAGTGAATAATTTTATGTCATCTGCAAATTTGATTACCTCACTCTTTATTCCTATTTCCAGGTCATTTACAAATATGTTAAAAAGCAGCGGACCCAGCACAGATCCCTGGGGTACTCCACTATTCACCTTTCTCCTTTGGGAAAATTGGCCTTTAGACCTACCCTCTACTTTCTGTCTTTTAACCAGTTCCTGATCCACCTCCTATCCCATAACTTTTTAATTTCACCAAGAGTCTCTCATGAAAATCCAGATATACTATATCAACAGACTCACCTTTGTCTACCTGTTTATTCACACCTTCAAAAAACATAACAGATTAGTAATACAAGACCTTCCTTGGCTAAAGTCATGTTGACTGTTTCCCATTAAGCCTTGACTATTGACATGTTCAGTAATTTTGTTCTTTACAATGGTTTCTACCATTTTTTCTGGTACTGATGTCAGTCTCACCAGTCTGTAGTTTCCCAGATCACCCCTGGAACCCTTTATAAAATTGGCGTTACTTTGGCCATCCTCCAATCTTCAGGTATTACAGGTGATTTTAATGATAGTTCACAGATTACTAATAGTAGGTCTACAATCTCATATTTCAGTTCTTTCAACATTCTTGGATTTATACCCTCCAGCCCAGGTGATTTTCTACTCTTCAGTTTATCAAATAGTTGTAATACATCTTCCCGGTGTATCAATATTTCTTTCAGTTCTTCTGTGGCATCACATTTAAATAACATTTCAGTCATAGATAGTGTCCCTACATCTTCCTCAGTAAAGACCGAAGCAAAGAATTCATTCAGTCTCTCCGCTATGGCCTTGTCTCCCCTTACTGCCCCTTTTATCCCCTCTCTCATCTAATGATCCAACTGACTCTCTCACAGAGGTTTTTTCTACAAATGTACTAGAAAATGTTTTCATTATGTGTTTTTGCTTCTGCAACAAGCTTTTCTTCAAATTCTCTCTTTGCCTGCCTTATCAATGCCTTGCATCTAACTTGCCAGTGCTTGTGTTGTTTCCAGTTTTCCTCATTTGGCTCCTTTTTCCATTTCCTGTAAGATGCTTTCTTGGCAACAGTCTCTCTGATCTCGCCTTTAAACCATGCTGGCAGTTTTTTGGACTTCCTTCCACTTTTCTTAAAGCGTGGAATACAGTTGGTCTGGGCTTCCAAGATGGTATTTTTAAACACCCCCCATGCTTGATGTAAATCTTTAACCTTTGTAGCTTCTCCTTTTAGTTTTTTTTAAACTATTTTTCCTCATTTTATCACAATCTCCTTTTTGAAAGTTAAAAGGCAGTACTGTGGATTTCCCTGCTGTCCTTCCTCCATTTATTAAATCAAACACGATCATGCTATGATCCCTATTGCCAAGTAGCACCCTTATCTCTTTCTGGTGATCTTGTGTTCCACTAAGGATTAGGTCCAAAATGGCTTCACCTCTTGTAGCTTCAAGAACCAACTGCTCCAAAAGCGGTCATTTATTTCATCTAGAAACTTTATCTCTCTAGCATGTCCTGTTGTGACACTGACCCAAATGATACCGGGGTAATTGAAATCGCCCATTATTACTGTGCTGTAACTTTTGTTAGCTTCCCTGATTTCTTTGAGCATTTCATCATCCATTTGTTCATTCTGGCTAGATGGCTGATAGTATACCACCACAGCCATCGCCTTCCCCTTTTTACATGGAATTTCAATCCATACATTCTACAGCAAATTTTGTTTCCTGTAAAACTTTAATCCTGTGTGACTCAATGCCCTCTCTAACAAAGAATGCAACCCCTCCACCAATTTGATCTATTCTATCATTACGATATAGTTTGTACCCAGGTATCACAGTGTCCCACTGGTTGTCCTCCTTCCACCATGTCTCTGAGAAACCAATCATATCTAACATCTCATTTAATGCTATATATTCTAACTCTCCCATCTTATTGTTTAGACTTCTAGCATTTGCATACAAGCATATTAGAGACTGTATGTTATTCATATTAATCAGGTCATCGGTAGGCAAGGGTAATGTGGAATCTTTAAGCTCTGTACTTAAGGGCATTTGGGTTACATTTGTCTTTATTGGAAACTCTGTCGATATGCCCTATCTTCGATCTTTTGCTAGTATCCTTCAAAGATACGTTGTAACAAACCATGTGCTCTTGAGCGACTGTCAGCTTTCCCCTTTTATCTAGTTTAAAAGCTGCTCTATCTCCTTTTTAAAGGTTAATGCCAGCAGCCTGGTTCCATCCCATCCCTCCTTTCCCCAGAATGTTGCCCAGTTCCTAACAATCTAAAATCCTCTTCCTTGCACCATTGTCTGATCCACGCATTGAGCCTCTGGAGCTTTGCCTGCCTTTTGGGTCCTGCGCGTGGAACGGGCAGCATTTCAGAGAATGCTATCCTGAAAGTTCTGGATTTCAACTTCCTGGCTAAAAGCCAAGACAGCAGACTCCTCCCCAGCACTATCTAAGACCTTATCTAGGTGGTGCAGGAGGTCCACCACCTTTGCACCATGCAGGCATGTTACCAGGAGATCCTCACATCTACCAGCCACCCATCTATCTACATGCCTAATGATTGAATCACCAACTATAATGGCTGTCCTAACCCTTCCCTCATGGGCACATGGCCCTGGAGAAACCTTCTCGGTGCGAGAGGATTTTACATCATCTGGAGGACAGGTCCTAGCTACAGGATCACTTCCTGCCACACCAGGCTGATGCTCTCCTGTCACATGACCTCTCTCCTCCATGGCAACAGGGATGCTGCCAGACTGGAGGTGGGACTTCAGTACTATGTACCTCTGTCTTCCTTATGTCCTCCAAATTTGCTACTGTAGCCTCCAGAGATCAGACTCATTCCCTGAGAGCAAAGAGCTCCTTGCATCTAGTGCACACGTAAGACCCCTCATCAACTGGGAGAAAATCATACATGTGACACTCAATGCAAAAGACTGGAAAACCCCCATCTTGCTGCTGGCCTGCTGTCTGCATCTTAGTTTTAAAGTTGTAATTAGGTATTTAAGTTGTTTATTTACCTAGGTTTGCTGGGGATATTTAAACTAATAAAACTATACCTACTACGTTTAATGGACTTTGTTCACCTCAAGATTAATTTATCTCAGGTCCTTAATGTATGCCTGATGAGGATAAACAGCCGCACCTGAGAGTGAATATGGGCACCTCCTTCCCTTTAAGAGGTTTAACCTATAAAGCTACGATTATCTCATGGGTGGTTGGGTGGGAGTTGGGGAGGGAGAGAGGGAAAGACGACTTATTAAAAGTTGGCTGCTGCACAGTGCCCTGTCCTGTGCTTCTAAGGTAAAGGCTTACCAATTTCCTGGGTGATTCACACAGCCCTTGGTTTTGATAGAAAGGGCCTTTTAAACTGCCCCTTTGATTTATTACTTGCCTTTAACACAACTTCACAGATCTTTTTCCTCCTAACTGGAAGGCCTCTTTGTAAAGGTCACTAGAAACAAGTTTATTTTTGCTTTCTACTCAGAGACTATTCTACTTGTATGCTAAGCTATACTCTGATTTGACTGAAATAAAAAAGCTCTCTAGAAACAAATTTATTTCAGTAACTATTTACTCTACTTTACTTTCTAAGTTAAGCTACACGCTGATTTGATTTAAATGAAAAGCTATTTACTCTTATTTTAAATTCTATGCCAAGGTTTACTCTGCTTGACGTCAATACAAAGCTCTCTGGTGGCACCAAGATCTGACTGACTCAGCAAAGACACTGAATTCTAAAATATACAGATTTATCAGCTTTAACCCCAAGAAGTCCATTTTCCCCAAGATTTAGAGTTTATTCCAGAAGATTATACTCGCAAGTGTAAATCTACTTCCAGTTGTAGAAATCCTTTTTGATAGTCCTTTAAGAATCATACACATACAAGCAATGTTTCCTCTTAACTTCTTCTGCAATATGTGCAGGTACCCTCACTCTAGTCTAGGGCACAATTTTTGCATGCAAACAGTGGTGGTGGTAGTAACAGTGGCAGCAGAAGCCCTATCTCCCAGCCTGCCTCCTTCCCATCCCCCTCAGAATTTGCATCCTGTCTCATCATACCTCCCCCCCCCCCACCCCGCTGTTGTCATCACCCAACATCTTCTTCTTGCCTTCTCTCTAGGTACAGTGCTTTTCAAACTTTCATCATATATGATCCCATTTTAAACAAATGAAAATTCATGGGACCCCAGATGATGATAAAATCAAAACAGCAGGTCTCCAGCCTTCGTCCCCTCCCTCCACTCATCTAAAGCAGGAAGGCGGCAACTGTAGTGGCAACAGCAACAGTAGCCTGCACAGGATCCCTTGCATCAGTGTGAAGTGTGTGCTTACAGACCACAGTAGTCAGAATGGGTTTCCAGCCTAACAGGAAGCTTACTCAGGAGGGGGCAAGGGCCTATGAATGCTCTCTGGCTCATGGACCACATGCTAACTGGTGACTGATACTATTTGGCATAGGTCACAGTGAAAGTCCAGAGAAAAAGGGAAATGGCTGTGTTTCTGTGACTCCATCCACTGATAATGTGACCTCAGTTGGGGTCCCGACCCTATGTTTAGTAATCACCAATCTAGTATATCTCTTCAACAGAAAAAGCCTGTCCCACCGCTGTTAAATTACTACCACTACTTGTCTGTATAGCACTAAAAGGCAAATTGCAGCCCCTGCTTGATAGTGCTTTAGTCCAGGCAGAAACACAACAAACTGGGGAATAAGGTAAATCTAGGGGAAATGGTAAAGACACACATAGGCAATAAATAGAACAATAAAGTGATCAAAATCCAAAGCAGTCTCAAAGAGGTAGGTTTTTAGCTTCAATTTGAATAGGGCTAGAGATGGAACCTGAAGAACTTGATGCAAGTAGTTTGTTCTAGGCATATGGAGTAGCAAGGTGGAAAGAATGAATTATAGAGTTCACAGTGGAAGAGAAAGGCATAGATAAAAGGGGTCTGCTTGAAGAGTGGAGTCCCTAAGGAGGGGTGGAGGGAGAGATAAGAGGAGAGGTAATGAGAAACTGCATTATGAATGAATTTATAGGTCAGTAGGAGAAGTTTGAACTGGATGCAGGAACGAATAGGGAGTCAATAAACTTACTTAGAAGAGGGGTTATCTGAGCATACTGAAACTGGCAGAAGATCAGACCTGCAGCTGTTTTGAACAGATTGAAGGGGAGAGAGATGATTCAGAGGGAGACCATTGAGAAAGCAGGTTGCAATGGTCTACAGAGGAAGTGACCAGAGAGTGGATAAGGGTCTTAGTGATGTGTTCAGAAATAAAGGGACAGATTTTGCTGATGTGATAGCAACATAAATGACAGGTTTTAGCCAGCCGTTGGATATCTGCAGAGAGAGGGGAGAGTCAATGACCCCAAGATTACAAACCAAGGAAATAGGGAGGAGTATAGTGTTATCTACATAGAGAAAGGAAGAAAGGGGGAGATGAGTTTAGAGGAAAATGAGAGGCTCCATTTTGGCCATGTTCAATTTCAGCCAGCAGTAGAACATTCGAACAGCAGTGTCCTGGAGAGATTTCAGTTGCAAAGGTATATCTGAGAGTCATCAGCATAAAGATGTACTGAAAACCATGGGAGGAGATAAGTACAAAGGACTGAGTTTAGAGAGAGAAAAGAGACCCCAAGATAGAGCTCTGAAGTACACCAACTAAAAGTGGGATGGTACTGAGGAGGATCTGCTGAAACATACTTTACAAGTGCAATAGGAAAGATACGATAACCAGGACAGAACAGAGCCCCTAAATCCAAGCAACAAAAGGATATCGCGGAGATAATGATGATCAAAAGCAGCAGATATGTCAAGAAGGATGAGGATTGAGTCAAGGCACTTGGCTCTGGCAAGGAATAGGACACTGGAGGCTTTGGAAAGGGCTGTTTTGGTAGAATGTAGAGGACGAAAGCCAGATTGCAATGGTTCCAGAATAGCTTTAGAGGAAAGAAAGCTAAAGATAGTGGAGTGATGAATCGCATGTCAAGTAGTTTAGATGCAAAGGGGAGGAGGGAGATGAGCTGATAATTAGAAGGGCAGGTAGGGTCCAGTGAAGGTATTTTGAAGAGAGATGCAACTACAGCATGTCTGAAGGCTGCATGAACAGTTGCAATGGAAAGCAACAAATTGACGATATGACAAATGGTAGAGACGACAGTGGAAGAAAGAGAGCTTAGTAGGCTGGCAGGAATGGGATCTGAGGAGCAGGAATTACTACTTATATAGTGCTACAAGGTGCACGCAGTGCTGTACAGAAACATCTAAAAGACGGTCCCTGTTCGTCAAAGCTTACAATTTAATCAAGACGGACAACACAACAGAGAAAAAGGGTATAAAAGGAAGGTAAGGAGTCCCCAGGAACACAGGAGATTAGGATCCAAAAGCAGCCTCAAGAGGTGAGCTTTCAACTAGCATTTGAAAAGGGGGAGAGATGAAGACTGACGTACCAATGCAGGTAGCTTGGTCCAGGCATAAGGAGCAGCAAGGTGAAAGGAGCAGAGACTGGAATTAGAAGTAGAAGAAAAGAGCATAGAGAGAAGCAGGCCAGTAGAAGAGTGGAGTTCATGAGGAGCGGTGTAGGGAGAGATGAGAGGGGAAAGGGAAACTGCTAGGTACGTATGACCTAGATTGGCCACTGTTGGAAACAGAATACTGGGCTTGATGGACCGTGGTCTGACCCAGTATGGCATATCTTATGTTCTTATGAGAGGCAGTATAATGAAAATATTTATAGGTCACAAGGAGAAGTTTGAATTGGATATGGAAATGGAAGAGCAGCCAATGAAGTGACTTGAGAAGAGGGATTATACGAGTGTAACGGGGCTGGCAGAAGATCAGCCGTGCAACTGAGTTCTGAACAGATTGAAGGGGAGAGATGGCACAGAGGAGACTAGCAAGGAGGAGGTTGCAATAGTCTAGATGGGAGGCAACTAAGGACTGGACAAGAGTTTTAGTAATATGTTTAGGAAGGAAGGGGCAAATTTTGCTAATGTTGTAGAGAAAGAAACAAGATGTTTTAGCTGTCTGTTGGATATGTGCGGAAAATGAGAGGGAGGAGTCAAAGATGGCACCAAGGTTGCAGGCAGAGAAAAAAGGAAGTAAAGGGTATTATCTACAGAGATAGAAAAAGGAGGAAGGTTTAGGGAGAAAGATTTGAGTTTGGAGGAGGAGAGAAGATGTGTGGTTTCCTCTTCAGTGATTTTAGAAAAGGAAGAAATGTTGACAGAAGCTGAGGGAAGGATTTGGGAGTAAAGAGGGAGAAGGGGGATGAAAGTGATGGAGGTGATCCTGTGGAAAACTCAAGACTAATCTTGTGGACTTCATCATGGAAATAGCCATAGTCTTGGCAGAAAGCTCTGTATGCACCAAATGGCACAGCAATGTTCCCCAGTGAAAGTATTCATTATAGCCCCCCCCCAAAAAACATACCTCTCCCCCCCCCTATAACAGTGCTCTCGTCCCATTCTCCTCACACCATCCCCTGATATTCTCATACTTCTTTTGCTACCTACCCTCTCCCCCCCCCATGCTCTGCTCTCTTTCTTCTCTGCCGTGTCCCTCTTGTACTTTTTTCCCCTCTCTTCAACCCCCAGTACTCTAACTCCTCTCTCCCACCACCAGTGTTTTCTCCTTTTCCCTCCTCTCAATACTGTCATCCATCCCCCCAACTTCTCACCCCCTCAGCATCTCTCTATTCTCTCCTAGTCCATGCTCTTTCTTCCTCTCTCCCTGTGTTCTAACCTCTCTGTATCCTTCCATGCTCTTCCAAATTCTCTGCCCTTCAGTGCTTTCTTCTCTCTCCCTTCTAACCCTCAATACTATAACTTTCCTCCCCTTTCTCTCTAGTTCTTTCTAGTCTATCCTGCCTTCAGTGCTCTCATTTCTCAGTGCTCTAACTTTTCTCCAGTGCAGGGCCAACCTGTCCACTAGGCAAATTAAGCAGTCACCTAGGGTGGCAGGCCCGGTGGATGGCATTTGCCCCCCCTCCTCCCAGTGAAGTGGCTGTTCATCGTTGCCTGGCTCACCATGCTGCCCCAACTCCCAGCACCCATTCTCTCGCAAGGGAGGTGGCATGGCGATGCCTCCACTGCATCGGGCTTTAAAGTGCCCATGCTAGCAAGCTCACAGCCTGCCATTCCTGCCCCTCCAACAGGAAGTTGCAACGGAGAGAGCATGTATGGCAGGCCATGAGCGCACTAGCGGGGCACTTTAAAGCCTGACGCAGTGGAGGCATCACCATGCCTCCTCCCCCCCCTCAGGGGGGGAGGGGGCCAGCATGATAGACCAGGCAGCACCGCAATCTTTTGGGGGGGTGGCATAGGGGGTCTGCCTAGAGCGCTAGAAACACTCGGGCTGACCCTGCTCCAATGCTCTCATCCAGCACAAGACATGGCAGAGCTGGATGGGCCGGTACTCTTCTCCCCCCTCCCCCCCCCCTTGAGTCTTGTCAACCCTACAAATGTGTTCAAAATTCACTGGCTAACAGTTCCTGTACGCCAATCTCATGCATCACTGGTTACACCTCTAATATGGCGAGGCAGATTTAGTCCTTACCAGTCCTCTAAACCCTGGCATTCCTCAAGAGGAAGAATTTATTGTCAGAGCCCAAGATACATATTGTGAAACAGTTGCAATTGCTACAGGTTTTGTCACAATTTTCAAAAAGCAGAGTACAGGTAGAATAGAGATTTTTTAATCATGCAAAACCCTATTCCCTTCTGGACAATAGATTCTTTTCAGACTGGTGCTGGACTCGACTCCCAGAGGGTTCATTATAACTTACTCTAAAGGTTGAAATCTCTTCTTCTTACTCCTTTTTCCTTTGGAATTCTGGACAAGGACATTAGATGGCTTCACTGGAGTGAAACCACAGACCATATGCATGAAAGCATTCATGTCCAGCTTAAGAGTAATCTTTCTAAGCTAAGAACGGATCTGGTGAGGAGGATATGTTTGAATCTGGAACTAATATAGGTAATTCCTGCTCCAGAGCCTTCAGTGCCAAGCAAGTTATGTGCTCCAAGGTGGTTGACTGCATTGATGGTTAAGGTGAGCACATAGAATTCTAACATGATGATGCTGGGTGTAGTGGTATCAACACTGGCTGAAACATCACCTTTGCCAAGGAATTTGATGGCAATGTTGGAGCTTCTTTGAGAGCCATCAGCTCAAGTGCTGATGTTGGCTTAGGTGTTGAAAGTTTTGGCATCGAGGTGAGCCATGCCCTGGATTAAAGCCTCTTCTTTTGGAGGACTCATCCTCATGGTTCTTCTTCCTCCTTAAAGAAAGACACCCATTCCTGGAAATGGAGTGACTTCTGTTCCTCTGATCACTCATCTCACCTCTGTTCTTTAACTTACTGGACATTTCTGCAGTTGGAGACAACAATGGGAGCTGCAGAGTTACAGCCCTTAGACTGATGTGAATATTATGGTACAGCCACAGACAGTTGTCCATCATGGACTTCCATGATGTCTATTATATTTTCCATCCACACTTGCACCACTTGAATCTAGTGTGAGAGTACGCTATGGGAAGCAGCAGGCTGATATTGTTGAACACAATTTTTTGACAATAGGGAGGGACAAGTCTCTCTTTTTTTTATGAAGGAGGGCTGAAGAGGAGCTCTGCAATTAGTAGGAAAAAGGAACATAAGATATGCCATACTGGGTCAGACCAAGGTCCATCAAGCCCAGTATTCTGTTTCCAACAGTGGCCAATCTAGGTCATATGTACCTAGCAGTTTCCCCAAGAGACACAAGTTCCACAATGCTTGTACTGGGTCAAGCATTGATATCTTCGGTCACTTCTTAATAATGGTTTATGGACCTTTCCTCCAGGAACTTGTCCAAACCTTTTTTAAACCCAGCTACACTAACAGCCTTTACTACATCCTCCGGTAACAAATTCCAGAGTTTGATTACACGTTGAGTGAAAAAAATATTTCTTTTATTAGTCTTAAATAGTTTACCCTGTAGCTTCATTGCATGTCCCCTAGTCTTTCTATATTCTGATAAGGTAAACAATTGATCTACGTTTACCCGTTCCACTCCGTTCATTAATTTATAGACTTCTATCATATCTCACCTCAGCCGTCTCTTTTCCAGGTTAAAGAGCCCTAACCTTTTTAGCCTTTCTTCATAGGAGTATCCTTCCATCCCCTTTACCATTTTGGTGGCTCTTCTCTGTACCTTTTCTAAAATCGCTATATCCTTTTTAAGATACGGTAACCAGAATTGCACACAATATTCAAGGTGCGGTCTCACCATGGAACGATATAGAGGCATTATAATATCTTTTGTTTTATTTTCCATTCCTTTCCTTATCATACCTAGCATTCTATTTGCTCTCTTGGCCGCCGCTGCACACTGGGCCGAGGGTTTTAACATGGTATCCACAATGACGCCTAAATCTTTTTCCTGGGTGGTGGTTCCTAATGTGGAACCTTGCATCGTGTAACCATAGTTTGGGTTGTTCTTCCCTAGGTGCATAACCTTGCACTTGTCCACATTAAATTTCATCTGCCATTTGAAGCCCAGTCTTCCAATTTATCAAGATCCTCTTGCAATTTTTCACAATCCTCTTGGGTTTTAACAACTTTAAATAGTTTTGTGTCATCTGCAAATTTGATAACCTCACTCGTTATTCCATTTTCCAGGTCATTTATGAATATGTCAAAAAGCAGCAGACCCAGCACAGATCCCTGGGGTACACCACTATTCACCTGATCAAGGTGGTTAAGATTAGCCGTAAAAGCACAAAATAAAAAATTATGTAAGAGCAGAATGCATCTATGCTGTAGTGCAAACGAAAACGGATTAAAGAACTCAGCAAGATGTTCAGGTTACAGGCAGACCTGCACATACTTGAAAACTCTCAGCTTTTCTGATCTCTAAGAAAGCTGGTACATGTCAATACCATCAAGTAATGTCACCCAGTAGTGTGGCTGGAGTGGAGGGGTAACTTAATGGTTAAACCACTGGCCTGGTAACCAGGAAACCAGGGATCGATTCCCAGTAGCACTCCTTGTGGCCTTGGGCAAGTCACAACCCTGCATTGCCAAGTCCTTATTCTGAGGCAATCTACTTCTGATCACACTGCCAAAAAACCCAGGAGCTGCTGGGTCACCAGGAGTCAGCACTGATTCACAGGCACACATTCAATTGCAGTGTGGCTGATTTCATCCTGTTTGTCAATGGAAAACAGATATAGCGAATTCAGTTTGTAAGTCAACCATGTCAGTAAAAATTATTCTACCTCATACGTGAACAGGCCTTTAAACAAACTCAATGAAGTATGCCATCATCTGGTTTTCTTTTAATGCCTCCTGCCCTTACTGGCCCCTCTGATCGCACACACACACCCCAATCCCTCTTGATTCTTTCCTCCACTATCTTGGGGTTACTCTGGATATCTCTCTCCATCCATGAGCACTTGTCCTCTATTATTCGCTGCTCCTTCTCTCTTTGACAAATTTGCGTAGTCCGCCCCTTCCTCCCTCTCTGACATGCTCGTTCTGTCCTTAGTCACTTCTGGACTCGACTACTGTAATGTTGCTTTAGCTGGTCTTCCACACTATCAACTTCAACACCTCCAGCTTCTCCTGAATACATCAGCTCACATTCTCACCCACTCTTCTCACTCAGATCACATCACCCCCCTGCTCATCCATCTTCAATGGCTCCCCCTCAAACATCGAACAAACTATAAAATACTCACCCTGATCCATAAAGCAATCCATACTGGCACCCCTCAAAACTTTGCAAATCTCCTGCAGTTTCACACTCCACATCATCTTCTCAGATCCATGCACACCAACCGTTTAGCGCTCCTTCACGTGCACATCTTGAACTCACCTGAAATTCTGCTTTTTTCTTTTTCGGACCCACCCTTTGGAACTCTCTGCCCACTTCCCTCTGCTCAAAACTCTCATTTACCAGGTTGATGAACATGCTGAAAACCCATCTATTTCACACAGCCTTCGATCTCCCCCTCCCTTCCACCCTACCCCCCTCAACCTCTTGCTCCCCCAGTCCATAACCAGATATCTCCTTTATATGCCTTTCATTTCCTGTTATCCCTTTCCTAATACTTAGTCTTTCACTCCTCTGTACTATTTAATTATGGCGTTCCTTTCTGTTTCCTATCTTCACAGCCAAAGTTTTATTTGTAAACCGCTCTGATGCCTTGCCTGGCTAGTATATCAAGAAGCTAATAAAGATAAAAGATAAAGAAAATGCTGCTTTAAGATCTGGCAAACATTCAAAGGTTCAACTAAACCAGTGTTTCTGAGAGACTGTAAAGTTGCACCATCTATTTTTCTTTTCTGTAATACCTTTCGCCTCCCTCTCCCCTACCCAACAAAAAAAGTAAAATGAAAATGACATCAAACTTAACATCTCACCTGCACCTCTTAAAGAGTCACCTTGCAACCTCTACTTTCAGAACTACTTTGAGCAAAGCAGTAAAACGGAAGAAAAGAAATAATTGACCTCAAGTAATACAAAAGACGTCTATTTTGCTTACATAATAATTCACAGGTAGCCCAAGTACTTATCAAATTACTTTCTCACTTTTCTAGCACCTTCCTGAAATACTGCCAGACGAACACTGATGCCATAGCATCACTATTCAAATACAAACAATTTTCCTTAGTGCTTAATTTGTGTGTTTAAAGTACAGTACTGTATTATTTAGTTTGAAAGATCATGAAGCAATGCATGTGCTACTCTTTAATGGCTAAACAAACAAGGTCAGAAGTTCCTGTACAGGAAAGTTTCCAAGTCTTGCTGCTCTGTCTATAGTCTCAGCTTTGGTTGCTAGGGTTTGTACTATAGCTTTGAAGCTGGATTATCTTTATTACTCCCTTACACTTTTTTCATTATACTATGTTTTAGGGAGTATTTTCTACATAAATGCACCGATTATGTAACTTAGCTATTCATATAACTATGGTGTAATTTTCATGTTACAAATAGTTAGCATGAAAACAGTGAAAGAATTCAAATGTTTTTGGAACAGATACCAAAGGGAAGTAATAGGGGCAGGAAGAGATGCATCGTAGGTGAAGACAAAATGGGCATGCCTATGTAGCTAAAAGGTCTTTATCTGCTGAAGCACATATATTACTACTGTCCCAAAAGTAAATTACATTATGAATGGATAACTAGAAAGCTGCAGGGAACCTAAATCATGTTTTACAATGTCTTTAAAATGAATGGCAGTCTGTGTTTGAATTTAAATGCTAGCCGCAGTGTATCAGCACCACTGAATGTGCACATGGTTACTAACTGAATGCTGTCACTATCCATTTAGCAGTCCCCCTACTCCTTACCCAGTCCCGATATGGGGTAAAAATGTCCCAACCCCAAGCCTTGCTCCCTTTCAGGCTGCACCCCTTTTAAAACAAAAATTTGGAGCTCTAGGGATCCCCCCACATCCCATCCTAAAGACCACGACCCACAAAGCCAGTGGTGGGTCATGGGGATCACTCCTGTACCCAATTTGCTCCTGACCCAAGACAGTTATCTTGATGATGACATCTTCTGACTCTCAAGGAAACCAAGCTTCAAAATGGTCTTTGTAACTCCTAGTAGCCATCTCCAGTCATTCCTGCTCTTCCTGGTTCAGGATTCAAAATGGAACCTGTGATATTACCTCTGGGGTCATGGAACTACCAATAGAAGTCGTGCTGCCCATTCTGCCTTCTTTTGGCAGCCTGATCCCTAACAGTACTACCCCAAGATTACCATTAGGGGTTACAGACACAAGGAAAAGCAGGAGTGACTAGGAATCACTCCTGCTCCCAGTAGACACTAGGGACCCTGGTAAAGCTGGGGATTGGGTTAGGTGTGTGGGGGGAGGGTCCTTGGGGATGGGAGGGGAGGGAGATGGGGTAGTCTTCATGTTTTGGGGGGGGGGAATTGGGTGACTTGAGGGGGTGTATTGGATAACCAGGGGGAGTGTAAGGGGGAACAGAATGATGTGGGGTTAGTGATTGGGGAGAGAACAGGATGGCAGCAAGTTTAAAAAGCTACTCCCTCACATGTGGGGGCTACTGTAACACATTTTCTTTACCCATCTGCAACTTTAAAAAAAATTTGTTTCTCCTGCCGGACATGGAGAGACATCAAAATGCAGCTCTGCATTCCCATACGTGTATTTTATGAGAGGCTCTGCATTTAACAGAGCCTCTTGTAAAATATTTGCCAATTTTCCCTGTCCCAACCTGAATATCTCAATTCCCCTTTCCATATCCTATCTAAAATCTGCTTTTATGCACGATATTCTTTACCAATTTTAATTCCTGATTAATTTTATGTCTGGTATAAGTCCTTTGAGCTGATACCATTTCAAGTCTCAAGTACTACATACAAGGGTATGTTTAATAAATTGAGCTAGCAGAGTAGCACAGAGTAATCATGCAGTTTGGGTGTCATGCTATAAAACCTGTACTACTCTAGCTGCATGCATTAGGGCGAGGACTGGGTGGGACATGGGTGATCCTGATAAGTCATGGCTAGCACGGTCATTAGTAGCACCCACGCAAATATCAACACCTCAATGGATGGCATTAGTTGCACCCACGGCCTGGTCTCCACGGTACCACACAGCTTTCCTGTGCTAATTGCTGAGGGATGGATGTACATACATGCCTCTCTCCCCCTGCAGTTAGCGATGAGCCCCATGATGGTAATATGGCCACACACGTGTTTCCAGTACTACTGTAGTTCTACAAAGCATACATGGCGCTGTACATGCTCATGTAAGAGAATTCCAGCTCAATAGAGTTCACAGTCTGTCCAAGGCAGACAAATACAACAAACAGCAAACTAGAGTAGAACTATGGGGAAATGGTATAGCATATATATATGTTCTAAACAGGAGAATAAAGGAGTCAGGATCCAAAAGCAGCCTTGAAGAGGAGAATTTTTAGCCTGGATTTGAATAGAACCAGAGATGGAGCCCAATTTACCAACTCAGGTAGTCTGTTCCAGGTATACGGTGCAGCAAGGTAGAACAAACAGTCTGGAATTGGCAGTGGAAGAGAAGGGCAAGATTAAAGTGATTTGCTTGATGAGTGGAGTTCCCGAGGAGTGTAGGGAGAGATACAAGAGAAGTAATGAGGAGTCACAGAATGAATGCACTTCTAGATTAGTAGTAGAAGTTTGAACTAAACACAAAAACGAACAGGTAGTCTGTGAAATGACTTAAGAGGGGTTATGCGAGCATAGTGACACTGGTGGAAGGCTAGCCGTGCAACTGAATTTTGAATGGATTGAAGAGGAGAGAGATGATTGAAGGGAAGGCCAGCAGGGAGCAGGTTGCAATAGTCTAAATGAGAGGTGACAAGACAGCGGATAAAGTCCTGGGTAGTGTGCTCAGAAAGGAAGGGACGAATTTTGCTGATGTTATGGAAAAAGAAATGACAGGCTTTAGCTATCTGTTGGATACATGTAAAAATGACCTCAAGGTTGCAAGCTGAGGGCACTGGGAGAATGGTAGTGTTGTCCACAGAAAAGCGGAAGGGGCAAGATGGGATTAGGGGAAAAGAGAAGGAATTCTGTCTTGGCCATGTTCAATTTTAGCCCCAGTGAGGAACTTATAAACGTGTCCTACAGATTAGTAAAAAAATTACTAATTTTGAAAGATACCCTTCAGCGTAGGGGAGCCTAGAGAGCGAAGCAACAATGGTGATGTTGGTAAAAAGGAAATTGGCTGAATTTCAGTCTACCTATGTCTGGCGAGAAGCCTCCCGCGCCCAGGGTAAGGAGGGCAATATGGCCACTGGGAGCTCTAGGGAATCTGAGACAAAGATGTATGCGGAGTTGGGTGCCAGTGCAGCAGGGACATTGAAAACGTGGCTGGGGGAGCTAAAGGATGAACTTAAGGCTGAAATTGCCTCAGTTAAAATGGAACTGAAAGACACGCTGACAGTGATTTACCAAGACATGGCGGAGCAGGGGGCCTGAATAGAGGAAGTGGAGACGCATGTGGAGCAGCAGGCCTGTAGAAGAGCAGAAAGCAATCACAAAGCTCAATACAGACTCAGAGGGCTTGAAAAGAGAGTAGGAGCTGATGCAAGAGAAGATGGAGGATTTAGAGGATAGATCTTGCCGCAGTAACCTGCGCATATGGGTGATTCCTGAGGAAGAGCAGTTTAGAAACTGTGTGGCAGTGTAACAGCACCTGTTTAAGAACTTGATGACTGAGAAAGGACAAGAGAGTGAGGAGTTGGGCAGCCCGTTCTGCATTGAAAGGGCATACTGCAGCCTGGGCCCAGTGCATGAGAATAGGCCCCGGGACATGGAAGTGCATATGCGCCACTACGGGGTTAAAGAGAGGCTGTTGGCGGCTTCCAGGAGACACCTGGGGAGGATATGCAGGCTCATATGAGGGATGTGGGAGGGCGAAGTAGGCAGATATTGCGGCAAATGCTGAAGCACTTTTACCCAATGGATGCCTGGTGGACTCTCTATGTGGAGGGACAGGACAATACTTTTTATTCGCACCCACATGATAGTTAAAGCCAATAGATTTCATTTTGGTGAATCAGGCATAGGTGACAGGTCTACAAGGGGTGGGGATTGAGATTATTACCTGGTCTGGCCATGCCCAGTATGGGTGGAGGTGGGCCTGATGCGG
The DNA here is from genome assembly GCA_033557465.1 of Ichthyophis bannanicus. Taxonomy (NCBI): domain Eukaryota; kingdom Metazoa; phylum Chordata; class Amphibia; order Gymnophiona; family Ichthyophiidae; genus Ichthyophis; species Ichthyophis bannanicus. Next base: position 58,320,584 of record CM066047.1, on the reverse strand, counting down.
GACCAGGGAGTGGACCCGCTTTGGAAGACTCAATGAATCTCCTTAAGAATGAGGTGGTGGTGGTGGTGGATGTGCAGGAAGCCTATGAGGCTAGTGGAGAAACAATGATAATGGAGAGGTGGGGGAAGCCTCTCTCTGGGAAAGGATGAAGGTGGTGGTGAGAGGCCGCTTGGTGATGTGGGTGGCTAGGCTTAAGAAGCAGCAGCAACAGCAGGAGGAGCAGCTTCAGTGGGACATTAAGGCCATGGCAGGTAAATACCAATGGATGGGGTCCAAAAAGAGGTTGAAACAGCTATCCCAGCTATGCATGGAGCTGCAGCAGCTACAGCTTGACTCAGTGATCTTTGGGATGAAGCAGGTGAGGCAACTGTTTAAGGAGTCTGGGGATAGGGCTGGGAAGTTGCTAGCACAGAAACTGCGGAAGGAGGCGGCTCAGCCTACCATTTCGCAAATCCATGGAGAACACAGGGAGGCCCTCCACAGTGAACGGTTAATTAGTAACCATTTCTTACAGTTCTATCAGAATCTATATGCCAAACAATCAGGTATCTCCTTGGAGGATGGGCAACAGTACCTGGAAGGGGTAGATTTGTTGGAATTATGTCTGGAGGCTCGAGAACATAATAAATGCCATACTGGGTCAGTCTAAGATCCATTAAGTCCAGTATCCTGTTTCCAACAGTGACCAAGCCTGGTCACAAGTACCTGGCAGGTTCCCAAAAGGCACACAGATTCCACAATGCTTGCCCCAGAGGGAGCAGTGGATTTCTCGGGTCCTCTTTAACAATTGTTTATGGACCTTTCCTCCAGGAACTTGTCCAAACCTTTTTTAAACACAGCTACACAAACACCTTTTATTACATCCTCCTGTAACAAATTCCAGAGTTTGACTACATGTTGAGTAAAAAATTATTTTCTCTTATTAGTCTTAAATAGGTTACATTGTAGCTTCATTTCGTGTCCTCTATCTTTCTATTTTTTGATGGTGTAAACAACCGATCTACATTTACTCATTCCACTCCATTAATTTATAGGCTTCTATCCTATACCCCCTCAGCCATCTCTTTTCCAAGCTGAACAGCCCCAACTTTTTAAGCTTCTCCTCATGGGGTATCCTTCCACCCCCTTTACCATTTTTGTCACTCTTCGCTGTACCTTTTCTAATTCCGCTATATCCTTTTTAAGATATAGCAATCAGAATTGCACACAATATTCAGGGTGCAGTCGCACCATGGAACGATACAGAGGCATTATAATATCCTTGGTTTTATTCTCCATGCCTTTCCTTATGTTTCCTAGCATTCTATTTGCTTTCTTGGCCGCTACTGTACACTGGATGGAATGTTTCAATGTATTATTCATGACGACGCATAGATCTTTTTCATGGATGGTGTTACTAAGGTAGTACCTTGCATCATGTAACCATAGTTTGGGTTGTTCTCTCCTAGGTCCATAATTTTGCACTTGTCCACATTAAATTCCATCTGCCATTTGGACATCCAATCTAAAATTTATCAAGGTCTTCTTGCAATTTAACAACTATGAATCACTTTGTGTCATCTGCAAATTTGATCACCTCACATGTTATTCCTATTTCCAGGTCATTCATGAATAAATTAAAAAGCAGGGGGCCCAGCACAGATCCCCGGGGTACTCCACTATTCACCCTTCTCCATTGAGAAAATTGGCCATTTAACCCTACTCTCTGTTTTCTATCTTTATAATGGTTTCTACCATTTTGCCAGATACTGATGTCAGGCTCACCGGTCTCAAATTTCCCGGATCAATCCTGGAACCCTTTTTGAAAATTGGTGTTACATTGGCCATTCTCCAACCTTCCAGTACTACAGATGATTTTAATGATAGATTACTAATAGTAGGTCTGCAATCTCATATTTCAGTTCTTGCAACACACTCGGATGTATACCATCCAGTCCAGGTCATTTGCTACTCTTTAGTTTATCAAATAGTTGTAATGCATCTTCCCAGTTTATCAATATTTCTTTCAATTTTTCTGATACATCACCTTTATATACCATTTCAGGCATGGGTAGTTTCCCTACATCTTCTTCAGTAAAGACCGAAGCAAATAATCCATTCAGTCTCTCCACTATGGCTTGTCCTCACTTAGCACCCCTTTTACCCTTCTATCATCCAATGGTCCAAATGACTCTCTCACAGGCTTTTTGCTATGAATGTATTTGAAAAATATTTTATTATGCGCTTTTGCTTCCATGACAAGCTTCTTTTCAAATTCTCTCTTTGCCTGCCTTAGCAATGCATGGCATCTAACTTGCCAATGCTTATGTTGTTTCCTGTGTTTATCATTTAGCTCCTTTTTACATTTCTTGTAAGATGCCTTTTTGGCAATAGCCTCTCTGACTTCGCCTTTAAATCATGCTGCCAGTTTTTTGGCCTTCCTTCCACTTTTCTTAAAGTGCGGAATACATTTGGTCTGGGCTTCTAAAGAATACCCATGCTTGATGTAAATCTTTAACCTTTGCAACTGCTCTTATTAGTTTTTAATTAACTTTTTCCTTATCTTATCATAGTCTTCCTTTTGAAAGTTAAAAGTTAGTACTGTGGATTTCCTTGCCATCTTTCTTCTATTTATTAAATCAAATGTGATCACGCTATGATCACTACTGCCAAGTGGCCTCAAAACCCTTACCTCTTGCACCAGATCTGTGTTCCACTAAAGACCAAGTCCAAAAAGAAACTTTATCTGTCTAACATATTCTGTTGCAACACTGACCCAGTTGATACCGGGTTAATTGAAAATCACCCATTATTACTGTGTTGCAACTTTTATTAGTTTCCCCGTTTCTTTCAGTGTTTCATCATCCATCTGTTCATTCTGGCCAGGTGGTCGGTAATATACTCCCACTGCCATTGCCTTCCCCTTTTTACATGCCATTTCTATCCATAAAGATTCTAGTGTATTTTGTTTCCTGCAAAACTTTAATCCCATGTGACGCAATGCCCTCTCTAACATAGAGGGTGACCCCTCCACCAATTTGATGTATCCTATCATTATGATATAGTTTGTACCCAGGTATCACAGTGTCCCATTGGTTGTCCTCCTTCCTCCAGGTCTCTGAGATGCCAATCATATCTAACCTTTCATTTAGTGCAGAGGTTCCCAACTCCAGTCCTGGAGGGCAAACACCATTCAGGTTTTCAGGCTATCCCTAATAAATATGCATGAGATGCATTTGCATGCACTACTCCCATTGTATTCAAATGTATCTCATGCATATTCATTAGGGACAGCCTGAAAACCTGAATGGTGTTTGGCCCTCCAGGGCTGGAGTTGGGAACCTCTGATTTAGTGCTATATATTCTTGCTCTCCCATCTTATTTTTTAGACTTCTAGCATTTGCATACAGGCTTTTTAGAGGTTTTATTTTACTCATATTAATCTGGTTATCAGTTGATAGGTGTAATTTGGAATCTTTCAGCTAAGGGCATCTAGGTTACTTTAATCTTTATTGGAACCTCTCTGTCAGGATGCCCTAACCTCCTTCTTTTGCTAGTATACTTCAAGGAGGAGTGGCCTAGTGGTTGGGGCAAGGTACTTCAGGCTGGAAGGTCGGGGGTTCAAATCCCACTAGAGGACAGCAACCTTGGGCCGGAAGGACTGGGGTTTCTAGTCCCACAGGTGCTCCTTGTGGTCTTGGGCAAGCCACTTAACCCTCCATAGCCCATGTTCCCTGTAAAATAGTTATCTCCAAGTTATAATGCCCTGTTCGATGTAATTTCAGTTTGTTCAATGTAAACCGCACTGATGCAGAATAGCACGGTATATAAGAGAATGTAAATAAATAAATAAATATATCCTTCTGAACCATGTGCTCCTGGGCAACTGTCGACTTCCCACTGCTATGTATTTTAAAAGCTGCTCTCTCTCCTTTTTAAAAATGAATGCCAGCAGCCTGGTTCCATCCCTGTTAAGGTGGAGCCCATCTTTTTGTAAAAGCCTCTCACTTCCCCAGAATATTGCCAGGTTCCCAACAAATCCAAAATCCTCTTCTTTGCACCATTCTTTTCCATGCATTGAGACTCCGGAGCTCTGTCTGCTTTTTGGGTCCTGCACGTGGAAGGTGAAATTAGACTTACCTGCTTATTGTTGTTCCTTACAGAACTCCAGTCTAGTCCCGGAAACTCTGGGGTTGTGTTCCTCTTCCAGCAGCTTGGAAACTGAGAAACGTCATTCTTTTGATGACACTGGTATAAGGACATAGGCACCGCCTCCTCACTCCAGTAACCTATAGACAAAGTAGACTCACCAGAGCAACAATTAAGTAGTGAACACTATCAATAAACTGCAAACTAACTTAAGTTATAAACTTTAAGGAAAAAAACCCTCTCCCTTTAATATACTCTGTTCCAACTGCTGAAGTCTACGCTCCCCCTGTATGGAGAAACCGACCCTTTCCTCATCTTGAATGCAAAACCTCCCCGCATGAACCAGAACCCACACAGTTCATTTTTTATTCTCTTACCTGTGTAGGTCCTCTGCTTCAGGCTCCAGTCCAGCGACAAAACCGGGAGGGATCCAGGACTAGACTGGAGTTCCGTAAGGAACAACAATTATCAGGTAAGTCTAATTTCACCTTCCTTATTGTCCCTCCAGTCTAGTCCCGGAAACTCTGGGGATGTAACAGAGCAGTGAAATAAATCAACGGGAGGGACCTGCTAGACCAGCCTGAAGCACAGCTGACCCAAAACAGGCATCCCTACCCGCCTGTACATCCAGACGGTAATGCTTGACAAAGGAATTTAAAGATGACCAAGTTGCTGCTTTACAAATCTCTGCTGCTAGTACAAAACTGTACTCAGCCCATGAAGCCGCTTGGGCCCTAGTTGAATGAGCCTTCAGTCCCTCAGGAACTAGCCTACCCTTCAACATATATGCTGATGCTATTGTCTCCTTAATCCATCTGGCAATAGACGCTTTTGATGCTGCCTCTCCTTTCCTAGCTCCCCCAAAGGGTACAAACAACCTATCCGATTTTCGGAAATCTGCCGTCCGCCGGATATATTTCTTTAAAGCTCTACGAGCGTCCAATAGATGCAGCTGCCTCGCGGTAGAGGTCTCCGAACCTGACAGAACACCGGTAAAGATACCACCTGATTCACGTGAAAAGGTGTTACTACCTTAGGCAAAAAGGACGGCACGGGCCTCAATACCACCTTAAAATCGTAAAAAGACAGAAAGGGTTCCCTACAAGAAAGAGCCTGCAATTCCGAAATTCTCCTGGCCGATGCAATCGCTACCAGGAAAACCACCTTCAGAGTAAGATCTTTCAAAGACGACCTAGCTAAAGGCTCAAACGGCTGTCGCCCCAACGCTGTCAAAACCAACTGCAGATCCCAAGGCGGAACTACCTGTCTACACGGCAGCCTCAGAAGTAATACCGCTCTTAAGAATCTCTTAACATCTGGATGCGCACTCAGTGCTTCCCCCTTGATCTTTCCTCTATAACAGGACAGCCTGCACTCTTAAAGATGATGCCGCTAAACCTTTCTGAAAACCATCTTGCAAGAATGCCAGAACCTGTGGTATGGACGATCTGAAGGCCTCCAATCCTCCGTCAACACACCAGGCCTCAAAAATCCGTCAAACGCGAATATACGCTAAAGAAGTAGATCTCCTTCGAGCCCTCTATAAGGTAGTAATCACTGCTGCAGAGTACCCCTTAGTTCTTAACCTTGCCCTTTCAATAGCCAAGCCGTAAGCGAGAATCGATCCACCTGGGGCATAAACAGTGGACCCTGCAACAAGAGATCTCTCCTGACTGTAGACGCCAAGGCTGCCCCACGAACAGTCTCCTCATATCTGCATACCAAGGCCTTCTGGGCCAATCCTTAGCGATCAAAATCACCACTCCTCTGTGTAGCTCGATGCGTTGCCCACGGAGGAAACACGTACAAGAGTTGCTCTACGGGCCAGTCCTGAATGAGAGCGTCTAGACCCTCTGACATTCTCTCTCTCCTTCTGCTGAAGAAATGACTGACCTTCGCCGATTGGATAGTCGCCATGAGATCCATTACCGGCGACCCCGAGCAATGCACTATCATCTCGCAAACTTTCGGATGAAGAATCCACTCTCCGGGATCCACTCTCACCCGACTCAAAAAGTCGGCCTCCACATTGTCCACCCCTGCAACATGCGCTGCCGAGAAAGCTTCCAGGTTTCGTTCGACCCACTCGAACAACCGTTTTGCCTCGTCCTCCAAGGGCGCACTGCCGGTGCCGCCCTGCCTGTTGACGTAGGCCACTGCCGTCGTGTTGTCGGAAAACACCCGGATCGCTTTTCCCTGTAGATACGGCTGAAATCCTATTAATGCTCACGCTACTGCTCGCAGTTCTAACCTGTTGATCGACCACAACCTCTCCTGATCGGTCCACTGTCCCTGTGCAAATCTTCCCTGAAAATGAGCTCCCCAGCCTACCAGACTTGCATCTGTAGTCAGAGGTAGCCATCCTGGTGTTTCCAAGGGCATTCCCCTCTCCAGACCCCCCGGATGCAACCACCACTGTAACTCCTGTCGCGTCTCCTCCGGACAGGTTAGCCTTCGGGACAGCGGCTCGTGCTGGTGAGACCACCTTCTGAGCAATGCTCTTTGCAAAGGTCTCATATGGGCCCTTGCCCATGGCTCGAGCGTTGCTGCCATGGTACCCAGCACCTGTAGATAATGCCAAGCCATTGGACGCGGCCTGCTCAGAAATTTTTGGATCAATTTTCTCAATCTGTGTGCCCGATGCTGAGGGAGGAACACCTTGCCCTCCGCCGTATCGAAGCGCGCTCCCAGATATTCTAGATTCTGAGAGGGAACCAAACTGCTCTTGGCTATGTTGACTACCCAACCTAACCTCTGCAGGCATGCAACTACCCTGGACGTAGCCTCCGCGGTCTCAGCTCTCGACTTTGCTCGAATCAGCCAGTCGTCCAGATATGGATGAACGAGAACTCCTTCCTTTCACAGCGACGCAGCTACCACCACCATCACCTTGGTAAACGTTTGTGGTGCTGTGGCCAGCCCGAAAGGTAACACTCGAAACTGAAAATGACCCATCGGAACCGCAAACCTGAGAAACCTTTGGTGTTCTTGACAAATCGGAATGTGAAGGTACGCTTCTGACAAATCCAGGGACGTAAGAAATTCTCCTTTTCTTACCGCTACAGTGACTGATCTTAAGAGTCTCCATATGAAAATGAGATACTTGGAGACACCGATTCACGTTTTTGAGATTTATTTTATTTATTTTATTTTATTTAGCAAGCATTTGTATACCGCTCCTTCCAGCGATCAGAAGCGGGGAAGATTACATGGAGAAAGCTGTCGAAATCAAGACAGAATAATTTTGATTTGTACATAAAATTCGAAAGGTTAGCACGTCACGCAGAAAATTAACTACTTCTAAGCTAAGGGGATAATAATCTGCTTCGGTCTTTACTGAGGAAGATGTAGGGATGTTACCCAAGACTGAAGTGGTATTTAAAGGTGATACTGCAGAGGAATTGAGAGAAATATCGCTACACCGGGAAGATATATTACAACTATTTGATAAACTGAATAGTAGCAAATCACCTGGACCTGATGGTATACATCCCAGAGTGTTGAAAGAACTGAAATATGAGATTGCAGACCTGCTACTGGTAATCTGTGAACTTTCATTAAAATCATCTGTAATACCTGAAGATTGGAGGGTCGCCAACGTAACACCAATTTTTAAAAAGGGTTCCAGGGGTGACCCAGGAAATTACAGACCGGTGAGCCTGACGTCAGTACCAGGGAAAATGGTAGAAACCATCATAAAGAACAAAATTACACAGCATGTAGATAGTCATGGCCTAATGGGAGACAACCAACATGGCTTTAGACAAGGAAGATCTTGTCTTACTAATCTGATATGTTTTTTTGAAGGTGTGCATAAACAGGTAGACAAAGGTGAGTCGGTTGATATAGTGTATCTGGACTTTCAGAAAGCTTTTGACAAAGTCCCCCATCAGAGACTTTTGGCGAAGCTAAAAAGTCATGGGATAGGAGGCAGTGTACTATTGTGGATCAGGAACTGGTTAAAAGATAGAAAGCAGAGGGTAGGGCTAAATGGCCAATATTCCCAATGGAAAAAGGTGAATAGTGGAGTACCCCAGGGATCTGTACTGGGTCCGCTGCTTTTTGACATATTCATAAATGACTTGGAAAAGGGAATAACTAGTGAGGTTATCAAATTTGCAGATGACACAAAACTGTTTAAAGTTGTTAAAACCCAAGAGGATTGTGGAAAACTGCAGGAGGATCTGGATAAATTGGAAGACTGGGCATCCAAATGGCAGATGAAATTTAATGTGGACAAGTGCAAAGTTATGCACCTAGGAAAGAACAACCCACACTATAGTTACATGATGCAAGGCTCCACATTAGAAACCACCACCCAGGAAAAAGATTTAGGAGTCATCGTGGATAACATGTTAAAACCCTCCGCCCAGTGTGCAGCGGCGGCCAAGAAAGCAAATAGAATGCTAGGTATCATAAGGAAAGGGAAGGAGAACAAAACAAAGGATATTATAATGCCTCTGTATCGCTCCATGGTACGACCGCACCTTGAATACTGTGTGCAATTCTGGGCACCGTATCTTAAAAAGGACATAGCGTTATTAGAAAAAGTACAGAGAAGAGCCACCAAATTGGTGAAGGGGATGGAAGGCTACTCCTATGAAGAGAGGCTAAGAAGGTTAGGGCTCTTTAGCCTGGAGAAGAGACGGCAGAGGGGAGATATGATAGAGATCTATAAATTAATGAATGGAGTGGAACGGATAAACGTGGATCAATTGTTTACGCTATCAGAGTATAGAAATACTAGGGGACATGTAATGAAGCTACAGGGTAAACTATTTAAGACAAATGAGTGAAAAAATATTTTCTCTTAACGTGTAATCAAACTCTGGAATCTGTTACCGGAGGATGTAGTAAGGGCTGTTAGTATAGCTGGGTTTAAAAAAGGTTTGGACAAGTTCCTGGAGGAAAGGTCCATAAACCACTATTAAAAAGGGACCCAGGATATAGCACAGTTACTTACCTGTAACAGGTGATCTCTGGGAACAGCAGGAATAGTCCTCACATATGGGTACGTCGGTACCGACGGAGCCTACGCGGGAAAGCTCCCCAGCTTCCCAAAAGGAAAGCTTTTGGGGCTTCCCACAGCGCATGCGCGCTGCCTTCCCGCCTTCCTGACCAACTCTCCTCAGTTCGAGTTTAAAGCTGAGACAATAGAGAGAGGAAAGGAAGAGAAAGAGATACAACTCCTAGGGGAGGTGGGTGGGTTGTGAGGACTATTCCTGCTGTTCCCAGAGATCACCTGTTACAGGTAAGTAACTGTGCTATCTCCAGGAACAAGCAGGAATGAGTCCTCACATATGGGGACTCCCTAGCTGAGATGCCTGGGAGATCCCCTCCGTAGGTATTTCATCTTCCGATGGATCTCAGGCATCCATTAAGGGAAGGTGGGCAGGAGTTGTTTAAGAATGGAACAGGTGTTTGAGGACAGCCTGACCAAATAAGGCATCCCGGTGGGAGTCCTTATCCAAGCAGTAATGGGCTGTGAAGGTATGAATCGAGGCCCAGGTGGCTGCTCGACAGATCTGATCTATGGATACAGAGTGAAGATGAGCCATAGAGGTGGCCATGGCTCTCACATTGTGAGCTGTGACATGGCCCTCCAGAGAAATGTTTTTACTCTGGTAAGCAAACGAAATACACTGAGCAATCCAATTGGAAAGTGTTCGTTTTGAGACTGGAAGTCCCAAATGAGAAGGATCGAAAGCAACAAAAAGTTGGGAAGACTTTCGATGTGGCTGAGTCCTATGGAGGTAAAAGGCAAGAGCTCTTTTACAATCTAGAGTATGAAGGTTCCGCTCTGCACTGGATGCATGAGGAGCTGGAAAGAAGACAGGTAGGTATACCTCTTGATTAAGATGAAAAGGTGAAACCACTTTAGGCATAAAGTGTGGATTTGTCCTAAGGACTACCTTATCATGATGGAACCTTGTATAGGGTGGATTCGCCACTAAGGCTTGCAGTTCACTGATGCGACGAGCTGAAGTGACTGCAATGAGGAAAATAACCTTCCAGGAAAGAAATTTCAAGGAGGTAGTGGCTAAGGGTTCAAAAGGTTGCTTCATAAGCTGACCAAGAAACAAGTTTAAGTCCCATGCCACCGGAGGAGGCCTAATGGGAGGTTTAGTTAAAGTTAGGCCTCTCATGAATCTTGCAATAAGAGGATGAGAGGAAAGAGATTGTCCATTGAAAGGCTTGAGGGATGCTGCAATAGCACTCAAATGGACCCTTACTGAATTCGTTTTAAGGCCTGCATTGGAGAGATGCAGGAGATATTCCAATAGAGAATTGATAGGAAGAGCAAAAGGATCAAGATCCTTTTGAGCACACCAAATGGAAAATCTCTTCCATTTAAAAGCATAAGAACGCCTTGTGGAAGGTTTTCTGGAAGCATGGAGGATATCTTTCACTTGTTGAGAGACATTTAAGTCTTGAAGGTCTAGGCCTTCAGTAACCATGCTCTGAGGTGGAGGGACTTGGGGTTTGGGTGCCACAAAGTCCCCTCCTCCTGAGACAGAAGGTCTGGAGCAGCTCCCAGGTCTAGGGAGGGACCCTGGGAGAGATGCAGAAGTAGAGGGAACCACACTTGGCGTGGCCAGCGTGGAGCTATGAGGATCATAGATCCGTGATCCCTCTGCAGTTTGAACAGAGTCTTGGGAATTAAAGGAATGGGTGGAAAGGCATATAGGAGGCCCTGACTCCAATGAAGGAGAAAGGCATCCCTGGCCTGAATCCCCTGACATGGAGTTCTGGAACAGAACCAGGGAAGTTTGGCATTCCACGGACTTGCAAAGAGGTCTATGTCCGGGGTTCCCCATTTCTGAAAGATTCTGAGTACCTGATCCATGTGCAGGGACCACTCGTGTGGAAGCAGAACTCGGCTGAGTCTGTCTGCCCAAGAGTTTTGAATTCCTGGGAGATATACTGCCAGGAGATGGATTTGATGCTCTCTGGCGAAGGCCCACAGTCTGAGAGCTTCGTTGCAAAGCGACAGAGAGCCAGTCCCTCCTTGTTTGTTTACGTAGAACATGGCTACTTGATTGTCGGTATGAACAAGCACTGTCATGTTGTAAAGGAGGGTATGAAAGACCTTGAGAGCAAGAAAAATTGCTCGAAGCTCCAGAAGGTTGATATGAAGGGCAGTCTCCTGCAGAGACCAAAGGCCTTGAGTGGAGAGGTCTTGAAGATGAGCTCCCCAGCCTGTCTGGGAGGCATCTGTAGTGAGGGTTGCCTGGGGTGGTAGCGGTTGGAAGGGGGACCCCAGCAACAGGTTTTGAATGGACATCCACCACTGGAGAGACCCAAAGAGACGTTTGGAGGTTTCTATTTGGTCGGAGAGAGCTCAGGATGCTTGGGTCCACTGAGTGGACAGAGTCCATTGAGCTGCTCTCATATGCAGGCGAGCATAAGGCACCACATGAACTGTGGAGGCCATGTGGCCTAGCAATTGTAACATCTCTCGGGCAGTCAAGTGAGTTCTGGACTGAATCTGAGAGGCCAGGTGCACTAGCCGGTGGCAACGTGCCTGGGGAAGATAGGCCCTTGCTGTGGTATCATCTAACCAGGCCCCTATGAATTCTAGGGATTGAGTAGGGGTGAGTTGAGACTTTGGCAGATTGATGACAAGTCCCAGATACTGCAGAATGCAGATGGTGTGGTCCAGGGAAGTCTGAGCCTGAGACCGAGATGGAGCTCGGATGAGCCAGTCGTCTAGGTATGGGAAGACAAAGATTCCCTGAGAGCGTAGAAATGCAGCCACTACTGACATGCATTTTGTGAACACTCTTGGAGCAGAGGCTAGACCGAAGGGGAGTACTCTGTACTGGAAATGTTTTCCCTGGAACAGAAATCGAAGGAATTTTCTGTGGGATGGGTGGATGAGTATATGTGTGTACGCATCCTTTAGGTCTAGAGAACAAAGCCAGTCCTGACTCTGAAGGTAAGGAAGGAGAATACCCAGAGAGAGCATTTTGAATTTTTCCTTGCACAGGAATTTGTTTAATTCTCTCAGATCTAGGATGGGTCTGTGTCCTCCTGTGTTCTTTGGTATCAGAAAATAGGGGGAGTAGAACCCTGAGCCCTGTTGGAGGAGGGGAACCTGTTCTATTGCCCCTTGGGCAAGCAGGGTATTCACCTCCTGATCCAACAGGTGTAGGAGAGAAGGGGGAGAGATGAAATGTCTCACCCTGGGATAGATAGGAAGGCTGGAAAAATGCAGTTTGTATCCCTCTCTGATGATAGAGAGGGTCCACTGCTCTGATGTAATCTGTTCCCATCTGGGAGCAAAATGAGTCAGCCTTCCTGGAATGGTGAGAGGCTCTGGTTGCTGCAGAGCCAGAAAGGGTATGTTCTCTAGAAGTAAGTCAAAAACCCTGAGGGGGTTGGGACTGTTGAAGCGTAGCAGCTGCTGCAGGCTTTGCTCTGGCCTGTTTAGTCTGCTGTCGCTTAGGAACAAAGCGAACTTGAGCGGATGACTGGCCAGCATTGGAACCAAATCTAGGCTTTTTGTAGAAAGACTTCTTAAAAGACTTCTTTTTGGCAGGGAGTGAAGTAGACTTAGAGAGTCTATCCAAAGCAGCATTCTCTGCATCCATTTGAATGACTTTGACTTGCCACTCTTTGCCAAAGAGATTTTCCCCTGTACAAGGTAAATTGCCTAGGCCATCTTGCACCCAGGATTCCAGGTCAGAGGCCTGGAGCCAAGCAATTCGACGAGCAGCTATGGCTATGCCAGATGCTCTACTAGCACCCTCAAAAGAGTCAAAAGCAGCCCTATTGAAGAACTTTGACACATCTTGGATATGCTTTAACAGAAGCAGGAACTCCTCTTTTCTATCCTCTGGAATAAAGGGGAGAAAATCTTGTACCTTAAGAGCAAGCTCCTTTAGAAACATGCCCATATAGAGGCTGTAGGAGTTGATTCTGGCAATAAGCATACTAGCTTGAAAGATTTTCCTGCCAAAAGCATCCAAAGTTCTACATTCTCTTCCAGGAGGGGTAGAAGAGTGCCTTTTGGTACTCTTAATCTTTTTCATAGCAGACTTCACCACAATAGAATGGTGAGGAAGCTGGGTTTTTTGAAAACCAGGAGAAGGAGGGACCCGATACATGGTATCCAACCGACGAGAATGTGGCGATAGTGCAAGAGGAGCCTCCCATAAATCCATCATATGTTCTTGGAGAATATTATGAATGGGTAAGGTGACTGCCTCTTTGGGAACCTTAGAGTATCCTAAAATGTCTAATTTTTGAGCTCTAGGTTCCTTTTCAGAGGATACTGTAATGGAAAGTCCCTTGGCAACTTCCAAGATGAAGTCCTGAAAGGACAAGTCCTCTGGAGGAGACATTCTTCTCTTTGGGGAAGAAGGCTCCTCAGGAAGAATAAGGGATGCTTCATCAGAATCATCTGAGGTATCGGCATCCTCAGAAGACTCGAAGTATCGCCTACTTGCTTCCAGAGATTGATACGGGTACCGACCGGTATCGACCTCGGGCGTACCGGGAGCCGGGTCGGTACCGAGAATATCGCGGGAAGCAAAAACCGGTACCGGCCTTCTACTGGAAGTAGATGCTCTGGGTACCGGTATCGGTTGTGGTACCGGAACCGGGGTCGGAACCGACAGTTGCAGTACCGAGGGCGTCGCAGCATTAATAAAAGCCATTATGGCCTGCTGCATGGATTGTACCGTAGTACCCATTGACGCCACAACTGCCTGGATGTCGGTACCGGTTTGAGCCGGTACCCCAGAGCAGTCTAACAGGTGATCGGTCGAGGCCGTGCCATCGATGTCAACCTGTAACCCCATAGGAGGAGCTTTGGAAGCCGGAGCTTCCCGCCGGGGTTGTTTGGCTGGGGCAGGGTCTTCAGGGTCGAACCCAAGGGCCTCTCTCTGCTTTGAGGGAGATTTGCCCCTTGAAGACTTGCCCGAGGAATGTTTGGTTACCTGAGATCCATCCGGAAATGAAGACCTGGATGATGCTGATGCTGGATTATCTGCAGAAAACAGCACATGAAATTTAGCTGCTCGGTTCTGTAAGCCCCGTTTGGACATCAGAGAGCAGGATGGACAATCCGGAACCGAATGGACAGGGCCCAAACATTTAAGACACCACTCATGGGTGTCTGTGACTGAAATAGTACCAGAGCACTTGGTGCATTTTTTAAAACCAGAAGATGGTTTCTCCATGACGGAGAATTTGTAAAGGCCGGTAGGCCTTACAAAAAGAAATACACCAAGTGTGGAAAAAGAAAAATATATATATTTTTTTTTTTTTAAGAAATAAAGAAGTAAAGACCGGCGGTACCGGTTCGGAATCGGGGAAGGCAGATACGCGGTCAGAACAACTTTTAAAAAACAAGAAATTCTTCAGCGGTGACAGGAACACGACCTGCTGGCTCCGCGGAAAAAGAAGAACTGAGGAGAGTTGGTCAGGAAGGCGGGAAGGCAGCGCGCATGCGCTGTGGGAAGCCCCAAAAGCTTTCCTTTTGGGAAGCTGGGGAGCTTTCCCGCGCAGGCTCCGTCGGTACAGACGTACCCATATGTGAGGACTCATTCCTGCTTGTTCCTGGAGATCAAGGCTTGACCCAGTACAAGCATTGTGGAACCTGTGTCTTTTGGGGATATTGCTAGGTACGTATGACCTAGATTGGCCACTGTTGGAAACAGGATACTGGGCTTGATGGACCTCGGTCTGACCCAGTATGGCATGTCTTATGTTCTTATGTTCTTATAATTTACATATGTACATTTAAACATTACAGGTTTTCTGGGGTGCTGTGGGGGAGTTGCCCCATTATGTGAGTTTAGTACAGGTTGAAATGACTGAAATAGGTGGGTTTTGAGTTTCTTTCTAAAGTCGGCTAGATCAATGCTGGCTCGTAGGTCGGGTGGGAGTTCGTTCCATAGTGTCGGTGCTGTGTATGAGAAAGCCCCGTTACTAGTGTTTTTTTTGACTGATCTGATATCTGTTGGAGTGTGGAGGGTGTTGGAATTGATGGTTCTCCTGTTTCTGTTGGATGGTTGCAATCTGATTAGGGTGTCGAGGAAGGATGGTGCTATGCTGTGGATGAGTTTGAAGGTGGTCGTCAGTATTTTGTATTTTGTGCGGGCTGCTATGGGGAGCCAGTGTAGCTCAATTAGTACTGGTGTAATGTGTTCAGTAAGACTTTTCCTCATGATGATCCTGGCAGATACATTTTGTGCCATTTGAAGGATGTTCAGGGTTTTCTTAGGAAGTACTTGAAGAATGAGATCATAAGATCATAAGATATGCCATACTGGGTCAGACCAAGGTCCATCAAGCCCAGTATTCTGTTTCCAACAGTGGCCAATCTAGGTCATATGTACCTAGCAGTTTTCCCAAGAGACACAAGTTCCACAATGCTTGTACTGGATCAAGCATTGATATCTTCGGTCACTTCTTAATAATGGTTTATGGACCTTTCCTCCAGGAACTTGTCCAAACCTTTTTTAAACCCAGCTACACTAACAGCCTTTACTACATCCTCCGGTAACAAATTCCAGAGTTTGATTACACGTTGAGTGAAAAAATATTTTCTTTTATTAGTCTTAAATAGTTTACCCTGTAGCTTCATTGCATGTCCCCTAGTCTTTCTATATTCTGATAAGGTAAACAATCGATCTACGTTTACCCGTTCCACTCCGTTCATTAATTTATAGACTTCTATCATATCTCCCCTCAGCCGTCTCTTTTCCAGGTTAAAGAGCCCTAACCTTTTTAGCCTCTCTTCATAGGAGTATCCTTCCATCCCCTTTACCATTTTGGTGGCTCTTCTCTGTACCTTTTCTAAAATCGCTATATCCTTTTTAAGATACGGCGACCAGAATTGCACACAATATTCAAGGTGCGGTCTCACCATGGAATGATATAGAGGCATTATAATATCTTTTGTTTTATTTTCCATTCCTTTCCTTATCATACCTAGCATTCTATTTGCTCTCTTGGCCGCCGCTGCACACTGGGCCGAGGGTTTTAACATGGTATCCACAATGACGCCTAAATCTTTTTCCTGGGTGGTGGTTCCTAATGTGGAACCTTGCATCGTGTAACCATAGTTTGGGTTGTTCTTCCCTAGGTGCATAACCTTGCACTTGTCCACATTAAATTTCATCTGCCATTTTGATGCCCAGTCTTCCAATTTATTAAGATCCTCTTGCAATTTTTCACAATCCTCTTGGGTTTTAACAACTTTAAACGTTGCAATAGTCAAAATGTGGCATGATGAGTGCTTGAGCAATGGATCTGAAGTCGTGGGGATCAATAATATTCCGTATGGGTTGTAGAGTTCTCAGTTTGTAGAAGACTGCCCTGTTGGTTTTGCGCAGGTGAGTTTCCATTTTTAGGTCGCAGTCAAATGTAACTCCTAGATATTTTATTTCTTTCTTTGTTTGATAAGTGTTGTTGCACAGGGTTATAGATGTAGGTGGGTCAAAATTTGCTTTCCTAGAGATATACATCACCTCAGTTTTCTTGTGGTTGATTGTCATGCTGCTTTGTTGTAACCAGTTTTGCATCTCGCCAAGACATGTTTCGAGTGAGCTGTAGTCCAGGTTGTCAGTGTCAAGTTGTGTGTACAGCATAATATCATCGGCATAAATGTGGTAGTTGATTTTATGCTGTGTAAATATTTTGCATAGTGGTTGCATATATACGTTGAAAAGGAGTGCTGAGAGTGCAGAGCCTTGTGGTATACCTTGTGTTTGAGAGAATGCTTCTGCTTTTTCGCCATTGAATTGTACCTGTTGCATTCGGTTTGAGATGTATGATGTGAACCACTTTAGTGGGGTTCCTGATATTCCTATTGACTTGATTCTGTTTATGAGGGTTCGATGGTTAACTGTATCAAAGGCAGCTGAGATGTCAATGAATAGGAGTATATACATTTTCTTTTTGTTTTCCAGGCCCTTGAGTAGGTTGTTAAGTAGAACTAGTAACAGGGTTTCAACCCCATGATGTTGTCTAAAGCCGTATTGCTGGTCATCTAGAGGAGCATTGTCATTCAGGTGGTCTTGGAGTTGTAATAGGACCGCCTTTTCAATGATCTTTGCTAGGAATGGTATGCTTGATATTGGGCGGTAGGATGCTGGGTCATCTCTGCTGAGTGTACTGTTTTTTAGAATAGGTCTTATGACAGATTTCTTTAGCTCAGTGGGCATGAATCCTTGTTGTAGTGATAGGTTTACTAAGTGCGAGATGTACGGTGCTATGTCCTGTTTCACTGCCTTGATCCAGGTTGCTGGGCAGGGGTCGAGTGGGGATGTGGTGCTGTTTATGCTTGTGAGTATGGTTGCAATTTGCTGGTCTCCGATTTTGTGGAAATGTTTCCATAACTGGTCTTGATTTGTGTTGGTCTCAAGGTTGTTTAGTGGTGTTGGTAGTGTTGAGTCATGATAGGGTGTAGGTCTTGTGGCAGTTAGTTTGCTCGCATAGTGGTTTGCTAGTGTTTGGGCTTTGATGGAGTTGTTTAGGTTGTCGCTTTGAGATGTTTTAGTAAGAGATTCGACGAGTTCAAATAACTCCCGCGGTCTGTTGATCGCTTTACTTAATATGTTAGTGTGATGGTTTCTCTTAGCAGAGTTGACGTCATCTTTGTACTTTGTAAGAAGGGTCATGTATTTGGTTTTGAGCTCGATGGATTTGGTTTGGTTTGAGATCCAGGATTGGTTGAAAAGTCCCTTCTTTTTTCGGCACTACAAAATAAATGGAGTACCGACCGGAACCGCATTGATCTCGAGGAACCGGCACGACTGCTTTGAGATCCAACAGCCTCTTTAATGTCTGCCTGATCACCTGGCCTTTGAGAAGTGCTCTGCACGGGGACTGTACAAAAGAGTCGGACACTGGCCGTTGAAACTCCAAAGCATATCCCTCTCGAATGACCTCCAGCACCCACTGGTCTGAGGTAATTTGGACCCAGGCAGGGTAAAACTCCTGTTACCGACCCCCTACAGGTCCTGGGTCCCCCTGACTTCATTGCGGTTTTCTGAGATTTGAAGAGGCGGCAGCAAAACCTCTGCCTGCTCCTCGAAATCCCTGAAAACCTTGGTTTCTATAGGGAAAACGTCCCCTCTGATTCTGAGTGAACCTTGACGAACAAAAACGATGAAAGTCCCTCTGAGGCATCCTAGCCGCCGACGGTAATCTTCCCTGCTTCTGCTTGTCCTCCGGAAGTCTTCCGCCCTTGGACTCTCCGAGATCTTTTACTATTTTATCCAAATCTTCTCCAAAAAGCAGCTTCCTCTTAAACGGAAGCTTACTTAACCACGCTTTGGAGGAAGCATCTGCTGCCCAATTGCCCAGCCAAAGGTATCTACGTGCTGCTACCACGGAAGCCATACTGTTAGATAACCCCCAAATAAGATCATAATGAATATCAGCTAGATATGCCGTTCCCGACTCCAGCCTAGACGCTTCCCCCGTCGCCTCTTCCATCTGCTCTCCCTGGATTCATTGCGACCAACACAGACAGGCTCTTGCTACCCAAGCCCCACAAATGGACGCTTAAATGGAAAGCGCATTAACCTCAAAAACCTGCTTTAACAAAGCATCCAATCTCCTGTCCCGTGTATCCTTGAGAGCCGCACTACCTTCAACAGGAATGGTAGTCTTTTTGGTGACCGCCGTTACCGCCGCATCCACCCTCGGTGACTTAAAGAGTTCTGGTCCACCAGCGGATAAAGACGAGACATAACCCTAGACCCTTTGAGCGCTGCCTCCGCATGTCCCATTCACCTTGAATCATTTCCCTTACCACTCTATGCATGGGAAATGCCCTCTGCGTTTTCCGAAAGGCTTGCAACAACGGATCTTCCAATGTAGCATCCTCCGCCGGACCCATCGCCGGCATATTAAGCGCTTTAAGTGTGTCTGATATTAGTGCAGGTAATTCCTCTCTCCAAAAAATGCACACTACTCTAGCCTGGTCCTCCTGCTCAGTGATCTCACCTTCTTCCAACTCCTCATCTAAATCCAGATCCTGATCTCCATCTTCAGTGTGTAGTTCCTTTGAAATCACAGACTGATCCCGTCTCTCCTTTTCTATCCTAGGTTTCTTTGCCAGAATACCTGACGCCCCCGTAGTCAGAGGTGTCCCTGGCCTTTTCTCCCCCAATTCTACGTCTAGGGCATCAGATGCAGCACCCCTCTGCATGCCTCCTAAAGCTAGTTGAATAAGTGCTGCAAACTCTTGGGAAAAAACTGACGTCAAGCCACTTGGTAACAAGGGCTGAGAGACTGGGATATCCAGAGTGCTAGACGGCCCCATACGGGCTCTGGCAGATCTAACGCAGGGGAACACGGCTCTTGCCGGCCTACGGCCTGACCATCTCTTCCAGTATCTAATTCTTGCTTCATTGTGACAGAGCTCTGAGTGCAGCCCTTACAGATCCCTGATTCTGAAACTGCACTCTTCCTCCCCCCACATAGCAAACACAGTGGCTTTGAAGGCATCTCGGCCCCCTGATAGTACAGCAATCGCCGGTAAAAAGCACCGCTGTCCAAGCTCTGAGACCTTACTGAAGCTAGTACTGCAAAATTCAGTTGCCACGCTTCTGAAAAAACTGGCGCTTTTTTTTTTTTTTTTTTAAATCATGAATGCATCCCAGCACCCCTCAGAGCTAAATAGTGAAGAAAGCAATGTAAAACAAAGTTTTGCTGCTGAGCTGTGAGCCTTTGTAGCCCCGCAGCTGCTCCCGGAATTTCCCACGCTAACTACACGTGGCTCGGGCGTGCTGCGGACCACAGCGCTTTGCCTAAACTAACAGCCTCTGCTGATACTGCAGCCTTACCTTCAAACTGTGGATAAGCTTCGGACCGCACTGTCCGACTGACCTTGTTCTGCTCTTAGCGCTGCTCGTCTGGCTGCACTCCCAGGGCCTGCCCCCCGCCGAACCGACACAGAGCCCTTACAAAATCCACTGCCGTGATGCGGCTGCGGCCCCCCTGACCCGACAACCAGGTGCTAACAGGCAATACTTCTGTGATGCACCTGGTATGCCTCTGCTCTCGGTTGCTTACTCCCCAAGCCAACTGGACAGCAAACCGGAGCCTGTTTCCCTCCTTCAGCCAGTGCTGCTGTCGTCGAAGAACCTACTCCAGGGACTGAACAGGAGGGGGGGGAGGGAGAGCCAAAACTTTAAAGATATACTAACCCCCTTTACTATTACTCATGGTTACAACTAAATCCTTGGAATGCAACGAAAAGACGTGAGGTAATAAACTTTTATTTCTTTGTTCAACTTCAGCCACCGGCCCGACACTGGCCGTGTTTCGTGAAAACCTTCCTCAGGGGCAAATGATGGCTAAAATACATAAAATATACATATAAAGACAAACATTTAAAATAAAATTAATGAACAATAAGTGGTTTAAATAAGAGCGAGAATGAACAAGGCCCATATGAACTAAAAAACGCCAATGTAACATAGAACACAAAAACACAAAATCACAGTAAAGCCAATACTGAGAGCTAAAAACACACAAATAATACCTTAAAAAGAACTGGTTAGAAAAAACTAAAATTGTCAATAAATACATAAAATAAATAAATATAGATAGGTTGCTTAATATAAATAAACATAAAACATATTAAAATAATAAATAGTAAAATAACCAATATCATAAATCAAGCAAAACCTACGCATATAAATACATAAATAATTAAAATATAATAGTCATTATAACCAGACTTAAAACATCTCACAAATATAAAATGATAATCAAAAGGATGAACATGCATGTAAAAAAAACATATAGACAGCTATATATATATAAAAATTATGTGTCTTAAAGGATGTGACGATTAATAAAATCAAGAAATCATACCTGTATGTCGTATAAAGATACTATTGTGAAGTGCTCTTCTTCTGAGAACACAGGAGAGCCTAAAGCATCGAAACATAAACAGTATCAATAACATTTAAAAAAACATGAGATCGAAAGAGGGATGAGGACGAGATCTCAAAAGAACAAATAGTTGCTCGTATGGTAAAAAATCAGTGTACCTGTGCAACGATTTACATCTAAAGTCAGTGTGCTCTTAAAGTGCCACAGTGCTAATCCTACAAAAAGGAATATTAGAATTAATATTTATAATATAAAAGTTATCCATAATTGAAAATGGGGTTCCTGACAAATGTTTTTTTAGGAGATGTGCTGAAGAAAAAACAAAGGGAAGGGGGAGAGAAGGTATTAAGATACAAAGTTAAACATACATAACTGCTGTCAAAACAGCATATGAGTTAAAAGCAGACTCTGAATATATATATTGATAGGAACCAGCATATAACTTTTTATTAAATAATAAACTGAGGTGTAATCCATTGCAACAGACCACAAGCTTCTAAAAATCAAAAATGAAACAGGATCATACTATCAATTACAAAAAGTTGTCAAAAAAACTTTATAACCAACTTTGATGATAGAAGACCATTGTTAAAGGGAAAGGGAAGGGCAAAACTCAAAAAGTAAAAGCAGCATAGCATCAGCGAAAAAACAAAAATACCAAAGAGATACACATTAATAATATATATAAAAAAAACAAAAATGAAACAAAAGGGAGGGAAGCCACGAGAACCTACTAAAAGGAACCTTGACCAAAAAATTATGCAATGGAAAATGTAAAAACCAAACGTAAGGCGCTTAATACGTTGGAATCAAAATTCTATGCAGATCAGAGAAAGCCCGGCTTGGGCGCGGCAAGATAAAAAAGATAAAAAACTTGCACAAACAAAACCAAGATTAAACTGTGGAACAGGCTTGACGAAAAAACAAGGAGTGGATAAAAAGTGTGGCACAAATTGATGAACCACCTTAGGAAAACACTATGGCCATAAATACATGTGGAACCTTTTGTAAAAGACGGGACACTTTTGTCACCAAACTTAATCGCGTTTTATCTTTTTTATCTTGCCGCGCCCAAGCCGGGCTTTCTCTGATCTGCATAGAATTTTGATTCCAACGTATTAAGCGCCTCACGTTTGGTTTTTACATTTTCCATTGCATAATTTTTTGGTCAAGGTTCCTTTTAGTAGGTTCTCGTGGCTTCCCTCCCTTTTGTTTCATTTTTGTTTTTTTTATATATAATGTGTATCTCTTTGGTATTTTTGTTTTTTCGCTGATGCTATGCTGCTTTTACTTTTTGAGTTTTGCCCTTCCCTTTCCCTTTAACAATGGTCTTCTATCATCAAAGTTGGTTATAAAGTTTTTTTGACAACTTTTTGTAATTGATAGTATGATCCTGTTTCATTTATGATTTTTAGAAGCTTGTGGTCTGTTGCAATGGATTCCACCTCAGTTTATTATTTAATAAAAAGTTATATGCTGGTTCCTATCAATATATATATTCAGAGTCTGCTTTTAACTCATATGTTGTTTTGACAGCAGTTATGTATGTTTAACTTTGTATCTTAATACCTTCTCTCCCCCTTCCCTTTGTTTTTTCTTCAGCACATCTCCTAAAAAAACATTTGTCAGGAACCCCATTTTCAATTATGGATAACTTTTATATTATAAATATTAATTCTAATATTCCTTTTTGTAGGATTAGCACTGTGGCACTTTAAGAACACACTGACTTTAGATGTAAATCGTTGCACAGGTACACTGATTTTTTACCATACGAGCAACTATTTGTTCTTTTGAGATCTCGTCCTCATCCCTCTTTCGATCTCATGTTTTTTTAAATGTTATTGATACTGTTTATGTTTCGATGCTTTAGGCTCTCCTGTGTTCTCAGAGGAAGAGCACTTCACAATAGTATCTTTATACGACATACAGGTATGATTTCTTGATTTTATTAATCGTCACATCCTTTAAGACACATAATTTTTATATATATATATAGCTGTCTATATGTTTTTTTTACATGCATGTTCATCCTTTTGATTATCATTTTATATTTGTGAGATGTTTTAAGTCTGGTTATAATGACTATTATATTTTAATTATTTATGTATTTATATGCGTAGGTTTTGCTTGATTTATGATATTGGTTATTTTACTATTTATTATTTTAATATGTTTTATGTTTATTTATATTAAGCAACCTATCTATATTTATTTATTTTATGTATTTATTGACAATTTTAGTTTTTTCTAACCAGTTCTTTTTAAGGTATTATTTGTGTGTTTTTAGCTCTCAATATTGGCTGTACTGTGATTTTGTGTTTTTGTGTTCTATGTTACATTGGCGTTTTTTAGTTCATATGGGCCTTGTTCATTCTCGCTCTTATTTAAACCACTTATTGTTCATTAATTTTATTTTAAATGTCTTTATATGTATATTTTATGTATTTTAGCCATCATTTGCCCCTGAGGAAGGTTTTCACGAAACACGGCCAGTGTCAGGCCGGTGGTTGAAGTTGAACAAAGAAATAAAAGTTTATTACCTCACGTCTTTTCGTTGCATTCCACGTTTCTTACTGGGTCTTTTGTGAACGTGGAATCGTGCTTTTTTGTTGGGTCCTTACAACTAAATCCTTTACATCTAACTCCAAATCTAACTAATTGTCCTTAATTGTTCCTCTCATGAAGCCTGGACCTCCAGGCTTACAACCTCCAGCTGCTTGGAGACTGAGATAACTGGAGTGAGGAGGCGGTGCCTATGTCCTTATACCAGTGTCATCAAAAGAATGACGTTTCTCGTCTCCAAGCTGCTGGAAGAGGAACACAACCCCAGAGTTTCCAGGACTAGACTAGAGGGACGATAAGGAATGGGAATTTTCTCAGCGAATGCTACCCTGGAAGTTCTGAATTTCAACTTCCTACCTAAAAGCCTAAATTTGGCTTCCAGAACCTCCCTCCCACACGTCCCTTTGTCATTGGTGCCAACATGTAACAAGACAGCAGACTCCTCACCAATTGGGAGAAAATCATTATATGAGACACTCAATGCAAAAGACTGGATAGCTCCCATCTCACTGCTGGACTGCTGTCTGCATCTTAGTTTTAACGTTTTGTTTAGCTATTTAAGTTGTTTACTTAAAGTTCTAGGGATATTTGTACTGATACAACTATACCAATTAAGTTTAAGGGATTTTATTCACTTCAAGATTAATTAATTTGAATAAAACTAGCACCAGTGACCTTACTCGGCCTTCACGTCCTGTGTTTGTTTGTGCTCCTGTGCGAGAGTCCATCTCCCTCTGTGTTCTTGATTAATCTATTCCTGGTGAGGATAATCAGCTGAACCTGAAAGTGATTTGACCACCTCTCCCCTTTAATAGGCTTAAGAGCCTATAAAGCTAAGATTATGCTTTCAATGGTGGGAGGGAATTAACACTTAGTAAAGGCAGACTTGTGCTTCTAATGTAATCTGTTAATTTCCTGGGTAATTCACACAGCCCTTGGTTTGATAGAGGGAGGCTTTCAAATTGCCCCTTTCATCTGTCACTTGGCTTTAACACCTGTTTAAAACAAATTCCCAGATCTCGTCTCCTAACTGGAAGGCTTTTTTGTAAAGGTCTCCAGAAACAATTTATTTCTTTCAACTCAAAGAATATTTACTCTATTCATCCTTCTGTGCTAAGCTATACTCTGATTTCATTTAAACGAAAAGCTCTCTGCTGCTAATACGCCATACTGGATTCCAAAATACACAGATTTATCAGCTTTAACCCAAAGAATTCTCTTTTCCTCAAGATTTAGAGAATTTCCCAGAAGTAAATACTTACAAGTGCAGATTTCTTTCCAGCAGTAGCAGTTTCTTTAGGTAGTCCTTCAAGACTATGCGTGGAGGGCGAGACTGGGGGCAGATTACCAGGTGATACAGAAGCTGCCCAGTGGGAAGGCTCTGGGGCTGGATGACGTACAGAGCAGTTTCTACAATGTTTTCCTGGAGGAAGTGGTGGGTACTATGGGGCAGGTGTTTAATAGATTGATTAGGGAGGGGGGGTAGCTATCTACAAAGATGCTGACACAAACATCACAGTCCTGCCCAAGGAGGGCCGCAATCCCCTTCTATGTGACTCCTAATGCCCCATTTCACTCTTGAATGTGGATGTTAAGATCCTGGCAAAGGTGTTGGCAAATCGATTGGCTTGCTGGATGCCCTTGTTGGTTGGGAAGGATCAGACGGGATTTATAATGGGGCGGCAGACCTCCGACAATATTCAAAGAGTGCTCAATGTGGTGTGGACTGCTAGACAGACTCCAGGGAAAGCAATACTTTTGTCTATTGAAGTCAAAAAGGCATTTGATAGAGTTCATTGGGAGTTTCTTTTTTTGGTGTTGGATAAGATGCGATTCTGTCTGTTGGGTACGCGCTCTATATCCTTGACAAACTTCAGAAAATTAGCCTTGAATTCTCTGCAGTCACCTCCACCTCCACCTCATCTTCCTCCTCTTCAATCCCAAAATATTCCCTCACCTTTGGCCACCCTTTCTTCCTTTTCTGAAATTACTGAGGAGGAAACTGTAAATCTTCTCTCCCCCCTACAAATTGACTACCTGCTCCTCTGATCCCATTCCCAACCGTCTACTAAGCTCTATCTCTTCCGCCATCATCCCTTCTATCTGTCATATCCTTAACCTATCGCTTCCCACTGCAACTGTTCCTGTGGCCTTCAAACATGCTGTGGTTACACCTCTCCTCAAAAAGCCTTAGCTGGATGGACAGATAGGATATAGTGATCGGCCTCTCTCTCTTCTTCCCTTTGCTTCAAAACTACTTGAATGAGTGGTTTACCCTGCTGTCTTGACTTTCTTTCCTCTCAAGCCCTTCTGAACCCATTGCAATCTGACTTTCGTTCTCTACATTCCACAGAAACGGCTCTTGCCAAAGTTTCCAGCGACTTGTTCCTCGCCAAATCCAAAGGCCTATACTCAATTCTCATCCTTATTGACCTTTCTGCTGCCTCTGACACTGTTGATCACCATCTTCTCCTCAATACCCTGTCCTTGCTTGGATTTAGGGGCTCTATTCTGCCCTTGTTTTATTCTAATCTCTCCCATCACACTTTTAGTGTATGTTCTGGTGGATCCTCCTCTACCACCATCCCACTTTCAGTTGGTGTACCTCAGGGCTGTGTCTTGGGGCCTCTACTTTTCTCTCTGCCCCTTAGTGCACTTATTTCCTCCCATGGTTTTCATTTTATTTGGAAGACAGAAAGCAGAGGGTTGGGCTAAATGGCCAATTTTCATTTTATTTGGAAGATAGAAAGCAGAGGGTTGGGCTAAATGGCCAATTTTCCCAATGGAGAAAGGTGAATAGTGGTGTACCCCAGGGATCTGTGCTGGGTCCGCTGCTTTTTGACATATTCATAAATGACCTGGAAAGTGGAATAACGAATGAGGTTATCAAATTTGCAGATGACACAAAACTATTTAAAGTTTTAAAACCCAAGAGGATCTTGATAAATTAGAAGACTGGGCATCAATATGGCAGATAAAATTTAATGTGGACAAGTGCAAAGTTATGCACCTAGGGAAGAACAACCCAAACTATGGTTACATGATGCAAGGTTCCACATTAGGAACCACCACCCAGGAAAAAGATTTAGGCGTCATTGTGGATAACATGTTAAAACCCTCGGCCCAGTGTGCAGCGGCGGCCAAGAGAGCAAATAGAATGCTAGGTATCATAAGGAAAGGAATGGAAAATAAAACAAAAGATATTATAATGCCTCTATATCGTTCCATGGTGAGACCGCACCTTGAATATTGTGTGCAATTCTGGTCGCCGTATCTTAAAAAGGATATAGAGTTTATTTATTTTTTTATTTTTTTATTTAGGGTACATTTGTATCCCGCTGCTTCCAGTGATCAGCAGCGGTTGCTATACATGGTAAGAGTGGCTGTACCGGCCAGGAATTAGAAATATATACATTGCGATTAGGGAGGGAGAGGTAGTGCACAGCAAAACATAGGGTTACAGGTTACAGTTGATTGATGTTAAGACTTCACACACTTTATATACATATTTACATATGACTGAATGCAGTACTCATTGTGAGTATGCATAGGGCACGATGGTTGTCCCACGCATGGAAGACAGTTGGTAGTGGGAAATGGTGGTAGTGGTGTACAGGGCCTAGGTTATATTGTAATGCGATTGGAAGAGGTGCGTCTTAAGCTATTTTCTGAAGTCTTTCAGGTCACAGTTTGCACGCAGTTCACATGGCAGCCGGTTCCAGAGTGCCGGAGCTATAAATGAGAAAGCTCTGTTACTAGTACATGCATTAACCTTTCTGATGCATTTCGGGAGACAGAGTATTGAGGTTCGCTGTTCTTCTATTTCTGTTGTTGGGTAGATTGGATATTAAGCTGTTGAGGTGTGAGGGAGCTACATTATGGATGAGTTTGAAAGTAGTGACTATCATTTTGTATTGAATGCGGGCCGCAATGGGGAGCCAATGTAGCTCAATTAGAACTGGTGTAATGTGGTCAGAGAGGCTTTTTTGCATAATGATTCTGGCAGGAACATTTTGTGCCATTTGTAGAATATTTATAGTTTTCTTTGGCAGGCCTTGCAGTATGGCATTGCAATAGTCTAGATGTGGAATGATGAGGGCTTGAGCGACAGACCTGAAGTCGGCATGATCGAGGATGCTACGTAGAGGCTGCAAGACTCTTAATTTGTGGAAAATGGCCCAGTTGGTAATTCGAAGGTGTTTGTCCATATTTAGGTTGTTGTCAAGCATCACTCCTAGATATTTTATCTCTGTCTTGATGTTGTAATTGTTATTGTTCATGGTGACTGTTGTTGGGGGCTCGAAGCCCGGGTTCCTGGAGATACACATTGCTTCTGTTTTCTTGTGATTAATGGACATGTTATTGCGCTGAAGCCAGGTTTGTAGCTCGAATAGGCATTTTTCAAGCTTGTTGAGGTTTGGGTTATTTACGTCGAGTTGAGTATAAAGCATTAGGTCATCTGCGTATATATGGTAGTTGATCTCGTGGTCCTGGAAAATCTTGCATACTGGTTGTAGGTATAAGTTGAATAGGAGGGAGGAGAGGGCGGAGCCTTGTGGAATGCCTTGGGTTTGTGGGAAGGGGGCTGCTTTGTCATTGTTGAATTGGACCTGCTGCATTCTGTTAGTTATGTAGGAGGAGAACCAATTTAGTGGGGTTCCTGAAATGCCTATGGACTCAAGTCGCTCCAGTAGTGTGGAGTGATGCACTGAGTCGAAGGCAGCTGATATATCTTATAAATATAAGCATATACATCTTGCTCTTGTTTTCTAGGCCTTTGAGTAGGTTGTCCATTAGGGCTAGTAGGAGGGTTTCTACACCGTGATGTTGCCGAAACCCGTATTGATGCACATCAAGGGCGTTTGTGTCATCAATGTGGTCCTGCAGCTGCTGCTGCACTGCCTTTTCAATAATCTTGGCGAGGAAAGATATGCTCAAAATTGGGCGGTAGGAGGATGGGTCGTCCTTGTTGAGTGCTTTGTTTTTCAAAATGGGTCGTATGAGCGACTTTTTAAGAAGCGATGGCATGAGATCTGGCAGTAGTGAGAGGTTCACTATGTGTGAGATGTGCTGTGCCATTTCTTGCTTGGTTGCCTTGATCCAGGCGGCTGGACAGGGGTCAAGAGAGGAGGTTGTGGTTTTTAGGCTGGTAATGATGTTTTTTATTTGCTGGTCATCCACTCTCTGGAAGGTTGACCATTTTCTGCCCTGGTCTGGTCTTCCCTGGGTGTTAATTTTTTGTAGGGAGTTAGCCGCATCTAGCTTTGGAGCGAGGAGGGCAGGCGCTGTGGGACTAAGTTTGTTGGCATAATGATCTGCTAGCCGTTGGGCTGTTATGGAACTGCTGGGATTGCTGTCATGCGGAGCCTTGGTGAGCGATTTGACGAGTGCGAAAAGCTCCCTGGGCCTGTTGAGGGCCTTATTGTGTGTGTTTGTATGGTGCGTTTTCTTTGCCTGGTTGACTTCATTCTTATATGTTGATAGGAGGCTGAGGTAATCCTTCCTCCGTTCCTCGGTTTTGAGCTTTCTCCATTTTCGTTCTCGCTTTCTCAGGTCCTTCTTCAGTTCCCGTAGGGTTGCGGTGTACCATGGTTCCGACTTGGTTTTGGTTGGGTTCTTTGGGTGACTCCAGGTGGGTTTTGAGGTAGCCTCGATTCCTACGTTCCAGAGGTTTGCCAGCTGCTCGAGGTCCATGAGATCCGAGTGTATGTGGTCTGATACGGATTCAAGGAGAGCTTCTTTGTTGAATTTTTGGAAACACCTTCGTTGGTGTGTTGCTTGTTCAGATTGCGACTGCTCAGGTCCTGTGGGGAGAAGTAAGGAGAATTCAATTTGATGATGATCTGACCATGGTACTTGTGTTATTCGCGATTTGGATTTTAATAGCTTGGGATGCTTAGTAGGTAGAAACACCATGTCTAGTGTATTGCCTTTGATGTGGGTTGCGTCATGGATGATTTGCTCGTAACCCAGTTGCTCCATTGCTTCATGGAAGATGTTTGATTGCGCTGTGGGGGTAGAGGCTAAATTTAGGTTACCCAGGATGATCTGGTTCTTTTTGAGAGCAGTAGACGAGATGACTTCCAGAGCTGCTGCCAGGGATTCATGTGGGGATGTTGGTGGCCTATAGATAAGACATATGGATATGGTTCTGTTTTCAATTTTGAGTATGTCAATGCCGTCGAGCATGCTTTGTGGTGTGCTTGTCAGAGATAAGGCTGATTTGGCCATAATTAGAACTCCTCCTCCCCTTTTCTTGGAGCGGGGACAGTTATAAGTTGTGTATCCAGGTTTGCTTATTTGATTGATGATTACTGGGTCTGCTTCGGTTATCCATGTTTCAGTGATGCATAGAATATCAGGCTTTATATCCGTGATGAGGTCATGTATTATGTGGGTTTTATTTCTTATTGACCTGGCATTGATTAGTATAATGGAGATTGTGGACTGCGTTGGGTAGACAGTCTGCAAGTTCTTGCTTTGCTTGGTGGTTCTCGGTTCATTCGGACGGCGCTCCTTTTTTAATTTGGAGTTGTGGCGGGATCGCTGTTTTTTACTGGAAATTTTGTTAGGCCCTTGACTGGGTTGTATAGTCACTTGCATGCGTGAAGGCATGTAAATATTGTGCATTGCGAGGGCAGGTTCTAGTATTGGGTTGCATACAAATATTGGTTGCCAAGCATATGGGGAGTAGTAGTGAGGGATGGGGTTTCCTATACATGTGGCTAAAGCTAGGCAAAGGAACAAAAGTACGGAGATGTTAAAAGGATCCTTTTTTTTTTTTTTTGTTTAGTATGGGTCTAAAATGGGAACACACCTAGTACGCTTTTGATGCAAAGTTCTGAAAAGTGCAATTTTCTGAAACATCCAGTTTACCTTAGTCAACTCAGTACATTTATGCAGGTTAGACATACAGTAAGATTATGTTGTTATGCTTATATATATTGGAAATAGGCAAATATATGGTTAGAGCTAAAATAGGATTACATGCACTGTGAAATTTTGCTAGTAGACAGGACTAGGTAAGTTTGCTACTATACAGGTATAGCTATGCAAGGAGAACATTACAGAGACAATCTTGTGCTAAGCGTTGAGAGGTACAGATACATTAGAGTGGTCATTGTTCGCATACCATGATCCAGTTCAGTATGCTGGGCGGCTTATGAGGTGTAAAGACACAGGGCTTGAAAGGTAATGTTACCTGAGTTCGCTGGAGTCAGCTGGGTAGAGGAGATTCAGCGAGCTCGACCTGTGCCAGGAGCTCAAGCTTTGATAGGCTTCTGCCGTCGTTTCAGTCGTCAATTTGGCCAGTAGGTTTGGGGGTTTCCTACTGTCTAGTTCCAGAGTTTTTTGGGATCTTCGAGCGGATTTCGGGGCTCGACCTGTTCAGGGAGCTGGTGCTAGAGTGGGGCTGTTCAAGAGTCCTGGTTGTGTAGGGCCCTGGGCGGGGTTAGTGCGTCGCTCTATGTGTTGAGGGACCACCGTCTAAGGGCCACGCCCTCAGGCGCGGGCACGCCGGACAGCGCTGTTCTTTATATCTCCTGGTTGCCTGCCTCGATTGGGCAGCGCAGCAGTGGCGGGAGGCTGTTTCTGTCCCGTCCCCCGATTGGGGACTCAGCAGGTCTCAGGAGCGCCGGACGGCGCTGTTCTTTATATCTCCTGGCTGCCTGCGCCGATTGGGCAGCGCAGCAGCGGCGGGAGGCTGTTTCTGTCCCGTCCTCCGATTGGGGACTCAGCAGTGTTATTAGAAAAGGTTCAGAGAAGAGCCACCAAAATGGTAAAGGGGATGGAAGGAAACGCCTATGAAGAAAGGCTAAAAAGGTTAGGGCTCTTTAACCTGGAAAAGAGATGGCTGAGGGGAGATATGATAGAAGTCTATAAATTAATGAACGGAGTGGAACGGGTAAACGTAGATCGATTGTTTACGTTATCAGAATATAAACAGACTAGGGGACATGCAATGAAGCTACAGGGTAAACTATTTAAGACTAATAAAAGAAAATATTTTTTCACTCAACGTGTAATCAAACTCTGGAATTTGTTACCGGAGGATGTAGTAAAGGCTGTTAGTGTAGCTGGGTTTAAAAAAGGTTTGGACAAGTTCCTGGAGGAAAGGTCCATAAACCATTATTAAGAAGGGACCCAGGATATCAATGCTTGACCCAGTACAAGCATTGCGGAATCTGTGTCTTTTGGAGAAACTGCTAGGTACGTATGACCTAGATTGGCCACTGTTGGAAACAGGATACTGGGCTTGATGGACCTTGGTCTGACCCAGTATGGCATATCTTATGTTCTTATGTTCTTAAGTGGAAACCTCAGAGGGTAGCATGGGGCAGGAGGGTTGGGGGTGCCTGACCTTCAAGCATAATACTGGGCGGCCCAATTGTATCACCTAATGGATTGGAGGGGTGAGGAGGTGAAGAATTTTGTGTTGATTGAGAGGGAAGGTGGTTGGGGGGAGGGGGCTGCTAGGGTATTTACCTTGGATTGGGAGGGGGGAGAGGCAGGAGCGGGGGAAGCCCTTTTGTGCACCATGCGCACACTGTCTGGGATAGGTTGAGGATGAGAAATTGGTGGGGGTGGGGGGGAATTACATTTTCTCTAATGCAGTCTCTGTGCTATATCGCAGACTTCCAGTCGGGGAGAGTTTATGTGAGGTGGGAGAGATCGGGTTTGATGTGGTCTTAACCAGTTTGTTAATGGGGAGGAATTGGTAACTTCTGTGGAATTAAAGCAGGAGTATGGGTTGCAGCCTACTAACCTCTTTCATTATGGACAGTTCACCCATTACCTCCTTAGGAAGTTGGGGAGAGAGGGGTTGGACAGGGACCGCTTGGAGTTGGATGTCATATGGATGGGAAAAGGAAGTATTGTGGACTGACGTCAGTACTTTCTAAGGTGATGTGAGACTCCCACCTGGTCAAACATCGCTATATGGTGGAATGGTAGTGGGATTTGGGGGGAGGAGTTTGAAGTTAAGCAGTGAAAAACAGTCTTGGATCTGATTAGGAGGACTCCTTTATCCACTGCCATATGGAAAAATTAGCATAACATTGTAATGCAATCATACTATACACTCTTTTGTATGCACAAGATATTTCCATCGGTTTCCACAAGGTGTTGGCGGAGCTGTGGGGGTGAGGAATCTTTTTTTCACATTTGGTGGAACTGCCTGAAAATTGTGCCTTTTTGGAAAGCGGCACAAGGTTGCATCCAGCAGATTGTGGGGTTAGAGGTGGAGTTGGACCCTGTATTTTCCTGCTAGGATTCAGGCGGCAAATCTTAATGCAGCCAAATGAAAGATTGCATACTGACAGAAGCAGACTGAAGCGCCCTTGATGGATCACTGTATAGAGCAGTTGAGACACGTGTTTCTTATGAAAAAGTTGACCGTGTTGCGTAGGCAGCGCATTGATAAATTTGAGACTGGATGGTTTGGTGTGGAAGGGTATTTGAGGAGAGAGGGGAAGGGGGTTACTACTGTGACACTGGTGTGCTGTTGGTCTTTGTTGTTTTGAACACTAAAAAAAATTTAATTCAAAAAGAGCTTGATAAAAATCTAAAAAAAATAAAAATAAAAAAACAGAAGAAACCAATTAAACAGGTCAAGTATTGAAAATGATAAATGTCTTTCCATAAAAATATCTTCAATAAATAGATTTTTGATTACTTCAGTATAAAAGTCACAATTCTGATATGATCTCACTCCATTTTTGCATTTTCTATGTAGTCTGGGTTTGTCAATGTTATAAAACAATTTCTGTCTCCAATTTAATGAACAATTAAATTATTAATAAATGAATGATATCTTGTTTCTTTAAAAGCACCAGTTTGTCATAAAATGGCTCTTACACATCAGCACCAACTAAAAAAAGTCATAAGGAAATATCATTAACAACATAATTCATGGACTTCAAAAAAGTTACCTATGCATGAAGAGCCCCTTTAGCTAGCATGTACTGAGGTCCATTTTTAGCAGAGGGGCAGAGCTGGACCTGTGTTAGCTGATGGGGGTGTACCTGGCATGTCTCCAATGTCCCCATGCAGTTAGTATACGTTTGGCTCCGTCCCTGTGCTAAGCCATTTGCTGCGATTAACATGGGTGCACTTACTGCCACCCACTGAGGTGGTTGTAAGTGCACCTATATTAACTGCAACATTGCCAGTTAGCATGCATGAAAGATGCCCACACTAATCATGATATGCATACTCCACCCCTGAAACATCCAATCTCTGCACCAACCCGCACTAAGTGGTAAGTGCAGGATTTTTACCTGCAGTAAAGGTTACCACAGCAGGCCCCAGTAAGCATTAGTAAAAGAGGCCCAAGATGATGACTCCTTAGGCTACAACATAAAAAATTGCTGAGCCTTTCCCTTGTGAGGAAGGTTTTCTTTTTTTCTTTTTAATTCAGTGGATTAGGAAGTTTTTCAAGTCCATGAATTATATTATTATAATAAGATATTTCCCAAGGCTTTTTTAGATGATGTGTAAGAGTCATTTTATGACAAACTGGAGTTTTTAAAGAAGCAAGGTAATATTTATTATTTTTATTTCATTATTCATTAGATTGAAGACAAAACTAGTTTTCTAACAGTTTTTGTATCTTGCAGGATAGTTGTCATCCCATGGTCTGAAGCGTAACCCTTCTAAGACTGTCAGGTTTTTTTCTGTTTCTTCTCCTATATTTTGTCTTCTCTTGTTTCAGTCAATGATGTGTCAATTCCTCTTTGGCCTTCCGTGAAGATTTGGGGTGTGCTGTTTGATTCTTTACTTTCTTTTGCTCCACACGTTTCTTCGGTTGTTCAGCATTATTTTTTTATTTTCTGTCATCTTCGTTCTGTTCGAAAATATTTGGATGTTCCTTCTCTTCAACTTCTTTTGCTTTCTTTGGCCATTTCTTAGATTGACTATGCTGATTCTCTTCTTATAGGTCTCCCCCGTTATCAGATTGCTCGTTTGCAGTTGCTTCAGAATACTGCTGTGCATTTGCTTTATAGGGTTCTTCAAACAGAACATATGACACCTTTGCTTTTTTTGGAACACTGGCTTCCTCTTTCCTATAGGATTCTTTTAAAGTACTTCTTACTTATTGTGCTTTGCATGACAGCCATCCTCCATTTCTTTCTTCTCTGATTCTATCTTATGTTCCTTTCCGTTCCCTTTGTTCTGCTTCGCATAATCTTCTTGTGATTCTGGGACATCGAGTGTTTTCTTCCGTAGTTGCTTGCACTTCGGCTTTTAAAGCCCACATTATGGAATTCTTTGCCTATGGATTTGCATAGTATTTTTTCTCTGCCTCGCTTTACGGCACGTCTTAAGAGTTATTTCTTTTTGCGGGCCTTCCCTTCTCGGTGATTTTTGTACATAGAAACATAGAAATATATGACGAAAGAAAAAGACCACACGGCCTATCTAGTCTGTCTTTCCATATCAACAACTACAACAGTCCCCTTTTTTCCTTTAGAGATCCTCTGTGTTTGTCCCATGCTTTTTTGAATTCAGTTACTGTCCTCATCTCTACCACCTCCACTGGGAGACTATTCCAAAGATCCACCACTCTTTCCGTAAAGAAATATTTCCGCATATCACTCCTGAATCTATCCCCCTTCACCCTCATCCCATGTCCCCTCGTAGCAGAACTTGCTTTCAATTGAAAGAGGCTCTCCCCCTGAACATTTATGCTACGGAGGTATTTAAACATATCAATCATATCACCTCTATCCCGCCTTTCCTCTAAGGTGTACATATTAAGATCCTTAAGTCTGTCTTCATATGCTTTATAATGAAGACCACTAACCATTTTAGTAGCCACCCTCTGCACCAACTCCATCCTGTTCACATCCTTTTGAAGGTGCAGTCTCCAGAATTGCAAACTATACTCCAAATGAGGTCGCACCAAAGATTTATACAGAGGCACTATCACCTCCTTTTTTCTGCTAGCCATTCCTCTCCGTATGCACTTAAGCATCCTTTGCATACTTTGGACTAAAAATTGGAGATCAAGATAAAGTCTGGGCGCCTCATAAAGTGTGCAAACGGTGTGTTGAGGACCTCCGAAACTGGTTCAAGGGTAAGAAAAAAATTTTCCGTTATGGGATTCCTATGATATGGTGAGAGCAAAAGAACCATAGTGACGACTGTTACTTTTGTTCATGCGATGTGAAAGGGTTTAATTCCAAATGGAAGCATTCCATTTCATACCCCAATCTTCACTCGGCAATTCGTCCCATCCCCCATGGCACAGATATACCAGTACCCAAGCCCCTTGCTACCTTGGAAGAGATACCTAGCTCCGATGAAGGTGAAGTCATACCTGAACCAGATGACGAATCAAGTTCGGACTTTGAAGATGATACAATACCAAAATTGTTGTCTCAGGAGGAGATGAATGATTTGGTAAGAGACTTGAATCTTCCCAAAGATGCCGCAGAGTTACTCGGATCAAGGCTGGAAAGCAGGAATTTATTGTTGCCAGGAGTGTCATCTTCATGGTTCAGACATCGTGAAAAGGAGTTCGTTCCTTACTTCGCCCAGGAAGACAAGTTGGTTTATTGCATCGATGTCGAAGGTCTGATGGGTCAATTTAAAATCCAATATGATTCAGAGCAATGGCATCTTTTTATAGATTCTTCAAAAAGAAGTCTCAAAGCAGTTTTACTCTACAACGGTTTTTACGCTTCCATACCTGTAGGTCATTCCGTACACTTGAAGGAAACCTACGAGAACTTTGAATTGGTTCTTCGTAAACTTAAATATGAAGACCATGGTTGGCAAGTGTGTGGGGACTTGAAGGTCTTGTGCCTGCTGCTCAGGCAACAAGCTGGGTATACCAAATATCCTTGTTTTCTGTGTCTATGGGACAGTCGAGACCGACAAAATCACTGGACCAAGAAGAGTTCGCAGCTGAGGGTGCTAACAGTCGGTGAAAAAAATGTCCTCCAAGAAACTTTGGTACCTTCCCATAAAGTTCTTCTACCACCTCTCCACATAAAATTGGGATTGATGAAGCAATTCGTAAAATCACTTCCAAGAGATGGAGAATGCTTCAAATACTTGGTCACCAAGTTTCCAGGCCTGTCGGAGGCAAAATTGAAGGAAGGTGTGTTCGTCGGACCAGACATTAGAAGGCTTATAGTTGATCAAGAGTTGGTCAATACCATGACGGATCCTCAAAAAGAAGGGTGGATTGCATTTAAAGAAGTCGTACAGAAATTTTTAGGCAATAACAAAGATCCTCACTACAAAAAGATCGTCGGACGAATGCTGAAAGCATTTCAAGCTTTAGGTTGCCTGATGAGTTTGAAAGTGCATTTCCTCCAGTCCCACCTTGACTACTTTCCTGAAAATTTGGGAGCTGTGAGTGAGGAACAAGGTGAACGATTCCACCAAGACATTAAAGAGATGGAAAGGAGATACCAGGGAAAATGGAGCATTACAATGATGGCAGACTACTGTTGGATGCTTCAGAGAGACATTCCAGATGCTACTCACAAGTGTAAATGCATCAAGAGGAGCCTCACAAGGCAGACGAATCGAGTTTAGTGTGTGTAGGTGAGCTCATTTCAGTTCAAAAAAGGATTTTCATGAAAATATTGTAATAAAACTTTAATTTTATAAGTCTATTTCCATTTATTTGAGGTATTGCCTTATTTAACATAGTTACCTAAATTGTCAGGAAACGTGATGTCCTATGACAAAATGGAGGTAATTTTCGGATTCAGCGCACCAAAAAACATAAAGATTACGTGGAATAACCAAAACAGCTCTCGAAAAATTTTTTGCAGACCTGTGTTATTTATGTGGGTGAAGTACCAAATTAAAAAGAAAGACTTTGTATTATGTGTGTCAAAATGTGGGTGGAGCAACCTCTTCAATTGTTTTTTTTAAGGGGTTGGGTTTTGATCTTATTGTTTTATGGTTCATACACAGTGAAGAGATAGATGTCTGACCACTGGCCTCAGCCCTCCTGAAAACGAGGATATAAAGCATGGTACAGGAATATGCTGCATTCTGTGCATTCAACCAGGACTGGCAGATCCTGAGCTAAGTTTGTATACTGTCTTTTGGGGGTGGGGGGGGTTAAAAGACAGTTGGGAGGTTGTTCTATTTGCCCACCTAAATGGGATAGTTACTAAAGTGCCTTACGACAAGAACGCATGTTATTTGGCCCTTATCGCATGTTAAAAGGCACCAATGTGCATCATTTTACTATAAAACACATTTTGTCACCACAACACACACTGAATACTAATGAAATGTGAGCATTCAAATACATTGCAAAACACCTCATTAGTATTCAAAATGCATAACGTGGCTTGAATGTGTTTGAAATATCATGGTACATGATTTATCAAAAGGATTAGTTTAACTTGTGGTCTTCAGAAATATATGCTTCACTTTTCCAAATAAACTACTAGTTTCATTCACAGTGGGAATTTAGCACATTATTAACTTGATAACCTTTTTAGATCAAACCTAAGCTTTCTTTAGAAGCTCAGATGACAAGACTTCGACTTTCATACTTTGGACACATCATGCGAAGAGAGAAATCATTAGAGAAAGACATTATGCTTGGCAAGATAGAAGGTCAACGCAAAAGAGGAAGGCCAGCAATGAGATGGATCGATACAATAACAGCAGCTACGGGTACCAGTCTGTCAACAATGAGCCGCCTGACTGAAGACCGAACACAATTTAGGATAGCTATCCAGAGGGTCGCCATGAGTCGACTCCGACTCGACGGCACTTAACAACAACCACCTTTTTAATCCAGACATGTTAAAAGGTTAAATGCAATTATTTATTTATTTTATTTAACTGTGTTTATATACCGCTGATCGACGAGTCTAAACAGTTTACAAATAACAACTTGGCCGATTTGGCTTACATGGAACATAAATAACTTAGTGAGGTACATACAGTAGAACTAGCTTAACAGAAACATAGAACTATATAAACAGTAGTTGGCATATAAAATAAATAAAACAAGTGCATCCAATGGGTGTGAGATTGCTGTATGTGGGGATGGGGATGAGGGTGGGTTTTGGTTAGGGGAGGGAGGGGGCAGGGAGGGGGTTGGGATGGGATGACTTCCTAACATGCCCCACATGGAGAGCATGGCACATGAGTGAACTGGGAGAGATGCTACTACTGCTGGTGTGGGGCAAGGTGAACGTATGCATGCGCATGAACTGTCAGAACTAAAGAACTCTACATCCAGCTGAACTTAGTGCAACTGGGACCCTGGACCCGGAAGCGGAGAGTGGTAATTGAGGAAATGTCAGGAAGAAGCTGGGTTGAAGCCTCTCAAATGTAGGTGCATGTGCAGGGAAATCAGTCTTACTGTGAAGGCATAAACAGGCTTCTGTCCGCACAACCCTCAGTATAGTGTAGTTACTCACCTGTAACAGGTGATCTCCGGGAACAGCAGGAATCTAGCCTTGAGTGAAATTTCATCCATGATTCTCTGCTTAATATAAAATAATTCTCTTACCTGTCATGCTACAAAGAGTAAGTAGCAGATAACTAGTTAAGTCAGATTATTTTAATATTATGCCAGTTTACATATATACTATTTATACATTTCTTAACAAAGGTGACATTTTACTTACTAGTTAATGTCCCTTCCTTATGTCCTGCTAGACCAGTCCAGACAAGTGGGTTGTGTTCCCCCCTACCAGCAGATTGGTGGAGACAAAGAACCAATGAAAAGCCCAGGTTTCAACGACATCACTCCTGTGCCTCTATCCGCCTCAGCCACCAGAAGTCTCTTCAGTATTTCTTCCAAAACATATGGGAGATACAGAGCAAGTCTCACACAACCTCAAATGTTGGCAACAATGAGTTATCAACTGCAGAGAATTATATACAGGAAGGTAAAAACATAAGCCTGCACATATAAGATGAACCTGCAGAGTCAAGTATAAAACTCATGGCAGACCCAAGGGTACAGCAGCAGAAAAACAGAGCAATACAATTTCAGGGGGCGGGCCGTGGACTGGTCTAGCAGGACTCAAGGAAAGGACATTAACTGGAAAGTAAAATGTCACCTTCCATATCATCCTGCTAGACCAGTATAAGCAAGCTGAGAAGTACCAAAGCTACAACCCTGCTGGGCGGGAAGACGACATAGCAGCTCACAAAATTCTTGAGCCAAAGGCCATGTCTGCCCGCACATGGACATCCAAGTGGTAATGCTTGATGAAAGTGATGGCCACCTTGCTGCCTGACAAATGTTTGCAGGGGTTACTGTGCTCCGCTCCGTCCATGAGTATGTTTGCGCTCGGATAAAATGGGCATGCAAACCCTCTGGAACTGGCCAGTTCTGTAAGAGATACACTGAGGCAATGGCCTCTTTCATCCAGCATCCCAAAGTAGACTTGGCCACTGCTTCACCCTTGCGTGGGCCAGAAAACAGCAGAAAAAGATGGTCTGACTTACAAAAGGAATTCATAACCTCCAAGTACCGGAGAAGCACCCTCCGAACATCCATAAGGCAAAGATCCTTATCCTTTCCCCGACACTGTTCCTTAGAGGAGGGCACGCAAACTACCTGGTTCATGTGAAGGGGAGGCAGCACTTTAGGCAAGAAGGAAGGCACAGGCAGAAAGGAAATAGCATCAGTTGAAAAGGACAGACAAGGATCTTAGCAAGACAAAGCCTGCAGCTCGGAGATCCGTCTTGCAGAACAAAACACGATCAAGAAGATAGTCTTGAGCGTCAAATCCTTCAAGGTAGCATGCTTTAATGGCTCAAAAGGGCGCAGCCAGCAGAGCTCCGAGCACCAGACACAGATCCCAGGAAGGGATCACAGACCAAAGGCGAGGACATAGACGTCGAAGCCCTTGGAGAAAATGGGAGACATCTGGGTGCAAGGCCAAGGACTTGTCCGCCACCAGACCATGGAAACAGGCCAAAACTGCCACTTGAACTTTCAGGGAA
This sequence comes from Ichthyophis bannanicus, assembly GCA_033557465.1. Classification (NCBI taxonomy): domain Eukaryota; kingdom Metazoa; phylum Chordata; class Amphibia; order Gymnophiona; family Ichthyophiidae; genus Ichthyophis; species Ichthyophis bannanicus. The sequence goes on along the minus strand of CM066047.1, from coordinate 58,280,078 downwards.
CTAAGTGACAGACCCTTCTCTAGGCCAACCTGCAGAAAGGCCAACATGGAGGACCTACCTTGACTGCCTCAGGAGCCAAGTGCCACTCGCCGGACCAGCAGTCAAAGAGGCACCACCTCGTACGTATGCTAGCATGGTAGACTTCCTCCAGGCACCAAGTATGGTAGAGATTACTGTTGAAGAGTAGCCCTTATGTGCTAGCAGTCTCCTTTCAAGAACCATGCCATAAGTTAGAAGGGAGCTGGGTCCTCTAGGACGGATGGTCCCTGCCGCAATAGCTCCCGAGACAGAGGCAGCCAAAGAGGAGGTCCTTGAAGGAGCCGCATCAAGTCTCCAAATCACAGTCTCTACAGCCAATCCAGAGCTATCAGAACAATCCTGCCCAGGTGGCATTCTATACGCCATTCACAGACCCCACCAGGGGCCATGGAAGAAAGACGTACAGCAGTCATTGACTGGGCCAAGGCATCGATGCTCTCGGACCCATCTCTGTATGGTGACTGAAGAAGCGGCACACTTTTGGCATTGGAGATGCATTTTGGGGAGATCCCAGCGGGCAGAATCAACCAAAATGCCTCTTGACTCAACTCCCACTCGCCGGGATTCAGAGAGTGCTGACTGAGGAAGTTGGCTTCCACACTGTCCACTCTGGCAATGTGCTGAGCCGATAAGGCTAGGAAGTTGTTCTCCGCCCAGGGAAAGAGGAGATCCATCTCCAGGGCCACTCTGGTGTTTCTTGTGCTTCTTGTGCTGACCTGCCATCTGACATAAGCCACTGCCATAGCATTGTCTGAAAACACTTGAACTGCCCGGTCCTCAACCAGGGACCGGAAACACAGAAGAGACAACCTGATGGCCTTCGCCTCGAGGCAGTTGATGGACCGCACCGCTTCCCTGTGGTTCCAATGGCCTTGGGCTGTACGGTCTTGGCAATGGGCTCCCACATCCTAGAGACTGGCATCTGTTGTCAGCAAGATCCAGGAGAATTATCCAGCGGTAAGCCCTTCCTCAGATGACAGTGTTGCTGGCACCACCCCACCCTCAACATGAGCGGAAGCCTATGCTCAAATTCCTGAGAACTCAGGAACCGAGTCAATAAGGATTGCTGGAGCGACCGCATGTCAGCACGCGCCCACGGGGCCATCTCTATGGTTGCCACCATCAATCCAAGGAGCTGAAGTAATACCAGACTCTGAGGGCCTGCTGCACACAGAACATCGCCAGGCCATTCAAGAGTCTTCTGACTTTCTCTTCTGGCAAAAAAGCCTCTGCCCACTCAAGTGTCGAAACATGCTTCCAGAGCTCCAAGGACCGAGAAAGCAAAAGCTGGCTCCTTTCCTGACTGATCACCCAGACGAGGCGTTCCAAAAAGGACACTACTCAGGACGTCATCCAAAATGCTTCTAACAGGGAACGGATGAGCCAGTCATCTAGATAGGGATGGACACAGATCTGCAGCCGCCATCACCATGACCTTTGACAACATCCTTGGGGCAGTGGACAGCTTGAAAGAAAGAGCGGTGAACTGAGAGAGCCAAGCATGGCAAAGGGCAGAAACGTCTGCTGATCCGCCCAGATCAGGATATGAAAATACGTCTCAGCCAGATCCAGAGAAGCCAAGAATTCCCCTCAATGCTCTGCTTGAATCACTGTGCATAAGGTTTCCATCTGAAAATGCAGGACACACAAGTCTCTTTGATCCCTTTGAGGTTCAGAATGGACCATCCATCTTTGACATCACGAAGTAGATGGAGTATCTACCCTTGCCCTGCTCGTCTGGAGGGACGGGCACCACCGCCTTTAGGTGAAGCAACTTGTCCAAGATGGTCCATACCATGGCACAGACCCACAAGGGGAAATGATGAAGGTATCAGGAAATGACTTCTTGCATTCCAGGACATAGCTGAACTGAATGGTGTCTAGCACCTAGAGATCCTTGGTAATCCAGTCCCATTCCTGAAAGAAGAGGCAAAGCCTGTTTCTCACTAGGGGCACTAGGGAATGGGTCCCCAAACCTTCATTGCGCAGCCCGGGAGGGTCTTCCTCTGGAGGGAACAGAGTCCCTGGGTCCATGTGCTCCACAAAATGACCGAGAAAGAGCCCAACGCCCTGAAACAGAGGGGAAGAGAGGTTTTCTAGGTCAGTAGTGATGATAGTCCTGAGACCCCTGGGAATCCGGCCAGCATGCCCTAGGTAGTTGGGCGGAGGATGACGAGAAAAGGACACTAGTCCGCTTAACAGGCCTCCTGGACCTGTCTTTTGGGAGGCGGCAAATTTTTCTCGATTAGGTCCTTCACCAGCTTCTCCAAAAAGATTCCAAAGAGGAGCTTCCCCTTAAGGACCAATTGAGCCAACTGAGCTTTGGAGGATGTGTCCGTCATCTAGTGTCGGAGCCAAATCCAACGTCATGACACAGTCATCAGGGCACCATCCCTGGCCACCAAAATAGCATCAGGAAGGAGGGCCATAGCCGACTCCAAGAGAGAAGTGGTATCATTAGGTGGAAGAGACTGAATCCACTGGAGCATAGCTCGAGAGGTCAAGCTGATACATACTCCCAGCTTCCCAGCTGTAGCATAGCAACCTCTACGGCAAACTGACTCTTCAGCAAGGAATCAACCTTGTGGTCCAGAACATCCTTTAAAGCCAGAGGAATGGTGGTCCATCTGGTAACCGCTGTGATCTCTGCATCCATCTTGGGAATGTTAAGCTATTCGCCATGCTCCTCCTCCGGGAGAGCGTAGATCGTTTTATAAACCTTTAAACTTTTAGGCAGGGAGTCAGGCAAGTCCCACTCAGATAGGATCATATCTTTGATCACCCAGGAAGACAGTAGTGGATTTCCACACCCCTTGAAGAATCAGCTGTACTTCTGGCTCCAACTACATGCCAGAAGCATCTGCCTAGTTCAAGGCAGACGAGACCCTGGAAATCAAAGCTGCCAGTTCCTCCTTCCGTAACATATTGATCACACCAGCCTTTGCATCGACTTCTGAACGTGAGAGCGGGCCCTCCTCTACATCAGAGACCAATACCGATTCATCTGGGTCTGAGGCATAGTCAAAATCTCGGATAGCTCCCAACTGCTCTTCATCTTCAGGGAGTGTCCCGTGCTGGGGATACTTAGCCAAAGGATATTGAATAGGGCTTCTACTTTCAGCCTGGCCAGCAGGAGACTGCTTACAGGGGCACCTAGAGGCTGCAGGGTCTGAATTTCCAAGCCAGAAGGAGCAGGCCCATTACAAAAAGGAAAGGAATTCCGGGGAGGAGAATTTGAACTCTGGAAGCTCTCCAGATACCAGGGGGCATAGCCGCCACAGACTCCCTAGACGATGAAGAACATCTGACAGAATGGTTGCCGGAGCCTCCAGCTGGCTGAGCATCCTTACCCTTAGCACCATCCTGCACCTTGTGCCCTGAGGCAGATAAGGGTGGATTAACTGTATCCTCCGGCTGAGAGGGGGAAAGCATGGCCCTCCCTGGACAACTCAGAAGCTGCCATACAAGAAAGGCAGAGTCCAGAATCCAAGGATGAGGCTCCTCACTTACCACAGGTCAAACAACGTTTCCTGGAAGAAGACAAAGAGTTAGGGTAAGTATCACAAGAGCGCGCACTAAGACTGTATCGGCCTGCAAGCATGTGTTAACTGTGTTTTTACATAACACGCGTTAAAGGCACTAGGGAAGGAACACGCGTTGGAGCTGCAGCTAGTTGCTTTATTTTACCTAGCTGTCACTGCTGTTACCTAGCCCTCCCCACCCGTCCCCCCAGCCCCAGTCTATAACTTCTTTTATGTTATTACCAAGTAACATCAAAACACTACAGATTTCAATTAGGCTGTTCCAGGACTGACGTCAATCTCACTGAGAAACAAAACTAATTAAGGGTGGTGAAAGAAGAAATGGAAACTTTTATGAGTTGTGCATCCAAACGCCATCAGCTCAATAAATTATTAATCAGTGACATGAAGGACATTAGATCCAACAATACTGTGAAAACTCTACCAAGAATACATTTTATTCCTGCAACTAACAAAGGCTTGAGCTTGAGAACTACAAATATTTAAAGTATTCTGTGTAGGGGGTATAGTGGAAATGACAGCAATTTTAACCAAATGCAACAAGACAGCTAGAGCATATCCTTACACTGAGTAAAATGAATGTTGTGTGTGCCAATATGTACATTGCACAACGTACAGTAAAATAAACAGCTGCTGAAGATGCTTCTTATTAGAAAAACCAAACAAAAAAAAGACTATTTTATGCAAGGTATAGCAAAAAAAAAAGGTAAATAAAAGGTGATGTGACCTTCCAGAAATATGGTCATAGAGTAACTCATGCAGTAAAGCGTAGTTACTCACCTGTAACAGATGATCTCCGGGAACAGCAGGAATTTAGTCTTCACATATGGGTATTGTCAGTACCGACGGAGCCTGCGCGGGAACGCTCCCCAGTGTCCAATAGGAAAGCCTTTGGGAGCATCCCACAGCGCCTGCTTGCTGCCTTCCCGCCTTTCCAACTGTACACCTCTCCAGTTGAGTTTATAGCCGAGACAAAAGAGAGAGGGAGAGAGAGAAAGAGAGATACAACTCCTAGGGGAGGTGGGTGGGTTGTGAAGACTAAATTCCTGCTGTTCCCGGAAATCACCTGTTACAGGTGAGTAACTGTGCTATCTCCAGGAACAAGCAGGAATGTAGTCTTCACATATGGGAACTCCCTAGCTGCAGATGCCAGGGAGATAGCCCCAGGAAGTTGTCAGCCCTTGTGCAAGGGCCCCACTTCCCCCCATGGATCTCTGGCATCCTACAAGGGACGGTGGGTAGGAGTTGATTAAGTCTGAAAAAGGTACTGAAGAACAGCTTGGCCAAACAAGGCATCCTGGCAGGAGTCCTTGTCTAAGCCATTTTTTTTTTTTTTTAGTGCCATCAAGTCAGTGTTGACTCATAGTGGGCTGTGAAGGTATGTACCAAAGCCCAAGTAGCTGCTCGACAGATGTCGTCGATAGACAGAGTGAAGATGAGCCATTGAGGCCGCCATGGCTCTCACATTGTGAGCAGTGACATGGCCATCAAGAGGAAGGTTCTTACTCTCATAGGCAAAGGATATGCACTGTGCGATCCAGTTGGACAGTATTCTTTTGGAAACTGGAAGTTCCAAATGACTAGGATCAAAAGCTACAAAGAGTTGAGAAGATTTTCTATGTTGCTGTGTCCTTTGCAAGTAAAAGGCCAAAGCTCTTTTACAGTCCAAGGTATGAAGGTTCCTTTCTGCACTGGAGGCATGAGGCCTCGGAAAGAATACAGGAAGGTAAACCGCTTGGTTTAAATGGAAAGGCGAAACCACCTTTGGCATAAAGTGTGGATGAGTCCTAAGAACTACCTTATCATGGTGGAACCTTGTATAAGGAGGATCGGCCACTAATGCTTGCAATTCACTGATGCGACGTGCTGATGTGATTGCAATGAGGAAGATGACCTTCCAGGAAAGGAATTTCAAAGATGTAGTGGCTAATGGTTCAAAGGGCGGTTTCATGAGCTGCCCGAGCACCAGATTTAAGTCCCATGCCACCGGTGGTGGCTTAATGGGAGGCTTTGTTAAAAGAAGGCCTCTCATAAATCTCGCTATGAGAGGAAATAGATTGTCCACTTAGAGGCTTGTAAGAAGCTGCAATAGCACTAAGATGGACTCTTACTGAATTTGTCTTGAGACCCGCATTTGACAAATGAAGGAGATACTCCAGTATCGATTCCAGAGGTATCGCAAGAGGGTTAAGACCCTTCTGCGAGCACCATATGGTAAACCTTTTCCACTTAAAGGCATATGAGCGTCTTGTGGAGGGTTTCCTAGAAGCATGCAGAATATCCTTTACTTGTTGGGAAAGTTTAAGATCCTGAAGTTCTAGGCTTTCAGCAACCAGGCCCTGAGATGCAGAGACTGGGAATTGGGATGCCACAGCATCCCGTCCTCTTGGGAGAGAAGATCTGGAGCGGATCCCAACTCCAGAGGTGGTGCTTGAGAGAGATGTAGGAGCAGAGGGTACCACGTTTGCCGTGGCCAACGTGGAGCTATGATGATCATATGACCTCTGTGTCTCTGAAGCTTGAATAGGGTTTTGGGGATGAGGGGAATGGGTGGGAAGGCATATAGGAAGTCCTGACCCCAGTGAAGGAGGAAGGCATCCCTTGCCTGACAACACTGAGCCGGAATTCTGGAACAGAACCGGGGAAGTTTGGCATTCAGCGGACTTGCAAAGAGGTCTATGTCCGGGGTTCCCCAAATCTGAAATATTTCAGCAACCTGGTCTGCATGGAGAGACCATTCGTTTGGAAGCAGAACTCGACTGAGTTTGTCTGCCCAAGAATTTTGAATGCCTGGAAGATACACCGCAAGGAGATGAATCTGATGCTCTCTGGCGAGGGCCCATAGTCGCAAAGCTTCGTTGCAGAGCGACAGAGAGCCTGTTCCGCCCTGCTTGTTCACATAGAAAATGGTTACCTGATTGTCTGTTTGAACTAGGACTGTCTTGTAACTGAGCTGGCGTGAAATACTCAAAGAGCAAGGAAGATTTCTCTGAGCTCCAGGAGGTTGATGTGAAGACAGGCCTCCTGTGGAGTCCAGGTACCCTGGGTAGAGAGATTGTGCAGGTGTGCTCCCCTTCCCACCTGTGAAGCATCCGTTGTTAGGGTGGCTTGGGATAGGGGTTGCTGGAAAGGAGACCCCACCAGAAGGTTTCTGGGTGATTGCCACCATTGGAGGGACAAAATAAGACAGTCTGAGTTTGTTATTTTGTCCGACAGGCAACCTGAGGCCTGTGTCCACTGAGTGGATAAAGTCCACTGGGCTACTCGCATATGGAGGCGAGCATAAGGAACCACATGCATGGTGGATGCCATGTGGCCTAGCAATTGTAGCATTTTCCAAGCAGTGAGACAAGGTTTGAGCACTGCTTGGGAAGCTAGTTGTACTATGCGAAGACAGCAGGGCTGCTGAAAGAAAGTCCTTGTCTGTCTGGTATCCAGATGAGCTCCTATGAACTCCAGGGACTGAGTGGGAGCAAGATTGGATTTTGGAAGGTTTATGACCAGTCCCAAATACTGAAGGATTCGCATTGTGCGAGATAGAGCAGAGCTGGCTTCTGGCACGGTAGGGGCTCGAATGAGCCAGTCGTCTAAGTAAGGGAAGACAAATATTCCCAGAGTGCAGATAAATGTTGCTACCACAGCCATGCATTTTGTGAACACTCTTGGCGCAGATGCCAAGCCAAAGGGAAGAACCTTGTATTGGTAGTGCTTTCCTTGAAACAGGAATCAGAGGAATCTCCTGTGATTTGGATGGATGAGAATATGAGTATACGCATCCTTGAGATCTAGAGAACAAAGCCAATCCTGACTTTGAAGGTATGGCAGCAAAGTTCCTAGAGAGACCATTTTGAACTTCTCTCGGAACAGATATTTGTTCAATTCTCTGAGGTCTAAAATGGGTCTGTGTCCTCCTGTTTACTTTTGAATAAGGAAATAGAGGGAGTAGAACCCTGTACCCTGATGGGGAATGGGTACTTACTCTATTGCTCCTTGAGCAAGGAGCATTGTGACTTCTTGACCTAAGAGATTGTTGAGAAAGGTCTGAGAATTGAACTGTCTTATAATTGTAGGAGGGGGCAGGCTGTGAAAATGAAGCTTGTACCCCTCTCGTATAATGGACAGAGTCCAATTTTCTGCTGTTATTTGGTACCATTTGTGGGCAAAATGACATAACCTGCCTGGGATGGTGAAGGGTTCTGGACCCTTCAAGGGCAGGAAAGCGATGTTCTCTAGAAAGGAGTCAAAGCCCCTGAGGAGGCTGAGCCTGCTGAGGCTTTGCAGCTTTTGGCTTCTTTTGTTGTCTAGGTTGTTGCTGCTGTCCCTTTTGGGCAGTCTGACCTGGACGGTGTCCTTGTTGGGTATAGGAAGGATAAAACTTCTTTTTCTTATTGAAAAATGGTTTCTTAGAGGATCTTTTCTTTGCAGGATTGGCTGTAGATCTGGACAATCTATCCAGTGTGATATTGTCAGCATCTATTTCATTAGCCTTCTCCTGCCAATTCTTGCCAAAGAGATTTTCTCCTGTGCAAGGAATGTTTCCTAATTTATCCTGTACCCAAATTTCCAAGTCAGATGCCTGAAGCCAGGCGATCTGATGTGCACCAATGGCAATAGCAGAGGTTCTGCTTATGCACTCAAAACAGTCAAAGGCTGCACAATTAACAAACTTGGAAACATCCTGAGCATGTTTGACAAGAGTGAGATAGTCCTGTCTTTTGTCATCAGGAAGAAGGGGGCTCATAAGCTCCAAGTCTCCTGTGACCTCTTTAAGGAACATTCCCATATACAAGATATAGGAACTGATCCTAGCTGAGAGAATGGAAGCTTGGAAGCATCAGTACCCAAAGGCATCGAGAGTCCTACATTCACGACCTGGAGGATTGGATGCATGTCTCTTTGCACTTTTCATCCTTCTCATGGCTGATTTCACCACCATTGAATGGTGTGGTAATTGAGTTTTTTTGAAAGCCAGGACAAGGTGGAACTCGATACATGGTATCGAGTCTTCGAGAATGAGGAGAAGTGATTAAAGGTGTTTCCCACATCCTTAGCATAAGATCATGTAAGATCTCATGAATAGGCAGAGTAGCTGCCTCTTTGGGAGCCTTAGGGTACTGGAGGATTTCCAACTCCTTTGCCCTAGGCTCTTTTTCAGGAGCTACTGTGATGAAAAGGCCTCGGGCCACATCACGGATAAAGTCCTGAAAGGACATATCCTCTGGCGGAGACATACTGCGCTGAGGAGAAGAGGAATCCTCGGGGAGAAGTACTCTGGTGTCTTCAGAGTCTTCAGTCTCATCCAAGGATTCAAAATATCTCCGATCCCGGTGATCGTGCAAAGCACGGTACTGGTATTGATCAAAGTCGGTATCGGGTTGTTCAGGTACCGATCTGTCAATGCCGGAGAGAGATGCATGACTCGGTACGGGTGGCATACCCGCCGATGTCGATGCAGTTGGTACCGGTATCGGTTGAGGTGTCTGAAGTGGTTTCAACGGTACCAAAGCCGTGAGAAGAGCCGCTAGACTGCGTTCAATAGCAAGGAATCTCTGGTCTATCGACGCTGCTGATGCTTGGGTGTCGGTACCTGTAGAAGCGGCCGGAATCCCAGAGCATGGCGCCAGTAGTTCTCCCAAGGTTGAGGCCTCGAGAACATCCTGGAGCCCCGTTAATGCTTTGGAAGCCGAAGCCTCCCGCCGGGGCAGTTTTGCCGGTGAAAATTCCTCAAGAGCAACGCCAGGGGCATCTCGATACTTAGAAGAAGATCTACCCTTTGAGGACTGGCTAGATTTATGTTTAGTTACCTGAGATCCATGGGAGGAAGATGAAGCCCTGGAGGATGTCGATGCAACAGACGCCACGTCTGAGGGAAAAAGAGTGCTAAGTTTAGCAGCTCAGTTCTGCCTGCCCCTTTTTGACATCATTCCGCATGAGAGGCACTCTGAAATAGAGTGGTCAGGACCTAAACATTTGAGACACCAATCATGGGTGTCGGTGACGGAAATGGTACCGCCACATTTAGAACATTTCTTAAAACCTAAAGCAGGATTTTCCATTTTTAAGGAAAAATTGGGCCTAGTGACCAAAATGGTGCCTAGCACTAAAGAAAAAAAGTTTCTGAAGTAAACCACTTCAGAAACTATAGTTTTTTGTTGTTTTTTTTTAGAAGAAAGAAAGAACCGGCGGTACCGGTATAGCGTCGAGGGAAGGCAGACGCGACCACAAAAACAAAGATTAAAGACAAAATTTTCTGCAGTGACATGGTATGCGACCTGTCGGCTCCGCGGAAAACGAAGAACTGGAGAGGGACAGTTGGAAAGGCGGGAAGACAGCACGCAGGTGCTGTGGGATGCTCCCAAATGCTTTTGCTAGTGGAGCTGGGGAGCGTTCCCGCGCAGGTTCCATCGCTACCGCCGGTACCCATATGTGAAGACTACATTCCTGCTTGTTCCTGGAGATCATTAAAAATATTTATTTATTTAACATTTCTTTTATACCGCGCTCTTTATCATCAGTGCGGTTTACAGTTAACAGAACGACTCGAGGCACTCGCAGGGCACTCCCGAGTTTACATCCAACAGAGAAAACAACTTGGAGAAAAACAGGGAAAACCATGTACAATTTACATACTGCTGTGTCAATGTTACAAGGGTAGAACAGGGAATAATGTTAAAAATAGTTTAAATAGGCCTCCTTTATCTGATATATTGTACTTATTAAGATGTCCTAAAAATACAATTTCTTGTACCCAATGAAGGCAAACATTTCCTCCAATAGAAGCACTATGGAGACCAGAAAAAATTCCTGTAAATGATTTCTATTGTGTTGTTCTAAAGTAAAATCTAACTGTTAAAATAAGCAACATGTAGGAATCAGGAGTTCTCAATATAGTTTCATAAAAACCCAAACATGTTATGCTGCAACATTCAAGATTGAACAATTTAAACATAAAAGATACATTCAAATTTACAAAATGATATTGAGGAATATAAATTAGAAGAAAAAGAAAAAAGTATGCTATCAGTCAACATAATTGTTTATCCTCTGCATGGGTAGGATTCTATCCATGCTTTCCCTTAAATATTATTAAAATGCTGAGAATGGCCTCTATTTTTCCAGTGATGTGCTACCAATTTCTTATCAAGGGGCTCTCATCAACCTTGCTGCTCTCAAAAGAGGCACTCTTGTTACCATAAAGTGATTTATTAAGGGACTCCCAACAGTCTCACACTGTATTTTTCCCAGTGTGGTACTATGCATAGGAAGCAGAAATATGCCAAAAAATAACGTGGATGCCAAATACTTATTTGCTTCAGGCTTTAACTGTTGTTAAGAAACCACCTTCAACAAATTTTTTTTTTTTTTTTTTTTATTGAAAGGCTTCCAAAAAATACATAGCATCATAAACCACAAAAATCTTCAAAGAAGATGCAACAGTGATAACAGAAATTCAGGTCACAGCAACATTCAACAATGTGCCTTCATTTTTGCAATTTTGCAATAAGGAAACAGGGGACAGTGACCCCCCAACCTCCCTTTCTCCCCCCCCCCTCAAAACCTCCCTAACCCGGTACCCCCCTCCCACCCCACCTCCCAATCCCCCCCACTATGACTTGCTAATGTTCAAGCACAGGAGTGCGGTGAGCAAAAGACACACTCAGGGGGCAGGCTCCCTTAGAAGTTTAACGTTCCCCCCCTCTTAGCCAGCATAGTCACGCACCATATCGAGAGACAAAGGGCGCCCACACCAGCTCAAAGCGCGCCAGGCGCATCCTACTGACCACTACCCCTCGCTCCATGGCATACATATCCCACATCCGTTCCAGCCAAGCCTGAAAGGAAGGGGCCAAAGCACGCTTCCAGGCTGCTGCAAGGGATAATCTAGCTGCGTTCAGGCCATGGCGGAGTAGAGCTAGTTGCAGGGCCCGCGCACCCGGCACCGAGGCCCCAAACAGGAAGATCCCCGGATCCCAAGGGACACTCACCCCCAGAAGCAATTGCATCCGATATTGTATACCCCTCCAAAAGGCGCGAATACGGGGGCAGTCCCACCAAATATGCCCCACCTTCAACAAATTTTACGCACCAGTCCATACGGTTTACTGAAGGACTTGTTTCAGCCCAGAAAAAAAATTGCCCTACCCTTGAAAACATACCCAAATTTCACGTTGAATGGGTATGAGTCAGGAGAGGCCAAGCCTAAAAAGTGCTTTCTGAACTAAAACAAAACCAAAAGTCAAGTAAATATACACACAACAAATCCAAAAAGTACAGAATTAGAACATGATTAAACTAACTTTATCATCAAAAACATTAAACCAAAAGTCAATGTCATATACAGTCACTATGCTGTATTCAAAGTTGTCTTCTCTGTAAATAAAGAGTAGTTATTCACCTGTAACAGGTGATCTGTGAGAATAGTAGGAATCAGTCTTCACATATGAGTGACGTCAGATAAGGTCTTAGATAGTGTTGGGGAGGAATACATGTCAGTACCAATGACATAGGAAAAGGTGGTAGGGAGGTTTTGGAGGCTAAATTTAGGCTTTTAGGTAGGAAGTTGAAATCCAGAACGTCCAGGGTAGCGTTCTCCGAAATGCTTCCCGTTCCACGTGCAGGACCCAAAAGGCAGGCAGAGCTCCAGAGTCTCAATGCGTGGATGAGACAATGGTGCAGAGATGAGGGTTTTGGATATGTTAGGAACTGGAGAACATTCTGGGGAAAGGAGGGGCTCTTCCGAAGGGATGGGCTTCACCTTAACCGGGATGGAACCAGGCTGCTGGCATTAACCTTTAAAAAGGAGATAGAGCAGCTTTTAAACTAGATAATAGGGGAAAGCCGACAGTCACCCAAGAGCACATGGTTCGGAAGAATGTATCCTTGAAGGATACTACCAAAGCAGAGAGGTTCCAAAAAACAGTAAAGTAGCCCAAATGCCCTCGAGTATGGAGCAGACAGAGCTTAAAGATCCCAAATTACCCAGGTCTACCAATAGCCAAATTAATATGAATAAAATACATTCTCTAAAATGCTTGTATGCAAATGCTAGAAGTCTAAAAAATAAGATGGGAGAGTTAGAATATATAGCACTAAATGAGAGGTTAGATATGATTGGAATATCAGAGACATGGTGGAAGGAGGACAACCAGTGGGACACTGTGATACCTGGGTACAAACTATATCGTAATGATAGAGCTGATCAAATTGGTGGAGGGGTTGCGCTCTATGTTAGAGAGGGCATTGAGTCAGAAAGGAATAAAGTTTTGCAGGAAACAAAATTTGCTGTAGAATCTCCATGGATTGAAATTCCATGTAAAAAGGGGAAGGCGATGGCAGTGGGGGTGTGCTATCGACCGCCTAGCCAGAATGAACAAATGGATGATGAAATGCTCAAAGAAATCAAGGAAGCTAACGAATGTTACAGTGCAGTAATAATAATGGGTGATTTCAATTACCCCGGTATCGACTGGGTCAGTGTCACGGCAGGACATGCTAGGGAGATAAAGTTCCTTGATGAAATAAATGACTGCTTCTTGGAGCAGCCGGTTCATGAACCGACCAGAGGGGAAGCCATATTAGACCTAGTCCTTGGTGGAACACCAGATCTAGTGCAAAAGATAAGGGTGTTGGGGCCACTTGGCAATACTGATCATAACATCATCGCCTTTGATTAATTAGTGGAGGAGGGATAGTAAGGAAATCCACAGTACTACCTTTTAACTTTCGAAAGGGAGACTATGATAAAATGAGGAAAATAATTAAGAAAAAAACTAAAAGGAACAGTTGCAAAGGTTAAAGACTTACATCAAGCTTGGGTGTTGTTGAAAAATACTATCTTGGAAGCCCAGACCAGCTGTATTCCACGCTTTAAGAAAAGTGGAAGTCCAAAAAACTGCCAGCATGGTTTAAAGGTGAGGTCAGAGAGGCTGTTGTTGCCAAAAAAGCATCTTTCAGGAAATGGAAAAAAGAGCCAAATGACGAAACCTGGAAACAGCACAAGCACTAGCAAGTCAAATGCAAGGCATTGATAAGGCAGGTAAAGGGAGAATTTGAGAAGACGCTTGTTGCGGAAGCAAAAACAAGAAATAAAGACTTTTTCAAGTACATTCGTAGCAAAAACCTGTGAGAGAGTCAATTGGTCCATTAGATGATAGAGGGGTTAAAGGGGCACTAAGAGACGACAAGGCGATAGCGGAGAGACTGAATGAATAGTTCTCACGTTCTCTGTTTCACTGTTCATGAAACCTGTTTAATGTATACCAAGTTTATTGTCCTGTTCATTGTAAGCACAGATCAATTATTTGAGACGTGTAGTTTTTATGTTCATTGTAAACCGCACTGATCACGAATAGCGCGGTATAAAAGAAACTGTAAATAAATAAATAAATTCTTTACTTCGGTCTTTACTGAGGAAGATGTAGGGATGTTACCCATGACTGAAGTGGTATTTAAAGGTGCGGAAGAATTGAAGGAAATATAGATACATCAGGAAGATGTATTACAACTATTAGATAAACTGAAGAATAGCAAATCACCTGGGCCGGATGGTATACATCCAAGGGTGTTGAAAGAACTGAAATATGAGATTGCAGACCTGCTATTAGTAATCTGTGAATTATCATTAAAATCATCTCTAATACCTGAAGATTGGAGGATTGCCAATGTAACACCAATTTTTAAAAAGGGTTCCAGGGGTGATCCGGGAAACTACAGACCAGTGAGCCTGACGTCAGTACCGGGAAAAATGGTAGAAACCATCAGAAAGAATAAAATTACTCAGCATGTAGATAGTCATGGCCTAATGGGAGACAGCCAACATGGCTTTAGACAAGGAAGATCTTGTCTTACTAATCTGTTATGTTTTTTTGAAGGTGTGAATAAACAGGTGGACAAAGGTGAGTCGGTTGATATAGTGTATCTGGACTTTCATAAAGCCTTTGACAAGATCCCTCATCAGAGACTTTTGGCAAAACTAAAGAGTCATGGGATAGGAGACAGTGTACTACTGTGGATCAGGAACTGGTTAAAAGATAGAAAGCAGAGAGTAGGGCTAAATGGCCAATTTTCCCAATGGAGAAAGGTGAATAGTGGTGTACCCCAGGGATCTGTGCTGGGTCCGCTGCTTTTTGACATATTCATAAATGACCAGGAAAGTGGAATAACGAGTGAGGTTATCAAAGTTGCAGATGACACAAGATGACACAAAACTACTGAAAGTTGTTAAAACCCAAGAGGATTGTGGAAAATTGCAAGAGGATCTTGATAAATTGGAAGACTGGGCATCAAAATGACAGATGAAATTTAATGTGGACAAGTGCAAAGTTATGCACCTAGGAAAGATCAACCTAAACTATGGTTACACGATGCAAGGTTTCACATTAGGAACCACCACCCAGGAAAAAGATTTAGGCGTCATTGTGGATAACATGTTAAAACCCTCGGCCCAGTGTGCAGCAGCGGCCAAGAGAGCAAATAGAATGCTAGGTATCATAAGGAAAGGAATGGAAAATAAAACAAAAGATATTATAATGCCTCTATATCGTTCCATGGTGAGACCGCACCTTGAATATTGTGTGCAATTCTGGTCGCCGTATCTTAAAAAGGATATAGCGATATTAGAAAAGGTTCAGAGAAGAGCCACCAAAATGGTAAAGGGGATGGAAGGATACGCCTATGAAGAAAGGCTAAAAAGGTTAGGGCTCTTTAACCTGGAAAACAGATGGCTGAGGGGAGATATGATAGAAGTCTATAAATTAATGAACGGAGTGGAACGGGTAAACGTAGATCGATTGTTTATGTTATCAGAATATAGAAAGACTAGGGGTCATGCAATGAAGCTACAGGGTAAACTATTTAAGACTAATAAAAGAAAATATTTTTTCACTCAAGGTGTAATCAAACTCTGGAATTTGTTACCGGAGGATGTAGTAAAGGCTGTTAGTGTAGCAGCGTTTAAAAAAGTTTTGGACAAGTTCCTGGAGGAAAGGTCCATAAACCATTATTAAGAAGGGACCCAGGATATCAATGCTTGACCCAGTACAAGCATTGTGGAACCTGTGTCTTTTGGGGAAACTGCTAGGTATGTATGACCTAGATTGGCCACTGTTGGAAACAGGATACTGGGCTTGATGGACCTTGGTCTGACCCAGTATAGCATATCTTATGTTCTTATGTCGGCACCAACGGAGCCCAGTGCAAGAACACTCCCCAGCATCCAATAGGAGAGCATTCCTCCACGCATGCAAGGCTGCCTTCCCGCCTTTCCTCCTGGTTTCCTCAGTCAGGTAAATAGTGGAGAAATAAAAATCTTTGTATGCCAGGAATGAGAAAAAAAGGGAACAACGATGGCGAGGTGGGCAGGTGGTGAAGACTGATTCCTGCTGTTCCCAGAGATCACCTGTTACAGGCTAGTAACTACGCTATCTCCAGGAACAAGCTGGAAGTCAGTCTTCACATATGCAACTTCCTAGACTAAAACACCTGAGCAAGAGAAGAATCTCGTTGCAGCTAGAGGTTGCAGCAAGGATCCGACAGATTCAACTCGTTCAGAGTACTCCTCACAAGGTAGTCAGATGAGTAATGGGCAAGTTGTCTAAATTTGAAAAAGGTTACGGAGAACAGCTTGTCCAAATTGAGCATCAGCTCTGGAGTCTATGTCCAGGCAATAGTACGCTGCAAAGGTATGCAGGGAAGACCTTGTCGCCGCTTGGCAGATCTCTGAGATAGGGACAGACCGGAGATTAGCTACAGTAATACCCATGGCTCTGACATTATGAGCTGTCACATGATGTGGAAGAGACAGCCCAGCCTGCAGAATAAGCAAAAGGTTTGCAATCTGCTAGCCAATTCAAAAGTATTCTTTTACATACTGGTGCCCCTAGATGACTTTGGTCAATAGAGACAAATAACTGATAGTTCTTAGTATGGTCTAGATAAAATGCTAACACCCTCTTGCAATCTAAGGTATGAAGTCTGGCCTCAGCTGTAGAGGTGTGAGGCCTTGGAAAAAATGTTGGTAGCAAGACAGATTGGTTCAAGTGGAAGGAGGTGACTGCTTTTGGCAAAAACTTAGGATGTGTGCGAAGGACCATCTTATCATGGTGAAAAGTGGAATAGACAGCATAGCTCACCAAAGCTTGTGGTTCACTGATTCTTTGAGCTGAAGTGACTGCTATGAGAAAAAGAAGCTTCCATGTTACAAACTTTAAAGGAGCTGAAAACCATTTTTGCAAAAGGACTGCGCATGAGCTATGCAAGAACAATATTTAGATCCCATGGTGCGGGAGGTGGAAGGAAAGGTGTCTTGGTCAGGAGAAGATTATGCATAAATCTGGCTACTAAGGGGTGCACTGAGATGAGACGGTTCTCTCAAGTATGGTGGGAGGGTGGATAAATGTCTTAAGGCCAGAGGAGGACAAATGGAGCAGGTATTGGAGTACGTTCAGAATGGGACACGTGAAAGGATCTAATGTCTTATGAGACCACCACATGGAAAACCTGCGCCATTTAAAAGCTTAAAAACATCTGGTTGAATCTTTTCTTGAAGATAGGAGCACTTGCAATATGTCCTCTTGAAGATCTAAATGCAAGAGGACAAAGCGCTCAACCTCCACGCCGTCAAGCGGAGTGTCTTGAGGCTGGGGTGCAGAAGGGTCCCCTGTTCCTGAGAGAGTAGGGATGGTGAATAATTGAGCCTGAGGGGAGGTGCTTGAGCAAGTTGAAAAAGCAGAGGAAACCACAGTTGTCTGGGCCAGTATGGGGCAATGAGAATCATTTATCCCCAGTTGGCCTGGAGTTTGAAGAGTGTTTTTGCTATGAGCGGAAGGGGAGGGAAAGCATAGAGGAGATTCAGTCTCCAATGGATGAGAAATGCATCCAACATCTCCCTGTGAGGGGAAGGAATCCTTGAGCTGAAATGAGGTAGTTGGGCATTGAGGAAAGAAGCAAAGAGGTCGAGTAGTGGCATCCCACAGAGGTGGAACAAGTATTGCGCTACTTGAGGTTCCAGCATCCACTCATGTGGATTGAGAATCTGGCTTAATCTGTCAGCTAAGTGATTCTCTGCTCCTGGAAGGTATACTACATGAAGGTGAATTCCTTGAGGAACTGCCCAGTTCCAAAGGCGAATGTCTTCCATACATAGGGCCCAAGAGCCTGTTCCCCCTTGCTTGTTTATATAAAACATAGCCAACTGGTTGTCCATCTGTATGAGAAGAGACTGTCCTTTGAGTTGGGGAGAGAAGACTCTTGTTTTTACTTGTACACCGCCTTGGTTCTCGGAAAGGCGGTTTTTATCAAATACAATAAAACAAACATAAAACAGCATTGAAGATCGCCCTGAGCTCTAGGAAACTGATTTGGAGAAGTGCTTCTTGAGTAGACCAAAGGCCTTGTGTTGTAAGGCCATTGAGATGCGTTCCCCAGCCTAGTTTTGATGCATCGGTTATTAGAGTATACTGCAGTGCAGACTTCTGAAAAGGTGACCCTAAGACCAGGTTCATGGTGTGCACCACCACTGAAAGGCTGTCCTCATTTGTGGAGTGATGTTAATGAGGTCAGATAGGTGACCTGTGGACTGCTTCCATCGTTGTGAGAGAGTCCACTGCCCAATCTTCATGTTGAGAAGGGAATGGGGCATGACATGGATTGTGAAAGCCATGTGGCCTAAAAGGCATAGAAATGCTCTGGCTGTAATTGATGATTGTTGCTAGGCATGTGTAGCTAAGGCAATGAGACGGAGGTGTCTGTCCTCTGGCAGGAACGCCCTGCTTCTTACCGTGTCTAAATCGAGCTTCTATGAACTCGAGGTCCTGGGTTGGTGTGAAATGTGCTTTTGGATAGTTTACCATGAAACCTAGCTCCTGGAGGACATGAATGGTTTGATTTAAAGCGGAGGTGACTGCTGAAGTGGTATCTGCCCTTAGCAGCCAGTCTTCTAAGTAACATAGAAACATAGAAATATGATGACAGAAAAAGACCACATGGCCTATCTAGTCTGTCCTTCCATATCAACAACTACAACAGTCCCCTTTTTACCTTTAGAATAGAAACATAGAAATATGATGACAGAAAAAGACCACATGGCCTATCTAGTAGGAGACAGAAAGAACCCCAAAGTTCAAAGGTAGGCTGCGACAACAGTCAAATCCTTTTGTGAAGACTCTGGGTGCCGAGGCCAGTCTGAATAATATAACTCAGTACTGGTAGTGGTTGTTCTGAAAAACGAACCTGAGAAACTTTCTGTAATCTGGGTGGATCAGGATGTGTGTATAAGCACCTTTTAGACCCAGAGAGCGTAGCCAATCATTTTGTTGGAGGTATGGCAGAAAAGTGCCCAGAGAAATCATCTTGAATTTTCCTTGAAAAGAAATTTGTTGAGATTTCGGAGATCTAATATAGGTCTGTGACCTCCCATCTTTTTTGGATTAAGAAATATTGAGAGTAGAATCCCAGGCCCTGCTGAGATGGGGGAACCTCCTCTATAGCCCTTTGTCTCAGCAGTGAGAAAATTTTCTGCTGAAGCAAGGAGGAATCAAGGAGATCCAAGGAGGATTGTCCCACAAAGTGAGTGGGAGGAAGATCCTGGAATTTCAGCTGTAGGCCCTGATTGACTAGATGTAAAGTCCAGGGCTCGGAAGTGATGTTGATCCAACTGTGTGCAAAATGTACCAGTCTTCCTGGAATCATAGGAAGAGGAGGAAAGATTACGGGAGAATTGGTCATGCTCTTTTTGAAGCAGTCAAAAACTCTGAGAAGGCTGAGTAGTAGTTGTAAGCTGTGGTTTGGAAACCTTGGGTTTCTTGACCTCTTTCTGGTCCTATTGTCTCTGTGCTGTTGTGGGGCAGAGTAGCCAGTATAGGAATGATATGGAGGATAACCCCTTTTTTTCTTAGGGAAGAAAGGTTTCTTAGTGGTAGTCTTCTTTTTAGAAGAGTCTGCTGTCTTCCTTGAAAGCCTCTTCATGGTGAGGTCGTCAGTTTCGATCTCACCGGCTTTCTCCCTCCACTTCTGACCAAAGAGGTTTTCACCATTACAGGGTATGTTGATTAACTTGTCCTGGATCCACTGTTCCAGGTCAGATGCTTGGAGCCAAGCTGTTCTCCTAGCCCCAATGCAGGCTGCAGCACATCTGCTATTGGCCTCAAATGCATCAAATGCTGCTCTTGTTAAAAACTTTGACGTATTCTGGGTATGTGTTACCAAGACCTGATGAGCTGCCTGCTTGTCAGGGGCAGCAGGGTGGCAAACTCTGATAAGTCCCTTGAGACATCTTTGAGAAACATGCCCATATATAACATATAGGTGTCTATCCTAGAGGCTAGCATGGTAGCTTGGAACACCTTCCTTCCAAATGCATCCAGGGTCCTGCCTCTCTCCCAGGGGGCACTGAGAAGTGATTTTTCTGGCTTTTTACCCTCCTCATGGCAGACTCCACAATCATGGAGTGGTGGGGAAGTTGTGGCTTCTGGAAACCTAGGGAGGGACCCTATAAAGGGTATCAAGCCTCTTACTCACTGCAGGGGTTGACATGGGGCCCTCCCACATCCAAGCCATTAGATTTTTTAAGTTGTTATGCACCGGAAGGGTAGCAGCTTCCTTCAGTGCTGATGGGTATTGGAGAATATCGACCTCCTCAGCTCTCGGTTCCATTTCCGTAGCCACTGAAACATCGAGAGCCGCTGCCATGTCCTTAATAAAATCTTGAAAGGACATTTCCTTGGGTGGCGAATGTTCATAAGGTGGCAATAGATCTGATGGTACCTCCCTATGGGTATCAGAATCAATGGATTCCACCTCGGATGCCTCTTCAAAATTGGAGTACAGAAGGAAGTCAAAATAATCCTTATGAGATGATCGATACCTTCGCTGCTCAGAGCTTCGCTGTTTCGATGTAGAGGGTATCGGACACGGTGGTGCTGAGGGCCTTGGTATTGGCTGCTCCGTGGAGCTATGCAAGGCAGGGAATGCCTGCTTATGCGTGTCGAGCTCTGTGGCCGTTGTCTGCATCGGTGGAACCAGTTCTGGCTGCGGAGCACTCAATATCAACGGCATTGCTGCAGCTAAGAGACTAGCGATGCTGCGCTCAATGGCAAAGACACGGTCATCCAATGACAGTACCGGGGGAGGAGTGGCTCCAGACACAGCTGTGTTGGCCACAACTCCCAATGCTGGTATCAGGGGCTCCACCGAGGATTGGACCTCGGGGGCAACCCCAAATCCCTGTGTGGCTTTGGAGGGTGACACCTTCCACTGCTTCGATGGATGGTCTGCATCAGAATGCAATGAATGATGGTGCCGATGCCAATGTTCTGTGTCCGAAGCAGACGCCAACCTGGAAGTTGAGGACCTCGATGCCTTCTTTTTCTTAAGCACTGGTGACTCCAAGCGATGCTTTCCTTTGCTCGTGAAGACTTGGATGCATGGGAAGATTTTGAAGGAGACGACACCTCTGAGGCGTGCACTGAAGGAGCTGAGTCTGTAGGAAAAGCTTAGCCTTCTGTTTGTTCCAGTTCTTTCTACCTCGAGAAGTCTTGTGGCGACAGGAAAGACAAGAATCAACATCGTAGTCTGGGCCTAAACATTTTAGGCACCAAGAATGCTCATCAATGACAGAAATTAGTCACTTCATGTTCAGTTCCAGTGAATTTTGACCGCGCTTAATGTATATAGTTTACTGTATATGTATATGATTTATACCGACTCCCCTGTTTCTTCCAAGTTTTCAAAACCCTGTTAAATGTAAAATGTACTACAGTTACCTTGTATGTATATGTTTTTGTTCCATGTGAACCGCGCTGATGACAATAGTGCGGTATATAAGAGATGTTAAATAAATAAATAAATTGTGCTGGAACACTTGGAGCATTTTTTGAAACCACTCCAGGGCTTCTCCATATTAGGAAATAATACAAAGGCAAAATCAAACTGGGCAATGGTGCCTGATGAGGCTATAGACCTCAAATAAAGTTTGTAAGAAAACTGAAAATAAAGTAAAAATTATGTAAAATAAAAATTTTAAAAAAAAGGGGAAATGGAATCAACAGGAAGTCAAGTCGGTCGACAGATAGGTAATAGTGAAAAAACTATTGAAGTCTCTAGATGCGGCTGACAGGGACAAGATCCCGATGGCTCCGTGGAAAAAAAGACCTGAAGAGACCAGGAGGGAAGGCAGCCATGCATGCATTGAGGAACGCTCCCAAAAGCATTCCTATTGGATGCTGGGGAGTGTTCCCGCACCACGCTACATCAGTGCCGACGTCACCCATATGTGAAAACTGACTTGCTGCTTGTTCCTGGAGATCATGGTTATACCCATGAAAATGGATGTAAATTCAGTTTAACCACTCAAGCTTGGATTATGAAGAACTGAGCCTTAGAAATCGGCCACACCATTGAATCCTTTTAGACATGGGACACATTCTAGTATTGCTTGAGAATTTTTTTGAAGGAGAAATTTTAACCATACCTGATAATTTCCTTTCCTTTCCTTGAATCCTGCTAGATCAGTCCAGATGAGTAGGTTATGCTCCCATGCCAGCAGGTGAAGGTAGACTGAAGCATCTATCAGTGATATCATCAGGTGGTATATCCACTGGTGCAGCACTGAGAGAGGCCAACAAGACACTATCCAAGCAGTAAGAAAGACTGAAAAACTCAGAGATAAACTTGAGTAATTAGCAAAAATAACAGGCAACCATTAGAACAAATGGAACAAGTAGTTACCATAATGTATAGTCTATCAGGCTCTGTAACAGAATACAATGTAAAGGCAGTAATACTCCCCAACCAGCAATAAAGTTTTCCAGGGCAGGATTCAAGGTAAGAGAATTATCAGGTATGATTAAAATATCTCCTTCCTTATCATCCTGCTAGACCAGTCCAGATGAGTGGGATATAAACAAGCAGTCAAAACACAGGATGGGAAGAAGACTATGCTCTGGCCAGAACAGCCTTGCAAAAGAAGCCATCAGCACTTGCTTAAGCAAGCAACCTACAGTGTTTCACAAAAGTACTCAAAGAGGACCAGATAGCCACTTTACAGATGTTTTATGGAGACACCAGCCCAAGAGGAGGCCTGAGATCTCATGGAGCAAGATTTGACTCCCTCTGGTACCCGCCAGAGGTATGCTGAACGAACGGCTTCCTTGATCCAGCAGGAAATGAAGGACTTGGCCACTGCCTGTCCTATCCTCGGATCACAAAAGAGAAGAAAAAGATAGTTTGACCACTGAAAAGAATTGGCCTCTTCCAAGTATCTGAGCAACATCCTCCTCACATCAATGAGATAGAGAGATCATCCTCTAAAAAGGAGAGAAGAACTTCTGCTTGATTAAGGTGAAAAAAAGAAAAAAAAATCACCTTTGGAAGGAAGGATGGTACTGCTCACAAGGCACCTGAAGTCGCTGAAATCACCAAAAAGGGCTCGTGGCAAGACAAGGTTTGTAGCTCTGAGACCCATCTGGGAGTGGCAATGGCCATCAGAAACACTGCCTTAACAGTCAGATCTTTGAGAAAGGCCTTGCAGATGGTATTGAAAGGAGAACCTTTACTACTAATACTAATCATTTGTATAGCACTACAAGGTATACACAGTGCTGTACATTCTTGCTCAGCAGAGCTTACAGTCTAATCAAGACAGAAAATATAACAACCGGGGACAAGGCTATGGGAAGGGCAAGGATACACATAGGAAGTGAGCAGAATCCAAAAGCAGCCTTGAAGCTGTGAGTTTTTAGCCTGTATTTCAATAGAGCCAGAGATGGAGCCTGATGCACTGAGTTGGGTACAGTGGTGTAAATTCCATCCAAGCCACCCCCTACACTGCAGGGGGGTCCCATAGAAAAAGGAGCCCATTACAGCTGTTCCTATATCTTCTGAGGACTATTCCCTCCTGCTCTGGGGTGTCCTTTCAGATATTTGCTTGGTGGCCCACAGTTTGAATTTCTGCCACTGCTTTGGTAGTTTGGAGCAACAAGGTGGAATGAACAAAATCTGGAGCTCATAGTGGCAGAGAAGGAGGCAGTTAAAAGGAGTCAGCCAGAAGAGGGGTGTGGTCAACATTATTGGCAATCTTACATTTTAGCTATATTGTATACATACAAAATCTTGAGAAATAATTGGAAATATTCCAACTGTATGTCATCATAATATTTTAAGGTATCTTCAAAGGTATACAACAAAAAAAAGATGTCTGTGAAACATAGATGTAGTAATTTCTGATAAAAAAATATGATCTGGACAGGATTAATGGCACCCTTCACTAATATTTGGGTTGCACAACCCTTGGCAGTGATGACAGCCTCCAAACATTTGTTGCAGTCATCTATAAAAGTTTCGTACATCTGGCTGCTAGTAGTTTCTCCCACTCTTCAACTGCGATTTGTTCCAGCTCATGAATGTTTCCAACATTCCTTTTACCAAAGGCAGATTTCAGTTCTTTCCAAAGGTTTTCGATTAGATTGAGATCAGGACTTATTGCTGGTCAGTTTAAAACCGTCCATTTTTTCCTTTTTAATCATTCTTTTGTACTTTTGGATGTATGTTTTCGGTCATTGTCCTGCTGGAGGACCCATGACCTTCAACACAGACCTAGTTTTCTGACAGTGGGTAGCACATTACACTTCAAAATACCTTGTTAGTCCTCTGACTTCATAATTCCTTTTAATATATTCCAGGCCTCCAGTTCGTGAGGCAGCAAACCAGCCCTATAACATTATGGAACCTCCACCATATTTAACTGTAAGAAAGGTGTTTTTTCCATATAAGCTACATTTCTTCACCTGTAAATATATCACTGGTCTGCATTGCCAAAGAGCTCAAGTTTACAGAGATCTCAATGCCAGTTGAAGGAGCTGTTCCATGTGCAAGAAGCCTACATGCTGAAGCTCTCAAGAAACAGGTGGAGGAGCTCAGAGAAGAGGTGGCAAAGCTGAGGAGCATTCAAGACAGTGAGAGGTACACTGATGAAATGCTTCTTGAAACATCCAAGCTCTTCAGCAGAGGTGAGGATGGGAGCCAACAGAGGGACCAAGGTAGGACATGAGTCTCCAGGGCCTGCAGAATCACCAAACAAACTCCTCAAGTCCTTGAAATGAAGGGCTATTATGCAGCCCTGGAAGTGGCGGAGGCATCCCAGGAAAGCGAAGAACCAGAGCTCGAGCACCCCAAAGTTGCAGAATCAATGACCACTAGGAAGCAAAAGGTAGTGGTGGTTGGTGACTCTCTTCTGAAGGGTATTGAGGCATCCATTTGCCGACCAGACTTAATGTCCAGAGAGGTATGCTGTCTGCCAGGTGCCAAAATCCAAGATGTTACGGAGAGTTTGCCGAGACTCATCAAACCTACTGACTATTGCTCATCCATGTCGGCACAAATGACATTGCCAGGTATTCCTCTGAGCATATCAAGAGTGACTTCATGGCTCTGAGACAGAGGGTGAAGCAGATATGGGCGCAGGTGGTGTTCTCTTCAATCCGCCCTGTTGAGGGTAAAGGCCAGGGCAGAGAAGCTTACATCCTGAAGATAAATGCATGGTTGCATGGATGGAGTCATCGAGAGCATTTGTTTCCTGGACCATGGAATGATGTTCCAAGGGCTGCAGAGCAGAGATGGAGTCCATCTGTCCAAGAAGGTCGACATGTCTTCAATAGCAGACTGGCTAACCTATTGAAGAGGACGTTAAACTAGATTCATTGGGGATGGGCGAAGAAAGCTCCCAGGTAAGTGAAACATTAAATACCTTTATAGAAATAGGTAAAAGGGGCAACTTCTGGAAAGCAGTGTCTATAAATGCCCATAGCATGGGAAATAAGATCCCAGATGTTGAGGCTTTAATAGGAGAGGCTGACTTGGATTTAGTGGCAGTTACAGAGACATGATTCACGGACAACCATGACTGGGATAACACTATACCCTGGCTATACACTATTCAGAAAGGACAGGGTAGGAAGAAGGGGAGGAGGAGTGGCACTATAATGTAAAAATAAAAACAATATTAAAGCTATAGAATTACACGGCTTAAAAAGGGAGAGAGGAGGCAGTGTGGGTTAAACTAGAAAGAGGGAAAGAGAAATCCACTTGCACTGGCATGATATACAGACCTCCATCACAGGGAGAAGATGTGGATGGAGATTTAATAGTAGACATATGCAGCACTGCCAGAAAAGGGGACATGCTACTGATAGGGGATTTCAAAATGCCGGGTGTTGATTAGTGCATTCCTGCTCCAGTGTCATCTAGAAGCAAGGAGATCCTGGATTCTTTACAGGAAGCAGTATTCAGGCAACTGGTAACAGAACCCACAGATGACTTGGTGCTTACCAATGGTGAAAGAAGGGCCTCGCAATATACTTCCGGTTATAGTGGGAGATCATCTCGCATCCAATGATCACCAGATAGTGTGGTTTATTATTAGGACTAGGGCTGATAAAATCCATTCAAAAGCTAGGGTCTTAGACTTTAGGAAAACTAACTTTGCGAAGATGGGCCAATACCTCAAGGAGTCCCTAGAGGGATGGGAACAGCTGGGGAATGTAGAAAAACAGTGGGCAAAACTAAAAGGGGATATTTTAAGGGCAACCAACCTTTTTGTTAGAATGGCAAGTAAAAGTAAAAGGAAACAGAGGCCGCTATGGTTCTCAAAGAAGTAGCTGAAAAGGTGAAGAAAGAGGGAGGCCTTTATGAAATACAAGAGATCACAGAGAGAGAAAGACAGGAATCTATATTTGGAAAAACTTAGAGAGGCTGGCAAAGCAGTCAGGAAAGCAAAGGTACAAAAAGAAGAAGAAATAGCCAATGCAATAAGACATTTTTCAGATAAGTAAGTGAGAGGAGGAAGGGCAAAAGTGATATTGTCAGACTCAAGGGTGAAGGGAAGGAATATGTAAAAGCTGATAAGGATAAAGCAGAATTCCTTTGCAAATATTTCTGTTCTGTGTTCACAGATGAAGGGCTGGGAGCAGGACCTCAGATAACACCCACAAACAGGAACAAAAGCAAGGGGCAATTCAAACGATTTTCAGAGGACTGTGTTCGTGGAGAACTAGCTAAACTAAAAGTGGACAAAGCGATGGTATCATATGGGATACATCCAAGAATACTGAAGGTACTTGGGGACGTTCTAACAGCTCCACTGACTGACCCTTTTCAATGCCTCATTGGAGTCGCGAGTGGTGCTAAAGGACTGGAGAGGCGCATGTGGTCCCTTTACACAAAAGCAGAAGTAAGGATGTGGTTGAAAACTACAGGCTGGTTAGTTTAAACTCTGTGGTGAGTAAATTATTGGAAACACTACTGAAAGAGAAAATAGTGAGGTTTCTGGAGTCCAACGGATTGCAGAATCCGAGGCAGCATGGATTCACCAGGGGCAGGTCTTGTCAGAGAAATCTGACTGATTTCTTTAATTGGGTGACCAGGGAGTTGGACCAAGAGAGAGACCTAAATGTGGTGTATTTAGATTTCAGTAAAGCATTTGACACTGTTCCGCACAGGCAATTTATAAACAAACTAAACACCCTTGGGATGGACCCTAAAGTTACTGCTTGGGATAGAAATTGGTTGAGTGGGAAGTGACAAAGGGTACAGGTAAATAGCGTTCACGCTTGAGAAGGAAGTTACCAGTGGAGTGCCGCAGGGATATGTCCTTGGTCCAATTCTTTTAACATCTTTCTTAGTGATATTGCGGAAGGGCTGTCGGGTAAGGTTTGCTTCTTTGCGGATGATACCAATATCTGTAACAGAGCAGCCACCCAGGAAGGTGTAGATAACATGAGGAGGGATCTAGCTAAGCTTGAAGAATGGTCTAGAATTTGGCAGCTGAAATTTAATGCTAAAAAATATAAGGTTATGCATTTGGGTTGCAACAATCCAAGGGAGCGGTACAGTATAGGGGGTGACGTACTTCTGCCCACAAAAGAAGAACGGGACTTAAGCATGACTGTGGCTGACAATCTCAAAGTAGCTAAACAGGTAGAAAAGGTGATGGCGAAAGTTAGAAGGATGCTTGGGTGCATAGGGAGAGGAATGGCCAGCAGAAGAAAGGAGGTGATAGTTCCTCTGTATAAGACTTTGGTGTGACCTCATTTGGAATACCGTGTGCAATTCTGGAAACCGCACCTTCAAAAGGATATAAATAGGTTGGAGTCGGTGCAGAGGGTGACTACTAAAATCGTTAATGGTCTTTATTATAAAGCACAGGAGGACAGACCTAAGGGCCTTAATATGTATACTTTAGAGGAAAAGCAGGACAGAGGTGATATGATTGAGACGTTTAAATACCTCCATGGCATAAATACACAGGAGGAGAGCCTCTTTCAATTGAAAGCAAGCTCGGCTACGAGAGGACATAGAATGAGGATGAAAGGGGAGGGACTCAGGAGTAATATGCAGAAATAATTCTTTATGGAAAGAGTGGCAGATGCATGGAATAGTCTCCCAGTGGAGGTGGTAGAGATGAGGACAGTATCTAAATTTAAAAAAGCATGGGACAAACACAGAGACTCTCTAAAGGAAAAAAGGGGACTCTTGTAGTATAGTGTATGGGAGGGCAGACTAGATAGAAACATGACGGCAGAAAACGACCTCATGGCTTAAGTTTGGTTTCATCTGTCCATAGAACATTTTCCCAGATGGATTGCAGTTTCTCAAGATGGGTTTGGGCAAAGATCTTTGAGCAATGAGGTCCTCCATAGTCTTCACTCATGAAGTCCTTCTTTGTTTACTGTGCGGCATATGGTGCTGGTTGAAACCACCACTCCTGATTGCCTTAAGTTCTTTGGATGTTGTATGTGATATTTTACCAATAATTCGCACTAACCTTCAAAGACTTCTTAAATTAATTTTCCTCTTTCCACCATGTCCTGGGAGATTCTT
The DNA here is from genome assembly GCA_033557465.1 of Ichthyophis bannanicus. Taxonomy (NCBI): domain Eukaryota; kingdom Metazoa; phylum Chordata; class Amphibia; order Gymnophiona; family Ichthyophiidae; genus Ichthyophis; species Ichthyophis bannanicus. The sequence goes on along the minus strand of CM066047.1, from coordinate 58,251,627 downwards.
GACAGTTCCAGGGGTAGAAAACATCTTAACATTGCAAACTATAGACACAGCAATCCCAAGGTCTTTGGCGATGGTTTTGTACCCCTTTGAAGTTTGATGTTTGGTGATAATGGCTTTTCTGACTGTCTCAGACAGATCTATGGTGTTCATCATTGTGAAAATGGAACAGGGAGTGAATGTGGCCATTTTAAACATTAGAACTATCATTCATTGGTTGATTCAAGTCATGTGAGTACTGACAATTGATCACAGGACTAACTTTACAGCAATGGGACAGTTTTTATACTATCTCCTACTATTTCCTTTTTTAATTGGTCTTGTTTTATTTGATTCTTTCATGTGTCAAATGTGTGTGCATATATAGTCCAAAGCCATTTCACTAGCCCCCTTTTTTTTTTAGGAGATACTGGACATTAAGGGGTTGAACTGCAAGGGTGCCAGTAATGTTTACCTTACCACAACTGTATGAGTCAGTAGGAGAAGTTTGAACTGGATGCAGAAAGGAATAAGGAGCCAGTGAAGTGATTTGAGAAGGGGGGCTATGTGAGCACAGCAACACTGACAGAAGATCAATCGTGCTGTTGAATTTTGAACAGATTGAAGGGAAGAGAGATGATTCAGAGGGAGACCAGTGAGGAACAGGTTGCAACAGTTTCGACAGGAGATGACTAGAGAGCTGAAAAGGAAAATCTCCCAGTGGAGGTGGTAGAGACAAGGATTGTATCTGAATTTTAAAAAGTATGAGACAGACACAAAGGATTCCTAAAGAAATAAAAGAGATTATAAAATTTAGTAGAGTGGAGGAGTAGCAGAGGCGTAGTGTGGGGGGTGCAGGGGGGGCCGGCCGCACCGGGTGCAACATGGGGGGGGCGCGCTCGCACTCGCAGCTCTCTGCAGTGCTGGCTGGTTTTCAGCCGGCCTGGCCGGTTTTTCCATGGCCAGGCCGGCTGCCGGCGCAGAGGCAAAACCGGCCCTTTAAAAGCCGTTTTTTTTGCTCTGGCCGCAAGATCGGGAGCGGCCAGAGCAAAAAAACCGGCTTTTCTCCGCTTCAGAGGGAGCCGGGGAAGCCCGCGCGAGGCCCCGGCTCCTTCTGAACAGCCACCAGCGTGAAGAGCCTTTACCTTCACGCTGGCGGCTGTTCCTGTGAAGCCGCGAATGCTGGGAAAGGTTAAAGGTTGCCCTTTAACCTTTCCCAGCATTCGCGGCTTCACAGGAACAGCCGCCAGCGTGAAGGAAAAGGCTCTTCACGCTGGTGGCTGTTCAGAAGGAGCCGGGGCCTCGCGCGGGCTTCCCCAGCTCCCTCTGAAGCCTCAGACAGCAGCGATGCTGGTCGGGGGGGAGGGGGGGGGGCAAGGACTGCATTGGCTGTGATGGGGGGGACCTGGACTGGAAAAGGGCTAAGGGGGGGACTTGGACTGGAAAAGGGCTAGGGGGGGGGGACTTGGACTGGAAAAGGGCTAAGGGGGGGGACTTGGACTGGAAATAGGCTGTGATGGGGGGGGGACCTGGACTGTAAAAGGGTTATGGGGGGGAGACATGGACTGGAAATGGGTTGTGATGGGGGTGGAGGGGACCTGGACCAGAAAAGGGCTATGGGGGGGGGGAAACTTGGACTGGAAATGGGCTATGGTGAAGGAAGGGGGATCTTGGACTGGAAATAGGCTGTGATTAGGGGGGCTAGGACTGCAAATGGGCTGTGATGGTGCGGGGGGACTCGGACTGCAAATGGGCTGTGATGGTGCGGGGGGACTCGGACTGCAAATGGGCTGTGATGGTGGGGGGGGGGGGCCTAGGACTGGAAATAGGCTGTGATGGGGGACTTGGACTGGAAATGGGCTGTGATTGGGGGGGGAGGGCTAGGACTGGAAATGGCCTGTGATGTGAGGGCTAGCACTGGAAATGGGCTGATAAAGAGCTGGAATAGGACTGGAAATGGGCTGATGTGGGGCATGGGAGAATGGGACTAGAAGGGAGTGGATGCTGGGTGGGCCTAGAACTATAAGGGAATTGATTTGGGGGGAGGACTAGAATGGATGGGGAATGAGAATGGAGAGGGGAAAAAATATTTTGTGTGGAAGAAAATATGATGGGCCGGTATTGGGAGAGTAAGAGGGGCTTGAGAATGGAAGGGTGAAATTTAAACGGATGATAAAGGAATAAGGAAAGAATTGGGGGAAAGAGCAAAAGGGAAACAATCAGTATGTTAAAGCAGAAATAGAGAGAGAATGGAAAACATCTAAAAGAGAAGAAAGGACAAATGGATAGCTCGCAGAAGACACGAAGAAACCAGAAGAAAGTGACTGGAGCAATTGCAACTGAAAAATAAAACGCCCAAACAGAAGGTAGAAAAATACTTTTTATTTTGAATTTATTAACTGGAATATGTCTGGTCTGGGAAGTGTGTATTGCTAACATCTTTGCGTTTTTGTTTAGTGCAAGAGGAAATTACTTTATAGTTTTATTTCTCCAGTGTTGTACATTTCATGTTTGGATTTTGGGGTTCCCAGTTTAATTATTATCTGACCAAGGAAGTTAGCCTACACGTATCCTCGGTAATTTTTGTGGGTGGGGCTGGGGGCGGGGCAGGGGTGGGACTAGGGGCGGAGAATGGGTGGAGCATGGCGAGCCACAGGTGTCGGGTTTTTCTCGGTGAAAAAGTTGGCAACCCTAATCCGATCCGAGCCGCCGGGTCGCCGCCCACTGTGGAGGGGGGGGGTGCCAGGCGTGCGGTGCGGTGGGTGCGAAGAGAGAGCCTGCTGACTGCTGTGATCGGGTCCGGGTTAGGGGGCGCAAATTACTTGCCTTGCCCCGGGTGCTGACAACTCACGCTACGCCACTGAGGAGTAGCCTAATGGTTGGAGCACTGGCTTGGTAAGAGACCAGGGTTTAATTCCCACTAGTACTCCTTGTGACCTTGGGCAAGTCGCTTAACCCTTCATTGCCTCAGAAGAAAGGCCTGGCAATCTACTTCCGGCCATACTGCCAAGAAAACGCAGGAGCTGCTGGGTTGCCAGAATTCAGCATTGACTCAAAGGCACACACATAAAGCTTAGTAGTTGATACAGAACGGCAGACTGGATAGGCCATATGGTCTTTATTTGCCATCATCTTTCTATATTTCTATGTCTACAGCTTGTAGCACTAACAACTTTAATTGGAAGTTAAAGAAGAGAGATCAAAACTGAGCCTATAATGAGTGAGAAATACCTAACCATTTATAAAAGTAACTGACCTGATCCATGATTATTAGAGTGGGAATCTCGCCACGTCTGGAAGTGATGTAATGAGCCAAATATTTTACCAGTTTCTTGCAAGAGACAGTGGAGAAACTGCAAGGCAAGAATGTTTTACCATATAAATTAAACAGATATAACATAAATGACAGTTTAATAAACATAAGCATATCACGCCTTAATTATCACTTGTCACTCTAAAGTAAAATTAACCATAAGGAATTAAGTGAATGACATGCATATTCATGTAAAAAAAAGTATAGCCTAAGCATAAAAATCAGCAAGATAACGAATGTCCCAAGTGCCACATATTTTTAAATTCAATCTCAAGGAGCTTCCAAAAATGAATAGTGAATTCCAATATATTATATGAGGGGTGCTCAGAAACCTGGGACCCTCATATAACCAGAGAGCTAAAGAGTACAATGGCCTAACTGCTCCTTTGCATGTCAGCCTGTTTTCAAAATAGCTTCAAACACACCTCTAGACATATGCCAAATTGCAATAATAGATCATCATCTATTGAGATCCAAACAGTAGAGAGGATCTCTTTTGGATATAGTCCCCAAGGCGAGCTATGTTTTATCCACAAGTGCTATCAAGAAGAATCTAATGAGGATGCTTCTTTCAGGTGTTTCTTCCATTATGATTCATGAATCCTGTCAAATTAAATGCCCCTTTATACAGCACATATGAGCAAAACATGGCTCATGCCAATGACCGTGTCCATTCTATGATTTATGCTTTATTGGCATTTATTATACCATCTCTCAAAAATAAGGAGAAATTAGACCTTACCTGCTAATTTTCTTTCCTGGAGTCCCTCTAGTCTAGTCCAGACAAGTGAGTTATGCTCCTCTACTAGCAGGTGGAGACTGAGAACACAAACTCAAAGTGTGCTATAAGACAACAACCAGTATGAACTTCACCAAACAGAAAAAAGGAGCCCAAAACCATAGTTCTCCGACAGCCATGCTCTCACCGAACACCAAGCAATATGGGTAACTAAAAAGTTTACCCCTATAAAGGGAAAAACACCAAATGCTGTCTTTCCCTCCCTTCTTTATTTTTTGTTTAAGAAGCTGGCAACAGCAACTACAAACAGAAAAACCGTGAAGATCTGAAAAACCCGAGGCCACCGGATCCAGACCGTGAACCAAACACATGCTGTCCTGGATGCGCTCACTCCAAACTAACCCTGCAAGAGCAAAGCGTGAGACAGCTGCCTACAGAGATACAAAAAACCCCAGGAAGGTCCTGGACTGGACGAGGGACTCCAGGAAATAAAATAAGCAGATAATGTCTAATTTCACTTTCCAGTGCATTCCTCCAGTCCAGTCCAGCCAAGTGGGATATAGCAAAGCAGTACTAACAACAGGTTAGAACTGAGATACCAGCAACACCTTGACCCCAAAGACAGCATCCTGCCAGGCCTGCACATCCAGCCAGTAATCCTGCATGTAGGAATAATGACCATGTTGCCACGTTACAAATGTCTTGAGGGGAAACTAGATCAAACTCTTCTCAAGATGAACACTGAGCCTGCATAGAATGGGACCGCAAGCCCAAAGGAATCAAATGCCCCTTCAACAGATACGTGGATGTGATAGCCTCCCAGATCCACCAGAAAATAACAGCTTTAGAACCCGCCTTGCCTTACCAAAGTCAGTCAAACAAAACAAAATCTCTCGTAGCACTGAAAGGTCACCTTTAAATACTGCTTAAGAGTCCTGCAGACATCCAGTTCATGAAGGAGCCAGGCCACCTCAGAGCCATTTGACTCAGAGAAGGATGGCAGAGAAACCACCTGATTGAAGTAAAACTGGATACAACCTTCAGTTAAAAAGGAAGGCACTGAATGTAGCATCACCTTTTCCTTACAGAACACTAAATAGGGCTCCTTGTAAGAAAGAGCCTGAAGCTCAGAAACACGACAGGCCGAACAAATCACCACCAGGAAAACCATCTTCAAAGTCAAGTTCTTTACTGTGGCACCTCTAAGTGACTCATAGGGAGGTGCTCCCAGAATTGAGCACACCAAATTGAGTTCCTACGAGGGAACTGTGGACCAGCATGGGGGACAAAGGTGCTTCACCTCTCACAGAAAACAAACCACATCCCCACGGACCTCAAAGGCTTGACCCTGATTCAGACTCCTGAAATACGTCAAGGCTGCCACATAGACCCTCAGGGAGCCCAAGATGAGACCTCTCTCTAGTCAAGTCTGCAAGAACGTCAGAATCTCAGGGAGCAAGGCTTGGAGGGGGTAAACCCCCCGCTCACCACACCAGGCCTCAAATATGTGCCAAACCTGCACATAGGCTAAGGAAGTAAAGCATCAATGACCGGAGAGGATGGCCCCTACGTCTCAGCCGAGCCCTCTCAACAGCCAAACCATAAGCGAGAACTGACCCGCCTCTGGCATTCTCACTGGCCCCTGGGTGAGCAGGTCCACATCTGCTGGCAAAAAAAACTGCTCCACTATCAGGAGTTGCATCAGGTCCACTAACTATGGATGCCGAGGCCAATCCAATGCAATCAACACTACTCGCCCCCGATGAGACTCTATCCACTGAAGGACCCAGCCTATCAGAAGCCACAGAGAGAACACAGGAGATCAGCCCTTGGCCAGGGCTGCATCAGGACATCCAGCCTCTTGGATGTATGAGTCCTGTGGTTGCTGAAGAAGCCGTTGACCTCGGAGTTCTCCAGAGACACCATCAAATCCATTGTCAGCCACCCAAACAATCCACAACTCACTGGAAAACTGACTCAGACAGCAATTACTCCCCTGGATCCAGAGACATGCAACTCAGGTAATTCACCTGGACATTGCCCTTCCTGGCAACATGGGCAGCAGAAATCGCCAGTAAGTGAGCCTCTGCCCACTGCTGCAAAGGAATCGCCTCTGCCGCTACCACTGAACTCCAAGTGCCGCCCTAATGATTGATATATGCCACCGTCGTGGCACTGTCCAAAATCACCCAGAGTGCCTTGCAACTCAGCAGCAGAAGGAAAACCTTTAAGGCCCAATGCACTCCAAGCAATTGATCGACCACTGGCTCTCCTCCAGATTCCACTGGCCCTGAGTCACCTGGGACAGACAATGCCTGCCCCAGTCGATCAGGCTGGCATCGGTGGTCACGACCACCAAGTCCGGAGACTCAAGAGGCATCCCTGCCACTAGTCTCTCTGAATCCAGCTATCAACACAAACACGCTTGGGCCTCTGCCCAAAGAGAGAGATGAATGTCCAGAGACTGCCCCTGAAAAGACCACCGTGACAAAAGGTCCACCTGCAGGGTTCTCACATGAAGTCTTGCCCACAGCACGAGCTCCAGCGCAGCCGCCATTGAGCCTTGTACTTGGAGGTAATCCCATATCCTTGGGCGGGGAACCCTCCACAACTCCCGTGCCTGGGCCTGCAACTTTGCAATCCTCCCCTCTGGGAGGAGGACCATCCCTCAGAGGGAGGAACCAAGTTCCCAGATACTCCAGCAATTAAGGCCGCTCCAGCCTGCTCTTGGAAAAGTTGATTATCCAGTCCAAATACTGAAGACACGGGATAACTCTCGTCATTGCCTCACGACTCTCCTGAAACAACTTGGCCCGGATCAGCCAACAGTGCAAATATGGGTGTATACCCACAGTGCGGTGGCGATACCAAAGGGCGAAGCCTGGAAATGAAAATGCCCCTGAGGCACTGAAAATGCAGAAACCACCAGTGGTCGGGGCAAATGGAAATGTATAAATAAGCCTTGGTCAAGTCCAGGGAAGTAAAAAACTGTTCCTGCCGCACCACCACTATCACGGATGGCAAAGTCTCCATGCAGAAATGAGGAACTTTCAGGGCCCTGTTAATGCCCTTCAGATAGAGGATAGGTCACTATGAGCCCTCCTTTTTGGGAACCACAAAATAGATGGAATACAGGCCCGAGCCCCAATTTTCGCAAGGGACCGGGACAATCACTTCCAGCCACAACAGGGGGCCTGGCAAGGCAACATCATAAAGGGGTCAGAGTAAGGCATGGCAAACTCAAGGGCATAACCCTCTCAGATCACCTCGAGGTGTCTATTGTAATCTAGGCCCAAGCGGGAAAGAACTGTTGCAAACAACCACCCAATAGCTGAATCCCTGCCTGTGTCCCTGTACCTTCATTGGGAAGGCTTGGTGGCCCCGGGAGCTCTGGAGACGACTCCTCAGTTTCTGAAAAACCATGACCTCTGCAGATTAACCGCCCGGGCAGGCCAAAACCTGTGAAGCTCTCTACCACGACCCAACAGAGGAGCCCCCCTACCTACTTCCTTTGGCTTGTCCTCCGGCAATCTAGGTACCTTAGAGTCCCCCAAATCCTTGACTAGTTTTTCTAAGTCTTCCCCTAAACAGCAACTTCCCCATAAAGGGAGTTTGCCAAGCCTTGCCTTAGAGACCACATCTGCCAATCAAATGTGCAGCCAAGCAACTGGCAAGCCAAAACCACCATCACATATCCTTGGCCGAAGCGCACAGTGGGTAATAAAGCAGATCCACTAAGAAGGCCAAACCCAACTCTAGCTGGGCCGTATGCCTCCCTCCTCAGGATCTGTCACTGTCTCTACTAGACTCCATTGAGACCACCGGAGAAAGGCTTGAGCCACAAAGGCCCCGCAGATGCCCCCTGCAGGGCCAGCACTGAGACTTGGAAGGCCTGCTTCAGCAGAGCCTCCATACGCCTGTCCCGAGGATCCTTCAGGACTGAACCACCCTCCACAGGGATGGTGGTCTTACGAGTCATCAATGCCACGAGTGCTTCCCACCAGAGACAAGAGCAATTTTAACTTCTCTGGGAGAATCTGGTACGGGCGCACCATACTCTGACCCATATGAAGACCCACATTGGGAGTATTCCACTCCTCCACAATCATAGCCTTCAAGGCCCTGTGGACCAGGAAGGAACGAGGAGGCGTATGGATGCCCTCCATCAGTGGGTCCTCCGAGGACTCTAAGCCAGGTTCCTCCACAATAAGCAACACCATCAGGGACTCTGAAATGAGAAAGGGGAACTCATCCCAATGAAAAACCCGCATTCCCATGGGATCCTCCCTCACCAGAAGTTCTCTTTCCTCTAACTCCTCTGGTGAACACTCCTCCAGGAGGTCCACCATCCCCTCCAAGGGGTCAGCAAAGTCCAGTGAGCCCATGGAGCAGTGCTCAAAGTCCTCCTCTACTCTGTCCCACTGTGGACGCTTAGGTCCCAGGACTCCTGGTGGTGGCTCTCTCAAAGAAGGCCTGGAAGAGACTGGAGACCCCTTCCCCAAGCCCTGTTGCATTACAAAAGCCTGGTGAAGCAATATGACGAATATGGGGGAAAGAGGGAGTCCCTGGGCCTCCCATTCTCCCCCACCATCACCACCGACATTCCCAGTGAAGATTCAGCAACAGGCTGAAGAAACAAAGCTTCAGTGCTCTCCACAAATTGCAGACCGCGATGCAGACAAAATGGTGGTGGTTCCCGCCAAAACTGCAGGACTACCGCCATCCCTGGGAGCACCATCCTGCTCCCTCAGACCTGCCCTGCATGGTTCTGACCCTCCCTCCCCCAGGCCTCCCCTGAGGTAATCCATAGTGGCCGCGTTCTCCTGCAAGCAGCCGTGGCACAACCTAACCTCAGGAGACTGTGCCCTATGGCTGCTGCACGCAACAAACCAGCTGCGATCCATAACTCCACAGCCCATGGATTCTCCCCCATGCACAGCACCCCCCCCCCCCGTGCCTATCCCAGGATTTACCCAGTGGCCGCTTCCCCCAAAGACTGCCGCTGTCTCGGTGACTGTTCTCCTGCACTGACTGCTCCTGCTTACTCTTGTTTTTGTGCCTTAAAGGCACAATAGCCCACTCTACCCCCAGATCCATTCCAAAGGTTGGGGTGGAGTACAGAAGGATCCCTCTGAGAGAGGTAGCGGCTGGGGGAGAAGGGGGAAGGACTTGGCACCACTGAGTTCTGCACCACTGTCATCAGCCCAAAAAGCACCAGGCTGCACTGGCTATGCTCCTTTACCACCTGCTGGAGACTGAAAATACTGGCTGTTGTCAGTGGGCAAAGGCTACTTATAGCACACTTTGAGTTTGTGTTCTCAGTCTCCAACTGCTTGCAGAGGAGCATAACCCACTTGTCTCAACTGAACTGGAGGGACGTACTGGAAAAGCAAAGCATTTTACAATATACTATCACAGAGGGTAGATAAGGAACTCCAATAGTTAAAAGAGGAAATAAGAAATTCTTCAGGTTCAGCAACCACATCTCAGGCCCCATCCTTCACAGCTCCTTGAATACCAATTCTAAAAGACGGTTTTGGAGACCAGCTCTGAAATATTTTGTGATGATTTCAGGCATAATTGTGAAGGCAAGCTATTCCATAGAATGGGGGCCTTAAAGAAAAATGCGGATTGCCTAGTGAATTCTTGTCTGACTCTGGAAGGGCAACCTATATGCAATCAATTCCAAGGACAGACTGTAGTGCCCAGGCTGTAAAATGATAAGGGAGGATAGATAAACTTGTATGGCAATATACAATGCTTTATGAGACAGGGAGGGATCAGGGAGTCAGTGTTGTTGTATTAGAAGAGGGGTGACACAATTGAATTTGGCCGTATTTTGAACCGTTTGTAGTAATAGCCGAGGCTTAGGATTACGGATGTTTTGACAGCAGTGTCCAGAAAAGAGCATATGATGCGATACTTTTGTAAGGCAAAAAATGAACTTCCAACAATGGCACTGACTTGATTGTTAAACAACAGCCAGGAGTCCAGTAGGGTTCCTAAATATTTAAATATGGGTGGGAGCTCAATGGGGGGGAGATTTCAAGAAATAATGCAATGATGGGAGAACTAAAACTGCCGGTAAGCCATGTGGCTGTGGTTTTTCTTCTGTTCAATTTGAGGCTACTGGCTTGAAGCCAAGTTGCAACCTTCATTAGACATTGATTTATGGGAGTTAGATCTGGAGATCAAGATCAGTATAGTTATAGGTCATAAGGAGGAAAACATTTGCATAATAGTTTACGCTGATGTCAGAAAAATGTTAAAAAGAAGGGACTAGACTAGTACTGAGCTCTGTGAGCCCACATACCAATGATATGGCTCTCAACTGATCAGGTTTGTTTATTGCAATTTAAAGAATCTAGAGGGGCAAGAAGCCAATAGATTATTGGATCTTTTTAAAAATACAGGGAATAGAACCAGATTTTGAGATGTTCAACTGAGGGGGATAATTACTAATATGCATTAAGGGAATAATGCATGAATTTGTTTAACACGTTAAATGGCAAAATTGTGTATTATTTTGCCATAATGTATAATACCTTGTTATTATGTAAGCTGATTAACAGAGCTGTCACTGAACTTTGCAAACTGGAAAAATTCCTGGAAAAAAATGCCAGCTATGAGTCGCATCTTAAAAAGGTGCTACCACTAGACATCAAGCTGCCATATATGGTCAAGCTCTGATAAATAAAAACAAATTGCAAAGCATTTTTCAAAAAATTTAGACTGACACAAAGTTTTCTCACTCATCAATTTGGGAAAATCCTATTATTTCTAATAAACTGGGTTTGAAACAATGGTAGCATCCAAAAATGGAATTATACTAGCACACAAATAAGCCATGCAAAACTGGATGTACAAGTTAAAGGACTGGCAGAATATTCTGTTGTTGTTCCCCTTAGACAATTTATCCCTGATACAGTCTAACAACCTTAGAACCACAGGACTAGGTTTCACTGACCCAAAGAAAGGCCATTGATTTGAAAGCTCATTTTTTTGCATGACATAAAGTTTCACACAATGACTGCCAATCATTGGCACGTCTACTCCCCCCCCCCCCACCTCCTCCTCCACCCAGGTCCACCCTCAAAATATGCGACTATGATAATAAAAATGAAGAGGGCCTTGTGTCAACAAATTGTGTCCAATACTTTTATTGGACACAATTTGTTGACACAAGGCCCTCTTCATTTTTATTATCATAGTCGCATATTTTGAGGGTGGACCTGGGTGGAGGAGGAGGTGGGGGGGGGGGGAGTAGACGTGCCAATGATTGGCAGTCATTGTGTGAAACTTTGTCACGCAATGGTTGACAAATCGGCTCCTGCCCTCCACAATGGTACTATAAAGATGGCAGCAATCCTGTGGTGCTGCACCCTAGCGTGAGGATAGAGGGCAGCAACTCATGATCATGCCATTTTGGCCGTAAGAAGTGACGGGCAGGACTACTCCTGCCCCTTCACCACTGGACCACCAGGGGATCATAGTAGGATCTGAGGTGGAGTCAACTGGGGGGCCCCTTGAAGCTGGCTGGCTGACTAGCTGGATTGCAAATTTTATGAGAGGGGTAACCACGGCTAATTAGTTGGGATAATTTTAAGGATCAGAGAGGGAGCCCTGTATGACCCCAATTTGCTAGCCGTGAGATAGTCCTGTTGTCGGGAGGGGTGAACCAATCCCCCCAGACAGTTTTTAATGGTGATCCAGAGCAGTCCAAGGGGAATCAGTGCTGAAGGAGGAGGGGCCTAGCACTTCTTTAGATATTGTCGGTGCTGTGGATCTCTAGATCCGCAGCATCAACAATACTGTTTAAGGAGGGGAGCCAATGGGGGTACGGGGGGGTGGACCACAGTTCTGATTAGGGCACAGAACTGAGAGCTCTGTGTACCTGATCGCTACCTGCCCTCCCCATTGATTTACTGCAGAGGCCCACGATACCTGCATCGGCAGGTACCGTGGAACTTCCCACACTACCTGCTGATGCAGGTATCAGGGACTCTGGTAAATCCTAAATCTCTGCATATCTGCAGGGTGGAAGCTGGGAACGCTCCCTGCAAATACTGCAGATGTTTTGGCCTTACCTGTGTCCTTTGTCAGCTATCACAGTCAATGTTCCTGCTAACCTGCGCTGGGTCCGCCGCCAACATTCCTGATGGCGGGGAGAGGTGCAGAGCGATTGACGCTCTGTCCCTCCCCCCACTGGCAGGAATGCTGGCGGAGGATCCTGTATCTAACACATGCCGCAGCACCCTCACAATGTTCTCTTTAATCTGCGCCGGCAGGAATGTTGGCGGCGGACCCAGCGCAGGTTAGCGGGAACATTGATCACAGTGAGATAGCTGCAAAAGACTACCACAGTTTAATAAACACACCCCAAAATGTTAAGCCGTCACTGCTGAAAACTAACCCCCAGATATTCAATGCTAGGCCATATCCAGCTACCGGCATTGAATATCTGGGTCACCGCAGATATTGAGCTGCTGCCCACTTAGCTTCCATGAGTAAAATTAGGCCTTTGCCATGCTTATCTTTATCCACAGGTGGCTAACCTGGCAGCAGCTCAATATTGCCGCTGCCCGGTTAGCAACGGGTGCCACCTCTGCTCCGCCCTGGAATGCCCTGATACCAACTGTGTAGCATCGGAGCATGTAGCGGCGACACCTTCAGATTTCCAAAAGCACTAACAGTTTTAGTGTCGCTGAATTCCTGCTAATCGGCAGGTCTGAAAACCATGTAAATACCTTTGAATATCCCCCCCCCCCCATTATTTTTTTTTTTACATCCTTCATGACATCTGATAAATTCAACTAACTAACCAGAAGCTGATTTAGACTTTCAATAAACTTAATTATCTAATGCGAAATACACTACACACTTATGCAGACTGTGAAATTACAGAAATTTTGGTCCATTCTGCTGCTGAAGTATAGTTGATTCTCAGCTGCTTCTATCTGCATATCTTTCCAGGTGGAGCACAGCTGTAAACAAATATCAATAAAATCCATTTTAACAATCTTTATAGTGCCAATTTAAATCTCCTCAATTCTCTTATTTAGGAAACGAAGTATCTTCAAATTAAGACAGCTGTAAAATCTCATCTCAACCACATCAAAAATAAAACTACAACACAATAAGATATTAACTCGGGCCTTTCTTAGAGAGAGAGAATTATGAACCCATTACATAAAAACAAATTGTAATCTCAGGATGGAACAATAAAATTATGAGCAGATCAGGCCATGAGATAACTGTGAAACTTAACAAGGAACACAAACTGATTCTGCTACTTCAAACAGCAATTAAAAATGTCTCTTAAAGCATATTCGCAAATGAAAACTGATATAAAGATGTGCGGTGTCTCTACTATGATCAGTCAAGGCAAATGAGAAAGCAGAAAATGTTTTATCTTTTTCTTAGAAGCATAGTCACATATCCATACATTACATAAACAACAAAATTTGAGTTTCACGTACAGAGCTTTCAGTGAACAGTTCTAATAGCATTAAAAGTAATGTAGTATTTTCGTTGAGGAGGATCTATAAAACATTATTAGAAACACATTTTAGTAAGAAACCTTTAAAAAAATGGTGTATACAGTAAAAGCTGTTAGTGAAGCTGTGCTCAAATCAGGTTTGGACGAGTTCCTGGAGGAAAAGTCCATAAATCATTATTAAAGAGGACTGGAGAAATTCACTGCTTACCCCTGAAACGAGCAACATGGAATGTGTATACCCTTGGGAACCTGAAAGGTACCTGAGACCTGGAATGGCCACTGTTGTAAACAGGATACTGGGCTTGATGGACCCCTGGTCTGACCCAGTATGGCATGTTTAAATACACATAAATGTACAGGAGAGCCTCTTCCAAATGAAAGAAAGCTTTGCAATGAGGGGACACAGGGTAAAGGTAACAGGGAAATAAACAACAGTAATTATGCAGAAATATTTTGGAAAGAGTGGTAGATGCATGGAACAGTCTCCCAGTAGAGGTGGTAGAAACTAGGACAGTATCTGAATTCAAGAAATCAAGGGACCAACATAGAAGATCTCTAAGGGAAAAAAGGGTCTACAGTAGTTGATATGGAAGGGCAGACCGGAAAGGCCATATGGGTTTTTCTGCCATCATGTTTCTATGTTAAGACAAAACATGATCGTTATATGTACATATTAAACAAAGGACAAAGGAAGTGAAATACACTATATAGTTTTAGAGGTAAATAGCTTTTATCCCACTGGTATTTTTAAATAAAAAATGTATTTAAGCCCTGCTGCAAACATCACAGTTTCTGTTACATTAATTAAATAAAAAGGTCAGTATTTCTGCTGTATCTCAAAGGTTAGAAAAAATTGATAATCTTGCCGCCGGGGCCTCAAGTACTAAAGATAGTTTGATGTTACATAAACTATTTGAATCTTTGGAAAATTCCCTTCGATATAAGAATCTTAGATTTCTGAATTTTCCCAAGACCCGACTATTGATTCCTTTGTTTTGGTTGAAGAAATATCTCAAAGCGTTGCTACATAACACTGATTCTTTGGTATTATCTAATTTGTATTATTTACCTACTAGATTGCTATCTGAGAATGGGGCAGAGTTTGCTCAAGTAGAGGAGGAAACTGATTCAGATTTAACAAATTTTCCTGGAATCATCGCTTGATGAAATTCCTTCCAGAGCTATCTTGACTGCCTCATTCCTGACTGAAGTGGATAAAATAAATGTTCAGAAGGCTTATTTTCATAAGAAGGATTGTTTATTCTGTGGGCAAAGGGTTCCCCCTTTTCCCAGATGTCTAGGTTTACCCAAGCCCAGAGAAAATTCCTGCTTATAACCTATCTGTATCTCGCCATTCCTCACTCTAGTCCCCAGTTATGTGGTCTGTCTTGATTAGATTTTAAGTACAACATTTGGTTCCCAAAACAAAGCCAATGTAGATTGTAAAAGTCGATAAGCATATTTCATACAAAACTTGCCATAGTTTTCTGGAGCAAAGAAAAAAATCATCAATATTTAGGTTTTATTTTTTCAATATCGAATTTTCCACTCTTAAATATTGAAATCTCCAGTGATAAGTGAATGAAAAAAATGGTTTTGTAGGGTGGGGTGTATGTTGCAATGAGTAATAGTAACAATTTGAGTGTTAGTACCTATATAGATAAGTATATTTATTTTCATCTCTAGTTTGAATGCGTGCTCTTTTTTTCTTTGTCATGGTCTTTGCAAGAAAACTGCTTTTATTTAAGCTCTGAGTGATGATAAATTATTTCAGGGTTTTGTTTTGTTTTTGCTTTTTTTATTTGAATCCTTTCTCCCAGACAAGACAAAGTGATAAGCTCTGGAAAATCATTTATTTTCTTACATCAAGAAGTGGAAGCTATTTTGAAAAACCTTAAGTAGCTGCTAAAAGAAAACAAGACTCACTACGATTAATAAATCTATGCTAGTTTTACGTTCACTTTTTTTTTTTTTTTTTTTTAAGAGGGAGGCAATTTTATAAGAAATATATAGAAAATTACATTTACAGTAATGAATATGAATATGAGGAGCTCTAAAGAACAGCTATTTTAAAGCAGTTGGAGCATTGTTTTTCATTTATTTACATTCAGATTGCTTTTGGACAAGTTCCTGGAGGAAAGGTCCATAAACCATTATTAAAGAGGACCCGGGAAATCCATTGCTAGCCCCAGGACAAGCATTGTGGAACTTGTGTACCTTTTTGGGAACCTGCCAGGTACTTGTGACCTGGGATTGGCCACTGCTGGAAACAGGATAATGGACTTGATGGACTTTGGTCTGACTCAGTACGGCATTTCTTACGTTCCTATATAAGCTCTGATGAGCAAGGACTGTCTTACTTGCACATCTACAGCGCTGCATACACCTTGTAGCACTAGACAATGATTAGCAGTAGTAGTAGTAATCATATGTTCATGGCAGTTTCTCCAAATAGGTTAGTTTTGCATATACCATGAAGGTGATGAACCTCACTTCTAAGCCAGGGTATGTGGAGTATGATCTCAGTCTCTCAAATGTACTGCTAATGCTCGGCGTAGTACTTGCATCGTGCCAAAGAGCTTCCTTCTGGAGTTCATAAAATGTAACATGTCTGAGTAGTTTATCAAGATGTGCTTGGAAATTCTTCTTTATCAAGCCTGTGGCTTCCAGTACAATGGGAAATATTTCTATATCTTTCTGCCACATTTTCTTTGTCTCCGATTGCATTTCTTGGTACTTCAGGATCTTCTGCCTCTCCATTCAATTCACAGAATAATCACTTGGAACAGATACCTCTGTTATCAATGCCTTTCTGGTGTTTTTCTCCTTTACCACCATGCCAGGTTTCCTCCTATCCAGTTTCTTATCCATCAGAATGGGAATGTCCCAGGAGATCATAAACTCTTCATTCTCTGTAATTCTCTTACGGTCATGATCCCAGTGTTTTTTAGGCACAGTGATATTGTAGTGTTTACAGAGCTTCCAATGTATGGTGTGCTACTTTGTTGTGCCTTTCGGTATAGAAATTTTCTGCCATCAGAACTTCTCAGCCAACTATGAAGTGAGTCACTGTTTCCAGGTCTTTCTTACAGAACAGACATATCTGTTTTGCCAGCTTTTTCAATACTCATCGTAAACCAACAATCTCATCTGCAATCCGCTGTCCTACGCTGCAACTATCAATCTCTCATTCTTCAGTTTCAGGTCACCTCTCCTTAACCATTCATGTATCCGTTCGTGATCGACAAAGGGTTTCCGGAGCAACACTGTATTTCCCACTATATTTGTGCATTTGCCACTTGCTTTTCCTTGTTTGCTGATCTAATTCTTTGAAGATTTTTTTCTCTTGTTTTGCAAATTCTGTTCTTCCTTTCCTGTGTGTGATATGGAATCTCACACATTTCTTCCAGCTGTTGGAACACTTGTTAGGTAGGCCTGAAGGCCTATGACAGTAGCTCTGTACGTGTAATAAATCTCTATGAGGCCTAGCCCTCCTTCAGCTCTAGGAATGTACAGTCTTGGCATACACCGATTCTTGTAAATTACCTCATGGGCATGGAGGAGGATTTTTGTTTGCACATCCAGTTTTTCAAGATCTTTAAAAGGCCAGTCTACAATCCCAAAGCTGTACAAGGATACACAAATTGCCAGCTAATTAATGGCTTGTATCTTTTCCATGATATTAAAGCACTTTTCAATAATGATTTTAATCTTCTGCAATATTCTTCACTGATCTTCTCTCTCAGCAATTTCTTCTTGCATGTCATTCCTTCCTCTACGTCAAGATATTTATATACACCTTCCTGTACAAGCTCCTTGATGTCACAGCCCTCACCCAAAGAAATGTTTTCCCGTTTTGCTCAATTTTCCTCTAAAAAAAGTTGCCTTAGCACATTTGTCTAGGCCAAAAGTCATCCTGATGTCATTAGAGACAGAGTTCTCACTTCTCACTACACAGAGTTGCTCTGCTAAGTGTCGGTCACTGAATCCGTAGAGCTTCAGGTGGCCCACAAATAGTAAATGGGATGTTGCCTCAGGGTTGCTACCTTCTTTAGGATTCAGGCTAAATCCGTATCTGAGAGAGCTGATAAGAGGGCTCATTGGAGTAAGTGCTATACAAAACAGAAGTGGCAACAGGGCATCTCCTTGAAATATTCCTCATTGGATCTTAATGTTAGGAACAACATACTGACCATCTTCATACTTCAAAAATAGGGTGACTTGTCACACTGTCATAGTGAACTTAATGTACTCTTATCAAACCAGGAGTTATCTTATACATCTCTAGGCAATTTATTATCTAAGAGTGCATGACGCTGTCAAAAGCTCTTTTATAATCAATTCATGCTATACTGAGATTTCTGCTTTTTCTAGCACTGGCCAAGATGGCCTTATTTAACATTAACTGGTCTTTGGTTCCATATGCTCCCCTCTTATTGCCTGTGGTTGATGTGGCCAGTGTGAGGCACAACACAGGACTCCACAGGCAAGAGAGGTTTAAAGCTGTAATACATCTCAGTCGGACTACTCTTCTGAATAGTTGAACGCTGCTCCAGCACAGGCGGCACTTCCAAAGCAAAACAAAACAAAACTGGCTCCCCAAAGTTTCTTCACTTCAGGCAGCACAACTCATCAACAGTCTCTCCAGCCAAGTAGAGCTCCAGCAGCAAGGCTGAGCAAACAGTAAAAATTCAAACACACTTCCTAAATTCACAGCAGGCTCTTTTACAGATTAAGTGGTCT
The DNA here is from genome assembly GCA_033557465.1 of Ichthyophis bannanicus. Lineage (NCBI taxonomy): Eukaryota > Metazoa > Chordata > Amphibia > Gymnophiona > Ichthyophiidae > Ichthyophis > Ichthyophis bannanicus. The sequence goes on along the minus strand of CM066047.1, from coordinate 58,233,357 downwards.
TCAGGTATGCTCCAGAATCCCAGGCTCCTCTCTTCCTCAGATCTCCTGCTTCCTGGTTTAAACCCTGGAACTGGCGCACACTCCACAGGTATTTTCCAGCCTATTAAAGGGACAGGGGTTTAAGCTCTTACCAGAGCAATACCTCACCAGTTCTGGCCTTGGCTGGGGATGGGAGTTTCCTATACACACCATCACATTGACCCTTTTGCTCAATTGCCATGATGTTACTGGATTCAATATGATCATATGTTCTGTCTGCATCTATTACATGAACAGCTTATAGACTGTAGGTAGATAAGTTATTGGTCTGTAATTTTTGGGAATGTTACTTGGGTCCCCCTTTGGAAGGAGAAATGTTTTTTCCATTATAAGCCATTGTGGTGTTGTTCAGCTGCTTGATCAATTGGTTTCTGCAGTTTGCCAGGTCTTGGTGGAGTAATGTTAACTGTCTGAACCAAAGGTTGGTCACTCCATCTGGACCAGGGCTCTTCCAGTTTGGGTCTTGTTTTAACCTGCTTTCCAGCTCTTTTATTGTTACTACTAGCCATTCCATAGGTTTGATGTTTGATTTTTCTAAACGTTCTATGTGCAGGATAGCCATTCTGCTTCTTCATTGTGCTCTGTGGGGTCCTTGTATAGGCTTCTCCAGAAGATTTCTGCTTTAGCTTTGGTCTGTGGTGCTTTTACTATATTAACCCTTTGAAGGCCTACTTTAAATTTTTAATCCATATTCTGCAGCCGGGTTAATTTTTGCATATTTCAGGAAAATTGTACCCATCTTATTCAATATGTTCTAATAGTGATTTTCCTTCAGCTATGGTCATGTATTATATACCATTTGATAGGAATATTTAGTCAGAATTTTGGATCCCGAGAGTTTTGGGCTCGGCCTGGAAAGGGTTAATGCCCTTTCCCAATTCCCTGTAGAAATGTTTTGGGTTCTCTCTAAACAGTTTATTTTGATATCTTTCTTTTCTGTTTTCTTCATATCTTCACAATTTTGGCGCTTCTGCTGCTACTTTTAATTTATTGTTGGAACATATACATTTCAGATCTTTTATTAGTGCAGCATGCTGCAGCATGTCGTCTTGGATCTTCCTCAATATCTTCGATGATCTTAATCCTTTTAGATATCAATCTATCGGGGATACCTCTGCAAACAATGACTGTATTTTTCCTTCGATGCACTTTTTCCAAGGAGGAACCTTTATTGTTCTCTTTTTCTTTTGGCCCTGCGCTTTAGTTGGTAGTATTCTTGCAGTAATAATTTTAGTTGTGCAATATTGTATTTGATTTACTTGAGATCTGGAAGGATCACAGTTGGAAACAGGATACTGGTCTTGATGGACCCTTGGTCTGATCCAGTATGGCATATGTTCTGTTCTTATGTAAGAAAGATGATGCTCTATAACAGGGCTCTATGAAGCCCAGGTGCCAGGTCACCATGGCGACCAGAAATTTGGATCTGGTGCCTGGGGTTTACTTGCCCCCCCCCTTAAAAAAGATCACAATCGCGGGGCAAGAACCCTTCTGTCTATCTGAGGAAGCTCGATCCCTGTGGGCAGAAGGGGATGGTTGCAATCACGGCCCTGATGCAGACTGTTTGTCTGCAGAAGATCAGATCCCTGCAGGCAGGTAGCTTGTATCTGGACCACGATCGCAGCCATCCCCTTCTCTTCTGCCACAGGAGATCAGATCCCCATGAGCAGGACAGATGGGGAAGGCCAGGATAACGACTTGGAAGGCAGAAGGAGAGCTGATAGGAGTGGCAATTTTTAACAAGGATGGGAAGGGGGAGGAGTAAAACTGCAAAATCTTAAGGGGCCAGTAACAAAACAAAGGAAAGAGGATGGGAAAGGAAGGGCAGAAGGATGGGAAGGGTGGAGGAAAAAGGGGAGAGAGTCTGGAAGGGGAATAGAGAGTGGGGAGGGGTTGAGGGAAGGAAGAATGCAAGGCATTGGATGTTAAAGGGATGAAATCATGAGGACAAAAAGGCACAATGTGTATTTGCCAAAAGGTACCTTCTCTTCCCCCCACACCACACACTGAGGCACCCCATCTCCATAGGACAGACATGTATCCCAGCTCCACACTACATATACATGCACACATATAGGCACTTCACCTCTGCACTGCACACATTCACACAAAGACACAGGCACCCCCACCTCTGCACTGCATACATTCACACAGACACATGCACTCCACCTCTGCACATCACTCACAGACTCCCCAGCTCTGCAGCACACACACACACACACGCGCACCGCTGCCGTGCACCCTACCCACACAAAGGCAACCATCCTACATACCATACACAGACAGGCACACCACTGTTGCACCACACAGATACTTGCTATTTGAAGCTATATGGGTATATAAAGATGACATGTGGTGTAGGAACTCTGGCACTGGTATCACAAGACTTGAGAACATGAGACCAGTGCAAGAGATCCAGAGGGGGGTGGGGCGCGGGTAGAGGCACAAGGATATTACAAACACATGCTCCTAGGATTTTGGCCTGGCTCCTAAAGCCACACAAAATTTGTCAAGGCCTGAGCTAAGACATCTCCAGCTCTAACTGTGAACTCCACAGGCGTACCGGGCTTATGTGATAAGGGAGTCCCCTCAGAGAGAAACAGCTTGAGTTACAGCCTAATGGGGTGTATCTTGGCAGAGACCACTAGAACTCATTGAGGGAATTACAAGCTCCCAATGGAGCCATGGTGAAGACTCTAGCACAACAAAATCTCTGAAAGGACTGTCCCAACTGCACCATAGGCCCAAAATGACTCATAGTCTGAGGGCATCGCTAAGCTCTATGCACAGCCTTACAAGAGGAACCCTTGACACCTCTAGGTCTAGCTGCTAGAAATCTCTTTGGCACCTCTAGGTCTATCACCATCTAGAAATTTCTGTTTTTGAACCTCCCCTCTCAGGACAAGCAGCCCTTATGGAAATCTTCTAAACTGCAGCTTAGAGCCAGCATCTGTCAATTAAGTGTAGTGCTAGTACTACCAACTAGCCACTACTTCTGCTACCATGGACTTGGAAGAGACTCTGAATCAGTTTTAAAAAAGCAGCAGCCATCTAGGTAGCTCACTGCAAACCATCTAGTCTCTAGAGGTTGGGCATGATGACCATTTGGCCTGACCATGGAAGTGTCAAGTATACCAGGGCTCAAACCTGCAACCTTGGGAATTAGAGGCCATAGCCATAGACACTACTGGCAGAGGATAGATTCATCATAGAGCTAGGCCCCAGGAACGCACCTCATGCTACCCAAGTGCCTAAAGTGGCAACTGCAAATGCATTCTTAAGGAAGATCTCGACCTTCCAAAACAGACTCCTCGCATGGAGCACCTCTCTACACCGGGATGGTCATGCGCTTAGTCACAGCTATGAAGAGAACTCTTACCCTAGGGAGTTCTGCTTGCTGTGGGGCTGAGATAAGATCTTAGGGCCCCGAGGACCCAGTTTGTGGGTTTCCTCTCTAAAACTCTGCACTACCGCATAGGGTCAGGTAGAGGCATGAACACAACACCAGATACTCACCAGGTATAAAGGTGAATCCACCTGCTAACCTCATCCAAATTCAGGCTCTGCAACATTCAGAGCCACCATAGCATCCTGAAAGGACATAAACAGGACCCATCTGTGGAAAGGGCAAATCACAGAGATCCTAGCCTTCCCCCAGGGGAATCACTACCAGAGTCTTTCCCCTGTGAGGGATAAGGTAGGGATCCATGAGAAACAGAGGAATGCATGGGCAAAGTAGAGGTCGGACCCCTCTAACTCCCCGTGATAGAAGCGCTCCTGTGCTCAGATCCCCCAGAGAGGCAGCCCATGCTCAGACTCCAACAAAGGGGGCTTCCAAGCACCTAGCCAAGGCTGAAAATAGTGTGGTGCTATTTCAGGAGTTGAAGTGCAAGCCAATTGAAAAAGTGAGCCCAGCCAGGATGTGGAGAAGGCTTTTGACAAGGTGAGCTGAGAATAAATGTTCTGAGTGTTGATCAAGATGTGGTTGGGGCCCCACTTTCAAAAGCGGATAAAGGTCTTATATTCTAACCCGGAGGCCCAATTGGTGGTTAATGAAAAACTCATTGACAAACTCAGATTAGAGAGGGGAGCATGGCAAGGTCTTTATTCTTTCACTAGAGCCTCTAGCGGTGAAGCTGAGAGCAAGCCCAGATGTTGATGGCATTATCCTAGGGAAGGCTGAGCAAAAGCTAAATTATATTTGTAGATGGTGTTATTATTCTGAATGTCCTTCCTGAAAGGGACATGCAGAAGATAATTATACTGATTAGACAATTTGGTGTATTATCCAGTCTTAAGATAAAATTTCAATAAATCAGAAGCTTTGTGACTGGAAACAGGGAGAGTACCTGCCTTTGACTCATTTCTCCTGAGATGGTCTGGGGAAAGGAGTTAAAATATTTAAGTATACAATTGTGTACAGACCCCGATAAACTGTTCTGATTAAATATCATGGATAAGCTAGAAGATATCAAACAAATGTATGACAGACAGACAGAAAGGCCTGTCTTTATCGCTTATGGAGCAGAAAGCATAATTTAAAATGGTGGCTTTACCTAGGATGATATGCCCTCTTCAAATAGCCCTTTTTGGGGGCTGAAAAGGGAAGAGCAGTTCTATAATTCTATTCTGCATCTGTTCCTATGGAAGGGGCATAATGCAAGGATTAGCCACTATAAATTAATTTAAAAGAAAAAACAAACAAAAAAAAAAAAACCAGATGAGGATTGGTACCAGGGTACATTCTTTTCTTGCTCATGCACATTTTTGCGAGACAAATAATCTCAAGCACTGGAGGTCATAGAGGAGGTGGTGGGAGGTGCCCAGCACAGGTTTACAGTTGGCTGCTGTTGGAAAATTTGGCATATGCATATGAGCCCCTCAGTAACAAAAGCAAAAGAAGTCTCAGTTGCACTGATACTAATCAAGAAAATGGATTTTGAAATACTAGATTTCAGAGGAGGCGCCCTTCTATTAATAGTGGTTACATTTAATGGATAACATTGCCAGTTTTTGAAATACAGCCTTGCAAGGCAGACATCACACAGGAGGCAATGCAACAGTATTCATCAAATTCAGCATATATAATTCCAAAAAGGGCTGTGCCCTCCATGTTATGTGAGAAAACATTTCAGCTTCAACCTGCGATGGAGTGCTAATCCTATTCTCTGTAAACCACCTTGAGAATCTGAAAGGCAGTATATAAAACATGTTAAATAAAGAAAATAATCCAGAGGATGATCCATAATCTGCACTCTCTGCTGTCAAAAGTTTACATTTTTCTTTCATTTAACCTCTGTACACAAACCATCCAAACACACACCCATGCATACCCCAATTCCTCACTCACTCTGACCAATTCATCCACTCCAAACAAACCCACTCGCCCCTCCCCTTCCCAATAAGGAAAACCATCCCATTAATAATGGGGCCAGTTCATCCATTACAAATGTATCTTTGTTTAATGGTGTACCAATAATATTTATATTATCTTGCTTTATGACCATTGTTTCTTGTGTATGCTATTGTGCCTTTGCTGTTGAATAAATAACAAGTTTAAAAAACTATTAGTGCCAAGTGACTTTTCTGTGCAGGATATAGAGAAGGAAGATCCTCAAGTATCTAAAGCTGCAATTGGAGATCAAGAAAACGTGGCAGAAAGATATAATCCCAATTTTATTGGGCACCATTGACCCAATTAAAAACCTTCCAAGTGCTCCTTTGCTGTATCGCCTACACAATATTGGAACCCCCAAAAGATCTCTGTCAAAACAGAAATTACTAAAGCAAGCACCAGCAGTAAATTCCTCTCATGGTATATGCAAAACAAATCCATCTGAACCAACTGCCCTGTAGAGAAAATTTGTAACAAAGGGGAATATACTTAAATACACAGAAGTAATTGCGCACATTATACTTAAAAATACAGAAATAATTGTGGAAGACGCATCAACAACCTTCACTATGCTGATGATACCACTTTACTAGCTGAAAGTGAAGACTATCTGAAACATTTGCTTCTCAAGATCAAGGAATAGTCTTAAACTGGGCCTGCACCTTAATGTAAAGACAAAGATCCTGACAACAGGCTAAATCAATAAATTCATCGTTGATGGAGAAGAAATCGAAATAGTGGACAACTTTAACCTACTTGGATCAACTATCAATAAAAAAAAACAACAAGCAGTCAAGAAATCCGACGGTATTGCTCTTGGCAGAATGGCTATGAAGGACCTAGACAAAATTCTCAAGAACAGATATGTCTCTATCCATACAAAAGACTTAACTCTTTCAAACCATGGTATTTTCAATAACATCATATGGATGTGAAAGTTGGACAGTGAAAAAGATAGGAAAATTGATGCCTTTGAATTATTGTGCTGTCAAAGAATACTGTGTATACTATGGACTGCCCGAAGAACAAACCAGTCGGTACTAAAGGAGATCAAACCTAAGCTTTCTTTAGAAGCTCAGATGACAAGACTTCGACTTTCATATTTTGGACAGATCATGCGAAGAGAGAGATCATTAGAGAAAGAAATCATGCTTGGGAAGGTATAAGGTCAATGCAAAATAGGAAGGGCAGCAATGAGATGGATTGATACAATAACAGCAGCTATGGGTGCCATTCTGTCAACAATAAGCTGCCTGACTGAAGACCGAAAACCATTTAGGACAACTATCCAGAGGGTCGCCATGAGTCGACACCGACTTGACGGTACTTAACAACGACAATTGTGCACAATAAGTGCACCTGGCACTATTGCTGGAGGCAGATAATTACTGACTTCTCTCAGTGCTGCACCAGTGGTTATAACTTCTGATAACATCACTGAAAGACCTAACGTCTGCCTCCACCTACTGGCAAGAAAGCATAACCCACTCTTCTGGACTGGTAAAGCACAGGGCTTCTCAACCTGGTCCTTGGGATGCATCCAGCCAGTCGGGTTTTCAAGATAGCCACAATGAATATGCATGAAATAGATTTGCATGCATTGCCTCCACTGTATGCAAATCTATTTCATGTATATTCATTGTGGCTATCCTGAAAACCTGACCAGCTAGGTGTATCCTGAGGACTGAGTTGAGAACCCCTGTTCTAGTAGAAGATAGGGAATTATTCATTAGCTGGCACTGAAATGTAAAAAATACTTATGTGGTTTAATAAATGAGTCCCTTTGACAATAATGCATACATAAACTAATGTTGCTCCAATGTTAACTAGAGAATTCCAATTATAATTGTGTTCCCACAGCGTTATTCAATCATTAACAAGCCTAATCTTGCAATAAATACTTTATAAATTATATGTCGAAGACAATTCCAATGTGCAACTGGTCTCAGACCTCAATGGAGCTACGGTTGTAATATTTCACCAAACTAATGCTTCGTTTTGCATCAATGACCATAGATGTTGCTCATTCTGAACATAATGTCTCAATACATTTAATGTGGCTATATTCAAAAAGAACTGTGCTTATCTTTGCTTCAATCTCCCAACGCCAATCTCAGCGCTAAACACGGTAGCGCTGAGATTGGCGTTGGGAGATTGAAGCAAAGATAAGCACAGTTCTTTTTGAATATAACCACGTTAAATGTATTGAGACACATTATGTTCAGAATGAGCAACATCTATGGTCATTGATGCAAAACGGAGCATTAGGTTGGTGAAATATTACAACCATAGCTCCATTGAGGTCTGAGACCAGTTGCACATTGGAATTGTCTTCGACATATAAAGTATTTATTGCAAGATTAGACTTGTTAATGATTGAATAACGCTGTGGGAACACAATTATAATTGGAATTCTCTAGTTAACATTGGAGCAACATTAGTTTATGCTGAACAGTTTTCTTGCTCTGAAGAAGAAGACCATTTAGTCTATTGTCAAATAATGCATACATTACAACTACTACTCCCTATTTGTATAGCACTACAAGATATACACAGCGCTATATGCAAACACATACAAGACAGTCCCTGCTCCACAGTGCTTACAATCTAATCAAAATGGACAAACACAACAAAATATTAATGCATAAGTACATAAGAAAAGCCATGCTGAACCTAACCCAGGTCCATGAAGTTCAGCATCCTGTCTCCGACAGTGACTTGTCCAGGTGGCAAGTACCCAACAGATCTCGACAACTAGATATATTTCTCATAGCGCATTTCCAGGACCGAGCAATGGCTCTCTCCAGTCTACCTGACTAATAATTTTTTATGAACGTTTCCTCCAGGAACTTGTCCAAACTGCTTCCGAATCCCATGACCACATCCTCCGCTTCCAGATTCCACAGCTTAATTATGCACTATATTAAAAAAAAAAAAAAGCTTTCTACAATTTGTTTCCAATGCTAGTCAGTTTCAAGAAGTGTCTTCATGTTTTTGTGTTGTTAAAAAGGTTAGCAACATTCCACCACCTCATGATTTTGAGCTTTTATATATGTATTTATCTTTCAGGTTTTTCTATACAGCTTTATCATTTCAGTCAAAGCGGTTTAAATTGTAACTTAAACTTGGTAATGTACATTAAACAGGGACATTGATAACTTGGATTTTTGTGAGACAATGGAGGGGAAGTGTCTTGTCCAAGACCACAAGAAGTGCTAGTGGGAACTGAACCCTGATCTCTTGGTTCACAAGCCAGTGCTCTAACCATTAGGCTACTCTTCCACTCCAGTTGTCTTTTCTCCAAGCTGACGAGCCCTAACCTATTTAGGCTTTCATAATGGAGATGTTCTATGCTCTTTATCATTTTTGTCATATTTCTCTGAACTTTTCTAGTTCTGCTACAGTATATCCTTTTTGAGATGGGGTAACCATTCACAGAAGATGATGTATTTGAACAGCCTGCAAAACTGAAAGTGGACAAGGCCATGGGACCGGATGGGATACATGCCAGGATACTGAAGGAGCTCAGAGAGGATCTTGCAGGGCCTTTAAAGGATATTTTTAATATATCCTTGGAGACAGGAGAAGATCCACAGGTCTGGAGAAGGGCTGAAGTGGTACTTCTTCACAAAAGTGGCAATAGGGAAGAAGTGACAAACTACAGACCAGTAAGTCTTACCTCGGTGGCAAGAAAAGTAATGGAGGTGTTCCTGAAAGAGAATTTATTTATTTATTTAACATTTCTTATATACCGCCTTTCATGACATCAAGGCGGTTTACATTGAACAAACTGGAATTACATTGAACAGTGCATTATAACTTGGAGATAACTATTTTACAGGGAACATGGGGTAATAGAGGTTTAAGTGGCTTGCCCAAGACCACAAGGAGCACCTGTGGGACTAGAAACCCCAGTCCTTCCGGCCCTAGGTTGCTGTCCTCTAGTGGGATTTGAACCCCCGACCTTCCGGCCTGAGGTAACTTGCCCCAACCACTAGGCCACTCCTCCCTCATTTTCTTGAAACCAATAGATTACATGATCCAAGGCAACATGGTTTTACCAAACGACGATCATGCAAACAAATCTGATGGAGTTCTTTGACTTGGTGACCACAGAACTAGATCATATCCATCGCATGCCTTTGATCTACCTAGATTTCAGCAAAGCCTTTGATACTATTCCTCACAGGTTTATCAATAAACTGAACAGCCTGGGAATGGGTCCCAAGGTGGTGAACTGGATCAGAAACTGGTTGACTGACAGACGACAGAAGGTGATGGCAAACAGAACTCACTCGGATGAAAGAAAGGTGATTAGTGGTGTGCCCCAGGGATTAGTCCTGGGACCGGTACTGTTTAATGTACTTGTGAGTGATATTGCTGAAGGAGTGAATGGAAAAGTGTCTTTTTGCAGATGACACGAAAATTTGCAGAAGAGTGGACTCCCCTCAGGGAGTGGATAACATGAGGAAAGATCTATAAAAGCTGGACGAACAGTCTAATGCTTGGCAGTTAAGATTTGATGTGAATAAGTGCAGTGTTGTGCACTTGGGAAGCAGAATTCCAAGGTGATAGGGGGCAAGAGGTTGGTGTGCACGAACCAGGAGAAGGACCTCGGAGTGATTATTTCTGAGGATCTCAAGGTGGCGAAACAGTGTGACAAGGCGGTGGCCAGAAGGATGCTGGGTTGCATACAGAAAGGAATTACCAGCAGAAAGGAGGAGGTACTAATGCCACTGTAGAAGTCGCTATTGAGGCCTGACTTGGAATATTGTGTTCAGTTTTGGAGACTGTATCTCGCAAAGGATATAAAAAGACTGGAAATGGTTCAGAGGAAGGTAGCCAAAATGATTTAGAGCCTGCGCCAGAAGACATATGAGAAGACATTTGAAGACTTAAATATGTATACACTAGAGGAGAGGAGGGACAGGAGATATATGATACAGACCTTTAAATACTTAAGGAGTATTAATGAACAAACAAACATTTTTCAAAGACAGGAAAGCTGTAAAACTAGAGGGCATAACATGAAACTGCAAGGGGGTAAACTGAAAGGCAACGTCAGGAAATGCTTTTTCACTGAAAGGGTGGTGGATGCTTGGAATGTCCTGCCAATTGAAGTGGTGAGGGCAAATATAGTGACAAAATTCAAAATGGCATGGCACAGACACAGTGGATCCCTTTATACCAACAGGATAAAATCAAAATTAACTTAACTATCTCTTATATCTCAACAAATAGGGGTGACATGCAAAGAGCAGTGGGTATACCTCTAAACAAAGGCATGGGGGGGGGGAAACCTGCATGGAGCAGCAGGTGCACCTATTCTTGCCACCTTGCTGGGCAGACAAGGTGGACCATGCCGGTCTTTATCTGCCATCATATACTATGTAAGGTGCAGTTGCAGCAGGGACTTAAAACAGATGTATAATGATATTCTCAGTTTTGTTGCCATTCCTTTTTGAATAATCCCTAGCATTCGTTTTGCTTGATAATCTGTCTGATCTAACCCCCCCTCCCCAGAATATATTACAACCCCTTCCTGACTGCCCTCAATAGCCAGAGCCCCTAGCCAAAGCATCTGATCCCCACCACCTATGACCACCCGCTAGCAATAAAGCCCCCCCCCCCAATCCTCCAGAAGATCCCCACACCTGACTACCCCATCCTTAGCCTCACTGAGGATCCCTAGGCTCTAATGGGAGCAGGAGCTGTTCCTACTTCTATGACCACAGGTTTCAAAATGGTGCAGGTGACTCCCTAGCAGTAATCTTGTGGTAACCTGCAAGGTCAATAAATGTTTTTTAGTATAGCTTCAATCATTTTGCCAGATCACCCTTGGTGCCATTTTTAAAAATCAATATTACATTGGCCATCCTCTAATCCTCAGGTATCCTGGCCATTTTGAATGACTTTGATAACAAGTCAGCAATTTCATGTTTGCTCTTGTTTATGGTTTATTTTGTCTTAATATACCGCACTTCAAACCAGCAGTAGGGCAGTTTACAATAAAACCATTGATTTGAGAACACTGGAAAGGAACTACAAATCAAAAAGGAAAGAGATAGGAAGAGAAAGGACAAAGTTAGTTCCCAGGACTCTAGGATGAATATCATCAGATCCTAGCAATTTGTTGTTCTTGAATTTGTCAATTTGATCTATTAGATCTTCTAGACTTACAGCATGGCACTTTGGCAGGATATAAATCTTTCAAACTAAATAAATAGATCTGCTTTAGTTGTTCTCAGTCATCATAATCAAAGAATATTTATGGTGTGGGTACAACCAACGTCTTGCTCAATAAAACCAAGGCAAAGAAATTTTTGTGTTATACTGACAACTGATAATTTACTTTTTCTAAATTATATTAGAGTTTTAATTAAAAAACACTGTTAAAACAGAAGTGTCATAATGTCTATCATTGAAAAAATAAACATTCCAACAAGACCCCAGAAAAGTGATAGCTACAAAAGTCCCGTGGTATCTGCAGGCGGAACGAGAAACACAGAGAAAATGCAGGAATCATGGGGGAGTTAGCTTCATGGATGCAACTAATCCCTACCTATTGAGGTAGTGTCAGCGGCCTCCATGAAGCCTGCAAAAAGTACAGCTACGCGAAATGTCAATGCCCGCAGTAGGTGCTCGCAATCGAAATGCCCACGCCTTCCCCAAATCCCCACCCATTCTAGCACTCACCATGTGACATGCTACTACTGCAGAAAAAGTCCTGGGATAACTGCATTTCTCCCACAAATCTGTCTTTACATGGCTGCAATCTCACATTAGTGCAGTGAAGACAGCTATCGTACTTTAGAAAATATATCCCAATGGCATGTTTTAAGATCCAATTTATTAAACTTTTTTCCCCCATAGTCACAGAAAAGGTGAAAAACCTCAAAGAATCAGGCTCCTAATCTAACTGGTGAACCCCCCCCACAATCGTGGATAATCTCTGCATCTGGGAGGAGTGGCCTAGTGGTTAGGACAAGGTACTTCAGGCCGGAGGGCCGGGGGTTCAAGTCCCACCTGGGGACAGCAATCTCAGACCGGAGGGACTGGGATTTCTAGTCCTATAGGTACTCCTTGTGGTCTTGGGCAAGCCACTTAACCCTCCATTGCCCATGTTCCCTGTAAGTATTAGCGTATGTGTGTCATATCCCCTCGTGTTAAATGTATCTCCCAATTGACTGCTTTGACCCGGTGAAAAGCGGGATATAAATACAGCTAAATAAATAAATAAAATCATCAATTCTACAATCACAATAATCCTTCCCGCCAAAGTCAATTACAAACAAAAGTAATAACTAGCTCAATAATTTCAAGAAAAGACTTTATCAAGGACAAAAATAAATACTCCTATTTTATGTATATGGGATAAATGGTTAACACATTGGCCCAAAATGTTCTCTTTCAGCAAACCCCTTAAAAAAAACCACTCACATCCTGGCAGAAGTCTCCACCTTAGCCAGGGTCCTACTACAGAGACCTGTGTAGAAAATTATGGATCAAGTATTTGTTTATAATGGACTTTCTGGTGCTTTCATTTTTTTAAATCATTAAGGACTAAATCTGGCATAGCTTGAGGTTTGGATGATGACAGAGTATTCACAGCATCTGTTCAACAGATAAATGATTAAGTCATGGGCCCTGCAGTTATTATATGTGGTTTTAAGACCCACATTACAATTTTACAGATTTTATTTTGGTGTTTAAACATCTAAAAGTCATTCAAAAAAGGTATTACCAATTGTCAGTATAACACCACAGAACTTTTTCTATTTTACTGTTATTGTCCAGTGCCTCTGGAGGATATGGTTCTGCTATTTAATTATCTTTGTTCTTTGTAGAAGTTTTATTGCCGTACTTTAAAGTATTGTATTAAATTTGATGTGTTGTTGTTGTTGTTGTTGTTGTTGTTGTTGTTGTTAAGTGCCATCAAGTCGGTGTTGACTCATGGCGACCCTCTGGATAGCTGTCCTAAATTGTTTGGTCTTCAGTCAGGCAGCTCATTGTTGACAGACTGGTACCTGTAGCTGCTGTTATTGTATCGATCCATCTCATAGCTGGCCTTCATCTTTTGCATTGATCTTCTACCTTGCCAAGCATGATGACTTTCTCTAATAATCTCTCTCTTCGCATGATGTGTCCAAAGTATGAAAGTCAAAGTCTTGTCATCTCAGCTTCTAAAGAAAGCTTAGGTTTGATATCTTCTAGTACTGACTGATTTGTTCTTCGGGCAGTCCATGATATACACAGTATTCGTCGCCAGCACTATAATTCAAAGGTATTACTTTTCTTCCTGTCTATCTTTTTTCACTGTACAACTTTCACATCAGTATGATCTTATTGAAAATGCCATTGCTTGAACAAGTCAAATCTTTGTATGGAGAGAGACATCTCTGCTCTTGAGAATCTTGTCTAGGTCCTTCATAGCCATTCTGCTAAGAGCAATGTCGTCAGATTTCTTGACTGCTTGTTGATTCTTTATTGATAGTTGATCTAAGTAGGTTAAAAGTTGTCAACTATATCAATTTCTTCTCCATCAATAATGAACTTATTCATTTAGCCAGTTGTCAGGATATTTGTCTTCTTAACATAAAGATGCAGACCCATTTTAAGACTATATTCCTTGATCTTGAGAAGAAAATGTTTCAAATCGTCTTCACTTTCAGCCAGTAATGTGGTATCATCAGCACAGCGAAAGTGGCTGATGAGTCTTCCACCAATCTTCACACCTCTGTTGTCTTCATACAGTTCTGCTTCTCTGATTAACACAGGTACACTAAAAAAAATTTTTTTTAAACTGCCTCTAATGTTTCGATTGATTTTTATGTTTTTTGGTGCGCTGAATCCAAATCTGGTAACCAATTTGCTCCATCACGTACAGATTTTTTGCTACATTGAGTTAGCAGTTTGAGGTGAACGTTTCAGATTGAGTGCGATCGAGATAAAAGTTTCTTGGATGAATTCTTTATACTAATTGTTTAGTAGTTATTCAAATAAGAATAAAGAAAATTGTAACAAGGCAGCACATAAGAATAGAGTAATGTCAACAAAACACACTGTGATGGTAGCAAAATTGTCTGCACTTAAAACAGCCACATACATGTGCACAAACATTGAGCATATAAGAGCGAGGTTAGACACAAAGCAAAGCAAAGAAATGTGCAAAAAATGTTGTACAGGTATGTATGTAAGAATAGAAAACGCAAACCGCACCATTGCAATACATGAAGACAAACACCCGATGGTGTGAAAATAAAATTTTAATAAATGAGATCCGACACTGTGGTAATAACTAGCAAATTTTTATTTCAAAGTTTAGTAAAAACACGATATTTGTCAACACAGTTTAGATTTTAAAGTCATTCTTGGGTCAATCAATCTCCTGGTGGGCCCGTTTCTTCTTCCCCCGAATGCTTCTCTTGGTGCGCTGCTTGGCGTATTTTTCATCTGGGGTTTCCCGCAGCAGCAACCAGCAGAAATCAGCCATCATAGTGCTGTTCCATCTTCCTTGGTACCTTCTCTCTGCGTCCTTGATGTCCTGGTGAAACCTTTCACCTTGTTCTTCACTGTACGCCCCCAAGTTTTCGGGAAAGTAGTTCACATGGGAGTGCAAGAAATGGACTTTCAGGCTCATGTTACAGCCTTGTTCTTTGAAGGCATTGAGCATCCTGGCAACAATATCCTTATAGTTCTCATCCCGCCTGTTCCCCAAGAATTTGAGAACAACATCCTTGAAGGAATCCCAGGCTTCTTTTTCCTTCTCAGACATCGTTTCAGCGAATGCTCCATCTGAAATGAGTTTCCTTATATCAGGGCCAACAAACACTCCTTCCTTTAGCTTTGCTTCAGAAAGTTGGGGGAACTTTGAGCAAAAGGTACCGAAAGCACTCACCATCTTTTGGAAGGGACTTGATGAATTGCTTAATGAGACCCAACTTAATGTGGAGAGGTGGTAATAGAATTTTATCACGAGGTACCAAGCTCTCATGAAGAACATTTTTCTCACCGGGTCTCAAATACTCCCGAATTGGCCAGTCTTTTTTCCCCCAGTGTAGGTCGCAGGCCCGGCTATCCCACAAGCAAAGGAAGCAGGGATATTTGGTGAAACCGGATTGCTGCCCTAATAGCATGGATAGAATATTAAAGTCTCCACAAATCATCCACTTATGCTCATCATAACGAATCTTCTGAAGAATCAGGGCCAAATTCTCGTATTTTTCTTGGAGAATAACAGAGTGAGCAATAGGAACTGAAGCGAATGTGTTGCCATTATGAAGAAGAACACCTTTTATGCTATCTTTTGACGAATCAATGAACAGCTGCCATTCAGCAGGATCATACTTGAGTTTAAACTTTTCCATCACTCCGTATATATCGTTGCAAAATACCAAATCTTCCTCTTTGCTGAAATACTTCAAAAATTGTGTCTCGCGGTTGCGGTACCAATAAAAAGTTGTTCTTGGTGACAATAGATTTTTCTGTTTAAGCCGAGAACCTAGCAGTTGGGCAGCATCTTTTGGGAATCCTAAATCCCGGACTAAATCATTCAATTCAGCTTGAGAGAAAAGTTCAGGTTTCGGATCTGGTTCAGTTTCAAACTCGGAAGTACTGGACTCATCGGGAAAAGCCATCTGATGAGTCTCATCATGATCAGAACCGTCCACACAAATATGATCCAAAGATTTTGGTGGTTCAGGCACAGGTACTTCGTTGCTATGAGGCATAGGCCTAATTGCTGAGGGAAGGTTGGGGTAACTTATTACGTTCTTATTTTTTAAGTTGTATCCCTTCACAATGCAAGAGCAAAAATAGCAGTCACTGCTGTGGTCTCTTTGTTCACGCCACATCATAGGTATTCCGAAACGAAATGCTTGTTTTATACCTTTCATCCATAAGCGTAGATCTTCCTCACATGTCTTGCACACTTTGTGAGGAGCCCACGGTTTGTCTTGATCGCCTAACTTCAAACCGAAATAGGCGAAATATACTTTTTTAATAAATGCAGAAATGTTCCTCTGCCGCTTTTTCACGGTATATTCCCCACAAATAAAACAAAAACTGTCCGGAGAGTTGACGCAACCTCTGGCTCTGTGAGCCATCACAAATACACAGCACTGCAAACTACAACTGTAGTGAACCACTTCGGAATAAAGCTGGATTACGACTGAGCAAACAAAAGGTAATAATGAACTTGCAAGAAACTGAAATTTGACAGGAACGTTCATGTCGCAACCACCGTGTTTGAGCGAGCGAATGAGGCGAGGCGAACAGGAAAGAACATGCGCCAGCGCGAGTACTGGATTTAGCCCCCCGCCTCCCAATTGTCCTGTTAATGTATAAAATGAATACAAAAAACACTCTAAAATATCATGAGGGAGTGTTTCTAGTTAGTTAACCATTACAACCTCTATTTTGGGCCAAGAAAATAAACTGCAGTCGGCTAAAAAGAAATTATGTGAACATTCCTTATATGGGTAAGAAATCTAATTTTGCAAGAAAACGTGACGTGATGGAACATTTTGGCTATTTTTCCTGGATTCAGCACCCCAAAATCTATAGGAATCAGTTGCAAAACCGGAGGCAGTTTTTTGGTAGTGTACCTGTGTTATTTGTTCTGCATATAAATTAAACAGGTAGGGGGAAAGTATGTAGCCTTGTCATACACTTTTGATGATTCTAAACCATTCTGTTTCTCCTTGTTCCAGTCGAACTGTTGCTTCTTGATCAGTGTAAGGGTTGTGCAAGAGAACTATCAGGTGTTCTGGTATATCCATGCTTCTTAATGTAGCCCAGAGTTTCTCATGGTTTACACAGTCAAAAGCCTTGCTGTAGTCAATAAAACACATATAAGATATCCTTTTGGTATTCTTTTGTCTTTTCAAAGATCCATCTCGCATCATAAGAACATAAGATGTGCCATACTGGGTCAGACCAAGGTCCATCAAGCCCACTATCCTGTTTCCAACAGTGGCCAATCTAGATCATAAGTACCTAGCAGTTTCCCCAAAAAAGACACAGGTTCCACAATGCTTGTACTGGGTCAAGCAGTGATATCCTGGGTCCCTTTTAATAATGGTTTATGAACTTTTACTTCAGGAACTTGTCATACCTTTTTTAAACCCAGTTACACTAACAGCTTTTACGACATCATCCATGATAATGTCTCTCGTTCCTCTCCCTCCCTTTCCTGAACCCTGCTTGCACTTCAGGCAGTTCTCGTTCCAGGTATGGTTACAGTCTCTGCTGAATGATCTTGAGTAAAATACTGCTGGCATGTGGGATCCGAGCGATTGTGCAATAATTTCCACAGTCAGTCAGTTCACCTTTCTTCAGTACTTGTATAAACACAGATCTTTTCTAGTCAGTTGGCCATGAATTTGTCTTCCAAATTTCCTGGCAGAGCCTTGTAAGTATGGCAACAGCTTCATCTGATTGCTATAATAACTCAATGGGAATGCCATCAATGCCCAGTGCTTTGTTCTTTGATAAGGCTTTCAATGCTGCTTCGACTTCTTCTTTCATCACCAATGGTTCCTGATCTTAAGGTACAGGTTGAAACAGCTGTTGGTCCACTTGATCTTTATGGTAATGATAACTCTGTATATTCTTTCCACCTTTTCTTGATCTTCTCAGCTTCATTCAACATGGATCCTTGAGCATCTTGTTGCATTCCAATTAGAGGCTGGAATTTTTTCTTTAAAAATTCTCATAGCTTTAGAAAAGATAATCTTGTTCTTCCTCTAATAGCTTCTGATTCTATTTCCTTGCATTTGTCATTGTAGTACTTTTCCTTGTCCTATCTTGCTGCATGTTGGAAATCTCTGTTGAGTTCTAAGATCGCCTCTCTTTCTCCTATGGCTTTAGCTTCTCTGCGTTTCTGGACAATTTTCAGAGTTTCTTCAGTCATCTATTTTGGCCATTTTTGCTTTTTCACCTTATGTAGAGACTTATCGCTTTCTTCCAATACAACCTTCTTGATGTCATCCCATAACTCTTCTGGAACTCTGTCATTTGTATCTAAAGCAGCAAATCAATTTCTCAGGCAGTCTTTAAATTCCAGTGGTATATTCTCAAGGCTTGCTCTTTTTCAACTTTAGCTTGAGTTTGCATACTAGTAGTTGGCAATCTGTACCACAGTCAGCTCCAGATTTGTCTTTGTTGATATTCTCAAGTTTTTCCATCTTTGTCTTCCACAGATACAATTTGATTTCTGTGCAATCCATTGGGTGAAGTCCATGTGTACAGTTGGCACTTGTGTTGAGGTGTTTGAGATGAATAGATCATTGGTCTTACAGAATTCTCTCAGTCTTTCTCCAGCTTAGTTTCTGTTGCCAAGTCCATATTTTTCAACCACTTTGCCTTCTTCTTTGTTGCCAGCTTTTGCATTCCAGTCACCCATGACTATCAGGATATCCTGTTTGCATGCTTGTACTTGTTCATAGAATTCATCGTCGTCTTCCTCTTCTTCAGCTGTTGTTGGGGCATATGCCTGAATTAAAGTAATGTTAATGGGCTTTCCTCTTGGTCGAATAGAATTTAAGCATTCACTGACTGCACTGTATTTCATTACAGTTCTTGCAAGTTTCTTCTTAACTATAAATGCAACACCATTTCTTCTTTGTCTTTCATTTTCCGCATAGTAAACCTTATGATCATCAGATGCATAGTGCCCAAAGCCAGGCCATTTCAGTTCACTGGCACCCACATGGGTGGTTTGTCTTAGTCTGCATCTCAGCTGAGACTTGTCTATCTGACGTAATATTGTAAATTTTGTATGTAATGCCCTTTGAATTAAATGGAACAATAGCAGAAAGCATTGTTACTCACCTGTAACAGATGATCTCTGGGAACAGCAGGAATCAATCAGTCTTCACATATGGGTGACCTCGGTACCAACGGAGCCTGTACAGGAACTCTCTCCAGCATCCAATTGGAAAGCTTTTGGGAGCAATCCACTGCACCTGCCATCTCCCTTCCCACCTTCCTAAGTCCTCTCCTCAGTTTGTAGCTAAGACATAGAGGAAAAAAGAGAATACCCTACAACTCCTAGGGGAGGAGGGCGGGTTGTGAAGACTGATTCCTGCTGTTCCCAGAGATCACCTGTTACAGGTTAGTAACAACGCTACTTCCAGGAACAAGCAGGAATGCATTCTTCACATATGGGACTCACTAACTCCCAGGAACCAGACTGGAAGCAGATAGCCCTGGTATCCCTGAGGCTAAAGGACAGAGCCAAAAGCGTGGATACAATGTGGCCCATTGGACTTGACTGCAGTCAGCTAGACCACCTCTAATGGAAGTCTGGTGCCAAAAAGAAGTCCAAGACAGAGGATAGGAGTTGCATTTAAGGCCCAAAAAGGTGTTGGAATGCAGCTTGCCAAAGACAGCATCCCGATGGGAGTCCCTATCTAGGCAGTAGTGTGCAGCGAAGGCATGAATGGAGGACCAGGTAGCTGCCTGACAGTTCTCATCAATGGGGATAGAACGGAGGATGCCATGGCTTGCACGTTGTGAGTGGTGACATGACCCTTGGGGGAGAGCCCTGCCTGTGCATAGGCAAGAGAAATACAGTCAGCTATCCATTTGGATAAGGTATACTTTGTCTCTGCAAGTCCAAGATGACTTGGATCAAAGAAAATGAATAGTTGTGAGAACTTCCTGTTAGTCTTCGTTCGATCCAAGTAGTACGCCAGCGCTCGTTTTCAGTCTAGAGTGTGTAGCACTGCTTCAGCCCAAGAGGCATGTGGTCTCGGGAAGAAGGCCAGCAAGATTACCGACCAGTTCAGGTGGAAGGCTGAAACTACTTTCTGAAGGAAGTATGGATAGGTATGGAGGACCACCTTGTCATGGTGGAACTGGGTGTACAGGGGATATGACACCAAAGCCTGCAATTCACTGATGCGGTGAGCTGAGATCAGAGCGATGAGGAAGAGTACCTTCCATGTGAGAAACCTGAATGAAGTGGTGGCTAAAGGTGCAAAGGAGGCTTTAGAAGTTGCTCAAGAACCACAATGAGGTCCCAGCACAACAGTGGTGGTTTGAAAGGTGGCTTGGAGAGCAGGAGACGTTGCACCAAGGGGTGTGATGAAATAGGTTGAGTGTCCAACAGCTTGTGATAAGCTGTAATGACACTTAGATGAACTCTGACAAGTGGAGGAGATACTGTAGAAGAAATTCCACCAGGCACATAAAGGAGTCAATTTGCTTCGGGGAACACCAGAGTGTGAACCTTCTCCATTTGAAGGTATATGAACATCTGGTGGACAATTTGCGTGATTCAAGTAGGATATCTTTGACCTATTGTGGGAGGTCAAGATCAGCAAGGATTACGCTTTCAGGAGCCAGGCCGTGAGGTGGAAGAACTGTGGACTGGGATGGAGCAGCATCCTGTGATCCTGAGAGAGAAGGTTGGTGCATGTCCCAGACTGAGATGTTGAGTCTGCGCTAGTCGAAGCAGCAGAGGAAACCACAGCTCACAGGGCCAAAAAGGAGCTATGAGAATCATAGAGCCCTTGTCTGTCTGTAGTTTGAACAGGGTCTTTGGTATTAAGGGGATGGGCGGGAATGCATAGGGCAGACTGTGTCCCCAGTGGAGAAAGAAAGCATCCATTGCCTGTCTGTGCAGGGAGGGAAGCCTTGAGCAGAACAGTGGAAGTTGTGCACTCAAAGTGGCGAACAGATCTATGAGTGAGGTCTCCCATACTTGAACAATCCAAGATGCCGTCTTGCGACTGAGGGTTGTATGGACATAGGATACAGCAGAGTCTCTCCAGAAGGAGATCGAGTGTGCCCAGAAGATATACTTGACCTACTCAAAGTCGAGAGCATGGCATTATCCATCTGCCTAATCTATCGACCTCCCTCACCACAGCACGAAACACTAGCCACAGCACTAGAAACCATCACATCCACACAAAGCAAAAAATTCCAAATCATCCTCGGAGATTTGAACCTAGCATCAATTCCTCCGTCCCACACGGACTCCTTCTATGAAGCCATCGACCAATTGGGTTTCCAACAAATAGTAAGCAACCCCACACACGATAGAGGCAACATCCTAGATATGATTTTCATACCCAGAAATCCACAACAAAGCAATGAACCACCTATAATAAACATAACTCAAGTACCATGGTCAGACCACCACCAAATCAACTGTAAACTTAAACTACAGTGCCAACCCAAAAACTCAAAGGAGATGAGAATGACCAACCCCATTAGGAAATTCAGCAAACTCAACGAGGAACACCTCATAAGCACCATTGCATCCCACATAAACCTAGATTCCACAGACCTCGACGAACTAACAGATGGAACACACACATCCAAAATACATCTAACCCAACATTGAAAACACACAACAAACCCACATAAGATCGACTCGGAACCCTGGTACACAGGAACTCTAATAAAATCAAAAAGGGAGCTCCGTAAAATAGAGAGAAAATGGAGACAAACCAAATCCTCCGATCTCAAAACTAAATACATGGCCCATCTCGCAAAGTACAAAGACGACGTGAACAATGCAAAAAAATTACATCACACCAACATCCTAAACAAGGCGATCAATCGCCCGCGAGAGTTATTTGAACTAGTCAAATCACTAACCAAAACTGACCAAAATGCCAACCTCAACAACTCCATCAAGGTCCAAACACTGGCAAACCACTACGCGACCAAACTTACGGCCCCTAGTCCTCCACCCCCCCCCACCAACACCACAAATCAGAAGTGAGAATAACACGACGCAAAACCAGTTATGGGAGCACTTCCACAAAATAGGAACCCAGTAAATCACAACCATTGTCACAAGCCTAAAAAGCACCACCTCCCCACTAGACCCCTGTCCTGCATCCTGGATCAAGGCAGTGAAACAAGACATAGCACCTCACATAGCACACATAGTTAACCTATCCCTACAACAAGGAATCATGCCCTCAGAATTAAAGAAATCAGTCATTAGACCGATCCTAAAAAACACTACACTCAACGGAGAGGACCCAGCATCTTACCGTCCCATATCAAGTATCTCATTCCTGGCAAAGATCATAGAAAAAACAGTCCTTCTACAGCTCCAAGACCATCTGACTGACAATGCTCCTCTTGATGACCAGCAATATGGCTTCAGGCAACATCATGGAGTTGAAACCCTGTTACTAGTCCTACTTAACAACCTCCTAAAGGGCCTTGAAAACAAAAAGAAAATGTACATTCTTGTATTCATTGACATCTCCGCTGCCTTTGATACAGTCAATCATGGGACCCTCATAAATAGGATAAAATCAATAGGAATAACAGGAACACCACTAAAATGGTTCTCATCCTACATCTCAAATCGAACACAACAGGTTCAATTCAACGGAGAAAAAGCAGAATCTTTCTCCCAAACGCAGGGAATCCCCCAAGGCTCTGCTCTCTCAGCACTTCTGTTTAACATATATATGCAGCCACTATGCAAAATTTTCTCACGACACGAAATTAATTACCACATCTATGCCGATGATATCATGCTATACTCACAACTAGACACTAAAAACCCAGACTACAACCCACTAGAGACATGTATCAGAGAGATGCAAGACTGGTTGCAACAAAGTAGTATGTCAATTAATCACAAAAAACCCGAAGTAATGTATATCTCCAAAGAACCGAATTTTGACCCACCCACATCAATAACACTATGTAACAACACTTACCAAACAAAAAAAGAAATAAAGTATCTAGGAGTCACATTTGACTGTGACCTAAAGATGGAAAAACACCTCCGAAAGACCAGCAGAGCAGTTTTCCACAAGCTTAGAGTGCTCCAACCCATTCGGAATATTATTGATCCCCAAGACTTCAGAACAGTGGCCCAAGCACTCATCATGCCACATTTTGACTACTGCAACGCCATCCTACAAGGTTTACCTAAAAAAACCCTAAACATATTACAAATGGCACAAAATGTAGCTGCCAGGGTCATAATGAAGAAAAATCTAAGTGACCACATCACACCAGTGCTAATTCAATTACACTGGCTACCCATAACAGCTCGAACAAAATACAAAATACTAACAACCACCTTCAAACTCATCCACAACTTAGCACCTTCCTTCCTCAACAACCTAGTAAGATCGCAACCTCCTACCCGAAACAGAAGAACCCACAATTCCAACATCCTTCACACTCCAACAGATATAAGATCTGCCAAAGCTAACACCAGCCACAGGGCTTTCTCATATGTGGCACCAACACTGTGGAACCAACTCCCACCAGAACTACGAGCTAGCAATGACCTTCTAGACTTCAGAAAGAAACTCAAAACGCACATTTTCCAATCTCATTTCAACCTGAACTAAATCCACAGATGGAGCAGCCCCTGACCACTGTGGCCAAAAAGCTTATCCTGTATATATGTATTTATGTATATATGTAAATGAACTCCCCCATAGCTAAGAAGTGTTAACTCTGTATGATGTGCTTTTCTGACAATCTGTATGTAAACAAAATTTGTACCTGCCTTGATTCGGCAGTTTCACAATAGTAATCCTACCCGCTTCTGATCGCTGGAAGGAGCGGGCTACAAATGCTTGCTAAATAAATAAAAAATAAATACTGCTCTGAGGTGAATTCGGTTTGCAACTGAGAACCGCCACAAGTGAAGCGTTTCCTGGCAGAGGAGATGGGAACCTGTTCCTCCCTGCTTGTTCACATAGAATGGATAGCCAGATGGCCATGTTCTAAGACCTGTTGGCCCGAAGGTTGGGGGTTGAAAACCCCGAAAGACGTTTGTAAGTGCACGTAGTTCCAGGAGGTTTATCTGTAACAGAGATTCCTGGTGTGTCCACTGTCCTTGCGTGGTTAGATTGTTCAGATGTGCTCCCCAACAGAGCTTGAAGGCATCCATTGTCAGGATGCATTGAGGTGAAGGCATCTGAAAAGGTGATCCCCCGAGTAGGTTTTGAGGGGAGCACCACCACTGAAGGGAGTTGAGAAGTGGAGGTGTGATGCAGCTTGTGTCTGACAGATGCCCGATTGCCAGTGTCCATTGAGACGCGAGAGTCCATTGGGCTTGTCGCACGTGCAGATGGGCATAGAGGACTACATGGACTGTGCAGGCCATGTGCCCCAAAAGGCATAGCACCTCTCAAACTGTTACGCAAGTGTGATGTCTTATCTTGAACGTTAGCTCAATGAGCCATGTAGAGCAATCCAGGGGAAGGAAAGTTCTGGTCTGGTGAGTATCCAGAAGTGCTCCAATGAACTTGAGCTGTTGGGTTGGCATCAGGTGCGATTTGGGAAAGTTTAAGATGAATTCCAGATGTTGGAGCACTGTGATGGTGCAATGAAGAGGTTTTACTTCTTGTGAGGATTCTCCCCTGATTAGCTAATCATCTAAGTAGGGGAAAACAAAGACCCCCAAAGTGCAAAGGTAGGTCGCAACCACTGCCGTGCACTTTGTGAATATTCAGGGTGCAAAGACTAAGCCGAAGGGGAGCATTCAATATTGGTAATGGTTCTGCTGGAACCCAAAAACACAGACATTTACTGATCCACTCTCAGCACAGACAGTATGTGTATGTCTCCTTGAGATCTAGAGAACACAGTCAGTCGTTCCTCTGAAGATATGGCAGGAGTGTGCCGGGGGAAATCATTTTGAATTTTTCTCGAATAAGAAATTTGTTTAGATCCCTTAGAACTAAGATGGGCCTGAAGCCCTGAACCCTCCTGTTTTCTTGGGGATAAGAAAATAAAGAGAGTAGAAGTCTATGCCCTTTTGGGGCAGAGTAACTCTCTCAATGGCCCCCAGAACTAACATGATGGACACCTCTTCTGAGAGGAGATTTATCTGGAGGGGTTTTCTGGGATAATCTCCTATGAGGGTGGTGGGGGTTAGCTTTCGAAATGAAGCAGATAGCCCCTTTGAACAATGTTGAGGGTTCACTACTCAGATGGAGGCACTCTCACCCAAGCCAGCAGGGACACAGGCTGATTCACATGAAACGCCAAAACCACCCTCAGCAGGAAGGAAGAAACCAGCCGTAGAACCACTTTTTCCCACAAAAAGGAATGAAACGGCTCCTGGCATGACAAGACTTGTAGTTCTGAGATTCTGAGCGCAGAACAGATTGCCACCAAGAAGATTGCTTTCAGAGTTAAGTTCTTCAACGAGGCTCAGCTCAAAGGCTCGAAAGGCTCCCTAGTCAGTGCCATCAGAACCAAATTGAGGTCCCATGGTGAAACTACCACCCTACACGGAGGGTGTAAATGGGCCACCGCCCTCAGGAAACATAACACATCTGGGTGAGACCCCCAAAGGCACCCTATGGACTTTCCTGCGATAATAAGCAATTGCTGCCAGTTGCACCCACAACGAGCTGGCTGCGAGGCCCTGATCAAAACTGTCTTGCAAAAAGGCCAAGATCTCCAGGATGAAGGCCGAGGCCAGCCGTGCCTTCCTCTCCACACACCATGCCTCAAAAATACACCATATCCGGACATAGGCCAGAGAGGTAGATCTCTTTCACGACTTCAACAAGGTTGAGATCATGGGTCCCAAGTACCCCTTTTGCCTCAACTCCACCCTTTCAATGGCCAAGCTGTAAGCGAGAATCAATCCACCTGAGGCATGCGCAGTGGCCCCTGCAAAAGAAGGTCCTCCCACACTGGAAGGTAACACAGCCAATCCTCCAGGAGACTCACCAAATCGGCGTACCACGAGCGCCACGGCCAGTCCGCGGCAATCAATATGATCCGCCCATGATGAGCCTCGATTTGCTGCACCACACAGTCTATAAGAGCCCAAGACATACAGAAGGCCCTCCGTGGGTCAATGCTGCAACACAGTATTTAAGTCCTTCAGACATCCTTTCCCATCTCCTGCTGAAGAAAAGGCTCGCCTTGGCGGTCTCAAACATTGCCATCAGATCCATAAATGGCGCACCCAACCTGCGCACCACCTGCGCGAAGACCTCCGAGTGAAGCGCCCACTCTCCAGGATCCATGCTGACCTGGCTGAGGTAGTCTGCCATCACATTGTCGACTCCCGCAATGTGTGCCGCTGACAACGCCTGGAGACGAGGCTTAGCCCAGCTGAACAACCTTTCTGCCCCCTCCTTGAGAGCCGCACTGCCTGTGCCCCCCCTGATGGTTGAGATAAGCCACCATGGTCGCATTGTCCGATAGGACCCTGACCACCTTTCCTAGCAAGCACGGCTTGAAGGCACTGAACGCCCGAGACACTGCCTGCATTTCTAGCCTGTTGATCGACCAACTGGCCTCCTGCTTGTTCCAGCTCCCCTGAGCAAAGAGCTCTCCGCAATGGGCTCCCCAATCTGCCAGACTGGCATCGGTCAGCAACGGGACCCACTGCAGCGACTCGAGGGGCATGCCTGCTGCCAGATTCCCTGGACAGAACCACCACTGAAGCGCCTCCCTGATCTCCCGCGGGCAGGGAAGCCACTGGGACAAAGAATCCATCTGATGCGACCAGCAATGAACACATGTGCGTCCTCGTCCATGGCACTACCTCTAAAGTGACTGCCATTGTTCCTAACACCTGCAGATATTGCCAGGCCATCTGCTATGACCGCCTCAGAAAGTTGCACACAGAGACGCAGCCCCCGAGCTCACTGCTCTGGCAGGAAGACTCTGCCCACTCAAGTGTCGAAGTGGACCCCCAAGTATTCCAGGTCCTGAGATGGAATCAACCAGCTCATGGCCACATCGACCACCCAACTGAAATGTAGCCCGCACACTTTTGTCCCTGAACTTTACTCAAATCAACCAGTCATCAAGATAAGAGTGCACCAACACCCCCTCCTTGTGAAGCACCACCACCGCCACCATGACCTTGACAAAGGTGCGAGGCGCCATTGCCAGGCCGAACGGTAACGCCTCAAACTGGAAGTGTTCCATCGGTACCACAAACCGCAGGAACCGCTGATGCTATGGCCTGACGGGAATGTGGAGGTATGCCTCCTGAGATCGAGGGACATTAAAAACTCTCCCTTTCTCACCGCCACGATCACGGACCTCAACATTTCCATGTGAAAGTGCAGAACTTGCAGACAACAGTTCACCCTTTTGAGGTCTAGAATCGGGCAAAAGGACCCATCCTTTCTGGGGACCACGAAATAAATGGGGTACAGACCGCACCTGCACTGCTCTCGGGAGAGTGTCCCTTACTGTCACTGCCTTGCCTGGCATCTTGCATGGGGACCGGACAAAGGACTCGCCCACTGGATGGGCAAATTCAAGGGCATAGCCATCGCGGATGATCTCCAGAACTCATTGGTCGAATGTGATCTGGGCCCAAGCAAGGTAAAACTCCCATAGCAAACCTCCACTGCCTGGGCCCCCCTTGCTTCATTGCGCCTTTTTAAGGCCTGAGGTGGGAGAAGCAGAGAAACCTCTGCCCGCCCCTTGAAATCCTCTAAATCCCTGCCCCTGGGCGGGAAACTTCCCCCTCTGGAAAGCACCAAGGCAGGACGTACGAAAACGCTAGAAATCTTGTGTCTGACCTTGAGATGCTGCCATATTGCAACCCTGCTTCGGCTTATCCTCTGGCAGGCGTCCCCCTTTGGATTCCTCCAAGTCCTTGACCAACTTGTCCAGGTCCTCCCCGAACAGAAGCTTCCTCTTAAAGGGGAGTTTGCTAAGACGGAACTTGGAGGAGCTGTCCGCTGCCCAATTCAGCAACCAAAGATAGCAATGAGCTGCCACCACCGACGCCATGCTCCTGGCAAGCCTGCGAATGAGATCATAGTGGACATCAGTTAGGTAAGTCGCCCCCAACTCTCTGCTGCCTGCTCCAGCGCTGGATACCCTGGCTGCTGCAGCCACTGAGACCAGTGAAGACAAGCTCTTGCCACCCAGGCCTCACAAATAGAAGCCTGCAAGGATAGCACATTGACATCAAATGTCTGCTTCAACAATGTGTCCAATTTCCTGTCCTGCCCATCCTTCAGGGCCGCGCTCTCTTCAACCGGGATGGTTGCCTTCTTCCTAACTGCAGACACCGCCGCATCTACCCGCAGGGAACGAAACATTTCATGCTCCTGATCTGGCAGGGGCTAGAGACGTGACATAGTCCTCACCCCCTTTAAGCCCTGCCTCTGGCAGGTACCACGTGTCCTGGATCATCCGTTTGACCACACAGTGCACCAGAAAGACCGCCTGTGTTTTCCGCACCGCCTGTATGAGAGGATCTTCCAGCGCCTCATCCTCTACCAGCAGGCTAGTGGGCAAACTGAGGGCTTTTAGAGATTCCGCAATTAGAGCAGACAATTCTTCTTGCCGAAAGACCCAGACAATCCTAGCCTGGTATTCCAGCTCCGGAATCTCCTCTTCCTCGAGCTCCTCACCTTCCCTCCGTCTCCAGCTCTAAGTTGTCCACTTCTGGCCCCTCGGACAAGGAAGGATGCTCCTGCCACTCCTCCGAGGGCCGGGTCCTCTTGGACAGCCCTGCGTAGAAACATCCCCCCGCACCACAGAGGCCCACCCTACACTGGCCCCTGCCGCCGAGGGATCTCCCACTGATCCCTGCTGGCACAAGCAAAAGGCCTGATGCAGTAAAAGCACAAACTCTGGGGAGAATCCCTCCAGAGCCATCCCCCCCCCCCCCAAATCTTGGGGGGGTAGAGGGACTGGGAACCGCCGAAGCCAGCCCCCGCAGGGAGTGAGGAGCCTCTAGAGGAGCCTGGACCCCCTGTGCAGACAAGGGCACGGGTTCCCAAGACTTGTCCTGCAGCACCTGCTCCATGTTGGTGGCTTTTGTAACGCAGCCGCGGCACACACCTGCATCTGACATGGCCCCCCACCGGGTACCGCAGACAAGGCACTGCGGGTGCTCAGGCATTAGCGCAGGACTACTGCCTATGGGATCCAACTTGCCCGGACTCAAGGAGGAGAAACAGGGCTGCAAGTCTACCCTATATATCCCCAACTTCTATTTGTGCTCTTGTTTCTTCTTTTTCTTTTTTTATCTTTAACTGAAGGCGGCACAAAACAGCAAGAGACAGAGAGAAAGAGAGCCCCCCGAAAGCCTAGGAGCACGAGCAGTTCTCACCATGTGGCTGACCGAGCCCTCCTAGCTGCCCGGAGAAAGCACAGGAATAAAGCCTGCAACACAGCTTTCCCGCATCTGTGCCGCTGCTGACACCACGAGGCGCTAGGCTTCACTCCGCAGCTAGGCTGTCACCCGCTGCACCGTTACCGCTCTCCCTCCTGTACCTGGAAGAGAGCACAAAGAAGAAGAAGAAGAAGTGCTCAGGACGCCGCCAATCATGTCACATACACCCCGCGCTCAGCTTGCACTCTGCTTTGATGCAGGAGATGTTCCCTCTCAGGCAGCTGCACCAGCGACGGCGGCTCCTCACCCGCTGATGGGATTGGGAGCTGCCAAAGTCCCGGGATGCCAGAAGAAACCCCTCAGGACTATCAAGGAGGAGGGGGGGGAATCCTCCTTTGCAGTCCCACCTAAGAAGCCACGAAAGGCTGTAACCCGGGGCTGGCTGCCAAGCAAATCTCCTCTGCCTTTTTTTTCCTTGAGTTTCCCAACTTTAAACAATGAAATAAAACAAACCAAAAGGGAAATCAACAAAAACCCCAACTAAACTAGCTCCTTATTTGCTCCTTCAGTGAGCCCAGCACCTAGGCTCACCACCTCCTCCAGCTGCTTGGAGACTGAGCATACTGGGAGCTGGTGGGAGGTGATAGTGGTATCTGTACTGGTGACATCAAAAGGTAACATGCTCAGTCTCCAAGCTGCTAGAGGAGGTGCACTACCCACAGGTGCGGGACTGGACTGGAGGGACAATAAGGAAGAAAGAATTATTTCAAAAAGAAAGAAGAAAATACCGGGGCTGGTGTCGGTGAAGGCACCGGTGTAGACAGAAAGGCAGAGCACAGAATTTAACCAAAAAATATCATGTTTCGGCGGTGACAGGAAAGAAAAAAACCTGCTGGCTCCTCAGAAAATGAAGAGCTAAAGAGAGGACTTGGGAAGGCAGATGCGCAGGCGCAGTGGATTGCTCCCAAACGTTTTCCAGTTGGACGCTGGGGAACATTTCTGCGTAAGCTCCATCGGTATGGACATCACCCATATGTGAAGACTGCATTCCTGTTTGTTCCTGGAGATTATAAGAATTGATATTTGTTGTTCTTTTCACTTTGAAGTCATTCAATTTAAGTGCCTCAATAAAAATGTCTAGATTTTATACCAGTTTTGTATTGTCCAAGTATCTATTTATCTAAAAGGTTAGTGAATAACACAGGACTGTAACATAAATTTCTTCATCAATCTTTTCAACACCAGGGAGATTAGGGAAATTAATCACCTGATGTCGGTACCAGGCAAAATGGTAGAAAATTTTCCAAAAAACAAAAATTACTAGATAGATATCACTTAATGCAACAGAGCTAAAATTATTTATTTTATTTATTTATCATTTCTTATAAAATGAATTTGGCAACAGCAAGCCTTACCTTACCAATGCTTTAAAAATGTCTGACGGTGTTCAGCATGTAGAAAAGGACAAGACAGCCAGTTGATACAGTGTATCTGAATTGCAAAGCTTCCAAGTTACCTAGTACCAGGAGGGAGATTTTAGGCCAATCCTCGGTTTCTGACAACCCTATTATGAGACATCATGGGACCTATGGCAGCGAATGCAATGAGTAAAATCAGAAACTAGAAATGTCACACCACTTTAAGTTCAAAATCAGGCCTGACAAAAGAATTTATTTTATTTAGCTGTATTTATTTAGCTGTATTTATATCCCGCTTTTCACCGGGTCAAAGCGGTCAATTGGGGGATACATTTAACACGAGGGGATATGAGACACATACGCTAATACTTACAGGGAACATGGGCAATGGAGGGTTAAGTGGCTTGCCCAAGACCACAAGGAGTGCCTATAGGACTAGAAATCCCAGTCCCTCCGGCCTGAGATTGCTGTCCCCAGGTGGGACTTGAACCCCCGGCCCTCCGGCCTGAAGTACCTTGTCCTAATGTAAGATATGCCATACTGGGTCAGACTAAGGGTCCCAAAAAGGTGCACAGATTCAATGCTGCTTATCCCAGGGATAAGCAGTGGATTTCCCTTGCCCTATTTTTATAATGGTTCATAGACTTTACCTCTAGGAAGTTGTGCAAACCCTCTTTTAAACTCAGCTACACCAAACAGCTTTACATCCTCATGTAAAGAATTCCAGAGTTTGATTATACGTTGAGAGAAAAAAATATTTTCTCAGATTAATCTTAAATGTTACAAAATGACCAAAATGTCTCTCTCCTGGAAATGGATAAACTTACATAGTAACATAATAAATGACGGCAGATAAAGACCAGTATGATCCATCTAGTCTGCCCAGTAAGATGGCAAGAGTAGGTGCACCCCTGTTTGTTGAGAAATTAGATAGTTTATTTATTTTATTTTATTTATTTAAAGTTTCTTTTATACCGCGCTATTCGACATCAGCGCGGTTTACAGTGAACAGAAATTACACTTCACAAAATTGATCAGTGCTTACAATGAACAGGGCAATACATTAAACAGGTTACATTAAACAGGTTTCTTAAACATTAAACAGGTTACATTAAACAGGTTTCTTAAACAGAGAACATAATAAACTATGTACAGAAGGCAACTATATACAAAGCCGCTAAGTGCAGCTATATGATTCCTGATGAGAGCGGAAGCAAGGTGAGATTGCCGCTAGTTAAGTTTATTTTGATTTTATCCTGTTGCTATAAAAGGGATCCACTGTCTGTCCCATGCCATTTTGAATTCTGTCACTGTATTTGCCCCCACCACTTCTGAAAATACCGAAGTTGCTATTTGCAAAGTCCCTTATAAGAAACTCCTAAGGAAATTAAAAAGACATGGGAAAGGAGGCAGTTTCCAATCCACAGTAGGTTATTATCTAAAACACTGGTATGCACTCCCAGTTCTCGAGTGCCACAACACATCAGATTTTGAGAATATCCCTAATGAGTATGCATGAAATTATTTTGTATACAGTAGAGATGGTATGCATAGAAATCTCTCTCATGCATATTCATTAATGAAATTCTGGAAACCCGATTTATTTACAACCCTTGGGGACTGGAAGGGACTATCACTGATCTAAAAACAGGAAAACAGAAGAACTATATGATCAGTTTTCTCAATGGACAAAGTTAATCAGTGGAGTTGTATCCAGGATCTGTAGTGATGGGTGCTTTTCACATATTTATAAAAAGATTTACAAAAGCGAATAACGAACAAGATGATCAAATTTACAGAAGGTACAAAAATATTCAAAGCTTTTAAATCATGAGCTAATTATGAGGTGTTGCAGTAGGACCTTGCAAAACTGAGGAAGATAGGCATTTAAATGGAAATTAAATTTAATGTGCATCACATTGCAACTGTCCATGTAGGGAAAAATAATCCTGATTATGTTTAAATAATGATGGGTTCCATATTAGCAATCACCACCAGGAAAAGACCTTGGAGTCATTAAGGACAATATATTGATATCCTCAGCATAGTGTGCAGAGGTGGTAAAAGAAACAGAATGTTAGTAATTAATGGAAAGGAAGAGAAAACAAAACTATGAATATCATGATGCTTTCGTATAGATCTAAGCTACAGCATTGCTGTGTATTAGTGTTTCAAGGGACAGACGTCAGAAACTCGACAAAGCAATGGTTTTGTCTCGTTCCAACCAGATACCAACTTGATTTGCATGAACAGGCAATTATTGATCTGCCAAACTGGCTCTCTCAATGTCCTGTAACTAAGAAACCTATGTCAGACAATAAACCTAAGACCAGATCATATCTTCGTTTTCCTCAGAATGGCATTAGCTACTCTTCCATGCTGATGATCAAAGGCATCACTGGTTTTATCTGGAAAGTAACAAGTGCGCTTTCTGCTAGCCCATTGCACATGAAGAGCAATATTTCCATGATGTTACGGAAAGTGTACAATATATGTTTTGTCTCAATAAAGAAATTTAACATAAAAAATGAAAAGGGGTGATAGTCTCCCATTAGGATTTTTTATGAAATGTTGGAAGTGTTTATTTTAATGCACCCAGAGAAAGAAATAGTCAAATCTGAACAGGCCTAACTGCCTTTAAAAGAAGATAGATATTTTTGGTATTATTTTAGAAGCCATATTTGCAATTATATGTGTATTATACTGGCAATTTCACATGTAAATGGCATCCATGTGTAAATAGCAATTTTAGGAAGGGCCAATATTTACACATAGAGGTATGTTTACTAAACCGTGGTAATGTAGCATCGGTAATGTTAATGTTACATTAGGTAACATTAACATGCAATAATGTTACCGGCAGTGGTAAATGTCCCAGAGGGTGAAGAGGAGGCGGAGAGTAGGGGTCAATGTGTGGGGAGTGGGCGGGGAGAAGCCCCTGCTACACTAACACTGGAACAGTAATGCCAGGACTTTACCGCCAGTGAAAACTTGTCTGTAAATGCACGTTTGCAGGAGAGAGACACCATTTCAGTGTCAGCAATGTACAGCACAGAAAGGGAGCCCAAGAAAAGTGATAGTAGTGCTCCATTTGCAGTCACAGCATAGTGCCCAAGTATGAAAGGGCACTATGGTGATGGTACAAATGGGGCAAAGGGAGCTGCAGGTTTGGACTAGGCGGTCGCCTAGGTGGAACACAGAAACTGGAAATCAGCAAGACAGCGTCTGACCAAGGTCAAACATGCCCAGTATTCTGTGTTCCAGTGTCCCATCCAGGGTACACATACCCAGCAGGTATCCCAAACGTCACACAGGAACCACTATGCCTGTAATGGGGCAAGCAGTGCACATCTGGGGACCACTCTAACAAGGGTCTATGGACCTTCACCAGGATATGTTCCAAACTGTTCGTAAACCCAGCTAAACGAACACCCTTTACTACAGCCCCTGGTAAGGCACTGCAGGGTGTGACCACGTGTCGTCTGAAACATATATACACCCAGTAGTCCAAACTGGGTACACTGCACCTGCACTGCATGCCCTAGCCTGTCCACAGTCTGCTGGCATAACACAATCTACCTATGTTTACCTGGTCCAACCTAGCCAATAGTTGCTAGATCACCAACCTGACACCCAGCTGTCTCTCCCCCAGGTGGAAGGGACATAACATTGGCAGGCTGTGATGGGGGGGGATGAGTGGATGTCCATGTATGCCTCCCCACCCCAGACCCTGCACCCTAGGAACCCGCCTATCTGCACATTGGATGTCCTGGGACTGTGCTCTACCAGCACCAACAGCATATGGGCATGTCAGCATGGTGGGGGGGGGGGGGCTGTTGGTGGCAGTGGCACCCGCCTGCAGTGGACCAAGGCCATGCCCTATTCCAGTGCGTGGTGTGCAGTGCAATAGACAAGGTCTGTCTGATGGAACACAAAGATAGGCACAGCAGTCCCTGGGGCTATGTGGCAAAAGTGTGGTGCAGTACACACAGACAGTGTGTCTTGGAGCAGAGGGTCACAGGTTCAGGTCCCAGATGTGGATCTTACAGAGCATGTCCCTACATTTTACCCTACACTGCAGATACAACATGTGCAATCCCCAAAGCATCAGACAACAGGGGTACAAACACCCCCACACACAGGCTCCA
Source organism: Ichthyophis bannanicus (assembly GCA_033557465.1). Taxonomy (NCBI): domain Eukaryota; kingdom Metazoa; phylum Chordata; class Amphibia; order Gymnophiona; family Ichthyophiidae; genus Ichthyophis; species Ichthyophis bannanicus. Next base: position 58,198,296 of record CM066047.1, on the reverse strand, counting down.
CCATCCAAAGCTTCATGGAGAATCAGGCTGTTGGCTCCGACACACAGAGCAGCAGTTATCAGTAGAGCACTACTACTAGCTCCTGCACAATTAGCACACATTAGCAATGCCTGCACTGTGATCGGGACCAGTGTGGCGGGCAGGGTTGCCAGCCAGCCCTATCTTTGCACAGTGCTGCAATATGAGTGGGGGGGGGGGGGGTGTATGTCTATCCATTGTTTTGTGGCTTCCTACTCCTCACTGGGCCTCACAATGCTTACACTGTTTCCAGCATTAGCCTGCAAATGTGCATACTGAGGAACAAGATATTGTGGGTATGACCCGGACAGGGCGGATTAGGCAGGATGGATCGGGGGGAGGGGTAGGGCAATGGCTGGGACATCGTAGTGTCGACCACCACCTGCATGGACAGGGTGGCCACAGCATGTCATGCTGGGAGGACACACTCACTCTGACCGAGCAGTGACCATGGCACGGCTATGTTCCCACATAGTGCTATATAGTATCTGTCTCTAGTGATATCTGTGTGCTCTCTGTTCTGGGGCCCAATCACTGAGGCAACTGCTGGGTGTCTGTGCTGACCTTGGTGGTTGGCAGCTGAGGTCTTCCAGGCCTACTCCCAGCATTACTGATGGTCTGCCAGTGCCCTAGTAATAGGTACAGATGTGACCTACTGATCCAAACCCCCCTCCCCCCCCGGAGGACAGCCTTAGGCCAGCATAACTGGGGTTGCTGGTCCCACAGCCACTCTTCATGGCCGTGCCACATCTCCCTCCACTGCCTCAGTTACAAAAGGTAGATTGCAGGCCCTTTGCGGACAAGGGGCATATACTGTACACCACTTTGACCCAGAGAAGGCAGTATATAGGCAATGCTACATAAACCTCATGCGAGTCTAGACTCCCCTCTGCCCTAGTAATAGGTGGCCATGGCAGCCACAATGCAACACTGGGTATGCATTATTCTGGGTGGGTCCCGATCCACCATGGCTAGATGTGACTGGGGCATACAGATGGACATAGGGTGACTTTAGGTTCCACTGCAGGGAACACTTGCCACCCACTGGTAGTGAAGGGGGATCTGCAGCAGAGCCCATCTCTAGCACCACAGGTACTGCGGACCTGGTGCTGGGCGCCCATCCTCCCCCTCAGGGTGACCACAGAACCTGCACAGTGGCATGGTCTATAGCTACTCTATGCCAGTATCACACACTGTCAGCTGAGGTACTGGAGAGGTGCATTCTCCATTTGGTGATCAGCTGTGGACTGCTGTTCTGCATGTTCATTGCATCATGGATACTGGTGGGGCTACTCTATCCTGGCACACACAGCAGACATTTTGTGCGGTGACCTGCCATCTTTCTGTATCCAGCCATTGCTGTGTACAGAACTGTGGAGGTGTAGCCTACTGGTTAGTACAATGATTCCTTAGGCAGGGGTCATGGGGTCAATTCCTTTTTGTTCTCTTTTTTTATGCCTGTCCTACTCAAATCATTTTCATGCCTATAACAGTCACGTCTCTGCAGATCTGTGCTGCCAGCCCATAACACCCTCATCTCAGTTGCCAACCATCCTTCAGCCCATCTATCTGCCTCTGTCAGCTGTGTACAGTCCTGTCTTCTTGTGCTTCTTGTACCTTTTTCTGCATTGTGGCTCTTCATGCTTGCCTCGCCTGTGCCTGATCTGCACGGCACCACTATTCTTCTGTCCTCCTATCGCTGCAAATATCCTGCCACCTCTGCCTCCACTGGGGGACATGTATTCCCATCCTCTGCCACCCACTGTCATTGCAGCACTTTACAATGGCAACACCCTGTGCATTAGTACAGCTGCCTCCAACATGTTTGTCCACTTTACCAGCTGCCACATAAGATGCCCGCAGATATGGCAGGTCCATCAGCTCCCATCTCTCCTTCCTTCCATTACTTGTTCATTGCCTTTCCTTGGTTCTCTTTCCAGTGTTAGGGTTACAGCTGTTACATCTTAAGGCATGTTTGTCAACCTTAACATGCCCTAAGGTGCATGCTTGTCACCTTAACGTGCGATGTCCTGTTAACGTGCGTTAAACGGCCCATTGCTCCATTTATGCCGGAATGCCCCCTACCTGCCCACTGCCTTATATGGCTTCAGGTACCTTAACACTGCCCTTACCGCTAGTAACTTTACCGCGGTTTAGTAAACATACCCCATAGATATCTTTACTACATATAAGCTGCAAGGGGTGCATCAAAAATCTACATGTGAAATGGAAAATACAGGTGTATGACCAAAACGTCCATGTGAGGATTTACACCTGCTCTCTAGCATGTTTAGGTTTTTAAAAAGCGTTTGCTTTGGCTAGCCCTTTATTGCAGGAATTAAGGAAATCATCTTCACTAATCCCCAGGTACATTTTTATATTTCTCGCTCCACATTGAAATTAGAAAAAGATTGCAGCATCTGTAGTAACTGGCAGCATTTACACATAATTACAGATAAATGCATGGCACCTACACATGTAGGTCGCGAACTGTCCGCCTCCACAGAAGACACCAAGGATTTTAGGAAACAACTAAAGACTACTATTCCTGGAGCACTACGGCCCGAACACATTTTGAGACCGCAACCATGGACTAACAACTTCCCCACACGCTCTTTGCACAATCTCTGTATAAAGCTCATGATGTAAATAGCGCACTCTAATCATCACGCCCACACATCACTGTACATTTATACACACCTTGAACCCAAATACAATTCAATTGATTGTTTGCTGTGTAACCGCCTTGATTAAAGGAAAAGGCGGGATAGAAATACCATTAAACAAATAAATAAAATAAATAAATAAGTGCCAGCACTTACACATGTACAGTATGTAGCCTCTGGTTTTCCCCCACATATAAAATGGCTCCTCCCAAATTACTTGAAAGCATATTCATGTGCATTCCTGCACTTCTTTCTAGGTATTTTAGAGACAATACAATGTTGAGCAGAGCCCTTTATAAAATACCACCAGAATTGTAAACTTCATAACCTTAATGTCTGACTTCAAATCCATACATCTTTTCTAAAATGTGCCTATTTATGTGTAACTTAATTTCATAACACTAATATAAACATTTACTATTTTGTCATTTCAATCATTATAAAAGTACACTGTTTAAAAAATGAAAGATTTCTAACACAGACTGTCAAAAACAATGGACAGTGCTTATGTTTTATGCCTTAGTTTGAGTTTCTTGGAAGCAACATAATTTATTTAAAAGCATTTATAGCTCGCTGATCTGAAATATTTGTCTTAAGCGAATTAAAAAGGAGAAATTTTAATTTACCGTTAATTTCTTTTCCTGGAATCCTGCTAGACCGGTCCAGACTAGTGGGTTTATTCCCTCTGCCAGCAGATAATGGAACAGAGAAAAAAAAAACAGAAGCTTCAGCGACATCAGCATTGGTAGTTAACCCTTGACCCCTAAGAGTCAGCTTCAGTATGCCACTAGCAAAGCATAAGGACTTCAGAAGAAAAATAACAGCCCCACAAAAAGGCATAATCAGCCAACTGGCTAACTGGAATTTGCTAACAAGGCTAACAAGCAGCTGAGGTCAGTACAAGGCAGAGAACAGCCAGAGGCGGTCAGACACGCAAACAGGATCACAGCTAAGCATCAGCAAGACTAGTTCCCAGGACTGAAACAAAAGGGCGGGTCCTGGACTGGTCTAGCAGGATTCCAGGAAAGGAAATTAACAGTATGTGAAATTTCTCCTTCCAAATCATCCTGCTAGACTAGTCCAGACTAGTGGGAAGTATCAAAGCTACTCCACCCCTGGGCAGGAAGAAACAGCCACAGCCAACATGGTGGCTCTGAAGCGAGCTGCTTCCCTGGCTTGGAGATCCAAATGATAGTGGCAGGCAAAGATAGACAGGGAGGACCAGGTAGCCGCCTTACAAATGTCAAGCAGGGCAAACCATGACATTTCCGCCCATGAAGCCGTCTGGGCCCGTATGGAGTGGGCATGAAGCCCAGTGGGTACTGGTTTACCCTGAAGATAGGCTGATGCAATGGCCTGCTTAATCCAGCATGCGTTAGTCGCCTTAGAGGCAGCTCTGCCTTTTTGCAAGCTGGCTGTGAGGACAAACAGATGATCGGAGAGATGGAATAAAGATAAAGGTGTTAGTGAACTTGAGATAGCAACGCAATGCCCTACTGATATCTAAAAAATGGAAGTCCTTATTGCGACCTGAGCATTGCTCTTTCTGAAAGGCAAGAAGTGATACAGTCTGATTCACATGAAAATCTGAGAGAAGTTTTGGCAAAAAAAAAAAAAGAAAGGACGGTCCACAGGGTCACCCCCTTCTGGAGATAAGGACAGGAACGTGCCTGAAGTTCAAAGAGGCACTGTGCTGAAGTAACTGCTACAAGCAGGACAGTTTTCAGAATAGCCCTACGCAAGGACTCGAAAGGAGTACATGTGAGAGCGTGAAGTATCAAGGATAGGTCCCAAAGCAGCACAACTGGAAAGGCTGGAGAGTGTGGATGCCGCGGACAAAAACGGGCCACATCCACATGGGAGGCTAGAGAACAAACACAGAGGGGCCCTCTGAAAGAGGTTAAGGCCGCCATCTGAACCCTCAAGGAATTCAAGGCAAGGCCCTTATCAACACCATCTTGAAGGAAGGAGAGAATCTCTGGCACTTGCACGCGCCAAGGAGAAAGGGATCTGTTCGTGCACCAATCTTCAAAGAGATGCCAGACCCGGCCATACACCCAGGAAGTGAAAGGTTGCCACGCATGTAGTAAGGTAGCCACCACAGTAGCCTTTTCACACTAGCCAGTGTCTTTCAAGAGCCAAGCCATAAGCAAATAGGGAGCAGGATTGTCCATAACGATTGGCCCCTGCCGCAGCAGGCCTTTGCTCACACCGTGTGGGAGGGGATCCGCCATAAGCACCTGAATGGGGTTGGCATACCATACTTGACGCGGCCAGTTCAGCACCACCAGTACTACTTGGCTGATGTGATTATATATGATGAAGTACCCAGCCTATCAGTGCCCACGGGGGAGGGGGAGGAAGATGTACAAGAGTTGTGACGGAAGCTAGGGTTGGACAAGTGCATCGAGCCCCTTGGCCCACGATTCCCTCCATTGGCTAAAAAAGGACGCCACCATGGAGTTTGCAGAGGTGACCATCAGATCCAGAGCTGAATGCCCCCACTGCTCCTGAACACCCACAGGACTAGCTCCCACTCACTGGGGTCCAGCATATGACTATTGAGGAAGCTGGCCTGTACATTTTTCACCCCTGCAATGTGTTGGCATCGAGAATGCTTGCAAATTGTGTTCTACCCATGAGAACAAGAGGCCTATTTTCCAGGGCTATCCCTGGACACTTGGTCCCGCACTGCCGGTTGAGATAAGTCACCATCGTGGCATTATCTGACAGCACTCAAACTGTTTGATTCTAGAAGAGAGGCTGAAAGGAACGTAGAGCTAGGCGGACAGCGTGTGCCTCGAGGTGGTTGATGGTCCAGAAGGCCTCACGCCTCGATCACGTGCCCTGTGCTGTCTGCTCAAGGTAAAGCGCTCCCCAGCCAGTCAAGTTGGCATCAGTGGCAATGAGTAACCAGTGAGGTACTGCTAGAGGAATTCCCTTCAACAGGAGGCCCCAGCAGAGCCACCGCTGAAGAGTGTGGTGCACCCAGAGCAAAAGAGGCAACCGAATCTCATAGTCTTGAGTGTACATGGACTAGCGAGAGAGCAGATATTGCTGAAGTGGATGCATATGGTCCAAGCTCAGGGGATGAGTTCTAATGTGGCCACCATGAAGCCCAGGACTTGCAGACAGTCCAGACTGGGGGGGCTAAAGTGCACTGAAAGAGCTGGAGCTGCTTTTGAAATTTAATGCATCTGTCCTGGATGAGAAACACATGACCCGCTCTCATGTCAAAGTGGGCTCTGAGGACTTCCAGAGACTGAGTTGGATGAAGACAGCTTGGCATGATTCCCTACCCAACCGAGGCCCTCTAGAAAGGCTACGATGTGAGAAATTGCCGAGAGAGCTTCCTCGTGAGACTTAGCCCTGATGAGCCAGTCATCCAAGTAAGGGTGGACCCAGCACCCTTGTCGAAGTAAGGACGCTGTGACAACAACCATGACCTTGGAAAATGTACAAGAGACCGTGGCCAGGCCAAATGGCAGAGCCCAGAACCGACAGTACTGACCGAGAATCATGAAGTGCAAAAAACGCTGGTGGTCCTCACAAATCAAAATATGGAAGTAGGCCTCCGCAAGGTTTAGGGTCACCAGAAACTCAACTGGATGGACAGCCTGTATGGCCCACTTCAGGGTCTCCATCCGAAACTGAAGCACACAGAGACAGCGGTTGACTCCTTTGAGATCTAGGATGGCACAGAAGGAACCGTCCTTTTTGGGAACTACAAAATAGATAGAATAATGACCAGAACCTCTTTCTGACGGGGAGAACTGGATGAATCGCCCATAGCTGAAGGAGATGCTGCTGAGTCACACTGATTGCAGCTCTTTTGGCCACGGATCCGCAAGGGGAAACCAGGAAGGCATCTTGTATAGGCTTTGCACAGTCGAGGACATAGCGTTGTGCCATGACCTTGAGCACCCATTTGTCCAAGTTAATGTGGGTTCATTCATGGGCAAAAATGCTGAGCCAACCACCATCCTGTGGTGTCCTGGAAAGATCTAAAGCCCATTAGTGGGAGGACCGAGCAGCCCCAGAGAACTTGCTGGAGGAAGAGTTAATTGTCTTGCGAACAATGGATGCTCTGAAAAGACTGTGGTTCAGATTCTGATTTCATGGAGCCAGAACCTTATTTCCCGGGCCAGTATCTTTGGGAATCTCTGAAACGACAGCATTGACCTTCAGAAAACATAGCCACCTATCCAAATCCGCTGGGTACCAGACACAAAAGCAGCCCAAATGTTGAGTGGAGTGCAAGGACGCATCCGAAGCATCCCATTCCAATAACACCATTTGCTGAAGTTCCATGGTATATGGGAAGGCCCTGGAAGGCTTATGAATCCCCAAAATGATAGGGTCTGGTCGGATCTGCATTTTGCTCAGCCTGCGGACTGGAGATGTGCAGAGCTTCCACAATTTGAGAGATTAGAGCCTGGAGCTCATCCTTGTGGAACAGATGCACATCCTGACCCTCCTTGGAGTTTTCAGAGTTATCCTCTGACAGAAAGAGCTCCCCATCCTCCCAGACTGAGCCAGAGCTGACATCAGGGGTTCAAATCCCACTAGAGGACAGCAACCTTGGGTCGGAAGGGCTGGGGTTTCTAGTCCCACAGGTGCTCCTTGTGGTCTTGGGCAAGCCACTTAACCCTCCATAGCCCATGTTCCCTGTAAAATAGTTATCTCCAAGTTATAATGCCCTGTTCAATGTAATTTCAGTTTGTTCAATGTAAACCGCACTGATGCAGAATAGCGCGGTATATAAGAGAATGTAAATAAATAAATAAATAAAATCATGATCCTTAGAGAGGCACTCTGTCCTCCTCGACAGATTGCCAATATCCAAAAGCCATCTCTTGCACAGTCTTTAGCTGGTATGGGTGAGGCAGGTCTGGAACGCTTCCTGGAATGGGAGTCATAGTTTCCAGGGAGGCGGGAGCCAGAGGTCCCAAGCCTGATGAAAGAGGAGCACGAACTGAGAATCAGTTGCATCAGACTGCTGTGACTGTTGAGGGAGCTGAGATTGTTCAGGAAGGAGAACCAGAGGGAAAAAGAGTCAGTACCTGCTGTTGAGGCCGCCCCAGAAGGACTCAGGAACAGAGCTGGAGGAGGATCTGAGCCTGCCTGTCCTGAAGAGGTACCACCCACTGTAGACAAGCCACCTTGAAGAACAAGCATAACAGAGGCTGCCTGATAAAACGCAACATTTGCGTCCACAGCCTATGCGGCATTGTGAAGCGGAAACCATTTGAATGAACAAAGGGGTGATCAAACTGAAAAAACGGCGGGCAGAGCGAAAAGGAACAATGTTCACTTTCCCACTCACAAAAATGGCGGCCACGCTTAATGAAAAATGGCAAGAAGCCACTAAAGAACAGGCTGCACCTAGATCACAAGGAGCTTGTGACGCCGAAAATCGCCGCTGTGGACTGCTGATTAATTTAAAAAAAAAAAAAAGTTATTGCCGGAAGATAAGAAATTTAGATTCCCACAGCCTGAAAGCACTACAGGTGGCTGCTTCTCTCAGCTATGCTAAACAAAATGGCGTCAGCACAGGGGATGATGGCCCAAACAGCAAGACGGGCTCCAATGGCTCGTGAAGAGAATTAGTACAGAGGACTTCCCCCCCTCACCAATACTGTACTGGCGGTAGAGAGAAAGAAGGGAAAGGTAGGACTCACTGTCCGATGCCCTCTGAAGTCGGTTAGGATCCTCCATTTGTCCAGCGGCACGGACAAAAATTGCCGAAGTGCCTTCCCTCTAGCAAAACTTGCTTTTTTTTTTTTTTTATAACTTTAATGAAAATAAAAAAAATATAGAACTAAGAAAGGCTGGCAGCTTTTCTGGTCAGGCTGTTCTTCTGTAGGGGGGAGAAAGCTGAACTCTCCTCGTGAGGAGGAGCTCACTCCCTCAGAGAGGTGCTCAACTCTCAACTGATCCTCTTGATCAGGAGCAAACCTCAAATAGAAGAATGGAAACCCCTTGGAGACACCTTGTGCATTCTGGAGACTTCCGTTAGGAAAAGAAAATCCTACACTGACAGGGAACCCCCCTCAAAGACTCTGTCAGGAGCTGAAGATGAAGTCCGCCATCTACTGGAGACAGAGAAAATACTTAAACTGATCCCTAGGGGTCAACTACCAATGCTGATGTCACTGAAGCTTCTGTTTTTTTCTCCGTCTCCATCACTGCTGGCAGGGGGTTAATCCACTAGTCTGAACTGGTCTAGTAGGATGAATTTTAATACAACTTAAAAACAACAGAAAATTAACAAATAAAATTATGAACATAAACCAACATGGTAATATACAAACAATAACAGTACAAAAAAAGAAAAAAAAATCTTACACCAGCAGTACATTGTTGCTAAAGTTACTCAATGAAATATCTGAAGCAGAGCAAATTGTTTGTGGGAAACGATGAGAGTTCACCTTTTTAAGAAGAGACAGATGTTTTCCTCCAACCTAATCTCAGAAGGCAGAGTATTTCAAAGAACTGGCGCTACTACCCTCAAAGCTAGCAAAAGCATCTCCACTAAGGGGTAGGTTTACTAAAGTGCACTCTCAACATAGCGCAGGCTATCTGCTATTAGGCCACGTCAGCAGATAATGCAGAGCAAGTGCAAATAGTGCAAAAAATCACTGCACTCTACAGAAACCACATTAGCTTTCAGAGTGGACACGTCAGCAACATATAGCTACCGCAGGCATCAATAGCACATAGTAACCAATGGATCTGCAGACAGCGCAGGTGTAACTATTGCCACCTCAATGAGTGGTGTTAGCTGTATCCATGATGCTGTTGGGCAGCGATCTCTGCATTTTTTGATGCAGTATCTGCTAAGGAAATGCTTTCAACACCCTTGACAGATAGAAGCGCATTAGCTGCAAACACGGTGGGCTATTCGCATAAAAGCGCATTAGCTGCAAATGCCTAACGTAGTTTAGTAAACAGATCCCCAAGTGCAACAGCTCTGGAGATGATAAACTCAGCATTCCCTCTATAGTGCACCACCTACATTCCTATTGTTAGGGCTAATGTAACAAAATTGTATTTTCATTTATACAAACCAGGCAGGATCCATGGGTATCCCACAGAAACTGCCTGCCTGCTGTTGACTAGACTGTAAACTCCATTGAGTACTATGTGTATTAATGTTTAATTAATATTTTCCTATTCTTCTCTTGAGAAACCCAGAGCATGAAGTCACTTCCCTTCCTGAGCAACCTGTAGCCTACAACTGGTTATCTATCTCCCCATACCAAGATTTCCCAAGAACAGAATTGTGGACTAACCACACCAACAGCAGCTCAGAATTTATCAGAACAGATTATGCCTGCCTCACCTCCCACCCCCTCCCCCCTTATCGTGAAGGCACTATGGTATTTTTCCTTCATTGGGGGAGGGGGAGGGAGAGGAGGAAGGGATACCTTTGTGGAAGCGGGAAGGAATCATTACTCTGCTCCCTCTCCCCATGCAACAATATCACTTCCAAGCAGACAAATCAACAGAGAAATAGAAACATTGATGAATGTCACCCCATAGTGTGCAAAATATAAAAGATAATGGATGTATAATAATGGATAATGGATAATGGATAATAATGGATAATGGATAATGGAGTGGAGGATGGATATGGATAATGGATAATGGATATGGATATGGATATGGATATGGATAATGGATATGGATAATGGATAATGGATAATGGATAATAATGGATAATGGATAATGGATAATGGAGTGGAGGAGTGGCCTAGTGGTTGGGGCAAGGTACTTCAGGCCGGAAGGTCGGGGGTTCAAATCCCACTAGAGGACAGCAACCTTGGGTCGGAAGGACTGGGGTTTCTAGTCCCACAGGTGCTCCTTGTGGTCTTGGGCAAGCCACTTAACCCTCCATAGCCCATGTTCCCTGTAAAATAGTTATCTCCAAGTTATAATGCCCTGTTCAATGTAATTTCAGTTTGTTCAATGTAAACCGCACTGATACAGAATAGCGCGGTATATAAGAGAATGTAAATAAATAAATAAAATAAATAAATGTAAATTCTAAAAATTGACATTTTTCAGATCACTAAAGTGAAAATACATTTTTCTCTACTCCTTCTATCCCCACTGCTGAAACTGGAGACAAGAGGCTGTGAAACAAGTGGAGGCCTCAGTTCCGAAAAATCGGGGACATCTGATAGCCTTATCTTTAGGAGCACCACAAACAAGAGCTACCTCTCTCTCAAACTCTAAAATATACTATAACCACTTTCTGCTCACTATTAGTATAATCTGTCTGAAATATGCCTGTTCTTACTATTTTGCTTCCTACCATGATTAGATGAAATATACTCTGAAAGTGTTTTCAAATCTACCAAGTCTGTACTCCTATTATCTAAGTAATCTAGAGATCTTCTGCAATGTTTACTATCAGAAATTTGTAGCAGTACAATTAAAATATACATCCAGCTTACATTATCATCAGAAACAGGTAAAGCTCAATGTAACATATAACCTTAAAAAAAGGAATGTTTCAATCTTTATTATTATGGTAAACTCCTAATGGCAACTCTGTCAGTAAAGATTGCCTTTAAAAGTTTAATTAATTTAAGATATGTCTTAAAATATAGTGATGATTTCCAACACTTAAAAGATCTCTGGCACTGCAAGTTTTTGACCCTGATAACATGCTTGCTCACAATTAAATGTAATTTACATAATAATATCAAGCAAATGACCCTCATAACAAAAGTTATATTTTAAGTTTAGACACAGATTTAACTAAGCTCATGCTTAAAATCGCATAACTTTCTCCCCGAGTTAGATTTAGTTATGAAACCCAGTAATCTAGGTCTGAATTCCAACATGCTGCACTGCCAGTATTTTTCTCCATTGTCGGTGCAACAGATTTGTGCTTGTACACTGTATAGCACACTTGGTCATCTTTATGTACAACTGTAGAACAAAGCTTTCTACTTCAGATTTTGTACACTACTTTTTTTGCCATCTGATGAAATTCCTAGTAACAGAAAACAAATGAAACACATTTTGTCATGTGAGGATTCAATTTCTTAAAGGTGTCTAACACTGCTACAAAATGCCCTCAGTATCTCCTCAGAGATCAGGCATCCAAACGGGAAAAATCCCTAAAAAGACAGGTGCTCTTATACACGAAATACTTTTTATTTCCTAATCATGTTGTCAGAAGTGAAAGCAAAAGGCTGCAGGTTCCTGAAAAAGTGAAACACTTCAGAATTTGCTTTTCGAAACAGTTCTGCCAACAGTACAGAGAGGGCGTCCAGCTTCACTACTCTGTCAAACATGCGCCTCTTAAATTCAAACACCACTGGCCAGCAAGCGAGGGTCAGAAAGCCGCAATCGATTGTTACATTAATCAATTAAAGTATGAATTGTATAGTATTTCCCCATCGCCCCTCCCCCCAACACAAGTCCCTCAGAAAGTAGCGAAAATGTAAGCATGTGCTTATCTCCAACCTGCCGTGGGATCCCGACTAAATTATACCTGTGTCTGCTTCTTTATTTTCACCGGAGGAAACGGCGCCGGGAAAAGGGGGGAGGGGGGGGGTGTAAAAGTTGTGTTCGAGAACCGGAGCGACCTGGCCGGTTTTCATAAACAAATAAAATCAGAGGTATGAAATGACCAAGGGAGGTGCAAGACGGCGCCCTCGTTTCTTTATCCGCAGTGAGGTGAGGGGGCGGCGGACAATGGGCCCCCGACCCCGGGGAGCCGGCGCGTGAGGGAAGAGGGAAGGGTGGTGCGGGGACACGAGAAAGTTTGCGGCCACCGGTGCAAGGGGCAGGGTGGGGAGAGCTGAAGGGTGCTGCGGACGCAGGATGCTGGCCTAAGCGGCGGTGAGCGTCGCCATGGCAACGGGACAACTCGCGCACTCCGCCGCGTCCGTCAGCAGGGCCTGAGGCCTGCCACTTACCCCGGCGCCCTGCGCTTCCCGCGGGCCTCCCCTGCGTTTGTCTCCGCCACCGCCGAGCTCGGAACGGCTCACCCCCGCTCTCTGCGCACCGGGGAACTTCGGTGGAAAACTTTTGCCCGGTGCGGGCAGGCAGGCAGCTAGTAGGGCTACGGGTGCCGAAGGGAGACAAGATTAGTCTGGCGACGGCGCAGCCTACTGTTCAAATTCAACCCTCGTTGGCCGTAGCCCAGAAGAGGTGGTTCCTTCTTGGCTGCATGGAGGCACCCGCCTGGCTTTGAGTGCGTTAACCAGAAGTTGTGGTCTCCATCTGTGGCGTCACCATCCAGTCCCAAAAATGATCTTCCCGGCCTCCGGGACGGTGGTTACAATATTTAAAACGCCCTCTTCAGGTAAAAGATGAATGGCAAACTGAGACCTTTAGAAATTTTCGTAGAGAGTTCCACAGTACAAACGTTGTCCCCAGTCGCTTTTGTTAGTTATAAGCCGGCGTTGCTTTTTATCTTTCATCTTTAGACGACTGTAAATGTCAGCACAGGTGGTAAGAACCTTTAGGAAAAGAATTCAAGAAAAAGGGATCGTAAATCACTGGTGACCTGGATTAATTCATAATTAAGGGGCCCCTATGATATTAGGAGACAAATAGGAAGTAAGGTGCTTTAGAGTCAGACACATCCTAGTGGTTGCTGTTTTCGTAACTGAAGAGTAATGAAAGCAGAGGCTCAGAATGTTCTGGGGGTTATCAGTGGTGTAATACTAATCAGTATTGATTTCTGGGTGGGACCTGATGTTAAGAAAGATGGGCACTAGGCAGTGCAGATGTTGATGCCATCTCAGATTTTCCTCTCCCTGGGCCATGCCACCTGCCACTGACTGGGTGGGCTTAAGCTCCAAAAGAGAGGGGCATGGCCCATCCAAGGTTATGTCCCTGTAACTGTTTGGTATTTGATCCAAGAAGGATCCTCTAGATTTATAAGGAGTGAGTTCCTGGAACAGCCTGTGAGGGGTTCCAAATGGAACATGGAAAGAAAAGGAATATAAATGGTGCTTTACTCTAATGGGGATTTATATTTCTCCATGGACAAACAGGATAAGTGTCACACATTTATTTTTCTATACCAATTTATCTGGGAATCAAAGCAGTTTACATATAACCATGTCATTCAACTGTTACATAAAACCAAGAGACTGTATCTAATATAAAGATTGTTGTTAAGTGCCATCAAGTCGGTGTCAACTCATGGCGCCCCTCTGTATAGTTGTCCTAAATTGTGTTCAGTCTTCAGACAGCTCATTGTTGGCAGACTGCTACCCGTAGCTGCTGTTATTGTATCGGTCCATCTCATAGCTGGCCTTCCTCTTTTGTGTTGACCTTCTGTCTTGCCAAGTATGATATCTTTCTCTAATGACCTCTCTCTTCGCATGATGTGCCCAAAATATGAAAGTCAAAGTCTTGTCATCTGAGCTTCTAAAGAAAGCTTAAGTTTGATCTCCTCTATTACTGACTGGTTTGTTCTTCGGGCAGTCCATAGTATATGCAGTATTCGCCGCCAGCACCATAAGTCAAAGGCATCAGTTTTCTTCCCATCTATATCTTTTTCACTGTCCAGCTTTCGCATCCATATGATGTTACTGAAAATACCATAGTTTGAATGAGTCAAATTTTTGTATGGAGAAAGACATCTCTGCTCTTGAGAATCTTGTCTAGGTCTTTCATAGCTATTCTTCTAAGAGCAATGTGTCATCTGATTTCTTGACTGCTTCTTGCTTCTTTATTGATAGTTGATCCAAGTAGATTAAAGGTGTCCATGATTTCAATTTCTTCTCCTTCAACGATGAACTTATTGATTTTGCCAGTTGTCATGATCTTTGTCTTCTTTACATTAAGAATCATACCCATTTTAAGACTATGTTCCTTGATTGTGAGAAGCAAATGTTTCAGATCATCTTCACTTTCAGACAGTAATGTGGTATCATCAGCATAGCGAAGGTTGTTGAGTCTCCCACCAATCTTCACACCTCTGTTGTCTTCATACAGTCCTGCTTCTCTGATGATTTGTTCTGCATATAAATTAGAGGTAGGGGAAAGTATGCAGCCTTGTCGTATACCTTTGCTTATTTTAAACCTTTCTGTTTCTCCTTGTTCCATTCAAACTGTTGCTTCTTGATCACTGTACAAATTGTGCAAGAGAACGATCAGGTATTCTGGTATACCCATGCTTCTTAATGTGGCCCAGAGTTTCTCATGGTTTACACAGTCAAAAGCCTTGCTGTAGTCGATTAAAGCACAAATAGATATCCTTTTGGTATTCTTTCGTCTTTTCAAGAATCCATCTCACATCCGCGATGATGTCTCTCGTTCCTCGCCCTTTCCTGAACCCTGCTTACACTTCAGGTAGTAAGCTTGTTCCAGATATGATTGTAGTCTCTGTTGAATAATCTTCAGTATAATCTTGCTGGCATGTGGGATCAGAGCGATTGTGCAATAATCTTCACAGTCAGTTAGATCACCTTTCTTTAGTATTGGTATAAACACAGATCTTTTCTAGTCAGTTGGCCATGATGTTGTCTTTCAAATTATGGTAACAGCTGCATCAGATTGCTGTAATACTTCTATGGGAATGCCATCAGTGCCTGGTGCTTTGTTCTTTGATAAGGCTTTCAATGCTGCTTCGACTTCTTCTTTCATCACCAATGGTTCCGGATCATAAGGTACAGGTTGAAATGGCTGTTGGTCCACTTGATCTTTATCATATAAAAACTCTGTATATTCTTTCTACCTTTTCTTGATCATCTCAGCATCATTCAACATAGAACCTTGAGCATCTTGTAACATTCCAATTCGAGGATGGAATTTTTTCTTTAACTCTTGTAGCTTTAGGAAAGCTGATATTGTTCTTCCTCTAATAGTTTCTGCTTCTATTTCCTTGCATGTTTTATTGTAGTACTTTTCCTTGTCCTGTCTTGCTGCACATTGGAAATCTGAGTTCTGTGATTGTCTTGTCTTTCTTTCTCCTCTGGCTTTAGCTTCTCTGCGTTTCTGGGCAATTTTCAGAGTTTCTTCCGTCATCCATTTTGGCTGTTTTTTTGCTTTCAACTTTGTAGAGACTTCTCGCTTTCTTCCAAAACAACCTTCTTGATGTCATTCCATAACTCTTCTGGAGCTCTGTCATTTGTATCTAAAGTAGCAAAATGATTTTTTAGGCAATCTTTAAATTCCAGTGGTATATTCTCAAGGTCCTATTTTGCTACATTCATGAGTGGCTTGCTCTTTTTCAACTTTTTCTTGAGTTTGCATACTAGTAGATGTCAATCTGTACCACAATCAGCTCCAAGTTTTGTCTTTGTTGATGTTATAGAGCTTTTCCATCATTGACTTCCACAGGTGTAGTCAATGTGATTTTTGTACAATCCATTGGGTGAAGTCCATGTGTACAGTTGCCGCTTGTGTTGCTGGAAGAAGGTGTTTGAGATGAATAGATAGAATTCTGCAAGACCAACAATCAGTCTTTTTCTAGCTTCATTTCTGTTGCCATCCATATTTTCCAACCACTTTTCTGACTTCTTTGTTGCCATCGTTTGCGTTCCAGTCACCCATGACTATCAGGATATCCTGTTTGCATGTTCTGTCAATTTCAGCTTGTAGTTCATAGAACTCATCAATTTCATCCTCTTCTGTAGCTGTTGTTGGGGCATATACTTGAATTATAGTTGTGTTGATAGGCATTCCTCGTAGACGAATAGAGATTAAGCGTTCACTGACTGCAATGTATTTCATTACAGTTCTTGCAAGTTTCTTCTTTATTATAATTTGCCTTTCATTTCCAGCATAGTAGACCATGTGATCTGACCTAAATAAGGGGGAGTTGTGAATCAGTATTAGAGAGTTCATATATGTGAGTGTTTTCTGGGAGAAAGTGTGGCTTCCGGTTACGTTGGTGCAATATGGTTAGTCTTACGGAATGTCAGCTCATGTATTTCTCTTAGGTCAGAGATCAGGCACATACAAGGAAAAGGCTTTTGCTACAGTGTCTGTTGTTTCTTGGCTGAGAGACTTTAAGTATGTTGATTGGTTGTGTATGATCTTGAAGATATTCATTATTGATTTATATTTGATTTGGCTAGCTAGTGGTAGCCAGTGTAATTGCCTGAGAATTGGGGTAATGTGGTCCCTTTGTGGTGTTCCTACTAGAGATCATATTCAACATGCCCTGGCTTGGAAGTGAGGTTCATGACTGCCATTGTATGCGCAAAACTAACCCGGTTGGAGAAATTGCCATCAACACTCCCATCACACACACACACACATGCAGCCCCTGACACTCTCCATGATAGACACATGCACGCAACCCCAACACACACATGTATGCACACATACCCTGATACTTCTTGTCAAACACACATATGAACCCTTCCCCCCCCCCATGCCTGATTCTACAAATCGGGAAGACACGCCATTGTGTCACTCTGCAAGAGTATACTTTTCAACTAGTTTGTGCATGCTTGCACAAGCACGGGCCCAGATTTAGAAATAGGCAACTTCTTAGGGCACCACATTTTGAAGACACCAAATACCCAGGCTGAACAGGAGGCTGAATCTGCTTTCTTTAAGATCATGCGGTATGATCTCCTCACCACTCTGCAGACCTGCCTGTAGGTGCCAAGATCTTAAATCTGGCCCTGCGCATTCGCAAACAAATATGCTTTCGGACAGACAAAATTTTCAGCCGCTTGAACCTTCGACAATAGGTGCTACACCTAAGCAAAATGCTTCTAAAAACCTAATGTGTTCAGAGGCATATGCAAATCTTCCACCAGAGCATATACTATTACTACCATACTTATCATTTATATAGCACTAACAGGCATATGCAGCACTATACAAGTACACAAAAAGACAGTCCCTGCTACATAGAGTTTATAATCTGCTAAGGCAGGCAAACAGAACAACCAGGGAGAAGGGAATTCATGGGGAAATGATTAAAATGCAAATGGGTGAAGGGAGGGTAAAAAGTTGGGATCCAAAGGCAGCCTTGAAGAGATGAGTTTTTAGCCTGGATTTGAATAGGGCAAGGGTTGGAGCCTGACATACTGACTCAGACAGACAGTGTATTCCAGGCATATGGTGCAGCAAGGTAGAAGGAATGGAGTCTAAAGTTGGCAGTAGAAGGGCATAGATGAAAGTGATTTGCTTTGCCGGGGAGGAGTGTAGGGAGAGATAAGAGAAGAGAGGTAGTGAGGAGCCACAGAATGAATGCATTTGTAGATGAATAGGAGAAGTTTGAACTGTATGCAGAAATGGATAGGGAGCTAATGAAGTGACTTCAGAAGAGTGATTACATGAGTATAGTGACATCGGCAGAAGATTAGCTGTGCAGCTGAGTTTTGAACAGATTGAAGGTGAGCTAGATGAGTCAGTGGGAGACTAGTGAAGAGGAAGTTACAATAGTCTAGGTGGGAGGTGATGAGGAAGTGGATAAGGATCTTGGTAATGTGTCCTGAGAGGAAGGGATGAATTAAACAACACACAATTGGTAAACTAATACAAAGTAACACTTGAAATTGAGGAAATGTCTTGCCGGATGTAATGGTTGCCAATAAAACAAATGTGGATAATTTTGGCCCAGGTGGTGCAATAACCTGACAAAATGAGATATTGTATTTTGGCTCTCCCTTTTATGTACCTGTCTTGCATTGACAAGGAAGTGTGGTCAGCCCTCAGCATTCCTTGCAATAGATATATTCTGTCTTCTGGTCTGTTGTCCTGTGAATTCTTAAAGCCAAATAGAGATGAAAGAATTTATATAGTCTTCTCAATGTATTTCCTGTTGCCAGAGGCTTCACTCTGGCTTGGTCTTCACTTCTTTCCTTAACCCAAGCTTTCCTCAATTCCATTTGCTATCCATCACCTTTAGAGGGAGGCCATTCCTTGTATATACCACCTTCTCTACTCTGTAAAGAAACGTTTTCTGACACTACTCAAACTACCCTCTTTAGAACCTATTAAGGCCATTGGGAGGGAAAAGTGCCAGGCTGGGGGAATCAGCATGCCATGCCCCTGTCACTAGAGCATCATTGGAGGGTCCTACTCCTAGACTGCAAAAGTTGGGGGATCACTCAGAGTGCTACTTGGGCCAAGCAAGGGTCCTAGATTCCATTATCTTAACCACTTGTTCCTTATCACTTATTTAACAGGTGGTTGTTTTGGTTTTTTTTTTTAATATTGGTTTATCATTTCAGTCAAAACAGTTTACATTGTAAATTAAACTTGGCAATGTACATTAAACAGGGACATTGATAATTTGGATTTTTCGGAGGCAATAGAGGGTTAAGTGACTTGCCCAAGGTGTGTAAGTAGGAATCAAACCCTGGTCTCTTGGTTTCAAAGCCAGTGCTCTAACCATTAGGCTACTCCTCCACTCCTGTTAGACCAGTCCAGATGTGTGGGTTATGCTCCCTTGCCGACAGGCAGACTTGAGCATCTTTCAGTGATGTCATCTGGAGGTGTAACCACTGCTGCAGCACTGAGAAAAAGCCAGTAATTATATGCCTCCAGCAGGTGACAAGGTGTGTGTGTGTGTGTGTGTGAGAACTGGTGTAGCAGTGCAGATAGGCCTGAGTCTCCAGGCCCACACCACAGTGTAGAAGCCTAGGATTGAGCCTAATAGGGCTCTTTGAAGCAGGCTATACCCTTGACATCTGAAGCTAACAACTGCCCAGGATCAGAACTGGCCATGCCTAGGCATTCTAAGCATCCGCCTAGGTCAGCAGGCCTTTGGGGGTGCACACACACATTCTTTAAAGCCCACCACTGAAAGAGGCTTTAAAGGGCTTTCTTGACACTGTTGCAGTGTCGCTCCCCTCCTCCCCGAAACCCTATTTTTGGGCCTCCTATGGAGGAAACGTGGTGTGGGCAGCAGTAACAGTGGTAGGGGAGAGGGAAGAAGGGGGAGATTCTAAACATCTAGGGTGAGGGGTAAGGAAAGTGGGGAGACATGCTGGATATCTTAACAGGAGGGAGGAAGGGAAGGAGAGAAATACTGGAGACATGCGGTGGGGGAAGGGAAGAAGAGAGATGCAGAGTTGCTAAGTTACTCTGTTCCATGAGTGAGATTTTTTTTGCCAATTCTGGTTTTAAATTTGCATTGCAGTGCAATATGGTATTTGTAAACCCTGATTTTTATCCATTGGAATCAGTGCTGCAGGTCCCATAATGCATCAGGATGAGATTATCAGAAATCCAGGACTGGCTAAATTCTCACTCATGGATCTGGGTAACTTGGCAACTCTGGAGATGCAGGAGACCTAGGGGGAGGGAGTAAGGAAGGGTATATGCTGGAGACCTTTGGTGGGGGGTTGGGATGGGGAGATGCTGAACTATGGGTGGGGCAGGACAGGGTGGGGGTGCATGGCCAGTGGCTCACCTAGAGCATCAGATACCCTTCAGCTGGTCCTGCCCAGGATCCAGCTCTGTTTCCTATGGGTTATTAGTGCCTGGCAGACTGAGGAGCAGATAGACCCCACAGGGATCCCTGAGGGTCCAGACACCCTTCCCTCCTGCTGTCTGTTATGTCTATAAGATCCTTTTTTTTTTTTCTAAATTAAAAGCCTTTTGGCTATTATATTTTTGCCCATTGCTTAACATTAGGCTACATTGGCTGTTTTGTTACATAAAGCATCTTAAAAAAAAAAGTTCCAGTCAGGCCTAATTAGGCAGTGGTGCCTTCCTGGCCTGTGTAGGCCTTCGGGGAAGCCCAGATCGAGTTTCTTCAACCAGCCTTACAAGCGCAGGGACTCCCGATCCAGGATCTCCTTTTTACCATGCTTTAGTGCACTTGCCATGGTCTCTCAGTTTTTCACAGCCTACACTGGGGATTTTTAGTCGGGCTTTTTTGAAGCCATTTTCATGGGAGATGGGGTTGCGTTTTCTTTCCCTTTTTGCCATGTGAAGCAGAACAAGCATGACACATGCTCCAGCTGTGTCTATTGTTGCACCTGCAGGATGAGCTCTGTGGCAGGTTCCTTTTGCCCTCAGTGTGATAAGGATGTAAAGCCCAAGATCTTTAGGCATCAGGACCCCCTATGAGGCGTCTGACACCCAATGTCAACATTGGAGCCTCCTCTTTGTCATCTTCTATGTCTGCACCAACCACAAGTTGGGCGGTGCTTGCTGAGGATCCCCAGGGTGCCTTGTGGAGGGCTGAGAAGGCCCAGGTCTCCAGTCAGCAAGGTCCTGTGGGCCCTTCAAAGCCACAGGATAGCCTCTGACCAGGTGGAGACCAGAAGCTGCTGAAACAACAACTCGGCTGTCTTTAGTCGTTTTAGCTGCTTGACAACCTCTTTGCAGAGTCCTTGGCCCCAACTTCCCCTACTGGGAAATCTGGGCCCTTGGGTGGCACTGCCATGACTGTTTCAGCTATGCATCCCTGTCTTGCCCATTCTCTTGAGCACTCCTTTGGAAGCCCTATCTTATCCTGTATAAAGGGTGGGCTGGGTAGTAGAAGAACCCCTTATGTCTGAAGGAGGAAGGGGAAATTCCCCTCTTGGAGGGCAAAGACCCATCGATGGTCTGTATTTTCCACCAGGAAGATTTTGGTGCTGATCCGGAATACTATGTCAATGTTGGGGCTGAAAGAATCTGCAGCTGATCCACCGGCTAGAGGGAACCCCATTTGGAGGATATCATTTATTTTGTTTTATTTATTTATTTAGATGGATTTAATATACCGCTTTATCATTAAATCAAAGTGGTTAGCACATCAAACAATCAAGAGGAAGTGTAGAGTGAGAAGACATGCAGTGGATACATCAACATTAGTGGTGTGGGATGCAGTGTGAGGGATTTGCTGGTGAACTATATACATAGTGAGCTATATACATCTATGGTTGGTGAGATATATACATAGTGAGCTATGAACATGGTATATACAGTTAGTAGGGTCTGCGTGTGTTGGAGAAGGCTGGAATCTCGTTCAGGTGAAATCCTTGTAGTGTTCTGTGAAGAGTGTTGTTTTAAGCAGTTTTCTGAAGTCCTTGAGGTCCATGGTTGATCTCAGATCATCGGAGAGAGAGTTCCTGTTTGCAGAGCTCTTGGAGAAACTCCTGGTCTCCCAGTGGGACAATCCAGATTTGGTCCTCAAGGGGCCAAAGGTTCCAGCTTGTTTGTATCAGGGCAAGCTGTACCAGCTCTTTGGACTTTCATGGTTGTATGCCCTTGTCACAGCAGTGATGACGTGCACAACGATTCCAATGATTCCAATGGAAGACAGTGCAGACTAATAGAGGGTTATGATAGAAGAGTAGAGACCCTTCTGAAGAATGCTTTCATGGCTTTGGCCTTGGGCTCCCAGACAGCCCTTTGTGCCAATTTCATGCCCAGAGCACTTCTGCTCTAGGTTCAACAACTGCCTGATAGCCCTGAAGTAGCCAGACTGGAGTCAGGGGGCTGCATTTGTGGTGGATACCTTGCATGATCTAATCAGGGAGACCTCCGGATCTTTGGCAGTGGTAGTGGCAACTAGATGGTGGCTTTGTCTGCACAACTGTGGAAATGGCCTCAAAGATGTGTATCAGCATGCTGTCCTTTCAGGATGGACTGCTGTTTGGAGAGTTATTTATTTATTTAACATTTCTTATATACCGCCTTTCATGATATCAAGATGGTTTACATTGAACAAACTGAAAAATTACATTGAACAGGGCATTATAACTTGGAGATAACTATTTTACAGGGAACATGGGCAATGGAGGGTTACGTGGCTTGCCCAAGACCACAAGGATCACCTGTGGGACTAGAAACCCCAGTCCTTCTGGCCCAAGGTTGCTGTCCTCTAGTGGGATTTAAACCCCCGACCTTCTGAGGTAACTTGCCCCAACCACTTGGCCACTCCTCCCTATCTTGAGAAACTGGTGAAGGACCTGTGTGAGGCCATTCCTCAGAGGCTGCCAGAAGAGAGGCCCAAGGGTTCCCACTTGGTGTCTTGAAGAAATTCTTGGGAAGCCTGGAATTGCCCAAGGGGGTCCAGGATACCAATTCTGCCCTTACATCTATGGGTCTCTGCCAAGAAAGGGCCAGCTCTTTTTCGTTACCCAAGGCCTGGGGCTTCTTGGCTGCTTCCAGAGCCAGCAAGTCCTAACAATAAGATCTGGCAGGCCACTTCTGAGGGATAGCCAGTAAAGGGGTGGATCTAGCACTTTTTCTCAGAATGGACCTAGGTCACTTCAGACCAATTTATTTATTTATTTATTAACAATTCTTATATACCGCACCATTAGACATCAGCGCGGTTTACATTGAACAAAAAACATCCGACAATTTACATATGTCTGGTCAATTACATCTAACAGGAGATATAAACTTGGGAAATAGGGGAAACTATATACAAAGGTGTGGGTACTAAAGGTATGGGATCAGCGGTACGTGTTTAAGTTTGCAGAACCTCTCGGTAACATCTTTATTGGATGTTCCTATGGTCCACTCAAGCAAGCTGTAGTTGCAGACATATATTTATTTATTTATTTATTTTATTTATTTATTTATTTAACGGTCTTTTCTATACCGCCCCTTCCAGAGATCAGGGGCGGTTTACATTGAACATTAAACAGAACAATTGTATACTTCTGTATACATTTACAAGGAACATTATGCTTTAACTATGTACAGGTGTACTTACAGGGAACATATTTTGAACATATTTTGAACAACATTTTGAACATATTTTGAACATTAACTATAACAGAGCTTTTCAAACTATTTACAAGTTATATACATGGGGCGCATCTTAGTTATATATATAGTTATCTTAGTTATATATATAGTTATCTTAGGCATATATTACAATGCCTCCTGCAGTTATCTTCCACAGAGCAGGTCAGGGCCAGTACTCCATTTTCTTCATGGTGCCCAACTAAGGAGGATCCTTTTAGTCCATTGATGACCTGAAGGTGGTCAACACAGAGCTCAAGGTTCTCCATTTTCAGATGGAGACTATCCACACCTTCATTGGGAGTTCCTTACCTTCCTTGACCTGGGTGAGGCCTACTTTCATATCCCCATAAGAAACCAACATCAGCAGTTCCTCCACTTCTGCATCCTGGGCTAACATTTCCAGTTCAGGGCTCCATCCTTTGGTGTAGCCACGGCTTCTCACACTTTCTCAAAAGTAATGGTGGTAGTGATGGTGTTCCTGCACAGGCAGGAGATCCAGACTCATCCTTACTTGAATGACTGACTGATCCAGTCATATTCTCTAGAGAAGTCGAGAACAGCCTCAGCCCTGGTGATTTAGTGGCTGGCGCAGCTGGATCTGGTGATCAGTTATCCCAAGAGCAACCTTGGTACCTCTCGGGAGTATTTGGGGGCTATGTTTCAGTACTCTATAGAGAATATGTATTCCTCACGAGAGAGATGATGCCCAAGCTACAGACATAGTTCTGCTTGCGATCGGCTCACCAGGCTTGGGATTATTTTCAGCTTCTGGGGTATATATGATGTTGACTCTAGAATTGGTTTGGTGAGTCAGAATACACTTGCATCTGCTTCAGAAGCACCTTCTGTTCCTCTTGTCTCCATGCTCTCAGTTCTTCAAGCAGGCCCTTCCTCTTCCGCAGGAGCTCAGGGAATAGTTTTTGGATCCTGATGCCCCTCACTCTGTCGTTCACTATTTATGTGTATCTTATGGTACTCAAGTCCCCAGTTTTACAATGTTTTTTCATATTGATTAGATTGTAAGCTCTAATGAGCAGGGGCTGTATTTTACATTTTTATGTACAGTGCTGTGGACATCTTGTAGCACTATACAAATGATTAGTAGTAGCAGTATGATGGCAGGAGGCCCATCATTTGATGTGCAGCATGTCCTGAAAGCCCCAGATTGGGTTGTTTTGACAATTGCTGCCAGCCTGAAGGGCTGGGAGGCTCACTGCTTACGTTAGATATTGAAGGAAGTTTGGTTCCTTCGGGAGGTCTCCTGGCCCATCATCCGGCTGGAAGCCAGGGAGATCTGTCTGGCCTTAGAGAAATTTCAGTCCTTTCAGATAAACAAAGAAGTCTGGGTTTTCTTTGATAACTCTAAAGCAGTGGCATATGTCAACAAACAAGGAGGGACACAATGTAGCAGCTCTTTGCAGTTGGGAAGAGCACCTAGTGGCCCTGTCGGCAGCCCACATAGCAAGTGTCAACATATAGGCTGACTTTCTCATTCGGAACATGGTGGATCCCGAACTGTGGGAGCTGAGACCCCACAAGTTCAAGCTCATAGTGCAAAGGTGGGGCTTCCCAGCATTTGATCTAATGATCACATGAGACAATACCATGGTGAGCAGTTTATAACCCCTGGTGAGCCATCTCCTCCACAGGATTCAGGCACATCCAGGCCTGGTGATTCAGGTCACCCTAGACTGGCCACATAGGCCGTGGTATGTGAACCTGATGGGTCTGCTAGCAGGATCCCCACTCCAGCTTCCACAGGAGAAGGGCCTTCTTTGACAAGGGCCTCTGATAATGGAGGATCCCGCTCCATTCTCACATATGACTTGGTCCTTGAGAGATCAAAACCAGTTAACTGTGGCTACTCTGGTGCAGTCCTGTATACTGTCCTTGAGGCCCATAGGGCCTTAACCTCCTTAGCCTACATGAGGATGTGGAGATGTTTTGAGAGATGATATTCTTCTCAGGCCCTCTCAGCTGGGAAAGCGGACATCTGAGCCATGTTAGCCTTTTTGTAAGCAGTCTTGGACTAGAGCTTGGCCCTGAACTTGCTTAAGATTGAGGTTGCAGCCTTGGCATGCCACTGGGAGTGGGTTCAGTGTCTATCCTTGTTGCTTACTTCTTCAAAGGGGTTAAGGAGATTCAGCTTCCCATGCATAGGATTGTCCCTCATCAGAGCCTCTCTTTGGTGTTGAAGGCACTGAAAAGTCCTCCTTTTGTGCCTATCTCTAAAGCTTCTCAAAGATTTAACTCTTAAGGTGTTTTTTCTGGTGGTGCTTGTCTCCACCAGACAGGTCTCAGAACTTCAGGCCTTGCCCTGTCACAAGCCTTTTTTTGCTGATTTTGACAACTTCCATTGCTTTGCGAACAGTACCATCCTTCCTTCCAAAGGTGATTTCCTCTTTCACATAAATCAGGAAGTGTGTTGCTCTCCTGTTTGGAGGACAACCTCCGATCGGATCCCTTTCTGTGTCTTCTCGACATGAGGAGAGTGTTGCTTGGAGGTGACTAATTCTTTTTGACAGTTGGATCATCTCTCTGTGCTGTTCAGTGGTCCAAGGAAAGGACAGAGAGCAACAATGTCCTCCATCTTCTACTGAATCAAAGAGGCTATTGTTTCACCATACCTTCTGGCCAGAAAGCAGGTTCCAGAGGGAGTCAAAGTTCACTCAACTAGATCTCAGGCCTCCTCCTGGGCTGAGTCTGTCTTGGCATCTCCCAAGAATATCTGTAAGGTAGCTGTCTAGCATCCCCTGAGTATTTTTTGTGAAGCTCTATAAGATGCATGTAGGAGCAAGTGCTGATGGCGCTTTTGGCAAGGCTATTCTGGCCAGTGCATAGTCTTCCTTCCACCCTATGTTCTGATTGCTTGGGTACATCCCACTTGTCTGGACTGGTCTAGCAGGATGATAAGGAAGGAGAAATTTTAATCATACCTGATGATTTCCTTTCCTTGAATCCTGATAGACCAGTCCAGGACCTGTCTAGGCATATTTTGCTGCAGGTTATAGAGTCTTACTGTTTTTGCATTCTGGTATGTTGCAGAGCATGACTGACTAAATTATGATAAGACAGTCAAATGCTGGTTCCAGTTGTTTCAATAACCTGTGTTTTTGCTAATTGTTTTGAAATGAATGTCTGTCTGAGTTTTTCAGTTTTGCTCACTGCTTGGGAAGACTTACTGGCTTTTCTCAGTGCTGCACCAGTGCATCATTGAAAGGTGCTCAAGTTTGCCTCCAGCTGCTGGCAAAGCAGCATAATCCGCTCATCTGGACTGGTCTAGCAAAATTAAAGGAAACAAAATTATCAGATATGATTAACATTTTTCCTTCTAAAATGTTTTTCTGCTTAAATGTTTGCTTCTTTTACACTATTTATACTTGGGTTTATCAGATCTTTTTTGTTTGTTTAAGGAACTTTATCATATATTGTGAAAATCTGCAGAGACTTAATTCTCTCCCTGCATATATAAAATTGTTTGGAATCCTTTAGTAATATACACAAAATCAACAGTTTCTTTAATATACTGTAAAGTCTGCATCTAGAAAACTACTGTAAGTTGTTATCTGCAAAAGATTAGTCTTCGTTATTACTTAAAATAAATCTGCTTTTCTTCTAATTCGTATGACAATTGTTCTCTTCTTTCAGATTCCTTGACATTTGTTTATGCAAGCATATCTCCACTAGACAGATGCTGAAACCACATAGGTATGTAATATCATAGCAACACTTTCTCTTATAGTAAGCAGAGGCAAGGGAGAACTCCCTGTGGATCAGAGACTTCAAGTGGTTAGTAAAATTAAATGCTAAGCACAGATCTTATGATGTTATTGCACTAAGTACTAGAGATTTGTTCTTACCATTTTTTCATTTTGTTATATTTTCTTTTCAGTTTTTATTTGAAACCAAAATAAACAAATGAGAGATGCCAAAACAATTTAAAAAAAAAAAAACCTAACCAAAACATCAGGTCCAGGGTCCCTCCTCACTACCAAAAAACCCTGGCACCATTAAATTTAAAAAATTCAAATGACTCTTTCCCCCAGCAGCCTCTTAGCCCATTTACAAGGTTCACTGAAACTCACGTAGGACAAGAGCATCCTCAGTGGCTCCCATCCAACCATTTTCTTTTTTCAAAATGGCGCTGGCTGGTCCTGAGACCAGTGCCATTTTGTTGTATGGTCATTTCTATATTCAAAGGTAATAAGTAATAAGTACATAGCAGTGTCTCTGAAAGTAACCATCAGGAAGAGTCGCTACTGCATTTTGTCCATCAGTGTACACAAATTAATAATAATATTTAAAGCTTTCTTAACTTTGAATTGCAAAAAGTGTGTTATCTGCTAGAGGCATGGAAAAAATAAAAGGTAAGGTGTAAAAGCTCAAAAGTGAGGTAATAGGTGGTGATTAACTGAGGTCACTGAACACTCTAATTGGGCAAAGAACAAATAATTTTGGTTAACAGACTATAGACCCTTCCAAACAATCCTATTACCAAGGCTCTGTGACATTGGTGTCGAGGACAGGCTTTCATGGTAATTTGAGTGTTTTCTTAATTTAACCAAACTTATTCTTTTGGAAGAATGATTGTTCAGTTGCTCAAGTTTGGGATGTGATAGGGATATGCATTCATTAGCACACTTTTAAAAAATGTAGCTCACACAAATCCAGTTTAATGTATCTTAAAGATCTAATGTGCGTTAAGAATTTTTTATGGAAATAAACATCTGAAACAAACAAAAGCACTCTAAAATCAGGAAAAAATCCATAAATTAACTCCGTTTTTTTCCTGTGCATGTCCTTAGCCTGTGATGTTCTACCAGGAGACTCTGTGGTTCCCAGAGTTTTATTTTAATATTAATCATTATCCTGTTTTATATATCATATGATGATTATAGCTGTCATCGTTACACTGATGAACCACAGATATATCATTCTCATGTAAATAGTTAGTTACTCTTTAGCATATGTTATTTCTAATTTAGTTACCCTGTTAAAACTGTACATTTCCCCCTGTTATATTGTAAGTTCAGTGTAGATTGTCTTCACTGCACAGTTATTGTTAAATGTAAACCGCGCTGATGCTGAATAGCACGGTATATAAGAAAAATAAATCTTATAGCGAATATGAATAAATATTTTTCAGATGTTTAATCTCCAATGAAATCTAATATGCTTTATCAAATCCCTTGAAAAGTGAGTCTGTGGTTTGGCAATGCAGACCTTTCTTCTTTAAATTGTCAATATAGGTTGTGTGAATCTGCTTCTGTGGCCAGGAGTTGGGGGGTGTTAGACCTGCTTCTTATTTTTGCATGCCATATTCAAGCAGCTTCTAGGAAGGCCTGGTATGGACTTCAAACATTTCTCTTTGAATCTCAGTTGAGGCTGGTTATCCAGACTTTGGTCCTTTTCCGGCTGAATTATTGTAATTCATTTTTTATGTTTCATGGCCAGATTCCTCTGTTTCTTATGTCTGGTGCAGAATGCAACCGCAACGTTGACTTTAGATATTCCCTACAGGATAGATAGGACTTTTTTTAGGAGTCCCTCATATATTAATGAAAGAGCCCTACATATGAGCACCAGCACTATACAAATTATAAGTAGTAATAGTAGCACCTTTTTTTATCTGGGAAATGTTGATTCATTTGAATTGTTTTCCCATCTCATTCACAGCCCAAGATTTTTTTGGTTTTGTTTTGTTTTTAAGACTTTGCAAGAGAAGGGCCCAAGTTATTTGGTTGCTGAGCTGAGGTTTTTTAGTCCAGCTTGCTCTTTGAGGTTTGAAATTGAGTACCGTTTGTGTTTACTTTCTGTAAAGGATATAGTTTAGCTTGTATTAAAAAATCAATCTTTTCCTGTTGCTGTGCTATATTTTTGGAATTTTCTCCAAAGACCTCTTCCTGCTGAGATCTATTTAAGATTCCATAAGTTATGGAAGGCATTTCTTGAGCTTTAGGTATGGCTAAGTAGTTATGTCTTAGTTTAAACTATTTATTTTGTTATGCCTTAAAAAAAAAACAAACTCATTTTCCTTGTGATCATTTGCACTGTTCTGTGGATTTTATGCTGTTTTATTATGTTATACTTGAAACTGTTAATTATTCTAGGAAATCCTTCTCTGTTAAATATACTGTTCGATGTTCTATGTTATACCTTAAACTGGTAACTGTTCTAGGAAATCCTGTTTCATGTGATGTTCAGTTATGTTCCCTGTAAACTGCATTGATCCTCACAAACGCGATATATAAGACTGACTAAATAAATGAATAAATATGTCACTTTAGAGCTTTTGTAAGCAGTGATGCATTTTCCCAACAAAATGAAGAAAAGAACTTGCATGTGAACTGGAAAATAACAGAGCTCTGACAGATTTTTACAAAAAGAGAAATATTTTATTCTGGTACAGGTTACAATGCTGCCACCTTCAGACCAGTCAGGACTACAGAGAATTACATTGATAGACAATAATAAATATCAATGTGCAGTTCCTTAAAAATCTTCAATTACAGTATAAATGTTCTTTGAACAAAATAAAGATTCACACTGTTTACAGTCAATAAATCTTGAAAATACAGTATGTATTGGCATATGTATACGCTGGACATCATGACATTTCTATGATCAGGCGGTGACATTCTGGTCCTTGGGAGCACCCTAACCATGCCTCCAGAATCCCAGGAACGCCTTGGCCAGTCCCAGTTCAGATTCGGACGTCCCCACAGCTGGTTTCTAAAATGGCTCTGGAGACAGTCTCTGTGCTTTGGACATCTCTATGCCCATTTTCGGATGTCCAAAGCATGAATAGGGTTTCTAAAATGACCCCCTTTACATGCATGTTTAGTTGCAGTTTCATACACGCGCTTTTTTTTTTTTTTTTGCAGAAAAATGTTATAAAATTACCACCAAATATTTGTGCCTTTGGTTTGCATATAAAAAGGTGTGAACATTCTCTGTGTCAACTTTATACATGCGTAACCACTGGGGTAATTTTATAGTAGCCCTGCCCAGCAGTTATAGCAGGGTTTACATGTAAAAAAAACTTATATTATTACCCCCCAGTGAGGGCAATTTTCAAAGCTATTTACCCAGGTAAATGGACTGTTTGAAAATAGCCCACCCTTCCTGCGGGTAAACATATGCTGATGGTTGCTTGAGTGTATGTAGATTTCAGGAACTATTTTGCTTTGACTACAGGTGCTTTTTGATTGCCTGCTATAGGCACCACCTAGTCTGCCTAATACAGTGGTATTCACTGGTAGTTCTCCAGGGTTTTCAGGATATCCCCAGTGATATGCATATAATGGAGGTAGTAGACATGCAGATCTCTTTCATGCATCTTCATTAGGGATAACATTAAACCTGACCTGTTGCAGCCCCTGAGGAAGGAATTCCACTAGCCTAATGCTTCAGCCTGCCCTTATTCTATCCTAAATCACCGTGGCTTCACTTCCAACATTTGTCTGTGAGAAAGGAATGTGGAGGCAATGGGTCAAGGTGCACGGCAGACAAGGATAACATGGCGCTGTACCCCCTGGTCTCCCACCACCCATCCTGGCCACAGTTCATGAAAGTTGTGGTTTGGATTCATGCTGCTAGACCCTTCCCTCCCATGGGGGGAGTCAAGTGGACTAGAGGGATCAGCAGAAGCAGCAGCCTCTTGCTCTCCTAATTGTTTCCCTATTCACACCCACCCTTGCCAGTTTGTCGTAGTGGAGGGATACCTAAGTCAGGTATAGACCTTTTAGGGGAGACAAACTATTTTTGAATGCACCAGGGGTGCCCCATTATAGTCAGGAGGGCCAGGTAGGATCCAGAGAACCCCTGATGGACACAAACCTCGGGGCCTAAGAAGTATGTCATGTGGGGCCCCATTGCTTCATGGCAGGAGGCCCAAGAGAGTGGCGTAGATGACAGTGGCTCTGCTGGCTCCCATGGCCCTGCATCAAATTTCTTCCTTCGCCCTCTTCAAGACTCATCTCTTTGAGGCAATCTTTGATTCTTAATCCACTCCCTTGTGTTTCAACTCCTATTGCCCTTGTTGCCCTTATTCCTATTGTACTATTTTGTCCTGTATGTTTGTCTTCTATTATTTATTTTATTTATTTATTTACTTCTCTTATATACCGCACTATTAAAATCAGTGCGGTTTACAATTGAACAAAAAACATACTGCAATGTCACACGACAATTGAGTTTTTACATTGAACATGGACGAGATAACCTGGAGGTAACAGGGGTAACTAATTACAGAGTAATTATTCATGGAGTATGGTAAGAAATTATACATATAGTATGGTGAGAAATTATACATATAGTATAGCTTAGTTTCAACATATTTATAAGAGGTTTAATCAATAAGATGTGTGATCGGTACCAATAATAAATGAGAGGGGGGATATGGTGGTAGAGCTAGTTATTTTCTTTATGGTGTTGGATTTTGGGTGGGGTGGAGTAGGGTGTAGGATGTGAGGATGGGTGGTTGTTCTGGGATTGGATTCTGGGTAATGGATGAGGAAAAGGTGCTGTTTGAGGGCTTTTCTAAATGACAATAGGTCTGGGGTGGAACGGAGCTCAGTGGGGAGGACATTCCAGGTCATGGGTGCAAATAGGGAGAAGGCTCTATTGGCAGTAGCCTTTTTGCACTTAGTTAGAATGTTGGGGATCTCTAGAGTGTTTGCTTGATTACATCTCCTGATCCTGTTGAACGGCCGTCTTTGAATGAGTTTGCTGATGGGTGAGGTGATCTGGTTCCTTAGGGCTTTGAATGTTAGTACTAGGGACTTATACTGGATTCTAGCCTGAAGTGGAAGCCAGTGGAGATCCATCATGACTGGGGTTATATGTTTAGCTCTTGATGTACCTGCAAGTACCCTTGCTGCAGCATTCATTGCAAGGCGAAGAGGTCCTAGTGTTGACTGAGGGAGGCCATGAAGGATAATATTTGCAAAGTCTAGATGTGGGAGCACCAAGGCTTGGAAGATAGTTCGGTAATCATTAAAGTCCAATAGGGGCGCAGGTGACGTAGTATCCGGACCTTATGGTAAATTGCTTTCATGATGTTCTTCACATGTGTAAACATGTCGAGTCGTTGGTCAAGCATGATGCCGAGATAGCGGATAGTTGATTTTGCTATCAACTCAATATTGTTTACTTTTAATGTGGGGGGTGGGGAGAACATCTGGTTCTTGGTGAGGAATAAGACATCTGTTTTACTATGGTTGATCCTTAAATTTTGTGTTGTAAGCCATTGTGATACAGCTTCGAAGCAGCTTGATATAGGTGAAAAGTCAGGTTGATCAATCAGGAATGGTGAGTAGATTAGGACGTCGTCTGCGTAGACTAGGCATTGGATGTTGAAGGAGCGGATTAGGGTACAAATTGGTTGCATATATATGTTGAACATTAATGCAGATAGGGATGAACCCTGAGGTACACCTTGATTGAGAGGGAATGGGTCAGAAGTCATGGGACCTGTTCTGACTTGTTGCCATCTGTTAGATAGGTAGGACTTGCACCATGCTATAGCTGAGCCTTGTATTCCTTTCTCCACAAGACGGAGTATCAGAGTTTCATGGTTGACTGTAAACTCTTTGAGCATGGACTGTCTTCTTTTGTGTATGTGCAGCACTGTGTATGCTTGATAGCACTTTATAAATGCTTAATAATAATAATAGTGGGTGATACTGATTGACCCTGTTATGTATTATCACTTAATTGCTGGCTGAAGTACCGTGTTTGTTTGTTTTGTTTTAAGTTTTATATCATTGTTTCCTTTTGTTGCTATTGTAAGAAAAGCTGTGGCCTGAATTTACCAAATTTAAGCAGTGTTGGTGTTTGTCATTCAGTCTAGGCTCCGTCTCGTGCAGCGAGGCAGCCCAGAGGGGCTTATAGGGATGGGGATGTTATGGCGGCCTTTGTTATGAGATTATGCTGTAGACTAGCCTCACAGGAATGCTTCTGCAGTGTTATGGGCTGGGCTGGAAGTTGCACAGGGACTGCACATACCAATTGCCAATTTGCTTGGTGAATGTTTTGCATGGGATTACAATAGGTTACAGCTGAGGTATTTTGAACTAGGCTAGCTACTGTTTTTTAATCTTTGAAATCAGGGGCTTGTGTTACATGGGAGGAAATCTCCTGCTGCCATGATGCAAGATAGCATAATGTAAACTACAGGGAGAACATGCTAATCTGATGCAACCACAATTGTCTAAACTAAAGGAAGTCAGAGGCACAACACTGTGCATTCTGAAATGATTTCCTCATCTAAATGCCTTGGGCAAAGCAAATGCTCCAGGCTTTTGCCTTTTGTGGAGCAATTAAAGGCAAGACATATGGTTCTTTTAATTGTATCTGGCTAGTCTGGCAGCCGATCCCTATCAGTAGAGCATTGAAGGACAGCCTGATTATAGTGGACATTCTGTAGAGTGCGTCCATAAAGTAGTTGTCTCTTAAGTAATTGTTAAGTGAAGCAGGAGAGAATTTCGTAATTGTGCTTGAATTTAACAGCAATAACTCCAGAGACCTCAAATGTTCAGAGCATCCACTCACAGAATCCGGCTCTGTCATTTTTATTCCCTACTTTCATCCACAGTAACTTCTTTTTTTTTTTCTAGTTTTAACTTAGCATTTTCCTGGAGCCTGGGTTGGGATCCTATCACCATGAGCCTTCAGTTGCAACTACCTGGGGCTTTTTTATTCCCCCTGTTTATCTTCTGTGCACTCCAGTCTGGTCATTGCACCACATATTCAATAGTCCTACTTAGAGAGACTTGCTGAAAATATGGCATAAAGATAAGCAGATAAGTTACCTGCTATTTTTTTTTTTTTTTGCAATGACCACCCCGCCTCTATCACCACTGAATGTTGATACAGTGTATTTAAGCAAGAGATGGACATATTAGTTCAGATTCAATCCAAATCCCTATGACGACTGAGCAAGAGAGCCAGATAATTAGAAAAGAGCTGGCACGGACTGGAGATGTTCACACTTGAATTTGAATGCATCTGAACCACTAATGGCTGGTCTCGTCTCCATGTTCTCCTACTCTAGGTACAAACAAACTTTTAAATAATTGATCATTTCAAACCTCTCCATGTTCATGTGAATCAACTCAAGTTAAGTCTGAGATTTTTGTAGAAAAATGAAATCCTGGTCATGTTGAAATCGGACTATTGGAATCAAGTATGTGTGGATTCCAGTCGAGATCTGAATCAGAGCTGAGGCAATTTGCTCCCTTCTAGCTTAAATCATAGTCTTACGTAGTGCCAAGCCTTTTGAAAAGATCTGTGAAATTTGTGAACATTGCTCCTTTTAGTTCTTTGACAAATTAATAACCAAAAGAAAGAAATATGAGGTAACTACCATTAAACCTCCTCACTTGGTTTGCAGCTTGTCGGCTTGTGTGCATCAGCGATGCTGAGAGCTAAACTATCGGTAGTTTAACTACTGGCAGGGTCTCCCAAGATGGACAGGTCTCAGCTGAGGTGCCAGACCAAGACAAACCACCCATCTGGGCAGCAGCAGAATGGGATAGTGTTGACGGCAGAGGATCACATTTCTGTGACAACGGCAACAGCACCAAACTTAAACTGCGCGGAAGAAAGGCCCGACAATCTACTTCTGTATCTTGCCATGAAAACCCAATGGATAGTTACAACAAAATAAATTGTGCTATAGTGCTGGAAGATGAGACCCCCAGGTCGGAAGGCACTCAACTAACTACTGGGGAAGAGCTGAAGACTTTTCAGAGTAAAGCCAGCATTTATGATGTGGTTGGATCAAAGCCCTCAGGACGTCTTACTGCTGATGTAGCTGCGCATGAAATGAGAGTCAGAAGCTGTAAAGATGTC
Source organism: Ichthyophis bannanicus (assembly GCA_033557465.1). Classification (NCBI taxonomy): domain Eukaryota; kingdom Metazoa; phylum Chordata; class Amphibia; order Gymnophiona; family Ichthyophiidae; genus Ichthyophis; species Ichthyophis bannanicus. Next base: position 58,163,113 of record CM066047.1, on the reverse strand, counting down.
TTACACATTGGAACATGGAACATACGAAGCATGAACCAAGGGAAGTTGGAGGTGGTCAAGAATGAAATGGAACGTGTACAACTTCATCTGTTGGGTGTCAGCGAACTGAAATGGACTGGCATCGGGCACTTTGCATCAGATGATCACATGGTCTACTATGCTGGAAATGAAAGACAAAGAAGAAATGGTGTTGCATTTATAATAAAGAAGAAACTTGCAAGAACTGTAATGAAATACAATGCAGTGAGCGAACGCTTAATCTCTATTCGTCTACGAGGAATGCCTATCAACACAACTATAATTCAAGTATATGCCCCAACAACAGCTGCAGAGGAGAATGAAATTGAAGAGTTCTATGAACAAGTACAAGCTGAAATTGACAGAATACGCAAACAGGATATCCTGATAGTCATGGGTAACTGGAACGCAAAAGTTGGCAACAAAGAAGAAGGCAAAGTAGTTGGAAAATATGGACTTGGCAACAGAAATGAAGCTGGAGAAAGACTGATGGAATTCTGCAAGACCAACGATCTATTCATCTCAAACACCTTCTTCCATCAACACAAGCAGTGACTGTACACATGGACTTCACTCAATGGATTGCATAAAAATCAAATTGACTACATCTGTGGAAGTCAACGATGGAAAAGTTCTATAACATCAACAAAGCCAAAACCTGGAGCGGACTGTGGTACAGATCATCAACCACTAGTATGCAAACTCAAGCTAAAGTTGAAAAAGAGCAAACCACTCATGAATGCAGCAAAATATGACCTTGAGAATATACCACTGGAATTTAAAGACTGCCTGCAAAATCAATTTGCTGCTTTAGATACAAATGACAGAGCTCCAGAAGAGTTATGGAATGACATAAAGAAGGTTGTGTTGGAAGAAAGCGAGAAGTCTCTACAAAAGGTGAAAAAGCAAAAACGGCCAAAATGGATGACGGAAAAAACTCTGAAAATTGCCCAGAAACGCAGAGAAGCTAAAGCCAGAGGAGGGAGAAAGACAATAACAGAACTCAACAGAGATTTCCAACGTGCAGCAAGACAGGACAAGGAAAAGTACTACAACGCATGCAAGGAAATAGAAGCAGAAACTATTAGAGGAAGAACAAGATCGGCTTTCCTAAAGCTACGAGAGTTAAAGAAAAACCTTGAATTGGAATGTTACAAGATGCTCAGGGTTCTATGTTGAATGATGCTAAGAAGATCAAGAAAAGGTGGAAGGAATATACAGAGTTTTTATATGATAAAGATCAAGTGGACCAACGGCCGTTTCAACCTGTACCTTATGATCGGGAACCATTGGTGATGAAAGAGGAAGTTGAAGCAGCATTGAAAGCCTTATCAAAGAACAAAGCACCAGGCATTGATAGCATTCCCATAGAAGTATTACAGCAATCTAATTCAGCTGTTACCGTACTTACAAGGCTCTGCCAAGAAATATGGAAGACAACATCATGGCCAACTGACTGGAAAAAATCTGTGTTTATATCAATACTAAAGAAAGGTGATCCAACTGACTGTGGAAATTATCGCACAATCGCTCTGATCCCACATGCCAGCAAGATTCTACTGAAGATTATTCAAAAGAGACTACAACCATACCTGGAACAAGAACTACCTGAAGTGCAAGCAGGGTTCAGGAAAGGGCGAGGAACGAGAGACATCATTGCAGATGTGGGATGGATCCTTGAAAAGACTAAAGAATACCAAAAGGATATCTATTTGTGCTTTATCGACTATAGCAAGGCTTTTGACTGTGTAAACCATGAGAAACTCTGGGCCACATTAAGAAGCATGGGTATACCAGAACACCTGATCGTACTCTTGCACAATCTGTACATTGATCGAGAAGCAACAGTTCGAACGGAACAAGGAGTAACAGAATAGTTTAAAATAAGCAAAGGTGTAAGACAAGGCTGCATACTTTCCCCCTACCTGTTTAATTTATATGCAGAACAAATCATCAGAGAAGCAGGATTGTATGAAGACAACAGAGGTGTGAAGATTGGTGGAAGACTCAACAACCTTCACTATGCTGATGATACCACATTACTAGCTGAAAGTGAAGATGATCTGAAATATTTGCTTCTCACAATCAAAAAACATAGTCTCAAAATGGACCTGCACCTTAATGTAAAGAAGACAAAGATTATGACAACTGGCATAATCAACAGGTTCATCATTGAAGAAGAAATTGAAATCGTGAACAACTTTAACCTACTTGGATCAACTATCAATAAAGAAGCAATAAGCAGTCAAGAACTCAGACGACGCATTGCTCATGGCAGAATGGCTATGAAAGACCTAGATAAGATTCTCAAGAGCAGAGATGTCTCTCTCCATACAAAGATTTGACTTGTTCAACCCATGGTATTTTCAATAACATCATATGGATGTGAAAGCTAGACAGGAAGAAAATTGATGCCTTTGAATTATGGTGCTGGCGGCGAATACTGTGTATACCATGGACTGCCCAAAGAACAAACCAGTCGATACTAGAGGAGATCAAACCTAAGCTTTCTTTAGAAGCTCAGATGACAAGACTTTGACTTTCATACTTTGGACACATCATGCGAAGAGAGAGCTCATTAGAGAAAGATATCATGCTTGGCAAGATAGAAGGTCAACAAAAAAGAGGAAGGCCATCAATGAGATGGATCGATACAACAACAGCAGCTACGGGTACCAGTCTGTCAACAATGAGCCGCCTGACTCAAGACTAAACACAATTTAGGATAGCTATCCAGAGGGTCGCCATGAGTCGACTCCGACTCGACGGCACTTAACAACAGCAACCATTAAACCATTCGCAATAAGTCCACAGACTTGAAGTGTGGTAGTTCCTTTGGCAGCTGGACCGAATACCACATCAGTTTTTGTGAAAGAGGTCCATCTTCTTTCAAAGGTTTTTTTTTTAAATCAGTTTGCTACTTTGCCCTCAAGTGCATCATGATCAGGTTTTAATTCTCTCTGAGTGATGAACAGAATATATATTTTCTTGGACTGGTAGGACCATTGATGTAGAGATCTAACACAAAGGATATGGCCATCAATGAATGGGGGAAAAAGAGAAACATAGTAACATACTATATGATGGTAGATTAGAGGGTATTACAGTGGGCTAGGGAAAAGAGAGGGAAAGTCTGAGAAACTGTATAGATTATAAAAAAAATTGGTGGAAAAATGGAAAGAATAGCATCTTGGAATGACAGCAAGAGATGCAAAGTCCTATAAAAAGAGAAAAATAAATGGGTGTCTAGGAAAAAAGAAAGCTAAAGATGGTTGTAATTCTTTGTTTATAGTATGCAGCTGTATATGTAGGAATAGTAATTAGGATTTGTGTTTCTAAAGTTGAAAGGATTTTGTACTGCGAAGTTTCTAGGAACATATGAGACAAGTTCAGATTTGAAGTGACTTCAGTTGTTCTTGTTGAAACCCATAAAATCTTAAGGTAACGATTTCAATATTAAGAGAATATTTCTAGATATTATTTTGCAATTGAACAAAATTATATAACCAATTCAAAACTTTTACAAAAATTGTAATGAGCATTTTAGGTATTATAACTTTATTCTGAATCCATCAGTCAAGGTTTTGTGGGCACAAAATTCCAAAATGTGACCATAACTGTTTTTATGAAATTTAGAAAAGTGCAAAAAGCCTTGTATAGGACTAAAGGCCCCTTTTACTAAAGCCCGGTAGCCAGTTAATGTGCATTTTAACGCATGGTGATTGGTAGCTGGGAACACTAGCATGCGCTTTAATTGCATGTTAAAACACACAGTAATTGGCCATGACGGGATGGGACAAGGAAGGGGTGGAGTGTGAGCATGGAGACTTTAGAATTTTGTTGAACTGACAGACATATACTTTACAGTGCTTTTCTGGTTTGTTGCACATCTGCATATTAATAAAACTTTTGAATGCATGCTATCCTATTTTAGCAAACACTAATCAATACTATTAGTATTTAGCTCACACCTTTCCAATGGTAGTTCAAGGTGTGCTACATTCAGGTACAGTAGGTATTTTCCTGTCCCCAGAGGGCTTACAATCTAAGTTTGTATGTGAGGCAATGGAGGGTTAAGTGACTTGCCCAAGGTCACAAGGGCTGCCAATGGGAATCAAACCCAGATCTCTTGTGTACTACTAGGCTGTTGCTCTAACCATGAGGCTACTCCTTCACTCCATGTTAATGCATAGATTAGTGTGCATTCAATCAATTTAGCAGGCACTGAATGTTTTAAGTCACACTAGTGAATGCACATCCTTAATAAATATAGCACTTTACTAAGTTTCCGACATTTAGAATTTTTTAATGGTCATCCAAGGGAATAGTGGACAAGATGCACTAAGTATTTTTCCCATGAAGAGAACATGAGACAAGTTCCTCTGTACATTTAGTTCTTTTATGCTTAGACATTAGCTTATTTTGTAACTATTACTTATATTTAATAGGAAAAGTCACAGGAGAGCATATTCGATTTCAGAGGGCAAAGCTCTCTGGAAAACATGCAAAAAAAGCATTCAACAATTTAGATCTTTTGGTTTTCTTTTTAATTTTATTAGCAACGTTTCACTTCCTGCTGATCCACATTAAGGGACTTGGCAAGGATTTTCACGGTGTAACTTTGTCAAAACAAGATTCTTTGCCCAGAGATGATCCTAGATATGAATTCTTAAACCACACAGGGATCTTCAGCTGTTGCCTGAAGAAAGGGATCAGTCTGGTCCTGAAAGCTTGTGTAGAGTCTCTGTTATTCTCATTCCAGTCCTCTAAAGATGCACTAACTGGTAAACAGTATACAAATGTAACATAGCAACATTACAAAAAAATAAACACAATTCTCCACACCAACATGGCCTCCGAAATCCTACGCTACAGAAAAGTTCAAACAAGCTTATCACATAAATCGTAGGTCCTCATATTAAATTGAAGTCACAAAAATAAAGACTGGTCCTTTCAAGAAAGTCCTAAAACATTTTGCATTATTTGCTGCAAGGTAAAATATATATAAGGCCTATTAAAATATTGTTCAGGATAGCTGCCTTAATATTCTGGACCATGCTGCTGAGTTTCTGAAAGAGTGAAGAGAATGGGCTATAACTTGGCTCCAGTGTGTATCACAAATTTTTGATAATTGTTTCCATAAAATTAATTTTCCTCCTACAAAGAGCTTACCAATCTGATTTACAAATTTCAGTTCACTTATTGATATAAATCTTTTATTTGCCTTACAAAAAGTTCCTTCCTCCCCATGAGGTTGCATAAACTTTCCAGCCCAAAATTATCATGCAAGTTTTGATCAATCGCAGCATACCATGAATACACATCTAATTTCAGCAGATAATAGGCACATACCAATGCTGTGCATTGTACCCAGAGTTTAGAATTTTACAGCATGGTACTATGTAGTATCTTGTTTTGTTTTTCTTTCCAGTCCAAAGCCATTCATGGTGGAATTCCAGCTTTCCATTAAATAATATGCAGTTAGCATTACGAATATGTGCTAACATAGTTTGCATGTGAAAACAACATCGGCACATGTGGGTAACTCTAACTGAAGGTTTGGAAGCATGCTGTCATCTTTTTGTCCAAGAAAAATCTATGATGTGGGCCATATGTGGCTAGCATCCCCTGTTATGAGATGTGACCTTTAGAGATTTTTTATTCTACAATGCTTCTTTTGATACTACTTTTGTTCTAATAAAGGCACGGTTATTTCTTGGTATACTGTACTTTTTTAAAAATTATTTTCTTAAGACTAGGCCCTGATGTCTGTGCATATGCAACATCTATCAGATCACATGGCAGTCAAGTTAGTAGGATATCACAATGGTGCAGTCTTAAAGTGTAGATGCATCTAAGTTGTGATTTGTCCTAAAGAAAGGAACTATTTCTTGACTGATAAAGCAGTAACATGTTGAATTGGGGAGGATTTTCTCAGCTCCCTCTTGCTTTTTCCTTTGATACCAGTTTATGAACATGGCTCTTTGTAGTTCAGTGAAGAGCTGTGCATTGATAACACATGGAGACTCCACATTTTCCAGTAGTCAGGAGTAATGCATGTTTTATGGACCAGGTGATAAATAGGAGACAACCTCTTGCTTTTATTAGTAATAATTTTCATCGGTGCAAATAAATGTTGAGGCTGTTGTTCTACAGAGTTCAATGTGCCACACCATCCATCATCAGAAGTAGATGGGTGACGTGTTCATGCATAACCTAGGGTCCCACATTTTTCTCCCCTGCCTTTCAAGTCTAGAATTTGTTTTTCTTAAAGATTTTTTACATCATTTAAAAATTACTGTGACTCCAGTCAAAACCCAGTTAGCAAAGATCAGGTTCTTTAGCTTTGTGGTTTACAGTGTGACGGCGTCTCCTCTTGGGCTGAAAATACTCTTGTCCGTATGATGGCCAGTGAAAGCCTTTGGCAAGCTGTTGGCTGGTCTCGCTGCCTATCTCCTCAGAATCAGACTCCTCCTGCTGAGGCAAAGGGAATGTCTTATCTGGATAAATCTCGCTGAGCCTGTCTTCAAAGAACATTTGCAGACTTCTTCCAGCCTCGGCAACCTCGGAATCTGGCTGCAGAAGTAAAAAATACACTCTTGCTTATTGCTGTAGCTTGAATAATATGACTGTGAAAGAACACGACATGCCACACATCAATGTTTTATAATTTGCTCACTAATGGTGAGTATGTCAGTCCAGCAAAAGCAGAGTTTGAGGAGTTTTTGTTCCAGTGTATTCTATGGACCTTCACAGGAGCACACGTTTACAAGAGTTTAATGATGTTATGTGATTACAAAGACAGGGTCCCAACCTTGCTGTGTGTGTGTGTAGTAATCACCATAAGTGCATAATTATATCAATTATTTGTTCCATGGTACCTGAAGAATAATTTTAGAACAATTCAATATTATACACAAATAATGAATAAGGGGACAACTTTCAAATTGTGCACACAACAGCAGAGTCTGAGGAATGTGTTCAATTGTACACTTTACAAAGGGAAATATTTTTCCCTTTGAGAATTACCCAGGTAAAAGTACACACACAAATTTGCACCTGTTATTTGAGTGGGTGCTTTTCCCAGGAAAAAAGTGCATACATATATTTAGAAAAACGAATGTATGTGCTTAAGTATAACAATCCTTACTCCCTTTTGTGCTTGTAAACTTGTGTGTATAATGGTAGTAAATGCATAAGTTTATTCACACCTAAAGGCAAATTGTAGATAGTACTTGGAGATTGGAATGAGGTCAGGTTGTAGTCAGGACCAGCACCGGTGCTAGGGTCTCTGGCGCCCCCCTGCAACCTACAGATTGGCACCCCTCTTCTTCACTACTATTAATTGTAGGCTGCACCTCCCCCTTTCCCAAAACTCCAGTGTGAACTCTGTTTACATGATGCTAGCATTTACGAAAGCTGACATATTCCAATCACTAAATTGAAAATAAATTATTTTCTCTAGCTTGATTGTCTGTCCCCTCCAAATTCTCACTCTGTCTCCCCTACCCAGTTTCCTGCTCTGCTTTTGTTCCCTCCCCCCCCTTCAGTCACCATGTGTCCCTGTTCTTTCTAGAGAGTCCTGTCCTTCTGCACTGTCTCTCCCATGTCCCTGTTCTTCTTTATCCCTCTATCCCCATCTTGTTCCAGTAGTGCACCTATAAGCTGCTGAGGTTAGGGCTGCAGTTCTGTCCACTCATGGGTGCCTTCTGCCTCCCTCCAATTGCTGCTAGTGCTGGGTACCACATGACTGAAGCCTGGGCTGTCTGAACCACAGAGCTCTGTGCCTATGGTGACCAGCATGGTTCAAACATTTTGAGTTTAAACCATGCAAACTCTATGGTTGAAAATACATTTGAACCATGCAAGGCTCCATAGTCCCGAGGTTCAGATAGTGCTGAGCTGCATGACTGAAATCTGCACCAACTGCATTGAGATGTAGGCAGAAAGTGCCCATACCTGGATGGAACCGTAGCCCTAGCCCCATCAGCTTATACCTAAAGGCTGCCACTTTCGGATCTTGATTCACCCAATCTCCTTTGTGTTTTCTTGCCATTCCCCCTAGATGTATTCTATGTCTACAGCTACTGTGTTGACTATCTTGACTAGATTGTAAGCTCTGATGAGCAGGGACTGTCTTTACATGTGTCTGTGCAGTGTTGCATATGTCTTGTAGTGCTATACAAATGTTCAGTAGTAGTAATAGTTCAGGCATAGGTGGTGTTTGGGGGGGAGGTAGCTCCCCCAAATGCTGCAAGCACTAATGGTGATCTGGTACACCTGCTCCCACTGTCAGCATGACTAATATACCCTTTATCCCCCCAAAGTAAGAAGTCAAACTACACCGATGCATTCAGGTGCAGTAGTTATTTCCCTGTCCCAGAGGGCTTATAATCTAAGTTTGTACCTGAGGCGAAGGAGCGTTAAATAACTTGCCCAAGGCCACAAGGCATGCCAGTAGGATTCAAACCCTGGTCTCTTAGGAGTGGGGCCAGTTTTACATCCATCAGAATATCTCCATGAACGACTGGACTGTTTTTGTCTACACACATGCAGTGCATGGAAGATTATGTACTGCGCAAACATCGCCTGGAGTCTGCTTAAAATTCCATCTGCAGGGCACTGCAGCCACAAGGAAGGTAAAACACTGATACTTACATAATTGAATTTTGCACAATTCCAAAACATAAGACGCATATCGAGCACCAGCTCCTCTGGTGAAGAATAATGTTTTCTGTTTTTCTTTTGAAGCTTTCGTCGGATAGTGGACAGATCCATGGGCCTTTTGATGATCTGATAATAATGGCGGGCCTATGACCAAAGCAAAAGAATCGGAAACTAATCAAGGTATCTTGGAAAGATGGAATAGCCATGTCGAATAGTTAAAACTGCCATTTATGTTTCAAATGTGATTTTTAAACACTATTTAGTAGAAATTGATCATTAAGAAGTAATACTTCCAGAACGCAACATTTTCATGTTGCATAAGTATATGCCTTATGTTTGTTTATGTTTATTTAAAACTTTATATACCGCCCATAAACAGTAGCATCTGGGCGGTTTACAAACAAAAGTTAAAATAGCTGCAAAAAAGAAAGGAAAGGAACGCCATAAAATCTTTAAAAAAAGGACAGGGAAGAAAAGGATCAGTAGAGATAGAAAAGGCAAAAGTACACACAATAAAAGAGAGAGGTAATATACAAACTGGACAAAACAATGTACATTGGCATGGAAAAGGTGAACAAGGGGGTGAGGAGGGAGGAGAGGCAGAAGGGAAGGAGAGTTGTATCTTTAACGAGGAGGAGGGGAGAGGAGTGAGGATGGGAAAAGTGAGGTCAAAGGCGGAGCAGAAGAGATGAGTCTAGTTTAGCTTTAAAGGAGGATTCTAAGCGGAGTGCAGGGGGGAGTGAGTTCCAGAGTCTAGGACCTAGGAAGTAGAAAGCTGAGGACCGGGTGGATTCCAAGTGGGCCTGGGAAGGGGGAGAGGAGGAACATGCGATTAATGTGAATGGATCGGAGAGAATGGTGAGGGATGTGAAGATGAACCTGGTCAGCGAGGTAAAGAGGGATACCTGAATGAATTGCCCTGTGAACAAAAATGAGTAATTTAAACGGTATCCGAAAAACAATAGGAAGCCAGTGCAGGTTTATTAGGAGCGGGGTGATGTGATCAAAACGTGAAGCGTGAGTTAGAATACGAACAGCAGTATTTTGAACACTTTGCAGACGATGAATTTGAGACTGGGGTATACCGGCAAGACAAACATTACAGTAATCAAGACGGGACATAACAAGGGAAAGAAGCAGGGTAGTCATAGAAGAGGAAGTGAGGAAGGGACGGACAGCGCGAAGTTGTTTCAGAGTGAAAAAAGAACATTGGACAACTGAGGAGATGTGGTCTTTAAAGGAAAGAGAAGAATCAAGAATTACACCTAAATATCGTAAAGAAGAAACAGTGGGGATGGGTGAAGAGGAGAACAAAGGGACGAGGGGAGGAAGGGGACTACCAATGGTGAACCAAATAGCGGAAGTTTTAGAGAGGTTAATATGGAGAAAATTAGAAGAAAGCCAGGAAGCAACAAAGACAAGTATTAAAGGGAGTGATATCCGGAACAGAAGAATCGGTGTGGTAAAGAAGGAAGATGTCATCTGCGTAGTAGTAAGCGGAAACACCGTGTTGCTGAACTAGAAGAGCTAGAGGAGCTAGAAAGACGTTGAAAAGAAGGGGAGCAAGAACAGACCCCTGGGGGACACTGCAGGAGAGGGGAGTGGAAGAGGAAGAAACAGACCCAGTTAGAACCGAAAAGGAGTGACAAGAAAGGAAAGAACGAAACCATTGAAGAACCAGAGCGGAGAGGCCATAAGAACATAAGATATGCCATACTGGGTCAGACCAAGGTCCAGCAAGCCTGGTATCCTGTTTCCAACAGTGGCCAATCTAGGTCATACGTACCTAGCAGTTTCCCCAAAAGACACAGGTTCCACAATGCTTGTACTGGGTCAAGCATTGATATCCTGGGTCCCTTCTTAATAATGGTTTATGGACCTTTCCTCCAGGAACTTGTCCAAACCTTTTTTAAACCCAGCTACACTAACAGCCTTTACTACATCTTGTGGTAACAAATTCCAGAGTTTGATTACACGTTGAGTGAAAAAATATTTTCTTTTATTAGTCTTAAATAGTTTACCCTGTAGCTTCATTGTATGTCCCCTAGTCTTTCTATATTCTGATAAGATAAACTATCGATCTACGTTTACCCGTTCCACTCCGTTCATTAATTTATAGACTTCTATCATATCTCCCCTCAGCCGTCTCTTTTCCAGGTTAAAGAGCCCTAACCTTTTTAGCCTTTCTTCATAGGAGTATCCTTCCATCCCCTTTACCATTTTGGTGGCTCTTCTCTGAACCTTTTCTAATAACGCTATATCCTGAAGGCGACATAGAAGAGTGCGATGATCAACCAGGTCAAAAGCAGCAGAGAGATCAAGGGAAAAAGCAAGAGAACGCAAACTGTGATTGTGAGCAGCATGCAGGTCGTTGAGAAGAGAAAGAAGGAGAGATTCTGTGCTGTGGCTAGGACGGAAACCAGATTGCCGGGGGTGGAGGGTAAGGGAGGCCTCGAGGTGGGATGAGAGCTGGGAGAAAACCAATTTTTCCAAACGTTTAGAAAGGAAAGGAAGATTGGAGATGGGGCGCCAGCTAGAAGGGGAAGAGGGATCCAGAGAACCTTTCTTAAGAATGGGGCGAACAGAGGCGTGCTTCCAGGGGGTGGGAAAGATACCAGAGAATAAACTAGAGTTGAAAATTAGAAAGGATGATAGGGGAAAAGGCAAGGGAAGGTTTCAGCAACCAGTGGGAAGGGATAGGATCAGTGGGGCAGGTAGTCTTGCTGGTGGAAGCAAAGACTTTAGAGAGAGTAGAGAGAGAAATTGGTTCAAAAGTAGACCAATGATGGGAGAGGGGAAGAAAGGGAGGGGGAAAGAGGGGTTGGGAGAGTCGCTGGTGAAGGTGGGGAGGAGAAAGGACCTTGGAAACAAAGTGAGATGCTAGGGAAGCAGGATCAGGGATAGAAGGGGAGGAAGGAGGTGCGGGGGAAGAATGTGAAGCGGAGAGAGAACGGAGAACGGAATGTACAATAATTTGCGAGAAGAGTTAACAGAGGAGGAGATAAGGTCGGAGAAGTATTTCTGTTTAGCAGAGTGAATAAGAGAACGGTAGTGATGATGGGACAGACGGAAATGAAGCAGATTGGAAGGACAGGGATGTTTTCGCCACAGACGCTCAGCTCAGCGGATGTATCTATGGTGAAGGAAAAGACCAGAGTGAAACCAGGGGTGACGGGTAGGGCAGTGGGGGGAATGGCGAGGGCGAAGAGGAGCAAGAGTTGAAGAAAGAGTCGTATTCCAGGTACATGCCTGGATGTCAGCAGGAAGAAGATGAAAGTTGGAGGGAAACAGAGTATCCGAGGAGGGGAACTGAAGGAGGGTATTAGCATTGATACAACGGGAGAAAGTAGGAGGGGCAGGACCAGAATGTGAACTAAGAGAAGGTGTCAGGGGAGGAGAGGGACAGGGGAGAGAAAAAAGGAGGCAGGAATGGTCGGTCCAGAGGCGGGATAAGGGAGAAAGGGAGGAAGTAGGGAAGGGGGAGGTGGCATGGGAAATAAGGAGATCTAAGGAGTGCCCAGCCGAGTGGGTAGGGAAAAAGACAAACTGACTGAGGGAAAGGTCCGACAAGAAAGTCAGAAAAGCACAGAGTTAATGTAGCTGAAAATCGCATATAAAGCTTGTCAAAAATAATCCACACCAATCGGTTTTTATTGTATACCAGATCAGTTATATCGAGTTGTTTTCTTCTTCTGTCTATTTATTTATGTCCTCTTTTTAGGATACAGTTGGTTTGAACTGCATGCTGACAAAGTTCAGACACATGCCACAAATGTCTTCAGAAGTAACCACCTTTCACATCCCTGCAGCCCTTCTAGTACTGTAGGATGGAATGGAATGGTTCCACCAGACTACCTTCTACACTGGGCCATATATAGATCAAGCAACAGAACCATGTCACATCAGTTCAGAAGCAAAAGAAAGGTCTGGCAAGCATTCTTATGAGTTTAACTATTTATTGTGCGTGACATATTCTTTTTTTAGTACTGATATTTAGGGCTATTATGTTGGTACATGTTGGTACCAATGACATAGGAAAATGTGGTAGGGAAGTTCTGGAGGCTAAATTTAAGCTTTTAGGTAGGAAGTTGAAATCCAGAACTTCCAGGATAGCATTCTCCGAAATGCTTCCTGTTCCACGTGCAGGACCCAAAAGACAGGCAGAGCTCCGGAGTCTCAATGCGTGGATGAGACGATGGTGCAAGGATGAGGGTTTTGGATTTGTTAGGAACTGGGGAACATTCTGGGGAAAGGGGGGGCTCTTCCGAAGGGATGGGCTTCACCTTAATCAGGATGGGACCAGACTGCTGGCATTAACCTTTAAAAAAGAGATAGAGAAGCTTTTAAACTAGAAAATAGGAGAAAGCCGACAGTCACCCAGGAGCGCATGGTTCAGGCGAAGGTATCCTTGAAGGATACTACCAAAAGCGGTGAGGTTCCAAAAGGGAGTATAGTAGCCCAAATGCCCTTGAGTAAGGAGCAGACAGAGCATAAAGATTCCAAATTACCCATGCCTACCAATAGCCAGATTAATATTAATAAAATACAGTCTCTAAAATGCTTGTATGCCAATGCTACAAGTCTAAACAATAAGATGGGAGAGTTAGAATATATAGCATTAAATGAGAGGTTAGATATGATTGTACTCTCAGAGACATGGTGGAAGGAGGATAACCAGTGGGACACTGTGATACCTGGATACAAACTATATCGTAATGATAGAGCTGATCAAATTGGTGGAGGGGATGCGCTCTATGTTAGAGAGGGCATTGAGTCAGAAAGGATTAAAGTTTTGCAGGGAACAAAATTTGCTGTAGAATCTCTATGGATTGAAATTCCATTTATGAAGGGGAAGGTGATGGCAGTGGGAGTATACTATCGACCGCCTGGCCAGAATGAACAAATGGATGATGAAATGCTCAAAGAAATCAAGGAAGCTAACAAAAGTCACAACAGAGTAGTAATAATGGGTGACTTCAATTACCCCGGTATCGACTGGGTCAGTGTCACAGCAGGACAAGCTAAAGAGATAAAGTTTCTAGATTAAATAAATGACTGCTTCTTGGAGCAGCTGGTTCATGAACCGACCAGAGGGGAAGCCATACTGGACCTAGTCCTTAGTGGAACGCCAGATCTGGTGCAAGAAATAAGGGTGTTGTGACCACTTGGCAATAGTGATCATAGTATGATCATGTTTGATTTAATTAGTGGAGGACAGATAGTAAAGGAATCCACAGTACTACCTTTTAACTTTCAAAAGGGAGACTATGATAGAATGAGGAATATAGTTAGGAAAAAACTAAAAGGAGTGGTTCCAAAGGTTAAAGACTTACAGCAAGCTTGGGTGTTATTTAAAAATACTATCCTCGAAGCCCAGACCAGCTGTATTCCACGCATTAAGAAAAGTGGAAGAAAGTCCAAAAAACTGCCAGCATGGTTTAAAGGTGAGGTCAGAGAGGCTGTGGCTGCCAAAAAAGCAACCTTCAGGAAATGGAAAAAAAGAGCCAAATGATGAAAACTGGAAACAGCACAAGCACTGGCAAGTTAAATGCAAAGCATTGATAAGGCAGGCAAAGCGGGAATTTGAGAAGAAACTTGCTACGGAAGCAAAAACATGAAATAAAGACTTTTTCAAGTACATTCGTAGCAAAAGGCCTGAGAGAGAGTCAATTGGACCATTAGATGATAGAGGGGTAAAAGGGGCAGTAATAGGAGACAAGGCTATAGCAGAGAGACTGAATGAATTCTTTGCTTCGGTCTTTACTGAGGAAGATGTAGGGATGTTACCCAAGACTGAAGTGGTATTTAAAGGTGATACTGCAGAGGAATTGAGAGAAATATTGCTACACCGGGAAGATATATTACAACTATTTGATAAACTGAATAGTAGCAAATCACCTGGACTGGATGGTATACATCCCAGAGTGTTGAAAGAACTGAAATATGAGATTGCAGACCTGCTATTGATAATCTGTGAACTTTCATTAAAATCATCTGTAATACCTGAAGATTGGAGGGTCGCCAACGTAACACCAATTTTTAAAAAGGGTTCCAGGGGTGACCCGGGAAATTACAGACCGGTGAGCCTGACGTCAGTACCAGGGAAAATGGTAGAAACCATCATAAAGAACAAAATTACACAGCATGTAGATAGTCATGGCCATAGTGTATCTGGACTTTCAGAAAGCTTTTGACAAGGTCCCCCATCAGAGACTTTTGGCGAAGCTAAAAAGTCATGGGATAGGAGGCAGTGTACTATTGTGGATCGGGAACTGGTTAAAAGATAGAAAGCAGAGGGTAGGGCTAAATGGCCAATATTCCCAATGGAAAAAGGTGAATAGTGGAGTACCCCAGGGATCTGTACTGGGTCCGCTACTTTTTGACATATTCATAAATGACCTGGAAAAGGGAATAACTAGTGAGGTTATCAAATTTGCAGATGACACAAAACTGTTTAAAAGTTGTTAAAACCCAAGAGGATTGTGGAAAACTGCAGGAGGATCTGGATAAATTGGAAGACTGGGCATCCAAATGGCAGATGAAATTTAATGTGGACAAGTGCAAAGTTATGCACCTAGGAAAGAACAACCCACACTATAGTTACACGATACAAGGCTCCACATTAGAAACCACCACCCAGGAAAAAGATTTAGGAGTCATCGTGGATAACATGTTAAAACCCTCCGCCCAGTGTGCAGTGGCGGCCAAGAAAGCAAATAGAATACTAGGTATCATAAGGAAAGGGATGGAGAATAAAACAAAGGATATTATAATGCCTCTGTATCGCTCCATGGTATGACCGCACCTTGAATATTGTGTGCAATTCTGGTCACCGTATCTTAAAAAGGACATAGCGTTATTAGAAAAGGTACAGAGAAGAGCCACCAAATTGGTGAAGGAGATGGAAGGCTACTCCTATGAAGAGAGGCTAAAAAGGTTAGGGCTCTTTAACCTGGAAAAGAAACGGCTGAGGGGAGATATGATAGAGGTCTATAAATGAATGAATGGAGTGGAACGGATAAACGTGGATCAATTGTTTACGCTATCAGAATATAGAAAGACTAGGGGACATGTAATGAAGCTACAGGGTAAACTATTTAAGACAAATAAGAGAAAATTATTTTTTCACTCAACGTGTAATCAAACTCTGGAATCTGTTACCGGAGGATGTAGTAAGGGCTGTTAGTATAGCTGGGTTTAAAAAAGGTTTGGACAAGTTCCTGGAGGAAAGGTCCATAAACCACTATTAAAAAGGGACCCAGGATATCAATGCTTGACCCAGTACAAGCATTGTGGAACCTGTGTCTTTTGGGGATATTGCTAGGTACGTATGACCTAGATTGGCCACTGTTGGAAACAGGATACTGGGCTTGATGGACCTCGGTCTGACCCAGTATGGCATGTCTTATGTTCTTATGTTCTTATCTTACTGTATGTTATGACATTTATTATGTTTGTTCTATGTATCTATGATTATGTATATAAATTGTGAGCCATATAGGACACCTTGATGAGACTTTACAGCATATAACGTTTTAATAAATGAAATGAAATCTTGCTAGACGATACTAAAAATAACTGATTGCTAGTTTTACAGTTGTGGAATGGCCAGTCTTTTGTTGGCCAAGGGTATTTGATGAATTTTGCAACATTTTGCTAATATCCTAGCAACATCCTGACTTTTGCTGGTGAATAATAGTAGTAATAAAATGATGTGACGCGATTTTTGTAAATGCATCAATGCACAAGCCTTCTATTATTAAGAGGAGGAATCAAGCCTTATAGTCAATCCTGAATCCAATGATTTTGTACTGTACAACAATATGTTGATACTGTGCTACTGGACCCACTTTCAATTTACTTTTTATTTTGGGGGAGAGGAGGGGCGCACGCGCGCGCTAAGTAATTTCCTTTAACTCTTTTGGGCTCCCAAGTTAATTAGAACTAACCTCTATTAAGACTACAGTACCAAGAATCTTTATTTGTAATTTCACAAGGGTTCCTCGCCCCCCTCTCCCTACCAATACATAATACTGCCACTACGTAATAGAGTCAGCCTACCCTTACAGTTTCTAAATGTGCTACTGGCCAGACCAGGTTTGCTATGATGCACTGGTGTTGTAAACTACTGGGAGATGCTCTAAACCAGGGGTTCTCGGCCCTAATCTTCAAAGGTCATGAACCAACTGGTTTTCACAATGAAAATCTATTTCATTTTATTTGAGTTGAGTTTATTTCATGCCTTTTTAGTAGTAGTTCAACACGAGTTATGTTCGGGTACAGCAGCAATGCCTCTGTTTTTTTTTTTGGGGGGGGGGGTTATATGTTTTGTTGTAAAATGTCTGTATCCACTATACATGCCTCCAAATACACGTTTTCCCACTCCCTTATAGGTATTTTACAAAAGGCTTTGCATTCAGTGAGCCTTTGTTTGAACTACATTATCAATTGTGAATGTCCTGATATGGATATCCATTTTCCTACCTACACTGGGCTCCGTGTCTAGACATTTAGCAGTGGGAATTCCCAAGGGGCCAAGCTTTACTACATAACAGTATACATATCACCTGGCTTATGGAGATGGACTTGAAACCTATTCTTTGAAATGAAGGTTTAATCAGTTTTTTTACTGCCATATAATCCAAATCCTCTGGATTTTCTAAGCAATAATTTGGATATAAACTTTGAGCTTACCAGTGGACTCACAGGTTCTTGGAATGGAGGGCTCAGACTGTTACAGTACAAAGACAGGACTAGCTTCTCGCACTTCTGCAAAATTAAAAATTTAATAGAAATTTAAAAGAAAGAAAATGTGTGAATTCTACAGGACTACCAGGTTACTCTCCAATTAGACTTGCGCTTAGATTCCATATAATTGCCATTCTAGCTCCATCTGTGAGAACCTGTTAGCTGATTTAAGAAAACCTTTTACAGAACTTGGGACTTCTTACTTTCCAATATGACTGAAAAAATAAAATGATTCAAGCTTCTATTTCATATCAATCTTAAAATTCTGTCTGGGAATTTGTCGGAGGCTCTTAGGGAAAGAAAAGGAATAAATGCAACTACCAATTATACGTTTGCCATCCCTTTCTAACAGCCTCTTCCAGATTTGGAGGAAGCTTTTCCCCCTTCTTTCCCAACAGATGCATAGTTTCAGAGATGGGTATGAGCTCCTCCCATTTGGTGTCTATGAAAAAATTGCTTAGAACAGGCCTTGACAAATTTTGTGTGGAATTTTTAGGAGCCAGGCCAAAATCTTAGGCGCCAGTGCTTGTGGTCTCATGCTCTCTTGAGACTGTCGTCAGAGTTTCTACACCATGTCATCTTTTAGATAACAATAGTTATAGCTTCAGATAGCAAGCGTCTCTGTGGTGTGTGGTGCAATGGTGGTGTGCTTGAATGTGTGTGGGATGTGGCGGTGGGTGCAGGACTGCAGTGCATGTGTGTGTGTGCTGCAGATGTGGGTTGTGTGTATGTGATGTATAGTGCGGAGGTGAGGTGTATATGTGTGTGCATGTGGTACTTCTGTGTGTGTCTGTCATGAGAAGGTGGAATGTGTGTGTATGTGTTGTGTGGGGGTCAGGTGCTTGTGTGTATGTTCTGGAGGGGGGGGTGCACCCTTTGGCATATACAGATTTGTCATTTTTGTCCCCATGCATTCATCCCTTTCATCTCTGCCGTGCACTCTTCCCTCCTCACTCCAACTCCCTTCCCACTCTGTTCCCCTTCCGGACTCTCTCTCCCCCCTCCCCTGCACTCCCATCCCATGCCCGCCATTCTCCCATCCTCACTACTTTTTTTTTTTTTTTTTTTTTTAAGGTACTGCTCCCCTTTAATTTTTTTTTTCTGCCTTTCTCCTTGTTCTTTTTTTTTTCCTCACGGCTCTCTGCTGCCTTGTGCTTCGCCTCCTGTTCTGCCTATGGGGAACTGATCTCCCGTGGGCAGAACAGGAGGGATCTTTGCTGTGATCAGGAATTAGAGGCAGCAGACATCCTGCGGGATTGTCTGCTGCATCTAAGCCCCAGTTGCTAGGTGTGCTCTAGCCATGTTGTATAGAATATACCCCTTCATGGAGCAGATCAAAGATGTCTGATTTCCCCTACACAGCTTATAGGGACTAGTGCTGATGTCTGGATGGGGCTGTGATGAGGATTAGCACTGCAGCACATCTTGCACTCTTTAGATTGGAGGTTAGATGCAGCAGACAGCCTGTGGGATCAGATCCTGCATCTAATCCCCAATCGCGGCAAAGATCCCTCCTGTTCTGCCTGCGGGGATCCAATCTCCCGTAGCTACATAGAAGGGGTTTTCTGCCCGTGATTGGTCAACCTGGCACCTGGGTTCTCTCGAGCCCTAGCTTTGAACATTTGATATACAAGGGTGAATCTGTGCACATAAGATGTTTATTTTGGCTGAGTAATAGTGATTGTAGAGCAGCAAGTGCACTAGAAGGTGTGCTGTACACTGACTTGATTAACTTAATCCCTTCATAAGATAGTTAATAAATCGTAATAAATAAATAAAGGTTTATTGACCACCCTTGACAAACCTTCAGTACAACCCTGTATTTACTTAATAAAACGTTTACTGCATGAAAATAAAAATAGAATTGCTTTAAAAATCATAGTTGTTCCTCTGTTTTGCTAAGATTTGATGGAGTTATACCTACCCTCTGATCCTGAGTATTCAGTGTCTCCTCCTCTATATTATCGCAGGCATGGCGAGTATTTTCACAGTCATACTCCATCTCAGGATTCAGCAGGTTACGGCAGAGCGTGCACACCCATTCTCCGCTAGAAAAAGAAGATATTGGGGATTTTGCATCATACTGCTCTAATTCTTGTTTCCTAAAAAAGTATATTTTGCCAGCACTTCTTTCCAACCAAGAAGGGACTTTAAGACTCTGACTTTCTAGATCTTCTTTTAAAAACAACCTGCTATACAATACTGAAAGCAATACTGTATTAATGCAATATCATGACCTTTGTTCTCTGTAAGTGAGAAATTTCAGATCACATTTGAAGCATAGAATTAGTTGGGTTGAGAAGCTCGCATGTGTAATCTCCACCTTGATCCAATAAATGATATTGCAACCTGCAGTAGATGCAGGTCAAATCATTTAACTTATAATTTCAAGAGGATGCCTTTAGCCTATCAAATACTATCTATCTATTTAACATTTATAAAGCATTTCAAACGTACACAGCGCTGTACATACATGAACAAAAGACAGTCCCTGCTCATCAGAGCTCACAATCTAGTCAAGAAGATCACAAAATACAAATACAATCAAGTAAGACAAAGTATACAATAAACAGGAAGAGTAAAAACAAGAATCAAGAACAGAAAGCAATAGAGAAGAGATGGGTTTTCAATCTGGACTTGAAGAGGTCCGAAGAGGGCGCATTGCACACACACAGAGGTAGATTGTTCCAGGCAAAGGGTGCAGCTGGGTGAAAGGAGCGAAGTCTAGAATTAGCAGTAGGAGTGGAGGGCATAGATAGACGAAGTCTGTTCGAAGAGCGAAGAACGCGAGAGGGGATGAAAGTGAGAGATAAGAGATGATAGGTAGTGGGGGGCTGAAGAGTGAATGCATTTATAGGTCAAGAGGGGGAGTTTGAATTGGATCCAGAAGCGGATGGGAAGCCAATGAAGGGACTTGAAAAGAGGAGTGCCATGGGAAAAGCGATGCTGACAGGAAATTAGTCGAGCAGCAGCATACTGATGAATTGATATGATGTGTCTTGTTTGCTTGTGAGCTATAAAATAAATTTACTGTGGCACTCATTTTGAAGTATTATCCTTGTAGGTTACTAGTGAAAGGGACTGTCTGACATATGTACAGCGTTGCGTATGCCTTGTAGCGCTATACAAATGATTTGACCTTCCTCCTCTTTCCTAACCCCCCCCCCCCTTCTGCCTTCTTGCTGTCCTTTAATTTAATGGTTTTCTTTGCCTCTCCCACAGCGCATTTTATTGTACACCGCCTAGATGATATTGTGAGGGCAGTATATCAAATGGAACAAAAAATAATAATTCTGCTGGGCCCTGGATCTGCAACCTGCTAACAAATTAGCACTTTGTTCAAGGAACAGCTAGTCTCTTAGTGGGGAGACAGGATGCAATTTCACCCGGCAGTCTCTTCTTGCTCCCTTTGGGCTTCCAATTCAAATTGGAACCAGGGCAGAGATCTGATGCAATGAACTTTCATTCACAAATTATCTAGGGATTTTCCTTATCGTTCCTCCAGTTCAGTTCTCTGCCTCTGGGTAGTGTACGTCCTTCTGCAGCATGGAGACTGGGCATGTCAGAATTGTGACATCACTGGATGTATCCTGCTGGCCTCTCCGATCAGCCCCAGTGTGTCCAGTCTCCATGCAGCAGGAGGACATAGTGAGTC
The DNA here is from genome assembly GCA_033557465.1 of Ichthyophis bannanicus. Lineage (NCBI taxonomy): Eukaryota > Metazoa > Chordata > Amphibia > Gymnophiona > Ichthyophiidae > Ichthyophis > Ichthyophis bannanicus. Next base: position 58,142,025 of record CM066047.1, on the reverse strand, counting down.
TAGGTGCTTGGCTCACTAGTGGAATAGATAAGGAGCATAGTTAGGTTTTAATTTTATTTCCTGTCACTTTGTTTAGGTGGCTTCTGTTATTTAAAAAAAAAAAAGGAAGAAGAAATTGGGGGATTCGAACCTGTGATGGGGGTTCTCTTCCCCTATTCCCAAATTTGGCCTGGGTGTTGGAGCTGTTCTCCCCTCCTGGTTGGTACGGAGGGGAGTTGTGCAGCGGCGAAAGAGACCGGCCAGAGAGCTCCATGTTGCTGGGCGAACGTAGCAGCAAAGCAGGGGCCGTCAAGCTCTCCCCGCAGAAGCTACTCGCATTTTGCAGTGAGCAGCTTGGCGGATCATAGGGCTGCCGCTCAGATCAGCAGGTCGTCTGATTGCCTTGGGTGCATTTTTAGGCTTCAGCAGAGGTGAGTGATTCGCAGCGCCGGAAGAAGCAGTAAGGCTTCGGGAATCTGGTGAGGGGTCCCGCAGTGACAAGCAGGCCCTGCTGATTTTCGCGAGCCGTGCTTTCCCGCTCTTTCGGACCGTGAGGCAGCGGCGCTTTTTTGGCGCATCGAACACTCACCAAAATTCAGCAATTTCAGGTAGAAATAACTCCATTGCAATTTGTTTAAATAACTACACTTAGTTACTTAATTTTATTTCTTTATTTTTCTTTATGGTGAGGTAATTGGACGTAGTTTAACTTAAACTGAGGCCTGTGATTTTGCCGTTTTGGTTCTGAGCCTTTAGGGAATTTTAAAAAAAAACCACTTTTGTTTTTATGTTTTCTTGAAAGTTTATTGATGTTAATATATATGCCTAAGGCCTTCATGCCCACAGGGTTGATCTGTGGCACGCACGCAGGCGCAGTTGCGGATTCAGGGATCTGCAGGGCCTGCGCGTTGGCTACAATTACTAGGGAACAAGAAATTCAAGGGAAAGCGTGCAAAGAGACTCAGACCCCATCTGTGAGAGGGGCTGAGGAGTCCCTGTTGGAATGCCCGGCTGTACCCCTTCTAGAAACCCAAGAAGGATCATCTGGTTCTGGTGACCCAACAGGACCTGAGACAGGCCTTGGACGTTTCTCGCCAGAATTTGTCCCCATAAGGCATCATGTGCACTGCGGGCGGCATGCAGGGTACAGTTACAGAGCCGTTGACGCTGCGAGCGACGGTGCAGCAGTCAGGCTCAGGAAAAGTTGAGGGCAATCAGGTGAGACCTCTTGGAGGGTTGGCTCTCTTGAGGATCAGCCCTAGCCGCGAATGGGCCAAATACGTAAGATGTGGAATTGGAACCGCAGTCGGAAGATGAGATTCCAGAGCCTGAGGATCAGGCAAGGAGCATGAGAATATTTCACAAGGAAGATCTTACTCGGGCATTGCAGTGTCCCTTCAGGTGCTTAACCTCGCTTCAAGTGGCATTGGATGTGCCAGAAACGGGATTACGTGACGTAAAAGCTATGTACAGGCTATGCCCCGCGGACATGGAGAAGGAGAGGTTCTGTTCTCCAGATATAGATGCGGTGTTGCAGTCCCAAGTCACAGTCCCAAGCTCCTAGTCAGTCTTAAGTTGATGTACCTGTTCAGGGTAAGTACAGTGCAGATTCTGCCTGCGTTGTACAACGCTAAGTTAACTGTAAACCTCATTTATTTTAAAGAGCGCGGTATATAAAAGACACAAATAAATAAATAGATAAAGAAGTCACGAAAAAGCCAATTATTCCGGTGGTAGGCATGCGACCTTGAAGGATGCGCAGAACTGGAAGGTGGACAGTTTCTGGAAGCAGGGTTTTGAGGTTTAGGTTCTCTTGGCGAGCCTGTATTTGCTGAGCTTGGGTGACGAGAGCTTCCCTCAGGTGGGCGCAATGATGCAGCTGCCATCTCAGCAGGGCCGGGAGCACTTTATATATGTGACACGGTTTTCATCAGCTGCGGCTGATTTAGAGGAGGTCTATGATGATTTGATTAGGACATTGGCGAATAGTGGGGCTTCCTTGGTAGCCGCACGCCGGTACCTGTGGTTAAGAGCTAGAGCGGCGGACGGTTCTTCTAAGACGCGGCTTAGTAAGCTACCTTTTAAGGGAAGATCTTGATAATTTGGTTAAGGATTTGAGAGAATCCGAAGGCGAAAGGCGACCAAAGATAAGGCTTCGCAGGGGAGGCCCCTGCCGGCTTTGACAGGTCAGTTTCGAGACTTTATGCATTTCGTACCTCTCGACTCTGGATTTTCCAACCAGGAAGATTTGCTGCAAGAGCGCAATGGTTTTGTGATGTTTTTGAGGAGCAGGGAGGGGGTTCTCATGCCCCCTCCATGGCTGCCTGAAAACTCCAATGAAGCAAGGTTCAGATAACGCCCGAACAATGGGTGTTGGAGGTAATACGCGGGGGTTATGCTCGTGATTTTGCTCGTCCGGTACCAGATTCATTCTTTCGTCTCCTTGCAAAGGGCAGCAGAGAACATTCTCAGTTCGGCACAGATTAGATTTATTTATTTATTTATTTAATTACATTCTCTTATATACCGCACTATTCTGCATCAGTGCGGTTTACATTGAACAAACTGAAATTACATTGAACAGGGCATTTATAACTTGGAGATAACTATTTTACAGGGAACATGGGCTATGGAGGGTTAAGTGGCTTGCCCAAGACCACAAGGAGCACCTGTGGGACTAGAAACCTCAGTCCTTCCGGCCCAAGGTTACTGTCCTCTAGTGGGATTTGAACCCCCGACCTTCCAGCCTGAAGTACCTTGTCCCAACCACTAGGCCACTCCTCCTCATCTCTTACAGCTAGGAGAGGTAGTGCCGGTGCCGCAGGACTTGGACGATGACGTTTGTTACTTTATTTAGTTGGGAGTACCAGAGAAGGATGGGTCTCCCCATCCTATTCTGGATTTCACTGGAGTGAAGGGTTGTCTAATCATCCCTCGATCTTAGAGGCGTATTTGCACGTTCCTGTCAGACCAGTTCATCAGAAATTTCTAAGGTTCACACTTCCGTTTGGGCATTTTCAGTTTCAAGCACTAGCCTTCGGTTTGGCAGTGGCGCCACAAGCCTTCACCTAGGTGATGGTGGGGGTGGCGACGGAGAGTAGTTCATCCGTACCTCGACGTTGGTTAGTTTAAAAAAAAAAAAGTCCAAGGCCGAGAGCGCTCAAATTACAAGCAGAGTACTTAAGTTACTTCTGAAGCTTCGGCTGGGTGGTCATTGCGACCAATAGCCGGCTAGTTCAATCTCAGGCCCTAGACTACTTAGAAGTACGGTTTGACAATCGTTTGGGAGCAGTATTTCTGACGGCTCAGCGAGGTCAGGCTCCTCGGCATATAGTACGCGAGTTTGTGTCGACACCGGCTCTGTCAGCTTGGAGTTGCCTCCTTGTGCTAAGGAGAAGGGCGCACCCCTGAAGTTAGTACCATGGGCCAGAGCTCACATGCGTCCTTTACAGAGGTCATTACTCCGGCATTATTCGCATCAGAACGACTCTAGGAACAAGCATTTTTCCTGTTCCTTGAAGGTCTGGTAGTCCCTTCAGTGGGGGCTTCGCCTAGGAAGTCTGGCGGCAGGATTGCCACTGAAGCAACCGCAGTGGATTCCAGTGTGGACGGAGGTAAGTCTCTTGCAGGCTGAGGAGACCATTGCGGGGATCTCTTAGCACATGGAACTTGGAACGGGCAGGAGGCCCAGTGGTCAATCATCTGCTGGAACTGCGAGCGGCGGTGCAAGCACTGCAAACGTTCAAATCCACGGTGAGAGTTCAAGCAGTACGGGGGTTGTCGGACAACTCCATGACAGTGGCTTACCTCGGTCGACAAGGATACAAAGGAAGCAAGAGCTCTGTTTGATGAGGTGGAGCCGGTGGCTACAGGCGATCTCGGCAGGGCACCTTGTGAGAACAGATGATGTGATGGCGGATGTTTCAGCAGAGTCCGGGTGGATGCCGGAGAATGGGTGCTTCATTCGGAAGTGTTTGCACAGATAGTCGTCAGGTGGAGTCCCCCGATTATGGACCTCATGACAACTTTTCAGCCAGCCAAGGGGAATAGCTTTTACAGCAAAAAAGGATGTCGGAGGGGATCGATACTCGGTTGCAGCAGGGGTTTTTACCCGGTCTCCTCTGTCTTTTCCCCGTGGGCGCTCATAGGACGAGTGGTTCAACTCATCGGGACGCATAGAGGGAGAGTAGTGTTAGTGGCACCAGTTTGGCCGAGGCGTCTGGGGTATGCCGATATAGTTCAGCCTCTCGACGAGGGTTTCCTGGCGATGGACGGCAATGGCAAATATTTTGCCTCAGGGCCCTCCTCGACTGCCTCTAGTGGATCGGTTCTCGCATATGGCTTGGCCATTGATAGGGCGAGGGTAAGGAGGAAAGGCTGTTCGGGAGCGGTGAATACGTCCTTTCTTCAAGTCGGAGAGAGGTCCACATTCTTGGCTTAGGTACGAATATGGCATATTTTTGAGGACTGGTGCTCTCAGCGGCAGATCCGCACTCCCAAGGGATCTGTTCCTATGGTATTAAGTTTTTTGCAGGATGGTTTCGATAAGGGCCTAGCTGCCAACTATTTAAGGGTTCAGCTGGCAGTCCTTCTTTGCTATCGAGAAAAGATCCAGGGGCTGATCTTGCACTCTGATGTCGACGGGATAAGATTTATAAAAACGGCATCTCGACAAAGACTTTCACGCACAATTATGGCTCCCCCCGTGAGATCTTAGTTTAGCTCTGGGGGCATTAACTAGGAAACCTTTCAAGCCCTCGCACCCAGCTTCAATTAACAGCTTAACTTTAAAGACAGTGCTTTTAGTGGCTTTCTGTTCGGCATGCCGAGTTCGGAGTGGCAGGCTTGTCCTCTCATGAGCAGTTCTTGTCCTTTTCTAAGAGAAAAGGCGGGGTTGCGACCAGTGCCGTCCCTCCTTTTTTTGCACAAGGTGGGGTTGTCTTTTCATATGAATCAATCTATCTCGTTACCAGTATTGGGACCTACGGAGGAGAACGTCTTGGACCGTTGTCTGCGTTGGTTAGACATAAAGAGAGCTCTGTGTCAATTCTTAAAGGTTTCGGAGAAATTTTCATAAGTCTGATCATTGTTCGTTCCATTAAAAGTTTGCGTAAGGGAGAAGCAGCAGCCAAAACTTCGTTTTACCAATGGGTCCAAGAAGCAATAGCGTCAGCATATATTTTAGAAACATAGAAATATGATGACAGAAAAAGACCACATGGCCTATCTAGTCTGTCCTTCCATAACAACAACTACAACAGTCCCCTTTTTTCCTTTAGAGATCCTCTGTGTTTGTCCCATGCTTTTTTGAATTCAGTTACTGTCCTCATCTCTACCACCTCCCCTGGGAGACTTCCACGGATCCACCACTCTTTCCATAAAGAAAAATTTCCGCATATCACTCCTGAATCTATCCACCTTCACCCTCATCCCATGATCCCTCGTAGCAGAACTTGATTTCAATTGAAAGAGGCTCTCCCCCTGAACATTTATGCCATGGAGGTATTTAAACATCTCAATCATATCACTTCTATCCTGCCTTTCCTCTAAGGTGTACATATTAAGATCCCTAAGTCTGTCCTCATATGCTTTATAATGAAGACCACTAACCATTTCAGTAGCCACCCTCTGCACAGACTCCATCCTGTTCACATCCTTTTGAAGGTGCGGTCTCCAGAATTGCACACTATACTCCAAATGAGGTCGCACCAAAGACTTATACAGAGGCACTATCACCTCCTTTTTTCTGCTAGCCATTCCTCTCCGTATGCATCCAAGCATTCTTCTAGCTTTTGCTGTCGCCTTTTCTACCTGTTTAGCTACTTTAAGATCATCAGACACAACCATGCCTAGGTCCCGCTCTTCTTTAGTGGACAAAAGTACTTCACCCCCTATACTATATTGCTCCCTTGGATTGCTGCAGCCCAAATACATGACCTTACATTTTATAACATTAAATCCCAGCTGCCAAATTATAGACCATTATTCAAGCTTAGCTAGATCCTTCCTCATGTTATCTACACCTTCCTGGGTGTCTACTCTATTGCAGATTTTGGTATCATCCGCAAAAAGGCAAACCTTACCCGACAGCCCTTCCGCTATATCACTAACAAAGATGTTAAAAAGAATCAGACCAAGGACAGATCCCTGGGGCACACCACTGGTAACATCCTTCTTCTCAGAGTGAGCTCCATTTACCTGTACTCTTTGTCACCTCCGACCCAACCAGTAATTTTAGGGTCCATCCCTAGGGTGCTCAGTTTGTTTATAAGTTGCCTGTGAGGAACAGTGTCAAAGGCTTTACTGAAATCTAAATACACCACATCTAGGGCTCTCCCTCGGTCCAACTCCCTGGTCACCCAGTCAGAGAAATCAATCAGATTTGTCTGAGAAGACCTGCCTCTGGTGAATCCATGCTGCCTCGGATCCTGTAATCCGCTGGACTCCAGAAACCTCACTATTTTCTCTTTCAGCAGCATTTCCAATAATTTACTCACCACCGAAGTTAAACTAACCGGCCTGTAGTTTTCAACCACATCCTTACTTCCGCTTTTGTGTAAAGGCACCACATGAACTTCTCTCCAGTCCTTTGGCACCACTCCCGACTCCGAGGCTTTGAAAAGGTCAGTCAGTGGAGCTGCTAGAACGTCCCCAAGTTCCCTCAGTATTCTAGGGTGTATCCCATCCGGTCCCATCGCTTTGTCTACTTTAAGTTGAGCTAGTTTCTCACGAACACAGTCTTCTGAAAATTGTTCAAGATGTCCCTTGCTTCTGTTCCTGTTTGTGGGTGTTTTCTGAGGTCCTGCTCCTGGTTCTTTATCTGTGAACACAGAACAGAAATATTTGTTAAGCAATTCCGCTTTATCCTCATCAGCTTTTTCATATTCCTCACCTTCACCCTTGAGTCTGACAATACCACTTTTGCTCTTTCTCTTCTCACTAACATATCTGAAAAATGTCTTATCCCTCCATTTTATTGCATTGGCTATTTCCTTCTCTTTTTGAATCTTTGCTTTCCTGACTGCTTTACTAGCTTCTCTAAGTTTTTCCAAATATAGATGCCTGTCTTTCTCTCTCTCTGATCTCTTGTATTTCATGAAGGCTTCCCTATTTTTCTTCACTTTTTCAGCTACTTCTTTTAAAAGCCATAGCGGTCTCCTTTTCCTTTTACCTTTATTTACCATTTTAACAAAACGGTTGGTTGCCCTTAAAATATCCCCTTTCAGTTTTGCCTGCTGTTTTTCTACATCCCCCAGCTGTTCCCATCCCTCTAACAACTCCCTGAGGTATTGGCCCATCTTGGCAAAGTTAGTCTTCCTAAAGTCTAAGACCCTCACTTTTGAATGGATTCTAACAGCCCTAGTCCTAATACTGAACCACACCATCTGGTGATCATTGGATGCAAAATGATCTCCCACTATAACATCAGAAAAACTTTCACCATTGGTAAGCACCAAGTCCAGTATGGCCCCTTCACGTGTGGGGTCTGTTACCAATTGCTTGAATAGTTCTCCCTGTAGAGAATCCAGGATCTCTTTACTTCTAGATGATACTGCAGCAGGAATGTGCCAATCAACATCTGGCATATTGAAATCCCTTATCAGTAGCACTTCTCCTTTCCTAGCAATGCCGTGTATGTCTTCAATTAACTCTGTCCACCTCTTCCTCTTGTGAGGGAGGTCTGTATATCATGCCAATGTATATAGATTTCTCTTTCCCTCTTTGTAGTTTAACCCACAATGCCTCCTCTCTCCCTTTTAAGCTCTGTAATTCCAAAGCTTTAATAGTATTTTTTACATATAGTGCCACTCCTCCTCCCCTTCTTCCTACCTTGTCCTTTCTGAATAAAGTATAGCCAGGTATAGTTACATCCCAGTCATGGTTTTCTGTGAACCATGTTTCTGTAACTGCCACTAAATCCAAGTCGGCCACTCCCACCAAAGCTTCAACATCAGTGATCTTATTTCCTATGCTACGGGCATTTATACCCACTGCTTTCCATATGTTACCCCTCTTACCCATTTCCATAAAGGTATTTAATGTATCACTTACCTGAGGGCTTTCTTCACCCATCCCCAACGAGTCTAGTTTAAAGCCCTCTTCAGTAGATTGGCCAGTCTACTACTGAAGACGCGTTGACCTTTCTTGGAAAGATGGATGCAATCTCTGCTCTGCAACCCTAGGAACAGCATCCCATGGTCTAGAAAACCAAAAGGCTCTCTGACACCATCCACTCAGCCATGCATTCGTCTCCAGGATACGAGCCTCTCTGCCTTGCCTTTACCCTCAACAGGGAGGATTGAAGAGAACACCACCTGTGCACCTAACTGCTTCATCCTCTGTTCCAGAGCCATGAAGTCACTTTTGATACGCTCGGAGGGATACCTGGCAGTATCATTTGTTCCAACATGCATTAGCAACATTGGGTAATAGTCAGTGGGCTTGATGAGTCTCGGCAAACTCTCCGTAACATCTTGGATTTTGGCACCAGGCAGACAGCATACCTCTCTGGACATCAAGTCTGGTTGGCAGATGCACGCCTCAGTACCCCTCAGAAGAGAGTCACCAACCACCACTACCCTTCGCTTCCATGTGGTCACTGATTCTACAACTTTGGGGTACTTGAGCTCTGTTTCTTCCCTTTCCAGGGATGCTTTCAAGGATATTTTCAAGGCCGGCGGGTGCCGTGTTACATGTTCACTCTACTGGAGTGCAAGCGACTTCTTGGGCGGAGCACAGTTTGGTTACGCCAGTAGAGATTTGCAGAAAGGCCACTTGGTCATTTTCTCTATACCTTCAGTAAACACTATCGCCTGGATGTTCAGGCGGCGAACGATGCCTGTTTCGGGCCGGTGATCTTGCGATCCGGATGGATAGGTCCCTCCCAATGATTACTGCTCTGTTACATCCCAGAGGTGGAGGACTGAACTGGAGGAACGATAAGGAAAGAGAAATTACACTTACCTAGTAATTGTTGTTCCTTGAGGAACTCCAGTTCTGTCCTCAGTCCCACCCGGGGATGGTTTTCTTTCAGGTCAGTTCGGTTTGGGAGGTGTGTCAGGTACTTTGGGTGTTCTTCTACTCTAGTCTTTCTTTCTTCCTTTCTTATGTGGTTCAGGAAGGAAGAGGTAGTTAAGAGAAATAGTTTCCTTCTTAATAGAGGGAAATTTAATTTAGGAGTTAAAGTTGAAATTGAAAAGTTGAATTTAATGCTTTAGCTACTTATTTGTTGCTCCTTTTGAGTCTGCATTGTCAATAGATCACTGGGGCTGATGGGAGAGGCCTGCAGGATACATCCAGTGATGTCTCAATTCTGACATGCCCAGTCTCCATGCTGCAGAAGGACATACACTACCCAGAGGTGGAGGAGTGAAGTGGAGTTCAAGGAACAACAATTACCAGGTAAGTGTAATTTCTCTTTTTTCCTCCCTTTCCTATTTCCACTCATCTTACTTTACAACAACAGTCCTTAACTGGGGCCATGCACCATGAGTATTTTCTGAACTCTACCATCATGTGCCTTAAATCTGGGAACTGAACTCCGGTCCTTCCACAGAGCTACATGTTCAGCCCTTATTGAATTAGTAGGAGGTCCCTGCTTTAACCTGGTTGCTAATTAGGCATGGCAACATAGGCAACTGCCTAGCATGCCACATTTTTAAGGCATCAAATACCTGGGCTAAACAGGAGCATGATTCTGCTTGCTTTAGGATAATTATGAATGATCTCCCCTCCGCACTGCTCTCCAGTCCTGCCTCTAGGCATCAGCATTTTAAGTCCAGCTCTGCTGTTGGCATCTGCCTTCTAATCACATCACCTTGTCATGCCATATATTACTAGTTATGTCACAAAATAATTTAGAGGAAGAAATTAAGGGACCAATATTCAGAGCAATTAATGTGGTTAGCGGTGATATCTGCTAGCCGATTATCCAATGACAGCAAATGTTATGCACTTTAAAGGCTGGCCTAACTTTTGCCACTGTAGCTAACCGGGAAGCAGCTGAATGTTGCCGCTGCCCAGTAAGCTGGATGTTATCCAGCCAACCCAGTTATTCAATGCTAGTGGATGGCCGTGGCCCCAGCATTATATATATACAGGTTAAAGGTTCAGTGGTGATGGCTAGCCATTTTATAAGGACTAGCCACTGCTGCTGAATATCCTCCCCCCCCCCCCCCACTAAAAAAAAATATCTAGCCCTAATGGTTAGAGCACTAGCTTGGGAACCAAGAGACCAGGGTTTGATTCCCACTTGCACTGCTTGTGGCCTTGGGCAAGTCACTTAACCCTCCATTGCCTTAGAAAAATCCAAGTTATCGATGTCCCTGTTTAATGTGCATTACCAAGTTTTTAAGTTACGATGTAAACTGCTTTGACTGACATGATGAACTAGTATAAAAAAAACCTGTTAAATCTTTGAATTATTACATTGCCTTTTTGCCGGTCTATTCATAGAAATAGCAGAGGGAAATGATTTGGGAATTGATAAGGAACTAATGTAGCGATGATGCAAAGTTCAATATGTTGATGCCATTGCAAAGAATAATAGGCCATATGTTACCGGTGTTGTAAATGTTTATATGGTACTGCATGCTTCTAATTCTGTTTTCCTGTCTGACATGCTATGGACAAATCAGTATCATTCAATAGTAAATTCTTTAGACCTCTATATTTACCAGGTATGAATGGTGACATCTTCATCAGGGTATTGTTTATTATTTTGTTTATCATTTATTTCATTTGATGTACCACTCTTTGTAAGTCACAGACAGAGAGGCTTACAAAATTTAAAATTAAAGGGTGAAAAGAACTCCAAATTTCATATAGGAAAGAAAGAAGAAATTAACACACAGCAAAGAGAGAGTGATAGATTCAAGAGGTATCATGAACAGACAGGACTATTCAGAATCTAGGTCCACTGTTTTATTAGGACTTCATGGCCTGATGTTCAAAGATATTTACATGGTTTGCAGACCTGCAGATTGTGTAAAGGCCACTAAGCGGGATATCCACGGGTGCCACCACTCGGTGCTCTGGTTAGCACTGGGGCGTTCTGTGGGCAGCGATATTCAGCCACTGCCTGCTTATTCCTCCTTGGCGAAAGATAGGCACATTAAAGGCTGTTCTGACTTTCCCTGCCGAAACTAACTGTGCAGCAGCTGAATATTGACGCTGCTCAGTTAGCTTCCTGCTTCGCCAGCCAAGCCAGATATTCAGTGTCGGTGACTGGATATGGCCTTAGTATTGAATAGCCGGGTTTAGCGTTCAGCAGCGATGGCTAGGTGCTGTAATCGCACTAGCTGCCACCAACGAGTATTGGGCCCTCAGTTCCTAACAGTTGAGTACAATAAAGCAGTCATCACTTTATCAGAACTGGTAGGAGAAAAGTAGTAATTTGGGATTTTTTGGCACTCAACATATGGCTATCAGAATTAGCAATGTGAAAAAATGGACCTGTGCACCAATTTAAATGCATTAGAAAACTGGGGCAGAGTAGGCAACTGCCTAGGACCAGAGTAGGCAACTGCCTAGGACTTCCTGCCACCAGAAGTCTGATCCTTCACCTGAAGTATCTCTTCTGCATAACCCCATCATTATTTTGTGATGGCTGGACAGCACAACATCAGGGGGGAAAACCTGTCCTATGCCCCCTCTCCCCAGATCCACAGCAGTTTACAATTTGGGAGGAGCACCCAGTTTTCCCCAACACCTAGGACAGGGATGGCGAACTCCAGTCCTGGAGTGCCACAATCCAGCCTGGTTTTCAGGATTCCCTGATGAATATTCATGAGATATTTGCATACAATGGGAGGCAGTGGATGCAACTATAACTCATGAATATTCATTAGCTGCCAGAGGGTTAAATCTGCCACTGCTGTCAAATAATGAGCAAAACAAAATTCCTAAGTACCACCACTACTTCTCATATCTAAAATGCTGATAGACACACTCGGTGAATTAGCAGAAATGTAGGGCAAAAGAAAATGCAGGATATGTTCATATTTTACTTACATCGGAAAGCTGAGCAGAGCTGGAACATGACATGAAAGGTGAAACACCTTAGGACAGTGGTCACAACACAGCATTTCCCCTCCGTTCATGCACACAGCGCAGAAATCTTCATTTTCAATGGGATCACTTTCTTCACTGCTCAGGCTTTTCCTCATGTCTGGACTGCTGCTATTTAGGTTGTCATCGGCAGGACCTATATTCGGAGAACCAGGCAATGCCTCGGAAGGTTCTTCTTCTTTGGTGAAACCCACAGGACTGCAACTAGATCCTATTGGCACCAATAATGGCAGCTGTGAGTGTGGCAGTTGTGGGGGTTCGTGGAGTTGCAAAGGCATCTGTGGTGATAACTCTGGCGCTGAAAGCTCAGGTGAAAGGGATGGAGGTGGCGGTGATGGATAATTATCTGGGTTCGCCTTGGGGAAAAAAAGAGAAAAGTAACATTTTTATATCATTCCTAAATTAGATGGTTAAGAGAACTGATTGCCACCAAACATTAATTGGCTAAATTCGATCAATAATTTATTCCTTTTTTTGATCTGCAGATATATAAACCAAATCCGTTCTGTATTCAGAACATGAGAATATAATAATTGTCTTACTGGGTCAGACTAAAGTCTGTCAAGCCTAGTATCTTGTTTCCAACAGTGGCCAATCCAGGTCACAAGTTCCTAGCAGGATCCCAAAAGGTGGATAGATTCCACGGATAAGTAGTGGATTTCTCCAAGTCTACCTTAATAACAGTTTATGGACTTTTTTTCCCACAAACTTGTCCAAATCTTTTTTAAAACGGACTATGCCAACTGCTTTTACCATATCCTCCAGCAGCAAATTTCAGACCATACCTTTTTCATTCAATGAATAGTTATCTTTTTCAATTTGTTTTAAATGTACTACTTAGTAACTTCATGGTTGTCCCTAGTCTTTGTCCTTTTTAAAAGACAAGACAACCAATTCATGTTTACCTGGTCCATTCCAGTCAGGATTTTATAGATCTCTATTCTATCTCCCCTCAGCCATCTCTTTTCCAAGCTGAAGAGTCGAGGCCTAACTAGCCTTTCTTCATAAGGGAGTCATTCCATTGCTTTGCCATTTTGGTAGCCTTTCTCTGTACCTTTTCTAATTTCACTGTATCTTTTTGAGATGTGGTGACCAGAATTGCACACAATACTCCAGGTGTACTTGCACCATGGAGCAATACAGAAGCATTATGATAATCACTGTTTTATTCAAAATTCCTTTCCTAACAATTCTAGCAAATCTGCCACCACACACTAAACAGAGGATTTGAACATACTGTCTTACCTAGATCCTTTTCCTAATGAGGAACCTAGCATCGTGTAGCTGTAGTTTGGATTGTTCTTCCCTATGTGCTTCACTTTGCACTTGTCCTCATTAAATTTCCTCTGTCATTTGGATGCCCATTCTCACTAGGTCCTCCTGCCATTTTTCACAATCCACTTACAATTTAACAGCTTTATTTTGTGGGTAAAAGTGTGCATGAAATGGTGCTACACACATACAATACCCACATACATTGGTAGATTATGCTCCAAATACCATACAATACCCACGGTTTTATAAAAGCCCATTTCCATGGGTAATGCAACAATCTCCAGAAACAAACAGGAAATCAGTCTTCACATATGGGTGACATCGGCATCAATGGAGCCTGGCGCGGGAACACTCCCCAGCATCCAATAAAAATGCTTTTGGGAGCGTTGCTTCATGAATGCGTGCCTGCATTCCCGCTTTCCCTCCTGGTCTCCTCAGTCATCTTTTTTTTTTTTTCCGCAGAGCCATTGGGACTTGTCCGTATTTTAACGTGTCAAGAGACTTCTAAGTTTTTACTGGTACCATCGAGTACTTTAGGTTTTTGCTTCCCGTCCACCGACTCGACTCCCCTTTGATTTCAGTTCCTTTTTTTATTGTTATTTTCTTTAAATAATTACAATTTTTTAACTAATTTTACTTCAACTGTTTATCGGGCCTAGCGCCCACACAGGCACTGTTGCCCAGTTTGATCTTACCACCCTCCTTTTTCCAACAATGGAAAAGTCCTGGATTGGTTTTAAGAAATGCTCATAGGGCTCTAGCAGCATCTCTCTGACCAATGAGCATGACTGATGCCTTAAGTATTTGTCCTGCACAGCTGATTTAAGTATCATCAAGCAGCTCTTTGTCTGATCACATCTAAGGCATTCCCTTGCTTAATCTACCAATCGGGGCTAGGGGGAGGAGCCTTCATACCGTTAGGAGCTGCCACCGTCAGGCACGCCCACGCCTTGTGGGCCCGCGCCTGAGGGCCTCGCCAGAGGGCCCTTTGGCGGGGACGTGATAAGAAACACGCAAAACTATCAACAACAAAAGTAAGAGAACTAATGATGAACTAGTGATGTGACTTAGTAGTTTATCAACCTACCTTAATAATTCAATTTAAAAACCTACCTAATCTGTTCTTCCTCCCAACTAAAACAAATGTTAGAAAGTTTAATGCATTGAATGTAATCATACGAAATTTTAAGCGTGTATCTTCTTAATAATTAAAATAACTCATATATCTAACTATTTAAAGGTTCATATTAGTTTCTTAAACATGTATACAATTATCAATTTATACTTTTATATTTTAATATGTTATTCCTTACACAGCAAGCCTTACCAAACGCTGTAGTAATTAATCCTATTTGTCCAAACTATGCTAGGTATAATAATTAATTGTTTCAAATAACTTCATCATCATAATCAAAAATGTAAGAAATTAAATAAAATTCATTCTTCATCATCTACACATAGCACTAGAAATCCAATCCTTTAGTCACTCATTGTGTTTTAATAAATGCAGGGTCAATACGGAATAAACCAAACATTATCTATGATTATATTAAAGATCAAAAGCTTGATACCGCATCACTGAAACCTGGTTAAAATATTTATTTATTTTATTTAACGTCTCTTCTATACCGCGCTATTCACATCACTGCGGTGTACATTAAACAGAACCTTATACAATGCAGTCGCGGGCTGCATTGTATTTACAATAAACAGGAACTATAACTTGGACATAACAGGGGTAACTTTATACAAATTATTTACACTAATAAATGTACTGTACACCCTAAAAGACACTGATCAAATTATTTTACACCAAATTACCCCTTTAGATTATGATATATTTAATTGTCCTAGACAGCATAATAAAGGAGGAGGAATTTTAATATTAACAAAAACAACCTTTAAGTTTAAATCTATTATAACTAACAATTCAACTAAAACAACTTCAATTATTATATCAAATCACCACCTCAATGTTTGCCTCACATATAGACAACCTAATACTGCTAAGGATCACCTCTCAACAATTTTAGAATTAATTTGTACTTATAGCTCAAAAATTAAACCGTTAATTGCATTAGGTGATTACAATCTATCATCATTACCTTCTAATGAGTACAGATCCTTCTTGAAAGCAGTGAAATCTTTAGGTTATCAACAGATAATTAATCAGCCTACACACCAACATGGAACCACTCCTGGTCTAATTTTTTGCCCTGAGCAACTCTTTTCACAAAACCAAATTACAGTCCCAAAAACTACCCCAGTACCTTGGTCTGATCATTATATTATCTCATTTACCTTGCAACTACAAACATCTCCTAACAACTTAAAAGATGATTACAAGACTAGAAAATTTAGAGACTTCCATAAAGAGGACTTTAGGGACATTGTTCCACAATTGCAACAAAATTGCACTGAACTGGATAAAGCCATAGAAAATTGGAATAATATCCTTTCAAATGCTGCGCTAGCCCCAAAAAATAATAAAGTACAAATTTATAGGAAGAAGAACACACCATGTTATTCTAATGAAATCAGGGAGGCAAAGCGTTTGCTAAGAAAATTTGAGCGTAAATGGAGACTAACCACTGTTCCCTCTAAGCTGTGCGCTTGCGCGTGCGTACACACCTCGCCGAGAGCGCGCACATACTTTACAACAGAGCGCACAAAAATTACGGCTCTGATTCTGATAGAAAACAACACAGACGTCTTAAAATTTAAAAGTTATGATTGTAATTACTAGAAATTTCCCGCTTCATTTAGTAATCATCTATTTTCATTTAATTTGATTAAATCAATGTGGTGTACATACTGTATTCTGACGTGTAGTCAAATTTTAAAGTATATAACTCCGAGTGTCGTTATGTGGCGCACAAAAATTTTACCTTCCTTCAAAAGCCGCACACAGCTGATATTTTATGCGCACACAGCCTACAGAAAATTAGAGGGAACATTGAGACTAACTAAATATCAAGATGTAAAATTCCTGTTTAATGTAAAACAAATGGAATATAATAAGTTAATAAATGACCGTAAACAACAATACCATACAAATCTAATAATGAAAACAACTAACAAACCAAGGGAACTATTCAACATGGTTCAGCAACTTACAAAAGTGACCACTTTATATGGTGATCCTCAAATAGACCCCCAAAAATTAGCAAATTACCTGATAAGCAAGAATGCTATTTTGTCAAACAACTTATCTATATCACAATTTCGCCAACTTTGTTTTAATCCTTGCACTCAGTCCACAAATGTCTGGAAGGATTTTTCTTTACCAACTTTAAAACAGATTTGAAAATATAATCAGCACATTTAATACAACAACTTCACCAGCTGACCCATGTCCAGTAGAATGGATTAAAAGTACTAAAAATCATATTAGCTTTCACATTGTAAATTTTGTAAATAATTCTTTAAAACAAGGTTACTTACCACCTATACTAAAGAGTGCTATAATTCGACCAGTCTACAAAGGGAAATCACTGAACATCACTGACCCTAAGTCATACCGTCCTATTTCGAGCTTACCATTTATCTCAAAAATCATAGAAAAAGTGGTACAAAATCAGCTGCAAGATCACATTGACTCGTATGCCCCTTTGGATATACATCAGCATGGATTTAAACCTAATCACAATGTGGAAACTCTACTTATTTCTCTCTTTGATAACTTATTTTTTTCAAGGCCTGTTATAAGATTATTTCTGTTAATTTTCATCGATGTCTCAGCAGCATTTGATACTGTGTCTCACACAATAATGTTACAACGTCTACAAGATATTGGCTTATGCAACAATACATTAAAATGGTTTGCCTCTTACCTAACCAATCGTACGCAGTTAGTAAAATACGGTGACAAAAAATCCTCTCAATTTTTGATTGGACAAGGCATACCTCAAGGTTCAGCTTTATCATCCATTCTCTTTAATATTTATATTCAACCCATATGTCAAATTATTAATCTTCATGAAATTAATTATCATTTATATCCTGATGACATTATGGTTTATACTATAATTGACCAAAATACCTTTTGATACAACAAAAATCAATAACTGTTTGGCTGATATGAATGATTGGCTTAATAACAACAACTTAAAAATAAATTCTGACACAACAGAAGCAATGTTCATATCTAAATGCCAGTCCTTAAAACTACCAATTGAAATTAATTTATTAAATAGAGAAATAAAAAGTAAAGATGAAGTAAGATATTTGTGTAACATTAGATAAATATTTAAATTTAAAATCTCATATAAAACAAAATTGCGTCAAAAGCATACCGTTTAAAGATTATAAGAAGACTAAAATCAATACTAAATACAAATCACTTTCGCACGGTATGTCAGGCAGTCATAACACCTCTACTTGATTTTGGAAACATCTTGTAACAAGGTCTTCCTAAACACTCTATCCATCCTCTCCAATTAGTTCAGAACAGCACTGCATGTATTATAACTGGCTGTACAAAATTTATTTATTTATTTTATTTATTTATTTTATTTAATTGGATTTTTATACCGCCTTATCATACAATCAAAGCGGTTTAACAAAAGAGAAAATTAGTAATAGTGAAAAAATCTGTGATAATATATACATAGTTTGTAAATATATGATTAAATGTCTTGGGAAAAGGTGCACTATATATATTGTGAGCTATACTATAAAGTGAGCTATACTATAAAGTGAGCTATTGTACAATGTATATATAAATAATTGCTTTCTTAAAAATTAATTAGTTGATTGCATGACCGTAGTGCTCTGTAAACAAAACTGTTTTCAGTTGTTTTCTAAAGTCTTTGATGTCCTGAGCTGCTCTCAGATCATTAGGTAGGGAGTTCCAGATGGAAGTCGCAGCAAACGAGAAAGCTCTCTCAGAGGTCTCCTTGCGTGTTTTTCTGATGTCATTTGAGGAGCTGATTCTATTTTCAGATACACTTCTCCTAGGTCTGTTGCTAATATCTGACCGGATAAGATACGTCAGACTTTTTGCAGAACATTGTTGCTTTATCTTGAAAATATAAATTACTGTTTTGTATTTAATACGAGATGATATTGGTAACCAATGAAGCTCCTTTAAGATAGGAGTTATATGCTCTTTACTTGATAGACCAAAAATTATACGAGCAGCGGTGTTTTGCGCTAACTGTAAAGGCTTCAGTGACTGCTTAGCTAGACCCAGATATATTGGATTGCAGAAGTCAAGTAATGGTGTAATTAGAGCATGACAAACATTGCGGAAGTGAACAGTTTCCAGAAGCGGCCTTAGTCTTCTGATGATTTTCATTCTATAATAAGCGCTTCTAATCGTCTTGTTTATGTGTGATCTGAGATTTAATTCCTTGTCTAGAGTAACTCCAAGATATTTCACATAACTCCTGTACTCAGTTACATTTCCTTCCGGTTATTGCAAGAGCAAAATATAAAAACCTCATGACCTATTTTCAAAATTTTTCACCAATCCTCAGCGGATATTCTACAATCTATAATTTCAGAAGACGAGAGCATAAGACCAAGACGATCTCAAAATATCAATAAACTTAATACTCCTTTGAACGTCAACAAATCAAAACAAATGACTTCTAAAAGAGCGTTTTCCTTTATGGCACCAGAGTTATGGAATTTTATTCCTGAAGACTTAAGAACTCAGGAAGACATTAAGGACTTTCGCAAATCTTTAAAGACTTATTTATTTATAGAATAATTTGATGAAATAACTTAAATTTACCATTATGTATATTTAACTTCACTATGATATAGTATTATAACATACTGTTTTGTTTTATATTTATATTGTAATGTATCATTTTTTTGTTTTTCCCATACCCTCAGTATGTAAGCCTCTGTTGTCTTGTCAACCACTTTGATTGAAGGATAAGGTGGTATACAAAACTGGTTAAATAAATAAATAAGCGTTTAGGCCCAGACCACAGTGTTCAGTCTTGTTCCCCCTGTCACCATATGACTTCCAGAGGGAGAAAGAACTGAGATGAACAGAAGGCTAAGCTGTTTCTAGGAGACTCAGCTCCTTCGGAGCACTCCTTGGGGACTTCAACTCCATCTAAATCATCCTAGGCTTCCAAGTCATCATCGACACTTACATAGAAAGAAAAGCATCGCTTGGATTCCCCAGTGTGTCTTAAGAAGACATTGGCTTTGGCTTTGGCATCAAGGCACTTCCATTCATTGACATCAAGGTCAGCATCGGTATCGGATACTGAGCACTGGCATCAGCACCAATCGTACTTCGATGTGGGTCATCCAGCTAAACAACCCTGGCGGGAGGCTTCACCCTCCAAAACCTTACAGGGGTTAGGGGATGCTCCTGAAGCTCAGTCCTCAGCAGAGCTTTTTTACCAGCATCGTGAGTTGTAGCCCAGACCGCAGTATCTGGAACCACTTCTTCCCCGATACCTTCACTCGATGACCAGGTCATCGCTTTCGAGCGCAGCATCACAGCAATTTTAGCTGCAGTGGCACTGATATCCTCGACTCTTCCACAGCAGCTGTCTACCTCCAACACTGACGAGGGTTATCGATGCAGCATAATCTGGAGCTACTATTATGCAATCTCTACTCTCCAACCATCGCTTGATGGTACAACCGGCACCTGGCCCTCAATACCCCCTCATTTGGACCCATCTACATCGAAGCACCCTATGTCTCTGACCATCGAAGGTATCAAGGCCTGGATAGGGATTACTTCGACGTCCTACCAACCTCCAATTCCAGTTCCAAAGTATCTGACCCAGAGTCCACTGATACCGATCTACATCGAGATATACTGTCGGATCCATCACCTCACTATGAGAGACAATGATCACCGCCTGAAGACATATCCTTTCAGGACTTTATAAAAAATATGGTGGCTGCTCTACAGGTATCAGTAGCAACCGAAATGGAACAGAGGGTCGAAGAACTGGATATTCTTCAGTATCCTTCTGCATCGAAGGAGGCTGCACCCCTCGCACAGTGCACAACATCCCACACAATTTAATGACTCGAATGTTGGAGGCGCTGCCACTCTCTCCAGATTTCCAAAAGCCACAACTTCCACACCATTCCATGGTGGTTGATTCAGTCTTACGAAAGATTAAAAGCCAGAAGAACCACTCCTCGATACCTCCATGCAGAGAAGCAAGAATCCTCTATGCCTTTGGCTAGGGAAGCTTTTCAGACAACAGTGCTTGCCTCCTGGGTTGACTCATACATATGCTATACATGGGCATGTTCCTTAAGGATGTGGTTAGAGACCTGGCTGAGCTCACAGCTCTGCTGCCTTCTCACAAACAAGCACTTCATCAAGTCCTAGTATCTCACACTCAAAACACCTCAAAATTCCTGACAAGGGCAGCATTTGATGCTTTTGAGCTGCATTGGTGCTAGGCAGATGGCCTGGCTTCAAGCATCCGACCTGGAACAGTGGTTCCAGGATAAATTAATCAACATTCCCTATAATGGAGAAAACCTCTTTGGCCAGAGATGAAGGCAGGGAAGCTAGAAACTGATGACCTCACAATGAAGAGGCTCTCAAGAAATCAGTAGATTCTTCCAAGAAGAAACTTGCTGCCAAGAAACCATTTTACCCTAAGAAAAAGAGGCTCTACTCGTCCTACCATAACTACCCAACCTACTCAGCTCCTCAGCAACAGCAGAGTTAGCAGGATACTAAGCAACCTTGCAAAGCTAGGTGGCTAAACCTCAACCTACCCAGAATTTTTGACTCTTTTCAAGAGAGCACAGCCAGTTGTCCCCAAATTCCAGGGAAATTTGGTCTATTTTGCACATCAATGGGGCTTCATCACCTCAGAACCCTAAAACTACTCAACAGTGGCCTAAAGCTCTGCTTCACCCATTCACTTTGTGGCCCAACCCTGTGTGGATCTCCAATACACATCCTTACTGCAACAGGAGATCCACTCTCTATTCACACAGAGAGCAATAGAGGAAGTCCCTCCATCTCATCAAGGCCTAGGATTCTACTCCCAATACTTCCTTATCCCAAAGAAGACAGGAGACCTAAGACCTATCTTAGATCTATGAAATCTCAACAAATTACTTGTCAAAGAAAAGTTCAAAATTATTTCTTTAAGTACCCTTCTTCCTTTTCTCCAACCAAACGATTGGCTATGCTCTTTAGATTTAAAAAGATGCATGTACACACATCCTAATCCACCCAAGTTACAGAAAGTTCCTCAGATTCACTTTTCAGAGCAATCATTATCAATATTGGGTCCTGCCTTTTGGCCTAGCCTCAGCTCCATGAGTCTTCACAAAGTGTCTGGCTGTCATGGCAGCCTACGTCCAGATACTGGACATCTTTCTGTTCCCTTATTTAGACGACGGGCTGATAAGGGCAGGTACAGTCCAAAAAAGTCATTGTTGCCCTTCAACAAACCATCCACATCCTACAAAACTTGGGATTTGTCATAAATTATCCAAAGTCACATCTGGTTCTGACCCAGAACCTGGAATTCATAGGAGCTCAACTGAACACCATTCAATCCCAAGCTTTCCTCCCAGATGACAGACAAGTCTGGTTGGTTTCCCTGGCCACTCGGTTTCAACACCAGTCAGTGGTGGAGGCCAGGACCTTCCTTCACTTACTAGGCCACATGGCATCCATGGTGCATGTGGTACCACATGCCCGACTCAACATGCAGGTTGGACAGTGGAACCTGTTGCAGCAGTGTACATAATCCACAGGTTGACTGTCTGCCTCATCACAGTTTCTCTTCAGATGAGAATATCTCTTCAATGCTGGACCAACCCACAGAACCTAGTCATAGGGTTACCTTTTCAAAAGTCTTCTCCACAGTCTACCCTGACAACTGATGCATCAAAGCAAGGTTGGGGGGCTCACCTCAATGTCCTCACCACCCAGGATCAGTGATCTCCTCGGGAGAACTCTTCACATCAATCTCCTGGAACTCAGAGAAATCTTCAATGCCATCTGTGTGTTCTCTCACCACCTGACAGGCCAGTCAGTCCTCATCCAGATGGACAATCAGGTGGCCATGTTCTATGTCAACAAACAGGGAAGTACAGGCACTCATCTTTTATGCACATAGGCAATATGCCTCTGGAATTGGGCAGTCTCTCAGAGAATCCATCTTCATGCAGTATACCTCCCAGGAGTGGAAAATCAGTTAGCCAACAGGCTAAGTTGCATTCTACAACCACATGAGTGGCAGTTGAAACCTCAAGTAGCCTATCACTTGTTCCAAGTGTGCAGAACACCACTATTGGATCGCTTTGCTTCTCCTTGCAGCACTCAACTACCTCAGTTTTGCTTGAGAATTCCGTCTCCACTCAAAGAGACCTCGGATACCTTTCTCCTACACTTGGAAGGGAGTCTACTCTATGCCTTTCCCCTGTTTTCCCTCATTGCAAAGATACTGTTCAAACTCTGGGCCGACCAGAAGACAATAATCCTCATTGCACGTTATTGACCCAGACATCCATGGTTTCCTCTTCACGTAGCCCAGGCTCCTCCACTCTGCCTGGGCTGTGCATCAGATCTCCTTTCTCAGGAGCAGGGGACCCTCATACACCCCAACCTCAACTCTTTTTGCTTGACGGCTTGGCTGCTGAACACTTCATCCTCTCTCATTTAGGACTGCAAGAAGATGTTTTGCATGTCCTTCTCACTTCCAGGAAAGATTCAACTAGATGGTCTTATACTTTCGAGTGGTGCAGGTTCTCACTGTGGTGCACACAGAGAACTTTAGACCCCCTTCACTTGTCCAATTCCAGATTTCCTCCAATACCTGCTCTTCCTGTCTTCATCGGGACTTAAAACCAACCTGTATGAGTCCATTTATGTGCCATAGCTGCTTCTCATCAGGCCTTAGACAATCACCCAGTTTCAGCGCACCCACTGGTATCAAGATTCATGAGAGGTCTGCTCTTGTCCAAGCTGCTGCTACGCCCACCGACTAGAGCATGGGACTTAAATGTAGTTCTCGCACAACTCATGCAGAGCCCCTTTGAGCCTTTGGCTTTGGCTACTTTAAAATTCCTCATATGGAAAGTCATTTTTCTAGTAGCTGTGACTTCAGCTCGCAGAGTTAGTGAGATTCAGGTGTTGGTAGATTATGCTCCATAAACCATATTCCACCATAATAAAGTTATCCTCAGGAAACATCCCAAGTTCTTACCAAAGGTTGTCACTTCCTTCCATCTCAACCAGTCAATTTTGCTGCCAACTTTGTTTTGTTTCCTAGGCCTCACAGCTCCAGGGCTGAGGTGCAGCTGCATACTCTTGATTGCAAGAGAGCATTAGCTTACTATCTCGACCATACAAAAAGTTATTGTAAATCCTATCAGCTTTTTCTCTCCTTTGACCAAAGTAATTTAGGTTTACCAATTACAAAGAGGACTCTCTCTAATTGGATTGCAGACTGTATATCATTTGCTTATTCACAGGCTGGCCTGTCCTTACAAGAACACGTAGCCCACAGTGTCAGAGCTATGGTTGCTACTGTGGCCAAGCTCTATTCCATCTCCATAACGGAAATCTGCCAAGCAGCCACATGGTCTTCACTGCATATCTTTGCAGCTCACTATTGCCTGGACAAGGACTCCAGAAGTGATGATCAAGTCTGACATTCTGTTCTCTGTAACCTTTTTCAAGGTTTTACTATAAAATGAGGACTCTATAAAACCTATGACCTCTACTTGAACATAACCACTTCCGCACCGTATGTCAAGCAATAATCACTCTACACCTAGATGACAGCAATCTGATATTTCAAGGCCTACCCAAATGCACAACTCAAAGTTTACAAATTGCCCAAAACACTGCAGCTCGTCTAATCACTGGATCAAAAAGGAAAGAACACATCAACCCAATATTAAAATCCCTTCACTGGCTCCCCATACGATCCCAAATAAAATACAAATCAATAATGATGACATTCAAGACCATGCACAATCTGTCTCCTGAATGCCTACAAAAGCTAATCCAGAGGGTGCCGGATACTCGATCAAGGAGGAAGCAACTTCAGAACACTCTCGACAACAACAATCAGGACTAGCTCATCCCAAATACTCCAAAGAGTGTTCGAATATTACAGCCCTTTACTCTGAACTCTCTCCCACACCAATTAAGCAACTACGGACACCACCGACTTCCGAAAACAACTAAAAACATACCTGTTCACAGAATATTTCAACACAACACCAGACACACACAATTAATATACCAAAACATCTGACAATCTCCTCGTACACATTATCATATGATTCACTAAACAGAGGACTAATATATTGTAAATAGTTGCTATTGTAAATAGTTGTTACTGAAGGGTTATAGAGTTAAATTATGATATACACAGTTGTATAGTTGTTCTATGTAAAACTGTTATTGTGCTTAGCCGTTCTATGTAAACTTGTTGTTGCATTCAATGTAAACCGTCTTGATAAAACTGAAAGGCAGTATATAAGAAAGGTTAAATAAATAAATCTAGGCACCTTGCCCACTGCCCATCTGACTACCTTGCGAGGAGTGCTCTGAACGGGTTGAGTCTGTTGGATCCTGCTGCAACCTTCAGCTGTGCCAAGACCCTTTTTCCTCTCTCAGTTGTCATGGGCTAGGGAGTCCCATACATGAAGACTGGCTTCCTGCTTGTTCCTGGAGATAGCGTAGTTACTCACCTGTAACAGGTGATCTCCGGGAACATCAGGAATCAGTCTTCACAACCCATCCACCTCCCCTTCAAGTTGCCCATTTTACTTTTTTCAATTTTCTCCGCTATTCACCTAACTGAGGAGACCAGAAGAGAAGGCAGGAAGGCAGGCACATATGCAAGGAGCAACACTCCCAAAAGCACTCCTATTGGATGCTGGGGAGTGTTCCGGCTTCGTCGATGTCACCCATATGTGAAGACTGATTCCTGCTGTTCCCAGAGATCACCTGTTACAGGTGAGTAACTATGCTTTTTAGCTATGGAAATAGCTTTGAAAAATACCCTCCTTGTTTTGGCATCTTAAATGTTTGGGATGTTTTCCACCAAAGTAGAGCAAATGTGTTATGTCTCAATCCAGCTCCTAATGTAAAGGTTTCATTTTAAAAAAAATCAAATATAGCAGAGACCAGGGAAAGTGTGAATATTGAAACTTCTCATTCTAACACTGAATCCTCCAAACAGGACTTCAGCTTCATTGTTTCTATTGTAAATGTCTGTAGTGCAGGACTCGACACCCCCCCCCCCCCCGGGACCCGGTTGCCATGGCAACTAAAAAATCGGACCTGGTGCCTGGGGCTCTGTCTTATGGTGTCTGCCCACAGGGATCCCATCTCCCATGACAGAAATGATGCAAAGGGCTGCACGGGCAGAAGGGATCCCTGCGGGCAGCCAGCACAGGTCCTGGCTGCAATTGCAGTACTTCTGCCAACCTCTAAAAGTTAGAGGCAGGGGGAGTTTGCTGCACAGAAGGTAACACATTTAAAGGAGCAGGGCAGGGGGGGTGTGCAAGGGGGGGGGGAGAAGAGAAGAGGAGAAGAGGAGAGGGGGTGGGATAGGGACAGTAGGGAGGGGAAGGAAGAGTGCAAGGGGCTGGAGGGTAAAGAGATGAATACATGGGAAGTAAAGGGCACAATGTATATGCGCAAAAGGGCACCCCTCTCCCACCACACACATACAGGAACCCCACTTCAGCACCAAACACCCACAAGCACGCAGGCACCCCACCCTCAGCAGCACACTCACAGATACGCAGGAACCCCACCACCGGCACTACACAGGTGTAGCTTAAAAGGTCAGCGAGGATTGTAGGAAAAGGAGTAGTGGGGCCATTTCCTTCTGTTGGCACTGTGCAGTGGCCCATTAAGAGCCTGATTTTATTAAACTTTTTCCCAGTAGAAAATGGGAAAACAGTCTTAGTAAATTGGGTCCTAAAACGTAAGTAACTGTGATATATTTACTCTGTTCATTAAAATCTCGCTGCTAGTTGATTTTATGTAAATAGTTCAATCGTTATTGTAGATAGTTACCCTTGTTACCCAAGTTTATTGCCCTGTTATCTGTAACTCATACGTGTTTTCAAATGTACTGAGTTTGTTTTGTTCCATGTAAACCACGCTGATGCTAAAGAGCGCGGTATATAAGAAACTTTAAATAAAATAAATAAATAAATAAATATATCTCTTTGGAGGACGGGGGTGTGCATTATGACTTAAGTTTTGTCAGCCGGCTGCTAGAATTTTTTTGGCCAGCTCCTAGATTCCTAGTGTACCCATTCATTTATGGATAAATGTGAGCCTTGATCAGTAGAGATATGCAAATATTTTCACACAGAAAGAGAAAAAAGTGAAAATGATCATATCCATTCTTTAATTGTTTTTCTTTCCCTTAACTTTATACCCTCTATTCCATAAAGCATATTATAAATGAATAATTGATTTTCCTTGAGAATAAGGAGTCACTACAATCCTGGATATCTCCTAGATATTATGGGGTTGATTTTATCAGGCGCCACATAAAGATACACCCATTAACGTATGTCTGTTACCTATTTTCAAGGATTTACATACTTGAAACAGAAAAATAACAGAAAAAGACCACATGGCCTTTCTAGTCTGTCCTTCCTTATGGGCACTTATGTGTGTGCGCACACAAGTCCTCTCCCACATAATCTCAGTATGGGCATGGACAGGCGTGGATTTGGGCACATAGGTGGAGTGCAAATTTGCACACATTAAGTTATAAAATGCTATAACATAGCATGTTCTGAAAAAAAAATCTGGGCAAGGACATTTATGTCTGCCCTAGATTTTAACACCATCTATGCCCCTATTTTATAAAGTAAAGTATGTGTGTGCTCCACTTTATAAAAATGGCTTCAAATTAGGAACATGCTAAAGTGCGTTAATGTCACAGGAGTTTACAAAATTATCCTCCACTGCGTGTGCAAATCCCTTTACCTAAGAATTAATATGCATACAAGCAATTTGCACACACAAACATTTTTAGACACCCAAACAAACCTAATACATGCAGATGAATGCACACTCCCAATAATCTTGAAGAAATACATTAGTATTGGGGGTAATTTTGTAAGGACTTGAGCATGTAGGTCAGTGTTTTATGTGCAGATGTTGGCTTTTACAAAATTGCCGGAAGTAGGCACACAGAGAAATCATAGCAGCTATTCTTACATGATATACATGTAAGCATTCCTGGGGATGGAGAATAGTCGGGGCAGGGTTGGCACTTAGTTTATAAACTATGCGCATATGTGCCTATTCGTATTGGCGCATATATACACATAACCCCACCTGCCTCAGATCAGGTATAAAAGACACCAGAAAAATCACAAAAGCTTTATTGATGGAAATGAATACTAATCAAACATGGTTTTGGCCATACAGACACCTAATGATTGCTTTTAGAAATCTTTGCCATTCAAATGGAAGATTTTATATTCATTTCCAGGGATAAAGTTTTACTTGTCTTTAGGTGGGAGGCTAGTTTGGGTGGTCTCTGTGGGCTAAATAGCATCATTGAAAGGCTCAGCACCGGACGATATATATTACATGTAAAGCAGATATTTAATTTAATTTAAAATGACAGTTATATCCTGCTTTTCTCAGCAAATACAGTTTTTATTTATTTTTTATTTAATTATTTAGCTGTATTTATATACTGCTTTTCTCCAAGTCAAGGCGGTTTGCATGGAACAAAATGCAAACTACATTATAACAGCGGGTTACATAAACTAAAACACATAAAATAAAACATATAAAAAAGATTAATATATAAATTACTGTAATTATTGTACCTCACTAACAAATGATTACCTATCTATCCCCTGATCCAAATTCTGTAATGTAATTATTCTTCTCCAGGACCAAGCAGGAAGTCAGTCCTCACTTATGGGTGACGTCGGCACCGACGGAGCCCTCGCGGAGCAATTTCCCTAGCTTTCGAAGAAAGCCTTTGGGATTGCAGCGCGCATGCGCGGTCCTCTTCCCGCCCAAGGATGCCATCTTGCTCAGTCGTCTTTTTTTCCGCGGAGCCCTACAGACGTAGTTTGTACCACCGCTGAAAAAGTTGATTAATTCTTTGTTGTTTTCTCGGTTCGCGTGTCCTTTTCCTGCCCGGCCTCGATTTATTCCTTATCGAGTCCGTTCACATTTCTTTTTTTGTTTTCAGTTTTTAACTGGCGTTCCCGCCACTTATTTTCCACCCCTGGCGGCTCTGTCTTTCGACCTCGTGGGGGCCCTTTTTCCCCCTATGGCTGCCAGCGGGTTCAAAAAATGTGATCATTGTTCTAAATTAATGTCTCTTACAGACACACATAATTTCTGCCTCCGTTGCCTCGGACCCAACCATGACTCTGGGAGCTGTGGTCCGTGTGGCAAGATGTCCTCCAAGTCGCTGAGGAGTCGGCAATCGCAAAAGGACAGAATCTTCTATGACCCCGAGTCCGGCCCGGACCTCGTCGGAGGCTTCGACGTCTCATGACTCCGGCCACGAGCTCCGGAGTTCCTCTGAGCGGGGGTCCCTTGGACGGGAGCATCGTCGGCAGAGGAAACTCGCGCGGGCGGCGTCGGAGGACACACCTGGTCCCTCGCGGGCCGGGTCGCATAGCCCCGCCAGCCGCCCCGAGTCCTCGGAGGCGGAGAGACCTTCTAAACTTCCTCGACTCGAGGTGGAGCCGCACGTGAGTACTATTGTCCTCCTGGACTCCCCTACGGAACCATCGTTGGACCCGACGCCATCGGGGCCCGAGTCGGTGGCTGCCGGGTCTTCTGGGCTTGACCTCAGATTGACATCCTTGGAGCGCAGTATCTCTGCCTTCTTGGACCAGCAGCGGGTTTGGATGACCGGCATCGCCAGTGCATCCGCCCAGACCACCGGGACGTCGACGCCAAAGTCGACCCCGGCGGCCGAGTCGATCCTCGAGTCGATGCATGCTCGAGTTGATCCTCGGTCGAGGTCTCCCTCGGCCTCCCGTTCGGGACCGAGGTCGTCGACGTCGGCGTCGGAACGAACCCTCGCCCGCACGGAGCCCCTCGATTCCTCCACGGAGGCGTCGGACTGGGACACGGAAGGGGACGAGTCGCCCGGCTCTTTTCAGACCCGGTGCGTCCCCTCCGACTCGCCCGAGTCGGAGCCTCGAAGGCGATCCCCTCCGGAGGATACGCGCTTCTCTGATTTTGTGCGGGATATGGCCAAGGCTTTGGCTTTCCCCGCGGATCCAGAGGAGGAGCCTCGCACGGAAGGGCTCGAGGCACTCCAGTACGACTCTCCCCCGAAGGAGGCCTTTACCGTGCTGGTCCCTCCGATGCTGGAGCGGCTGCTCTTCCGCATGTGGGAAAGCCCGGCCTCAATACCGGTGTTAAGCAAGCGGATCGATTCGATTTATCAAGTCCGCAAGAGCCCCGGGTTCCAGAAGGCGCAACTGCCACACCACTCCATGGTTGTGGAATCGGCAATGCATCGGCTTAAGAGTCAAAAGATGCACTCCTCGGTGCCCCCAGGTAAGGAGGTCCGTAACCTGGATGCCCTTGGTAGGAAGTGCTTCCAGGGTTCCATGCTTGCCTGCAGGGTCCAGACATACCAGCTGTATATGGGCATGTTCCTCCGAGACTTGGCGAAGGAGCTCGCCGGGTTCTCGGCTGGTCTCTCCGATGAACCTTTGCAGAGGTTCCTGGCCTTGTCTGATAGTATTCGAGAGTGCTCGAAGTTCCTCTCTCGGGCGGCCTACGACGGCTTCGAGGCGTCGGCCCGAGTAGCCGGAGCCGGCATCGGTGCCCGCCGACAGGCCTGGCTCCAGTCATCCAACCTCGAGCCGTGGGTTCAGGACAAGTTAGTCAATGTCCCCTGCTGAGGTGACAACCTTTTCGGCAAGCCCATGTCCGATAAGGCTGCGGAACTCGAGTCCGAGACTCTCACTCGGACTCGACTGTCCCGAAAGACCTCCGCTCCCACACAGAAGAGGAAGGGTACGGGGAAGAAGCCTTTTTACCCGAGGAAGGTGCTTGCCTATAAGCAATCCCACCTTCAATACCAAGTACCGGCGGCTTCCACTCAGTGCCCACAGACTAAGGGTCAGTGGAATGACCCCCGCAGGCCGCGGGCCCCCAAGCCCGCTGCACAGCCCCCTGCCACGCAGGGTGGGGGTTTTTGACTATGCCAGCATAGCCTCTCCCCCTCCGCGCTCGTCGCTCAGCACGGGGGGCAGGCTGATCCACTTCGCTCACAGGTGGCCAAGCCATAACATCCGATTCCTGGGTGCTGCAGGTGGTTCAAAGGGGCTACCTCTTGCATTTTCACCAGGTGCCTCCCCCCTACTTTCCGGGGGAGCCTCCGAGGCCCCCTCTGCACAGAGACTTACTCCTTCAGGAGCTGCAGGGTCTACTGGAGGAGCAGGCTGTGGAGCCAGTGCCCCAACCTCAGTGGGGTCAGGGGTTCTACTCCAGATACTTCCTGGTCCCAAAGAGGACGGGAGGCCTCAGACCCATTCTGGACTTGCTCAACCTCAACATGTTCCTGCAGTGGGAAAAGTTCAGGATGCTTACCCTTGGAATCTTGCTACCCTACCTCCAGCAGGGAGATTGGCTATGCTCCTTGGATCTAAAGGATGCCTATACTCACATCCTGATTCATCCGGACCACCGACAATATCTCAGATTTGTAGTGGCCGGGAAACACTATCAGTACCGCGTGCTGCCTTTCGGCTTGTGCTCCGCCCCCAGGGTGTTCACAAAATGCCTGGCGGTGGTCGTGGCCTTCCTGAGGCTTCAGGGCCTGTTCGTTTTTCCTTACCTGGACGACTGGCTCGTACGGACGCAGTCGGCCCCGGAGGTCGCGCAGGCCACGCAGCGTACGGTGGCTCTGCTTCAGCACTTGGGCTTCGTCATAAACGTCGGGAAGTCCACCCGCCCCTCTCAGGAGCTCGGCTCGACACTCTGCGAGCTCGTGCCTTCTTGCCTCGAGAGCGAGCCGACAGGCTCATGGCTTTGGCCGGCAGGTTCCACAGTGCGTCTCCGGTTCCGGCCCGGAGGTTCCTGCAGCTGCTCGGTCATATGGCCTCCACGGTCCATGTCACGCCGAACGCCCGATTGCATATGAGGCACTCAATGGCATCAGGCCACAGGAGGTCTGGCGGACCTTCTACAGATCTCCGACCGCCTGGTCTCCTCTCTGTAGTGGTGGCTCCACCTGCCCAACCTGGTACGGGGTATGCCCTTTCAGTCTCCTGCACCCTCCCGGGTGCTGACGACCGATGCCTCCCTCTTGGGATGGGGAGCACATTGCCAGGGAGCGCGCACTCAAGGCCTTTGGACTCCTTGGGAGGCGGCTCAACAAATCAACTTCCTGGAGCTGCGGGCGATCCGCCTAGCTCTGCGGACCTTCTCTCACCTCACCTCTCGCCAGTCCGTTCTGGTGCAGACGGACAATCAGGTGGCCATGTTCTACGTGAACAAACAGGGGGGCACGGGCTCCCTCCTGCTCTGTCAGGAGGCCCGGCGACTGTGCTCCTGGGCTGTCGACCACAACATCCTCCTCAAGGCTGTTTTACCTGCCCGGGGAGGAGAATTGCCTGGCCGACAGGCTGAGCTGGGTCTTGCAGCCCCACGAGTGGAGGTTGAACCCCGGCGTTGCCCAGCAAATCTTCCGCCAGTGGGGCACCCCCACCGTGGACCTCTTTGCCAGTCCCCTGAACCGGCAGCTTCCCCGGTTCTGCTCTCGGCATCCGCATCCCCTCAGAGTGGCCCCGGATGCTTTCCTCATTTCGTGGTCCACAGGCCTACTGTATGCCTTTCCTTCCACGCCGCTGGTGTCCCGGACGCTCTTCAAGGTTGCCCGGGACGGGGCCTACATGATTCTGATAGCGCCCCGATGGCCGAGGCAACCCTGGTTCCCTCTGCTCCTGCAGTTAGCGGTGGACACCCCTCTCCCTCTGGGGTTTCAGCCCGATCTTCTGACCCAAGATCAGGGTACTCTTCTGCACCCCAACCTCCGGGCCCTTCACCTGATGGCCTGGTTGCTGAGAGGGTAGTCCTGGCCCCGCTCTTGCTCCCCCCAGAGGTGGAAGCTGTCATCCTGGCGTCTCGGCGACCTTCTACCCGGAAGTCTTACGCACTCAAATGGCGTCGCTTCTCCGCCTGGTGTTCTCAGCGTTCTGAGGACCCCTTCACCTGCCTAGTGTCGGTGGTACTGCAATACTTGCTGCACCTCTCCGATCTAGGCCTCAAGTCCAACTCTGTCAGAGTCCACCTCAGTGCTCTCTCTGCACATCATTCGCCGGTGGAGGGCCAGCCCCTTTCCTTGCATCCCTTGGTGGCGCATTTCCTCAGGGGCCTGCTTCTGCTTAAGCCCCCGTTGCGCCCTCCGGCTCCTGACTGGGACCTCAATGTGGTTTTACAAAGGCTTACTTGCCTGCCTTTCGAACCCATGGCTACCTGCCCCCTCCGCTTCCTCTCATGGAAAGCTCTCTTCTTGGTAGCCCTCACCTCCGCTAGGCGCGTTAGTGAACTACAGGCCCTAGTGTCGGAGCCCCCTTACACTAGGTTCTACAGGAATAGGGTTGTCTTACGGACTCACCCTAAGTTTCTTCCTAAGGTGGTTTCCTCTTTCCACATCAATCAAGAGGTGGTTCCTCAGACCTTCTTCCCCAGGCCACATACCAGCAGAGCTGAGACTGTTCTGCATACCCTGGACTGTCGAAGAGCCTTGTCCTTCTACCTTGACCGTACGCGTGAGCATAGGAAAGCTGCCCAGTTTTTCGTTTCCTTTGACCCCAATCGGTTGGGGTTATCTGTATCGAAGCGTACTCTGTCCATCTGGGTAGCTGACTGCATCGCCTGGGCGTATGGGGCAGCCGGCCTCTCTTTGGAGAGTCGAGTCACGGCGCACCGTGTCTGGGCGAAGGCGGCATCTGTCGCACACCTCCGCTCGGTTCCGTTGGCAGACATCTGCCGGGCCGCTACTTGGTCTTCTAGCCAAACCTTTGCGGCTCATTACTGCCTGGAGAGGGAGTCCCGCAGGGATAGTGCTTTCGGACAGGCAGTCCTCCACAATCTCTTTGAGGTTTAGGCAACTCCTACCCGCCGGCCCCGATGTTGGCTACCGGCCGGATCCGTATTCAGAGAAGATTCCTTCCTTCTGTGCGGTTGAGCTGGAGGGAGCTCTTTTTTCCAGCTTGAGGTCTCCGGTAGCCTTAAGCTAGGGAGTCCCATAAGTGAGGACTGACTTCCTGCTTGGTCCTGGAGAAAGAGTAGTTACTCACCTGTAACAGGTGTTCTCCAGGAGCAGCAGGAATCAGTCCTCACTACCCTCCCTCCTCCCCTGGAGTTGCAGTCATTCTTATGGTTGCTGTCTTCCGCTATGTCATTCGACTGAGCAAGATGGCATCCTTGGGCGGGAAGAGGACCGTGCATGCGCGCTGCAATCCCAAAGGCTTTCTTCAAAAGCTGGGGAAATTGCTCCGCGAGGGCTCAGTCGGCGCCGACGTCACCCATAAGTGAGGACTGATTCCTGCTGCTCCTGGAGAACACCTGTTACAGGTGAGCAACTACTCTATATCTTCATAGTGAACAATGATCTAGATGGCCTTCTGTAATGGTCCAACATCTGTTCTAACAAATTTTCATTTTCATATGTCTGCGGCTAATTTGCACAAGAAAACAACCAAATTTTCAGCTTGTTTTCTGAAAATATTATGATTCCTTTCTTTCCTTAGCTCCTTAGAGAATGGACTCCATTCAAAGTTCAGTCTGTAGTATGCTGTACTCTGCATTCCATACGAATTTGTGCCTCCAATATTATCCTTTTTTGATCTTAAGGTTTGCAAGTGGCATGTGCTCGTTCACTCATCTATTTAGGTAACTTGGCCCCTATCCCCAGTTGAGTAGTGGCCAACAACTTAAAGCTTAAATGTTGAAATATCAGTAGCCTGTGCATTTGATTTAGTAATGGTGAAGCTTCATGTCACCTATTTTTTCTTTATATCTTTGTCACAGTATTCTGGATCATTTGCATCTTGGTTATTTGCTTTTTTGTCCGTCCTGTTATATATCAGCTTACAGAAGTCTGTTTGAAATGATTACTGCTTGTGTTATCTTTCTTTAATTTTTTATATATTAAAGTTTAATCGTAAGTTCGAAGAAAGAGTCAGATAAGACCTTAATTGGCAAATCTAGTGAAGTTTAATAAGCATTTTTTTTCATCATTGTTACTTCATTATCTATTGTTAACATGGACTCAATCACAGCACCTACGCTACTAACATTTTCCAGCAAAGGCTATTACTGATTCTTTTACTGACTTTTGAATTCTTGACCCTCTAAGACAACATATTTTAGTTTTTCCAGGGTTCACCAGTATGTAGTTCTCCATTCACAACTGGACAATATTCATACAATTGTTAACAATTCATAAGTCTGATTTATAGAATATTCAAAGCTCCGTTTGTTTCTCATCTTCTTCGATGTAGTGGGAGATCCCCAAGCTTTCTATAGATTGTCCTAAAGATTGTAATATATATTGAAGAGAATGGGAGATAGTGGAGACCCTTGTGCTATTCCAGAATCCAGATACCATTCTTTTAAGCTGGCAAAGCCATTAACTGCCCTATCTACCATTCAAAAATCTGAAACCAGTTTAACACTCTCCCTCTTATACCCATTCCTGAAAGTTTGACAGCAGCAAATCAAATTAAACTAGTCTCCACTTCATTCCCAGCTCTTGACCATCTGAGCCAGTCAGATTGGTTTGTGCATCAGCAAGAGGGGAGATAGAAAACATAATAGAAAAAAAACAACAAAATAGATACACAGCATGCTAGAACACGATACAAAGGCACATTTCTACCCATCGTAGCAATTGAAAGTTCTTTGAATGTGCTTTTCAGTGATGCCTTGCAGTATTGTGTCTAAGTTTCGCTGTTATTACCTTATTCTTTTACACTCATGTTTTCTAAACTATATATTGCATTTGTCTTTGGCTGATATTTTTGTCCAATAACATCTCGTCCTTGTGTTTCATTTAAGTTTATATTTTACTTTTTTTTTATTGTTGTGTTTTTAACCTGTTCCCACTGCTAGATTGTAAACCACTAAGATGTTGGATGCCTTTAGTGGTACAAAAATTGAGTAAATAAATAAATAAAAGTTGGCATAGAGCAGCGTTTTTCAACCACTGTGCCGCGGCACACTAGTGTGCCGTGAGATATTGTCTGGTGTGCCGTGGGAAAAATTCCAATTTCATCCGTAATATGTGGCCTCGGCTCACAAATTAGGGTTGCCAACCGGCCGGTTTTCAGCCGGCCTGGCCGGTTTTTCCATGGCCAGGCCGGCTGCCAGCACAGTTGTAAAACCGGCCATTGAAAAGCCGGTTTTTTGCTCTGGCCGCAAGATCGGGAGCGGCCAGAGCAAAAAAACGGCTTTTGTGCCGAAGTCCACGGCGCGAACGCGATTCCCTATAGCAGTGCAGCCGCTGGTTCTGCTTTGTACAGAGCAGCGGCTGCACTACACTTACATTGAAAAGTAAAGAGAAACTGTGTCAGGAGCCCTCCGATCATGCAGAGCCCGAGGAAGTGATGTCATGGGGCGGACTCCTCACAGGCTGTCTTTCCTTTTCAAATTAACTTTAGCTGCAATAAAGTTAATTTGAAAAGGAAAGACAGCCTGTGAGGAGCCCGCCCCCATGACATCACTTCCTCGGGCTCTGCGATGACCGGAGGGCTCCTGACACAGTTTCTCTTTACTTTTCAATGTAAGTGTAGTGCAGCCGCTGCTCTGTACAAAGCAGAAGCAGCGGCTTGGGCAGAGGGGGGGGGGGTGTGAGTGAACCAGCAAGGGGGGGGAGTGTGAGTGAACCAGCAAGGGGGGGGGGAGTGTGAGTGAACCAGCAGTGGAGGGGGGGGGTGGTGTGAGTGAACCAGCAAAGGGGGGGGGCGATGGTGTGAGTGAACCAGCAGGGGAGGGGGGTAAGTGAGTGAGTGACCCAGCAGGAGGGGTGAGTAAGTGACAGGGGGGTGGGTGAGTGAACCAGCAGTGGAGGGGGGGGGGTGTGAGTGAACCAGCAGGGGAGGGGGGTTGGTGTGAACCAGCAGGGGAGGGGGGTTGGTGTGAGTGTTTGATTCCTATTCAAGAGAATTACTTTATATATAGTCAATATAGGCACAGAGGTAAATTTTTTTAACAT
The DNA here is from genome assembly GCA_033557465.1 of Ichthyophis bannanicus. Taxonomy (NCBI): domain Eukaryota; kingdom Metazoa; phylum Chordata; class Amphibia; order Gymnophiona; family Ichthyophiidae; genus Ichthyophis; species Ichthyophis bannanicus. The sequence continues at coordinate 58,105,528 of CM066047.1, read as the reverse complement.
TTTCTAATGGTGGTGTGCCTCGTGATCTTTTTCATGAAAAAAGTGTGCCTTTGCACAAAAAAGGTTGAAAAACACTGACATAGAGGACAGATGGTAAAAGTTGTATGGCAATTTAAATCTTGCATAGATTCAAATGAAAATCAAAATTCCCTAACTATTTTTAGGGCTAGATTTACTGAAGCCTGTTACCATATTAGGACACACAAATGTTATTACACGTGTTATGGGAGACAGAAAAGAACAAGTCAGACATGAAGGAAAGGGAAGCTCAAGTCAAGTAAATGAACTGAAAAAGAAAAATATACTGATGGCATAAGCACAAAGATAAGTAGCTCCTGAAACACAGGACCCTACAGTATTATGGTCCAAAACAATAGCATTTTGTTGGGCATAGTGATACAAGTTTTAAGAATAATGGTTTAGCTGTCGCAGCTTTTAAGGGAATGTTTTGGCACTAATAAACATTAAAAGGACAAAAAATATAACCATGTGGTGGTATTATTGGAATGGTGTTTATCAGTCTGACAAAATCTTGGGCCCAATATTGAAAGGAATTCACATGGTTGGCAGACCTGCTAATCCCCTTGGCCAGGATATTCAGCAGCACTAACGCAGAATAGCTGTGGGTCCCCCCACTGTACATCTCGATGCTAAATGGTTAGCATCGGGGCATTCCAGAGGGGGCATCCAGTGATAACTGGGCAGTGGCTCAGTGAAAACAAAAGGAATTCCAATAGCTACTGAAAAAACACAATAGGAAAGAAAAACAAAATCCAGCCAGAGTTATTCCTGCCAAAGTCAGTTAGATGGAAAAGCCTTTACAAAGTAAAGCGTCTTAAGAGCCATTTTGAATTTTCAAAAGGAGGACGCCAACTGAATATCAAGCGGTAACGAATTCCACAAAGAAGGGCTTTATGTTCTTTGCTGTTAATCTATATCCCTCTACCCCATTTTTGAGTAAATGTGTGCAGCAACCAGGGCCAGTACTATCATTAGGAAAACAAGGTGCCTAGAGCGCCGGCATTCCAGGGGCAGCCATTGCTGCTGCTTTCGCCCCTTTCAGGACAGGCAACAGCAATGGCCAGAAGCACCCATGGTGTTTTACTTCTAAACTTCCCAATCAATGGTCCCTTATCAGAGCAAAAAGTAGATCACTATTCATGTAACAAATGCTCCACTTTAACTATTACGTTATGATTTTATAACAAATGGTGTGTGGGATACTGTATCCAGGTACTCATAGCCCATTAAAATGAAAAGTTATAAACAAAAGATAACTAACTCCGGAAAGGTCTCAGACTCAATAGCGCTATAATGACTTCAGTACATAAAATACTGTTAAAAGCGCTGGCAGCATCAATGACCAATCCGGAGATTGTACAAATCGCAGGTAAGTTCACTAAAATATTATAACGACTTTCATCTAAAAAACCACACCATTGTGTCAGCAAAATGCTTATCTTAAAGAATATCGTGATGTAATTTCCCCTACGCCTCCTCTGGTGCCTCTCTGAACGTTTCACCAGAGGGCGCCAGAGGGGTGAGAGGGGCTCAAGGGATGAGGTTCGCCTAGGGCTTCTCATTTTGCACCGGCCCTGGCAGCAACATATAGAAACATAGAAATATGACTACAGAAAAAGACCACATGGCCTATCTAGTCTGTCCTTCCATATCAACAATTACAACAGTCCCCTTTTTACCTTTAGAGATCCTCTGTGTTTGTCCCATGCTTTTTTGCAGTTACTGTCCTCATCTCTACCACCTCCACTGGGAGACTATTCCATGGATCCACCACTCTTTCCGTAAAGAAATATTTCTGCATATCACTCCTGAATCTATCCCCCATCACCTTCATCCCATGTCCCCTCGTAGCAGAACTTGCTTTCAATTGAAAGAGGCTCTCCCCCTGAATATTTTTGCCACGGAGGTATTTAAACATCTCAGTCATATCACCTCTATCCCGCCTTTCCTCTAATGTACATATTAAGATCCTTAAGTCTGTCCTCATATGCTTTATAGTGAAGACCACTAAACATATTAGTAGCCACCCTCTGCACCGACTCCATTCTGTTCACATCCTTTTGAAGGTGCGGTCTCCAGAATTGCACACTATACTCCAAATGAGATCGCACCAAAGACTTATACAGAGGCACTATCACCTCCTTTTTTTCTGCTAGCCATTCCTCTCCGTATGCACCCAAGCATCCTACTAGCTTTTGCCGTCACCTTTTCTACCTGTTTAGCTACTTTAAGATCATCAGACACAACCACGCCTAGGTCCCGCTCTACTTTAGTGGACAAAAGTACTTCACCCCCTATACTATATTGCTCCCTTGGATTGCTGCAGCCCAAATACATGACCTTACATTTTATAACATTAAATCCCAGCTGCCAAATTATAGACCATTATTCAAGCTTAGCTAGATCCTTCCTCATGTTATCTACACCTTCCTGGGTGTCTACTCTATTGCAGATTTTGGTATCATCCGCAAAAAGGCAAACCTTACCCGACAGCCCTTCCGCTATATCACTAACAAAGATGTCAAAAAGAATCAGACCAAGGACAGATCCCTGGAGCACACCACTGGTAACATCCTTCTTCTCAGAGTGAGCTCCATTTACCTGTACTCTTTGTCGCCTCCCACCCAACCAGTAACTTTAAGGTCCATCCCTAGGGTGCTCAGTTTGTTTATAAGTCGCCTGTGAGGAACAGTGTCAAAGGCTTTACTGAAATCTAAATACACCACATCTAGGGCTCTCCCTCGATCCAACTCCCTGGTCACCCAGTCAAAGAAATCAATCAGATTTGTCTGACAAGACCTACCTCTGGTGAATCCATGCTGCCTCGGATCCTCTAATCCGCTGGACTCCAGAAACCTCACTATTTTCTCTTTCAGCAGCATTTCCAATAATTTACTCACCAACGAAGTTAAACTAACCGGCCTGTAGTTTTCAACCACATCCTTACTTCCGCTTTTGTGTAAAGGCACCACATGAGCCTCTCTCCAGTCCTTTGGCACCACTCCTGACTCCAATGAGGCATTGAATAGGTCAGTCCGTGGAGCTGCTAGAATGTCCCCAAGTTCCCTCAGTATTCTAGGGTGTATCCCATCCGGTCCCATTGCTTTATCTATGTTAAGTTGAGATAGTTTCTCACGAACACAGTCTTCTGAAAATTGTTCAAGATGTCCCTCGCTTCTGTTCCTGTTTGTGGGTGTTTTCTGAGGTCCTGCTCCTGGTTCTTCATCTGTGAATATAGAACAGAAATATTTGTTAAGCAATTCCGCTTTATCCTCATCAGCTTCTACATATTCCTCCCCTTCACCCTTGAGTCTGACAATACCACTTTTGCCCTTCCTCTTCTCACTAACATATCTGAAAAATGTTTTATCCCCCCATTTTATTGCATTGGCTGTTTCCTCCTCTTTTTGAATCTTTCCTTTCTTGACTACTTTGATAGCTTCTCTACATTCTTCCAAATATAGATGCCTGTCTTCTTCTCTCTGTGATCAGTTGTATTTCATGAATGCCGCCCTCTTTTTCCTCAATTTTTCAGCTACTTCTTTCGAAAGCCATAACGGTCTCCTTTTCCTTTTTACCTTTATTTACCATTTTAACAAAAAGATTGGTTGCCCTTAAAATATCCCCTTTCAGTTTTGCCCACTGTTTTTTCTACATCCCTCAGCTGTTCCCATCCCACTAACGACTCCCTGAGATATTGACCCATCCTGGCAAAGTTAGTCTTCCTAAAGTCTAAGACCCTCACCTTGAAATGGATTCTAACAGCCCTAGTCCTAATACTGAACCACACCATCTGGTGATCACTGGATGCAAAATGATCTCCCACTATAACATCAGAAACACTTTCACCATTGGTAAGCACCAAGTCCAGTATGGCCCCTTAATGTGTGAGGTCTGTTACCAATTGCTTGAATAGTTCTCCCTGTAGAGAATCCAGGATCTCTTTACTTTTAGATGATACTGCAGCAGGAATGTGCCAGTCAAGATCTGGCATATTGAAATCCCCTATCAGTAGCACTTCTCCTTTCCTAGCAATGCCATGTATGTCTTCAATTAACTCTCTGTCCACCTCTTCCTCTTGTGAGGGAGGTCTGTATATCATGCCAATGCAATTAGATTTCTCTTTCCCTCTTTCTAGTTTAACCCACAATGCCTCCTCTCTCCCTTTTAAGCTCTGTAATTTGTGATAAGGAAGCTTATCATAGCTCAGGAAGGAGCTATAGTAAAGGTGAAGTGACTCTGAACAAGCAACCTGTCAGTTCTGATAGAAATAAGAAAACAGAATTTTCCCATAAAAGACTACCAGTCCCAGAATGCACCAGGTTTCCAACAGCCATTAGAGGAGCTGAAGTGGGGAAACGTGTGTTCAATCAGGAGGGCTATGAGGTAATCCCTAAGCACTCATCTCAAAGGGCAGGGCCTGATTCAGCACAGCTGCGCTGTGCTAGGGTGGAGCACTCATCTAGGCAGAATAAAGGTAGAGTTTATTCTACAGAGAATTATCCTCAGAATCCTTATCCTCAGGATCAGCTTGGATATCCTCATCTTGGACATCTTCATCATCTGGAGGATCATCAGAAGCAGAAGCCAGAGTGAACGGACAGAAAGGGCAAGAAACCCTTTGGAAGAAAGAAGAGAAAAGCATTTGGGAGGTCTAAAGGAGTCCAGAGCAGTACGTATACTGGGAGACATTCAAAAGGCCAGCATACACCATTGGACTGGGGAAAGCCAGAGGAATGGTGCTGCAGAGCTAGGAATCTCCAGAGGGTACCTGTGAGGGAGACGGCTGCACGTGGAAGGGACCCTAAGACCCGTGCCAGAAGGTATGTGAAGAGAGATCCAGTGTCCAGGGATCTGGATTGGAAGGCTGGACATAAAAACTGGACTACATACTGGCCAGGCTATTTAGAGAGGAACTCTAACAGCAATGGAAGCTCAGGTATGAACACTGATCTATGCCCTAGCTATAACCTTGAAAGACAGAAGGGAAACAAGTATTCTCCTGAAAGTGCTCCATTGAGAAATTCCTCTGTGCCAATCCATGATATTGAACCCATGATTGTTGAAGAAGGGGGAGGAGTCTTAGATACAGGCTGTGAATATATGGATTGCTCTCTGTCTAAACTCCTTTGGTAATTTACTGTTACAAAGTACAACGACCATCACAAAGAAATACAAACTTGTTCTTTAATCTACTCAGAAAAGCTCCTGCGTAGGATTTTGAGCCAAGCAGTAGAAAGTAAGCCAGCTAAGGGGTTTCAGCTGGGTAACTGCTAGCAATTGAGCCTTACCTAATTGCTTGTGAGCTCTGAGGAAATCACTTCTGAGTCTGTGTGTGAAGATATAAGAAGTTAACCTGAAAAGAACAATTTCTCCCTTCTTTGTGGGGTTTGCTTGTTGTTTGATGCACTGCTAAGAGAATATTAGCTAGAGCCTACAGAAAAGACCAGTTTGTTACCAACCAGGTCTTTATTCTTTTCATTTGATTGCCTGACAAGTTCAGCTGTTGTTTTCCTGATTTTGTTTTTCTAAGTTTAACACTGAAAGCAAGTATCCTGTTTTATGTGCTACCAAGCATATCTGTGTTGGGAGAAATAACCCCATAAATAAATATCTTATTGGCTTTACACTCAAGCACAACTAATTATTGTGAGCAGCTGTGTCTGGTGTGAATGGACTGCATTTCCCACAATCCCTTGCAATCATATTGATATATGCCTTTGCCAAGACTGTGAACATTCTCACCCAGGCAGCCGTCTGACAAATTCCAAAGCTTTAATAGTATTTTTTTACATATAGTGCCACTCCTCCTCCCCTTCTTCCTACCCTGTCCTTTCTGAATAAAGTATAGCCAGGTATAGTTACATTCCAGTCATGGTTTTCTGTGAACCATGTTTCTGTAACTGACGCTAAATCCAAGTCGGCCACTCCCACCAAAGCTTCAATATCAGGGATCTTATTTCCCATGCTATGGGCATTTATACACACTGCTTTCCATATGTTACCCGTTTCCATAAATGTATTTAATGTATCACTTACCTGGGGGCTTTCTTCACCCATCCCCAATGAATTTAGTTTAAAGCCCTCTTCAGTATATTAGCCAGTCTACTACTGAAGACGCGTCAACCTTTCTTGGACAGATGGATGCCATCTCTGCTCTGCAACCCTAGGAACAGCATCCCATGGTCTAGGAAACCAAAATGCTCTCGATGACACCATCCACGCCGCCATGCATTCATCTCCAGGATGCAAGCCTCTCTGCCTTGGCCTTTACCCTCAACAGGGAGGATTGAAGAGAACACCACCTGTGCACCTAACTGCTTCACCCTCTGTCCCAGAGCCATGAAGTTATTTTGATATGCTCAGAGGGATGCCTGGCAGTATCATTTGTACCGACATGGATTAGCAACATTGGGTAATAGTCGGTGGGCTTGATGAGTCTCGGCAAACTCTCCGTAACATCTTGGATTTTGGCACCAGGCAGACAGCATACCTCTCTGGACATCAAGTCTGGTCGGCAGATGGACGCCTCAGTACCCCTCAGAAGAGAGTCACCAACCACCACTACCCTTCGCTTCCTTGGTGTTACTGATTCTGCAACTTTGGGGTACTTGAGCTCTGGTTCTTCCCTTTCCAGGGATGCTTTCACCTCCTCCACTTCCAGCGCTGCATAATGGTTCTCCAATTCAAGGGCTGGAGAAGTTGGATTGGTGATTCTGCAGGCCTTGGTGACTTGTGTCCAACCTTCGTCATTCTGTTGGCACCCATCTTCTCCTCTGCTGGAGAGCTGGAGTACTTCTCACTGTCTTGAATGCTCCTCAGCCTCGCCACCTCCTCTCTGAGTTCCTCCACTTGTTTCCTCAGAGTTTCAGCATGCAGGCACCCTGCACATGGAACCGGTCCTTCAACTGTCATTGGGACCTCTGTCTGGACAGAGTCAGAAGCTGTAACGGGGGCAACAGCTTTAGCGATACAATTTTTCCCAGCCATTGTTCTGTTCTTGGAGCTTAGGTATCTGTTAAAGCAAAGAGAGAGATCTACCAAAGTACCAGCTGGTTTCCCAGCTGTCCTTTCAGAGAAACAGCAGTTAAATCTCCTTAATTATATTCAAAATGTACTGTTCCATGTCCCTGTGCTTTGTTAAACGGGGAGGTGCCCTATAAAGCAAGGCTGCCCACTAGGGGTGGGTAGGGAGGGAACTAACACCTGATAAGGTGTCAGCAGTTTCACAAAAGCTGAAAAGATTACTAGAGTTTAAAACCTAGTCCAACAAAGAAAATAGTTCTACTAAAGCACCACAAAGAATGTAACTATGCTTTAAAAATATACCAAAACCATTTTAAGAGCTCCCAGTCAGAGAGCTAGCAATTAAATAAAAAATAAACTCTCAAATCCTTACCGTTGTTTGACCTGTAGAACCCCTGTTAGGATTGCCTCAACAGGGCAGAGCTCTGAAGCCTTTTATGCAGGCCTCAGCTGCTCTCAGGTAATCAGGCCCACTAACTCCTGATTAGGTGTCAGCAGTTTTACAAAAGCTGAAAAAGTTACTAGAGTTTAAAACCTAGTCCAGCAAAGAAAATAGTTCTACTAAAGCACCACAAATAATGTAACTATGCTTTAAAAATATACCAGAACCCTTTTAAGAGCTCCCAGTTAGAGAGCTAGCAATTTAATAAAAATAAACTCTCAAATCCTTACCGTACAGACGGACAGAAGGATGAACATATCCTGAACAACGTGCACACTTGCACTAATGAAATTAGGCTAAAAAAGAAAAGGTGAGATAACAGAGACAGCAAATTAAAACTGAACATACTTTAATACTCATGCTTGTAGACTGGGCACCATACTCGATAAGCAATAGGAAAGTTCCATCTTGTTCAGTGTTCTGGGGCTGCAGCTTAAACACTGGAAGGTTGTCAGAATCCGGAGAGCAGATTTTCAAACGTTCTAAACGCACATAAGGGATTTTCGGCTCTTTAAGGAATGCTCTGGAATTAGCAGCAAGAATTAGATTAAAGTTGTGGCATATAGCACATACACTACATGCAAATTAAGAAACAGTCTCACATAAAATCAATTTGCAACAGCCATGAAAAGTGAGAGTTATCCGAAATTCAACTCAGCTCACATAGGAAGATTGTGCTTTCATAAATGCTCTTGGTTGCTACCATGTGGCATTTTTCATGCAAGGGAATGGAAGAGGAGAGAGAGACCTTAGTTGCTATACCATATTGTTCCTATAGGGAGGGGCAAAGGAGACACTGCTACCAATGTTTCCTGTAAAGTGTACACAGCATTCTTCCAGCGACTACACACACCCCACACATCAGCCTGCATGCCACCTGGTGAGAGCTTTGCCCGCAGTGCCCAATCGCTCTGTTGTATTTATGCCAGTACTATGAGCAAGATCAACAGCCAGAATTGTCAGCTCACAAGTTCAGAAGATGCTCAAGGTGCTAGCACAAAAGAGACAGGACCTTCAGCTGCCACAGGGCGGACTCCTGCAGCAGGAAGAGTTTGGAAGTGGACGGGAGCCAATAGTTTCCCTTTGAGAATTTGGTTGCACATCAGTGGGTACAAAATATTCATGGATCTGCAAGCAATATACATGGTTTTAAAATCTGCCCCAATGTGTTAGTCTACCAGGACTTCAGTTAACCTCAATTTGAAGGATACATACTTCCAAAAATCTCTCCTGAACAAATTGTTTCTTTTCTTAAATTAGTGTCTTTGAAATTATTTTGTCTGCTAGATACATTGATTGCATGACCTCTAAAGGATGATGGATGCACAAAGTAGCCTCCACAATGGAGGCGGTAGGTAATGATCATTCTAAGCTGATCAGGAGTCTGCCACCCAAGTTCTTACTGTCAGGTGTGCTGCAGCAATCAATGCTTTCAATTGTGTAGGACTGGTTGATGCCCTGGAAGTCCTGCAGAATCTGTTTGCACAACGAAACTGCAACACAGTCAAGGGTAGTAAGAACACGGGTGATGGACTCCTATATAGTTTAGACAAAATATTTGTGGTGAGGACCAAAATGGTACAAGGCTTCAAAAAAGTTATGCAACAAATCTGGAAGATCCTTAACCATAAAGAAGTGAAAGTAAAACCAGTGATCAAGTCACATCTGTAGAACTGGAGTAGGACAGGAGAGTGAGCAGATAGATGGGCCTTGCAATCGTTGCCTACCATCTTGTTTAGCGTTTCTCTGTTTAAGTGTAATTGAACAACTCTTAGGGGTATGCTTACTAATTGATGGTAGCAGCTTCTGTGCAACTTCAATGGGGCCGCAACTCCAATATCGCACGGAAGCTGCTACCGCCAATTACTAAACCTACGCCTTAATATGGCAGACACAGAGTTGCCAAGTTACCCAGTTCCAAGAGTGAGATTTTATTGCCAGTTCTGGGTTTAAATTTGTATTGCAATGCAGTAGGGTATTTGTAGTCCCTGATTTTACCCATTGGAATCTGTGAAGGTCCCATAATGCATCAGGATGAGTGTCAGAAATCCAGGGCTGGCTTAAAATCTCACTCATGGAACTGGACAACTTGACAGCTCTGCAGACACATTAGAGAGCCATGTTAGAGGATACACATGAGGAGAAAGGATGAGCTAGCTATTACAGCAATGAACTGAAAGCCATTGAAACCAGTGTTCAGATCCTACTTCCTCTACTGAGTATCCTTCCGATGATTTGGAAAGAAGACCAAATAGTATGAAAAGTATTATTAAGCATAAGCCGCCAATTTCTAACTTAGTAGGCAGTTGTTTTGCCAATATTTGAAAATAGCAACCACAAGGATCAAATGTATCAAACATTTATTCCATTACCAAAATTGTTTCCTATGTAACAGTGAAAATAACCCGCTTTTCAATGGGAAAACACCGCATATAAAATCAAGGCAGATTTTGCAGGGAACCAAAAGTCTGATACTTCTAGCCCATTAGTGTTTTCTTTGCCTGTTCCTGGAAAGAGCCCTGCTTATATCAAAATGAGGCAACCTCGCTTTTAGCTACAGACAGAATATTCAGGCAAAATAAACTGGACTATATTTCTCTTCCTGCTTTAGAATAAATCTTGTCTTTACTTAAAAGCATGAAAATGTCCAATATAGCACCTAGCTGACTTTTCATTTGTTAATTCTTAGGACTATGAGTAAGGCAAAAATCTTCAGTTCCTTTGGACTTTGTTCTTTTTTTTTTTGGCATATTTTTTATTCATTTTATACATTCATTTAAATAAACAAATGTTTTAAGTAGCATATAGTAACACAGTAACATATAGTATATGACGGCAGATAAAGACCAGTATGGTCATCTAGTCTGCCCAGCAAGGCGGTAAGAGTAGGTGCACTTGCCGCTCCGTGCATGTCACCCCTCCCCGTGCCTTTGTTTAGGGGTGTACCCACTGCTCCATGTAGGTCACTCCTATTTATTCAGATATAAGAGATAGTTATGCTTATTTTGATTTTATCCTGTTGCTATAAAGGGATCCACTATGTCTGTCTCATGCCATTTTGAATTCTGTCACTGTTTTTGCCCCCATCACGTCCATCGGGAGGGCATTCCAAGCATCCACCACCCTTTCGGTGAAAAAGTATTTCCTGACATTGCCTTTCAGTTTACCCCTTGCAGCTTTATCTTATGCCCTCTAGTTTTACAGCTACCCCATCTTTGGAAGAGGTTTGTTTGTCCATTAATAATCTTTAAGTATTTAAAGGTCTGATTCATATCGCCCCTGTCCCTCCTCTCCTCCAGAGTGTACATATTTAGGTCTTCAAGTCTCTTCTCATAAGTCTTCTGATGCAGGCTCCAAATCATTTTGGTTGCCTTCCACTGAACTGCTTCTAGCCTTTTTATATCCTTTGCGAGATACGGTCTCCAAAACTGAACATAATATTCCAAGTGAGGCCTCACCACCGACTTATACAGTGGCATTAGTACCTCTTCCTTTCTGCTGGTAATTCCTCTCTGTATGCAACCCAGCATCCTTCTGGCCTTTACCATTTCCTTGTCACACTGTTTCGCCACCTTGATATCATCAGAAACAATCACACCAAGGTCCTTCTGGTCCATGCACATGAATCTCTTGCCCCCTATCGCATACAATTCCCTAGGATTTCTGCTTCCCAAGTGCATGACACTGCACTTCTTCACATTAAATCTTTACTGCCAAGCATTAGACTATTCTTCCAGCTTTTGTAGATGTTTCCTCATGTTCCCCACTCCCTCAGGGGAGTCCACTCTGTTGCAAATTTTGGTGTCATCTGCAAAAAGACAGACTTTTCCATTCAGCCCTTCGGCAGTATCACTCACGAATATATTGAACAGTACCTGTCCCAAGACCGAACCCTGGGGCACACCGCTAATCATCTTCCTTTCATCCGAGTGAATTCCGTTTACCGTCACCTTCTGTCATCTGTCAGTCAACCAATTTCTGATCCAGTTCACCATCTTGGGACCCATCCCCAAGCTGCTGAGTTTATTGATAAGCCTCCTATGAGGAACAGTATCAAAGGCTTTGCTGAAATCTAGGTAGATCACATCCATCGCATGCCCTTGATCTAGTTCACTGGTCAATCAGATTTGTTTGGCAAGATCGTCCTTTGGTAAAACAATGTTGCCTCGGATCATGCAATCTGTTGGTTTCAAGGAAGTCCACTATTCGCTCTTTCAGGAGCGCCTCCATTACTTTTCCTGCCACTGAAGTAAGGCTTACTGGCCTATAGTTTATCACTTCTTCCCTATTACCACTTTTGTGGAGAGGTATCACATCAGCCCTTCTCCAGTGGTGCATTAGAACTTTTTAATGTGCAGCAATCAACATGCATTAATTTGTAGGTTAATGCATGTTGAATCAATTTAGGAAGCACAATTTAAGGTGCACTAATGAATTGATCTGCAGACCTTTCAACGGATTTTGAATACCCATTTAAGTCTGCTTTGGAAAACTGATTTCTTCCGTTAAGATATGTAGCTGGAATGGCAGGATCACTTTTTATGTTTCAAATTTTTATTGTATTTTATATTGTGTTTTGTGTTTTTTGGCATTTGCAGGCTATAGTTGTAAGAAAATCTCTCTATTAATTTTCACACTGAAAAATGACCATGTAGTACAAAAATAACCATCTACAAAGTTGCAGTAAGGTTTTCTCTCCAGTGGTTTTTTTTTGACCAATGGCTGTGTCTTCAGTTATTGCATGGCCTGGTCAAAAGAGAGCCCCTACTTTTAAGAAACAAAACCATTATCCAGACATAGGATAACGTTCAAAGAGTGACTGGAGGTGTCTGTCTTGCTGTAGCACAAATTTGAAGTCAAATGATTCATCACAGAAATGCAATGTAATTTTGGTTTATTCATACCTTTTAGACAGGACAAGCCTGCACTCATTGCCTGTTAGAACTGGCCTGATATCGCGCATATACAATATAAATTATTAATAGAATAGTTTCATAAAATAAAATTCCATAGCTTACCTGATGGTGTGATTATTCTTTATATCAACAGTAATTTGTTCCTTCATATCATTAGTAAAATCTAGGATAGAGCAGAAGACCGTACACTGAATGCAACATAAAATAACGTGGGATACTTTCTATTCATCAGTACCAGACAGGAAACCTGTGGCAGAGGAGTGAGGTGAGATAACGGCAAGGACCCTGAGCAGCAGTGACCCCCAGCTCCTGTGCTGAGGAACTGTCTGAGCGTAACCAGGTCCTGCACCACTCCACAACAGGGGCGCTGCTTCAGAAGAGTTGCTATGTAGGTAGGAAGGGGATTGCTGGAGGCTTCTGGTGAGCAAAGTGTAAGCTTATGCTGGGAGAGGCACAGTGAATTTTGCATCTGTGTAGGACAGTAGTTCCTAAAGTGTTAGTTGTAACCCCCGATGGCATCACAAAATCAGTAGATGGTGGTCACAGAAAAAGAAAGGTCCCTTTCTCTTCAAACCTGCACTCCTACTTGCAACAATCAATGCAGAACCTGGACGTTAATGTGCATTCAGAGGACTTGCCCTCCTCATCCTCCATAAGTCCTTAGTCATCATGAGAGTTGCTGTGTCACCTGGTTCCAAGAGAAAACCTTTTGGACCAGCCTTGGTTTTGAACTTATATCCCAAAGCAGTGTGGTATTTGTAGTTGCTGATTCTATCCACTGTAAATCTATGCTGCAGGTCCTATACTGCATCGTGATGCAGTCAGAAATCCAAGACTGGTCTAAAATCTCCTTGTTGGAATAAGGTAACTTTGTAACTATTTATGGCTGTTATAATTTACTTGCCTATACCTGGGAGAACTCTGGAGAGTGTTAATTATCCACAAATGTGTGTTGGTGAACTTGATCATTCAGCAGGAGAACATAACTCCCCGGTAGGCTCTTGCAATAGGTGACAAAGCTATGATCTTTTTTATGACGACTTTGTTTTATAACATAAGCTTACTCGTATGTTTGTTTTTATTAATCAAAAAGGGAAATTCAAAAAGTAATATGCAGATTAAAATGAAAAGTAATTTCCAGAAAACCCAAATGTCTCAATTTTACTAAGGGCTTCACAACATAAAGGGGTTTATGTCTTAAATCTAGCCCATCGTGCCCACTGGAATACTGTACCTGCTTCACTCTTCAAGTGTTTTGTCATCACAGAAGGGAGACAAGATGCAACAGTAGCTGGCACATCAGGTACAGAGGAAATAGCGAGCTGAAGATCTTTCCTGATTGAGAGATTAATAGGCTCTTCTAGAACGTGTTCTAGAGGAAGGGCAAGTTCATTAGGAGAAGAGTCAAATCCATGAAACTCGGCAGTAGAATCAAAATCCACGTCTTCAATCTAAGAAAAGAGCCATACATAAAGAAAACTAATATTTGCCAAATATTAAATCTGTTTTCCAATTAAAAGGGTATATTGCACTAATAAAAATTAAATCACAAACAGCAAAGTAACCCCTCAGGCTGACAGGTTCACCAAGCCCAATATAATATATACCCTATAGGTGAACTCAAATAAAACTTCCCTCCTAAGAAACAGGAATATTTTTTTGTCGGACTAAAGATGCTAGAACTGAAGCTACCTTTTAACAAAGCTACAGTAAAGGAGAGCAAAAGTCCATTTTAATCAAAAGAGCAGCAGTACTGCTGTTCTTTTGATTAAAATGGACTTTTGCTCTCCTTTACCGTAGCTTTGTTAAAAGGTAGCTTCGGTTCTGGCATCTTTAGTCCGACAAAAAAATATTCCTGTTTCTTAGGAGGGAAGTTTTCTTATTTGAGTTCACCTATAGGGTATATACTAATAAAAAATTAAGCAAAAAAGGAGCTGCCATTTCAATTTCTAATGAAAATAGCCTAGAATTCAAAGACTGAAGCCAGCATTATAACTGGAAATTAGCAGCATACTTTTTTTTTCCACTACCCTGGTGTGTTAGTAGATCTTACCTTGCACGTAGCATTTCCCAGTAGTGCTTCACTTGTTGCTAGGTTATCAGAAGTCTTAGCATGCAAGTCCTCCATGGCACTTATTTCCGCACAGCTGTAGACAGGCATTGCTTCTGGCTGAACATCAGAGGAATAAGGCGGGCTAAGGGACTGAGCACTCAGTTGGCAAGATGCACCTTCCATTTGTGGATCAACCGACCTGGATAATCTTGTTGAAGCCAGCTCCATTTCAGGTGTGTTTGAAAAGCCTACAACACTCACTGAAGCTGAACGCTGAAACAAACAAAACACAAAAAAGTACATTAGCTTCCAGGAGGGGGATGTAAACTGCTAACAGATGTCAGGAGGCTAGAGAAGAAGTGCATTGTCTCTCATTACACTTAATGAGGCGACCAAGCCACAATCTACCTTGTAATTTACCAAAGGGCTTTACAAATGACAAAAGTGGACCTCTAGAATGGATAAACATTCTCCCAAATCGCACAGGAACTAAACAGTAGCTGTGTTGCACTATTTGGGATGTTGCTTCATCTCAATCTATTCAGTGGGAGAAAAAAAAACAATTATATTGCAATGGATTTCAAGCTCACTGAAACCTACTTTTGCAGTTATGCTGCCTGTTGTGAGCGCCTCTGAAGAAAGGGATACATTGTGCTGGATAAAGAATGATATCTATCCTACAGAGCAACTGGGATATGTCTCTAGCGGAGCAGAAAATAACTGGGCCGAAGGATGGATTAGTTGGTCTTTTTCTGCCATCATCTACTATGTTACTGTGCTCCAGAGCATAAGTAGTAAATTCTACCAGAGAAATTCCTCATTGGAGTAAAGCATCTGCATGAAGACTAAGAGAGAAAATATTTGGGATGTCTTATTGTCCTTTCCTACTAGTCTCAAGATAGTTTTCTTTCTCAAATATACAAGAAAAATGGTTCACAACCTGTGTGTTCGTGAAACCATTACACGGGGTCAGCAGGACACAGAGAAGAGGAAAAAGGATTTCCCATGCTGTTATAAGCCATATGAGGAGAATACAGGAGCTGTGTCAGGCATGCCGGAGTTCAAACCCAGGACTGTATGAACTAGCTGACCTACAGCTAAGCCAGAGTCTGCACAGCCTAGATCCAGCACCGGGAGCCTCTGAATAGAGGTAGTGACGGGAGCCCCCCGAGCCCATTGGACCAGCAAAGTGTGTCTCCATCATATATAAGGAAGTTACTCCAACACACCCTTGCTGGTCTGACACGTCATCCAATGTGCCTGTCCTGTTCCTCACTTGTATCCAGCTCTCGTTCTGGTTTCTACCTGCTGGGTTATCTGCTTGTCATTTGCTCACTGTTTCTCTTTCCTACCTGCCGTTCTAGCTTAGCTTGGAATTACCTCTGCCTCCTGGTCTTTTTCATCGTGCCCTGGGCCTAGCCTCTTCACTTCGCACTGACCCAGGCCCTGACAGCTTAGATCGGTCCAAGCATCAGGGGCTAAGTCAAAAATGGAGAGACTCTCCAAAGCCTTGCTAAGGTCGTGCGAGTGATGCAGGGACAGCTCCAGATACTCCAGCGAAGGGTGGAAGCTCTCCATCCCTCCAGACAGCAGCAAGAACACCAGGCTGCCCCACCTCTGCAGCTGTGTACACCATTACCAGAGAGGTTTAATGGCAAGTGGGGTGAACTGTGGGGCTTCCTGCACCAATACAAGCTTTAAGTCCAATTTCATCAACAGATGTTTAGTGCAGGAGTAGCCTAATGTCTAGGGAACACAGAGACCAGGGTTCAAGTCCCACTCTTTGTGGCCTTGTGCAAGTTACTTAACCTTCCATTGCCTCAGAAAAATCCATATTATCAATGTCTCTGTTTAATGTACATTACCAAGTTCAACTTACAATGTAAACCGCTTTGACTGAAATGATAAAACGTTATTAAAAAACTCGTTAAATTAAATAAATAAATGTACCCATCTGACTCCCTCAAAGTCACTGTTGTTATTAGTCTCCTCACAAAGAGTACCACCCTGAAAACCTGTAATACCTGGCTGCCCTTTCCCATGCTTTTGAGGAACCAGACTGAGCATGCAGTTAGTTAGCCAATCTGTTACCCAACCAGTGCTCTCACTAACCCTAAAACCTAACTTGCAACTCCAGTCCTGGACTTCTCTTCAGTGGAGACAATGACTTTCACTTGTGTCAAAATGCATGACAATCTTGTGATGTCAATAAATAGGAAAGGAAATAATTATTTTAATCATAAAAAATAGTTTATTTGTGATCTCAGATGAGCATGGAGTCAAAGATCCTAATTTATGAGACACATTTTTCATAAGCACAGGATGGAAGAAAATCCTTGCTAAATCAGATGCCAAGACACTGGCAGTAAAAGCCTAAATTCTGAATGGGCCAAGCCAAATTTTGAATTGGATGTGAAAGTAATTCCATTAATATGCATCAGAATTCAATAGGATAGAATAATCCTCACTATTCTATTGTATTCTCTGTCATGCAATGAAATGATTGAAATCGGGTTAGATGGCAGTATAAAGGATATACTTGTTATTACTCATTATGAGGGTAATTTTATAGCAGGTTGCCAAAGTTGGAAGCCAAGTAGGCATCTATTGTAAGAGTACTTCATATACAATAGATACCTACTTGGCTTTCCAACTTTGGCAACCTGTTATACAATTATCCTCATAATGAGCAACAAGTGTATTCTTTGTACTGCATCTAACCTGATTTCAATCATTTCACTGCATGACAGAATTCAGCAAAATAGTGAGGACTATTCTGTCCTACTGAATTCTGATGCATACTAATGGAAGACAAGTGAAGGCTCATGTTAGGGGGGTCATTGAGATGGTCAGGTCGGATCTTGCACAGTTCCCCTGTATTTTATAAAAGGCTTTGCTGAATGTGGAGCCTTTTGTAAAAATACATATAAGGATGTGCAGCAGTGCATGTGTATTGCTGGCATGTACAACATGAGCAGCCACTTTGCAAATATATATGTTCACAAAAGGTGGCATCAATATGGCAGCTACCATATAGAAGTGCCATACTATATATGTATAGATATCCTTGGTGTGGCTGAGAAGCTTTGTGGTTGTGAAGATATCCTTGGTGTGACTGAGAAGCTTTGTGGTTGTGAAGATATCCTTGGTGTGGCTGAGGTCCCTCTCTGCTCCTCTGGTGTACTGTTTGTTGTCTGCTTTCTTTCACATGCAAGTGCATACATTTACACCATCTCAGGAACTGGTGTAAAATATACACGGCTGAAGTACCGGTGCACACGTGTGTGTTTTTATAATCTATCTGCATATTTTTCAACTCCATCCATATTCTGCCCAAGCTATGCTCCAAAACACACACCTAGGTCTATGCCTAATTTGGTATAGCACATACTTGTAGACTGGGGGAGGGGGGATGGACTTTATAAGAGCCATTTAACTGTATACTGGCATATATGCACAAATAATCCTTTATGAAATTACCCACTAGATAAATTTCCCTTCCAGTAGAAGAACTGCACTAGATACTGTCTTGTACAGTCTTTCACAGTGGCAGGTTAATTCCTGTAATACCGCATTGTTGTAAAAACCTCCAAGAATTAACCATGCTTTATAAAGTCACTCATGCTTTGAACAGCAATTAGGCTTAATTAGGCTCCTGGGCACAAGGTAGCCTCAGGTGGATGACCCCTTTTGATTTTTGGTGCTCTGCAACAAAATATTTCCTGTTGCAAATGAACCGGTGTCATTTCAACTGGACTTATCAATCAATACAAATTTCACTTCTAATGGTGGTAATTATCAATACACAATGATACAGTGAACCTATTTAAATTGAAACTGTAGAAAGCATTTTGGTCAAAAATTTGCCTCTCTGAACACATCATCTACTAAATTATTAATATACGTGCCAAAGAAACCACAGCCGATTGCATTTTTTTTTAACAAAGCTTTGGTTAGAATTCCACAAATAGTTGCTGCTCCTTTAAACCTAAAATGTTTAAACCTAAAATGTTTGAGGACCATCAGAAAGATCAAGCTAATGCTCCGCAAGGACCACTTCTGCACAGTGTGCCAAGCACTCATTACACCTCTGCTTGATTACGGAAACTCGTTATATCAAGGCCTCCCTCAGCAGACCTTACACCCACTCCAAATGGTGCAAAACACTGCAGCACGCATCGTTACAGACACTCCAAGAGCTGAGCACATCACCCCCGTCTTACAGCACTACACTGGCTCCCAATGGTGGCCAGAGCAAAATTTAAAACAGTCCTGATCATCTTTAAAATCATTCACCATCTCTCAGCAGATGCAGTCCAAGATATCATAACAAGGGATATCAGTGATAGACCAAGAAGGACCAATGATGACAACATGATCGGCACACCTGCAGGATACCACAAGACTAAACAAACAACTTCAAGAAGAGCTCCTTCACTACTGGCGTCCACACTTTGGAACTCCCTCCCAACGAGCCTGAGGGCATTAAACAACATCACAGACTTCCGCAAGGCCCTTAAAACCCTGCTCTTTACAGAAGCCTATGAGCAGACAGACGTCTCCCACCCTTAACGGTAATGCAACTACCTCCACCAACTCGATACCCACTCATCCCAACTAGACATACGAGTTCATTGTGTAATGTTAAGTACCCTCATGTTAAATGTAACTCTCCAATTGTGATGTGATGTGACCACTTTGATTGTAGGATAAGGTGGTATACAAATCTGCCTAAATAAATAAATAATAAAGTCAGGTGTAATCGTGCAGTGCTAAAAGAAAAGGCAGCAGCTCAAAAGCTTACCTTTTAAACAGTGGGATTATGATGCAAGTGTTTTTGGCCAGGTAAAAAGGACGTCAGCCGTTCTAAAAAGAGCCATAACTCTGTCCCTCTAATTCTATGCACTGCTAGAGAAATAGCACAGTTGCAGAGCGACAATGTGCTGCTGGTAAGTGGAGTAATTCCCACAGCAGCTCATTATATGGCAAGCCCAAGCAAAAATACACCACGCAGATCCAATTGTTTTTATTCTCAGCTCGGGGGAGGGCTGGCAAATACTTCCATATCTTTACTAAAAGCTCCAGCAATTAAAGCAAGCTGCTGCTCCCCCACCCCAGCCCTCTCCCGAGTGTCCCTAGCTACAGATCTCTGCCTGCCGTTCACTTTTATGAAGAACAAACCGGCTCCAGCATTCATCATTTGCATTAAGTCAGCAAAAAATAAAAAATAAACTAAGCAGAGAGAGCTTTAAAGTTATTGATGGGAAAATGAATCTCTTTGGCAAGTTATGATCGGGGTTTATTCTTATTTCAGTACAGGAATTGGCCCACACTAGCTGGCAACATGTGTCCAAAGCATGAGACACACGCTGCCAGCTATCACCCTTTAGTAAAAGGCCCCCTAAGAAAACCAAAGTGGAGAAAACCCCGATAGAGAATTTGTATCTGATATTAATGAGGAGTATGCAGTCATTTGAAAACACCACTAACCTATGTTGTGCCATTTTCAGATGAATAAAACAAAAAAGTATCTTTTTGTGTCATTTTCAAGTTTTAGTGTGCTATAGCCATTTAGGGCTGTATGAACTACCATGTTGGTGCAAGCTAACGTTCATAACACATTTTATTTACCATTAGCTTGCACTAACACAGTAGCGCACTTTAGTAAATCTAACCCTTAGTGCATGGAAAACTAATGCATGTTAAATGGCTTTAGCATGTGCTAAAACCTGAAAATAACAGTCAAAATAAAATAAAATGAAAATGCAAAAAAAATTTTTCAAAAATATTTGCCATGCACACCCCTAATATTAATATTAGTTTCATCTTTTACAAATATTTCTGCCCAGTTTCCTGAACTAAAGAAAACTGCATGAAAAATAATTTAGTAATTGATTTTTTCTGAAAGAAGTCACCTTTAAATGAAACATTCATTAGTATACCATCAAATATTTCACTTGGGGTGAATTCCTAATTGAGGCTACTCTGCTATGGAATAAAAGAATCCTCCATTTCCTGCAGAAACATGATGCATCCCCAAATATATTTTAAGTTCAACAGTTTTTAATGCCCAGTGCAGATATTGTGAAAAAAACATATATATTTAAAACACAGGTGTCTAATTACATGACAGAAGTACTAAGAGCTAAAATTGGCAAGTACTACAGAAAGCCCTCCGATACAAGTGTTCCACCTTAGTTGTTTCCAAGTTACAGCTTAGTTTTAAGATTTGTTTAAAACAATGGTTTATCAAAATGCTGTGCTATAGGCATAATCTCCAGGAATACACAGAAGGCAGTCTTCACATATGAGTGATTCGGTACCAACAGAGCCTGTGCAGGAACACTTCCCAGCATCCAATAGGAATGCTTTTGGGAGCATCTCTCCATGCATGCGTGCCTGCCTTCCTGCCTTCCCAGCAATTCTCCTCAGTCATCTTTTTTTCTGCGGAGCCATTAGGACATCGTCCTCTTCCTGCTGTTAAAAGTTTGTCTAAGTGCCTTCGGGTACATCGTGCTTCGCCTTCCCATCGATCAGATTCTGCATCGGACTTACCAGTTTCTTCTTCTAACACTTTTTTTTACTTTTCTTTTTCTTTTCAATTAATTTTTCCATTACTTTGCAACATTTGCCGCTTGCTTGGCTGGCCTAGGCTGCCATTGCTTCTTTTGATTTTGCTTCTGTGGTCTTCTCAAACATGGAGAAACCACACAGTGGTTTTAAAAAAATATATATACTAAGATCTGAAACACTATCTCTGCTACAGATAAACATGATTGGTGCTTAAAGTGTTTGGGCTCAGACCATAATGCTTCGGCTTGCTCTTTGTGTCAGCAAATGGTCAGGAGGGGACTTAAAAACCGTGAACAACAGGGAAAGTTGTTTCTGTCAGACTCGGTCACTTCAGCACACTCTTCCACACCCTCAAGGGCATCCACCTCGTCGCATAGTTCCCATACTTCCTCGAAGCCCAAACATAGCAGCAACTTCAAGTCCTCCACAAATGCAGAAAAAGTATCAAAGACCTCAGCTTTGGCATCTGGCACCAATTCCTGGCATCTGGCACCGAGACTCCCCGAGAGGGGAACTAGAGTTGGATCAGACAGCAAAAGGGCCCCAGAGGGAGGATTCCTCCTCCAAAGCAGTAGAGGGGCTCTGGGATGCTCTTGAAGCATCATTCTCCAGTGAGCTTCTGGTTCCGTGTTCTGGGACAGTGTGCAAGACCTCGTGCAGGAATCCACCTCCAGTCTCCCTCAACCAGTGGGTGTTGGCTATCAAGCGGAGTCTGGATGCTATCCTAGCGGCAGTAGTGCCAGGGCCCTCAGGATCCGGAGACCCAATGCCCGACCTCGATGTCAGTGCATTGAGGCACTCAGCAGCATCGCTTATGGAACCGGCACCGTCACAAGCTCTGGGGCCGATATCCCTATTAGAGCCCATCGGTGACCCAGTCTCGGGTCACCTTGGTTCCCGAGATGCCTCAGTGCATTAGTGCCGAGACCCAGTGTTGGCATCAGAGCAGTATCGATGCCATGTTACTGACCGACACTATTTTGACTTCTTACAGAGTACTGATTCCGCCGCCTCGGAATTGGACGTCAAGTCTGTAGGTTCCATGGAACTCCAGGACATTCTTTCAGACCCTTCTCCACTGCATGAGCGATGCCGATCACCACCTGAGGATATGTCTTTTCAAGATTTCATCCAAGACATGGCTGCAGCTCTCTTGGTGATGGTAGCCACTGAGATGGATCCAAGCACTAAAGAACTCGAAATTCTTCAATATCCCTCGATGCCTAAGGAGGCTGCTGATACATCGTATCCTCCAGGACCTCATGCTCCGCATGTGGGAAGCTCCCTTGATGGTTGCATCAGTCAGCAAAAGACTAGACATGCTCTATAGGGTTCCTTCTTGCCCAGGTTTTCAAAAGCTTCAACTACCACATCATTCACACACGCGTCCACCATGATAAGGTGGTCCTCCGGACACATCCCCGCTTCCTTCCGAAGGTGGTCTCTCCTTTCCACCTTAATCAGTTGGTTTCCCTTCTGACCTTTTTTCCAAGACCTCATTCTTCTCGAGCTGAAGCAATGCTGTATACCCTCGATTTCAAGAGAGCTTTAGCCTAATATTTGGACAGAACTAAAGCCCATTGACAGTCTTCACAGCTTTTGTTTCATTTGATCCTAGTCACTTGAGCCTACCAGTAACCAAACATAACCTTTCCAACTGGATTGTGGACTGCATTTCCTTTGCTTATGCGCAGGCTGGACTCTCCCTAGAGGGTCATGTCACAGCTCACAGCGTACACGCCATGGCCACCTCGGTCACCCATCTATGTTCCATCTTCATATCAGGGATCTGCCAGGCTGCCACTAAGTCTTCCATTCATATCTTTGCTGCCCATTACTGTTTAAACAAGGACTCCAGTAGGGACACAAACTTTGATCAAGCCATTCTTCAGCACCTTTTTGGAACTTAGCTACACTTCCTTCCCCCTGGCCCTCTGTTCCTACTGGCTACCTTCTCCCTGTTGAGTGAAGAGTGTGCTCAAGGCACTGAGTCGGACAGATCTATACTCTATCCTTGTTGTGGTTTGGGGTTTTTTTCCCCATCTGTTGCACCTTACTCCCGTCTGGCATCTATGATAGCCGGAAGCTAGTGAGTCCCATATGTGAAGACTACTTCCTGCTTGTTCCAGGAGATAGCGTAGTTGCTCACCTGTAACAAGTGATCTCTGAGAACAGCAGGAATCAGTCTTCACAACCCGCCCTCCTCCCCTTGAAGTTGTAGAATGGGGCTTTTCTGTTTTTCTATAAGCTTTATACCTTACTGAGTAGAATCGCTGAGAAAGAGGAAAGGTGCACATACGTGGAGGGATGCTCCCAAAAGCATTCCTATTGGATGCTGGGGCATGTTCCCGTGCGGGCTCCGTCGGAAAAATTAGACCCTGCATGCGCTGCTGCTTCTTTTTCAGATACCATTCTATGGCCAAGAATTTTGTGTGCTTTTGATATATAATATATGCATTTTACAAGAAGCAAGGAAGTAGAAAAGCTATACAACAGATGGAGCATCATTTGAAAACCCGATACATGAACATAAAAAAGTATCATGTGGGTCAGACCAAGTATCCATCGAGACCAGCATCCTATGTCCAACAATGACCAATCCAGGTCACTATGAAGTACCCAGCAATCCTAAACAGTAGATCCGTTCTTTTTCCTCATGCCAGGAAATAAGCAGTAGTTTTCCCCACTCCTACTGAGATAATAATTGTTTATGGACTTTTCCTCCAGGAATTCGTCCAAACCCTTTGTAAATCTAGCTATGCTAAAAAGCCTTGACATCTTTCTCCAATAACTGCTTCTGGTTAGTTTCATAGAGTGTCCTAGTCCTAGTACTGCTTGAAAGGATAGATAACCATTCTCTTCCACTCATGATTTTATAGACCTCTATCTCGGTTGTCTCTTCTACAAATTATTTAGTCCTTCTTCATAAGAGAGCTATTCCAACCCCTTTATCATTTTAGTTGCCCTTCTCTGTACTTTCTTCCAGTTTTATTATATATTTCTTGAGAAGTGACCAAATCTCACACAGTGCTCAAGGTGCAGTCGCACTATGATTCAATACAGAGGCATAATGATATTCACGTCCCGGGACAAGATCCACCCACCGATGACGACCAGCAGGCCTTCAAACCCATGGTACAGAATGCGCCCACCCAGGCCTCCATCCCCAGCCATCTGACCACTGATACTGTCTCCGGCCCTGCTGCCACATAAAAAAAAATGGCCGAAGGCACTCCCAGTGGGGGGGTGGGGGGGGGGCGCCTGTCAGCCTGTCAGCCTTCTTGCCTGCCTGAGAAGACATCTCCACTGACAAGTGGGTCCTGCAGATCATCTGGGAGGGTTACCGCATCCATTTCACCTTCCCACCTTGTCAACACTCCAAACCTGTCAGCGAGACTCCTCCACACCTGATTCTCCAGACGGCGGCAGAGCTGATACACCTTCTGTCGGCGCAAGCATTAGAGCAGGTGCTGGCAGAAGAAAACCACACTGGATTCTACTCCAGGTTCATCCCTATTCCCAAAATGTCCGGAGGGGTATGACCCATTCTCGACCTCAGGAAGCTCAACAGATTCATCCTCAAGGAGAAGTTTATGTTGTACTCCCTGGGATCCATCCTTCCACTCATTTATCCTGGGGACTGACTTGCCTCCCTGGACCTGCAGGACACCTACACCTACATCCCCATACACAAGGAGCACAAACAATACCTTCACTTCCAGGTGCTGGGTCATTACTTTCAATACAAGGTCCTCCCTTTTGGCTTGTCCCCAGCCCCATGAGTGTTTACAAAGTGTGAAACGGTGGCAGTGGCCCACCTCTGCAAGCAGGCCATCCATGTCTTCCCCTACCACAATGATTGGCCTCTCTTGGCACCCTCAGCCCAGAAAACCAGAACAGCTGTTCAGAAGACCACCCACCTGCTGTCCACCCACCTGCTGTCCACCCTCTGGTTCTTACTGAACTACCCAAAATCCCAGCTTTGACCCACTCAACGCCTGGAGTTCATTGGGGCAGACATTGACACCGCGGTCTCAAAGGCCTTCCTACCCACCCCGCGAGTGAATAAGATAACCACGCTCACACTGAGCGTCTCCAAAGCCCGCCAGGCCTCGACACAGGCCATCTTACATCTCCTGAGCCACATGGCAGCAGCAACATAAGTCTGTAGCTTTTGCATGTCTGCACATGCGCTTCCTTCAGTGGCACCTGCACACACACTGGAACCAGTACTCACAGTCACTAGCCACGCGCATCCTGCTGAATGCTCAAGTCAAGGAGGGTCTCCGCTGGTGAACCGCCCCTGGGAACCTAACAGAAGGCAGGGACTTCCACCAAGCCACACACCAGGTCATCACAGATGTGTCCACAGCGGGATGGGTGCCCATCTCCTACACCTCCACACCCAAGGGACGTGGTCCCCTAAAGAGAGGAAGCACCACATCAACTTGCTAGAACTCTGAGCAATCCAATAAGCAGCAAAACAGCCATCCACCTGAAAACCCTATGGCCTCAAATGGAAGCGCTTCAGCATCTGGTGCGCCGCACAAGGCCTGGACCCAGTCACCTGACAGGTGTCTCAGATCCTCCGATATCTCACCTCCCTCTTCAGGCTTGGCCTCAAGACCCAGTCAGAGTCCACCTTTTGGCTATAGTGGCCTTCCACAAATGTGCGACCCAAGGATCTGTCGCCACACTGCCTCTGGTCACCCGCTTTATGAAAGGCCTGACGAACCTGAGGCCCATGGTACTGCCTCCTGTCCTGCCCTGGGACCTCAATGTCGTCCTCCAACAACTGATGCAGGAGCCATTTGAACTGCTGCAGTCAGCAGCCTTGAAGCATGTCTCCTGGAAAACCCTCTTCCTCATTGCCATTACACACAACTGTACCTCGACAGAGCCACCCTTCGCACCCATCCAAGATTTGTCCTGAAGGTGGCTATAGCATTCCACATTAACCAGGCGATTGAGCTCCCCACCTTCTATCCAGAGCCCCACGCCTCATCGGAGGAACAGAGACTGCATTCCCTTGACTGCTTCAAGGCCCTGAGTATATACCTCCACAGGACCCAGCCCATAAGGCAAGGAACACAGCTCTATGTGGCCTTTGACCCCAACAGACCCAGCCGACCAGTCACCAAGTGTACTTTATCACAGTGGATATCCAACTGCATCACCTACTGCCACGACCGGGCGGGCGCACAATCAGAGGCCAGAGTAGGGGCCCACCAGCTCCGGGAACTGGCTACTTCCATCGCCAACCTGCGGGCCGTGCCGGTGACGAACATCTGCAAGGCTGCCACCTAGTCTTCAAAACACACATTTCAAAGACACTACTACCTCAACCTCGAGGTGCAGTCGGACAGCTGTTTTGGCTGAGCAGTCCTGACCCCGCACCCACGGGCAGAACTGTACCCCTCAGAGCCCCACCCACCATGAGTGATTGTGGCCACGGGTGAGCTTCAGCCGCAGAACAAATGGTATTTTCCAAGTTGCAATGGCTTTGTTCTTCCCCACTGTCATTACGCTGCGCCGCACTGTCATTGCTGGTCAAAATGATCACTGGCAGCACTGCAATGTGCTATCCACCTGTGGTTTTGCACTGTTCCCTGGTGAACCATGGCCATGTTGGCACTGTTTGAATTATGGCTGTGTCGGCACTGATGCACTGTTTACACTCTTCTGAACTATGGCCGTTTGGCACGGTTTGCACTGTTTTGTATTATTACCATTTGACCTATGCACTATTACCATTTGCTGTTTGCTTTATTGCCTTGTCTTGCACAATTGCCTTATTCCCAGTACTGGGGACAATAAAAGTTCAAGCTAAACTCTTTTCCACGTCCTTTGCCATCATGTCAACTGTAGAGTTCTCGCATTCAGCTGCGGCCTACCTCATCCACCACAGCACGCACACAAGGCACCCCTACGGAGGCACCTGGTGTGGCTGACGCAATCCTGCTTGTCTATGGAGAAAGGGAGGTTACTTACCTGTAATGGGTGATCTCTGTGGACAGCAGGATAAGTCAGCCACACAAACCCACCTACCTCCCCTCGATGAAGTTGGCCTCACGATCAGACACCCCCTACCTACCCGCAAAGGCATTGCAATAAGAACATAAGGCATGCTATACTGGGTTAAACCAAGGTCCATCAAACCCAGTATCCTGTTTCCAATAGTGGCCCATCTAGGTCACAATTAACTAGCAGTTTCCCCAAAAGACACAGGTTCCACAATGCTTGTATTGGGGCAAGCAGTGGATATCCTGGGTCCCTTTTAATAATGGTTTATGGACCTTTCCTCCAGGAACTAGTCCAAACCTTTTTTAAACCCGGCTACACTAACAGATTTTACTATATCCTCTGGTAACGAATTCCAGAGTTTGATTACACGTTGAGTGAAAAAATATTTTCTTATATTCATCTTAAATAGGTTACCCTGTAGCTTCATTGCATGTCCCCTCATCTTGCTATATTTTGATGGCGTAAACAATCGATTTAAGTTTACCCGTTCCACTCCATTCATTAATTTATAGACCTCTATCATATCTCCCCTCAGCCGTCTCTTTTCCAGGTTGAAGAGCCCTAACCTTTTTAGCCTCTCTTCATAGGGGTGTCCTTCCATCCCCGTTATCATTTTGGTGGCTCTTCTCTGTACCTTTTCTAATAATGCTATATCTTTAAGATACGGCGACCAGATCTGCACACAATATTCAAGGTGCGGTTGCACCATGGAATGATACAGAGGCATTATAATATCCTTTGTTTTATTCTCCATTCCTTTCCTTAGGATACCTAGCATTCTATTTACTTTCTTGGCCGCTGCTGCTGCATACAGGGCAAAGGGGTTTCAACATGTTATCCATGATGATGCCTAAATCTTTTTCCTGGGTGATGGTTCCTAATGTGGAACCTTGCATTGTGTAACCATAATTGGATTGTTCTTTCCTAGGTGCATAACTTTGCACTTGTCCACATTAAATTTTATCTGCTATTTGAGTATCCAATATTCCATTTTATCAAGGTATACTTGCAATTTTTCACAATCCTCATGGGTTTTAACAACTTTGAATAATTTTGTCATCTGCAAATTTGATTATCTCACTGGTTATTCCCATTTCCAGGTCATTTACGAATATGTTAAAAAGCAGCAGACCCAGCACAGATCCCTGGGATACTCCACTATTCATCTTTCTCCATTGGGAAAATTAGCCATTTAGCCCTACCCTCTGCTTTCTATCTTTTAACCAGTTTCTGCTCCACAATAGTACACTGCCTCCTATCTCATGACTTTTTAATTTCGCCAAGAGTCTCTCAAGAGGGACCTTGCCAAAGGCTTTCTGAAAATCCAGATACACTATATCAACCGACTCACCTTTGTCTACCTGTTTATTCACACTTTCAAAAAACCATAACAGATTAGTAAGCTATGTTGGCTGTCTCCCATTAAGCCATGACTATTTACATGTTCAGTAATTTTGTTCTTTATAATGGTTTCTACCAATTTTCCCAGTACTGATGTCAAGCTCACTGGTCTGTAGTTTTCCCGGATTACCCCTGGAACCCTTTTTAAAATTTGGAGTTACATTAGCCATCCTCCAATCTTCAGATATTACAGATGATTTTAATGATAGTTCACAAATTACTAATAGTAGATCTGCAGTCTCATATTTCAGTTCTTTCAACACCCTTGGATGTATACCATCTGGTCCAGGTGATTTGCTACTCTTCAGTTTCTCAAATAGTTGTAATACATCTTCCCAGTGTATCGATATTTCTTTCAATTCTTCTGCAGTATCACCTTTAAATACTATTTCAGTCATGGGTAACATCTCTACATGTTCCTCAATGAAGACCAAAGCAAAGAATTCATTCAGTCTCTCCACTATGGCCTTGTCCCCTCTTAGTGCCCCTTTTTACCCCTCTATCATCTAATAGTCCAACTGACTCTGTCACAGGTACACACTGGGCTGGCTAGAGGTGGGCTGGTGGGTAGGACTACCTGCACAAGCTTAGCCTTTCTGAGCTCTGGAGAGCACTTCCATCGATGGTGCCATTGGATGACATCTCCTGGTATGGCTTACTTATCCTGCTGTCCACGGAGAGCCCCCGCTACAGGTAAATAACCTTGCTTTTCCTTCATAGCTTCTTGACCTTTTGGCTGTAATCAAATTAAGGGTCTGAGCTATGAGTGAAGGAAAGAATCTGTACAGGGGAGCTGATTAATGCCCTGTCACGTGACTCCATTAGCGACAAAATTACTTTGCAGTCAACTTCTTGTTGAATATATAAAACAAGTTTCCTTCATAGCACAATACTATTCAAAATAAGAAGAATACATAAAGGACTGAAAACTCCAATACCTTTCTTAGTTGATTTGCACCTAGTGGTGACAACTGAGCATCCATGGTGTCTGATAGTTGTGTGGCTGTGGTTACTTGTTCATTTAAAGCCTGAGGTTGAGATGCAGTAGCTGTACAGTTACTGACAGGAGGGAATTCTGGCTGAGGATCTTCTAGAACACTAGAGTTATCACAGACCTGTAAGAGAGAACAGGGTTATGATTAGAATGAAGTTAAGGATTACAGGGATTGATTCTACCAAGACAGATCAGTCAATGCTACAATTATTTTTCTTTTCACGTTTCTTCCTCACACAAGCCTATTCATTATTTCGGGTTCTTATGGTGCATAATCGGTGTGAAATTAATGAGAGATCAAAGTGCACCAAATATGGAAATCTGGCTCGAACTTAGGGGCATGTTTACTAAAGATTTGAATGTGCATAAAGAAAATTAACGTGTATTAAGTGTCCACATCCCTTTTATTTCTATGGGTGCAGTGGCACTTAATGCATGTTAATTTTGTTAAAGCATATTAACCTTTAGTAAACATGGCTCTTAGAGTACATATTAACAGACTGTGGCGACCAATGTATGAGGCATTTAAAATCCAACAGGTCACTCACTACTGGTTCATTTTACTGACAAATAAGAAACATTAGCTTTTTACCTGCCCATGAGAAGCCCAGTAAACGTAATGTAGTTGGGATCCAAATAGCCCTCAAAGCAACATCAATGGAAGAGGTAGTGGGTAACTGGAAGAGCCTGTAATGACGTCTCCAGAGGGCAAAGGGAAAGTCTTCTGTTTACTGCAAGGATTTTGGGAAGTGACAGACAGGCAGGGATTATATTTTGCTATATTATTTCCCAGAACCCCTGCACCTGTCTTCCCATTGAAATCATACCGCCAAAGGTTATTCCACGTCTTTGATCCATCAACTGCAATCCTGCCATTTTTAGGGGAGTCCCCACATAATTCTCTCATGTCAGATGGGGGCTCCCTACTACATGATCCTGCCAGATGTGTCCCATGAACCTCTGCTGCTTCCAGCAGAGAGGTTCCCTTTTATTTATGGGGGTGAGGAGGGCTACCCAAGCTCTACAAACACAATCCTATCTCTGCCTGCACAATGGTAATACTGCTAAAGACCTTTTTTAAAGCTTGCAAACCAGCAGTGTTAATCTTAATCCTATGCACTGCATGCAAAGCTCATAAATGCTCATCTGCCGTATCAGTATTATTTATAATATTTACTGGAGCTGAGCTGCAGCCAGCTCCAAGCAAATCCTGCCCCAGAGTTGGTTCAAGGTGCTGACACCCTAGGCAAACCTTAAGCCTTATACCAACCAACCAAACCCCCCCCCCCTTCCAGCTGTCAGAATCTATTGTTTAGCTTTGAATGTCCTGCTCTTTCCTGCCTCACTCCCCCAAAGAACCTGCCACCCTAAGCAACTGCCTAGTTTGTCTGGTGGTTGGGCCATTCCTGGCTCCAAATGAATTTAAGCCTTTTGACAGATGGTCAAAAGTACAGTCTATGGAAGAATGCATTAAAATCAATGGGGCCCCATCCAGTCTTTTTCAGTTTAGGAGTTTTCTTGCTTTTTATCTCTTTTGGAAAATGCTTAATAGACATGGCCAGTGCTGGTGCCAAGGGTATTAAGCATCCCAGATAACCCTTCAGTTTTGTGCCCTCCCCCTCCCAATTAACTTTCAAGCCTTTGGGTCTCTCCCTCCCCCGATATTTTGATAATTAAACTAAAGTCATAATCACCCGCAATGCTGCCTCTCCCAGAACAATCCTGTAAAAGTGTTTAATTGGTCATTGGGATTAATGGATAATTGAATACCACCCACCCCCCTGTAGGTAAAAGTATGCACAGATGATTCTTTCAGTTTCTATGACCTTCAGGACCTATTGTTTTGCTTTGACTGCTGCTGCACCCCCCTCTCCCAAAAGATGCTGCCACCATAGGTGACTACCTAGTCTTCCTAATGGTTAAGCTGGCCCCGGTTCTGGCTCCAACTAGACAGATAAACTCCTATTTCTTTCACTACCATCCAGTTTATTTGGAGGTGTGTGAAAAAGGATAAACTCAGAGAGTAGATTATTTGTAGTTTCTGGACTAGCAGTAAGATTTATTGAGATGCTATACCAAACATTAGGGGTGTCTTGAGTGCTTTGATTTTGTTTTGTTTTCATTTAATTGGATTGGGTTAACTTTGCATTTAAACATGTTTTTGCTTGGAGGATGTTAGCCCCACCCAGGGCCGGCCCGTCCATTGAGCAAGAATGTTTTTTGCACAGGGCCCCGCGTTTCAGGGGGCCCCGCGCAAAGAACATTCTGCTTTTTTCAAAATTTAATTTAAAAAAACAAAAACGCTGGCTGCTACCGCTGCCGCGGCGGCAGCAGCAGAATGGACTGTCCCGCGGGGCCCCCTCTGCCCGGCTGAATCCCTCCCTCCCTCTGTGATGGCTGAGCCTCTCCGTGCCGGCTTTGAGAGTCGCGAAGGGAGAGTGTCTCCCTCGCGTCTGTTAAGCCTGCAGGGGCAGATGGGCTGTTGGGGGGGGGTTACAACTGGTAATGGGCTATGGGGGGGGTTAAGACTGGTAATGGGCTGTGGGCTGACGGGGGCTGTCTGGTAATGGGCTATGGGGGGGGTTAAGACTGGTAATGGGCTGTGGGCTGATGGGGGCTGTCTGGTAATGGGCTTTGGGGGGGTTAAGACTGATAATGGGCTATGGGGGGGCTAGGACAGGAAATGGGCTGATGGGGAGGGGTTAGGACTTGAGGTGGGCTGATGGGGGGGTTAGGACTGGCAATGGGCTATGGGGGGCTGACTGGAAATGGGTTGATGGGGTTAGGACTGGAAGTGGGCTGATGGGGGGTTAGGACTGGTAATGGGTTATGGGGGGGCTTAAACTGAAAATGGGGTGATAGGGGGTTAGGACTGGAAGTGGGTTGATGGAGGGGCTAGGACTGGTATTGGGTTGTGGGGTTGCTAGGACTGGAAATGGACTGATGAGTGACTAGGACTGGAAATGGGCTGATGCAGGGACTAGAAGGGAATGGATGCTGGGTGAGGCTGGAACTAGAAGGGAGCTGATGTTGGGGGAGGATTAGAATGGGATGGGGCTGGAAGAGTAAAATGGAGAAGGGAAAATATTTTGTGTGGGAGGGATAAAAAATCTACAATTGGCCGGGAATTGGGAGAGTAAGTGGGGATTGAGGATGAAGGGGTAAAATTTGAGTGGATGAAATAGGAATGAGGAAAGAGCAAAAGGAGAAAGATTAGTATGTTAAAGCAGATGTAGAGAGAAAATGGAAAAAAACTAGAAGAGAGAAGAAAGGACAAATGGACAGCAGACGATAGAGAGTTAGCAGAAAACACGAAGAAACCAGAAGAAAGTGGCTGGAGCAATTGCAGCTGAAAAAAAATGCACAAAAGGTAGAAAAATATCTCTTTATTTTGAATTTATTAATTGGAATATGTCAGCTCTGGTAAATGTGCATCATTAACGTCTGCGCTTTGTTTAGTACAAGAGCAAATTAATGTATAGTTTTATTTCTACAGTGTTGTACATTCCAAGTTTGGCTTTTGGGATTCCCAGTTTAATTATTGTCTTCCTGTTTCTAAATTGTGATTACTTGTTTGGTGATGGTCTATGTTCTGCATGTGTAACTGAGCTGAGGTGTTCTGTTTATATAATTCCTATTTGACATTGCCACTTGTTCTCTTTCCCCAGAAGGTCATGTATTCTTGTTCTCTGAAATGTATTGGTTTAATATTTGCAGTGTTGCCTTTTGATTGGTAGAGTATGGTGCTTTGTGAGTCCTGGTAGTGCTGTTAGGATACGGCGGGTTTGCTATGGGTTCTAAATGGGCAGTAGTTCCTAATGTGTCTGGCAGTTGGCACTGGATTATAGTAATGTAGAAATCTTTTATTCTTTCTTTATCCATACACTCATTAAGAGGCACGTTTACTAAAAGTTAGTATATGGTAACATTATGCAAATATTTATGCAAACGAGGCCCCTTATGCAAATGAGGCCCCACACCGAGTCTCCGCACATGGCCCCGCACCCTCCTTGGGCCGCCCCTGGCCCCACCCCCACCTATTAACCCATCAAACTTTATAAAAAGCTCCCCCTAAAGTCCCTAGGAGTGGAGTAGCCGCCTAGTGGTTAGAGCAACTGCCTAGTACCCAGAAGATCAAGGGTTCAATTCCCACTGGCACTCCTTGTGACTTTGGGTAAGTCACTTTACCCTCCATTGCCTCGGAAGAAAAGGCTGGCAATCTACTTCCAGTGATACATTGCCAAGAAAACCCAGAGGTAGCTGGGTCGCTATGAGTCAACACTGACTTGATAGCACAAAAAAAAAAAAAAGTCCCTAGATCAGCATTCCCTCCTATATCTTACCCATTGCTATGGGGCCCAAAAGGGAAAGGAGATATCCCCATTTGCTCTGGTGCCATAATTCAATATGGTGTCTACCCTCTTTAGAAGCACTGCCATGCAAACAGGAAGTCTGTGTCAGAGGGGACGGAAGCGGTTGGTCAAAGCAAGCCCCAACAGGAATGCAGCATCGGAGATTTTCAGTAAACTCTGCATTGTTCTTTTAATGTAATTGCCACTGCTACAAGTCTCAGAGAGGGGGGTGGAGGTGAGAGAATAGGAGGCAGCAGGAATGAGGGTCCACCTAGGGCGTCTCATATCCTTGCACTGCCCCTGCTTGTTTGGCAAATGCATTGGGATGGGCTTATCTGAACACATTAACAATAAACTCTAGCAATTCAAAGTTGTTATAGGTGGGGAGGTCTCCAACCACAATGCATTCTTTGTAAGTAGAGTAAGGTAATATTGTACTATCCTGTAATTCCCAGTTTTGTAATCTAGGTCTTAGAATGGATTTGTCATCAGTGGAAGCGTGTATTTCATCTGCATACAGAGGTACGTTATTTCATTTACGGCAGATTCACAAACTCTGACCTTTGTTTAAGATGATGCTTACCTACTGTAGCACAGTTTATTCATGCAACAGTCACGTTCAGAATTGCTTAAATTAATGGGCTATTGAATAATCTGTCTAGGTCGAGCATCTGCAAAATGCAAATGGTGCAAAATGTGTCATCCTGGTTGCTCTCTACTTGGAAACTGTTGACTACGTTTCCCTAGTGCTAAAGGATCGTACGGGCTCCTCTTTTACAGATACTGATGCAAAATCTTGATATAGGCTTTTAAAAATTTTTATGGAAATTGCCCCATCTATTTACAAAAGGATTTGAAGAAATACGTGCCAAAGAAATCCCCGCAGAAGAGGATCTCTTAGAATTGCCACTGTTAGGAAAAAAAGTTAAATTAAGGGGCATGTTTACTAAACTGCGTTAACATTACATAACGTGCGTTATGTAACGTTAACGATCGTTACGTGACATTAACGCGCGTTAACTTCACGTAACGATCGTAAAGCTCCGCAGCGCGGTAAAACACCGCAGAAGGTGGAGAGAGGGCGGAGAGAAGGGGTCAATGGGCGGAGATTGGGCGGGGAGAGGCTCCAGGCACACTAACGCACTGAACTCAAGGGCTGAATCCTACCGCGAATGAAAACCTGCCGTTAGATGCACATTTGCAGGGGAGAGAAACCATTTCAGTGTCAGCAATGTACAGCATAGGCAGGGAAACCCACAAAACGTGATAAGTGTGATACATGTGCACGGAACAAAAGGGCAAATAAGCAGTGAAAATGACCAGAAGAAACGAGGAAAAACACATAACCAAGCTAGCCAATAGTGATATCAATGGGAAACAGCAATAAACACCACTGAGAAAGCCTCAGAAAAAGATATTAAATGTGGAAGGCTGTATGCTCTGTCCCCATAGAAGGTGAATGATGCCACAGTGAAATAGCGCAGATCAGGGCTTCCCCTTGTTAGTGGACAGGTTCCCTATGGCGTGCACATGTTCCGCAACAGCAGGGTGGGCATGTCGGAACGGGCAACTGGGCAGATGCTGGAAAAGGGGATACAGAGGGCTGCAGGTGGCACATGCTGTGGTGCAGCTGGGCCACAGTGGGGACTAGGGTGATGCTCATTTGGCCCATAGGAATGCATAAACAGTAGAGCCAGACAGCAACTGATGAGGGCCCAACATGGGCACAAGTGTGTCCCCCGCAGTGTCACAGGGGACAGTACCCAGCAGTTACCCCTAAGGGCACAGAACAGTGGCAGGCGGTGCTGGGGGGAAGCGAGGACGTCCATCCAGGCACCCCTACCCCATTACCCACACCATAGGCAGCTGCCTACCCGCACACTGGATGGCCCGAGACTGCGCACCACCAGCAGAAGGGCATGGCAGCATGGCGGCGGAGGGGGCAGTGACATCTGACCATAGCAGGCCACGGCCCAGACCCATGTAGGTGGGTGTTTTGCACTGCAACAGACAGGCTCCGTATGACAAACAGTTATGGTACCTCCAGGGGATGATCTGTCCCTGTGGCATCAGTGTGGAGAAGTAAGCACAGCCAGTGTGCTCAGGAGCAGAAGGTCACAGGTTCAAACCCTAGCTGTGGTCCCTGCCAACCCTGTCCCCATAGTTTTTACCAGTAATAAACCATGGTAAGAAAGATGGAACCTTTTATTGCTGATAGAATAAACATGCCTGGAACACCTACATTTTACCCTACAGAGCACAGACACCACAAACAGGCGCATTACCTAGAGCAGAGTCTCCCAAATGCAGTCCCGGAGGTCCAAACAACATTCAGATTCCATGCTGTCTGCAATAAAGATGCCTGTGCTGTATGTCGATGCGCCGCCCCCATGGTATGCAGATGTATCTCATGCATATTCATCAGGGACAGCATGAAAACCCGAACATGGTGCGGCCCACCAGGACCGGAGTTGGGAACCCCTGTCCAAGAGCAGTGACCCACAGGGGCAGAAACACCCGCACCCACAGGCCCCATTAGCCACAGCCTCCTGGAGAGGCAGGATGTTGGGCCCTGTGTGCATCTCCCAATACTAGCACTTGCATACCCTAGCAATGCCACCCAAAACCCGGGAATACGGTATACAGATAGCAAAAGGTTGCTATGATAACTGGCACATAGCAATCCCTAAGGTTAGCACAAGCTGCCCAGTGGGCTGTAGCATACCAACCTCTGTGATGTCTGTGGAGTGTGTGTCAGGTCTGGTACCTGACAGTGTCCACCACCTTGGGGAGAGACCCCAACAGTACTGCATACCATAGCCATGCCTGCACTGTGCCCAGGACTGGTGCAGTGTCCTGGGCTGCCAAAAGCCTATATAGGTGCACAATGCTGGCATAGGTGTGGGGGTGTGCGTCAGTCTATCCAGTGTGTGGTGTTTGCCAACACCCTCTGCAGCCCACACTGCTAGCACTGTTGCCAGTATTGGCCTGCCAATGTGCATAATGAGGAGCAAGGTACTGTGGGTATAGCCGGACAGGGCGGCCTGGGCAGGATGCACCTGCACAGGGCCCAGGGCAATGGCTGGGACATTGTAGTGCCTGCCCACCACCTACACGGACAGGGTGGCCACGGCATGTCCTGCTGGGAGGTCATGCTCACCCTGACTGTGCAGTGACCACGGCATGGCTGGGTTCCCCCATAGTACTACATAGTGTCCCTCTGAAGTGAGATATATGGGCTCTGTCCTCTGGCGCCCAGTCACTGACCCATCTGCTTGGTGGGTGTGTGCACATCCCAGGTGTGGGTGCACACGTCACCTCCAGGAACATGCACTATGGACTAGCAAGCAGACTGTCTGCAGTTAGTATGTGTGTGGTTGGAACACCTTGCAGGGTGCAGCGGCTGGTGACTCACTTTGCTTGCTGCTGGAGGATGTCAGATAGTGGTGTGGGGCAGCTGCGCAGTACCAGGTCTACTGTCTGTCTGTCACTGTCCAATGTATGGAGGCGTACAGATCTGCATAGACTGCCCTGTAGGGGTTTCCATTCCCCAGCAGGACTGGGGTGAATGGTCCCCTCTACTGTCACCAGTGTAGGGGGGTAAAATGTCTATCTTTTGGTTGGAAATCCTGTTTCCCACCCTGAGCCACAAAGGGTGGGTTGGGTGTTGGTACGTAAACCGCCTATGCGCCCAAACCCCACCCCCACCTGAAATCATGTGACCATGGCACCCACACAGTGTATGCACTATTCCGGGTGCATCATAGTCCACATGGGCAAGACGTGATATACAGATGGACACAGGCAAATGCTAAGGGTATCTGCAGGGACCACCTATCACACAATGGCACCGATGAGGACCTGTAGCATAGCCCATCGCAGCAAAGCCAGGTGCTGCGGAAATGGTGCTGGGCACCCCACCTCACCCTCAGGGTGAGCACAGGACCCGTCCACTGTGACGGTCTGTAGCCACTCTGTGGCAGTAACACACACGGTCAGTACCCCCACCAGGCTGAGGTGCTGTGGGGTTGCACATGATCAGGACCCTCCACGAGGCCGAGGTGCTGGGGGGGTGCATACCCCATCTTGTGTTCATCTATAGACTGCAGATCTGCATGTGCAGTGCGCCATGGGTATGGGTGCGTTAACCCAAATCCTGGCCACCACAGCAGACAGTTTGTGTGGTGACCTGACGTCCTTCAGCAGCCAGCCAGGGATTTGTTAGTAGCACTAGCGATGTGGCCCACTAGTTACTTCACTGCCTGTGGAGCCAGAGGTCATGGGTTTGATCCCACAGTGGGGTTATTTGGTAGGGCTGTCTGAGGCATTTTCTTTTTTTAATTTAAATTGGTGCTGCCAGCAGAAAACCCTCACAGTGCTGTCTCCTTACGGTGCCTCATCAGGCACCCTATACAGTGCCCTATGAGGCACCCTATACTGCGCCCTATAGGGTGCCCCATAGGGAACATTCTAGGGTGCCTTGGCGGACAATGCACTTTATAATGTGCCCTCTGGGGTGCCTTATGCGGCACTTTAGGTTACGGCCCTGTGAGGGTGTGTTTGCTGGCAGCACTAATTAAAATTAACAAACAAAATGCTTCAGACAGCACTGATTTAAAGTAAAAGGTAATGTCTCAGTCAGCTTTACTCATTAGACCCACAGGGGGATTGAACTCACAAACCCTGCACCATCAGTCAGTGTATTAACCATTGTGCTACAGCTCTAGACACCTTGCTAGACACCTTATCAAACGCCTTATGGGCGCCGTACAGGGCACCTTGCATGGCGCTCTACACGGTGTTTTTTTTAACGCTCGTTAGGCTATGGCGCCTGGTAACGCGCGTTATCTGTAACAATGTACCGCCCATGTCTTTATTTGGCTGTTTCTGCTTTTACCGCGGAACCTAACACGACTGACATTACCGCAGTTTAGTAAACATGCCCCTAAGTAGAATGCATTTACACACATTTTGAAGTCTGGTGTCAGAGTTATGACCTGCTTACTGAAGGCATCCCGCGTGTTATCCCTATTTTAGAGGCTTAGTCAAAATGTGGGTTTTTGGACAGGTGTTTAGGATTGCTGATTTTTATAGTGGGGCCCATTCTGCTAGGGGGATATTAATTTTGTTAAAGCTGTTGTTTTGTATTGTTTTCTAGGGAAGTATATGGTACTGTGTGTTTATTGGTGTTTTATTTATTTATTTTATTTAGCTAGGTTTATATACCGCTTTTCACTGGGTCAAAGCGGTTTCCAGAGAACAGAACATTTTACAGTAAACATGTGTTGTTCAAGGAACAGTATAACAGTTAACTATTGAAACAGGTCAACATTTTGCTAACAGAACATACTATATAAATGTTATAAACAACAATTTACAATTGTGAATCTGCTTTGGTTGTGTTATGTTGATAGTGGGGGGGGGGGGGTGTTTAAGTGGAGGGACCAAAATGTTTGGCGAATAGGTGGGTTTTCAGTTGTCTGGTGATATTTCTTAGTGTGCAAGGGAGCGAGTTCCATAGGGAGAGAGTGTAGAGCTCGAATGCTTTGCGGCATGTTTGTTGGTTGTATTTATGTTTGGATTGTGGTATGTTGATTGTAATATGTCTTCGTGGCCTGGATATATTTTCATGGCCTGGATGTATTTTCGTCTGTATTTTATAGTTTTTACCATGCCCTAAGCTATGAGAAGGGCATGAACTAAATCCATCTAATAATGGACTGTTTATGACTTGTTTTCCCTTTTTTTACCTAGCACTTACATCTGGCTCTGTATCAGTGAGACACAAATTATTTGGAGAGTCTTTATAAAGTGAATACTGTTGTATAATTGTGGAGTAAGGACAGAGGAAGAGAACAATTTGAAAATAATACAATAAAGATTCATTTTCAGCAATTGATAACAGACTGTATTAAAAGGACTGTATTAAAAGATAAATCAGGTCAATACTTAACTGCAGCAGTTGGCCTTTTTTTTACGGATAGTGGTCAGTGCTGAATATCCAGATAGCAGTTTTCCGCGCTGCTATCCAGATAACAATTTAGGACAGTTTTTTGCTTTCCTAAGCAATCCAGATAACAGTGCTGAAAATCACCGCTATATGGATAATTCCGCTGTCTGCTTTCACCCTGCTCCTTTATAGTACCAAGGCAGGAAGCGACAATATTCAACGGCATTATCTGGATGGTGCTGTTGAATATCGATCTGGCCAGCACTTATCCAAATAATAGGGTCTGATAGCTGGCTAAGTGCCTTTGAATATTAGCCATTTATTTTAAATGTTCTGTATGACTCTCCAGTGAAAATGTTCAAGTGCTATTAATTTACTCTCGGGGGAATTCCGCACAAAAAATTGGAAAATTCTGCAAAATTCGTCATAATTTATTAGTAATTTTTTGTGCAGAATTTCCCCATCATAAAGCCTAACTCCTCCCCTAGACCTAAAATTCCCATTGCCTTTTACCTCTTCATCTCTCTCTCTCCTGAACCACCAAGCCTTCTCTTCCCCTCCCCCAGTGTTCTCTCCCTCTAACTTCTAATTCTGTCTAACCCTAAGGTCTGCTCCCATGCACACACCCCAAGCAGTAGCTTAGTAAATGATGGCAGATAAAGACCAGCATTGGTCCATCTGGTCTGCCCATTAAGGTGGCTAGAATTACAGAGCTTCGCCCGCCACTCTGTGCAGGTTACTCCCCCTGTATGCCATGGCTTAAGGTTGTACCTGCCGCTCCAAGCAGGTTCCCCCTCTCTATTTATGAAGTCATTTACGTTTGCTTTGATGCCATCTTCTTGCTATGTAGTGATCCTTTGTGTCTGTCCCATACCTTTTTGAAGTCCGTCACTGTTTTTGCTCCCACCACCTCCTTTAGGAGGGCAATCCAGGCATCCATTATCTTTTCTATGAAAAAGTATTTCCTGATGTTGCTTTTGAGTTTACCTTCTTGCAATTTCCCCATCTTTGAAAAAGGTTTGTTTGTTCATTAATTCCATTGAAGTATTTAAAGGTCTATATCACATCCCCCTTGTCTCGTCTCTCCTCTCCTCTGGGGTATACATATTTAGGTCTTCAGGTCTTTTCTCGTACTGTATGCCTTGTGGCACAGGCCCCATATCATCTTGGTCACCTTCTTCTGAACCATTTCAAATCTTTTTATATCCTTTGTAAGGAACGATCTCCAAAACTGAACACAATACTCCCCATGCACCTACCCTTCTCTCTTTCTTCTTTCCTAGGCACATCCTCCCGCCTCTCTTTCTCCCCACACCCTCCCCAGGTGCACATCCCACCCCACCATTGTTCTTCCCCCCTCCCATTCTTCCCCCACCCCCAGGCACACACTTCCACCCACCTCATTGTTTCTCCCACCCCTATGGCAGACGCCCACGTTTGCTGCACTGCACACCTTCTCAACAGCTTACTCCAATGCACATGCAGTACGGATTTTTAATGTGTTATACATGTGATGGGGGATCTGAGAGGGTGAAGACAGAGAATGTGAAATAGGAAAGGAAAATCAGCCATCCATTCAGGGAACAGCAAAAGGCCAGGCTTGATTATTCCTTTCCAAGCCCCCCCCCCCCCCCGCCCCCCAAAATACCTAACACAGCTTACTGCCCTCTCTGCCCCAGTCACGTGGCAAAAGGCTGCACAGCTGTGAGCTGCTATGAATGACTGCATATTGGGCCATGGCTGTGGGTGGCTGAACAACAGGCCATGGATGCACATCGGCTCACAACCTTCTCCTCTGCCTTCCTAGGCCCAACTACTCATTTGAACCCCGCGGGCCTCCATACAGCTATGCAGTTCCAATGAATAGTGGGACCCAGGATGTCAGAATTGGGGGCTGGAAGTGCTAGCACTCGCTACTTCTTCATGATATCTGCAGGGAGGGGAGAGGGATCGGAAGTCGCTGATGCCTGTACAGAATTCTGCGCAAACTCTGCATTGCGTATTTGATTTAGTTATTTATTTAGCAGGGCTTATATACTGCTTTTCAGAGTCAAAGTGGTTTACATTGAACCAAATTCAAATTACATATAACATATTACAGATAAACTATGTGCAGAAACTATGTACATGGAACATTATAACTCTATACATGTAAATGAGTAGGTCCATAGGGTTAGCTGTTTTGGTGTGTACATTTTCTGTGGTGGTCAGTACGTTCTTGGTTCAGTAATATTTCTTATATGGTTAGGAGTGTGTTCCAGAGTGAGGGTGCATATAGTTCAAAGGCTCTGTAGCATGTTTGTTGTGAGTGCTTTGTTCTGCAGTGTGGTATGGTGAGTTTGTGGCTCATGGAGATTCTTC
Organism: Ichthyophis bannanicus; assembly: GCA_033557465.1. Taxonomy (NCBI): domain Eukaryota; kingdom Metazoa; phylum Chordata; class Amphibia; order Gymnophiona; family Ichthyophiidae; genus Ichthyophis; species Ichthyophis bannanicus. Next base: position 58,063,415 of record CM066047.1, on the reverse strand, counting down.
ATGGTCTGTTGGGGTTGATGGGCTGAAGAAGGGTTTGTAGATGGGTAGCAGGGGTGCAGTGTAGAGCCTTGTGTGTTAGTAGTAGGGCTTTGTATATGATTCTGCAGGGAAGTGGTAGCCAGTGGAGCTGTTTGAGTATCGGTGTGATTCTGTTGTATTTAGATGCTCCTTATATGATGCGTGCTGCAGTGTGGAGGGCAGTTTGTAGTGGGAGGAAGCTGGACTGCGGAAGACCATGGAATATTGTGTTGCAGTAGTCAGCATGAGGGAGGATTAGGGCTTGGAGGGCCGTGCGGAAGTCTGAGGAATCGAGGATGGGTCGTAGGCATTGCAGAGTCCTGGATTTGTAGTATATTGCTTTGGTTGTAGCTGTTTGTTTCTTGAAGGTGAGGGTCTGTCAGTGATGACACCTAAGTATTTCAGTTCTTGGCAGATATGGGGTGGGGGGGGGGGGTGAATGAATGCTTTGTCCCTCGTGATGAATAGTGCTTCAGTTTTTTTGTAATTGGATTGAGAGGTTATTGTCTGTCAACCAACGGGAGATGTCAGCAAAGCATTCTTGAATCCTTGTGTGGCCCAAGCAATAAATACCCAAGCGTATATAAGGGTATTTATTGCTTGGGCCAATTATTCAGTACATACTATCCAAATTCACTCCAAAACATATTCCCACATCTTAAATTAAAATAAAAAAGGGCAGTCTGTCACTGTATTGAAAACGACTGTGTTAGTCCACGTGTATATATGGAAAAAAGGGTCAGCAAACAAGTTGCAGGTGAAACCTTTTAATTGTACTAACTTAATCTATCTATGGCAAGCAAGCTTGTGAGAGAGACATATTTAGTCTGAGAAAAAGTCATCACCTACAACTTACTGACCTCCATTTTAACAAATGAAACTACAAAATGCAGAAGTGTGCAAAAAAATCACTTACAGGGGGGCAAATACCATAGGGCACAATCAAATAGGCTTCAGGCTGAGTGAAGGGCTTTCTTTGCAACACAAGAAAACAATGCCCCAGGCCAAAGAGTTTGGATGTCTAGGCATTTATGCCCGTGTATTAATTTAGCAGAATGGATACTCAAGGTTAATGACTTCTTAAAGGGATATCATCTAATTCATTTTACATAATATAGCCATAATTTTCCTATTGGTAGCTGACAGAATGGTAATTGCACATATTTCCTAGATTGTTCGTTTACCAGTTCCACCTTTAACACATTATTATGCTTTAATTGTCAGAATAATAAATGGTTACAAAGTTGGCAGTCACATATCATACTACAAGTGGATTGAAGTGAGGAAAAGCTGTAGAGAAAAAGAGTTAAAACTGCTAATTTATGATTCTTCTAGGTTTCACAATTGAAATGAAGCCAACCTCCTCCCTTTTCCCCACACATAAACTCTACCTCTTTGAAGTTTGTTTTTGGTTAAAATGGGACCTGTTTGGGAATGGGACCTGCCAGAGAAATATATCAAAATAATGCTAGGTCTACACCAAATGTTCTATGAAATGAGACTTAAGGACTAAGATATATGTACCGTAGAGAAGAGAGGAGAGACAGGGAGATATGATAAGAGACCTTTATAATGCCTCAAAGATTATCAATAATGAAGAAGCTAGCATTGAGGAAAGAATATTCTAGAGCAAGGGGTCTTGAGGTAGTAGACTCCAGAGCATCTTCATGAAAAGGATGGTAGTGGGGCCGGTGCAAGGATATGAGACACCCTAGGCAGCCTCATCCTTTGCTCCCCCTCTCCACCACCCATTGCCATTGCTGCTGCCCATCTCTGGGGCCTGCAATGGCTGCAAACAGCCCCGCGGTGCTTACCTTAAACCTTTGGCGTCGCTGGGCTATTTGCTTCCACCCCTCCGTTGCCCAATGCTGGCTTTCTGTTTGCAGACAGGAAGATGGCATTGGGCGTTGGAACACTAGCACTGTAGGCGGCAGTCTAGTTCACCTACTGGTCATGCCTGCCCTGCTGGTCCAGCTGCTGCAACCCCCAATGCAAACAGGAAGTCTGCATTAGAGAGAGCAGACCCAGGAACAGCATGCAGCGCTGCAGGTTTCAGGACGTGCTGCATTATACTTTAAAGTCCATTACCACCACTGCAGTTTCCAGAGAGGGGCAGCAATGCACCATCCTTGGACAACTGGCGGTCTAGGTGACTACCTAGCTTGCCTAATGGTAGCCCTAGCCCTAGCCCTGGATGGTGGATACATGAAATGGTCTCTCTGGAGAGGTGATGGAGATAAAACCAGTGATGGCAAAATTTACAAAAGCTTGTGATAAGCACAAGGAATTCCTGGTTATGAAATGCGGAGAAAGCCATGGTACTACAGCAAGAATGAAGCTGGGCAGATTAGATGGATCTCGACATTCTTCTCTGTCAGCATATTCTGTACTTCTAAATGATGTCTCTTTCACCACATTTATGTAAGTCTCTAAGCCTTTTGACTTACTACTTTCTGACCACAGCAAACTGTACATTAGAAACTTACTTGTTGCACCTCTTCTTGGTTTGGCTGCTGAACGGGTGCAGGTTGCCTCACTATGTAGTTGATCTGACCTACAATGGTTTGCTGAACGTGCTGAGGCTGTTTGTTTTGGTTTATCTGTAGGCTTGCGGGCTGACTTTGCAGAAGGAGCTCCAGACCTTTTTGCATTTGTTCCAGTTCAAATTGTTGGTGGATTATGTCCAAACTCTGCTGCATGACTTGCTCATGGGTGCTCTCGGTCTCTGCTGTTGCTTGCTGCTGCTGCTGCTGTTGTTGTTGCTGCTGCTGAGGCTGGTACTGTTGCTGTTTCTGAAAGTTATTAAAGTTCAGTTTTTGAAGATGACCAAGTTGCATTTGCACAGATGGGGTTTGCAAAGTGGATTGGGCATGGAGCTGCTGTGGATGCCCTGTGTGGATTTGCTGGATGTCTTGTGGTGGAACAATGCACACTGGATGTGTAGACTGCTGCAATGGCTGCCCCTGCATCTGCTGCTTTCCCATCCATAGAGATGAATTCTCATGCTCCAGCTGCGATTCCTGGGCTAACCAAGGCTGCATCATTCTTTGAGAGTGAGGCTGCATACACCTCTGCTGCTTTGTACCTTGCTGTGTGTTATATTGCATCGGGACATGGTGGGATTGGTAGTGTTGCTGTTGCTGCTGCCGCATTTCTGGGGTTTCTCTGAAGTTTTGATGGTGGTTCATGCTGCGGTGAGAGAAGTGGCCTTTGTGCACTTGAGGTGTATTGTGGCACTGAGTACAGCACACAGGCGTTGTACATTGTGCTGCACAAGAAAATTTATGTGACTGGTTCATGACTTCCTGCTGTGGTGCTAGTGGTTGCTGGTGGCCTGGATAATAAGATGACTGCAGTTCTTGCATATTTCCATAGCCAGAGGCATCAGGGGGTGGTAACTGTCCACCTTCTGTTACTATACAACCTGCAAAAACAACAGCATCGTTACCAGTTCATAGTACACCTTGCATATTATTTTGGCAGATACAACTTAACTCTTGTTTGCACTGCTGGACTTTACCTACTGAAATTTTTGCTATTCAATATCAGCAACAAAATGAACTTTTGCAACATAGAATGTAATTCTGAATAATTTGGAAGCTGTGATATTTTTATTGAACCAACAAAAGAAAATTATACCTAGATGTTATTATGTATGAGCCTGCCGGAAACTCCTAGGTCCCTTCTTCCAATGTCTTATGCAATGGTAGCTCTGCATCAGAAGAAAGGGATCATTGCTCACTGGTCTACAAAAAAGGTACCACATTTTCTTGGACCAGTATGGCAACAGAATATTCCTGTCTTAAGGTTATAAGCAGCACTGAACTGTACATCTACGCTATGTCAAAGTCGGAACCAAAATGGAGTCACTCTGATATATTCTTTACACAGTCCTTTCTAATTGTAATGGAGAAACATTTACGCATTAGTGGTAACTTGTATTCTAGAGCAGAAAGAATCAAGCTTGGACACCTTTATAAAGGTGGAGGAGTAGCCTAGTGGTTAGAGAAGCAGCCTGGGACCAGAAAGACCAGGGTTCAAATCCCACTGGTACTCCTTGTGGCCTTAGACAATGACTTAACCCTCTACTGCCTCAGGTACAAACTGAGGACAGGAAAATGCCTACTGTACCTGAATGTAACTCACCTTGATCTACTACTGGAAAGGTGTGAGCTATAAATAAAAAAAATATTTATAGGCCTTATTTAATCATAATGTAGAGCAAATTGAAGTTTTGCTCCTTAACTCGGTGGTGACCCATGGAAGGCTTAAATCCTTGTAACCTAAGTCACTGAGAAGACTCTTAACCTGCTGAGGAAAGGTTCGTAACTTTTAGTAATAACTAGGTGCTTCTGCTATTTAAGTGCTAAGCTATGGAAGTGCATAATGGAGGTTATTATTTTAGAAGCATCCCCACGTATTTATAGTGGCTTTAAAATGTGAGGTTGCCTGCACATGCAAGCAGTGATTTTAGAAAGCTGCTGTTTATAGGTGGGATCCACACCATGCAGAGATTTGCAAGGAGGTGTGGTTAGGGCAGGGAGAGGGAGTGGTTTGGGCAGGGCTAAAATACTGATGTGTATTGTCCATTTTACTGGGGGAATACATGTGGATTTAAAAAATTCTCTAGATTAGTATTTACACCTGGCCCAATGCATGCAAAAGTGCTTGCTTGAAGGGGCAGATGTAAATGCAGAGGCCAGTACCCCTTCCAGTCCCCCCACCCCCATTGGCTTTCTCTTGCAGACCTCCCATCCTCAGCACTTATTGGGGTTCCTGGTAGTCTAGTGGGAGCAGGAGATCCCTGGTTACTCCTGCTCATGGCAGCTTTAGGTTCAAAATGGTGGTCGTGACCCCTTGTAGTAATCTGTAGTCCTACCACTAGGGTCTTGCTGGCAATAAGAGCAAAAGGCAAAATGCCCTTATTTGTAATGGCCCCTAGCAAGGAGTGGGGACAATGGATGTTGTCAGGAAAGTGATGTTAAAAAACTGCTCCCATGTACATTTGGGGACAAGCTGTATGCTTCCCTCCCTCCCCCACCATGTGCAGCATTTTAAAATCACTAATGCTGCTGGATGTAGTAAGATATCGACATACAATCCTGCACATCCTTACATTTATTTTACAAGAGTTCCTGTTTTATGACCTTCTAAAATTGGACTTTACATGTCTAGACTAGTATAATATTCTTTTGAAATCGTCACTCTTGCAGTGAGGGTATATTGAGAGGTAGTTGTTTCCTAGTCTTTGATGCAACAATTATGAAACCATGAAAACATTAAAACTGTTATGTAGCATGCTTGTTTGCTCATTTCCATCATCAATTTCTCCATTCCCAAATGAACCAATATGAGGTGCGATCAAAAGGTATCGAGACTTGTACAATAACACAAGTATAACGCTGACAGTTACTGCACTCAGTCTCCTTCAAAGTAATCTCCTTCCAATAAAACACACTTCCTCCAGCATTACTGCCACTGCTGGAAATAATTTTAAAATGCCTCTTTTGTTATGCTGTGAAGCTGCTGTGTCAAATTTTGCTTAATGGTCTCCAAGTCATCAAATCTCTTTTCGGTGGTAATTTCAGTTTTGGAAACAAGAAAAAATCACAGTGTGTGAGGCCAGGCAAGTACGGAGGCTGACGGACTTACTCGATTTGGTGTTTGGCAAAGAACTGCTGGACAAGATGTGATGCATGAGCTGGGGCGTTATCATGATGAAGCAACCATTCACCATTAATGTTCAACTCTGGCCTTTTACGACAAACTGCATCTCTCAAATAAGTCAGAACATGGACATAGTACTCCTTATTGATGGTTTGGCCTTTTGGAGTATACTCATGATGAACAATACCCTGGGGTAATCAAAGAAAACTGTGAGCACGACCTTGACATTGTTCCTCACCTGACAGACTTTCTTGGATCTGGGAGAGTCTGGAGTCTTCCATTGTGGGGATTGAGCCTTAGTTTTCAGGTCATAACCATAAATACAGCAATAATCTTTTGATGAAATCAGAGTCATTTTCAACACATTCCGACTCCTCCTTGGCTGCAGTTGATCTTCTTTTTGGTCAGGGGACAGGAGTTTTGGCACAAATTTTGCAGACACGTCTCATCCCCAAATTGACAGTAAGAATGGATTATACCAACCAAAACTGATGTCCATGTCCTCAGCAAGCTCCCTGATAGCCAATCAACGATTTGAGCATATTGCAGCATGCACTGCTTCAACTTTGTCCATTCTTGTGGATGGCCTTACAGAACGTTTGTCACTGTCAACACTTTGGCAGCCCTCTTGGAAACATTTATACAAGTCATAAACTCATCACAACTCATGCATTCATTTCCATACACTTGCTGTAATTTGTCATAAGTCTCTTTGCACGAATCTCCAATTTTCTGACAGAATTTCATGCAAATTCACTGTTCAATTTTTTCACTCATCGTAAATCTGATGGACTGCTTTTATACGATACCAAACATCACATGATTAAAAAAAGTATGGGTGGGAACAACAAGGCAGCACACTCTGGGCCACTACTGTTGGGTACTACTGAGCGGAGGAGGTCCCGTGGTTGGAAGTGCAGTCTGCTGGCATCTCAGTGGACGGCTCCTGCTAATGTCATCTGCAAGAAGGTCCCCTTCGGAGCCATTTGATCCAGCTCAGAGGCCCTCTGGGTGTGTCTTAAGGGGCAGTACACACCCCTTTTGTGCCCCTTCAGTGCAATGATGGAGCAATGCTGGTGTTTGCCAGAGTGATGTCCTCATAATAAGGTACAGTCTTACACAGTTTATTAAGTTTGTATTGTGCTATGGAGAAACATAAGGCAAGACGTCTATCTAAATCAACTTCCGTGGTCCCAGGTGATAAGGTGGTGGGTCCTTTGGATAGGTGTTTTTCTACTACAGCCTTGTTGCATGTATCAGTTGAAGGTGCTTTTCTCAGCCCAACATAATGGACTCTTCCACCTCCTTTGAACCCATTGTTGTCTTCCTCGGGCTTATTTGATGCATCTGTGGAGTGGAGGAGTAGCCTGGTGGTTAGAGCATTTGCTTGGGAACCAAGAGACCAGGGTTTGATTCCCACTAGCACTCCTTGTGGCCTTGGGCAAATCACTTAACCCTCCACTGCCTCAAAAGAATCCAAGTTATCAATGTCCCTGTTTAATGTACATTACCAAATTTAAGTTATAACGTAAACCGCTTTGACTAAAATGATAAAGCGGTATAGAAAACCTATTAAATAAATAAATCTGGGAATGTTTTATCTACCTCTCCTGGTTGTTGCCCCCTCCCAATTTCTGTTACTTTACTGACAGACATGCGGAAGATTGAGGATCCTTCTCATGATATTACATTGAAAGACATATATATGGTCAGCAATATCTAGTATTGATGTGAAACTGTCCTCCACGATTTCTTCTGTGTGATTTCACTCGAGAGACAATTAAGTCGCTTCAGGTTCTGGATGTTAGAGTTTCTGGGTTGGTGGGAACTGTCTCTAAATTAGATGGCCAGCTGCAGACTCTGCAGCAGTCCAAAGTTTCATCTATAAAAGATTAATTATCCTTGCATTATAAGTTGGAAACCCTAGAGAATCACTCGAGGGTCAACAACTTACAGTAAGATTTCTTACCTTTCTTGTCACGCACTTATTGTTCCCAGAGATTTTATTAGAAAAATATTTCAAGGAAATTCTCCAGATATCAAATGTGATTTCTATACAGAAATGTTATTATATACCAACTAAGATTTGGGTCGAGGACCTGAACACAGAGGGGGTTGATATTTGAATTCCTGGTGCTAGTCGAGACCTATCTAAATTTCTTGAGGACTCGACAGACCCATATCCAAACAAGCAATCTTCTTAATTTCATTTCTTTCAGTGCTACCGTAGGCAAGACTAGTGTTTTGAGGTTTTATTTTAAATATAAAGCTACATTATTTTGTGGGATGAAACTTAATGTTTTCCCGGATTTTCCAGGAATACGCAGCTTTGCAGAAAACAATTTCTGGCTCTGAAACCTAAGATGTTGGGAATAAGTGGGTCCTTTTTACGCTTCCCTTGCAAGTGTTTTGCCACTTGGCAAAGAAGTGTGTTTTTTTCTTTTTTTTTTACTCTACTCAGAAACGTTTTTGTCTGATATGAGGGAAGTGAATTAAGGGGTCTAATAGATTGATACACCCAGATACTAAGTAGGGGTTTCTTCCTCACCCTTCGTTTCTTGACTATGAATGATGGTTCATATTGCCTTGTTTGTTCTCGGAATGTGGGCTAATATATGTACCTTTTGGGTATCTTTTTTTATTTCTAGTTTAATTACAATAATTGTTTCTTCTAGATCATGTATTTCCTGTATTATATTTGATTTTGTATTTTGCAAAACCTTAATATAAAAAAAAAGTACAGTTGTGCTGCAGCCACGCTACCCTCTGCACATGCAGAGCACATAGCTAGGTCACTGCATGCTTAATCGCATCGTGGTGCGACGTATTGTTATATAGCTACACAGCAAGTCTCGATACTTTTTGATCACACCTCATACACCACTGCTGAATTATGGAAATTAATTCTGTACTTTTCTCAAATACATACCATGCACCCAGAAGGAAAATATTAAATTTGGACATTGTTTGAATGTCAACACTGACCTTCATGATCTCTTAACAAAAAAGCAATAATCATTCTTAGCCTCTCTTTACCTAAACTGGACAATTGTTTACTCCAAAAGGAAGGTTCCCAGCTGAATCTGATCTTCCAAGGAGGGCTCACATCAGAACTGCAGCTTGTCTCCAGCAAGCGCTGTATCTGGAACACAATCTGAGACAAAGCTACAAGCTTAGAGGTTTTTGCCAGTGTAAGCAAGCCTTTAAATCTTCAACACATCTTGGGGATGAGTAGCTGAGCATCTGAGAAGCACTATCAGGCTATCTGCTCAGAAATGTGTTTCTCAAGCCAGCCCAGGAGTACTCATTAGCTAGTCTGGTTTTCAGGATATCCATAATAAATATGCAAAAGATAGATTTCTTACATATTCATTGTGGAAATCCTGAAAACCATACTGGTTAGGGAATACTCCAGAATCAGCTTGGGAAACACTAGTTCAGAAGAAAGTTTGTATGACAGAGAAAGGAAGAAAAAACAGTAGTTGCTGCTTGTGCATTTTGCATAAGGGTTAACCTAATGTGCTTGGTCTGGGCCCTTTCCAGATTTAGCCTCGTTGGATCTATGTTCCAACTTCCCTTAGCAAAGTAACATTACAAGGCCACAAATTCAACAGAGCAAAACCAGGACCACCCCAGTCTGCCCCTGAACACATGGCGATAGCTAGCAACCCTAATTAAGGAAACTTTAGGTCAAATTGTTGTGCTTAGGTCTTGGGCTGTATGGTAAGATCATGGAACTTTCCATTTGCTTCTTAGGGCACCAGTGAACTTTGTAAAAAGGGCAACAGCATATCAGCTCAGTGCCAGTACATTAGTATTTATAACTGTAACAGTCTTACAAACGTTTTGCTTAACAAAAGAACTGTTCTTTTTATAGTATTTGATCTGCAGTGGTGTAGATGCTCTTCTTCTGCATCTGTGATGGAGACGAGGCTTTCACTGCAAAATGAGGTGTAATGAACCATGGCTTAATTAAGAGTTTTGCCTGTAGCATGTAAAATCACGATGCAGGGGGAAAGAAGGAGAAGGGGCTTACACATCTTCTCCTCTTTTTACAGTTTAAGAATTGATTTCAAGCAGTTCTTTGCCGTTACAGTTCTGATAATGGCAGCATTGAAACGGATTTTAAATATCATTTGATCTTCTTTTTTAAGCCAGGATTTGAAGCGCTTGCAGAGTGGTGGTTAATAGCCGCACTGGGAATTGTTCCATAACAGGTCATACTGTGTAGCTCTGTGCCTGCGCCTACTGCCCTTTCTCTGCAGTTCCTTTCCCTTTTGAAGGAAAATCTAACCTCTGTCTGATCCAGACATCAACAGGTAGGGCAGTGGTAAGGGGACTTGGTTTTTGTTGGCATAAAATAGTAATTTTATAATCATGATATCAAAAAACAAACCCATAGTGGGCTTGTTGGCGAAAAATGTACACCATGCCTCTTGCAGCTACCGATGGTGATTTGTGAATAATACAGCCTTAAAATTTACATCCCAAATCATCTGCAGACAGACCCATTTCTTACTCCATGGCGCTCAAAGATCATTTGTAGAGTGCAATACCTTTACTTGGATTGACCTAAATTGAAACTGACTGCAAGTGAAAGAGGACCGAATATGACTGCTAGGACACACATCACTTCTTATGTGACATTCAGGGGGAAAGAGAAATACTGCTTCCTTTCTGACATTTAGGAGTGGTAGATATAGAGAGCAGTAATCAAAGCTTTTTCCTTGGGTAAACGCTACGCTATGGATAGAAATTAGATGTTTGATTCCTGCTCATCCTGTACTTGGGTAACATTAAAAGTCATACTAATGCGTGTAGGCACTTTTCCTTAGGCAGTAATCAAAGAAAAACTACTTACAAGGTGTGCTGGAATGTGGATAGTTTGATTATTCACTCCATATTTTATAGCACTCAGGGAAAAGAGATGCATCAATGTCTTTGTGATGCTCAGAGAACGTCATTACATCACATCTTCTGACACTTAGGGGATATACGGTAGATAAGTCAGTCTCGCTGTGACACTTGGGTAGTAAATAGGTCACTCATTTTGTGGTACTCAGGGGATTTAGGTTCCTTTTTATCATGCACTATTTGCAATATGGCCCATAGGAATAAAATGAGCCATGCAACAGATAGCACGCACTAAGCGTTTGTAAAAGAGGTCCTTCATGGAGTAGTTACATTAGTTACAGCTGTACTGAATAAAGAAGTGATCTCCTGCTGACCTATAAATGCATTCACTCTGCGGCTCCTCACTACCTTCCTTCTCTTATCTCTCCTTACAACCCCTCTCGGGAACTCCGCTCTTCCAGCAGACTGCTCCTATCTGTGCCCTTCTCTTCTACTGCTTACTCCAGACTTCGTTCCTTTCACCTTGCTGCACCTTATGCCTGGAACAAACTACATGTGTCTGTACACCAGGCACCTTCCCTAACCCTCTTCAAATCCAGGCTGAAAGCTCACCTCTTCGCTGCTGCTTTTGGATCTTGACTCTCCTGATCTCCTTTTCCTTCCCTTGCTTTATCCCTGCCTACACTTTCTATGTTTGTCTTGACTAGCTTGTAAGCTCTGATGAGCAGGGACTGTCTCTTATTTGTCTGTGCAGCACTGCGTATGACTTGTAGCACTATACAAATGCTCAGTAGTAGTAGTAATTTTACAAGTGATCAAGCTTCTGCAGTTGGCAGCTGAGATTGCACAGGAAAATCAGCAGTTATCTGTTGTCATGTACTGTTACTAGTTAGCTCAAGGTGAGCTACGATCAAGTACAGTAAGTATTTCCCCATTCCCAGAGGGCTTACTATCTAAGTTTGTACGTTAGGTAATGGAGGGTTAAAAGACTTACCCAAGACCACAAGGAGCGCCAGTGGAATACAAACCCTGCACTAACCACTAGGCTACTCCTCTACTTAACGTACTTTAGTAAAAGGGTCCCTATGTGATTTAATTACATTTAGGTATTTATACACTGCATGCTTGATATTCAAAGGGAGTAACAGGGTTATTCCCTTTATGTGGGATATCTGTGGGTGCCGCTGCTGCACACCCCAGTGCTAACAGGTTAGAATTAGGGCATTACGGGGAGTGGCACCCAGCCATAACCGGGCAGCTGCGATATTGAGTTGCTGCCTAGTTAGGGCTAAGCTCTAAAACTAAGGCACAGCAAAGGCTGGCCTTACTTTCGCTGTTGCCCTGTTAGGTTCTCGCTAATCTGGACAACCCGAATATTCAGTGCAGGTGCCGGATATGCCCCTGGCCTTAAATATCAGGATTTAAAGTTCAGCGGCAGCAGTTTGCCATGTTAGATCAGGTAGCCACCATCGCTGAATCTCCAGGCCCTGCCTTTTTTATTTTACAATGCTATAAAGCAGAGTACAAAAATAAAGAAATAACTAAAATAAAGCATCTAAAAATACATACTATTAAAATAATCCTAAAATTAAATTCCAAAACCTATCAAACAAAAAGACAGAATAAAACTGATTATTCCCAGGAAGTATTCTAATAACCAGAAGTTCAAATACAGTCAAAAATATCCAAGTTGAACAATCTGTGAAACGTGGTAATCCTTTCCAGTAGCTCACCAGCTCCTTGCTGAAGAGGAACGGAACGCTGTTCTTGCTGCACACTGCCCAGTTGATAAAATTCTGCACATGCTCCAGCTGCCTGTTTAAAACCATGATGGACTGAAGCTGCTGTTCCAGTTTCTGGGTTCTATCAGTAGAAATTCTCTAGAAAAAAAAAGTGAAGACTTTGATTGCTTCATATATATATTAACAACATAAAACTCTAGTAGCATAGCAGCTGTTGGCAGATAGGATCTTTCTGTCACGTAACAGTCTAAGCTTTCTCTCAAGTATCCAAGAGAACAGGTCTTTAAGATTGTACCATTAATGCTTAAGGGCCTCTAACTAAAGCCTGCTAAGTGTTTAAGATACATTTTAGTAGGCGGTAACACATGGGCATGACAGTTACTGGCTGCTAAAATGCACGTTCATTGCCTGTCACGCCAAGGACAGAGAATGGGCAGAGCGTGGGCATGGAGGGCTGTCAATGTGGCATTCAGCATACTTGCAGGGCAGTTTCTCCAAATGGGTGAGTTTTGCGCAGACCATGACAGTCCATGAACCTGACTTCTAAGCCAAGGGGATGTGGAGTATGATCTCAGTCTCTCAAATGTACTGCTAATACTCAGTGTTGTACGTGCATCGTGCCAAAGAGAGCCTCCTTCGGGAGTTCATAAGATGTAACATGTAGGGGTACTTTATCAAGAGGTGCTTGGAAATTCCTCTTAATTAAAGCCTGTGGCACCCAACACGATGGGAAATAACTCAGTATCTTGCTGCCACGCTTTCTTGGTCTCTGACTACATCTCATGGTATTTCAGGATCTTCTCCCCCTTCACACAATTCACAGAATAATCACTATTATCAATGCCATTCTGCTGTTTCTGTCCTTTACCACGATATGGTTTATGGGTGATATTAGGTACACCCGTGTTAATTGTGCTGCGCATTAGGGTACGCATCTGTGTGGCAACTGCCAGGAACATGCTGGTGATGCCCCTGACAATTCCCGAGGAGGCTTTGCACTTAATACTTGTTAGTTTTCATTCTAAATGCACATTAAGTGCAACATCCTAACATACTGTAGTAACAGGGCCCCTACATCTTCAAACTCCGTCTTTGCTTGAATTAGCACACAAAACGGCCCCATTGCCCCATTCAGTCTACGCTGCTGTTCTTGTCCACTGTCCTGCTTGGTCTCTAGAACAAGAACTACCTGAAGTGCAAGCAGGGTTCAGGAAAGGGCGAGGAACGAGAGACATCATTGCGGATGTGAGATGGATCCTTGAAAAGACTAAAGAATACCAAAAGGATATCTATTTATGCTTTATCGACTATAGCAAGGCTTTTGACTGTGTAAACCATGAGAAACTCTGGGCCACATTAAGAAGCATGGGTATACCAGAACACCTGATCGTTCTCTTGCGTAATCTGTACATTGATCAAGAAGCAACAGTTCGAACGGAACAAGGAGAAACAGAATGGTTTAAAATAAGCAAAGGTGTAAGACAAGGCTGCATACTTTCCCCCTACCTGTTTAATTTATATGCAGAACAAATCATCAGAGAAGCAGGACTGTATGAAGACAACAGAGGTGTGAAGATTGGTGGAAGACTCATCAACAACCTTCGCTATGCTGATGATACCACATTACTGGCTGAAAGTGAAGATGATCTGAAACATTTGCTTCTCACAATCAAAGAACATAGTCTCAAAATGGGCCTGCAACTTAATGTAAAGAAGACAAAGATCATGACAACTGGCATAATCAACAGGTTCATCGTTGAAGGAGAAGAAATTGAAATCGTGAACAACTTTAACCTACTTGGATCAACTATCAATAAAGAAGCAACAAGCAGTCAAGAAATCAGACGACGCATTGCTCTTGGCAGAATGGCTATGAAAGACCTAGATAAGATTCTCAAGAGCAGAGAAGTCTCTCTCCATACAAAGATTCGACTTGTTCAAGCCATGGTATTTTCAATAACATCATATGGATGTGAAAGCTGGACAGTGAAAAAGACAGACAGGAAGAAAATTGATGCCTTTGAATTATGGTGCTGGCGGCGAATACTGTGTATACCATGGACTGCCCGAAGAACAAACCAGTCGGTACTAGAAGAGATCAAACCTAAGCTTTCTTTAGAAGCTCAGATGACAAGACTTCGACTTTCATACTTCGGACACATCATGCGAAGAGAGAGATCATTAGAGAAAGACATCATGCTTGGCAAGATAGAAGGTCAACGCAAAAGAGGAAGGCCAGCAATGAGATGGATTGCTACAATAACAGCAGCTACGGGTACCAGTCTGTCAACAATGAGCCGCCTGACTGAAGACCGAACACAATTTAGGATAGCTATCCAGAGGGTCGCCATGAGTCGACTCCGACTCGACGGCACTTAACAACAACAACAAAGTTATATGTTTTTATTTTTTAAAGAGTGAACAGGCTATTCTGTTGTTGAGCTATTTTTTAATGCACTTGCATACTGGTAAAAATGCCCTTCACTCATTCACCCTGGTTTCCTGTTTTTATTGCCTTGTGAAGCAAAGATTAAAGCTTTATTCAATTAGGTAAATTGGTCACTGTCTTCAATTAGCTGCAGCTGTTACCCTGCCTTTGAGACTTTAATCTTGTCCCTGATTTGGCCAAACTGCAACGTCTTCCCCGTCTGACTAAATTATAAGCGCCACAGAGCAGGGACTTTCTGTTTATCTGTACAGTGCTGTAGATTACTAGTACTGTGATAATTATTATATCATTTTGTCCAGCACGTGGATGGATCATACTCATAGTTAATTCCTTTGTTTCTTCTATGATTTCATTTCATTTTCAATTGAACTAAATACTTGAGAAAAACAACTCTGTCATTAGCTCCAGGAGCTATCTAGGGAAAGTGTTTTGTCCTGGAAAGTTATAAATGCCTTCTCATTTTCTGTGGGGAAAAGAGTAGAAGAGACAAATAACTGTACCTGTCAGTATTTCATGTGTACTTTTAAAAATACTTAAGTCAGGAATGGAGAATCTCTGGTTCCTGAGTTGAGTTTTCAGGATGCCGTTAATGAATATACATGAGATAGATTTGCATGCACACCTCATGAAATATATCCAAATCTATTTCATGTATATTGATTAGGAATATCCTGAAAACTCAATCAGTTTGCAGCCTTCAAGAACCAAAAAGAGTCAACACTCCTTGTGTAAATGCTATTTTTTTTTAAATCAAATCCACAAACAACCCCAAAACAGTAATCAAAAGTAGTGTACAATACTACTTTAGCAGTCAACATTTCGGCATTTTTTGCCAGTTACATGGTGGATTGAGTTCGGTGTAAGCGGAGTTGAGAGCGCTTGATACAGGGGTTCTTTCCCCGAAACGTGCACATCGCGCGTGTTTTCAGATAAGTGTGGTTTCTTTATTGTTGATGAAACTATCTTGTTTTTGAGTTAGTTTTAAACCTCTTTGGTTGAATAAAAGGGATATGTATCGTGATTGGGGGATGGTTCACAGTGCCTTGCCTTCACGATTTATGTCCGACAAAAATAATGTAAAATATATCACTGAGGGTCTCAACGGTATCTTGTTTCATAGTATTGTACATTTTTTTAAATCAACATATGTTTAATATTTATTTAATAGATGTTGGACAAGGCTGAAGATATCCAAGATGCATATCTTAATTCCAGTCCTACATCCATACAAAATAAAGACATTTATTTTTCCCTTCAGAAGAATATTGTTTGGTCTTACAATATTATGAGATTTTTAGGTAGTCACCTCACCCATGTCAGCCTGAACAAACTGTCCACCAGGAAAAGAACTGCACACTGCCACGTAAATATGTGCAGAAAACAGTACAAAGACGTGGACAGTATTTAAAACTCACAACTCTTTATTGGTCCTTATATATTGCAGGGGGGCCAAACCCAACACAGGCCATGTTTCCCGCGGTCTTACTGACATTTAAAGACATGCATGCGCCGGCGTTTTTTTCAATTTAGAGTTCACGACGTGGCACATGGTCTGTGTCTGGCATTCTTGTACGTTTCTTCTCTCTTTTTTTTTTAAATGTAACATTTTATTTCGGCTCGGCTTGCTTATCTTTCTGCTTCAAGTAGAGTTTTTTGTTTTATTTTTAGTATTCGTTCGATAAGTCTCTACAGCTTATTTTAGACATGTTTGGATTCTCACATTCATTCATTTCTACATAATTGTAGTGAGTATTAAATACTGAGACAGATATCCGTCTTATTTTTAAACAATTTATTGCTTGCTTATCTCAGGGTGTGCGATGGGGTTTTTTTTGCTATATTACAAGATTCTTTGCTTACACATGTGGCACATATTCACAGTTCATGAACGGTTTGGTTAGTGCATGTTATGTGCCTGACGTTAGATTTTTAATGTAATTATAGGAAATATATAATAGTTTTTTTACAAATATGAAGCAAATAGATGATACACACATCCTTATGCACCCCAATCACCCAGGCTTAACATTTGTGATAATGGTTCGCATCCGTTGCGCTATATTTTACATCACACATTTATAGTTGCATTATGTATTTTATTTATGTTTCTTTTTCATTTTGCTTTTATAGAATCTATTTTAAAGTGTTATCCTAATTAGGTTTAATTGGGTTTTACAGAGAACGGAACATTTCCTAGAGTTTTAATGATCTTATACATCATTTTACAGTCCCAAGGTAATGGTCTCTCTTTCACTCCTGTTTCCTTGTGTTCCCAATCGATTTTTTTGTCTCTAAATGTTCATTTTTAGCTTTTATCTTTTGGATTTCTCCTTTTTGGTATTTATGAATTGATTATTGTTTATATACATTTTATTATATTTGTCATTCATTTGATTTTATTATTGTTTTAATTTTTATTTTTCTTATGTTGCTCATAATCTACATGTGCTTTTATCATATATACTATTTTATCATATGGTATTGTTGTTTTGACATGATTTTCATTTGATCTTTTTGTACATTTTTATAATGTTTATTTTGTTGTTTTTACCTATATAATTATTCATTATACATTCTGTTATGTTTTATGTTGTGGTTAATATACAAGGGTCCTCATGTTTTCATGTTCTACTTGTTGTTATTTATACTTTCTTATTAATGCTTTTAATTCTTGCTCTTGATATTATTTATTTTTTTAATTATATGTATCATTTTAGGAGCTATTACTACACTGTTTCTGATGTTTTTATAGTATGGTGTTGCCTCACCCCTGAAGTACCTTACGAAACACGGCCTGTGTTGGGTTTGGTCCCCCTGCAGTATATAAGGACCAATAAAGAGTTGTGAGTTTTAAATACTGTCCACGGCTTTGTACTGTTTTCTAACCTGAACAAACTGTTAGAGTCTTGGATTTACTCCCTTGCCTATAGCCCTACTTTCAGGAAAACCAGAACTACAACTCCATGCATGCATTGAGGCAAAATCAGGACTGGATCAGCCTCTTCATGGTGACCTGGGTGAGATGGTAACTCTAGGTATTCTGCACCTGAGAGTTCATGAGTACAGTATATCCCCCTCTCTTTATTTCCTGAGCTGAGTGTTTCCTGTTTTTCTGACTCTGTTATGGAAAAGCTGCTCAGTTTTGAAAATTAAGTTAAAATTTCAGTTATCACTCCAGCTTTCAGATTTCCTATAGCAAATAAACAGATGGTGTAATCTCCAGCTATGCAGCTGTGTGATGTCATTTATATTGTCACCTCCAGATATGAGCATGTTCCTGTCAGGCACCAGTCAGATAAAAGCAGTAGCAACTGAATAAAGCATTACAACTTCTAGCATGGTTTATAAATCTTTATCTTCAACTGTACAAGCAGAGCCAACATGCAGCTAAAGTAAACATCCATGTCACAGTGCTGCTTTCTTAGTTTGAGAATAAAGGTAAACCGTTCACCAGAATGATCCCATAATAAATCGCGGGGCCACCATTTAATGTTAGCTCTGCATTCACGGGGAAGCGGTGAACCCAGAATGTCTTTATCTTTGGATTTTCAGCACTGCTCTGGATAAAATTAGGACATATAGCTTCCTAAATGGCCCAGTTTCTTTCTGTAGCTAAAGGAGCTGGCATTGAGGTGGGGCAAAGGCAGAGATGGCACTTATGCATTTAGCAGTAATATTTGACCACTGTACAGATAAGGCCGGCCACCAGCACTTGCACATACTTTCAGTGGCACTATTGAAATGGAGGGATGAGGTTAGATACCAGCATTTAATTTGATCTGTCAGCTGGGCCCATCAGAAATCCTCGGGTCCCATATTTTCATGTTTCTAAACCATGTAACACAGAATCCAGGTACTGTAACTGTATTGTTCCCAGAGAAAGCTGGATTCTTTGCAGGCTATGATAACTTAAAGGGG
The DNA here is from genome assembly GCA_033557465.1 of Ichthyophis bannanicus. Taxonomy (NCBI): domain Eukaryota; kingdom Metazoa; phylum Chordata; class Amphibia; order Gymnophiona; family Ichthyophiidae; genus Ichthyophis; species Ichthyophis bannanicus. The sequence continues at coordinate 58,044,767 of CM066047.1, read as the reverse complement.
ACCAATATGGGAATTATCCAAATATGATGTCTTTACAAGAGATTTGGAGATCTAGATTCCTTCTACAGACATCACTTAACATCATCACTGGAAAATTCTTATGTCTAAAATGTGTGACTTTTGATTAAGCCTTGAACATCATTTGATTCTTCGACGAGAAGAAGTTGAAGGAGGGCTATTTCCTCCTTTGTCCCTCCATCCCCTGATATTTGTACCAGGTAAACTACTCTACTACATATATTCAGCTTCAAGAGAAGCCTCTTGGAGGGTGGAGCCCATAGTGCTGTCTTCTGCTGATAACTAGACTTGCCCTTTAGCACCCGACTAAACTTCCTCCCCTTCCCTCCAGGGTATGAGCGCATCATCCCTGTAATGCACTACAATCCCATGGGCCTTCACTGATAAGCAGACCTGAACCCAAGTCTCATGAACTAGCTCACAACCGTGCAACATCCTGCCGAATACACTTACCTCAAGCTGCTCTAGAAGCGTATTTGTACGCTTATGTAATTCATTTATAAGGACCATCTTTGCCATTTTTATCTGATTTTCCACTTTCTTGCGCAGGTGCTTTACTTCAAACAGCCTGTAGGAGGACACAAGATTTTATGATGAAATTGTCTCCCTTTTAATTGTTTAGAATACATGGGGTTGATATTCAGCTGCTATGGTTACTAAGTTAAGTTAAATGACAGCAAAACCGTTAAGTTAGCCAATATACAGTTACCCAAGTAGGTAGTGGTGCTGAATGTACGTGTAGTGCAATGAGCGAACAAGCATTATCCATTTAGGGACATGCTCACTAAGCTGCGCTGTTAATGCGTGCTTGAGTGTGCACTAACCAGCATGCACAGAGCTATGCTAACAGCACATATGCAAAACAGACAGTGTATGGTTAATTCCATGCTATCTACTGAGCACATGGTGGGGAGGGAAATAGGTGGGATGGGGCATACATTGTGATTAGCGTATGGGCTTGTAATACATGTTCATCAGCAATGATGTAGTTAGTGTGGGTGCACTTACCGCCACCTCAGTGGATAGCGTGAAGTGCAAATGCCAGTAGCACATGTTAGCGTTCAGATCAATGAAGTATCTGCTACGGACATGCTGTACACACCTCCAACAGGTAGTGCACAACTGTTCCACATACCATGCATTGATTTATACTCTCAATGCACGAAACCTGCAAAACATTAGTGCAGCTTAGCAAACATGCCCCTTAGTTGAGCTCTGCTATTTAACATGTCTAAACACTTAGCTTATCTGGATAGCAGTTGAATATTTCTGCTATTTGGATAATTTTTGGGACTGCTTTCACTCCGTTCCCAACCTGACTCAACCCATATTTATTCAAATATAATTAGGCCATTTAGTGATTTAAATGGCCAATATTACTGTATAATTTTTGGAATTCTATGGATAAGAGAGTCATGTGTTGACCACCTGACGGTCAAGGCAACTTCCTTTGAAAATCAGCCCATTTATTTTTATAGCTGGCAAACACTATTTATAATTTCTTGTAAAATTTAATGTAAGTTTTATAGGTTAATATTCCACATTTGTGGGAACAAAACCAAGCAATTTCTGTAATTTGAATGTAGTGGAAGAGGTTTTTTTTCCTTTTATTCATTTTGAACTCCTCAGAATATTCCCAGTAGCACTGTAGTGCAATTCATTTAATTAAATGCTTACTAGCTGTCTCATAAACATCATTATTGGAACAATTATTAAATAATCTTGCTGGAAGCATTGTATCACATATTCTAGTTGGTTTTAAAACTTTGAGCACTGATCCAGAGCCAGTATAGAGTGATGAGGGAGCCAGTGTATCCATGGAGATTCCCAAATATGAATTTATGGGGTAATACGTTGCTTCTCCATAGTTGGGATAAGTCTCTGCACATTCGTTGACTTTCTGATTATTATAGAACTGAAACATATCCAAACCACCATAAACTGCTACAGAATAAATGCAAAAGTGGAAGACAGGAACGTGCTCCCAATATAAGAGGCCAAAACCAAACCCAAGCCTGCTCCCAGAGATGCTCCCATACTGAGAAATATTTTAAGCACATTGCCGCAATACAGTACAGAGACCACCTACAATTCCAGTTCCATATTGTCCTGCTATTCCAGTCCAGACAAATGGGTTGTGTTCCCCTACCAGCAGATTGGTGGAGACAAATAACCAATGAAAAGCCCAGGTTTCAGCAACATCACTCCTATATTCGCCTCAGCCACCAGAGGTCTCTTCAGTATTTCTTTTGTCTACAGCAGATGGTGGATGGATATTCTTCTCTCTGAAGAAAATCTGAAGATTGAGATGAAAAAATTGATTAAACACTCATGCACAACCACCTTTAGGGTGACTCTCACTTGAGCGCGATGTGAGAGGCTCCACTAGACTGCGGTCTTTTCGGCAACCATAGGAGGAGGGAAAATTCATTCAGCTTCCCATGCTTATCATAACAGCTTGTTGAGCAGCCATAAATTGGAGGGATCTGGAAAAGTGTAGCAGCCTCATACAATCTCAGAACCCCCTCCCTCCTCCTCTGTCTCCCCTTCTCTCTTCTGAAGATTGCAGAGGGCTCTCAGAGAGAGATGCCTGCCAGCCACCTTAAACGCAGTGCTGCAAAGCCGGAAAACAGTTTCAGTGGAGCTGAGCCTGGCATGGATTCTCTTCCTGGGGTTCTCAGGGGGTGAGTACCAAGGCTTGACCTCGTCATTGTCCTTGTTGGGAGCTCCCGATTCCCTCTTCCTGGAGCGCAATTCGGGGTGGACCGCTGGTGACCATTGGTGCAGTGTGAGTGTTTCACACCATTTTCTGCACACATTAGTAGCATTTTTACCTATTGTGCACCTAGCTGTTGCACTGTCTTAGCATGCATGCTGCCTAAGCAGCTCCAATGCGCATCTTTTCCCTGACGCCTATAACGCATATTTCAATAAAAGCACATTTAATGTGTGCCTTCCGAGCTGCCGCGGCCTTAGCACATACTGTTGTGATACTTGCCTTAACTCTCTATATCTTCTTCCAGGAAATGTTGTTTGACCCGTGGCAAGCAAGGTGCCTCATCTCCGGATTCTGGACTCTTTTCCTTTCCTGCCTTAAGGCAGGAGGTGACAGATGGTGCTATGGGTAAAGATATCTAGCTGGCTGGAGGGTCCAGCAACCATGCTGTGAGCCGCTCCTCATCCTCTAAGGGGCCTGCGGCAGCTGTGCCCCCTGGTATTGGGGGGTCATTTCGGAGAGAAGAGCTTCCAGGATCTGGATTGTCCTCCCCAGAATTCTTTTCTTTTTGCAGCAGGCCTGGTCCTTCTGGTGTGGAAAGTCAGACCTTGTGACCTCTGGGTGCCCCTGGGTTCAGTCTCATGTGGGGCAGGCTGAGAGTGGAAGCTCTATTTGATCACCTTTGGCTAAGCATCCCTGGTGAGGGGTGCCCCCTGGAGATGGGGAACAGCTGCGAGCTGTCCAAGATTTTGACTATGACTTAGATTTAGATGGCTCTGATGTGGATGAAAAAGTACTGTTGCCTCCAGAAGATTGTGAAGAGGCTGCTGTAATTCGCCTGTTCTGGAAGGAGGAGCTGGCAGCATGGATTGCCAGGGTCTCATTCACCTTGAACTTGACAGATGCTTCTGGCCCAGAGCAGGAGCTGAAGATACACTGTTGCTTCAAGGTGTGCAGAAATCTACTACTGTTTCTTCGTTCCCAGATGTGATCAAGGATATGATTCGGTTGGAGTGGGACTGTCCTGACTACATGCCTAACAGGTTAAGGGTGTATAAGATGATCTTCTATGCTCTTCCAGAGAAGGAGTATTTTGAGTGGTTTGGTATTCTTAAGATGGATGCACAGGTCATGGCAGTTACCATGATGGAAGGGTGGATCGGCCTTAAAAGATTTTCTGGAACATAAGGTGGATTCATTATTGAAGAGCCAGTTCACCATGGTGGTTGCTATTCTACAACTGGCGGTATCTGCCAGCCTGACATCTTGAGCCCTGCTTCAGTGAATGCAGACTGTTCCACCGGATGATGCTACCCCTCTTTTGGAGTCGGCTACAGCCTTCCTTTCTGATGCCATGTATGACCTGGTATATTTGGCAGCCAGGGGATGGTCATGGCATTGGATTTGGCTCTGGCACTGGTTGGATTTGGTTTCAAAGCTGGTTGGCCCAACTGGCTTTTAAGGGGAAGCTTCTTTTTGGAACCGATTTGTAGAAGGCTGGTGAAAGACCTAGGCAAGATTTATTTATTTATTTATTTACATTCTCTTATATACCGCGCTATTCTACATCAGTGCGGTTTACATTGAACAAACTGAAATTACATTGAACAGGGCATTATAACTTGGAGATAACTATTTTACAGGGAACATGGGCTATGGATGGTTAAGTGGCTTGCCCAAGACCACAAGGAGCACCTGTGGGACTAGAAACCCCAGTCCTTCCGGCCCAAGGTTGCTGTCCTCTAGTGGGATTTGAACCTCCGACCTTCCGGCCTGAAGTACCTTGTCCCAACCACTAGGCCACTCCTCCTCCGACTTACCGACTTCTGGAGGACAGCTCCAAGTGGGTGCCCCTTTGTCATCCTCTGCCCATCCACCGAGGGTACACTGGCTGGATCCTTGGGGGTTTCAGGTTTTTCAGGTCAGTAATAACAAAAGTTCTTTCTTCCCCTATGCTTCCGGGCTTCAGGCTCGTTCTCAGTTCTTTCGTGGAGCGTGTGGGCCTAAGGACTAGGTCCCCTCCAGAAAAGGACCCTCCCGGGCTGTGCAATGAAAGTTTGGGGGCCCATTCCCTGGTTTCTATAGTTGGAGGCAGGCTTTGTTTTTCTTTCAGGAAAAGGCCCAGGTTACCAAGGATCGCTGGGTGCTTAGACACCAGTTCAGCTATGTCCTGGAATGCAAAGAGCTGATTCTGTTTACCTTCGCCATCTTCTCTTGTGGGTCTTCGTTCAAAGGTGCCGCTATGCGGAGCATCTTGAACAAGTTGCCGTGCCTGAAGGCGGTAGTGCCTGTCCTTCCGGCCCATTCTGGACCTCAAGGGGATCAACAAGCACTTGTGCATCCTGCGCGTCTGGATGGAAACCTTGTGCTCTGTGATTCAAGCAGTGCACTGAGGGGAGTTCTTGGCTTCTCTGGATCTGGTTGAGGCCCATTTTCATATCCTGATCTGGGCGGATCAGCAAAGGTATCTGTGCTTTGCCATGCTTGGTTCTTTCTATCAGTTCACCACCCTCCCTTTCGGCATAGCCACTATCCCGAGGATGTTCCCCAAGGTCATGGTGGTGGCAGCAGCAGCGGCACTGAGGGATATGTGTCCATCCATATCTGGATGACTGGCTCATTTGGACCCATTCACTTTCAGAGGTATCTCAGGTGGCATACAGAGTGGTGTCCTTTTTGGAAAGCCTCGGCTGGGTGATCAATTGGGGAAAGAGCCAACTGTTGCCTTCCCAATCTCTGGAGTTCCTGGGAGCACGTTTTGGCATTCGAGTGGGCAGAGTTTTCCTGCCAGAGGAGAAAGTCAAAAGACCATTGGATTGTCTGGTGCTATTCTGTGCGCAGCAGGCTCCCAGAGTTTGGGATTATCTTCAGCTCCTTGGTTTGATGGCGGCGATCATAGAGATGATGCTGTGGGCATGTGCTAACATGCAGCTTCTGCATTGGTCATTGTCATTGTCGACTCAATGGTCCCAAAGTTCTCAGGAGTTCAAGCATAGGCTCCCACCCCCAATGATGGTTAAGACCAGCCTACAGTGATAGCAGTGTCCCTGTCATCTGAGGAAGGGCATGCCACTGGACGATTTCTTCTGGATCCTTCTGATGATGGATGCAATGTTCAAAGTTTATCTATAAGGTCACTAACCAAAATGATCTTATAATAATATAATTATTAGAAGGTTCTATGTAAAGCCCTGTTGGCCATTTTTGTTCTCATGTAAACCGTTTAGACTTGGAGAAACAGCTGTATAGAAAAACTGCTAAATAAATAAATGCTTGTCTCTCAGGCTGGGGAGCCCATTGCCAAGATTGTATGGCCCAGGGCTGTTTGAACTGCAGGGAAGCAGTGTGGCCCATCAAGCACCTCGAGGCGAGGGCCATCAGATTGACTCTTCTGCTTTTCCGGTCCCTAATCGAGGTCCAGGCAGTTTGAGTGTTTTTGGACAATGCCAAAGCACTGGCTTATATCAATTGGTAAGGCAGCACGAGGAGTACCTGGGGAGCTCTGGAGATGACTCTCCTGTTTGCCTGGATGGAGAAGAACCTCCTAGCCTTGTTGGCTCAGCACATTGCCAGGGTGGACAATGTGGAAGCGGATTTCCTCAGCCATCACTCTCTGGCTCTTGGAGAGTGGGGGAGTTGAGTCAGGAGGCGTTTCAGTTGATCATGCACCGCTGGAGTCACCCCAAAATGGATCTGATGGCAACCCACTCCAATTCCAAAGTTTTCTGCTTCTTCTGTTACCACACAGAGACAGGGTCTGAGCATGTTGATGCCCTGACCCAGCCTTGGCCAAGTCTGCATCTGCTGTACATGTTTCCTCCGTAGCCCCTGGTGGGGTGTGTGATTCAGCATAAAGAACCCCACCCAGGTAGGATTGTTTTGGTGACACCAGATTGGTCGAGGAAAGCGTGGTTCGGAAACCTGATGTGGCTCCTGCAGGTGCCTCCTCTTCAGTTGCCTCCGTCTCAGAGTCTATTGTGGCAGGGACTGATCATCCTGGAGGACCCAGTTCCTCTCTCGCTTATGGCTTGGCTCTGAAAAGGAGACAGCTAGTGCATAAGGACTGTTCTTCAGCAGTGGTCTCCACTCTGCCTTGGAGCCAGAGGAGGTCTATCAAACTAGCATATGTGCAGATCTAGTGCCTCTTTGAGCAATGGTGTGGCATTCAGCAATTGGCTTCTGAGGTGGCCAAGGTGCCATCTCTGTTGGCCTTTCTATAGGATGACCTAGAGAAGGGCCTTTCCTTTAGCTCCCTGAAAGTTCAGGTGGCAGCTTTGGCCTGTTTCCAAAGTCCAGTGGCTGGTAAGTTTCTAGCCTTGCATCTGGATGTCTCGCTCTTTCTCCAGGGGGTTCAGTGTTTGCATTCTCCCCTCCTGTCTGTGATCCCTTCCTAGGATCTGTGTCTGGTGCTTAGGACCCTGACCGCAGGACCTTTGAGCTGTTGAAGCGTGCTGCCTTAAAGAATTTGATACCTAAGACGGTCTTCTTGGTTGTGATTTGTTCCACAAGGCAAATTTCGGAGCGGCAGGCTCTGTCTTGCTGAGATCCTTATCTGTCTTTTTCAAAGGAGGCTGCTTCCATTCAGCCTGTGCCTTCCTTCTTGCCTAAGGTGCTTTCTCCCTTTCATATGCCTGCCTGCCCTCCTTCTCTAAAGAGCAGTGTTGGGAGAAGGTAAGGATCTTCACCTTGTGGATGTCCAGAGGGTGCTTCTCTGGTGTTTGGAGGTTATGGATTTATTTCGGAAGTCCGACCATCCTTTTGTGCTGTTTGCTGACCTGTGCAAGGGTGATGGCAGCTATATCGATTTTGGGACACTGAATTAAGGAGGTCATTGCCTCAGCTTATCTGTTGCGGAACTGGCTGTTTCTGGAGGGCTTGCGTGCCCATTCTACCCAAGCGCAAGCATCCTCATTGGCGGAGCGGAGCTCGGTAGCCCCTGAAGACATCTGTTGAGCAGCAATGTGGGCATCACTTTCTGCTTTTGTCAAGCATTACTGCTTGAATGCCCACGCATGAGTGGACATAGCCTTCAGCTCAAGGGTTTTGGAAGCTGCTGTGTCTTGTTCCCACCCAGTGAAGTCATTGCTTGGTACATTCCACTTGTCTGGACTGGTCTAGCAAGACAATATGAAAGGTGGCATTTTACTTACCAGTTAATGTCCTTTCCTTGAGTTCTACTAGACTAATCCAGGTCCTGCCCCTAAAAACTGTATTTTCTCTGATCTTCTGCTGTGGTACCTTGGGTCCGCTTTGATTTTTATACAGCTTTCTGTTTATGCATTCCTGTACATAGTTCTCTACTGTTGACTATTATTGCCCATGATTGAGGTTGTGTGAGGCTTGCCATGCTTCTCTCATATGCTTTGGGACGAATACTGAATAGACCTCCAATGGCTGAGGCAAATAGAGGGCATTGGATTGATGTCATTGAAACCTGAGCTTTTCATTGGTTCTTTGTCTTCACCAGTCAGCTGGTAGGGGAACACAGCCCACTTGTCTGGACTGGTCTAGCAAGACTCAAGGAAAGGACATTAACTGGTAAGTAAAATGGCAACTTGTATAACATACAATTCGGATAAACAGTGGATTGGGTAACAAAACTAATGGAGCCACCACTGCACCCATGACACCTGCTTGCAACATCCAAGCAGGACATTTACAGGTTTGTGATCTTATGAAACTGATCTAACCAACATCCTATCTCTTGCTGTGAAAGTTGCTCCTATAGCCAATTGTTTTTCTTTTTCAAATAGTTCTGAAAGCAGATTAATGAGAGGAAAAAACCTGCTTTCCTCTAACAGAACACTTTTGGTTATCTAAACGTGCAGATCATAGCACAACAGAACCACTGTAAAGACATATCTAAAGCAATGACCATATACCTGAACTCACAAATAAATAACATAACAAATCTCAATCCTGGCCACTGCTCATAAAGGAAAGATCAGTGACATTTCTAACTAACCTGAAACATACTGAATAATGCAGCGTATCCTTCTAAAACAGGTACTTGCAATAAAGAAGATCCCATAGTAGAAAACTCTGCTGTACACCCAGAGGCTTATATTCAAAAAAAGCTGATCTCCCAAATTTAGGAACCTAAGTTAGATACATATGTTCAGCGAGTCCAAGTTTTTTGCTCAAAATTCACCTAAGTGTAGGATCCTAAAATTTAGGGGATTACATTTAGGTCTGCTATTCATTTGCCTGAATTTAAGATCGTGAGCGGGGATCATTTTAAACACACCTCTATTTGTAAATGACAACATTTAAAGTGTTGATAGGCTACTCATGCCATGCAGATGGTGATTGTAAATTTATGTGCTGCCTACATCCGCCCCTGTGCTCATTTACTCAAAAACTATGTGCCATTGTCCTGACATGTCTACTTACAGAACAGCGACCATTTATACTGTGTGTAAATGCCTATCCTGGCACACAGGTCATTGGAAATAGGTGACTTCTCCAGGACCAAGCAGGAAGTCAGTCCTCACTTATGGGTGACGTCGGTGCCGACGGAGCCCTCGCGGAGCAATTTTCCCCAGCTTTCAAAGAAAGCCTTTGGGAATTGCAGCGCGCATGCGCGGTCGTCTTCCCGCCCGAGGGTGCCATCTTAGCCAGTCTTCTTTTTTCCGCGGAGCCCTACAGACGTCCCCGTCTTGTCCCCGCGAAAAAGTCGATTTTCTTCATTATTTTATTCTTTTTCCTTCGGTTCGACGCCGATCGTTTTCCCGCCCGGACTCGCGACGCCGGTCACGAGTCCTCTTACTTTTTTTCGGTTTTTCTGACTTTGTCAGCTTTCGTTTTCGATTTTTCCCTGGCAGCCCGGTACACACAGGTCATTGGAAATAGGTGACTTATGTGTATTGATGGCGTGCAAATGTACATTGCTCCCCACAGAATTTTCTCCTAAAGGGGCAATTTTATAAAAAGGATACAAAGCAGTTATAGAATTCTATAACTGATGCGCGTTTCCTGCAAATCTAGTCGTGGGCATTTACACCAAATCTAGGGTTGGTGTAAGTGGCTGCACCTAGATTTGGTGTGCATATCTCATCACCTGCACCCAAAGCTGGCCTGTCCACTAGGCGAGCTAGGCAGCTGGCTTTGTGCTGCCATTTTGTTGCCTGCGGTAGGCCATGTGCTTTGGCACACATGACCAGCCACTTCTGATCTCCCTCCAACACAACTTACTGTCTGAGGGGGGGTCAGAAGCAGCAGACCATGTGTGCTGAAGCAGGTGCCCTGCTGCAGACAACAAAGCGATGACACAAAGCCGCCACTTTTAAAATACTGCCACTGCTGATGCCGGCCTCCCCGCCCCAAGACAGAATTGGGAGGGAGGCGGCGCGGCCGGGGTTTCTGCCTGGGGCGGCCCTGCCTATGCCCCTATTTTGTAACATAAAACACATGCACACTTTTAGTTTATAGAATAGGTGCCCATGTTGAAAGCAATAAATAGCACTGTACCTTTCTTCAATCTGTTTGGCTGTTGCTTGTATCCCAATTTTCTTCTCTTCCACTTGAGTTGTAACATTCTCCAAGAGAACTCTCTGATTCTGCAAAGCCTCATCAAGGTGTCTAAACCTAAACAAGATAAGAAAAACGTTAGATTGTTTCTTGTATGAAAAGTCCTTTACTACATTTGCTCATCTGATCAACAACATTAAAATCACAAATATCTTAATTTCCTGTTCCATCTATCTATTTTCACCATTGCCAAATACAGCCCTCTCTACTGTTTAATAATATGCATGCAGCAAAACCAAAACCAAACTACATCTCATTCAGTGCTAGTTCTGGTAAAGACAATTTCCTAGTGTAGTAATTAAGGATGCTGCAAAAGGATCATGGTGCCAAAAACACCAGACTTATCAGAAAGAAGTTTGTTTCTAACTGAATGCAACAATTGGCCTGGATGGTGGTAAAACTGATGCAAAAAGGGTACAAAGCAGTCCGTTACTGGAAACTGTCACAGAAGTGCATTGTGGTGACCTGTTACATTTCCCCTTCCTTTCCTCTCCAGATACCTGTGATCCTTATGCTCCAGGATCAAACAGTTGCGGCAAGTTAGTACATCGCATGTCTCACAAAACAACTTCATGGCTTCTTGGTTGTGAAGTGGACAAAACAATGAGAATTCACTTGATCCTCCTGTTCCTGTAGGATGAGAAGACAGCACTGTAATTGCCATAAAACAGTAATTCTAGTGTAATATAGTACTACTGTACAGCCATTCGACAGATGTATTGCAGAATGGGATGGTTGCTGCTGTGGACTGGAGAGGAGAGTGGGGGTGGGAGAAGATGGCCTAGGATTATATTCCCAGTGCTGTTAGTTGTACAATGGCTCCTGCTCTTCTCTTAGTGTCTACTGCAGTGGGAACATGGGAAAAGTACCCACTAATTTCTACTTCCTCATTTTTCAGTTTCTATGACACCTTCATTCATTTATTGATTGATTAAACGCTTGTTAATGACCACCTTGCGTACAGAAAGGTGACTCTCACTTGAGTGCGATGTGGGAGGCTCCATTAGACTGTGATCTTTTTGGTAGCCATAGTAGGAGGGAAAATTGTTTCAGCTCCATGCCCTTATCATAAGGGCCTGTTAAGCAGCCACAAATTGGAAGGATCTGGGAGAGTGCAGCAGCTTCACACAACCTCAGCGCCCCCTCCCTTCTCCTCTATCCCCACTGCTCTCTCCTGAAATTGTGGAAGGCTCTCAGAGGGATCTGCCTGCCAGTCACCTTGCACCTGGTGCTGCAAAGCCAGCCAGTGAAACAATTTCAGGGGTGTAGAGCTGATCCCAGCATGGATCCTCTGCCAGGGGCTCTCAGAGGATGAGTCCAAGACTTGACCTCATCCTCTGCCAGGGGCTCTCAGAGGATGAGTCCAAGACTTGACCTCATCATTGTCCTTGTTGGGGGCTCCTGGTTCCATCTCTGAGGGACGCAATTCGAGGTGGACTGCTAGCAACCATTGACACTGTGTGTTGGTTTCTGACATATTCCTTTCCCTAGCACCTTTAACGTGCATAAAGAAAAAGCACAGTTAACCCATTACGTGTGCTCTTGTGATACTTATCCTAACTCTCTATGTCTTCTTCCAGGAAACATTGTTTGACCTGTGGCAAGTGAGGCGCCTCATCTTTTTATTTATTTATTTATTAGAACTTATATACCGCCACTTCCAAAGATCAGTAGCGGTTTACAGAGAACAAAACTGGAATTTACATTATAACTTTGAAAAACTTATTTACAGAACAAAGCGAGATAGTACAGCTTAACAATTTGCATAACTATGTATAATATGGAGATGTTGTATAGCATATGTGAAGATGCATGAAAGGGAGGGGAAGGGGAAGCAAGGGCTATCAAGGGGGGTGGGAGGTTTGGGGGAGATTGTTATTGGTGGAGGGACCATAGTACTCAACAAATAGGTGGGTTTTGAGCTCTTTATGGAACGTTTGGAGGTCTTTGGCTCTGAGGTTGTCTGGTAATGCATTCCAAATGGAAGGGGCTACATAATCCTTGGATTCTGAACACTGCTGTTCCTGCATGGCAGCTTCTGAGATGCCCCTGGAGGGCCTGCTTTCCCTCTCTCAACTGGGGGATGTGGTTAGTCCGCCCTTACCCGCCTCAAGGCAGGAGGTGACGGATGCTGCTATGGATAAGGATATTCAGTGGACTGGACGCTCCAGCAACCATGCTGTGAGATTCTCTTCATCCTCTAGAGGGTCTGTGGTGGCAATGCCCCCTGGTGTTGGGGAGCTTTATCCGAGAAGAGAACTTCTGGATTTTAGATTGTCCTCCCCAGAATTCTTTTCCTTTTTGCAACAGGCCTGGTCCTTTTGTTATGGTAATCCAGACTCTGTGACTTCTGGGTGCCCCTGGACACAGTCTCATGCTGGGCAGGCTGAAAGTAGAAGCCCTGTTTGATTACTTTTGACTAAGCTTCCCTGGTGATGGACACTCCCTGAAGATGAGGAACAGCTGGGAGCTATCTGAGATGTTGACTATGCCTTGGATTCCGATGGTTAGGTACTAGGCTGTGAGGTGGATGAGGAAGTGCTCTCAGCTTCATTAGATTATGCAGAGTCTGGCATGATCTGCCTATTCTGAAAGGAGGAGTTGGCAGCTTTGGCTACTAGGGTCTCATCCACCTTGAACTTGACAGATACTTCCAGCACAGAGCAGGAGCCAAAGGCACACTCGCTCCTTCAAGGGGTGCAAAATCCACTATTGTCTTTTCATTCCCAGAGGTGATCAAGGATATGATCTGGTCGAAGTGGAACTCCCTTGACTCCCTACCTAAAGGATTAAGGGTGTATAAGAAGATCTATGCTCTCCTGGAGGAGGAGCATGCCAAGTCATTTGACATTCCCAAGGTAGATGCCCAGATCACAGTGGTTACCAGACAGACCATCATTCCTGTGGCAGGCAGATCGACTTTAAAAGGATGTCTTGAACCGCAAGGTAGATTCCTTGCTGAGGAGCCAGTTTGCTTTGGTGGTAGCTATTCTACAGCTGGAAGTATATACTAGACTGACATCTCCAGCCCTGCTCCAATGGATTCAGTCTCTTCCCCCTGATGATACTATCTCTCTTTTGCAGTCAGCTACCATCATCCTTTCTGATGCCATGTATGACCTGTTACGTTTGGCGGCCAGGAATGGTGTCCTGACGACATCATCATGTTGTTGGATTTGGCTTAAGCACTGAACACCAGACACATCCTCTAAAGCCTGGTTGGCTCAACTGGACTTGAAGGGGAAGCTTCTGTTTGGAACTGATTTGGAGAAGCTGGTGAAGGAACTAAGTGAGACAAAATCTTACCGCATCCTGGAAGACAGGTCCAAAGGGGCCTGTGAAGCGGGCTGGTTCCCCTTTCTTGTCAGCCTCCACCCAATTACCAAGGGTACACTGGCCGAATTCCTGGGGGTCTTGGGATTATCGTTATTACCGACCTGGAAAACATTTCTTCCCCTCTGCTTCAGGGCCTCAGGCTTGTTCTCAAGTCTTTTCATGGAGCGTTTAGGCCTGGCCTGTGGAGATTTGGGGGCTCATTCCTTGGCTTCTCCAGTTGGAGACAGGCTTTGACTTTTCCTTCAGGAATGAGCCTGGGTTACCAAGAAGCGCTGGGTGCTAGACACCATTCAGTTTGGCTGTGTCGTGGAATGCAAAGAGCCAATTCCCGATGCCTTCGTGCTTTCCCCTTGTGGGTCTGCAATCAAAGGTGCCGTTGTGTGGATCATCTTGGACAAGTTACTGCACCTAAAGGCAATGATACCCATCCTCCTGGATGAGCAGGACAAGGATAGATACTTCATTTATTTTGTGGTACTGAAAAAGGATGGTTCCTTCCGGCCCATTGTGGACATCAAGAGGATCAACGAGCATTTATGCCTCCTGCCTTTTCAGATGGAAACCTTGTGCTCTTTGATTCAAGCAGTGCACCAAGGGGAGTTTTTGGCTTCTCTGAATCTGGCCGAGGCGTACTTTCATATCCCGATCTGGACAGATCAGCAGAAGTATTTGCGTTTTGCCATGCTTGGCTCTTATTATCAGTTTGACACCCTCCCTTTCATGCTTTCTACCATCCCAAGAATGTTTTCCAAGGTCATGGTGGTGGCGGCTGTGGTGCCAAGGGATCTGTGTCCATCCCTATCTGGATGACTGGTTCATCTAAGCCCGTTCTCTGTCAGGAGCGTTTCCAGTGTTGTCCCAAGTGGTGTCCTTTTTAGAAAGCCTTGCCTGGGTGATCAATCAGGGAAAGAACCAGCTTTTGCCTTACCAGTCCTTGGAGTTTCTGGGAGCATGCTTTGACATTCAAATGGGCAGAGTTTTACTGCCAGAGAAAAACATCAGAAAACTGTTGACTTGCCTTGTGCTGTTCTGTGTGCAGCAGGCCCCCAGGGATTATCTTCAGCTTCTTGGATTGATTGCGGCGACCATAGAGTTGGTGCCATGGGCACATACTTACATGCAGCCACTCCAGCAGTTCTTGTATACTCAGGGGTTGAGTGCAGGCTTCCGAAGCCATTGATGATGAATGCCAGCCTGCGGAGGTGGAGGCAACCCTGTCTTTTGAAGGACGTACCACTGGATGATTTCTTCTGGATCCTGCTGACAACAGATGCCAGTCTCTCGGACTGGGGAGGCCATTGCCAAGACTGTATGGTCCAGGACCACTGGAACCTCAGGAAGCAGTGTGGTCCATCAGCCACCTTGAGGCAAGGGCCATCAGGTTGGCTCTACTGCATTTCTGGCCCCTGGTTGAGGGTTGGACAATTCAAGTGATTCAGACAATGTCACTGCAGTGGCTTATATCAGGGGTGGGCAATTCCAGTCCTGGAGGGCCGTAGACCAGGCAGGTTTTCATGATGTCCCTAATGAATAGTCATGAGATCTATTTGCATCCACTGCCTTCCATTGTATGGAAATAGGTCCATGAATATTCATTAGGGACATCATGAAAACCTGACTGGTCTGCGGCCCTCCAGGACCCGGAATTGCCCACCCCTGGCTTATATCAATCGGCAAGGTGGCATAAGGAGCACCGTGGTGGTTGTGAAGATGGATCTCCTGTTTGCCTGGGTGGAGAAGAACCTCCTAGCCTTGTTGGCTTAGCACATTGCTGAGGTGATAATGTGGAAGCAGACTTCCTCAGATTGTACTCTCTGAATCCTAGAAAGTGGGAATTGAGTCAAGAGGTGTTTCAGTTGATTCTGTACCACTGGGTTTGCCCCAAAATGGATCCGATGGTGACCACCTCCATTGCCAAAGTTTGCTGCTTCTTTTGACACCACACAGAGATGGGATCTGAGTGGGTTGATGCTCTGACCCAGCCTTGGCCGTAAGTGGTTGCTGTTCATGTTTCCTCCATAGCCTCTTGTTAGGAGTGTGATTCGGTGTATAGAGCGCCAACTGGGCAAGATTGTTCTGGTGGCACCAGATTAGGTCTCCGAACCATGCTCTCCACGGCCAATGTGGCTTCTACAAGCAGCTACCCTTTGGCTGCTTCCATCTCAGAGGCTGCTGTGGCAGAGACCAATTGTCCTGGAGGAGCCGGCTCCCTTCTTGCTTACAGCATGGCTTTTGAAAAGAAACTGCTAGCATACTAGGGCTACTCTCCAGCAGTGATCTCTATTCTGCTTGGTACCCGGAGGATTCTACCAAGCTAGAATATGTACGGATATAGTGCCTCTTTGAGCGCTGGTGCGGTGCGCAGCAGTTGGTTCCTGAAACAGACAAGGTGTCCTCCCTGTTGGGCTTTCTGCAGGATGGCCTAGAGAAGGTCCTTTCATTTAGCTCCCCAAAAGTTCAGTTGGCAGCTCTAGCCTGCTTCTGTAGTTCGGAGACAGGCAAGTCTTGGCCTTGCACCCAGATGTCTCACGTTTTCTCCAGGGTGTTCGGCATCTGCTTCCTCCCCTTTGGTCTATGATCCCTTCCTGGGATCTATGTCTAGTGCTCAGGGCCCTGATTGTGATGTCCTTTGAGCCATTGAAGCATGATACCTTAAAAGATTTGACGCTTAAGACTGTCTTCTTGGTCGCAATATGTTCCGTAAGGTGGATTTCTGAACTTCAGGCTCTGTCTTGCTAAGATCCTTATCTGTCTTTTTCAAAGGAGGCCATTTCTATTCAGCCTGTGCCTTCCTTCTTGCCTAAGGTGATTTATCCCTTTTATATGATCCAGGTGATCTGCCTGCCTTCCTCCTCTAAGGAACTGTGTCGGGGGAAGGATAAGGATCTTTTGCTTTGTGGATGTTCTGAGAGTGATTCTCCGGTATCTGGAGGTTATTAATCCTTCATAAGTCTAATCATCTTTTTGTACTGTTTGCTGGTCCTTGCAAGGGTGAAGCCATGGCCAAGTGGACTTTGGGGCACTGAATTAAGGAGGCCATTGCCTTGGCGTAGCTGCTGCTGAATCAGCCAGTTCTGTAGGGTTTGCATGTCCATTCTACCTGAGCACAAGCCTCCTCATGGATAGAGCGGAGATCGGTAGCCCCTGAAGATATTTGTTGGGCAGCAACATGGGCATCACTTTCCACTTTTGTCATGCATTACCGCTTGGATCTCTACGCACGGGCAGACACAGCCTTTCACTCAAGGGTTTTGTGAGCTGCTGTATCTTCTTCCCACCCAGTGAGGTAGCTTTAGTACATCCCACTTGTCTGGACTGGTCTGGCAGGATGATATGGAAGGCGACATTTTACTTACCAGTTAATGTCCTTTCCTTGCGTTCTGCTAGACCAGTCCAGGGTCCACCCCTGAAACTATATTAGCGCTACTCTTCTGCTGTGGTACTCTTGTATACCAGTCCAGCTGACTATTCAAATCTCTTGGTAGTACTGTATTCAATGAATATATCCAAAACTGTTCTAAGTAATTAAGGCGTTGATGGCGATTACCCACTTTCCATTCTTTGGGGACCTCATCAATAATACACCACCGAAGATCCGTAAAAACATGTGCTTTCTGTTCACAATGATCAACCAAAGGTGCTTCCAACACTTTTCTATTTAATCTTGAACAATGTTCTTGTAAATGTTGGATTATTGTTCTAGTCATACGTCCAACATAACTTAATCGACATGGACACTCACCACCTAAGATGTTTTACGATTAGTCAGCCTGCAAGATTTGATAATCTTGTTAGAGGGACATGCTACCCAACTTTCTCCCTCAATGATCGTGTCATAAAACACACATTTATTACATGGAAAATGGCCAAAAGGTGTCCTCCTCCCTCCACCTGATGTTGCCACTTAACAAATCTACCATTCTAATTTGCAATATTTTTGCCCCTTCAATGAGCAATCATTGGTTTCTCTGCAAAACATGTATGCAATTGCAATACAGACCACTGTCTATAGATAACAGAGGCTATAGTTGGTGCCCGTGTTGAGAAAGGAATAACGCACACCAGAGGAATCTCTCTTTCTGTGTGTGTTCATCCAAGTAACAAAAGATTCCTTTGAGTATATAGACCTCTTAAATAAGCTTGTCTAACTATTTTTTTAGGATATCCTCTTTGGACATATCGAGATGTTAATAAAACAAGCTGTCTTTTGTATTCCTCAACATCATAGCAAATCCTTCAAAGATGCAAAAATTGACTGGTTGGTAACCCTAACTTTAATCTATAAGGATGGTGAATAGTGAAATACAGTAAGTTGTTTTCACTACTTCCTTCTGATATAAAGTAGTACATAATTTATTTCCCTGTTTGATGATGGTGATATCCAAAAATGATATAGAACATAAACTACTTGTATCTTCAAATTGTAAATTATTTTGGCAGGTATTAATCCACTGTAAAAATTCTGATAATTTATTTTGGGGTCCCTTCCAGAGACGAAAAAATATCATCTAGAAATCTCCTCTAGATTTTAATATATTGCATCCATCCTAAATAATATAAATATTTTTCTTCAAATGCTGCTACATAAAGTGTAGCTATCATAGGTGCTATGGTTGCCCCCATTGCTATTCCGTATATTTGCTGATAATATACATTTATTAAAGTAAAAATAATTTTCACCGAGGACTCATTTTAAAAGATCCAATACATACGATTTGGGGAGCCGAGATGATAAAATACCCTTCCAATCCAGTTCTGCTAACACTTCCACTGTTCTGTTTGGTCAACATTGGTATATTTATTTATTTTATTTATTTATTTAACAGTTATTTATATACCGCTCTTTCCCTAGTATCAAGTGCGGTTTACATGGAACAGTAGGTTAATTGGTATGTAATATACCAAGTCAGTTTACATAGAACAGATAATTATAATTTACAAGGAATGTTGTAACATTAAAGGTATAACATATTAGAACATATATACATTGTTAGTTTAAATCTATAATCATCATGTGAATGAGAGTGTGGTATGGTTAATAGTGTATTAGTGATATTTATTTTGAAAATAGAGTATGTAATAATAATGTATAAATGTTAGCCTGTATCTATTTGAGTATTCTGTTCTGAGGGTGTATTGTAGTGTAATATGAATAAGTGAGTTTTTAATTTTTTTCTAAATTCCTTTATATCAGATAGCAGGCGAATGTTGTCAGGTAGATTGTTCCAAAGAATTGGAGCAGAGTGTGAGAAAGCTCTCTTATTTGTTTGTTTTCTGGCTTTTGTGAAATCTTTTGGTATTGTTAAGGTATTTAAGTTTCTGCTTCTTTGGGATCGTTTATCGATGTCTATATTAATCAGTATATTGAGTGCCGGTGGTGCAAGATTATTTATAAGTTTAAATGTAGTGACAAGAATTTTATATTTGATTCGGGAGTAAATAGGTAGCCAATGAAGTTCAGCCAAAATTGGTGTAACATGTTCAAGTGGGCTTATATTCATAATCATCCTGGCAGCTATGTTCTGAATTATTTGTATCTTTTTAATATTTTGTTTTGAAATGCCATTAAGTATTGTGTTTGCAAAATCAAAATGTGGGGTGATGATAGCATGAATTATATTAATAAAGTCTTGTAGATGAATCAATGGTCTTAATTGTTTTAGTGTTTTGAGTTTGTAATGCATTTTTTTAGTTAGATATTTTATATGTGAATCCATATTTAGATTATTGTCAAGTATCACACCTAAATATTTTATTTCTTTTTTTGTATTTATTTCATGAGTATCTAGTGTGATCGTGTTTGGGGGTATGTATGTTTGATTTTTAGTGATGAATAATATATCAGTTTTAGTAAAGTTGATAAGTAGATTTTGTTCTTTGAGCCATTCAGTTAGTTCATTGAAACATTCTGTTATTTTTTGAAGAGGTGGGTGTGGGATTTCAAATGGGAGGTAGAACATTATATCATCAGCGTAGATATGATAATAAACATTGTGACGTTTAAAGATGTTACAAACTGGTTGTAAGTAAATATTAAATAATAGCGCAGATAATGCAGAACCCTGCGGGAGACCCTGAGTTTGTTTGAAGGTGTTAGAAATTTGGGTGTGGATTCTTACTGTTTGAGTTCTGTTTGATAGATATGATTTGAACCAATTATAAACAGTAGATGTAATTCCAATTTGTGTCTTTTTTCAATTTTATTGTTGTTTATATTTTGGTGTGATTGGTTTGGATTACTTTCAGCTGCTTTAGAGATTATATTGTTCCAGTTTTTGATAGATTCTTCAAGATTTGTGGGTGTTTGTGTTAGTTGTGGTATTATTTGATCTAGAAATTCTTCTTCATTGAATTTTCTGAATCTATTAGTTTGAGGACGTTGTGGTCTTTTAGTTTGATTGTTGTAGGTGATGGTTATATTGAATTTTAGAAGATAGTGGTCAGACCAGGGGACTGGAATGTTTGAGAGGGATTCAGAGTTATATAGGTTGTGTAGAGAGTTTGGTAAGAAGACCATGTCAAGAGTTTTCTCCTTTATTGTGTGTTTGTTCAGTTATTATTTGGTGAAAGTCCAAATTATTTATCATTTCTAAGAATTGATTAGAGTGATTGTTGGGTATTGAAGGAAGATTAAAGTCTCCCATAAGTATTACAGGATTTGTATCTGTGGATGATGCTAGTAATTCAATTAAATTGTAAATTTTATCTATGTTGTATTCTGGCGGTCGATATATTAATGATATAGTTATGTTTTTAATTTTTATGGTGAGTATGTCAACATTATCTATATTATTAGATGATATTAATTTTGCATTGAGGTTTTTCTTTATTATTATAAGTACTCCTCCTCCTTTTTTTAGTGTTCTGTGAGTATGGAAGATCTCATATTCAGGTGTCTTTAATTGGTTTAAGAATACTGAGTCAGTATCTTTGAGCCAGGTCTCTGTTATACAAAGGATATCAGGTTTATCATCATTGATAATGTCTACAAAAATTGGTAGTTTGCTTTTCATAGATCTTGCATTAATGAGTTGGCAGGTGAGAATTGTGTATTTCTGTGTCTGAGGTGAGTGTGGTGTGTTGCATATTTTTGTTGTTGTTATATATAATGTCTTTATATCTAACGTCACTAAAATATCAGTTGGTTGAACATCTGTCACCTCCATCAAAAGAGTTAACATATGGTTAGTATCTTTCAAATAAGACTGTGCCTGTCTATCAAAGGGATTCAATAATTTGTCTAAAAAAAGAGAAACAATAGAGGAATCTGCTGGAATGATATGTGTTTGCAAATACAATTTAATCTGTATTTTTTGAAAAAAGCTATACAGAGCAATGCGGAGAGCAAATGGTTTATACATCGCTGTCGGTACAAAGAAGAGTCCCAAGTTCAAAATCTTCTGTTGTCCAATGTTAACTTGTGTGTTGAGAAGTTCACGATTGCTGATTCATGAACCTGGCTCGAGTGGTTGGGCCCTGCCGGTCAGTGCCAAAGTCGGTCTATCTCGGCCAACAGCCCTGGTACAGATCGCGCCCTCATCCTCTGCCTCTCCGGCCCCAATATTCTAAAAACTCGTGACCATATTCTTTCACACTTTGCCATTAGAGTCAATATCCTCGGATGTATAATCTTCACCTTTTTGCACTGGAACTTCTTCCTTCTTATTCAGCTATGGAGATACTGACTGGGATTGAAAATCCTCTAGATCCCTCTGAAACTTTTTTAATTTTTTAACTCACATTGTTTCTGTTCGAACTTTAACTTGCTCCTGTATATCCTTATGCTTTTATTGAAAAGATGACGCATCCACTTTCTCTTGTAATTCCTTCTCGATTTTATTTATATTTTCTTTAATCTCACTCTCTGATTCCACTAATGTTTTTACTAATAACATCAAATCCAATGTACATTTCAAAAGGATACCATTCCACTTTTGTAGGAACTTGTCTTTGGTATTAAACAATTGAGGCTGTTTTAAAACACAATCCTCTCGGAGATATTCCTGTTCTAATATATTGTGAAAGAGTTGAGCTATGAAGTTGAGTATGATATAGCTATAATTGTTGCAACTGTATCCATTTTTCACCATCTGTTGTTTCATCAACCGGGCCTAGGATAGGGACACCTTTAAGAATCCTAGCAATTTGATCATCCTTGTAAGCATACATGTCAGTCCATTTTTTTTTTATTTTTTATTTTTTTAAACTTTTATTTTCATTTTGCAACAGACAAAAGAAACAACACACCAAAGGAGACAAAACAAGTATACAATAAGGAAAAGCAAACCCTATTACCCCCCTCCCCCATGCTTCTTCTCTAAACCGATAGTATCAGCATGTGAGCGCTGCCAAACAACAGTGATCTTACATCAAAACGAACATAAATAGTATCTGCGATACAGAATGATCACATGACAGAGATTTATACAAATTTAAACAGTCAGATGAGAGCATTTAGCATTGTGAACATAGTCATTAAGCATCTTCCATTTAGACAGACGATGGGGGGTCTGAACGGAAGAAGCAAACATACGAGGTATTTGTTCATATTTACTATAGATACAGACATGATTCCACCATTCATTGGGGCTCAGATGGGAGCTATTTTTCCAGTATTTCGTAATTAGGGAGATAGCGATGCCCATCATAAAGTCTAAAAGGAAGTAAGCCGATTTTGGAAGAGAGGGGATCCCCGCAGCTGAGCGGAGTCCCACTATCCTCCAAGAAAGGGGCTCTTGAAAGTGCAAAATAGATTGGATACGACCCCAGACCCGACGCCAGTAATACTGCAGTGCGGGACATTCATACATAACATGAGTTAGTGAACCAATGGCCGCATGGCATGTCCAGCATCTATTGCCCTGGGAGGTGTTCCATTTGGCTAATCTGTCAGGAGTATAGAAACACCGGTGGGCTAGAAAGAAGAGTGTCTGAGTGAGTGAGGCGGATCGGGAGACCCGTGTCACTCTACTCCAGACGAGGCTCCATTGCTCCGGGGTCAAAGTTACATGCAGTTCCCGCTCCCATGCTTTCTGTGCTATAGGGGTACCTCTATTTACAGCATTACATAAGGTTTTGTAAAAGTTAGATGCTACACCCGGTGAACTCCCGATAGATCGGATAGTCTCCGACAATCCCTGGGCATGGGATTCCGATGGCGGGAGCACCTCAGCACTCCGAAGACAATGCTGTAGTTGCACCAACTGAAAGTAGTGTTTCGCTGGAAGACCAAATTCAATTTGCAATTCGCGAAAAGTTTTCCAGCGACCATCATGGAACAACTGGTTAGGGATCCAAATGCCCCTAGTGTACCAGGGGCTCCACGCCATCGGTTTATTTTGTATTTGAAATCGAGTATTGTACCAAAGCGGGAGTCTGTCTAACGGACAGAATCGGGAGTCTAGAGATTGCATAAGAGTATTAAAGGCACCTAAAGTGTCTAAAAGCATTGGTGGATAGTGGGAGTCTGATGGGAGAGTCATACCAGGGAGATAAGTAAGAGGAATCGGTTTGCAAAGGTCCTCCTCTATGTCTAGCCACACAGGTCTACTCGGTGCTAGATCTTCCAGCCAACGAGCGCCTTGTTTGAGAAGAAAAGAGTGGTGATATTTCAGAAAATCAGGGAATCTGACACCCCCATTTTCCTTATCTGCTTGCAATTTATGCTTCGCTATCCGAGGTGTCTTATTTTGCCATAAGTATCTAGTCAGAAGGCCCTCTAAATCTTTATATGTACGTCGAGGTAGGAGACAGGGCAGCATTTCTAAAATGTAATTCACTTTAGGAACAATCATCATTTTTATGGTTTCTAGGCGACCCCACCAGGTAAGTGTTAAAGGAGTCCAACGGTGAGTAAGCGCCCGGACTTTAGAGGTTAAGTCTTTGGCATTAAAGGAGATAGCGTCTTCCAAAGGAGAGCAGTAGTGAACCCCAAGGTATTTGACCATGCGAGGTTGCCATAAAAAGGGAAAGGATTGCATATCTGCCTGATGAATCAGAGGATTTAGTGGAAAGGCTACCGACTTGGTCCAATTTATCTTATAACCCGAAAGTTGTGAATATTTACCAATTTGCTCTAGGACGGCCGGCACTGAGTCTAGAGAGACAAAGAGCATAAGGTCATCAGCATATGCTGAAATTTTGATTTCCCTATGAGAGAAGGGGACTCCATGAATCTCCTCCGATTGCCGGATTAGTAAAGCTAAGGGTTCGAGTGCAAGATCGAAAAGAAGTGGAGACAGCGGGCATCCCTGGCGAGTACCGCGTTGAAGAGGAAATGGCTGAGACTTTAAAGCATTAGCACAGATACTGGCTGTAGGCTGTGCATACATGGTGCGGAGACAACGGAGAAAACCTTCTCCGAATCCGTACCAGCGGAGAGTTGCAAACAGGAAGGGCCATTCTAAGCGATCGAAGGCCTTCTCAGCATCAAGTGAGAGGCCAACCAATGGTCGATCAAGATTAACTGCAGTAGTCAGTACATGACATAGAGTCCGCGCATTGTCAGCAGTTGATCTACCGGGAATGAAACCGCATTGATCTGGGTGTATTAAAATAGACATCCTATCAGAGAGCCGGGTGGAGAGAATGGTGGCAAATATTTTATAGTCCGCGTTTAGGAGGGAAATTGGACGATAATTAGCTGTTAGTTGCGGATCTCTCCCCTCTTTCTCAAAAACTACTACATTTGCCATTGAAAAGGACCCAGAAGGAGATCCCTCCTCGGCCAGAGCAGAAAAATAAAGTTTCAAAACTGGAGCTAAGTCAGCGTTAAAGGTTTTGTAGAATTCAGCAGGGAGACCGTCCGGGCCTGCAGCTCGACCTGTGGCACATCTCTTGATAGCAGAATGAATTTCTGATAAAGTGAATGGTTTGTCCATGGCCTCTCTATCTTCGTCAGATAGGGTCGGTCGTTGTACCCCTGAGAGTAATCGTTCAAATACTTCTGGCTCAAAATCACATTCAGATTGATAAAGCCGAGTATAAAAATCACGAAAGAGTCCTAAGATTTCTGTATCTTTAGTGACCAAGCCCCCCCCCCGACGGATTACGGAGAGCAGTAACACGCTTGGCTTCTTTTTGACCTTTCAGGGCATTTGCTAACAATTTGCCAGCACGGTTATTTTCCCGGTAATACATCCCTTGTTGTGATTCAATATTTTTAGCAGCAGCAGTATACAAAAGCTGATTGTATTGAAAACGAAGGCGTTGTAAACGGAGTAAAATACATGGGTCAGTACGGGACGTGAGGAGACGCTCCCCAGCTTGTATCTGTTGCTCTAGAATCAGTAAGTGTTGCTTTCTTTGTTTCCCCTGTCGAATTTGATAGCTGGTTATAGTTGCACGGATAGATGCCTTAAAACCCTCCCACCAAGCCCAGCTCGCTGTGTCATGGGGTGAGTTAAAATGAAAATAATCTTGGATAGCGGCCTTTATGTCAACCTGAAAATCTTTTTGATCTAGTAGGGATCTATCAAAAAACCAAGCTCGGGGAGGATCATCTCGCGTAGTGACATGTAATGAAAAAGATATGGCAGCATGATCTGAAATATGGAGAGGATGAGTCCTAGCCGTGTCCACTTGAGAAATCAGTGCTTTGGAAATGAGAAAGAAATCTATTCTAGATTGTGAGTGATGGGGGGCAGAGAAAAAGGTGAACTCTAAGTCGGAGGGGTGAAGCAGCCTCCATATATCTACTAGCGCAAGATCTTGCATCAGAGCTGTAAGGGTAGCAAGACTCTTGGGTGGACTACTCGTTCTAGGCGGTTGTCTATCTATCAAAGGGTCTAGTACTTGATTGAAATCGCCACCAAGTATTAATGGAGTATTGGCAGAGGCCTGTGCCAACTGCGCAATACTTGCATAGTAAGCAGGGTTATCCACATTCGGGGCATAAATACAAATACACGTGAATTCACTATCTCCAACCTTAAGGTGTGCACGGGCCCATCTACCCTCCTTATCAGAGCTAGTATCCATTACAGTAGCTTGCAAAGACTTCTTAACCAGAATGGCTACCCCACACCGTTTGGAAACGGCGGGAGAATATGCAGCCACCATGTAAGGCTTAGCATTGAGTTTCAGTGTTTCAGCGGAGTTTAGATGCGTTTCCTGAAGAAACACTAAATCAGCATGCTCGTGGTTAAGATAGCTAAGGATTTTCTTTCTTTTGATTGGGCTATTGATGCCTTTTACGTTAAGTGATAAGATCTTACATAAGGCCATTCAGAAAGGTTAAAAATTCTGAGCATGATAACGCACATAATTTCACAATGTCCCTCAAACTAACTGCATCTGGCTGTACACATAATATGATAGAAAATAAGCTAATATAATACAATGAAGCGCCCCACATTAAAAAAGAAAAACCGCGGTGCGGTAGAGAAGAAGCAAAACCCCAGAAATTACTGGCGACCATGTGTCTGCGGGGAGAAACCCCAGAGAAGGCCGAAATTGAAAACATATAACCTGTATAACTGTGCGTGCTCCGAATCCAACCGAGGCACACATCATGGAGGGATAGGAGACCAAGAGAGTCATATAGAGAAAGAAAGAAAAGTCCAGGCAGTCTCTGTGCTTGGCTATGACCACCGCGTCGGGCCCTTCAAAATGGCGGTCAGAGCCGGCAGATAATAAGTCCAAGTTGTTGGATTAGCGCATCTGCTCTGCTTCTTTGGAGTCTAAAAATGTTGATAGTAGATCAGGATCTTCGAATGTCCTAGTTTGGTTGTGGAGAGTCACTCGGAGCTTCGCTGGATACAACAGGCCAAAGCGAGCCTGTAGCTGTTGAAGTCGAGGGCGAAAAGCAAGGAGCCTCTTCCGACGGTCAACTGTGGGCTTTGCCAAATCAGGGAAGAAGGAGACTCTATGACTTTCAAACTCCAGATGATGATTCGCCCGGGCAGCGTTTAGAATTTGTTCCACTTGTTGATATCGTAGTAATCGAAAGATAATAGGCCGGGGGGTCGTTCGATTGAGCGCCATATGGGTAGGAACACGATGTGCTCGATCAATTTCCAGATCTCTATGAAAAGTGATCTTCAGCAAGGAGGGAAGAGTTTTGAGCAGGAATTCTCTTATATCTCCTGCTTCCGCCCCCTCCGGTATTCCAATGAGCCTCACATTGTTGCGACGGGCTCGATTATTGCTATCTTCTAACTCTTTTTGAAGGTTCTGTATCTGGCGCTCAGCCTTGTCCAGTTTGACCAAGCGCACCGCGTGCGA
Source organism: Ichthyophis bannanicus (assembly GCA_033557465.1). Taxonomy (NCBI): domain Eukaryota; kingdom Metazoa; phylum Chordata; class Amphibia; order Gymnophiona; family Ichthyophiidae; genus Ichthyophis; species Ichthyophis bannanicus. Next base: position 58,017,943 of record CM066047.1, on the reverse strand, counting down.
GTCGAGGACCCCCGCCATGTTGTCCTGCCGTAATGAAAGACTTTCAAGTCGGTCCTGGAGCACACCGAAGTCTTCTCGCATGGCTCGAAGCGCTTCTCCGTTGGACTGCACCAGTTCCTTCACGCCGCGTATTTCCTCTAAGATCTCCTGGTGCATTTCGGGGTTTTCCCGAAGTGGAACCATCTTCTGTGGGGAAGACACCTCTGTTTTGGAGCGTTTTCCGTGTGAAGAAGAAGGAGACCCGAAGTCCAAGCGCGCTGGTTTATGGGCCGCCATCCCCCCCGAGGTACCCCGGTAAGTTCGGAGCAAAATATTAAGTTTATGTAGGTATTAAGTCAGGATTCTGAGTAGGCCTCTCGGGAGCTTCAGCGCGAAGCGTCTTACCCGCTGGACATCAGGCTCCGCCCCCATGTCAGTCCATTTTGAAGTAGCCATCTTAATCCACTATTTAAAACAATTCTCAAAAAAATTGGATCTTCAATCGGGACTTTCAATTCCACAAACTGTGCGACAACAACAATCCTGAGTGTACTTATTATCCCAAAATTCTCATCACTAACTATCTTTAAATTTTTCTTTAATTTTTGTCAGACTTTAAAAACTGAAAGCCGCTATTTAGCTGCCATCATTTAACTGCAGTCCTTTTATTATGAAAGCTTTAAAAAACTGAAGTTTTTATTTTTATCATATCACTTTAAGATGTTATCAAAAATGTCCACAGTCCATAAATCCTTTGATCATTAATCTAACACTATCCTTTTGCCAACACCATTCTATTGTATGGACCACACTGCTGTGTTTCAAAGCAAATTCTTCTGCATCAGGGTGATAGTACTATGTTCAAAATTCTAGCACCAAAACAATCACTGAGCTGCTGTATAGACACTCTTCCCTTGAAGTTAATATTTTTCAATCTCCTAGATCTTCTGCTCAATATCAAACTACTTCTGCAGTTCTTTTCTTGCAAAAGTGATCTGTAGCATACTGCTCATCTTGTGCAGTTCCAGCTTTTTTTTTACTGTTACAGGGATAACTCAGCTCCTCCATTTAAATGGCTTCAGCGTTTTTGCAAAGATCATACGTCCATACGTCGGCAGGCTACTCCCCCTTTATTGCTCCAATCAAATCAATGTATACCAGTCCAGCTGACTATTCAACCCTCCCCGCTAGTACCGTATTCAATGAATTTATCCAACACTGTTATAAGTAGTTAATGCGTTGTTGGAAATTACCCCCTCTCCATTCTTTGGGGGCCTCATCAATAATATGCCACCGAAGAGCCATGAAAACATGTTCTTTCTGTTCACAATGATCAACCAAAGGTGCTCCCACCACTTTTCTATTTAATCTTGAATGATGTTTTCATAAATGTTGGATTATTGTTCTAGTCGTACGTCCAACATAACTTAATCGACATGGACACGCAATAATATATACCATCCAAGATGTTTTTACAATTAGTCAGCCTGTGAGATTTGATAATCTTATTAGAGGGATACGCTACCCAACTTTTTCTCTCAATGGTTATGTCACAAAACTCACATTCATTGCATGGAAAATGACCAAAAAGGTAATAAGGAGCTATAGAATGAATGTACTTGTAGGTCAGTAGAAGTTTGAACTGGATATGGAAGCGAATAGGAAGCCAGTGAAGTGACTTGAAAAGAGAAGTTACATGAGCATAGTGACACTGGCAAAAAATTACTGCATTTGATCTGCTGGAAAATGCGGTATAAAAACTTATAATAAATAAATAAGTAAATAAAAAGATTAGCCATGCAGCTGAATTATGAATGGATTGAAGAGGAGATAGGTGATTTAGGGGGAGACCAGAAAAGAGCAAGTTGCGATAGTGTAAACAGGAGGTGGCTAGAGTGTGGATAAGGGTTTTGGTAATGTGTTCAGAAAGAAAGGGATGAATTCTGCTGATATTCTAGAGAAAGGCACGACAGGTTTTAGCTGTCTATAGAATATGTGTAGAGAAAGAGAGAGATGAGTCAAAGATGACACCAAGGTTGCAAGCTGAGGGCACAGGAGCTTGGTAAAGTTAAGCACAGAAAGAAAGAAAGGAGGAAGGGAGGAGGTGGATTTAGGGGGCTTTAAAGATAAGGAGTTCTGTCATAGTTCCTTAAAAGCTCCTCTGATCTCAATCAAAGCCCGTAGGAAAGCACAAGTCATTAGGGATCTTCCATTGCGATGAATGGCAAAGAACCTTAGTTTGGACCATTGTAATGAACCGTAGCTACACCTAGAAATAAAGGTCAGCAACCAAGTTGTAGGTGATAACTTCTTATGAGAATAACTAACTACATGCATGGCTAGCTTTCATGAGCTAGACTCCTTTCTACTTGTTGGTTCATTCAAAAGAAATCAAATACTTGGTTCCTAACTTTTATTTATCTTTATTTAATTTCTTGATATACCACCCAGGCTAAAAGGCATTAGAGTGGTTTACAAACACTACAAGCAAGAGTCTGTCATGTCTGTCAGTTTTTTGTTTGGCTAAATACCTGTAATGTCAATTTGAACTTTACTTTTGTCTTTCATGCAAAACATTATATTTTTAGATCTGTTGGTTCCCAGAGTAGACAACAGAGGTTTCTTCAAAGAGGATAATCCTCTGCTGTCAATAAGGCGGCATATACTAGAGCTAGGTGGACACATAGGGAACTTCTTTTGCTTCCCCAGGTTAGACCTTCTGAATCTAATTTAGTATGTGGTTTACTATATTCTCCATTGATACAACGTTAAGTCTAGTATCTTACAACAGTGGCATATGTTAGGATTACATTTGTTTTTTTCTCAGAAACCCCCCCCCCCTAGCATTGCATTTAGAAGGAGCTGTAATGTTTGTGATTGGGTGGTCCATTCATATTATCAGGACCCCAATTAGTCCTTCAACACTGGTGAGCAGGGTCATTCTTCTTGTGAGTGATGATTTGTGTGTGCTCAGATTTTAATGGGACTGTGTTAATATTTCCTAACCATAAGCCTATATAACTTCATAGTTTTTCCACTTGTCCGACTTCTGGGGTAGTATTTGTAGTTAGGTGCACAGGTCAGTTGGAATATGTGTGGAAGACTGTGTGTAATTATGTGTTAGGATGATTGAACACAAGCCAACTGAATAATTAGGACCTCAATGCTCCCTTTGTGGCTCATTGTATACAGTATGTACATAAATTTGAGGACTTGTGCATCAGTGCCTTGCAGATGCTATAAAGGTGTATGAGTGTGACAATTTTGATTTCCATTTGTTAAGATACGAGCAGCGGTGGATTTTCTGCTGACAAAATTCAACCCCTTTGTGACTTAGTAAAGAAACCGATTGGTTGGTTTTTATTTAATTTTGTAGGATTGATACAATAACAGCAGCTATGGTTCATTGTCAACAATGAGCCGCCTGACTGAAGACAGAACACATTTTAGGACAACTATCCAGAGGATCACCATGAGTCGACACCGACTCGACGGCACTTAACAACAACAGTTTTTTGTGATGAGCATGTCTGCATTCTGCTTTATATAGATTTGGCACCAACTCAATCTTTTGCCAGCAAGAATGATGAGCTGGCATTTGGGTTTGTTTGTTTTTTAAAATATAGTGACTTTTTTTAAGACGGATCTAAGTCTTTTTCAATATGTGTGAACCAATGAAAATGCTTTGTGTATATTTGCTTTGGGACTTTCTGCCTAGTGTCTTGATATTCTTAAATTTGAGCTTGCACTTGCTGTCGGGTGATGTCGGCAGCAAATCTGTGATAGGCTGATTCCACTTTATAAACCCCTGCTTCACTCAGGTTCTGTAAGGATTCTCTGGGAGTAAGTGAGTACTTGTGTGGCAGTGAGTATCTCTTTGTCCTGAGCATATTTTCTTTTCCTTTTCTTTTCTTTTTTCTTTTTTTGTGTTTTATTTTTGATTGTAGATTTAGCCCCTGATGCAGGCAGTGCGCTGCCGAAACATCTGGGCCCTTTGTTGCTGTCGGCACATGTGTGTGTGCAGGTGATTTGGCATTTTTGGTGGTGGTACAGCAGAGCTTTGTTCTAGCAGGAATGGATGACATTGGCTGGCTGGTCATCAAGGCTTTGTCCTTCTTGAAATTGATGATATTGACTGGTTGATACTGCAAGTTTATCCAACATGAAGATGGATGTTTATTGATGAACACTGCATAACATTGAGCAGAAGCTGAGTTCAGCTAAGTACTTTGTTTTCACTGAAGACTGGCTTTGAAGCTTGTAGTAAATTTTGTGTATAAGGATTTTGAATTTTTGGAGATTTAGAAATCTTTATTTTTGCATTGGGATGATACACTGTTCACAAATGGTGGCAGGGGGTAGATGATGATATTTGATGGCATTGGTGGACTCTGGACAGTATTGATACCTCCTGTTTAATAATTTTGTGAATGTTTTTTGTGTTATTGTTTTGAGAGAGTGTGGTGCAGGACAGAGTTTTTTTTTTTTTTTCCCTAGTTCTACTTCTGTTGTGTTAACCTTTATTTATGACTTATCCAAGTGGACTAACATGGCAATCAAACTAAATGTGCTTAAGTATAGAATTATTAAGAGGTTGATGTAATTATAGAGTGCTTAAAATCAATATTACATTTTTAAAGCAGCTTGGATGCGGACAAAGCTTTTGATAGGGCAGATAGGTCTTACATGTTTATGGTTTTGTAACACTTTGGGTTGACGGGGTATTTTTACTATACCATACATTTTCTTGATAAGTCACTTCAGGAGTCGATTATCTTTAATGGCACCTATTTGTACTCATTTGAGCTTCAGAGGGGAACCAGGCAGGATTATCCTCTGTTGCCACTGCAGTTTCTTCTTATGTTGGAGTCCCTGGTGTGCCATATCAGAGGAAATGATCGGATAAGAGGTTAGGATGGGTTCGATGGAATTTAAAGTGTTGGTATTTGCGGATGATGATCTGAGGCACATAGAGGAGACAGAGACCTCCTTATCACATTTACTGAAGGAGTTTGAGGAGTATGCTTCATTTTATGCGTTCCAATTCAGTATAGATGCTTTGGGTACCCATCCGGAGATAAGGGGTCATCTGGAAGCAACCTTTTAAGTGGGCTCAGGGCTCATATTATTACCTTGGTGTCATTCTTCCAGATGATCCAGACAGTTTGTATCAGCAATATTCCTCTATTGCTGTAAACCATGGAGGCACACCTCAGAAATTGGCAAGATTTGCCATTGTCACTGGGCGGGTCAAATTGCCCTTTATAAGATGGTGCTCTTTCCAAAGTGGCTTTCTGTTCTCTAGATAGTATCCTTATGAGTGCTTTAATGGGACTTTAAGCTGTTGGATCGGATGATTAATAGATTTCTATGGCAGGTAAAGAGGCCTTATGTTTCTTTGTCAGTATTGCAGGGCACATGGACTAAGGGAGGGATGGGACTGCTGCGTTTAGATAGTTATAACTCTGCATATTTTCTGTGCCATCTCAAAGGTGGGCTGGATATGAGAATGTGAAGGGGGCCATAAGGGCTGCTAAATGAGCTAAGATCGCCAAATACTCTCAGCATCGAGCCACAAGATGTGCAGAATAATCTTGAAAAATAAGGACTTTGCAGCCTTCATGTTCCACTGAACTCCCCTGACTAGCAGTTTGGAGCACAATTTCCTTGTGGGCCTAGTCCAAAAAATGGGCTAAGACTGCTCATGCCCACGAATCTGACTGTCTGCTTACCCATCCCAGTGAGTCCGTTCCACTCACAAGATGCCCAGGTTATTGTCCAGCAATAAATTTAGAGGTAACCATGTCTCAAGAAACTCTCAATTCATCATTTTGCAGGTTCAGAAAGCAAAGATTTTTTTTGTCTTCCATGCTTTCCCATATCATCTACTTTTTCTGCCTGATTCACCACTGTGTCTTCAGGTGCTAGAAGGCCACTGGAGTCTTCAAGGCCAGACACCCACATCTCCGCATCCTCTACCTGGGTGTTAAAGGCATCCATCCTCTGTGATATTTAATAAAACCAGCCCTCTATAGCTTCGACAACAGATTCGATAAGCTCCTCTATGGCAATATTTGTTTTGATGAGATCTCAGCACTTGGCTCTTTGCCATATTGGCCTCTAACAGTTTAGCTTCTCTCATTCTTTTCATGGCAGCTGGAAGGTCATTATGCCCTTATTCCTTCCCCATGACAAAGAATGGCTGGCTACAGCTAGGACACAAAGGTGGGTTACCAATTTATAACAGATTTAGAGCCGAAGATGGTGTTTATCAGGAGAGGGTCCCCTAGCTCAGAGAAATGTATAAGCCTCAATGTTTTTAAACAATGTCTAAATATAAGAATCATTCTCACCTAGGAGTTCATCTGTTAGTCTGTTCCAGATACTGGTCCAGGTATTTAATATAATCAGGCTAGCAGTCAGTGTTACCAATAAACCTTCATCAACTGATCATAAAGTACATCAAAAACAATATTTAAGTACAGAGGAGACATTGTGAAATGGCATAGAGTGCAAAACCTTGTACACAAGGATTGCAGTTTTTTAACAAATATAGTTGCCAATGAAACTGACAAAGATACAGGGCTCACACTTTCATAGCCCCGGATATCAGACATATAACTGCATTTTATGCAACCTGAAGGGCCCTCATTGGTGAAGCAGGAAGACCATGATAAAAGGAGAAGTCCCATAAAGGACTAGAAACAGAAGAAGAAACATGATACGGCCTATCTAGTCTGCCTGTCCATACCAACTACTAAGTTTTACAGTCCATTTTTTTCCTTCAGAGATCCTCTGTGTTTGTCCCATGCTTTCCTGAATTTAGATACAGGCCTCAACTCTACCACCTCCAATGAGAGACTATCCTGTGCATCAACCACTCTTTCCATAAAGAAATATTTCCACAAATTACTCCCGAGTTTGTACCCTTTCACCTTCATCCTATGTTTCATCCAGAGCTTTCTTTCAATTGGAGTTATTAAAACGTCTCTATCATTTCTCCCTTCTTCCGCCTTTCTTCCAAAGTTATACATATCGAGATCTTTAAGTCTGTCCCCATATGCCTTATGACTAAGTCCACTGACCATTTTGGTAGCCACCGACTCCATCCTATTTATATCCTTTTGAAGGTGTAGTCTCCAGAATTGCACACAGTACTCCAAATGAGATCTCACCAAAGACTTATACAAAGGCACTGTCACCTCATCCTTCCTGCTGATCATTCCTCTCCATATGCAATCAGTCCTTTGTCCAGCTTAGGTAAGGTTTTAGTTTTATAAAGTATATCTAATTTAGAAAATTAATTTACCACATTATGTATCTGGGGTTTCACTGACAGCTAATTATCCAATATAACTCTATGATACGTATTCCCATAGTATATGAGTTGGCCTAATCCTTATACTACATGGCTGGTTGGGACCAACTATATGCTATCCCTAATGTATTTGATTTAGAAATATTAAAGATTGCTACTTGGAAGCCATTGCATGACTGTTCTCCATTGTGTGACTAGGGGGCACGCAATGAAGTTATAATGTAGCACATTTAAGACTAATCAAAGAAAATATTTTTTCACTCAATGCATAATCAAACTATGGAATTCGTTACCAGAGGATATAGTAAAAGTTGTTAGTGTAACTGGATTTAAAAGAGGTTTGGACAAGTTTCTGGAGGAAAAGTCCATAAGCCATTATTAAAGAAGACTGGGGAAATCCACTTCTTATACATTGGACAAGTATGGAATCTGTGTACCTTTTGGGAACCTGACAGGTACTTGTGACCTGAATTGATCACTGTTGGAAACAGGATACTGGGCTTGATGGCCCCTTGGTCTGACCCATTATGGCATATCTTATGTTCTTATGCTTGAAAACAAAACTAGCCAATTCGTAGACCACCTGCCGATTGGAATGGAAAGAATGTCATTAGCATATCTACAGGCAGCTGGCATAGCAATTTACTGAGTGAGCATAAGGGCATGTTAAACATTGCTGAGGATATGATACCTGGGGAGCTCCCAATTGTAATGGAATTCACATAGAGATCTGGTCATCCATCCTCACCTGTTGGGTACATTTGATAAAAAGAAACTCTGTACTGCAGAACTTGTAAATTCTGCCGAAGCAGCCCCTGCGAGGGGGGAGGGCAGGCAAGAAGAGAGCCCACACAGCAGAGGTAAAGGCAGAGCAGCAATCTTACTTTAAATGTTTGTCGTGCCGTCACCTGTCCCTCCCCTCTCTTCTTTGAAGTTTTGAGGCTTAGCGGCTGTCATCTCCTTTTGCTGGACTGAAGCCTTGTGATAACCTGGCAGTGGGAGGTAATGACTGCTGGGCCTCAAAACGTAAAAGAAGAGTGGAGAACAGCAAGAGGTAGCATGGAAAACATTTTAAAGTAAGTTTGTCTGTGGGGGCCACCACAGGGACAATGGGGGGGGGTGGAGCTGCCTCTGGGACAATGGAGGCTCCTCATTAGAACTTACGCCACTGAGAAGGGCCTATTGTTCTCAACCTCTTTGACAATAGTGGATGGCAAACTGTATCAAACACCATGGATATGTCAAAAGATATCATTCAAAATCCTTGACCATCCAATTATTTATATTTAGTTAAAGCCTTTTCAATAGTAGTTTGAGGCGAGTTATATTCAAGTACAGTAGGTGTTTCCCCATCCCTGGAGAGCTTGCAATCTAAGCCTATACCTGGCAAACTAAGTGTGATGTATCTTGCCCAAAGTCACAAGGGATATCAGTGAAATATGAAACTTGGCATCCCTGGATCACAGTCTGCTATTCTACCCACTAGGCTATTCCTTCATCCATTAGCTAAAGAACTACACCCTGAACAATATCCATATTTATGAGAATATGATATATCATTTACATAAAAAAAATTCACCATCTGACATGGTACCATTGAGGTGACGTTAATTGCGCCTGCACTAATTCCAACATTGGCAGCTCACAATATGTACCCCACACTAACCGCAATGTGCTCGCCACACCCACTCTACTACTATTACTATTGATCATTTATATAGAAACAGAAAAATGACGACAGAAAAAGACCACATGGCCTATCTAGTCTGTCCTTCCATATCAACAACTACAACAGTCCCCTTTTTACCTTTAGAGATCCTCTGTGTTGGTCCCATGCTTTTTTGAATTTAGATACCGTCCTCATCTCTACCACCTCCATTGGGAGACTATTCCACGGATCCACTACTCTTTCCATAAAGAAATATTTCCGCATATCACTCCTGAATCTATCTCCCTTCACCCTCATCCCATGTCCCCTCAGAGTAGAACTTGCTCGAAAGAGGCTCTCCTCCTGTGCATTTATGCCACGGAGGTATTTAAACGTCTCAATCATATCACCTCTATCCCGCCTTTCCTCTAAGGTGTACATATTAAGATCCTTATGTCTGTCCCCATATGCTTTATAATGAAGACCACTAATCATTTTAGTAGCCACCCTCTGTACTGACTCCATCCTGTTTATATAGCGCTACAAGGCATACGCAGCGCTGTACAAACATATAAAGAAGACAGTCACTGCTCGTAGAGCTTACAATCTAACCAAGACAGACAAAACAATACAAGAGAAACAAGGGGGGTTCAAATAGGGAAGCAGACACAAGGAGAACAAGGGCTTAGGATCCAAATGCAGTCTCTGCTCCTAATCCGCCCATTCCCCGCAGTAACTGTCAAGACTGCTCAGTAACCGCACAGGCTCATGCTACCAGTTACCACACATTAATTCCCATGGTAACTGCCTAGCACACCTTAGTCTAACCCAAGAATTCTCTGCCATATTAATTGTACCTTTCTTGACTCTTGAAGTGACCTTCATAATGAAGAGAGAGAATACTGAAACAGTCCTGGATTTCAGGAAAACCCAGGACAAGCGAGTGATATGGAAGAAAGGAATAGCTCGTAAGATCTAGAGTGGTGCATTTAGAAGGGAAGAGGAACAAGTCAGCTAGGCCACGCAACTTTTAACTTCTGTCCCAAAAGTTCTCACTCTTGAACATCTGCTATCCTATATGACTTTATCTTTAGTTTTCTTTTAATTTATTTTATGCTGATTTCTGAAACTCCAAAAGCAGTACATGTTTTGAAGTCGCTGACCAGTCAAGAAAAGCAGAAGAGAAATCAAAAATTAAGTTGAACTAAGCTGGTGGAAGGTGGGGCTGTTACACTGTGAAGCTCTCCATGTGTGAAAACTGACACAGTAACATTTTCTCATGCGTAAAATGTAGAACATCATGAGCCACACCTGCAGGAATCCATTGTTGTGAGTGAGTAATGGTAAGTGGCTAGAAAGTGAGAGCAGTCTTAGTAAAAGACTCAAACTAATAACTTGGCACATATAAATAATGAGCCCAATATTCAGCGGCGGCAGCTAGCTATCGCCACTAAACCTAGAACCCAGCTATTCAATACAGGGTCATATCGGGCTACCAGCTTTGACTACCTGGATCTGCTGGATAGCGTAGAAACCAACCAGGCAACGGTGATATTCAGACACTGCCCGGGTAGCTTCTGCAGTGACATTAGACCACTCTTTAAGGTGCCTAACTTTCTCTGCTTATGGATAACCAGGCAGCAGCTGAATATCACTGTTGTGGGCTTATTGCTGGCTGCCACCTCCTTTCCGCCCCTAGGCGGCTAGCATCAGACATCCAGCAGCAGCTGAATATCACTGTTGCGGGCTTATTGCTGGCTGCCACCTCCTTTCCGCCCCTAGGCAGCTAGCATCAGACGTCCAGCAGCAGCTGAATATCACTGTTGCGGGCTTATTGCTGGCTGCCACCTCCTTTCCGCCCCTAGGCGGCTAGCATCAGACGTCCAGCAGCAGCACCTGGGGATATTCATCAGCAGGAACCATGCTAGTGCCACTGACTATCCCAGTCCCTGCAATTAATGCACTTAGCAAGTTTACTAATGTTAATCACACTGAATATCAGGCCTAATATAGAAACCTCATAGTTAGCCCAGAACCATGATGCTTAAGGAGTATGAATATCTGTGTTTATCCTAAACAAAATACAGTATGTGCCCTGTGCACTGGAACCACAGTCCTTTTTCAGTAAAGAAATGTAAACATAGCGTGTTATGTTCATGTCTATAAAGGTGCTTGTGCAGGGCTGGCCCATCCATTAGGTGGGCTAGGCAGTCATCTAGGGCGGCATGGCACACATGGCCTCCTCCCCACCCCCTGTGTTGAGTAGAGCTGCACCATGTCTCCACCCCCCACTGCTGCTGATTCTGGTGGGCGGGGTCAGCTCGGCAGGCCATGTGCTTCAGCATACATGGCCTGCTGCTTCTGACCCCCCCCCCAAAGTTGTGTCGGAGGGGTCGAAGCAGCAGACCATTTATTTATTTATTTATTTATATTCTCTTATATATCACGCTATTCTGCATCAGTGCGGTTTACATTGAACAGGGCATTATAACGTGGAGATAACTATTTTACAAGGAACATGGGCTATGGAGGGTTACGTGGCTTGCCCAAGACCACAAGGAGCACCTGTGGGACTAGAAACCCCAGTCCTTCCGGCCCAAGGTTGCTGTCCTCTAGTGGGATTTGAACCCCCGACCTTGTGTACCAAAGCACACGACCTGCCATTGGCAGTGGAGGATGGCAGTGCGACTCAGCACGGGGAGGGGGAGAGTGGGGCAGGGCGGCATGGCCAGGACTCTGTGTGTGTGTGTGTTTTTCATGTAACAACGATGTTACAGATGTGGCTGAATTCCATACTACCTGCATAGCCCTTCTGTGGGACTGACAGCAAATGGTCTCCGGTATCCTCGGCATGCCGATGCTCTTCTGTACAGGGACTGCACAGCCATTTGTTGCAGCTGGTACATAAGCTATGGGCAGGTTTCTTTTCCATGCATTCAAAGCAACTCTGACAAAATAAAAATAGAGAGACTTTACAATTTAATACAAGTCTACTGTAAAAAGTAATAAAAGTTATATTTCTTTTTTGTGAGGAGAGGTGGGGCCCAGCAGTTCCTTTGTACATCTAATGGGTTTCCAGATAAATGGGAGCCGGAACTGGGTTCTGACAGCATAAGCTTCTCCCCTATTTTATATTCCTCTCAACTCCATAGACCAGTCATTGCAGCACAGTCATTGGCTGGTGGCTGTGCACTAAGGCACTTTCTGCAATTCTACAATTATGAGCCATAAATCTGATCTCCGGTTATTGCTGTGGCATCATGGCTGGTACTTTCTCCCCAGCTCCAGCCAGCCTCGGAAGCAGAAGATCTGACCTGGGAACTAAACCCAGACTCGCGGTGAGACAGTGCGCAGTCACCAGGCCAACCCCAAGAGTAATGTTTCTAATTAAGCCACATTATAGATCTACTTCCACTTCAAAATACAGCTTCTGGGACAGATCATATGTCCCAGGATGCAGCACAGGGAGGGTCACTCTGCAACATAAGGCATTTTTTGCCTTATATGGCAGTCTGACCCCGCCCAATACATCCCAGGATGCACTGCCGTTTTACAAGATGGTGGAGCGGGAGTGTGTGGGCAATGCTCCTGCCCCAACATTTGAGGTACCGAGGGAGGGTGGAAGGGTTTGGGACCATTGGGCCACCAGGCCTGTGTTTCAGGGGGATTGGAGCCACTGGGCCATTAGGCCTGTGTTCCAGGAGGGATGGAGGGGGGGGGGGGAGATCCATGCCACTGGTCCACCAGTTCTTTGTTTATTTAAAATTTTAAAAATCATCTTCCTGAAACACTGAGATTGCCCAAAGCTGTTTACAGTGTAACATGTTTCTGGTTAGTGGTTACCATTCAGTATATCAGAAGTGACTCAGGACATGACATGTGCGGTTAGATGTTTATCTAAGGCCTGTTTATGTAACGTGCTCCCCTGATGCACAGAATTGGGGACAATCTTTTATAATCAAACCTCTAATGTCTGCACTTACCCTGGCCATAGTGGGATTTATTTTCAAAAAGCCCTTCAGAAAGAAGTTCTCCACCACATCTGTTGTTAAGCAGGTCTGTTTGCAGACAGGGCAAGAGATGATACCTGAGTGAATAAGAGTGTCAACAGAGTGAACCAGGAAATGAAGTTAACCACACTTAGAGACATGGTTATGTTATCTCGCTGCAATAAACAACAGTTCCTAAAAACTAACCTCTGAATATAAATGATGGCTTGCTTACTGTATGGTTGAAAAAACAGGCTATTCTAGTATAACACAACAGTTCAATCTTTGTAGAAACAAAGGTAAACTGACAATTTATAGCCCCTTGCACAAGAATAAACAGATGCTTAAAACCACTTGATTTTTCTTAATATATTGGAGGTGGGCGGAGGAGGGTTGAAAATATAAAATTCTAGGAAAATAGGCCTGAGTTTCAGCAGTTTAATCTGATAGGGTTAATGCAGAGCCAGTCCAATCAGTAGGCAAGAAGAGGGAAGGGGAAAGGAAATTGGAATTAGCTCACACCTTTCTCAGAAGTTCAAGGCAAATCACATCCAGCTACAGTAGGTATTTTCTTGCCCCCAGAGGGCTTTCAATATAAGTTTGTATCCAACTAGATGGTCATCTAGGGCAGCAGCAATCAAATCAAAATAATTGATCCTGATAGCCCCACTAACTCAAAGAACCAACTGCACATACTGTTACCTGCATGGAGAGCGGGCCCACACACACATTCAAAGCAAAGTCTAGTGTTTTCATATATGTTGTCCAGTTATGCATTTTTACAGAACTGCTGTGGGAGGAATGGTGTTGAGATGACTGCAATTGTTGAGTTTAATTATCAAATCTTCCTCCCCCCCCCCCCCCAAAGATGTAAAGGCTGAAGGTTTTCCTAGAGTACCCAGTATTTTAAGAACATAAGAAAAGAGATGGCTGAGGGGAGATACGATAGAGGTCTATAAAATAATGAATGGAGTAGAACAGATAAATGTAGATTCAGTTGTTTACCCCTTCAAAAAGTAGAAAGACAAGGGGACATGCAATGAAGCTACAGTGTAATCTATTTAAGACTAATAAGAGAAAATATTTTTTCGCTCAACGCGTAATCAAACTGGAATTTGTTGCCGGAGGATGTGGTTAAAGCTATTAGTGTATCTGGGTTTAAAAAAGGTTTGGGCAAGGTCTTGAAGGAAAAGTCCATAAACCATTATTAAGGAGGACCTGGGAAATTCACATCTCACCCCAGGATATGCACTGTGAAATCTGTGTACTTTTTGGCCACTATTGGAAACCGGATATTGGGCTTGATGGACCCTTGGTCTGACCCAGTGTGGCATTTCTTATATTTTTATGTAAGATTTGCCATACTGGGTCAGACCAATGGCCCATCAAGCCCAGTATCCTGTTTCCAACAGTGGCCAATCAAGGTCAGAGATACTTGGCAGGATGCCAGAAAGCAGACAGATTCCATGCTGCTTATATCAGGAAACCTGGAAAAGAGATGGCTGAGGGGAGATATGATAGAAGTCTATAAATTAATGAACGGAGTGGAACGGGTAAACGTAGATTGTTTACGTTAACAGAATATAGAAGGACTAGGGGACATGCAATGAAGCTACAGGGTAAACTATTTAAGACTATAAAAGAAAATATTTTTTCACTCAACATGTAATCAAACTCTGGAATTTGTTACCGGAGGATGTAGTAAAGGCTGTTAGTGTAGCTGGGTTTAAAAAAGGTTTGGACAAGTTCCTGGAGGAAAGGTCCATAAACCATTATTAAGAAGGGACCCAGGATATCAATGCTTGACCCAGTACTAGCATTGCGGAACCTGTGTCTTTTGGGGAAACTGCTAGGTACGTATGACCTAGATTGGCCACATTGGAAACAGGATACTGGGCTTGATGGACCTTGGTCTGACCCAGTATGGCATATCTTATGTTCATATGGAAAAGCAGTAGATTTTCCCCAGGCCACTTTAAAAATGGTTTATGGACTTTTCCTCCAGGAACTTTTTTAAATCTTTTTTTTTTCAAGTATTTTTATTAGTGGATTATAACAGTACAATCAACCAAAGCATAGTCCACGTGTCATACGAACAGTCAGTGTCAACGTGGAAAGGAAAAAGCAGCAACTCTCATAGCACACTGACCCCCACCATCCTATCATTCCTCACCACTAAACTCCCTCCCCAACATAACACAAGCATTCTGACAGCCATACAGCCTCCAAACCTTTTTTAAACCCAACTACATTAAAAGCTTTTACTACATCTTCCCGCAACAAATTTCAGAGCTTAATCACACATTGAGTAAAAAAATATTTTCTCTGTAGACAAGCCGGGAAATGCAGGCACACATTTTGGTGATGTCCATGGTGGAGCCTGTGTGCCAGGGCCAGCGCTACCATTAAGTGAACTAAGTAGTTGCCTAGAATGCCGGCCCTCTGTGGGCACCCATTGCCGCTGCTGTCACCCCTCTTGGGACAGGCAGCAACGGCAATGGCCGCAAACAGCCCCGTGGTGCTTACCTTTCAACTTCAGCACCACGGGGATGTTTACTTCCACCCCTCCCAATGCCTGATGCTGACTTCCTGCTGCAAACAGGAAGTCGACAGAGAGAGTAGAAGCAAACAGCCCTGCGCGCCGAAGTTTAAAGGTAAGCACTGTGGCGCTGTTTGTGCCCATTGCCACTGCTGCCTGTCCCAGAGAGGGGCAGCAGCAGCAGCTGTGTGACCAGAAAGGGAGGGAGCACAAGGGATGAGGTTCTTCTAGGGCACCTCATCTCCTTGTGCTGGTCATGGCTGGAGCCCTCCCCCAGCTCAGAGAAGTCTTTGGCTTCTCTGTGCTTGTGTGACCTGCTCCTGCATTCCACTAGAGTTAGAAAAGCAATTTTATTTCCTCCACAGATGAGTACACAAGGGCCCTCCCCCCTCCCCTCCACACCTATCGCCTCATCGTAAAAAAAAAAGTCTAACAGTGCTTCAATCAAGTAGCAGGTATTCTCAAATTAAAAATGAAATCTAAGCTTGATTTCTTTCATTTTTTCCTTCATCAGTATACCTCAGTTAGGAGAAGAAATTGAAATAATTGACAACTTTAACCTACTTGGATCAACTCTGAATAAAGAAACAACAAGCAGCCAAGAAATCAGATGATACACTGCTCTTGGCAGAATGGCTATGAAGGACCTAAACAAGATTCTCAAGAGCTGAGATGTCTGTCTCCATACAAGGATTCAACTTTTTCAAGCCATGGTATTTTCAATAACGTCATATGGATGCGAAAGTTGAACATTGAAAAATATAGACAGGAAGAAAATTGATGCCATTGAATTATGGTGCTGGCGACGAATACTGTGTATACCATGGACTGCCTGAAGAACAAATCAATCAGTACTGGAGAACAACAAACCTAAGCTTTCCTTAAAAGCTCAGACTTCGACTTTCATACTTTGGACACATCATGCAAAGAGAGAGATCATTAGAGAAAGACATCATGCTTGGCAAGTTAGAAGGTCAACGCAAAAGAGGAAGGCCAGCAATGAGATGGATTGAAACAATAACAGCAGCTATGGATGCCATTCTGTCAACAAAGAGCTGCCTGACTGAAGACCAAACACATTTAGGACAACTGTCCAGAGGATTGCCATGAGTCGACACTGACTCAACGGCACTTAAAAACAGCAACAACATAGTTTTCTTGTGGCTCCATTGTCTCCTGTATCATTGTACTAATGGCTGCTCTGGGGAAAGCATCAATTTTAGAAGGCTACAAAACCCCACAGTCCCTGTTTTAGCACTGGTAGGAGAACCTCCAGCAAAAGACACTTCAGCTGTACAAACAATAGTCTTACATCTCTTATCAGCAGCAGCATCTATAAGAGAGTATGGTCCCCTGCACCCCCCCCCCCAACACACACACACACACCGCCGATCTCTTTGAGTAAAGGAACACCACCTGATCCAACAGAGGTTTCTATAAATGCTTCCCTCATACTTTACAAACATCACTGAATCGAAAAACTGTGACTAAGCGCTCCAGTTCTAAGCATAAAAGGGAGCTTTCCCACTCTTCTTCTTATCTTGAGGGAAGGGCACCTCTTGTCATCCCAGAATATGCCCCTATCATTATAAATAAGTAAGGGACTTTTCCATTAAGTCAGGAAATACCATCTCTTTCCTCAAAACCCCATGCTACAGAGAGGCAACCCCCTTTACCTAGCTCCCATGGAGCTCTCCTGCAGTTGCTTTCAACATTTATGCAAGACACTCTGGCTATTCTTTAGTATCTTGAAGGATTCTTAGTCCAGGCTTCAGTGTGTCAACCCACACATAATTCATGTTTACTGAGACTGCCTCAGTTTCAGCCAACAGACTACTCTCCAAGGTCCACTCCTGTAGGGGATGGTCTCCAAAAGTTTATCAACCTTCAGAATTTCAGGAGGAATACTGGGAGATTGCTTCTCAAGAAAGTGGGTCACCTCTGTGAAGGCATCTTGTGCATCCAAAAGAGGCCTCATCAGGAACGAAATGGCAATTTTTCATGTCCTAAATTACTTCAGAAGATATCCAAAGCCTTAACACTGAGCATACCAGCTAACAAGGACTTCCAGTCCATTCTGCAGTCTTGCAGTGCCCCTAAAGAAGCCATAATGCTCCCAGTTCATGAGGTTCTTCAGGATCTTCAGTTGTCTATTTGAAAAACTCCATCATCCATACCATTAGCCTCTAGGTGCCTGGAGCTTAAATATAAAATTTTGTCAGCACTAGGGCATAAGCCCTTTCAACTGCTTCCTCAGTCCACGGTCTTGAAATTGGCTTTAAAACATAATTAATCCTCAAGATCTCAATATCGTACTCCTCCAGGAAAGGATCACAAGATCCTAGATTCCATGGAGAGAAATCAAAGTTCTATGCTTTCTCTAAAAATAATAGCGCATCAACTATAGATTTTACATCATCATTGCATCAGCTTGAGGGCCAGAAAGACCAGTTCACCTGGACCTCCAGGAATCCATGTACCATCTTATCTGCTCCATGTATGATATGTATGACATGACGTCCCAGGCAGCAGCTTGGCTATCTCAACCTGTCACACAGCTTGGCTTATGTCATCAGGACTAAGAGAAGGCTTTCATGACAAGTTAGCCAATGACTTCTATCTAGAAGATAATCTCTTTGGAGATAAATTCAGAGAGGTGGCTTCCCAAATAAAAGATAACACCTCGACAGTAACTGAGCTTTTGACCTTGTCATATAACACATCTCATCGGAAAAATTTCCAACAGTCATACAGAAGGCCCAGTATTTCCAACAATTTCATCTAAGAAGATTTCACCCATATTCTAGGCCTTCAGTTCAATGTCAACCTATGCATATATATAACCAGCAGCATCAGCCATGGGAACGTAAACAACAGACCACTACTTCGATCTCCTCCAGGAAATCAAACCAAAATTTATGACTAACCTCCTCTGGGAAGAAGACTCCTTCAGTTCCAGGGGACATAGCAAGCAATTACCATGCACCAATGTGTTCTCTTGATAGATGGGGCTATAGACTAAATTTCAAGACACTTCCAATGAAGAAACCTACCATTTCACTCTTCCACAAGAACACTGGGAAGAAGACTGCAACAATTTCATTTTGCAACAATTCCATTGAGGAAGTACCTCATTCCTGTAAGGGCCTATCATTATGCTGTAATATCAGCATAAGGGTTAATAGAGAAACTGTATAGCATAAACCCACTTAAACTCCAGGTTTTGAACAGAAAATGACCTCATTTAAAACACATCTGAAGAAATAATTTGCCTATTAACAAGGAGAAAAAATTGTTCTGCGGTTAAGGTGAAAATCAACTTAAGCATATATCTATTTTCCAAAAAAAACCAAAGAAGCCTCTGCAATTTTAACCAACAAATAATTTACAGAATTCATGAATATGCATCAAAGTAACATGAGAAAGACAAGAATGTTAACTGCCTACAAAGATAGAACCAGGACTGGCCCCAGGGTTGGTGCAAAGTAGGGGTGCCTTAAGCAAAATTACAGCTTTATGCCCCCCCCCCCCCCCCCAGATTTTGATAATTTAAAAAAAAATTATGGTCATCTGATCATCACCATTCCAACAACAGTCCTGTAAATATGCATAATTGAACATTATATTCTGAAATATTACATTTTTCTTTGTATGAATGTGTGCGCTCACTTTTCTTCTGGTAAAGGAATGTGCTGATGGCTCTTTGAGTTTGTGTGGCTATCACAATCTATTGTTTTGCTTTGAATGCTGCTGCTCTTTGTTGTCTCCCTCCCCTCACCCCCCAAGCTGCTGCCCTAGGCGACCATCTAATTTTGCCTAATGGTTGGACCAGCCCTGGAAAGAACAGAAAAAAACAAACAAACATGGTGTTTCTGCAAGAACATAAATGGATTTCTAAAGTTCTCTATAGAAAATAACATGGAGTAGACAGGAAAGTATCTAACTGAAAGTGTGCAGCTTTATCTGCTTTTAATATCACAAAACTTTAAACTTTTAAATAACTATGTAGCATTTAAAGATGTTAAAATGACAAAACATCCAGCTCACCCACACATCCCCCTCTTAAGACAGCCATTCTTTCCCATTTCATTTCTTACAGTTCATTTAATGGTTATAAGCAATAGTCTGACCCTTGAAACTAAGAAATTTCATTTCTATTGTTATAACCATGTCTTCCTCATTTGTGACTCAATTATTGATTTATTGACTAAGATCATACGAAGCCACATTTTGTATAGTGGCTCCAGATCGGAAATGTGACTTCCAGGTGGGGATGTTCACATTTCCAAGGTACTTTGCAAAAGGCTCTGTTGAACATGAAGCCTCTTGTAAAATACATAAGATGCTGGCAAATGAGGTGTAATCACAATTTAGATGTTCCAGCATGTCGCAAGGAAATGATTTCCTGTTGATGGTTGATGTCCCATTGCTTCCAGTTTTGTTCCGGTCCCACAGTAATTTTGTCTTCCTATATAAAGAGAGTTTTGTTGCCTTAAACCTGTTTGAGCAACAGTGTATCCTGTCCCTATTGAAAATATCGAACAATAGTACATTAAGTTCTACGCTGAAACAAATAAGCAGTATGTAAAGATTGAGAAACATCTTGCAGTTTGTGATTATACTATAGTTTCCTAGTCTTTTACATGTATCTGTGCAGCGCTGCGTATGTCTTCTAGCACTATACAAATGTTCAATAATAGTGGTAGTATAGCATTGTATAGCCATTGGCTAATCATATAACGTGAATGATTGTATGGCTATGTTACAACAATACACGTATGTCTTGCGGCACTAATGCACTATACAGTAGGAGGATTTCTTTTTTAATGATTGCAAACATGATTGAAAGAGGATATATAACAACTGTCCTTGATGATGTTTGAGGCACTCCTTTAATAAATTTTGCTTTTTTATGATCAGTGATGAGTAATATCATATTGTATATTCATCATAGATTATCTTTACAGCCTTCATAACCATTGGCACATTTCTGATGCAGCTTTTTTCTCTGGGACCAAGTAGGAAGTCAGTCCTCACTTATGGGTGACATCATCAACAGAGCCCGCATGGGGAACGATTCTCAACTTCCAAAGGAAGCCTTTCGAAGTACATCAGGCATGCATGCTGGTCTTCCCGCCAGAAGGAGCCATCTTTACTTTAGTCTTCTTTTTTCCCAGAGCCCTTTGGATGTAGTCTGACATCCTAGAAAGAGTTGGTAAGATTTTTTTTTTTTTCACTTTTTTAGTTACATGCTTTCGTCACCATCTTCCTGCCTGTTCATGAGAGCATCAGTGCCGTGTTTTCTTCAGGTTTATTTTTATTTTTTGAGGCACAGGGGTATTTTCTCTGATGCCCCTGGTCCACCCAGACATTGGAGTCGTTTGACTTGGCAAAAGCTGTCTCCCCAGCATGTCAAAGCCGGCCAGTGGATTTAAAAAATGCACCCCGTGTGGTCGGACAATATCAGTGACCAACCGCTCACAACTAGTGTTTGAGGTGCCTCGGGTATTACCACCAGCCCTCATCCTATGCTCTCTGCCTTCAGATGATGCACAAGGGGCTTTGGAACCAGGAAAAGCAATGAGAATTGTTATTCAGTTTCTTGGAGTCCTCGGCATTAGCTCTGCCATTGACGTCTGCATCAACGCTCTCAAAGGCCTCCATCGAGGCTTTGGCTTTGCGCAGGGACAATGCCTCATTCGGAGCCAAGGGGTCATGCAGCATCAAACTAGTGGCTGTCCTTTGGAAAGGAGCACTCCCAAAAGGACCAGCCTTGCACCAAGTCGGCATCAAAGAGTGATGCCAAGCTCCGGGCGAAGGCTCACTTGCATCAGCATGGGAGCCCTCAATGCAACTTGGAGGGCAAGGGCTGAGAGCAGCCTTCCAATCTACCCCAGAAGGAGGAGAGGCCTCCTGAGGCCCAGGAGAGCCAGCGCGTGACTACAGAACCGGTCATGATCACGGAGTCCCCGTGAAGGAACCAGCATCAATTCCAGTAGTGCAGTACCTGTCACTGTTGGAGACCAAGCTCCTGGCTCAGCGCATGGAGGCTCTTGAGCAAAGCCTTTCAATTTTCTTCACCTTGCGGGCATCCAAGGACCCGATGACCTCAGGGTCCTGGCAATGGCCCTGTCCACAACGGTGGCCTCACCAGAGGAGGTGCAGTCCATCCTCAAGGTACATGCCCTCCCTCGGTTGGACAGGGCCTCCGAGAGGTGCTCAAGTTCTCTCTCAGCACACTGGCTTTCACCTCTGAGTGCCTTGGGGTCAGATCATCGATACCCTCAGACTCGCTCCACTCCACTGGACTGCCAGTGGCACCGAGAGGAATAGCGCCGCTACTTTAAGTTCCTCTCAGAATCTGAGTCCGATGATTGGGAAACAGAGGAGGAATCTCTCGAGACCATGCGGTATCAGGACATTCCTTCGGATCCCTCACCACTGCACGAATGTCAGAAGTCCTCTTCAGAGAATTTGTCCTTCCTGGACTTTGTGAGGGCCATGGGAAAAGCTCTTCCATTTACTATTGAGGCTGAAGAGGAGCCTCGAGCTGAGGAATTGGAAATCCTCCAGTACCCTTTGTCTCTGAAAGAAGCCATAACTGTACTGGTGCACCCATCCTGGAGAAGCTCCTCTTCCGCATCTGGGAGGCCCCACTCTTGGTATCCATCATGAGTGCCTGGACTCAAAGTTTTGGGTTAGTACAAGCCCCGGTTTTGACAAACCACAGCTTCCACCTAATTCTGTGGTGGTCCAACAGCTATGCGCCATATCAAGTTAGAAGAATAATTCCTCGGTGCTTCCAGGACAAGAGCCCCGAACTATGGATGCCTTAGGCCACAAATGCTATCAGGGCTCCATGTTGGTTGCATGGATTCAGATGTATCAACTTTACATGGGCATGTTCTTGTGGGATCTGGCTTGAGATCTCACCAGATTCTTCTTGGAGCTGTTAGAGGAACAATGGCAGAAGTATCGCTTCCTTGTCCCTAAGGTCAAGGAGTGCTCAAAGCATATCACCAGAGTTGTCTACAATGGCTTTGAGTCCATGGCTCGAGTCTCTGCAGTGGGCATTGGGGCCTAGCATGGCTGCAGGCATCAGACTTGGAACAATGGGTCCAGGATAAGTTGGCGGACATTCCCTGCAAAGATGAAAACCTTTTTGGAATACCTACGAGGGAGATGGCCGGTGAGCTGCAGCAAGACCAGCTCACCATGAATCACCTCTCTTGGAAGACTTTTGATCCCTTTAAAAGGAAATCTGCTGGGAAGAAGCCTTTCTTCCAAAAGAAGAAGAAATTCTATGGTGCATATACCCCGTACCATTCGTATCAGTCTCCTCAGCAGGCCCTACAACAAAAGGGCCAGGGCCAAGGCCAAGGTCAACAGCACCGCCCAAGCAACAGAAACCCTAACCAGTCCGACAACTGTAGCCTGGTGGGAGATTTTGAATTTTTTTTTCAAGGACATGGCACGTCTTCCTCTTCTGGATGCTGTTCTTCCGAAGTGGGAGGATGACTGGTCCACTTTTTGGCCACCATCACATCGGACTCCTGGGCTCTCAAGATAATCCAAGAGGGCTATCTCCTCCACTTTGATCAGCCTCCTCCCACTTTCTGCTCGAGGAAGTACCCCCTTGACTGTCAACATTGCTCTCTCCTCCAGCTCGAGATCCAAAACCTCTTGTCTGACTGGGCGGTGGAGTTGACCCCACTGTCTCAGATGGCACAGGGGTTCTACTTCCAGTACTTCCTGGTCCCCAAATAGACAAGGGTTTTTTTGTCCCATCCTGGACCCTCTAGAACCTCAACCGGTACCGCATGAGAAAAAAAATTCTAAATGGTGTCACTGGGTACCCTCTTACCCTACCTCCAGCAGGAGGATTGGCTATATTCCTTGTATCTAAAAGATGCCTACACACACACTGTAATCCACCCCCTTCATTGGCAATACCTCTGCTTCATGCTCAGCAGTTGGCACTACCAATACAGGGTACTACCCCTCAGCCTTGCCTCCGCTCCCAGTCTTCACAAAGTGTCTAGCAGTGCTGGCTGCTTTGCTGGATGACTGGCTGACCAACAGTGTGACCCCGAAAGAAATCCAGAGTTCGATCAGCTTAACCATTCAGGTTCTGGAAAACCTGTGGTTTCTCATCAATTATCCAAATCCCACCTAGAGCCCACTCAAAAGCTAGAATTCATTGGGGCTTTCCTCGATACCACTTTATCACATGCATACCTGCCGAGGGACAGGGCCCAACACTTGATGGTCTTGGCGTAGGCAGTCCAAGCTGCTCCTCTCATCACCACTCATCACATTCTACACCTCCTTGGCCACATGGCTTCTACAGTCTGTGTCACCTCAACGGCACGCCTTCACATGCGCCAAGCACAGTGGACACTTTCTACTCAGTAGCGCAGAGACAGAGTCTGTCTCACCTCTCCACTCAAGGCTCTATCCTGGTGGCAGCAATTCACGAACCTCCCTGGCAGGCCTTCCCTTCCAGACCCCACCACACCAGCGCATCCTGATGACAGATACCTCCAAGTTGGGCTGGGGAGCTCACCTGGATGGTCTTTGCATGCAATGACTTTGGACGTCCCAGGAGAGTCTCCACCACATCAACTTCCTTGAACTCCAAGCCATTGCCAATGCTCTCCGTGTTTTCCGGCACCAACTCGCCCACCTGGAAGTCCTCATCCAGATGGACAACCAGTGGCTATGTTATACATCAACAAGCAGGGCGGCACAGGGACCTACCTTCTCAGTTGAGAAGCAGTTTGGCCTCTGGAAATTTTCCATCTCCCAGGGCATGCCCCTCAGAGCAGCATACCTCCCGGAGACCTCAACATTCTCACCAACTGCCTCAGAAGTGGACTCTCAACAGCCAGGTAGTCAACTGGATCTTCCAGTAATGCTAAGAGAAAAGAAACTCTATCAACATTCATCAAAGGAAACCTTGAACCTTCAATATAGTTATATTCAAACTCTATTATATAATAAGAAGGTCTCAGACAAACAGCAGCACTTTATTATGGACTAGATTTCATTCCCAATTTTGTGCCTCTTAGCATCAATGACTTTCAAAAAGTAGATTTGTTCATTTTTTAAATTTTTTAAGTTTCTTCTGGTGAGAGAATACCATACGATTATAGCTTCAAAAAGATACTCACACTTCACTGGGTTACACTCTCACACTTTCACATAGATCCCAACGCCTTATTTTAGGCGCCCATGCGTTGGAGCTTCCAGGCATGGGGCACACTGTGAATAGACCTCACAATGCCCAGCTACTGCAGTTTTTCTCTCGGGTGCCCTGCCACCATCGGGTGGCTCCCGATACCTTCCTCCTCAACTGGAGCAAGGGTATGCATACCCACCAACTCCTCTAGTGGACAAAACCCTTTTTAAAGTTCAGGCGGATGGCACCTCCATGATTCTCAATCTGCTGTATTGGCCCAGAGAGCCCTGGTTCCTCCTCCTGCTACAGTGACTATCTCTCTGGTTGGGCTTGGTCCCGGATCTCATTTCTCAGGATGGAGGGACATTGCTACATTGCAACTTTCAATCCATGGCTCTCATGGTGTGGATGCTGAATGGGTAGTACTTGCTGCCCACTAGTTGCCGTCAGAGATAGAGAACATTCTTCTTGCTTTGTGCAAGAACTCCCTACGACGAGCCTAAACTTTCAAGTGGCACATATTCTCTATATGGTGTACGAGGATGGCCCTAGACCCATTCTCTTGTCCAATCAATTCAGTTTTGTCATACCTCTTACATCCTTCAGACTCTGGCCTAAAATCCAACTTGGTCAGGGTGCCCCTCAGTGCAGTGGCCGCTTACCATCATTTGGTGGCTAATAAGCCCCTCTCTGCTCATCTGTAGGTGAATCATTTTATGAGGGGGCTGCTTCCTTCCTGTCCCCCTATTATACCACCGCTAGTGGCATGGGACCTTAATGGGGTACTGGGTCAGCTTCTCTCTCCCCCATTTGAGCCACTCAGCTCTTGCTCACTCAAGTTCCCTACTTGGAAGATCATTTGCCAGGTCACATTCACGTCTGCACGCAGGGTTAGTGAACTGCAAGTGCTGGTGGCATATCAGCCTTATACCAGCTTTCATAAGAACAGACTTGTCCTCCAGACTCGCCCTAAATTCCTACCTAAGGTAGTTTCCGCTTCTCATCTCAACCAATCGGTGGTGCTGCCCACCTTCTTTCCCAAGCCTCACGCCAACAGGGCTGAGGCATCTTTGCATACCTTGGATTGTAAGCAAGCACTCGCTTTCTACCTGGAGAGAACGAAAGCCCACCACTGTTCTCTCCAGTTATTCATCTCCTTCGACCCCAACAAACTGGGCATCCATACCTTTACAGCCCATTACTGTCTGGATGGAGATTCCCAGCGTGGCAACAACTTCAGCCAGGCCGTACTCTGGCATCTTTTTGGGAATTAGAGCAACTCCTCCTCACTAGCACCTCTGTCCATCCAGCCTACCGTAGAGTTGTGCTGATGTTAATGTCTCTGCTGACTCTCAGAACCTTCAGTGATTGCTCATACTGTTTTCTCGATTCATTTTTTCTGGTTACCCCCTTGGGCTTTTTACAGGTTTTTTCAGTAGCCTGTGGCTATGAGAGTCCCATAAGAGAGGACTGACTTTCTGTTTGGTTACACACCTGTAACAGATGTTCTTTGGGATCAGCAGGAATCAGTCCTCACTACCTCCCACCTCCCTGTGGAGTTGTTTCTTTTTGGGCTTCATTAAAGCTATGTCAAACTGAGATAAAGATGGCTCCTGGCAGGAAGACCAGCACGCATGCATGGTGCACTTTCAAAGGCTTCATTTAGAAGCTGGGAAGCATTCCCACGCGGGCTCAGTCAGTGATGTCACCCATAAGTGAAGACTGATTCCTGCTGCTCCCAGAGAACACCTGTTATACATGAATAGCCATGCTCTTTTTAGCAAAATGCAGCCGTGTTGAGTATGTATATGTTGGCTGGAATATCATTCTAAGATAAGTGGAAGACACTTTCAAATGATATACTGATAAGCTGATGAAAAAGTTTAAGAGCATAGATATTCTATTCAAATAAAGTCATGAATCAAAATAAAGTAATGAATTAATAAGAGGTTTTTCTGACCAGTGAGGAAAGGTTAAAGCTAAGCAAAGACTGGTTTATGCTTATAAGATGGAACAACTCTGAGGTCATTTTCCCTTCTTTTATTTTTGAATATACAATAGGATATATTAAAAGAAAGAAAAAAAAGATAGTTTAAGCAAATTTCTTGGGTCAGTTTTGTGCATACACAGAAGAATCACCAATTTGGAGAAATTGCCCCAATAGCCTTATTTCAGAACATTGTGAGAGTAATTTTATAGGGGGTGCCTAGTTTAAGTATGTTTTCAGGTGCTATATTAAGGCAATTATATAAAGACAAGAAGGCGTCTTCTTGCCTTTATATAATGCTGCTAAAATGTCCAATCTCACACGTACACCAGCTTTAGAGCTCATATAAATGACCATGCCTGTAATTTTTAGGGGTACAAGTAATTTAGTATTGTATAATCGCTGCACACTCTGTCCATGCTTTGCCTAAACTCTTCCCCTACTGGTAAAGTATGTGCCATTATGTCAAAGCTTGGCCTTTTACGCCAGTGTAAATTTTATAAGAAGCCACTTATGCACATATGTGCCTGCAGACACATGGAAATGATCTTATAAAATTACCTTCTAGATATATAGTTGCCTGTGATTAAGGAGCAAAGCCCTGGAGGCTTAGCAGAATTGCTCTCTTAATCAATACCCGACCAGCTCTCGCCAGCACAGGCATCTCCTCTGAGGCATGCTGACACTTATGCTTATCTCATATAAGGTGCAAAAGGCAACATATTATTTTATGTGTGTATTCCTACTATGAAATGGGAACTACATGTACAAACTTTTGACTCTCCCAAACCACCCCTTGAAATCTATGCATCCCGACTGAACACGTACATAAACAGTGCTGGTCTGAAATCACCATTTATATGTATGGCATTTAATAAATGCTGCTATTTACATATATATTTGCAAGGCCGGCCCAGCCACTCTGCAAACTAGGCAGTTGCCTAGGGCAGCAGCCTCAGGGAGAGCAAAGAGCAGGGCATTCAAAGCTAGATCATGACAGTCAAGGGAGTGTAAGGCTTAGTGTTTACCTAGGGCGCCAACACATTTATTTTATTTATTTAACAATTCTTATATACCGCACTATTTGTTATCAGTGCGGTTTACATTTAACAAAGAGTTTTTGGATCAGAGAAGACTGATTGAAATTACATTATAACAAGGAATAAAACTTGGAGAACATGGGAAACTATTTACATATTGACATGTAACAGAATGGTTGAGGAGTACAAGGAACTATATACATAAAGATATGGCATAATCGTTGTTACTTGATCTGAAAGTACGTAGGTTGCTTTAGGACTGACAAGTGAGTGCTTGGGATTTGGGCGTTATGTTGTGTGGGAGTCTTTAGTAGGGGAAAGGGGTTGGTTTCTTAGAGTCGGGGTGGCAGCTTGGGCAAAGTGGAGCAGAAAGAGGTGGTATTTTATTGCTTTCCGGAATTGTAGAAGATCCCGGATCGCTCTGATTTCTGGGGGAAGGTTGTTCCAACATTTTGGTGCATAGTAGGCAAAGGTTCTTCTCCTGGTTGTTTGGGAGCATTTTATGGAGTCTTTGGGAATCATCAGAGTGTTGTCTGTTGTTGTCCTTCTGATTCTAGTTTTAGGAGTAGGTGTGATAAGTTCATTGATAGACTTGGGGGCGATGTTGTTGATAATCTTGAATGTTATTAGCAGAATCTTTTATGTTAGCCTGGAGTATACTGGTAACCAATGGAGATCCTTGAGTATTGGTGTGATGTTATCTGATCTGGCTAGACCACAGAGGACACGTGCAGCGGCATTCATGGCTTGTTGGAGAGGGTTGAGGGTGTTCTTTGGTAGGCCATACAAGATTAGGTTTGCATAATCTAAATGTGGTAGTATGAGGGCCTGGAAGATGGTTCGGAAGTCGTCAGCAGGTAGCATAGGTTTGAGAAGTCTCAGTGTTCTGATTTTGTTGTAGATGGATCTGGTGATGTTTTTTATATGCTCCTTGAAATCCAGGTGCTGGTCAAGAGTAATGCCGAGGTAGCGTATGGCATTACGGCTTGGAAGCTCCGCATCTCTTACTCTTAGGCTGGAGGGGGGAGAGAAGTTTTTGTTCCTTGACATGAAAAGTACCTCCTTGAAGTTAATGTGGAGGTTTTGGGTGGTTAGCCAATCTGTAATTGCATTGAAGCAGTTGACAAGGTTGGAGAATTCAGGATGTTTGACTTTGAACAGGGTGAATAGTAGAACATCATCCGCGTAGATTAGGACAGAAATGTTGAAGGATCGGATGATGTTGCATATCGGCTGCATATAGATGTTGAACATCAGCGCCGATAAGGAGGAGCCTTGCGGGACACCTTGTTGCTGGTGGAATGGTGTGGAAGTTTCAGAACCAACACGGACTTGTTGCCAGCGATCCGACAGGTAGGATTTACACCACTCCCAGGCAAGGCTGTGGATGCCTTTTTCCAGGAGGCGGGTAAGTAGCTGGTTGTGGTTGACGGAGTCGAAGGCAGCAGAAATATCCAAGAAGATGAGTGCGAAACCATTTTCGGCATTGTCAATTCCTCTATTGAGAGTGTTGGAGAGGGAGGTGAGCAGTGTTTCTATTCCATGCAATTCCCTAAAGCCATGTTGGCAGGGGTCGAGGGGGGCTGCTATGTCTATATGTTGTTGGATTTGTCTGTAGACAACCTTCTCGATTATTTTAGCGAGTAGAGGAATGCTCGCGATAGGCCGGTAGGATTCTGTTTTTGATGGGTCAAGTCTGCTGTTGTTTAGGAGGGGTCTTATTGAGGTTCGTTTGAGTAAAGAGGAGAATGAGCCAGTAGCAAATGAGAGACGGATGATGTTTAGTAGAATTGGGCTGAGCTCAACTCTGAGGGTCCGGATCCAGTGTGCTGGACAGAGGTCGTTTGGAGCTGTTGAGGTGTTGATGCTGACAATGAGGTCTTGGAGACTCCTCTCGTCAGGAGGGGTAAAATGTGTGAGTGAATTTTGTGAGGTGGGAGTTTGGTAAAGGGGGGGCGCTATTGCTGTTGGCTGATTACTTGCTGTTTGTGATTTGGAATGGAGGAAGTCGGCATATAACGGGGGGAATCGGGGCCAGTTGGATGGGGGAGGGTTCCTTGATTAGGGATTTTGCTAGGTTGAATAGGTCTCTTGGTTTGTTGATTGAGCGTTGAAGGAGCTGGGTATGGTATTCCTTCATTCTGAGATAGATCTTCTCGCGGTGAGACTTCAGGAGTCCAAGGTAGGTTGATTTGTGGGACTGGGATTGGGAGCGTCTCCACTTCCACTCGTGCTTCCTGAGTTCGATGAGGGAGGCACGGAGTTCTGCTGAGAACCATGGAGCATGCTGTCTTCTCTTTTTACATCTGTTGTGGGTTTCTGAGTTAATGGAGGAAGTTGGGTGGGCAAATTCATTCAATGTGTTGTTCCAGATGGAGATTGCTTCTTCTAAGTTGGTAGATTTCTGTTGTAGGGTTGGGAGGACTTTCTTGGAGAATTCTTCTATAACAAGAGGTCTGGAGCGTGGTGTGGCTGAGGATCTAGTTGCTTCACACTGTGGTGCTGGAACATGGGGTGAGGGAATATGGAAAGTAATCAGGTTATGGTCGGACCAAGGGACAGGACTGATTGAAATGTTGAAGTCTGCTATGTGGCTAACTGAAGTGGTAGGGGCAAAAATTAGGTCTAATAGGTTTCCTTTTTGGTGAGTTGGGGCTGTCACTAATTGTTTGAATTGCAAGTCTTGCATTGCATCCAGGAAGGCCGTTGCAGGGATGGTAGGTTAAAATCACAGAGTAGCCAGTTGGGATTGCATGGATTGGCTGGGTTGCAGGCTATGTCAATGAAGGTGGTCATCTGGAGGGGAGGAGGGGAGGAGGGGGCTCTATATATGAGGTTTATGGTGATGAATTTATTTTCTATGGAGACAATGTCAGCATGTGTATTGCTCCTGGAGGAGCATAGTTGAAATTTAAGGTCTGTTTTGGCTAGGATAAAGACTCCTCCACCTTTGCAATTGGATCTGTGGCAGGTGTAAATGGAGAAATTAGGAGGGATGAGTTGATTTATTAGAGCGGCATCTGAGTCAGACAGCCAGGATTCTGTCACCATGAGGAGGTCTAGGTTGTGCATAGCTATAAGATCAGTGATGACAGGCCATTTCTTGCGAACAGAGCAGGAATTTATGAGTGCGCATTTGAGGACTTGCTGTTGGGTTGCCTTGCTGTATTTAGATTGGATAAGGTCTATATACAGGAGTTGCGAACGACGTGGCTGAAGTGGTAGCCGTGTGGCTAAGTAAAAGGGGTTTTCCTGGTTTCTTTTGCCCAGAAGGTGGATGGTGGCGATATGACAGTGTCTGTCTACTAGGGCAAAGGAGAATTGTATGGCATTTGCTAGGAGGAAGAGTATGGTAAGATAAGGTGATGCGTAGGCCATAGTGGGGTGTGAGTGGCTGAGGTATGGTCAGGGGAGTTGTGGCAATATAGAGTAATTGCAAAGTTACAGAGCAACTGAGAATAATGTTATAAACAACAATAGAGTAGTTGCAAGGTTACAGAAGTACTGAGAATGGCGTAATAACCACATTAAAGACTTACTTAGAGTTGTAGGCTACAAAGTGGCAGAGTTGTAGCTTATAGTACACAGATGAGAGATACTGAGTGAGCAACTGTTACAATGTTACAGAGTTATTGTAAAATACAGGATGATAGGTAACAGGGATACAGATCACATTAATCCTAGTGGAAAACATGAATGGGAATATTTTGTTAAAGGTACCTTTTTCGTTCAAAAGTGAAGTGTTTAGGTCAGTATGTGAGAGTTCAAGACAACTTGTCTGGCGAGTACAGCTTGGGTTAGTGGCATGTGTTGTAAGGCAAAGAGTGTTCTTGAGAGTAAGAGCAGTTCTCTGTTGCGGGCCACGCCAAAGAGCCCTCAGGCGCGGGCCTGCATGGAAGCGGGTTGCTTTTAAAGAGCTGCTGCTCCCCTCCCACAGCCCCGATTGGGCTGGAGCACCTGAGCAGGGCAGCTGGATGGAGCGGTGAGGTGCTCTACCCCGATTCACGGGAGTTTGAAGATGGTGCTGGTTCCTGCCGATCGCAGGCTGCTTTTAAACCTTGAACCAACTCTTGGGCTGATCCTGCATATATGCTTCTAAAATGGCCACCTATACTGGAAAAGATTTTCAATCCAGACAGGTGTGAAATGGTTCACATTTCTAAGGGAAATGTTCTATTTCACAAGGTAAGTGAAAGTTCTAAATCTTTGCAATTCCCCAACACAGTGGCTGTTCTGAACACTTGTACATCTATGGTCATGTCACGGTCCTGTCTACCTCTATTGTCTGTGGTTATCTCACAAGGTACACTAAGCTGAGTTTATGCAGTCAAATGAGGGAAACAGCCAAAGGCTAACATGTAGTGGTTTGTAGCACTTTCAGCACTAAAGTTTGAACAAGAAAACTGTAATTTAACAGTGTGCAGACAACAAAACTAGCATCTTCATAATTGCACTAGTTGACCTCTGCTTAAAAGTTTTAGTTTTGTGGGTGAAGGGAGAGGGGTGAAACACAGGTGTAAAAGACCAACTAGCTGTGAATAAAGGTTCCTGGTAGCTTAGCCCCAGTAGAGGCCAGTTTTTATTAGAAGCCCAAAGGAGCGGGAGATTGCTGCCAGGTAAGAAAAAGATCGGTATTTCTATGAACACTGATACCTATGAAGCTAATGCTAAAGACGTCCCAAAATACCTTGAGTTTTCCTGAATGCTGCTGCCATTTAAAAGTGCTGATCTATGCCCCATATTGGGACAGATATTCTGCATGCAGGACTTCAGTTCAGTTTACTAAGGGCTTCTGTGCATCTATAAAATGAATAAAAATCTCCAAAACTAAGATTGGCTGCCGCTGACCTCCAGCACAGGTTCCTTTCAGGAGACAGCTGATTAATATTCAGGTTATAAAATATAGAAGCATGTTCATAAATTCTCCTATACATTTTTTGTGTTTGAAAAAACACATGCGTTAATAGTGGTTATATTACTCAAACCATTGGTTTATCTCTAGCAAACCTTCACAGGTGGAGGGAGAAGCAAAAAGTGGATAGCTCTGCTTTCAACCACAAACTACTACTACTTCTGCTTATTTGAATAGCACAATAAATAAATAAAGAGACAGGCACTGCTCATAGAGCTTACAGTCCATTCAAGACAAACAAGCAAAATCAACAGGGAATGGGGTAGTTCTTGAGGGAAATTATTAAAAGACACATGGGTGTTAAACAGGAGAATAAGGGTATCAGCATCCAAAAATAGCCTCGAAGAAGTGGAGTTTTGCTTGGATTTGTATAGGACCAGAGATGGAGCCTGATATACTGACTCAGATAATCAATTCTAGGCATTTAGTACAACAAGGTGGAACAAACAGAGTCTGGAGTTGGCAGGAGAAGAGAAAAAGGAAGAGGGGTGTAGGGAGAAATGAGAGGAGAGGTAATGAGGAGCTGCAGAGTGAATGCACTTGTAGATAAGTCGGAGAAGGCTGAACTTTATGTGGAAACAGATAGGGAGCCTGTGAAATGACTCAAGAACTGAGGTTATGTGAGCATAGCAACTTTGGCAGAAGATTAGCTAGCTGCTGAGTTTTGAATGGATTGAAGGGGTAAGAGATGACTCAGTGGGAGATCAGTGAGGAGCAGGTTGCAATAGTCTAGATGGGAAGTGATGAGAGAGTGGATAAGTGTCTTGATAGGAAGGGATGAATTTTGTGGATGTTGTAGAGAATGAACTGATAGGTTTAACTATGTGTTGGATATGTTCAGAGAAAAAGAGAAGAGTCAAAGATGACCCAAAGGCTGGGAGCCAAAGAAACAGGGAGGATGACAGTTTTATCCACAGAAATAGAGAAGAGGCAAAAGGAGGAGATGGGTTTAGGGGAAAAGATAGGAAGCTCCATCTTGGTCATGTTCAGTTTCAGATGGCTGTGGAACATCCAGGCAGCAACAAACAGACAGACTCTCTATACCAGAAATCTCTCCTGGAATTCAGGTCAGAGTGTCATCAGCATAAAGATGGTACTGAAAGCCATGGGAGGAGATCATGGCACTGAGGGAAAGAGCACAGCGAGAGAAGAGAAGGGTGTCCCAAGAGAGGGAGGAGTGGCTCAGTGGTTGGGACAGGTTACCTCAGGCCAGAAGTTCAATTCCCACATGGGGACAAGCAACCTCAGCCCGGAGGGACTGGGGTCTCTAGTCCCATGGCCACTCCTTGTGGCCTTGGGCAAGCCACTTAACCCTCCATTGCCTCAGATACACTTAGATTGTGAGCCCTTCAGGGACAACATAAGATATGCCATAATTTGTATAGAACCAGGGAACAGAAAGTACCTGTTAGTATACATGTAAACCGCACTGATTCTAAAGAGTGCGGTATAAAAAAAGAAAGAAAGAGCCCTGTGATACGCCAACAGAAAGCAGGATCAGAGCAGAAGAGGATCCACCAGAGCATACACTAAGATAAAAAGAGAACCAAGAGAGAACAGAACCCCGAAATCCAAGCAGATCAAGGAGATGGTGGTGATCAACAGTGTCAAAAAGCAGCAGATAGGTCAAGAAGAATGAAGATCAAGTAAAGGCCCCTTAAATTTGACCAGGAACTGGTCACTGGAGACTTTGATGAGCCACTTCTGTAGAATATAGAGGTCAAAAAACAGATTGCAGTGGATCCAGGAGAGCTTGACAAGAAAGAAAGTTAAGGTAGCAGCCGTGAACCGCATGCTCAAATAGTATGGATGTGAAAGGAAGGGAGATGGGACAATAATTAGAAGGGCAAGTAGGTTCAGAAAAGGTTTTCTGAGGAATAGTGTAACCACAGCATGTTTGAAGGCAGCAGGAACAGTTGAGGATATGAGAGGTGGAAGGGACGACAGCAAAGGAGATAGAGCTTAGTAGGGGGGGGGGGGAGAATTGGATGTAGTGAGTTTGGAAGAGAAAGATGCGCAGTTTCCTAGCTAAAGGGTGTAAAACTATAACATGAAGTTTCTTCAAATCAAGTACGTTTCTGCTTTGTCATGATGCCTGGGAGACTTAACACCTTGTTTCCAAAGATGATATTAGTGTAGGCACGGCTGGATGGCTTCTGCTGTGCACTGCCATGTTGAAATGCCCGATTCAATACTCACAGCAGGCCTTCCACTTCCTGGATTCTCGGGCACTGGGAATGTTGAAGAGACAGCATTCACAGCCCCTTCAGGCGGGAGAAAGCCATAGTCGTGCTTCAGGGTGATATCAGAGCTCCTGAATGCAGTCTTGGAAGGAGCCTTGATGCATGGTCCCAGCTGAAGATTGTTATTAAAGTGACCAGAATAGGTGAGATGGGGAGGGGGGGATATAAATTGGAAACATTTCCTGGATAGTTGCAAATAAAGGCTCCCTCCCCATCTCACCTATTCCGGTCACTTTAATAACAATCCTCAGCTGGGGCCATGCATCAAGGCTCCTTCCAAGACAGCAAAGTTACTTACCTGTAACAGGAGTTCTCCGTGGACAGCAGGATAAATCAGCCACACATGGGGTAACGCCATCCAACGGCGCCATAGACGGAATCACTCTCCAATAGCTCAGAAGCGTCTAAGACTCTTCTGAGCATGTGCCAATCACCCCCAAAACTGGGCCTGCCCCTTCCTCCTCAGTCCATTCTCCAGCTATGGACATGTTCCAACTTAGAGAAGGTTCACCTATGCAGGCAGGTTCATCCTAGAGGGAAGGCGGGTGGGTTTGTGTGGCTGACTTATCCTGCTGTCCACGGAGAACTCTTGTTACAGGTAAGTAACTTCGCTTTCTCCATGGACAAGCAGGATGAGACAGCCACACATGGGTGACTCCCTAGCTGTGGGCTGTGAATATATGGTTTCTGTAGGAGCTAGTGATGCACTTTCACAGCCCATGAGGTATGCTGTGGTAGGATGAAGCTGTCAGGCTATTTGATGACAGAAGGTGGTCCTCATGTGGCCCAGTGACACAGGTCTGTGTTTGTCACCGTCACCTCATGCCACCTTGTTGTGGTTGCCCTGTAACTGCCAGCTAGCACATCAGGGATATACCCTCTTGTGGTCCAGTGACGCCAAACTGTGTTTGTCACCATCACACCCTGTTTGTCACCGTCATACCCTATGTCGTGCCGTTTTGTTATAGTCCCCATGGAACTGCCAGCTAGTGCCTCCAGATTATAAGGACCTGAGGCATTCGATTCCACTGGGTCAGAGGTGCTGCTGCTGTTGTTGTGGCTGTCTGTCCTCATGTTGGGCAGGAAACGAGAAAGAAAGAGACTTGCTTCTGCTTGAAGCCTTTTCCTGTTGTGGCTGTCTGCCCATATAGAGCAGATAACAGGGGAGAGGGGCATACTTCTTGAAAAGGCTGCGTTATAGGAGGTGGAACCAGAGCGCCCAGGAGTGATGATGGTATTTGTCCGAGACGAGCCATCGAGCCTATGGGGAGACCACTGTGCGCTTGTAATAGAGGATGGCCCTGTGTGAACGTGCCCTGAAAATGTGCTCCCCAACCTAGGAGGCTGGCATCTGTAGTCAGTGGCAACCGGTTCGGTGTTTCCAAGGGCATACCCTTTGCTAAGGACTCCGGAAGCAACCACCACCGCAACGCTTCCCGAGTCTCCTCTGGACAGACAAGCCGCCGGGACAGCGGGTCGTTTTGGTGCGACCACCTTCTGAGTAATGCTCTCTGCAACGGCCTCATATGCGCCCTCGCCCAGGGCACCAACTCTATCATCGCCGCCATTGTGCCCAGGAGCTGTAAATAATGCCACGCTGTCGGACACAACCTGTCGAGAAACCGTCAAACCAATTTTCATAAGGCCAATGCACGATGCAGTGGCAGAAAAACCTTGCCTGCTGCTGTATCAAAACATGCCCCTAGGTACTCGAGCTTCTGAGATGGTACTAGACTGCTCTTGGCCATATTGACCACCCAACCTAACCTCTGCAGGCAGCTGAGCACCTTGGCAGTAGCCTCCTCGCTTTCCATCTTCGATTTTGCCCGAATCAACCAGTCATCGAGATACAGATGAACCAGAACACAGTCCTTCCTCAACTCCATTGCCATGACCACCATGACCTTGGTAAAGGTCCGTGGTGCCGTCGCCAGTCCAAACGGTAACACCCGAAACTGAAAATGCCCCATCGGCACCGTGAACCTGAGGAACTGTTGATGTTCCGGGCGAATGGGAATGTGTATATGTGCCTCGGATAAATCTAGGGGAGTTAGGAACTCTCCTTCTCTGACTGCCATGATGACCGATCTCAGCGTCTCCATATGAAAATGAGAAACCCTGAGACACTGGTTCACCCTCTTTAAGTCCAAAATTGGCCGATAAGTTCCTTCCTTCTTCGGAACCACTAAACCGCATTGGTCTCAAGGCACTGGTACTACTGCTTTGAGATCTAGCAATCTGTTTAACATCTGAAGGACCGCCTCGCGTTTGCGATGCGCCTTGCAAGGAGACTGTACGAATGAGTTGGTTACCAGTTTCTGAAATTCTAATGCATAGCCTTCTCGAATCACCTCTAACACCCATTGATCTGACGTAATTTTGACCCAGGCAGTGTAAAACTCCTGCAGCCGACCTCCCACTACTACCTCCACCTGGGCCTCCCTGACTTCATTGCAGCTTTCTGGTGCCCGAAGAGGCGGCCGCAAAACCTCTGCTCACCCCTCAGAAACCCCAAAACCCCTGGTTTCTATAGGGAAAACGTCCCCTCTGACTGAGGAAACCTGGACGACCGAAAACAACGAAAATCTCTTTGCGGCATTCTAGCCACTGATGGAAACCTCCCCGGTTTTTGGTTATCCTCCGGAAGCCTTCCATCTTTGGATTCCCCAAGATCCTTAACAATCTTGTCCAAATCTTCACCAAATAGTAGCTTTCCCTTAAAGGGAAGCTTACTTACTTTTGGCTGCGCAATTGGGCAGCGGATGTGTCTTCTAAGGCCAGGTTATCTCCTTGCTGCTACCACTGAAGCCATACTGTTCGATAGCCCCCTAATGAGATCATAATGGACATCCACGAGATAAGCCGCTCTGGACTCCAAACGAGCCGCCTCATCCACCGAGTCTTCGATTCACTCTCCCTGGACTCGCTGAGCCCAGCACAGACAGGCTCTGGCCACCCAAGCACCACAAATAGATGCTTGAATGGACAGAGCATTAACCTCAAAGACCTGCCTCAACAAAGTATCTAACTTTCTGTCCTAAGCATCCTTGAGAGCCACACTCCCTTCCACCGGAATGGTCGTCTTCTTAGTCACCGCAAATACAGCCAAATCCACTCTCGGCAACTTAAACAGCTCCTTATCCTGCTCCAACAGCACTCACCTTGAATCATTTCCTTTATCACCCTATGTATAGGAAACGCTTTTTGTGTCTTCCTAAACGCTTGTAAGAGCAGATCCTTTAACACCGCCTCTTCCACCGGCCCTGCGCCAGTACATTAAGCGCCTTAAGCATCTCAGAAAGGAGTGCAGGCAACTCTTCTCTCTGAAAAATCTGCACCACTCTGGCCTGGTCCTCCTGCTCAGTAATTTCTCCTTCTTCCAATTCCTCGTCTAACTCCGGGTCCTGTCTGTCTTCCGTGCACAAATCCTCTGAAAACTCCGATTGTCCCTGTTTCTCAATCTCCACTCTCGCTCTCTTCGGCAGTCCCGCCGAAGCAGCCACCGACAGCGGAGTACCCAGCCTTTTCTGTCCCAAGCTCCCGCCCATGGGACCAGCAGCCGAGGAGAAAACCTCTCTTTGAGAACCACCGAACGCCCTTTGAATCAGAGCCAAAAAGGCTGGTGAAAATATTGAAGATAAGTCCACCGGCAAAGGAGCCTGAGCAACCGTCACATCTGGTATTGTGGAATGACCCGGCACCGGTTCCAGCAGAGCCACCTCCTGCTCCTCTGCCGTATCCAAGTGTTTGTGTTCTGCGAGAGACGCCTGGCTACAGCTCTTACAGATACTGGCATCCGAAACTGCCGATCTTTTTACTCCACAGAGTAAACATAACATCTTTGCAGGCATTTTGACTCCCTTGTCCCCTGGACCTGATGTTCTGAAGGCCTCTCCTGAAGACACCACCTTTCAAAGGGCCCCCCCCCCCCCCAACAGTAGTCTCCCTGAACTAGCCCGCCTAACCCGGGCCGTTTTTTTTTTTTTTTTTTTTAAAGTAGCACAAAATTGAGCAGGGGACTTCCCGACCTGAACCTCACTAGAAAAAACTGAAAATGAAGCTGTACCACCGAACTACACTTGCTTGTTTCCCCGCTGCCGCTACCAGCGTTTCCCACTGAAAATACACGCGGCGCGGGCCTGCCCATACCCCCGGATCCTGAAGAAACAACAGACTGCGAAACCCACTCCGCGGCTTACCTGCTTGATCTGAGCTGATGTAATTTCTCCTTCTTCCAATCTCAGCCCAATACCAATTTTAAAGGCTGCAGGTCTGCTGACTGATTCTCTCAGTTGGGTCCACTCTCTCCCACTGCAGAGAATCAGCAAGGGCCAGAAGCACCGCAGCTCCCTTCTGCCCGGTCCCCCCAAGCGCAAACAGCAATCCCTTCTGTGCAGCACCGGGGGAGGGCTCCTTTCCAAAACTGCTGGCCTGTACCCGGGGTATATACGTTCCTTCTCAGCCCTTCTTCGGTCACAGAGAGGCCCTTAGACACCAAACTTAAAGGTATATCACCCTAAAATTTAAAAAACCTCCCCAAAGTAACTGTCCCATACTACAAACGAATGAAAATAATAATAATAATTTAAAGGTAATTTAAACCCCAAATTTAACCTAACTCCTTCTAAATGTCCTTAATTGTTCCTCTAGTGAGCCGGGAACTCCAGCTCACATCCAGACTGATCTAAACTGGAGTGAGGAGGCGGTGCCTGTGTCCTTATACCAGTGTCAAAGAATGACGTTGATCAGTCTCCAAGCTGCTGGAAGAGGATCACAACCACAGAGTTTCCGGGACTAGACTGTGTTTTTAGCATAGCTTTGAAATTTGTGAATGAATATTCAGAATGGAGTGGGGCTGGAAGTGAATTCCATAGTGCTGGTCCAAGGAAAAAGAAAGCAGAGTGTCGGAGCTGTGCTGGAGCAATGTAATGTGCATGTGCTGGATTGCTATTTGGAGCATAAACATCAATATTTTGTTCAGAATATTATGTGTGTTTGTGAACACCAATATTATGTGAACAGAACTTCTGCACAAAATAATATTGCTATTTATGTACTAGATTAGCATTCCAACACAAGTGCCAAACAGGTTTTTTATGCACAAGATATAGTTGCTCTTGAAGCAGATCCATGTGTGCATGCATCCGAGTTGCTCTCCTTGTTTAGTGCAGACATTTTGAACACAACTTAATCGCATGCTGTTTATTTACAGTATCAGAGAGCAAAACATCTGTGCAAGACTTTCATTAGGAAACCTTGCCCTGTGGTTTAATGCAGAGCTTCTGCATCTGCCCCAAGGTAGCAAGTTTGTACAGAACCTGAGTGGCTTATTAATGGTACTACCCATTAACAACTAGGCAGACTAAAGTACCAGGTGATAAAGTGATCAGACTTATGGCCACAAATATCAATGCAGAGCCGATTCTGATTCCCATAAATTCTTACCAATTACAAATGCCTCAGACTTCTCTTTCTATCCCTGAATCCTTCTTTTCTTGATCAGAGCTCTGCTGAGGCAGGATCTAAGGTAAAATTTATGGTGGAGTAGTTACAAGATTTCACAGAAGAAAGAAAAGGCTGAAAAACCCTAAAGATGAGAGCCCTGTGACCCGCGATTCCCAGGCTTAGACTGATACAGTCCCCACATGCTTTTCATCATGAAGATGGCATTTGCTTACGCAATTTTATGCCCCTGGTGATTCACTACAGTCAGAAGCTTCTCCTGGGCCTGGCTGAGGCAATACTGTTGGCAGGGGAATGATAAAAGCTGATGCCATATCACCTCCTTGTGTACAACTAAGCAGGGGGCCTGAGCTTTAACGGGGAATTGTGATCTTGCTACCTCTGCTGATCACCGACTGCTCACACAAATTAGAAGCCACTATGGTGGATGTGTATTCCATGCCTTCAATTTGTTTTCCCCTGTGGCTGACACAGGTCTTTAATCAGATGTGCTACCAAAGCTGTGCTGTCCTTGCTATGATTCTCTCTTCAGAGAATGGATACATCGTGACACCTGGTTTCTTGAAGACTGCCAAAGAGGGAGGTAGTGCTTGACCAGAGACACACCAATACAACTAGCAGGTGTAGGGAAAAGAATATTCTACCTTGCTGAATATTTTTCATTTTCTCCTGTATGTTTTTTTTCCCTTTCCCAACCCCTTCCTCCCGCCAAAAGCAAAGCAATAATATGGATACTGAAAGGGTAACTCTGCCTCTCTTTCCCTGCAGGTATATACATCATCACCAGTTTCAGCTCTTGACTCCCAGATCTCTAAGAGAATTGTTTAACAGATAAATGATATCTACTGTCCCTCTAGCTAGGCACTTCCCATCCTCTTTTCTTCAAAGGCACGTCATCTAGTCTTACAACCTATGATGGATTTTTTTCAAGGCAGTTCCAGTCCCATAAAACACACTTCCTTTTTAGGAAATTCACTGACCGTTTAGCAAATGCTTGCTCAGCCAAGATATCAATTGTATCTCCCACTACCTCAGGTCCTTACTTAGATTGTACATTTTGCAGGCAGGAACATATTATACCCGAATGCTAAGAACTCATGTAAGCCCTTTTGAGCATTATTTAGAAAGGCCGGCTAAGGCTAAAATAAATAAAAACAAACACCTGCAGGGCACAAGACTATGCAAAACCTCAGTCCCTCATCCTACATATGAGCTTCTTAGTAGCACTATAGAGTGCTGGGGGGGGGAGGAAATTGCAAAGTTACACCAAAATGCTGACTAGAGAACCAGCAAACAGTACTATAACTATCATAACTTTTAATCTGAACCAATGTCTATTAAACAAAATATTACTTAAATGCCATTTTACTTATTCATAGAACAGGCTCAGTTTGTAAAATACTTCCATTTACCATGTCCAGCTGTACACATTATTTAGAGTTATATTTGTTAAAAAGCACTACTGCATCAACATGCCTTATTTACCCCCAGGTCCCATATTATGCAGTGGGACTTAACTTACTAATAACATGCACTAAATGCTAACATTAGCAAATTTAGCTTTAACTTTAGTTATCAAATGCTGAAACCCAATTCTTTCCTATTTCCTTAACCAGGAACAATTCTAATACATTTACAATGAAAACTGGTGACAAAGTATGCAGCGAAACGAATTGAGAAATGCAATTTAAAAAACCTATTTTCTTTAATTTTGTTTCAAAACAAACTGGAAAAAAAAGCAGCAATGAAATTCAGGAGCAAGAGGGGTGGGAGAAACATCCATGAGCCATGCTCCGCATGCTTTCTCCACTTGTTTTCTGGGTTTCATTTTGATAGCATGTTCTATTTTCAAATAATGAATACTAAAAATGAAACAAAAGCTCCTGGAAAGCTCAATGAAGACCTGCCAGTGTGCACATCTATCTCTCAGTACCCCATTATTAGACACCAATATTTGTATCACTCTTAATGCATCTTTATCTATAGTCTATGGCAGAGGCAGAAAATCTCACTTCAAGAAAAGCTAAGAAGATGATGAGTATATTATGTATTCAGTTGTGCCATAAATTATAAAGAAATATAAGAACACAACTGAAAGAAATTAAGCCAGATCATCTGATGATATTGCACGCATCCAAACAGTGACAGATGTGCTTTCAGATAATAGCGATATCCACTAACCCCTGCTTGGATGATGTAAAATTCTTGTAGAAGATTCTGTTCACTCCTGTTTCAAAAGGCAGGTGGCTCTTCTCTTACATGTAAAACATAGGATTTTATTTGTTTTACAAACATCCTATGTGCCCAGAACTGGATTTCTTTTCTCATAAATATTCACTCAAGGACAGTCTAGCAGAAACACCAAGCTCAAGTGATGCAGCATGGTAAGGAGGAAACGCTGTACCCCTTCCACCACCCTACTCCCTAGAAACAGCACTTAGAGGAATGTTAATTAGGGGTGCTGCTGCGCTGAATACATGCTGTGCAAACTACGTGAGTAAACCTCGTTAGCACAGGTGTGGGAGCGATTTTCCTCCTAATGTCAGGAAAGAGACATTGGCTGCTCTTTAATGTCTTGCTTCAGGAAAGGTACCTTTCCATGGTTCTTACCTGATACGGTTTTCCAAAGAAAGACTCTCTTCACTTGTCTGATGGTAGCAGGGTGAAAAGATGCGACTGGAAACAGCAAGCCAGAATCCAAATAAATCCTTTCAGACTGAAGCCCCACAACCCACTATAGGGGACACTGCACCTCTATCACAGGCTGAAACTCACATTGTACGGTTAGTTCTTATATGATAAACACATCAAAACAG
Source organism: Ichthyophis bannanicus (assembly GCA_033557465.1). Classification (NCBI taxonomy): domain Eukaryota; kingdom Metazoa; phylum Chordata; class Amphibia; order Gymnophiona; family Ichthyophiidae; genus Ichthyophis; species Ichthyophis bannanicus. The sequence goes on along the minus strand of CM066047.1, from coordinate 57,974,828 downwards.
AGCTGGTGCGTGGGTGTCCCTGTTGGTTCACTGTTTATATGAAGTCCTGTATGATGCAATCATTGTATCTACATAGCAATCCAAAATGGAATAATAAGACTCAAAACACAACATAGGCATATCTAAGGGGCTCAAGGTAGTGTGCTATTGACCTCTTGAAGTTGGACCCTCTCTGTTACCAGTGCCTGGGGGTATGTGGCAAACACAGTTTAAACAAAGATGCTGATGGTACTTGCAGATTCACCAATCGATTTACGGAGGCAGGAGCTTTCAAGTATAAGAATCCACTTCCTCTGTTGTAACATAGAAAGTGTGTATCTCAGTAGTGCGTTAGTCTACAACAGGCCTGTCCAAGTGCAATCCTCGAGGGCCACAAACAGGCTACTCTAATGAATATTCATGAGAGACATTTACAGTCAGTGGAGGTGCTACACATACAAATCTTTCTCATGAATAGTCATTAGGATATCCTGAACATCTGCCCTGTTTGCATTCAAGGACAGAACTTGGGTAAAATTTCACCAGTCCCGTCAGTGATTTTTTTTCTGCTGTGGACTAGCACAGCTAGCCCTCTAAAGTAATCCTTGTTCCTCAGCAATTTATCCAGACACCAAAAAGAGTGTTCCTAGGCACTACATCACTAAGTACAGTAACAAGCATGTGTAACTTTATCAATCTACCCAGAGAGAATAGAACGAAAGCTTTTAGACCCCAAAAAGGAAAAGGATTGGTCCTTACTTTGTGTGCTAGCAGATGTAGCATAGATGGCGTGTCTGATGCTGTCCTAAATTCTGAATGAGGGTAGTGGTTGATGTCCTGCTGTTCCTGTTTGGTCTCTTGCCTTCTCTCCTTGGCAGCCATGTTTTTGTTCCATTTTGATAACACATCCTTAGCCTTGTATGACTGGCTATTCCTGATTCGTTTTCTGTACTTTCTATTGGTCTATCTGATACTACCTAAAGTTTATTAAAATTTGTAAAACTGGATGAAGATTGATACATTTGTCTTAAGTAAGGCTTCATTATCTTTGGCCTAGTGAGGTCTTGTTATTTGTGACCTATCAAAGCATCATTATTTTTGTATACAGTTTCATATTCTTGTAAAATTCATGCTGCTGTATATTTTTGCATGCAAGATATCAGGAATTGTGTACTTTTTCTGAAATCAAGATATTCTTACAGCAATGCAGAAAGGATTCTGGGTGTTTTAGGACTCCATAAAAACATGACATTTGTGAGGACATGGGGAAATTATGCCCCTTCCCCCAAAAATTCGGGGCAGCCTATGCTAGTCGGAAGACCAAAACAGCATCATGCTTACTTGTGTGGGAAGGCCAAGGATGCTGCACTGGCCCCAGCCATGTCTGAAAACCAAGTGCACTATGCGATGCAACACAGTCCCAACAGTCAAAGGTGCAGTAGAGGAGTTAGGCAGCAGCAGAACAGGCGAAAAGCAGGATCCGGCCTAAGGGAAGAGAAAGAATGGCAGGGAAGAACAGCAGGTCAGGGGGAAGCCTCTAAAGCTCTGCTAGTGGTCTTTAGAAAAACAAAATGTAGATTCTGAACAACACTGTCCATAATTGTGCCAGAGTTTTAGAATTCAATTCCTACGGAGGAAAAATTAATGACGATCTGCGATTAAGAAAAACCATGAAATCATCATGGCTTTATTAACAAGCCTTACATCTTTGATGTCAAGATATAGGATCAATTAAACCTATTAATTCATTTTAACTCTGAAACTTCTGCTAGAATGCTAGGATATTGCTTGGTTTAATTACATTTTCTCTAATTGGGTTTTGTGTTTTTAATGTTTATTTAAATTTTCCAAAACAAACTTGACTTTTTATGCAGCATTATCATATGGATGTGATAGGAAGGTATTAGTGGTTGTTATAAATATATTGTGCTATATGTTTTCAGATTTATTATGGATTAGGATGGTTTGTGGTTTTAACACTGCATATTACTTTTGTTGTTAATTTACTTGGAGCGACGGCACATTGCTAATAAGAGTTTCCTGGGAGAAGCCTTTAGCGCTAAGTAAAAGCAACGGTCGCAATTCGGTTTGAGAGATTACTGATTTATTGATGTTTTAATCTGTTTTGTTTCAGATAAAACACTGGCCATTGAGTGTGTGCCATAGCGAATCTGCTGTGTTATATGGCTATAATGTGGGTTGAAAAATGAGCCATTGGCTACGTATAAAAAAAAGCTACGTGTTATTTATTGTAGTGTTCTGTTTTTGTATGGTAAAAAGTAGATTTAAGAAAAGGTCTTGTTAGGAATGTAAATGTAAAAAAGAGTTTAGACCGATGATGGTAGATAGTAGCAATTCCTCTTCAGGCGGGTATTAACTGCCGTATAGAGGGAGAAATAATTCCACTGAGGTCTTTTCTCCTCTATTTCATTTTATTTTATTTTATTTTTATTTCTATTTTTTGGTATTTTAGGGTGGTTTTTCAGGAAATATACATATGAGAAGAATGAATTGTTTGGTCAATGAGGTTTTTTTGATCGGCTTTGTTAAGAGAAAAACCTGTGACAGACTAGGTCTTTAAATGCAGGTTGCTGGCCTAAAAGTACATTAGTGATTGGCACTTCCACCACTAGTTTTCTGTCATCAGAATGTGGTTTGCACTTTGCTGTCTTTCAATATGCACCAAGATGGCTTTCAGAAAACCAGGCAGGACCAGTTTTTCATGACATGGTGTTCCATTGCCATGGCTGGAAAGATAACGCAGCACTTCTTGCTTTGTGTACAGTTAGACAGTCTCATACGTGTCATATGAAAATCAAGTAAATATGTTTGAGCTGGAGCTTCACTGTGACCACATCCTGCTGCAGTTCAGCAAGGTATCAACAAGGCTTTAGCACTGGGGGCAATTTTAATTTTAAGATTACTTGGATTTCAGCAAGGTTTTTCATACTGCACCACATAAGAGGATCATGAATAATCTGAGCAGCATGGAAGTGGGCCCTATGGTGCTGGACGATACAGAAACCAGCTGAATGACAGAAAAAAAAAAAAAAAAAAAAAGAGTGTAGCTGTTAACAGAATTTACTCAGAGGAAGAAAAGATGATTAGTGGAGTGCCTCAGGGTTCAGTGCTGAGGCCAGTTTTTCTTAGTGTTTTGTCAGTGATATTGCAGAGGAGCTTGAAGGAAAGGTTTGCCATTTTTTAGACAACACTAAGATCTGCACCAGAATGAACACTTCTAAGGCAGTAAACAGAATGAAAGAGTGATCAAGTGATTGGCGAATAAGGTTCAATGGAAAAAGGAAAGTAAGACCGTACATACAGTGTGCAGAAATCCAAGGAGCTGGTACACTACCAGGGTTACAGGGAAAAGGATAGGGATATGAACTTTATGAAAACTTGATATATGGCCGTTCACATTAAAAACTCAAATTATCAGAATAAAAGAAATACAAATCATGATAGGAGATCATAGTTACTCACTTGTAACAGGTGTTCTCCAGGGACAGCAGGACTCAGTCCTCACATATGGGTGATGGTGACAGTGACGGCGACAGCGCAGCCCATGCGGAGCATTTCTCCAGCTTTCAAAGAAAGCCTTTAGGAATGCCACCACGCATGCATGGACCCCTTACCGCCCAAAGGTGCCATCTTGCTTAGTCACTCTGAACCTTGAAGAGAGTCCTGGCAACCGGTGGGGGGGGGAAGGGGCTGGCGGGATTGCACAGAGTAGGTTCTCAGACCACGAGATCAGGAAGACATCTGTGGCCAATGGGAGCAGAAGCAGGGTAGCTGTGTGTTGGCTGGAGAGGCGAATAGGTCCATCATGAGCCTTCCCCAGGAGGTGGAAGAGCTGCTTCGTCACTCTGGGATTTAAAGCGCCACTTGTGTGGGTGAAGGACTCTGCTCAGCCTGTCTGCTAGGCAGCTGTCCTGGCCCGGGAGGTACACTGCTCGCAGAAGCATGTTGTTGCACACTGCGAAGGAGAGGAGAGCCACCACCTCCTGGCTGAGGGAGTACGAACCTGTGCCGCCCCCCCCTACTTGTTGATATAAAACATGGTGACCTGGATGTCCGTCTGGATCAGTACAGGCTGGTGCCGTAGGCAGTGGTGGAATGCTCAAAGGGCCAAGAAGATTGCCCTGAGCTCCAGGAGATTGATGTGTAGGAGCGACTCCTCTTGAGACCAGCTGCCCTGTGTGGGGCGGTTTCCACAATGTGCTCCCCAACCTTGGAGGGAGGAATCTGTGGTCAAGGTCCTCTGCAGCATGGGTGCCTGGAAGGGCATTCTTGACTGGAGGTGGCACAGCTTTTGCCACCAGTTGAGGGACTCTGCTAATTGGTGGGTAACCCCTACCATGTCCCATAGCCTGCCCATGGCCTGAGTCCACTGCAAGCGTAGGCACCACTGGGCTGTCTGCATGAGGTGGACCATCAAGGACATAAGGCCCAGTAGGTGGAGGAGGTGACGAGCTGACACTGACCAGTGGCAGTGTACCTCTCCTGCTAGTTGCCTGAGGCGCTTTGCCCTCTCTCCTGGGAGGACGGCCTTGACCTGTAACGTGTCCAACTGGACACCTATGAACTTCAGACTTTGGGCTGGAGAGAGATGAGATTTGGGGTAGTTGATGACGAACCCCAGGTGCTGCAACAGAAGGGTTGCACGTTCTGCAGCCTGACCGACCTCTGAGGCTGTACCACCCCCGATGAGCCAGTCATCCAGGTTGGGGGAGACGAAAGCCCCTTGTAGGCGCAGGTAGGTGGCTGCTACCACCACCAGGCCTTTGGTAATGGCCCTTGACAAGGAGGCCAGGCTGAAGGGTAGCACCTTGTACTGGTAGTGCCCTCCTCCCACCACGAACCGTAGGTACTGCCTGTGGGAGGGGTGGATCAGGATGTGAGTATACGTATCCTTTAGGTCCAAGGAGCACAGCCAATCTTCCTGGTGGAGGTAAGGCAGCAGTGCTCCAAGGGACAGCATCTTCAACTTCAACCTCACCAGAAACTTGTTTAAGTTTCTCAGGTCTAGGATGAGCCTGAGGCCCCCAGTTCTCTTTGGGACAAGGAAGCATCTGGAATAGAAGCCTTTTCCCCCATAGATGTTTGGGTACAGGCTCTACTGCATTGTTCCTGAGCAGAAGGGTCTGGTGAAGGAGAGGTCTCACTGGCTCTCCTGGAAAGAACCTGGGTGGTACCTGCTGTAGCTGGAGGAGATATCCCTCCCTACCTGCAGTACCCACTGATCTGAGGTAACACTGGCCCACTTAAGAGTGCCAGGTGGTCCCCTGTGGGCTGGTGAAAGTCTCCTGGGGGAGAGAAGGCCCTGCCCTGGGAGTCAAAAAGCTCCCCCCAGGCTGGGCTTCTGTACTTTTGGCTTCTGGGCCCCATGGTTTTGACTTTTAGGGTGAGAACCCTGCTGCTGGCCTGAGAAGGGCAGGTAGTGGTGACTCCGATGAAAGGGCCCATTTTCCCCGATGGTTTCTTATGAGGAAAGAGGAGGTCTTCCTGGAGAGCCTCTGTAGAGTCACCATGTCCTCCTCGATCTCAGCCGCTTTGTTGGCCATAGGCTTGCCAAACAGGTTCTCCCCTGTACAGGGGACGTCAAGCAGCTTGTCTTGGGATCCACTACTTGGGGTCTGAAGACTGCAGCCAGGCTTGGCACCAGGCGCCGCTGCTACCCAAGCCACTGACTCAAAGCCATCGTAGGCCGCCCGGGAAAGGAACTTAGAGCAGCCCTTGATTCTGGAGGTCAGGGCTTGGAACCATTGGAGGGGGTTCCCCAATAAGCCCTGCTGAAAACCCAGACAACTCCTGGGTTAGGGCCTTGAGATACATGCTTATGTATAACTCATAGGCCAGCATCGAGCCCTGGTAGCATTTGCGCCCAATGGTGTCGGGGGCTCTAGCATTCCTACCAGGGGCAACAGAAGAATGGGTCTTCTGGCTCTTAAGTTTTTGCATGGTTGACTCGTCAACCATGGCGTTATGTAGGAGTTGGGGTTTGTGGAACCCCGGCCTTTTCTTGACACAGTACATGGCATAGAGGCATCAGCTGACCACCGGTGCTGACACCAGGGTCTCCCACATTCTCAACAGGAGCCTCTCAAGGATTGGCTGCACTGGCACCATGAGAGAGTTTCCTTGGGTGGGGTCTCATACTGGAGAATCTCCAGTTTCCTCGGTGCGTGGGTCCTCCTCCAACTTGTTTTGCACCGAAGAGGCTCTGGCCATGTCCCTGAGAAAGTCATGGAAGGCCACATCCTCCAGAGGAGAATGTCACCAGGGGAGATAGGTCGGAAAGGATGTCTCTGTAGCGTCTGGTTTCCAGGGATGCCTTGTCATTGGTCTCCCACTTGAGGGGTGATAACGAATCAGAGGCCCTGCTACTCCTTGCCTCAAGGCCAGTGCCAATGGGCTTGGAGCCTACAGATGACCAGTGGTCGGAGTCACGGAAACTGGCTGGGGAGGACCGGATTCCCGGGAGAGGGACCTCGACTGGCAGTGCTCGAAACTCAGCTCGATGACCAGGGACGCTCCCATAGCCGGGGGGCTGATCGTCGGGGCAGATGATGCAGACAAACCAGCCATTACTGCCTGCTGCAGGGCCAGGATAGCAATGATGTTCTCTGCTCCTGGGCTGCCATTCTGGTTTCCAAGCCAGAAGGCTCTGCAGCTTTTCGCACACAGAGGATTTTGGGCCAGGTGCCGGCACTCTGAGTGCATACTCAACGAGGACTGTGGTCTCGAGGAACCTCACATGGTCTCCACCGGCCGAGGAATCCTTTTTGAAGACCTTCTTGGAGCTGGCTGAGTCTCAACGGACAGAGAATTTTATCTTCTTTCTCTCGGGGTCCGAGGTCTTCACGGAGGAGCTGCTACTGCGGGACTCAGAGGATACTCGGGCCTCACAGGAAGTGCTAGGCTTGGAACTTGGTGTCAGGAACAGTTTTTCCTACAACCTCTTCTTATTGATCTTAGGTGTCATGCCTAGCACAGGTCACAGAAGGTGCTGTCATGGTCCGGTGACTGCAGCGGTCATATTTCTTGAACCCATCGGGAGACATGGTGGGAAACACTCAGTCAGGGTTGATGACTCCTGGGCAAAAAAAGGCACGAACGCCGGTCAAGGCAAGCCTCGATTAAAAAAAAAAAAGGGGGGGGGGAAAGAACCAAGAACAGCGCACAGTCCAGTGCCAGCTTGAGGCAGGAAAAGGAACCAGTTTGCAAATCAGGAAAAGCTAAACTTAAGGATATTAGCAAGGATATTTTCCAGGGAAACGGGACAGACATCCATTGGGCTCTGCGGAAAAAAGGAGACTGAGCAAGATGGCACCCTTGGGCAGGAAGGGGACTATGCATGTGTGGTAGCATGTCCCAACGGCTTTCTTTGAAAGCTGGGGAAATGCTCCACATGGGCTCCGTCGACGCTACCCATATGTGAGGACTGACATCCTGCTTGTTCCTGGAGAAAGCGTAGTTACTCACCTGTAACAGGTGTTCCCCAGGGGCAGCAGGAATCGGTCCTCACCTATGGGTGACGTCGGCACCGACAGAGCACGCAAGGGGCATTTCCCCAACTTTCAAAGAAAGCCTTTGGGAATGCTACCACGCATGCGTGGACCCCTTCCCACCCAAGAGTGCCATCTTGCTCAGATGACATAGCTCAGGCAAAGGATAAAAATCTAAAAAAAAAAAAGTGGGCAACTCTTAGGGTAGGTGGGTGGGTTGTGAGGACTGATTTCTGCTGTCCCTGGAGAACACCTGTTACAGGTGAGTAACTACACTTTCTCCAAGAACAAGCAGGAAGTCAGTCCTCACATATGGGAATCCCCAGCTACAGGCTACCGAGGACCTGTAGAAAAGTACCACAGTGAGCCATGAGCAGACACTGGTAACCACTCGAGGACCCCGAGTTCCTATAAGACCACACTCCAAGTAGCCACAGAGAAGGGTCAGAGGGCCGGAGTTGCCTAAACCCCAGACAGATTACAGAGTATGGCCTGGCCGAAGGCACTGTCCCCAATGGGACTCCCTCTCCAGGCAGTAATGCATTGCAAAGGTGTTAGCCAAGGACCAGGTTGCAGCTCGGCAGATGTCCACTAGGGGCATGGAGCACAGATGTGCCACCGACGCTGCCCTCACATAAACACTGTGTGCCGTGACTTGATGATCCAGCAGTAGCCCAGCCTGAGCCTGGGCAAAGGCAATGCAATCTGCCACCCAGAGGGAGAGGGTTCGCTTGGTGACTGCGAGCCCCAAATGGGCAGGGTCATAGGAGATGAAGAGCTGCTCGGATCTGCAATGGGCCTGCATGCGCTGCAGGTAGAAGGAGAGAGCCCTCCTACAGTCGAGGGTGTGGAGGATCGCCGATGCCCGGTCAGCGTGGGGCTTCGGAAAGAAGGTCGGCAGCACTCTCTCCTGATTGGCCCCGTAAGCAGAAAACCCCCAAGCCTCTAGCTCCTGCACAGCAGGGAGTGGGTTTTTGACTCCCAGAGCATAGCCTCTCCTCCACCGGTGGCTCCACTCAGCACAGGTGGTCGGCTGACCCTGTACGCCTACAGGTAGCTAGCCATCACAGGGGATACCTGGGTACTGAGTATAGTCCAGAAGGGCTATATGCTCCATTTCCACAAGCTACCCCCCCCCCCCTCCTACTATCCAGGGGAGCCTCCAAGCCTCCCTCTACACAGGGACCTCCTCCTTCAGGAGTTGGCTAGTCTTCTAAAGGAAAAGGCGGTAAAACCGGTGCCACACCACTTGGAAGGGCAAGGCTTCTACTCCAGGTACTTCCTGGTACCAAAGAGAACAGGAGGCCTCAGACCTATCCTAGACTTGCGAAATCTGAACAAGTTTCTGGAGAGGGAAAGTTCAAGATGCTTACCCTTGGGATACTGCTGCCCTACCTCCAGCAGGGAGACTGGCTATGCTCCTTAGACCTAAAGGATGCTTATACTCACATCCTCATCCACCCAGACCACAGACAATATCTCAGATTTGTGGTGGGAGGAAACCATTTTCACTACAGGGTACTTCCCTTTGGCCTAACCTCTACCACCAGGGTTTTCATCAAATGCCTGGCGGTGGTGGCAGCTTTTCTCAGGAATCAGGGGATTTTTGTCTTCCTGGACAACTGGCTAATCAGGGGCCAGTAACTCCAGGAGGCCAGACAGGCCACTCTTCGCACCGTCTCTCTTCTTCAGCATCTGGGCTTTGTCATAAACTACGCAAAGTCCACTTTGCTCCCCCCGCTCAGAACCTAGAGTTTATAGGGGAAAGATTAGACACCCTTCAGACAAGAGCTTACTTGCCTGAGGACAGAGCCCACAGACTGATGGACTTGGTCAACCAGTTCCAACACAATTCTCATGTTTCCGCCAGGCACTTTCTGCGGCTCCTGGGCCCATGGTATTCACTGTACATGTGACCCCAAATACCCGTCTGCACATGCGGGCTGCTCAATGGTGCCTCAGAGATCAGTGGACACAAGCTACTGGCAACCTCCGAGACAGGAGTAAAGGTGTCCAGACAACTTCTGAACTCCTTACAGTGGTAGCTACATCTTCCAAACCTTCTCAGGGGTGTACCTTTTCAGGCTGCAGCACACACAAGGGTGCTGACGACAGATGGTTCCTTAAGGGGCTGGGGTGCATATTGCCAGGGCACATGCACTCAAAGCCTATGGTCTCCCTCAGGAGGCCACACAGCAAATCAACCTTTTAGAGCTGCAAGCAATCTGCTTAGCTCTGCAAACCTTTCAGTCATGCCCTCTCTCAACAGTCTGTCCTAGTTCAGACGGACAATCAGTCTGTCCTAGTTCAGACGGACAATCAGTCTGTCCTAGTTCAGACGGACAATCAGTCTGTCCTAGTTCAGACGGACAATCAGTCTGTCCTAGTTCAGACGGACAATCAGTCTGTCCTAGTTCAGACGGACAATCAGTCTGTCCTAGTTCAGACGGACAATCAGGTGGCAATGTTCTACGTGAACAAACAAGGGGGCACAGGGTCCAGGCTCCTATGTCAGGAGGCACTGGCCCTTTGCTCCTTTGTGGTCAGGCAGGGTGTGTTTCTCAAAGCAGTCTACCTACCTGGTCAAGAAAACTTCCTAGCAGACAAGCTAAGCAGGATTCTCCAGCCTCATGAACGGCAGTTGAATCCATTGGTGGTCCAGCAGATCTTCCTCCGCTGGGGACTTCCATCCATCGATCTCTTTGCAAGTCCACTAAACCGTCAGCTGCCCAGGTTTTGCTCCAGACAGCCGCATCCCCTGAGGATGGCAGCAGCTGCTTTTCTGATCTCTTGGTCTACGGGCCTCCTGTATGCGTTTCCTCCCACGCCCCTGATGGCCCAAACTCTGTTCAAGATCCTCCGGGACAAGGCCTCGGTGATTCTGGTAGCCCCCAGATGGCTGAGGCAGTCGTGGTTTTCACTTCTTCTGCAGTTGGCGGTGGAAGCTCCGTTCCCTCTAGGGCTGCAACACGATCCCCTGTCTCAAGAACAGGGTTCCCTTCTACACCCCAACCTCAGGTCCCTCAATCTGATGGCCTGGCTGCTGAAAGGATAGTGCTAGCTCCTTTACTTCTACCTAAGGAGGTTGAGGTGGTGGTATTGGCCTCTAGGAGGTAGTCCACCAGGACGTCCTATGCCCTCAAGTGGCATAGGTTTACGGTGTGGTGTGCTCAGCGCAATGAAGATCCTTTCTCTTGCCTTGTGCCAGTAAGTACTGCAGTATCTACTTCACCTTTCAGACCTAGGCCTTAAGTCTAACTGGGTTCAGGTCCACCTCAGTGCTTTGTCAGCGCACCACTCACCAGTGGAAGGAGAGTCTGTCGGTTCACCCCTTGGTGTCCAGATTTCTCAGAGGTCTGCTTCTGCTCAAGCCTCCGGTTCGTCCACCGGCAACTGAGTGGGATTTGAATGTGGTCTTGCAGCAACTTACTTGCCCACCGTCTGAGCCAATGACTACTTGCCATTTGTGGTTCCTCTCTTGAAAAGCGCTCTTCCTGGTGGCTTTTACATCCGCCAGACGTTTGAGTGAGCTACAAGCTCTGGTTTCTGATAGACCGTATACGCGGTTCTATAGGAACAGGGTGATCCTACAGATCCATCCCAAGTTCCTCCCAAAAGTGGTCTCCTCTTTCCACCTCAATCAGGAGGTGGTTCTTCTGACCTTCTTTCCCAGGCCGCATGCCAGTCGGGCTGAAACAGTCTTGCATACCCTGGACTGTAAGAGGGCATTGTCTTTTTACATAGAGCGTATGCGGGAACATCGAAGGGCTGCTCAGCTCTTCGTCTCGTTTGACCCTAATAGGATGGGGTTACCTGTCTCCAAGCGCACGTTGTCCACTTGGGTAGCAGATTGCATCGCCTGGGTGTACAGGGCAGCCGACCTCCCCTTGCAGGGTCAGGTCATGGCCCACCGCGTCAGAAGCTCATCTCCGCTCTGTTCCGTTGGCAGGCATCTGCCAGGCCGCAACTTGGTCTTCAAGCCAGACTTTTGCAGCCCATTACTGCCTGGAGAGAGAGTCCCTGTGGGACAGTATTTTCGGCCAGGCGGTACTCCATAATCTCTTTGAGGGTTAAGCAACTCCTACCCTCCGGCCCTTCGTGTTGGACTATCGTACGGGGTGCGTTCTCAGAGAAAATTCTTGTCACGGATGCTGCGTCGCTCGAGAGGGAGCCATTTTCAGCTTTGGGTTCATGGTAGCTTAGAGCTGGGGAGTCCCATATGTGAGGACTGACTTCCTGCTTGGTCCTGGAGAAAGTGTAGTTACTCAACTGTAACAGGTGTTCTCCAGGAGCAGCAGGAATCAGTCCTCACAACCCTCCCTCCTCCCCTGGAGTTGCAGTCATATACTCCATTTTGAGGGTTTTTTGCTGTCTTTTAGCTATGTCATCAGACTGAGCAAGATGGCACCCTTGGGCGGGAAGGGGAACGTGCATGCACGCTGCATTCCCAAAGGCTTTCTTTGAAAGCTGGGGAAATGCTCCACACGAGGGCTCCGTCAGCACCGATGTCACCCATATGTGAGGACTGATTCCTGCTGCTCCTGGAGAACACTTGTTACAGAGAGTAACTATGCTGACTGGGCAAGATGGCACCTTTGGGCGGGAAGAGGACCATGCATGTGTGGCAGCAATCCCAAAGGCTTTCTTTGAAAGCTTGGGAATTGCTCGGCGCGGGCTCCGTCAGTGCTGACATCACCCATAAGTGAGGACTGACTTCCTGCTTGTTCCTGGAGAAAACTGAGGGCCATACTAGAGGTAAGAGAGAAAGCATCCAATATCTGCAGAGAAACAGAAAGTATGAGTGGACCCCTAGCTGTGCCTGTCCTTCAGGGATGAAGTCACAGCTAGTTTTGGCTTTTTATTTTCTCTATCACAACATCTACTGGCAGAAGGCCACCACCCTGGAAGATGGCAGCTGCACTTTTTCGATATTTCACTGCACTTTACAGAAATTCAGTGCTCCAACTTGGGAGGAATCTGTGCACGCAATTTTAAAAATCACTACTAAAATCTAGCAACAATCTCCATATTTCCAGAGATTGTGATGTCTATAATTACTAAACTCTTGCATGGCTACTAGGTAAAAGTAAAATGCAATGTGTGCCTTCAAGTCAGTCCTGACTCCTGGCGACCCAGAAGCTCCTGGGTTTTCTTGGCAGTGTCACTGGAAGTAGATTGCCAGGCCTTTCTTTCAAGGCAATGGAGGGTTAAGTGACTTGCCCAAGGCCACAAGGAGTGCTAGTGGGAATTGAACCCTGGTTGCTTGGTTACCAAACCAGTGTTCTAACCACTAGGTTACTCCTCCACTTGTTTAAAAAAAAATAGGAGAGCTCAGCAAGGTGGTCTTCAGCTTTTCCCCGTTAATGTTTAGCATGAACCGATACCAAGCATCTATAGATCAGAGTCTGGCTCTGAACTCTAATTAGAAGTTCATCCACCCCTATTTAGCGTAGTTACTCGCCTGTAACGGGTGTTCTCCAGGGACAGCAGGAATCATTCCTCACATATGGGTGACGTCGACAGAGCCCCCATGCGGAGCAAATCCCCAGCTTTCGAAGAAAGCCTTTGGGACTGCATCACGTATGCACGGTCCCCTTCCTGCCCAAGGGTGCCATCTTGCTCAAATGACATAGCTAAAAAGACAGCAAAAGGATAAATGAATCAAAGGACTGCAACTCCAGGGGAGGAGGGAGGGTCGTGAGGACTGATTCCTGCTGTCCCTGGAGAACACCTGTTACAGGTGAGTAACTACGCTTTCTCCAGGAACAAGCAGGAAGTCATTCCTCACATATGGGACTCCCTAGCTATAGGCTACAGAGAACCCAGAACTGAAAAATAGGCTCCCTCTAGAAGCAGCCATGATAGGAGTTCAACCGAGAATGTAACACTCCGGTAGCCTGACACTAAAGGATTGGAGGATAGGAGTTGCCTAAACCTAGAACAGATTACGGAGTACAGCCTAGCTGAAAGCACTGTCCCATTGGGACTCCCTATCCAGGCAGTAATGGGCTGCAAAAGTCTGGCTTGAAGACCAGGTTGCGGCCTGGCAGATGTCCGCCAGTGGAACAGAGCCACTGATGCGGCCTTAGCCCTGACCCGGTGGGCCGTGACTCGGCCCTGCAATGAGAGATCGGCCGCCGTGTATGCCCAGGTGATGCAATCCGCCACCGAGGCAGACAACGTACGCTTGGAGACCGGCATCCCCAGCTTACTGGGGTCATAAGAGACAAAGAGCTGAGGAGCTCTTTGATGTCCCCACGTATGCTCCAAGTAGAAGGCCAACGCCCTCTTACAGTCCAGGGTATGCAGAACTGCTTCTGCCCGACTGGCATGGGGCCTGGGAAAGAAGGTCAGAAGCACAACCTCCTGGTTGAGGTGGAAAGAGGAGACCACGTTTGGCAGGAATTTGGGGTGCATGCAAAGTACCACCCTGTTCCTATAGAACCGTGTGAATAGTCTATCGGACACCAGAGCTTGTAGCTCACTCACTCGTCTAGCCGATGTGAGTGCCACCACGAAAAGAGTCTTCCAAGAAAGGAAGCGAAGATGGCAAGTAGCCATCTGCTCAAAGGGTGGGCGAGTAAGCTGCTGCAAGACCACATTCAGATCCCATTCGGTCGCCGGGGGTTTCAGCAAAAGCAGACCTCTCAGGAACCTGGACACCAAGGGCTGTACAGAGAGAGGTTGCCCTTCCACTGGAGAGAGAGGTGTGCTGATAAAGCACTAAGGTGAACTCGGACTGAGTTTGACTTGAGGCCTAAATCAGAAAGGTGAAGCAGGTACTGCAGCACCACAGCCACCTGGCAGGAGAATGGGTTCTCACTCTGCTGAGTACACCATACCTCAAACCTACACCACTTAAATGCGTAGGTTTTCCTAGTTGATTGCCTTCTAGAGGCCAGCAGCACATCCTCTATTTTTTTGGGGAGAAGTGGTGCAAGGACTACCCTTTCAGCAGCCATGCCATCAGGTTGTGGGACCTGAGGTTGGGATGCAGAAGTGAGCCCCCATCCTGTGACAGGAGATTGGGCTGAAATCCCAGAGGAATTGGAGTCTCCTCCGCCAGTTGCAGGAGGAGTGAAAACCAAGGCTGTCTCAGCCACCTGGGGGCCACCAGGATGACCGAGGCCTTGTCCAAAAGGATCTTGAATAAGGTCTGAGCCACCAGTGGTGTGGGAGGAAACGCAAATAGGAGGCCCACCGGCCAGGATATTAGGAAAGCATCTGCAGCTACCCTGTGTGGGTATAAGTGTCTGGAACAGAAACGGGGCAACTGGTGATTTTGAGGGTCGCAAACAAATCTATGGATGGTTGCCCCCAGCACTAGAAGAGTTGTTGGGCTACATTGTGATCCAGTTGCCACTCGTGCGGCTGGAGAATTCTGCTAAGCTTGTCTGCCAGGAAATTCTCCTGACTTGGTAAGTAAACCGCCTTGAGGAACATACCCTGGCTGACTGCGAAGGAGCATAGATCCAGGGTTTTCTGACACAGGGTGCGAGAGCCTGTGCCCCCTTGTTTGTTCACATAGAACATCGCTACTTGGTTGTCTGTCTGAATCAAGACAGATTGATAAGCCAGGGTTTGGCAGAAGGTCCGAAGAGCTAGGCGGATCGCTCAAAGCTCTAGGAGATTGATTTGTTGTATGCTCTCCCTTGGACCACACACCTTGAGTGCAGACCTGTTGGCAATGCGCACCCCATCCCAGCAGGGATGCATCTGTAGTCAGCACCCTTGAGTGCATGGGAGACTGAAAAGGCACTCCCTTCCAGAAGGTTGTGAGGTTGAAGCCACCATTTCAAAGACTGTATCAGGCGATGGGATACCTTGATGTTGTCTCCGAGTCTGCCTGTGGCTTGTGTCCACTGGACCCTGAGGCACCACTGAGCTGTTCTCATGTGAAGTCAAGCATTGGGTGTTACATGCACTGTGAAGGCCATGTGACCCAGCAGACGCAGAAAGCGTCTTGCTGAGATGCGGGATCTCCGACTCATTTGCTGCACTAGGGCTACCAGTCTTTGAGTCCTTTTCTCTGGTAGATAAGCCCTTGCCTAAAGGGTGTCTAACCTTGCCCCTATGAACTCCAGTCCCCGAGTGGGAACCAGAGTGGACTTTGTGTAGTTGATCACAAAGCCCAGGTGCTGAAGCAACTGGATAGTGTGGGACGTGACCTGTTGGGCTTCTAGAGCTGACAAATACCCCTTGAGTCCTTAGAAAGGCCGCCGCCACTGCAAGGCACTTTGTGAATACCCTGGGTGCCGAGG
Organism: Ichthyophis bannanicus; assembly: GCA_033557465.1. Taxonomy (NCBI): domain Eukaryota; kingdom Metazoa; phylum Chordata; class Amphibia; order Gymnophiona; family Ichthyophiidae; genus Ichthyophis; species Ichthyophis bannanicus. Next base: position 57,959,080 of record CM066047.1, on the reverse strand, counting down.
CTAGGCCAAAGGGCAGCACTTTGTACTGAAAATGATTTCCTTCCACTACAAATCTTAGACATTGTCTATGGTCTGGATGAATCAAGATGTGTGTATATGCATCTTTGAGATCTAAGGAGCATAGCCAGTCTCCCTGGCCAAGGTAAGGCAGCAATATTCCAAGGGAAAGCATCTTGAACTTTTCCCTCACGAGGAACTTGTTTAGGCTTCGCAGGTCGAGGATAGGTCTTAGGTCTCCAGTTCTCTTTGGTATCAGAAAGTACCTGGAGTAGAAGCCTTTGCCCTGTAGGTGGTGAGGCACCGATTCTACCGCCTGATCCTCAAGAAGACCTGTTAACTCCTGCAAGATGAGGTCCCTGTGAAGAGGGGGTCTGAGAGGCTCCCCTGGAAAGTAAGAGGGAGGCACCTGGCTGAGATGTAACCAATAACACATTTGGACCATCTGGTGTCTGTTGTAATAGCTGGCCACCTGTGGGCATACAGGGTCAGCCTTCCTCCTGTGCAGGGCCTCGCGTCCTTTGGGAGAGAGACTATGCCCTGGGAGTCAAAAGCCCCCTCCAGGTTGGGCCGGAGCCGGTGCCTAGGGGCCTTTTGCTTACGCGGGCCTTGCCCCTGTCCCTTGTCCTGCTGCCTCTGCTGGGGAGGCCTGATACGTGGGGTAGTTTCGGTAAGCTGATCCTTTCCTCGGGAAAAAGGGCTTCTTACCCGAGCCCTTCTTCTTAGAAGGGGCAGAAGTCTTCTTCTCGTGTCTTGTCCAGGTCAGGTACTCGGACTCGATCTCGGCAGCCTTCTCAGTCATGAGCTTGCCAGAGGTTTTCACCTCGGCAAGGGACATCAACTAACTTGTCCTGAACCCATGGCTCCAGGTCTGACGACTGTAGCCATGCCTGGCATGGTGCACCGATGCCAGCCCCCACTACCCGGGCCGAAGCCTCGAAGCCGTCATAGGCTGCTCGAGTCATAAACTTCGAGCACTCCCTGATCCCAGTTAACAAAACCTGGAAGCGCTGCAAAGGTCCCTCGGAGAGACCAGCGGAGGACCTGGCAATCTCCTTTGCCAGGTCTCGCAGGTACATGCCCACGTACAGCTGGTACGTCTGGATTCGGCATGACAGCATCAAACCCTGGTAGCACTTTCTGCCGAGAGCAACCATGTTGCGGGTTCTCCCGGCCAGGAGGCACCGAGGAGTGCGTCTTCTGGCTCTTGAGCCGGCGCATGGCCGATTCCACAACCATGGAGTTGTGCGGCAGCTGTGGCTTTTGGAACCCAGGGCTCTTGTGAACTCGATACATGGAATCGATTCACCTGCTGAGGACCAGCATCGAGGCCGGTGTCTCCCACATTCGGAGCATCAGCCGTTCCAGAATTGGGGGCACCGGTACAGTAAGGGCTTCTTTGGAGGAAAGTCATACTGGAGGACCTCGAGCTCTTCAGCTCGAGGTTCCTCATCGGCATCCGCCGGGAATGACAAAGCCTTTGCCATGTCCCAGATGAAGTCCAAGAACCGGGTATCCTCCGGGGGTGACCGCCTCTGAGGTTCAGATCCCGGGGAGTCTGATGGGACATACTTGGTACGGTGGGTGCCCAGGGACTCCACATCCTCCGTCTCCCAACCTGACTCCGAGGAGGAGTCGAACGGCTCCGGTCTCGACCGCCCCGATGCCGAGGGAATTGGCGTCGACAACCTCAGTCCCGAACGGGAGGTCGAGGGGGACCTCGGCCGAGGATCAACTCGAGACCTTATTGTCTCGAGGATCGGCTCAGCCTCCAGAGTCAACTTGGATGTTGAAGTCCTGGTAGTCAGGGCGGATAGACGTGAGACCGGCCATTAGCGCCTGCTGCTGGTCCATGAAGGTAGGCGTGCAGCGCTCCAAGGCCACCAACCTGAGACCGAGCTCAGGAGGCTCTGCAGCCGACGGCTCGGGTCCCAACGCCGGCTCTCCAGGGTGAGAGTCAACAAGGACAGTGCTTACCTTCCTTGGCATCTCCGGGTCCTTTCGAAGGACTTTTCTCTCTGACTCTGAGGATCTGGGGTGGTGAGCCAGGCTCCGTGACCGAGCCTGCGAGGGACCAGGCCATTCGGAGCTCTCAGACGACACCGCCCTCAGATTTTTTCTTCCTCCAGTATTCCCACGAGGGAGACCCCCTTTCATAGGACACCCGACGCTGCTCGGGATCAGACAGCTCCCGAGAGGTCCGGGCCCAGGCAGTTGCGGACTCGGGAAAAATCCTGTCATGTTGCTGCTTCCTGCTCCTCAATGACTTGGAAGACATCTTTTTGCAAGGCCCACAGAGTCAGGGTCGGGCCCGAGGCATCGGAGGCAGCAGTTGTGTGCATCGGTGAGAGACATTAGTTTCGTGCACCGATCACACTTTTTAAACCTGCTGGCAGCCATCAGGGGAAAAAGGGCCCCTGCAAGGTCGAAGAACCAGGCTGCCAGCTAAAAAGAAAAAAAAAAAAAAAGAGCGCGAACACTAGTCACTAAGGACAAAAACAAAAAAATAGACTGAACGATACCGGTGTACTGAGCCGCCGGCAGGAAGGGGAACCGGTGTCGAACCGGCAAGCAGAAACACACAAAATGTTCAACTTTTATCACTTTTTCCACAAGGAAACTAAGACAACGTCTGTTGGGCTCCATGGAAAAAAGGAGACTGAGCAAGATGGCACCCTTGGTCAGGAAGGGGACTGCGCGTGCGTGATGCAGTCCCATAGGCTTTCTTTGAAAGCTGGGGATTTGCTCCGCATGGGGGCTCCGTCGATGTCACCCATATGTGAGGACTGACTTCCTGCTTGTTCCTGGAGAAAGAAAGTGTCACAAATGTTCTCACTTTGGTGATAATTTTAACTGCATGATTTTAATTAAACAAACCGTTCTTTCAGGGAATAAATGTGGGTTCCCTATCTTTATTCTCATGTTATTGATATCAATTTAGCAACTAAAGTTTTATTCCTGTGAAAGCACAATTTAGAAAAGACTTGGAAAGGAAAATTCCCTTGCTTATCTCAGGATGAGAATTCTGGCAGTATTTTTACAAGAGGTTCTGCTAGAACATAGAGCTCATTGGTAAAACAGCTGCAGGACTATGCCTCTTCACATCTTATAGGAGCAATGATTTTAAGAAACTGCATGCAGGGAAAGACAGCCATGGAAACCTCCTTGCCCCCTACGCGTAGACATGAGGAGCAGCCTCTTAATATCACTGCATACTGTGGCAGCACCAAAAAAAACAGACACCAGGAGCCACTTCCCCTGGTTGCCCCCAGCCCGTTGTTATTTAACACTTCCCCCCTCAAGCATATTTCCAATCCCGCTCCCCCTAATCACTAACCCCAGGGTTATCAAGATCATTGGTGGCCAGAGAAAGCAAGAGCAAGGCCCTCTTGCTCCTGCTCAGAACATTGTTGCCTTCCAAATTGGCACCTCTGACTCTAGCAGTAAGCATACAGTACGGTCAAACATTTATTCTTGCTGGGGGCAGATGTAAATACAGACTTCTACTTTTTTTTATTCCAATGTGGATTCCCTATATAAAATGGAGGAATTCATGCCTGAATGCTAGGCACTGCCCAAACTACTACTGTGCATTTCTGCATCTGCAAAAAGCATATTCTAAACTGTCATTGAGACGTATAAAATTCAGTTTACATGGGTATACTTCCAAAATAACCCCTTTCGGTCACAGCAAAAAAACCACACCAACGAATCATCAGGACATTCTGTACCACTATACAGATCTTAGTTCATACATTTCCCCCAGTTTTCATCAATGGCACCATACCTCCAAGCTAAAAATAATATTTATCTCAGTGCAATTAAATTTGGTGATGCTACTAAGCTGGAAGGTATCTTAGTCACCTTAAATGCATTTGCTGATAGCATCTGTACAGACCTGGGATTTTACAGGTACTAATCTCATCTTTTTGAAGGAGACAGGATAACACAGGAATAACTGTGTGCAACAATGCATTATAGAGAATGCCAACAATATTTTATGCATTGTAACACAAACATTTATCACAAAACCACATCAAATATTTAGAGCAGCAGAAGCGTGCTTATTTAGATAAAAGAAATGCTCTTTACCTTCTTGGGTAACTTGCAAAGCAATTGAGATGTAGCCGCATTCCTGGATGATATTAGACAAGCAGCTCTTACAAAATGAGTGCAGACAAGGCAGAAGCTGGGGGTCCCGGCCTTGTAGCTCCTGCCTGCACATCAAACAAGTCCTCAACAGATCTATATTCTCCACTTTATGACTCCAAAATAAGGAAAGAGGAAAACAGAGAAGAGAGTGTTCTTGGCTCATCTTAATCTCACAGCCCTTCCTATTTAGTGCAGCTGGTCAGCTCTCAAACATGAAGCAAAACTCTTAAAACAAACACGAATTAGATTCTGACTGGAGGAGTCTGGGCAAGCAAGAACAATCACTGATAAAACTGTCCCTTACGTATCTACAAGCAGGAAGTTGTGACTATTTTATAAATGCAGCAACAACAAAAAAACCCCCACCCTTCTAATCAAATTACTTCTTTCGCTAAACACTATAGCATAGAGTGTTATCTATTTATAGTGAGGTTAGCTTAGAGAGTAAACTCTCAGGCACTCTGTGTTAGGTGTACTGAACTTCCTGCCCAACATTTTCATAGTGGAACCTCCCCTTCGGTCTGTAGTGTTTTTCTTGGAGAGGGGGAATAAAACCCCAAAGACCCTACAACTGGCTTTCTTCAGTTTGTAGTTATTTTACTTAAGTCATTAGGCTTTCTTCTAGGTTTGGCTTTTTGAGAAAAAAGGTGACCTTAGTAGCACGGCTACCCTCCCCAACCTCCAGAATTCTGTCATGCTCCTTACCCCAAGGTAAGCTCTTCCTCCAGACTATATATTTATTAAAGTTCAACCTCAGTGACTTAATTTGGCCCTTCCAGTTACATCCAGTTTTAATTCTTTCTCCGGTGAATAAAAAAGATTTAAGATATGATCCAGTTGTACTCTGATTTCTTGCACTATACCCTTCTAAGGAAGTTTGGGATATGTAGGTACCAGCTTATCTTGGAATCTTTAAGGGTATATGGCTGCAGGGAAATACCAATGCCTTCCTTCAGAAGGCATGTGTAAAATGCAATTTTCTAAACTCAACAACCCATTCAAAAGGAAACGTTATGCAAAAAGATATTTGGACGAGTCTGACTACAAATCAGCAGAGCATTATTTATTTTTAATTTAACAGGATTTTCATACCACTTTAACTAGTCCAAGCAGTTTACATTGTAACTTAAACTTGGAAATGTACATTAAAACAGGGACATTGATAACTTGGATTCTTCTGACATTTTTCTAGAACCCTTATCCAGTTGGGTTGTTGCCTAAAATCAATACGTTCGCACTGTTAATGCCTTAAGTTTAAAAGCTCAGTATGCACTCCTCTAGTGACACATGTGGCTAGAAATATAACCACCTAAAGCTTTGAATTTCTCTATAAGGTATACAGGTTTCAAGTTAACATCAATTGCCATTTTAACAATACATTTGGGGGTTGCAACAGATAGCAATTAGTTTTGGTACAGATGGCTAAGCAGGATAAAATAATTCACAGCCTCTATATTGTCACACAGTCGTTTCAAAATATCATGTATTCAGAAAACTTACCTGAACATATAATAGTTTTATAACTAGCCAGACAAAGAGATGGTGAAAACTCCCAGAAAAGGACAAGTCAGACTTAAAGTTTCCTATTTTGACATGGGTGTGCTGTCGAGTCAATGCTGATGCCTGGTTAAATGGCCCCTGGGTTTCCTTGGCAAGGTGCAACCGGAAGTAGATTGCTAGGCTTTTCAAATGCAAAAGCTAGAGCACCTGCTATTCCTTCCAAAGGTGGTCTTCCATCCAAGTACTAGCCAAGCCCAAAACCTGCTTAGCTTCTGAGATCAGCCCACATGAGGCTCATTCAGGGCGGTGAAGCCATAGTAGCTTCCTATCTACCCTGTATAAAATTTAGGAAATATCCACCCCTGAAGACACTGTAGCTCACCAAAAGATAATTCAGTACAATCTGAAGGTCACTGCGCATCCAGCACCATAAACCTTACGTGAAGAGACTGTTGGATGACTTATTCAGCTCTTTTAGAGAGGACAAGAGGCCATTAGGGATCATCAAAAATATTTTCACCATGACAGTGAATACTTGGAAACCTTTCAGGAGAGATGTCAAGAGTGAAAATAGTGTGAAATACAAAACACAATGCATGGCAGTGGAAAAACAGCAACTGTGACCACAGCCAAAATAGATATGGATGCTTGGGACAGACACAAAGGAATCATACCAGAGATCAATCTGTGGCAATGGGACAGACAGGTAAAAAATGGTTAGATTGGGTGGCCCAAGTGCTTTTCAACTGCTTCAACATTCCCTAGGTTTACAGAAATCCAAAGAACAGGATTACCTATTAACAGTTTGCGTTCACAGACCGCCTTTCCAATTTTAGAAACATGACAGCAGGAAAAAAAAAAAAGCCGCATGACCTACTAGTCTGCCCTTCCATATCAACTACAAGAGATCTTCTGTGTTTGTCCCATGCTTTCTTTGAATTCAGATACTGTCCGAATATCTGCTACCTCCACTGGGAGATATTCCACACATCTACCACTCTTTCCTGTAGACATATTCTGCACATTACTCCCGAGAGTCCATTCCCTTTCACCCTCATCCTGTGTCCCCTTTTAGCAGTTTGGTTTCGATCAAAAGAGGTTCTCGTGTGCATTTATGCCACTGAGGTATTTAAACATCTCTAACATATACATATTAAGATCTTTAAGTCTATCTAAATATGCTTTATGATGAAGACCACTAACCATTTTAGTAGCCACCCTCTGCACTGACTCCATCCCATTTATATCCTTTTGAAGGTGCGGTCTCCAGAATTGCACACAATACTCCATATGAGGTTGCACCAGAGACTTATACATGGGCACTATCACATCTTTTACTGTTGGCCATTCCTCTCCCTATGCACCCAAGCATCCTTCTGGCTTTCGCCATTACCTTTTCTGTTTAGCCACTTTAAGATCAGAAACAAATCACACCCAGGTCCCTCTCTTCTTTTGTACCCTAAACTGTACCATCCCCTTGGATTTTTGCAGCCCAAGTGCATGACCCTGCATTTTTTAACATTAAATCTCAGCTACCAAATTCTTGACCGTTCTTCAAGCTTAGCTAGATTCCTCCTCATGTTATTTACTCCTTCCTGGGTGTCTATTCTATTGCAGATTTTGGTATCATCCACAAAACAGACAAACCTTACCCAACAGCCCTTTCACAATATCACTAACAAAGATGTTAAAAAAATAAATAAAAATCAGGCCAAGGGTCAATGCCTGCTGCACACCACTGGCAACATCCTTCTTCTCAGAGTGAGCTCTATTTACCTGTGCCCTTTTTCACCTCCCACTCATCCAATTTCTAACCGTCAGTCACTTCAGAGTCCATCCCTATTGTGCTCAGTTTAAGTCACCAGTGCAGAATAGTGTCAAAGGCTTTACTGACATCTAAGCACACCACCTCTAGGGTTCTCCATTGGTCCCACACCCTGGTCACCCAAAGAAAATCAGATTTGTCTGACCAGACCTGCCTCTGGTAAAGCCATGCTGCCTCAGATCCTGCAATCCATTGGACTCCAGAAACATCGCTGTTCTCTTTTAGCAGCATTTCCAATAATCACCACAGAGGTTAGACTAGCAGGCCTGTACTTTTCAACCTCATCCTTACTTCCACTTTTAGCTTAAGAATGTTTGCCAAACAGAACTGTGATGGCTTGAGCCTGTATTAAAAAAAAGTTGACTTTTAAAGATTTAGGACTATATAATCACTTGCACATACAGGGAATGCAAGAGAAACTTACCAAGACCCTCTAAAACCTAGAGGAGGAGAATCTTACCGTTAATTTTCTTTCTTGGATTACTACCAGGCCAGGCAAGTGGGTTGCATCTCCCTGTTAGCAGATGAGACAGAGAAAAATGCTAGAAGCTTAGTGACATCATTCTTGATAGATAACCTCGTACCCCTAGGGTTCAGCTTCAATATATCCATAGCAAGCAGATTGGCTGCAAGTAGCCATACAAAACCAGCTAGAGAAAAACAAGTCATAAGTAAATGGAATACAAATATGTGAGATACTTTCACTGAAGAACCTATATACAAGGCTATATGCCATTACATCATGAAAAATGTACAAGAAGAGAGACCAGCCAGAGCTGTCAGGCACACTGATGAGCCAGTTTCTTAGGTGCCAACTCAGACAGCAAAGCGGGGAGGGTTCTGGACTGGTCTAGTGTAGTAGGAATCCAGGAAAGGAAATTAACGGTAAATAAAATTTCTCCTTCCAGTTCATCCTGCTAGATCATTCCAGACAAGTGGGGCGTACCAAAGCTAAATCCCCTCTGGTTGAGAAGAAACAGCAGTAGCAAAGACAGTGGCCCAAACTGAGCTGCTTCCTGAGCATAGAGGTCCAAGCGATAGGGCCTAGCAAAAGGTAGAAAAGGGAGACCAGGTTGCCGCTCTGCAGATGTCTAGCAGAGCTATGTACACCCTTCTCTGCCCAAGTGGCAGCTTGAGCTCTCGCGGAATGGGCTCAGAGGGCACCAGGCACAGGGTTGTTCTGAAGGATGAAGGCTAATTCAATGGCCTGCTTGATCCAGTGCATAAATGGTCACTTTAGAGGCAGCTAAAGAGCAGAACCAAAAGGTGATTGGAGAGGCGGAAGGGGTTTGTGACCTTGAGGTAACTGCATAACATTCTAACAGTGAGAGAATGGAGAACACAAGCACCCCCCAACTGCTGCTCCTTTGGGGAAGACTACTGCCTGATTGATATGGAAATCAGAGATGACCTATGGCAAGGAAGGAAGGAACTGGCCATATAGTGACACCCTCGGATTTTGGTAAGAAAGCGCCTGAAGCTCTATGAGGCACCGAACTGAGGTGACTGCCAGTGTCAAATCTTTAAGTGACATGTGTCAGATGGGTTCAAAGGGAGAACTGGTAAGGGCCCAAATGAACAAGGATAGGTCCCAGGCTGGGGACAACCAGCTATGGGGGTGGCTGCTGTGCATGAACCGCCCTTCAAAAAACACACCGGATGTGAGGCAAGAGAGCATTGCCGGATAGGTCCTCAGAAACAGGTGAGCATAGCAATCTGAACCTTCAAGAGATTTAGGGCTAGGGCCTGATCAAAGTAGTCTTTAAGAAAAGAGGATGTCAGGAACATGCGCTTTCCATGGGGACAGCATCATGAGGAAAAAAAAAACACCAACCCCTAGCATACACTAGAGAAGTAGAGGGTCATCACACCTGTAGTAGAGTAGCTACCACTTGTGGTGAATAACTTTTGCATGTTAGGCCATGCCGATCAGGAGCTAAGCCATGAGCAAGGAATTGGGTAGTCCAGGACAAATCAGCCCTTGTTGATGCCCAGAGGCAGAAATGCCTCCAGCAAGAGGCAAATGAGATCGGTATACCACAGGCGCTGTGGTCAGTCCAGTGCTATGGAGGATGATGCATCTTGAGTGGGCTTCTATTCGACAGAGAAACCTGCCTATTAGTGGCCACAGTGGGAAGGCATATAGGAGTTGGCCCAGAGGACAAGGTTGGACTAGGGCATTGAGTCTGTGAGATCTATGCTCCCTTCGCCGACTGAAAAAGGATGGGACCTTGGAGTTGGAGGCAAAGGCCATCAAGTCCACGATCAGACTGCCCCAGCGGTTTACAATATTCTGGAAAACCTATAGAGCGAATTCCCACTCGCTGGGGCCAAGGACATGACTGAGAAAGTCTGCATAAATATTCTCCACCCCTGCAATGTGTTGCATGGAGATTGCCTGCAGAATGTTCTGCACCCATGGGAACAGGAAGGCCATTTCCAGGGTTACCCCAGAGTATTTGGTACCGCCCTGCCAATTCAGGTAAGCCACTGTGGTCACATTGTCTGAGTGTATTCAAACTGCTTCGTCCCAGAGTAGACGCTGGAAGACAAGCAGTGCTAAATGAACAGCACGAGCCTTGAGGCGACTGATTGGCCAGGAAGCCCCCTGCATTGACCAGGAGCCTTGCACCATCCACCCCAAGGAGTGGGCTCCCCTGCCAGTCAGACTGGCATCTGTAGCGACAGGCACCCAGTGTGCTGTCTAACAGGACTCTTCACAAGATGTGGCTGTGCACTCCTTTAGGAAGGAGTAGACAGGCTTGGTAATCTTGGGTGCAGGGAGACCATCTGGATAACAGGATATATTGAAGCAGATGCATGTGGGCCTGAGCCCAAAAGGTACAACATCCAGGTAGCTGCCATTGTGCCAAGCACTTGCAGGTAATCCCAAACTGAGGGAGTCTGTAACTGAAGATGCACGAGAAGATTGTCACATCTGGTCTGGGTAAGGAAGACATGACTCACTGTACGTCGGAACTGAGCACCCAGAAACTCCAAGGACTGAAGGTCATAAGCAGCTCTTGGCCTGATTGATCACCCAACAGAAGCGACATGGAAAGTGGACAACCTGAGCCACTGCAGAAATTGCTTCCTCATGAGACTTTGCTCAGATGAGCCAGTTGTCTAGGTAAGTATGAACCCTCATGCCCTGGCAACGGAGGGTGGCCACTGCCACCATCATGACCTTGGAGATGGTTCGGGGCGCTGTGGCCAGGCCAAAACGGTAAAGCCCTGAATTGATAATGTTGTTCCAAGATCTTGAAGCGCAGATATTGCTGGTGAGCTTTGCGAATAGAGATGTGAAAATAAGCCTTGGTGAGGTCAAGATGCTAGGAACTTGCTAGGCCATCTTTCTTAGGAACAAAATAGATGGAATAATGACTGGAGCCTGCTTCTGCAGGAGGGACTGGGCACACCGCCTGGAGCTCGAGAAGGTGCTGCAGAGTCATCTGCACAGCCACCCACTTCTCCAGCGCTTTGTAAGATCTAGACCGTATCTTTGAGCAAACACCTCGAGAACCTGGGAGTAAAGTTGGAGCCGACCACCCACAGGAGGCATCCTGGAATGGGCTGCGAGCCCATCAGCAGGAGGAGCAAGCGGCACCTGCAAACTTGTTGGCTGCAGAGAAAGGAGAGGCTTAGAGTTGGCCTTAGAGTAAGGGTTAGGTCTTCCTGGCTGGTAGAGGCGCATGTCTCTGAAGCACCCCCTGTAAGAAGAGGGTGGTGCAGACATGCCATGGGGCAAAGAGACCCAGATTTTGACTTGTCCAGTAGCTGCTGCAACTGACTGAACCAATAAAACGAAGAAGATTATAGAATGCATCCGCTACAAAGGCTCTGAGACTCCAAATGGGCAAGAGTGGATCCTCCGGAAGAGACTGCAGCCACTGAGCAATACACGTGCAGTCAAGCCACCACATACCAAAGCATGAAGAGCCAGGAAGGATGAAGAAAAACTAATCTTCAGTAGGCTCTTGACCTTGCGATCAGTCAGGTCCCAGAGAGCAATCCTGCCCTCTACAGGAATAGTGGTATGCTTAGTGACAGCCATCACTAAGGTGTCAACTTTAGGAAAGTCCAGCCACCTGTCCAGATTTTCAGGGACCCATAGATAACAGCAGCCCAGGCGATGTGCAGACCGCAAGGAAAGGTCCAGAGAATCCCACTCCAGGGAAACCATTTGCTATAACTCCAGAGGAAAGGGAAAAGCCTTGGACAGCTTCTTAATACCTACAATGATGGGGTCTGCTTGCAACTTGATCAGATCCCGAGATGGCTGTGCTGACAGGACCAACAGATGGAGGGCCTCAGAAATTTGGGCAATGAGGGCAGGGAGTTCCTCTTCGATACCCTGCTTGTCCTCTCTCGCCTCCGGTTTGCCCTCAGGGGGAGAGCGCTCTCCCTCCTCTCATTCAGAGTCTGAATTGAGAGAATGGTCATCAGAGAGGCATTCACCATCCTCAACAGGGTGCCAGTCCCCTCAGGGAGTAATCTTGGGAGCCACTGTGACCAGCCTGGAGTGCTTTTTGGGTGGTGAAGCTGCAACATGTGGGCTGGGCGAGGAGCTCAAGTGCTATAAGTCACAGGCTTAATGAAAAGAGTCAATAAATTGTGAGGCAGAGGCTGCTGAAAAATAGGGAATTGCTGTCCCAGGAGGTCTGGATAAGTGCTGTGGATGAGGAGAGGCAGGAAGACCCAAATCCAAAGGAGCAGAGGGCATTAAAGGGGCCAAGGAGGGTACAGATGTTATAGCCTGACCAGAGCCAGAGGAAAGGCCTCCCTTGTATGCCCCACAGCCTGAGCAAAGATTCCCCGTCAAAAAACAGTGTTTCCTGTCACACCGAGACACCGCTATAGGGAGGAGGGCATGCTCACTGGAAGAAGGTGCAAGCTTGGAAGATGGCAGGCACGAGTTTTGTCAGGAACTGCAAGGCACAGTGAAAAAGCCACACCAGCACTGTACAGAAGCATCCCTCACCTGAATATTTGAATTCATGCTACAGAGGTGGAATGGCCCCCGGAGAGAATGGTTTAGCAACAGGCAACCTGATAGCCAGAGTAGTAGTGGGGGGTGGGTAGAATGGCCCACTGTCCTTTTCAGCTCCACAGCTGCCAGCAGGGAATGGAAGACAGATGGTCTGGAGCTGCCGAAGGTACAATTCTGTACTCTTCTGATGTGCCTTGCTGTAATTTTGCCTTTTTTTTTTAAACTTTAGACATCCACCAACTGCCGAGACAGAGAAAATACTGAAGCTGACCCCTAGGGGTACAAGGTTATTGTCACTAAGCTTCTAGAATTTTTCTGTCATCTGCTGACAGGGGGACATAACCCACTTGTCTGGACTGGTCTAGCAAGACCAATTTCTACCAGTGAAAACTACAAGCTGAAGTTATCAGTTTTACTACATGTTTGAGACATCTACATTACAAATGTCTATGTTGTTTTTACTAAATAGCTTGAAATTCAGTTTCTGGATGCTCCTTTAATTGGTTGTCACCAAACTGGTGACTGGCTGGATTATAGGTAGCCTCAGCCACTGAATAATGATTAGTGGTTTCTCTTCAAGTACTGTAGCAAACCACACCACACCAGTGTCTAGATGTGACTCGAGTCTCATATCTTGAAAATCTATGCCCTCAAAATTATGATGGCATAAATCCTATCAAAGTAATACTTGTACATGCGAGAGTAAATTCTACCACCATCATGCCATGCATTCTTCTCCGCTCAAACTATGGCATCCTATAGAACGACTCACTAGAATTAGTGCTTGGAAACAGATTAATAAAAAATAAGAAGTGTATTGGTTCAGTCAAATTGACTTAGTTCTATCAGCTTCTGAAAGTGTGAATTAAGTTAATCACAACCTATGGCATCTCTTATGTTCTTATGTAACCTGGACACTAATGAAAGTAAGTATGAAAAGGGGAGGTGGGTTTGATGCATTGGTGTCTGACATGCATTTTATGAATTCACATTTTTGTGAATGTCATTTTTGCTCATTCTATTCTGAGCCAAAAAAAAGGTGAAATTAGACTTACCTGCTAATTGTGTTTCCTGGAGTGTAGCCAGTCTAGTACCGGACCTCTGGGTTCCCTATCTCATCCAACAGCTTTGGAGACTGAGAAACTCCTCCTTTTTATGATGTCACCAGTATATCCTCCCGGAATCCACCTCCTGCCCTCAGTAACCTATTGACAAAGCAGACTCAGAGACACAAGTAAGCATTTAACCAAAGAATGAACTCATTTATGCAAGAACTACACAACCCTTAAACCAAAATTCCCTATGACAACTGTGACTAACTCACACAGGCTCCTCCCTCCTCAATGGATAGGAAAAGACCTGCCATAGAAAAACTTGAACAGAGGCTCTTACCTGTAAATGACCTGAATACTTCAGGCTCCTGAAGAACTAAAACCCCTGGGGAGGGACACGGGACTAGACTGGCTACACTCCAGGAAACAATTAGCACGTAAGTCTAATTTCACCTTCCTGATCGTGTAACCAGTCTAGTCCCGCACCTCTGGGTAAGTACCAGAGCAGTGAAACAATCAAATCTGGGAGGGCCCTGGGAGACCAGCCTGAAGTACTGCCGATCCAAAGGCAGTCTCCTCCGCCCTTTGCACATCAAGGACGTAATGCTTCGCAAAGGAGTTCAGCAACAACCAAGTCGCCGCCTTGCAAATCTCCACCGGAGGTACTAGACACACTTCTGCCCACGACGAGGCTTGCGCTCTAGTGGAATGAGCCCGAAGCCCTTCCGGCACCGGCCAACCTTTCAATATGTAGGCCAATGCAATAGCCTCTTTAATCCACCTCACGATGGATGCTTTCGACGCCGTCTCACCTTTCCTGGAACCCACGACGAGAACAAAAAGTCTGTCTGTCAGACCTGCGAAAACTAACCATATGCCGAAGATACTTTTTAAGCGACCTATGGACATCCAACAGGTGCAACCTTCGCGGCCCCGACGTGTCCGCAAACTGCGAAAACACCGGTAGGGAAATCTCCTGATTCACATGAAAAGGCGAAACCACCTTAGGAAGAAAAGCCAGCACTGTCCTCAAAACCACCTTCGAGGAAAAGAATGACAGAAACGGCTCTCTGCAGGAAAGCGCCTGCAGTTCGGAGACTCTCCTAGCCAAGCAAATGGCCAACAGAAACTCTACCTTTAAGGTGAGGTCCTTGAGTGACGCTCAGGACAGTGACTCAAAGGGTTCGTGCTCTAGCACTTCTAAAACGAATGGTAGATGCCACTTTGGGACGAATGGCCTAGACGGCGGGCGCAGCAATGAACCCGCCCGCAAGAAATGCTTAACATCTGAATGACAACCAAGCGTCTAACCTATCTTACCTCTGTAGCAAGATAAAGCCGCTACCTGAACCTGCAACAACGCGGTCGCTAGACCTTTGGCAAAGCCATCCTGCAGGAAATCTAAGATTTGTGGAACGGAGGATTTCAACGCCTCACACTTCCTGACCACGCACCAAGACTCGAAAACTCTCCAGATACGGACATATGCTAGCGAAGTGGACCTTTTTCTAGCCTTCAAAAGGCTAGATAACCACCGACAAATAACCCCTTGCCTTCAACCGTGCCCTTTCAAGAGCCAGGCCTTAAGTGAGAATCGATCCACGTGAGGCATGAACAGGGGTCCCTGCGCCAGAAGATCCGGGCGAGGAGGAAGCCGCCATGGCTTCGCCACTACCAACCTCATCAGATCCCCGAACCAAGGTCTGCGAGGCCAGTATGGAGCAATCAGAATTACTTGACCTTTGAACCACTCGATCCGCTGCAACACTCTTCCAATCAGGACCCATGGTGGAAACACATACAGCAGCTGCCCTACTGGTCACTCCTGAACGAGCGCATCCAAGCCCTCTGACATCCTCTCTCTTTGTCTGCTGAAAAAACGGCTGACCTTTGCCGAGGTAAAGGTTGCCATGAGATCCATGACCAGCACCCCCCATCTGCGCACTATCATTCCGAAGACTTTGGGATGCAGGGCCCATTCTCCTGGATCCACCTGTACTCGACTGAGAAAATCCGCCTGCACATTGTTCACTCCGGCGACATGCGCTGCCGACAGGTCCAGAAGATGCGCTTCGGCCCAATCGCACAGGGCTCCGGCCTCGACTTCCAGCACTACGCTGCTGGTCCCTCCTTGTTTATTGACATAGGATACCGCTGTGGAATTGTCAGAAAACAATTGACCATTGACCAGCAGCTGAAACACCTGCAGCGCTAGGGTCACCGCTCTCAATTCCAACCTGTTGATGGACCAACTTTTCTCCTGAACCGTCCAATGACCCTGCGTGAACATCCCTTGGCAATGAGCAACCCAGCCCAAGAGACTGGCGTCTGATTACGGGCACCCAGGCCGGCGCAGTCAGCGCCCTCCCTCCTGCCAAGGACGCAACCAGCATTGTAGGGACTGACGAGCCTCCTCCGGACAGGGCAATTTCCTGGACAGTGGGTCCTGTTGATGCAACCATTGGCGAAGCAAGGTTCTCTGTAACGGTCTCATGAGCTCTCGCCCACGGGACCGTCTCTATGGCCGTGGCCATCGTGCCCAGCAATTGAAGATAATGCCACGCCGCGGGCACCTTGTATTAAAGAAAAACGGGCTACCAATTTCCAAAGGCCCTTCGCCCTTTCTGCCGTCAGGAACACCTTTCCTGCCTTGGTGTCGAAGCGAGCTCCCAGATATTCTAGATTCTGGGAGGGAACCAACTGACTTTTTGCCATATTGACAACCCAACCGAGCTCCTCCTGAAAAGCCACTACTCGAGCCGTGGCTGATAGGCTCTCAAACCTTGACTTCGCCCAAATCAACCAGTCGTCCAGGTACGGATGCACCAAGATTCCCTCCTTTCTGAGAGCCACCGCCACCATCACACCTTGGTGAAGGTTCGCAGGGCCATCGCTAAGCCGAAGGGCAACGCGCAGAACTGAAAATGACCGAAGGGGACTGCGAACCTGAGAAACTTGTGATGCTCCTGTCTTATCGGAATGTGGAAATAAGCCTCTGATAAGTCTAGTGAGGTGAGGAATTCTCCCCTTTGCACCGCTACAATGACTGACCGCACAGTCTCCATATGGAAATGAGAGACGCGAAGGCAACGATTCACGCCCTTGAGATCTAGGATCGGACGAACGCCCCCTCCCTTTTTCAGGACGAAGTAAATAGAGTAACGACCGTTGCCGCGTTGGTCTGGAGGTACAGGCACTATCGCCCTGAGTTCTAGTAGCCTTCGGACTGTCTCCTGCAATGCCTCGCGTTTGGCGGGCGACTTTCAGGGGGACTGTACGAAGGCCTCTCGCACTGGGCTCAGGAATTCCAGGGCGTATATTTCTCGCACAACCTCTAGCACCCACTGATCTGACGTTACCCGGACCTAGGCAGCATAAAATTCCTGCAACCGCCCTCCTATCGGAAGCAAGGGCACCCAGGCCCCCCATATCTCATTGCTGCTTTTTGGACGTGAAAGAGGAGGAGGAGGTTGATGGACTGAACCCCCATCCCGCACCTCGGAAGGCTGGACCTCTATTAGAGTAACGTCCTTTCTGACCGGAAGAGAATCTCTGGGCCCGAAACCGGCAAAAATCTCGCTGCTGCCCCCTACCAGCTGAGAACTGCCGGCCAGGCTTAGGCTTGTCTTCTGGTAATTTACCCCCTTTAGATTCTCCTAAGTCCTTAACCAGCTTCTCTAAGTCTTCCCCGAACAACAGGCGCCCTTTAAACGGAAGCTTGCTTAATCTAGCCTTGGAGGCACTATCCGCCGCCCAGTTGCGCAGCCAGATACCTACGTGCCGCCACTGCAGAAGCCATGCTCTTAGACAAACCACGCATAAGATCATATTGAAGGTCTGCTAAGTTGGTCTGCTAAGTAGGCCGCGCCAGACTCCAACTTGGCTGCCTCTCCCAAATCCGCACCATCCTGGCCACCCTGTACCCGCTGCGACCAGCGAAGACAGGCTCTAGCAACCCAAGCCCCGCAAATAGCCGCTTGAAGCGACAGGGCATTCACATCAAACACCCGTTTTAACAAAACATCTAACTTCCTATCCTGAGAATCCTTGAGGGCCGCACTGCCTTCAACTGGGATGGTAGTCTTCTTGGTGACCGCCGAGACGGCTGCATCAACCTTGGGAGACTTAAAAAACCTCTTTATCCTGATCCAACAAAGGATATAGGTGGCCCATGACCCTGGATCCCTTCGAAAGGTGCTTCCGGCACGTTCTACTCCTCCTGAATCATCTCCCGAAAAACCCTATGTACAGGGAACGCCCTCTGAGTCTTCCTAAAAACCTGCAGTAAGGGATCCTCCAAGGTGTCATCCTCGGGTGCCCCGGGGACTGGCATATTTAAAACCTTTAGCGCCTCTATTATTAACGCAGGCAGCTTTTCCCTTCAGAAGATGCGCTCCACCCTTGCTTGGTCCTCTCTCTCTGACAGCTCACCTTCTTCCAACTCCTCTTCAACATCTAAGCCGTGGACCTCTAAATTGGACAGCGGCCCCTCCGATGTTACAGAACACTCCGCAGGCACCCCCTCCATACGCTGTCTCTTGGTGCCACTGGGAGGAGCTTTGGCCTGGCCCGGCGACACAGCCCTCTTAATCTCAGCCGACGCCTCAGGGCCCTTCCCCTGCTGAGCGTGAGCAAAGAAAGCATGCTGAAGGAGCGCAACAAAATCCTTCAAAAAAATTGCTGACAAATCCTTGGGCAAAGGTGTCTGAGGAGGCGGCGTGACCAGAGCCGAGGAGGGCCCAGCCACTGGCTCCCCCAAGGACACCTCCTGTAACTGTGAGCTTGAGTTCTCAGACACCGTCCCCTGTCTCATCCCTGGGAAGGTCCATGGAGGCAGTGTCCCTTACACAGGATTTACACACTCCTGAAGAACCCTTCTTCATGCCACAGACTAAACACAGTGGCTTGGAAGGCATGGTAAAGCAAAAAATAACAGGAAGGTAATCTGTCCCTTCAAGCTGTTTTACACACACTCTGAACCCAACAGCTTCACCAGGCCGCAGGACTAAAGCATAACGTCCCTTTTTTTTTTTTTTTTTTTTTTTAACTAAACTCAACTAAACTAAATCTAAAAGGAATTAACTATTCTAAGAAGAGAATGAGCGAGCTTCCCCGTGGTGCCACAGACAGTCGGGAAAGAACAAAATGGCTACCGCATGCAGAAGCAGCGTTCCTATGCTGAGGCGCCACGAGGCAGGGCCCGCTGAGCTCCCTTTGGCGCCAAAATGCTTTCCACAGCCCCCGCATTAAGAAAAAGTGTGTCCTTACCTTTGATGCGCTCAAGGTAAGCAGCCTGCTGCAATCTCACCGGGCTCGCTTCTCTCCGATCCCGGAGAGCGTCTGAAACCGCCGGAGACTGCACACACTCGCACTGCTGTACCCTGTGTGCGATCGGAAGGAGCCTGCCAGCGCATCAACAGACAATCTTCTGTGCGGCTCTGGCTAGGCCGTCTTCCGGGTCTCTCCCCCTTAAAAGTAGCTGACTGTACCGGGGGGACCCCAAAGAGTGAGCTACTGCTTAAGTTCACAGAGTTAGCAGGCGTAGGTGAACCAGAAGCCCACGGAGGAGGGGGGGGGGGGGTGTAAAAGGAGAAAGAGAGAGATGCCTGCAGTCAAACTTAAAGGCACAGTCCTTTAAGTAAAACTCTCCTTCCCAAATAACTAAACCACCAACTAAAATAATTAGGCTTAATTGTTTCTCCAGTAAGCCCAGACCTCCAGGCTCCTATCTATCCAGCTGCTTGGAGACTGAGGTAACTGAGGGCAGGAGGCGGATTCCAGGAGGATATACCGGTGACATCATAAAAAGGAGGAGTTTCTCAGTCTCCAAAGCTGCTGGATGAGATAGGGAACCCAGAGGTCTGGGAATAGACTGGTTACACGATCAGGAAAAATCTATTTGAGTAGCTAACATTGTGACCATACTAATTTATCCTAGGATTAGTGCTAAAGTGAAGACACCACCCTAAAAATGTTTTAGTGTCTATAGCAAAGTATGTTTGAGAATTATGGCCTGAAGTTAACAATCTGCCGTCATGCTATGGAATGTATGAGAATAGACATATCTTAAAATGTCTTAAACCAAAAGGGGCAGACCAGATGAAGAGTTCCTACAAGTATGCGCATTAACCATACAGTTTGACATTGCTCTATGGTTCTACTTTGATATATAATTGCTTGCTGTTTCTTTAAGTTGTTACATTACCTGCTAAAAAGTTATTATAGGAAATCTGTAATACTGCTAGATTCATCTTTATATTAAGATGACAAATTTCTCTCCTCTTCTACTTATAGGGACTACATGCAAAAGGTTTTTGTTCTCCAATAAAATATAGTTCTGTCCATTCATCTGGGGAAAAAATAAAAAACTTTCCAAACAGACACCAAATTTAATTTGGCACAATGAAAAAGGCAATGGGAGTCACACACTTGAAACGACGAGTCAGTATTTTTAGAAAACTGATCTCCCCCCCCCCAAAACTTCTTACTGTTTTTCCAAATGAAACATTATATAAGATATTGGCAAGTGCTACATCACTTAAGTCCTTTCCTCTCAGTAGGCTGATTCAGGGCAGTATTCCAATTTGCACAGCATAACCCATTGTGGTATAAATTCAAAGTTTAGAAAGCAGAGAAGAGTGGGCTACACAGACAAGCATAAAAGCTATACTAAGCTATACAAGGTGCCTAATACAGTCAAACCTCGGTTTTCGTATGCCTTAGTTTTCGTACGATTCGGTTTTCGTTGAGATTTTGTCCCAGTTTTCATACATTGTCTCGGTTTTCGTACAGTTGAAAATGGAGCACCATCTTGTGGCCAGAAGTGGGATTTTCTTTATTTTGATTCTCTTGCTGATTGTCTTCCATATGCCAACAAGAGTCTTTAATAAAGGTAAAAGTGATATTAAATGTTCATTTATCCATTTCATTAGTCATTTATATTTATTCCTCATTGTTTTCTTATGTAAAAATATAGTTATGCATAAAATGTATTTTTTGTTATTTTTGGGTGTCTGGAACAGATTAATTGGATTTACATTATTTCTTATGGGAAATATTGCTTCAGTTTTCATACATTCGGCTTTAGTCAGACTTTTTCAAACGGATTAATCACGAAAACCGAGGTTCCACTGTATCTAAAGGTAAGAATTCCACCATCCCTTAAGCAAGTTGTGTTGGAAAACTATTCCCAAATTCAGGCTTCTTCATGCACTCTTACCGGAGTCCATTTTGAGATGAATCAACATATATGCGATTAAAAACAAAACCCACAATCTTATTTTAATTATAGAGAAAGTCTTTAATTGCATTCGAGAGAATAAAAAAAAAAATTATGCCATCAGTACACAGGCTCCACCAACGCCTTTTATTTTCTCTTCTGCTCTCCTGCTGAAAAATTTGGCTTTCACAATCACAGGCTGTTTGGGAAGTTTGCCCTTGCCCAGAACTTTATAATAACCCTAGAAAAATAAGACAAAAAGTTATTGAAAATTCGTCCTTCCTTAATCATCCCATTTAAATGTGACGTCAAGAGGTCCCTTTTTTGAAGAAAAGCTATCTGTAAACCAGTTTGGGCACTGTGATTCCACAAACTGAACACTAAGGAATTAAAAATTGAGCACACTATCTTTTCATCCATTTAGCTTTAAGAAAGATTAACAGTAGAAAGTTTATGTATATGCAATGCTACACACACCTTCTTATAATGGAACCGCATTACTCATAAGCTGTTGCTTAGTAGACATTTAAGCTTAACAAAGTCAGTCAATCCTCGATGTTTTCATAAGACTAAACTTATGAAAATCTTTTATGGAATTTTCCTAGCTTAAAGCCTACTCTTTCAAGATAGTGGCTCATTGATATTCAAAATCTCTCGGTCGTTCTTCGCAACATTACAAAAAAAAAGCTAGCCACTGAGAATCATTTGCAATAAACTTCAAAAAGGATCAAAAATACTTCCTGTTAAACTGTCAGTGGGAACAGCAGACTGGGGAATACATGTGTTCCATTAATCTAAAAGCAAAGAAAGCTTCAGGCCACTTCCAATCTCACAGGAGAAATGTCTCTGAATGGGTTAATTTTGCAAACTTGTGCTCTATAGTGCAAACAAAGTGATGCACCTCAAATGTTCCCGATGTCTGCTCTAATCATAATGGAAATGTTACTGAACCGGTGACTGACTGGGTTATATGAAACTTCAGCCAGTGAATAAAGTCTAGTAGTTGCTCTTCGAGAACAATAGCACACCAAGACAACAAGCAGTGCCAAGATGTGACTCTAGTCTCGGTAAAAAAGTACACTGGGGATTTCTAATACAGAGATTGCATGTGGTTACTTAACATCTTTACTTGTGAAGTAACCGTTTTAGAATTAAATCAAAATTTAGCTATACAGTGGTTATCAATCCAGTCCTTCGCAGTATCCTAACTAAACAGTCTTTCAGACTTCTTACTGAAAAGGCATGAGATATATCCACATGTACTGAGATGCAGAACCAAGTTAATTCAATGCAATTCGTGTATATTCGTTATGGACAGCCTGAAACCCTGACTGGCTAGAGCTGTGCTTCAATCCTGCCTTCAGGATAACAATGAAAATGCTCAAGAGAGATTTGCCTGGACTATGCAGATCTATTTCATGCATCTTTGTTGTGGAAATTTGTACAGACTGGGGATGTCCAAGGACTGGGTTGAGAATCAGTGAGCTATAGTGCTCCTATGAGAAGGACAGAGCACAATTCTTCTTAATGAAAATATGCAAAAGCATGCATTATTCCATAGGATCTAGCACAAACTAATAAGGACAGTGCATTGAAGCTCGCATAAAAATCTACAAAAAACATGCATTACAAAATAGGGCTAAAAGGTTACTCTCATTGGCTTGATATTTTTTATAGCAGCTCTTCACTTTCATTAACACCTACTACTACCCAAATTTAAAACCATTTGCCAAAGGAAACTATGCATGACTTCTCGCTCCCTTACTCTATTTTCTATTGTTGTTACCTACAGATGGGAAGGAAATGTAAAGGGTTGGAAGATATCAGAAAACATGAGACAAGATAGAAACAAACTGCAAGGTGACTATAGTAATCTGCTCACTCACTGAGTGTACAACATCAATGATGGGGGCTGGTCCCTCTGGGTTTTTAGCTGCATTGAGCCTTGTCTGCTCACTGACAAGTGTCCACAGTTTATCCAAGTTGATAGTTGGACAGAAGTATTGATTTTTCTTCAGATGCAAGTGTCTCATGCCAACTTTTCCAAAGTAACCTGGGTGACTATGCACATGCAAGAAAAAGAATAAATTTTAAGAAAAAAATAAGCATCTGGCTTAACTATGGCAAAAAGCACAAGCTATCACTACAGATTACAACACAGATGTATTTGTCTGAAGTAATAAACATGGTTAAACTTAATGAAAAGCTAAAATAAAATTTGTTGATTTAACCACCACCACAAGGATTTAAACTTCAAGATATGTATAAGATTAAAAACCTCATCTAAATTCAGTTCCATGTGGCATGTTTGAGAAACTATTGTTTTTGGCACCCTTTATGCAAAAACCTTAACACAAGGACTTGGAGGAAGTGACATCACCTCACTGCATGGTAATGTGAATCACTAGCTCTGGTGTTGATCCCCGCCAAGTGTGCCATGTGTGAGAGCACCAGAGGATGGGTGTCCCCCAAGTCAGCTAAACGTCATGCAAGAGTGAAGGAGCAGCAGCCATGATAACCTGGAGGAAGACAGCGGATCTCCAAGACTTTGCATACTCGGGGAACAAGAGGGCTGTGGAGATTCTAAAATGGCAGCTGGTGTGGCAAGGAGCTCCGATATGGAGGAAGAGAACGAAACAGCAGAGCAATGTTCTGACTAGATTGTAAGCTCTGATGAGCATTACTGACGGGCAGGGACTCTTGTATTCTGGCTGACTCTTGTTGGTTAGTTGTACAGCGCTGCGTGCGTGGCACTCTATAAGTGTTAAATAGTAGTAGTAGCAGCAGTGATGCTTGAGCAGATTTCTAAAACGTGAGCTCTGGAGCTGGTTTGCTGAGCTGAAAGCAGAAGCGGCTGAGGCAAAACAGGAGCTGAGCAGCATGGTCAGCAAATTGAAGGTGGAGTTAGTAGAGCTAGGCCATTGGGGTCATAGCATGTAAGAAATGCCTGGAAAAATTGGCTAAGATGGCAGGGGAGAAGACAAAGGCAACCTTACTATTGAAATAAGAAGATATAGAAAACCGGTCCAGGATCTAAAGAGTCACTGTATGCCTGAGGAACCAACTACTCAACAATGCTATTGAGCTTGTCCCACCCAACAAAATAAGTCGGTACTTCTAGTCAAGATTTTTCTTAACCCTACCCCCCAAACCCCAGAAGGGCTTCCACCTGATCCTCAACCTCTGTCATCTCAACCTCTTCTTAAAGAGGCAAGAAATCAAGATGCACTTCTGAACACCATACTTCCCTTGCTCAGCCACCAGGATCGGCTTGCCTTTCTGGATCTGAAGAATGCCAGTTCTCACATACCCATTCATCCACTTCAATGGAGGTTATCTTCGCTTTACGTTTTGACAGACACTACCAATACAAAGTCCTACCCTTCGGCCTCTCATTAGCTCCCAGTGTCTTCACAAAGTGCCTAGCAGTAGTAGCCGTCCACCTATGGTGCCAAGGCCTCTATGCCTACACCTATCTCAATGACTGTCTCAGTTCAGGGGGATCAAAGGAGGACGCAGTCAAAACTGTTCAGGTCACTTCTGCCATCTTCCATGCCCTGGGCTTCTTCATGAACACGAAGTTGTCTGAGCCCATTCCTCAGCAATGGTTGGACTTCACAGGTGCACACAGACACTCTTCAGGCCAAAGCCTTCCTCCCCAAGCAGAGCCAAGGCCTTACACCTCCTCAGCATCAACCTAACCACACACCAGACAGCATGAGCCCGTATGCTCCTGCAACAGCTGGGGCACATGGCTGCTTGCATTCATGGTGTTCCACTAGCACGGCTACACGTGCCCCCCCCCCCCCCTACAGTGGCATCTCAAGCTCAACTTGTGTCAACGCTCCCAGTCTCTATGCTCCATTATCCCCACAGGGGGAGGGGGGGGCAAACACCAAGCAGTCCTAATGAACAGCTTTCTGTAGTTGTGCCTTCCAGGCACCTCCTCACCACCTTAGTCTGACTAACGATGCCTCCCCAACAAAGCTGGGGAGCACACTTGAACGAGCTTACCATACAGGGCACATGGTCCCGTCAAGAAACAGTCCTGCACATCAGTGCATTGGAGCTTCATGCTGTCTACTATGCCGTCAGTCTTTTCCAGCTGGATCCATCAGAAGACTGTCCCTCTACGCACAGACAATCATGTTTTACAACAAGCAGCAAGGTGGTGCAGGGTTTCTTCAGCTCTGCTGCAAAGCTTTGTGCCTCTGGGCCTTCGCTCTCTCCCTTGGAACGACGCTATGGGCAACATACCTACTGGGAGCCCCCTAAAATCAGCTCACCAATAAGCTAAGCTGCCAACTGGGCCTGCATGAGTGGTCCCTCGACCCTTGGGCAAACCAGACATAGATCTCTCTGCCTTGGCCAAAAATTCTAAATGCCCTGTCTTCTGCTCCATCCGACCCTGTCAACGCTGCTGGACACCCAATGCCATCATTTATAAACTAGAGACAGGGGCTTCTATACGTCTTCCTACACCTTCTGCTCATCATGCGTGTCCTCTTAAAAATCAAAACAGAACAAGGCCTCAGTCATCCTCATAGCACCAAGGTGGCCTCACCAACTCGGGTTTCCTCATCTCCTAGCGCTCCTGCAATAAATCTCCCATGCCACTGGAAACTCAACCGTGCCTCCTGCTCTGTCCTAATCTCCAGCACCTTTCCTTTATAAAGCAGTGGCTTTAGGGAACCACATATTAACCAATTCTATGCCTCAAGATGTCCTTGCCATCTCTGCATCACAGAAGCTAGCAACACAGTACTCTTATTGATGCTGTTGTTGTGTTAAGTGCCATAGACTCTTGGCGACCCTCTGGATAGTTGTCCTAAATTGTGTCCAATCAGACGGATCATTGTTGACAGACGGTACCCGTAGCTGCTGTTATTGTATTGATCCATCTCATTGCTGGCCTTTCTTTTTGCGTTGACCTACCTTGCCAAGCATGTCGTCTCTCCCTAATGATCTCTCTTCGCATAATTTGTCCAATGTATGAAAGTCGAAGTCTTGTCATCTGAGCTTCTAAAGAAAGCTTAGGTTTGATCTCCTCTAGTACAGACTGGTTTATTCTTTGGACAATCCATGGTATACACAATATTCGTTGCCAGCACTATAATTCAAAGGCATCAATAATTCTTCCTGTATCTTTGTACGGAGAGACATCTCTGCTCTTGACAATCTTGTCTAGCTCCTTCATAGCCATTCTGCCATGAGTAATGCAAGGATTTCTTGGCTGCTTGTTGCTTCTTTATTGATAGTTGATCCAAGTAGGTTAAAGATGTCCACTATTTCAATTTCTTCTCCATCAACGATGAACTTATTGATTTTGTCATGACCTTTGTCATATTTACATTAAGCTGCTGGCCATTTTGAAAGCTGGGGAAATTGCTCCGCGAGGGCTCCGTCGGCGCCGACGTCACCCATATGTGAGGACTGACTTCCTGCTTGGTCCTGGAGAATAAGACTATGTTCCCTGATCTTGAGAAGCAAATGTTTCAGCTCATCTTCACTTTCAGCCAGTAATGTATCATCAGCATAGCTAAGGTTGTTGATGTCTTCCACCAATCTTCACACCTCTTGTCTTCATATAATCCTGCTTCTCTGATGATTTCTTCTGCATATAAAATTAAACACGTAGGGCAAAAGCATGCAACCTTGTAATACACATTTGCTGATTTTAAACCATTCCATTTCTCCTTGTTCCATTCAAACTGTTGCTTCTTGATTAATGTAAAGGTTATGCAAGAGAGCTACCAAGTGTTCTCGTATACCCATGCTTCTTAATATGGCCCAGAGGTTTTTCATGGTTTACACAGTCAAAAGCCTTGCTGTAGTCAATAAAGCACAAATAGATGTTCTTTTGGTATTCTTTAGTCTTTTCAAGGCTCCATCTCACATCCGCGATGATGTCTCTCGTTCCTTGCTCTTTCTTGAACCCTGCTTGCACTTCAAGTAGTTCTTGTTCCAGGTGTGATTGTAGTCTGTTGAATAATCTTCAGTAGAATCTTGCTGGCATGTGGGATCAGAGCAATTGTGCAATAATTTCCAGTCAGATCACCTTTCTTTAGTATTGGTATAAACAAAGATCTTTTCCAGTCAGTTGGCCATGTCGTCTTCCAAATTTCCTGGCAGAACCTTGTAGGTATGGTAACAACTGTATCAGATTGCTGTAATACTTCTAAGGGGAATGCTATCAATGCCTGGTGCTTTGTTCTTTGATAAGGCTTTCAATGCTGCTTCAACTTCTTTCATCACCAATGGTTCCCGATCATAAGGTACAGGTTGAAACGGCTGTTGGTCCACTTGATCTTTATCATATAAAAACTCTGTATATTCCTTCCACGTTTTCTTGATCTTCTCAGCATCATTCAACATAGAACCTTGAGCATCTTGTAACATTCCAAGGCTTTCAATGCTGCTTTGATGACTTCTTTCAATCACCAATGGTTCCTGATCATAAGGTACAAGCTGAAACGGCTGTTGGTCTACTTGATTTTTATCATATTAAAGCTCTGTATATTCTTTCTACCTTTTCTTGATCTTCTCAGCATCATTCAACATAGATCCTTGAGCATTCTGTAACATTCCAATTCGAGACGGGAATTTCTTTAACTCTCGTAGCTTTAGGAAAGCCAATCTTGTTCTTCCTCTAATAGTTTCTGCTTCTATTTCCTTGCATGCATCATTGCAGTACTTCTCCTTGTCTTGTCTTTCTGCACATTGGAAATCTCTTGAGTTCTGAGATTGCCTAGAAATACGAAGAAGCTAAAGCCAGAGGAGAATGAAAATTGCCTCTGAGTTTCTTCGGTCATCTATTTAGCCGTTTTTGCTTTTTGACCTTTTGTAGGGATGTCTCGCTTTCTTTCAATACAACCTTCTTGATGTCATCCCATAACTCTTCTGAAACTCTGTCACCTGTATCTAAAGCAGCAAATCAATTTTGCAGGTAGTCTTTAAATTCTGGTGGTATATTCTCAAGATCATATTTTGCTACATTGATGAGTGGCTTGCTCTTTTTAAACTTTAGCTTGGGAGATCACGTGAGCACATGAGCGGGTGAGGACGCTCCTCATTGTGCTCCCAGGCCACCCTAAGAATCTTGTGCTTTATTCGGCAATCTATTGTGTGGGGTGCTTTGGAATTTAACTATCTTGTCTGGTAGATAGTGCTTGCCTGACCTACCCTGAGCTGCGCGGTGCGGAGGGGCCATGAAAGCGGCGACAAGGCGGGAAAAGACAGCGGCCACCCGAGACCCTAAGATGGCGTCCACAGCAAAGGCCACAACGACGCCTGATTCCCCGGGGAAAGACAGCGTGGACTCCGGCCCGGAGGAGTTGGCGCTCGAAGTAGCCAAACTTCTGGAGCCCAAATTTGATGCTGTATTGCAAAAGTTGGCAGAGATGAGCGATACATTTGGCGAGCTCACAAAGCGAGTCGAAGAAGTTGAGGAAAGGGTGACGGTGCTTGAAGATGGCGAATTAGCGTTGGAGCGTTGCACTCATCAGCAGCAGAAACAAACTGATGCTCTTCTGCTTAAAGTAGATGATTTAGAGAACCGCTCCCGCAGAAACAACTTGGGCCTCATCGGGGTGCCGGAATCTTGGACGGCCCCCCAACTCTTCTCTTTATTTGAAACCTGGCTGCCGAAAGAGCTGGGTCTCGTGGAGCTGCAAGGCCAGATCAAGGTGGAGAGAGCGCATCGGCTTGGGCAGTTACGAGAGGATCGGGCCAGGCCCAGACCAGTTTTAGCCCGCTTGCTGGATTTTCATCAAAAGACTTTGCTCTTACAGGCGTATAGAAAGAAACGTGACTTGAAGTTGGACAATGCCCCAATATTTCTCTTCCAGGACTACTCGGCGGCATTGGCTGCGAAGCGCAAGAAGTTCTCGCCGCTTTGCAGCGATCCTATCAACGGCGGCATACGATTTGCGCTCAGCTATCCTGCGACTCAGAGTCTTCCATAAAGGCGAGACTCACTCCTTTGAGCAAGTAGTAGCGGCGCGGAAGTTCCTTACTACCATCTTATCTGGACCCGCGCTTGTTGCCTCGTGAGGCCTTCAGTTTGGAGATGGACTGCCTGACGGTGGGCCTTCCCATAGTAGGGTCACTTGAGGGTGGCGCTTAGGCTGCTCAGCCTGTATATTTGGTGCTTGCGCTCTTGGAACATTACTTGGGACATTATATTGCCTCAGGACACTCGTCATCTAAGGGGGCCTGGAGGCGCATGGACAGTGATCTCATCCCTGGTTGGGGATGCCTTGCATTAGCAAGGGTTGTTGCTGTTGGGGAGGGATTTGGGTGTATGGGGGGATGATTGAGAAGAGGTGCAGTGGCAGCATGGCTGAGTGTGAGGGTGTGTGTGGGTCTGTACTGGCTTGTACGATTGAGTCTGGTGTGGTGCATGGGCCCCGGGTTGGAGGGGGGGGGGGGGGAGTGGGCTGGGGCGGGATGGTGGGCACATGAGGGGTGCGGGAGGGGGGATAGGTTGCACACTTCTACAGGGGGGCTGAGGGTAGTTTCTATGGGACTGTTGGGTACGGGCTGCAGTTACATTGGGTGGTATCCTGTCCTGGGAGATGGGGATCCACAAAGTCCAGGAGTCGAGGCTGGGCGACTCCTGGAATGCTTGTTTCGCTTTGTCCTTGGAGTAACCCCTCTACTAGTGTATGGCTAGTGTCAAAATAGCTTCCTGGAATGTGGGGGGTATAGGCTCTCCCATTAAGCACACTAAAATCCTACAATCCCTCAAACGCAAAGGGGTCCACATAGACGTTGATTAGAGATTAGGTGGCGGCCGCCTATGGAGCTTCTTCGGGCACTAGACGGGCAGGGGTCGTGGTCCTGGTGAAGTGGGGGATCCCCTTTGAGGTCCAAAAGCTAGAGGCTGATCCGGGGGGGGGGGGGGGGGAGATATGTCTTGCTACATGCTAAGCTCTATAACGAGGACATATGGTTCGCCAACATCTATGCCCCAAATATATATGACCATGCCTTCTTTCGTAAATTGCTGTTTGTCCGAGGGGCGGAACGACAGAAATTGATTTTGGCTGGGGATTTTAACTGCCCTCATGAACCGCTCTTGGACAAATCCCGGTGTAGTGGGTCTGAGGCCTGGCGGAAGCGGGGGGTGGGCTATCTCTGTAGGATGGGGGATATGGTCGACATCTGGCGTCTTCTCAACCCCGGGACCCATGAATATACCCACCAATCTAGAGCTCACCTATCCTGGTCACGCATTGACTATATCCTGGTGAGCGAAGGGGCGGTTTCTAAGGTGCAGCAGGCAGGGATTGAACCTGTGGTGATCTCAGACCATGGGTTGGTGTGGATTACTTGGGAAGGTCAAGGGGCCCTGTGTAGGCAGTGGAGATTCCCGGCCTACTTGTGGGAAGATTTAGACTTTCAGAAATACCTAGCAGATCAATGGGATGAATTCCTCTCTTTCAATGATACGCCCCAGTGCCCGCCGGTTCTTCTGTGGTCATGAGGGGGGCCATTATTTCTTACTGTGTGAAGCGGCGTAAACATTTAGACCGTAGCTTGTTGCTGTTGGAGCGTAGAGTGCGGGACTTACAACACAGGTCGAGCAGGACGGCGGATAGGAAGTTACAGTTAGAGTGTGTTGGGGCCCAGGCGGCGCTAAATGAGTTACTTCAGAGGCTATCCACCATCAGCCAACGCAGATAGCGCAACTTTTTCGTCAGTTTTACGCTGGTCTATACACTGAGGAGCCGCGGGACTACGCGAGCGGACGCGCCTTCCTGGACTCGCTGCCTCTTCCCGCTTTGGCGGAGGAGGACTTACGGCGGTTGAATGCGCCGTTGACGGTGAAAGAAATTCAGCAGGTGATTAAACGAGGGAAGACTCATAAGGCCCCGGGCCCTGATGGGTTCAGTTATGAGTATTATAAGATTTTGACCGCTCGGCTTGCTCCCTCTATGGTAGTCATGTTTGATGAGGTCCGGAAGCTGGGTGAATTTCCTAGAGATATGCGGTGTGCCAACATTACGGTGCTCCCGAAGCCGGGGAAGGACCTGACAGATCCGGCCTCGTACTGACCGATTTCTCTTATCAATTGTGATATGAAGATCTTGGCATCGGTCTTGGCAGCGAGGCTCAATCCCATACTACCGCTGCTTATCGATCCTCGGCAGGTGGGCTTTGTGCCAGGAAGGGAGGCGGCCACAAATATTGCTAAGTTACTTCTGGGGATGGAGTACTGCTTGCACAAGGGAACAGATCTACTTTTGGTGAGTCTAGACGCGGAAAAGGCATTCGACAGAGTAGCATGGATTTTCTTGTGGGATGTGCTGCGCGGCTTCGGATTCAATGGGGAGTTTCTGCAGTGGCTTCAAGTCTTGTATGCTCACCCCATGGCTTGGGTAGGTGTAAATGGTGTTTTCTCGGAAACTTTTGTGTTGGAGAGAGGTACGCGTCAGGGGTGCCCCCTATCTCCCCTTTTGTTTGTGTTGGCCCTGGAACCTCTCTTACGGGCAATTCAGAGCGACTCACAGATTGGCGGGGTCGACATGGGGGGGGATGCTCTCAAAGTCAGTGCCTTTGCGGATGATATGCTTTTGTGTCTGACTCAACCGCAGCATTCCCTGGCGCGTGGGCTGCAGGTCATAGAAGACTTTGGCAGTTTTTCGGGCCTCAAGATTAACACTTCCAAGTCACTGGTACTGGATGTGGGCGGACGTGTAAGGCCGTCTTGAAATGGAGCCTTCCCGCTGGTGTGGGCTGAAGGTTCATTAAAATACTTGGGAATCTGGCTGCCGGATCGACCCGAAAACCTCTACCAGGCCAATATCCCTAGAATGCTTGATAGATCCAAAGAAGTGCTCGGGAACTGGCGGGGGTTGCCCCTATCCCTGAAGGGGAGGGTAGCCTTATTTACTATGGTTGAGTTCCCCAGATGGTTGTATGTACTACGGATGCTGCCTATCTGGGTACTCGCTCGAGATTGGAAGCGATTGGAGGGCCATCTCCGGGGCTTCTTATGGGGCGGTAGATGTGCGCGGATCCCGCTCAAAGTTCTTTGGCGGCGGGTGGGTGAAGGGGGGTTAGGATTTCCATCCCTCCGACAATTTAATCTCCGGTACATGCTTCGTCACCTCTGGGGTCTTTTAGGGGAAGTGGGGGGTGCGCCCCGGTACGACAGTTGGCTTGGCTTTGTGCTCCCTATCACAGTCTTTATGTGTTACATATGGAGCGCCTGTCCGGGTTACGAATGAGTGGAGGGGGGGTGTATATGGGTGCCCTTCGGGTAGCTTGGCGAGCGTTATGTTCTCACCTGGGCTGGAATTCGAAGAGGTCGCTTCTGCTCCCCCTGGCGGGGAATCCTGACTTCCCCCCGGGGTGGACTGAGCATAATGTATTTCGATTTTGGGCGGACCGGGGGTTGCTGTGCTTGGGGGACCTGTGCATTCCGGGGAAGTCGTCTCTTGACAGTTTCCAGGCCTTGTCAACACGCTATCAGCTTCCCAAACACCAGTTCTATGGATACTTGCAGGTGCGACATTATTTCAGTAGTCTTTGGGGGCCTGAGCTGGCTGAGCTGGGAGCCGCAGTTGGGACCCCTCAGGAATCCTTGCAGATCCTGCTGGAGAGAGACAGGGGGAGGCAGGAGTACTGGCAAATCATTTACCCGAGGGTTGATGACTCCCCTCTCGTGGCACTGGTGAGTCGCTGGCGCAGCGATGGGGTGGAAGAGCTGACAGTGGACCTTTTGAAGGATGCGTTTGGGCGGATTAAACAGGGCTCCCTCTGGATTTATCTACAGGAAATGCAATATAAATTTCTCTGGAGAGCTTACATTACTGATAAACGGGCTCACCAATTAGGCATACAGCCATCCCCCCTGTGTGTGTGGTGTCAGAGGGAAGTAGGTACCCTCTTGCATCGCTTTTGGGAATGCCCCTCAGTGCGCACTCTCTGGGCCCAAGCTTGTGCAAAGATGGAGGGCTGGTTGGGCATAAAGGGAGTCTGGAAGCGGACGGTGTGTTTATTTCATGAGTGGGGCTTTTCCACCCTCCTCCTGACCCCGGTCCAGCGGAGACTCTTGGAAAGGGGCTTTATGCTGGTTAAGGCGGCCTTATTGAGTCGCTGGATGGAACCTGCACCTCCAGGGGCGTTGTTGGCGTGGGAGCGGGCCTTGGTGGAGTTGATGTACATGGAAAAGTTAACAGCGAAGCAGCAAGGGGGCCAGCACTGGGATAGGTACCTAGATTTATGGTCTCCTGTCATCCATAGCCTTGCACCGAGAAAGCGCAGTGTGGTACTGAATGTCTAACGCAACTCTTGTAGGGGGGCACCTGAGGTGGTAGGGTGTGCAAATGAGTGGGTGTCTTTGATCTGGGATGGTGGTTTCCCCTCCCTAGGACTGTGACGTCTTGTATTCATCGTTCTCACTTTGTATCTCTGTCCCTGTGATTTACCCATCTGTTGTACTCCCATGCTCCCTGTATCCCCTGTGTGCTTGCTGGGTGGGTGGGGGGGGGAGGGTTAGGGGGGGTGGGAGTGGGGTTATGAGTGCCTAAGAACCGGGATTGTTTTACTGAGGCACTATGGATGCCTACATTGAGGTGGGTGTTTGGTTCCTTTGTGCCAGACGGCAGCACTTTTGTTCTTTTCTTGATACATGGTTAACTCTGTAATTGTCTGCAATTGTTCATGCAGTTGTTTGTTCCTGTTATTTGAAAAGTCAATAAAAATGATTTGAACTAAACTTTAGCTTGAGTTTGCATACTAGTAGTTGGTGATCTGTACTACAGTCAGCTCCAGGTTTTGTCTTTGTTGATGTTATAGAGCTTTTCCATCGTTGACTTCCACAGATGTAGTCAATTTGTTTTTTGTACAATCTACTGGAGGAAGTCCATGTGTACAGTCGCAACTTGTGTTGCTGGAAGAAGGTGTTTGAGATGAATAGATCGTTGGTCTTGCAGAATTCTATCAGTCTTTCTCCAGCTTAATTTCTGTTGCCAAGTCCATATTTTCCAACCATTTTGCCACCTTCTGTGTTGCCAACCTTTGCGTTCTAGTCACCCATGACTATCAAGCTATCCTGTTTGCATGTTCTGTCAATTTCAGCTTATACTTGTTCATAGAACTCAATTTCATCCTCATCTGCAGCTGTTGTTGGAGCATATACTTGAATTATAGTTGTGTTGATAGGCATTCTTTATAAACAAATAGAAATTAAGTGTTCCCTGACTGCATTGCATTTCATTACAGTTCTTGCAAGTTTCTTATTTATAAATGCAACACCATTTCTTCTCTCTCTTTCATTTCCAGCATAGTAGACCAATTGATCATCTGAAGTGCCCAATGCCAGTCCATTTCAGTTTGGCGACACCCAACAGATCAAGTTATACACGTTCCATTTCATTCTTGATCACCTTCAACTTCCCTTTGTTCATGCTTCGTACTTTACATGTCCCAATATGTAAGACATCTTTGTAGCTTCTGACTCATTCCATGCCCAGCTACATCAGCAGTTAGATGTCCCAAGGCCTTTGATCCAACCACATCATAATTGATAGCTTTACTCTGAAAAGTCTTAACTCCTCCCCAGTAGCCATCTGAGTGCCTTCCGACCCAGGGGTCTCATCTTCCAACAGTATAGTGCAATTTGTTTTGTTGTGACTATCGAGTTTTTGTGGCAAGATATGGAAGTAGATTGCCAGGCCTTTCTTCCACACAGTTTAAGTTTAGTGTTATTGCCATTGTCACAGAAATGTGATCCTCCGCCACCACCAGTGTCCCATTCTGTTGTTGCCCAGATGGGTGGTTTTGTCTTGTTCACATTCTCAATTGCAGGAGAGTTCTTTTGTATTAATACATCACACTGGAACACTCTGCAGATCCTCAAAACTTTTACCATCCTTTGAGCCCAATAATCCAGGACAGCTGGCTTCCAAGCAAACCACCTCTTCTTGGATAGTGGACTGCATGTTTTTTAGAAATAATTTACCATTCTGCATTTTACTTTCTCAGTCCCTCCCTCTGGAATACTTTACCTCCCGCTCTCTGTCTTGAGCCATCCCACAACAGATTCAAATCGCTACTCAAAACAAGCATCTTCCAGAAAGCCACCTACTGAACCCCCCTTCTTGACCATCTTAATACTTCTGTCCCACAACCCTTTGTTGCCCTTCTTTTGAGTGATTGCTCTTTTCTTTCTCTCCTGTCACAATATGGCATTCTTTTCCTTCTTTTTTACCTATATTTTCTCTTATCTTAATTGTACACTGCCCTGCTGCTTCTTTGTTAAGGACAGTATATCAAATGCGAATAAACAAACATGAGTAAGCCGCCCTACCATCTCCAGCACGCATTGGTCCCCATAGTCTTAGAGCCACTGCTGCATTTATCGCCAGCTTGGCTTCTGAATTCCTGCAGGACATCTGTGGAGCAGCTACCTGGACCTCCCATCCATACTTTCACGAAGCACTACAGCCTGGACCGCTCCTCAGTAAAAGACTTTGCCTTCAGCCATGTGGTTCTCCAGAACCACTTTGCCAGTTTAACACTGTCCTCCACCCTAGGGCTGCAACAAAAAAGCACCCCTGCAAACAAAAAAGACATGGAACTTAATGCAGCAGCCCTCAGCTCTGGACTCACCGGTTTTAGAGTGTGCCTGCACCCGTTTGTCTCCAGAGAAAGCATAGTGGCTTACCTGTAATGGGAGTTCTCCTTAGACAGCAGGGGTATGCAGCCACTCACCCTCCTGCCATTCCAACCACCAACAACGAAGGGGGGGAGGAAGAGGACAAGAGTGCACAAGATCCTTCTATATTCTGGAACTTCAATGGTGCTTCAATTTCAACTAATTTTTGCTGCTTTGGTATGAACTGGCATATTTGGAGGCAAGCGGGCATACATGCTCAGGAGGTACAAAACGTCTCTGGAGCTAAGAGATCCAGGCAATGAAAGCTTAGTCTAAGACTTTACCTTCAGAGTGTGGCTGCATACCCCTACTGTCTATGGAGAACCCCCGTTACAGTTAAGCTACTATGCTGTCTCATTCAGCCCCCCCCCCTCCATTCACACTGTAGCCCCATACCTCCTGCACATCACACATACTGCCCAACCCCCCCCCCCAGCCAGTTTCCTTTCCATCTTCAACATACACAAACCTAATATCCACACCACATCGTAACAAATCCATGCACGCCATCAGTGCAGAAAACAGAAAGAGTCCTTAAGCTTTCAAGTGGTCAGTCCTTTCTTTTCCTTCCCGGCTCCATCCTTTGGCATCGCTGTCCATCCCAATTGCCTCGGCTCTCTCAGCCCTATCTTCTTCGGTAGATCCAGTCCTGTCTTCAACACTCCAGCCTCCTTCAATACTCAACATTACAAAAAATGGCCACACGTGGAAGACATGCAAACACTAGTCCAAATGGACATAGCCATCTATATTTAAGCTGTTCTCTGTGTAGTTGTGAGATGACACCTCCCATGCCCTTCGGCTGTTGCAGGGTCCCTGTTGCCAAATCTGCAGAGATCGTCATGCGATACCCCTGCACCTCAGACCTATCCAGGGTCTGCATTTATGCCGCAATACACTCCTTTACCTCAGATGATGAATGCATATCACAGTTTCTCTGGGCAAGTTCCCCTATGGAGCCACTAAGGCTCTATGAGCTGTCCAGCTTTATTTCAGGTAATTTCTCCTCTTGATCCCCTTTCCACAGAACTGCCTGACATATCACTACTGCCACTTTTTTGCAGTCCAGAAACTCAGGTTCCCATGGCATACCACATATCCTTAGTTATTGTGCCTGGATCAGTTTTCTAAATCTTCTAATTTTAACAGTAAGGTTTCCTTTGCCTTCTCCCAGAGGCAGGTTGGGGGGGAGGGTTGGAGAAATTGAGCTTGTACCCCCCACTGCACGATGGAAAGCACCCCGCTGTCTGTGGTGATGGAATGCCATGCCTCTAGAAAGTGTTGAATGTGGCTGCCTACTGGTTGGTAGTTAAAAGCTGGGGGGTGGGTTTAGGAATGGTGGTTTGAGAAAACAGTTGCATTGAGTGTAGGGCTGAGACTGGAGGCATTACTGAGGTGGCACGGGTAAGGCTGGTGACAATCTTATTATTTTCAATAGGGAGGAACTGACTGGCAACGTGTGGAGGATGTTTATTCTGCTAACTGGACTGCGAGTTCCTGGACGGTGGAAGAGTGATCCTTTACCTCAGATACAGCCTCTTGAACTTTGCAGCCAAAAAGAGTGTCTGCTTGATGAGGCTGGTCTGCTAAGCATTCATGAAGATACTCCCCGAATCCATATACATGGAGCCAGGTGGTCTGTCTGACTGAGATGGCTGTGGAATGCACTACTGAATCACAGATGCCACAGATGATGTGGTAAAGGGATTCATGCAAGTCAGTCACCAGTTATGGACCAGAGGCAGGATCATCCAGCTGGAGGAGATCATGATGGTAGTGGAGCATCTGTAGTTGGCAAGCTAGAATCCGCAGTAGGTGAGGTCATCCACTTGTTTGTTTGTGGAGGCCCTAGGCGGGGGGTGGGGGGGAGGGTTAGGAAGGCACTCACTCACAATGGATTCACAGGGCCTCCAGTGATGTGTGTAAGCCCTGGAGTGACCCCACATCCTTGTCCAATGGCAGCAGGGGTTGCCAGTCAGTCAGTGAGGGGGTGGGACGGAGATTCTGGGGTCAGCAGGCACCTCTAGGGGTGAAGCAGGAGGGAGAGAGGCTGCCTGGAGCGTAACAGAGCTGTCCTGCACAAAACTTCCACAGGAGGGAGATATGAGGGAGAATTGATGACTTGTGCACCCCCCCCCCCCCAAAGTGGTGGGGCCCTCATCTTGGTAGGAGCTGCCCTACCTGGAGGTTTGAAAGAGCTAGTTAGGAGCTTCCGGTGCTTATGCTTGCCCTTTGCTTTGATCCCTGATGTAATTATTGCCCCCTGGCTGGGAGAGGAGGAGGGGGGTTTGGGATGAGCTCCAGAGGGGCAGGGATGGAGCCAGCTGGTAGGATAAGCAGGGCGAGGCCCCCGAACCTGTTACCCAAGGAAGAGCTGTAGCTGGCAGTGCAACTGCCCTCAAAGACCTTGATCATGCTGGGGCAGTGGAGGGAAAAGGAGAGATCCAGCACTAGACACATGCTGGGCCCTGCAGAAGCAATTTGTGCCACCAAGAAGAGCTTATCCCAGAACTAGCTGTTGCCAGTTTGATTTTTTTTGCCAGCTGCTGGGTTGCAGCAGGGGCTCTCCACAGAAAACACAGAATTCCCAGTCCCTCTGGCAGGGTGTTTTTTGGTTCCTGCAGTTGGTGAAGGAAATCACTGGTGCAAAAAAGAATATGTAAAGAGAAACGCAGGTGTGATCAGGCAATCACATCATTGAAGTGATTGACTTTGGCAGGCTGAAGAGAGAGAACAAGAACGGTGTTTAACGTGGCATATCTGGAGATGAGTAGGTAGTAAGCAGGCACTCATGCTCAGGGGCTCAGAGAGGCACAACAAAGCTTCTATAAGCTAAGAAAGATCCAGGCAATGAAGGCTCAGTCAAGGACATCACCCTTCAGAGTGTGCAGAGAAGAGCCACCAAAATGATAAAGGGGATGGAAGGATACCCCCCTATGAAGAGAGGCTAAAAAGGTTAGGGCTCTTCAACCTGGAAAAAACACGGCTGAGGGGAAATATGATAGGGGTGTATAAATTAATGAACGGAGTGGAACGGGTAAACGTAGATGGATTGTTTACGCCATCAAAATATAGAAAGACTAGGGGGCATGCAATGAAGCTACAGAGTAACCTATTTAAGACTAATAAGAGAAAATATTTTTTCACTCAATGTGTAATCAAACTCTGGAATTTGCTACCAGGGGATGGAGAAAACGCTGTTAGTGTAGCTGGGTTTAAAAAAGGTTTGGACAAGTTCCTGGAAGAAAGGTCCATAAAATAGAAATTACACTTACCTGGTAATTGTAGTTCCTGGAGGGTCCAGTTTAGTCCTCCAAATCGGGTAGTGCACCTCCTCCTGCAGCTAGGAGACTGGACCAATCAAAATCTTCCCTGTGAGGATGTATACTGCTGGAACTCCCATCAGCCCCCCAGTGAACTGTCAACAAGCAGACTTAAAAGAGTAATAGATAGAACAGCAAGGATACCCCTCCCCAAACTAACTTGACTCCTTCCCCAAACGAGGGAGCCGTCCACCTGGACCACTGAGCAAAAAGAAGGTACTGCCACCCCAGCAAAGAAAAAGAACAAACGAGCAAAGAGAGCGAAGGACCCCGGACTCGAGGGACCCCAGGCAAACAGCTGAAGCAGCGCGCCGAACGGAAAGAATCTCTCGGGAGGGAATGAGGACTAAACTGGACCCTCCAGGAACTACAATTACCAGGTAAGTGTAATTTCTATTTCCTGAGCGGTCCTCCAGTTTAGTCCTCCACATCGGGATGTAACAGAGCAGTAATCATCGGGAGGGACCAACCCAACCGGCACGTCAGAACATCCAGCCGGTAGTGCTTACTAAAGGCATGGAGCGACGACCAAGTAGCTGCTCTACAAATGTCCACGGGCGGAACCAAACTGTGCTCTGCCCACGACGTCGCCTTCGCCCGAGTGGAATGGGCCCGCAAACCCAGCGGAACCGCCCTGCCATGCAAAACGTATGCCGACGCAATCGCTTCCTTAATCCATCTAGCAATGGAAGACTTTGACGCTGCCTCCCCCGTTCGTTTACCACCGAACAGGACGAACAAGCGGTCCGTCTTACGAACCGACTCGGTAACCCTGAGATATTGGCGGAGTACCCTCCGAACGTCCAGACGATGCAGCCCGCCAGACGCGTCCATATCCGGGGAGTCAAAAGACCGGGAGAAAAACGGCCTGATTCAAATGAAAAGGAGAAACCACTTTGAGAAGAAAAGGAGGAACAGGTCGCAAGACCACTCTGTCCCTAGAGAACGATAAGAATGGCTCCCGACACGAAAGCACCTGCAACTCCGAGATGAGCCGAACAGACGCCACCAAGAACACAGTCTTCAATGTGAGATCCTTGAGAGACGCAAGGCGAAGGGGCTCAAAAGGCTTCTGAACCAAAGCTTGCAACACCAAATTCAAATCCCATGGGGGAATGGTTACCCTGCGTGAAGGACGCAGTCGAAGCACGGCCCTCAGAAAACGTTGCACATCCGCATGAACCCCCAAGACCTTACCTCTGTAACATGCTAGGGCCGCCAATTGCACTTTCAGAGAGCTAGCAGCAAGACCCTTGTCAAAGCCATCTTGCAAAAAAACTGAGAATGGCTGGAACTGAAGCCGTCGCAGCCCGGAGATCGTGCCGCGAACACCAATCTTCAAAAACGCTCCATACGCGTACATACGCGAGCAACGTAGAAGGCTTCCGCGCACGAAGAAGAGTTGCAATAACTGCCGCAGAATAGCCTTTCCGTCTCAACCGAGCCCTTTCAATGGCCATACCGTAAGTGAGAACCGATCCACCTGCGGCATCCGCAGCAGCCCCTGAATCAAGAAGTCCAGCAAGAGCAGCAACCACCACGGGACCCCGTCGAGAAGCCGAATCAGATCCGCGTACCACAGACGTCGGGGTCAATCTGGAGCCACCAGAAGGACCTTTCCCGGATGTGCCTCTATGCGTTGAATCACCCGACCGATCAACGCCCACGGAGGAAAGACGTAGAGGAGCCTGGAAGTCGGCCACGGGCGAATGAGAGCGTCTATGCCCTCGGACATGGGTTCCCTTCGCCTGCTGAAGAACCGAGATGTTTTGGCCGACTGAAAGGTCACCATGAGATCCATGATCGGCGGCCCCCATCTGCGGACAATTTGAGCGTACACTTGCGGGTGGAGTTCCCACTCTCCTGCATCCACCCGCACCCTGCTGAGGAAATCTGCCATCACATTCTCCTTTCCGGCGATATGCACCGCTGAAACGGCTAGCAGCCGAGGTTCGACCCACTGGAACAACCTGTCGGACTCTTCTTCCATTGCTCTGCTGCCTGTGCCGCCCTGACGGTTGAGGTATGCAACAGTCGCCGAGTTGTCTGAGAGAATCCGTACAGCTCGGCCTGTCACGGAAGGTTCGAACGCCTGAAGAGCCCGCAACACCGCTCGCAGCTCGAGGCGGTTGATCAACCAAGACGCTTCCAGAGCCGACCACGCTCCCTGCGCGAAGCGACTGTTGCAATGAGCTCCCCAACCCGTCAGACTCGCATCCGTTATTACCGGCATCCATACCGGCTGCTCTAGAGGAACCCCCGCCTGCAACGTTTTCGAGCTCAGCCACCATCGTAACGACTGCCGCACTCGCCTTGGGCAAGGCAACCACCTGCTCATCGAATCCGTTTAATTCGACCAACGCCGCCAGAGGGCTCGTTGCAGCGGACGCATATGAAACATGGCCCAGGGGACTACATCTAGAGTCACCGCTATCGTTCCCAAGACAGGAAGGTAGCACCAAGCTGACGGAGCCGGAAACGCTAAAAAACTTGCGAACTAGAAGGCGCAAAGCTTGAGCTCGGCAATCCGGTAGAAAAACTAACCCTTTCGCCGTATCGAAGCGAACTCCGAGATATTCGAGGGACTAAGTCGGTACTAAATGGCTCTTTTTCTGGTTGACCACCCAACCGAGACTCTGCAGCAGAGCTATCACTCTGCCCGTGGCTTGCAAGCTCTCCCTCTCGGTCTTTGCTTGAATTAACCAATCGTCGAGATAAGGGTGAACCAAAACACCTTCCTTCCGCAACGCCGCTGCGACTACCACCATGACCTTGGTAAAAACACGGGGTGCCGTGGCCAGGACGAAGAGCAGCGCCTGAAACTGGTAATGACCTCACGGAAGGGCAAACCGCAGGAACTTTTGATGAGCCGCCCTGATCGGAATATGCAAGTAGGCCTCCGAAAGATCGAGAGACGTAAGGAACTCTCCCTGACGCACCGCAACTAAGACGGATCTGAGAGTTTCCATGCGAAAATGAGGCACCCGAAGGCAACGATTCACCCCCTTGAGATCCAGGATAGGACGAAGGGACCCATCCTTTTTTGGCACCACGAAATAAATAGGAGTACCGACCCGCACCGAGATCGGAAGCTGGAACAGGCACCACTGCCCCCAAGTCTAGCAGGCGGTCCAACGTTACGCGGACAGCAGACACTTTGAGGACTCTTGCAGGGCGACAGAACGAAGACATTCCAGAGAGGACAAGCCAATTCCAGAGCGTACCCCTCCCGGATGCTCTCAAGGACCCACTGGTCTGAAGTTATCTGGACCCAGGAAGAAAGAAAATGACAAAGACGACCCCCGATCACCTGAATTCCCTCCGGGGTCCGCCT
Source organism: Ichthyophis bannanicus (assembly GCA_033557465.1). NCBI lineage: Eukaryota > Metazoa > Chordata > Amphibia > Gymnophiona > Ichthyophiidae > Ichthyophis > Ichthyophis bannanicus. The sequence goes on along the minus strand of CM066047.1, from coordinate 57,917,020 downwards.
CGCTTCATTGCGGCTTGCGATTAAAGGAAGAGGAGGACGGAGGAGAGGCAGTTGAGAACCCTCTTCCCGCTCCTCGAAACCCTCAAAACCCCGAGGATCGAGACGCCAGGCGTCCGCGCTGGAAACCCCCAAGTCTGGAAGATCGGAATCTGCGAAAGTCCCGAAACTGACCTCTAGCCGAAGACACACCTCTATTCTGGCGGGGCTTATCCTCCTGTAGCCTCCCGCCCTTAGATTCTCCGAGGTCCTTGACCAGCTTATCCAGGTCGTCTCCGAAGAACAGCTTGCCTTTAAAGGGAAGCTTGCTGAGACGCGCTTTAGAGGCTCCATCAGCAGCCCAATTACGAAGCCAGATAGATCTGCGCGCCGCCACGACGGAAGCCATGCTGTTAGCCAAAGTCCCTTCCATCAACCCTTGTTGGTCCAGATGGGAGTCCTGACGCAAATGCTGAGCCCATCGCAAACAAGCCCGGGAAACCCAGGCCCCACAAATAGAGGCCTGTAAGGCCAAAGCATTAGTCTCAAAGGCCTGCTTCAACAAACCATCCACCTTTCTAATCCTGGGTGTCCTTCAAGGCCGCACTGCTCTCAACCAGAATTGTAGTCTTCTTAGTTACTGCCGACACCGCAGCGTCAATCCGTGGCGAACAAAATTTCTCCTTATCCTTATCCTTGTCCGCAAGAGGGTAGAGACGATTCATCGTTATGATACCTTTCAAGCCGGAATCAGGGTGATCTCACTCAGCCTGAATCATCTGATCAACCACTCTATGAACCGGGAACACTGTTTGAGAATCTCGGACCGCTTGAATGAGAAGATCCTCCAAAACCTCTTCTTCCCCGTGGCGCCCAACTGTCAGATTCAGGGCTTGCAAAGATTCGGTAATCAAGGGAATCAGTTGTTCTTCTCTGCGAAAAACGCAGATGATCCGAGCATGTTCCTCCGGTTCCGGAATCTCTCCTTCCTCCAAGTCTTCGATCCTGTCTTCAGGTTCCACATCAGACCATTCTGGCTCTTGCCACGGCATATCCGAGAGTTCAATTTCGGAAACTTGGAGCCACTTGGATGCCTTAGGGGTGTCCACCCTCGGCCCCTCTGCCTGGAGAGACGGCGGAGCCGATGGGGCCACGCACGGCTCAGATCCTTTCCCCAAGCGGCCCCTCTGAAAAGCCTGATGCATAAGAAGTACGAACTCAGGAGAGAAATCCCCCCAGGAAACCTCGCTAGGTTCCCCTGCCGGCGCACTCCCGGACACAGAGGGAGTAGGCGGAAGGGAAGGAACGAGAGCCCCTGGAGTCAGCTCTTCCCCACTTAAAACTGGAGGGTCCCCGGACTCCAGAGGTACACTAGCATCCATGGGCTGCTGTAATACTGGTGGACTGCAGGCGCAGCCCTTGCAAACCCCCGCGTCAGAGACCGAGCCTTTGCGGGACCCACAAATCACGCACTGCGGCCGTCGGGACATGGAGAGAAAACCGCAAGAGTGCAGAGTTGTTGCAAGAAAAAGGCAGGCCCAACTACAAACAGAATTGCAGAACACCCACAGCCTGTCCTGCAACTGAACGTTTGTTTTTTTTATCGTTTTAGAGGCACCGCGGCTCACTGCTCACACCATAAAATAAAATTAACATGGTCCCTTCTGAGCCAGGACGCACAGCTCAGAACACGCCGCAGCACGGCCCCCGAATAAGAAACGGGAGCCGAAACAAAATGGCCGCCGGCACTTCGAGGAGACGAAAAAAAGGCACAAAAAGCTAAAGAAAAGTAAAATGAAATAAAACAAACCAAACCGCAGCGATCTCGCTGACCCGAAGGACTGTGGACACTGCAAAACCGGCCAAGATGACACTTACCCCGAAGCTAGGAAGGTGTACAGCAACGGAGTTCACCCAGATAAGGAGCAAGCTGCAATGGCCCCGCGGTGTGAGGGAACACTGACCGGGGCAATAAGCTAACTGGGATCCTCCGAGTCGTGGCATCACCTGGAACATTGCCCCCAAACTAGGAGATGGTGATGATGGCCAAAGTCCTCCTCTGAGCTTTCCTGGAGGAGAGATCACAGGCAACTAAACCGCAGCCGACGTGCCGTAGCTGAGCAGTAGGCAGACGGGCAGTGCAAGCTCGGCTCCCTCCTACAACGGAATTTAAAGGTACAGACCCCTAAAGTGTAAAACAAAAAAGGTACTACAAGGAGCAAAACGAATGAAAATAAAACAAAACTATGAGGACCTAAAAACCCAAAGTGAGCCCGTAGTAGGCTCACACCGCCTCCTGCTGCACTGGACACACTGGGGGGCTGATGGGAGCTCCAGCAGTATACATCCTCACAGGGAAGATTTTGATTGGTCCAGTCTCCTAGCTGCAGGAGGAGGTGCACTACCCGATGTGGAGGACTAAACTGGAGGACCGCTCAGGAACCATTATTGAAGGGGACCCAGAATATCCACTGCTTGACCAAATACAAGCATTGGGGAACCTGTCTCTTTTGGGGAAACTGGTAGGTATTTGTGACCTAGATTGGCCACAGTTGGAAACAGGATACTGGGCTTGATGGACCTTGGTCTGACCCAGTATGGCATATCTTATGTTCTTAAGTCTCTTGGGCATATTCTGGAAACCCGAATAGCTGATGGTCTCCCAAGACAGGTTTGAGAACCACTACTATAGACAAATGCCCTTATCTAAAAGGGCAGCACAGTGGGAGGGAGGGGAAAGGGGGTAGAGAATGGAGAGGGGACAAAGTTGAAGGGGACTGGGAAGATAAAAGTGTGGGTGGTTTCTGTTAACAATATGGGTTTGAATTCATGAAAAACAAAAAAAAGAGGCTATTGAAACAGAAAAGGGGTAGTCTGCAAGTGGACATCCTGTGTGTGCAGGAGACGCACCTTGTTGGGGCAGCGGGGGGGTGTGTGTGTGTATAAAGTGTAGTATGCAATAGAGGGGGTTAGCTATCTGTTCTTACACTATGTCATTAAGGGGGGGGGGGGGGGGAGAGAGTAAGGAGATTGGGGCACAAATGTTTGCCACTACAAACGAGAAACAAGGGGAGTTCACTCAAGGCTTAGCAGAGATTTTAATTTGACACTTAAATCATCAGGTAGATAATAGTAGAGGGGAGTCCACAGGTGAGAGGAAGGATGATGAAATTAGTTCTTACCTGTTAATTGTCTTTCCTTGAGCATTCTCCGGGCCAGTCCAGGGAAGGTTAGGTTAGGTTGTCAATCCCTTCTGCAGCCGAGGACTGAAGACTTTAAGTTCTCTTGAGAGGTGAAGCCACTCCCCCTGAGGTCAACCAGCCAGTCTTCTCTTGACAAAGCAGCGAACTAGTAAAGAACTGAAAACACAAGGTTAACCCGTAAAAACTGATCATGTTCTGTAGTCCTTCAGATGAAAAATTTAAAAATCAAATGATTCATGCCCAACTATGAGAAAGAAACATAGAAGCCCCGACACACCCCCTTCGCACGAATACCTACATTGCGCTATGATGTGTGCTCTGTGGTCGAGGTATCCGAAAAAGGGTGGGACCCTCGACTGGCCCGGAGAATGCTCAAGGAAAGACCATTAGCAGGTAAGAACTAATTTCATCTTCCTTATCGCGTCTCTGGGCCAGTCCAGGGAAGGTTAGGGCAGTACCAGAGCAGTACCTAAACTCGGGAGGGACCCGCCAGCCCCGCGATAAGAGCCGACGCCCCCACTTTTGCATCTTCCCTGGCTTGAACATCCAATCGGTAATGCTTCGTAAACGTATGCAATGAAGACCACGTCGCCGCTCTACAGATATCCACTGGAGGAACAAAAGCAAATTCCGCCCAGGACCAGTGTTCCCTCTAATTTTCTGTAGGCTGTGTGCGCATAAAATATCAGCTGTGCAGCTTTTGAAGGAAGGTTAAATTTTTGTGCGCCACATAATGACACTCAGAGTTATATACTTTAAAATTTGACTACACGTCAGAATACAGTATGTACACCACATTGACTGCACTAGAAAATATTGCAGAACTTGTGAAAACCGTAAATACACAACAACTTTTAAATTTTAAGACATCTGTGGTGTTTTCTATCAGAATCAGAACCATAATTTTTGTGCGCTCTGTTGTAAAGTATGTGTGCTCGCTCGGCGAAGTGTGTGCGCGCGCACACGCGCACAGCTTAGAGGGAACAGTGCCCAGGACGCCGCTTGAGCTCTAGTGGAATGAGCTTTCAGTCCAAATGGGGGAGAGCGTCCTCCAGCCTGGTAAGCTGCAACAATAGCACAGCGTACCCAATGAGCAATCGTGGACTTCGACGCCGGCTGCCCTTTATTGGGCCCAGCATACTGTACAAACAATCTGTTTTTCGAAAAGGCTCCGAGACCTTAAGGCACGCCTTTAAGACACGACCAAGATCCAGTTTTCGGAGAGCTCGATCAATCAGAGAACTTGACAACTTCGAAAATATGGGTAAAACTACAGATTGATTAACATGAAAAACAGACAGCACTTTCGGCAAAAAGGAAGGAACCGTACGCAGTAATACCCGTTCAGGGAGAAATTGCAGATAAGGCTCCTGACAAGACAAAGCCTGTAAATCGGAAATCCTCCGCGCTGAACACAGGGCTACCAGAAAAACCGTCTTCCAGGAACACTCACGCAGAGACCGTGAGGAAATCGATGCCAATGGCGATCTCGAAAACGCCTCTAAAACGATATTCAAATCCCACGGAGGCACTATTTGACGCAGTGGAGGACGAAGGATCTTAGCCGCCCTAAAAATTCTTTGCACATCGGGATGCATCGATAACCGGCGGTTTTGGACCAATCCCCTAACATGCTAGCGCTGCCACCTGAACTTTAAGGGTATTAAGCGCCAAACCTTTATCCAAACCCTCCTTGAGAAATAAAAGCAATTGAGGTAAGGTAGCCGAATGAGGAAGAACATTGCGCCGTCCACACCAATCCTCGAAGAGCCGCCATATCCGAACATACGCAAGGGATGTCCCTGGCCTTCTAGATCTAAGTAAGGTAGCCACGACAGAGCTCGCATAACCTTTGCGGCTTAAGCGAGCCCTCTCACGAGCCAAGCCATAAGCAAGAAGCGATCCACCTGTGGCATGAGTACGGGTCCCTGATTTAACAGATTGATCCGGACCGGAAGACGCCAAGGAGGAGCTATTAGGAGCCGAATCAGATCGGCATACCAAGGACATCGAGGCCAATCTGGCACAATCAGAATCACCGAACAGCGGTGTCGCGCTATGCGTTGAACAACGCGACTCACCATCGGCCACGGAGGGAAAACGTACAAGAGAGTGTCCACCGGCCAAGGCTGGACTAGAGCATCGAGCCCCTCTGACATGCGTTTCCTGCGTCTGCTGAAAAAACGGTTCGCCTTGGCATTGCTGAAAGTCGCCATTAGATCCATAACCGGTTGTCCCCACTTCAAGGTCAGCTCGTGATAAACCGCCACGTTCAACTCCCATTCTCCGGGATCGAGGACAGTGCGACTGATATAATCGGCCTGAACATTCTCTTTGCCAGCCACATGAGCAGCCGACAATGCTAGGAGACGGCCCTCTGCCCAAGCCATAAACTCCTGACATTCGTTGAGAAGAGAGGAACTCTTGGTCCCCCCCTGCCGATTGATATATGCCACTGTTACGGCATTGTCGGAGAACAACCGGACTGCAGTCCCCATGAGAAGGGTTTCGAAGTGCTGAAGAGCGAGCCGAGCAGCGCGTAGCTCTAGCCTGTTGATCGACCACGAGGTCTCCTCCGGAGACCAAGATCCTTGAGCTATTTGTGACTGACAATGCGCCCCCCAGAACGCGAGACTGGCATCTGTGGTGACTAACACCCACGCGGGCTCCTGCAAAGGAACGCCTGCTCTGAGATGGACAGGGTTCAACCACCACTCCAGACTTCTTCTTACCAGCTCCGGACAAAGCAGGCGCTGTGATAGAGGATGAAGCTGCGGCGACCATCGGGAAAGCAAACCCTGTTGTAACGGCCGCATGTGAGACCTGGCCCACAGAACCAGATCCAAGGCTGCCGCCATGGAGCCCAAGAGTTGCAAGTACGTCCACGCCGATGGAGCCGGAATTTTCAAAAACGCCTGCACCTGCTGCAAAATCTTCTTTACTCTGATTTCGGGCAAGAAAACTGCTCCTTGAGCCGTGTCGAAGAAGGCCCCTAGATAAGTCAGCTGCTGTAACAGCTATAAGTGACTTTTGGCCTGATTTATGACCCAACCTAGTTGCTCCAAAAGCTGAACTCCTCGAGCTGTTGCTGCTACGGAGGCCAAATGAGAATCGGCTCTGATAAGCCAATCGTCGAGATACGGATGAACACGGATACCTTCCTTCCGCAGCTGCTACTACCACTACCATGAGCTTTGTGAAGGTCCGCGGAGCCGTTGCAAGTCCGAACGGCAACGCTCGAAACTGGAAATGACCCATCGGAAGGGCAAAACATAAAAATTGTTGATGAAACGGCCTGATGGGAATGTGAAGATAGGCCTCCGTGAGATCTATGGACGAGAGGAATTCTCCGGGACGCACTGCCTGAATCACAGTACGCAGCGTTTCCATGCGAAAATGAGGCACCCGCAAAGCACGGTTGACGCCTCTGAGATCGAGTACCGGTCGAAAAGAACCTTCTTTTGGGGACCACGAAATAGATCGAGTATCGACCGCGACCGTACTGGTCTCGCGGCACGGGGACTATCGCCTGAAGCTGCAAGAGACGAAAAATAGTGTCTGAGACAGCCTTCTCCTTTAGCCCCGGCGCACAGGGAGACAGCACAAAGGCGGGCGACAAAGGGCAAGCGAAATCCAGCGCATACCCCACCCCTTTTGAATTATCTCTAATACCCATTTGTCTGTAGTGATTGCGGTCCAGGCTGTCAGAAAATCCTGCAGGCACCCCCCTACAGGCACCAACGCCTGGACCAGCAAACCTTCATTGTGGTTTCTTAGCTGCAGATTGAGAAGCAGTGAAGTAAGACCTTCCGAAACCTCTGGCTCCTCGAAAGGACTGACCGCGAAACCCCGCACGGCCTCTGGAATAGGGAGCAAAGCGCGCTCCTCGGAATCTACAGGCATCTCGACCGGAGCCCCGGAGACTTCCTGCGCCTCGCCCGGGCTTGGGCTTATCCTCTGGCAAACGCCCTCCTTTAGAGTCCCCGAGATCCTTAACAATCTTCTCTAACGCCTCCCCAAAAAGCAATTTTCCTTTATAGGGCAATTTGCTAAGCCGCAACTTAGATGAAACATCTGCTGCCCAGTTACGCAACCATAAAAAACGCCTGGCCGCGACCAGGGATGCCATGGTCTTGGCGGCAATCCACAGCAGATCATAAAAGGCATCGGCCATATAAGCCGCGGCCGATTCCAATTTCGCACTTTCCGCTCCTTTTACTGAAGCGGAATCCCCGGATACGTCTCCTTGGAGCCACCAAATGGACGCTCTAGATACATATGCTCCACAAACAGCCGCCTGCAGAGCTAAAGCGCTAGAATCGAATGCCTGCTTAAGAAGAATTTCCAACTTTCGATCCTGTAAGTCCTTAAGAGCGGCAGCCCCTTCTACAGGGATAGTAGTCTTCTTGGTCACTGCCGATACTATCGCATCTACCTTGGGCATGCGTAATAAATCCTTCTCCTCCTGCGGCATGGGGTAAAGGTGAGCTAAGGCGCGGCTCCCACGGAGCGTAGCCTCCGGACACTCCCATTCAGATTCAATCATCTGCTTTATCAACCGGTGCATCGGGAAACAGCGTTTCTCCGCTTTAAACCCCTGCAATAACGGATCCTCCAAAGGTTCCTGAGATGCTGAGGGAAGCAACAGGTGTAAGGCAGATAATGACTGTGAAATGAGAGCTGAAAGTTCTTCTTTGCGAAAAACGAGAAAGATATTAGGATCCTCCCCTGGTGCAATTTCACCCTCTTCAAGCTCTTCTGATGCCAGGTCCAAGCCTGCTTCCGACAGACATTCCGTTTCCCCCTGACCCAGGGCACAGAAAGCTGTGAAGCAAAAGGTTCCAAAGGATCGCTAATGACCTCTTTAGGCAGAGAAGGACCCTCTCCAGGATCTTCTGATACAGTAACACCCATCGGGACTGCAGCAGAGTCTTTAATTGTTCCCACAGAAGCAGACAGAAGATTTCATCAAAAATGCTCTGTGCATTCCTAAGATAAACTCCGGAGAAAAGACAGACAATATGCCTTCCTGTGCTTGAGGCAGAGGCTGCGCAGGCTTCTCCTGCTGAGAAACGTCTTTAGAGGACTTAGCCTTCCTTTTAGCAGGCCGTTGCTGGTCGGCCGTTGAAATAGCCGGCACGCCTAAAATGGCCGCCTTTCCCGCGGGCAAAGACAGCTTTTCTATATCCAAAGACAGTTTTTCTGCCATCACTCTAACTTATATACATTAACAGAAATAACCCTGAAGAGAGAAAAAATAAACCCTTCTTCGTGCCACGCTACGGCAGAGGGCAGAGAAACAGCCGCTCGCTCTAATCGCGCCGTTGAAAAAAAACGGACGCCACTCAGCTACACACACTCACCCCTGTTAGGAAAGGCTGTATCGCTGAAATTTTGTTCCGCTGCTAGCGGAACATGGACAAGCACGGCTATGGCAACGGCAGAGGAAGTACTGGGGCTCCCAGGTTCAATCTGCTATGAGAGACAGAGACGGTTAAAAAGGCAGGCTCTACCTTAAACCGTCGTGTAAATAAATGCCCGACGTCTCTCTGCCCGTAATGACAGGGAAAGAAAAATGTTCTCTTAGGACTATAGAATAAAATCAGCTCTGCTAGAGCCAACTTGAACTGCAACCAATAAAGTAAATAAAGGAGAGAGTTAAAAATCGATCCTCTTCAGCTGCTGAGGACTGAAAGACTGGCTGGTTGACCTCAGGGTGAGTGGCTTCACCTCTCAAGAAAACTTGAAGTCTTCAGTCCTCAGCTGCAGAAGGGATTGACAACCTAACCTAACCTTCCCTGGACTGGCCCGGAGAAGCGATAAGGAAAGGAAGCAGTTAGTACTGTTGAAAGAGATGATGGGATTAGTTGATGTAAGGCAGGTTAAGCATCAGAATTGGAGGCAATATTCTTATTCTAAACTCTATGATTCATATAGCCAGCTAGAGAGGTGGGTGGGGAGTGATTTGGTGAACCAAGGGTTTGAGATAACATGGACAGATCATGCCCCAATTAGTATGGTCCTGGATACTGATAGGGGAGAGAAGTTCTGGCACATGAATGTTTCCTTACTTGAGGAAGAGGGGTGTGTGGAAAGGATTCAGGGGGTTATTGAAGAATAATATTTTAGATTCAATATGGGGGTGGGATTATCAGTTGGAGAGGTGTGGGATGGGCTGAAAGCAGTGGTTAGGGATCATTTGTTAGGTTTTGCAGCTGGGGTGAAAAGAGCTAGAAGGGAAAAGGGAAGAGGGCCTGTGAGGGTTTTGGAAGCAGAACAGCGAGGGTGGTGGCAACACAGAGTATTGCAGAGGTGGGAAGGTTGAAGGCAAGCCAAATTGCCAATGATTTGGAAAAGCCTAAGCAGCAGCATTTTGAATCGGGCAATAGGGTGAGCAGACTCTTGGCACTAAGGCTACAAGAGAAGGTTAAGCATCAATAAATTTTGAGAATTCTGGTTAGTAAAAAGGGAGATTTTTCTCAGTTCAAAAAAGGAGGGGTATTTTGGACTTTTCACTCTAAGCTTTATGAAAAGGGGATGAAGGGGGAGAGCAATGACAGGTGTTACACTTGGAGAAGGAGAGGGAAATTCTGGATAGGGCCATAACTGAGGAGGTGGTGGTGGCAGCTATACAATTGCTGAAGGTGGGAAAGGCTTTGGGTGGGTTAACTGCAAAAGTCTGTCATAAATTTCGAGATAAACACCTCTGCTAGTGGGCCTGCCAAATGAACTGGGCAGTGAAGGAGGACAGAGTCCCTGATAGTATGTATGTGGCTGGGATAATAGTACTGCCTAGACCAGGTAAAGACCGGAGTGTACGTGAGACATATAGGCCCATAAACGCTCAAATTTAGATGCTAAACCTTTGGCAACAATGTTGGCCAAATCGGTTGAAATGGTTTATGCCTAGAGTAGTTTAAAAATGATCAGACGGTGTTTGTAGCAGGAAGGCCTGGAAGAGATAATATCAGGCAGGTACTTAATTTGATATAACAGGCTAAGGGGTGGGGCTTTTTTATGACATTAGATAGGGCAGAGTGGGGTTTTATGTTTATGGTTTTGAAGCAAAATTTGTTAAGTGAGTTAAAGCGCTGTACGCAGATCCTGTGGCTAGGATACAAACAGGGGCTATTCAGATGCCTTCAAGCTTGGGAGGGTTATGCAACAAGAGTGCCCGTTGTCCCTATTGCCCTTTGTGCTGGTGATTGAGCTGTTGGCAGAAACCATCAGGGGTAGAGGAGATATTAAGGGGATAGAAGTAAGGGGGATAGCATTTAAAATAGCATTATTCGCGGATGATGTGAGAATCATCGACATCTCTCCTGGTACTGATGGAGCTGATTGCCAATTACAGCACAGTTTTGGGCTATAAGATTAATGCAGGGAAGAGACGTGCTGGGGGGGTACATATTCTGGCGGGTCTGAAAAAGGTTACAGGCAGCATTTCCCTTCAGGTGGGTGGAGCACAGCTGTACATATTTGGGTGTTCAAGTGAGTAGGGAGTTGGAGAAATAGTTTCAGTTTGATTACCAACCGCTGAATACTGTGTATATATCATGGACTGCCCGTAAGAGCAAACCAGTCAGTACTAGAGGAGATCAAACATAAGCTTTCCTTAGAAGCTCAGATGACTTCAACTTTCATACTTTGAATACATCATGCGAAGATCGATCACTGGAGAAAGACACAATGCTTGGCAAGGTAGAAGGTCATCGTAAAAGAGGAAGGCCGGCAATGAGATGGATCAATGCAATAACAGCAGCTATGGACAGCACTCTATCAACTATGAGATACTTGGTTGAAGACCAAACAAAGTTTAGGTCAACTATCTAGAGGGTCGCCAGGAGTCAACACCAACTCAACGGTACATAACCACCGCTGATGCGGGCTATAAGGAGAGATTTGAGGAGATGAAAGGGATGATGTTTCATTTAATCACTGCTACTCTCCCCAGCCAAGAATGTGCTTCCCAGGGTACTCTATTTATGGCTTTGCTGTGTGAGGTGCAAGTGAGGGTACTTCAAGGGTTTGCAGTATATGATTATGGAATTTATTTCGGGGGGGAGGAAGATGGAATGCCTAGGATAGCGAGGAAGGTGAAGTTAGGCCTTACCTGCTAAATTTACTTTCCTGTAGTCCCACCAGTCCAATCAAGTTGGTTATGCATGCCAACCACCAGGTGGAGACTGAGGAAAACTCAGTACAGTATATTCTTAAATATGTAAATATGCTGTAATTAGTTCTCACCCAAGTTTATTATCCTGTTCATTGTAAACACAATGTGCTTTTGTTACATTGTAATACTGTTCCTGTTCACTGTAAACCGCACTGATTTTAATAGTGCGGTATATAAGAAATGTAAATAAATAGCCTGTGCCCACTGAACTGAGCCTGTATTGGGAAATCACCAAGCAGAAAAAAAAGCCATAGGTTAGGCTAGGGCACCGACCCCAGACCACACAGAGCCCTCTAACCAAAGAGCCTTGTGCTGCACCCACTGCATGCTGTAGAGATAATTTGCCCTTTTTGGAAGGACCTAATCAGAACAGACACACCCAAGGAAAGTGTCACTGTCACGTCGACCAGCAAAAGAAATCTAATTAGTATCTGACCTAGCTCCTAACAGGAAAGATACCCCTCCAAACACACACTTTGCCAGGCAAGAATCCACAGTCATGCACGCCCCTGGAAAACTGATGTCATCTGAATGGAAGAATGTGCTGAATACCTGCAAAATCTGAAGAGAGGGAGGGTCCTGGACTGGAGGGACTACAGGAAAGAAAATTAGCAGATAAGCCCTAATTTCACCTTCCAGGGTGTCCCTCCGGTCCAGTCAAGTGGTACATAGTACTGCTCTGCTAACAATGGGAGGGAACCGAAGCCCCTGCCCGCAGCACCGCCACCCCAAAACATGCATCCTGCTGGGTCTGAAGATCCAGATGGTAGTGCCACACAAAGGAATGCAATGAAAACCAAGTGGCCACCCAACAAATATCAAACGGTGGGGCACCCTGCCAAACCCTGTCCAGGTCGTGGCCCAAGAACTCCTGTCTGCCCCTCAACAGGTAGGCTGACTCAATTGTCTCGTGGATCCAACAGGCAATAGAGGCCACTTCCCCTTTCTATGGGCCACCAAAAAGAACAAACAACTGCTCCGAGTGCCGGAATGGCAGAATCACGACCAGATAACACTTCAGAACCTGGCAAACATCCAATTTTCACATAAGTGTGCAATCCAGAGAATCCCACTGCTCTATTAAAGTAGAGTGACCGTCTGATTGAGGTGGAAATCAGAGGCCACCTTGAGCAAAAATGAGGGGGACCATCTGCAAAACAATCCTCTCTTTGGAAAACATTAAGGGGGGCTCCCTGCAGGATAGCACCTGCAGCTCCAAGATACATCGGGCAGAGCAAGCATGCATGAGGAAAGCCACCTTCAACATCAGATCCTTAAACGATGCTCCCTGCAGCAGCTCAAAGGGGGAGGTGCCGAGGGCCGACAGCATGAGGTTGAAGCCCCAGGCCAGGATGAGATGTCTGCTAGGGGCCGCAGATGTTTGACACCCAGCAAGAACCAAACCACATATCTACATGCGAGGCAAAGGACACGCCCTGCACCCAGCTGCAACACACCAACGCCGCCACCTGGACTTGCAAGGAACCCAGCATCAGACCCTTATCCAAGCCAGCCTGCAGAACACCAAAATAGCTGGCATGGGCGCTCCAAAAAAGGCAGACATCCCGGTCCACACACCAGGCCTCAGAGCCGCCGAAACCCAGACAAACTAAGGAGGTAGACTGCTGAGAGAACCAATCCTCTGCTGGCATGCACATGGGACTCTAAGTGAGAAGATCCGGCACCAGCAGTGGCTGAACTGCTCATCCGCCAGGAGCTGTATGAGATTCGCATACCACAGTCTCAGAGGCCAGTCTGGCACAATCAGTAGTTGTCCACAATGCGCCAAATCACCTGTCTGATTAGGGCCCAGGGTGGAAGCATGTATAGCAATCCCCTCAGCCATGGGGGACCGCTGACAACTGAACCACCGTGGCGCTTTTGCATTCCCCAAAAGCACCATAAGGTCCATTATTGGCCACACCCAGTACTCCACCAGGGAGAGAAACCCCACCTCAGAGGGACACTTTCCCTATGATCCAGGGATGTGATGACTCAGATATTCCGCCTGCATATTCACCACCCCAGCCACATGCGCCACAGATAGGAGCATCTTAAGGCCCTTCGCCCAGTGAAGGAGCAGAATCGTCTCTGCCAATACCTGAGAACTGCAGGTGCCTCCCTGAAAGCTGATGTAAGCCAGTATGGTATTGTCCGACAGAATCTGCACCACCTTGCGATGCACCAGAGGGAGGAAGGCATCCAGCGCCAGACGTACTGTTCATGTCTCCAACTGTTTGATTGGTTACTGCTGTTCTTCGGCCAACCACGGACCTTGTGGTCCCTGCGTCATCCCTGCCCCCAGGTTCACTAGTTCCTCCAGTCACCAGCTTAGACTAATATGGACTGCTCTGGGCAGGAGATGGTCCCCGCTGGAGCAGTCCATGGAGGTGCAACAGGCTAACAGATGGGCTTGCATGGCCTGTGTGTGAAGACATGACTCATGAAATGAGCTCGAGAGAGGCTGCCATGGATCCGACCACCTGCAGATAATCCCAGGCCCACAGATGCAGAACCCAGCAGAGCCCCTGAACCTACAGATTCTATATTTAATTTAATTTAATTAACAGTCGCTTATATACCGCACCTTCCAGAGATCAGGTGCGGTTTACATTTAACAATATAACAGGCTGATGTCTGTTTTACAATGAACGTCTGAAACAGTGTAACTATATACGCCTCTCCCAGAGAAACATGTCACGGAGGCATCAAAGCAAACTCCTAGGTACTCCAATGACTGCAAAGGGCACAGCCAACTCTTGTTCAGATTCACTACCCAGCAGAAGTCCCTGTCTCCGTCAAGCACTCACTCTCCTCTAGAATCTTCCCTCAGACCAACCAGCCGTCCAGGTAAGGATGTATCAACATGTCCTGCTTGCAGAGATGGGCGGCTATAGCCACCAGGACTTTGGTGAAGACCCAGGATGCCATGGCGAGGCAGAATGGCAGCACCTGAAACTGGAAGTGTACCCAGGACACTGAAAAGCATAGAAAGTGATAATGTTTCAAGTGCCGGGAACATGAAGATAAGCCTCTGTGAGGTCCAAGGAGGTAAAAGATTTGCCTTGGTGCACGACCACCATGAATGACCGCAAAGTCTCCAAACAAAACGGCAAAACCCAGAGGGCGTGGTTGACCCATTTGAGATCCAGGATCGGATGCCAGGAGTCCACATTCTTCAGGACCACAAAGTAGATGAAGTATCTGTCAAGGCCCCAGTTGGCCCGCAAGACTGGCACCACCGCTTTGAGCTGTAGGAAGCGCTTAAGCGTCTTCTACTGCCTGCACCTTCTGGGCTGACCCGCAGGAGGAAGAGCATAAAGCGATCTGCCAACAGCTGGCAAACCTGAGTATAGCCCTCGTGAATGACCTCCAGGACTCAGGCACCCGTGGTAATCTTGGCCCAGGCAGGGATGAAGTACCGTAGGCAACCACCCACCAGGGCCCCCAAATCTTCACTGAGGGGCCCTGAGGGCAGCTGCAGTAGCAGGGGCAAAGCCTCTGCCTCAGCTAGCTCCTCCAAGAAAGGGCAAGCCCCACTGCAGGAAGCATGTCCTCTGGGAATACCCATCCCATAATGGCCGGTACCCCCAAACATTGCCTCTGCAACCCCTACTGGGCTGCCTCTCCCCACCTTTGGTTTATCCTCCAGCAGCCAAAGGATCTTAGACTCAAACAATCGATCTCCGTTTGATCATCTCACTCGTTATTCCCAAATCTAGGAGATTTATGATTATATTAAAAAGCAGCAGGCCCAGCACAGATCCCTGGGGTACTCCACTATTCACCTTTCTCCATTGAGAAAATTGTCCATTTGTCCCTACTCTCTACTTTCTTTTAACCAGTTCCTGATCCACAATAGTACACTGCCTCCTATCCCATGATTCTTTAATTTCTCAAATTTTCTCATCAGCCACCAAAATAAAAATGTCTTAGCACCATCAGGGGATTCTTTCCTAATCTACCAAACTGCTGCAAGAATTAAACTTGTAGCACAAAGCATATAGTCCACCAGCTATTTCTCTTCCTCCACTCTCACATGCTTCTTTACTCAACAGGATGTACATGAAAGAAAAACAGACACTACAGAACTCAGGAGAGCATGCCATCTTGAACTGGCCTCGTTCTCTGGCCTCTTGATTTATTTACTATAAAGTCAAATGAAGGGAAATCTGGAAGGGAAGAGGATGGTGAAAGAAGGTGCACATGGAAAAATAGAAGGAAAAACAAAGTACGGGGGGGGGGGGGGGGGACGGGGGACATAACAGTGGAAAAAAATGATATCTGTGCATCCCTGGTTCAGATTTTGGCCCTCAGGTTTTGCATGCAGGACTGGTTTTCAGATTTCCATTTAATGATGTATTTGAATACACTTGATTATTTGCAGAATTTGTGGCAATCAAGGACTGAATTCATACATCTTTCCAATGCCTAGGTTTTCTACCATTGACTAGACTATGGAAGCACGATAGTGAGGACTTAACTGCCTGACAATAATACATGAAGGCCTATGATGCCTAAAGGACCCTTTTACTAAACGGTGCTCTGCAGTCACAGACAAGAGTCCTACAGCGGCATGGCTGATACCTCAAAGGCCACCATGTGGGTCCCCGAGGGCCATGCCACCCTCCACTGGGATGGTGGTTTTGTGCATGACTGCCACAACTACTGCATCTACCTTGAGTAGACAGTTTCCCCTTCTCCTCTGGTGCTTGGTCGCCACAAACAACCTCTCCCGGCTCATGAGGGGATGCCTCTGCCTTATCCTGTTTGAGCAGAATGTACTCCTTTTACATAAGGCCTAACTCAGGTGAAAAAGGATAGCCTCCATTCTCATCCTTACTATCAGCCCTGATGAGGATGCCACCAACACACAAATGGCACGATTTTTGCAGCACTGGGAGCCTCTGATCCTGCCCAACAGCAAGAAAATGCACTGTCCAAGATGGTAGCAGTTCCTGCCAAAACCGCAGGACCACCGCCATCGGCCGTGTCCTCCCCATCATCAGAAAACTCCCTGGCTTCCTCCTCTTCACACCACCTGGTTCCTCCTCCCCCCCCCCCCCCCAAGGGTCTTGTGCTGCTATTTCACCAGCCTTGCAGCAGCCATAGCAAAGCCAGATTTCAGAAAGCTGTGCATGATGGCTGCCACACAGAGCACACCAGCCCCTATCTATGTGGCCGCAGTGTGCTCTGCTGATCCTCCAGCTCACAAACCAAACTTCGCTGCAATCTCTTCCCAAGGCCCACAGTACTTACCCAAAGCACCCCCTCTGCGGGAACTGCTGCAGACTGATCCCCACTGAAGAACTATGCCTCGAAGGGTGGGGGGCAGGGGGTTCAAATTTTTTAAGTTTAAAGCTGAGGAGCTGCAAGAGCAGAGGGGCACCAATGATCCAAGCTCTGGCCCCCCTTCACAAGGTTGGGGAGGGGGAAAGGAGAGAGCTAGGCAGAGGCAGCAGCTGAGGGAAACTGGAGGAAGGACCCCCCTGGCACAACTAGGCTGCAGCAAGGCTCCACACAGTCTATGCACACCACCTGCTGGAGACTGAGAAATATTAGCTCAGTTCAGTGGGCACAGGTTAGTTATACTGTACTGAGATTTTTCCCTCAGTTTCCACCTGCTGGTTGGCATGCATAATCTGCTTGTCTGGGCCAAACTTGAGGAATGCCCTGGACTGTTATGTAACAGAAAGGCAGATTGGGGGGGGGGGGGGAGAGAAGAACGCCATGTTTTAAAACTTACAAATTAAAGCACTAATGGATGGGAGGGGTAGAGGGAAACCGTGAATGGGGCTACAACAGGAGGTGTGGGGAAATCTCGACTGGAGAGCTAGGTGTGGGGGGGGAATGGGTAGAGGTGGGTGAGTGGGAACCCTATGATTAGGACAACCATGGGAGTATGGAAAAGATCTAAGGGGGGGGGATTGATAGGAGAGAAGAGGCATTCAAAATTGGCTTTTATAGTGGGACTGGAGCAATTCCTGCTCAGGATAGAGTCAGAGCGATTTTCAAAATGGGCTAGTAAGGGAGTTTGAGAGGTTGGGGTAGATCTTAGGGGAGGGAGGCGAAGTGAAAAAAGTTTTGAGAGACTGAATTTGGGCTTATAGAGAGTGATAGATTCTTCTATATGAAATCAAGCTACTTTATCAGGCAGAAAGGGGTGAAACTGACTCGACCACCATGGATACCTCTTGAGTTCCTGATGGGTTTAGCGTTGTCAGCATGGGGCAGTAACCCTAGGCACCTTGAAAGGTGGGAGGTGAAGTTACCAGGTGAGTGGACACTGAGGAGGCAAGGGCATGAAAATTGGCCCCAGGTATGGCATTGTTGGAGAACAGTTTAAGAGTCTTATATAGAATGTATTGGACACTGGAGCATCTCCATGCAGTAAACAGTGGGTAAGGGCAGAAAGTTGGAGAGGTTGTGGGAGGATTGAGGATCTGAAGCATATTTTTTGGGATTGTGATAAAGTGCAAAGAATGTGGCGGGATGTTGAATTACTATTTGAAGCGATAACAGGGGTCGACACCTGAACAAGTCTTATTGAATGAATGTCAGAAGGATTGGGAAGGGGATATGAGATTATTCTTTGGGATTCTGGGCGGTAGCAGGGTGTACTGAGGTGGCCCACATGTGGCAGCAAGTTGACCTACTGATGAAAATGATGATAGCAAAAAGGTTGGATTACATGTTCCGAATGAATGAAAATGGAGCCTATAGAAACCATGCTTATTATAAGTAAGTTTGACAGAATCTGGAAGAGGTACAGTGAATGGAGAAGTTATTTTATGCACTAATAGGGAGGGCATGGGGGATAGAGTGAGAACTAGATCTTGAGCTACCCTGTGTTCCACATGTGTGGATATTTGAAACATGTCAACATACAGTATTTCATTGTGACTGGGTACCAGGGGGACCCCAACTGTAGGGAGGAGAACATTGCAGAACGTTTGTAAACAAGAATACATATGGCAAAACAATTGTGTGGGGGTCATTTGGTGGATGTTTATGGTTGTGATTGTATTTGGTGATCATCAATAAAAAAGTCACAAGGACTTTTTCTACTGTTCAACCAAAACAGGCCTGCCAGAAAAGGTGCTACCATTTTGCTGTGTTTATATAGCATCTTTTTTCCTTAACAGGGGATCCAAAATAGTTTGTATATTACTTCCCTCAAGTTTTCAAAATAAAACTTACTATTTATCAAAGTTTATTCTGTGGTGATGCAGACCACCAGCATTACCACGCCCTCCAGGATGCTTTCTGTGTTTGCCTGAACAGAAAAATAAGTCATTAGCTATAGGAAAGGCTTGCTGAATATGGCAAAGTATCTACAGTCACCACTGTGTCATAATGCAGGTTAACTATTCATTTCCTTTCAAGGTGAGAAAGTTATCCCCCTCCACCCAAATCTATTTTTTTGGCATGCCCCAGTTTGCCAGTTGGTCTGAGCATGTGAACATGAAGCCCGTCAGTACAGGCGAGCTGCATGCTTCCCAATCCCACTATCACCTACCCACACACATTTGTTTGCTGCTTCCTCTTGCCCAGCACCAGATTCTGTAGATTGTTTCAAATGTCATTTGTGCCATGTGCTTCATACAAGTCATAGGGGGCTCAAAAAGCACCTGTTTTGCTGCTGAAGGAGCTTTAAGAAATACCACCAGCATTGGATGGGAAGAAACTGCTAAAAACATTAAACTGACTAAACACCACAGCACCAGGTAGGAGGATAAGGCAGTAAGTTAAATAGGGGCGCTGGGCCAGTATTAAAAACTTCCCCAGGTCAATATTTTTCTACAATATGCTCATTCATACACAGTGCTTGTTTTTGTTTTGAGGGGGGGGGGGGGAGAGTTTCTATTTCAATCAGAAGAAATGCTTGACTAAGTTATCTGTGTGAACTTCCTAAAAAGCTGATTTTGATGGCCTTTGGTGCCCCTTTAAATAAGCCATAAGAAATATTTGTTATTAGGATTAATTTTTCAACATATCAATTCACATTTTGTATTTCTTCACTAGGCACGGGTTTTGATCATTGCTTATTAAATTGAGATTTTAAAACAGCTGCAAACCAACCATCACAGTGGCATAGTTTTAAATAACTGAAATGCTATAATAGATCCAACAAAGTATTTACCAATCCGGCCATGGCCGTGACTAACATGTCCACGGAGCTTCCTGGTCTTCCTTAATCTGGACGGCTGGAAAAATAGAACTCTAATTAACTTGTTGATTTAGAAAGCAGAAAGAAAGACTGCACAAACACCATCATTAAACAGGCACCAACAATTAATCCTTTTTATTAAGTGTTGGGTTTAAGTTTCAACACCAGAGCAACTTTTTTTGTTTTACTGCCATCAAGTCAGTGTTGACTCATAGTGACCCAGCTACCTCTGGGTTTTCTTGGCAATGTATCACCGGAAGTAGATTGCCAGCCTTTTCTTCCGAGGCAATGGAGGGTAATGTCTTTCCAATATAAAAGAAAAACATCCTCAGATAAATTTCCTCATAGCAAAACAAAAAAAATCCCAAAGCATAGTCATCCCACTGGTCGTTTATCATGATCATGACTATATTTACTTACATATGCTATGTAAATCAGTAGGAATTACAGTGCCTTATGGTGGTTGTTAAGCACTAGATAAAATGCAGCAAAGATTATTGAGAATGACTATTGTAGCAGCTAGATGCAAATTTATTTATTTACAGTTCTTATATACCGCGCTTTTTAGAATCAGCACGGTTTACAAAACATAATTCTGCATCAGAACAGCAGTCTTTTGCTTACATTGTAACAGGAATAGTAACTTGGGCTATAAACGAGGGTAACTATATACAAATCAACAGTGGTTGTAGAAATTATTTACAGTTTATAAAGCAATATAGAATCGTAATGCATGACACTTGAGGGTGGGTCTGTTATGTACATTGTCGGGAGTTATGTTGTTGGAATGTCAGAGGCTGAGTGAGTGAGTTGAGGTGCAGGGGGTGATTGTGTTAAGTTAGGGTAGAAGTGAAGGCAGAATAGGTGGTTAAGGGCTTTTCTGAACTGTGAGAGGTCTTTGATTGCTCGGATATGATGTGGGAGATTGTTCCAGCATCTGGGGGCATAAAAGGTGAAGGCTCTGTTCCTAGTTGTTTGAGTACATTTGGTAGATTCAAGTGGGATAATCAGCGCGTTGTCAGATACTGACCTCCTTAGTCTGATTGTAGGGGTGATAGTCAGCAGTGCAGAGAGAGATGAAGGGGACAGCTGGTTTATTGCCTTAAAAGGACAGGAGTAGTGCCTTGTAGGTGATTCTGCATTGTAACAGTAGCCAGTGTAGTTCCATAAGTATGGGTGTAATGTGATCTCTTCTAGAAATGCCGTAGAGAATGCGGGCTGCTGCATTCATCGCCAACTGTAGTGGATTGATGGTGCTGTTAGGGAGGCCATGTAGGATGATGTTGACATAGTCAAAGTGAGGCATTACAAGCGTTTGGAATATTGTTCTGAAGTCATCTTGGGTTAGTAGAGGTCTTAGGTGTCTTAGTGTCCGTATTTTATTGTAGATGGACTTGGTGGTGTTCTTTATATGTTCTTTGAAGTTGAGCTGTTGGTCAACTGTGACACCTAGGTAGCGTATTACAGATTTACATGAGAGCTCTGCATCTCACACCTTCAGTGAGGTAGGGGGGAGAGACGTTCTTGTTCTTGGTTATGAAAAGTACCTCTGTTTTCTTAAAGTTTATGCGTAGATTTTGCAATAAGAGCCAATCAGTGATTGCACTGAAACACTCTATTATTGGGGAGAGGTCAGGGTGCATGATTTTTATTGGTGCAAATATCAAGACATGCAAAATAGCTGCACACTGCAAAAGGGAACTTGGACCCACCTTGGAGGAGTGGCGGCTCAGGGTAGCGTCTATTGGGAGCAGAGAAACTTACTGATATGAGGAAAAATAATTATGTATAAGGGGTTGGAATATGATCTATGGAGTAATAAGTAGTTTTGAATAATACGTTTTGTGTAGACTTAATATTTAAATACATAGGTTAAAATGGACTTAAGGTCATCTAAGCTAATACTGGGCTAGTAATAGCAATTCAGTCAAAAAAAAAAAGTTTCAGATGTTGGAGAAACAGACATGTCAGAATGGGCTGCCAGGATTATCTCTCCCCCCCCCCCCCTAACAGGCCAATGCCGCCACCTGGACCCATATAAAATTCAAGGTCAAGCCCTTATGTACACCAGCCTGAATATCTGGCACTGTTGCCTGCAAGGCACGTTGCCCAGTCTTCATACCAATTTTTGAACACTCGTCATACCTGAACATACAGCAGGGGCGTGAAATGTTTGCAAGCTCACATGGTTGTGATCACTGGCACTGAACAGCCACACTTCCTCAGTCGAGCCCTCTCAAGAGGAAGGTCATAAGCGAGAATCAATCTGAGGCATGAGAAATGGACCTTGGGACAATAGGGTACTCTGCACCAGCAGGTGTCAGGGGGATCACACTAACAGCCGAATCAGATCAGCATACCAAGATAATACTGATGTCAGTCCAGAGCCACGAACACCACCGGCTCCCTGTGGGCCTCTATCCTCTGATCACCCTGCCTATCAGAGGTCACGATAGAAACACAAAGCAAGCCCTCCGAGGGCCAAGGCAGAGCCAATGCATCGAGCCCCCCTGATATCCATGCCCAATGCAGACTGAAGAAAAACTCCCTTTGTGTTGTCACCGGTTGCTATGAGATCCATAATCGGCTGAATACTTCCTCCAATGTCCCCTTTCCGGGATCCAATCTTTAGTGATTGAGGAAATATGCCTGCACATTTTTGCCTGCCAGGTGCACCGCTGATAGCACCAGGAGATTTGCCTCTATCTGCTGAAGAAGCATGGTGATCTCCTCTGCCAGTACTGCACTCCCTGTGCATCTCTGAAAAGTGATAGGCAACTGTTATGGCATGGCCGGAGAACACTCACTGCTTTGCGTGACACGAAAATCCTGAACGCTAGGAGAGCTAGGACAACAGAACTCATTTCCAAGCGATTGATCGACCATTATTGTTCCTCGTCCATCACCCCTGTGAAAGACAATGACCCCCAACCAGACCGGCAGGCATCCGTCGTCATCACCACCGTCCACTTCAGCGGCTCCAGAGGCACTCCCAAGTAGGGAAATCTGACTTGGGCCACCAACCCAAGCGCCCCCTGAGAAGACTAGCCACTGGGAGAACGGACTCTGCGACGACCACCTTGATAGGAGGGCTCTCTGCAATGGCTGCATGTGCATATGAGCCCTCGGCACCACGCCTAATGCTGGCATCATGGACCCCAAGACCTGGTAAGACCATGCAGATGGGGCCAGTTACTGGAGAAAACTGCAGATCTGACTCTGTAGCTTCTGAATGCGGTCCCGTGGTAATACTAGCCCGAGCTGTGTGTCGAAGCAGGCTCGCAGGTAGATAAGATCCTGTGAAGGCCTCAATGAGCTTTTGGACCTGAAGGACTTGCTGCGGTGACCAGGGTCTCCTCTCGTGACTTTGCTCAGATGAGCCAGTTGTCCAAATAGAGGTGCACCAATAGGGTGTGTCAATTTTAGGGGTAGGTTTTTATTTTTCCAACTACTAGTGACTAAATTATGCAGTTTTGCATGCTGAATCTAAAGCTATCTTCAGAAACTTCTTAAAGTGAGTCTTAGCTACATCAAAGATGGATTTGAAATATGTGGAAATTAAATAATATTTTGAACATACAAATAGCCTGACCACCACCTGCAGCCACATAATTGTCAAATTAAAATGTCATTTATGCAGTTAATTTAATGTTAAGAAAATCCAACAAAGAAGCCATATCTTGTTTGCTGCTTTTTCGGCTCATAAGCTCCCTGCTGACCATCCGACCCCTAATATAATGTTCCCTCCTCTCCTGATTGTACACATCTCAAGCAGCCTGTCATTTTTACACACTTTTCTATGCACTCATAGGCTTGCTCAGAAAGGCCTTGATCTCTGCTGTTGTCATGGTACATGTAAGAGGGGGCTCAGAGACTCCGGTCAAGTAACTGGGCGAGTGTAGTTCCCTCAGTGTTGATGGATGGTGTTTTTCTGATTCTCACACTGCTGTCTCCAAGCTGAGTCTTCTCATCTTTCACCTCTTATCTTCAATATCTTCTCCATTGCATCTCCTATCTCCTGTTCCTCTTCACTGCACAACATGGCTTGCAGAACAGACTCGCTGTAACCATACCAAGCTGACCTTCTCAATGTAGGCATGATTATCATCCTTATCTCTTCACATCATTATTTGAACAGTTGCAGCTGGAAAAAGAGATCCATGGGACCTTGTGTCCAATTGCTATTTATTTTTTATATTGAACCAGTTCACCATGTAAAACGCCAACACAGAACTCTGCAATCATTCTTAAGTGTTTCAGGTTTTTTCTTTTTTAGATTATGCTCAGAAATACATAGTCTCATGAACCTTAGAGCTGTTGTAAGCCATCTGCAATGTGACACAGGTCCTATTTCTAACAAATTTGTGCACTTTTGTGTACAGGTAGATAAATAACATTATACAAAATATCAAGCTAGTTAGTTAATTTGCCACATTAAATTGTACCCTTTTTTTTCCACTAGTGCTTTTTAAAAGTACGACATCTCCAAAATTGACACACCCTAGTGTACCATCATCCCTTCATGTTGAAGAGCCAATGCCACAACCACCATGACCTTGGTGAAGGAGTGTAGTGCCATAGCCAGCCCAAAGGGCAACACTTGGATCTGGAAATGTCCCATGTGAACTGCAAATCTCAGGAACCGCTGATGCTCTACCCGCACTGACACCTGTAGATATGCTTCGGTGAGATCCAGCACAATCAGGTACTTGCCTTTGTGAACAGCCACTATCACGGACTGCAGAGTCACATGCTTCAGGTCTAGAATAGGGCAAAAGGACCTTTCTTTTTTGAGGCCCACAAAGTAGATGAAGTTTCAACCTTGTCGACACTGGTCCTTGGGCACCGGTACAGCCGCCTGCAGCTGCAGAAGCCGCTGAAGTGTCTTGAACAGCCTGTTGCCTGGCTCCAAAGCCTTGCAGGCGACAATAGAAATGCATCTGCAGGAGGTCGCACAGCCCACAGGGACTATCTCTGCCTGAATCCCCCATCTCACTGGGACTTCTTAGCTCTTCTGCCTGTGCCAGACGAATAACCGCAATCAGTCCCATGACCGCCCAGAAAAGCCTGTCCCTTGTGAGTATACTGTCCCCTTTGGTAGGGAGCCAACTGAACTGCTCAGAAACAGTGAAAGTCCTTAGTATGACCACATCCCGCCAGACTACCCCTTGGGCTTGTTTTCTAGGAGTTTAGCCTCACCCAAATCCTTGACAACTTCTCTAAGGTATCTTCAAACAGCAGCTTCCCTTTAAAGGGGAGCCTGGCCTCAGACGACATATCTGCCGCCCAATTACGGAGCCACAGGAAACAATAAGGTGCCACTATGGACACCATTCCTTTAGCAGAGCCCGAAGGAGATCAAAAGGAGGCATCCGCCGAATAGGCACAGCTGGACTCCAGCTTGGGCGGTTTGGCCAATTAAAGGGCTTTGTCCCGACATTTTCAGTAAGGCCTGTGTCCCACCTCAAGCAGGCCAGTGAACATAGAGAACCACAAACTGACGCCTGAAGCGCCAGAGCATTCACTTCAAACGCTTGTTTCAACCAGGTTTCCAGCTTCTTGTCCTGCGTGTCTTTAAGTGTGGCTCTGCCTTCCACCAGGATAGTGGTCTTCTTGGTAATGGCCGAGACAAGAGAATCCACCTTTGGAACCTTGAGGAGCTCCTTTTCTGCTGCTGGGATGGGGTACAGAGGGGCCATAGCTCACCCACACTTTAATCCCGCTTCCAGCACTTCCCATGCCAAACCCAAGGCAATCTCCTATAGCCAGATTCCTTGAAGGAGGGGATCCTCCAAAGGGGATCTCCTCAGGCACGTGCTGTGGAAGATTCAGTGCCACAAACTAATGCGCAGTGAGCAAGGCAAGTTTCTCACACCTGAACAAGCGCACTATGCTGGGGTCCTCTCCCAGTGGGATCTCGCCTTGAGACCGATTTCTGCAGTCCCCACCCCAAGACTGGAGCACCTCTCCAGAGCATCACCCGAATCCTTGGAGGCCTCAGAAGCCCTTTGAGCTCTGTGTCCTCAGGGCCACTCGCCTGCTTCCTCAACAGAGGCCAAGCAGTCCCCACTGAGTGCTGTGACTCCCTAACCAAACAGAGGCTGTAATGTGGAATGCTTCCTTCCCCCCAGGCCCTGCTTCATGCAGTAGGCCTGGTGGAAGAGCAAAACAAAGTCTGGAGTGAAGGCCTTGACCTCATGTCTCCCAGAAGCCTCCTTTTTACTTCTGGATTGTTCCGAGGCCTGCGGGAGAGTTTGAACCCCAAATCCCTGCGGCTGCCTGACATGGCATCTCAGCAGACTATGGAGGAGTCCTCTTCAGCCACTAACACGGCTCCGTGCATGCTCTCCCCCATGGCAGTCTTGCAATGCATAGCCACAGCACAGTCCCAGAGAGGAAAGGCGTGCCTTTTATTATTTTTTTTAATACAGCCAAAGGCCACACATGCAGTCTTCGGCATGCTGACACCCCCAAGCCCAACAAGAGCAACTGCAGAAAAGGAAATCCTGCAGCTCCCACTGAACATACTGCGCGCTCCCTCCTGGGTACTGCCTGCACTTACCATTCCCGAACAGCATCAGCCGCTCCCCTAAGGGACACAGCTCCTTCCTGCTGCAAGCTCCTCCCACCTGCAGGCAGCTGCGAATGAACGCAGCAGCTCTACTTAAGGGGAAATGGGTTCTCACAAGGACACTTCTCTAGGAAGGCAACTGAGCCTGAATAAATGGTGCCCTGCTACCTTTCTCCTCCTCCACAGGAACCCTACTGACTGAATGGCTCATATCAGGAGGGATCAGAGCACAGCCAACCACCTAACTTAAAAAAAAAAAAAAGATTTAAATTCAACTCTAAATCTTGACTCCCCTACACTAAGGTCAAGTGCGGCCAGACTGCACAGGTCCTGTCTCATCTGCTGGAGACTGAGGAATAATGACTTCTGGAGAGGTTCTGCCCTTCTTATGGGGTGACATCACAGAAGTTGGACGTTCTCAGGCTCCATCTCCTGGAGGAGGGGCAAGACCCAGGAGTCTGGACTGGCTCAAGGAGCAGCAGGAAGTTGTGTTGAAGGGTGACAGGAGCAGCAGGCTGTGAACACACTAGCACAGACACTTTAAAGCTTGATATAGCAAGGCATCATTGTGCCGCTGCCATCCACCCTCCCCCAGGTAAGAAGATGGATATGGGGGGGGTTTGGGAGTGCAGCATGACTGGTTAGGCAGCCACACTGCCCACCAGGGCCTGGCACCCTAGACAACCGCCTAGTTACCTAGTGGACAGCCTGGTCCTGACCAGGAGGTCAGTATTCAAATCCGAGGGGTGCTTCTTGTGACTTCTGGCAAATCACTTAACCCTCTATGGCTTCAGGTACAAACTTAAACAGAAGTATTTGGTTAGAATTCCTGCCGTTTCTTACTCTGCTAGAACACATTTCTCCTCATCTCCGCTCATAATTCCATATGCGTTCTTCCTTCTTTCATAGACATTCACTCTCTCTTCAGACATGTTTCTTCCATTCCTACCTATTTAACCATCTTTCAGCTTGGCTTGACAGTCTTCCCTGTTTTTTCCCCCAAGAACCCCTGAAAATGTAATACTAATTTCTATGCTTTTGATCAAGAAATGGCTGGGAAAGTAATCTTAAAAGTATTTTCAGGGCTCCTTTTAATTCAGTACACTGTTGCCTCCCGTACACCCACTTTTCTCCACCCTGCCAGGACCTTAAGGTACTCTCATTTTACAGGTCAGTATATTTGAAACCGAGAATTAACTTTTGGCAGAACTCCGACTAAATCCAGAAGATTTTTTTTTGACAGCATGACTGATGCTTATAAAAGCCACCAGAAATTAGACCCAAAACCTTAAAAGTTTAAGCACATATGGGACAAAAGTAAGAATAGGTAGAAAAGTGAATAAGAGCTGTCTGTTCAGAGGGGAACCCACTGTACTAGTTATGTTTATGTAATTTTTGATATACCGCCCAGGCTGAAGGGCATCAGAGCCGTTTACAATCACTATATAAGCAGGTACTGAATACATTCCCTCGTCCCCAAAGGGCTCACAATCTATGTGTACCTGAGGCAATGGAGGGTTAAGTGGCTTGCCCAAGGCCACAAGGAGTGCCTATAGGACTAGAAACCCATGTCCCTCTGGCCTGAGATTGCTGTCCCCAGGTGGGAATTGAACCCCTGGCCCTCCGGCCTGAGGTACCCTGTCCTAACCACTAGGCCACTCCTCCCAGCCACATACTCAGTAACTGCAAACTAACAAGTTGACTTAGACAACAAGATTCCCATTCCAACAGATAACAAGCTGGATGTGAGAAAACATGATATAGTGGTAAAGAATAAAAACACTAGAAC
Organism: Ichthyophis bannanicus; assembly: GCA_033557465.1. Taxonomy (NCBI): domain Eukaryota; kingdom Metazoa; phylum Chordata; class Amphibia; order Gymnophiona; family Ichthyophiidae; genus Ichthyophis; species Ichthyophis bannanicus. The sequence continues at coordinate 57,889,135 of CM066047.1, read as the reverse complement.
CGCACTGATTATAGAGGTGTCAGTACCAAGCTACTGTAGTGTGAACTGTGCCGAAAGGAAGATCCTCTAGTAACAAGAAAATATTTCAGAAAAACAGATTTTTCTCATTGTGTTGGTTGGCACAGGCTTAAGAGGAGAGTCCAAATTACTTATACATGTTACATCTTATGAGCTTCAGGAGGCTCTCTGTGACATTGCAAGTACTACACAGAAAGTTAGCAGTAAATATGAGACTAAGATCATACTCTACATAGCCTGGCTTAGACGAGGTTCATGACTGTCATGGTATGCGTAATACTAATTATACCAAACAAAAAAGCTCCTGACAGTCAGTATATTATAACAATTGCCCAACTAGCAAGGGATTATCTAATCAGAATTAGAGTTGCTTTGAAGTGATGCTCCACCTTTTTCTATTTTTTTGAGTTTCAGATTAGTTTCAAGTGAGGGTACTCTAATCTGATTGGCCACCTATTCTTTAAAAATAGTGACATCAGATACCAATATTAGAAGCAGACGTTTTCCAGTCTGAATCGTATGCCCCCTGAAGAAGCCTCAAGTGTGAGAAACAGTGATCTTTGTTGGGCAGTTTATTTTCTGTATGGAACATTTGCAGATTGAAAGAGACTGAAAGATAAGTGAAGCATTATTATTATATGTTGTGCTTGCTATTTGACATTATCATACTATTGTTTCTATTTAGGACAACGACCTACGCCCGCTGGCTTTGAGCTGTTTTACGACATCAGTATAAAGTGGACTTCTTTGATTTTTAGTTTGCTATGATAACATGAGGAGCTTTTATGGCTTAAAATTTAAAGCTTTGGTTGGTAGAAAAGTGCTTTTCCATTAATTAGTAGTTTGTACTTATTTTAAAAAGCTTGGGAAGGGTTTTTTTTCTAGACCAATGATGCAATTTATTCAGCTTCCCCTGACAGTTTTGCTGCCACAGAGGAATTTACTATTGCCCCAAAGTCTCTTTGTCCCTTAATTAAATTTTTAAATATTGATTCTAAGTTCTTTTTGATATGAATATATTTATTCAGGTTGGGTATTAGTATGGTTTATAAGTTAATAGATTAATGTACCCAAGGGTTTTTTTTTCTGTTTGATTGTAATGTTATCCTTAGTGTGTTTTTTTGGGGGGTGTTATCTGCAAACTTATCTAGAGAAACTGACCCCAAAATTTCATTATGCTATCAGGCAGGCAGTCTGGGTAAACTGCTACTTCTCATCATTTGTATAGTACTACAAAGGATAAGCACTAATGGTCGTGGCCAGCTTTTGGCGTGCGCAACCTGTGCAGCTACAAAGCGAGACAGACAAGCTTACCATCAACTTAAGAAAAACACACCCTAGGAAGAGTTGCTCGCAGATTAGGATGAAAAGAAGGGGGACGAACAAAGAGCACGTTGCTAGGCAAGAAGAAAGAAACAGACAAGAGGGGGGGGCGGCAAGGATAATATTACTAACAAGAAAAAAGCCGAACAGGAAGAGCGGAGGACAGGAATAAAATCAAAGAAAACAGAAGGGATAAGGGTGCAGGAGCGCTGGTTAGCAATATGGGCTGACTAGCAGCAGCCGCTCGCAGGCCTCTCGTATCACGCCACCTCGGAGCGGCCGACGCCAGGCCTCGGCTCTGCCCCACTGCTTCTCGCCTAAGCACGAGTCCTCCCACCGTGGGGAAAGGAAAGAGAAGAGAGTCCCCTACCTTTCCCGCAACTCATGAGCCTCTCGCTACCGGCCTGGCTTCATAAACACTAGCCCATCTCCCACCGCAGCCACATCCGCACCTACCATCTTAGCAAGCCGCACGGAAAGAGAGCGAAGCGAGGTGCTGCAAGCCTCGCGAGAGGTCCAGGGTTGGTGCGTCGGACGGAGTCGTCACTTCCGGAGAATATGACGTGGAGCACTAAGTCGCTAACGCGCTTTAACGTCCCACAGACATGTATTGGCGGAATGGTTTATGGGCCCGGCACTGCTCCAATACTCTCACTTGCACTCCGGCCGATTCCGTGGCTCAGATGCCCGCCCCTCCCCTCCCCTCCCCCAACTGTGCTCGCTGCTCGCGGGCGTGTGGATGAGCGAGAAGAGCGGGGTATCATCCCCATCCCCCTCCCCTGCTGGTCCGATGGGAAAGAGAAGCGAAGGGTCCGGGAGAGGGGCGCGCTTGCGCAGTTCTCCTCCGGCGACCCAGCGATTCTGTGCTGTGACGTGTTTGCAGTTGTTTTCCATATACAGTATCGGTAACTAGTTCCAATTTAGACGGTTGCTGGCTCTCAGGGCACCTCTGTAGCAGCAAAGCGCAGACAAACCAATAATACCAGGAGTCTGTTCAGAAGGTCCAAATCATTTATTTGTGCACAAGTCTCAAGCAAAGTCAATTTCAAAATGGCTGAGCAAAGTTTTCTAGCATTACAACAACTTTTATAGACTTCTGTTCCATTCTAGGTATAGAAAAACATTTCATTGGTCCCGGTAACCTCCCATACCCCTTCCATTGGTCCCGGTACTGATAAGATTATCCAATTATGTTCCTTTAGTGGGCTCGGCACCTGCTCACCCCCCTTCCAGTCCCAATTACAATGGCCAGTTCATCAACTTGTTACTTTCATACTCTCAAGGCCATAGAGCCAATTTGTGCATGCAGGGGAGCAGGGCTCTGCAACTCATCTGTCAGCAATCCCAATTAAATTCCTTGCAGATGTACTTTTCTTATCAGTGACTTTTAAACATATTTTTCTGTATTTTTCCATCTTCCAGTTCTTATCTAAGTTAGTTTAGTACTCTTGCTGAGTTCTATCCTACAATAGCAGCATGTTGGGGAATGTGTAATTCCTATGAGCCTCTTCACAGGCTTCATTTACAGGTCAAGCTAGTTAGGCCTGCCTGCTTATGTCAGACACTGTGGATCACAGGCCTGCACCTGCCACATTCCCCCCTTTGATTAATCTCACCCTATTACTTAATGTGTGAGAATTAAATCACCTTGAGAAGAATCACATCATGATCGAAGGATTTCGACTAGGACTGGCTTTATATAAAGCCATTATTTTAGTTGCGGTCTTCCGCTCTACTGTACTATCAATAGCATTATGAATAGAGCGCATACAACATGGGATTAAACATGGTAATAAGAAAATAACAACAAGGATTAGTACTAAGACAATGAAAGTCTTAAATCCTCCCAGCCATGAGAAAAGGTTAGCAAACCAGTTAGGGAATTTCAATGAGTGCCAAGTTTGTACTGGCACATAAGCATGTCTTTGCATATCTTTAGCAATTTCTTCAACTACTTGACCCTTATCATCGAGTTTCAAACAGCAATTAGTTAAATTCAGTTTACCACATACTCCTCCTTCAGCTGCTAACAAATAATCAAGTGCTAAGCGGTTCTGATATATAGCGGTGCGCATCTGAGTACTTTGTCTAGCTAAAAGTGTAAGAGCATGACTAGTTTCATTGGTTATTATTTCAACTACTGCCTGTAAGCGAATAATACGATTAATCATATAAATTGGAGTTCGATAACCATACATACCATCATCATTCCAAGTGGCAGGCCCATAATACTCAAGGATTCTTTCTGGTGGCCAATCATCACCCTGCCACTTCTCCCACTTGCCTACCTGGGGGGGTGATCTCTTCTGTCTTAGTGCTCTTTTGTGTCGGTGGGTAGTGTATACAGGGTATCCTAATTGTTCTCCATGTTCAGTGTTTAAAAAGAAAGAAAGGTCTGATGGTTCCTAAGACACATGCTCCTCCCCATTATGGCGGGAGTTGTGCATACGCTCGGTTTCCACAGATCCAATATAGGCCAGGTGGGGCTTGCCAGGCATGGGCTTTGGCAAGATTAGTCCATAAATCAGCAAGTTCAGGAAATCTGGCTAATGGGTTAGGAGGTTCAGGGTGTTTGATTCCTGACCACCATGACGTCTTTTTGGTCGTGGCATTATAAAATTTCTGGCTAAGACAGACCAGCTGTCCTACCTGTTGGGTGAACTGGGGTCCAGTTCTGGCATAGCAAAGACGTCCAACGATTGAGTGTGCTAACACCCATTCGCTAGTAGTCTTGTGTAATTCAGTCTGATTGTAAATCAAAGAATAATTCAATTCTTGGGCTTCCCATGGCCACTGGTCTCCCATTTGGGTTCCGCCACAGAAATAGCAATCTGAGATTTTAAGACTAGATACTACTGCTCCCGCTAATTCTAAGAATAAATTCTGAGAAGGATGAGGGATCTCAAACTTATTTACATGCATGGCCTCATAGAAGGTATTATGGATATGATATTTAGATGATTTGTGGGCTTGGGTATTCAATCTGATATACACAATGGTTCCTGGATCTATTGCCCCTCCAGCAATACGTAAACCAAACTTGTATCCTTGTTTCCATGCATAGGGATTGTGTATGCGTAAGTGTAAGGGGTTACAAGCATCTTTCTGACATTTATCATTTGTTGTTGACTTGGTTAAAGTGGCCATCCGTTTATCTATCTTTTCGTCAACTATACCATTATTCCAGGTAGCATAAAAAACACATTCCCAATCCGGGCAATAGTAATCTGCTGCTGGGGCAGTACTATAGCCTGGTTCCTTTTTACCCGTACACTTCCTCCATCCTGTGGCACCTTCTGGACACACATACTTATGGTCATTTCGATACGCTTTCTCCCAAGTACCACAGGTGGAATAACTATCTCTGTTAATGACATTACATGCATCAAAATTCAAAACAGCTGGTTTAGTAATGTCCTTAAGTGGTGGCGTAGCAGCTATTATAGGTCCATCTGCATCCTTCCATCGTATTTCCAACGTGTAATAGGATGGATTCTGATGCGGATTATAGCATGCTCTAATTTTGCCATAAGTGCAAACATTTAGTTCAGTGGTGTTATAAATACACCGAGTCACTTTTCCCTTGCAGGTATAGTAAGAATGATAAATCAAAGTCTGAGTTACTTTCAATCCAGTTCGAGTAGAAGTAATGCAAGCAGTGCATGGAGGTAAAGCATAAGTCAGTTCAAAACCTCCAAAGAAGGCAACCAGGGTAAAGCAAAAGTAAAGATGCATGTTGATGTTGATTGGAGTTCTTCTGAATCCTCAGCTTGCTGATCTTGATCACAACGTTCTTTTTTCTTCATCCCGTTTGCTAATGAAGCAATTTAACGGGTGCTGAGTGTTGATTGAAGATCCTCAGGTTGTCCAGTACACATTAACCAACTTATTAGCAATTTCAGTTGGCTTGTGAAGTCTGGCTAATCAATGTAGTATCAAAGTAGTGTGCAGAATCACGCACAGATTGAGTTCGTTGAAGCAAAACTGTTGCTGCATGGAAAACAGCAATCCTCTTCGAAAGACACTGCTACTGCAAGGCACTGTGACAAAGTGTCTAAGTTGCTGGTTGCCGTCTCAGAGTAACTCGCAAGGGTGCATCAAGATGCTGCTCTGCTGTCCACTGCTCAGGTTCAGGATCAGCGGCGGGCTTGACTCTGCTGTGGTGGATCCAGGCGTCGATCTCGGCTATCTTTACTGCAGTTGGGGTAGACAGGATGACTGTGTACGGTCCCTTCCAATGGGGTTCCAACGGTGTCTTCTTCCAGTCTTTGATCCACACCGAGGTACCAGGCTGATAAGGATGCAAAGGTTCCGTCAAGTTGACAGGCAACTGGTCTTGGATCCACGCATGGAGAGTCTGCAGAACAAAACTAAGAGCTAGGAGTTCTTGCCTGGTTACTTCTGAACCAATTTGGGCTAAACTTCCTTTAATTCCCTGCACTATCGGTGGGGGTTTACCATACAAAACTTCAAAAGGGGAAAAACCTGTTGATTTTACAGGAGCTGAGCGTATTCTGAGTAAAGCTATTGGGAGCACTTGGGGCCACTTCAAGTGTGTCTCCTGACAAAGCTTGGACATTTGGGCTTTTAGGGTACGATTCATTCGCTCAACTTTCCCTGAACTCTGGGGTCTGTATGCAGTGTGGAGTTTCCATTGTATCTGCAAAGCTTTCGCTAACTGTTGAGTAACCTGGGAGACAAATGAGGGTCCATTGTCTGACCCTATTACTGCTGGAATTCCAAACCTAGGGACAATCTCTCTCATTAAAACTTTGGTAACTTCTCGGGCTTTCTCAGTTCTAGTTGGGAAGGCTTCTACCCACCCAGAGAAAGTACAAACTAATACTAATAGGTAATGGTATCCATTGGCTCTTGGCATTTCGGTAAAATCAATTTGGAGGTTGTGCATGGGGGTTACACCTCCTGACTGAACTCGGGGTGCCGTTATAAGGCCTTGCTTGGCATTATTTTTGGCACAAGTTAGACATTGACGTGCTACTGAAGCTGATATGGCTGTCAATAGAGGGATGTAAAAATGTGGTCTAAGTGCTTTTTCCATAGCACTTTTCCCATAGTGGGTGGCTTCGTGGAAAGCTTTGACAAAAGCTGGTCCTAACAGTTCAGGCATTACTATTCGTCCAGGGGGTTGACTGCCCTCTTCTGGTGGCAGCTCAATCCATCCATCTTTCAGTACTCCATCTTCCTTGTTACAGTAGTAATCTAATTCTTTGGTGGTATATCGTGGTGTCCATAAATTCAAAGGTACTGGAAACAATGCTGCTTGCATTGGCATAGCTTGTGGTGTAATCTGTCCTGTCATAGCTGCTTGTCGTGCGGAAGCATCTGCAAATCTATTTCCTCGGGCAACTTCTCCTTTTCCTGCTTGATGTCCTCTGCAATGCATGACAGCTACACGTGTTGGGGCCCAAACTGCATCAAGTAACATCAGTATCTCGGGACCATACTTGACTGACTTTCCTCCAGATGTGATGAGCCCTCGTTCTTTATAGAGAGCTCCGTGGGCATGTAGAGTAGTGAAGGCATATTTGGAATCTGTATATACATTTAGCACAAGTTCCACTCCTAATAACAATGCTCTGGTGAGTGCTATCAATTCGGCTTTCTGCGCTGATGTGCCTGAGGCTAGAGCTGATGATTCAACTACTTCGTGTTGAGTGACGACTGCATATCCGGCACAGCGTCGTCCATCAAGGATGAGACTGCTCCCATCAACATAATAGATTTGGTCAGGATTGTCTATGGGCACATCTGTCAGGTCAGGTCGACTGGAGAACACAGTGTCCATGACTTCGATACAGTCATGTTCTGGGAGTTCTTCACTAATGGGTATCAAGGTGGCTGGATTCAAGGCATGACTCACTTCTAGTTGTATCTGTGGGTTTTCACATAACATGCTCTGGTATTTCAACATTCGGGAATTGGTGAGCCAATTATTTGCTTTTTGTTCCATGAGGGCAAGGACTGCATGTGGCACAGTGACTCGTATGTTCTGTCCTAATGTGAGCTTGTCTGCTTCACTCACTAGTAGTGCTGTAGCTGCAACTGCTCTCAGGCATGGTGGCCATCCTTTGGCCACAGTGTCCAACTGTTTCGATAGGTATGCTACAGGTCGCTCCCAATTTCTGAGTCAACATGCCTAAGGCATTTCCCTGTGCTTCATGCACAAACAAGTGGAAAGGCTTATGGACATCTGGTAGTCCAAGTGCTGGTGATGACATCAATTCTTCTTTTAACTTCTTGAAGGCTGTGTCCTGCTCAAGTCCCCACTCCAGTGGTGACTTTTCTTCTCCTTTTGTGGCTTCATACAGTGGTTTGGCAATTTGGGCGAAGTTGGGTATCCAGATTCGGCAATATCCTGCCGCTCCCAGAAAGGCTCTGACTTGCTTTCTGGTTGTTGGAGTTGGAATTCTACATACTGCTTCTTTTCTCTCTCTACCTAGTCTTCGGCTTCCTTGGGTTATACGAAAACCCAAGTATTTCACTTCTTTTTGGCATAGCTGTGCTTTTGCTCTGGAAACTTTGTATCCAGCTTCATCTAGTAACTGCAAGAGGTCTTTGGTGGCTTGTATACATTCACTTTCTGACACTGCTGCTATCAGCAGGTCGTCCACATATTGGAGAAGCACTCTCTTCCCCAGGGCCATTGGATAGCTTGAAAGGTCTTGATTCAGTGCAGCACTAAAGATGGTAGGCAAATTTTTGAATCCTTGGGGTAATCGTGTCCATGTGAGTTGGCCCCCTCTTCCAGAAATGGGGTCCTGCCATTCAAATGCAAACAATATCTGACTTACAGGGGCTAATCTTATGCAGAAGAACGCATCTTTTAAATCTAGTACAGTGAAATGGGTAGCTTCAGCAGGTATCAGTCCTAGAAGAGTGTAAGGATTGGGTACAACTGGATGTATAGTTTCAACTGCATCATTTACTCTCCTTAAGTCTTGTACTGGGCGGTAATCATCCGTCCCAGGTTTCTTTACTGGCAAAAGTGGAGTGTTCCATGGGGATTGACATACTTTTAGTAGGCCATACTCGAGCAATCTTTGCAAGTGACGATGAATGCCTTCAATTGCGGCTCTTGGGAGAGGGTACTGTTTGACGTGTACTGGTGTAGCACTAGGCTTGAGGGTTACAATTACTGGAGCTATATGCTTGGCTAGGCCTGGGGGACTGCCTTCTGCCCATACTCCAGGTGGTGCATGAATGTTCTTTAAAGTTTGTTCAAAATAAGTGTCTTGGACAGAGTCATCAATGTAATACCTCCATTCTTCTTCTCGGGGAACTGTCAGCAGCATTATTCCTGCTGGTTTGGCTTGGGGATTTACTGTCATTTGCATTTCTCCTTTTTCAGAGAAAGATATTTGTGCTTGGAGTTTGGCTAACATATCTCATCCCAGTAGTGGCACTGGACATTCGGGCATGTAAAGGAATTGATGAGTTATTTGCTGTCCTCCTAGACTGCATATACGATTCTGAAGAAAAGACTTTGTAGCTTTGGCACCAGTTGCTCCTATAATGGTGACTGCTTTTGTAGAAAATGGGGCTATTTTCTTGTCTATTACTGAATGTTGTGCTCCAGTATCAACCATAAAGTCCATAACTTGGTCTCCTATTTGTATTCCGACCATAGGCTCCTGGAGACCTAAAGCAAACTTGGAGCCCGGTCTGTCCTAATCCACGTCATTTTCATCATGGATCGTTGTGGCCAATGCTTGAATGGCTCCTCCTCTTTCTCGCTGGTATTGTTCTCGATTGGCTCCTCCGCGGTTTTGGGGACGGCCTCGTCTTTCTTCTCGCCACTGATGATTGTTATCGTCATCTTGCTGGGCGTCTTCGAGTTGCGGGCAAGCATCTCTCCAATGTCCTTCTCTGCAATAGGCGCATTGGTTCACGCCTAACTGCTGGGACCGGCCTCCACCTCGGCCCCGCCCTCTTCCTCTGCTCCGTCGACTAGGGATACCTCCCCTTTTCTGTTCAACTATGGCCGCAGCCAAAAAATCAGCTTTCTTCTTCATCTTTCTATCACATTCTCTCTGCCTTTCATTATCACGATTCACATACACTTTATGAGCGACTTCCAGTAACTGCGTTGCATTCATGCCCGCAAACCCTTCTAATTTCTGTAATTTACGTCTGATGTCTGGTTGAGACTGGTTTACAAAAGCAGAATTCACCATACATAAACTTCCTGGTGCCTCAGGATCATAGGGAGTATACATTCTGTATGCTTCAGTTAATCTTTCATGAAATTCTGCCGGGCTCTCATCTACACCTTGGATAACTCCTGCAACTTTGGAAAGGTTCATAGCTTTCTGGCCCGCCCTTTTCAGACCTTGTAAAAAGCCTTGGCGAAAACGGGCTAGGGCTGTGGATCCTACTTCTGTATTTGGATCCCAATGGGGGTCTTCATTCGGGAATTCTCTCTGGGCCGCTTCCCGATGATCTATTCTGTCCTGCCCCGGTCCCGGAGCTACAGGGTTATCTGCCATCCACTCAATAGCTGCTTTTCTAATTTGTGCTCGCTCCTCTGTCGTGAATAGGGTGGTCAGGAGCTGGCGGCAATCTGCCCAGGTGGGTTGATGGGTTTCCATTAGAGTAGTTACTAATTCTGTAAGTTCCTGGGGCTTACTAGTATAGGAGGCATAATGCGACCTCCAATTTAACAAATCCGTTGTAGAGAAAGGGATGTACACGTAACTTAGGGGTCCCGCTACCACCTCATCATTTTCGTTCTTTATAGGCACCCCCGGGACTTGCCGTAAAGGCATCATTTTGGCAGTAGATGTCTTGTGGGATCTAAGGGTTGTTTTCGTAACTGTCTCTCCAGAGCAATGTTCCCTCTAATTTTCTGTAGGCTGTGTGCACATAAAATATCAGCTGTGCAGCTTTTGAAGGAAGGTTAAATTTTTGTGTGCCACATAACAACACTCGGCGTTATATACTTTAAAATTTGACTACACGTCAGAATACACTATGTACACCACATTGATTGCACTAAAAAATATTGTAGAACTTGTGAAAACCATAAATACACAACAACTTTTCAATTTTAAGAACGTCTGTGTTGTTGTCTATCAGAATCAGAACTGTAATTTTTGTGCACTCACTCGGCAAGGTGTGTGCGCGCGCGCACGCGCACAGCTTAGAGGGAACAGTGCTCCAGAGGTCACTTTCGTTTTCTCGACAGGTTCCACTTTGGGTGTACATTTTGCTGGCAAGCTAGTGCTGGCAACCACTTGTACACTGTCATCATCGCTTAGGGCATTTTCAATTTCTTCCTCCTCTATCTCTATATCTGACTCGCCTTTTTCTGTTCCTGTAATATCACCTTCTTCAGCTAAGGGAAATTCTTCTCCCCGCCCTCCGGGAGGTGGGTCAGGGGTTGGGTCCCGCACCGGCTGTCTCTGGGGCAGGACGCCGGGCTACTCTTATCGGACCTGGGGTTCGAGGCTGTCTGGGAATTATTTCTGGGGAATCAGGATCTACCAGGATGGGCTTCTTCCTGGACTTCTTATCCTGCTCTTTCATTCTAGGCTGTTCTGTTTTCTGTCTAGAATCTGTTTTAGCTAACATTATTCTGCACTGTTCCTCATAACAGCGCTGCGCCCAGAGGGGCGGATCTTCACAAATACTTAACCAGGAATCTATGTAGGGATACTGATCGGGGTGCGCTATCCGCACTCTACGGTGTACTAACTGAATAATTTCTACATTAAACGTTCCCTCTCGGGGCCAGGTGGGGTCTATATCGGGCCACTCCCTAGTACACAATATCTGTAAACGGGCTGCTGTCATTTTAATACCATAATCTCCAGAATATCCCTCTTTAAAATGTGCGATCATACATTCTAATGGAGTGTTCCTAGTAGACCCCGCCCCTCCCATTTCGATGTGTGCGCGCAACAACAGACAAAGGGAAAAGGAGGGCGGACCGTGGGTAAGGGGTCCTCACGGCCCTGGAAACATATAAGGAGAACAAATAACAAGACAAGACGACAATCGCTTCCCCCTTTTCGCGACCTGAACGCGGTCGCCCGGTCAGGAAATGCGCTACTCAGGGGTCCGCCTTCACTTGGTCCGTGCTGCCAGACCTCTCATTCACACTTCATTCACACAATCATGCTAGCAACGTATCCCAGAATGCATTCGTTTCTATCTATTCTGACTAGTCTTACCAATTTCCCAATTACAAAAAGATGGGGGTTTCGCCCTGCGAATACTCATGCGGGGTTACTCGGCCCTTCTTTGAGAGGTGATCAGGCTCTCTTACCAATTTCCAATTTCTCGAGATTACAAATTCCAAGTTTCAAGTTCCAATGACAGCACTGCTCTTTCTATATCTGTCTAGACACCAAATCAAAACTATACTCACCGGATCCGGTCCTCAAACTTCCCAAGCAGGCGCATGAGTTGGACCTCGGACTCCCCTCACTCGGGTTCGAGGCGTTGGCTCCAGCCGGGCCCGGCACCCGCCGAGGTCCGACCAGCTCCCTCCGATACAAGGGACCGGCGGCGCCAGGGAGCAGCCCTCGTCAGAAGGGCGCGATCCCGGCAGGACCAAGCCTATAGAGGCGGAAAGTCGTGGTATATTGCCCTATATACACTTTGATTCCACAACTTCCCGGCCAACGCACCAAGAATATGTAGCAGCAAAGCGCAGACAAACCAATAATACCAGGAGTCTGTTCAGAAGGTCCAAATCATTTATTTGTACACAAGTCTCAAGCAAAGTCAATTTCAAAATGGCTGAGCAAAGTTTTCTAGCATTACAACAACTTTTATAGACTTCTGTTCCATTCTAGGTATAGAAAAACATTTCATTGGTCCCGGTAACCTCCCGTACCTCCCGTACCCCTTCCATTGGTCCCGGTACTGATAAGATTATCCAATTATGTTCCTTTAGTGGGCTCGGCACCTGCTCACCCCCCTTCCAGTCCCAATTACAATGGCCAGTTCATCAACTTGTTACTTTCATACTCTCAAGGCCATAGAGCCAATTTGTGCATGCAGGGGAGCAGGGCTCTGCAACTCATCTGTCAGCAATCCCAATTAAATTCCTTGCAGATGTACTTTTCTTATCAGTGACTTTTAAACATATTTTTCTGTATTTTTCCATCTTCCAGTTCTTATCTAAGTTAGTTTAGTACTCTTGCTGAGTTCTATCCTACAATAGCAGCATGTTAGGGAATGTGTAATTCCTATGAGCCTCTTCACAGGCTTCATTTACAGGTCAAGCTAGTTAGGCCTGCCTGCTTATGTCAGACACTGTGGATCACAGGCCTGCACCTGCCACACCTCTATCTTCCGCTGCCATATCAAAAAAAGAAGTTCAGAAAGCTTCCAGGCAGACTCGCCAACGAATACCCAAAGGTGGTAAATAGAACAGTTAGATTCCCATTAAAGAACTGCCATAAAAGACTATAGCCGGTGCCCCTGGCCGTCAAATTGAGCCCTTACTAGACGGGAGGGGAACATAGCGGTCTGACTGTTCTGGGCTTCCCGACATCTCCTGAAAATATGGTGGCATTAAGTCACCAAATGGAAACGTTTATAAGTAGGAGACGGCTATAGAAGCCTATTTTTCTTTCTGAAATTAGGACCAAAATAGACAGATCAATGCAGCAACGTGAAGCAGAGAAAATGTGCTGGAATTTTAATGCAACGACTGAGCAGGCATAAAGGGTTAGTGCATAGGTCTGAGGTCAGTACTGGTGAAGACTTTATGCTTGTTTCTTCTTCGGGGTAAGGCTTGCACTACTTTTTTCTGCCCTACTGAAGAGAGTGCTGAAAAAGAACAGCAGGGGAAACTGCCGGAACAATGTTATTGTGCATAAATAGCCATTTATGCACCAGATCCAGCACAAGTATCAAACGTTTTTGTTTGGAGGGGAGGGGGGGTTGCAGTCTCTAGTTGCTGCTAACGCAGACAGCTGTGCTTATATGCCTGGCTTGCTCTTGTTTGAAGACTTTTTTGCGCACAGCTTATTTGCATGCCATTTTGTTACAGCATTGCTGAACAACTTTTGTGCTAAAACTTGCATTAGGTAACCTTATTGTGCTAAAATGTTAGCACAGGGTTTCTGCCTTGAGCCCATATTGGAAGAGAATTCATCTGTGCCCAAAGAACCTACAAGTTAAGATGTGGAAAAGGTTTATAAGAGATGGTTACAGGAACTAACAGAGAGGATGATAAGTGGCATGGTATGTACCATAATACCTTCCTGAGGAAAAGCACAGTTACTTACCTATAACAGGTGATCTCCGGAACAGCAGGAATGAGTCTTCACACGTGGGGAATGAGTCTTCACACGTGGGAGACGTCGCCGACGGAGCCCGCACGGGAAAATGCTCCCCAGCATCCAATCAGAAAGCCTTTGGGAGCATCCCCCGCGCCTGCGCGGTGGCTTCCCGCCCTTCCTACTGCCTCTCCCCAGTTGAGTTTCATAGCTGAGCCGGCAGGAGAGGAGAGGAAGGAATAGAGAAAAAGAGAGATACAACTCCCAGGGGAGGTGGGCGGGTTGTGAAGACTAATTCCTGCTGTTCCGGAGATCACCTGTTACAGCTAAGTAACTGCTATCTCCAGGAACAAGCAGGAATGAGTCTTCACACGTGGTGACTCCCTAGCTTAGGATGCCCGGGGAGATCCCATAAGCGCAGCCCAGACGGGATGGCATTTGCCCAGCCTGAATCTCTGGCATCCCCTGAGGGATGGAGGGCAGGAGTTGAATAGAGGAACAGCGAATCCAAAGACTACGGAGGCAAGTCTTTAGAGTGCAGAACAGGTACCATTAGGATACAGCAAAAAAAACCCAGGCTACGGGAGTAGGCAGAGGGGAGCATGAAGAGAATCATTACGCATGTAATGAGTAAATGACCTAGTACCATACAGAGCTTACCGGCCATTAAGTTTCTACTGAATTAATGGTTTAGAACCCTGTACTGCTTACCCACCGGGTTGTCGGAAGTAGTCCTGTGATGAAGGCACTGTAGACGCAGTAGCGAGGTCATCAAGGAAACTTCACCGCAGCGAGGAGGAAGTTCCAAATCCGGAAGGCCATGGGATCTAGGCGTCAGCTGGGTCAGGAGAAGGACGGCAGGTCTTCCAGGGGGCTCACGGCAAGCTGAGCACTCCCTTAGGAGTAGAGTCCATAACTCAGAGGACCAACAGTGGAAGACAGGCCGAACTACAGAGCCTATCCCGGAGAAGAGTAGAGGTGTACCCCGGAGCAAAAGGGGTACACAGTCTGCCCTAGCGAGAGATAGGTCCTCCTCCCGGAGGTCCAGACCCTTGTCTCCCTAACTGAAAAGGGGGCTGTTGACTTCACAGCAGTAGGGTGCCACCAGTCTGCAGCCCGACGGGGATTAGGCAGGCGGACTGGCCGGACCTCCTGGGGGGGTGAGTACCGGCCATAGGGGGAAAAAGGCGGTAAACACAGGTACTGTGAGGATCCCCCAAGGCGCCTGCCAAGCAAGTGATATCTAGTATATCTAAGCCGGTGGACATGGGGACGCCCCCTCTGGTACTAACGCAGGCACGCCGGGGGGCCTGCCTCCATGAGCAGCACTCAGGTAAGGCGGATCTGCCATCGATCCCCAGAACGTCCACCTGGAGAGGTGGCCGCAAGATCCGTCAGAGGAGGGATCTTTCCCGAAGGGCAAGGGCAGATCGGTGAGCTAAGAGCACGGTAGCGCGGGGGATGGAGGATAGCATCAGTCCGGTAGAATGCCGCAGGGGTTGGAGGCCCTAATGTGTCCCCAGGACCTGGGCGTAGAAATTGTCCCCCGCACAATCGGGGGACATGAGGGTATAGTCCCTGGAGAGTATAGGGGGACTATAGCGGCCAGAGGGGAATTCCAGTACAGAAGCAATCAGCAAGAGGATACTGGCTGAGAGGGGTTCGGGGACGTACCGAAGAGTAAGTAGGGTGACCGTGGGCCAGAGCGATCACGGCGTAAGGTGGTCTCCCTTTCCCACGGAGGAGAAGACCTGAACCCCTAGATAAGTCCCCGAATCATTTTCCAACTGGACAAGCCCCAGAGTAGAGCTCTAGTCTAAACTTCTAGTAAGGAGGTTAAGAGCAGGCAGCTGCCCACCTGAGCCTAAAAATGCTTAGTATGAGAGTCCTGGCGCGGGCCCGGGGACATCAACCCGGGGTGAGAGGTCCCTTGCTTGGGCGCGCCTGGAGGGTGGGCGGAGGGCTGACATTTCCTCTTCCTAGGGAAGGGGGGTCTGGAGGGGCGTTTACCACCACCACCGGGGGGAAGCTGGACCCTAGGCTGGCTGCTAACTCTGGGAAGGTTAGCGAAGCACTGTGCGACCTGACGTAAGGCTTCGCTATTGAAGAGGTGATCTCCATCGCAGGGAGAATTACCCAGGATGTGCTGTGCCCGTCGACACAACTCGGACGCCTGCAACCATGCCGTGCGGCGTGCTCTAATGGCAACAGCAGAGGCTCTGCTGACCGACCGGAAGGAGTCCAGCGAAGCACGAGATATTCCTGCAATGATAAAGAAGCAGGGAATATTCAAAGGCCTTGGTTGCAGATATGAAGGTGGATAACCAAGATAACCTCTCGGTGACCTCCCGAAGCGACAGACTCATATAAAATATATATGAAATAATTCTGTCCGCCAGCATAGACATTTGGAAGGCTTGACGTCCTAGATTAGCGTCTTCGAGGCGCGGCCTGGAGGGCGAGAAGCATGCCTCTCGTTGCTTCCGGCCTTCCTCAGCGCCGATTCCACCACAATGGACCGATGTGGAAGCTGGTGCTGCCGAAACCCCGGGGACGGAGGCACCCGGTAAAGAGCCTGCATCGCAGTCGGCGGCGCCGGAACCCTCAAAGGCGACCGCCAAGCCACCAGCAGGAGATCCTGCAGGGCGGGATGCAGAGGAAGCATCGCGGCTGCCTGTTCCGCAGGGCCTGGGCTCGGATCCGGGATAGGGATGGCCAGCAAGTCCGCCATGTCAAGGAGGAAATCCTGAAAAGGCGGCTCTGCCGGAGCAGTTATGGCGGGAGAGGTCGCCCAGGCACTAAGAGGCCGCTCGGGCCGATGCCCGCTGGGCAGAGGAGGGGACCAACCGACCCGGATCGGGGCAGTCAACATGGCGTCGTCGGCTCCTGGAATTGATTCCAAGCTAGGCATCGAAGAAGTCGATGGCACCGATGGCGCCGCAGGAACCAGCCTCGGCCCCGAACCTGGGGGCGGCGTTTCCCCCCGTGACTGGAGCGAATCCGCGGCCGCCGGAGGGCAGGGGCCAGCGGTCTCTGCTCTGCGGGAGAGGACAGGGGCCGATCCCGAGATGTGCCGTGGCCAGGCTTTCAAGGCTGGACAATGACTCCAGGCTGGGCAATGAACCGAGCGAGGAGATCGACTCCGTCCTCGAGGCCCCCGGCGGGAGTGACCGCACCGGTGGTGGAGATCCCGGAGCGCGGATCGGAACTGCGCCGACCGGTGCCGCGAACATCAAGGGCCCCCGAGGACGGTGCTCGGAGGAGAGGGGGTCATCTGACGCCGGCACCGATCGACGGGCACTGCCCGGCACCGGGCTCCCTCTCGAACCCATCCGACCCGAAGAGAAATCCTTCCGGGGCATACGGCCCGTCCCCGAGGGGACCCCGGTCACCCGACGAGTCCCTGCGGGGGGGGGGTGCAAAGCTCCCGCGCCGACGTCGGGGTACCGTAGCGGGGTGGCGCAGACCCAGATTGGGTCGAAGCGGTCGAAGACCCCGAGGCCCCTTCTCTAGGGAAGGGCGGGGCCCTCGACAGCCGCATCGATGCCGGGGAGTCGCCCGTGCGCTGGCTGACATACCCCGAGGTCCCCGGGGAAGGTCGATGGCGGTCCCTTGTGCTCGATGCCCCTGCCGTCGCCGGCGGAGCGGCGCCGCTCAAACCCGGCACCACCCTTGCGCAGGGCTGGGATACTGGCGACCCGGCGCGGGTCAAAGCGAGCGGCCCCGAGGAGAGGGAGGCCAGATGACCATCCCCGGCGCGGGGCGGAACCACTGACGCCCGCGCCCTCGAAGCGGGTACTACCCCCGCACATGACCTAAACGTAGGGCCGTCAGACAGTGTCGAGTCGATCGGCCCCCGAGGTGCCGAGGGCAGCGGCTGGCGATCCCCGGAAGGGAGCGGGTCACTCGACATCGCCGACGGGTCGGCACCGCCCAAAGCGGATACCACCCCCGTAGGAACGCCATACCGGCGCGAGTCGGTCGGCCCCAGAGGCGCCGAGGACCGCAGCCGCCAATCCCCAGTGAGCGGAACGCTCGACGCCGAGGGGCCGGTACCGCCCGAAGCGGGTACCGCCCACGCGCATGGCAGGGCTGAAGGAATGCCAGGCTGGACTGAGTCGATCGGCCCCGGAGGCGCCGAGGACAGCAGCCGACGATCCTCGGTGAGGAGCGGAGCGCTCGACGCCGATGCCCGGGGCTCAGTACCGCCCAGAGCGGCTACCACGCCCGAGCATGGCTTGGATGTAGGGAGGTCAGAGCCGATCGGCCCCAAAGGCGCCGAGGACACCGGCTGACGATCCCTGGCGAAGAGTGAAACACTCGACGCCGATGCCAGGGAATCGGCACCGCTCGAAGCGGGTACCTCCCTCGGGCATGGCTTGGGAATGTTCTGTGAGGAGCGAACCTCAGGAACATCCTGAAACCCCGTAAATGCTTTGGAGCCCGAGGACTCCCGCCGGGGTAGATCAGCCAAGGAGGACTTGAGGGGTTGGCCGGAGCCGTCGCCATGCCGCGCATGAGACTCGCCCCTCAAGACTCGGCTAGTCTTAACAGACTGTTGTGTGGTTACCTGATCCTGGAGAGAAGGACAACCCGACGACCGGCCTTTGGCGCGAAGACATCGTCGAGGGATACCCGAAAGAGGGAGGGTCTTCTCCCGACACTGTAGCCCGGGGAAAAAGGGTCAGGCCTTAAACCGGAGAGGCACCGGGCATTGGAATCCACGTGGAAAATTAAGTCCCCGCCGTGAGGCTGGGGGGAAGGCGGCTCCATGCCCCGGTCCTCAGCGCCTGAAGGGGGCGACGAAAATTAAATGAAAACAATTAGAAAGAAAAAAAGGGGGGGGCACGAAGGTGCCACCGTCGGCGGGAAAGCCGCGACTACAGAAAAAAGGAAAAAATTTCTGCGGTGGCAGGAGGGACGTCCTGCCTGCTCCGCGGAAAACGAAAAACTGGGGAGAGGCAGTAGGAAGGGCGGGAAGCCACCGCGCAGGCGCGGGGGATGCTCCCAAAGGCTTTCTGATTGGATGCTGGGGAGCATTTTCTCGTGCGGGCTCCGTCGGCGACGTCTCCCACGTGTGAAGACTCATTCCCCACGTGTGAAGACTCATTCCTGCTTGGTTCCTGGAGATTGCAGCTGTGATTAGAACTGAAGGAAGAAGGGCAAGTAAGGAAAGAGTTTTAGAGAACATAATGTACATAGAATGAAAAAGCTAGGAGGTGGTGAGTGCTGAGGAAACAAAGGGGACAGGAAAGCACATTGACTTTATGCTGACTGGTTTCCCCAGAGGAGGCTTTAGAGATCATCATTTGATGGGTCCTGGATAAGTCTAAATATGCCACAAAACATGGTAAGAGCACTAATGTACTATACATGAAATTGGGGGATGTCGTCAGGCTGTTAGGACTAGATACCATAAGTGTAGTTTGAGGCAGTAACCCCCTCCCCCCCCCCCCATGTTGCAGGCACTAACGGTGACCTGGTCCCTTTGCCGCCACTGCTAGGCTAACATCCCTACCCTATGTGCGCCCCCTCCTCCCAAAGTAAGAAGGCAAACTACTCCAATGCTAGATACAGAGACTTTAATGTTAATCTGTTAAAGGTAGAGGTCTAAAAAAAAGAGATACAAAACCAACTTTCATTATACCATACTGTCAATTAATTCAGTGACACCTATAATCAAGTGAAAATAAATAAAACGTGCACAGAATGACAGTATCTCTATCACGTTCCCAAGAAGACCGATGGAAGGGCTTTAGTATATTCTTACGATTATAACTACAGGCTGGTGGAAAGTTTCTTAACTTTGACAGTAGATAGCTCGGAAGGAAACAGTCAAAAGGGCAAAAATGTTTCTCTATCCTCCTGTTTTTTTCTTTCTTTTCTGTGCTACCATTTTAATAAAGATTTTTAACTGTAAATCCACTTGTGACATCATGTGAATTGTAGTATATAAAATCCAGCAGCAAACATTAAACTGGCTCAGAAGCTATGATGTGGTCTGGTAGCAAAATTAGCTTATCTTACTCTCCAAAAACAGTTTGAAGACCCCTGGTTACCTATGCAATTTTTTTTCATTCCTGAGATGATATAGCAGCAGTTATGGTTCACAAGTGCTTTGTGGGGTCTAGAGCTTTAGGGGTTTGGCACTGTTTTGGGTTATTGCACTATGCAAATGCTCAATAGCAGTGTCTTAGTGAGAGAGAAGTTTTTATTAGTGTTATCTGTGCAAGATCCGTGCCATTTTTGCATTGCTGTAGACCTCCCTAATGCATCTGCTGCCACATGGTTCACTTTTGGTTAACCCAGTGAGTAAACTGCCTGGGAGAAAGCATGAACAGGGATAATAAATTAGAAAATACAGATGTGATATAAGAGAAGAGAAAAAGAAACTAAAACAAAGCTGAAAGCCAAATGGAAAGGAAGAACAAGCGTTGGGTGGCCGATCCGGCTATAAAGCAAGATCTCAAAGAATAGGCTCCATGCCTTGCTGCTCACTCATGGATAAGCAGTAACTTTCCCAACTCAACATGGCTAACAGTGGATTGTCTTTTCCTCCAAGAACTTGTCTTAAATCCCTTTTTAAACACAGTTATGGCAGATGCCCTGACCACATCCTCTGGCAACAAATTACACAGGTTGATTGGATATTGTGTGAAAAAATATTTTCTCCAATTTGTTTTAAATCTTCTGTAGGAGTGGAGTAGCCTAGTGGTTAAGGCAGCAGCCTGGGACCAGAAAGACCACAGTTCAAATCCCACTGACACGCCTTGTGGCCTTGGGCAAGTCATTTAACCCTCCTCTGCCTTGGGTAAAAACTTAGATTGTAATCCCTTTAGGGACAGGGAAATGCCTACTGTACCTGAATGTAACTCACCTTGATCTACTCCTGGAAAGGCATGAGCTAAATACTAGTAAATATTAAGTTCTTCTGCTAGTCTTAGTACTATTAGAAAAGGCAAACAGCCCTTCCCTTTTTACCTGTTCTACTCCACTTGTGATTTTTTAGGATCTCTCAACCATCTCTTCTCTGACTAAAGAACTCAACCTTATTTAGCCTTCCTTCATAGGGGAATCATGTCATTCCTCTTATTTTGCTTGCCCTTTTCTCTACCTTTTCTAGTTTTGCTATAATCTTTTCTGAGATGAGGTGAATTACAAGTGATAAACATGTGGATACATAAATGACTGAAAGAGGCAGTATAATCCTGTTTCATTCTTTTTGCTTTTAAACCACCACCATCACACACTGAGCATAGATTTTCAAATGTATTGACCACTGACTCCAAATTAAATATTCCCAAGGCACCCTACCATTTCCATATTGGGAAAACTGACCATTTTGTCCTATTCTCTGTTTCCAATCATTTAACTAGTTCCTAATCCACAACAGAACATTGCCTCATATCCAATGACTTTTGTAATTTCTCAGGAATCATCCATACAAATCTTTGCCAAATGCCCACTGAAAAAATATACAATATCAACTGGCTCATCCTTCTCCACATTTTATCACCACTTTCTATTAAAAAAAAAAAATCGGGCAAAGGAAATAGACATGCAAGCTAGGGTGGAAGAGTAAAAATCAGGAAGGAATGGAAAGTAAGAGATCTAATTAAATTTGGGAGGTAGTAGGGCTAGCAGAAAGGACATCCAGAGGGGGAAAAAGTGTAAATGCTGAAGGAAATGGTATTGAATAAGGGCCCAAGAGAATTTCACCAAACACAGTTTTGTTTTTAATGCAGTACATAAAGTCCACATCTATTAACATGGACAATGAATTTCACAACTGACTTATTAACATTCATTGTGAATGTCATTCATTCTTAGGATATATATACACTGTGCACCAATAAAACAATTTATCAATTGCATCCTTAAAAACACAAAACAATGGTATTGGAAATAGAAAACTACATCTGGCAGTACGACAGTACATAATACAATCTGTAATATTTTACCATTCAATTCAGTGGAGGCTATGAGGAAGTGCAGTTGGCAAAAATTGCTCAAAATTGAACCACCAAGAATATGTAGTTGGAACTGTTGATTAAAAAAACGACACACTAAAATACAGTACCATCAGTCCTGACCCCTGCTAATTTTATTCCATTCTAAAATCAAGCAAATACTTATACTGAGGTCTTTTTCTCAGCTCCCACCTTTTGACATGTCAGGGTTCTTAAAGTATGACAAGATATTCTCTTCATCAGTGGTCAAAACAAAGTACTATATTGAATGATGCTTATTCCCCAGTGCCAATTCATATGCTGGTATGGACAGAAGGAAATGGCAAACGTATCTAAAGCGTGTATTTAATTTTTGTGTGTATTTCATGTAAAGGGCCTGCATACCCATAAGTATGATTAAATAAATTCCGTCCTTTAATATAGCACAAAATATATCTAGTCCATCTCCCTTCTAAATAGGGTTAAAATGCCCTTCTAGTTCAGCCCTCCTTTTAATTGTGCTATATTAAAATCATATTACGATTTTATTGGTCCAACTAAACTTCAACATAGCAAATCTGTTTCAGTTACAAAATCAAAGCAATCAAATACCTTGTGCACCAACCTCTGGGGTTCTTATTTATTTTAGCTAGGGCTGTCTTCCCCTCCTTCCAACTAAGATCTGTCCAGCTACATTCACTATTGTTACTGGAGCGGCCCAAAACTGAGTTGCCATGAATTTGTCATGTTTAAATGAAATGTTTATCTTCTCTGACAAACTTTCCATTTCCTAGTTCAGTACCTCACCCCTGACTGATATGCATAATCTGACTCTTTTACTCCTTATGTTCTACACCCAAGTTTTCAAAGGGATTGCCACAGGGAAAACAGAACCTCTTAAAAATTCTTCTTAGCCAACAGGAAAATGCTGATGCCGGAGGAGTATCGAAACAACACGAGGACATTTCATTCTAAAATCCTTATACCTGCTTTTCACTGCTTTTAACCTACACGCTGCACTTGGGAAGTATCTACATTAAATCCTTCCCATCACATAGGCCCACTGGGGGGGATTTCTTGGTCCAGTGAAAAGTGGCTGGCAAGGCTATGGGAACAAATTGTTTTGTGGGCTTATTCCTTTCACTTAAATACCTGGACAAAATCTTTAAAGTTTGAACAGTAGTTAGATATCTAAAATTGCAATACAGATATTCAAAGGGGCTCGTGAGAAGCTTCACAAATCTGCAACGCCACAATCTTTAGGTGGGGCTTTAGGAATCTAGAAGCTTTCACCACTCGTAAAGTCTTGTTTTACACATGGAAGATGCGATTATAGATGCATGTCAACAGCACATGTACTTTTCTGTGATCTGCACATAGGTGTTCTGGGAACATGGTTTGGGTGATGCACCCTGTTAAAGTAGTTAGATGGCTAAATGCAGACATTCACAAAAGGAAGCGATTTAGAGGTGTGGCCTTGCACTCGGCTAATAGTTTTCAGGATGTCTACATCTTCTGTGCTGGGTATTTAGGTGTCTAATCCCAACCCCATTTATCTGTTTAGAGGCATGTTTATGCAGGAACAACGGCTGGGTGTATTGGGCCTGAAAAGTTAGTATGGACATCTGTTCATCTGGCCCCATGACGTTAGTATTGTCAGTGTGCCGCGCCACACTGACTGGCACAGGAGGGCACTTACTGCCACCCACTGAAATGGTATCAAGTGCATCCTTGCTTACAACGATGTTAGTGGTTAGTGTGGTCCCAAAATGCTTATGCTAACAGCAAAGCATTGTCCACACCCATGTTCTCTCCCAAACCCACCCGGTCCCCGCCCTACCTGGTTAGCATGGGATTTTTAGCTCGGGTGCCCATGCTAATGGCTAGTTCAGAGCGCTTACTGCATGCTAATCCCCATGTTAGTAAACATGCCCCTTAATCATAATTGGAAATCTTCCTTGCTTATCATTGTGCATTAAGTGGTAATGTTATAACCAGAAAGTCACCATAGGTGCCTATGTGCCTTTATAAGCACTTCGGATCCTGCCGCAATAGCACACAAATGCCAATGCACAACATTTACACCCACTTCCAAAAAGGTGTAAATTTGTTCTCATATGCTAAGTATGCACCAGTGTATTTTGTAAAAAGACATGCACATTGCATCTCACTTTGCACTGCTCTGCTCAAACTACAACCTCAGGAAGACCCATGCACAATCTTCTCATTGCGTGTAGTTATACCCCTGTATTTGGCCATCCAAGTTTATAAACGCCCATTTCTGCATGTAAAACCAGCTTTACACATGGAAAAGCTTTTATAGGATTATCCCCTTAATGCCCCCTCTTTCCCACCCATTTGTGCTTTATTAGGAAACAGACCTCTATTGAGATGTCTAGCTCTTTAGTTGCATTTCAGCTTACTAAAACATGCTACCAGGGCTTGCAGTTTGACTGCCATGCTAAAATTCCTGATAGCATGCATAGGGGCAGACTGAGTGTTGATGTGTCAGCACAGGTGTTAGTAGCCTACACTAACCACATTTGAGGCCACCTCAATGGGCAACATGAATTGCATCCGCAGCCCAGTCCCCATGGCACCACGCAGTTTGCCTGTGCTAACTGCAGGGGGATCCTGCAGTTAGTGATGAGCCCCATGCTGTAATGAGGCTCATATGCATGTTGCTAGCATGTGCTTTTGTAAACATGCACCCCAGTTGTATATATGTTTGGCTGAAAGATGACATCAGTCCATCAAACTTCATGTTTTTAATAACCCACATCTGGGTGATATTTTAGATTGTGGTGATTTGAAGAAAAGCAAAATACCATACCAAAATATTTGCTAATTATATTCCACAGGTTGAAAAAAAGTTCATTTTACAAACCCGGTCAATACTTAAGAACAAAAGATTTGCACCATTATAACAATGATTCAGATAAATATAAGCAGTCACAGAAGGAAATTATATTTACATAATTTATTAGACATACATACATTATGAAAGGATGTACCTAAATGTGGCAGCCTGTAAATCAAAGTAAGATGAGATTTCTTCATTTTAGAAATCATCGTGCAGGTCACATGGAAACAACTTACTGACCATGGTATTAGAAATTCTGCAATAATGATGATCCAAGTACCTCAGCAAAATGCACCTTGATACATTTTTAAATTAATTAGATAAAAACCTAAGCGAGAAACTTTGCAAAATAAAACCTTTGATACTTTATTACCACAGGATTCAGATTAGGACGGACTGATCCATTCAGAATTAAAACTAAACTCTGGGAAAGGATGCATAAAATCTGTAACTAGGATAGGCTGTGAGGGGTATTCTTCCATTACAACTATGCAACTTTATGATGAGGTATGCTAATTTTTTTATGCTTCATCATTATCCTCCTGAAATGCAAGTTCCTTATGTTTTCTAGGATGAATGACCTCCCATCTTGCTTTACGTTTTGTTATTTTGTCCAAACATTTGAACCAATCTGAGTAAATATGAATCCTTTTGAAAATTCATATCACATGCAAACCGAGCAGAGAAAGATGTAGATTATGCAAGTGAATAAGTAATTTTTCTACATTTGACCTGGATTATTGGCAGTTCATCCATCATTGTTTCAGGTATTGATGTTGTCCATGAAGATGCCCTCAGAAATCAACCTGTCAAGCCAAGGCATCTCAGAAGTTGTCTGGATTGAAATATTGCAGGTGACTGTACAGCAGTATAATGTAGTGCTCTTGGGTCAGACCACTGGCAGTGTGGCACACTACCAAGCAGAAGGACCTGGGCTTGATTCCCAGCTCGGCTCTTCCACACACTCAGTGGACTGGTGTTTGGGATGCTGCAATCACCTACTAACAAAGGATCCTACAACGGGAATATTTTAATACTCAATAAAATACCAACTTCCCAGAGGTACAGCCCAGAATAGAAAAATGCTTTTTTGTTGGCTCTTTTCTCACTTTCTTGATACTAGCTCAGCTTCAGACAGTTCAAGATTGGTCCATTGTTCTCTTTTATAAATGCTCTAAAATTCCCAAATTAACATCAGTGTTGTCATTGCTAAACTTTCATTCCTATGGTCTGGACTTCACCTGGCAGAACAGCAGCTAACAAAGGCAAGGTAACAAGTCATAGCAGCAATGTGAAATAATGAAGTACAAATTCAGAAACTACTAAAAGACAATGGCAACGCAGATGTTAGTTTGGGAATTATTTTAGAACATTTATAAAAGAGAACATTGTGCCAATATGGAATTGGTTGAAACTGAGCTAATATCAACTGTTTGAGAAAAGGTCTGAAAAAAATTCCTTTTCTGGGCTGTACCTCTGGGACTTTGGTTCTTTATAGGGATACTGCAGTGGCAGTTGCTATGGGGGAAAGGAGGAGCTGACGACAGTCACTGCACAGTGACAACTCCTTGAGACTGCAATAAGGACCCATATTTGCAGGGTTCTAGAAGGTGCTCTGGTGTGTGTCCACTGCAAAAACTATACTAAATTAGTTTGTGATTGGGGGGGGGGGGGGGGGGAGGAGATAACAGTGCAGTAGTTCCCAACCCAGTCAGGTTTTCACGATATCCACAGTGAATATGCATGAGAGAGATCTGCACACACCGCTTCCATTGTATACAAATCTATCATGTATAATCATTATGGATACCCTGAAAACTTGACTGGGTTGGGAACCACTGCAATAGAGGGAAAAACAACCCTGGCTAGTTGCAAATGAGGGCTCAAGGTGCCAGCTCCTTACCTTATTTTGAATGAGCAGAAAGCCCAAAGAAACCGGAGGAAACTGCAAAGTAAAAAATATATATATATACAGTGCTGTACAGTTTAATGAGATTAAAATGTTGTGACGTGTGGGCATGCCACAAAGGTGAAGTGCTGAAGATCCATGTGCCAGAAGACTAAAGCATTTAAGGACATGAGTTTCTAACATTCTTTTTTTTTGAAGGAGGCTCTTAGCCTCCTGGTCCACTCACTTTGCCACATGGTTTGTTGTTGAAAATATTCAGCCCTTCAAGGCAGCTCCCTCCAGCTGCTGAGAGGTGTGTATCGCCTTCTGGAAAAAGACATGTTGGATAAGCAAAGAAAAGAGATGTTTCCAGGACCTGGAACATCTTCACATACATTCAGGTGGATAGAGGCACAATACAATACCAGGGATGTAAAACTCCAACCCTAGAGGGCCTGCAAATGAGTCTGCTCTTTTAGGATCCCCTAATGAATATGCATGATATGTATTTGCATATAGTGGAGCCAGTGCATGCAAATATGTCTCATACATATTCATTAGGGAAATTGTGACTGGTTTGTGGCCCTGCACAAGACCAAGGCTGGGAATGGGGGTGGGGCAGCAAAGTGCCTCACTGGTGAGAAGAAGTCTAGGGCTGCAGTGCTTGTCAATTAGTGGCCTGCCATTTTCCAGTCACTAGCAGGAAGCAGTCACACTAAAGAAAGAAGCACCTAGAATTCTCAGGAATATACACATTATTTACCACAGGTTTTCTTGCTCAGTAAAAAAAAAAATTATTATAGGAACGCTTACAGCATATTTACAAATATATATCCAAATACAGGAAAGAGCCATTATTAGACAACGTCTTGGTGCATTATCAAGCAGCATTTGCAGTCCTTTAAAGCTTCAGTCAGCTTATTTTGTAATTTGGGTTTTCTTAAATTTTCTTTCTCCAGATTTCAAAGTTTTTTGCTTCTGTCTGATGCATAGTGTTATAAATAGTCTTTTGGCATACACGTCAGTAGAATGCAGTTAACTCTTCTTGTGAAGAAACTTCATTTTATTCCCTGTTGAAAGACACAAAGTTCAGCAGTTACGAGTTGATGATAATTTATATCATGAACAATCCAGATTAGTACCTTCTAGTTTAAATGAATTAAGGCATTTACAAGTATCGGTGTTGTAAAATCACACACTGCGGTAGCAAAATCATGGTGCTGCAGAAACTTATATTCTGCTTCCCAATGTAACCCCATCCCAATATTTTTCAACATTTAAACCATGGCTAAAAGTACTTGTGCCATGGAAGCCTATGCAATTCTCCAAGAAGAGCTGTATTCACACAGACCAAATCTCTAATTGTACTTTTTGTCATGGTTAGTCCTAGCCATATAAAAACAGTAGCAGTAGTTATATGTGCTATAAAACATTGTTGGCAATGGATGAAGCTTTTCACATAATGGGGTAATTTTATAATCTCTTTCCCATGTGTAAACCTTATTTGAAATACATAAAAGGCCTCTTACAAAATTACTTGCGGTATATGCATGTTAAAGTATGTGCAGTGTGTACCTCTATATGATCCAAATGTAGGAGCGTTTTGCGGTGAGTTGAGGTGGTGCGGGGCATAGTTTATAAAATGCACGCGCACACACACATGCATGCATGCGTTTATACCTGCTTCCCGATTGTGAAGCTGTTTTATAGATACTAAGGTGCCAGAGTTGTCTTTACAGAAAGTCCCATAATGGCCACACACATTATTCCAGCCTATGTAATCTATTAAAAAGATGACTCTTCATAGTTGCAGAATAGTTTCTAGAACACAAACATTTGGCTATTTCATTGTCATCCCATGTTGAACCTGCCATACACTAACTGGACACATTTACGCTAACAGAACACTTACCCAGTCCTCGCAAAAATTTGTTAACTCCACTTTGTTCTGTGTCTGGAAGTTCTTCTAAATATTGTTCAACCCTCTGTTCAAACAGACCTTTGGAAAACAGAAATCACAGCTTGTTATCCTTTATCTTGGCTCTGCCACCCTCACAGATCTTAGTCTTATTTGTGGCAATGAATGAGAAGGATTATTTTGTCCCTTATCTAATATTTAGGACACATTTCCCCTGCTTACTAATGGAACTTCATAGGTGCTCAAAAAGAGAAAATACAGTAGAATGAGGTAACCAGTATGCAATTTTTGATCCACATTGTTTTAGCTCTTGTCTTATTTTCTTCAAGTGCTCTGACCTTTTCATGTGCCATATGACAGATAATTCACTGTTTTCTGGTATGAAGTGCATTCGAGCGGCTCGGTAGCACTTTGCACAAGTTCACAGGAGGTCTGCTATTTAATAAGGAAATTTGAACAGGACTGGCTTAACCATTAGGCAAACTAGGTGGCTGCCTAGGGAAGCAACCTAAAAGGACAGAAAAGAGCAGCAGCAACCTGAAGAAAAAACAAACAATAGACCCTGCCAGCCACACTATCTCATACTTTACCCTCATGGAGGGTGGGTAATTGGGGTGTGCCTAGTTTAAGGCATCTATGTTAAGCCAACTTTAAAGACAAGTAGACACCTACTTGTCTTTCTAAAATACTAGTGAGTTTGGCTACATTGCAGGCATGGATTTTTACCCCAGTCCTAGAGCTAGTGTAAATGACCATGTCTGAGCTTTTCAAGTATGTACATAAATTATAAAAGAAATTCTATAATCTATGCACCCACACTCTGTCCACTGGCAAAGCACATGTCTTGATGCCAAAAGTCAGTATTTTATAAGAGGTCATTTATGCATATATATGGTCACAGATGTGTGCAGGAATGGCTTTATAAGATTACCTTCATTATGTATATGAAGGAAAAGTTTTAATATTTAAAATTATGCTGTCCAATTATTTGATTTTACAAGATCATTCCAGGAGGGGCAGTATTGGGATGTTCATGATTTTGAGATTAATTATCAAAAGGGGAGGGCTAGGAGATAAAAGTTTATTGAAAGGCACAAGTCTAAAGGTTACCAATGGTGCCCAACTGTGCACTGGCCCTGAATTTGACAGCATAAATTAGTTTAAAACAAAAGTACTTACTTGTAATATTTGTTCTCTGGAGCACAACAGTTCAATCATAAACTGGGTGATGTCATCCCATTGGCACTGAGCCAGGCATGATCTTTAGGAGCTTTCTAGGACAACCTTTAATTCCAGTGGGCATGTGCAGCAGTTCCCAAAACAGCTGTTCACTTGCAGTCTACCTTGGTGCTGCCATTAAGCTAATGAGCTCAGCTCCTGAAGGGGATGGGTTTGTGTTGCTGGAACTGCTGTCTTGAGAGAACACCTTTTACAGGTAAAGTAAGGTCATTTTCTCTGAGGACATGGTTTACTAGCAAGAACACCAGCTCATCTCTCTCCCTTGCTGGTCAGATCAGCCAGTTGATGGATGAAAGAAACCAGCAGCAATAGGAGTGGTTAGAAGCGCTGGTCCCTCTGATCTGAATGCCTGATGGCAAAGTGACAAACTGCCTTTCTTTGGTCCCACATGTGTTGGGTAGCATTAAACATTTTATTTTGTGCCAGGCATTGAAGGATAGGTATGGTCTATAAAATCGTGCGGGGCTATCATGGGGGCACAGGACCCATAGTGGCTGCCTCAATTTTTCCTCCTCTCCACGAGGATGATTTAGATAGCCTTAGCCACTGACTGAACAAAACTGGTAGGAAACTATTCCTAGGCTATGCAAGACAAGGATTAGCAGGAAGATCAGAAGAGTAGGCCTCTTTAAATGCAGCCTTTGCTGACCCAGATGACCACCTCCAAAAGTCTTTGGAGCCACACTCCATCAAGACGAGGACTATCTAAACTGCTTCCCAATCCCAACAGTAGACTCTTCTGGGTGAGGTCTCTGAGCACCAATGAACAGCACCCACAACTAATTTGTAAATGGATAATGAAGCACAATCGCTGATCATTTTAAGGCTCAAGTCTTCATCCATAAACTGGTTATTTGCTGGTGAATAGAGCTTATTAGGTCACTGTTTTTGGATCCTGATCCACTTAGTCTATGTGTTTCCTTAACTTTTCCCCAGATATATTCTTTCCTCAGCTGTTGTGTTGTCTGTCTTGACTAGATTGTAAGTTCTGATGAGCAGGAACCGTCTCTTACATGTGTCTGTACAGTGCTGTGGATGTCTTGTAGTGCTATACAAAAGATTAGTAGTAGTATGTGAGAGGCATAATTATAACGGCACTGGTTCAAAACCTGAAAAATACTCTGCTTCAGGGGGGAGGAAAAAAGAACCCACATCAAATTAACTCATACCTTTTGCTCTGCATTTTCTAAGCTCTCTGTCCTGAATAAACCCAGCAAACATTTGTGATTCCATGAAGACCTCTAGGAAGCGGCGAATGCTCTTGGAAGCCACTGATTTGCGAAAAGCTTCCCTCTGAAAGACACGTTCTCCTTGTTCATTCTGAGTCAAAAAGAGGGAATAGTGGCCAGTTGTTTCCACAAAGAATCGGATGAAAACTTCTGAAACAAGCCCATTGAGAGTGTTGCACTCTGGAAAAAAAAAAGAAGGGCAGTCACTAACATGAGCTGAAGGCCTGCACTAACCAGGGATTTGCATCTTTAGCTAGATTTTACTTTCAATGATTTCAAGCAAATTCAGTAGCTGTACTGAATCCTATTTGTATCTGGAGGCAAACACTTGTTTCCTGGTAGCATATGCTGCTCATTGCTCAGATTAGAGGCAACAAGTAACTGAGCGAGAAATAACAGACTGCTATGTCATTTGTACTTGAGAAAATATTAAGGGCAATTCAAACCTCAAAGTTTACATTTGACAGTTTAACCTATCCAATCACTTCATATTGGCCCAAAACACGGGCACTTAGGGCCCAATATTCAAAGATGACATTGTACTTATCAGGTAATGTCTTTTCCTTGAATCCTGATAGACTAGTCCAGACAAATGGGTTGTGTTCTCCTATGAGCAAATCGGTGGAGACAAAGAACCAAGGAAAAATGCAGTTTTCAGTGATATCACTCCCATGCCTCTATTCACCTCATCCAACAGAAGTATTATTCCCAAAGCATATAGGAGAAACATGGCAAGCCTCAGACAACCTCAATCATGGGCAACAAGGAGTAAGCAATAGTAGAGAACTATGTACAGGAAAACATAAATAGAAAGCTGTCTGTAGAAGATGAACCTGCAGAGTCAAGTAGAAAAATCATAGCTGACCCCAAGGGAACTGCAGCAGAGAACAAAGCAAATACAGTTTCAGGGGCGGGCCCTGGATTGATTTAGCAGGATTCAAAGAAAGACCATTAACTGGTAAGTAAAATGTCACCTTCCATATCGTCCTGCTAGATCAGTCCAGACAAGTGGGATGTACCAAAGCTACAAGTCCACTGGGCGGGAAGAAGACACAGCAGCTTACAAAACCTCAGAGCCAAAGGTCTCGTCTGCTCGTGTATGGAAAGTGATGCTCACGTTGCTACTTGACAAATGTCTGCAGGGGCTACAGAGCTCTGCTCTGCCCAGGATCGACATTTGTGCTCAGAATGGGTGTGCGAATGCTCCGGAACCAACCAGTTCCTCAACAGATAAGCCAAGGCAATGGCCTCCTTAATCTAGGATCCCTAAAGCCAACTTGGCCACCACGTCACCCTTGCATGGGCCAGTAAATGGCACCTAAAGATGGTTGGACTTACAAAGGGAATTTTCATAACCTCCATGTACTGGAGAAGCAGCCTCCGGATATCCACAAAGCAAAGATCCTTCCCCTGACACTGATCCTTAGAGAAAGAGGGTTGGCAAACCACCTAGATCTCATGAAGGGGAGAAATCACCTCAGGTAAGCAGGAAGGCAAAGGCCAAATGGAAATGGCCCCTTAGAAAAGCCTGCAGCTCTGAATTCTTCCATGCGGCACAAATCGCAACCAAGACGACAAATCCTTAAAGGTAGTGTACTTCAATGGCTCAAAAGATACCACTATTAGGACCCTGAGCACCAGACACAGATCCCAAGAAGGGATCACAGACCGGAGGGGAGAATGCAGATGCTGAACCCCCTGGAGAAAGCGCGAAACATCTGGGTGCA
This sequence comes from Ichthyophis bannanicus, assembly GCA_033557465.1. Lineage (NCBI taxonomy): Eukaryota > Metazoa > Chordata > Amphibia > Gymnophiona > Ichthyophiidae > Ichthyophis > Ichthyophis bannanicus. The sequence continues at coordinate 57,856,727 of CM066047.1, read as the reverse complement.
AGGCTAGAGTCTTACCAGCCACCGGACCTCGTAAACAGGCCAAAGCTGCCACCTGAACTGTCAGGGAGCTAAAGGACCCTCCTCCAGGCCGTCCTGTAAAAAGGATGCTGCTGCGCATCGCACCATCACTCAAAGGCACCTGATCCACATGTATTCTAGCTTGATAGACCTCCTCTGGCTCCAAGCAGAGTACAGACCACTGCTGGAGAGTAGCCCTTATGCACTAGCAATCTTCTTTCAAGAGCCAAGCCATAAACATGAAGTTAACCAAGTCCTCCAGGGTGATCAGTCCCTGCTACAGTAGGCCCAGAGACAGAGGCAACTGAAAAGGAGGCACCTGCAGGAGCTGCATAAGTTCTTTGACCCATGCTCTCCTCAGCCAATTTAGCACTATTAGAACAATCCTGCCTTGGTGGTGGTTTATACACTGAAACACATGCCCCACCAGGGGCCACGGAGGAAACATATACACAGCAGGTACAAATTCAGCCAAGACTGGGTCAGGGCATCAACGCCCTTGGACCCTGTGTCTCTGTGCAGTGACTGAAGCAGCAACAAATGCTGGCACTGGTGGGTTGCCATCAGATTTATTTCAGGGCAATCCCAGTGGTGCAGAATCAACTGAAATGCCTCCTGACTCAAATCCCACTCTCCAAGATCCAGAGAGTGCTGGCTGAGGAAGTCAGCTTCTACAATGTCCACCCTGGCAATGTGCTGAGCTGACAATGCTAGGAGGGGCTTTTCTCTGCCCAGGTAAATGGAGAACCCTCTCCAGAGCTATCCCAGTACTCCTCATGCTGCCTTACCAATTGATATAAACCACCATCGTAGCATCTGAAAACACTCAAACCGCCTGGTTCTCGAGCAGGAAATGTAGAAGAGCCTGCGGTTCCAAAGGCCCTGGGCCATACAGTCTTGGCATTGGGCTTCTCAGCCTGAGAGACTGGCATCCATTGTCAGGAGGATCCAGGGGCAATCATCCAGCAGCATGCCCTTCCTCAGATGACTGGGCTGCCACCACAACAGGCTGGATTTCACCATCAATGGGAGCAGGAACCTGCACTGAAACCTCAAACTTGGGGACCACTGAACCAGCAAGGACCGCTGGAGCAGTTGCATGTAAGGACATGCCCATGGCACCATCATCTCTATGGTTGTCGCTATTAATCTGAAGAGCTGAAGATAATCCCAAACTGGGAGCCTGCTGCGTACCGAACAGCGCCAGGTAATCCATCAGTCTTTTGGATTTCTCTGAATGATCACCCAGTCAAAGCTTTCCAAAAAGGACAACACATGAGGTACCTCTGAAAGGAAATGGGCCCAGATGAGTCAGTCATCCAGATAGAATGGATACAGATCACTTGGCACCACAGCTGCTACCACCATGACCTTGGAGAACGTCCTCAGGGCAGTGGATAGCTTGAGAGGGAAGGCGGTGAAATGATAGTGAGAGCCAAGCATGGCAAAACCCAGATACTTTGCTGATCTGTCCAGATCTAGATATGAAAATATGCCTCAGTCAGATCCAGAGAAGCCAAGAACTCCCCTCAGTGCATTGCTTGAATCATGGTGTAATGTGCAAGGTTTCCATCCAAAAGCACAGGACGCGCAAGTGCTTGTTGACTCCCTTGAGGCCCAGAATAGACCAGAAGGAACAGTACTTTTTTTTTTTTTTTTTGGCACCACAAAATAGATGGAGTATCTGCCTTTGCCCTGCTTATCTGGCAGGATGGGCACCAGCACCTTTAAGCACAAGGTGGTCCCAAAGTGGTACTTTTGATCGCAGACCCACAATGGGAGATGAAGAAGGGATCCAGAATCGGCTCCTTGCATCCCAGGACATAGCCTAACTGAATGGTGTCTGGCACCCAGAGATCCTTTAGAAATCCGGGCCCACACTACTACTACTACTACTACTACTACTGATCATTTATACGCATACGCAGCGCTGCACAGGTACATATGAAAGACAGTCCCCTGCTCGTCAGAGCTTATAATCTAGTCAAGAACGACAACACAACAGCTGATAGAAAAGGCAAAGCCTGTCTCCAACCAGAAGAACTAGGGAAAGGGCCCCCAAACCTTCACTGTGCAGTTCAGGAGGGTTCCCATCTGGGTGGGCCGAGTGCCTGGGCCCACATGCTCCACAAAAGGACTGAGAATGAGCCCAAAGCCCAGAAACAGATGGGAAGAGTTCATTTTTCAGGTTGGTAATGACGAGAGTCCTGAGACCTCCAGGGATCCAGCTAGCATGCCCTCAGTTGATGGGTGGAGGCTGACAAGAGAGGGGCACCAGCCTGCATCACAGGCCCTTTCGACCAGTCTTCCAGAAGGCAGTAAGATTTTGACTTGCCCAGGGCCTTGACTAGATTCTCCAAATCGGCTCCCAAAGTAGCATCCCCTTAAAAGTCAAATGGGGCAACTGGGCTTTGAAAGATGTATCTATTGCCCAATGCCAGAGCCAAATCCAATGCCGTGACAGTCATCAGGGTACCATCCCTGGTCACCAAAGGTACCAGGTCATGCATGGCATCAGAAAGAAAGGCTGTAGAAGACTCCAAAAGAGGGGTAGAAACATCCGGTGGAAGAGACTGAATCCACTGGAGCAGGCCTCGAGATTATTAGGCCTGTACATTCCACAAATGAAGTATAGCAGCCGCCGCAGCAAACTGGTTCTTCAGCACAAATCCATCTTTCAGTCCAAAGTATCCTTTAAGGCCAATCTGCCTTCCACATGTGGATACATAGGTGCCATGACCTATGTATCCACCTCGGAAATATCAACCACACAATGCACTCCCTCTCCAAGAGGGTGTGCATCTTCTTATACACCCTTAGCTGGGGAGTTGGGGTAATCTTGCTCTGGCCAGAACAGGCCCTTGAGCACCTCTGGGAAGACTGCAGTGGATTTCTGAACCCCTTGCAGGAGCATATGCTCTTTGGTTCCTGTTCCATGACTGGAGCCTCCTCCAAGCTCAAAGTGAGTAAGGCCCTGGGATCAATATCTCCAATTCCTACTCTTGGGATAGCTAAATAATCTTGGCTTCCTCACAGTCCTCTGAAAGAGAGAGTACTTCATCCACATCTCAATCCAAGCTACAGCTGACCCCCATCCCTGGAGGAGGGGCACCCCTGCTGGGGATGATTTGCCATCAATCAAAGATGGCTTTCACTCTCTGCCCCCACAAGACTGAGCTCCGGGGAACCAAAAGGCTGCAAGGTCTGCATGTCCACACCAGAATGACCAGGCCTACTGTAAAGAGAAAAATTTCCAGGGAGGACAATCCGGACTCCGGAAGCTCTCCTCAGGAATGATCTCTCAGGGGGGCATAGTTGCCATCGATCCCCTAGAGGATGGGAAGAGGCTCACAGCAGAGATGCCAGATCCTCTGGCCAGCTGAATCTCCTGACCCATAGTGCCATCTGCCACTTCCTGCTCAGAGGCAGGCATGAGAAAGGAGGAGAAGGCCCTCCATATGCAGAATCCAGAAGCTGAAGATGAGATGCCACACTTGCCACAGGCCAATGTCACCTGGAAAAAGACAATAAGGGAGGAGTGGCCTAGTAGTTGGGGCAAGTTACCTCAGGCCGGGGGTTCAAATCCCACTAGAGGACAGCAACCTTGGGCCAGAAGGCCTGGGGTTTCTAGTCCCATAGGTGCTCCTTGTGGTCTTGGGCAAGCCACTTAACCCTCCATTGCCCATGTTCCCTGTAAGTATTAGTGTATGTGTCTCATATCACCTTGTGCTAAATGTATCACCCAATTGTGTTGTGACCACTTTGATTGAAGGATAAGGTGGTATACAAAACTGTCTAAATAAATAAGGGTTAAGGAAAGTGTCACAATAGCATGCGCTAAACCATAGTGACCAAAGGGCATGTGTTAGCTGAGCTTTCACTACAGCATGTGTTACAGGCGCTAGGGTAGGAGCAAACATTGAAGTTGCTTGGGCGGAATGCACGCAAGGACCGTGCAATCGCCAGGCGCACAATAAAGAAAATGCTATTAGTGTGTGCAGAAAATGGTGGGAAATCCCCAGCCAGCGCCAAAGGTCTACCCTGAATTGTGTCCTCCACAGACGGAACCAGGAGCCCACAACAAGGACAATGACTAGGTCAAGCCTTGGTACTCACCCCCTGAGAGCCCCAGGCAGAGAATCTTTGCCAGGCTCAGCTCTACTCACATGGAACTGTTTGGCTGACTGCGGCACTACATGTAAGGTGGCTGGCAAGGAGAGCCTTCTGCAATCTTTGGGAGAGAGCAGGGGGGGAAGAGGAGGAAGGAGAGGGCTTTGAGGTTGTGTGAGGCAGTCATATTCTTACAGATCCTTTCCAAATCCTTCCAATTTCTGGCTGCTCAACAGGCCTTTATCCAGGGTAAGAGCTTGGAGGTGAATCAATTTTTCCTCCTATGGCTACCAAAAAGACCGCAGCCTCCCACATCACACTCAAATGATAGATCAACCAGCATGCTGCCGTTCACAAGCATTTTAAATCAATCTTTTCCTCTTAAATCCTCAGGATTTTCTTCAGAGAGGAGAAAATCCATCTGCTGGAGACAAAAATACTGATGGGACCTCTGGTGGCTGAGGCAGATAGAGGTCTGGGAGCAATGTTATTGAAACTTGACCTTTTCATTGGTTGTCTTCACCAATCTGCTGGTAAGGAAATACAACCCACTTGCCTGGACTGGTCTAGCAGAACAATATGGAAGGGGGAGATATTCAGCAGCAGTGGCTAGCTCTGGATATTCAATGCTGGGGGCCATATCCAGGAGATAAAATGTTTCAAAAAATCAGGCACATACTTGGCGGACTAGCATACCCTCCTGCCCTCTTGCCTTTGTGCCAGATGGGGTGGGAATAGGATGCATCATCACAGCCTCGGCTCGGTGAATTGTTGCTCTAAATGATTTACTCTGTCAGTGTATCCTTTGCCCGTTTCCCACTCTGTTTCAGAGGCAGCAGGACAGAGGACATGTTGCACCCACAAAAGCTGTGACTGACTGTGGCCTGAGCCCAGCAGGGCTATTTAAGCCAGACCACAGTATTTGTATAAAACTACACCTGCTCCAAACTGTGTCCATCAAAGAAGCATCCCTAAAGTGGCACTTCAGAAATATTAAGGGCCTGATATTTGAAAGGCATTTATACGGTTTACAGCTCTGTAAACCATGTAAATGCAGCTCAGAGAGATATTCAATGGCAGTTACACAGTATGCAATATCGCCGCTGCCTGATTAGCAACTGCGGCTGGGAGGCTGTGCGGCAAACCCAGATATTCAAAGCCAGGGCCTCGTATGACCCTGGCATTGAATATCCGGGGTTAAGGGTCAGCGCATAGTCATCATAATTCAATATTGGGTCCTAAGATTTTATTGAAGCTGAAGCATCACTTTAAAATCTCAAGTGCCTTTTACCATCATCAGAATCACTATCTGAATCCTGATTGATCAGCTCGTTCTTCCTCTCTAAAGCCTGCTCTAGAGCCGCCTGCAGTTTCCTAGGCAACAGCGTGTCTTCATCATCCATCTAAAGAAGATAAAAACAAGACACTAAGTTTGCTTTGCTTCCCATTTTACAGAGACTTCTGCACATTATAAAACACAGGCAATGAGTAAAACGAACCGGCCAGGGGCTGACCTGACCATAAAGGCCTGAATGTCTCCTTTAATACTTTTATAAAATTAAACACTTGTCACTCAAAGCTACTAATGACTACAACAAATTCACTAAATGACCAAGATGATGACTGTGGCAAAGTGAAGATATTGGGAAAGAGCAGCGACAATCACATGATCTCGCCCTGAAAGTGGAAGAATCTACTACCCGAATGGCCCTGTGAACTAACCACAGCGAACAACCTAGGAACGCTTGAGAGATCTTCAGAGGAAGAAAGTTCTGCCATCTTCCAGCTGAAATTACTGATCTTTTTTTACCCAACTGATTTAAATATTCTCATCCACCTTTTGCGCAATATGTCCCAGGTTCCTGCAGTGACTAAAAAAAAAAAGTCCTAGATATATTTCAGCCAGTATTGCTCATCTGGCCTTTCTGCATGGCTGGCCAGACACCAGGCAACCAATGTCCATAAATGTTTTCCAGGGTAAAGAGATTTTTTTGCGTTTTTAAAATTTACTGACTTCTAACATTTTAATTCACTATCACATCACATCACGAACATATGGTTCAGAGGAAGAAAGCTGCTTTTTGATCATGATCCATTTAGTCTCCTATGTGTTTCCTTACCTTTCCCCTATATATCCTTGTCCTCAGCTGTTGGGTTGTCTATCTTGACTAAACTGTAAGCTCTGATGAGCAGGGACCATCTTTTGCATGTGTTTGTACAGTGCTGCATACACCTTGTAGTGCTATACAAATAAGTAGCAATATGCAGCCTTCAAGTTGGCGCCTGTGCTGAAGTGCTGTTTTAATCATGCAACTTGATGAACCAAATTCATTTACTGTTTGAAATAAATTCAGTCATGTGTATGACGTTTGCCTGTAAAAGTGTAGCAATAGAACTGAAATGTAATTCTCTCAGGCTATTAATGAAAGAATATATGCAAGAACAACAAAAGGTTTAGAAGCTGTTTATCGGGCTACAGACTACGTAAGAGTAAAACTGTAGCAGATACCAGCCAAGTCAGACTTTACAATCATCTATGGTTCCCATCCTAAGGGGGATCCAGAAGTATGCGGGACCATGTGCAGAAACTGATTGCGGGGTCGCATTTGCATTAGTTAATAGGGGTTGAAAAGTGGGCATACTATTTGTTCTGCTTGTTGCATGCATCAGGTTTGTAAAAAGGTCATAGCACAGAAATATAGGTTTTGGGTTCTTTTTTATTTTTTTGACTGAGCAGTTTCCTCTTGCTCCTTTGTACTTCTTTCCCGATTGAACATTCTTAGTCTGGTCTTTGCAGAGATGGTTCTGGGCTTGGGCCATGTGCCAGGGCATCTTACAGAATCTGGCAATACAGGGGTCCTGATTCAGGTTATTAATGACACTGAGGCTATGCCCATGACCACCTCCATGCTGGGAGCTGCACTCTCAACTCCAGCCAACCTGGAAGCAGAAGATCCAAACTGGGGAATTGAACAAGGGACTTTCCATATGACAGTGCACCAGACCTGCACAGAGAAATATAGTTTTGATGAATTTCGTTTTTTTATGGATATTTGCTGTACAGTTCTCTATTTACAAAATGTTATCAGTTTCTGCAGGAGACAAATATCAACAAGACACCAATACAGTAGGCTGGCCCAAATGCTTAGTGGTGTCCTCTGCATTGCGATTCTTAGGTCAAATCTTCTGCTTCCTGGTCATTTGGGGCTGGGGATGCCCCTAAGGGAAGCCCTAGTCATTTTGTAATGGTAACATCTAGTGGCCATTTTTAGAGCCCACAATTGTAGGATTTCAGAAGGAGTCATGCTTATATAGCCCCCCCAACTGAGGACTGCTGCTGCAATGACTGGGTAAAATGTGTTGGAAAGGGATATATTTAGACATTCTTAATATCATTCCTAGTACATTGATATTGTGGCCAATTTCTCTTATGTTTGATTATATTAAGATAGTAAAGACATGGTGGGTTACCTTGGACCCATTATATATTCTTGAGGCTCCTATAGCTCAGATTATGGACCTGTTTGTAGGGGGCAGAAATTGTCCTTTATTTTCTTTGCTCTTATTAGCTTGATATACCATCTTTTATTAGCAAAAATAGCAAAGCAGCTTATAATTGAATAAAGACAAGAGAAGAGAGCAAAGGAGGAAAAGGCTGGGAACTATCCACTAACTGGAAGACATGAGGGAGCAGCATTACAAATCAGATCTGAAGAAGAGGTAGAGCCAACAATCAGGGTGGGGCAGTGAGTGAGAATGGTGCCCGTTCACCCTAGCTGCTCATCTACCTACTGCCATAGGCCCGCAGAAAGAACCATGTTTTGGCAAACCCCTGTTTGAAGCAAGCATAGGAGGCTCTTGGTTCTTAAATTGCGTAGGACAACATTCCATAAGAGGTGCCAGGTAGCCTCTACAGGACAGCTATTCAGGTATTTGTTGTGTTGCATATGGACTACTGAAATAGCCTGCGTAATGGCCTCCCTGAGTGGTTGCCCAGGTTGCTGGGTTGTCCTAATGCTGTGATCTTTACATTGGCTCCCAGATGATCTAAGGAACAATTTAGAATTTTGGCCTTAGCCTTTTAAGCAATGTGAAGGAATGGGTCTTCTTACTTAAAGTGGAAGTGGAGGAGTGGTCTAGTGGTTGGGGCAAGGTACTTCAGGCCGGAAGGTCGGGGGTTCAAATCCCACTAGAGGACAGCAACCTTGGGCCGGAAGGACTGGGGTTTCTAGTCCCACAGGTGCTCCTTGTGGTCTTGGGCAAGCCACTTAACCCTCCATAGTCCATGTTCCCTGTAAAATAGTTATCTCCAAGTTATAATGCCCTGTTCAATGTAATTTCAGTTTGTTCAATGTAAACCGCACTGATGCAGAATAGTGCGGTATATAAGAGAATGTAATAAATAAATAAAGTAGCATTGTATCATCTTCTCGGTCAAGTGTGCTGAAGCCAGCAGGCCTTACTCTCAATTCCTACTAATAAAGGGGTGAAGAAATAAGATTAAAGCTAGAGCATTCTTCATAGTAGTCCCTATACTTTGCAATAAATTACCATTTGATATCAGATTAGGGCAAAATTGTTGCTGAAAGAAGCTAAAAGCCTCCCTCTTTCCTGGAGGGATAAGGTTGATATCATTATTCCCAGTTTCTTGGCTGGGCTGATTTCTGGATTTGGTTTCTGTTGAGGTAGGTGGTGGTTGTTTTTTAGTTTGGTCATATGAACTGTTGCATTAAGTGTGTTTTTTATTTTGGTTTTTTTTATGTATTTTATTGCCATTTTTTATTTTGTGCATTGGGTCGTGACATATTTTCTTTAGATTTAGGAGCCTGCTGCTGATATCCTCCCCCCCCCCCCCCATTGAGGGGGGGAGGCGATAGATCTCCTTTTAAGGCTACCACAGCTCCTTTAGGTCCTGATGTACTAAGACTGTTTTCTCTTTCCTTGACCAAGAGAAAAATGTTTAGTAAAACAGGCCCTTAATAACCCCTGCAAGCCACTAGTAAAAATACACAACCAACAGCCCTTCTCTCCACCCAGTCTCGGTCTCTCCCCACCCCCCCCCCCCAACCCTCTCATCAGCCATTCTCACCCCTGCCCTATCACCCAGTCTCTCTTTTAGCCTGTTCTTCCCCAACAATCTCCCACCTCTCCCTTAAAATCCGGCCACCCCCACAACTCACCACAGCTAACTCTCACCACTCAGGAAACCAGTTAGCCATACTCCACCAGCCCAGCAAGGCAGTCAGCCATCCTCCACCAGCCCCTACCCCCACAAGCCAGTTGGCTACCCTCAGCTCTATCTCCACTCCAGTGAGCCAGTTGGCGCCTCTCTGGTTCCCTGCCCTAGCAAGCCAGTCAGTGGCCCCACCCCCGCAAGCCAGTCCGCTTCCTTCATTCATCCCTTCTGTTGGTCTCCAGTTCTCTAGTTGCGCGAGACCAGTGTGAACGCTTCTATACTGTACAGAAGAGACTCATACAGTGCCGGGAAGGACTACGCTACTACTTATCATTTGCATAGCGCTACAAGGTGTACACAGCACTGTACAGAGAAATGTAAGAGACAGTCCCTGCTCCTAAGAAATTATAGTCAAGACAGACAACACAATGACTGGGGACTAGGATATATCTAGGAGAAGGATAAGGAAGCGCATAGGAGGTGACAGGAGACTAAGGGGATCAGGATACAAAAGCAGTCTCAAAGTAGTACATTTTCAGCCGGGATTTGAGCAGGGCTGCAGATGGAGGCTGATGTAGTCCCTGCTCCAGTGGTGGTTGTAGTTGAAGCCACAAACAACTTTTTTTTTTTTTTTTTTTTTTTTTTAAGTAGTGGTGGCACAAAAATCTCAGATGCCAGAAAGAAATTTCTAGTCATCGTAGTGACCTAGTGCCTGCGATTTGCGGAACTCTGTTGTACACCATCTTGGATGATCTTTCAACTTTTTAAATGAAGGGGGGGGGGTAAAAAGACCTTGGGAAGTTGTGTATAAAGACGTGCTGTGCTCAGGGCTGGTGCAAGGACTGGGAGCGCCCTAGGTGGGTTCTCCATCTTAACGCCCTCCTCCCCAGCTGTCCTCTGTGCCCCCCCCCCATTGTTACCACTGCCCACCCCTCTCTGGGACCCACAGTGGTGGCAATGGGCCCCAAACTGCAACACAGCACTTGCCCTCAGTCTCCAGGCTGTATCATGGTTTTTCTGTTGCCGAATCTGCTCCTTTTGGTTGCCGTCGGAGGGGGCAAAAGTAGCAGATTTAGCAGCAGAGAAACCACAATGCAGCCCCCAGAGATGGTGGGTAAGTGTTACCTCGTGGTTTCAGGTCCATTGCTGACTCTACCAGCTCTGGAGAGGGCTGAGCAGCAGTGGCAATAGGTGCCCTGAAGGACTGGCATTTTAGGCGACAGCTTAGTTCACTTAATGATAGCGCTGGCCCAATTAAGTGGGAACTGCAAAAGAGGAAAAGGAAATTGCCAGATCAAAGAGACACCAATATATAATACATAATTAAGGGGATGTCAACAGGTACAGAAAGCTGCAAACCCCTATATTTACGGGCACAGAATGTAAGGAAAGACAAAATGACACTTTACCTGTCGAATGAACCGATCTGATCCCAGATCCACCATCAAGGCCTACATTAAATTAAAAGTAAAGAAAAGAATCAAACTGGAGACTATCAACATATGTATGTTATTAAATCAACCTACTTTAGAAACAGAAGCTCAACAGTCAACCATATGCAATAGTTATTCAGTGACATCACTGGTTGCTAATGGCCAAGCCAATATGTACCATATGGTAGTGTGTCATATCAGAATTCAGTGCAGGCCTACCATGCCAGAACATTTTCCCAATAAGAGGTGCCTATTTACCACGGGGTAAATTTTCAGAATCTTAGCTAGGGGTAGAAATGGGTAGGACGGCAAACTTCACCTGTGTGGCTTTTCAGCAGGTTGAAGATGCATGGGTAGTTTTACAACACACTGTACATGCTTTCCAGGCACAGTAAGGCCAAGACAGAAGCACAACTTTGCAGAAAAATATTGCATGTCTGCATTAAAAATAATAATAAAATAAAAATCTACACATGTAGGAATAACACTGTAAAGCTTTTCTTTATATAATGCCCATTTTAGAAGCAGAAAAGGGCTTTATAAAAATGTGCAACCACATACATGCATGGAAAGTGTGCCCCTACGTTTGTGATCTGCACTTAGGCATTCCTAGGCGTATAGCTGGCTGGAGCTGAGACATGTACCACATATACTATAAAATATGCATACATGTATAGAGTACATGCACACAGTTACATCTTCAGAGCTGGTATAAACTTGTGCTACAAGAGCTGATTCTTGGAATCTATTTTATGAAGGCACACAGGCACCTATGCTGCCTTTCTGAAACTCTCACGTAGGCATCCTGTTATAAAATCAAGCCCCCAGTGAACGTGTACTGCACAATTTCCAGCTTTTTAGATTGTATAAATACAGTTGTGGTCAACATTATTGGGTATGTTGTGTATAGTATCTTAAGAAATAATTGGAAATATTCCAACTGTATGCCATCATAATATTTTAATAGTATGTTCAAAGGTATACACAAAAAAAAGATGTCTGTGCAACTTGGATGTAGTAATTGAGAAAAAAACAAAATATGACCTGGATAGAATTAATGGCACCCTTCACTAATATTTAGTTGCATAATCCTTTGCAGTGATGACAACCTCCAAACGTTTCTTATAACCATCTATAAAAGTTTTTTACATCTGTCTATTGGTAGTTTCTCCTACTCTTCAACTGTGCTTTGTTCTAGCTCATGAATGTTTCCAGGATTCCTTTTACCAATGGAAGATTTCAACTTTTTCCAAAGGTTCTCGACTGGATTGAGAGCAGGACTCATTTCTGGCCAGTTTAAAACAGTCCATTTTTTCCTTTTTAACCATTCATTTGTACTTTTGGATGTATGATTTGAGTCATTGTCCTGCTGGAAGACCCATGATCTTCAACTCAGACATAGCTTTCTGACACTAAGTAGCACATTTTGCTCCAAAATTCCTTTGTAGTCCTCTGACTTCATGATCTCTTTAATAGGTTCCAGGCCTCCAGTTCCTGAGGCAACAAAATAGCCCCACATTATGGAATCTCCACCATACTGTAGGAAGCTTATAAGCTTCATGTCTTTGCCTGTAAATGTATCACTGGTCTACTTTGCCAAAGAGCTCAAGTTTGATTTCATCTGTCCACAGAACACTTTCCCAGGAGGATCATGGTTTCTTAAGGTGGGTTTTGGCAAAGATCAGGCATGCCTTTTTATGTCTGTCTTTGAGTAGTGGGATCCTCCTTGGCCTTTGCCTATGAAGTCCTTCTTTGTTTAGTGTGTGGCATATGGTGAGGGTTGAAACCATCACTCCAGATTTGCACCAGGTCAGCCTTAAGCTCTCTGGATGTTCTATGTGGTGATTTCCCAACAGTTTGCACTAACCTTCAAAGACTTCTTGGATTAATTTTCCTCTTCCCACCACATCCTGGGAGGTTCTTGACAGTTCCATGAGTAGAAAACTTCTTAATAACATTGTGAACTGTAGACACAGGAATCCCAAGGTCTTTGGAGATGGCCTTGTGCCCCTTTGAAGTTTGATATTTGGTGATAATCGCTTTTCTGATGTTCTCAGACAGCTCTCATGTCTTCATCATTGTGAAAATGGAACAGGGAGTGAATGTGGCCATTTTAAACATTAGAGTCATCATTCATTGGTTGATTTAAGTCGTGTCAGTACTGACAGTTGATCACAGGTGCATCTAATTTTACTGCAATGCGAATGTAGTTCTTCTGTTCAAATTAATTGAACTGTTTATAAGGGTGCCAATAATCATGTCCTATAATACCCGATCAAAGTTGAGATATGGGACGAAAACACGCAGGATTTCAGCTAAGTAATTTGAGAAGATGGTATTTGACTTAAGTTGCATAAGGGTATCGTCATTCTTGAAGCAATTGGAATAATAATAGTGGTCTTTCAAATACCTCCGTAGAAGACTTACAATCGTTAAGATACATTAGTTAATGTGGCAATCAGATATTTTTTGAACTGGTGGGATAAAGGACTTGCACTATTTCAGTTTAAGTGCTTCTGAGGGGGCTCCCTTGTGGGTGCTTGTCCTTTGAGTATTTAAGGCTGTATCAGCCCTTTTATAAATTCTACTACAAGAGAGGGTGACCTCTCATGGTAGGTGATCAGACAAAAAATTATTAGATTTCAAGTCTATTTAGATAGGCGTTGGGGGTATGGTTTTTGTTGGGTTTTCACCTTAAATTGTGAATAATCATGTCCTGGCAATGTCCCAGTTTTTATACTATTAACTATTGTTTCCTTTTTTAATTGGTCTTGTTTTATTTGATCCTTTTATGTGTCACATATTTGTGCATATATAGTCCAAAGCCATTTCACTGGCCACTTTTTTTTTTAAGGAGATTTTGGACATTAATTGGTTGAACTGCAGGGGTGCCAATAATATTGACCACAACTGTATAAGCTTGTACTGAAAGCAAAATAAGACAATTTTCAACCACGAAATATACAGGTAATCTTGCATTTGAATATCAGCTGGACTTGTGCAGGCTAAAGCAGGCATCCTTCTGAAAATTCACTCCTAGGGGGCTGATCTTGTAAGCCTACATACACATTACCCCTCCCCTCACAATGAAGACCTAGGTTGCTTCCATATGTCTGTGCTGGAAGGACAATCTCATACCTATCCCCCTGGCAATGGCAGCTCTCACCTCTTCCACGGGTAGGTCTTTCAGTTTTGGAAGGGAGCTGGAGATCAGACCAACAAGGAACGGGGTGGGGCAGCAGACGATGTCAATCATAGAAGAAGGAAGGACTGGAATGAATGTGTGCTGCCATGAGAAAGGGTAGAGCAGAGCTACCACAGCATGAGAACAACTGGAAAGAGTACTATAAAGAAAAAGAATACAATCGTCACTCTCCTATCTCCACTTAACTACCGCACTGGCCTCAGCAGAGAGCAGAACAAAATGTACAGATGAGGAGGCTATTTCAATACATGGATTTAGCTGCACGGAAGGCATAAACATGATTCTTAAATATTATTCACATTTATAACAAGAGTCTTCCGATGGTTAATTTAAAAATGGCATTTGTTCCAATTCAGATGCGATACTGAAAGAGACTGGACCTTTAAATATAAGACCTAAGGCAAAAGTACATTATGGTGTACTTTTGCCACATGGTAATGACAGACCCCTCTAGAATCGCCTGCAAGCAGGACTAAGCGAGTTTCCTTGCAATGTACACTGCTGAATAATCTTGAGTAGAATCTTGCTGGCATGTGGGATGACAGTGATTGTGCGTTAATTTCCACAGTCAGTTGGGATCACCTTTTCTTTAGTACTGGTATAAACACAGAACCTTTCCAGTCAGTTGGCCATGATGCTGTCTTCCAAATTTCCTAGTAGAGCCTTGTAAGTATGGCAACAGCCACATCCGATTTGCTGTAATACTTCAATGGGAATGCCATCAATGCCAGGTGCTTTATTCTTTAATAAGGCTTTCAATGCTGCTTTGACTTCTTTCAGCACCAATGGTTCCTGATCATAAGGTACAGGTTGAAACAGCAGGTTGAAAAAGATAGATGCCTTTGAATTATGGTGCTGGTAACAAATACTGTGTATACCATGACTGCCCGAAGAACAAATGAGTCAGTACTAGAGGAGATCAAATCTACGTTTCCTTTAGCAGCTCAAATGATAAGACTTTGACTTTCATACTTTGGACATCATGTGAAGAGAGAGATCATTAGAGAAAGACATCATGCTTGGCTAGGTAGAAGGCCAATGCAAAAGAGGAAGGTTAGCAATGAGATGGATCAATACAACAACAGCAGCTATAGGGTGCCACTCTATCAACAATGAGCCGCCTGACTGAAGACCACAGTTTAGGACAACTATCCAGAGGGTCACCATGAGTTGACACCAACTCAACGGCACTTTACAACAACATACACGTCTAATTCACTAACCATGTTGATTAAAGTTTATAAAATGACTGGAGTGAAAACATACAGTATGTTTTGCCATTAAACACTGGAAGACCACATCAAATGCAGTACATACAGCATGAATATATTTCAGAGTGTATTTCCCTTTGGCCTGAAGGTGGCAGCTCAGTTATACAGAGTATATATATATAAATGAAAAGTGTGAGTAGATTTTATATTTAACTCATGTCTTTTCATTGGTAGCGTGAGGCAAGTTAAATTCAGCTACAGTAGTAGTTCTGCAGTAACTCAGTTTAAAAGCTATAAAAGCATCTGACAAGTGAAAATAAAAATATCTGGATTACTACTAGTACTACTGAACATTTGTATAGTGCTACAAACTGTATGCAGCGCTGCACACACATGTAAAAGACAGTCTCTGCTCATCAGAGCTTACTACCACTACTGAGCATTTGTAAAGTGCTACCAATCGTACGCAGCGCTGCACAGACATGTATGAGATAGTCCCTGCCCATCAGAGCTTACAATCTAGTCAAGACAAGACGCAAGACAAGACACAGAAGGTGTAAGCAGGGATAGAACTAGGGGAAGGAAAAGGGGAAAGAAAAGGAGATCAGGTGAGTCAAGATCCAAAAGCAGCAGCGAAGAGGTGAGCTTTCAACTTGGATTTGAAGAGGGTCAGAGAAGGTGCCTGGCGTACAGACACAGGTAGTTTGTTCCAGGCGTAAGGTGCAGCAAGGTGAAAGGAGCGAAGTCGGGAGTTAGCAGTAGAAGAGAAGGGCACAGATAAAAGTAGTTTGCTAGAAGAGCGGAGTTCCCAAGGGGGGTTGTAAGGAGAGATAAGGGAAGAAAGGTACCGAGGGAGCCGCAGTGTGAATGCATTTATAGGTCAGCAGAAGAAGCTTGAAATGGATGCGGGAATGGATAGAGAGCCAATGAAGTGACCTGAGGAGTAGTATGGGTTTGAGACTGGCGGAAGATAAGTTGCGCAACGAGAGTGTTGAACAGATTGAAGGGGAGAGAGATGATTCAAAGGGAGACCAGCAAGGAGTAGGTTACAATAGTCAAGATGGGAGGTGATCCAAGGAGTGGACACATGTTTTAGTAGTGTGTTCAGAAAGGAAAGGGCGGATCTTGCTAATGTTATAGAGGAAGAAACGGCAGGTCTTAGCTACAAGCTGGATATGTGTGGAGAAAGAGAGAGAGAGGAATCGGACAACCCTCAGATTGCGGGCTGAGGAAACAGGAAGGAGTACAGAGTTATCCACAGAGACTGAGAAAGGAGGAGGAGGAGGGGAGGTTTTAGGGGGAAAGATGAGAAGTTCAGTCTTGGCCATGTTCAATTTCAAGCGGCGGGTGGAACATCCAGGCAGCAATCTCGGAAAGGCAGGCAGAGATCCGGGTCTGGATTGCTGGAGAGATTTCAGGCGTAGAGAGAAGATCTGGGGGGAGTTGGCATATAGATGGTACTGAAAGCCATGGGAAGAGATAAGCACACCAAGGGACTGGGTATAGAGAGAGAGAAAAGGAGCGGACTCAAGACAGATCCTTGGGGTACACCAACTGGGAGCGGGATAGCAGAGGAGGAGAAGCCACCAGAACACACAACGAAGGAGAGATAGGAGAACTAGGATATTACAGAGCCACTGAAACCAAGCGAGGAGAAGGTTGTGGTCAACAGTGTCAAAAGCAACAGAGGTCAAGAAGGATGAGGACAGAGTAGAGACTATCTAGACAAGACACACAGTAGCTGTAGACATAGAATACATCTAGGAGAATGGTAAGGAAACAAAGGAGATCAGGCAAGTCAAGATCCGAAAGCAGCAGTGAAGAGATGAATTTTCAGCCTGGATTTGAAAATAGCCAGAGAATGCACCTAATGTACAAACACAGATAGTTTGTTCCAGGCATAAGGAGCAGCAAGGTGAAAGGAGCGAAGTCTGGAGTTAGAAATAGAAGCAATTTGCCAAAAGAGCAGAGTTCCTGAGGAGGGGTGTAGGGAGAGATAAGAGAGGAAAGGAAGTGAGGAGCTGCAGTGTGAAGGCACTTACAGGTCAGCAGGAGAAGTTTGAACTGGATGTGGAAACAGATAGGGAGCCAATGAAGTGACTTGAGAAGAGGGGTAATATGAGCATGATGAGGCTGGCAGATTAGCCCTGCAGCAGAGGGTTGAACAGATTGAAGGGGAGAGAGATGATTCAAAGGGAGACCAGCAAGGAGAAGGTTACAATAGATGGGAGGCGACTAAAGAGTGTCTTAGTAGTGTGTTCAGAAAGGAATGGGTGAATTTTGTTGATGATATAGAGAAAGAAATGGCAGGTTTTAGCTATCAGTTGGGTGTGTGTGGAGAAGGAGTCAAATATGACTCCAAGGCTGTGAACTGAGGAAACAGGGAGGAGCAGAGTTATCCACAGATTAAGAATAGGGTTACCAACTTTTTCACAGAGAAAAACCCGACACCTGTGGCTCGCCATGCTCCACCCATTCTCTGCCCCTAGTCCCACCCCCAGCCCCACCCACAAAAATTACCGAGGATACGTGTAGGCTAACTTCCTTGGTCATATAATAATTAAACTGGGAACCCCAAAATCCAAACATGACATGTACAACACTGGAGAAATAAAACTATAAAGTAATTTCCTCTTGCACTAAACAAAAACGCAAAGATGTTATCAATACACACTTCCCAGACCAAACATATTCCAGCTAATAAATTCAAAATAAAAAGTATTTTTCTACCTTCTGTTTGGGCGTTTTATTTTCAGTTGCAATTGCTCCAGTCACTTTCTTCTGGTTTCTTCGTGTCTTCTGCGAGCTATCCATTTGTCCTTTCTTCTCTTTTAGATGTTTTCCATTCTCTCTCTATTTCTGCTTTAACATACTGATTGTTTCCCTTTTGCTCTTTCCCCCAATTCTTTCCTTATTCCTTTATCATCCATTTAAATTTCACCCTTCCATTCTCAAGTCCCTCACTCTCCCAATACCCAGCCATCATAGACTTTTCTTCCACACAAAATATTTTTTCCCCTCTCCACTCATTCCCCATCTATTCTAGTCCTCCCCCAAAATCAGTTACCTTATAGTTCTAGACCCACCCAGCATCCACTCCCTTCTAGTCCCATTCTCCCATGCCCCACATCAGCCCATTTCCAGTCCTATTCCAGCTCTTCATCAGCCCATTTCCAGTGCTAGCCCTCACATCACAGACCATTTCCAGTCCTAGCCCCCCCCATCACAGCCCATTTCCAGTCCTAGCCCCCCCCCATCACAGCCCATTTCCAGTCCAAGTCCCCCATCACAGCCTATTTCCAGTCCTAGGCCCCCCCCATCACATCCCATTTGCAGTCTGAGTCCCCCCGCACCATCACAGCCCATTTGCAGTCCTAGCCCCCCTAATCACAGCCCATTTCCAGTCCAAGTTCCCCCTCCCTCCACCATAGCCCATTTCCAGTCCAAGTTCCCCCCCCCCATAGCCTTTTTCCAGTCCAGGTCACCCTCCCCATCACAACCCATTTCCAGTCCATGTCCCCCCCCCCATAGCCCTTTTCCAGTCCAGGTCCCCCTCCCCATCAAAACCCATTTCCAGTCCATGGCCCCCCCCCACATAGCCCTTTTACAGTCCACGTCCCCATCCCCATCACAGACCATTTCTTTCCAGTACAATGCCCCCCATAGCCCTTTTCCAGTCCAGGTCCCCCCCCCCCCTTCACAGCCCATTTCCAGTCCCATTCCCCATCACAGCCTTTTTCCAGTCCAGGTCCCCCTCCCCATCAAAACCCATTTCCAGTCCATGTCCCCCCCCCCCATTGCGTTTTTGCAGTCCAGGTCCCCCTCCTTATCAAGACCCTTTTCCAGTCCATGTCCCCCCACCCATAGCCCTTTTCCAGTCCAGGTCCCCCTCCTCATCACAACCCATTTCCAGTCCATGTCCCCCCCAGCCCTTTTCCAGTCCAGGTCCCCCTCCCCATCAAAACCCATTTCCAGTCCATGTCCCCCCCCCCCCCACATAGCCCTTTTACAGTCCAGGTCCCCTCCCATCACAGCCCATTTCTTTCCAGTCCAAGTTCCCCCCCCCCCATAGCTCTTTTCCGGTCCAGGTCCCCCCCCCCCATCACAACCCATTTCCAGTCAAATTCCCCCTCCTAGCCCTTTTCCAGTCCAGGCCCCCCCCCCCCTCACCGCCCATGCAGTCCTTGGCCTTCCCCCCCCCCCAACACCGCGGTTGTCTGAGGCTTTAGAGGGAGCTGGGGAAGCCCGCGCGAGGCCCCGGCTCCCTCTGAACAGCTGCCAGCGTGAAGAGCCTTTACCTTCACGCTGGCGGCTGTTCCTGTGAAGCCGCGAATGCTGGGAAAGGTTAAAGTGCATTGCCTTTAACCTTTCCCACCAATCGCGGCTTCACAGAAACAGCCGCCAGCGTGAAGGTAAAGGCTCTTCACGCTGGCAGCTGTACAGAGGGAGCCGGGGCCTCGCGCGGGCTTCCCCGGCTCCCTCTGAAGCCCTCCGGGTTGGGAGAAAAGCCGTTTTTTTTGCTCTGGCCGCTCCCGATCTTGCGGCCAGAGCAAAAAAACCGGCCTTTCAAGGGCCGGTTTTGCCTCTGCGCCGGCAGCCGGCCTGGCCATGGAAAAACCGGCCAGGCCGGCTGAAAACCGGCCAGTTGGCAACCCTAATTAAGAAAGGAGGAAGAGGAAAGGAAGGTTTAGGGGGAAAAATAAGCAGCTCATTTTTGGCCATGTTCAATTTCAAGTGGCAGTGAGACATCCAAGCAGCAATGTCAGAAAGGCAGGCAGAGATCCGGGCCTGGATTAACACTTTAGGGCACCATTTAATAATTTTTTTTTCCACAGGACATAAATGTTCTATTTAAAATACACAGGTCTACCAATATGTATCAACAGTGAAACAAGCTAAAAAGTGCATTCAGACAAGAGGAAATTAATACATTCTATAGAAATTTGCTTGCAACCACTATTTTTCAAATTGATAGTATATCTTCTCTATCTTCATGTTATGAACCAACTTTGCCCTTAGCTCTTATCAGATAAACCACCAAGCCCCACACACATAAAGCAGAGACTGTAAGAAATGGTCAAAGCAAAATTCTTGGGCTTAGTTTAGGCTGCATTTCATTATGGGATTTTTATCCTTTCCACACTTATCAGAAGCAAGATCCAGTGCAGAAGATCGTTCCCATTAGTATAACAAATTCCTGGAGCAAGAGGTCCTGTCTCTCTGCTCTCTATATAGCATAGCCACGTGTGGCTTGTCCCTCTGCTTACTGTACTGTTACAGAGGCATCAGTATCCTCAACTGTGCCATGTTCCTGCAGTGCATCTCTGAGCAGCCTATAAACTGGGTTACATGGAGTAATTTAGCAACAAAAAGTAGGGGCCGTGCTGCTAGATTAGCTATAAGGTAAAATTACTTCAGGTCGGGGGTTCAAATCCCACTAGAGGACAGCAACCTTGGGCCGGAAGGACTGGGGTTTCTAGTCCCACAGGTGCTCCTTGTAGTCTTTGGCAAGCCACTTAACCCTCCATTGCCCATGTTCCCTGTAAATAGTTATCTCCAAGTTATAATGCCCTGTTCAATGTAATTTCAGTTTGTCCAATGTAAACCGCCTTGATATCTTGAAAGGCGGTATGTAAGAAATGTTAAATGGCTCACTCTGTGAGGTTCAAGATATCAGCTTTTACGAGAGGCGATGCTTGTGCTTTTTGAGTACAGACCCATATGTATTTTGCTAATATACATATGTTCTATGTATAAAGCACATTTTACCTGCAATAAACGGCTGTTATAAAATTGTATGGGTGTGTATGTGCAACACAGGTACTTTTACAGACTGCGCAAAGATATTCCTGGGGAAATCCTCTGGGTGGATCAGGGACAGAGATGTGAGGTACATACTTTATCACACACACACACACACACATATACCTGCAGGTGTCACTTTTCACAGGATCACAAGGATTATGCCAAGAGCCAGTGTTATAAAACAGGTATGTATACATTGTTTTTACAAAATAGACATTTTTTTACATTTTTGGTAGGTATCCTTCTCTAAAACTACCCTCTAAGTGCACCCTTTGCATGTTTCTTTAAGTTGTTGCTATTTCACCAGTCTGCATAGCTTAACTGGTGGCTTCAAACCAGAATCACAAACACACATTCCTACAAACCCATCATCTACTCTGGCAATACTCTACGGTTTCTTTTTGCAAGATCATCACTGGAATTTGGGCCTAACCTTAAAAGATCAGCCAGCCATAAAAAATTAAGTAAAGTCTCAAATCAAAATTATTTTTTTAAACATTTGACTTTAGCATTTCAATTGGAAACACTGAGAAGACTGGGATAACCTACACAAGGCAGCACTTACAACTCTAACAGCAGTAACACAGCTTTATCAGGCTTTCAAGAAAACTGGGAAGACATGCATCCAACAACCATGATTAAAACTTAACAATGAGCATGAAGAAATTGGATAGTCTTAAAGAGAATAGCCCAATATGTCTTGGGGGCAATAAGCATACATAAGAAATGCCATACTGGGTCAGACTAAGGTCCATCAAGCCCAGTATCCTGTTTCCACCAGAGGGCAGTCCAGGTCACAAGTACCTGGTAGGTTCCCAAAAAGGTACCTAAGGTTCCAAAATGCTTGTCTCAGGATAAGCAGTGGTTTCCTGGGTCCCCTTTAATAATGGTTTATGGACCTTTCTTCCAGGAACTTGTCCAAGCCTTTTTTAAACTCAACTACACTAACAGTTTTTACTACATCCTCTGGTAATGAATTCCAGAATTTGATTATACATTGAGTGCAAAAATATTTTCTCTTATTACTTTTAAATGGGTTACACTGTAGTTTCTTTGCATCTCCCCTAGTCTTTCTTCTTTTTGATGGAGTAAACAACCTATCTACGTTTACCCGTTCTACTCCATTCATTAATTTATAGACCTCTATCATATCTCCGCCCAGATGGGTGGTTTGGACACATGCGAAGAGAGATCATTAGAGAAAGACATCATGCTTGGCAAGATAGAAGGTCAACGCAAAAGAGGAAGGCCAGCAATGAGATAGATTGGCACCCGTAGCTGCTGTTACTGTATCAGTCTGTTAACAATGAGCCACCTGACTGAAGACCGAACATAATTTAGGACAACTATGCAGAAGGTTGCCATGAGTCGACACTGACTCAATGTCACATAACAACATCATCATATCTCCCCTCAGCCATCTCTTTTCCAGGTTGAAGAGTCCTAACCTTTTAAACCTTTCCTTATAGGGGTCTCCTTCCATCCCATTTACCATTTTGGTAGCACTTCTCTGTACCCTTTCTAATTCTGCTATATATTTTTTTTAAGATATGGCAACCAGAACTGCAAACAATATTCAAGGTGCAGTTGCACCATAGAACGATACAGAGGCATTATAATATCCTTTGTTTTATTCTCCATTCCTTTCTTTATGATTCTCTGCATTCTATTTGCTTTCTTAGCTGCTGCTGCACACTGGATGGAGGATTTCAACGTATTATCCACGATGATGTCTAAATCTTTTTCCTGGGTTGTGGTTCCTAATGTGGCACCTTGCATTGTGTAACTGTTTGGGTTGTTCTTCCCGATGTGTATAACTTTGCACTTGTCCAAATTAAATTTCATCTGCCATTTAGACATCCAGTCTTCCAATTTATCAAGGTTCTCTTGCAATTTTTCACAATCCTCTTGTGTTTTAACAACTTTGCATAATTTTGTGTCATCTGCAAATATGATCATCTGCAAATATGATCAACCTCACTCATTATTCCCATTTCCAGGTCATTTATGAATATTTATTTATTTTATTTACATTCTCTTATATACCGTGCTATTCTGCATCAGTGCGGTTTACATTGAACAAACTGAAATTACATTGAACAGGGCATTATAACTTGGAGATAACTATTTTACAGGGAACATGGGCTATGGAGGGTTAAGTGGCTTGCTCAAGACCACAAGGAGCATCTGTGGGACTAGAAACCCCAGTCCTTCCGGCCCAAGGTTGCTGTCCTCTAGTGGGATTTGAACCCCTGACCTTCCGGCCTGAAGTACCTTGCCCCAACCACTAGGCCACTCCTCCACTCCTGCTTTTTAACATGAATATGTTAAAAAGCAGCAGGCCCAGCACAGATCCCTGGGGTACTCCACTATTCATCTTTCTCCATTGAGAAAATTGACCAATTAGCCCTACTTTCTGCTTTCTATCTTTTAACCAGTTCCTGATCCACAATAGTACACTGCTTCCTATCCCATGACTTTTTTAATTTTGCCAAGAGTCTCTCATTAGGGACCTTTTCAATGGCTTTCTAAAAGTCCAGATACACTATATTGACCAGCTCACCTTTGTCTACCTGTTTATTTACACCTTCATAAATATGACAGATTAGTAAGACAATACCTACAAAGTTTATACTTACTGTTCAATGTAAATAGTTGATTTCTACTGTTCTATGTAAAATGTATACAAATTGTGTACAAGACTGTTAATCTGTTATATGTAAACCGCCCTTGATCTCTGGAAGGGGCGGTATAAAAGAAATAGTTAAATAAATAAAATAAAATAAATAAATAAATAAATAAAGACAATACCTTCCTTGGCTAAAGCCATGTTGGCTTTCTCTCATTAAACTATGACTGACTATCTACATGTTCAGTAATTTTATTCTTTATAATGATTTCTACCATCTTGCCTGGTACTGACATCATTCTCACCCATCTGAAACTTTCCTGATCACCCCTGGAACCCTTTTTAAAAATTGTGTTACCTTGGCCATTTTCCATTCTCCATTTCTGCATATAAAGCATGATTTTTATATGCAAAAAATAGCTCTTATAAAATTGTTAGTATATCCATGCAAAAGGTAGCTGCACTGTAAGACTGTGTTTGCTTTTACATGATCTGCCTTTAAGTGTTCCTAGAGGCATAGTTTACATGGAGCTGAGTCAGAGTTGCAATCTAGACAGAGTACATGCATACTGTAAGGGTCACACCACAGTCCTATTTTATAAAGGCACAAGTATGCCTGTGTTGCTTCTATTTGGATTGTTCTAGGTATTGATGGTGGGGCCTGGGTGTTGGTCTTGTGGGAATTAAAGATAAGGCCTGTGGTTACCTGCTGGAGGTAGCCAGTTCAGTGACAGGATTTGGACAGATGGTAGTAAGTAGTGGGGGAGGCAGGAATGGGGAGAATTAGTGGTAGAAGGTTAGATGGGTGACATGGGGGGA
Source organism: Ichthyophis bannanicus (assembly GCA_033557465.1). Lineage (NCBI taxonomy): Eukaryota > Metazoa > Chordata > Amphibia > Gymnophiona > Ichthyophiidae > Ichthyophis > Ichthyophis bannanicus. Next base: position 57,832,321 of record CM066047.1, on the reverse strand, counting down.
GGGGGGAGTTGATGTTGGACTGGGTATGGAATTTGTGCAAATCTTAACTAGACAGACTGAATGGAATAATTTGTCTATCTGCCATCATTTAATATGTTACTATAAGAATGTCATCTTCAGCAGGTACTAGCCTAGAGAAATTCAGATAAACTTGTGTTAATCCCTTTACATATTTTAACCAAGCTTTTAAGATTTATGACCAACTGCACTGTAAAGCATGATCAGAGCTGCATCCTCACTTACACTAATGAAAAGACTTTCACCTTGACCCTCAAGACTCCTTTGGCCAGTTTGGTTTTTGGTATCCACATTAATATGCATGAGATAGATTTGCATACAGTGGAGACAATATATGCAAATTCATTGTGTATATGCTGAAATGCAAACTGACTAGAGCATACTCAAGGCCAGAGTTCTAATGATTTGGTGGCTACCTTAAAAATGCACCTTTGAGCTCTTTCACAGCCTCAAGGTTTCTTTTTTAGTAAGGGATGAATTAATAGATAAGCACACTAAACACAAGACATGTGCTCTGTTTCATCCTAGAACTTGAGTCTTGAAGGACTAGAAAGGGGGGCTGTTACTTCTGGAGAGAAATCTGAAATTGTGAGTATATACTTCTGGGAATTTTTCTGAAAGGAATTTTTTTTTCTTTTAAAGCTAATTAATCTGTGAACCCACTATTTTTTGTTAAATCAGTCAGGGCCTAGTAGCAACAGTTTTTAAGATTCAATTTAAAACACAGAAGAGAACTTTCTGGTTACCTTTCATACCCAGTAGGGAGCTGTAGTTTAAATTTCATAGTCACTCAGGGCCTAGCATCAGCAAAGTACTTTTAGTTTCAAATTAAAACACAGAAGAGAGCTTTCTGGTTAAATTTAGAATCCAGCAGAGAGCTTGTAGTTTAAATTTCATAATAGGTTAGAGCCTAGCAGCAGCAAAGAGCTATAATTTAAATCAAATCAGAATATAGCTTACCTCAGCAGCACAGGACAGGGTACTGTGTAGCAGCCCTTTTTTTAATAAGTGTTATATCCCTCCCTCCCTCCCCACACCTACCCTCCCCTGGGATAATCACAGCTTTATAGGTACTTGCACAACTTAAAAGACAGGAGGTGCTCTCAGGTGAAGCTCATTACCCAAATCAGTCATACACTAAGGACCTGAGATTAATTAAGCTTCAGGTGAACAAGGTATATTAAACTTCTTAGGTACAGTTTTAGTGGTATAAATATCCATAGCACCCTTTAGTACATAAAGAACTTAAAGATCTAAACACAAACTTAAAACTAAGATGCAGACAGCAGTCCAGCAGCGGGATGTGGGCTTTCCAGTCTTTTGCATTGAGTGTCACATGTATGATTTTCTCCCAGCTGGTGAGAGGTCTTACGTGTGCACTAGGTGCAAGGAACTCTCTGCTCTCAGGGAACGAGTCCGTTCTCTAGAGGCTAGAGTAGCACACTTGGAAAACATAAGACAGACAGAGAGGTACATAGACGAGACCTACAGGGATATAGTCCTGAAGTCCCACCTCCAGTCTGGCAGCATCCCTGTTGCCATGGAGGAGAGAGGTCACGTGACAGGAGAGCATCACCCTGGTGTGGCAGGAAGTGATCCTGTAACTAGGACCTGTCCTCCAGGTGATGTAAACCCCTCTCGCACCGAGGAGGTTTCTCCAGGGCCAAGTGCCCATGAGGGAAGGGTTAAGACAGCAGTTATAGTTGGTGATTCGATCATTAGGCATGTAGATAGCTGGGTGGCTGGTGGACGTGAGGATCGCCTGGTAACATGCCTGCCTGGTGCGAAGGTAGCGGACCTCACACGCCACCTAGATAAGGTCTTAGATAGTGCTGGGGAGGAGTCTGCTGTCTTGGTACATGTCGGTACCAATGACATAGGAAAATGTGGTAGGGAGGTTCTGGAAGCTAAATTTAGGCTTTTAGGTAGGAAGTTGAAATCCAGAACTTCCAGGGTAGCGTTCTCTGAAATGCTTCCCGTTCCACGCGCAGGACCCAAAAGGCTCCGGAATCTCAATGCGTGGATGAGACAATGGTGCAGAGATGAGGGGTTCGGATTTGTTAGGAACTGGGGAACATTCTGGGGAAAGGAGGGGCTCTTCCGAAGGGATGGGCTTCACCTTAACCGGGATGGAACCAGGCTGCTGGCATTAACCTTTAAAAAGCAGATAGAGCAGCTTTTAAACTAGATAATAGGGGAAAGCCGACAGTCGCCCAAGAGCGCATGGTTCAGAAGAATGTATCCTTGAAGGATACTACAAAAAGCAGAGAGGTTCCAAAAAAGAGTAAAGTAGCCCAAATGCCCTCGAGTATGGAGCAGACAGAGCTTAAAGATCCCAAATTACCCATGTCTACCAATAGCCAAATTAATATGAATAAAATACAGTCTCTAAAATGCTTGTATGCAAATGCTAGAAGTCTACAAAACAAGATGGGAGAGTTAGAATATATAGCACTAAACGAGAGGTTAGATATGATTGGAATATCAGAGACATGGTGGAAGGAGGACAACCAGTGGGACACTGTGATACCTGGGTACAAACTATATCGTAATGATAGAGCTGATCAAATTGGTGGAGGGGTTGCGCTCTATGTTAGAGAGGGCATTGAGTCAGAAAGGATTAAAGTTTTGCAAGAAACAAAATTTGCTGTAGAATTTCTATGGATTGAAATTCCATGTAAAAAGGGGAAGGCGATGGCAGTGGGGGTGTACTATCGTCCGCCTGGCCAGAATGAACAAATGGATGATGAAATGCTCAAAGAAATCAAGGAAGCTAGCAAAAGTTACAGTGCAGTAATAATAATGGGTGATTTCAATTACCCCGGCATTGACTGGGTCAGTGTCACAACAGGACATGCTAGGGAGATAAAGTTCCTAGATGAAATAAATGACTGCTTCTTGGAGCAGCTGGTTCATGAACCGACCAGAGGGGAAGCAATATTAGACCTAGTCCTTAGTGGAACACCAGATGTAGTGCAAGAGATAAGGGTGTTGGGGCCACTTGGCAATAGTGATCATAGCATGATCACCTTTGATTTAATTAGTGGAGGAGGGATAGTAAGAAAATCCACAGTACTACCCTTTAACTTTCGAAAGGGAGACTATGATAAAATGAGGAAAACAGTTAAGAAAAAACTAAAAGGAGCAGTTGCAAAGGTTAAAGACGTACATCAAGCTTGGGTGTTGTTGAAAAATACTATCTTGGAAGCCCAGACCAGCTGTATTCCACGCTTTAAGAAAAGTGGAAGGAAGTCCAAAAAGCTGCCAGCATGGTTTAAAGGTGAGGTCAGAGAGGCTGTTGTTGCCAAAAAAGCATCTTTCAGGAAATGGAAAAAAGAGCCAAACGATGAAACCTGGAAACAGCACAAGCACTGGCAAGTCAAATGCAAGGCATTGATAAGGCAGGCAAAGAGAGAATTTGAGAAGAAGCTTGCTGCGGAAGCAAAAACGCAAAATAAAGACCTTTTCAAGTACATTCGTAGCAAAAAACCTGTGAGAGAGTCAGTTGGTCCATTAGATGATAAAGGGGTTAAAGGAGCACTAAGAGGGGACAAGGCGATAGCGGAGAGACTGAATGAATTCTTTGCTTCGGTCTTTACTGAGGAAGATGTAGGGATGTTACCCATGACTGAAGTGGTATTTAAAGGTGTGGAAGAATTGAAGGAAATATCGATACATCGGGAAGATGTCTTACAACTATTAGATAAACTGAAGAGTAGCAAATCACCTGGGCCGGATGGTATACATCCAAGGGTGTTGAAAGAACTGAAATTTGAGATTGCAGACCTGCTATCAGTAATCTGTGAACTATCATTAAAATCATCTCTAATACCTGAGGATTGGAGGATCGCCAATGTAACACCAATTTTTAAAAAGGGTTCGAGGGGTGATCCGGGAAACTACAGACCGGTGAGCCTGACATCAGTACCGGGAAAAATGGTAGAAACCATCATAAAGAATAAAATTACTCAGCATGTAGATAGTCACGACCTAATGGGAGACAGCCAACATGGCTTTAGACAAGGAAGATCTTGTCTTACTAATCTGTTATGTTTTTTTGAAGGAGTGAATAAACAGGTGGACAAAGGTGAGTCGGTTGATATTGTGTATCTGGACTTTCAGAAAGCCTTTGACAAGGTCCCTCATGAGAGACTTTTGGCAAAACTAAAGAGTCATGGGATAGGAGGCAGTGTACTATTGTGGATCAGGAACTGGTTAAAAGATGGAAAGCAGAGGGTAGGGCTAAATGGCCAATTTTCCCAATGGAGAAAGGTGAATAGTGGTGTACCCCAGGGATCTGTGCTGGGTCCGCTGCTTTTTGACATATTCATAAATGACCTGGAAAGTGGAATAACGAGCGAGGTTATCAAATTTGCAGATGACACAAAACTATTTAAAGTTGTTAAAACCCAGGAGGATTGTGGAAAATTGCAAGAGGATCTTGATAAATTGGAAGACTGGGCATCAAAATGGCAGATGAAATTTAATGTGGACAAGTGCAAGGTTATGCACCTAGGGAAGAACAACCCAAACTATGGTTACACGATGCAAGGTTCCACATTAGGAACCACCACCCAGGAAAAAGATTTAGGCGTCATTGTGGATACGATGTTAAAACCCTCGGCCCAGTGTGCAGCGGCGGCCAAGAGAGCAAATAGAATGCTAGGTATGATAAGGAAAGGAATGGAAAATAAAACAAAAGATATTATAATGCCTCTATATCGTTCCATGGTGAGACCGCACCTTGAATATTGTGTGCAATTCTGGTCGCCGTATCTTAAAAAGGATATAGCGATTTTAGAAAAGGTTCAGAGAAGAGCCACCAAAATGGTAAAGGGGATGGAAGGATACTCCTATGAAGAAAGGCTAAAAAGGTTGGGGCTCTTTAACCTGGAAAAGAGACGGCTGAGGGGAGATATGATAGAAGTCTATAAATTAATGAACGGAGTGGAACGGGTAAACGTAGATCGATTGTTTACCTTATCAGAATATAGAAAGACTAGGGGACATGCAATGAAGCTACAGGGTAAACTATTTAAGACTAATAAAAGAAAATATTTTTTCACTCAACGTGTAATCAAACTCTGGAATTTGTTACCGGAGGATGTAGTAAAGGCTGTTAGTGTAGCTGGGTTTAAAAAAGGTTTGGACAAGTTCCTGGAGGAAAGGTCCATAAACCATTATTAAGAAGGGACCCAGGATATCAATGCTTGAACCAATACAAGCATTGTGGAACCTGTGTCCCTTGGGGAAACTGCTAGATACATATGACCTAGATTGGCCACTGTTGGAAACAGAATACAGGGCTTGATGGACCTTGGTGTGACCCAGTATGGCATATCTTATGTTCTTATGTTAACTTCTTCTTATAAGATGACCAAGATTCTGGACCAGTGGCGTAAGTTTTAGTGGGGGGCTCCCCAATCAAAATTTGCTGACAGGTCCCCCCAGAGGGAGGAGGGCAAAGGGGCGCACGTATGCAGCCAGCCTTGGTTTGCTCCCCCCCCCCTCCTTCCTTCCTTCAGCCTCCCAGCGCTTCAAAAATCTATTTTAAGTTTGCCATGCACTGCCTCCTATTTGCTTTTAAGCAAAATTCTTCTTGCCTGGCAGTGTTCACCTCCTGCTGCCAGGCATGAAATCATGTGGCTCTTATGGCAAGACTTCAGCCTGGCAGCAGGAGATGAATGCTGCATCACATGGCAAACTTTTTTTTTTTAAATAGAATTTTTAGTATGTTACAATAAGCAACAAAAGAAAATGCCATCTCAATATATAATCAAAGAGAAATAAGAACAAAAGTACAATGGAAGAACAATGGCAAAAGTCCATGTTAAGGGAGTATACTCACTTACATCAACACAACCCAATTTCAACTTAATAGACCACTTTTACAAACTCAACTTGCACCAAAACTTAACCAAGAAAAATACCATTTTCCTAAAAGGAATTTCTCTATGTGGGAAACATATGTAAAGACATACTTAGAGCCAGAATATGTCACTATGCATTTACAAGGAAATTTTAAGTAGAATGTTTCCCCCCGCAGCAAGGACATTGGGCTTTAATTGCAGGACAGACTTCCTGAAAGCTGCGTAGCTTTAGACACACCAGGAAACACAGTAATAGGCTGTACACGAAAAAAGGAGAAGCCTTCTTTAAGAAGAAATATTTCAGTACAGTATAGTACTTTTATCCAATTCAAATCCAAAGGTGACCACAAGGGTTGCCCTTTTAGAAATGTTATCTATAGACGATCAAGAAAGCACAGTTACTTACCTGTAACAGGTGATCTCTGGGAACAGCAGGAATTAGTCATCACATATGGGTACGTCGGTACCGACGGAGCCTGCGCGGGAAAGCTCCCCAGCTTTTCAAATGAAAAGCTTTTGGGGCCTCCCACTGCACATGCGCGCTGCCTTCCCGCCTTCCTGACCAGCTCTCCTCAGTTCGAGTTTAAAGCTGAGACAATAGAGAGAGAGAGGACAGGAAGATAGAGGAATAGAGAGACAACTCCTAGGGGAGGTGGGTGGGTTGTGATGACTAATTCCTGCTGTTCCCAGAGATCACCTGTTACAGGTAAGTAACTGTGCTATCTCTAGGAACAAGCAGGAATAAGTCATCACATATGGGGACTCCCTAGCTGAGATGCCTGGGAGATCCCCCTCCAAGGGTAACCATCTTCGGATGGATCTCAGGCATCCATTCTGGGAAGGTGGGCAGGAGTTGTTTAAGTATGGAACAGGTGTTTGAGGACAGCCTGACCAAACAAGGCATCCCGGCGGGAGTCCTTGTCCAAGCAGTAATGGGCTGTGAAGGTATGTACCGAGGCCCAAGTGGCTGCTCGACAGATCTGATCTATGGATACAGAGTGGAGATGAGCCATAGAAGTGGCCATGGCTCTCACATTGTGAGCTGTGACATGGCCTTCCAGAGATATGTTCTTACTCTGGTAAGCAAAGGAAATACACTGAGCAATCCAGTTGGAAAGTGACTGGAAGTCCCAAATGAGAAGGATCAAAAGCCACGAAAAGCTGAGAAGACTTTCGATGTGGCTGAGTTCTATTGAGGTAAAAGGCGAGAGCTCTTTTACAGTCAAGAGTATGAAGGTTCCTCTCTGCACTGGATGCATGAGGAGCCGGAAAAAAGACAGGTAGATATACCTCTTGATTAAGATGAAAAGGCGAGACCACTTTAGGCATAAAGTGGGGATTCGTCCTAAGGACCACCTTATCATGATGAAATCTGGTATAAGGTGGATTTGCCACCAAAGCCTGCAGTTCACTGATGTGGCGAGCCGAAGTGACTGCAATAAGGAAAAGGATCTTCCAAGAAAGAAATTTCAGGGAGGTAGATACCAATGGCTCAAAGGGTGGCTTCATAAGTTGACCCAGAACTAAATTCAAGTCCCATGCTACCGGAGGAGGCCGGATGGGAGGCTTAGTGAGGGTTAGGCCTCTCATGAATCTTGCAATAAGAGGATGAGAGGAAACAGATTGTCCATTTATAGGTTTTAAGGATGCTGTAATAGCACTTAAATGGACTCGTACTGAATTCGTCTTGAGGCCTGCATTGGAAAGATGCAGGAGATAGTCTAGTAGAGAATTCAAAGGAAGTGCCAGAGGGTCAAGACCCTGTTGAGCACACCAAATGGAAAAACGTTTCCATTTGAAAGCATAGGAACGCCTGGTAGAGGGTTTCCTAGAGGCATAAAGGATATCTTTCACTGGTTGAGAAAGATTAAACTCTTGAAGGCTTAAGCCTTCAGTAACCAAGCTCGGAGATGTAGGGACTTGGGGTTTGGATGCCACAAAGTCCCCTGCTCCTGAGACAGAAGGTCTGGTGCAGCTCCCAGGTCCAGGGAGGAGCCCTGGGAGAGCTGTAGAAGGAGAGGGAACCACACTTGGCGTGGCCAGCGTGGAGCAATGAGGATCATGGATCCGTGATCCCTCTGAAGTTTGAACAGAGTCTTGGGAATCAAAGGAATGGGTGGAAAAGCGTACAGGAATTCCTGACCCCAATGCAGGAGAAAGGCATCGTTGGCCTGAGCTCCCTGACACGGAGTCCTGGAACAGAACCGGGGAAGTTTGGCATTCCACGGACTTGCAAAGAGGTCTATGTCCGGGGTCCCCCACTCCTGAAAGATTCTGCGTATTTGGTCCATATGTAGGGACCATTCGTGTGGGAGCAGAACTCGACTGAGTCTGTCTGCCCGAGAGTTTTGAACTCCTGGAAGATATACTGCCAGAAGATGAATTTGGTGCTCTCTGGCGAAGGCCCATAATCTGAGAGCTTCGTTGCAAAGCGACAGAGAGCCCGTCCCTCCTTGTTTGTTGATATAAAACATGGCCACCTGATTGTCTGTCTGAACTAGGACAGTCAGGTTGGCCAGGAGGGTATGGAAGACTGTGAGGGCAAGGAAGATTGCTCGCAGTTCCAAAAGATTGATATGAAGGGTGGTCTCTTGGGGAGACCAGATTCCCTGAGTGGAGAGATGTCGAAGATGAGCTCCCCACCCTGTTTGGGAGGCATCTGTTGTGAGGGTTGCTTGGGGCAACGAAGGTTGGAAGGGGGTCCCCAACAACAGATTTTTGGAGGATGTCCACCACTGGAGAGACCAAAACAGACGTTTTGAGGTGAGTACTTGGTCTGACAGCAGTCCCGATGCTTGAGACCACTGGGTGGCCAATGTCCATTGAGCTGCTCTCATATGGAGACGAGCATAAGGTACCACATGAACCGTGGAGGCCATGTGGCCGAGAAGTTGCAGCATTTCTTTGGCTGACAAGTGACTTCTGGACTGAGCCTGGGAGGCCAAGCTTATTAGCCTTTGGCCTCGGACCAGAGGGAGGTAGGCCCTTGCAGTGGTGGAGTCCAATTGGGCCCCTATGAATTCCAGGGACTGAGTAGGGATGAGTTGGGACTTGGGAATGTTTACCACAAGTCCCAGATATTGAAGAATACGCCTTGTGCGGTCCAGAGAAATCTGGGCTTCTGATTGAGATGGAGCTCGGATGAGCCAGTCGTCCAGATATGGGAAGACAAAGATTCCCATGCCTCTGAGAAATGCGGCAACGACTGCCATGCATTTTGTGAATACTCTTGGAGCAGAGGCCAGACCGAAGGGTAGTACTCTGTACTGGAAATGTTTTCCCTGGAACAGAAATCTTAGATACTTTCTGTGGGATGAATGGATGAGTATATGAGTGTACGCATCCTTGAGATCTAGAGAACAAAGCCAATCCTGACTCTGAAGGTAGGGAAGGAGAAGGCCCAGAGAGAGCATTTTGAATTTCTCCTTGAATAGAAACCTGTTCAATTCTCTCAGATCTAGGATAGGCCTGAAGCCCCCTGTCTTCTTTGTTATGAGAAAGTAAGGGGAGTAGAAACCTAACCCCTGTTGTGGAGGAGGAACCTCCTCTATTGCCCCTTGGGCAAGAAGAGAAGAGACTTCCTGACCCAACAGGGTCAGAAGAGATGGGGGAGAACTGAATTGCCTCACCACGGTATGGGGAGGAAGGCTGGAGAAATGAAGTTTGTAGCCTTCTCGGATAATAGAGAGGGTCCATTGCTCTGATGTTATTTGCTCCCATCTGGGAGCAAAGTGAGCTAGCCTTCCAGGAATGGCGAGGGGCTCTGGCTGTGCTAGAGCCAGAAACGGCAAGTTCTCTAGAGGGAAGTCAAAACCCCTGAGGGGGTTGAGCCTGCTGGGATGTAGCAGACACTGCAGGCTTTGACTTTACCTGCTTAGATTGTTGACGCTTAGCCGCAAGGCGAGGCTGAGCAGATTGCTGGCCAGTATTTGTGGGAAATCTGGTCTTTTTATAGTAAGGCCTTTTAAAAGGCTTCTTTTTGGTAGGGGTAGAAGTAGACTTGGAAAGTCTATCTAGAGTGGCATTTTCTGCATCCATTTGAGCAGCTTTAATCTGCCAGTCTTCCCCAAATAAGTTCTCACCGGTACAGGGCAGATTCCGGAGGCCTTCTACAACCCAGGGTTCTAGGTTAGAAGCCTGGAGCCAAGCGAGACGTCGGGCTGCAATAGCAATTCCCGAAGCTCTGCCTGCAACCTCGAAGGAATCAAAGGCTGCCCTGTTGGAGAACTTGGAGACCTCTGAAAGTTGTGTCACCATAGAAAAGAAGTCCGCCCTTTGATCATCAGGGATAAAGGGGGCAAAATTCTGTATTTTTAGGGCAAGTTGCCCAAGATACATGCCCATATAAAGGCTATAAGAGTTGATCCTGGCTATAAGCATACTAGCCTGGAACATCTTTCTTCCAAAAGAGTCTAGGTTCTTACATTCTCGCCCTGGAGGGGTAGAAGAATGCCTCTTAGGACTCTTTATTTTCTTCATAGCAGACTTCACCACAATGGAGTGGTGAGGCAGCTGAGTTTTCTGGAACCCAGGCGAAGGAGGGACCCGATACATGGTGTCCAACCTGCGGGAATGGGGAGACAGTGTTAAAGGAGTCTCCCACAAATCCATCAAGTGTTCTTGAAGGATTTCATGGACAGGCAGAGTGACTGCCTCTTTAGGAGCTTTTGAGTATCCTAAAATGTCCAATTTTTTTGATCTGGGTTCTCTTTCAGAAGATGTAGTAATAGAAAGTGCTTTAGCTACATCAACAATGAAATCCTGAAAGGATAAATCCTCTGGAGGAGACATCCTCCTCTTGGGAGAAGAGGGCTCCTCAGGAAGAGTAAGTTCAGCAGAGTCATCAGAGGAATTAAATTCATCAGAAGAATCTGAGTACTCTTTCTGTGCTTCCAATGTACGATACGCATACCGATCGGTATCGACATCGGGCGTATCGGGCATGGGATCGGTACCGGGCGAAAGCCGGAATCCGGCATGCGAAACCGATCGACGTTTAGAAGTCGATGGTCTCGGTTCCGGTGTAGATACCGGAACCGGGGTCGGTACCGATGAAATCGGTACCGAGGGCGTCGCAGCCTTAATGAAGGCCAGTACGGCCTGCTGCATGGTCTGGACAGTACTGCCCATAGACGCCACTACTGCCTGGATGTCGGTACCGGTATGGGCCGGTACCCCAGAGCAGTCCAACAGGTGATCTGTCGAGGCCGTGCCATCGATGTCAACCTGTGACCCCATGATTGCTTTGGAGGCCGGAACCTCCCGCTGGGGTTTTTTGGCCTGGGCAGAATCCTCGAACTCAGAACTGAGAGCCTCTCGATCTTTAGAAAGAGATTTGCTTTTAGAGGATTTGCCCACAGAAGTTTTGGTTACCTGAGATCCATCCGGAGAGGAAGACCTGGATGACTGTGATGCTTCTGAAGGAAACAGCACATGGAGCTTGTTAGCCCGGTTCTGCACACCGCGTTTAGACATCTGGGTGCAGGATGGGCAGTCCGGTATGGAGTGCTCAGGTCCCAAACATTTGAGACACCATTCATGGGTGTCTGTGACAGAAATGACAGCACTGCATTTGGTACATTTTTTGAAACCAGGGACTGGCTTCTCCATGAGGAGAAATTGTGTAGGCCTTAAGGCCTAACACCCGGTACCAAGCTGTGCTGAAGAAAAATAAAAAAGTCTTTTTTTTTTTGTAATATAGAAAGAAAGAAAGACCGGCGATACCGGTTTCGGTATGGGGAAGGCAGGTACGCGGTCTAAAGAAACAAACAAAAGTAACAAATTCTTCAGCGGTGACAGGAACACGACCTGCTGGCTCCGCGGAAAAAGAAGAACTGAGGAGAGCTGGTCAGGAAGGCGGGAAGGCAGCGCGCATGTGCAGTGGGAGGCCCCAAAAGCTTTTCATTTGAAAAGCTGGGGAGCTTTCCCGCGCAGGCTCCGTCGGTACCGACGTACCCATATGTGATGACTTATTCCTGCTTGTTCCTAGAGATCAGAGTCCGCTCTAGATTGTCAACATCAACTAGCTTGTCGACTTCCTCACTTGGCAACTGAAGAGAAACACTATGAGGAAGATAATAAATAGAAGAAATAGATGATTCATCAAACTGTGGTAATAAAATAACTTCCCATAAGTATCTCTTCAACAATTCTAGGGGGGAAAGAAGACAAACTACAGGGAAATTTAACAGTCTTAAATTCCTTGCCTGAGCTAAATTTTCCAGCAATTCCATCTTATTATGCAAAATTAAGCTGTCCTTAACAAATGATTTACCCAACACTAGGACACTCGCTACAGAGCCCTCAATAATCTATCTAAATCCGTGAGCAATGTGACATGATATTGAAAAACTTTAGCAGTGTCCAAAGAGAAGGTGCAAAGTTGGGCTAAAGTACCTTTAAGTATTCTTTCCATCTGACTCACGGTGAGCCAGACATTCTTTAAAGAACACTGTTATATAACTGTACTGGCTACTGTAATGTCTAAATACTGTTACATAACTGTACTGTCTAAATGTTTACATGTACCCTAATGTTAAATGTAACCCTCCAATTGTGTCATGACGTGACCACCTTGATTGAAGGAAAAGGTGGCATGTAAATCTGCCTAAATAAATAAATAAATAAATAAATAAATAAACGTCCCCTGACCCAGAACTGGAAGACACCAAGTCCGTGGCTCCCACAGGCAAAGGTACCGGGATGGGGTAACAGGGTTTAGAAGAAACTTTACACTGGTCTGTCCCCTTGTCTGGCAGTGGAGTGGAGGTGAAAGATGACAAAACACCCTCCAATAAGGAACCAGACCGATTTGCGCCACCCAAAACAGCAGGCTGAGGGGGAGGGGTACAAGAACCCAATCTTTAATTAGGCTTCCAAGAGAGAGATCAGTCCCACAGCCAGAGCGGAAGACGTAATAGCAGAAGAAACACTCACTACATGATGGTCCATTGGGCCCTGTACCAGTTTAGATGGAACAGGGATCTTAGTCTTGGCTGTGCGCTTCCCCATGAATATAACAAGATAGCAGGGAACAGATCACTCCTCAGTCAACCTCAGGCGTTCCTAAGGGGCAGATGTGCCCCTTAGGTCATGCCCCTTCAGGAATGCACCAACAGCCATGTTCCGTGGCACTAGCCAGCTTAAATCTCAGATATTAGATGGGAGGAGCAATGGCAGGCTCGGCGTGCAAGGTGGAATCAGGACTTTGCTCGAACATGCGGCAGCACTCAGGTAGCAAAATCCAACTGGGTACCTCCCAGCACAAAGCAAACTTTGGTGCACTCCACCTTACCCATCACAGTGTAGGGATACTGGAATGAGTGGGCCCCCTTCCGATCTAGGCACCCCTGCACTGTGGGGCTGTTTGGGTGAAATTTACACCACTGTTCTGGACTATATGCACTGAGAGGGTTTTCCCATTCTGAGAGCAACATTCAAACAAGATTATTTATTTAGCGATTTATTTTATTTAGCATGATTTTTATACCGCTTTTCACCCGATCAAAGCGGTTTACAATAATCAATTTGAACTGGTTTACAGAGAACATTTAACTATATTCAGTATTCCAAATGTATGGGAAGATGCTGGGTTCCTGCATCAGTAATGCAGTGGGCTTCGTAGTTACTGTACATTAACTGTAGCAATTAAATGCACAGTAACTACAAAACTAACATACTTTACTAAATAGCTCCAAGATAAGAGAGGATTGCATACACTAGCAGAAAGCCAGTGCTGAACTTGCGTGCTGTTAGCTCCGTATGTGTCTATGCAGCGCGCCGACAGCACACGATTTCAGTGCCGGCATGCAGAAAGGATGCACTGCATGGGGCCAGGCGTCACCATTTTCAAAGCACATGGGCAACGCTCCTTCTCCATTGTGAAGGTACTGGGAGGGGTGGGGGTTCGAGGCCGATGGGCCAATAGGCTTATTTTTAATTTGGGGGGGGGGGAATCAGGGCCACTCAGCCACCAGGGTTATTTTAATTGGGTGGGTGGGGGAGTCAGGGCTCAGTTTCTGTCAGGGGGGTCGTTATCGGGGGCACCAGCCCCCCAACAGTATTTTGAGGGCATCGGGGTTTGACACTTCACCTCAGATGGTCGAGGCATCAGGAAAAGTCCCCGATGCCCTCAAAATACTGTTTGGGGCACACAAGACATTTACGCCACCTCAGACCTAGGCATAGAGCTAGCGGTGCTTCAGCTGGTTACATAATCCTCTATGCTAATATCGTCTGCGCCTGATGCAGAGAAATAGGTGCTTTGCTTATAATTTAAATACGCTTGGCGTTACTGGGTGCTGTTGCTTTTCTTTTGCTGTTTATGCACGTGTCAGTCTCTTTTCTGCATTTGGCCTGTTGGAACTAGTGCTTATAAGTTGCGTTATCTTCATGCAAAGGGCGTGTTTTATTTATTTATTACACATTTCTATACCGCCCCTTCGAGAGATCAGGGGTGGTTTACAAATAACTTTTTACATGATAATTTTAACAGTCGAGAAACTTAGCTGAACCAGAACTATATACATATAACTATAAACACATGTTAAAAGGGCTTGTGTGTGTGTGTGTGTGTGGGGGGGGGGTACAGTGCAGTGACGAGTTAGGTGCTTGGGTATGTTCATTATGTGTGTGGCTAAGTCCCTTGTGAGTTTGGGCTAATGTTAGTCTTTCTGCATCGGTCCATAGGTCTTCAACATATACAAGTTTATGTCATGCATATTCATTGTGGATATCCTGAAGACCTGACCAGATGTAGGTTCACAAACAGTTTTGAGAAGTCCCTGGGCTTAGTGCATCTGGCGCCCTGAGTCTCTCTATACAACGCGTAGGATTATAAAGTGAAGAGAGACACACTCATTAAAGCCTATCCATAATTCACTGTAACAGGCTGGTTGTCACGGTGTAGCACATTCTGTTATTTTTTCATCAAAGATAAATTTACATGCACAACATATGTGACTTTATTAAAACCTTTGCTAATGAGGGCCTATAACAAGTGGAACTTTTTGTTGTAAACAGAGTTAAAGAGGGGCATGATCTCTAGCTAGTCTGCTTTTAAACAGGCATTGTTAGGAACTCAGCATGTGTAACTTTTTAAGAAGGAGATTCCAGGAGAGAAAGAGAGTGTTAAAGTCTCTCACTAAAACTTAAGTGAAGAAATATTTCAGAAGAAAAAATTTAAAGGAATGGCAGATGGATTTTACTAGCCTTCCCATCCAAGACAGGAATTTTCTAGAATTTTCATACGAACTTCGCAGTCACTGATCCCACAAGGCGGTGTACAATAGAATTAAAAAAGAAAATGCACATACAATGAACAGAGACAAACAAATCTTTAACTGAAGAAAAACTTCTGAAACTCTATTAGCTACTTCAAAGAACATTTAGAACTCAAGCCATATATCATAGCCTTGTAAGTTACAATCATGAAATAAACTAAAAAAAAAGTGTAATCATTTAAGTTAGATGTGTTGCAATTTTTTTTCCTTACAAGCTAATTTCTCCTCTAACATATCAGTGAAATTCCATGAGTCATTGTCCCTGCAAAGAAAAAAAAAGTGCAGCTGACATGAGCGGGCAGACCTGAATAGCTGTGGCGTGAGAAAAGTCTTGCAGTACTGGAATGTGCTAACATATGCATCCAGGAACAATAGTCACATTCAGAGCTACAACATCAGACACTGCGCATAGAGTATGAACGTGTGATGTTTCCAGAGAAGAACTTTATACAAGGATGCAGAACCAGCCACTGATAAGTCTAGAAAGCTGTAGAAAGTTAGCTAACTGAGGGGGATAAGGTCTGTCAATTCACTTGCATGGTAAGGGCAACATCCTTACTTCAAGGACAGTCACTGTTTCTTTTGCATTTGGGTATTCCAATGGCAACAACTTCATTGTTAGCTGAAACCTGCAAAAGATCTGCAGTCAACTGAGCCTCTCTCCCATAACAGTGTGGCTTTAAATACAGGCTTTCTAACTGTCCCTGCAGCTCTTCCTCCCCACAGACTTCGCTACTCCCTCTTCTCTCCCTTGCAGCACCCTTTTTCCCTTTTTTCTCTAAAGCAGCCTCCCCCAACCTTATGCTTTGTTTTCGCAAGCCACCCCACCACCTCCCCCTCTCTCTCCTTTCTTCATTTTTCTTCCTACATTCCCTCATATCTATCGTCACTTCATGCCACCCCGCCTCTCCCTCCACCCCCTCATGGCTCCCTATCCCTTCTCTCCCATTCCTTTTATCCTTCTTCCTATTCTATGCCCCACTTCTCTCCCCTCCAAGCCTCTCACCTTCCCTTCTTCCTATCACCTCTCCCACAAATGCACTGGGTTGCTTGCCTATGGTGCCTTGTGGCCTCCTGCTTGATCCTGCTACCACTGTAGTATCTGTGTCACTGATGCAACTCCAATATCCTCTGCCACTACTGCCTGAGCAAGGGCCCAGCTCACCATCATGTAACAAACACATTGCAGCCTACCGCCTTGCCATTCCTGTGGATCCTGCAGGCCACCACTGCACCTTGACATCCTCTGACACTTCCAGGTCACATCACAGACCCAGCAGAGCTGTAGCCACAGGGACGTCTCTCTAGCATGCTCCAGCCTAAGGCCATGAAACAGCTGCACCATCACATGCCATATCCACCACTACTAGGTAATGTGTGTGTTTGCTGAATGACAAACATGCATGTTAGTGTGTTTCTTTAACATATCAGTTTTACATCTGAAAAACTGTAACTATCTCACTGGTGAATCAGCACACAAGTGTAGGAAGATATATTATCTGTTTAATACTAGGCCATCGCTTTGGCAGATTTGGGGCATGCTTGCGACAGGTATAAGAGGACAGTGGCAACTAAAGGGTTGAGAAGGCAGGTTAAAGACATAGGAGAGAGGGAAGCTGGAGTTGGGTTGGGATTTTGTATTTTGCATTAGCCTAAATGGGATGAATGTCTACTGGGCAGATTAAATGGACAATTTTAATCTTTAGTGGTCATTATTTTATATATTTTGCTTTTCCTTATATTGGAGAAAGACTGAGCGACTAGATCCATCATAGAACAAAATAGCTGAAAATGGCAGAGGCATTGCTGAAAGGCTAAACTAGCAGGCAATAGTATCTCCACAGAAAATGTTTTCGTAGTTAAACAATTTGGTGCAAGATATCATATCAGGTATCATGAATAATTCATCTTTTCTCAACTTTTGATTTTTAGTCTTATGAAATTTATTTATTTAACTAGGCTTATATACCGCTTTTCTACAAGTCAAAACAGTGTACATTCAAGTACTGTATATATATATTTCCCTCGTCCCCAAAATGCTCAAGGCACTTTACAGCATTATAACTACTACTGAGCATTTGTCTAGCGCCTCAAGGCATATGCAGCGCTGCACAGACACATCTAAGGGACAGTCCCTGCTCATCAGAGCTTACAATCTAGTCAAGACAGACAACACAGTAGCTGTAGACATTGGATACATCTAGGAGGAATGGTAAGGAAACACGAAGGAGATCAGATGAGTCAAGATCTGAAAGTGGCAGCGAAGAGGTGAGTTTTCAGTCTGGATTTGAAAAGGGTCAGAAGGCACCTGACGTACAGACTCAGGTAGTTTGTTCCAGGCATAAGGAGCAGCAACGTGAAAGAAGCGAAGTCTGGAGTTAGCAATAGAAGAGAAGGGCACAGATAGAAGCGATTTACCAGAAGAGCGGAGTTCCCGAGGAGGAGTGTAGGGAGAGATAAGAGAGGAAAGGTAGTGAGGAGCTGCAGAGTGAATGCACTTACAGATTTCAGGTACAATAAACCCATGCCCTAAGGAGCTTACAATCTAAGCTGACACCTGCAGCACTTAGAGCTAAAATGACTTGCCCAATGTCATGGGGGGGGGGGGAGGGAGTGGGATTTCAAACCTGGCTTCTCTGGTTCTCAGTCCATAGCTCTAAACCAAAGCCGAATCAGCTCCAAGCAAGGAAAAGCCGTACACTCAGGAGAACCAATGCCCCCTGGTACTCAAATTCAATCAGAGAAGCAAAGCGCTCACTCAGACAACTTGAAAGAAAATGGAGACAAAACAAATCACAGGATACTATGCTCCAATACAGAGCTGAACTACTAACATACAATAGCTTGATCAACGATCACAAATATCATCATGCCAATCTAATTATGAAAGCAGCAAATAAACCAAGGGAACTTTTCAACATCATGCAAAAAGCTCACTAGAGACACTCCTCACCACAGCACCCATCAACCTGACCCCCAAGAATTCGCAAATTACATAATGAACAAGCACTCTAGTCAAACTCCCACTCACTTCCCTGCGATATACAACCCAACTTGTACGGAAACCCATCAAACCTGGAACAACTTTAGTATGCCAACAGCTCAGACATTGTGAACACCCTAAATACCCTCTCCATCTGACCCATGCCTAGTGGCATGGATCAAAGATGCCAAGGACCAACTAAGCCATCAGCTCCACAAAATTATGAAGGTCTCCTTTCAATAAGGACAGGTGCCATAAGTGCTCAAGCAAGCTATGATACGACCCATCCTCAAGAGCGCAATGCTAAGCACCTCCAACTCAAAATCCTACTATCCCATCTCAAACCTTTCATTTATATCAAAGATCATCGAAAAAATGGTACAAGACAACTACAGGATCATATCGATCTGCATGCCCCATTGAACCCCCACCAAAATGGCTTCAAACCACAGCACAATGTGGAGACCCTGCTCACATCCCTCTTCAACAACCTATTGAAGGGCCTAGACAACATAAAAAATGGATTTCTGCTAGTTTTCATAGACATCTCAGTGGCCTTCGACACGGTGTCCCACTCCATTATGTTAAATCGCCTACAGGAGATCGGACTATGCAATAACACTCTAAAATGGTTCACTTCCCTTCTAAGCAATAGAACACAGCAAGTCAAATGCGGCCAAAAAAAAATCAATACAGTTCCCTATCACACAGGGAATACCTCAAGGATCAGCACACTCGTCCATCCTATTCAACATATATATCCAACCCATTTGCAACATCATCAGATGCCACAGGATACATTATCACCTATATGCAGACAACATCATGGTGTATGCCACGATAGACATGCGTGCACCTGACATGACCCCAATGGCCAAGTGCCTCAAAGATATGAGCAGCTTGCTCACTGACAAAAACCTGAAAGTCAACTTTGACAAGACAGAGGCAATGTTCATTTCCAGAAACCCTACATTCAACCCACCCCAAGCAATCGGTATCCTAAACAGGTCAATAACCCTAAGGGATGAGGTCACCCTAGACCAGAATTTGAACCTACAATCACATATAAACAAAACTGCTGCAAAGGCATACCACTGATTAAAGCTCATCAGGAGACTCAGACCAATCCTCAATCAGGGCCATTTCTGCATCCCAATATTGGACTACGGAAACTCATATCAAGGTCTACCAAAGCAGTCTACCCGCCCACTTAAACTGGTGCAGAACACTGCAACATGCATCATTACAGGCACAGCCAAACCAGCTGTATTCCACGCTTTAAGAAAAGTGGAAGGAAGTCCAAAAAACTGCCAGCATGGTTTAAAGGTGAGGTCAGAGAGGCTGTTGTTGCCAAAAAAGCATCTTTCAGGAAATGGAAAAAAGAGCCAAATGACGAAAACTGGAAACAGCACAAGCACTGGCAAATTAAATGCAAGGCATTGATAAGGCAGGCAAAGAGAGAATTTGAAAAAAAACTTGCCGTGGAAGCAAAAATGCATAATAAAGACTTTTTCAATTACATTCATAGCAAAAAGCCTGTGAGAGAGTCAGTTGGACCATTAGATAATAGAGGGGTAAACAAGGGGCAGTAAGAGGGGACAGGGCTATAGCGGAGAGACTGAATGAATTCTTTGCTTAGGTCTTTACTGAGGAAGATGTAGGGATGTTACCCATGACTGAAGTGGTATTTAAAGGTGATACTGCAGAAGAATTAAAAGAAATATCGCTAAACCAGGAAGATGTATTACAACTATTTGATAAACTGAAGAGTAGCAAATCACCCAGACCGGATGGTATACATCCAAGGGTGTTGAAAGAACTGAAATATGAGATTGCAGACCTGCTATTAGTAATCTGTGAACTATCATTAAAATCATGTGTAATATACCTGAAGATTGGAGGGTCGCCAATGTAATGCCAATTTTTAAAAAGGGTTCCAGGGGTGATCGTTGAAACTACAGACCAGTGAGCCTGACATCAGTACAAGTAAAAATGGTAGAAACCATCATAAAGAACAAAATTAGTGAACATGTAGATAGTCATGGTCTAATGGGAGACAGCCAACATGGCTTTAGACAAAGAAGATCTTGTCTTACTAATCTGTTATGTTTTTTTGAAGGTGTGAATAAACAGGTAGACAACGGTGAGTCGGTTGATATAGTGTATCTGGACTTTCAGAAAGCCTTTGACAAGGTCCCTCAGAGACTTTTGGCAAAACTAAAAAGTCATGGGATAGGAGGTAATGTACTATTGTGGATCAGGAACTGGTTAAAAGATAGAAAGCAGAGGGTAGGGCTAAATGGCCAATTTTCCCAATGGAGAAAGGTGAATAGTGGAGTACCCCAGGGATCTGTGCTGGGTCCGCTGCTTTTTGACCTGTTATTCCCTTTTACAGGTCATTTATGAATGAGTGAGGTTATCAAATTTGCAGATGACACAAAACTATTTAAAGTTGTTAAAACCCAAGAGGATTATGGAAAATTGCAAGAGGATCTTGATAAATTGGAAGACTGGCCATCCAAATGGCAGATGAAATTTAATGTGGACAAGTGCAAAGTTATGCACCTAGGAAAGAACAACCCAAACTATGGTTACACAATGCAAGGTTCCACATTGGGAACCACCACCCAGGAAAAAGATTTAGGTGTCATGGTGGACAACATGTCAAAACCCTCTGCCCAGTGTTCAGCGGAGGCCAAGAGTGCAACTAGAATGCCAGTTATTATAAGGAAAGGAATGGATAATAAAATAAAAGGAAATTATAATGCCTCTGTATCGTTCCATAGTGCAACCGCATCTTGAATATTGCGTGCAATTCTGGTCACCGTATCTTAAAAAGAATATAGCATTATTAGAAAAGGTACAGAGAAGAGCCACCAAATGGTAAAGGGGATGGAAGACTACTCCTATGAAGAGAGGCTAAAAAGGTTAGGGCTCTTCAACCTGGAAAAGAGATGGCTAAGGGGAGATATGACAGAGGTCTATAAATTAATGAACGGAGTGGAATGGGTAAACGTAGATCGATTGTTTGTCATCAGAATATAAAAAGACTAGGGGACATGCAATGAAGCTACAGGGTAACCTATTTAAAACTAATAAGAGAAAATATTTTTTCACTCAACGTGTAATCAAACTCTAGAATTTGTTACCGGGGGATGTAGTAAGAGCTGTTAGTGTACTTGTGTTTAAAAATGTTTGGACAAGTTCCTGGAGGAAAGGTCCATAAACCATTATTAAAAGGGACTCGGGATATCACTGCTTGACCCAATACAAGTATTGAGGAACCTGTGTCTTTTGGGGAAACTGCTAGGTACTTGTGACCTGGATTGGCCACTGTTGGAAACAGGATACTGGGCTTGATCCAGTATGGCATATCTTATGTTCTTATGAACACATCACACCCATACTTCAACAACTGCACTGGCTACCGATAATTGCATGGGCAAGATTCAAAGCAACTCTAAACATATTCAAGGTCATACATCATTGCTTAGCAAATGTCTTTCAAAACAAAATAACCAAGGATACAAGCAGCAGACCTAGGCAAATTAATGGCAGTAACGGACTCCGTACACCCACAGGATACCATAAGTGGAGGAGTGGCCTAGTGGTTTGGGCAAGTTACTTCAGGCCAGAAGGTCGGGGGTTCAAATCCCACTAGAGGACATCAACCTTGGGCCGGAAGGACTGGGGTTTCTAGTCCCACAGGTGCTCCTTGTGGTCTTGGGCAAGCCACTTAACCCTCCATAGCCCATGTTCCCTGTAAAATAGTTATCTCCAAGTTATAATGCCCTGTTCAATGTAATTTTGGTTTGTTCAATGTAAACCGCACTGATGCAGAATAGCGCGGTATATAAGAGAATGTAAATAAATAAATAAAGACAAAACAAGCAACCTCCAATAGAGCTATTTCACTCTTGGCGCCTGCCCTTTGGAACTCCCTCCCGGAAGAAGTAAGAGCCCTAAACGACCTCAAGGATTTCTGCAAATCCCTCAAAACCCTCCTGTTTACGGAATTCTATGAACAAGTAACATAAGTAAATTAAGAACCTCCACTTTACCTGCACACCCAAATGAGAACTAAGAACTAATTGCCTAATGTCTATATGTACGTCTTGTCACACCTCCCCTCCTTTTGAATGTAGACCCACAATTTGTTTTGAGAACCACTTTGATTGAAGGATAAGGTGATATACAAAACTGGTTAAATAAATAAATAAATAAACATAAGGTCAGGCCTTCAAGTAGCCAGGTGTAACTTTATGCACAAGTCTTTGCACATTACTGGGGATTATTCTAGAAGCCTATTTTTTTTAAATGAACATAAGTTATACATTGCCTTTATAAAATAGGTGTATGTATTAAAATTACCTCCTAAGTATACCCTTTGCACGTCTCCCGAAGTTGCTGCTATTTATCCATCTGTATGGCTTAGCTGGAGGCTTCAAACCAGAGTCGGATATATTCCTGCAAACTCATCATCTGACCAGATTCTTTGGTATTTTTTTTTCAGGTTTATCACTGAATCTTACATCTGACCCTAAATGATCAGTCGGTCATATAGAATTCACCAGGAAACTCAAAAAACTAAAAAGAAAAAATAGTTGGGCTTGCATTTAAGAATCAGCTAAAAGAGGACATTCAATGAATAAATTGTTCTGATACCAATTTCCTGCATATAGAAAGAGGGAGGAGAACCTGAACCCCAGGGGCAATCCCATCTGCACTGTAACTAATCCCTATTAAGGGAGCAATTTTTTAAATGTTTTTTCCTATGTGTAAGGCATGCTTTACATCTGGAAAATGGCTCTTATGAAATTGCAGGGGGTTACATACATGTGAATGTAAGCACACCACAAAATGACACCTGCTTTTCTGCAAACTGTGTGTAGATGTTCCTGGGGGTGTGTGTGTGGAATCGGAGAGTAGATGCACATATTTTCAGAGCATTTGAGGCGAAATGCTGTGCTATGGGGTACTTGCACCTTTTTCATTGCCTGCAAAAATTGGGCCATGGTCCTCATATATTAATGAAAGTGCCCTGCATAGGCAAATCAGCATCTTTTCCCTAGGAAAAATGAACAACATATTTATGCCTTTTTTAGAACTGGTATAAATTTGTGTCGGAATCTATTATAAACAAGGCACATAAGCGCCTATGCTGCCTTCATAAAATATCAAATATCATCAGCATAAAACTTTCATTTCCTGATGGACTATCATATATCTTTGGGAGATTCATAGAATGGATTTCTTTGCAATCTCACAAAATGAATTGTAATCATAGGTCTACGTCATTTTTAAAATATTTTATATCACATATAAAATTATTTATTCAAGCCCTTCATCAACAATTAAGAACAAACAACATCCATAAAGGATAGAATGCACTTATCTTGTATAGAAATTCACGCTCTGCAACATATCATATATACAAACCATCCTCCTCAAATATGAATTCATGTTTTGTCAGCTTGCTCCAGGGATGGAGGGTAAATATTTTGCAAAGGACCTGGGTTTGGTTTTTGTCTCAACTCTTACACTTTCTTGGCTGGCCAGGACGAGACAATGCTGCAAAGGCTGCATTCACAGTGTATGAGGTAGGAAAGGGAGGTCCAGCCACTGTTCAATGGTGGGAACACTTACCAGCCAAACCTGGGGCCCACAATGACAGAGTTTCATAAGGAGGCCAGGGGCTGTTGCTCCAACAACTGAAACTTACATTAAAACAATTGTGATGGTCATGAGGGCGACCACAGCGGAAATGAATGCAGACAGACGATGACAATGTTTTTATAATGTTTTTTCTTTATTGCTCGATTGTTACAAAATGTTCTCTGGCCTTGTTCAATATGCCAATGCACATTACTTAGTCGCTCTGCATGCAAGTGAGTTCTCGAAGTATTTCAAGAGAAATAATGGAGTGGAGGAGTGGCCTAGTGGTTGGGGCAAGGTACTTCATGCCAGAAGGTCGGGGATTCAAATCCCACTAGAGGACAGCAACCTTGAGCTGGAAGGACTGGGGTTTCAAGTCCCACAGGTGCTCCTTGTGGTCTTGGGCAAGCCACTTAACCCTCCATAGCCCAGGTTCCCTGTAAAATAGTTATCTCCAAGTTATAATGCCCTGTTCAATGTAATTTCAGTTTGTTCAGTGTAAACTGCACTGATGCAGAATAGCGCGGTATATAAGAGAATATAAATAAATAAATATCTAAACGTGACAAAGCTAGCCAAGGTGAAGGTGGTGCCTGTAAAGAGAGACAACAAGCAACAAAGAACATTGTCCACTTTCCTTCTAACAGGCTAGATGAGAACATCTCGCCTGACATTGGTAACTATTAAAAAGATGTGGTAAGAATTGCTGATCCTCCTCTGGCATCTTTCGGAAGTTGGAGAATGGGGAGAAACAAGAAAAATCTAAACATTGTTTTAAATCCTTTTCTTTGCATCAGCACGTAAAGTGAGAGACATTGAACCGTGACTGCCTGTGCTTTAGATGGCTTTGCTATTTCATACTGCTCCCACAGGCTTACGCAAATCTGATATTGCTGCCATTCCTATTATTGTTGTCCTGCTTCCAGCTGCCATTGTAGCGGAATACACACCCCGGGAGGGCTGTGGTCGCTTACATTCCAGATGCTTCTCCAATGCGTTGGAAAGGAAACCCAGGAAGTTAGGAGAGATATGGTCTTCTTGGCCAGTCTAATGTTTGTTTCTCTGCTGTCAGCCCTTCCTTGGCTTCATTGTCACTCTGGATCAAAGAGCATGTGTGAAACATCTCTATATCTTTTCATTTTAAGAACATGATGAATCAGCAAGTTTTTTCCGCTTCTAAGTGAAATCTCCTGAGAAAACGTAACCCCACTGGATTTTCCTTTTGAGATTACAACCAAAACACTTTCTCTCAAGATTTCTGTTTTAGTAAAACGAGAGATACTCATGCCCAGCATTTGGAAGTGAAATATAAAACAAAGCAAGTTTCTTCTTTCTGGCTCTTCCTTCAGTCTTCACCCCTTCCCAAAATAAAATGTAGCTTTGCAATTATGCAAACAGCTAGAGAATGCAAGCAACAGGCATGCTGGAAAGCAAAGGGAGAAACAAAAGCTGCAATGCACGAGGTAATTTCCACATCTGGATCACTGTGTCCAATTCTGTGGGCCACACCTCCAAACAGTAGAGAAGGCAGTATTAGGGTTTCAGAAAAGGAAAGGAATATAGTACTGCTGAGGACATTTTGCTTAAATTTCTGGAGCCACCAGTACCCATATACTCCACGCACTCCCCCCCCTTTTTTTATTATTTCTTCAGCTAATTTAAAACTCTTACTCAGAAATAACTTTGATAAAGATTGCAATATACACATAATAAAACCATAAACTTACTTTGAATCCATCAAAAGCCTAATTAAACTAAGAGGTAATGTTTAATAACGTGCACTACTGGGTAGTGCGGGGTTCAGTGCACGTGTGTCGTATTGTGCGCGGGGGTCAGTGCACGTGTGTCGTATTGTGCGCGGGGATCAGTGCACGTGTGTCGTATTGTGCGCGGAGTTAGCACAGTTACTTACCTGTAACAGGTGATCTCTGGGAACAGCAGGAATAAGTCTTCACATATGGGGTATCGTCGGTACCGACGGAGCCTGCGTGGGAACGCTCCCCAGCGTCCAGTAGGAAAGCTTTTGGGAGCATCCCACAGCGCCTGCGTGCTGCCTTCCCGCCTTTCCCAACTGCCTCTCTCCAGTTCGAGTTTTAAAGGTTAACAACCATACTACAATACTACATAACACACAAAATATTTTTATGCATCACAATTTTGTTCCATGATATAATTTGTAAGTACCCATAATGTAAATACGATCTAACTTTTTACTGTTCAAATGTTATATTGTTACTTGTAAATAGTTCCACCTGTTCTATGTAAACCGACTAGGTATGCGCTTTCACATACCATATAACTTACTGTTCCTTGTAAACCGCACTTGATACTTGGGAAAGAGCGGTATAGAAATAATTGTTAAATAAAAATAAATAAAAAATAAAAAAAAAGCTGAGAGAGAGAGGAAAGGAAAGATAGATAGAGAGATACAACTCCTAGGGGAGGTGGGTGGGTTGTGAAGACTTATTCCTGCTGTTCCCAGAGATCACCTGTTACAGGTAAGTAACTGTGCTATCTCCAGGAACAAGCAGGAATGAGTCTTCACATATGGGGACTCCCCAGCTAGAGATGCCTGGGAGATCACCCAGATTGTGAGTCCCTGAGAAGGGCTCCATCTCCACCCATGAATCTCAGGCATCCAGTCAGGGATGGAGGGTAGGAGTTGATTAGGTATGAAACAGGTGTTTGAGAACAGCCTGACCAAACAAGGCATCCCGGCGGGAGTCCTTGTCCAAGCAGTAATGGGCTGTGAAGGTATGAACCGATGCCCAGGTGGCCGCTCGACAGATTTGGTCGATGGACACAGAGTTTAGATGAGCCATAGAGGCTGCCATGGCCCTCACATTGTGAGCTGTGACATGGCCCTCCAGAGAAAGGTTCTTACTCTGGTAGGCAAAGGACATACACTGAGCAATCCAATTGGACAGAGTTCTCTTAGAGACTGGAAGTCCTAAATGAGAAGGATCAAAAGCAACAAAAAGTTGAGTGGACTTTCTATGTTGCTGTGTCCTTTGTAAGTAGAAAGCAAGTGCTCTTTTACAATCCAGGGTATGAAGATTCCTCTCTGCACTTGATGCATGAGGTCCTGGAAAAAAGACAGGTAAATATACCTCCTGGTTCAGATGAAAAGGTGAGACCACTTTAGGCATAAAGTGTGGATTAGTTCTGAGGACTACCTTGTCATGATGGAACCTTGTATAAGAAGGATTAGCCACTAAAGCTTGCAACTCACTGATACGGCGAGCTGAGGTGACTGCAATGAGAAAAATAACCTTCCAGGAAAGGAATTTCAAGGAGGTAGTGGCTAAGAGTTCAAAGGGTGGCTTCATAAGTTGGCCAAGAACCAGATTCAAGTCCCATGCCACTGGAGGTGGTCTAATGGGAGGTTTAGTCAAAAGAAGGCCTCTCATGAATCTTGCTATAAGAGGATGAGAGGAAATTGGTTGTCCATTGAGAGGCTTAAGGGATGCCGCAATAGCACTCAAATGGACTCTGATTGAATTTGTTTTAAGGCCTGCATGGGATAAATGCAGCAAATAGTCTAGTAAAGAATTCAAAGGTATTGCAAGAGGGTTAAGACCCTTCTCTGCACACCAAATGGAAAACCTTTTCCATTTAAAAGCATAGGAACGTCTGGTGGAAGGCTTTCTGGAAGCATGAAGGATATCCTTCACTTGCTGAGAAAGGTGTAAATCTTGAAGGTCTAGGCCTTCAGCAACCAGGCCCTGAGATAAAGAGACTGAAGATTTGGGTGCCACAAGGTTCCCTCCTCCTGGGAGAGGAGATCTGGAGCAGACCCCAGGTCCAGGGAGGGAGCTTGAGAGAGATTTAGAAGTAGAGGGTACCACACTTGGCGTGGCCAACGTGGTGCTATGAAGATCATAGACCCCTTGTCTCTCTGAAGCTTGAACAGAGTCTTGGGAATGAGGGGAATAGGTGGAAAGGCATAGAGGAAGTCTTGCCCCCAATGAAGGAGGAAGGCATCCCTGGCCTGAACTCCCTGACACGGAATCTTGGAACAAAACCGGGGAAGTTTGGCATTCCACGGACTTGCAAGCAGATCTATGTCTGGGGTACCCCAAATCCGAAAAATCCTGGCTATCTGGTCCCCATGGAGGGACCATTCGTGTGAAAGCAGAACTCGACTGAGTCTGTCTGCCCAAGAGTTTTGAACCCCTGGAAGATACACTGCCATGAGATGGATTTGATGCTCTCTGGCGAAGGCCCACAATCTCAGAGCTTCATTGCAAAGCGACAGAGAGCCAGTCCCCCCCCCTGCTTGTTCACGTAGAACATGGCTACCTGGTTGTCCGTATGGATGAGGACTGTCTTGTAGCTGAGCAGGGTGTGGAAGACTCTGAGAGCCAGAAAGATTGCTCTGAGCTCTAAGAGGTTGATATGTAGATGTCTCCTGTGGAGACCAGATGCCTTGAGTGGAGAGATCTTGTAGATGAGCTCCCCAACCCTTTGGAGAGGCATCTGTTGTAAGGGTTGCTTGGGGTAACACCGTTGAAAGGGGGACCCCAGCAACAGATTTTGAGTGGACTTCCACCAGTGGAGGGACCAAAAGAGGCGAATGGAGGTTGCTATTTTGTCTGACAGGCAACCTGATGCCTGGGTCCATTGGGTGGATAGAGTCCACTGAGCTGCCCTCATGTGAAGGCGAGCATAAGGAACCACATGCACAGTGGATGCCATGTGGCCTAAGATCTCGAGCAGTTAAATGGGATTTTAACTGAATCTGGGAGGCTAACTGCACCAAGCGTAGGCAATGGGCCTGGGGAAGATAGGCCCTTGCAGTTGTGGTATCCAGTAAGGCCTGTCAGACGGCTGCCTGGGTGAGAATCTTCACAGTCTTGGCAAGTGCATATATCTATATGATTTGCAAGGGATTGTGGGCAATGCAGTTCATTCACACCAGACACAGCTGCTCACAATAATTAGTTGTGCTTTTGGGTAAAGCCAATAAGATATTTATTTATGGGGTTATTTCTCCCAACACAGATATGCTTGGTAGCACATAAATCAGGTTACTTGCTTTCAGTGTTAAACTTGAAAAAAACAAAACCAGGAAAACAACACTTGAACTGTCAGGCAATCAAAGCAAAAGAAATAAGACTTGGTTGGCAACAAACTGGTCTTTTCTGTAGGCTTTAGCTAATATTCTCTTAGCAATATATCAAACAACAAACAAAAGCCACAAAGAAAGGAAAAACTGTTCTTCTCAGGTTAACTTCTTGTATCTTCCCACATAGATTCAGAAGTGATTCTCTCAGAGCCCACAAGCAATTAGGTAAGGCTCAATTGCTAGCAGTTATCCAGCTGAAACCCCTTAGCTGGCTTGCTTTCTACTGCGTGGCTAGAAATCCTACACAGGAGCTTTTCTGAGTAGATTAAAGAACAAGTTTGTATTTCTTTGTGATGGTTGCTGTACTTTATAACAGAAAATCACCAAAGGAGTTTAGACAGAGAGCAGTCCATGTAAACAGATTCTTCATCTGCTATCACCCCCTCTTCTTCAACAAGCTTGGGTTCAATATCATGGATTGGCACAGATGAATCTCCCAATGGAGCACTTTCAGGAGAATACTTGTTTCCCTGCTGTCTTTCAAGGTTATAGCTAGGGCATAGATCAGTGTTCATACCTGAGCTTCCATTGCTGTTAGAGTTCCTCTCTATATAGCCTGGCCAGTATGTAGTCCAGTTCTTATGTCCAGCCTTCCAATCCAGATCCCTGGACACTGGATCTCTCTTCACATACCTTCTGGCACGGGTCTTAGGGTCCCTTCCACGTGCAGCCGTCTCCCTCACAGGTACCGTCTGGAGATTCCTAGCTCTGCAGCACCATTCCTCTGGCTTTCCCCAGTCCAATGGTGTATGCTGGCCCTTGGAATGCCTCCCAGTATACGTACTGCTCTGGACTCTTCTAGAACTCTCAAAGGCTTTTCTCCTCTTTCTTCCAAAGGGTTTCTTTCCCTCTCTGTCCGTCCGGTTTGGCTTCTGCTTCTGATGATCCTCCTGATGATGAAGATGATCAAGCTCAAGCTAATTCTCTGTAGAATAAACTCTACCTTTATTCTGCTTAGATGAGTGCTCCTCCCTAACACAGCGCAGCTGTGCTGAATCAGGCCCTGCCCTTTGAGATGAGTGCTTAGGGATTACCTCATAGCCCTCCTGATTGAACACACATTTCCCCCCTTCAGCTCCTCTAATGGCTGTTGGAAACCTGGTGCATTCTGGGACTGGTAGTCTTTTATGGGAAAATTCTGTTTTCTTATTTCTACCAGAACTGACAGGTTGCTTGTTCAGAGTCACTTCACCTTTTCTATAGCTCCTTCCTGAGCTATGATAAGCTACCTTATCACAGGCCCCTATGAACTCTAGAGACTGAGTAGGGGTGAGATGGGATTTTGGAATGTTGATTACCAGTCACAGATACTGAAGAACACGCTTTGTGCAGGCCAGGGAAGCCTGGGCCTCTGATTGGGATAGAGCTCGGATGAGCTAGTCGTCCAGATATGGAAATACGAATATCCGTAGAGTGCGTAAAAATGCAGCTACCACTGCCATGCATTTTGTGAACACTCTTGGGCGGAGGCCAGACCGAAAGGAAGCACCTTGTATTGGTAGTGCTTTCCTTGGTAAAGGAACCGAAGGAACCTTCTGTGTGTTGGATGGATGAGGATATGAGTGTACGCATCCTTGAGATCTAAAGAACAAAGCCAGTCCTGACTCTGGAGGTATGGAAGGAGAGTTCCGAGAGAAGTCATCTTGAATTTCTCCTTGCATAGTAACTTGTTCAACTCTCTGAGATCTAATATGGGTCTGTAGCCCCCCGTTTTCTTTGGGATGAGAAAATAGGGGGAGTAGAACCCTGAGCCCTGTTGAAGAAGGGGTACTTCTTCTATTGCCCCTTGGGCAAGAAGGGTAGCAATCTCTTGACCTAGAAGGTTGAGGAGAGATGTTGGAGAATTGAACTGTTTCACCATGGTGTGAGGGGGGAGGTTTAAGAAATGAAGCTTGTACCCATCCCGTATGATGGAGAGGGTCCATTGCTCTGCTGTGATTTGTTCCCATCTGGGAGCAAAGTGAGCTAACTTCCTGGGATGGTGAGAGGCTCTGGATGTTCTAGAGCCAGAAAGGCTAAGTTCTCTAGTGGAAAGTCAAAGGCCCTGAGGAGGCTGAGGCTGTTGGGCCGTAGCAGTCCTTGCAGCCTGAGGCTTGGCCTGTTTTGGTTGTTGCTGTCTCTTTGTAGCAAAACGACCTTGAGAAGAGGCCTGACCATAACCAGAAGAAAATTTCCCTTTTTTTGGGAAAGATCCTTTTTTGAATAACCTCTTTTTAAAAGGAGCAGTAGTAGACTTTGAAAGTTTATCTAAAGCAGAATTTTCAGCATCCATCTGGTTGGCCTTTGCTTGCCAATCTTTGCCAAACAAGTTTTCCCCTGTACAGGGAAGGTTACCTAGACCATCCTGTACCCAGGATTCCAAATCAGAGGCTTGCAACCAAGCAACTCTGCGTGCACCTATGGCAATAGCCGAGGCTCTACTGGCACCCTCAAAGGAGTCAAAGGCTGCACGGTTGGAAAACTTGGATACATCCTGTGCATGTTTAAGCCAGGTGATATATTCTTCTCCCTTATCTTCTGACATAAAAGGAGATAAGGTTTGCAGATCATCTGTAACTTCTTTTAGAAACATCCCCATATAGGACTATAGGAGTTGATTCTGGCTACAAGCATACTGGCCTGGAAAATTTTCCTGCCAAAGGCATCTAAGGTTCTGCATTCTCTTCCTGGAGGAGCAGAGGAGTGCCTTTTTGTACTCTTGATTTTTTTCATAGCAGACTCTACCACAATGGAGTGGTGAGGAAGCTGAGTCTTATGAAAACCAGGACAAGGAGGAACACGATACATGGTGTCCAACCTACGAGAATGAGGGGAGGTGGAAAGAGGAGTTTCCCATATACCCAACATGTGATCATAAAGAATCTCATGTATTGGTAAGGTGGCTGCCTCTTTAGGAGCCTTAGGATATTGTAGAAGATCTAATTTTTGGCTCTAGGTTCAGTTTCAGAGGCCACTGAGATGGACAGGCCTCTGGCCACCTCCCTGATGAAGTCTTGAAAAGACAAGTCTGCAGGAGGAGACATTCTCCTTTTTGGAGAAGAGGGTTCCTGAGGAAGGATCCCCGATGCTTCAATAGAGGCCTCTGATGAATCAGAGTCTTCAGAGGAATCGAAGTATTGACTGTCTGGATGCTCTCGTAGAGCCCGATACACGTACCGGGGGGTATCGACATCGGGAGTAATCGGCACCGAGTCGGTACTAATGGGCATCACTGGATAGCGTACCGCTGCCATCGACGTTGATGTCGATGCAAGCGGTACCGGTATCGGAACCAATATCGGATCCGGTACGGAATCAGTATTGGTACCGACAACGGAGTTTGTTGCGGTACCATAGGCGTCGCAGCTTGTATGAATGCCGTGATGGCACGCTGCATGGTCAAAATATTCTGATCCATCGACGCCACCAATGTCTGGATGTCGGTACCGGTGGGAACCGCCGGTACCCCAGAACATTGTAACAGGTGATCGGTCGAGGCCGAGCCATCGATGTCAACCTGTGACCCCATAGATAAAGCTTTGGAAGCCGGAGCCTCCCGCCGGGGTAATTTTGCCGGTGTGGATTCCTCAAGAATAAGCTCGGGGACATCTCGATACTTAGAGGGAGATGTACTCTTTGAGGACCGGCCGGATTTAAGTTTGGTTACCTGAGATCCATGGGATGAAGAAGCAGCCCTGGAAGACGTCGATGCCACAGAAGCTGCATCGGAGGGAAATAGGGTACTGAGCTTGGCTGCCCGATTTTGTAACCCTCTTTTAGACATCATGGAACAGGACTCACAATCCGCAATGGAGTGGTCAGGACCTAAACATTTTAGACACCAGTCATGGGTGTCAGTGACAGAAATAGTGCCACTGCACTTCGTGCACTTTTTAAACCCGGAGGCGGGTTTTTCCATGAGGAAAAATATATCTGCAGGCCTAAGGCCACAGAAGAAAAAATGCACTGAAGTAAGAGTAGTTTTTTTTTTTTTTAAGAAAGAAAGAAAAAAGACCGGTGGTACCGGTCCGGAGTCGAGAAGGCAGACACGCGACTAAAGAAAATAAAAGAAAATAAGAAATTCTTCAGCGGTGACAGGAAACATGACCTGCTGGCTCCGCGGAAAAGAAGAACTGGAGAGAGGCGGTTGGGAAAGGCGGGAAGGCAGCGCACAGGCGCTGTGGGATGCTCCCAAAAGCTTTCCTACTGGACGCTGGGGAGCGTTCCCGAGCAGGCTCCGTCGGTACCGACGATACCCCATATGTGAAGACTCATTCCTGCTTGTTCCTGGAGATCAGTGCACGTGTGTTGTATTGTGTGCGGGGTTCAGTGCACATGTGTTGTGGTAAAAATGCAGCAGTGGTAAAAATCAGGTGTTACTGGAGTAGCATGGGTTGGGGTGGAGACTGAGTGTTCAGGGACAAAGCATGTGCACATTGCAGGTAGCATGGATGTTTTTGGCGTGCCTCCATTTTATAGCATGGATCAAGTGCCACCCCTGTGCATCTTTGGGGCTCTACACACAGTATGCTATTGCATCTGAATAAACTTTTTTTTTTGCCCCATCAAATCAATGCTGACTCCTGCAACCCAGCAGCCATTGGGATTTCTTGGCAAGGTATGACTAGAAGTAGATTGCCAGGCCTTTTCTTCCAAAGCAAGGTCACAAGGAATGCCAGTGGGAATTGAGCCCTGATCTCCTCTTGGGTACTACCCTGTTGCTCTAAGCACTAGGCTACTTCTCCACTCCTTAGTAAACCTGCTCCTACATAAATCAATGAAAATAAACTTCAAATGCAATGTGTGAAATCTATTAAGGAGCAGGTCCTTATTTAACTCTGGAACATGGCACAAATAAATTGCTGTTGTGCAGGGCCCATAAGAGTTCCCCTTTCAGCTGTCTGTCATCAACATAGAAGCATTGTTCATCCAATTTGTTTTTCATTCTTTGAGCCTTACTGTCACACTGATGCCAGTACCATTAAATTCTGGATGCCCATCGCACTCATGTTTGGTGTGTTTAGTAAAAGCCAGAATTCTCCCCATGTGTCCACACCTGTTTGGTTCTTTTTGTCTATGGCTGCAGGTAAGAAAACATTTGTCCCATTTCTGCCCAGTTTCTACCAACTAATTTGCTGTGTGTGCCTTTCCTGTGTCAAATGCAGCTTGTTTATGCCATGTCTGGACTGGCACCACCATCCCATCCTCCAATCAGAGGCTGAAGGGAGGAGAGAGGCACTGGCTACAAAACATAGCCACAGGGTGGTGGCTTCTGGCTTATACTGCCATGGTCCATTTGTTTTCATAATCCCATGATGCTCTTGATCCCTCCAATCCAGTAGTGGTAAATACCTTTTACTGGATTGGAGGTACCCAGATGACTCTGACCTGCAACAGCTGCTCCATCTACTCCCTCTTATTTTTGTTTACCTGTTCCTTGCACCTATGCCCATCCCTATGACTACACCGGGAAGATCTATTACAGTTATTTGATAAACTGAAGAGTAGCAAATCACCCAGACCGGATGGTATACATCTAAGGGTGTTGAGAGAACTTCCGTAGTTTGCAGTGCTGCCTTTTATTTTATTTGTACACCGCTTTAATGTTTTTAACGTAAGCGGTCTATCAAGTATGGAATAAAGTTAAAGTTATAAAGTTATAAAGTTAAAGTTAACTGAAATATGAGATTGCAGACCTGCTATTAGTAATCTGTGAACTATCATTAAAATCTGTAATACCTGAAGATTGGAGGATTGCCAATGTAACGCCAATTTTTAAAAAGGGTTCCAGGGGTGATCCAGGAAACTACAGACCCGTGAGCCTGATGTCAGTACCGGGAAAAATGGTAGAAACCATCATAAAGAACAAAATTACTCAGCATGTAGATAGTCATGGCTTAATGGGAGACAGCCAACATGGCTTTAGATAAGGAAGATCTTGTCTTACTAATCTGTTATGTTTTTTGAAGGTATGAATAAACAGGTAGACAAAGCTAGTCGGTTGATTATAGTGTATCTGGACTTTCAGAAAGCCTTTGACAAGGTCCCTCATCAGAGACTTTTGGTAAAACACATGGGATAGGAGGTAATGTACTATTGTGGATCACGAACTGGTTAAAAGATAGAAAGCAGAGGGTAGGGCTAAATGGCCAATTTTCCCAATGGAAATAGGTGACTATTGGAGCACCCCAGGATCTGTGCTGGGTCCGCTGCTTTTTGACATATTCATAAATGACCTGGAAAAGGAAATAACGAGTGAGGTTATCAAATTTGAAGATGACACAAAACTATTTAAAGTAGTTAAAACCCAGGAGGATTGTGGAAAATTGCAAGAGGATCTTGATAAATTGGAAGACTGGGCATCCGAATGGCAGATGAAATTTAATGTGGACAAGTGCAAAGTTATGCACCTAGGAAAGAACAACCCAAACTATGGTTACACGATGCAAGGTTCCTCATTGGGAACCACGACCCAGGAAAAAGATTTAGGCGTCATTGTGGATAACATATTAAAACCCTCCATCCAGTGTGCAGTGGTGGCCAAGAGAGCAAATAGAATGCTAGGTATCATAAGGAAAGGAATGTAAAGTAAAACAAAAGATATTATAATGCCTCTATATCGGTCCATGGTGAGACCGCACCTTGAATATTGTGTGCAATTCTGGTCGCCGTATCTTAAAAAGGATATAGCGTTATTAGAAAAGGTACAGAGAAGAGCCACCAAAATGGTCAAGGGGATGGAAGGATACTCCTATGAAGAGAGGCTAAAAAGGTTAGGGCTCTTTAACCTGGAAAAGAGACGGCTGAGGGGAGTTATGATAGAGGTCTATAAATTAATGAATGGAGTGGAACGGGTAAACGTAGATTGATTGTTTACATCATCAGAATATAAAAGGACTAGGGGACATGCAATGAAGCTACAGGGTAACCTATTTAAGACTAATAAGAGAAAATATTTTTTCACTCAACGTGTAATCAAGCTCTGGAATTTGTTACTGGAGGATGTAGTAAGAGCTGTTAGTGTAGCTGGGTTTAAAAAAGGTTTAGACAAGTTCCTGGAGGAAAGGTTCATAAACCATTATTAAAAGGGACCCAGGATATCACTGCTTGACCCAATACAAGCATTGAGGAATCTGTCTCTTTTGGGGAAACTGCTAGGTACATATGACCTAGACTGGCCACTGTTGGAAGCAGGATACTTGGCTTGATGTACCTTGGTCTGAGCCAGTATGGCATATCTTATGTTCTTATGTTCCCTCCCTACTTTTTTTCACTTATTTTCCATCTACAATTTTTCCATCTTCCTTTTCTCCCTTTCCTAACAGACCTTTTTCAAGTGCCTCTCCATTGGTTAGGTACCTAGGTGATTGCCATCTTATAGCCTGAACCCCTCTAAAACACCTTAATGCTTGGTGGGGTTGTTGTCAGCTGCAGTTGTAAAAAACAAGAGGTCAGTAATCAAAAGGATTTATATAGTTAACTGCAGAAAGAACTGCATAAATCTTTATTTTTTAATATAGGGCTGGCCCAAGCATACGCTCTTGATGATCATCCAAGAATAAGGATAGAAGAGAGAAGGACTGGAGAAATTCCAGGGACATGGCTTACACTTGGCTGGAGAGAAGTGATATATGACCACTGTTTCAATAAGTATATTCATTTAAGTTGGATCCCATAAAGAGTTGTCTTAATTTAAAACGCATGACTTAACTTTTTAAGATTAAGATCATATTTTCAGCGGTCCTACTTTAATGGATCATGTGGTCAAAAATAAGCTTAAAGGTATCTGAATAAGTTCTGTGGATATTTTTAAGCGGTGACTGCCCTGCTGAAGACAGACCTCCAATTTCTCCAAACATAAGGTAGTTCACTCTTAAGTTCAACTTTCTGGACGCTAACGAATGCATACATGGACCTACAGAGCCTATGCCTACAGCATAGGCTATAAATAAAAGGGTCACCTGAATCTCAGCTATCCCTGCAGGTCTCTCTTGCAAATGGGTGCATCAGCAGGGGTGGCTGCAGAGGATACATTTATTTAACTCTTCCACTGTTTATGCTTTAATTCTCTTTTTTTTTTTTTTTTTAGTTTAAATTTTTATTGAATTTTAACATTCATGCATAACAAGAATGAAATAAGAGAGATGAAAATATACATCATCCTAAAACAATAAAGAAACTAATTACCCCACAAAGAAAATTCCGTATACTTCATCATTTTCGACCACAAAGCACTAGGCAAAATTGGAGAGCCAACAGGAAATCAATAACAGGAAAAAAAAAGAAAATACATTACAGAGCAGAGACTTAAGCGTCGGCCGGAGTGGTTGCTATTTGCACCTCCAATCCCTCCCTAGCTAACAGAAAATCAAGCAGCTGCCTTGGTTCAAAGAATAAGAAAACTTTACCATCATAGGAAATTATACAACGAGAAGGAAATCTTAATTGAAAACTAGCTCCCAGGGAAAGAACTCTACAGCGCAGGCCCAGAAAATCTTTTCTCCTCACCTGGGTAACACGAGATAAATCAGGAAACATATAAACTTTGGATCCAAGGAAGTTACAATTGAAATTCCTAAAATATGCCCGCAGAATTAAAGATTTATCAAGCTCCAAAGCTAAGGTCACAAGTAAGGTAGTACGGCCTGTTACTACCTCCAGGGAGTCCTCCAAAAATGCGGTGAGATCCCCAATCCCCACCGCCGGGCTCCCAGAGGTTAACCCACCAGACCCGCCACCTACCGTTAGATATTGTGCTCTAACAATTGGAGGCAAATTATCTGCAGGAAGTTTAAGCACCTCCTGTAGATATTTACGGACCATATCAATAGCAGACATAATTGGGGATTTAGGAAAATTTAACAATCATAAATTATTCCTACGAGTATAGTTCTCCAAATACTCAGTCTTTTTTGATAACACGATCTTATCCTTAGCTTGGGCAGCACATAACCCATGCAGATGTTCCAAGTCCTTTTCAACTCCCTCCAAACGAACTTGCTCCACCAAAGCATTTTTCACTTCTGAAATATCATTATGAACCGCTAGAGAATCCTTTTTTAATACGCCAACAACAGCCATAAGGGAAGTATTAACTGTAGCAACAGCGTCCCACAGTGCTTCCATATCTACCTGAGGTGGCTTAATCAACCCTCGCAAAACTGGAAGCGTGTCCAAACCTTCTGACAGCTCCAAAGATCTTCCATTCTGCAGACCCTTCTCTTCCACCTGTCTCCCATCCGCAGCAGCCTGAACAGAAGGTGCAAAAGCTGAAACTCTCTCACCGGTACAGAGCCCTCTTCGCTCCCAACCGCCGACGAGCATCGAACAGCCCTGGCAGGAAGCACACTGGAGACCAGGTCACTGCTTCCAGGTCGAGGAGGGGGTGAGCGCAACTCCGGTGATGCACTCAGAGCCGAGGACTCCAAAACTCCCGGCTCAGCCGAAGACGCTGCTCCATTCCCCGGCAAGGTAAAGCCGCACGCCGCAAGCGTCTTCTGCCCCGTCGCTCCAGATACGGGCGCCCCTGAGGGTAAGGAAGCCTGTTTTCTCTTTCGGCGCCCCATCTTAAAAACGCACGCCGAGGCAGCAAACATGGCACGAAAACCGCGGAGCCGCTTACCGCCGGAAAAGCTCTGACGCCATCTTGCCTCCCTATGCTTTAATTCTAAACTTTGGTTTCAGAGATGAGACGGAGATTTTAAACTGCTGCTGACTTCCAACCCTTATATAAATTGTTTTGTGGGACCAGATTCTGTTTCTATAGCTCTCTTCAATTAGTTAGTATGATCCATGTCTTCCATTCAATTGTACCTACTAAACCAAATTGAGACTTTAAGGGGGTAATTTTATAGCAGGGTGCCTTGGGTAAGAGGCTAAGCAGGTACTTGATGTATAAAGGCACAGAGGTACCTATGTGTCCTTATAAAATGCTAGTATTAGTGGCAGAGATCGTGCTTTGAAAGAGGAAGTGGACATTTATGCCTGCTCTAGACTCCATCTGCACACCACCAAGACTGCACCTGCCCTCCCCCCTATGTCTGCTGG
This sequence comes from Ichthyophis bannanicus, assembly GCA_033557465.1. Lineage (NCBI taxonomy): Eukaryota > Metazoa > Chordata > Amphibia > Gymnophiona > Ichthyophiidae > Ichthyophis > Ichthyophis bannanicus. Next base: position 57,793,360 of record CM066047.1, on the reverse strand, counting down.
CAAAGTACATTCCTTCTTGACAAGGCACATACATTTGAGCCAGTCAGATTTTTATAAAAAGCCTTTTATGAGCATATGTGTCCACATATGTGCAAAAAAAAGCTTTATAAAATTACCTCCCAAAAGAGTAATTCATAACAGACCTCTAAACATCTAGAAGGCGCATTTTATAACAGCAACATAGGCTTCTATGACAATCCCCAGTAATGTACAAAATTCTTTTACACACTTTGGGGCAGGTGTACATATGTGCCTATTTGTGCATAAACTCATTATGTGCAACTCCATCCAAGCCACATCCCCATATAAACAGTGTAAAAGCAGGTAGGAATCATAAGGAAAGGAATAGAGAACAAAACCAAGGATATTATAATGCCTCTGTATCGTTCCATGGTGTGACCGCACCTTTAATATACAGTTCTGGTTGCCATAGCTTAAAAAGGATATAGCAGAATTAGAAAAGGTATAGTGAAGAGCCACCAAAATGGTAAAGGGGATGGAAGGATACCCCTATGTGGAAAGGCTTAAAAGGTTAGGGCTCTTCAACTTCGGAAAGAGACGGTTGAGGGGAGATATGATAGAGGTCTATAAATTAATGAATGGAGTGGAATAAGAAAATGTAGAAAGACTAGGGACATGCAATGAAGCTACAATGTAACCCACAAACTGTAGGTACTGACTGTGAGAGGGATGGATCAGGATGCGTGTACATGCATCCTTTAGGTCCAAGGAGCACAGCCAATCTCCCTGGTGGAGGTAAGGGAGCAGTGTTCCAAGAGAGAGCATCTTGAACTTCTCTCTCATCAGAAACTTATTTAAGTTTCTCAGGTCTAGTATGGGCCTGAGGTCCCCAGTTCTCTTTGAGACAAGGAAGTATCTGGAGTAGAAGCCTTTTCCCCCATAGATGTTGGGTACAGGCTCTACTGCATTGTCCCTGAGCAGGCCTGTGAGCTCTGAGATCAGAAGGGTCTGGTGAAGGAGAGGTCACACTGGTTCTTCTGGAAAGAACCTGGGTGGTACCTGTTGTAGATAGAGGAGGTATCCCTCCCTTACCACCTGCAGTACCCACTGGTCCGAAGTGACACTGGCCCACCTTTAGGCAAAGATTGCCAGACGGCCTCCTGTGGGCTGGTGAAGGTCTCCTGGGGGAGGAGAGGCCGTGCCTTGGGAGTCAGAACCTCCCCCCGGGCTGAGTGGGAGCTGGGGCCTGGAGCTTCTGGGCCTTTGGTTTCTGGGCCCCATGGTTTTGTCTTTTACCCTGCTGCTTGCTCGAGAAGGGCTGATAATGGTGACTGATGAAAGAGCCCCTTTTTCCTTGGGAACAGGGGCCTTTTTCTCCCGATGGTTTCTTACGGGGGAAAGATGAGGTCTTTCTGGAGAGCCTCTGTTGCATCACCATGTCAGCCTCTATCTGGGCCACATTGATAGCCATAGGTTTGCCGAACAGGTTCTCCCTGGTACAGGGGACGTCGGGTAGCTTGTCTTGGACCCACTGCTTGAGGTCCGAAGACTGCAGCCAGGCTTGGCGCCAGGTGTCTATGCCAGCTGTTGCTATCTGAGCCACTAATTCAAAGCCATCATAGGTCGCCTGGGAAAGGAACTTAGAGCAGCCCTTGATCCCGGAGGTCAGAGCTTGGAACCATTGGAGGGGTTCCCCAGTAAGCCCTGATGAAAACCCGGACAACTCCTGAGTTAGGGCCTTGAGGATACATAGCTATGTATAACTCATGAGCCTGGATCTGAGGCCCCAGCATCAAGCCCTGGTAGCACTTGTGCCCATGGGCATCGAGGGCTCTAGCATCCCTACCAGGGGGAATCGAAGAATGGATCTTCTGGCTCTTATGTTTTTGCATAGTTGACTTGACAACCATGGAGTTATGTGGGAGTTGGGGGATTATGGAACCCCGGCCCTTTCCTGATGTGGTACATGGCATCAAGGTGTTAGCTGACCACCGGGGTCTTCCACATTCTCAACAGGAACAGCTTGAGGACTGGCTGCAACAGCACCGTGAGAGTTTCCTTGGATGGAGACTCATACTGGAGAATCTCCAGTTCTTCAGTGTGTGGGTCCTCCTCTGCCTCGGTTTGCACCGAGAAGGTTCTGGCCATGTCCCTGACAAAGCTGTGGAAGGCCATGTCCTCTAGAGGAAAATGGTGCCAGGGGAGAAGGGTCCAAAAGGATTACTTGGTGCCATCTGGTTTCTGGAGATGCCTCGTCGTTGGTCTCCCACTCAGAGTCGAGGAGCAACAATGAATCGGAGGCCCTGCGGCTCCTTGCCTCGAGGCCAGTGCCAAGGGATCTGGGCCTCCGGAAGACCTGGGGTCAGAGTTGCAGAAACTGGCCAGGGAGGACTGGATTCCAGAAGAATGGGGACTGGGACATCGGCCGGCTTCGAGGGCTTACCCAAGGGCCAGTGGCACTCGGCTCGACGACTGGGGACTCCTCAGCAGTCGGGGGGCTAGTTGTCGGGGCAGATGATGTGGACAAACCAGCCATCATTGCCTGCTGCAGGGGGCCAGGATAGCAGTGATGTTCTGCTCCAGGGCCGCCATTCTGGTTTCCAAGCTAGAAGGCTCCGCAGCTTTTGGTGCGGGCAACAAAGATCTTGGGCCTGGCACCGGCACTCTTGCAAGTGCATCCTTAATGAGAACTATGGTCATGAAGAACCTCACATGGTCTCCGCCGGCCAAGGAATCCTTTTTGAGGACCTTGGTAGGACCCTTCTCGAAGCTGCCCGAGTCCCTCTGAGGGGTTTTACTGGGTTTCTTTGGTGGAACCTCGATGAATTTAGAGGATTTTTTCTTCTCTCTCAAGGCCAGAGGTCTTCTCGGAAGTGCCACCACCGTGGGACTCCGAGGACACTCGGGCCTCATGGGAAGTGCTGGGCTTGGAGCTCAGCAGCAGGGAAGCTGGTGCCGAGTTGGATTTTGGGGACAGTTTTTCCTGCAACTCCGACCTCTTTTTATTGTCTCAGATGTCATGGTCTGGCGCAGGTCGCAGGTGGTGCTGTCATGGTCTGAGCATAGGCGGCAGTCATGGGTGTCGGTTACTGACATAGTTTGACTACAGTAGTCACATTTCTTGAACCCACCAGGAGACATGGTGGGAGACACCCGGTCAAGGTCGACAATCCCCAGGCGAAAAAGCCTAGTTACTTGCCTGTAACAGGTGTTCTCCGGGAACAGCAGGAATCAGTCCTTGCATATGGTTGACGTTGGCACCGACAGAGCTCTTGCGGAAGCATCCCCCAGCTTTCAAAGAAAGCCTTTGGGAGATGCTACCATACATGTGTGGTCCCCTTCCCGCCCAAAGGTGCCATCTTGCTCAGTCATATGACTTAGCTAAAAGATGGCAGAAATAAATAAAAGATGGTAAAGGAGCAACTCCAAGGGGAGGAGGAAGGGTTGTGAGCACTGATTCCTGCTGTCCCCAGAGAGCACCTGTTACAGGTGAGTAACTACGCTTTCTCTGGGAACAAGCAGAAAGTCAGTCCTTACATATGGGACTCCCCAGCTACAGGCAATCAAAAGCCCATAGCGAAAAAACATGGTCACCTTCAAGGGGAGCTGTGAGCAGCAGCAATTAAGTCCGTAGCTACAGACTACAGTAGGACCCCTGTGTCTGATGGAAACCAGCACTCCAGTAGCCTGAACACAGAAGAGTTGGAGGGTAGGAGTTGCTAAAACCCCAAAAAGATTCAAGCATAGCCTGGCCAAAGGCACTGTCCCATCGGGACTCCCTTTCCAGGCAGTAATGGGCTATGAAGGTATGGACTGAAGACCGGGTATTGGCCCAGCAGATGTCCACCATCAGGATGGAGTGCAGGTTTGCCACCAAGTTTCCCATGACCCTGACACGGTGCGGGAACCCCACCTACTCACAGGCAAGGGCGATATAGTCTGTCACCCAGGTGGACAGTGTATGTTTATGACCCCAGTAGACTGCGGGAGGCGGTGATCAAAGACGAAAAGCTGAGCAGTTTTACAGTGGCCCTAAGTATGCTGATGTAGAAGGCCCTCTTACAGTCCAGGGTGTGGAGGACCATATTCCCCCTACTGGAGTGAGATCTTGGGAGGAAGGTGGGAAGTACCACCTCCTGATTGAGATGGAAGGATGATATCACCTTCAGAAGGAATTTAGGGTTCCTGTAGAACCTGGTATATGTCATCTCCGCCACTAAGGCCTGAAGCTCGCTAACCCTGTGAGCGGAGGTGAGTGCAAACAGGAATGCCACCTTCTGCAAGAGGTATCACAGGTGGCAGGTAGTCAGAGGCTCAAAGGGCCAGCGAGTGAGCTGCCCCAATACCACACTGAGGTTCCACTCAGTTTCCGGAAGGCAAACCGGGGGCTTTGATAACAGCAGACCCCATAGGAAGTGGGTCACCAGCGGCTGGACCGAGAAGGGTTTGCCATGCACTGGGTGGTGGTGCGTCACCAGGGCACTAAGGTGCACCCTGACTGAGTTCGATTGTGAGAGGTGGAGAAGGTATACTGTAGCACCAGTCCCACCAGGCAGCAGACTCAAAGCTGTCATAGGCTGCCCGAGAAACTTGGAGCACTCTTGGACGGCCTTGGCCAGGTTCTTGAACCACTGCAGGGGTTCCTCGGACAGACCAGCCGAGAAACCAGCAATTTCCTTCGCCAGGTCTCTCAGGTACATGCCCATATACAGCTGGTAGGCCTGGATGTGGCCGATGAGCATCGAGCCCTGGTAACATTTCCTGCCGAGGGCATCCAAAGTGTGTGCTTCCCTGCCGGGAGGCACAGAGGAATGCGTCTTCTGATTCTTCGGTCGGACCATGGAGTTATGTGGCCGACACCACCACCAGCTGTAATTTCTGGAAGCCCAGGCTCCGGCAGACTCGCTACATCGAGTCAAGCCGCTTGCTCACCACCAGCACCGATGCTGGTATCTCCCACATATGGAGCATTAGCCGTTCTAGAATGGGAGGGATGGGCACTGTAAGCGATTCCCTTGGAGGGGCCTTGTACTGGAGGATTTCCAGCTCTTCCGCCAAAGGATCCTCCTCAGATTCAGTTGGGAACATTAGGGCCTTAAAACATGTCCCTGATGAAGTCAAGGAATGCTATGTCCTCTGGCGGAGACTGCTGCAGGGGCTCTGAAGTAGGAGAGTCTGAGGAGACATTGCGATGGTGATGGGTGTCCAAATCCTCATCCTCCATCTCGATGGAAGGCAGTCCACAGACCCTGGTGCTGACCCCGGGCCGCGACCCTCAGAGGCCCCGCAGCTGGCACCGCGCGCACTGACTGGGGATGATTGCTGCCCCGTCGAGCAGGAACCAGATTGAGACCTTGGCCAAGGATTGACTTGAGGCCGAAGGGTCTCAAAGGTCAGCTCAGCTCGGCCTCCGGGGACATCTTTGACATCAAGGGCCCGGTGGTCAGGGTGGAGGAACAGGTCATGACGGATAACAGTGCCCGCTGCTGGTCCATGAAGACAGACAAACTGCACTCCAAGACCGCCATTCTGAACTCCAGACCAGAAGGCTCCACAGCCATCGGCGCAGGCACCAAAGGAATCGGGCCCAACACTGATTCCCCCGAAGGAGAATCCTCAGCGAGGATAGTGTCTGGTGACCAAGGACGGTTTGAGGTTGAGTCCTTCCAGGAGACCTTTGCAGTCCACTCCCTCTCCGATCCCTCTCGGACTGCGGGACCTGACTCGGGACCCACCCAGCCTGTCTGATCTGTCCAGGGTTGCCGCCTTTGAGGTCTTCTTCTTCTTCTTGGGTCCCCTTGAGGGAGACCCCCTCTCCGAAGAACTATGGTGCCACTTGGGTTCCGTGGAGCCGCCCTGAGATGCCGTGGCTTCAGATGAGGCCCTGACCTTCAGAGGTACCGGGGACTTGGGGGGAAACTCATTGTGCTGTGCTGCTGCTAGCGGCTCTTGAGGGACTTGTTGGACATCTTTTTGCAGAGAACGCACACTGCGGGTTCATGGTCTGGCCCAAGTCAGCAAAGGCAGCAGTCATGTGTGTCGCTCAAAGACATAATCTTGGCACACCGATCACACTTTTTAAAACCACTGGTGGCCATGGGGGCAAAAAGAATCCCAGCGAGGTCGAAGACCCGCCAAGATGCCAGTTGGAAAAAAGGCACAAAGACGCCAAGGAGAAAAAAACTACAAAAAAGACCCGAACTCGATGTTGAGACAGTAAGGTCGAGTGTCGGTGCTGAAACATCAACTTTTTTCGGGGACAAGTCAGACATCTGAATGGCTTCGTGGAAAAAAGGAGACCGAGCAAGATGGCACCCTTGGACAGGAAGGGACCATACATGCGTGGTGGCATCTCCCAAAGGCTTTCTTTGAAAGCTGGGGGGGATGCTTCTGCGAGGGCTCAGTCGATGCTGACGTCACCCATATGTGAGGATTGACTTCTTGCTTGTTCCCAGAAAAAGCGGGATATAAATGCAGCTAAATAAATAAATAAAAGGTGTGAACACTGGGTGAGGCAAACCTTGACTTGAAAAAACAGGAGATAGAGCCGAGAACAGTGCTGAGTCCGGCGCCGGCTCGAGGCGGGAAGAGGAATCGGTATGCAAACTGGGAAAAGCTAACTTTTAAGGATATTAGCAAGGATTTTTTCTGGGGAAACAGGACAGATGTCCGCTGGGCTACACGGGGAAAAAAGGAGACCAAGCAAGATGGCACCCTTGGGCAGGAAGGGGACCACGCATGCATGGTAGCATGTCCTAAAGGCTTTCTTTGAAAGCTGGGGAAATGCTCTGTGTGGGCTCCGTCAGCGCAGACGTCACCCATATGTGAGGACTGACTTCCTGCTTGTTCCTGGAGAAGTGGTATTTTTTTCAGTATTTATCCAATAAACACCTAATCTAATTGTTTTTGTATCAGGAGTGTTCTATTGGTGTTTATGCCGTCTGATTTTAAATTTTAACCAATAATCATACTTTAGTGCCATATACACATGGAGGCAGATTCCAATCCCCATATACCTGGGCTATGGGCATACATAAAGCTGGGACGGGGCAGAGTTAGACCCGATTCCGCAACTGCGGAGTCCAGAGGCACCTGCAATGACGGAATCGGGGAGATAGATGGCCATACCTTCACCTGATTCTGAAGGGGGAAATTTCCCCAAACCTGCCCAACCCCATCCCACAAAAATATGGCTGATGTGCTAGTGCCATGGCATCCTGTCACTATGGCATAGACATGTCCATCCTCCAGTGCAGAATGGCAGGCCTGATGACGGCCTCTACTAACTGCTGTCAGACCATCAATGGGGGCCCCTATGGCCAGGACGTGGCGGAAGAGGCTATAGGGATCCATCGCCATTTGGGGCAGGGGGTTCTGCTGGCACACTGAGCAGTGCGCAGCCCTTATCCCACCGTCGGGAAGGTATAGGTTGCATATGTCTGGGGGGTACCAGGGGACATACAAAGGCTGTTTCTGCATATGTTTTGTAGTCCTGGAACCTGGCCACTCCCTCACTCCGCCCCTTCCCGCCCATGTACAGCACTCCCCACACAAATGCTGTGTATGTGCAGGGCGCGTAGGCTGCAGCATACGCTTCGGGGGGCTGTTTGTTGGTTACCCGTCCATCCCGCACGTACACAGATGCAATTTGCCAATCGGAATGCACCCCTTAGGGAACATTTCAAATTTCCCAGGTGACTCAGAGGTCCATTTACTAATCCTTTTAAGGTGTGTGGTGTGGCGCCATGTTAACAATGAATACTGCTTATTAACCACTATGCATCTAACTGCCACATTAAACACTTAACATGCAAACCTCCTTATCTTCAATCTTTTTATTGAAATATTTGAATCAAAACAAATCACAGTATCAAGATATTAAATCATGTTATTCTCAAAAACTATTGGATTATCACAAATCACACAGAATATATATTCTAATAAGTCTACAACAGGGGTATCCAACTTAATGAAATAAGGCATAGCTAAATAATATTAATCTAGGCGACTCCCCTAGTTGGCCCAAAGATAAACAGCTCCAAGATTACGCTTCTTTCATAACATCACTACAGGACTCAGCTTTTTTATGATCTGGTTAAAAAAAAGCATACACATTAAGAGTGGCATACTTAATTTTACACTTACCAGGATAGTTTAAAGCAAAGGTAGATTTCACTGTAAGGAGACTATATCTATGAGGCTGAGTTTCATATGCTATATCCGGGAACATTCTTGTGATACAATCCACAAACGTTTTAATTATGGTCGGATTCCAAAGACACTTACAAAACAGTATCTGTCAAGTTACCTCTGGAATAAATCCGCTAATAAATCAGCCAAAGTAGCATTAAATTTAGAATTAGAATTTGGAGGTCCAGCTTTCCCCTGTATATTTGGAGTAGAAATACCTTTAAAGGGCAAAATAATATGCCAAAGGTATAAGCAGGGTAAAGAGGATTCTAGATTTTCCAAAACTTCACTGAGATAACTTTTGAACAGATTTAAACCTTAAGGAGGTTATTCTGGGAGCCCTATTTGTACTTTGGACATCTGGACAATGTCCAAAGCACAGTCATTTCCAGAGCCATTGATTATCTTGTCTATCTTTTTCACTGTCCAACTTTCACATCCATGTGACGTTATTGAAAATACCAGGGCTTGGACAGGTCACACTTTTGTATGTAGAGATACATCGAATTAAATTCACAGAAACATCTCCCCCTCAAAAAGAAAATTTAGGTCAAATAACTTCTAAAGATGCCCCTTCAGAATTATTGGAGGCCTGCAGAGATTTCCTTCACTATTGATGCAGTATGCTGGATAACTGTAAAGTTTCCAAGAGTTCCAAGTGTCCAAATTCTCTCACCAACTGAGCACCGCTGGGGCCCTCAAACACACTTTCTATGCTTTTCAAAGACACCAGTAGCTCTCCATCAGAGTCCTTAGGTGGATGGTCCCTGAATGTTGAAATAGCTGTCTGCTCTTCAGTTTTCAGAAAGATCCAAATCCAACAGCTGTGCTGGGAAGATCTGATGCAGAAGCTTGGAAACCTCAATAGCATCATGGCTAGGGGCTGGAGAACAGCTGGGAGTCTGTCACGTTATGGGTCCTCAGATTACCACTATTACAACCTACATCCTCCTCCTTATTTACTAACAAAGAAAGAACAGAGAATTGATGGGTTTCCCCAGAACATTAGAGAGAGACCCAGCAGAAACAGCTATTTTGCAGCTATCATGGACCCTCTTCCCCAAGGGGAAGAATTCTAATATGGAAGTCCTATTAGGGGATGGGTAATTGGTGTGGACTGTGTACTGCAATTAACTCAGAGATGGTTACCATGTGTTAATTCTAAAGCAATAGATATCTGGAACTAGGGATGTGCATAGGGCAAATATGTTTGATTGGTTTGGTCTTTTTTCCATATTTAAGAAAAATGAATGCATGCTAAAATATTTTAAATGTGTACAAACAGTGCACATTAATTCATAGCTTAACTAGTGTTAAGTAGATTTAACATACACTAAATTTCAGGCATACAAACTAATGCACATCCCTCCTTTGAACAGTTAGCTATACCTCTGGAAGTGTGACTAACTGCATTCCACCTTTAGCAGGCTTTCTGTCAACATGCGATAGCAACTATTGCTTCACTTTAACTGCATGGGTGCCTTCCCCAAAGTGCTGGGGATGCACTCAATAGTTAACCGAGGCTTTGCACTTAATGTATGTTAATAGCCAGAGTTAAATGTTCTCTTAGGCTTCCGGGGCTAGTATCATGATCTTTGCAGTATTCCAGGTCATGCTGTGTTGGGCTGGTTCCACTTAAAAAGACATGGCATGGCCTGGAAAACTGCAAAGACAGGCCAAAGATAAGGCTCCATAACTGCAAAACCTTAACAAAAGTTAGTAAATATTTATTTAAGAACACCTCTATACCGTCATATGCAAACATATTGAACGTGGTGTACAGACACTAAATTAAAATAAGAATCCCTCTATCCATCAAAAAACAATAGCACAGTAAGAAACAATAGGAACTACACCCTCCATCATCCACCACCCACCACCCACCGATCTAGATCTAGCCCAACTTCACTTCACCTTTTGTTTGGAAGCAAATACATTTTCAAAGCTTTTTGAAATGTCAATAAGTTCTGTTCCTTCCTCAACTGCTCAGGGAGCTTGTTGGGCAGATGTCAAAAAGCAGCTCTCTCTCCACTTTTTGTCTCACCTGCTGGAGGCCAGGGGTAACCTAACAGCTGCCCCTGACTCAACAGCAGTTCTCTATCTGACCAACACCACATTAACAAATCCTGCATACACCTTGACCCTCAATTTATTAATATTTTGAATGTCAAGACAAGAAGTTTAAACCCCCTTCTCTGCTTGATGGGCAGCCAGTGCAGCTGGACCAACACGTCTGCAGCGGACTCTCTCGTACTCCATCCCTTGAGAATCCTCGCAGCAGACTTCTGCATCACTTGTAATTTCCTAACCAGATACCCTGGCAAATCTATATATAGAACATTACAATAATCTAATACTGAAATCACCAGTGCCTGAATCAGAAGGCACATCGCGCCCCTCATTCAGAAATTAGGCACGGTTGACGCACCAGTCACAATTTACCATAAGCCGCCTGAACCACCCTTGACACCTGATCTGTAAGGATAGCTCCTCATTCAATACCACCTTCAAATCATGGATCTCCTTCCTCCACTCCAGCCTAACCCTCTCACTCATCAGCCATGCCCTCAAACCATTCGTATCCACTTCCCCACATACCAGAATCTGCGACTTCTTGACATTAAGCACAAGTTGGTTATCCCCTAAACATGCCACTACCTCCTCCAAACAGATAGACTTCTTACGTGAAGAAGAGCTTTTGGTTACCATCACTACTACTTGCTACAGCTGGTGTGCTCCTTTCTGAGATGTTTTCTTTATTACTTAAGAGTACTCTCTTGAGTTTCTATTGTCAGTGTTGCACATAGGAGAAAATGGAAGACAACCTCTTTTTGAAGTAAGTCCCTGAGGAATTTTTTTTGCAGTTCATATATAACAAGACTTGAGATTAGTTGTTAGAGTTGACATTTGGTTTGTTCTATGTTTCTGTAGCAAGCTAACATAACCCATTTCCCTTCTTTCTCTTCTGTTTTTCAGCACATGCACGTCCAGAATATTACAGAGGGGTTAATCTATGGGACCCCCATGCTATCAATTTATATTCATTGCATCTCTGCAGGCAAAGTTCTCAGGGAGGTAAATAAACACACATGCAGAGAAGAAAAACAGGAATGCAAAATCCTCCAAGTGACTCACAGACCAACTCATCTCGTTTTCTCCTTTTTCTAAAGATACTTTTCAGCATCTCTGGAATTGCTGCCAATATAAACATCTTCTGCTCCTGCTTGGTTTCCTGTTGTGAGCAGTATGTTTGGTGCCATTGTGAGGCACCAGGAACCATCACGATGAGTAAAAACATAGGAAGATAACTAGGCACCAGATGTTTTGTCTCCAAGAAGAGTTGTCTCACCAGAATTGGGGGCAATCCAGAGAAAGTTTTGGCATATTTGATTTGTGTGGGACCAGATTTTCATCATAGCTGCTCATAGACAATAGGAGGAAGAGGAGAAGAGATGCATTGTCCTGTCCCCTTCCCCCGGCCTTTCCTTGTAGCCCCCCTTACTTACCACTTTGTTCTCTGTGGCTTGGTCCCAAACATCATTTAGCACAGGGCTGCGTGTGCTCTCACACTCTGATCGACCCTGCAAAGCTCTGTTCCCTCTTCTCACATGCAAGAGGGGGCAAGAGCTCACAGACCCCAATCTGAATTTCTGCAAGTGGATTTGCTGCTGCTGCTGCTGCTAAACAAGACAATGGTGCGGTCCCAGACTGAGGCATTGGCAGCAGCTCCAACACCATGCCACCTATCAGTATTTCGTATCCACGGCAGCTGCTTATACTGCATTTGCAACATTTTAGGTGTAAAGTAGATTTTTGAAAAACTACATTTAAATATAGAGCAGCAGTCATGAGCATACATACTTCAAAATAAATTTCCAAAGAGATGAGGTGTTGTAATTATATATTGCAAAATCATGGCCTTACTCCCCTCAACAGCAAAATAAGTGTAAAGTCTTAGAGCGGGGCACTGTTTGCTATAGAATAAGCACTGCTGGAGGGATGCACTTTGATGTTAGAGTGACGTGGCTACACCAATGATATCTTCCTTTTTCTCATCTGAAGGGTTATAAAGGTGGTAAAATTTTTATGCAAAAGGGTACTTAGCTTGATAAGACAGGAAGATGCCTATTTTTAGCCTTTTATACAGGCACATAGGTGCCTTTATAAAATATTTGCAGATTGAAGGTGCACATTATGTCTGCTCAAGAGCAGACATAAATGCTTACCCATACTTTTATACTGTGACTCCACCCCCATTCCACACAAGCTTCTCTTCTGAGCATGCCTAAAAGTATATGCCGACTCACAACACACATACTTTTAAGCGCAATTTAATTTTGTAAGGTCTATTTTTACACATGAAAATGGTTTATAAAATTACCTTCAAAAAGCTAACAAATTTTTGATTAATGCCATTATGTTACTTTTATGTATTTGTTGTTTTAGCACTTGCTAAAATAATTTAGAATGGACTATTGTCAAAATTTGCAAAGTACGTGAAAAGTAAAACAATAGCCTACACTAAAATGAAAATGATAAATGCTGAACGCAAAACAACAGTTTTTCCATGTATACCTGATACTCAAGGACAATGATTCCATCCGGAAAAGTTCTTCTGAGACAAAAGAACAGAAGTTATCTGTTGTCTTGCAGTGGCAGCGACAGAACCGGCTCGTCCACCAGGTGACTGCTTAGGGTGGCTGGCCTGGGTGGGCGGCAGCATCAGCAGCACACATGGGTGGCCGTGCCACTCCCGCCCAGCTGCTGTCAATTCCAGGGGGGATGGGGGCAGGCAGCAGCAGTATTTCCAAAAGCGGCAGCAAAAAGCTGCCTCTTTTGTAAATACTGCTGCTGCCTGCCTCCCCCTCCCAAGACTGAATCAGCAGCAGCTGGAGGGGAGGACAGCAAGGCTGGGGTTTCTGCCTAGGGCAGCAGAAACCCTTGGGGGCCAGCCCTGGGCGGCGCTTAATGATCTGCAACACTGCTAATTTTTCTTCTATTAAAAAACAGACAGACTATGAAATGTTTTGGCTTTGAAACTGGTAAACGGATGGTTTGTCACAGTACTTGGACACTTCAGAGCAGATGCTGATACACTGAACTCTGTGGGCAGGGCCGGCCACAGAATTGGTTCAAGATGTTGGCAACTCTAGGGTCTCATGGGTCTCCAGGCTATCAGAATCTATTGTTTAGCTTTGAATGCTTGGCTCTTGGCTGCCCCCCAGAAGCTGTTGCCCTAGGACAGCGATGGCGAACCTATGGCACGCGTGCCAGCTGTGGCACGCGAAGGCCTTGCAGCTGGCACGCGGGAAGGTCCGCAAAAAAAGAAAAAGCTGGCTCTGACTGCTGCCGCGGACGCGGCAAGGGCAGAATGCAGCGTCCCGCGGGGCCCCCTCCGCCCGCTAAGCCCCTCTGCAAGGGCTTTCAGATTCGCGAGGGAGAGCGTCTCCCTCGCGTCTCTGTTAAGCCCGCAGGGGCTAATGGGAAATTTCCCATCAGCCCCGCGAGGGACTGATGGGAAATTTCCCATTAGCCCCTGCGGGCTTAACAGAGACGCGAGGGAGACGCTCTCCCTCGCGAATCTGAAAGCCCTTGCAGAGGGGCTTAGCGGGCGGAGGGGGCCCCGCGGGCCATTGCAATCTGCCGCGGCCGCAGCCAGAGCCTGCTTTTTTTTTTTTTAAATTTGCCAGGGGGGGTAGGACTGCTAATGGGCAAGGGGGGGGGGGTTAGGACTGCTAATGGGCAGGGGGGGAGGGAGGGAGGGAGTGAGCGAGGGGGGGGGGGTAGTACTGCGATTGGGCAGGGATGGAGGGGGGGTTAGGACTGCTAATGGGCAGGGAGGAGGGGGGGGTTAGGACTGCTAATGGGCAGGGAGGAGGAGGGGGGGGGTTAGGACTGCTAATGGGCAGGGAGGCGGAGGGGGGGGTTAGGACTGCTAATGGGCAGGGAGGGAGGGGGGGGTTAGGACTGCTAATGGGCAGGGAGGGAGGGGGGGGGGAGGACTGATAATGGGCGGGCAGGGAGAGAGGGAGGGGGGTTAGGACTGCTAATGGGCAGGGAGGGAGGGAGGGAGGGGGGGGGTTAGGACTGCTAATGGGCAGGGAGGGAGGGGGGGGTTAGGACTGCTAATGGGCAGGGAGGGGGGGGGTTAGGACTGCTAGTGGGCAGGGGGGGGGGGGGGGTTAGGACTGCTAATGGGCAGGGAGGGAGGGGGGTTAGGACTGCTAATGGGCAGGGAGGGAGGGAGGGAGGGAGGGGGGGTTAGGACTGCTAATGGGCAGGGAGGGAGGGAGGGAGGGGGGGTTAGGACTGCTAATGGGCAGGGAGGGGGAGGGAGGGAGGGGGGGTGAGGATTGCTAATGGGCAGGGAGGGAGGGGGGGTTAGGACTGCTAATGGGCAGGGAGGGAGGGGGGCTTAGGACTGCTAATGGGCAGGGAGGGGGGGGGGTAGGACTGCTAATGGGCAGGGAGGGAGGGGGGGTTAGGACTGCTAATGGGCAGGGAGGGAGGGGGGGGTAGGACTGCTAATGGGCAGGGAGGGAGGGGGGGGTAGGACTGCTAATGGGCGGGCGGGCGGGGGTAGGACTGCTAATGGGCTGGGGGGGTAGGACTGCTAATGGGCTGTGGGCTGATGGGGGCTGTCTGGAAATGGGGTGATGGGGGTTAGGACTGGTAATGGGTTATAGGGGGGGCTTAAACTGAAAATGGGGTGATGGGGGTTTAGGACTGGAAGTGGGTTGATGGGGGGGGGGCTAGGACTGGTATTGGGTTGGGGGGTTGCTAGGACTGGAAATGGGCTGATGGGGGGCTAGGACTGGAAATGGGCTGATGCAGGGACTAGAAGGGAATGGATGCTGGGTGAGGCTGGAACTAGAAGGGAGCTGGTGTTGGGGGAGGATTAGAATGGGATGGGGCTGGGAGAGTAAAATGGAGAGGGGAAAAATATTTTGTGTGGGAGGGATAAAAAATCTACAATTGGCCGGGTATTGGGAGAATAAGTGGGGATTGAGGATGGAGGGGTAAATTTTGAGTAGATGAAATAGGAATGAGGAAAGAGCAAAAGGAGAAAGATTAGTATGTTAAAGCAGATGTAGAGAGAGAATGGAAAAAAAAAAACAAGACAGAAGAAAGGACAAATGGACAGCAGATGGAGAGTTAGCAGAAGACCCGAAGAAGAAACCAGAAGAAAGTGGCTGGAACAATTGCAACTGAAAAAAAATGCACAAAAGGTAGAAAAATATCTCTTTATTTTGAATTTATTAACTGGAATATGTCAGCTCTGGGAAATGTGCATCATTAATTTTTGCGCTTTGTTTAGTACAAGAGGAAATTAATTTATAGTTTTATTTCTACAGTGTTGTTGTATATTCCAAGTTTGGCTTTTGGGGTTCCCAGTTTAATTATTGTCTTCCTGTTTCTAAATTGTGATTCCTTGTTTGGTGATGGTCTGTTCTGCATGTGTAACTGAGCTGAGGTATTCTGTTTATATAATTCCTATTTGACATTGCCACTTGTTCTTTCCCCAGTAGGTCATGTATTGTTGTTCTCTGAAATGTATTGGTTTAATATTTGCAGTGTTGCCTTTTGATAGTTAGGGTATGGTGCTTTGTGAGTCCTGGTAGTGCTGTTAGGATACGGCGGGTTTGCTATGGGTTCTAAATGGGCAGCGTTTGTAGTAGTTCCTAATGTGCCTGGCGGTTGGTACTGGATTATAGTAATGTAGAAACCTTTTAGTCTTTCTTTATCCATATACTCATTAAGAGGCATGTTTACTAAAAGTTAGTGTATGGTAACATTATGCAAATATTTATGCAAATGAGGCACCTTATGCAAATGAGGCTTTAATTGACGTGCTGGCACTTTGAGGAAATTCTTTGGTTTTGTGCGGCAGTTTGGGCACTCGGGCTCAAAAAGGTTAGCCATCACTGCCCTAGGAGATTGCCTAGTTTGCCTGGTGGTTGGGCCGGCCCTGTGTGCGGTACTGCACTTTTCACTGGCAATTCTCATATGGAGCTGCACAACTACGAGGGAGATTTGCTTCACCAAGGACTATCTTCTGTTTTATAAAAAAGTTAGTGGCTCATCTTTTTGAAATGGCCTATGGCAGCGATGGCGAACCTATGGCACGCGTGCCAGCTGTGGCACGCGAAGGCCTTGCAGCTGGCACGCGGGAAGGTCCGCAAAAAAAGAAAAAGCTGGCTCTGACTGCTGCCGCGGACGCGGCAAGGGCAGAATGCAGCGTCCCGCGGGGCCCCCTCCGCCCGCTAAGCCCCTCTGCAAGGGCTTTCAGATTCGCGAGGGAGAGCGTCTCCCTCGCGTCTCTGTTAAGCCCGCAGGGGCTAATGGGAAATTTCCCATCAGCCCCGCGAGAGGGACTGATGGGAAATTTCCCATTAGCCCCTGCGGGCTTAACAGAGACGCGAGGGAGACGCTCTCCCTCGCGAATCTGAAAGCCCTTGCAGAGGGGCTTAGCGGGCGGAGGGGGCCCCGCGGGACATTGCAATCTGCCGCAGCAGCAGCCAGAGCCTGCTTTTTTTTTTTTTAAATTTGCCAGGGGGGGTTAGGACTGCTAATGGGCAAGGGGGGGGGGGGTAAGGACTGCTAATGGGCAGGGGGGGAGGGAGGGGAGGGGGGGTTAGGACTGCTAATGGGCAGGGAGGGAGGGGGGGTTAGGACTGCTAATGGGCAGGGAGGAGGGGGGGGTTAGGACTGCTAATGGGCAGGGAGGAGGAGGGGGGGGTTAGGACTGCTAATGGGCAGGGAGGGAGGGAGGGAGGGAGGGAGGGAGGGGGGAGTTAGGACTGCTAATGGGCAGGGAGGGAGGGGGGGTTAGGACTGCTAATGGGCAGGGAGGGAGGGGGGGGGTTAGGACGGCTAATGGGCAGGGAGGCGGGGGGGTTAGGACTGCTAATGGGCAGGGAGGGAGGGGGGGGTTAGGACTGCTAATGGGCAGGGAGGGAGGGGGGTTAGGACTGCTAATGGGCAGGGAGGGAGGGAGGGAGGGGGGGGGGTTAGGACTGCTAATGGGCAGGGAGGGAGGGGGGGTTAGGACTGCTAATGGGCAGGGAGGGGGGGGGTTAGGACTGCTAATGGGCAGGGAGAGGGGGGGGTTAGGACTGCTAATGGGCAGGGAGGGAGGGGGGTTAGGACTGCTAATGGGCAGGGAGGGGGGGTGGGGGGTAGGACTGCTAATGGGCTGGGGGGGTAGGACTGCTAATGGGCGGGCGGGCGGGCGGGGGTAGGACTGCTAATGGGCTGGGGGGGTAGGACTGCTAATGGGCTGTGGGCTGATGGGGGCTGTCTGGAAATGGGGTGATGGGGGTTAGGACTGGTAATGGGTTATAGGGGGGGCTTAAACTGAAAATGGGGTGATGGGGGTTTAGGACTGGAAGTGGGTTGATGGGGGGGGGCTAGGACTGGTATTGGGTTGGGGGGTTGCTAGGACTGGAAATGGGCTGATGGGGGGCTAGGACTGGAAATGGGCTGATGCAGGGACTAGAAGGGAATGGATGCTGGGTGAGGCTGGAACTAGAAGGGAGCTGGTGTTGGGGGAGGATTAGAATGGGATGGGGCTGGGAGAGTAAAATGGAGAGGGGAAAAATATTTTGTGTGGGAGGGATAAAAAATCTACAATTGGCCGGGTATTGGGAGAATAAGTGGGGATTGAGGATGGAGGGGTAAATTTTGAGTAGATGAAATAGGAATGAGGAAAGAGCAAAAGGAGAAAGATTAGTATGTTAAAGCAGATGTAGAGAGAGAATGGAAAAAAAAAAACAAGACAGAAGAAAGGACAAATGGACAGCAGATGGAGAGTTAGCAGAAGACACGAAGAAGAAGAAACCAGAAGAAAGTGGCTGGAACAATTGCAACTGAAAAAAAATGCACAAAAGGTAGAAAAATATCTCTTTATTTTGAATTTATTAACTGGAATATGTCAGCTCTGGGAAATGTGCATCATTAATTTTTGCGCTTTGTTTAGTACAAGAGGAAATTAATTTATAGTTTTATTTCTACAGTGTTGTTGTATATTCCAAGTTTGGCTTTTGGGGTTCCCAGTTTAATTATTGTCTTCCTGTTTCTAAATTGTGATTCCTTGTTTGGTGATGGTCTGTTCTGCATGTGTAACTGAGCTGAGGTATTCTGTTTATATAATTCCTATTTGACATTGCCACTTGTTCTTTCCCCAGTAGGTCATGTATTGTTGTTCTCTGAAATGTATTGGTTTAATATTTGCAGTGTTGCCTTTTGATAGTTAGGGTATGGTGCTTTGTGAGTCCTGGTAGTGCTGTTAGGATACGGCGGGTTTGCTATGGGTTCTAAATGGGCAGCGTTTGTAATAGTTCCTAATGTGCCTGGCGGTTGGTACTGGATTATAGTAATGTAGAAACCTTTTAGTCTTTCTTTATCCATATACTCATTAAGAGGCATGTTTACTAAAAGTTAGTGTATGGTAACATTATGCAAATATTTATGCAAATGAGGCACCTTATGCAAATGAGGCTTTAATTGACGTGCTGGCACTTTGAGGAAATTCTTTGGTTTTGTGCGGCAGTTTGGGCACTCGGGCTCAAAAAGGTTAGCCATCACTGGCCTATGGTAAGTAGCTTTACCGGCTTATTAGTTCACTTTTACTATGTTACTTTTGTTCATAAACTTGACAGCTAAAAGTGGAAGTAGGGATAGGAGGAAGATGGTAAAATTAGACCTTACCTGCTAATTTTCTTTCCTTGAGTCCCTTCAGTCCAGTCCAGTCGCATAAGTTTATGCCCCATGACCAGTGGATGGAGACTGAGAATACCTGGTTTTGATGATGCCACACTATAACGGGTCTGTGCATTTCTGATCAAGCCAGTATTCTATTGACAAAGCAACTCCACATAGACAACGTTATGGAAATTTGAAAATATATATAAACTATGTACATTAACCATATAGGGATTGAGTATTAGAAGTCCCTAAAGGAGCGATAACTGAAAACTCAACATTATGCAGATGCTGTCCAGAACATTTGAATACTTCAGATATTTATAACTTCTTGAATGCAGCTGTATTGTGCTCCTAAACTCTTCCATGTCTGGCCTTGTGAAGACTGAATGGGTAGGTTCTGGACTGGACCAGAGGGGACTCAAGGAAAGAAAATGAGCAGGTAAGGTCTAATTTCACCTTCCTCATCGTCCCTCCAGTCCAGTCCAGACACATGGGATGTACCAGAGCAGTACTTAATTATGGGCAGGACCCGTGAGCCCAGCCTGTAGAACCCGAGCTCCAAAACATGCATCCCCTCTAGCCTCCACATCGAAGCGAATGGAGTGAGGACCATGTCACCACTCTACAAATATCCACTGGGGTACAAGACCATACTTTGCCTATGATGGTGCCTAAGCTCTCGTTGAATGAGCATGCAACCCTTTTGGAAGCGACCTACATTTGAGCAATAGCTTCCTTTAACCACCACGCTATGGACGCTTTTGAAGCTGCCTCTCCTTTGTGCAGACCCCCAAATAAGACAAAGATGATCAGACTTCCTAAATGGATTCATATGCTTAAGGTAACGCCAAAGAATCCCCAGTTTATTTGTAAATGTGGAATTTATGGGTAAAGACGGTATATCTTGTTTTTTGTTATTTTGTTTGTTTATATCTAGTTTAAAGTTTTGTGCTTTAAGACATTGTATATGTTTATATTGGAAACTGCAGTCAATAGGCTGGAATCCATATTTGCAGTATATAGATAGTTTTAATTAAATTGATGTAATTTATTACTTCTTATGATCTTCTTTTGTATTTTATATTGGCAGTTACTCTCCACTGTAACCCACCTTGTTGGCATTTTGACAAGGAGGAGCCACGGGGCGTGTTAGGGGCAGAGGAAACGGCTAACCAGGTAGCACTGATTTTCGATGCTACCCACTTAGCCTCTGCACCTTAAAGATAGAAGAGGGTATTCCACGCCTGTCTTTAAGGTGCAGAGGGCTAAGCGGGTAGCATTGAAAATCGGTGCTACCTGGTTAGCTCCTGTGGCTTCCGGGTTGTGCGCCAAGACCCGGATTTTCAATTCTGGGGCTGCATAAGACCCCGGCATTGAAAATCTGGGTGAGGCAGAAAGGGGGCGGGCTGTGTGCAGACATGGCACATAGCACCGCCCAGTTCAAAATAGCCAAATTACAAAAAACACAGGATAGAAACACCATTTTTTCCCCACGGGTTTACAATTAAATCGTAGATCAGGCATCTGTTTTCAATAACTATAAGCAGACACGATTACAGCCACATTAAATATAAACCGCAATTTCATGCAAAGGCAAAACTGAAAATATTTTTTTCAGAAGGAAAGTTTTATTACTGACTAACACAGTAGTATTAGTGCACTCCTATAAAATGAGCCCTCTGATAGGATTTTCTCTCTCTCTGCAGTGCAGTAATCTCCCCGTTAAGCTGCTCACAAGCCAGCTATATTCTGCCAAGAAAAAGGAGATTTTTGGTCTTGTTAAAATTAAGCTCAACTGAGTTTAATAGATGACTTGAGTGGTGCAAATAGATTTTGTAATATATCAGTGAAGCAGTAAAGTCTGGGTTGAGGGGGTAGGAGGGGACAAACCAAACAGGAAGTGCATAGTTTCCACCTTGCATCAGCTAGTCAGCAATCCACTGTACAGAGATGCCTTAATGTGAAGAACATAATCATTTACCTTAATTTAATCTTTAAATTGATAGCATTTTGGTGCAACTAGAAAGAAATATTTTCTTTGATGCATCCCTTAAGTCATAAAACTCACTATGCAGCAAGACATCTGTGACCGATAGGGGAAGCACATTCAGGGACATGTTACTAACAACTGTGGCGGCAGTGCACGTTTGGGCCAGAAAAACCTATGAGAATGACCACGCGAACTTCAAAGGGCACGTACATCCATCTCCCTGTCGTTGGCATGGGGTGAACAGTGGCATCGTGGTAAGCTGGCACACGGGTGCAACTGATGCCACCCATTGAGAAGGTGCTAAGTAGAGCTTTATTAAAGGTGACAATCGTGGTTAGCACATGCCCATTCTACCCGTGCTAATCACAATGCACCATCAATACCCCCACGTTCTACCCCCAACCCATCCTGTCTCTGCTTGCACCCTACTGGCGTGGAATCTTTAGCATGGGATGCCATGATACATTTGAGTGCTTTCTACATGCTGAATGCCACACTTGTGGTTAGTGTAGTTTAGTAAACATGCCCCCCAGTTTGTTAGTGCGCTTTTAAAAAAATTAGAAGCATGTTTACTAAAGTGCAGTAAGCACATACTACTGGATTTAATATGCAATAACCGTCAGCATGGGCCTGCATTAAAGGCCGCTGTGTGGTAAAATCCCATGGTAAGTGGTGGGATTGGAGCGGGTTAAGGGTAGAGATCAGCTTTGCCTACTCTTGCAGCCATCATGTGGTATGTTACCATGCGGTAGCTGTAACATCTTCCTAAAAGGTGCGTTAAGTGCAGCCATGCTACTGACAGTCAGGGAACAGTGCTCTCCGATGTCTCCACGTACGCTCCAAGTAGAAAGCAAGTGCCCTCTTACAATCCAGGGTATGCAGGACCACCTCTGCCCGGCTGGCATGCGGCCTGGGAAAGAAAGTTGGAAGAACCATTTCTTCATTGAGGTGTAAAGAAGAGACCACTTTCGGAAGGAACTTGGGGTGAGTGCGAAGGACCACTCTATTTCTGCAAAACCGTGTGTACGACCTATCAGATACCAGAGTTTGCAGCTCACTCACATGTCTGGCAGATGTGAGTGCCACCAGAAAGAGGACCTTCCAGGAAAGGAAGCGGAGATGGCAAGTGGACAGCAGCTCAAAAGGTGGGCAAGTAAGCTGCTGCAAGACCACATTCAAGTCCCACTCAGTCGCCGGAGGGCGAACAGGGGCCTTCAGTAGGAGTAGACCTCTGAGGAATCTGGACACCAAGGGGTGAGCAGAAAGAGGTTGACCTTCCACCTGAGAGTGGTTTGCTGATAAAGCACTCAGGTGAACCCTGACAGAGTTAGATTTGAGGCCTAATTCTGAGAGGTGAAGCAAGTACTGCAACACCACTGGTACTAGGCAAGAGAAAGAAAGGATTTTCACTGCGCTGTTTACACCACACCTTAAACCTGCACCACTTGAAGGCATAGGACTTCCTAGTGGATTGCCTCCTGGAGGCCAGCAACACTTCTTCCACATCCTTAGGTAGGAGTAGAGGAGCCAGCACTACCCTTTCATTAGCCATGCCATCAGGTTAAGGGACCTGAGGTTGGGGTGTAAGATAGAGCCTTGCTCCTGGGACAGGAGGTCAGGCTGCGTCCCCAGAGGAAGTGTTATTTCCACTGCCAGCTGGAGAAGCAGAAACCAAGGTTGTCTTGGCCATCTGGGGGCTATCAAGATGACCGAGGCCTTGTCTCAAAGGATTTTGAAGAGGGTTTGGGCCACCAGAGGCGTGGGAGGAAACGCATACAGGAAGCCCACTGACCAGGAGATTAGAAAAGCATCTGCAGCCATCCTTTGGAGGTGTGGCTGTCTGGAGCAAACGTTGGGCAACTGATGATTCTGCGGACTGGCAAAGAGATCTATGGTGGGATGCCCCAGCAATGGAAGATCTGCTGGGCTACTTCCTGATTCAGTTGCATTCGTGAGGATGGAGAATTCTGCTTAGCTTGTCTGCTAGACAATTCTTCTGACCTGGCAGGTAAACTGCTTTGAGAGACATCCCCTGTCGAATTGCAAAGGAACACAGAGGTCCAGTGTCTCTTAACACAGGACGCGGGACCCCATCCCTCCCCTGCTTGTTCACGTAGAACATAGCCACCTGGTTGTCTGTTTGTACTAAGACAGACTGATGGAAAAGAACATGAGAAAAGGTTTGAAGAGCTAGGCGTATCACCCGGAGCTCTAAGAGGTTGATTTGTTGTGTCTTCTCTTGAGGAGACCACAACCCTTGAGTGCATAAGTCCTGGCAATGGGCTCCCCAGCCCAGCAGAGATGCATCTGTCGTCAGCACTCTTGTGTACGAGGGAGGCTGGAAAGAGACACTCCCTCGAGCAGGTTGGATAGCTGAAGCCACCAGGTCAACGACTTCCGTAGTAGTTTGGACACTCTGATCCTGTCTTGGAGTCTTCCTGTGGCTTGTGTCCACTGATCTTTGAGGCACCACTGAGCTGTCCTCATGTGGAGATGGGCATTTGGGGTCACATGAACCGTGGAGGCCATATGCTCTAGGAGGCATAGAAAGTGCCTTGCTGATATTTGAGACTTGTGGCTGATTTGTTGTACTAACTCCAGAAGCCTCTGTGTTCTGCCCTCTCGCAGGTAAGCCTTCGCTTGAAGGGTGTCTAGCCTTGCCCCTATGAACTCTGTTTTGAGTGGGGAGCAAAGTGGACTTTGCTTGATTTATGACAAAGCCTAGATGCTGCAGTATGTTGATAGTGCGAGCTGTGGCCTGTTGAGCTTCTTGAGGCGCCTGGGCCCTGATCAGCCAGTTGTCCAGGTACGGGAAGACAAAAATTCCCTGGTTCCTGAGGAAGGCCGCCACTACCGCCAGACATTTGGTAAACACTCTGGGGGCAGAGGCTAGGCCGAATAGAAGTACTCTGTACTGAAAATGGTTTCCTCCCACTACAAATCTGAGATAGTCTGTGGTCTGGATGTATGAGGATGTGCGTGTAAGCATCCTTCAGATCTAAGGAGCATAGCCAGTCTCCCTGGTGGAGGTAAGGCAGCAATATTCCAAGGGAAAGCATCTTGAACTTTTCCCTCACCAGGAACTTGTTCAGATTTCACAAGTCAAAGATGGGCCGAAGGCCTCCAGTTCTCTTTGGTATGAGGAAATACCTGGAGTAGAAGCCTTGCCCTTGCAGGTGGTGGGGCACCGGTTCCACCACCTGATCCTTTATAAGACCTGCCAACTCCTGCAAGAGGAGGTTCCTGTGCAGAGGGGGCCTGAGAGGCTCTCCTGGAAAGAAGGAGAGGGGGGTACTTGTCTGAAATGGAGCAAATAGCCTTTGAACTATTTGCAGAACCCAGGTATCTGTTGGCTGGCCATCTGTGGGCGTACAGGGTTAGCCTTCCTCCTGTGCATGGCCAAACCACAGGCAGGAGAGGAGCTATGCAATGAGAGTCAAAAACCCCCTCCTGGCTGGGTAGGAGCCGGAGCTGGAGGCCTGGGGGCCTTCTGCTTACGCGGGCCATGCCCCTGTTGGGGAGCCGGGTGGCCTGATAGGTGGGGTAGTTGCGGTAAGCAGTACCCTTCCTCGGGTAAAAGGCCTTTTTGCCCGAGCCCTTCTTCTTGTGAGAAGGGGCAGAGGTCTTCTTCGAGAGCCTTGTCCAGGTCAAGTACTTGGACTCGATCTCCGCAGCCTTTTCAGTCATGGGTTTGCCGAATAGGTTCTCACCTTGGCACGGGACATCGACCAACTTGTCCTGAACCCATGACTCCAGATCCGATGACATTAGCCAGGCCTGATGGCGTGCACCGATGCCGGCTGCGGCTACTCGGGCCAAAGCCTCGAAGCCATTGTAGGCTGCTCGAGACAAACTTCAAGCACTCCCAAATCCCTGTTGACAAGGCCTTGAAGCGCTGCAAGGGTTCCACGGAGAGGCCAGCTGAGAACCTGGCAATCTCCTTTACCAGGTCTCGCAAGTACATGCCCATGTACAGCTGGTAGGTTTGGACACGGCATGAGAGCATCGAGCCCTGGAAGTACTTTCTGCTGAGGGCATCCAGGCTATGGGCCTCCCAGCCAGGAGGCACCGATGAGTACGTTTTCTGGCTCTTGAGCCGTTGCATGGCCAATTCCACAACCATGGAGTTGTGCAGCAGCTGCGCTTTCTGGAACCCAGGGCTCTTACGGACTCGATATATGGAATCAACACGTTTGCTGAGAACCGACATCAAGGCCGAGGACTCCCACATGCAGAGCAACAGCCGTTCCAACATCGGGGGAACCGGAACAGTAGGGGCTTCCCTCGGGGGAAAATCATACTAGAGGGCCTCGAGCTCCTCCTTGGACTCAGCTGGGAATGTCAAAGCCTTGGCCATGTCCCTGACAAAGTCTGAGAACCTGGTATCCTCCGGAGGGGACCTTCTCAGAGGCTCCAAGCCCGGTGAGTCCGATGGGAAGCACCAGGTTCGGTGGGTGTCTGGAGACTCTTAAGAACATAAGATATGCCATACTGGGTCAGCCCAAGGTCCATCAAGCCCGGTATCCTGTTTCCAACAGTGGCCAATCTAGGTCATACGTACCTAGCAGTTTCCCCAAAAGACACAGGTTCCACAATGCTTGTACTGGGTCAAGCATTGATATCCTGGGTCCCTTCTTAATAATGGTTTATGGACCTTTCCTCCAGGAACTTGTCCAAACCTTTTTTAAACCCAGCTACACTAACAGCCTTTACTACATCCTCCGGTAACAAATTCCAGAGTTTGATTACATGTTGAGTGAAAAAATATTTTATTTTATTAGTCTTAAATTACCCTGTAGCTTCATTGCATGTCCCCTAGTCTTTCTATATTCTGATAACGTAA
Source organism: Ichthyophis bannanicus (assembly GCA_033557465.1). Lineage (NCBI taxonomy): Eukaryota > Metazoa > Chordata > Amphibia > Gymnophiona > Ichthyophiidae > Ichthyophis > Ichthyophis bannanicus. The sequence goes on along the minus strand of CM066047.1, from coordinate 57,767,669 downwards.
ACAAACAATCGATCTACGTTTACCCGTTCCACTCCGTTCATTAATTTATAGACGCCTCCGACTCCCATGCCGAATCCTCTGAGGAGGAATCGAGTGGCTCCGGCCGTGAGGGCTTTGGACCCAACCGCCCCAACGCCGAGGGCACTGGTGTCGACGACCTCGGTCCTGAAGGAAGGTCGAGGGAGACCTTGGCCGAGGATCGACTCGAGGTCCCGGTGGTCGGGGCGGATGGACCAGTGAGACCGGACATCAGCGCCCACTGCTGCTCCATGAAGACAGCCATGCTGCTCTCCAGGGCCGCCAACCTGAGACCGAGCTCAGAAGGCTCTGCAGCCTCCGGCTTGGGCCCTGATGCAGATTCTCCCAGTGGACAGTCCACAAGGACAACAGACATTACCTTACTCGGTGTCTCCGGCTCTGTGCGAGGTAGCTTGGCCGGCCTCTCCGACTCTGATCAGGGCTCCGCGCTCTGGAACCCGAGGGCCCAGGCCGATCAGAGGCCTCCAACGCCGCCGCCCTCATGAGCTTCTTCTTCCTCTGGTGTTCCCAGGAGAGAGACCCCCGCTCAGAATACCCACGACGATGCTCGAGGTCAGACTCCCGAGACGTCGATGCTTCTGACGAGGTCTGGGCTTGGACAGATGTGGACTCCGAGAAAAGCCTTTCACATTGCTACTGCCGACTCCTAAGTGCCTTGGAAGACATTTTGCCACACGGCCCACGGACCACCGGGTCATGGTCGGGTCAGAGGTATCAGTCGTGTGTGTCGGTGAGGGACATTAGTTTTTTACACAGATCACACTTTTTGAACCTGCTGGCAGCCATCAGGGGAAAAAGGGCCCCTGCAAGGTCAAACGACCGGGCTGCCAGTGAAAAATAAAAAAAGAGCGCGAACGCTAGTCTCAAAGGACAAAAACCGAAAAACTTTAACCGGGCTCGATACCAGTGTACCGAGCCAAGGCGGGAAGGGGAACCGGTGTCGAACCGAAACGAAACGAAAACTTTGCAGTTTTGACACACTTTTTCCGAGGAAAGCAAGACCACGACCGAAGGGCTCCGCGGAAAAAGGGAGACTGAGCAAGATAGCACCCTTGGGCGGGAAGGGGACTGTGAATGCGCATGGCAATCCCAAAGGCTTTCTTTGAAAGCTGGGGAATTGCTCCGCACGAGGGATCCGTCGGCGCCAACGTCACCCATATGTGAGGACTGACTTCCTGCTTGTTCCTGGAGAATTTCCCTTTATGCTTACCCATTCAAAAGCAGATCGCAAATAAAACAATGCCCAACAAATCCAATAGCTTCAACACAGCCCAGACTCAAGACACCCTCTTGGACTACTCCCTACATGTGCAGTCTTCTTCCTCTTGTCTACTCCTTTCTTAAATGCAAATAGTTTGATGTTATCGGTGCAAATATTTATAGATCATCCACATACATGTATGGTCATAATCTTCATCTCCAAAATTACCTTTGCCAAAGGTTGAAAATAGATGATGAATAAAATTGGAGATGAATAAGTAACCTGTGGAACTCCACACTCCCATTTATTAAAAAAAATATAGGGCCAGATTTTCAGTTAGGCAGGCTATGCGCCGCGTCGGCACATAGCCTGCTCGCTGACCCCCTTAACCCAGATCTTCACTTCCGCCACAACAGACATGAAAATCCGGGTATGGTTGGACATGCTGGTAGCCGCCGAGGCTAAGTGGGTAGCAGCGATTTTCGATTCTACCTGGTTAGCCCTTGGTTCCTTAAAGATAGGCGAGGAAAAATCTCGCCTGTCTTTAAGGCACCGAGGGCTAACTGGGTAGCATCGAAAATAGTTACTAACCGCTTAGCCCTTTCCTCTATCGCCGCTCCACCCTGGAACACCTCCAACATGCCCCGTATAGCATCTGGGTGCATTAGGGACTTAACCAGGATTTTCCAAAGGCATTACCCGTTGTCATCAGGCCAGCCTACTGCCTAGGGCGAGTAGGGTTGGTCTGCCTTGATATTCTATCTTCAGTGAGTATGACACTGCATTTGCTCCTGCAATGCCTTGTGGGAATGGTAGTCCCCTTTCTACCCTCTGATTCAAGAAGGAGTTGCAGTCGAGTGTTAAAGGCAAAAATGACAAGGTTTTTATTTCCCCTCCCAACAGAACTTAAGTGCAGATGAAATTAGGACAACTTTCCATATATTTGGTAGGAGGAATGCATACAAGAACTAAGGTAAATGTGCCTCTTCATTCTCAGGCTTCCAAACGTGCAGTGCTCGTCACAAAAACAAAAGCAAACAAACAGCTTCTGATAGCAAAGGAAAATGTTCCCCTTTTCTTTGCCGCTTTATCAGCACTCTTATAGTAATGCTCAGCACAGGGATTCAATATGGTCAGCTATACATAGGGTGCAATCCATCTGTATATCAGCTGCGTCATAAACATCAGAGTCTATCTGCATCTCTTCCAGCTCAGCATTAGCTGGGTGTGGCTGTAAGCTGCTATCGTGGGTTTTAAAGTAACCTTCTTCTAGGCATTCGGGGATCTTCCCTTTATACCATTCTAAACAGCAGGGCTTGAAACTACCCTGTACTCTGGAGTTGCTTCCTGGGCTGTTTCCTATTTCTTGGCAATAACAAGGAAATACTTTTAAACTAGATTCATAGCTGGGCAAACTTTGAAGCCTACCTTCTGGCTTTAAGGAGGGAGGAATTCTCTGCTCTCTTGGCTCAGGCAGGTTTCCAAACACTGGCTGTGTTTTCTTTCCTCTTAGCTTGCTGGCTTCTGCCTCAGACCTATAAGTATTTCCCTGCCACTGTCTCTCTCTCTCTCTGGAGCCTCCGAGCTTTTCCAAGCCTGCCTCCCAGGAGGTCTCTCCTTTCTCCTGCCTTTCCTGAACAGCACCTCTCTTGTGCTGCTTCCTTCAGGTTCTCGGGCTTTGGCTTCCTTGGCTCTTGCTACGGCTCTCTCTTGACCTGGTCTCTGACTGGGACCTTCACCCGGTCTCTCTCTTCCTTGCCTCTGTGTTTCTCTCGGTCTCCCTTTTAAAGCTAATGACCAATTATTATAGTCCTGTTTCTAAGGGCTTAGCTCTGCCCTTCCCCTGAACAGGTGTTTCTCATTAACCCCTAAGCTTGGTGATATGTCACAGCTTGGGCGTGTCCATTCGGCTCCTGACTTTCTCCGTTTACTTTCTTCTGGTAAACATTGAGTCATGTGCTCAGACTGCCTGTCAGTTTCTAAGGTGGAATCTTCTACTATCCCTATCTCCATGGGCTCAGTAGGGGCTTCTTCATTACACCGTGTAGGTGCCTTTGGAAAATCCCAGTTAAGGCATTTATACGGGTAACATGGGCAGTTATCCATGTAAATGTCTTCGAAAATCGGGCCCATAGAACATAAGAAGTGACGTACTAGGTTAGCCCAAAGGTCCATCAAGCCCAGTGCCCTGTTTACAACAGTGAGCAATCTAGGTCACAAGTACCTGACATACCCCAAGAGTAGCCGGTTCCATGCTACTTATCCCCAGGGATAAGCAGTGGTTTTCTCTTGGACTATCTTAACAACGGTTTACGGTCTCTTCCTCCAGGAATTTGTCCAAACCTTTTTAAAACCAGCTACACTGTATTTTTGCCCATCCTCTGGTAATGAGTTCCAAAGCTTAATTATGGGTTGAGAGAAAGAAATATTTTCTCCTATCTGTTCGATACCGAGAATTAAAAGTTGTAGGTGATCCTTTTTTGACTTATTACATTTGTAGCTTTCAAATTTTATGCTTTTATTGAGCCATTTCTGAAACTGCTGAGGATTAAAACATGACAAATTTCAATGTGGACCTAGTCCCGATAAGCAGACAATCTGTTAAATTCCACCTGTCTAGAGGGTCAGAGCCCGTACAGTTTCTAGGAGAGGCACCCCACATGCACGTTCCAGTCTAAAATGAATGCACAGGAACTAACAATAACTTGATACATTTTCTTTCAGGAAATTTAAAAAAAAAAAAAGACGTTCCTAAAGGAAAAACATACAACCTCAATCATAAAAGCACTAAAAGAAAGCTAGTGCTCCATAATATAGCCTCTCTGTGTCTTCCCAAGGCAGAGCATCAGCTTTGCATGTTGCAGAGATTAGTAACGCATTGCCAGTTTTAGCAGGTCATGTTGTGCACGACTATCATTGTTATTTGGCCCATTCATATAACAGCCCATAAAACATCTGCTGTAAATTTTAACATTTGAAGTAATTCTAAGGAGCTTTTTGACCTACGATTGGTACCATGACAATCCTCAAAAAGCTAAAAGGGTTGTGTGTCTGAGGTCTTTTTCTCCTTCAATAACAAACAAGAGTAGATTATTTCATTTGATACTGGAGTGCTGCAAATGTAATTCAATTTACAGCAGGTGTTTTATTGACTGTTATAATAATTTTGCTGATCTATGATTTTGTGTTTGCCCATTCATATAAACAATTGTTCCAAGAAAAAAACAAAATTACAGTTCCATACATCTCATCATCGCCCAGCAAACAGCTATTAATCTACAAGGCATTCAGAGCAAGAGATTTGTCTTTAGGATACTTATGCTAAATGCATTTAAAAAGGGTTGATATAACTTATCCTGCTCATAAAATCTTAACAATGTTTTAACATCCAAAATGATAGGAATTTATCAAGGCTGAAGGAGAGGTGTGTTCAGGTGAGAGTCATATTATCTAGAAAAGAAAAGAGAAACTAATTGCTTTCTGTATAAATATTGTTAAAACAATGGTCACGTGACCCTGAATGAGCCTGATCTCATCTGATCTCGAAAGCTAAGCAGGAACAGGCCTGATTAGTACTTGGATGGAAGCCCACCTTGAAATACCAGGTGCTGTAGGCTTACAAGGTCATTCTGAGCTGTGAATAGTGGGGATGGTCATCCCATTGGGATTTCCATCCCCAGTATTTGGCCCCCTGTGCCATCCCCGACTAACCTCCCCATACGAACAAGGTGTTTGTATGAGGAGACTTAGATGGGGGCAGGAAGGGGAGGAGCGGAGGCCGAGTTAGTGTGGGCAGTCCACGGTCCCGGACGTACAGGGCAGATTGCGATATCAGCCCTGTACATCAGGGGCTAGCAGACTGGATGGGGGACTTATTACATCTTAGAGGTGGAATACGTCCCCCTAGACGTCGAGGAATGGAAGCTCCAGCCACGGAAAAAAGGTGAGGGGGTGCAAGAGATTCCCCGGAGCCAGACCCTGGCCATGGAAGGCCAGATCGGGAGTCGGGCAACAGGGAAAGGAGGCAGTCGTCGGCAGTCGAGGATCGTGGCTCTTGAATGAAGCCATGGTGCCATGGCAACCGGACACCATGGTGCCATGGCTCCATTCAGGAGCCTTAACTGAGTTAGCTGGACAGGGGCCTATACGTGCAGGCCGATGGGAATCGGGTCCCAGCCTGCATGTACAGGCCTAGTAACAATTCTGATCCTGCGGGGGCTAGACATGGCCCAAGGGATCAGAAATGCATCTACCCCTGTGTCTCTAATTCCAATTTGGCACACAGTGGCCTAGATGTCCTAATCGGAATGACCCCCTTACTGTATAGAAGAAAGTGCCTGGCAATCTACTTGCCAAGATAATCCAGGGGATGGGTTGCCAGGAGTTGGCATCAACTCAATGGCACACAATGCTGCGACCTACTCAGTTAAGACTTTGCCACCAGTAAATGAAGCACCCTTCTTGCAGTGCAGGACACTGAGCAGACTGTTTTAAAAAACAATGTAAATATAATGTAGTTTTCTGGGAAGTAAGAGTCAACCACCAGACCCCATTTCTATTTCTCCTCTCATTCAGGTCATTCAGATGCTGGACTTGGGATCAGATACCCAAGACAAACAAACACCCAGGAATGCACAATTCTGGTACTCAAGAGCTGCAAACAGCTTTCGTTTTTCAAGGTAGCCAAAATAAACCTGGGGCCCAATATTCAAAGGCACTTACATGGCTTCAGACTTGCAAACTGTGTAAATGCTGAGAAGTGGGACATTCAGCAGCAGTAACATGGTCAGCGCTGCTGAATAACTGCTGGTGCCACCACTCAGTGCCCGATGCTATTTAACATCAGGGTATTCAGCATGTCAGATGATTCAGACCTTGCTATACAGTGCCCTGAGGTCTAACTACTTTTATTTGGACGTTGTTTTCTAACTGCTCAACCCCTGAAGGCGGCACAAGTCAAAGCACGGCCATGTCGGGTTTCTTTAATAAAGGTTTTCTTACTCCACTTCACTCTTGGTTGTCTCTGGGCTGTTTGTGAGTAATGTGTTCTCTTGTTTGGACCCCCGACACTGAATATCCAGGTTTAGCACTCTGCGGAGAAAGCTAGCTGCTGTAATGGTGCTGAATATCAGGCCCTTGGTTCCTAGGACAAACACATGCAAATATCTCATGAACATTCATTGTGAATAACTTGAAAACTAGACCTGTCTGTGGTCCTTAAGAATCAGAGTTGTGCCCCAGTAGGATAGATAGCCCGACAACCACTAGTGTTAAGGGGTGTCGCTAACTGGTTCGTGCAATATTTGGCATCTCTTTCCATATACACACTTTAAAGTTTAATCTTCAGCCAAGGCTTGACATCTAGATTTAGATGAATTTCCCACTGAACTTAAGGCACTTAAGTGAAGATATCCTAAGTCTAAGCAGGCAAAGATTTAAAACACACAGCCTTTCTCCCATTGAACTGCAATGTCCTCTCTTTCTTTCCTCCCTCCTTGCTACATTTCAGCATTGAATGGGGAGGGGTCTCCAGTTTCATATCCCTCCCAATCCTCCCTAGGGTTACCAACTTTTTCACCGAGAAAAACCCGACACCTGTGGCTCGCCATGCTCCACCCATTCTCCGCCCCTAGTCCCACCCCTGCCCCGTCCCCAGCCCCACCCACAAAAATTACCGAGGATACGTGTAGGCTAACTTCCTTGGTCAGATAATAATTAAACTGGGAACCCCAAAATCCAAACATGAAATGTACAACACTGGAGAAATAAAACTATAAAGTAATTTCCTCTTGCACTAAACAAAAACACAAAGATGTTATCAATACACACTTCCCAGACCAGACATATTCCAGCTAATAAATTCAAAATAAAAAGTATTTTTCTACCTTCTGTTTGGGCGTTTTATTTTTTCAGTTGCAATTGCTCCAGTCACTTTATTCTGGTTTCTTCGTGTCTTCTGCGAGCTATCCATTTGTCCTTTCTTCTCTTTTAGATGTTTTCCATTCTCTCTCTATTTCTGCTTTAACATACTGATTGTTTCCCTTTTGCTCTTTCCCCCAATTCTTTCCTTATTCCTTTATCATCCGTTTACATTTCACCCTTCCATTCTCAAGCCCCTCTTACTCTCCCAATACCCAGCCCATCATAGACTTTTCTTCCACACAAAATATTTTTCCCCTTTCCATTCTCATTCCCCATCTATTCTAGTCCTCCCCCAAAATCAGTTCCCTTATAGTTCTAGACCCACCCAGCATCCACTCCCTTCTAATCCCATTCTCCCATGCCCCACATCAGCCCATTTCCAGTCCTATTCCAGCTCTTCATCAGCCCATTTCCAGTGCTAGCCCTCACATCACAGACCATTTCCAGTCCTAGCACCCCCCAATCACAGCCCATTTCCAGTCCAAGTCCCCCATCACATCCCATTTGCAGTCCGAGTCCCCCCGCACCATCACAGCCCATTTGCAGTCCTAGCCCCCCCCCACCATCACAGTCCATTTGCAGTCCTAGCCCCCCTAATCACAGCCTATTTCCAGTCCAAGTTCCCCCTCCCTCCACCCCAGCCCATTTCCAGTCCAAGTCCCCCCCCCCCATAGCCCTTTTCCAGTCCAGGTCCCCCTCCCCATCAAAACCCATTTCCAGTCCAAGTCCCCCCCCCCCCCACATAGCCCTTTTACAGTCCAGGTCCCCTCCCATCACAGCCCAGTTCTTTCCAGTCCATGTCCCCCCCCCCCCACCATAGCCCTTTTCCCTTCCAGGTCCCCTCCCCTCCCACCCCCTTTCTTCCCCGTCCAAGTCCCCCCCCCCCCATCCCTATTTTCTGGTCCAGGTCCCCCCCCCCAACTCACAACCCATTTCATTTCAAATTCCACCTTCTAGCCCTTTTACAGTCCAGGCCCCCTCCCCCCATCACAGCCCAGGCAGTCCTTGGCCTCCCCCCCCCCCAAAACCGCGGTTGTCTGAGGCTTTAGAGGGAGCTGGGGAAGCCCGCGCGAGGCCCCGGCTCCCTCTGAACAGCTGCCAGCGTGAAGAGCCTTTTCCTTCACGCTGGCGGCTGTTCCTGTGAAGCCGCGAATGCTGGGAAAGGTTAAAGGGCATTGCCTTTAACCTTTCCCACCAATCGCGGCTTCACAGGAACAGCCGCCAGCGTGAAGGAAAAGGCTCTTCACGCTGGCGGCTGTACGGAGGGAGCCGGGGCCTCGCGCGGGCTTCCCCGGCTCCCTCTGAAGCCCTCCGGGTTGGGAGAAAAGCCGGTTTTTTTTGCTCTGGCCGCTTCCGATCTTGCGGCCAGAGCAAAAAAACCGGCTTTTCAAGGGCCGGTTTTGCCTCTGCGCCGGCAGCCGGCCTGGCCATGGAAAAACCGGCCAGGCTGGCTGAAAACCGGCCAGTTGGCAACCCTAATCCTCCCTCTGTGCCACTATGATACCAAGCTGGGGGTGGAGGTGTCCATCAGCCACACTGTGATCCTTCCAGTTTATGGAGTTCTTCAATCACATGGGCCCAGTGAATTCTCTCCTCAAACTACAACATCCTCAAAGCAGCCAATGCTGAGCCTGGAGGACAGAGGATTTCCTTCTTCCTGACTGCTTTCAGCAGCATGGTCAGAACAACGCTGGGTTTCGAAGTTCCCATCCCATGAGGAATGGATATTGGGTGAGCAGAGAAGACATTTTGGAGGGGGGGGTATGTCTTTTGATTGTAGAAATTTCAGGACTGTTTTAGTCACTTTATTGAATTATTAAACTATAGTCTAATTTTATAATGCAGCACCTATGTGAAAAGTCAAGAAGGTGTCTATTGTATAAAGACTGTTAGAACATGCAGCAGCATTTAAAGTGGGCACTGTAGGTAATATATAGCTTCCTTCAGATGGCTGAATTACCGGCAGGGGAATTTCAGGTTTGTTGACTGTGCGAGCAAGTTATAAACTGTGTGGCAATAGGTTAATTATGCAGTTTCTTCCGCGACTGCACAATCACAGGAGCCTGGAGGCACTGCTATAAAGCTTCTTTTTAGTTCAGCTTCTAAAGATGTTGAAATAGAAGACCACATTCCAAATGTAACCTGGGGGAGGGGTCACCCCTATTTATATGCATTAAGTACCATAATGGAAACTTCAGTAAATAACACATTAATGGAGTTAATGCGCATTATTAGTAAATGATCTTATTGATCAGTGAAAAGCTGTACCCATAACTTGATGATAATTCCCAGTTCTTTGAATATAGCCTGCAGGCAGAAAAACCTCTCTTGGTGACAATGACACAGATTGTTCACTTTAAGGCAAGGTGCTCCTCAAAGTTGTGCTGCAAAAGGTTCACACAAAACTTGGTCAAATTATGAAAGAGAAATGATTTTCTGACTATGGAGTGACAGCAAGATGCAGCTGAGGAAAGATTATGTTATCTATGCACTACAATTTGCATGTTAAAATAGACAATAGAACGCTTGTGATTTACGCTATGGAACAAGTGGTAAAGTTAAAACGAGGGAGACCGTGAACTTCTTTGTGATTGTATATCCAGTTCTTCTCATGATGTTCCCATGCCTTTTCCATGTTATTTCCTCATATGCAGCAACAGACAGGAAAATGATTTTATTTTTAGCATAGGGAGGATAATTTTATAATCAAGCCTCCTAATCTGCAGTAGGTGTGCACATAAGCTACATCGGTTTTCTAAGGGAAAGCACGTGTATACGACCCTTTGAAAGCTTCCCAGGGAAAATACAGGCATCTGTTTACATATGCTCTATGGTATCTCCCGTTTTATTATTCACACATTGGGGGCAATTTTATAAAACGTTTTCCATGTGTAAAGCCCATTTTACAAGTGCGTATAAAGTATGTGCACCAATAGGATTGCAAGTTCTTATATGCACACCATGTGCAGTATTTCACGGGGGAATGGCTTGGGAGGAGTTTCTATGTATGCAGGTATTTTATAACGTGTGTGGGTACACTCAGAGAGCACGCAGGCGTTTATAGCTCTGGAGCAGGTGTAAATTTGTGCACTGGCGTTTATGCACTGTTGAGACTTGCTGCCTTTATAAACTAAGGCGGGACATTCAGCGGTAGCAATTAATGTGGTTACAACAGCTAGCCATTGCTGCTGAAACTTGAACCTCAATATTCAATGCTGGAGTCATATCCAACCACAAACACTGAATACGAGTATCCGGGTTGACTGGAATGTGCTTTTGCAATCTAATCAGCAACAATATTCAGCCACTGGCCGGATTGAAAAAGGGGCTAAAGATGGGACAGCCATTAAGCTGTCCTAATTTTATCCATCATAGGATAATCGGCTAGTGGCTGAATATCACCACTAGCCAGTTATCCCTGGGTGTCGCCTCTGCTGCACCCCCAGAACGTCCAGATGCTGGCTGGCTAGCATCGAGGCACTTAGTGGCTGCATCTGGAGAGACTCGCCTACTGAATATTCTGCCGAGCGGCTTTTAGGTAGGCTGCAGGTCTGTAAATCACTTAAACACCTTTGAATATCCTCACCCAATTTTTTTTTTACATTCCCATAGGCACCCATCATGAGAAAATATCAGACTCCATAGTAACTGTGACGAGGCTATGTTATATATGCAGTTACTGCACCCAGATGTTCACAATAAAACTACGACCGGCAGTGTATGAACAGAAAGCATAGCCAAGGTAATACTATCAACACCACTAGACAATGCCAAACATCAAGGGTCAATAGATTTGCCTGCTTATGTTGCCCCCCACCCTGCTCCATGCAATTTCTTGTGCTGATGCATATTTTTATCCTTGTTAAAAAAGTGGGAGGAGGGCAATTATACAAGGAGGCCTTATTCCCATCCCATACGTCTGGTGCCTGCTTCAGTGCAACTGCAAAAGCATTTTTTTTTTAAACTTACATGCCACCTTCCTGAAATGACCACAAACAATACAAAAAAATTTGAGACAGAGATAAAATAAGCAAAAAAATACAATTAAAAATAAAAAAAGACCTACAGAATTCCTCTCTCACCTACTTATTTACCAGTACCACGGGGGTATTTTCTAGTGCCTTTCTGCATGCCATGCAAATGTTTATGGGGAAACATCATGGGAATGGTACAAGTAAAGGACGGTCACCTTCATGGGGGGGAGGAAGTTCATTATTACACTCACAATGCAAATTTGAGAGCAGATATCATAGTGGTCTTTAAAATAATGACGAGTGGAACAGATAAACACAGATCAGTTATTTACTCCTTCAAGAAGAGACTAGGGGGTCACGTAATGAAGCTACAATGCAGCACATTTAAGACTAATCGGAAAAAACACTTCTTCACTCAACGCGTAATCAAACTCTGAAATACAGTGCCAGAGGATGTAGTAAAAGCTGTTAGTATGCTGGTTTTAAAAGAGGTTTGGATGAGTTCCTGGAAGAAAAGTCCATAAATCATTATTAAAGTGGACTGGAAAAATCCCCTACTTACCCCTGGGATAACCAACATGGAATCTGTTTGGGAACCAGATAGGTATTTGTGACCTTGAGTGGCCACTCTTGGAAACAGGATACTGGGCTTGATGGACCCTTGGTTTGAACCAGTATGGTGTATCTTATGTTCTTATTCCTTAAAAAATTGCCAACACCACTTTCCACGACTGATTTTCAGATTATCTACAGGCCCCAAGGAACAGCAATCTTGGTTTACATATATGCTTTACATCCAACTGACCAATTTAGCATTCTGCATGTCATTTTGAAGATGTTACCACCAAGCTGCCTGTAACAGCTTTCATATAGACATCAATATAACAAAAAACCCAACTGTTCCCCACTTTCCTCAAGCATCATTCCCCATAGACAGATGTAAAACATGCTTTAACATGTTTACAGAATGATGTAATTCCTATTAAGAAACTAGGTTCCTGAGAAGTGCATTTCATAGGGGAAGCCAGGGCCACTGCTACCATTAGGGTCGCCTAGAGTGCTGGCCCTCCAGGGGCACCCATTGCTGCTGCTGCTTGGCCCTCTATGGCCAGCAGCAGTGGCAATTGTCCCGAAACCGTAGCACAGCACTTACCCACCGTCTCCAGGGCTGCATCGTGGTTTTTCTCTTGCCAAATCTGCTGCTTCTGCCCCCTCTGACGCAACTTCTGGTTGCTGTTGGAGGGGGCAGAAGTAGCAGTGTCACATGATGGGATTAAGAAGTGAAACTGAATCAAACATATTTAACTTTAACTTCAACTAAATCAATGCTGACAGCACGGAGGGAATAGACCACATCTGTATATCAAACAACTGATCTTCTGCCTCATATATAGATCCCCATCCACTACATCTAATGATTTATCAAATATTCTGGGATTCCTAGTTGAAAACTCAAGCCCGAATAAGGACCTCATGCTCCTTGGTGACTTAAACCTCTCTTCAACCCCTGCCAAACAGGCTGCAGCATTCCTCGAAACCATGTCTGCAATGGAATTTACCCAAATTGTACAAGCTCCAACACATGAAAGGAGTAAAATATTAGACCTCATTTTCATCAACTCAAAACCCATGCACAGCTCACTCCCCCTCCTTCCTACCCTCCAATCTATCCCTTGGTCAGACAACTCAGTAATAAATTTCCAACTAACATACTCCGACACAAACAGCTCTAACCATCTAAACCCAACTCAGATGCTTCAAACTCTTTGATAAAAATACCTTCACAAATGAAGTATTCCCTCTCCTGGACACACAATCTTCAGACATTGATGCTCTAGTCTAGGTCATTGGAAATGCAGCAGAAGAACCGCCAACCCAATGTTTATCCAACAAATTGGAAAAAAATACAGTAGTACTCAACTGAACTCAGAAACCTCAAGAGGCAACTACGGAAGACAGAGAGTAAATGGAGAAAATCAAAACTATCAGAAGACAGAAATTCCTACATGTTACTATTAACAGAATACCAAACAGAAACAGACAAATGCAAAAGACAACTCTACACAAAAATCAAAAAATAGATCAATCAACCAAAACAACTCTTCGAGATAGTAAGGAACCTAATAAAACCCCCTCTATCATCATCCTTAGAGACCGCTCCCCACTCTCAAGATCTTGCAAACCACTACCAAAGAAACAACTCATCACAACCGCTTCCCCTACAGATACCTCTGAACACTAATACAAGCAACAGTAGACCACGTTTAACTCTATCAGCAAAGGGGACATTGGTTATCAAACAACGCCTTACAAATCAATTGCAAGAAAACCAAAATATTATTCATAACCAAGGATTCCAAATTCAATGTGCCAACATCAATAGTGTTAAATGATACAAGCGTGAATATACAACAAAATGTCAAGTACTGTTGAAGGCGGCACCTAACATTTGAACATTGCATTTAAAACTGCTTCCAGTTTACTCAGGCCAACTCTTCTCTGCAACATTTCACATCACTATTTTAACGTATGCAGTAGATACTTGATTGATGCACTTATCTATTGTCTAAGACTCAAACATTTCTATTTTCCTACAAGGGTATAGATGTAGATTTGCTACACAACACTTCAGTTCATTTACTATCTAGCCTAGAATAAAAATGTTGCAATTTGTCCCACTTCTCTTTAAAAGTACCATATTTTATATTTTTTTATTCAATATTCACAGGATGAAAATAAACCCTATGTAATTTAGTAGATGAATTGCGATCTACCTGAGTTTCTCGGCTACAAAGATCACTCGGCGCTCCAGCAGCAGGGAGGCAAAGATCCTGACGACCTGCCGCACACTGAGGCATTTGAAAAGACATTCAAAGTCCACGTGCTCCAAACGGGAATCCATTGGACGCCGAAGCTCTATCACCTGCAAAGATTCAACACCTACAAGTCAGCAAACTGTTCATGGTCACTCAGAGCTGACATCCTTTAGATTTCATAAAAAAAAAATTCACATAATAGGGACATGTTTACTAAATTGTGCCAACAATCAAAAATTAGCATGGGAAGGCAAATGTGGCCATGTTAATTGCTAGAGGTGTGCACAGCATGCACCTCCATGCAGTTACCATGTTGGGAAGCACCTGGTTTCCTAAACTGCATTAATGGCATGCACTAAGCATGTCCTGCTAACATTAATCTAATGTTCCTAAGGACAGTTCTATGGCATTGCCATCTGTCACCAAGTCATAGAGTATTGTAAGATATTATGAACTATCCCAAGCACATCTGCTTCAAATATTAGAATACAGGATCTATCCCTATTAATATATGCAGCATTATTACAAGGAAAACCTAATTTTCTACTGCTTAGTTTGACAAGGCCAATATGGTTTATACATTTTAAAACTGAATTAAATTAGATCGCTGGAGTACACACACTGTTTAAGTCATGCTCATCTACTTTGTTTAAACCATCAGTCAATAGCTCCTTAATCCAAAACACTCAGCACATGATGGAATTCACATTAACAGTCATAGTGAGCATGTGAGTGGTCAGCACGATCCCTAACCCCAGCTTCACTTCATACAGAAATGCAAAGGTTGCTTTAAGAAGCATTAACTGTTGAGGTCCAAATAGTTTTGGTCTAGTGCCTTTTTTTGCTCTTACTGCTTGTTTACATTTTTTTTTTTTTTTTTTTACAATGACAATATCATCTTGGTAATTTTCTTTGAAGAGGGTTTGGCATGTGAGCCCAGACAAGAAGCTGAAGAAGAGCAGTCTAGCGTTAGAGCGGAGGGCAAATTGAAATGCCTACTGAGATGAAGTGGACAGTGGTCTAATGGGACAGATATAGATCCAGTTTTATTATTAGCTCATAAACGCTGTTTTTGCAGCTTTTGAGATTTTGAGGTGTTCACTAGATGGAGCTATAAAACAAGTCAAAGAGCATGCAAACAAATAATTCGTATACCTGATTGGGGGGGAGGGGATTATTCAAAAGCATTTGCATGATTTGTGGACCTGCAAGCGGTGTAAATGCCGCCCAGCAGAATATCCACAGGTGCCACACTACATGCCCCAATGCTAACTGAGGGTGTTCCGGGGCAGCCCCTTTGCTAATCAGGCAGTGGCAATATTGAGCCGTTTCCCAGTTAGCACATGTGGCGAAAGCCAGGTGCGGCAAACACTAATTAACTTTTGCTTCAGAAGCTAACTGGGCAGCAGCTGAATATCGCTGCTGACCGGGCACCTTCAGGCAATCTGGGTAACCTAGATGTTCAATGCCAGAGCCCGGATATGACCCCGGCATTGACTATCCAGTTTAAAGTTTGGCGCTGGCGGCTAGCCACTGTAGGAGCTCTAGCCGTCGGCGCTGAATATCAGGCCCAATAATTTTTATAGTTCTCCCGTAGAATCAGAAAATGTAATTGATGATCTGAGGATCATGGAAACCTATTCTTAGAAGAAATATATATGATGGAAAAGGTTTTGAATATAAAGCTATTTTGACATACTGACATATTTTGTTATTTTTATTTTATTGAATTTTATTTTAATATATTTTTTTAACACTCCTGATGTAACATCAGAGATCTATTAGTTTTTACCTGTTATCCCAATTAGCTAGATCTTCTTAATTAATTTTAAATATTTCACCAAGCCAGAAACAGTCCAGAGATAGGAAGAAAATAGCCAGCCAGAGACACAGAGCACTACAAGGGAAACAGAGAAAGTGAGAGAGAATTACTGGTGCTTTAAGAAGCACATAAAGAACAGGAAGGTGCTAAGAGCTCTTTTCCAGGAGAGGCATGATGTGAAAAGTTATGAGGTAGAAAAAGATCAGAACATGACCTTAGTCTGGGGATCCAGATTAAGGATTTATGCAGAGGGTTCAGTCCGCTAGGGATAACATCACTGTCAGAAAAGCACAGGCCAGTCAGAGGAGCTTGTGCTAGGATTAGCATTGCCAAAAAGTTGGGGAATATCCCAGTTAATGGGACAGGTGGGCATGTTGCGGTTAGATACCGGTCATGTGAACAAAGACAGCATGTAAAGATATCTTGTTTGCTACATAGAGAAGTTTATACTAGCTTATGATTAAACACATCCTGTGGAATTGTGTTATTTATGAACAAATATTAAAAGGATTAACAGAGACTGACCCTGATTTACTAAGTTGTGGCTAAACAATATCATGGGATTCATTAAACCCAAGCAATGCAGTTCAATAAATCCTATAGTAATGGGCCTCCATCCCCATTTTTGTTTCCTAAAAAGACCATAATGCCCAGTACAAGTAACTCCTCATTCTACCCACCCCACATTACCAATCTCCTTGCTGGTCAATGGTGACTCACTTGATCTCGCACGCCTACTTTCCCACTGCATGTAAGGGGCAAGGGACTGCATGGCTTCAGCCAGTGCCATTTTGAAAGATGATGGTGATGGACAGGAACAAGTGGGGATTGTTCCTGACTCCTTTAGACATTCTAAGGCTATGAGGAGAGTCTCAGAAGGATCCAGGTGTGTGTGGAGTGAGCTTACTGAAAAGGGTGAGGTTCATACCTATTTTTTCACATTTATGGGATATGGGGTAGGACACCAATGACCACCAGGAATATTCATATACAGGGGACCAGGTGAGGTGGGGGAGGGGGGGGGAAGGAAGGGGTCATGGATATTTGTAACCTAAAAAAGTATGGAGGTTTGTACTGGGTTTAGCAGCTCCATTAATCTCCGTCCCTAAAGAACATCACCAGGCATGTTAACCTGCTGACATTTCTGAAGGAAAGTTAACCTTACCTCTTGAGGTATCATTCCTTATTGTCCCTCCAGTCCAGTCCCACATTTCTGGGTGGCATACCTCTTCCAGAAGCTTGGAGACTGAGCATGTCATCTTTTGATGACACCAGTGTACTTATGATGCTGGCACTGCCCACCAGCCCCAGTATGCTCAGTCTCCAAGCAGCTGGAGGAGGTACTGAGCCAGGGTGCTGGACTCACTGAAAGGACAACTAAGGAGCATAGTTTTAGGGGTTTTTTTTCTTTACTTTACCTTCCTTGCCAGAGGAAGCAGATCTGCAATGTGCCTCTGGCTCAGACACAGCCACGGGACTTCAAGCATTTTCGTATGGCCTGCTTTGCCCCTTACCAGAGGAGAAGGTTCCCCTCCAGGGGGCAAGGGTTTTGAGGTTTCTGAGGCGTGGGCAAGGGATTTGGTGACACCTTGTCCTCAGATCCCAAGAAAACCCAATGAAGCAAGGGGACCCAGGTGGTAGTGCAGCCCATGGAAGGTTGGCTGCGGGAGTTTTACCCTGCCTGGGTCCAGATCACTTCCGACCAATGGGTCCTGGAGGTCATCCCAGAGGGCTATGCCCTTGAGTTGGCATGACCAGTGGGCCACTCCTTCGTTCAGTCTCCCTACAAGGAGCTAGGCAAAGCTGTGGTGGTAAAGGACACCTTGACAAAGCTTCTGCAGCTAGGGGCCATGATGCCTGTTCCCCAAGACAAGTATGGATTCAGTCGGTACCCCATTTATTTCATGGTGCCCAAAAAGGACAGTTTGTTTCAGCCGATTCTCGATCTCAAGCACATGAACTGCTGTCTGCGGGTGCTGCGTTTTCACATGGGGACGTTACGGTCCATCATTGTGACAGTAAGAAATGGGGAGTATCTGACGTCTCTCGATCTTATGGAGGTGTATTTGCATATCCCCATCTGACCAGAACACCAGCATTTTCTCAGGTTCGCAGTACCTATGGGACATTTCCAGTTTCGGGCTTTGCCATTCGGACTAGCAACGGCGCCTCATACCTTCACTAAGGTCATGGTGGTGGTAGCAGTGGCGCTCTGCAAGGAGGGCATTCTGGTGCATCCATACTTCGAGGACTGGCTGATTTGTGCGAAGTCCAGAGACAAGAGTGAATGAGCAATGGACAAGTGGTGCAATTCCTGCAAAGTCTCGGTTGGGTGATTAACATGGCCTAGAGCCATTTGGTTCCATCCCAGGAGCTCGGGTACCTGGGAGCACACTTTGACACCCACATAGGGAAAGTCTTCCTGCCTAGACATCGAGTGCAGGGCTGCGACAATTGGTGCGCAAATTTCTGAGGATGTCGGTGCCGACGGCCTGGCATTATCTGAAGGTACAAGGGACCATGGCAGCCACTCTCGTACTGTGGGCAAGGGCACACATGCGACCATTGCAGAGGGCTCTGCTCTGCTGGTGGTCCCACCAGAGGCATCCCTTGTTACAGAAACTCCCCTACCCATGGGTGACCCGGAGAACGCTCAGGTGGTGGCTTCGCCCAGGGAATCTGGAAGGGGGCATGCGCCCCTTGAGTCCCCAAAGTGGATCCCACTGATAACCAATGCCAGTCTGTCTGGCAGGGGGGGCCCATTGCGAAGGACACATTGCTCAAGGACAATGGAGAGCCCACAAGAGGCCCTTTGGTCGATCAACAGGCTGGAGATGCAGGTGGTGGCACTGGCGCTCCAGAGCTTTGAGCCATGGTTGCAGGGGAAGGCGGTCCAAGTCCTCTCGGACAATGTGACCATGGTAGCCTACATCAACCGCCAAGGAGGCACGGGCAGCGCATCTTGGAAGAGGGAGCCGAAACTCTGTTAAGTTGGGCAGAGAGGCATCTCCAGGCATTATTAGCAGCGCACGTAGCGGGGGTCAACAACATGAGGACAGACTACCTAAGCCGGGTGCATGTGGACCCTGGTGAGTGGATGCTCTGCCAGGAGATGTTTTTGCAGGTGGCAAGCAGATGGAGCACACCAATCATGGATCTAATGGCAACAATTGCGTCCACCAAGGAGAATAGGTTTTTCAGCAGGCAACGAGAAAGGATGTCAGAGGGCCTGGTGGAGGGGCTTCTCTATGTTTTTCCCCTGTGGGCACTCATAGGCTGGATCATTCAGCAGATTGAGGTTCACTGGGGTTTGGTCATTCTGATCGCCCCAGATTGGCCAAGACACCCATGGTATGCCGATCTGGTGCGGCGCCTGGCGGAATGGCCGTGGCGGCTTCTGACTCGAGAGGATCCCTTGATGCAGGGGCCGGTATGCATGCCACAGGTGGACTGATTCTTGCTTATGGCAAGGCTCCTGAAAGGGCGCGGTTGAAGAAGAGAGACTACTCAGGTTCGGTGATCTCAACCTTGCTGAAGGCACGGAAGAGGTCTACCTGTCTAACATACATTTGGGTATGGTGCATCTTTGAGGTGTGGTGTGGAGACAGGCAGTCTCATCCATCCACAGTGTCCATACCAGACATCTTAGCATTCTTGCAGACCGGTTTTGAGAAAGACTTAGCCGCTAATTCCTTGAGGATGCAACTGGCAGCGATTTCCTGTTATCGAGGGAGGGTCCAAGGTGTAGCGTTGGGTGTGCACCCAGACAGTGCGATTCCTGAAGGCGGTGATCCGCCTTCACCCCCGTGATGGTCAGTGGTCCCGTCTTGGGATCTCAATATGGTGTTAGCGCGCCTACCAGAGAGCCCTTTGAGCTGTTGAGCCAGGCTTCGTTGAAGGACTTGACCCTGAAGACGGTATTTCTGGTGGAGATATGCTCAGTGCACAGGATTTTAGAGTTTCAAGCCTTATCTTGCCAGGAGCCATTCCTTTCTTTCTTGAAAGAGAAGGTGGTCATTTGGCCGGTGCTTTCCTTTTTGCCCAAGGTGGTATCGGCCTTTCATTTGAATCGGTCGGTTTCCCTACTGGCCTTGGTGAACATAGGGGACAAGTCCACAGATCTGCAGTTGCACCTCTTGGATGTTTGAAGAATCCTGCAGCATTATTTGAAGAGGACAGCGTCTTTTCGGAAACTGGATCATCTGTTTTGAAGGGCCACGCAGAGGAGAGACAGTAGACAAAGCCTCCATTTCCAGATGGATCAGGGAAGCGATCTCATCAGCATACATCTTGAAGGGAAAGTCTGTGCCAGTGGGTTTGCGTGCTCATTCCACGAGGGCTCAGGCGGCCTTGTGGGTGGAATATAGTTTAGTGCTGCCGGTAGAAATCTGCAGGCAGCAACGTGGTCTTCATTTCATACTTTTGCTAAGCATTATTGCCTGGATGTCTAGGCAGCGGGGGATGCCTGTTTCAGATCAGCAGTTCTTCAGGTCAGCTTTGCAGGTCCCACCCATCAATCTAACTGCTCTGTTAAATCTCAGAAGTGTGGGACTAAACTGGAGGGATGATAAGGAAAGAGAAATTAGACTTACCTGCTAATTGGCATTCCTTAAGGAACTCCAGTCCAGTCCCGGATCCCTCCCTGAGTGCCTTTTCATGACAATCTGTTATGCGACCCCAGTCCTGAAGCTGGTTCCCTTGGTGGGGGAAGTCGCCAAGGGGCATCGGGGAATTATGGTGGGGACCGTGTTGTGGGCAGACCAGGAGAGCTGTCTGTCTCACGTGCAATGCTGGACGTCGTCACCCCTGTGCTCCACAGGTAAGCCTCCTCATTCTGGGTGGAAGGGGGATCCCTTCTCCAGTGGTGCCAGGTTATTTAGGAGTAGAGCTGTTTATTCATGTTTGGCTACTTATTTATTGCTCCTGTGAGTCTGCTTTGTCAATAGGTTACTGGGGCTGGTGAGCGGTGCCAGTTTCATAAGTATACTGGTGTCACCAAAAGATGACATGCTCAGTCTCCAAGCTGCTGGAAGAGGCACATTACCCAGAAGTGTGGGACTGGATTGGAATTCCTCAAGGAATGCCAATTAGCAGGTAAGTCTAATTTCTCCTCAGCATTCCTAGAATAACAGCTTGCAAAGTTTGATACAGGCTGTGTTATTCTATTTGGATAATAATGAACTGCTTACCCCTAGGATAAACAGCATGGAATCTGTTTATCTTTTGGGAAGCCGACAGGTACTTGCGACTTAGATTGACCACTGTTTGAAACAGGATACTGGGCTTGATGAACCATTGGTCTAACCAACATAACATCTCTTATGTTCACAGCTCACTGTCATGTAACAGTGTAGATTACTGGAAGACCAATTTCCATCACTGATTAACATATTTTACCGGCATTTGACATCTGATAACGCAACTTAGTAAATAGAGCCACATTTTGAGTCAAGTGCTTGGCCAAGCCATTGTAGTCAAATGATCTAGCAGATGCTTGAAGCACATCATGAGCGGTGGCCCATTACCCCGTCTTATCAAAAAATAGACTACACATATCTAGATTTTGATTTTAGATTTAATGACCTTTTTACAAATTTGAACTAGAGTTAGAGCTCTGATAAAATGTAAAGTCCCTGGGCAGGATAATACTGCAAGTTGTACCTGAGGAAATGGAGAGCAAAGCGACTTGTCCAAGATCACAAGCAGCGTCAGTGGGAGAAGCAGGATTGAATCCTAGTTTTGCTAGTGAGCACTAAGCTAATACTCCAATTTCTAGATTAGTTACGGAGCAAACCTGAAAAGTCTGATGTACACTGTGGCTGATTTTCTAAGGTAAATTACTTATGTTCTTTTCCTTTCAAAATCAGCAGCAACAAAATAGATGCCCTAAAAATACCTGGATGAACAATTCAATATCCCGATCTCCACTTATAAACAGAAATAAAATAATTCCTATAGATATAAAGGACCTCAAAATTCAAGAGTAGAATGATTTCAGACAAGACAATCCTAAACTTCGAGGCTATTGGACCAGACTCAACTCATATTGTCATGGGTCCCACAGTTCATCTCTAATGTAATAGAATGCAAGTCATTTAACTGCTTCAAGAAGTCATATGATCACATTTGGAATCCTGTGCGTACTTTCAGCTTGGTAGAAGAGGACAATTTTTAGCTATGTGATGTTATCCAGTAAATGACTCCGAGAGGAGGAATAGCCTAGTGGTTAGAGCAGCAGCTGTGAACCAGAGATACCAAGGTTCATATCCCATTGGTGTTCTTGATGACCTTGGGCAAGTCACTTCATCTTCAACTGCCTCGAGTACAAACTTATATTGTAAGCCTCCGAGGGCAAGAAAATATCTACTGTACCTGAATAAATAATAAATTGTCCTCTATGGGAGGAAAGGAAGAATAGTTTTCTAACAGCCTACCTAGGTGCAAAGCCCGCAGGGTAGCTATGGGCCTACAAATATATTTTCAAAGTACAAAAGTCTGCAAGCAACACAGGAATTTAAAAAATCGCCACTCATTATGGTCACTGAAAACTGCGTTTTTAGCATCCTGAAACAAGAAAATAGTGCTCATAGATTTATACAGCACAAATATGTTTTGGTTTAAATATAAATTTAGCATTAAAAAAGTGTCTCTACCTCATTTCCAGCACCAGGCAAAAAGGTTTTGACCTTTATTATCTTTCCAGGTGCAGGGAAGGGAGATTCCATCAAACTCCTCATGAAGGGGTACACTAAGGCAGCAGATATTCCTCTTCTTCTTTCAACCTCATCCAGAATCTGAGAAAAAAAAGGCAGAGAACAGACTTTTATTGTATGGTTGGGAGTATTTCTTGATGGGAAGAGTCCCAAGGGGTATTTGTACAAAAGGCAGTAATTTTACAAAGCTTCTTCCATGTTTAAAATCTGTTTTACACACAAGAAAGGACTGTAATAAAATTGTGCAACTGTATACCCCATGCGAAATATATACACATGAAAAGAGTGCATCTATTTTTACATGATCTGTTTGTAGGCTCTCGTGAGGATATAGTTTGGGGAGGTGCAATGTATATGCATATTTAAAACACATGTATGCATTTACATCTGTATCCAAAAGGTGTAACCATGTGCATTGCCGTTTGTGTGCTGCTGGGGCTAGATCTGGAAGCCTGCTAATAATAACATATAGACACCTCTATTCTCTTTGTAAAATAAGCATCTTTTTGGACTTCTCAAATACGTCCTGTTATAAACTCAAGTCTAAGTCCGTTTATTGTAAGTATATTGTTACTATATTTCTTTATGCTCTACAACTAGCCCAAAACACAGAAACACAATTAATTCAGGGCTTAAAGAAGTATGATCACATCACCCTTACATTAAGCACAGTTACTTACCTGTAACAGGTGATCTCTGGGAACAGCAGGAATAAGTCTTCACATATGGGTACGTCGGTACCGACGGAGTCTGCGCGGGAACGCTTCCCAGCGTCCAATCAAAGAGCTTTTGGAAGCATCCCACCACGCCTGCGTGCTGCCTTCCCGCCTTTCCCAACTGCCTCTCCTCAGTTAAGTTTTAAAGCTGAGACAAAGAGAGAGAGAGAGAGGAAAGGAAAGATAGATAGAGATACAACTCCCGGGTAGGTGGGTGGGTTGTGAAGACTTATTCCTGCTGTTCCCAGAGATCACCTGTTACAGGTAAGTAACTGTGCTATCTCCAGGAACAAGCAGGAATGAGTCTTCACATATGGGGACTCCCAAGCTGAGATGCCTGGAGTCCGAGCATGTCATAGGTTGGAACATGCTATCCCCCACAACACCAGGCATCCTGAGGATGGAGGGTAGGAGTTGAAGAAAGAAGATGCTGTGGAACAGCTAACCTAGCACAGGACTGCAGGAAAGGAGTCCATGTGTGGATAATGATTGTTATGAATGATATTGCAAAGAATATTGCAAGATGGACCTCCACTAACAGGATTTCATAGAAGTATGGAGGTTCATGGATCTACTGGGAAGCCAGTAGAGGAACCGTGAAGAGGACCTCAAAAGTGGAGGTAATAAACCTGTAGGAAAACAGAGGAGGTCAGAATCCTGAAAGGAAAACTGGGGTAGTACAAAAACGGTGGGCCTTCAGCAAAAGCTGTATGGTAAAAACCAAACTCTTTTGGCAGCAGAGTAACTCACTCTTGGGAGCAAGAAGAGAAAGGCTAACCGATTTGGACAAACAGGCACAGTCCTTGTGGGGAGAAAGGGTATGGGAACCCCTTGTATCCCAGGGTGAAGACAAATGCCTGAGGCGTTAAGCCTGTGATTAAATGAAGATCCACAATATCTCTCCTAACTGGGGTAAGCTAGGAGAGATATTAGGTACGGAGAGCTTCAGAGGTACCTAAACCCATTAGGTTATGGTATAAAAATTGTTGACTACCACAGGAGTGGTTTTGTGTGTAGAATCCCAAACCTGCTGAATAGCAGAGGTATGGGCAAAATCCCTCTGTCAGAACAGATAGCTATATGAGCATAGACAATGAGATAGATAAGTATGTGGAGACATATCTATCTATAATGAAATATCTCGACAGATACGTATATATATATAAATATAGATATATGAATAGACATATAAGAATATATCTATAGTGAGATATGGAAGGGCATAAAATACACACAAAGATAAATATGAATATGTAGGCCTAAATATGGGTATCTGTAATTAAACAGACAGATATATGCCTACAGCATTGTATTCACATAGGACATGTGGAGAGGAAAGATTCATCTAATAACAAGGAGGAGCAACCTACTTGAGAAGATATATAGAGAATCTATTCCCCCTGGTTATGATCCGCAAGGATGCTAGCTAGTGAAATAACCAGGATGGTTATATGAAAACAGAGGATAATATCAATCTGTAGCCAGCAAGTCCTGAGTCGTCCAAGACTCTAGCATGGTAAGTAGACAGAAGACAGATAAGGATGAGGTACCATGTTGACCTGCTTAAGGGCAAAAAGTATCATGCTTTCTTACCATGAGGACGAGCTGTAAGGAGAAAGAGCATATCCCCGATTGGGAATGCTATGGACCAAAGCAGGGAATTGGCAACTCCATAAGCCCTTAGGTAAGAGAAGGCCTATGTCCTTTATGGCAAAAGGAGATAGTAAAAGAAGGGAGAACCTTCTAGTCATGAGAGACATGACGGAAAAGCCTTTTCCAACCATCTAAGATAGCTGTTTGAGAAAAAAAACCCATGCTCTCTAGCAAGGGCCCATAGTGGAAAGCTTCTCTGTAGAATTGCAGAGAGCATGATGCAGGAGAATGAGGAGATAGGACTGGCTGCTAGAGACAGTATCTCAGTCCACTATGTTGCCAAATCCAGGGGAATGGAGATGGCAGAAATAAAAGATCAACCCAGAAAGCTTGTAGTGGGATAATTTCCAAGATAGATGAAAAACACTGACTTGGAGCCACTACTAAGACAAGATAGAATGTTAGAGGAGGATAAATCTGGTTGTTTGTGGGCAAGAACCAGTGGACCAAACATTAAGGCTCCTGCATAGGCAGCTGCTAGCAAGACAGCAGAAAGAATATTACTGTTTAAAACGAGAAAGAACAGACAGAACAGGAGTAGAAAACTCTGGACATGTCTGATAAGCTGCCTTAAAGTAAATTTGAGACAGGGGAGGAAACTCAGGGAGGAAAACTCCGCACTGGAAAGTGACAAACCTAGAGAGGCTGAGAAAAAACCTCCAGTAAGTAATTCCCCTCTTACAGTGGTAAGAGGGTGAAGAGAATAGAGCTGAAGAAGACTTACCAAGTAGTAAGTCTATAGAAAGGAAAAATTACATGCTGGCACAGGAAACTATCATTTGATAGTGGTCAGACCTCTTTCTCTGGCAGGAGAAGAGGAGAAACCTGTGACTTATAGGCATGAACATTCTGACAGCTCATAGAAAAAATGGATGTCTTTTGGAAGGAGATCCATGTGTAGGGGTTAGAATGAGTAATGGATCGGCTCTGTTGAGAAGAAGCAACTGTAGATTCTAACCCCAAGAGTCACAAGCATTTGATGATGACTGATCAGAAACCCTGCGGAGGCCGAGTTTGCTGAGCCTGGTGAGAGGTTGGATTCTTCAGGCCAGGACGATGGCTCCCCTGTAGGGGAACATCTGTATGATGGGCAAGTGAGGAATAAAACCTTCTCCTGTGGGAAGAAAGGTTGGTAGGACATTTCCTACTTACTGGGACAGAAGAAGGTGTAGAAGAACCCTTAGGAACAGGTAAATCAGTGGACAACTGAGTAACCTGACGTAAAGACTCCTTGTTGAAAAGATTTTCTCCAGTGCAAGGAGTATGTCCCAGTCGTTGTTGTTCCCACTTGACCAAATCTGAAGCTTGGAGCCAGGCTCTACGTCGTGCCCCTATAGCTATAGCAGAAGTCCTGCTAACAGACTCAAAAGAGTCTAGGGAAGCACGAGAAAGAAACCAAGAGATATTCTGGATATGCTTAAGCAGCGAGGAATAGTCTGTACTCCTGGAAACTGGAAAGAAAGGAGTCAAAAGATGTAATTGCTTTGTGACCTCCTCAAGAGAAAGACTCAGATAAAAAATATATGAGAGAATTCTTGCAGAAAGCATAGATGTCTGGAAGGTTTGACGTCCAAAGGCATCTAGTGTCTTAGACTCACGACCTGGCGGATAAGAAGAGTGCTTTTTCTTACTCTTTACCCGCCTCATTGCTGATTCCACTACTATGGAATGATGAGGAAGTTGAGTCTTTTGAAACCCTGGAGAGGGGGGCACCTGATATAAGAGATCAGTTGCTCTGGGAGGTGGGGGTACCCTTAAAGGTGTTTCCCACATTCCTAGAAGGAGATCCTGCAAGGAATGATGCAAAGGAAACATTATGTTGTCCTTTGCTTTGGTAGAAACAGAACCTGGTGCAGGATCATGTCCTGGAATAGGAATGGCAAGGGATCTTGCTATATCCAGGAGGAAACTCTGAAAAGAGGGATCCCCAACAGGAATCTCCCTTGGACAGGTTAGATCTAAAGAACTAGCCTGAGCACCCACAGAGTTATCCAGATATATAGGAATAGAAGATCCTGCAGGGTGCAGTGTGGAATGCTTAAGGGATGGTTGCTTGGACTGGTTGTCAGGAGCAGCAACCGTCCTTACCAGATTGTCCATGCCAGGTATCGACTCCAAGCTTGGTATAGAATGGAGCGATGCTGTTGAAAAATGCATGGTAGGAGTTTGCCACGATGCTACTGTGGATACCGGTACTGAAGTCAATACCGGTACCGATGTCGGAGTCGGGCTCGACAAAGACATCGGAGTAGTCATCGGTGACACTTCAATCGGTACCGAGGGAACCGAAAGCCTCCGGCTGCTATCCTCGGTACCGAGCCACCAGTATCAATCGGTGTCGGTACCAAAATCTATTGGTACCCAATCTTCCAGACTAGAAATGGATTCCAAACTCGGCATCGAGGGCAAGGAGCCTGAGAAGCGAAGCATGGAAGGCACCGATTGTAAGGGTAATGAAGACTTCAGTACCGTGTCCGATACCGGTGAATGAAGGTCTACCAGTGGCAACTCAAGCAGCCTCAGGGGAACTGAAAGTTGCGGATCCGAGCCATCGGAACCGAGCCTTCGGTACCACCACGAGACGGTACCAAGGCAAGTCGGTACTCAGTCCTCCAAACTGGAGATCGATTCCAGACTCGGCATCGAAGGAAGCGAGGCTGTCGATGCACATCTGGAGGGTACCGACGTCGGTGGCAGTATCGGTGTTGGAACCGATAAGGGAAAGTCAATCTGGGATGTATCCATCGGTCCCGAAGGCACCGAGGAGGCCAGATGACGATCCCTGGTGAGGAGTGTTTCATCCAACACCAGTGCCGATGCAGGGGTATCGGTACCGCTCGAAGCGGATGCCACCACTGTGCACGGCTCAGGTATGTTCTGTGGGGGGTGAACCCCAGGAACAACCTGAAACCCCTTATACGCTTTGGAGACCGAAGACTCCCGCCGGGGTTTTGAAGCCAGGAGGCCATCGAGGGCAAAGCCGGAGCTGTCTACATGCTGTGCATGAGACGTAGCACTCTCGATGTTGAAGATGTCTTCTCACCAAATTGTTGTCAGGACCCAAGCAGGTTAGACACCGACTTCGAGGGTCTAAAAATAAAGTTGTACCGCCACAGTCTGAACATTTCATGGAGAAAGTGTCTGGCGGTTCCATGAAGGAAAAATAGGGGAGGCCTGAAAGGCCTAAGACCCCATGGGACACTATGAAGAAAAAATATCCCGTTGAAAAGGAAAATTTTACAAGAAAGAAAAGAAAACACCAGCGGTACCGGTGGCGTCGAGAAGACAGCCGCGACCACAAGAAAACTAAAAATAAAAAATAAGAATTTTCTGCGGTGACAGGACGTCCTGCCGGCTCCGCGGAAAAACGAAAACTGAGGAGAGGCAGTTGGGAAAGGCGGGAAGGCAGCACGCAGGCGTGGTGGGATGCTTCCAAAAGCTCTTTGATTCGACGCTGGGAAGCGTTCCCGCGCAGACTCCGTCGGTACCGACGTACCCATATGTGAAGACTCATTCCCGCTTGTTCCTGGAGATTATGAGTTTCACCGTTGCTTATTTCTTATTGTGTGCAGTTTCAATGTTTGTGTTATGTATTTAAATCTCTTTACATTTATTGGTTACACCTGAACTGTCTTCCTTATTATATGCATATATCCCTTCATGGTCCTTACGGTCTGCTTCTCAGGGCCTCTGAAACATTCTCCTCTTTTCTTTGATTTGCCCTGAAAATACTCGCTCCAGCGTCTTTTTGATTATAGGACACAAGTTATGGCGTGCGCTGTTCTATACTGTACAACATGTGCAAGATTACCTTGACTTCCAAAAGGGCTCTAACACACATTTTTTTAAGATGGCCTTTAATGAACTGTGATAGTTTATTATGTGTTTTTTTTATTACGGACCTGTTTATGTTTCTATTATGTATGTTCTCTTTGTTTACTGCTTAGTTTTCCGATAGGTGGGTGAGAAGTGCAATAAAATACATACATTTTCATTTTCATGTATTGCTCCAACCCTCTGGAACAAGCTCCCAATGGAGGTTAAAGAGATTCATTTCAAAAATGGTATAAAGCAGGCATGTCCAACAGGTAGATCGCGATCTACTTGTAGATCGCGGAGGGGTCAGAGGTAGATCGCCAGCCCCACTTGGCTCCATCTCCCCAGCAGCTCTCCCCGTCGCTAGGAGAGAGCTTGTGCCAGCAGGTCGTCTGCCAAGGGCTTGCCGCCACTGCTGATCTTTTGCCTGTCTTTTTTCCCTGCCTGCGAGAATCTTGCCTGCGGGTGTATTTGGGGCGCTTGTTGTTTTCGTGCCAATAGTTTGTGGGTACCCCAGGGGGCCGCTGCCCGCGTCCCGTGATGAGACGCCACAGGCCCGGCATCATACCTGGTCTCCTGCCTCTCAGAATCACCCATTCCTGCCCCCGCCACAACATCCCTTAGAAGTGTGTTATATACCAGGCGATATCCATTCATCCGGGCTTTACCTGAATACACTCACCGTATTAGTTGTGTCATGTGCTGGTCATTGGTCGCTTTATAGTTCGCTTTCATTAAACGTTTTCAGGCAGACACAACAAAGTGTCAAGAATTTGGTGATTTTGGCGGGCTTTTCCAATTTTGTTCTAACTTGCCTATGCCTTGCCTTCAAATTGGTTCAAACCACTGTGACTTTTGCTTGCCTCTGCAATTTTATTTTGCCTAGCCTCTGCGTTGATTCTACACTGTGTGCAGAATTTATTAAATTGCGTGTGGTGGTATTTGAACTTGTTTGGCGGTATTTTGGGGCAGTGATAGTTTTGAACCAGATTCAGCCAGTGTTTATACTAACAGCAGATTTGGCCTTCTTACATCCAGCCACCCCAGTATAACGAAGATGAGTGTTCCAAAGAAGAGCAAAACCTACCACTTTCATGATGAATGGGAAATGGACTACTTCTTCATCATGGTGAAAGACAAGTGTTGTTGTCTAATTTGTAACACCCCAGTATCCTTGCCCAAAAAGGGTAATCTGGAACGCCATTATAAGACTCCGCATAGCAATACGTTTGATGCTGATTTTCCACCCAAAAGTGAAATTCGTAAACTGAAGCTCAAAGAACTTAAATCGAAATTGGCTACTCAGCAACAGTTGATGGCGAAGCCAAGGTCACATTCGGTCAATGCAACCATAGCATCCTTCATGGTCAGCAACATGATCGCAAAAAAAATGCAAACCTTTCACTGAAGGGGAATTTATAAAAGATTGTTTTCTTGAAGCAGCTGACAATCTTTTTGAAGGATTTAAAAATAAGAAAGAGATCATAGCTGCTATTCAAGATGTACAATTGTCAAGAAACCGTCGTGCAGCGAATAGAAAAGATGTGTGGAGACACAACTGAACAATTGTTGGAGGATGTTTCAAATTGTGTTGCTTTCTCGCTCCAATTGGATGAATCTACAGACATAAGAGACATAGCCCAGTTACTAATCTTTATCCAGATGGTTTTTGAAGACCTCAGTGTTAAAGAAGAACTACTTGGAATGATTTCTTTAAAAGGGAGAACTACTGGTCAGGAAATATTCAGTTCTTTCCATTCTTTTGTGACAAAGTGTAATCTTCCATTGCATAGACTTGTTTCCATCACTACTGATGGAGCAAGATTGTAAACCGCTCTGATGCTTTGGCTTGAGCGGTATATCAAATGTAATAAACATAAACATAAGAGCAATGACAGGTGAGGTTAACGGTTTCATAGCCCTCTGTAGACAGCATGACGACTTCCCAGATTTCCTTTCTTAGCACTGCATCATTCACCAGCAAGTTTTGGCAAGCAAGAGACTCAATACAAAGACTGTCATGGACATCACTTTCAAAATTGTAAATTCAGTTCGTGGAAGATCACTTCAAAGATGGCTTTTCAATCTTACTCTTGATGAAAGGGCAGCGTAAATCATTTTGCACACAGATGGCTAAGTAGGCACAAATTTCTGCAAAGATTTCGTGATTTGCTGAATGAAATAATACGTTTTTTGAAGGAGAGGGGAGATGACCAAGCGGAGTTGGAAGATGAGGAGTGGTTATGTGATCTGGCATTTCTTGCTGACTTTACAGGCGAACTAAGTGATATGAACCTTGAACTACAAGGTAACAACAAATGCATTGGCGAGATGAGTACAGTTTCATCCTACAAGAGCAAATTTGAGCTAATGATGACTGACCTTGCAAACAGCACTTTTGATTATTTTCCTAATACGCAGGACCACCTGGGACAATATCCAAATTTTGTTTTTCAGAACGAGAAGTATGTGACAGAAATCTGTTCTGTTATCCAGGAATTCGAAAATAGATTCTGTGACTTCCAAAAAATTGGAACAGTTGTGGAGTACTTGTCATACCCATTCAAAGTAGAAATTGGTTGGGTGGGAGGCGACAAAGAGTACAAGTAAATGGAGCTCACTCTGAGGAGAAGGATGTTACCAGTGGTGTGCCCCAGGGATCTGTCCTTGGTCCGATTCTTTTTAACATCTTTGTTAGTGATATAGCGGAAGGGCTGTTGGGTAAGGTTTGCCTCTTTGCGGATGATACCAAAATCTGCAATAGAGTAGACACCCAGGAAGGGGTAGATAACATGAGGAGGGATCTAGCTAAGCTTGAAGAATGGTCTAGAATTTGGCAGCTGGGATTTAATGTTAAAAAATGTAAGGTCATGCATTTGGGCTGCAGCAATCCAAGGGAGCAATACAGTATAGGAGGTGAAGTACTTTTGTCCACTAAAGAAGAGTGGGACCTAGGCGTGGTTATGTCTGATGATCTTAAAGTAGCTAAACAGGTAGAAAAGGTGACAGCAAAAGCTAGAAGGATGCTTGGGTGCATACGGAGAGGAATGGCTAGCAGAAAAAAGGAGGTGATAATGCCTCTTTATAAGTCTTTGGTGCGACCTCATTTGGAGTATGGTGTGCAATTCTGGAGACCGCACCTTCAAAAGGATGTGAACAGGATGGAGTCGGTGCAGAGGGTTGCTACTAAAATGATTAATGGGCTTCATTATAAAGCATATGAGGACAGACTTAAGGATCTTAATATGTACACCTTAGAGGAAAGGCGGGATAGAGGTGATATGATGGAGATGTTTAAATACCTCCGTGGCATAAATGTTCAGGGAGAGAGCCTCTTTCAATTGAAAGCAAGTTCTGCTACAAGGGGACATGGGATGAGGGTGAAGGGAGATAGATTCAGGAGTGATATGCGGAAATATTTCTTTACGGAAAGAGTAGTGGATCCATGGAATAGTCTCCCAGTGGAGGTGGTAGAGATGAGGACAGTAACTGAATTCAAAAAAGCATGGGACCAACACAGAGGATCTCTAAAGGTAAAAAGTGGACTGTTGTAGTTGTTGTTATGGAAGGACAGACTAGATAGGCCATGTGGTCTTTTTCTGTCATCATGTTTCTATGTTTCTATGTGGACATTAAAGAAACTGCAGCTGCTATCAGTAAAAATTACTCATTGAACAAGCCATCTCTTGAAAACGAAATAATAACCCTTAAAATGACATTTTTCACAAGACCCGTGCTGAGTAAGAATCGTTTTGGAAGCTAGTACCTAGAGACAAATTTCCCAACTTGAGAAGATGCAGTGAAGCTGTACACTCCTGTTTTGGTTCAACTTATTTGTGTGAATCTGCGTTTTCCCATCTGAAAATGACAAAGAGTACACAACGTTCCAGCATGACAGATGAACATCTCAAGGATTCCCTGAGACTGGCCCTCACGCAATATTCACCCAACTTCAAAAAGCTGGTGGGTGAAATGCAGGCTCAGACGTCTCACTAATGAGCAAGAGCGAAATATTAAAGATTGTGCAAGATCAGCCTGGATCAATGTTCAACGTAAATTTAACACAAATTACTCGATAAAAGTTAAAGAAAGTTATTAAGCCAGTTAAAGAAAGTTATTACTCAATAAAAATGTACTTTCCATTTCCCCTCACAGTTCTTACTGGATCTTCATCTCTGTTTTGTTTTTGCTTAATTTGCTTAACAGCTGATCACATCCAAGTAAATGACAGAAGGTTCATTAAAAATGGGGGGGGGGGGGAAACCACCAAATTTATTGGGTTAAAATTAAATTTGAAACTAATCTGAAACTTAATTTTCATGGTGGTAGATCACCGGCACTTTTGGCTGGAAAAAGTAGATCACGACCTTTTCGAAGTTGGACATGCCTGGTGTAAAGCATGGTTTTTCAAGGATGTGTTTGAAAGATTAAATATTATAAAACTGTTATATAAACTTAAGCTAAGGAACATACCCCAAATAAATCATTACATCCCACTGCTCCACAGTCAAATTCCAAAAGCTTGCTTTAGGACCTTTCCACATATTAACATCTCTTGGCCACTTTCAATTTGCATTCCTCGCACTAGATAAAGTGTGATCAGGGTTATGGGCTAATCACCTGAAATTGTGTTTTAAAAAGATATCGCAATCTTCAAGTTACAGCACAAATGCACATAACATAGGAAGAAGACAACTGGAGGAAAAAGCACTTGTTTCATCCAGCATAATTTAAATTTTCTGAAACAAATTTTCTCTGGAAAAGGTCCTCTGAAATAGTAAACCCAGCATTCCTGGCTTCATCCAGAAGGGTTCTCATTTTGAAAGATGTGATGGTTGTCATGAAAATGACAATCAAATGGCTCCTTTAGCAGCTAAAGTGCTGCTGCAGCAATACAGAGGTCTTATCATAAGAAGGCTCTTGTATGAATTGTCACAGCATTGACTTATATCCGGGTAGAAAAGTAGTTCCAGTAACTCTGATCAATATTCAGTAGGGATATGCATTCATTTGAAATGACATGGGAAATATAAACTACATTTCTCATGTCATTCCATATAGTTTTTCTCCCAAAAACACATAAAAATATGAAATCTTGTGGGGGGGGGGGGGGGTTAACCCATGTTATTAATAGTTGTCATGGGCAGGCCTCAAACTGGTGACTTTTGGAGTTGGAGGGAGCTGGTCTTCCAGGAGATGCTCTTCTGTCTCCTGAGGATATGACTCTAGCCAGCCTATTCTTAGCCGTGGTCTTGTATTTTTTGTGATCTTGGTTCCTGTTTCCTGACTGGCCCAACAATTCTCTGTCTGGTCTTCAGCAGCATAGAAAACCCTTCCTGTATTTTTTTGCCTTGTGAATCTATTGAACGCTGCCCTAGCATCTTATTCCAAAAGCTTTTCTTGTACCATGCTCCTAATATCCTGGCACATTTGTTAACATATTTTTTCTTCCTCGTGAAATTCTCAGTTACTATTATACTATCAGAAACATTTACCTTGGGCCCGATTCTGTGCCACGAATAGTGGGGATCATGTCCTCTATTCGTGCCTTCCCCCACAGCGTCTGACTTCCTCACTGGTTGTATGGGGAAGCTAGACGGGGACGGGGAAGGGGCAGCTCGGGGGTGGAGTCTGGGCAGTCGTCAGCCCTGTACATCCAGGGCCGGCAACATGTGCAGGGAAGTTATTCCACCTGTAAGTTATTCCACCTCCGAGGTTGAATAACTTCCCTGGACATGTTTTGGGTTTGTTTGCATTAAACACAAAATTGATAGCAGCTCTGAAAAGAATTGTTTCGTGAACAGACTCTTTTGAGGCCAGCAGATTAACTCATCTGTGGCTTTATAAGCTGTTCTACTTGCTCATCCTTTTCAGTAGACCGCGTTCTGAATTCTGGCATTATGAAAAGGTAGAAACAGAAAATTATGACAATCTGTCCATCCAAACTAAAAAGCCAGTGACTATAAAATAAACCCTTCTTCCTCTGAAATACTTGGTGCTTGTTCATGCTTTCTTGAATTCCAATATTGTCCTTGTCTCTAGTGCTTCCACTAGGAGGCCGTTATATGCATCTATTGTTCTATCTTTAAGAATATAGGGTCCAATATTCAAAAAGCATTTACACGGTTGACAGCCCAGTAAACAGTGTAAATGCCTTTAATCGGGATATTCAACGGCACTTACATGGTTAGTGACATTGAATATCCTCTTCTAAGCCGCTACATGCTCCGATGCTATGCGGTTAGCGTCGGGGCATATTGGGGGAATTCCAGAGTGGAGTGGAGACTGTCGCTAACCAGGCAGCAGAGCTAGCAACCCGCACCTAAAAGATAGGTGAGGAAAACCCTCGCCTATCTTTAAGGCACAGGAGCTAACCAGGCAGCATGCAATATTGCTGCTGCCTGGTTAGCTACTGCGGCTTCCTGCATGTGCGGCGATACACATGGAATATCTGGGGCTAAGGGTCGGCAGGCAGGACTATGCCCTGTAGCAGTGCATAGCCTGCCCAGATGAATATTGGGCCCATACTTCCTTAAATTACTTGCGAGTTTGTCCTATTTAACTCTTGTCCTATGACTCCCCCATTGCATTGCCTCCTTTCAACTGAAAAAGGTCCGTCTCCCATGTATTTATACCTTGGCGGTAATTAAAATGTCACTATCATATCTCCCCTTTCCCATCTCTCCTCTGGAGTATAATTGTTTAGATTTTTAAAACTGTTCCCATATGCTTTATGATATGCACCAATGACCATTACAGTAGCCATCTTCTGGACCAACTCCAATGGATTTATATTCTTTAAATATAAATAGCCTCCATAAATGCACACACGACTCCAAATAGTGCTTTTGTATAAGTTCTGGTGAGACATCTATCATCTCTTTGTCCTCCAGCTCGTCATTCTTCCCCATTTAAACCCAAACATCCTTCTGACTTTGGCCACTTTAAGATCATCAGATAGGATTATCCACAATCCTAATATTCTTTCATATACAGAAGGACTTCTCCCCTACAGTGTACTACTTCCTCGGGTTTTGCAGCCCAAATGTATGCTCCTGCATTTTTTAGCATTATCTGCCATAATCTAGACCAGTGATTCCCAACCTAGTCCTTGGGTACCCCCAGGTCAGTCAGGTTTTCAGGATATCCACAATGGAAGTAGTGCATGCAGATCTATCTCATGCATATTCATTGTGGATATCCTGAAAACCTTACTTACCTGGAATTACCCGAGGACTGGGCTGGGAACTACTGATTTAGACCATTCTTCAATACTTTGCTAGATCCATCCTCATGTTATCTGCACCTTCCAGGGTATCTATGCTGTTGTGGATTTTGTATCATTTGCAAAGAGGCAAATATTTCCTGACAGCCTATCTGCAATGCCATGTTAAAAAGAACCAAATCAAGGACCAATCCACTATGGCATACCAATAATCATCCCCCCTTTCATTGAAGGTGGCCAGTTTTTAATGCTGAATGCTACATGTTGCCAATAGTCCTCAGAAAAAAATAAGAAAGGCAACATCAAGCAAAGAAGTGCTTTCTTGAGCAATGGGCAACCTAACTGGCTAAGTGAAGTACTGTAACTCAGCAAGAAAATCAAATGAAAGTAAAAAAGCAAAATGAGTTTGGTAACTTACTGCAGACAGTGCAAAGTGTTCCTGTGATGGGGTCTATAGAGTATTGCCCGGTCCCTCTCCAGAGGGATTATCAACAAGCCCCTTTAAGAGAGCCTGCAGCCCAAAGTTCAGGGCTGGGAGGGCATGGCTCACAGAAGAGGTTAATTCAGCAGCCTGCAGGAGGCAGAGACCCGTGGAGCCAGGAGTTGTTTCAAGGCAAGCCGTACAAAGGTAGGAACTTTAAGTGGGCTGGAAGAATGGCTAGGAGACCAGCTTTGTGAAGGTTTAACAAACTGGGTCTGCATAAAAACACATTTTGTTTTCTCTGAACTACTGTCTGGGGATTTAACAGAAAATCCACTGCACATCACACTTCCACAGTTCCCAAGAGAATCCTCAAACTTTCGGGGGTAATTTTATCAATTTCACATGCCGGCTGCAAGTATAACCAACAAAATATTCACAACTTGGAGCGGAGTAGCAGCCTAGTGGTTAGAGCAACAGCCTACTACCCAGGAGACCTGGGTTTGATTCCCACTGGCACTCCTTGTGACATTGGGCAAGTCACTTTACCCTCCACTTCCTTGGAAGGAAAGGCAATCTACTTCTGGTTATACCCAGGGGATGTTGGGTCACCAAGAGTCAGCATGGACTTAAAGACACTTAAAAAAAAAGGCACAACTGGCAATTTAATAAAGAATGTATTTTATTCATGTACTTTACATATAAGGAAAGGAAACACGTTCTGGATGGTGCCTACAAATACAGTCCATGTATATTCTGTATTTTATAATGGCAATACTCATCTATTGTGGTGCTTTTACCCACAGGTACTTACATCTACTTGAAATGATGCATAACACCTCACTAGCTTGCCTTTTGAGGCCTCGGCTTTGGACAAGTCCTTGATAGTGGAGATTTATTCACCTCCCCTGTGATAAAGTTTGCCTTGGAGGAAGGCCCCCTTCTTCCCTGCTGTTATGTGCACATATTTATAAAATTTCTGTATACATGTACACATGACACAACATACATATATTCCCGATCTGAAAATGTAGATTTGCATAGTTTTGCTTATAAAATCGCCAATACGTTGGTGCACTTGCTACATGTAGGTGTTTCTTTGGCCAGCACTACACCTATTTAATAAAAGGTTCAGCGTTTGCTGACTCTTTCATAAAACATTGGCTAGTTTATAAATAAGCAAGCTTCGACGTCTGTTTTACCACCGATACAAATATATTTCCTAAACTGTAAAAATCAATTCCTCAAGAGCTTTCTGAGCTTATACCAGTTCTCTGTAAGATAAGGCAAAGTAGCCACATGGAAATGGACTTATAGTAATTATACTGTTCATATAGTCAAGTGGGCACCTAGGTGAGAAGTCCTAATAGGTGCCTATTTTTAAACCTATTTAGAAACCCAAAAGCACACAAATTTAAATGCACAAGTGTACGCCTGCTCTGAAGGTGGTGTGTAGTTATGTGTGTGTTCCACGCATGTACAGTATCACATCTCTGCCTTTGTGTCTTGCAATTCCACCTAACTTGCACCCCCCCCCCCCTTAGGAATGTCAGCACAGTCTGTGCAATAGGAATGTGCATGGAAATCATTTAGTCCATATTTGGATCATTTTCAGACTTTTCCCAAATTTTCAGACGTTTTTGTTTCCCACATTTTAACATGCGTTAAAACTTTATGTGCAAACTGATTAAAATCACTTCTCCGTGCACTAACGTTTTTGAAGCGTACTAAAAAACACACATTGTTATTGCATATAAGTATACCCTATGTACTGGTAGTGTGTATCTTGAAGCATGTATTCCCCAAGCAATTTATAAGCTCCTATTTTAGCATGCAGAGCAGTATGCTAAGAGCCAGGGAAGCCAGGTTCAAATCCCACTTCCGCCTCTTGTGATCGTGGGCAAACTACTTAACCCTCTATTGCCTCAGGTACCAATCTAAACTTTAAGTCCTCTGAGGACAGGAAAATATCTACTGCTCCTGAATATAAACTTGCCTTGAACTACTCCAGAAAAAAAAATGTGAGCTATATCTAAAATTCCTTCCCTTCCCCACATGCAAAAAAAAAAAAAAAGCTTATAAAATTATCTCCATTGCACATTGCTACATATTCCACTTCAGTAGCACAGTGCGGTTGATATTCTACACTCTGATTTACCATCTCACAAAGTAAAGAGGATTCTGTTGGTGGCTGTATGTTTTATGGTATAATTTGCCTAGTTTCCTCCGATGATCTTACTGCACACACACAGGCAGTTTCAGACATCTTCATTTAGGATGAAGATGCCAAGATTTGCAGCTCATAAGAAAAATACTTTAGCAACGAAAGGGAAAATGTACTATGTTGCCAGCCCCTACAGATGCGCAGATGGTTTTCAAATCAAAATAGTTTCAGACATGCAAGTAATGTAATTTTTTTTTAATCCCGATAATACAGGCAACGTGTCGTGAAATAGACGGCTTGATAAAGTATTATTACATTCTGACCACAAAAGATATAACCACTTCCGGGTGCTCTTCATTAGCAAAGAATTTCTTCAATGAGTGTCAAAAAAGTGTAAGAAAGGAGAGAAACATAACTGGAAAAATAGGTTACCTTGGAGAATAAGTCAAAGCACCCCAGACGGCTAATCACACAGTAGACTTCAGGAAGTCGGGGACCTTTTCCGCTTGGCTAAGACAAAATGAAATGATACTTTTTACTTTGTGCTGTAATGAGAAGTGCACTTTTATGAGAAACAGTAATAATCAACTGTCCTATGTTTATTCCTGCTCAGTCTACGAAAGTTCACCTTGGAGAAGCAGGCCTTCATAGAGCAAGACATTAAAGTAGAGTTAGGAACACATCATTGTAGGTTTGTCGGTCCCAGAGGGAAGGTGAGAGAAGTGAGGACATGAGGGAGACATGGTTGAAAGAGATAGGAATATAGTGGGGTAGAAGAGTTAGGATGGGTATTGGAAAGAGTTCTCCAAAATAACTGATGCTCCCCCTCACAGGCCTTCAAGTTGCAACTGGAGGATTTTTTTTTTTTTTTTTTTACCTGTGCAGGAAAATCAATCATATAAATACAGTTATGGGTTAATTTCTGCTGTCATGATACTGGGGCTGAATATCCAGAGCCCATAAAATATCTGGATTTTTAGCCCCAGTATCCAGATAGTGGGCTGGTGCCATTATAATCTGGACAGCAGCCAATATTCAGTTTGCGAGCCGGATAAAGTTAGGACAGCCTTATCTAACTTTATGCACATACTGTAGCTATCTGGAGAGCAGGTTGAATAATTGCCGCTGTCCAGGGAGCACCTTGACATTATCCGGATAGTTCTACTGAATATCTTCCTGATCACCTCAGCACTATCTGCGTAGTGCATTGAATATCACTGAATAGCCTCAGCTCCAGGTGTTGCTCTGCAGATAAGTGCTTTTGACTATTTACACCTGAATTCTCACAGAAATAATTAGCAATGACCCAATGAGTCTCTGGTCCATCAGAACTAACCATGTGACATGCAATGACGTAATACAATAAACATTTTTCCCCTGCGATGAAAAAAAATCCTTTAGAAAACAAGGCCGGAAGAAGCAAATTGGTATGATACATTATATTAACGATGTGATTAGCTCAATTCTTAGCAACACAGTAAAACAGTCTTTTCATGCAATATCCATGAATTAAATAAAGTCCCTACAGTCTTCCCTTATGCTGTGTAGCAAAAGGAAATTTTTCAAAAGTATGTACCCAGGTAAACTGGTCTGACAAACTTGCTCTCCTTAGAGCATAAGAACATAAGATATGCCATACTGGATCAGACCAAGGTCCATCAAGCCCAGTATCCTATTTCCAACAGTGGCCAATCTAGGTCATAAGTACCTAGTAGTTGAGCTGCTGTCCCTGATGCACTGTATGGGCCTGTCGGTCATCCTCCTGTCCTCACATATAGCTGTGGGGTGATGCGACATGTGCATGATGGTACATATGCACACTGGATAGATGGTGATCACACAGCAGACAAGCAGTGTATAGCATCACACCCTTCCCATGGTCAACATCACAACTGCATGACACGCTATCATGCACATAAAGGCCATGGTTTGCCAGCAAGTGCCTGGTACCAAAGGTCAGCACCAATAGTGCTGTCCACTGGTCTGTGGAATCACCAGGTTTACACTCATCATCAGCCACCCCCCTGTCTCAGACACATATTGCTCACAAAGCAACTGCCTGCTTTCACAGCATCTCTACTGTTTGCACATTAAGGGGAGGCAAAGGGTAAAAAAGTATGTAGATTTCTTTTACCAATGTATGAGTTGTTTGCAGCCATATTGCTGCCTATGAATCTCTAAGGTGCAAAGTTGTGGGTATTTTATATCCACTCTATATAACCTGGAAGTCATTTTCAAAGAGAAATTCCTTGGTAGTTCCCTTTGAAAACTACAAGTCAACTTGAAATTATCCCTTGATTGATAAACTCCATTTGTAGAAGTTAGTCTGGTGCTGAAAAGTTGCCAAACGCATTAAGCATGATGGAGATAAGTACTCAGAAAACACAATTACCTAATCATTCATTATTTATTTTGTGTATTTTGTATTGAGCTCTTGCCTTTCCAGTAGTAGGTCAAGGGAAATTAAAATCAGGTACAGTAGGTATTTCCCCGTCCCCAGAGGGCTTGCAGTCTAGCAGGCTGATGCAGAAAGCTAGCTCTGAAGTCACATGCTATTAGCTGTATGTGTGCTTTTCTTTCTCTTGTATTCCTCTGTCTTGATTAGATTGTAAGCTCTATGAGCAGGGACTTTCTTCTTTATATGTTTGTTCAGCACTGCGCATGCCTTGTAGTGTTATATAAATGATTAATAATAACAGTAGTAGTGCACAAATAACATGAAACTTTAGCACCAATATGCAGCAAAAGGGCATGTATGCAAGTGAGCTGTGCGTAGAACGTCAGTGTAAAGTTGAAAGGGAGAGGAGACAAGGCATGAGCAAACAATAGACGTGCTACAAGAGGCCATAGGGGTCATTCTGAGCCACAAATAATGGGGATAATGCCTCATCTTCCTTCCCCACACATTGTACGGGGAAGTTAGATGGGGGAGAAAAAGGGGTGGGGAGTGGGCGGTCATTGGCTCTGGATGTACAGGGCCGATTCTAACGTCGGCCCTGTATGTCCGGTGCCGGCGACTTGAACGGGGAAGTTATTCCACCTCAGAGGTGGAATAGCTTCCCTGATGTGGCGGAAATGGCAGGACCGGGGCTGGGAAGGGGTGGCAGGGGGCAGAGGGCATTCGGGGGTCAGACTGCGGGGAAAGCACTTTGGGTGCTGGTGACCAGGGATCGCAGCTTTTAAATCGAGCTGCGGTGCCATGGAAACCAGACACCATGGCGCTGCGGCTCCATTTAAAAGCCCTGATTGAGTTAACCGAACAAGGCCTGTACGTGCAGGCCAGGCTGAATCGTGGTCCCAGCCTACACGTACAGACCTGTTCGTGATTCTAATCCCATGGGGCTAGACGTGCCCCACGGGATCAGAATCGCAACTCCCTCTGTGCGTCTGGTTCCGATCGGGTGCACAGAGGGCCTGTGCGTCCAGGATGGAATGACCCCCCCCCCCCGCCCCAAGCATGCATGCACATAAATTTCAGATGCTCGCGTTATGAGCTCATAGGACGTGCAGGTTCTTTGATCATTAGCAAAGCCAATAACAGCCTGATGGCGCCACCCAATAATCAACACTATTTCACTCAAAAACATTTTTTTATGAAATCACAACAAAGAGACTTAACAGTAAATGGAGAATGATATAAATGAGTCCAAAGAACACACAAGGATAAGAAGCCAAAGACATTTCTTCATGAATGCAGAACTTTCACTTATACACTGAAGGATGAATGCAGAAACGTTTCACACAGAAGGTAACTGTTCACCGGTACATATGCCGAAACAGTCTTTCCCTACATGCAGAAGATTTTTATGTCACCTCAGACCAGGTGTAGAGATAATGGCTCTCCTGAACTTTATGCCTGGCTATGTAATCCTCTATGTGTTTCCCTGCACTGGGCACAGACCTTAGTTTAATATGTGCAGCTCATTAGCATATTAATTAAATACATTTGGCATTGCAGTATGCACATACTGTTTTTTTTCTCGTGTTTATGCGCACATCAATCTCTTCTGTGCATTTGGCGTTGCGGTACTTGTGTGTATATGTTGCGTCATCTGCAAGCAGAGGGTGCACTAGTCTTTCTGCATTGGTCCGTAAGTCTGTACCTGATGCAATGGAGGGTTAAGTAACTTGCCAAGGTCACAAGGAGTGTCGGTGGGATCTGAACCCTTGCTTCTCTAGATTCCAGCCCACTATTTTAACCACTATGCGACTCCTCCATTTATGAACACAATGGGGCTACATGGAGAGTAGAGAGTGTGATGCCTCCATCCTAAAAGCTCGATTATATTATTTTTTGAGAACAGAAGTTGCTTTTTGCAGGAGCGATTGTAGTGAGGTCTATAGTAGACTTCCTGTCCAGGGAAGACTCAGTTTAGACCTGGCATTGGGCAAAGTGACTCTCGACCGCCGAGGTAAAGCCGCGGCTAAGATACATCTCAGAAGCAGAAAGAAGAACTGAGGCAACTGTTTGCAGAAACAGATGTAACTACAGGAGAGCGGGCCTCGGGAGCTGGGAAAGGGAAGCAAGACAGAACTGGAGCAAATTTTGGGAAGTGGAAATGACTGAAGCAGGATGTTCGCTGAATACTAGAGATGAGGATCCTTATGGTTTATTTGAACAACTTTCTGATTCCCAGCTACGACTCTTAGCTGAGCCCCAGCAATCCTGGAGCCTCAGTGGTGAGGCCGTAGTGCTCTCCCATCCAATCATTCTCCTGCTGCCCTGGCTCCCTCTGTTGCTGGCTGGTCCAGCCTTGACCTCCAAGCCTGTCCAAGCTAGAGCCACCATCTGTTTTGTCCTGATAGTCTCAAAGTCAACATCCAAGACAACAGCAGTAGTAGGTACAGATTACAGTATCCCTACTATCACCATCACCACCTGTGTCTAATCAGAGAGGCTTTGTACCCTAGAGGGTTTATTCAGATTAAATTGAGGTATATGAAAAGTCAACGAGGGACAATACTATTAAAAAGATCTTAGTACAACTGGTTCATTTTTATGATCAATATTTTGTGACACCAGTTGAAACAGTTTCTGTTGGAGGTCTGGTCAGCACAGGACTGAACGAGGGATGGCTCTGGTTAGAAAGCAGGTTAGGTAAGGATACCTAAGAAAACAGGAAAAGGCCAAAGACCTGTGGAGTTTAGCCTTAAGGATAAACTCCAAAAGCACCTCTCAAAGCAGATTGATCGAAGGTCCAGTGAAAAAGGGCTGCTGGGAAAAAGCGTTTCCAGCAAGACTGAAAGGTCTCAGTTTCTTGCCATGAAACATCAGTTCTGCATTCTGAGTGGATCTACTTACCCACAGGCCTGTGTGCCCTGCACCTGGACCAGGTCTATCTGCCTGTGAAGTTCACCGAGATTTGTTTTGAGAGTAGAATTATTGGTTCACTGTTGTCAAGATGAAAGATGACCTCTTTGTACCTATTACCCGAAGTAATGTCTAGACTTGTACCTGACCCGTTTGTCTGTTCTTAGGGATACTGGAATTCTATTAAACCACAAAAGGCAAACGTTTGCTGTCTTAGATAACATTTTTTAACAATCTCCATTGTTTTTCTTTTTTTTGATAAAGAAACAAAATTCTTGTTAACAAAATTTAAAAACAAACAAACAAACCCAGTCCCTACATATAGATTATGTGGGTCATTTTAGAAGCCCTATGTGTGATTTGGATATCTGAAAACAGCCATTCCGATGTCCCAGTGATCCATTTTAGAACCCCACAAACGTACACTTGTCCAGCATGATCACATCCATGTTACAAGGGGTATGTGGCACAGGCATGTCCAGAGCAGCCCAGGAAAGATACATTTACGTGCCCGATTTTAGAATGGAGCCACACATTTACAACCAGCAGCGGCTGCATCCTGGGCCGAAGAGGTATTTGAAAAGTGCTCATTTCCACCAGCAGTCAACAGTACAAGGAAGAGGAGACTGCCCCGTCACTCCCGCAATATTTTTCACCAACTCAAAAAAACCTAGTAGTTAACACAGCGAGGCCTTATTGTCTGCTGCGGCGCTGCTGTATGTTTTGGTGTCTAAAATGACAGGCCAGAGCATGGATGTAGTAGCATATACACACGTGTCCTGAAATACCAGCGGTGGCACATTTATGTGGCTGAG
This sequence comes from Ichthyophis bannanicus, assembly GCA_033557465.1. Taxonomy (NCBI): domain Eukaryota; kingdom Metazoa; phylum Chordata; class Amphibia; order Gymnophiona; family Ichthyophiidae; genus Ichthyophis; species Ichthyophis bannanicus. The sequence goes on along the minus strand of CM066047.1, from coordinate 57,723,061 downwards.
ACTGCAAATATCTAGATCTCGCACATCCATGTTTCTGAAATCAGCTGGTTTTCGGCATGTTCCTGCTTCCTTATTCTGCAGATCCCCATCCCTCTTACATTATAGCGAGCACATTTACCTTTTGGGGCAGAGAGAGGGTGATTTTAGATGGCATTTACTCATGTCCATCTTCACTGCTACCCCCCATCCGCTCCCCTCTCCCCCTGTCCCCTCCCCCAAGAATTTCAGATGTTTTGACAGATTTAGCACATACAGCTCATCACATAATTAAATGTTTTGACAGATTTCACATACACGGCCTTCACACTAGCAGAACGTTTTAAAAACTATATTATGCAATACATACAAAACCAGCCTGCTTAAATCTAAGGACGATCACCTCTTCTCTCTCCTCCACAAAACGAAATAGCCTCATTAGCCAAGGGACAATGGAAGCACACAACACTGCCTCACCGTTTTTTAAAATATAATCACCTAAACAATAACCTAATAAAAACAAAGGCCCGGCCATACTTAAAGGGAAAGGGTAAAGTTTTCATTTATGTGAACTTGTTTATTCAAGTCGATAACAAGCAGTTCCCTAATGATTAGGATACTGTGGTAGACCACGACTCTGTAATTTTGGATCACCGCTTTATAATTCTGCACCACTAACCTTCTTCCTGGAAGAAATACTGCAAGAGGCGTTCCCATTATTTTCTGTGCCAAATCTGGAGATTAATGTTTTACTTTCCAACTTGCTTTGTGGTGACGGCATTTGGAATCAGCTTTGCATTTTTCAGTAAACACTACAGCTTTCCATTTTGCTGCATTGTATCACTTCTAAATAACCACACTATTTTATCAATAATTCCGATAAGATTCTGAGCTTCGTGGGGTGCAAACACGCCTTTTTCCAAGGTGTCTACCATGGGTATGTACTATATATAACTGTATGCACGTGCACAAGAACTCTTCACTTATACATTTTTAATTGGTCTGAAAATCCAACATGTGCCCCCCTAAAGGCCAGATTTGAGAACCCTGACATGAAGACCTCTTTTTCAATGACCATACAGGGTTTGCACAGTTTATTTATTTAATTATTAGCATTTATTAATTGCCTTTAGGAAGAGATTCACCCAGAACCGTGCCTTCGAATCAATGCTAACTCCTGGCAACCCAGCAGCCCCTGGGTTTTCTCAGCAAGGTATAGCTGGAAATAGATTGCCTTGGAAGAAAACGCCTGGCAATAGAGGGCGAAGTGACTGGCCCAAGGCCACAAGGAGTGCCAGTGAGCTTCGAACCCTGGTCTCTTGGTTACCAGTTCACTGCTCTAATCACTAGGCTCCAACTCATTCAAAATACCACAGTCTGCATCCTCGCCCATGACTCTCACTTTGAACATGTCACCCCTCTCCTGGTCCGTTATCACTGGCTTCCTGTTATGTACTCTCTTCAATATAAACTTCTCACTTTGGTTCATCGCACACTGTGCACAGGTTTTCCTGTTATCTCCGACGCTCTGCTCCTTCACTTTCTGCACCACAGTCTCCGGAATATCCACGCTAATCGTTTACATCTCCCTTCCAGTTCTCAGGCCCAGCTAGTATCCACTCATTCCACAGAGTTTTATTTCCTTGCCCCTTGTCTCAAACCCTCACATACCAAGTTCAAAACCCTCCTAAAAACGAATCTTTTCAATACTGCACACAACCTACCAAGCTCATGACCATGGCCACTATATCGTCCCCCCCGTCCCTCCCTTCTCCCCCCCCCACCCCCCCCGTTCCCCTGGTAAGAATGTTTTTAACTTTTCCTGCCAAGAAATAACATTCTTCTCTGTCTTTGCATTTTAATTATGTTTTTAATTTTGTACACCGCTTCACTGTGTCAGTGAAGAGCAGTCTATCAAGTCAAACAAACAAACTCCTCTGCTCCACAAAAGATAAATCTTGATATAAAGAACTTACACTGAAGTAACAGCAGAACAACAGTGGTGATATACATAATTAGGACAGTGAAGTAAACTTGAAGATAGGAGAATTAAATCCTAGTAACAGCAATAATGATACAGTCAGTAATCTCCGCATTAACACAACACAGTAGAACATTCATAGAACAGAAATGTGATACAATGTTAGCAGAACAGAAATGATGCGGCATTATAAGCAGTAAAGTAGAACATTCATAGAACAGATACGATACGTCAGCATAACACAATGAAACATCCTAATGGGCAGCAGAGTGGACAAGCGCAATCAAGACAGACAAGACGGTTAAGACAAAGGCATTAAGATAAATGAAACTGGGTGGCTAGGTTGAGGGTAACTTATATGTGCAGGGTGTGGACATGTTTACTAAGCTGCGCTGCCTGTTAACGTGGCAGATAGCATGCACTATCTGGGCGTGGTAACAGCACAGAAAATTGCTGCATGATTTGCACAAATCACATTATCTGTGCAAATGGCGGGAAATTGGCAGAGAGTGGGCATGTCTGCGATGCGCAGTTACCATGCACATTAACAGCACACAGTAACTGCCAAAGTCGCAGATAAAACCACCTGCGTGGATGAAGTTAGCTGCATCCATGGTCCTGCTGTATCACACTGTCTGCATTTTCAGTGTGGTATCTGCTGAGTAAACGATGGGCACATCCCCAACAGACTTTTGTGGCTAACACCACGACATTTGCACAAAAACATTGTGCTATCTGCAAAACCCTAATGCAGTTTAGTCAACATGCCCGGGTGGTTAGTTACCACAGCCATTAAAGGCTTGAGAGAAGAGCCAGGCTATCACCTGCTTCCTGAAGTAGAAGTAGTCTTGACGTAGGTGTAGCCCCTCTGGGAACGAGTTCCATAGGGTGGGGGTACTTTGGAGAAAACTCCCTGTCAGGCGTCACATCATGGCATTTCCTTTGATAAGGGCATAGTTAGGGATTCTCCTTAACAGGCCTTAAAAGCATGCAAAGGGCCAAACTTATTCTGTAGGCACTCTGGCCCATTTCTTCTGAGAGCCTTGAAAATCCGAAATAGTTTTAAATTTGGCCCTGTAGGGTACTAGTAGTCACTTGGGTGTAATTTACTATCTGTCATATCTTTAAAGTCTATGGCAAACCTGAGGGACAGAAATGGAGATTCCCAAAGACTGAAAAAATACTTTTATTAGAACACCCTGGGCCAAGTTTAAAAATTATGCAAAATCAAATCACATAGAGCAAAGGAGCCTACAAGTCATCTTGCTTGCACAACTTTGAAATGATTAATGTTTTGTCCAAGGATTTTAATTTCCGTTAACTTCTGGACAGGAAAATATTGCATGGACCCCCCCCCCCCCATGCAATCAAAAATTGTACAAAAAAAGGGATGGGATTTCTGCCCAGTCTTTAAATATAGCTCTGTACATTTTCTCGTTCTGACAACCAAGAGCCCGATGACAGGTGGCATGGGTATCTTAATGTACAATGATCACTGCTGCCTTTTCGGACATGGAAGACTCAGCAGGTTTGTCTGCTGCTGTAATAAGACAGCGACAGTAAAGCAGGCACAGATGAATCTATTTCTTGGTCCAAACCAGCTCCCTGCACGTCACATCTCTATTAAAAAGCCGAGTCCTTGTGTATCCATATTAGGTATGAAATCCTTTCTCAGTCGGTGATTAAATCAAGTATGTGAGATTTTGGTTAAAATCATTGTGTCCAATCTGCAGGAATGCCGAAAGCATGCCAGGATTCTTGGACAGCCACCAAGCAAGAGCTGTCTTTCAATGTGCCAGTAAAAGCATTACACTGCTGGGTCATATATAAAACCAGGAACAAGGACTTCCAAACCAGCCCCGTTACAGACTATCATTCTAGCAAGAGACTTGTGCTGAAGCACATCTTTCATATTTTGTTTAAAACTTCTTTCATTTTTTTTAATGCCCTCATTTTAGCTATCCAAACCCTCCAGTGATGAGCTTTGCACCTCCACAGAGCTTTCCTTCCACAAACAGATCTCTATTCTAACGAGATCTACTTTTTTCCCCACTTCATTAGTTCTGGGCCGTTTGCTCTCTCCTGGACCTCCTAGCACAGCATACTCGTCACCTCTAGTCTTGACTACTGCAACTCCTTTTATTGCGGTATCTCAGCCTCCAAAACAAAAAGACTTCAGAACACAACCATCCAGCCTCTTGAACATGCCTCTAAATTTGACCATGTTTCCCCACTGCATATGCACTATCACTTCCCTTCTGCATTTGTTTTAAGATCCTGTGCCTCACACATAAAGTCTTCTACAACAGCATGCTTCTCTATCTTGCTTCACTCACTTTTCCATATGTTCTGTCATGTGCATTATATGCTTAGCTCAAGAGAACAAATTCTTCATTCCCTCTGTTTTCTGCCAGACTGGAATCCATAACACCTGCCCTATGGAACACCCTTCCACCCCCTCCTTCATATTGAACCCTCATATATGACCTTCCGAGCTAACCTGAAGACCCCTCTTTCAGTGTGCCTGAATGCAAAGAAGATTTAATGTGAAATGCAGAGTCATGCAGTTGGGATGCAGAAATCCAAAGGAACCGTATGCAATAGGGGGTGAGAGGTTAGTGTGCACGGACCAGGAGAGGGACCTCGGAGTGCCAGTGTCGGAAGATCTCAAGTTGGTGAAACAATGCAACAAGGTGGTAGCCAAAGCCAGAAGCATGCTGGGCTGCATGCAAAGAGGAATAGCTAGCAGAAAGGAGGGGGTATTAATGCCCCCGTGCAAGTTGTTGGTGAGACTTCACTTGGAGTACTGTGTTCAGTTTTGGAGACCATATCTCACAAAGGATATAAAAAGACTTGAAACGGTTCAGGGGAAGGCAACAAAATGATTTGGAGCCTGCACCAGAAGATGTATGAGAAGAGACTTGTAGAACTAAATCTGTATATCCTAGAGGAAAGGAGGGACAGGGGAGATACGAGACAGACCTTTACTTCAAGGGTATAAATGAACAAACAACCCTTTTTCAAAGAAGGGGAAGCTATAAAACTAGAGGGCAGACTATGAAGCTGTAAGGCGGTAAACATAAAAGCAACATCAGGAAATACGTTTTCACTGGAAGGGTGGTGGATGCTTGGAATGCCCTCCCGATGGAGGTGGTAGGGGCCAATACTGTGAATGAATTCAAAAAGGCATGGTAAACAGTGGATCCCTTTATAGCAAGAGGATGACATCAAAACAAACTCAAGTATCTTTTATACTCAATAGATAGAGTCTAACCTGCACAGATGGGCAGGTATAACCCTAAACGCAGGCATGGGGGGGGGGGTGACCTGCACGGAGCTGCAGTTGCAACCACTCTGGCCACCTTGCTGGGCAGACTAGAAGGACTATAGTAATCTTTATCTGCCATCATATACTATGAGGCCGATTCTGTACTGGCCGTCCAGCCCCTGTACCGCCAATCTGAATTGGGGCATACAGAGGTAGATCTGATTCTGATCCTGCTGCTGACCCAAAATGCCCTTTCCCCATAGCCTGACCCCCAATCCGGCCTTCCATGGCCAGGATCGGGCTATGGGGAACCCCCTTTGCCCCTCACCTGTCTGTCCCCTTAGAGGTGGAATAAGTCCCCCGTCTACCCTGCATACAGGACAGACCTCTGAATCGGCCCTGTATGTCCGGGGTCTCGCCCCGCCCTCACCCCAGCCCCTCCCACCCATCTATGGCTCCCGTACAACAAAGCTGTTCATACAGGGAGCCTTTGCACCGGGGCAGTAGGGGGACGAATAGCGGGGATATACATCCCGACAGGACGTACATTCCCACATTCATGGCACAGAATGATCCCCTATGTTACTATGGCAGACTGGGCTAGGATCAACAACAAAGCTTTAGCCATTTTTTCTTTTTTTCTCATAATACTTTCCTATCCATTTCATGGCTTTCTTTTTTCTCTAATACAGTGCAAATGGTTTTAAATTGTAAATGGATTTGCTGGCCCTCCTATAGGCGGTCTTTGAAAAAATGAAGTGAAGAAAGTAAGACGTGAAGAAAAGAGCCAACAACAAACAGAGGGTGCTATAAAAACCCAGAGAAGAAGGGGGAGGGGAGTAGTATTGTTGCTTTATGAAAGTCAGGACAAAGAACAAGAGCCAACTGGGAATTGTGATTCAAGGCAGAAGCGGCAGACGACTAACACTAACTAGCAGGGCTAGGTGTGGCTAATCAAGGGCTCATTTAGAAAAACCACCAGGTCAATTTTTAAACCTCATGATTAGCTTTCCTTTTACTAGCTGGCCATGGTATTTAAAGTTATGTCCAAATATTCAGTGCTGGCTGCTATCCAAATACCAGCACTGAATATCTGAGTATGATGTCATCCATAGCCATCCGCATAACTAAGGACAACAAAATAGATGTCCTAAGTTATGTAGAGAGTTATCCTGATAGAGGCGATATTTCAGCACCACTATCCGGATAAATTGTGTTCTGCCCTCCCTGACTTCACCCCCAGACCACCGTGACACTACTTGGATAGCACTGGCACGGTCTGTGATGATTTCTGGACAATGCCTTTGAAATCTGTGGCTGGCTCTGGTCAGTGCCATTTATGTTGTCAGGAGACGCTGCTAACTGGATAAATATTGGATCCAGGGTCTCTTGGTAAAGGGTGCCTTTCAGGGAAGCTGAAGCTCATTGGGGCAAGGCTGAGATAAGCTGAGGGTTTCTACTCAAGGCAGGGAGGAGATCCCATCAGGAAGGCTGCATAAGCCTGCTTCTAAGGGTTTGGTCAGCTTGACAGACAGGTGTTTTGGTTGCTACATGAAGTTTATGTCAGTGTGTTTTATAACTTGCTGTACATGTCTGCAATGACTCTTGATCTTTGGGTGGAGGTTGGAGGGGTTGAACTGTGTTGTTGTGCAAAGAAAATAAAGACACTGGTTTCTGCAAGTTCTTGGGAACCATGGTGACAGATATTCAAAGCAGATCAAAGACAGGTATGTGTGGCACTTCCCTATTCCCGGTCAAGATATAGAATAAAATAACACACAGGGTGCCTTATGGGCTATGTAGGGACTCAGTCAGACCAGAAATTCACCAATTGTTTACATATGTATAAATATGCTGAATGATCCAATTCAGAGAAAGTTCTGTTTGAATAAGATTCTCTTATTTTTACCTTAATATCAAATTGTTGGCAGTCAGCATAAATCTTCATAGGAATAAATACTGGACACAAGCAAGTTAAACCTGTTAAGAAGTGCAGGCCCCTTTCTGACCACCAAACATTAGTCAAACTTCTTAGGAAATGGAAAGAGAAAATTTGCTTCCTATCCAAAATTTCCCAGGAACTTCTATCTATGTAAGCTAGAAAAAGGAATGGTCATCGTGGGGAGGGTATAAAAAGTTCTTCTGCATGCAAAGCCCACCTTTCATAATACTGCAAGGCTTTATATGCACCTATAAATAAGTACTCGCATACATTTTTTCAACCCACTCGTGGATTTATAAACTTCTAACACATACCTTCTGTCACTTCTTTTCCAAGCTGAAAAGCTCTAAGCAAGGCTGTGTTCACAAGTTTTCTGGTCTCTGTAAACGTTGCCGTCATTCATGAATTTGAAGAACCTGTGTATTTCCCCTTTTTCCTTTGCTCTCATAAAGGGCTGTTCTCTGAGAGGCGGTGTGCTTGCATGCTTCTTAGAATGGGCATGCCAGATTGGGGGGTGGGGGGGAGGGTGGGTAGGCATATGCAGCAGTGGTGGCTAGGCTATTTGAAGTGTCTAGCTTCTACTGTTTTATTTAAACCCAGATATTCAGCACCCCCAGAGCTTAGCTGGTTTCTGATGCTCAATGTCCAGGTTTGCTAGAGGCAGTGTTGCTGTCTGGTTAGTGGTGATGTTCAGCCATCAACCACACAGTGAAATCCCATTAAAGTTAGGCAGCTATTCAGGGAACTGTTTAACCCTTCCAACAACACTAACCCAAGAGAACCTCCCCCTCCCACCCCAATGAAACCAGCCTTCAGCAGATAGCAAATAGAAGAAAGATTTTTCTCTTTTTTTTTGTTTTTGTTTTCATGTAGTGCACAGAAACTGTGGAATCTGTTGCCAGAGAATGCAATTAAGGCAACTAGGATAACGAGGTTGAACAGAGGTTTGGAAACTTCATGGAGGAAAAGAACATAAAATACTATCAGCCAATGCTTAGCCCTGGAAATGAGCTACAAGAAATTTATCTAGTTTTTTTGGGATCTGCTGGGCATTTGTGACCCAAACTGGCCACGTTTGGAAACAGAATGATGAGCTCAAGGACTCTGGTCAGATTCAGTATCACTCATCTTCTATTCTTATGAGTAGTCATATTAATAATGTTTTACGATACACAGTGCTGGGATTTTGGAAGTCCAAACTACAGCAGCAATAGGTGAGGTGTGAAGATAAAAAAAACATGGATTAGAGCAGTGGTTCTCAACACAGTCCTCTGGAACTCCCAGGCCAATCAGGTTTTCAGGATATCCACAATGAAAATGCATGAGATCAGGGCCGGATTTACCTATACGCCACCTACGCCGTGGCGTAGGGCCCACAGCTGACAAGGGCCCAGAAAAATAGCCGCCTTAAAATTAAATTAAAAAAAAAAAACGCTGGCTGCCGCCGCGGCAGCATGGACTGTTCCTGCGGGGCCCCCTCTGCTGCCGCGGCAGCATGGACCGACCCGCGGGGCACCCTCTGCCCGGCTGAATCGTCCGTCCCTCCCTCCCTCCCTCCGTGCCGGCTTTGAGAGGCGCGAAGGGAGAGTGTCTCCCTCGCGTCTCTGTTAAGCCCACAGGGGCTGATGGTAAATTTCCCATCAGCCCCTGCGGGCTTAACAGAGACACGAGGGAGACACTCTCCCTTCGCGCCTCTCAAAGCCGGCACAGAGGGAGGGAGGGACGGACGGACGATTCAGCCGGGCAGAGGGGGCCCTGCGGGTTGGTCCATACTGCTGCGGTAGCAGCCAGCGTTTTTTTTTAAATTAAATGTTACTTTAGGCCGATGGGGGGGGGGGGGTAGGACTGGTAATGGGCTATTGGGGGGGGGCTGGGACTGGAAAGGGGCTGGGGGGGGGGGTAAGGCTGGAGGTGGGCTGATGGGGTTAGGACTGGTAATGGGCTGTGGGCTGTTGGGGGGGGTTTAGAACTGGTAATGGGCTATGGGGGGATAAGACTGGTAATGGGCTGTGGGCTGATGGGGGCTGTCTGGTAATGGGCTATGGGGGGGCTAGGACTGGAAATGGGCTGGGGGGTTAAGACTGGAGGTGGGCTGATGGGGTTAGGACTGGTAATGGGCTGTGGGCTGTTGGGAGGGGTTTAGGACAGTTAATGGGCTATGGGGGGGGCTAGGACTTTAAATGGGCTGAGGGGGGGGGCTCACACTGGCGGGGGGCTGATGGGGTTAGGACTGGGAATGGGCTGTGGGCTGATGGGGGTTAGGACTGGTAATGGGCTATGGGGGGGTTAGGACTGATAATGGGCTATGGGGGGGCTAGGACAGGAAATGGGCTGATGGGGAGGGGTTAGGACTTGAGGTGGGCTTATGGGGTTAGGACTGGTAATGGGCTGTGGGCTGATGGGGGGGTTAGGACTGGCAATGGGCTATGTGGGGCTGACTGGAAATGGGTTGATGGGGTTAGGACTGGAAGTGGGCTGATGGGGGGGTTAGGACTGGTAATGGGTTATAGGGGGGGCTTAAACTGAAAATGGGGTGATGGGGGGTTAGGACTGTAAGTGGGTTGATGGGGGGGCTAGGACTGGTATTGGGCTGGGGGGTTGCTAGGACTGGAAATGGGCTGATGGGTGGCTAGGACTGGAAATGGGCTGATGCAGGGACTAGAAGGGAATGGATGCTGGGTGAGGCTGGAACTAGAAGGGAGCTGATGTTGGGGGAGGATTAGAATGGGATGGGGCTGGAAGAGTAAAATAGAGAAGGGAAAAATATTTTGTTTGGGAGGGATAAAAAATCTACAATTGGCCGGGTATTGGGAGAGTAAGTGGGGATTGAGGATGGAAGGGTAAAATTTGAGTGGATGAAATAGGAATGAGGAAAGAGCAAAAGGAGAAAGATTAGTATGTTAAAGCAGATGTAGAGAGAAAATGGAAAAAAACTAGAAGAGAGAAGAAAGGACAAATGGACAGCAGACAATGGAGAGTTAGCAGAAGACACGAAGAAACCAGAAGAAAGTGGCTGGAGCAATTGCAGCTGAAAAAAATGCACAAAAGGTAGAAAAATATCTCTTTATTTTGAATTTATTAATTGGAATATGTCAGCTCTGGTAAATGTGCATCATTAACGTCTGCGCTTTGTTTAGTACAAGAGCAAATTAATGTATAGTTTTATTTCTACAGTGTTGTACATTCCAAGTTTGGCTTTTGGGATTCCCAGTTTAATTATTGTCTTCCTGTTTCTAAATTGTGATTACTTGTTTGGTGATGGTCTATGTTCTGCATGTGTAACTGAGCTGAGGTGTTCTGTTTATATAATTCCTATTTGACATTGCCACTTGTTCTCTTTCCCCAGTAGGTCATGTATTGTTATTCTCTGAAATGTATTGGTTTAATATTTGCAGTGTTGCCTTTTGATAGGTAGGGTATGGTGCTTTGTGAGTCCTGGTAGTGCTGTCAGGATACGGCGGGTTTACTATGGGTTCTAAATGGGCAGCGTTTGTAGTAGTTCCTAATGTGTCTGGCAGTTGGCACTAGATTATAGTAATGTAGAAATCTTTTAGTCTTTCTTTATCCATACACTCATTAAGAGGCACGTTTACTAAAAGTTAGTATATGGTAACATTATGCAAATATTTATGCAAATGAGGCCTCTTATGCAAATGAGGTTCCCGCACCCCCCTGTTAAATACTAATTGTGGGGGCCCACAATTTTTTGTTGGCGTAGGGCCTCACTCAAGGTAAATCCGGCCCTGCATGAAATAGATCTGCATACAATGGAAGCAGTGCATGCAGAACTCTCTCATGCATATTCATTGTGGATACCCTGAAAACCTGACTGGTCTGGGGACCACTGGTTTAGAGTTTCACGAAAGATCAAGCACATGGCAGATTCAGACGATGCTATAAAGTGATGCTAAACAACCTGGCATGTGAGTGAAAACTATTTAATAACTCGGGGAATGCAGGAAAAAAGAAAAAACATGAGCCAGGAGTTGACGGATATGGTATAAATGAAGAACATGAAAGCACTTATTGAACAAACAAACCAACACGCGCGCAAGCACGCACACACACTGGAATACTATTCTCCAAGAAATGGAAGCCAAAGGTGTGCTAAAGAAAATGAGATAGAGCTTTGTAGAATAATACAGACCAGAGACCTTAGTACACATGCAAATGCAGCAACTGAGACAGAAGGAGAGTTCTAAGACTCAGGAACGGAACCTGGAAGAAAGAAATCCAGATGTGGCCGCACATTTCTGAGGACGGTCCAAGAGAATGTCATAACTGATGGCGTGACAAAGTGCTTTGTTAAGGAGGACAAAGGCAAACTATTCTCCATGGAGAACAAACGATTGTAGGATTTAGAATTTCCTGGAATCCCTTCCCTCTCAGGTTCCAAAGTCCTCTGAAGGACAGAAAGCCTGAAACTGCATGACCTCTCCATCTCTAATAAGGCAGGCTAAGAATTACTTGGAGTCAGAATAGTCACACAAAAGCTGCTGTTAGGCAATTTGTTGCACTAAAACGGCTTTGTAATTGAAGCACAGTAAAGCACAGTTACTTACCTGTAACAGGTGATCTCTGGGAACAGCAGGAATTAGTCCTCACATATGGGTACGTCGGTACCGACGGAGCCCGTGCGGGAAAGCTCCCCAGCTTCTTAGAATAGAAGCTTTTGGGACCTCCCACTGCACATGCGCACTGCCTTCCCGCCTTCCTGAACAGCTCTCCTCAGTTTCGAGTTTATAGCTGAGTCAACAGAGAGAGGACAGGAAGATAGATAGATAAAAAAATACAACTCCTAGGGGAGGTGGGTGGGTTGTGAGGACTAATTCCTGCTGTTCCCAGAGATCACCTGTTACAGGTAAGTAACTGTGCTATCTCCAGGAACAAGCAGGAATAAGTCCTCACATATGGGGACTCCCTAGCTTAGATGCATGGGATCCCCTGTAAAGGTTCGCCATCTTCGTATGGATCTCAGGCATCCATTCTGGGAAGGTGGGCAGGAGTTGTTTAGGAATGGAACAGGTGCTTGAGGACAGCCTGGCCAAACAAGGCATCCCGGCGGGAGTCCTTGTCCAAACAGTAATGGGCTGTGAAGGTATGAACCGAGGCCCAGGTAGCGGCTCGACAGATCTGATCTATGGAAACAGAGTGCAGATGAGCCATAGAAGTTGCCATGGCCCTCACATTGTGAGCAGTGACATGGCCTTCCAGAGAAATGTTTTTGCTCTGGTAAGCAAAAGAAATACACTGAGCAATCCAATTGGAAAGTGTACGCTTGGAGACTGGAAGTCCCAAATGGGAAGGATCAAAGGCCACAAAAAGTTGAGAAGACTTTCGATGTGGCTGAGTCCTATTAAGGTAAAAAGCGAGAGAGCTCTTTTACAATCCAGAGTATGAAGGTTCCTCTCTGCATTGGATGCATGAGGAGCTGGAAAAAAGACAGGTAGATATACCTCTTGATTAAGATGAAAAGGCGAGACCACTTTAGGCATAAAGTGGGGATTCGTCCTAAGGACCACCTTATCATGATGAAATCTTGTGTAAGGTGGATTAGCCACTAAAGCCTGCAGCTCACTGATGCGGCGAGCCGAAGTGACTGCAATGAGGAAGATGACCTTCCAGGAAAGAAATTTCAAGGAGGTGGAAAACATTGGCTCAAAAGGTGGCTTCATAAGTTGACCGAGCACTAGATTCAAATCCCATGCGACCGGGGGTGGTCTGATGGGAGGTTTAGTGAGAGTCAGGCCTCTCATGAATCTTGCAACAAGAGGATGAGAGGAGATAGGTTGTCCATTTATATGTTTCAAGGATGCTGCAATAGCACTTAAATGGACTCTTACCGAATTCGTCTTGAGGCCTGCATTGGATAGATGCAGGAGATAATCAAGAAGAGAATTCAAAGGAAGTGCCAGAGGGTCAAGACCCTGCTGAGCACACCAAATGGAAAAACGTTTCCATTTGAAAGCATAGGAACGCCTGGTAGAGGGTTTCCTAGAGGCAGAAAGGATATCTTTCACTGGTTGGGAAAGATGAAAGTCTTGAAGGCTTAAGCCTTCAGTAACCAAGCACTGAGGTGAAGGGATTTGGGGTTTGGGTGCCACAAAGTCCCCTCCTCCTGAGACAGGAGGTCTGGCGCAGCTCCCAGATCCAAGTAGGATCCCTGGGAGAGCTGTAGAAGTAGAGGGAACCACACTTGGCGTGGCCAGCGTGGAGCTATGAGGATCATAGTTCCATGATCCCTCTGGAGTTTGAACAGAGTCTTGGGAATCAAAGGAATGGGTGGAAAGGCATATAGGAATGCCTGACTCCAATTCAGGAGAAAGGCGTCCGTAGCCTGAGCTCCCTGACACGGAGTTCTGGAACAGAACCGGGGAAGTTTGGCATTCCACGGACTTGCAAAGAGGTCTATGTCCGGGGTCCCCCATTCCTGAAAGATTCGGTTTATTTGGTCCAAATGTAGGGACCATTCGTGTGGCAGCAGAACTCGACTGAGCCTGTCTGCCCGAGAGTTTTGAACTCCTGGGAGATACACTGCTAGCAGGTGAATCTGATGCTCTCTGGCGAAGGCCCATAGTCTTAGAGCTTCGTTGCAAAGCGACAGAGAGCCCGTCCCTCCTTGTTTGTTTATGTAAAACATGGCCACCTGATTGTCCGTCTGAACTAGGACAGTGAGGTTGGCTAGGAGGGAGTGGAAGACCTTGAGGGCAAGGTAAATTGCTCGCAGTTCCAGAAGATTGATATGAAGGGTGGTCTCCTGTAGAGACCAAGTGCCCTGAGTGGAGAGAGTTTGCAGATGGGCTCCCCACCCTGTTTGGGAGGCATCTGTTGTAAGGGTTGCTTGGGGTAGCAATGGTTGAAATGGAGCCCCCAACAACAGATTCTTGGTGGAAGTCCACCAGTGGAGGGACCAAAACAGACGATCGGAGGTTTGTATTTGGTCTGAGAGCGCTCCTGACGCCTGAGTCCACTGAGTGGCCAGGGTCCATTGAGCTGCTCTCATATGAAGACGAGCATAGGGCACCACATGCACTGTGGAGGCCATATGACCCAGTAGGCGTAGCATTTCCCTGGCTGTCAAGTGAGTGCTGGACTGAGCTTGGGAGGCCAAACTCAGGAGGCGCTGGCCTCGAACATGTGGAAGGTAGGCCCTTGCAGTGATGGTGTCCAACTGGGCCCCTATGAATTCTAGAGATTGAGTAGGGATGAGTTGGGACTTGGGAAGGTTTACTACCAGTCCCAGATACTGCAAAAGGCTCCTTGTGTGGTCCAGGGAAATCTGGGCCTGTGACTGAGTTGGAGCTCGGATGAGCCAGTCGTCCAGATATGGGAAGACAAAGATTCCCATGCCTCTTAGAAATGCGGCTACGACTGCCATGCATTTTGTGAATACTCTTGGAGCAGAGGCTAGACCGAAGGGGAGTACTCTGTATTGGAAATGTTTTCCCTGAAACAGAAAGCGAAGATACTTTCTGTGGGATGGATGGATGAGTATATGTGTATACGCATCCTGTAGGTCTAGAGAACAAAGCCAGTCCTGACCCTGGAGGTAAGGAAGGAGAATGCCGAGAGACAGCATTTTGAATTTCTCCTTGAAGAGAAATTTGTTCAATTCTCTCAGATCTAGGATTGGTCTGAATCCCCCTGTCTTCTTTGGAATGAGAAAATAAGGGGAGTAGAAACCGGACCCTTGTTGAGGAAGAGGAACCTCTTCTATGGCCCCTTGGGCAAGAAGAGAGGAAACCTCTTGACCCAACAGGGTTAGGAGAGATGGGGGAGAATTGAATGGTCTCACCATATGATGGGGAGGAAGGCTGGAGAAATGAAGTTTGTAACCCTCTCGAATGATAGAGAGGGTCCATTGTTCTGTTGTGATTTGTTCCCATCTGGGAGCAAAGTGAACCAACCTTCCGGGTATGGTGAGAGGTTCTGGTTGTGTTAGAACCAGAAGTGGCAAGTTCCCTAGGAGCAAGTCAAAACCCCTGAGGGGTTGGAGCCTGCTGAGCTACAGTAGCTGCTGCAGGCTTAGCTCGTGCTTGTTTGGATTGCTGACGCTTAGCAGTATAGCGAGGTTGAGAAGACTGCTGGCCAGTATTTGAAGCAACTCTGGCCTTCTTATAGTAAGGCCTTTTAAAAGACTTTTTCTTAGTAGGAATTGAAGTGGACTTTGAAAGTCTTTCCAAGGTGGCATTTTCAGCATCCATCTGGGTGGCTTTGATTTGCCACTCTTCCCCAAATAAGTTCTCACCTGTACAGGGCAGATTCCGTAAGCCATCTAGAACCCAAGGTTCCAGATCAGAGGCCTGGAGCCAAGCAAGACGTCGGGCTGCAATAGCAATGCCCGAAGCCCTACTGGCTCCCTCAAAGGAATCATATGCTGCCCTATTAGAGAACTTAGAAACCTCTAAGAGTTGTTTCACTAGGGAAAGGAATCCCTGCTTTTTATCCTCAGGGATAAAGGGGGCAAAATGCCGCACCTTTTTGGCAAGTTCCTCCAGGAACATGCCCATATAGAGACTGTAGGAATTAATCCTGGCTATAAGCATACTAGCCTGGAAAATTTTCCTACCAAAAGAGTCCAAAGTCTTACATTCCCGTCCTGGAGGGGTGGAAGAGTGCCTTTTGGTACTCCTAATCTTCTTCATTGCAGACTTCACCACAATAGAGTGGTGGGGCAATTGAGTCTTTTGGAAACCAGGAGAAGGAGGGACCCTATACATGGTGTCCAACCTACGGGAATAAGGAGACAAAGTCAAAGGATTTTCCCAGAAATCCATCAGTTGTTCTTGAAGGATTTCATGGATAGGCAGGGTAACTGCCTCTTTAGGGGCCTTTGAGTATCCCAAAATATCCAGTTTTTTGGATCTGGGTTCCTTTTCAGAGGATGTGGTAATAGAAAGGGCTGTAGCCATATCTAAAACAAAGTCCTGGAAGGACAAATCCTCTGGAGGGGACATTCTCCTTTTAGGAGAAGAGGGCTCCTCAGGTAAGTTGAGTGAAAACTCAGCAGAATCATCAGAGGAGTGAAAATCCTCAGAGGAATCGGTGCTTTCCTCTAACGCACGATACGCGTACCGATCGGTATCGATATCGGGCGTATCGGGTATGGAACCGGTATGGAGCGAAAGCCCATACGGTACCGACTTGCGTTTAGAGGTGGACGGCCTCGATACCGGCATGGCGGACGATACCGGTATCGGGCCCGGAACCGCTGAAAGCGGAACCGATGGCGTTGCAGCTTTAATGAAAGCCATGACGGCCTGCTGCATGGACTGTACAGTATCGCCCATGGACGCCATAGCTGCCTGGATGTCGGTACCGGAGTGACCCGGTACCCCAGAGCAGGCTAACAGGTGATCTGTCGAGGCCGTAGCATCGATATCAACCTGAGACCCCTGAATTGGCGTTTTTGGAAGTTGGACTTCCCGCCGGGGTTGTTTGGCTGGGGCAGGGTCCTCAAGTTCTAAGCTAAGAGCCTCTCGATGCTTTGAAGGAGATTTGCTCTTTGAGGACTTGCCCACAGAAGGTTTGGTTACCTGAGATCCATCCGGAGAAGAAGACCTGGATGACTGTGATGCTGTATTCTCTGAAGCAAACAGCACATGGAATTTGTTGGCCCGGTTCTGCAGCCCACGTTTAGACATGTGGGAGCAAGATGGGCAGTCCGGTATGGAATGGTCAGGCCCCAAACATTTCAGACACCATTCATGGGTGTCTGTGACTGAAATAACAGCATTACATTTGGTACACTTCTTAAATCCAGGGGCTGGCTTCTCCATGAGGAGAAATTGAGTAGGCCGAGAGGCCTCTCTGAAGTGACCAAAAAGCTAAAAAATAAGAAAAAAGAATTATAATTTTTTAAAGAAAGAAAGAAAAGACCGGCGATACCGGTATCGGTATGGGGAAGGCAGGTACGCGGTCTAAAGAAACAAATAAAATAACAATTTCTTCAGCGGTGACAGGAACACGACCTGCTGGCTCCGCGGAAAAAGAGAAACTGAGGAGAGCTGTTCAGGAAGGCGGGAAGGCAGTGCGCATGTGCAGTGGGAGGTCCCAAAAGCTTCTATTCTAAGAAGCTGGGGAGCTTTCCCGCACGGGCTCCGTCGGTACCGACGTACCCATATGTGAGGACTTATTCCTGCTTGTTCCTGGAGATACAGACTGATTCTCAGTCTGCAACTGGAGTGAAATATAAAGTACAAATGCATTCTTTTTATTAAAGAATCTACAAATAATTTTCTAATGAAAAACTATTTTGCGTCCGCTTATGACACTTAGGGGGTCCTTCTTACTAAAGTGTGTAATGTAATGTGCATTTAATGCTAGAATGAACATGTGGTAAATGCAAAGGCTCCACAGTAACTGTCCAGGGTATAGCCAGCATGTTCCCGGCAGTTATTGCATGGACATATCACCTAACGCAGACCACAGAGGTATCGTATGTGTACCCACGCTAACTGCAACACTGACGGCATTTATTTATTTATTTATGCTTATATATTTATGCCTATATAGCTCCCTTGTCCCCGAAGGGTTCACAATCTCTGTTTTTGTACCTGAAGCAACAGAGGGTTAAGTGGCTTGCCCAAGGCCACAAGGAGCACCTGTAGGACTAAAAACCCCATCCTTCTGGCCTAAGGTTGCTGACCTCTAGTGGGATTTGAACCCCTGCCCCCTCCAGCCTGAGGCCCCAACCACTCCCTCTGAGATATGTTCCGCCATACTAACCTCAATGTGCTCTCCATGCCAACTCTTTGTCCCTAAAACATCCACTGCGTGATTTGCAGTTACCACAGGAACTGGCATGTAGTAACTGTCATGAACATGTGGTAACGGTTACCTCATGCTAACATGCACATTAATCTCTTAGCACACTTTGGTTTACTAAGGTGCCCTTTTACCAGTTTTTCCCTTTTTCTTAGTATTTAACAGAGAAATCTCTTCCTATTCTCCTAGGATTCACATTTGTTTGTATAAATGAAAATGGTATTTTTCTGGTAGAATAATTGTCAGAATATATAAAAGCATGAGGTGATAAGATACATGCAGTTAAAATGAGAGGGGGTTGGAATTTAATCCCTGTCTTGGCAAACAAGGTCTAGATTTTGTAATTATCCACACAGCTCTTGTGGTGGTGTCCTCCTTGTCCACTCTTTCTCCTTATGGTGCATATGTTTGTGCACTGCATATTAGCAAGTGAGTTTTGATCACTAGACTAGGCTGTTCACCTTGGTTTACTGTCCTTTATGCAGTATGGTGGTACTTAACTTACGTTCTTCCATTTCATGTGCCTGTTTATTCACTTTTGATTTTAGTTATTTTGTCTTTCATATGTTTTTAAGGTTTACTTATTTTATTTACTCTCTCTTATGCAAATTTTATTGATTTAGATATATTTTATATTGTCTTGATCTGACTGTATCTTAATATTGTTCATATAACCCTATTTTACTCGGTTTTAATTTTTATTTATGTATTTCTGTTTTTATGAGGCTTTACCCCCTCAGGAAGACACATGCCGAAATGCATAGGGGTTTTCTGCAATAAAGGTTGAACCTACTAGCCTTTACTCTCTGCTGTTTGTCTGTTAGAGAAGGGCCTTTCCCTTAGCTCCCTGAACGTTCAGGTAGCAGTTCTGGCCTGTTTCCAGGATCCGGTGGTGGGCAAGTCTCTGGCCTTGCACCCAGACATCTTGCGTTTTCTCCAGAGGGTTCAGCGTCTGCTTCTTCCTCTCCAGTCTGATCTTCCTGGGATCTGTGTCTGGTACTCAGGGCCCTGATGGTGGCACCCTTTCAGCCATTGAAATGCACTCCCTTAAAGGATTTGACACTCAAGACTGTCTTCTTGGTTGTGATTTGCTCCACAAGGTGGATTTCTGAGCTGCAGGCTCTGTCTTGCCAGGATCCTTATCTATCCTTTTCGAAGGAGGCCATTTCCATTTGGCCTGTGCCTTCCTTCTTGCCTAAGGTGCATTCTCACTTTCACGTGAACCAGGTGGTCCGCCTGCTCTCCTTCCCAAAGAAGCAATGTCACGGGAAGGATAAGGATCCTCACCTGGTGGATGTCCAGAGGGCGCTCCTTCAGTATCTGGAGGTTATGAAAGATATGTATAAATCCAACCATCTTACACAGGATGTGCAAGTGCTTGTTGACCCCCTTGAGGTCCAGGATGGGTTGGAAGGAGCCATCCTTTTTTGACAAAAGCATTTGGAGTCGGTTCTTTGCATTCCAGGATGTAAATCATCACCTAGACACAGAGGTAGCAGACTAAAGATTTGCTCAGTGTATAAAAGTTAATTATTGAATCTCAAAGTTACCTTGGTTTATACATACTATTACCTTTTGCAAAGTTCTGTTTCACTGTACAACAAAGTGCATCTCTATGCCCTGTTAAATTTGCTGGTTTGCTATAAACCACTTTGAATGATTGAAAGACGCTATAGAAATAAGCTTAAATAAATAAAATTAAATATTATTAAATATTAAATAAAATAAAATTAGGAGTGCAGGAGTAGCCTAGTGGTTAGAGCAACTGCCTAGTACCCAGAAGATCAAGGGTTCAATTCCCACTGGCACTCCTTGTGACTTTGGGCAAGTCACTTTACTCTTCATTGCCTCGGAAGAAAAGGCTGGCAATCTACTTCCAGTGATACATTGCCAAGAAAACCCAGAGGTAGCTGGGTCGCTATGAGTCAACACTGACTTGATGGCACTAAAATAAATAAATAAATAAATTAAATTAAATTAAAAAATAAATAGCTGAAGTGAATGGTGTCTAGCACCCAACAATTCTTGGTAACCCGGTCTATTTCTGAAAGAAAAGGCAAAGCCTGCCTCCAACTGGAGAAATCAGCCCATGTGCTCCACGAAAGAATTGAGAACAAGCGCTAGGACCAGCAGCACAGGGGAAGAAAGGTTTTTCAGGTCAGTAATGACGAGAGCCCCAAGACCCCTGGGAATGCAGTCAGCACACCCCTGGTAAAAGAGCGGAGGTTGATGAGAAAGGAGCTCCAGCCTGCTTCACAGGCCCCTTGGACATGTCTTCCAGAAGGTGATAAGATTTTCTATCATCCAGGTCCTTCATCACCTTCTTCAAATCAGCTTCAAATAGAAGCTTCCCTTTAAAAGCAAGTTGGGCCAACTGGGCTTTGGAGGATGTGTCTGCTGCCCAGTGCTGCAGCCAAATCCAATGCTGTGATACCGTTGTCAGGGCACCATTCCTGGCCACGAAATGTACCAAGTTATATATGGCATTAGAAAGGAAGGCAGTAGCCAGCTCCAAAAGAGGGGTAGTATCATCCGGCGGAAGAGACAATCCACTGGAGCAGGGCTTGAGACATCAAGCTGGTACATACTGCCAGCTGCAGAATAGCCACCGCTATGGTGAACAGGCTCCTCAGCAAGGAATCCACCTTACAGTCCTGAAAATCCTTTAAGGCCGACCCGCTTTCCATAAGAATGGTAGTCCATCTGATAACTGCCATGACCTGTGCATTCACCATGGGAATGCCAAACCACTCGACACACTCCTCCTCCAGAGGCAGGTCTTGTCAGACAAATCTGATTGATTTCTTTGACTGGGTGATCAGGGAGTTGGACTGAGGGAGAGCCCTAGATGTGGTGTATTTAGATTTCAGTAAAGCCTTTGACACTGTTCCTCACAGGCGACTTATAAACAAACTGAGCACCCTAGGGATGGACCCTAAAGTTACTGCTTGGGTTAGAAATTGGTTGGGTGGGAGGCGACAGAGTACAAGTAAATGGAGCTCACTCTGAGGAGAAGGATGTTACCAGTGGTGTGCCCCACCTTGGTCCGATTCTTTTTAACATCTTTGTTAGTGATATAGCAGAAGGGCTGTCGGGTAAGGTTTGCCTCTTTGCGGATGATACCAAAATCTGCAATAGAGTAGACACCCAGGAAGGTGTAGATAACATGAGGAGGGATCTAGCTAAGCTTGAAGAATGGTCTAGAATTTGGCAGCTGGGATTTAATGTTAAAAAAATATAAGGTCATGCATTTGGGCTGCAGCAATCCAAGAGAGCAATATAGTATAGGAGGTGAAGTACTTTTGTCCACTAAAGAAGAGCGGGACCTAGGTGTGGTTGTGTCTGATGATCTTAAAGTAGCTAAACAGGTAGAAAAGGCGACAGCAAAAGCTAGAAGGATGCTTGGGTGCATAGGGAGAGGAAAGGCTAGCAGAAAAAAGGAGGTGATAGTGCCTCTTTATAAGTCTTTGGTGCAACCTCATTTGGAAGTATAGTGTGCAATTCTGGAGACCGCACCATCAAAAGGATGTGAACAGGATGGAGTCGGTGCAGAGGGTGGCTACTAAAATGGTTAGTGGTCTTCATTATAAAACATGAGGACAGACTTAAGGATCTTAATATGTACACCTTAGAGGAAAGGCGGGATAGAGGTGATATGATTGAGATGTTTAAATACCTTCGTGGCATAAATGTTCAGGGGAAGAGCCCCTTTCAATGGGATGAGGGTGAAGGGGGATAGATTCAGGAGTGATATGCGGAAATATTTCTTTACAGAAAGAGTGGTGGATCTGTGGAATAGTCTCCCAGTGGAGGTGGTAGAGATGACGAGAGTGTCTGAATTTAAAAAGGCATGGGACAAACACAGATAATCTCTAAAGGAAAAAAGGGGACTGTTGTTGATATGGAAGGACAGACTAAATAGGCCATGTGGTCTTTTTCTGTCTCCATTTTTCTATGTTTCTATGTTTCCTCCAGGAGAGCACAGATCTTCTTACACCCCCTTAACCCTTTAGGTAGGGAGTCAGGAGAATCCCACTCCAACCAATCATATCCTTGATCACACCCAGAAACGGGAAGAAAGTAGTGGATTTTTGCACCCCTTGAAGGAGTGGGTATACCTTTGGCTCCTGCTTCATGCTGGCAAGCATCCGTCACGTTCAATTAGGTGGATCACATCAGCCTCTGCATAATCTTCTGAAGGTGAGAGCACTTCCTCATCCACATTAGAACCCAGTATCGAGTCATCTGAATCAGAGTCATAGCCAACATCTCTGATAGTTCCCAGATGTTCCTCATCTCCAGGGGGCGCCCCTCATTGGGGACACTTAGCCAAAGGTAATCTAACAGGACTTCCCCTCTCAGCTTGCCCTGCATGAGACTGTGCCCGGAGGCAGCCAGAGGCCACAGGGTCTGAATTTCCATGCCAGAAGGACCAGGCCTGTTGAAAAAAGGAAAAGAAATCTGGGGAGGAAATCTGGAGTCCAGAAGCTCTCCTTTCAGACATGACTCTCCAACACTAGGGGGAAGAGCTGCCACAGACCCCCTACATAATGATGAGCGGCTCACAGCACAGTCGCTGGATCCTCTGGCTGGCTGAATATCCTTACCCATAGTTTCATCTGTCACCTCCCACCCTGAGGCAGGCAAGGTTGGACTAACTATATCCATGGCTGAGAGGGGGAAAACAGGCCCTCCAGGGATGACTCAGAAGCTGCCATGGAAGAAATGCAGAGTCCAGAATCCAGGGACAAGGCACCTCGCTTGCCACAGGTCAAACAACATTTCCTGGAAGAAGACAGAGTTAGGGCAAGTATCACAACAGTACACATTAAGGCTGCATTGGCCCACAAGCACACATTAAGTGTGCTTTTATGTTACATGCATTACAGGCGCTAGGGAAGGAGCATGCTTTGAAGCCATTCGGATGGAATGTGTATTTGGAATGCACAACCACCAGGCACACAATAGGTAAAAATGTTACTGACGTACAGAAAACGGTGGGAAACCCCCACACCATGCCAACAGTCACCAATAGTCCACCTGAGTGGCATCCCAAGAAGATGTAATCAGAAGCCCCCAACAAGGACAATGAGATGGTCAAGACTTGGTACTCACCCTCTGAGAGTCCCAGGCAAAGAATCCATGCTAGACTCAGCTCTACTTCCCTGAAACTGTTTTACAGGCTGGTCAGCTTTGCAGCACTGAGTTTAAGGTGGCTGGCAAGCAGATCCCTCTGAAAGCCTTCTGCAACCTTCTGGAGAGAGCAGGGAGGACAGAGGAAGAGCGAGAGGGGCTAGAGGAAGAGCGAGGGGGGCTAGAGGAAGAGCGAGGCTGCTGTACTCTCCCAGATCCTTCCAATTTGTGGCTGCTCAACAAGCTCTTATCATAAGAGCGTGGTGCTGAAACAATTTTCCCTCCTCCTATGGCTACCAAAAAGACTATAGTTTAGTGGAGCCTCCCAGGTCACACACAAGTGAGATAGTCACCTTTCTGTACTCACAGTGGTCGTTCACGAATGTTTAATCAATCTCTTTTCCTCCCAATCATCAGATTTTCTAGAGAGAGGAGAAAATCCATCCACCAACTGCTGGAGACAAAGAAATACTAAAGAGACCTCTGGTGGCTGAGGCGAATAGAGGCATAGGAGTGAAGTCATTGAATCCTGGGCTTTTCATTGGTTCTTTTTCTCCACCAATCTACTGGTAGAGGAACATAACTCACTTGTCTGGACTGGTCTAGCAGGACGATATGGAAAGTTATTTACGGAAGGTGTTGAAAGTTCTAGAAGATGGCATTCCTCCTATCAGTAAAGCCTTTTTCCTACTTGCCAAGGAAAGTCCCAAGGGAGATCATGTCGACAGCTTAGACTTGTTTGTTCTTCTAGAAAGATCAGTGTTAGATGAAGACAACAGAACTATAGAACTAGTTACTTTTGTGTTTTCCCAAGATAGAGATATCTCCTGGCTTTATTTCCAGAAGAGTACTGTCCCATTTATGGTACACTGGATATAACTAGAGGTATGCAGAAGTAGAGGCATATGCTTCTGGGTATGCAAAGGGAAGCTATTTTCTTGGTAATGTTTCTTTTTTTGTTCTAAGATTTCTTTGTAAGTATCTATTAAAAATTGCTAAAGTGAAATATATATTTTTGAACCTTCGCAACTCAGATATTTCCTCGATGCTAAGAAAACAGAGACTAGCTCTTAGAGTGTTGGGCTTATTCATGTACAGACTGGTTACAACTTTGGCGGTCAAATTTCTTTTGTGATTTTATACTGCATTGTTAAACTGTTTCCCCCAAGATTTCCTCTTTGTCCCCTCTCCATTATAATGGGCTTTGTTTTAGAGTATATAGGCTGCATTTCTTGGTATGTTCATATCTAATGGTGGTTTGTTTCAAGTTTATATGCTTGATATTCTCTGAAATTTATAAATACAAAGTTAAAAAACAAAAATAAAAAAATGCTGGTGTAAAAGTCCATGGCCATTTTGTCCCCACAGCAATTTTCAATGCGAAGTTTGAAAATTGACCCCTTTGGTCTTTTCTATGGATGCTCATTCAGTAGAATACATTTGGCTTGTTAGCACGCATTTAAAAACATGTAGTATGCACTAAGGGGCATGTTTACTAAGTTAGGCCAATGGTTAACATGTGCTGCTTGTAACTAGGTCCGATGTTATTCAATGGGACCTAGTTACAAATAGTGCATGCTAACCATTAGGCCAGTTTAGTTAGCATGCTCCTAAATTGATTCAATGCATATTAACCCACAAATTAACATGCATTAATTAGCATACATTAAGAAGTTCTCACACACTTTTATTTTAAATGAAACAAACAGAAAAAATGTCCAAAAATACCAAGGGGGGGAGGGGAATATTCAACATGACCTGCTAACTGTGTCAATGATGGTCACTGGGCTATTCAGTGGCACTTAACATGGTTGGTGCGACAGAATATCCGGGGTGCCAGTTGGCATCGGGGTAGAGCAGAGGCTGCACGCGGTGATAACCAGGCAGCCATGATATTGAGCCTCTGCCTGGTTATCTGGAAGTGGCGAACGTTAGATACCTGAAAGGTAGCCTAACTTCCACAGCAAAAGCTAACTAACAGCGGTTGAATATCACTATCGCTCGATTAAGCTATCTGCTATCCTGCTGACCCGGATATTCAATTGCAGTGGCCAGATATGGCCCTGGCATGGAATATCCGGGTCTTTAGTTCAGTGACAACGGCTAGTCCTTTAGCAGTGCCAGCTGCCGCCGCTGATTATCAGGCCTCAACATTTTTTGCCTTGTGCATATCCCTAGTCTTTTGCCATAGGACAAGATGAACAGAACAAAGCTTTCGGGTCCGATACCGAAAGGATTAGCACAGTCAGCGGACCTGGTCGGGGTAGCCAGCAGCACTACTACCCGCCTATTACTAAGTGGCGAAAGTCAGAAACAGTAGACTGGCCAAGCTTTCACCACTGCCCAGTTAGCTTCATGGCAAGCCAGGCAATTAAGATATTGAATGCTAGGGTCTAATGTCCAGCAATGGCGGCTAGTCACTTTAGCTGAATAATCGGGCCCTTCAAGAATCATGCCCTTGATAGCACCTTTCAGCATTCTTCATTTTATTTCTGAAGTGCTCTAGAGATTAGAATAAGTGCTGTAATAACGTTAATCTTCCACATCTATCAAAAGCATTACAGAAGCCGCAAATTATATATGTCCCAATAGTGTTGCCACAAAGCACTAGCTACAGCCACAGCTTATAATTATGACAGTAGTTTGGTTATTCCCATACTACGGAAACATACACTGATTAAACTTTGAGGACAAGTCATTATGGGAAGTGAAGAACAGAACATGGGTATACCAGGAGCTCCTGTCACACCAACGATGACTTACACTATGTATGTCTGAAATAAAATTCTATAGCAAGTTACAGATATGTTTCCATTGCCACAGAGCAGGATGAAGATCTCAAAATGTGTGTGATCCAACCCAATGTGTACAGGAGATAGTGAGCATTGAGTAAAATTTCTTAGTTTAAATTACCGGTATATGCATTTATAATAGTTTATTGTATAAACAGGGCACTAGACTTAGATATGCCCATTTTTAAAGAATAACTTGTAATAAAAGAACATATACTGTAAGCATTTCAAACAGGACTGGGACACAATCTACACATCCGTTTTGAGCCATGAATGCTTCAGACATCAGATTGTGAGGTTTTATTTTTAAGTACCTACTTAGAGTACATGCTGAACTGAAACTTGTCCCATAATTTCATTTCCCTTTTAAAAACAATATATCAAAATATTCAATGTGATGGAAAACTAGACTGGAGACAACCTACTGCTGGTCATGCTGTTTGCCGACATCACAGCAGCATATGTATATTTTGGAAAAAACCTGTCACAATAACAATGCTATAGGTAACTATGCCGCAGTATGAAGGGTAATGCAAGTAATCCGATATCCCCTGATTAAAACAATGAAAGGCACAAAACCAAAATACACTCATTCTGGATCAGCTATCTAGTTGTTTTGAATCGTTAAAAAGTAATGGGTCTGATATTCAAAAAAGGTTTATCCCGTCAGTAGAATCTGTTATCCGGATAACCTCCAGTGAGGCCGACATTCAGTAGCACCGTCTGGATGCTGCCAGTGAATATTCCCACCGACTGCCAGGGCAATCTATGGGCAGAACTGGAGAAGAGCCGGCGCTTATCTGTACAGGTTAAAAGCAAGTCTACATCTATGCAAATTGGCTATTTTATTTATTTAACACTCATTTTTATACCGCATCTTCCAGAGATCAGTTGCGGTGTACAAACAACAACATTTAACAAAGCTAAGTTTGTTTTACATAGAACATCTTAATTTTACATAGAACATCTTAACATATCAAAAATAAACAAGGTGAGTTTTTGAACTGGGACCGTGTAAAAACAGTTAACTAACAAAGTGGAGTATCTATATACGTAAATAGCTCCTGGCACAGACTGCAAATATCGGATATTCAGCGGCATCTGCCCTCTGGATACCACCACTGAATAGCTTGTATATTTTGGCCACAGAGGCCATTTACAGAAACCACTGACCACCATGGACTATTAACCTAAGTGGTTTTAAAATACAGATATGCTTTAAACTGAAAGCGTCATAACCTTTGCATAGTGCTGGAAAGAGTTTTGTGTAGTACAAGTGGCTGCAGGGAGCAAAAGCAGGAGCATTTGCATAAAAATAGTGAAGCTGATATTTAGCCGAGCAGTGAACACAAACTTTGAAATGACCCTATAAGTACTGTGGGTGCGACTGCCGGCTCTACACACCCTGATGCTAACCACCTAGAACTGAAGCATACTGGCGGCATCCCAGGGCAGTGTGGAGGCGATGCCAATCGCTAACCATGCAGCTGCTAAATCCAGCAACTACCCAATTAGCAATATGCGGTGAAAGCCAGGTGCAGGCAACCCTGGCCTAACTTTCGCTGCATATTGCTAACTGGGTGATGGCTCCATATCAGCATTGCGCAGTTAGCAATTGGCCTTTGGGGCAAAAACAGATATTCAATGTGAGGGCCAGATATGACCCTGGCACAGAAAATCCAGGTTTAATGTTCAAGCCACCGGTGCTGAATACTGGGCCTTGTGTATCTACATACAACTAACTTCATGCTCTTTTCTTAAACGGTATCATATTTTGTTGCGTGGAAACAATCTCCATGCCCACATGCCAAGACCAAACATAAAAGCATGATGCCAGTTAAAGATCAACTGGCCAATCCCATCTGCCCAGCCTATTCCAGCCACACAGCTAAGAATATAAGACCGGTAGCCGGCAATGTGGTCCGAGTCACCTCCAGACCATAACAGAGGAGATATAACTTGCTCTTTTCAATTTTATGCTATGTAAACCACCTTGCTGTTGTAACAAGGCAATGGTACATCATTTTAATAAACTGCAAACTGCTGTAAAGTGAGAAAAAAGCACAAGAGCGTACATTTTTACTACTGAAACACTAATGCTACTGACTACAATGTATCGGACATTTGGATATAACCAGCACGGGCCATTACCTTGCAGAAAATCAAGTCTATGCACCTACCAGCAATCTCCTGCAGTACCCAAACCGTCTGCTGCCATCTTCCCCTGTCAGCATGAATGAGAAGGTTTCACTGAAATAAAAGATGGTCAGAGGTATCACTGCTGCAGAGAGGACAAGAGGGCACTGCAACATACTCTCAATGCAAAACTAAAAATGGTATTGTTTTACATATTTAGCTTATGCCTTTTCCTTGGTAGCTCAAGGCAAGTTCCATTCAGTAGGTATTTCCCCATTCCCAGAGGGCTTACAATCTAAATTTGCAGAAGTGGAGGGATAAGTGATTTGTCCAAGGCAGTGGATCTCTACTCGGTCCTCAGGACATACCTAGCCAGCCAGATTCTTAGGATGACAATGAATCAGCACGAGAGAGATCTGCATATCACATGGAGGCGGTGCTTGCAAATCTCTCTCATGCATATTCATTGTGATTACCCTGAAAACCTGACTGGCCTGGTTCGTCCTGAGGAGTGGGTTGAGAATCCCTGGTCCAAGGTCATGAGTGTCAATGAGATTAGAATCCTGGCTTGTCTGGTTTTCAGTCTGCTGCTCTATCCACTAGGCTACTCTTCCACTCAAATCTTTGGGAGTATCTATCAGAATCTTTCCCTGATAGATACTCCCAACAGGTATTTTATATGAGGGACGTACAAATACTGCCTCAGTCTTTGCCATACATGTGCACAGAGTTATGTAGCTTTGAATATTGGGTCCATTGCTTTTACTGTATGTATCTATATATCCCTCAGCAGATGTAAACATTATTCAAGTGGCTATGATATCTTTTATATAATATATGCTTTTTGGGGGGTATTTTAAAAGCCCTATTTGTGATTTGGATGGCTGAAAATGGGCATGGAGACATCTCCAGAGGCATTTAGAAGCCGGCTCTGTGGAGATCCCCACGTGACGATGTCCAAGCCTAAACAGAGGTGTGGTGGAGGCAGGACTAGCGCATGGCTTGGAGGCACCCTAGGTGGACCCTCCAATCCTGCTACCCCCCGTGGCCCCCATGCTCCCATTGTCACCACTGCCACGCCTCTCTGGGGCCTACAGTGACAGCAATAGTCCCAAAACTGCAATACAGCACTTGCTAACCCTCTGACGCTGCATCGCAGTTTCCTTTGGTTCACAATGTGGCGTTTCCGCCCCTCTCAGACGCCACTTCCAGTTTTGGAGGGAGACATAAGAACATAACGGAAGCGGAAATGGCTGTTATGAGGAGGAAACGGCAACGGAGCACTGGAGTGTAGTAAGCACTGTATTGTGGTTTGAGGGCTATTACCGCTGTGGCAGATCCTGGAGAGGGGCAGTGGCAGCAGCCTTGGAGAGCCGGTGCCCTGGGTGGAGGGCGTGGCAGCGGCAGCAGCCTTGGAGAGCCGGTGCTCTGGGTGGTGGCGGCGGCAGCGGCAACAGCCTTGGAGAGCCGGTGCCCTGGGTGGAGGCGGCGGCAGCGGCAGCAGCCTTGGAGAGCCGGTGCCCTGGGTGGAGGCGGCAGCGGCAGCAGCCTTGGAGAGCCGGTGCCCTGGGTGGAGGCGGCAGCAGCCTTGGAGAGCCGGTGCCCTGGGTGGAGGGCGTGGCAGCGGCATTCCCAAGAACCTGGATGTCACTGCCTGATCTCAGAAAGGTTCTGGACATCCGGAGTCGTGTCTAAAAACCTCCGTGCTGCTGCAGAGAGGCCTCTGTCAATCTTACTTCTGAATGCACCATACCTGGAACAAACTATTCAAGTCAGCACATCAGACTCCATCTGTGGCACTGTTCAAATTCAGGCTAAAAACTCACTGCTTTGAGACTGCTTTTGGATCCTGATCCCCTCCTGTGTGTTTCCTTACCATTCCCCTAGTTATATCCTAATCCCTCAGTTGCTGTGTTGTCTGTCTTGACTAGTTATGAGCAGGGACTCTTTCTTACATGTTTCTGTACGGCACACCTCGTAATGCTATAAAAATGGTAAGTAATAACAGTTTCTTACATGTTTCTGTACGGCACACCTCGTAATGCTATAAAAATGGTAAGTAATAACAGTTTCTTACATGTTTCTGTACGGCACACCTCGTAATGTTATAAAAATGGTAATAACAGTATACTATATTCTTGACCACTACTTAACCATCAAACCTTCACACCCTAACAGCTGCAAAACAATTCTTTGCTGAAGCATGACGGTTAATGAAAAGATCCTATTTTTCTTTTTGAAACGCTTGCCAAAGGATGACATTTTTAAAATACAAAGATGTATAAGAGCTCTAGTCATTCCCCACATCCTAGCTCTTATTGTCATGATAAAGGATTTTATCAGGTAGTGAGTGTTATACTTCTTTATAGGAAAAGGCATGCATGAATGTTTACCTGTTGTAATCTGATACTGGCGTCCAGTCTTTGGCGTCGGGAAAGCAGAACTGTGGAATAGCTTTCAGACGCTCTTCAGCCTCACGCACTTGCTTAGTTGGTCTTTCCAGCTGGGATTGGGAGAAGTGAGATACTATTCAGAGAAGTTAAAATAATTGCATTCTATACATCAGGTCATCCCCCATCATCAACGTTTATCAGGAGAAAAGCCTTCTGTGCAGCAGAACTGATTAAAACAATTATAGAAAATCTCACGCTTCTTCCCATTTTTTACCTCTCACTTATATATATGAACAACGGCTCCTGCGGCTAACAGAATCTCTGAACAGATAGTTTAGATGCTTCAAGTCAAAGCAAGGACATTTAAGAATGGTAGCCTCTTACAGCAAACTAAATCAAACTATTGCTTCCTGGCAAAGGAAATTTAAAAATATTGTTTATGTTTACATGTTTCTATTCATTTTGCTGATTCTCTTGTTCTTTTCCTTATCACCACTAGATAATCCAGTAAAGCAACAATTCTGTTTCCTTACCTTGGGGAACTGATATGTCACTTCAGGAATGTATGTATTTTTGGAAGGTTTCTTCTTCATCGAAACCACCACAAAGTACTCAAACAGTTCTCGCTCCTGCCACTCAATCAGCTCCAGCTCCAGTGTGCGATAACTAGGAGCTTTCTTCAACATGGACTGAATGTGCACCAACCGCTGGCGCCGGGTATGTGCTGTGGCAGGGTAGAAGAGGTCAGAGAAAACCCCTTCAGTACTCGTCTCTAAATGGCTTGGCTAACTTTAATGAGTTTTTCTAGGCAAATGACACTGCTCTTTGAGAGCAGCTGCTCACTTTTGCAGAGAAAGTTCTTTTTTTTTTTGCCACAATGGTCTTACAAATTAATTTTCTCACTTTCACATATGGCCCGTTTACGTTTTTGGTCTCTCTTGTAAAGTAAATTTCATGCAGAAAGTTTCTGCTAAAAGGTACACACCAACCTCTCTGCTCCAGCCTCCCAACTGCTACTCCCTGTATCAGACCAAACAGAACAAGCCCCTCTTCCCCCCACCGCTGTGTTTCTTCTAGATGTTTCTGTCTCCAATAAGCAGTACCAAGGCCGAATACCGTGACGAAAAGAATTCAGATCATAACTAGCCTTTAACAGTTTGAACTTTAGGTACGTTCTCATCTCTCTGTGACTGTCTTTATGTTTATTTCTTCTTATTTAGTTTCCTTGTGTTCTTCTCGCTCCGTTTAAAGAGCTTTAGTGTCGGTAGGTTTCTCCGTATTCCCTTACTTTTTGGGGCATGTTTACTAAAAGGTAGCAGAAAGTTAGCGCATGGCTTTGGTGTGTGCCAGAAAGCAGCACAGGGCCTCGCGCTCAAATTTCAATGCTACCCTTGCAGTATGCGTCGAGGCGGCTACCGGACAGGGGTGGGGGGAAATCCCCACTGTGGCACAGCTAAGAAGGGTCTTTATAGACCACGCTACCCGCATTCAGTGCAAGTACTGCGGGTGCAACTAAACTCACTTCAATGGGTAGGATTAGTTGCTCCCACAGCTGGTTTACCACGGTGAAGCACGGTAAATTCCAGAGGATGGCCGTAACCCCCCTGCAGTTAATGTGTGGCCCCATGCTAACACCACGGACCACACGCGCATTACCAGCCTGGGGCTTAGTAAACATGCCCCTTTATGTCTAAATCTCTGCAGATGTATTTCCTGCCAATATTTATGGAGCTGAATATTTTGTAAAACTTATTTTAAAACATGGACTGCTATCTTTGGTTCCAAAAACCTGATATTGGCATTAAGGATAAATAGCTGTAAATTAAAGTCAGCAAATCTGAGAGTTACAACAAGCCTCCATTACACTCCTACGTTCAGCATCAGAATACATGAAGAAGAAATTCACAAGGAAGACTGGAGTCAATCCCTCACCTTTAAACCTGTCATCTGAATCGCTGTCACTCTCGCTGTTCTCATCTGCAAAAGAGGTGAAAATATAAATCTCCCTCAGGCCCAACACAGAAGATCAGCAGAAAACTAATGTGTAACTCATTAAAAGTCGTGGGGCATTATTCAGCAGCTGTAGACAGCACAATTAAAGCAGCTGACTATCGCCGCTTTAAATTATGCCCAGATAGTCAGTGTTGGGGCCATATCCGGGCAGCGGCACTGAATATTCGGTATGCCTGGAAAGCAATTTACCTATCCAGTCAGCAGCAATATTCAGCTGTTGGCCAGATAGCTAAACTGGCTTAAGTTAGGCCTTCTTTTTTTGGGCCTAAACTTTAGCTGGTTTGGGTTAACTGGTTAGTGGCTGAATATTATTATTGACAGTAAACCCTTAGTGCTGCCCCCGTTCCACCCCCCAGAACGCCCTGACGCTACATGGTTAGCATTGGGGCATTTAGCAAAGAATTCCTTAAGTTAAAAGCAATAAAATAAGGAAAATTAGAGTTTCAATGGTGTCATATGCTACCTTGGCCCTACAATTCCAGCAAATCTGAATTTTAGAGACTGGTGACAACTGATCAGTGAAAACTAAGCATTTGTTATCTGCCTTGAGTTGAAGCATGAAGTCAGGTCACTGAGGGATTTGAAATGGGGATGGCTTGGGTCAAAACATGAATGCCCTGATCCATGAACTATCTTGAGAACACAAGAAAAGACCTAGGGGAACAGCCTCAAGGATATCCTCCAGAATCACATTCCCAGGGAACAGATTGGTTGGACTACCAGTAAAAAGAGGTTACTGGAAACAAAAAAAAATGTTCACAGTAAATTGAAGGCTATCCAGTTTTTAGTCACAGTGTTTCAATCCCATGTTCCAACTCTGAATTGGTCTGTGATCTAACTTGCCTGCATCTGGACTGAGCCTACATGCCTGTGGACGTTATAGATCATGTGTTTGGAAATGAAGCTATTGGTTCCCTATTAATAATATTAAAGGTGACCTATTAGTAGCAGTTACCTGATATAACCTAAATAAAGTGTCTAGACCTGTACCTAACTGATCTATTCTTCAAAAACCCACGTGTACACCTTGCAAGGGACCTAACATGAGGCTTCTGTTAACTTTATTCTGATATATTTGACAATAGAGAATAGATGTGCTTTCCAAGTGACACTTTTTCACTGTAAGATGGTGTTTCAAAGTGTTTTCACATACAAAAGAATGTTGCGGATTTGAGCACAGAAAATGATAGGAGTTCTATAGTGTGAAAATAAGTCACATCTAATTAGCTTTACTGGCTTCCTCCTTTCTCTTCCAAATCAAATAAAAAAACAGTGCTGGGATCCTGCTGCCCCAAATTACCCAAGGAGTTTTCCTCTATTTTAATGGACCTTCCCTTCCACTGCGCCTAGTCTGGTCATTGCATCAAGGATCCTGGGGTCAGAGGCCATGCCCCAATAAGTGTTACTTCTGAAAACCTATATCATGGGTTCTAAATATGGCCCCCTCAACAACTTCCTCTCTCTCTCTGCAACATCCTCAATCCCAGCCAAACCCCAAACCTAAATGTTCTAACATAGCATCAATGCCATCGCATCATCATTTAAACTAGAATTTTCCTTTGCTACAACTTCAGAATATATATTTTTAAGCAAACAGTATGCAGATGCATAATATTTTAGACTAAAACATTTGCATCTATTGCGTTCAACTTGTTTTTATCTGTTACAGATGGCTCTATTTAATTTTTACTTTGTTATATTTATTCATATCTTAAATTGAAATTTTAAAATGACCAAGGATGGTGCACACAACCACTTGTTAGGAGGTAGTTTCATAAACTGATCTGTTACATGACTAGCAAGGTCAACCCAAAGACCCAAAAGTTACTATTTTATCCTGCCATACCTGAGAACTAGGTTTAGTTCCTACAGTCAGATTCCTGGCTCAGGTCCTTTCTCTTTGGGCTGGTCTAGAGTACCAGAGCTGATCTAAAGTCTCCTCTTAAAGCAGTATCAGCTAGTTAACCAAATAGAAACAATGCAACTAGCAACTAATTAGAGAAACTACATCTTGATCACCCAGTTACCAAAGTTTACCGTAATTGGCCAAGGTAGCTGAAGATTTAGGAGTAAGAAAACAGTCCTTTCAGAAGGGTGGGGACAAAAATGGTCTTCATTAGTTCTGTGTATTAATGAAAGGTTTATCAGAAACAGGTAGAAGACTTAGTTTGATAATGTACCTCGTAGAGATGCAGTCTCAACATTTGACATGGAAAGCTTCTTTAATCTTTTCTTCCCTCTTTTAGCACTGTAGATAGAATTAATCCTTTGTACAAGCTGTTGGACAGAAACAGGAGATAACAGTTAACATGCTTTAGGACAGCAGAAACAGGCATTGGCAGATAAGTAGATGAATATATACCGTAGAATCAAACTTTGTTTTGAAAGATATCTTAAGCTGTTTTGCATTGCCACCACTTCACAAATTCTACTCTAGCTCATAAGAATCATTTGATATTTCCTAATGGCAGCCATGATGCTTATTTCAGCAGCCAATAAAATAGTTTGTTTGCAATAAGAGATGGTATTTTAAGATTTCTAACCAATTACTTTTCCAAGGCTAATATTTCAGTATTATGGCATATAGGAAGTCTGTTTTCAATATCCTGAACTTAGTTCAAAAGAAGATGAACAAATGGAGACATTCATCAAAATTAGATATATAAAAGATCTTTTGTTTTAAATTCTATCACAATCAATGCTGAGACAAAGATGAAATATGTGACGGCAAATTAGGTATTGTCATGCCGCAAGGGATCGCATGCATCAGTGATGCCGAGAGCTATACTATCAGTAGCTTAACTACTGGCAGGGTCTCCCAAGATGAACAGGTCTGAGCTGAGGTGCCAGACTAAGACAAACCACCCATCTGGGCAGCAGCAGTATGGACGGCATTGGCAGTGGAGGATCACAGCTCTGTGACAATGGCAACAACATTGGCATTACCTGCATGGAAGAAAGGCCTGGTAATCTACTTCTGTGTCTTGCCACAAAAACGCAATGGAGAGTCACAACAAGAATTGTGATATAGTGCTGAGAGATGAGCCCTTCAAGTTGAGAGATACTCAGAAGGCTGCTGGGGAAGAGCTGAATACTCTTCAGAGTAAAGCCAGCATTTGTGATGCAGTTGGAATAAAGCCCTCTAGATGTCCGACTACTGATGTCGCAGTGCACGAGAGTCAGAAGCTGTGAAGATTCTTACATAAAGGGATATGGGATGTTTGAAGCATGAACCAAGGGAAGCTGGGGGTGGTCAAGAATGAAATGGAATGTGCATAATTCGATCTGTTGGGTGTCAGCGAACTGAAATGGACTGTGAAATCAATTCACTGCTTTGGATATGAATGAGAGCACTAGAAGAGTTATGGGATGACATCAAGAAAGCGGAGCTCCAAGAATGAAAAGTCTCTGCAAAAAAGTGAAAAAGCAAACATCAAAACTGGATGACTGAAGAAACACTGAAAACTGCTCAGAAACACAGAAAAGCTAAAGCCAGAGGCAAAAAAGAGGTACTCACAGAAATTCCCAAAGTGCAGCAAGATGAGACAAAGAGAAGTACTACAATGATGCATGCAAGGGAATAGAACCAGAAACTATTAAAGGAAGAACATGATAGGTTTTCCTAAAGTTACAAGAGTTAAATAAGAAAATTCCAGCCTCGAACTGGAATGCTAAAAGATGCTCAAGGGTCCATGTTGATGATGGTGAGAAGATCAAGGAAAGATGGAAAAAAATACAGAGTCATTATACCATATACCAAGTGGATCAAAAGCAGTTTCAACTAGTACATTACAATTGGGAACTGTTGGTGATGAAAAAAGTCATTGAAGCAGCATTGAAAGCATTTTCAAAGAACAAAGCACAGAGCATTGATGGCACTCCCGCTGAAATATTACAGCAATCAGAGGCAGCTTTACAGTACTTACAAGGCTCTGCCAGAAAATTTGTAAGATATCATGACTAACTGACCAGAAAAGTTCTCTATTAATACCAATACTGAAAAAAGGAGATCAGACTGTGGAAATTATTGTACAATTGCTCTATCACACAAGCCAGCAAGATTCTACTCAAGATCATTCAGTGAAGACTCCAACCCATACCTGGAAGAACTGCCTGAAATGAAAGCAGAGTTCAAGAAAGGGCGAGGAACAAGAGACATTGTGGATGTGAGATGGATCCTTGAAAAGACAAAAAGATATCTACATGTGTTTTATTGACTACAACAAAACCTTTGATTGAGTAAATCATGAAAAACTCTGGGCCACATTAGGAAGCATCAGAACACTTGATAGTTCTCATGAACAATCTTTATACTAATCAAGAAGCAACAGTTTGAACGGAACAAGGAGAAACAAAACTGTTTAAAATTGTCAAAGGTGTATGACAAGGTTTCATACTTTCCCCATATTTGTTCAATTTATATGCAGAACAAATCACTAGAGAAGCAGGACAAAATGAAGATCACCGAGGTTTGAAGATTGGTAGAAGACAGCCACCTTTGCTGTGCTAACGATACCCTGTTACTGGCTGAAAGTGAAGAAGATATAAAAAATATGCTTATCAAAATCAAGAAACAGTCTTAAAATGGGCCTGAATATTAATGTGAAGAATGTAAAGATCCTAACTGGCAAAAAAAATCAGTCTCATCCTTGATGGAGAAGAAATAGACAACTTTAATCTGCTTGCATCAATAACCAATAATGAAAAAGTCCAACAGTCAAGAAACCCAACGACATATTGCTCTTGGCAGAACACCTATTAACAGACCTACATAAGATTTTCAAGTGCAGAGATGTATCTCTGCATACAAAGATTTGACTTATCCAAGCCATGGTATTATCAATAACATCTATGGATGCAAAGGTTGGACAGTAAAGAAATAAGACAGGAAAAAAATTGATGCCTTTGAATTACAGTGCTAGTAAAGAATCTTGGGCACAATTTTCAGATGTCTGCATTTTGGAAGGGCAATATTTATTTATTTTATTTATTTAGCTGTATTTATATCCCGCTTTTCACTGGGTCAAAGCGGTCAACTGGGGGATACATTTAACACGAGGAGATATGAGACACATACGCTAATACTTACAGGGAGCATGGGCAATGGAGGGTTAAGTGGCTTGCCCAAGACCACAAAGAGTGCCTATAGGACTAGAAATCCCAGTCCCTCCGGCCTGAGATTGCTGTCCCCAGGTGGGACTTGAACCCCCGGCCCTCCGGCCTGAGGTACCTTGTCCTAACCACTAGACCACTCCTCCCATTCACCTTGTGCCTTGGTGGCACATAGCCCTCCCTGCTGACCTCCAAACTGGATATTCAATGTTGCAGCGACAGCATTGAATAGCCAGTCACCGCTGTACATGCCAAAAGCCACTGAAGCTAACTGGGCAGCAGCGACATTGCATGCTGCCCGTTTAGCTCCTGCACCTTAAAGATAGGCACGGGGTTTCCCTCGCCTATCTTTAAGGCTTTTTCACCTTTTGTAGAGATTTCTCTACAAAAGGTGAAAAAGCAAAAATGGCCAAAATGGATGACCAAAGAAACTCTGAAAATCGCCCAGAAATGCAGAGAAGCTAAAGCCAGAGGAGAAAGAGGGGCAATTGCAGAACTTAGAGATTTCCAATATGCAGCAAGACAAGACAAAGAGACGTACTACAATGATGCATGCAAGGAAATAGAAGCAGAAACTATTAGAGGAAGAACAAGATCAGCTTTCTTAAAGCAATGAAAGTTAAAGAAAAAATTCCAGCCTCGGAATGTTACAAGATGCTCAAGTATCCATGTTAAATGATGCTGAGAAGATCAAGAAAAAGTGGAAAGAATATACAGAGTTATTATTTATTTTATTTTATTTATTTAATGTCTCTTCTATACCGCGCTCTTTAAAAATCAGTGCGATTTATAGGTAACAGATTTGTGCAGTGCAGGCCTACACTGGACTTACAATAAAAAGGGAATTATATACAGGGTTAACAGGGTAACTATGTACAAGATAACTTGCTGTCGTATGTTATGAGGACAGCTCGACACTATTTACACATCAGCTATATACATGGTGACGAGGCAGGGGAGTATACCTCTACCTGTCAAAGGGATCGGGGTCTAACGGGCTGGGCTGCAGACTCGTGGAGTGGCTGCGTCAGGGGCATCAATCTGGGTCCAGAGTGTGACTGACTGCAGGTTGTCATTTCATTTTAGCATCTGCAAGGTCCTCATTCTACAGAGTCATCTTTTAGGATGTTCTCACCTCTTTCAATCGCACAATGGCATCTCCCACCTCAGAGTGCTTATATGATAAAGATCAAGTGGACCGTTTCAACTTTTTATTTATTTATTTATTTATTTACATTCTCGTATATACCGCGCTATTCTGCATCAGTGCGGTTTACATTGAACAAATTGAAATTACATTGAACAGGGCATTATAACTTGGAGATAACTATTTTACAGGGAACATGGGCTATGGAGGGTTAAGTGGCTTGTCCAAGACCACAAGGAGCACCTGTGGGACTAGAAACCTCAGTCCTTCTGGCCCAAGGTTGCTGTCCTCTAGTGGATTTGAACCCCCGACCTTCCGGCCTGAAGTACCTTGCCCCAACCTCTAGGCCACTCCTCCACTCCACAACTTGTACCATGATCAGGAACCACTGGTGATGAAAGAAGAAGTCGAAGCAGCATTGAAAGTCTTATCAAAGAACAAAAGCACCAGGCATTGATGGCATTCCCATAGAGGTCTTACAGTAATCTGATGCAGCTATTACCATACTTACAAGACTCTGCCAGGAAATTTGGAAGACGATATTATGGTCAACTGACTGGAAAAGATCTGTGTTTATACACCAGTACTAAAGAAAGGTGATCCAACTGACTCTGAAGATTATCGCACAGTTGTTCTGATCCCACATGCCAGGAAGATTCTATTGAAGATTATTCAGCAGAGACTACAACCATACCCAGAACGAGAACTGCCTGAAGTGCAAGCAGGTTTCAGGAAAGGGCGAGGAACGAGAGACATCATCACGGATGTGAGATGGATCCTTGAAAAGACTAAAGAATACCAAAAGGATATCTATATGTGTTTTATTGACTACAGTAAGGCTTGTGATTGTTTAAACCATGAGAAACACTGGGCCACATTAAGAAGTATGGGTATACCAGGACACCTGATTGTTCTTCTTGCACAAACTTTACATTGATCAAGAAGCAACAGTTCAAACTGAACAAGGAGAAACAGAATGGTTTAAAATCAGCAAAGGTGTATGACAAGGCTGCATACTTTCCCCCTACCTATTTAATTTATATGCAGAACAAATCATCAGAGAAGCATGACTGTATGAAGACAACAGAGGTATGAAGATTGGTGGGAGACTCATCAATAACTGCTATGCTGATGATACCACATTATTGGCTGAAAGTGAAGACAGTCTGAAACATTTGCTTCTCAAGATCAAGGAACATAGTCTTAAAATGGCTTGCAGCTTAATGTAAAGAAGACAAAGATCATGACAAAATCAATAAGTTCATTGTTGATGGAGAAGAAATTGAAATAGTGGACAACTTTAACCTACTTGGATCAACTATCAATAAAGAAGCAACATGCAGCCAAGAAATCCTTGCATTACTCTTGGCAGAATGGCTATGAAGGACCTAGACAAGATTCTGAAGAGCAGAGATGTCTCTCTTCATACAAAGATTCGATTTGTTCAAGCCATGGTATTTTCAATAACGTCATAATGATGCAAAAGTTGGACAGTGAAAAAGATAGACAGGAAGAAAATTGATGCCTTTGAATTATGGTGCTGGTGATGAATACTGCCTGAAGAACAAACCAGTACTAGAGGAGATCAAACCTAAGCTTTCTTTAGAAGCTCAGACAAGACAAGACTTCGACTTTCATACTTTGGACACATCATGCGAAAAGAGAGCTCATTAGAGAAAGACATCATGCTTGGCAAGGTAAAAGGTCAACGTAAAAGAGGAAGGCCAGCAATGAGATGGATCGATAGAACAGCAGTGGCTATGGGTGCCACTCTGTCAACAATGAGCCACTTGACTGAAGACCAAACACAGTTTAGGACAATTATCCAGAGGGTTGCCATGAGTCAACACTGACTCGACGGCACTTAACTACTACATATTTAAGGCACAGATAGCTAACCGCGCAGCATGCAATATCGCTGCTGCCCAGTTAGCACTTGTCACCGTCCCCACTCTGTCCCGAACACCCCGGATAGTATTAGGGTGCATAGGGGACTTATATGGGGATATTCAATGGCACTAACCATGTAACTCCCGTTGAACATCCCCAGTTAAGGAATTTACACAGTTTAACGGGCTGTAAACTGTGTAAATGCCTTTCAAATATTGGGCCCATTATGTACACTATGGACTTCCCGATAAACAATGGTTACTAAAGGAGATCAAACTTAATTTTTCCGTAGAAGCTCAAATGGCAAGATTTTGACTTTGCATGATGTGTCCAAAGTATGAAACAGAAAAATTATAGAAAGATTATGGAAGGATGACACACAAAAGAGGAAGACCATTAATGTGATGGATCAATACAATAACAGCTATAAATGCCACTCTATCAACAATTAGCTGCCTGACTGAACCGAACACAAGGTTGCCATCAACTGGATGGCACGTAACAAAAACACAAAAAAACCCATTCAACTCAAGACTATATTAAACTAAAGCTATGGCATTATAAACCTCCATTTGTGTCCCTCCCCTACCACTTGCCCTGCCACTGAGATATGCACCATCACTGCCAAACCTCTGTCAGTGACTCTACTACAACTATTACCACTACTTATCATTTGTATAGCGCTACAAGGCATATGCAGCGCTGTACATATAGATGTAAGACACAGTCCCTACTCATCAGAGCTTACAATTTAATCAAGATGGAAATCACAAAAAAACCTGGGGACTAGCATATGGCAAGCTACACAAGTAGTGAACAAGAGAGAGGAGCATCAGGATCCAAAAGCAACCTCAAAGAGGCGAGTTTTTAGCCAGGATTTGACTAGAACTAGAGAAGGAGCCCAACATATTCACTCAGGTAGCTTGTTCCAGGCATATGGAGCAGCAAGATGAAGTCTTGGGTTGACAGTGGCAGAGAAGGACACAGATAAAAGGGATCTGCCAGAGGAGTGGCATTCCTGAGGAGGGATGTAGAGTGAGATAAGAGAGGAAAGGTAGTGAGGAGCTGCAGAATGAATGCACTTGTAGGTCAGTAGGAGAAGTTTGAACTGGATTTGGAAACAGATAGGGAGCCAGTGAAGTGACTTGAGAAGAGGGGTTACATGAACGTTGTGAAACTGGTGGAAGATAAGTCGTGCAGTTGAGCTTTGAACAGCCTAAAGGGGAGAGGTGATTCAGAAGGAGACCAGTAAGGAGCAGGTTACAATAGTCAATGGGAGGTGACTAGAGAGTGCATAAAGGTCTTAGCAGCATGTTCTGAAAGGAAGGAACAAATTTTGCTGATGTTATAGAGAAAGAAACGGTAGGTTTTAGCTATCTGTTGGATGTGTGAAGAGAAAGAGTAGAATCAAAGATGACCCCACAGCCCATAAGGTTTTCAAACTATCCACAATGACTATACATGAGATGAATTTGCAATACTGAATCTTGAGTACACACAAATTTATCTCATGCATATTAATTATGAGTATCCTAAAAATCCAACTAGCTGGAGGGTTAACAAGAGAGGTCTGAAAAAGCCTTGCTGTAGACTAAGCCTGGTCAAACCTGATTTGGGGCTAATCACCAGGTGTCGCTCAAGAGGTTTTGTTTTCTGGGGACTCCCTCTTTTGTGCCTGCCTGAAAGCTACAATACAGTTCACAAACTACAAATGCAAGCTAGGAAACTGTCCAAGGCATGAGATGCTTTTTATTCTAGTCAGAAGAATAATTTTTTTAAAAAGGCAAATTTTGGCATCATACCAATCGACTCTTGAAAGTCTCAGCTGGTGCCTGCGTTTTTTTTGCTTCTTCTATTCAATCTATTTCAGAAGGGCAGCAGTATTTGTGATAGCACTTCCCACCACGGACAATAGTGAATATTTATGTATCTATCTTAAATAGGGAAGGATTGAACAGTAGTCCTAGCAACCATAGATATATAGAGGGCAATTTCATGAACTGGTAATTAATTAATTTTCACTTTACACCTTTGTATAAAGCATGTACAATTTGGCTTTATAAAACAGAGCAGAAGTGTAATGTACAAGCATCTGTTAACTGGTGTAAATGACTTTTTGAAATTATGCACATGAATTAAAGACTTAAAATCTACATGCGCAATTGCTTATATGCCAACATTCCATCCATGTGCATGTCCACAGTGAATAAAGCGCAGTACAAACTACATGTATACTTTCACTCTAGTCTGTATCTTATAAGAGGTCATTTACATGCCTAAGTTGCCATTTATGTGCATAACTGGCTAAAATATTGGAATTTATATGCTTTGCACATATAGCTAGATTGCCCCTTACAAAATTATCCCCATTGGGATGGAGAGTAAGTTTGCCAATGAAACTGATCAAGACAAGTCTTCGGAAGTGTCTGGATAGCACTGTGGTCACAAGCAGGCAATGAATATTTCTGAAAAAGCCGGTTTGTAGTTTTAGGACAAACATAAGTTTTCTATGCCATGGAAGGCTGAATTTCAAAGGGATTTGCCCAGATAACACTGGAATCAGCTTGTTAAAACCACAAAGGTAAAACCTGCCCTTCCCTTCTTTTCACGGCATATGTGGTCTTCGCCACAGTAGAAAGGGATGACCCTGGAGGAAGGGATCTCATGTTCAAAGCCCTGAAAGTGTGCTATGCCTATGGCAAAACGGGTGCAAAATCTGGGGGTATTTTTGTTGGCTTGAATTTTCAATAGGACACTCAATAGGATACGGATATTTCCTTTGGACATGAGCTTTTAGGGTAAACAGGCATGAAGCATTTATCCATGGACCTGCAAGCCACTAAGGTAGTGTAAACATTGCCTCCAAACTTCTCCCTTTTCTGATGGAGGGGAGTATTATATTATGATAATACGCAGCAGTGACAAACACACACAATGGAAAAAAATAAACTTTCTAATTCATTCATTAAACTTGAAACAGAAAAGACTCCGGCAGCAGAGATATGTGGCCACGGGACACAAGGGGGCAGGGGTGCCAGGAGAGGGTTAAGCTGTAGGAGGGGGGGGGGCTGAGGAGGGCTATTTTAATGGCCTGCAG
Organism: Ichthyophis bannanicus; assembly: GCA_033557465.1. Lineage (NCBI taxonomy): Eukaryota > Metazoa > Chordata > Amphibia > Gymnophiona > Ichthyophiidae > Ichthyophis > Ichthyophis bannanicus. The sequence continues at coordinate 57,679,414 of CM066047.1, read as the reverse complement.
GGCCTTGGGCTGCACTCTTGCCCCTCTGGCCCGAAGGAGTCCAGACTGCCCACGACTCACAGACCAGACCTTCTCATGGCACCCCTCCTCGGGTGGCTATCTGGTGTCTGATCACCAGCATTGTAGCGGTACAAGTCTCAATGGAAAAGGGTAAGTCGATCAATGAACAACAACAACAAAAATGGCATGGCCGCCTGGCATGTCACATGTGGGGTCCTTCTTGGCGGCCATGATGGGGTTGGCACCAATGACAGACCAAGAGCTGGGAGAGCCGCGAATGGGATGCAGGGGCAGAGTTTTCTTCCCCCTGGAATCGGGGTGGGTTTCCTGGTGGGGGCAGCTCTGCAGTCCATTCATCCATACTGCAGATTGGTGGATGGGTCTCCCCTTCTTCGACGGACAGCCAGCATGCCCAGTGGAGCTCGGGGTAGCATTGGCCCTCTCTGCATGCCAGATGGGGACTCTGCTGATCCCCCCCCCCCCAACACTGAAGGGATAAATATGCCAAAATAAATAAATAAATAATATGGGGATGAAGGGAAACTTTATGCCACAGGCGGTGAGCAATACAAGACCGCCACCTGTTAGCGATCTGAAGGAATTGCGACGACTGCATTTTATTAGTGTACTAAATCTGGCTAGGATGACAGTTAACAAATAGATACAATGAGTTATTGGTATTTAAAAAAAAAAAAAAAAAAAGAGTCTTGATATCTACAGGCACAGCACATTGGGTGACCTCAGTAATAGATACAGGCTGGAGGATTTTTCACTCCCAGTGGGCATCATGCAGTAGATAACCTTGTTTTGTCTGCCTCTTTGTAGCATTATTTTCCCCACTGCAGGCATGCCAAGGAAGGAAGAATGGTGGCAGCCAGTGCCAGACGCAGAGCAGGCAACATATGGGGGAATGAGGAAGAGGATCCATGGCGACAGGCACAATCAAGACATCAACATAGGGAGCGAAGAGTCAAGGTGTGGAAGGTACAGTTACAGCAGGTTCCGGAGACAAGGAATATCAGTGATGAAATGGAGGAATTATCCATGTGCTCTATGAGCAAGTAAGGTGGCACAGCCCAGGGATAGTCAGGCATTGCCTCGAGGCTACACAGAGTGCAATGATCAGTGGAACTACGGCGCACAGAATGCAGGGCTTGGCCTCGCACAGGCGGCATCTTCCAGTAAGTCGGCGGGGGGGTTCAGGTGTCCTAGAGCAGTCAACCACTACATCTGATAGCTCAAGTGATGGTGAGCTCTCCCTAGCCAGCATAATTCAAATGGCACTAAAGAAGTTTCAAAAGGCTAAGGCCCGTAAAAATAGTTCAGTGTCCAGGGTGTGGTTGAGTAGTACGGGGGCCAGAGGCCAGATAGCAGGAACCACAGACATGGGCAAGGGGGCGGTGGAAATGCTCGGGGGGACGTGCGCTGCTCCAGACTGCCTCAGTGACAGTCAACCACACCAAAAGGAGAGAGAGACCTAACAGTGTAACACATTAATTTTTGTTGAAGCGCACACCGAGAAGGAAGGAAGAAAAACCTCCCCTTCTTGTGGCGTGTTGCTCCGTTTTTATCTTGAATAAAAATAGGGACTATCCCCCTATAAGGATCGAGGGACTCACACCCTCAATACCAACCAGCAGTTAGTGAATTTGGAAGAAGTACTTAGCTTGAGATTATGATAATAGATAGGTAACTCCCGATGGCAAACGCCGACCCGATCCGCGCTGTTGCTCAAAAGCGCCCGGATTCTTCACCATCCACACATCGTAGGGTAGGCGCTGTAGTCAGACTGTACCCTCGGTTTATTATTGACCGGGCCTACCGTCGAGCCAGGTTCAATTATACTGAGTGGTGGGACACCCCGATATCAACATCAGTGAGTTCACTGTTGGAACCTGAAACCCCGTTCATAGGAGTTTTACCGTACGTGCCTGGCACGTCTGACATTATGAAAATTATGAAATCTCATTGGTCAGTTTTATCCATTCATACTGCTTTCAGGAAACCATTGAGGATTGGTCTCCAACGGGGTAGAAATATCGCTGATTGGGTAATACATCACGGTAATCAATCTCCGTTGAAAACGGGGGACTCCCCCATTGGACATTTTGGGTGCTCGCAATGCGAGTTTTGTGCTTTAACGCTGGATGGGGCCTCCTGGGAGCACCCGCAGTCTCATCGGCGGTATTTTAACAAATTTACTACGACCTGTTTGACATCCTTTGTGGTTTATGTAATCCTCTGCCCATGCTCTCTGGTTTATGTAGGGAAGACTACTCGGAGCATGAAGAAACGGCTTCAGGAGCATCGCTCTCGAATTACTAGGGGGGTCATTACGGCCCCCCTTGTACCTCATTGCCAGGAGCATAACCACTGTTTTCAAGATTTGAGATGGCGAGTGATTGATCATATTCCCCCGCACGTCAGGGGGGGTGATCGGCACTAAGTTGAGTCTTCGTGAGTAATACTGGATTTTTTCATTAAATGCCGTCAGCCCTCAGGGTTTGAACTCTAACATTGAATGGTGGTCAATTATTTAAATCGTTGTCTGAATGTATTCCATGCCTATTGGTTACCGACCGGTCAGGTGACATTTTCCCTGGATTTAAAAGGCAGCGTGGGCTGGTCATGTCTCAGAGCGCTATAAGTTTGAGGAAGAGCCGGGAATTACGGCGGCTCGAAACGCTACAACGTTGGGTCACAACAACAATTTTGCTCTTGTGAAGCTGTTTATGGGGGAACCAGCTTGAGAGGTCTCCTGACTTTTGAGGAGCCGACAGTCTGACTACAGCACCTACCCTACGATGTGTGGATGGTGAAGAATCCGGGCGCTTTTGAGCAACAGCGCGGATAGGGTCGGCGTTTGCCATCGGGAGTTACCTATCTATTATCATAATCTCAAGCTAAGCACTTCTTCCAAATTCACTAACTGCTGGTTGGTATTGAGGGTGTGAGTCCCTCGATCCTTATAGGGGGATAGTCCCTATTTTTATTCAAGATAAAAACGGAGCAACACGCCACAAGAAGGGGAGGTTTTTCTTCCTTCCTTCTCGGTGTGCGCTCCAACAAAAATTAATGTGTTACACTATTAGGTCTCTCTCTCCTTTTGGTGTGGTTTAGATGTGGGGGGATACTGCTAGGTCAGTGACAGTCAAGGCAGACATGCATTGTGGTGTCTCCAAGTTAGTTAGGTTTCCAAAAAGATAAAGAAAAAGATATGGAAGCAGGAGTATATTTACATTTTTTCATTGCTGCTCAAGGACAAAGAAGGAGAGGAAAAAGATGGTAAGGACAAGGAGAAAGGTCCAGGGAGAGGGATAGAAAGCCCAAGATAGTGAAATCAATTGGGTTTCCGCATTCCATATATTCATGAGTGTTGTGGTGGAGCGAGAGCCTGAACTTTGGCCCTTTTTAATCCGCTACCTTGACACCATAATCGATGCCCACAAGTGCTCTGGGGGTTGGGTATTGCTAAATTATGATGTGAGTTTCCAGAAACGCATGGTGGCGGACCATACCATTACATGGCAACATCATGTAGTCTATCTCTGGCTGGACGAGATTTATTTATTTATTTATTTAGTAGACATTTGTATACCGCTACTTCCTACGATCAGCAGTGGTTTACTTTACACATCAGGATGGACTGTTTTGGCTCATAACAGGCCATTCATTCCATCCTTATGGTGTGTCCCAGCAGTTTTTGGCATACTCCATGGGATTGTCCGGACACTGTACATGGAACCCATGCAAATTTAGGCATGTCTGTTCCACATGTGAATCCGGTCACCTGGTCACTGTGTGTAGATTCACCAAGGACAGAAAGGCCCACAGGTCCCAGGCCCAACGCTAGAGCGACGGTTTTGGCCCTGTCCCCCATCAAGCTTGATAACATGCTTCTGTGACTGCAGGTTTGTCCCACAAGGGACAAAGCATGCAGCATTACAGTCGGTTTTGCCCAGGGTTTCCACATCCCCTCCTCCGGGCCCAGGAGCATCACCCTGCACCCAATCCATGATTCCCCTTCTATTCTTCAGCATATCTCAGTAGTGAGAGAAAATCTCCAAGGAAACTGGACTAGGGAGAATAGCCAGCCCTTTTTGGGACCCTCTGCTTGCTAATTTAGTCATATCCCAGCTGGGCATAGTCCTGAAGGAGGCAGGCAAATTTTGCTTGATACACAATCTGTCGTACCTGGATGGCGACTTAGTCAACGACCATATTGACCCGCAATTGTGCTTAGTACAGTATGTGTCCATTGACATGGCCAAATTGGTGCGGTGGTTGGGTTCTCAAGCGCATTTGGCCAAAGCGGACTTTGAGTCAGTTTTCCGCCTGCCCCCGGTACACCCAGAGTCCTATCTGCTCAGTTTCTGCTTCAAGGGCAATTATTGCTATGGTAAATGCATGCCCATGGGATGTTCGATCTCCTGCGCATATTTTGAGTTATTTAGCTCTTTTGTGCAGTGGGTGGTTGAAGAAATTTAATTTAATTTATTTATTTATTTAGCATTTTTTTATACTGCACTATTCAACATCAGCGCGGTTCACAAATAACACAAATGTCCAGTGTGGGGGGTCTACACTGGACTTACAGTAGAACAAGGAATTTAAACTTGGAGGACAGGTAAAACTATGTACATAACTCCTCAATATATCTATGCACGGTATTTACAGGTCGCTGTGAAGTGTAGAATCAAGGGTGATTGGGGTGTCTGCTCCATGGGTGTAGGGTAGGGTTGAGAAATCTCTGGGCTGGGAAAGGTTGTCCATTACCTAGACGATTTTCTGTTCCTGGGATCAGGCTACGAGCAGTGCAAACAGGTCCTAATATCTGTCAAGCATACTGTCCAGCGTTTTGGGATCCCTCTGGCAGCCGATAAGATTGTTGGTCCGTTGACCATAATTACATTCCTGGGCGCTGAACCGGATGTTCGAGCCCAGGTTTCACAACTGCCCCAAGATAAGATCGATAAATTGCGCACGACCATCAGACAAATGAAGGGTGCGTGGAAAGCAGTGCTTGAGCAGTTCCAATCGCTGCTCAGTCGGTTCTGCTTCCAGACAGAGTCATTCTAATGGGGCGGGGCTTCTGTCAGCTCATGGCTCTGGCAACAAGAAGGGTCAGTAAGCAGCAACATCACATCAGGCGAGTACTTAGGCATATGGAAACTTTTCTTACAGTCTTTCAATGGCAAGGTGTTCTGGCAGGACTCTCTTGTTTTCCACTCCGACCTCGAATTATACACCGATGCATCTGGTGGAATGGGATTCGGCATATTTTTCAGAGGGGCCTGGTGCTCTGAACCCTGGCCTCAGGATTGGCATATCTGCAGCACTACCAGAGATATCACCTTTCTTGAATTGTTCCCTATAAGGGCAGCCCTGTTTCTCTGGGCCCCATAATTAGCCAATAAAGCAATTACATTCCACACAGACAATATGGTGTTGGTCCAGGCTGTGAATGGGAAGTATGCCAGAATGCAGAGGGTGGTGCTGCTGCTGCTATGCCAGATAGTGCTACTCTGCTTGTTGCATAAATCACCTTTAGGGCAGAACATATCTTGGGTTATCGTAGCGTTATTGCCAATACCCTATCCCATTTCAAGATGTCAACATTCCGAGCCAGTGCCTCGGGAGCAGACATAGGCAAGATCCTCATCCCAGTGGCAGTGTGGGCCTTTGGCCCGCCAAAATGGAGCCTCTTGATGGGTTCCCCTTGCCGAAAAGCAGCATGGGGAAGCCCAGGAGCACCAGCCAGCTCTGCTATCTCCCTACAGCACAGCCAGCAAGATCAAAGGTCCGGACAAGAACATCTCAGCTTGTGAGTTAAAACATCCAGACTCTCTGCTGCATGCGGCTGCTTGCTCCGCCCCCAACCAGGCTTCCTCACTCACCAGGGGACTCCCTATTTAAGAACCCGCACACCCCAGGCGCCCGCAGGCCTCACCAGAGGGCCCTTTGGCTTGGCCCTTAGGCGAGGACCAAGAGCGCCCTGGTGCAAACCGTCAAACCAAGCCCCAGGCGCCCTGCTATTGCTCTTGCTTCCCACACCTGCATAGACCTTGCTGCTTCCCATCGATTCCCTAGATCTTGCTACCCACAGCCTGCACTGAACTTGCCTCCCACTGTTTGCATTCAACTTTGCTGCACAGGCTACTGTCTCCTCACTACCTGGACTTGTAACTCACACTGCGTAGTATGTAATCCCCGTGTGTAACTCAATGTCTCTCTCTCTCTCTCTCTCTCTCTCTCTCTCTCTCTCTCTATATATATATATATATATATATATATATATATATATATATATATATATATATAGATATAGATATAGATATAGATATAGATATAGATATAGATATATATAGATATATATATAGATATACATATAGAGATATATAGATAGATATATAGATATAGATATAGATATATAGATATAGCTTAATGTCATAGTGTCTAGAATCCTTAGCCACCCACTGTGTTGAAGATAACATACGCTCATAGCCCCCACTACTATGGCCCCTCACTACATTGTCCTTCTCTTCCTCATACTCCCCAACTGCCTCCCCTCCTACCAACACCCTCACTCCTCTCCCCCTCTACTCTCCCTCCTCCTCCTTCCTCACCTCCCCCTCCATCCTGTTCTCTAACCTTGCATCTGCCCTCGAGCTTCATCACACCCTCCCCCTCATTCAACCAACCCCTCTCTCTTTAAGGCAACCCCACCCTCGCTTCCGCCGTACTGCCTCCGCTTTACCCCGCTCCCTACTCCTCCTCCTCCTCTCATCAGGTAATATCAACCCTAACCCCAGCCCCCCTCAATTTCTTTCCCACCCTAAGAAGAGTTCCTCACGTACCCTATCTAATCTCATCCATATCCCACTCTTCTCCTCACCCACCCTTCCTCACTCACACCGATCATCCATAGATGTTAACCCAACCCCTACCCCCTCCAGAACTCTGTCTCTGTCTCACTTTAAAAATAGATCCTCATGAATCCTACCTGATAGGCACACCCACTTGTACCCTGGCCCCTCTAGATCTCAGTATCACTCTGGAAATAGTTCTCCACGTAACGGCCCCACTAGACCGCCGTCTTACTTTGGAAAGAAATCCTCCCGTAACTTGTCTAACCTTATCCATATCCCTCTCCTTTCTCCCTCCGCTCTCCTGTTCTCATGTGCCCTATGGAACTCATGCTCAGTCTCTAAGAAACCTTTTATTACGCATGATCTCTTCATATCTAAAGCGCTACACCTGCTTGCCCTAACTGAGACCTGGCTCCTCCCAGAGATACTGCATCCATTGTTGCTCTCTGCCACGGGGGCTACCAGTTCTCCCATACACCTCGAACCACTGGTCGTGGTGGAGGTATTGGGCTTCTACTTTCTCCCTCTTGCCATTTCCAACCTCTCCCTCTGCCTCAGTCACACTCCTCCCTCTCTTTCGAAGTCCACTCCATTCACCTCTTCTCACCACTTCCCCTCCGGGTAGTTGTTATTTACCACCCAACAGACAAATCCAAATCAACCTTCCTTACCGACTTTGACTCCTGGTTCTCCGCCTTCCTCGATCCCTCTTCCCCCACTCTTATTCTCGGCGACTTTAATATTCATTGATAACCCCTCTGATCCCCATGCTTTAAAGTTCCTTGCCCTGACCTCCTCGTTTGACCTACAACTCTGCTCCATTGCCCCCACCCACGTACATGGCCACTGCCTGGACCTGGTACTCTTCTCTAACTCCTCTCCCTCATGCTTCCACAACTCAATCCTTCCTTCATCTGATCATCACCTCTTAACCTTTAATCTTCAGCTTCCACTGTCTCAACCTCGTCCTGCCTCCCCCAACCTATTTAGAAATCTTCATAATATTGATCCCTTGACTCTCTCCTCTACAATTTCTCCATCTCTCTCTATTGTGTCCTCCAAGTCCGTCGATGAAGCAGTATCCTCTTATAATGCTGCACTATCCTCTGTTCTTGATACTCTTGCCCCACCCACCCCTCGTCCTGTCAGACGTTCTACCCCCGACCCTGGCTTTCACCCACAACCCGCTATTTACACACATGTGCCCGCTCTGCTGAACGCGCCTGGGCCAAATCCCGCTCCCCGGAAGACTTCATTCACTTCAAATTCATGCTCGTCTCCTTCCAGTCAGCCATAGCACTTGCCAAACAAGAATACTTTTATTTAGCTTATTTATTTATTTAGCTGTATTTATATCCTGCTTTTCACCGGGTCAAAGCGGTCAATTGGGGGATACATTTAACATGAGGGGATATGAGACACACACACTAATACATACAGGGAACATGGGCATTGGAGTATTAAGTGGCTTGCCCAAGACCACAAGGAGTGCCTATAGGACTAGAAATCCCAATCCCTCCGGCCTGAGATTGCTGTCCCCAGGTGGGACTTGAACCCCCGACCCTCCGGCCTGAAGTACCTTGTCCTAACCACTAGACCACGCCTCCCATACTACATCCATCTGACTAACTCCCTCGCCTCTGATCCTCGCCACCTCTTTAATACCCTCAATTCTCTCCTCAAGGTGCCCCCACCCCCAGTCCCCCCCTCTCTGCCCAAACCCTAGCTGACTACTTCCACAACAAAATCCACAAGATCACCCTCCAATTCCACATTCCCTCATCTACCTCCCCCCTACCCAATTCTCCTCCCTCATCCATATTTCCTCTGCTACCCTCTCCTCCTTCCCTACGATCTCCGAAGAGGAAACCACACTCCTCCTCTCCTCCTCCAAACCCACCATCTGTTCCTCTGATCCTATCCCCACCCATCTCCTACATCCCATCTCCCCCACCATTGTTCCATCCATCTCTCATATTCTCAACCTTTCACTCTCCACTGCAACTGTCCCAGTCGACTTCAAACATGCTATTGTCACACCTCTCCTCAAGAAACCCTCACTCGATCCCACCTGCCTTTCTAACTATCGACCCATCTCCCTCCTTCTCTTCATTTCTAAACTACTAGAACGAGCAGTCCACCACCTCTGCCTCGACTTCCTCACCTCCCATGACCTCTTGGACCCACTACAATCAGGCGTCTGGTCCATACACTCCACTGAAAACGGCCCTTACAAAAGTCTCCAATGACTTGCTCCTGGCTAAATCCAAGGGACACTATTATGTCCTCATCCTTCTCGACCTCTCCACGGCCTTTGACACCGTTGACCACAATCTTCTCCTTAACACCCTCTCTTCGCTTGGCTTCAGGGACTCGGTGCTATCCTGGTTCTCCTCCTACCTCTCCCATCGCTCCTTTAGTGTATGCTCTGGGGGCTCCTCCTCCTCTCCTACCCTGCTCCATGTTGGTGTTCCACAGGGATCCGTCTTGGGCCCCCTCCTTTTCTCCCTTTATACCCAATCCCTTGGTGCACTTATCTCCTCCCATGGCTTTCAGTACCATCTCTATGCCGACGACTCCCAAATCTACCTCTCTACACCTAATATCTCTCCAGCAAATCAGACCAAGATTTCAGCCTGCCTTTCCGACATCGCTGCCTGGATGTCCCATCGCCGCTTGAAACTGAACATGGCCAAGACTGAACTCCTCGTCTTTCCCCCCAACTTTGCCCCTCCTCTTTCCCCTTACTCAGTCTCAGTGGATGGATCTACGATCCTTCCTGTTCCCTCAGCACGTAATTTGGGGGTTATCTTTGACACCTCTCTCTCCTCCACACACATCCAGCTCGTAGCTAAGACCTGCCGCTTCTTCCTCTTCAACATGAGCAAAATCCACCCCTTCCTTTCTGAACACACTACCAAAACGCTTATCCGCTCCTTAATTTCCTTTCGCCTAGATTACTGCAACCTGCTCCTTGCCAGTCTCCCCGCAAATCATCTCTTTCCCCTTCAATCTATACAAAATCATGCTGCTCGACTAATATTCTGCCAGTCTCGCCATGCCCACATTACTCCTCTTCTCAAGTCACTTCATTGGCTCCCTGTCCAGTTCCTCATACAGTTCAAACTTCTCATACTGATCTATAAATGCATCCGCTCTGCGGCCCCTCAATACCTCTCATCCCTTATCTCTCCCTACATCCTCTCTCTTGGAAACTTCGCTCCGGTAACAAACTACTTCTATTTAGGCCTTTCACTCGCACAGCTAACTCATGCCTTCGATCCTTTCACCTCGTTGCACCCTACGCCTGGAACAACCTACCTATGTCTATACGCCAAGCACCCTCACTGGCCCTCTTCAAATCCAAGTTGAAAACACACCTCTTCACTGTTGCCTTCAGATCCTGACTTCCACCCTTATCCTAACCCGATTCCCATCAATCTCCCATGACCGAAATACACAGACCATATTATGCTTTGCACCAAACTGACTATCGCTTTGTATTGTTGTTTTAGATTGTAAACGCGGATGAGTATTAGATTGTAAGCTCAGATGAGCATGACTCTGATGAGCAGGGACTGTTTATTATATGTATATCTTTTATATGCATGTCATACCTGTACAGCGCTGCGTGCTCGGCGCTATAAAGTGCTAAATAGTAGTAGTAGTAGATCCTACCAGACACAAATATGTGAAGGCTTGGGACTATTCCCAGGAGTTCTGCATGCATAAGGGGATCAGCGATGGTGACTGGTTTAGGACCAGCACTATCGGGCAACGGATCGTCACCTGCAAGGACAGGGGGGATGAGTAAATCAGTGGTGAAGACGTGCCTGGCGGGCATCACCTTTTTTGCTAGAGCAATGGGGAAGCAAAGCCCTTTGGCTGACTTCGTCATTGCTAGGGTAATGAGAGGATGGTCAGAGGGGTATTGCCACCCACCAGACCACAGATGAACGATCACCCACAAGGCGCTGAGAAGGCTGTTAGTTGCCATGGATGTGGTCTGTCACAATGCATTTGAGGTGCAGCTCTTCAGATACACTTTCACGCAGGCATTCTTTGGGGCACTGAGGGTGGGTGACTTGGTGTTGCCCTTGAAATCCATTCTGGGACATGGGGGACTGCGGCTTGGGGACATCACGGTCAGGAGCGGTGTTGTGGATATGCATATTCGTAGATCCAAGATTGCTCCGATGGGTAGGCGTGCTAAGCTGTAATTGGTCTCCCTGCCAGGAGACTCTACTTGCCCAGTGTGAAATTTCGAGTACAGCCAGGTCCGTCCATTGAGAGGGGAGCAACTCCTGGTCCATGCAGATAGCACCCTGCTCTCACGTTATCAGTTTGATAGAGTCTTGTTAGCATGGGTTTAGAGAAGAAATGCTACAACACGCACTTCTTTCATATTGGGGCAGCTACTACAGCTGCGGGACTCAGCATGACACGGGAGCAGATCATGGCAAGGGCAGGTGGCGTTCGGAGTGCTATAAATTATATGTTCACCCAGGTGACAGGCCATGTTGGCCCCTGCGTCACTTCAGAGGCCAATTTATAATTCCTCATGTTGCCTTAACTTGACCTACTTGATTGGTTTGTCTTAGGTACAGGTAGTCCCTGAGTGCATTGGCCAGCATGTTTTCCTGTGCATGCTTCTGGGACCACACTAGAGGGAGAGGAGGCAGGGTTCCCCTTGCCCGGTTGAGCCTAAAGCCAACATAGTGAAGACTGTCTCATGCAAGTAAACAGACCCTCAGTGTAAACCATTCCTTGACTGGGACCTCATATTTGAGGCAAGATAAGAGGCATGTTTAGGACCAACAGGAAGATGTCCGATATACAGTGCAAAGATGGGTCACGTTCACATGTGAAAATAAAGTCTTTAGTGCCAACAATACATCTACTGTACCAAAAACAAACATTTTAGAGCAGGAATCTGATTAAATCTTAAACCCTGCCTGAGGAAAGATTTTTTTATTTAATTTAGATTGGTCTTATTTTCAAAGAACAGCATCAATAAAGACACAGTTCTTGCCTTCGTAAATTGTTTGCAGTAACTACAAGAAATGACAATAGAGAGAGAGAGAGAATCACAGGAGTCTACACATACTAGCATGATAACATTCAGCCACCAGCGATTTGCAACTTACATGTGGCCTGTTATCTTTCCGATTGGGAAAGAAATAGACTTACTCCCGTGTCACTTTTCCGGTAGTGAAAAGCATACCAGAGGTAATTTCCAAACTCCCTTCCAACCTTGCACCTAATTTGCAATGGCAAAGTACGCGCACACTTTACAGAACTTCCACCTACTTTATTTGTACATGAAATTTTAATGGAAAATCTTATGTATACAGACCAGAAAATTCAATTGGCATGTGTTATTCTGTTCCCCTGATCTAGGCACGCCTTGGGGAGCACCACCTCACAGTCTATTTACAACTACATGCACTATGAAATAGCTCATGTATTTTTGGCCAATCCATTTAGGTAAAGAGCTTTGAAAATTGCATTTAGCATGAATAAAAAAAACCCTTTTACTGTAACCAGGAAACAGTAACTCAATGCTCATGACACAGGACTTTAAGTTTCACAAAAGGCTCTATTATATTGTGTCAGTGGCACTGCAGTCATAATATCTACCAGCTGTTAATCCTGCAGAGAGATCCGATGTTTTATTGAATGAGAAAAAGGTTGCTAATTTCAAACGGTTGTAACAAAAGCAAGCTAGTGTAAGGGACTGTCAAAGATGACATTTACGCACACATCATCACTTCCCCCAACCTCCTTCTGGCAATACCACTTTTCTCAGATGCAGGTGGAATGTATTTTCACAGCTCGTAAAAAGAAATGCACAATTATGCTGCAAATACAGTACTTTTAACCATAGAGGTTGAGCACAACCGTGCATTTTACACCTATACGCCCACATTCACCCACAGGACATTCATAGAAAATAACCAGCTTTGTGTGCCATGTGATAAGCATATTTTAAATAAATTTCATGTTTTAATTAAGGTTTTAAAGGAGGTAAATTGCTGTGGGATAGAAAAATTGGACCCTGTACAAAACAATTTACTGATGGGGTCTTAAGTGCTTGCAGGCTTGCAAGTATATTTTCAAAGAGACAATCTGGCCAAATGGGGATATTAAAGTAGGTGCAGATGTATCCAAAGCCCACAGAAGGTCCACAAAGACCTCCCTTCTTCTGACTACTCTTCGTCCTACCACCACATCAAAAATGCAATGTGTGCCTTCGAGTCAGTCCTGACTCCTGGCGACCCAGAAGCTCCTGGGTTTTCTTGGCAGTGTCACCGGAAGTAGATTGCCAGGCCTTTCTTCCGAGGCAATGGAGGGTTAAGTGACTTGCCCAAGGCCACAAGGAGTGCTAGTGGGAACTGAACCCTGGTTGCTTGGTTACCAAGCCAGTACTCTAACCACTAGGCTACTCCTCCACTCCACATCATCTGTACATAAATAAATGTACCCGCCACTGAACTATGCGAGAACTTTCACCCACTTTGGAGTTGAGGAATTTTCAGCAAGGCTGGTCTTGCAACAACTATTTATGCCTGGATAGTTTGAAAATTTCCCTTTAAATCTCTTAAAAACCCAGTGCGTGACATGCAGAGTAAACATACAAACACAGAGCAAGACTGAATTTTGGAACAGAAATTTCCTATTCCCCCATCTGTCAGTTCAGATGGCCATGTCAACACTCAACAGCTTCACTTAGTACAGCGAAATAATGGAAGTACTCGGTCTGGGCACAGTGCAGTCTATTCTGTCATCTACCTCCTGTTTTGTGGGTAGAATAGGAGCTGAAAAACCATCAAATTAAATAAGAACTGCAACCTGATGATGCCAGCAGCTACCTGATTGTCAGGTATCCATTTCATTGGCTATTCAAGTGTAGTGATTGAATTAACATGCGCATTTCTACAGCAAAACCCCTGGGATAGTGCTATGGAAAACATATTCTGCATTGATGGCCGACAAACGTCATGTTATTCATGCAATGCTAGTCTTCTTTGGCAAACACGTTCAAGTAAACAAACAAATATACCAATCACTTACATGAATAAGTATAATCAGAAGAAACAACACTGGCAAAATTATTAATGTTACGTGTTATGTTATATTATACTTCTATTCATCTTCCTTTAAACAAATGCAGACCCCAAAGTAGTTGACAAGAAAACTGTGCAATAATAAAATGGATAATTAAGTTCTATCACCATTTTCTGTACTGTTTGTTCCTTTACTAATTTTTTCTCTCCTTTCCCAAAACAGGCCATCTTCCATGTTTGTCCGACTGATCCGTCCTAAGTAGTTTTCATATAAATTATGCATCTTTTAGTTTCCTGTGCTTAATAAAATATTTCACACATTCTTTTCTTGATTCTGCAGCTGTGCGCACAGAAGTCAGAAAAATCCTTGTACACAAGGCCAGAAACCTTAATGGAATTCTGTTTCATGAAGCCTATATAGCACACAGAATTAAAATACATTAAGGAGGGACGGTTTTTAAAAACTTGTAAGGAACTTCCATGTCCACAGGTAGTTTGCCTTAAAAAATCCAGGGGGACATGGGGACAGTGGATACTTTAGCACATGCTCACTTTGCATTGGAGTTTGAAGAAGGTGCAAAACTATACACAGGGATTTAAAAATAGATCCTGCACATAAATTGCTTCCCCAGCCCTATTCCTTTACCATGCAGGGGAAAAGTACATGTGCTGTGAAACAATGCACATATTTTCCTACACTTGGGGGGGGGGGGCAATTTTCAAAATCATTTTTACATGGGTAGAAAGGGATAAAACGTTTGAAAATTAGTCTTCAAATAGTTGTTCTTGATGTGCACAGCAAAAAGAAATTGATTAACTCAGGAGTATCAATAAGAAAAAACACGACAGAACAGTTGCCAGTGAGGCTAAGGGCCTTTAGCCTGGGATCTTCTTCCTCTGGGTATTTTGGTAGAAGTGTAGTTCATACATTTTAGGAGGGAAGTGGAAATCTATATTTGGACAGGCTTTGTTCTGCCTGTTAAAACGGAGCGAGTTTGAGGAAAGAGGATATGAGAGAGGTTGAGTTGTTGGGTTGACATTATGGGGCCATTTTACTAAAGGACGTTAGCTGTTCGTGTGGATTCTAGCACATATTAAAGGCATGCTGGGACATGTGTTCACAGCATGGGGCCATGACAGCTAGCACAGCCAGATTTCGGCAGTAAATGTGCATGGCGTGTTAAGCGTGCGTGTGGGCAGGTTAGGGGTGAAGACTGGAAGGTGTGAGCATCTTGCAGTTGGTGCAGGTGTGCTGATGGCAAGGCAAGCAATTAGCATGGGCACACTTTCTGCTGCCTACATAGGTGGAGGTAGGTGCACCTATGCTAATAGTGACCAGACAGTGAACGCGGTGGTGTTATACCCAATATCCTATGGTTCTGAGTGTTATGTGCACATTAGATGCAACACCATACAGCCCTTTACTAAAAGGGCCCCTATGTGTTGGATTATTGAAATGAATTGCTAACAAGAGTCATCATACCAATCTGGGATTTTCAAGCAGGGTCTTTTGAGCACCTACCAATGTGCTAAAAAGCCACTACTGCTATGTTGGTAGCAGACTAACTATAGGCATGTCAGCGGTTGTTCCATTACCTTGGGGATCCTCCTGGCCCTCCGTGTGGACAGCAGTTCACTTGTGGTGCTCAGGCTGTCCTCATTTGGACTGGAAGGGGAGGAAGGGATAGCGAGCTGGGCTAGCAGCAGCATGTCATCATGGCTGTGTCTCTTAGAAAGTCGCAGCAGTCTGTGGCTCTTCCTCTCGGATGAGTTTCCAATGCGCAGGGACTGACTACTAGGCTTTGAAGGAAGCTTTAAAAAAAAAAGAAATCAAACCATATGGGGTAGAAACATAAGACTACTATGCAAGTAAGGAGTACTTTGTGTGCCCATTCTGTTGCAAAAGCACCCAACCATTGTAGGAAGCTCCCCCTAGGCTTCTTTGAGATTTTTTTTAACAAACCTTTTAGACATATTTTTCAAAACCAAATGAAAGGCAACAAAGCTACAACTTCAGTTCAAGAGTTCCATAATGCAGTAAAACAAAGACGGCTACGCTGCTGACCAGGGCCAGCACCACCACGAGGCAAACTAGGCAGCTTTCATTCAAACTGCACTGCGGCAGGCCCAGAGGAGGGGTGCCAATGGCAACAAAGGGGTGTCCTGGGACACCAGCGCTCTAGGCAACTGCCTAGTTCACCTAATGGTAGCGTTGGCCCCTACTGGGATAAGCATGATTGTTGTGTTTAATTATGAAAATCTCAGGGTATCCTCGGGGAATGAAACATAATGGGGGGGGGGGGAGGTGAAAAGCTGCAAGTTCGAAAGTTAACTTAGGGCATCTTGCATCAGCCTTGGTTGTAAACAAAAAAATACAAAACTTCAGCCCAAACTTTCCATTGAAAGTCTAAATTGCTGAAAGATAGATGATGCACACATCACTACAAAACGTGCTCGGAGAAAGAAAACAAAGCAATCTACTCACTCATGCTGGAGGTGAGAGTGCTAGTTTCTACACCTATTGATGGGATTTTAACATTTTTAGTTTATAACAACTGTAATATACTTTACCTGATGTAATAGTTGATTGTACACGTGATATGACTGACCTTTTATAGTTGCTATTTGAAATTCTTTCAATCGCTTATTTAGTACAACTTGCTACTGAGCCAGTAAACCCCTAACTACTATCACTGAAATGCCAGCAAAATACAAGTGTCTGTTCAGGCAATTAAGGATTAACCAGGCTTGGAGTGGAGGAGTTAGCCTAGTGGTTAGGGCACCAGACTGGTGACCAAAGAGACCAGGGTTTGAATCCTTGTGACCGTGGGCAACCCTCTATTACCTCAGGTACAAACTAGCAAGCCCTCCAGGAACTGGAAATACTTGCTGTACCTGATTGTAACTTACCTTGAACTACTATTGGAAAGGCATGAGATAAATATAAAATAAAATTTAAAAAGCCTGTAAATGTCTGTAATGACTAACAAAATTGAAGGCCTCTCTTTGTCTTCTTACTCTGAAAACTGGTTTCTTCCTGTCTTTTTTTCAGTTGAATACAGCTTCCTACACCCTCTGGTTTCCTCCTCTTAACAGCTCTGCTCCAGCCTAAAAGCATGATGTCAAAAAATGATTGTAATCCAAGTCCTTTTGCTGAATTACCTGGGGAGGTGTTGTGTACTTCCTGTCCTGAGGAGTCCACATCCTGTGCAAAGAATCTAGGGAATTCTCAGATAACAGCTTGGACTTTCGGCCTGCATGACGGCCTTTCAGGTCCACATCCTCATACGGGTTCTCCTTGGGTAAATCTCCTGAAAAGATTTTGACCGGAAAAGAAAACAGGCAGACGTTTAGTTGGAAAAAAAATCATGTGAACTGAGCAAAAGCCCCATACAAAAGTCTCCTCAGCTTTCAGCATGAGTCATGCTGCAGTCTACAGCTGGATATATTTGGAGTACAGTTTTGGCTACGGTATTGATTTTTTTTCCCTTAATGCAAAAGATTTCACAAGACTTAAAATGGAGCATTTAGAGCTGGTTGGACTCACAAAGGTATTTTAAAAATCTTTCAGCCATGTATAGAAATCAAACCTGCTAAAACCAATTTAAATAACATTTCTGCATCATCAGTCTTCCATAAAATAAGATTTTATAAGTACTTTTACATTGTTTTTCCCTTACAAAAGATACTTTTTAACTCTCCCTCTTCTTTATCACTTCCAGCCCAGAAAGCAAACACAGGCAACATCCTTGGGCCAGGATTGAGAGCTAGAGGGTAGAAACTCCCTCAAAACTACCCCCCTCCCCATCATGTCCCATGGCCAATAAGAGTCAATGCAACAAAGGCAACTGCAACATGAGGTACAGAACCTCTCTGAAATGGTCTCTTGCATCAATATGCATAAAAACTTAAGACATGCGATAATGCTCAGGACTAAGGTCATCAAGCCTAGGGTCCTTTTTCCAACAGTGGCATACCCAGGCCACAAGTACCTGACATCCCAAAAGTACAGATTTGCCAAGTTACCAGTTCCAGGAGTACGATTCTTTTGCCAGATCTGGTTTAAAATTTGCGTTGCAATGTAGTATGATATTTCTAGCCCCTGATTTTATCCATTGAAGTCAATGCTGCAGGTCCCATAATGCATCATGTCAGAAATCCAGGACGGGCAAAAAATCTCACTCCTGGAACTGGGTGACTTGGCAACTCTTAAAATACCCAGTCCCATGCTACCCATCCCCAGGGATAAGCAGTGGTTGCCTCTCAGTAATAATGATTTATGGACTTCCTCCAGGAAATTGTCCAAATCTTTTTTAAATCCAGCTATACTATGTATTTAGCACGCACCTGTCCAGCGGTGGTTCAAGGCAAGTTACATTCAGTACAGTAGGCATACCCCTGCCCCAAATTTTGTTAAGAAAAGAGTATTTTTTATCTTCTGTAGTAGGGATCCTGATGTCAAGCTAGTAAAACAACTAACCAGCCATGGTAGATAATCTCCAACAGCTGTCTCAGCAGTCTTTTTTATAACTCTTGTCCAGTGCAATCTCCAACATCTCGCTCTCTCTTGCAGTACTCATACAATATAACCCCTAGTAACACTGTCTCCTGGAGTTCTCTCCCATGTGGAGTTCTTACACAGCACACAACTCTGGTGCTTCTCATATAGGTCCTGGAACAGAGCTGCCTGGAATTTATGCTCTGCGACAGTTATAGGAGAGCTGCCAGAGTTTATGCTCTGCTGGAATTTTGCAAAATGAGAAAGCGACTTCAACATAAATCTGTACTCCTGAGGGAGACTGAAGTATGAATCAAAACACACAGGGGATGTGGAGTCTCTAATGCCTGATTCTGTGCATGTGATGCATTAGTTCATATTAGACTGGGCATGATTATGGGCTGGAGAATGTTTCTAAGAGCACATTTAAAGAGCCCTAGTGTTGACCATTTAATTCTTATAATAATGAAAAGGTTTACTTTTTGTTTAATACAAAGGCGGTTTTCAGTCATTTACCCATGTAAGGGGAGGTAGTTAGTAAAGTGCGTTACAGCAATAATGCTCATTACTTGGCCCTTAACATGCATTAAAAGGGCAATAAAGTGCATTATTGCACTATAATGGGTGCTGAATGCTAATGAGATGCAAAACAAGAAAATGCATGCAAAACACTTCATTAGTATTCAAATATATACCGCAGCTTGCAGCAGATTACCACAAGCTAAGGTATATATTTCAGGGAAGAGTGGCTTAGTGGTTGGGACAGGATACCTCTGGCTGGAGGGCCAGGGGTTCAATTCCCACTTAGGGACAAGTAACTTCAGGCTGGAGGGACTGGGGTCTCTAGTCCCATGGCCACTCCTTGTGACCTTGGGCAAGCCACTTAACCCTCCATTGCCTCAGGTATGTAGATTGTGAGCCCTTCGGGGACAAGGGAATAAAAAGTGCCTGTTAGCATATATCTGTAAACCGCTTTGACCCGGTGAAAAGCGGTATATAAGCAGAGCTAAATAAATAAATAAAAACACCAGCTGTACACTGACAGTTTTCCACCAGGAGCATCAGGCCACCATCTTAAAGGGGCTGCGAGGGTACTGTTGAACTGGTGAGTCAGGGTCCCCCCTAACCTCTTCTCCTCATACATATCTGATCCCGCCCCCCCACCAAAGCCATAGTGGAAGCCCCTCCAGCAACCCAAGCAGAAGCACCTCAAACTCCCTTTGGCCCCCCCCCCCCAGGCCTACCTCATAGGAAGCCTAGCGGTCTAGTGGGGTACAAATGGGAGCAACCCCTACTCGCTCCCATCCAGGTCAGTGCCAGGTTCAAAATGGTACACACAATCCCCTAGCGGTAGTGTCACAGTATTACCACTAGGGGTCAAACATAGCAGTATACCTGTAAACAAACATTGTTCTGAATAGGATTGGTCGCTCAGGGACTTGAACCCGAGAGGAACAAATGCTTGTTTACAGGTATATTACTAGATCTGAGACTATCGCTAGGGGATCGTGGGCACCATTTTGAGCCCGGTGCCAGCCCGGACTGGAGCAAGTGGAGATTGCTCCCATTTTGGTCCCACTATACCACCAGGCTTGCAATAAAGTAGTCCTAGGAGGGTCCTGGGGGGTGGGGTGCTTTTGATTGCGTTGCTGGGAAAAAGGGGGTTTAAAGAGAGGCTTCCATGGGCGTTGGCAGGGAGGAGGGATTGGACAAAGATGAGAGGAGGGGGTGGGGGGGCCTGGACTCCTTGGTGGAGTTGGGGACACACAGCCCATCAGTTCAACAGTACCCTTGCAGCTGCTTTAAGATGGTGACTGGGAGCACTGGGATGCATGTCTGCACAAGCTGGTGCTATTTTTCCCTGGGATTCAGTTGTATCCTTTTACCACAGGAGTCACTAATCTGTAGTAGAGAATTATTGTAGGTTACTGACTCCAATGGTAAAACTAAGCTGCAGTAAAATGCCTGATTTTACTGCATCTTAGTAACTACGCCCCCTAAATTACCCTTCCTCAATGTGGCTACATGTATACATGTTCCACACCACATGCATTTTTAGCCAGAACAACACGTGGTATTTTCTGTGACATATTTAGAACAGGGGAGGAAAACTACACAAGGAATGTTACATTTCAACTCTATTTGTGCATTTTTCTAGCAAAACTATATCCACACAAAAAGCAAGTACAAACGCTCAAGGACACTTTGTATCCACTGCAAGTTCCAAAGCCAAAATACACGCATTCATTTCCTTTGCAAACTGTTGCAAAGTCAGCGAGATAAAAAGTACTCAGAGACATTATCCAAATGCAGATAATTCGGGCCATAAAAGTCTTTGGACATGGGGTTTATGGAACAGATTGAGAGGGTAATAGTCCTCCCCCTCTGGCATTTAAAATACCTCAAAAATCCAAAAAATGGAGGTTTTAAAAACTCAGTTCTTTAACCTACTCTTCTCAGATGTCCAGTTTTATAAATCTAGCACTTAACATGTTTAAAGTCCCATGAAATATCTGGTCCCGCTGTACATATTTCAAGGTAAACATATTTCCTACATCCTTATAGGTATTTTACAAAAAGCTCTGCATTCAGCGAGTCTCTTGTAAAATACTCAGGAAATTATGTATGTCAGCCTTGGGGCATCCTTTTTCCTAACTAGATGATCTATACAAAGCCGGTCTTCATATCTGCTAATTTTCTTTACTTTCCAGTATGATTAGGTTAGTAAAACTAAAAATAATGAATTCCTCATAATGACAACAGGGCTCATTCCTTAAGGACTGCATAGCTCTCTTTTTCCTGTGCCACTGTCAATCTGAACCACTCTCAGCAGCGGTCTGGCTCATTACGTTTTTGCTTTTTAGTGACTATGTACTCAGCTGTAAATACTTTTGTTACCGTTTCCAGGAAACTTAAGAGTCACATGGAAAATGGCGATTGGGCAGTGACATCAGCACTAAACTAGATACATTTATTGTATATGCAATTAAATTCCAGGCATCCAAAGTAAATTGGTAACAAAACTTGACATTTGACTCCAAGATTGCTGACGTGTAAGCCCAACAGTACAGTAGCAGCTTTCTGTCAGTCAGTTACATGGCATTAGGAGCATTCAGCAAAACACACCCTTACATGTCCTGAATTATTTTCAATAAGTTTCTTCTGCATGAATTCCTTCTCTATAGCCTCTTTTGTGTGTCTACACATATTGCACAATATGATTCGAGTCTTATCATGCCTATCATTTTATTGCAAACGCCACAGAGGATCACAAGCCCACACTATTACCTAAATTTCATTATATGTTTGCTTTTAGCTCATGCCTTTTCAATAGTAGTTTTTTTGTATTAATTTTCTTCTTTATTCAGATCTGAGAAAAATATAACAAGCATACGCTCTGAAACATTTGCTTCTCACGATCAAAGAACATAGTCTCAAAATGGGCCTGCACCTTAATGTAAAGAAGACAAAGATCCTGACAACTGGCAAAATCAACAGGTTCAACACTGAAGGAGAAGAAATTGAAATTGTGGACAACTTTAACCTACTTGGATCAACTATCAATAAAGAAGCAACAAGCAGTCAAGAAATCCGATGACGCATTGCTCTTGGCAGAATGGCTATGAAAGACCTAGATGAGATTCTCAAGAGCAGAGATGTCTCTCTCTCCATACAAAGATTTGACTTGTTCAAGCCATGGTATTTTCAATAACCTCATATGGATGTGAAAGCTGGACAGTAAATAAGACAGACAGGAAGAAAATTGATGCCTTTGAATTATGGTGCTGGCGGCAAATACTGTGTATACCATGGACTGCCCGAAGAACAAACCAGTCAGTACTAGAGGAGATCAAACCTAAGCTTTCTTTAGAAGCTCAGATGACAAGACTTCGGACTTTCATACTTTGGACACATCATGCGAAGAGAGAGATCATTAGAGAAAGATATGCTTGGCAAGATAGAAGGTCAATGCAAAAGAAGAAGACCAGCAATGAGATGGCTCAATACAATAACAGCTGCTACTGGTACCAGTCTGTCAACAATGAGCTGCCTGACTGAAGACTGAACACAATTTAGGACAACTATCCAGAGAGTCACCATGAATCGACACTGGCTCGATGGCACTTAACACACTCGTAAGAAGAAACATGAACACCAGTGGTATACCAAATGCAATACGAAAATAAGATTTGTCCAAGTAAATCAAGGTCCCCCCTCAAGGGAGAGGAGAACCATCTCCACAAACCACAAGTGAACCATTAGCACACAAAATCAGGGGGGCAGTACCAGATTTAGTGGAATACAAAAGAGGCAATAGAAAAAAAAAAAGGAAGAGACAATTGGCATCTAAACCGTTGATCACTTATATAGGGCTCGACATTTGAAGAGCAGAATTGGCGAGAGCCACAAGTTTCTTGAGATCCAAAAAGGCTCTCAAATGATCAGGCAGCATGAACACCTACTTAACATTCAGATAGCTAACTAGACATTTATAGGGATATCTAAGCATAAAAGTAGCGCCCAAGGATAGTGTCTCAGATCTTAAAGCCAAAAAGGCTTTCCGTCTTTCCTGTGTAGGGGCATGGCACATCAGGAAATATTCTTATCAGCTGACCAAAGAATGGTTCGCTCATTTTCTTAAAGTAAAGATGTAAAATTAAGTTCAAATCCTGCTCAAAAACAAAAGAAACACATAAAGTTGCCCTGTCTTTACATTCTGAATTAGAAGTTTTTAATACCGCAGAGACATCTATAGACCATTATACATCATTATTTCCACAAGCTCTGCCAGACAGCAGAAAATAAAATCTTATTTAAAGGGGGAATAGCCGCCTCAGAAATCTTTAAAGCCTTCACAAGATATTTTTTAAATAGTTATATTGGCAAAATATAATCCACTCAAGGAAAATTCAAGATTCTTAAATTTAAATGTCTCATCCAATTCTCATATACTTCCAATTTTCTATGAATAATGACTCTGTCCTTCACCAAAGTCTCAATTACTTGATCCACCGCTGAAACTCTCTTATCCAATTCAGATACTTTTGTAGATACTTCCTGATATGAAGTCTCTTGCTTCTGGGCTATTGAACTTAAAGTTTGAATGAATACATTTAGTTCAGCCGCAATCTTGGAAACAGTCTCCTGGAGTCAAAGCAACAAGTTCCATATTAACGTCAATGAGACATCTGAAGATCAAGAAGACATCTGAAGATCAAGAAGACACCTGAGGAGGAGAGCTTAGAACTCCTGAAGATAACTGGCATAGAAGCTCCAGAATGCGATGCTAAAGAAACTGGTGATTCCTCACCAATATTCTTTTCTCAAGATGGTGTCATCTCCTCCCGGCTAGAGGGCTGTATAACACCAAACCACTGTATTCTTCAGGCTCCCCACCATGGAGGAAGGGGGGGGGGGTAAGTCTACCAACACTCCAATTGTATCTGTCAGGAAGCATTGTTCCAGCTGAGTCAAGTGCTGTGGCGGGATCAGGCTGACTATGTCTCCAAGCAAGGACCACATAACACCATCCGGTCTTGCAGCAGAGAATTCACTCATGGCATTAAGATCAATGGAAGTGGGAGAGCTTTGTTTCCTGTTGCTGTCAGTTTCCTACCTGATTGGGAGCCACTGTGCCACGTCGGTTTGCATTGAGGACATGTGAGCAGCTAAGGGCTATAAGACATCAGCTCCTACTGCGGGACACACACTGTGGGTGCATGCCCTTAGGCACGTGCTCCAACGGGGCAGGCATGCCCCTTTGGAGCCCCTTCAGAGTATGTTGGAGCATTAGAGGGAGATGAGAGTGATCAACGGGGAAGCAGAAGAAGAGACCCTTACTGCCATCCTTGACTACGACTAAATCAGCAAACGTTGTGAGGCCCATAGATGTGTTAAAATCCATGGGTTCCACTCCTGGTGTTGCATCATTGGAGATCTCATTGTCATCTGTGAGTACTGTTTCTTCTCCTACGTCTTCAGTTTTTCCAAGGGTTTTATCTCCACCCAACAAAGGAGCATGTTCTGAGGAGGAGGTTCCACTCTCCAAAGTGTGAGTGGCGCCTCTTGTAATGTGGATCCTCTCCCTGATGCCTTTCTCAGATTGAGTACCTTGGATGTGGTCTTGCCTGTTCTGTTTGACTTTATATCGGTTCAAGAAAAGACTCAGCTTCTGATGCATATTACCTTGCAGGACATATGGCAGATAGTACCTTGAACAGAGTTATTGCTTCAGTCATCTTTGGTTAAGTTATCGATGTTTACTAAAGAGGTGGTGGCCGTTATGTCGGGCCATGAGTCTAGGCTTGTAAACAGAGTCACGTTTGTTAAAGAGAGATTCTCAGATTCAGACCCTTCAGGCAGCCGCAGCCTCTTTGGTACTAGATTTGTTAATACTTCATCGGCAAAATGAATAGCTAGAAAAAATATTTTGGCATTGGAACCTTCGTTTTTTAAAATTTCCCCATACCCACTATCTCTCCCCTTCTATTTTGTTTGGTAAATATTTGAAAGATGTTTTGAATGCTCCTAATTCAGAGTCCATATAGTTGTCCAAGATAAATTATCTCCCTAGGGGTGTTAGAGAGACTAGAGAACCTGGTGCGGATAGGGGGAATATTGGGGGTAGTGGAAAGGAGGGAGATCACTTATCCGTCCAGAGTTTGGATTTGTCAGCTTTTTTAGAAACATCAATGGAAAAGATACAGACTCAGGCAACTTTGTTGGTCACATTCTTGCTTGAGAGGGATATAGACCTTGTTTTTCATTCATATTTTCTGAAAAGGTCTGAGAAGTTTTTTAGTCAGGTTATACAGGTTTTTCCTGATATATCGTGTATCACATAGAGGAGAAGGGAGGCCTTCCTGGAGCTTAGACTGTGTTTTGGCTCTGTGAGCCTCCTTTCTCCTGAAATACCCTATAAGTGTGTGATGATATTGCAGGGCAAGGCATATGGTTTTTTTTGATTCATTGCAACTGGAAGGGTTTTTGCAGGGTAAAGGTTAGATTACACTTTAAGATGACTTTAATTGTTCCTCTGTTAAGTAAAATGGGGATTGATAGAATGGTATGTTGCGGCTCATTGTTTTTTTTTGGGGGGGGGGGGTTGCTATGCTCTTCTAATTTTGTTGACTGTTAGTATTTTTTATGTTCTCTGTATGTACTTTCATGCAGTACTCTGTACATGATTGTTTTTTTTGCTTGTATTTCTTGTTTGTTTCCTTAAATAAAAGGATTTGAAACATAAACAAAAAAAAAATCAATGGATGTCTTCCACAGTTGTGCTAGAACCGACGGCAGCTTGGGGACCACTGGGGTAGCTTTGCCATCCTTGGCCACCTCTTCCCCTTCTTTGCAGCCATATTCAAAAGGTGAAGGCTTGGAAGGAAAACACCACCAAACCACATCAACCACTTGCCGCCATCTTCATCATGCCTCAACCCGTAAGTAGTTCAAGGTGAGTTATATTTAGGTACAGAAAGTATTTATTTCCCTGTCGCTGGAGAGCTACAATGAAAGATGTTGTTACTTGCCCAAGGTCACAGGGAGCATCAGCAGGATTTGAACCCTGGCTTCCCTAGTTCTAAGTGTGGGGCAAAGGGTAACCCTCTTCTTTGCCCTGGCTTACACAACATATTGCTAATTCAAGATGCAGAAATCTGAAAAGATGCAGAATACAAACCATAACAAAAAGTTCCGATTGGTGGTAATAGATTTTTCAATTGCCATGACCATGATACCTGGCTGTGGTTCACTTATATTTCTTCTATTAATATTTATATTGTTTTGTGTTTATTTTTAGGATACGTGAACTGATTTGTCAAATATCTTTAAGCATTCTTTGGTAAAATACAACAATTTTAAACAGATTGCACACACTAGCTAACAATGAAAGTAAAAGAATTTGTTCTTTCATTCATCTGCCGAGAAATATATCCATAAGCCAATGGCAGAAATTTAGCAGGCTACTGAGAACTATAAAATCAACCATCCCTGAAACTGTGTTGGCATTTTACTCTGATCTCCTACGATGAGTTCTGGACAGTTGTACCTATTTCTTCATTCATGATGCTGCACCAGCTTCCTGATCTTTCATTTTCACTTTAAATATTCCTATTTTTGAGCAATGTTAAAATGAATGAAAGACATAATGCTGCAGTTATGGCACTTCAGTATCATTGTGATAAAGTAACCTCAAGAGACATTGTTTTACAGACCTATTTTCAGTTGAACTTAGATCCTAAAAGGCACACTTTCCAATGGGATGTCCAAGCGCAATCTGGGACATCAAAGCCAGAATGTCTCGAAAAAGTAGGAACGTGAAAGTTCAAGCAGGATTTCAGAAACATTGACATGCCTGATGTGGACATCCACATAGACATCCCCAGAATAGCAACCTAGAACATGGACGTCTAATGGCATATTTCTTTTATTTATTTACATTCTCTTATATACCGCGCTATTCTGCATCAGTGCGGTTTACATTGAACAAACTGAAATTACATTGAACAGGGCATTATAACTTGGAGATAACTATTTTACAGGGAACATGGGCTATGGAGGGTTAAGTGGCTTGCCCAAGACCACAAGGAGCACCTGTGGGACTAGAAACCCCAGTCCTTCCGGCCCAAGGTTGCTGTCCTCTAGTGGGATTTGAACCCCCGACCTTCCGGCCTGAATTACCTTGCCCCAACCACTAGGCCACTCCTCCACTCCATTTCTGCCTTTGAAAAGTTCATGGAGGAACTACAAACATCTACAATCGAACTATCAAGCGTGGAGAACAATCCAACATCATAGTCTCAGACTGTCATAAGGCCTTTTTGCCATTTTCTGCCTTATATGACAGTCTGATCCCCTCCTCCCCCCCCCCATGCATCCCACAGGACCAGGTGCTGCCATTTTTCGAGATTGCAATGCAGGGGTGGGAGCACACTGGCAATGCTCCCACTCCAGATTAAAGGTACTGGGAGGGGGGGGGGTGGAGGGTTTGGGGGCCATCTAGCCTTTTTGTTTTTCAGTTGGTGGGATTGGGGTCACTGGGTCACCAGGGACATTTTTTTAGTGGGCAAGTGGTTGGGTGGGGGGGGGGGGGGGAGAAGGGAGGGGAAAAAAATCAGGGCCACTGGACCACCAGTTTTTGTTTTTGTTTTTTAAATCGGGCAGAAGGGGATCAGAGCCACTAGGGATTTGGTTTCTTTTGGGGGGGGGGTCACTGTTGGGGGCACCAGTCCTCCTGATAGCATTCTAATGGCATTGGGGACTTTCCCCAGTGCCTAGGTCATCTGAGGTGAAGAGTCAAACTTCACCTCAGATGACCCTGTTTCTTTGGGACAGCATGCCAAACTTGTGCAGATTTCTGTATGCATGTGTTTGGCTTGCTTTCCCACTTTTTATGCACTGGGTAATTTGAATATTGCATTCCAGCGCAAAGAGTCAGCATTAAAGTTGTGCTATGAAACACTGCACTAGTGTTTAAAGCACTGGGCTGTAGCACAGTGTTTCTGTATCGGTCTGCTAAAGAAGAACAACCCAAACTATGGTTACATGATGCAAGGTTTCACATTAAGAACTTCCACCCAGGAAAAGGATTGAGGCATCGTCGTCATACATTGAAACCCTCTGCCCAGTGTGCAGCGGCAGCCAAGAAAGCAAACAGAATACTAGGAATCAAAGAAAGGAATGGAGAACAAATGGATATTAAAATGCCTCTGTATTGATGTATGGTTCAACCACACCTTGAATATTGTGTGCAGTTCTCATCGCCATATCTTAAAGGATAAAGCAGAATTAGAAAAGGTACAGAGAAGAGCAACAAAAATGGTAAAGAGGAAAGGCTTAAAAGGTGAGGGCTCTTCAACTTGGAAAACAGACATCTGGGGGGAGATATGATAGAGGTCTGTAAAATAAGGAATGGAGTATAATGGGCGATGTAGATTGACCGTTTACCACTTCAAAAAGTAGAAAAAGACTAGGGAACACACAATGATGTTACAATATAGCACATTTAAGACTAATCTGAGAAAATATTTTTTTCACGCAATGCGTAATCAAACTCTGAAATTCATTACCAGAGAATGTAGTAAAAGCTGTTAGTGCAGCTGAATTTAAGAGAGGTTTGGACAAGTTTCAGAAAGGAAAAGTCCCTAAATCATTATTAAAGAGGACAGGGAAAATTCACGGTTTACCAACTGGACCAGCAGCATGGAATCTGTGTACCTTTTGGGAACCCGACAGGTACTTGGGATCTGGATTGGCCACTGTTGGAAACAGGATGCTGGGCTTGGACTCTTGGTCTGACCCAGTATGGCATATCTTATGTTCATATGAAATTCTGAGTGAAAACAATCTTAAATGGTAGTCACTGGTACTGTACACAATTACAACTCCTATTTTCTTAAGAGATGGTCACATGTGTTGCCTTGATGCTGCATGTGGAAACGTGTGATAGGACAATCAATTCCTCATTAACAGGAAAGACATTTTCTCCCGTTACTTATGTCCAGTATGGACCTGCTAAGAATAAATTTGCACTCATTTGTAGCCCTGACAACAGGAATTCATGTTGCAACTTTTCCACAATAAATTTAACAGTCAAATATTCCCTAAAACTGTAATCCTTTTGCACAGGCAGTGAGGAAACAGATGTCTCAGAGATTAAACATCTGATGAGTTACCTCAGCTGGCAATAATTAATTATTCATCCTAAAGAGCGGGATAGGTCAAGCCCCAAACCACAAAACCATGTAGTACACGCATCTGCAGGGCTTGTCATATGTAAGATATATGCATGCAGACAAGCTAAGGAAGCCATCATTTTCACGATAACGTTAAGAAGATGAGCACAGACAAAGAAGATCATCTCAGTTTGCTTTAGGTATTTTCAAGGGCCAGAAATGAGCTTCCTCGTGTGGGAAGAGAAGTCGGTCCAAGAAAAACAGTGATACATAGAAAATGTAATTTCATCATTTTTTTAAATCACCGATCATTAAATTGTTTAAAACAAAAACTATCAGAGAAGTTTAATATGCACAAAGTGAAGGCAAAGTATATTTCTCCACTCAAAGGGGCATGTTTACTAAACCATGGTAACTATTAGCATGCGGTAAGCTTATCACACTGAAAGCGTGGTGTCCTGCAGCAAAACTCCTGCACTAACTGGGTAGCATGCAATTGGGTGGAGACAGGGCAGGCTGGGGCAGAACGTGAGCACTGATGCCACATCGCAGTTTTGGGTGCGCACTAACCATGAATGTTGTTTATTAAGTGCACTTAGCACCACCTCAATAGGTGGTAAGTGCATCCACATGCCGGATAACATGGTGCCGCATGGTATCAATGTGCCAATGGCATGGGGATGGATGCATGTGCCCTTGGTATGGGCCTCCGTACTACATTCACAGCTCAAACGCACGCTACCGGTGTGCTCTTTACTTTGCATGTCCAAAAGACCCTTAAGACCAGTTAACAAATTCTAGTCTGCAGACTGTTCTTGCATTCAGGAGATAAAACACACTGAGACTTCCCAGAGAAAAAGTCATGTGATCAAAAGTGTTATAACAGGGGTTTTGGCAAGTAGAATTTTTTTTGTAAATTAAATTTAAGTATTCAGCACACACCAATACAGAAGTCATAACATTATTCAATACAATGAATACTCTTATTAACCCCCCCCCCCAAAAAAAAACAAGAAAGGGGAGAAAAAAGTACAAACTAATTAAGGATTATTCACACATACATCCAGGGCTCTTCACATCCTCTCAATCTTATCAATGCAATTGGAAGAAATGGAGGCAGCCCCTTCTAACTTACAGGTGTGACATATAGCGTGTCCCCAAAAGATCATGTTTAGTGAAGTAGTATGTTTCCAGTAGCGCATGATATGCTGAAGCACAACAGATAACAATGGCAAACATTTTGTCATACATAGAAAGCTCATCTTTTAAATACAATGAATGGAATATTACAATGTGTAATGACAAAGGATGATCTAAATGAAACACATCTCTAATGTACCCCCACACACTGAGCCAGAAGGGCTTGACAAATAACATGTGGGTCTGAGTACCTATGTCAGTAGAACAATGCCAGCACTGGCTAAAAGGCAGAAGTCTTGCTCTAAACCAGGCCAGTCAGGTTTTCATGATATATGATAGATCTGCATACAATGTGCGTGCAGATCTATCTCATGCATATTTATTGTGGATATCCTGAAAACCTGACTGGACTGGAGGTCCTAGAGTGCGGGGTTGAGAACCACTGCTCTAAACATTTAAAGTGGGGACCAAATTACACGGTGTGCAATAAAAAAATAGTGTTTGCGCCAAACTGCTGGACATCGTTGGCCACACTATGTGACACCAAAAAGTGTTCCACTTAACAACATCTTGTGGTAGATAAAGGTCTGTTTCCCCAAGTCCTATATGATGGACCCCTACTATCCATCAATAACTTGTAGAAAATAGAGGTTGATCCACCCTTAACTATAAGCTTTTGAACAATAACTATTAAATCTGAGGTCTGACATCCTCATTGAGACACAGAAGAGGACTGTACCAAGTTCCGGGCCAGAATATCAAGTTTGGAGGTCCACACTGATCAATTTAATGCTGGTCAGAGACTAATACATTTCTCGTGAAGAGTTGACCAATACAATAAAGTCCTTTATTAAGCCAGCCCTTCCAAAAAACCTTGCCCCCATTGATAGGTATTAATGGATTATACCAAAGGGACAAAGACTTAGAATTTGAATAAGGGGTCATACAGTAGTCACCAAGTTCTCTAATGACTTTAACCCTTTCCAGGCCGAGCCCAAAACTCTTGGGATCCAAAATTCTGACTAAATATTCCTATCAAATGGTATATAATACATGACCATAGCAGAAGGAAAATCACTATTAGAACATATTGAATAAGACGGGTACAATTTTCCTGAAATATGGAAAAATTAACCCGGCTGCAGAATGTGGATTAAAAATTTAAAGTAGGCCTTCAAAGGGTTAATAGTGCTGACACTGAGTGGCGATTATTTTGCTACTGGGAATATTCATAGTGGACAGTTCTGTTAATCTAAAAGATTTAACTAGCACTTTCTCCATCTCAAGCCAAGGGGCACAAAATCTTCCAAAATCAAATGTGCTCCTTATCTTAATAATGAAGTAGTGTGATACATTAGACAGTCAGGAAAAATTACTCCTCCCCCCTTTCTTCTGGGAAGTTTAGTTTAGCCAGTGCAATTCATGGTTTCTTATTCTTCCATAAAAAGTTGAAAAGAGTTTTATCTAATTAAGAGTAAAAGCTCTGCTTACAGAAGCCAGGTAGCATAAACAATTTACAAACAATGCTTGGGAGAACAATCATTTTTATAGTCTCTAATCTACTCCACCATGAGAATAGCAATGTGGATCAACACTGCAGGCCCCTTTGTAGTTCCGTAATAATTATGTTACTGCTATATTTAATTGTTTCCATAGGCGAAGTACAAAAATGCCTACCCATGTATTTGATGCTCAAAGGAGACCACTGAAAAGGAAAAGATTCTAGGTCTCTCCGAATAACGAGATCTCTCCCAATTAATTTTAAAGCTTGAAAAAGAGGAAAATCAGTCAACTACTACTACTACTAGAATTAAACATTTATAAAGCGCTACCAGGCATACGCAGCACTGTATAAACACAGAAAGAGACAGTCCCTACTTGTCAGAGCTTACAATCTAATCAAGACAGACAAGACAAATATAGAAATAAGGATAGATTAGAGAAGGGTAAGGAGACACAAGGAAACAAAGGATCAGGATACAAAAGCAGCCTCAAAGAGGTGAGCCTTTAGCATAGATTTGAAAAAGGGCAGAGATGAAGCCCGACGTACAGACTCAGGAAGTCTGTTCCTGGCATAAGGAGCAGCAAGATGAAAGGACCAAAGTCTAGAGCAGCGATGGCGAACCTATGGCACGCGTGCCAGCTGTGGCACGCGAAGGCCTTGCAGCTGGCACGCGGGCCATAGGTCCGCAAAAAAAAAGAAAAAAGCTGTCTCTGACTGCTGCCGCGGACGCGGCAAGGGCAGAATGCAGCGTCCCGCGGGGCCCCCTCCGCCCGCTAAGCCCCTCTGCAAGAGCTTTCAGATTCGCGAGGGAGAGCGTCTCCCTCGCGTCTCTGTTAAGCCCGCAGGGGCTAATGGGAAATTTCCCATCAGCCCCTTTAGACGCGAGGGACTGATGGGAAATTTCCCATTAGCCCCTGCGGGCTTAACAGAGACGCGAGGGAGACGCTCTCCCTCGCGAATCTGAAAGCCCTTGCAGAGGGGCTTAGCGGGCGGAGGGGGCCCCGCGGGACATTGTAATCTGCCGCGGCAGCAGCCAGAGCCTGCTTTTTTTTAAAAAAAATTTGCCGGGGGGGGGGTTAGGACTGCTAATGGGCAGGAGGGGGGGGGGTTAGGACTGCTATTGGGCAGGAGGGGGGGGGGGTTAGGACTGCTAATGGGCAGGAGGGGGGGGTTAGGACTGCTAATGGGCAGAGGGGGGGGGGTTAGGACTGCTAATGGGCAGGAGGGGGGGGGGGTGTTAGGACTGCTAATGGGCAGGAGGGGGGGGTGTTAGGACTGCTAATGGGCAGGAGGGGGGGGGTTAGGACTGCTAATGGGCAGGAGGGGGGGGTTAGGACTGCTAATGGGCAGGAGGGGGGGGTTAGGACATCTAATGGGCAGGAGAGGGGGGGGGTGTTAGGACTGCTAATGGGCGGGGCGGGGGGGTTTAGGACTGCTAATGGGCGGGGCGGGGCGGGGGGGGGGTTAGGACTGCTAATGGGCTGGGGGGGTTAGGACTGCTAATGGGCGGGCGGGCGGGGGGTTAGGACTGCTAATGGGCGGGCGGGCGGGGGGTTAGGACTGCTAATGGGCAGGAGGGGGGGGGTGTTAGGACTGCAAATGGGCGGGAGGGGGGTGTTAGGACTGCTAATGGGCGGGGGGGTTAGGACTGCTAATGGGCGGGCGGGCGGGCGGGCGGGGGGGGTAGGACTGCTAATGGGCTGGGGGGGTAGGACTGCTAATGGGCTGTGGGCTGATGGGGGCTGTCTGGAAATGGGGTGATGGGGGTTTAGGGCTGGAAGTGAGTTGATGGGGGGGGGCTAGGACTGGTATTGGGTTGGGGGGTTGCTAGGACTGGAAATGGGCTGATGCAGGGACTAGAAGGGAATGGATGCTGGGTGAGGCTGGAACTAGAAGGGAGCTGATGTTGGGGGAGGATTAGAATGGGATGGGGCTGGGAGAGTAAAATGGAGAGGGGAAAAATATTTTGTGTGGGAGGGATAAAAAATCTACAATTGGCCGGGTATTGGGAGAGTAAGTGGGGATTGAGGATGGAGGGGTAAAATTTGAGTGGATGAAATAGGAATGAGGAAAGAGCAAAAGGAGAAAGATTAGTATGTTAAAGCAGATGTAGAGAGAGAGAATGGAAAAAAAAAAACTAGAAGAGAGAAGAAAGGACAAATGGACAGCAGATGATGGAGAGTTAGCAGACAACATGCAGAAACCAGAAGAAAGTGGCTGGAGCAATTGCAACTGAGCTGAGGTATTCTGTTTATGTAATTCCTTTTTGACATTGCCACTTGTTCTCTTTCCCCAGTAGGTCATGTATTGTTATTGTCTGAAATGTATTGGTTTAATATTTGCAGTGTTGCCTTTTGATAGGTATGGTGTGGTGCTTTGTGAGTCCTGGTAGTGCTGTTAGGATACGGCGGGTTTGCTATTGGTTCTAAATGGGCAGTGTTTGTAGTAGTTCCTAATGTGCCTGGCGGTTGGCACTGGATTATAGTAATGTAGAAATCTTTTAGTCTGTCTTTATCCATACACTCATTAAGAGACATGTTTACTAAAAGTTAGTGTATGTTAGCATTATGCAAATATTTATGCAAATTGACGTGCTGGCACTTTGAGGAAATTCTTTGGTTTTGTGCGGCAGTTTGGGCACTCGGGCTCAAAAAGGTTAGCCATCACTGGTCTAGAGTTAGCAGTGGAAGAAAAGGGCAAAGAGAGGAGCAAGCCAGAGGAAGAGCAGAGTTCACAAGGAGGGGAGTAGGGGGAGAGGAGAGAGGAAAGGTAGTAAGGAGCAGACGAATGAATGCATTTAAAGGTCAGAAGGAGGAGCTTGAATTGGATACAGAACTGTAAGGGAATCCAATGAAGTGCCTTGAGAAGAAGGGTTATATGAGTATATCAAAGCTAGAGAAAGATTAGTCGTGCAGCAAAGTTCTGAATAGATTGAAGGGGAGAAAGATGAAAGGAAGTAATTAGAGAGTGGACAAGTGTTTTAGTAGTGTGTTCAGAGAGGAAGGGGCAAATTTTATTAATGTTACAGAGAAAGGAACGACAGGTTTTAGCTATCTGTTGTATATGTGAGAATGAAAAGGAGGAGTCCAAAATGACACCAAGGTTACAGGCTGAGGAAACAGGAAGTAGAGTTATCAACAGAGACAGAGAAAGGAGGAATGGGGAGAGGAAGGTTTAGGGGAAAAAATAAGACGTTTGGTTTTGTCAACATTTAGTTTCAAATGGTGGTGAAACATCCAGATGGCAATGTCAGAGAGACAGGCAGAGATATGGACCTGGAGTGTTGGAGAAACATCAGGTGGAGAAAGACAGATCTGAGAATCATCAGCATAAAAAGGATACTGAAATCCATGGAAGGAGATGAGAACACCAAGGGACTGTGTGTAGAAAAGAAAAAAAAAAGAGGACCCAGAACAGACCCTTGGGGTACACCAACTGAGAGTGGCCTAGTAGTACAGGAGGAACCACCAGAGCAAACACTGAAAGAGCAATGGGAGAAATAAGAAGAGAACCAAGACAGGACAGAGCCCCTAAAATCAAATGAGGATAATGTGTCATGGAGAAGGTGGTAATCAACAGTATCAAAGGCAGCAGAAAGGTCAAGGAGGATAATGATAGAGTAGAGGCCTTTAGATTTAGCCAGGAACAAGTCACTGGAGACTTTGGCAAGTGCCATTTTGGTAGAAAGTAAGGGGCAAAAGCCAGACCAAAAAGGATCCAGAAGAGCTTGAGAAGAAAGAAATTCAAGTCAACTGTGGAGGAATGCGCGCTCAAGAAGTTTAGAAACGAAGGGAAGAGGAGAGATGGGACAATAATTAGAAGGAGAGCTAGGATCAAGAGAAGGTTTCTTGAGCAGGAGTGTGACCACAGCATGTTTGAAGGCTGCAGGGATAGAAGCAGTGGAGAGCGAGAGGTTGAAAATATGTGAGAGGAAGGGATGACAGAGGTGGAAATGGAGTTAAGGAGATGGGTGGGGATAGGATCAGAAGAGCTAAGTTTGAACTAAGCTCAGAAGATGTCTAATGGACACAGTTGGATCTGAGAGAAACAGTAGGACGTCATCAGCGTATGCAGCAAGCTTCCAGCAATTTCCATTGCACCTTACACCTCTAATACCAATTTCATTTTTAATCCTCAGCAAGAGGTGCTCCTGCGCAAGGTTAAATAATAATGGTGAAAGGGGGCAGCCTTGCTGCGACAGTATGACTAAATTTTGGAAGGTTCAAACGTTGTCCCCTATATATCTTCTTTTAATAAAACCTATTTGCTCATCTCCAATTAGTTGTTGTGCCAGATGACTAAGCCATATGGCCATCACTTTTGCAAATATTTTATAGTCCATATTCAGTAAAGAAATTTGTCTATAATTTCCCATAAATATGGTGTCTCGATCAGGCTTAGCAAAGAGAATGACTGTGGCCTCAGAGAATCTAGATGACTCTACAGGTCATTGATAAAGGCTTTGATACAACAGCCGCAATTTTGGAGCAAGCAATGGTGCAAACTGCTTATAAAATTCAACAGGGAGACCATCCGGACCTGGAACTTTATTATTAGATAACTGCTTGATTGCTGAAAGGTTGTCTCCTGCTTGCACTAGTGCCCCCAACCAGGTTCCTGCTTGCTCAGACAGCCTAGGATCCTTGAGCGAAGACAGAAATGTTTCTCTTAGATCTACTCCATCTGCGCCCTCAGAAGAAAAGAGCCTTTCATAAAAAGATGCAAAGGCACTGGAAATGTTAACAGAGTCTGTAAGGAGCGAAGTATTTACAACTGTGCAAGCAATTGGCCGGGATTTGTTAGCCCCAACGTAGTATCCAGTTCTTTGGACGAAAATCTCTTTTGTTGCTTGATGTGTTAAAAGTTTATTATATTCATGGCGTCTCTGAATGAGCTTTTGGAAGACAGCATTGTCATTAGTCCTAATATGATTTTCCTCTAGTTCAGCCACTTCCCTTTCTAATCTTTTAGAATTGTCTGCCAGGTTCTGATGCAACCATGATGAAAAACATATCACTTCACCTTGGAGAGTGGCCTTAAAAGCCTCCCAAACAACATAAAAATGAATATCAGCACTTTCATTTCTTTGAAAGAACTCCACAATAAGCTCATTTAATTTATCTATAACTGAGGCTTCCAATAATAAACTGTTTTGGAAATGCCAAGGTCTCATCTGGGTTTGCTGACTCCTAGGCAAAAGGTCAACCATAACTGCAGCGTGGTCTGAAATATGAATTGGTTAAATAATACAGTTCTTCATATTGAACGTAAAAGACTTAGACACAAATAATCTATTCATGTGTATGATTGGTAGGGAAATAAGTGGAAGGAATATTCTCATGAGGAGGGTTAAAAAAACACCAGGCATCAACCAAACCAAGATAATCCAACATATCCTGCAATGTAGTACTGGAATTCCAATACAAGTTTCTATTGAGGGACTGTCCATCTAATTTTTCATTCAATATCGTATTAAAATCACCACCAACAATTATTTCACCTGATCCAAAGGTTAGTAGGTATGACAGACACCTTCAAAAAAGGCTGAAGACACAGTTGAGGGTGCACAAACATTCATTAAGGTATAATTGTACCTGGCAAGTACAGCATTTAAGCAGACCCATCTGCCCTATCTAATTTCTGCTGTATGAGTTGTACTGATAGCTCTTTATGAATAAAAAAATAGAAATCCCATTTTTCTTGTTAACACCAAGGGAGAAAATATGATATTCAATATAACTAGTCCGAAACTTGGCACAGGCCTTGTTAGTCATGCGAGTTTCCTGAAGAACGATCACATCCTCATTCAAAGCCCGAAGAGAACAAAATCCCTTTCTAGCTTTAATTGGATGATTGATACCATTCATGCTCATAGAGACAATTTTAAGAGTCATTTTCAAAAGTAGCATAAGAAAGTTAATATAATACGTTGTTTATGTGAGGGGAAGTTGTTACAAGGATAAAGATCACCTCTGCCCAATAAGGAATAGAAAATAAAAAGAGGAAAAAAACCCCACACTAACCAGGATAACCCAACCCCACCCCTCAAACCCAAACCCACCTCACCCAAAATCCAATAAGACAGTTCAGAGCCACATAAATAGCCACAGCTCTCAAACCATATAGCTATGAGGGTACATTAACGTGTGGCTTAAACCCTCTAAGGCTTGCAAATGACAAACAAACCATGCACGCGTATCCTTGTGCATTTACACCTCAGGTATCCTTTCACAACCATTGAAAAAAATCAACAGTAATAAAAAAATACATATAATATAATATGATGAACTTATAGAAATATGATGACAGAAAAAGACCACATGGCCTATCTAGTCTGTCCTTCCATAACAACAACTACACCAGTCCCCTTTTATCCTTTAGAGATCCTCTGTGTTTGTCCCATGCTTTTTTGAATTCAGATACTGTCCTCATCTCTACCACCTCCACTGGGAGACTATTCCACGGATCCACCACTCTTTCTGTAAAGAAATATTTC
Organism: Ichthyophis bannanicus; assembly: GCA_033557465.1. Lineage (NCBI taxonomy): Eukaryota > Metazoa > Chordata > Amphibia > Gymnophiona > Ichthyophiidae > Ichthyophis > Ichthyophis bannanicus. Next base: position 57,641,164 of record CM066047.1, on the reverse strand, counting down.
CGCATATCACTCCTGAATCTATCCCCCTTCACCCTCATCCCATGTCCCCTCGTAGCAGAACTTGCTTTCAATCGAAAGAGGCTCTCCTCCTGTGCATTTATGCCACAGAGGTATTTAAACGTCTCAATCTTCTCACCTCTATCCCGCCTTTCCTCTAAGGTGTACATATTAAGATCCTTAAGTCTGTCCTCATATGCTTTATAACAAAGACTACTAACCATTTTAGTAGCCACCCTCTGCACCGACTCCATCCTGTTCACATCCTTTTGAAGGTGCGGTCTCCAGAATTGCACACTATCATTGCAGTCAAGTGATTCCTGAGATGCCATGCAGAAATTCCACAGACACTGTGTCCATGTATATGAGCCATCGCCATTAAAAAAACAGGGCTAGCAGTTACAAGCAGGTAAATCAAGCCTTAGGTGAAATTGCACATTTGAAGTTAAAATGCTGCCAGAAATAATACTGAGTATTAGTAATGCCATCTATTCTAGCTAAGACTGAGATAATAAGATTGAGATAATAAGCAATACATTAAAACCAGTGGTAGATATTGGTTTGGTTGAAAACAATCCAAAGTGAGACCTTAGAACTGTGTGTTCAGTGATTCATGAAGCTTGCTCTGCATTCGGATGCAATCAATTACATCACAACTGCATTAAGTCCTTCCATAGATCAAACGTGACCACCATAAAGACCAGGAGGCTTTTGGGACAATGTAGATCCATAAATGTCTCTTCTTGCAATCATAGTTGAGAAGACAGAGAAGTAACACAGTTAGAAGCTATCAATTAGCAGCCTTAGATACCTTCCATGATACCAGAAGAAAAACTTCATCTTCCTCCAGACTGTTGCCAGCATCTGTTGCCAATGTACTATGAGTCTGTGTGTCCGGCGGCACAAACCTGTGCAAGCTTTAAATTATTTCAAATTCATACCATAGCAGAGCTTTTAGGACAGAAGCTAGATCCAGCAATGGTGTAGTCCATCCATTGAAAGGTATATTAACTTTAATTATACAGTTCCCATGTCAACTAAGCTAGTGGATGCTTTAACCCAAGCAAGGAGCTGTAAATATGAGTTTAGTGGAGTATATAGAGTATAGTATTAAGTAGTGCTGAAATTAAATATTTTGAAGACAGACTGCACAAAAAATATATATATTTGTGGAGAACAATTATTTCAGAAGGATTTAACCAATCCAATACAATCCTCAAGAGGCAGCAAATTAGCTTTCTGAATTGGTGGAACGTGATCATAACTGGAAACAATGTATTTTACTGATATTAGGACCCTCAGCATCTTTGGACGCAGCCAGTGTAGGGATTATATGCAGTTTGCAATAATTTGATTTCATCTGCCCATCTGAAAAACCTTTTGGTAATTTTAATATAAATTACATTATATTTTTTTTGCAAACTTGCAGAAACACCATGGATTCAGTATAGTGATTAAAGTGTGAATGTGTCACACCATCCCATACTGAATTGCTCTATACATCAGAAAAGAAAGATGGGCAGAGTAAGGTTCAATTCCAAAATTAATTTTAAGGCAGGAATCAAAAAGGAAACTTAGGGAAACAAAAGGATTTGCATATCTCCTATAAACATTGCACCAGATCATTTATACATTCTGTAGCAGAACAAATCTATACAGAATTTTAAGACATTTTGACAGTGTCCAGAAATTGTTTCAATTCCTCCGGATCCAGGTAGATCTTAGTGGTAGATCCATATGTAACCTTCATATTGGTTGGATACAGTAGCTGGCTGCCGGAGGTGCAGGGAATCTTTCCAACATAGAACACATAGTAGATCTCCGATTTCTTTAGCGAGACTGGGTACTAACAGCAATTTCCTGTCATTGAGTTTTAATCTTTCCAGATTTGCCCTCACTAATGAGAGCAATTGAATCACCTGAATGAAATGACGGAACTGAAGCATAATTGGCCTGGGTGTTTTTGGCTGGCAGCTGAATGAAGTCTAGGAGAATGAAGAGCAGATTCAGTTTCCGGTGGCAGTTTAAAATAGTGACCAAACAGCTTCACAAAGAACATAAGGATGTAACTTAGAAGATGATCACCGTCCACACCTTCTGGTAAGTCTAATAATCACAAAAGTTCAGCCTTCTGTTAAAGTTAACTGTATCTTCCAGTTCCCTTCCAAGGCATTTAATTGTCATAGTATTTGTGAGGTGTTCATTTGAGCAGATAATTGCTCAATATCTTTTCTAATGCCTACTGATACCTCTATTTGATGTCCCATCATAAATTTGAGGGAACGCATCTCCTGCAGGACTAAATCCACCAGAGCAGAGCTACATCATCTAGTCATTTCCAGTATGAAAATAATATTAGGACACAAAATCCATTTTTCTATTGTTTTGGATTCATAATTGTAGCAGTATTTGGCCGGAAGACCTATATCTAGTGTTATAACTCAGCTTCATTAGAGAAGGAAGTGCTAAAGCAGATAAACTGAAAATTATTAATTCTTAAGAAGCCCAACACAGCAACAAATCTACAAGCAGGATTGTCAACAGGATAAACCGGCTAGAATTGCCTTTTGGCCCAGATTCCACTCGCACACATGGATGTGGTTTATTTTACCACATCGTGAATCCAGTTCTATGACATCCATTATTAAAAATTGCTAGAATTAAATCTGAGGCCCATGCATTTTTCTGTGACAAACTCCCCCCCACACAATTCCATTATTAGATTGTATTTTCAGACCTTCATTTCAGCTCAGCCCAGAGCCCTTAAACTGGGAAGGTAACATAAGTGCCTATGTTCCTTTTCAACACAGCCTTTTATTTTTATTTATTTATATACTGCACATTTGGAGAACCGCACTGCATAGTTACACCAATTAAAAACAGTGCAAACCCCCTCCCCAATCCCACTCACCACGCCCAAAAACCTTCCCAAAGGCTCCCACAAAAAAAGGTTGTTAACTCTGAGGCAGGAATATCTTTTTCCATCAAGATTTGCATAGATGGGTGCATGTTTTGGAACATTCGCAACTCCATCACCTTAGAAGTACATGCTATTCATTGGCAGTGTGCATTTTTATGCATGTCTACCCCCAGACATGTCTATTACTATATGGAAAATGAGTAAATTAGACTTACCTGCTAATTGTTGTTCCTTAAGGAACTCCAGTCTAGTCCCAAACCTCTGGGTTGTGCACCTCTCACAGCAGCTTGGAGACTGAGAAACATCATCCTTTTGTGATAATACTGGTATATCCTCCCAGGATCCGCCGCCTCCTTCCAGTAACCTACTGACAAAGCAGATTCTTTGGAGCAACAATTAAGTAGCAATCTCATCCCAACTATGGAAACTTATCATAACTAAATTCAGAACGAACAAAAGAAAACATACAAGGTCTATTTTTTTTCCTTCTCCCATTTTTTTTTTTAGGGAATCGAGAGAAAAAAACCTATTAGCATAGCCCATGCCCCAAGTCTTACCTGTTACTCTGACTTGCTTCAGGCTCTATGCCACAGACACTCAGGGAGGGATACGGGACTAGACTGGAGTTCCTTAAGGAACAACAATTAGCAGGTAAGTCTAATTTACTCTTCCTTATCGTCCCTCCAGTCTAGTCCCAAACCTCTGGTTAAGTAACAGAGCAGTGAAGAAATTCATCGGGAGGGACCTGCTAGACCAGCCTGAAGCACTGCTGATCCAAAACAGGTATCCCTTTCCGCCTGAACATCCAGACGGTAATGCTTGACAAAGGAATCCAGGGATGGCCAGGTGGCTTACAAATCTCCACCGCTGGCACCAAGCGGAACTCGGCCCACGATGCCGCCTGCGCCCTTGTCGAATGAGCTCTCAGTCCATCCGGGACTTCTTTGCCTTCAAGAATATATGCTGATGCGATAGCCTCTTTAAGCCATCTGGCTATAGAAGCCTTAGAAGCCACGTGCCCTTTCCTAGGACCGCCAAAGAGGATGAATAGCCTATCAGATGTACGAAAAACTGGCCATTCAATGGATGTACATCTTCAATGCTCTCCGAACATCGAGGCAGTGCAATCTACCTGCAGGATCAAGCGCGGTATCTTCTCGAAACACTGGCAAGGTGATCACCTGATTGAGGTGAAATGCCGACACCACCTTTGGTAAAAAAGAAGGGACTGGTCTTAACACTACCTTAGAATCACAGAAGGATAAGAAAGGTTTTCTACAGGACAAAGCTTGTAATTCGGAAATTCTTCTGGCCAAGCATATAGCTAACAGGAACACCACCTTAAGAGTAAGATCTTTTAACAATGCTCCCGATAACGGTTCAAACGGTGGTCTTCCTAGCACCTTCAACACCAGAGGAAGACTCCACTTTGGCACCACCTGTATAGACGGTGGGTGAATAAGAGATGCTTCTCTTAGGAACTGCTTGACATCCGGGTGGCTTCCTATGGTAACCCCTGCTATCTTTCCCCTATAACATGATAAGGCTGCAACCTGAACCTTTAAGGACGCTGCCGCTAAGCCGTTTTCTAGACCACCTTGCAAGAACGCCAACACCTGCGGAATTGACGCCCGTAACTGTTCCACCTGATGGTCTCCACACCATGCCTCAAACACTCGCCAGACCCGAATATAAGCTAATGAGGTAGTCCGCTTCCTAGACTTCAGCAAAGTAGATATTACAGTTGCGGAGTAGCCCTTCGCCTTGCCCTTTCAAAAGCCAAGCCATAAGCGAGAACCGATCCACCTGGGGCAGGCATAGAGGCCTCTGTGATAGAAGATCTGCCCACCGAGGCAGACGCCAGGGGTTCGCCACTAAGAGCCTCATCAGATCAGCGTACCAAGGCCGCCTTGGCCAATCTGGCGCTACCAAGATCACCTGTCCTTTGTGGCGTTCGTTGCATTGCACCACCCTTCCTATCAACACCCAAGGCGGAAAGACGTATAGTAGCTGGCCTTCTGGCCATGTCCGCATCAGAGCATCCAGGCCTTCCGACATCCTCTCTCTTCTTCTGCTGAAGAACTGATCCACCTTCGCCGACTGGAAAGTCGCCATGAGAACCATCACCAGAGTTCCCCAACGGCTCACCAACAGATCAAAGATGTCCTGATGAAGAACCCACTCCCCTGGGTCCACCGTCACTCGACTTAGGAAGTCGGCCTCCACGTTGTCCACTCCCACTACATGAGCCGCTGACAGAGCTTGCAGATTCACCTCTGCCCACTCGAACAACTCCTCAGCTTCTGTCTCTATGGGGACACTGCTGGTACCTCCTTGACGATTGATGTAGGCCACTGCGGTGGCGTTGTCGGACAATACCCGCACAGCTCCATTCCTTAGAGAAAACTGAAAGGCTATCAACGCCAGTCTTACTGCTCTCAGTTCCAACCTGTTGATTGACCAGGACTCCTCCTGTGCAGACCACTGACCCTGGGCGAATATCCCTTGACAGTGGGCTCCCCATCCGAAGAGACTGGCGTCCGTCGTTAAGGGTATCCAGCACGAAGTCTCTAACAGCATCCCTAGATTGAGGAAGTCCGATGCTATCCACCAATGTAGGGCTTGTCGTGTCCCCGATGGCCAAGTGAGCTTTTGGGACAAGGGATTGTTCTGATGAGACCACCATCTGAGCAATGCTCTCTGCAAGGGTCACATGTGCACTCTCACCCACGGGACCATTTCTATCATCGCTGCCATGGTCCCGAGCACCTGCAAATAATGCCACGCTGTGGGAATGGTTCTGCTCAGAAAATGCTGCACAAGAGTTCTTAATCTGTCTGCTCGGTGTCTCGGTAGAAAGACTCTTCCCGCTTCTGTATCGAACTGAGCTCCCAAGTACTCTATCCGTTATGATGGAATTAGTTTGCTTTTTATCATATTGACAACCCAACCAAGACTTTGCAGAACGGCCACCACCCTTGCCGTGGCAGTCTCGCTCTCGTCTCTGGACTTCGCCCGAATCAACCAATCGTCGAGGTACGGATGCACGAGAACTCCCTCCTTTCTCAATGCTGCCGCTACCACCACCATTACCTTGGTAAAGACCCTGGGGGCTGTTGCCAACCCGAATGGCAACGCTCGGAATTGAAAATGCCCCATGGGTACCACAAATCTGAGGAACTTTTGATGTTCCAGCTGGATTGGTATGTGGAGGTAGGCCTCCAAAAGATCAAGGGAAGTAAGAAATTCTCCCTTTCTTACTGCCACTATCACTGACCTGAGTGTTTCCTTCCGAAAGTACCTTATTCTTAGGCAGCGATTTACCCCTTTGAGGTCCAAAATGGGCCGAAGCGTGCCTTCCTTTTTTGGAACTACGAAGTAAATGGAGTATCGACCGGCACCGCATTCATCTGGGGGGACCGATATTTTCGCTTTGAGAGCAAGAAGTCTCTCGACCGTCTCTCACACGGCGCTGCAATTGACTGGCAACTTGCACGGGGATCGCACAAAGAATTCCCTTACTGGTCTCTGAAATTCCAACGCGTATCCTTCCCGAATGACTTCCAGTACCCATTGGTCAGATGTAACTTTGGTCCAGGCAGCATAAAACCCCCGTAGCCGACCTCCTACGGGTATCAGGTCTATCTGGACTTTCCTGATCTCATTGTGACTTCTGGGAATTCACGGAAGAGGAGGAGGCCCCAAAGCCCCTTCCCGCTCCTCGAAAACCACGAAACCCCTGGCTTCTACCAGGGAACCTTCCTCTCTGCGTTTGACCAAAGCGTGGATACCAGAACCGTCTAAATTCCCTCTGCTGTCCTTTGACATTGCTAGCATAACGTCCTTGTTTCTGTTTGTCTTCTGGTAGACGGGCCTCCTTTGGACTCCTCAAGATCCTTTACGAGCTTCTCCAAATCTTCTCCAAACAGCAACTTCCCCCAGAAGGGAAGCTTACTTAGTCTGGATTTCAAGGATCCATCCGCTGCTCAATTGCGCAGCCATAGATAACGGCATGTTGCTACCGCTGACATCATACTCTTCGACAAACCCCGAATGAGGTCATAATGGACATCCGCTAAGTAAGCTGCACCCGACTCCAGTCTCGCCGCTTCTCCATCCGCTTCTGCAGTAGGGCTTCCTTGTACCCGCTGTGACCATCGTAGGCAGGCTCGAGCTACCCACGTTCTACAAATAGCTGCTTGAACTGACAATGCATTAACGTTAAAGACCTGGCACAACAAGGTATCAAGCTTTCTGTCCTGGGTATCCTTGAGTGCAGCACTACCTTCCACTGGAATTGTAGTCTTCTTTGTCACTGCCGAGACAGCTGCATTGACCTTTGGAGGCTTAAATAACTCCCGATCCTGGTCCACGAGGGGGTAAAGCTTACCCATTACTCTGGTACCTTTTAGAGCAGCCTCTGGCATGTCCCACTCTTCTTGAATCATCTCTCTAATGACTCTATGAACTGGGAAAGCTCTCTGGGTCTTCCGAAACACCTGCAACAAGGGATCCTCCAGTGTAGGATCCTCTGCCGGTCCTGGCGATGGCATATTGAGAGCCTTAAGAGTCTCTGAAATAAGTGCGGGCAACTCGTCTCTCCTAAACACTCGAACGACCCTCGCCTGATCCTCCTTGTCCGGAATCTCGCCTTCCTCCAATTCCTCGTCAAACTCTAACTCAGGGTCCCCGTCATGCGAGTGGCCTCCCTCTGAGTCCACTGACTGTTCCTTCTGTTCTCTTTCTGACCTGGCTTTCTTCGCCAACTGCCCCAGAATATCCTCCTTCAAAGGGGTTCCCGGCCTCCCCCCAATAGAAGTAGCCTCATGGTCTTTCCTCTGATGACCAAAGGCTTGCTGAATCAGTGCCACAAAACCTGGCGAAAAAATGGTCGACAGCCCTTCTGGTAGTGCCATCTGCGAGGAAGAAAGATCTGGGGCCGAGGACAGACCTGCTATGGGTTCCTTTAATGGGGGAACTAAGGCAGAGGAATCCTGCGTGCTGCCGAGTTCTTTCTGATCCTCAGCTGCACTGTCCAAGCCATGCTCCATGGCTGCCGTCTCCTGCGTGCACCGCTTGCAGAGTCCGGTTTCTGTTACAAAATTCCGCTTAGAACCGCAGACCATACAATGTGATCTAGACGACATACCTTACTACAAAGGCTGAGGAGTCGCTTAGCCTCTATAGTAAGCAGAGCCTACACTTAAACGTGTTTTCTTTTAAACTAATGCAGAAAAAACAATGAAAATGCTTGCTAAGTTCTTCGCAGTCCAAAATACCACCTTTGTGCTGAAAACGAGGCTTCCTGAGAAAGCAGAAGCTACTACAGGGCCTACTGTAAATTTTGGCACCTCCCACGTGAGCGCGCGTACCACACGATCAGGCCTGCTGCACTGAAAGCACAGTTACTTACCTGTAACAGGTGATCTCTGGGAACAGCAGGAATTAGTCCTCACATATGGGTACGTCGGTACCGACGGAGCCCGTGCGGGAAAGCTCCCCAGCTTCTTAGAATAGAAGCTTTTGGGACCTCCCACTGCACATGCGCACTGCCTTCCCGCCTTCCTGAACAGCTCTCCTCAGTTTCGAGTTTATAGCTGAGTCAACAGAGAGAGGACAGGAAGATAGATAGATAAAAGATACAACTCCTAGGGGAGGTGGGTGGGTTGTGAGGACTAATTCCTGCTGTTCCCAGAGATCACCTGTTACAGGTAAGTAACTGTGCTATCTCCAGGAACAAGCAGGAATAAGTCCTCACATATGGGGACTCCCTAGCTTAGATGCATGGGATCCCCTGTAAAGGTTCGCCATCTTCGTATGGATCTCAGGCATCCATTCTGGGAAGGTGGGCAGGAGTTGTTTAGGAATGGAACAGGTGCTTGAGGACAGCCTGGCCAAACAAGGCATCCCGGCGGGAGTCCTTGTCCAAACAGTAATGGGCTGTGAAGGTATGAACCGAGGCCCAGGTAGCGGCTCGACAGATCTGATCTATGGAAACAGAGTGCAGATGAGCCATAGAAGTTGCCATGGCCCTCACATTGTGAGCAGTGACATGGCCTTCCAGAGAAATGTTTTTGCTCTGGTAAGCAAAAGAAATACACTGAGCAATCCAATTGGAAAGTGTACGCTTGGAGACTGGAAGTCCCAAATGGGAAGGATCAAAGGCCACAAAAAGTTGAGAAGACTTTCGATGTGGCTGAGTCCTATTAAGGTAAAAAGCGAGAGCTCTTTTACAATCCAGAGTATGAAGGTTCCTCTCTGCATTGGATGCATGAGGAGCTGGAAAAAAGACAGGTAGATATACCTCTTGATTAAGATGAAAAGGCGAGACCACTTTAGGCATAAAGTGGGGATTCGTCCTAAGGACCACCTTATCATGATGAAATCTTGTGTAAGGTGGATTAGCCACTAAAGCCTGCAGCTCACTGATGCGGCGAGCCGAAGTGACTGCAATGAGGAAGATGACCTTCCAGGAAAGAAATTTCAAGGAGGTGGAAAACATTGGCTCAAAAGGTGGCTTCATAAGTTGACCGAGCACTAGATTCAAATCCCATGCGACCGGGGGTGGTCTGATGGGAGGTTTAGTGAGAGTCAGGCCTCTCATGAATCTTGCAACAAGAGGATGAGAGGAGATAGGTTGTCCATTTATATGTTTCAAGGATGCTGCAATAGCACTTAAATGGACTCTTACCGAATTCGTCTTGAGGCCTGCATTGGATAGATGCAGGAGATAATCAAGAAGAGAATTCAAAGGAAGTGCCAGAGGGTCAAGACCCTGCTGAGCACACCAAATGGAAAAACGTTTCCATTTGAAAGCATAGGAACGCCTGGTAGAGGGTTTCCTAGAGGCAGAAAGGATATCTTTCACTGGTTGGGAAAGATGAAAGTCTTGAAGGCTTAAGCCTTCAGTAACCAAGCACTGAGGTGAAGGGATTTGGGGTTTGGGTGCCACAAAGTCCCCTCCTCCTGAGACAGGAGGTCTGGCGCAGCTCCCAGATCCAAGTAGGATCCCTGGGAGAGCTGTAGAAGTAGAGGGAACCACACTTGGCGTGGCCAGCGTGGAGCTATGAGGATCATAGTTCCATGATCCCTCTGGAGTTTGAACAGAGTCTTGGGAATCAAAGGAATGGGTGGAAAGGCATATAGGAATGCCTGATTCCAATTCAGGAGAAAGGCGTCCGTAGCCTGAGCTCCCTGACACGGAGTTCTGGAACAGAACCGGGGAAGTTTGGCATTCCACGGACTTGCAAAGAGGTCTATGTCCGGGGTCCCCCATTCCTGAAAGATTCGGTTTATTTGGTCCAAATGTAGGGACCATTCGTGTGGCAGCAGAACTCGACTGAGCCTGTCTGCCCGAGAGTTTTGAACTCCTGGGAGATACACTGCTAGCAGGTGAATCTGATGCTCTCTGGCGAAGGCCCATAGTCTTAGAGCTTCGTTGCAAAGCGACAGAGAGCCCGTCCCTCCTTGTTTGTTTATGTAAAACATGGCCACCTGATTGTCCGTCTGAACTAGGACAGTGAGGTTGGCTAGGAGGGAGTGGAAGACCTTGAGGGCAAGGTAAATTGCTCGCAGTTCCAGAAGATTGATATGAAGGGTGGTCTCCTGTAGAGACCAAGTGCCCTGAGTGGAGAGAGTTTGCAGATGGGCTCCCCACCCTGTTTGGGAGGCATCTGTTGTGAGGGTTGCTTGGGGTAGCAATGGTTGAAATGGAGCCCCCAACAACAGATTCTTGGTGGAAGTCCACCAGTGGAGGGACCAAAACAGACGATCGGAGGTTTGTATTTGGTCTGAGAGCGCTCCTGACGCCTGAGTCCACTGAGTGGCCAGGGTCCATTGAGCTGCTCTCATATGAAGACGAGCATAGGGCACCACATGCACTGTGGAGGCCATATGACCCAGTAGGCGTAGCATTTCCCTGGCTGTCAAGTGAGTGCTGGACTGAACTTGGGAGGCCAAACTCAGGAGGCGCTGGCCTCGAACATGTGGAAGGTAGGCCCTTGCAGTGATGGTGTCCAACTGGGCCCCTATGAATTCTAGAGATTGAGTAGGGATGAGTTGGGACTTGGGAAGGTTTACTACCAGTCCCAGATACTGCAAAAGGCTCCTTGTGTGGTCCAGGGAAATCTGGGCCTGTGACTGAGTTGGAGCTCGGACGAGCCAGTCGTCCAGATATGGGAAGACAAAGATTCCCATGCCTCTTAGAAATGCGGCTACGACTGCCATGCATTTTGTGAATACTCTTGGAGCAGAGGCTAGACCGAAGGGGAGTACTCTGTATTGGAAATGTTTTCCCTGAAACAGAAAGCGAAGATACTTTCTGTGGGATGGATGGATGAGTATATGTGTATACGCATCCTGTAGGTCTAGAGAACAAAGCCAGTCCTGACCCTGGAGGTAAGGAAGGAGAATGCCGAGAGACAGCATTTTGAATTTCTCCTTGAAGAGAAATTTGTTCAATTCTCTCAGATCTAGGATTGGTCTGAATCCCCCTGTCTTCTTTGGAATGAGAAAATAAGGGGAGTAGAAACCGGACCCTTGTTGAGGAAGAGGAACCTCTTCTATGGCCCCTTGGGCAAGAAGAGAGGAAACCTCTTGACCCAACAGGGTTAGGAGAGATGGGGGAGAATTGAATGGTCTCACCATATGATGGGGAGGAAGGCTGGAGAAATGAAGTTTGTAACCCTCTCGAATGATAGAGAGGGTCCATTGTTCTGTTGTGATTTGTTCCCATCTGGGAGCAAAGTGAACCAACCTTCCGGGTATGGTGAGAGGTTCTGGTTGTGTTAGAACCAGAAGTGGCAAGTTCCCTAGGAGCAAGTCAAAACCCCTGAGGGGTTGGAGCCTGCTGAGCTACAGTAGCTGCTGCAGGCTTAGCTCGTGCTTGTTTGGATTGCTGACGCTTAGCAGTATAGCGAGGTTGAGAAGACTGCTGGCCAGTATTTGAAGCAACTCTGGCCTTCTTATAGTAAGGCCTTTTAAAAGACTTTTTCTTAGTAGGAATTGAAGTGGACTTTGAAAGTCTTTCCAAGGTGGCATTTTCAGCATCCATCTGGGTGGCTTTGATTTGCCACTCTTCCCCAAATAAGTTCTCACCTGTACAGGGCAGATTCCGTAAGCCATCTAGAACCCAAGGTTCCAGATCAGAGGCCTGGAGCCAAGCAAGACGTCGGGCTGCAATAGCAATGCCCGAAGCCCTACTGGCTCCCTCAAAGGAATCATATGCTGCCCTATTAGAGAACTTAGAAACCTCTAAGAGTTGTTTCACTAGGGAAAGGAATCCCTGCTTTTTATCCTCAGGGATAAAGGGGGCAAAATGCCGCACCTTTTTGGCAAGTTCCTCCAGGAACATGCCCATATAGAGACTGTAGGAATTAATCCTGGCTATAAGCATACTAGCCTGGAAAATTTTCCTACCAAAAGAGTCCAAAGTCTTACATTCCCGTCCTGGAGGGGTGGAAGAGTGCCTTTTGGTACTCCTAATCTTCTTCATTGCAGACTTCACCACAATAGAGTGGTGGGGCAATTGAGTCTTTTGGAAACCAGGAGAAGGAGGGACCCTATACATGGTGTCCAACCTACGGGAATAAGGAGACAAAGTCAAAGGATTTTCCCAGAAATCCATCAGTTGTTCTTGAAGGATTTCATGGATAGGCAGGGTAACTGCCTCCTTAGGGGCCTTTGAGTATCCCAAAATATCCAGTTTTTTGGATCTGGGTTCCTTTTCAGAGGATGTGGTAATAGAAAGGGCTGTAGCCATATCTAAAACAAAGTCCTGGAAGGACAAATCCTCTGGAGGGGACATTCTCCTTTTAGGAGAAGAGGGCTCCTCAGGTAAGTTGAGTGAAAACTCAGCAGAATCATCAGAGGAGTGAAAATCCTCAGAGGAATCGGTGCTTTCCTCTAACGCACGATACGCGTACCGATCGGTATCGATATCGGGCGTATCGGGTATGGAACCGGTATGGAGCGAAAGCCCATACGGTACCGACTTGCGTTTAGAGGTGGACGGCCTCGATACCGGCATGGCGGACGATACCGGTATCGGGCCCGGAACCGCTGAAAGCGGAACCGATGGCGTTGCAGCTTTAATGAAAGCCATGACGGCCTGCTGCATGGACTGTACAGTATCGCCCATGGACGCCATAGCTGCCTGGATGTCGGTACCGGAGTGACCCGGTACCCCAGAGCAGGCTAACAGGTGATCTGTCGAGGCCGTAGCATCGATATCAACCTGAGACCCCTGAATTGGCGTTTTTGGAAGTTGGACTTCCCGCCGGGGTTGTTTGGCTGGGGCAGGGTCCTCAAGTTCTAAGCTAAGAGCCTCTCGATGCTTTGAAGGAGATTTGCTCTTTGAGGACTTGCCCACAGAAGGTTTGGTTACCTGAGATCCATCCGGAGAAGAAGACCTGGATGACTGTGATGCTGTATTCTCTGAAGCAAACAGCACATGGAATTTGTTGGCCCGGTTCTGCAGCCCACGTTTAGACATGTGGGAGCAAGATGGGCAGTCCGGTATGGAATGGTCAGGCCCCAACATTTTAGACACCATTCATGGGTGTCTGTGACTGAAATAACAGCATTACATTTGGTACACTTCTTAAATCCAGGGGCTGGCTTCTCCATGAGGAGAAATTGAGTAGGCCGAGAGGCCTCTCTGAAGTGACCAAAAAGCTAAAAAATAAGAAAAAAGAATTATAATTTTTTAAAGAAAGAAAGAAAAGACCGGCGATACCGGTATCGGTATGGGGAAGGCAGGTACGCGGTCTAAAGAAACAAATAAAATAACAATTTCTTCAGCGGTGACAGGAACACGACCTGCTGGCTCCGCGGAAAAAGAGAAACTGAGGAGAGCTGTTCAGGAAGGCGGGAAGGCAGTGCGCATGTGCAGTGGGAGGTCCCAAAAGCTTCTATTCTAAGAAGCTGGGGAGCTTTCCCGCACGGGCTCCGTCGGTACCGACGTACCCATATGTGAGGACTTATTCCTGCTTGTTCCTGGAGATAGGCAAATTACCTCTTGTGGCCTGGGAGTGTGCCATCCCGCTCTCCGCTCACCTGACACTGCTGACTGCCGGTTCGGGAACCGGAGAGAGTATGGGACACAGAACCGCTGTCCTCGCTCACCTGCCGCTGAAAGTACAGGCCTGCTCCTCTAACGGTTCTCTCAGGAGCGTCAGGGGCAGGCGCGGCTATGAGTATTTGAAGAAAAACCACCGCTTTCTCTCCATTTTGTATGCGCCTGTCTCCCTGTCTCACCCACTGAACCTGCTAACGGTGTCGGGAGCAGAGGAGACTCAGGTAGTGCCGGAAATGCCCTGGGCACCTGCCATCTGACGATCTTCCCAGCGCAAGCGGGCAAGGCCTCCGCAGGCACTGACTGACGGCTTCACAGGATCTCTTGCCTGTTGCAACCAGCTTGCACCCTGCATCCGCGAATGAGCTGGCACGAGAGTCCCAAGCAATTCCTACCCACTTTTTTTTTTTTTATAAAGCCTAACAGCTACCACTAGCTCTCCTTAATTGTCTCTCTGTGGAGCCCAGACCTCCAGGCTCCGCTAACCTCCAGCTGCTTCAAGACTGAGTAAACTGGAAGGAGGAGGCGGATCCTGGGAGACTATACCACTGTCATCACAAAAGGATGAAGTTTCTCAGTCTCCAAGCTCTGAAAGGTGCACAACCCAGAGGTTCGGGACTAGACTGGAGGGACGATAAGGAATCTGTTTTATACCTTTAAAAAGGCTTACAAGATTATCTCCCTAGGTGTCTAGGAGGAAAAACCTTTTATAAATTTAAGTACACGCAGCCTAAAACTGTAGCTGAATCATTTCAGGCATGACTTCAGCAAGACATCACTGAGCACAATGTGGAATGCATCTAATAAACCCAATGGACTCCAGCTCCAAATGTTCACATATGGCAAAGGTTTAATTGAGCAACTCCTGGTTTTTGCCCAATTTGGCATCATCTCATTTGATGCTTTGTTGAGATTTGCTTATTGCAATGTGACATTTGATAAAGTGATTTTACTGGAAACACCAGAAGGACCCCGAACAATTGTTGCTTGACCTGTTTCCAAGTGAAGTAGACAAGAGCCACATGGTCTTCAACTGGAATGCAGAGCATGTTAAGAGATCTCCAGAGAAGAAATATAAACCAGGCTTCAGTGTCTCACATGACATTCTTTACCTTGCAGATCAGGAGGCAACCAGCAAAACTCCTTTGAATGTAGTGACAGAAACAGCCCACTAAAATTATCATTTATAAATCTAAGACACATCAGTCGTTATAGCTAAGTCATGAACACAACGTAATTGCTAAACTATGCCTTGGTTAAAAAGGCATGTCTCCTGTCTACTAGAACCAGTACAGGAAAAAAAATTGCATTTCATGTTATTTCATTTTGTTTGCGACTTTCTTTCATTTCATTTGGTTCTTTTCTGAAGTCATGCTATTTATTTTGGGTATGTGGTTTCTATTAGTCAATGTGAAAAGCAATGTATCATATTTTTGACTCTAACATTACTTTTATCATCTAGGTTTTATGAAACTTCCAGATAGGCAGATATCCATGTGTTTTGAGCATATTAATTAGTAAGCCCACTCAAAAATAGTTTGCAACCTGGGACCATAAACTGAGGAAGGTCATTGACAGATTAAGATCTATCGCATCATAGGATGGGTGACTCAGGAGATTTGTGCCCTGGTCCTCAATCTCTGAGAAAGCTTGAACAATTAGGGTTTATGCATTCTACTGCTTATTAAGCAGTTAACCTAGCTCTATTAATCATACACCAAATCATTCAAGGGAAACAATATTTTGGGGTAAAAATTACTTGGTCCCTTAATTTTTTTCCAGATAAAATTACTTTTCAGGTGTCTAGTAACTGAGTACTTTATTGCCCCTGAAGATTCTCTTTTAGCAAATTATCCTCAAGGATTTGCATCATTCAATAGCTTGATCTTGACATCACAGAGTCCTTTCTCCAGAAGATGAGATCTACTAAGTGCTTGCTAGTTCATGTCCTTCTCAGTTCATTAAGAGCCAAGAGAGCTGGGTAGTCTGTGCAGCAAATGCACCTTTCTCATGGAATTCTGCCTAGCTTACCGAACAGTACAATTATCAAACCTCTGCTGAAAGAGACCATTGGGGATACGGTACACTGTAAGAAAGCGCACAGTATTCCAAATATTGCCAATATTCCATTTTTTGGAGAAAATAGTTGAAAAACTGGCTGCCTCTCAATTGCAAGCATAATTTGAATGAGGCAGATAGCTTGATGATTTTCAGTTAGGTTTTCACTCCAGCAGTGGAACCAAGATTGCTTCGGTGATCCCTTGTGTAAGGAGCTTGAAGGGGGAATAAGGCTTTGATTGTTCTTCTCAGTTTGTCAGTTGTGTTTGATACAATCATTTGATGATCAATCTGTTGGCAGAACTAGGTCTTTCTGGTAGCTTGGTGCAGTGGTTCTCTTAACTGGGAGGTATTGTTTGGGAAATAATTTGTGAGCTATATCTATAAACCTATGTCTAGGGGTGTGTTTATCCCAACTGTGTGGTTCACATGACTCATTGGCAATGAAAGGCCATGGAAATAGTAGGTTCTGCTTAAGTATTAGATTTATGATGATGGAAAATAGAGCTCATACACTTATACTAATGACCGAGGTAATTAAGTTTTCATATAAACTTTAATAAATCAGTAAGCTGATAACCAAAGTCACATCGCTCACTCTGCACTCAATATAGCACAGAATAGAGCTATCTACCTAAATTCCCAACCACTGTAGGAAACAAAGACTAATACCTTCAGCTTTGCCTACAGGGATGGGCAACGTTGGGTCTGATTCAGGTTCCAAAGCAGCATAAACCAATTAGGCGAGTTAGCTGATTAATGCCATCTCCAGTTTTTGCAAGCAAGTGATGAGGGACATTAGAATGTACAGAACATCTGGGGTGCTTGCAACAGTCTTACCTTGTCTCAGTGATAGCGGACCAGCCTTAGGTGACGCGCAATGTTTCTTTCCTAATGCAAAGTTATCCCTAACACAGTAGGTGGCAAAAGGCAAAACGTCCCCAGCTTTGTTCCTACAAATATTCTTACTTTTGTGCAGATTTGTTATCTTGGCCATTTCCTGGATTAGTCATATGCCAGGGCTCCACTGGATGCACTGAATGAATCAGGACGCAGCTTTCAGGAGGTGGTCATTTGCGCAATAGAGATGGAATGCAGAGACAGATAACTACAAGGTTTGTGAAGAAGCTCTCAGGCTACGCTTGGAAGTCCCATTGTCAGGGAAGAGGCAGAACAATGATCTTCAGTATCCATGCACAAAACATGGCAATATGTGATTCTGTAGCATCAGCAGGTCTGAAGCCTAGGAACAAGTCAGAGGCTTATGTAGTAGGAGTCTATGGAGTTTGGTTCTGTAGGTCACAGGCAGGCTAGTCAAGCTGAAGGCATTAGTCCTATAGTATCAGAAGGTTGTAGAGACAGAAAGTTTGTTACTTGTCTTCTGAAATGTGGACCTTCCCCCTCCCTGCTCCCCCCTTTTAAGGCTCAACACTGTTGTGGGGTACTCCAAGGCTCTCCCTTTGTCCTCCCTTTTATTCAACATCTGTTCATGAATTGGGAGTTTTGATGCAGGAGCAAGAGCAGGGGGGGACTCACTTCTCTTATGCTGATGATTTTCAGCTAGCCCTTCCCATTATGGACTCCTCCTCGGCACCATGGCCTCAAAGTTGTAATCATGTCTGGACAACATAAGTATTTAAATGAAGGTAAGTATAGTGGAGCCTGTGGGTAGTTAGGAACATGGGAGGTGGATTAGCAAAAGTGGGGGAGGGGTAGTTCGGTAAGATGGGGTGGTTGCATGAATGGTTGGGGTAAGTGGATTAGGAAATGGGGGAGGGGAGTCACAGCACAGAATCTCTCTGCTTTGGGCTTTCTGGGGAAGGGTCCCTCTAGCTTAGGGTCTTGCCCTTGAGTAATCCAGGTCCAGAGATCCCTCATATAGAATCTCATACCCAGGGATCCCCACTTGAGGATCCCAAGTCCATGTGGCAGATATTTTTTTAAAACTTCCATTTACGGAGGTGGGGCAAGATGGTGTCTTCTGGTGCAGACGAGCTTCTGTGAGCTACGGCCTGAATCAATCCCTAGACACCAGGATATGAAAGCATACAAGGAAATGAAAGGGGAAGGTGAGTTTGCCCTGAGACATTCACAGGATCCCACAGTTCCATCAGATTTCCATCGAGCCAGCATTTCTTCCATAGATGACTAGCTTGCTGAATATTACCACTGGAGAGACAAATGGGATGGCATTTCTCCTGGCATATGAAGTATCTTAGAGGCCTAGTGAGCCTACAGCCCCTTCCGCTCCTGTAAGCAGCTCTCCCAACAAAGTCCAAAGCTGACAAACCCTGAAGTGGTTGGGTTGGCAGTGGAAAGGGAGCCGCTGCATCATGAGCAGAGCTGCGGAAATAGAGACATGCAGCAAAATGCCCAGATTTCAGCAGGCTCCAAGCAGAGGAATGGCAGCATGACCAGTTAAGTGGAAAATCTAATTAGGATTTGGATGCTGGGGAGCATGGTGCCATTGGTCAGGCCTCTTAAGACTAGTTTGCCTGCTAAAGGAGTGGTTGTACCTCTTTTAAAGAAGCTGGCATCAATAACGCTGAATAATCTTTGGGATATTTCAGAGGTATACAATCTGTTTCCTTAGTTAATGCTTTCTTAAATGACTTGTCCGATCAAATAACTGCACAGGCTGGGGAACTGAAATCGCAGGCAGATAAGACTAGGGATACTGGAGAAGGGCTGTAAGAAAATCTAGGAAGCTCATATGGAGGTTGCTAAGGATAAAGATGTCATTCATTGGAATCTAGTATGTCTAGATAATAACTTGAAAGCCTGAATTTGAGGGTTTTGACCTTTCCAAAAGTTTTGGTTGTGCCTCCTATGGATATGTTTAAAAGATATTTAAGGGAGGTGTTGGCTATCCCAGAAACTGCTTTTCCTCCATCACATGAGGACTTATTTTACTGAATTACCTAAGAAGGCTGGAGATTGGGCTAGAAGAGACATTTCCGCAGTTTGGATTTGTCTATATGAAGCACTGTAATGTGAAAGATCATATTAGAGGGATGATTTTGGTCACTTTCACCTTCCCACAAGATAGAAATCATATTCTGTGATTTCTTTGCAACAGGAATGAATTATTTCTTGGTTCAAAAGCTTGGACAGACGCTGACTGTCATGTGACTCAAGACCGGAGGAAAACGATTTCTTAGGAACAGCCAGGAGACTTGTTTTCATGGTGCTCATTTCCTCTTGCATTATCTCTGTAAATATGTTCTTGTGCTATCTGATAAGCATGAATTTTTTTAACTTGATCAATTAAGTTTTCTTTTGGATTCTAAAAAGCAGGAATCTTCCCAGCCGTGACTTCTGAGGAGGGTATACAGAGATAAAGCTGTATGTTTTATTTAGAGATGTTTTGATCCGCAGATAGTTTCCTTTATTATTTGAAATATATTTTCACCACGCTTCAGGTGTTTTCTTCCCCTCCCCCCACTTTCTTTTCTTCGCCTTTTCTTAATTTTATTTCCTGTTGATTCTTGGAATATTGATTTGTTACTTTTGCACCTTTCTTAAGCACTTGTGCTGTCTGTGGAAATTAGAAATTGATATAAATAAAATTGAAAAACAAAAACCCCCCCCACCTTTTTCCATTACTTCCCAGAAAAGTAAATAGAATTTAGAACTTCACCTTTAGAGCTGTAGTAAAAATCAGTGCAAGGGGTGAAATTTGAAATAAAAACCAAAAGTAACATTTTAATGTATGTACTTTCCTACATAGGCAGCATTAAAATCAGGGGTGTGTTTACTAAAGTGTGATATTTACTAATCACGATGGCTTTAGCAGCCATCACCAGGCGTTAGTTGCAAAAGCTCTGCAGTAGCTGCAAATGTCATCACTGCTGGGGGCGTGCCCAACAGGTAATGTGCTTAAAATGTAGGGACTGATGCGGCTAGCACCATCCACTGAGGTCACATTAACTCCATTCGCGATGTCTGCAAAACATGTAGCTACCACATGCTGTCAATGCCAGTGGTGATCACGTGGTACAAGCATGCCCACCCCCTCCACCCACACCTCGCTATCTGTTGCTAGTACCACATGAAATGCAGCTATCATGAAAAACAGCCTGCAATGGCTGCATTTCTCCCACATTAGCTGTGAGTGCCTCAAATGCAGCTAACACCCTTTAGAAGATATAGCCCTTAGTGTACTTTGAGCGTTAAAAATCCTTCCCATGCCAAATGTGATTTTATCGCATAAAACATTTGCACTAGATAAGTGGCAATAAGATGCCACAAGCATAATAACTCTAATTTATTATTTTTTTTAGTATATTTCACATAAATTCCTTGGCGGATTACAAAAGTACATACATAATTAAATGAACATAGACAAAAATGCTTACAAATTAAAAAAAAAACACAAATTCTTACTTACTATCCTCTCCTAAAGTTTTATATGACAGACACTTTCTAAAAAGCAAGATGCTTCACCCCGTGTATAAAGAGTTCTCTGAAATCCTGCATACAAGTTTCATTTTCATCTTATATATTACTTCTCTTTCAGGTTTAAAAAAAACTTAACTCTGGCAAGCTGGGATAGGCTAGTTGTAAAATTATTCTAGTGACATGTCCTGCCCCTTCCTCTTCTCCCACGTATTGGTTGCAGCATAGATTTTATAATGGGGAACACAATGAAAAGAACAAGAAAAAGAAAATGAAATTTCATTAGCGGTTTCTTTCATTTCGTTATGAAATTAAACAAGACACCTAATTCCACTGAACTTGCTAATTTTGTTTAACAATTCCTGCAACATCCCTACTGGCTACAACAAAGTTCCACTCTACTGTAAGGAAAAAGTCTTCTCTGACTATAATGTAGCAGAATCCATGGGACCATTTTTCTAAGAGTCCAGATTTAGGAGTAGGCACTTACTCCACTGGCAAGTGGCAACCAAGTGATGATCTCCGAGGCATAATAGGAAGACAGAAGTTGAAGACCTGTTTTCTCAATTCCAAATATATTTAGCAACAACCAAGTCCTTGGTTGCAAAAAAACACACAGCCCCAGCAAGTTATCTCATCCTTAATACATTAGCAGTTGTCCTCCTACATATTAGTTTAATAACTACTACAGACGTTTATTTTGTTTATAGTCTTCCATTTTATAAAATGTCCTCTGCTACCAGGGTGTACTTACTGAAAAGCTAATAGGTCTTTACATTCCCTGTGTCTTCATGACCAGTAGAGTGAAAATTCCACAGTCATCACGGTCGTTTTGGGTGTACATTGCACATTGCACATAGCTGGATGTCAGCCTGTGCTTATGAATTTGCCTTGCTGTGGGCATTAGTTTTCCTGATGTCTCCTATTTCCCAGAAACAGTTTTCCCCCACAGCTATCACTTTTCATCTAAAGCAATTCTACAGACATTTCTATAACATGATTCACCTTATTCAGAATCTCCAGACTCTACAGGAGTCCTTTCACTGCCATTCTGAATCAGTTCTGAGCAGAAGGAAAACATTTTTTATTTCCTTGTTCACTTGGTGACCGTCACAATTTTTTGAGACATAATGTATATTCATATTGCAAATATACTTCTGGCAATACAGACAAGACATCTTGCTCCAACAAGCTTTCTGTTTTCCTTTTTCTCTAAGTTACTCGCTGTCCCTGATCTCTGGTGCATGAAATTGGCAGCTCCTAAATGTGTAGCTTGATGTGGAATACATCCCAGTATTCTCATCACTGATGTAGACTATCAGCACGGTACAGTATAAAACTACAGCCCACAAGGCTACTATGTGCACGACATTAACATATAACTACAAGCACTATGCAGATATACAGTACCTATCTTAAAAAGGATATAGCGTTATTAGAAAAGGTTCAGAGAAGAGCCACCAAAATGGTAAAGGGGATGGAAGGATACTCCTATGAGGAAAGGCTAAAAAGGTTAGGGCTCTTTAACCTGGAAAAGAGACTGCTGAGGGGAGATATGATAGAAGTCTATAAATTAATGAACGGAGTGGAACGGGTAAACGAAGATTGACTGATTACGTTATCAGAATATAGGAAGACTAGGGGACATGCAATGAAGCTACAGGGTAAACTATTTAAGACTAATAAAAGAAAATATTTTTTCACTCAACATGTAATCAAACTCTGGAATTTGTTACCAGAGGATGTAGTAAAGGCTGTTAGTGTAGCTGGGTTTAAAAAAGGTTTGGACAAGTTCCTGGAGGAAAGGTCCATAAACCATTATTAAGAAGGGACCCAGGATATCAATGCTTGACCCAGTACAAGCATTGTGGAACCTGTGTCTTTTGGGGAAACTGCTAGGTACGTATGACCTAGATTGGCCACATTGGAAACAGGATACTGGGCTTGATGGACCTTGGTCTGACCCAGTATGGCATATCTTATGTTCTTAGGGACAAAGCCTAGTCACAAGTTCAGCCAAATGCTAGGCACAAACAAATGAAACAAACCTTCCTGGAGCCTACAAAGATTGCTTGTCCACTTCTGAAAATACATCATATCATCTACCCCGGAATATAGTTTCTTTAACCTTCTGTCCAATTTCCATCTGGTCTTTGTTTCAAAACTGCAAATCTGGGAGCAATTTTATAACTATGCATCTATGTAAGTTGCAGTCTTGTACTTTTGTGAAATTTTCAAAATGAAAACATGCATGTGTTTCTGCTTTGAAAATTGCTGCAGGGAATGTATGCAGATATATACACAACCTGCTGTTTGGCACACTTGCATGTACAAGAATCATAACCCTCCAACAACTCTGGTCCTGGGAATGTCTCCACTCAGTTAAAAAAAAAAAAAAAACACAGACAAATCTTAGGCACATATTGGTAGGAAACTTATACAAAAACCTCTCTCTGCACATAAAACACTTTTACTTATGTAAGTGCCTTTTAAAGTTGCCCTCTTGGTGACTGAAAAATTAATTGATGCTAAAACAGCTAACCATATTCATGTAATGCTGCCATCACAATACACTGTTCAAAAATCACACCTACAGCCACTGGTAGCTTCATGGGGAGCACAGCAAATATCACCACGTCAGGTCTTCATACTGGATTTACAAAGCCAAAGCAATTTTAGTTAGCTCAGAGTAACCATGCTCTCCAATGTGATATTAGCTGTAGAGTGACTGTCAAATTTCAGAAACCTCTAACTCCAGCAACATCTCCTCAAAAAGTACAATGCTGCAGACTGCAGACCAAGGGGACACCTCTCTGGGTGAAACGTCTCAGGACCAGAACACTGAATCAATGACTTTATGGTCAGGATATTAAAAAAAATATTTTAAAACTCCAGGGTGGGACACCAGGGATATTTTTCTTTATTGGGTGGGTGGATGTGAGAATTGGGGCTGCTGGGTCAGTGAGAATTTGGTTTCTGTCAGGTGGGGAACATCAGCCCCCCGACAGCATTCTGATGGTATTGGGGGCTTTCCCAATGCCTGGATCATCTGAGGCAAAGTGTCAAACTTCACCTCAGATCATTTTTCTCCCAGCTGTATCTTTACGCCTCCCCGAAGCTGGCATGAAAATCCAGCATTAAAAAGCAATGTAAAAACTGTGCTTTCAACGCAAGGGTTTTTTTTTTGTTTTTTTTATATTGGGTGCACTTACGTATGCAGCAATTTACATACAATTTGCATGCCAAGTGCACTGCAGTTTAGCACAGTTGTTGGGGTTTTTTTTTGTGTTTTCGCAGCGCTAGCTTGCTTTCTGCATCGGAGAGCAAGCCTAGCACAGGAAAAGTATCAGAAAATGCTGCACTAAGCTTTTCTGCATTGGCCTGAAAAACAAAGATCTCAATTTCCTATCACATTATAAACTATACAATGAGGGCCTTTAGCCACTGCATCTATTGAAATAAAAGGGCTGTGTGCACTTAGCATGCGTTTACTAAAGGCAACTCCAAGAGGAGGAGGGAGAGTTGTGAGGACTGATTCCTGCTGGAGAACACCAGTTACAGGTAACTACACTTTCTCCAGACACAAGCAGGAAGTCAGTCCTCACATATGGGACTCCCTAGCTCCAGGCTGCCGGAGGACCAAACCACGATAGCACCAATGACGACCAATCAGGTAGCTGTGAGGTGCAGAAGGTGAGTCCCCACTGAGAGACTCTGCAAGACCCTAGCATCCAGCAGCACTATCACGCTGGCAGTTTGAACACAGAATGGTCAGAGGGCAGGAGTTGTCTACACCCTGAGAATATTACAGATTACTGCCTGGCCAAACACACTGTCCCTATGGGACTCGTTCTCCAGGCAGTAATGAGCTGTGAACATATGAACTGAAGACCATGTGGCAGTCTTGAAGATCTCTGTCACCAGCACCGAGCAGAGGTTGGTCACCAACCTGGCCATCGCCCTCATGCGATGCGCTATGATCCGGTGCTCAAGGGAGAGACCAGCTCGCTCAGAGGTGAGGGCAATACAGTCCACTACCCAAGTGGACATAATTCAGTTAGTCACAGGGAGCCCCAGTCTGCTGGAGTCATAAGACACGAAAAGATGAGGAGCTTTGCAATGGACCTGCGACAGGATCTGTTTGCAATCCAGTGTATAAAGTACTAGTTCCTTCCTGCCGGCGTGAGGCCGTAGGAAAAAGGTGGGGAGGAAAACCTCTTGGTTGAGATTGAAAGGTGATACCACCTTCAGAAGGAATTTGAGGTGCATGTGGAGCACTACCCTGTTCTTGTAGAACCTTGTATATGGTGGATCTGCCACCAGGGCCTGGAGTTCGCTCACTCTGCAAGTGGACATAAGGGCCACCAGAAAGACCACTTTCTAAGACAGGTACCACAGGGGCTCAAATGGTGGTCTGGTGAGCTGTGAGAGCACCAAGATGAGGTCCCACTCCGCTGCCAGAGGGCAGCGAGGGGGCTTGGATAACAAGAGGCCCCGGAGGAACCTGGAGACCAGGGGCTATCATGCTCAGATGCATCCTCACTGAGTTAGACCAGCCTGGTGTGTGATAGGTGCATTAGGTACTGGAGTACTAATTGCATATGGTAGGAGAAGGGGTTCTCCCTTTTTTCTGCACACCAGACAGAGAACCTTCTCCACTTAAAGGCATAAGCCCATCTGACGGAGGGCTTTTGGGAGGCCAACTGGATCTCCTAGACTTCCTTCAGAAGATTGAAAGGGGTCAGTGCTACCCTTTCAGTAGCAATGCTGTTAGTGTTAGGGACCACAGGTTGGGGTGCAGAAGTGAGCCACCCTCCTGAGACATAAGGTCTGCAGCTCGGCCCAGCAGGGACTGGGAGTGCCATCAACAGGGAGAGCAGCAGTGGAAACCAGGGCTGCCTCGACCACCTGGGGGCCATTAGTATAACTGACGCCCTCTTGCTCTGGACCTTGAAGAGGGTCCTGGCAACGGGGGGTGGGGGGGGGTGGAGGGGTCGGTGGGAGCTCAGAGTGGCGGCTCGGACCACAAGATCAAGAAGGCATCTGCTGCCACTCTCTCCGGATGCGGCTGGCATCAGCAGAAGCGAGGCAACTGCGTGTTGTCCGGAGAGGCAAATAGATCCATCACAGGCCTGCCACAGAGGTGGAAAAGCCTCTTGGCTACCCTGGGTTCAAGTGCCACTCGTGCGACCGAAGGACTCTGCTCAGCCTGTCCGCTAGGCAGATGTCCTTGCCTGGGAGGTAAACTGCTTGGAAGAGCATGTTGTTGCAAGCTGCAAAGGAGAGGAGGGCTACCACCTCATGGCAGAGGGAATACGAACCTGTGCCCCCTGCTTGTTGATATAGAACATAGCAACTTCATTGTCCCTCTGGATCAGTATGGGCCGGTGTTGCAGGTATTGGCAGAATGCTCAAAGGGTAGGAAGATTGCCCCGAGCTCCAGGTGGTTGATCTATAGCAGTGACTCCTCTTGGGACCAGCTGCCGTATGTGCGGCGGTCCCCGCAATGCACCCCCCCCCCCCAGCAGAGGAGGGTGGAGTCTGTGGTCAGGGTTTTCTGTAGTGTAGGAGCTTGGAAGGGCATTCCTGCCCAGAGGTGGCAGACATTTTGCCACCAGTTGAGGGAGTTTGCCAATTGGCGGGTAACCCTGACCCTATTCTGCAGCTTACCCGTGGCTCAAGTCCACAGTGAGCAGAAGCACCACTGGGCTATCTGCATGTGCAAGCGGGCTGAGGGTGTTACGCCGACCGTAAAGGCTATATGGCCCAATAGGCGGAGGAGAAGATGGGCTGGCACTGACCAGCGATGTTGTGCCTCTCCTGCCAGTTGTCCGAGGTGTTCTGCCCTTTCTCTGGGGAGGACCACTTTGATCTGCAGCATGTCAAGCTGAGCACCTATGAACTCAAGAGTTTGGGCTGGAGAGAAATGGGATTTGGGGTAGTTGATGATGAACTCCAGGTGCTGAAGGCAGGATGCACGCTCTACCGCCTGACAGGCCTCTGAGGCTGTGCCACCCCTGATTAGCCAGTCATCTAGGTTGGGGAAGAAGGCGGCCTCTTGCAGAGGCAGGCGAACAGCCACCACAGCCAGGTATTTGGTAAAGTCCCTTGGTGAGCAGGCCAGGCCGAAGGGTAGTACCTTCCCCTCCTAGCTTGAACCTTAGGTACTGGCTGTGGGAGGAGTGGATTAGGATGTGTTTGTACACATCCTTCAGATCCAAGGAGCACAACCAATCTCCCTGGTGGAGGAAAGGCAGCAGTGTTCTAAGGGAGAGTATCTTGAACTTCTCCCTCACCAAGTTTCTCAGGTCTAATATAGGCCTGAGGCCCCCAGTTCTCTTTGGGACAAGGAAGTACCTGGAGTAGAAGCTCCTCTCCCATAGTTGTTTGGGTACAGGCTCTACTGCATTGTCCCTGATCAGACCTGGTCTGAGGTAATGTTGGCCCATCTGTGGGCAAAGAGCAGCAGGCACCCCCCTGTGGGCTGGTGAAGGTTTCCTGGGGGAGGGGAGGCCCTGTCCTGGGAGTCAAAAGCTCCCCCCAAGTTGGGTGGGAGCTGGGGTCTGAGGCTTCGGTGCTTTCACCTTCTGAGCCCCATGGCCTTGCCTCTTAGGGTAAAAACCTTGTGTTGCTGGCCTGAGAAGGGTTGGTAGTGGTGACTGTGGGAAAGGCCACTTTTTCTTTGGGAACAGAGGTCTTTTCCCCACTGGTTTCCTGAGGGGAAGGGATGAGGTCTTTTTAGAGAGCCTCTGGCAGGTCACCCCATTAGCCATTATCTCGACCGCATTGTTGGCCATGGGCTTACCGAATCGGCTCACCCCGGTGCAAGGGACGTTGAGCAGCAGCATGTCTTGGACCCATTGCTCGAAGTCAGAAGACTGTCAGGCTTGTCATCAGATGATGATGCTGGCTGCTGCGATTTGAGCCACTGACTTGAAGCCGTCATAGGCTGCTCAAGAGAGTAAGTTGGAGCAGTCCTTGATCCTGGAGGTCAGGGACTGAGATCCCTGGAGGAGTTCCCCAACAGTTCCTGGGTTAGAGCCTTTAGATACATACCTATGTATAATTCATGGGCTTGGTTCCAGCACCCCAGCATCGAGCCCTGGTAACACATGCCCAAGGGCATTGAGGGCTCTGGCCTCCCTTCCGTGTGTGTGTTGGGGGGGGGACAGAGGAGTGGGTCTTTTGGCTCTTATGTTTTTTCATGGTTCACTCTACAACCATGGAGTTGTGGTAGCTGGGGTTTGTGGAAACCTGGGCCCTTCTGGACATGGTACATAGTGTCAAGGTGCCGGCTCACCAAGAGTACCGACGCCGGTGTCTCCCACATTCTGAACAGTAGATGTTCGAGGATCAGCTACACAGGCATCATGAGGGTTTCTTTCGGTGGAGACTCATATTGAAGGATCTCAAAACTCCTCAGTGCACGGGTCCTCCTCCGCTTTGGTCTGCACAGAGAGCGCTCTGGCCATGGCCTTGATGAAGTCATGGAAGGCTACATCCTCCGGAGGGGAGTGGCGCCAGGGCACCAGAGGAGACGGGTCTGAGTGGATGTCTTCGTGCAGTTTAGTCTCCAGGGATGCCTCTCTGGTTTCCCACTCGGAGTCGAGTGGTAACAATGAATCCGAGGTCCTGCGACTCATTGTCTTGGAGACTGTGGCCTCCAGAGAACCTGGGGTCCGAGTCACGGAAACTAGCTGGGGAGGATTGGATGCCTGAGGACTGGGACCTCAACCACTGCCAAGGGCTTAACAGAGGTCGGTGGTGCTTGGAGCTTGGTTCGAAGACCAGTGGACTCCCCCGCAGTTGGAGGCCCGGTCGTTGGGGCATATGATGCAGATGAACTAGCCATCATTGCCTGCTGCAGGGCCAAGATAGCAGTGATATTCTGCTCCAGGGCCGCCATTCTGGTTTTCAAGCCAGAAGGCTCCACAGCTTTCGGCGCGGGCCACCTAGTATCTCAGGCCCGATGCCGGAACTTTAGTTAGTGCATCGTTGACGAGGACTAGGGGCGCCTCAAGGAATCTTGCATGGTCCCTGCTGGCTGAGGAATTCTTTTAGAGGACCTTGGTAGGGCGCTTCTTGGAGCCGCCCGAGTCCCTCTGGGTGGTTTTACAGGCTTTCTCTGGTGCAACCTCGATGGACTTAGAGGACGTTTTCTTCTTTTTCTCAGGCTACGAGGTCTTCTTGGAGAAGCCACCACTGCGGGACTCAGAGGACGCTTGGGCCTCACGTGAAGTGCTGGGCTTGGAGCTTGGTATCAGGGAGGCTGGGGTTGAGTTGGACCTGGGGAACAGTTTTTCCTGCAACTCTGACCTCTTTTTGTTGGTCTTAAGGCATCATGGCCTGACACAGTTTGCTGGAGGTACTGTCATGGTCCAGTTCCAGGCAGCGTAAGCAACAGTCATGGATGTCCGTCACTGACATAGTTTGACTGCAGTGGTCACATTTTTTGAACCCACAGGGGACATGGTGGGGAGCACCCGGGTAGGATCGATGACCCCTGGGTGAAAAAAGGCACGAATGCTGGTCGAGGTAAGCCGCAATCAAAGAAGAAAAAAGGTGGCCGAGAACAGCATCAAGTTTGGTGCCGGCTCATGGTGGGAAGAGGAACCAGTATGCAAACCGGGAAACGCTAACTTTAAGGATATTTAGCAAGGATTTTTTCCGGGGAAACAGGATAGACATCCGTTGGACTTCCCGGAATAAAAGAGACTAAGCAAGATGGCACCCTTGGGCAGGAAGGGGACCACACATGCGTGGTAACGTGTCCCAAAGGCTTTCTTTGAAAGCTGGGGAAATGCTCTGTGCAGGCTCCGTCGGTGCAGATGTCATCCATATGTGAGGGCTGACTTCCTGCTTGTTCCTGGACAAACTTCATTAATGCATGTTAACTTTTAGTAAATGCATGTTAAGTGCACATAACCCTTTTATTTCTATGGACACAATGGCACACAACACACATTAACCTTCAGTCAACGTGCCCTAATTTTCTAGTGGATTTTTAACTTCACTGTTACTATTGTGATAATGACAGCAATGCTAAGCAGATGGATTGGGAAAATAATGAGCATTGTACCTTTAAGAGTAAGGGCAAGTCAGGTTCCCATAGAAACCGAAAGCTTCTAACTAGAACTGAGCCCAGCTATAGCAGTATCGTAGGAGCTGAGTGGAGCTCTAATGAGTTGCACATGAGTAGCCAGAGGGGTGTGGCTGCTGAAAGAAGCCGTTTTAAACCTGCTTCAGAGCTAGAGTTCAGGAGAGGTGGTGAGAGAGAAAGCACTCAGAAGCCACGAGGGAAGCAACGACAGCAGACAGAGCAACGCAGGCAAGGAAGGCAAAGAGGAGAGCAGCAAAGAGGGAAACTTTGGAACCCAGAATTAGCAAAGGAGGATTCTGGAAGGTCCATTTCCTTTACATCAGGAGCACTAGAAGCAAAGCCAAAACCTCTGTGGAAACTACCCGAAGAAAAGGTAGAAGAGTTTACCTATACGAGGGAGGAAAGCTCTGATTACAGAAAGGGCATTGCAAATGAGAAAGATACGTCTGCCATAATTCCTAGCCAGGGACTTGCTGAGGAGATTGTACAGCAGTTTAAGAACAGTGCTAATAAGAGCAGAGATAGCACTGCTGCGAAAACAGTTCCAGTCAGAAACATTCTTAGTAAGTGTTTTGAAACAGATGTAAAGGCTGTTGCTAAGAGCTTATGTAAGAATCAGTTTCCTGCACTAGAGAAAGTTACTGCCAATCAGAGGGACAACTTTATTGAACAGCTGCAAGCAGTTCTCAGTGACCTGCAGTCTAGAAGTTCCCCTAAGCAGAATTATAATGATTGCAGCGAGGAGATGATTGTGGACATAGAAAGCACTCCTGATACAACTGATATCTGTGAGATGGATTGTTCTTTATGTGAGATTGATCACTTGGACCTACGTTAGACAACCTTTGCATGAAGGTAATGCAAAGTTGTTTTCTCCTGAATGTTTGCTGTGAAGAAACAGTTTGCCATTTGCTTTATTTTCTAACTTTGAATTGCTCCTGTTTCCTATTGTTTTGGAAAGTAATCCGTGTCATGCATTGAGCCAAGTAAGAATCTATGTGTGAAAGGGAAAACCCCCAAATAAAAATGTATCTGTTCAAATGACCCTCGTGCCACAACACCTTTGTTTGATAGTAATCCTAGACTACAACTCCCAGCGTCCCTTGCTGCTACCTTAGTCAAAAAGGACGAAGACAAAGTAGAGGTCACCCTTGCTCTAGAGTCACCGGCCCTAGGCGGGGGCAGGACACTATGAATTGACAAGCCCTTTATTCAAGTTTATTATGCAAAAATGTCTTCTTTAGTCTTCCTCTAACTACTGATTTGACATATATCAAAGGTCATTATTTTAGACTTTTTCTTTTAAAACTATGAACTGGATAAAGGTTCTCTGTGGCTAGATAATATTCAGATAAATCTCTTGGCTTGGTCAGACCACACATTCATCTTTTTTGAAATGAAAGGAGATGAGCTCAGTGAGCTCTTTATTCAAACTTAGAAGAGACTTGTTTGTTTTAGACAAAAAATATATTATTGCCCCCTAGGTTGCTAGCTGAGCTTGACTGATAGATGGCGAGGATGCACCTGTGAAATCAGCCAGCTAAAAACGGAAATTCTGCTCTATCAAATGACTGTGAAATAGAAACATAGAAACATAGAAACATAGAAATATGACGACAGAAAAAGACCACATGGCCTATCTAGTCTGTCCTTCCATAACAACTACAACAGTCCACTTTTTGCCTTTAGAGATCCTCTGTGTTGGTCCCATGCTTTCTTGAATTCAGTTACTGTCCTCATCTCTACCACCTCCACTGGGAGACTATTCCACAGATCCACTACTCTTTCCGTAAAGAAATATTTCCGCATATCACTCCTGAATCTATCTCCCTTCACCCTCATCCCATGTCCCCTCGTAGCAGAACTTGCTTTCAATTGAAAGAGGCTCTCTCCCTGAACATTTATGCCACGGAGGTATTTAAACATCTCAATCATATCACCTCTATCCCGCCTTTCCTCTAAGGTGTACATATTAAGATCCTTAAGTCTGTCCTCATATGCTTTATAATGAAGCCCATTAATCATTTTGGTAGCAACCCTCTGCACCGACTCCATCCTGTTCACATCCTTTTGAAGGTGCGGTCTCCAGAATTGCACACCATACTCCAAATGAGGTCGCACCAAAGACTTATACAGAGGCATTATCACCTCCTTTTTTCTGCTAGCCATTCCTCTCCGTATGCACCCAAGCATCCTTCTAGCTTTTGCTGTCGCCTTTTCCACCTGTTTAGCTACTTTAAGATCATCAGACACAACCACGCCTAGGTCCCGCTCTTCTTTAGTGGACAAAAGTACTTCACCTCCTATACTGTATTGCTCCCTTGGATTGCTGCAGCCCAAATGCATGACCTTACATTTTTTAACATTAAATCCCAGCTGCCAAATTCTAGACCATTCTTCAAGCTTAGCTAGATCCCTCCTCATGTTATCTACCCCTTCCTGGGTGTCTACTCTATTGCAGATTTTGGTATCATCCGCAAAGAGGCAAACCTTACCCGACAGCCCTTCCGCTATATCACTAACAAAGATGTTAAAAAGAATTGGACCAAGGACAGATCCCTGGGGCACACCACTGGTAACATCCTTCTCCTCAGAGTGAGCTCCATTTACTGGTACTCTTTGTCGCCTCCCACCCAACCAATTTCTAACCCAAGCAGTAACTTTAGGGTCCATCCCTAGGGTGCTCAGTTTGTTTATAAGTCGCCTGTGAGGAACAGTGTCAAAGGCTTTACGGAAATCTAAATACACCACATCTAGAGCTCTCCCTTGGTCCAACTCCCTGGTCACCCAGTCAAAAAAATCAATCAGATTTGTCTGACAAGACCTGCCTCTGGTGAATCCATGCTGCCTCGGATCCTGTAATCCGCTGGACTCCAGAAACCTCACTATTTTCTCTTTCAGCAGCGTTTCCAATAATTTACTCACCACCGAAGTTAAACTAACCGGCCTGTAGTTTTCAACCACATCCTTACTTCCGCTTTTGTGTAAAGGCACCACATGAGCCTCTCTCCAGTCCTTTGGCACCACTCCTGACTCCAACGAGGCATTGAAAAGGTCAGTCAGTGGAGCTGCTAGAACGTCCCCAAGTTCCCTCAGTATTCTAGGGTGTATCCCATCCGGTCCCATCGCTTTGTCTACTTTAAGTTGAGCTAGTTTCTCACGAACACAGTCTTCTGAAAATAGTTCAAGATGTCCCTCGCTTCTGTTCTTATTTGTGGGTGTTTTCTGAGGTCCTGCTCCTGGTTCTTCATCTGTGAACACAGAACAAAAATATTTGTTAAGCAATTCCGCTTTATCCTTATCAGCTTCTACATATTCCCCCCCTGCACCCTTGAGTCTGACAATACCACTTTTGCTCTTCCTCTTCTCACTAATATATCTGAAAAATGTCTTATCCCCCCATTTTATTGCATTGGCTATTTCCTCCTCCTTTTGAATCTTTGCCTTCTTGACTACTTTGCTAGCTTCTCTAAGTTTTTCCAAATACAGATGCTTGTCTTCTGCTCTCTGTGATCTCTTGTATTTCATGAAGGCCTCCCTCTTTTTCTTCACTTTTTCAGCTACTTCCTTCGAAAACCATAGCGGTCTCCTGTTCCTTTTGCCTTTATTTACCATTTTAACAAAAAGGTTGGTTGCCCTTAAAATACCCCCTTTCAGTTTTGCCCACTGTTTTTCTACATCCCCCAGCTGTTCCCATCCCACTAACGACTCCCTGAGGTATTGGCCCATCTTCGCAAAGTTAGTCTTCCTAAAGTCTAAGATCCTCACCTTGGAATGGATTCTAACAGCCCTAGTCCTAATACTGAACCACACCATCTGGTGATCACTGGAAGCAAAATGATCTCCCACTACAACATCAGAAACACTTTCACCATTGGTAAGCACCAAGTCCAGTATGGCCCCTTCACGTGTGGGGTCTGTTATCAATTGCCTGAATAGTTCTCCCTGTAGAGAATCCAGGATCTCCTTACTTCTAGATGATACTGCAGCAGGAATGTGCCAATCAACATCTGGCATATTGAAATCTCCTATCAGTAGCACTTCCCCTTTCTTAGCAATGCTGCGTATGTCTTCAATTAACTCTCTGTCCACCTCTTCCTCTTATTTATTTATTTATTTATTTAACAGTTGCTTATATACCGCTACCTTCCACAGATCAGGTGCGGTTTACAATGAACAAGGAATGAACAGATTTACAAGTCTGTTTTACATGGAACATTTGTTAACTAGGTACAATTTAGCTGTTTTACATGGAACATTTGTTAACTTGGTACAATTTTGCTAAATACATTAATCATGAATGACTAAATATGGTAAAACTTGTTAAATAACAGACAACTTGTTAAATAACAGACGGACTTATTTACATATTTTGATCTATTACATGTATCTATTTACAAGATTTACAAGTAGTTATTTAGTCGATTTTAATTGTAATTGTAGTTAGCTAGGAGAATTAGAGTTGGTGTACCCTAGGTTGCTATTAACCATTACCTGTCAGAGGTAAGGTATTTTCAAGTGTGCCAAAATGGGAGGTGAATAGATAAGTTTTTAATTTCTTGCGGAGTTCCTTTGCATCATTTAATGCCCTTATTTCTTCAGGGAGGGAGTTCCATAGGGTGGGAGCTGCATGTGAGAACGCTTTCCTATTAGTAGTCTTTTTAGCAGTTGTGAATTCTTTCGGGATCCTAATTCTATTCGTGTGGCCTCTCCGAAGCGTAGTTTGGGATGTGTCTTTGGTGATATACAGACCTCCCTCTTGTGAGGGAGGTCTGTATATCACTCCAATGCAAATAGATTTCTCTTTCCCTCTTTCTAGTTTAACCCACAATGCCTCCTCTCTCCCTTTTAAGCTCTGTAATTCCAAAGCTTTAATAGTAGTTTTTACATATAGTGCCACTCCTCCTCCTTTTCTTCCTACCCTGTCCTTCCTGAATAAAGTATAGCCAGGTATAGTTACATCCCAGTCATTGTTTTCTGTGAACCATGTTTCTGTAACTGCCACTAAATCCAAGTCAGCCACTCCCACCAAAGCTTCAACCTCAGGGATCTTATTTCCCATGCTACGGGCATTAATACACACTGCTTTCCATATGTTACCCCTGTTACCCATTTCCATAAAGGTATTTAATGTATCACCTACCTGGGGGCTTTCACTTACCTGGGGGCTTTCTTCACCCATCCCCAAGGAATCTAGTTTAAAGCCCTCTTCAGTAGATTAGCCAGTCTACTACCAAAGATGCGTTGACCTCTCTTGGACAGATGGATGCCATCTCTGCTTTGCAACCCTTGGAAAAGCATCCCATGGTCTAGGAAACCAAAACGCTCTCGATGACACCATCCACGCAGCCATGCATTTGTCTCCAGGATGCGAGCCTCTCTGCCTTGGCCTTTACCCTCAACAGGGAGGATTGAAGAGAACACCACCTGTGCACCTAACTGCTTCACCCTCTGTCCCAGAGCCATGAAGTCACTTTTGATACGTTCCGAGGTATACCTGGTAGTATCATTTGTTCCAACATGGATTAGCAACATTGGGTAATAGTCTGTGGGCTTGATGAGTCTCGGCAAACTCTCCGTAACATCTTGGATTTTGGCACCAGGCAGACAGCATACCTCTCTGGACATCAAGTCTGGTCGGCAGATGGACGCCTCAGTACCCCTCAGAAGAGAGTCTCCATCCACCACCACCCTTCGTTTCCTTCTGGTGACTGATTCCGCAACTTTGGGGTACTTGAACTCTGGTTCTTCCCTTTCCAGGGATGCTTTCACCTCCTCCACTTCCAGGGCTGCATAATGGTTCTTCAATTCAAGGGATGGAGAAGTTGGATTGGTGATTTTGCAGGCCCTGGTGACTTGTGTCCAACCATCGACATTCTGTTGGCACCCATCTTCTCCGGAGCTGGAGAGCTTGGTTGCTGCAAGTAGCATCTCATCAATGTACTTCTCACTGTCTTGAATGCTCCTCAGCCTCGCCACCTCCTCTCTGAGTTCCTCCACCTCTTTCCTCAGAGCTTCAGCATGCAGGCACCCTGCACATGGAACCGGTCCTTCAACCGGCATTAGGACCTCTGTCTGGACCGAGGCAGAAGCTGTAACGGGAGCAACAGCTTTAGCAATACGATTTTTCCCAGCCATTGTTCTTTTCGTGGAGCTTAGGTATCTGTTAGAGCAAAAGAGAGAGATCTACCAAGTACCAGCCGGTTTCGCAGCTGTCTTTATAGAGAAAAAGCAGTTAAAACACTTTAATTACATACAAATGTGCTGGTCCAATTCACTGTGATTTGTGAAAGGGGAGGCGCCCTATAAAGCAAGGCTGCTCACTAGGGGTGGGTGGGAGTCGGGGTGGGTAGGGCGGGAACTAACACCTGATTAGGTGTTAGCAGCTTCTAAAGCTGAGGAGGTCACTGGAGTCAGCAACCTACTGTGCTCAATTAAGGTTCCCCTAAAACAGCAAAAATGAAGTAACCTTGCTTTTAAAAATATACACAAAACCCTTTTAAGAGCTCCCAGTCAGAGAGCTAGCAATGTAATAAAAACAAACCAAACAAAGAAACCCTCAAAACCTTACTTACTGTTTGATGTGTGGAGCCCTGGTTAGAAAAGCCTCAAAGGGGCAGGGCACAGGAGCCTATTTATGCAGGCTTCAACTGCACTCAGGAAACAGGCCCACTAACACCTGATTAGGTGTTAGCAGCTTCTAAAGCTGAGGAGGTCACTGGAGTCAGCAACCTACTGTGCTCAATTAAGGTTCCCCTAAAACAGCAAAAATGAAGTAACCTTGCTTTTAAAAATATACACAAAACCCTTTTAAGAGCTCCCAGTCAGAGAGCTAGCAATGTAATAAAAACAAACCAAACAAAGAAACCCTCAAAACCTTACTTACTGTTTGATGTGTGGAGCCCTGGTTAGAAAAGCCTCAAAGGGGCAGGGCACAGGAGCCTATTTATGCAGGCTTCAACTGCACTCAGGAAACAGGCCCACTAACACCTGATTAGGTGTTAGCAGCTTCTAAAGCTGAGGAGGTCACTGGAGTCAGCAACCTACTGTGCTCAATTAAGGTTCCCCTAAAACAGCAAAAATGAAGTAACCTTGCTTTTAAAAATATACACAAAACCCTTTTAAGAGCTCCCAGTCAGAGAGCTAGCAATGTAATAAAAACAAACCAAACAAAGAAACCCTCAAAACCTTACTTACTGTTTGATGTGTGGAGCCCTGGTTAGAAAAGCCTCAAAGGGGCAGGGCACAGGAGCCTATTTATGCAGGCTTCAACTGCACTCAGGAAACAGGCCCACTAACACCTGATTAGGTGTTAGCAGCTTCTAAAGCTGAGGAGGTCACTGGAGTCAGCAACCTACTGTGCTCAATTAAGGTTCCCCTAAAACAGCAAAAATGAAGTAACCTTGCTTTTAAAAATATACACAAAACCCTTTTAAGAGCTCCCAGTCAGAGAGCTAGCAATGTAATAAAAACAAACCAAACAAAGAAACTCTCAAAACCTTACTTACTGTTTGATGTGTGGAGCCCTGGTTAGAAAAGCCTCAAAGGGGCAGGGCACAGGAGCCTATTTATGCAGGCTTCAACTGCACTCAGGAAACAGGCCCACTAACACCTGATTAGGTGTTAGCAGCTTCTAAAGCTGAGGAGGTCACTCACTGAGGAGGAAATGATTTTTTAGTTTCTTTTATTATTTTTCTTCAGTACATAGCTTTTTAGTAGTAGTTCAATGTAAGAAATATTCAAGCACAGTGGCTATTTCCCTGACCCAAAGGGCTTATTATCTAAGTCTGTACCTAAGGCAATGGATGGTGAAGTCACAAGCATCATCACTGAGATTTGAAACCTTGATTCCTTGACTTTCAGCTCTACCCACTAAGTTACTCCTCAACTATCATTTCTTCTTTTAGAATGAAAAATTAATCAATGCCTTGGTTCATGGAAGAATTACA
Source organism: Ichthyophis bannanicus (assembly GCA_033557465.1). NCBI lineage: Eukaryota > Metazoa > Chordata > Amphibia > Gymnophiona > Ichthyophiidae > Ichthyophis > Ichthyophis bannanicus. The sequence continues at coordinate 57,603,668 of CM066047.1, read as the reverse complement.
TAATATGAAAAGGCTGCGAAGGAAATTAGATGCCTGTTTACAAATCCGCGGTAGCGGTTTCTGATCATTATCGGAGCTGCGGCCCCATTGAAATCAATGGGGCCGCGGCTCCGATAACGATCGGAAACCGCTACCGAGGCTTTGTAAACAAGCCCCTTAGTATGAGTATGGCATAGGTCTCTCCGAACGGAAGATAACATTAAATAAAGAATTCATATAAAGAACTCTATAGGCAAATTTCAAAGCAGAAAAGTGGTCACACAACATTGTTTCGTCTTCACCCCCTCCAAAAACATAACATATATATCTAGCCCTTCTGCCTATTCATTGGCAGAACTTCATCATTGTCAATATCTTTGATGTGAGAGTCCTATTTCTCATAATTCTTAAGGACATCAGAATAGCCATACTGGGTCAGACCTATTTGAGAAACAACATATTTTTTAAAAGTTAAGTAATCTGCCATTGAAGGTGTATGGTGGTCCGCCCAGGCCTACACGGAGGGTCGTTGATGTTAAGAGGGCTGGTGTTTGATAACAGCTATCATACACCAATTGTCGTGAGCCCATGGTTACTGAGACTCTCTGTGTAGTGTCTGTTTGTTTCAAAGCATGTTATGAACATTGAAGCAGTTTTTTTGAGAAGCAGATTTTGTGGATGTATATGGAGTGAGGTTTTTTTGCACATTCAAATTATTACACTCTGATAAACGACCGATTATTGTTTTGGACTATCGCTAATATTCAGCATCCTGTCATCAATGTGCCAGCACAAATCCAGCCATTTTCTAGGGAATTATAGTCTGCTAGGTCCACACCGTGGTTACCCCAGACCCTGCAGCATTAGGGCGTGTCAATTTTAGGGGTAGATTTTTATTTTTCCAAACTACTAGTGACCAAATTATGCAGCTTTGCATGCTGACTCTAAAGCTATCTTCTGAAACTGCTTAAAGTGGATCTTACCTACATCAAATCACAGTTGAAATATGTGAAAATTAAGCAATATTTATTTGAACATACAAATAGTCTGAAGAACACCTGTAGCCACATAATTGTCTTTAAAATGTCATTTAAACAATTAATTTAATGTTATTTAACAAAATCCAGCAAAGAAGCCATATCTTGTTTGCCTCTGTTTTGGTTCATGAGTTCCCTGCTGACCACTAATATAATGTTCTCTCCAGCCTCAATTGCCATTTTTACACACCTTTCTATGGACTGAACATAAGAACTTAAGATATGCCATACTGGGTCAGACCGAGGTCCATCAAGACCAGTATCCTGTTTCCAACAGTGGCCAATCTAGGTCATACGTACCTAGCAATATCCCCAAAAGACACAGGTTCCACAATGCTTGTACTGGGTCAATCATTGATTATCCTGGGTCCCTTTTTAATAGTGGTTTATGGACCTTTCCTCCAGGAACTTGTCCAAACCTTTTTTAAACCCAGCTACACTAACAGCCCTTACTACATCCTCCGGTAACAAATTCCAGAGTTTGATTACACGTTGAGTGAAAAAATATTTTCTCTTATTTGTCTTAAATAGTTTACCCTGTAGCTTCATTGCATGTCCCCTAGTCTTTCTATATTCTGATAACGTAAACAATCGATCTACGTTTACCCGTTCCACTCCGTTCATTAATTTATAGACTTCTATCATATCTCCCCTCAGCCGTCTCTTTTCCAGGTTGAAGAGCCCCAACCTTTGTAGCCTCTCTTCATAGGAGTAGCCTTCCATCCCCTTCACCATTTTGGTGGCTCTTCTCTGTTCCTTTACTAATAATGCTATGTCCTTTTTAAGATACGGTGACCAGAACTGCACACAATATTCAAGGTGCGGTCGTACCATGGAACGATACAGAGGCATTATAATATCCTTTGTTTTATTTTCCATCCCTTTCCTTATGATACGTAGCATTCTATTTGCTTTCTTGGCCACCGCTGCACACTGGGCGGAGGGTTTTAACATGTTATCCACGATGACTCCTAAATGTGTGTGATGGCCAGTCTGTAACCACCATGGGCTTGCTCAGAAATGCCTTGATCTCTGCGGTTGTCATGGTACAGGTAAGAGGCGGCTCAGAGACTTCGGAGCTCCAGTCAAGTGATTGGGTGAGTGTAGTTGCCTCAGTGTTGATGGATGGTATTTTCCTGGGTCTCACACTGCTGTCTCCAAGCTGAGTCTTCTCCTCTCTTTAACCTCTGATCTTCAATATCTTCTCCACTGCATCTCCTCTCTCTCCTGTTCCTCTTCACTGCACAACATAGCTTGCAGAACAGACTTGCTGTAACCATACCAAGCTGACCTTCTCACTGTAGGCATGACTGTCTTCCTTACCTCTTCACACTGTTCTTTCAACAGTTGCAGCTGGAAAAGGAGATACCTGGGATCTTGTGTCCAATTGCTATTTATTTTTATATTGAACCAGTTCACCGTGAAAACCCCAAAACAGAACTCTATATCATTCTTAAGCTTTTCAGATCCTTTCCTTTCAGAATGTGCTTGGAAATCCATATTCTCATCAACCTTAGAGCTGTACAACAGTAATTTGTGTATTTTTGCGTAATTTATGTACAGGTAGGGAAATAACATATTACACAACATTTAAAGCTACTTGCTGATTTGCCACATGAAATTGTACCATTTTTTCACTAGTGCTTTTTAAAATTATGACATTTCCAAAATTGACATATCCTATTGCAGTATCCATGGGTCTTCATTTTTTTTTATCTGCCCTTTATTTTCCCCCATCACCTCTTCCTTCCTCTGCTCCTTGAGGAATGAGGCGTGGGTTGTTTGCAGTGCTACAGCCTCCTAATCATGCTCCTACCACTCTCTTCAATATATAAAGACCTACCTGTGATCAATAAGAGTTCCTAGGAAGCTCTAAACAAAGTTTCTTCTAAATGTATCAAACTATGAATAAATCTTTTCATCTTCCTTTTAACATCTGCCCAACAGCAACAATGTATTCTCATCTAAAGGCAAGGGTTCAACAGTCTGACGTCTGGCTAGTTTCCCAGTTTGAAACATCTCGGTCAGGCTGCAGCAGGTCCTTACCTACAATGTCTTCATAAGCATTCTCTTCTAAAGTGCTCTTTGAACTGGATTTGTGCTGGGTCTCAGTACCGTTCTCAGTAGGAGATTGTGGGTAGAGTGATTGAAGACTTGAAGTATCTTCAGCCTCCATAGACTTTCTAGAAATAAGAAAAGAAATAATTTGGTCTTTGAGACAATATCTTACGGATGTAAAATTTCCTTTGATGTCCTGTTTGCGAGGACGCTTTGCTAGCAAGCAAAATTGCATAGCTCTGTATCAACACAAGACTAACTACAGCCCTCAGTAAGGAAGTATCTTTAATCTGTTTTGGAACCTTAGGGAAATTCCTGATACCATTAAAATACTGTAGCTATAACAGTTTCCTCTGTTGCAGAACACTGGTATATATACACTGTACAACCCTTTGTACGTAGGATATATTTTTCAATTTAACCTTCACGCATTTTTCACCTAACTTTATACATTTTTTCTCTTCCATAATTCCAGGCTACTTAGCTAAAGATTCACATACAGCCAACTGTTGATATCTGCACTACTAATATGGTTGTAAATGAGAGGACAGTTCAGCTGCCTGCTGCATCAGTTTGTCATATTTGTTTATGCCAAGGATTCATGAGTTCAAACCTTGGCATGGTCATTGACTCAAGTGTTTTATTTTCCGAGGCAGAAAACTGTCATGGGAAAGAAGTCTCTCACTTACAGAGCTAAGTATATATACATTCTTGTAAGCTAACCTTTCCTCTTAAAAGTCTATCACTCTTTACAACGGTATGACATTTCCATAAATAAAATTTTGATCCTTTCAAGTAGGAATATGCACAGTGCAAAAATGTGTTTGAGTTTTTTCTCTAATTGTCTGACTTTTTTCAGTTTGTTTTACACATTCATTTTAATAAATAAAAAGGAACACGTTAGAACTTCTTAACACATGCTAATCAATTTAACGTGTTAATTCATAGGTTAATGTGCATTAATATTTTGCACACAAATTTAAGACACAAATCAAATGTGCACCAGTATCCATCTTTAATCTTAGCTATGCTGAAATGCTTAAATAAATTCCCATTATGATTTCTTGCAATGTCCAGGGATTAAAAAATAAACATTCTTACAGCTGTTAAAAATGCAAATCTCCAAAGTCACTCCCCAGCTGTTAAAGCAACAGGAACAACAACAACATATTTAATATTAGTCTACAGAATCAAAATACTATAGCATTCTTAATTCTTCCTTTTACAAAACAAGATAGTCCAGCTCTTCCCATTATGATGATTTAGTTAAACAAAGCAGAAACTCTAAGGGGTATGTTTACTAAAGAGCGTTACGGGTGCACTGGTTAGAAACCAGTAACAGCAGCGGTAAGGGTGTCATCGTGCAGTAAAGGCAGGGGCAGGCAGTAGGCATTCCGGCATTAAGGGTGCTTGGCTCCACTTATAGGGTGCTAACAGGACATCGAGTGTTAAGGTGTCAAGCGTGCACCTTATCGCACAAAAATAGCAGTCACCTTAACGCAGGATAAGGGAACCCCTTTGAAAGTCACATTTTAGGTGATGGAGTGGAGGAGTAGCCTAGTGGTTAGAGCAACTGCCTAGTACCCAGAAGATCAAGGGTTCAATTCCCACTAGAACACCTTGTGAATTTAGGCAAGTCACTTTACCCTCCATTGCCTCAGAAGAAAAGGTTGGCAATCTACTTCTGGTGATACATTGCCAAGAAAACCCAGAGGTAGCACTGACTTGATGGCACTACAAAAAAAAAAAAAAGGAAAAAAGGTAAGAGCCGATGTCAGCCAGTAAGTGGGATGAGCATATGGGAGCCAGCTGTACTACATCAGTGAGGGGTGCCCACATAAAATGCCATAATGTCAGTGTGCGGCATAGGATCAGGAAGAAGTGTCCCCTGGCAGAGCCAGCATTGCCATGATATGGGCATCAAAAGGATGGCAAGAGTGGTGATGCGCAGGAGAGGTGCGAGTGAAACATCCAAATGATTAAACTGTTCCATGGTGTAGCAGCTTGCAGGAGAATACACGACTGCCCATAATGTGCATATGCTGAAGGATGGGTGGCAGTAGATGAGAGGGCGGCATGGCTTGCTGCCCAAATGTACTAGATGTGACCGCACAAATGCATTTGTAGTGTGTGTGAAGAAAGTGTAGCTGTGCCACAGGGAAGTCCCAATACCAACTATTTGGGTATAATAGCTGCTGTGTCAGGCTTTCTAACCACATGTGCATATAACAACGGGACAAGTGTCAATCATATTGGCCATATGGAGGAAGTAAGGACGTTTGATGATCCCTGCAGCTGGTCATCCCAGGAGTGGGATGTGCCTGCATGTACTGCATAAATGTGATGGAACCAAAGATGTTCAACCACAGTTATGATGAAATATTCCAATCATGTACTACTCATGTGTCATACATTTGCTGGGTGAATATGTCTGACCCTCTGCAATGGGCCACAGCAGAGCCAATAAAGTCATGCTGTCAGATGGGCAATTGCAGACCCAATGTGCTATCTTAACACATGAACATCAATATTAATGTGTGTCCATCAGTCAATGCAGACCCCAAACTGTTTCTGGCACTATATTGAAGTGGGTTTCCAACAGCCACAAAGAGTCAAATCCTGGTTTGTCACTTACCGAGGCAGTGCTCTAACCATTAGGCTACAACACTTTTCTCCATAGCACTATCTAGAATCAAAGACTGCAGGTCCCTTCCTGCAATGGGCAAAATCCAGGACATGAAAAAAAATGTGGCAGGCACATTCTGAGACAGTGGTACACCCCATCTAGGGCCTGCCTACAGTGGCACACATGCAGTAAGCATTGCACTGCACACTCAGTATGCTAGCTGCATAACAGACACACAGTAACAGAACACATCCCTTGTTCAAAGGATGAGCCACATGTGAGGTCAAGACGCCCATCCCCCCACTGTACCTCAAATGCCAAAACAGTCGCACACAGAGGTCCACTGTGCTGCAGTGTGGCACTAACCCCTGAGGCAGCACATGTGCAGGGCATGCAGTCCCTTGTCACCTGCTGTACACTGCAAGATAGGTACATCTGCACATACACCAAACGCAAACCACATTCATTACCCCTGCGGTCCATTGCTGACCATCCTGCCCTCCTCGGGAGGCCATGCACACATTTCCCACCATCATAGAAGACAAGCAAGTGTTGCGTAATGCTGCAGTGATCACAGTCGCTGCTATGGTTGCAGTGTGGGCTATGTGTGTCAGTACTGATTAGCCCTTTATTTCCCAGGCTGCACCTCACCACCTATACGCTTCTTTTTACCCAATGGAGAATGCCGCGATCCATCATATAAGCTATGGAATGTGCAGAAACATGTGCATCATAGACATAACACCTGCTACATGGCTAAATGACCTTTTTTACCGTCCACCCTGAATGAGAGGAAGGGCACACATCACCTGGTCCCCAGAGCAAGACCTGCAGTAGATGGACTCTCCAGGTTCTGGAGCAGATCTCTATCACTGCCAGTGTGCTACAGGTTTTGGCTGCAGTGTATGATGCTAGTCACTTGGTAATCTGTACAAGTGAAGCATGCTGGAGTGGCCTGTGCTGCTCCTGTTAGCCAGAGACTCTTCTATAACATCTCATGTCAGTCACTAAGGGTGTGGCAGCTGTTGCCAAGGAACCCAAATGCTGCGAGTGTTGCCTAGGCGGTGGAGGGGGGGGGTGATGACACCAAGAAGGGGGGCCTGGCAAGACCATAGTTACCAACAGGTTACCAACAGCCGAAGAAGAGCAGCTGGCCTCACCTTCTGGGAATTCCAATCAACCAGATCAATCCCAGGCAGCCTGCATATGTTGGGTGACATCGCCCTGTGTCATCCACTCACATACCATCTGTGCCCTGTCTGCTAGTCACCACACACTGCATATGTACAAAGCCACCATGAACACACTGGCTTTGTACAAACAGCATGGACAGCCAGCAGCCCGTCTAGTGACTGGGCTGCCATAAAAGAAACAGCCCACATATCACTATAGTTTGACCTTATATAGCACCATGCGCATACATAGCCATGACATGGTCACAACTTGGTCAGAGTGAGAGTGGCCTCTCAGCATGAATAGATGTGTGCACCCAGGTCATGCTTGTGGCAGACCTATGCTAAGATGGTTCAGCCATTGACCTAACCTCAGACATATATACATCCTCTGCAAACTGCTCTGTTTTAAGCAATATCCAAAATCCTCTGCTCCTCATTATATACAATTCTATCTTGGACTTAGGAACAGCTCATGCAATATGAGGGTGCATACTGACCCACAGTGGGCTACGTCTGTCACATACACAATTACAGTGCCCCCCTACACAGCTCTTGGCAGTGAGCAGTGAACCTAGTTCCATGCCTGTACTGGCATATAATGTCATGCCCTAAGTCATGGATGCTCCAAACCTGGCCAGTATAGCACATGCACTCTCCCATGCTGCAGACGCATTGCCCCCTCCCCCCCAAGGGAATGTGGAATCATGGCAAGTTGGACATGGGGTTGGATATAGGAATATTTGCTGGTGACACATACGCCACCATAACCTGCCTCTTCATACTCTAACACCAATGTTGTGATGGTCACACTCAGTACCCATGGGGAGCCAGTGAGGCTGTCATGCATACCCTCTGATATAACACACACAGACACTGCATAGCCCACACAGATTCTGGCCATGTGAACAAAGCTTTGGCCAACAATATCACCTACAAAGGCACATGCTAAACATGTATGGTAGCATTCCCTATACCCCTACCCCCCACCACAACATTCACCTCTAGACACTGCCTTCCCATATGGTGGCAGGTGATGCTGAGATCAACATGACATCCTGTGCAACATTTCGGCAGTTGGAAGTGTGCACGCTCCATTCAGAGGTCAGTATTCCACTATCCCAATTAGGCACACTGGTGCAGTTGGACTCTCATTTGGCGTGATAGGTAACATACTGCTGGATGCTCTGGCCAATGATCAGTACACAGTGTTGAGGTGGTATTTCTTGTGTGTGAATTGGCCTGATACATACCTCCCTGAATTTGCATACACTGCATGGAGCACGCTCTACGAATGCAGCATGGGACAAGAGCAACATGCATGCAGGTAAATCGTAGATTTTTGCCACTGTCACCAACTAAGTGAATGGGCTTGTGAAGGTCTTGGCCCACTCTGGTGGCTCTGCTGTTAGATCTGGGGAGCCTGATATTGAGGGTAGCCTCAGTAGGATAGGCCCTTCCTCTGGAATGGGGACCTCTTCCCTGGTGGGGTTTTTCTAAGAAGAGTGGAGAGGTCTTCCTGGAGAGCAGAGTCCTTGTGAGGTACTCTGCCTCAATCTCCACTGCCTTCTCCTCCACTGTCTTGCCAAATAAGTTTTCACCAAGGCAGGGGACATTGAGGAGCTTCTCCTGGACCCACTGCTCAAGGTCTGATGCCTGGAGCCAGGCTTGGCGTCGAGAGCTGATACCCACAGCAGCCACCCTCATGTTTGACTCAAAGACATTGTAGGCCACTCAAGACAGGAATCAAGCAGTCCCCGACACACTTCGTGAGGGTTTGGATCCGCTGGAAGTGATACCCTCAGAGGCCCGCCGAGAAACCTGCGAGTTCCTTTGTCAGGTCCCACAGGTACATGCCGATATAAAGTTGGTAGGCTTGGATCTGGCAGACCAGCATCAAGCCCTGGTAGCATTTGCGACCCAGAGCATTGAGGGCACGGGTTTCTCTGCCCAGGGTCACAGAGGAGTGCATCTTTTGGCTTTTCTATTGACGCATGGTCAACTCTACCACCATGGAGGTGTGTGGTAGTTGCAACTTTTGGAAGCCAGGGCCTCGTTGGACTCGGTACAGAGTGTCCAGGTGTCAGCTAACTATGGGTACCGATGCCGGTGTTTCCCACATACAAAGTAGCAACCGACCGAGGATGGCAGGGACTGGGACCATTAGGGTCTCCTTGGGTGGGGCCTCATATTGGAGGATTTCTAGCTCCTCCATGTGAGGGTCTTCCTCTGACTCCGTGGTGAAGGACAAAGCCTTCGACATGTCCCAAATAAACTCGAGGAATGATGTGTCCCCAGGTGGGGATCGACGCCTTGATGTCAGGGGATATGGGTCCGATGGGAGGCCGTGGTGCTTCCACAACTCCAGGGATGCCTTGTCCTCAGACTTGCACTGGGGAGAAAGAAAAAACTATAAAATGGTTCCGAGCCACAATGCCAAGGCAAACGAGCTCAGAGGCGAGAAAGGGACCGGTGAAACTCTGGCAAGAAAAAAGGGGTTTTCAGCACAAAATTGATCAACTTTTTCCAAGGAAAAAAGACAGACATCTGTTGGGTTCCGCACAGAAAAGGAGACTGAGTAAGATGGCACCCTTGGGCAGAAAAGCGATCACGCATGCATGGTGGCATCTCCCAAAGGCTTTCTTTGAAAGCTGGGGAAATGCTTCCGTGAGGGCTCCCTCAGCGCTGACTTCACCCATATATGAGGACTGGCTTCCTACTTGTTCCTGGAGAAACTGGGAATGCATTACAGCGTCAAAGCCACAGGTTGCAACTGCCAACTGAAAAATAACCTTCTGCTTGTAAACTATGTCTCGCACAGTATGTGGGGTTGCTGTATAGCTGAACTGCAGCATGTTGTATGCAGTCATAAGGCCTGCACACCATATACATGCACAGTGCATTACTGAAGCTCACAATACTCTGGAGCTACACACACACACACGCATACTGACCCTGTTGTCCAAAAGTGGTGTTGGTTGACATTCTTGCCTGCCTCTTAGGCCTTAGCAGAGAGACTGAATGAATTCTTTGCTTTGTGTCTTTACTGTGAAAGATGTAGGAGCTATCCATTACTGAAATGGTATTTAAAGGTGATACTGCAGAAGAATTGAAAGAAATATCGATAAACCAGGAAGATGTATTACAACTATTTGATAAACTGAAGAGTAGCAAATCACCTGGATCGGATGGTATACATCCAAGGGTGTTGAAAGAACTACAACATGAGACTGCAAACCTACTATTAGTAATCTATGAATTATCATTAAAATCATCTGTAATACCTGAAGACTGGAGGATGCCCAATGTAATGCCAATTTTTAAAAAGGGTTCCAGGGGTGATCTGGGAAACTACAGACCAGTGAGCCTGACGTCAGTACCGGGGAAAATGGTAGAAACCATCATAAAGAACAAAATTACTGAACATGTTGATAGTCAAGGCTTAATGGGAGACAGCCAACATGTCTTTAGCCAAAGAAGGTCTTGTCTCACTACTCAGTTGTTTTTTGGAAGGTGTGAATAAACAGGTAGACAAAGGTGAGTCGGTTGATAAAGTGTATCTGGATTTTCAGAAAGCCTTTGGCAAGGTCCCTCATGAGAGACTCTTGGCGAAATTAAAAGAAGTCATGGGCTAGGAGGCAGTGTGTACTATTGTGGATCAGGAACTGGTTAAAAGATAGAAAGCAGAAGGGCTAAATGGTCAATTTTCCCAATGGAGAAAGATGAATAGTGGAGTACCCTAGGGATCTGTGCTGGGTCCACTGCCTTTTAACATATTCATAAATGACCTGGAAATAGGAAAAATGAGTGAGGTAATCAAATTTGCAGATGACAAAAAATTATTTAAAGTTGTTAAAACCCAAGAGGATTGTGAAAAATTACAAGAGGACCTTGATAAATTGGAAGACTGGACATTTGAATGGCAGATTAAATTTAATGTGTATAAGTGCAAAGTTATGCACCTAGGAAAGAACAACTCAAGCTATGGTTACACGATGCAAGGTTCCATATTAGGAACCACCACCCAGGAAAAAGCTTTAGGCGTTATTGTGGATAATACATTGAAACCCTCCGTCCAGTATGCAGTGGTGGCCAAGAAAGCAAACAGGATGCTAGGAATCTTAAGGTAAGGAATGGAGAATAAAACAAAGGATATTATAATGCTTCTGTATCGTTCCATGGTGCGACCACACCTTCAATATTGTGTGCAATTCTGGTCGCCTTATCTTAAAAAGGATATAGCGGAATTAGAAAGGTACAGAGAAGAGCCAAAATGGTAAAGGGGAGGGGAGGATACTCCTATGAGGCTAAAAAGGTTAGGACTCTTCAACTTGGAAAAAGAGATGGCTGAGGGGAGATATGATAGAGGTCTATAAATTAATGAACAGAGTGGAACGGGTAAAGGTATCGATTGTTTACGCCATAAAAATATAGAAAGACTAGGGGACATGCAATGAAGCTACAGGGTAAACTATTTAAGACTAATAAGAGAATTTTTTTTTCACTCAATGTGTAATCAAACTCTGGAATTTGATCCATCTGGAGGATGTAATAAAAGCTGTTACTGTAGCTGGGTTTAAAAAAGGTTTGGACAAGTTCCTGGAGGAAAGGTCTATAAACCAATATTAAAAGGGACCCGGGAAATCCATTGTTTGCCCCAATACAAGCATTGTGGAACCTGTATGTCTTTGGGGAAACTGCTAGGTACTTGTGACCTAGATTGGTCACTGTTGGAAACAGGATACTAGGCTTGATGGACCTTGGTCTGACCCAGTATGGCATATCTTAAGTTCTTATGTTCTCCTCTGATACTCCAACATTGTCAATACATGCTCAGTGTGCCGGTGCTATTAGTCTGTCCTGCCATCCAGCCGTGGGTGGCGCGGCTTCTCAATGTGGCAGACGAATGTGTGGACTCTTGATGAATGAAATGATGTAGGTTGCACATGCTGATACAATTCTGTAAACAAAGGATAATGTTTACACACCAGGACAGAATTCCTGATTCACAGGTGGGTCTCGAACCTGTAACCCTTCTCTAATACACACACTGGCCATGTATGTGTGGAGCCACAGAGCAGCCCTGTGTGCTCATCAATCCATGAGTATGTATGTATGTGGTCATTGTCACCATGCATGCGGGCATGAGTTGGGGTATACCTATATCTGCTTAGATCTTTGCAAGGCTCTCTGCCATTCTTGTCCGACAAGGTATGTTTAGCAGGTATGGGAAAGGGGCATCTTGTTGGGTCTGTATGTTGCACCACCTTGCTATGCTGCTGGTTCAATGACATTCATGTCTTACATATGGGATCTGTCCAGTCAAAGGGGCAGGCTATGATACAGGAACACACACACAGACTATGGGTATACTAGCAGGATGACCAAAGTTCCCATTTCCTGGTGTGTGCTTGTGGGGCAGTCATTGAATAACCTCATATCTTGCAGACCAACATAGCTGATGTGGATTCACATGTTGCTCAGATGATTGTTACTGACTGATGGAGGGGTCACCAGTTCATCATCATTTGGCAGGCGAGGGGGCTAGGTGGGCATTTTTCTTCGGACATGGCCTGTTATCATATTGCAAACTATTCCTCACTCAGTGGCATATTTTGCCCCCCTACATACACATCTCCACTCAATATGTACAGGTGGGGGGCATCGTTATCCCAGGGCTAGCACAACCACTCTCATAACTAACTGGGTGCCATGATACAACGATCATGGTGGACAGCATGTCGGCCGATCCCTCCCTCCATGCCATCATGGCACCGCTGCCACTTTAGTGCTGCAGGCGGCCTTATTGAAGTTGCACACATACAGCTAGACACACCTTGTCGCTCCTGCCCACCTTCATCGGGGGATGTGGGCATGAGTGCCGCTGCCTTAGACCTCATTAGGGAGGGATCGCCATGTGCTCCTCTGTAACTGCTGGTGACATGCTCATGCTTGCCATCCCACTGCAGCACTGCACTGGACACAAAGGGCCAGAACAAATCTTTAGTCTGCAGCAGCACTGCTGACATGGCAGCATAGTGGCAGTGGAGCTGGCATGACATCTTTTTGACTGCGGCAGCATGTATGTGTGCTGCTACTGTCTCAGTGGAGTCACATCAGACATCACTGATGCACACCCTAGGCAAAGGTCTGGTCAGCCTAGTGGCCCAGCCAGCTCCACTGCTTCACCCACGTGACACCTCCCTTGCCATTTTGGCAGCAACAACATAGTGCTCTTACATAATAGTAGTGCTCCATTGGCAGCAACAGCATGGTGCCCTATCACTGACTTGGGAACTCTGGTGGATGTTGCACATTGCATGCATTTAAATAGGCTCTCTCCCCTCAGAAATAGCCCTTACTGTGAGCTTTCAGATGGCATTAGGGTTTCCAGCGCCGAGAGCTCTAAGGCACAATAACACAACCCGGCATTAAGGGAGCACAAGCTATCCCCCACTCACTCTCTGCCCCATTAACGCCCACTCTCTAGCTCCTTTCACCTTAATGCTAAAGCCCATTTTACGCATGTTATTCCAGAACTATTGGTGTGTTCCGCAATGTTAAACCAATCAGGGTGCCGATAATGCCCATTAATGCCACCTTTGCTCCCTTACTGCCCTTTAGTAAACATACCCCTAAGTATTCTATACCAGCCTCATTCAACATTTAAGATTCAGATAGTTTTTAGCGAACAGAGAACTCTGTGGGAATGGTGGAAATTACTGTGTGCTCCAGGAACTGGAGAGAAAAAAAAAGAAAAAAAGCCCAAACCTCCCCTACTTCCCAAAGAAAAATAATTTAAAATAGTCCAGCGCTAGTTACCAAAACCATACTTAATTGCAGATTTAAGAAATATTAACTGTGTGTCTGCCTCTTTTTTCCATTCATTCAGTTGCAAATATTTTAAAATAAACATCTGGTGAAGAAGATAAATAGCACTAATCCAATGGATGACAGGCTGAATGGTATCCAAAAGGTTTTGGAAAACTCTAGAGCAGAACTGCATCAGTCACTAGGAGCAATTTTATAAGGAAACAGGTCTTGAAATACAGGCAATGGCTACCTCAAGATGCAGTCAGTTTGTTGGCATGAAAAGAAAACCTCCAGAGAATCTCAAGAGTTAGAACTATAATTTGTTATGAACACCTGCAGCATATCACTGAAAAAAACATTAATCTTCTAGAGTGAGTTGGGATACATTTATTTTATACATTATATAGCGCGCGCACACATTTACAGACAGACAAGTAAAAATGCTTGTATATTAAAATGGAACAATGCTATTAGTCTATAAAAATCATTGTCTTCTTTGCTGTTCTCCAAAGTATTTGTGAGTGTGGAAAGTGCGCACAAACTACTTGCATGCATATATACCTACAAATCAGCATGCATATGATCAACATGAATGCTTTAAAAAGTTCTAATACACCGGTAAAACTAACAAGAATTGCCTGAAAATCACAAGAAGTTCATGTTAAATGCAAACTTTTCAAAGTATTTTGGCCGTGCACATCCCTACCAAATAGTTTTATTATGTCTTTTAAGTCCAGCTGGAGATTTGGACTCAAGGATACGCCTGATATATTATTTTAGAGACAGAAATGGTTAAGTGGGTTCAATGCCAAAGATCCAGTGCTTGAACTATGACCTGCATAACTACTGAGGAAGCAACAAAAGATTAAAAAGCCCCTTCTCACATACTCGCCCACCCCTGTATGTTTAATACTTTCAGGGGCATAGCTACGAAGGTGTGCTACCGGGTAGAGAGGGGTTCAGCACCAGGCTAACAGTGCTGCACTGACATTTCATGCAAGGTACTGCACTAGTGACCCCATGCTAACTGATTAGCGCAACAGTAGGAGAAGACAGGGAATTGACAGTGTGTTACGGTTAGCGCAGACCTCAATGTTGCATGTTAAGTATGACTGTTGCTGTTAGTGCAGGTGCACCTAACGTCACCTAAATGGGAGCGGTTAAGTGCACCCGTGTTCAGGTTAGCACAGTGCTTTGCAATTGCAATGTGGTATTGAAAGCACACACCCATATACATTACTAAAGGCTCTGCACTGTTATCGCATCACAATTGCACACAACCAGCATGGCCTTTAATAAGCACGCCCCTCAGTATCCAGGTTTACCCTCCAGTCATTGGGGTGGTCTTCCTACAGTAGATGCAGCAGGCTTCTGATGATAAAAACCAAGGCAACAGAAAGATTTTCCCATCTCCTTAACTGTAGGGCTAGAAAGCTATTGATGTTAGTTTGAAACTCCTACGGTGAATTTTGCTTTGTCTGAAAAACCAGAAACTGGGAAAATGAACACTTTTCTAAACATATTTTGTTCTTACTGATCGATGCAAAGTATGAATAGTGAAGTCATTTTAATAGTAACTTTTCACAATGAGTTTTCTTGCATTTTTTTTTATTTTTTGCATTCCCCTTCCTTTTTTTAATTTAATATAAAATGATCTAATAAAAGTGTGGTCCCCTTAAAGAATCAAATGGCAAAATTAGCCTAAGGACGTAATTAGTCTGACTCTTATTATCAGCAGCAGCTGCGCCGTTTCTCACTCCCACTGACAGTTTCGTTCACTGTCTGCCAGCAGGAATGTTACGCAGAATTGCCCCCATTGCATACGAGCCGATTATCTGCATCTTCCTCTCTCCTGATGATCATAAAACAAAGACATTTGTGGAACTGGAACGCTGAGCATACAAAAATTCTATTTCTAAGGGTTCCTCCTCAAGCACCCATATTCCTTCTCTTTCAGTGATAAGAGGGAGCCCAGCTATGCAAAACTGTGACAAAAACAAAGAACATTTTTTATACTGTCTTACAATAAAGTAGGAATGAAATACTAATGCTACAAACTTGAAAGGATATGATAAAAGAAAGAAATTAATTGGAAACTAAACAGAACAAAAGGAGTAACGCGAATAGATGCATCAAGCTGAACCAAAAATAGACAAAGGTTCATAAATATCAAATAAAGACTGAAAAGATGGTATCTACCCTTGTTTTTCCACCCTGTTCATTTGTGGCCTTGGGAGCAACTCTCGATAAATCAGGCTCTGTATCTCTACAAGTGTTGATCTATTTTTCCATAGCACATGTCTATGGTCGTTTATTGTATGAAACTAATGGAAATAGAAGAGTATTTCAACTTCTGATTCTAAATACTTCTCTTAGCTCTTAGAGCTCCTGTGACCCATTATGAGATGCACTATGGAAGATGTCGCATTTGACCATGACCTAAAAAGGTTATTCTGGCTTCAGTTCTTATCCCGAGTCACAGAAGAGCCTTAGGCATCGAGGCTGAATTCAGGATGTACTGGCCAAATTTTGTGGGAAGATACTTATCTTTATTTGAACATTTTTACTCTGTAAAATGAAAACCACTAGATTTACGGGAGATGGAAATGTACCTGGATTCTATTTACTGCAACAGAGAGAATGATTAAGAACTGCTTTGAAAAATTAAATTCTCGTTTCTCATACATATAGGTATAAAGAGTATTAGAAAGAAAAAAGCACTAGACATAAGGGCCGCTTCCACCCTTAAGGGGCCTGGGGCAAACGTATCCAGTGAGGGTCCCCTCATACAAAGGCCCCCTTCCCACCCCTCTCCAGGACGTGCAGGGGCAGCAAGACATTAAAAAGGCACCGCGGTGCTGGAGTTACTTTCTTTTCTGGCACAGTAATGTCATTCGCGCCTCCACCCCCAAAGTGGAAGGATGAATGGCACCGTGGCACCGGAAGAGAAGGTAACGTTGGTGCAGTGGCGCCTTTTTAATGTATTACCGCCATTGCACATCCAAGAGGGGTAGCAACAGCAGTAATGGGCATGTGAGAAGGAGCAGGGGCAGCTGGACGTCCACTGTTCAGGGGCCCAGAGCAGCTGCTTCTTTTGCCCATGGGTAAAAGCAAACCTTGGAAGTAATCTCCTAAGCATGTAAAATATAGTGGCAAAAAATGGGCCTCTTAATGGAATAAAGCCACAAAGTCACTATAAATATATGAACCTTCTAAAAGGTTGCCTCAATTCAATAATCACAGACCCTAAAATTTAATTGAATCACTGATCTAAAATCTATAGATACAATCTTCAACATAGAGGATCACTATATAGCAAGAGGATGAAATCAAAGCAAATGTAATCGACTTCATAAATGGAGAGGGTGACTTGCCTGGAGCGGCGGGTACAACCTTAAGCAAAACGCATAGAGGGGAGAGCAACCTGCAGAGTGGCAGGTGCAGCTCTACAATCCTACCTACCTTACATGAAACTATATAATTTAGATCATGAGGTACCTTGGCCTAGTGGTTGGGGCAAGGTACCTCAGGCAGGAAGGTCGGGGTTTCAAATCCCACTAGAGGACAGCAACCTTGAGCCGGAAGGACTGGGATTTCTAGTCCCACAGGTGCTCCTTGTGGTCTTGGGCAAGCCACTTAACCCTCCATTGACCATGTTCCCTGTAAAATAGTTATCTCCAAGTTATGATACCCCGTTCAATGTAATTTCAGTTTGTTCAATGTAAACCGCCTTAATATCATGAAAGGCAGTATATAAGAAATGTATAAATAAATAAATCTTTTTTCACTATGACACCACCACATCCTAACCATTGATTTAAAAAAAATTAATTCAAAATTTATTTTAAAAAAATGAAGGGCCATGGTTATAGATCCATTTGGACCAATGAGATAGTATCTTATTGCCAGCGTGTTTCATTCTTTAACTCATAATTATGTTTTAGCTATTGTTGCTGTTACTTAACTGAATATTAGGACTTATCAAAAGGTTCCCTCCATCCTTATCAGTTGTAATATTTTTTTTTAATGTTTTAAGTTGAAATCTAGGATAGTTTTTACTTCTATAATTTTGGAAATTTCTAAAATTGGGGCCTACTTACTAAGAGCTGTGTCAACAGTTGTTATGGCTATTAACCCAAGTTAACAGTTACAAGCATGTTTAACTGCGAAAACATCATGCTATAGTAACATAGTAAATGGCGGCAGATAAAGGCCAGCATGCTCCATCTAATCTACCTGGTAAGGTGGCTAGAGCTGTATAGTTGCACCTGCAGCTCCACACAGGTCACCCCTCTCCATTTACGAAGTTATTTACATTTGCTTTGATTCTATTTTCTATTCTTGCTAGAAAGTGATCCTCGGTGCCTGTCCCATGCCTCTTGAACACCATCAGCTCTTGCTCCCATCACCTCCTTTAGGAGGGCATTCCAGGCATCCACCTTCCTTTATGTGAAAAAGTATTTCCTGATATTGCTTTTAAGTTTACCTCCTTGCAGCTTATTTCATGTCCTCTAGGTCTACTGCGTAGCCATGTTTGAAAAAGGTTTGCTTGTTTTGTTTAAGTATTTAAATGTCTGTACCATATCCCCATTCTCTCCTCTCCTCTCCTCTAGGAAATACATAGTTAGGTCTTCAAGTCTTTTCTCATATGCCTTCAGGCGCAGGCCACAAATTATTTTAGTCACCTTCCTCTGAACAGTTTCAAAGTCTTTTTATATCCTTTGCAAAGTACAGTCTCCAAAGCCAAACAATACTCCAAGTGAGGCCTCACCAATGACATGTATGGGGGCACTAATACATCCTTCCTCCTGCTGGCTATTCCTCTCTGTATGCAGCCTAACATCCTGATGGCTTTGGCCACGTCCTTGTCACACTGCTTTGTCATCTTGAGATTCTCAGACACTATCACTTCAAGGTTCCTCTCTTGTTCATACACACCAGCACCCTATTGCGTACAGCTCCTTTGGGTTTCTGCATCCCAAGTGCATCACACTATACTTCTTTGCATTAAAGCTTAATTGCCAAGCATTAGACCATTCTTCTAATCTTTATAGATCTGTTCTTATGTTGTCTACTCCCTCTGACGTGTCCCACTCTATTGCAAATCTTTGTCTTATCTGCAAAAAGGCAAAAACTTTTCCTTTTAACCCTTCGGCAATATCGCCCACAAAGGCATTGAACAGTAGCAATCCCAGGACCGATCCCAGAACCAGTCCCTGAGGCACTTCACTACTCACCCTTCTTTCTTCAGAGTGAGTTCCATTCACCACTACCCTCTGTAGTATGTCAGTCAACCAGTTCTTGATCCAGTTCACCACCTTGGGATCCATCACTAGGCTGCTCAGTTTATTCACAAGCCTGCTATGAGAAACAGTATCAAAAGTTTTGCTGAACTATAAGCAGACTACATCCACTGCATGCCTTTGATCTAGTTCTCTGGTCACCCAGTCAAAGAAAATCAGATTTGTTCAGCATGATCTTCTCTTGGTAAAGCCATGTTGTCTTGGATCTCACAATCGATTGACGAAGAAAAACAACATTATCCTTTTTCAGCAGCATCTCCATTACTTTTCCCACACGGAGATAAGGCTTAACAACCTGTAGTTTGCCATATCTTCTCTGTTGCCATTTTGTAAAGAGGGACCACATCAGCCCTTCTCAAATGCTGCCAAAACCTCCTGAGCTCCTTCAGTATCCTGGGATGTATTTGATACGATTCCATGGCCTTGTCCACTTTCAGTTTTGCAAGCTGTTCAAAAACATCCTATCCCTTGAATGGCATTACTTCTACTCTTTTCCTCTTGTTATTTGACATATTAACCAGCCAACATGCAATGGGGTAGAGAACTGCGCCTTATAGTTCAATAAAGAAAGTAGTTATAACATGCTGTTAACATGGCTGTTATCACAGTGCAGTAAAACCAACTGACTAGGCATTGCTAACTGCATCACATTATCTGCAATGCACTTAGTTTATGGCAATAACATTTCTTCTGTGTTAACTAAATGGGAACACCCCCAACAATTAATATAGAGCAGGCCTCGACAAATTTTCTTTGAATTTAGAAGCCAGCTCAAAATTCCAGACGCCAGACGCCGAGACCTCCCCCCTCCCTATTATTTACCAAGGCTGTTTTTCCATTCCATGTATAAGGGAAAAGAAAATTTAGTAAACAAAAAAAAAAAAAAAAAAAAAAAAAAAGGCCCTTAATGCACTGGTGCAGATCAGTAGCAGAAATACACAGCAAGCAGCCCCCCTTCCCCATTCCCCTCATTCTGCCATCCTCTCTCATTCCCCCACTCTGTTGTCATTCAGTCTCTCTCTCTTATCCCCACCAGTCTCCCTCCTCATTACATTATGTCCTTCTTCCTCCAGTCTGCCAGACTGTCCCCAGTGTTGAGCAGAGACAGAATCATGCTGGTGAGTGCTTTAGAGTATTGGTTCAGAGTGAGAGAAAGAAATTGGCTGCAGTATTGGCAGTATAAGTGGCCACCAATCGTGGAACCTTCAAAAAGTGCTGTGCAGGGAGGTTCCCAGTGGCATACTCCCGCTGATGTCGCCAGGTCTGCTTATCTGCTACAGCAGAGCAGAATTTCCCATTCTGTTGCCCATGGGGCTCTTGAGCTACAGCAGCAAAATCTCTCACCCTGGTCTCATAAAACTTAAGACCCTAAGACTGGCAGTGGAGTTGCTGCACCGCACAGCTCAAACTCAGAGCCATACAACGCGCAGAACAGGAAGCTCCTGTTCTGCTGTAGTACATAAGCTTACGTTTTGCTATGGTACAAGGCAAGAAAATCTCAGGCACCAGAAAATAATTTCTAAAGCTGCCGTTGTGGCCAGGATTTGTTGAACCCTGATGTAGAGGTTCTGCATTACCATGTGTTAATTTGGCAACTAACTTTAGTAAATAGAGTCCATCATGAGAAAAGAGCATAAATATACCGATTCACAACCACATTGAAAAATTACCTTCAGGAAGTACTTAGATTTTCAACCAACACAGCAGGCCTAAATTGATAAGCTATCCATTTAGTGACTGAATATTGGTGCTTATCAGATAATTGTTGCCCAGGTTAGGGTAGAAGTAAATGTGGTACAAGTTATATTAAAAATATCTGGCCATATAGAAATTTATACACAGCCTGACATTATCCATATAATGTTTCATACTATATAGACAGTGGATATGTGTTGACTACTCACTGGCCAACACAACTTCATTTGAAAAATCAGCCCATGTCTATTTACTTAAAAATTAGAAAGCAGGTTAGTTTAAAAGCTTTGTTTTCGATTCCCCCCCCCCCCCCCACACACACACCTTGCAACATTCCGATTTTTAGATTAAGTCAAGTCAATTAAGATGATAAAGGGAACGTTTTTCACAACAAGAATTAGGACTTACATAAGCAAGTTCCAATCATACCTTAAAGGCAGATAACAATATGTGAAATTCAGAGAAACCATATCCACGCCGATCAACATACAACAGGGAATACAACAAGGATCAGCAATATCATCACTGCTCTTCAACCTCTACATCCAGCCTATCTCTGATATCATCCACGAAAACTACGTACCACAAGATGAAGATCATAAGACTGAAGCCTCTCCTCAGCCAGAATGACTTCTGCACAGTAAGTCAGGGCACTTTAACGCCAATTTTAGACTACTGCAACTCACTGTATCAAGGGCTAGCAGCAGAAGCCATCCAACCTCTGCAAATGGCCCAGAATATGGTTGCCCGCATCATATCAGGATTAATGAAACATGAACACATTACATCCATACTAAATCAATTACACTGGCTCCCTATTAATTGGCTTATATCTGGAGCAACTTAGCTTCAAAATAAGGCATCTTCAAGATACTGGCAAAATGCTGAAATTTGAATATTGCATCTTCATAGGTTGTGGTAAAAATGAAATTAGGTTCGAAATACCACTAGCACTCCTTGTATCTTGCACTAGTTACTTAATCCTCTATTGTCTCAGGTACAGACTTAGATTGTAAGCACTCTAGAGATAAAGAAATACCTGTTCTTCCTAAATTTACTTACCTTGAACTATTACTGAAAAAGCATGAGCTAAAGCCTAATATTATATTTTAATAGTCAACGTAAATATCAAGAAAAAAACCAAAACGTTTTGATTGCATAGGTCTTCATATTCTATCAGAGCAAACCTAAATCCGCTCCATTTCCAAAAACTGCCTTAGTAAGGCCCACATTAAATTCAATAGAGCTCACTTGTGTCCAATCACAGTAGCTGAGCTGATTCAAATACTCCTGGGTGAAGAATCAAGGTTTTTGTGTTATAAGAAGTGAATGAGAAGACAGACACAGAGCTGCTGAAGGAATTCCAGGATAAAGTTATTCAAGGGTACAAATTTGCGGGAGTGGGAGGAGAGAAGGCTATAAGAAAATTTCAATGTGTGACTGTACTTTGGGGCTATGTCAGATATATCACTATCAATTGAAAACAGTTTGTCACCACTAAGACACGGCCTCAGTGAAGTCAGTATCTGTAGGTTAAGAAAACTATTGAGGAAGGTCACCGTGAGGCCTAAGATTACTTCAGAATAATTACAAAGTTCTCTGGCCAAGACTGGGGAAAACGTTCACTGTTAAAACAAACATGGCCTGCAACATAGCAAGACCTGCTGAGGAAAAGCTGTACAAAGTGCTGCATATACAGAATGTGCACTTAGGGGTCTCTGCATGCATATAGGGGAAGGTTCTGTGGCCTGAGACCAAAGCAGAACTTTGGATCTCAGTGTTAAATGATACATGGCATAAAAGATATAAAGCTTCTAACACCATCGCTACAATAAAGTAAGGTGGTAACAGCATTATATATTGGGGATGCTTTGCAGCAGCAGAGACTGAATAAAAAATGGATTGTCACAGAATCGGCAAATACTGAATATAAACCTGTTCCGATCTGCCATAGATCTAGTACTCAGAAGAACCTTACAGCAGAACAATGATCCTAAGCACAAAGCAGAAGTAGACATTGAGTTGCTTAGCAAGAATAAAGCGAATATCTGAATAGCCCAGTCAAAGTCCAGAGCTGATGTCAATAGAAATCTCCTGGCAAGAGTGGAAGACTCCAGTCCAGATGATCTCCAGCCAACTTGAAATAACATGAACTATTCTGACAAAAAGAAGGGAGAAGAACCAGGACTGGCCCTATCATTAGATGGATTCTGCATCTACCTAGTGCAGCATAACAGCAACACACTGGTTCTAACGGAAAGTCAACACAGTATGGGGTCTTTAAGCACATGCTCAAGGCCTGCTATATCTCACCCTCTTTGAAAGAAGCTTGCATCTGAAGGGGTGGGACACAGCAGGCCTTGAGTGCCCAACATGTGCTCAAAGGATCTGCGCCACACTGACTCTTTGGTGCTGCAAACCTAGATGAATGGGTAAGGATAGGCCCAGCAGGGAGAAAGAAGAGGGAGAAGATGGGTTACATGGGGAGGTGGAGAAAAGAAGGAGAAATGCTGGACACAGAACAGGGACAAGAGCAGAGTGGGAACATGCACGTGTAAAGGGGGGGGGGAGAGATGAGGAAGGGGAGATGTTGGATATGGGGCACGAAAAGGGGGAGTTGGTGAGAGGCTGGAGAAGGAGAGAGAGATGGGAGAGCTGGACAGAGAAAGATGGAAAGCTGTAGATTCAGCAAAAAAAAAAAAAAGGAGTTTTGAGGATTTAAATGGTGAGAAGGAGGGGATAAAGAAGTAGAAAAAAAATGGAAGATAGCTAAAAGGTCAAAGAAGGGATGTAGGAGAAGTGAAGATAGGCGGAGAGAAAAATAGCAAATGGACAGGAGAGCCTGGGAACAGAGTTAAGCAGCCACGAGAGACTGGGGGTAAGGCAATTAGAAAAATAAAGTGGCATACAACGAATACAGAAAAGTACATTTTATTTTCAGTTTAGAGACAGCAAATATAAGTTCCAAAATCGGACACATTCCTATCTTCGTATTTTGCACACTACAGGGGGAAATGCATCACAGTTTCTTGTTCTCTGGTGCTGAACTACATGCAGAATGTGGCTTTCTGGGGTTTTAGCTCATTCACATATTTCTATTTTTAGTCTGTGTGAAAACCTTTACAAGGTCTCTTTACATATGAGAAAATGACCGACAAATCTATAGTCTGCCTTTGCTTCTTGTCTTATCATCAATGGAGAAATTGTACAAGTCTGCTAAAATTTCCTTTCCTTGAATCCTGCTAGTCAGTCCAAATAAGTAGATTATGCTCCCTTGCCAGCAGAAGGAAGCAGACCAGCAGACCAGAGTAACTTTCAGCAACGTCATCACTACTATATAGTCTGGTGCATCACTGAGAAGCCAATATAACACTTTCTAAGCAGAAGCAAGACTGAAACATTTGAACTCAGAAAAGTTATTAATCAATAACTTTATACAAACACTTTTTGGTTTTCAACCACACTTGACTCTGCATCAGGCATCGATACTGATAATGCAATTAAAAGGTAGCAGGGCTCCCAGACCTGTAGGAGTAGTCTTCCCAGGGCAGGTCCTTAGACTTGTCAAGCAGGATTCAAAGAAAATATATTAGCAGGTATGTGAAACCTCTCCTTCCATATCAACCCCTAGACCAGTCCAGACAAGTGGAGCATAACCAAGGTGAGAGGAAGACAACACGCAGGACAGAACTTCTCTGTCAAAAGGCACCATCCGTTCCAGCTCCCACATGCAAATTGTATTGCTTTACAAAGATGTTCAGGGATAACCAGGTAGCTGCTTTACAGATCTATTCCAGAGACACCAAGGCAAACTTGGTGCAAGACGAGGCTTATGCCCTAGCAGAATGAACTCAGACTCCCTCTGGCAAGGTTTTCCCACACAGGAGGTAGGCTGAACTAACGGCCTTCTTAAGCCAGTGGACAATTGAGGACTTGGCCGCTACCTGTCCCTTCTTCAGGCTGCTGAAGAGGACAAAAAGAGATGGTCTGATCACCAGACAAAATTTGTAATCTCCACATACTTCACCAAGGCCCTCCTCATGTCTATCAGATGCAGTGAGGGGTCTGACCAAGGGTCCTCCAAGGAGGATGATAGGATCACAGATTAAAAAGAAATGGAGACAGCACTTTCAGGAGGAAGGCAGCATGGTCCTTAGAGAAACAGACGCTGATAAGATGACCAGAAAGGACTCCCTACAGAACAAGGCCTATACCTCTGAAACCTGTCTTGTGAAGCAATAGCTACCAGAAATACCAACTTCAGTGTCAAATCCTTGAGCGAGGTCTTCCAAAGGGGCTCAAAAAGGGAAACCTTTCAGCACCTTCGACAGCAGAGAAAAGCTCCACTGCAGCACCACCAGCCACAGGGGTGGACTGATCTGCTTTATCTCCTTGAGGAAGTGGAACATCCAGGTGTGTAGCCAAGGATGCCCTTGAAATCACTTGCAGTAGCATGCCAGGGTTTCCACCAGAGTATAAGGAGGACAAGACTGCCACTATATCTGCCTTGTTAGCATCCAAGCCTGAGAGGAGCACCACCTCTTGAAGACTCTCAAGACTAACATAGGCCAAGGACACAGAGACCCTCAGGTTCTTAAGAGGGGTGTCTATGACCACTCCATAGTATCTTTTTTAGACAGCTTGTACCTATTAAGGGTCTAGGCCATCAGCAAGAAGGGCATGATGTCCTCTTGCTGCAACAGTCTCCTCTCCTGAGGTAGCAATAGAAGAGACCCCCGCCAACAGGCTCAATAGATCTGTGTAGCATGGCCTGCATGGACAGTCCAACACCATCAGAATGTCCAAGACTGAATCCTTCACCAAAAGCCATGGGGGAAAGATGTACAGGAGCCCCACCTGGGGCCTTTCCTACAGAAAGGCATCCAAGCTGCCATCTGTAGATCCTATTTGCAGCTGAAAAAGTTCTTCACCTTTGCATTCTTCTGGGTGGCCATCAGTTTGAACACTGGCAAACCTCACATCCACATGATGAGGCCAAACATGTGAAGACTTAGCTCCCACTTACAGAGATCCATGGTGTTCCAGCTCAAGAAGTTTGCTTGTACAATGTCAATTCTTGCAGTGTCTGCCATAGACAGATCCACCAGATGAACCTCTGCCCAATGACAGATCTCCATCATTGTAGCACTGCAAGTTCTGTCTTGCTTGTTGACATATACCACTGCCCTAATATTGTCTAAGAACACTGAGTGCCTTGTCCCTAGGAGAGTCCAGAACTTCTCCAGAACTAGGCAAACTACCCTAACCTCTAGTCTGTTGATTGACCAAGAGGCTTCTTGTGAAGAATAGTATCCCAGTACAAATTGACCCAAAGAGCTCCCCAGCCCAAAAGACTGGCATCCATGGTGACTATCATTCAGCACCTCTAGAGACATTCTGTCAATTAGAGAGAGTTTCAGCCACCAGGGCAGCTCCTCATTGATTTTTCAGGGGTGCTGATCAAATAACTGGGAACATGAAGACCAGCATCAGATGGTGCCTCTGCAGCAAGTGTGCACTGGCCCAAGATACCAGACTCTAGATCTAAAGCTATCAATCCCAGAAGTTGAGTGTAGTCCCACACCATGAGAACTGCCTGAGAGGAAACACTCCTGAGCTGCATCTGCAGCTTTAGCATTCTCTACGGGGTGCCCACATGCATTTCAAAGCGGGCACCGAGAATCTCCAAGTCCTGAGAAGGGTTAAGTTGCAGTTGGAGTAGTTGATCACACAATCTATCTTTACCAACCTCTATGATCATCTGGGATGTGTCTGCATGGACTTCTCCTGGGAGTTGGACCGAACCAGTCATCTAGGTATGGATGAACCCAGGTCCCCTACTTGCACAAGAAGGCAACCATGATCACCATGGTTTTCCAAAAGGTGTGAGGGGCTGTGGCAATGCCAAAGGACAGTTCAAAAAGGAACTGGAAATGGTGGCCCAAGACACATAGGTGGAGAAATCATAGTTTTTGATCCTGGAGAGGAATATGGAAGTATGTCTCAAGAAGGTCCAAATAAGTGAGAAACCCCCCTTGTTGGACCAAATGAAATGATAAACCTGAGGGTCTCCATTTGTAAATGTGGCACTCTGAGCTTGCCATTGTTCACCCTCAAATCCAGAAGAGGACATAAGGGACTCACCTTTCTTCAGTACCATGTAGTAAATGAATACCATCCCTGACCTTGATCTATGTAAGGCACAGGTATGATAGCCTGCAAGTGCAAGAGGCACTGAAGAGTTTCTTCAATCACTGCTCATTTAGCCAGCGAGCCACATGAAGGAATCCACAAAGGCCTCCTGAAGAGGCTCTGCAAACTCCAGCTTATACCCCTTTGAGAATCTCAAGAACCCATTTGGCTGATGCAATGTGGATCAATTCCAAGCAAAACAAATGAGCTGTCCCCCGATTGCTTGTAGAAGGGACCCAACGAATTTCATTGAGAAGACTTATCAGCAACTGAGGAGGTTCCTCCTGAGTCCTGAGCATTAGAATCTACAAAAGGGCTAACTCTTTTTGGGTTACCACAGAAGGAATAGGCCATGCTGGAACACTTTCCAACTCTGAACCACCTCCATTCTCTCCATTGCACCCCATGAGAGGAACCCAGGGGTCTCTGTAGGTTAGCCTCTGTCGGGTCCTTCACCAGTTTTTCTAGGCCTTCCCCAAAGAGCAAAATATCCTTAAATGAGAGTTTACTCAACCACAACTTGGACACCACCTCAGCAGACCAAGTCCAAAGCCATAACCAACCTTGGACTACCACATCTGCTGTCATTACCTTACAGGAGATCTTAATTAAATCATATAGGGCATCCACTGCAAAGGACATTCCAGACTCCAATCTAATGACTTCCAGGCTGTCCAGCAATTTCTGGATCAAGTACAAGAGTGCTTGGGCCACCACACCAACATAAAAGCACCTGAGTGCCCAAGGCCAAAGTCATAAAGAGACCATCTTCGTGAGGGCTTCCACTTTATCATGAGTCTCCTTTACCACAATGCCATCCTCCAATGGCATAAGCTTTCATTTCATCACTGCCATGACCAAGGCATCCACCTTCGGGGACCCCAAAAAGCTGTTCAATTTCCCATAGGGGCAAAGGATACAGCCAAGCCAGGATCTTAATGCTCCTCAGCCCTAGCTCCCTGCTTCCCACTGAGAGGGCTCATGCTTTCCCAAGAGCTCAGGAAGAGGGGGGGGGGGGGGAGAAGGCTGACTCCACCCTTCCAGGATAGGATCCACTTGGGAAACCTGCATGGGTAGGGAGGGAGGAGTTCTGCAATGAACAAGGTCACTATTTCATCTGGAATAAGGGCAACCAGATCCTCCTTGTGAAGGTGAATCCTTGATGGATCTTCTCCCTCTGCCAGGAAAAGCTCCCCAACTTCCACGGACTCACCCACTGGAGAGAGGAAATCCTCATCTCCCCAGCACTCATCCATAGTGGATAAAGCTGAATTCCCAGGAAAATGGACTGGTGAAAAGATGAACAGGGGCACTTACCCCTCTTACCAGAGAGGAAGACCTCCTAGGACCCAGAGTTCCCCATTGAGGAGGTCAGGACCTCAGACCCCTATGACGATAGCTACCAGGCAGTTACCAAAAGCCTGAAACAGCTCATAAGCTGTTTCAGGAGCTGCTTCTCAAAGCCATCCAAAAATGGGTCCTGGAACTCCAAAAAGGACCTTCAGGAACCTGCCAAGCTTGAGGCTACAACACGTCATTATGCTCCCCTTCAGCCAGGACCATGCAGTTTTCCAAGATGGTTATTGTTCCTGCTGGTGGGAAAATTTGTAAGAGACATTGGAGAGGCAGACAAATCAGCATCAGGTCCCTGGGTCTCTTGTGGGGAGACCCAACATTGCTGAAAAAATGTGTCCCAAAGTTTCTCCATCACAGGGCAAAAAGAGCCAGCCATGGAGCTCAACAGCATACCTCCATGCACCGTTCAAATATGGTTATAAGAAAGAAAATTTAGAAAATAGCCGATGTAAGATAAACCGTAGTGAACAAGGAACTCGGATAGACTGGACGGAGAAACCAGAGAATGGACTCCCCAGTCACCTGCACAGGCCTGGGAAGCCCGGCTATCTCAAGGTGTGTGTGTGTGTAGGTGTGTGTGTGCGTAGCTGCTTTATTCAAGCAGCACAATAGAGCTAATTAAAGTAACAGTGCTGAATTAAAAATACCAGGAAAAACTAGAAAAAGATCAGAACATGTAAATATAGGACAGTGAAAGGGAAAGGGGCCTGGGTCGAGACTTACTACAGTAAATCCCCCTCAGGGGCTCCATAGGGTCCTCCTGCTCATTCTTTGGCCCATTGGCACTAGAAACCCATTGGTGATAAAGATGGGTAGAAGACAACGGCTGGCTCGAGGAGAAAATGGGCATACCCAAGCTCTGAGCAAACATTGGGCCAGCATCCTCTTTTCACCATTAAGGATCGTCATAGCGACAAAATGGACCAAATGGCATCAAATCTTTAGTGCCTTATTCCTAATGGATAGGAAAGCCAAAACGAGAATATATGTCGCAGAGCATAGTGCTGCAGCTGAAACAGAGGACCCACCTCCAGTTAAGTTCTCCTCCTCCTAGTTTAGGCCCATACAGAGTTCAGTGTGAAGCCCATTAATATACTGATAACTGAGGAATAATTTTTGCCTCTCGTTGCATGTTTTTCTCTGGCATCACAATGTATCTGTATTTTCATTTTCATAGAATAAGGTAGTTGCAAAGCTGTTTTAATATGCACATTGCAATTTAGAAATTCAGTAGACACGGATGACAAGAGGCAGTAAGCAGCTTATAGACTAAGCAATTTATTGAGGCATGAGCTTCAAGGACAAGAGTCCATGCCCCAATAAGTTAGTCTATAACGCGCCACCTGTCTGTGTCCTTTTTGCTACTACAGACTACACGACTACCCCTCTGAAAATTTACTAAAGGAGGAAGATCCTAGATTTCAGTTGTTAATAAATTTGATCATAGGTATTTAAGAAGTCTACATTTGAAACGGAGAATTACAAACAAGATACCACCAAAGCATGATTATTAAACAGCACACCACCGATATTCCGATTACGGAGTCACATGCATCCACTTATTGCACTCAGACAATGATATAAGGCTATATAAAAGATGCAACATGAAATTAAATCTTTTTGCAATAGTACAGTACCTATTTTGGAGCTTTCTATGTGCGTCTTTCTTCTGTCTCCTAGTAACAGGAGGAGCAGGGGTCGATGGGAGAGGAGGAGGAGAAACAGGTAGACCATTACTTGGCGCACTCCTGTGGTTCTTATCAGCTTCATATTCAAAGGTGCGTTTTGGTTTTGGAACAGGATTTACTGAAGTATCCGATGGACTTTCAGAAAGCAGCTTGGGACTGCCTGAATTTGAGGTAGCCCCTTGTTTAGCTTTACCAGATTTTTCAGTTACGGTCATAGTAGGGATGTCTGGTTCACCCCTTAAATCAACAGTTCCACCTGGGCTATTTCTCACATCCTCATTCAGATCATCTAAAGTACCTGATGTTATAGACCTTTTCCTTCCTGCGTCAACACTATAGCAACTGCTGGGCAACTGGGGAAGACCCCTTCCAGGATTTTCTTTCAATGCTTGTTCGATTTGCTGAATTCTATTTAGCACAGCAGAAGAGGAATCTTTTCTTGAATGTCCCTTAAGGAAAGCACTAGTAGGATCACTCCTGTTAGCTCTTTCAAACCTATGACAGGAATCTCGGTCCAAAACGTCTTCCTCCTCAGTTTCGGGATAGGAGCAGTCTGAAAATGTTCTGCTCATTCTTCGATATCCTTTAAAATCAAAAGTCTTCTCACTACACGGAGATTGCAAAATGCTAGGACATCCCTCACTGCCAAACCTGTCTCCTAAGTTTCCTTTGTCCATACACAAACTCATCCTGGGAGTAGACTCGTTCCTGCACTCCCATTCTGAGATCTTCTGTCTGATGTCAAGAGCCCGAGAGTGGATGCTGACCCTGCTAAGAGAAAGGTTTCGAAGGTTCACTGCAGTCCCTAAGGAAAGGGTGCTTCTTGCAAATTGACAATTGCTGATCACATCACCATCCTTTGGCTCCTGTAAATTTTCCTTTTGGTTTTCAACTTTGAAGACAGACAGTCTTTTATCCAAACATCCAATGCTGAATGCTTTAGAGAGGTAGTTTTGTGACTCTGTATCAGAGGCAGAAACAGAACAGCCTCTCAGCGTAGGCCCCCTAAAGCTCCAATCCTTGAGGACCACTCTGGACCCCTTGGAAAACCTACTGGATCTGTAGAATTCCTCACTGTCACTGAAAGGGTATGCAGAGCTTCTAGTTGGGGACAAAACAGGAAGTGGAGACACTGACTGAGACCTGGAAGCAGAAAGAAAAGAACGTAAGCTCCACTGGCAACAACATTTTAAAACAAGAATCTTTAAAATGTACACAAAGTTGGTTTTGAAAATATTGATACTGAATTCATTAGACATTTCTAATTTCCTGAAAGGTTGAAATGGCCACTCAATCTTATAGTTCACCATGCCACAAGGATCTAAAATCGGCACCAAAGCTATTTAAAACAGCCACCCACAGCTGAAAATATGATAGTCTGAAGATATGCCACCTGTTTAATATTCCACACATGTAGATAGTTTCCCCTGTTATCCAAGTTTACTGCTCCTGTTCATTGTAATGACCTGACTCTTGTTTATTGTCGGATATTGTTTGTTCTATGTAAACCACGCTGATCGCAAATAGTGCGGTATATAAGAGATGTAAATAAAAATAGATAAAATAAATAAATATGCAGCTCTATTATGAAGTGCTATACACAAATTATTCTCTAATTCAGAAATAACTGGGAATTGTCAGCTCTCTCTTCAAAATTCATCTAATTTTCAAAGCTGGATGCACTTACTAAGAGGTTCCCTAACAGCCCCATCCTGTATAGGCAGAGTGGAAGAGGGAGGCAGCTGTAAGGATACCTTTAAAATTAAGAAGTTATGTATAGACCATTAGGACTATTTGCTAAAACATGTCACATGTGTTACTGGGCAATTAATGGACATTAAGAACACATTAACACAGCTTTAAATACAAAATAAATCAAACCCAACAGACAGCAACATGATAAGGTGCAACCCATCCAAATAGCTTAAAAAAAGCCATGCAGAGTCAAACCAAGGTCTATCATGCCCTGCAGCATCCTGTCTCCAATAGGGGGCAGTCCAGGGTTGCAAGTAATGTTTATTGTTTCATGACCGATTGATTGACCAGAGAACATCCATAGAATATCAAAGCTTACTAAAAGTGGATCTATTTTTCATAGCTCATTTCAAGGGAGACATCTACCTGGCTAATATTTCTATGTACATGCCCTCACCTCTTTTGAGCCTCTACTATACAGGTTGCCTTGCCTGTACCCTCCATTAACAAATTCCACAGCTTAATTATGTAGTGTGTTGAAAAACAACCCACTTTCTATGATTTTGTTTTCAATCGGCTGGGCATTAGTTTCATGACTTGTCCCTCTTGCTTGTGTGTTGTTTGAAAGGTTTAAACAACCGTTCCATCCCACTCATGATTTTAAAATCTTCTTTCATATCCCTTTTCAATCGTCTCCTTTCTAAGATGAAGAACCCTAACCTGTTTAGCTTTTCTTCACAAGGGACATCTTCCATCCACATTAGCATTTTTGTAAGCCTTCAGAAGTTTCATAAATGATGCTTCTGTCACTGTTTCAAATTCATTTAAGTGTCAAATTCATTTATATTATATTTACATATACTTTTAAGTTTCTTTAAAGTATTAATTACAAAATCATTTGGAAATATTGTCCATTCATGCTCATTTTTCCACATCAATTCATTAGATTACATTAGTCGGGCATATAGTAAAATCAGCCAGATGGTGCGCCCATTCAAAAAGTCCCAGGGAGAACACTGAACAGTGATACAAGCTACAGAGCATTTTATGAAGAAACATAAAACACTACAAAGAGAAAACTGCAAATATTACAAGTCCTAGAATACCAACAGACTTTCTCCTGGGAGTTAGAAACTAAATAACTACAGAGACAGATTGCTAGAGATCCTGAAAGAAAAGCAACGTGCTTGCAGAATCTCTCTGCTGAGTCACATAGGCAAGACAGAGACAGTCTCCACATCGATATTGGAAATAGAAGTCTGCAGACAAAAATTACCATACTGCACCAGCATTCACATTTTTTTTATCCTGTGAAGAAGAACTTAAGATCGTAAGAACTGTCATACTGGGTCAACTAAAGGTCCATCAAGCCCAGTGTCCTGTTTCCAACAGCGGCCAATCCAGGCCACAAGTACCTGACAGATCCCCGAGATAAGAATCATGCAACTGGCTACTTTTGGGATAAGCTGCGTTTTTTTCTTGGACTACCTTAATAACGTTTTATGAACTTTTTCTACAGGCATTTGTCCAAATCTTTTTTAAGTCCAACTACACTAACTGCTTTTACCACAACTTCTGCCAACAAGCTCCAAACATTAGACATTGAGAGAAAAACATTTTCTCCTGTTTTAAATACACTATGTTGTAGCTTCATGACATATCCTCTAGTCCTTGTATTTTCTGAAAGAGTAAAACAATCAATCAATTTGCGTCTACCCGTTCCATTCCACTCAGGATTTTATAGACCTCATATCTCCCCTTAGCTGTCTCTTCTTCAAGCTGAAGAGTCCTAACCTCTTCAGCCTTTCCTCAAAGATGAGAATCATTCTACCCCCTTCTCTATATCTTTTCGAATGCCACCATACTTTGAGATGTGAAGATCAGATTTGCATGCAATCCTCTAGGTGCAGTCGCACCATGGAGCGACACAGAGGCATTATTATATCCTCTGTTCTATTCTCTATTCCTTCCTAACAATTTCTAACATTCTGTTTGCTCATGATCAACTCTTGGCTTTCCTCTAGGTTCTAGTTTAAAAGCTGCTCTCCCCTATTTTTAAACATTAGTGCCAACAGCCTGTTACCACCCCAGTTGTGAAATAGGCTTCCCCATCCCCAGAATATAGCCCAGTTCCTAACAAATCTAAATCCTTCCTCCCTGCACATTCATCTCATCCGTGAAATAAAACTCCAGAGCTCTGCCTAGCTATGGGATCACTTCATACCAGACCAAGGTGACACTCTCCTTCCATATGACCTCTCTCCTCCAAGGCAGGACAGAGGATGGAGTTGGGACTGTATATATCTCTGTCTGCTTTAGCTCCTCCATGTCTGCTACTCTAGATTGGACTTGTTCTCTGAGATCCAGGAGTCCTTTGCAAAAAGAGCACACACATATGACCTCCCAACAACTGGGAGGTAATCCTATGTATATGGCATTTAATGCAAAAGACTGGATCGCCCTTAGCTTGTTGCTGGACCACTGTCTGTATCTTTGTATGGATGAGTTGTTTAATTGTTTGGAGTTTCTAAAGAACATGGGGTACTTAAATTGAAGGCCTTAAGGACTGTTTGGTATACTATATGCTAATATTTTGTGTTTGCCTCTCTTTAAACTGCTATTAAACTGTTAAGGGTTAATTACTCGCTGATGAAAATATCCTAAAATAACCAAATTTTTTCTTAATTAATAAAATTGACTATACATCAGGGCCCTCGTTAAATGTTACCATATGGTAAAATGCGAGTTAATTGCTTTACACACTTTGGGCCCAATTCAGTAAGGCGACTTGTGGGGCTGCACATCCCAGCAAGACACGCTGCCCTGTAAGCCGTCCTGTCGTATCCCCCCATGGACTCTCCCTACATGGCCAGAGCAGTAGTACAGGTAGAGCCGGCGGGGGGGGGGGGCAGGAGGTGCAGAGTGAGGGCAGAGCAGAGCAGGGCTGGGCTGGGCTGGGCTGGGCTGAGGCAGCAGGACGTACAGGGCCGATTCAGGCCACAGCCCTGTATGTCCTGCGGGCTAGGGGTGGACGTGCTGCTTATTCCACCTCGGAGATGGAATAAGCAGCTGAGACTGCAGCGATCGGGGCCAGAACCACCCCCCCCCCCCCAAGGCCAGGACAAGTGGCAGGCGGGTCCCCGCCACCCGATCTGAGCCCTGGCTGCCAAGCCTAGGGTAAGGCAGCGGGGTAACAGAGGGTCAGCGCTACGCGAGTTGGAAGGGCATGGGGGGAAGACGTCCCCACGTGTATGCAGAGGCATGCTGGGCCATCTCAAGGCCTGATCCTGCACCCACGGGAACGTCTGTCTCCTGCGGTGCAGAATCAGGTCCTAACGGGCCTGTCCTGCTCGGGAGCACCAGACGACCCGTAAGTGCCCCAATGGAATCAGGCTCCACATGTTTCTATTTTCTTAAGCTTTGTGGACATTATTTTTTCGTTGCCAGTCAAGAAACGGAAAGACACAAATAAGAACAGAGTATTCTTGATACCGTATCCATAATCTAGGCAGAGCTGTCTAATAGCTAGGTTCGAAAGGGAAAGAGTTTAAAGCAGTTCTGGTTTCTTAACACCTACTACTAATTTCTTCTAGCATTTATGATGCTGATTTCTAATGAAAGAAGCAATGCAATGTGCACCTTTGAGTCAATGCTGACCCCTGGCGACCCAGCAGCTCCTGGGTTTTCTTGGCAGTGTGACCGGAGGTAGATTGCCAGGCCTTCCAAGGCAATGGAGGGATAAGTGACTTGCCCAAGGCTACAAGGAGTGCTACTAGTGGGAATCGAATCCTGGTCTCTTGGTTATCAAGCCAGGGCTCTAAACACTAGGCTACAGAACTACAGATATCCCAATGCACTGGCATATAGGAATAGCCAAAAGATTCCCCACTCCCTCCCCCACAAAAACTGGTTCTCTTAGCATCTCTGCTCAGGGTATGCTGAGATTCTCCTAATGTTGCTTATATGTAAGTACAGAAACAGAAGACATAAACCTTCAGGACAAAGTTCTCATGTGCATCAGCACGGAGTTGGAACAGGAATATAAATTTTATACCAGCCAACAGCATCAAGGGACCTTCTCTCTCTCTGTTTTATTTTTGTTTGTTTGTTTTTTAAAGGGTCACCATGAGCATAGCCAAACTGTGTGCTTCTCGTAGGTCCTTCAACATTGTCTAATGTGCCCAGAGAATACTGGCAAGTATTTAAAGGGCAATTTTCAAACTACCACATGGCTGCAAATTACACAGGTATTTCTTTCCTTACAGACTGTGTATTAAATTTTCAAAGCAAACATGTGCACATCAAAAGTGTCTAAGGATTAAAATTATCCATGCACACCTTTTCCATGCAGGCAAGTTTTTTTTCTTTAACTTAGGGAAAGTAAGGTTACTTACCTGTAACAGGGGTTTCTTTGTGGACAGCAGGATAAATCAGCCACACCTGGTGATGTCATCCAACGGCAGCATAGACGAAGTGCTCTCCCAGAGCTCACAAAGGCAAGCCTTTCTGGGCATGTGCCTGGGTGACTCAACTTCCAAGCCTACCCCCTAACCTAGCATAATTTCACTCCTTCCGCCTGGCCAGCAACATGGAACCCTCAGCTCTCCAAAATAAACTATAAAGAAGTCAGATTGCAAGATGAACTCCAAACTGGGTTTTAAAAACACCCAAAATGCAGCCACAAAATGGATAGTACTGATGCGCATAATTGCTGCATCTGGTGCTTGGGGACGAGTCACCGATTCGAGGACAGCCCTCGCTGTGCTTGCATGTCTCCAAGAGCCCGACTGTCATGTAGCCATGCCTTCTGCAATTTCATTTTGATAGCAGAATCACTTACCACAGGAGTCTTCACAGATCAGATGTCCCAACACCCTCTCTCCACACCAGGATTGCTCCCAGGAGCAGCACAGCACAGCAGGGTGAGCCCACCTCCCCACCCCCCCCCCCCCCCCCCACACATAAAACACCTTGGTGGCTCCCAGCAGCAGCAACCTTTTTTCAAAAGGCAAAAATATGTGCATCGATTCAGTCCCTGATCAAGGAATACCATCCCCAGATGGGAGTAGGAATTTGCCGGTTGTTATACGCCACACACTTTTCATTTGCACACAGGATGGGTAAAAGGGAAGGGAAGCTAGAGTTAGCTCACATCTTTCTCAGGGTTCAAGATGAGTTACATTCAGGTACAGTGGGGTTTTCCCTGTCCCCAGAGGGCTTGCAATCTAATTTGTACCTGAGGCAACGGAGAGTTAAGTGACATGCCCCAAGATCACAAGGAGCGGCAGTGGAATACAAACCTGGTTCTTAATCCACCGCTCTAACCATCAGAATATTCCTCCATGCCTAGGGAATAGTAGTTAACAGCCAATTTAGGTGGATAAAACACCTTTTTCCCCATCACAAATCACTTTCAAAATTGCCCCTTAATTTATTTTTTTATTTCCATAGTGTCTGCTCCCAGTATCCCATCAAAAAGCAAATAAATAAAAATCATGCTTTAAAAACCTTAATGAAACATGAATCACCATTAAAATATTCTTAAAGGACACACAACTGCAACCAGTTTTCAAGAATTTCACACAGGTAAATCTGTTCACAAGTGTAAAACTGATTTCTGAACATTACCTGGCTTCTCTGTGGAAAATGGTACATGTGCTATGTAATGGTGCACATTTTTCTATCTGTTATGTAAACTGTGTTCTCACCATTCTGCTGTTATGGAAAGCGGCATTTCTGGTGGGGTGGGTGGAATTGGAAAGGTGAATATACACATATAAATGCTTTTATGGTGGGTCATTATTGACTAATCCTTACACTAGTGATAATATACCACAAACTACTGAAAGAATGCTAACTATGGATCTCTTACATTTTCATTTATGGAAGCAAAAACTTACACATATCCAAATTTCAAAATTGTCTAAAGGATTTCAGAAATAAATGTAGCTTTTCTTCTGCTGAGAGGGGCGTGGCAAGAAGGCATGATGGAGGATCGTTATCCTGAGTATGGGCAAACGAAAGGTGAAAACCCAGGTTGTCCCGGCCAAGGTTTCTGGCATGGGACCTAATGGAACATCAACACCGACTCAGCCTCCGATCACCTCCTTTTTGTAAAGGAGACTCCCTCGCTGATGACCTCCGGTAGTGCCTTGCTCGAGCCCGCGGTTGTATTAGAGATCTCCTCAGGTTCCTTAGAGGAGATATCACTTATCTCCCAGAGGAAGGGCATTTGCCAGGATATCGGCAGCGAGCCCTGTGCTGGCTGCAGCATTATGGCTCTGGTGATGCCAGTTCTGATGCTGTTACTCCGGAAGGGGTCGGGAGAACGGCGAATGAATTAGGCGGTGGAGCTATGATGGTGAACTAGGCATCTCAAGATCCCTTTGGAGGCGTGGAGAGTTCTGTGGGCGTTTTTTCAGTAACTGAGTGCGACTTCAGATCAGTTGGGACCCTCTGCTCTTGCTGGGACACCTTCTGTTCATCCATCAGAAATTAATTTACTGACTGTATGGGAAGCTATTCAAGGTCTCCAGGCTTTGGTTAATTAGCTATCCCAGAGTTTGGCACAACATACTACACAGTTCTCTGCAGACTTGATGTGTTACCGCTCAGATTTCAATGCTTTAGAAATGAAAACTGGTGCTCAGGAGTTAAAAATCAGAGCTTTGGAGTCACAGAATGCGGCCCTTGTGAAGGATGATTTGGCAATGCAGTTAAAAATGGAAAACCTGGAGAATGCTGATCGTCATAGGAATCTTTGGCTACTGAACTTTCCTAAATCTGCTATTAACCCCTATGAAATGTTCAAAAAGTATCTGTGTTTGAAGGTTCCTGAGTAGTCTGTCCTACCTACTACTAGTGTATATTATATTCCATTTGGCAAAGTTTCCTCTGTTGGGTCACAGGCTTCTGGTATGGACCTTTTGAACATCACAGATATTCTTGAGCAATCTGTGGAGGAAAGGGTGCAGAAGGCAGCTTTGATGGTACAATTAGCCCTGGATGCTGATCGAGACTGACTCTTGAAAACATTCTTCAAATATAGAGATGTTTTGTTTATGAATTGTAAGATACGAATATTTCCGGACATTGCCGGAAATACCCAGCGGCGCAGGAAACTATTTCTATTGCCCCGAATCCAAGTCCTTCAGCTTGGGGCAAGTTTTTGATTACGTTATCCTTGTAAATGTTTAGTTATTTTTTAGGGCAATAGATTTATGTTTTTTGAACCTGCGCACTTAATTGCTTTTATTTCCACAAGAACTATATAGTTAGTCTTTCTCCTCCTTTAGATTTGGGATCACTACTCTCATGAAGATGTGTGTTTGTTGCTTTCTTTTTTTTTTTTCATTGAATTTTTATGTTATAAGTATCTCCTTAAATGTGATCCACGTCCCTTGGTTATTGTGGACTAGCGAGCTGTTAATTTGTTTATGGTCCCCTTTTGTGCATTTGCACTTGTTTCCTTTGGATCACTTCTGTAAGCAGTTTATTTTGCTATATTTTGAAAATCAATAAATATGAAATAAAATAAAAAAAGAAAGAAATGTGAACACAAGTTCTCAATTTTATAAAAAGAAAAATTTGGGGATGTGAAAAACGTCCTCCTGTTAACTTCTGGTGGGTTTTCAGCATAAAAAAATACCCCTACAAAATGAGGTTATTCAGTCCTTGATCGTTCTTGCAGTTTTTCCAACATTTTCTTCATTTGCAATGAATTCTTTTTGCAATGTTTAATATCTTACAGAATGAGTCCCCTATTTTTAATTTGTTTGAGCTCACTGCCGTCGGCTGTTCAGCTGGACTAAATCTTAGGCTCAGACAAAGTAGTACGAAAGAATCACAACTGAGATGAAGAACACCAGACACCAGCTGTTTTCTGTGGAGCAGCTCGGGAGGAGGACTGGAAGAAAAGACATTTTGTTTTCCCGTTAATGTTCTATCTTGCCATCCATTGCCTCTTTGTTGGCGTTTTCCTTACAGTCATAGTGACAGTTCTTTAAGCAGATAAGAAATCTGGCGTAACACCAGGCAATACTTCCGAGGGCAATACAAATGACAACACATTTCTAGGACGTGCAAACTTCAGTTACCTGCTCATGGGGAGAGGGCGATATTCAAAGCCATTTCTGCTAATTAAAATGAGCTATCTGAAAATTTCCCATCCTCCCTGTGAATGTAGAGTTATGCTCATATTTCCATATCATACATACTTTTTCCTAAATTTAACAGAGGTATTCAAGGGCAGAGTTAAAACTGTGTGCATTATTGCAATCTCTGCTACAAGTATATCTTTTCAAAATCGCACTTGTTTTCATTAGAGAAAGTACCCACAGCAAAAGCAGGTGCAAGCATGTGTTAGGACATTTCCCATAGGCAAATTTTCAAAGTGAATGTGCATATGTGTATTTTCATGTAAAACTAAATAAAAATCTACCTGCCAACTTTGCAACCATGCAGTCAGCATGAGAGTACCCTCTTCGAAAGCACTTTGTCTGGGTGAATGGGCCTGTCTGAAAACTGCTCTCCTCTATCCAGTTAGAAACTATGGGGGACATGTTCGGCAGTGGCAGCCAGTGCAATTAAAGCAGCTGTCCATTGCTGCTCTAAATTATACCTGGATATTCTCCGCCCGGGCCTCATTTGGCCAGCAGCACTGAACATCTGGTACGCCCTAACTTTAGCTGCCCCCAGAATGACCCGATGCTGAGCATTTAGCATTGGGGCATTCAGTTGAGCTAAGAGAATATTCAGCAGCACAGACCAAGTAGGTGTCGTTGAATATCCCGCTCGGAGAGATTAACATGAATCTGCCCCTTTATGTGCAGGCTTCCACAACATATGCCTTTAACCACATGAAAGGGGAGGGGGACAGCATGCATTATAGTGATGGGGAACATCAGAGAGCGAGCTGTTGCCTATTACAAGACTTTGTATACCCAAGAAGGGGTGGGGGACATCTAAGGCAATTGGTCAATATCTCTCAGAAATTCAAATAACCTGCTTATCTCAAGAGGCAAGAACTAGATTAAATTGCCCAATTTTGAGGCTCAAGATGGAGTGGGTTATCAGGAATCTTAAAACTGAGAAGGCCCTGGGCCTGTATGGATTGTCAGGAGCAATTTTCCCTCTAAGCGGCTTAAAGCTGCGCTGGAGACCTCTTCCGGCATTCCTTGGGTCCTGCCTATGCTGCGTGATCCTAAGTGCAATTGCTTTTCATCCCCCCACTGGCAGCAATGCTGGTAGAGGACTTCAGTGCAGCTTCAAGCTGCTTAGAAGGAACATTGGTCAGGAGCCTTCATATAGAAAATAGCTGGGGGGGGAGCTAGCTTCCTTGTTTAATTCCCTTGGGCACCATCAGCATCTATGAAAGGGGGTATCTATGCTTAAGCTAGGGGAAGAGCCAACTCAGTGTGGGTCCTATTGACCCATCTCCCTCCTCAATGAGGATGTAAACGGTTTAGTTAAGGTTTTAGTTCTGAGGCTGGCACGAGAGGTCCCTGAGATTGATATGTCAAGACTAGATGGGGTTCATTCTTGGGTGGCAGTGGTGGATAGCATAAAAAAACTTTGCAAATGATGTGGGTAGCCCAGAGGGCAGGGGGGCAGCAATATTATTAGCAATTGATGCTGAGAGAGCATGTGATTTATATAGGCAGTTTTGTATAGCACAGTTACTTACCTGTAACAGGTGATCTCTGGGAACAGCAGGAATAAGTCTTCACATATGGGTACGTCGGTACCGACAGAGCCTGCACGGGAATGCTCCCCAGCATCCAATCAGAAAGCTTTTGGGAGCATCCCTCGCGCCTGCGCACTGACTTCCCGCCTTTTCCACTGTCTCTCCTCAGTTGAGTTTCATAGCTGAGACAAAAGGAGAGAAAGAGGAAAGGAACATAGATAGATAGATACAACTCCTAGGGGAGGTGGGTGGGTTGTGAAGACTTATTCCTGCTGTTCCCAGAGATCACCTGTTACAGGTAAGTAACTGTGCTATCTCCAGGAACAAGCAGGAATGAGTCTTCACATATGGGGACTCCCTAGCTAGAGATGCCAGGGGGAGATCCCATAAAATGCATGTTCCTGGATCAGGAGTGCATTTCCCACACAGGAATCTCCGGCATCCCATGAGGGAATGGAGGGTAGGAGTTGAGAATAGAAGAGCTGTAAGGAAAACAGCAAACCCAAGGACTACAGGAGAGGAGTCCATGGCATGTATGATAAGTACCATTAAAATTATTTAATGAACAGTTATAATATGGAGCTTACCTACTGGATTGTAGGAAGTAGAAAGCGTGATGGAGTCTACTGGATATGCAGTAGCGGAATCCTCAAGGTGACCTCACAGCAGTGAGGGTGAAGGTCCAGACCTGGAATTAGCAGGTGATCCAGGTGTCAACTGGGGTAGGATTAGAACGGCAGGTCTTCAATGGAAAGCTTTATGGGAAAAAGCTGAAAACTCTTTTAGGTACAGAGTCATTAACATTGAGGACTAAAAGAAGAAGACTGACCGATTTGGACAACTAGCCCAGTCTTGGAGGGAAGAAGGGGTATGGAAAAAGCCCATATTCCCAAGGAGAACAATGTGTACTCAAAATAATGAAGATGTACACTGTCTTTCCTAGCTGATGAGAGATAGGAAAGATATTGAAGCTTGAATCTTCAAGGATAGGGAGACCTAGAGCAAAGCGGAAGCTGTTATCACCACAGTAGTGGTTGTGTGCATAACAGTCCCCACATACTAAGGAACAGTATGAAAAAGGGAGCTCACTGTCTGTAACCTCTAAGAAGGTACAAATTGCTATAGCATAGACAGTGAAGAGATAGTATGTAATACATATCGATCTATAAAAAGTCTCCCAACAGATACATATATATATGTATCTGTTGGGAGACTATATCTAGATATGCAGAAATATGTATCAACATATATATATATATATATATATATATATATATATATAGGGGCATAAATTATGCACACACAGCTTACAGACATATGTATGTAGAGGCATATATAGAGATATTTACATACATGACAATAAGTCTGAAGATACACTAAGCCCCATAAGAACATTCACATGGGGAATGTGAAAGGGAAAGATTCATCCAATAACAAGAGGGTGAAACCCACTTGACAGATATATAGAGAATCTATTTCCGTGGGCTAAGAGGATGCAGGAATGCAATCCAGGAAAATAACCAGGATGGTTGCGTGAAAAACAGAGGATAAGATCAGTCTGTAAAGAGCAAGTCGGGAGTCCTTTAGAACTCTGACATGGTAGATGGGTAGAAACGCATAGAGAAGATACCAGGAGGATCCACTGGAGGGACATAGGGGTATCATGCGTTACTAATAGCCCTGGATATTCACGCAGAAAAAGCTTATATTCTGAATTATAACAGGAGACAAGAGGGTGTGGAGAACCCTCACAGTCATGGGAATGATTTATAAGCTTTTTTTCTACTATATAGAATAGCCCTCAGAGACAAAGATCAATGCTCTGTAGCAAGGGCCCATCGTAGAAAGCTTCTCTGAAGATTGCAGAGAGCATTGTGCAGGAGAATTATGAGATAAAACTGACTGAAGTCAGGCGTGTTGCCACATCCTAGGAAAAGGAGATGGCTAGAAAGAAGATAATGTGAGAAGCCTAAAGTGAGTAGGAATGTCCAAGATAGATGAGGATGAGCTTGGAATCACTACTGAGGCTAGACAAAA
This sequence comes from Ichthyophis bannanicus, assembly GCA_033557465.1. Taxonomy (NCBI): domain Eukaryota; kingdom Metazoa; phylum Chordata; class Amphibia; order Gymnophiona; family Ichthyophiidae; genus Ichthyophis; species Ichthyophis bannanicus. The sequence goes on along the minus strand of CM066047.1, from coordinate 57,560,332 downwards.
ATTGTGGAAGATGGACTGGCACTTGTGGAAAAGTACCAGTGATTCAAACACTGGAACTCCTGCATGCACAGAAGCTGAAAAGACAGCAGAGAGGATCTTCCTGTGCAAAACAGAGAGGAACAGACAAAGGGAGAGGAGATATTCCTGTCCCTGTCTGATGAGTTATCTTGAGAATGTATTCAAGAAAACTAAAAAGATCTACACTGGAATGAAAGGCTAGAGAAGCTTTTCAGTATGGTACCACTCAGTCAGGGAAAATCCTGGATGAGAGGGTAGAGAAAACAGGTAATTGGAGGGTGACTTACCCATATGGCGAGTCAGCTGAGGGAAAAAATGTTCATGTTGGGCCAGAAACTATCATGGGATAGTTGTAACCTCCCTTCTTAATAGTAAGAGGAGGAGAATTCTGTAACCCATGGACAAGAATATCCTGACAGCTTAGCATACTGAAAAAGGAAAAACCAGTGTAGCTTTAAGAAAAAACAGTGAACAAACTTCTGTTAAGAAGAAGTTAACTGTAGATGGTAACCTTCAGAACCTATGGTTGCTGGGTATGTTGAGACTGGCTAGAGTTTGGAAACTTCAGACTAGGACGAGGTGTCCCTTGCTTGGGCACCTCTGGATGATGGGCAGGAGAAGAGTGAAACCTTCTTTTCTTAGGGAAAGAAGGCTTGGTAGGACATTTCCTACCTCCTGGGGAAGAAGGAGGCTTAGAATGGTCTCCAGAACCAGGGAAGTCAGTGGAGCAATGAGCAACCTGACGTAAAGCCTCCTTATTGAAGAGATTTTCTCCAGTACAAGGAGAATTACCCAGTGTATGTTGTGCCCATCTGCTCAAGTCTGAAGCTTGGAGCCAGGCTCTACGACATGCTCCAATGGCAATAGCAGAGGATCTGCTAACAGACTCAAAAGAGTCTAGAGAAGCACGAGAAAGAAACCAAGAGATATTCCGGCTATGACTAAGAAGCAAGGAATAGTCAGCAGCCTTAGGCTCTGACAAAAAAGGAGTCAAAAGAGATAATTTCTTTGTGACCTCCTGGAGTGTTAGACTCATATAAAATATATAAGAAATAATTCTTGATGCCAGCATAGATGTTTGGAAGGTTTGACGTCCAAAGGCATCAAGTGCTCTAGAAGCACAACCTGGCGGATAAGAAGAATGCTTCTTCTTGCTTTTTACCTTCCTCATTGCTGATTCCACTACAATGGAATGATGGGGAAGTTGATTCTTTTGAAACCCTGGAGAGGGGGGCACCTGATACAGAACATTAGTTGCTGTAGAAGGTGAGGGAACCCTTAAAGGTGATTCCCATATTCTCAGAAGAAGATCCTGCAAAGAATGATGTAAAGGAAGCATTATATTTCCCTTTTCTGCAGGAGAGCCTTGGTTAAGATTACAGCCAGGGATAGGAATAGCAAGAAAGGTTGCCATGTCAAGGAGAAACTTCTGAAAAGAAGGATCTCCAATGGGAACCATCCCTGGGAAGGCTAAGGTTGAAGATGCAGCCTGAGCACCAGAGGATGTACTGGTCTGGTGCAGAAAAAGAACCTTACTAGATGGATAATGATACTGGCAGTCACGATTTGAGGCAGTTAGTACTGCATCGTCTATGCCAGGTATCGATTCCAAACTAGGCATAGAAAGGATCGATGGCACCGTTGTAACTGCAGGAATCGACATCGATACAGATACCGGTAATGGCATCGAGGCCGTCATTGGAGGCTGCTCAAGCGGTACCGAGGTAACCAGAGAGTCTTGGTGAGTATCCTCAGTACTGCGTATCCGGAACCGATAAGGGTCGGTTCCAAGGCGCGTCGGTACCCAGTCATCTAGACTAGATATCGATTCCAGACTCGGCATCGAAGGGAGCGAGTCTATCGATGCATGTCTAGAGTGCACCGACGTCGGTGGTGGTACCGGCGATGCTGATACAGGGAAGTCACTCTGGGTCGTATCGATCGGTCCCGAAGGTACCGAGGACGCCAGATGACGATCCCTGGTGAAGAGTGGAACACTCGACACCGGTGCCAATGCCGGGGTATTGGTACCGCTCGAAGCAGATACCACCACCGAGCATGGCTTAGAAACAGGAAAGTCAATCTGGAACGTATCGATCGGTCCCGAAGGTACCGAGGACGCCAGATGACGATCCCTGGTGAAGAGTGAAACACTCGACACCGGTGCCGATGCCGGGGTATTGGTACCGCTCGAAGCAGATACCACCACCGAGCATGGCTTAGAAACAGGAAAGTCAATCTGGAACATATCGATCGGTCCCGAAGGTACCGAGGACGCCAGATGACGATCCCTGGTGAAGAGTGGAACACTCGACACCGGTGCCGATGCCGGGGTATCGGTACCGCTCGAAGCGGATACCACCCCCGAGCACGGCTCAGGTATGTTCTGTGAGGGGTGAGCCCCAGGAACAACCTGAAACCCCTGAAATGCTTTGGAGCCCGAAGACTCCCGCCGGGGTTTTAATGCCAATGGGGTCTTGAGGGCAAGGCCGGAGCCGTCATCATGCGTGGCATGAGACCTACCACTCAAGGATTGGCAAGTCTTAACAGACTGTTTGTGGGTTACCTGATCCTGTAGAGAAGAAAAACCCGGTGCCCTCACTGCAGGAGGGAAAACGGTATCGAGGGAAACTCGAAAGAGGGAAGGTCTTCTCTCAGTATTGCAGCCTGATAGTTCAGGGGAAAAAGGGGCAGGACCCAAACAGGTTAGACACCAGTGATTGGAGTCTAAAAAGAAAACTGTGTTTCCACAGTGAAGGCACTTCTGAGGAGAAGGCGGCTCCATGATGGAGAGGCCTTGTAGGCCCAAAAGTTAAGACAGAAACAGAGGGAAAAATCTCTCTGAGTTTAAGAAAAAAGAAAAGAAAAAACCACCGGCGGTACCGGTGTCGGCGGGAAAAACAGCCGCGACCACAAGAAAACAAGAAATGAAGTATTTAAAGAAAAAAGTTTCTGCGGTGACAGGAGGACGTCCTGCCGGCTTCGCGGAAAAACGAAAACTGAGGAGAGACAGTGGAAAAGGCGGGAAGTCAGTGCGCAGGCGCGAGGGATGCTCCCAAAAGCTTTCTGATTGGATGCTGGGGAGCATTCCCGTGCAGGCTCCGTCGGTACCGACGTACCCATATGTGAAGACTCATTCCTGCTTGTTCCTGGAGATACCACTTTATCCTTCAATCAAAGTGGTTGCAACACAATTGGGTGATACATTTAACATGAGGGGAAATGAGACACATATGCTAATACTTACAGGGAACATGGGCTATGGAGGGTTAAGTGGCTTGCCCAAGACCACAAGGAGCACCTGTGGGACTAAAAACCCCAGTCCTTCCAGCCCAAGGTTGCTGTCCTCTATTGGGATTTGAATCCCTGACCTCCTGGCCTGAGGTACCTTGCCCCAACCACTAGGCCACTCCTCCCTCCGTGATCATGTAAACTGGAGTATCTATGGGAGGTACTTATGTTGGTGAGGGTGGAGTATTACTTTCTATGCTGGATTTAAAAAGTTTTATGAGAGTCCAGTAGCATGGGTTAAAGTGAATGGGGGCTATTCTGATGCTTTTGAATTGGAGAAGGGGACCAGGCAAGGTTGCCCTTTATTGCCACTGCTAGCCCCGGCAGAAAAAATAAGTAGTAATGGGGACATTAAGGGGATAGCTGTTAAAGAACAAGAGTATAAGATTATATTTTGTTTATGTTGGGCATCCACTCTTGACACTGCCAGTGGTTATACTGAATTTGAAGGGGTGGCTGGAAACAGGGTAGATAAGACTGAAGCCTAAGATGTGAATTTGGGCCCCACAGAAGTGGAGCAGTTATGAGGGTCCCTTCCTTTTAGGTGGGGAAGAGATACTATATAGTAACTGAAAATTCAAATCGGGATGGATTTGGAGAAATGGTGTAAGGGATGTTTGTCTTGGTGCAGAAGGATATCAAGTCATTAAGATAAACATTCTTCCAAGATTGTTGGTGCTCTGGGGATATTTGGAGAGAGTACAGAAGGATATAGGGAGGTTGGGCGAAAAGGAGTCACCAGGGCAATTCTGTAGAGTCTCCAGTTCAATCTGACAGTTCAATTAAAGCTTATATTGAATTGGGAAGTGGGCTTAGAGCAGAATGGATGTCAAGTGAAAATTGGAATATTTATCTTGGCTATTTGGGGGGGGGTGTGAAAATTAAAGAGTTTCCCAATTTTATTTATTTAACAGTATTTCTAAACCGCCTTATCTTATTAATCAAGGTGGTATCACAGCAAACAATCGGGTAAAGTGAGTGTGTTATACATGCAGTGAGGGTGAAACTTAGTTGGGTGTATGTTGTATTGTGTGCGAGATTAGTTTGAGCTATGTACAATGTGAGCTATATACAGTGGGGCTATAAAACATTTTCTATACATACAGTGTTAGGAAGTATCATGTGCTGTTATACATTCTCTGAGGTTATGTGATGTGTCCATAGTGTTCTATGAACAGCATGGTTTTTAGTTGTTTTCTAAAGTCTTTGAGGTCTGTAGTTGCCCTCAAGTCGTCCGGTAGTTTGTTCCATATTTTTGGAGCAGCCATGGAGAGCGCTCTGTCTGTTGTGTCTTTGCGTGTGTGTTTGAATTCACTTGGGGTGCTGACTCGGTTGTGTGTTTGTTTTCTTCTAGGACGTGTGCTGGTGTCCGGTTGTATGAGGGTGTGCAGGCTGTTGGCTGATGTGTGCTGATTTATCTTAAATAGGTTTATGATCGTTTTGTATCTGATGCGTGCACTGATTGGGAGCCAGTGTAAGTCCTTCAAGATAGGTGTGATGTGCTCCTGTCTTGCAGCTCCGGATATGATTCGTGCTGCAGTGTTTTGTGCCAGTTGAAGTGGCTTGAGGGCTTGTTTCGGTAGTCCAAGGTATATCGGATTGCAGAAGTCCAGAAGTGGGGTTATCAGTGCTTGACAGACGGTACGGAAGTGTTCAGGGGCGAGGAGTGGTTTCAGTCTCCTGATGATTCGCATCTTGTAGTAGGCTTTTTGGATTGTTTTGTCTATGTGTGGCTTGAGATTGAGTTTATTGTCCAGAGCAACTCCGAGGTATCTCACTTCTGATCTTATCGGTATAGTAGTGCTTTGTATCTTTATATTTGGTGGGTGTATGAAGCTTTGGTTCCGAGTGATGATTAAAGCTTCGGTCTTGCTGTAGTTGATTGCGAGGTTGTTGTTTTGACACCAACTTCTCAATCCCTTCAGTATATATTTATTATTTAATTATATGGCAGGTGGTATTGAATGAGAAAGATGATTTGATGTTTATGGACAGGAAGAACCAGGGAGGGTTTCGAAGTTGGGCAGAGGCTGGACTGGCATGGTTTGATCCACTGATGGAAGATGGGGAAAGGATACCCTTTGGGATGCTGCAGGAAAAAATAAAGATCCACCTTTTCTGGGGGCAATTTTGTTTTGCAAGTGCAATCATATCAAGAATTCTAAAATGGGAGATGACAAAAAGGAAGCGATGGTTCAAACGGAGAGGGGATGTGGGGTTCGCAGAAAGCGTTAAAAGGGGACATTATCAAGTAGTATGAATATTTGGGAGAAGAGGTCTTTCCAAGAGTAGGCTGATTAACGAGAATGCGTATAGAATTCTTTATTGCTGTTATTATACCCCGGACAGGGTGAAATCCATGTTCGCTGGAGCCTCGGATAGCAACTGGAGAGGATATTTAGCAAAGGGTAATTTCATACATATTTGGTGGACTTGTCCCTTGGTGGAAGATTTCTGGAAGGGTTTTATAGGGTATAAGGGTGGAGATTCTACTGCCTCACAACCCAAAGGGTGTATTATTGGGAGGGATTCCAGAAAGATCATCCAAACCTGAGCCGACATTACTAAAAATAGGACGAGCAGCTGTGAGATGTGAAATTGCAGCTCTATGGAAGGAGATTGCAGCCCCAGTACACTGGAATGGAGGTTCCAATTAAGTTTTATAAGCCAAATGGAAAAAAGGTAACCAACATGATAAAACCAGTGAGGAAAGGGAGAAATTGCATACATTTTTGGCTGTATGAACTTTAGGGCATGATCTCTAAAAATATTTGAAACTAGGCTTTTCCTGAAGTGATGAACAATGTTGAAGGTGGCAGCTCGGTTATGAAGGGTTGTAGGGGACAAATGAGAATGCATCCAAGGAAGATAAAGGATCGGAGGGGGGAGGGGTAGTTACATGCTCAACACTGTTGGGTGTTTGTATAGTAGTTACAGTACAATGGTCTCTATTCAAGTTTTTGAGATTGCAATCCCTTCTGTTGCCTTTAATACTCTGTTTCTTTTCCAGCCTTGCTTTTCTTTTATTATTATTGTAAACTACCTCGATGGCCCCTGGAATGAAAGAATAAATAAAAATAAATAAATAGATACATACAAGTCCAAAGAGCGTACCTACTTTTATAAGGCCTGAGTGTAGGCATGCTCTGGGACGGAATATGGGCGCAGCGCTGGCGTAATTGCAGTGTACATGCAGATTTTATAAATATGCACAGAATTTATCCTTGGACATTTACACCAGCTCCCTAGCAGACGCAAGTGTCCGGCTTTGTTTTAGCCATGATCTCTGCAAAGACATATAGCCGCCTATGTATCGTTATAAAATAGGTTTGGAAAAGGTATATTTTTGGCCTGCTTACAAAGGCGCTCTCTTATAAAATACTGGGCAGATTTCAGCGCAAAGCCTGTTTTCCCTCATCTGGAGAACTTGCAATCTTCTGACTTCTCACTGGGAACTTGGAGCGGAAGAGCAGACTAATGGTTAGAGCAACAGGCTGAGAATCAGGAGTGGAGGAGTAGCCTAATGTTTAGAGCACTGACCCGGGAACCCAGAGACCGGGGTTCAATTCCCACTAGCACTCCTTGTGACCTGGGCAAGTCACTTAACCCTCCATTGCCTCAGAAGAATCCAAGTTATCAATGTCCCTGTTTAATGTACATTGCCAAGTTTAAGTTACAATGCAAACCGCTTTGACTGTAAAGATAAAGCAGTATAAAAACCAATTAAATAAATAAAAATAAATAAATCCAGTTTGATTCCCACTGCCACTCCTTGTGATCATGGGCAAATCACTTAACCCTCCATTGCCTCAGGTACAAACTTAGATTGTCAGCCATCCAAAGGCTAAGAAAAATACATACTACATCTGAATATAACTCACCTTGAGCTACTCCTGAAAAATGTGGGAACTAAATCCAAATCTTTAACGCTACCACAGAGCCTTAGGAGCACAAGTTGCTCAAATCCATCCCCTATTGCTCTACCCTGTCACATATACTCCTTCCCAGTAGGGAACCGCTTTTCCTCAGAACCCCCCTTCTGCTGTGCTATTCAGGATCAGGTGAGAGATTCCAACACCCCCACCTTGTCACAGTTCTACTTCTCCCTCTGTTGGTCTTACGTACAAAATTACTGCCCATTCATATACAGATACCAATAAAAAAATGCTGTAAATAAAGTTTCAAATAAAGGTGTGCAGAGTTTAAGCCCATGCTTTTCAACCCAAAGTTTTCCTTGAAGACATTTTTCAAAAGGCTTGTGGGCCTGATATTCAACGGCGGTGGCTAGCTGATCTAATGTTGCTAGCCACTGCCACCGAGCTCTAAACCCAGATATTCAATGGCAGGACCATATCCGCACCCCAGCACTGAATAGCGAGGTTGGTTGTATTGCCGGGAAACTAAATAGGCAGCAGGGTATTCAGCCACTGCCTGGGTAGCTTCTGCAGTGAACGTTAAGCCAGCCTTTACTGTGCCCGACTTCGGCCGTGACTCAGCATTGCCACTGACAGGTTATCAACTGGTGCTGCCCCAGGGTGCCCCCGACACACCCCAATGCTGGCCGGTTAGTATCAGGGCATGCAGTGACTGTACCCTCAGATACTCAGTGTCAGTGAATATCTCGTTGAGTGGCATTTACACAATTTAAAGATCTGCAAATCATGTAAATGCATTTGCCTGTCCCTCTGTTTGTACTGCTATTGCTGATCCTTCCTGCAGTATTGTTTTGGACATCGGCTGTTGCCAGAATGAGTTTCAGATTTACCGAGGTGTGTAATGATGCGTGACAGCTTAGAGGAAAGAACATAAAAGCTTCAGAACACTTATTTTGCCTATGAAATCAGGAAGGAAAATTGGAATCTTACTGATCTTGTTTTTGTCCCGTTGACAAAGGGGTTTTTTTTGGCACTTTATCTTTATTTGCCTTTTAACCTTTTACAGACCAGACAACTTGAAAGGTTTTCTGGTAGACTCTGCAATGTTTTTTTGGAAAGAATGGGACCGAGTTATTTTAATAAGTATTTGACAGCACTGTTGCTTATCTAAATATACCTGAGGAAGACACCATTATGATCTTGAAAGCTTATGCTCCATCTCTGGGTTGGCCCAAGACAAATATATCAAAGCCTGAGAAAAATCCATCTTACACAATACTGGAATCGTATGCGAAAGATGTGAACTTTTCACACGAAGCAGCCAGGCATGCCAAGCTTAACTTTGAAATGACATGTTCTTACATGATAGCGAAGGAAACCGTAAGCCTGTTATTTCTTGCCTCTTCCCTGAAATGAAGCAAAACTGACGTCATATAAAGAAATGCTAATCTCGCTGTTCCCCCCCACACAAAAAAAAATCCCCCTCGTTTTAGCATCTTTTGCAAACAAAATCGGTTTCTTCATTATTACTCCCTTCACATCATTTTCTATTGAATGTGGGCTTTAACTAAAGGCCATAGGAAAAACAAAGGTTGATTTGCAGACATTAACTTTATAAAGTAAAATTCTTAAGATATGACGCAATTACACCAAAGTCAAAGACAGAATGGCATTACTTCTGTTGCATGGTAGAAAAGAAGGGAAGGAAAGATAAAGGAATGGCTCATTATTTATATTTTCTCATAAATGCCATTTGGTAATATTACATGACATTTGGAAATGCAGGTGGTGTAGATTACTCATGTTACTCCTACCATCCATCGTGTCAAATGCATAACCATCAGCCAGAGGCTGGTGCTGGTATATAGCACATGCGGATTCATATTAGAGCTCCCAGGAAGTAAAGAGCCTGGGGAACAATCTCCAATGTCTTTATATTAATCAGAAACATGTAACAAAGTTCATAGGCATCAGCTCAACAAATGGCACAGTATCTGGGCTTAAATAATGGAGGCCTAAAACAGCGTCCCAGTAACGAATCAAGAGTCATAACTATTCTCTTGTAGGCCATAAAAGGTGTCTTTACCACACTTAAGAGTATGTTATATCAGAGAGAAAGCATAGCTTCTCACCCGTAAACAGCTATGTTCTGTAGAGAACAGGGTTCATCAGGCAGGAAGGATGATGCATGCTCAAAACTGTACACTAGTTGTGAGCTCTGGATGAGTTATTCCATCCCGGTGAACTGATGCACATCGCCCACATGTATGCCTAACTCAATTCTGTTGGCTGACAGAAAAAAAAGCTTAGAAGATATCAGCTCGTGGTTGATATTCTGTAAGCAACCATGGTCAACAGTAATGTACATGCGTTTGGAACGACATACAAAGTATCAGCGATGTTTTGTTTCAGAAATAGCATGTGCTACAATGTTTCATACAATGAAAATATTCCACCTTTTTGGAACTGCAAGGTACTTCCTAGTGATCCAGACTGGCTACTCTCAGGAACAGCTCAGCATGTCTTATGTTTTTCAAAAGAAAACCAAAACCCAGATGAAACGAAAAGTATGAACAAGCATGTCTCCATTAGTCAAATGCTGCCTAATTAGATCAGGGAGTCATGAAGAACTGCTTTTATAAATTGTGATAAGGAAGCTTATCAGGACCTAGAAGAGAGGGGTAAAAAGAAGGAATTTACCTTAATAAAGGGACCCATTTTAAAATGTCAGGGACTTAAAACTCCATTTGCTCCTAGAAAGCAGGTAATTCCTGGCTACAATGAGGTACAGGATGCCCCTAGTGGTGGAAAGGAGAGGGAGTACAGGCCCAGGCTAAGGAACCCTTGCGTCACCTCATACCCTAATCACTCAGCTGCCACGAGGGAGTTTGATCTCTCTCACCTGAGAGGGGAGAGGGTAGAGTAGGAGCCTGAGGGGTTTAAGTTTAGCTCAGTTAGACCAGAGAGGGGAGGAAAGAGCAGAAGAGGGACAAGCAGAAAGGAGAGGACAAGCAGGACACGTGGAGAGAGGACCTGAGATTAATTAAGCTTCAGGTGAACAAGGTATATTAAACTTCTTAGGTACAGTTTTAGTGGTATAAATATCCATTGCACCCTTTAGTACATATAGAACTTAAAGATCTAAACACAAACTTAAAACTAAGATGCAGACAGCAGTCCAGCAGCGGGATGTGGGCTTTCCAGTCTTTTGCATTGAGTGTCACATGTATGATTTTCTCCCAGCTGGTGAGAGGTCTTACGTGTGCACTAGGTGCAAGGAGCTCTCTGCTCTCAGGGAACGAGTCCGTTCTCTAGAGGCTAGAGTAGCAGACTTGGAAAACATAAGACAGACAGAGAGGTACATAGACGAGACCTACAGGGATATAGTCCTGAAGTCCCACCTCCAGTCTGGCAGCATCCCTGTTGCCATGGAGGAGAGAGGTCACGTGACAGGAGAGCATCACCCTGGTGTGGCAGGAAGTGATCCTGTAACTAGGACCTGTCCTCCAGGTGATGTAAACCCCTCTCGCACCGAGGAGGTTTCTCCAGGGCCATGTGCCCATGCGGGAAGGGTTAGGACAGCAGTTATAGTTGGTGATTCGATCATTAGGCATGTAGATAGCTGGGTGGCTGGTGGACGTGAGGATCGCCTGGTAACATGCCTGCCTGGTGCGAAGGTAGCGGACCTCACGCGCCACCTAGATAAGGTCTTAGATAGTGCTGTGGAGGAGTCTGCTGTCTTGGTACATGTTGGTACCAATGACATAGGAAAATGTGGTAGGGAGGTTCTGGAAGCTAAATTTAGGCTTTTAGGTAGGAAGTTGAAATCCAGAACTTCCAGGGTAGCGTTCTCCGAAATGCTTCCCGTTCCACGCGCAGGACCCAATAGGCAGGCAGAGCTCCGGAGTCTCAATGCATGGATGAGACAATTTATTTATTTATTTATTTAACAGTTATTTATATACCGCTCTTTCCCATGTTTCAAGTGCGGTTTACATGTAACAGTAGGTTAATTGGTATGAGATATACCAGGACATTTTACATAGAACAGATAATTATAAATTACAAGGAAAATTGTAACATTACAAGTATAACATATTAGAACATATATACATTGCTAGTTAAATTATTAATCATCATGTAAATGAGTGTGTAGTATGGTTAAATTAGTGTATTAGTGTCGTTTATTTTTGAAAATAGGGTATATAATATTAAAAATAAATGTTAGCCTGTATCCCTTTGAGAATTCTGTTTTGGGAGTGTATTATAGTGTAATGTAAATAAGTGAGTTTTTAATTTTTTTTTAAATTCTTTTATGTCAGACAGTAGGCGAATGTTGTCAGGTAAATTGTTCCAGAGTATTGGAGCAGAGTGTGAGAAAGCTCTCTTATTGGTTTGTTTTCTGGCTTTTGTAAAATCTTTTGGTATTGTTAAAGTATTTATGTTTCTGCTCCTTTGAGATCGTTTATCAATGTCAATGTTAATCAGTGTATTTAGTGCAGATGGTGCAAGTTTATTTATAAGTTTAAATGTAGTGACAAGAATTTTATATTTGATTCGGGAGTAAATTGGTAGCCAATGAAGTTCAGCTAAAATTGGTGTAATATGTTCAAGTGGGCTTATATTCATAATCGTTCTAGCAGCTAAGTTCTGAGTTATTTGTATCTTTTTAATATTTTGTTTCGAAATACCATTAAGTATTGTATTTGCAAAATCGAAATGTGGGGTAATAATAGCATGAATTATGTTAATAAAATCTTGTAGAAGAATCAAAGGTCTTAGTTGTTTTAGTGTTTTGAGTTTGTAATGTATATTTTTAGTTAAATATTTTATATGTGAATCCATATTTAGATTATTGTCAAGTATCACACCTAAATATTTTACTTCTTTTTTTATATTAATTTCATGAGTATCTAGTGTAATCGTGTTTGGGGGTATATATGTTTGATTTTTAGTGATAAATAAAATATCTGTTTTAGTAAAGTTGATAAGTAGATTTTGTTCTTTGAGCCACTCAGTTAGTTCATTAAAACATTCTGTTATTTTTTGGAGAGGTGGGTGTGGGATTTCAAATGGGAGGTAGAACATTATATCATCGGCGTAAATATGATAAAAGACATTGTGGCGTTTAAAGATGAGGGGTTCGGATTTGTTAGGAACTGGGGAACATTCTGGGGAAAGGAGGGGCTCTTCCGAAGGGATGGGCTTCACCTTAACCGGGATGGAACCAGGCTGCTGGCATTAACCTTTAAAAAGGAGATAGAGCAGCTTTTAAACTAGATAATAGGGGAAAGCCGACAGTCGCCCAAGAGCGCATGGTTCGGAAGAATGTATCCTTGAAGGATACTACAAAAAGCAGAGAGGTTCCAAAAAAGAGTAAAGTAGCCCAAATGCCCTCGAGTATGGAGCAGACAGAACTTAAAGATCCCAAATTACCCATGTCTACCAATAGCCAAATTAATATGAATAAAATACAGTCTCTAAAATGCTTGTATGCAAATGCTAGAAGTCTACAAAACAAGATGGGAGAGTTAGAATATATAGCACTAAACGAGAGGTTAGATATGATTGGAATATCAGAGACATGGTGGAAGGAGGACAACCAGTGGGACACTGTGATACCTGGGTACAAACTATATCGAAATGATAGAGCTGATCAAATTGGTGGAGGGGTTGCGCTCTATGTTAGAGAGGGCATTGAGTCAGAAAGGATTAAAGTTTTGCAAGAAACAAAATTTGCTGTAGAATCTCTATGGATTGAAATTCCATGTAAAAAGGGGAAGGCGATGGCAGTGGGGGTGTACTATCGTCCGCCTGGCCAGAATGAACAAATGGATGATGAAATGCTCAAAGAAATCAAGGAAGCTAGCAAAAGTTACAGTGCAGTAATAATAATGGGTGATTTCAATTACCCCGGCATCGACTGGGTCAGTGTCACAACAGGACATGCTAGGGAGATAAAGTTCCTAGATGAAATAAATGACTGCTTCTTGGAGCAGCTGGTTCATGAACCGACCAGAGGGGAAGCAATATTAGACCTAGTCCTTAGTGGAACACCAGATGTAGTGCAAGAGATAAGGGTGTTGGGGCCACTTGGCAATAGTGATCATAGCATGATCGCCTTTGATTTAATTAGTGGAGGAGGGATAGTAAGGAAATCCACAGTATTACCCTTTAACTTTCGAAAGGGAGACTATGATAGAATGAGGAAAACAGTTAAGAAAAAACTAAAAGGAGCAGTTGCAAAGGTTAAAGACGTACATCAAGCTTGGGTGTTGTTGAAAAATACTATCTTGGAAGCCCAGACCAGCTGTATTCCACGCTTTAAGAAAAGTGGAAGGAAGTCCAAAAAATTGCCAGCATGGTTTAAAGCTGAGGTCAGAGAGGCTGTTGTTGCCAAAAAAGCATCTTTCAAGAAATGGAAAAAAGAGTCAAATGATGAAACCTGGAAACAGCACAAGCACTGGCAAGTCAAATGCAAGGCATTGATAAGGCAGGCAAAGAGAGAATTTGAGAAGAAGCTTGCTGCGGAAGCAAAAACTCGAAATAAAGACCTTTTCAAGTACATTCGTAGCAAAAAACCCGTGAGAGAGTCAGTTGGTCCATTAGATGATAAAGGGGTTAAAGGAGCACTAAGAGGCGACAAGGCGATAGCAGAGAGACTGAATGAATTCTTTGCTTCGGTCTTTACTGAGGAAGATGTAGGGATGTTACCCACGACTGAAGTGGTATTTAAAGGTGTGGAAGAATTGAAGGAAATATCGATACATCGGGAAGATGTCCTACAACTATTAGATAAACTGAAGAGTAGCAAATCACCTGGGCCGGATGGTATACATCCAAGGGTGTTGAAAGAACTGAAATTTGAGATTGCAGACCTGCTATCAGTAATCTGTGAACTATCATTAAAATCATCTCTAATACCTGAGGATTGGAGGATCGCCAATGTAACACCAATTTTTAAAAAGGGTTCGAGGGGTGATCCGGGAAACTACAGACCGGTGAGCCTGACATCAGTACCGGGAAAAATGGTAGAAACCATCATAAAGAATAAAATTACTCAGCATATAGATAGTCATGACCTAATGGGAGACAGCCAACATGGCTTTAGACAAGGAAGATCTTGTCTTACTAATCTGTTATGTTTTTTTGAAGGAGTGAATAAACAGGTGGACAAAGGTGAGTCGGTTGATATTGTGTATCTGGACTTTCAGAAAGCCTTTGACAAGGTCCCTCATGAGAGACTTTTGGCAAAACTAAAGAGTCATGGGATAGGAGGCAGTGTACTACTGTGGATCAGGAACTGGTTAAAAGATAGAAAGCAGAGGGTAGGGCTAAATGGCCAATTTTCCCAATGGAGAAAGGTGAATAGTGGTGTACCCCAGGGATCTGTGCTGGGTCCGCTGCTTTTTGACATATTCATAAATGACCTGGAAAGTGGAATAACGAGTGAGGTTATCAAATTTGCTGATGACACAAAACTATTTAAAGTTGTTGTTAAAACCCAGGAGGATTGTGGAAAATTGCAAGAGGATCTTGATAAATTGGAAGACTGGGCATCAAAATGGCAGATGAAATTTAATGTGGACAAGTGCAAGGTTATGCACCTAGGGAAGAACAACCCAAACTATGGTTACACGATGCAAGGTTCCACATTAGGAACCACCACCCAAGAAAAAGATTTAGGCGTCCTTGTGGATACCATGTTAAAACCCTCGGCCCAGTGTGCAGCGGCGGCCAAGAGAGCAAATAGAATGCTAGGTATGATAAGGAAAGGAATGGAAAATAAAACAAAAGATATTATAATGCCTCTATATCGTTCCATGGTGAGACCGCACCTTGAATATTGTGTGCAATTCTGGTCGCCGTATCTTAAAAAGGATATAGCAATTTTAGAAAAGGTTCAGAGAAGAGCCACCAAAATGGTAAAGGGGATGGAAGGCTACTCCTATGAAGAAAGGCTAAAAAGGTTGGGGCTCTTTAACCTGAAAAAGAGACGGCTGAGGGGAGATATGATAGAAGTCTATAAATTAATGAACGGAGTGGAACGGGTAAACGTAGATCGATTGTTTACCTTATCAGAATATAGAAAGACTAGGGGACATGCAATGAAGCTACAGGGTAAACTATTTAAGACTAATAAAAGAAAATATTTTTTCACTCAACGTGTAATCAAACTCTGGAATTTGTTACCGGAGGATGTAGTAAAGGCTGTTAGTGTAGCTGGGTTTAAAAAAGGTTTGGACAAGTTCCTGGAGGAAAGGTCCATAAACCATTATTAAGAAGGGACCCAGGATATCAATGCTTGAACCAATACAAGCATTGTGGAACCTGTGTCCCTTGGGGAAACTGCTAGGTACGTATGACCTAGATTGGCCACTGTTGGAAACAGAATACTGGGCTTGATGGACCTTGGTCTGACCCAGTATGGCATATCTTAGAGAAGCTGGAAGGACTTCTGAGAGCTGAGAGTGCTGCAGCTGCTGACCAGAGGGAAAGAGAGAGCAATAGTTTTGCCTACTCAAGAAGGAATGGAGCAGTAAGAGCCAGAAGCACTAATTGGAGAACAGGACGTGCTGGATGGTGGCCAGAGCATGTAAGAAGTGAAGCTACTACAGGCTTTGATCAAGGTATGAGTCCCAGAAGCTTAGCTAATAAGGAGCACTACGAATTTACCAGAGACAACTTTAACCATAACAGAAGGCAGTCAAGTAAGCTATTTGAATCTGAGCCAGAGAGTGAACCAATGCAATTGGGGAGCCAGATCTACCTTGTGAAGAAGAGGTCTCATACATGGACTGCTCTGCATGCCAGTCTGCCAATTCAGAGGGGTTGCAAGGGTGTCAACCGTAAAGAGAAGCCTCCAGTGTCCAAAGCCCTAAGAGCTGTCTTAGCTTATTAATGTTCTAAGTTCAGGAGAAGTGTCACACAGTGCAAGGCTGAATCTTCCTGATTATCTTTGAGAAACAGCTGTGAGCAGTGCAGAGCTCATTCTGAAGCCGTTTCAACTGAGGAAGTAAGAAAATGTTTTTGTTTGTCTAACTACTGAGAAAACCTTGAAAAGAGTTTTATCTGCTTGTGAGAATTTATCTATCTGTATGAAGTGCTGTGTTTAAGCATACAAGATAGCCAGGTATTTGTTCTGGACTGGAAAGGGAAAGAAAACCTGGTTTAAAGCTTCTTTCTATATGTTTTGAACTGCACAGCAAGCTCTGCTAGGAAGCAGGTGCTGTTAATTAAGGCTGAGGAAAGCAGTTTTGTTTCAGTTCAAGTTATCCTGTAATGAGTTACAAGAATTCCTGGTGAAATATCTAAAAAGGTGGATCTGTGAACCTAGCGTGTCTTTTCTTTTTCTAATGAATAAATTCTTGTCAATGCACCTACTCAACCCAACTACAATGAAGGTGTTTTTTTTTCAACTGAGCCCAAATGATATCTAACTGAACTATCTTTCCCATAATGCATTTAAAGGCATCCAGTTAGAAAAAGGCCAGAAAGTTGAAGCACCCCAATGGCAAAAACAAAACCACGCCCCTCCATACCAATGTAAGGGGCTAAGGGCGTGACAAAATACATAGATTATACTCGCACAAGCCAGACAAAAATAACTTTAACCTGTCTGCTTCATTATTTATTATTAATATCTGCCAGCCTAATGCAGAGGTTAGAACCGGGGTCTCAAACATGCAGCCCGTGAGAGAATTTTGTGCGGCCCGCGACGCATTTGGCCCGGCGTGTTAAGCAGCTGGCCGGTAGATTTAAAAAACCCAAACTTGCTGCTGCTGCTGCCACCACCATGGCAGCGGCAGAATCAAGTGTCCCGCTCGTGGCGCCCCCCTGCCCGGCAGAGTCCACCCTGCAGCATCAGCTCCAAAAGCGGCGGCTTTCAGAGCCGCGAAGAAAGAGAGAGTTTCTCTCTCGTGGCTCTGGCTTCAAGAGCCGCAAAAGAGAAACTCTCTCTCTTTGCGGCTCTGAAAGCTGCCGCTTTTGGAGCTGATGCTGCAGGGAGGACTGTGCCGGGCCCCACGGGACGCTTGATACTGTGGCAGCAGCAGCAGCAAGTTTGGGTTTTTTAAAATCTACCTGGGCTGATGGGGGGGGAGGGGGGTTAGGACTGGTAATTAACTATGGGGGGGGGGGTTAGGACTGGTAATGGACTATGGGGGGGGGTTAGGACTGGTAATGGACTATAGGGGGGGGGTAAGACTGGAAGTGGGCTGATGGGGGGCTAGGACTGATAATGGGCTATGGGGGGGCTAGGACTGGTAATGGGCTATGGGGGGCTAGGACTGGAAATGGACACGAAGAAAGTGTCTGAACAATTGCAACTGAAAAAAAATGCACAAAAGGTAGAAAAATCTCTCTTTATTTTGAATTTATTAACTGGAATATGTCAGCTCTGGGAAATGTGCATCATTAACGTCTGTGTTTTGTTTAGTAGAAGAGGAAATTAATTTATAGTTTTATTTCTACAGTGTTGTTGTACATTCCAAGTTTGGCTTTTGGGATTCCCAGTTTAATTATTGTCTTCCTGTTTCTAAATTGTGATTCCTTGTTTGGTGATGGTCTATGTTCTGCATGTGTAACTGAACTGAGATATTCTGTTTATGTAATTCCTATTTGACATTTGTTCTCTTTCCCCAGTAGGTCATGTATTGTTATTCTCTGAAATGTATTGGTTTAATATTTGCAGTGTTGTCTTTTGATAGGTAGAGTATGGTGCTTTGTGAGTCCTGGTAGTGCCGTTACGATACGGTGGGTTTGCTATGGGTTCTAAATGGGCAGTGTTTGTAGTAGTTTGTAATGTGCCTGGCGGTTGGCACTGGATTATAGTAATGTAGAAATCTTTTAGTCTTTCTTTATACATACACTCATTAAGAGGCATGTTTACTAAAAGTTAGTGTATGGTAATATTATGTAAATATTTATGCAAATGAGGTTTCTTATGCAAATGAGGCCCCGCGTCTTATGCGGCCCGCGGGTTACTTTACAAGTCCTCATTTGGCCCTCAAAGCAGTTTGAGTTTGAGACCCCTGGATTAGAAAGTAGCTCGGGTGGTGGGTGCAAGGTCAGTGTTTAGAAGCCCAAAGATGAGTATCTGACCATTATGTCACCGCTACACTCAAAGCGATGGTTACACATCAACCTATGGAGAGTGGAATGATATGCCCTTAAGCAACAGATTGCAGCCAAAAGGGCATTGCTCTGTATTAATTTAAGGGAGTGGATAAATCTCAGCTACAATTTTTTTCTGTTGTGGAACAAGCTTCCTGTAGAAATTAGGTCAGAACTGAACACTTTCTCCTTTCATAAGATGAAACATGGGATTTGTTTGTTATGTTCATTATCCACTGAAGACAAATTATTTGATCAAGCCCATAGAAACTGATATTAGGAATTGCCTTGGAAAGTTAAATGGAAGTGGGGGACACTTTCTTAGTTGAATTGCAGATAGAATGGCAGATCAGCTTATGGGCAGGACTGAAAACAAGAAAATGGTCAGCTACAGTATGCTGAGTGCCTCATTTGGGCCGGAGGCAATTGACAATCTTTTGCTTTACAATTAATTTCATAGTACGAGCGTATATGATGGCAGATAAAGACCAGCATGGTCCATCTAGTCTGCCTAGCAAGGCGGCAAGAGTTAAAAAGGTTCCCGTGGTGATCCAGGAAAATACAGACCGGTGAGCCTGACGTCAGTACCGGGAAAAATGGTGGAAACCATCATAAACAACAAAATTACTGAACATGTAGATAGTCATGATCTAATGGGAGACAGCCAACATGGCTTTAGCCAAGGAAGGTCTTGTCTACTAATCTGTTATGTTTTTTTGAAAGTGTGAATAAACAGGTGGACAAAGGTGAGTCAGTTGATATAGTGTATCTGGACTTTCAGAAAGCTTTTGACAAGGTCCCTCATCAGAGACTTTTGGCAAAACTAAAAGGTCATGGGATAGGAGGTGATGTACTATTGTGGATCAGGAACTGGTTAAAAGATAGAAAGCAGAGGGTAGGGCTAACTGGCCAGTTTTCCTAATGGAAAAAAGTGAATAGTGGAGTACCCCAGGGATCTGTGCTGGGTCCGCTGCTTTTTTTACATATTCATAAATGACCTGGAAATAGGAATAACGAGTGAGGTTATCAGATTTGCAGATGACACAAAACTATTCAAAGTTGTTAAAACCCATGAGGATTGTGGAAAATTTCAAGAGGATTCTGATAAATTGGAAGACACTGCATCCAAACAGCAGATGAAATTTACTATGAACAAGTGCAAAGTTATGCACCTAGGGAAGAACAACCCAAACTATGGTTACACGATGCAAGGTTCCACATTAGGAACCATCACCCAGGAAAAAGATTTAGGCATCATCGTGGATAACATGTTAAAACCCTCGGCCCAGTGTGCAGTGGCGGCCAAGAGAGCAAATAGAATGCTAGGTATGATAAGGAAAGGAATGGAAAATAAAACAAAAGATATTATAATGCCTCTATATCGTTCCATGGTGAGACCGCACCTTGAATAGTGTGCGCAATTCTGGTCATTGTACCTTATAAAGGATATAGCATTATTAGAAAAGGTACAGAGAAGAGCAACCAAAATGGTAAAGGGGATGGAAGGATACCCCTATGAAGAAAGGCTAAAAAGGTTAGGGCTCTTTAACCTGGAAAAGAGACGGCTGAGGGGAGATATGATAGAGGTCTATAAATTAATGAATGGAGTGGAATGGGTAAACGTAGATCGATTGTTTATGCCATCAAAATATAGAAAGACTAGAGGACATGCAATGAAGCTACAGGGTAACCTATTTAAGAGAAAATATTTTTTCACTCAACGTGTAATCAAACTCTGGAATTTGCTACCGGAAGATGTAGTAAAAGCTGTTAGTGTAGCCGGGTTTAAAAAAAGGCTTGGACAAGTTCCTGGAGGAAAGGTCCATAAATCATTATTAAAGTGGACCCAGAATATCCACTGTTTTCCCCAATACAAGCATTGTGGAACCTGTGTCTTTTGGGGAAACTGCTAGGTACTTATGACCTAAATTGGCCACTGTTGGAAACAGGATACTGGGCTTGATGGACCTTGGTCTGACCCAGTATGGCATATCTTATGTTCTTATGAGTAGGTGCACCTGCCACTGTGCAGGTCACCATTCCCCATACCTTTGTTTAGGGTGCCCCACTTTGGTGGTCTTTTTGGCCAGGAAGACAGTCTAGAAATAATATTCTAGTTATCTGGACTGACCAATGCAGAACTTCCCAAATCTGTCCTGGGGTCCCCTATAGCTGACAGGGGACCCCAGGCCAGGTTTGCATCTAATTACAATAACACAGAACTCTGAAACCTGGAGCGCTGGATCTCTGTAGCTCAGTCAGTCACTTGCCTGTTCTATCATCACAAACAGTGCAAAATATTTCTTGCTAGGAATTGGGCAATCATGTGGTCCGTCTTGTACAAGCTATACACACAAAATTCCTACCAGGCCAGAGTATGTTTTAGTCCAGTTAATGTAGTTGAATATTCATTTTCTAGCATTCTGGAGAGAGTGAAGAAGTCTAAAATAGCCTTATATGGTCATTTTATGTTGTCTAAATATTTCCAATGACAGAATTGAAATTTGTTGCTATAACTTCACATAGAAAGGCTGAAAGCATGCTTCACCGCAATCCAAACACATTGTTTTACTGCTTCACTTAAACTCTCGGTAAACACTAACAGTCACAATTAACAAAAAATGGAATAGTCTTGATAAAATGACAAGAAGAACCACAGTAAAGAATTAACCTTGCTACAAAGAATATTCCAATGTGTTTTTTCCTAGAGATTTTTCCTAATTCCAATTCAGCAAATAAGATGAGTTATCATACACTGCGAAAACTAAACAGATTGTTCTTGAAAAAAGAAAAAAAAAAAAAAAAACCTTTGCCATATTTACAGTTCCTTGTAAAAACAAACAAAACTATTCACATTCTGTTGTCTAAAAAATACAAAATGAAAATATACTGAAGTAGGAGTTTCTCTAATCTATGCAACACATGCTACACTTGTCCTGACAGCATAAATCTTCACAACCTTTGTAGAGCTATACTCAAATTAGCTGAGTTTCCAAAAGGTGCCATAATAAGGCCCATAATAAGTTAAATAGAGCCCCTGGTTGCCTTGTTTGTTAGCTGCGAGTGTGTATGTTTTCTTCAGGACAATACGGATGAAAAAGTAGCCTAAGGGTTACAGAGGTGGGCTGAGAACCAGGGAAACGAAGTTTCAAATCCCACTTTCACTCCTTGTAATCTTGGGCAAGTTACTTAACCTATCATTGCCTCAGGTACAAACATAGATTTTATCTCTGGATGCAAGACGCAGCTGGGTTCTATTGTTAGTTTGTTTTTCAGACAACCAGTGAAATACTTTCACTCTTATTGAAATCTGTTCACAAGACAGGTCTGCTTTTAGCTGTTAATACAATACACAGAATAAATTTAAAGGCATGTTTATTTATATTTCCTTGTACTAGAAAAGCATGCACCACTGATTTAAGAAATGCAGAAACAGGAAATAGCAGATAAACACCATAAAGCCTATGTAGTCTGCCTATCCATACCAATTACTACACTCTACAGTCCGTTCCTCTCCCTTGAAGATTCTCTGTGCTTCTCCCATATTTTCTTGGATTCAGATTGAGGACATCCTAGTACCATGATCTTCACTATTTTTCAAGTGGGGCTGCTTTGGCAACAAACCTTCAGTGTGAAAGTCAGAACCATCACTGGACCATCAAAGTGGTCGATGCCCTTGACAGGTGCCCCTCCAATGATGTGGCTGACTGGTTGCTCCTCTCAGCCCATCTCCCCCTACACACACTCTTCCCTCAGCTCATCTCGCAACATACTCTCTCCCATACAATCTTCACCAATATACCTTTCTCTCCAAATACATCCCAGTCATTCTAAGCTTCACCTGCCTTTCCCAGCTGGCAGCCTCCACCATCCTATCCCAAGCCCCATGCTTTCACCTCCAGTCCATTTGTAAATCCCCTCCCCCCCCTTCACTTCTGCAGAGGGCTTCTGTGGGCGCTGCCTATGAAACAATAGATCTGCTTTCTTTCTGCATTATGTGACTTTGTGAGGCTAAGCCATACAGTTCCCAAAACTGCTGTGCTATTTTTATTTTCTCATGAGACTATCACATGCGTTTCGGCATCATATAACTTAAACTCCCTATGAAGTGTTCAATGCTGAAAGAAAAACCAACAGTCTTCCAGACTCTGGAAAAGGTTGAGAGAACGTATACATTTGATGAGGAGGTTTGATTGGAATCACAACTCGCTCCTGGTTCTTACAATGAAGAACACTGTCCAGATGATACGTTCACTTAAGTCACAACAAAACAACCTTACTTGCATTGCAACTGTTAAATGAGATTACAGTTAGTATCAGAGAAACCGCTGATTTGCTGATAAGTGCTAAAACTGCATCAGCTCACTTCCTTAAAAAAAATAATAATGCACATGATGAATGGATTAATGACATTTTACAAGTTCCTTCTTGATGATGACATCTCTAGAGCTAAAGACAAGAGACTCTAATCAGTCAGGCATTCAAACACAAAATAGATATCTTCATCATAGTTTTTTCTATAAGCTCAAGGCCAAGTCCACCCTGCCAGATTTGCCAATTAACCAATATGTTCTTATTTATAAAAGAGTTATTTTTCAATTTGGCAGTCAGCCAAGGGTAACTTTTTTCAGCCAAAGATAAGAACAAAAATTTGCTTGTATGCATAAGCAGAATGTTTCAAAGGCATTAAGGGGCATGTTACTAAAGGTCAACATGAATTAAGTGCCACTGCGCCCATAGAAATAAAAGGGTTCTGGCCACTTAACGCATTTTAATTTCATTAACATGCATTAAATCCTCTAGTAAACATGCCCCCAATGGTTGTCCCCAACCATCCCTATAAATGGTCTCCTGGCATACAATTCACTATTCAACATTTGACAAACAGAAGAGGAGCAGACTATATACTATTACTCTAGCTCAGTGGTTCTCAAATCTATCCTGGGGAAGCAACAGCTGGTCAGATTTTATATTACATCGTATGCAAAACTCATAGTATATGACGGCAGATAAAGACCAGTATGGTCCATCTAGTCTGCCCAGTAAAGTGGCTATAGTAAGTGTACCTGCCGCTCCATGCAGGCCAATCCTCTCTATTTGTTGAGGCATAAGAAATAGTTAAGTTTATTTTGATTTTATTCTCTTGCTATAAAAGGGGTCCACTGTGTCTGTCCCACGCCATTTTGAATTCCGTCACTGTATTTGCCCCCACCACCTCCATCAAGAGAGCATTCCAAGCATCCACCACACTTTCGATGAAAAAGTATTCCCAGACATTGCTTTTAAGTTTACCTCCTTGCAGCTTTAATTTTATGCCCTCTAGTTTTACAGCTTCCCCTTCTTTGAAAGAAGTTTGTTTGTTCTTTAAAACCCTCTAAGTATTTAAACGTCTATATCATATCTTCTCTGTCCCTCTCTCTAGTGTATACATATTTAGGTCTTCAAATCTCTTTTCATACATCTTCTGGTGAAGGTTCCAAATTATTTTGGTTGCCTTCATTTTAAGTCTTTATATCCTTTGTAAGATATGGTCTCCAAAACTGAACACAATACTCCAAGCGAGGCCTCACCAATGACTTGTACAGGGGCATTAATACCTCCTCCTTCCTGCTGGTTATTCTTCTCTGTATACAACCAAGCATCCTTCCAGCTTTGGCCATTGTCTTGTCACATTGTTTAAGTTCCTGAAAATCCTGATCAGTTGGCACTCCAAGGACAGATTTGGGAACCACTTCCTTAGCTAATTGGTTTCAGTAATTTGCCATGACCTTCTCCATCATGCAGCCTTCACATGGCAGCTGTAGCTTATGTCCTTGCCACTTGCCACTGCCAGACTGACTTCAAAGCAGCAGAGCTTTCTCATCTATGTGGAAATATAGTTTCGTGTGCCAAATCAAGACCTGCACAAACCTGAAACCATGTTTTTGTCTGCATTTCTAAAGCCAATGTCTAGTTTCATGGCACCACTGAATTCTCCTCAGGTACAGGCAGAACTGCTCACAAATTACCTAATCTAGCACATCAGAGAACATAAGGAATGACTTAAAATGGCCAAAAATGCTATTCATTTGAATACTGTTAAACACACATCAACAGGTCTTCCTAAGCCTACCCTAGGAACCCCCCAGCCTGCTGAGTTTTCAGGATACCCATAATGCATATGTAAATGTCTCATGCATATTAATTATGGGTAGCCTGAAAACCAGAGTGTGTGCACTATCCGAACGCAAGAAGGTGCTGAAATTCTTAATGGATAGACAGACCAGTTGGAAATGTGCCTTTTCCAAAGGACACTAAGAGACATGTTTAATAAGCCCTGCGCTGGTAACACGCTTGTGGGCCACGTCGCCAGTGCAGGGTTTTAGTTAACTGCAGGAGGCATGTACATCTATGCCTGTGCACATAGCGCAAGATGCTTTAATGCAGCGAAGAGGCCACAGGTGGAAACGCCACCCATTGAGGCGGCGTTAGTTGCACCCACGCTATTGGCATCAAATGTAGTTAGTGTGGCCCACTAAGACCAATGTTCCCTCTAATTTTCTGTAGGCTGTGTGCGCATAAAATATCAGCTGTGCAGCTTTTGAAGGAAGGTTAAATTTTTGTGCGCCAAATAACACTCGAAGTTATATACTTTAAAATTTAACTACACTTCAGAATACAGTATGTACACCACATTGATTTTAATCAAATTAAATGAAAATAGACGATTACTAAATAAAGCGGAAAATTTCTAGTAATTACAATCACAACTTTTAAATTTTAAGACGTCTGTGTTGTTTTCAAAGCCGTAATATTTGTGCGCTCTGCTGTAAAGTATGTGCACTCACTCGGCGAGGTGTGTGCGCGCGCACACGCGCACAGCTTAGAGGGAACAGTGACTAAGACCCATGCTAGCTGCAACTCACCAAGAATGTCCCCATCCCACCCAGTCCCTGGTCTGATGTATGCTATGAGGGTAGCGGGTCTCTGCTCTACATTTTAGTGCAGCACCAAAACCGCATGCTAACCGCACGCTACCCTGCTAGTGCACTTTAGTAAACACGCCCTGAAGAGTTGCATTAGAGCGAGTACTCCTGAGGGAGTAAAGAGTAATTAGACCTTACCTGCTAATTAGCATTCCTATATTGACTCCAGTCCAGTCCCTTTACTTCTGGGTTGTGTACCCCTTCTAGCAGCAATGGAGACTGAACTCTTCATTATTCTGATGATCCTCCAGTATAAATACCACTGGCTCCTCCCACCAGATTCAGTATTCTATTGACAAAGCAGACTCAACGGAGAGACAGTAAAACAACAAAACAACTTTAACTTTCCTTTAACTCCCACCCGGCACTTAACTTGCGAAAACAATTCTCCTCCCATCCTCCTGGAGAGAAGACCTTTTCGCCCCTCCCCAAGAGGTGAAGGAGTACCTGAACCAAGAATTGAACGTAAGCAATCTCTCTATTACCTTTGCACGGACACCATAATCCTCCGAAGAAAATGGCACAGCGGATTCCCGCTTCTTGACTTACCTGTGCCCTTCGGGTCGCCCATTACCTGAAAACTGGGTGGGAACAAGGGACTGGACAGGAGTCCCTATAGGAACGCTAATTAGCAGGTAAGCTCTAATTACTCTTTCCTAGGTGTTCTTCCAGTCCAGTCCCTTTACTTCTGGGATGTAACAGAGCAGTTCAACGCTGGGCGGGACCAGACAGTGTGGCCCGAAGCACCGCTGACCCAAACTCCGCATCCTCCTTAGCATGAACATCCAACCGATAAAATTTAGCAAAGGTATGCAGAGAAGACCAAGTCGCCGCCTTGCAAATCTCCAAAGGCAGGGCCAAACTAAACTTGGCCCATGACGTAGCCAAACCCCAGTTAGAACGGGCCCGGAAACTTCCAGGAACCGGTCTACCCCTCTGAATGTACGCCGCTGCAATGCCTCTTTGATCCATCTGGAAATGGTCCCCTTGGACACCGCCTCCAAACAACACAAACAACCGTTCCGACTTACGGAATGGCGAAGTGCACTTCAAGTAACGCCTCAAAGCTCTTCTCACGTCAAGTTTGTGGAGACGAAATCCTCTGACCCATTCCCTGCCCCCGAGAAGGTGGGAAGGGAAACTGATTCACATGAAACGGCGACACCACCTTGGGTAAGGAAGGAATGGACCGTCCGCAAAACCACCTTCTCTTTGAAAAATGAAAGAAAGGGCGGACGGCACGACAGCACTTGAAGTTCAGAAACGCGCCTAGCCGAACAAATCACTACCAAAAACACTGTCTTAAGCGTCAAGTCCTTCAAAGAGGCTCGCTCCAGAGGCTCGAATGGATGACCAGCCAGAATATTCAAAACAAGATTAAGATCCCAGGGAGGGACCGCCAATGCTCCCTGAGGATGAACCCGCCTCACCGCCCTCAGGAACCTACCTACATCCGGGTGCTGTCCTAGAACCTTGCCCTTAATCTTGCCCCTGTAACAAGAAATGGCCACTACCTGCACCCAAAGAGAACTGGCAGCAAGCCCTTTTTCCAAGCCTGCCTGCAAAAATTCCAACACTTCAGGAATAGCAACTGACAGAGGACGTTTATTCCGGTCCGCACACCAGCCCTCAAAAATGCGCAAGACCCTCACATAGGAGAGACAAGTAGAACGCTTGCAAGCCTTCAACAAAGCGGAAATTACTGCACCGGAATATCCACACCTGCTCAACCGTGCCCTTTCAATAGCCAGGCCATAAGGGAGAACCAATCCACTTGCGGCATCCGTAAGGGACCCTGGAACAAGAGATCGTCCCTTACCGGCAGCCACCATGGCTTGTCGGCCACCAGCCTTACTAGATCGGCATACCACGGGCGACGTGGCCAATCTGGAGATATCAGATCACCCACCCCCGGTGGGTTTCCACCCTCTGAAGGACCTTTCCTATTAGTGCCCACGGAGGAAACACATAAAGCAGCCCCTCCGCGGGCCACTGCTGTACCAGAGCATCCAGCCCCTCTGACATCCTTTCCCTTCTTCTGCTGAAGAAGCGGTGGACTTGGTTGATTCAAACCTTGCCATGAGATCCATGATGGGCGGTCCCCAACGCCGCTCCACCTGTTCATACACCTGATGGCAGAGCTCCCATTCTCCAGGATCCACTTTGCGCCTGCTCAGGAAATCCGCTTCGACATTTTCCACTCCGGCCACATGCTGTGCCGATAGCGCCTCCAGATGAGCTTCGGCCCACATCAACAGCTCCTCTGCCTCTTCCTCCAGAAACAGGCTGCTTGTGCCGCTCTGCCGGTTGATATAGGCTACCGTGGTCACGTTGTCTGAAAATACCCAGACTGCCTTCCAGTGGAGCCACTGCTCAAAGGCCCGGAGCACTAGCAACACCGCTCGCATCTCCAATCTGTTGATGGACCACTGGGCTTTGGCCGTCGTCCATGTCCCTTGCGCTAATCTTCCCTCGCAGTGAGCCCCCCTGCCCGACAAATTGGCATCCGTCGTCAACTGCAACCAACTTGGGGACTCGAGAGGCATGCCTCTTTCCAAATTTCCCACCTGGAGCCACCACTGAAGACCTTCCCTGGCCTCGAGGACATGGGAGACACACCGACAGGGACTGACATTGATGAGACCAACGACGGAGCAGAGCGCGCTGAAGAGGTCTCATGTGCGCTCTGGCCAAAGGAACTAACTCGATCGCCGCTGCCATCGTCCCCAGACTTCATGGTTAAAAGCTGCCAAATCAGAATCCTCAGCCCCGTGGCCGGCTGAACCGGCAAAAACACCCTTGCTTTGACTGTGTCAAACCTTGCACCAAAATACTCTATCACCTGGGATGGTTCCAGTCTGCTTTTTGTCAGATTGATAACCCACCCCAGACTCCGAAGGAGTTCTACTACAGCACAGTTACTTACCTGTAACAGGTGATCTCCGGGAACAGCAGGAATAAGTCTTCACATATGGGTACGTCGGTACCGATGGAGTCTGCGCGGGAACGCTTCCCAGCGTCCAATCAGAAAGCTTTTGGAAGCATCCCAACACGCCTACATGCTGCCTTCCCGCCTTCCCAACTGCCTCTCCTCAGTTAAGTTTTAAAGCTGAGACAAAGAGAGAGAGCAAGGAAGGGAAAGATAGAGATAGAGAAATGCAACTCCTAGGGGAGGTGGGTGGGTTGTGAAGACTTATTCCTGCTGTTCCCAGAGATCACCTGTTACAGGTAAGTAACTGTGCTATCTCCAGGAACAAGCAGGAATGAGTCTTCACATATGGGGACTCCCAAGCTCAGATGCCTGGAGGGAGTCCTAGCATGTTGCAAGTCTAGAACGAGCCATGCTATTCCTCAGGACCTCAGGCATCCTGGGGATGGAGGGTAGGAGTTGAATACAGAAAAGGAGCTGTGGAACAGCTGGCTAGAACAGGGCTTCAAAAGGGGAAGACCTTATATCGAGGGCATTTAGTAGTGAAATATTGTAATCTGGGCCTCCCTTGTTGGCATTGCACAAGTGCACTGAGCTACATATGGATCTGATAGAAGAGCCAGTGAATGTGCTCAAGGGGTACCTCACTGAGAAGTAGAGGTAATAAAGTAGAATAAAAACAAGTGGAGGTCAGAACCCTTCAGGGTGAGAAATAGCCCCAGGGGAAAAACTGGGGTAGTATGAGAGGTAGAGCTTCAGCGGAGACGCAGAAGTATTATTAAAGAAAGCTGAAGCTGTTTTGGTCCAAAAATAGTACAAATCTAGGACCAAGAGAAAAAATGAGTCTGACCTAACTGGACTGAGGTTGGAATCAGTCCATGTAGGGAAGAAAGGGTATGGAGACCCTTGTATCTGATAAGAAAGTAAGGACAGACTCAGGAGCGCTAAGCTTTAGAGCAAATGAAGCTCCGCAATGTCTTTCCTAAATGGGGTCAATTAGGAAAGAAAAAGGGTACATGGAGAGCTTCAGGAGTACCTAACCTGAAAAGGTTATGGTAAGGAAAAAGATTGTTAATTACCACAGGGAGTGGTTATAGGTGTAGTCCCCTAAGTATGCTGGCACAGCATTGATAGGGGTAGTGCCCATCTGTCAGGATCATATAGGAATGTAAGGATATCTGAACGTAACAGACAGATAGATCTGTATCCATCTACTTATCTATCTAAAAATATATCTCATATCTATAAATATATGTTGTTGTTAAGTGCCGTCGAGTCGGAGTCGACTCATGGCGACCCTCTGGATAGCTATCCTAAATTGTGTTCGGTCTTCAGTCAGGCGGCTCATTGTTGAGAGACTGGTACCTGTAGCTGCTGTTATTGTATCGATCCATCTCATTGCTGGCCTTCCTCTTTTGTATTGACCTTCTATCTTGCCAAGCATAATGTCTTTCTCTAATGATCTCTCTCTCCGCATGATTATATATTGAAATATATACACATATAGGGTATATATGCATATATCTATAAAGAGATATGTATGGGCAGACGACCCTCAGATATATATATATATATATATATATATACCTAGACGAAATAGGTAGGCATATAGACACATGTCTCCAGGCATATGGATGGAGAGATGTCCATAGAACCCCAACCCCTCTAGGGATATAGGGAGAGAGGAAGGTTCATCTGACAGCAAGAAGGTTGATACCTGCTTGAATAGGTAAATAGAGAATCCTCTTTTCCTGGTTATGACTGGCAGAGTCAGAGGAAAGGTCTCACTGTCAAGAAGGCTGAATTCTTTGCAGAATTTGAGCTCTTGAATAACCAGGATGGCTTACGTGAAAATGGCAGAGGATAACGTCAGTCTGCAGACAGGAAGTCCAGATATCTCCAGAATTGCAGTATGGAAATTGGATAGAGGAGGCCTCTGGAGGAGAATACCCTAGTGATCCGCGTATGAGGGCAAGATGGGTATTAAGCATCCTCTAGCTGCCATTGGAGAAATTTATCTCTGACGAGAAGACTCAAGGAGATATGGGCCAAGCCAGGGATTTGGCCCTCCTTTAGACTTTCACGTAATGAAAGGCCTGAGGCTTATGCCTCAAAAGAGATTTACGATAAGATGGAAAGGGCAGGGAATACCCGCCAGACATGACTGGGGGAACCCCCTCCCCCTAACCATCTGGGGTTATCTGCTAGGCAAGAAACTAATGCTCTCTAGCAAGGGCCCATAGTGCAAAGCTACTCTGTAGAGATGCAGAGAGCATGCTGCAGGTTGTTTAGAAGAAAAAGCTGACGGTAGAAAACCAGCAGGTGACCAGATATTCTGCCAAAGCAAAGAATAGAAGTTAACCAACCAGACTGTGATAATAGGGTTTCCCAAACAAGGTTAATAACCTGTTTGGGACTTAGCACTGAGGCTAGGAGAATTGCTAGTGGAGGGGAAGCCCTGGTTGCGTAGAGAACACAACCAGTGGCTTAACCACTAGGAATTGCTGTATCTGCAGCAACTACCAGGGCAGCATAGAAAAATTTCTTTTCCCTCTTCCTTTTCTTTTTAGATTGGGAAAAAGAAACAGTCCTGATAGGACTTTCTATTGTCTGATGAGCTGCCCTAAGGTAACAAGGGGGAGAAACAACTCCAGAAGGGAGAATCCCCCAGTAGAACAGGTAGAGGACTATAGGAGCTTACCGGTGTAAAAGAACCACTCTTACAACCAAATGTTGTAGAAAGAGGGAGGTAAGACAGAGTTGCAAGAGACCGACTATGGAGGAAGTCTCTGACAGGTGATGAGACATGCCAGTACAGGGAAACAACTGTCCATTGATAGTTGTTACCTCTCTTTCCTTCAAGAGGAAGAGGAAACTGTTAAGTATGGGCATGACCATCATAAAGACTCTTAGAAAAAAAGATGTCTCATGAAGAGATATCTAGGTAGGTTAGGATAAATTTAGTGCAGATACTGCCAGTGAAAGAGCAGACTGCCACCCTAACCACCAACCAAGAGGGACAATGATCTATTTGAAACCCTGTGACTGCTGGGTTTGTTGACCCTGTTGAGGTTGTGGATTCTTCAGACCAGGGCAATGTTTCCCCTGTTTGGGAGCATCTGTATGATGGGCAGATGATGGGTAAAACCTTCTCCCCCTAGGGGAAGAAAGTTTGGTAGGACATTTCCTACCTACTGGGAAAGAAGAAGGCGTAGAACAGCCTCTGGAAAAAGGAAAGTCAGTGGATAACTGAGTAACCTGGAGTAAAGACTCCTTGTTGAAGAGATTTTCTCCAGTGCAAGGAGTATTTCCCAGTCTTTCTTGTGCCCATTTGTCCAAGGCTGAAGCTTGAAGCCAGGCTCTACGTCGTGCCCCTATAGCTACAGCAGAAGTCCTGAAAACAGACTCAAAGGAGTCTAGGGCAGCACGAGTAAGAAACAGAGATATTTTGAGTATGACTAACCAGTGAGGAATAGTCTTTACTCCTGGGCTCTTGAAGAAAAGGAGTCAAAAGATGTAATTTTTTTGTGACCTCCTCAAGAGATAGACCCATATAAAAAATATATGAGAGAATTCTTGCTGAAAGCATGGATGTCTGGAAGGTTTGACGTCCAAAGGCATCTAGTGTCTTAGACTCACGACCTGGCAGACAAGAAGAGTGCTTTTTATTACTCTTCACTCGCCTCATTGCTGATTCTACCACAATGGAATGATGAGGAAGTTGAGTCTTTTGAAACCCTGGAGAGGGGGGCACCTGATATAGGAGATCAGTTGCTCTGGAAGATGGGGGTACCTTTAAAGGAGCTTCCCACATTCGTAGAAGGAGATCCTGCAAAGAATGATGCAAAGGAAGCATTGCTAGGAACAGAGAGGTATTCTGTATTCCCTTGTGTAGGATCTTGTCCAGGAATAGGAATGGCAAGTGATTTTGCCATATCCAGGAGGAAAGTCTGGAAAGAAGGATCCCCAGAACTTCCCTTGGATAGGCTAGATCTGATGAAGAACTAGCGTTGGCACAGAGGGATCTATTCAAGTATATAGGAAGAGAAGATCCTGAATGGTGCAGTATGGGATCCTTAGATGGTGGTCGCTGGTACTGCAGGTCAGAACCAGCGACAGTCGGTAACAGATCGTCCATGCTAGGGATCGATTCCAAACTCGGCATCGAGGGAAGCGAGCCTGACGAGAGAAGCATGGAAGGTACCGACAGCAATGGTACTGTGGATATCGGTACCGACCTCGGTACCGTATCTGATACCGGTGGATGAAGACCAGCCGGTGGCAACTCTAACGGTATCGGAGGAACCGAGAGTTGCGGATCCGAATTATCGGAACCGAGCCTTCAGTACCGACGGGAGTAGGTACCAAGGCGAGTCGGTACCCAGTCCTCCAGACTGGAGATCGATTCGAGACTCGGCATCGAAGGAAGCGAGTCTATAGATGCACGTCTGGAGGGTACCGACGTCGGTACTAGTATCTGTGTCGGTACCGATACTGGAAGGTCGATCTGGAGCGTATCCACCGGCCCCGCAGGTACCGAGGACACCAGACGACGATCCTTGGTGAGGAATGTTTCATCCAACACCAATGCCGATGCCGGGGTATCGGTACCGCTCGAAGCGGATGCCGCCACCACCGGGCATGGCTCAGGTATGTTCTGTGAGGGGTGAACCTCAGGAACAACCTGAAACCCCACACAGGCTTTGGAGGCCGAAGACTCCCACCGGGGTTTTGAAGCCAGTGGATTCTCGAGGACAAAGCCATAGGCATCTCTATGCTGTGCATGAGAACTGCCGCTCGAGGACTGGCTAGTCTTAACAGACTGTTTTTGGGTTACCTGATCCTGTGTAGAAGACGATATGGTCGGTGCCCTGAAATTGGAGGGGGACCGCGTGTCGAGGGGAACTCGATGTTGAAAATTTCTACTCACAATACTAATTGCCCGAGGGCTCCAGAGGAAAATAGTTAGGACCCAAGCAGGTTAGACACCAATTGTGAGTGTCTAAAAATAAAGTTGTACCGCCACAGTTTGTACATTTCTTGGGGAAAGTGACTGGCGGTTCCATGAAGGAAAATGGAGAGGCCTAGAAGGCCTGAGAACCGTGAGACACTAAGGAAGAAAAAAATATTCCTTAAAAAGGAAAAAATTTTACAAGAAAAGAAAAAAGAAACACCGGCGGTACCGGTGGCGTCGGGGAAGGCAGCCGCGACCACAAGAAAACTAAAAAAATAAAAGAAGAATTTTTTCTGTGGTGACAGGAGGACGTCCTGCCGGCTCCGTGGAAAAACAAAAACTGAGGAGAGGCAGTTGGGAAGGCGGGAAGGCAGCACGCCGGCATGTTGGGATGCTTCCAAAAGCTTTCTGATTGGACGCTGGGAAGCGTTCCCGCGCAGACTCCGTCGGTACCGACGTACCCATATGTGAAGACTCATTCCTGCTTGTTCCTGGAGATCCTGTCTATCACCTTCTGCCTCTCCTCCTCGGACTTGGCCCGAATCAACCAGTCGTCGAGGTACGGGTGAACCAAAATACCTTCCTTGCGCAGCGCTGCCGCCACCACCACCATCACCTTGGTGAAGATGCGGGAAGCTGTTGCTAGGCCAAAGGGCAAGGCCTAAAACTGAAAATGTCCCCGAGGAACTGCGAAACGCAGGAACTGCTGGTGAGACTCACAAATCAGAATATGCAAGTACGTCTCCATCAGATCGAGAGAGGACAAAATGCTCCCTGCCGCACCGCTACTATTACCGATCTCAAGGTTTCCATGTGGAAATGAGGCACTCGGAGACACCGATTGACCTGCTTCAAGTCGAGAATTGGCCGAAAGGTTCCCTCCTCCTTTGGTACCACAAAGTAGATGGAGTATCGACCACAGCCACACTGGTCGCTGGGCACCGGCATGACCGCCTCTAATTCCAGCAATCGGTCCAGAGTTTATTCTACCGCTGCTCTCTTCACTTGTGATCTGCAGGGAGACTGAACAAGCGATGGGACCACCAGAGATGCCAATTCAAGAGTGTAGCCGTCTCGAATTACCTCCAGAACCCATTGATCGGACGTGACCCAGGTCCAGGCGGGGGAAAAATGCCGCAAATGCCCCCCTACCGGTACCACCCCGACCTGGACCCCCCTCACTTCATTGTGACTTCCTGAGGGCCGAGGTAGAGGAAGAAGACCCAAACCCTCTTCCTGTCCCCCGAAATCCCTGGAAGGCCTGTCCTTGTGATGGAAAATGTCCCCTTTGAAAAGGAGAGAACCACGATGCACAAAATTTTCTGGGCCTCCCGTAGCTGCGCCCTAGTAGAAGTGGAAGGACGAGATTGCTTCTGCCCATCCTTGGGCAGTCTACTACCCTTGGATTCTCCCAAATCCTTCACCAGTTTATCCAGGTCCTCCCCGAACAGGAGCTTTCCCTTGAAGGGAAGCTTACTAAGGCGAGCCTTAGAAGAATCATCCACCACCCAGTTCCGTAGCCAAAGGTACCGACAGGCCACGACCACCGAAGCCATGTTCTTTGACAAGCTTCTGACCAGGTCATACTGGCTATCCGCCAGATAGGCTACCCCAAACTCGATTCTTTCCGCTTCCCCTTGCAAATCGCCAGGAGGGTCGCCAGGCAGCTGGAGCTGTTGCGACCAGCGCAGACAAGCCCATGCAACCCACACCCCACAAACCGAGACCTGAAGAGCCAGAGCACTAATATCAAATGCTAGATTCAGTAAAGTGTCCAGCTTCCGCTCCTGGGGATCCTGCAGAGCCGCGCTGCCTTCCACCGGAATAGTTGCCTTCTTGGTCACAGCCGAAACCACCACGTCCACCCTAGGCGAATGCAACAGCTCCCTATCGGACTCCGGCAAAGGATACAAGCGGGCCATGGACCGGACTCCCCTTAACGCCGAATCCGGCTGGTCCCATTCTTCTTGAATCATCTTCCTGACCACCCAGTGGACTGGGAAGACTTTCTGCAATTTCCTTACTGCCTGAATAAGAGGATCCTCCAATGCTTCGTCCTCCCCTGGCACCCCCGGGACCATACTGAGTACCTTCAAGAACTCTGCGATCAAAGCCGGCAACTTCTCCCAGCGAAAGACCCGCACAATCCTAGCTCTCTGTTCATCTTGGATCTTGCCCTCTTCGAGTTCCTCTTCTTCTTCCCCAAGTTTCGGCTCCGAAATCTCCTCTTCACGGTCCCCCGCTAGCTTCTGCCACTTAGGCGGTATAGCAGACTCAGCTTCACTAAGCCCGCTACCTCTCTTGGGTGGACCGTCCTGTCCTCCCTGCTTCTGCTCCTGCTGACGCAGACAGAATGACTTATGGAGAAGCAGCACGAACTCTGGGGAGAAGTCTCCCAAGCCTTCCCTTCCTGAGCCGCCGCCGCCGCAGAAGAAGTACCAGGAAGGGGTTGGGTCTGGGTTTGCTGCTCGGAGACCGCAGCCACAAGACTCTCTGACCCTAGCCTTGGCCTTACCTCCTCCCCCAACTCCTGAGCGGTGCCAGCCATTGGGTCCAGTCCCACACTAGTCTGGCAATCCTGTTCCACAGAGGCGGCTTCTGACACACACCCCCTGCAGATGCCTGCCTCTGAGACTGTACCTCGCCTTGTGCCACACACTAGGCACTGAGGCCTAGCCGGCATAATGGAGTTACTGCCCCAATGGCACCTGGTACCAAGGCTCAGCCTAAGCCAAAACAAAATATCAGAAGAAAAACAAAACCCCATGATACTTTTTTTTTTTTTTAAACCAGGGTCTGATTCCTGTGCCGGGAGCAAGCTTAACCACACACCCCAGACCTGCTAGGCCAGGAAGCGCCAAAAAACGCGCGAAGGAAAAAGGCAGCAAAACTCCACTCTCCCCTCCCTCCCCCCACGGCGACACCTACCTCTGATGAGAGACGGTGAACACCACCGGGCGGCAGGCACTTCCGCAGCTCTGTTCCACGCGGCTCGCTGCCAAAACTGCCGCTTCTTTATCTGCGCCGCTGACTGCCAAATCCCGCCCTCATGCTCAGCCTCCACGAGGGCTTCGGTCACAAGATGGGATCAGTGCGGCAGACAGCAGAAAACATCTACCACTGCCCCAACAGCCCTAAGGCTTTCCTTCCAGGCGGCTCCTCACCTCCGAAGGGCTCGGGAGGTGCCTCTCCTCTCTTTAGTGAAGCTCCTTGCTAGGCCCCGTGCCTAAAGGAGAGAAGGGAGGGGGGGGGAAGCTCTCCATCTAGGCACAGCTATAACTAACCACGCTCCTAAACACCAGGAGCTACAATAAAAAGAAAGAGAGACAAATAATGAAATAAAATAAAACCAAGAACCTCCACAATCTCTCCACTAAGTCTACTTCTCCCTGGCTTAGTGCTCCTTCTAGCTGCTTTGGAGACTGAGCTAAACTGAATCTGGTGGGAGGAGCCAGTGGTATTTATACTGGAGGATCATCAGAATAATGAAGAGCTCAGTCCTCAAAGCTGCTAGAAGGGGTACACAACCCAGAAGAAAAGGGACTGGACTGGAGGAAAGCCTAGGAAACAGAACGAGAACTGATCTATGAAAGCTCAAGGAATTGTAAAGTGCTTTACAGTTCAGATTCAATCGAAAGAGTACAAAATCATTCATACGAGGTTCTGAAATCCTAGGGAGCAATATACGATGGGGGGCTAAGATATTAATGTCTGCAAATCAGGGAAGAATCTTTAAAGTGATTACAAACGTATAAAGAAAACAATATCAGAAACATTTAGCCAAAAAACACAACCTTAAGAAACATTAATAAATTGTCCAAGAAAATTAACAAATATCAAAATAACAAAAAATATATATATATAAAATAAATAAAAATACGAAACCATCAAATAAGACCATAACATTTACAAAAAGTCCTCAAAGAAGGGAGAGCAATACTACAAAATTAAACATGTGGAATTAACAGACACTGTGCTAACTAGAAAAAACAAAGCCTATGCCAATCACCACAAAACATTAACATCCTTCTGTCTGCTTAACTGACATCATTCTGATAGAGTTATATTCGCAATAGCAATTACAAAATACTGCCAATCTTTAAGAAGTTTCTTGAACGGCAATGGATCAAAATCAAACTTATTGAAAGGACATCTGCATCCAGCTATACAACCTGTGGTTCTCTCTACTCTGAGTAACTTTACAAAGGTCTGGGAACACCCAGACCTTTGGATTATAAAACAAAGAATCCTTATGATAAAAAAAAAAAACCTCTTTTCAACGCCCAGTCTCCATCAGGCTCCAAAACAAACAGAGCCACTAGTGCGGTTCCTAATACAATCTCTTCCTGCTGTTTTCTAGTAGCATAGAAATGTCCAACTGACTGCTAAAACTGAAGTTTCCTTTCTTCCATGTCTGCTTACCACTTCGATATGGTGATATACATTCTTGAGAACCTCCCTCCATAAAATGAAGATCTGAGGAATTTCATATTTTGTAAATTATATTTCCTGTCAATAATTTTCAAGGTTCTCCAGTTTACACCATAAAAGCCAGGTTATCTTATGGAGAATCATACCCAATGCCTGCAGAGAAGAGAAACCTTCTATATGCATGTATTGCAGTCTAATTTCCACATGTCGATTCCTAAATTTACCAACAACTTGATCTGAGAAAGTACATAGCTGACTTACTTATCGGTTATAACACCCCCAGTGCAAAATTAAAATAGGTTTTTATTGGATAAGCACTGGAAAAACACCACTTGCCTAGGTACTTTCACCCCTCTGCAGGGCTTGTCTTATATCCTCTACTCAGCTTTTGGGTCTTTTCTGCATTAACTATAAAGTGACAAAAAACATATGTTTGATTCCACCGGAAAAAGGTGCCCAACAATACTACCGGTGGAATAAAAATAAATAAATAAAAACAAACAAACAAATACTGATTTTTGTATCCTCAAAAAAAACCCACATATAGGCAGATTCCATATAGGCCGGTTATCTCCAGTGAACATGTTTACATCGGACACGGGCACGATTCAGTCCTAGTTCTGCATCCATGGGTACAGATATGCCCGAGTTTATGGAATCAGCACGTAGATGTTTCCGGCGTGGCACATCCAACATGCTGTTCAGCCGGCACATGCATGTATTCAGAGCGAGAACTGTGCATGGGTGCAGGCACAGGCCGTAGAGTGAAGCGGATAAACCCGTCCCCACTATTATTATAGGACATGGTAGGTGCTGAAATGGTTTTGGACGTTACCGCCCTCGCTGTATTTTGGACATTTGCGCATTTCTGATCGTGCCAGTCTCTGCAATATACCCATGGACGCCTCTAGCTGCCATGCCACCTCTGTTAAAAACGAGCATCTTCTAAGTTGTTGTTCTCACAGACAGTATTTTGCTGATGCAAACTTGACAAATACTAATGATAAATGAATGCTGATAACACTCTTTATAAAGCTAAGTATGGACCCTTACCAAGTTCACAAAAACCTTAACTAACTTTGCAGTTCCCCAAAGAATGCATAATATTGCTGAGCTACAAAAGTATGCTATGGCCTTCTGGCTATGGCATCTATTTCCCACATAGCTGGGTACTGGAAGATCTCACAGCAGCTCCCTACATGTGGCTACACCTGTCTCATACAATGTTCACTCTGTCTTGGCTTATTTCAGTCTGTATACATCCAATATTTGGGGGGGGGGGGGGGGGGCAAACCCGTTTGCCTTCCCAGTCTGCTTTGTGGCAATGCTTCCCTGGTCAGGCCTGTGTGAGCATGGGAGGGAGGATCCCTGTGCCATCATACCAAGTAGCCAGCCTCCAGATATATCACCACTCTCGGAGCTTGCATAGATCCTGGACTGGGTAAGGATGTAGGCATGCTGTCACAATCTGGGAAATGGGCCAACATCAGTCATGTCTCCAAGTGCCTGGCGCAGCTGATATATGCCTGCCCTATCATACTGGCACCTGGTGACACTGCTGTTATCCGTAAGGTCCTGGCCAGGCATTTATATCCTCCCTGAATTGCAGATCAGCAAACCAGATCCATCCATGCAATCCTCAAACCACTTGTGCACACACTCTCACTTGCAGGGATGAATTGTAGAACACAGCAGAGAATTTTTAAAGTACCGGCCTTATTCCACGTCTCCAGCAGGAATAACGGGCATGTCGGGGGGGGGGAGGGTGGAGTAAAAAAACGTACATGGGCCTTTCCGGAATACATTATACGCATCTCCGCAGCAAACCACACCCCCATTCTGCCCCTCTCAGCCATGGGCAGAGATCCCCATGCAAGCGCCGTGGACGTCTCCGCGTGCCGTGTTCCGGAATACACCTGTAGACGTTTTAGGGTGATATATGTCTCCGGCGCATGCGCAAACAGCTTATTCGGGTTTTGGAATGACCCCCATAGTAATTAACTGGAAAAACAAAACACTAAAATTTAAAAATTCTTAACACCTAGGAATGGAAACCCTATTTATAACACATCTATCCACAAGTCTATTTGTTAATTTATTATCCACAATTCTATTTATTTATTTATTACCCACATTATATTTATTTATTATAGAGATAGATATAAAATTAAGGACAAAATGTACATGGACTAACAAAATCACTACAGACTATGTAAAAAATCTAGAATTTACAGATGAACAACAAACAGCAAAATGCACATCCAGATGCCAAATATGCAGTCATCAGTCCATTTGTACATTACAAATACCCATTTAAAAAACTAGTGCTTTGGGTTGTTTTTCTTGAATGCCATGATATTTTCCACCAAACATAAGAACACCAGAAATGTATTTTATTCCGTTGGGCCAGCAACTAAATGAATTTGTCATATTGAGGAAACATGTAATTGAGTGCCCTCAGATCTTTAAAAAATGATATGGCTTATAAATTCTTTAAACAGTATAAAGATAGAATAGCACCTCACTCAAGTGCCTTTTGAATTAGAATCAATACCATACACTTAATTTGTTAGGCAACAAGGAGCCAATACAGTGCCTGAAAAAAATGGAGGAAGGTGTTCAAAATGTAAATTAGCAGCAAGGAGACATTCCTGCAAACCCCTCAAGGAACTCTCAGGAAAACCAAGATATAGTGAATTGCAGTAGTCTACATTAATTCATACCAGTGTCTGAGCAATCAATTTTATTATTTATTTATTTATTTACAGTCTCTTATATACCGCACTATTCAGCATCAGCGCGGTTTACATGGAACAGAAATGCTCAGTACAGTTAACATGTATGAGTTTACAGATAACAGGGCAAGTAACTTGGATAACAGTCATCTGAAGGTATGAAATCTTAATTTGCACAATAATCTTAACTTGAAGAAAGAGAACAAATTACCTCATTTGTAGAATGTGTCTAGTCTAAAATTTCACTTAGACTCTGAACTTTAGACGAAATAGGTGACTTTCTGCTATCTAGAACATTTCTGGATAAACCACCCACTGTGTGATCTACTCATAATCATTTCAGTCTTCTTGATGCTGATAATAAATTGATTACTGGACATAAACCTTCAATAAAATCTGAAATATTTTTCAGCAAGAGCCAGAGACTCTTCAATTGTAAATTACAGGAAAAAATGGATATCAATGTAGATCTGAGAGTGTGCTCCAATATCTCTAAACAACTTGCAGATCAGGGCAATACAAATGTTACAAAACCACTCCACTAGTCCAGAGAAGTTAAAATACAAAGGGAAGGACAAAAAGAGACCAAGACATCCAAAATATAGGTGAATCAACTTTATTAGCGACCTGATATGACCATGTTTCAGCTAATTTATTTATCTATTTAGCAATGCTTATATACCACTTTTCACCGGGTCAAAGCGGTGTACATTCAGGTATGATATATTTTCTTTGTCCCTGAGGGGCTCACAATCTACTGTTGTACCTGAGGCAATGAAGGGTTAAGGTGCTTACCCAAGGCCACAAAGAGGGCCTGTGGGACAACATTTGGAGTGCAGGAGTGGCCTAGTGGTTGGGGCAACGTACTTCAGGCCAGAAGGTCGGGGGTTCAAATCCCACTAGAGAACAGCAACCTTGGGCTGGAAGGACTGGGGTTTCTAGTCCCACAGGTGCTCCTTGTGGTCTTGGGCAAGCCACTTAACCCTCCATTGCCCATGTTCCCTGTAAGTATTAGCGTATGTGTATCATATCCCCTCATGTTAAATGTATCCCCCAATTGTGTTGCGACCACTTTGATTGAAGGATAAGGTGGTATACAAAACTGTCTAAATAAATAAATAAATAGAAACCCCCAGTCCCTCCAGCCCATTTTTCCAGTGGGATTCAAGCCCCTGGCCTGAGGCAACTTGCCCCAACCACTAGGCCACTCCTCCCTCCTATATTAAGGGTCTATAAAACACATATAGGATATAAACATAGAAAAATTACATATATCAAACTAGTGACAGTTGATATATATTAATAAATATAAATTAAAAAAATTGTAAATATATAACAAAAGAAAAATAAGCATGCCATAGATACATCCTATTTGATCATACAACGTTCTCTTATAACCTCTTCAAGCATTTGACAGTCATATGGAGTGGAGGAGTAGTCTAATGGTTAGAGCACTGGCTTGGGAACCCAGAGACCAGGGTTCAATTCCCACTAGCTTTCCTTGTGGCCTTGGGCAAGTCACTTAACCCTCCACTGCCTCTGAAAAATCCAAGTTATCAATATTCCTGTTTAATGTACATTACCAAGTTTAAGTTACAATGTAAACCGCTTTGGATTGAAATGATAAAGTGGTATATAAAACCTGTTAAATAAATAAATATGCGACAATGTAGATACTCATCTGTAGCAGGTGTTCTCCAGGAACAAGCAGGAATAAGTCCTCACATATGGGTGATATCATCGACGGACCCCACGTGGGAATGCTCCCTAGCTTCCATAGAAACTTTAGGGAGCTGCACCACACACACGTTTGTCTTCCCACCCAAAAGGAGTCATCTTACCTCTGTATAATGATATAGCTTAATCGAGCCAACAGAGTAAAACAACTCCACAGGGGGGAGGAAGGGTTGTGAGGACTTATTCCTACTGTTCCCAGAGAACCCCTGCTACAGGTGAGTAATTATGCTTTCTCCAGGAACAAGCAGAAAGTCCTCCCTCACATATGGGACTTCCCAGCTACAGGCTGTCAAAAAAACCTGTAAAAGCCCAACACGACAACCAGGAAAATGAACCGAGAGAAACGGTGTAAGTAATTTCTGTAGGGCTCCAAGTGTCAGTGTCCAGCATGGACATGAACATCAGTACGACTCTATGGTAGCCTGGACGGACAGAAGGACTGGTGAGAAGGGTCGAACTTAAATCCAAACAGGTGCTGGAGTACAGCTTGGACAAAGTTGCTGTCACACTGGGAATCTCCATCCAAACAGTAGTGGGCATGAAGGTGTGGACGGTAGACAATGTAGCAGCCCTACAGATCTCCACAGCAGAGATCAAGCACAAGTTTGCCACAGAAGCAGTCATAGCTTGGACATAATGAGCTGTGACATGACATTCCAGGCTCAGACCAGCTTGAGCATAAGCAGAGGAGATGCTGTCCGCAATCCAAAGTGAAAGGGTTCCTTTGGAAACTGCCACACCCAGCCTATTGGAGTCAAAAGAGAGCAAGAGTTGGGAGGATCAGTGGTGGGTTTTCATTCTTTCTAAATGGAAAGCCAGTGTCCTTTTACAATCCAGTTTGGAGAAAAGCCTCAGCCCTGTTGGTGTGAGGTCTAGGAAAAAAGGTGGGCAGTACCACTGACTGGTTGAGATGAAAGGCAGAGACCACCTTAGGGAGAAAATTAGGATGAGTCTGGAGGACTACCCTATTATGATGAAATCTGATGTATGAAGGATGCACCACCAGCACCTGCAGTTCACTGAAGATGCGTGCAGAAGTGATCGCCACCAAGAAAATCACCTTCCAGGTGAGGAATTTGAGACAGCAGGAGCTGAGCAGCTCAAAGGGGGCAGAGAGGAGCTGCCATATTAAGGTCCCATGCCACAGGTGATAGGGTGACATGAGAGCAACAGGGCTCTCAAAGTGGCCCACAAGAGGATAAGCGGAGATGGTTTTACCATCAGAGCC
This sequence comes from Ichthyophis bannanicus, assembly GCA_033557465.1. Classification (NCBI taxonomy): domain Eukaryota; kingdom Metazoa; phylum Chordata; class Amphibia; order Gymnophiona; family Ichthyophiidae; genus Ichthyophis; species Ichthyophis bannanicus. The sequence goes on along the minus strand of CM066047.1, from coordinate 57,517,054 downwards.
ACAATGATGTGCCGTCAGGATGCTCAAATGAACTCTTACCGAGTTTGATTTGATTCCAGAGTCAGAAAGGTGGAGGAGATAAGCCAGCAGCACCTCCACAGTGCAGGAGAAGGGGTCTAATGCCCTCTCTGCACACCAGATGGAGATCCTGCGCCATTTGAAAGCCTAGGAATGATGTGTGGAGTCCTTGCGCGAAGCGACGAGCACATTCTCTACATCAGCAGGTAAGCAAAGCTCTGCAAGAACTACCTATTCAGCATCCATGCCATGAGGGTAAAAGAATGGACGTTGGGGTGAAGAAGAGACCCAGCTTCCTGATATATCAGAATGGGTCACAGACAAGCCTGAGGGGCTACCTGTGAGATGGGCTGAGCAGAAGAGGGAACCAGGGCTGTCTGGGTCAGTGCAGTGCAATGAGAATCATGGCACCCCTGTCCACCTGAAGCTTGAACAGAGTTTTGGTAGATAGGCATAAAAGCAGGCCTTGGCTCCAGTCCAGCAGAAAGGCATCTGAAGCTATCCAACTGCTGCTTGGTACTCTGGTGCAGAACCGTGGCACTTGGGCATTGTCCGGTGTTGCAAAGAGGTCTATGGCCAGTGTGCCCCACAGCCTGAAGATATGGCTGACCACAGCTCTGTTGAGGGTCCACTCATGTGGCTGCAGTACCCTGCTGAGATAGTCTGCCAAGACATTGAGCTCCCCAGACAAATACATGGCCCTGAAGGGCATGCCCTGGGAGATGGCAAACCTCCATAGACACACCGCCTCCCAACAGAGGAAGTACGAGCCAGTGTTACCCTGTTTGTTGATGCAGAACATCACCACTTTGTTGTCCTTTTGAATAAGGAAAATCTCTTTGTCAAACTGCTCCTGAAAAGCCCAGAGTGTGTTTGCAATGGCCCAGAGCTCCCCAAAGTTGATCTGATGCAGGCTCTCTTGAGTTGTCCACAGACCCTGCATGCACAAGCCATAGAGATAGGCTCCCCCAGCCCGTCTTAGAGGCATCCTTGGTCAGGACATGCTTGTGCAGATGGGGCTGAAAAGGAAGGCCCCCAAGTAGGTTGGGTGGCTGCAGCCACCAGGACAGGGAATTCTTGAGTGCATGTAAAGTGTCCACTGTGCTTTCCTCATCTGCAGATGTGCAAGGGGAGTGACATGGACCGTGGAGGCCATATGGCCTAGGACACAAAGCATGTGTCGTGCCATCGTGGCTGGAGCTTGTTGTACCTTGTAGGCTACTGCTATGAGATGCTGAGCCTGATTCATGGGCAGGAATGCTGAGAGAGCTGTAGGTGAGACTTTGGATACTTGACCACAAAGCCCAGATTTTCCAGCACCTGAATGGTGAGACTGGCAGACCACCAAACCTCATCTGGCATTATACCCTCTTTTTTGGGAGCAGTTGGACAATGAGATTGTCCTTATTAAAACAAACAAAGTGTCGATGTTCTACAGTCATCCAGGTAGGGGAAGACAAAGACCCCCAGGGTCCAAAGGAGTGGTGATGACCGCTAGACATTTTGGGAAGAATTTTGGGGCAGTGGCAAGGCCAAAGTGTAGTACCTGATACTGATGGTGTCTGCTGCTGAGCATGAAGTGGAGATACTGCTGATGAAGGGGGTGAATGTGAATGTGAATATAGGCATCTTTGAGACCCAGGGAGCATAGCCAATCTTCCCATTGGAGGTAAGGCAACAAAGTTCCTAGGGAGACTATTTTGAACTTTTCCTTCATTAGAAAATGGTTGAGATCCCAAAGCTCCTGAAGCTGCCAGTTTTCTTGGGAACTAGGAAGTAATGGGAGTAGAACCCCCTTCCTGCCTGAAATAGAGGAACCAGCTATGGCTAGATCAGCCAGGAGGGTGAGGGTCAAGAGGATACTCCCCTGGGAAGAACAAAGGAGGAAGTAGATTGAAGTGCAACAGATACCTATCCTAGATGATCCTTCATGCCCAGGAGTCTGTTACCACTGGCCATATGTGGGCAACGTGGATAAACCTCCCCCTTACTTGTAAAGGAATTGCATCCAAGATGGGAAGGAGAGCCATGCTCCTCAGGAAGGAGTCAAAAGCCCCACCCAGCTGCGGTTGTGGCACAGGCTAGGATTTCTTAGGCTACTGATGGCACTGCTGATGCTGGCCCTGGTCCTTTTGTTGTGCCTGTTGTGAGCCCCAATAGGGAGGATAGCTGGCATAGTAGCGCCTCGCCTTTGGGTAGAATGCTTTCTTTCCAGACGTGTCCGCCATCTTTTTTGAGAGGCAGTTCATCGTCAACTGCTCCCTCTCCAGTTCCTCAGCCTTGTCCTCCATGGGCTTGCCAAAGAGGTTCTCACCTCAGCAGAGGACACCTGCAGGTTTATCCTGTACCCACTGCTCAAGGTCATAAGATTACAACCAGGCCAGGTGATGGACATCAATGCCCACAACGATCACCCTGGCCATTGACTCAAAGGTGTCATATGCCACCCTGTTCATGAATTTCAAGTAGTCCTTCCCCTTGGCAATGAGACTGTAGAAATGGTCCAGTTGTTCCCCAGAGAGCATGACTGAGAACCTTGTCAGGTCCCCCATGATATCCTTCAGGTACATGTCCATGTACAGTTGGTAAGAAAGGATACAGACTACTAGCATGGACCCCTGGTAACATCTCCTACCAATGTCATCAAAAGTATGGACCACCCACCCAGGAGGAATCAATGAGTGGGTCTTGGAACTCTTAATCCTCCTCATGGTTGACTCCACCACAGAGTTGTGGGGAAGCTGAGGTTTCCCGAACCTGGGGCTCTTTTGATCCCGATAGAGAAAATAATGACTTATGGGAGGCACTGTGAGGTGAGAGTCTTCCACATTCTGAAAAGTAGCCTCTGGAGGATACAGTGGACTGGCACCGTAATGGCTTCCTTAAAAGGGGAAGGAAACTAAGATTTCCATTTCCTCCACCCTTGGTTCCTCTTCCGCCTTGAGTGTAAACGGTTAGGCCATTGCCATGTCTCAGATGAACTTATGGCAATGACCTACAGTGCTTGTAGGTTGGTGAGGGATGGGATAGAATATCCCAGTGACACTCGGAGACTGGGGACTCCTCCTTAGTCTCCCATCCCTCAGAGTTCAGTCACTGAGGAAGTCGAAGTATCGACATGCCTCTTCCCAATGCAGACAGTGCTTGGGAAGGGTGAATGGAGTCCAAGGCTCCCTATGCTCCCGATGGTGACCCTGTGATCCAGAGGCACTCGTGGGGGAGACCCTGGGTGCTGACAGTGAGTGAGTGTCTGCTAAAGCTCTCTCCCCTGCTGGGGAAGGCATGGACTACGAGTATGAGCTGCACCTCCATCAGTGGGGCTACCACTGTCTGTGGTGCCACCCCCAGCACAGAGGTACCCAAGGATATAGAGTGCCTTGCAGCCTGCAAAGCAAGAAGCACACCCAAACTGTGCTCAAGGGTTTGCATGCGCTTGGCAAGGAGCACTGTCTGATGCCGGAGCAGCAGACACAGCCCCGACACTGGCTTCCTCTTGGGGACTCCATGATGGTCACTGCCTTGGGTGACCCCCAATGGCCCTGCAGACTCTTGGGAGGCCTCCCACTGGAGAATCTTTAAAGGCCACTCCTGGGCCATCGCCAGGGCCGGCCCGTCCATTGAGCGAGAATGTTTTTTGCACAGGGCCCCGCGTTTCAGGGGGCCCCGCGCAAAAAACATTCTTTTTGAAAAGTAAAATTGAAAAAAAAAAAAAAAAAACCTGTCTGCTGCCGCGGTCGGGGCCGCCGCGGCAGAATCGAGCGTGCCGCGGGGCCCCCCTGTGCACGGCAGAGCCTGCCCTCCTTGTAGCAGCTCTCTCTTTGGAGCTGAAGTCAGACGCGCCGGCTTGCAGAGCGCGAGGGAAGAGTTTCTCCCTCGCTGCTCTGTTAAGCCCGCGGGGGCTGATGGGAAGTTCCCATCAGCCCCCGCGGGCTTAACAGAGCAGCGAGGGAGAAACTCTTCCCTCGCGCTCTGCTCTGCTAGCCGGCGCGTCTGACTTTTCAGCTCAAATGAGAGCGCTGCTACATGGAGGGCAGGATCTGCCGTGCACCGGGGGGCCCCGCGGCACGCTCTATTCGGCCGCGGCGGCCCCGACCGCGGCAGCAGACAGGTTTTCTTTTCTTTTAATTTTCGCTGGGCTGGGCTGGGGGGGGGGTTTAGGAGTGTTGATGGGCTGGGCTGGGGGGGTTTAGGAGTGTTGATGGGCTGGGCTGGGCTGGGGGGGGGGTTAGGAGTGTTGATGGGCTGGGGGGGTTGGGAGTGGTGATGGGCTTGGGGGGGGGTTAGGAGTGGTGATGGGCTGGGGGGGTTAGGAGTGGTGATGGGCTGGGGGGGGTAGGAGTGGTGATGGGCTTGGGGGGGTTTAGGAGTGGTGATGGGCTTGGGGGGGTTTAGGAGTGGTGATGGGCTATGGGGGAGCTAAATCTGTATATGGGCTGATGGGATTAGGACTGAAAGTGGGTTGATGGGGGGTTAGGACTGGTAATGGGCTATGGGGGGGCTTAAACTAAAAATTGGGTGATGGGGGATTAGGACTGGAAATGGGCTGGTGGGATTAGGACTGGGAGTGGGCTGATGGGGAGGTTAGGACTGGTAATGGGTTGGGGGGGGGTTGCTAGGACTGGAAATGGGCTGAGTGGAAGGGGGCTTGAACTGCAAATAGCTGATGGGGAGGGGGGCTTGGAATGGGCTCTTAGGGGAAGGAGCTAGGACAGGAAATGGGCTGATGGAGGGGCTAGGATAGGACTGGGAATTGGGTGTTGGGGGAGCTAAGACTGGAAATGGGCTGTGGTGGGGGCTTGGATTGAAATGGACTCATGGAGGGGCTAGAACTGGAAGTAGGTTCATGGGGGGCTTGGATTAGAAATGGGCTGAGTGGAGGGGAGCTAGGATTTAACATGGGCTGATGGTGGGGCTAGGAAAGGACTAGAAATGGGCTGATGGGAGGCTGGTATTGGAAATGAGCTGATGAAGGGACTCGGATAGGACTGGAAATGGATGGGGGAGCTAGGACTGGAAATGGGCTGATGTGGGGACTAGAAGGGAGCGGATACTGGGTGGGGCTGCAACTAAAAGGGAGCTGATGTTGGGGGAGATTAGAAGGGGATGGGGCTGGGAGAGTGAAATGGAGAGGGGAAGAATATTTTGTGTGGGAGGGAAGAAAAATCTACAATTGGCCGGGTATTGGGAGACTAAGGGGCTTGTTTACAAAGCCGCGGTAGTGGTTCGCGATCGCAGCCGCGGCCCCATTGAAATCAATGGGGCCGCGGCTCCGATTACGATTGCAAACCGCTACCGCGGCTTTGTAAACAAGCCCCTAAGTGGGGATTGAGGATGGAGGGGTAAAATTTGAGTGGATGAAATAGGAATGAGGAAAGAGCAAAAGGAGAAAGATTATTATGTTAAAGCAGATGTAGAGAGAGAATGGAAAAAAACTAGAGGAGAGAAGAAAGGACAAATGGACAGCAGACGATGGAGAGTTAGCAGAAGACACAAATAAACCAGAAGAAAGTGACTGGAACAATTGCAACTGAAAAAAAAATGCACAAAAGGTACAAAGATATCTCTTTATTTTGAATTTATTAACTGGAATGTGTCAGCTCTGGGAAATGTGCATCATTAATGTTGGTGCTTTGTTTAGTACAAGAGGAAATTAATTTATAGTTTTATTTCAACATTGTTGTACATTCCAAGTTTGGCTTTTAGGGTTCCCAGTTTAATTATTGTCTTCCTGTTTTTAAATTGTGATTCCTTGTTTGGTGATGGTCTATGTTCTGCATGTGTAACTGAGCTGAGGTATTCTGTTTATGTAATTCCTATTTGACATTGCCACTTGTTCTCTTTCCCCAGTAGGTCATGTATTGTTATTCTCTGAAATGTATTGGTTTAATATTTGCAGTGTTGCCTTTTGATAGGTAGGGTATGGTGCTTTATGAGTCTTGGTAGTGCTGTTAGGATACGGTGGGTTTGCTATGGGTTCTAAATGGGCAGTGTTTGTAGTAGTTCCTAATGTGCCTGGCGGTTGGCACTGGATTATAGTAATGTAGAAATCTTTGTCTTTCTTTATCCATACACTCATGAAGAGGCATGTTTACTAAAAGTTAGTGTATGGTAACATTATGCAAATATTTATGCAAATGAGGCCCCTTATGCAAATGAGGCCCCGCACCGAGTCTCCGCACATGGCCCCGCACCCCCCTTGGGCCGCCCCTGGCCATCGCCCTCAGTCTTGTCAAGGAGGGTTTTGATGTTAGTGCCCGTGGGTCATCACCCGGCTCTCAGCATTGCTCTTTGACATTGATGGGGCAGACCACCAATCCTTCTGGGGGCGGCCCTCAAAAGACAGTCTCCAGTCCAGACCACCATGGCCCTTTGGCTCTGAATGAACCTGGCCATCATGTTGAGCCGCAGACTTGGCGGAGGCTTTGAGGGTGTTGATGCCAGCGCCAAAGCCACCAATTCTAAGGACCCAAACAGCAATTCCTACTATTTCTCTTGATTCTTAAGCCCTTTGCGAGTCATCTACATATATAATGTGCAGGTGGAGGGCTCATGGTCAGGCCCAAGGCACCAACTATGGTGGTCTGTCACAGAGATGGTGCAGGCACAGCTGATGCATTTTTTAAACCCACTGGCTGACAAACCGGAGACGGACAGGAAGATGTGAAACACCCCCCGAACGAAAATAGTTGTGAAAAGGCAAAAATGAACCATGCGGGTTAGTCACTAATTTCCGGGGGCAGACATCCATCAGAAGGGCTCCGTGGAAATAGCTCCTTCAGGCAGGAAGGCATGAACATATGCATAGTGCAGCTCCCAAAAGCTGAGGAGCAGTCCCACATGGGCTCCATTGGTGATGTCACCAATATGTGAGGGCTTACTTCCTGCTTGTTCTTGAAGAATACATGTTCTGGGTATTACCAGAATATAGAATTCATGGAGATTTTTTGAAGTAATTGATGGGCTATATTGAAAATTGCTGGCCAATGGTATGCTATCCAGGAGCTTGGTGTTGTGGCATGGATGTCCCCTCTCTCTATTGCTCTTTATAGTAATGATAGAGCCCTTAGCCATTAAGTTGAGATTATCTAACCGGGTTCAGGGAATTTGTGTGGGTGAGTAAATATCATTGCTGCTGATATGCTATTTGTAAATGAAAATACCACAGCAGATCTTCAAGATGTTCTCATTTCTCCTTTTTTGCAAAGCGTGGAGATGAAGTGTTAAGGGGGGTGAGTTCAGGCAATCTCTAAACTCCTTGCAATTAGTGGGAATCCAGACTTCTTGCCAGGGGCTGGGAAATCTAAATGCCAAACCTGGAAAGAGAAGGGGTGTGGATCCATTGGGAAACTGCTCAAATTACAAGAGGAGGGCTTCCCCAGCTTTGAGCAAATAAAAAATAAGTGGGGCCTACCTAATCATCCTTTACTACAATATTTACAAGTTGGGCATTATTATGAATCTTTAATGAGAAGAAATGCCGGGGGCTGCAGTCAGTGAAGAGCTGTGAGATATTTGAAGGTTTACATCCAAAATTTAATACCTTATCAAGATGGTATTTAATTGGGAAAGTTACTGGGGTAGTAGATTATTTAGAGAGGTTTGCACACAATTGGTCAAAGGAAGCTGAATAGAAAATTAGTGTGGAGGAATTTTAAAAGCAGTTTGAGGCTCCCTTGTGGATAATTAAATTTGGCTGGGCTGCAACAAATGCAATTTAAAATTCTGCATCAGGCCTATATAACAAGAGCAGAAGGGGTGCAGATGCATTTTTGGGACGATACAAACACACCATTTTGGAATGCATAGATTTGTATGGATCTTTGGACAAGATAACCGGACACTGTTGTAGGAAATGGTTCAACAGCAGATAGAGTGGAACTATGCACCACTACTGGTAAGGTGATCTATACCTTCCAGGAGAAAAAAAAAAGATGGGTAAAATTAAACAGAAAATGTATTCTCACCGCTCTGTTTCTTCTATGAAGGTTGATTTTGTGCCATTGGACCACACCTACATATACAGAACGGATCAATCTCATGTAGGAGTGGGGGGCATACAATCTCAAGGACCGTGAGGGTAAGGAGAAAGCCCACATGGAAATCCTATGCACGCTTGTGGATTACCCTTAGAGCCATATATTAAGTGGAAGTAGTAAACTGAGAAAGTTGTGGATTCCAGACGTCTAGTTTACCAGCTTATTGTTTTTCATTCTTTTTATTTCCCTATTTCATGGTTATAAAATTAGGGGGAGGGAATGAGTGTGGATGAATGGATTAGTAGTGTGTGAAATGGATGGATGATGAGGATAGGGGGTTGGGTACTAAATGGAGAGAAGAAAATAAAATATCCAGGAGAGGCTTTTCATGCTCCTGCAATGTTGCTTACTGGCGATACCGGAAATAGGAGAGCAGCTGTATAGCTCTTATGACTATATTAATTTCATATATATTATAATTTTCCCCCAGGCTCTACTATTGGATAAGCCTGTTGGTATATTACTTCTGCTATTGTATTATCACTCCTAGATGAAAAATAAAGATTTTTTGTTAAATAAGAACTATCAACCCTATGTAATGACTAGAATACTCCACCAACAGTCTTGAATTCTAGCTCAGATTTTACCCTTGTGTCCAATCTACTTAGCTATAATCACAAGAAGGAAGAAAAGGAAGATGACTGTAGCCCTTTCTCCTGTCCACTCCTGTTTCCTTACCTTGGAGGCTGCAATACACCAAGCCAAAACTGAGAAAAAAACAGCCTACAAGCGTCTACTTAAATATAACTGTATATATTGTATTTAAATCAGTCATTTACCTTGCATTTCCGTTTGGATGTTAAGTGTTACATAAAATTAAAGTTTAGTTATTACACCATGAAAACCAAGTACTAATGCATCTATAATTGTAAAATGATTTATTGTTGTATAATTGGTAGCCTTTCATTCTAATTAAAACAGTTTCTATGTTGCAGATCTGAATTACACTGAACATTTGCAAGCACGACTTGAATTGAGAGAGTACTACATTTGGCCATTAAGTGCAGTCACAGTGTTGATGTCTATACTAATTTATCATGAAAAGTAATGTAACACTACTGCAAACTAAAAACAAATTCAGAGCAGACTTAAAAACCTCTTTGAGCTGGCTCTGGATGGTTTCTGAGGAATTGGGAACCAGGAGACCTGATGAAATATGATCATATTTAACACTTTTTTCTCTAAGTCTTCTGTTGCAAACATTGGAGTTCCTTTCTCTCTCGGTATAATTTTATTGTCAACTGCTTTGTTAGGTCCAGAAAGGTGATATAAAAAGTGATAAACCAATAGCCCATAATTTAACCCTTAATATATGTTTCTGCTCACTATACATTTTTTGCTCCAAAGTTTAAGGCAAGAATATGGAGAAGAATTGTTCAGTAATGGTTTCTCCAGTGTTACCATCAGTATTAACTGTTCACTATCCCATAAATGCTGTTTGTTTTCATTAAACCAACAAGTTCACAAGGAATGCCAGAGGCAGGTAGATATAGCAGTCGGCCAACTCTTTTTCTCTATACCAGTGTTTCTCAAGCCGGTCCTGGAGACAGTGCATACAAAGCTCATGCATATTCACTGTGGGTATCCTGAAAACCAGACAGGCTAGGGAGTATACCAGGACCAGCTTGAGAAACACTCCTCTATACACAGTGAGGGCTATTTTGGAAGTTCTAATTGTGACTTGAACATCTAAAAATGCCCATTCAGACATCCTGAAAGCTTTTTAGAAATGTGGTTGTATAGACATCCCCAGTATGAGAACCTCCATGGTATATGGGGCTGTGGCCTGCCTGGTCCTACAGAGTTGCATGGCCCCACATGATTTCATAACAGCTCGTGCATGGTGGTCCTGGCTGCTGAGACGTCGATGCCTAAACCTGCTCTGGACCACAAACACGTGTTAGAGAAGTTCTTGTTTTGTGGCAGCAACATTTGGAGGAGGAAGAGGGAAATGAGCTCTCTCCTACACAGCACGTTTCGCCATTACAATGGAGCCTGCATGTTTATAGGCAGCGCTTAAAACTTCACCATCCCACTTCTGCATATTTCATGTTCTATAATGGCAGGCTGAGACACGTCCCCTGTCTAGGATACTACTGTGGGGACATCTGTGTAGCCATCCCAATGATGCCCATGCTCATGAAATCATGCCCAACCTTACCTGCGTCAGCCTTCTTTTGGCCTGGATATCCCAGATTGCACCTAAACATCCTTTCTAAAATGCCAGAGTATCTTTACACATATTTCATAAATATCTTGTATTACCTATAATAAGCTATTGTAGTCTAACTGTTTTCAGAGGTTTTTTTGGGGGGGTTTTGGGCGGGGGGGGAGGGGAGGTTTGGCCAGAACCGACTGTCCTCCTTAGTGTATAGTCCACAGAATAATCATATATTGTGATTTAAATGTAAATAAAGAAGCATGCATGAGATTAATAAACTGGCGGTCGTGTATGCAAATCCCTTTTGTGCATATCCATTGTGGAGATCATTAAAACGTGAATGGCTGATGTTCCCCAGAACAGGTTTGAGAACCATTGCTGTTGAGGCAGCGTCCACATTCGCTGAAGGGGAGTGTAACCCAGCCATTACACAATGGCAATACCTGGTGGCCAGGTTCAGGATATACTGGTACGAAGTCTGAAAGGAGGCATAGTGCTGCCACTGTTTCAGACCTAATAACCGACAGCTGGGCTGCACAGGAAGATGGAGGGGCTACATAGTAGTTGCGAACAAAGGTGCACGGCACCATAATCCCAACAAAGGTTGGTTCCAATTAAGATGGAAGCCCAAAGGGGCAGGCTGACACTACAGTGCCATATAGATATTTATATTATATTTTATTTTATTTATTTAACAGGTCTTCTATACCGCACTTCTTAAATTCAATGTGGCTTACATCAACACAAAATAGATACATTAACTTGGAGTATTACAAAAGCATAAAATAAGAGGATAGTGTGTGTGTATTATATAATGCACACAAACACGCACACACACACATGCACTCTATATGTAGCCCCCATCTCAATACTCTCCTCCACAGACTCTGGCACAGATTGTAGTTTATCAAATTCACAGAGGCAAGTACAGGCAAACTCCAATGTGGTGTTTTGGTATAACCTTTGTAATGGGGAAAAGATATCCTGTGATAGAAAAACAGAGGAACCTATGAGCAATAGGGCTGTTTCTAGCAGGAAGGAAGATATCAGGACACCCAGTTGCCAAGAGCAACACAAACATTCCCAGCCACGAGGGAAAGAACCCCGCACAGCTGATAAGCAATCCCCAGCTCATAGCTCTAATAGCTTTCACCTGGGAGGGGGAAGGGTTGGATTAGAGCCTCAGCAAACGTATAAGGGACGTTCACTAGAGTTAAGGAGCAGCAGTGGCAGTAGGAGGAGCAGGAGCTTTGGCTTTGGTAGCTCCAGAGAAAGCAGCTCAGAGAATTCAGAGAAGCCAGCAACAGGAAGCAGGAAAGACGTGGTGAATCAGAACCAGCTGGAGTCTGTGTGCAAGCTGAGGTCTGAATCTGGAAAGCAACGTCTGCCCTGGGCTGGTAGGAAAACTCACGTGTGTGACTCTGATTCTGAATGGGAAAGAGAAAGGCAGCTAACAGCTAATAGAGTTAATTGGAGGAGAAAGGCACAGAAACCTTTTAACCAAACCTCAAAACCTATTCCTTATGGTGAAGGCATTCACAAGGAGAAAGTACCAGTCAGGATAACTGGAAAGTATTTGCAAGCTTCAAGAAAGGGAGAATATACGGTGCCAGACATTTGTATGTTGGAAGAGGGTGCTGAGCAGCCTGAACGTAGAGAAAAGCCTCTAAGGTTTAAACCCCTTCTAAAAGGAGCAGTGCACAGACTTTCTCTTGCCTCAAACCCTGAAGGTAGGCCAATTAGCCAATGTAAAGCTGGATTCAAGACTTTCTCACGTAGGAGTTATAAGGGACATAACTCTCATTATAATTATATGCCAAGATATGGTGATACCGACCCTTACCTGCTAGAGGAGATAGTAGGGAGGTCACGGGAGCTGGCAGAGGAGAATAATCTGCCAACACTGTATAGGCAGCAGCAGAGTGGTACAGATGATAGTCAGATTGAATCAATGATAATTGATCCACCAGAAACAGAATTATCTGACAATCAGATGGACTGTTCATTGGCTGTATTAAGTGATGTGGTTTCACTGTGCTGAAGAGATAAAGTTGTGAAAATAATTTAATTGCCTGTTTAAAAGTACAAGACTTTACTTTATCCTATCCTTTTTGCCAGAGTGTATGGCTTATGTTTCTTTATTACCTGTGTTTGGAATCCGTCCCCGGGAGGGGAAATAAAACCCTGTCTTGACCTTAACCATTCGTGCCTCAACTACCTTATTGAAAAGGAGCCCAACTACAACCTTTCAATAAAAGGTCCCCCTGCAGCCCAACCAGTACGCTAACGCTACAGGCGGCCCAGGGTGTGACACCTTCCATAACCAAAAGATTAGAGACAAATTTCATATATACAGAAAAGTATCAAGTAGCAGAGCATAAGTAAAGATCCATGTTTGTGATCCCCTGTATTTATTTATTTTTATTTATTTAACAATTCTTATATACCGCACTATTTGTTATCAGTGCGGTTTACATTTAACAAAGAGTTTTCAGATCAGAGAAGACTGATTGAAATTACATTATAACAAGGAATAAAACTTGGAGAACATGGGAAACTATTTACATATTGACATGTAACAGAATGGTTGAGGAGTACAAGGAACTATATACATAAAGATATGGCATAATCGTTGTTACTTGATCTGAAAGTAAGTAGGTTGCTTTAGGACTGACAAGTGAGTGCGTGGGATTTGAGCGTTATGTTGTGTGGGAGTCTTTAGTAGGGGAAAGGGGTTGGTTTCTTAGAGTCGGGCTGGCAGCTTGGGCAAAGTGGAGCAGAAAGAGGTGGTGTTTTATTGCTTTCCGGAATTGTAGACGGCAGACGGGGGAATTTCTTCCTAAGCTTCGCTAGAAGGGGCGTGACCAACGTTCTGCTCCTTTAGGAAATTCCATGAGTTCATACCTGGGATCTCTGGCTTGCTCCTGACTCCCTTCCTCCATACACAGACATCTTATGGAGGTCTCCCTATACTTCTCCTTTGACAGCTCTGCACTTGGGTCTTCTCTCGCTCAGGTGGCAAAAGACATCTATAAGCTCCTCTTACTTTTATGCTTACTGTAGCACTTTGCTATCCTGGGGATCTAAATGCTGCAGTCCAGAAGGAATGCAATCATCAAGCAGCCCACATAATTGCAAACTATCCAGTTAACATGCTTATGTGACCCTGCAATGCAGATATGTCTCTTTGAACTTATTTTCAAAGAGAAACAGAGTGCATTTAAAAAGATTTTGCACATTTATTTCTGCGGGGGTGGGGGGAGGGGGCGCATACGATATGCGATCAAAAAGTCTCGAGACTTGTACAACACCACAAGAAGAACACCACTGACTGTTATTGCACTCAGCCTCCTTCAAAGTAGTCCTCTTCCAATAAAACACACGTCTTCCAGCGTTCCTGCTACTGCTGGAAACAATTTTGAAATGACTCTTGTTATGCTGCGAAGCTGCAGTGTCAAAGTTTGCTTAATAGTCTCCAAGTCATCGAATCTAGTAAAAGTCACAGAGTGTGAGATCAGGTGAGTACGGAGGCTGACAGACTTGCTCGATTTAGTGTTTGGCTAAGAACTGCTGGACAAGATGTGACGCATGAGCTGGGGCGTTATCATGATGAAGCAACCATTCACCATTCTTGTGCAACTCTGGCCTCTTACAACAAACTACACCTCTCAAACAAGTCAGAATTTGGACATTGTACTCCTTATTGATGGTTTGGCCTTTTGGAGCATACTCATGATGAACCTGTAATCAAAGAAAACTGTGAGCATGACCTTGACATTGCTCCTCACATGACAGGCTTTCTTGGGTCTGGGAGAGTTTGGAGTCTTTCATTGTGAGAATTGAGCCTTACTTTCCGGATCATAACCATAAACCCATGATTCATCACCAGTAATAATCTTTTTGATGAAATTGGAGTCATTTTCAATTCATTCCAACTCCTCCCTGGCTGCAGACAGTCTATCTTCTTTTTGGTCAGGGGACAGGAGGTTCGGCATGAACTTTGCAGACACACATCTCATCCCCAAATCAACAGTAAGAATAGACTGTATCAACTTGAAGCTGATGTCCATGTCCTCAGCAAGCTCCCTGATAGTCAATCGATGATTTGAGTGTATTGCATCACACACCGCTTCAACTTTGTCTTCATTCCTGCTCATGGATGGCCTTCCAGAACATTCATCACTGTCAACACTTTGGCAGCCCTCTTGAAAACATTTGTACCAGTCAGACTCTAGCACAACTCATGTATTCATCGCCATACACTTGCTGTAACTTGCCATAAATCTGTACAAATCTCCAAGTTTCTGGCAGAATTTAGTGCAAATTCACTGTTCAAATGTTTTCACTCATCGTAAATCTGACGAACTGTTTATACAAGATAACAAACATCACATGATTACAAAAAGTACAGGTGTGCTGCAGCCACACTACACTCTCACATGCAGAGCACCTAACTAGGTCACTGCATGCTTAATAGCATCACGGTGTGACAAATTACACAGGTACACTACCAAAAAACTGCCTCCAGTTTTGCAACTGATTCCTATAGATTTTGGGGTGCTGAATCCAGGAAAAATAGCCAAAATGTTCCATCACGTCATGTTTTCTTGCAAAATTAGATTTCTTACCCATATAAGGAATGTTCACATAATTTCTTTTTAGCCGACTGCAGTTTATTTTCTTGGCCCAAAATAGAGGTTGTAATGGTTAACTAACTAGAAACACTCCCTCATGATATTTTAGAGTGTTTTGTATTCATTTTATACATTAACAGGACAATTGGGAGGCGGGGGGCTAAATCCAGTACTCGCGCTGGCGCATGTTCTTTCCTGTTCGCCTCGCCTCATTCGCTCGCTCAAACACGGTGGTTGCGACATGAACGTTCCTGTCAAATTTCAGTTTCTTGCAAGTTCATTATTACCTTTTGTTTGCTCAGTCGTAATCCAGCTTTATTCCGAAGTGGTTCACTACAGTTGTAGTTTGCAGTGCTGTGTATTTGTGATGGCTCACAGAGCCAGAGGTTGCGTCAACTCTCCGGACAGTTTTTGTTTTATTTGTGGGGAATATACCGTGAAAAAGCAGCAGAGGAACATTTCTGCATTTATTTAAAAAGTATATTTCGCCTATTTCGGTTTGACGTTAGGCGATCAAGACAAACCGTGGGCTCCTCACAAAGTGTGCAAGACATGTGAGGAAGATCTACGCTTATTGATGAAAGGTAAAAAACAAGCATTTCGTTTTGGAATACCTATGATGTGGTGTGAACAAAGAGACCACAGCAGTGACTGCTATTTTTGCTCTTGCATTGTGAAGGAATACAACTTAAAAAATAAGAACGTAATAAGTTACCCCAACCTTCCCTCAGCAATTAGGTCTATGCCTCATAGCAACGAAGTACCTGTGCCTGAACCACCAAAATCTTTGGATCATATTTGTGTGGACGGTTCTGGTCATGATGAGACTCATCAGATGGCTTTTCCCGATGAGTCCAGTACTTCCAAGTTTGAAACTGAACCAGATCCGAAACCTGAACTTTTCTCTCAAGCTGAATTGAATGATTTAGCCGGGATTTAGGACTCCCAAAAGATGCTGCCCAACTGCTAGGTTCTCGGCTTAAACAGAAAAATCTATTGTCACCAGGAACAACTTTTTATTGGTACCGCAACCGCGAGACACAATTTTTGAAATATTTCAGCAAAGAGGAAGATTTGGTATTTTGCAACGATATATACGGAGTGATGGAAAAGTTTAAACTCAAGTATGATCCTGCTGAATGGCGGCTGTTCATTGATTCGTCAAAAGACAGCATAAAAGGTGTTCTTCTTCATAATGGCAACACATTCGCTTCAGTTCCTATTGCTCACTCTGTTATTCTCCAAGAAAAATACGAGAATTTGGCCCTGATTCTTCAGAAGATTCGTTATGATGAGCATAAGTGGATGATTTGTGGAGACTTTAAAATTCTATCCATGCTATTAGGGCAGCAATCCGGTTTCACCAAATATCCCTGCTTCCTTTGCTTGTGGGATAGCCGGGCCCATGACCTACACTGGAGGAAAAAGACTGGCCAATTCGGGAGTATTTGAGACCCGGTGAGAAAAATGTTCTTCATGAGAGCTTGGTACCTCGTGATAAAATTCTATTACCACCTCTCCACATTAAGTTGGGTCTCATTAAGCAATTCATCAAGTCCCTTCCAAAAGATGGTGAGTGCTTTCGGTACCTTTGCTCAAAGTTCCCCTGACTTTCTGAAGCAAAGCTAAAGGAAGGAGTGTTTGTTGGCCCTGATATAAGGAAACTCATTTCAGATGGAGCATTCGCTGAAACGATGTCTGAGAAGGAAAAAGAAGCCTGGGATTCCTTCAAGGATGTTGTTCTCAAATTCTTGGGGAACAGCCGGGATGAGAAGTATAAGGATATTGTTGCCAGGATGCTCAATGCCTTCAAAGAACAAGGCTGTAACATGAGCCTGAAAGTCCATTTCTTGCACTCCCATGTGAACTACTTTCCCGAAAACTTGGGGGCGTACAGTGAAGAACAAGGTGAAAGGTTTCACCAGGACATCAAGGACGCAGAGAGAAGGTACCAAGGAAGATGGAACACCACTATGATGGCTGATTTCTGCTGGTTGCTGCTGCGGGAAACCCCAGATGAAAAATACGCCAAGCAGCGCACCAAGAGAAGCATTCGGGGGAAGAAGAAACGGGCCCACCAGGAGATTGATTGACCCAAGAATGACTTTAAAATCTAAACTGTGTTGACAAATATCGTGTTTTTACTAAACTTTGAAATAAAAATTTGCTAGTTATTACCACAGTGTCGGATCTCATTTATTAGAATTTTATTTTCACACCATTGGGTGTTTGTCTTCATGTATTGCAATGGTGCGGTTTGCGTTTTCTATTCTTACATACATACCTGTACAACATTTTTTGCACATTTCTTTGCTTTGCTTTGTGTCTAACCTCGCTCTTATGTGCTCAATGTTTGTGCACATGTATGTGGCTGTTTTAAGTGCAGACAATTTTGCTACCATCACAGTGTGTTTTGTTGACATTACTCTATTCTTATGTGCTGCCTTGTTACAATTTTCTTTATTCTTATTTGAATAACTACTAAACAATTAGTATAAAGAATTCATCCAAGAAACTTTTATCTCGATCGCACTCAATCTGAAACGTTCACCTCAAACTGCTAACCCAATGTAGCAAAAAATCTGTACGTGATGGAGCAAATTGGTTACCAGATTTGGATTCAGCGCACCAAAAAACGTAAAAATCAATTGAAACATTAGAGGCAATTTTAAAAAAATTTTTTTAGTGTACCTGTGTTATTGTATAGCTACACAATAAATCTCTATACTTTCTGATCACACCTCATAAATCAAACGTATGCATGCTGGTTACTATACTCAGCCTAAACATGCCCATGTGAACATCTACTTTTAATGCAGCTAAAAGTATCGTTTATCATATGTGAGTTGTGGAACACGCATGTAATTTTAGCTCCTTTTAGGTGGAAAATTTTGTCAGCCCATTTTATCCAAATCAATAACCATTCACACTGGGAAATGTCTTTGAATGCAGTGTCCTAGGCGTTGCAAACAGTACCAAAAATCCTCTCACTCTAATCTGAACCAATAGAAAGGTTTTATTTCACTGTGAATTAAATCTTGAAAATCTGTCTAATTCATACATTGTGTCTCTCATGAAATTCAAGACTTTGTAATGGTTTATGGCTATTAAATTTCTGTAACACTCTGGCTAAAGAGTTCTTATGCCTCTCTTACACCTCGCTGCCTAAAGACATTTACACAATGCTCTTAATACATTAATACAGTATTTTTCTTCTTACTCTCAACAGTATTTAGAAGGGGGAGGGGGGCTGGCACCTTCTTCCAGTTCCTTTGGGTTCCAACTCAATTTGAACTGGAATCCACTGTCTTGAGCAATGCTTTTCATGCTTTTCTCTCATATGACCCCATTTTAACAACTGAAAATTCACATGACCTCAGATGATGATGAAATCAAAATAGCAGGTCCCCAGCCTCCTTCCCCTCATCTGAAGCAAGAAGGCAGCAGCAGTCAGCACAGGGTCCCCTGTATCAGTGTCAGTGTGTAGCGTGTGCTTACAGACCCCAGTACTCCACATGGGGAGCTTACCCAGGAGGGGGCAAGGGCTTATGCATGTTCACAGTGGCTCACATGCTGACTTCCACTACTTGGCCTGGGTCACAGTGAAAGTCCAGAGAGAAGGGGAAACGAGCATGTTTCTGTGACCCCATTTGGGGTCCCAACCAAGTCTGAGAATCAATGGTCTTGAGGCTTCAACTGCAAGAAAGCTGATTTTTCCCCCTTATTTTATATTCCCCTTCCAGCTCGCTTAACTCAGTCATTGAGGAAACCGTTCTCTACCAGGGGTCATGCACCAGAGCCACTTGCAGAATCATGCAAACATAGCCCTAAAATTTGACCAGTAGGTTTAATAACAGGGAATCCCTCTCCTTAGAGCAACATTTTTATTAAAATCAATGAATGCCCTGAACTCAGGTACTCCATGTTACTATGCTTTCTTGCCTTGCTATTTAAACAATAAAATCAGAAATACTAACTTTGGGGGGGTGGGGTTATGTTTCTATACTTTTATGGAATGACGATATTTTAGGAGTCATTTATTAACAGCGACCGATAAGACCATTAACGCACATTGGGCCACGTTTACTAAAAGTGCCCTAACATTTAGCACACTCTAACGGGCACCCTAAGCAGTCAGTGTGGGACTGCAGTAATCGTTCCCATGTACTAAAACAGCCATCACAGTAAAAATCGTCTGCTAACTGCTTACTGCACAACAGGGCAGTTGCTCTCCACCAAGCGCCGATAGCGGGGCTTTCAAGGCTTGCACTAGCAAGTGCAGCAGCAGGAACATCCGTGCCCCGCCCAGGCACACAATGTTCGGGTAGCATGGGGGTTTTTAGCACAAGGTCCTATGCTATGTTTTAGCATGGCGCCAAACACACATGCTATCTCCATGCTACCCAGGTAGCTTGCTTAATAAATATGCTCCTAAGACGCTTCTCACCATGCTAACTGCATGGGAACATGCCAGATACACCCCAGTAATTAGCGTGGCTCTATTCCATTTCCCATGCTATTTCCCTGTGCTTAATGCATGCTAAGGTGCCAATCCTAAGCACACTTTAGTGAAAATGCTCCATTATTTCAATGTAATATGTTCAATGTAAACTGTTCCATGTAATATGTTTTTGTTTTGTAAACCGGGCTGATTATGAATAGTGAGGTAGAAAACCAAATAAATAATTTGCCATAGGGCCCTGCAGAAAATAACACACATTAACAACATTAGTGTGTGCAACGTTAGTAAATGAATCCTTTATCTTTCATTCATCGTATTACATTACGTCATTTATCGTTCTCCACCTTGAGCATTTTCTTTGATAGGGTATTTAATCATATTTATTTCTCTTTGAAAATGAGCTTGCCGTGCAGTGGGCATGATCTGCCCTCAGAACCTTGTGTGAGCTTTTAAAATTCACCCCCATATTTACTTAGTATAATTACTAATTTATTTATTTTTTTTTTAACTTTTATGCCTCTATTATTTTTAGCCATATCTTTGGCACAGTATGGCCTGACTGCACTCACAGGCTTCTGCAAAGGAAAACAATGTAGTTACTAATGAACACGTTGCTGTGATTTTTAAGTTATCTGTTCTATTGCACTTATAGTTTGGCTTTATTTGATATGCCACCTTTATGTACTCAGTGAACACTTAAGTCATGCTTGGCCAGGAACAAGCCAGTTACCATCATTTCATTTATTTACATTTAATTCCTGTAAATTCCAAAAACATAACTCAAGATCGACCAGCCAGCCAAGTGCTTTGAATATTGATCCGTGTATTTTATTAATGCATCTCAGAGGTGATTCTAAGTCTCCCACTTAGCTTGCAGACTAACAGGTGCCTATGGAGACTTCCTTTAAAAAGAAAGTTGGCCAACCATTTCCACAAGGATCTTTTACTCTGCATATTTTGTAAGTGTAAAGTATGCTGGTTCAAGATCTTTGCAGGATCTTAAAATGAATCCCAAGGTCTATCTCAACCGGCCCACCCAGTCTTGTCTCTTCGTCCTAGCAGAAACATGCAACTTGTCAGCAATGCACACACTTTTCTCTGCAAAGGTCCTGTGGTAATCTTTAAAAGGGATCTTTTCCATTAATAAACACCTGCTTATGCTATCATAATTTCTTTAAAAAAAGATGATAAATAAAATTTAAAAAAAAAAAAAAAAGGATTCCCACCTCCCAATGTCTAGGGCTATTCACACCAGCAAAGTTTTAACATATTTTCCTCAAATTTCTCATGCAATGATATGTGGAAGAGCTGGCTTCAATAGAAAGGTCTAGAAATTGCATAACTGTGTTGAAGAGACTAATTCTAAAAGAATACTAAATAAAAATAGATCATCTTTCCTATAACATTGTTGCTCATCAACTGTAAATCTTTCTTAATAAGCCAAAAACTTAAAGTTAATCACCTGAAGCATATTAGAAAAATACCAACTTTAAGCAACTGCCAGTACCTGCAAACCTGCCAGGATCCCAGGCTGTTGCAGTGGAAAATTACTTGACCACAGATCACATGAGCTGTATTTTCTCTCCAAACTAGTTCAAAAACTACCAACCGCAAATTTCTGCTTTATCCAAGAAGCTATTAAAAAAAAAAAAAAAAAAAACACACTGCATCTCAGGTGCTTCAACAGTACTACTGAAAACAGCAAGTAACCCGACTTCTACATTAGGCTGGCTATTTTTCAGAGGTTTGCTTTAGAGAGTTTAAAAAATGTGACAATTAGTTTGATCTTCTAGGGATGTATAATAGATGGCCCAAAGTGCAATAGCTTTTGATGGCTTCATCCATTGTGCTCCACTTTTGGGTAAATGGTCATCAAAATTCCCTCTTTAGTTCGCAATCAGTACTCTGCCCATGTCCAACCATTTAGTTCTGACAATAATCCAACCAGCCACCAATTCCAGTGCAGCTGCCGCCTGAAGATCTGGCCTTGTCGATCCTGTGGCTTCCTGGACAACATCCCACCAACATCAACTTGCCAGATCAATCCAGTGAAGAAGAGAAAAGCATAGTCTGACAGTAGACAGACCTGGCTATGTGGATGCCTACATTTCCACTAGGACTTTTCCAGTTCTAGTTATTAAAATGCTTACAGTCTGCCAGACAGTTCCAGCAACTAAATCTTCTTTTTTTTCAGTACACAGCAATGGATAACTACAATCTATACTACCGTGGACAGTTTTCCATACATGAGTCATCTCCATTTTGGCCTCATCGGCTTTGTTTTCTTGTCTGAAAGTGCAACGTGTTTCTGCTTTCGCAAGACTGAGTGGCTAACAAATCTCGGATAGCTTATGTAATTCTGGACCAGTTCCTGGTTTGCGACTCCCACATCATAATCTTTTTCCAGATGAGTTATGGAATCCCGATAACGTATCATATTTTTGGATGGAGAGAGGCAAGGCTTTGCTCAAAATCACTCTTGCAGCCCTGGGATGAGCCTGTGGGAAAGACCACGGCCACGTGACATTATCCCCCACAAAGTTCGTTATCAAGCCATAAAGAAAAAACAAAAAAATAAAATAAAAACCAGAGTGCACCTCACACCCATGATGGTAGAAACGAGATCGCCCACTAGGCATTTCAGCAGCTGCCACATCCAGGGCTGATACCAGAGTTGTTATCCCTAGGCAAAAAATTAAGCTTTACAGACACCCTGGCTGTCATAATCTATTGTTTAGCTTTGAATGCCCTACTCTTTGCTGCCTCCCCCCCCCATCAAAGAAACTGCTAGCCTCTACCTAGTTTACCTGGTGGCTGAGCCAGCCCTGGCTGCATCACAGTGCAATCCCATTACGACACATGCTAGCACGCTGCAGAGAACGCTGGAAATGTCCCCTTCAAAAAAGTACAGCTTAAGAAAAAGAAACGAGCATGTTACTGGAACTGGACGGACTTCATCGAGCAACAGGGAATTGAGAATATTTAACATGTTTCATTTCCAGGAGGGTGGACTTGCATGAAAGCTAAGAGTGCTGTCTCATTCAGATAAACTCAGAAGCTCACTTTCTCTTTCACAAGTCTGAAAAAGCTTTACTGCACAACGTTCAGTTGAAGTTCATATATAATGCTACTGTGACAAAGTTTCCAGGATAGGGGGAGGGGGCATTATATGACCCTGCTCCCGGAGGGGTGGGGGAAATAAACCCTCATTTGAATTAATAAAGCAGCCGATATTTGTGAAAGACGACATTTTCCACAAATCTTTATGCAATGGGGGAAAGCTTTTTTTTTTTTTTTTTTATATATTTTCACCTTCCGCTGCTAACAGTTTTACATATCCTTACAGATCCTTGGGGTTCAGCAGGACATTGCTCTGGCACAAGGAGCAGCTGGAGTGCAACAGTCAACTAATGACTATAGCAGTGGTTTGTGAACCGGGGAAACCAGGTTCATATTCCACTGCCACTCCTTGTGACCTTGGGCAAGTCACTTAACCCTCCATTGCCTCAGGTACAAACTTTGACTGTAAACTCTCTGGAGTTAGGAAAATACCAACTGTGACTCTCCTCGAGCTGCTACTGAAAAGGCAAGAGGTAAATCCAAAATCATCCTCCCAACTGCTGATATACAGTGACAAGAAAGTCCTGGAAGAAGGCCATAATCGCACACAATGTCACAGCTAAAGAACCTGGGTCTGACCTGCAGTGGAGGTCTGCAGTGAAGTTGGTGCTCTAACAGAAGAATAGGACATTGCAGAGTAACTACATCAGACCTAACTAAAATAGTTGCTCAGTACACCATGGAGATAGAAGCTCATAGGCAAGGTGCTAGCACAAGCAGAGGGCTAGAAGCAAGAAACAAAGAAACTACATGGTAGTAAAAATATGAATTATTTTTTAATAAAAACCAAAATCTGCAATGAAAATGTTGAAAAACTTATTTTCTCAATAGACATTTGTACACTGACAATGCCATAATTTAATTTATATTTCCCTTCCTTTGTGGTTGGAAAGGTTTGGAGCAAACCAGAAGGTATGCCAGTCTCTGATGTCAATCCCAAAAAAAACACATGGAAGCTCACTGTTAAGGTAGACCGCAAATTCAGACAGTGCCTACATACACAGCATACAGTACAATATAAACAGGTGCAGACATACCTCTGGTGTTGCACAACCACAAGAACACTATACAACTGTCCCAGGGAAATGGCTACTAGGTCTTTCCAGCTCTCTGCTTAGCTCTGCTGCACCTAGTGCTTCCTTTAGGCCAGTATTAGAGGTGCGTCTAACTTAACTGATTTTCTGGACATTCGTAAGATATATTTGCATACACTGAACTGACAGTACATGCATAATCCTTACTGATATCCTAAAAACCAGACCAGTTTGTTGCAACTACAGAACAGGAATGGGAACCACGTGAGCTGGATGTGAACATGATGAAATACTTTCCTGTACACCACACAATTCCCTTTAAAGCTTGTGAAAGTTGATTTCAGAGTTATTACTTCCTTCTTACCAAAAATGAGACACTTTTGCAACAGACAGGGAGCCTCAGTCTCTCTTGTTCCTTTGGTGTCTGTAGTAAGCACCGGGTTGGTGTCCCTAAGGCTACAAGAAGTAGGCATATGATGTCATATTAGAGGGAAGGTTACTGAGTGTCTCCCTGAAATTACTAAGGGCAAATTCTATCCCCAATCTAGCAGGGCTGTAATTCTCCTAAGTCATACAACTGTACAGCTAATGGACAGCAGAAACAGAAAGAGAATGAAAAGAAACCAGTGTATGTCTAAATAAGGCCACATCGCTATCTGTGAACACTGTGCACAATCCTTAACCACAACCTCAAATCAATCCATGGTTTTCAAACTGTACCAAATTCAGCTAAAAAAACACATAAAAAAAACAAACAGTCAATGAGAATAGCATTTTCAAAATACAGAACACTATTTTTTCTTACCGTTCCAGAGTCTCCCGCGGCGCTTTACTCCTTCCTGCTCTCTGAGTGCCGCTCACATTCTTGTTGGCAGTCATGGTCCTTTCCACCCTCAGTCAATCCAGATACCTAAAACCAAGCAAATCATGCAATGAGAAAAATATAGGTTCCAAATGTCGCACATCTCACGTGTAACAATGTTTCATAAAGTGTTTCCAAGACAGAACAATATCTACTTCTACTCTGACCACCTTTCCCATTTATGCTGCAAAGCGCTTCTAACACACCTGCAAATTTATTTATTTGTTTGTTTGAAAAGCTTATATACCGCATTTCCAATGATCAACGCGGTTTATAAATAATGTAACTTAACATTACAGAAAACATTTTAACTTATGGCCTATTACTAACCTAACATTGTAACATTGCAACACAGTTAATATTAGAATGGCAGGGCTAGAGGGTGGGGAATAGATGTCAAAATGTATCGAACAGGCAGACTAGTTAAATTTGGTAAGATCCGGAGGAAGAGTGAGGAGATTCTGTGAATTGCTTCTATGCCGATTGTTAGGTGGTTCACTCATGATTCTTTGGTGCTAATGAGAGCATAGCTCGTGGTAGATTTTAAAAGGTGGTCATAATGGTTCTATATTTTATTCTATTCAACAGCGGTAACTAGTGGACCTCTCAGACTAGAGGTGATGTGGTTGCTTCTTGGTGCCTTGATTAGGATTCTCGCTGCTGCTGCAAAGAACTTTTCGGTAAGCCTTGTAGTATTGCATTACAGTAATCAAGGTGGGGAAATACCATTGCTTAGAAAACAGATCTGAAATCATGGATGTCAAGGAGTGGTCGCAGTTGTTGGAGAGTCCTAATTCTGTTGTATATGTTTTTTGTTGTTTTGTTTATGTGAGACTGCAATGTGAGGTATTCATCAATGATTACACAGAGGTAGTGGACTTCAGGTTTGATTAAAAGATCTGCATTTTTAACCTTTAGTGTTACTGGTGGGGAGAATGACTGGTCCCTTGATATAAAGAGCACTTTGGTTTTATTGTAATTAATTGTAAGATGGTGCTCAGATAGCCAGTGGGCCAATGCGTTGAAACAGTTTATCAATGTAAAGTTTGGAGTAGCGGTGGAGATGGGAACATAAATCATGATGTCATCTGCATAGAGATTAAATACGATACTACGTGATCTGATCAGGTCATGGATTGGCTGGATATAAATATTATAAACAACAGGGCTGATAATGCTGATCCCTGGGGTACACCCTGGTTTTGTGTGTAAGGGTCTGAGGTGTTGGCTCCCACTTGCACTATCTGTTGATGACCAGACAAGTGGGAGCGAAGCCAGTTTAGGGCTAAAATATGGATGTCAATGCATTGTAGTCACTGTAGAAGAATGACATGGCATGTCAAAGGCAATGGCAATATCCAGGAAAAGGAGGATGAATCTCAATTTAGGTTTCTGTATCATGGTCGATAAGTGTGATTAGCAACTCCATGGCCAGGTTGAAAATGATGTTGTTGTGGGTCAAGAGGTGCATACAAGTTAATGTGTTCTTGCAATTGCAGTTGGATGTTCTTTTCCATTATTTTTTGTCAGAATGGGTAAGCTTGAAATAGGCCTGTTAGAGTTTGCTTCTGAGGGGTAGAGCTTTGGGTTTTTTAGTATTGGACAGATGGATGCAGTCTTTAGTTTAGTCAGGATGTATTCTTGGTATAGTGAGAGATGTATCTTCCTACATATGTTTGGTGCTATCTCGGTTCTTACCATTTTTAACCAGCTTACTGGGCAGGGATCTAGTGGGGATGTTGTAGTAGTGAGGTTACCAATAATGTTTTCCAGGTGTTCAGGGGAAATTGGGCTGAATGACTGAAGTATGTTGGTAGTACATGGTTGGTTGCAGATTTTACTTGCTATCGGGTGGGAGTTTGTAAGTTTGGACTGGAAGTGGAGGGTGTTTGTGGTCCCAGGGGCAGTCAGAGCAGCTGGTTGCTTGTTTTCTTTTAACAGAGACTTCATGATGCCATACAGTTCCCTGGGTATGTTTAGTGATTTCATTATTATTTTGGTGTGATACTCTTTCTTTGCCTGGTTAGTCTGAGTCTGATACAAATGTAGGATTTGTAGGTATTTATTTCTTACTTGATTATCATGAGCGAGTCTTCATTTTTGTTCAGCTTTTCTGAGCTCACATTTGAGTTTTTTATGGTCTGTCATGTACCAGGGCAGGTGCTGGTGATGTCAGACTCTCGTCTGCTTAGGAATAGTGGCATAAGTTGTAATGGTATTATTCCAGTTGGTGATAACGTGATCTAAGTCTTGTGATTCAGACTCCAACAGTGGGAAGACATTATCCCCAGAAAGTTGCCCGGTTCCTAACAAAACCAAACCCCTCTTCTTTGCACCATTGTCTCATCCACACATTGAGACTCTGGAGCTCCGCCTGCCTTTTGGGCCATGCGTGTGGCATGGGAAGCATTTCAGAGAATGCTACCCTGGAAGTTCTGGATTTCAACCTCCTACCTAAAAGCCTAAATTTGGTCTCCATAACCTCCCTCCCAAATTTTCCATTCAATTGGTACCAACATGTACCAAGACAGCAGACTCCTTCCCAGCGCTATCTAAAACCTTATCTATGTGGCACATGAGGTCTGCTAACTTTCAATCAGGCAGGCATGTTACCAAGCAATCCTCACGTCCACCAGTGACTCTGCTACCTACAAGCCTAATGATTGAATCACCCACTATAATGGCCATCCTAATCTTTCCCTCATGGGCACATGGCCCTGGAGAAACTGCCTTGGTGCAAGAGGGTTTTACATCTCCTGGTGGACAGGTCCTAGCTACAGGTTCACTTCCTGCATCACCAAGATGATGCTCTCCTTTCACAAGACCTCTTTCCTCCATGGCAGCTGAAAAACTGTCAGACTGGAGGTGCAGCTTCAATACTACATCCCTGTAGGTCTCATCTATGTACCTCTCTGACTTCCTTATGTCTTCCAAGTCTGCTACTCTAGCCTCCAGAGATCGCACTTGTTCCCTAAAAGCAAATAGCTCCTTGCACCTAGTGCACATGTAAGACCTCTCACCAACTGTGAGAAAATCATACATGTGACACTCAATACAAAAGACTGGATAACCCCCATCTCGTTGCTGGATTGCTGTCTGCATCTTAGTTTTAAAGTTTTGTTTTTAGTTATTTAAGTTGTTTTTAGTTGCTAGGGATACTAGTATTAATACAACTATACCAAATAAATTTAAAGGGACTTTGTTCACCTCAAGATTTATTACTTTCAGGGCCTTAACTCATCTGGTGAGGATAATCTAGAGGGGAATGTGAATACCACGCCCCCTTTAATAGGTGTAGGCTCTATAAAGCTACAGGTATTTAAATGTGACCAGTATATCTCTACAGTAAAAACGTACAGGATGTGACTCTCTTCCAATTGAAAGGATGCTCTGGAATGTGGGGCCATAGAATGAAGGTGAAAGGGGATAGACTATGAAGTAATCTGCGGAAATATTTCTATACAGAAAGGATGGTGGATGTGTAGAACAGCCACCCAGCAGATGTGGTAGAGATGAAAACTCTATTCAAGAAAGCATGGAAAAAAATACAAGGGATCCGAGGAAGAGGGGATTGTATAACTTAATAGTTCTTATGGATGCACAGACAAGCTAGGCCGTATGGTCTTTGTCATCATTTTCTATGCTTCTATGTGACTTAAGTAGTTATTTTTACCTCAAACCTTGTTTTCAGTATGTTTAAAAAAAAATTTATATTTTGAATCCACTTCTGTTACCTCCTTCCCTACCCCCCATGGACCAGTCTTTTCTCTCTAACTTTGCTTGTCATGACAGCAGCAATTTATAATTTGCTACCTCCTGCAAGCCTCAAAAAGTCTTCTCTCTACCACATCCTGCCCCTCTGACTGAACTTCCTGTTTCAAGGGGGGGGGGGGAGGACATGGTAGAAGGAAGGCTCAGGACCAGCAAGGGAATAATAGTTGTAAATTATTACTGTCAATAACAAATGAAGGTAAAGAGAATATTCAGGACCATGGAGTAGGAGAAGATATGTTGGATAATGAGAAAATAGAGAAGGGAGATAAGAGAAGTAGAGATTCAATTTAGTTAAAAAAAAAAGTTAAACATAATGAAAACAAGACTGAGGTCTAACTATACTTTAGAAAAAAGTAAATTTGTAACTGTAACTAGCTACAGTTACATTTAAGTAACGTAACTAATTACAGTTACTATATATACACAACCCAAAAAGTAACTAGCTACAATAACCCGTTTTGGACCAGCGTATGTTTTACATACATAAGGTTTCCATACTTACTACTCAACTGTTTACTAATTAATGGTTATAAATTCAATGGAACTATGTTTAGCTATTATCGTTATGTCAAAAAGCGTTACATACAGATTTTTTATCTGAGATCTAGTTAGTTTAATAGATATTCAAAGTTTGCTGATTTTGGTGGTACGGGCGGCTCAACATAAAAAGATCACAAAAAATAGTAAATAGCTTATAATGCTGTAATAGCTACTATTTTGCAAATAAAAGTATTTGTAGACTTTAGAAAATAGGTTTAGATAACTGTAAGTTACTTAGTGTCAGAGTTATTGGTGCGTATATTGGGCTTGTATGTTTTTCATATGCTGGGCTAATATGTTGTCGAAACTAATTGCTGTCAAGCATTCTGTTCTAGGAGTTTCAATAGTGCAATATCGACGCACTGCATCAAAGGTGTTTTCACGTGTATCATATTCCGCCATCAGAATGGACTGTTGACAAACTATATTATATCATAATAAAGTGTTTTAAATTAAAACTGCAGTTTCAATAGTATCATACAGTATGTTTATGTCAATGAATATTGGAACTGAATCCTATCTTTTCTGAAGACAGACAATATACTATATTGGACCAGTGTATGAAAAACATACACCATATGAAACTTCTATTTTCTACAAAGTTTTAATGTTTTTATTATTGCCAGTATTTCATAGTTGTTTGAGTGTAACAAATCGAATAAATCATCCAGAACAGAGAAAGAATATGCGAGCTGTCCAAAACGGGTTAAAGAAAGTAACTTACTCAGCAATGGCTAAGAGATGTAGAACAAACATCTACCCGCCCCACTGGCTTTTCTGATATAAAAGCTCTTAGGCCTCATTCCTCGTTGCTCTACTCAATTGGTTGCCCTGTACAGCGTAGTTACTCACCTGTAACAGGTGTTCTCCAGGAGCAGCAGGAATCAGTCCTCACTTATGGGTGACGTCGGCGCCGACGGAGCCCTCGCGGAGCAATTTTCCCCAGCTTTCAAAGAAAGCCTTTGGGAATTGCAGCGCGCATGCGCGGTCGTCTTCCCGCCCGAGGGTGCCATCTTAGCCAGTCAGATGACATAGCTAAAAAAGACAGCATAAAAATTTGCAAAAGAACATAAGCAGACGATTGCAACTCCAAGGGGAGGAGGGAGGGTAGTGAGGACTGATTCCTGCTGCTCCTGGAGAACACCTGTTACAGGTGAGTAACTACGCTTTCTCCAGGACCAAGCAGGAAGTCAGTCCTCACTTATGGGACTCCCAAGCTCAAGGCTACCGGAGACCCTAAGCACAAAAATGAGCTCCCTCTAGCTCAGCAGCACAGAAGGATAGAATCTTCGCTGAATTATCACCCACCGGTAGCCCACATCCGGGATGGAGGGTAGGAGTTGCTCAGACCTCAAAGAGATTACGGAGGACTGCCTGTCCGAAAGCACTGTCCCTACGGGACTCCCTCTCGAGACAGTAATGGACCGCAAAAGTCTGGCTCGAAGACCAAGTAGCGGCCCGGCAGATGTCTGCCAGCGGAACAGAGTGGAGGTAAGCCACTGACGTGGCCTTTGCCCGAACGCAATGAGCCGTGACTCTACTTTCTAAGGATAGTCCGGCTGCCCCATAAGCCCAAGTGATACAGTCCGCAACCCAGATGGACAGAGTACGCTTGGAGACCGGGAGCCCCAATCTATTGGGGTCAAAAGACACAAAAAGCTGAGCAGCTTTACGGTGCTCCCGCGTACGGTCAAGGTAGAAGTTCAGAGCCCTTCTACAGTCCAGGGTATGGAGGACCGTCTCAGCTCGGCTGGAGTGTGGTCTGGGAAAGAAGGTTGGAAGTACCACCTCCTGATTGATGTGAAAAGGGGAGACCACTTTAGGCAGAAATTTCGGATGAGTCCGTAGGACCACCCTATTCTTGTAGAACCTAGTGTAAGGGGGATCAGACACGAGGGCCTGCAATTCACTTACGCGTCTAGCGGAAGTGAGGGCTATCAAGAACAGTGTTTTCCAAGACAGAAAACGGAGAGAACAGGTAGCCATAGGTTCAAAAGGCGGACAGGTGATCCGCTGCAAAACCACATTCAGGTCCCAGTCAGGCGCTGGCGGGCGCAGAGGTGGTTTAAGTAGAAGGAGACCTCGGAGAAACCTCGCTACGAGAGGGTCATTGGAGAGAGGTCTGCCGTCCACCGGCACATGATGTGCTGAAAGAGCACTGAGGTGAACTTTGACGGAGTTGGACTTAAGTCCCAGATTAGAGAGGTGCAGCAAGTACTGCAAGATCACCGACACCGGGCAGGAGAAGGGATCCTGAGACTGTTGGGTACACCAGACTGCAAAGCGACGCCATTTAAGGGCGTAGCATTTGCGGGTAGAAGGCCGTCGCGAAGCCAAGACGACCTCCTCCACCTCCGCCGGCAGGAGAAGGGGAGCAAGGACTACCCTCTCAGCAGCCAGGCCATGAGGTTGAGAGACCTGAGGTTGGGGTGCAGGAGGGACCCCTGATCCTGAGTGAGGAGATCCGGTTGTACCCCCAGAGGGATTGGATCCTCCACCGCCAGTTGCAGCAGGAGCGGAAACCACGGCTGTCTGGGCCAGCGAGGGGCCACCAGGATCATGAAGGCTTTTTCTCAGAGAACCTTGAAAAGAGTCCGAGAGACTAGCGGGATGGGAGGGAAAGCGTACAGAAGGCTCCCCGACCACGAGATCAGAAAGGCGTCCGCCGCAACCCGAAGGGGGTGTGGCTGACGAGAGCAGAAGCGAGGAAGCTGCCGGTTGTGAGGACTGGCAAAGAGATCCACCGTGGGGAGACCCCACTTGAGGAAGAGCTTCTGAACTACCAAGGGATCCAGACGCCACTCGTGCGGCTGGAGGACCCTGCTGAGTTTGTCGGCAAGGCAATTTTCTTGGCCCGGGAGATAAACTGCCTTGAGGAGAATGCCGTGACTGACGGCCCAAGAGCAGAGCTTCTGTGCCTCCCGGCAGAGGAGGAAGGAGCCCGTGCCCCCCTGCTTGTTCACGTAGAACATGGCAACTTGATTGTCCGTCTGGACAAGGACGGACTGTTGGGAAGTCAGGTGGGAGAAGGCCTTGAGAGCTAGGCGGATCGCCCTGAGCTCCAGGAAGTTGATCTGCTGAGCAGACTCCCACGTGGACCAGAGGCCCTGAGTACATGCCTCTTGGCAATGTGCTCCCCAGCCCAGGAGGGATGCATCGGTGGTTAGCACCCGGGTCGGCTGAGGTGACTGGAAAGGCATTCCGAAGATCAGGTTCGGCTGCCGGAGCCACCACCGGAGGGACGAGACCAGCGGCTCGGAGACGCGCACTAGGTCTGCTAGGCCGCCCGTGGCTTGTCGCCACTGTTGGCGGAGACACCATTGAGCAGACCGCATATTCAGGCGGGCATTGGGGGTCACATGGACGGTGGAAGCCATATGGCCGAGCAGTCTCAGGAAGCGCCTGGCGGAGACCAGGGGCTGGCTGCGAAAGCGGTCGGCTAGGTCCATGAGCCGTTGAGCCCTGTCGAGCGGTAGGTACGCTCGCGCCTGAGGAGTGTGCAGCCTTGCGCCGATGAACTCGAGATCCTGTGAGGGGAGCAAAGTGGACTTTGCGAAGTTTATAACAAAGCCCAAGTGCTGCAGCAGAGTCACCGTGCGGCACGTGGCGTTGGTGACCTCCTGAGCGGACGCTGCTCTGATGAGCCAGTCGTCGAGGTACGGAAAGACATAGAGGCCGTGAAGCCGGAGATGGGCCGCCACGACCGCGAGACATTTTGTGAAGACTCGCGGTGCGGAGGACAGGCCAAAGGGCAGTACTCTGTACTGGTAATGATTTCCTGCCACCACAAACCTTAGGTATTGGCGGTGGCTTGGGTGGATGAGGATGTGCGTGTAGGCATCCTTTAGATCCAAGGAGCATAGCCAATCTCCCTGCTGGAGGTAGGGCAGAAGGATTCCAAGGGTAAGCATTTTGAACTTCTCCCGCACAAGGAACTTGTTGAGGTTGCGCAAGTCCAGGATGGGTCTGAGGCCCCCTGTTCTCTTTGGTATCAGAAAATACCTTGAATAAAAGCCGTCACCTCTCAGGTGGTGTGGCACCGGTTCCACCGCCTGTTCCTGCAGAAGACCTGCTAACTCCTGAAGGAGCAACTCCCTGTGCAGAGGGGGGCGCGGAGGTTCTCCCGGAAAATAGGAGGGAGGGACCTGATGGAAGTGGAGAAGGTAGCCTTCTCGCACGACCTGAAGCACCCAGGCATCTGCGGTGATGCTGGACCACCTGTGGGCGAAGTGAACCAGCCGGCCTCCGGTGCTGGGAGGAACCAGCGGGGGGGGAGAGGCTATGCTGAGTGAGTCAAAAGCCCCCACCCTGCTGAGCAGGGGCTGGTGGTGCAGGCTTGGGGGCTTGCTGCCTACGGGACCCGTTACCCCGTCCCTTGGCCTGCTGGCCCTGTTGGGGAGCTGCAGGGGCCTGATAATGGGGGTATTGTTTGTAGGCAGCCGCCTTCCTCGGGTAAAAGGACTTTTTCCCCGAGCCCTTCTTTTTCTGGGAAGGGGCGGAGGTCTTCCTAGAAAGCCTGGTCCTGGTGAGAGTCTCAGTCTCAATTTGTGCAGCCTTTTCCGCCATGGGCTTGCCAAAGAGGTTTTCGCCTCGGCAGGGGACATCGACCAACTTGTCCTGTACCCAGGGCTCAAGGTCTGACGACTGAAGCCAAGCCCGTCGGCGGGCACCGATGCCGGCTGCGGCCACTCGAGCCGAGGCTTCAAAGCCATCATAGGCTGCTCGGGACATGAACTTTGAGCATTCCCGAATGCCCGTGGACAAGGCTAGGAACCTCCGCAAGGGCTCCTCGGAGAGACCAGCGGAGAATCCGGCTAGCTCTTTAGCCAGATCCCGGAGATACATGCCCATGAATAGCTGGTAAGTCTGGACACGACATGCGAGCATAGAGCCCTGGAAGCACTTCTTGCCAAGGCCATCCAGGTTACGGGCCTCCCTTCCGGGAGGCACCGAGGAGTGCATCTTCTGGCTCTTAAGACGATGCATGGCCGATTCCACTACCATGGAATGGTGTGGCAGCTGTGCCTTTTGAAAGCCAGGGCTCTTGCAGACCCGATAGATAGAATCGACCCGCTTGCTCAGGACCGGCGAGGAGGCCGGACTCTCCCACATGCGGAAGAGTAATCGTTCCAGCATAGGAGGAACCGGCACAGTAAAGTGTTCCCTCGCGGGAGAGTCATACTGGAGGGCGTCGAGCTCTTCGGCTCGAGGCTCCTCCTCGGGATCCGCAGGGAAGGCCAAAGCCTTGGCCATATCCCTAACGAAGTCCGAGAACCGGGCATCCTCCGGGGGGGACTGCTTCCGAGGCTCGGACTCCGGTGAGTCCGATGGGACACACCGAGTCCGGAAAGAATCAGGTGACTCTTCCTCCTCAGACTCCCAGACCGACTCCGACGAGGACTCGGTGGGGTCGGCCCGGGCAGGGTGCGGCGCCAGCCGCCCCGACGCCGAGGGAGTCGGCGTCGGCGACCTCGGTCCCGAACGGGAGGACGAGGGTGACCTCGACCGAGGATCGACTCGAGTTCTCATCGACTCGAGGATCGGCTCGGTCTCCGGGGTCGACTTGGACGTCGACGTCCCGGCGGTCGGGGCAGCGGCGCCAGCGAAGCCAGCGAGCAGTGCCCTCTGCTGGTCCATGAAGGCAGACAGTCTGCTCTCCAAGGCCGTCAACCTGAGTCCGAGCTCAGGTGACCCAGCAGCCCCCGACTCGGGCCCCGACGGCGTCGGGCCCGACGTCGGCTGTCGCGGAGGCGAGTCCAGAAGGACCACAGGACTTACCCGGGCAGGCATCTCCGACTCCAGGCGAGGTCGCTTCGGGATGTGTTCCTTCTCCAAGGACCCGGGGCGGCTGTCGGGGCTATGCGACCTGGCCCTCGCGGAACCAGGAGCGTCCACCGACGCCGCCCTCGCGGGTTTTTCCTTCCGACGATGGTCCCCGGAGGGAGAACCCCGGTCGGAGGAGCTCCGGCGACGGTCCGAGCTGGAGCCTTTCGACGCGGAGGCCTCCGACAAGGTCCGGGTACGGCTGGGGTCAGCGAAGATTCTCTCACGCTGATGCCGCTGACTTCTCAACGCCTTTGAGGACAGTTTGCTGCAGGGCCCACAGATCAGTTCCTCATGATCCGGGCCCAGGCAGCGGAGGCAAAAGTCGTGTGTGTCGGTTAGTGACATATTTCGGTCACACCGACCACACCGCTTAAACCCACTGGCAGCCATCGGGGGAAAAAGGGCCCCTGCGAGGTCAAAGGACCGGGCTGCCAGGGAAACCGAAAACGAAAGCTGACTAAGTCAGAAAAACCGAAAAAAGTAAGAGGACTCGAGACCGGCGTCGCGAGTCCGGGCGGGAAAACGATCGGCGTCGAACCGAAAGAAAAAAGGATAAAATAAAGAAGAAAATCAACTTTTTCGCGGGGACAAGACGGGGACGTCTGTAGGGCTCCGCGGAAAAAAGAAGACTGGCTAAGATGGCACCCTCGGGCGGGAAGACGACCGCGCATGCGCGCTGCAATTCCCAAAGGCTTTCTTTGAAAGCTGGGGAAAATTGCTCCGCGAGGGCTCCGTCGGCGCCGACGTCACCCATAAGTGAGGACTGACTTCCTGCTTGGTCCTGGAGAATCAATTATTCTCTTCTCTAATCCATCCAGTTCATTTATTTGTTTGTTTTTGTTTTATTCAATCATGGCTCTGTCAACTCAAAGTTTCTCATTTGTTTTTGCGAGTCTTGTCAGTCTGCCTGCCTTAACTAAGTTTAAGCTCCAAGGAGCAAGGACGATCTATGGACCTCCTTCCAGAGCTGCACAAATCAGGTATGCACTATACAAGTCATAATACTATTACTAAATAAAAGGTTTTAAGCATTTATATTAATTTTTTCCTACCTAAAGGTAAAAAAAAAAAAAGAGTTTCTGGAACAGTCATTGGTAGGGCACCATTTCAGGTCATGTGTCTATGGCACAAAGATCTTTCACCTAGTGTTCAAAAGGCAAAGATAGACCTATTTCCCCTTTGAAAGCTCCTATGGATGCAAGAATACCCTAAATATTTGCACCCATTTCTTTTTCTGGTAAAATGCTTTAAAAAGGTGTGTGTAGATTTGAAAACACAGTCCAGAAATACCACACGTACTTTCACCCACTGAGGTGGAGCAATATTCAAAACTGGCATTTTACATGGGTAAATATGCTTTGAATATTACCCATTAGGTATAACATTCTGCATTAGTCCTGCTGGGATTATAGCTATGCTGGGAATAGCTCTATTGTCACTAGGATGACTTGCTGAATCAAGTTCTAAGAACCTTATTCAATGAGTGACTGAAGCGTATGCTACTAGTGAAACATCAAATGAGATATGTTTCATAGTTTTCTTAGCACTGCTCTCCTGGCATAGCTGATAAGAGCTCTCTTTCTCATGCATGTGTCTGGCCCAAATTTGTCAAGGGCGCCAGTACAGATATGTTCATCTACAAAACATTTCAGACATACATTTTTACACATGGAGGGCTTCTCGTTTGCTGTGTCTGTCCATTTGTAAAAGATGGCTTTTGTACATTTTGTACAGTGGAAAAACATCTTTATGGAATAAGGCCCCCATCTCTTGGGTATACAGCACATTGAATTCAAAATGCATAAGGGCAAAACTACACTGTTTACATATGTGTGCTAGAGTTGTTGTTAAATGCTGTTGAGTCGATGTTCACTCATGACAGCCCTGTGGATAAATGTCCTGAATTGCGTTTATCAACAACTAGCTGCCTGACTGAAGACCAAAGTGGCATCCGTAGCTGTTATCAATCCATCGCATTGCCGGTCTACCTCTTTTTGCATTGACCTTCTACAGTACCTTGCTAAGCATAATGCTCTTCTCTAATGATCTTTCTCTTCGCACACTATGTCCAAAGTATTGTCACAAGCACAATGCCCGAAGCCACTTGCCTCTAGTGGTTGAGGGGCGTGGTGGTTGAGGATTCCTTCTTCTATCAGCTCCTAGCAGCCTATTTCTTTGTGTTGGCTTCTGGGAAGTGTAGTACTGCTAAAATATGTTGGTGCTTTAAGTAAAAGGTTTGTAGTTGAGGTAACCGAGGGTAACAGAAAGTTTATTTCCATAACACAAAACACAGCAGGTTCAAGGTATCATTTACAGGATTATAACTGTAGGATTTGCTTAAGGTACAGCAAATACCGGCAAACAAACCAAAAGAACTCAGAAATGGCTTTTTAAAGTCCTGTTACTTGCAGAAGCAATTGCCTTTAGAAAACTAGGCTGCCACTTTCCTTTTTAGTCCTTGTTAATCAGAGCATAAGGAAAAATTCAGGCTTAATTCTTCTACAGCAGTTTGGTTTCTGCCAACCTCAAAAATCTCTCTAGGCTGCATTTCTACGTGAAACCAAACTTAGAACAAAACAAACATTCCAAGCTGTTATCAAAACTCTTAGCAGGCTTTTCATATAGGAGAGGAGCAAGCAAAAAAACTCTTATAGCAGCTAACTTGGCTTTTCTTGCCGTTGCACAGTTCAAATACAGGTGACAAACAAGCATGAATCAGAGCTTCCTGAACAGGCTTATGTTGCAGTAAATTTCCCTTTTAAAACAGACAGGAATTTACCTCCACACTGCTTCTGCCATATGATTAACTTCCAAGGAGAATTACTTCTTTCAGGGCTAGCTTTTCCTCAAGACCTCCTGTCTAGAGCTTGGCATAGAGAGCAATCCATAAAGCAATCTTCTTCCCCCAACTCTGACACTGGTTCTCCCAACTGCATGGGTTCTGACTCACCGACCTGGTCAGACTGCTCAGCTGACAACCTCTCTGGTGGTCTGAAAGCTTCTACACTTCCTGGTCCTCATCTCTGTTGCCAAACTGTTGCAGGGAATTCAGCTCTCTCAGCTCTGGGTAGCTCAGCTCTTCTCCAAGAATCCACTCCTCTCTGCTTCTGTCTCAGCTGCTCTCCCGGCTGCTCTCCTTCTCGTCTCTCTGCATAATCTAACCCAGGCTTATACCTCCAGGGTCTTAACCCCACCTCTTTCTTTCCCAGGTGTTGGTAATCCCCCTGCCTCCTAATATTAGAATAATCAGTGCACTTGTTAAAGTACAGGCTTTGGTCCTTGTGCTTGCAATCCCTCTTTCTTACTTTATCAGTCATTGGCTGAAACCTGTTCCATCTGGGGGTTTTCTGTCTTTGAAACCTGGCTGTGGCTTTCTCTCCCTGCACTCCTAGAAGGGGACCCTTAACTAGGGTGAATTCGCTATGCTTCTCACCTCCCCCACTCTCAGGATAGCTGACTTTGCTACAGTATTAAAGTCAAAATCTTCTCATTTGAGCTGCTAAAGAAATCTTTTCTCTAATACAGATTCATTTGTTCTTCAGGCAGTCCATGATATATAAGTATTCTTCACCAGCTCTATAATTGAAGGCATCTCTTTTCTTCCCATCTTTGTTCTTCATTATCCAATTATCATAACAAAGTTAACATTATTTAAAAATACCATGGGTTGAACAAGTCAAACCTTTGTATGCAGGGATACATCTCTGCATTACCCCCCCCCCCCCAAAAAAAAAGGTCTTTCATAGCAATTCTGTGAAGAGCAATGCTTCATTGGATCTCTTGACTGTTTGTCACTTCATTTTTGATTATTGCTAAAAAGTAGATTAAAGTTGTCTGTTTGTACCATAAGGTCTTTTGAAAAGAAAAGATTTCATGTAATGCTAAAAACGAACTTGGTATAAAAACCACAACAAACTGTGCATGTCAACAGCATAGACTGCATATTCTCTAAAGATCAACCAACTGGTACCTAGATATTCTAGATATATTTATTTTCTTTTTTGGGGTGCCCGACTAGTCTAGTAGTAAGGCTGACACGAGTTGTCATGGATTAATCCAAATCTGAAGATTGCTTGCTCCCGAGGTATGGATTTCTGTGCTAACCTGGTCTACTATTCAGCTTTTTGTATGAGAAATGTCAACATAGCCTCTAGTTAGGAGTTCATCCCAACTGATGACTGGTCTCAAGAATATGCCGAGTTCCAGAAGGCATCGAGGTTTGTGGCTCCTAGCCCAGAGTTGTCAATGCGATAGCAAGCTGGATGAAAAGGAACGTGGGAAATGCAGGATAGTGTGAAGACTCATGGTGCCATAGCTCTAGCAAAGGTCTGTTCTAATTTGGGAAGCGTGAAAAAAAAAAAGGGAGTAGGAGCATGCTCAGTGTACATGTCTGCATAAATTCACTGGACAACTTAAGAGATGAGAATTCAGTCAACATTTTAAAAAAATATTCAATGAAGCATAAACCTTTCCAGATAAGATGGTTGAAGTATATGACTTCAAAATATATGACTCCCTTTTCTTTAAAAACAGTTTCAGATAACGTATTTATTTTCTTCTCTCTCCCCCAAATCTGATTTTTTTTTTTTTTTTTTTTACATTTTTTAAAATTTTCAACCTGTGTATTTAATCCTTCATTCTAAGCTTGCTAACCTCTTTGGGGTTCATTTTCAAACAGATCTATTAGTCCAAGGAAGTCCACTAGATTCATTGGTATGAAAATTTCAAACTGCCTAGAGGAGGAGGGAGGAGTTGGCTCAATGATAGGTTACCTCAGGCCAGAAGGCCGGGGGTTCAATTCCCGCATGAGGACAAGCAACCTCAGGCTGGAGGGACTGGGGTCTCTAGTCCCATGGCCACTCCTTGTGGCCTTAGGCAAGCCACTTAACCCTCCATTGCCTCAGGTACACTTAGATTGTGAGCCCTTCAGGGACAAGGGCATAAAAAGTACCTGTTAGTATACATGTAAACCGCACTGATTCTAAAGAGTGCAGTATAAATAAATAAATAAATAAAATAAATAGAGTAGTTACATATAGCTGAATAGTTTCACAAGGCAGCTGCATGTCGGTGCTCAAATTCTTGGTGGTCATGGGGAAACAGGGTCAGATTGAGGGAATAAAGTTAGCAGACTAGTGCTAGCCAGCTATCCCTAGTCAGTCAGCTATGCTTTGCTGGCCAGATGTAAGCCTATTTACTGCCGCAATCTAGTCAGCTATAAATTAGACCAAACATAAGCAGCTCTCTCTGCTGCTCAGTGAGGTCAACTCTGAAAGTATCATCATGTTTTGCTTTACACTGTTCTGTGTTAGTAAACAGCCCTCTATGTGTAAGGCTTTAAACTTCTCGGAAGAGGGGCGAGGGATTGCAACTTGCTCAACATGAGCTGAAAAAGTGAAATCAGCTCTCTTGAAATTTTGCTCCATGTCACTTTTGTGGCAAATCTGAGAAACTTCTAGAGAAAAGTTAAAGAAAACTGAATTAAATATGACCTCAGAAGTATTTCAGATGAGCTCGTAGTAGAGGGCAGGAGAAAATATTGGAATAAAAACCTCTACAGTTCAAGTAAACATTTCCAGTAACCCTAAAATGATATTTAAAAGTGCTTGACCAGAATTGGATCTCCTGATTTGGGACTTCAACTTAGATCCTAACATTGTTCAGTTGCTACATACTCACTCTTTCATAATCATGACCATTTTCAAAGCATTTTACCCACATTACTGTCTGAAACTTGCCTTCCCTCAATGTGTCTTTAAAGTCTATGGATGCATCCACAGCATATGTTTGGCCAGATTGAAAGGCAGCAGGACTCATGGACAGCATATTTAAGTTATGGGAGGAAATGCATGCATATAGATTGCAGGGATTTCCCCAGTAAAATTCCACTTGCAGAAACAGGTGCATGCTCTGTACTTACAGCTTGAGGCATGCATTAAAAGCTTTGTTGTTGTATATTGAATGAAGGACTTCTATCATACTATGTTTTCCCTCATATTTCCTCAGTCACTTGTCTCTCACTGTATCCCCTGGACTTCCTGTCCTTATTTATACTGTATACAGCTTTGAAGTCTTGGAGAAAGGCGATTAATCAACTCCAACAATAAATTAAGTACACATGGACTTTTGCTTTGAGATTTGGAGCAAAGCACGCAGGTTAACAAAAAACAAACAAAAAAAACAACACACTACATCTGGTCTGTTTCAATGCCAGCAGTTATGACTACGGATGTGCAAAGTTCTTCAAAATGGGTTC
The DNA here is from genome assembly GCA_033557465.1 of Ichthyophis bannanicus. NCBI lineage: Eukaryota > Metazoa > Chordata > Amphibia > Gymnophiona > Ichthyophiidae > Ichthyophis > Ichthyophis bannanicus. The sequence continues at coordinate 57,476,331 of CM066047.1, read as the reverse complement.
AACAGGCCAATCTCATGGAACACTGACAGCTTGTGAGAGATCTTAGTTTAATTCTGGTTTAAATTCCCCAGGCCAACCAGGGCTAGGGATGCTTAAACAAAGGGGTATGTTTACTAAGCAGTCTTAACATGCGCTCTGCCACGTTATCGTGCCTTATCGCATGATAATGGTGCTTTACCAGACGATAAGGCGCCTTATTGCGCGTTAATGCGCACAGCGGTGCAAACGAGCGCTGAAGGTGGAGAAAGGCTCCCGGAGGGCCCCAGGGGCGGAGAGAGAGAGGGTCAATGGGCGGAGAGTGAGAGGGGAGAGGCTCCCTGCACACTAACGCTGTGAAATCCGAGGCTGAAAACTAACGCCAGTGAAACCCTGGCATTAGAGCTGATTTAAAGGGAAAAGAAACCATTTCCGTCAGCAATGTACAGCAAAACCAGGGAAACTTACAAAAAGTGATAAGTGTGATACATGTGCACAGAACAAAAGGGCAAATAAACAGTGAAAATGAACAAAAGAAAATGTAAAAAAAAAAACCCACCAAGCTGGGCAATAGTGATATCAATGGGAAACATCAAAAAAAGCACTCCCAAGAAAACTCCAAAAAAAAAAAATATGAATTTTGGAAGGGTCTATGCTCCGTCCCCATACAAGGTGAATGAGCCCACAGTGAAATTGCGCTGAGCAGGGTTTTCCTCTCCATTGGACAGGTTTCCTATGGCGTGCACATGTTCGGCAACAGCAGGGCGGGCATGTCGGAATGGGCAACTGGACAGATGCTGGAAAAGGGGACACAGAGGGCTGCAGGCAGCACATGCTGTGGTGCAGCTGGGCCACAGTGTGGACTAGGGTGATGCCTAGCTGGCCCATAGGAATGCTGAAACAGTAGAGCAGCCAGACAGCAACTGCTGAGGGCCCAACATGGGCATGAGTGTGCTTCCCACGGTGTCACAGGGGACAGTACTCAGCAGGTACCCCCAATGGCACGGAACATTGGCAGGCGGTGCTGGGGGGAAGCATGGACAGCTATGCAGGCACCCCTACCCCAGAACCCGCACCATAGGCAGCTGCCTACCCGCACACTGGATGGCCTGAGACTGCGCACCACCAGCAGAAGGGCATGTCAGCATGGTGGCAGAGGGGTACTGGTGGTGGAGGGGGCAGTGGAAGCTGCCCAGAGCAGACCATGGCCTAGCCCTGTTTAGGTGGGTGCCTGCAACAGACTGGCTCTGTCTGACAAACAGTCATAGTATCTCCAGGGAATACACAGTCTCTGTGGCAACATGGTGGTGCATTGAACACAGCCAGTGTGTTCAGGAGCAGAAGGTCACAGGTTCAAGTCCCAGCTGTGGTTCCTGCCAACCCAGTCCCCATATTTTACCCACTACTAAAACATGGTAATACAGACAGAACCTTTATTGCAGATAACAGAAACATGCCCAATATGCCTACATTTTACCCTACAGAGCACAGACACCATAAACATGTGCATTACCTAGAGCAGAGTCTCCCAAATGCAGTCCTGGAGGGCCAAACACCATTCAGGTTCCATGCTGCCTCTCATAAACACGGCTGTGCTGCATGTCTATGCACCGCCCCCATGGTATGCAGATGTATCTCATGCATATTCATTAGGGTCAGCATGAAAACCCAAACAGTGTTTGGCCCACCAGGACTGGAGTTGGGAACCTCTGCCCTAAAGCAGCGGCCAACAGGGGCAGACACACCCTCACCCACAGGCTCCATTATCCAAAGCCTCCTGGAGAGGCAGGATGTTGGGCCCTGCGTGCATCTCCCAATACTAGCACTTGCATACCTTAGCAATGCCACTCTAAACCTGGGAATACAGTACACACCTATCAAAAGGTTGCTATGATTACTGGCAGATAGCAATTCCTAAGTTAAGCACAATTTGATGATTGAGCTGCATCATAGCAACCTTTCTGATGTCTGTGGAGTGTGCTTCAGGTCTGGTGTCTGATAGTGTTTACCACCCTGGGGAGTGACCCCAACAGGCCATGCCTGCACTGTGCCCAGGACTGGTGTGGTGGTCAGGACTGCCAAGAGCCTTTATATTTGCACAATGCTGGCATAGGTGTGGGAGTGTGTGTTTGTCTATCCAGTGTGTGGTGTCTGCCAACATTCCTCAGCCCATACTGTTGCCAGTGTAAGCCTGCCAATGTGCATAAGGAGGAGCAAGGTACCATGGGTATAGCCCGGACAGGGTGGCCTGGCCAGGATGCATCTGCACAGGGCAATGGCTCGGACATTGTAGTGCCCGACAACCACCTGCATGGACAGGGTGGCCACAGCATGTCCTGCTGGGAGGTCACTCTCACCCTGACTGAGCAGTGACCACGGCATGGCTAGGTTCCCCCATAGTGCTATATAGTATTTCTCTCATGTGATATTTATGGGTTCCCTTTTGGGGCCCAATCACGGACTTTATACTAGATATCATATCTCGTGAATTTGCTTAACTTTATTCTGTCAGGTCCACCATTACCAGCTGACACACGCTTGATAGGAAAATATTTATTAAATATTTATTACTGTTGTCAGTAACATGTACACAACTTATATACTGTCGCCAGTAGCATTTAATTTATTTACTGTTGCATTCACTTACTGATGTTTCCGGTAACACTCAGCTATCATTGTTGCATCTCAATGTTTTACTGTTGTCAGTAGCATTTACTTATTACCATTGTACTCAATCTTTACTATAGCTAGTAGCAATCCTTTATTACTGTTGCCAGTAGCTCTCTCAACATATTTTAATGCTGAAGCTAGCCCAACTATGCAGTAGCGAATCCAAGTCCACAGGTGCATGCCACCCTCCTGTAAATTAAGATATTTTATCCAAATATATCAGTCACATTACTGCCCAGATATCCCATACCACTGAATCACCCCTGTTAATTGTCCACATCTCAACTGAGACCAATATTCCTCCAAGATGTATACACTCATACCACTGTCTATTCTCTTTCTCACCTTTGGTCTCTCTAGTCACGCATTCAATACATGTGCTAACCACATCCCAATCCATTACAGTAACAATAGGAGATGGTCAGAGAAAGTCCACCAAACTGCTCATAACACTGCCAACACTCCATATCAGCACCTACTATACATTCCCCTACAAAACACCAAAAAAACTCACTCAGTCAAACATCAGCAACATCATCTACTAAAATGTGCGCTCATAAACGCGAGATCTACACGCCAAAAATGGCCAGCAATCACCGACCTTATAACATTCCACGACCTTGACATATTAATAATCACGGAGACATGGTTGTCAGATTGTGATAATGCGATCATCAATCAAATGACCCCAGCCGGCTTCTCACCGTATACTTGTCACAGAGCTAAACAAAAAGGAGGTGGGGTACTCATCCTCGCAAAAGCAGAACTGAAATTCAAACTAAACGACGCATCTACCTCAACGCACCTTGACACTATTACCATATCAAATGACCAATGCACAATAAACGCACTCTACAGAGCACCAACATCATCCTCTGATGACCTACCAGCAATCATCAAGCTTGCATGCAACTCGGATAATCCACGTTCATCAAACTGGCTAATAGGAGACTTCAACCTCCCCTCCTTACCTGAAGCACAAGCAAGAACCTTCCTCGAAGCTTTATACGACCTGGACTACAAGCAAATAGTACACTCCCCTACGCATGCAAAGGGTGGTATCCTTGACCTTATTTTTGCCCCTCAATATATAGCTGACACCACACCTCAGCTGCTGACTGCTATATCCCCAGTACCTTGGTCTGACCATAACCTCCTCAACTTCCACATACCAATCACACACACCACCATAAGACCAGTGACAAGGCCAGCACCCCTGACCCCGGAATACTAACAACACGATTTCGTCCACTCGACAAGGAAGATGTACTTATCAAGCTACTGCCACGCCTTGACGTTCCTATCCTTGACCCAGACGAACTTGTAGTGAATTGGAACAACAGTATCAGAGCTATAGCCTGTATCCCATCCACCAACAAGGTACCCAGGAAACGTGCACATGCTCCCTGGTACTCTACTGACCTTCGAGCTTCCCTTTTACAACTACGTAAACTCGAAAGACGATGGCGCAGGAACCAGACTACAGCAGCCTATCACAACTACAACTCTCATCTAGCTCTACACAGAGAGAAAATAAGTGAAAAAAAGAAACAACATCACTCAACCATTCTAAAACGGTCTTTGAATAAAACACATGACCTATTTAATATAGTAAAGTCATTAACAGGGGACCCAGCACCAGTAAGCCCACTCATGCCTCAACCACAGGATTACTCGAACTATCTACAATCAAAAATGATCCAATCCAACACGATTCCATCCACCTATAACCCAACCATTGTAATAAGTACAACAAAGCCTACCCTACTACTCAATTTCTCTGCAGTATCTACTAAAGAAATTGAAGACACCATCACCTCCATCAATCTCACCACTGCCCCAAATGACCCTTGCCCAGCAAGCTGGATAAAGGAACTTCGACATGAACTAAGCCACTCATTATGCAATATAACCAACCAATCTCTACTAAGGGGCATCTTCCCACAAAGTTTAAAACACACATCAATCAGGCCCCTACTAAAAAATAGTCGCCTTGATACATCCAAAGTCGAATCCTATAGACCTATATCGAGTATCCCCCTGCTGGCCAAGATCATCGAGAAAATAGTCCAGCGACAGATCCAGCAACACGTCGACATTGAGTCACCTCTCGACCCAGCTCAACATGGCTTCAGAGAATCGCATGGGGTAGACACCATCTTAACTACCCTTTTCGACAAATTAATCACAGGAATTAATAATATACACCAAGGCTTCATCCTTATCTTCCTCGACATTGCTGCCGCCTTCGATTCTGTGAACCATAAGATACTATTACAGCGTCTCCAGGAAAAAGGGCTACAGGATACTGCGCTACAATGGTGTGAATCATACTTAACCAATAGATGGCAGCAAGTAAAAACAGGCAGCACCTCTTCTGAACCTTTCTACAGAAGCAGGGAGTACCCCAGGGATCATCCCTGTCTGCCTTACTATTTAACATTTATATGCAGCCTATCTGCTCTCTGATCCGCTCCCTAAATGTAGAATGCCTGGTGTATGCTGACGACATACTACTATACATTCCATTTACTATTGAGCAGCCCGATTTCTCCCCTATCATCAGATGCTTTGATGCAGTTGCTGAATGGCTCCTCACTCAAAACCTGAGGATCAATCATAACAAGACTGATGTCCTCTTTGTCACTAGGAACCAGAAGTTCGTTACACCTCCTTACCTGCAAGTTAAAAATGCTGAACTCAAAACAAGAGACACAATCCGATATCTAGGAATTACTCTAGATCGGCGTCTGGACATGACAACCCATGTAAAGGCCGTTACAAGATCAGTTTACCACAAGATACGAACCCTCCGCCACCTCCGCCCTCTGCTAGATTTCTCTGACTACCGAACGATATTTCAGGCCCTAGTAATCCCACATCTTGATTTCGCAAACATCATCCTTCATGGTCTCCCACAGGCAACCCTCAACCCGCTTCGGCTGGCCATGAACTCAGCTGCTAGGGTCTTAACAGGTGTATCAAAAATGGAACATATAACACCAGTGATGAAAGAGTTACACTGGCTACCACTACAAGCCCGAATCCAATACAAGGTACTAGTCATGACTTTCAAGGCACTGAACAACCAGTCTCCTACACCTATCAGCAACATGATTAACAATATTCCTGAAAATAGAATAAGACGGCCTGCACTACTCAACATGTTAATAGTACCCAAATTTACCACAAGGTGCACAAAGACAACTACTAATAGAGCTTTCTCGATTTATGCTCCGACAACCTGGAATGAACTTCCCACCTGGATTCGATCCATACCAAGCCTCACCACATTCAGAAAAGAAATAAAACACCATCTATTTCAAATCTACTATCCCGAAACCAGTCCTGAAAAACATAAGTCACAGGCATCCACCCCCTGCTCTAATTATCCCAACGCACTAACCCAACACGGAAACGGTTAGCCGCCCGCTCCCTATGGCTGTATCCTGTCCCCCATCCGATCTAGCTATAACCAAATATCAGTTGTATTTAACTCTATGTAAATTTTATGTGTATATATCTTGTAAATAGTTTCCCCCGTTATTCTCCCGTTATGACTGTACCCTTGTTCTATGTAAGCACATTGTGTTATGTAAAAAACATTGTTGCATTGTTCAGTTGTAATGTAAACCGCACTGATCTTAATAGCGCGGTATATAAGAAAAGCAAATAAATAAATAAATAAAATAAATTATCTGCTTGGTGTGTATGCTGACATCCCAGTTCTGGGTACATGCATCTCCTCCACTATGGACTAGCTAGCACTATGGACTAGCATGCACTATGGACTAGCTAGCAGACGGTCTGCAGTTAGTATGTATCTGGCTGGAACACCTTGCAGGGTGCAGCAGCTGGAGGCTCGCTGCTGGAGAATGTCAGATAGTGGTGGGGGGCAGCTGAGCATTTCCAGGCCTACTGTCTGTCTGCCTTGCCTTATGGATGTGTAGAGATCTGCATTGACTGCCCTGTAGGGTGTCTGTTCCCCAGCAGGACTGGGGTTGATGGTCCCCTCTACTGCCACCATTGCAGGGAGGTAGAATGTGGATCTGTTGGTGGGAGATCCTGTTTCCCACCCTGAGCCACAGAGGGTGGGTTGGGTGGTGGTACACAATCCGCTTATGGGTCCAAACACCCCCCCCCCCTTCACCTACATCATGTGACCATGGCACCAACACAGGATATGCACTATTCTGGGTGCATCATAGGGGCTAGACATGACTGAGACATACAGATGAACACAGATGTATCCTAGGTGTGTCTGCAGGAACTACCTAATCACACACACTAGCATTGATGGGGACCTGCAGCATGGCGTATTTCAGCCATGAAAAGTGCTCTGGACCTGGTCCTGGGCGCCCCACCTCACCCTCAGGGTGAGCACAGTACCCGCACAATGTGACGGTCTGTAGCTACTCTGTGCCAGTAACACACACGGTCAGTACCCCCTACCAGGCTGAGGTACTGTGGGGGTGCACACGGTCAGTTCCCCCTACCAGGCCGAGGTGCTGTGGGGGTGCATACCCCATCTTGTGATCATCGGTAGACTGCTGATTTGCATGTGCAGTGCATCATGGGTACGGGTGGGTTAACCCTATCCTGGTAACCACAGCAGACAGTTTGTGTGGTGACCTGCAGTCCTTCTGTAGCCAGCCAGGGGTTTGTTAGTAGCTATAGGGCTGTAGCCCATTGGTTACTTCACTGCCTGAGGAGCCAGAGGTCATGGGTTTGATCCCACAGTGGGGTTATTTGATAGGGCTGTCTGAGGCATTTTCTTTTTTAATTTAAATTAGTGCTGCCAGCAAAACCACCCTCACAGTGCTGTAGCCTTAAGGTGCCTCATAAGGCGCCCTCTAAAGCGCTCTATAAGGTGCCCTCTAAAGCGCCCTATAATGCACCCTATAAAGCGCCTTATAAGGCGCCCTATAAGGCGCCTTATAAGGTGCCTTATAAGGCACCCTATAAGGAACCTTATAAGGTGCCTTGGCGGACAGTGCACTTTATAATGTGACCTCTGGAATGCCTTATAGGGCGCCTTATGCGGCACCTTAGGTTACGGCACTGTGAGGGTGTGTTTGCTGGCAGCACTAATTTAAATTAAAAAAGAAAATGCCTCAGACTGCCCTATCAAATAACCCCACTGTGGGATCAAACCCATGACCTCTGGCTCCACAGGCAGTGAAGTTACCAGTGAGCTACAGCTCTATAGCTACTAACAAGCCCCTGGCTGGCTACAGAAGGACTGCAGGTCACCACACAAACTGATTTAAAGTAAAGGGTAATGCCTCAGACAGCCTTACTCATTGGGCCCACTGGGGGATTGAACTCATGACCCCTGTTTCATCAGTCAATGTATTAACCATTGTGCTAAACCTCTGTTGCTGTGTTTGTAGGTCAGCACACCTAATTAAGGCTAATGCGCATTAACGTGCCACGGCTCCCTCTATCACATGAAAACGTACCTTATCGCATGATAACCCTAAATGCTACCTTAAGACAGGAACGCCCACTACCTTATATGGCATCCTGCACACTAACACCGGCTGCACGTTAAGACTGCTTAGTAAACATACCCCAAAGAGTTCACAGCTCTTGGATGGGCAGGGAGAGTAGACCCAGTCATCACATGACGGTGAAAGGCAAGCAAACAGTCGCAATGTGTGCATTACAGTTTATGGATTAATCTGGGGTCCCTGGATGAGGGTTGCCACTGTAGTGGGAAGAGGAGTTGTTACACATATCAAAAGGATGCAGATGAGCTCAAGTGGCATTCAAATCACAATCGCACATCTCCCTCTAGCAGCAAGTCTCCCTCCTGCTAGTACTGGAGCCCTAGCAGATGCCAGGTCAAATTATTCTGTAGACCCAAAAGGAGCAAGAGGAAAATGGTGATCAAAAAAAATATTCAAACCATTCAATATACTATATTTTTGAAGATGAATTGTTTGTTAAACAATTAAGGTAATTTCCAAAGATACAAAGCCAGTTCCATCAGATGCACTTTTAGGTTTCTTAAAAATTCTGAAGCAGAGTTTTGAGACCTACTTTGGGCCTAGATACTCAGGGAGAATTTTATTTCTCCAGTGCATCTAGCTGAAATTCAAAAATTTCCATGAAACTCAAACCAGGCTGAAATCCATCTGTTTCAGGTTTGACTGAGAGCTGTTTGCACATCAAGAGAGCCATACTGTGCCTGTTAAGACATCCGAGCTATCCAGTTATCTCAATTATACTAGACATAAATGGTCTAGCACAGCGATGGCGAACCTATGGCACGCGTGCCAGCTGTGGCACGCGAAGGCCTTGCAGCTGGCACGCGGGAAGGTCGCACATTAAAAAAAAAAAAAAGCTGCCCGCTGCCGCCGCGGCGGCATGGAGTGTCCCGCGGGGCTCCCTCTGCCCGGCGGGACTCTCCCGGCGCTGCTCAGCCCCTCTCTGCCGGCTTGCAGAGACGCGAAGGGAGAGTCTCCCTCGAGTCTCTGTTAAGCCCGCAGGGGCTGATGGGAAATTTCCCATCTGCCCCTGCGGGCTTAAGAGAGACGCGAGGGAGACTCTCTCTCCCTTCGCGTCTCTGCAAGCCGGCAGAGAGGGGCTGAGCAGTGCCGGGAGAGTCCCGCCGGGCAGAGGGAGCCCCGCGGGACACTCCATGCCGCGGCGGCGGCAGCGGGCAGCTTTTTTTTTTTTTTTATTGCCATGAGCCGAGGGAGGGGGGTTAAGACTGGCAATGGGCTAGGGAGGGAGAGTGGGGGGTGAAGACTGGCAAGGGGGGAGGGAGGGAGGGAGGGGGGTTAATACTGGCAATGGGCTAGGGAGGGAGGGAGGTTGAGACTGGCAATGGGCTAGGGAGGGAGGGGGGTTGAGACTGGCAATGGGCTAGGGAGGGAGGGAGGGGTTGAGACTGGCAATGGGCTAGGGAGGGAGGGGGGTTGAGACTGGCAATGGGCTAGGGAGGGAGGGAGGGGGTTGAGACTGGCAATGGGCTAGGGAGGGAGGGAGGGAGGTTAAGACTGGCAATGGGCTAGGGAGGGAGGGAGGTTAAGACTGGCAATGGGCTAGGGAGGTGGGAGGGGGGTTGAGACTGGCAATGGGCTTGGGAGGGAGGGAGGGAGGAGGGAGGGGGGTTGAGACTGGCAATGGGCTAGGGAGGGGGGGGTTAAGACTGGCAGTGGGCTGGGGAGGGGGGTTAAGACGCAGTGGGCTATGGGGGGGAGTTAAGACTAGCAATGGGCTGTGGGCTGATGAGGGCTGGCAATGGGCTATGAGCTGATGAGGGCTGTCTGGAAATGGGGTGATGGGGGGGTTAGGACTGGTAATGGGCTATGGGGGGGGTTAAGACTGGTAGTGGGCTGATGGGGGGGGGTTAGGACTGGTAATGGGCTATGGGGGGGTTAAGACTGGTAGTGGGCTGATGGGGGTGTAGGACTGATAATGGGTTATGGGGGGGGCTAGGACAGGAAATGGGCTGATGGGGAGGGGTTAGGACTTGAGGTGGGCTGATGTGGTTAGGACTGGTAATGGGCTGTGGGCTGATGGGGGGGGTTTAGGACTGGCAATGGGCTATGGGGGGCTGACTGGAAATGGGCTGATGGGGGGTTAGGACTGGTTAAAGGGTTATAGGGGGGGCTTAAACTGAAAATGGGGTGATGGGGGTTAGGACTGGAAGTTGATTGACGGGGGGCTAGGACTGGTAATGGGTTGGGGTGTTGCTAGGACTGGAAATGGGCTGAGTGGAAGGGGAGGCTTGAACTGCAAATAGCTGATGGGGAGGGGGCTTGGAATGGAAATGGGCTGTGAGGGAAGGGAGCTAGGACTGAAAATGGGCTGATGGAACAGCTAGGATAGGACTGGAAATGGGCTGTTGGGGGGAGCTAAGATTGGAAATGGGCTGTGGTGGGGGCTTGAATTGAAATGGACTCATGGAGGGGCTAGAACTGGAAGTAGGCTCATGGGGGGGCTTGGACTGGAATTGGGCTGAGTGGAGGGGAGCTATGATTTGACATGGGCTGATGGTGGGGCTAGGATTGAAAATGAGCTGATGAAGGGACTTGGACTGGAAATGGGCTGATGCAGGGACTAGAAGGGAATGGATGCTGGGTGAGACTGGAACTAGAAGGGAGCTGATGTTGGGGGAGGATTAGAATGGGATGGGGCTGGGAGAGTAAAATGGAGAGGGGAAAAATATTTTGTGTAGGAGGGATGAAAAATCTACAATTGGCCAGGTATTGGGAGAGTAATTGGGGATTGAGGATGGAGGGGTAAAATTTGTGTGGATGAAATAGGAATGAGGAAAGAGCAAAAGGAGAAAGATTAGTATGTTAAAGCAGATGTAGAGAGAGAGAGAGAGAATGGAAAAAAAACTAGAAGAGAGAAGAAAGGACAAATGGACAGCAGACGATGGAGAGTTAGCAGAAAACATGAAGAAACCAGAAGAAGGTGGCTGGACCAATTGCAACTGAAAAAAAAATGCACAAAAGGTAGAAAGATATCTCTTTATTTTGAATTTATTAACTGGAATATGTCAGCTCTGGGAAATGTGCATCATTAACATCTGCGCTTTGTTTGGTACAAGAGGAAATTCCTATTTGACGTTGCCACTTGTTCTCTTTCCCCAGTATTCTCTGAAATGTATTGGTTTAATATTTGCAGTGTTGCCTTTTGATAGGTAGGGTATGGTGCTTTGTGAGTCCTGGTAATGCTGTCAGGATACGGCAGGTTTGCTACGGGTTCTAAATGGGCAGCGTTTGTAGTAGTTCCTAATGTGCCTGGCGGTTGGCACTGGATTATAGTAATGTAGAAATCTTTTAGTCTTTCTTTATCCATACACTCATTAAGAGACATGTTTACTAAGTTAGTGTATGGTAACATTATGCAAATATTTATGCAAATAAGACCACTTATGCAAATGACGTGCTGGCACTTTGAGGAAATTCTTTGGTTTTGTGCGGCAGTTTGGGCACTCGGGCTCAAAAAGGTTAGCCATCACTGGTCTAGCATAATGCCTCAATGTTCATGAATGGTTTGTGCGCTTTTGGAACTACAGGTGCATAAATACAACTAATATATCTTACTATTTCTATAGAATAACTAAATGATGGAGCGCAGTACAAATACACATATGTCTCAAAGTAGCTACTATCAAGTCAAGGCACACAGACAAGATAAATACACTTTTTTTTCTGAAGAGCTCATTGTTTGTACATTTGTATTACTTCATGAATGGGTATATCACAATTTGTAATATCTATATGATATAAACTAAATTAAATCTTGATAGTGGTACAAAGATATTACTCTCAGCTCCCATCTTTGTTAAATATTTCATGATATTGGTATATATTATGTAGACACTGCTTGGATGTTACTGTGTGAGTAGCAACAGCACCATCCAGTGTCCCTACTAGATTACTATAATAAAGGTTAGAGAAAAGTCTAACATTTTTCAGAATAGGAGAGATTCTTGCTGCCAGTCTCCTCATTCTGGGAGAAGAATCCTCTGAGAGGGAAAATCCCACCTCATATAAAAACCACTCCCAAAGACAGAACTCAGTCTTCGGCACCCAGTCACTGTATCATGCAGGAGTAAGGCATCTGCCATTAATGGGCAAGTCCCTATGGCACCTGGCCACTGTACCTGAAGGTAACAGATGCCTGTCCTTTGGACAGGTGTCTTTTGAACACAGCCACTCATAACATCCAGAGAGATCAACAGGCTTAAAGTAACAGCATAGAAGAGAAGAGAATAGCAGAGGGTTGATTTCTGTACAAAACCTGTACCCATTGTCTAAGGGGGAGAGTAGCTCTTTCTCTGCATGTGAGACAAGCCAAGAACTGCACCACCAACTAAGTCTTCCAGTTCAGTAGATGCAGGTCCCCTGGCTGTGATGAAACCACCAGCTCTCAGGAAGAAAAGCAACCCAAATACTTATCATATACTAGTATCACCAGATCCAGGAGTAAGCCAGCATAGTATTGGGGGACCAGCGTCTTCATCACCACCAGCTTCAGGTACACCGGGAAAGGATACTAGAAATAAGAGGCGGATGTCACTCAGGGAAACCATACTAAGCAATAGAGGCACAGGAGTAGTGATGTCAGCAGGAAAAGACCATATGGCCTATCCTATCTGTCCTTGCATATCAAAATACTATAGTCCCTTCTCCCCCCCCCCCCCCTTTTAGAGATAGTCTGTGCTTGCCCCATATTTTCTTTAATTCAGATAGATACTGTCCTCATCCCTACTACCTCCACTGGGAGACTATTCCACTTATCTACCACTCTTTCCGTAAAGAAATATTTTCACATATTACTCCTGAGTCTAACTCTCATCCTATGTCCCCTCAAAGCAGAGTTTGGTTTCAAATCGAAAGAGGCTCTCCACTTGTCCACTTATGCCACTGAGGTATTTAAATATCTATCTCCTCTATCCCGCCTTTCCTCTAGTCTAAAGTATGCATATTAAGATCTTTAAGTCTGTCCCCATATGGTTTATAATGAAGACCACTGACCATTTTAGTAGCCACCTTCTGCACCGACTCCATCCTGTTTATATATTTCTGAAGGTGCGGTCTCCAGAATTACACACAATACTCCAAATGAAGTCACATCAGAGACTTATACAGAGGCACCATCACCTCCTTTTTTATACTGGCCATTCCTCTCCCTATGCATCCAAGTATCCTTCTGGCTTTCGCCATCACCTTTTCCACCTGTTCTGCCACTTTAAGATCATCAGAAACAATCACACCCAGATCCCGCTCTTCTTTCATAGACAGAAGTACTTCACACCCTACACTGTACTCTCCCTTGGATCTTTGCAGCACACATGCATGACCCTGCATTTTTTAGCATTAAATCTCAGCTGCCAAATTCTTGACCATTCTCCAAGCTTAGCTAGATCCCTTTTCATGCTATCTACTCCTTCATGGGTGTCCATTCTATTGCAGATTTTGGTATCATCCGCAAAGAGGCAAAACCTTACCCAACAGTCCTTCTGCAATATCATTAACAAAGATGTTAAAAAGAATAAGACCAAAGACAGATCCCTGTGGCACACCACTGTAGTGAAGTAGCTGTTCTGCTTAAGATAAAAAGAATAATTGGAGGGAGTGTGGTAACATACCAAACTGAAAGGAGAAAGGAATAAATTAACTGTAACCATTTTGACTAAGGAGTTAATTGGCAGAAGTAATAAACATGAATTATGCTACAAGCAGTTATTGTTATTATTCAGTGACCCTTAAGGTTTAAAGAAACCTTTGGTTCAGAACACAATTTCTTGCCTGGACACTTATTTGAGAAGGGAAAAGTGTGAGTGTCGAGTGCTAAGGGCCTCCCAGTCTATGCCAGTTCCCACCAAAAGGAACACAGATATTAAATTCCAAGGATCAAGAATAAAATTGCAAAAAGGTTCAATGGATTAGTGCTCCCCCTTGTCTGCCAAGCCACTAGAAGCAGCTGCAAGAACTACACAGAAAGAGCGAGTTACAATTATAATAAACTATAGGATGCCAGTACTAATTTTTATAGCAAATGTCTTTTTTGGAGTTTATCTGCTTTTTCTTAATAGGAACAGCTAATCAGAGCTCCTGGAATAGCAAAGAACAAGAAAAAAAAAGTTCTCTGTTGAAGGACAGCTAGAGATTATTAAAGAACTGCAACATCATGATCCAGTTCTTTATTTAAATATACATGTTTTAAATAAAGATTTTCACCTACCAGCATCCTCCTGCTTAAATGGAACCAGTCTTTACTGGACTAGAACACCAAGGGTCTACAGTCGCAACTACCTGAGAACATTTCCCTTAGGTTAACCCTCTCCCACTCAGCCCACTAATTGCACTGATGATCTGGGCGAGGGCCACAGACTGCAGTTCCTTCAAAAGCCAGGAACATCTGCACTATGGACCGATTTTATAAGGGGACACCTCGTGTAAGAAATCCAATCTTTATAAAATAAGCCCCCAGAACAACCCCCTATAGTGCACAAATGCTAACACACACATTTAAGCCTGCTCCAGAGCTGGTGAAAGTACACGTATGTACTCTAAAACATGTACTCCCGTATTTTAAAACATAGATGCGCATCTTGCTACTGCGCCTCTGCTCTCCTTGAGCTATAACCCTGGGAATGTCTACATGTGGCGCAGATTCACCAGCAGGCAGTTTTATAAAAAGCTTTTTCCTCATGTCAAACAAGCTTCACGTGCAGAAAAACCTTTATAAAAAGAGAGAGACCCCACAAGTTCGGCCACTCAATAGTAACAGTCAGTGATAGCAGACCATTCAACAATCCAGTCTGCCCAAGGATCCCAAGAATATACCCCAGGCGCCAGTCAGACCAATGCCCTGCAAGATTTCTCATTATCTAAGACTATTTTTCACCCAACTACTTTGCTCTCCACCATTTAGTAGGAGACCACATCGTAAGTAAGAATCTAGTTACAAAGCATATAGAAAGGGAAAGCACAGAAGGAGCATATGTTGAAACTATTTTATAAAGGCGATATGTGTGCCTATGGACCTTTGTAAAGTAGGCAGTATAAGGCAGAAGTAACACTGCACAGGTATACGCCGGTAGAAATCAGCGGCTATGTGTATAGTACCTGAATGTAACTTCCTTGACTGCCTAGCTGCTAAGCAGTATATCAAATAAAATAAACTACAGCTATAAACTAAACTATACTTTAGAACATATATGCAACAAAAGGTCAGTGCTGTCCCCTTCCCACCCATTCTCCAGCCCTTGAAAACACCTCCGCAAGGTAATTTCATAAAGTTATTCCCATGCATACGATTGTAAACGACTTCTTATTAAATACCAACTGGCATAAAAGTATGCACTTTGGCATCAAGAACAGAGAGCATTAAGCATTAAACATAAGAAATGCCATACTGGGTCAGAACAAGATCCAACAAACCTAATATCCTGTTTCCAACAGTGGTCAATCCAGGTCACAAGTACTTGGCAGCTTCCCAAAAGGGCAGAGATTCCACAATGCTAGTCACAGGGTAAGCAGTGGATTTCCCGGGTCATAATAATGGTTTATGGGCCTTTCCTCCAGGAACTTGTCCAAACATTTTATAAACCCAGCTACACTAACAACTTTTACTACATTGTCCAGTAACGAATTCCAGAGTTTGATTACACATTGAACAAAAAAATAATTTTCTTCCATTATTCTTAAATGAGTTAAATTGTAGCTTCATTGCATGTTCTCTAGTCTTTTTTCTTTTTGATGGTGTAAATAAGTGATCTATGTTTACCTGTTCCACGCCATGCATTAATTTATAGACCTCTATCATACCCCCCCCCCTCATCCATCTCTTTTCCAAGTTGAAGGGCCCCAACCTTTTGAGCCTCTCCTCATAAGGGTATCTTTTATCCCCTTTACCATTTTTATTGCTCTTCTCTGTACCTTTTCTAATTCTGGTATATCCTTTTTATGATATGGTGACCAGAATTGCAAGCAATATTCAAGGTGCGGTCGCACCATGGAATGATAAGAGGCATTAGAGTATCAGTGGTTTTATTCTCCATTCCTTTTCTTATGATTCCCCGCATTCTATTTGCTTTCTTGGCTGCCGCTGCACACTGGACAGAGGGTTTATTTTATCACCTCGCTTGTTATTCCCATTTCCAGGTCATTTATGAATATATTAGAAAACAGCAGGCCCAGCACAGATCCCTAGGATATTCCACTATTCACCTTTCTCCATAGAGAAAATTCGCCATTTAGCCCTACTCTCTTTTAACCAGTTCCTAATCTACAATACCATACTGCCTCCAATCCCATGATGTTTTAATTTGGCCAAGAGTCTCTGATGAGGGACCTTGTCAAAAGCTTTCTGAAAATCCAGATACACTATATCAACCGGCTCACCTTTGTCTACCTGGTTTTTTTCACATCTTCAAAAAAATATAACGGATTAGTAAAACAAGACCTTCCTTGGCTAAAGCCATGGTGGCTTTCTTTCATTAAAACATGATTATCTACATATTTTATTTATTTATTTGATAACTTTTATAGGTTTACATAGAACGTAAATGCAACATTGCAACTATTTCCAAAAAACAAGTATAATCATAAATTTTTACAACTATTTACAACTTGCATCATAACTTTAGGGTTCAGGCTTAGACACAGATTAATTATTTTTGTAAGAGGAGAAAATGCTTGTCAGTGATTCAGCGTGGATGAGACTGCAATTGTATGGAAGGGTATTTGAGTAGGCTTGACAGTTCATGCTAGGGGGGGCTACATATTCAGTAATTTTATTCTTTATAATGGTTTCTACCATTTTGCCTGGAACCCTTTTTAAAAACTGGCATTACATTGGCCATTCTCTAATCTTCCAGTACTACAATTGATTTTAATGATAGTTCACAGATTACTAATAGTAGGTCTGCAATCTCATATTTCAGTTCTTTCAACACCCTTGGATGTATACCATCAGGTTCAAATGATTTGCTACTCTTCAAAAATGCAATGTGTGCCTTCGAGTCAGTCCTGACTCCTGGCGACCCAGAAGCTCCTGGGTTTTCTTGGCAGTGTCACCGGAAGTAGATTGCCAGGCCTTTCTTCCGAGGCAATGGAGAGTTAAGTGACTTGCCCAAGGCCACAAGGAGTGCTAGTGGGAATCGAACCCTGGTTGCTTGGTTACCAAGCCAGTGTTCTAACCACTAGGCTACTCCTCTACTCCCTTGCTACTCTTCAGTTTATCAAATAGTGAAATACATCTTCCTGGTTTATCGATATTTCTTTCAGTTCTTCTAATACATCACCTTTATATACTATTTCAGGCACAAGTAACTTCCCTACATCTTCTTCAAATAAGACTGAAGCAAAGAATTCATTCGGTCTCTCTGCTATGGCCTTGTCCTCACTTAGCACCCCTTTAATCTCTCCATAATCCAATGGTCCAACAGATGCTCTCAAGTTTTTTTTGCTACATTATGCATTTTTGGTTCCACGGCACCTTTTTTTCAAATTCTCTTTGCCTGCTTTATCAATGCCTCACATTTAATTTGTCAGTGCTTATGTTGTTTCCCATTTTCATCATTTAGCTCCTTTTACCATTTTCTGAAAGACGATTTTTTGCCAATATCTTCGCTGACCTCACGTTTAAACCATGCTGGCAGTTTTTTGGCCTTTCTTCCACTTTTCTTAAAGTGTGGAATATATCTGTTCTGGGCTTCTAAGATAGCACTTTAAACACCCATGCTTGATGTAAATCTTTAACCTTTGCAGCTGCTCCTTTTAGTTTTCTTAACTATTTTCCTCGTTTTAACATAGTCTCCCTTTTGAAAGTTAAAAGGCAGTACTTTGGATTTCCTTGGCTGTCCTTCGGATTTCCTTGGCTGTCCTTCTATTTATTAAATCAATGCAATGATGCTATGATCATTATTGACAAGTGACCCCAAAACCCTTCTCTTGCACCAGATCCTGTGTTCTACTAAGGACAAGGTCCAAAATTGCTTCACCTCTTGTTGGTTCATGAACCAGCTGCTCCAAGAAGCAGTCATGTATTTCATCTAGAAACTTTACCTCCCTAGCATGTCCTGTTGTGACACTGACCAAGTCAATAGTGGGGTAATTGAAATCACCCATTATTGTTCTTGTAACTTTTGTTAGCTTCCATGATTTCTTTCAGCACTTCATCATCCATCTGTTCATTCTGGCCAGCCATTCAATAGTACACCCCTTCCCCTTTTTACATAGAATTTCTATCCATAGTGATTCTACAGTATATTTTGTTTCTTGCAAAAATTTAATCCTGTGTGACTCAATGCCCTCTCTAACAGAGCGCAACCCCTCCACCAATTTGATGTACCCTATCACTGCCGTATAGTTTGCAACTAGGTATCACAGTGTCCCATTGGTTGTTCTCCTTCCACCAGGTCTCTGAGAATCCAAATCATATCTAACCTTTCATTTAGTGCTATATATTCTAGCTCTCCCATCTTATTCTTTATAATTCTAGCATTTGCATACAGGCATTTTAGAGGTTGAATTTTATTCATATTAATCTGGTTATCAATTGATAGGGGTAATTTGAAATATTTCAGCTCTGTACTTAAGGGAATCTGGGTTACTTTTATCTTTATTGGAACTTCTCTGTTGGGATGTCCAAACTTCCCTCTTCTGCTAGTATCCTTCAAGGATACATCCTTCCGAACCATATGCTCTTGGGCAACTGTCAGCTTTCCCCTATTATCTAGTTGAAAAGTTGCTCTCAACTTTTTAAAGGTTAATGCCAGCAGCCTGGGTCCATCCTAGTTAAGGTGGAACCCATTCTTTTGGAAAAGCCCCTCCCTTCTCCAAAATGTTACCAATTTCTAACAAATCAAAAACCCTCTTCTTTGCACCATGGTCTCTTCCACGCATTGAGACTCCGGAGCTCTGCCTGCCTTTTAGGTCCAGCACATGGAACGGAAAGCATTTCTGAGAATGCTACCCTGGGAGTTCTGGATTTCAACTTCCTACCTAAAAGCCTAAATTTGGCCTCCAGAACCTCCCTCCAAAACTTTCCTATGTCATTGGTATCAAAATATACCAAGACAGCAGACTCCTCCCCAACACAATCTAAAAAAAAAAAACTTTGTCTAGGTGGCACGTGAGATCCGCTACCTTCGCACCAGGTAGACATGTTACCAGTAATCCTCATGTCCACAACCAGCGATCTGAATGCCTAATTATTGAATTGATAACTATAACAGCTGTCCTAACCTCTGCAGTGTGAGAGGGTTTTATATCTCCTGTTGGACAGGTCCTAGATACAGGATCACTTCCTGCTACACCAAGTTGATGCTCTCCTTTCATGGCAAATTGACAGTCTGCCAGACTGGAGGTGGGACTTCTTTACTACATCCTTGTAGGTCTCATCTATGTACACCTTTGTCTCTCTTATGTCCTCCAAGTCCGCTACTCTAGCCTCCAGAGATTGGACTTGTTCCCTGAGGGCAAAGAGCTCCTTGCACCTGGTGCACACACAAGACCTCTCACCAATCGGGAGAAGATCATATATGTGACACTCAGTGCAAAAGACTGGATAGGCCCAATCTCACTGCTGGACTGATGTCTGCATCTTAGTTTTAAGGTTTTGTTTAGATATTTAAGTTGTTTAAAGTTACTAGGGATACTTGTACTGATACAGCTATACCAAATAAGTTTAAAGGACTTTGTTCATCTCAAGATTAATTAATTTCAGGGCCTTAATTAATCTATTCCTGGTGAGGATAAACAGTTGAACCTGAAAGTGAATTTGATCATCTCTCCCCCTTTAATAGGTCTAAGAGCCTATTAAAGCTAAGATTATGTTTGGGGTGGGTGGGAGGAAATTAGCACATAACAGTCTTTAAATAGGCCTGCACCTTAATGTAAAGACGACAAAGATCCTGACACTAGCAAAATCAATGAGTTTATCATTGATGGAGAAGAAATTGAAATATAGTGGACAACTTTAACCTACTTGGATCAACTATCAATAAAGAAACAAGCGGTCAAGAAAACAGATAATACATTGCTCTTGGCAGATTGGCTATTAAGGACCTAGACAAGATTCTCAAGAGATGTCTCTCTCTGTACAAAGATTTGACTTCTTCAAGCCATGTTATTTTCAATAACATCATATGGATGTCAAAGTTGGGACAGTGTAAATGATGGGCAGGAGGAAAATAGATGCCTTTGAATTATGGTGCTGGCAATGAATAATGTGGACTGCCCGAAGAACAAATCAGTCAGTACTAGAGGAGATCAAACCTAAGCTTTCTTTAGAAGCTCAGATGACAAGACTTTGAATTTCATACTTTGGACACATCATATGAAGAGAGAGATCATTAGAGAAAGACGTCAACTTGGCAAGATAGAAGGTCAACACAAAAGAGGAAGTCCAGCAATGAGATGGATCGATACAATAACAGCAGCTATGGGTGTCACTCTGTCAACAAGGAGACGCCTGACTGACGACCGAACACAGTTTAGGACAATTATCGAGAGGGTTGCCATGAGTCAACACCAACTCAATGGTACTTAACAACAAAGGCTGGCTTGCTTCACAGGTCCCAGACCTGTGCTTCTAAGGTAATTTCCTGGGCGATTCACACAGCCCTTGGTTTGATGGAGCCTTTCAAATTGTCCTTTTGATCTGTCACTTGGCTTTAATACCTTTTTACAACTGTTTCACAGGTCTCTTGGCCCTTAACTGGAGGGCCTCTTTGTAAAGGTCTCTAGAAACAATTTATTGCTACTCAAAGAATATTTACCCTATTCTTCCTTTTATCCTATCGTTGCTGATTTGATTTAAATTAAAGGTTTTCTGCCGATACAAGGTGTGTTCATGTATGTAGTTTGAGGGGAGCACATAAGTATGTATTATATTTATTTTTTATTTAAGTGCTGTCAAGTCAATGCTGACTTCTGGCGACCCTGCAGCCCCTTGTTTTTTCCTGGCAAGGTATGACAGTTAGTAGATTACCTTCCATTGCCGCAGAAAAAAAGGCCTGGCAAAGTGACTTGCCCAAGGTCACAAGGGGCGAAAGTGGGAATAGAACCCAAATCTCTAGGGTACAAGGGCTGTTGCTCTAACCACTAGGCTACTCCTCCATTCTGAGTATGTATATAGATTATAAAATGCCATAATTTACATACACTCTCAAAAAACATCAGTGTGGCCATTTATACAAGCTCTAGGTCTAGTATTAACATCTATGCCTGCAGTATAGATACACATTAAGCTCTTACACCAGTATTTTATATAGACAAGTAGACGCCTACTTGTGTTTTATAAAATAGTGCCTATGTGATCACTTATGTGGTGCCTACTTGTGGCACACTGCTATAAAATTATCCTCATATTGCATAAAAGTAGACTTTATGTGGCAGGTTTACTAAGATTTGCACAGTTCTAGATGGGCAGAAGGTATTATCTTCCACAAACTGATGAACACACAAAGAGTGGAGGAAGACCATGGAAGTATATCTACTACTAAGATGTATTCCAGCAGCAAGCATTCAGCCCCGAAAACGAGCAAGGGGGTGGTGCTCGACCTGAACTAGAAAATGCAGGCATGCCCAGCATGTTCCCATGTTGCTGGCATGGGTTTTGTACCACTCTTATGCTCTGTTTGGCACAATCGGTGCAGGTGCACTTCACAGTAAGTGCACCCACGTTAAGTGCAACATCACTGGTGAGCCCATGCCAAAAACATCAGTGCTACTCCTGTTGTGCATGCTCCGCCCCAAACCTGCCCAGTCTCCACCCCAACTTGCCTTACTCGGGTAGTATGAGATTCTTAGTGTGGATGCATTTTTAGCATGCGGTACTTTTTAATGTGGTGCAACTTGAACACGATGAACCCTGCACACTTGAATAGAACATGCCCCTAGGTTTTACAAGAATCTATTTTTATGCGAGTAAAGCTCTAGGCAATTTTATAAGCACCATATGAATGCTGTTCTACATGCTCAAGTCAAGCACAGTTACTTACCTGTAACAGGTGATCTCTGGGAACAGCAGGAATAAGTCTTCACATATGGGTATCGTCGGTTCCGACGGAACCTGCACGGGAACGCTCCCCAGCGTCCAGTAAGAAAGCTTTTGGGAGCCTTTTCCAACCGCCTCTCTCCAGTTCGAGTTTTAAAGCTGAGACAAAGAGAGAGAGAGAAAAGGAAAGATAGCTAGAGAGATACAACTCCTAGGGGAGGTGGGTGGGTTGTGAAGACTTATTCCTGCTGTTCCCAGAGATCACCTGTTACAGGTAAGTAACTGTGCTATCTCCAGGAACAAGCAGGAATGAGTCTTCACATATGGGGACTCCCTAGCTGTAGATGCCAGGGAGAAACCCAGGTTGTGTGTCCTTGAAAAGGACTCTACCTCCTCCCATGGATCTCTGACATCCGACCAGGGTAGGTGGGTAGGAGTTGATTAAGAACGGAACAGGTGTTTGAGAACAGCCTGACCAAACAAGGCATCCCGGCGGGAGTCCTTGTCCAAACAGTAATGGGCTGTGAAGGTATGAACCGAGGCCCAGGTGGCCGCTCGACAGATTTGGTCGATGGACACAGAGTTTAGATGAGCCATTGAGGCTGCCATGGCTCTCGCATTGTGCGCAGTGACATGGCCCTCCAGAGAAATGTTCCTACTCTGGTAGGCGAAAGAAATACACTGAGCAATCCAGTTGGACAGTGTTCTCTTAGAGACTGGAAGTCCTAAATGAGAAGGATCAAAAGCAACAAAGAGTTGAGAAGACTTTCTATGTCGCTGTGTTCTTTGTAAGTAAAAAGCGAGAGCTCTCTTACAATCCAAGGTATGAAGATTCCTCTCTGCATTTGATGCATGAGGTCCTGGAAAAAAGACAGGTAAATATAACTCTTGGTTCAGATGAAAAGGTGAGACCACTTTAGGCATAAAGTGTGGATTGGTCCTGAGGACTACCTTATCATGATGGAACCTTGTATAAGGAGGATTAGCCACCAAAGCTTGCAACTCACTGATGCGGCGTGCTGAGGTGACTGCAATGAGAAAAATAACTTTCCAAGAAAGGAATTTCAAGGAGATGGTGACTAAAGGTTCAAAGGGTGGCTTCATAAGTTGGCCAAGAACCAGGTTTAAGTCCCATGCCACTGGAGGTGGTCTAATGGGAGGTTTAGTTAAAAGAAGGCCTCTCATGAATCTTGCTATAAGAGGATGAGAGGAAACAGGTTGTCCATTGAGAGGCTTGAGGGACGCTGCAATGGCACTCAAATGGACTCTTACTGAATTCGTCTTCAGACCTGCATGGGATAGATGCAGGAGATACTCTAGTAGAGAATTCAGAGGTATTGCAAGAGGGTTTAGACCTTTCCCTGAACACCAAATGGTAAATCCTTTCCATTTGAAAGCATAGGAACGTCTAGTAGAAGGCTTTCTAGAGGCATGAATAACATCTCTGACTTGCTGAGAGAGATGAAAATCTTGAAGGTCTAGGCCCTCAGCAACCAAGCCCTGAGATGGAGCGACTGGGGGTTTGGGTGCCACAAAGTTCCCTCTTCCTGGGACAGAAGGTCTGGTGCAGAGCCCAAGTCCAGGGAAGGAGCTTGAGAGAGATGCAGAAGTAGAGGGTACCACACTTGGCGTGGCCAATGTGGTGCTATGAGGATCATGGTCCCTTGATCTCTCTGAAGCTTGAATAGTGTTTTGGGAATTAGGGGAATTGGTGGAAAGGCATAAAGGAAGTCTTGACCCCAGTGAAGGAGGAAGGCATCCTTGGCCTGAGCTCTCTGACACGGAATTCTGGAACAGAACCGGGGAAGTTTGGCATTCCATGGACTTGCAAAGAGGTCTATGTCCGGAGTTCCCCAAATTCGAAAAATCCTGGCTAGCTGGTCCATGTGGAGGGACCACTCATGTGGAAGCAGAACTCGACTGAGTCTGTCCGCCCAAGAGTTTTGAACGCCTGGAAGATATACTGCCAGAAGATGGATGTGATGCTCTCTGGCGAAGGCCCACAGTCGCAAAGCTTCGTTGCAAAGCGACAGAGAGCCAGTCCCGCCCTGCTTGTTTACATAGAACATGGCTACTTGGTTGTCAGTATGGATGAGGACTGTCCTGTAGCTGAGCAGGGAATGGAACACTCTGAGAGCTAAGAATACTGCTCTGAGTTCCAAGAGATTGATATGGAGAGAGGTCTCCTGTGGAGACCAGATGCCCTGGGTGGAGAGATCCTGCAGATGAGCTCCCCAACCCATTGGAGAAGCATCTGTTGTCAGAGTTGCTTGGGGTAGCGACTGCTGAAAAGGGGACCCCAGCAACAGATTTGGAGGGGACTTCCACCACTGGAGAGACCAAAATAGGCGACTGGAGTTTGCTATTTTGTCTGACAGGCAACCTGATGCCTGAGTCCATTGGGTGGACAAAGTCCATTGAGCTGCCCTCATGTGAAGGTGAGCATATGGAACCACATGCACGGTGGATGCCATGTGGCCTAAGAGTTGTAACATCTCTCAAGCAGTTAAATGGGACTTTAACTGAATCTGGGAGGCTAACTGCACCAAGCGTAGGCAACGGGCCTGAGGAAGATAGGCCCTTGCAGTTGTGGTATCCAGCAAGGCCCCTATAAACTCCAGAGACTGAGTAGGGGTGAGATGGGATTTTGGGATGTTTATTACCAGTCCCAAATACTGAAGGACACGCATTGTGCAGGTTAGAGAAATCTGGGCCTCTGACTGGGATAAAGCTCGAATGAGCCAGTCGTCCAGATATGGGAAAACGAATATTCCTAGAGTGCATAGAAATGCAGCTACTACTGCCATGCATTTCGTGAACACCCTTGGTGCAGAGGCCAGACCGAAAGGAAGCATCCTGTATTGGTAGTGCTTTCCTTGAAAAAGGAACCGAAGGAACCTTCTGTGTGTTGGATGGATGAGGACATGGGTGTACGCATCCTTGAGATCTAGAGAACAAAGCCAGTCCTGACTCTGAAGGTATGGCAGCAGAGTACCGAGAGAAATCATCTTGAATTTCTCTTTGAATGGAAACTTGTTCAATTCTCTGAGATCTAATATGGGTCTGTAGCCCCCTGTTTTCTTTGGAATAAGAAAATAAGGGGAGTAGAACCCTGAGCCCTGTTGAAGAAGGGATACTTCTTCTATTGCCCCTTGGGCAAGAAGGGTAGCAATCTCCTGACCCAGAAGGTTGAGGAGAGATGTTGGAGAATTGAACTGTCTCACCATGGTGTGGGGAGGAAGGTTCAAGAAATGAAGCTTGTACCCTTCCCTTACAATGGAGAGGGTCCATTGCTCTGCTGTAATTTGCTCCCATCTGGGAGCAAAGTAAGCCAACCTTCCTGGAATGATGAGGGGCTCTGGTTCTTCCAGAGCCAGAAAGGCTAAGTTCTCTAGTTGTAAGTCAAAGGCCCTGGGGAGGCTGAGGCTGCTGAGTCGTGGGAGGCCTGGCAGCCTTTGACTTGGCCTGTTTAGGTGGTTGCTGACGCTTTGCAGCAAAACGACCTGCAGATGATGCCTGCTGACCATAAGCAGGATAGTATCTTCCCTTTTTAGAAAAAGTTGTCTTTTTGAACAACCTTTTCTTAACAGGAGCAGAGGTAGACTTTGAAAGCCGATCCAAAGCAGAGTTCTCAGCATCCATCTGAGTGGCCTTTGCTTTCCAATCCCTGCCAAAAAGGTTTTCACCTGTACAAGGAAGATTTCCCAGTTCAACTTGGACCCAAAGTTCCAAATCAGAGGCTTGTAACCAAGCAATTCTGCGTGCACCTATGGCAATAGCCGAGGCTCTGCTTACACACTCAAAAGAGTCAAAGGCTGCACGGTTGGAAAATTTGGAAACATCTTGGGCATGTTTAAGCCAAGTGAGAAATTCCTGCCTTTTATCTTCTGAAATAAAAGGGGCTAAAGTCTGCAGATGACCTGTGACTTCTTTTAGAAACATAACAGACCCTTTACAATCCCCATATAGAGACTATAGGAGTTGATTCTGGCAGCAAGCATATTAGCTTGGAAAACCCTTCGGCCAAAAGCATCAAGGGTCCTGCATTCAAGTCCTGGAGGATTAGATGAGTGTCTCTTTGCACTCTTTATTTTCCTCATGGCAGACTCTACCACAATAGAGTGGTGAGGAAGCTGAGACTTATGAAAGCCAGGACAAGGAGGGACATGGTACATGGTGTCTAATCTACGAGAATGAGGAGAGGTGGTAAGAGGAGTCTCCCACATGCTCAACATGAGATCACAGAGAATCTCATGAATAGATAAAGTAGCTGCTTCTTTAGGAGCCTTAGGATATTGCAAAATATCTAGTTGCTTGGCTCTAGGCTCTGACTCAGGGGCCACTGTAATGGAGAGGCCCCTAGCCACTTCCCTAATGAAGTCCTGAAAAGACAGGTCTTCTGGAGGAGACATTCTTCGTTTTGGAGAATCAGACTCCTGAGGAAGAAGTACCGGTGCATCGACAGAAACCTCCGACTCATCAGAGTCTTCGGAGGAATCGAAGTATCGCCTGTCTGGATGCTCCTGTAAAGCCCGATATGCGTACCGAGTGGGATCGACATCGGGAGTAAGCGGTACCAGTTTGGTACCGATGGGCATCATAGGACAGGGTACCGTTGCAGTCGACACCGAAGCCGATGTTGATGCAATCGGTACCGGCACCGGGAACGATGCCGGTGCCAGAGTCGGTACTGGCAACGGAGACTGTTGCAGTACCGGAGGCGTCGAAGCCTGCATAAACGCTGTTAGGGTGCGCTGCATGGACAGAATCTTCTGATCCATCGACGCCACCAGAGTCTGGATGTCGGTACCAGTGGAGGCCACCGGTACCCCAGAACACGGCAACAGGTGATCGGTCGAGGCCGAGCCATCGATATCAACCTGTGACCCCATAGACAATGCTTTGGAAGCCGGAACTTCCCGCTGGGGTAATTTTGCCAGTGCGGAATCCTCAAGGACAAGCCCGGAAGCATCTCGATGCTTAGAGGGAGATTTATGTTTGGTTACCTGAGATCCATGGGAGGAAGAAGCAGCCCTGGAAGACGTCGATGCCACCGAGACTGCATCAGAGGGAAACAGGGTACTGAGCTTGGCTGCTCGGTTCTGCCGACCTCTTTTAGACATCATGGTGCAGGACACACAATCCGTGATGGAATGGTCAGGACCCAAACATTTTAGACACCAGTCATGGGTGTCGGTGACAGAAATAGTACCGCCACACTTAGTGCACTTTTTGAACCCGGAAGCGGGCTTCTCCATGAGGAGAAAAATGTTCAGGCCTAAGGCCCAAACTGAAAATGCACAGTTGAAGAAAGAAAAGGGTTTATTTTGTTTTTTTTAAGAAGAAAAGAAAAGACCGGCGGTACCGGTCTGACGTCGAAGAAGGCAGACGCGACACAGAAAAATAAAGAAAAAATAAAGAATTCTTCTGCGGTGACAGGAACACGACCTGCTGGCTCCGCGGAAAAGAAGAACTGGAGAGAGGCGGTTGGAAAAGGCGGGAAGGCAGCGCGCAGGCGCTGTGGGATGCTCCCAAAAGCTTTCTTACTGGACGCTGGGGAGCGTTCCCGCGCAGGCTCCGTCGGTACCGACGATACCCATATGTGAAGACTCATTCCTGCTTGTTCCTGGAGATACTGTTTTACCCTTTTAGTTGCTCAGGGCTCCCGCCTTTCCTTCGCCTAACCACCAGGCTCTTAATCTAAATAGTGAGCAATAGTACTGTAGTGTGGCCATTTCCTAAAATGTCTAACCTCCTATGTCTCCTGTGTAACCTGTCAAGCAGGCAAGAGGTTAAGTTTCCAACAGGATTTCTAGGATTTTTTAGATGTGGCTCATACCTTTTAGTGGTAGTTCAAGGTGGGCTGCATTCAGAAATATTAAGTATTTCCCTATCCACAGAGGGTTTACAATAAAGTTCGTAACTGAGGTAATGGAAGGTGAAGTGATTTGCCAAGGTCTCAAGCAGTAAGAATGGGATTTGAACCCTGGCTTCCCTGTTTTTTTAGTCTGTTGCTACTAATTATTACAGTACATCCAGCCTCCCAAACAGAACAGCTGCTAGTTGGTTCTACCACCACAAATGTTCAGATAACCCAGTCACATGAATGGCCATTACCACTAGAACTCTTAGTATTTCATTATTAATCTCGTTGGCATATATTATTACAACCCCAACACCCAGTGTTAAATTGGGCAAAACAGATCAGGGAAGCGTGGCTACTGCGCAATAATGGGGACTTCCTGCTTCCAGGAACTAAAGTCTGCCTCTACAGCATCCACTGTCCCAATCAACCCAGGAAACAGAACACCTGACCCAGGATGTGAATCTTTATCATGCATACTTTCTACCCATGAAGAGTTCATAGGGATGTCAAAAGAAAATTTCTACACATACTTTACTTTGCTCCCCAACTCCACCCCTGCCCTTTTTGGTGAAGAGCAAATTGTGTGCTATCAAGCAGAAGGAAATTGTATAATTCATTTTTTACATAAAACACCGAATTACGTGCATAAATAGGCTCTCGGAAAATTAGGTCATGCCAAAAAAGTATATGCAGTGCAAGCTAGTGCTTACTTGAACAGTAGGCATGCAGAAGGATGACGTTTGTGCAGATCATGAGCAGTGTTGCAGTTTGTATATGTATTTTATGAAATACACACTAATATTTATGCCTACTCTCAAGTAGACGTTATTACTCCTTCAATCTAGGTGCAATTTCTACAGGATGTGTGTTAATATCTTAGAGAAAGACATGGTGCTTATTTTAAGCCTTTCCATCTTTAAATCTAGAAAGCGAGGTTACTTACCTGTAACAGGGGTTCTCCGAGGACAGCAGGATAAGTCAGCCACACCTGGGTGATGTCATCCGATGGCGCCATGAATGAGAATACTCTCCAATAGCTCCGAAGAGTCTAAACCTCTTCTGAGCATGTGCTAGTAGCCCCCACCACAGTGCCCGCCCCTTCCTCTTCAGTCTGTTCCCTAGCTATGGACATGTTCCAACTTAGAGAAGAAAGGTTCATCTTTGAAGGCGGGTTCATCCTAGAGGGGAAGCGGGCGGGTTTGTGTGGCTGACTTATCCTGCTGTCAACAGAGAACCCCTGTTACAGGTAAGTAACCTTGCTTTCTCC
Source organism: Ichthyophis bannanicus (assembly GCA_033557465.1). Taxonomy (NCBI): domain Eukaryota; kingdom Metazoa; phylum Chordata; class Amphibia; order Gymnophiona; family Ichthyophiidae; genus Ichthyophis; species Ichthyophis bannanicus. The sequence goes on along the minus strand of CM066047.1, from coordinate 57,447,070 downwards.
ATGGACAGGCAGGATGAGTCAGCCACACCTGGGTGACTCCTCAGCCGTGGGCTGTGAAGATATGTTTATCGTAGGAGTTAGTGATCCCCTTTCACAGCTCACAAGGTCTGCTGTGGTAGGATGAAGCTGTGCTCGATGACAGAGGGGAGATCCCGTTGTGGCATAGTGATGCCGACATGTGTGACACCCATGATGGTGTGGTGCCATCTTGTTGAAGTTATCACTGCCAGCCAGTGTATCCAGAGTGTTATGGAGACACATGAACTTGAGGCATTTGGATCCCCTAGGTCGGAGGCAACTGCTTCTGTTGTGCCTGTCTTTCCCATGCTGAGCGGGAAGCAGAAGAGAGACATTTTGGTCGAAAAGGTTATCTGCTAGGGGCTGGAGTGCCCCAATAGCGATGACGACACTTTCCCCGGACGTACCATAACCCTATGGGGAGGATGACCCCATGTTGGCCTAACTGCCATGACCTATGTGAAGGATGGCTGTGTGCTTGGAGCCTCAGATGTGGCTGGCTTGGCCCAAGCAGGTGTTGAAGGTGGCATAATCCGAATAACCATAGACTGTTTTGATAGTCAGAGGAGTGTCTCCCGTTGCCTGTGCTGTGTCCGAGTGATATTTCTAGTTTCGGTCCTCCTGAGGCACCGCGTATGTGTCTTGACCTGGTCCTGTCCCACGTGGGTGACCAAGTGTATAAGGGCTGAAGTCATGAGAATAGAAGAGGCCCACATGGTGTGTGGGAAAGTATATATGGACATTACTTTACTCCAATCCTTCGAACCCCACTGATCTATATGAGGACAGACTTCTCTTTGGGTAGACAGGCATCAAGAGTAATGGCTTCGTTGACTAGCTGGCTAGTCTTCCCTTCTTGAGGGTGGAAGAGACCAACTGGAATAGATGGGAGGGTGGGGAGTAGGGTAGTAGTCAAAGGGTCCTTTAGCTTGCAATTGGCTATTTGACTGTGCAAGATGGAAGTGAAGGCGTATGCTGATGATCTTGGTTGCTGATGTGGGCATTGCTGCCCTGCCCACTGGTCCCGGATGGCTCACCCAATCATCCCTGTGGGGTGGGGGTTCAGGTGTGTCCTCACTGCAGGTGATATGGGTGTGTTTGCTACTCAGCATATGTGACCCAAATGTGAACTCATCCCTGGAGCCGTGCAAGTCACCAAGAATGGCTGAAGGCACGCAGCTGGCCACGAGCGATGAACCTTGCTCGAGAGATATCAGTAGAACCTGTGAGGACAAGGGGGTCCTTAGCTTTGGGTGCAATGAGGTCATTTGAGCAGAGCTCTGAACATTGGACCAGCGGTGTAGGCTTTGGTATGTGTGGACATGGCTTTGAATTTCGAGAAGATATGACCTCCTGTCTATGTCTTTGGGATGTGAGCGGTTAGGGAGACAGCCCCTATATGCATTGGCAAGAGATGGTATGATAGTTGACTAATCTCTGTAGAATATATCCTGTCTGGAGAGTGGGAGGAACCCCTCTCCCACATACCACCGCTTGGCATGACCCAAGGGGTCAGGGAATCCCTCTCCTGCATCGGTGGGGCTTCTCCTTTAGTCATTGGTAGCATGTTGCCTTTATGACATGTCCCTAGTGGACTATTCCCAATCATGTATTTGATTCTTTGTTGTGGGGACAGAGTCCCTGCAGACTGGGAGAGCTGGAGGCGAGCTGATATCGGGGATAGGCAGCCCTTGAAGTGCAATGGCAAAGCAGTAGAGGTACAAAGGCACTGATTATCGAGTTCAATAGGGTTACCAAGGCAGGATGGTAGAGAGGGTTAGCCTGCAATGGATTAGTTTGGAATCCCTGGATGTTAGGCAGTCCTTAGGATAGGTGTGGCAAGAGCTGAGCATTCGCATTCAAGCTAGACCATAACCTCTGGCAACCAGAGGCCTAAGGCTTAAGGACTTACTGGGATGCCAACATATGAGAGGATCCTGGACCTTACTAGAAGGGCCAATATATGGTGCTGCATGGTTTAATCTTCGGGTTTAGAAAAGAGGAACCTCTTCTATGTTCATACAATTCAAATCCGGGGTAGCAGGAGCCTGGGAGAATCTAGCCTGCAAAAACAGGTTGCCAGGATTTCCCAATGGGAGATTGAGGTGTCAGTCCCAAATAGATTCCTGCATTGAATCACCGTGGTGACTGGTGTCTAGCAAGCAGCAGTGGGATTAGGAATGGCTTTTATAGTTCCCTACCCAGTGCTCTAACCTTTGGTAATCTGACAGGTACTTATGGTCTTGAATGGGCACTGCTCTAGACAAGATATCAAACTTGATGGATCCTTTCTTTAAACTAATTGGCTCTTGAGGACCGAGAGAACTGAGGAACTACCCGGAGGCATGGCCTGGATTTACAGGGTAGGGCCAGTGTTTATCCCCATGTTAAAGGGGTTGTACCGTACTAGGCTTAGACCCTGGTCATAATATCAGCGATCCAACCGCTGAGCCATCAAGCTTATTGTTAATCCCAGGACTCCTGCCGCGGCTACATGGGCCCCATACCCTCAAGACCTTAGCACCTTGTGCCCAGTGTTATGACAATGTGCTCAGAGGTAGCGGACTCGGGCTATGCCGTTCTGCCACCCCCTTGCAGAGAGCCCTCCGAGAGAACTGTGCCTAGTGGCGTGCACCATCCTGGAGTCCCTGTCCTGGATGCGGGTGGCACCCTCCCCACAGGGCCAATGGTCTTGTGGCCACACTGGCACTGAAGGGATGTCGGGGAGCAGTGAGCTGCCACGGTGCAGAGACCCATGTGCATGACTGCTGTACGCAAAGGAGGCTGCCGCTTTTTCTTCATCCTATTGGGTGCCACAGGCTTGATTAGACTGAATGAATGGATTCCCCAGTGTGCCATGATAGGGCATCCATGTATAATGGATCTTATGAATCCCGTGAGGGTATGGTATGGTGCCTGTAGAATGGCCATTGATGGACTATTTGAGAACCGAATTCCACTGTGGCCTGGAAAGGTGTATCTCTATTGAGGTTAAAACCAGTCCAGGTATGCATGGAACCAGGGCCTGCCCTAGCGTTCGAACCCTGTGGTTATTAGCTTTGAATGGCCTGCGCTTGTTGCCTTCCAGAGGTTGCTGCTATAGGCAACCACCTTGTCTGGGCTAGGTAGAGGGCATGGAGGGCTGGGCCCATGTACCACAAACTAAAAGGAAGGAGTAGAGTTCAGTCGGCACTTTGGCCGATGGGCATGTCTCATGGGATCAGATAGTCACAGGCAAGCTGGCTACCTTTTCAGTAAGAGAACGACAAACTCCTTGTTTCATTGTTCAGTAAGAGAAGTAGATTAGTGGGTAGTCCTCTGGAGGCAATGGGTCGAAGGAACTCGCTCAAGTGGCAAGGAGTGCCAGTGAGATGAACCCTAGACTCTTGAGTACTAGGTTGGAGCACTATCCGCTAGACTGCTCTTCCACTTATGTGGTGAGATCTGCCCCTTTTCAGCATCCCCTGCATAGTACTTTCATAGAAGAAAGTGTGCGCTCAGCACTGTAGGGCTTCATGTGGGCGATGCTGTTGGTCTGAGTTGTGGCTGCCAGTCATGTACAGGACTTGTCTTCCATGAGGGCCCCCATCTGGCCATGGTGATGCCTGTAGCGATAGGAATGACTTGGGACCTCGGCCAGAAAGAGAGAGGTGGCTGGCTCTGTGTGCCTCTGAGAAAGCACTGCGGTTTGATGTTGCAGAAGTCAGAGTGAGATTTGTGGAGGACGGAGGTCATTGTGTTGAGGTTTTCTTTTTTTTTGCGCCCTGTGAACTCTTTGCAGGCAGCTGGGGGCTGCCCCTTCCCTTGTCTCTGCAGCGATTTGCAGTCAGGAAGGGGTCCAACAGTTCGGGGGTTGACGTCACCTGGGTAGGGTTGTGAGGCACATTTGCCAACATGCACCGCATCTGCTGCACCAGAAGGAATGGAGAGAGAAGGCTCTGGAGCTTCATACGTCCTCGTGACAGAAGAGGTGCAGGAGAAATGGCGGGGGTCCCCGGCATCAGCGGTTCTCTGCGCCACAGGAGTCTGTGCTGGCAGGGTTCTTGAGGGAGGCGAGGTCCTCAGCGCCAAAGTTCCTCCGCTCAGAGATAACCCTCTGCGCGGAGATCACCATGGGGATCGGAAGAAGGGTGGCGGTTCTGGGTGCCAGAGGTATTCTTCACCGGCAGGGTCCTCAGCGCCAGAGAAATGAAGAATGGAGGCGAGGTTCTCGGCGCCGAAATTTCACAGTGCGGAGTTCGCCATGTGCGCGGAGATCGCCATGGGGGGGGGCGAACAGCTCCCGGGATCCTTCCAAGAGTCGGGCCAGGGATAGAGGCTTAGCAGCACATCCCGAGTCACAGCCTGCAGCTTGCCGGTCTGTCCGCTGTTGAGCTCATCGGGTGACGCTGAGGTCCACTGAGGTGGGTTGGGGAGGCTGAGTCCGTTGTTGCGGGACCGTGCGGTGCTGCGCATAAGTCAGGCCATGTCAGCACCATCGATGCTTGTGCCGTGACCCCGCCTCATCGAGATCAGCACTGATCTGTGGGGGGTTTTTTTGGGAGCGCTACCACGGCGATGACTATGGCTGACACCTATCTGTGTCAGGCCGTCATGCTCCATCGGGCGTCACTGTCCATTGAGCCTGAGGCGGGTGAATTTGAAACATCCGCGGAGTACACCGGGAGCGCAGCAGCGATCAGCTCCAGCAGATGCTGTGATCAGGCATGTACGTCTGAGCGAGGATTCCAATACACTAGGCAAGCTGGAGTAACAATGCCACCATGGCTCTGTCAAGATTGGGGCAAGCTCTGAGGCATGTTTGAGTAGCCGTAAGCCGCCGGAGGTCCTCGCTATGAGCCAGGCAGGGGATGGAGGCCTTTTTCAGCACATCCCGTGCCCAGCTTTCTCCTAGCCCGGGCAGGACTCCCCAATGTGGAGGAGGACTGCCCATAAGGGAGATGCTGCCATTGCCTCTGAGTGGGAGGCCACTGGAGTGGCGATCCTCTGGGGCCTTGCCGCCATTTTCAGAGCGAGGACCAGGCACACAACTGTTTCTCTGCGGTGCTTCCCAGGGCTGGACCGATGATCAGAAATGAAGACAGACAGGAAGAATTGCAATCTGGAATAAGGAATAAGGTAAAAACACACAAAATTTCAAATTAGTGCATTTCAATAAGAAGATAGAAAGAGGAGAGTAGAAGAATCCGTCCGCATGGCTGGACAGATAGAATAGACTGAGGAGGAAGGAGCGGGCACTGTGGGGGCTACTAGCACATGCTCAGAAGAGTTTTAGACTCTTCTGAGCTATTGGAGAGTATTTCCGTCCAAGGTGCCGTCAGATGACGTCACCCAGGTGTGGCTGACTCATCCTGCTTGTCCATGGAGAAGCCCTTTTACCAAAATTACCACCACAATATCCACAGATTTAGCTGCATACATAGTGTCAATTTTCAATAGATATTTTCATGCAAGTGAACATGTGAGTGGAGCAGCCTAGTGGTTAGAACAACTGCCTAGTACCCAGAAGATCAAGGGTTCGATTCCCACTGGCATTCCTTGTGACCTTGGGAAGTCACTTTACCCTCCATTTCCTCAGAAGAAAAGACCTGGCAATCTACTTCTGGCGATACATTGCCAAGACAACCAGAGGCAGCTGGGTCACCAGGAATTAGCAGCGACTTGACACTAAAAGCGTGTTTAGTTATGTAAAACATGTGAAAATTGTCCTCAATCTTACCAAAAGCTTTATTAGCTAGTAAGATGTATGCTTTATAGTCTAACCACAGGAAGAGGTGCTTTGCTATATATTATCATGACGCTGTCCCTCTAGCAAGGCAACAAGCTTGGTGTCCAGTTTTATGCCTGAAAATTCCATTATACCGTTTGTTATTCTACCTTTCCTAATGCCTTTCACAGTTGAATGTGGGACCGATCAATGAACTCTTGCTTAAAAGATAAGCATGAGAGAGAAATTAAAGATCTCCAAGGTTTTTTCCTCCACTTTTCAATCTCTCCCATCTAGCCCAGCTATCATAGCCCAGGCCACAGACTGAGGATTTCTTTGAAATCTGGTATGTGCATACCCTGAATCCCACCTGTTGGCATCACTGTTATACAAACAGCTGGAATTTTCTTCACCTGGGAATTTGAACCTTGCCTCTGCAGTATCACCAGACCCTGATGGCCTCATGAAACACTGATGTGCTTCTTTAAAGAAAGCACAGTACTGCATCTGTCAGAGAATTTTTGGTCTGGCAGAATCTGAAACAAATAAGATTCCAAGCACTAAATTTTGCATTAAAATGTATCCTTTCAGAAAATGCATAAACATCTAATGGTGACATGTAGTATTTAGCCCTTTCATGGCTGTTGCTGCCATATGGAAACCTTCAAATTTTCCCCAAAATTGTTCACTGGATTCTATATTTCCAAAAAATTATTTAATTGTATCTTAAGTTATGTAATCTGTTGTGGACGTGAAAGGGTTAAATGTTTGTAAGTTTCCATTATGAGCATTTTCCAGATATTCTGTTAAACAAAAAATGGAATTTTCTGAACAACTATGACAAGCCTAACCATTTAGCAAATAAAACAGTCTAAAAGGACACTTGGCTGTTTACAGGAACTGGTTGAACAAGTTCCAAATTGTCTGAGCCATATTTCCAAATGTACCATTCTCCGTAGAATAAACAGAAGGGAAGGCTGCACTCCTTATAAACTATTTCTTGAAATTTTTCAGTCATTGACCAAGCATGGATGAACATTTGTTGAAAATAAGAATAATTTCCTAATGCTCAAAATTTCAGAGGTACTCAAATTCACTGCTTCCAATCGGAATGCTTACGGCAGCAGAACACACGCTCTGACTGAATTCTGTAGTCCTTCCTGTGAGCTTTCAAGACAGAGTCATATACCTAAACATTTAGAAACATAAAATGTCTTAAAAGGCTCTGCTTTTTCATTTAATTGTCTAATTAACCATAAAATACCCAAGAAAAGTAAATTTACAATCTGCGAGGTAAAGCTGTCTTGTATTCCAGTTTGAATATTGAATACAGGATACTGGGCTTGATGGACCTTGATCTGACCCAGTATGGCAGTTCTTATGTAATAAGCTCTGGACATACCATAGTTGTCTGAGTTAAAAGCACTTCTCCTTATGCCTATCTACCCAATAATATTTCAATTTCCTTTCACAGATGAGCACATTTTAGTTCTTGTGAGTGAGCCTCAAGGGCTGTCCTCAAATGATGCAAACCCTCGTAGGTAGCTTCTCAACAACATTGCAGGATTCAGGTCTAGTAAAGTAGGCACATTTTGTCGTGCTAGCTCTTGGTCTGCAACTTAGATGTGGAGCAATTTAGGGCCTTCCAAGCCATTCATCTCTCCCTACAGCCACAGAAATGCCTTTGTAAATTATCCTGCTCTTGCGTAAATGCCAGTAAAGCAACCCACCCTCCTCTTTCTAATCTAAATTTTCCTGTGCAGGCTCTATCCTGGCTCCCTTACTATTTAATCTTTTCCTAGCCCCGCTTTCACTCCTTGTACAACAGATGGGTATTTCAGGTTATTATTATGCGGATGATATTCTTCTTTTGCATCACACGTCCTCATCCCACCCTAACATCACTCCATTGGATGTCTGTTTAGCCTCCGTTTCCTCTTGGCTTTCTGCAAACTGTTTAGCTTTAAATATCTCTAAAACGGCTGCTGTTTGGTTCACTCATGGTTCCCCCACTCCACCTCTCGCACCTTCTCTCTGGTGTCTCTATTCTCACAGTACCTAAACTTAGATATCTAGGTGTTATTCTTGATAGTGCCCTCACGTTTCATGATCATATATCTTCTATTTCCCAGCGATCTTTTTACTGTCTTCGGCAAATTCGCGCCATTCAACCTTTTCTATCCCCTCAGGCACTCACTACCCTCCTTCTTTCATTAGTCATAACACGACTGGACTTCTGCAACTCTATCTACGCCGGTATCCCTAAATATCAGTTACATCGCCTACAGTTAATTCAAAATACAGCTGCCCGGATGCTTCTCCACGCGATCATGTCACTCCCCTTCTACAGCACCTCCATTGGCTGCCATTACAATTCCGGATCCCTTACAAGGTCCTTACCCTGGTACATCGAGCCATTTACCTCCACAGACCCCAATACCTTTCCGATCTGCTCTCTTTCCATGTCCCCACTCGAAGCCTCCGGTCCATCCATATCAATCGTCTCCACCTTCCAGCCCCCTCCCGTGCACATCTTCAATCCACCCATAAATCAGCATTTTCCACCTTGGTCCCTCTCTCTGGAACTCATTACCCACTGCTCTCAGACTGGAAGAATCATACCCCAAGTTTCGTTCCCTTCTCAAAACCCATCTATTCTCCTGTGCCTTTCCTGGATCTAACTGCCCTCCCTAACTTTAACTCTCTACTTTCTTCTGTCCTCCATCTCTCTTTCTTTCTCTCCTAAGTAATTGTAACTTTCTGTTTCTGACTTTGATGTTTTTATTAATATTGTAAACCGCCCCGATGTAACGGGGGGCGGTATATCAAATGTTTTATAAACAATAAACAAACAATAAACAATAAGGTAGAAGGTCACCGTAAAAGAGGAAGGCCGGCAATTAAATGGATCAATACAATAAGAGCAGCTATTGATACCACTATCAGTGAGCCGCTTGGCTGAAGAGTGAACAAAGTTTAGGTCAACTATCCAGAGGGTCGCCATGAGTTGACATGGACTTGACGGTACTTAAAAACAACCACCACCACCACTCTTTCAATAAATAAATATTTCCGCATATTACTCCTGCAGAGCTGTTTATATCCTTTTGAAGGTATGGTCTTCAGAACTGCACACAATACTCCAAATGAGGTCACACCAGAGACTTATACAGAGGCACTATAACCACCTTTTTTCTGCTGGCCATTCCTCTTCTTAAGCATCTTTCTGCCTTTTGTCATCGGCTTTTCTACCTGTTTAGCTACTTTAAGATAGTCAGACACAATCACACCCAGGTCCCACTCTTCTTTTGTGGACAGAAGTATTTCACCACATATACTGTACCACTCCCTTGGATATCTGCAGCTCAAATGCATGACCCTGCATTTTTTAGCATTAAATCTCAGCTGCCAAATTCTAGACCATTCTTCAAGTTTAACTAGATCCCTCCTCATGTTATCTACTGCTTCCTGGGTGTCTACTCTACTGCAGATTTTGGTATCATCCGCTAAGAGGCAAACCTTACCAGACAGCCCTTTCGCAATATCACTAATAAAGATATTAAAGAATCGAACAAGGACAAAACCCTGCAGCAAACCAGTGGTAACCTCCTCTTCAGAGTAAGCTCCATTTATCTGTACTCTTTGTCACCTCCCACTCAACCAATTTCTAACCCAATCAGTAACTTTATGGTCCATCCCTAGGGTGCTCAGTTTGTTTATGTCACCTGTGCGGAACAGTGTCAAAGGCTTTACTGAAATCTAAGTACACCACATCCAGGGCTCTCCCTCAATTCAACCCAGTCAAAAAAATCAGATTTATCTGACAAGACCTGATTTTGGTAAACCCATGCTGCCTCGGATCCTGCAATCCATTGGACTCCAAAAACCGCACCATTCTCTTTTAGCAGCATTCCAATAATTTACTCACCACCGAGGTTAGACTAACCAGCTTCTAGTTTTCAACCTCATCCTTACTTCTTCTTTTGTGTAAAGGGACCACATGTGCCTTTCTCCAGTGTTCTGGGACCATGCCCGACTCCAGAGAAGCACTGATAAAGTCAGTCAGTGTAGCCACTAGAACGTCTCCAAGTTCCTTCAATATTCTCGGATGTATAAGAATATAAGATATGCATACTGGGTCAGACCAAGGGTCAATCAATCAATCTCAGTTTCCTGTTTCCAATAGTGGCCAATCCAGGTCAAAGTACCAGTCAGGTTCCCAAAAGGTATACAGATTCCATGCTGCTTGTCCAGTGGATAAGCAGTAGATTTTGCCAGTCTTTTTTTAACACTAGAAGCCCCAAAGGTAATTTTACCTAGAAACCCCAAAGTGCGGCAATTGATGCATTATCACGACGACTGCGTTTAGCATGAAATGCAGATGTGAATTAATGTGAAGTTACTTATTTGTTAAATACATGCAGTATGTGACATCATTACATGACATCATTGTGTGTTTATTGTTTGAAATGTTGGAGTAAAACTGTAAACAGTGATTGAGATGCACCACCTAGTGGGAACATGAATTTATACCTAGAAGCCCCAAAGTACGTCAATTGACGCATCCAAGACAATTGAGTGCATCAATTGACGTACTTTGGGGCTTCTAGGTATAAATTCATTTTCCCGCTTGGTGGTGCATCTGTCATTAATTTTCGATGCACATATTTGAACATCTTGACCTTGCTAACAAAGTCAAGGAACATGACTGACATGGTTCTAACAGTGGCGCTGGTATACAACTTCAAAGATGCATTTGCGTCAATTGACGCACTTTGGGGTTTCTAGTGTTAATAATGGTTTTCTTCCAGGAACTTATCCAAACCTCTTTTAAATCCAGCTACATTAACAGCTTTTACAACATTCTCTAGTAATGAACACCAGAATCTGATTACATGTTGAGTGAAAAAAATATTTTCTCCGATTAGTCTTAAAGATGCTACATTGTAGCTTTATTGTGTGTCCCCTAGTCTTTCTACTTTTTGAAGGAAAAAGGCATTATAATATCCTTTTGCTTTATTCTTCATTATTTTCTTTATGATTCCTAGTATTCTGTTTGCTTTCTTGGCTGCAACTGCACACTGGCCAAAGGGTTCAAGGTATTATCTATGCTGATGCCTAAATCCTTTTCCTGGGTGGTGTTTCCCAATGTGGAACTTTTCATCGTGTAACCGTAGTTAGGGTTCTTCTTTCTTAAGTGCATAAGTGCATAAGTGGAGGGAGAAGTGGCCTAGTGGTTGGGGCAAGGTACCACAGGCCGGAAGGTCGGTGGTTCAAATCCCACTAGAGGACAGCAATCTTGGGCCGGAAGGACTGGGGTTTCTAGTCCCACAGGTGCTCCTTGTGGTCTTGGGCAAGCCACTTAACCCTCCACTGCTCATGTTCCCTGTAAAGTATTAGTGTATGTGTCTCATATCCCCTCGTGTTAAATGTATCCCCCAATTGTGTTGTGACCACTTTGATTGAAGGATAAGGTGGTATACAAAACTGTCTAAATAAATAAATAAATAAATAAATAAATAACTTTGCACTTGCCCACATTAAAATGTCATCATCTGCCATTCAGACGCCTAGTCTCCCAACTTATTAAGGTCCTCTTGCAATTTGTTTTGCAATCTTCTTGTGTTTTAACTTTGAAGAATTTGGTGTCATCTGAAAATTTGACCACCTCACTCGTTATTCCCATTTAAGATCATTTATTGCATTTTGTTGTTTTAATAGCCTTCAGGTCAATGCTGGGAGCTTGTCAAAGGCTTTCTGAAAATTGAGATACCACGATGGAGGTCATTCCACAGCATTAACAAGCTGTCTGGACTGTGATAAGGAAGCTTATCATAGCTCAGGAAGGAGCTATAGAAAACACCTTTTCAGAGTCACTTCACCACCTGTCAGTTCTGGTAGAAATAAGAAAACAGAATTTTGCCATAAAAGACTACCAGTCCCAGAATGCACCAGGTTTCCAACAGCCATTAGAGGAGCTGAAGTGGGGAAACGTGTGTTCAATCAGGAGGGCTATGAGGTAAACCCCAAGCACTCATCTCAAAGGGCAGGGCCTGATTCAGCACAGCTGCGCTGTGCTAGGGTGGAGCACTCAAAGCAGAATAAAGGTAGAGTTTATTCTACAGAGAATTATCCTCATCCTCAGTTTCATCTGGGAGATCATCATCTTCATGATCTTGGACAGCTTCATCATCTGGAGGATCATCAGAAGCAGAAGCCAGAGCGGACGGACAGAGAGGGCAAGAAACCCTTTGGAAGAAAGAAGAGAAAAGCATTTGGGAGGTCTAAAGGAGTCCATAGCAGTACGTATACTGGAAGGCATTCAAAAGGCAAGCATACACCATTGGACTGGGGAAAACCAGAGGAGTGGTGCTGCAGAGCTAGGAATCTCCAGACGGTACCTGTGAGGGAGAAGGCTGCACTTGGAAGGGACCCTAAGACCCGTGCCAGAAGGTATGTGAAGAGAGACCCAGTGTCCAGGGATCTGGATTGGAAGGCTGGACATAAGAACTGGACTACATACTGGCCAGGCTATTTAGAGAGGAACTCTAACAGCAATGGAAGCTCAGGTATGAACACTGATCTATGCCCTAGCTATACCCTTGAAAGACAGCAGGGAAACAAGTATTCTCCTGAGAATGCTCCATTGAGAAATTCCTCTGTGCCAATCCCTGATATTGAACCCATGATTGTTGAAGAAGGGGGAGAGTTTGTAGATACAGGTTGTGAATACATGGATTGCTCTCTGTCTAAACTCCTTTGGTAATTTACTGTTACAAAGTACAACAACCATCACAAAGAAATACAAACTTGTTCTTTAATCTACTCAGAAAAGCTCCTGAGTAGGATTTAAGCCACGCAGTAGAAAGCAAGCCAGCTAAGGGGTTTCAGCTGGGTAACTGCTAGCAATTGAGCCTTACCTAATTGCTTGTGAGCTCTGAGGAAATCACTTCTGAGTCTATGTGTGAAGATATAAGAAGTTAACCTGAAAAGAACAGTTTTTCCCTACTTTGTGGGTTTTGTTTGTTGATTAAAGCACTGCTAAGAAAATATTAGCTAGAACCTACAGAAAAGACCAGTTTGTTACCAACCAGGTCTTTATTCTTTTGCTTTGATGGCCTGACAAGTTCAACTGTTTTCCTGATTTTGTTTTTCTAAGTTTAACACTGAAAGCAAGTATCCTGTTTTATGTGCTACCAAGCATATCTGTGTTGGGAGAAATAACCCCATAAATAAATATCTTATTGGCTTTACACTCAAGCACAACTAATTATTATGAGCGGCTGTGTCTGGTGTGAATGGACTGCATTTCCCACAATCCCTTGCAAATCATATTGATATATGCCTTTGCCAAGACTGTGAACATTCTCACCCAGGCACCCGTCTGACAGGACGTGCACCATAGACGTCCCTCTCGCGAAAACACCCAAGACAGCACTCTGAAAACCCACGGCCCCGCACATATACGGCACCAACATGGAGATCATAGAACGGGGACATGTCCAGCCACAGAGACACACAAAGTGCACTCAGGAAAGGCTGGTGTACACCCCCAGCACCTCCCAGAAACGTCCCCATTATTCCTGTGGAAACATAGAATAAGAACATTAAAAATGCCATACTGGGTCAGACCAAGGTCCATCAAGCCCAGTATCCTGTTTCAAACAATGGCCAATCCAGGTCACAAGTACCTGGTAGTTTCTCAAAAAGACACAGAGGTTCCACAATGCTTGTACTGGGGCAAGCAGTGGATTTCCGGGGTCCTGTTTAATAATGGCTTATGGCCCTTTTGCTCAGGAACATGTCCAAACCTTTTTTAAACCCAGCTACACTAACAGATTTTACTACATCCTCCGGTAACGAATTCCAGAGTTTGATTACGCATTGAGAGAAAAAAATATTCTCTCTTATTAGGATTAAACAGGTTACACTGTAGTTTCATTGCATGTCCCCTAGTCTTTCTAGTTTTTTATGGCATAAACAATCAATCTACATTTAAACTGTTCCACTCCATTCATTAATTTATAAACCTCTATCATATCTCCCCTCAGCCATCTTTTCCAGGTTGAAGAGCCTTAACCTTTTAAGCCTCTCCTCATAGGGGTATCCTTCCATCCCCTTTACCACTTTGGTGGTTCTTCTCTGTACCGTTTCTAATAATGCTATATCCTTTTTAAGATACAGCGACCAGAACTGCACACAATATTCAAGGTGCGGTCGCATCATGGAACTATACAGAGGCATTATAATATGCTTTGTTTTATTCTCCATTCCTTTCCTTACAATTCGCTCCATTCTATTTGCCTTCTTGGCCACCGCTGCACACTGGGTGGAGGATTTCAATGTGTTATCCACGATGATACCTAAATCTTTTTTTCTTGGGTGGTGGTTGCAAATGTGGAACCGTGCATCGTGTAACCATAGTTTGGGTTGTTTTTTCCTAGGTGCATAAAACTTTGCACTTGTCCACATTAACTTTTATCTGCCATTTAAAATGTCCAGTCTTCCAATTTATCAAGATCCTCTTGCAATTTCACAATTCTCTTGCGTTTTAACAACTTTGAATAATTTTGTGTTATCTGCAAATTTGATTACCTCACTTGTTATTCCCATTTCCAAGTCATTCACGAATCTGTTAAAAAGCAGCGGACCCAGTACAGATCCCTGGGGTACTCCACTATTCACCTTTCTTCATTGGGAAAATTGGCCATTTAGCCCTACCCTCTGCTTTCTATCTTTTAAACAGTTCCTGATCCACAATAGTACACTGCCTCCTATCCCAAGAATCTCTCATGAGGGGCCTTGTCAAAGGCTTTCTAAAAATACAGATACACTGTATCAACCGACTCACGTTTGTCCACCTGTTTAGTCCCACTTTCAAAAAAAATATAAACAGATTAGCAAGATAAAACCTTCCTTGGCAAAAGTCATGTTGGCTTTGTCCCATTAAACCATGACTATCTACACGTTCAGTAATTTTGTTCTTTATAATGGTTTCTACCATTTTGCCTGGTACTGACATCAGGCTCACTAATCTGTCATTTTCTGGATCACCCCTGGAGCCCTTTTTAAAAACTAGCGTTACATTGGCCATTTGCCAATCTTCAGGAATTACAGATGATTTTAATGATAGTTCACAGATTACTAATAGTAGGTCTGCAATTTTATATTTCAGTTCTTTCAACACCCTTGGATGTATACCATCTGGTCCAGGTGATTTGCTACTATTCAGTTTATCAAATAGTCGTAAAACATCTGTCTGGTTTATCAAATAGTTGTAAAACATCTTTCCGGTTTATCAATATTTCTTTCATTTCTTCCGATGCATCACCTTTACTGAAGAAGTGGGTAAGTTACATATAACTGAAATGGTATTTAAAGACTGAAGCAAAGAATTCATTCAGTTTCTACGCTATGGCCTTGTCCCCTTTTACCCCTCTATCATCTAATGGTCCAACTGACTCTCACGGGATTATTTTGCTAAAAATATAGTTGATAAACGTTTTATTATGCGTTTTTGCTTCCACAGCAAGCTTTTTTTCAAATTCTCTCTTTGCCTGCCTTCTCAGTGCTTTCCATCTAACTCGCCAAAGCTCGTGTTGTTTCCAATTTGTCATTTCGCTCCTTTTTCCATTTCCTGAAAGATGCTTTTTTTGGCTTTAAATAGTCTCTCTGACCTCTCCTATAAACATGCTGGCAGTTTTTTGGATTTCCTTCCTCTTTTCTTAAAGTGTGGAATACAGCAGGTCTGGGCTTTCAATTTAGTATTTTTAAAACACATCCAAGCTTGATGTAATTCTTTAACCTTTGAAGCTGCTCCTTTAATTTTTTTCTTTACTATTTTCCTCATGTTATCATAGTCTCCCTTTTGAAAGTTAAAAGGTGGTACTGTGGATTAGAGGTAGTACTGTGGATTAAAGTGATGGAACCAGATGTATTCCATCCAGTCCCATCACTTTATCTACTTTTAGTTTAGCTAGTTCCTCACAAACAGCCTTCTGAAAATTGTTCGAGCTCCCGTTGCTTCTATTTCTATTTGTGGGTGTTTTCTGAGGTCTTGCTCCTAGCCCTTCATCTGTGAACACAAAACAGAAATATTTGTTAAGCAATCCCGCTTTATCCTTATCAGCGACTACATTATTCCTCCTCTTCACCCTCGAGTCTGACAATACCACTTTTGCCCTTCCTCCTCTAACATCTGAAAAATGTCTTATCCCCGCATTTTATTGCATTGGCTATTTCTTCTTTTTTGTACCTTTGCTTGCCTGATTGCTTTGCTAGCTACTCTAAGTTTTTCCCCAGTCTTCCTCGCTCTGTGATCTCTTGTATTTCATGAAGGCCTCCCTCTTTTTCATCACCTTTTCAGCTACTTCTTTTAAGAACCATAGCAGCCTATTTTTCCTTTTATATTTATTTATTTTCCTAATAAAAAGGTTTGTTGTCCTTAAAATAACCCCTTTCAATTTTGCCCTTGCTTTTCTACATCCCCCAGCTGTTCCCATCCCACTAACAGCTCCTTGAGGTACTGTCCCATTTTGGCAAAGTTAGTTTTCCTAAAGTCTAAGACCCTCGCTTTTCAATAGATTTTTATCAGCCCTAGTCCTAATTCTGAACCACACCATCTGATGATCACTGGATGCAAGATTATCTCCCACTATAACATCAGAAACTCATCCTCATTGGTAAGTACAAAGTCCCGGATGACCCCTTCACGTGTGGGTTCTGTAGAGTAGTGGCAGTATAATTTCATAGTTCGATTAAGAGGAAACGAGCTCAGAAAGATTTTCAGCATGTTTTTACAAAACTTATAAAATATGGATTTTTTTTCTCTCTTGAATACCTAGCCCAGTTGAAATGGGCCACAGCTTTATTCAGCATAGTGCTGATGGAGGAAAGATAAGGTTTGCTGTCCATGATGTTCTGTAGGCCTTTTGTTAAATTTAACGTTATCTAACTCATAACCCTCTAGTCGTAGTTGTTGGAAGCTGCCTTTTCTCTTATCGCAGAATTCTTTCCTCCATCCTTGGCGGACTATAGACCTAGAACTTAATGCTCCATCTATCCTGATTGCAGACAGAAGGCAGTTACCATAGAGAGGCCTGCTGCTTCTGCCAAATCTAGATTGAAGACCTTTTGTCTTTAATTTTGATTCAGAAGTCCAGCTGAGAAAGAAGTTTTGTGTTGATTTACACCCAAAGACATTGGGACAAGGGCTAGAGCTTTTAACAATATTAGATTTCTGCAGAGCGCATGCTAATTAGGGAACTTTGACCTTTCTTGGTGCGAAACGAAAGGCGTTTTAAAGTGTCCAGGCTCCCTCGCCCGGGTTTAGCATTTGAACTGGATGATTGCAGACACACCACAGTGTGCTCTTCTGCCTCTTATAGGGTAAGGAATACCTTTATTTATATGCTACATGCTTGTTGTATATTACAAGGTATAAGCCTGTGAACGCTTCACCATTAATTTTGCCATTTAAATCAACTCTGCTATTTTTATTAGCGTTTTGGTTTTTCTGACACTACCCTCCGGTGCCTCTCAGAATCAAGATATAGAGTGGATATACAATCTTGCCCCTCCTGAGTATGTACTTTCGTCACAAAATGAATATTAATCTTCCTCTTTTGTTTTGTTGAAGATATAGATTTTTTATGTTTTTACAGGATATCGTTTGTCATTCACCTGCTAAAAGCACTTTTGCTTTTTCTGGCTCTGACCCTCCATTGTTTTTTAGAACCATATGATATGGTGTACACACACTCCTGCTCTCCGTTACAATTGCCTGGAGGTTCCAAAATGAATATATTTATCCCTCTCTTGCTAAAGATGTGGATACACTCATTTCCTTATTAGATATGGTAATATCAGATATGGGAATTTACCATTGAGGCTACTATACTGTTGTGTGATTTATCCCTGTCTTATCTTTTGCAACCGTGTCTTTTCAGTGATTGGTGTTCCTGTCAGGACAATATTTTCACAGTGTGCCATTGTGAGTACTAGTTTTATAGTTTGGCATACCTTAGCTCCTCCCCATCTCTTTCTCATGTCCCAATTTTGGATCTGTATATTTGGTTTGTGTACCATGTTATCAAGTACATTCTTACTTTATATGCCTTATGTTTTTGATTTTAATATGTTTGTTTTTAACTGTGCCTTGATATTTAATGAGTTATATTTATCAAGTTTTTAATTTGTTTCATATATGCTTGTGTTTAATGTTTTTAACTGTGGTCTTATTATTTATTATTTGTTTATTATTTTCCTGAGGATGTGTACCCCCTGAAGAAGGCATCTGCCAAAATGCGTAGGGGTTTTATTTAATAAAGCAGCTGTGACCTCCGTACGCCACTCGCCCTTTATGTTGTGTCTCTCAGCACTAAGCCTACATATACAGTGTCTGTACTTGGGTCATTTATTTTAGATTTGTGGTTTTACAGCATCTTATTTTAGCTGTATTTTCTATGATTTGCAGCTATAGTCAGTAGTCATACTTAAGGATGATGCTGTTATTTGTATTATAGTTAAAGACACATTCTGGCTACCTAGGTTGGGCACCTAGTAGTGCTCCAAAAAATACACTCATTTTGAGGGGACACAATACTGAGATAAAGGGGCATGAATAAATTGATCATCTGAGATTGATGTCGGTGGTAACTTGGGCATCAGATTCCAGAAAAATCTATCGCAGCTGTGATTTGTCACCTTTATGAATTGCACTAACAATTTAAAAGCAGATCGGTATTGGCTACAAATGACAGCAAGAGATATTTAGAATACTAAGGGCCCCCGCTGATACATGATGCATTGGATGAAATCTTGTAGCTAATTTCTGAAAGGAAATGACATGGGTAGTTTTCCTTTTGAAAACTCCCTACAAGGTATGTGGGTATGAAGTGTCTGCCTCCTTTGTGCCTGCCATGTCTACAGATGGCAGATTTGGTTAAAACTTGCGTTTTTGTTCTTTGCCAAATTAAGGGCTTTTGGAGCCCTACTTTGATTTATACTCTCTAACTGTAGTCAACTAGACTATTGTCATGTTCTTTACAATGGAGTTTGCTCAGTGGCCCTTAAGTGGCTTCAAATCATTCAAAATACTAATGCCAACCCAATGATCGCCTCTCCCCTCTGTTGAAGGAAATGCCATTGACTCTCTTATCTTATAGAGTCAAATTCAAAATCCAGTTTTCACATTTTAAGCTATGTGCTCTGGCCAGTCTGCCTATCTCTAGTGCGTTAATTCCCCATTCCCTTCAATGGGTGCTAGAGTCTCAAAATGAAAAGTTACTATATATTCCTCTACCTTCTCTTACTCATCTGGAATACACACGAAGTTCTGCGTTCTCTATATTAGCTCCTCTTCTCTGGAATTTGATTCCAAATATCTTAAACTCAAATCCTTCTTACCAAAGTTTCAATTGGGCCTTAAGACCTTCTTCTTTTTTAGTTAGACACTGAATGATTAACATCCTAAAGTTTCCACAGGATGGTGAGGGATGACTCCAATGGAAAAGGTAAATCCCTAGTTGTTCCCTTTCAAATTTCTATCTGGCTTTTCCTCCTCTTTAGTTTGATTAGAAATGATGTGTAAACCTCTGTGATGTCCTGATGAATGACAGTATATTTAGAATTGTAATAAATATTGGCTAAGTTTATTTAAAAGAAGTTATAGACTCACTGGCTACCAAACGAGTCTATGACTTCACTCTGTAGGCTTTGAAATGTTAAATGGATAGTATTGGGCTGAATATCTAACTTTTTAAGAAGGGGCCTGATTTAGGGGAACTTGGATGCATATGTGGTGGAGATGCCTGGTAGTTCAACAATACTGGGGGAAGATTATAATTATAATTGCAGAAATCACGAGTCAAATACTACCCAGGTTCCTTGAAACATTCCTACTCCATAGGAGAGGAAACACAGAGTTGTCGGGGGAATGGGGAATAGTGAGACACTGTATTGTAGCTGCGTGATGTGAAATAGCTGCACACACCATAAGTGGCTGCATATATTAGACACCTGGCAGACTTGTATTTGATGCATAAACTGACAGGGTTGAAAGGGGAGGAAGTGGAACACCAATGGGAGGGGGTATGGAGGTGGTTGCGAATGTGGCGAGGAAAAGAAAATGAGATCAGACAGTAAAATGGAAGGCATAAAGAAGTGAAGAGGTATAAGGGTGTAAAGGGGGTAATAATCTACAGTTCTTATTAGAATAGGTGATACACGCGGGAAGGGGGGAGGATGGGAGGGAATGGTGGAAGGGAGTACGGAGGGAAGGAAGCACTGTTATCAAGTTCAGTGTGATGTAAATTGATCTATGTTTTGTTGATGCATTATTGGAGTATGAAGTGTGTAAAACATTAATAAAGATTGGAAAATGGAAAAAAAAGGGGGCCTGGTTTGATGCAGGGCAAGGGAGGGCCAAGAAATTGCCTGTTTCAGCAACAATACTCAGCCACTAAATGGATAATTTATGTTTCAGTTTAGGGTTGCTTAATAACAGGCCTAAACAAAATGCATGGTGCCAGCATATGTTCAACACTTCTATCTACGGATAGTGGTTTGATTATACAGAAACATCCAAGTTCTCCGACAGAGGTGAAGATGGGAAGCTACAGAATGAAGAAAGTTGGACACGAGTCACCAGAGCCTGCACACTCCAACTCCTCCAGCCCTTGAACTGAAGAACCAGTATGCAGCTCTGGAAGTGGAGGAGGTGAAAGCATCCCAGGAAAGGGAAGAACCAGAGCTCGAGTACCCCAAAGTTGCAGAATTGGTGACCACAAAGAAAAGAAGGGTAGTGGTGGTTGGTGACTCTCTTCTAAGGTGTATTGAAGCATCCATCTGCCGACCAGACTTGATGTCCAGAGAAGTGTGCTGTCTGCCAGATGCCAAAATCTGCGATGTTACGGAGAGTTTGCCGAGACTCATCAAGCCTACTGACTATTATCCAGTGTTGCTTATCCATGTCGGCACAAATGATACCACTAGACATTCTTCTGAGCATATCAAACATGACTTCAAGGCTCTGGAACAGAGGGTGAAGAAAATAGCTACACAGGTGGTGGTCTTTTCAATCCTCCCTTTTGAGAGTAAAGGCCAAGGTAGAGAAACTCGCATCCTGGAGATGAATGCATAGCTGCATGGATGCTGTCATCCAGAATGTTTTGGTTTCCTGGACCATGGGATGATGATCCAAGGACTGCAGAGCAGAGATGGCATCCATCTGTCCAAGAAAGGTTGAAGTGTCTTCAGCTGCAGACTGGCTAACCTACTGAAGAGGACTTTAAGCTAGATTCATTGGGGATGGGTGAAGAAGGACCCCACATAAGTGAAAGATGAAATATTATAGAAATGGGTAAAAGGGGCAATATCTGGAAAGCGGTGTGTATAAATGCCGGTAGCATGGGAAATAAGATCCCAGATGTTGAGGCTTTAATGGAAGTTATGGATACATGGTTCACGGACAACCATGACTGGGATGTAATTATTCTGGGCTATACTTTATTCAGAAAGGACAGGGGAGGAAGAAAGGGAGGAGGAGTGGCATTATATGACAAAAATAATATTAAAGCTATAGAATCACAGGACTTAAAAGGGAGAGAGGAGACACTGTGGGTTAAACTAGAAAGAGGGAAAGGGAAATTTCTATGCATTGGAGTGATATACAGATCCCCCTCACAAGGAGAAGTGGATGGAGATTTAATAGAAAACTTAGAGCATTGCCATGAAGGAAGAAGTGCTACTAGTAGATGATTTCAATATGCCAGATGTTGATTGGCACATCCCTGCTGCGGTGTCATCTAAAAGTAAGGAGATCCTGGATTCTCTACAGGGAGAAGTATTCAGGCAACTGGTAACAGAACCCACATGGGCAATATTGCAAAACTGAAATTATAAACACTGTGGTGTATAAAAAAATACACATTAAATTCATAACAAACATAGAACAATACTACATACTAAACTATGAATGGTGAATCAAAGATATTTTAAAACAAATAAAATGTAGTAATCTTAGGATAATTCTTATTCTGAAAACAGAGTTCATCCTCAATCTTTATCAAACGCCTCCAAAAAATAGAATTGTACAGCCTGGGATCTGCTATATAAAAAAAAATATTAAATGTGTGACAGATAGCTTAGCATATTTCAGTGAGGGCACCACCAAAAGACTGGACGTCCTTAACAGCAAAGCTCATTTGCATTTTACTTCCTCGGGCCCTACCTCTAGAACAATCCCCCCCTGCCTTCGCCTGGGGCCTTCCTTCACCAGCTTGAAATCCCAGCTTAAAACTTTGGTTTCATGAGGCTTCTGACATCCCCATTACCTAACCCACTGGATCCTGTGAACGATCTTCCCTCTCCCCCCCTCCCCCCTTTCGTCAGTATGTCTATGATTCTTCCCTGTCCATGACCCTGGAGTTCCTTTTTCTCCTTGTTTTCTTTTGTACCTGTTTTTAGTATAACTGCCTTGCTAATTTGCTTGAAGGTCAGTATATAAAACTTTAATAAACATTCAGGCTCATACCAAGCTAAATTCTGTAAATGGCCTGATAAGGAAGAAGTATTTCTCAGGGCTTTGAATATCATTAAACACTTGATCCCGTGCACAGTAGGTAAGCAGTGTAGAGAACTGGTAATGGGAAATATGTTCCCTCATACCAAACCCTCTCAATAACTTTGCCACTAAGATATGAACAAGTTGCAGAGCTCCAAGAAGACGGCTAGACAGACTCAAATAAATAGCTTTACAATAGCCCAGATGACATATGACTAAAGCTTGTGGCATGTTTTTGCCTTCAGTTGTTTTGTTTCACAACTGCCTCAGCAATCTCAGCTTGAGAAAAACGCAACACCCACTACTTTAATTTGTTCTTCCAGCAAAATATAATGTTGCTAAGTGCCGTTGAGTCAGTGTCGACTCATGGTGACCCTCTGGATAGTTATCCTAAACTGTGTTCGGTCTTCAGTCAGGCTGCTCATTGTTGACAGACTGGCACCCATAGCTGCTGTTACTGTATCGATTCATCTCATTGCTGGCCTTCCTTTACTGCGTTGACCTTCTACCTTGCAAAGCATGTTGTCTTTCTCTAATGATCTCTTTGCATGATATGCCTAAAGTATGAAAGTCAAAGTCTTGTCATTGAGCTTCTAAAGAAAGCTTAGGTTTGATCTCCTCTAGTACTGACTGATTTGTTCTTTGGGTAGTCCATGGTATACGCAGTATTCACCACCAGTACCATAATTCAAAGGCATCAATTTTCTTCCTTCTATCTTTTTCACTGTCGAACTTTCACATCCATATGACGAGTCAAATCTTTGCATGGGGAGAGACCTCTCTGCTCTTGAGAATCTTGTCTAAAGCCCCAAGTTCTGAACAGAGGACATAAAGCAAAATTCAATTTGTGACAGTCACAGAAAAAGCTAGAGCACTTGTAACCTCTCTAATCCATAATGTCTCTGGTTTTAAACATTTAAAACCCCTGTTCATTAGAATCAATTATTATGGGAGAAGATCAATCTATTCAACTCTCAAGGCTAAACTGGCCTGGCTATCTACTGGAACCAAGTTATGAATCTCATCTGCATAAAATCCATATAAAAACCAACATGCAACAGTCCTGCAAGTAGAAACCATACTGTATAATATATACCATAAATATATAATATGTTATTTTGTGTTTGAGGGATAAAAGGATTTTATCAACAGATGTCTTGGATATGAGACACACTGGTTACTACACAACAGTAAAAATGGATGGCAAAGTTTCATTCAGGGGCAGCCCAAGGGTTTCTGCCGTCCCAGGCAGAAACCCCCGCAGGACCGCCCCACCCCATACTGCTGCGGTTGCCACCCCTCCCACTGCCACCCACTAAATCCATCTTCACATCTTGCAGCAGTAGTGGCAGCCTGACTGTTTTGGGCCGTCGCCACTGCAAGCTGAGAAAGATGGATTCATGGCGTGGCAGCGGCCAGCCACCATTTTCAAAATGAGTTGGCCGCCCACCAGGGTCTGCCGCCCTAAGTGGCCGCCACGTGGACAGTGCCAGCCCTGGGTTCATTCCATTCCATTCCATTTATTCTCTTGCCATACTGTTTGACTTATAGCAATAAAGTGGAGCACAAAAACAACTTTAAAATGTAATCTTAACAGAATATTACAAACGAACTTACTATGAATAATTTAAAATCCTCCTCTAAAAAGCACTCTTTCCAAAATTAAGTAACTGCTTGAAGAATGGTCAAAGATTTGGCAGCTGAGATTTAATGCTAAAAAAAAATGCAGGGTCATGCATTTGGACTGCAAAATCCAAGGGAGCAGTACAGTATGGGGGGGGGGGTGAAGTACTTCAGTTCATGAAAGAACAACAGGACCTGGGGGTGATTATTTCTGACGATCTTCATAAGATGGCTAAATAGGTAGAAGAGGCAACAGCAAAAGCTAGAAGGATGCTTGGGTGAATAGGGAGAGGAATGGCCAGCAAAAAGGAGGAGGCAACCGTGCCTCTATATAAATCTTTGGCGAAATCTCATTTAGAGTAGTGTGTGCAATTCTGAAGGCCACACCTATGAAAAAGGATATAAACAGGATGGTGCTGGTGTGGAGGGTGGCTACCAAAATGCATATGGGGACAGACTTAAATATCTCTAATATGTATACTTTGGAAGACAGCTGGGAGAGGGGAGATATGATAGAGAGACTTTTTAAATACCTCCATGGCATAAATGCACAGGAGGAGAGCCGCTTTCAAATGAAAGAAAGCTCTGCAACAAGGGGGCATAGGATAAAGGTGAAAGGGGACAGGAGTAATTTGCAGAAATATTTCTTTTTGGAAAGAATGGCAGATGCATGGAAGAGTCTCCTAGTGGAAAGACAAGGAAAGTATCTGAATTCAAGAAAGCATGGGACAAACAGAGGATCTCTAAGGGGAAAAAAAGAGATTGTAAAGCTTAGTAGTTTATGTAGAAGGGCAGACTGGATTCGTCATATGGTTTTTATCTGCCATCATGTTTCTATGTTTGTTTCCAAAAAAACACCCATTAAATTTATGATGTTTCTCAATTCTTGAGGCAAAAGTTCCATGCAGATAGACCATAAATAGGAAAAAGCAATGTGATGTAGCGAGATAAACGTAATTTCTGATACAGAAGAGGTGAACAGCATAGTCCTTTGAGCTGACTGTAAGGAACGACTTGGAACATAAATCTTGCAAACAGCAGGCCGAATACTGTAGCTTGCCATTCTACAGCGCTTGGAAAATGAATACACAAAGTTGTTAATTTGGATCCAATTTCAACATGCAACCAAGGCAAGCCTCCGAGAACTGGGGTACTATGAAGAAGCTTTTCCAACCAGTCAACCACCATGTTCATGTTCATTGAAGCCCTTCATAATCAGAATTTAAACCTCTGAAAAAAAAAAAAAGACTTAAAATAATCCAGTATGCTAGATGTAAGAGCATGAACCATCAAGACTAATTTTGACAGATTAAAAACAAGATCCAAGTCGATGAGCCATACTCCCAGGCTGGTCAAAGCGCCATGAATCTGCAAAATAAAAACCAGCCAAATGATGGACTGATGGTAAGGCTCTCTAGCGCCACCTACCAGCTTAAAGCAGATGACTTGTCATGTTTAAAATTAATCATATTGGTAAAAGTCAAGGTTTGATCCACAGAAACAAAGACCGAAAGTTCAATATCAGCAAAAATATAAAAAACTTAATATAAAAGGATGAATTAAATGATGCTAATGGAGATAAATATAGATTGAATAAAATGAACAGCAGCTAGCCCCCACGTCACCCAGGGCTGGCCCATCAACTAGGCAAACTAGGCAGTTGCCTATGGCAGCATCGCGCCCCCCCCCCCCTCACAGCAGTTCTTCGCTGCCCAGCCCGCCATGCCACCCTCCCCTCCCACCAACCATCTTCTCACCTGGGAGAGGGGGGGGGTGGCATGGCAATGGCTTCACTGCATCGGGCTTTAAAGTACCCATGCTAACAAGCTCACGGCCTGCCGCTCCTGCCCCCTCCCTCAGGTGAGAAGATGGATGCCGAGAGGGGAGGGCGGCACGGCAGGCCAGGTGGTGCCGCAATCTTTGGGACGGAATGGAAGGTCTGCCTAGGGCAGCGGAAACTCTTGGGCCGGACCTGGGTACACACCACATTTTACAGAACAAAAATCAGACATGTGATTCCCTTTGCCAAGCAGCTCAAGACCTGTCCCCCAAAAGAAGAAGTAAACTATGAAAAGACCTGACCCTTGAAATCTAAATCCTGTGATGTGTTTTGATAAGAGTAGAAGTATTCCTTGAGGAAAGCATGCATGGTGTTTTGAAAATTAAGTCCCTGCATGAAATTTACTTTCCCCCATGTCCCCTGGCCCTCTGGAATGCCCCTATTCCCATGGCTGAATTTAACTGCCTCCTACAACTTGGGGAGTAAATTTAGCCTCTAGAAAAGGGAATGGGGAAAGGATGGGGAGGGGGCTTGTACAGTTTTCATTCCCAGGGATTTACTGGGGTAAATCCCTTCAAACATTGCTCACCATGAGTGGAGGGTTTTGGAAAACAATCAGTATCGGTGTTAAAGCAGATCAGGATGTTGCTGCCATTGATTTTTCATTTAGATTTATCAGCTGCATTTGACTGGTTGAAATTACCAGCCCCGAGTCATCAGCCTCACCCTTTCAAGAGCCATGCTGTCAGCAAGAATTGATCCACCTGAGGCATCTGTACTGATCCGAGTCAAGAGATCCTCTCGCGTCAGGAGTCACCTTGGCCAGTCCAGGGCAATCAGATGAACAAGCCTCGGTGAGCCTCAAACCTCTGAACGACTCTGCCTATGAGTGCCCATGGGGGAAACACAAAGTAGACCCTCCATGGGCCACCTCTGCACCAGGTGCGTCCAGACCCTCCAACATCCTTTCTCATCTCCTACTGATAAAAACAGCTCACCTTGAAAGAGGCCCACCTCGCCATGAGGTCCATGATTGGGGTACCCCATCTGCTCACCACCTGTGAGAACACCTCCTGGCAGAGCACCCACTCTCTGGGATCCATGTGAACCCGGCTTAGTTAGACTGCCATCACGCTTTCAACTCCTGCTATATGCGCCATTGACAACACTTGGAGATGGCACTCTGCCCACTTCATCAGCCTTTTCACCTCTTCCTCCAAGGAGGCACTGCCTGTGCCTCCTTGGCTGTTGATGTAGGCTACCCGGGGTCGCATTGTCCGAGAAGACCCGGACTGCCTTCCCCTGCAACCACGGCTTGAAGCCCTGGAGTGCCAGGGACACTGCCCACATCTCCAACTTGTTGATAGACCAAAGGGCTTCCTGTGGACTCCAGCACCCCTGAGCAATGTGCCCTTTGCAGTGGGCTCCCTAGCCGAACAGGCTGGCATCAGTCGTCGGCGGGAGCCATTGAGGAGACTCGAGGGGCATGCCCTCTGCCAGGTTTCCTGGGCAAAGCCACCACCTGAGTGCCCTTCTGGTTGCCAGCAGGCAGGGGGAGCCTCATCGACAATGAATCCCTCTGGTGCAGCACCCTCTGCAATGGTTTCATGTGGACCCTCACCCACGGAACCAGCTCAAGCGTTGTTGCCATGGTCCCAAGCACCTGAAGATAATGCCAGGCCGATGGTTCTGTCATCCCCAAGAATTGGCACACCAATTGCTGCAGTCCCTGCGCCAGATGGCCTGGCAAGAAGACCTTCCCCCTATGGGTGTCGAAGCGCACAACCAGATACTCAATCTCCTGTGATGGGACTAAACAGCTCTTGGCCAGGTTGATCACCCAACCAAGACTCGCAAGGAACTCCACCACTCTTGTCACTACTCGTTTGCTCTCCTCTTTGGACTTTGCCCTAAATCAACCAGTTGTTAAGGTACGGGTGTACCAGCACTCCCTCCTTGCAGAGAACCACTGCCATTACCGCCATGATCTTGGTGAAGGTATGGGGAGCCATCACCAGACTGAACAGCAATGCTTGAAACTGGAAGTGGCCCATCATCACCATGAAACAGAGGAACTGCTGATGTTCTGGCCGGATGGGAATGTACAAATACACCTCCATGAGATCGAAAGATGTTAAGTACTCCTTGTTTCATACCGCTACTATAATGGACCGTAACATCTCCATGTGAAAACGTGGCATCCGTAGACATCGATTCACGTGCTTGAGATCAAGGATTAGCCGAAAGGAGCCCTCATTTTGACACCATGAAGTAAAGGGGAGTACTGACTGCATTTGTACTGGTCTTCGGGAACCGGAACTACCGCCCCTAACTGTAGGAGCTGAGTCAAAGTGTCCTTTACTGCCATGGCCTTGTTTTGGGACCTGCAGGGGGACTGAATGAAGGACTGGCTTTCTGGCAGCACCAGATTGAGGGCATAGCCCTCCCGGATGAACTCCAGAACCCATTGGTTGGACGTGATCTGGGCCCAGGCAGCTGACTTCCCATGGGCTGCACCCCCACCTGGGCCCCCCTCACTTCATTGTGTTTTCTTAAATCCTGAGGAGGTGGTGGCACTAAATACCAGCTCCTTGAAAACCTCAAAATCCCTGACCCTTTGGAGGGGAAATATCCCCTCTTGTAGGGGGCAAAGCAGGTTATCCAAAACTACCTGAATTCCTATGGCTGGGTCACACTGGAGGGGCGTTGCGGCCCTGCCTCTGTTTATCCTCAGGGAGACGTCCATCCTTGGATTCCCCCAAGTCCTTTACCAACTTGTCTAACTCCTCTCCGAACAGCAGCTTCCCCTTGAAGGGGAGCTTGCTGAGTTAGGACTTGGGGGAACTTTCAGCCACCCATTTTCATGTCCCGAGGTTGTGGCGTGCGGCCACCATGGAGGCAATATTCTTAGAAAGACCCCTGATAAGATCGTAGTTGGTGTGCACGAGGTAGGCCGCTCCTGATTCTAATTTTGCTGCCTCCCCTGCCGAATCTGCTGCCAGATCCCCTGGCTGCTGAGTCCATTGCGACCAACAGAGGCAAGCCCTAGCCATCCCGGCTCCACAAACAGAAGACTGAAGCATGAGGGCGTTGATATCAAAGGTTTGCTTCAATAAGGTATCCAACTTTCTATATCCTGGACATCCTTGAGCACCGCACTGCCTTCAACCAGCATCGTTGTCTTCTTGGTCACCGCCGAGTCCACCTTCAGAGACCAAGCAATTCCCCTTCCTGCTCTGGTAACGGGTACAGGCACATCATGGTCTGCACCCACCATAGGCCGGCCTCTGGCAGATCCCACTTGTCCTGGATCATCTGCTTGACCACTCAATGGACCGGGAAAATCTTCTGCATCTTTCACACTGCTTGAAGCAGTAGGTCTTCCAGCGCCTCTTTCTCTGCCTGGAGGCCTGTGGGCATATTAAGGGCCTTTAAGGACTCAATGATGAGTGCCAGCAACTCCTCCCAGGGGAACACCTGAACAATCCATGCTGTTCTTCCTGTTCTGGAATCTCTCCTTTTTCTAGCTCCTCATCTTCCACATCCAAGTCCACCCTGTCCTAGCCTTTGGACAGCGGAGGTTGCTCTCTCCAGTCATCTGAGAGTCTAGCCCTCTTTGATGTTTCTGCAGCCGGCCCGGTATACCTCGGGCCCGCAGCCCACTTTGTAGCATGCCACTGCACTGGCGTGGATCCCCATGACCCTTGCTGGTTGCAGGCAGAAAGCCTTGTGAAACAGTAGGATGAATTCCAGAGAGAAACCTCCTAGGACTCCTCCGTCCCCCGGGCCCCGAGAAATGGAGGGTCTGGGGGGAGGCTGGGAGCAGGCTGGAGGCTCTAGCAATGGAGATGCAGGTCCTGCTACCCCAACCTCTGTCTCTATGGTGACCTGGGACTCCTGGGATAAGGTGGGACTGCTCTCCTGCCCCATACTTGCCTGCAGATTCTGCTCAACTGATGTGGCCTTATTCGCGCAACCGCAGCAAATGCCCGCGTCCAATACCGCCCCCTGCCAGGTTCCACATACCAGGCATTGTGGTCTCATCAGCATGATGCTATATTGGAGGACTTTCCCCTATTGCCCCCAATTCCAGCCCAAAAGGGGATGATAAGGATTCTAATTTAAAAATAAAGGCAAGAGAAATAAAAGATAAAAAAAAAAAAAAAAAAAAAAAAGGGAAAGCTTTAACACTGTAGCATTTAGGAGGCCCGCATGTGTTAACAGCCCACTAAAGGGAACCAGGGCCAGGAGGAGAAGCACTACAGGGAAAAGGCCCAAAGCTACTGGACTGCCCAAAGCAATGGTGCATTTTTTCCCCACACTGCCAAAAACAATCTGTGCGCCACACAGCTTCCCGCCGCGCACCAGTTAGCTCTCCAACAAAGCCCCTAGGGCCCTCTCTTGCACTCTACTCTGCCTGCACTTCGGACCTCGGATAATCTTTACCTGCTGGCTCGGAGATCGAGGAGGGTGTCTGCATATTCTGATCAGCCTCTCCAGCACTTCCGGCCGCATCGCGCTCAGCCCCCACCTCTGGCTTCGGCAAAGAGGCAGGCCGGGAAAGCTATCTGCAGTCTCCCCAACTCAAAGACAGCAGTTCCTCACCCACTTATGGGTTCGGGAGCCACCAATGAGCCAGTCAGTGGTCTGCTGCTCTAGGTCCCCTCCTTAGCACCCAGGGGGAAGAGTGGGGGTCTCCTCCTGCAATGCTCCGACTTCCTTCTGTTCTTTTTTTTATCCAATAACTTGACCTGACCTAAGAACAAGGAAAGTAAAAACAAGCCCAAAGAAAAACCCTAACTACACTCTTTAGTTGTTCCTTCAGTGAGTCCAGCACCCTGGTTCACTATTTCCTCCAGCTGCTTGGAGACAGCACACTGGGCTGGTAGGCAGTGCCAGCTGTGTAAGTACACCGGTGTCATCAAAAGAAGATATGCTCAGTCTCCAAGCTACTGGAAGAGGTACGCTACCCAGAGGTGCGGGACTGAAGGGATGATAAGGAACTGTAAATATTTTCACTTGAGATGGCATGTGAGAACCTCAACAAACCATTTAGCATATAACAGTTAATATTGGATGTCTGAGCTATAAACAAATAGCTGTGCTCCCGAGCATAGTATGCATAAGGATGGATTTGAGATACACCAACCACCTTAAGCAAATCTCCACTGTGCTACCTATACCTGTAACCTGCCACTCCTAGAAGTTGCTGCCCTAGATGACCACCTAGTCTGCTTAATGGCTGAGCCAGCCCCATCTCCCTTTCAACTTATTCACCCCATCATTCCCACTCTCTCAATCATTTCTCATGTTGCCTCTCTCCAATCTTCACTAACCTCCAATCAGAGCCTTGAATGATCTCCGTACCCCATCACCCATGTGTCTTTCTAATCCTCTTCTTCATCACTACCTCTGGCATTCTTACAAATGCCATATCTCCTCCTCTTTTGCTTTGCCCTTGCCCTGACGCCATCACTGGCTCTCCAACTCCCCATCCCCTCTCTACCTCTCACTTTCTCTTTCTCCTCCTCCCCTCATACTTTCTCTCTATTTCTCAAGTACTCCCCCCTCTATCCTGCACCCCTCCCTCCAGCTCTCTTGCTCCGTTTCTGCGTTCCACACTGCAGAACTTGCAGTCTCACCCGTGATAAGGAATTACTATCTCCTTTTCTATTCCTTTAGATCAGAGTTGAATCGGTTCTTTGGAAAGTCACATTCTAATTTAGAATTCTGGAATGATAAGTTGTTTACTGTTACAATAAATGCAGAATCTCAGATCTTTACATCTTAACTTAGAAAAATACGAGTGTATGTCAGTGAATGCTAAAGAATATATGTTCTACCCTGTCCTAATTTGGCTCTGACCTGATAAAAGCAAATGTAGCACTCAAAAGCTAGTCAGAAATGTCTTAAGCTAGTCCAGTGAAAACATCTCATCTACAACTTTTGACACTTACTCCACATCCATGGAGAAAACTACAGGCATGTTAGCAATTAGATTGCTTTTTGGAACAGTGTTTTTGAACTAGATCATTACACCCAGTAGATAGAGAGAGGAGGAAAGGAAGGAGGTTGCGCTCCAGTAGAACCCTTAAAGAAGAGAATAAAAAGCAAAGTTCTCACAGTAGTAATAAAGTAAAGCAATTTCTCCAAAGCCCAATAAATGTCTAATAGTGCAGTTGTTTTGGGCAAACAACTATGACACATACAGAGGCAGAGTAGGTCAGCAACTGAGAAGTCTGAATATTACTGCCTGTACCATTGGCAAAGAAGGAACTTTGGAATTCGTTGCCAGAGGATGTAGTAAAAGCTGTTAGTGTAGCTGGGTTTAAAAGAGGTTTGGACAAGTTCCTGGAGGAACGGTCTATAAACAGTTATTAAAATGGACTAGGGAAATCCACTGCATACCCCTTGGGATAAGCATCATGGAATCTTTCTACTTTTTGGGAACCTGGCAGGTACTTGCGACCTGGAATGGCCACTGTTGGAAACAGGATACTTGATGCAAGAGATCTTTGTTCTGACCCAGTAAGCACAGTTACTTACCTGTAAAATAGGTGATCTCTGGGAACAGCAGGAATAAGTCTTCACATATGGTTCGCCCATTCCCTTAGTCTCCTCCTTTCGCTATCTGGGGGTCCTCTTCAACCCCGACCTGACTTTTCGTGATCACATCGCACACATCTCAAAGACTTCATTCTACTTTCTACGTCAGATTCGCGCCATCAGGCCTTTTCTCTCTACACAGGCTCTCTCTACCCTCCTTCTGTCCCTGGTCATATCTCGCATCGACTTCTGTAACTCTATCCTAGCAGGTCTCCCCGCCACACAACTGCACCGCCTCCAACGCATTCAAAATACCGCTGCCGGCTCATCTTTCATGCATCTTTGCGCGATCACATCACTCCTCTCCTCATCCGTCTCCATTGGCTCCCCATTAAATTCCGCATTCACTTTAAAGTCCTGGTGCTCCTTCACCGTGCTCTTCACACCCATTCCCCTCAGTATCTAGCAGACCTTGTCCATTTCCACACTCCAGCTCGCTCCCTGCGCTCCCTCCACCTGAATCGCTTGCATCTTCCCTCACCCACTTGTGCTCGCCTCCAATTCACCCGCTCCTCTGCGTTCTTATTCCTTGCCCCTGCCCTATGGAATTCTCTCCCTTCCTCTATCCGGCTCGAGCAGGAACATACCACCTTCAAGAACAGCCTCAAAACCCATTTCTTTGCCCTTGCCTTTGACCTTCCTGACCCCTTCACATGATTTTGTCTTGCCTTTGCCCTTCCTGACCCCCCCACATATTTCTGTTTTCCCCTTTTCCTTCTCTCTCTCTCCTCTCTATTGTCTTGTCGTATGAATCTGCCTGGTTTGCTTTCCTATCTGCCATTGTAACTTCTTTTCCTTTTTTTTTTCTTTGCCTTATGGTGTTTCTATGATTTGAACTATGTAAACCGCTATGATGTTTTTTTTTCGTTTAGCGGTATATTAAGCCAATAAACATAAACATACGTCGGTACCGACGGAGCCTGCGTGGGAACACTCCCCAGCGTCCAATCAGAAAGCTTTTGGGAGCATCCCACAGCACCTGCGCGCTGCCTTCCCGGCTTTCCAACTGTCTCTCCTCAGTTGAGTTTTATAGCTGAGACAAAGGAGAGAGAGGGAAAGGAAGAGAGATAGACAGAGAGAGAACTCCTAGGGGAGGTGGGTGGGTTGTGAAGACTTATTCCTGCTGTTCCCAGAGATCACCTGTTACAGGTAAGTAACTGTGCTATCTCCAGGAACAAGCAGGAATGAGTCTTCACATATGGGGACTCCCTAGCTTTTGATGCCAGGAAGAGAGCCCATAAGTTGTGTGTCCCTGGGACAGGGCTGCACTTCCCCACCTGGATCTCTGGCATCCCATGAGGAATGGTGGGTAGGAGTTGATTAAGTATGGAACAGGTGTTTGAGAACAGCCTGACCAAACAAGGCATCCCGGCGGGAGTCCTTGTCCAAGCAGTAATGGGCTGTGAAGGTATGAACCGAGGCCCAAGTGGCTGCTCGACAGTTGTCGTCGATAGACAAAGTTCAGATGAGCCATTGAGGCTGCCATGGCTCTCACATTGTGAGCTGTGACATGGCCCTCCAGAGAAATGCTCTTGCTCTGATAGGTGAAAGAAATACATTGGGCAATCCAGTTGGAAAGAGTTCTCTTGGAGACTGGTTGTCCCAAATGAGAAGGATCAAAGGCAACAAAGAGTTGGGAAGACTTTCTATGTTGCTGTGTCCTTTGTAAATAAAAAGCCAGAGCTCTTTTACAGTCCAGGGTATGAAGATTCCTCTCTGCACTTGATGCATGAGGTCCTGGAAAAAAGACAGGTAGGTAGACCTCTTGATTGAGGTGAAAAGGCGAGACCACCTTAGGCATAAAGTGTGGATTAGTCCTAAGGACCACCTTGTCATGATGGAACCTTGTATAAGGTGGATTAGCTACTAGTGCTTGCAATTCATGGATGCGGCGTGCTGATGTGATTGCAATGAGAAAGAGAACCTTCCAAGAAAGGTATTTCAAGGAGGTAGTAGCTAAAGGTTCAAAAGGCCAAAAACGATTGCCAAATCTCAGATCTGTGTAATAAATCCAATTGAAAAATCACATCATATATTCAGGACAAACAAAACTGACATTTACAACATAAAACATATATAATTAATTAAATGTAGGAACGTCCGTCAAGTCGGGGGACAAGAAACTCCTTCATATAAACGGACTTCTCCCTTTAATCTTTTTTATTATTTTATTTCTACAACAGTCTTAATGAAAACAAAGCAGACCCAAAGAGCCACAATGCTAAGATTATAAATTCTTAATGACCAAAAAGTCAAAATCAAACTTAGCTGGCAATGGGGTCCTGCAGTAATCTTCCAATTATTTCAACGGGAAAACCTCCCAAGATATTTCAATGGGAAAACATCCTCTACAATTGACTCATCGAGAAGGCATTTCTTCAAAATTCCATAACCCAGCGCTGTGTTTCGGATCCTCCGACCCTGCTTCAGATGGCATAAAAATAATCGTCTTTAGGTTTTGGGATGTCTCACAAATGGCTGTTATACTTTCAGAGAACGTCCTTCCAAAAGAATGGCGTCTGACGTCAGTGTTCGTAATCAGCTGTTTTATACCCTGGGCCAATATGTATGAAGGGCAGAAACGCCTAATCAGGTGGGTAGAATACTCCACCAATCAAGCTCTTGGTTGAGTCCATTTGGGGGTCACTGATTTAAGAGAAAAGATCCAGCGCTGTTCCAGGATTTGCAAATGCTGTTCCCGGTCCCCCCCTACGAGGGCCATCAGGTACATAATCCAAAATACACCAAGAAAAATCAGTAAGTACATGATTCATTTGGAGACAGTGAGCTACTAAAAGGAGCTGTGAGTGTTTTGTATGAATCCGAGATTTATGTTCCGATAGACATTTTTTCA
This sequence comes from Ichthyophis bannanicus, assembly GCA_033557465.1. NCBI lineage: Eukaryota > Metazoa > Chordata > Amphibia > Gymnophiona > Ichthyophiidae > Ichthyophis > Ichthyophis bannanicus. The sequence continues at coordinate 57,411,918 of CM066047.1, read as the reverse complement.
CAGGACGTATCGTGCGGCCTATATAATGTAAACCGCAAGGGCATGTAAGAACAAACTATAAAAGAGGAGGTACAATCAGTATGCCATTTTAATTGAAAAATTCGTCCCGTGGAGTTATGCGTCCACGTGATACCAATCTGTGATTGTGAACAACATTGACAACGGGGTATACACAAGAAAAGTGTCCTGCATCCATCTGCGATTCCTCTGAATACTTAAAATCCTTCATAGAATGCACCACAAAATCCCTGATATTAGCACTTCGTTGGTACTCAATCATAAAATCTTGTTGAAAAGCAGGGTCAAGTTGTAAAATATGCCAATGTTTACGTAGAAGGGCTACTGTTTGTGGTGATCCTATCATATATGGTAAGACCGCAATAATTTTCTTATTAGTATCACCAATTTTGGTATGAGATATATCAGATGCCTGAATTCCTCCAATAGGTAAAGCTTCCTTCCGAGTAGCAGAATGCAACAACCAGTCACGATGTGCATATTTTGCTGTCTTATAAGCTCTTTGAACCACTTGTGCCGGATAACCACGGCATAATAAGCGTTGACATAAATCTTTCGCATGTATCATAAATTCCTCCTTTGTAGTACAATTTTGTTTTATACGAAAGAATTGTCCAAGTGGAAGAGCTCTTCTAAGAGGACCTGGATGAAAACTTTGATACTGTAATAAAGTGTTGCGTTGCACTGATTTACGGTACAACGTGGAACAGATAGTATGGCCTGTTTTGTATAAACGAACATCTAGAAAATCAATAGTGTTATAATCATGCTTTGCTGTAAAACTAAGATTCATCTTCCTAGAATTCAGCCATTCCAAAAACAACAACAATGATGTTTCGTCTGCCGTCCAAATGAAAAAAATATTGTCTAAAAAACGAACCCAAAACGGTATGTGCTTAAACCAATCAGAAGTATATAGAAAGTCTTCCTCAAAAGCTGCTAAATATATTGTGGCAATAGAAGGGGCGACAGTAGCGCCCATTGCTATTCCATAAATTTTTTGGTAAAAAAGTTTCATATAAAAAATAATTATTAAGCAGCACTAAGGAAAGAAACTCCAAAAATAGTGGTTTTGGGATCCGATCTGGTAATGGTAATGAAAATGATTGTATAATACGTAATGCTTCAGTCTGATCTATATTGGTGTAGAGAGCCGTCACGTCAACCGTGACCAGCCATACTGAAGAGAACGAGAACGTACATTGGGATAACAAGGTCAAAAAGTGTGAAGTGTCCCGTAAATAAGATCTCACTGAACATGCAGATTTCTGTAAAAATCGGTCACAGAACTTAGATAAAAAGGTTCCAAGACCGAATCCCGGCAGGAAACAATAGGTCTACATGCAGGAGCCACAATGGATTTGTGCACCTTAGGAACCATATAAAACACCGGTGTCTTTGGGTGCTTAGGTGTCAAAAATTTGGCTTCCTTAGCCGTTAATTGTCCCAGATCCTTAGCTTGTGTCACCAATCGTAGAATTCTCTTCTGCAGATCTTTTAAAGGGTCCTGAGTTAACAGCAAATAATATTTGACATCAGAAAGATGTGATAAAACTTGTTGATGGTAATAATGCATAGATATTATAACTATTGATCCTCCCTTATCGGCATTACGAATTACTATATCAGGATTAGATCTTAAAACCATTAGTGCTTGCCATTCATCACGTTGCATGTTAGAATATTTTGGAAGAGTGGCATCTAGACGAGCCAAATCTGCTAAAACCAACTGTTGAAATGTTTGTAATATAGGTGGAGGAGGAGTTGTACGCATCCACAAAGAAGGTCCCCAGATTACTGAATCATCCGGAACTGATAAAGATTTATCTGAAAAATAGTGAAGAATGTGCAATTTGCGAAAAAATCTATACAGTGCCCGATGCATCTTAAAAGAATCAAAACGAGACGTCGGAACGAAGGACAGACCCTTATTCAGAACCTGTTCCTCCATAAATGTTAATACATGAGAGCTTAAATTTATGACCACCGAGGTTGGAACGACCCGGGGTTCCGTCGTCTGTATCGATTGAAGGACCAGGGGCGGTTCGAAAAACGACCGTTTCTCCCTCCCCCTCGCCACAAATCCTGATTAGCATTGTTAGAGGTCAAAGAGGCCACTGAAGAGTCGCTAGAATCTACATCCTCAGAAGAATTTTCAAAAGTAACATGTTTCACACGGGCTATGTGTCGCCTCCAAGTGTAGACACGATCATTTTCATAATCTTGTTTGTCACGGTTATATTTATCCAATTTTAAAGATCTCAGGTATTCATGAAAGGAATGGGTCTGTTGAAGAATTTGTTCATATTGAGATAAAATGGACTTGTCCATTTTAAGTCGTTGTTCCATATCATGCACCTGAACCGTAACAATCGCGGATTCAGTTGATAAACGTTCAATTAATAAGGCGATCAGATCTAAACAACGTTTAAAATGCTGTTCCACTTGTGTAAAAAAAAAAAAGATTTATCCTCAGATAACATCTTCGGTGGTTTCAACATTCGTAATCCTCTAGGGATCATTTTGGTCTTAAGATATTGCGTCATAGTAGCCTCATGTAAAGCAAAGCGAAACGCCTTCTTTTTTAAATTTTTAAAATCCCCCAAAGCTGAAGAAACTGTAGAGGAAATGGATTCATCACATAAAGCCGGTCTCCGTAACAAAGCTTGTATTTGATCCTCGGTATAAGCAAATACCGCTAAATTATCCAAATTAGTCCCAATAGTAGCTCCTACAGAGAAAATGTCTTGTGTATTTTCCTTTTCACTTAATAATTCCCCACCAAATTCCATAGGTATAGAATTCACAGCGACTGAATCAGAAGCTATCCCTCAAAAAACTATCTGGCCCTCAATAAATCAAAAACGATTGCCAAATCTCAGATCTGTGTAATAAATCCAATTGAAAAATCAGATCATATATTCAGGACAAACAAAACTGACATTTACAACATAAAACATATATAATTAATTAAATGTAGGAACATCCGTCAAGTCAGGGGACAAGAAACCCCTTCATATAAACGGACTTCTCCCTTTAATCTTTTTTATTATTTTATTTCTACAACAGTCTTAATGAAAACAAAGCAGACCCAAAGACCCAAAGCAGACCCAAAGACCCAAAGGTTCAAAAGGTGGCTTCATAAGCTGACCAAGAACCAAATTTAAGTCCCATGCCACCGGAGGTGGTCTAATGGGAGGGCTTTGTTAAAAGGAGGCCTCTCATGAACCTTGCTACAAGGGGATGAGAGGAAACAGGTTGTCCATTTAGAGGCTTGAGGGAAGCTGCAATAGCACTCAGATGGACTCTTACTGAATTTGTCTTAAGGCCTGCATTAGACAGATGAAGAAGATACTCCAGCAACGATTCCAGAGGTATGGCCTGGGGGTTAAGACCCTTTTCAGAACACCAGATGGTAAACCTTTTCCACTTGAAGGTGTAAGAACGTCTAGTGGAAGGTTTTCTGGAAGCATAAACAACATCTTTCCCTTGTTGACAAAGATGAAGATCCTGGAGATCTAGGCCTTCAGCAACCAAGTCCTGAGATGCAGAGACTGGGGATTGGGATGCCACAACTTTCCGTCCTCCTGAGAGAGGAGGTCTGGAGCAGACCCTAACTCTAGGGAGGGAGCTTGAGAGAGATGTAGAAGCAGAGGTTACCACACTTGCCGTGGCCAATGTGGAGCTATGAGAATCATGTGGCTTCTGTCTCTCTGAAGCTTGAACAGGGTTTTGGGAATTAGGGGAATGGGTGGAAAGGCATACAAGAAGTCTTGACCCCAATGAAGGAGAAAAGCATCCCTTGCCTGAGCCCCCTGAGCCGGAGTTCTGGAACAGAACCGGGGAAGTTTGGCATTCCACGGACTTGCAAAGAGGTCTATGTCCGGGGTTCCCCAAATTTGAAAAATCTTGGATACCTGGTCCATATGTAGGGACCACTCGTGTGGAAGCAGAACTCGACTGAGTCTGTCTGCCCAAGAGTTTTGAACACCTGGAAGATAGACTGCCAGAAGATGAATGTGATGCTCTCTGGCGAGGGCCCACAGTCGCAGAGCTTTGTTGCAAAGCGACAGAGAGCCAGTACCTCCCTGCTTGTTTACATAGAACATGGCTACCGGATTGTCCATGCGGACAAGGACTGTCTTGTGGCTGAGCAGGGTGTGGAAAACTCGCAGAGCAAGGAAGATTGCTCTGAGTTCCAAGAGATTGATATGTAGACAAGTCTCCTGTGGGGACCAGATGCCCTGGGTGGAGAGGTCCTGAAGATGAGCTCCCCAACCCATTGGAGAAGCATCTGTTGTAAGTGTTGCCTGGGGTAGAGGCTGTTGAAAGGGACACCCCAGCAACAGATTTTGAGGGGACTTCCACCACTGGAGGGACAAAATGAGGCGACTTGTGTTTGCTATTTTGTCTGACAGGCAGCCTAATGCCTGGGTCCACTGGGTGGAAAAGTCCACTGAGCTGCTCTCATGTGAAGGCGAGCATATGGTACCACATCAATGGTGGATGCCATGTGGCCTAGCAACTGTAACAGTTCTCGAGCAGTTAATAGGGGTTTTGACTCTGCTTGAGAAGCTAACTGCATCAAGCGAAGGCAACAGGCCTGAGGAAGATAGGCCCTTGCCCTTGTGATATCCAGCAACGCCCCTATAAACTCCAGGGACTGGGTAGGGATCAAATTGGATTTTGGGATGTTTATTACCAGCCCTAAATATTGAAGGATACTCATTGTACAGGTTAGAGCAGTCTTGGCCTCTGATTGAGTGGGAGCTCGAATGAGCCAGTCGTCCAGTTAAGGGAAGACAAATATTCCCAGGGTGCGCAGAAAAGCAGCAACCACTGCCATACATTTCGTGAACACCCTTGGTGCAGAGGCCAGGCCAAAGGGGAGCACTCTGTATTGATAGTGCTTCTCCTGGAAAAGGAACCGAAGGAACCTTCTGTGAGTTGGATGGATGAGAACATGAGTGTACGCATCCTTGAGATCTAGAGAACAAAGCCAATCCTGACTCTGAAGGTATGGCAGCAGAGTTCCTAGAGAAACCATCTTGAAATTTTCTTTGACTAGGAATCTGTTCAACTCTCTGAGATCTAAAATGGGTCTGAAGCCCCCTGTTTTCTTTGGAATAAGAAAATAGGGGGGAGTAGAACCCTGTGCCCTGTTGTTGAGAAGGCACTTCCTCTATTGCCCCCTGGGCTAGAAGAGTGGCAACCTCCTGCTCTAACAAGGTGAGGAGGGAGATTGGAGAATTGAACTGGTGCACTCTTGTGAGAGGGGGCAAGCTGGAAAAATGAAGTTTGTACCCCTCTTATGATGGAGAGTGTCCAATGCTCTGCTGTGATTTGCCCCCATCTGGGAGCAAAGTGACATAACCTTCCTGGAATGGTGGAGGGCTCTAGTCCTTCTAAAGCCAGGAAGGCTAAGTTCTCTAGCAGAAAGTCAAAGGCCCTGAGGGGGCTGAGACTGCTGGGCTGGAGCAGGCCTCACAGCCTTGGCCTTGGTCTGTTTGGAGGATTGCTGACGTTTGGAAGGGAACTGAGCTGCAGAAGATGCTCTGACTATAAGCAGGATAGGATCTTCCCTTTTTAGAAAAAGGTGTTTTCTTGAACAACCTTTTCTTAGCAGGAGCAGCTGTAGATTTGGATAGTCTATCCAAAGCAGAATTTTCAGCATCCATCTGATTGGCTTTTGCTTGCCAATCCTTACCAAACAGATTCTCACCTGTACAAGGGATATTTCCCAATTCATCTTGAACCCAGATCTCCAAATCAGATGCTTGAAGCCAAGCAATCCTGCGTGCACCTATAGCTATAGCTGAGGCTCTGCTTACGCATTCAAAGTAGTCGAAAGCTGCACGGTTGGAGAATTTGGAGATATCCTGGGCATGTTTGAGCCCAGCGAGAAACTCTTGTCTTTTACTGTCAGACATAAAAGGACTTAAAGTCTGTAAATGGTCAGTGACTTCTTTTAAGAACATTCCCATGTAGAGACTATAAGAATTAATTCTCACAGCAAGCATGGAAGCTTGGAAGACTCTTCTACCAAAAGCATCCAGGGTTCTACATTCACGTCCTGGAGGATTAGAGGCATGTCTCTTGGCACTTCTAATCTTTCTCATTGCAGACTCAACCACAATAGAGTGGTGAGGAAGCTGAGTTTTATGGAAACCAGGACAAGGAGGGACAAGATACATGGTGTCCAACCTGCGAGAATGAGGAGAGGTGGTTAGAGGTGCTTCCCACATCCTTAACATGAGATCATACAGAATCTCATGAATAGGTAAGGTAGCTGCCTCCTTAGGAGTTTTAGGATATTGTAAAATATTTAACTCCTTAGCTCTAGGCTCTGACTCTGGGGCCACTGTAATAGAGAGGCCCCGAGCCACCTCTCTGATAAAGTCTTGAAAAGACAAGTCCTCTGGAGGAGACATCCTTCGTTTGGGAGAGGACTCCTCCTGTGGAAGAAGCATCACTGCATCGACAGACTCTTCAGAATCCTCAGAATCGTCAGAGGAATCGAAGTATCGTCTGTCGGGATGCTCTTGCAAAGCCCGATATCCGTACTGACTGGGATCGGTATCGGGAATCACCGGTACCGGGGTATTGGTACCAGAGGGCTGCAGAGGGCAGAGTACCGGCATAGCGGACACCGATGCCGATGTTGACACCACCGGTACCGGGATCGGTGCCGATGGCGATGCCGGAGCCGGTACTGGCTGAGTAGTCTGTTGCGGTACCACGGGCGTCGATGCCACAAGGAAAGCCGCCAGACTGCGTTCAATGGACAGAATCCTCTGATCCATCGACGCCGTCAATGCCTGGAAGTCGGTACCGGTGGAAGCCACCGGTACCCCAGAGCATGGCACCAGGAGATTTGTCGAGGCCACGCCATCGAGATCATCCTGGAACCCCGATGATGATGCTTTAGAGGCCGAAGCCTCCCGCCGGGGTAATTTTGCCGGTGCAGAACCCTCGAGGGCAAGGCCAGAGGCATCTCGATGCTTAGAAGGAGATTTGCCCTTCGAGGACGGCTGGATTTATGTTTAGTTACCTGAGATCCATGCGAGGAAGAAGCCCTGGAAGACGTCGATGCTACCGAAGCTGCATCAGAGGGAAACAGGGTACTGAGCTTGGCAGCTCGGTTCTGTCGACCTCTCTTACACATCATAGAACAGGACACACAATCTGTAATGGAATGGTCAGGGCCTAAACATTTTAGACACCAGTCATGGGTGTCGGTGACGGAAATAGTACCGCCACATTTTGTGCACTTCTTAAATCCTGAGGCAGGCTTTTCCATATTTAAAGGAAAAAGGTTTTGGGCCTAAGGCCCAAAACTGAAGTACACCTGAAGAAAATAAATGGAAAGAAGGTTTTTTTTCTTCTTTTTTTTTTTAAAAAGAAAAGAACAAGGACCGGCGGTACCGGTACAGCGTCGAAGAAGGCAGATGCGACAGAAAAGAAATAAATAAAAAATAAGGAAATTCTTCTGCGGTGACAGGAACACGACCTGCTGGCTCCGTGGAAAAAGAACAACTGAGGAGAGACAGTTGGAAAGGCAGGAAGGTAGTACGCAGGCGCTGTGGAATGCTCCCAAAAGCTTTCTGATTGGACGCTGGGGAGCGTTCCCACGCAGGCTCCGTCGGTACCGACGTACCCATATGTGAAGACTCATTCCTGCTTGTTCCTGGAGATTGGCATATACTATGTTCTTATGTTTAAACTAAGGTTAATGAGGAAGAGTAATTTTTGTTATGGAACAGATTCAAAGATTTTATGGGAAAACGTTTTGTCTATCTTTTCGTTATATAGAATACAGCAATTAAATTTCCAGAATAGGTGCACATTGAATTGTTTAGGAATAGATAGAGAAGAAAAATAGTTATGTATTCATTTTAAGCACTATTAAGCTAAAGTACCTTTCCAAGGGCCAATGCAAGAGTACTGGGTGCCCTAAGCAAACTTTCATCCTTACCATCCCTCCCTTCCAAGATTTTGATACTTAAATTCATCAGTCATGACAATCAAATCACCAACTCTACCACAACAATTGGGTATCATACTTTAAAAAATTAAAACTTTGCTTTGTACATACATACGCGCCCATAGCCCATGCAGGTAGAAGAAAGTGCCGATGGCTCTTTGAGATGTGTGGCTGCCAGATCTATTGTTCTGCTTTGACTACTGCTGTTTGTCGTCACTCAGAAACTGCTGCCCTAGGTGACCGCCTAGTCTTGCCTAATGGTTGGGCCGGCCCTGATCTTTTCCAGCATCTTTTTAAAATGTCAAAAGATATGACCAAGATTGACTTAGTTTATTCTACAGGATAATATTAGGACCCAGGTAAGCCACAAAAGGTAAGATCAACAGACAGGTATATTCACTCATGTCCTGCACAAGAGATCCTTTGCACTGTGCTAACAAATGTCTTTTGTTTCTATATGAATAGTAAAGAAAAAAAAAACCAAGAACTTGAAGTTCCCCAGCCCCCACAAACTGTGGTTTTCAATGCAGAAAAAAAAATCATGATTTATGGTTCCCTTAAGATATTGCTATAATTCTGGTCAATGATTTTAATTTAAAAAACATAAATAAATAAATCATACAATAACACAGCTGGACTTAGTAGTTAGAATCTAACTTCCTCTCAATGCATGAGGAATAGATCTGCAACACCTTTTGTCCCTTAAGCCTCATTTTTCATCAACCCTGTACAATGCAGCCATCACCCACCGGACACTATGGGACAGTTGATTTGGCCCTAGTTATTGTCACAACTAGATGGAAGAAATCTAGAAGAGGCTGATCTAGAATCTAGAAAATCTAGAAGCGGCTGAAATCCCTCTATTCAAACAAACAAACAAACAAAAAAAACGATTCAAACTTCATTTGACAGGGAAGCAAAGGCACCTCATACGCATCCCCACCTAAACCCACACAGGCACGCCTCAAGGTTCACACCAGCATTAGGAAGACAACTTCAGAAACACTTTGAAATAAAGCAAAATCAAAATTTGTGGAAGCTGCAGCTTTGCATTGTTGCTTTTAGTAATATTGTGAGTAAAATGTAGAAATGCTACATTCTGTTGAAGGGGAATAATGCTGAAAACCAACCAGATTAGAGTAGAAACACAAGATTACTGATGGCCAGGGCTTAATGGATCACATTCTCTTTTTGTAATAAGATTAAGAATGCAAAACTACTGTTCCATAATCTACTAGGACAGAAGTTTAAAAAAACACAACCAATACATGATCTCCAGTTAGCCAAGGTTTAGTGGTTTTTAATTATTTTCTACTAGTCCACTGAGTTACTGCCAGACACTAGCAAGATGGGGCTATATGATGTGCTCGCCACAGATCTCAGCAAGTTGCATTGCAGGGAGGCTCATAAAAAAACAAAGAACAAGTGGCACTTCTGAGGTAAATCCTCACACAAAAGCACAGTGCTCAACTCTAGCAACCATACTAAAGCCTTGTAAACGGCTATTATCTCTGCTCTTGAGTCAAGCACTGAAGGACAGATTGGATTACAGCCTTCCCTAGCTATGCAGATTTTACTTAGTCAACCAACTAAAGTTTCACTCTTGCATGCTCAAACAAAAATGGAAATCTCTAATGCTGCACTAGAAGCCAGAGGAGGAGGAGTAGGCTCAAACCAGGAAAGTCCGGGTTCAAATTAGAACGCTGATCCTTGCAGCCTTGGACAAGTCTTCACCCTCCATTGTCTCTGGTAGAAATGTAGATTGTGAACCCTCCCAGAGACAAGAAAACAGTGTACTTAAATGTAACTCACCTTAAGCGATTACTGGAAAAATACAAAACAAATAAATTAAAAGTTAAAAAGTTCCTTAAGGACCTATTTACTAAGTTGCATTAGTTTGATGCAGCAGTTAGTCTGCACTAATTTCAGTGTTAACGGCTAAAACAGAATGTGTAGCAAATGGATAAGAACTGAGCCTTACAGTTAATGTGGAGGTAGTTACCACGAGTTGACACAGCACAGTTATCTGCTGCATTATTGACCATTGCAATGCAGTTAATGCACAGTAAAGACATTTCTTCTGTGTTAACTAAATAGGAAGATCCTAGAATGCCCCTAGCAGTTAACACAGAGGTTTTGCAGTGACCACACATCAATTTTGGCAAGTAACATGTGGTAGCTCCAAACCGTACTACATTTTAGTAAAAACAGTCCCTAATTAGCTATTTTTTATGTAACTTTTAAAAGCGACTACAAAGCAGAATAAAAGTGTCAATCAGCTCTTTCAGCACTTTCATCTTGCAGTCATCCTAGGTCTATAACCAGAATTTTAAATAAAATTTAAATGTCTGAAACTGACCATTAGATACGTGAAATAAAAAAAAATACATATGTAATTATTAGAATAACTTTCCAGCTAAAACATTTATGTGAACAGAAACCTTTTATTACTCAAAACAGATCACTCATTCCCACCACAGATTCTCTCTTCACATCATCCAAGACTGGCCAATGGCTGTTTTACAAGTTTATCTATCACAACCTCCAACACGATAATGTTCAGATTCCGCAGTTTAACTCTGAACAAAAACCACACTTTGACCCTACCTAGATATAATCCTACAGCGCACAGCCATAATCCATTTTGAGCAGCTAACTGAATTCAGTCGATCATTCCCATATGTAAATAATCATATTTAATTCTCAATGTATATAGTTCTAGATTACGGCACGCTTTTTAGCCGCTTTTCTAATTTTATTATGATGCTTTTTTATGGCTTAAATGTTAAACAATGTTCTGCAATTGTTATATGTAAAATAATAGTTTCCTATTATTAAGTTTTTAATGTTCATTGTAAACCGCCACTGATCTCTGGAAGAGGCGGTATAGAAAAATGTTTAAATAAATAGATAATTTATTTTATTATTTATGTATCACATTTTGCTTTTGGTATATTTCATTTGCACATACAAATCAGATGTGCTGGACGCAACTTACTGCTTATGCCCACCAAATATGCTAGTGAAACCCCACTGGTATAACCATGTAATGTAAACCTATGCATCATTGATTCTCTCGCGACGATGCAAACATATGCTCATTTAGTATCCAGTCAATTTATATTGCACAATGGGGGGTCATCCAGAACCGCAAATAGTGGGGATGGACGTCCAACCCTCACTATTCGCAGGGACCAGATTCTGGACCTAGAGCTCCTCGCACATACAAGGCCTTTGTGCGGGAAGCTCTGGACGGGGGCGGGAGGAGGACAGCAGCAGGGCAGCAAGTGGGCGAAGCAAGGGCAGGCTGATGCACCCAGACATACAGGGTTCAATTCAGGTCACGGCCCTATACATCTGGCTTCGGGAAGATGGACGGAGGACTTATTCCACCTCGGAGGTTGACTATGTCCTGTGTGGGGCAACGATCGCATGGCACGGATTCCCCAAAGTCACAGGGGAAGTAGAGGTATGGCTCTGCCGCCTGATCTCAGCCCTGGATGTCCTGGCCGAGGGGTGGGCAGCGGGGAAAGAAGCACAGGAGCAGAGCTGGGGTGGGTGTCTGTGCTCCTGCTGGGTGGCCGGTGCATTGGCAATGGGATGCTATGGCACCAGGGCTCCAGCAGGAGCATAGGGAAGGATGGCTGGGGAGGCTGCAGCACATTCAGGGCCCATCCAAGTGCTCTGATTCTGCAACCATGGGAACGTATAGCTCCCATGGTTGCACAATCGGGTCCAAATCTTGCCTGTCCAGATTTTGGACATCTGGACAGCCCGATGTGCCCCAATCAGAATTGGCCTCCACGCGTATATTTTCTTACTTCTTGGTTGTTTACGCTGCTGTATTGTGCTTATCCCTCCAGCGCCCACCTAGGGCCGTGCAGCGCCCCCATGCTGCCACCTTGTCTTTCAATACCCCTCTAATTTAGTCCAATGCTTCCCAGGGGATGGTGCCGCCCAATTTGGGAGTCGCTGCGCTATGAAACCTAGTAAATGTCCACTTTTTGCCTCCAACTCACACATATGGGCCTCCATTCCTCCATCTTATCTTCCTGCTGGGAGATCCCCTCTGACATGTTGAATCCACACCGGTTGGCTCTCTAAACATTCCTTTATCTTGCCAATCGAGGTTTGTAGTGCCAACATCAATTATGCAGAGCTCTAAGGTTCTTTGTAACCTTTCACATGGCCTCACTTTACAGCATGGCAGTTGGCGCCAATTTCTCTACCATCATGTTGTTTCTCTGCGGTCGTGGGGGACCAACGATTAAATTTACAATTGCATATCAAGAAAATCATATCTACAGCATACCACAAGATGAAAACACTCGGACACCTCCACCCACTGCTTGAAACCAGTAATTTCCAGATGGTATGCCAAGCCATCAACACTCCTCATTTAGACCACTGCAACATAATCTATCATATCAAAATGTGCACTACAACCAACTGTTACAGATGGCCCAGAGCACTGCAGCGTGAATCATCTTCGGGGCCTCACGACAGGATCATATCACTCCAATATTAAAGCAGTTGCACTGCTACCAATAGCATCCCGAATAAAATACAAGGCTATATACTAAGCATATTCAAGACCATGAACAACTTATCTGCAAAGTATCTCCAAACTATAATTCAGAAAACCTCAAACACCCAAGCACGAAGATGCAACACACAACACCCTCACTACACCATTCGTAAATGCAACATTTCAATGCACCTGCAACAGAGCCTTCTCATTGTATGCACCATCCATCTGGAACTCGCTCCCAGCTGACCTAAGAACTCTCAACACACTATCTGACTTTTGAAAGCACTTCAAACCATCTTTTCCTGGAACACCGAATGACAATTAGCATGACTTGAAAACCACCACTTAAAGGGTTTTCACCCTGCCACTCCACATACACTTGCAAGAGCCTTACATAACCACAACTTAATCATGCTACTCTAACACCGGCTCTCATACTTGTAAGATTTAACACACTAAGTTCATTGTAAAGTTAATTGACAGTTCATAAGTCACTCAAAACCCATTATAAGCACTGTTCCTAAATTCAACAGGACAAAGCAAACCACGCATCCACTGAAAAGATGCATCCATTTATATGTTGAAACTTGAGTTAAATGACTTTTGTATGTCTAACCTAATTTCCAAGTACCATATACATTAGTTGACTATCAAATCTAAGTTTCACATACAAGTTAGTTAAGTTTCTTTTGTATGCAATCTCAGTTCTATGTACACCGTTTTAACTTTCAGATAAAGGGGTATAAAGAATTGCTAAATAAATTCCTGCTGTGATGGCCTGGTGATTTGACACCACCACTTATGAGAGTCCTTCAAGCTTTTTCCAAAGTTTGGGGTCCAATTTGTTGGGTTTTTTTTAGAAGGTTCAGGCTGGAGTCATTCAGCTGGGTGTCCGCTCAGGCCTCTTATCACGTGACCCCCTCTTTCAGACATTTCATCTGGGGACAGCAATTTTGAAATACCCTATGGTACTGCAAGCTATTTTCAAAAAAGGAGCTCCTCATTGATTAACTCTGGTAACCCGGAGGCCCTCCTCGTCCTCCTTCACCCCTTTTCCCCCCCAGCTTCCCTTCCATTCCTTTAGCACTTAACAAATACACCAACACCATAATATGGTACAACCTTGGTCGCAGCTTTATTAATACATGTAACAACCAGCCCAACATGGGCAAAACATAATCAACCTCACCCCCACCCCCTTTCCGGATGATGCCCCCACCCGCCATACTATTAGCAAGGTGGAGCATCCTCCTCACCACCCCCCACCGCCTGCCTCGCCATGCTAGTAGCAAAGGCCGGCCCTCACACCCCGATACCGGGCCGAGACCCCCAACTGGGATGTCTCGCCCCACCCCAGGGAGCCCTTCGCTCCCCCACAGCTCCTAAATCAGTTACCGCCCCACCGCCTAGGCGAGCGCTGGCTCTCTACCACCACCCCCAGCTGCAACAACCACATCCCTAACCCCTCAGATGGAGGGTGGGTGGGCGGGAAACACGCCTGTTCCCTCCGAGGAGCCGCGCCGAAAAGGCAGAGTCACGTGGCTCCTCGCTGGACCCAGAACCGCCCTCTCCTTCCCTCGGCCAATAGAATCGCTCCACAATGCTGTGGAGCGATTTCCATCAGGCCGCGTCTCCCTCCTCCTCCCCCCCCCCTGCGCCCCCAACACGTGACAAGGCCGAGGCCAGGCCCGGGCCCGGGCCCAGGCCCAGGTTACCGTCGGCCGCGGGACCTGGCCCGGCGGCCTCGGGCATTTTTCCTTTGAAAGTAATCACCAGCTAACACTCACATGGGTACAAGCTGGAAAAGAAGTGAAACAGGTGCAAAGTATGTGCAGAACATATAATCTCCACATGTAATTACCCTCTCCCAACCTGCCCTCATTCCTATCTTTATATGGGTGAAAATACGAGGCTACTTTTATTACAGAGAGAATTACTCATCAAAATGTATTTTTAAGCATATAAAAAAGTTTAGATTTCTGCTGCATAGATCCATAGTAATTGACTAGGTCCTACCATCCAAGATGAAGAAATAAATTAACATAGTTCACTGGTTCCTATCCTATTTCAAGAAATCAACTATGAATATTCATGAGAGAGATTTGCATACACTACCTCCACTGCATGCAAATCTACCTCCTACATATTTATTGTGGATATCCTGAAAACCCGACTGGCTGGGGCGCCCAGGACAGGTTTGAAAACCACCGCCAGTCCCCTGTTTGTTGTGTTTGGTTTTCTGTCTTTTTGTTTTAAATACATTGAGCTATTGAGCAGGATGTGTGCAGTGCTGCATATACCATTTTTATAGTGCTACAAGGCAAGGTTTCTTCTTCCTTTAAATGTGGTTTATTGTTCTTTTCAACCAAAAAAAAGAAAATAAATCCTAGCAGCCCATTAGTTATGTCATCCTAAAAGACAATAATGTTTTAAATGCAGATTTAATCTTCTCTCAGAGTCACTTTAAATCCCAGTACTATTACTTCAGAGTCTCAAAAGCTGCCATAGATAGAATAATCCAATTTAAATCTATGCTTACAATTATAATTTTTGAAGAATCTGGTGTTTGGGTGAGCTCACTGGTATTGCATTCACACTGTAGGATGGGCCATATAGTAGCCCCAAGGGATGTTAAACAACCAGTCAGATCAGATGGCGTTAAGCACCTCTTACCTTAAATGGAATGTGTGGCTCCAAGCCAAACACTGAGCATTCCACCAAATCTGGGAAGAATTTAGTAATGCCTGCATACAGTGTGCTAAGCACTTATTCAACGAGTCTGAGATGTGCACGCTTAGGCTAATATCTAACATGTGTGTTGTCTAAATCCAAAAGAGGCTGTTGCATAATAAAAGTTCAGTTTGGCAAAAATAAAAAGGCATCATTTCCGCGAAACCCTCTGTTCACGTGATGCTGTAGCTTATGCCATGCTTTCCTATGCACTTTGCTTCTTCTCAAATTTAAGTTTGGCTATACAGCAATGAATTTCCAAGGACATCCCAGGAAAATCTTAGTTTGGTGTCCGACTGCATATCTATTGCCGTTCTGATACTATAACTCATTTTAAAAAAAGAACTACTGTCAGTTGGAGAGGAAATTCAGTAGATTCTTGGCTTGCTAGAATTCACATCTGAAAGTAGCTTTCTTTCTTTAACAAAGAAAAATAAAATAAAGTATATATACCAACATGAAAAATATGAAATAAAGCTTTTATTATTTTAAAAAAAAATTCGACCACACAGTTTTGATAGTTTAAGAACAAGGGACATGCTAATTGGGAACAGTGTATATCTGTTGACTCCAATTAGGTTCAATCCAGATTCCACCCCCCTCCCCCAAGATTGTTCCCCAATTTCTTCAGAAATGAGAGAAGGGTTTCAGAAATGAGAGAAGGGTTTCAGAGTAGGATAGCTTTTAAATCGAGGGGAATCGTAAGCCTTTAATGATTTAAGGGATTAGATCACAAGATCTGTATGGGGATCTCCAGGTGAGGCACTTCACAAAAGCATGGAAGATATTGGGGGATCTGAGGCAGGAGCAGACGGTGTTTGGATCATTTTGTGTGGGATTCCTCGGGATGAGGCAGATCATATTTAAACCATACACACAGTTAATTAAAATGGCCACTTACTAAGCTTCGGCACCTTTAGCACTGGGAGGAGGATTTGGGGAAAGCTTTGGATGATGGGGTGTGGAACATGATGATATTTTGAAATACACCAAAGATCTCTCTTGCATCTAATTTGGTAGAAAATGGATACAAGTCTTTGTACCACTGGTATCTAACTCTGGTGCTATTAAATATAAACATATATAAAGCATATAGAGATAAGTTGCTGAAGAAATTGTGGGCAAAATGGCACATTTATGCATGTGTAGTGGTCATGTCAGAGGGGCAGGCATATTCGGAAAGATGTTTTACTACCATGCAGGAGATAATTGGAACTAGAATTCCCCAAGATCTTCCTCCTCCACAACTGTTCAGATATGGATAACAGGTGTTGGGGCTTGTTGAAACAATGTATAGTAGTTGCGCACTGAAAAATCGCTGCCAGTTGAAAGAGAAATTGCTCGATATTATGGGGCTTTTGCAGCAGTTTAGTTTTCCCTTCTGCTGTAAGCTTAGTAAAACAGTAGAGATTATGGAAATCCGATGGGAGAAGACTGGGTGTGGCCACAAAGGCAGAGGATGTAATGGAGCAGACATTTCTTGAAGTTTAAAGTGGTTTCAGTACCTGGTTCAGTAGGACACTCACACACACAGGTATTCATAAACAGCAGAAAGAGGCAATAGGGAAGGGTGGGAGGGCAAAGGGGGTTGGGGAGCTTGATATTGTAAGTTCTTAAAAACGATGACAATAGCAGATGGAACTTTGGTTCATTGTTTTATTCTGCAGAACAGTGATTGTTGATTGGCGTGTGCTATATTTTCTAACACACACCATATAACAAAGTTAATTTTAAAAAATATCCCAGCAGAAATCTCCCCCTCCCCAAAAGCATATTTTTCTCTGTCCTGCAATTATCGCACTACCAGCACCTCCTGCAGCAACATGCAGCTACTGCACCAAAACACCGCCTCTTGTCTCTCCCAATCATCATCGTGTCTTGTCAATTTCTGATACTACCAAAAACCCTCTACCAAAAACCTCCAATAGCCAAACCAAAGACCAGGGTTCAACA
This sequence comes from Ichthyophis bannanicus, assembly GCA_033557465.1. Taxonomy (NCBI): domain Eukaryota; kingdom Metazoa; phylum Chordata; class Amphibia; order Gymnophiona; family Ichthyophiidae; genus Ichthyophis; species Ichthyophis bannanicus. Next base: position 57,394,702 of record CM066047.1, on the reverse strand, counting down.
AATCCAGAGCGCCACAATGCCAACACATTTGATTTTCTACCCCCATTCATCTTTTTTTTAAATTTGCTACCACTCCAACACCTGCTGCTCTTCAATCTGCATCGTGCAACTCGGCTCATGTCTGAAATATTAACTTCAAAGATGTAACATAATTTCAACTTCAGTTCCCCAGCATCAAATTTTCCGCAATATTTTGGGCCATTTTTAGCTTGTACATAAGTCTTAGAAGGGAGACCCCACATAAATCATTACAACAGTCCAGTTGTAACACAATGAAGAGATACCTTAGTGTGCTCGACCTCTTTGCTCTAAAAGCAGTTGTAGCTTCAATAAAGTCCCACCAACCACCATTCCATGATATTCAAACTTCAATAGTATACCCAATGAACCCACCTTGTCTCCTAAAGAAGAGCTATAGAAGTCCACTCTACCACCACCACTACCAAACAAAGCATTAGCCAATTTTTCATTGCCCAAGCCCAAAAGCTCTGTTTGCCTCTATTAAGCATCAGTCTATTATCACTGACAATTCATTACTCAACCAATGCCATTGCAGTACTTAGATCCTCTGCCCAACCAAATTAAATTTGTTATAGTAAAGCGAAAGTGGTGTTCAAGGTAAGCAATTAACTGGGTTCTAAGAACATGCTGGCAAAGATGCCTTAATTTAGCACCTACCAGTTCTCCCTCAGTACCTCCACTTTCATGACTTGTTGAAGATCAAAGTCATCAGTGGCATGCTGCTTGGAGAGGTTTGGAAAAGGGATGTTACTTGTAGTGTGTTGGTCTCTGCTATGGTTCTTTTCAACATTTTTGTAAAAAAAATATCCCGGAAGGGCTGCTGGAAATATTTCTCTACAGTTGATAACCTGGAAAGCATGGATAACATGTAGGTATCTAGCAAAGCTTGAAGAATGGTCTAGAGCAGTAGTTCTCAAACACTGTGTCAAGACACACCAGTGTGTCACCAAGAACTGGGAGGTGCATCACCAAAAATTTGATAGATAGCAAGGCCATGCTTTCCCTGGCAACCATGCATGCCTACTGGCTCGGAAAAAAAGCAAGAGGCCATATACTTGAAATCCCTATAACCACCCCCTAACTCTGCTCCTCCCTCCTCCCCCGCAATAACTGTTGCCACCAGCCCAAATATTATTTTTAAACTACAATAAAATGATATTGGAGTTCTTTTTTTTTGTTGTTCAGTTGCACATTGCAGCATTCAGTGTGACACACACATGAATATGTGTCACAACAGAAAAAAGGTTGAGAACCACTGGTCTCGAAAACGGTAGCTAAGCTTTATTGCTAAAAACTGCAAGTCACACACTTACACTACAAAAGCTCAAGGGAGCAGTATAATATAAGGACTGATGTTGTTTCATGGAGACCCAGCCTCACAGATGAGGCACATAGGCACCCCTTTCCAGTTTTTGCTCTTTTCATATTTATTCATCTGTTCTTCTATACTGCTTTATCTGGGGAATCAAAACGGTTTACATACAACTAAAACAATTAAATGTGTTACATAAAACAATGAACAGAGTAACACGTTAATAGGTCACCAGGAACACTGCCAACAAATTTGGTTTGTTTGGGGTTTAGATTTAATAAGAAAGAAGTAATAATGTCAGCAAGTCATGGATTGGGTGGAAGTTACCCAACCTAGTGGGGAAGGTGGATGTGAAGTGTAGGGGTTTGTTTGAGGGGGTCGTTTTCTGGAGGGCTGTAGGTTCTGGCATCATTGGTGTTACAATGTTTGTCTTTGAAGTGCTTTTTGAATAAGAGTGTTTTGAGTTCCTTCCGGAATGACGCTAAATCATGCATCTCTCTGAGGTTGTTAAGGAGGGCGTTCCAGAGGGCAGGCACATACGAGGGTTATTTTTTAAGTAAGATCCATTTTTCAATAAAAACAAAACTAGTAAAGATATTGTCAAAAACATTTTTATTTCACTCCTTACACCGTAAGCTATTTTTCTACATAGGTTCCTTGATTGTTTAAACACTTATAGCGTTCTACTAGTTTGTTTATGCCCACGTCATAGAAATCAGCCGCCTGTGAAGACAACCAATCTTCAACCATTCTTTTCACTTCATCAGTGTCAAACCGCTGCCCATCGAGAAACTCCTTCAGGTAGCGGAACAGGTGGTAATCGCGCGGCACAAGGTCCGGGCTGTACGGTGGGTGGTCCATTTGCTTCCATCCAAAAGATCTGATTAACTCTTGAGCTTGAGCAGCAGAATGAGGTCGTGCATTGTCATACAGTAACAAAACTCCAGCTGACATTAGGCCACGTCGCTTATTCTTAAATAAAACAAAAGATATTATAATGCCTCTATATCGTTCCATGGTGAGACCGCACCTTGAATATTGTGTGCAATTCTGGTCGCCGTATCTTAAAAAGGATATAGCGATTTTAGAAAAGGTTCAGAGAAGAGCCACCAAAATGGTAAAGGGGATGGAAGGAAACTCCTATGAAGAAAGGCTAAAAAGGTTAGGGCTCTTTAACCTGGAAAAGAGACGGCTGAGGGGAGATATGATAGAAGTCTATACATTAATGAACGGAGTGGAACGGGTAAACGTAGATCGATTGTTTACCTTATCAGAATATAGAAAGACTAGGGGACATGCAATGAAGCTACAGGGTAAACTATTTAAGACTAATAAAAGAAAATATTTTTTCACTCAACGTATAATCAAACTCTGGAATTTGCTACCGGAGGATGAAGTAAAGGCTGTTAGTGTAGCTGGGTTTAAAAAAGGTTTGGACAAGTTCCTGGAGGAAAGGTCCATAAACCATTATTAAGAAGGGACCCAGGATATCAATGCTTGAACCAATACAAGCATTGTGGAACCTGTGTCCCTTGGGGAAACTGCTAGGTACATATGACCTAGATTGGCCACTGTTGGAAACAGAATACTGGGCTTGATGGACCTTGGTCTGACCCAGTATGGCATATCTTATGTTCTTATGTTCTTATTCTGTATGGCGCGCCGAAGCTTCCTCAAGGTCGCACAGTATGCAGCTGAGTTTATTGTTGTCCCTTGTGGCATGAAATTGACTAACAGGACACCATGTCTATCCCAAAACACAGCTGCCATAATCTTGCGTGTTGAGATTGTCTGTTTGGCTTTCACTTTTACTGGAGGAGATGTGTCTCCATTCCATTGACTGCCGCTTTGATTCTGGAGTCATGTGAGAAACCCGTGTCTCGTCCCCTGTGACAATGTGGTACAAAAGTTCATCTTCTTCCTCATTGTATCAGATCAAAAATGTCAAAGCACTACCCATTCTCCTTTTTTAGTGTTCCTCGGAAAGCAGCCTGGGAATCCATCGCGAGCACAGTTTTCTGTACTGCAGGTTTTCAGAAACAATTTTGTATAGCACTGACCTTGAAACTTGTGGATATTTCAGTGACAAAGTGGAAATCGTGAATCGCCGTTCTTCATGAATTTTTGCATCAACTGCACGCACCAAATCTTCTGTGATTACTGAAGGTCGACCTGATCGCGGTTCATCATGGACATTGTCCCACCTGTCCTTGAACAATCTCACCCATTTACGCACTTTGCTGTCACTCATTGCATTGGGGCCGTACACCTCACATATCTGGCTATGAATGTCCACTGATGACATGGTCCTTGCTGTCAAAAACCGAATTACAGACCGTATTTCAAAGTCGGAGGGACGCTCAATTGTCTTAAACATTTCAACCTCACAGTATAAACTGTACAAAGTGATGCTACGACTGCAAACGGCATTTGCTTTTGCACAAGACATGCCAGGAGCCAGAACACATACGTGTTTCTACAGGGGGGCAAAAATTTACAAAGCTACAGCCAATCGGATCTTACTTTAGAAATAACCCTCGTACATGGGTATTGCTTGATTTTGTTTGAATACTTTTCAGTTTTATTGTGCTGCTGTTTATTTTGGGGTTTTTTTGACAATTTCCCTTTTACAAAATAAATAAACAATTTTTTGTGTTATTTTTTTAAGCACATCTTACACTGCACTTTTCCAAGGAAGCTATTTCATCCTAACCGCATTCTGAATTGATCTTCGGTGTGTATATAAGTTCCATACAAAACTAATTGCGACTACTTTCTGGAATGTCCATACAGTCATATGTGTATACAGACTGCAGAAAATCCACTCCTAGCAGAATCTTGTTAGATTCCCTAAAAGTTCCTGAAAATTTAGTGAACATAATACCATAACACCAAATTATTAAGAGGAGGAACATGCATGTCCATGGAGCTCTCATAAGCATTTTACCCCTCTATAAAAGTAAACATGAGTTTGTAGTTTTAATTTTTCAATAAGGGGCAAGGTGGAGTGGAGGAGTAGCCTAGTGGTTAGAGCAACTGCCTAGTACCCAGAAGATCAAGGGTTCAATTCCCACTGGCACTCCTTGTGACCTTGGGCAAGTCACTTTACCCTCCATTGCCTCGGAAGAAAAGGCTGGTAATCTACTTCCGGTGATACATTGCCAAGAAAACCCAGAGGTAGCTGGGTTGCTATGAGTCAACACTGACTTGATGGCACTAAAAAAAAAAAGGGGCAAGGTACAGATGGCAATGTCTCATTAATGGCTGTGCTGGTTTTCATTTACAATGAAGGCACAGCTTATACAGCTCAGTCGGGCATTCTTTGCACACCAAAGGCACATTTCCCAGTCAAGACACTCCTCTCTGCAAAACTTCAGGGTGTGATGGATGTTCCTAATCACCTGAAGGCACATTTTACAAAATGATGCCCAAGGGCAATCTGGGCCGTCCAAGCTGGAACGCCTGAAAAAGTAGGCACATCCAGGATTAGGCACGATTTCACAAAATGTGGACATGCTCAATATAGACGTCTGCAAGGCATTTACATAGACATCCTCGGAATAGTATTCAAGACCAGGGACATCTAAGAACGGCCTAATAGTTAGAGTAGTGGACTAGGACCAGGGAAATCAGCATTTAAGTCACACTGCTGTCATCATTGTGATTGTGGAGAGTAGTAGGGATGGTGAAATGTCTTATGGCCAAAACAAGCACTTTCCCAATGCTTATTCATGCTTGGAGCAGGTCTGAACTTGGATGGGGGGTGGGGGTCGCAGATGTCAAATATTCCTACTTGATTTCAGAAATGTCTAAGTCCATTGCACTGCCCAGACACGCCTCTGTCACACCTTCCTGCCTACTTGGCCATCCTTGCACTGGAAAAGTCTTTAAAAGCAATTTGTAAAATGACTCTAGAGAAGTCTCCGTGGCTTGGACAATCACGTGCATGTTTACGGACATCCAAATCATGACTAAGGCTTTTAAAATGACCCTCTTAGCCACAAAGTTAAACTACTTCCTATTGCAACAGACACCTGCACGGTAATAAATTTCTAGACCAAAGAAATAAAATGGAATAATTTTATTTAGCTAAACAGTCGTTAAAAGATTTTTACCCTTCCAGACAGTCGTGTTTTCTTAATCTTATGACCTGTCTGTCGCATTAAAAAAGTCAACCTTTTTCAGTCGCGAGGAAGATGAATTGAAACAAAGATTTAGATCAATCACAGCTAAGGCATTTTTATCTACCCTCCTCCATCTCTCCTCTACTCCCTCACATCTGGCATCAGAGTGGAGGTTTGCCAACAGGCAACCGGCAAACCTGTTCTCGAGTTAATCAGCAAACCCTAAGCAGGATGTGCTGGAAAATCACAAAGAAGAGCATCGACACACACCCACAAAATTCAGAGCGAAGAAAGCACGTTATCTAAGACACATTGCACCACAACATTTAACTTTACAATCAAATCACTTAACTAGAAATATAATACAGTTTAGCTTTATTTGATATACTGCTTTTATGTACTCAAAGCAGTTTACAATAAAAATAATCTAAAAACAAAAGATATGGAAAGAGTGCCATTTTTATTGTAGAGTAGAAAAGGCAGAAGATGGGTAGAGAGGGGGAAGGATAAGGGGAAGGAGAGCCCTAGATGTGGTGTATTTAGATTTCAGTAAAGCCTTTGACACTGTTCCTCACAGGCGACTTATACAAACTGAGCACCCTAGGGATGGACTCTAAAGTTACTGCTTGGGTTAGAAATTGGTTGGGTGGGAGGCGACAGAGTACAGGTAAATGGAGCTGACTCTGAAGAGGAGGTTACCACTGGTTTGCTGCAGGGTTTGTCCTTGTTTGATTCTTTAACATCTTTGTTAGTGATAGTGCGAAAGGGCTGTCTGGTGAGGTTTGCCTCTTAGCGGATGATACTAAAATCTGCAATAGAGAAGACACCCAGGAAGGTGTAGATAACATGAGGAGGGATCTAGCTAAGCTTGAAGAATGGTCTAGAATTTGACAGCTGGGATTTAATGTCAAAAAATGTAAGCTCATGCATTTGGGCTGCAGCAATCCAAGGGAGCAATATAGTATAGGGGGTGAAGTACTTTTGTACACTAAAGAAGAGCAGGACCTAAGCGTGGTTGTTTCTGATGATCTTAAAGTAGCTAAACAGGTAGTAACATAGTAAATGGCGGCAGATAAAGACCAGCATGGTCCATCTAGTCTGCCCAGCACGAAGGCAAGAGTAGGTGCACCTGCCGCTCCGCTACCCCTCCCCCACATCCCCGTTTAGGGGTAAACCCACCACTCCATGTAGGACACCCCTATTTGTTGAGAAATTAAATGGTTCCGTTTATTTTGATTTTATCCTGATGCTGTAAAGGGATCCACTGTGTCTGTTCCATGCCATTTTGAATTCCGTCACCATGTTTGCCCCCACCACTTCTATCGGGAGGGCATTCCAAGCATCCACCACCCTTTCTGTGAAAAAGTATTTCCTGACATTGCCTTTCAATTTACCACCTCGCAGCTTCATGTTGTGCCCTCTAGTTGTACAGCTTCCCCGTCTTTGGAAGAGGTTTGTTCGTTCATTATTTCCCTTTAAGTATTTAAAGGTCTGAATCATATCTCCCCGTCCCTCCTCTCCTCCAAAGTGTACATGTTTAGGTCTTCAAGTCTCTTCTCATAAGGCTTCTGACGCAGGCTCCAAATCATTTTGGTCGCCTTCCTCTGAACAGTTTCCAGTCTTTTTACATCCTGAACACAGTATTCCAAGTGAGGCCTCACCAGTGACTTGTATAGTGGCATAAATACCTCTTCCTTTTTGCTGGTGATTCCTCTTTGTATGCAGCCCAACATCCTCCTGGCTTTTGCCACCGCCGAAAAGGCAACAGCCAAGAAAGGCTAAAAAGGTTAGGGCTCTTTAACCTGGAAAAGAGACGGCTGAGGAGAGATATGATAGAAGTCTATAAGTTAATGAACGGAGTGGAACGGATAAACGTAGATCAATTGTTTACCTTATCAGAATATAAAAAGACTAGGGGACATGCAATGAAGCTACAGGGTAAACTATTTAAGACTAATAAAAGAAAATATTTTTTCACTCACCGTGTAATCAAACTCTGGAATTTGTTACCGGAGGATGTAGTAAAGGCTGTTAGTGTAGCTGGGTTTAAAAAAGGTTTGGACAAGTTCCTGGAGGAAAGGTCCATAAACCATTATTAAGAAGGGACCCAGGATATCAATGCTTGACCCAGTACAAGCATTGTGGATCGTGTGTCTTTTGGGGAAACTGCTAGGTACGTATGACCTAGACTGGCCACCGCTGAAAACAGGATACTGGGCTTGATGGACCTTGGTCTGACCCAGTATGGCATATCTTATGTTTTTATGTTCTTATGGCAAAATCTAGAAGGATGCTTGGTGCATACGGAGAGGAATGGCTAGCAGAAAAAAGGAGGCGATAGTGCCTCTGTATAAGTCTTTAGTGCGACCTCATTTTGAGTATAGTGTGCAATTCTGGAGACCGCACCTTCGAAAGGATGTGAACAGGATGGAGTCGGTGCAGAGGGTGGCTACTAAAATGGTTAGTGGACTTTATTATAAAGCATATGAGGACAGACTTAAGGATCTTAATATGTACACCTTAGAGGAAAGGCGGGATAGAGGTGATATGATTGAGATGTTTAAATACCTCCGTGGCATAAATGTTCAGGGGGAGAGCCTCTTTCAATTGAAAGCAAGTTCTGCTACGAGGGGACATGGGATGAGGGTGAAGGGGGATAGATTCAGGAGTGATATGTGGAAATATTTCTTTATGGAAAGAGTAGTGGATCCGTGGAATAGTCTCCCAGTGGAGGTGGTAGAGATGAGGACAGTAACTGAATTCAAAAAAGCATGGGACAAACACAGAGGATCTCTAAAGGTAAAAAGTGGACTGTTGTAGTTGTTGTTATGGAAGGACAGACTAGATAGGCCATGTGGTCTTTTCTGTCATGATGTTTCTATGAATACAGGAAAGCACAGCGAGGCCAGAGACTCAACCCAGTACTTGATAAGCTCTTTCAAAAAGGTACATTTTCAGTGAGATTTTAAAGCTCTTGAAGGTGCATTCAAGGCAGGTGTCTGGTGGCAAACTGTTCCAAAAAGTACTGGAGCAATGAAGAGAAATGCCAGATGGTGGTTTGATGCATATTTTGCTCTTGAAGATAGGGGAGGGGAGGGGAGGGGAGAGGGAGAATGCACAGTCAGTCAGCTTATATGTATTTGAGGAGCTTGTAACGTGAAGAACAAAGAGGTTTTCTGGGAAGAAACGTGCATGCGATTATGCTCCATATGAGACACAATTTGCAGGAACCCTTTTATTCATCAGCAATGCACTGAAGAAGCTTTAAGGAATGGAAAAATAAATATTACTTTCACCCCCTGAAATTTGCATTCCACTGAAATCTGAAAAAGAACAAAGTCTAATTTATCTAGAGGGGGTCCCCATTCCCGCCCCCCCCATTCATTGTGGGAAACGCATTGACAATTCTATGCCCTATGGAGTCCATCTTCAGTAGTGCCAATGCTAAACCAGTTACTGGATTTCCTTTTCCACTTTGGTTCTGGTTCAGGCCAACATCAGTCACAGCTAAACTCTAAACCAAAATTTTCATACTTCCCCCATAACTGCAAAGTCTGCAGCTATCTTTTTAACCCATGGTGTTTGCACCAGTTTGAGATCACACTTTCACTTTGAAAACTGCCCCAGTAGCCACAAATACTTGTGCCTCCTTTTTTAGCTGCTACTTCTTCCAACTAAAACATACGTGCATTATTTCTAATCCCCACTACATGTTTATCATCACTAAATGTCAGTAGAAGTGTTGTGAACTAAGGGCATATTTGCACCTCCATACAGGATGGTTGATTTTCAAAGAGCCCATAGCCTGTGTCAAAGATTGCTGTTTCCATGGGACAGACACCAAAAAGGGTGCCTCTTAATGATCTGACTTCCTGGAAGAGCAGATCAATCAAGTGTAGTTTCTTCTCCAGTGCATTTCAATATCATTCCTAAATCTCACCTGCCTTCTCATAACCCAAGTTGTATCACATAGCCAAAAAAAAGAAATAATCAGTGTTTTCTATATCATCTAACAAAATACTGTTATCTACGAAAGAGGTTCCCAATCGGTATACAATCGGAACCTCCATTATGCAAGAAAATATGTTTGGCCACTGAAAGAAAGAGGAGGCATTCCAGACACTTCTTTAAACCTTAGCTGGCATTTGGGGAGTAGGTTGTCCTCTCAACCAATACGCTGCTGTAGGTGCCGCTGGATTCCGTGTGTTGTTCACAATACGCTTCCAACCTTGGCAATCAGGGCGATATTTCTGGCCTCGTCGATGGTCAGCCACTGGTTTCCTTAGGTCTCCATTGATGTTTTCTTCAATGCTGCTTGTTGAGCCCTCCAGTGGACAGGTCGCAACACACAAACCCTCAATGAGCAGGACGATTTTTACTTGCTGCTTCCTCATCCTCTGAAGACGGAAGTGCATAAAGCCAGTGGCTCACGAGATTGAGGTCCTGTGCAGTTGAGCTGATAGAGGAGAGGACAGCAGCAGATAAGAACTGCTAACTGGACCTCTTCTGCCAGCTGGAAGTGATCCTGGGCAATGATATAATTATACTCAGGGAGAAGAAGGAAGATTAATGCCACCAGCAAGGAGTAGGAGGGACTTCAGCTCTGTACTGTACACCAACTGCCTAATGCAGGGCCTTCAAGCCAGGTCTACAACTAGGAGTGAGTGAAGGGGGGCATCTGCCCAGTCTTCAAAGCCCTTCAGAGGTAGAAAAATGGCTGATGTGTCAGTGTGGGCTGGCAATGGTTGCAAAGCCAGGAAGAATGTCGCTTTCTTACTACTAATCACCTTCTCCCCCCCCCCCCCCTCCCCTTACGTCCCTGGCACAATTTGTTTAATACAAAAATCAGACAACCCCTTGGATAAATCCAACACGAATCATATAACTAAAATGGCCCAAAAAAGCACCATCAAAACAAATTAATGCTCCACATCAACTACATCTAGAAGCAAAATATTCATTAGCCTGGGATAATTAAAACAAGCCAAAATTCATAAAAAAAAACTGGTTAAAGAGCCAGAATTTGACTAACTTTCGCAAAAAGGTAATAATTATTCGGAAAAAGCACCGCTTTCGGAATGGAATTCCAAAAAGGGCGAGGCAGCAAAACAAGCGCTTTTCCTGGTCTCAGAGTCTTACCCCAGATAAAGATTAACAATACTTCATCTGTAGAGGGGTTGAAGTCACCCAGGGGCACATCACATGTTTTAAGAAGGGCCTAGAATCTCAGAACGTCAGGCTGAATGCGGTATGGAAGTACAACCTACAAACTCAAAGTAAATAGGGCACCTAGATGTAAACATATTAGACAGAGAAACATTTCTACTGTGAACATAAACCATAAAATTGACATTTTTAATGTTTATCTGAGGGACAGCTGCAAGGGACACTGCTAAAAACTGCTAGCACCAATTAACAACCTATGTTGGGGGGGGGGGGAATGTTTGCATGTTTGCTTTTAGACCTAAATGTTTCTATGTTTCTCTTTAATGGGAGGGAAGCTTCTATCTGTCATAAATTTCTTCAGTGCATAGAGAGACACAAAGAACATTTACCACTAAATAGAACCCTTCTGCCCTTAGTTAGGTCTCTATACAATGAAATAAAGGCAGGAAAAAAATTGTTTTGATATAGAAGAAAAAAAAACATTAAAAATTCAAACTACAAGTCAATTTGCTAGTTAATGAAGAAAAAAACCCTGCTTTTGTAAGTTCAAAATTCTTAATAAACTTTAAGACTCAATATATCTTGTATGTTACTGCTTCTACCATCATCTTAAATGGACTTTGAAAGTTCAGAGCTTAAAAGTTTGTAAAATTTCCAGCTGTAAAATCGTAAACGTTTTCAAGTGCTTATTCCTATATGGTTGTGTTTGTCAAAAGAGAAATTAACTTGAAAGATTTGGAACCTTAGGGCATGAAGTGGTGGGTGAAGTACACAAAAACAGAACTTCAACACAAAGTGCTTTCCGGCCACACTGACTCCCACTTTGTTCTTAAGTTTGTATTTCTCAGCTGCTGCTGAAGTTCTACAGGAGATAAATTTCCAGCAATATATTTTAACAAACAAAAAGGCTTGATACTGAAGATCTCTTAATACCATAACAAAACAACTGACCATCTTCTAGGCAGTGGTTCCATTTAAATTTGTTTATTCCGTTTGTAGATAAAGCAGAATGCAGTCAAAGCGACAAGTAATATTAATAATAATTACACAACACAAGAACCAAAGACAGAACAAAACTATGCCATAAAACAATAAATGTCTAGACAGATATCTGAACAGTTCTATAATACAGACTAAAGCATAGTTACTCACCTGTAACAGGTGATCTCCAGGAACAGCAGGAATTTAGTCTTCACATATGGGCATCGTCGGTACCGACGGAGTCTGCACGGGAACGCTCCCCAATGTCCAATAGGAATGCTTTTGGGAGCATCCCTCAGCACATGCGCGCTGCCTTCCTGCCTTTCCAACTGTCCCTCTTCAGTTAAGTTTGTAGCTGAGTGAAAGGATAGAGGGAGAGAGGAAAGAGACAGAGAGATAGAGAGACAACTCCTAGGGGAGGTGGGTGGGTTGTGAAGACTAAATTCCTGCTGTTCCCGGAGATCATCTGTTACAGGTGAGTAACTACACTATCTCCAGGAAAGCGTAGTTACTCACCTGTAACAGGTGTTCTCCAGGAGCAGCAGGAATCAGTCCTCACTTATGGGTGACGTCGGCGCCGACGGAGCCCTCGCGGAGCAATTTTCCCCAGCTTTCAAAGAAAGCCTTTGGGAATTGCAGCGCGCATGCGCGGTCGTCTTCCCGCCCGAGGGTGCCATCTTAGCCAGTCTTCTTTTTTCCGCGGAGCCCTACAGACGTCCCCGTCTTGTCCCCGCGAAAAAGTTGATTTTCTTCTTTGTTTTATCCTTTTTTCTGACTTAGTCAGCTTTCGTTTTCGGTTTCCCTGGCAGCCCGGTCCTTTGACCTCGCAGGGGCCCTTTTTCCCCCCGATGGCTGCCAGTGGGTTTAAGCGGTGTGGTCGGTGTGACCGAAATATGTCACTAACCGACACACACGACTTTTGCCTCCGCTGCCTGGGCCCGGATCATGAGGAACTGATCTGTGGGCCCTGCAGCAAACTGTCCTCAAAGGCGTTGAGAAGTCGGCGGCATCAGCGTGAGAGAATCTTCACTGACCCCAGCCGTACCCGGACCTCGTCGGAGGCCTCCGCGTCGAAAGGCTCCAGCTCGGACCGTCGCCGGAGCTCCTCCGACCGGGGTTCTCCCTCCGGGGACCTCGACCGAGGATCGACTCGAGTTCTCATCGACTCGAGGATCGGCTCGGTCTCCGGGGTCGACTTGGCAGCGGCGCCAGCGAAGCCAGCGAGCAGTGCCCTCTGCTGGTCCATGAAGGCAGACAGTCTGCTCTCCAAGGCCGTCAACCTGAGTCCGAGCTCAGGTGACCCAGCAGCCCCCGACTCGGGCCCCGACGGCGTCGGGCCCGACGTCGGCTGTCGCGGAGGCGAGTCCAGAAGGACCACAGGACTTACCCGGGCAGGCATCTCCGACTCCAGGCGAGGTCGCTTCGGGATGTGTTCCTTCTCCAAGGACCCGGGGCGGCTGTCGGGGCTATGCGACCTGGCCCTCGCGGAACCAGGAGCGTCCACCGACGCCGCCCTCGCGGGTTTTTCCTTCCGACGAAGGTCCCCGGAGGGAGAACCCCGGTCGGAGGAGCTCCGGCGACGGTCCGAGCTGGAGCCTTTCGACGCGGAGGCCTCCGACGAGGTCCGGGTACGGCTGGGGTCAGCGAAGATTCTCTCACGCTGATGCCGCCGACTTCTCAACGCCTTTGAGGACAGTTTGCTGCAGGGCCCACAGATCAGTTCCTCATGATCCGGGCCCAGGCAGCGGAGGCAAAAGTCGTGTGTGTCGGTTAGTGACATATTTCGGTCACACCGACCACACCGCTTAAACCCACTGGCAGCCATCGGGGGAAAAAGGGCCCCTGCGAGGTCAAAGGACCGGGCTGCCAGGGAAACCGAAAACGAAAGCTGACTAAGTCAGAAAAAAGGATAAAACAAAGAAGAAAATCAACTTTTTCGCGGGGACAAGACGGGGACGTCTGTAGGGCTCCGCGGAAAAAAGAAGACTGGCTAAGATGGCACCCTCGGGCGGGAAGACGACCGCGCATGCGCGCTGCAATTCCCAAAGGCTTTCTTTGAAAGCTGGGGAAAATTGCTCCGCGAGGGCTCCGTCGGCGCCGACGTCACCCATAAGTGAGGACTGACTTCCTGCTTGGTCCTGGAGAACAAGCAGGAATGTAGTCTTCACATATGGGGAGACTCCCTAGCTGAAGATGCCAGGGAGATGACCCCAGGAAGCTGCCACCTATAGTGAGGTGGGCCATACTTCCTCCCATGGATCTCTGGCATCCTACCAGGGTTGGTGGGTAGGAGTTGTATTAAGTTTGAAAGAGATTTTGAAGAACAGCCTGGCCAAAGAAGGCATCCCGATGGGAGGCTTTATCTAGGCAGTAGTGGGCTGTAAAGGTATGTACCAAAGCCCAGGTGGCTGCTCGACAAACGTCATCAATAGACACAGAGTGAAGGTTAGCCATAGAGGCTGACATGGCTCTCACATTATGAGCTATGACATGGCCTTGAAGAGGAAGACTCTTACTCTCATAAAGCAAAGGATATGAATTGTGCATTTGGATAAAGTCCTCTTGGAGACTGGAAGTCCCAAATGACTAGCATCAAAAGCAATAAAACGTTGAGACGACTTTCCATGTTGTTGTGTTCTTTGTAGATAAAAAGGCTCTTTTACAGCCCAAAGTGTGAAGGTTCTTTCTCTGCATTAGAGGCATGAGGCCTCGGAAAGAATACAGGAAGATAAATCGATTGATTTAAATGAAAAGGCGAAACCACCTTTTGCATAAAGTGTGGATGAGTTCTGAGGACAACCTTATCATGGTGAAACCTAGTGTAAGGAGGATCAGCCACTAACGCTTGCAATTCACTAAAGCGACGGGTAGAGGTGATTGCAATTAGGAAGATGACCTTCCAGGACAAAAACTTCAGGGTAGTAGTGGCTAAAGGTTCAAAAGGCGGTTTCATGAGCTGCCCGAGAACTATATTTAAATCCCATGCCATCGGTGGTGGTTTGATGGGAGGTTTTAACAACAGAAGACCTCTCATAAATCTGGATATGAGAGGAAATTGGTTGTCCATTTAGAGGCTTATAGAAAGCTATAATTGCGCTAAGATGGACTCTTACCGAATTGGTCTTTAGACCAGAATTTGATAAATGAAGTAGATTAGTATCGCTTCCAAAGGTATCACCAGGGGGTTTAACCCCTTCTGGGAACACCATATAGTGAAACGTTTCCAATTGAATTTATTTATTTATTTATTTATTTATACATCTCTTCTATACCGCCACTTCCAGCGATCAGTGGCGGTTTACAAAGTAAACAAAGTTTAATAATAGAATGCTATTATTTTACATAGAACAGGTTTAGAAACTAATTTACATAGAACAGGTTTAGAACTATTTTACATAGAACAGGTTTTTACATAGAACAAATTTATAAAAGTAAACATTCAACTATTAAATTGCAATTGAAGGCATAAGATAGTCTTGTGGAAGGTTTTCTAGAAGCCTGAAGGATATCCTTTACCTGTTGGGAAAGGTTGAGATCCTGAAGATTTAAGCTTTCAGCAACCAGGCCATGTGATGCAGGGACTGGGGATTCGGGTGCCATTGGGTCCCGCTGTCTTGGGAAAGGAGATCTGGAGCACACCCTAACTCAAGAGGCGCAGCTTGAGAGAGATGTAGAAGCAGTGGATACCACGTTTGGCGTGGCCACCGTGGCGCTATGAGGATCATACGACCTCTGTCTCTCTGAAGCTTGAAGAGCATTTTGGGGATGAGGGGAATAGGCGGGAAGGCATAGAGGAAGTCCTGACCCCAGTGAAGGAGGAAGGCATCCCTTGCCTGACAACTGTGAGCTGGAATCCTGGAACAGAACCGGGGAAGTTTGGCATTCAGTGGACTTCCAAAGAGGTCTATGTCTGGAGTCCCCCAGATGTGAAATATCTTTGTCACCTGGTCTAGGTGGAGAGACCATTCGTGAGGCAGCAGTACTCGGCTGAGTTTGTCTGCCCAAAGGTTTTGAATGCCTGGAAGATATACCACGAGAAGGTGGATTTGATGCTCTTTGGCGAGGACCCAAAGTCATAAAGCTTTGTTGCATAACAGAGTCTGTTCCGCCCTGCTTGTTCACATAGAACATGGCTCCTTGATTGTCCATTTGGACTAGGACTGTCTTGTAGCTGAGCTGGGCATGGAATACTCAAAGAGCTAAATAGATTGCTCTTAATTCTAGGAGGTTTATGTGAAGAGAACCCTCCTGTGGAGAACAGGTGCCCTGGGTAGAGAGATGATGCAGGTATGCTCCCCAACCCACCTGTGATGCATCTGTTAGGGTGGCCTGGAATAGGGGTTGTTGGAAAGGAGACCCCACTAAGAGATTCTCCAGTGATTGCCACCATTGAAGGGACAAGATCAGTCGATGAGAGTTTGATATCTTGTGTCACAGGGTGGACATAGGGCAGCCTGAGAAGGTGCAGAGCAGTGTGAATGATCACGGTGAAAGTGACAGAATAAACAGGAGAATGTTGTTTGGTTGCCAGGGACAACCTAAGCACACGTGCACAGAGCCCAGAAAGACACACCCAGAGAGCAAAGCAAGGGAGTCTGCTTTACCTAATAGAGTGCACCTGAGGGAAGGTGGAGTCAAGAAATACGCAGATAAAACAGACTACCAAACATTTGGAGATAGGGAATCCTGGAGAGAGGAGCCAAGGAGGGAATCCTGGAGAGAGGAGCCAAGGAGGGAATCCTGGAGAGAGGAATTAAAGCAGCAGAGGTCACAAGCTGAAAGGCAGCAGGGGAGCCGGTGTGAATGTTGGAAAGAGTCCAGAGACCTGTGTGGTTCTGGGAGAAGGCAACACCCTGACAGCGTGAATGTGTTTGGAAAGCAAGAAGAATACAGGAAGACTGCAACAGCAGGTACAGGGGCAAAGAGTAGGCACAAGGGCTATTTGCCATTTGAAAGGGAAGGGCCCTGGAGGCTTAGAAATAGCCATATAAAGCCCAGATATTCAGAGGCTAATAATAGCTTTTCTCCTGATTATAGAAGTGTTAAAAGAAGAGGGTTTCACTTACTTAGAAAAGCTGAAGAAATCCCTTCTCACAGTGAGTTCCCAGCTTCTAGGGAAACACCGTTACACCGGTTGCAATCAGGCACAGTTGGGCCTGGAAAGCTAGGGCAGACCCGGCAGGGACCCTATCAAAATTACCCAGCTAGCAGGTCAAACCAGGACCTGAGCTATGCATTGAGGCACCAGTGGGGGCAGGGCTCTGAAAGACATCACTCAGAGTTTGGTGATACTCCCCAGAGAGGCAGTGCTGCTCACAGGAAGAGAAACTTCTTGACTGACGAGGCAAGCCTTCCATATTTTTATTCCACGTTGGAAGTGGATAGTGGAGATACCAATGAGCAAGAAATAATGGAATATGAGAATTCTGAAGTATTAACAAATACAGAATTGATGGACTGTTCTTTCTCTGTGATAGAGCCAGAGATATCATTAAGGTAAATGTGATTTGTGTAACCTTAAATTCCAGTATACAAGTGGCAGAGCTGCAACTCTCTCCCTCTCTCCAAGCCAAGCAGTCAGTTAGGCTGTTTATTATTTACTTTTGGTTTAAAAGTTATCAGCTGAAGGAAGCTACTTTTGTTACGTAGTTATCTTTTGTTTGAAGCCAAGTGAGCTGTTAATTTCTGTTGTTTGAAAAGAAGAAACCTCAAGGGACGGGGAATAAAACCCTAAAAGAAAAGAAAGTTCTTCTGTGTGATTTATATATAGAAGCAAGGCACAACTACCACCCTCATAATAGCCCAACAATACCAGCAGTCACCGCTGGGGCGGATGAGGTGTGACACTTGTCTGACCGATGTCCTGTGGCCCGTGTCCACTGTGTGGATAGGGTCCACTGGGCTGCTCGCATGTGGAGGCGAGCATAGGGAACTACATGAAATGTGGATGCCAAGTGTCCCAGTAACTGTAGCAGTTCGAGCAGTTAGGGAGGATTTTCACGCTGCTTGAGAAGCTAGTTGCACTATGAGAAGACACCGGGCCTGTGGAAGGAAAGCACTTGACTGTCTGGTATCTAAACAGGCTCCTATGAACTCCAGAGACTGGGAAGGAACAAGTTGGGATTTTGGGAAGTTTATTACCAGTCCCAAGTATTGGAGGATTCGCATTGTGCGAGACAGTGCAGAGCTGGCTTCTGCACTTGTGGGAGCTCGAATGAGCCAGTTGTCCAAGTAAGGGAAGACGAATATCGCAGGAATGCAGCTACTACTGCCATGCATTTCGTGAAAACTCTTGGTGCAGAAGCCAGACCAAAGGGGAGAACCCTGTACTGGAAGTGTTTTCCCTTGAAAAGGAATCGTAAGAATTTCCTGTGATCTGGATGGATCAGAATATGAGTATATGCATCCTTTAAGTCTAGAGAGCAAAGCCAATCCTGACTTTGAAGGTATGGCAGAAGAGTTCCTAGAGAAATCATTTTGAACTTCTCTCGGAAAAGGTATTTGTTCAATTCCCTGAGGTCTAGAATGGGTCCGTGTCCCCCTGTTTTTTTTGGAATAAGAAAATAGGGGGAGTAGAACCCTGTACTCTGCTGGAGGATGGGTACTTCCTCTATTGCCCCTTGGAAAGAAGTGTTGAGACCTCGTGATTCAGCAGATTGTCTGCAGTGGTCTGGGAATTGAACTGCCTTAGGATTGTAGGAGGGGGCATGCTGTCAAAATGAAGCTTGTACCCCTCTCCTACAATGGACAGAGTCCAACTTTCTGCTGTTATTTGGTGCCATCTGTTGGAAAAATGACACAGCCTGCCTGGAATATTTAGGGGTTCTGAACTTCTCAGAGGCAGGAAGGCTAAGCTCTCTAGAAAGGAAAGGAGTCAAAGCCCTTGTGGGGGCTGAACCTGCGGAGCTGGTTGAGCTCATCGGGCCTTTTGGCTTCTTCTGCTGTTTAAATTGCTGTTGTCCCCTTTGGGCAACCTGACCGTGAGCTTGGCTTTGCTGGGTATAGGGCGGATAAAAAACTTCCTCTTTTTGCTGAAAGAGGGTTTTTTATAGGGTTTCTTTTTGGCTGGAGTGGCTGTAGATTTTGACAATCTTTCTAAGGTGATATTGTCAGCATCTATCTCATTAGCCTTTTCCTGCCAATTCTTGCCAAAGAGGTTTTCTCTTGTGCAAGGGATGTTGCCTAATTTATCCTGTACCCAAATCTCCAAGTCTGATGCCTGAAGCCAAGCAATCCGTCTTGCACCAATGGCAATAGCACCAATGGCAATAGAGGTTCTGCTGATGCATTCAAAGCAGTCAAAGGCTGCACGATTTACAAACTTGGAGACATCTTGAGCATGCCTGACAAGCATAAGGAAGTCTAGTCTGTCATCTGGGAGAAGTGGGCTCATAAGCTCCAAATCTCTGTGACCTCTTTGAGGAACATTCCCATATATAAAATATATGAGCTGATCCTAGCTGAAAGCATGGAAGCCTGAAAGGTTTGACGTCCAAAAGCATCAAGGGTCCTGCATTCACGACCTGGAGGATTGGATGCATGTCTCTCTGCACTTTTCATCCTACACATGGCTGACTCCACTGCCATTGAATGGTGTGGCAGCTGAGTCTTTTGAAATCCAGGACATGGTGGAACTCGATACATGGTATCAAGCCTCCTAGAATAAGGAGATGTGGTCAAAGGTGTCTCCCACATTCTGAGCATCAGATCATTAAGAATTTCATGAATGGGCAGAGTGGCTGCCTCCTTTGGAGCCTTAGGATATTGGAGAATTTCCAATTCCTTTGCTCTAGGTTCCTTTTCAGGAGCTACCGTGATTGAAAGGCCTTTGGCAACATCACGAATAAAATCCTGAAAAGACATGTCCTCCGAAGGTGATACTCTGCATTGGGGAGAAGAAGAGTCATCCTGGAGAAAAACTCTGGTACCAGCAGAACAATCAGAGTCATCGGAATCGGAGGATTCAAAGTATCTCTGATCACGATGTTCATGTAAGGCACAGTCTCGGTATCGATCGAAGTCGGTACCGAGTTGATCCGGTACCGATCTTTCAATGCCCGGCAAAAACGGCATGGGAAGAATTCCCACCGGGGCCGGTACTGTCAGTGCTGGTACCGGTATCTGTGCCGGTACTGGCATTGGTACCAGTGTCGGTGCCCGTTGAACCATCGGTTTCAACAGTACAGCAGCTGTAAGGAGAGCTGCAATACTGCGCTCGATAGCGAGGAATCTCTTGTCTATCGACGCTGCCGATGCCTGGGTGTTGGTACCGGTGAAGGCAGCTGGGACCTCTGAGCATGGCACCAGTAGTTCTGTCGAGGCCAAGGCCTCGAGAACATCCTGGAACCCCGTTGATGCTTTGTAGGCCGAAGCCTCCCACCGGGGCTGTTTTGCCGGTGTGGTTCCCTCAAGGGCAATGCCAATGCCAATGGCCTCTTGATGCTTTGAAGGAGAGCTACCCTTTGAGGACCGGCTTTTATGTTTAGTTACCTGAGATCCATGGGAGGAAGAAGAGGCTCTTGAAGACGTTGATGCAATGGACCTGGCATCCGAAGAAAAGAGGGTACTGAGCTTTGCAGCCCGGTTCTGTCTTCCTCTTTTAGTCATTCCCATACAAGAGACACACTCAGATGGCGAATGGTCAGGGCCTAAACATTTAAGACACCAGTTATGGGTGTCAGTGATGGAAATGGTACTGCCACACTTAGTGCATTTTTTTTTTAAACCACTAGCTGGTTTTTCCATCTTTAAGGAAAAATGGGGCCTAGTGTCCAAAATGGCACCTAGCACCGAAAAAGAAAAGTTTCTGAAGAGAAACAATTCAGAAAAGAACCGGCGGTACCGGTAGGCGTCGTGCCTAGGCAAACATGACCACAAGAAAACAAGATTAAAGAACAAATTTTCTGCGGTGACAGGGTATGTGTCCTGTCGGCTCCGCGGAAAATGAAGAACTGAAGAGGGACAGTTGGAAAGGCGGGAAGGCAGCGCACATGTGCTGAGGGATGCTCCCAAAGGCGTTCCTATTGGACGCTGGGGAGCGTTCCCGTGCAGGCTCCGTTGGTACTGACGATATCCATATGTGAAGACTACATTCCTGCTTGTTCCTGGAGATAAAAAGATAAATACCTAAAGGTTCATATTATTTAAAATGTATTAAAATTGCTCAATCAAAAATGGTCTAGGCCAGGGGTGGCCAACTCCGGTCCTAGTGCACCATGATCCAGCCTGGTTTTCAGATGTCCCTAATGAATATGCATGAGATATATTTGCATATAATGGGAGACTGTGGATGAAAATACACCTCATGAATATTCAATAGGGACATCCTAAAAACCAGGCTGGATTGTGGCGCACTAGGACTGGGAGTTGGCTACCCCTTGTCTAGGCGATATACAATTATTCACATAACAAAATGTCAAAACTATTAAACACAAAAGAAAAACAAAAACTACAACCAGAAGATCATCAATAAAACATGAACAAATAAAACACGATTCAAGATCTACAAAATGTCCCAACTGCCAACTCTAGGCTACCACACAATGTATTAAACTGCCAAGCTCTGATAGACTTTCCAACACTCAAGTGTATTAATAAAGCCTCACTTTAGCAAAAAAAATCAAAAGGAGGCCAACACAGGAAATGTTCTCTCTATCTTGGCATAATTCACCTTAGAACCCAATGGAACACACAGCAATGCTTCCTGAAAGCATCATAAAGCCCTTCGTGGTACATATCAATCAAGTTTTGCATGCAAGTATACTGTACATCTGTCACTAGGATCTTATCAAACATTTTTACACTTAAAAAAAAATTAGCCCTGACCTGAATGGACAACCAGTGTAAAGCATAAAGAACAGAATTAATATGATCAAGGAGACCCGTTAATACCCATCCTTCAGTACCGCATTCAGAGGAGACTCTCTTGGCTTACATCAGATACACCATTTATACTACAACCGATTTGGAGTTCAAGAGTTTGATGGTGTTGGATGCTTCGTGTTTAATGTTTATATTATGTTCCTGTGAACTGCGCTGCTGCCTAAAGCGGTATCAGCCACTTGCAGTATTCAACCTAATAAGAATAAAGGTTGCATGACCCTTGCATGTGACTCATTCTCTCTTCTCATTGAAATCTCCCCGTTTTCATGCCCTAGCTCAAGATGCAAGTTTTGACCCTACTGCTCATCTCTAGAGACTACTAATCCTTATGGGTAATATATTGTACCCTTCCCTTTGAGAAAGAGATCTCCAATTTTGAACACAGAAAGCAAGCCACATAACTGCTGCTTTTCCTCCCCCCTCTGCTACTTTAGGAAGCATAGCAGGGGGTTTTACTACTTAGTCAATTATTTACTCAACTGAAATATCTATAGAAAGACTCGCCACACTTGTATTGAACCAGAATCAGTGCAGAACTCTTGATGTCCATTATCTATGGGAAGTTGTTTGCGTACTGTAATAAAACAGTTGGAAATTAAGAAGTTTAATCTTCTCATTTGGAGGTTGATCTGGTTTAAGAGCAGTATATGTATAATATGTTCCAAAGAGAATACCACCAAGCTGAATGCCTCTTGTTCCTAGGTTCACTACATGTTATAGACCACTTAAGCATTATAGAAAGAGTGTGATGATCAGGCAATGGTGAGAGCGCATGCAACACTAGGGTAACATATAGGAAGGCAAAATCAGCAGGAAAAAAATGGAGGCGAATATACCTGTGTACTGTAAAGTTACTGGATATTTCATCTAGACTACTGTGCCTAGCTGCAGAACATACATGCATATCTAGAAGCATATAGACAAGAGATAGTACAGAGGAATACTGCCCAAATGGTTCAGTCAGCACTATAAATTACTCTGAGAATTATAAACTTAAATATGTAAAATACTGGAGGATAGGAGGGGAGAGAATACAATGCAATCAGATACCTCAAAGGTGAATTAATATAGAAGAGGAAGGGCTATGACATGAGAGTAGGTAGATTCAGGAAGAAAGTATATAATCATTTCTTTACAGAAAAGCAAAATGGTATTGGACGTCAAAAAGATTTGGGAGAATCACAGAAAGCAGTTGGAATTGAGAAAGCAGGGTAAAGCCAGATATGAACGAGGATATCAGTATTCCAATACCTAGGGAAAAAAGGGGCACTCTAGCACAGCCTGCTTCTCACTAAGGGGTGAGGGTCACCTCAGAGGAGTACATAACAAGACTGATAAAAGGGGAGGGGAAAAAAAAAAAAAAAAAAAAAAAAAGAGGATCCTGGTGGGTGCAGGAGGCAAAATGCCCCAAGACCTTCACTGTAATGACAGGGACCGAGAAAATTTGAAAAGAAGCTTGCCATGGAAGCAAAAGCACATAATAAAATCTTTTTCAAGTGTATTCATAGCAAAACACCTTTGAGGGAGTCAGCTGAACAATTAGATAATGTAGGGGTAAAAAAATGCACCAAGAGAGGGCAAGGCCATAGCAGAGAGACTGAATGAATTGTTTTGTTTCAGTCTTTACCGAATATGTAGGAAACTTACCCATGCCACAAATGATATTTAAAGGTGGTATATATCAGGGGAATTTAAACAAATCTCAATAAATTAGGAAGATGTAATACAGCTAATTGATAAACTAAAGAGCAGCAAATCACCTGGACCAGATGGCATACATCCTAGGGTGCTGAAAGAACTGAAATATGAGATTGTAGAACTACTAATAGTAATCTGTGATCTATTATTAAAATCATCTGTAGTACCTGAAGATTGGAGTGTGGTTAATGTAGTGCCAATTTTTAAAAAGGTTTCCAGAGGTGATCCAGTAAATCAAAAGACTAGTGAGCATTACATCAGTACCAGGCAAAATTATTGAAACCATTATGAAAAGAAACAAAAATTGCTGAACATGTAGATAGATACAGTAGTCATGGTTTAATGGCAGAAAGCCAAAACATGGATTTAGCCAAGGAAAGTCTCATCTCGCTAATCCCTTATATTTTTTTGAAGATGTGAACAAACAGGTAGATAAAGGCGAGCCGGTTGATATAGTGTATCTAGATTTTCAGAAAGCCTTTGACAAAATCCCTCATGAGAGACTCGTCGGGAAATTAAAAAGCCATGGGATAGGAGGCAATACACTATCGTAGATTAGAAACTTGTTGAAAGATAGAAAGCAGAGGGTAGGGCTAAATGGCCAATTTTCTCAATGGAGAAAGGTGAATAGTGCAGTACCCCAGGGATATGTGTTGGGCCTGTTGTTTTTTTAACATATTCATAAATGATCTGGAAATGGGAATGATGAGTGAGGTGATCAAATCTGCAGCTCATATCAAATTATTCAGAGTTGTTAAAAACACAAGAGGATTGTGAAAAATTGCAAGAAGACCTTGATAAATTGGGAGACTGAGCACCCAAATGACAGATGACATTTAATGTGGACAAGTGCAAAATTATGCACTTATGGAAGAACAACCCATAGTTACACGATGCAAGGTTCAAGATTAGGAACCACCACCTATGAAAAAGATTTAGGTTTCATTATGGATGATATGTTGCAGCAGTAAACAAGAAAGCAAATAGAAGCAAGGAATCATTAAGAAAAGAACAGAAAATAAAACAAAGGATATTATAATGTCTCTGTATCACTCTATGCTGTGACCACACTTTGAATATTGTGTGCAATTCTGATCACCATATTTTAAAAAGGATAAGGCAGAATTAGAAAAGGTACATAGAAGAGCGACAAAAATGATAAAGGGGATGGAAGGATATCCCTATGAGGAAATGATTAAAAGGTTGGGGCTCTTCAACTTGGAAAAGAGACGGCTGAGGGGAGATATGATAGAGGGCTATAAATTAATGAATGGAGTAGAAAAGATAAGTGTAGATCGGTTGTTTACTCCTTCAAAAAGTAGAAAGGCTAGGGGGTCACGCAATGAAGCTACAATGTAGCATATTTATGACTAAATCTGAGAAAAAAAATTTTCACTCAAAGCATAATCAAACTCTAGAATTTGTTACCAAAGGATGTAGTAAAAGCTCTTAGTGTATCTGTATTTAAAAGAAGTTTGGACAAGTTCCTGAAGGAAAAGCCCATAAACCATTATTAAAAGAGGACCAGGGATATCCACCATTTGCCCATTGGGCAAGTAGCATAGAATCTGTATAACTTTTGGAATCTGACAGGGACTTGTTACCTCGAATGGCCACTATTGGAAACCGGATACTGGGCTTGATGAACCATTGGTGTGATCCAGTATGGCATCTCTTATGTTCAGTTAAAAAAAAAAGGGTAGAGACAACATAAACGCATATGTGCCTGTATTAAATAGGCTTCTAGATCCAATCCTGGTAGCATGCAAATATAGCTGCACACATCAGCACTTACTCCAAACTTTAATACTCTTGATATCGGCCTGTGTATTGTATAAAATACATGCACATCACAAATCCATCTCATCTACCCAAGCTATGTCTCTGGAAATGCCTATAAATAGTGCACACCTAAGTACGATCCATCTGCGTACTTTATATGGATTTATACCATTGCACAGTTCTATAAAAGGCCTTTTCCTCATGTAAAACACACTTTATAAAGCTGCCCCAGTATGATTAGGTTGAATTAGAAATATATGGGTGAAACCGAGGCCACGGCGGTCAGTGTTTTTTTTTATTTTCTTTAAACTCCAGATGCAGGAGGAAATTCAGATATTAAGAAGCAATATCCAGATAGAGGCTGCCGCTGACTACAAAATCCGGATACTCAGCGGCAGTATTATTCAGGGCTACATTGAAGCCACAGAAGAAAGAAGGTAAAAGAGAGAAAAGAGAAGAGAAAGCAAGTCAGACAATGCCTGCAGCTGTCTGAGAATCCGTTTGCCCTTAGTGAGTCACTGCGGAAGAGAAACTTAACAGAGCAAAAGAAATAGAAAACAGTACTTGCAACGATCTCTCGCCAATGTATTAAAACTGTCTTAAAATTAATAAGCCAAATTCTGTATAAAATTTCTCAGCCAATGCCATTAAAGATTTTGTTGCTAGTATTTTTACATTAAAATATACATTCAAACACCTTCGCTTGTAAGTACACTGTTATGCAGAAAAGTTTGAACTCTCCCAGCTGTTAGCTTTATGGTCTACTAGTTATGATTTAGAAGTAAGGAATCAAGAAATCAGTGCAGTGTTTGCTGTCATGCAGCCCGGTTTGCCATCCAACCCACTGAAATATTCTATAACTCTAGAAACAGCTGGTTATAACTGGATCCAGAATGAAAAAGGCGATGAAAAACAAAGCTCAAGGGGACAATGGGAAATACTGCACAGGCCACCTTACTGTGCCTCTTGTCTGTTCTTTTCTACATTTATTATATTGATACGGTTCATTCTTTTCTGGAGAATCCATTTCTTGAGGGTTAAAGTCTGCATTCCCTCTCCCTCTTGACGTTTTCATTTTTTAATAAATGAGGTCTTAATAAGAAGTCAGATTCTTCCTAATTACGGGTCACAGAATCTCCCAATTTCTTCCTATGTCCAAGAAAATAAGCCCTGCAATGGTTCATCTTTCACTTCCTTCAGACTGCTGTGCCATCCAATATTCCCAGCTGATGTACTGAAACAAAATCTGCATGCATGGATTTCCTGATGTGCTGTTTAGCACTCAGGCAGACAGAACAGATTTTAGGAGGGGTGGGGGTGGTTAGCATGCCTATTAAGTAGCATTTTAGCATGCACCTGAAAACTTTCAGCAAACATGATAAACAATTGTAGCACATAAACACCATAATAATTGGTGAGAATTCAGAGATCAAATAGGTGAACAATACTAAGCAGTGTCTTCAGTTTATTACATAAGTTACAGTGTTTGTTCTTTGAATAAAGTATGTTCCCAGGTACAATCTGTTCCATTCTGTAAAAAGATAAGGCCATGCTTAGACTATAACAAAGAATTTTCTTGTATAAAAGTCAACAGCACAGAGTTAGCCTCGCTGTTATTAGCTTCAGCAATGACTGTAGAGTTCATATCTTCATTTAACTATCCCTGAAAATGAACTTGAAAGCTATTCAGTTTGAGTTTCAAGCACAAAAAAGATGCACTTTGAACTTAAATTGAGGATACATTAAATGAGACCTGCTGTGTTCCTGCAGAAACCTCCAAACATGATAGATAGGATTTTTCTGCAGAGAACACACACAGTTTTGATCTAACTGAATTTACTTGCTTCCTACTTTTTTTTTTGTTTAACTCTCAAGGCCAATCTCTTTGTAACCATCTTAAAAAACACTGATTTTAAAAGTGCAGTAAGGCTATCTGGTCCCTATTTACTCTTGTGCTCATTTTGTTTTGTTTTGGGGGGGGGGAGGGATTATTTTAGTTGCACTGGCCTTGCAGACTCAGAGATTAGAAAAAGCATGAATCTGTTATGCAGTTGCTTTCAAAATTCATCATAAAGCCCACTGGGATTAGTGATGTTATTGTTTTCAGTACTAGCATCATTTATACTATTTACTTTGCGTGAAGCGTTCAAACCACATTTACAATTCCTCTGAGGTAGATCACGTTATCATATATGAGAAGCATAGATATTGTCATAGTATGGTACTATTGTAGGGCCTAATTTACCAAAAGGCTTCTCTCCCCCCCCCCCTTTTTTTTTTTGAAGCACATGGAACAAAAGGCTTAATAAATAGGAAAATTAGTACTATAAAGCCTGGATTCAAGCATAGGCAGATGTCTAGGGAGCCAAATTTTGAATGTGCCAAATATCCAGGTCAAAGAGGAGCCTGTTCCTACTTACTTTAGAGTCATGTGCATATGCTGCTTCAAAGGGGAACCACTGTGGCACTATAGCCTTCTGCACCTCTTCTGGCTCTCCAACCTTTGTGAAAAATTGCAGGAAAACCTTATGAGACCAAGCATCAAAATGGCAGATGAAATTTAATGCCGACAAAATGCAAAATAATGCACACAGGGAAGAATAATCCAAAACTATAGAAACACAATGCTAGGTTCCACATTAGAAGTCACCAACCAGGATAAAGATCCAGATATGATCATAGATAATACATCGAAACGTCTGTTCAGTGCACGGCAATAACCACAAAAAGCAAAACAAAGAATATTAAGAATCACTAGGAAAAGGAATAGAAAATAAAAACAAAGAATATCACAATTCCTCTTTATAGCTCGATGGTGTGACTCACTTTGATCATTTTAATTTATTTAAAAAGGATTTCTATTCCACACAATAAACCTAGGCAGAGTACAAAAAGCATACACAATTTCATGCATGGTACAATTTCATGCATGGTACAATATTAAAAACACAAAACAAAAAATACCAAAAACTACAAATACTAAAAACAATAGACAAAAAAATCAGTAATAAAATAATAAATAAAAATAAACCATCTACTCTTAAGCAGTTACTATCTAACTAAATTGCTGCATATGCCCATTTGAAGAGATAGGTCTTAAGATACTTCCTAAATATTCCTATATCAGACAAAAGGCATATCTCTACCGGAAGCGAGTTCCAGAGCCTAGGTGCTTCCATTGAGAACATCCTTTGCCTAAACTCATAAGAGTGAACGTCACGAAACAGCAATTCCAATCGATGAATAGTTTGAGAACGCAAAATGCGTGGCAGGCAATAAATTCTCAAAACTGTTGCAAAAGTAAATAAAATTGTGTGAAATCCTCGACTCCATATCTCAAAAAAAGATATAGCGGCATTAGAAAAAGTACAAAGAAAGCTGACCAAAATAAAAGGGATGAATGACTCTCCAGTAGGGAAAGGTTAAAGAGGTTAAGGCTCTTCAGTGTGAAGAAAAGAAGGCTGAGGGGGAGATATGATTGAGGTCTATAAAATCTTGAGTGGAGTGGAACAGGTAAATGTGAATCAATTGTTTACTCTTTCAAAAAAAAAAATAGGATTAAAAGACAGGCCATGAAGCTACAAAGCAGTATATTTAAAACAAATAGGAGAAACTAATTATATGTTAAGAAACAGAATTTAAGCTTTGGAAATCATTGGCGGAGTATGTGGTAAAAGCAAGTAGTAGAGATTAATTTAAAAAGAGTTAAGACAAATTCCTGGAGAAAAAGTCCATAAACCATTATTAAAAATGAAGAGAAACACACTGCTTGCTTGCTTATTATATAATTTGTTATACCACTATAAGCACAGCAAAGTGTCATCAAAGGGATTCAGAAAACACAAAATTAAAATATACTATAAAACATGGAAACATGATGGCAACAAAAGACCACATGGCCTATCTAGTCTGCCCTTCCATATCGACCACTATAAAACTGTCCCCTTGTTTCCTTTAGAGATCCTCTGTGTTTGTCCCATGCTTTTTTGAATTCAGATACTATCCTCATCTCTACCACCTCCACTGGAAGACTATTCCACGCATCTACCACTTTCCGTAAAGAAATAATTTCCACATATTAATTGTACATAGTTTGAAAAAATACGATGTTCCATGTAAAACCATGTTCATTATGTTAATTGTAAACCGCCTTTGATCTTGGGAAAAAGCGGTATAGAAGAAAAGCATAAATAAATAAATAAAATAAATAAATATTACTCCGGAGTCTATCCCTTTTCACCCTCATCCTATGTTCCCTAGTAGCAGAGCTTGCTTTCACGTGAAAGAGGCTCTCCTCCTGTGCATTTGAGATGTTTGAATACCCCCATGGCATAATCATAAAGTATACATAGTAAGATCCTTAAGTCTGTCTTCATATGCTTTATAACGAAGACCACTAACCATTTTAGTAGCCACCCTCTGCACCGACTCCAACCTGCTTATATCCTTTTGAAGGTGCAGTATCCAGAATTGCACACAATACTCCAAATGAGGTTGCACCAAAGACTTATACGGAGGCACTATCATCTCCTTTCTTCTGCTGGCCATTCCTCTCCCTATGCACCCAAGCTTCCTAGCTTTCGCCATCGTTTTTTCTATCTATCTGTTTAGCTACTTTAAGATCAGACACAATAAATGCCCAGGTCCAGCTCTTCTTTTGTGGACAGATGTTCTTCACCCCCTACACTGTATTGCTCCCTTGGACTGCTGCAGCCCAAATGCATGACCCCACATTTTTTAACATTAAATCTCAGCTGCCAAATTCTAGACCATTCTTCAAGCTTAGCTAGATCCCTCCTCATGTTATCAATACCTTCCTGGATGTCTACTCTATTGCAGAGTTTGGTATCATCTGCAAAGAGGCAAACCTTACCCGACAGCCCTTCCGCAATATCACTAACAAAAATGTTAAAATCACAATAAGAAAAGGACAACAAAAAAAAAACACAAAAAGGTAAAGAACAAGTAGTTCAACATCTTCCAGTATATACAGACAAATAGCAAAATCAGAATACATTATGAAAGTCTCCTATTAAAAGTGATCACTGTAGACATTTTGAAATAGCTCTATGTTAGAAAGGGAATTGAGTCAGAAAGGATTCAAGTTTTGCAGGAAACAAAATTTGCTGTAGAATCTCTATGGATTGAAATTCCATGTAAAAAGGGGAAGGTGATGGCAGTGGGGGTGTACTATCGATCGCCTGGCCAGAATGACCAAATGGATGATGAAATGCTCAAAGAAATCAAGGAAGCTAACAAAAGTTACAGCGCATTAATAATAATGGGTGATTTCAATTACCCCGGTATTGACTGGGTCAGTGTCACGTCAGGACATGCTAGGGAGATAAAGTTCCTAGATGAAATAAATGACTGCTTCTTGGAGCAGCTGGTTCATGAACCGACCAGAGGGGAAGCCATATTAGACCTAGTCCTTAGTGGAACACCAGATCTAGTGCAAAAGATAAGGGTGTTGGGGCCACTTGGCAATAGTGATCATAGCATGATCGCATTTGATTTAATTAGTGGAGGAGGGATAGTAAGGAAATCCAGAATACTACGTTTTAACTTTCGAAAGGGAGACTATGATAAAATGAGGAAAATAGTTAAGAAAAAACTAAAAGGAGCAGTTGCAAAGGATAAAGACTCACATCAAGCTTGGGTGTTGTTGAAAAATACGATCTTGGAAGCCCAGCCCAGACCAGATGTACTCCACACTTTAAGAAAACACTGATTTTAAAAGTGTGGAGGATTTTAAAAGTGGAAGGAAGTCCAAAAAACTGCCAGCATGGTTTAAAGGTGAGGTCAGAGAGGCTCTTGCCAAAAAAGCATCTTTCAGGAAATGGAAAAAAAGAGCCAAACGATGAAACCTGGAAACAGCACAAGCACTGGCAGGTCAAATGCAAGGCATTGATAAGGCAGGCAAAGGGAGAATTTGAGAAGCTTGCTGCGAAAGCAAAAATGCAAAATAAAGACTTTTTCAAGTACATTCGTAGCAAAAAACCTGTGAGAGAGTCAGTTGGTCCATTAGATGATAGAGGGGCTAAAGGGGCACTAAGAGACGACAAGGCGATAGCGGAGAGACTAATGAATTCTTTGCTTCGGTCTTTACTGAGGAAGAAGATGTAGGGATGTTACCCATGACTGAAGTGGTATTTAAAGGTGCGGAAGAATTGAAGGAAATATCGATACATCGGGAAGATGTATTACAACTATTAGATAAACTGAAGAGTAGCAAATCACCTGGGCCGGATGGTATACATCCAAGGGTGTTGAAAGAACTGATATATGAGACTGCAGACCTGCTATTAGTAATCTGTCAATTTTCATTAAAATCATCTGTAATACTTGGAGTGGAGGATCGTCAATGTAACGCCAATTTTTAAAAAGGGTTCCAGGGGTGATTTGGAAAACTACAGACCAGTGAGCCTGACGTCAGTACCAGGAAAAATGGTGGAAACCATCATAAAGAACAAAATTACTCAGCATGTAGATAGTCATGGCCTAATGGGAAACAGCCAACATGGCTTTAGACAAGGAAGATCTGGTCTTACTAATCTGTTATGTTTTTTTGAAGGTGTGAATAAACAGGTGGACAAAGGTGAGTCGGTTCATATAGTGTATCTGAACTTTCAGAAAGCCTTTGACAAGGTCCCTCATCAGAGACTTTTGGCAAAAATAAAGAGTCATGGGATAGGAAGCAGTGTACTATTGTGGATCACGAACTGGTTAAAAGATAGAAAGCAGAGGGTAGGGCTAAATGGCCAATTTTCCCAATAGAGAAAGGTGAATAGTGGTGTACCCCAGGGATCTGTGCTGGGTTCGCTGCTTTTTGACATATTCATAAATGACCTGGAAAAGGGAATAACGAGTGAGGTTATCAAATTTGCAGATGACACAAAACTATTTAAAGTTGTTAAAACCCAAGAGGATTGTGGAAATTTGCAAGAGGATCTTGATAATTGGAAGACACGGCATCAAAATGGCAGATGAAATTTAATGTGGACAGGTGCAAAGTTATGTACCTAGGGAAGAACAACCCAAACTATGGTTACACGATGCAAGGTTCCACATTAGAAAGCACCACCCAGGAAAAAGATTTAGGCGTCATTGTGGATAACATGTTAAAACCCTCGGCCCAGTGTGCAGCGACAGCCAAAAGAGCAAATAGAATTCTAGGTATCATAAGGAAAGGAATGGAAAATAAAACAAAAGATATTATAATGCCTCTATATCGTTCCATGGTGAGACCGCACCTTGAATATTGTGTGCAATTCTGGTCGTCGTATCTTAAAAAGGATATAGCGTTATTAGACAAGGTTCAGAGAAGAGCCATCAAAATGGTAAAGGGAATGGAAGGATGCTCCTATGAAGAAAGGCTAAAAAGGTTAGGGCTCTTTAACCTGGAAAAGAGACGGCTGAGGGGAGATATGATAGAAGTCTATAAATTAATGAACGGAGTGGAACGGGTAAATGTAGATCGATTGTTTACGTTATCAGAATATAGAAAGACTAGGGGACATGCAATGAAGCTACAGGGTAAACTATTTAAGACTAATAAAAGAAAATATTTTTTCACTCAACGTGTAATCAAACTTTGGAATTTGTTATCTGTGGATGTAGTAAAGGCTGTTAGTGTAGCTGGGTTTAAAAAAGGTTTGGACAATTTACTGCAGGAAAGGTCCATAAACCATTATTAAGAAGGGACCCAGGATATCAATGCTTGACCCAGTACAAGCATTGTGGAACCTGTGGCTTTTGGGGGAACTGCTAGGTACATATGACCTAGATTGGCCACTGTAGGAAACAGGATACTGGGCTTGGACCTTGGTCTGACCCAGTATGGCATATCTTATGTTCTTATCTTATCCATTCGCCCAGTAAGAAAAGGAACTGCAAACGACAAACCTGTCAACCTCCTACAGACCCATAGCCAGCCTCCCATTCATGGCTAAAGTGCAAAAAAAAATACTACTCCTCCAGGATCACATAGACTCACACTTCCCACTTGATCCAACCATATGGATTTAGACCTCACCATGGAGTTGAATCCCTCTTAACTGTGCTAGTGGATAACTTAACAAAGGGCACTGAAACCCAACACAGGATTTATACTGATCTTCCTTGATATCAAAGCAGCATTTGACTCCATATCACATAACCTAATAATTCTGAGACCTCAAGCAAATCAGACTAGGAGACACCCCACTGACCTGTTTCAAATCCTACCTATCGACAGCTACAAGCCAAAATTGGCACTACAAAATCAGCATCATACATCCAACATCAAGGAGTCCCCCTCAAGGTTCTGTCCTCTCCTCCCTAATATTCAACATCTTCCTCCAGCCAATCTGCGCAGTCATACAGGCACACAACATCCTATACCATATATATGCAGATGACGTTATGATATATGCTCCCATCAATCACCCACATTAAAAAAAAATGTTTCACCTCCAACACTCACTAGCTCACAGAACACATGTCTATAGACCTCAATAAAACAAACAAAAAAATGTCTTATACATCTCTCCAGAGACAGCAGCTTCATCCCACCTACCACTATAATGGTCAAAGGAACCCAATTACAAGTAAAGCATGAAGTACATTACCTGGGAATCACCCTGGATCAGCATTTTTCCTTCTCATTCCACATCAGCAAACTTCCCACAACTTGACAAATGCTTGGAGAACTGTGCGAAAGTCGAGATGGGTTAGGAGTGGTTTGAGGTGTTGGACTGTCTTGAGCTTGTAGTAGATGCTTTTGGTGATTTGCATTTGTCAAGTTGTGGGAAGATTACTGCAACCTCATCTTCCAAGGCCTACCAAAGTCAACAATCCACCCACTCCAACTTGCTCAATACCGCAGCCTGCTCCCTCTGCAATACCCACAAAGCAGAATACCTACTCATACAACTACACTGTGCCTATTGCCGAATGCATAAAAAATAAATCCATCATCACGATCTTTAAAGTTATTGGTGGCCTATCAGCCATCCACTTCCACTCACTAATAAATAAGACACCTGAAAACCGAAACAGACGAACTAGCTCCCTCAACACTACGAATACCAGTGCTATACACCAAAACCAGCTCCACCACATCAAAGAGGGCCTTCTCCCTATTCGCACTGACCCTCTGGAACTCAATCCCTGATAGACAACCTATTTGCCACAAAGGACGTACTAGCCTTCAGAAGACTCAGCTGTTTACAACCTGCTTCTACAAGGACATTACATAACCACCTAACATGCAATATCCACGACCTTCCTCCTCTTATTCCCCTCTCCCCCTTATTCAACCCTTTTGTTCCGAATACTCCAAGTTGATTACCCGCTATAAATATATCAACATGTTATTATCCTCCCTCACAATATTCATCCCCCTATATTACGCATACTCCAAGTTTATTACCCTGTTATACCATTCTGTTATAATGTAAACCACTTTGACAATAGGATAAAGCAATATATCATGGAGTTATTTTGACCCAGAGACAGACAGACATTCTTGTTTCCTTTTGTATAACTCTTTCCAACGTCTGTTTTCAAGTCACTTCACTGGCTCCCTATCAGTTTCTGCATCCAACTCAAACTTCTTCTACTGACCTACAAGTTCATTCATTCTACCTTTCCTCTATCTCACTCTACACTCCCTGCTTGGGAACTCCGCTCCTATAGTGGTTCCCTTTATCTGTGCCCTTCTCTACTATTGCCAACTCCAGACTTCATTCATTCCATCTTGGTGCTCCAAATGCCTGGAACAAACCAACTACCTTAGTCCATGCCCTATTCAAATCCAGGCTAAAAACCCACCTCTTTGAAGCTGCTTTGGGATCCTGATGTTCCTCACTCTCTTGTCCACTACCTACCATACTCAGGTCCCTAGTTTCACTATGTGTTTTGCCTTGATAAGATTGTAAGCTCTGATGAGCAGGGACTGACTTACATTGTAGCCTTATACAAGATGGTACAGCAGGAGCAAGCAAGCAATGCTCTCGCTCCATTGTAAAGGTACTATGAGGGGGGGGGGTTTCGGGGCCCACTAGGCCACTAGGATTATTTTTAGTTGGGTGGGAAATATCGGCGCTGCTGGGTCACCAGAGATTTGGTTTCTGTCGGGGGCATTGAGATATTGGCGCTTTGGCTGGTTACATAATCCTCTATGGGTTTCTCTGCATCAGGTGCAGACAATATTAGCATACCATTTTTAAAACGTACAACTCATTTGCCTATAATTTAAATATGCTTGGCATTACTGTGTGTGTGCGCTTGCTTTTCCTTTGCTGTTTATGCACGTGTCCGAACTCGTGCTTATAAGTTGCGTTATCTTCACGCAAAGGGCACGTTGATTTTTCTGCACTGGCCCGATACTTTGGTCATCAATGATGCATGAACAGCATGGAGAGCAACTAGATCTGGGCATAGAGGCAGAGAATCTTGTGACGGATAAAGAGATTTAGGAAGAATGCCATATACCACGTATAGTGGCTTGTTCTTAATATTTTACCAATTGTTGCCTTTCCTGAGTTTCTCTGTCTCTATTGATGTCTGTCTCAAGTGTTGTCAAGTCTACAAAAAAAGAGCAATCATGCATCAGACTGGAACAGAGCATGGCATGGGCATGCGACTTTCTGCGTGAATGGGCACGATAGGAGTCTAACAGCTGATGCAGAAAAGGGCACTAGGGTTTCCACACAGGGTAGCTCTGCTTTAGCACAAGAACAAGTTCTGCGCACAAGCTGTGTACAAAGCCTCATGCACACGACAATGCGTAGCTAATGAAGCAATTAGTTATGCACTGCAGATGCTAAAAAAAATGCAGAGAAGACCAAAAGGCTGAGCTCAAGGCTGGAATTTTAATTGGAGGTCTGAGAAGATAAAAGGTTTAGCTCATGAGTCTGCAGTAATGACAATTTCTTGTATATCTTGAGCATATAGCACCTGCAACCTTTTTCTGGCTTTGCTGAAGGGAGTGATGACCCCCCCCCCCCGACACCCCCCTTCCCCCCCACCACACACACACAAGGCAGGGGACGTGTGCTGGAATGCTATCTGGTGCATGAACATGAAAATTCTGTGTAGAATAATATCACTGTTTAAGAACTCATATTATTCTGAGCAGGACTTCTGCACAGCATGTTGCTGTATGTATTCACCAGATAGCATTCCAGCACATGTTCATTAGTGCCAAACTGTTTTTTTGGTGCACACGATATAGGTGCTGCTAATGTCTGGCTTGCTCTCCTTGTTTAGTGCAGACTTTGTGCACACCTTATTTGCATGTTGTTTTGCTTACAGCATCAATAAGCAAAACGTCTGCATTAAGCTTCCTTTAGGAAATCCCATGCTAAGCTTTAGCACACCCCATGCTGAGCTTTAGCACGGGGCTCTAATGCAGGAATATCTGCTGCTATCAGTGTGCCAGGGCAGTTTCTCCAAATGGGTTAGTTTTGCGCTTACAATGATAGCCATGAACTTCACTTCTAAGCCACAATATGTGGAATATGATCTTAGTCTATCAAATTTACCGTTAATAGAGGGGACTGAACCATTTCTTCTGGCAGTACCTGCTGTTCTGAGCCTCGGCATTTGGGCAGCATCGGCAAGGGTTGGCCTGTGCAGGCAGTGGAGTTGGCAGCCCAGTCTTCCTCCTGTGACATCAGTGCTAGAGGCCCTCTGGAGCTATATTAGCTGGTCCAGCAGCCCTTGGGCCACGGCCCAAAGGGGCATGCCCAAAGGAGCAGGTCACACCCCTTGGGTGCCCATTTAATGACCCGATGGTGACTTGACAAGGGAGCAACGAAGAATCACTGTTGAGCAATTTCAGGTACTTGGTGTTTGAGTGGTTGCAGTGTTGTTTCGTTACCCCTGTTTTAAATGAATAAACGGAAAATTAAACCTGTTGCTAAGGTGCCACCCTCTACTGAGGCTGCGGTTAAGATAGGTTGGTCTATGAACAGAGTGAAATATTTATCCAGTTGGCCAACTATCTCGCCTGAAGGGGCATCGTTGAGTTCAGCGGAGGCCCATCGAGCCCTCATCCTCAGTTATCTACTGGTTTATTTGAGGGCTCTTCAGAGCAGACAGTGCCTTCTTTTGTGCCAGGTCCTTTGCCTAAAGCGGTGATGTTATCCTCGGGGAGAGCCTGTAGAAGGGGTTACCTTAAAAGATGTTTGGACTGCCATCTTCAAGACACTCGAAACTGTCTAGTTCTGTGGCGTCTTTACATTTATTTTCCAGGTTTCGGTTAAGAAGTTTCAGGAAGTTAATGCTTAGTGTAGTACTTGCATCGTGCCAAAGAGAGCTTCCTTCTGGAGTTCATAAGATGTAACATGAATAGGTAGTTCTTGGTACTTCATGATCTTCTTCCTCTCCATGTGATTCACAGAATGATTACTTGAACAGACACCTCTATTATCAATGCCATTCTAGTGTTTTTCTCCTTTACCACTATGTCAAGTTTCCTTGCATCCAGTTTCTTATCTGTTGGAATGGGAATGTCCCACGTGATCATAATCTCTTGATTCTCTAATTCTCTTAGGGTCATGATCCCAGTATTTTTCAGGCACAATGATGTAGTAGTATTTACAGTTTCCAATGTATGAAGCATACTACTTTGTTGTGCCTTTCTGTATGGAACTTTTCACAGCCAGTTATGAGGCAAGTCACTGTTTCCAGCTCTTACAGAATTAGCATATGTCTGTTTTACCAGTTTTCTCAATACTCGCTGTAAACCATCTCATCCGTAATCCACTGTCATGGGCTGTAACTACAAATCTCTCATCCTTCTGTTTCAGTACACCTCTCCTTAGCCATTCATATGTCCGTTCTTGGTTGACAAAAGGGTTCCTGGAGTAACACTCTGTAGTTCCCACTGTATTTGTGCATTTGCCATTTGTTTTTCCTTGTTTCCTGATCTAATTCTTTTGTTTTGCAAATTCTGTTGCTTCCTTTCCTGTGTGTGCTTGCAGATTCTCACTCATTCCTTCTAGTTTCGGAACGCTTGTCCAAGTTTGACAATGAAGACAGATTCTGGACATTTACTTTCATATTCAGTACTTTTTGCTTATTTGGATCCGATGATGCTATTAGGTAGGCCTGGAGTTCTATAATAGTAGCTCTAAGTGTAGCCCAGCTCTATGAGGCCTAGCCCTCCTATAGCTCTAGGTATATACAGCATTGCTATACACAGATTCTTGTAAATTACTTCATGGGCACGGAGGAGTTTTCTTGTTCACACATCAAGTTTTTCAAGATCTTTAAGAGGCCAGTCTACAATCCCAAAACTGAGAGTACAGGAATTGCCAGCTGATTGATGACTTGTATCTTATTCCATGATGTTAAAGCATTTTTCAATAATGATTTTAATCTTCTATAGTATTTTTTACTGATGTTTTCTCTTCATAAACTTCTGCTCAATTATCATTCCTTCCTCTACTGCAAGATATTTATATACGGCTTCCCTTTTGAGTTCCTTGATGTCACAGCCCTCAGTTAGGGAGATGTTTTTAGTTTTGCTCAATTTTCCTCTAAAAAAAAAAAAAAAAGAGAAGTTGCCTTAGCACACTTGCCAAGGCCAAAAGTCATCCCAATGCCACCAGAAAAGCTTCTCACTACACGGAGTTGCTCTACTAATTACTGATCACTGAACTGTAGAACTTCAGGTTGTCTACAAATAGTAAATGAGATGTTACCTTCTTTAGGATTCAGGCTAAACCCATTTCCCAAGGAGCTGATGAGAGTACTCATTGGATTAAGCACTATATAAAACAGAAATGGTGAGAGAATCTCCCTGAAATATTCCTCTATGGATCTTGATATTAGGAATGAGGTACTGACCATCTTCATATTTCAAAAATAGACCAGTTTGCCACACTGTCATGGTGAACTTAATAAATAAACTGAGCACCCCCCCCCTAGGGATGGAACCTAAAGTTACTGATTGGGTTAGAAATTGGTTTAGTGGGAGGCAACAAAGGGTATAGATAAATGGATGTCACTGAGGAGAAGGAGGTTACCAGTGGTGTGCTGCAGGGATCTGTCTTTATCCGATTCTTTTTAACATCTTTGTTAGTGATATTACAGAAGGGCTGTCAGGTAAGTTTTGCCTCTTTATGGACGATACCAACATCTGCAATAGAGTAGAAACCCAGGAAGGAGTAGATAACATGAGGAGGGATCTAACTAAGCTTGTAGAATTTGGCAGCTGAAATTTAATGCTAAAAAAAAAAAAAAAAAAAAAAAAATGCTGGGCCATGCATTTGGGCTGCAAAAAAATCAAAGTACAGTGTAGGGGTGAGCTACTGCTCTCCACAAAAGAAGAGCGGGACCTGGGCGTAATTGTATCTGATGATCTTAAAGTAGCTAAACAGGTAGAAAAGGTGACAATGAAAGCCAGAAGGATGCTTGGGTGTATAGGGCGAGGAATGGCCAGCAGAAAAAAAAAAAAAAAAGGGGGGGGAGGTGATAATGCCTCTGTATAAGTCTTTGGTGCAATCTGATTTGAAGTATTCTGTGCAAATCTGGAGACTGCACCTTCTAAAGGATATAAGCAGGTTGGAGTTGGTGCAGAGGGTGGCTACTAAAATGGTTAATGGCCTTCGTTATGAAGCACATGAGGTCAGACTTTAAGATCTTACTATGTATAATTTAGAGGAAAGGTGGGCTAGGGGTGCTATGATAGAGATATTTAAATACATCCATGGCACAAATGTACAGGAGGATCTCTTTCAATTGAAGGCAAGTTCTGCTATGAAGGGACATAGTATGAGAGTGAAAGGGTATAGACTCAGGAGTAATTTGCAGAAATATTTCTTTACGGAAAGAGTGGTAGATGTGTGGAATAGTCTCCCAGTGGAGGTGGTGGACACGAGGACAGTATCTGAATTCAAAAAAGCATGGGACAAACACAGAGGATCTCTAAAGATAAAAAGAGGACTATTGTAGTTGATATGGAAGGTCATATGAAAGAAACATTATGACAGAAAAAGACCACATGGCCTATGTTTCTTTTCTATCAAGCCAGGATTCATCTTATACATTTCAAGGCAATATTATCAAAGAGCATGGAATGCTGTCAAAGGCTCTCTTATAATCAGTCCATGATATACTGAGTTTTCTGTGCTTTGAAGGCCGCGTGGTGACCTCAACCAGAAGAGTGGAATGAGCAGCAGTATTGCAGTGGCATGCAGGTTATACTGGTGGGGTACCAGGTAGTAAAATGAGGGGATAGCTCAGTTTTAAGGATTAGCAAGGCATGGGTGGGAGCAGTGGAGAGAGAAGAATAGAATGAAACAAAAAAAAAAAGGGAGGATAAGCAAATTAGTATCATTTGAGCACCAATGGTGCAGATATTCAGTGAATTCATGAACACACAACACAATTACCACATCCTGTTCAGGAAAAAGAGATTCACCACTGGAAAACAATGCTTCAAGGGACAAACCCCACTTTCTTTGGATCCCCTTCCCTCTAAACTTCTTAGGAACTCTGTCAGAGCTTTAGCCTGTCATGTGCACGATGGAGTCTAGCCTCCAATTTAGCCTTCCTGAGGTTCGGAAGAAAGCTGTAGTTAAGCCACTGTTGAAGATAAAGAATCCTGATCCATCTCTTTCTGAGAATTAAGGACCAGCGTGTAACCGAGCCTATATTCCTAGACAAAAAGGAGGTGCTGCATCCTAGAGACCGTCAGGTTTCCAGAGACAGCATAGTATGGAGACTACTTTCATGGTGATAGTCAGTGAAATTAGACGGCAGCTTGATAGTGGAAAGACCATATTGATAATCTCTTCAGATCTTTCTTCCACTTTTGATTTAGTTAATCATAATCCAAAATTTATACATCTTTCAGATATAGGATTAAGGAGGGATGGTCCTTTTGCAGTATTCCTCCTTTCTGATCGATCTTTCACAGTCACCTATAATATGTATATTTTCACTCCAGCTCTTCTTTAATGCAGGGTACCACAGGGATCAGTCTTATCCCCAGTCCCTACTAACATACTTGTGAGTTTTTTGTCATTGGTAATGCAGTCTTTAGGGATATGTGGTTTACTTTGCAAATGATGTACAGTTGACAACATTTGTGGATCCAGACTGCCCCATTCTTTCTCCAATAATTACACAGTAAAAGTAGCGTATGATGGCAGATAAAGACCAGCAAGGTAGCCAGAGACAGAGTTGGCACCTGCCACTCCATGCGAGGCACTTCCCCTCTATTCCTTTGCTTAAGGCTGTACCTGCCGCTCCAGGCAGGTTCCCCCTCTCTGTCTATGAAGTTATTCCATTTGCTTTGATTCCATCCTCTTGCTATGTAGTGAATGTCTTTGTCTGCCCCATGCTTTTTTTTTTAATTCATTGTCTGTTTTTGTTCCCACTGCCTCCTTCAAGAGGGCATTTCAGGCATCCACCATCCTTTCCATGAAAAAGTATTTCCTTATGTTGCTTTTACTTGCATCTCCTTGCAGCTTCATTTCATGTCCTCTAGTTCTATAGCTTCACACCCTGCTGCTCTTTCAAAGACGGAGATTGTTTCATATCTTAATCCAGAACATGGAACTTAAAGGATCTGGTTTTCCTTCCCAGTTTCATCACAGATCAGGCTGGGTTAAAAAGCAGGCAGCTTGCAGAAGAACCAGAGGTGTCCTGGTTGGAGAGTAGCCAGTTGAAGCCGAATCTACAGAAATCAAAAGCCATGTGGCTGTCAGACTGTACAGACCTTCTAGATACAGCCCTGAGGCTAGCAGGGGCAACACTGCAGGAGCTTCAACACCAAAAAGGGAAAGCTTGCTCTACTACAGATTGCTAAGAAGAATTTCTTCTTATTTTGTTCACCTGGGGGTGCAGACATTTCCCTTTTCACATCTTACTGTATAGCCCTTGCCCAGCTAACATTCAGCTTCCCAGTTAGGTCTTAAGGCTTTGGCTTTTCATGATCACTGGCCGCTGAATACCGTCACTACCTGGATAGCTTCACAGTTATCCAGACAACCCGGATATTCAGCGTCAGTGGCCAAAGGCATTGAATATCCAGGTTTTGGTTTCGGTGTCAACGGCTAGCTGTCATCTCTGAATATGAGGCATTTTGTATTTATTCCACACCAATTTCATTTCATGGCTGAAACAAACTAATGCAAATGTGCACTGAAATTATTGAAGCCAGCTGGACACGTATGCTCAAGTATGGAATCTGTGAGTTGCACTTTGGAGAGTTTGGGGTTTTTTGTTTAATTTGTTTTGTTCTGGCATGCAATCCTTGCCAAACCACACAAGATCCAACCTAATCATGCTGAAAGAAGAATCTTGTGCTGGAAAAGAAAAAAAAATTGCTTTATTAAATGGACTATCCCTATGATGACATTTCTGCTTAAAAAAAAAAAAAAAAAAAAGGTTAGAACAACATTTCTGTAGTCCATATTCACAGAAAAACTAAAAGCACTGTACATTCACTGACGGCCAAAAGGGAAGTTTTACAAATATAATATATTTGTAGCACTTTTCCAGCTTTCTATAAAATTTGAAGCACACCAGTACACACATCATATTGCAAACATTCGGAATCCCCCAAAGGCATTTTCTATGAAAAACAGCAGCAAGAAATCCAAGGGGTTATAAGGAACTCAAACGTCATGTACAGAACTCATAGCACTAGAGCAAATATCTTCAGCATGTAATACAGTAAGGTACACAGAAACTAAATATTGATACTAAGGGCACTGCCATCATCACTTCGGCATTACTTCTTGTTCTCCAGCTACCCAGACCGTCAACCCACTGAGTCCTGTTCTCAGTTGGGCTCAGCTGTAGAAAGCAAACCACAGGATTATGAACTGCAAAGCAGCATACAGATGTCAGCTAGGATCTGACGAGAGTTGGGGGAAGAACAGCAGTGAAAAAGCTTTTTTTTTTTGCACCAAAGATGTTAAGAGAAGGAAAAAAAAAACACCTTTTATTTGGTATGCTTGCTCACATCATTGAGTGAGCAATCACGCGGAGAAAAACATGTTATCTAAGGTGCACTACTGGTTTAATAATGTAAGCCCCATACTCTATTAAAAATTCAAATCTCTGTAGACAGATCTCAAAATTACTTTACTTT
This sequence comes from Ichthyophis bannanicus, assembly GCA_033557465.1. Classification (NCBI taxonomy): domain Eukaryota; kingdom Metazoa; phylum Chordata; class Amphibia; order Gymnophiona; family Ichthyophiidae; genus Ichthyophis; species Ichthyophis bannanicus. The sequence continues at coordinate 57,351,639 of CM066047.1, read as the reverse complement.
CAAAGCAGTAACTCATTTAGAAAGATAAATGCATTTTTCCTAGAAAAGAAAAAAGGTGCCAATACTCCTATGCAGGGCTCTTTCATCAATACAGAGGACAAGGAGTCAATTTTAGCAGGCAATGAAAAAGGTGCCAGAACTCCATACCACTGCGCACTCCCTCAAAAATGCCCAGAGAAAGATCAAATAAAATCTCTACCGGTCAATTTTCCTGCCACAATCAGAGAGCTCACTACACTGATTTTTAAACATGGTTTCCAAAGAGAAACAGAAAATCATTTCTGCAATGTCTAACTGTACGAGCATGGATTTTGTGCACAAGAGTTTCTATTCTCAAAGCAATAAAAAATGCATATTCACGTTTCACATGAACTAACATTTGCAGCAGACTTGTCTTAAACTGTGACCTTACCATGATGAAAGTTTGGGGTCACAAGCCTCCTGGATCCCTGAAGATAGTTCTCAGTACTAATCACACCCTCCTTGTCATCTTACTTCTTTTGCAAGCCTCCTGACACGACACAAACATCCACTAGACTTTACTCCTCAAAAGCCAGTTCTCTCTCAGCCCAGATGGAAGTAATTGTTTCAAATTGCTTTTTTTTTCCTGGGCCTGACTTTCAAGCTATTTACATTTTAAAAAGGACAGAAAATAGGCTGGAGCCACTAGTAATTCAGGATGGTCCACTGAATAGCCTATACATCAATTCTTCCCAATCTTTTATATACAGTAATATGGCTCCATTTTAAATATTTAAAATTGACCTGTCCCCAAATGACGATAAAAACAAAATAGCAGACCCACTCCTCCCCAGCATAAAGGCAGCAGCAGCGGCTGCAGCCAACACAAGGCCTTTTCTGTTAGCGCGTGTTCACAGATCCTAACACAGCGATGGCGAACCTATGGCACGCGTGCCAGCTGTGGCACGCGAAGGCCTTGCAGCTGGCACGCGGGAAGGTCCGCAACCAAGATATGCGGCATTAAAAAACAAAACAAAAAAAAACCCTGCCGCTGCCGGGGCCGCCGCGGCAGAATCGAGTGTGCCGCGGGGCCCCCCCGCCCAGCAGAGCCTGCCCTCCGTCCCCGGTATCACCTCTCTCAGCTGCCTCCAGTCACACGTGCCGGCTTTCAGAGCGCGAGGGGAGTTTCTCCCTCGCTGCTCTGTTAAGCCCGCGGGGGCTGATGGAAGTTCCCATCAGCCCCCGCGGGCTTAACAGAGCAGCGAGGGAGAAACTCTTCCCTCGCGCTCTGAAAGCCGGCGCGTGTGACTGGAGGCAGCTGAGAGAGGTGATACCGGGGACGGAGGGCAGGCTCTGCTGGCGGGGGGGCCCCGCGGCACACTCAATTCTGCCGCGGCGGCCCCGGCCCCGGCAGCGACAGCTTTCTTTGTAAAAAAAATTTCGCTGGGGGGGGGGGTTAGGAGTGGTAATGGCTGGGGGGGGTTAGGACTGGTGATGGGCTGGGGGGGGCTAGGACAGGAAATGGGCTGATGGGGGGATAGGACAGGAAATGGGCTGATGGGGGGTTAGGAGTGGTGATGGGCTGGGGGGGTTAAGAGTGGTAATTGGCTGGGGGGGGTTAGGAGTGGTAATGGCTGTGGGCTGTTGGGGGGTTAGGACTGGTGATGGGCTGGGGGGGTTAAGAGTGGTAATGGCTGTGGGCTGTTGGGGCTAGGACTGGTACTGGGCTATGGGGGGCTAGGACAGGAAATGGGCTGATGGGGGGGTTAGGAGTGGTGATGGGCTGGGGGGGTTAGGAGTGGTAATGGCTGGGGGGGGGTTAGGACTGGTGATGGGCTGTTGGGGGGTTAGGACTGGTGATGGGCTGGGGGGGGCTAGGACAGGAAATGGGCTGATGGGGGGGTTAGGAGTGGTGATGGGCTGGGGGGGGTTAGGAGTGGTAATGGCTGTGGGCTGTTGGGGGCTAGGACTGGTGATGGGCTGGGGGGTTAGGAGTGGTAATGGCTGTGGGCTGTTTGGGCTAGGACTGGTACTGGGCTATGGGGGCTAGGACAGGAAATGGGCTGATGGGGGGTTAGGACTGGTGATGCGCTGTTGGAGGTTAGGTGTGGTGTTGGGCTGGGGGAGGTTAGGAGTGGTGATGGGCTATGGGGGGGCTATGGGCTATGGGGGAGCTAAGTCTATATGGGCTGATGGGATTAGGACTGGAAGTGGGTTGATGGGGCTTAGGACTGGTCCGGGGCTATGGGGGGCTAGGACAGGAAATGGGCTGATGGGGAGGGGTTAGGACTTAAGGTGGGCTGTTGGGTGGGGCTAGGACTGGTACTGGGCTATGGGGGGCTAGGACAGGAAATGGGCTGATGGGGGGTTAACACTGGAGGTGGTCTGATGGGGTTAGGACTGGTAATGGGCTATGGGGGGTTTAGGACTGATAATGGGCTATGGGGGGTTTAGGACTGATAATGGGCTATGGGGGGGCTGGGACAAGAAATGGGCTGATGGGGAGAGGTTAGGACTTGAGGTGGGCTGATGGGGTTAGGACTGGTAATGGGCTATGGGCTGATGGGGGGGTTGTTAGTACAGGCAATGGGCTATGGGGGGTTAAGACTGGTAATGGGCTGTTGGCTGATGGGGGCTGTCTGGTAATGGGCTATGGGGGTTAGGACTGATAATGGACTATGGGGGGGCTAGGACAGGAAATGGGCTGATGGGGAGGGGTTAGGACTTGACGTGGGCTGATGGGGTTAGGACTGGTAATGGACTGTGGGCTGATGGGGGGGTTAGGACTGGCAATGGGCTATGGGGGGCTGACTGGAAGTGGGCTGATGGGGGTTAGGACTGGTAATGGGTTATAGGGGGGCTTAAACTGAAAATGGGGTGATGGGGGGTTAGGACTGGAAGTGGGTTGATGAGGGGGGGCTAGGACTGGTATTGGGTTTGTGGGGTTGCTAGGACTGGAAATGGGTTGGGGGGCTGCTAGGACTGGAAATGGGCTGATGCAGGGACTAGAAGGGAATGGATGCTGGGTGAGGCTGGAACTAGAAGGGAGCTGGTGTTGGGGGAGGATTAGAATGGGATGGGGCTGGGAGAGTAAAATGGAGAGGGGAAAAATATTTTGTGTGGGAGGGATAAAAAATCTACAATTGGCCGGGTATTGGGAGAATAAGTGGGGATTGAGGATGGAGGGGTAAATTTTGAGTAGATGAAATAGGAATGAGGAAAGAGCAAAAGGAGAAAGATTAGTATGTTAAAGCAGATGTAGAGAGAGAATGGAAAAAAAAAAACAAGACAGAAGAAAGGACAAATGGACAGCAGATGGAGAGTTAGCAGAAGACACGAAGAAACCAGAAGAAAGTGGCTGGAACAATTGCAACTGAAAAAAATGCACAAAAGGTAGAAAAATATCTCTTTATTTTGAATTTATTAACTGGAATATGTCAGCTCTGGGAAATGTGCATCATTAATTTTTGCGCTTTGTTTAGTACAAGAGGAAATTAATTTATAGTTTTATTTCTACAGTGTTGTTGTATATTCCAAGTTTGGCTTTTGGGGTTCCCAGTTTAATTATTGTCTTCCTGTTTCTAAATTGTGATTCCTTGTTTGGTGATGGTCTGTTCTGCATGTGTAACTGAGCTGAGGTATTCTGTTTATATAATTCCTATTTGACATTGCCACTTGTTCTTTCCCCAGTAGGTCATGTATTGTTGTTCTCTGAAATGTATTGGTTTAATATTTGCAGTGTTGCCTTTCGATAGTTAGGGTATGGTGCTTTGTGAGTCCTGGTAGTGCTGTTAGGATACGGCGGGTTTGCTATGGGTTCTAAATGGGCAGCGTTTGTAGTAGTTCCTAATGTGCCTGGCGGTTGGTACTGGATTATAGTAATGTAGAAACCTTTTAGTCTTTCTTTATCCATATACTCATTAAGAGGCATGTTTACTAAAAGTTAGTGTATGGTAACATTATGCAAATATTTATGCAAATGAGGCACCTTATGCAAATGAGGCTTTAATTGACGTGCTGGCACTTTGAGGAAATTCTTTGGTTTTGTGCGGCAGTTTGGGCACTCGGGCTCAAAAAGGTTAGCCATCACTGTCCTAACATGTCGCATGGCTTTCCAGCCTATCAGAAAGCTCACATGGGAGGGAGGAAGCAGGGCCTGTGGACATTCACCGACTCTCAGGCCTCATTGATTGCTTTACTGGGCATAGGTTATAGTGGAGGTCCGTAGGGAGGGGAGCAGCCCTGTTTGAGACTATTTGGGGTCCTGACCCACAGTTTGGGAAAACACTGCTATATTCAGGACTAGAAAGCAGGGCATTCAGAAAGCAGATTAACATCAACAAGGTCAATAATAACCACGCAAATGAGGCTGCTAGGCTGGTGCATCTCAAAAAAGGTCATCCACGTTGATGACCTTTCAGACCCTTATGACTTAAAGCTCCTCTCCCTAAGCCCCTCATTCAACTTCCAGTTGTACTCTACAGCTCCTACTCACAAGCATGGCCACTGCCTTGACCTGGTCTTCTCAAACTGCTCACTCTCCAACGTCTCCATCTCAGTTCTTCCCTTATCTGACCATCACCTGCTAACCTCCACCTTACCTCCCCCCCCCCCCCACTCCATCATGGTCTCACCCAATCTCCACCCTCAAATTTAGGGATCGTCACACTATTGACTCTTCAGATCTTTCCACTTCTTTCCTCCACTATGTCATCTTAGTCTGTTGATAAATCTGTGTCTTCCTATAAACACTATACTCTACTCTGCTCTGCTCTGGATGCACTTGCTGATCCAATTCCATGCCCTGTGAGGCATACTGTACCTCAATCCTGGCTGTCCTCAACAACCTGCTACCTACGTTCCCATGCCCGCTCAGCTGAGCGCCTATGGCATAAATCACATACCCTTGCTGACTACCTACATCTCAAATTCATGCTAATCTCTTTTTTTAGTCAACCTTAGCATTCACCAAACAAGAGTACTATGTCCATCGGACTCTCTTGCCTCTGCCCTCGCCACCTCTTTGCTACGCTTAACTCTCTCAAGGTCCCTCCTCTCCCAAATCCCTCCTTCACTTTCTGCCCAGACCCTGGCTGACTATTTCCATGACAAAATCCAAAACATTAGCCTTGAATTCTCCACAGGTTTACCTCCCCCTCCCCCCTTCAATCCCAAATCCTTACCTCACCTTCTGTCACCCTCTCTTCCTTTTCTGAAATCACTGAAGAGGAAAATGCAAATCTGCTTTCCTCCTCCAAACTGACTACCTGCTTCTCTAATCCCATTCATATCCATCTACTAAGCTATCTCTTCCACCATCATCCCCCCCCCCCCATTCATTATATTCTTTACCTATCACTTTCCACTGCAACTGTTCCTGTGGCCTTCAAGCATGCTGTGGTCACACCTCTCCTTAAAAAGCCCTCACTAGACCCTGCCTGTCCTTCCAGATTTCGACCTCTCTCTCCTCCCTCCCCTTTGCTTCAAAACTATTTGAACAAGTGATTCACTGCCATAGTCTTAACTTTTTCCTCTCAAGCCCTTCTAGATCCACTGCATTCTAGCTTTTGTCCTCTACATGCCACAGAAACGGCTCTTGCCAAAGTCTCCAGCAACTTGCTCCTTGCCAAATCCAATGGCCTTTACTCGATCTTCATCCTTCTTGACCTTTCTGCTGCCTTTGACACGGTTGATCACCACCTTCTCCTTGATACACTGTCCTCACTTAGATTTAGTGACTCTGTTCTGGTTTTCTTCTCTCTCCCACCGCACTTTTAGTGTATGTTCTGATGGATCCTCCTTTACTGCCATCCCGCTTTCAGTTGGTGTACCTCAGGGCTCTGTCTTGGGACCTCTACTTTTCTCTCTCTACACTTAGCCCCTTGATGCATTTATTTCCTCCCATGGTTTTCAGTACTATCTTTATGCAGACGACTCTTAGATCTACCTCTCTCTGCCTGAAATCTCTCCAGGAATCCAGTCCCGGATCTCTGTCTGCTTATCCAACATTTAATGAGCTCCTTACCTTTCCCCCTAAACCCTCCTCCCCCCTTCTCTATTTCTGTGGATGATACTACATTCCTCCCAGTTCTCTGCTCACAACCTTGGGGGTCATCTTTGACTCTCTCTCTCTCTCTCTCTCTCTCGGCACATCCAACAGATGGCTAAAACCTGATGTTTCTAACATCAGTAAAATTCACCCCTTCCTCTCTACTCACACTATTAAGACCCTTATACTCACTAGTCACCTCCCACCTTGACTATTGTAACCTGCTCCTCACGGTCTTCCTCTAAATCATCTCTCTTCCCTTCAATCTGTTCAAAATTCAGCTGTATGGCTTATTTTCTACCAGTGCCACTATGCTCATGTAACCCATCTTCTCAAGTCACTTCACTGGCTCCCTATCAGTTTCCACATCCAGTTCAAACTTCTACTGACCTACAAGGGCATTCATTCTTTGGCTCCTCACTACCTTTCTTCTCTTATCTCACTGTACACTCCTCCTCAGGAGCTCCACTCCTCTGGCAGATCCTATTTATCTGTGCCCTTCTCTGCCCCTGCCAACTCCAGACTTCGTCCATTCCATCTTGCTGCTCCATATGCCTGGAACATACTATTGAGGCTGCATGTCCAGGCTAAAAACCCACTTCTTTCAAGCCACTTTTGAATCCTGACGCTCCTCATTCTCTTGTCCACTACTTATGTGTATCTTACCATACTCTAGTCCCCAGTTTCACTATGTGTTTTGTCTTGATTAGATTGTAAGCTCTGATGAGCAGGGACTGTGTCTTACATCTATATGTACAGTGATGCATACTCCTTGTAATGCTAAACAAATGATTAGCAATAGTAACTGTAGTAGTAGAGAGATGAAATGCATATCAATCTTAGTGAGCTATGCATAGTGTATTATCCCTTTTAACTAAGTTGCACTGTATTGATGACTACTCTGCAAACATACATTTGATATTCTCTGTATGTTCAGTTGTCCTCAGGAAATATTAGCTGTGGTTAAAACGTGTGTAACACAGTTGTAGTTAATGGTAGATGTGAAAGACTTAGACAAATGTGTACCGACAGCACTCCTCTCTATATATTTTTGCCCTGTACATAATTCAGGATTATATTTTCATTTTCTATTTTATTGTTATTGTGTCCATAACAGTTTTGTTGCACTTTCAAATTAGGGTTTTATTTTGTTTGAGATTGCAACGTAGTTTTGTTTTGTTTTTTTAATCTGCCCTCTCTCTGGCTCTGACCTACCAATTGACCTCCCATTGTTCATTGTAATTACGCTCCCCTAATTCACTGTTTTAGTTTTTTCAGGCGTACGTTAGCTTTCTGTTTTCATGGTTTTACCTCTTATTGCCCTTCTGTTCTCCCCCTCTACTTTGACCTGACGAATTGTAGTATACAAGCATATATTTTAAAGAGACCATAATGTAGTTTATTGACCTCTCCTTTCTTTGATTCAGCTCTATTCCCTACAGATCCATTGGCTTAATGACTGTATTGTCCAGTGTGCCTCTGTGAGTACTGATTGTATACATGACATGCCTCCTCACCTCTCTTTTGCATGCCTAATTTGTGCTTTACATAAGATATCATGTTCTTTGTAGTGCCACTAGCCTTACATTTTTGCTTTTTATGTCTGTCATTTAAGCTTTTAATGTTTTAAATTATATTTTTTGTATTCATATTTTTAACTTTTTTGTATTTTTACTGTATTTATTGTTTAATTTGTTTTTTTGAGTATGTGTACCCATGGAAGAAGGCGGTTTGCTGAAACATATAGGAATTATTGGAATAAAGCACCTGTGACCTCCATACTCCACTTGCCTGTTGTGTGTTTGGAAAGAGGTGATGAGACAGTGGAGGAGAGAGCCAAAAGATCAATAGCATGAAGATTTCTAAAGAGGTTGGAGGAGACAGTGTGAAACTGAGGCAGTGAGTGATGAAGAGTGAAATTTAGCAGGTGATGGTCCAATAAAGGAAAAATTGAGGTACAGAGGTTTAAGGGCAAGCAATTAGAGAAGAATACAAGGTTGAGGCAGTGGCCATGCCGGTGAGTGGGGGCAGTTGAGCAAAGCTGGGAGGTCAAATGAGGAGGGAAGGAAAATGAGCTTTAAAGCATAAAAGGGTCAGAGGGGTTATAGACATGAATGTTAAAAGTCCCCGAGAATAAGGGAGGGGAAGAGGAATCCAGAAAGAAGCAAAGTCACGGGTCAAAGTCAGTGAGAAAGGTAAAAGTCAGTGAGAAAGGCCTTGTCAGGAGATTGATAAATAACAACTAACCGGAGAGATAGTGGAATAAAAAAGGCAGATGGAGTGGACTTCAAAGGAGGGAAAGGAGTGAGGCTGAGGCAGCAGGAGGGGTTAAAATTGACAGGAAGGAGAGAGTAGAAGCCCAACACCACAACCACAGTCAGTGGGACGAGGCGTGTGGGAGAACTGATAGCTACCATGACAGAGAGCAGCGACTGATGCCAATTCTTCTGGGAGGAGCCAAGTCTCAGAACAAGAAGATGGGGAGCATTAGAAATAAAGAGATCATGAGTAAAGACAAGTTTATCTGAGATGGAGTATGTGTTCCACAAGGCACATAAGAAAGGGAGAGAAGAAGGGTAAATGAGAGGGATATGAACAACATTTGAACTGTCGCGTAAAGATCTTTTCTGGGAGTGTGACAAGTCTAGGGGGGCCAGGGTAGGGGTTGATATCTCCAGTAAAGAGAAGGAGGAGAAGGAGTGAAAGTGTGGGGCAGAGAGGAGATAGCACAGCAGTTATGAGGTTGTTTTAGTGAGAGAGATGGCTGAATGAGAGGAAGAAAGTGGTGAAGTTCAAGAGCTGATGATAGGGAAGAGATGGTGGGAGAAATGAGGATGGTAAAGGGGAGATAAGGGGGGGGGTTGACGGTGTTGGTAGGAGGGGAGACAATTAGGGAGTAGGAGGAGTAGGAAGAGAAACTGATGAGGAGCCATAAAACAGAGAGATAAGGAGACGAGAACAGAAGTCAGAAGAAACAAGGATAGGTGGGAGAGAGATCACAGGGGATTAGGTACACCTGTGAATAATCGTGGTAATGAGCAGATTAGATTATATGGAGGAAATGGAAGATTTTTGCACACCAAAGAACTAAAAGAGCGAGAACCACAGCACAGTTTATAAAACTAAAATTATAACTCATTTTTAAATTTTGTTATAAACTGTGTTATGGTTCTTGCTTTTTCTTTTTCAACATATATGTTTTGCATCCACAGAACCCCCTTCAACAGTGGGTACAGAGCAGAACCAGGACAGTCACCCACAGAACTCAATATCTTAAAAAAAAAAAACACCACACTGATTCTGATCATCTCACATCAAACATTCTCCAGTACCAGGCATATTGTGAACTAATACAAAACCCTACAACAAAGTCACTGAGTATCTATCATACCATATCAACACCAACTTCCAAAACTCACGTGAGGAGCCCATCCAAAAAAAGTGTCACTGTAAATACTACAATGGGCCCTGGAACATCCATACACCTATTTGAAAAGTTGAACAAGTCAAATTACTACAGTACAGTATAGATCTTTATGCACAAACTCCATGTTAACAGAACACTTGGCCTCAGTCACACACTCAGAACACACAGACCCTCATCAAATACAGAATAAGTGACTTACAATCTAAAGTAAAGTAAAAATAAAAATATGTAGACAAAATTTAAACTGAAACCTCAAGAAGCTAGACTCCGCATGCAGTGCAACAACATTAGATAAATAAGATGCAGTTCCCCCATATTGTGTAAAATATAAAAGATAGCACAAAGTCCAATCACTAAAATGAAATAAAATTATTTTTTCTACCTTTGTTGTCTGACCATTTTATTCTCTGATCTTGCTGATCCAGATCTGAGGCTTCTGCTTTCCTGTCTTCTCTTAGCTCTCTTTCTCTAGTCTGTGGTCCATCTGCCATTTCTTATCTCTTCTTTTGTTTTCTTCACTTCTTTCCATCAGCCTATTTCCAGTCCCAATAACCCTTCCTAGTATCAGCCCCTTTCCAGTCCTCCCTCCCAGTACCTTCCAATGTCAACTTGCATTCCTATGACTGTCAATGGTGTCCATTCCCTTCCAGTCCCTCTCCTTCCCTACTGTCTAGTCCAAATACCATGGCAGCCCCTCTCAGCATCCACTCCCATCCAGTCCCATTCTCCCATCCCCTCGCATCAGCCTATTTGTAGACCTAGCTCCCAGTTTTCTTCCAGAACTAGCAGCTCTATCCTCCCCTCCCTATCATCAGCCCATTCCCAGTCAAAGCCCCCCAATCAGCTCATTTCCAGTGCTAGTCCCCCCTCAACCCCATTACCAGTACTAGCCTCCCCTAATCAGCCCATTACTAATCCCACCCCCATCAGCTCATTTCCATTGCTAGCCCCCCTATCAGTCCATTACCAGTCCTAACCCCCATCAGCCTATTACCAGTGCTAGCCCCCCCTAATCAGCACATTACTAGTCCCAGCCCCCCTCGATCAGACCACTCCCAGTCCTAGCCTTCCCTAAATCAACCCATTACCAGTCCTAACCCCCCCCCCCATCAGCCCATTATAATCCTAACCTGCACCGGTCTCTTTGTCCAGCATTTATCCCGTCTCTCCCCTTTGTCCAGTATGTCCCCCTGCCTCTCCCCTTTGTGCAGCATTTTCCCTCCTGTCTCTCCTTGTCCTCCTCCTGTCCCACTCCCTCCACCTGCACTTCTCATCCGGCGGTGGCAGCGCTCTGGCTGTTTTTTTTTTTTAAAGATTTTGCCACCTCTGGCCTGCCTCTGCCTTGCTGCTGCTTTTCTTTCCTCAAGAATGCTTGCAGCAAGAAAAAAAAAAAAAAAAAGCGGCAGGAAGGCAGAGGCAGCAAAATCTAAAATAAAAATTAACCGGAGTGCTGCCGCTGCCACACAAATCAGCCTGATCGCTTGAAGGGTTCCTGCAAGCGATAAGGCCGATTTGTCAGACACCGACGGCACTCTGGCTCTTTTAATTTTAGATTTTGCAGCCTCTGACCTGTCTCTGCCTTCCCGCATGGGAAATCAGAGGCAGGCCAGAGGCTGCAAAATCTAAAATTAACAGAGCCAGAGTACCAGCATCGAAGTGCCACCTGAGGCGATCGCCTCAGGTGGCCTAACGAAAGAACCATCCCTGCACACACACGCGCGCGCAGACTCCAACACTTTCTATAACATATACAGATGAAGTCACCAAATGTTTAATTCTGCAAATGAGGGAACCATGTCATTATGTCACACTATAAAGTGTGCACTCTCAGCTTTGCTGCAGGGCACCAAACATGCTGGGTCTCCCTTCTGCAGTATGCTGCTAGGGTGATACAGGATTTACTAGGCAGCAAGCCACAGAGAACAGAGTGGGGGGAGCTTCTAGTATAGCAAGTTGCTCTGTCAGCAGACACATGTGTGCCACAGTGCAGGGCTTGAAGCTTGTGGTTAGCGTCACTGCCTGTCCATTACAAGGAGCACCACCGCTGCTCTCATGGGAGGTTATGGAGTGATCTTTCCACTTTTGACATGCCAGCAAAATCTCTACATGTTTTACAGTTGGCAGCAGTTCTTAAAGAAATATCAAAGTCCAGCCAATTGGTGATTCTCACAATGATGCTACCACCATCGACAGTTGGTATTGTCAACATCAACACGGGAATTGAGTCCTGCCTCTTAGAGTTCACCTTGGTTTCCATGCTGCTTAACCCAGGGTCAGCAGTGGCTTTACCCTGGTCTGTCTTAACAGTCCATTGACTTTCTCCAGGAACTTGCCCAAACCTTTTCTAAACCCAGCTACACTAACTGCTTATTATCTCCTCATTTTTTGGATTTCTAAAAGAGTTGTGCAACCGTGCATGCAGAGATAGAACAGCAGAATCATCTGTGGTAACAGCAGTAGGTAGGAGAAGAGATATGAAAAGCTAAGTGGATGTAACCTTTGTAGACTTTTTTTTTCAGTTAAATACATACTTCGATTTTATTTGCTTTGATCACATTAACCCTTTTGATTATCACAGCCTTTTCATATGATGTTAAATATTTACTCCTCAGTACTTGTCTTTATTCCAGCTATGCATTTGCGCCTTCACTGCAATTTTATTTTTACAACATTTCATTTGAAGGAGAAATACAAACATCACATGAACAGAATTCAAAAGGAGCTTAGGGAAGGGTAGATGGTGCAGTATATTATTAACAACAATAATAATGAGGGAGGGGGCGATGTATAGGTAGCAGGGAGGACACCAGGAACCCTATCACTGGCCCTATCCCACAATTTGAATTCTGTCAACTGACTTACTAGAGTATATTAAAGGAAGGAATTCCGTAATAGTTGGAGTTACAAAAAAAATTACAAAAGACAAATAAAGCTTTTAAAAATCACAACGTAATATGTAAAAAAAAAAAAAAGTTATACAATGGAATCTCTACAAGTCACTAAAGAAGAGAGTGGTTTCTGAACTCCAGTTGCAGCATGTAAAAACTTCCTGCCATGTTTATGAAGGCAAACCATGTTACAGCTTTACATCATTGTTTTAACCAACGTTATTGCAACTAGACATATTTGTTTGGTTATTCAATTATAAAAGGATGGCTGCAGCATATTTCAAAAGAAAAATAATATGTTCAAGGCAGACAAGCCTGCCCTAAGGCTAATGGGTTGGTGCAAAACTGAGGAACCACATTGTATTACTGGCATGTAAGGAACTAAAATTCAGAATCGACTGTTCTACTGCTATATAGGACCTCACCCAGAAGATCAGCAATGGTCGTGATGGTACCCATGGTATCTAGACCTTTAAAACCCCTTATTCTAGGTAATGAGTCTCAAGAGAATGATCCTTGGATTTCTGGCTTGTTTTACACAAGAAATAGACACTTGATTTACAGTGCGATAACAGCTAAAAAAGTAAATGCACAAACATCTTAAATCTCACATTCCTAGTAATAATAATCCTGAACTTGTTTTATTTAAGAATGAGCCAAAAAACATGGACCAAGACCTTCATGGCAAGATGCTTCATAATGCCATGTGCTAATTATGCATAATGGGCTCGATTTTTGAAGCCCTAGATGCATGCTACATGTGTAAAAGCCGGCTTTACCTGTGTAAAACCGCCATAACCGTGTAAACCAGATTTTTAACAAGGCGGCTTGAATCAGTAAGGCCCAGCTACATGCACAGCGCTGAAGCTCAGGGACGGAACAGAGGCTTGGTGCACCAAACCTGCATAAAAGGGATTTCCAAAGGCAGTGTGCATCGACATTGGACGTCACTAACTGCATAAGTCTAAGAAACGTTGTCCAGTGCATACGACCACCGATGGCCAGTGGCGAACCCATGTAGTGGCATTACAGTGCATAGTAGAGTGAGGGGAGTGTATGCAGGCCTCTACTCAAACCATGCAGAGGTAAAGAGTCACTGGACTGGCAGAGAAGACATGTGGGCCATGCACATGGTGTTCCAGAGGTGGAGACATGCCCGCCATGTCCAGGCACAAAGGAGGATGCAGCAGGCAGTAGTGCAGCACCCGAGATGCAAGTACCATGCACCATGTGTACACAGACTCAGGGTGAGCTAACTGCAATTGACGGAGGAGGTGGTCTACCGGAGATACAGACTGGATGGGGCAATGATAAGAGCTGTGCAGCACACTCCGTGTGGACCTGGGGCCTTCCACATCCAGAAGCCAGGCCCGGCCAGTGGCTAAGATAGTGACCACTGCCATGGGATATCTGGCAGTTTCCAGCATGTGATAGGGGCGACTGTCGGAATCACGCAGTCCACTGCCAGCCACTGCATAAGTACCTTCACCGGGGCCGTGCTGCAGAGGATGCGCCACCTCACAGCCTTCCCCCAGACACAGCAGATATAGCAGGAGACAGTGCAGGCATTCTACAATGTTGTTGGACTCTCATCAGTGCTAGGAAGTATAGACTGCACCCACATTGCACTGTGGACACCATGGCTGGAGCAAAGGGCATACCAAAGCAGGCATGGTTACACATCAATGAACCTGAAGGTCGTTGTGGATGCCAACATGGACCTTCACCAATGTGTGTGCCCGCTATCCAGGGTCCTGCCATGATGCATTTGTCCTCACCCAGTCCAGCCTGGGACAGGCAGCAGTCAGGGGTCAGCTCGGAGATGTGTGGTTGCTGGGTGAGTGTGCACATGTGAGTCCCAGGACAGGCCCACAACAAACCGTACGAGGCTAGGTGTAATGCAAACAGGTGGGGATATGTGATACGTACGAATGACAACACATGATGGCCACTGCGTGCACATGTGCTGCTATTCTGCAGATCCATGCACACAGCAGGCCATGACACACAATATGGAGACAACCAGGGGAAGGTCCTTGACCAAATGCAGGCAGCACACACCAACATGTGGAAGAGCATGGGCTGGTGCCATGTAGTGCAACCAGAAGACCCTCCAACCACATCTCCATGCCATGCTCCTGCCCCCCCCCCAGGGCAGCCCATGTCACCATCCACCATTGCACCACTCCAAATGCTTGACTGTCGCACAAGCCATATGTTGTCGTCTTCTCACTGCCACAGTGTTGCTGACCATTAGATATTGCACCTGCCCTACCAGTAGATAGTGTGGTATGCTGTCCATAGCAGTCTATAGACCGTAACCAAACATGTCCCATGCTCATGTGCACGTCACATTGCCCCTACAAGTGACTGTGGATATCCCAAGGACTTGGCTGCAGAACCCAGTATGCCACCCCATGAGCCAGCAGGAGGAGCGGTACAATGTTGCCCCTATCAGCAGACCCGGGCATTTGTGGAGCGAGCAATAGGGGTGCTGAAGAACTGCTTCCAGTGCCTCGACAGGAGCGGTCAGGAACACTTCTATAGCCCAGAGCGTGTATGCCAGATATTTGCATCGTGCTGCATACCCCACAAACCTTGCATGGATGTGTGGATTGCCGGACACAGAGCCAGAAGTTGAGGAGGAGTAGGAGACCACAGAGGCAGCAGATAGTGATGGGGCAGAGGCTGGGAGCAAGCAGCAGGTCTGGGCATTGGCCCACAATGCACAACTGCCCCACACCAGCACCTGGACAGG
This sequence comes from Ichthyophis bannanicus, assembly GCA_033557465.1. NCBI lineage: Eukaryota > Metazoa > Chordata > Amphibia > Gymnophiona > Ichthyophiidae > Ichthyophis > Ichthyophis bannanicus. The sequence goes on along the minus strand of CM066047.1, from coordinate 57,336,556 downwards.
ATACACACAACCACAAATAAAGTGCCCAATGCTACGCTACATGCGCGGAGTGATTATTTTGCCTCACATGGGTCCCCTGCTTCTGGGCTCCCCGCCGGCCATGGATGCTTGCTGACACGCAAACTGCGGCGCAGTGGAATAATGTCTGATGACATGCTGGCAGCTTCATCACCCTCCCCAGCAAGGCAGGCTGATGGACATGGATCAGGGCTACCAGGTGGCTGTTTTGGTGTGCTGGCAGCCCAGCACCCACCCTCTGTGTCCGCACGAGGCCCCCCAAACTGCACAAGGAACCAGTAATCGTTTCCTGGTATGCTGTCATCTTCCTCATCAGACACAGGTACCCTCCAAATGGCGCTCCACGCGCATTCAGTGTTCCTGTCATGCCTCAAACTCTACATTCCTTGCCTGTGTGGCTGCCTGCAGGTCCTGCCAGATACCATGCAGTTCAGACTGTATGCCCTCTGTGCTGACCACCAGGCGCACACCCTCCTGCAGTGGCTCCTTGTCAAGATCGGTGCCTCCTGCATCCACTGGGTCATCCAGAATGGTGACATGTAGCTCAGCGAGTGGGGCATTATCCATATCCAGCACCCCAGCATTGGCAGACACACTGGCCTGCTCCCCTGCCCTGGGTGGTGCATCTGCCTGCTCCCTTGCCTTGGGTGGCACACTGGTCTGAACTTCCACCCTGGCAGGAACACTGGCCCCTATGGCTGTGCTGCATCTCAGCTGCACACTAGCATCATCCGTGGTGGGTGGTGTGGCTCCCCCTGACGCATCGGTTCCAGGCTGTCAGGGTAGGGTCCCTGGCAGGTCTTTGGGAGAGCAAAGGTGGCAGAGGTTAGTGACATGGGTTGCCAGATTGACCTATGGGGGGCCACCAGGCCCACTATGGAACTGGCAGGTGGATTCCTGGTCTGCACTATCCCCAACCAACACAGCACCCAAGGTCTGACAGACAGGCAGGCCCTGGGTGGATGGAACTATGGGGAGGGGGGACACATGCATGGCAGTCACCCAGGTCATGTGGCACCCTGACTTACCCTCCTGTGTGCCTGGGGTGGAGCTGCCAAAGCCCACAATCCCTGAAACGGAGACCTCCTCCATGAATTGCAGCCCCTGTTCCTCCAGAGGAGTGAGTCTGTGCTGCTGCTGTGCAGGTGGCAGCCTGCTGTTGCGGGCCCTCTTCTCCTTCACAGCCTGCCATCCACCACTTCTGGATATCTTCCACGTCTCTGTTGTGGTGGTGGACGGCGTTGGCCCTCCTGATGTCATGCCATGCTGTCAGCTGTGAGCTGGCATCCTCTGCCGCAAAGAGGTAAGCGTGTTGCTTCAGGACGAGCCTCAGGGGATGCACATCATAACTGTGTATATGTGTTAAAAGGGCCTACATAAGTAGTTTAACACCACCATAGTGCCCGAGCTACAGAATAGCAGACATGGCACCAAGAGGGGCAAAGTGAGCCTGGAAGGTGAACTTCACACCCTCCGAGACCGCTATGGCACACCACACCCAGTCCAAAAGCATATCCAGTACCCACGTAGGTTCCTGAGCACTGATGGTACGAAAATCTGTGCGACTGCTAGCTGTTGTAGGATGCCATAGCCGAACACTACTGTGCAACAGCAACATATGCGTGCATGAATGTCCAGATGGTAATCCCTAGGTAGGACAGATAGCACAGTATGCGGGCATGGCCACCGCGGTGTGCGGACAAGCACATGGAATCGCTCTGACCGTGTGCCTTCATGGGGCAGGAGGCATCCTGTGTAAGTAGCGCCACTGTGCTACATCCATGCTGACCACCACCTGTTCTGTGCGGGTATGGTACAGAGGCACTACCCGTGCAGAGCTGAGACCACTGCCATTCTGTGCATGTGGTGCCTCAGTTCCATATCTGTGCACATGTCTGTGACCCACAGGGCACACTGCCCAAAACCCCCTGGACCTCCTCCCATGGTCCCCTATACCACTCAAGCAGACACGCTGCCCTGCTCCCAAAATAAAATGGACAACACACCGTGATTGCAAACTGGGAACAGTTTATTTGCAAACAAGTCACAAATATAACAATGGTGGCAACAGCAGTATAGGATGAACAGCAATACAAAACGTGGTCCACCCCATTACTGCCTATCACAGGGCATATGGAGATGGCCTTTGGTGCAGGGGGCCCTGCTTATGCCCTGTCACTGCAGCAGCAAGGGCATCTCTAGGTTCATGCCAATGGTCCGTGCTGCAGTCTGCACGTCGTCCCTGAGGAACTGCACCTCTGCCATTAGGGTGGCCAGAGCCCAGTCACCGGCTGGATGAGGGGGTGGTGTGGCATGTCCATGGCAAGCCCATGGGGCTGGGGTGGCTGTGGGGGCCCCATGGCTGTTAAAGGTGGGCCATGGCTCTGCTGCCCATTGCACTCAGTCTGTGCCAAGCCATGCAGCAGGCACATGGCCCCCTGGTATGGATGTGGGCTGCAGGGCATAGCTCCTCCTCTGCCCCTCTGCTGGGTGTTTGCTGGCTGTGTGCTGCACCACACCACCATACCTGGGGCACTTGGATGGTAGGTAGTGCCTGCATCTCCCCCTTCCTCAGACCCCCCCCCCCCGCACTGCCCCTGGTCCTCTGATCCCACCTCCTCCTCACTCCCCATCCCGCTGCTATGCCATGGCCCCCTCACTACACTCCCCCTCCATGGTATTGTACTCCAATGCAGCGTCACTGGTTTCCTCCTCCCCATCATTGCTGGAGGAACCGCTGGGCTCTGCACCTCAGGTCAGCTGTGCCTGCACTGAACTACTGCTCCTGGGTGGTGCCCAGAGGTGTCTGGGGTCTCCCTAGAACTGGCTGTGGAGGTTAGAGGGAATGGTGGTTAATGGTCTGCACAGGCGTGGCCCTGGGGCAGGACTGGCATGCCTCTAGGGGGCCTGCACATGCACTGTGCAACCCACTTTCAGGCCACGTGGGTGTAACACTCCACAGTGCACACTTCATGCCCCCCTTTTCCCACCTCCAGCCAACTCTTTCCTCCCCCTCGTATTCCCAGCTGTGGCTTGTGGGCCCGCCGGGTAGTGGGCACCCATAAGGGGCAGTGTGTGAGGTGCACAATGTGCACCTGGAGCCATTGCTAGTGGTATATACCTCTATACCACCCATCCGTGCTGTGCCCCAGCTATGTGTGCACATAACTGCATGCATTGGGTGTCAGCTGGTGCACGAGGTATAGTGGCACCTGGGGATGGCACGCCTGCCCCACGCACATTTCCATCACTGCATACAGAGAATCCACCACCAGATGGTCTGCTTGCATCTGTCTGGCAGCCATGGCTGTCACCCCCTGCATCTGCTGGGTTCCACTGTGTACTCCACTGGCCTTCCTCAGCCGCCAGTCGCTCCCTGATGCGCTGCAGTTGGTTCAGTTGCTTCCGGCGCAGTGTCTGAAAGTGGCATTTCAGGGACTCAAAGAGTGCATCACACACCATATTCTCTGTGGGACAGAGAGGGGAACGAACACATATAGGCTCAGTTGTGTGCTTCCATATTGCCTGTTGCGCATACCTGTATTCTGCCTTGACCTAGTGGGCTGCCCATCCTGGGGGCAAGGACATACCCATGGGTAGCAGGTGTGGGGTGCATGTGATGGTACACCTCTGGCATCTGGACCTTTGACATGTGCCTCATGCCACCACCAACAATGCCATCTGGGCCACTGAGTCACTTGTGTCACCACTCTGGCCCCTTTGGCCACCTCCCACTTCCCTTGCTCCCATCTGTTGCACGTAGGCTTGCTTTGGCACCATAGTATATGGTTGTGGGCTGCGGGAATGTGTCATGCCAGGGGGCATCCACTGCCTCAGGGGCCACTTTACTGCATGTTTTTTTAGGCATCATGCAGGACAGGGAGTCATGATTTTTGTATGCTCGCCTGGATACATCTGTCAGGTTCTGTGTCATCACATCATTGACATGCTGCCACAGCCAGACAGGGGGTGGCGGGTGGTGATAGCAAATCCACTTGCAGGGACAGACAGCACATATGTGGATTCTGCCACTGGCCCCCTCAGACCACTGGAGGGCTGGGGGTAGGTAGGGCTCATGTCCAGGGCATATGCACTGGCCAGTGGGGTCCGCTGGGGTGGGCAGCCTCACCACAGCTCCCCATGCACTGGGCACTGCCATTGCTGTGTGCGCCCTGTGGTATTGCTGCCACCCAACACCAGGAAGTGCAGCGGCCTCCCCACCTGCTATGTCTGGATATGCCTCCTGATGTGGGCAGCCAGGAATGGTACCTATACTAATACATGGCCCATTCCCCTGCCAACACCTGTTGTGCAAACATTGAGGCTGCCACCCAGCATGTGGCTTAGCACCACAGCCCTGTTTCCCTGTGCAGACACACAACTGTGCCTTTCAGGATGTCTATGGCCTAGCATGGTGCTCAGCCCCCCCCCCCACCTGTTCAGGCCTCTTACCTGCGCAGAGAGAGTTGGATGGCCTTCCATATGACCATGGCCAGCCGCAGGTCCCCCCTGGGGTATAGCACCCCCTCAATACCACAGCACTGATCGGACAAGGGTCTCGGACCCTTCGGGATTGAAATTTGCTGTTCTCCTCACTGCCATGCCACTAGTGTCTATCTGCCCAGCCACAGGGGGCACTTTCACAGGCAGCCCATGGGGACTGCATGATGGTGTCATCACTGCACAGGTACGCTGGAGAGGCGTTACACACGTTCATGCATATTTGCCGTCCCGCTTATCTGGCAGCTGGTTTGGACACATACATGGGTATTACAGCCAACCTTAGGTGCCGAGCCCGTGTTCTTAATCCTGCGCCTACCCATCTAGGCCATGCTGGGCACCTGCCACTGTGCTCAGTTTGTGCCACATTTTCAATGCTTGGCCGTTAAGGAGGCGCATGACTCATGATTCAAGCACTTTTCCTGAGCGAGTATCTGCGAGTATGGCATGCCTCGGCACCTTGTTGAAAATCAGGCCCATTATCACAGTGGAGGTGCTCTTGTATTCTGGGCTGAAAATGTTCTCAAATTTTCGATTTACAAGAGGAGGGATAACAGGCCACCAAGAACCAGACAAGCTGATATTTGGAATGATCTAGTTAGTATTTCTGGTCAACATGCAGAACATATTGTCGGGTCACAAGGCCCTACTAAATTTACAACCATGGCTTGGGTTGTAGTACAGAGAGATCTGGCTTGAGAATCCCATCCATCAGAGCCAGTTGAGCCTGCATATACTGCACAGGTATTGTGCTGAGTTTTGGGAAGAGAGGAAAGGGAGTTACCAGCATTGTGGTAGCTGCTGACTGCCAAAGATCAGTGTACTAAGCGTAAAAATCAGAAGTGGTGTTCTAGGGTCAGCAAGGATCCTGTGAGCCACCCAGACATGTTGTCTGGGGAAAATGGGCAGTGACGGAAGACTGTTGGTGAGAAGATAAATTATGGCAACAGTTCAGACTACCCACCACCCATACACACACATAAAGATAAGCTTTTTCACAAATAGGCAGGTGGAAATTGCAAAGAAATTTTTAAAAAATTTCTGATCTTTATTAAAAATATATAATAAAAAAAAATAGAAGCCAGCTAGTAAATTCCCCGAGGTCCTAGGAAATGGCAATTGATGAATCAAATTAACTCCCTCACCTCCCCCCCCCCACCCCACCAGCTCTCTGTCACTTGGCAGAGTCAGAGCCAATTTCTCAATCCTATCCTGGAGGCGTACCAACCCAACCATGCAAATGGATTCCGATATAATCCTGTACTTACTTAAAAAAACATTTATAGACCACCATTCCCAAATTCAGTTTTCATATACTTTTCACTCAAGTATCTCCTACTTCCCTCCAAGTTATCTTCAGATTTTAGTTTTAAAAGCTATTCATCTGGCTTTCAGGGAACCAAAATATGTACATTAAACTGATTCTTTGACCAAAGGAAAAAAAGAATTTCAGCAAAATACTCTTTATGGATTCCAGGACCTCCAGAATAACCAAGAGATATTTTCCTACTATGGGTCTCCCCTAATACTACTACTAATCATTTATATAACACCTTGTGGCACTATACAAGTGATAAGCAGAAGCAGTATGAGGCCCAGTGTATGCAAATCTTTCATGAATATTCACTGTGGCAATCCTGGAAACCTGACTTGTTAGGTGAGCCTCCAGGTCAGGGTTGGGAAATACCAGTCTGAACACCCAATTAGGATATTTTAAAAAAGCACAACATAGGACAGGTAGCCTCCAGTGTGGCCGAGGTGGAGTATTCCACAGCCTAAGACCAAATCAAGTGCGCCTTTCAAAACAGGAAAGCCATTTGTCATTCGCTCTTATTTACGGGTTTTAGATCTATTTTGTACTGCTTTTCTCTGATCAGAGAAGAGCAGTGCTTTTTACAGTGCTCTGCTAGAGAAGTGGATATTTGTCTCCTGTGATACCTTGCTGTGAGTTCTAGCTGTTTATTAATTATTTATTGTTTGTCTTAGTGGTGTGCTAGTTCAGCCTTCTCAGCTATAACTTACCTTGCCTCTCTCAACTAACTGGGCTTTATGTGGTACCCCCTTCCCCCCTGCTGAGGGTTCAGGACAGGGTACCTTGTAACTGCCCTCTTTAACAGGACTTATCTCCCTCCCTCCCCAGCACCCACCCACCCCTGGGGTAATTGTAGTTTTATAGGTACTTGCACATCTTAGAGGAAAGGGGCTGCTCTCAGGTGCAGCTCATTATCCAAATCAGTCATACACAGAGGACCTGAGATTAATTACTTAAGCTTCAGGTACACAAGGTGTATTAGGGGTATTAGATACACTTTTATTGGTATAAGCATCCACACCAATCCTTATTATATACAGAATTTAAAAGACCTAAACACAAGCTTTAAACTAAGATGCAGACAGAAGTCCAGCAACGAGATGGGGGTTCTCCGGTCTTTTGCATTGAGTGTCACATGTATGATTTTCTCCCAGTTGGTGAGAGGTCTTAGGTATGCACTAAGTGCAAAGAACTCTTTGCTCTCAGGGAATGAGTCCGTTCTCTAGAGGCTAGAGTAGCAGACCTAGAAGACATAAGAAAGACAGAAGTACATGGACGAGACCTACAGGGATATAGTCCTGAAGTCCAACCTCCAGTCTGGCAGCATCCCTGTTGCCATGGAGGAGAGAGGTCACGTGACAGGAGAGCATCACCCTGGTGTGGCAGGAAGTGATCCTGTAACTAGGACCTGTCCTCCGGGTGATGTAAAACCCTCTCGCACCGAGGACGTTTCTCCAGGGCCATGTCCCCAAGAGGGGAGGGTCAGGACAGCTGTTATAGTTGGTGATTCAATCATTAGGAATGTAGATAGCTGGGTGGCTGGTGGACGTGAGGATCGCCTGGTAACATGCCTGCCTGGTGCAAAGGTAGCGGACCTCACGCACCGCCTAGATAGGATCATAGATAGTGCTGGGGAGGAGTCTGCTGTCTTGGTACATGTTGGTACCAATGACATAGGAAAATGTGGTAGGGAAGTTCTGGAGGCTAAATTTAAGCTTTTAGGTAGGAAGTTGAAATCCAGAACTTCCAGGATAGCGTTCTCCGAAATGCTTCCTGTTCCACGTGCAGGACCCAAAAGACAGGCAGAGCTCCGGAGTCTCAATGCGTGGATGAGACAATGGTGCAAGGATGAGGGTTTTGGATTTGTTAGGAACTGGAGAACATTCTGGGGAAAGGGGGGGGCTCTTCCGAAGGGATGGGCTTCACCTTAATCAGGATGGGACCAGACTGCTGGCATTAACCTTTAAAATAGAGATAGAGAAGCTTTTAAACTAGAAATTAGGGGAAAGCCGACAGTCACCCAGGAGTGCATGGTTCGGACAAAGGTATCCTTGAAGGATACTACCAAAAGCAGTGAGGTTCCAAAAGGGAGTATAGTAGCCCAAATGCCCTTGAGTAAGGAGCAGACAGAGCATAAAGATTCCAAATTACCCCTGCCTACCAATAGCCAGATTAATATGAATAAAATACAGTCTCTAAAATGCTTGTATGCCAATGCTAGAAGTCTAAACAATAAGATGGGAGAGTTAGAATATATAGCACTAAATGAGAGGTTAGATATGATTGCACTCTCAGAGACATGGTGGAAGGAGGATAACCCGTGGGACACTGTGATACCTGAATACACACTATATCGTAGCGCTCTATGTTAGAGAGGGCATTCAGTCAGAAAGGATTAAAGTTTTGCAGGGAACAAAAATTGCTGTAGAATCTCTATGGATTGAAATTCCATTTATGAAGGGGAAGGTGATGGCAGTTGGAGTATACTATCGACTGCCTGGCCAGAATGAACAAATGGATGATGAAATGCTCAAAGAAATCAAGGAAGCTAACAAAAGTCACAACAGAGTAGTAATAATGGGTGATTTCAATTACCCCGGTATCGACTGGGTCAGTGTCACAGCAGGACAAGCTAAAGAGATAAAGTTTCTAGATGGAATAAATGACTGCTTCTTGGAGCAGCTGGTTCATGAACCGACCAGAGGGGAAGCCATACTGGACCTAGTCCTTAGTGGAACGCCAGATCTGGTGCAAGAAATAAGGGTGTTGGGACCACTTGGCAATAGTGATCATAGTATGATCATGTTTGATTTAATTAGTGGAGGACAGATAGTAAAGGCATCCACAGTACTACCTTTTAGCTTTCAAAAGGGAGACTATGATAGAATGAGGAATATAGTTAGGAAAAAACTAAAAGGAGCGGTTCCAAAGGTTAAAGACTTACAGCAAGCTTGGGTGTTGTTTAAAAATACTATCCTCGAAGCCCAGAACAGCTGTATTCCACGCATTAGGAAAAGTGGAAGAAAGTCCAAAAAACTGCCAGCATGGTTTAAAGGTGAGGTCAGAGAGGCTGTTGCTGCCAAAAAAGCAACCTTCAGGAAATGGAAAAAAGAGCCAAATGATGAAAACTGGAAACAGCACAAGCACTGGCAAGTTAAATGCAAAGCATTGATAAGGCAGGCAAAGCGGGAATTTGAGAAGAAACTTGCTATGGAAGCAAAAACACAAAATAAAGACTTTTTCAAGTACATTCGTAGCAAAAGGCCTGTGAGAAAGTCAATTGGACCATTAGATGATAGAGGGGTAAAAGGGGCAGTAAGAGGAAACAAGGCTATAGCAGAGAGACTGAATGAATTCTTTGCTTCGGTCTTTACTGAGGAAGATGTAGGGATGTTACCCAAGACTGAAGTGGTATTTAAAGGTGATACTGCAGAGGAATTGAGAGAAATATCGCTACACCGGGAAGATATATTACAACTATTTGATAAATTGAATAGTAGCAAATCACCTGGACCGGATGGTATACATCCCAGAGTGTTGAAAGAACTGAAATATGAGATTGCAGACCTGCTATTGGTAATCTGTGAACTTTCATTAAAATCATCTGTAATACCTGAAGATTGGAGGGTCGCCAACGTAACACCAGTTTTTAAAAAGGGTTCCAGGGGTGACCCAGGAAATTACAGACCGGTGAGCCTGACGTCAGTACCGGGGAAAATGGTAGAAACCATCATAAAGAACAAAATTACACAGCATGTAGATAGTCATGGCCTAATGGGAGACAGCCAACATGGCTTTAGACAAAGAAGATCTTGTCTTACTAATCTGATATGTTTTTTGAAGGTGTGCATAAACAGGTAGACAAAGGTGAGTCGGTTGATATAGTGTATCTGGACTTTCAGAAAGCTTTTGACAAAGTCCCCCATCAGAGACTTTTGGCGAAGCTAAAAAGTCATGGGATAGGAGGCAGTGTACTATTGTGGATCGGGAACTGGTTAAAAGATAGAAAGCAGAGGGTAGGCTAAATGGCCAATATTCCCAATGGAAAAAGGTGAATAGTGGAGTACCCCAGGGATCTGTACTGGGTCCGCTGCTTTTTGACATATTCATAAATGACCTGGAAAAGGGAATAACAAGTGAGGTTATCAAATTTGCAGATGACACAAAACTGTTTAAAGTTGTTAAAACCCAAGAGGATTGTGGAAAACTGCAGGAGGATCTGGATAAATTGGAAGACTGGGCATCCAAATGGCAGATGAAATTTAATGTGGACTGTGATAAGGAAGCTTATCATAGCTCAGGAAGGAGCTATAGTAAAGGTGAAGTGACTCTGAACAAGCAACCTGTCAGTTCTGGTAGAAATAAGAAAGCAGAATGTTTCCATAAAAGACTACCAGTCCCAGAATGCACCAGGTTTCCAACAGCCATTAGAGGAGCTGAAGTGGGGAAACGTGTGTTCAATCAGGAGGGCTATGAGGTAATCCCCAAGCACTCGTCTCAAAGGGCAGGGCCTGATTCAGCACAGCTGCGCTGTGCTAGGGTGGAGCACTCATCTAAGCAGAATAAAGGTAGAGTTTATTCTACAGAGAAGGATCCTCAGTGTCTTGATCAGCTTGGATATCCTCATCTTGGACAGCTTCATCATCTGGAGGATCATCAGAAGCAGAAGCCAGAGCGGACGGACAGAGAGGGCAAGAAACCCTTTGGAAGAAAGAAGAGAAAAGCTTTTGGGAGGTCTAAAGGAGTCCAGAGCAGTACGTATACTGGAAGGCATTCCAAAGGCAAGCTTACACCATTGGACTGGGGAAAGCCAGAGGAATGGTGCTGCAGAGCTAGGAATCTCCAGACGGTACCTGTGAGGGAGACGGCTGCATGTGGAAGGGACCCTAAGACCCGTGCCAGAAGGTATGTGAAGAGAGATCCAGTGTCCAGGGATCTGGATTGGAAGGCTGGACATAAGAACTGGACTACATACTGGCCAGGCTATTTAGAGAGGAACTCTAACAGCAATGGAAGCTCAGGTATGAACACTGATCTATGCCCTAGCTATACCCTTGAAAGACAGCAGGGAAACAAGTATTCTCCTGAAAGTGCTCCATTGAGAAATTCCTCTGTGCCAATCCATGATTTTGAACCCATGATTGTTGAAGAAGGGGGAGAGGTGGTAGATACAGGCTGTGAATACATGGATTGCTCTCTGTCTAAACTCCTTTGGTAATTTACCGTTACAAAGTACAACAACCATCACAAAGAAATACAAACTTGTTCTTTAATCTACTCAGAAAAGCTCCTGAGTAGGATTTGAGCCACGCAGTAGAAAGCAAGCCAGCTAAGGGGTTTCAGCTGGGTAACTGCTAGCAATTGAGCCTTACCTAATTGCTTGTGAGCTCTGAGGAAATCACTTCTGAGTCTATGTGTGAAGATATAAGACGTTAACCTGAAAAGAACAGTTTTTCCCTTCTTTGTGGGTTTTGTTTGTTGTTTGATGCACTGCTAAGAAAATATTAGCTAAAGCCTACAGAAAAGACCAGTTTGTTACCAACCAGGTCTTTATTCTTTTGATTTGATTGCCTGACAAGTTCAGCTGTTGTTTTCCTGATTTTGTTTTTCTAAGTTTAACACTGAAAGCAAGTATCCTGTTTTTATGTGCTACCAAGCATATCTGTGTTGGGAGAAATAACCCCATAAATAAATATCTTATTGGCTTTACACTCAAGCACAACTAATTATTGTGAGTGGCTGTGTCTGGTGTGAATGGACTGCATTTCCCACAATCCCTTGCAAATCATATTGATATATGCCTTTGCCAAGACTGTGAACAACCTCACCCAGGCACCCGTCTGACAGGACAAGTGCAAAGTTATGCACCTAGGAAAGAACAACCCACACTATAGTTACACGATGCAAGGCTCCACATTAGAAACCACCACCCAGGAAAAAGATTTAGGAGTCATCGTGGATAACATGTTAAAACCCTCCGCCCAGTGTGCAGCGGCGGCCAAGAAAGCAAATAGAATGCTAGGTATCATAAGGAAAGGGATGGAGAATAAAACAAAGGATGTTATAATGCCTCTGTATCGCTCCATGGTACGACCGCACCTTGAATATTGTGTGCAATTCTGGTCACCGTATTAGAAAAAGTACAGAGAAGAGCCACCAAATTGGTGAAGGGGATGGAAGGCTACTCCTATGAAGACAGGCTAAGAAGGTTAGGGCTCTTTAGCCTGGAGAAGAGACGGCTGAGGGGAGATATGATAGAGGTCTATAAATTAATGAATGGAGTGGAACGGATAAACGTGGATCAATTGTTTACGCTATCAGAGTATAGAAAGACTAGGGGACATGTAATGAAGCTACAGGCTAAACTATTTAAGACAAATAAGAGAAATATTTTTTCACTCAACGTGTAATCAAACTCTGGAATCTGTTACCGGAGGATGTAGTAAGGGCTGTTAGTATAGCTGGGTTTAAAAAAGGTTTGGACAAGTTCCTGGAGGAAAGGTCCATAAACCACTATTAAAAAGGGACCCAGGATATCAATGCTTGACCCAGTACAAGCATTGTGGAACCTGTGTCTTTTGGGGATATTGCTAGGTACTTATGACCTAGATTGGCCACTGTTGGAAACAGGATACTGGGCTTGATGGACCTCGGTCTGACCCAGTATGGCATGTCTTATGTTCTTATATGTTCTTATGCCTATGACCTCCCCAGAAACGCAGAGAAGCTAAAGCCAGAGGAGAAAGAGGTAATCACAGAACTCAGATTTCCAAAGTGCAGCAAGACAAGACATGGAGAAAGTGCTACAGTACAATGTTGCATGCTTCATAAAGATACAAAAGTAAAAGAAAAACTTCCAGCCTCGAATTGGACTATTACAAAATGCTCAAGGATCCATGTTGAATGATGCTGAGAAGATCAAGAAAAAGGTGGAAAGATTATACAGTTATTATATGATAAAGATCAAGTGGACCAACAGCCGTTTCAACCTGTACCTTATGATCAGGAACCATTGGTGATGAAAGGAGTCGAAGCGGCATTGAAAGCCTTATCAAAGAATAAAGCACCTGGCCTTGATGGAATTCTCATAGAAGTATTACAGCCATCTAATACAGTCTTTACCATACTTACAGGGCTCTGCCAGGAAATTTGGAAGACAACATCATGGCTAACTGACTGGAAAAGATCTGTGTTTAGATCAATACTAAAGAAAGGTGATCCAACTGACTGTGGAAATTATCGCACAACTGCTCTAATCCCACATGCCAACAAGATTTTACTGAAGATTATTCAGCAGAGACTACAACCATACCTGGAATGAGAACTACTTGAAGTGCAAGCAGGGTTCAGGAGAGGGCGAGAAACGAGAGACATCACAGATGTGAGATGGATCCTTGAAAAGAAAAAGAATACCAAAAGGATATCTATATGTGTTTTATTGACTACAGCAAGGCTTTTGACTTTGTAAACCATGAGAAACTCTGGGCTATATTAAAAAGTATGGGTATACTAGAACACCTGATCACTCTTTTGCACAACCATTACATTGATCAAGAAGCAACAGTTTGAATGGAACAAGGAGAAACAGAATGGTTTAAAATTAGCAAAGGTGTACAACAAGGCTGCATACTTTCCCCCTACCTCTTTAATTTATATGCAGGACTATATGACAACAAACGGAGGTGTGAAGATTGGTGGGAGACTCAACAACTTTCACTAAGCTGAGGATACCACATTACTGGCTGAAAGTGAAGACAATCTGAAACACTTGCTTCTCAAGATCAAGGAACAGTCTTAAAATGGGCCTACACCTTAATGCAAAGAAGACAAAGATCATGACAACTGGCAAAAATCAATAAGTTGACTGTTGATGGGGAAGAAATTGAAATAGTGGACAACTTTAACCTACTTGGATCATCAATAAAAGCAGCAACAAGCAGTCAAGAAATGAGACGACGCATTGCTCTTTGCAGAATGGCTATGAAGGACCTAGATAAGATTCTCAAGAGCAGAGAGGTCTCTCTCCATACAAAGATTTGACTTGACCAGGCTATGGTATTTTCAATATCATATGGATGCAAAAGTTGGACAGTGAAAAAGCTAGACAGGAAGAAAATTGATGCCTTTGAATTATGGTGCTGGCAGCGAACACTATGAATACCACTGACTGCCTGAAGAACAAACCAGTCAGTACTAGAGGAGATCAAACCTAAGCTTTCTTTAGAAACTCAGACGACAAGACTTCAACTTTCATACTTTGGACACATCATACGAAGAGAGATCATTAGAGAAAGACATCATGCTTGGCAAGGTAGAAGGTCAACGCAAAAGAGGAAGGCCAGCAATGGATGGATCAAAACAATAACAGCAGCTACGAGTACCAGTCTGTCAACAATGAGCCGCCTGACTGAAGACCGAACACAGTTTAGGACAAGTATCCAGAAGGTCGCCATGAGTCGACACTGACTTGATGGCACTTAATGTAACTTCCCCCCAGAACCACTTGAATGTTTACCTTCCATTGTGCTTCTTCTGTCCCTCCCTGATGTCTTTGTTGAGCTTTCTTATCCACTCAATGGCATTCTTTTCAGTTTCTATTTTATGGGCGCTTTTATTGTTAACCACTCTGTTGTCCCCACTAAGGCTGGTATATCAAATTTAATAAATGAAATGAAAAAATGGAATAAATGTCACTCTGCCAAGGGCACTTTTCTTACCAAACAATACAAACTTCGGTTTAAAATTACAGTGTCCACAGATTTAAGACTATGAATGCCTCTCTATGTATGTTTTTATGTCCTATCCTGCTTTTACTTCAGATTAAACTAGTCAGTTTTCGGAAAGACAAAAAAACATTAACAGACAAATAAAAGCAGATAAATTATTAACGTCAGCTGGAGCTGAACAGCTTAACTATGTTCCTGGGAGAAATCTTCAGCATCACCACAGGTTTTCACTGTTCTCTTCTTTGCAGCTGCAAAAATTTCTTACAAAGCAGCAGACATTCAATTGTTTTGTCGCGCCCCCTCCCCCCCCCCCCCCCCCAAAGTGAAACATGGCTGTACAAGCAGGCATTTGGTTAGTAAACTCCAAACACCTGCCACAGCTGGCCCTATGTTTCTAGGGACTAATAATGTGCTATGTGCTTTTTACATTGTACTGAACATCTGAGAGTTTTTATTTTCTAATAGGTATGTTACACATAAAATAAGCTTAAAAATCTTTTATATTTCCACAAGCAGAGGGGGGTAGTCTACACAGAGCAGCAGATACAACCAACACCATACCTAGGCTGGGGCTAGCAGTGCAGCCATACAGGGCACAGTTTGACCCGATCCGGAAGTTAAAACCTGGCCCCACGGGAAGTGAAGGTCGGAAGATCGCAGGAGCATAAATGCACCTCACCTCACCTCACCTCACCAGCAGCACCCAGTGTGCTTCTCAGAAAGCAGAAGCAGCATAATTACTTGTCCCTGAGCCATGTGGTTTGGGAGAGCGGGAAGGCTGCCTGAAGTTAGGATTGCAGAGGTGGGCCATGCCATTGGAGGAGCGTAGGAGGGCTGGCCTTGCCACACAGCTGTACACTGTGGGAGGGGGAAGGAGACAGCTTGGAGAATCAGTGCAGCGCATAATTACATCTCGCCTCGCCTCACAGTGGAGCAGCGTGGCCTCAAAGGGATCCCCACACCCCACAGTCAGATTCTATAGGGCAGGGGCTGACTGGGGCAGCAGGAACATGCCACAGCTCCCAACTGCTTTACTCCGACTTCAACACGTGCAGTGCAAGCACATTCTGAACATATCCTTGCGGTCTAGCATGTTTAGAACGTACTTGCACTTCCGGCATTGAAGTCTAGGTACAGCGATGCAGAAGCGCAGCCAAAGCTCCCACAGATCAGATCTCTTTGACTAGAGGAATTCTGATGCACAGGGATGTAAAGGAGAAGAAGAATGCTGCTACCAAATTCTGCAGAGCAAACCCCTCCCTCCATCCAGCGGGCACAGATCAGCAGCAGGTCCCCGGAAGCTGGGAAGGAGAGAGGAACAGGGGCCTTCCTGCCGTAAGAGAAGCACGGTCCAAGCCCTGTAGTAAATGTGCCTAAGACCTGCTACAGCTTCCTGGCTTTACTGATTATTTTCACAGTCGTAGACGTGGGGTTTGTTTAAATATCTTGTGCCAATTTGGTAAATCATGGTTTTACACAAACTAAGCATGCATCACAATTTAAATTTTTTGAAGACCAGCAAAATTCTTAGAGAGAGCTAATTCATTAACTCCAGGCTCTCATAACGTTCGTCATCAGTCCCAGCTCCTACATGGTACAATTCATATACGTAGATAGAAAGAAGCAGCCAAAACGTATCATGTTAAATATTTCTCAACATCAAGATAACAAGAGCTATGAGTTTTGATGACCCTCAAAAAGATTTAAATAGTACTTGTGCATGAGAAGTTCGTGTGAGACAAATATTTTGATGCCTTAGCTGGCTGGGTAGCTTAAGACTGAATATGGATTTGGTAAATCAAGCAGCCACTGTTGGCTTTATTTATTTCTCTTTGAGAGCCAGGTGACTTGGTGCTAGTGATGTTACAAAGCAAGTCAGGCAAATTAAGGTGGCAAATTACACATACACAACATACAGGATGACTTGGGAATGTGTTCATTATTATACTAACAGTAATGTTGATCCTAATTGTGCAGGACTTTATCTTAAAATTGAACCAGAAATGACTTTTTGATGGCAGGTAGACAGCAGGGGAGTCAGGGCAGTGGTGGTGTAGTGCTTCTGTGCATCCCATTGCCTGAAAGTGACCTAATAGGCTGGATGAAACCTTTGCTACAGCTGGACAGCTGTGTCCTATGCAAATACTTTGCCGAATTTCCGAGAGAATGTGTATGACTGTGTTCCACTCTGGTAACTTTTGTTTGTTTGTTTGGGGTCCTGTTCATATTAAAGTTTAGGGGGACCAGGGGGCTCTGAAAAAGGTATTTGCTGATGTAGGGGTCAGAAAAGCCGGCTCCCTCAGTGGTGGGTAGAACTGTCACATATCAGACACAGATGATGAATTTTCGCTTTTGATACTCATAATGCATTATTATTGCTAGGCCATCTCCTACCACAATTTTAGGTACTGCATGATTCCTTAATCCCCTTTCTCCTCTTTTCCGTGCAGATCTCTAACTTTATTCCTCAAATCACAGCCCCACTGCTTACCTCTGATGCCATTTTCCCCTCCTCCCTAAAGTAGCTCTTCTTTCACTTTCTTCCCCAAACAGCTCTGAAGAGTAGTGCAGCATACGCCGAAGAACAAAAGGGCGGCGACATGTTCTTTGTTACGGCTTTTGGATTTATCATCAACGCTCATAACAAAAAATTAGATATTTTGAATGCCATTTGATAAGAAGCTTAGATATTGATATGTAGCATAAAACGTTTTTAAATAAAGAAATAAAAAAAGCAAATGATAAAAGTCTGATATGTCATGGGGGGGGGGGGTGCCAGGTTCACAAGTCACACAGGGTGCAGTTATAGCTTAGTATGGCTCTGGGTACAACTACTCTAGCTACCTTACTGGGCAGACTAGATGGACCATACCGGTCTTTATCTGCCGTCATATTCTATGTAACTCATTTTCAGGCATCAAGAGGAGAAGAATGACATTAAAATAAAAACAAATCTACACAGAATGGTTCCTTGCTCAGTCGAGTTTGACTAGCAAGAATTTTCAGTAACTGTCTCAGAACAGGAGAGAGATAAAGTATCATAGTATATGATGTATACATTTTTGTATTCAATCAAAACAAAAAAAAAAATGCTTCTACAAGTTTTGCTATAGAACAGAGTAAAACTACAAGGAAATACCAACGTCCTGGCCCTGCACCATGGCGTTTCATCATTTAGTGCGTGGGGGTACGTAGTTTCAAGTCTCAAAGATGAAGCCGGCAGGGAGCATAAGAGATGAGAGAGAGATTGAGTGAAGTCTGGGGAGGGGGGGGTGGAGTCATGGCAAGAGATTTTGTTTTGGCTTTACATATCACTAGGCCAAGGTGATATGTGGAGCAAGCAAAGCAAGTTGTGTCAGCTGCAGCTATAAAGGGTCACTGGGGGTGGTGGAAGGCGGAAGAGAAGGAGACATGGGGTTACTGCGTTCCGTTAGCACTGTTCAGTGGCACTTCATGAGCTTGGATTCATTAAGCTTTCTTCCCCCATAGAAAATGCAAACACATCTTTGGTAAATCGGGTCTTAAAAAAAATACCATGATACACCTTTTTGTGGGGGACGGGGTGCCCACTATAACCCAAGTCTTGGCAGCCAGTTCCTAAATGTTTAGGCTCACTCACCCACCTCTCCCCTCACATACACAAATTTACTTTCATATAGTTTCATTTCAGTGATAACGGGGAAGAAACTCTGTACATTTCTTACGAGAAAACTGCCAATTTGTCCCCTCCTATGTTCCTCCCACATCACTTATGAAATCTGAAAATGTAAAAGTCAGATACCCTCCTAGTGACCTCCTTCCACACAAACTTTGATGGAATTAGATCCAGCTATTCAAAAATGTATAAAAGGTCAGAGACACACACACACACAAAACCACAAACCACGAGACAGCCATTTTGGAATCTGATAAGCATCACATGTATGGAGATTAAAAAAGTGAGGGAATCCTAACTGGTGGTGCAACAGGAAATTGATGTTATTGAAAATAAAACATCCAACTAGCCTATATAGAAAGGCTCATTGTTGGTTTAAGTCTATTTTGACATTCTCATCCAAAAATGAAGCCAAGCTTTACTAGGGGCCTCCCTGACTATTGCATGCTAAGCATTAATGTCATTAACGCATGCTATCTACAACAGCCCATTATATTCTTACAAGTGCAGCAACAAATAGCATATGCTAGTGCTTGTTAAGCCGTAAAAAAAAAAATGGTCCCATATTAGCATGCACTAATGTTCATTATTAATAAATGGGCTCCTTTGCATAAAACAGAACTTGCAGTAAGGTGTGGTCAGGATTCAGGAGGAGCATGCTGGAATTGTATTCCCCTCAAGAACTAGCTGCTGGTAGCTGGATAAAATGCCTCTTTAGATAAAATAATTCCAGTTTCTCAGAGAACGATGGCAGAGAACAATTTCTTCTAGCGAGGGACATTTAACTAAGCACCATAAAGTAGATAATACTATAACCCCCCCTTAAGCTAGTGAAATTTATACCAAGAGTGCATATACCATTTTACTAAAGTCTGTGTATGACGACAATAATGCTTATTGATAATGGGAATAGCCCTGAAGACATATGAACTTATGTAGTAACACAAACTGCAACATATAAAAACCATTCGGTCTGCTCTGTTGAAACTCCTCTCTGGTTTTCTCCCACTTGAGGTAGATAAGCACATAAGTACCATAACTAAAACCAAACACCAGCTTCTCCCCTTTCTCCCAAATGTTTTACTTAACCTTTTAACCCCTTTCCTACCATGGCCCTCCATCTGTCCTAATCATATCCATATTTGGTTACAGTTCTGTCCTCCACCACCTCCATCCTTAGAGTCTTACAAAACCAATACATAACGAAAACAGGCCCCCTTCCACACCTTACTATCACGTTTTGTTAAGATCAATACTAGCCACTAAACTCAGTGAGGCTGCTGTTCAAAACATCAGAAGTCACAGGCCATGGGGGGGGGGGGGAGGGCAGAGGGGGTTTGACTGAACAGAGAACCCCCTGAACTGGTTCTGCAGCTTAAGTAATCTCCTCCATGTGAGGAACACTCAGCCCAGGAGAGTACTGAACCAAGCCCCAAGATACTCCAAGTCCTGGGAAGGAACCAGCCCTCTCTAATCAATGAATCATCAGGGCTATATTCTCCCTGGATTTCTTGCAAGAGCCTGACCGATCAGCAAGTTGTCTGCATACAGAAGCAAAGAAAAAATTGCCAGTGTTGCTCCCAAACAGGAGAACCAGAGAAATTAGAAACCTTATTTGCTGAACTGATGCAATAATCAACTTGATGGTCTCCATGTGAAAATGAGGAACCTGAAATTTAGCACCGACCTCCTTCAGGTCCAGAATAAGCCAGAAGGAAACTCCCTTCTTGGGTGCCTCAAAGTAGATGGACTGACACCTCCGACCCTGCTCTGCAGAGGTCATGGGCAGAATAACCTGAACCTGCAAAAGACATTGAAGAGTTTCCTCAATCACCATACACTTGAGTGACGAGCTGCAAGCAGACTCCAAAAAGGCATCCCACAGAAGCTTTGCAAACTCTAGCATATAACCTTGAATAAGGATCTCGAGGACCCATTGGTCTGGCCTATTGATCCACTCAGATAAACAACTAGGGTCATTCCCCAATTGAAGTACCTTGGAAGGGGCCCAAGGGATCACATTACAGAGGTTTACTGCTCCAGAGGTCACCGTAGCTGCGTCTTGAGAGCACCGAGAGTTCCAAAAGGGCTGATCCTTCTTGAATTCAGACCCATAAGCAAAAGAGTTTACCTGGATACCTAGCTGTCTGAGGGTGCCTCCATGCTTCACACAGGGCTTTGTAAGAGGCACTCCTAGCACCCCTGGGCCTGTATTCCAGGAGCCATGGAAGGGAAGCCTCTCCAAGGTCTTTCCTCCCTCTTCTCCAAGTCCTCCTCTGAGAGCAGCCTGCTCTTGAAGGCGAGTATGCTCAGCTGTAACTTAAATAGAGAAATAAATCAGAACAAACAGGGGCTGTACCAGTGGCAGGATTGGATAAAAAAAAAGGAAAAAAAGAACCAGTTAGGATCGATCCCGCCACTGCCAAAATAGAGCGGGTGGCAGCACAAACATGCAAATCCCTGGTGGCCCTGCAGCCTGACCCTGGCCCTGGCCCACCAGTGGTTTGATGGCATCGGGGGATTCCCGCCAGTGCCGCACCAACATCAGGATGCCATTTTCGGCCTGGTTTGGTGGCAGGAACCGGTTCACATGAAAATGGGCCCAAACCAGCCGAATCCCACCACTGGGTAGTACCCAAAAAGAACTGGGGGTCAGGTCACTCTTTGGGATTTCAGCTGTAACTTAAAGGCAGAATCGGCTAACCAACTGCAGAGGCAAAGCTACTGCCCAGCCACTACCACTGTTGTCATGGACTTGGATATATGTAGCTCTACCCTCCAAACTCACAGCTTCTGGACTCTCTGGCAGCTGCTGGAACCAGCATAAGGCGGCTCTGGCCACCAAGGCTGCACACATTGTTGCTGAAGAGCTTAAGGTGAAAGCAGCAAAGAAATTGTCAAGGAGGGACTGACGTCTCATTATATGAGACTCCTTACTCCTAGAGTGTAGTGCCCTCTTCCACTGGGATGGTCACAAGCTATGTTACATAAGAACATAAGATATGCCATACTGAGTCAGACTAAGGTCCATCAAGCCCAGTATCCTGTTTCCAACAGTGGCCAATCTAGATCACAAGTACCTAGCAGTTTCCCCAAGGGACACAGGTTCCACAATGCTTGTACTGGGTCAAGCATTGATATCCTGGGTCCCTTCTTAATAATGGTTAAATGGACCTTTCCTCCAGGAACTTGTCCAAACCTTTTTTAAACCCAGCTACACTAACAGCCTTTACTACATCCTCCGGTAACAAATTCCAGAGTTTGATTACACGTTGAGTGAAAAAATATTTTCTTTTATTAGTCTTGAATAGTTTACCCTGTAGCCTCATTGCATGTCCCCTAGTCTTTCTATATTCTGATAACGTAAACAATTGATCTACGTTTACCCGTTCCACTCTGTTCATTAATTTATAGACTTCTATCATATCTCCCCTCAGACATCTCTTTTCCAGGTTAAATAGCCCTAACCTTTTTAGCCTCTCTTCATAGGAGTATCCTTCCATCCCCTTTACCATTTTGTGGCTCTTCTCTGAACCTTTTCTAAAAACGCTATATCCTTTTTAAGACACGGTGACCAGAAATGCACACAATATTCAAGGTGCGGTCTCACCATGGAACGATATAGAGGCATTATAATATCTTTTGTTTTATTTTCCATTCCTTTCCTTATGATACCTAGCATTCTATTTGCTCTCTTGGCCGCCGCTGCACACTGGGCCGAGGGTTTTAACATGTTATCCACAATGATGCCTAAATCTTTTTCCTGGGTGGTGGTTCCTAATGTGGAACCTTGCATAGTTTGGGTTGTTCTTCCCTAGGTGCATAACTTTGCACTTGCTGTGATACGGGCATCCACCTGCCGGAGCCCGAAAATTGTGGATCCAACATGACTTGGGGGAGAAGGAACAATTGAAATGATCTTAGGGTACTTCAGACCATTCTTGGAAGCCTCCCAGTTGGAGACTATGAGCTGCCGTATGGGCTCAGGAAGAGGCAAGACCAAATTACTTCCAATTTAAGGTCCGCATGCAAAGCTTGCACAGGAGAAAAGCCACCATAGCATCCTGAATTAGAACAGAAAGGTCCCCTCCGCAGGTTAGATGGGTCACGGAAGATCCTTGCCATCCAGAAGTGCTATCATCCTTACCTCCTCAAACTTGCCGTCTGGGGTAAAAGGGATTCTTCTTCTGCATCCCAGACAACCTTGTAGGGGATAAGGCTGGGCTTCTGGAAGAAGGAATGGCAAGGGGCAAAACAGCAACATGTAGTCCCCTTGCCATCAGTGACAAAAGTGCTCAAGGGCCCCAGGAGAGGCCTATGCCTAGGGCCCTTGCAAAGGGGGCTTCCAAGCAGCTAGTAAGGACTGAAACAGTCTGTGAGCTGTTTCAGAAGCTGCTGTGCAAGCTGCATGGAAGAAGGACCCTGGGGCACCTGAGGATCTTCAGGGGTCCATGCTCCCTCCCCGCCACAGGAACCATGTTGCCTAGGAGGGAGGAGTGGTCTAGTGGTTAGGACAAGGTACTTCAAGCCGGAGGGCCGGGGGTTCAAGTCCCACCTGGGGACAGCAATCTCAGGCCGGAGGGACTGGGATTGCTAGTCCTATAGGCACTCCTTGTGGTCTTGGGCAAGCCACTTAACCCTCCATTGCCCATGTTCCCTGTAAGTATTAACGTATGTGTGTCATATCCCCTCGTGTTAAATGTATCCCCCAATTGACAGCTTTGACCCGGTGAAAAGCGGAATATAAATACAGCTAAAATAAAAAATAAATAAGTTGCCATTCATAATAACCACAGAGTCTGTTGGCAGGCAAACATGGGGGGGAGGGGGGAGGAAGCACAGCCAAGGCACCCAACACGCCAAAACAATATGTCCCTAGGCAATCCTGAAGCACTGAGCAAAGGAGTGCAGCTATTGGGTGAGGGAAAGGAAATATCACTAAAAGGCCATAGGTTGCATCAGGCCATGATTAAGCACTGCAACGCCCAAAAGGAAAAATAAATGCAATGCAATAAAGGCCAAAACTCACGGCATAAGAGGAGCCAGGCAATCCAGCACTTAGCTTAATTTAGAGCTGCTTTACTGGAAGCAACCAAGAAAGCCAAATACAGCCATTCAATTCAACGAGGAAAGCAAAAAAACAATCAAAGACACTCAGCAAGCAGACAGAGGACAGCAAAAAGGAAGGGAGACCTGAGCTCAGACTTGCCACTCTGCCTCAGGAGCCCCATGGCATCCTGTCTGCTTTTCTGCCCACCAAACACTAGGAGCCCAGGGCAAGCTGTCAGCTCAAGTCTCAAGTCTCCGGGGTGTACCTGAGCTCCAAGCAAACATACTAGTCTGAAGCACACAGGAACATATAGTCAGAATCGGATGAGACAGGCCCATCTGCACTGCTGCGCCAATCCATACACCTTACTGCCTGCTGGTGACAGACAATACTGCGTACAGTTGGATGGATAGAACAAACAGGTAAAAATGGGGCAGCACTGTGGTGGATGGGGGTGGGCACATGCTCAGAAGAGTCTTCTAGAGGAGAGCAATTATATCCACAGCACCATGGCTATCACCACCAGCATGTGGCTGAATCATCCTGCTTGTCCATGAAGAAGGGCTTCTTAATGCTACAGCATAGGATATTCCAAGTGATAACATCACTTAAGTTGCTAACGTCTGCCTCTAGCTGCTGGCAGGGGAGCATAACCCACTCGTCTGCACTGGTCTAGCTCAGTGGTTCTCAAACCAGTCCTCTGGGACCCCCAGGCCAGTCAGGTTTTCAGGATATCCACAATGAATTTGCATGAGATACATCTGCATATAACGAAAGCCGTGCATGCAGATGTATCTCATAGTAACATAGTACTGTGGATATCCTGAAAACCTGACTGATCTGAGGGTCCCAGAGGACTGGGTTGAGAACCCCTGGTCTAGCAGGAAGCAGCTATCGCAGCTTCCTAATCCTGCAAGTCAGCCTAGTGCTCTTAGGATCGTAACTGATTGCTTCATATAGATTGCCCAACATTTCTTGGAAGTTTGATGCAATTCTAGCATTAATTCTCTGCACACCGGTTTGTATTTTCCTCTGTTCGACCTTCTAAATGTCCTTATGGATTTCAGCAGGCACTCAAACCCCTTCCTTCCTTCATTTCTTGTGTTACCTGCCATCTGCCCTTACTGCCATGTTGCGTCTGTCTCTTTCATGCAGGATCAACCTTATTTAAACATGTTGTGGCATTTGAGTTTAAGCAAAACAACTTTCTTCCTTTAAACCACAACATAGATGTTATGATTCCTAAGTTTAGCAGTCAAAAAGCAGGGCAGAGCTTCAGCCATGCACTCCCTCCCCCCACAGCAGCTCAAAGCCCTACCACCTCCCTCCCCCCACAGCAGCTCAAGGCCCTACCACCCCCCCCCCCAGCCCAGCATCTCCCTTCTTTCCACCCCCCACCCCCCAGAGGTAGTTCAGCATCTCTCCTTGCTTAATCTACCCCCGCCCCCTGGCATCTTGTCCTCTTCCCTTTCCCCACTATGCTTGCTCCCTTTCATGCCGCCACCAACCCAAAACTCCATCTGGACCATCCTGCAGCTCCAATGCTCAAGCCTGCTGTGTCCTGCCTCTTTCAATGCAAGCTTCCTATCTGAGGGGGCGCAATGAGACAGGCCTTGATCTTGCATGTGTGCAATGAAAGGACCACCATCAAGCAACCGATGGTGACGTTCAGATCCTGACCTGCTGCTATCTTGCGGGCTGTGCTGGTGCCACGTTGCCACCCCCTGAATTCTGCTGCACTAGGTAGGTGCTTAGTCTGCCTACTGATACAGCTGGCTGTGGGAAAAAGACAGTGTGGGCTGTGCAGCAATCGCACTAAGAGACGTGTAGAGCACAGAAAACAATCGACAAGATGACTAGTCTAGGATAGCTTGAGTTAACATTCAGGTCAAACATGGTCACAGGAGGGTGGTAGTAAGGGAAAAACCTGGTTCAGAGAGAAAGAGCGGCCCAGAATGACCCTCTCTTAGGGCTTACTAATAATAGAGTATAAAAGAAATAGCATGCCCTGAAAACAGGCCACTTCCTCCTCTTAGTACCATCAAAGTGAGAACACGAAAAGAACAGTTCTATTCCTGCAAGCCTAAAGCAGGCTTGCAGAGCATGATAGTGATCTGTTGTTCTTCATCCGAGTTGCTTGGGCTGCACACCAAAGTAAAAATAATCTTCTCATAGCATCGCCAGAGATTACGTCTTCCAAACAACATTCCTGAAGCAAAGAAATTGGAGCCACTCAGTCCTGAAACATACTTATCTTGCGTCTCCTAATACACAAATTCTTTAGCAAAAAAAAAAAAAAAGCAAACTGTATGTTATTTCCCCATACGGAGTATTTTTAGTGGGCACTCACTAACCATCATTTACTGTACTTTACCTGGAGAGAAGCAAGACTACAGGAATCCATGGGTGGATGAGAAAGCTCTATAACAAAGACAAAACCTGGAGCTGTCTGTGGTACAGATAACCAATGACTAGTATGCAAACTCAAGCTAAAGTTGAAAAAGAATAAGCCACTCATGAATGTAGCAAAATATGACCTTGAAAATTTACCACCGCCATTTAAAGACTGCCTGCAAAATTGATTTGCTGCTTTAGATACAAACAACAGAGCTCCAGAAGAGTTATGGGATGACATCAAGAAGGTTGTGTTGGAAGAAAGCGAGAAGTCTCTACAAAAGGTGTTAAAGCAAAAACGGCCAAAATGGATGACCAAAGAAACTCTGAAAATTGCCCAGAAACAGAGAAGCTAAAGCCAGAGGACAAAGAGAGGCAATCGCAGAACTCAGATTTCCAACGTGCAGCAAGACAAGGAGACATACTACAATCACACATATAAGGAAATAGAACAACAAGAGTGGCTTTCCTAAAGAAAAAATTCCAGCCTCGAATTGGAATGTTACAAGATGCTCAAGGATCCATGCTGAATGATGCTAAGAAGATCAAGAAAAAAAGTGGAAAGAATATACAGAGTTTTTATATGATAAAAATCAAGTGGACCAACAGCAGTTTCAGCTTGTATCTTATGATCCGGAACTATTGGGTGATGAAAGAAGAAGTAGAAGCAGCATTGAAAGCCTTATCAAAGAACAAAGCACCATCATTGATAGCATTCCCATAGATGTATTACAGCAATCTGATGCAGCTGTTACTGTACTTACAAGGCTCTGCCAGGAAATTTGGAAGATAACATGGATGGCCAACTGACTGGAAAACCTCTGTGTTTATACCAATAGTAAAGAAAGGTGACCCAACTGACTATGGAAATTATCGCACAATTGCTCTGATCCCACATGCCAGCAAGATTCTACTGAAGACTATTCAAAAGAGACTACAATCATACCTGGAACAAGAACTACCTGAAGTGCAAGCAGGGTTCAGGAAAGGGGAGGAACGAGAGACATCACTGTGGATGTCAGATGGATCCTTGAAAAGACTAAAGAATACCAAAAGGATATCTATTTGTGCTTTGACTACAGCAAGGCTTTTGACTATAAACCATGAGAAACTATGGGCCACATTAAGCATAGGTATACCAGAACACCTGATTGTTCTCATACACAACCTTTACATTGATCAAGAAGCGACAGTTCGAATGGAACAAGGAGAAACAGAATGGTTTAAAATCAGCAAAGATGTACGACAATGCTGCATATTTTCTCTCCTTACTTGTTTAATTTATATGCAGAACAAATCAGAGAAGCAGGACTGTATGAAGACAATAGAGGTGTGAAGATTCGTGGAAGACTCAACAACCTTCGCTATGCTGATGATACCACATTACTGGCTGAAAGTGAAGACTATCTGAAACATTTGCTTCTCAAGATCAAACAATTACATTGGGCCTGCACCTTAATATAAAGGAGACAAAGATCATGACAACTGGCAAAAATCAATAAGTTCATAGTTGATGGAGAAGAAATTGAAATAGTGGACAACTTTAACCTACTTGGATCAACTATCAATAAAGAAGCAACAAGGAGTCAAGAAATCCGACGACACATTGCTCTTGGCAGAATGGCTATGAAGGACCTAGACAAGATTCTCAAGAGCAGAGATATCTCTCTCCATCCGAAGATTTGACGTTCAAGCCATGGCATTTTCAAGAATGTCATATGGATGTGAAAGTTAAGACAGTGGAAAAAAAAAAAGATAGGAAGAAAATTTGTGCCTTTGAATTATGGTGCTGGCGACGAATACTGGACTGCCTGAAGAACAAACTAGTCAGTACTAGAGGAGATCAGATGACAAGACTTTGATTCTCATACTTTGGACACATCATGCGAAGAGAGAGATCATTAGAGAAAGACATCGTGCTTGGCAAGGTAGAAGGTCAATGCAAAAGAGGAAGGCCAGCAATGAGATGGATTGATACAATAAGAGCAGCTACAGGTGCCAGCCTGTCAACAATGAGCCACCTGACTGAAGACCAAACACAATTTAGGACAACTATCCAGAGGGTCGCCATGAGTCGACACCGACTTGACGGCACTTAACATCAACAACTTAATAACTCCAACATGAGCATTCTAGATAAACAGCACTCTATAAAGAGAAGCAGTAAGTCTCTCTAATACGGACTTTTGTGCTTGAATACCCTCTAGCCATAGGTGATCCAAAGTGCAAATGTCACTGTGCCTAGTACCCACCCAATCTGTAAATCTTTACCATGCTGATCTTCATTACATGACCAGATTCTCTCCTATTACATTCTCATTTCCTTCAAAAAGGAATAGCCCATGTGTCCTATGAGCTATATATGGTATCTCATTAGCATCCCATATCTTGCCAATATTAGGTCGTACCTGCTTTCACACTATAAGCACATCTGCAAAGTTTATCATTAGCAAATGTTGATATTTTTCCCTTACAGCTAGTGGATCAGGTGGTTTTTCAGAGCTACTAACCTACCTATGCAGTATGAACAGGATAAGAAAGGAAGTCTCAAGTCTACATCTATACAGGAGGCCTTTTCTGGTCCATTGTTGTGGAATTTAGGAAAGTTCCATGTCAAGATCCCAAGCATAGATCAGTTCTGTTATCCGATCCCCTTCAGTGCACAGCCACTTTATACCCAATGATTTTATCACTTGTTCAAATCAAAAAATACACATGCATTAAAGCAGTCTGAAAGCAAGGGCGATGACAGAGTGAATGACTCTTACAAGTTCCCTAACCATCGTCCACCACAGACACAAATTCTAACTTGCCTGGAAACGGATCAAGAATAAATAATTGTTTGGGGTGGGAGGGGAGAAGAGGGATAGGTTTCCTACAGCTGGACTTTAAGAAAACTTCCCCAAAGTAACAGGAGAGGAAATGATGGACAACAAGCTGCAATTCGATTAATCCTGGGTTTTGTTTCCTGCTTAGAGGGAGCAATGTCCTGGGCTCTTGCCAGCAGATGGGTCTGAGCCAATCAGAAGCAGCCTGCATTGTTTGCTGGCACACAAAAGCTGCTCTGTCTGTAAAGTTCAAGGAAGAGAACGCGGAGAGCGCTCGAGGCTTGCCCCCAAGGCACAGACCAGCAGGGTGACCCAGGACATGCATGGGTGCCAAGCCACTAGCGCACTCACACACAGCAAACACGAGCCCACCAAAGGCTTTACTTCCCTTTCAAAGGACACATTCGCTTCAAGCACACAGTAATATTATCCATGCACAAGAGCCATTCTGCACAGGAATTTTAGTTGGGTATTGTCTGGGTATTGTCTCGGAGATGCGGATGACAGAAAGACAGACTGCATCGAAAATTAAAGTGCTTGCTATGTCTTTCCTTATTTTTTTAAATTAAAGCCAATAAAAAGATAAGTTACTTTGCTTAAGAAACCTCGGGGTGGGGGGCAGAGCCTGGATGATGACCGACAGTAGATCCCAATGTAGCCTTTGAGGAGATACCGGGAATTTTCTTTAAGGGGAAGGGGGGCAGGAAACCGGTCCTGCTGCGAGAAGCTTGTGTGCAGCCGCCCCAGCGGTGCAGCCCTTTTATCTGCTGGCCAGCGCCCCAGAAGAGAGAATCCGCACACACTTGCAGCCCCTGCCCCCCCCCCCCCCCCCCCAGCTTTCCTGGCACCGCACTGCCTTTTAAACTCTCATCACATTCAGACAGTTTCATTAGCATGACCATATGTTGCCAAACTGAGACATGAAATCGGTTAAAGCCAAAAGGGAAACATTTTGCAAAACGCATATAAATTCCTTGCAGCAAATGTTAAAAATCATTCCAGGAAACCGAAAAGCCCAGTGCCCAAATCCCGCACCAAATCGAGCGCTGCAAGGAGACAAGGCTGCCACCCCTCCCCCGTTAGGAAAAAGGTTACAATGTTTCCTCCCTCTTCCTTAATAGAATCCAACTGCTGCTGCTGCCGCATGACATCATCCCCTCGAGCCAGCAATGCCGAGCTCGCGCAGACCATCCGCCGGGAGTAAACACGCTCGCGAGGGGGGGGGGGGGGCAGAAGCTCTGTTACCTGGACCCGGCGGCGGTCCCCTTCCTCGCCGGCCATTCTCGGAGAGGGTGCTCGCTCCCAGACAGATCCGTGGACGCGTTTAAAGGCTCCGAAGCGGCTCCCCGAGGTGACCTTTGCAGGCGCTAGCGGGAAGCGCGCGCGCCGCCCGGGCAGTTGTCATGGAGATCTCGCCCTGGCTCGCGCTCTCTCTCTCTCGCTCAGGGCTTCACGCGGCGGACGGGCACGCAGGCACGCACGCAGGGGCTGGGAGGCAGCCGTGCAAGAGCAATGGCCTTTGCAATCGCTAAAGGCTCGCGCATTCCACCCTCCCTCCTCTGTCGAATCCGCTTTCTGAACTGGTGGCTTTGGAGATGCGGGGGAGGAGCATTTATTGAAACTCTTTGTTCCAGTGCTGAATATTGATTGCTTCTGCTTTGTATCCCCTGATGTGCAACAATTTCTGCACGGTTGCATAGCTATGAAAAAGCCCCTGCTTGTCTTTGAAACAAGCATCATATCGTCCTCCCCCCCCCCCTTCTTTCTAATAGTTTCCTTTGCTTATAAAATCCACCCAGCAAAAGCGAACACATGTGCTGCAACTAGCCCCAGGGCTTATCTTTTCTTGGGCTTGTTTGGAATATAGTTTTTGCTTTGGTTCTGGAAACCTCCAGACAGAGCCGCCTGCATACTTACTGTGTGTTGTGCCCGGTAGGTACCCAATCGGTGGTTTAATTAGAGCAGGTATGCCTAGCGGCCAGGCAGGATTTCCTGTACTCTTTCATCTTTCTGTAAATGAGGAGAAAAAAAAATACCCCGATCAGGAATGTGAAACACGGTCTCCAGCTGCAAAAGGTTCAGGAATGCAACAATTACAGTTATCGTCTTGCAGAATAATAGTAGAGAAACAAAATAAACAAAAAATGGAACCAATGGGCCGCCTCAAGGCATATGCACACAACCTGGGTTTGATTCCCCAGAAGTGGATTGATTGGTAGGGAGCATAATGAAATCTAGGGATGGGGAGGACGGAGGTAGTTGCAAAGAAAGGCTAGTAAGGCTGGATCCCAGTCCTGGTTCTGATTGAGGTGGAACCCCAAAGGATGAAAAAGAAACTGCAATACCAAGAAAGAAAGAACATAGTTAACTGTTATGGCTGAACATCAGAGATCAGTGATTTGGAGGGTTTCAGTAGATGCAGTGATGTCCATACAGAGAGGAGGAGTGGTTAGACCAGTGATGGCTAACCTTTTTGAGCCCGAGTGCCCAAACTGCCGCACAAAACCAAAGAATTTCCTCAAAGTGCCAGCACGTCATTTGCATAAGTGGTCTTATTTGCATAAATATTTGCATAATGTTACCATACACTAACTTAGTAAACATGTCTCTTAATGAGTGTATGGATAAAGAAAGACTAAAAGATTTCTACATTACTATAATCCAGTGCCAACCGCCAGGCACATTAGGAACTACTACAAACGCTGCCCATTTAGAACCCGTAGCAAACCTGCCGTATCCTGACAGCATTACCAGGACTCACAAAGCACCATACCCTACCTATCAAAAGGCAACACTGCAAATATTAAACCAATACATTTCAGAGAATACTGGGGAAAGAGAACAAGTGGCAACGTCAAATAGGAATTTCCTCTTGTACCAAACAAAGCGCAGATGTTAATGATGCACATTTCCCAGAGCTGACATATTCCAGTTAATAAATTCAAAATAAAGAGATATCTTTCTACCTTTTGTGCATTTTTTTTTCAGTTGCAATTGGTCCAGCCACCTTCTTCTGGTTTCTTCATGTTTTCTGCTAACTCTCCATCGTCGTCTGCTGTCCATTTGTCCTTTCTTCTCTCTTCTAGTTTTTTTTTCCATTCTCTCTCTCTCTCTACATCTGCTTTAACATACTAATCTTTCTCCTTTTGCTCTTTCCTCATTCCTATTTCATCCACACAAATTTTACCCCTCCATCCTCAATCCCCAATTACTCTCCCAATACCTGGCCAATTGTAGATTTTTCATCCCTCCTACACAAAATATTTTTCCCCTCTCCATTTTACTCTCCCAGCCCCATCCCATTCTAATCCTCCCCCAACATCAGCTCCCTTCTAGTTCCAGTCTCACCCAGCATCCATTCCCTTCTAGTCCCTGCATCAGCCCATTTCCAGTCCAAGTCCCTTCATCAGCTCATTTTCAATCCTAGCCCCACCATCAGCCCATGTCAAATCATAGCTCCCCTCCACTCAACTCAGCCCAATTCCAGTCCAAGCCCCCCCATGAGCCTACTTCCAGTTCTAGCCCCTCCATGAGTCCATTTCAATTCAAGCCCCCACCACAGCCCATTTCCAATCTTAGCTCCCCCCAACAGCCCATTTCCAGTCCTATCCTAGCTGTTCCATCAGCCCATTTTCAGTCCTAGCTCCCTTCCCTCACAGCCCATTTCCATTCCAAGCCCCCTCCCCATCAGCTATTTGCAGTTCAAGCCTCCCCTTCCACTCAGCCCATTTCCAGTCCTAGCAACACCCCAACCCATTACCAGTCCTAGCCCCCCGTCAATCAACTTCCAGTCCTAACCCCCATCACCCCATTTTCAGTTTAAGCCCCCCCTATAACCTTTAACCAGTCCTAACCCCCCATCAGCCCATTTCCAGTCAGCCCCCCATAGCCCATTGCCAGTCCTAAACCCCCCCCATCAGCCCACAGCCCATTACCAGTCCTAACCACATCAGCCCACCTCAAGTCCTAACCCCTCCCCATCAGCCCATTTCCTGTCCTAGCCCCCCCCATAACCCATTATCAGTCCTACACCCCCATCAGCCCACTACCAGTCTTAACCCCCCCATAGCCCATTACCAGTCCTAACCCCCCCCCATCAGCCCACTACCAGTCTTAACCCCCCCCATAGCCCATTACCAGTCCTAACCCCCCCATCACCCCATTTCCAGACAGCCCTCATCAGCTCATAGCCCATTGCCAGCCCTCATCAGCCCACAGCCCATTGCTAGTCTTAACTCCCCCCCATAGCCCACTGCGTCTTAACCCCCCTCCCCAGCCCACTGCCAGTCTTAACCCCCCCCTCCCTAGCCCATTGCCAGTCTCAACCCCCTCCCTCCTCCCTCCCTCCCTCCCTAGCCCATTGCCAGTCTCAACCCCCTCCCCCCTCCTCCCTACCCCATTGCCAGTCTTAACTTACCACCCTCCCTAGCCCATTGCCAGTCTTAACCTCCCTCCCTCCCTCCCTAGCCCATTGCCAGTCTCAACCCCCTCCCTCCCTCCCTAGCCCATTGCCAGTCTCAACCCCCCTCCCTCCCTAGCCCATTGCCAGTCTCAACCCCCTCCCTCCCTCCCTAGCCCATTGCCAGTCTCAACCCCCCTCCCTCCCTAGCCCATTGCCAGTCTCAACCTCCCTCCCTCCCTAGCCCATTGCCAGTCTTAACCCCCTCCCTCCCTCCCTAGCCCATTGCCAGTCTTAACCCCCCTCTCTCCCTCCCTAGCCCATTGCCAGGCTTAACCCCCCTCCCGCGGCTCATGGCAATAAAAAAAAAAAAAAAGCTGCCCGCTGCCGCCGCCGCGGCATGGAGTGTCCCGCGGGGCTCCCTCTGCCCGGCGGGACTCTCCCGGCACTGCTCAGCCCCTCTCTGCCGGCTTGCAGAGACGCGAAGGGAGAGAGAGTCTCCCTCGCGTCTCTCTTAAGCCCGCAGGGGCAGATGGGAAATTTCCCATCAGCCCCTGCGGGCTTAACAGAGACTCGAGGGAGACTCTCCCTTCGCGTCTCTGCAAGCCGGCAGAGAGGGGCTGAGCAGCGCCGGGAGAGTCCCGCCGGGCAGAGGGAGCCCCGCGGGACACTCCATGCCGCCGTGGCGGCAGCGGGCAGCTTTTTTTTTTTTTTAATGTGCGACCTTCCCACGTGCCAGCTGCAAGGCCTTCGCGTGCCACAGCTGGCACGCGTGCCATAGGTTCGCCATCGCTGGGTTAGACCACTGCCTTGGGACCCACCAGACCAGGGCTTGATTCCCATCAGCACTCCTTGTGGCCTTGGGCAAGTCACTTAACCCCTTAGAAAAGTCCAAGTTATCAACATACACTTACCAAGTTTAAGTTACAATGTAAACCACTTTGACTGAAATGATAAAGTGGTATAAATAAAACTTAAAGAAATAATATGAGTTGATGTCATTGCCCTGCACCATTAAAATTAAAATCTGCAACAAGAAGGAATAAAGCTAACAATGCTGAAAAGCAAAAAATATTACAACACAATAGTCCCAGCTATGGGAATATATTCCTTGAACTTAAAAATAATGGTCAGATTTAAATTTCAAGTCAGAGTAATCCCTCCCTTGCTCCCCACCATCTTGAAATACCACATCTCTTACCCAAAGATTTAATTTCCTGCATTTTAAGAAAGGAGAAACATCTGTTCTGCTAGCAAAATCTCCTGCAAAAAGCATGATAGCACTTAGTCTTTTTCTTTCTTTGGACTTGAGGACTCCCATGTGCTCCCAGCTCAGTAGGAATGAGGGATGGATTCTTGTGCCATGAACTTTCATTCACAACTATCCAGGGATTTCCCCCCCCCCCCCCATTTGACATCCCCGGGCCATGGATGTCAACTCAGCCCAGGTCGATCCAGTTCTGGTTTGGCTTCACAATAGTCCTGTCACAACGAGACACTTAGAACTATGACTCTAGGCAAAACCAGGACTGGATCAGCGTGTTGGGATGATGTGCAGCCCTAGCCTTACCTCCAACATTTCCAGTCTGGTCAGTGTAGTGACAACCCTTGGCTGGAAACCATGATCCTCAGCCTTGGCCTTGAATCTGAGCTGTGAACACTGCCTCAGCAGCGTTGCCAGTCCAAGTCCACCCAAGGAGCAGAAAACCCAAGTCGGGGAATGAGCCTGAAACCTTCAGACAGCAATGCATAGTGCTTACCACCTGAGCTGCTAGATTTACGGCTGAGAGGCCAATGCACAAAGCCCACACTAAAATTCAGCACAGCATTTCCTAATGCAAATTTAGCTCACTGATGCTGTAAGCCAAACAGCAGACAAATCAGTTGTCTTCAAAATGTCCACACTAAACAAGGAAAACAAGCCAGATACGTGTGCACAGGGGCTTGCATTAGTACTATCTCTTGCGCACAAAAAAAAGTCGGTTTTGGCATTGCTGCCCATGTGCTGAAATGCTATGTGGTGCAACAGCTACATTATTCTGTGTAGAAGTTCTGCTCAGATTATCATCAGTGATCATAAACAGCGATATAATTCTGCATGGAATATTGATGCTTATGCACCTGATAGCATTCTGACTCATGTACATAACATTGTTCCAGCAATGTTGGTTTTCACCACTCCTTTCAGCAGAGTCAGAAAAACGTTTCTGGTGCTCTACGCTCAAGATGAAGAAGAGACAGGCATAATAAAGTCTTCACCAGCGCCGACCGCAGACCTATGAGCTATAACCCTTTACATCTTCTCAGACCTCACATTAAAATCTCAGCTTTGAGTTCAGCCTTTTGGTCTTCCATCTGTTTTTGTGCAGCCACGCTGCATAGCTAATTGCTTCATTTCCATCCATTTGAATAGATTTAAATGTACTGTGTGCTGCTGCCTGCTGGAGGCTTGGCACACATTTAGCTCATGTGCTAAATTTGTTCTTGCATTGGTAGCGCCCAAATTGTGCGCTGAAACCAAGCTAACCTGTGCACAAACCTAGCACACTTTTCTACATCGGCCTCTAAAAGTGCTAAATGTAATGAATGGAACAGAAACATCACCATGCCTATTTTGCTCTGGTTTTTGCAAACAAAAGGTTGAATTAGCACAAGTGTGAAAGATGTAAGAAGCGGTGCCAATGTGCAATGTCTATTATACGTGTGTGTATTTTTCTATGCCCAAGATTTTGTATGAATTATTTTCTTTAACTTTATTTTACAAGTTTTCTTTACAAGAGAATGTAGAACTATCAAATGACCAAAATGCCCATTACAATTTGACAAAACAAAAATGCAAAATAAAAATATACATCATAACAGAAGGGCAAAAGAGAGTTAGAGCTAAAGTTGCTAAATGGTGAGAAGCGTGAAATACCGTGCATCAAGCTATGAAAGGCATACCAAACAATAAGCTTCAGACTGGAGATAGTCCTCCACCAGCCTCCAGACTCGATTAACTCTGAGTGATAAGCTGACATAGGCTGCCCCCTCCATTCTATGGACCAGGCAAACTGTATTCCATCAGAATACTTCATTTAGAAGCACAACATACTTCCAGTTCGCATTGCCATTGGAGGTCTAAATAGGATCAGCTTTAACTCTAACTTGAGAATGGCCTTAACATAAGACCAAATTCCTGCACATGGAGCAAGAAAGTATGAATTACATGTATTTCACCCATGGATTTGTTTCCTTTCTGAAATGATTGTGTATCTACTTCTCTAACTTGCCACAAGGCTCTAATAGTGCAATTGTTTAGCACATAGTATGCTATAGGAAGACTTTCCCAAGTTATGCTGACGTGGTGTATTCAAGTGGCACTGGAATACTCTTATTCAAGAAGTGCAAAGGAAGTTAGGAATGTGCATTTCTTAGCACACATTTGCTTCATTAATGTGTCTTAAAAAGTTTACTGCACGCAACAGTTTTAGAACGCATTCACTTATGAATTAAGATACATATCAATGTGGGTGCCTTAAAAAGTTCTAAGGCACATTTTAAAACATTATTAAAACAAATGTGTGCAATGAAGCAAAAAGTCAGGAAAAAAGCTGTGAGGGGGGGGGGGGTGCTATTTTATAAGCATTCCCACGTCTAAAAAGCAGCATTTATATGTGTAGATTGGACTCAGTGGCGGCACAAGGGTTTCTGCTGCCCTAGGCAGACCATCCGTGACACCCCCCCCCAAAAAAAATCAATTGCGCCTCTATCCAACCCTCCATGCTACCCCCACCTTGTGCTGAAACAGCGATGTCTGAACTGCCGCTTCAGCGCTGTGTCAGGCCTTAAAGTGCTCACGGCCTGCTGCTTCTGCCCCTCCCCCTCCGATCCAACTGGAGGGCAGGCAGGAGCGGCAGGCCAGAATTGTGCGTTTAAAGCCTGCCATGGCACTGAAGCAGCAATTCAGTTGCTGCTTCCTGGGGGCTTGTGTTTGCAATGCCAATCACCAAGGTCTGCCACCCTAGGTGACTGCCTAGTGGATGGGCCGGCTTTGATTGGACTATACATGTAAATGTCATGTCACAACAGGATTTTCATACCTGGGAATGCTGAACATGTCTGAATTCCCCAGGGGAGCGGGGACATAGTTTGGAGGGGTTGAGGAGGGGCATTGCCACCTCCAAACACTATAGGATGGAGTGCTGTGCCTCCTTTCCTCTCCCAAAGTATTCCAGCATCTTTTCCTCTTGCCATCTGATTGCCAACTTCCTGCCTACCCCCTCCCTTTCTCAGCCACCTTAAACGTTTCTTTACATTGTCAGCAGTATCTCAGTGTTTAAAAGAAAAGCAAACTCCAGTAGAGCATCATTGTCTGAAACATACTGCTGTTGCAAAAGTCTCTGCTCTGCCGTTCCCACCCAGGGCCGGTGCAAGGAACGCAGGTACCCTTCGATAGATCAGGCCTATAGTCCTTCAGGTCCCACTGTGGTAACCACAGACTTATACACTTACCCAACGTTGTGAGATCTGCAATTCCACATCGTGGCTATAAGGAAGGCATGAACTGCCAGGGCACTGTAGGTAGAACTCATGGTCAGCTGGTGCTATAGACAAGTATAGTGGCTTGACACTCAGTGAAGCACTGGAGTTCCCCAACCTATATCCTAACAAAGCCATTGGGATTTGGGCCTGCAACGTTGAGTTCATTCCAGGGTCCCTGCCGCTGAGCTAATGAAACAGTTTCCCTAGCTGAACTTGTAGGAGAACCTTGTCTATCTACTTTAGCCCCCTTGCAGCTATGCTTCCTCTCCACATCACTATAACCCAGGGGTTCTCAACCCAGTCCTTGGGTGACATCTAAACAGTCGGGTTTTCAGGATAACCACAATGCATACGCATGAGAGAGACCTGCATACAATGGAGGTAGTGTGTGCGCATTGAGAACCGCTGGGCTCCTCAGTTCTGCGGTAACTGGGATTTCCATGAACAGGGAAATGGTGACCATCAAGATAAGTCACCCAAACCATCATCAGGCATCGATGCATGTCATAGAATCAACTCTTCCTTCTTGTGACTGCACAGAATGACAACATCCACACAAGAATGCACATATGCACACAGAGATGATGTACTAGTGGAAAGGCAGCAAATGTCCCTCAGAAGGCACCATTTCAAAACCAGCTCTTCCTGTAGTACTGTGGTACCAAGCAATCTCCTGGCTAGGGCAAGAAACTCGCAGAAATGCATGTAAAAGACGAGGATCCCTAGCTTAGCAGCACATATGTACATAAATCATAAAGCCAGCTGTAATTGATCAAGTGGATAGGAAGGACAATCAGATATTTTGCTATTTCAGTATTGGCAGCCTTTTATTAAAATCCTTTATCCATTATGCCTCATTTAAACTACTGAAGGGCTGATGTGTTAGGAGAGTGCAAACAAGTAAATCGCCCTGCAACCCCATGCTACAGAGGGCTATAGGAGTTATAACCTGCTGTGGGACTTTGAGGGTCCCTCATGACTTTCTGCCCTGGACCCAGGCATATTTTGAAACCGGCCCTGGGGGTCCCTCTAGATTCCAGTGTAGTGTTATCCTGAGGGTCACTCATCTGCCTCTCACATAATTTTCCTTTATGACTGATCGATCTTCAAGTTGGCTGTAAGTGGACCTTTCTGAGTCATTATTCTTGGAGCAAGACTGCCAATTCCATCTACAGTAAGCTAATGCTCTACCACTAGCACTAAACTCTGGAGGGTCTTTCTACCTACCTTACAGGGCAGGCGCAAATGGGCAGACCACATGAACAAGTGATCCTTATCTGACAACAGCTATTTTACTATGTAACTAGAGCAAAACTTTGCTTTCCCTTCCCTGCCTTAGACTTTTGAGGTTGAGTGACAGCAATCCAAATGCATAAAAAAAAATACACCAAAGACGTTGAACACAATAAACTCTGTTTCAAAAGCAAAATGATCAGGAATTCACTTGTTTGTTTTGTGGGTTTTTTTTAAAATTTTTCAAAAGAAATCATATCTCATATGTTTTCTTTCTACTTAGTTGCCCTGTAATGAAGAGAATATTCTAATAATGGTATGTACAGTAGTGCTAGTCCGCTCAGTACTCATGGACACTTCCAAAATACTGTTTTAGCTGCTTATTATACAAACATCAGAAAACTGCACTTCACTATTACACTCTCAGCATTTCCCTGGCTTGTCTTGTGTCCTTCACTCAGTTTCTGCAATAACGATTCCTAAGGGACATGT
Source organism: Ichthyophis bannanicus (assembly GCA_033557465.1). Taxonomy (NCBI): domain Eukaryota; kingdom Metazoa; phylum Chordata; class Amphibia; order Gymnophiona; family Ichthyophiidae; genus Ichthyophis; species Ichthyophis bannanicus. Next base: position 57,297,425 of record CM066047.1, on the reverse strand, counting down.
TTACTAAGCTACGCCAGCTATTACCACGGGCTTGAGCACGCTGTATCGGCCCATGGTAGCAGACAGGCAGGGGAAAACCAGACAGCACAGCGATTTTCTGCCCTATCTGCAGAGTGCGCAGTAAATGGGGGAATGGGTGGAGAGTGGGCGTGTCTGAAATGCAGTTCCTGTGGGTGTCAACAGCGCGCGGTCACAGTTTTGCAGACAGCTCGGGTGTAGCTAACACCACCTCAGTGAGTCACGTTATTTTGCATTCATAGTGCTGCCAGGTCATGCTCGTTGTGATTTCTGTGCTCTCTCTGCTGGGGAAATGCTGTGCGTGCACTCAGACAGCATGCCAATTTGTCAGGTAATGCAGTGCATTACCTGCAAAAGCCTAATGTGCTTTAATAAGCATGACCCTAAGAGCCTGATTCCAACAGGGGCACGTCCAGGCCATCCGGACGACCAAAATATGGACTTCCCAAATTGCACCCGATTCTGCAGCTGCGGGAGCTAGACGGTCCTGTGGTCATAGGATCATGCATGCCTGGCACAGACACTTAGATGGCACACCTGGCAATGGGACGCCCAGCAGGAGTGCAGAATTGGTGGGAACCCCTCATTTCCTTGCTGCCTGACCTCAGCGTGGGAAGCCAGGGCCGGGCAGGTACACATGCTTACCACCCCCCTCCCCTGTGCTGAGTTGCACCACGATGATGCCCCCGCTGCCGCTAATTCCGGCAGAAGGGTCAGCTTGGCTCGGTGGAAGGCCATGTGCTTCGATACATATGGCCTGTCACTTCTGACCCACATTAGTTAACCCATTGCAAAAGAAGAAATACTTGGATATGTTGGGCCTTACCCTTAATTTAGAGGATACGTAAACTGGAGCATGCATCCAGTAACGACAGTCCCTCTTGATGAACTGATCACATATCAAGTTATTTGGGACATAGTATAAAACAGATACATCAATTTGGTTGGTTAAACAGGCCACCTGCTTGTGCTATTATTCACCGCAAAATGGCAATCTCTCAGCACAAGTGGCCAAAATGGGATTTAAGGCCTGTCCTCCTAGCAAGCAGCTCAAAACCCCAGGGAAGACAAATTAAATCCGTCTGCAGCTACACAGCATAACGAGGGGGAAATGCCAAACTATTAACTGTAACTCTGACTACACTTTTCCACTTGCTAATCACTAATTCTATTAATGTCTTTTTCATGGAATCCAGGCCAGAATACTGCACCCTGTTGAGGAGTCCTTACAGGACCTTGGGTGTGGGGGTGGGGGGGGGGGGGGCGCCTGCACACCTAGCTTAGCTCATTTACTTTCTGTCACCATTTCATGGAAATCCAGTTACCACATAGACAGAACCCAGGAGACAAGTAGGAGAGAGAGAAGGAATTCCTTTTGGAACTGTCTTATGGGAGACATTCTTCAGCTCGTAAATTCATCATTTTTTTCTATGCGGCCAGCCCAGTAGAGAAGCTGTGGGGGCCATCTAGTGGAAGAAGAGCATATGACAACCTTCCCAAGTCAAATAAGTTATTATTGTCAGTACTCCATGTTTTCTCTCTGCAAAATTCATCCACAAGTGAGTGAGTGTGTGTGTGTGTGTGTGTGTGCAAACATAGCCTGAAAACATGATGTGACTTTTGTTCAGATGTAGCATTCAAATTGTCAAAGTTCTTGCATAGATGCCAGCTCTGTGGGTGCAGTGGGTGCTTGAATACACACCCAGTATTGAATAAACTCACTTTTTCCAGGAAGGGGTAACAACCTTGTTCAATGTAATTCAGTTGTTTTATGTAAACCACTATGATTCTTGATATGGCAGTATAGGAGGAAGGAGTGGCCTAGTGGTTGGGGCAAGGTACCTCAGGCCAGAAGGTCAGGGGTTCAAATCCCACTAGAGGACAGCAACCTTGAGCCAGAAGGACTGGGGTTTCTAGTCCCACAGGTGGTCTTGGGCAAGCCACTTAACCCTCCATTGCTCATGTTCCCCATAAAATAGTTATCCCCAAGTTATAATGCCCTGTTCAATGTAAACCACCTTGATATCATGAAAGGCAGCATATAAGAAATGTTGAATAAATTAATAAAACAAATGCTCTTCTTAGAAGCCCCAGACTTTTAGAAAGATGACTTCTTGCGTATGCATTTTAGGGACAGAGAGAAGAACATTTTCTAGATGAATGCAGAGTTGCCAAGTTACCCAGTTCCTGGGCATTGCAGTGCAGTATGGTACCTGTAGTCCCTGATTTTATCCATTGAAATCATTGCTGAAGGTCCCATAATACAGTCCAGAACTGGCTTAAAATCTCACTCCTGGAACTGGGTAACTTGGCAACTCTGTGACTGCTTCCGAAAGCTGTCTGATAGAGGTAATGATAAGGAAAGATTGTCTATAGGGCAGGATTAAGGAATAAGCAAATTAGGAACCTGCCTAAGATCAAAATGTTTAGGAGGTTCCCTCTCAGATGTGCTAATTTAAAGACCCCCAAGGCATATTTTTGCCCTGGTAAATTAGTTGCTGGCAGAAAGAAAAGGGGGGTGAGGAGAACAGAACCACCCCTGCCCAAAGGGGTTGGTCTATTCTCTCTACATCCTGTCCTTTGGCCTCCAGTCGGCAGGAGAAGTTGGTGAGCAGCATCTTCTTACTTCCTGCTGCGCAGCCAGAAGTATGTGAGACCCCATCTGTGGGAATTGTAAAATATATTTCTATTACAATGTGGGTCCAATGGGGTCCACTGCTTGACCCAATACAAGCATTGTGGAACCTGTGTCTTTTGGGGAAACTGCTAGGTACGTATGACCTAGATTGGCCACTAGGATATTGGGCTTGATGGACCTTGGTCTGACCCAGCATGACATATCTTATGATCTTATGTTTTTATGTTCTTATGTTCTTAATGTACTTGTTTGCCTAACAACCATGAAAGGGTTAGTCTCTGCCCTCCTTGACTGTTTTTTTTAAATGTATTTGTATGATATTTCTGCACTCATATGCTAGTGAGTATAGACAAAGTGAGGCCACTCCTAATTTAGAAACATTTAAAGCCGTCATGCCACCTAGATATACACATTAAAAAGCCGTCACTGGGACTTTTCTCTTCTGCAGACCACGTTTTCTGTGCTTCTTTCCTTTTGATTGTATTGGCTTGTTTAGGTGTTCATTTAAAAGTAAAGAAAAAATTCCTAAAGGGAAGATTGTGTCTGTCTGTAAACTCATTTCAGCAGACAAAACACAGAAGAGCCTGATGCACTCTTCAGGATTTTGCAGTTGGAGACTTAGCATGATCAAATGCAATTGGTTCGAATGCTCTGGAAGGAGGGATAAAGTAGCGTGAGAGCTGTGATAATCCACGTTAATGGTAGTTAAATAAAAAGAGAAACAAAAAGGAAAAATAAGGTGATACCTATTTATTGGACTATCTTAATACATTCTTGGACTAGCTTTCGAAGGTTAAAACCTTATTCCTCAGGTCAGGACACTATGAGCAACAGTTGATAATACCATAAATATATGTGCATCAATGAAGCACTAACTCAGTCGAGGCTCTTCTATGTTTGCTTGGATGGAGGGAGGGCACCAGGTTCACAAGTCACACAGGGCACATTTCTAATTTGGTACAGTCCTGGGAGACACTACTACTTTATGAATATAAATGGACATATAGCAAATAAAGGCTGATCTTTCTGCTTTGACTATCCCAAGAAATGAATTCCCATCTACATGTGATCCAGAAGCTCGCTTCATGCATCAGAGTGTGGAGTCAAAGACTCCTCTGTCCCCTGGTTGGACGCTCAGCATTCCTTCTGGTCTTCAGCGCATTGTTCACGCTTTGTTACTGTCATAATAATCTCTCTGTGCACCCTGGATGCACATAGCACTAGTCAGAGATACACAAGGGACAGTCCCTGCTCATAGAGCTTACAATCCAGTAGAGACAGACAGAATACATAAAAACAAAGAGGTTTTGAGGGAAGACAGCAAGGCCACTATAAGAAGATGAAAGGAAGGTGGGATTAACTGAGGGAGGGGGCAACTGAGTAAGGCTGTAGAGTTACTATTTAGAAAAAGATACCTAGGGGTCTTTTACTAAGCTGTGGTTACAGTTACCAGTGGGTTAGTGAGCTGGCATGACAGTTAGCATCTACTATTTCGCATGCTAACTGCATGCCGTGGAATAGGGTGGCATCTGGAATATGAATCTTTATCTTTATTAAAACACTTGATAAACCGCCCAGGCCGAAGCATCAGGGCGGTGTACAATCATAAAAAACGACAGCTGCCGGGAAAGGAAAGAAAGAAAAGAACGCCAAAAAATGATAGGACAGAAAGAGAGACAGTAAAGAGTAGAAAAAAAGCAATAAAATGGTAAAACAGTAAAACAATAAAATGTTAAAACAATAAAATAATAGGAAAAAAAAGGAAAAAAAGGAATGGGGGGAGGGGAGGACATGAGCAAAATTTAGAAGGGATGGGAGGCGCGACTAAGGGGATAAAACACCATCAGTGAGGGGGAGAGCATGGAGAAATTAAGGGGGGTGAGAGACGGAACTAGGGAGAGGAACACCATCAGTGGGGAGGGGGAGATCGAAAGCTTGACAAAAATCTAGAATAGGGTAGAATCATTTGGTCAAATAACTTAAATTGATCAACTTGTATATCCAATTTCACTATGAGATAATATTATAATTTACTGTTTATACTGTATTTATATTGTAATGTATTGTATTTGATCTTCCCATGCCCTCAACATGTAAGTCCTTTGTTGTCTTGTCAACCACTTTGATTGAAGGATAAAGTGGTATACAAAACCGGTTAAATAAATAAATAAATAAATCTAGGCAGAGATTAGGCGTGGTGGCTGGTGACAGCTAGCCTGAGGCACGGAACACAGTTCCCATGAGGTGAGCACCTGTCCCGGCGGTAAATACAGGGCAGATGTTGGGCATGCCCCTGTTTTTACTGCGCAGGCTTTTCACTTTAAGATGCAGTAACTGCAAACACTTACCACACTTTAGTAAAAGGACCCCTAGATGTGTGTTAGCACTCTAGTAACTCTAGCTGAGAATATTGCTCAAGAAACAATCTTATATAAGAAAAAGGGACAATTAGGAAGCTGGGAGGGACCCCAAGGTAAATATGCCCTTCAAATCTGGCTTTTTGGATAGAGGCAGTAAACAAGAGAGGGCAGCAGTCATGTTCCTCTGGGAACACTGGGCAGGCTTGTCAAGATTAGAATTTAAGAATTACCTGCTGTTTCACTATTTTTCCTCTAATTCCTGCTCTTATGCTGGCTTCATATTGATGCCATGTTTCTGCCAGGTCGTTTCATGTAGGAAGTTTCTCATTTAAATGTACGGTCTGGTCAAGTGGAGTGCCTCAGAAGAGCACATCAGTACTCCAACCACGTCCTTGCTGTCAGACGCTGCATAGCAAAGCTTTTCATGCAGCACTTGCTCATAAATCAAATAACTTCCTGAAGACTGCCACCCATCTTCCATGTGCTGGTGTACTGATGAAACACAGCCCAGTGGCACCATTATTTCCTTAACATATAGTGCCAGATGTGCCTCAACATAACTTGAAATCATCTTTCTCATCAGGATTACTTGGCGTCATGTACATTACATGTCCCCTCTACCCACCCTTTTTTGTAACCACTTTGATTGAAGGAAAAGGTGGTATATACAACTCGATAAATAAAATAAATAAATAAATCTCTGCACAAGGCAGTAATGGTCATGCATTGTTGTACTATGTGACATCTAGACACTCATTAAATACAATGTTGTGTCAGGCTGTGCTTGTTTGTTGATTATCGCTTTGGTTATTCCTTTCTTCTGCCAAATTATAACATAGCAGTCCTTCATACAAAATCAAGCATCATATTCAGTAATTCTCTCTTCATTTGAGGTTTCTTGATTAAGATTCTAGTCCTTACGCTCCAGGGCAGTAGAGCTTGGGAGAGTGTACAGTAAGCATCCATGCTATGGTCAGGGATGACGTCCACTGATGGTGGTGATGCATGGTGGTTCATTTGTAAGTAAGTCGGCACCTCTTCCACAGCTGATGTTTTACCATGCCCACGTCCAAAATGGATTAGAAGTGTAGGAATCAAAAGTCGATCTGTGGTTCCAGATCAGCTGGGTTCAGATCAATGACTTCTAACTCGCATTTGCAAAGTCCATGGTGACAATCAGTTTTCCATATGGACGCTTTATTTCACAGTGTATTTGAGACATAGATGCCCTTGAGAAGCAAATCTATCAGAGCGTTCCTGCTATAGCATGTCTCTCACACTGTTTGAATGACTCTCCTATGTCATACGTCTCATACTTGCTACTAAAACTTAAAATAGCCCAGATTCAAGTTTATCTGTTTTCTAGCACCTATGGGCTAATTACACCTCTGTGAAGACCCCAGGGCCAGCCCAACCATTAAGAAAACCTAGGCAGTGGCCTAGGGCACCAACTTCTGTGGGGGGGGGGGGGGGTGGCAACGAGCTGGGCATTCAAAGCTAAACAATAGATTTTGACAGCCAAGGGGGTGTAAAGCTTACGATTTGCCTAAAGTGCCAACACCTTGAACCAACTCTGGGGCTGGCCCTAAGAAGACCCATTTTTGTATATGAGTTTTTGTCAAGTGAAATCGGAATGTTTGGATGATTCTGTATCTTATATATTTCCTGTGACTCTTTTTCTAATTGCATTGTAACATTCACTTTACTTATGTACAGCAACCATCTCATCAGCACTGACTATTTAATATCTGATGGTCTCATTTCCTGCAAGAATCAAGAACTTTGTATTCTCAAGGAGTCATTACTTATTGACAAAAGGACACATTAGGGCGTTGTTATTAATGTGCAATGAGGAAATAACGCGTGATATTTTCCTCTTAATGCACTTTACAGCGCAAATTCGTGCATTATTTTTCCATATGTCATTGTTAGTACACCATGGCGGATGCGCAGTGCACAAGTACTTCTTTATTCTAATAATAATAGCAGAACTTACCTTATTCACGGAAAAATAGTTCCAGCTTTGAGCTGGTGTTATTTTTTTCCTACTGGGAATATTGGGTCCCTAACCCATGGCCTGATTCTCCCAAGCACCATCTTAAAGAGGCCAAAGGTGCAAATGTTTATTTTATTTAGACAGTTTTGTATCCCACCTTATCCTTCAATCAAAGCGGTCACAACACAATTGGGGGATACATTTAACACGCGGGGATATGAGACACATACACTAATACTTACAGGGAACATGGGCTAAGGAGGGTTAAGTGGCTTGCCCAAGACCACAAGGAGCACCTGTGGGACTAGAAACCCCAGTCCTTCCGGCCCAAGGTTGCTGTCCTCTAGTGGGATTTGAACCCCTGACCTTCTGGCCTGAAGTACCTTGCCCCAACCACTAGGCTACTCCTCCCTCCAGTGTGCAGTACAGACCGCCTTCCACCCCTCCCCCCCCAGATAAGACCCCCCTCAAAGATCCACCCAAACCCAAGATAAGAACCCCTACCACCTAAAATCTTCCACACCTCAGGACTTTGGGGGTTTCTCTGGTGTTTATCATCTGGGACAGGAGCAGTCTCCAATCTCTCCTGCCCTGTTAGGCTTTGGGTTCAAAATTGTGCCAGTCGACCCCTAGTTGTAGTTTTGTGATACAAGTGGTAAGGTTCAAACTGTCAAATAAGAGATCCTTGAAGGTTATTTGGGGAGGGGGGAGATGTCTTGGCTGGGGGGGGGAATCCATGAAGCACATTTTCAACTACAGTCTCTTTGGCATGCAACCCTCAGGAGCATTAGGTTGCATGTTAGCAGCCCAGTGCTCCCAGGGACCCAAAGAATACAGCTCGCAAGATTATTCATATACTGCAGGAGTTATTTATTTATTTAAAAGCTTTTATATACCATTTTTAATGCAAGCTATTCAAATTAAAACCACGACAATAAGCGTTTACAGCCTACAGAACACAGAGAGCTCTTAACATCAGGATAGAAATTCCTATTCTTAGCTGAGTACCCAGCACTTTACTTTGCATTTATTAGCCATCCTTGGAAAATAAAAACGTTTTCAAGCCTTTCCTAAAGGCCACTAAATTAGTTTTCTCTTTCAAGGGACCAGGCAAGGCATTATTAGCCTGTGACTTCTGTGGTAAATTCAGCTGCAGTAAAATTATTTTTTTTACCATAGTTTAGAAACTAACCTCTTAAAAAGAAAGTGTCAGGGCAAACTAAAAGACATGAGTTTATCTTCCTAATTAAAAAAATAACATAATTATAACAAATCTTGTGGCCATAAGGACAGGGAATCATTAGTATGTCCATAGAGAGCCAGTCAAGTTACTATTTAGGGAAAGTACATAGTAGAAATATGTGAAAATTCCTAAGAATGCTCCGGGCCTGCTTGTAGCATTGAAAGCAGCACTGGTATCTGTGTAGCACAGGGGGAGTGGGAGGGAATTCAAAAGGGACAGAATGAGAGAGTGCTTCAAGATTCTGATGACAAAAGTGCCCAGTGCAAGTCGGTCCATCTACCCCACATTTTACATTCCATTCAGGAACAAAATGGCCGCCTCCAGGAAATAGTGTAAACGAAGCAATGTCAGGACCGGATTTGGGCATTAGCAACATAGACTCTTGTCTAGGGTACCAAATTCTGAAGGCAGCCCAAAACTAGGACTCTGTCTGCTGTTCTGTTATTTAATTGGGAAGAGCTTCCTGCTTCCCTACCCTCTGCATATAGACACCATAATCTCAAATCCAGCCCTGGGCCGACTCCTAACACAACATGGCAAAACCAGGCCTGAGGATAGGGAGATTATGACAAACACTTTGAGGTACCAAGCTCAGGGAGGACCCAGAGTTAAAGGAATACATAAAAAATAAATGTTAATGTGGTCAAATAATTGCAAGGAGTATCTGTGTAAATTAAGTTACCCGGGCATCTGTAGAAAGTGATTTTATACATCTGGAGCAGAGTTCTAAACCCAGTCCTTAGCAGACACCTAGCCAGTCAGTTTTTTGAAATAACCACACCGAACATGCACGAGAAGAGATTTGCATTCAATGCAGACAGTAAGAGCAAATGTCTCTCATGCATATTCATTATGGTAATCCTGAAAACATGACCGGCTAGGTGTGTCCCGAGGACCAGGTTGAGAACCCTTGATCTGCAGGGTCATTCTTTAACAGGATATCTATGCTGAAAGTCCCATAAGGTGCTATCTCAAGCTTATTTTATATAGACAACATAGGCAGCTATTTAGCCTCTATAAAATAAGCAACGGAAGCAGCCTCCATAGCACACAAATTTACATTTTTTCTGAAGCTGGGGTAAGTGAGTAGGTTTATTCTAAGCATGTACATTGCAACTCTGCCCCAGCTTTGCCCAAACTACACCCCCTTGTCAATGCAGAGAGTGTGTAAAAGCGAGAGCGCTCTTTGGAGCTGATTTTATAGGGGTGCAGAAAGTTATGTGCTAGTGACACACACAAGTCTCTATTTTAAAGGACGTACATGCGTCCATGTGCAGTTACATGCTTTCTTTAAACAGTTGCTATTCTGTAAGTGCGTCCATAAGTCTCATCACACATAAGAACATAAGATATGCCATACTGGGTCAAACCAAGGTCCATCAAGCCCAGTATTCTGTTTCCAACAGTGGCCAATATAGGTCATATGTACCTAGCAGTTTCCCCAAGAGACACAAGTTCCACAATGCTTGTACTGGGTCAAGCATTGATATCTTCGGTCACTTCTTAATAATGGTTTATGGACCTTTCCTCCAGGAACTTGTCCAAACCTTTTTTAAACCCAGCTACACTAACAGCCTTTACTACATCCTCCGTTAGCAAATTCCAGAGTTTGATTACACGTTGAGTGAAAAAATATTTTCTTTTATTAGTCTTAAATAGTTTACCCTGTAGCTTCATTGCATGTCCCCTAGTCTTTCTATATTCTGATAAGGTAAACAATCGATCTACGTTTACCCGTTCCACTCCGTTCATTAATTTATAGACTTCTATCATATCTCCCCTCAGCCGTCTCTTTTCCAGGTTAAAGAGCCCTAACCTTTTTAGCCTTTCTTCATAGGAGTATCCTTCCATCCCCTTTACCATTTTGGTGGCTCTTCTCTGTACCTTTTCTAAAATTGCTATATCCTTTTTCAGATACAGCGACCAGAATTGCACACAATATTCAAGGTGCGGTCTCACCATGGAACGATATAGAGGCATTATAATATCTTTTGTTTTATTTTCCATTCTTTTCCTTATCATACCTAGCATTCTATTTGCTCTCTTTGCCGCCGCTGCACACTGGGCCGAGGGTTTTAACATGGTATCCACAATGACGCCTAAATCTTTTACCTGGGTGGTGGTTCCTAATGTGGAACCTTGCATCGTGTAACCATAGTTTGGGTTGTTCTTCCCTAGGTGCATAACCTTGCACTTGTCCACATTAAATTTCATCTGCCATTTTGATGCCCAGTCTTCCAATTTATCAAGATCCTCTTGCAATTTTTCACAATCCTCTTGGGTTTTAACAACTTTAAATAGTTTTGTGTCATCTGCAAATTTGATAACCTCATCTCGTTATTCCACTTTCCAGGTCATTTATGAATATGTCAAAAAGCAGCGGACCCAGCACAGATCCCTGGGGTACACCACTATTCACCTTTCTCCATTGGGAAAATTGGCCATTTAGCCCTACCCTCTGCTTTCTATCTTTTAACCAGTTCCTGATCCACAATAGTACACTGCCTCCTATCCCATGACTCTTTAGTTTTGCCAAAAGTCTCTCATGAGGGACCTTGTCAAAGGCTTTCTGAAAGTCCAGATACACAATATCAACCGACTCACCTTTGTCCACCTGTTTATTTACTCCTTCAAAAAAACATAACAGATTAGTAAGACAAGATTTTCCTTGTCTAAAGCCATGTTGGCTGTCTCCCATTAGGTTGTGACTATCTACATGCTGAGTAATTTTATTCTTTATGATGGTTTCTACCATTTTTCCCGGTACTGACGTCAGGCTCACCGGTCTGTAGTTTCCCGGATCACCCCTGGAACCCTTTTTAAAAATTGGTGTTACATTGGCGATCCTCCAATCTTCAGGTATTAGAGATGATTTTAATGATAGTTCACAGATTACTGATAGCAGGTCTGCAATCTCATATTTCAGTTCTTTCAACACCCTTGGATGTATACCATCCGGCCCAGGTGATTTGCTACTCTTCAGTTTATCTAATAGTTGTAAGACATCTTCCCGATGTATCGATATTTCCTTCAATTCTTCCGCACCTTTAAATACCACTTCAGTCATGGGTAACATCCCTGCATCTTCCTCAGTAAAGACCGAAGCAAAGAATTCATTCAGTCTCTCCGCTATCGCCTTGTCGCCTCTTAGTGCTCCTTTAACCCCTTTATCATCTAATGGACCAACTGACTCTCTCACAGGTTTTTTGCTACGAATGTACTTGAAAAGGTCTTTATTTTGTGTTTTTGCTTCCGCAGCAAGCTTCTTCTCAAATTCTCTCTTTGCCTGCCTTATCAATGCCTTGCATTTGACTTGCCAGTGCCTGTGCTGTTTCCAGGTTTCGTTGTTTGGCTCTTTTTTCCATTTCCTGAAAGATGCTTTTTTGGCAACAACAGCCTCTCTGACCTCACCTTTAAACCATGCTGGCAGTTTTTTCGACTTCCTTCCACTTTTCTTAAAGCGTGGAATACAGCTGGTCTGGGCTTCCAAGTTAGTATTTGTCAGCAACACCCAAGCTTGATGTACGTCTTTAACCTTCGCAACTGCTCCTTTTAGTTTTTTCTTAACTGTTTTCCTCATTTTATCATAGTCTCCCTTTCGAAAGTTAAAAGATAGTACTGTGGATTTCCTTACTATCCCTCCTCCACTAATTAAATCAAAGGCGATCATGCTATGATCACTAATGCCAAGTGGCCCCAACACCCTTATCTCTTGCACTAGATCTGGTGTTCCACTAAGGACTAGGTCTAATATGGCTTCCCCTCTGGTCAGTTCATGAACCAGCTGCTCCAAGAAGCAGTCATTTATTTCATCTAGGAACTTTATCTCCCTAGCATGTCCTGACGTGACACTGACCCAGTCGATACCGGGGTAATTGAAATCACCCATTATTATTACTGCGCTGTAACTTTTGTTAGCTTCCTTGATTTCTTTGAGCATTTCATCATCCATTTGGTCATTCTGGCCAGGTGCTCGATAGTACACCCCCACTGCCATTGCCTTCCCCCTTTTATATGGAATTTCAATCCATATAGATTCTACAGCAGATTTTGTTTCCTGCAAAACTTTAATCCTTTCTGAGTCAATGCCCTCTCTAACATAGAGCGCAACCCCTCCACCAATTTGATCAGCTCTCTCATTACGATATAGTTTGTACCCAGGTATCACAGTGTCCCACTGGTTGTCCTCCTTCCACCATGTCTCTGATATTCCAATCATATCTAACCTTTCATTTAGTGCTATATATTCTAACTCTCCCATCTTATTCTTTAGACTTCTAGCATTTGCATACAAGCATTTTAGAGACTGTATTTTATTCATGTTAATTTGGCTATTGTTAGACATGGGTAAATTGGGATCTTTAAGCTCTGTCTGCTCCATACTTGAGGGCATTTGGGCTACTTTACTCTTTTGTGGAACCTCACTGCTTTTGGTAGTATCCTTCAAGGATACATTCTTCCGAACCATCCGCTCTTGGGCGACTGTCGGCTTTCCCCTAGTTTTCCCCTAGTTTCAGTTTGGGTGCACATGGGGACAGAGTTTGGGGGGAGTGTAGGCAGGACCTAAATTTACATGTATTTCTGACCAAGACTTTGGTCTGGCAGCAGAAGATTATGGCTGCTGGGCCTGAAAATGTCAGTGCAGAGGGAAGATGCGCAACAACGCGTGGCAAACATTTTCACGTCAGTCTGCCGCTCTGCCGTCACAGCCCATGCTGCCCTCTTTGCAGCCTTTTGGCTTGGCCGCCATCTTATTACACTGTTTCGCCACCTTGAGACTCTCAGACCTGATGGAGAACGCTGCCCAAGAGCTGAAGTTCCTCTGCGGGTTTCCTAACGCAGGTTTAAGCAGATGTTGTGCTCGGGGTCTGCGTTAGCACCTATATCTCGTGCACAAAAAAACCCCAGTTCATACTTGTGCGCACGCGCTGGAATACTACGTAGCACATACAGCAATACTCTTCTGCACAGAAGTTCTGCCCAGAATAATATCGGGGTTTATAAACAGTGATATTATTCTGCACAGAAAATTCTGTGCCAAATATTGGTGTTTATGGAACCGCATAGCATTCCAGTACGGCTGCCCTGCCGATTTTTTTCTATCACCCCCTCAGCAAAGCCAGAGAAACGTTGGGGGTGCTGTACGCTGAAGAAACAGGCATAAAAGTCCTAATCAGCATGGCTGCGGACCTATGAGCTAACCCTTAACATCTCCTCAGACCTTGCATTAAAATCCCGGCGTTGAGCTCCGCCTTCCGCTCTTCTGCGCAGTTCTTTGCATCTGCGCTGCATAGCTAATTGCTTCATTAGCATCCATTTGAATGGACTTAAATGCATTGTACCTTGCCATTAGCACAGGCATTGATTGCGCTCACGTTAAATCCCTTCCTATATTCTGTGCCCACAGTAGTGTAGAAAATTGCGCACAAGCATCGCATTTTTGCCTGCACTAACAGCAGTGCACTAGCTCTCAGACACTATCATGCAAAATCTCTCTGTTGCTCTGTGCTCATCAGCCTCTCCCTTGCTATCGCAGGCAGCTCGTTTGGATTTCTATGGGCCAAACGCATCATTCTGCACGTCTTCACATTAAAGCTTAACTGTCAAGTCTTTCACCAGCCTTTCAGTTTTTCTAGACCATGTCTTACTTTCTATCCTCCCTCAGGAGGTCTACGCTGTTGCAACTTTGTGTCATCTGCCCAATAGGCAAATGTCTCCTTCCATATAAAGTTAGGATTGCATAGTCATCAGTTCCCCCCCTCCCCCCCAAAGTTTTAACCAAAGAAGTTAAGAGAGATTTAGCTTTTTAAGCTCAGTACCAAAAATAATTCTACTCTCTGTCGCCTTCTTATCACCCTTAACACTCCGATACCTTTGTGCTAATTTCCCCTTTCCTTGTCAATACTATTTAATGTAATCTATGATACACCTGCAGTTACTGGATTCAGTCCAATAAAAAGAAATTGCCTTCTATTAATTTTTGTTTATCAATCTTCATTTCTACAGATAAAAGAGGGTATAGATCTATAAGGGAAGGTAGTGTGATCTAATGGTAGTGTACAGAATTCCAAGTCAGGATGCAAGATCAAATCCTGCCTTTATGTCACTTTAGGTAAGACGGTTTCCTGCCCCTACGCCAGTGGCCATAATGCCAGTTGTACGTTTGCATCTGCGTCCATGGCTTTGCAAGCTTCCATGCAGTCAAGATGACAGAACATGACATGGAACCATCCACCCCCACAAGTTCCTCTTAGAAAAATTAAATTGGAATATGTGCTGAGATAGTGTTTGGATGAAGGATGCCAGCGTGTCTCTATCAGAGGGGCAACAATGCTCTTAATCATTAACTTCCAGCATCTAGATCAGTGGGGAGGTATCCGCAAGAGGGAAATACAATCCACACTGCGATGACTCACAGCCTGCGAAGTCTAGTCAGGAAAATATCTGGCAGCAGCACGCTGTTTGAGGATGTCTGTGCATTCCCAAGACACTTGCAGCTGCTCGCTAAACCCTTTCAGTTCCTGTTAAAAACCAAACAGAACTGGGCTTCTTCATCTAGTACGTAATCCATCACAGAATTAACATTCAGCAGACTCTAGCAAAAGTTGAATGTGGCACTTCCATCTCCAAAAGATTTTCAGAATGCTCAGGGCCAGTGCTACCATTAGGGAAACTAGGCAGTTGTCTGGAGCGTCAAACATTGGAGGGTGGCCCGTTCCCTCTGTTGCCACACCTCCCTGGGTCCTGCAGCGGAGCAAATGACAATAAAACAACAAAAAGTGCTGAACAGAGTCTGAACCTGGGTGTTGGTGCTGCAGTAGCTCTGTCCATGAAAGAAGAGCGGGACCCGGGTGTGATTGTTTCTGATGACCTTAAGGTGGCTAAACGGGTACCAAAGGCAATGGTGAAAGCCAGATGGATACTTGGGTGTATAGGAAGAGGAATGGCCAGCAGGAAGGAGGAGGCGATAATGCCTCTGTATGAGTCTCTGGTGCAACCTCATTTGGAGTATTGTGTGCAATTCTGGAGACCGCACCTTCAAATGGATATAAGTAGGTTGGAGTTAGTGCAGAGGGTGGCTACCAAAATGGTCAGTGGGCTTCATCATAATGAATATGAGGACAGACTTAAAGAACTCAATGTGTATACTTTTGAAGGAAAGGTGGGCTAGAGAATATATGATAGAGACATTTAAATACCTCCGTGGCATAATTGCACAGGAGGAGAGCCTCTTTCAGTTGAAAGAAATCTCTGCAATGAGGGGGTATAGGATGAGGGTGAAAGGGGATGGACTCAGGAGTAATATGCGGAACTATTTCTTTATGGAAAGAGTGGTAGATGCGTGGAATAGTCTCCCAGTAGAGGTGGTAGAGACGAGGACAGTATCTGAATTCAAGAAAGCATGGGGCAAACACAGAAGATCTCTAAAGGAAAATAAAGTAGTTGGTATGGAAGGGCAGACTGGCTAGGCCGTACGGTCTTTTTCTGCCATCATGTTTCTATGTTTGCGTCTGAAGGTTTAACCAGTCCTGCCGCCTCCGACACAGACTTTCTGCTTGCATGGGGGCGGAGTCAGCTGGCCGATCAGAGCACAGCACTGGCACCCAGCTGTTCAGTCTCTGCTAAGAGGCGCTTTGTTGGTTTTTTGCCATCGTTGTCACTGCGGGTCCTGGAGAGGTGCAACAGTGGCAGCAGCGGTGGTGGCGTTAGCAGGGTGTGTGTGGCAAAAATGAGGGCTTGCCGAGGGCCCCTCACATCCTTGCATCGGCCCCGACATTGCTACACATGGTGCTCACTGTGGTTTCAGCAAGATATAGAGAGCGATCTTCCCCTCTAAACCCTCCTCCCTCCTTTCTCTGTCTCTGTTGATAATACGCTTCTACTTCCTGTTTCCTCAGCCCATAACTTTGGGGTCATCTTTGATTCCTTTCTCTCCTTCTCCCCACATATTCAACAAATAGCTGCCATTTCTTTCTCTACAACATTAACAAAATTTGCCCCTTCCTCTCTGAACACATTACTAAAACTCTTGTCCACTCTTTAGTTACCTCCCGTCTTGACTATTGCAACCTTCTCCTTGCTGGTCTCCCTCAGAGTCGTCTCTCTCCTCTTCAATCTGTTCAGAACTGACAAAGCTGTTACTGTAGCTGAGTTTAAAAAAGGTTAGGACAAGTTCCTGGAGGAAAGGTCAATAAGCCTTATTGACCCAATACAAGCACTGTGGAACTTGTGTCTCTTGGGGAAACTGCTAGGTACTTATGACCTAGATTGGCCACTGTTGGAAACAGGATACTGGGCTTGATGGACCTTGGTCTGACCCAGTATGGCATATCTTATGTTCTTATGTTTATCTCTGCTGTGCGGCTAATCTTCCGCCAGCCCCAATACACTCATATAACCCCTCTTCTCAAATCACTTCACTGGCTCCCCTTCCGTTTCCGAATCCAATTCAAACTTCTCCTTCTGACCTATAAATGCATTCATTCTACTGCCCCTCACTACCTTTCCTCTCTCCCTACACCCCTCCTCATGAACTTCACTCCTCCTCTGGCTTGCTTCTCTCTTTGCCCTTTTCTTCCACTGCCAACTCCACTTTTATCTTTTCACCTTGCTTCTCCTTATGCCTGGAACAAACTTCCTGAATCTTTACATCGGGACTTTTCTCTCCCCCTCTTCAAATCCCTGCTAAAGGCTTACCTCTTTGAGGCTGCTTTTGGATCCTCTAATGCCTCATTGCGTCTCCTTCCCTATTTGAACCCCTTGTTTCTCTTGTATTGTGGTATCTGTCTTGTTCAGACTGTAAGTTCTACGAGCAGGGACTGTCTTCTAAATGTGTTTGTACAGTGCTGGGTAAGCCTTGTACTGCTATATAGATGATTAATAGTAATAGTAGTATCTTCAGAGAGCAAGCAGTGTCATCTCTGGCGCAGATCGCACAGAGATTACTCAGCCTCCTCATGCTCCTCTTTTGCAATGCCACATGTAAATATTAATTATTCTTATTCTTAATCCACTATGCCCACACGACCGTGAATGCACCTGATCTTCTGTGATCTCAGTAGCCAAGCAGGGATGGGACTGGTTAGCACTTGAATGGGAGACCTCCTTGGCATACCAGGTGCTGTAGACTTACGGTGTGGAAGAAAAGCCTGGCAATCTACTTCCAAGCATGCCTTGCCAAGAAAACCCAGGGAATAATGTCAACATGGACAAGTATCCACAGGGTCACAGGAGTGACATTGGCATGATGGCAACAACAATAACAACCTTTAATCCATTCTGGAATTGGCCAAATTGCCCTCCCTCCTATACCAGCCCCCTCACCTTTAAGCAGAAATTTTAGACAGGACATTTGGCTGCAAAATGGGACGCCCAAGTCATTGTATATAGTTAACCATGATATCTCTTGTCAGATAACACACCTTTGTATATAGTTTCCCCTATTTCCCAAGTTTATATCTCCTGTTAAATGTAATTGACCAGACATATGTAAATTGTCGGATGTTTTTTGTTCAATGTAAACCGCGCTGATGTCTAATAGTGCGGTATATAAGAATTGTTAATAAATAAATAAATAAAATAAATAAAACACCCTGACATACAGCAGGAGAGGCAGCCGAGAAGGTGTTCACATGGAAGATCCTTGTAAAATTGGCCTCTCCACCCTGAAAGATACACTTGTCTGCTACATAATAGCAAAACATGGGGATACACAGTTATGGGCTAGACATGTGCAGGAACCCTCCACATTTTAGAAACGTTAAGGTGCTGAATTTGTGTGCCCACATAAATAGGGGATATAGATATGTGCATTGCCCTATCATGGAATGCATCTGTGGGTCACTCCCCCTTACACATCCCAGCCTGCCATTTTGCAAACGGAGATGTGTTGCTACATGGGTGCCTGGAGAAATGCATGCCTTAAATATTTATTTAACATTTCAGTCAAAGCTATTTACATTGTATTTTAAACTTCGTAATGTACATTAAACAGGGACATTGATAACTTGGATTTTTCTGAGGCAATGGAGGGTTAAGTGACTTGCCCAAGGCCACAAGGCGTGCTAGTGGGAATTGAACCCTTGATTCCCCAGCTAGTGCTCTTAACTATTAGGCTACTCCTCACTGCCAGGTATCTTTGTAAGAGTGAAGAGTGTTGATGGAGTGAATGGGCATTTCCCTCTTCATCATACTGTTGTTTCATTGCTGAAATGAGCATCTTTATGAATTCTGTTCATGCCCTGTAGCAGCTATAGTCATAGACGTCCCTAATGGCTACAGCAGACGTGCAGCACGGGTCTGAACTCAAGCGTGCACGTGTATCTTTACAGACCCACCTCTGCCATACCCCCAGTCAGGCCCATGGCTGATTCAGGGCTTTCTAAAATGGCTCTGGGACGTATTTGTGATCTGCATGGGGGCATGTCCATTTTCAGACCTCCAGATCATGAATCGAGCTTCTAAAAAGACCATCATAGGTGCTTATGGGTCCTTATACAATACTAGCACAGATATTGCAGAAATGATGTCTAAATAAGTGCATATGCAAGTTTTTAAATAAAATACATCGTGGCTCCACCCATGTTCCACCCAAACTCCTCCCCTTAACATGTCCACTGCACAAGAATTCTCCTCAGTGCATTGTGCTACGTTTTATAAGAGGTCCTTTACATGTGGGAAGAATTTATACAATGACCTTCTTACAGCACATGTAGGAAACTCAGGGTTATCCGGCACTTCATTCTCTGTAACTATCATTTCAAACACCGGTGTAACATTAATCCTCCAACCAGGAATAATGTCACTAGTCTCATGGAAAATGAATTCACACTCTTTCATATCTTGCTTTCCATGGTACTGTCTGTACACTGGCCTTAACCTCAAGTAGTCTGAAAGGGGAAAACTTAAAGTGATCCTGGATATCATGTAAGGGAACTCTATGGGAAAAGATCTTCGTTTTATTTACTTTAGGGAACTGGTGAACTAGCTGTTTCCTTTAGTCCCTGCTTTCATTTCCTTAAAGTAACAGAGAAGACCCCCTCCCCCCCCCCTAACAAAATGAGCATCTGAAGCAAGCAGGACAGGGGACAAGATACTAGGGTCATATTTCCCGTTTCTACTGTCATCTCACAACAGGAAAAGGTTTAGTACAGCCATATCCCCTCCTTGCTATAAAATTCAGTGTTGCAGTGACTATGGAGCTGATGGGACGATCAACAATTCCCAGTTCATTTTAAAACAAAAACAACGAAAAGACAGCTACAAGTTTAAGACAGAGGGCAGCTGACAGATTAACCAAGTCTCTGAGAACAGACCAGTGACTGACTGGGACTCCTCCTGCTCTCTCCCAGCTCCTCCTTAACTCTTTCTCCCAGCTCAGTTTATACAAATACAATTCCCAGGGCACTCTGAAAATCAGATTTACACAATTAGTGCTCGGGCAGATAGCCATGAATTCCAGAAAACAGAATACCAAGAAATGAAACAATGTATCGCTGCCAGGCACCCCACAGTTAAATACATTAGCATGGCAAGGAAAATGAAAACTATCCATCTCTGAGGCTGATACACTAGTATGCATCAAATTTTGCAAAGGTTACGTGGGAGTCGTTCTATAAAGTCATTGTAGTACATAGCTGGCGATATATGCACATAAAATGGTACATACGACTTTAACTCAAGCGTTAAAAGCACGTGCAAATATTTTTAGTGTTAGTGTAGGCGTTGCTGGGTGCTCAGTGTGAGCAGGGCCAGGAACTATGCACAGCGAGTATAAGATATGCTAATCTATGCATGGACTCTATGTGTAGACATTTATACCTGCTCCCAATCAGGAATCAATGTTCGCGACCTCAGTATAGCTGTGAGTGATGCTGGGTTTGTGCTAGTATTTTATAAAGACACATAGACACCTGCATGTCTTCATAAAATTGGGCAAAAATAGGCATCCTGTTAATAAATTATCCTCTTTGTGGGCTAATATCACTAAGTGCACATTAAATTGGACACTACGCACTATTTGCCCTTTTAGCACCAAAAGTTTAGCTAACAGCTTTTCAAAGCACTACATACGTCTTGTAGCGCTATACAAATGATAAGTGGTGGTAATAGTAGACAATAGCTCACTTTCAGGTACAGTTGAACTTTTGTGAAATTGAATGCTAATTTATAATTCATGAGTAAATATGGCACAAGTCATGCCAAGCAGCTCATTGGCTAGGACTGCACGGTTGAACGACGCGCGAAAAAAGCTTTGCAAATTCCAATTTGAAAAAAAAAAACACCCAAATTAACCGTACCTCAATTAGTTCTAGTTAAACATTTTGCAAAAACACTGGTGCATAAACTCTGCACTGCTTTCGGCTACAAGTCTTATTTGCACAGAAATTCTGTGTGTTCTTTACTATAGGGTGCATTAAGTTCGATATGCAAAGCCTTGGATTGTGCACAAATCTTCATAGCTTCAAACATCGTTCACTGCAGTAAACCCCACTGTGCAACGAAAACGATCACATTTTCATTTAAAAGGTTCAATCATTTGTACAGCGCTACAAGGCACACACAGCACTATATATCTAGATGTAAGACAGCCCCTTCTCATCAGAGTTTACAATCTAATCAAAACTGGAGACTAGAGTATGTTATGATACAAAGAAGTGTTGAAGAGAGTGAGGGGCATCAGGATGGAAACGCAGCCTCGAAGAGGTGAGTTTTTAGCCTGGATGGGAGTAGGGCTAGAGAAGGAGCCCGACATACTGACTCAGTCCAAAACACTATAGGACATGCCAGGCAGAACTAAAGAGGTGAAACTCAAATTACCTTGCACAGATCTTCTGATTTCCATTTTCCTTCGCCTGCAAGTGTCTCTTTAAACTGATTAAGAAAATGCAAAAAAAGCCCTTTGCTGTAGCTATTGCAGCTCTTCACTGCAAATGAAATAAAAAGAAGGAAACTTTCCAAAA
This sequence comes from Ichthyophis bannanicus, assembly GCA_033557465.1. Lineage (NCBI taxonomy): Eukaryota > Metazoa > Chordata > Amphibia > Gymnophiona > Ichthyophiidae > Ichthyophis > Ichthyophis bannanicus. The sequence goes on along the minus strand of CM066047.1, from coordinate 57,276,208 downwards.
GAAACACACTCCAACATGAAAGCAAGAATTAAAATGGCTTTGGTGGAATAAAGAGAGAAAATATACTTGCAGCTGAATTTGCATACTAACTGAGTCAGTTGAACATCATCAGAGAATCACAAGTAACCACAAGAAAAGCAAAGTGAGTGTTACATAGCTGAGAACCAGTCATCCAACTGGGATGTTTTATAAGGCAAAATGTCAATCAACTGCAAAGGAATGTTGCATTGTAGATACAAAAAAATTCTAAGCACATTAATATAGTGTGGAAGAAAGGCCGGGAAATTTACTTCCTATTGCTAGCAATGTTCCCTCTAATTTTCTGTAGGCTGTGTGCGCATAAAATATCAGCTGTGTGCAGTTTTTGAAGGAAGGTTAAATTTTTGTGCGCCACATAACGACACTCGGAGTTATATACTTTAAAATTTGACTACACGTCAGAATACAGTATGTACACATTGATTTTAATCAAATGAAATGAAAATAGACAATTACTAAATGAAGCGGGAAATTTCTAGTAATTGCAATCATAACTTTTAAATTTTAAGACGTCTGTGTTGTTTTCTATCAGAATCTGAGCCGTAATTTTTGTGCGCTCTGTTGTATGCGCACTTGCTCGGCGAGGTGTGTGCGCGTGCACAGCTTAGAGGGAACAGTGATTGCTAGTGGTATTCCAAACCCAGCAGGTGCCCCCCTGCCCCCGGGCATGCACACCCCCCTTCAGGGCATGCACCCCTTCCTCGCGGTGTGATGCAACCACCCCCACTGGGCCCACACGATGTTGTCAGCATGGAAAACCTACCTTAACGTGATGGGTGGCTTGTCACAGTGCCTCCGCTCAAGGCTCAACGTCTTTTCCCTCCCAGATGAAAGTCTCAAACTTGGGAACAATGTTCCCAGGAAGCTGTGTGGGAATCCTCTCCTGTGTTGCTTCCTGGGAACTGAATCGGGGACCTTCCACAAGTGGTGCACAGCACTGCCACTTAGCCATCGGCCAGACCAGTAATGAAATACTTTTCAGTGCTGCTCCTCAGTCTACCTTTCTGAAGCCCCATACTGCAACTCTTGTGATAAAGCTTTCTTTCATCTGTGGAAGTTTCCTTCTTGTGCCTGGTCTATACCTTTAAGGTATGCAAGTGCTTATTATACCCCCCCCCCCCTTAGGACAGGAGGGACACTCTAGCCCCTGAAGACTACCAGATTTTTCCAGACCACCCTAAAGTATGCATTCATATCTTTGATAACAAAAACACTGTAGTGCTTGTTTTTTTCTAAATATGGAATTTTTATGCTTTTTTGAGTTGCCATGTGTTTAGGAATACTCTGGGCTACTTTTGAGTGAACATTGGATGGAAGCTTTGTAACATATTGGGACCAGTGTGTCTCAGTAACCATCCTGGTGCCAAAACTGTCAGTCCCGCATGATCCAGCTCCTCTTTCTGTGTGCCAGCCTGGAGTTTGGGATGACCTAACCTCTCCAAACCTCTTATACTGGGCACCTATCATTACCGATATGCTTTGCATCACAGTTTGTATCGTTTTACATCCCGTCTACAAAGCGAACTGTTCGTTTTCCTACTGCTAAGAAAAACATATCTGTAGAAAATAAACTCCTCTAACTTTCTAACCTGCACGTCTGTTTCACTAAGTACATATGGAAGGTCTGCAAAATGCAATAGTATGTAGAGACATTAATGCCAAGGCTGCCAGTTTAGCTTTCTATGATATCCAGATGGGCACTTCTGCCACCAAAGAAGATTAGCTAGCAGGGAGCCCGCATCACGCCTGGCAAAAGCTTGATCTGTGAGGAGACTCTGCTGGTCCTTCTTCAAGGAGTGCATTTCTGTCTTTTCACTTGCTACACTGTTTAAAATACTGGATGGGAGCTAAAAAAAAAAAAAAAAATATCAGCAGCAAAATTCTTCAAGGGCAGCATTATTTCTAGCGTTCTGTATCAATCTGCTCTTCCCTCCCTCTCTTCCTCCCTCAAAGAACATCAAGGACAAGACATAAGAAGAGGCTTCTTCCATTTCGTGCTTATGGAGAAAACACTTAATATCTCCAGCCAGAAGAATGGTTTTAGACTCAGGGGCATGTTTGCTAAAATGCGGCAGTGCATGTGCGTTAAGCCCTGAAACAGTGTGGGATGGTGCCAGAGCCGCACTAACAAATGTAGACATGCCCAGTATGTCCTCGTGTACTCTACGCAGGTACCGCACTACCTCCGTGCTAAGTGATTGGCCGCTATTCTCGTAGGTGCCCTTAATGCCACTCATGCAGGTGCTGGTAAGTGCACCTGTGCCAAGTGCCGCATTGACATTTAGTGGGCATGAAGGATGCCTGCGCTGACCACAATGCTCATGCTTGGCCCCTGAACACCCAGTCTCTGCCCCAAGCTACTTTAAACGCTTTGCATGGGATTCTATATGTGATGTGCAGTAATGGTTACTGCACACTTAAACCCTAAACCCTAAACGGTTACTTGACACACCTAAACCCTGCACTAACCATTATAGTGGAGTAGTAAACAGGCCTTTCGTAGGACCATTTAACTGACCCCTGCATACAACATTCTGCATTCCAAACACGGGCCAGACTAATCCTTCAGCACAGGGAGTCCCTCTTGGATTTTAAAAGACTCCAATCTGGATTTCAACAGAAGGGCATTTAGAGTATTATCAGCCTGATTACGGCCTAGCTGCTGCAAAGTGCCACCCACCCACTCCCTGGACCTTGAGGGTTACGGGAGGGGCTGGCCTTGAATGCCCTTGAGGGTTAATGTTGTAGTTGTGTTGGTGCTCAAGTGATAAGGCAAGGCAAAGAATATTTCTTTTTTATGAGGTTTATTTCCCGCTTTCGCAGTTCAAATGCAGCAGATGTAAATGAAATAATGTGGTACAAAACAAGATTGAGAAACTGAACTTAAACAAGGCTTTTTTCACTGCTTGACTGAATGTCCATTACTGATCACATTCCCCTGTCATGTGATCTCCTTTTCATTAAGGTAACAGAAAACTCCGATCACAGCACTGCTCCTGAATTGCATAGAATATGCTTCCACTTATTCACTTCAAATAAGCTCTTTTATCACAGCAAACAGTGAGCTAACTTTGCTATTTTCTTACATACAACACTGGCAAGCAAAACATTAAAATGTCCTTTGGAATCATACAGGTAGAGCAATCCATCGGGACTTCCTGTTCTGTAGATGGCAAAGAAATTAAAGGCATTTCTTCTTGCCAGCTGATCAATGGCTTTGCTACGTTCTGAGTAGAAACTGCTCTGCTTTTAAGAAACTCTCTGAATTCAGTGAGAAGTAATTCAGCCTGTGTATTTTCTGAGTTAGGCTGAGCAAATCCTCCTTCAGGTAAATGCTTGTTTATATTTCTTATCTCTAGGCAATTATCAGTGCTTTTACTTGGACAACATTTCAGCGTGCAAGCATTTCCCTTCCCCCACCTATCTCCACATGGCAGTGCAGGGTAAAACGCTCCAGCTGTGTTTAGAGAGTCTTTCAGAGTGTTAAAAGGAAAACAGTCAGGCTTTTCTTGGCTTAATCAGTTAGTATCAAACTTTCTGCCTTTATCCTGTCTTTCACAATTAAAATTCACTCTTTCTGGCTTTCCACTTTTAAGTTTGCTAGCCGTGCCACACCCACCAGATACCTTGTGTTTGGGCTTCTTCCAGGGTAATTCCTTATCCCTTTGCCTCCTATTCCAAGGTTCTTCTGGGTCCTTTAAACTCCTGAGCTGCAGCCTTGGGTCTCTCAGTGCCTTAGAATTCTTCTGCTTCCAGAAATCTTTCTCTGCCCCTGAGTCTCCCAGCTCCTGTCTGCTCCTTCTTGGATCACAGCTGCTTAGTGGTTCTCTCTCTCTCGGTTCCTGTTCCTGGTCATCTGACCTATCCTCGTCCAGGTGCTTGTGTCCTTCTTCCCAAACTCCTTGCTTGTCACGATGCTTGCCTAACTGTTTCTGGGTTTTTAACGAGCTGGCTGAGTGCTGCACTGCCCGCCTCCTGCTTGGGCGTGCCCAATCAGGGACTTGGCTTCTCACCTGCCTTGAAGTGAGGAGTGGTTCCTGATTAGCTCTGCATTCTTTCCTTTCATCAGAGAAAATCCTGCATTCCCCTGCAGTACCGGCTCTCTCCACCGGATCACTATTAGTTTCTCTTGCTTCATAAGAGCCTGCTACATCACAAAAGAAGTATACCTGGAGGTATCAGGATACTATCAGCTTTAATTAGTACTAGGCTAATTCCAAGTGGGTCATGCAGACGGATGCTAATCTGATTCTAACCAGAAGATTTCAGGAATCCATCCAAACACACCAGCAAATGGAAGCATGTGAGGAGATCTGATGAGAAAAACAGGACAGCTTTGAACTGCAATGGAAAATTAGTCTTTAATAATCTTCAATTTAGTTTAAAATGCTATGATTTATTTCCTAAAGGCATAGTTCCAGTCATGCAACATAAATAGTGGTACCAGCCTGATGGTCATCAAGGTTGTCCAGAATAGTATGATCATTTATAATGGGTTCCCCAACTCTGAACCAGATTTATCAAGAGTTTTCTGCTTTTCTGTGTTTATGGGAAAGGAGCATAATAAATTAGGCTCTTTGTGTCATCAGGAATGCACAGAGCAAGTCTTCCTTTTACTGCTTTCCTTAAAGAAACAGCAACTACACGTACATAGATGCTATGAGGCAAAGCCAGGACTGACCTAGCCTGACCCTAATGACATGGAGCCAGTTGGCATCCTTAGGGCAAAAAGCATCCAAAACAATGCACACTGTGTTCTTCTTTCTTTCATAGGTTGCCACTAAAGAACTGTAACTTGAAATGGACTGCAAAGAGATTTGGGGTAGTATTCCACACTGTAGGAGCAATAACAGAGGTCCCAGTCGTGAGACCTTTTGGCCATATCTGGTTTTAAATTTACATTGCAATGTGTGCCTTTGAGTCAATGATGATTCCTGGTCTTTCTTGGCAATATTACCAGAAGTAGATTGCCAAGCCTTTCTTCTAAGGCAATGGAGGGTTAAGTGACCTGTCCAAGGCCACAAGGAGTACTAGCAGGAATTGAACCCTTGTCACTAAACCAGTGCTCTAACCACTAGGCTACTCCTCCCCTTCAGATGCATTTGATGAATGAGAACTGTGTGATCATGCACAATGTGAAATCAAGATGCACGGGTCTGTTAGTAAGTTAAGAACAGCGCAATCAAGCTGATCCCAAAGCAGGTTCCTCCATGAAACAGTGCAGACATACAGTCTTCTGCTAACTAGCTGAATGTGACCACGTCCTTATACTTCATGTTGGTGATTTATGGCATAAATAGTATTTAACTCACACGGAATCATCTATGGTAAGATAAAATAAAAGCTTGTTTTCTGGTAGAATATTCTATTGTTAGCCATGTTTCCTTGGGAGTGTTATATTCACTTTACGGACCAACTTGACAATAAACTGATTGGTCTTTTAAAAAGGTCAGGCCAGAGCTTTGAAGCGCTAGGCATGTGTTACATGTGTAAAGGAGGGCCTTACCCAAGTAAAACCGCCATAACCGTGTAAATCAGATTTTCAACAAGCAAGCTTGAGGAAGAGAATACCAGCTAACCACACAGCGCCAGGCACCGAGACCCGGGGGCGTGTCTGTTGCCAGCCCACATAAACCAGATTTCCGAAAGCCCTCTGCGGTGACATTGGATGACACAAACCGTGGAAGTCTATACAATGGGGCTTGTTTACAAAGCCGCGGTAGCGGTTTCCGATTGTTATCAGAGCCGCAGCCCCATTGAAATCAATGTTTCTTGGTGCCTAAAAGTGAGAGGTGTGCGTGTAACCTGTGTAGTGGCATTGCAGCATACAGTATAGCGAGGAGAGCATATCCAGGCATGTGCCCAACCTGTGCAGAGCGACAACATTGTTTGACCAGCTGAGAAACCATGTGGGCCATGCACATGGTGTTCTAGAGGTGGAGACACAGCAGTCATGCCTGTGCAGAGCGGAGGTGGTGGCCAGCGATGCAGAGATAGCAGCAGGCAGCGGCCCAGCTGCAGGTAAGGAGGTACCATGCTCCATGTGTACACAGACCCAGGGTGAGCTACCTATAACTGATGGAGGAGGAGGTTTACCAGAGTTACAGACCGCTTTGACCTGGTGAAAAGCGGGATATAAATGCAGCTAAATAAATAAATAGATGGGGCAACAATAACAGAGCTGTGCCACATACTCAGTGGTGATTTGGAGCCCTCCACCACCAGAAACCAGGCCCTCCCAGTGGCAATGAAGGTGACCACAGCCCTGGGATACCTGGCAACTGGCAGTTTCCAGCATATGTTGGGGCAACTGTTGGGATCACACAGTCCACTGCCAGCACCTGCATACATGTCTTCACCAGGGCCCTGCTGCAGAGAATGCACAACCTCATCGCCTTCCCATGGATTCAGCAGGAGCGGCATGAGACTATGCAGGTCTATTATAATGTGGCAGCATTTCCATCTGTCCTGGGAAGTATAGACTGCACCCACATTGTACTGCATGCCCCACAGATGGGGCAGAGGGCATACTGTAACCAGCATGACCACACATCAATGAACATGCAGGATATTGTGGATGCCAACATGACCATAATGGATGTGTGTGCCCGCTATTTGAGGTCGTGCCATGATGCTTTGTCCTTCTCCAGTCCAGCCTAGGACAGGCAGCAACTGGGGGACAGCTCAGAAATGCGTGGCTGCTAATGAGTGAAAACATATGTGATGCCCATTGCGTTACTAATATTACACCCCACCCTGTTGGTATTTGGTCTGTGTTATGTTGCCATCACATCCCACATTCCCACCCAACACATGTTTCCTGTGTATGTGCACATCTCCCATTGCCCCCACAGGTGACCGTGGATACCTTCTGAGGACATGGCTGCTTACACTGGTATACCACCCCAGGAGCCGGCAGGAGCAGTGCTACAACACTGCCATTAGCAGACCCAGGCAGTGGTGGAGAGAGCAATTGGTGTGCTGAAGAGCCGCTTCCGGTGCATTAACAGGAGTGATGAGGAGCTCCTCTACAGCCCACAGCGTGTATGCCAGATATTTGTAGCCTGCTGCATACTACACAACCTTGCATGCATGCGTAGATTGCCCGATCCAGAGCCAAAGGCTGTGGAGGAGTGAGAGGCTGCTGATGTAGCGGATGACAATGGCACCCTGGCTGGGAGCCAACAGCAGGTTCTGGCACTGGCATACCGCGTGCAGCTGATAAGGGACAGATTTTTAGGTGGCTGCTGCATACCCTCACCCTGTTATGCTATGTACAATCACCATTAAAGTGCCCTCACTGTCATTATGTGTTCTGTGTGCTCATTTCCCATCAAAGGTATCCCCTGCCCCCATGCTTTGAGCCTGCCATGGGTGTTTGCTGATATGTGCACTGCGGCACAGTGGAACAAATGTCCAATGACATGCTGGCAGTGTCATTTCCCTCCCCAGAGGTTAAGTCCCTGCACACAGTTCAGGGCTACCAGGTGTCTGTGCAGGTGTGCTTGCACCCCCTGCTTCCACCTCCCTGGCCTGCATTATGCCCACCAAACTGCTCAATGAGCCAGCAACAGTTGCCTGGTATGCCTCCATCTCCCGCATGAAATACAGGTGCCCCTCTAGGTGGCGCTCTACATGTAATCTGTGGTCCCACCACTCCTCATGCTCTGCCTTCCTTGCCTGTTCTGTAGCCTGCAGGTCCTGCCAGATATCATGCAGCTCAGCCTCCCAGGTCAGGGTGTGTGCTGTGCATGTGCTGCCACTGCGACACACCTGTGGTGAATGGTGATGGCACATGCACCCTGCATGGGTATAGTGGTGTGGACTGCCTCATTGTGCATGAGTATGCAATGTGCCACTATCCGTGCAAAGCGGGTGACAAAGGAGCACTGAGTGTATATGCACAGGTGGTACTGCCCATGCAGAGCCGATGCAGCATCCACCCTATACCAGTGCAGTGATGCTGCCCACGCAGGGCAGTGCTGCGCATGTAATGCCTCTGTGCCATACCTGTACAGGGACCCTACCCACATGGCATACAACCCCCAATGCCCAGAACACCAGTGCCCCCATCCACAGATCCCAGTACCACACACACATACAAACAACCCTGCCCCCACAAAACTGACAACACACTGGGATTGCAAATGATGGGAACATTTATTTACAAGGCTGCAACATAGCCAGCAATGGCAACATATCTGCTTCAAACAGTGACAACAATCGCCACAGGTAAGGGGACAGTGGGCGCCCATGCCCTCACCAAGGTGTACCTGCCCATCATGGCTGGGAGAGGGAAAATATCTGCCATGGGGAGCACCTATGGTACAGGGGGGCCCTGCCTGTGGCCCATCAAGGCATCAGCGAGGATATCCAGGTGCATGGAAAGTGCCTGGATTGCTGTTTGCATGTTCCCCCTGAGGATACGTATCTCTACCACCAGAGTGGTCAGGGCCCAGTCAGCATATTGCCTGCACAGAAGTGCATGGTGTGGGTTTGCCATGGTGTGTGCAGGGGGGCTGGGGTGGATGTGGGGGCCCACGGACATGGAGTGCTGCCCGTGGATCTGGGGCATGTCATTCTTGCCCCTATTCATGCCTGGAGGATGCCCCATGGCCCTCTGGGATAGGCATGTCCAGGCATGGCTGTAGGGGGCAGTGGTCAGCTAGGGTCTGCTGTCCCTCACCTGGTCCCCCTGCTGGGTTCCTGCTGGCCCCTGGTTGCATCACACTGCCATACCTGTGGTGCTTGGCAGGTGGTGACTGCATACCCCCACCCTCCCCCTCAAACCCCCCCCCTCCTACCCCTCACCCTCTCAGCCACCCTCCGCCTTGGACTCCTATTCCTGGCCCTCATTTTCTGAGCCACCCTCCCCCTCCGATTCCCCTTCCTGCACCTCACCCTCTGAGCCACCTTCCCCCTCACTCCCCTTCCTGCCCCTCACCCTCTGAGCCACCCTCCCCCTGGGGTTCCCCTTTCTGCTCCTTTCTCTGACCCACCCTTCCCCTTGACCTCCCCTTCCTGCCTCTCACCCTCTGAGCCCTCCCCCTCCTCAAACTCCCCCTCCTGCTGCTGTGCTATGGACCACTCACTGCCCTGCCCCTCAGTGGAGCTGTCCTCCGTGACTGAGGCTCTGGTCTCCTCATTGCTGCTACTGCTTGTGCCAGATGGAGATGCAGGCTGGGATGGATGTGCTGCAGCAGGTCTGCCCCCTGGGGTTTGTGCCATTGGTGCACTGGAGCTGGATGGCTCCTCCCTTGAACTGGCTATCAGGGAAGAGGGAGGAGAGATTAGCTAACTGCACCTGAATGGCATGGTGTGGGATGGCACATCTTCAGGGGACACCACATGCATTGTGGAACCCACTCTGAGGCCATGGGTGTGTGCCATCCCACAGTGCATACTACATGCCTTCCCTGGTGCCCACATCCACCCCACTCTATACCTCCCACTCATGGGTGCCTGTGGCCTGCTGTCCTCAACACCTCCCAAGGTCACAGCCTCCCACAGGTGGGACAGTGCCAGTGGATGCACACATGGCATAGCGGCACTGGAGGACAGTAGGGCTTTCCATGGCATGTCACCATCATTGTGTACAGGGGATACCACATTGCCAAGTCTGCCTGCACCTGTCCAGCAGGCAAGGCTGTCACCCACTGGGTCTGACAGGGCCCAATGAGTAACTTACTGACCTTTCTCTGCTGCCAGGCACTCCTGGAAGTGCTGGAGTTGCGTGGGTTACCTCCACCACAACATCCAGAAATGGCACTTTAGCACCTCAAGGGTGCATAGCACGCCATAGTCACTGTAAGCGAGAGGGGGAGAGGACACACATGGGATCAGTTGTCTGTTTCCATGGCATCTGTTGCACATACCTGTATCTTCTCTCTGCCTGGGGGACCACCCCGTGTGGGGAGGGGGCAGATCCATGGGTAGCTGGTGTGGGGGTCATGTGATGGTACACCACTGCCAGATGGGCAGGGTTCATTGACTCCACTCTCATTGGCCTTGGACATATGCCCATGCCAGCTGCCCCACTGCTACACCTGGGCTGCCCCTCTGGTTCCATTTGCAACCTTGGCAGCCCTCACTCCTACCTGGTCCCCCTTCTGTTGCACACATCCCTACCTTGGCACTATGTGATGTGGTTGGGGAATTTGGGCAGGCATGGCTGTGGGGAGGAGGTGGCAGGCAGCAGTGGCTGGTAACATGCAGGGACACACTGACAGCACATATATGGGTGCTGACCCTGGCCTCCTACAAGCCATGGACAGGGGTCACAGGGGCTGGGGGCACGGGCACATGTCTCGGGCATCCTTGCAGCCTAGCAGGTTCCCTTGGGGCAGGCATCTCGACTCCCAGCTCCTCATGCACAGGACAGTGCCTTTGCAAGGTCAGCCCTGTGGTGTGGTTGCCATCTGCCACCAGGGGGTGCATCAGCCTCCCCACCTACTGTGTCTGGACATTCCTTCCATTGGAAGGGAGGAGTGGCCTAGTGGTTGGGGCAAGTTATCTCAGGCCAGATAGTCAGGGGTGCAAATCCCACTAGAGGACAGCAACCTTGGGCCAGAAGGACTGGGGTTTCTAGTCCCACAGGTGGTCTTGGGCAAGCCACTTAACCCTCCATTGCCCATGTTCCCTGTAAAATAGTTATCTCCAAGTTATAATGCCTTGTTCAATGTAAGCTGCCTTGATATCATGAAAGGCAGTATATAAGAAATGTTAACTAAATAAATAAAATAAATTGTGGGCAGCCAGGGATGGCAGCTATAGCATGCATGGCCTGTCACATGTTCCTCTACAATTGGTACAGCCACCAGCATGTGTCTTGGCCCAAAAGCCCTTTCTCCCAGGCCAGACACATGCCTGGGGCATTCAGGGTGCATCTGGGCTGTCATGTTGCTCAGCCTCCCCCCCCCCCCTTCCATGCCTGTGCAGCTCTCCTTACCTACACAGTCAGAGCTGGATGGCCCTCCAAATCACCATTGCATGATACAGATTGGGATGACAGCCCCCCCCCCCTAGGGCATAGGACCTCCTGGTACCTAAGTATGGCATGGGCAAGGGCCTCAGACTCATTGGGGAGATGTTTGCAGTTCATCTTGCCACCATTCTGCTGTTGTCAACCCTCCAAGTGACAGGGGGCTCCTGTACAGACACCTCACAGAGCCTGTGAGGTGTCATCCATGCATGGGTATGACAGGTGGGGATACACAGGTTCATGCCTACCTGCCGTTCCACCTGCCTGCCTGCTGATGGGGGAGCCTACACAGGTAAGGCACCCTAACTTATCTTGTGTGTGGAACCCTTTTTTCCAGCCTCTGTGCGTACATGGCTAGGCCGCACTAGGTGCCTGCCGCTATGCTCGCTTTATGCTGCATTTTCATGGCCTGCCTGTGTGGGCAGCACATGACTCATGATTCTGACACTTTTACTGAATGGGTATCTTTCTGCGGGTATGACCGACCTTGGCACCTTGTTGAAAATCTGGCCCGTCATATCTAGGCCAAGTATCATCATGCAGGCACCACCATACTGGGACAGATTCTTGTGAGTTTCTCACCACTGCAAGTCTACAAGATCCCCAACTCCAAATCCGAATGGGAAGCTGAAAGCAAACACTTGTTAATGCCATCTAACAGAACACTGGTCAATACTTAAATGCGCTGATAAAACCCACTCATTTATACATGCAAAGGCAAGGCTGGCTGCAGATTTGGTTCAAGGTGTTGATGTCCTTGGCAAACCTTAAGCCTTACATCCCCTGCCTGGCTGTCAGAATCTATTGTTTAGCTTTGAATACCCTGCTCTTTGCCATCCTCCAGAAGCTGTAGCCTAGGTGATCACTTGGTTGCCTAATGGTTGGGCCGGTCCTATGTAAAAGGACTATAGACCCTTTACTAAAGTCTATGCTTCTCCCATTGGAAAGCATGTTGTGCCCTGGCTCTGCTCTGCCTGCAAATCTTAAAAATGAAAAACTAATGCATGCAGCAGAAAACTGTAAAAAAATTGTTATACAAATGGGGCCTGATATACAGTGCAGGTGGCTATTGTGATTACAGTGGCTAGCTACCGGCGCCGCACATTAAACCCGGATATTCAATGCTGGGGTCGTATCCGGCTCTGGCATTGAATATTCAGGGTTGCCACAGAACCTCCAACGCTGCAGAAGCTAATTGGGCAGCAGCGATATTGAGCCGCTGCCCAGTTAGCTGCAATGGGTAAAGATAGGCCAGCTTTTGCTCCGCCCTGGAATGCCCCCAACATGCCCCAGTGCTAAGCGGTGAGGATCGGGGTGTACAGTGGCATTAGTCTGTGATATTCAGCAGCACTGTCTGTGTTACTGCCGCTGAACATCCCATTTAGGGGCATTTACAGCTCTGTAAACCATGTACATTCCTTGGAATATCGGGCCCGTAAAGTCTAGAACAGTGATAAAGGGCCATTGGATAGTTGAGTTGCTAATTCTTCTTGAGTGTGAAAGGAAGAGTAGGGCCAGAATTTTAGTTCACACCTTCTACTCCTATGCCAGATCTTTATGCGCTTATCTGGGAGACACTATTGATGAATTAAGTTCTTTCTCCCCATCCCTAAGGTCACCGTGACTGACTTTGATATAAACCTGGTGCCTTGAACCTTAAACAACAGTTACTGTAATGCCTCAAATCTAGATTCCAGTACGTTCTGTTTAGCATTAAAGAAGCACAGGCAATTACGTACAAATGCCTCTGAAGAAACCAAGCATGTTAGGAATGCTTTCATTTATGGAAAAACGTCATCTTTGGTACCAATGATTTAGCAATACGATAACTACTCAGGATGAAAATGTGCTTCTAGAACACATTTTTACATTAAAAGCACATAGGAGGGAAATGCAATCTAAAACCAAAATGTACCGTCCAAACAGAGCCCTTTACAGTAGGGACATGCAACCTCACGACCAAAGGTTTCTAGCTCTCACGGTGAAGAACGAGTTGTCTACAGTAACCAGTCCCAGAACTAAGCAAAAGTAATTGCTTGCAACAGGTTTCTAAAAACAACATGCTGAGATATATTTGCAGGAATATTAAATGTGCAATATGCAAAGTAGCTGTTCTACTCTGCTCAATGTTGCTGCAGCCATTACTGAGGTACTGTCAGGCCTGTACCAATGATTGTATGAGTGATGCAGCCGCACAGGGCACAAGCCCAGAAGGAGGCACTGATACCATCAGGGGGCTTCTAGGAAGCTCAGAAAGAGTGAATTACTGAACATATCTGGGTGGAGGGAGGGGCACCAGATTTGTTAGTCACACAGGGTGCATTTCTAGCTTGGCACGGTCTTGGGTACTGTAACCCATTCTGGACATCAGACTAAGAACATGGAGAGGTCAGCTAGGTGGCTTGGACGGCAAGCACAGCAAACTGTCATGAAGAAATTCCCTGGTTCAATCCCTAAGATGGATCATCCATTCCTATACTTAGGCGAAGCTGTGAAAGCCATAGAGATGGTGGTCACAACCCACAGGGATGGGGGAACGATGGCTGCTGCTTAAGAGTGGCAGTTAGTAGCATCTTGGATAATACGTTGAAACCGTCTGTCCAGTGTGCAGCAGCAGCCAAGAAAGCAAATAGAATGCTAGGATAGGAATGGGGAATAAAACGAAGGATATTATAATGCCTCTCTCTGTATCGTTCCATGGTGCAATTCCTTGAATATTATGTGCAATTCTGGTCGCCATATCTTAAAAAGGATATAGCAGAATTCAGAGACGAGTCACCAGATTGGTAAAGAGGATGGCATGATACCCCTACAAATCAGGACTCTTCAACTTGACAAAAAGTCAGCTGAGGGGAGATATGATAGAGGTTTATAAAATAATGAATGGAGTGGAAAAGTAGGAAGACATGCAATGAAGCTACAATATAGCACATTTAAGACTAATCGGAGAAAATATTTTTTCACTCAACATGTAGTCAAACTCTGGAATTTGTTACCAGGGAATGTAATAAAATCTGTTAGTATAGGTGAGTTTAAAAGAGATTTGGAAAAGTTCATAAAACATTATAGAGGACCCCTGGGATAAGCAGCATGGAATCTGTGTACTTTCTTGCAAATCTGACATGTATTTGTGGTCTGGATTGGCCGCTGTTGGACCCTTGGCTTGATCCAGTATGGCACATCTTATGTTCTTATGTAAAATTCAGGGCCTATTTTGTTTATTAAATTCATATCTCATTTGTACAACAAAGTTCCAGGCAAGTTAAAAACATTAAAAAAAAATCAATCTAATATCAACAAGATACAAATACATAACACAATTGTGTGAACACAATAAATCCTAACAAAATTCATAATGATTGTAGGGTTCTGGAAAACGTCTTGGAAAAACCATGTAAAGGATATGGTTATTGACTTAAAAGCACAGAACATGGCAAAGCATCTATTTATTTATTTATTTATTTAACAGATGGTTTATCATTTAGTCAAAATGGTTTACATTGTAACTTAAACTTGGTAACGTACATTAAACAGGGATATTGATAATTTGGATTCTTCTGAGGCAATGGAGGGTTAAGTGATTCCCACAGAGACAAGTTGACTCTTTTCCCACAAGTTCTAGATCTGTTCAAGTACATTTAAATATCCATGTATTTGGGCAGCTGGGTTAACTATCTGGGAGGCATTTTCTAAGATCTCTACCAATGAGACATCTAGAATGTATTTATTTAAGAGACTTTTTATACTGCTTTATCATTTCAGTCAAAGTGGTTTACTTGTACATTGTAACTTAAACTTGGTAATGTACATTAAACAGGGACATTAATAACTTGGATTTGTCTGAGGCAAGGGAGGGTTAAGTGATTTTCCCAAGGCCACAAGGAGTAATAATGGGAATCAAACTCTAGTCTCTTGGTTTTTCAAGCCAGCACTCTAACCATTAGGCTACTCCTCCACTCCATGTGGTAGGCATGCTGCCCTTTAGATCCTGTCTCTACTTCTATGGCCTGAATGTTTAAGGAATCTTTCTGTCTTGCTCTTTCTCTATATAATAAATGTTTCCTTGTCTACCGGTTCTATACCTCCCTCTCTGAAACGTGTTTCTGTAACACCTTTAGTGAAAGATAGAACAATCTTTGACAAGTCCCTCATGAGAGATTCTTGGCGAAATTAAAAAGTCATGGGATAGGAGGCAGTATAATATTGTGGATCAGGAACTGGTTAAAAGATAGAAAGCAGAAGGTAGGGCTAAATAGCCAATTTTCCCAATGGAGAATGGAGCACCCCAGGGATCTGTGCTGGGTCTGCTGCTTTTTAACATGTTCGTAAATGACCTGGAAATGGGAATAACGAGTGAGGTAATCAAATTTGCAGATGACACAAAATTATTCAAAGTTGTTAAAACTCAAAAGGATTGTGAAAAATTACAAGAAGAACTTGATAAATTGGAAGACTGGATGTTCAAATGGCAGATGAAATTTAATGTGGAGAAATGCAAAGTTATGCACCTAGGAAAGAACAACCCAAACTATGGTTACACAATGCAAGGTTCTATATTAGGAACCACCACCTAAGAAAAACATCTAGGCATCATCATGGATAGCACATTGTAACCCTCCACCCAGTGTGCAGCGGCGGCCAAAAAAGCAAATAGAATGCTAGGAATCATAAGGAAAGGAATGGAGAATAAAACAAAGGATATTATAATGCCTCTGTATCGTTTCATGGTGCGACCACACCTTGAATATCTTGTGCAATTCTGGTCACCGTATCGTAAAAAGGATATAGCATTATTAGAAAAGGTACAGAGAAGAGCCACCAAAATGGTAAAGAGGATAGAAGGATACTTCTATGAGGAGAGGCTAAAAAGGTTAGGGCTCTTCAACCTGGAAAAGAGTCGGCTGAGGGGAGATATGATAGAGGTCTATAAATTAATGAATGGAGTGCAATGGATAAACGTGGATCAATTGTTTATGTCATGAAAACATAGAAAGACTAGGGGACATGCAATGAAGCTACAGTATAACCTATTTAAGACTAATAAGAGAAAATATTTTTTCACTCAACGCGTAATCAAACTCTGGAATTCGTTAGCTGAGAATGTAGTAAAGGCTGTTAGTGTAGCTGGGTTTAAAAAAGGTTTGACAAGTTCCTGGAGGAAAGGTCCATAAACCATTATGAAAGGGGACCCGGGAAATCCACTGCTTGCCACAGTACAAACACTGTGGAACCTGTGTCTGTTGGGGAAACTGCTAGGTACTTGTGACTTAGATTGGCCACTGTTGGAAACAGAATACTGGGCTTGATGGACCTTGGTCTGACCTAGTATGGCATATCTTATGTTCTTAGTCTGGGCAATGTGAATAACCTTTGCCCAATATCATGTTTGCCTTTTCTGGCAAAACCTATTGAGCAAGCAGTCTGCATCCAATAAGATGACTTTGTGGAATTCCCGATTTTGAATCCTTGGCAGCATGGATTCAGAAGAGACCATAGTTCTAAGCATTACTCACATCTCTAATTGCCATGGTACTGTGGGACTTGGAGAATAGGGGATCAGTATATTTCCTCTTATTGATGTGTCTTCAGCATTTGATTCCATGGTTCTTTCGGTTTGCTGAAGAGACCAGCTGGTTTAGGAATGTCTGGCAATGTTTTAAAATGGTTTTCTTTTTACTTATCAGAGAACAGTAGGAACACTTGGCCAATGATGTTTTCTCCTATCATAAGTTGACGTGTGGGAGTGCCCCAGGGGTCTGCTCTTCTGTCAACCTTATTCAATCGTTATCTGGTTTCTCTCTGCTAGTTGCTGCGAGCGCTTGGGTTGGAATTCAGTTTCTATGCTGACAATATTTTAACAGGCGAGTGATTTTATGTAACCACTGATCTTTCTTCTTTGAGGTTGTCACAAAACTTTCATCATATTATTGATTGGATGTCTGAGAAGTGTCTGTCTATTAATTAAAAAAAGAGAGGCCTTAGTAGTCTGTAAAGACTTAGATGATGTAGCTCCCTCTATTATTATTTTGAATGGTCATGAGATCCCAATAAAGGAGAGGATTCCCTATTTGGGCATTTTGCTAGGTACTCAATTCTCCTTTTGATGTAAGATTGCTAATGTAGTTCATCGTTTAAGAACATATGTAGATCCTCTGGACTTACGACTGATAGTCCAGATATTAGTCTTGCGTTATTTAGACTACTGTAATGTAATATACATGGGCCTACCATAGTACACCCAAAATGCTGCTACTACTACTAATAATAATAATTTGTATAGCACTACAAGGCGTGTGCAATGCTGGACAGAGACATGTAAGAGACTGACCTTGCGGCATCAGAGTTTACAATCTCGTCAAGACTAGGATGTGTCTAGGGGAATGGTAAAGAAACACATCGGTGGAGAGCAGGAGACTAAACAGATCAGGATCAGGATCCAAAAGCAGCCTCAAGGAGGTGAAGTTTTAGCCTGAATTTGATCTATGACCTAAAGAAAGTCAATCACATTGGCTCCCTACGTGTTCTTGTTTCCACTTTAAGTGCGTATGCTTAACATGTAAACTGTTATATCTCTCTCCTGTGCACGAGTTATTATCCCTTTGTTCCTCTAGACTCCCTCTAGGGCTCTTAGGTCAGCTTCATAGGACTTACAGAACATACCAGCTGTAGCAGTGGTACATAGGGAGAGCTCTTGCTCACGTATTTTCTTGGTATTTCCTCCAACACTGTGGAGCTCCTTATCCCTTGCTGTCCAATCTCTTAAAGGCTATCTGGACTTTCATATGTGATATGTTATATCTGTTTTTGTATCTCAGTTATGTACTACTGGAGAGTGCCAGTGTTTTGGTCTGTTTATGTATATGTTTGTTGTATATGTTGTCTTGTTAGCCACTTAGAAGCTTTCGGATAATAATTATAATAATCCCAGCCTTGGTTCCAATTGAGCTGGCAGTACAAAAGAACACAAGAAAAATGACAAGGCAAAGAAAAAAAGATGTGAAGAAACGGAAAAAATTCAAAGCAGCAGACAAAGAATATTAAAAGTCAAGATAATAAGACCTACAGGAGAAATTGAAAAAGAGAAGACTGCGTAGTGCCTTGATAGCATCCTGAAAGGACATAAAGGGAGAGATACAGTGAGAATGGTGATTGCTTGATTTATTAGAATTTAGTTTGCACCTTTCCAGTGCTAGCTAGTTCAAGGTGAGTTACATTTGGGTATAGTAGGTATTTTCCTGCCCCCGAGGGCTTACAATCTAACGGGCCAAAGCAGAAAAGCTTAGTGCAGTATTTTCCTGCTGCTTTCTCTGCTCTAGGCTTACTCTCAGATTCAGAAAGCAAGCTAGCACCAGGAACTGAATTGCAGCACATTTGGCTTGCAAATCACTGCATAAGTAATTGTGCCCAATGTGTGAAATAAGCACAAATTAACCCAGCTGCAGAGCGTAGAATAATTGAAACCTTCAAAGCGTTAAGTAAAGGATACATTCCTGTCTTTGTCTCCGGGCTGTGTGAAAGACACGCCCCCTTTGCTCTCTACTTTCAAGAGAGAGACTCACGCTCAGTGAGACAGCTGCCTTTGTAAAAGACTCCTGAGTTGATTCTGTATTACTTTTCCTTAATCGGTAAAAACAACAGACACCAAACACTTTCTCCTTTCTCGCGACCTGCACTAGTCAGGAGGCAGCACCTCGCTTGGTCTGTATGCAAGGCCTCTCATGCACACACGCAGACATTCAAAACAGAATAAAATCCGGACGTTCCCAAAAAACCTGACTGACTAACTGACTGACTGACTGGGGGGTTGGGTGCGTTCAGTCTCTGCTTATACCTTTAAGAATTTCTGAGACTTACTAGGACCGCCCCGAGAGAGGTGATCAGACTCTCAAGCGCTTATTCCAGACTGATTAGCAGAACAGTTCTACTCACCGGATCATGGGTTGAATCCTGGACTCCCCTCGAGGTTCGAGGTGTAGGCCGGCCGGAACAGGCAACCTGCGGAGGCAAGGAGGAGCCCTTCCCGATACAAGAGGATGGGTGGCGCCGAAGGCTCTCCTGCAATCAGCCAGGGGCGGCTCCAGGCCGGACAAAACCTTTTGAGGCGAGAAGTCATGGTATATTTACGTGAATACCATCACACTTCCCGGTCAGGGAACCAAGACATATGGCAGCACTGATAGCATGCAATAAATAATACCCGGAGTCAGTTCAAGGATCCAAGCCAAGTTTAATGTGCACATGGCCCAAGCATCAAAGGACTGAGCAATGGCGAACAGGAACAACTTCCTTATATACAAGCTTCACAGTTTGATACAGGCAGACTTTCTATTGGTCCCAAAGCCCCCTGCACCTATCCAATCGGGGACCCTCACTGGGCTATTGCTCCCTGTTCACCCTTCTCAGACTAGTCTAACAAAGGCACAGTTCTATGTTATGACTACACTTCTACTGCAAGGTCATATCTAGCTCGAGGAATGCAACAGTATCTATTTAGTATGGAAGTATTGTGCAAGCTTTGTCATAAACTGATTTTTCTTACTTTTAATTCTTTACTCTAACAACAGGAAGGTGGGGGTTAGAATCCAGGCCTCTCTTACAGGCCTTCCACATCTATATAAGCCATCGCCTACCACAAATGTACAAAACTGCTGAAACTTAGCGCAGTTTTTTTACACTGTTTTTTAACACTGGATCTTCATGCCAGCTTCACGCAGGTGTAATGATCTAGCTGGGAACAAAAATGTCATCTGAAGTGAGGTTTGACACTCACCTCAGATGATCTAGGCATTAGGGAAAGCTCCCGATGCCATCGGCATATTGTCAGGGGCCTGGTGCCTGCCTGGACACCGCCTTCCCTGCCCAACAAAAAACAAATCCCCGGTGGTCCAGCAGCCCTGATCCCTCTACCCACCAAATAAAAAAATCCTTGGTGGCCCAGAGGCCACAATCCCCCCCACCCAATCAAATAAAATACCCAGTGACCCTGATCCTCCCACCTACCCGATAAAACAATTCCTGGTGGCTCCCCACCCAAAAAAAAAAGCCCAAAACTGCCCTTTCCATACAAAACAAATCCCTGGTGGCCCAGTGGCCCCCAAACCCCTCCACCCCTTTCTGGTACCTTTAATCTGGGGCAGGACCCACATGCACCCCCCTGTGCTACCACCTTGAAAAATGGAAGCACCTGGCACCGCGCAGTGTATCCTGGGATGCACTAAGTGGAGTCAGACTGCCATATAAGGCAAAAAATGCCTTATATGGCAGAGTGACCCTCCCATGTTGCATCCTGGGATGCACGAGCTGTCCCAGAATGCAACGGGGGGGGGGGTTCACTCTACCATATAAGGCATTTTTTGCCTTATATGGCAGTCTGACTCTGCTTGGTGCATCCCATGATGCACCACGTGGGACCAGGCATCATCATTTTTCAAATTTTCAATATGTGGTAAAGTATGCACAGGGATTTTGAGATGAAATCCATCGCATGTGCTTCACCTTCCCACCCTAACCTTACTCTCGGCCACACCCCTTTGCACTGGGAAACAGTGTGCACACTTTTGGCTACTTTTATCCTGGAGAATTTACCCTGGTAAGTCTTGGTTCCTTGAAAACTGCCCTCCAGATGTGTAGCCATGATTTGCTGTTTAACATAAGACATGCACAGGCATCTTTTAGCAGAAAAAGTAATCTCCAGGGTCCTCTCAGGAACCTGCTCAAGGTTAAACTTCAGCACACTGGGTTGTTGCCCCCCAAAATTCTCCTTTCACTTGAGGGTACTGTTCTTTCGCTCCTCTAAAGGGTAGGGTTGATAAAGAAAGCTGTTATTTCAGTAAGCCAACTCTTCCCCCAAAATCTCTACCGACTTCCAATCTAACATGTTACTTCTCTTGCCCAGCAGTGGAATACCTAAATAAAGCCTATGTAGATGTGTATTCTGTCCAAAGGTATGCTGGATGGCATCTAATGGGTCGGTTGGCCTTTTTTCTTTAAGCACCCATCATCACAGCTAGAACAATTCCAGATGCTGTGGTCGGTGCAAGCATCATCAATATTCCACATCGGTGTCCTAAATTATACGGATAGTTTTCCAGATAGTGGCACTGAGTAATGCTGGTATTCAGATAATTCGCCATTCCGCCCATGGGCTTCCTCAGATAGCACCGAAACAGTCTGCAAAGATATTCAGTGACACTTAACCAGCTAGTGGGTGCTGCGATCCAGGTAAATGCTTCAGAGTTGCTTTAGCACTTTGCCCGCCTCTCCTTCGCTGTACTACAGCTGACGTAAAAACTCTCTTATCACAGAAAATGTAAACACTTCTGACACTTCGCTTCCACAAAAAGAGGGAAACATTCTCGTAGTGCTTACCAGCACCGAAGAAGAATACTTCTTTATTTCATCCGCTTCCGTTTCTCCCCTTCCATGAACTGTTTTGCAAAGCTATTCTCACTGAAGGCAGAATTGTCAAAAGAAATGATCTAAAACAATTGTACTTGCATTATTACTTCTAATAATTTGCCCTTATCGGGGGCAAACGTTTCTTCAGATCTACTTACAAAAATAATTCATTTTCTTCCATAGAAAAAAAAATGTCAGGGGTGAATCTTGAGCAAAGCTACAATACAAATCTCGACATATTTACAATTTCTTCCAAAATATGGTATATAATGCAGCATTACTAATGCTTGGTTACACCTGGTGCCTATTTTATCCACATATTACTAGCACAGTCTTCTCTGGCCCTGATACTTTTAAATACTATACAAAGTCATCACAATTCAAATTAAACTTGTTTTAGAAGAGCCAACTGGGGCAGGATTGATAATACTGTATATACCATTAAGAGGAGGTCTTTAAACTCTTTCTGTGTAGACCCCAGCCCTTGCGCTATAATACCAGCGGGAAACAGAACCATGTCAGGTCTGCTCTGGGACTTGGAGTTTTAATTGTAGAAAATAATGAGCTTCATTCAGAAACTCAACTTCTGATAGAGCCATTGCTTGCTACATAATTCTACCAGGTCCCCAGCAATCTACATTTCCACATAGTGCTTAGCAAAATGTAGTTTACTACTGTTTGAGGATGTCTTCCCTCACAGTTCTAGCAGAATCAAATCACTAACTTTACTAAGGGGTCTATGTACTAATTAGAATTCAAATCAACACGGGGAGGTTGCATTACCTGCTGATGGTACATCGGGCTTTAACATCCAGCGTACCAAGCCAACGAGACGAGGAACACAGCAGAGTTATCAAGACTGCATTCAAGATAGCAAAGCTATGCATAGCTGATGTGTTTGGCAGCCCCGATTGCTAACCAGCCCAAAGTGAAAGGGCCAGTTAGTAAAGGAAACAGCCCCACCCCACCATCCCTAATCAAAAATGGGTCTCTACTTTTTTCCCTCCACAAAGATACAATCAGGTCTCCAGTCCCAAGCCAACCCCAAGCCAACCCCAACTATCCACACCTAAGCCTCATGTGACTTTCTCACTCCCATCCTCCAGTTCAAACCCACCCCACAAATACTTCCAAATCTTTGCTGGCACCACTGGTGCTCTGACCTGCAAGCAACATGTGGGGGGTATCAGGCGGCTCCAACAGCCCCTCTCTGCTGGTGATCTTCAATGCTGCCTCATGAGGGGAAGTTAGCATTTGTGACATGAGTAGGCTACATTAAGGGGGGTATTTTAGAAGCCCTATTTGTGCTCTGGATGTCTGAAAACGGGCATAGAGGCATCCAAAGCACAGAGACATCCCTGGAGTCATTTTAGAAGCCGGGTTTGTGTATGTCCCCAGCGTGAGGTTGTCCAAATCGGAAGGGGGGCGTGATCGAGGCTTGGCTGGGGCATTCCTAAGAACTTGGACGTCCTCACCTGATTTCAGAAACATCCTGGATGTCCCGAGCCATATCAATGGTTGTACCTGCTCCAGGCACAAATAGGCATCTGAAAGGTGCTCGTTTTGTCAGGCAAATGTCTGGAGAGTGTGGAGGAGGAGCTACATTCATACCCCTTTATTTTACAATTTGTCAATGAACACTGATGCGGAATTGGGGCTCATGTGCTCATTTTGCCAAGCCACTGGATGTCCTTCTATACAACCTTGCTTGAGATGGACGTCCCTGCCCTACGGTTTCATAGCAGCGACCTCTATATGGAGGCCGGCAAGGGCATAGATGACCCCTGACCTTTTTCTGCACATTCTGTCCTGGCCATCCCAGATTGCAATTGGACACCTTTCTAAAATGCTACTTCAAAACTCTTAACTCTGGATAATATATCCATTATGAATATCTTATCAAATAATTCAAATAATGATATTTTAAACAGGTCATGTGCACCTGCATTAGCATTACCACTGGGGAACACATCAATAGAACATGCTTTATACATGGACATAAGCTAACGCCCACATTAACTGATGTTTTTAATTTTTTTAAGATTTCTAGCTTGAATTATCTAAAAATCTAAGCAGGCTGCATAAAATCAGAATACAGTAGGGCATACTAAAATTATGAGACATAAAAATACAAAGCTTAATGACATCAAAAATGAAAACATCAAACCCCCATCTCATTATAAGTTTGAGCAAAACTGTGCAACATGGGCCTTGATACATAGCCCCCTAAAAGTTTAATCACAGCGGACAGCAGCACTCAATTAAGTTAGTTGACGTGTCGTGAATTTATGGTGAGAGATGCAGAGAAAAAACTTACTGCCTCGTTGGCTTCATTTCATCTATCATA
This sequence comes from Ichthyophis bannanicus, assembly GCA_033557465.1. Taxonomy (NCBI): domain Eukaryota; kingdom Metazoa; phylum Chordata; class Amphibia; order Gymnophiona; family Ichthyophiidae; genus Ichthyophis; species Ichthyophis bannanicus. Next base: position 57,252,443 of record CM066047.1, on the reverse strand, counting down.
CCTTGTCATAGTAAGGAACGTTTTCCAACTCACAAGGTGGTGAATAAACTAACATTCCAGCACGGGATTGTTCACGAATAACTTGAGTTTCTCCTTCAATCTTTAAACATTGGAAGGCCCTTGTTCTGTTGTTCTTTATCAGTAGCCGTATGGGAAATACCAAACAAAGACTGAAGAAAAGTTACCACTGCCTGCGGAGGAGGAGGAGGAAAGCAGCAAGAACAGCTTTAACCTTGCAGCTGAGGCACACTTTAGATTTTTCCGTTTTCTTACAGAAGCCAAACAACTTCAAAGCAATTAGAAGATGAAACATGGATAACAAACACTAAGCCACCAGGGTCAACCTTGTGTAATATTTGAAGGTCATCCCATGTTGGCACCGTTCTCAGTCCACAGGCCCTCCTCCTCATTCTCGGTAATGGAGCTTAGCAGTACAATTAAAATCACTTCAGATCTTATGCAACACATATGAACCAAGCAACTTGAACATTCAAGGGAGATCCAAGCTACATGTACTCCTGCTGGAACCTGGATTCAAAGGCTTGCACTTTTTTGTGATATTTTTCTCTGTATTGTAATTATCACTCAAAAACAGTATGCTTTGTTATTTTTGACATGCAGAATTTTGAGTAATTCAGACCTTTTGACACAGACATTTGAACTGTGTTTGCATAATTCCAGTAGGAATATACAATGAAGGCAAGCGAAGGCGTCATAAACTGGCCTTGTTAATAGCCTTCTCACTTGAGCTATCACACCTTCATGGCGGCTCAAGGAAATGCCATGGATCAGATGAAGAAAAAAAATTAAATTAGACATTTTCCTCCATGAGTTTGAGCTTGACATGCCTCACGGCCATTCACTGAGTCTCTTCTGAAAACCAGATATTGGCCCTTAAGGGCCAGAGTTTACTGGAGCAAGGCTAAAACCAGAGAGAAACTAAAATATAATTTCAAAACTATTTTCTCAGTTTGCCTCTGTCAGACCCCAGCAAATTTTTCATCTTTTTGAGTGAGTGAAGCTAAAATGCTTCTTCAATAGCTCTGTGGAAAAGATAAGAGAATACCAGTTTAAGATTTAATCTGAAGCAGTTCAACCATTCCTAATTTTTGTACAGTTTAGCAGAATGCATTGGCAGCTCATAGGAAAATAGGAAATGCAAATGGTAAAAGGGGCAACATATGGAAAGCAGTGTGTATAAATGCCCGTAGCATGGGAAATAAGATCCCAGATGTTGAAGCTTTGGTGGGAGTGGCTGACTTAGATCTAGTGGCAGTTACAGAAACATGGTTTACAGAAAACCATGACTGGGATGTAACTATACTAGGCTATACTTTATTCAGAAAGGACAGGGTAGGAAGAAGGGGAGGAGGAGTGGCACTGTATGCAAAAAATAATATTAAAGCTTTGGAATTACAGAGCTTAAATGGGAGAGAGGAGGCACTGTGGGTTAAACTAGAAAGAGGGAAAGAGAAATCTATTTGCATTGGCATGATATACAGACTTCCCTCACAGAAGAAAGAGGTGGATGGACAGTTAATTGAAGACATACGCAGCATTGCTAGGAATGGGGAAGTGCTACTGATAGGGGATTTCAATATGCCAGATGTTGATTGGCACATCCCTGCTGCAGTATCATCTAGAAGTAAGGAGATCCTGGATTCTCTACAGGGAGAACTATTCAGGCAATTGGTAACAGACTCCACACGTGAAGGGGCCATATTGGACTTGATGCTTACCAATGGTGAAATTGTTTCTGATGTTATAGTGGGAGATCATTTTGCATCCAGTGATCACCAGATGGTGTGGTTCAGTATTAGGACTAGGGCTGTTAGAATCCATTCAAAAGCAAGGGTCTTAGACTTTAGGAAAACTAACTTTGCCAAGTGTCGCCGCCTACCCCCGCCTAGGCGGTTGCCTGACGAGGAAAGGGGGCTGCACTTTCAATATTTTATTTAATATGTACTCCTAGGGCAAAGGCCTCTGGGAGTTGTAGTTCCTTGAGCATTTGATTGTAGTTGTAATAAAGAGCTTTAACCGAGGTTTGAAAGCAACACAGGAAATTTTATTCGCCTCCCTTGTTTAACAGGAACTTCTAAGGAAGCTTGGCATAACACATGTAAAGACTTTTTCCACAAGAAAATAAAAGGTTGGTAAACTTTCCACAGATATCAATTGCCCTTGCTTGCTTCAACAAGGCAATGATTGCTTTCTTCCAAATAAAGGTTTCAGTTCACAATGCTTTTTGCAATTAATTGTCCATTGAAGACTTTCAGACAGCAATACTCCTGTAATAAACTTTTCTTCTTTGCTTCAACTTAATCAGGGTTTTAATTAGTTGCTCTAGAGACCTTAGGCATTCCTCCTTAACAAGTCTCTTGCTTTTAAAACAGCAGCCACACTAATTAAAACTTTCTTTCCCTTTCAGAACATACATGCACATAAAACAAACTGGAATCTCTTCAAGCTTATAACTCAGAAGATTCTCATTTTACCCTTATGGATAAATCACATTCCATTTCTTGATCAGGTTGACTTAATTCACTATCACCTTCTCCAACTTCCATTGACTCACATTCAGAGCAATCAGGTTCTGCAGCTTCGTTGAACAACTTAATCAGCTGTTCCCCTCGAGACCTCTCTCGGGACTCAGAGCTGCTATCAAAGCAAGGTAATTCCTGATCTTTTACCAAACGTTTCAACAGTCTTAAAGCATTCAAGGTTTCTCTGTTAAGAGGTTTTCTTACCAGCCCTCCTTGGGGTGAGATTCTTGGACTCAGCGTCTCCTGGTAAGCCTTTATGATTGAGTCACTCCCAGCAATCTCTCCTGGCTTAAACCTCCGGGTTTTTGAACCTACTGCAGGCTTCCTATAGCCCTGATACCGGTCCAAACTCTGGAGCTGGCTTTGGGGATATTCTTCCCTCAAACTGGTGTCTGAGAACCTTTCTCTAGACTCCTGGCTCAAATCTTTACTTGCAGTTCCTTTTAGGATTCTCCTCAGCACTGTTTCACTGCCACATCCTTGGCCATGCTGGTTCCTGCATAGATTAGCCCTTCCGTCTCTCTTCCTCGTGTAATGCTGATGCTCATGCTCAGATTCAGGTTCCTTCCCAGACTCTGCCTCTGAATCAGACTCAGCTCTCGATTCAGCTATTCCCTCAGCTCTCGATTCAGCTATTCTCTCAGCTCTCTTCCTCCCTATTCTCTGGGGCTTATATGAGTGGGTCTGGCCTGTATCTTTCCACCCCGCCCCCAGCTGTCTTAGATTACCACCCTCAGTTACCATGGAGCTGGGGTGTAGCCTTAGGACAGCAGCTTTAGACAGGCTTTTTTCATTCTTAGCTGCACTTTTAAAGTGGCAATTCCCTGCACTTTCCTTCTGACTGGAGGAGACTGCAAGTGTTTTCCCTATTTCCATAGGCACTGGGCTAGCTTTGCCACCACACAAGATGGGCCAAAACCTCGGGGAGTCGTTAGCGGGATGGGAACATCTGGGGGATGTAGAAAAACAGTGGGCAAAACTGAAAGGGGATATTTTAAGGGCAACCAACCTTTTTGTTAAAATGGTAAATAAAGGTAAAAGGAAAAGGAGACCGCTATGGTTTTCAAAAGAAGTAGCTGAAAAGGTGAAGAAAAAGAGGGAGGCCTTCCTGAAATACAAGAGATCACAGAGAGAGGAAAAACTTAGAGAAGCTAGCAAAGTAGTCAGGAAAGCAAAGATTCAAAAAGAGGAGGAAATAGTCTAGCAATAAAAATGGAGGGATAAGACATTTTTCAGATATGTTAGTGAGAAGAGGAAGGGCAAAAGTGGTATTCTCAAACTCAAGGGTGAAGGGGAGGTATATGTAGATGTTGATGAGGATAAAGTGGAATTGCTTAACAAATATTTCTGTTCTGTGTTCACAGATGAAGAACCAGGAACAGGACCTCAGAAAACAGGAACAGAAGTGAGGGGCATCTTGAACAATTTTCAGAAGACTGTGAACATGAGAAACTAGCTAAAAGCTAAAGTAGACAAAGCGATGGGACTGGATGGGATACACCCTAGAATACTGAGGGAACTTGGGGACGTTCTAGCAGCTCCAATGACTGACCTTTTCAAAGCCTCGTTGGAGTCGGGAGTGGTGCCAAAGGACTAGAGAGAGGCTCATGTGGTGCCTTTACACAAAAGCGGAAAGAAGGATGTGGTTGAAAACTACAGGCCAGTTAGTTTAACTTTGGTGGTGAGTAAATTATTGGAAACGCTGCTGAAAGAGAAAATAGTGAGGTTTCTGGAGTCCAGTGGATTACAGGATCCAAGGCACCATGGATCACCAGAGGCAGAACTTGTCAGACAAATCAGATTGATTTCTTTAACTGGGTGACCAGGGAGTTGGACCGAGGGAGAGCCCTAGATGTGGTGTATTTAGATTTCAGTAAAGCCTTTGACACACTTCCTCACAGGTGACTTATAAATAAACTGAGCACTGTAGGGATGGACCCTAAAGTTACTGCTTGGGTTAGAAATTGGTTGAGTGGGAGGCAACAAAGGGTGCAAGTAAATGGAGCTCACTTTGAGGAGAAGGATGTTACCAGTGGTGTGCCCCAGGGATCTGTCCTTGGCCCGATTCTTTTAAACATCTTTATTAGTGATATAGCAGAAGGGCTGTCGGGTAAGGTTTGCCTCTTTGCAGATGATACCAAAATCTGCAATAGAGTAGATGCCCAGGAAGGTGTAGATAACATGAGGAGGGATCTAGCTAAGCTTGGAGAATGGTCTAGAATTTGGCAGCTGGGATTTAATGTTAAAAAATGTAAGATCATGCATTTGGGCTGCAGCAATCTAAGGGAGCAATGTAGTATAGGGGGTGAAGTACTTTTGTGCACTAAAGAAGAGCGGGACCTCGGCGTGGTTGTGTCTGATGATCTTAAAGTAGCTAAACAGGTAGAAAAGGTGACAGCAAAAGCTAGAAGGATGCTTGGGTGCATACGGAGAGGAATGGCCAGCAGAAGAAAGGAGGTGATAGTGCCTCTGTATAAGTCTTTGGTGCAACCTCATTTGGAGTATAGTGTGCAATTCTGGAGACCGCACCTTCAAAAGGATATAAACAGGATGGAGTCAGTACAGAGGGTGGCTACTAAAATGGTTAGTGATCTTTATTATAAAGCATATGAGGACAGACTTAAGGATCTTAATATGTACACCTTAGAGGAAAGGCAGGACAGAGCTGATATGATTGAGATGTTTAAATACCTCCATGGCATAAAGGTTCAGGGAGAGAGCCTCTTTCAATTGAAAGCAAGTTCTGCTACGAGGGGACATGGGATGAGGGTGAAGGGAGATAGATTCAGGAGTGATATGCAGAAATATTTCTTTACGGAAAGAGTGGTGGATCCATGGAATAGTCTCCCAGTGGAGGTGGTAGAGATGAGGACAGTAACTGAATTCAAAAAAGTATGGGAAAAACACAGAGGATCTCTAAAGGTAAAAAGGGGACTGTTGTAGTTGTTAATATGGAAGGACAGACTAGCTAGGCCATGTGGTCTTTTTCTGTCGTCATTTTTCTATGTTTCTATGTTATGCTATATCTAATTGTAAAAATTAAAATAAATCCTATATTAATTTTAGTCCCAGACATAAAATTCCCTAGAAACAGATTTATCAGCTTTTTCTAAAAGATGCCAGGTTCCTTATACAGTCCATCAGAACAAAGACAAACACCCTTGCTTTTAAGTAGTGAGCTGAATCCCAGTTTGGGTTCTTATGGTTTATTCATACATACTTCATAAACCTCCAGGGAGCTGTCCATAAACAGAATGGCGAAACAAAATGTCAGACACAATAAATACTGCATTTATAGTCCAGATATTTGTTTGAAGGGGCCCAGTTTTCACTGAAGGGAGTAACATGATTTCACTTCTCAGCGAATAAGAGGAAATGTCTTGCAGGGATCTGTGAGAAAAAAATACAAGAAGGCTCTGACAATCACCTCTGCGCCTTATTTACTTTAATATGGCCAATTAGATTCCAATATATGATTTGCATACTACATTCTACTGTAGCATTGACTAGGGCTGAAAGCCAGGGAAGCAAAGTCCAAAACCCACTGCCACGTCTTGTGACCTTGGGCATACTTAGATTGTAAGCCCTCTTAATGGAAAATACCTACTATACCTGACCTGAGTGTCACTCGCCTTGAACATCTGAGCTAACCAGTCAAGGGGAAACTTTTCTTGAAATGTTATGTATGTCCTTACCAGCCGGGAGGGACAGAGGATGCCCTCTGTCCTCTTTTGTTCTGTTTGACCAAGAGGTTGTTAATTAAGCATTCTATGTAATTGCTGACAATGGGCGGAATAATCCAAACTTCATTTTCGTGCAAATTCTGCAGGTAATTTTTACCCAGAGTGTTTGAATCAATAATCAAAGCAAAACCACCCAGGTAAGTTTACATTGGTTATTTCCTAAAGAAAAAGCATTTGCAGAGAATTACCACTGCTCTTTTCTAAAGGCACTTTTCATGGCAAAACCAACAAGTGTCATTCTCAAGTCATTGCTCAAGGAATAGAAGGATACCCCTATGAGGAGAGGCTTAAAAGGTTAGGGGTCTTCAACCTGGAAAAGAGATGGCTAAGGGGAGATATGATAGAGGTCTATAAATTAATGAACAGAGTGGAATGGGTAAACGTAGATCGATTGTTTACCCATTCCATCAAAAGGTAGAAAGACAAGGGGACATGCAATGAAGCTACAGTGTAACCCATTTAAGACTAACAACTGAAAATCTTTTTTTACTCAACGCATAATCAAACTCTGGAATTTGTTACCAGAGGATGTAGTAAAAGCTGTTAGTGTAGCTGGGTTTAAAAAAGGTTTGGACCCGGAGGATACAAGCATTGTGGAATCTGTGTGTCTTTTTGGGAACCTGCCAGGAACTTGTGATCTGGATTACCCACTGTTGGAAACGGGATACTGTGCTTTATGGACCTCAGTCTGACCCAGTATGGCATTTCTTATGTTCTTATCCGACACCTAATGGCTGGATTCAGGGCCCATGCTTGTGGGGCTCTGGAATGAGCTTTGGTATGTTGGAAAGAGAGGAAATGGCCAACATTCCCGCCAAGCTGTGGAGGGGAGACACTGCGCAGGCGGAGGACTCCCATGCAGCTTGGTTGGGAACATTTGTACTAGTGAATGAAGGCTCAAGGCACCAGATCTTGGTCCTGATACTGACTGGGTTGTAAATGCAAAGAAGCAGGAGAAAACTTTCAAGTCACAAAAACGATCAAACTGTTGGAGGATTAGCAAGTCCAGGACCCAGTGTCCCCCAAGCTTGCATTTTAGCTCAACCATAATAATAGCCATAATTTCTACAGGCTATGAGTGAAGACAATGCTGTATGAGTAGCATGGTGGCAATGTCCCCGCTTGAAACACTGACCCTGAGCATGGATATAAGGAGGTTAAATAACATGGCCAGTGTCAAGCAGCGACAGATGACTAGACAATGCAACACTTATGCATATGGACTTATACCACTGGGAGTTTTGCATTAAATCAAGTAAAAGGACACTGAAAAACTTCAAACAACAACCCCAAACTACACCATCAGTGATACAATGGGATCATCAGAGTGCATTGCTCCACATACCTGTATTTGTAATGGCTACAAGCAACTCAAATACAATTCATGAGTCCCATTCTAGCTATATACGTCTTTGTTCCTTATGAAGCTTTTTTAAGCTTTTATGTAGCAAATAAAATATATGCCATCAGTGTCTGAATTATGATGCTATTGAGACCTGAGCTTGTATTGTCATAAACCTTGCTTACTTGTTGACACAATCATGAAGTCGGCATATTTGCTGACACTGGCTTTTACATTTTTTTGTGTAAAATGTTTATAAAATTAGAGGCACTCCCCCCAGGTTCCAAGATGGCGGCGGAGTAGGACGCCGTGTGAGGAGTGTGGAGAGTTTTGGTGTCTGGTTGGTTCTGATGGGGAGAAAGAGGAAGCAGCGGTCAGCTAAGCCCCCCATTACCTCTTCCCCCGGAGGCGGCTTGATCCAGTCATCCATTGCCACATTTTGTTCACCGATGGCATCGGCTACAGCTTCGGCAGACCTGCCGACGAGTTCGGCAGATCTGAGCAATGGGGTTGATCTGAGCCCCGTTGGTGTTGCCGCTGCAACCCGGTAGGAGTCTGGAGGAGGGGCTGTGTGAAGGAGTGCCTCCAGGTCGGGAGGACACAGTCACAGCGGGGGGGGGGGGGGGCGCCTCCCCGAAGATAATGCCGAGTGTGGTAGCTGCTTCAGTGGGGGGCAGGGAATCTAATGCCTCCCTTGGAGTCAACTTTGGGTTGGAGCAGTGGAAGTTCAGCTCCCCGGATACTTCGGCATCCCGGGCGATGTGCATGTTAGAAAAACCAGCACAGGTGACTTTAGAGAGCTTATGGGAAGCCATCTCATCACTGCAAAGGTCCCTGCTTCCTATTATGGGTATCTTTTCTCAGGATTTGAATGTCCTTAAAGGCCAGTGTTCCACGGTGGAGACGAATTTGGCGGGGCAGGCCGCTAGAGTGGCACAGCTGGAAGCCCAAGTGGAAGATCTACAGACGTTGGGAGGAGCCCAATCCAGGGAGCGAACGATCTATGCATGGCATTTGGAGTTCATGGATAATCAGTTACGACGGAATAATTTGAGGTTTTTAAACATTCCAAGGTCTCCATTAATGGATCCTATGGGTCTGCTCCGTAAGTACTTGTCAGAGGTCCTACTGATGCCTGCTGAGTCTTTGCCTCCTATTGTGAGAGCCCAGTATGTGGTGATTTCATCTGGGGAAGCGGGTGTGGAGAGGGGCCCTGAGGGTGCTGCTGGAACTGACCAATTGGACCTTACGATGTTTCTTGAGAGCTCCCTGGAAGTGGTGACCGGGCGTGCTACACTTTTGGTTTGCTTTGTACTTGAGTCTGATCGAAACGCTGTCCTTAGATTATATTTCCGGAAAATGTCTGTTTCTCAGTTTTTGGGGTCAAAAATGTCCATTTTTCCTGATCTTTCCAGGGATACCCAGAAAAGGCGGAGAGAGTTTTTGGCTTTACGTCAAAGATCTACCGCCCTGGGTGCACAATTTCGATTAAAATATCCATGTAAATGTTTGGTATTATTTCAGTCTAAGCAGTTTCTTTTTTTTGAACCCCAGCAATTAGTGCAATTTCTTCAGGGCAAGGAGGGTGATGGGTGGGTTTAGTTCCTGTACCGGCTGCCATATTGTTAACTATGCTCGTATGATGGTGATGTAAGGGTGGGTTTTCCATTCTAGCGAGTGGTTCCCCCCTTTTTTTCCCTTGTTTTTATTTCTTTAATGAAACCTTATTGGGGTTACTTTCTGGTGGTCTAAACCATATATGTATGATTTTTTTCTTTATGATGTCATGATACCTGTATATATTTTCTTATCCTTATTCAGATGATTCTGGATTACAGTTGTAAAACTTAATAAACATTAAATTAAAAAAAATTAGAGGCACTTTCTTTGCATAGGAACTTACAAAATCGCCAGCAACTAATTGCAATTAATCAAATATTTATCTAAAAAACACTTCTTAGTGCAACTGGTGAAAGACGTCATTATGAACCCGGCCCAACACCAAGTTTCATGTAGACACTGCCTCAAGGCCAGCGGGCTGTGCTTGTCTCCACTTCTGTTTGAATGCTTCGTCAGTTTAAATGAACTATTCATCTGCCTGTTTTTAAGCCTTGACATCCTGCGGAAAGCGCCGAAATACAAACCTCTTAAAGATTACTTTAACAGTAATTAATTTTTTCCAAGACACTTCTCTCTTCCACAACTGTAAATAGATGTTTTAACACATTTGATGGCTCAATGTAACATAAGTGTGTAGAAAGGAATCAAGCACCAGGAATGATATTCCAGCACTGTTTATTCAATTTTCTGAAGCTGTGAGTTTCCATCTTAAATTAATTTAGGTTAATTTAAATTACAGTAATATAATTCCAAACACTTATATTCTACCTTTTTATGGCTAACAAATTCACATAGGATAACCAACCACTAAAACCGGTGGCATAGCCAGAACTGATTTGTTGGTGAGACCTAAGATTAACATGGGGGGGGGGGGCACAAGGCAGTGCAAATGATGACCCCGCCTCCAGTTGTCCTCTCATTTGATTGGGTGAGCCTGATATTAAAGTGGAGGGGCCATGGCCCATCAAGGCCCACCCTTGGCTACACCTCTGATTAAAATAAAAGGGGTGTGTCTACTAAACCACATTAGCTGCCACCATGGGGCTACCTTGGAAATACCACCCAGCTAACGTGGTCAAGATGCAGATATCACAGGCACGTTTCTGCAACATCTGCATTTCGCATGGTAGAGTTGGGGGAAGGCGGGATCAGGATGGGGAATGGGCATGCTGATGTTCGGCAGCCGCCGTGCAAACAATTGTTGCATGATGGCTGTCAAAACTGGCCCGATTGCAGCTGCAGATAACATCAGCTCAAGAGGTGGCATTGCCTGCAGCCAGTGATGCCATGGTTACAACATGGCTGCTGCCATTCCCTTCTGCCAACTGACTAGCTGGGTTCGAGTTATTGTATGGGGGGGTTGGGAGGGGGCCGACTGGCTAGCTGGAGTAACTTAAGTAAATTGGGGGCTGGGAGAAAGGGCCGACTCACTAGACTCGTGGGCCTTTTTGATGGAATTGCCACGATCCCCCCTGGATAGTTCTCAATAGGGATTAGCAGCTGTCTATGGGGGTTGGTGCTGAAGTTGGATGGGTATCCGAATCTTTTACATTGTTGGTGCCATGGATCAGCACATCCACGGCACTAGCAATGAACACAAATTGGGGGGAGCGGTGGATCAGAGGAACAGAGCAACTACTTGCTTTGTCCTCCCTCTGCTCCTGCCATGAATTGTTAGGCACCGTGGGCGTTCCTCTGTCCCACTGGCCCTCATTGTGGCTATAGGCAAGTCACTTAACCCTCCATTGTCTCAGGTACAAACAGATTGTGAGCCCTTTGGGAACAGTGATATGCATATTGTACTTTAATGTAACGTGCCTTGATCTTCTTCCGGAAAGGTGTGAGCTAAATACTAATAATACCTTCCATTGCAGGGATCGTGAGTCTCCGCAGTAACTGAAAACCCCTGTGGGATCTGCAGGGGGAAAGTTGTGACCCTTCTGAAAATACCACGGGCCTTCTGCAGCTACCATGGGTCTTATGCAGCTATTGCCCTGCATTAGCTGCAGAAGGCCACCATGGTTTAGTAGACAGACCTCTTAGTATACGATAACATAAAATAAGAAAGCAGAATGAGCTTATCTCTTGTTTCAGAGTCATTGGAATAGATGAGCATTTATTGGTTTCAGCATCTCTTCCTCCTCCCTCTCTTCAATTCTCTGCGTCACCTCTCTAGTATCTTTATCTTCCCTTGCTTCATCATGTTTCTCCTCCACCCTTCACCCTCCCCAGTCTTTCCTCCACTTCTCCCTTCTTTTGTCCTCCACATCTCACTTTTCTCTTCCTTTCTTGCTGTTCCTCGCAATCTCTGAACAGCAGCGGCAGCCTGGGAACAGGACCTCTGAGCATGTGCAGTGCTGCCTCTCCCCTCAGTCTCCTCCTTCCTCGATTCCCCCTCTTTCTGTTCAAAGACGGCAGCACTGCACATATTGAGACACCCCATGGCCCCTGCTGCTCCATGGGGGTCATGCTGGCATCCTTAGCATGGCAAGGTCATCAGACAAAACAACTGCTTTGAGCCTCACACCCCACTACTACTCTCAGCCTCACATATGCACATCTGATCACCAGCCTGTATGATGCATGCGGTACGTACTGACCCCCATTTCCTTTCTCTGCCTCTCTCATTGGGCTGCATCTTACTACTGCACTCTGTGGAACATGTCTAGAGGATGAAAGCAGCGTGGCAGTTACCCGCTGCTTTTTTATATTTCTGTGTGGTGTTCCAACCCCCTGACATCACTTCCTGAGCTCTGACTATTACTGGCGCTATGAGGTCAGACCTGGAGAAAGGACGATGCTTTTACCTATGGAGCCCCTGTCATGCAGGGCCAGAGCAGCTGCCCCTTTTGCCCATAGGTAAAAGTGGCCCTGCTCATGCCCTTCCACTTCCCCCACCCTCAGTTAGGTTTTCAGGATATTCATAATGCATATTCATGAGACAGATTTGCATACACTGGTTCTTAAATTCAGTGAATGCAAGTCTATCTCTTGCATATTCATTAAACCACACAAATGGCTGTGTTTTGCCACATAGGGAGATGTGATAATGTTCCCTGTTTTGTAAAGTGTTGGTATCTGCGTGACTCGCCGATTTCCTTTTTAAGATTAGCTGGACCTTTTCTGGGCAGTTTTAATCCTGTTTGGATAGCAGTACGGATAGTTTGTGATGCTGACTGAGTGTATCAGTATTATTTTAGCATGCATATTCATTAGAGATATCCTGAAAATCAGACATTAAAGACTGGTTTGACTACCACTGGAATAGGGTTGAAGCTGGCTCCAGTTTCTACTGGCAGGCTGATCCAGTCCTGGTTTGACTCCCTTTGTGTGCATGGACTTAGAGTTATGATTTTATTTATAATTTAGCTAGTGCTGGGTCCTCTGCACTACAGTGGTGATGATCCCTTCCTTCCACTCTCCTCCCCACCCCTCACTCCCGCCCCATGTGTCTCCTCGGCTCTACATCTCCCTCCATTCTCCAGATGCCTTGCTCACCTCCCCACACTCGGTCCCAGCTCTTAGGCTGCAGCGCACGCCCAACGCTGCACTCCCGTGCCCTAGCCATGCGTTCCAGCATGCATTCTGAACCAGCGTCCACAAACAGGATGCTGGGTATGCACACTTGCTGCCTCAGGGGGCGGACACAATTATTTTTGTATAGTAGAGATTGCCTTTAATTTAAAATTCATAAATGATCTCTCTTCATTATCAAACCAAATCAAAACAACGTACAGGAATATAAAATATACATTTTTATAATCAACTCAAAATACAACCAAGCAAACAACATAAACATCACAATTAAATCCACCTAAAAAGGCAACAATAAAAATAAAGATACTAGAAAGGTAGAATAAACAACCAATGAGCCTCTCTTTCCCAAGAAGACAAGAGTTAAACGTGTAATGCTCATGACATTTCTCTAGTTTAAAACCCCTCGCTCTCTAGGCAGCATGCCTGGTTGATTCATGTTCCCTTGCTGTTTGAAGGCAGGAGGGGAAGCCTCCCAGGAGACTGAATACCTCAGTACTATTCACTTCTTCTAGAAGGGGTCACTCCTGTACCAGCAGCCCCTTCCCCACCTCCTCCCCTCCTATTTGAATCCAAGCACATCGTGTTCACAATGTGTCCAACTTCCAGCCCCTGACCCTATTAGATGGAAGGCTCCAAACAGCAAAGTCTCCTGCAGGAAAAAAACAAACCGAAGGACAGGACCTCATTTAGGAAACGTTCCCAAGACAGATTTAATATAGCTGTCAAAAGGATGTTGGCATTCCTGAATTTAATTGTACACAGAGCACTGAGTTTCCAGACCAGAAAATGACAATATGGTAAGTCCTCTATGAAAGAAGATCCTCTCTCCCAGTATAAAATCAACCGGTGAGGTCTACAGACCTGGAAAAAGCTATATCCAGAACTACACCATAAAGGGAGAGAAACTTCCAGCACTGACCTACATTCTTTCACACACAACTGGACACCTGTATCTGAGCAGGGAGAAGTGGATCTATGAAGCCCACAGCACTCTTGAGAATGTGCTTTCAGCATAAAAGGTCAAGGAACTAATCCACGAGTCTCTGCCCAAGGGTGTTTCTGCTGGTGTGGGGTTTTTTCAGGGCTATAGTCCAGACTGACAGTATTGGAATAGAAATCTTCCTGTACTGAGATATGTGTCAGTTTGTATTTTTTGGCTATGTAGAGTAGACTGCATGTGGGTAAATGCTGAATAAGATTAGTTTATTCAGCCGATCCACAGAAAAAACATGGCATGATGTTTTTGGCTGTATGAGGCACTGATGACAACTGTGTGTGTTTGTGTGCATCTAAAACTGTCCAAGTGTGAGAGTGTTTGTGTATGCAGCTGACCGAGCCTGATCAGACAGTGAGTAACGGGCTAGCATTACCTGCAAGCCACTCAACCTGTAGCATCCATACACAGGTCCCATGGAGGGAGAGAAAGGAGAAGGCATCCCCCGCCCCCCCCCCCCCCAACATTGACGTGCTGGGAGTGGAAAGATAATCTCTTATTGCAGACCGGTGAGCAAGAAAGAGGGCAGTCAGTTCTCCAAGGCATATGTCTATATTGCCTCTGCCTAAATCCAGCCCTGTTCAGTTGCACATGTATATTTTCATTCCATTGCCAGTCTTGTGTCACGCCTCCCCTATCTGCACCATCTTGGCTCCCAATCAAGCATTTTGCAATGTTTAAACTCTTTGCCTTGAAACAATGAAGTAGGTCATTGGCAGTGCTGTGTATCTCCATACAAAAGGGGCCTAGTTGGATCCCAGACTTGATTCTACCACTCCCCGGGTTAGCTGGTGTTGGGAATGCTGAAGAGGCATTTGCAGTCCCATTAGGAACAGGGGAGACAGTTGTAGATATTATTTAAGGGTGATATCTAGTAGCCAGATTCAAGGTCTGGAAGGAGACCCAATGCATAGGCTATAGCCAAAGAATTGTCTGTGCAATGACCAAATTAAGTAAGTTGAGTGGTTATAACACTAGGAGCAACCATGATTTTCATGTAGGCAATTTTCTACAGTGCCAGATTTTGAAGGGACCAGTCCCGAACTGAAAGCCTGCCAGTGGGGATCTGTGGCACCTTGACCCCAAAAATATTAGCACAGGGCCTGTGAAACATCATGTGGTTAGAGGCCTTGTGGAAGCCCTGCCCATTGAACAAGGTTTCTGAGAAACAGGAAACCATGTAGAGTGGGGGGGAGGGATGCGTGATCAGGTAAGGTTACCAGAGGTCCCTGATTTTTAGGAATAGTCCCCAATTTTAGAGCTGTGTCCCAAACTCCCAACTGTGTGGCAGTCTCCTGTCCCCAATAATTTACTTTCCTTCAATCCTGCTAGACCATTTGAGGACCCGCCCTAGAAGACTCCTATTGCGGGTTGGAAAGTCTGCTTTCTTTTTATTGCATTGGCAATATTAGAGCCTGTGAGACTCTTTCTCCAGGTATGGCGGTTCTGGTTGCCATAGAAGGCCTAGTCAGTCTTGTAGTCTGATTCCAGTTTCCTTATAGTAAGAGAGCCAAGTACTTGCTTACCCTCTTTGAGGCAAAGCTATTTGTGTTTAATGTTTTCTGAGTTTTTCAGTCTTGCTTACTGCTTGGGAAGCGTCATACTGGCTTCTCTTAGTGCTGAACCAGAGGATATACCAAGCGATGACATCACTGACATGACATCATTAGTTTGCCTCCACCTCCTGCCAAGGGAGCATTATAACCCGCTTGTCTGGACTGATCTAGCAAGAGGATTCAAGGAAAGTAAATAGAACGTAGGGCCCGATATTTGAAGGGCATTTACACGGTTTACAGCCCAGTAAACCGTGTAAATGCCCTAAATTGGGATACTCAATTGCACTTACACGGTTAGTGCCGCTGAATATCCCCTTCAAAGCCCGCTACGTGCCCCGATGCTCTGCGGTTAGAATTGGGGCGTGTTGGGGGCGTTCCAGGGTGGAACAGAGGTGGAGACTGCTACTAACTGGGTAGTGGTGATATTGCATTGCATATACCATTAGAGATCCACGGCTAACACTAGGCCAGCATTTGGCTCACCTAGTTTTAGCTACGGATGCTAACAATATCACCACTACCCAGTTAGCCTCAGCGGCTCCAGGGCACGTGTGGCAATGCCAGATATTCAATGCCATCGCCATGGCATTGAATACCCGGTGTTAAGGGTCAGCGGGCAGGGCTATGCACCATAGTGGTGCATAGCCTGCCCAATACAATATCAGGCCCATAAAATGTATCCATTGGTCAGGAGTTTGAATGGAGAATGGTAAAACAGAATAGTTTAAAATTGGCAAAGGTCCATGACAAAGCTGCATACTTTTCCCATACCTGTTCAATTTATTTATAAGATCATAAGATATGCCATACTGGGTCAGACCAAGGTCCATCAAGCCCAGTATCCTGTTTCCAACAGTGGCCAATCTAGGTCATACGTACCTAGCAGTTTCCCCAAAAGACACAGGTTCCGCAATGCTTGTACTGGGTCAAGCATTGATATCCTGGGTCCCTTTTTAATAGTGGTTTATGGACCTTTCCTCCAGGAACTTGTCCAAACCTTTTTTAAACCCAGCTACACTAACAGCCTTTACTACATCCTCCGGTAACAAATTCCAGAGTTTGATTACACATTGAGTGAAAAAATATTTTCTTTTATTAGTCTTAAATAGTTTACCCTGTAGCTTCATTGCATGTCCCCTAGTCTTTCTATATTCTGATAAGGTAAACAATCGATCTACGTTTACCCATTCCACTCCGTTCACTTCTATCATATCTCCCCTCAGCCGTCTCTTTTCCAGGTTAAAGAGCCCTAACCTTTTTAGCCTTTCTTCATAGGAGTATCCTTCCATCCCCTTTACCATTTTGGTGGCTCTTCTCTGAACCTTTTCTAATAACGCTATATCCTTTTTAAGATTTGGCGACCGGAATTGCACACAATATTCAAGGTGCGGTCTCACCATGGAACGGTACAGAGGCATTATAATATCTTTTGTTTTATTTTCCATTCCTTTCCTTATGATACCTAGCATTCTATTTGCTCTCTTGGCCGCCGCTGCACACTGGGCCAAGGGTTTTAACATGTTATCCACAATGACGCCTAAATCGTTTTCCTGGGTGGTGGTTCCTAATGTGGAACCTTGCATTTGCAGACCAAATTTTTTATTTATTTATTTATTTATCTATTTCTTCTATACCGCCCCTTCCAGAGATCAGGGGCGGTTTACATGGAACAAGTAAACAAAATTTGTATACTAATGTATACATTACATGGAACAGAGATTTTTTTTTAACTTTATACAGATAATAGTTATTAACAGAGATTTATAACATTGTAACTTTATACAAATAACTGTGCATTAATTGTCAAAACTATTTACATTTTATATACATTAATAAGTTTCTGTATCGTAGTGTTGATCAGAGTTTTTCTACCTTTTTATAGGTAGTCAGAGTTTTCTGCCTTTCATATGTGTGTGTGTGGAGGAATTTATTTCCTTTTTCATCTCTTGGGAGTATTTTGGGGTGTATGTGGTGGGAGTATGTGGTGGGTGTATGTGTGTGGGTAGTTGAGTGTGGTTTTAGGGCTTTGTGTTTGAGTGTTTGGGGATGGTGTGTGGTTGGACTTGGGGGTATGGGATTTCATAGTGTTCGGAGAAAAGGTATGTCTTGAGTTCCTTTCTAAATTGGGTGAGGTCTTTTATGATCCGAAGGTTTATTGGGAGATTATTCCAGAGCATGGGGGCAGTGAATGAGAAGGCTCTGGTGCTGGTGGATTTTTTAGTTTTTTTGAATGAATTTGGTATTTCAAGTGAGTGTGTTGCGTTTAGTCTGCGAGTTCTTGATTCTGATGGGGCATGTAATAGCATGGATAGATATGATGGGGCGATGTTGTTCAGGAGCTTGAATGTGATTAGGAGGATTTTATATCTGATTCTGCTGTTTATAGGGAGCCAATGCAGTTCTAGCATTATTGGGGTTACATGGTCTACTAGGCGGGCTTTTGTGACTACTTTGGCACAGATGTTCTGGGCTCTTTGAAGTAGGTATGTACTTTTTTGTGGTAGGCCAATTAAGAGACTATTACAGTAGTCGAAGTGTGGGGTGATGAGTGTGTTAACAACTGATCTAAAGTCATGGGTGTCAAGAAGGGGTCTTAGGTGTTGTATGGTTTTGAGTTTGTAGAATATGGTTTTTACCGTCTGTTTTATATGTGGTAGCATGGTGAGTGTATGGTCTATTATTACCCCTAGGTATTTTACCTCTTTTTTGACGGGTATAGTTGTATTTATGATTGAGATTGATGTTGGATAGGTGTCCTCAGTCACGGGTGATCTTGTTACGAACATTGCCTCAGTTTTTTTGAGGTTGATGCTAAGGTAGTTAGATTCCATCCAGGAGGTGGTCTCCACCATGCATTTTGATAGGGCATCGTAGGTAGGATTTTTGGTGGATATGGGGAGAGCAAGCATGATGTCATCAGCATAGATAAAGTGACTAATTTTGTGTTTTCTGAATATTTTTGTAATGGGTTGGAGGTACAGGTTGAAAAGGAGGGCAGAAAGGGCGGATCCCTGGGGTATTCCTTGTCCTTGGGGGAAGGTTTCTGACACTTCCTGGTCTGTTTGAACATGTATTAGTCTGTTTGTGATGTAAGAGAAATAAGAGAAATAAGAGAAGCAGGACTGTATGAAGACAAGCAAGGTGTGAAAATTGGTGGAAGACTCATCAACAACCTTTGCTTTGCTGACAATACCATGTTACTGGCTGAAAGTGAAAATAATCTGAACTATCTACTTAAATTGGGCCTACACCTTAACATGAAGAAGACAAAAATTCTGACAACTGACAAAATCAATAATTTCATCCTTCATGGAGAAGAAAAAGAAATAGTAGACAACATTAACCTGCTTGGATCAATAATCAATAATTAAATGAAAGCTATCAAGAAATCCAGCAATGTATTGCTCTTGGCAGAATGGTTATGAAGTGCAGTGATGTATCTCTCCATACAAAGATTGAATCGTCCAAGCCATGGTATTTTCAATGATGTCATAAGGATACAATAGTTGGACAGTGAAGAAAAAAGACAGGAAAAATATTGATGCCTTTGAATTATGATCCTGATAAAGAATATTGTATATATCATGGACTGCAAGAAGAAAAAATCAATCGGTATTAGAGGACATCATACCTAAGCTTTCCTTAGAGGCTCAAATGACAAGACTTTGACTTTCATACTTTTGACACATCACGTGAAGAGAAAGATTATTAGAGAAAGACATCATGCTTGGCAAAGTTAGAAGTCAATGCTAAAGAGGAAAGCCAGCAATGTGATGGATTAATACAACAACAACAGCTATGGATGCCACTCTGTCAACAATTAACCATCTGACTGAAGACCGAACACAGTTTAGGACAACTATCCACAGGGTTACATGAGTCAACATCAACTCAACAGCAACTAATAATAATAGCAATAACTGAAACATGTAGTTTTCAACTGGTTGCTATATGTACTGCCACATGCATATGGAGTCCGATTCTAGCAGGGGCACGTCTGGGCTGTCCAGAAAGTCTGGAGCAGGATGGGCTCATTAGGACCCGATTCTGTACCACGGGAGCAAGATGTTCCCATGGCACACAGAATCGGGCCCAAGGACAGCCCAGCATGCCCCTGCATGCCTGCGGGGATGTCCTCCCTGCAAGCTCCCCTGGCTCCCACAGTACATACCCTCTTCGTCCCCACCACCCGACCCATGGTTGGGCAGTCGGGGCCTGGATCAGGCAGCAGGCACCTGCCCACACCCGGCCCCAGCCCTTGGGGGGGTGTTTCTGGCCCTGATCGCCCCTTTTGTGCTGGCTATTCTGCCTTCATGGTGGAATAAGCAGCATGTCCTCCCTGACCCCGCAGGACATACAGGGCCATGACCAGAATCGGCCCTCTATGTCCTGCTGCCTAGGCCCGCGCCCATTCCAACTCCTTCTGCCCCCTGCCGGCTCTCCCCATCCTGCTGCTCTAGCCATGTGGGGAGAGTCAGAGGGGGAATAGGGGCAGGATAGTTTCTGGGGCTGCACAACCCACTGGGACATGCAGCCCCGCAAGGCACGTCTCAGAATCAGGCCCATAGCAACCAGGAAAAAAGGGACTGTAGAGCTTAGTGGTTGGTATGGAAGGGCAGACTAGATAGGCCATATGGTCTTTATCTGCCGTCATGTCTCTGTGTTTCTCTGGAGTGGTGTTGAAGCAAGGCAATATGCTTTGCCGAGGAAAGGTGATACTCTGTGGTTAAAGTGTGAAATCCATCCTTTGAAATCTGTTTACAGTGATATCTAATGGTTTGATATATTCACACTTGTTTTCTTTTTATGATGTTTTCCAAAGCTACTGAATTTTGGGTTCTTCTCCACTCAGACTGGCCCTCCTTTCTCCCCTCTGAGTTAGAGACGCCCCTAGAGATAACACAGATATACACACAGAGGGGTTGGAAAGCAGTCCATGAGCCGTGTTCTAAATGTTGTAGCTGCTGGATCCAACCTATTTTCTTTTTTTCTGTAAGAAAATGACCACTGTGCATTACATCAGTGTCACTCAGCTCGCTACTCAACATCTCTCTCATGCTGAAGTCAATCATACTGTCTTCTATTCAGCACATCAAATACCCTTTATCTCACACTCACCTATCCACTGCCTCTTACTCTCTCTCGCACACTCCGCCAGTCTCTTATGCATTTAGCCACATACACACACTCTCCGTCATTCACAACCAGTCACGTCTCCTACTCTCACTCACTCCCTCGATTTTCAGCTAGTGACATCCTCTCGTTCTTATTAAGAACATTAGATATTCCAAACTGGGTCAGACCAAGGGTCCTTTAAATCCAATGTCCTGTTTCCAACAGTGGTCAATCTAGGTCACAAGTACCCGGCAGTTTCCCAAAAAGGTACACAGGTTCCACAATGCTTATTACGGGGTAAGCAGTGGATTTCCCGGGTCCTCTTTAATAATGGCTTATGGACCTTTCCTCCAGGAACTTGCCCAAACCTTTTTTAAACCCGGCTACACTAATAGCTTTTATTACATCCTCTGGTAACTCAGTGAAGCACATAATGAGTGTGAGAAACTGTAATGCCTGCAAAATCAAACCAAACTTTCCGACTGAGACCACAGGCCCAAAGACCTAAACGTGGACTGACTGAGCCCCTATAACAAGCAAATTCTGATCATCAATTTTATCTTGGGTGCCAAGGAGCAGGAAACAGTTATTTTTAAGGCAGTGCAGTAAATTAAAAATAAACATAAAAATACAGTCTGACAATGTTAACACATGATTTAAGACAAAAGACACCATCATCTTAATTAGAACAAATCTACTACTGCTGGGAATTATTTTGATGAAAACACCATGGTAGCTCTTTTGATGCATTCCGGCTGCTGCAGCTAGCTACCATCATTGTTCAAAATGCCTTAGTAAGTGATTTAGATTTATGTCTCTTTGCAAACCATGTGCTCCTCCCTGTTACTAGGAACTGTTTTGCATGGCGCAAGTCAGTTTCTGGTTTATGTGGTTTTCCTTGAGGTGATGATACACCCAGAAGGCAAATATTTTGCAAAAAAAAAAAAAACAACCCCCAAATTGTCACTGGAATGCACTTTGGTGACCCTCCCTTAATAATGAAATTAATTATGCTAAAAGAACCAAGACATGGGCTGGTTTGAACTAGAATAAGGACAAGGAAGGGAGGTAGTGGAAATAGGTTTGGATTTCAGACTGCAAAGGTCTTTTTGCCATCCTGCAATCAGGGCTGGTGTTACTATTAGGCAAACTAGGCAATTGCCTAGAGCAGCAGTGGTAAGAGGGCCACCCATTGCTGCCTCTGCTGTCCCTCTGTAGGACCTGCAGCAGTGGCAATTACCTCTAAACAGCGACGCAACACTTACCATAAACTCCAGCACTGCTCTGATGCGCCTGCTTCCTGCTCCGATGCACTTCCCCTTATGAAAATCTGTTTTATTTAAATTAAATTTAACTCATGCTCATGGATGGATTTTCTTGTGTTTTCAGTTTCTAAGTTTTGCCTTTATCATTCCGCATGAGCTTCTTCCAATATGCTCAACAGTAGGAATCTGCAACAGGATTTAGTACATAGGGCTTTTCGTCTTGTTACAGCTTGAGGTAGCCGGCAACTATACAGAAAGGGCCCGATAGTCTGTGGCGAAGGCTAGCCACTGCCGATGAACCTTAGACCCAGATGTTCAATACCGAGGTCATATCCAGGCCCCAGCATTGAATATTCGAGTTGCCCGGATATCGCCACTGCCTGGTAGCCCAGCCTTTACTGCACCTGACTTTTTCTGCGTTCAGATAATCGGGCAGCCAATCAATATCGCTGCTGCCCAGATATTGCCAGGTGCTGCCCCTGGAACGTCCTGATGGTAGCTGGCGAGCATTGGGGTAGGCATCAGCAGCACCGGTGGGTATTTAACGGCACGAATCGTGTTAGTGCCGCCGAATATCCCAAGTAAGGGGACTAACACAGCAGGCCTGATAACTGTGTTAATCCTTTAAAATAATCAGGCCCAAAGTATCTAACATAGTTCAACCTCTAAAACAGAACAGCGCTGTCTAATGGCTTTATAATACGTATATTGCATTCTCTTTAATATGATAGATATCATAGGCTATAATGTAAAACATGCCATCATTTTAACGCATCTCTTTCATTGAACTTCATAGCCCAGGGCTCCCCCCCCCCCCCCTCCGTTCCAGACAAAATTGCATTGCCACCATTTACTTTTTAGCCTAGTCATTACAGCACCAGTCCGTCCACTATGACCCACAGACCACAGCTTCCCTTTGAAAACTGGTACCTTGATTCTGGCCAATAGTTATTACTATTGTGCAGTATATTTATTTGTTTTTCTTCTGTTTTAAATATGAACTGCTTTCACTAAAGCTCTTCTTCAGAAGTAGTAAAATATGCTTTCCGTGTGTGTAATCTCAAATCCACTGGTGCAGTTTTGGGTTGACAGGATCCGTTGCCTTCCAGCAAGTGGGAGCCTGACCTGTTCTGCTTTTTTCCTTTTCTTTTTATGGAAGATACATCCACAGAGTGAGAACGAACAAATAACCGCATATGGCCTCCAGTTACTGCTCCTACTGACATCTTGAGCCTGTTCGACAGGCTGCGGACTTGGCCAGCCACCAGCGTGGAAACCAGGACAAGGGGAATATCAACGAACACAGCGGATTGCCTTAATTCTCTTGGACAAAAATATTTTTCAAAGCTAAGAAAACAAATTGGTTTCTGGAACACTGCACTAGACACATTTTACATCAGCAGTAACTCGAATTTCAAATGATCTTGCATAAAGATGGGAAAAAAAACCCCAGATTGATCTTTTTGCTGAGTGTGCAGAGAGATGGCAGTGAAGTGGTTTTGCTTCATTTCCACTGAATGTGAGCAAAAGGCTGCTCCTCCACGTGGTATTTTCTTTTCTCCCTCCTGGAAAAATGAAACCTGGTAATTTCTTCCACCCCTTCTAACTTGCCACGCTCTAACCTTCCCGGCAGCTGCTTTCTTCAGCTAAGGAGAGAAAGAGGAAAGGAGCGCTCCCAGCACAGTGGTGCAGTCTATGCGAGTCATTTCTGGGGGAAGGGTTACAGATTTCTTTCCCCCCACATTATAACCAGCTCTGAAACCTTAACGTTTAGTAGGTAATTTGATAACGAGTTGACTAGGTTTGGTAATAGAGAAGGAATTGATGTGTCTTTATAAAACAGGCTTAAAATAAGTGCCTACGGGGGGCATATTCAAAAGAGCTTAACCGGTTGCTAACCGGTTATACCACATTATCGGGATATTCAGTGGCGGTAACGCGCTTGGTACTGCTGAATATTCCCGGTTTGACATCCTGATGCAAAGCGGCCAGCATCAGGGCGTTCTGGGAGCAGAACCAGAATTAACTGGGCAGCGGTGAGATTTCGCCACTGGCCGATTAACTTAAGCCAGCTAAAGTTAGGCCAAATACAAGTTGGCCTGACTTTAGCTGGTTTAGCTATCTGACCAGCAGCTGATATCACAACTAACCAAATACTAAAACACTATCCAGGCGTGCCAGATATTCGGCAATAGCCAGTCACTTTACTCAGGCTAGCTGCCGCTGATGAATGGGTCCCCCCTATGCACCTTTCTAAAATACTAGAACAAATCAGAAATAAATGACACCTACTCACGTGTGCTTTAAGCGTGACCTAATTTTCTAAGAGATCTTTTACATGCACAAAAGGTTTATTAAATTACCCTCTTAGTAGGGAAAACCCAGTTGCCCTTGCATGTGAACTGTATTACCTGTGAAGCAGAGGCATTGCTATGTACTCAAAAGATCAGGGACATGGACCCATGGGTTCTCTTCCACCTCCCCAGATTTTGATAATTAAAATAAAAAAAGAACTGGTTGGGGGAAGATGTAATGGCATCACACATTGGCCCACAATCAAGGAAGCCCTGCCCCCAGAGCTTTCCCTCCACAAAACCCAGGAATTGCAGAAATGGATCTATGCACGCCGTACAGCAGAAACCAGGAGGTCAGCCTGATCCAGGGGGCAATCTGACAGGTGTGGTAGCCAGGCAACTATCCTACCTATGAAAAGGCAGCACGGTGACTATTAAACCGGAACTGGTCTCAAATCTCCCTCCAGGAACTGCGTAACTTGGCAACTCTGGAACCCACGGGGAAGCATTTTAACACATTTCAATCTTTGGTTAGGGAAAAACTCAATTACCCAGAACTGAGAAATACTAAAGAATTCTCAGCGAGATACAACTTTAAAATCTTTAAGCATAATCAGGTTACCTGTTTATTAAATCCAAATCCAAACTCAGACTTCCTCAGACCCCTAGTCTGGGATTCGGCTATCTGAATGGATGGACATTCCCTTCCAATAAATTGTACACATTTTGCCTTATCAAGTATCCCTTTAGAATCTGCAAAGACAGTATATCATGGACTCGTTTCTCTAATTGCTGGCAACAAAGAACTTCCCTATAAACAGTTCCAGACTAAAAAGTGCTCAGAAGCAATGTTTTATTAACTTTTCAAATGCCGATTACAAGGCTGCCCTGAAAGGTTCAAATTCCCTGTCACCGATTCGTGGAGGCTCTACCATGTTGGCAAGGAAACATTTATTCAGCTTTATCACTGAGACTGCAACAACAGTCTTCTGAAGAGTTCAACATACCCATTCTATTTATTTTTTAAGCCATTGTGACCATCAGATGTAAGTATTTAGGTCATGGAATAGTCCTTTTTCAAAAGTATTTGCATAACGGAAGCATTGCTAAATATTCCCTAAACAGAGAGATTTCCTTAGCATCTTACTGCAAAATCTGTTTTGAGGAGGCTGCGGACTTGAGGTTTTCATGCGTCTCTAAGTCATTCATCCTTATTCCTCACATCACTCTGCTCCATAGTCTTTACAGATGTCTCCAATATAAAAATATTTACAAAAAAAAAAAATCAGACCTACTTGTGCTTGAAAATACAATGGAGTTTACATTTCTTTCCCTATCCATGGAGATTTTTGGTAACTATGATGCCCTTTATTATACTAACCCAAGAATTATCCCAAGATGACACCACTCATGACCCTTTATGGCCAAAAGGTATCCTCTTCAGATGTGGCCAAAAGCGACCTCAGAAAAGACCTCTTGACAACTCATGCATAGTATGTTGGGATAAAGCCTATGGTGGTCAAAAAGGTATCAAGGTCTGCAAGGAATCCAGTTTGCTCCAGGCCCCTTACAGCTACAAACAGGTTGTACCACAGAATGGCGTCATCATGAGATCAAGCCATTCAGATGTCAAAGTTTGTCAAAGCTCCCTTCCAGTCTTCCCATATACTTTAATCTATGAATGCTTATTTTTGTGCAAAAGTAATTGAGCTCTTTATGTCAGTTACCTCTTCTCAGGAAAAACTATTTTCAGCAAACTATTCAAAAATGGGTTGGAAACAGAATTAGATTGCTTCATCTTGGGTGCACCCTTCCAGCTTATTTTTTGAGTTCCGTCTTGCTAAGCGCCAAAATATCCTTTCCATTTTATTTGAGCCTGTAAAACAAAACTTTAGGGAAAAAGGTCCAGTATTAAGGCTATGGCTTAAGAAACTGTGTGTTTTACTGTGATGGAAAAGAGTATCTCATAGACTGAGCGATGAGGTCAATCTGGCATTTAAAGCTCAGAGCAAACAGCTGCCCAAATAGGAAATGTCACTTCTACCATCAACTCTAGCAACTGATTTGATACTGGTTAAGCGTGAGAGAGATCGTGCAACCCCTTGGCTTATCCAGACTCATTGGCTTCCAGTTGAATTTAAGGTTAGCAGATTGTTTGCAGGCAAATCTGGAACATTTAACTGAAGAGTGTTGGGGGAGGGGAGGAACATCTTAGTTCCAGCCATGGAAGAGGGAAGAGGAGTCATTACCCTGCCCCTCCATCGACAGAGAATTTCCCCCGTACTGTGCAAATTACAAAGATAGTTGATGTAAATTCTAAAAACTGACCGATTCACATTATTAAATTGAAAATATTATTTGTTTCTATCCCCTCTATCCCCATTGCTGAAATTGGGGACAGGAGGTTGCCAAACAGGAGGGAGTCAGTGAGACAGCTCTAATATTGGGGACAGCCATCAGTGTAGTTTGCCTTCTTACTGTGTGGGGGGGGGGAGGATAAGAAAGTCATACTGACAGTGGGGACAGGGGTACCAGATCACCATTAGTACCGCTCCCCCTTGACACCCCCCCCCCCCCCGCCAAACTACACCTATAGGGACAACCCCTGAAAACTGGGAACATCCGGTAAACGTAGTTCAAGGAATTACACAGTAAGATTCTGCACTGCCTGGCTACATGTCTGAGTGATTTCCAGCCTATTAGAACAGCACAA
Organism: Ichthyophis bannanicus; assembly: GCA_033557465.1. Lineage (NCBI taxonomy): Eukaryota > Metazoa > Chordata > Amphibia > Gymnophiona > Ichthyophiidae > Ichthyophis > Ichthyophis bannanicus. The sequence continues at coordinate 57,225,721 of CM066047.1, read as the reverse complement.
TCACACCACAGCCTCTTTCACACATCCCTGGACCTTTTGAAATGTGGTTGATCTTTACCAGAGAGGGGGCCTTACACTATGACCCCGATGCTGGGACGTGGGTTGAGCATCAGGATGGGGAGAGCTGGCGGGGGGTGGGAGGGGGCGAGATCGGGCCAGGCCGGCCCAGCAGGACGTACAGGGCCGATGCAGGTCACGGCCCTGTACATCCTGCCAGGCCCGTGGGGACATGCTTCTTATTCTACCTCAAAGGGGCCAAGGCCAAGTGTGGGGGAGTCCCTGCCACCCAATCCAGGCCATGGCGGGCCAGCCATGGGTCGGGTGGTGGGGAAAAGGGGAGCCAAAGCTGCGGGAGTCGGGGGGTGCCTGAGGGGAGGATGTCCCCCACAGGCAGCAGGGGCGCGCCAGGCCATCCTTGGGCCTGATTCTGGTTATCGCGGGGAATGTTTTGTTCCCCTGGTCCAGAATCGGATCCAAACGGGCCAATCTTCCTTGCGGACATCCGAGCAGCCCAGACAGCTCCCTACCTGAATCGGGCTCCATGCCTCTTAGTCACTGTGGAAATCGATACCATTAGAGCTTTGATTAGAAGCAAATTATTTGACATTTTATAAAACAGTAAAATTCTGGCTATTTCATCTGCCATTCCCTAAATGTTGAAGGAGGGTAGGGTTTTGAGAAGAAGAAGTGAAAAGGGGATGGAGTAGGAAAGCTGGGAGGGAAGGTGTTTAAATTTTGATTGCAACTGTATGTTTTGCTTATTTTATTTATTGTTCTGTTTAATTTATGCATTTCATTATGTGAAGAAAAGGGTATCCAATATGAATCAATCAATAAATCAGTCTTGACTGGAATGCAAGCTCCTAAGAGCAGGACTCTACCAATGAGCAATAATAATAATAACAATTATAAACCCGAATTGAGGACAAAGAACAAGAGAAATTGACAGATAATAGAGATCTTCAGACTGAAGTCAAAAGCTTTGGAAGAAAAAAAATCTACTGAAGTACCAGTTTTGGTTGAAGCTCTCAGGGTTTTACCTAAGGGACTTCCTAAATTTTTACAAATTTGTACCTACAGAACTTGACTCCACAAATGCTACAAAGGTCTACCCTACTTGGAACAGCTTACATCTTGCGCCAATACCTGCATGATTCCTAGGTTCTTGGTTAGAACCCAAATCACAGGATTAAAGCCAGTCCTAGGTTGTGTCTTCCAATGAAGAGTCCACTATAATAATTTTCAAAAAATGGTCAGCACTTCATTTACATTTCTAAGTTTTAGGTGCCAGCATTGATAGAGATTTTCAGTCAAATTTAGGCACCTAAGTTTTTGCCTGAAATTTGGGGGCTATAGTGGCTAGCCACTACCATCAAACTTTATACAGAGATATTCAACGCCGGGGCTATATCTAGCCACCAGCACTGAATACCCAGGTCAGTGGGCTAGCAGTGAAGCTAATTGGGCAGCAGCCATATTCAGCTGCTGCCCAGTTGGCTTCAGTGGCAAACGTTAGGACAGCCTTTACTGTGCCTAACTTTCGCCACTTAGAGATAACTGGGCAGCGACTGGATATCGCCATTGCCCGGTTATCCCTGGGTGCTGCTCCCCAAATGCTCTGATACTAGCTAGTTGACATGGGGGCGTGGAAAAGCGGCACCCACAGATATTTAATGGTACCTGCAGATATTTAGTGGCACTAACCATATTAGTTTGATAACCGCCTTAATCGCTTTGAATATTCCTCCTGGGTGCCTAAATTTAGGCCTGCAATTTATTTTCCAAGATTTATGTGCCTCGTGCCTAGTGAAAATCAATGCTAGCCACCTAACCTTTTATCCCTGCCTTAACCCCACCCTGTAGCCATCCGTTTTTTAGGTGCCTGAATGTAGGCACCTAGTGAAAATATACATTTTTGTCAATATGTCTTCCTAAAACCTTTGAAAACGGATTTAGGAAGCCATATTGACCGTGATAACTGAATAAATACAGAAAAACAAGAAGCTGACTGTCCCAGGAAAATCAGAGAATTTATCAGTTCTCATGCCCACGCCAGCTCAGCTTTAGCAGAAGAAAAGCGAACAGTGTTACCTCTCTCAAGGCACACGATAAGTGCAGTGCTCCACAGCTGTCTAAAATATGTGCACTAGCAAATTAATATACATTTATGCTCTAATTTTTAGGGTCCAGTTCACCAGGATCCCCTCTCTCTGGAAGGTCTCAGAACCCGGATGAGCTTCACTACAGTCAGGGCTCAATAAACTGGTTTCTAGGAGCACTCGGTGAAGATCGGAAGTCCAACAAACACAGCAACACAGATGCCTCTAAAAATAGCAAAGGAAATTATTATTTCATGAAAAGCTACTGCTACCACCCTCCATCCTGCACTTTTGGATGAGCCTTAATTGTTTATCTGTAGCACTTCAGCCAAGCCAAAGATAATGTTTTCTACTCTTGTACAATGCTAGCCCAAGCAAATCGCAGCTTTGAAATTTCTAATGAAACAAGGCAACCTGACCTTAAAAGCATGCTTTATTGTACTGGGACTGTCACATGTATGATAAGGTCCAAACAGAAAGCACAAACACTTTCACAAACCACCAGGAAGCAGTATAAAGAGTGAGGTGAAGAAATCCCCACAGGCATAAGGTGTATAAAGTCCAAATCCTTTAATAGTCAAGACCCTACACAGCCGTGTTTCGGCATGCACTTCTTCAGGGCTAAAACCTCAAAATGAGAATATAAACATATATACACTGTAGAAGACATCAATAATAAAGTCATACCAAAAATATAAAAACATAAAAACAATTAAAAACAATTATAAACATTGGGGACTATGAAACATATGCATGTAAATATTTGTTACAGTGTAGGCGGAACTGCAGATCGAGCGATGGGGCATGGCTGAGGCCTTGACTGCAGATTGTGGGCATCAGTAATGCGTGCTGATCGTCAATTTTTCAGTTAGTGTGGGTGCATCTACGGCCACCTCAATAGGTCACATTAGATGCACTCATGGTAAAAGCCAAGGACTGGAACCTGCGCAGTAAATGTCAGGCACGTACTAGCCACACTCCTGACAATTACCGTGGTGCGGTTGTACCTAACGCGCATTGATTTTGACTCAAACCATGCATTAAGAATAAGAAAATACCGCACTGCAGTAAAAGAGCCTCTTAGATTGTAAGGTCTCCAAGGATTAGGAAAGCACCTACTGTACCTGAACGTAATGTGCCTTGAGTTACTCCTGAAAAAAGTGTGAGCAAAATGCCAAATCCACTCCCACTGTCTCTTGGGTGTTTCTGTAAAGAGCTGCACACACCTTGTAGCACTACAGAAAAGATAGGAATAAGAATGACCTACTTAGGCTAGCTAGATCCATCCAGATGCCAGTACATGAAAACTGTAAGCTTAGCTGACGAATTGACAGTTTGCTGGATATTTCTTTTAGATCATGAGTCCTCTTTCCCTGCTAGGTTTGAACAGGTGATCAAATACAAAGGAGCCGTTTTACTAAAGAGTGCTATAGTGTTGCACCTAACGCATCCATAACGTTCAAAACCATAGCACCTTAGGTGAAACACCACCGAATTAACTGTCGGGAGTGTGGAAGGCATGTTCGCGACAGTTAATATGGGACATCCTGCCCTAGCACAGTGCAACAATAGCATGGCATGAAAAAGCGTGGGCGCACTTACCTCCATCTATGGAGGGGGCAGTGAGAGCACCCATGCTAATGACACACCTTGCAATTAGTGCAGGGCATCATCCACATAGAAATAACACGAGATGCTTAAGAATTGGAAAAGAGAAGCCACCGGGCTCAAAAATTAGTTGAAAAGCTGAGGGGAGAGCACAGATCCTGGCGGCACCCCTCAGGTTAGAGGGAAGATACTGGAGTGTGACACTGACACACCATATAAACCTGAAATGACCGACCTTGTAAAAAAGAATAAAACCACGAGAGAACAGTGCCCCAAATTCCTCTATCATTGAGTCATGACAGCAAGATATTATGATCAACCAGATCAAATGCAGCTGATAGACCCAGAGAGGCAGCCAAGGCTATCCTGCCCTGATCCCAAGCAGTACGAACCTCATTGAGGATGGAAGTTACATAGTAACATAGTAACGTGGAAACCAATTCCATAGGTGCACATCTGGGCCATCTTGACGGCCAGGAGATGCACCCAATCCTGCTCCCAGGATGTATGGGGAGAGCCGGAGGGGGAAATCAACCCTGCAACTCGCGTCCCAGAATTGGGCCCATGGTCTCCAAAACTGAACACAATACTCCAAGTGAGGCCTCACCAGCAACTTGTACAGTGGCATTAATACCATCTCCTTTCTGCTGATAATTCCTCTCTGTAAGCAACTCAGTAGCCTTCTGCCGCCTTGTCACATTGTTTTGCCACCTTGAGATCCTCAGAAACAATCACTCTGAGGTCCTTCTGTTCCGTGCACATCTTTATCTTTATTCCCAAACTTGATATATCGCTTTGGCCGAAGCATGTAAGCGGTTTACAATAATAAAAAAAGACTACGCTCCCTAACTATAGGAAAAAGAACGCCATAATAACAATAGGATAGAGGGAAAAAGGACAGTGCAAACATACAATAAAATACCACAAACATAACAAGACCAAACTCAGGAAGGGACGGAAGTGGGCAAATCGAAAGCTTGTTGAAATAAATGGGTTTTTAGTAGTTCTTTGAATTTTGAATAAGAGGGTTCTAGACTTTATTTTACTTTACTTTATTACACACTTGATAGACCGCTTACGTCAAAAACAATTAAAGCGGTGTACAAATAAAAATAAAAAGGCAGCACTGCAAACTACGGAAAAAGGAACGCCAAAAATAATAGGAAAGAAAGAAAAGAATAGCAAAACTTTACAAACAATAAGCAATAGTCAACAACCAAACACAGGTAAAGGACAATAAACAAAACCAGCAAAACAGACAAGGGGGTAACAGGACCAAACTAAGGTAAGACAAGACAACAACCTGGGAAAGCATCATGGAGGGCAAACAGGGGGGAGATCAAACACTTTCTGAAACAGATGGGTTTTAAGTGAGGATTTGAACTGCGAATAGGAGGCTTCTAAACGGAGGGACGGGGGCAGGGCATTCCATAACCGGGGTCCAAGAAAGAAAAAGGCAGCGTGGCGGGTTTTTTCAAGATGTGCGTGAGACGGGGATGGTAAGACCAGACGATTAGCGTGAAGGGAACGGAGCTGACGGTAGGGTGTATGGAGAGAAATTAAATCAGCCAGGTACAGAAGATTGTTAGTGTAAATTGCACGGTGAGTGAGAATAAAAAGTTTGTAATGAAATCGAACACGGAGGGGCAGCCAGTGAAGGTGGATAAGAATGGGGGTGATGTGATCAAAACGACGGGCGAAGGTGATAATACGGGCAGCAGTATTCTGAATGAGCTGAAGGCGGTGAAGTTGATACTTGGGAAGGTTGGCCAGAAAGATATTACAGTAATCGAGACGACTGATGATAAGAGCAAGGACGAGAGTAACCAGAGACCCGAAAGAAAGAAGTGAACGAACAGCCCTAAGCTGACGGAGAATAGCAAAAGAACACCTAGTGAGGGAGGAGATATGTTCATGGAAAGAAAGGGAGGAATCAAGAATTACCCCAAGATACCGAAAAGAAGATACCAGAGGGATGGGGATAGAATCAATCGTGGGGGCAACAGACGGACAAGACCTGCTCAGAGAAACCCACATAGCAGTAGACTTAGATGGGTTAAGACGGAGGAGGTGTTGAGAAAGCCAAGAGGCTAAATGAGAAAGGCAAGAGTTAAAGGGGGTGAGATCCAGTGAGAGTGGAGAGGTATGATAGAGCAGAATAATATCGTCAGCATAAACATAACAGGACACTGGGTATTGCTGAAGCACAAGAAGCAGGGGGGCCAGGAAGATATTAAACAACAAAGGGGACAGTACAGAGCCCTGAGGGACACCGCAAGTGAGAGGAAAAGAATTAGATGACTTACCGTTTAAGGTAACAGAAAAGGAGCGAGCAGTGAGAAAGGAGCGAAACCAAAGAAGAACTGCACCACGTAACCCCACCTCAGCAAGACGAGTGAGAAGAAGAGTGTGATCAATTAAATCAAAAGCCGCAGATAAGTCAAGAGAAACCAAGAGAGTAACATCACTGCGATCATGTGCAACGTGTAATTCATTCAAAACAGACGGAGGGAAGTAGGAAGGGCGTTCCAAAGAACCGGGCTAAGAAAAAAGAAAGCTGCATGACGGGTTTGTTCTAGATGAGCCTGGGATGGTGACGGCAAAGACAAATGATTAGCATGTAAGGAACGCAAGTGATGATATGGTGTATGGAGGGAAATGAGGTTACATAAGTACAATGGGGTAGAAGTATGGATAGCTCTATGCTCTATGAGAAATTTATATTGAAACCGGAAACAAAGAGGCAACCAGTGAAGATGATAAAGAATAGGGGAGACATGGTCAAAGCGACGAGCAAACGTAATTAGGCGAGCAGCGGTATTCTGTATGAGCTGAAGACGTTGCAACTGATAAGCTGGGAGATTAGCCATGAAGATGTTATAATAGTCAAGCCTACTAGTGATTAATGCCAACACCAAGGTGATCAAGGAACTAGTGGGAACGAGGGAACGAGCAGCTCTAATCTGACGTAGCGCTGCAAAAGAATGGCGAGCAAGAGTCGAAATATGAGCATGAAAGGAAAGAGAAGAATCTAAGACCACTCCTAGGTAACAGAAAGAGGAGACAAGAGGGATCGGCGTCTGATCAATTGAATGTGCTATTGCACATCAACCTCTCACCCCCTTTTGCATACAATTCCCTTGGATTTCTGCATCCCAAGTGCATAAGGTTATTTCCCGGCATTCGTGGCTTCATTGAAACAGCCTCCAGCATGAAGGAAAAGGCTCTTCACGCTGGCGGTTGTGCAGAGGGAGCTGGGGCCTTGCACGGGCTTCCCTGGCTCCCTCTGCAGCCCCTTAGATGGCGCGTGGCTCTTCGGAGGGGGGGGGATGGCTAGGACTGGAAGGGCTGTGATGGTGGTGGGGGGGAACCGACTGGAAATGGGCTGTGATTGGAGGGGGGACCAGACTGGAAATGGGCTGTGATGGTGGTGGGGGGGGGAATGGGCTGCAATTGGGCTGTGATGGGGGAAGGACTGCAAGTGGGCTGTGATGGTGGGGGGATAGGACTGCAAGTGGGCTGTGATCAATGTTCCCTCTAATTTTCTGTAGGCTGTGTGCGCGCATAAAATATCAGCTGTGCAGCTTTTGAAGGAAGGTTAAATTTTTGTGCGCCACATAACTACGCTCGGAGTTATATGCTTTAAAATTTGACTACACGTCAGAATACAGTATGTATACCACATTGATTGCACTAGAAAATATTGTAGAAGTTGTGAAAACCATAAATGCACAACAGCTTTTCAATTTTAAGAACGTCTGTGTTGTTTTCTATCAGAATCAGAACCGTAATTTTTGTGCGCTCTGTTGTATAGTATGTGCGCTCACTCGGTGAGGTGTGTGCGCGCGCACACGCGCACAGCTTAGAGGGAACAGTGGCTGTGATGGTGGGGGGAATGGATGAAATGGGCTGTGATGGTGGGGGGACTTGGACTGGAAATGGGCTGATGAAGAGCTGGATTAGGACTGGAAATGGGCTGATGGGGGCTGGAATAGGACAAAGTGGGCTGACGAGGGAGCTAGGATTGGAAATTGGCTGATGGGGAACTTGGAGTGGAAATGGGCTGATGGGGGACTGGAATGGAACTGGAAAAGAGCATATGGGGGCTAGGACTGGAAATGGGCTGATGGGGCTGGAATAGGACTGGAAGTGGGCTGATGGGAGTTCCTGGAGTGGAAATGGGCTGATGGGGAGCTGGAATGGAACTGGAAAACAACATATGGGGGGCTAGGACTGGAAATGGCCTGTGGAAGCTTAGGAGACTGGGACTAGAAGGGGGCAGATGCTGGGTGGGTCTAGAACTATAAGGGAGCTGATTTTGGGGGAGGACTAGAAAGGGATGGGGAATGAGAATGGAGAGGGGAAAAGATATTTTATGTGGGAGGGAAGAAAAGTCTATGATGGGCCGGGTATTGGGAGAGTAAATGGGGATTGAGAATGGAAGGGTGAAATTTGAGTGGATGATAATAGAATAAAGGAAAGAAATGGGGAAAGAGCAAAAGGGGAAAGATCAGTATGTTAAAGCAGATATAGAGAAAGAAAATGGAAAAAAATCTAAAAGAGAAGAAAGGACAAATGGATAGCTCGCTGAAGACACAAAGAAACCAAAAGAAAGCGACTGGAGCAATTACAACTGAAAACGAAAATGCACAAACAACAAAAGGTAGAAAAATACTTTTTTACTTTGAATTTATTAACTAGAATATATCAGCTCTGGGAAATGTGCATCGTTAACGTCTTTTATGTTTTGTTTAGTACAAGAGGAAATTAATTTATAGGTTTATTTCTCCAGTGTTGTTGTACATCCCAAGTTTGGCTTTTGGGGTTCCCAGTTGTCTTCCTATTTCTAAATTGTGATCCCTTGTTCTTTGGTGACGGTCTATGTTCTGCATTTTAACCAAGCTGAGGTATTCTGTTCATGTAGTTTCTATTTAACTGTGCCACTTGTTCTCTTTCCCCAGTAGGAGATGCATTGGTATTCTCTGAGATGTATTGGTTTAATATTTGCAGTGTTGCCTTTTGATAGGTAGGGTTTGGTGCTTTGTGAGTCCTGGTAGTGCTGTTATGATATGGTGGATTTACTATGAGTTCTAAATGGTCAGTGTTTATAGTACTTCCTAATGGGCCTGGCGGTTGGCACTGGAATATAGTAACATAGAAATCTTTAGTCTTTCTTTATCCAGAAACTCATTAAGAAGCATGCTTACTAAAAACGCATGTTAACAATATGCAAATATTTATGCAAATGAGGCTCCCTATGCAAATTAGGCCCCGCAATTAATCTCCACACATGGCCCCGCACCCCCCTTGGGCTGCCCCTGCACCTAATTGGAGGCAAGAGATCAATCTATATGATGACTATATAGGGAATGCAACCCCGGGGTGGGAATTCAAGTGTCCCTGACCAGTAGATCTTATATGAACTGAGGACATACTCAGATTTCTGATTTAAAAAGACTATGCAAGGAATGTAGGGAAGCTAAATTTTCCTAAACTTATAACCAAACTTTAGGTTGTTTGCTACTAAACCGTAGATCAAGGTAGCTGTAAACAGATAGAAATGAGATAGAGATAGAAAGATGAGAAGAGTAAGGTTTGTTTGTTTTTTGGTTCTTTTGTGTTTGTCCTCCTCCCTTGATGCAGTTACCCTAACACACCACAGTGCCTATAGTATTATCAGAGAATAAAACAGGTAATAAATAGGCAAGGAAAATTTATATTAAAATCCAGCCAAATAGTAAAGTTAGAAATCTTAGCTTTGTAGAGTCTCTTGAAGTTGTGATAGTCTCTGTACTGTGATGTTGGTGGAAACCAGACTGACGGAGGTGAAAGGCATAGGTATTTTCAAGGTGGTCTGTCATTTGAGACAGAACCAACCATTCAGTGAGTTTAGATAAAATTGGTAGATTAGAGATAATTGCCCAGGTCAGAAAGGTCTACTTATAGTCCTTAAGAACTGAATGAACAATGAGCTTTTTCCAAGAGGTAGGAACTTGGCCAGTGATAAGGCTAGTACTAATCAAAGAGTGAATGATGGGCTCTAAACCCAATTGAGATCCTGTGAGCCACTTGGATGAAATGGGATCGGTAGGACAGGTGGTTAAACGACAAGACTGTATGAGATGTGAACAGGTGGAGGCGATAACCAGTGCAAATGAAGATCAAGTGTGAGAGAGACTCAAGTTCGGAGGAGGGGAGTCTGGGAGGCCAGGGCAGATGAAACTAGGCTGAGAAGGAAGACCTGTATGTTTATTCATAACTTTCTTATGAAAAAAAGAGTGCGAGAGACTCTGAGGAAGGACCTTGTAGAGGATGGTTAGATTTATAACTTGCAGACGAGAGTTGGGGAACTATCCCAAAGATAGTCTTCGGGGAGTGTGATGAAGCCTTTATTAGTGACAGACAATGGTCCTTCTTGGCAAGTTGAATTTTAGAACAATAGTGAGAGTAGCATATTTTGAGAAATGTCAGAAAGGCTGGGTGTGTATTCTTTCTCCAGGCCCTTTCCGCCTTTACCCCTAATGTGATGCACAGTTTATTGCATAGGGTCTATGATGTTATGATAGAATATGCTACATATCAACCCAATGCAAATTATCACTACCAGCAATTTTTCAAAAACAAATGCAAGAAAAAATAGGAAGACCATTCATAGGTCATACTAAGTCAATTTTACAAAATATGGGGCCCGATATTCAGCAGTGGCAACTAGTGCGATTCCAGCAGCTAGCCATCGCTGCTGAATATTACACCTGGATATTCAATGGCGGGGCTATATCCCAGTTGGCCAGCAAAGCAGGAAACTAACCGAGCAGCAGCAATATTCAGCTGCTGCCCAGTTAGCTTTGGCAGTGAAAGCTAGGACAGCCTTTTCTGTGCTTAACTTTCCCTGCCCAGGGATAACCGGGCTACAGCTGAATATTGCCGCCCATGCAATGCCCCGTAATCCCCTGATGCAAACCGGTTAGCACCAGGGCACTGAGTGGCAGCACTTGTGGATATACTCAGTGGCACTAACTCTGACAGTGCCACTAAATATCCAGTTTAGTGGCAGTTACATGGTTTGCAAACTCTGTAAATGCCTTTGAATAGCAGGCCCATGATGTATTGATTCACTGATTAAAACTCTCTTCAGGTAACTTCTTCAAAGCAACCTTCCTAACTGAAAATGTTTTGGTTTTGTTTCTTAAAACTGACCTGGTAAAAGGAATAAAGCTCCCAAAAGTTAATCATGGAAGCCTAGGAGTATCTGCATGGTGTAGTAGTTAGAGCCTCAAACAGAAGACCTATGAGCATCAAGCCTCCAAGCAGACATCTGGTGGAATATGGCTGTGCTTCAGAAAGATATGAGAAGAAGGTTTAGGGATCGTGAAAGGCATGGGCTGATGAAAGAGAGCTGATGTTGGCTTGCATTTGGACATTTGATAGACTGATCCATATTGCTACAGATTCAAATGACCCCAATGATTAAAAGAGAAACATGCACTGAAAACATAACAGCAGCTCCAAGCACATTCTGGAATTTCACACTACTCTTAGCGGCCCTTTTACTAAACGGTGCTAAGCATTTAGCGCAGGCTACACCTCATGCTAATCGCGCACGGCGACCCACAGTAACTGGGCACAGGGACAGCATAGTTAGCACAGCCCGATTTCAGTGCTACCTGCGCATGGCACATCGGGATTGCAAGTGAGCAGGTTAGGGGCAGGGAGTGGGAGGGATGAGCGCCTGGCAGTCAGTGTGCCCCGCAATAACTGCAAGACGTGCAATTAGCACAGGTGCACTTACTGCCACCTCAATAGGTGGAGGTAAGTGCACCCACATTTATTTTAGGACGCATTAGGGCAGGTTGCACCGTATTGACTGCTGGGAGTATGCTTCCCTCGCCCCCTACAGTTAACATGGTGGCATTGCACCTAATGTGCTAAAGTTTTGATGCTATTGATGCCTTTTAGCAAAAGGCCCCTTAGTTTTGGGCAGACAAGAGACATTTAATAATTCCAATAACACTTTTTAAGATTCTCCAGGTTTAATGTCACAGGCTGGAACAAGAATTCTAGAGAAATGCTCCTTGCTGCTAAATCCTATGCAGCGTGAACCATCTCTTTGGGGGCACTTCATGTCACAGATTACGACACACTTTGAGGACAGCGAGTGGACTGCTGTTCCATTTTGTTTCAATTACGCAGCTTTAAGTCTCACTGTTTAAGACCACAGACACGTTTTGACAGCTCACAACTGAAGATGGATCATAAATTTTTGGTCTACTTTAAAAACACTAGCAATTTCCAATACTTGCCTGCCAAGTATTGAGAAACTCAAATCTACTGTTCATCTCATAAAAATAAAATATTATGCCCATGGAATTCTAAATAAACATGAATTCTTGACATAAACAATTTCTCTTCTACTAAAGCAACGTCCCCCAGCAAAATGAGAGCTCTACCATTTCATCTTGCTTTTTGACCCAAGTTCAGCGGAGGTATATGATCTATTATCTTTTGCAGTGTCCCATGGGTATAGGTTAAATCAGAGCAGATGGCCAGTATCAAACTGCTCTACTCAAGGTTTATTATTAAGTGGCGGGGAAATTTCCATTTCATCGATCGAGGGTGAAGAAGACAGCATATGCCCATAAAAACCTGAGGGTAACTGCTTGATTTATGCTGTACGAGCAAGACCATTGACCATTTTAGCAACATGGTTATTTGGCTTCAAGAGCACATGTGATGCTTTTATGAGCCCCATGCATGGGACCACATAAACAACCAACTCAGTCTATACTGAACGATGCAGACCTGAACTAGGTGGAGTGAAGAACAGATTTTGCCTGACTCGAAACTCAGCCTAAGCCAGACAGAAGACCTTGCCCTGTTTGTGGAAAGACAAGAACACTTACTTAGGCTTAGCTACACCTAGAGCAGGTATTCCCTGGTAGCCATAGCTTATGCTGAACAAGAATGCACCTGTGTCAGAGTTTGGTCCAGCCAATTTATTTGGGTATCTCTTTTCTGGAAATGGGTATGATCTGATTCCATTTGGTTTGGGAAGGCTTGATTCTTGGTTCTTGTGCACATCTGTGGAGGACAGAGTGCCAAGGTGGATACTTTGGTCTGGCAAAGGGGCAAGTTTGCTAAGCTGGGCTATTTGTAACTAGGTCCCATGTTACAAATAGCCCATGATAACCATTAGCTCAGCTAAGTAAACATGCCCCAAAGTGTTATCAAGGTCTGCAGATCTCAACGGGAGCCCTTCCCATGTTCATCCAATTGATTCTATTATTTTACTGTGTTCTGCATCAAGGTTTTTAGTAATCTTGTCTGGGTTGTGCATCTCTCCCAGTAAAGGAGCCAGAAATGCAACCCCCTTTAGGTCTCCCACTAAAGGGAGGAGGAGTGGCTCAGTGGCTGGGACAGGTTAACACAGGCCAGAGGGCCAGGGGTTCAAGTCCTGCATGGGGATAAGTAATCTCAGGCCAGAGGGACTGGGGTCTCTGGTGCCATGGCCAGTTCTCATGGCCTGGGGCAAGCCACCTAACCCTCCATTGCCTCAGATACACTTAGATTGTGAGCCCTTCAGGGACAAGGGAAACCACTCTGATGCACATAGAAAAGGACAGTACATCAAGCATCCAAACCATAAATCTATTTTAGAAGCAGGAATATTTCCAGGGAACCCAACCCAGGTGACTTGTCTGCTCTGTCTATTATCCTAAATACCATAACAATCGAAACTAAACTATAAACAAATACAGTAATATTTCTTAGAGAACTTTGGAGAAGCAGTATTACATAGAAATGTAGGTCCCGATATTCAGCACCGGCGGCAGGCACTGAACAGTAAGCCAGGGTCATATCTGATATTGAGCCACTGCCTGGTTAGCGATATGCAGTGGAAGTTAGTCCAAGATTACTTGTGCCTGCCTTTCACCAGATATCAGTAACCAGGCAGCAGCTCAGTAGCGTCTCCGCCCAGTTACCGATCGCTACTGCCTGCACGCCAGCCCAGAATGCCCCCAGCATGCCACAATGCTAAGCGGTTAGCAGCAGGGCATGTAGAGCTGGCAGCCGCGGATATTCAGAGGCACTAACCGCATTAATTGCTTTGAACATTGGGCTCATAGAACACGGCAGCAGAAAAGGACCATAAGCACCATTCAGTCTTTCCATTCACACCAGCGGCTAGGGATGCGCCTGGTTTTTTCTGATCATCATGGATTTTTTTCATGTTTCTTCACACATTCATTTTAAATGTGTGCCTTCTATGTGTACTGGGACGTTTTGGTGTGTACGTGCGTTCATGTTCATTCATAGGGATATGTGCATACAAGGGATTTGCATACACTTGAAAAGTTTAGAGCCCAAAGAAACTGAATACGTGCTCATGAGTGCACACCCGGGTGTACCAGCAGCTGAGCTCTATGCAGGCAATTTTATACTGTCATGCCTATTTAACATGTATTTTCACACACCTCTTTTATGCCTATTTTATAAAGTCAAATGCATATGTACTTGACTTATAAAATCCTAGAGTAAACAGCAGAGAATATGCCTTAAACTAAGGTGCAATGACTTACATCAGCCCTACAGCAGTGTAAAGGACGGTGCCTAATTTTTGCAAGTACACGCAGAATTTACAGTGTTCTATGCTCCATCCAAAGCCACCCATGTACATGCCTGCAATGAACATATGCGCAATATTACTACCACTTATTATTATTATCATTATTATTTGAATAGCACTACAAGGCATGCGCAGCAATACAAACAATGCATGTTCTTTGACGTTGGTCAGTGTTTTATAAGAGGCCATTTAGGTGCATTAATGACTAAAATACCATTTAGGCATGTTGTTGGTGCCTAAAATTGGTAAGCTCCTTAGAAAACCTACCCCTCATATGTCTTTCGTCTCCCTTAGAGATCTCTGCTTCTCCTATGCTTTTTTTGATTTCAGATACTGTCTATCTCCTTTATCCCACCTTTCCTTCAGAGTATAGGAGTCATTTCAGAACCCTATTCATGATTTACATGTGTATATTCAGCCAAACACATTTGTAAATCAAACCTACGTATAAAGAGTCATGTTAGAATGGGCCCAATTTACATGTGACTGACCGCATCATGTCGAAAATGCAGAAGGAGTGTAATCCCCATCTGTTACAGGGAATGCATGTGGTAAGCCCAAATTGTCCACATCCAGATTCACACCTGCTCTCTGGCACCAATGGGTATGTGAAAAGTTCTCCTTCTGGCTTTCCCTTCTTCTCCATGCTGGTGGAATTACTGTGTAACTTTCAGTGTCAAAGTTACTTCTGGTACCACGCCCTTGCCTTTCAAACCAAACAGAACTTCTTGCCTTTTCTTTAGCAAAGCTAGGTTCCCACCTCTTAGCTGTGGTTCTGTCTCTTATATCTGGGCTTCTGGCAGCTCTCTCCTGGGCTCTCCAACTACCAGGAATCCTAGCAGGGTCTTGGGCACGATGCTGGCTGTTTCCTGCTCTGCTGCCACACCTACTGCTTCCTTCCCTCAGTGGATTTCCTCCAGTATGACGTGTGTTCACTGGATGCTGGCTTAGTCCTCCCAGGTCACTGCCCCTACTGGCCTTCCCTGGTTCTACCCTACAGCTTTTATCCTTGTTCTCTTTGCATGCTGCCTGGGTTTCTGAGAACAGGTGTTCCTGATTAGCCTTCCTGCTTCTAGCTACGTCAGGACTAGTGCAAGGACATTTTACTCTATGCCTTTTTGCTTTTCTTGTGCTGAGTTTGTTTGCTGCCCAGCTAATTCTACATGAGCTGGATTTGTTTGCTGCTCAGCTAATTCTACATGAGCTGAGTTTGTCTGCTGCCCAGCTGATTCTAAGGTAAGTTCCTTACTTTCCCTTAACTCCATGGGCTCTGTGCCAGCTGCTGTGTCACAGTACATATGGAAAATGATGTCTCCCACTGCACACAGATATTGTCCCTGTGCGTTCCTGCACTTCCTTCTGTCTGTGGTCTGTTTTTAACATTCATGTCTATTTTGAGGGGTGGAGATATATCAATTTTTGAAATACAAGAGATCACAGAGAGAGGAAGACAGGCATCTGTATTTGGAAAAACTTAGAGAAGCTAGCAAAGTACTCAAGAAGGCAAAAATTCAAAAGGAGGAGGAAATAGCCAATGCAATAAAATGGGAGGATAAGACAGTTTTCAGATATATTAGTGAGAAGAGGAAGTGCAAAAGTGGTATTGTCAGACTCAAGGGTGCAGGGGGGGAATATGTAGAAGCTGATAAGGATAAAGCGGAATTGCTTAACAAATATTTTTGTTCTGTGTTCACAGATGAAGAACCAGGAGCAGGACCTCAGAAAACACCCACAAATAAGAACAGAAGCGAGGGACATCTTGAACAATTTTCAGAAGACTGTGTTCGTGAGAAACTAGCTCAACTTAAAGTAGACAAAGCGATGGGACCGGATGGGATACACTCTAGAATACTGAGGGAACTTGGGGACGTTCTAGCAACTCCACTGACTGACCTTTTCAATGCCTCGTTGGAGTCGGGAGTGGTGCCAAAGGACTGGAGAGAGGCTCATGTGGTGCCTTTACACAAAAGCGGAAGTAAGGATGTGGTTGAAAACTACAGGCCGGTTAGTTTAACTTCGGTGGTGAGTAAATTATTGGAAACGCTGCTGAAAGAGAAAATAGTGAGGTTTCTGGAGTCCAGCAGATTACAGGATCCGAGGCAGCATGGATTCACCAGAGGCAGGTCTTGTCAGACAAATCTGATTGATTTCTTTGACTGGGTGACCAGGGAGTTGGACTGAGGGAGAGCTCTAGATGTGGTGTATTTAGATTTCAGTAAAGCCTTTGACACTGTTCCTCACAGGCGACTTATAAACAAACTGAGCACCCTAGGGATGGACCCTAAAGTTACTGCTTGGGTTAGAAATTGGTTGGGTGGGAGGCGACAAAGAGTACAAGTAAATGGAGCTCACTCTGAGGAGAAGGATGTTACCAGTGGTGTGCCCCAGGGATCTGTCCTTGGTCCGATTCTTTTTAACATCTTTGTTAGTGATATAGCGGAAGGGCTGTCGGGTAAGGTTTGCCTCTTTGCGGATGATACCAAAATCTGCAATAGAGTAGACACCCAGGAAGGTGTAGATAACATGAGGAGGGATCTAGCTAAGCTTGAAAAATGGTCTAGAATTTGGCAGCTGGGATTTAATGTTAAAAAATGTAAGGTCATGCATTTGGGCTGCAGCAATCCAAGGGAGCAATACAGTATAGGAGGTGAAGTACTTTTTCCACTAAAGAAGAGCGGGACCTAGGCGTGGTTGTGTCTGATGATCTTAAAGTAGCTAAACAGGTAGAAAAGGCGACGGCAAAAGCTAGAAGGATGCTTGCGTGCATACGGAGAGGAATGGCTAGCAGAAAAAAGGAGGTGATAATGCCTCTGTATAAGTCTTTGGTGCGACCTCATTTGGAGTATGGTGTGCAATTCTGGAGCCCGCACCTTCAAAAGGATGTGAACAGGATGGAGTCGGTGCAGAGGGTGGCTACTAAAATGATTAGTGGGCTTCATTATAAAGCATATGAGGACAGACTTAAAGATCTTAATATGTACACCTTAGAGGAAAGGCGGGATAGAGGTGATATGATTGAGATGTTTAAATACCTCCGTGGCATAAATGTTCAGGGAGAGAGCCTCTTTCAATTGAAAGCAAGTTCTGCTACGAGGGGACATGGGATGAGGGTGAAGGGAGATAGATTCAGGAGTGATATGCGGAAATATTTCTTTACAGAAAGAGTAGTGGATCCATGGAATAGTCTCCCAGTGGAGGTGGTAGAGATGAGGACAGTAACTGAATTCAAAAAAGCATGGGACCAACACAGAGGATCTCTAAAGGTAAAAAGTGGACTGTTGTAGTTGTTGTTATGGAAGGACAGACTAGATAGGCCATGTGGTCTTTTTCTGTCTTCATGTTTCTATGTTTCTATGTAATTTTATGTCGACCTCACACGTGCACACCTTAGGCCCGATTCAGTCCTGGATGTCCCGGTCCTCTGTGCGCCCAGTCGGAACCGGATGTACAGAATTAGCCGGGATTCTGATCCCGTGGGGCACATCTAGCCCCGCAGGATCAGAATTGTGTCCAGACCTGTACGAGCAGGCCTGGACCTCGATTCAAGTCGGCCTGCATGTACAGGCTTTCACAAACTAATTCAGTCAGGGCTTTTGAATGGAGCTGCAGCGCCATGGTGTCCGGTTGCCATGGCACCGTGGCTCCATTCAAAAGCTGCGATCCCTGGCCGCCGGACCAAAATGTTCATTCCCCGCAGCCCAACCCCCAATCTAGCCCCCCAAGGCCAGGGTCAGCCTGCGGGGAATCCCCTCTACCCCCTTCTACCTCCTCCAATGGCCGGGCCCACCATCCCCCACCAACTAGGGGAACTTATTTCACCTCAGAGGTGGAATAAGTTCCCCATCCAGGCAGCTGGCCCGGAATTGGCCCTGGACATCTGGGGCCACCAACTGCCCACTGCCCACCCTAACACCACCCCTGCTCTGCCCCTTTCCTGTCCCCATCTAACTTCCTCATATAACGTGCAGGGAAGTTAGTTGGGGTTGGAAGAGGGCCCAAATAGCGGGGATGGACGTCCCAATGGGACATCCATCCCTGCTATTCATGTCTCAGAATGACCCTGCTTCTCTTCTGGAACTGACATATGTTTGCTGATGTTTTCACTTCCACGTCCCTCCCAGCACATAAATGGCCTTTCTAAAATGTGCCTTTACATGTTTAGGTCTTTATGTCTATCCCCATATTGCTTTATGATGAAGGCCAATACCCATTTTAATAGCCAATCTCTAGACCAGCTCCATATTTTTGAAGGTGCTCTCTCCAGAATTGCACACAGTACTTCAAATGAGATCCTACCAGAGACGTATACAGAGGCAATCATCTCCCTTTTTCCTGATGACAATTGTCCCCTTATGTACCCAAGCTTTCTTTTGACTTTTGCCATCTCTTTACCTACCCATTTGGCCACCTTAAGATCACCATTCCCCAATTCTGTTCCTGCATTATACCCAGAAGAACCTCACCACCTATACTGTACCCTTCCCTCGGGTCTTTGCAGTAAACTGTCCCTGTCTATAGCAAATATAGAGAGGCTTATTTTCCATACTTCTGTAAGTCTTCATATTCTGTGGAATATGAAATCTTAAAAACTATACTGCCATAAACAATTTTGCTTCTTTGAGCACTCTTCAACACCACAGCATGCATCGTGAAATCAAAGGAAACTACCACCACTGAAAGAAAACTTTATTCGCCTATGAAATGTAGACAGAAATGGGTCCAGATGTTTTTTAAAGGGGTTTCTCCCAAGCTTGACTGTGGGAAAAGCGCTCAACACATCTGGCCTGTAGAGCTCAACCAGAGAGCAGAGTAAAAGCGCCCCCTTGCCATCTACAGCTGAAGGATTAAGCATGTCCCTACTCTCACCAGGCATATTGCTCAATAACCAGACAGACAGTGACAAAAGACCTGATGTTCAGACATAACAGTGATTCCAAAATTGCTTCACAGGAAGTTATACATTCCATAGGATTTGTCTTGATATAAATATATATCTATATCTATAGGCACATGAAACGTTTATAATCATTTCATCTTATTCTCATGTATCAGTAAAGACAGCCTACTTGTGATTTAGCTCTGGCATAGAGAGAAATAGTCTAGAAACTCCACTGGGGTGCATGGAAAAAAAGTCTGTAATAATCCAGCCAGTGTCCTTGTCTGAAACTGAAGGACGAGAACAGAGCAATTCTGAAGGAAATCTCTTACCTTTGCTGCTTCTGAGAAAAGAGAAGAGTCCGCGAGCCTTCCTTACTCTCTCCACGCTCTACTCTGCTTTCCCTGCCTGAAACTGATTTTTGGAAAGCCCAAAAAATAAAAAAAATGCAAACACAGGAAGTGGAGACGGTCCGTCAGTGAGAGATGAATGTGAAACAGTAACTTAACCCCAAAGCATCAGGAAAAGGAGGGGGAGAGCAAGGGGGGGCTTATTATGTCTCCATCCCTGCCGAGTCGAAAGAGAGGGCAGGCAAGTGGTTCCAAAAAAATTAGGACAATTATAGAAACAGCAGAAAATGCTGTTAGCTATTCCTCTTTCCGTATCAATAAGAAAAGAGGGAGAGTTACAGTGTAGCAAGTTCAAAATCACATCATTTTTTATTCACTGTCACTACTAGGTTTTGGGGGTGGTTATTTATAAAAATATAATGAGGGCCAAGTTTTAAACCATTTACCCAGGAAGACGGTGATTGTGCAGCCGTGTACGCACTTACAGAATAAGCATGCAGACCAACAAGATGGTGATTAAAGTGTTCTCTGGATGTAGTTTGGGTGGAATAGGGATGGGATTGCCATGTATGTGTGCATTTTATAAAATACAGGCATATGCGCACACAATTACACCTCGTTCAGATCAGATGTAAAATTTTCACATGAGAATTTGTGCGCTGTTGGCTATTTTATGTTGCCTTTATTATATACCCAGAACATAATATCAAAACCCCCATATGTTATCAAAAAATTAAAAATAATTATTTTTGTCAGGCTCACTCTGTATAAGGATACGCTATATAATGTTATGCACACCCCTACTAGAAGTCCTTGTATGTTTCTAAAATGCTCAGTGATACTATTCGACTTAACCTAGCAAGTTCTTCAGAAAAATATAGAACTTAGATTAGATTCAGTAACTGATGTAGACTAGGTATGCATTTCAATGACATCCATCTGCATCAGGATAAAAGCATCAAATAGTAACCGCGGATACAGCTTCTCAAGTGAGAGACGACATTTATGACCTCTTTCCACATAAAGTATACGATAACATGAATCATCAGCAAGGTTATAGAAAACCGTGCAACAACCAAGTCCCTTTACAGAGTCATTCTGGGCAGGGTTAGAATGAGTCCCAAGTAATTGGTCCACCAATCTCATCAAGGGGAGATCATACCAATGTCATCCATTCAATCTCCATGTTTAACTCTTTTGGGGAAATGCTGTCCAAATGGAAATCCAGGATTGTTCTTTAAAATTCAATACATTATCTAGGTCACCCCCCTGCCAGTTGATTTCAATCCGTTCAATGATTCACCACCACAAGTCCTCCACTGTATGATTAGCGGCTAGCCAGGGTTCCACCAAGGGGCTGTCAGGGTGCCAGTAGAGATCCTGCTCTTGTGTCCATTCAGGCACCTGAAGGTTAAGTGAAAGAGGCATTAGGCCAATGGTTTCCTCATGTACCTGCCCTGCTGCCGTCTACACAAGTAGCAGGGTGCAAAGTACTTGGGGGCTCTAGTACACATAATTTATACTCACTAATTTTAGGACAGAAACTATTCAGAGATTATCTTTCTGAAAGTTAGCTTCAAAGAATGTGTAGTAAATGGGCAATTCCAAAATGGTCTCCATTAAATAAATAAATAAATATGCAGACATCCAAATGCACAATTTTTATTAAGTAGATTTCATTACCATTCAAAGTGCTGGATGTATGAAATAGATTTTCCCATTTTTATACAAACTATTCAATATATATATTTAAAGTGGCCCAGATTTTCAATTAGGTAGCATAAACATCGGCTAAGGCCTTGGTCTTCACTTCCCGTCCCCAAGGACGGCCAACAGCTCGGGTTTTCAGGATATCCCTAATGAATATGCATGAGATAGATTTGTATACCCACTACCCTTCACTGTATACAGATCTCTCTTTTGCATATTCATTAGGGATATCCTGAAAATCTGGCCCGTTGGCGGTCCTCAAGGACCAGGAGTAAAGATCAAGGTGCTAAGAGCACATGGTGAAAGGGAGCCACCTCCGCTTCTGTCTATGCCATTCTTTCTGCTAAACTCCTCTCAGCTTGAGTTGCAGCATCCCATCAGACCTGCTCTTTTAGGAAGGGAAATTGGGCAAAACAGATGGGTCCTTGTGGTCTTTATCCTCTACCATATTTACACACTGAGAATATGATGGCAGATAGGGAAAGAAAGGCCCATCTTATTTTCCATTTATAGGCCTCAAATGAACAGTGGCTTTCTGTGTGTCTGTGAGAGTTCTGTCCCTGTACCGAGTTTATCACTGCGTATTATAGAAAGATATGTTTAATGCAGGACATCTCTTCTCTATTGATACACTTGTTGGATCCAGTAACACCACCTACAAATATCACTATTATTGTTAAACATTTACAGTTGTGGTCAACATTATTGGCACCCTTGCAGTTCAACACTTTATATCCAATATCTCTTTAAAAAAGTGGTCAATGAAATGACTTTGGACTATATATGCACACGTACTGTATGCAACACATAAAAGAATCAAATAAAACAAGACCAATTAAAAAAGGAAATAGTAGGAAATAGTATAAAAACTGGGATGTTGCCAGGACATGATTATTGGCACTTTTATAAACAATTCAAATCAGTTGGAACAGAAGAACCACATTCCCTTTGCAGTACTCACATGACTTGAATCAACCAATGAATGATGGCTCTAATGTTTAAAATGGCCACATTCATTCCTTGTTGCATTTTCACAATGGTGAAGACAAGTGAGCTGCCTGAGACCGTCAGAAAAGCCGTTATCTTCCAACATCAAACTTCAAAGGGGTACAGACCTTGGGATTCCTGTGTCTACAGTTCACAATGTTATTATGATGTTGTCTGCTCATGGAAATGTCAAGAACTTTCTAGGACATGGCCGGAAGAGGAAAATCAATCCAAGAAATCTTTGAAGGTTAGTGTGAACTGTTGGAAAAACACCTCATACAACATCCAAAGAGCTTAAGGCTCACCTGAAGCAATCGGGAATGGTGGTTTCAACTCGTACCTTACACTGTGCACTAAACAAAGAGGAACTTCATGGGTGAAGGCCAAGGATGACCCCCACTGCTTAAAGACAGACATAAAAAGCATGCCTGATCTTTATCCACACCCACCTTGAGAAACCACAATTCTTCTGGGAAAATATTTTGTGAACAGATTAAACCAAACATGATCTCTTTGTCAATGCAGACTAGCAATCCATTTACAGGTGAAGAAATGAAGCGTTTAAGGAAAAGAACATCCTTCCTTCAGTTAAATATGATGGAGGTTCCACAATGTTGTGGGGCTGTTTTGCTGCTTCAGGAAATGGAAGCCTGGAACATATTAAAGGAATTATGAAGTCAGAGGACTACCAAGGTATTTTGGAGCAAAATGTGCTATCTGGTGTCAGAAAGCAAGGTCTGGGTCATGGGTCCTCCAGCAGAACAATAACCAAAACATACATCCAAAAGTACAAAAGAATGGTTAAAAAGGAACAAATGGACTGTTTTAAACTAGCCAGCAATGAGTCCTGATCAGGGGCGGCCCAAGGGGGGTGCGGGGCCATGTGCAGAGACTCAGTGTGGGCCTCATTTGCATAAGGGTCTCATTTGCATAAATATTTGCATAATGTTACCATACACTAACTTTTAGTAAACATGCCTCTTAATGAGTATATGAATAAAGAAAGACTAAAAGATTTCTACATTATTATAATCCAGTGCCAACCGCCAGGCACATTAGGAACTACTACAAACACTGCCCATTTAGAACCCATAGCAAACCCGCCGTATCGTAACAGCACTACCAGGACTCACAAAGCACCAGACCCTACCTATGAAAAGGCAACACTGCAAATATTAAACCAATACATTTCAGAGAATAACAATACATGACCTACTGGGGAAAGAGAACAAGTGGCAATGTCAAATAGAAATTACATAAACAGAATACCTCAGCTCAGTTACACATGCAGAACACACACCATCACCAAACCAGGAATCAGAATTTAGAAACAGGAAGACAATAATTAAACTGGGAACCCCAAAAGCCAAATTTGGAATGCACAATAACACTGTAGAAATAAAACTATAAATTAATTTCCTCTTGTACTAAACAAAGCGCAGACGTTAATGATGCACATTTCCCAGAGTTGACATATTCCAATTAATAAATTCAAAATAAAGAGATATTTTTCTACCTTTTGTGCATTTCTTTTCAGTTGCAATTGCTCCAGACACTTTCTTCTGGTTTCTTTGTGTCTTCTGCTAACTCTCCATCGCCTGCTGTCCATTTGTCCTGTCTTCTCTCTTCTAGTTTTTTTCCATTCTCTCTCTACATCTGCTTTAACATACTAATCTTTCTCCTTTTGCTCTTTCCTCATTCCTATTTCATCCACTCAAATTGTACCCCTCCATCCTCAATCCCAATACCCGGCCAATTGTAGATTTATCTTCTTTCCCACACAAAATATTTTTCCCCTCTCCATTTCACTCTCCCAGCCCCATCCCATTCTAATCCTCCCCCAACATCAGCTCCCTTCTAGTTCCAGCCCCACCCAGCATCCGCTCCTTCTAGTCCCCGCATCAGCCCATTTCCAGTCCTATTCTAGCCCCACCATCAGCCCATTTCCTGTCCAAGCTCCCCCCCCCCACTCAGCCCATTTCCAGTCCAAGCCCCCCATCAGCTATTTGTAGTTCAAGCCCCCCCATTCCACTCAGCCCATTTTCAGTCCTAACAACCCCCCCCCCCCAGCCCATTACCAGAAATATGCAGTGACATAATCCTATATGTATGCAGCATGGGATAGGTGTCTGTGATTTCAGTGTCCACGTGCATGTCTGCAGATGACTAAACCTTTCAGAATGACCCTTTTTAGCTAAGGCAAGGCTGCATATGGGGGTGTCTAGCAATGTGGCAAACTGGAAATAGGAGTCCCCATTTCCCGTCAGAGTTTGTTGTCATACCTATGGTAAAGGAGTTTACCTCCTTCTCCACACCATCTGGATGTTTGGCTGGCATAACGAACCCTTTTCTGCTACCCATTCGGGCTTGGAATAGCTGTAAACCTGAACGGGATACGGGATGTACAGGGTGTTTCTGTAATCAGGCAGGGAAACCCAGGTTCTTGATAACACCCCAGACAACCCTTCACCAAGCCCCTGTTTGGGTTTGCACATCCTCACACTGGAAATATCCACAGAACAGGCTCCAGAGACATCTCCGTGATTTGGTTGTCTCTGCCCATTTTCAGACCTCCAAAGCACGAATATGATTTCTAAAATAACCCCCTACATGTGCATCTACCTCTCTGCGCTTGAGGAGAGATGGATTAATGTCTGAAAGGTTGTAGAGTTTAACTGAAGATAAGTGCTACTTTAACTAATTGGGTAAATCTGAGAGCAGCTGAACTTCTCCATCCTGGCTATCTCACTTTGCAATCACTTAAAGAAATGCAAGCGACTGCCCCCTCAAAGCAGAAATGTTGCAATTACCTAAACTGAATTACAGAGGTTTTGAACAGCAAACAATGGATAATGAAGAAATCATGCTTGATAATCAGGCCTATTTTAGGCTTTTTCCCTGCCAGTCAATTACTAAAACAGATGCATTCTTTCCTTCCAACTTCAGGAGGAAAGAGAATATTCAGGCCATTAGCCAATGACGTTTTTGAATTTTAAAGCAAAATCGAGCAGCAAAGACACCAGTCACTACATGGTATAAGCAAGGAAAAATGCGATAGTGCAAGGAGAAAACATCTTTCTGAAAGCAGCATCAATATTGCCACGCAGTCGCCCTGTAGGAAATGTCAATAAACCAGCAAATATAAATTCAGAAAGCAAACCAATGAACCCATCGACGTGACCAATGAATCAGATCTCAAATCTGTCTGGAGAAAGATATAAAGTACTGCAGAAAATGCATGCAGTAAACAAAGGTTTGTCATCTGCTTTGCCAGGAAAGTCAGCTGTCCCAGAGGAGTGATACATCAGGGACTACGGGCTGTATAAGAAATCAGCTTGTAAACCTGCACGTACTCAAAAGTCTGTTTTAGTTCAGTCTTTTTTACTGAACATAAGCTAACATCTTATGCACAAATCCTTTCCCCCTTTTCTCCCCCAACATGAAACAAAACCATAATATAGCAACTCACAAAATATCAATTCAAATCCAGGGCCAGCCCAACCATTAGGCAAACTAGATGGTCACCTAGGTTGGAAACTTCTGGAGGGCAGCAAAGAGCAGGGCATTCAAAGCTAAACAATATATTTTGACAGCCAGGAGGGGTGTAAAGCTTCAGGTTTGCCTAGAGCACCAACACCTTGAACCAGTTCTGGGGCCAACCCTGCTCAAATCCCTCTCCCCCCCCCCCCCCTCCACTCTCCCTGCAGATCTGCATCACCCCTTCTTAAATATACCTCTAATATCAATTCCTCTCAAAAGAAAAAGATAAAAAGGTAAAGAAAAAGAGAGTGGCCTTCATAAAATACAAGAGATCACAAAAAAGGAAGACAAGTATCAATATTTGGAAAAAGCTAGTGAAGCTAGGAAAGTAGTCAGAAAAGCAAAGATACAAATAGAAAAAAAATAGCCAATGCAGTAAAATGGGAGAACAAGACATTTTTCATATATGTTAGAGGAGGAAATGGAAAAGTGGTATTGTCAGATTCAAATGTGAAGGGGAGGAATATGTAGAAGCTGAAGAGGATAAAGTAGAATTGCTTAACAAATATCTTTTTGTGTTCAAAGATGAAAGGCCAGGAATAGGACCTCAGAAAACATCCACAAACAGGAACAGTAATGAAGGGGTTTTGAATGATTTTCAGAAGACTGTGTTTGTGAGGAACTAGCTTAACTAAAAGTAGACAAAGCAATGGGGCCAGATGGAATGCATTCCAGAGTATTGAAGGAACTTGGGGAAGTTCTAACGGCTCCGTTGTCTGATCTTTTCAATGCTTCTTTAGAGTCAGGAGTGGTACCAAAGGACTGGAGAAAGGGCCATTTGGTCCCTTTAGCAAAAGCGGATGAGGTTGAGAACTACAGGCTGGTTAGTCTGACCTCTGTGGTGAGTAAATTAATGGAAATACCACTAAAACAGAGGATACTGAGGTTTCTGGAGTCCAGTGGATTGCAGGATCTGAGGCAGCATGTGTTTACTAGAGGCAAATCTTGTCAGACAAATCTAATTCATTTCTTTGACTGGGCAACCAGAGAGTTGGCCCAAGGGAGAGCCCTAGATGTGGTGCACTTAGATTTCAGTAAAGCCTTTGACACCATTCCACACAGGCAACTTATAACTATATTGAGCATCCTAGGGATGGACCCTAATGTGACTGGGTTAGAAATTGGTTGAGTGTGAGGCGACAAAGGGTACAGGTAAATGGAGCTCACTCTGAAGAGACAGATGTAACCAGTGATATGCTGCAGGAATCTGTCCTTGTTCCTATTCTTTGTAACATTTTTGTTATTGCTGTAGGTCTGTTGAGTAAGGTTTGTCTCTTTGCCAATGATACCAAAATCTGCAATAGAGTAGACACCCAGGAAGGGCTAGATAACATGAGGAGGGATCTAGCAAAGTTTGAAGAATGGTCAAGAATTTGGCAGCTGAGATGTAATGCTAAAAATGCATTTTGGCTGCAAAAATCCAAGGGAGCGGTACAGTATAGAGGATGAAGTACTTCTGTCCACAAAAGAAGAGCGGGACCTGGCCGTGATTGTGTCTGATGGTCTTAAGGTGGCTAAACAGGTAGAAAAGGTGGCGGCAAAAGCCAGAAGGATGCTTAGGTGCATAGGGAGAGGAATGGCCAGCAGAAAAAAGGGGGTGATGGTGCCTCTGTATAAGTCTTTGGTTAGACCTCATTTGGAGTATTGTGTACAATTCTGGAGACCACACCTTCAAAGGGATTTAATATTGATTTTATTTATTTAATAGATTTTTATACACTGCATTTCCAAAGGTCAAGGTGGTTTACATGGAACGCAACTAGAACAATACAGTGAACATTGTAACAATTACAGTAAACATGTAACTATAAAGAGAACAATGTAGCAATTACAGTACACAATGTAACCATGCAATAGGGTAGGGATATTAACAAACAGGGGGCACTGTGAATGAGATAGGGGAGGGAACTCAAACGAACATAATCGAGAAATGGCAGTATGTTCTGGAGGGTGGGATGCAGGAAGAGGTAGATTCTCATGGGGAGGACATTGGAAGAGAATCTAATAAATAGGGGGGAGGGGGTTGAGACTGTCCTAGGGGTAATTAGTGGGGTGTATCGATTGATTCAGCTTATGCCTTTGAAGTGATCGGTAAACAGAAAGGATTTTAATAGCTTACAGAAGATCGTGAGGTCTGAGGTGATTCTGATGTCTTGTGGGAGGAGCATTGCAGAGGCTCAAAGCATGTAGAGAGAAGGATCTAGCACATGTGGTCTGGTTCCTTTTTGTCAACTCTTGGGGAAGTGCGAACATATTTTGAGTAGCTGATCTACTGAGCCTGTTTCTGGTGTTCTCTACAGCCGTGGTGGCAAGTAGAGTGAGATTAATTTGTAGCATATTTTGAAGGATGTTATGAGTATTTTACATTTAATGTGGCAATGAATAGGTAGCCAATGGAGATCCTTTAATATGGGGGTAATATTTATTTATTTATTTTATTTTATTTATTTACATTCTCTTATATACCGCGCTATTCTGTATCAGTGCGGTTTACATTGAATAAACTGAAATTACACTGAACAGGGCATTATAACTTGGAGATAACTATTTTACAGGAACATGGGCTATGGAGGGTTAAGTGGCTTGCCCAAGACCACAAGGAGCACCTGTGGGACTAGAAACCCCAGTCCTTCCGGCCCAAGGTTGCTGTCCTCTAGTGCAGTGTTTCCCAACCCAGTCCTACGGGGCACACCGGCCAGTCAGGTTTTCGGGATATCCCTAATGACTATGCATGAGATATATATGCATTAGAGATATCCTGCCAACCTGACTGGTTTGTGGCCCTCCAGGGCTGGATTTGGAGACCCCTGCCTTACACCTCTGTCATTTAAGATTGTGAGTGGACAAGGTGCAGATGTCCTAGACATCGAAAGAGTATATAGAATGTGACACATTCCTCCTCGATTCTCACCACCACCAAAATATTGTCTATTAGACAACTTTTTGGTGGTGGTGAGAATCGAGGAGGAATGTGTCACATTCTATATACTCTTTCGATGTCTAGGACATCTGCACCTTGTCCACTCACAATCTTAAATGACAGAGGTGTAAGGCAGGGGTCTCCAAATCCAGCCCTGGAGGGCCACAAACCAGTCAGGTTGGCAGGATATCTCTAATGCATATATATCTCATGCATAGTCATTAGGGATATCCCGAAAACCTGACTGGCCGGTGTGCCCCGTAGGACTGGGTTGGGAAACACTGCTCTAGTGGGATTTGAACCCCTGACCTTCCGGCCTGAAGTACCTTGGCCCAACCACTAGGCCACTCCTCCACTGGGTATACCCATGAGTATCTGAGCAGCTGCATTTTGAGCAAGCTGTAGTGGGTGTAGAGATATAAACAGGATGGAGTCTGTGCAGAGGGTGGCTACCAAAATGGTCAGTGGACTTTGGCAAAAGGCATATGGGTACAGACTTAAAGATCTCAATATGTATACTTTAGAGGAAAAGTGGGAGAGAGGAGATATGATAGAGACATTTAAGTACCTCCATGGCATAAACGCACAGGAGGAGAGCCTCTTTCAACTGAGAGACAGCTGTGCAATGAGGGGGCATAGGATGAAGGTAAAAGGAAATCGTCTCAGGAGTAAAGGGAAATATTTCATTACAGAAAGGGTGGTAGATGCATGGAACAGTCTCCCAGTAGAAGGAGTAGAGACCTGGATAGTATGTGAGCATGGGACCAACACCGAAGATATCTAAAGGAAAATAAAAGGGGACTATAGTAGTTAGTATGGAAGGGCAGACTGGAGAGGCCATATGGTCTTTTTCTGCTGTCATCCTTCTCTGTTTCTTTCAAGCATTCAAAATTATACTTCTAGTTGGGTTGGCAAGGATTCAGTAGGGGAAGCCAAAGGTCCAAACATGTTTTAAATCCTCTTTCCCCTAACTGCTTTGCCAACTTGTGCTCCAATTCCATTAATAAATGGAATTGGTTCCACCACTGCTGAAAAGTCCTTCCACTCTCAGTCATCCAATCTGTTAGAATCATTTTCTTGACCATCAGACATTATACAGCGAGGTCACCCGGAATGGCCAGACATCTGGGTGTCTGAGCAGAGCAACAGTCTTACTAGTTCTGGTAACTCCTTACTAGGCTTGTGGAATTAGGGAAGGATTGGTTTAAGAATGGGAAGATGGCAAAAACTGACTTGGATAAGAAGAAATATTTTACAAGCGTAGTTGGTGTGTGTGTATATATATATACACACACACACACACAAAGTGGAGAAGACTGGAATAACTGGGCAGACTGGAATGGCCAACTGGTCTTTCTATTCACATATTCAAGGGTATTTTAGAAGCTCTATTTGAGCTGTACATTTGAAAGGGCATTTAGATGTGCAAAGCACGGAGATGGCCCCGGGGCTACTTTAGAGGTTGGGTATATAGACATCCCAAGTGCCAGAACGTCCATGTAACAAGGGGGTGTGGTGTAGGTGTAGGGTGGCAGAACAAGGCAGATGTACGTATGGCCCTGGATGGTGAGACGTCCCTGCCTATACCTGCTCCTGACCATGAATAAGGTGAGAAATAGATCTCATTTCATGAATGTACTGCAACACTTCCTGGGGGAAGCCCATAAAGGGCTTATATCACCACAAGGATTATTTGGCTCTAATCTTTACTTTCCTACCATTTTGCTGGCATTCCTTTCCTTCATGTTTTTAAATTGCAAACTGCATTGATTGTATGGTAATTATGGTATATCAAGATTAATAAACCATAAACCATTTCCTGTCTAAAGATACCTGAGTGTTAATACATACTCCAAACATACGTCTGGCCCGCCACTGCACGTCTTAGTATCTAAAATGGCTAGCCGACACATGGAAGCCTCATATCGTAGACACCCTCCCTCCCCCCCTTTTCTGGGATGACCCTGGCAGCATGTCCAAATACCCGGTTCTGAGGCCGTGCAAATCGAGGATGTCCATATTTCTGAAATGGCCTTCACTCATACACGAGCCCATCCTTGCAACCAGAATGGGGCTTGCCTCCATAACTGGTTATGGGGACGTTCATTTTTCAGGGTGGAGATGGACCAATTTCAGAAGGCACTTAGACATGTCTCCCTTTACTGCTGCCGCTCCCCCAGATTTTTGGCTGTTCTGCACTGGACACCCCAGATTCAAACTAGGCATCCATTCTAAAATGCCACTTAATACATACATCAGAGATGTAGAATCCCTGTCCTCAAGTGCCACAAACAGGTTTAATTTCTGGGTATCCAATAAATGCAAATTAATCTGGTTTTCAGATCCAATGTATGTGGCTAGATCTGATGAATAGTCAGGAATTGTGGATATTCAGAAATCAAACCTCGTTGAGCACCTTGGCTATGCACCTCTACAGTACACTATCAACATCTTGCCACACTCATAATATCCATAAAATCTTTTTGGCTCGATATTCAAAAGGCCTTGTGATCTTGGGCAAGTCACTTTACCCTCCACTGCCTCGGAAGAAAAGGCCTGGCAGTCTACTTCTGGTGATACATTGCCAAGAAAACCCAGAGGCAGATGGGTCACCAGGAGTCAGCACTGGCTTCACGCACTAAAAAAAACAACAAAATTCAAAAAGGCATTTATAAAACCAGCGGCAACACCATCTGTATAATCTTTTATAAATTTGGGCCATGTATAAATTGTTATACAGCTAAAATTATGCATCCTGAAAAAAGGTTAGGATTTGGAGCATTCCACGGCCACTGCCACTTAAATATATAGGAGGTCATTTTGGAAGCTTTATTCGTGATTTTCACATCTGAAAATACCTATTCAGACATGCCTGTCACATCCATGTCCTAAGAACCATTTTAGAAAGGCCCAAATTTACATGTGTCTGGTTCGAGCTTGTCTATGTAAAAGATACGTGTGCGATCGATTTTAGAATGGTGCCTCAATTTTAAGCCCTCCGGCGGCCATGCCCATTTCTATACCTGCTCCTGGACATGAATAGACATTTGAAAATTCCTCGTTACAGTGAGCAAACTACAGTACAGAGAAGAGGGGAATGCGCTCTGACTCCCAACACTAAATTGTGCCCCCTCAAAAGGGCATAACAGTAAACACAGAGGCCTTTTTGTGAGCAGCCATGCTGCTACACATCTGCCATGGCAAACTGGCAGGCAAGGACAGGTATGCGGCAGCAGATATTTGGAATATCGCTGAGGGCACATCCGTGTTGCCAATTTTGTAACCATGCAGGTTTTTCATGTGCACATTTCTGAAAATTCCCGTTGACCTGCATGTGCCCAACGTGTTACCCTGCATGTCCCCTTCCCCTTTCATTTTGACGAACACATTTATCCTTAGGGATGCATATAAACTGATTTAAGAATGCATTTATAGGTGCCCATGTTCTGTGCTCTTCCTCCCTTGGAACTTTGGACATTTTGATTTAAACGTCCCAGATGTATCCTAAACAGTCTTTCTAAAATGCAGTTTATCATTTATACAGCTAAGCAGCAATATTCAATTGCTAACAGAGTAAAGCAGGCACCTGTCTCAAGCCAAATTTATGTGGAGGCCAATTCCATTCAGGCCATGCAGCCGCTGTGCAGCTTATCAGAAGCAGGGCACACAGAGGGAGACCCGATTCTGATCCCGCAGGGGCTAGACCTGCACACGGGATCAGAACTGGGTCTATGGCCTGGACGTGCAGGTTGGACCCCAACTGTGATTGGCCTGTATGTCCAGCCACCTACCCGGCTACCTCAGCCAAGCTCCCGAATGGAGCCGCAATGCCATAGCATCACAGCTCCATTCAGCAGCCACGATCCCTGGCCACTGACCAAACTCTTTTTTCCCTGCAACCCGGCCCCCGATCTGGCATTCCAAGGCCTGGGTCAGGCTGCAGGGAACTCCCTGTGCCCCCTCGCCTGCATCCCACGCCGTGATCTCCCTCTGTCCAGGGGGACTTATTCCCCTCATGATACATCTAGATTTGAGGCCCTGGAAGTACAGGGCCGACCTCTGATTCAGCCCTGTATGTCGGGGGTCACAGCCTGCCCATGCCCCACCCTCCGCCTTCAGAAGACCCCCTCCTGCCCCCGTCTAGACCTCCCTGTACAAACCCGCTGTTCATACGGGGGTCGGCGGAGGGATGAATAGCTATTCGTGGGACAGAATGACCCCCAAAGACACACAAACCCCTCTGAGGTAAGTTTACTAAAAGGTTAACAAACATTGATGAAAGTTAAAGCATGTTAAGTGCCGCCATGGTCCATAGAAAGAAAACAGCTGTGGCAGCATTTAATGCGTGCTAAGTTTCATTAACGCATGTTAACCTTTAGCAAACACGCCCCATGTGTCTTTAGAAAATACTAGGATTGAACCAGCAGAAGCTGCTCCTACATTGAAGTTGAGGACATTTATGCCAATGCAGAGCTGGTGTAAAATAACATGTATATAACCTTATAAGAAACGTGTGTACACTGCAACTCTGCTCATGCTCCAAGTTTATCAAATGTCTTAGGAGCCCTTTTACTAAACGTTGTTAACCAGTTACTACATATTTTAGCCTATGATACTGGCAGCAGTGAACTCTAATGCACGATCATACCAGCTCCCACAGGTCAAAACGCATCACGTGCTAATGCGGAGAGTGACAGGTTAGCAGCGAAGTGTGGATGTGGAGAGCACATTAGCATATGATCGCCATCAACCTGCCAGTTAGCATGGGTGAACCTGATGATACTACCTCCATGGGAATCGCTAGGTACGCCTACAGTAATTGCACTTCACATTAACTCATGCATTCAAGCGTTAACTGCTGGAAACATGTTGGTCACCTGTCCGATGGTTAATGCAGAGACTCTGCACTTAATGTGCATTAAAATTACATGCTAATGCAACACCTTAATGGGATTTAGTAAAAGGGAACCTAAATTAAATGTCTAGGTAGGCTGAAAAAATAGGAGGTATAACTTGAAATGTGTTTCCTTACCATTCCCCTAGCTGGATATATGTTTATGTTTATTACATTTGATATACCACTCAAGCCAAAGCATCAGAGCGGTTTACAATATTACATAAAAAATACTGAAAATATGAAAAGAACACCATTAATAAAATAGGACGGAATAAGAGATACAGTGATAGTCAAAGAAATAGAAGAGACAAGAGGAAAGGCTCATTATAACATCCAGAGAGACAGAATATCATACCATCACAGCTCAGTCCTTCCAAACAGACTTGACCATAATCTTATCTCATCACAATTCAAGCCAGGCAGGAATATATTTGGCACAGCTCTCACTCACAGCCTGCGACGCCGACATCATCATCCCTCCACTGACCCGATCGCCACGGCAATCAAACCACATATAGCAGATTACCCGGTCCCACACGGTCCAACGCCAAAGGGCCCTCTGGCAAGGCCCTCAGGCGCGGGCCCGCAAGGCGCGCCGGTGGAATGGCGGTTTAAAAGCCGATGGAGTGGGCAGGCTCTGTGGAGGGAGGTGGAGCTCCCGCTCTCACCTCCGATGCTGGCTGCTGCTCTCCCCTCACAGAACGCGCCGGTGGAATGGCGGTTTAAAAGCCGATGGAGTGGGCAGGCTTTGTGGAGGGAGGTGGAGCTCCCGCTCTCACCTCCGATGCTGGCTGCTGCTCTCCCCTCACAGAACGCGCCGGTGGAATGGCGGTTTAAAAGCCGATGGAGTGGGCAGGCTCTGTGGAGGGAGGTGGAGCTGGCCCCCAGCTGTTGTGTTGTCTGTCTTGACTAGATTGTAAGCTCTGATGAGCAGGGTCTTTCTCTTACATGTCTCTGTGCCTTTGGCACTATACAAATGGTTAACAGTACTAGTGTGAATATATTGCCTAACGTGGATGTTGTTGTTAAGTGCCACTCAGTCAGTGTCGACTCATGGCAATCCTCTGAATAGTTGTCCTGAAGTGGATAGGATCGTTGAAAATATGTGTAAATTTGAACCCATTTAAGTTAGACATTTTAAATTATACTTGACCATATGGCTGAATATCGATTTCCATATGTTGAAGATGTTATTTTTAAAAAATTGGAAGTAGTTCCTTTCCATTGAATTCTCTCTGAAATCCTGCCAGCATTCCTGCTCAAAACTGTGTCTAACCCATTTTTCAATTAATTTGACTTTTTATTGATTATAATGCTCTAAGATCACAACCAAATAAAGAACACATAAACACACTCAATCTAAATTCCCAAGAACCAAGAATTCAGGAAACGAAAAGGAAAATATTCCAATTCAAGGTAGAAGAGCCCTAATCAATTGTATCACCCTATTAAACAAAAGAACAAAAATGGTATCATTCAATACACGTTTCTCTATGAACTTTCTGCCGGGGCTCTGCAAAAAATCTTTAAGCTGATCAAGTTTCAAAAAGAAAGAAAGAAAATACTTCAATGATGTGTGCACGGGTAATTCAGAGCAAACGTTGCCCCATTTGCAAGAAAACTGGGTTACTTACCTGTAACACCCATTACAGGTAAGTAACCCAGTTTTCTCCTTGGACAAGCAGGATTCGTCAGCCACACCTGGTGCCTCCCTAGCTCCGTGATAGCACAGGGTAGCAGTGGAGAGGGAGGCCAAGTCTAGTTGAAGGCAATTAGTGTTTATTTGCACACTTGAATTTTTACACTTGACAGGTTTACAAATGGTAACTGCAACAAGGTAACTGCAACAAGTAAATGGCCAACATGGCTGGAGGCTATGTTTCTGTCATAATGCTGAAAGAGAAGGTCGACATGGCCGGAATCTCGTCACTGTCCCCTAACAGGGCTGTTGTTGTTGGCGGTGGAAAGGACCGCCTGGCCGAAGGTGCAGCGTGCCTGAGTGTCCAAGTCCAAGCAATAGTGTCTCTGGAAGGTATGGGCAGAGGACCAAGTGGCAGCTCTGCAGATGTCGGTGAGAGGAATGGAGCGCAGGTTCGCGATAGTGGTTGCCAATGCCCTGAGCTGGTATGGTCCTACATTTTGCGCTGCTTGTGCGCCCACCTGTTCGTGGCAGAGGCAGATACAGTCCGAGATCCATTGGGCCATGGTACACTTCGTGACTGGGTGCCCGGGTCTGTTGGGATTGTAGGACACGAATAGCTGTGAGCCCTTCCGGAGAGGACCTGTCCTGAGGATATAGGCTTGGAGGGCTCTGGTGAAGTCGAGGGTATGTAGCCTCTGCTCCTCAGGGGAGGAGTGTGGCTCAGGGTAGAATGTGGGCAGCTCGATGGTTTGATTGATGTGAAACTCCGAGGCCACCTTTGGAATGAACCTGGGGTGAGTGTGAAGGACGGCTCTGTCCCGGAGGAGCTGGGTGTACGGGGGGTGTGCTACCAGCGCCTGAAACTCGCTGATTCTGCATGCGGAGGTGATGGCTACCAGGAACAGAGTTTTCCATGTCAGATGCTTCATTGAAGTTGCAAGTATAGGCTCGAAGGGAGCCTGAGTCAGCTGTTGCAGGACAATGTTCAGATCCCATGCCGGGGCCGGGGCACGTATTGGAGGTCGTAGGTTGTTTAGACCTTTCATAAAGCTTACCACCAGGGGTACGGAGGCAATGGTTCCGTCACCTTCATGATCATGGAAGGCCTCAAGGGCGGATAGGTGCACCCGGACAGAGTTGGTTCTGAGTCCCTACTCGGAGAATGAGGCAAGGTACTGCATGACAGATGGGATGGGGCAGCTGGAGGGGCTAAGCCCTTTGGCTGCACACCATATGCTGAACCACTTCCACTTGAGTCCATATGATTTTCTGGTGGATGGTCGTCTGGCTGACAGGATGATGTGTTGCACCTCCTCTGAGATGCTAAGTGAAGAGAGGGTCATCCGTTCAATCTCCATGCTGTTAGCGCCGGGACCTTCAGGTTGGGGTGCAGGATGAGTCTGCCTTCCTGGGTGAGCAGGGACAGCTGGAGAGGAAGGTGAATGAGCTGCTCCTGTGCGAGACATAGCAGAGTTGGGAACCACATCTGTCAGGGCCAGTATGCGGCCACGAGGATTATCTGGGCCTTGTCCTGGACCACCTTCTGCAGCATTTTGGAAATCAGGGGGGTGGGTGGAAAGGTGTATACAAGAGATCACTCCCCCCAGCACACGTCAAAGGCATCCTATGGGTTGACGGACATTTGGAGCACAACAGGTGGCACTTCTTGTTCTGGTCTGTCACAAAGCGGTCGATCTCCGGTTGGCCCCAGTGTCAGAAGATGTCGGTGGTGGCCTGGAGACTCAGGGTCCACTCGTGTGGGCTCAGTTGTCAGCTCAACCTGTCCACCAGGGAATTCAGTTCGCCCGGGAGATAGGACGTTTTTATCCAGCAGTGACTCACTAGGGTTAGTGCCCAGATGGTGAGCGCCTCCTTGCATAGGGGTCGTGAGCCTGTCCCTCGTTGTTTGTTGATATAGAACATGGCCACTTGGTTGTCTGTCTGCACGAGGATGGACTTGATGTGTGGTTGGAACACCTGTAGTGCATACTTTATGGCTCTGAGTTCCAGAAGATTTATGTGGAGGTCCGCCTCTGTTGTTGTCCAGGCCCCCTGCATGCGTAGCTGACCCATGTGGGCTCCCCAGCCCATCCGGGATGCATCGGTAGTGATGGTGATCTGGTAACTGGGTTGTTGGAGTTGCTTCCCCAGAGTGAGGTTTTGTTTGACTGTCCATCACCGGAGGCTCCTCCTGGTGTGAGTGTCGAGAGCAATGTTGGTGGAGAGAGGTTGGGTGCGCTGGTTCCAGCATGAGCGTAGGCACCATTGAAGGGTGCACATGTGTAGCTGTGCTAGGGGTAACACGTGAGTGGTTGCGGCCATGTGATTCAGAAGGCGAAGGAGGGTCCGGGCCATGGAGACTGTCTGAAGGGAGGCTGTCATAGCTAGAGTGGCCAACTTCTCCATCCTCTGTGCTGGGAGAAAGGCTCTCGCCTTCACGGTGTCTATGTCGGCCCCAATAAATTCCAGACATTGAGTGGGGACGAGGTGTGATTTTTGGTGGTTCACCAGGAATTCGAGGGAGGTGAGGAGGCGGATAGTCTGTCTGATTGCCCACAGAGTTTCCCATAGTGATGGTGATGATAGGAGCCAGTTGTCCAGGTTCAGGAAGACATGAATGCCATGTTTCCGCAGGTGTGTCGCTGCGACGGCCACGCACTTTGTAAATACCCGTGGTGCTGGGGAGAGGCCAAATGGAAGGGCCTTGTATTGATAATGGCTTCCCAGGGCTTGAAAACGTAGGTACTGTCTGTCCTGTGGATGAATTGGTACATGTGTGTAGGTGTCTTGCAGGTCCAGGGATGCGATCCAGTCCCCGGGTTGGAGGAGGGGGAGGATCGACCCTAGAGAATACATGCAGAACCTCTCATTGAAGATAAACTTGTTTAAGTTTCTTAGGTCGAGGATGGGGCACACCCCTTCCGATTTCTTGGGCACCAGGAAAAATCTGTAGCCCAGATTGATCTGACTGGGGGGTACCGGTTCGATGGCTTGGGATGCCAAGAGGTGTAGCAATTCTTGGTGCATCAGCGGAGGTGTTTCGATGTTGTTGGATGGTGCTTGGGTAGAGCACTGGCAAGGGGGAGAAGGAAGCGCAGGTGGTAGCCTTCCCGAATGATCCACAGGACCCATGTGTCTGTAAAAATAAGACACCAGGAGTCCCAGAAGGCGGTCATCGTCCTCCCACCGGAAGGATTGCCCATTCCTCCGCGGGTTGATTGTCAAAAAGACGGGGTGCCTTTCCCCGGCTGGGGCATTTGTTTCATTTCCTTTCTGTCCCTTAGGTGCTTCTGCTGATGTGGAGCTCCATAAGGTGGTCGGTATGCTGCCTGCTTGTAGCGAGGTTGCTACCATTTGTGGAAAGCATTAAATCCTTTGTGAGTGTGGTGGGATTTGTGGCTGTAGCTTCCTTTGGTATTGGAACTGCACTTGAAGTCATCCTCAGCGAGTGTCTGTAAGGTGGTGCAATGCTCTTTCATGTCGTTGACTGTGTCAGCGACTTTCTCTCCAAAGAATGACTCGCCGTTGCAGGGTGCATCCGCGATGCGCTCGTGTGTGTCTTCTTGCAGACCCGAGGCCCGCAGCAATGCTAGCTGCCTGGTGGAAATGGCGGTGCCGGCTGTGCATGTAGCAACCTCAAAAGCATCATGTACAGTGCTGATGAGGTGTTTTCCACATTCCTTGAGGTCCCCAATTGTGGATATCACTTTTGCTTTCTCCTCTGGTGGAAGGGCTGTCAAGATGTCTGTGAGGGTCGCCAGCAGGGAGTCCTGAAAGAGTATATACTGGAAATGGTGTGCAGAAATTCTAGCATTAAGCATAGCTCCTGGGAAGACCTTCTTCCCAACGTCATCAAGGAGTTTAGGGTCTTTCCCTGGGGGGAAGTTGGCGTGGTTGTGTGATGACGATGCGCTTTAGGGCTGAAGACACAACAATGGAGTGATGCGGTAGCTGACTCTTGCCGAACCCAGGTGCTTGTTGGACCTGGTATTTTGTGTCTTCCTGGGGCACGCCAGAGACAAAGCCGGGCTCTGCCAGAGCTTGACGTGTGTATCCAGGAGACGCTGATGTATTGGCAAGGTGACAGGCATCTTAGGAGCATTGAGGTACATGAGGACCTCCGATCTGGCTTGATCAGTCTCCAAGGGTATAAGGTTTAAGGTGGAAGCCACTTTGCACAGGAACTTGGGGTATGTGAGGTCCTCAGGCAGCGTAGCTGATGGGCATGGCTCCGTGTCTGCGGATGCCCCAGTGGATCCCCCCGCTGAACTCGGTAATGAGGCCGCTTTGGCCTTAGTAGGGGATTCAGATCCAAATGGGGTCGTATCCTCCTCCTCCTCACCTATGCTGAGGAAGGATGGAGATTCAGAATTTTCCGAGGCGTTGCTGGTATAGCTGTGGTTGGAGTCTGGTGGATTCTCGGTGTTTGCATCTGGGATGGGAAGATTGGAGTCCTGTGGCCCCTCTGAATTCACGTTCAGGGTGGGGGTATCCATGAAGCCATCACGTAGAAGGTCTGTGAGGCTGGAAAGCAGCTGCAGAATGGCTCCTTGGTTAGGAAGCACTCTCGCAGATGTGGTGGGTGCCTCTGATTGCTGTGCTGCCTTGAGGTCCCTTGCAGCGGATGAGGCCCTCTTATGTGGCCTGGATCCAGGGCTAGGGCTGTTTGTGTGATGCTTGCACTTTGACCCGCGGTCCTTGTCCTTCCTGGCGGCACAGGGGCTACGGGAGCAGTGGTGCCTTTTGTGCTTACTGTTCTCCTGGCTCCGATGTCTGCCCCCATGGTGATGGCTGCTCCAGTCCCCACGATGTGCACTTCTCCATTGTGATCACTGCTCCATTCGCTGCGGAGATTCCTGCCCCGTGGCTGTGGATCCAGGGAAACAGCGCCGACGTTGGAGGGTGCTTCTGCCTTGGCGCCGGGAGAAGGGGAGCCCTTGTGATGTCGAGCTTCGGCGCTGAGTCCTCATGACGTCGAGAGGAAGACCTGTTCCACTGGCCAATGGGTGTCGGGTGGGCGGAGCTAGCTGGCCCCTGCCGATGGCCAATAGAAGCAGAGGGGGCAGAGCTTGAGGCGGTGATATCATCAAGATGGCCGCCCCCAGGAGCAGCATGGTCAGGTTGGCGTGGTTGAGCCCTGCGGGGGTCCTGAGGAGAGCCGGAAGAGCTGGGGAGGCTGGAGGAGGCCTTGGAAGTCTGGCGGTTCGCTACCAGCTTACCTGCTGGTGTTTTGGCATTGCTGCTGTGTTTTTTCGCCGCAGGAGTGTCCGTGTTAGCTGGCAAGTCTGAAGCAGAGCGACCGGGGATGGAGGCCCCTAGGGGCGCATCCTGTGTCGGAAAAACAGTTTTTGCAGACTCCGGATTCCGTGCAAGAAAATCCTTTAAAGCATGGCCTCTGGACTTCAAGGCTCTGGGGGACATCCAAGAGCAGTGTTGGCAGTCTGGGACCTGGTGGTTGGCACCTAAGCACCGGTTGTGGGCATCTGAACTGTTGATCTTCCTCGAGCAGTAGCTGCATTTTTTAAATCCTGGTTTCGTGGAAGGCATCTTCTTGACTGTGAGTAGTAGTTTATTTCTTCAAAATTCTTCTCTGGCTGTGAGAGAGCAGGATCCACGAGTGGTAGGCATGGCAGAAGAAGAAAGACTGGCTGGCTAGGGGTGTGCTAGTGGGTTGGGCCTCTGGCTCATGCTCAGAAAGGTTCAGAGCTCTAGAGAGCACTTCCGCATACGGGGGACGTCACCAGGTGTGGCTGATGAATCCTGCTTGTCCAAAGAGAACCTGTGGTTTTCAACAATAAAAACAGCTGATTCTAAGATGGGTTTCAGAGAAAATATCAGAAAACACCCTTATCATTTGTCCCAAACACATTTTAATCCTGATGGTAATCTGATTTTTCACCTTGGAACTAAGATCTTTGCCTTTGAAACAGTCTCTTCTTACCTATCAACTCGTTCTCTATCCATGTCCTCGTGCTTCACAGCTGGATGTAACAGCCGAATGTTTATCTATAGGAGGTCAGTGTTCTTGGTCAGAAGAAGTAAAGCCTTGATGATGACATTATGGTATACAAGTTTTGGATGTGTGATGAATCTCAGATACAAGAAAGAATTGTCCCAGTACAAGCACTGTGGAACCAGTGTACCTCTGGGAACCTGCCAGGTACTTGTGATCTGGATTGGCCACAGTTGGAAACAAGATACTGAGCTTGATGGACCTTGGTCTGACCCAGTAAGGCATTTCTTATGTTCTTATATTCTAAATGCCAGGTTCTCCTTCAAAACCTACCAGAAAGCATCTATAATTCTAAATTAGCCTTGGTGGCTACTAGTGTCCCAGCCTAATATGTCTTTACTTTTACGTCTGTTCAGTTTTCTCCCTACATAATTTGTCAGGTTAGTGTTGTCAGATGCACAGAGGGCATGGATGAACACAGACTAAAGTACATGAAAGAATCTGATAATAGCCTGGAGGATGAGGGGGAGATCTGAGGAAAGTATCTTGAAAGTCTGTTGACTCCCCAGATCATCAACTAATATCCTGAGTCACTAATGTAGGATTGTCTGCCATTCTGGGCATCCACATCTATGACTGGAAATGATGGTAAAGAGAACCAGCTTTGCAAAGAATGTTAATCACCCAAAACCGACTGAAACGCGATCAGCGGAAGAATACATGATCTGCATTCCAGCTTCAGTTCTGGGTAAGTTACAGAAAGAAAATCCATACAACATAACTTTCCCATTTAACTCTTTTTGGGTGATTCTCATCGATTTATGGTACTGAAAGCCACTATCTTGCTGAAAAGAGAAAAAATCAAAAGGGCAAATTGTCCTTCAACAGTCAGACAAGGAAACAATAACTCGTGAAGAAAAGACTTGTTTGAAAAAAATTTGGAGTCATTTTGTATACAAATTATAGAACTTGATCAAGGTCACATCCATATGACCAGCTCATAAGTGACAGATTACTCAAGCCAACACTGACCTTGGCTGCATTACAGTGGTAAAATATTCTCGGAAGGATAAACTGCTCTTCAACAATTTCTCCAATATATCTTATGCAAACAGGTTTTCATTCAATATCACAAGCACTCTTATCCACTCTACTCCTTCCCATTCTGTAAAGCTATTTACTGCAATCAGTGTAAGAGAAATACTAGTTGCTTATTGGGTTATGCCACATGCCAACCATATATCCTTTGGCACCAGTAAACGTATCATTCCCCCAAGACAGATGTCTTCAGTTTCTTTTCCAAAATCGTAAGCTCCAGAGACTATCTTCTTTTTTTTTGTACCATTCTGTTTATAAATTATTTGTGTGTATTCAGTCATTTTCTCACATTTCAAACATAAACCTGTCCTTGTATAACTTTAATACAGCCTCAGATATACGGGCTCTCAAAATATCAGTGTGTTAATTTCATATTATGACAAAGGAGATTTATGCTATGGTTTTCCCACATCATTTTTGCAAAACTGGTCTGTATAGCTGCATCTTAGTTCAGAAGCACGGGTCAATGCCTCGGAGTTTATTCTGCAAACAATTAGAAGAAAATATGCAGAGTCCACTTTAGTTTTAGTCCTTCGACTAGAATGCCTGTTTGCAAACTCCCCAGTCTCTGCAGGACTTCAGCAGAATCATGACATTACTATCATTCAAGGCATAGATAAGATTATCATTCAAAACCCTATTTATGTTCTTTTTCTGGTGGTAGCGTGTTTTGATTAAAACCTAAAATCAAATTTCAAAAGCAAGCTTTTGCTAGCACATTACCCACCTGCTACAGCAATCAGGTGGCTTGGTGTGTAAATAAAACGGCTGGAGTGAGAGAGGTGTAAAGGGAGGAAAGTTCCTATTCTTAAAATTGCATTACTGTCATTTGCCCCAGACATACTTTGCACTGAACACAGACAAACCCTTGATAGCCTCTGCTCCTCAGTCAAGCTAGATTGAGAAGACACGCAGACAAAAAAAAAACAAATCCAAGGTCGTAACCCCTTAGGGAAGAATGAAATATACTGGTGTTCAGAAAGAAGGTCAAGGCTGTATTATTCAGTGACGCTCATGATGATGTTTAGTGTGAGGGGGAGGCAAACGTACATCTAGTTACACAGTTGGATTGAAGGGCTTATTATGTCTTGGGGGATAGGAGAGGGGAAATATTGATTATTGCTTTTTGTTTGGATGATAAATATAATTTGTACATCACCATGAGTGGGGCTCCTCAGTTTGGTGACTAATAAATATATGTAAATAAATCAATAAATGATGGTGGATCAAATGTGGCAGTATCTACTCTATAATCTGCAGTCTGAAGCTGCAACTATTGAATTATGCTTGGAATGGTGAGTTCCCAGGTGGCATAAACAAAACTTCAAATGAACAGGTTACAACAGCATCAAGTGGCAGCTAGAGAAGAAAATACTACATGAGAGCAGCATCAAAAGCAAACCGACAAACTAAAGAGTAAGAAATCACCAGGACAGGATGGTATGGAGTTCTGAAACAAAAACCAGGAAGGATGGAATGAACTCCTGAAAAAAACCTGCATACAAAATCCGTCAGGTGGCCACTAAACATATAGGACCCATATCTATGAATTGTTAGCAGACCCAGCTATGCCTACTGGCAAAGTAGGCACCTTCTTGATAAGGCACGTACCTTTAAGCCAGTTGGTATTTTATAAAAGGCCTTTTACACACATATGTGGCCACATACACATGAGAAGGACTTTATAAAATTATCCTTGATGGGAATTATTTTGTGAGTTTTATTCATGATTTGCACATCTGGAAATGCCCATTCAGATATGTCAATCACAGCGATGTGCCAAGAACCATTTTGGAAAGCCCTGAATTTACATGTGCCCAGTGTCATCACATCTATGTGGCATGACAAAGGTATGTCCAGGGCGCTCTGAAACAGTTACAGATGTGCGCACAAAGACAGAGTGGTGCCATGCGTCTCAACCCGTCAGTAGACACATCCATGTCTATACCCGCTCCTAGGAACAAACAGCCATCTGAAAAGTGCTCATTTCAGCAATCTAATCACTGTACAGAGAAGGGGAGAATACCTTCTCACTCCAGTCGTTTTTGCTTCTTCAGAAAAGCACGATAGTAAATACAGTGGTCTCTTTCTTAGCTGCTGCACCACTGTACATCTACTACTACTATTAATCATTTAAATAACGTGACAAGGCGTGCACAGCGCTGTACAAGAACATAGAGAAGATGGGCCCTGCTCGTTAAGGCTTACAATCTAATCAAGACAAACAGTACAATATCAGAGGGACAAGGGGTTCAAATAGGGAAAAGAGACCCAAGGAGAACAAGGGAATTAGAATCC
The DNA here is from genome assembly GCA_033557465.1 of Ichthyophis bannanicus. Lineage (NCBI taxonomy): Eukaryota > Metazoa > Chordata > Amphibia > Gymnophiona > Ichthyophiidae > Ichthyophis > Ichthyophis bannanicus. The sequence continues at coordinate 57,181,119 of CM066047.1, read as the reverse complement.
AAAAGCAGCCTCAAAGAGGTGATCTTTTACCATGGATTTGTAAAGGGGAGAAACGAGGCCTGACATATAGTTTCAGGAGGTTTCTTCCAGGTGTAAGGAGCAGCCAGGTGAAAAGATTGAAGTCTGGAGTTGGCAGTGGAAGGGCATAGAGAGAAGAAAGCCAGAGGAGGAGCGGAGTTCACGAGGAGGGGTGTAGGGAGAGAGGAAAGGTAGTGAGGAGCAGCAGAATGAATGCATTTATAGGTCAGAAGGAGAAGTTTGATTTGGATACGGAAACGGAAGGGGAGCCAATGAAGTGATTTGAGAAGAGGGGTTATATGAGTGTATCGGGGCTGGTGGAAGATTAGCCGTGCAGCAGAGTTCTGAATAGATTGAAGCGGAGAGAGACGACTCTGAGGGAGACCAGCAAGGAGGAGGTTCCAATAGTCAAGACGGAAGGTGACCAGAGAGTGGATAAGAGTTTAGTAGCGTGTTCAGAGAGGAAGGGAACGTTTTAATAATGCTATAGAGAAAGAAATGACAGGTTTTAGCAATCCGTTGGATATGTATGGAGGAGAGAGGAGTCAAAGATGACCCCAAGGTTGCGGGCCAAGGAAACAGGAAGCAGAAGAGTGTTATCAACAGAGATAGAAAAAGGAGGAAGGGGGAAGAGGGTTTATGGGGAAAAATAAGAAGTTCAGTGCAATTTTAGATGGCAGTGAGACATCTGGACAGCGATGTTAGATAAGCGGGCTTGGAATGTAAGAGAAATGTCTGTTTTCAAAATGGCAGGTTGGGATGCGTATGTGATGAGAGGTGCATATGTATGTTCTAGCACTGCACACACATCTATGTCCCCAGACCTGTCCCCATCCATATCTAACATGTGAAAGCTTCTAAAATCAGTCAGAAATCTGCACGTCGGGCCCATTATTCCGCACACCCCCATTTCTTTCCCTCTTGCCAGAGACGTTTATCTTTCAGAGTGGAGACAGGTCAATTCTAAGATCCATATAACTGCTTGAATTGCTTAGCTAGATGTATAACAGCTGAATTTTGCCAGCAGTGAGCGTTGTCTTCCTGGATTTAGTCCTGCCCCTTATCCCTATTGTGATGCTAAATATGCTTTTTTTTATCACAACAGCTGGCAATTAAAAAAGCTGGTCACTGAATGCTGAATATATATATATATATTAGTGGTAGAGGCCAGCTGTCTATCATTGGAGGGAAGTGTGTTAATGCGTACATGCAGACGCTGTCCCGGGGAAGGAAGGCTGACTGGAATTACATGTGCAGTCCTAGAAAAAGGAGAGGCGGGGATGAGAGGAACTACTGCTACCAGGGGAGGGTATGGAGAGATGGATGGTGACGCTGAAGAGGAAAGAATAGCAACTGCTGGAGCAGGAGGCCGAAAGAGTGAGAGCAACAGCTGGGGCCCAGGGAGAATGAGAGGCTTCTCCTGTGAATTTCATCTGCTATCAGCTCACTGCAGACCTGTTACTAGTAATCTGCAGGCACCATTAAAATCTGCCACAATGCTGGAGGACTTGAAGCTAGTCAGTGTAATGCCATTTTTGAAAAGGGCTTCAGCAGTGGTCTAGGAAACTATAGACAGCTCGATTTTGCTGCTGTGCAAAATTGTAGAAACTATTCTGAAAAAGTAACATTACTGATCATAAGACTAGACAAAGCTTAATGGGACAGAGACAAAGAATTAAGCAAAGGGAAATATTGCCTTGCCAATCTAGGATATTTTTGAAGGTGTTAGTAAATATACCCCTTAGTTAAATGTTTATTAATGTGAGTTAGCTGCTACTGCAGTGATAATGAGGAATTATCATGTGGTGGTGGCAGCTAACGCGGGGCAAATGTGGACATCATGATGAATTTCCACAATGTCTGCATTTTGCACAGTAGGTGCAGGCTTTGGTGGGATTAAGGCAAAGAGTGGGTGTGCCTACAACAGGTAAAGATTACTGTGGACGTTACCAGCTTGCGATAATCACCAAAGCTTGCAAGCTTCACAGATACAGCTATCGCTACCTCAGTGGGAAGCAATAGCTGTATCCGCAAACTGGTCTGCAATCCCAGCATTTCCTTCGTGGTATCTGCAGAGGAAATGCTGGGACCACCCCCTGCACATATCGTCTTTTGCAGATAACACTGGCTTTTTGCAGCTATCACCCTGCGTTAGCTGCAAAAGCCTAAAGCGGTTTAGTAAACATACCCCTTGGGGTAAGCCAGGCGATAAAGCATATCTGTATTTTCAGAAGGCATTTGATGAAATCTCTTATGAGAGACGTCAGGAAATAAAATATCATGGAAAAAAAGAGCCAAATGATGAAAACTAGAAAACAGCACAAGCACTGGCAAGTTAAATGCAAGGCATTGATAAGGCAGGCAAAGAGAATTTGAGAAGAAACTTGCTGTGGAAGCAAAAACGGGTAATAAAGACTTTTTCAAGTACATTTGTAGCAAAAAACCCGTGAGAGAGTCAGTTGGACCATTAGATGATAGAGGGGTAAAAGGGGCAGTAAGAGGGGACAAAGGGGCAGTAAGAGGGGACAAGGCTAGTGCAGAGACTGAATGAATTTTTTGCTTCAGTCTTTACTGAGGAAGATGTGGGATGTTACCAATGACTGAAGTGGTATTTAAAGGTGATACTACAGAAGAATTGAAAGAAATATCACCGGGAAGATGTATTACAACAATATGAAGAGTAGCAAATCACCTGGACCAGATGGTATACATCCAAGGGTGTTGAAAGAATTGAAATATGAGATTGCAGACCTGCTATTAGTAATCTGTGAACTATCATTAAAATCATCTGTAATACCTGAAGATTGGAGGATCGCCAATGTAATGCCAATTTTTGAAAAGGATTCCAGGGGTGATCCAGGAAACTACAGACCAGTGAGCCTAATGTCAGTACTAGGAAAAATGGTAGAAACCATCATAAAGAACAAAATTACTCAGCATGTAGATAATCATGGCTTAATGGGAGACAGCCAACATGGCTTTAGACAAGGAAGATCTTGTCTTACTAATCTGTTATGTTTTTTGAAGGTGTGAATAAACAGGTAGACAAAGGTGAGTCAGTTGATATAGTGTATCTGGACTTTCAGAAAGCATTTGACAAGGTCCCTCATCAGAGGCTTTTGGCAAAACTAAAAAGTCATGAGATAGGAGGTGATGTACTATTGTGGATCAGGAACTGGTTAAAAGATAGAAAGCAGAGGGTAGGGCTAAATGGCCAATTTTCCCAATGGAAAAAGGTGAATAGTGAAGTACCCCAGGGATCTGTGCTGGGTCCGCTGCTTTTTAACATATTCATAAATGACCTGGAAACGGGAATAACGAGTGAGGTTATCAAATTTGCAGATGACACAAAACTATTTAAAGTTGTTAAAATCCAAGAGGATTGTGGAAAATTGCAAAAGGATCTTGATAAATTGGAAGACTGGGCATCCAAATGGCAGATGAAATTTAATGTGGATAAATGCAAAGTTATGCATCTATGAAAGAACAACCCAAACTATGGTTACACGATGCAAGGTTCCACATTGGGAACCACCATCCAGGAAAAAGATTTAGGTGTCATCATGGATAACATGTTAAAACCCTTGGCCCAGTGTGCAGCGGCGCCCAAAAGAGCAAATAGAATGCTAGGTATCATAAGGAAAGGAATGGAAAATAAAACAAAGGATATTATAATGCCTCTGTATCATCCCATGGTGCGAGCACACCTTGAATATTGTGTGCAATTCTGGTCACCGTATCTTAAAAAGGATATAGTGTTATTAGAAAAGGTACAGCGAAGAGACACCAAAATGGTAAAGGGGATGGAAGGATACTCCTATGAAGAAAGGCTAAAAAGGTTAGGACTCTTCAACCTGGAAAAGAGACAGCTTAGGGGAGATATGATAGAGGTCTATAAATTAATGAATGGAGTGGAACCGGTAAACATAGATCAATTGTTTATGTCATCAGAATATAAAAAGACTAGGGGACATGCAATGAAGCTACAGGGTAAGTTATTTAAGACTAATAAGAGAAAATATTTTTTTTCACTCAACGTGTAATCAAACTCTGGAATTTGTTACTGGAGGACCAGTATTAAAAGGGAACTGGGATATCACTGGTTGACCCAATACAAGCATTGTGGAACCTGTGTCTTTTGGGGAAACTGCTAGGGGTACTTATGATCTAGATTGGCCACTGTTGGAAACAGGATACTGGGCTCGATGGACCTTGGTCTGACCCAGTATGGCATATCTTATGTTCTTAGGCAATGCCCTATTGGAAGTGATAACTGATTAAAATCCACCTTGAACCCCCTACAGCTCGCAATGAATAGTGCAGCTAGGGTTCTCCATGGTGTATCTAGGAGAGACCATGTGACGCCACTTCTGAAGCAGTTACACTGGCTTCCTATACAAGCTAGGATCGTCTTCAAGACAGTGCTGCTGACATTCAAAGCGGTCAATAATCTCTCCTCCTCCTCTCTAACTGACCTCATCCAAACAACAGCCTCTAATAGACCAAGAAGATCCACAACAATAAATATGCTAACAATGCCGAGAGAATTAATAAGATGCACTGCGACAACAGCAAATAGGGCCTTCAAACTCTGCGCTTCAAGATTCTGGTACGCCTTACCAACAAACCTCAGAGCTATCACTAACCTAACTCAGTTTAGGAAGGCCCTTAAACACTACCTTTTCCGCAAATACTTCCCAGAGAACACTGAATCACATCCTCACTCGAATATTTATAACTACACCAACACACCTAATCAGCCAGGCGAACACACCAAGCAAGGTGTCCTTGACCATTGAATCTCATGCTATGTTTATTCTATGACACCAGTGTGTAAATAGTTACTCTTTTATCCAAGTTTTGTGGTCCTGTTAATTGTAAACTCAGGCATGTATACCCTGTCTGATTTTTCTGTTCCATGTAAACCGTGCTGATGCCGAATAGTGCGGTATAGAAGAAATTGTAAATAAATAAATAAAATGTAGGAAACAGAGAGCAGAACTAAATGGTCAGTTTTCCCAGTAACCCTGGGATCTGTACTGGAGCCAGTGTTGCTTTTTTTAGCATATTTATAAATGATTTGGGAAAGGAAGCAGCAAGTGAGGGTATCAGATTTGCAGATGAAACAAAACTATTCAAAGTTTTTAAACCATGGGTAGATTATAAGGAGTTGCAGGAGGACCTTACAGGACTGGCATTTAAATGTCAGATGAAATCTAATGTGGACATGTCTTGGATATGTTCTGTCGCTGGTATTATAGGAGGATGCTCTATGTAATCTCAAGGTCCCTCATAAACTACATTTTCAGTATCACTTGCAAAAATGTTTCCATAAATCTCACTGGATCATCACCTTCCAGCCCCATTGGAGTAGCCTTGTGGTTAAAGCAGCAAGCTGTGACCCAGGGAACTCAGGATTCAAGCTTGTTTTCCCTACTGATGTGACGTGTGACCTTGGGCAAATCACGTCAGCTTCAACTGACTCAAGTACAAACTTAAGGCTAGATTTATTTACCTGTGATAATGCATTTGCTCTTCGTACAATTTAATGGGCATTATTAGCAAAGAGGTCTTGGTTAAATAACATTAATTCATTCAAGCTGATTAGTACTTGTAAATCTTGTCCTAACTCTAAACCCTCTTGGAAGGGGACCTACCAACTGGATCTACATTTCTAATTCTCCTTGAGCTCATATTTGGAAAGGCACATAAATAACACTGATTGTTTTTCCAATTCCCTTTTCATTTCAGCAATGAATTTAACTTTGTCCCATCATAATATCTTCCAGCAAAGAGAATTTTGCTGTAAAAGAAGCTTGCTCCATATTAATTTCATTCTTTCCCCCCACTGAATTAGTTTCCTGTATCCTTTTCCAATTCCTTTTGCCATCAGGAGCGAACAATTGGCGGAGTTACCACAGTGGGCTGTATAAAGGAGAAAAGAAGATAGAGACGGGAGTGGACGAGTTGCCTAATGGTAGTCAGAGCACTGGCTTGGAAACCAAGAGACCAGCGTTAATTCCCACTAGCACTCCTTATGGCCTTGAGCAAGTCACTTAACCCTCCATTGCCTTAGAAGAATCCAAGTTATTAATTTCTCTCTTTAATGTGCATTACTAAGTTTAAGTTACAATGTAAACTGCTTTTACTAAAGTGGTATTAACCCCCCCCCCAAAAAAAAAAAAAACGGTTAAATAAATAAATAAAACAGAGATAGCAACTATATGCTGGGAAAAAAGCTTCTTAATTTCCTGCAGCCCACAGAGCGATACTTTGTGTCGCCTAAGAGCTGACTCCGCTTAGGCTTCCAGTTGATCAGAGAGATGAAATAAATGATTGGTGTACAGATCTTCATTGTGAATCGCGTTTTTAAAGCAGCAACAGAACAATTTGCACAAGAAGCAAAAGATGGTGGATGGACAAATGCCAGGGCTGACACGGTTCACCCGTATGATGCGAAGTCATTAAAGCTCTTCTCCCGTTCTTTGTCTGGGGGAAATGCCCTCAATGAATCGGGCAGCCTGAGGAAACTCACAGCTTTTATAGTTTTAATCACAACGTGCACGCATTTCTATTAAATCTGTAACTTTGCTTTGCTCCAGAGTTCAACCCGACTACACTGAACAATGAAAAGCAAAAGCTTACAGCTGCTTGTGATACCCCGTCTCTGCCCTTTTTTTTCTGATGGGGACGAAACAGTTTCCAACTATTGACTCACTTCTAAGAAATTAAGATATCCTCCCCCTATATCCTCCATCTCTCTCTCTCAAAATCATTTAACATGTTGACAAGGACTAAAAGAACTGTGATTGCCATGTTAGTCCACTTTAATAGCAGTTAGATAAAAGGTTAGAAACACAAAAGGAAAATGGTTATGGTGATCCGTTTTTATTGGACTAACTTACTACATTCTTGGACTAGCTTTGGAAGGTTTAAACCTTCTTTTTCAGATCAGGATAGCATGAGCAACAGATGTTATATACTGTGGCACTGTCAACTATTACTCATGCTATCCTGATCTGACGAAGGTTATACGTAACCTTCGAAAGCTAGCCCAGGAATGTAGTGTTAGTCCAATAAAAAGGTATCATCTTATTTTAATTATTTCCCCTTTTATGTAAAACAGAGGTTCTCAGTCCAGTCCTCGGGACACACCTAGCCAGTCAGATTTTCAGGAGAACCCCCATGAATATGCAGGAGAAAGTTTTGCATTGAATTCTGTTATTCCCATTCAGTTAGAGGAAATAAATATTAGAAGAATTGGATATTAGAAAGTAATAGACCGATGGGGTAAGCTTCTATCTAAATAGGAGGGAAGCATTTTACTATTACAAATAACCAAGGACTTGGATTAATAATTGGATGCAAAGTAATATAATTATGGAATAAGTTTTGGTCTCAAAGGAGGGGATATGGTTTTATATTATGGCACTAATTTAATTTTTGGCCATTCTGGGGAACTCTGGGCTGTAATGATCTTGTATGTTGATTGTAATTTTAAATCCTTTCGGTAAATAATGTGGCATCTTCCTGACTTTTTAGACATTTTTGGTTTTATGTATATTTTCTGCAAATTCCTTAGGGTTCAAACTGTAATTATGCATTCTTTTGTAAACCGTGCTGATCTGACAATTAATTGGGATAGCTGCAGCATAGAAATGTTTTAAATAATAAAAACTAAATAAATTGTCTCTATTGCATGCACGTCTCCCATTGTGGTTATCCTGAAAACCTGACTGACTAGGTGTGTCCTGAGGACTGGGTTGAGAACGCGTGATCTAAAAGAAAGAAGTATTTAGTAGAGGTGAACAGGAAAAGATATTAATTGCCAAAGCTTCATCTGCAGTCCACAGTTCAAATATATGTTAATTCAATCCTTTTCTGTGATTGTTACCATGTGTCCAATATATGTGCACTTACTTTTCAGACAAAAATAGTCTTATCTCTTTTTCCCCTCCCCTCAGAAGAGTGGATAGGTCTGTTATAGTAATTTAAGCAGGGGTTAATTATAACATTTGGCGTGGATGAGTAGTCTACTACCTAAGAGATCAGGGTTTGATTCCCAGTGGCACTCCTTGCCTCAGAAGATAAGGCCCGGCAATCTACTTCCAGTCAAACCTTCCCAAAAAAGCCCTGGGGCTGCTGGGTAGCCAGGAGTCAGCAGTGACTTGATGGCACTTAAAAAAAACCAACATCATTATCTAGTGTAGCATTAGCTGGAAGCTTCAGGCAATATTAAATCATTAGCAGGGTCAACCCAAGGGTTTCTGCTGGCTGTGCCACCACTGATTCTTTCTGCTGATGCATTGGAGGGGGATAGAAGCAGCAAGCCATGGTTTTCACACATGGGCACCAAAGTAGTGGCACAAAGCTGCCCACCAAAGTCAGTCACCTAGAGAATGGCTCACCCCTGACGATTACTCTTTGAGTACTTCATGTGGGAATATAAACACATCACTAATCAGCACAGACACCACTCAAAGAGCTTTCCCCAGTTCTACTATACTCCATACAGTGAGAAACTTCAGTTTCAGGGGGAAGATAGGTTTCAAAAGCCATTTACCTGGGGAAGCACCAATTTGCCCAGGTAAAAGGTGTATCTGAAAACTGGCCACCCTTACCCTTTCTAAAGGTATGGGGAGCTTCCATGTGCGTAATTCTAGTGGCTTTAGGAACATCTGTTTGTTTATGTTTCTTTATTTAGTTTTTCTTGATCATCCAATATATATGGCAGCAAGACGATGTACATAAAAAATTAACATACGATATGCCATACTGGGTCAGAACAAGGTCCATCAAGCCCAGTATCCTGTTTCCAACAGTGGCCAATCTAGATCACAAGTACCTGGCAGGTTCCCAAAAAGACACACAGGCTCCACAATGCTTGTATTGGGGCAAGCAGTGGATTTCCCGGGTCCCTTTTAATAATGGTTTGTGGACCTTTTCTCCAGGAACTTGTCTAAATCTTTTTTTTTAAGCCCAGCTACACTAACAGCTTTTACTACATCCTCCAGTAATGAATTCCAGAGTTCGATTACACATTGAGTGAAAAACTATTTTCTCTTATTAGTCTTAAATGGGTTACACTGTAGCTTCATTGCATGTCCCCTAGTCTTTCTACTTTTTGATGGCATAAACAATTGATCTACGTTTGCCCATTCACTCCATTCATTAATTTATAGACCTCTATCATATCTCCCCTCAGCCGTCTGTTTTCCAGGTTGAAGAGCCCTAACCTTTATAGCCTCTATTCATAGGGGTATCCTTCCATCCCCTTTACCATTTTGTTGGCTCTTCTCTGTACCTTTTCTAATTCCACTATATCCTTTTTAAGATACTGCAACCAGAACTGCACACAATATTCAAGGTGCGGTCGCACCATGGAACGATACAGAAGCATTATAATATCCTTGGTTTTATTCTCCATTCCTTTCTTTATGATTCTCTGCATTCTATTTGCCTTCTTGGCTGCTGCTGCACGCTGGCTGGAGGATTTCAACGTGTTATCCACGATGACGCCTAAATCTTTTTCCTAATGTGGAACCTTGCATCGTGTAACCATAGTTTGGGTTGTTCTTTCCTAGGTGCATAACCTTGTACTTGTCCACATTAAATTTTATCTGCTATTTGAACGTCCAGTCTTCCAATTTATCAAGGTCCTCTTGCAATTTTTCACAATCCTCTTGGGTTTTAATAGCTTTGAATAATTTTGTGTCATCTGCAAATTTGATTACCTCACTCACTCGTTGTTCCCATTCCCAGGTCATTTACGAATAACCTAGATAGAAACTACAATTTGAGCATAACGGGGATAACAGGACAAAAAAGGAGTCGGACGCACGTATGGTGCTGCCATACAGTCTTAGAGGGGCGGTTCCATCACAGATCAAAAACCAATGTCAAAATAATAGGTTTTCCTGGGGGCTTGTGTTTAGGTAGGGGCAAGGTTGCCTGTACTACTAGGCAAACTGGGTGGCGACCTAGGGCAGCAGTTTCTGCGTGGTCAGTAGAGCAGCCACAGTGAAAGCAAAGGGTCCTGGCAGCCACACAAACTCTGAGTCATCAGTGCTACTTTTAACTTTAGGAAGAATGGGCAATTTGCAAATAGCCCATTTATTCTTGTAAGTGGCTTTCTGAAATTCCCTTCATTATGCATATATTTACAGAACAAAGTTTAATATTTAAATGTGTGATGTCCAAATATGAACGTTTATAGGATTGTTCTGGGAGGGATATTGTTGAGATGATTACAATTTAATTTAACAATCAAAATCTTGGGGGTGGGGAGAAAAAAGTGCTAGGAGTCTAAAAGGTAATTGCAAGGGGTCCAGGGCCAGCCCAACCATTAGGCAAATTAGGCAGTGACCTAGCACATCAGCTTCTAGGGAGGGGGGGGGGAGGCAAAGAGCAGGGCTTTCAAAGCTAAACAATAGATTCACACACAGAGGGGATGGCATAAGGCTTACCTGGAGTGTTAATACCTTGAACCAACTCTGGGGCTGGCCCTAGAGGGGGACACCTACAAAGTTGCCAAGTTATCCAGTTCCATGAGTGAGATTTTAAGCCAGCCCTGAATTTCTGACAATCTTATCCAAATGCATTATGGGACCTGCAGCACTGATTCCAATGGGTAAAATCAGAGACTACAAATAACATACTGCATTGCAATGCAAATTTAAAACCAGAACTGGCAAAAAATCTCACTCTTGGAACTGGGTAACTTGTCAACACTGCACCTAATACCGTTGCACAGGCCCTGTGTTGAGAGAGAAAATAATGTGCCCTAGATAATTCCACATTCGCTAGATACTAGTAGCAAAAACGTAAATGCAAATGACTTCGGTACTTTATGCCCATGGTAATTTTCAAAGTAGAAGTGCTTTTGGAAACTAGTATACAGTGCTTCTGCAGCCTGGAGGCAAGAACCCGACAGTGCTGGAAAGAGCATACTGGCCCGGGCTCGATGGCCCCTCGATCGGACCCAGTATGGCGGTTCTTCCGGTCACACTGCCAGGAACACCCAGGAGTCGGCGGTACTGACTCGAAGGCAAAATGAAAAGATGAAACAAGTTCTGCCTTTGCCGGCCTCGGAACTGCTTCCAGTCCTTGGAGCCCTCCCAGATTTTCCAGCTCAGCTGTTGCCCGTCACGCCCACTCTGCAGGAGGAGGGGGGGGGGGTGGCTGCTGCCCGCTCTCGGAAGCATTATGACGAACATGGCTGCCCCGCTTTAGCTTTATAAAATTACCAGCGCTTAGGTTTCTCATACCGCTGCTGTTGCCTCTCTAAGCTCGCGCACGGCATCTCGGTAGGTGTAGTCCGAGGAAGTGACGGCCATCATTAATGAGCCTGCAGAGAGAGGGGAGGCGGAGGCGTGCTCGCTGTCGGATATAGGCAGCGGAGGGCGTGCTGAGCGCTGGGCAGAGAGGGGGAGGGCGGTTCGGTGCTGGCCACAGGTAGGCGAGGGCAGGGCGTGCATTGCTCGCTGCTGAATCGGCTCCGTTTAGCTTCCCCTTGAGCGTCGTTTCTTGCCTGCATGTCAGATCGCCCGTAAAGAAACGGCGCTTCCGCTGCAGCGTGTCTGGGTCTCTGCAGTTCTGCTTCTCTTCTCTGCACAGTGATACACTGTGGAACGTTGCTGTCTGCTTTGTGCACACTCGTTTGATTCGCATATCCCGAGAGTGCAAGTGACATTTATAGGGATTTTAAGATGTTAAATGAGGAAAATGTAATTACTTTTGCTTTACAGCGGCGATTCATCCAGTTTAAGTCCTGGCCTGGAGGAGTAGCCTGATGATTAGAGCAGGAGAGCAGATGGTGAGAACCAGGGAAGCCAGGGTTCAAATCCTACTGCCACTCCTTGTGATCTTGGGCAAGTCACTTAATGCTCCGTTGCCGCAGGTAAAAATTTAGATTACAACCTTTTGGGGCCATAACTAAATGTAATTTGCCTTGAGCTATCACTGAAAAAAGAGTGAGCAAAATCCCATCCCATCCTTTAATATGCATTTTACATGACAAGAGGGGGAGACTACTTTAGGTGGAAAAAAAGAGAAACTATGCCAAAAACCTCAAAGGGGCCTGGAGATGGATAGCAAAGACACCATGCAACAAGCTGAAAAGTGCACTTCCAGTGTGACACAATGACATGTTTCTGCTTTTCTCCATTTACAGACTCATGTCTGTCTGTGAGAGTCTTGGCTGAAAAAGCAATAATAAAATGGGGGATGTGTGACTGGGCATACGGATTGATGGTGTATGTTAAGTGCTGTCGAGTAGGTGTTGACTCCTGGTGACCCTCTGGGTAGTTGACCTAACTTTGTTAGATCTTCAGCCAAGCAGCTCATATTTCATAGAGTGGTATCCATTGCTGCTGTTATTTTATTGATCCATCTCATTGCCGGTCTTCCTCCTTTATGGTGACCTTTTACCTTGCCAAGCATGCTATCTTTCTCCAGTGATTTCTCTCTTTGCATGATGTGTCTATGAAAGTCAAAATCTTGTCATCTGAGCTTCTAAGGAAAGCTTAGGTTTGATCTCCTCTAGTACTGACTGGTTTGTTCTTTGGACAGTCCATGATATACACAGTATTCATTGCCAGCACCGTAATTCAAAGGTATCGATTTTCTTCCTGTCTATCTTTTTAACTGTCCAAATTTTGCATCCATATGATATTGAAAATACCAAGGCCTGGACAAGTCGAATCTTTGTATGGAGAGAGAGAGAGACATCTCTGCTCCTGAAGATCTTGTCTAGGTCCTTCATATTCGTTCTGCCGTCTGATTTCTTGACTGCTTGTTGCTTCTTTATTGATAGTTGATCCAAGTAGGTTAAAGTTCTTCTCCATCAACGATGAACTTATTGATTTTGCCAGTTGTCATGATCTTTGTCTTCTTTATGTTAAGGTGCAGGCCCATTTTAAGACTATATTCCTTGACCTTGAGAAGCAAATGTTTCAAATCATCTTCACTTTCAGCCAGTAATGTGGTATCATCAGCATAGCGAAGGTTGTTGAGTCTTCCACCAATCTTCACACCTCCGGTTGTCTTCATACAGTTCTGTTCTGTATATAAATTAAAGGCCGTACACCTTTGCTGATTTTAAACCATTCTGTTTTTCCTTGTTCCGTTTGAACTGTTGCTTCTTTATCAATGTAAACGTTGGGCAAGAACAATCTGGTGTTCTGGTATACCCATGCTTCTTAATGCGGCCCAGAGTTTCTCATGGTTTACACAGTCAAAAACCTTGCTATAGTCCATAAAGCACATATGGATATCCTTTTCATTTTGTTTCTTTTCAAGGATCCATCTCACATCCGCGATAATGTCTCTTGTTCCTTGTCCTTTCCTGAACCCTAATTGCACTTCGGGCAGTTCTCTTTTCGGGTATGGTTACAGTCTCTGCTGAATGATCTTGAGTAGAATCTTGCTGGCATGTGGGATCAGAGTGATTGTGCAATAATTTCCACAGTCAGTTGGGTCACCTTTCTTCAGTGCTGGTATAAACACAGATCTTTTCCAGTCAGTTGGCCATGAATTTGTTTTCCAAATTTCCTAGCAGAACCTTGTAAGTATGGTAATGGCTTCATCTGATTGCTGTAAAACTTCAATTGAAATGCCATCAATGCCAGGTGCTTTGTTCTTTGATAAGGCTTTCAGTGCTGCTTCGACTTCTTTCATCACCAATGGTTCCTGATCATAAGGTACAGGTTGAAACAGCTGTTGGTCCACTTGATCTTTATAGTATAATGACTCTGTATATTCTTTCCACCTTTTCTTGATCTTCTCAGTATCATTCAACATGGATCTTTGAGTATCTTGTAGATTCCAATTTGAGGCTGGAATTTTTTCTTTGGCTTTTATAAAGCTACGAGAGTTAATCTTGTTCTTCCTCTAATAGCTTCTGATTCTATTTCCGTGCATGTGTTATTGTAGTACTTCTCCTGGTCTTGTCTTGCTGCACGTTGGAAATCTCTGAGTTCTGTGATTGCCTCTCTTTCTCCTCTGGCTTTAGCTTCTCTACGTTTCTGGACAATTTTCAGAGTTTCTTCGCTCATCCATCCATTTTTGCTTTTTCACCTTATGTAGAGACTTTTCGTTTTCTTCCAACACAACCTTCTTGATGTCATCCCATAACTCTTCTGGAGCTCTGTCGTTTGTATCTAAAGCAGCAAATCGATTTTTCAGGCAGTTTTTAAATTCCAGTGGTATATTCTCAAGGTCATATTTTGCTGCATTCTTGAGTGGGTTTGCTCTTTTTCAACTTTAGCTTGAGTTTGCATACTAGTAGCTGGTGATCTGTACCACAGTCGGCCCCAGGTTTTGTCTTCATTGATGTTATCTAGCTTTTCCATAGTTGTCGTCCAAGACGTAGTCAATTTGATTTCTGTACAATCCATTGGGTGAAGTCCATGTGTTACTGGAAGAAGGTGTTTGAGATGAATAGATCATTAGTCTTGCAGAATTCTATAAGTCTTTCTCTAGCTTCGTTTCTGTTGCCAAGTCCATATTTTCCAACCAACCACTTTGCCTTCTTTTTTGTTGCCAACATTTGCGTTCCAGTCACCCATGACTATCAGGATATCCTGTTTGTATGTTCTGTCAGTTTCAGCTTGTACTTGTTCATAGAACTCATCAGCATCTTCCTCTTCTGCAGCTGTTGTTGGGGCATATACCTGAATTATAGTTGTGTTGATGGGCTTTCCTCATAGACAAACAGAAATTAAGCGCTCACTGACAGCATTTTATTTTAGTACAGTTCTTGCAAGTTTCTTCTTAATTATAAATGCAACACTATTTTTTCTTTGTCTTTCATTTCCAGCATAGTAGACCATGTGATCATCAGATGCAAAGGGCCCGATGCCAGTTCTTCAGTTCACTGACATCCAACAGATCGAGTTGTACATGCTCTGTTTCATTCTTGACCACTCCAACTTCCCTTTGGTTCATGCTTTGTACATTCCATGTCCCAATATGTAAGACATCTTTACAACTTCTGACTCTCTTTTCATGTGCAGCTACATCATAAATGCTGGCTTTACTCTGAGAAGTCTTCAGCTTATCCCCAGTAGCCATTTGAGTGCCTTCCGACCTGGGGGTCTCATCTTCCAGAGCTATAGTGCAATTTGTTTTGTTGTGATTATCCATTAAGTTTTCTATACAGAAGTAGATTGCCAGGCCTTTCTTCTGCGCAGTTTAATTTTAGTGTTGTTGTCATTGTCACAGAAATGTGATCCTCCGCCACCAATACCATCCCATTCTGCTGCTACCCAGATGGGTGGTTTGTCTTAGTCTGGCACCTCAGTTGAGACCTATCTTGGGAGACCCTGGTGTATATGAGGTGCATATGTATGTGAAGTAGTGGTATGATGTGTATATATATATTTCCACTGGTGAGTGTTTAGCTTATTACATATCTGGAGATCAGAGGGGGAGGCCACTCCTTTCTTCATTTTCCACCCCCCTCACCCACCCCTTCCCTTCCTTGCCACAGCTCTGCTCTTAATGCCAGCAGGATCCTTGCAAGTGCTCCATCACTGCAGCCCTGTTCTCGCTGGCAGGTGCTTCTCAGCCGCAACAGCCCCTCTTCTTGCCAGACCCTTGCTGGGTCTTCGTGTCTGTGCTGTGTGCAGAGAAACCCTCCAAGAGAGGTGCTCTCACTTAAGTGAAATGCGCCAAAAAAGAGTGAGAAATTCCCTGAGCCTTTCTGCAATCATTTCTTAGTGCCGTTGGTTTAGAGTTTCTTGCACATAGTACTCCATGAAGTACTTGGGCTGCTCAGTCTGTTTTCCTAAGCCGAGTTGTGCACAGAGTATCTGTTTCCCAGACTCTACATTTTGTATCAAGAGATCTAATTGAACTAGACATAAGTAGTCTACAGTGGAATTCAACCATCCGTTACACACAAAGCAATTGCCAAGACAGTCTCATGATCCTGTGTTAACTATTTCTGTAAATGGAATCTTGTGAGTTCAGGTTTGTGGTATGCATTAGGTAACGGGTTACAAGACTGTCCAGGACGATATTTTTATTTATATTATGTTCAGCAAGTGCTTTTCACTTCACTTAAACTAGCTAATCTCAGGTCAGTAGCTTGACTCTGTAGACTGGCAGAGTGTTTTTTTAGCTCTCTTGACACCAGAAAATTCAAGGTGCCTCCCCTGATAATAGATATCTGCTGGGGATATTTAGGTTTCTTAGGGCATGGGGGGAGGATCCTTCAGTTTTCATCTGCCCATTTAGTTTTCTAGCTCAGTTGGAACCGGTTTCTGTTGAGTTACAGCACTATAAGGTTTTTTTAATCATTGAAACACTATGTGAGATCTTTATATTCTTTTTAATATCCCCCTCTGCACTCATTGCAGAGCCAGACGTCAGCCAGAGACCACAAACCACATTTCCCTCTTCAACCTGGCTAATGTGTTCCCTACATCTGGCTGCTATGTGTCAATGTTAAACAACTGCAACATTTCCTTTCTCCAGGGGCTGTGGATACCATCTCCATAATACTCTTGCTTAAATATCTTGGGAGCATAAACCTGGCCCGAGAATTGGATATGAGTTTTCTGAAAGGCAGTGGTTCAACTGCACCTTGAATATAGTGTGCAATTCTGGTCACCATATCGTAAAAAGGATATAGTGGAATAGAAAGGGTACAGAGAAGAGACACCAAAATGGTAAAAGGGATGAAGGATACCCCTCTGAATAGAGGCTTAAAAGGTTAGGGCTCTTCAACCTGGAAAAGAGATGGTTGAAGGGGAGGTATGATAGAGGTCTATAAATTAATGAATGGAGTGGACTGGATTAATGTAGGTTGGTTGTTTTATACCATCAAAAAGTAGAAAGACTAGAGGACACGTAATGAAGCGACAATATAACCCATTTAAGACTAATAAAACAAAATATTTTTTCACTCAACGCGTAATCAAACTCTGGAATTCGTTACCAGAGGATGTAGTAAAAGCTGTTACTGTAGCTGGGCTTAAAAAAGGTTTGCACATGTTCCTGGAGGAAAGGTCCATAAACCATTATTAAAGAAGACCTGGGAAATTCACTGCTTACCACAGGACGAGTATTTTGGAACCTGTGGCCTTTGGGAACCTGCCAGGTACTTGTGACCTGGATTGATCGCTGTTGGAAACAGGATACTGGGCTTGATGGACCTTGATCTGACCCAATATGGTATTTCTTATGTTCAGTGTGCAGAACTTGTTACTGTACCAGCCCAAGATGGGCTGTGTCTTTTTAATGGACATGCCTAGTACAGATGTGGTATTCTTGAACACAGCCATTTCTTCCTGCTCCAATGTGCTTCCAACTCGAGCAGAACCAGGGCTAAGATCTGACACCAGCAGCCTCCAACACCCCAGCAGACCTAGTCTGGTCATTGTAGCAATAGGCCAGGGACCATGAACTAGGGTTCCTTTCTCCAGCAGGAACTGTGAACACCGCCTCCATGGCATTCGCAGCCTCCGCCAACCCTGGGAGTAGAAGAACTGACTCAAGAATAGAACTAGAGATTTTCTGCTTGGCAACATACAGTACCAAATAACCAGGCTGGGCCTTAGAACAAACTGTTTTCCCTAAGACATACGATGCTTTGTGTCATATGTCAATGCTCGTATGCTTTGCTTCTCTTGGATATACCAAGTGCATTTTATGTCTGTACTGGCATATCTAACTAGTTCTTCAGTCTGTGTAATATGAGTAGATCTGTAAATATGCAGGAGGCACAGAAGTAGTTTGTGAATATTTTAATACAAAGTCCTATGTTAATGAGATGCAAAAGTGCTCATTACCTATTACTGTGTATAGGAAACTAATATGCGTTAAAACTCACAAAAGTGAGCGTAGCCCCCAGTAATGCAAAGGAACTTAGCTACACTTGTGGGGGTAGTTTTTTTGCAAAAGCATCATTAACATGGGCCATCAAAGCAAGCTAATTCATGTATGTTAATGCACTTTGCACACAGGCCTCAAAGTAGGAAAGGTGGTGTTCAATAGTGTGAAACTCCATTTTGTTTTTCTTTGTGTTCAGGTTATTCAGTTATTTTATTAGAGTAATTTTCAGACCTGTGGTTAGAGCAACAGCCTGGCACCCAAGAGTTCTGGGTTTGAAACCCACTGGCACTCCTTGTAACCTTAGGCAAGTTACTTTACCCTCTACCGCCTTGGAAGAAAAGGCCTGGCAGTCTACTTTCAGTCATACCTTGCCAAGAAACCCAAGGGGCTGCTGGGTCGCCAGCATTGACTTGATGGCACTTTAAAAAAGAAATTCAGAACTGTGCAGGCAAGTGCAAAGTCCATAGGTACTTTTACCAGTGGGTTTTGTACCATGTCTCAAAGAGAAAATTGCCAAGGAAAAAATACCTACAGAAATTTGTACCTGCTTCTTCCAAGGACATTATTTTTTTCTAGCAGAAAGTGTGCATGATTTTGAAAATGCAAAGCTATCCACTTTGTTGCTTCCTCCGGCCTAACAGCTACCTGGAAGTGAGAGTAAAGGGATGTAGATTGTAGCATTGCCTGTGTAAAACAGAGCACTAATTCAAAAATCCCTTTTACTCGGGTAAATGGCCATTTATGGTATTTGAAACTTGTCCCCTGTATGTGTATTATAATATTATTTTGTACCAGAATTGTATACAGCAAAGGGTAATTACAAAGGGAAAACGTCAAGTAACTGCAAGATGTTATGAAATGCGCAATATGCTTATGGCCCTCTTCAGATGACAGGCATGTATGCTACTGTTCTGTGGCTTTCTGCATTTGTACCACGTGCCCTTGGGTTAGTATACTTTTGTTACAACTATTTGTTAAACTGAAGAGTAGCAAATCACCTGGACAGGATGGTATACATCCAAGGGTGCGAAAGAACTGAAAATATGGCATTACTAATAGTTCACAGATTGCAGACCTACTATCATTAAAATCATCTGTAGTACTTGAAAATTGGAGAATGGCCAATGTAACACCAATTTTTAAAAGGGGGTTCCAGGGAGGATCCGGGAAACTACAGACCAGTGAGCCTGATATTAGTACCTGGCAAAAATGGTAGAAACCATTATAACAAATAGCTTTCTCCCATTAAACCCTGGGAGAAATTTTAACATGGATTTAGCCAAAGCAAGTCTTGTCTTACTAATCTGTTATATTTTTTTGAAGGTATAATAAACAGATAGACAAAGGTGAACCGGTCGATTATAATGTGTCTTGATTTTCAGAAAGCCTTTGACAAAGGTCCCTTGACAAAATTAAAAAGTCATAGGATAGGAGGCAGTGTACTATTGTGGATCAGGAACTGGTTAAAATATAGAAAGCAGAGAGTAGGGCTAAATGGCCAGCTTTCCTAATGAAAGGTGAATAGTAGAGTACCCCAGGGCTCTGTACTGGGTCTACTGCTTTTTAACATATTCATAAATGACCTGGAAATGGGAAAAACGAGTGAGGTGATCAAATTTGCAGATGACACAAAATTTTTAAAAGTTATTAAAACACAAGAGGATTGTGAAAACTTTGCAAGAGGATTTTGATAAATTGGAAGACTGGAAAGTGCAACATTATACACTTGGGGAAGAATAACCCAAACTGTGGTATCACAATGCAAGGTTCCACATTAGGAACCGCCACCCAGGAAAGATTTAGTTGTCATCGTGGATAATACATTGAAACCCTCTGCCCAGGGTACAGTGGCGGCCAAGAAAACAAATAGAATGCTAGGAATCATAAGGAAAGGAATGGAGAATAAAACAAAGGATATTTATAATGCCTCTGTATCATTCATTTGGTGCAACCTTCAATATTGTGTGCAATTCTGGTCACCATATCTTAAAAAGGATATAGCGCAATAAGAAAAGGTACATAGAAGAGACACCAAAATAGTAGAGAGGATGGAAGGATACCTCTGTGAGGAGAGGCTTAAAAGGTTAGGGCTTTTCAACTTGGAAAAGAGTCGGCTGAGGGGAGATATGATAGAGGTCTATAAATAATGAACGGAGTGGAACGGGTAAAGGTAGATTGGTTATTTACTCCTTCAAATAGTAGAAAGACTATGGGACGCTCAATGAAGCTACAGTGTAGCTCATTTTAGGATTAATATGAAAATTATTTTTCACTCAATGAGTAATCAGACTCTGGAATTTGTTACTGGAGGATGTACAAACCTTTTTTTAAAACCCAACTACACTAAGAGCTTTTACTATAAGTTCCTGGAGGAAAAATCCATAAACCACTATTAAAGAGGATCAGGGAATTCCACTACTTATCCCGGGATAAGCATTATGGAATCTGTACCTTTTTGGGAACCTGACAGGTACTTGTGATGTGGATTGGCCACTGTGGAAATGGGATACTGGGCTTGATGGACCTTAGTCTGACCCATTATAGCATATCTTATGTTCTGTTACCTACAGGGCAATTCCCCAGTAGTGACAAAGAAGCACCCCTGTGAACACCATTTAGAGGAAAGCAGTCTACATGTTTTGTAATGCAGGTTTTTTTTTTTCCTTGCGTGTCACTGTTTAAAAATATGGCAGATGGAGACCAACTCCGCATGGATGAAACATTCCTTAGAGCGAACAGCTAGACTAGGCCTGGACGTCTTGCAGCGTGCGAAAAGAAGAGAAGTGGATTGGCCGTCTGTTCGCTTCTCGAGTAATTTTAGAGACAGGATCAGAAGCCACGAGGAAGGAAGATCAAAGAAGATGGAGGTAAGTTTCACTAAAATAGCTCATTTGAAGCTCATGTAAGTTTCACCAACTTCTTCCTAGAATAAATAACCTTCAACATGTGCAAAGGGTTATTGGTAACGTGGAATGGCAACCAATGATGTCTGTAAATAGCTTTCTGAGAAATGCTCTGTACAAAGCAGAAGTTCCATTTCTTTCTTTAAAGAGTATTTGTATTTTTTAATATATATTTTTGTTTTTGAATTTTCATTATGTTAATTTTTTTATATGCCCTTAACAATATTGTGCTGTATTTTTTAAGGGTTTTATACAGGGCTTTGGCTGTTGAACCTCATAGATTCTTTTTCATTAGACCTTTTTCATTGCTTACATTTTTATTTAAACGTCATTCTAATTTTATTACTGCACAGAATATTTGCTAAAACATTCCTTAAAAAGGGGAGGCAATGCAAGTCTTTCCTGAACATGGTAAATGTCGCCATACAAAGTATCAGTTTTTGTGCTTGTTTTCTCAGTGCTTCTGAGATTGTCAGCATAGCAGCGATTGAATGAAACTCATGAACGCAACAGTTTTGTGCTTGATTTTTCCCAGAAAAATCGGCGTAAAGCCACTGCTATAGGATGGTGCAGAAGGCATGCAAAATATATGTAAAGCAGATGAATACAAGATTGATCCCAGTGTAACAAACTGCTGAAACTCAGTATAATTATTTACTTGTCTCTTTTTAATGATGAATCTCTTTTTTACCATCGGGGAGAAAACCTGTTATCTAAGGTTAAGTGATCCACAAACCCTGGTGGCCAAGTGCACTGTAAACAGCCCATTATGTCCCCCCCCCCCCAAAACAAATTCATTGGTGACCCTAGTGGGCCCCAAACACCCAAACCAGTACCTCCAACGTTGGGAAGCAAGAGTATACCCCTCCTGCTCCAGCCTTTGTGCTGCTACTTTACAAATGGTGGTTCCTGCAGTGGGGGCACGAGAGTTTCTGCTGCCCCCCCCCAAAGACTGCACTTCCGTCCAGCCTGCCATGCCACCTCCACCTTGTGCTGAAATTGTGTTAGCTGAACTGCCGCTTCAGCGTTGCATCGGGCCTTAAAGTCCCTGTGCGCATGCGCATTCACGGCCTGCCACTCCTGCCCCTCCCCCCCATGCAACTTTCTTGGAGGGTGGGCAGGAGCGGCAGGCTGGAACTACGGGCATTTTAAAGCCCACCACGACGCTGAAGCAGAGGTTTAGCTGCCGCATCTCAAGGGGTTGGGTTAGTGATGCTGCTGACCAGGATCTGCCATCGTACGTGACTGACTAGGGGATGGACTGGCCCTGGGCTCCTGACCCTGCTTATCTTCCGAGATCGGACTCGTTCAAGGCAGCAAAGCCATAGCACCTAGAGATTTCTTTCCCCTGCAAAAACTAAAAAGTAGTGAAAGAAAAACTTTCCCCATAGTTTTCTTTCCTATGACCTTTGTGCCTTTTTTGTTGTCTAGTTGGGTCCATTTCTTCCTCTGTTCAGTGTCCCTGTCTTGTTAACCATCAGGAAGTGGTTTACTAAGTCTTAGGAGTAAGGTTCATTGCTGTCCTGGCATTCTCAAAAGTAAATGATTTGGAGATATTGCCTCTGAGACAAATCAAAATACTGTCCTGGGTTACGAAAAATCTTGCAGACAGTCAGGGTTGATCTTTAGCAGCCTGGACAGGAACAACTGTGCAGAATGGCTGGTCCAGATCTTTCTCGTGAAAGATGAATGTGAAAGGCTAAGGTTGAGAACAATGTAATTGCAAGAAACCTGTAAATTGTTAGTACTAAAGATTTATATATATATGAAAGAAGAGGTATCGTAGACCATTGTTAGTAGCCATAACATGTACTTGGGTTTGGCTCCTTTCTGAGGAAGATTTTGGTCTTTGGAGGAGTTATTTAATGTCAGATGCTTCTGTATAGTTTACTATATTGCCTTGTAGAAGTCTTTGACTGAAAACCAGAAGAGAAGCCATATTCACAATAGATTGCAGTGAAGGGGGAAGGGGTATTGCTGCTTTAGTACAGAAGTCTTGTTTTTTTGCTCCTACAATTTTTCTTAGAGACGCCCTGTAAGAGCGTTTATGCTCTTTCATTTCTGGTGCCCCGCGGTGTATGTACGGACACTTTTATACACTAGCAACAAATGAGCATTAACTACTCTTTAGTGCCACATTCTCAAGGTCTTAGTTCCTGCTGAGTGCACGCACACACATGTGAATTTGAAGAAATTTACACCTGTTGAAGGGAAAGTCATCTAGGTGTTTTGTATGTGACTGTGCAAGACAGTAATGGCTCAGCCCCTCTTGCCTGCAGTCTGCTGGTATCAAGATATGAAAAGGTTACACTTAATTTGTAGAGTAACCAAACAAGAGGCATGACTGAAACAGTCTTCACACACCCTGGTGCACAGCTCTGACTGACCCTACTAGGAAGTGATTTGTTAGAAAGATTTTTAAGGCAACTCGATTTTCTCTAACTGATCTAAGGGAAGTGGTGCTTTCTCTCTTCTTAAAGATTTGTAGAGAGCAGCTAATAAAGTAAGCTTGGATACATCTTTACAGTTTCTGTGTTTAACATGGTCCTTGTTCTAATACCAGGCAGGAGCCGAGTACGCAAGATCTGAGGCTTCATTCGCTACCATCGCAGAGTTCATGGCTCGCACCACTCAACAGTGTGAGGTAATCATGAGTAATGAAATGTTTTGCAAGTCACATGCAGCTGGATTAAAAAGCACCACAGGTAGCAAATCTGTCTCCTCCGCCTGTGCTCCCATAGTACTGACTAGTTGGTATTTCATCTAATAGGAATGTCAGTTCAGTAAGCAGTCTGGTGCGACATTCTCTTCAGGGTGTGCTGTCTTTCACTGGACCACAGGAAGAATTATCCACAATGCTGGAAATGACCTTCAGACGCCACAGGCCTTTTTCAGAAACAGGAAAACAGCTGACAAAGAATCCTAGCTTTCCTCCAGAACCATTGCTGCAATAGGGGAGAGGGGGTGAAGGGGTCGATGCGTAATGGAAGATCTGTGGCAGAGCAGTCTGAGTTCAACACCCGCCATCTGATTCACCAGCTCAGCAGAGAATGTCGTAGAGCAAGGGTTTTTAACCCAGTCCTTGGGACACACTTAGCCAGTCGGGTTTTCAAGATGACCGCAATGAATATGCATGAGAGAGATCCGTATGCAC
Organism: Ichthyophis bannanicus; assembly: GCA_033557465.1. Classification (NCBI taxonomy): domain Eukaryota; kingdom Metazoa; phylum Chordata; class Amphibia; order Gymnophiona; family Ichthyophiidae; genus Ichthyophis; species Ichthyophis bannanicus. The sequence continues at coordinate 57,157,206 of CM066047.1, read as the reverse complement.
TGTCTCCAATGTATGCAAATCTCTCTCGTGCATATTCATTGTGGTTATTCTGAAAACCTGACTGGCTAGGTGTGTCCTGAGGACCGGGTTGAGAACCCCTTTGGTGGAGGTATCCCTGTGGGGGGAGGGAGTGTTACTCATTGGAGTGGTGACGGTCAAATTCCGGGCCCATCTTTGCATGGTTCTAGAAAGAGCCCGAGGTTGTGGTCCCTGGCTAAGGATTGATGCTACATTGACTGGACTAAGTGAGTTGGAAGAAAGATAAAGTATACAATAAGAGGAAAAAACTCAAGTAATTGCATAGGAAGGAGAATAGCTTTGGATCCCAGGCTGGTTTCTGACCCAAATGGAGGAACCACTGGGTCAAAAAATCAAGATTGATCTTTTTATATGAAAATAAGACTTGCTGTACTGGATCACACCAAAGGTCCATCAATCCCAGTATCCTGTTTCCCATGGTGACCTGGTATATCTCCAGAGTAGTCCGATTCCATGCTATTTATCCTAGAATCTACCCTAATAACTGTTGAGAAAAGATTTTCCCTCCAGGAATTGGTCCAAACTTTTTTTTTTTTTTTAAATCTATCTACACAAACTGTTTTTGCCACGTCTTCCAGCAACAAGTTCCTAAGCTTAATGATGGGACCTGAAGACAAAGGTTTCCCGGTCACTATTTAGTGGATACAATTTTTGTACTATAGAAAGTTTGCATATTCATTTGTTTTTCCATACTTGAAAGAATTACATGGAGGTTTTGTTTTGTTTTATAACTTAAAAACCTGTTTACATATTCATATGGAGTTTTGTAAAAGCTATAAAATGAGGGTCTGCAGGCCAAAACAGTTTTATTTTTCGGGGGGGGGGGGGGTGATCTCATATTGCTTCCCATCAATAGAGTGTGCTATTGCTGGGAAGAGGGACATAACAACTTTGCCATTTTCGTTTTTCGGCAAGATCACGGCTGTCATCTTAAAACAAAAGCACCTGATGCCTGCAGCTTTTTCCGAAGTTACATCTGTGACTGGATGAGCGGACAGGAGCAACGGGTGGTGGCAGAGTCCCAGTAAAATGCTGGCTGACATGAATGAATTTCAGTGGCTTCGGATGTTGCGTACAGACTCCCAAGACCTTTTCACCTACATTAAAGCAAAACTTGGTAGACGGGCGCTGGAAGTGTAGGTGAAGCTAGAAAAACCAAACTCCTTTGTCCATGTGCTTCACTCTCACTGTAGCCTTGAGGAGGGGCCTGAATAACCAAATGGAAGCTCAAAAGTTCAGACTCCTCTAACGGTGGAACCACACAGTCTGCAAAAAGGCTTGCAAAGAATCGTTTTTGGACATGGTTTAGGTTTGGTCATTCCCCATTTGTATGTCTCTGCTAGGACCGGCTTAGCCATTAGCAAACTAGGTGTTTGCTCAGGGCTTCAGCTTCTGGCATAGGAAAAGGGGTCAGCAAAGAGCAATTTCATTAAAAGCAAAAAAAAAAAGTGACAGCCACACTTAAGTCAAAGAAACAGCAGAGCATACTCTACCCTGTGGGCAGTTTACAAATGACCTGCTTAGTTAGTAGATGGCTTTTGGAAATTGCCTTATTGTTTGACTATTTTAAAAGTATGATGTCCAGTTCTGTGTGTGTGCTCAGAGGGGTGACCTTGGGATGATCATCATTAGGGGAGGGAGAACTGAGGCATGTAGTAATCTTGCACTGGCTCTACTCAGCTAAAGTAACACAGTAGATGAGAGCAGGGAAAAAGACTAATCGGGAAGACTGGATAAGTCGGTTCTATCTACCCTGCTGAGGATGCAGAGTGGCTGCTAGTCATAGTGTGTTCAGTTTCTAAGCTATATCGCTTCTTATTCGAGACATTTTGTTCACGTCCTTCATTATATTCTACCTCTGAGGTAGATGAACAGGGCTTAATTTGTAGACAGAAAAGAAATGGAACTGCAGGTGGGGTCAGGGCTGGACGTTTTTACATACTTGTTTGTTCCCGGTTTTTCATTTTCATGTTTTATTGCGTTATATTGCATCAGCTGATGCAGGCACAGTTGCTGAAACTTGGTCAAGTCAGGTCTTCAGTAAAGTGTATTAACAGAAGAGCTTTTTGTACGGCCGTGGTCTCGCTCTGCTCCTTCCTTTGGCATTTAGCAATTTAAACAGCTCAATATCATCTTTATATTTTTTGAAAATACACACAAGTCTAATTATGCATTTGCCAGCGAATGTATAATTATTTATTCATATGGGGGACACGCAGATTCGCCAATAAAAATTCACACATCGGATGCAGAGCAGTAGAGTTTTCACTTTACAACTCAACATACAAAAAAGATTCCATTCAAATTAATGGTCTAACATCAGTGACAACACCATCAACTCCCTCCACTGCCAAACATTGTGCGTCATAACGCAAAACCCTGCAAATACATACTCAACACTAGAACCAAGTTGAAGAACTCAACCTGCACCAACCCTACCTATGAAAAATTGGCACTGCAAATATTCTAAAATGCCAGCAACCTCCAGCTGGAAAAAAGAGAATAAGCTGAACTACTATAGATTCCTACACAGAAGCAATATGTTAACAGAATCCCTCATGTCGGCTGCACATGGAAAAACCAGACCATCGCCTAGTAAAGAATAAAATTTCAAATTTAGAAAAAAAATGCCTACAAAAATTGAAATGGAATAACTCCTAAAACAGACACCGAGCTGTGGAACACTAAAGAAAAACAAAAATGCATTTCTTTTTCTACCGAGCTATAAGAAATGCACATTTTCAAAACTGACATTTCATTGCAATGCGTGCCTTTTTTTTTTTTTTTTTTTTTTTTTTTAAATTTTATCTTTATTCAAATATTCATAATATGTAACAAACATGGTTAAAGATATACAGTCAAGTCCACATCATGAGGAGCGCTGCCCTGATATATCAGGAAAATAAACAAGGAAAAATTAACAAATATAATTAGCCAGATTGGATTCCCAATTTATATAAACCCTTAATACTAGGCCAAAAGGAAACAACACTCATACCTTCTCTTTGTTTAACAAAAATGCCTCTAGTTGTTCACACTCAAGAAAAATATATTTAACTGATTGAAATATAACAATACACTTACATGGATACTTTAACAAAAAAGAAGCCCCTAAAGCAATAACTTCAGGCTTTAACAAAAGAAAAGCTTTCCTCCGCTTTTGAGTGGATCTACAAACATCCGGGAATACCTGAATAGGAGTTCCACAGAAATTTTGATCCTTTTTTTGTAAAGTACAAACGCAAAATCATATGATTATCTGCCAAAGACATAAAGGAAACTATCAAAGTAGCTCTATGTTGGATTACATCCGTTGACGACTCCAAAAACTCAAACATTTAAGGTCTCATTCAAAGGAGTATGCCCCACAGGTGAGGAAGCGGTCTCCACGGCAGGACTCTTAGGAATATAATACACAGAAGAAAATTTAATAGCATCCGGATCATCCAACAACAAAACTTCCTTAAAATACTTTGCTAACAAAATATTAGAAGAAAGATAGTGTGTACAGGGAAAATTTAGAAAACGTAGATTTTTTGATCGAATAGAATTCTCCAAATGTTCCAACTGATAGTGAATCGTTAACCTATCTCTAATAGACGAAGACACAGCCGCCTGCACCACGGAGACCCGCCCCCTCCACCTTAGTTAAAGAAGCAGCACATTTACCAATATTAACCTCATGGTCAGAGAGTTTCTGAACTACATCTCTAGAAAATTGAGTGACCTGGGAGAAGGATGACCGCAAAGAACCTTCAATGCGAGCCACTACCTCCCAGACATCACGCAAAGAAATATCATCAGGAGGAACACATGATGTAGCAGAACCCCCCGAGGCCACAAGGTCCAAAGCAACTGGTAACTTAACTTTAAACACATCAGATACTAAAGAAGCGGTTGGGGAGTCTAACAAAGACAAAGTTTGCTTCTCACACACCGGAACTACTTCCGGTTTAGGAACCGATACCAAAGTCACCTCTTGACCGGAGGGGGTAGCTCCCAGCGCATTCAAGGAGACATCGGAGAGGGTACTCACAGACACCGATGACACATCTGCAGGGGACAGTTCATTCTGAGCACTCACCACGTGCCGATCCATGGGGCCCGAAACCTTAACCACAACTGATGGAAAGATCTTCTTCCGTCTCCTGCCCATAAGTTCACACCAACTCCCAGCTCCTCAAGTCTCCGAAGGGGCGGGCCTGCCCCTTTGGTCACGCCCCTTCGGGCACGCGACCATGGGTGCGCGCCCGTGGGTCGCGTTCCGCGATGACTGGCGGATCTTATAGCCGCGTCAAGGGGTGGAAGGGATGGTAAGCACAGCTGATCCTCCTCCACAGCCCGGCACACAGGATTCCAATCAGCGCAGCAGCAGACGCTCCCACCACGCTCCTATGGCCCGCAGATCTTATAGCCGCGTCAAGGGGGGGAAGGGATGGTAAGCACAGCTGATCCCCCTCCACAGCCCGGCACACAGGATTCCAATCAGCGCAGCAGCAGACGCTCCCCGCAATGTGTGCCTTTGAGTCAGTCCTGACTCCTGGCAACCCAGAAGCTCCTGGGTTTTCTTGGCAGTGTCACTGGAAGTAGATTGCCAGGCCTTTCTTCCGAGGCAATGGAGGGTTAAGTGACTTGCCCAAGGCCACAAGGAGTGCTAGCGGGAATCAAACCCTGGTTGCTTGGTTACCAAGCCAGTGTTCTAACCAGTAGGCTACTCCTCCACTCCGACATTTCATTGCAGATGACACAAAATTATTCAAAGTTGTTAAAACGAAAGAGGATTGTGAAAAATTGCAAGAGGACCTTGAAAAATTGGAAGATTGGACTTCCAAATGGCAGATGAAATTTAATGTGGACAAGTGCAAAGTTACACACCTAGGAAAGAACAATCTATACTATGGTTACACGATGCAAGGTACTAACTTAGAAACCACCACCCAGGAAAAAGATTTAGGTGTCATCATGGATAAAGCATTGAAACCCTCCACCTAGTGTGCAGCGGCGGCCAAGAAAGCAAATGGAATGCTAAGAATCATAAGATCGACAAAAGCAGTATATGGAATGGAAGGATATCCCTATGAGGAGAGGCTTAAAAGGATGGGGCTCTTCAACTTGGAAAAAAGATGGCTGAGGGGGGATATGATAGAGGTCTGTAAATTAATGAATGGAGTGAAACGGGTAAACGTGGATCGGTTGTTTATGCCATCAAATGTAGAAAGACTAGAGGGCATGCAATGAAGCTACAATGCAACCCATTTAAGACTAATAAGAAAAAATATTTTTTTCACTCGATGTGTAATTAAACTCTAATTCGTTACTGGAGAATGCAGTAAAAGCTGTTAAGAGTAGCTGGGTTTAAAAAAGGTTTGGAGGAGTTCCTGGAGGAAAGGTCCATAATCCATTATTAAAGAGGACCCGGAGAATCCACTGCTTGCTCCAGGACAAGCACTGTGGAACCTGTGTACCTCTTTTGGGAACCTGCCAGGTACTTGTTGCCTGGATTGGCCACTGTGGGAAACAAGACACTGGGTTTGATGGACCTTGGTCTGACCCAGTAAGGCAGTTCTTATGTTAATCCCCAGTCCCCTTCATCCCCCCTCTAGTATCGCTCATTTTTAAGCCCCAGCACATTATCGACCCATTTCCAGTCGGTCATCGCCAACCTCCCAGCATTAGCCCTCTCCCAGTCCTCTCCACCACCATTCCAGTGCCCCAGCCCCTGGCTTTACCCTACATCAGCCCCCTAGTCCAAGTCATCTCCCCCCCCCCCCTCAACTCTCCAACTAACCACCTTCCCCTCACATTACCCCCGTCAGCTACCTCCTCTTCCTGCAGCCACCGTGAGAGCATGCATTTGCTCACATGGTGGTGCTGCACTGAAGCTTGCTTGCTAGGTAAATTCTTCAACTGTCATGACTGTTTTTTGTTTTTCCTTGTTCTGTGTTTGACAAAATATAACTGAACTCCTCAGATGCGTTAGGAACAGCGATGGAGGCTAAGTAGTGGATGCTGATTGTCTTATTTTCATTGAACAGGATGATGGCTTTGGCCATTTAAACCCAAGATGAGCATGTCATGGCCCGTGGACAGTAGATCTCCAGTTGGTCCACAGTGACGAGGTGTTTCCTGACTTGCAATGGCCAGAGCATATCTCTCCCAGTGCTCCTTGACCGACCGGGGGGGGGGGGGGAGGATTGGTCCTTATCTAGGCCAGGCTCCTAATGTGGCCCTTGGATTCTAAAGTTTGCCCACCCTCCGGGTTTAGATGCTTCTTCCCCTGTAGTGTGGAACATTTTTCTTTGGATTATAAAAAAAAAAAGGCATAATTTTATTTATGTATTTTAACATTTTCTTTTATACCACCATTCGGATTATCAAGGCGGTTTACAAAGAACAGTAACTTGTTATATATAAGAGACGACAGATCAAACATTTGTGTGTTCAGTGGTCGATGACCAGATCTAAGAGAAGTTGACTCTCTTCTCTGGGTTATTGATAATACACATGCAGTGTGTACTGAAATGTAGTTTTTGAGCCTCCTTTCTAGCTTTAACTTATTTTAAAAATCTACATTATAATCTTGCATCAAGCACTGATCAATAGTGTTCATGTGACTAAGGAACACATTTGGAAAACAAAAGACTATTATCTGCTTATTCTATTGCAGCAGACTAATGGTTTGAACCCTAGTCCCAACTGGTTCGTGAGAGATTTTTTTTTTTTACATGAAAGATGACACTGTCCTTAAAATACATCAACTGTTATCAAGCGAATGAGTTTCCCCTCCCCCATTGGTTGTTTAGGGGACTTTCTACAGTTGTAAAACATTTTTTACTTTATTTTCCAGAAGTTTTATAACCGTCTACCAGCAAGCAACTGCAATAAGAATGAAATTAATCACATTTGCAAATATCACAGCAGATTTTCAGCTGAAAGATTCATTAGGTCAAGAGTAGACCCCTCCGAAGATGTAAGTGTCACGCTTGCATTTATGCATTTAAATGTAACTTTTCATTTTTGCCTTCATTTATGAAACATGAGCCATGAGAAGTTTGCCTTTCAGACAGTATAGCTGTTATAAAAAGACACACACACAGCCACTGTACTGTAACACACAGGCCGGTAGAATCTTTGGCTAGAGCCTCGGTAAAAACTGTAAAAAGGTCCATGAAAGCCCCTGTACATAATACTCCTGCTGGAATTCTGCACACAATTCACAAATTTGCACTTTTTGTGCTACTTAATTTAAGATATAATACAGAAATAAAATCACTCAAAACCAATATGCATATTTACTTTGACAAAGAGAGCGTACAGAATGTTGTAGTAATTCGGACATTCTGATGCAGAATTTTGAATTACGTGTGCAGAATTCCAGCAGGAGTAATCCTACCCTTTGGTAATTTTTATAACAGGACACCACGGGTAGTAGGTGCCTATTTGTCTTTATAAAATACTAGCATAAGCGGCAGAGATCATAGCTTAAATTAAGGCATGGGGACTATGAGGGTTATTCTGTGCCACAAATAGTGGGGATGGATGTCCCAACAAGATGTCCATCCACACTCTTCGTGCTCTTCCCGCTGGTGTCTAATTTCCCCGCCGGTTGTACGGGGAGGTTATAGAGGGGTGGAAGCAGGGCAGACGGTGGTTGGTCGTCTGCCTTGGACGTATAGGGCAGATTCCACTGTTGGCCCTGTATGTCCAGGGCTGATGGCTTAGACAGGGAACTTTGAGGTGGAATAAGTTCCCCAGTCTTGCAGGGGACAGTGGCCTGGGGCTCAAAAGAGGCAGCAGGGGGTGGTGGAAATTCTCTGCAGCCTGACCCTGGCCTTGGGAGGCTGGATCGGGGTCGGGCTGCAGGGAAAGCAGGATCAGAATCGCAAACCTAAAGACCAGACTGTACAGAGGGGCTGTACATCTCTGATGGAATGAGCCCCTATGTAAATGCCTGTACCTAAAATGTTCTAGTTTTATAATCCTGCATGCATATTTGGGTGCTCTGCCCTGCATGCCTGCCGGTAAGTACAGGCCATTGGGTGAACATGTGCATTAATGTCCTCTTAGAAAATACCAGCAAAGTATGGGCCCGTTATAGAATAACCTCCTAAGTGTCACATTCTTTCTTTTGACAATACGGAAATGTTCCGTCTTCCATAGCATCTCTAGTTTATTGAAAATACTGAAGGAAAACACTACAGTAAGTGTCCTTTTGAAAGCTGCCTGAGTTATGGCACTAAATCACAAGTTTCCCTTTTATCTCTCAGGTAGAGACCGGAACTTCTCCCATGCCTCTAGTGAGGTATCTCAGCCATCTTTTAGGAGGGTACGTCTGTCTCCAGGCCTGGGCAGTCTTGAGTCACCAGGATTGCTAGCAGGTGGTGCCAGTCATTGCCAAACTAGGATGGGGACGTTGGTGAAATGGGCTGGGACCAGCAGTACATTTCATGAAGGTCACTTCTGGTTACTATCAATCTGAGCCAGATGTGACTTCTAAGGGACATGTTTACTAAACTGTGTTATGCTTTTGCAGCTAGTGTGCCACAAAAGTGCAGATAACAGCGTGTTAGCTGCTAAAGCCGTGCATTATCTTTTGGGGTGTGCACAGCATTTCTTCAGCAGAGAGCACACCAAAGGTGCAGCTAACATCGCCCATTGAGCACCCATGCTGTCTGAAAATCTGATGGTTACCATATTGTACACACACCGACTCTTCACTCTAATCTTGGCCACTCATTCAGATAATGTTCAATCTACAGATAATGCAGCGATTTTTCTGTGCTATAGCATTTTACCCGTGTTAAGCTGTTAATGCGGCAGATAGCACACTAGTGCAGTCAGTAAACATGCCCCTAAGTTAGTCTTCCTTTCTTTTTATGTTGGCTATAATTAATTAATATGGAACTGAAGCTGTTAAAAACATTTTGAGACTTTAATTTTGCTGTGAAGATAATGGGTTTTTTTTGTTTGTTTTCTTCCTCTTCATAGAAGAAATCTTTTATTGCCAGTAAGATCGGCCCTGCTCATAAAAGGAATGCTTCAAAAAATTATGTCTTTGAAGGTACCTGCGCTGTCCGAGTATGCCCACAGGACTCTTGGCAAGAGAGGGATGTGGAAAACAGTACCCCATGTCAGAGTCCGGACTTGCCATGGACGTTGTGAGCTGTTCCAAATTACATAATACAAGGAAGAACGGGTTTCAGACAATAAGGCTTTCTGGAGTCCGTCTCTTACATGTGGGCCAAGTTAACCAGATTTGTGTTCTTAGACTATGCGGCTTTAGCACTTTGTGTCTGCGTGTGTGTACAGTGAAGCTTGTACTTACAGACACATGGTCATTGATTGGATACTCCAAAGTAGTTAAAAAGAAACACATGGAGACCTTATCGGGGCACGCTCAGGCCATTCGGATGTGCAAACTCTGGACGGGCTGGATTTGCAACCATGGGAGCTATACGTTCCCATGGTTGCAGAATCTATGCACTTGGACGGGCTGGACAAGCCCTGATTCTGAGGCCCTGCTGGAGCTCCAGTGCCGTTGTGCCCCATCACCTGGCGCCCGGATGCCCAGCAGGAGCACAGACACCCCAACTCTGGTCCCGTGCTTTGTTACCTGCTGCCCGGCCCTAGGCTGGGGCATCCAGGGCTGGGATCTGGCAGTGGGGCCATACCTCTGCTCCGTACAGGGCTGTAACCTGATCGGCCCTGTATGTCTGGATGTGTCGGCCCACCCTCACTCTGTCCACTCTCAGCCCTAATGCTGCCCCCTCCCTCCCCTGTCCAGAGCTCCCCGCATGTACCAGGCCTTTGTGCGGGGAGCTCTAGGTCCTGAATCGGGTCTCTGAGAATAGTGGGGGTTGGATGTCCATCCCCGCTATTCACTGTTCTGAATCACCCCCATAATGTATTGTGATCATCTGATGGAGATCGTAGTCCTTTGGAAAGGAGACTATTTTCCTCCATAAAAAGATTCATAAGCACATTCTTACATCCATTTCTAAATAAGTAAATTGGTCGTTAAACAAAAATATACAAGAATGGAATTATAACCATCAGTTGTTGGCGCTACAGGAATGGACGGGTTCTACTGCAACACTTTTTAATTTTCTTTTATCCCTACATCTTTTGTACTCTCTATTTGTATTTAGCCATATTTGAGTGGATGTACCTTTTTGAAATTCAAATCATTTTATACATGAAAAATGCAATGCTTTTTTATGTGGAAATCATTGTAATAAAGACTTATCTTTTTATTTTTTCAAATGTTGTTAACGGGCGTGAGTAATTTTTTGTTCTGCTCCGTCTCAGATTCTGCAGTAGTGTGGATTGCCTTGGGAAAAGATATATTAGAAATTGATGTATACACCTAAATGTTTTATAATTAACTGTACACGTGAGCTAGTCACTCGTGTTCAAGCAGGTTACAGCTATAACACAAGAAAATGATCTGCAGCTGAAGGGGAGAGTTCCCCCAAGATCACCATGAGGTCTTTATTAATCTGACTTCTTCTGCCTGTGGCCTTGTTCAGTTTTAATGGTTGCAAGGGATAAATTGTAAAGAATGAATTTCTGGTATTGAAGTTGTTAAAATGTGACTTTTTTATTATCCCAGTTCACATTTTGAACACCAATTTATTTTTCAGAGTAGTTTTCATAATTGGATAAATCTGAGGCAAGAATTTCTGCAGGGCTCTTTACTAGCAGATTGGTGGATGTCATTGATTTAACTTTTGTACTAACTCTTTTTAGGATGAAAGATTTCAGGCTGCACAGATAAACCCTCACTGTGGTGAATAAAGGATCAGCCTCAAAGCTGTTTTACTCCTGTAAAATAAAGTTAAAATTGTAACTCTGCTTTTAGCACAATAATGAAGTACTGTTTGGAGAGAAATTATCCACCCGTAAAATACAGTTCTTGGTGTGTCACCTTTACTCGCGTGCCGGTACCAGTACACTGATATGTGCAGTCTCCGGACTGTAAACACCAGCAGGATGCCAGTGGGCTTACATGATACGGACTCTAGCTCGCATTCTTTGCCCAGCGCTTTTGGTCTGTGCCTGTCTTTCGGTTTCATAGAGCTTTTCCACCAGCTGTTTGTAGTGAATATCCACACGTTTCCTCCTGGCCTCCTGAAAATGAGAAGAGTGTGCAGACCTATGTTAAATTTTGCATTGATAAAAGATCACAGCTCGCTTTGGGGTATGTTTTACTAAAATGCACGGTTAGCTCTCCCTGCCATTAGCGCAGGAGGTGGCATAGACTCGCGCTAATTGTTGGGGCAATGCCAAGCGTGTCGTCCTAAGTTACCATGGAGAGATGTGACTTGCTGAGCTTACTGGCCAGCACATCTAATGCCAGTCACCACGGAGGCAGTAAATACATCCGTGCCAATCGGCAACAATTCTGGTCAGTGGGTGCTAATCACAGTGTACTGTCAATACCCACACTCTGCCATTGCCCTGCCCAGTCGCCGCCCCTCCCTGCACTAACATTTAGCATGGGACTCTTGCCGCACTGTCTCACGCGGTCAGCGTGGCATGCTAATCGTTAACAGGGCTAGTATAATACATTTATGTTCTTCCTATACAGCTAGTACTGATGATCACATTAGATGGGGGGAAGTACAGTGTCTTGTGTTCGCCAGTAACATACCTGAGCTTGAGTCTCCTTCATCCGATCTGCTACGCATTTCTGGAACTCCCTCTGGTCAAGCTTCTGCCTGATGCGCTGCAGGTGAGTCTGCCTACGCTGCTCTTTCCGCTTGTCCTCTTCGGCCAGGCTCTGACGCTGAAGGCTTCTTTGCAGCTGCGCCTGCTGTTTTGCTTTCAGTATGCGATCCTCCTTCCCTGCTCTCTCTCTTGTCTTTGTTTCTTCTTTCTGCAGTTGTTGTAAGATCATCTTCCTGAAAAAAACAGAATTCATTGATGCTTGGAGAGTTTAGTCTGCTTTTTTTGAGAGCACAAAACTGTAATAGCACAAGAGAATCCCACCTTGCTTGCTGTTTGAGCTCGACTAAGGCACTTAATCTCTCGCTATGTACTAGAGTCCTACCCAAAACGCACCTTCGTTGCTTGGAGCATGAAATAATTACAAACTTGATCATCCCTTACAAGTGCTACCCCCCCTTTTTTTTCATTTCATATTCCACTCATGTCTGTTACTGCCCTGGAAGACGCCTGAAGGCAATCCATGTTTGCAACTACAGAGTATCATCTATGTTCCTATTATACAGAGATGACAATCCCTGCTGAAAAAGGCTTCAGTAGTCGTCTTGCTTTAATAACTCATCATCCGATAGTTTGTAGCTGTTCAAGTTTGTACAGGTAATGGCAGGGTGACTGTCATTACAGACCAGAATGTAGATCCTAAGCTCCGCCCCCCGGTCAGACCCGTGCAATACCTGTGATGCTCCTGAGTGTTGGCATACTGCTGTTCCGCCTCCTCCTCGCGTTTCCTCTCCCGCTCCCGTTGCTGCAGCTTAGCTTTGCGTTGCTGCTCTATTAACGCTTGTTCCCATTGGAAGTGTTCCCTTTCATTTTCTCCTAGCCTCTCGTGTACGGGGGGAGCTTGCGACTACAAGAGACACATTTTAAAATAAGCACTATTACTAGTTGGGTTTCGACAGGTCACTGCTCATCTTTTCATTCCCTAAATTGCTTTGCTCTTTTGCTTTTCCAATTTTTTTTCTGGTTATGTAAAGAAACTTATTCAGGGTGGCATGGAAACAACTGTGTTATGGTGTGACATGCAACTTAACCCACCTTATCTACTGCAAAGCGTCACCTACGTCCCGTGTGGAATTCCATGAGCTTAAGGAGTCTCTGGATCCTTTCAGTTTAGAGTAGAATTTGATGACTGCCTATGAGACATACAAAGGTTTCCTGTATTCTGCAGGGAGGTCCTGCCCTGTCTAAAAGCTGAATGAAATGTGTGCAAGTCTGATGATGATCTAGCACCTGAGATGCTTGTAAGCACTGTAAATTTAAAAGAGAAATAACTAACTCTCAAGACAATTCTTTTGATGTCTGTTTGCTAGCTGCTTAAAACTAATTTATTTCCTACAAAAGGATTGCAATCCTTTGATATTTTAGCTGCGTAGATGATGTTTTCCCTGCCTTGTGCCTTGAAACGTTGGACGGCTGTTGTGAAGGATTTAGATGGGGTTGCCTCAATGTAACCTGTCTGCTTTTGGTGTAGGAGACCGGAGCAGTGGTATAGACCGCAGATCCTGAAGAAGCAGGGATTGGAGAGAAAATGGATAGGTCTTGCCTTCCTATAAAGAGAGGAGCTTTGAGGAGCTAGCAGAAAGAGGTGGATAAAGCTAGGAAAGGGTTTTATACCCTTATGGGTTGGAATGCTTTCAGCTGCCCTCAAAAACGGTTCAGTGGTCTAGAACCTGACAATTAAAATCTAGGACCTGGGTGGGGGTGTTCCTCGTCATTTGCTGGTTCTGAGTGGCTACTGGCATAATACAATTGATCAGTTACAAGCAGAATTAGGGGTTTGGGAGCCACTCCATAGTGAGGTGTAGAAGGAGACAGAAGTGACTTGGACTTCATTTCTACCTGTTACTATCGAGCAGTTGTGTTTAGTACTGGGGGAAGTCGAGTTCTCCTAGGACGAGCAGGATGAAGTCATCCACACCAGGTGGCGTCATCCGACGGCGCCGAAGACGGAAGTAGTCTCTCTCTCTCTAGCCCAGAAGGGTTTACCTTCTGGGCATGCATCAACTGGCCCTACCCCTAGGCCCGCCCCTAGCCAGCCACTTTTGCCTCTTCCGCCTTGCCAGCAAGACGGACCTCTACTCTCTCCTTCAAACTGATCTTCAATCAACATGCCTGGAAAACAGCACAAACCGGGTTTTAAAAAATGCCCCGGCTGTTCCAGGAAGATGAACGCGACTGACCTGCATGATCGTTGCCTGGTTATCTCCCATCAGGTAGAAGATTGTGCACACTGCGCCCGCATGTCCCCTAGAGCCTTAAAATCTAGGAGGAATGCGCTCCGGGAACTGTTCCCTGCATCTCTGCCCTCCGGAGCTCCTAGCAGTGCCTTGCTCCCTGCCTGCTCCTCCGGCCTTGCAGCCTCTTCTGATGCCTGCTCAGACCCTGCCGATGCCTCCTGCTGCTGCGATAGCCCCGGGTGTGCCGGTTCTGACCTCCTCCCATGGCGACTCAGATCCTGGCTCCTCAGACAACTGGCTCACTGAAGCCCCGTCCTTCCACGAGGCTCCCATGGCGGCGGCCATCTTTAGTGATGTCAGCTTTGCAAGCCCCACCCACCGCGGCGCCATTGGCAGGCGCCAGGAGAAGCGTCATTCATCACGGCACTGGCACCACCATCGGAGATCCCGCTCGGCACGGAGGCGCTGGCGCTACCCGCACCGTGATCACAGGGCCATCTCCCGATCCAGCAGCAGCAGCTCCAGCGGCTCTGACAGCCACTGGAGCCTACGAAAGCAGCGCCATCATCGACGCAGGAGCCATCGCCACTTGCACACTCTGGCCACTTCCTGGGACAGCGATTCCCACGATGAAGCTGCCTACTCACCGGACAGGTATGACTCTCCAGACTACCTTAGTCGGGCTCTCATTCCGGCGACCCCCCCCCCTTCTCTGCCTGGATCTCCTGTGGCTCCAAGGGCAGTCCAACCACCCTGTCTTCTCCCTGAGCCTGCCACCACTACTCCTGTAGCCATGGAAGCCCCTGCTCAACTTCTGTCCCTCCTCACCAGTCTCTTTGAGCAGTGGACCCGCTCTTCAGCAGCACCAGCAGCGGGGGCCCTCCCAGAAACCCTCAGTGAACTTGCGGATGCCCCTGCACACCCCACCCCTGATCCTGCAACGGACCCCGGCTCCACTGCCATCCCTTCACAGGAACCCCAACTCCCTCAAGACGACACAGAGAGCAACTCCGCGGCCTCCATGGAGCCCTCAGAAAAAGCTGGCCAACAGCCTGCGGACTGCCCTGGTAACCCAGAGGATCTGTCATATCCCAAATTCCTTGGTAAGGTAGCCAAGGCCCTGTGCCTCCCCAGCGTTTCCCCTATCGTTGACCAGCGCCCGAAAACTTAAGCCACCAGAAAATTTCTTGAAGTCCCACGTTCCTCTGCGCACCTTCCTGTTCACCCTCTACTGAATAACAATTTACTATCCATATGGCAGAACCCCTCTTCTGGGACCCCGACATCAAGGAAGTTGGATGCAAAATATCAAGTCCAACCTTCTCCTGGATTCGATAAGACGCAACTTCCCCACCACTCCATAGTTGTGGAATCCGCTCTCAAACGAATGAAATCAGCACGGACACAATCCAACTTTCCGCCTGGCAAAGACTTAAGGCTACTCGATGAAGTTGGAAGAAAGACTTTCCAAGAGTCCATGCTGTGCGCTAGAGTCACCGCCCACCAACTGCAGCATGCCCTATATCATGACACCCTCATGGAAAAATTAAAAATGACCATTTCCACATACAGCCAGGAGACACAAGCCGCCGCTTCAGCTACCCTCCTCGACCTGCAAGAATGCACTAAACATCAGGTGCGGGCAGCGTTTGACGCCTTTGATGCGGCGGCCCGCACTGCGGCCACCTCCATCTCCGCTCGACGCCTAGCCTGGCTCAGAGCCTCAGGCCTACGGGAAGACACGCACGAGCGCATTGCTGATGCCCCCTGCACGGGGGATATTCTGTTTGGAGATAAAGTTAACGACACCGTCAACGCCATGAAGGACCGTTGCATGACACTCCAAACTCTCGCAGACGACGGTCTAGAATGGCCTGTCCGCAAGACCTCCTACCAGCATAAACCTTTCTCTTTCTCATCTTCCAAGTGGCAGTACGGATCCTACCGAAAGTGGCCGCAGCCCCACTACAAGCAACCATCACACTCCTCCCACGCTTCCTACAAGCAAAAGCCTCATCAGCGTGAAAGGAGGCAGCAAAAGCCAGCTCAGCCGGCATCGGGGAGAAACAACCAGACCTTTTGACGGGAGGACTGGGGCCAACCCCCCCCCCCACGGGAGGTCACTTGGCCAGGTTCCTTCAACATTGGAAATCCATTACTACAGACCAGTGGGTACTTTCAATCATTGCCAAAGGGTACCAGATAAAGTTCCTATCACCACCCGTACAGCGAGCGACTCCACGATGCAAACAATCCACCTCCCCCCCTGGAAGCGGTGATCTTGGCCCTCCTAGCCTCCAACGCAATAGAGCCGGTCCCGGATGTGGAGATCAACACTGGATTCTACTCCAGATACTTTCTTACTCCCAAGAAGTCTGGCGGCATGCGGCCCATCCTCGATCTACGCAAACTCAATCTATTCATCGTCAAGGAAAAGTTCAGGATGCACTCCCTCGGGACCATCCTCCCCCTTATATAACCAAAGGAGTGGCTCACATCCCTGGATCTCATGGACGCGTACACACACGTTCCCATACACAGGGCTCACAGGAAATATCTACGCTTCCAAGCCGCCGGGAGACACTTCCAATACAAGGTTCTTCTGTTTGGCCTGTCCCCTGCACCACGAGTGTTTACGAAATGCGTGGCAGTGGCAACAGCACACCTTCGCAAACAAGGAAACTCTGTTTTTCCCTATCTGGACGACTGGCTTATCTCTGCTCCTTCCTTCAGAGAGGCCAAGCGCGCAACCCAAACAACCATCTCCCTGCTGACATCCTTGGGTTTTCTGGTGAATTACCCAAAATCGCACCTCAGCCCCTCCCAGCGGATGGAGTTCATCAGAGCACTCGTAGACACCTCTCGCTCCATGGCCTTCCTTCCCTGATCAAGGAGGAATACCATCAGGGAACTGGCATGCATAGTACAAATGCAATAGTCGTCCTCAGCAGAAGCCCTCCTGCGCCTCCTAGGACACATGGCGTCAGCCACCCAAACGGTACCATTAGTGAAGCTCCACATGCGCTGCCTTCAGTGGCACCTGCGAACAGTCTGGTCTCAGCACTCACAGTCTCTGGAGACCATCATTCCCCTGGACAAGACAGTGTTGACCTCACTCCGTTGGTGGACCCTCAAAAAGAATCTAGCATGCGGGAGACCTCTCTCCCAACCACCACATCAACTAACCATCACCACAGATGCATCACCTGTGGGCTGGGGGGCACACTGCCTCCACCTGTGGACACAGGGCGTCTGGTCACCCCAGGAGCGGCAGTACCACATAAACCTCCTCGAGCTCAGAGCCATGAGATATGCACTGGAGGCCTTCCAGGACTTGATCTCGGACAAGGCAGTTCTGCTGAAAACAGACAATCAAGTGGCAATGTTCTACATCAACAAGCAGGGTGGGACGGGATCACGACCCCTTTGCAGAGAAGCCCTGCGGATATGGGCGTTCGCGTCTGCTCACCTCTGCATGCTCCAAGCCTCCTACCTTCCCGGCCTTCAGAACCAATTGGCCAACAAGCTGAGTCGACAACTCAACCCACACAAGTGGTCCCTGAAGCCTCAGGTGGCCCTCCGTCTCTTCCAAGTCTGGGGCTACCCTGCAATCGACCTCTTCGCCACGGAGAACAACACGAAGTGCAAAATCTTTTGCTCAAAACGCCCCTCTGCTTGGAACCATGCAGCGGATGCATTCAACGTGCCCTGGGGGGGTCTCTAGTGTACGCCTTCCCTCCCGTGCCGCTGATTTCCAGGACCGTCCAACGAATCATCTCCGACAGAGCTCAAGCCATCCTGATAGCCCCATATTGGCCCCGTCAGGGATGGTTTTCACTTTTCTACCGACTATAGGTGTGCCCCCCGATACGCCTACCTCTGAGTCCGGATCTGGTCTCGCAGGACGAAGGGAACACTCTCCACCCCAACCTTCGAACCCTTGCTCTTACGGCCTGGAGGCTGAGCGATAGCCCTTTCCCCTTTCCCCTTTCCATCTTCCACAGGAGGTCGAATAGGTGATACTCGCCTCACGTCGGCCATCGACCAGAAAAGCCTACAGCCTCAAGTGGCGACGCTTCACCGCCTGGTGCACTGCTCAGGGAGTGGCCCCCTTCTCCTGCCCCATACTGACAATCCTGCAGTACCTAACCTCCCTGTCCCAGCAGGGACTGCAGACACAATCCATCCGGGTCCACCTGGCAGCCATCGCAGCCTTCCACGAGCGCTCAGGGGACGGGTCCATTGCACAGCTACCCATTGTGGGCTGGTTTGAGGGGTCTGTCCAACCTGCATCCCCCAGTCAGAAGACTGGTGCCCCTCTGGGATCTTAATGCGGTCCTCAACCAACTCATGTTACCCCCCTTCGAATCCATGCAATCAACCGACAGCAAGTTCGTCTCCTGGAAAACAGTGTTCCTGGTGGCCATCACCTCAGCCCGGAGGATCAGCGAGCTACAAGCACTGGTGGCACACCCACCCTACACGCAGCTGTCCGAGCACCGGGCCACCCTCCGGACACACCCGAAATTTGTTCTGAAGGTGGCCTCCGCCTTCCACATTAACCAAACTATTGAGCTCCCCACCTTTCACCCGGAGCCCCACTCTTCCCCGGAGGAAGAACGCTTGCACAAGCTTGACTGCGTCCGTGCCTTGAGAATCTACCTCCTCCGGACGGCCGCGCAAAGGCAGAGCACGCAACTCTTTGTTTCTTATGACCATAACAAACCTGGTCGCCCGGTCCCCAAGCGCACTCTGTCCCTCTGGATTACTGCATGTATCTCCTTCTGCTTGAACCAGGCCGGCTCCGGACCCTGACCACCAGTGAACGCACACCAGCTGAGGGCGCTCGCAAGCTCTATCGCCAACCTACGAGCGGTACCGGTCCCCGACATCTGCAAAGCAGCCACCTGGTCCTCCGTCCAGACTTTCCAAAGACACTACTGCCTAGACTGGCAAGCAGGTTCTTTCAGGAGGGTGCCCCCACTGGACCTTGAACTAATACCTCATATACTTGAAATTGATGCTAAGAACCTTCTACTCACCCAGTAAGGGTCTAGTAAGATCAAGATGCGCTGAACTCTTGCGCCTAGTACGAAAGAGGTTGAAAATGCTCCTGTCTTTCACCTGTTAAGGGTTATTTGCACACGTGATGTTTTTGTTACACATGCTTTACTACCTGTTTACACATGTTACTGCCTGCTTGCACATGTTACTGCCTATCGCACATGTTTACTACCTGTTGGCACATATCCCCGTGCACCTGTTCACTGATGATCTGATTACACCTGTGCACGTTCAGCCGGTCATTTGACCTGCTGGAATAAACAGTATTGTTGCCTACCTCTCAGTGTGACTTCCTGAACCTTCCTGTCTGGGTCCTTCCACCCCAACAATTCTCTGCTAGGGAGGCACCTGGTGTGGATGACTTCATCCTGCTTGTCCTAGGAGAAATCGGGGTTACTTACCTGTAATGGGAGTTCTCTGTGGACTGCAGGATAAGTCATCCACACTTCCCGCCCTCCTCCCCTGTAAGGACCCCGACAGGTCAAGGCCCTATCGCCCCTAGTCTCTGACTCAGCTCGGGACACAGTGGCTGGCTAGGGGCGGGCCTAGGGGTAGGGCCAGTTGATGCATGCCCAGACGCCACCTGGTGTGGATGACTTATCCTGCTGTCCATGGAGAACTCCCGTTACAGGTAAGTAACCCCCATTTCCTTTCACTGTGCTTTGGATATTTGACTTGTAGGGGTAATTAAGGAGGGTTGTTCACAGTTTGCAAGTTGTCTTTTGGAGGTGATTGAGTCGTTAAAGAAGGCTGTAATAGTTCCTTCAGCTTTGAGAAGATTGACTCTGATTCTGAGGCCTATCCTGAAGAAAGCACTTCTGGAGGCGTTATGCCAGCTTCTCACTTTTTTGGCTACAGTATTGGAGGCTGTGGTAGTCCCAGCAATTGTGGGAATTCTTAGATTCTTTTGACCTTTTGCATGTCGTTCAGTTTGGACTCGTACAGGTCTCCCTTTTGGCCAGACTGCATCATGGTATAGACCAGCGGATATCATATTTGATAGTCTCACTTGACATCTCACCTGCTTTTGACACACTTAAGTCACACTATTACTTGGTCAGTTGCAGAGGACGGGAAGTGGTGGATCTGTTATGGACTGTTTTTAATAAAAGGGCTTGTCTACAGCAGGTGAGATAAGAAATGCCATAATGGGTCAGACCAAGGTGCATCAAGCCCAGTATCCTTTCTTTATCTTTATTTAGTTAGTTGTTATATCACTTAAATCAAAACATAAAAGCAGTGTAAAATAAACAAAATGACTACCTATAACAGGAAGAAAAGAATGCCATTAATTAATAGGACAGCAGAAGGAGAGAGATAGAAAGAAAGAAAGAAACAAATACTTAAAGGGGAATGTGTGGGAGGTTGAAAGCTAGCTGAAACAGATGGGTCTTGGTCAGCTTTGAAATTGTAAAGGAGGATTCTGACCAAAGGCTGAGAGGAAGGCGGCAAGGAAGAAGAAAGCAGCGGAACAGGTGCATTCGCGATCTGCCTGGGTAGGGAAGGGGAGTACCAGATGATAATTATGGACAGAACAGAGGAGGCGGTGAGGGGTGTGATGATGAAGGTCTGCAAGATGTTGAGGCGTGGATGGTTCAGTGCATAAAAATAAGATCCTGAAGCCCACCGGCAGCCAGTGGAGGCGGGCATGAAGGGGAGTGACATGTTCATAGCAGGAAGACGAGGTGAGAATACGGGCCGTGGTATTTTGTAATAGATGGAGTTGGGAGTGTAGAAGGCCAGCAGTTGCCAATCCAGGTCACAAATACCTGGCAGGTTCCCAAAAAGGCACACAAGTTCTACAATGATTTCCTGGGACCTCTTTAATAATGGTTTATGAACCTTTCCTCCAGGAACTTGTCCAAACCCTTTTTTTTTTAAACCCACCTATACGAACAACTTTTACTACATCCTCTAGTAACGAATCCCAGAGTTTGATTATGCATTGAGTGAAAACATATTTTCTCCTATTAGTCTTAAAAGGGTTACATTGTAGCTTCATTGCATGTTCTCTAGTCTTTCTACTTTTTGATGGCGTAAACAACTAATCTATGTTAACCCATTACACTCCATTCATTAATTTATAGACCTCTATCATATCTCCCCTTTAGCCATCGCTTTTCCAAGTTGAAGAGCCCTAACCTTTTAAGCCTTTCCTCAGAGGAGTATCCTTCCATCCCCTTTACCATTTTGGTGGCTCTTCTCTGTACCTTTTCTAAATCTGCTAAATCCTTTTTAAGATACGGCGACTAGAACTGAACACAGTATTCAAGGTGTGATCGCACCATGGAACGACACAGAGGCATTATAATATCCTTGGTTTTATTCTCCATTCCTTTCCCTATGAGTCCTAACATAAGAACATAAGATATGCCATACTGGGTCAGACCAATGTCCATCAAGCCCAGTATTCTGTTTCCAACAGTGGCCAATCTAGGTCATATGTACCTAGCAGTTTCCCCAAGGGACTCAGGTTCCACAATGCTTGTATTGGTTCAAGCATTGATATCCTGGGACCCTTCTTAATTCCTAGCATTCTATTTGCTTTCTTGGCCACTGCTGTACAGTGGGCGGAGAGTTTCAATGTATTATCCACAATGATGCCTTAATCGTTTTCCTGGGTGGTGATTTCTAAGGTGGTACCTTGCATCGTGTAACCAAAGTTTGGGGTCGTCTTTTCTAGGTGCATAACTTTGCACTTGTCCACATTACATCTCATCTGCCATTTAGACGTCGAGCCTTCCAATTTATCAAGGTCCTCTTGCAATTTTTCACAATCCTCTTGGGTTTTAACAACTTTGAATAATTTTGTCTTATCTGTAAATTTGATCACCTTGCTCATTATTCTCATTTGCAGGTCATTTATGAATATGTTAAAAAGCAGCGGACCTGTATGGCTGAGTCCTGGAGTGCAGGTGTTTCCGGAGCTCGTTGGTGTGCTGTGTGTGGGGCCTGACAGCTGGAGTGTGCACTGACTCGCCCCTCCCCCCCGCATCTATTTTGAACAGCTATCTGGCACTGGACTATCTGCGGGGTCCTTGAGGGCTTTATGTTCTGCCCTACGGCCCTCTGGACCATGGCCAAAGGGGCAGGACACGCCCCTTTGGCGTCTGTCGGAGTTTTGTAAAGCATACCTTTCTTTTCGTGGTAACAGTGGTTTTGAGTTAAGTGTTTGGTTTGTTTGTTGATGGAGATTATGGGGAAACGAAAGGTTAAAAAGCCGACGGATGACAAGGGTTCAGTGAATACAGGGAATGGTAAGGTATTTGGGCCTCTTGACAAACATTTCTTAACTCTGCCTGAATTGGGTTCTCCCACTGAAGGGGTGTCCTTGAGCTCCATGGAGCAGACGACTCCTCTTCCTCGGATCTCTCCTAATTTGGTAAGTGATGTTGTTAAGGTTTTTTTGCCCCCCTTATTCCCCGACTCCATTGCCTAAACCCATGGTGGTTCCTGCTAAAGCACAAACCTCGATTTTTCTGCCTGAGGAGATTACTCTGAAAGATCTATGGACTGCTATTGTTAATGGTGTCTACATCATTTGATTCTTTATGGGGTATGTTTACTAATCTGCGGTAATCGTGAATAACGCGTGTTATGTAATGTTAACGATTGTAAGCGCAGCATAACGCGTGTTATGCTGCGCTTACGATCGTTAGCGCATCATAACGTGCGTTATGTAACGTTAACGATCGTAATGCCCCGCGGCGCGGTAAAACATCGCAGAAGTTGGAGAGAGGGCGGAGAGAAGGGGTCAGTGGGTGGAGAGTGGGCAGGGAGAGGCTCCCCTCACACTAACGCGCTGATTTTCAGGGCTGAATTCCAATACAAATGAAAACCTGCCGTTAAAGGCACATTACATGGGAGAGAAACCATTTCAGTGTCAGCAATGTACAGTCCAGGCAGGGAAACCAAAACAAAGTGATAAGTGTGATACATGTGCACAGAACAGAAGGGCACAGAAACACTGAAAATGACCCCAACAAACTGGAAAAAACAATAACCATGCTGGCCAATAGTGGTATCAATGAGAAACATCAACCCCTGCGCCCCCCCCCTCCCCGAGTAAGCTCCATAGAACAGATATAAATCGTGGAAGGGTCTACACTCCGTCCCCATACAAGGTGAATGAGCCCACAGTGAAATAGCGCTGCTCAGGGTTTTCCCCACCATCGGACAGGGTTCCTATGGCGTGCACATGTCCCGCAACATTAGGGTGGGCATGTCGGAACGGCAACTGGACAGATGCCGGAGAAGGGGAGAAGGGGATACAGAGGGCCGCAGGCGGCACATGCTGTGGTGGAGCTGGGCCACAGTGCGGACTAGGGTGATGCCTAGGTGGCCCATACGAATGCTGAAACAGCGGAGCAGCCAGACAGTAACTGCTGAAGGCCCAACATGGGCATGAGTGTGTTTCCCAAAGTGTCACAGGGGATAGTACCCAACAGCTACCCCCAAGGGCATGGAACATTGGCAGGTGGGGCTGGGGGGGAGCGTGGATGTCGATGCAGGCACCCCTACCCCAGAACCTGCACCATAGGCAGCCGCCTACCTGCACACTGGATGGCCTGAGACTGTGCACCACCAGCTCCACCAGCAGAAGGGCATGTCAGCATGGTGGCTGAGGGATACTGGTGGTGGAGGGGGCAGTGGCAGCTGGCCAGAGCAGACCGTGGCTTAGCCCTGTGTAGGTGGGTGCCATGCACTGCAACAGACAGGCCCTGTCTGACCAACAGTCATGGTATCACCAGGGAATGCACCATCTCTGTGATAACATGGTGGTGCAGTGCACAAAACCAGTGTATTCAGGAGCAGAAGGTCACAGGTTCAAGTCCCAGCTGTGGTTTCCGCCAACCCAGTCCTCATATTTTACCCACTACTATAACGTGCTAATACAGACAGAACCTTTCTTGCAGATGATGTAAACATGCCCAAAACACCTACATTTTACCCTACAGAGCACAGACACCATAAACATGCACATTACCTAGAGCAGAGCCTCCCACATGCAGTCCTGGAGGGCCAAACACCATTCCGGTTCCATGCTGCCTCTGATAAAGATGCCTGTGCTGCATTTCTATGCGCCACCCCCATGGTATGCAGATGTATCTCATGCATATTCATGAGGGACAGCATGAAAACCCAAACAGTGTTTGGCACCGCAGGACTGGAGTTGGGAACCTCTGCCGTAAAGCAGCAGCCAACAGGGGCAGACACACCCGCACCCGCCCCCGCCCCCACAGGCCCCATTATCCAAAGCCTCCTGGAGAGGCAGGACTCTGGGCTCTGCGTGCATCTCCCAATACTAGCACTTGCATACCTTAGTAATGCCACCCTAAACCTGGGAATATGGTACACATCTTTAAAGAGGTTGCTATGATTACTGGCAGATAGCAAGTCCTAGGTTAAGTACAATTTTCTGAGTGAGCTGCATCATAGCAACCTTTCTGATGTCTGTGGAGTGTGCTACAGGTCTTGTGTCTGACAGTGTTTACCAACCTGGGGAGTGACTCCTACAGTATTGCGTACCATAGCCATGCCTGCACTGTGCCCAGGACTTGTGTGGTGACCTGGGCTTCCCAACACCTCTATAGTTGCACAATGCTGGCATAGGTGTGGGGAGTGTGTGTCTGTCTATCCAGTGTGTGGTGGCTGCCAACACCCTCCACAGCCCACACTGCTAGCACTGTTGCCAGTATTGGCCTGCCAATGTGCATAATGAGGAGCAAGGTACTGTGGGAATAGCCTGGATAGGGTGGCCTGGCCTGGATGCATCTGCACACAGCATAGGGCAATGGCAATTGTAGTGCCTGGCCACCACCTGCACGGACAGGGTGGCCATAGCATGTCCTGCTGGGAAGTCACTCTCACCCTGACTGAGCAGTGACCATGGCATGGCTAGGTTCCCCCATAGTGCTTTATACTATTTCTCTCGTGATATTTATGGGTTTCCTTTTGGGGCCCTATCACTGACTTATCTGCTTGGTGTGTATGCTTGACATCCCCGTTCTGGGTACATGCATCTCCTCCAGGACCATGCACTATGGACTAGCTGGCGGACTGTCTGCAGCTAGTATGTGTCTTGCTGGAACACCTTGTAGGGTGCAGCGGCTGGAGGCTTGCTGCTGGAGAATATCAGATAATGGTGGGGGGCAGCTGAGCATTTCCAGGCCTGCCATCTGTCTGCTATTGCGTTAGAGATGTGTACCGCTCTGTCTGTTCCCCAGCAGGACAGGGGTTGCTGGTCCCCTCTACTGCTGCCATTGCAGGGAGGTAGACTGTGGATCTATTGGTGGGTGATCCTGTTTCCCACCCTGAGCCCCAGAGGGTGGGTTGTGCGGTGGTACATGATCTGCCCATGGGTCCATACACCCCCCCCCCTTCACCTACAGCAGGTAACCATGGCACCAACACAGGATATGCACTATTCTGGGTGCATCATCGCCCATAGGGACTAGACATGACCGGGACATACAGCAGGGCACAGATGTATCCTAGGTGTGTCTAACGGAACTACCTATCACACACTGATGGGGACCTGCAGCATGGCGTAGTTCAGCCATGAATGGTGTTGTGGACCTGGTGCTGGGCGCCCCACCTCAAGCTTAGGGTGGGCACAGTACCCGCACAATGTGACTGTCTGTGGCTACTCTGTGGCAGTACCACACACGGTCTGTTCCCCCTACCTGGCCGAGGTGCTGTGGGGTGCATACCCAATCTTGTGCCCATCTCTCGACTGCTGATTAGCATGTGCAGTGCATCATGGGTACGGGTGGGTTAACCCTATCCTGGTAACCACAGCATACAGTTTGTGTGGTGACGTGCAGTCCTGCAGCCAGCCAGGGCTTTGTTCACAGCCTTATAAGGTGTCCTATAGGGGACATTATAGGGTGCCTTGGCGGACAGTACACTTTATAATGTGCCCTATGGAGTGCGTTATGGGGTGCCTTATGCGGCACCTTAGGTTATGCCACCGTGAGGGTGTGTTTGCTGGCAGCACAAATTAAAATACATGTCAAATGCCTCACCAATCACAACTTAAATGTAAAGGGTGCTGCCTCAGTCAGCCTTATACATTAGGCCCACTGGGGAATCGAACCCATGACCCCTGTACCATCCGTCAGTGTTGTAACCATTATGCTACAGCTCTGTTGCTGTGATTGTATGCCCGCGCGCCTTCTTAAGATTAACGAGCGGTAACGTGCCCTGTAGCGCTCGTTCATTTATGGCGCCTTGTAACGCGCATTCTCGGCAACAATGTACCGCCCATGTCCTTATTTGGGATTTCTGTCTCTGACGCGGCTCCTAACGTGAATCGCACTAACGCAGTTTAGTAAACATACCCCTATGTGTTTATATGCAGCAGTCTAACCGGAGGTTTGCTGAGGTAGATGCTCAGTTAACTGAGGTGGTTAGTACAATTTCTACAATGAATAAGCAGCTTTTGTAATTACAGCACTTTGGTTCTGGTTCTATTAAAGATTCCTTAACGATTCAGTATAAGTTGGAATCATTGGAGAACAGCGCTAGGGTGCTGAATCTCAGGGGGTTTTTAAACTTTCCTGTCATCGTTGCTTTCTCCTCAGATGTTGCTTGACAAGTATTTTCATGAAGTTTTTGCTTTTTGTTGATAAAATTGCTGTACAATCTTGTTATATTCCAGCGGGGAAATGTCAGGTTGATAAAGTTGAAGGTGGGTTGGATGTCATTTCTATTGATAGTGGTTAGGATTTAACTAACATTTTGGAAGATTCATCTGATAGAATTGAAAAAAGGGCCACTTTGTTGGTTTCTTTTCTTTCTTCTCTTTATTTTTAAAGTAGGCTTTCAAAACCCGAGTTTTATCTGTAGAACTTGTTTTGTGGTTATAAACTTTACATATTTCCTAATGTTTCTAAGTCTACCCAAGTTTGGAGGAAGGGGTTTCTTGTATTGAAGTCTAGAGTAATTGGGCTGGGTGCTACTTTTTTCTTAAGATTTCCATGTAAATGTATTATTGTTTTTCAGAGTTGTACTTATGTATTTTCTGATGTTGCTGAATTAGAAAGTTTTTTTGTCTGATAGGAAGGGATGAAGTTGATCTGCTTTTTTTTTTTTTTTTTTGTGCAAGCCTGCTAACTTTGGAGGTATATTACCTCTTAATTTCTTAGTTTTTCTTTTTGTAATTAATTGGGGTGTCAGTTCACCATTATGTGGGCTATTGCTGTCCATTAATGTGTGTTCATTTGGAAAATGTATTACTGGTTTTGATATCTGTTTCCTGAGAGAAAGGCATTACTCGTTCTGTTTATGTGTAGATTTTTGTATTAAATCTACAATAATCATTTTGATGCTAAAAAGCAGTGGGCCCAGCACAGATCCCTGCCGTACTCCACTATTCACCTTTCTCCATTGGGAAAAATTGGCCATTTAGCCCTATTCTCTGCTTTCTATCTTTTAACCACAATACTACACTGCCTGGATTCCCAGATGAGACAAAACTTTGCAACAACGTGGACTCCCCTGAGGGAGTGGATAACAGGAGGAAAGTTCTGCAAAAGCTGGAAGAATGGTCTAATGCTTGGCCGTTAAGATTTAATGTGACGAAGTGCAGTGTCATGCACTTGGGAAGCAGAAATCCAAGGGAATTGTATGAGAGAGGGGGCGATAGGTTAGTGTGCATGGACCAGGAGAAGGACCTCAGAGTAATTGTTTCTGAGTATCTCAAAGTGGCAAAACATTGTGATAAGGCGGTGGCCAAAGCCAGGAGGATGCTGGGCTGCATACAGGGAGGAATTACCAGCAGAAAGGAGGAGGTGCTAATGCCACTGTACAAGTTGTTGGTGAGGCCTCACTTGGAATACTGTGTTCAGTTTTGGAGACCATATCTTGCAAAGATATAGAAAGACTGGAAACGGTTCAGAGGAAGGAGACCAAAATGATTTGGAGCCTGCGCCAGAACATGTATGAGAAGAAACTTGAAGACCTAAATATGTATATACTAGAGGAGAGGAGGGACAGGGGAGATACGATACAGACCTTTAAATATTTAAAAAGTATTAATGAACGAATAAACCTTTTTCAAAGATGGGGAAGCTGTAAAACTAGAGGGCATAACATGAAGCCGCAAGGGGGTAAACTCAACGGTAACGTCAGGAAATACTTTTTCACTGAAAGGGTAGTGGATGCTTGGAATGCCTTTTCAATGGAAGTGGTGGGAGCAAATATAGTGATAGAATTCAAATTGGCATGGGACAGACATAGTGGATCCCTTTATAGCAACAGGATAAAATCAAAATAAACTTAATTATAATTTATATCTCACAAATAGGGGTGACCTGCAAGGAGTGGTGGGACACCCCTAAGCAAAGGCATGGGGAGGGGTGACCTGCACGGAGCGGCAGGTGCACCTACTTTTGCCACCTTGCTGGGCAGACTAGATGAACCATGCTGGTCTTTATCTGCCATCATGTACTATGTTACTATGTATTTTGGCAACAACAGCCTCTCTGACTTCACCTTTAAACCATGCTGGCAGTTTTTTGGCCTTCCTTCCACTTTTCTTAAAGCGTGGAATAGATCTGTTCTGGGCTTCCAAAATAGTACTTTTATACAATACCCATGCTTGTTGTGAATTTTCAACCTTTGCAGCTGCTCCTTTTGGTCTTTTCTTAACTATTTTCCTCATTTTATCATAGTCTCCCTTTTGAAAGTTAAATAGTAGTACTGTAGATTTCCTTTGTTCATCCTCCATTCACTTATTAAATCAAATGCAATCATGCTATGATCACTATTGCCAAGTGGCCCCAACACCCTTATCTCTCGTACCAGATCCTGCATGCTACTAAGGACTAGGTCTAAAATAGCTTCCCCGCTTGTCAGTTCATGAACCAACAGTTCAAAGAAGCAGTCATTTATTTCACCTAGAAACTTTATCTCCCTAGCATGTCCTGCTGTGACACTGACCGAGTTGATACCTGGGTAATTGAAATCACCCATTATTATTACTGTGTTGTAACTTTTGTTAGTTTCCCTGATTTCTTTCAGATGAGGTAAGTAAACATTTGAGTGTGTGAACATTTCTTCTAGGATCCCTCAAGGTTCATTGCTCTCACCAGTTTTATTCAGTATTTATTTATCTGCAACCACTTGGGAAATTTGTTGGTGTCCCAGAGTATTTTTGCCTGCATTTATGTGGATGATATTTTGCTTGTGGTTCTAATTGTAGAGTGGAGTGGGTATGTTATTACCTGAAGCTGGTTAAACATTGGCTAAGGGGAAAATCTTCTAGTTTTGAACTTGGCAAAAACTGAAGTTTTAGAAGTTTGCTGTATGCCTTACCTAGATGAACTGGTAAAAAGGATGACGGAGAGCGGTTGGGAAGAAGAGGTAGGTTGCAGTACCTAAAGGAGAAGCTAGTGTGGCAAGGTCAGCCATCCAGAGCATGGGGGAGGTGAAAAGCATAAGGAATTCACCCTGATCAAGGGGCCTCTGTTAGGTGTGCAGGATCAGAAGGCCAGAGCCACGTTTCAAAAGCAGAAAAACACCAGCTGGAATGGGTTTCAGGAAATGCTTGATAGAGTAAGAGGGGGAGATTGCAAGCACGAGGACCAAAGCCCTTACTCTAACAAGTGCACTGATTATTCTAAGTTCAGAAGGCAGGGCGATTACAAACACCTGGGAGAGAAAGAGGTGGGTTTGGATCCCAGTGAGTATAAACCCTGGTTAGATTATGGAGAGCTAGAGGAGAAGAAGAAGAGCAGCGGGAGGAACAGCGGAGGAAGAAAGAGAAACAGCAGATGGGGAGAGGAACAGAGTCCAGAGCAGCAAGGATGATGGAATGCTGGAGAAGCCAGAGCAGGTGCTAACTCCTTGAGAAGGACTGAGCTACCCAGAGCTGTGAGAGCTGTTTTCCCTGAATCAGGTTGGCAACAGGGGTGGAAGCCAGGAATTGGAGAAGCATTCAGACCCCCAGAGAGATTGTCAGCTGAGCAGTCTGATCAAGTGAGTGAGTCAGAGCCCATGCAATTGGGAGAACCAGAGCCAGAGGTGGGGGAAGAAGATACGTTTATGGATTGTTTTTTATGTCAAACTTTAGAATTGAAATGTTGAAGAAAAGCCAGCCTTGAAAAAATTGTTCCTCTTGCAAAGGTAACCTTAAAGCATTAGCAGTAAGGAGGTAAATTCCTGTGTGTTTTGGAAAGGGAATTTACTGCCACATAAGCTTGTAAAGGAAGCTGTGTTCATGCCTGATTATCAGCTGTGTTAGAACTCTGCAACAGCAAGAAAGATAATTGGCTACTTCAAGAGTTTGTGCTTTGCTCCTATATTATATGAAAAGCCTGCTAAGCTTTAGAATTGAAGTGTTGAAGAAGAGCCAGCCTTGAAAGAATTGTTCCTCTTGCAAGGGTTACCTTAAAGCATTAGCAGTAAGGAGGTAAATTCCTGTGTGTTTTGGAAAGGGAATTTACTGCCACATAAGCTTGTAAAGGAAGCTGTGTTTCATGCCTGATTATCAGCTGTGTTAGAACTCTGCAACAGCAAGAAAGCTAATTGGCTGCTTTAAGAATTGAGGCTATTGCTCCTGTTTTATATGAAAAGCCTGCTAAGAGTTTTGAGGACATTTTGAATGCTCATTTCATATTCACCTGGAAGTGCAGCCCAGAGAATTGAGGCTGAGTGGAGATAAACTGCCATAGGAGAATTAACTTTGTTTTCTTTGTGCTATGATTAACAAAGAGCCAACCCCTGAGCACCACAGCAGGATCCATCCACAGGACTATGCAATTTACATGCAATCTAAAATGTGCAAGACTAACAAAATATTAATACCGGACTCTCCTGATGAACAAGACTACCCAGTATCACTGGCATCATTCTCTACCCCCTCGAAGAAAACTATTGAAGATACTATTCTAGCTCTGAACACAACCACTGCTCACACAGACCCTTGCCCTGCGCACTGGATAAAGGACCTGCGATGTGACATATCCTCAACTATAGCTAAAATCTTAAACTATTCCTTCACCACTGGCTCCTTCCCCGCTACGCTCAAGCAGACCTCTGTAAGACCGCTGTTAAAGAACACCAAACTTGATCCTCAAAAAGTAGAATCTTATAGGCCCATATCTAGCATACCTATGCTAGCAAAAATCATTGAGAAAATAGTGCACAGGCAATTACAGGATCATATAGACACCTCAGCCCCTCTGGATCCAGCTCAACATGGTTTCAGAGAGTCCCATGGAGTAGAAACACTACTCACAACACTCCTCAACAACATAATCTCGGGTGTGGATAACATACGCCAGGGTTTCGCTCTCGTCTTCCTAGACATAGCAGCGGCTTTTGACTCGGTATGCCACGAAATTCTCATCTGCCGGCTAAGGGAAAAAGGCATCGGTGGAACAGCACTCGAATGGTGTAAATCTTACCTGTCCGATAGATGGCAGCATGTCCGAGTCGATGGGGACACATCTGAACCTTTCCAACAAAGTCAAGGTGTACCTCAAGGATCCTCCTTATCTGCATTGATGTTTAATATATACATCCAACCCATCTGCGACATCATCAGATCCTTTAATGTCAGTTACATGATATATGCAGACGATGTACTACTATATATGCCAATATCATTGGATTGCCTAGACCTCACCCCGCTGACTAACTGCTTTGACACCATATCAGAGTGGCTCTTATCACAAAACCTGAGAATACAACACAAAAAGACGGAAGTACTGTTCGTCTCGAGGAACACCAGTTTCACCCCTCCGAGTTGTATTAACGTAAAGGATGCCCAACTCCAAGTAAAACCGGCAATACGCTACCTTGGAGTAACGCTGGACCAAAACCTTGACATGAAGAACCACATAGCCAATACAGTCAAGGCAATCTACTTTAAAATCAGATCCCTCAGACACCTACGCATGCTACTTGAACCGGATGACTTCCGAACCATTTATCAAGCCCTTATACTCCCCCATTTCGACTTCTCAAACTCCATACTACAAGGACTCCCCGGTCCACCCTGAGCCCCCTGCAACTAGCCATGAATAGTGCAGCAAGGGTACTCCTCGGGGCATCCAGGAGAGATCACGTAACACCCCTTCTAAAACAGCTACACTGGCTCCCCATGCAAGCAAGGATCAGCTTCAAGACCTTACTGCTAACATTCAAAGCGGCTAAGGGACTCACCTCTTCCTCTCTCTCCAACCTCATACAACCACTCGCACCAAACAGGCCACGAAGAACAGCAGAATTAAACACACTAGTTATCCCAAATGATACCACAAGATGCACTAGATCAACAGCCAACAGAGCCTTCCAATTCTGTGCCCCAACTCTATGGAACACCTTACCAGCACAAATCAGAGCAACACCTAATCTGAGTCAGTTCAGAAAGGCACTGAAACATTTCCTCTTCCTTAAATATCTCATTGACAGCTCCGAACATAACCCCCAGGCAAATAGCAGAAGTGGTCAAACAGATAGAACCTCGCAACAGGCCAACTTCACAATGTAAATAGTAAATTGTTCCATGTACTATTGTACCACCATTGTATATAGTTAACCAGGATATCCTTTATCAGATAACCCTCATTGTATTTAATTTCCCCTATTTCGCCAAGTTATACTTCCTATTAAATGTAATGACCAGACATATGTAAATTGTTGGATGTTTTTTTGTTCAATGTAAACCGCGCTGATGTCTAATAGTGTGGTATATAAGAATTGTTAATAAATAAATAAATAAATAAAGGACTATAAGAAAAGTGGCACACTTATCTGTGAAAAGGCTAAGCTTCTACATTTAAGAGAACTTTGAAAAGCCATTGTTGAGTTCTGTTTGTTTTTTGCCACCAGTTTGCTGAACCTTAAGCAAAAGCCTATAATTTATCCTGTTAATGGAACCTTGAACCTGATCTGTTCTCTTGTGTTTAAAATAAACTTTTCTGTCATAAGCCTTACCCTCGGTTTGTCTCAACTACAATCCTTTTTACTTGAAGCATAAATATAGCTGATAGAGGAAGGATACATCAACCACCATGCCCTCAACAACTAGAGACTAGTGGTTTTAGCATTGTGCTTGTGACATTAGATTGCTCTTATCACTATCCAGGGCTTCATAGATAATTAGGACCTCATTTTTTAAATTGCTGTTATTGTGCAGGCTCAGTTATTATTTGGATGATTTTCAAACCATAGTCCAGGCTCTAGTTATTTCTAGGCTAGACTACTATAG
Organism: Ichthyophis bannanicus; assembly: GCA_033557465.1. Classification (NCBI taxonomy): domain Eukaryota; kingdom Metazoa; phylum Chordata; class Amphibia; order Gymnophiona; family Ichthyophiidae; genus Ichthyophis; species Ichthyophis bannanicus. Next base: position 57,123,978 of record CM066047.1, on the reverse strand, counting down.
TCTATTCTTCGTACCCTTCAGATCATCCAGAATTTGATGGCTAGATGAATTCCCGGATGCTATTATTGAGCTCACATTTTCCCTCACTCAAAGGCCCTGCATTGTTTGCCAGTACTGTACAGAGTACATTTTCAAATGCTGATATTAGTGTTTCAAACCCTTCATGATAGGAGTGCCAGTATCTTTGAAAGCTGTTGGTAGCTTATGTACCAGTGCAAGTTCTTCATTCGGCAGATCAGTTGCTATTAGCTGTTCCTTCTGAGGTATAACTCGTGAGTACAAGAGCATGTCCATTCTTTGGAATATGACCCTAGGTTTTGGAATGCTCTTTCTCAAACCTTGAGAAGAACAGAATTTGATGGCATTTCATAAAAAGGTGAAGGTGTTGCTTTTTCAGGAGGCTGTTGAGAGTGGAGGCGCTTGATCGAGGTTGATGCTGGTAGGGATTTTCAGTTATAAGGTGAATGGGTTGGGTGTTTAGTGAGTCTTGTTTATGTTATGGTGCTATATATTGCATTGCTCAACACTCAGGTTAGGGGATTCCTCAGAGGGGTGGGTTATGATTGCTGTGCAAATAAATAAATGATAACATACCTTCCGGGATGGTTTGACGCCATTGTGATTTAAGAGTTCTTTCACTGTGAGTCGTCTGCTTGGTGAACATGAGATGGCTTCAAACATGGCACTCTGGTTGCTTGGTCCAGTAGACAAAAGGTCTAGCCAAATGTTGGACTCGGACTTCTTGTCTGTAAAACAGTTGCTGGAATTGCTGCTCCCTGGAGACATGTAAACATAGTACGCAGTGGCATCTTAAATCTCAGAGAATTGGAAAATTGAAGAGTGGCAGAGAGGAAGCTAAAAGCATTTTAGTATGGGACATTACATTAATGCTGAATCTGGCCCAAATCACATTTGGTTTATTGCCACTTGAAGAGGAAGCTCAATGAAAATACTTGATTCAAAGAAACCATACTCCATGCCCATATGGCCGTTAATACCAAATGACAAAACTTGTTCATAGAATCCATGTCTTCGTTTAAAGTTACAGTAAGCCAAGGGTGATTTACCATGCTTAGACATGCAGGATCAGAGCAAAGGCCCATCGAGCCCAGTACCCTGTTTCCAGCAGTGGCCATTCCAGGCCACAAGTATCTAACAGGATCCCAAAGAGTAGATAAATCCCTACTACTATGCCCAGGATAAGCAGTGACTGTCTCTAAGGGGCTTGTTTACAAAGCCGCGGTAGCGGTTTCTGATCGTTATCGGAGCCACAGCCCCATTAACAATCAGAAGCCGCTAAGTCTGCCTTCTTGCCAGTTTATGGACTTTTCCTCCTTTATTAAACCCAGCTATGCTAATTGCCTTTACCATATCCTCCGGCAAGGAATTACAGTACTTTCTGGAATTTTCTCCCATTTGTTTTAAAATGCACTACTTTGTAATTTCATGGAGTTTCCCTTATTTTATTTATTTAATGTTTATTTGATACTGCTTTATCATTTAGTCAAAGGGTCGCATTGTAACTTGAACTTAGTAACGTACATTAAACAGGGATATTGATAACTTGGATTCTTCTGAGGCAATGGAAGGTTAAGTGACTTGCCCAAGGCCACAAGGAGTGCTAGTGGGAATCAAACCCTGGTCTTTTGGTTCCCAAACTAGTGCTGTAACCATTAGGCTACTCCCCCACTCCCTTAATCTTTTGTAAATAATCCATTTATATTTACCATTCCAGTTGAACACGAATTTATAAACCTCTATTGTATCTCCTCTGTCGTTCCTTTTTCAAGCTGAAAAGCCCTAACTGGTTTAGTCTTGCCTCATAAGGAAAATGTTCCCTCCTGTTTATCATTTTGGTTGCCCTTCTCTGTCCTTTTTCTAATTCCACTATGTGTTGAAATGCAACGACCAGAATTACACACCATACTCAAGGTGCAATCATACTATGGAGCGAAATGGAGGCATTACGTATTTGTATGCTCTGTTTCATTCTCCACTCCTTTCTTAATAATTCCAAACCTGGTTTACTTTTTTGATCACCACCCCACACTGCCTAGTTTGTACTTTACCTTTTGGAAAAAAAAAAAAGTGGTGCCATGTTCTCCTTTTAAAAATCCAGTCGCTGTGATACAGGCTGAAAGGAAACTAAGTATAAATGTAGCTGGTGCCTAGAGAGAGGGACATGTGATGGCTACCTGGCTTTTTGTGGGCTGGCTCAGGACAGGACCTCTTCCAGTACTTCCAGTCAGGCTTGACTTGCTCGCTGGAGTCGGTCCTGGGCTTCTCCCATACGCTGGAGTCTGTATTCACTGCCCTGTCCACCATGGTGATTTTAGTTAAGCATACTTCTTTGTCACATTCACTGTCGTCTGATGAAGAGGAACAGGAGGAAACGGCAGTGGCCGGAGCTTCACCCTTAGCTTCTTGTTTAGGTTCCAGGCAGAACAGAGCAGGTGTATCGGCCAGTTCCTGTTCTCTTATGTCTTCTGCATCTTTTGTAGTTTTGGAAACCAGTGGCCACCAGTGCTGACACTTGGCTTGGCAACAGCAACTGCTTCCCCTTGTATTTGATGACAGCCAGCAGGCCTTATGATGACTATAGCAAGGGTAGAACTGGCTGTAATAAGGCGATGCAAAATACGTCCATTTGTGTTTGCATGAATCATCTGGATTATATGCGTGTAAAGGAATGGTGGATACAGTGTTACAAACATAAGCAGTGATATTTTGGGGATACTGCTTCAGCTTCGGCCGGGAGGTGATAGGCAGATGGAGCCTTTCCACAATCCTTTCCCATGCAGCTGATGGAATCCAGACGGCCACACCCGAGGGCACTTTGATTCTCTTGCCATTCCAAAAACTGACTGTTATTTCTTCGTCTTCAATGACTGTAGAAAGAAAAGAAATAATAGAAATCCCCTAATGTTATTCGATACAGAAACTCGTGGGATCTGTTTATCTTCTAACTTTCCTTCTGATTTAAAGCTACTGCACGGTATTCACCTCAGGACAAGCTTCTTGGCAAGACTGCATCTATTTCAGGGGCTGAGAGGAAGCTGCCTAGAAGACAGAGGGCAAAGCATGCTGTTTGTGATGTCATGTAAACCTTTGTTACTTTATGTAAAATGCCACTATTTGTTTTTTTCCTCCATTCTCTAAATTGCTTTATTGTTTTTAGATGTTTTTCTTTTCTGTTTGATGTATAAAATGCAAGTGTTTACCATCTTCAGGTTGATACAACTAATGTATATAGACATCTGATCTTTTTGAGCTATAATCCACCATGTTGCTATCTCAGCTTTGTTAAGTAACATAGGGTCATGTTTCCAGGTTAATGCATATTAAAGGTCAGCCCATCCCTTTTATTTCTATGAACCCAGCAGCACTTAATGAGTGTTAACCTTTAGTAAATATGCCCATAGAAAATAACGGCAGATAAAGACCAAAGTGGTCCATCCACTTGACCCAGCAGGAGTTTGTCCACTGTGGGTAGATCCCTTTACAAAACTCCATAAGGAAAAAACTCAATCCCTTTTCCCCATATCCCTCACCTAACTTACAGAAGTAGTACTATTGCCTTTTGGGGTTGCACCTGCCACTCTGTGCAGGTTACTCTCAATGCTTTTCTCGTAGATTCCCAGCTTTTAGGGTTGCAACTGCTGCTCTTGCCAGTTACGTCCAGAGCCACTAATATTAAGATTATAGCTGACGTTCCACGCTGGTTAGCCCCAGTCCTATCCTTTTTGGATTGTAGTTGCCACTTTGTGCAGGTTACCCCACTGCTTCACTTCCTCCTTTTTGTCACCAGATAAATAACTGATTCATAACTCTCTTGAATTTTGCTACCTTTTTCTGTTGCTATCCCCTCCTCTAGAAGGACATTCCAGGCATCTACTATCCTGTTCATGAAAAAGTATTTTCTGGTGGTGTTCCTGAGTCCACTCTTTTGGAGTTTCATATTGTGACCGCCTAGTTCTAGAACTTCCTTCTCATTGAAAAATGTTTTGTCTTTGCACATTCTTCACATCTTTTAATATGTAAATGTTTTTGTGTTATCCTTCCTGTCTCTCCTCTAGGATATATGTATTTAACTCCTTGAGTGTCGTTTCAAATGACTTCTCGTGCAGATCCCACACTACCCTAGGTGAGATCTCACCAATGGCCTGTGCATCCCAGCGTTCCTCTGGCTCAAGCCACCGCTTTGTCGCACTGTTTTCAAGTGCTACATGTACTGAGGTTGGATTGTTTAAATCTTTTTTAATAGCCTGTTTCTGAAAAGCCATCTAGGTCAGAAATTGAATGTCCAAGTAGGGACCGTCAGAGTTCACAGCCTATTTTACAAAAGGTTCACCAAGTGTGGAGCCTTTTGTAAAATATGTGTGAGACTGTAGCAACAATGTGAATTGCGTGGCATGTACAGCAGAAACAACTGCTTTACAAAGAAGTACCAAAAAATGCAGTCAGAGACCAAGAAAAATGTGGCAGAAAGATATGGAAATATTTCCCATTGTACTGGGAGCCACAGACTGGATAAAGAAGAATTTCCAGGCACATCTTGACACGCTCCCCATACCTGTTACATCTTACGAACTCCAGCAGGAGGTGCTCTTTGGCACGATGCAAGTATTACGCCGAGCATTAGCAGTTAATCTGAGAGACTGAGATCACACTCCACATACCCTGGCTTAGAAGGGAGGTTCACGACTGTCATAGCATGCACAAAACTATTCCATTTGGAGAAACTAGCCTGAGAAAAACCATGTTTGAAAAAAGGGCATCACTACTTGGGGCTTTCTACGTGTAAGCAGTGGCACACTTGCTCGTTTAGGAAGCAAAATCTACTGCATACAAGTACCAGCATTTCTTTATTAAAAAGTATTTGTATGCTGCAAATCAGACATTTGGTACATATGTAAGTACCACCTTTTGCAAACTGATTGTCTCGGGGAGCCAAGCTCCAAAACTCGCCTCAAAAATTAAATAAAAAAATTAGTTTCAAACAGCAGAAAAGCATGCAGAAGTGCCCCCTTAATCACTTCCTCAAAGCCCAGGTCCAAACGAGCTGTTAGCTAACAGTATGTGTGACTCGGAGGAGGTGTAAATGTTGACTCAATGGGGAAAGGTTTTGACTACATGTGTACTGCCATTACACAACAGGGACGTCCACCCATACTATGCCCACAACACATCCCTTGACACTATGCATGCTGTGGGTCTACACTCATAAGAAGTGGCTCTTCTAAAACAGCAGATTACTCCTGCCTGCCAGTTTACAGATGCAGGCCACCTTTTTGCACTTGTACATTTTCCTTAACCTTTCTAAAATGACTCCTACTGCATATGTGGGTGTTTTGGAAGTTAAAACCAAATATGTGGGTCAAGGAAGGTATAAGAAATTGGAGAAGTGGTTTAGTGAGTAGAGCAGCAGGCTACAAGCAAAGGTTCAAATCCCACTGAACCTCCTCGAGACCTTGGGCAAGTCGCTTTACAGAAAGGTAATACTTTACACAGTGGGTGTTTTGAATAAAAAAAATATATAGGAATGAAGTAAATTTCTACCATGGAGCCTGACAAAAAGTGGATTTTGAACTCCAGAAAATGTTCAAAATTGCTCCAGCTGGGGATAGTGGGGCCTGTTCAAGAGTGTGTCTGAAAGGGGACGAGAACAGAATAGGAGGGTTGTGGTATCTGGCGAGGTTCAGAAAATTCCCCTCAGAGAAATATTTATATATCTCTGCAATTTACACCTCTTAGCCACACCTCATTATTTTTAAACTGAGATAAATAATTGCTTAGAAATCATAGTATTAACTTATCTATGTTAGTAACCTGCACCTGTTTTGAGGTGCCAATGTGCCTACCTCTCAGAGGATCTCTCATTTCAATGCCCAGCACCACCGACCCAGGACCGTATCTTGTTAACTGGGGCTCCCATGGGGCCAAAACCTTGTCTCCAGGGACTATGCAATGTCTCATTGCATCAAAGTACTGAATGATGTCATCGCTGGCGGTTTTCTGCAAGCCAGTTTGGTACTTTTCTCCCCTAGGGTGTGGTCGGTCAAATTCCACTAGAAAAACTCCTCTTTCCCCCTAATGCCAGTACAACAAAAGTGAAAATTATTATTAATATGGGGGAAGCCTTTAAATTAAACAATATTGTAAAAGTAATTCAGCCTAACCACAGCTGGCATCTGATATGGCCTCTTTGGCAAGTGATTCTCACTACTATGCATCACACCTTTTAAGCTACAAACAGTTTTATATAACATACTAAAATGTATTGCACAGAAGTTGATCCAGTGGCTCAGGAGGTCATGCAGAACGTCTCCAGGAGAAGGATCCCTGGCTCAATCCCCAGACTAGGTTTTCTGCATCCTGGGTTGACTGGGCTGGGAATGCTATGGAGGTAGTTTTCAGAGACCCAAGGGGGGGGGGGGGGGGGAGAGAAGGGATTATGTTATTGCAATTGTGAAGGTGACATTGTTCCAGCTCATTCAGAACTGAAGAATGGATCAGACATCAAGAGCTTTCTTTCAGAATTATTTGGGAATTGTAATAGGCCCACACGATGGAACACTTTATGGAACCCTGCACTCATGAGACCTAAATCTGGCCACTAGGTGTCACCATTGAGCAATGACTGTGACTCCCTCTCTCCCAGGTGATATTACTTCTGGCTCTACAGCATACCCGTCCCCAGTGAGCACAAAGGATAGATGATTTGACTCGGGAATCAAGCCTAGTTCCTCAACATGGCATGCCACCAGGTGACCTAGTTTCCTTAATCTTGTGAAAAAACTGAAGCGGAGTCCAGCAGTAACTTCGCATAGAGTAAAAGTGATTTTTTTAAAAACATGACTAAGCAGATAGTCCTGTAAGTCTCACAGTAGACACCCTGATGGTCACATATTTTCAAAGTGACTAGCCCAGAGTTGCCAAGTTACCCAGTTCCATGAGTGAGTTTTTTTTTTACCAATTCTGTTTCTAAATTTGCATTGCATTGTAGTCCCTGTTTTTACCCATTCAAATCAGTGCTGTAGGTCCCATAATGTATCAGGATAAGATTGTCTCTCTGAAATCCATGACTGGCTTAAAATCTCACTCATGCAACAGGTAACTTGGCAACTCTGCTAGTGACTAGACTTCTCTTCCATGGCTCCTTTGGTTTTCAAAGCTTTCTAATTATGCAGAACATTTAGAAGCAGCTTATTTGACAGGCACTGTAAAAGAAATCATCAGAAATTTCATCAACTTACCTCTGACTCTTCTATTATTGTGGCAAGATAGTAAAACCCATCTGGCTCCCTCCTTGCCAGCACTGGGGTATTTCTTTTTAAAGGGGTGGAACCTATGCATTTTGCACAGGGAACATCTGAGCAATGCAGGCAGCGATCAACCCAGGAGCATCTTAAATAAAGGAAAGTGTATATACTTAGAAGAGAAGGATACCCTCTGAGCAATGGTGCAACAAGATCCTGAGTAGTGATTTTGTATGTTGAATGTCAGTGTGCGCCTCCAGGATGTCAGGTATTTCCAGGATTACCACAAAGTGTTTAAAAGCACACACTTCTTTACAAAGGCAAGGTTGCATTACACTTAGCAGATTGGCATCAGTTTCACATTACCACACGTATTTGGGGGAACCCAAATAACCCTAATCTGAAGCCCAAACCCTGTGGGAATGAATCAAGCTCTCGTTTACCAATCGTGGTTAGAGCAGCAGGTTACAAACGAGGGAATTTAGTTTTCAAATCTCACCGATGCTTCTTGTGATCTTGGACAAGTCATTTGACCCTCCATTGCCTAGTGCAGAGGTTCTCAAGCCAGTTCTCGGGACACACCTAGCCTCCATTGCATGCAAATATCTCTCATGCATATTCATTGTGAGGTTATCCTGAAAACCTGACCAGCTAGTTGTGTCCCGAGCACTGAGTTGAGAACCTCTGGCCTAGAGGTACTAAAGTGTGCTACTGTATTAGCACCTACCAACACCATTAACACCCATTATAATGAATCGCTCCATTTCATACAATAGGCTCTGTGGTACACAACACACAATAGAGCACTTTATCAACTCAAGCCTGTACCTGAATGTAATTCCACCTTGAGCTACCAATGAACAGGTATGAATACAGAGGCAGATGGCGGGGGGGGGGGGGGGGGGGAGCATTAGATGTGTTATATCTAGATTTAACAGGACCTTTGACATAATTCCACACAAGAAACTTATAAATAAGCTGAGCATCCTTAATATGGGCCCTACAGTTAATGGCTGGATTCTACTATTCACCATTCGATGTAATATTAATGTTCTATGTAAACCGCTTTGACCCGGCAAAAGGCAGTATAAAAACCCAGCTAAATAAATAAATTAGAACTGGTTGAGTAGGAGGTGACAAAAGCTAGTGGTAAATGGAGTTCACTCTGAGGATAGGGGCATTATCAGTAGCGTATACTGTTTGATCCAATTCTTTTGAATGTTTTCATAAGTAATATTGCAGAAAAGCCAACAGGAAAAAAATGTCTTTTCTTGTGGGTGATACTAAAGTCTGCAATAGGCAGGGCTGGTCCAGCCATTAGGCAAGTCTAGACAGTTGCCTGGGGCAGAAGTTTCTGAGAAGTAGCAAAGGACAGCAACAGTCAAAGCAAAGCAATATTCTCTGACAGCCAAAAGGATATCAAAACACTGCACGTTCTTCTACCTGGGGGGAAAGTGGGCAACGCACACACATACACAGCAGACTTTAATATGTAAAAGTATAATGTCCAATTCTGCATTTCTTTTTACAGGAGTATTGTTCAAAGGGTGGTATTCAGATGATCATTATTGTTGAGTTTATCAAAATCTCAGGGGAGGGGAGGGGTTAGGCTGAAGGTTTGCCCAGGGGCATCCAATACTTTGCACCAGCCCTGACAATAGGTTAAGAACCCAGGAAGAGGTGGAACCAATGACGAAGGATCTAGCAAAACTTAAGGAATTGCCTACAGTTTAGTAGTTAATATTTACTGCTAAAAATGCGGTCACACATCTGGGTCGCAGAAACCCGAGGCAAAGTATTGAGGATAAACCCAAGGGCGTGGAAGTTTTGGGGGTGGGGATTCTGTGCATGTAACAGCAGCAGTGTCTGAGAGTGATAATATCTGATGATCTTAAGATGACAACAAAAATCAGAACAATGATGATTGGATGCATAGGGAGAGGAATGACTGGTAGCAAAAAAAGATGCGATAGTGTCTCTATACTATGGCCATACCACCCCGCGTGCACCCAAACTTGTCTGCTCATGGAGGCTAAAAAAGGTCAAGGCTGGTTAGCACTTGGATGGGAGTCTACCTTGGAATACAAGGTTCTGTAGGTTTCCTGTGTAGAAGAAAGGTCTTGCAATCTACTTCCAGGCAAATTTTGCCAAGAAATCCCAGGGGATAGTAATAATATGGACAACTATCCACAGGGTCACCAAGAGATTGCATTGGCTTGATGGCACTTAACAACAACCGTGCCTCTGTATGAGTCTCTGGTGAGAACTCATATGGAGTACTGAGTGCAGTTATGGAGACCACACCTTCAATATAAACTGGATGGTGTCAGCCCAGAGGGTGGCTACTAAAAAAGGCCTTCCGCCATATAGGGGCAGATTTACAAATCTACACCTGTATACCCAGAAAACAATAGGGGATGGGAAGATATGATAGAGGCAAGCTGTAAATGTGCAATGGAAAGGAGGCTGTGGAATGAGGAGTCATAGGATAAGGAGGTAGACTCAGGAGTAATTTAAGGAAATATTTCTTTGTGGAAAGTGTGAAGGATGTATGGAACAGCCTCTCAGCGAACATGCTGGAGACAAGGAAAGTATCTGAATTCAAGAAAGCCTGAGACAAGCATAGAGGGAGGGGAAGGAATTGTAGAACTGAACATCATTTTAGGGACTTGAGAAATGCCATCAGAGGCGGTGGAAGGGCTTTTTCTTTAGGGGAAGCCAGCACCACCCCAAGCTCTTCCCGAGCCCTACCCCAAGGGCAGAGACCCTTCCTGTTCATAGATAGGGAGGATGTTTGTCACAATTGTGGCTTTCTTCTGCCAGTGGGGGATGGGATCTCCATAGGCAGACTGCTTCCTGTGGGCTGTGATCATTGCAAAAATACTTCCTGTCTGCCTATGATACTTGTGGGCAGACAGATAGGGTTTTGCAATGATCGCAGCCGGAAGGCATAGGCTGTCTGCAGGGATCCTATCCCCCCGTGGGCAGAAAAAGAGAAAATGCAATCGCAGCAAAGACCCTTCCTGTCAACCTGCAGGGATCCAATCTCCCTTGGGCAGACAGGAAGGGGCTTTTCTTTTTCTGCCAACAGGGGGTGGGATCCCTGCGGGCAGCCTGCCATGCCGGGATTTTTGGTGGGACCAGGGTCCATGTGGCCCATCCCTGTCCGACGCCTATGAATGCCATAGTGGGTCAGATCAAAAGTTCATTGAGTCCAGTATCCTGTTTCCAACAGTGGCCAATCCAGGTCACAAGTATCTGTCAGGTTTCCAAAAAGTAGACAGATTCAATGCTGCTTATCCCAGAGGTAAGCAGGAGATTTCCCTGTCCACTTTAATAATGGTTTATGGACTTTTCCTCCAGGAACTTGTTTAAATCTCTTGTAAAGACAGCTACATTAGCAGCTTTCACTACAACCCATGGCAACAAATTCCAGATAATAATAATAATATGCATTTAAAATAAAACACCAAGAAGCTACCCTGGTAGACTCGTTTTCAAAGAGCTAAAAGGTAGCAAAAAACTGTCCTTTGTTACATGAATAAACAATTGATTACATTGTTGTTGTAAGAAATAATTAGTAGAGCAAACTGTCTACATACAGGCTAAGATCCTGGAACCCGGAGTGTTTATTTTCACTAACTTTGTCCATTTTACCTTTTATGGATGGGTGATGACATAGTCCAGGGAAGATGAGTTAGAACTGGGCAGCTGGTTAAAGCATAGTAGGAAGGCATCAGCCTGTTGCAAGGATGTTTATCCAGCTCCGTCACCACACTGCAGTATTTCTCACTGGGGCACAGTAGCTCCAAAGAAAGATCCATTTCACAAAAAGCTGCAGCCTATAAAATGACATCAGAATTTCTGAAGGCACTTCTGACATGACAACTTCATAACAGCTTTTAAGGGAAAGAAGCAATGGTTCATTAAGCATATCCCTGGATTGATTTTATTTTTGAAACTCTGTTTATTGATTCACAGCATACACTTATGCAACTCACGTCAAATACATACATAGAATCCCCGGCAGGGCTGGCTCTGATCCACCATCACGGGGTTCAAACAACCATGGCTAAGTGTAATGACAAGTATTGACAAATACCCCAAATCATTTTAAGTTTCATTTAGCCCCCCACCTCCCCTTTCTCCACCCCCCCACCCATCCCCCCCTCCTTAATGTAGCCTCTTCCCCTTCAGTTAACATTCCTTAGGAACACGTAAATATGGAATACCCTTTGACAACACCCCCCTTACCCGTTCATCTGAGCTCTTGCTCCCTAGCCCTCAATTGGCAACAGGGCACTGCGAACCCACGGTCCTAGCCGCTGGAGATATGGTTCCCAGATCAGTAAAAAGGAGGCCCATTGTTTAACACTCCTTCGGGCTCCTCTCCGCTCCAGCAGCATTAGCTGGTGGAAACTATTACGCCACTCCCAAAAAGTAGGGGCCACCGGCTCTCTCCATTTTTGTAATAATGGACTCTTACCCACCAGACATGCCTTTCGCACCAAAATCCTCTCCCACCATCCCTTCGGGTGAAGCGGGTGAAGTTGGTCCAACACCACCAGGGATGCCGTCCATTGAATCTGTTGGCCAATTAGGCTACTAATATAGTTAACTATCCTCAAACAATAACCTCGGACTTTCAAGCACCTCCAATACATATGCCCCAAATCTGCCAAATGACAGGAACACTTCGGGCAACTGCCATCTAACGTAAGGTGACCTCGCATTGCTCGTCGCGGAGAGAAGTGTGTCCGAATCAGGCATTTGAACTGTATCTCACACCATCTAGCCCCCTCCACGAGCCCCGGAATCCAACGTAATGCTCTCCTGATCGACCCTGGGGTCACCTCTAGGTTCAGCTCCTTTGCCCATAGTGCCTCCTCAATTGAATAATCTGGCGGGGTGTCAGGCCCCCAACCATCTCTTGAAATCTGCAATCCTGGGTGGGCAGTCCTCCCCCAAAGCAAAAAATGCCAAAATCTTCTCTAATCGCTCCAGTTCCAAAGCCGCCCTCGGCAGCGAAGCCACACAGTGAGAGACCTGAGCATATGCAAAAAAAAGTCTAGAAGGTAAGTCATACTCTCTGCAAAGTTCGCCAAAAGACTTGCACATCCCCTCCTGGTCCACCACATGGCCCACATTCTGAATGCCTGCCGTCCCCCATCGCCGAAAAACAGCGGTGTCCATTCCAGGGGAGAACCGAGCATTCCCCCACAAGGGCAGCCATTGTAACACCTCCGGGCTGCCACCCCAACGTTTTTGTAGCCACTGCCAAGTACACCGCACCGGCATTACCAACACACTACTAGTCACTCGATGTGGCACCGTTGAACTGTTTAAATGCAACACCGCTGTCAAACTGTGGGGAGCCACCAATGCCTCCTCTATCCCCAAAGGAGTATACACGTCCATACCACCCAACCAGTCTCCAATGTGGCAGGCCTGACAAGCCAACACATATGCTCCCAAATCCAGTACGCCTATCTCCCCGTGTTGCCAACTGCCCCGTAACCGGTACATCGGGATACGCACCCTGGCCCCCTTCCACAGAAAGCCCCGAATCTTCCGTTCTATACAAATAACATCTTTCCATGGCATCCACACTGGGAGGGTCTGCAACCAATAAAGGACACGTGGTAAGATCACCATCCCTAGTGCTGCCGCTCTCCCCAACAAGAACAGCGGCAGAAGTCCAAGCCTGCAATTGTGCCTGGGTCTTGAGCAGTACCTTTTCAAAGTTATTTTTATATAGATCTTTCGGGTCTCTTGTCAGAAGGACACCCAGATACACAAACGAGTCATGTACCCATCTCAGCGGAAAGGGCCCACCCCAACTTTCTCGAAGCGTACCCGCTACATCCAAGGTTTCCGACTTTTCCATATGGATACACAATCCTGCAACACTTCCAAATGTTGCAAACTCCTCCAGCAAGCACGGTAACGACCGCTGCGGGAGCATCAAATGCACCAGCATGTCGTCCGCGAAAGCAGCCATCTTGAACTCTTGTCGCCCCATGCGTGTTCCCTGAATGTCTTTGGAGGCCTCTATCCTCCGTACTAGTGGGTCCAGGGATAGCACAAACAGTGGGCACCCCTGACGCGTACCTCTTTCTAATCCAAATTTCTCAGACAAAACTCCATTGCACAGCACTCCCGCAGTTGGCTGTGTATAAAGCAAGTCCACCATGCCACAAAATGACTCAACTATCCCGTAGCCTGGTAAAAGCAAATGCAAGTTCTCCCAATTCACTTGGTCAAATGCCTTCTCGGCATCGAAGCTAATCAAAAGGGATTGCTGCTCAGTACCTCGTATCCACTCCAGGGATGCCATGATTTTTCAAAGGTTCCGCACCGCATACCTGCCCCTAACAAAACCCACTTGCGAACCATGCACCAGTTCCCCCATAAATTGGGCCAATCGATCTGCCAATATCTTAACCAGCATTTTCAAATCAAAATTTAACAGGGAGATAGGCCGATATGATGCAGCCTGCGTGTGATCTTTCCCTGGTTTAGGTATAAGTGTAATGTGCACATGATTACCCCCCCATGCAAACCCTCCCTGCTCAACTCATTTATGATGCATTGCCACCAGCGATGGGGGCGTCAAATCCCCCAGCAGCTTATAAAATTCTGCCCCAAAACCGTCAGGGTTTAACAATCGGCCTTCTGAATGACCCGGTGAACTTCCTCCACCGTTATCGGGGCATCCAATTGTGCCCTCTGATCGCCCATCAACCTTGGCAGTTGCACATTTTGCAGGTATTGTCGCATGGCGCCCACCGACCCCTCCCTCTTCGAGTATAATTTCTGATAAAAAGATCGTAACACCTGAGCAATAGCTCGACTCTCTTTATGCAACCTCCCCTGCTCGTCCCGCAAGGCCGCCACTGCGTGAGAGCCTCAAGTGCCCTGAAGGCAGCGCGCCAAAAGCCTCCCAGGTTTGTCTCCAAAGCGGTAAAGCTGATACCAGTAATACATCCACAATTGTTTTGCCCTCCCATGCAATACCTCGTTCAAGGTTACTTTGGTCTTCCACAGTTTTCGTTTATTGACCGCACATGGATTGAGCCCATACCGCCTCCTATCTTTCACCACCTGTTTTTCAAGGCGGATTATCTGCTCCATCAGCACCTTCCACCTTCGCGCAACATACCCAGTGATATCCTCCCGCGGTCTCCCACAACAGCTCTGGACTCCCCCAGTGGCCTTCATTATGGAAAACAAACTCTGTCCAGCACTTCTTAAGGTGTGCCTGAAATTCGGTGTCCTTGTACAATTCCATCGGGAATCTCCAGAGTCTGGTCTGCTGAGCGGTCCCAGTCCACTCAAGGTCTACCCAGATCAAGGCATGATCCGAGATCTCTGTGGGGCCGATCTGGGCATCTTCAACTCGGGCAAAAACTCTCTCGGACACTAAAATATAGTCGATCTGCACGCTCAAACCGTGTGCCTGCGACTGGTGAGTAAAATCCTTATCCATTGGGTGCAAAATCCTCCAAAGATCCACCACCCCCAGCCGTCGCCTCAAGGCCTATAGAGCTCTCATCGTCTGTGCCCGCGCCCCGTCCCCTCCCCCTCTGGTCATATCCAACTCATTATCCAGTACCCCATTTAAGTCCCCACTCAGAATCAGGGGCACCTCGGGCAGCTGCTCCACTCGAGAAGCCAAGCGGGCATAAAGCGCCCGATCCAGCACATTAGGACTATAAAGACTCACCAGTATTATGGGCTGCCCCTCCAATGTCCCATACAAAAGCACATACCGGCCTTCCGGATCCACATAGTCTCGCTCTCGAACAAACCTAATCCTTTTATGGATTAAGATGACCACTCCACCTCTTTTCCCTTTCGCTGGGGCTCCCCATTCCTACCCCACACAGTCCCTCTGCAATTTAAGGTGCTCCTCAGCAGTCTGGTGAGTTTCCTGTAACATGGCAATATCACATTTTTGTCAGGCCAGGGCTCGCAGTACCCTATATCTCTTAATAGGGGTCCCTATCCCACATAAATGCCATGAAATGATCTTCAGGGTATGAGTTCCCAGATAGTTCCCATTCTGCCGGCTATCCAGTGTACCTGGGGAAGGACCTCCCCAGCCTGAGGCCCTCCCAGAAGCTCATCCAGATGTTGCATTCCTATGTCTCGATTATCGCTGAGGCTACTTGCTATCCTCCCCATATCTTACTCCCCCCCCACCCAATCCTCCTATCCCCCAACCCACTTACTCCCATCTCTAAACTACCCCCGCCTTCTACCCTAATCCCCTCTCCTCCCCCCCACCCCCATCGCTGCCCCTTAACCCAGCTCCCTCTCTCCCTCCCTTCCCCCTGATCTCACTTCCCCTCCCCCTCTCCTTCCATTAGTCACCTTAATGTGTTTAGCCCCCCCCCCATTGGCACTCTGCTATCTCCACATCCCAACCCATCTCCCCCATATCCCCGGGATTCTGCCAGTGGGGCTACCCCAACGTGATATGCCTAACCCCAACCTCTATGGGTTCAGTACAAAGATTCCCGATCTCCTGCTTAAACATTCCTAACTGCTCCCGTGGGAGAACCCCCCCCCCCCCATTCACATTATCACATTTATGACAATCCCAAAAATACAAGAAACGCACTCACCCCCACTGATAATACGAAACATATACCCCTCTCGTTACCTAGTATTAACCCAAGCCCCCAAACAACCTACTGCCCCACACATATAAAGATAAAACTAGGACCTTCGCCTCCCTCCTCCCACCAGACCACAGGGGAAAACGAGTCCCCTCCATCTCTCTTCACACTGTCCAAAACCGGTACTCTCAAGTTCCAAGTCCGATGATATTGTCCAGGTCATTCTCACCAGGTCTTCGGTCACTTCTCAGGAGCTGCCACAGCCAGCAGTTTCTCTTGGCCTCACTCACGGCCTGTTAAGTCTCGCCGCCTGCTCCTCAGCATCTGGACCCGCTGCTGCTCCTGCTTTCTGCATTATGCCCACAACGTATGGCACCACCGCCGCAGCCGTCTCAAAGGTTCGATGCCCTCCATTGTGATATGCAGTCGAGCTGGGTACTGGACTATAAATTTTATACTTGCATCCACCAGTTGTTGGCAAATGGGCTCATAACCTCATCTGCATTGGCTCAGAGCCACTCTGATTTTAGCATTCTCGTACTCCAGTGCCCCCTGCTTCCTCGCTGCCCGCAGCACCGCCTCCTTCTGCGGGAATTCCAGGAATTTGGCCAAGACCACTCTAGGCCTGTGATCCTTGGACTGCTTTGGCCCTATGCGGTGCACTCTTTCCAACCTGATGGGCCCATAATCCTCTTTATCCTTCAGGAGCACTAGTACCAGCTTATCCAGGTATGCCTGTAACTCCCTGTCCAGGATCCAATCTGGAATGCCCATAAAACGCAAGTTGTTCCGCTAGATCAGTTCTCCGAGTCATCTATTTTTTCTGCCTGGGCCTGGAATGCCCGCTGCACGTGTTTCAGCTCCTGCTTGACCTGCTCCAGACCCTCCTCGCTCTGTATTATCCAGGACTCGGCCTCCTGCATCCAATTCCCCATCGATCGCATGGTTTCCTGCAGGGAGTCCATCTTGCTGTGCAAGGTGTTGAATTGTGCCGCTAGCGCTTTAGTCACCGCTGCAGAGATCTCGTCCAAAAACGCTTGTGAGGCAGGCGATTTCAGGGGTGAGTACACCATCTTGGACTGGCCAGCTGCCCGCTCCTTCTCCCTCCGATTAGCTTTTGCTGCCGCTGCCATGCTCATTTATTGCCACCCGCCCTCTCGCTAATCTTCACTTCGCCCGCCGGCATCGTTAGGGAAGCGCCACGGGCAGCAGAAACAGCTCGTTTTGCCGGTGAGGTCAGGGGCAGCCCGGAGAGCAAGCGTTCAGCGTCCACTCGCTCTCACCACATCACGTGACTAACTCCCTAGATTGATTTTTATTGGGTTAGAATGTGCCAAAAGCTGATGTTTTAAATGTGCCAACATTCTCCCTTAAAAAATATTTTTTAAAAAATCATAAACAAACATAAAAAAACAGAAGACAACTCAAACACACATCATGTATTCAAAATGATAAACACTTCCTCCAACTATTGTCTGTTTCTTTGCCCTGTACCCCAGCTAATTAACTCCCCTCCCACAATCAAATAAAAAAGCCTCAACTTTCTTCTGAAATGTTAACTAACAACTTTCCATTCTTACCGCTACTAAACACTGAAAGCCTAACTTGACTTTACATGCATTGCGGAGAGAAATGGTAACATCAAAAGTTGCTTGTCTTGAGAATGAAGACAACTCTTTGATTCATATCTTAACGATAAACCTGACAGATAAATCAGCTACTGAAAAATAAACCCCCTTAAAAAAATATATTGTTAATTGAAAAGAAAGCTTTGCCTCTTCTTGTAACCAATGCAGCGAACAGAAAATTGGAGAAATATTACATTAGCCGTGGAATACAGGAATTGTTGCAAACTAACAGCACAGCGCCTTAACACCCCTCTCCGGGCTAAATCGTGCCCTTCCCTTCCTACCCCCTACAAGGTGCAACAGAAAGATCTCTTACCAGAAACCGGCCCAGAGACGGGGCCTCGACGAGATTGTAAAGCTATTGATAAAGGAGCCCCATTTGCACCATTTTTATCGATCTGTTTTGGGGCTCGTATTCCAGACTGCTACGATATTAGCTTCCCTTCCCATCCCATAGGCACCGTCTTTTACATCTATCTGTACAGCGCCGCCTACGCCTTGTAGCGCTATACAAGTGATCAGTAGTAGAACAAGTCTGTCTGCTTTTTTTTAAATGGACTTTATCAATGTAGCGTTTTGTTTTCTCTGAAAAGGAAGCTGCCCCTGTTTTCTGCAGAAGGATCCTGTTGGGTTTGCAGAATAAACTTGAGTTGTTCTCCCCCCCCCCCGAGATGGTTTCCTAACAAGTGCTCGCGTTAATCTCCCCCACCCAGCGCCACTCACTCTCATTCAGTCTCTCGGCAAGCGGGGGTGACGGAGAAGAGGGAAATGGCTGGTCCCTTCCCCTGCGATCGCCTCCTTAGCGCCATGCTCTCCTGCGCTCTCCTTGGAAGGGGAGACAGCGGGCTTTGAGCTCTGGTAAGCCGAAGGCTGGCGCGCCGGTGTCTCCTCCTCGGGGCTCCCTGGGCATTCTCTCGCCCTTGCGTCTAATGTTTGCTGGTTGCCACGCACGTTGCCATAGACACAGATCTGAGGTTGCAAAGTTAGGGCACAGGGGGCGAGGCTGCTCTGAGGCTTCCTGAAAGCACATCTTAAAGTGCTCCGAAGGAAGCTGTGGCTGGCACCAATATATTCCCAACCATGTGCTACTTCTAGGACCTGTTAATGGGTTTGCAAATGCAATGTGTGCCGTCGAGTCAGTCCTGACTCCTGGCGACCCAGAAGCTCCTGGGTTTTCTTGGCAGTGTCACCGGAAGTAGATTGCCAGGCCTTTAGGCTGGTGGAAGTCCTTTTGTTATTTTTACTTGCATAGCACTAGAGTAGAAGTCCAGCTTCTGATTCTAGGTGTTTATCGTTTGGACAACTGGGGGGCTGTTTTGAGGCAATAGGTGCTTTCCCAGGCTCAGGAAAATGGGGGTTTATTCAAGCATTTGTGTCATGAAAAAAAATGTTTAGTGACTTTTTAGGTGGATTCCATTTCATGACACAAAACACAATTTTCCAATGTCAGCCCTTTCTCTCAGCACCAGCATCACACCCCCTCTCTAAGTCCTAGAAAGAGTATCAGCACACCTCTTCTGCAAGCCCCCATAAGAGCCCCTCAGCCCCCTACATCAGCAATTATCCCCCCCAGCTCCCTCCATCCTTATGCTTTTTGCTGCTGCCTCTCTCTGTAGATGGCGCTGATCCTGAGAACAGGATGTGACCAGAGGGACTCTGCCTGCAGCTTTTGGCTCCGTTGATATCATTCAGCTGTGATGGTAGTTGCCAGGTGACGTCATCGGAGCTCCAAGGAAGGGGTCATTTTTCAGGGGTTTTCAATTATAACTGAAAATCCCAGATATCACTTTGAGCACATTTTATTGGGGGTTTTCGGTTATAAAATTGGGAGCTAAAGTGTAAGTAATATCCAACAGGGTGTGCGATATATAGCGAATTATAAGATGGCCAAGAATCCGCTATCTATGGTGTAGGAAATGAAATATCTTATCCTCCCAAAACCTACCATGAAGAAAAAGTGCATTGATAGTGCATTCAGGGCTGGCCTAAGGGTTTTTGCTGCCCTAGGCAGAAGCTCTGGCACGCTGCCCCACCTTCGCTGTGCTGAGCCGCACTGCCACAGATTCCGATGGTGAGGTCGGGGGTGGCTCGGTGGCAGCAGCAGGCCATGGGCTTCAGCACACATGGCCAGCCACTTCTGACCCTCCATTCGAGGCTTCATTACCAAGGCTGATGCAAGTGAACCTTCAGTCTTGTGCACCCCTCAACTTTCAGGCACTTAAGTCCCCCCCCCCCCCCCGGGCTAGTGCTAGGGTCTCTAGTGCCCTCCTGCAACCTACATATCAGTGCCCCCTCCTTCATTACTATTAATGGTAGGCTAAACCCCCCTCCCTTCCCAAAACTCCTTCGTGAACTTTGTTCACAAAATTCTAGTATTCCTCCTTCAAAATATTGTAACAAGAAAATTGCAGTGATGGGGTAAATGCCTAGCTGGAATAAAAGCCAAGTACTGTGTCATTGATCCCTGCAGCACTCTTGCCACGAGTCTCTCTCCTCATTGGCCTGTCCTGCAGACATACAGCAGACATGCTGCAGATGAGATTGTGACTTGCTTTTTGTTCTTTGGCCACGGGACAGGCTGCTCCTGCAGGCATATGCCCTATTGCAGTGACGCCAAGGGTGACCCATCCCAGGAGTGAGATTGAAAACTAATGAGTGAGGTTTTTCTCAAGGTGCATTTGTGGTATAAATTTGAAAGAGCTGCATGTTATTTGTTTGTAAATGAAAAGAGCACCAGAAAATGATATTTATCTTTCTTTGGTTTGATGGACAAAGTTTCAGCAAAACTAGGACATTTCCCTCATCATACAAAAAAAAAAATTGATTCTGGTTTCGTCTCAGTAACATAAACCCTCTCCAGTACCAGGCACATTACTACTACTACAACTATTAATCATTTTTATTGTAGCAGCAGAGCGCAGACAAACCAATAATACCAGGAGTCTGTTCAGAAGGTCCAAATCATTTATTTGTGCACAAGTCTCAGGCAGAATCAAATTCAAAATGGCTGAGCGATGTTCTCTGGCAATACAACAACTTTTATAGATTTTTGCTCCATTCTAGACATAGGAAAACATTTCATTGGTCCCGGTAACCTCCCGTACCTTCTCTATTGGTCCCGGTACTGATATGATTATCCAATTAGGTTCTTGGAGTGGGCCCAGCACCTGCTCACCCCCCTTCTAGTCCCAATTACAATGGCCAGTTCACCAACTTGTTACTTTCCTACTTCCAAGGCCATTGGGCTAGTTAGTACGTGTAGGGAAGCAAGGCTCTGTAACCTTTCTGTCAGCAGTTTCAATTAAATCCCTTACAGCTGTATTTTCTTATCAGGGGCATTCAAACATATTTTTCTGTATTTTTCCAACTTTCAGTTCTGCTTGTCTAAGCTAATTCAATACTTTTACTGAGTTCTAATTCTACAATAGCAGCATGTTGGGGGATGTGCAATTCCTTTTAGCCTCTCCACAGACTTCATTTACAGGTCAAGCTAGTTAGGCCTGCTTGCTTATGTCAGACATTGTGGATCACAGGCCTTCACCTGCCACATTATAGCTCTATAAGGTATATGCAGCGCTGGAGAAAACATAGATGGAGACGGTCCCTGCTCATCAGAGCTTACAATCTAATCACGACAGACAAGACAAAAGATGAGAATAAGGGTAGAATAGGGAAGGGCAAACAGACACAAGGGAAACAAGGGATCAGGATCCAAAAACAGCCTCAAAGAGGTAAGCCTTTAGCATGGATTTGAAAAGGGGCAGAGATGAAGCCTGACGCACAGACTCAGGTAGTTTGTTCCAGGTATAAGGAGCAGCAAGGTGAAAGGACCAAAGTCTGGAGTTGGCAGTGAAAGAAAAGGGCAAAGAGAGAAGCAAGCCAGTGCATTGTGACATCATACAGAACTCTACAAAAGTCCTTCAGCACAGAACAATCCCACCATTCCATAGCAGCACGAGTGAGGACCTACCTAGGAAGGGCAGCTGTGTAAATATTGCAGTGAGCCTGATAGACTCGATATAACCTATTGGGAAAACTGAACAAGCCAGATTATTACAGATCACTACATAGGCATTCAAAGCCAACAGACTACCTAGCCTCAGTCGCACATACTAAACATGGATATGTGAGTCAGATTGGATCCAAAATCACTAGACAAGAGCTGTTGGCTTTAGGTTCTGTCTTACAGAGTCTCCACGTTTGGGGACTAATGTAGAATCTACAGCCCTACTCCTGCCACCACCGGAAGTTGGCAGGTCCACGTACGATAGAAGCTTGAGGAACCTACAGCCCTACTCCTGTCACCCACCGGAAGCTGACAGGTCTACGTACGGCGGAAGCTGTGGAAGAAAAGAACTTAAGTGATAGCTATGTGTTTGCTTCTCCCATGTTTCTTACCCCTTTGCTTGCAAATGTTTACCTCAATCATAGACAGTACAGTTGAACGTAAGGCAGCAACCAGGGTACTAGCCATGTGGAAGTATCAAGCTATATCCGGGGAAGAAACCTCAGTTTAAGGTGACTTTGATAGGTGATTAATTTCTCACCCTCTCTTATTCGGGTTGAGAATAATCAAAGGGGGGAATGTGGTAGGCTATGGCCTGTAAACTAGGCCTAGATCCTAACCCCCACCTGAGAGTAGTATTGAAAAGAACCAAAGTTTAGAAATCTGCTTTTTGAAAGTCCCTTTCCTCCCCCCATTAAGTTTGTATAAGTTCTTTATGCTTGGTTTGTTCTGTCCTTGCATTCTCTGAGCTAGCAATATCCTTGCAGTAGAATTGTATCCATGTTTAAGACTATGTCTTTGTTAAAACAGTTTGAGCAGAAAGGATGGGGGACTGGGCCCAGACCGGGTTACCGATTGGACAGGTGTAAGGGGTGTCAAACCAATAGAAAGTTATGCTTCTATCAAACTGCAAAAACTGTATATAAGGAATTGGCTATCATACGTCATTGCTCATTCTTTTCAGACACTAAAGTTGTCCGTTTGAGCCTGTGCACAAAATAAATTGGCTTGGATCCTTGAACTGATTCCTGGTATTATTGCATGCTTATCAGCTGCTACATATTGACCCTCACCAAGTACAGTGCAAATGACCATAAACCGACAATAGAAATATGCAGACAAACTGATTTGAAACTCAATAAGCCAGAATGTGCATAAAGAAATAGTAACAGCGATGTATTTCCACCCGTACTGTGCCAAATATTGAGACAGCAAATATAAATGCCAAAACCCGACATATTCCAACCACTAAATGAAAAATAAAATTTGTTTTTTCACCTTTGTTATCTGTCCAATTTATTTTTCTGATCATGTTGGTCCCAGCCTCTGGTTTCTGTTTTCTTCTATTTCCCCAACTCTCTCTCCAAGATCTCCAGATCATTTGCACACTTCTCTTTTCTCCTGTATTCTTCCCTTCCTCCCCTACATCTATCACTGACAGTGATCTTTTCCTTTCAGCTTTTCATTTCTCTAGCCACTTATATTTTAGTATTTTTTACTATCCAGTCTTCAGTGTCCCTCTTTTTATTACTTTCCATCTATTTCCCTCACCCTGGCCCTCTCATTCCCCATCCCCTTATTCTGCAGTCTCTCCTCGCTATCCAGCATCTCCTCACTCTACCTCCCCCCCCCCTCCTTCCAACATCTGGTCTCACTCTCTACCCCTTCATTCAGCATCTTCTCTCTCGCTCTCTTTCCCTTAATCCAGCATCTCTTCTCGCTATCCCCCCTCCATCCAGCTTCTCCCATCTGCCTTCCTACTTCCCTCAATGTCTAACATTACTCTTCTGTCTTCCTACTCACCCTCCCATGTTCAGCATCTCCCCTCTATGTCCCTATCTCCCCATTATATCCCCTCTCTTTGTACTCTCCCTTGTAACCTTATTCTCCCCAATCCCACTGCCACCATATGTCCAGCATCACCCTTCTGTGCCCCTACCCCTCAACTCCCCCCATATTCGGCAGCATCTCCCTTTCACCCTTTCTCCATGCCCAACATCTTCCCTGCCATTTGCTTTGTGTCCTTTTTCTTCCTTTGCCCCCCTAAATCAAGCCAGAATATTCCTAATTCACGTTATCATCTTCTCCTGAGTCCACCATCCCCTCCCTCCGATCCTTTTCCCCATGTCCCTGTTAGTATCTCTCTCCCCTCTGCTAGTGCCTACTTCCACTGCTGGCACTTGCCCGGGCCTGTGGCAGCGGCAATAGAAAATAACTAAAGAGCAGAGCCTACAAGTCAATGCCTGCCAATGACGGCTCTGCCGATTGGGCCCTGCTCCTCTGAAACAGGAAGTTTGCGTCAGGGGGGGGGGGGGGGGGACCAGGCTGCAAGTTGATGTGCGCTGATGGTTCTACTGGTCCTGCACCCTCTCCCCATGCAAATTCCTATTTCGGAGACGCAGGGCCGTCATTGGCACACATTGACGTGCGGATTCTGCTTTTTTTCTTTCCTATTGCCAAAAGAATGGGGGCAAAGAACTAATGTATATGACTTGGACTGCCTGCCGTGATTTTGGCACCCCTTATCTCTGTGCTTACTGTGCTTGCCGGGTAGCGCCGGCCCTGCCCCAAGATTTTGATAATTAAACTCAACAATTATGATCTCTCTTTTTTAGGATTTGCTCAAGGTGAGTTACATATAGATACAGAAGGTATTTCCATGTCCCCAGAAGGCTTACCATCTAAGTTTATACCTGAGGCAATGAAAGGTCACGTAACTTCAAGGTCACAAGGAACATCAATGGGATTTAAAGCCTGGCTTCCCTGGGTCTCAGCCCATCGCTGACCATTAAGCTGCTGCTCCATTCCTCAGAATGAATTTGGAAATTGCTCTCCTAAGGCATGTATATCTCCTGACAAGATGAGTTCTTTGATGCGCGTGCTAGTGCGCTAGTTAGAAAATGCTTGCAGCACCACCACAGAGAGGGACTACAGTGTGGTCAGCACCAAAAGGATGAGTCCTTATCACTTAGCTCTCAAGGGCTGCCAAAAGGTCAGGTTTTCAGGATATCTCTAATGAATATGCAGGAGAAACATTTGCATACAATGGAGGTAGTAAGCATGCAAATCTCTCTCATGCATATTCGTAAAGGATATCCTGAAAACCTAACCTAGTGGTGGTAGGGTTGCCAACTGGCTCCAGATACGCCCGACACACTTGATCCAGTCCTGTATATCCCCATTGCCTGCAGGGACTTGTACTGTAGTCTTGCTTTTCTTATGGAGTGCAATGGAGAAATCAGAACTACGTGTCCCTGCAGGCAATGGAGTAAACCCAGGACTGGATCAAGCCTGTCGGGCGCATCTGCAGCCAGTTGGCAACCCTAAATGGTGCCCTCAAGGACTGGGGGTGAATACCAAGGAGAAGGGAATTCCAGGAGGGGAGAGGCTAATGGACTGCTATTGAGGAGGTTATGAAGTGGACGGGGAAAATAGACACTGAAATTACAAATATAACCGGGTTAAAGAATGGGGATCTCCAAACTGAATATGGCAGCACATAAAGACCATGTGGCCTCTTTTAAAGAGATTGCTCCTCCTTTCTAGAAGGTCAGACCTAACACGTTTCCAGCTTTTCCCTCCACTTGTTCCCCACTAAGGATTATTTGTGCTTGACCAGGGCCAGTCTCAAAGTTGGTTCAGGATGTAGGCACCTAGGCAAGCCTTACACCCGCTTGACTGAAAAAATCTATTGTTAAGCTTTGAATACCCTGCTCTTTGACACCCGTCCCCGTCCTCCTTGCAGAAGCTGTTGCTCTAGGCTACTGTCTAATTTACCTAATGGATGGGCCAGCCCTGCACTTGACCCATGTTTATAATGGATTATTTTCTATTTAGGTCCTGGCACTTTCCCTATGAGCCTCCAGTTCAAAGAGAGCCAGGGCTGATATCCAGCTCACATAGCTCAGTCACAAAGATGCCAATTTACACAGTTCCAGGAAGGAAATCCTTTAGCCAGTCCTGATTTTAAACGTACCTCCAAGCTGTGTGATATTTCTAATTCCTGATTCTAGCCATTGAATTCAATGTTGCAGGTACCATAATGCACTAAGATGGGTTGTCAGAAATCCAGGAATGGCCCAATATCTCCTTCCTGGGACTGGATAACTTAGCATCCCTGCACTCACAATCCTCAGCTGAGAGTCTAGCACAGAGGTTCCCAACTCCAGCACTGGATCAAGCCTGTCGGGCACACCTGGAGCCAGTTGGCAACCCTAGATTGCCAGCCGATTCCAGATTCATCTGATAGGCTTGATACAGTCCTGGGCTTACCCCACTGCATGCAGAGACTTATATTCTTGCTTTTCTCATGGAATGTAATAAAGTTATCAAACTAAAAGTCCCTGCATGCAATGGGGTAAACCCAGGACTGCATCACACCTGTTGGGTGAATCTGGAGCCAGTTGGCGACTCTATGCAGGTCCCATAATGCACCAAGATACGGATGTCAGGAACTGGCCTAAAATCTCCTTCCTGGAACTGGGTAAAATGACTGCAATGTGTCTACTGCATCTGTGGCCAGCCATAGGAGAGGAAGGCCTGAGTTAGGAATCAAACCCAGGCCCTCGGTGTTAGTGCCCTGTACTTTGAGGACTGGACCATCAAGCTGCCCCTGCCCCCTTTTTTATTTAATCTGATACCTTTTTTGCCCTAGCACAGCCCTGGGGAAATTATTCCATGTATCCCACTCCCTTTCTGTGGAGAAATAGCTAGTCCTCACTCTGATTAACCCAAGAGCATCACTTCCCATGCCGCTCCCTGGTACATTCCCTTTTATCCCAACCTTTACAGCCTGAAGTTAAATGACAATATTACAAAATGAGAATTCCATTTGTAAAACAGTTATGTGTATTGAGGATAATTTTATTTCTCATAATATCATGACTTTTATTTAAAAAGAATGAAAAGAAATATAGGAGTGTGATATTTCATTGGAATTGCATGCACACACAGTTGTGGTGCGATTATTGGCACCCTTGCAGTTCAATCCCTTAATTCCAATAACTCCTAAAAAAAAGTGGCCAGTGAAATGACTTTGGACTATGTATGTACATATATTTGACACATAAAAGAATCAAATAAGACGAGACCAATTAAAAAAAGGAAATAGTAGGAGACAGTATAAAAACTGGGACATTGCCAGGACATGATTATTGGCACCGTTATAAGCAATTCAAATCAGTTTGATCAGAAGAACCACATTTCCACTGCAGTAAAATTAGAGTCCCCTGTGATCGTCAGTACTCACATGACTTGAATCAACCAATGAATGATGACTCTAATGTTTAAAATGGCCACATTCATTCCCTGTTCCATTTTCACAATGGTGAAGACAAGAGAGCTGCCTGAGACCATCAGAAAGCCATTATCACCAAACATCAAAGGGGTACAAGGCCATCTCCAAAAATCTTGGGATTCCTGTGTCTACAGTTCGCAATGTTATTAAGAAGTTTTCTGCTCATGGAACTGTCAAGAAACTCCCAGGATGTGATTGGAAGAGGAAAGTTAATCCAAGAAGTCTTCAAAGGTTAGTGCGAACTGTTGAAAAAACATCATGTACAACATCCAAAGAGCTTAAGGCTTACCTGGAGCAATCTGGAATGGTGGTTTCAACCCACACCATACGCTGCACACTAAACAAAGAAGGACTTCATGGGTGAGGGCCAAGGAGGGACCCCACTGCTCAAGGACAGACATAAAAAGGCACACCTGATCTTTGCCCAAAACCACCTTGAATAACCACAATCCTAGGAAAATGTTCTTTGGACAGATGAAACCAAGATTGAGCTCTTTGACAAGGCAGACCAGCGATACTTTTACAGGCGAAAAATGAAGCTTATAAGGAAAAACCACCCTTCCTACAGTTAAATATAGTGGGGGTTCTATAATGTTGTGGGGCTGTTTTGCTGCCTCAGGAAATGGAGGCCTAAAAGAATCATGAAGTCAGAGGACTACTGAGGTATTTTGGAATGAAATGTGCTCCTAGTGTCTGAAAGCTAGGTCTGGGTCAAAGGTCAAGGGTCCTCCAGCAGGACAATGACCAAAACATACATCCAAAAGTATAAAAGAATAGTTAGAAAGGAACAAATGAACTGTTTTAAACTGGTCAGTAATGAGTCCTGATCTCAATCCAATCGAGAACCTTTGGAAAGAGCTGAAATCTGTCATTGGTAAAAGGAATACTGGAAACATTCATGAGCTGAAACAAATCGCAGAGTGGGAGAAACTTCCAGCAGAGAGATGTACAAAACTTAAAGATGGCTACAAGAAATGTTTAGAGACTGTCATCACCGCCAAGGGTTGTGCAACCAAATATTAGTGAAGGATACCATTAATCCCATCCAGGACATAGTTTGTTTTTTCTTAGAAATTGCTACGTCTAGGTTGCACCGACATCTTTTTTTTGTTGTATACCCTTGAACATACTATGGCGTGCTGTTGGAATAATTCCAATTATTTCTCAAGATATTGTACATAACATACCTAAAATGCAAGGGTGACAATAATGTTGACCACAACTGTATTTCTGTAGTAAGTGGGGTAGATGGTACCTCATCGAGAATAAACGGCGACTGCTCTATTCTCTGCAGCCTGTCATTTTACAGAGATGCACATTATGCCTGGAAGTAAATCTGTACAAGCAAGAGTGGAATCCGCCTGCCCCCTCTCACCAACCCAAGCCAGCCTGAATATCGTTTTCTGCAGCAAAAATAAAATGACATTCCCAGGGTGGAATATCCTCAGCTCTTCATCCACCTCTGAGGCTCAAGAACTCTGCAGAATGTAGGTCAATGGGTTCTCTTTATTTAAATATGAAATAAAATGCTGTTATGAAATTATTGCATTATCATTACATTCCAGATTTTTACAGCAGCTTAGCATGAAGAAAAACAGCACAGAAATGCATTACCACTGCACAAAGTAACAAAGCTCAGGCCTGCATTTGATCGTACTGCCAGATCTAGATGGGGTTCTTTAAATATTGGGTTTCTCTACAGCATACATTCTTGGTTTAAGGTACAATACTTTGGTCTTTTCTAATATAAAATGAAAGTTTCTCTCTATACCCCCCCCCCCCACACCTCTTGAAAGGTAGAAGGAAAGTGGCATTTTTCCTGATCTTTCATCCACTGCCAACTTACTTTCCATTTCAGTGTGTCCCCCCCCCCCCCCCAATCAGGGCTTTGTGCCCTGGTGCAAGCCCCATCCCTATTTCTAGTTAGAGCGCTCATGACCCTATTCCAAGGATGTAAGGAACAACTCTCCTTTCTAGTACTGTTAATCTGGAACATTGCATGAATTTTCAATCCACTAGAAACTTTACTGAAATTATTTATCATTTGCAATACATATTTGCTCTCGTTAGGATATCTTTTGAAGGGATGCATCTTTTCCTCACAATCACTTCTTTCCCTCTTTTTTCCCCCATCCCCCACACATTGGATATGGAATTCGTTCTGAGTGAGTCTAAGGTTATTTCAGGCGGCTCTGAAAACAACCTCTGTTAGTTGTGTCGGGCCTTTGTTTCTTGACCTGCTAAGGGGCACCTTCTGCAGGTTGCCTTTCTCTGCTTTGGCTAGCTCACAGGACAGCATGGACTGAAGTTGCCTGATGTACATGATGGCAGCTCGGAGAGTCTCCACTTTGCTAAGCCTTTTCTTGGTGTATTCCTCTGGTAGATGGCATCTGAGTTTGGCATAGCCTTCATTGACGCATTTCACTCTCTGCCGTTCTCTTTCATTCCTTTTTCTGATGAAAGCAGGTCCATAAGAACTTTCATATTGTGCAAACTTAGCACTGGAGACTTGGTAAGGAAAGCTGTGAGGATTGCTGTATAGTTGTTCAGTGAACAATCCTTCCATTACAAGAGGCGACACAGGCATCTCTTCGGAATAAGCCGTCTGGGAGTATGGAGATGAATCATGATATACATGAAACTTCACAATGGGGTCCATGTAGAAAGGCAGGGATGTTTGGACCTGGTGAGAGTCATAGATTATGGAATTTTCCATTAGGGTATAATAGCTGTTGTCATCCATTATTTCTGTTAAACCTGCAAAGTTGTAAATGCATAAATTATTTAAATAGTTTTGGACGAGTAAATATTCTGTAGTGTTAAGACAGAAATGTTTAGCAACTTTTGGTCTCTTCCTAAGAGGAAAAGGGCCACATGCTAGAAGATTTATTGAAGTGAAATGGAAGATAACTGTCTCCCAATAAATCTGTGGCAGACAAAATTGTTTTGACGAAAAGTGCATAGAGTATTTGAAACAGTATAGGGAGTTAGGATTGTTACGGTCCATTCTCAGACTGCAAGATCTTGGCAAGTCACTTGGGCCTTCCAGAAGCTTTTACCTACTTGATACTATAGTACAGTAATATTGTTGCCCTCTTCTTTGGAACCTGGGGACTTCTGAGTAGTCAGCGTGGCAATCAGTCTCCACCCTCCCCCTCCCAGCTGTTGCTATCAATGAAGTGCCATTTTTAAATAGGAACCTGTTGGGGGAGGAATAACTGGGGATTGCTCTTGCTCATTTGGGCTAAAGTGACCCCCTCACAGATGAGGTAAGAGACATAGGAGGGCCTTGGGGGATTTGAGTTCTTTTAAATTTGGCAGTACTGGTTTGGATTTTTTTTTGGGGGGGAGGGGGGGAGGTCAGCACGAGGAGAAGGCCAGGCAAGGAGAAACAAACTAAAATATTATTTTTTTTCTTTCATGCTTTTTCCAAACAAAATGAAAAGAAACAACATTTTATTAAAATTTCCTTTCTCATTTCAAATTAGTATATCCCGATTGAGCAGTGAAGGAGTTTCTGACCTTACTAAGTAGCCTGTACATGAATAAGGTTTAGGATAGTCAGTATTCCCTTAGGGTTGGGCTGAATCCAAATCTTCCCCGTGACCTAACTGTGGAATAGGGCTTTTCCCTACTCCGGGACTTCCTTTACAAATCATGAACTCTGTTTCAAAACAAGAGGCTCGCAAACAAGATGATGCCTAACACAAAAGGGAGATAAGCATGTCCTGAAAATCCCAAACCAGAGAGAAGTTAGAAAAAGAGGGACCCCATCTGCAAGTAGCAGGGAAAGGGGCACATTCAAAATGGGAATTCCAGGGGACACAAATGGTATATCCCACCTTGAAATGGCTATTTCCATAGGTGACAGAATCCCCTGGGACCACCCCACATTTAAAGAAAAACTTTTGAAAAACCTTTCTAAAAGGTGAAATCTAAAGGCCTCAGATTGATAGTACCTCAGTCATGCAGTCAGATAATTCTAAACACAGAGCACACCATTTTATAGGCATACAAGGCCAGCCCAACCACTAGGCAAACCAGACAGTCACCTGGGGTGGCAATGTCTTGGAGAGCAGCAAAGAGCAAGGCATTCAAAGCTAAACAACAGATTTTGACAGTCAAGGGGATGTAAGGCTTAAGGTCTACCTAGGGTGCCAACACCTAGACCCAACTCTAGGGCCGACCCTGTGGGTATATCACATGTAAAGTACAAAAAAGTGTCATCTAATACCATTCTTGATTGTAGGAATTTTATTCCAAAGAATTTCTATGGACATTGTGGGATCCTTAGGAAGAAGCCATAAGGGGGGAGGGAGGTAAGTATATAGTGGTAATATGTAACCTGTTATCCTGAAGATTTTGATTTGATGCTGTAAGTCGATTGTTAGTCACCTCCTTGGGGCAGCTGTTCTCCTGAGTGGGAATCCCCGGGAGGATCACTGCAAAGCAAGGAAATAATTTGATCTCACAGGTGATGACAAACTTGCACAAAGAGTTAGGGTGAAAGGGATCCAGATATCACATATCATCCACAAAATGGTGGAGAGTTGACATAACCAATTACAGCATAAAAAGAATATTAAAGAAATGTGCTGTAGAGATTGTGCTTAATTGGGACAAGCGGTTGCCATTTTTCTTATGTCTCTTCCCCAGATCTATTTAGGATTTCCTACCTTTAAATTACTATATGGAAGGAGAGGTAGGGGGCTACCACTGAATGCTGAGACAGACCCAAGAAGAGGGGCAAGAAACTCAAGATGAGGGAACTGACCACAAAATACCTGAAAGTGGACCAAAAATGAGAAAATTTGGACAGAGGTGCTCCAAGTAAGATACTGACCAAATGGCAGGGACCCTATGATGTTCTTCCTTGTAAAGGTCTGGTGGATTAAGAAATTCATACAGATCTGTGAAATTAAACATCTTCAAAGAATGAAAAAATCTGAATCTTCATCAAAGGAAGGTATGAGAGTCTAAGCAGTTCCTATCACCCCCTTGGAAAAGGAAGACAAGTCCCTCCAGAACTAGGTAGTCTGATCCAGCCCTTGGACGAGCAAGAAGCAGGCCTTGAGGAATGTGCTCTTCACACCTCTTCCTGTTATTTACAAGAGTCTAGTCTAGTGTGAAAATCCTTTCAAATGCTGCCTAGCGGAATTATGTGGCAAAATAGTACAAGTCCAGTAAATATGCCAGACACAGGACCACTGGATCTAAGCCCTTGAGCTACTGCTCGCTTCAAACCTTATAAAAGATTTAGAGCAGGCTTGACCAAGTTCAGTCCTCAAGGGACACAAACAGGCCAGATCTTTTGGACATCGCTAATTAATATACCTGAGAGAAATTTGCATACAATGGAGGTAGTGGGCATGCAAATCTCTCTCAGGAACATTCATTAGTGATATCCAAAAATCTGGTCTGTTTCTGATCCTCGATGACTGGACTTGGACAAGCTTGGTTCAGACTCAGGTGAGCATCAAAGAGAAGGGTAACCAAGTTAGATTAAGGCAGGGATTCTCAGCCTTGGAGGCACACCTAGCCAATCAGGTTTTCCGAATCCCCACAATGACTATGCATCAGATAGATTTGCATACAACAGCTCTCTTATATATGCAAATCTATCTGATACATATTCATTGCAGAAATCCAGAAAATCAGACTGCTTAGGTGTGCCTCAAGGAGAGTGTTGAGAAGCAATGAATTAAGGTAGTCAAAAATAATCATATATGAGTATGACTCAGTTAGGTTAACATAGACGTCCACAGGAGGTCACCAAAAGGCATAATACAGCTAGAAGCAATAAGGGAAGAGCAAAGATCTATAGGTGTCTCCTAATTCAGTGTTTCTCAGCCCTCTCCTGGAGGCACACCTTGCTAGTCAGGTTTTCAGATCACCACAAGGAATATGCTTGAGACAGATTTCCATAAAATGGGTCTCTGCTATATGAAAATTTATTTCATGCATATTTATTGTGCTGATCCTGAAAACCTGATTGGCCAGGTGTTCCTCTAGGACTGTCCCACTTGACATCCAGGGGCCATCATCCTGTCTATGATGACTCAGATACTCCGTTCTCCTAAGTAGGAGAAAGAAAAATAATTCAGCATAAACATACTTTAATGGTGACATTTTGTTTTCCTTTTTTGCTAACTAGTTGTGCTCAGTATAGGAACTCAAGGTATAGTTTAAAGAATCAGGGTGTTTGTATTATTTACAGTAAGGTTTTCTAACATATTTGATCATTTGTGCTTCCATTGACTTTGGACACCAAAAAGAGGCCTCAAAAATAAAGTCAACTACATTTAATGGATCTGCTGCCTCCCATTGCTTCATTGTACCTGCCCACTTATCCTTGACAATCCCATTTAGAAGACACATTATGACCTCTCTCTGCCTTCAACTTCATACAACGATCCCTTGGTCTTGAGCTTTAAAGGCTAGGGAAATATTATTTTACCTTACCTTACTGAAATTTGCTGGATAGTTGAACATTTGTATCACATCTCTTCTCTTTCTTCTGCAAGGGTCAAACTGCAAACCTAGAGAGTCACAAATCAGTCAGGGATATCCTGAAAGCCTAACAAATGTTTTTGAGATTTAGTTGCATGCATCTTCATTAAGGATATTTTGAAAACCCATCTAGTTTATAGCCCTCTAAGATTGCAGTTTGACGCTCCTATTCTAAAGGGTACATCTATAGTGCCTTCAGTCTCTCTCCATAAGCCATACATCAGTTTGTGATTCTCAGTGGAATTGCTTCTATCTTATGAATGGTCTGTGGAACTGAGGTCGCTAGAATAGAACACAGTTTGTGAGGTGAGATTTAATTCGAATCCTGTGGAGAGGTAATATTATTGATTAGAGGCATGTAGGGAGGAAATTTACATCAACTTTTGTTTTATTTTGTTTCATATATATCTATTTGTTTGTAATAATTTATAATCCACCAATCCAAACCAAATTGTATCCTGCTGAAAACTAAATCATAAAACTACAAAATCATATACAAGCAACAGAACATATCAGCATAGTAACATAAAATCATAAAACAACCCAAATACATAACACACACTAAACATACAAATAAAACAACTTATTTCTTTTTAACCTGTACTAAATAATTTTAACATAAGTTTTATTTTAAGTTCAGACATGTTTTGTTTTGCAATGTTAAGATTTGGGCTTTTCCAGATGCCTCTAGGATTACACAAAAGAGAAGGAAGCAATTTCGCTTGCTGAAACCCAGGGTTCTCTATTTGAGAAGATCTTTTTTCCTGACATATCCATGGAAATGTGTAGACAAGTACAAATCTCTTAAATGTCTTTTTTGATCCTTTGCAACTTTTTAGTTTCTTGAGTAACAAGCACCCGATCCGGTTTCTGCAGATGAGTATCAGCTAGTGGAGATGCCTTCTGTGAAGATTTTGAGCTTAATTAGGTTCTGCCTTGTTAGTGTTTTGTTAAATAAATAATTATTTTCCTCCCCCCCCCCTTGTATGGTGGACTTTTCAGAGGCAGGTAATAATAATAAGAAGGGGGGGGGGGGTCCCCTTCTTTTTCTTTATTGGAAAACTCATGTTTTCTGCAAATGCCCGTTTTTGCCATGTGTAGAATGTGATGTTTGGTTTTTCTATTTAGCATGTGATCAATATAAAATTAAATATAAAAAAGAAACATATACTAAAATAAACTGAAACAAAGAGGCACATCCTTGTAACCTACTCGCTTCAAGATACTACATTTTCCCATCCTTCACTAGTGTTTCCATGACTTTGCTCTCAACAGATGTTAAGCTAAGAGGTCTATACTTCTCGGCTTTCAACTCAGTCCCATCTGCGCTGCTCTTAGGAGTCTTCGTCTTTCATGTGGTAAGTGGTACAGAACTGTCAGCATCAGGGTACAGCCAGCCCTTCAGTATTCCATCATGGACCTTTTGGTTGCTGTCAGTTCTGGTGCTCTCCTTCTAGTGTGAAAACGTAGCAAAAATATTCTCTTTTCGCTTATATAGCCTTTACTTTGGGGACATGCTGGCCTGCCTTCCTGCTCCTGTGTCTGTCTGCATTTTGTGAATGAATTATATTGCTCAGTTTCTTTTACTTCTGTCGATTATCTGTTCCTTGCTATCTATCATGCTTGACATGGTGATTTATTGCCATTTCAATGTTCCCCAGCCTAGCCCACCCCCAACGGTGTCCATAGTTCCTCTGTATCCCTTAGATTCCCCACGCCTTTTCTTATAGTCAGCCCTTCTAAAACCTAGGATCCTTCTCATTCACTGCTGACACAGTGATTCATGCTGGCCCCTGTCATTACCACGGTGATACAGTCTCCATCTCTCAGTACAGCGTCACCTCACCGTGAGCAGGATCTTCAAACACCTGTTTGAGACTTGTAAAGTTTTCCGTATTCCCTTTCATCTATCTGATCCAGCAGTTGACAGATTTTGAACACACATTAGCAATGCCTCACCTTTGCATAGTAGTACTTAAGATGGCTTCAATCGGGTCTCTTTTTACTTTTTTCTCTTTGCAATGCTAACTTAGGGATTACACCTACATAGATATTAGATGCAACTCATGTAAGGTGACTTCTCTCCCTTTTTAAGCATCCTGCTCTTTCTGATAAAAAGAAAATCTATTCTCCCACTATAATAAAAAGTTTCTTACCTCAACTGTGCACCCCCTGATGATGCTGTATGTGTTTCCTTGCATACAATATTTGTCTTATTTATAGATGCCAGGGTTTATCACTGAGGACAATATGCAAAACAGTTTATATATCAACAGATCTGCTTAGTCCTAGTGAACGTTCATTACCCTCCCACAGCAAACACAAAGGTCAGGCAGAGGTGAATATTTTCATTATTAATTGATATCACTTTAATTCCTTTATTTAAATGTTGTATTTAAAAGATGATAGTCTGATTTAAAGGGCCAAGCTGCATGCATTATGGATCACAGATAAAATCTCTGTAGTACAGTCCTCACATAGTAAGGGCATTAACATAGTTGTCCTACGACCTAAGAAATTTGTATTCAAAATTGTTAAAAATTAAATCAGTTATTAGTTTCCCAATATTGACCCAATAGAGCCCTCTTACAAGCAGTGTTAGGCCAATCCAAATCAGAAAAACGTTACACATTTTATATATAGAAAACAAAAGAACCACAGTATTTCTTCCAAATGTCAAATGGCTGCAAACCTAATTCAAAGAAAAATAAAAGCAGGTGTGCTTCTTTAATAGCAAATGTTTCCATATTCAAGATGCTTCTGCTAATAATGAGAAGTTAGTCACTTGTCCTTTTCCCTCAGTTTTGAGCCACTTTACTTTTCAAGAGAAGCTATATCATTTCTGCTGAGAGCACTCGGAACATAGAAATATAGCGGCAAAGATCATATGGCCTATTTAGTCTGTCCTTCCATACCAACTACTACAGTCCCCCCTCCCCCCGCACTTTGGGGATCTTCTGTGTTTGTCCCATGCTTTCTTGAATTTAGATACAGTCTTTGTCTCGACTACCTCCACTGGGAGATTATTTCATGCATCTACCACTCTTTCTGTAAAGAAATATTTCCAAAACAAAATACTTCCAAGTCTATCCCCTTTTCTCCTGTGCATTTATGCCATGGAGGTATTTAAACATCTTGTATTGCTCCTTTCTCCCGCAGTACACATGTTCGGATTTTTAAGTCTGTCCCCATATGCCTTATGAAGACCATTGACCATTTGCCAGCTGCCCTCTGCAGCAACTCGTTAATATCCATTTGAAGGTGCGGTCTCCAGAATTGCACACAATACTTCAAATGAGGCCTCACCAAAGACTTACACAGAGGCACTATCACCTCCTCCTTCCTATGCATCCAAATAGCTCAACCAGAGCTCTGTGATCCTCTGTCTTGAAGGACTAGAAAAAGGGACTGTTACTTCTGGAAAGAGATCTGCAACTGTGAGTATATACTTCTGGTAAGTTTCTAAAATGAATTCTTTGTATTAAAGCTAATTAATCTGTGAACCCACTATTTTTTGTTAAATCAGTCAGGGCCTAGTAGCAGCAGTTTACGTTTAAATTTAAAACACAGAGGAGAACTTTCTGGTTACATTTCATACCCAGCAGAGAGCTTGTAGTTTAAATTTAATAGTCACTCAGGGCCTAGTAACAGCAAAGTACTTTTAGCTTAAATTTAAAACACAGAAAAGAGCTTTCTGGTTAAATTTAGAACCCAGCAGAAAGCTTGTAGTTTAAATTTCATAAGAAGTTAGAGCCTAGCAGCAGCTAAGAGCTATAATTTAAATCAAATCAGAATATAGCTTACCTCAGCAGCATAAGACAGGGTACTGTGTAGCAGCCCTCTTTTAATAAGTGTAAAAGGGTTCCAGGGGTGATCCGGGAAACTACAGACCGGTGAGCCTAACATCAGTACCGGGAAAAATGGTAGAAACCATCATAAAGAATAAAATTAATCAGCATGTAGATAGTCATGACCTAATGGGAGACAGCCAACATGGCTTTAGACAAGGAAGATCTTGTCTTACTAATCTGTTATGTTTTGTTGAAGGAGTGAATAATCAGGTGGACAAAGGTGAGTCGGTTGATATTGTGTATCTGGACTTTCAGAAAGCCTTTGACAAGGTCCCTCATCAGAGACTTTTGGCAAAATTAAAGAGTCATGGGATAGGAGGCAGTGTACTATTGTGGAACAGGAACTGGTTAAAAGATAGAAAGCAGAGGGTAGGGCTAAATGGCCAATTTTCCCAATGGAGAAAGGTGAATAGTGGTGTACCCCAGGGATCTGTGCTGGGTCCGCTGCTTTTTGACATATTCATAAATGACCTGGAAAGTGGAATAACGAGTGAGGTTATCAAATTTGCAGATGACACAAAACTATTTAAAGTTGTTAAAACCCAAGAGGATTGTGGAAAATTGCAAGAGGATCTTGATAAATTGGAAGACTGGGCATCAAAATGGCAGATGAAATTTAATGTGGACAAGTGCAAGGTTATGCACCTAGGGAAGAACAACCCAAACTATGGTTACACGATGCAGGGTTCCACATTAGGAACCACCACCCAGGAAAAAGATTTAGGCGTCATTGTGGATACCATGTTAAAACCCTCAGCCCAGTGTGCAGCAGTGGCCAAGAGAGCAAATAGAATGCTAGGTATGATAAGGAAAGGAATGGAAAATAAAACAAAAGATATAATGCCTCTATATCGTTCCATGGTGAGACCGCACCTTGAATATTGTGTGCAATTCTGGTCGCCGTATCTTAAAAAGGATATAGCGATTTTAGAAAAGGTTCAGAGAAGAGCCACCAAAATGGTAAAGGGGATGGAAGGATA
Source organism: Ichthyophis bannanicus (assembly GCA_033557465.1). NCBI lineage: Eukaryota > Metazoa > Chordata > Amphibia > Gymnophiona > Ichthyophiidae > Ichthyophis > Ichthyophis bannanicus. The sequence goes on along the minus strand of CM066047.1, from coordinate 57,085,824 downwards.
CTCCTATGAGGAAAGGCTAAAAAGGTTAGGGCTCTTTAACCTGGAAAAGAGACGGCTGAGGGGAGATATGATAGAAGTCTATAAATTAATGAACGGAGTGGAACGGGTAAATGTAATTGCCTGTTTACGTTATCAGAATATAGAAAGACTAGGGGACATGCAATGAAGCTACAGGGTAAACTATTTAAGACTAATAAAAGAAAATATTTTTTCACTCAACGTGTAATCAAACTCTGGAATTTGTTACCGGAGGATGTAGTAAAGGCTGTTAGTGTAGCTGGGTTTAAAAAAGGTTTGGACAAGTTCCTGGAGGAAAGGTCCATAAACCATTATTAAGAAGGGACCCAGGATATCAATGCTTGACCCAATACAAGCATTGTGGAACCTGTGTCCCTTGGGGAAACTGCTAGGTACATATGACCTAGATTGGCCACTGTTGGAAACAGAATACTGGGCTTGATGGACCTTGGTCTGACCCAGTATGGCATATCTTATGTTCAAAGCAGCCTTCTGGCTTCCAGTTACCTTCTCTACCTGTTTAGCTCTTTAAGATCGCTTTAAAATCACACATCAATGGACTCCTTTTATTAATACTTTATTAATAGTGGGGTGGTTTACTAAAGCCTGTGCTGGTTAACCCACGTATGGACCACATTACCAAAACAGTGGCCCATGCTAACGTCACAGGGCATATGCATCCAACTCCTGCAGTTAGCACAGACCCAAGATGCCACACTGCACCAGCCAGCGTGCAAGCCCGCTTAACTCCATCCACTGAGGTGGCACTAAGTGCACTGATGCTAAGAGCAGCATGCATGGTTAGCATGAACTACTACCGTCCGCACTAGCCGTGACTTGCCGTTAACACCTCAGTTTCCCTGGCCCACCAATCCCCACTCCATCACACACAACCTGTGTAGTGCAGCACGTTACCGGATAGAGCACTTTAGTAAGCAAACTCCTGTGTGTGCTATTTGCTGCATGGCCTATTTTATTCCTATGAGCCATATGGTACATAGTGCATGCTAAGCTTTAAAAGTAAAAGCGGCCTAATGTTTCTTTTCTGGTATGCCATGCTCAATTGTACTGTTTTTGCAAAATTAACTTGCCATATAAAATGACTAGAATTTAAAATGTGTAACAGAGATTGCCGCATGGAGCTAGCTGGAGAGCAATATCACTGGCCAATCAATAACCTGCTATTTAATTGATATAAAATACTTTCCTATCACTTGAAAACATTTGTGAAATGTACCAAAACTATTCAGAGAAAATATGTACCAAATGCATCATTTTAGTGCATAATTTCCTTTTATTAACTTGAATATTAGAATGCATAATTACAGTACATACAGATTTTCAAATATTTAAAATGATACAGGATACAGCACTTTTTTTTAATTATTATTTTTTGTTTGTGATCAGGTTGGAGTTTAACGGTTTGGCACAACACGTATGAATACACAGATGTCAAACTATTTTCTATTAGCTAGCATAGTGCATGAAACGGAGCTGGCTTTTATTGCAGGCAGCAATCAAGAACTCGAACATAAGAGGCATAAAAATCAGATCAACAAATGCATTACAACCCAGGTCCAATGCAGGTTTCCCTGCTGTTTCTTCAAAGCTGGGGGATCTCCCGATATTTCCCCATTGCGTGCAAATCAATCCTATGAAACTGCATAGCTAGTATGCTGAAAACCAGGCCCGTTGTGGACCACAAGGAGTGCAGTCTCGCATCCCTGCTTCATTCAGGGGATGGACTTTAAGTTCTTTGTACCCACTATGATTTGGATGACATTGGCAACAAGTTCCTGTTGGATTTTTGCTTCTGGCCCTAGTCTGTCTTGATAGTTCATCTGAAGCTTGCGGCACAGGACATTGATTCCAAAAAGGTTGTGCTAAATATTTCAAGGATATATTTTTCATTCATGCAATCTATTTGAGTACCAGTCTGCTAATGAAACATTAATATTTCTAAAAGAAGACACGATTGAATAGTAGGTTGCTTCCTAGGGAAACTATTTTGTACAGGTGAAAAGGATTTAACTCATGCCTTTGTTTGGAAGTTCAAGGAGAGTTACACATTCAGGTTTAGTAGGTATTTTCCTGTCCCCAGAGGGTTTACAGTCTAACTTTGTACCGGAGGAAAAAGGAGGGTTAAATGGCTTGCCCAAGGTCACAAGGAGTAGCAGTGAAATTCAAACCTGGCATCCCTGGTTCTCAGTCCACTCTTCTGTTAGGCTACTCCTCCATTTCACAGATTTCCGGCACTACCTTTCTTTAACTAGCAGAGGCCGACATGCATTTGAAAACGACCCATATTTTAAGAAGCTGCTACATATCATTTATCTTCATACAATTTCCAGTGATTGAAACAAAAATCAAATTGTATAATGAAATAGCAAATCCACAGTTTAATCTCTAAAACTAAAAGAAGATGTCAGCATGAACTGAGAGCACATTTAAAGTTGAATTCCTCAACTATAACAGTCCAAATAAGAAGGAATTCTTGCATTCTTCAAATAAATACAAATCAAAGGATGACACTTTAATGAGATATACATGAGATCAGTGGCTTTATATAAAAATATAGAACTGGCAATATGCAGTGGTGCACACTCGTGGCAAGCATGGCGACTTCCTTCCTCCAAAGAAGTTAGTCTAAGTGGGTACCTGAAGCAATGGAAAATACTGTGATTTGCCCAAGGCATAAAGGAAAGTCAGTGGGAGCAGTGTGATTTCAATCCTGATTTCCAGTCCATTTTTCTAACCACTCAGGAGGAATAAGCATGGTGTAGTTCTTCTCAACCTGGTGCTCAAAGACCACCTGGCTAAACTGTTTTTCAGGATGCATGAGTTATAACTGCATACCATGGAAGTAGTACATGCATGTATCTCAATCTCACGCATAATCACTGTGGAAATCCAGCCTGTCAGGAGGTCCCCGAGAACCGGACTGAGCAATGGGCTGCAAACCAAGGCCTAAAGAGATAATGGGAAACAAAAGTAGTTCTGTAGAGTCGGGAGAGAGTGCGACGGTCCAGAGGTCCTTATCTGCTAACCCATAGTACAATGCTATCCACATTACCACTGCATACTCCAAAAACATCTGGTTGCTTCAGGGCTGTATCAGCCAAATAAAGTAGGCTGGTGGATTCAGACTGCATGCGGTGTTAACCTTACTGACAGGTGCATCTTCTCAGTTTAGAGCTGACACTTTGAACATTCCAGTGAACATGAAATATGGCAAAATACAGTACTTTTCATAAATACCTCTAAAGAAGGGTTAGTTACTTGTGTTTACTTCTGGCATAGCTCATGTGAATTTCATAGAACAGTTTTGCTTCAGTTTGGCTGGGAAGAAATGACCAGAACAGCAGGTTCTAATTTTTCTTTAATATGCATTTAAAAATCACACATATGTTAATGAAACATACCCAGCACAAACAAGTGTCCAAAGCAAGCTGCTGCTCCAACTATTTCAAGGTTGTTTTATCTATGCTGGTAGTTAAAGACCATCCGTCCCAGTCAGTCTGTCCAATTGCTAATACTTAAGCCGCTCCAGGCAAGGATATATCCCAGTTGTTCAAGTTCAACTGTATAACCTGTTCTCTCGTCTCCCCTTTTGGCCCTCCAGTGTTCCAGGTGACCGAGCATAAGACTCCATAAGTGGTCTCACAGCCAGGGCCCTGCCCATCCAATTTCCTTTACCTGTTGCCTCCCACTGCCCTCTGTATCCGTCGTAGGTGTGCTTAAATGGTGTCTGTTCTGTAGTAACTGAAGACTAATCACTAGTTTAATAGACAGGACCCAGTGTTCTTCTAGAAACACAGTTTGTAAAATACAGTAACTGTAGAAAGAGCTGGAAGGATTCAATAGAAGAGAAAGTAGATCTGAGATATCTACTGTATCAAGGCCTTTCTTAGGGAGGAAGATAATTCACACAAGATCAAGACAACCCAATTAGAGCTACGGCATCCAAAAAGACATTCTGTTACTTGGCCTTATATTACAAAAGCATTTTCATGCAAAAGCATTAAGTGAATTTCAAGTATTAAAATCAAAAGGATTTCTTTGTTCAGCTTGTGTTGATGGTTAATATTTTCAAGTGACGCGTCTCACTCATAGCCACCCGATACATCCTTAGCCATTTTACTGCATACAGCACCCACAGAACACACACAGCACAGACAGGGTAGGAGGTTTTCAGAGATTTTATTATTGTTATGTTGCAAAAAGGAAACTGGTTGGAGTAGTTTGTAAGATGGCTCAAGTCCTACTCTAAAAATCAACACGGCAAAAGTAGATTGGAAAGATTTTACACATTTTACTGGTTGGTTCAGAAGGATAACGCAAATGTGAATCGTATCTTACCATGCATTGTGCTTATATTTAAACGATGGTCTACTTCAGAATACGTCCAATGAGAACAGTAATGGGATGCAGTATTTGGAATTGTAACATTAAAATTCAGTAGAAACCTCCCTTTATTAATGACAAATGTGAACATTGAGAGAGAGCGCACCAATATGTGCATGAGATCAATTCAGAAATGTTCTCACTAATGATATGCTTTTAATATACAGTGTCTAGACTTGACAAGTTCCACTAGGCAGCACGGTACGAACACTTTACAGCAGCTTCCTCCAGTTTTACTAAACGAGGGGTGTCAAGCTGCAATCCTGGCGGGCAGCAAACTGGACTGATCTTCAATATATCCCTAATGAACATTCACGATATAGATTTGCATACAATGGAGACAGAGGCATGCAAATCTCTCTCACGCATATTCATTAAGAATATTCTGAAAAGCAGACTGGTTTGCAGCCCTCCAGGATTACAGTCAGACACCGCTGTACTGAAAGACCACTCACTGAACACGCCTCTGTTTCAATACTTCTACTTCCACTAAACTGCATTGTGGCGTGCTACAGAGCCGTGAATTCCGTAATTACATGCCACTCAGTGTACATTTAGCATTTTACAAACAATGTTGTGGAGCAGTCCAAAACACGCCTTACTGTACCTATCATAACAGCTAGGATCCAAAGACTGCCATAAAAAATACTGGGTTTTCAAAAGACAGCAGTAAAACCATCAAGACGACAGGTCTATAAAAGTTCTCCAAGTAAACAGGCCGAGCTGATCTCTTACCATTTTCTATAATCAGGATCACATACAGAAAATTACAATAAAAAATTGAAAAAAGTCATCATGATAAGGTTTTTCATCTTTAAATTGAGAGCCATCCACGGCCACAGAGTTATCAGCAAAAGCCACTTAAAATTTTAAAAGTCATTTATTTGCTAGAGAAGTATGTGTTTTTGTTTGACTTTCAGTCAAGGTTGCTTTTTGAAAGGGGCAAATACAAGGAGTTTGAATGAGCCACTCAGCGGTGGTAGATGGAGTCCAACACAAATGGACATAGACATACTCCTGACTCTGTACACACTTAACTCAAGACATCTTTCAGTGCTACTGAAGCTCAAAAGAAACGTTGTGATTAGCTGAGCACGACATGCCGGTCGAAGACAGATTTGCGTTGCTCTTGTACTTGCAATTTCCAGCGTTGTTGAGCATGCTCAACTTTGTTCAGCACATTTGCCCGTGTCCGAGAACGGGCCAGTACGTTGTGAGCATTAGCAAAAGGTTGATGATCCTGCAGATTTGAAAAAAAAAAAGAGAACAAGGGTCAATTAGCTTTCATGTCCCACTAAACTGACTAAGTAAGATTGAACCTACTTTTCTAAAAAGCATGTTAGAGGGTTTCTATTAGCAACACCCATCCGCAGAGCATTAAAACACAGTAAATTCCTTTTACTTTTCAAAACCAATTGCACTGGGACTAATAACCATACATAATTTCTCTGTAGACAAATTTTTCATGGAAAAGCAAGCAGGATGGTGTGAATGCCACCTATATACATACTTTTCCTCTCTCATCCTAAGCACACCTTCTCCCTTTTCTCATGGTGGCTAAAATTGTGTGTGCTTTAAAGCAATTTGGAGACGTCAAGGTACATCGAGGGTCGGCAGTTTTCTGAAGCCAAATTACTGTGGGTAAAAGGCTTTGAAAATATTGTCTATTTTAATGGACCTATAGTACTGTTAGAGTGAAGGGTTCAGACACTGATCACGGATCAGCACAGATACTGTTAAGGAATATTCATATTTACTACAGTGCATCAGAATAAAATTAAGGGTTTTCTTTTTTCCTGCTTTTCTGGCCTTTCAGCATAATCATAAATTGGCTTTTATTATGTTATGGACCTATGAACCCCATATCTTATAGACCCTCACCTCCTCTATTTCCCTGTTGCCTAGTCCAGCCAATGAAGTGACTCCAGTTAGCAGCTGCTCTATGTGCACCCTAATTCTGGTCAATAGGTAAGAGATTTCTCAGTCTGAAAGACAGTAGGTGCCGTCTCCACAGCCTGCCCTGGCCAAACCATGAAAATGAGATCCTGACAGTGAAAGACACCTATAATCTAAATTTCTTTTTGTAGGAGATAGTCAGCAAAGTGAGCGGAGTGTTAACCGCACACCACCGTGACTGCTCCTATTTTTAATTTTTAATAAGAATGTGGCACTTAGCTCAAAGGAACTTCTCAAAAGCAGTTGAAAATGCCAGTTCACAAGGTTGGCGACGTGCCACACGTTTCGGGTTAAACAGACATAGTTTTAAACCCTGCTTCAGGCCATCTCTCGCTGGCAACACCGTTCAAACTTCGCAGTAACTCCATGAACCGCTTTCAAAATGAATCAAAGAAAGAGGAGGTGCTCTTATACTTCAGTGTCTGACGTCACTTTTCACAGGTGCTAGAGAAATGCTCACGGAAACAAACTCGTTGCAAATAACAAGGGAAATCTCACAATCAAGAGAACCCCTTGTGAAGGTTAGATGATGGTGTACCAATCAATCTGAATATTCAATCCTTGAGGGGCAACGGTATTTAAGCGAAATATCCACTTTTGTTCACGTAGTTGTAGTCGCTGTTCACGATCACCTCCCCTAGGATCAATTGGTTCACAGTCCATGACTCTCCAACATAAAGAGCCAAAATCATGTGAATGTTGTAAACAATGCTCAACCATGGGAGCAGATAGAGTCCTTGATCGTAAACGGTAAGCATGTTCCGACAGCCGAAATTTCACAGGGCGAATTGTGCGTCCCACATAATATTTCTCACATGGACAAATTATCAAATAGACTACAAAAGTAGAAAGACAGTTCGTATAGCCATGTAGAGAATAAATCAGAGAAGTGTGTGAATCCGTCCAAGTCTCACCCGAAATTGTAGAACTACAATATTTGCAATGATTGCAAAGATTGTGTCCTTTTATATCAGGGCTGCGTAAAGGACGATCCATAATGTGTGTAGTCTTCATGATGAGATCTCGTAAATTCGCTTCTGGCCGATATTGGGTCTGCATTCCTGTTTTAGTGACAAGACTCTTCGTATTGCCTATTCAAGGAAGGCGAATTTACGAGATCTCATCATGAAGACTACACACATTATGGATCGTCCTTTACGCAGCCCTGATATAAAAGGACACAATCCTTGCAAATATTGTAGTTCTACAATTTCGGGTGAGACTTGGACGGATTCACACACTTCTCGGATTTATTCTCTACATGGCTATACGAACTGTCTTTCTACTTTTGTAGTCTATTTGATCATTTGTCCATGTGAGAAATATTATGTGGGACGCACAATTCGCCCTGTGAAATTTCGGCTGTCGGAACATGCTTCCCGTTTACGAACAAGGACTCTATCTGCTCCCATGGTTGAGCATTGTTTACAACATTCACATGATTTTGATTCTTTACGTTGGAGAGTCATGGACTGGAAACCAATTGATCCTAGGGGAGGTGATCGTGAACAGCGACTACAACTACGTGAACAAAAGTGGATATTTTGCTTAAATACCGTTGCCCCTCAAGGATTGAATATTCAGATTGATTGGTCACCATCATCTAACCTTCACAAGGGGTTCTCTTGATTGTGAGATTTCCCGTTATTTGCAACGAGTTTGTTTCCGTGAGCATTTCTCTAGCACCTGTGAAAAGTGACGTCAGACGCTGAAGTATAAGAGCACCTCCTCTTTCTTTGATTCATTTTGAAAGCGGCTCATGGAGTTACTGCAAAGTCTGAACGGTGTTTCCAGCGAGAGATGGCCTGAAGCAGGGTTTAAAACTATGTCTGTTTAACCCGAAACGTGTGGCACGTCGCCAACCTTGTGAACTGGCATTTTCAACTGCTTTTGAGAAGTTCCTTTGAGCTAAGTACCGCATTCTTATTAAAAATAAAAAATAGGAGCAGTCACGGTGGTGTGCGGTGAACACTCCGCTCACTTTGCTGATTATCTCCGACAAAAAGAAATTTAGATTATAGGTGTCTTTCACTGTCAGGATCTCATTTTTTTGGGGTATTTCTATTTTTGATTCTGATTGGTTTTTGAATTATTTGCTGGCCAAACCATGAAGCAGAAGTGAGATCCAGGAATCTAATGTGGTTCTTGCACCAAAGGAGCTCAGCAGCAGCAGGTATAGTGAACTGGGCCACCCACCCCAACTACAAGTAATTTTAATGCATGTGTATATTTTTTTCCACACCCAGGGCAGCCTCAGTCAAAGATACCTGAGGACAGTGACACTGAAGATCTGCTTAAACCAACAAGTTCATAATATAAATATGAACAACATACACAAAGTCAACATCTTTCAAAGTATGGCTATGGGAAAAACGAGACCTGGCAACAACAACTCATTGGTGCATTTTTGCCAAATCCAAAGCAACCCTCAACCTCTCAACACAAATTTCTGCTGAATGTGTTTGATCAATACTTCCTAGATACATGACTATGGCAACAGAGACAGATATGACGATCCAAACAGGCATTTTGCTTCAGTGTTAAATAAGAACATAAGATACGCCATACTGGGTCAGACCAAGGTCCATCAAGCCCAGTATCCTGTTTCCAACAATAGCCAATCTAGGTCATAAGTACCTAGCAGTTTCCCCAAAAGACACAGGTTCCACAATGCTTGTTTTGGGTCAAGCTGTGATATCCTGTGTCCCTTTTTTTTTGTTCCAAAATGTTCCAAAAACCAGAAAAGGAGAAATAGAAACTTAAAACTTGGTGATTCCATTTTAAGATTCGGTTCCAGAGAAATCGATCTTTAATCACCAGAGTTTGAAAATTCCTCCATGCCTTAGAAGCCACACACACACATCCGCACTTAGCAATTTTATTTTTTTCTTGGCGTGTGGGGTGCAAGTACATAGTGAATGGTTTGCCCCCCCTCCCCTTGGCAAGTAGGCATCATGGCCTCGCTCCCATGTAGCCTACTCTTCCACTCCCTACCTCACCCAAGTGAAGTCCCCTCACTCACCTACTCCCTCCCAACTCTCTTAATCCTCCTTTACAGCCCCCCTTTGTCCTTTGGAATCAAATCTGTAGTCTTATTCTTTTGAACCCCAATATAGGCTGGACATGCAGTACATCACCCACAGAGGGGGGGGGGGGGGAAGAAGAGTCCAGTAGCCCCAGGGGAGTGAATTTTCAACTCCACTTATCACGTTCGACTGATTTATTTACATTAATGAGATGGTAGAGCATGCAGACCCGGTAGAAATATAACGAGTGGAGGAGCAGCCTAATAGTTAGAGCATTGGCCTGGGAACCAAGAGACCATGGTTCAGGTCCCTCTAACATTTGGACAAGTCATTTAACCCTCCATTGCCTTGGTCACACTGCCAAGAAATGGACATTACACTTACCTGGTAATTGTTCTTCCTTGAGGGTCGACAGTTTAGTCCTCCACCTCTGGGTTGTGCACCTCCTCCTGCAGCTTGGAGACTGGGCATGTCACTCCCATCATTCCCAGTGAACTATTGACAAAGCACACTTAAAGGAGCAATAAATGAGTAGCAAATAAAAACATTCAAAGTGAATGCATAACTAACTTACTTTATACAAGAAAACCTGGACGGAAGTGAGGCCTATCCCCTTGTGCCTATTCCTTCCACCTCCGTCATAACGGTAGATCAGCAATAACTAGGAAAAGAAAGAAAGACACCTACCTACCTGTTCTCTCTCCCGGCTGAACCTCCACTGCTTAGCATGCTATCCCGGGTGGGAATGAGGACTAAACTGTCGTCAAGGAAGAACAATTACCAGGTAAGTGTAATGTCCATTTCCTTATCGGTCCTCCAGTTTAGTCCTCCACCTCTGGGATGTAACAGAGCAGTACTTAAAGGGAGGGACCCTTCCAGCTGGCCTGCAACACCGCCGCCCCAAAAACAGCATCCTTTGCTGCCAAGATATCCAGGTGGTAGAGCTTACTGAAAGTGTGAAGAGAGGACCAAGTAGCCGCCCTACAAATATCCACAGGCGACACTAAACTGTGCTCCGCCCATGAAGCCGCTTGTGCTCTAGTAGAATGGGCTCACAAACCAACTGGCACCTGCCACCCCGACAACAGATACGCCGAAGCAATCGCCTCTCTGACCCAACGGGAAATGGAAGCTTTCGCCGCTGCCTCCCCTTTACGGGATCCACCGACCACCACAAACAAACAGTCAGATTTGCGAAAACCCTCAGAAACCTTTAAATACTGACGTAGCACTCGCTTTAAGTCCATCCGGCGTAACCCACGGTTCGCGGCGCCACCCCCCAACGAACCCAGCACTGGAAGACAAACCGACTGATTCATATGAAACAACTTTGGGCAAAAAGGAGGGAACCAGCCGAAGCACCACCTTTTCCCTAAAAAAAAAAAAAACAGAAACGGCTCTCTACAAGACAGCGCCTGTAACTCAGAAATCCGCCTCACTGAGCAAATGGCCACCAAAAACACCGTTTTCAACATCAGATCTTTCACAGACGCCTGTTGTAATGGCTCTAAAGGCTCCCTAGCCAGAGCTCCCAAAACCAAGTTGAGATCCCACGGCAGAACCACCACTCTGCGAGAGGGATGCAACCTGGATACTGCTTTTAGAAAACGCAACACGTCAGCATGCGCAGCGAGCGCTATTCCCTGCACCTTGCCTCTATAGCAAGCCAGCGCGGCTAACTGAACTCTCAAAGAACTGGCCGCCAGACCCTTCTCAAAACCGTCCTGCAGAAAGCTTAAAACCACTGCAACAGACACGGTCGCTGCGCGCACTTGTCTCCTCGAACACCAATCCTCAAATATGCGCCATATGCGAACATAAGTCAAATATGTAGAGGACTTCCGTGCTTTCAGTAAAGTCGCAATGACTGCTCCTGAGTAACCTCTTTTCTTTAAACGCGCCCTTTCAATGGCCAGACCGTAAGCGAGAACCGATCCACTTGGGGCATCCGCAGAAGCCCTTGAATCAATAGGCTGTCTGACGTCGGTAACCTCCACGGCTCGCCGGTCGAGGAGGTGGATGAGATCGGCATACCACAGACGTCTTGGCCAGTCTGGAGCCACTAGCAACACTCTCCCCGGGTGCGCCTTGATACGCTGTACCACCTGACCTATGAGCGCCCACGGAGGAAATACATAGAGGAGATCTGACACTGGCCAGCGTTGCAGCAGGGCGTCGATCCCCTCTGACATCCTTTCCCAGCGTCTGCTGAAGAACCAACTAGCCTTTGCGGAGTGAAAGGTCGCCATGAGATTCATGATCGGCAGCCCCCACCTGTGCACTATCTGTGCAAACACCTCTGGATGCAATTCCCATTCTCCGGCATCCACCTGCACCCGGCTGAGAAAATCTGCTGTCACATTGTCCTTCCCGGCAATGTGTGCCGCCGAAATCGCTTGCAACCGCGGCTCGGCCCAAGCAAAGAGCGACTCTGCTTCCTTCTCCAGGGCCATACTTCTCATACCGCCCTACCGATTGATGTAGGCCACCGTTGCGGAGTTGTCCGACAGAACTCACTGCCTGACCCCTCACCGCCATCTTGAACGATTGTAATGCCAACACCACTGCCTGCGTTCCAGCCTGTTGATTGACCACGTGCTCTCCTGAGCTGACCACAGACCCTGCGCGAAGAGCTCCCCGCAATGAGCTCCCCATCCCGCAAGGCTTGCATCTGTCAACAATGGCAACCACTCTGGCTGCTCCAGCAGCATCCCGGCCGTCAAGGATTCCGGAAGTAGCTACCAGCTCAGCGCTCGTCTGACCCTGAGCGGACAGGGTAGGCGTCTGCTCAGCGGATCGGATTGATGGGACCAACGGTGAAGTAACGCTCGCTGCAATGGCTGCATATGCGCTCTGGCCCACGGTACCACTTCCAAGGTTGCCGCCATTAAACCTAACACCCGGAGATAATTCCAGGCCGAAGGAGCCAGCATGGTCCAGAACTCACGAATTACTCGACGTAGGGCCTGAACCCGATGACCGGGCAGCAATACCGCCCCTCTCTAAGTGTCAAATTGCACCCCGAAGTACTCGAGACTCTGGGACGGAACCAGATGACTTTTGCTCGTATTGACTACCCATCTGAGGCTCTCCAAGAATCTCACCACCTTGTCCATAACTTGCTCGCTCTCGGCTTTGGACTTTGCTCGAATCAACCAACCGTCGAGATAGGGATGAACTAGGATTCCTTCTTTTCGTAACACTGCCGCCGCCGCCACCACCACCATGATCTTGGTGAACGTCTGCGGCGCCGTCGCCAGACCGAAGGGCAATGCCTGGAACTGATAGTGCCCCCACGGAAGGGCGAAGCGCAGAAACGTTTGGTGAGCCGCCCTGATCGGTATGTGCAAGTAGGCCTCCGTGAGATCGAGGGATGTCAAATACTCTCCCTGGCGTACCGCGACAATGACGGACCACAAGGTTTCCATCCTGAAATGCAGCACCCGGAGACAGCGGTTCACCCCTTTTAGATCCAATATGGGACGAAAGGATCCATCCTTTTTTTGGCACCACGAAATAAATTGAGTATCGACCCCTGCCGCAATCTTCCTGGGGGACCGGGACGACCGCCCCTAAGTGCAATAGCAGATTCAGAGTGCAGCGGACTGCCTGCGTTTTCTGCTGTCCTTTGCAGGGAGACTGCACAAACGAATCCCAAACTGGCCGTGCGAAGTCTAGCACATAGCCCTCCCAGATTATCTCTAACACCCACTGATCGGATGTTATGTGGACCCAGGCAGGAAAAGAGACGGCTGAGGGGAGATATGATAGAAGTCTATAAATTAATGAACGGAGTGGAACGGGTAAACGTAGATCGACTGTTTACGTTATCAGAATATAGAAAGACTAGGGGAAATGCAATGAAGCTACAGGGTAAACTATTTAAGACTAATAAAAGAAAATATTTTTTCACTCAACGTGTAATCAAACTCTGGAATTTGTTACCGGAGGATGTAGTAAAGGCTGTTAGTGTAGCTGGGTTTAAAAAAGGTTTGGACAAGTTCCTGGAGGAAAGGTCCATAAACCATTATTAAGAAGGGACCCAGGATATCAGTGCTTGACCTAGTACAAGCATTGTGGAACCTGTGTCTTTTGGGGAAACTGCTAGGTACATATGACCTAGATTGGCCACTGTTGGAAACAGGATACTGGGCTTGATGGACCTTGGTCTGACCCAGTATGGCATATCTTATGTTCTTAAGAAAGTTCCGAAGTTGCCCACCTATCGTACAACCACCTGCCGGGGTCCCCCTCACTTCATTGCCATTTGCGATTGGATGCTGAGGCTGCCGCCGCAAAGCCTCTCCCTGCTCCTCGAAACCCCCGAAAACCCTGGCCCCGAGGAGCAAATCTTCCTCTTTGGAATCCACCCAAGCGAGAAGTCCGAAATCTCTGAACATCCCGAATGAACCTCGAAAGGCTGACATGGACTTCCCCCAGCTTTGGCTTATCCTCCGGCAGGTGACCAAATTTAGACTCTCCTAACTCCTTCACCAACTTATGAAGATTCTCCCTGAACAACAACTTTCCTTTAAAAAAAGTTTCCCGAGACGTGCTTTAGACGAACCGTCTGCCGCCCAATTCTGTAACCACAAGGATCTATGAGCTGCCACGAGCGATGCCATACTATTGGCCAGAGCCCGGATCAGATCATAATGCACATCTGACAAATAAGCCGACCCCGACTCAAGGCGGTCCAGGTCACCCAGACCCTCCTGCTCCAGCTAAGCAGACTGCCACAACCGCTGCGACCATCGGAGACAAGCTCTTGCCACCCACGCCCCACAAATGGACGCTTGCAATGACACTGCGTTTGCCTCAAAGGATTGTTTCAGCAGTCCATCTAACTTCCTATCCTGCGCATCCTTCAAGGCTGAACTGCCTTCAACTGGAATAGTGGTCTTCTTGGTCACTGCTGACACCGCAGCATCAATCCTCGGAGACCGAAACCTCTCCTTGTCCTTATCCGCTAAGGGATACAGCCGATTCATAATCCAAACTCCCCTGAGTCCTGCTTCCGACTAATCCCACTCATCTTGTATCATTCTGTCCACCACCTTGTGAACAGGAAACACCACCTGCGTTTGTCTCACTGCCTGAATAATGGGGTCTTCCCCATTGTCGTCCTTGACAGGCTGTTCCGTGGCGAGCTTAAGCGTCTGGAGGGACTCCGTGATAAGCGCTGTCAACTCATCCCTCTGGAAGACCCGAATAATCTTTGCCTGGTCCTCCGGTTCAGGAATCTCTCCTTCTTCCAAGTCTTCCTCTCCTTCCAGGTCAATGTCTATGTCCTCCGACTCCTGCCTTTCTAACTCAGAAACTGAAGGCTCCCTAATCCTAGCCCGCTTTGACGGTCTCGCGGGACTAACACTCGCCTCCGCCAGACCTGACTGTGGCGGTGCCACAGAAAGTGACAGACTCAGGCACTTTCCCTTGCTGTCTTAAACAAAATGCCTGATGCATAAACACCACAAAATCTGGACAGAAATCTCATGGTTGCGGTCCAGAAGCCGACAGGGTCCCTGAAGGTCCGGCGGCCCCTCCAGCCAAGGCACTCTGCAGCTCCTGTCCTACCTTCACCTCCATCTACTGCTTCTTTTCCTTTTTTTTTTTTTTTTTTTAACTGTCAAGATTGCCAAAAGGGAATCGGGTCCAGAACTGCACTACAATAGCAGTGGATGTGCCCCTGAAGTCAGGCAACCTCTATGATCTGCCTGCATACTAGCTCACAGAAGCATACAGTGCCCATGAACTTCGAGAAAAAATAAAAATCAACTTTACCCCAAAATAAACTAAATTAAATGAAAGAATCAAGGGAGAAAGGAAAAAAACGCTGTGAAACCAAAAAGAGAGAATGAATCGCCGCGGGCACGCTGACAAAATGGCCGCCGCTGCCTGACCGAGGCAGAAAAAAGGCGCCAAATCCACCGATCCCGGCTGCAAGGGTGCGCGGATTCCGCCCTGCTCTAAGCCCTGGTGCCTTGCCCGTACTCACCGCTTCAGTAAATGATCGGTGCTCCCGCTACCACAGGGTTGCAATCCACGCGGCTGCACTCAGTATACAAGAGAGTGCCAAGCCGCCGGACCAAATCCCGGCAGAAGAAATCTGTGAGCCTGCAGATTTGCGCAGCCCCGTGCTGCCGAAGCTGAACTGCCTTTATCTGCTGAGCTCTCCCCTGTACTGCCAGGGGGGAGAGATCAGTGCCGGTGGTGAGTGGGACCAACAAATATCAATCAAGAGTGACAGGGCAATAAGGATCAGGCACAAGAAGCAGCACTCCCCTTCCGTAGTATGCTGTCCTCTCTCCTTTTTTTTTTTTTTTTTTTAAAAGCTAAAGCACCCCAAATCAGAAAAAAGTTAAAATTAGGGACAAAATCAAATCAAAATTAGCTAAACACTACTCTAACTGCTCCTTATCAGTTCTTAAGTGAGCCCAGCACTTAGGCTCACGACCTCCTCGCTGCATGGAGACTGGACACACTGAGAATGATGGGAGAGGCCAGCAGACTACATCCACAGTGATGTCACGTTTTTGTGACATGCCCAGTCTCCAAGCTGCAGGAAGTGGTGCACAACCCCTAGGTGGAGGACTAAACTGGAGGACCGATAAGGAAAACCCAGGAGCTGCTTAGCTGCCAGGAGTTGGCACTGATTGAACAGCACACATTGCAGAAATATAAATCCAGAACCTAATGTAGAAAGAATCCCGGGCTTCCAACCGCAAGCAAAAGGAAAGTGGAATCGGAAGGGGCGGAAGCATGACCGGCACTGCAGCGCTGGAGCTAACGGTAACTCCGGTTCCATTTTAAAAAGCATCGCTACCGCTGCATGTCCTAGAAAGGGGCAGCGGCAGCAGTAGCAAGGGGTGCCTCACCCTTCCGGAGGGCAGGCGCTTTAGTGCCAGCCACAAAGACAATACAAGGTACTAGGGGCAAGTACAGATTGCATTCTAATTTACCCTGCGGCATTGGCTTCTGAAGGGATCTAGGCTCTTAGGTTTGAAGTATGGTCAACAAGGATTTTCCCTCTTGTTCAATGTCCTTGTGTGTCTCTGGATTCATGTTGTTGTTGATCTGACTTGTGCTATGCATTCCTCAGCCCCTTGCGGTATTATGCTGTGTTGGGTTTTTTCCTTGAATATTGTAAACTACCATGTTGGCTGTGTAGCGATATATCAAATCTATTCAAATAAATAAATAAAAAACATGCACCTGCCCATCCTTGCATCTCTGCCCAAACACAGTAAACATATCACTGAAGCCATTTTTCTTCTACATTTCTATACTTGTGCAATTTTGTAGGTCGTTATATACATGGAATAAAATCATAGGTCATCTGTATATAAAATAATCCTCCCCCCTTGTCTATAGCCAGATATAAACACATTTGAATGTGACCTACCAAAAACCAGCATGACATTTCAATTTTCCATCAGTGTTGCTATCCAAAACTTTAATAAAGAAAGCGCTTAAAGGATTAAGTACTTAAGGGCGTTAACCACTTAGATAAAGGGATTGAATACGTTGTGTTATTATTCACCATCAGTTAAAGAGGTAATTTCACGGTCACATGCGGCACAGTGGAATGAAAAATCTCCCTCACGGTTGTTGCCCACACACCTGCAATATGTAGTTAGGGTAAATGGAAAACATGCTGGTCTGTAGTGCTTTGGAAATAGAACTGTGCTAATACAATATGGTAAACAAAATATTAGCAGCAGCTTGCCGGCAGGCCTTTGACACATATTTCCAGAAAACACGCACCTGCTTTGTACAGACTCTTCGTCTGATGTACCAAGCTCACCCTCTGCCTAAGGGGCAAGGCCCTTGAAGCAGACTGTGTGTCTCCTTTCTGAAGGAAGATCATGCGTTCATGAATTATGTAAAATTCCATAAAACCTTTAAGGTGCAATGGGGGGGACGATATTCTCTTGTGTTGCATAGGTATATATGTTTATTGTAAGCACACTAACATTATGATTTGGTGGGAAAGAAATATGGGCATCAAAAGGCTTATATATTTTTCACAAACTATAATCCAAAATGATAACATTATTAGAAGGACTTTTCCATACAATCAAAAAGCCAATTAAAAGCCATGCTGAAGCTGCATTACTGTAGAAGTGCTGTTACATGGAAGCTATTCAATAATGATTGCACAATCACACCAAATTACAAATTAATTAGCAAAACAACATTCTAAAACCACTACCAATTCCACTACGAAGAGAACTTGTATTTAACTCGTCAAAGATCAGCATGACGCATTAGTAATAATGTGAAAGCTGGCACTCTGGTGCCATATTAAAAGAAATTTCTTGACATCATTTTGATAGCTTCCATAGTGAAGATATGTTGTCTGGAGGTATAAAAAGTTGCTGTTTTTTTTGCCTTTTGAGACGCTTTCCATATTTATCACAACTTTTATTGATCCTAACATTTCTACTTCTATATTCAGTTTAAATGCCATTATTTTGGCCATATGGTTTTTGGATTTATGCATTTCGGGTGTGTGGGTGGGTCCATGTTTTAAATTGCCATCATTTTAATTGATAATTATTTATTGATTTTAGATATGTTTGATTTTATTTTCTAATTTTATGATATGCCCAATGTGGGCTGAAACATGGCCATGTTGGCTCTTAGGTTTAATTGGGTTTTATCTCTGTTTTATTTAAGTGCATTATACTATTACTTATTTTAATCATCTATGGTGGTGATATTTTTTTTTCCTCTTTAGAGTGCAATACCTGCCGCTCTGGAACTTCAGTTTTTCCAAAGGCAAGTGATACACCAAGACTTTGTCACTTTTCAATATTCCTCTTCAAAAACCCTTACACTAAATAGCACCTTCTGTTCAGAAGAGGACAAAGGGGAATGTTTACTGAGAGCTGCCCCACCAGCATGTGGTCAGCGCTGAAAACAAGCATGGGGGGGTAGGTGGCGCTGAACTTGCACTAGTAAATGAAGGCATGCCCGGTGTGTCCCTGTTACTAGCAGAGGTATTGCGCCGTCCCTGCGCTCACTGCCTTTGGTGCAATTAAAGCCACCCATTGAAGCGGCAGGAAATGCACCCACATTGCGTGCCACATCAACAGGGAGAGTGCATCAGTAATGCCCACGCTACCCGCGATGCAGACACTCCACCCGCTCCAACCCATGCTGCAGCACGTTTTACCACAGAGCACTGGGCAGGCACTGAACCCCCCCAATACCCAGTAGCGCGCTTTAGTAAAGATGCCCCAAAGAGAGCTTCATCATCTAATATCAGCATCTTTTGTACATCAAGTGATTTAGGAGGCTAGTTAATAGTGTGCGCTAATATTAACGCAGGCTCCGTGTTCTTCAATGGGACCTAGTTACTAGTAATGCACATTTATGTCCATGCACCTTAGTAACTAGCTCCCCTTATTCATTTTAAGGGTAATTTTATAACAGGCCACCAAACCTGTGCAGCATGTGTGCGTAAATTACACCAATTGCCAATGGCGACTATGTAGATACTTTCCCTAAATTACCCCATGGAAAAGTCCTGATGTTCATATCTGCTATTTAATATATACAAAGACCTATGTAATATGCACACATGCATATTTTGTAAAGCATGACTCTGCTCAGTTTGGGTAAAATATGCACATAGAGTCTGGGCAATTTTAAAAGACTGGTGTTTTATTTTACCTTATTGTAGCCCTGGTCCTTTTATTAGTTCTTAACCAATTTTTTAGATTGTCATAACATTTTTTCATTTTAAGTTTGCTGTAACCGCTTTGTTGGAAATGTGGATAATAAATTTAAAACTAATGGTTACTGACTCCAAAATTAAAAATCCTTCCAAATATACTATACTTTTGCAAACCTTTTCTTGCTAGTTTGGTTATTTTTAAGGGGGTACACAAGCAGTATTTTAGTATCAGCTCAGTTTCATTCCTGGTTTCATTCCCAGTCCATTTTCAACAAGCTCCCACAGACTAACTTTCTACTGCCAAAGGTTGACCAGTCCAGATGTGGGGGATTATGCTCTCCAGTTAGCAGGCAGAGGCAGACTTGAGCATCTTTCAGTGATGTCATCAGGAGGTAATAACTACTGGTGCAGCACTGAAAGAAGCCAGTAAGAAATCTTCCCAAGCAGAAAAGCTGAAAAAAAAAAATCTGAGATAAGCTCCAAAATGATTAGCAAAAAAAAACAAAAAACCCAATTGAAAACAACCAGAACTCTGATTTGGCTGTCTTACTGTATCTTACAGCTGGTCAGGCTCTGAACAGCTAAGTCTTGAAAGGCAGTAGGATTCCCTCACCTGCAGCAAAATCTTCCAGGTTGAGCCCTGGACTGGTCTAGCATGATTCCATGAAAGGAAATTAGCAGGTATGATTAAAATTTCTCTTTCCCCATCACCCTGCTAAACCAGTCCAGATGACTGGGATGTACCCAAGCAATCGGGACACCTGGTGGGAGGAAGACAATGCTCTGGTCAGAACAGACTTGCCAAATGCGACATCAGCACTTACTCCTACATGCAACTGGTAGTACTTCACAAAAGATACTCAGCAATGTCCTCCGAGGACATCAAGGCAGACTTGGCCAAGGAGAGCTTCAACTCCCTCTGGAACCCACTTCCCAGCCAGAAGTTATGCTGAACCAATAGCCTCTTTCATCCAGTGGGAAATGGGGGACTTGACCACTGCCTGACCCTTTCTTGTCAATCCATACTAAAGGAAATAAACCGACGTTCTAACCTATTTTTGTCGGAACTGGCTCCATGAAGTTTAAAAACAACCTCTCGTGGGTCCTGTTCCTTTTTATTATTTTAATAGGGACAGTTTAGGGTTGCGTCCCTAAGGGATATATTCAACCCCTCATTTTCACCAATCGGTAACAACGTTTATGTACCACAATAGAAATTCATCTATAATGTAGTTTGTACTTAGCTGTTCGGAGTTCTTGTCATAGCCACATATGCAATAGGAAAAGCCATGAAACTATGGCGTTTTTCTTGTCCCAGGACTTAGAGCTGGTAACCTAAATCCTGGCGTCTTTTCCTCAACAAAGAGGAAGCACACGTATGTTGTTAACCACCAAGTCCATCAGCTACAGTCCATATCGCCACCACAAACACTCTTTAAAGTTATCTTCTAAATGTGGTAATCCAGCTCCGACAGTCATAAATTCTCCTCTAAATGCAATGCTTCATCGTAACCCAACGTTGTGTTTCAGACCGTAGATCCTCCTGGCCCTTTTTCAAACAAATGAGCTGGATTACCACATTTAGAAGATTACTTTAAAGAGTGTTTGTGGCGGCGATATAGACCAGCTCTAAGTCCTGGGACAAGAAAAACGCCATAGTTTCATGGATTTTCCTATTACATATGTGGCTATGACAAGAACTCTGAACAGCTAAGTACAAACTACATTATAGATGAATTTCTATTGTGGTACATAAACGTTGTTACCGATTGGTGAAAATGAGGGGTTGAATATATCCCTTAGGGACGCAACCCTAAACTGTCCCTATTAAAATAATAAAAAGGAACAGGACCCACGAGAGGTTGTTTTTCAACTTCATGGAGCCAGTTCCGACAAAAATAGGTTAGAACGTCGATTTATTTCCTTTAGTATGAATTGATATTGATGTGGGAAATAAGGTTTAGGTTTAATATGAGATAGATTTAGTGACCCTTTCTTGTGGCACTGAAAAGCATAAACAGATGATCCAACCTCAGGTACTTGAGCAACTCTCTCCTCATATCAAGAAAACACCAAGAGAGATTCAACCAGAGGTGGTCCTGCGAAAAGAAAGGCAAAATCACTCCCTGATTTAGGTGAAAGAAATCACCTTCAGAAGGAAGGATGGAAGAGTCTACAAGATGACAGAAGTTGTGGAAACCAATAAGAAAAGGCTCCCGACAGGACAGCACCTGAAATTCCGAGACATAGCTAGTGGAAGCAACCACCTTAAGAGTCAATTCTTTAAGAGTGGCCTTGTGAATGGGTATGAAAGAAGAATCCTTCAGTACCTTCAACACCAATGAGAACTCCAGTGAGGGATGATAAGGTGCACAGGAGGCCAAATGTGCTCAACTGCCCTAAAGAAGCAAGCATCATCAGGTTGGGTTAACAAGGACACCCCTCTGTACCTGCCCCTGGTACTGTATCAAGGCTGCAAGACCTGGTCCAAGCCTGCTTGCAAGAAAGATAGCATGGTCCTGATGTCCGCTTTCCCAGCCGCCAGGGACTGAACACCACTAGTTCTCAAAACACCTTCCCACCCTGGCATAGGCTATAGAGGTGGAGGCCCTATGGGCCTTGAGCAGAGTATTAACAACTGCGCCAGAGTAGCTTCAATTAACTAGTCTTGCACCTCTCAAGGGCCAAGCCGTAAGTGAAAAGGGAGTGAATTCCTCCATTACTAGGTGCCCTTGACGAAGCAGGCCCTTATCCTCTGGAAATCAGAGTATAGATCCCACCAGCAGACCCATCAGGTCTGCATACCATAACCTGCTCAGCCAGTCTGCAGAGCCTAAAATCACTAGGCCCAAATGTGGCTGAATTCTGTGGGAGGGTAGGGGGAAGACAAAGCACCCTCTTCTGAGGCCACACTTGAAGCACGGTATCCAAGCCTGCTGCTTGTGGGTCCCTGTAGCAATTGACGACGCTCACCATCACATTTTCATACATGGCCATGAGATCGAATGCTAGGAGACCCCATCTTCACACCATGAACTCAAACATGTGGTAACTCAGCTCCCACACCCCAGGATCCACTGTGTTCCAGTTGAGAAAATTGGCCTGTGCGTCACCAACAAGCAATCAGATGCTCTTCCACCCAGTTACACAAAGCAGTCACCTCGCATGCCATTCCAGGCCTCCAGGTCCCTCACTTCTTGACGATAGACCACTGCTGTGGTGTTGCTGGAGAAGATCTGGATCCCTTTGCCTTCCAACAAGGGCTGAAAGCCCTCCACAGAAAGGAGGACCCTCTGGCTTCTAGTTGGTTGACTGGTCCTCTCACGAAGCCTTCTGATTCAACACCCTATCACATCTGACCTAGGGCAGTGAGCTGGCATAAGTCATCAGGACCACACAATTCTTCATTCCATTTGATATATCACCCTTACTATAGCATCTAGGCGGTTTACAATAAAATGCGCTGTGGGAGAGGAAAAGAACGCCATTAAATTACAGGATATCAAGAAGGCAGAAAGGGAGGGAATTCCAGAGGCATGTCACACATCTGATGGTGGGCTTCCTGCCACCATTCCAACCAATCTCTCAGGACCCTTGGAAGGAGAACAGCTTGCTCAAAGAGCTGCAAGCTTGGTGACCATAGAGACAGAAGGGGCTTCTGGAGTCGATGCCAGAGCCAATGACATGAACCCCAGAAGCTGCAGATTGCTCCTCAAGTGTGGTACTGACAATCGACAGAACTTCATCAGCTAGGTCTGTAGTGTGAGCATCTTCTCTATTGTGAGGAACACACACCCTTGTAGGGTGTTGAAACATGCCCTCAGATACACCAACTCTTGAGAAGGACTGAGATTGCTTTTGGGATAATTGATTACTAGTTCCAAATGCTCCAATCACTGGATCACTAGAGCAGTGTCCTCCCTGGACTTCTCCAGCAAATCCAACTAGATCAGCCAGTCACCAGGTACATATGTACCCAGATTCCCTGCCAACACAGGAAGGCGGCAGCCACCATCATCGCTTTTGAGAAAGAGTAGGGAGCTATGGCTAAGCCAAAGACCAGAGTCCTGAACTGGAAATGAGGACCCAGGATGCAAATGTGGAGGAATTGATGATGCTGGTCCATGATGAGAATATGAAAGTAGGCCTCGGCTAGGTCCAGGGAGGTGAAGAACTCTACTTGATGCACAGCTGTGATGGAGGGGATAGTCTCCATCTGAAAATGAGGAACTCTGTTTCATGTTGACCATCTTTAGGTTAAAAATGGGTACCAAGAAGTAGATAGAATAGCAGCCCAAACTCACTGTGCGGAATGCATACATATGACAGCTTGTAACTGCAGAATGTGTCTATGGCCATCACCCACTTGAGTAGGCCGCAGGGAGACCACACAAAAGCATCTCTGAATGACTCTGCAAACTCCAAAGTGTATCCCCTGACCAAGAATCTCTAGTACCCATTGGTCTGAAGTAATCTGGGTCCATTCCAAAGGAAAATGCCAGAACCATCATCCTACTGGCTCCCAAAATGACCAAGAACAAATCTCATGGTCACTGGGTCCCCCAAAAGGGCTGGCCCTTTCTAGATCGAGAGCTATTAGAGGAATGAGCTGAAGCAGAGCTCTGGTATCCCCATGAATGCTTCCGGGTGAGGGAATACCTCCGAGCTGCTGAGCGATCACCCTTCAGTTGCTCTTCTGGCAGCCTCTGCAGATAGGCTTTGCCCAGGTCCTTTAATCATTTTTCTAGATCTTTGCCAAAACTGCAGACCCCCCTAACCCTGAAAGGAAAGCCTACTAAAATATGACTTGGAGGTCACCTCAGCCAACCAGTTGCGCAGCCAAAGCAATCATCTGGCCACAACCACCATCACCACGGCTATAGATATGAGGTTTTCCTGATCAAATCATACAAGGCGTATGCCAGAAATGCAGCCCACAACTCCAGGCGGGCTACCTCTGGACTATCTGGTAGCTGCTGCATCAATAACTGAAGTACCCTGGCCACGAGACCAGCACCTAGGGCTGTCTAGGAAACCAAGGCCGAAGCTGCAAAAGCATTTTTTCAGGAGAGTCTTCTCCCTCCTATCATGACAGAGGCATAGTTTTCCACTTAACAGTGGTGTGCTTAAACACTACCATAATTAGGAGGTCTCAACATCAGCACAGGGCCCTGATGCCAAAAACAGGACCCTTACACTCTCCTCACACTGTGGACAAAAGGAACCCATCATGAAGCTCACCCTGCGGGTGTCACACTGAACACAAGTGCAGGCATGTGACATGCTTTCCCTGCTCTATGCAGCTAAGGTAAAAACAAACAAACACAGACACAGACACACACACAGACACACACACACACACACACACACACAAAAAGTACGTAAAAAATGGCAGAGAAATGCTCAGTAAATGCCCCCCCACACACACACACACATTCAAACATAGAAAAACACAACCACAGCAAAAAAAAAAAAAACCACCACCATTCTGGAAAAAAATTGGGGGGGGGGGGGGGGGGGAGAAATAGGGGGCCCCAAAAAATAACATTTTTGCACCCATCAGGAAAACCCAAAGTGGGTTTCCCCAAAGGCCAACACAGGCCTAGAAAGCTCCACTGCTGAGGTAGGTCTAACTGGCCCTCTTTTGTTTGTTTTTTTGAAGCTGCTTTATGCAGCAAGACAGCCAATCAAGCCCATTGAAATAAATGGGCAAAAAGACTGCAACAAAAGAGTTAGAAAAAAGCTAGAAAACTGGGATCAACTTGGACCCAAAGGGATCCATGAATGCTAAGGGAACAGCAGGAGGATGGGGGCACTGGGTCCAACTTATTGGCCCCCCTCAGGGGACTCACAGAGTCCAGCAGCTCCTCTTTAGCCAACCAGATGCTAGTAACCCATGGGAAACCATGCTGGATCCTGGGCAGTCGTCAACTCAAACAGTCAAAGGCGTGCCTCAGCTCTGAGCTCCGAAAGGCCCTTTGGGGCTCAATCCAAGGCCTTTGCACCATGGTGGGGCGAGGAGAGCCAGACTTATCAGGCTGCTGCACTAGTTCACACACACCTTGCCAATTACTGGCTTCTTTCAGTGCTGCACCAGTTATACCTTCTGATGACATCAGTGAAAGTTGCTCAAGTCTGCCTCCACCTGCTGGAAAGGGAGCTTAACCCACTCATTTAGACTATTCTAGCAGGATAAGGAAGCTCAGAATTCTGATTTATTTGCCGACTGGAGTACATGACACCCTGACCTAGTAGGATAAGGAATACGCCATTGTTTTTGCCTAGGGACAGGAATGAGGTTGGACCTGAGAACCAGGTATGAATCTATATAGATTTGGGGTGTAAGGATTTTATAAAGGAAGTTAAATTTATGAAGCTTTCAGTGGAAGATATTATTTTGTATGTCTTGTGTTAAAAATATAAAAAATATAATAAGACCACTTTGACATGCCACAGCATGGGGAGAAGGAATATACATTTTTTCAATAAAGTAAAATAAATGAGATGTGTGGCTAATGAAAAAAAGGCTTATTTTTACAGACAAAGTTACATTTCACAAAAATGCTCAACTCGCTAGTTAAAGTAAGAGAGAAATCATTCTTAAACACATCTGTCAAGCGTGCCGATTCCAAACTTTACCACAAGCAGATGGACATGCACTACTTCTGGACATGACCTTACCCCAACATCGTCGTCGTTTTGTATCAGCTGAGAATGTGCAAAGAGGCGTCTCTTTAACATTGGCTCCACCAAAGTGAGGTAAACCATGTAGAGCAGCAGCAGGCCCAGGATGGACAGATACACTATGATTATAAACTGTAGGCAGATAGAAATCTTGTTGTTATGCAGCACTCAAATTGTTTTACATATTCAAAGTCAAACCCCCTCTAGTGAAATCAGAAGGCAGCTCTCAAATCTTATCCATTAATGGGGGGAGTTTTATGTCACAATCAGCAGTCCTACCCTGTACAACAGTGGAGCATATAGCATCCTGGATTACAATTTCAGCTCTTCTGTTGTGTTTTAAGTCAAATCTGATTGCAATTACTATATTTCATGAGCTAACGTGGAAGCTGCCGTGTGTGGTTCACATGGATATGCAGAAATAGTAGTGGACTCTTCATCGGGCTCGTCAATACATCGGAGATTAGCTATCAAGCGCTAGGCCCCCTTTATTCAGTCCACAATGCAAAAATACCCCTTAAGGCTCAAGGAAGAGGCATGCCAAATGAATCATCAAAAACACAAAAATGCAAAACTCTAAGAAGAGTAAACTCCCACAAGAACAACTTTTATTTATTGTCGAACAGTGTGGGGAATTAACCTTGCAGTGCTTTGTCGCAGATGACCCCGCTGTACATTTCTAATCAAGTTTTTGGAGCTCGTTGGTTATTCAGATAAGTGATTTTCATTTTTTCAGAGTAAAGCTAAATTGCTTGTTTTTACAGCATATTTGATTAAAATGGACCTGGTTTCTTGTAGAGGTTAATTCCCCACATAGACACTGACAATAAACAAAAAGTTGTTCTTGTGGAAGAGTTTACTCTTTTTAGAGTTTGGACTTTTTTTTTTTTTTTTTTTTGATGACTGTCAGCAAAAAACAACAGATGTATGGATCTTGTTTCTTCGCTGACTTGATGAAGAGAACATAACTAGGTTTTGAGAGTTACACATGTACTGAATAGATCCAATTAAAGAAAGCATTTATTTATTTGGTTAATTAAAATTCTTATTACCTGGTTCCCCAGATTCACAAAGCGATCATTCAAAGCAGTGTACAACAGCAAAACTGCATTAAAATTTTAACCCCAAAATGTACAAATAAAACAAAAATAATTTTAAAAAGTGATAAAATATTTAAAAACTTCAGAGCATAATAAATACATAACTGTATCAGTCCTCCATAGCTCACATAACCCAAATTGCCTTTATATCTCAGTCAGACAAAACTAGATCCTGTTGGGTCTCGAAAGCTCAGACCTCAATAAATTGGTTATTCTATAAAAGGTGCCACTTGCCTCTGTCATTTTTGCTACTCCAGACTAACATGGTTGCCCCTCTGAAAAATTTCCAATAGCCTAGGAAAAGGCCAGGTTTTCATCTTCTTAGAGAACGCTAAATAAGAACTGTTCAGTTTAAAGAGGAAACTTGTTCCAAAGCCATTATTGAAAGAGACTTCGTCCTCGCCCAAGCACTGCTCTTGAAAAAGGGACTTGGAATAAGTTCATATGCTCTATAATATAAGTTAGGAGTAGGCATTGTACCAGGCCAAATTTTCAAATAATAGCTAGCGACAAGACCTTAAATAGAATAAGAGGATCAATCAGAAGCCATACAACATTCCTTTTACAAAGGGTCACCTAGAACAGCCTAACAGCCACATTTTGGGCTACTTGCAATCTACACACAAGTCTGAGGGAGGCTCAAACAACGTGCACTGCAGCAGTCCAAATGCGAGAATACCAAGAATTTAAGTCAAAAAAATATGACAAAGCTTTTTCATCGGCTTAAGCATAAATATAAACATATTTGTACTACCTTGCTTAAGTTAGTTTACTACAATACTTGATATACCACTCCTTAACTGAGTAACAGGACACTTTACAACATTAAAAAAGAAAATTGAAAAGAATGCCATAATATTAACAGGGGAGCGGATCAATCACACAAGGCACAGCTAGAGAGGTCAGAGGTAAGGGTAAAATGGGATGGGACCTCAGTGAACAAGGGCGAGGAGGTCAAAAGCCTGCTGAAAGAGGTGAGCCTTGAGTTTAGCTTTAAACTGATGGAAGGAGGGTTCTAAACAGAGGTCGGGGGCAGGGAGTTGCAGAGGGCAGGGCCAAGGAAGTAGAGGGCAGAGGAATGGGTTGATTCAAGTCTGGCATGTAAAGGAGATGGTAAACAAAGCCGGTTAAGTTATATACTACGCAAAGTACGATGGGGGTATGGAAGTGCAATAACATCAGAGAAATATGTTTGAGTATCTGTGAGATATAACTATCAAGAGTAAACCGTGTCCAACCTTACCCCTACATTTATTATAAGAGAGAAAAAAAGAAACCCATTCAAGAATGATCGTAAGAAACTGAGGTGAGTCAGACGCATAAGAATCTCTGCTTTTCGAGCATTCTTGGACAACCAGTCCCCAGCCACTAATACACCAGATCAGAATTGACAGAGTGCCAACTCCAAATCCTCGTTTATGAGGAAATGATTTCCCTGTTGTCCTCGTTCAGATCACACTAAGCACAGTGAATAATCAAACTCCCCAGTGGCTTCAATAAAATATTAAATAAGAGACCTTATGAAGAACCCTGTGGAAGCCACAGTCTTCAATAGAGCTGAAGACCCTCATTATACACTGAAACTGGTCAGAAATGTCCTTTGTAACACTGGACCCTTAGACAGATGTTAGGCAGCTGTATCATCAGCATAGAGTGGCCCACCAAATCAAATGTGAGAAAGTCCAAAAGGACCAAAGAATCCCAATCCAGCATAAAACAGGATGATTTACTGAGACTCATAGTATCTTGGCACCATACCCAGTCCAGATACCTGCTATACCCCAATAGAAAGGTATGCATACGAGGGTTGCTATTTATATTTCTGGCCTTAGCAACAGTAAGTGTTGCCAGGTGCCATCCAATGGTTCCATTGGAACACTGACATTGTTGAACATAACCTTATTCATAACATTTTATCATTTGAGCGCGATTTGTTGCTTACAGTAACTTAAAAAATTCATCTTGGGCAAAAAATGGAATTAACTCGTGAACATTTTAGTGCGATTATTTTTCATAACTTTCGACGTGGATTATCAAGACAAGAGTGCATCGATGAACTTAATTTTTTATACGGCGATAAAGCACCATCCTACAGCACTGTAAAAAACTGGTATAACGAATTCAATCGTGGCCAACGTTCGCTCCAGGACGAATTCCATCAGGGTCGTCCAAAATCGGTTGCTGTGCCAGAAAATATTGATGCTGTGTGTGAACTGATAAAGCAAGATCATCATGTGACATACCGTGAGATTGAGGCATCTTTGGGCATTAGTATGACAAGTATCAATAAGATATTGCATGATCATTTGGCCATAAAAAAGATTTGTTCGCGTTGGATCCCGCATAATCTGACAAACGCTCAAAAGAAGGCTCGTGTCGATTGGTGCAAGAAAATGTTGAAAAAATACGTTCAAGGTGCATCAAAGACTGTGTATAACATCTACACAGGTGACGAATCATGGATCTATGCATATGAGCCCGAAATAAAACAGCAATCGACTGTATGGGTCTTCCAAGACGAGCCAAATCCAACAAAAGTTGTTTGCAGAAGAAGCACATTGAAGCAAATGGTTGCCTGTTTCTTCGGCATTACCGGTCACGTGGCGACAGTGCCATTAGAGCAACGTAGGACGGTCAATTCTGAATGGTACACAACCATTTGTTTACCAGAAGTCTTCGGAGAAATTCGGAAAAAGTCGAAGAAGAGGCGAATAATTCTTCATCATGACAATGCGAGCTCTCACACATCGGCTCAAACAAAGGAATTTTTGACCGGCCAAAACATCAAATTGATGGGTCATCCACCGTACAGCCCTGATTTGGCACCCAATGACTTCTTTTTATTCCCGCACATCAAAAACAAATTACGTGGTCAACAATTTACAACAACCAAAGATGCGGTTGATGCATTCAAAACGCATGTTTTGGAGTTACCTCAATCGGAGTGGAAAAAGTGCTTCGAAAATTGGTTCAAATGCATGCAAAAGTGTATTGATCTTCATGGAGAATATTTTGAAAAACAATAAGACCAATTTCAATCATAAAATATTTGTTTTTTCATTATTAGGCCAGAAATATAAATAGCAACCCTCGTAGAACTTGCCTCCCATTGCCTGTTTGCTTCCCACTGTTTGCATAGAACGTGCTACCCATTACCTGCATAGAACAGACTACCCATTGTTTGCATTGTAAAATAACTCACACTGCATAACCTATTAACTCCAGTACTACCCCAATGATCATCTGCTAACAAACTACAACAAATACAACATACAGATTAAAGACACCACTACCAAAGCAGAACTGCAGGAAAGAAGAAACTGCACATAAAGAACAAACAAGTACACAGAAACAAGAAAAGGGCTAAATACCCACCACCTATAGGCCACAACTCAAGTTGAGCCCAGGTCAGTAAACCACAAACTTAATCCCAGGTCAGTAAAATACAAAATTACAAAATACACTCCACTACCAACTACCTCATGGCCTACCTCACTCCTCCACATGTTTGCTCCCTGCACACAGGGCATCAAACCCAACGAGCAAATCCCTTTGATCAACCTACGTACCACCCAACCCAGATGCACATCACACCTATCCAAAGGACGCCAACCACCTAAACATACAGCTCACAAACCACACAATGCCACACATGTAACACCTGCTCATCATTCAAATAATAAACACACCAACCCAATTATAACCACAAAAATCAGGTGTGCCCTACTAAACGCCAGATCCATCAGGAACAAACCAAATACTATCCTTGACCTCATCCATGACAAGAAGCTGGATATAATATGCATTACCGAGACCTGGCTAGACAATTCAGACCAAGTCATATTAAACCAAGTAACTCCAACAGGATTCTCGGCGTTTAACTGCATCAGAGAACAAAAAAGAGGAAGAGGAGTACTAATACTTACCAGAAAGGAATGCAGATTCAAAACAATCGCTACCACTAACACAATTGAATCCAACACACTCACTATAGCCAACAAGTACCTAAGCATCGCACTCACATACAGACCATCTGGAACCACAACCGAACACCTCTATACACTAATCGAAACAATATGCGCACATAGCAGAAGACACAAACCCCTCGTGGCACTAGGAGACTACAGCCTAACATCCGCACCCACCAGAGAGACTGCAACGTTCTTAAAAGCCATAGAGTCATTAAAATATTGCCAATCACCGCCCCAACGCACCAGCATGGTACAACCCTGGACATGGTCTTTATGCCAGTACAATTAGTGGAGCAGAACAAGACCACAAAACCAAACAATCACGCCAGTCCCTTGGTCAGACCACCATGTGATTGAATTCACCATGACCCTGAATAACCCCACCCAACGCAAAAAAGATGAAAGAGCAACCAGACGGTTTAAAACATTCAACCAAGACTCATGCATAAACTAAATCACTCCACAACTTCAACAGGAATACGACACCCTTGACCTAAACATAGAAAAATGGAACACTATACTATCTAACGCAGCATCTGCCCCAGCGAGCACAGAACCACAAACACGCAAGAGATCCAATGCCCCATGGTACTCAAATGAAATCAGAATTGCAAAGCGCACACTCAGAAGACTGGAAAGAAAATGGAAACGGAACAAGTCACACAACCTCCTAACCCAATACAGAGCCAAGCAACTGGAATATAATAATCTAATAAATGAGCGTAGACAGCAGCACCATACCAACCTAATCATGAAATCTACTAATAGACCAAGCGAACTCTTTAGCATTGTCCAAAAGCTCAAGGATGACACACACAACAAAGTACAAACCACCTTGACCCACAAAAATATGCAGATTACATGAAGTCTAAAAACACCATCTTAACATGCTCTAATATACCACAAACAAATGATTACAAGATTTAAAAAAAAGCATGGGAGAGCTTCAGCATACCAACAAAGCAGCAAGTAGAAGACATTATACCTGGACTAAACACAACAACTTCACCATCAGACCCATGCCCAGTGGCATGGCTCAAAGCTACAAAAAGCCAACTCTCTCATCACATTCAAAAAATCGTCAAAGAATCACTCCAACAAGGATACATGCCGCAACCTCTAAAACATGCAATGATACGACCCAACACTCAAAAGTAGCAATCTGAGCCCATCCGAACCAAAATCATACCGTCCCATCTCCAGCCTGCCATTCCTTGCTAAAATCATAGAAAAGGCAGTGCAAAGACAACTTCAGGACCATATTGACATAAATGCCCCACTAGACATCCATCAGCATGGATTCAAGCCCCAACACGGCGTGGAAACTCTACTCACCTCCCTCTTTGACAATCTCCTAAGAGGCATGACAACATAAAAAACGGCTTCTTGCTAGTGTTTATGGATATTTTGGCGGCCTTCGATGCTGTGTCCCACACTAAGCTACTGCATCGCTTACAACAAATAGGACTATGTAAGAACACCCTGAATTGGTTCACATCATACTTGGAAGGGCGAACACAACAATTCAAATGCGACCAAAAGAAATCACTGCAATTCTCAGTCATGCAAGGAATACCACAGGGCTCAGCCCTATCATCAATGCTCTTTAACATCTACATCCAGCCCATATGCAACATCAAGCACCATAAACTACACTATCACATTTATGCTGACGACATCATGATATGTGCTCCATTCAACCTACTAGCACTAAATACCACAACAATAACCAAATGCCTCGAAAAGTTGTTGGCTATGAGCCAGTCATGTCAACGGTCAACTATGATAAAACCGAGGCAATGTTTGTCACCAGGAACCAAACCTTCATACCTCCACAAACTATCAGCATCTTAGACAAACATATAGTAGTCAAAGAAGAAGTTAAGTATCTAGGTATCACATTGGACAGAGCGCTGAACCTGAAATCCCACATCACCAAAAACGTAAACAAGGCCTATCAACGTTTGAGGACCATCAGACAAATCAAACTGAAACTACGTCAGGACCACTTCCGCACCGTGTGCTAAGCACTCATCACACCACTGCTTGACTATGGAAACTCACTATACCAAGGCCTCCCTCAGCAGACACTACACCCACTACAGATGGTGCAAAACACCACAGCACACATCATTACAGACACTCCAAAGACAGAGAACATCACCCCTGTCTTACAACAACTACACTGGCTCCCAATGCTGGCAAGAGCTAAATACAAAACAATCATGATCATCTTCAAAATCATTCACCATCTCTCAGCAGATGTACTCCAAGACGTTATAACAAGAGATATCAGCAATAGACCAATAAGAACCAATAAACAACAACATGATCGGCATACCTGCAGGCTATCACAAAACCAAGCAAACAATGTCAAAAAAGAGCTCTATCACTACTGGCGTCCCACTATGGAACTCCCTCCCAACGAGCCTGAGGGCACTGGATGACCTCACAGAATTCCGCAAAGACCTCAAAACACTGTTATTTATAGAATCACATGGACATTTAGACAACAGCCCATACCCAAACAGAAACACAACCACCTCTGCCAACTAGGCACGCACTCATCCTACCTACACACACAAGATTATTATATATGTTATTAAACACCCTCTTGTTAAATGTTACCCTCAATTGTACTGTCTAAATGGTGTTAAGTAATTGTTCTGTCTAAATGTATACAAATACCCTAATGTTAAATGTAACCCTCCAGTTGTGATGTGACGTGACCACCTTGATTGAAGGATAAGGTGGAATACAAATCTGTCTAAACAAACAAACTGCTCGCCAATAAACTATTTTCATTCAATACAATGTCTAGCTGTCCATTTTGGGTACAAAAATAGTTAAAAAATAATCTGAAGGCTAATCATGGAAGACAAGCATTTTGATCAATTAATAAAATGTTTTCAATGTCTGTTTAATGCCTTGCAACCAGAATTGTTTGTGATTTGGAATTAGAAGTGTATTTTAAGGAACTGACCATTTCCTTTATGTGGCATTTTCCTATTACTGCAGGACAACACAACAGAAGTCTTTGATTAAAGCATGGAGGTGTGGAAATGTGAAGGTGGAGTTTAAAGCCGTTTAGCTTGCACGACCAATCATGAGAAATGCTAAGTTAACAACAAAAGGCTCAAAGATGTTGGCATGGGTATTTAATGGCGGCTATCAAATGTTCTGCTATCTGTAGCCCTCCCAGTTCCACAAATGACAAATTAGCCATGTACAGGCAAGCGTTTGGTCAAAAGAATACATCTCTCAGCTGCCTTGAAACAAACCGGCCACGTCTCATAGCTGAACAGAAGAGGTACAAGAGTCAACTCTGCAGCACTACTGACCCAAGCGCTGCTAACTACACAAGCATTTTATATGCTCTAAAGTGGCCAAATGGAGAGCAGCAATGCAAAGCTCAGAACGGATTTCCGGATTTGATATCATCAGACAATGGAAGGATGATCACAAGTTCTAGGGCATTTTCCCTTTCTTGTAACAATGGGACAAGCAAAGAGGATTTCTGAGAGAGAGGAAATAGTATTCCTGAAGGAACGACAGTCCAGTCCCTTTTACTTCTAGGTTACGCAACCCTTCCAGCAGCTTGGAGGCTGAGCCCAACCTTTTTGGAGGTGGAGCGGTATAAATACCACTGGGACCACCCACTACCTCCAGTATTCGAATGAAAAAGCAGAACTAAATAACCTCAACTCAAAACTCCATTCTCAGCCTCCAAGCAGCTGGAGGGTTCCGTAAGCCTTGGGCTTACTGGAGTCCTACCTTCACTTATTTTTCTTAATTTAATTTAATCTACTTAATTTTGCTTAAGTGTTTGTTGGAAGGGTTGCGTAACCTAGAAGTAAAAGGGACTGGACTGGAGTGACGATAAGGAAGGAACTGTAAAGCTTAGTAGTTGGTTGGATGAGCAGACTGGACAGGCCATATTTTCTTTATCTGCTGTCATTTTTTGTGTTACAGGACAAAATTCACAAGCCAGAGATAATTCGACTCATCTCGAGTCCCCTAGGATAAAATGCTACCTATAATTAAGATGAAATAAATTAACCTTTTAAGACTTGTACAGGTTTATTCAGCACTGTTTGCTAGAGACTGAGCCTTTTACCTGAATTGTGAATGAGCTCCTTTCCTCATATTTGCATTCACAGCGCAGGCAGTAAGCTTCGACATCAGCACCAAGCACTGGCATTGGATAGACAACATGAAGACAGTCACTAGGGAGACAAAGAGTTGCAAGAATTCAGTATCATATCTATTTAGTTCTGCAGTACAGTTACAGAGGTGGACAGGCTGGGAAAAAAGAAAAGAGAAAAATCTGTTATTTGTTTAACAGCTCTACCTATCAGGCTGATGCAGAAGAGTACGCTGGACTTTGTGCACAGATTAGCTCAGGTTTAGGCACAATTGCGTGTGCTACCAATGCGAGAAAAAGATTTTGCACAAGACCTAACCATCTATAAAGCCTTAAGCATAAAGCGGCACACAGGCAATTACATCCATTTAAAACTGTTGACAATAAAGTAATTAGCTATGCAGCACTGATGCAGAGAAGTTCACAGAAGACCAAAAGCTGAGCTCAATGCTAAGATCTGAATGTGAGGTCCAAGGAGACATTAAAGGTAAGTTCATAGATCCGTAGTCCGTGTTACCGAGGATTTAAGCCCTTTTTTGAGCGAACAGCACCCACAACTTGTTTCTGAAGGCAGTGATGAAAGAAAATGGCAGAGGTGATGTGCTCAAACAATGCTAGATGGTGCATAAATATCAGTATTCTCCTGCACGGATTAATATTGCTGTGCGCCAGGCAGCATTCCAATATGTGTGCACAGGTGCCAAACCTTTTCTTCTGCGCAAGCTATAGGTACCGCTAATGCAGACCCCTGTGCACATATACTAAATTAGTTCTCCTTGTTTAGTGCAGATATTTTGCGCACAGCTCATTTGCATTCTGTTTGCTTATAGCATCATTGAGCAAAACGCCTGCATTCAACTTGTACTGGGAAACGCTGTGGTAGAGCTTTAGTGCTGGGGATCTAGTGCAGGATTTCTGTATCAGTCTCTATGTGGTGATCCAGAGAAAAACCAAGACAATGTAACTGTATGTAGCAGTGAAACTAATTCCTTTTGGAATGTAGTGATCGCCTTCCCCTTTGTCTAATCCATCTATCTGCTGATCTCACCTGCAATTGTATGCATTTAGGCTCCCCTGTGTCAAACTGTGTGTATAAGTGAATCCTTAAATCAGTGCTTCTCAACACTCTCTTGGGGGCATCTCTCGAGCCAGGTTTCCAGGATCAAAGCAAATATGCATGAGAGATTTCATGTATTGGACCTCTGCTATATGCAAATCTAACTCATGGATATTCATTGTGGTGATCCTAGAATCCTGACTGGCAGTGTCTGCAACCAGGAGAGGACCGAGAAGCACTCCCCTAACTGAACAGAAGCTGACATATGGTACAAAGTTAAATGCAACATCTTTCTGCAAATTTTAATGCACTGTTACTACCTATTTATACTTTCTTAATAGGTTCAAAGTAAGAAAACTGTGAATATGGCAGGTGCAAAGGTTTGGACACCCTTTCAGTCAGTACTCTGTAACATTTCCTTGGCAGAGGGGATAGCTTCCAAACATTTTCTGTAGCCAGCTAAGAGTTTTTCTAGTCTTGTTTTTTTTTCCCCCCATTCCACTCTTCCTTAAAGAACTCTTCAAGCTCAGAAATATTCTTAGGCCTCCTTGAATGCATGGCATGTTTATTATTTTAAAATTTGTGGAAAAATCTCATTCAAGTCTATGGACGGCGTAAGCCATCCCAAAACCTTCATCTTTTTCTTTAAAATACTTTATAGTTGATTTTGAAGTACGTTTCAAACTGTTGCCTTGCTGAAATATCCAACTTCTTTTGAGCTTCAACATTTTGACTGACAGACATTAGCCTCTACAATATGTTGACATTTGTTTGAATTTATTTTTCCTTTGACAAAAGCTGTATTTTCTGTACCACTACCTTCTAAACCAGCACAATAGATCTCCCTTATGCTCAGTGGTTGGCAAAATATTCTTTTCTTCAAATGCCTGTCCAACACAAAAGCACTCTAAAAACCTTGCAGGAACACAGACTAGCAAACAGGAGTGAGGAGTCAAATAATGGTTCAAACTCTTCATTCAGAGGTACAGTGTAGCCACACCCAACCTGGCTGTGTTTTGGCACTTGCCTTCTTCAGGGGTGTATTGGCAGTATAACAATTACGAGATACATGTATAAATACATTCATAAAAAATTCTTCCTAAAAAACATGAAATATAAATTAAATAGAAGCATTGTGTGTATTAAAATAAAACTTTAAAATCATAGGTAGCCATTAACAAACTAATATGTAGAACCATATTAAATAAATAACGTTAAGAAAAACAATAACAATATTAAATAAAATGATAAAACAATAAAACAGAAGTAAAACAAACCCATAGACAAAATGTATAAGGTAAGAACTTAAATTGAACCTTTGAGGTTATGTTTCAGATTGGATAAGAAAGAGAGCAGAATCCTAGAATGATACGTAAGGGGACATACAAATAAAATTAAAAGCTCATGCAGGTGAGTAAAAAGAGAAGGGCACATTACCCAATACTGCAGCACTCTGATTTCCTAACTTGTGTGAACCAGTTTCTTAAATTACACTGAAAACAGACTGGAATGAAGGTAAAGCCAGTCAAACTGTGGAATCCGCATGGTTTGACTGGCTTTATACCTTCAGTGCTTCAGTCTGTTGGAACTGTTATTGTCCTACTCCCTGATGCAGCGTTTTGTGATTTCAATGGGGCCGCGGCTCCAATATCGCACAAAGTCTGCTACCGCCATTTAGTAAACATTTAGCTTCTGACATGGACAGACGTTTACATAGACCACATTGCCCGTTTTACAATTTGAAAAGTCTTAATCTTTATCTTTATTTGGAGACTTAATATACCGCTCAATGCGACAGCGTCTGAGCAGTTTACAAGGTACATAAAAGCTGCTTGGAAAAAGGAAAGGAACGCCAATTATATTACAGGACAGATAGGAGGAGGTTAGAGAACTAGAGGGAAGGTCAAGTGTCAGGCAGATTGAGAGATGTCACGGGGGGGGGGGGGGGAGAAGAGGGGAGGGAAGTCACTGAGAAAGAAACGTTCTTGGATGGATAAAGACCTTCTTCAATGAGAGTGTATACACACAGAACAGTGTCCACACTGATAATGACCTTGATACGCAAAAACTAGTAAATTCCTAAGGTTTGCATTCCTTTTATGGACTACAGTAAACTGCAGTGCAGAAAAACACGGTAGAGTTTGAATGATGTGCCATTCTTCTCATAGTATGTCAGCAATACATCTGGAATGACGAGAAAAGGTAAGTGGGCAGACCATCCTTCCGTTGTCTGGTTTGGATCTTTTCTTGAAAAGATTCACATACTGAAGATTCTGTGTGGGTTCCGTTTTGCAAATATGACTAGTTATCAGGTAGTTCCTTTCAGAGATTTTTCTTGGTCTTCTTTGCAAATGAATCTTTATGGTTGAAAATTGCTAGATAAAAGCATTTAAAGCAAGGCTTGACAAAATCCCAGATGCCAGGTCACCATGGCGACTGGAAAAAAAAAATCAGACCTGGCACCTAGGACTCAAAGCACATGTGGGGAGAAGGGCTGTCAAGACCAGCGCTATCTGCCTGTGGGAGATGGGATCCCCATGGGCAGACAGCGCCAGTTGCAGCAATTCAGCCCACAGGTACTCATCTCCCAAG
This sequence comes from Ichthyophis bannanicus, assembly GCA_033557465.1. Lineage (NCBI taxonomy): Eukaryota > Metazoa > Chordata > Amphibia > Gymnophiona > Ichthyophiidae > Ichthyophis > Ichthyophis bannanicus. The sequence continues at coordinate 57,047,190 of CM066047.1, read as the reverse complement.
GGCAAAAGTGCTGCAAAAGCCCTTAATCGTAGCCGACTGTGACGTCTGCCTGCAGGAAATGGGATCCCTATGGGCAGAAAGCGCGGGTCTCTGATCCTTTTGCAGCACTTCTGCCCAAGGAGATCCCAAATCCTATGGGCAGAAGTGGTGCAAAAGACTGTGATCATGGAAAAGGTATTGCAACTTCCTGGCCTGCAAGAAAAAAAAAAAAAAAAGGAAAAAAGGTTAGAGTGCAGAGGCTGAAAAAAATTTAAAGGGGCAACAGGTTTGATTTAAGAAAGAATGGATGGGGGGGGGAATGGAAGGAAGGGGGCGAGTACAAGGGAGGGAGAGTCTGAAGGAAAACGGGGGCGGAGAGGGACAACAGGAGAGGGATTGGAGTGGTAGGGGGAAAGGGAAGAGTGCAGCATCCCAGCTCAGCACCACCCACCCACACAGAAATAGCTTAAAGAATCAGTGGGAGTAGAAGGAGAGGGAGGAGGCGTGGGACCTGATTTATTAAGCTGTTTCCCCACCTCGCAATGGATGCCCTTGAGGCAGCCTCTCCTCTGCAGGAGCTCCTGAACAGGACTAAAAGTCGATCTGACTGATGAAACAGAGATGTGATCTTACGAATAATGATGCAGCACCCTGTGCACAATGTGTGGAGCTTCCGATCCTCTGTCCCAGGAAACTGTGGGCAGCACCATAAACTGGTTGAGATGAAATGCTGAGACTACCTTGGAAAGGAAAGATAGTACTGTCCGCAAAAGAACCCAATCCTTAGCCCAGACCAGGTAGGGTTCCCTATAGGACAGCGCCTGTAGCTGAGAAATTCGCAGAGTGGAACAAATTGCCACTAGAAAAAAACAGTTTTCAAAGTGAGGTCCTTCAGCGAAGCCACCATTAGAAGCTCAAATGGTGCTCCCCACAGAGCTTCAAACACTAACGTCAAGTCCCAGGCTGGCTGTAGCTGCTCGACTGCTCTAAGAAACCGGACCACATCCGGATGGACAGACAATGAGATACCCTGCATGCACCCACAATAACACATCAATGCAGCAATCTGCACCAGCAGAGAATTCAAGGCCAAAACCTTTTCTCTAAGCCATCCTTCAAGGTGGCCAAAACGTGCAGGATAGAAGCCCCAAAGAGATGCAGCTGCTGCTCCTCACACCAGTTCTTGAGGACCCTCCAAACACACACGTAGGCCAAAGATGTCGACCGGCATCTTGCTTTCAAACAAGATGGCAATGACAAGCGCCAAATAACCTCTGCGCCTCAAGCAAGCCCTCTCAAGAGCCAAGCCGCAAGCGAGAATCTATCCACCTGAGGCATCCAGATGGACCCCCGAGACAATAGATCAGCCCTCTCAGGCAGTGTCCATGGACCATCTACCACCAGCCTCACCAGGTCCACATATTATGGCTGTTGAGGCCAGTCCGGGGCTATAAAGATGACCAGACCATGGAGGGCCTCTAGGCGCTGAATCAAGCATCCTATGAGGCGCCAGGGCAGGAATGCATAGAGTAGCCCCTGCACAGGCCACGTCTGAAACAGCACGTCCAATCCTTTGGACATTCGCTCCCAAAGCCGAATGAAGAACTGATCTATCTTGGCGTTTTCTACTGTTGCCATGGAGGTCCATCACCGGCATGCCCCAATGCCTGGTCAAACTGCAGAACACTGCGTCTGCCAGAGTCCACTCCCCAGGATCCAAATGTCTGCTCCTAAAAAAAAAAAAAAAAAAAAAAGAAAAAAAACACACACCAGCCTGCACTTTTTCTTTTCCTGCCATATGCGACGATGCCAGCAGTGAGAGATTGCTCCACTGCTTCTGCGGGTGGAGGTGAATCACCTCTGTGAGCAGGGAACTCCCTGTGCCCCCCTGGCGATTGATGTAAACCACCATGAGAGTGCTCTCGGGCAATGCCTTCATCGCCCAGTGCTGAATCAGCAACAAACTCATGGAGAGCCACCTGAACAGCCCTCATCTCCAGTCGGTTGATCGACCACTGCGCTTGTTCCAATGACCATACGCCCTGTGCTATCTGGGACAAGCAATGCAGCCCCCAGACAGACAGACAGACTGGCATCCGCTGTGACCACTATACATTCCGGCGATTCCAGCAGCATTCCTTTGGTCAGGTTGGACGATGACAACCACCATGCCAGGATGCTGCGAACCTCCAATGGGCACAGAAAGCACCTCAAGAGGATATGCCATTGTGGCGACCATCAAGACAGAACAGCGCTTTGCAAAGGTCTCATGTACGCCCTCGCCCATGGCACTAGATCCAATGTCGTCACCATGGACTCTAGCACCTGAAGGTAAGTCCACATCAAGGGAGAATGCTGACCCAAAAAAAACCAAACAGACTTGAGCCTAAAGCTTCCTGCACAGCTTTTTCTGGCAGAAAAACCAGCCCTCAAGCCATAATCAAAAAGAGCACCAAAATACGGAAGCTCCTGCGAGGGCATAAGATGGCTTTTGGAGGAGTTCACCACCCATCCCAGTTCTCACAGCATCTTGTGAACTCGCTGCGTGGCCTCCACGCTTCTGTTGGCACTTTGCCTGAATAAGTCAGTCGTTCAGGTAGAGATGGACCAGAATGCCCTGGTTCCGCAGTCTGGCAGCAACCACCACCATGATCTTTGTGAAGGCGTGTGGTACCGTTGCAAGCCCAAAGGGTAGGGCTTGAAACTGAAAATGACCCATGGGAACCTTAGGCAGCATTGATGTTCTGGTCAAATGGGCATATGCACATGCAAATACACCAGTGAGATCCAGGGAGGTGAGGAACCCCCTCTCCCCAAAGCACCACCACTATTACGGAACATAAGGTTTCCATCATCTTCGTCCATAAGTCAATCCACACTGGTACCCCTCTCTATCTCGGTTCACCTCCACACCCCTCACCGGTCACTCAGGTCCATTCACTCCAATTGTATGTTTCTTCCCTCCCCATCCCAAGCCCATCTAGAATCCACTCGTTCTTCAGCCTTCTTTTTCCTGGGTCCCCGGCTCTGGAACTCACTCCCCATCCTCGCTCTGAAGTGCAAATGACCTGAAAAAAAGGATTCTTTAAACGAAGGATCTATAGCCAGCATCTCCACAGAGATAAAGCTACAAGAGAATTAGTGATGAACCATATCAGTTCCTCCCTGTGGAAGACCCACACAATAGAGGGGTCCTCTCCCACAGGTAAGGGCCTCTCTGGCAGGTCCCTGGGCCTTTCTGCTGCTCCGAGTTCCACTAGACTCTCCAGAGGGTCATCTGACACCAGAGAACACTCAAGAGGCCCTGTTCTCTTCAGTGACCACCAGACTGCTACTCAATAAAGCTGCTAAAGAGGGCAGAGGCATCGTAACGCCACCAGAAGATGTGCACTGTACTGCTGGACTGGGCTGAGCTGGTCCCTGGGTGCTGCGACTCCATCAGGCACTGCTTAATACAGCAGGCCTGATAGACTACCACCTCAAGCCCGAGGCTGTGTCAGCCTCTGTTCTGCCTACTGTGCTTCATCAGAGTTAGCTGAAGCCATTAAAATGTCCAACAGTGGGACAGACAAGATAGCCGCACAACCCACCAAAAGCATGGGACCAGTGGCCAAAGATCACGCTGACCCAGAGGCTCCACCGAACTCAGACCCTCTTGGGGAAGCCCCTGCTAATGCCGGAGATGCCCACAACAAGCTCTTTGCCGCCTGATCTTTGGCATTGCAGGCCTGACAAAACTCCACCAAAATATGATTGCTCTGCCTGCTACTACAGGCCACACAGACTGCCTTTCCAGAAGGCATGCTGTGGTGGCAGGAATGAGACTCCAACTCCCTTGCCTAATCCGTTTTCTCAACTGCCTGAAGGGGAAATACTCACAGGCCGGACTCCAAACAAACTGATGAGGCGCGTGCTCCCGTGGCTGAATCACCCAGAGTGGCAGCAAGCCTGATTGCCTCAAACCCACTGAAGGGCGCGAGTTGAGAGACACTAGGTCTGAAGGCAGAGAGCTTAGACTCCACAGCTTGTACTCCTCTGGGGCCTTATAATCGACTTAACGGCGTCAGTCCCTGGGCCAGACCTGGTCACCACAGCAGCTGCCTAAGCTAACCAATCAAGAAGCAGTCTTTGAAAACCTGTTCTTTTCTTTAAAAAATATAACACACTACACAAAACACACAGATTCCTAGAGTGTAGCCCAGACTACACAGGATTCTGTCCCATCTGCTGGAGACTGAGGATACTGGGTCGGTGGGAGAAACGCTGGCTCCTTATACTGTGACATCACCCAAACCTGGAATATTCAGTCTCCATCTGCTGGAAGAGGGACTCAAACCATGAGTCTGGACTAGACTATAGAGGTCCCAAGGAAACAAAATTTGACCAAGAATTACCAGCAGAAAGGAAGAGGTACTAATGCCACTGCATAAGTCACTTGGAATACTGTGTTCAGTTTTGGAGACCATATCTTGCAAAGAATATAAAAAGACTGGAAGCTGTTCAGAGGAAGGCAACCAAAATGATTTGGAGCCTAAATCAGAAGTCTTATGAAAAGAGACTTGAAGACCAAAATACGTACACTCTGGAGGAGAGGAGGGACAGGGGAGATATGACTCAGACCTTTAAATACTTAAAGAGAAATAATGAACAAACAAACCTCTTCCAAAGACGGGGAAGCTGTAAAACTAGGAGGGCATAACATGAAGCTGCAAGGGGGTAAAATTGAAAGGCAATGTCAGGAAATGCTTTTTCACTGAAAGGGTGGTGGATGCTTGGAATGCCCTCCCAATGGAAGTGGTGGGAGCAAATACAGTGACAGAATTCAAAATGGCATGGGACAGACACAGTGGATCCCTTTACAGCAACAGGATAAAATCAAAATAAACTTAACTAATTTCTCAACATACAGAGGTGTCCTACACGGAGCGGTGGGTTCACCCCTAAAACAAAGAAATGGGGAGGGGTGGCCTGCACAGAGCGGCAGGTGCACCTACTCTTGCCATCTTACTGGGCAGACTAGATGGACCATACTGGTCTTTATCTGCCGTCATTTACTAATGCCTAAACCTTTGCCAAGCTGTAAAGCTGCATAATGCCTAGAACTGCAATTCCACAAATGAAATTATAAAGCAGAAAGGTGCTACTTCTTCTCACACCTCAGTTAACAATTGAGACCGGCCAAGGTGAAAGATTGTTTAGGACAGGGGTCGGCAACCCGCGGCTCCGGAGCCGCATGCGGCTCTTTCTCACCTTTGCCGCGGCTCCGGAGCACACTGCCCGCCCGGTGACAGGCAATGGTGTTGTAAGCTCCCTCCCTTCTTCAGCAGCCGCGGCTCCCTGCCTCTTAGGGAACCGCGGCTGTGCTTTTAAAATCATCACGGAGCCCTTCCTGTCTTGACGGGCTCCGTGCCGCATTGTCCCGCCTCTCAAGGAAGTGTGGAGGCGGGACAATGCTGCACGGAGCCCGTCAAGACAGGACGGGCTCCGAGATAATTTTAAAAGCACAACCGCGGTTCCGTAACACGCAGGGAGCCGCGGCTGCAGAAGAAGGGAGGGGAGCTGACATGGAGGGATGGAGGGGGATGACATGGAAGGAGGGGGCTGACATGGAGGGAGGGAGCAGATATGGATGGATGGATGGAGGGAGGGGGGCTGACATGGAGGGAGGGAGCAGATATGGATGGATGGAGGGAAGGGGGCTGACATGGAGGGAGGGAGCAGAGATGGATGGATGGAGGGAGGGGGGCTGACATGGAGGGAGGGAGCAGATATGGATGGATGGAGGGAGGGGGGCTGACATGGAGGGAGGGAGGGAGCTGATATGGATGGAGGGAGGGGCTGACATGGAGGGAGGGAGCAGATATGGATGGATGGAGGGAGGGGGGCTGACATGGAGGGAGGGGGGTTGACATGGAGGGAGGGAGCAGATATGGATGGATGGAGGGAGGGGGGCTGACATGGAGGGAGGGAGCTGATATGGATGGAGGGAGGGGCTGACATGGAGGGAGGGAGCAGATATGGATGGAGGGAGGGAGGGGGTGGCTGACATGGAGGGAGGGAGCTGATATGGATGGAGGGAGGGGGGCTGACATGGATGGAGGGAGGGAGGAGGGGCTGACATGGAGGGAGGGAGCTGATATGGATGGATGGAGGGAGGGGGGCTGAAATGGATGGAGGGAGCTAACATGGATGGAGGGAGCAGATATGGATGGATGGAGGGAGGGGGGCTGACATGGAGGGAGGGAGCAGATATGGATGGATGGAGGAGGGGGGCTGACATGGAGGGAGGGAGCTGATATGGATGGAGGGAGGGGCTGACATGGAGGGATGGAGCAGATATGGATGGAGGGAGGGAGGGAGTGGCTGACAAGTAGGGAGGGAGATGATATGGATGGAGGGAGGGGGGCTGACATGGAGGGATGGAGGGGGCTGACATGGAGGGATGGAGGGGGCTGACATGGAGGGAGGGGGCTGATATGGATGGAGGGAGGGGGCTGACATGGAGGGATGGAGCTGATATGGATGGAGGGAGGGGGGCTGACATGGAGGGATGGAGCACTGGTAATGGGGTTGAGGGGACTAGCACTGGAAATGAGCTGATTAGGGGAGGCTAGGACTGGTAATGAGCTGATGGGGGGTAGGACTGGTATTGGGCTGATTAGGGGAGGCTAGCACTGGTAATGGGGTTGAGGGGGGATTAGCACTGGAAGCGAGCCGATTGGGGGGCTTTGAATGGGCATGGGCTGATTGTGGGGAGGGGAGGATAGAGCTGCTGGCCCTGGAAGATAACTGGGGGCTAAGGCTGCCATGGTATTTGTACTAGAAGGGACTGGTCAGTGGGGAAGGAGGGGGATTGGAAGGAAATGGACACCAGTGGCAATCATGGGAATGCAAGTTGACATTGGAAGGTACTGGGAGTGAGGACTGGAAAGGGGCTGATATTGGGGAGGGTTACTGGGACTGGAAATAGGCTGATGGAAAGAAGTGAAGAAAACGAAAGAAGAGATAAGAAATGGCAGATGGACCATAGACCACAGAAAGAGAGCTAAGAGAAGACAGGAAAGCAGAAGCCTCAGATCGGGACCAGCATGATCAAAGAATAAATTGGTCAGACAACAAAGGTAGAAAAAATAATTTTATTTCATATTAGTGATTTGACTACAAAATCATCATAATTTTGAAATCAAATATTGTTACTTGTTGTTGTGATATTTTCTGGCGTATTTTTTTTGGTGTGCGAAGGAAGAGGGGTAGTCTTATACGGCGAGTATAGGCCAAACACCTATATTTTAACAGGAAAAGTAGGGGGTCGTATATAGCATTAAGGTAAGAAACAATATATGCAGTGTTAGATTTGTTTTAAATGTCGCAATGGTTTTGCGGCTCCCAGTTTTTTTTTTCCCTTCGGAAACGGGTCCAAGTGGCTCTTTATGTCTTAAAGGTTGCAGACCCCTGGTTTAGGACCATCTAGCTACTGACCTCATTATGCAAGGGAAGGTTTTGAAGGCTATGCTCATAGGATAATACACAATTGATAATTTTTTGAATCAAGACAAATTAAGAGGAAAAAAGTTCTAAAAATTTCATCTGGAAACTTGTTTATTCCTGGAACCTTTTTATAATTATAAATGAACTTGGATCATGCTCATTAAAAGAAACATGGAACGTCCTGAAGAATGAATTTCAATTGCAATGGCACGTCCAGCCTATGTAGAACAAAGTAGGCTCTTGAAGATCTGGATTACATTTGTGCAGACAGACATATGGAGGGTTGTAATGCTTATACTGCAACTCAGCAAATGCTGATACACTCTGTATCCTAGAAGCCATCTCATACTGCACTTCATATTTTTGGTAATGTTAAATATATTATACTGTAATGCTTAGTCACCAAATTTAAGAGAATTAAAAAAAATTAAAAATTAAAAAAAAAACACCTCACAAACCTTGAAATTTGACAAACCTTGAACACTGGATTGAAACTTTTCACCAGTCGATCTATCTTGAGTTTAAATATTCCCAATTAAACACATCAAGCAGGCTGACCCAGTGATGGAAGATGCCCAGGTTCAGATGGGAATTCTATGAAGGAAGAATTCACAGCTCGCCTAGAGGGATAAAACGCTGGATGCAAGGAAGCTGGACACAGCAGCAAAGGATGACAGCAACTATAGAAGTGTCAGTTCCAAGTGACTATTTGGGAATTGTGTTGATAGAGAGAGAGAAGAGATCTTCAAATACCATGAAATGCAGTCAGAGGCCAAGAAAATGTGGCAGAAAGATTCCAAGCTATTTCCTATCATATTGGGTGCCACAGGCTTGATTAAGAGGAATGTCCAAGCATTCTGACAAATTACCTATACATGTTATATCTTACGAACTCCAGAAGGAAGCTCTCTTTGGCACAATGCAAGTACTACACTGAGCATTAGCAGTAAATTTAGAGTCTGATATCATACTCCACATACTGTGGGGCTTAGGAGCGAGGTTCATGGCTGTCATAGTATACAAACAAAACTAACTCATTTGAAAAAACTGCCCTGGAAGGAGAGTCCTGGTGATCATTTAAAAGTGACATCTGCATACAGAGAGGCATGTCCAGTGGAAGGAAGGAAATATTAATGCCCCTCTAGAAATCACCGGTGAGGCCTCATTTGGAGCATTGTATTGGAGTACAACCCATGATATCACCTCAAGACTGTTGCTGCAATGGCCAGACTAGGAGCAACGAAAAAGAAGAGATATTAAAATGTGGAGAAAATCCCCAGGTAGTTGCAAATGAAGGCTCAAGTACCAGAATCCAAGCACTAACTCTGACAGAGCAGGAACGTCTGGACCAAAAATCAAAAATGCTCATCCAGTAATAGTGGAGCTTAGAAAAAATGCCAAACTGGCAGAGAGTAAACTCAACACCCCGCAAGCTCTGAAATATATTACTGCAAATAAGCGCAGAATGGACTGTCCTGCACTACTCTGAACAGCCTGTTCTTCACGTCTCTTTAACATTATTAGCTACACTGCCTCCACAATGGCACAACCCAAATTGGTGATGCTTTTTCTGGTTCACTGTGCATGTGAGTCTCTTATATTTGAGCACCTCCTCACAGTCCAATTTGTGCCTCATCACTGATGAGGGAATGAACACCAGGACCTCCAGATGCTTTCTGGGGTTATGTCATCAGTAGTGAAAGCACAGCTGAAGTGTCACCCTGGATGTTATATGAGATGGGCAGGCCCAGAGAAACACAGAAAAAGGATCAACATGGGTAGCAAAGACAGGCTGGTTCATCTTAGGGCAAAGTACAAGCACTTCTCTGAAACAGCTAACCAACCAAACCGTGCTTGCAAGCAGCCGTGATCTCCATAGAGAGAACGATCCTGATATCATTGAAGTCCCAGGTCTAGCCAGGCTGCTGCATTCATGCTTTACTGGTCCTCATGTTTCATTTTTGATGCCCCTCTCACTTAAATCCACTCACTGTGAAGGTTCATCAGCAATATTCAATTCCTGACACATAAAAAAACATTAGCACTGACTAGATGTGAGATGCTGAAAAAAATATCAGATGAAGTCTGTAAAAAGCTTTAGATGCGATAAATTGGAATAAAAAAAAAATCAGTGAAATATCTGTTCTATGCAGAAATGTAACAGACCTAAAGAGAAATCACAAATCAGACCAGGTTCAAAGAGATTTGTATGCTCCAGTACTATGTAACATCACCACCTATTGACAGGAGAAGGAAAAATAAAACAAATAGAAAGATCCTTCCTGTGACTCACTCAAATCCCTATCAAAGGCATATGAAATCAGTGCTGTCTCTTCCTTAGTGTCTATTTTTTATGAACCATATACAGTACTAATATTCTGGAAGAAATTACATTCTGGACGGCAGGATAAGAGCAGAGCTCTGGAATGAGCATGACAAAAATGTGGTGTGTGCCCTAGAGTCAACGCAGATTCCTGGCAACCCAACCACTGGATTTTCTTGGCGAGATGTGACCAGAAGTAGATTGCCAGATCTTTCTTCCATGTAGTGAGTTTACAGCCTCTGGTACTCCCAGGTGTTCACCCATCCAAATACTTAACCAGGCCATACCCTGCTTAGCTTCAGAGATCACCCAAGAGCAGATTTATTTATTTATTTAAAGTTTCTTATATACCGCGCTCTTTAGCATCAGCGCGGTTTACATGGAACAAAACAATCTCAGTACATTTGAAAACAAGTATGAGTTACAGATAACAGGGCAATAAACATGGGTAACAAGGGTAACTATCTACAATAACGATTGAACTATTTACATACAATCAACTAGCAGCGAGATTTTAGTGAACAGAGTAATTACAACAAAATTCTTAGTTCTAGAAGGTATGTCTTATGGAGTGGTTATGCCTATGAATCTGTGTTATGACATATTAGATAGCATTACGGTGGCTGGAAGTACTCAGTGAATAGGTAGTGCTTGATAGCCTTCCTGAACTGCTTCATGTCTCGTATTGCTCTGATATCTGGATGAAGTTTATTCCAGCATCTAGGCGCATAAGATTTAAATGCTCTGTTAATTGTTGATTGGGACCAATTTGTGGATTCACTGGGAATGACTAGAGTATTTTCAGCGAGTGGTCTCCTGGATCTTGTCTTGGGAGTTAGACTGATGAGGTCTGAAGTCGTTGCTGGTGATAAATTATGTAAGGCCTTGAATGTGATGAGGAGAGCTTTATAGCTAATTCTACATTCTATAGGGAGCCAGTGAAGGTCCCTAAGGATTGGCGTGATATGGTCTCTCTTTGATGCTCCAACTAGGATACGGGCCACAGCATTCATTGCTAGTTGCAGGGGGTTAATGGTGTTCTTTGGAAGACCATGTAATACAATATTTGCATAGTCAAGTGTGGAGTGACTATTGCTTGGAATATTGAGCGGAAGTCGTTGTATTCTAGCATGGGTCTTAGGTGGCGTAATGTTTTTATCTTGAAGTAGATCGTTTTTACCGTGCTTTTTATGTGAGAGGTAAAATCCAGTCGTTGATCAAGGATCACACCTAGGTAACGGATTGTATTCTTGATTGGGAGCTCAGCGTCCCGTACCTTGAGGAATGCAGGGGGTGAGAAGAGCTCGTTTCTTGTGACCATTAAAACTTCAGTCTTTTTGAAGTTGATTCGCATGTCTTGATCTAAAAGCCAATCTGCTATTGCATTGAAACAGTTGGTTAAGTTGGTGTAATTTGGACTCGTTATATCAATCGGGGTGAAAATAAGCACGTCGTCAGCGTAAATGAGGCAGGAAACATTAAATGATTTGGTGATTTGGCAAATTGGCTGCATATATATATTGAAGAGGAGCACCGATAGAGAGGAGCCTTGTGGAACCCCTTGCGTTTGGAGGAATGGTTCTGATGTTTTGGAGTCGATGCGAACATGTTGCCAACGATCTTCAAGGTATGATTTACACCAGTTCCATGCTAGGCCTTGTATGCCCTTTTCGTAGAGTCGTGATAGTAGAATCTTATGGTCTACCGAATCAAACGCAGTGGATATATCGAGGAAGATCATTGCGACGCCAGATCTTGTGTTATTGATCCCACAGATGAGCGAATTGATTAATGAGATTCAGTCAGGACAGCCAAAGACACATCCAGCTTAGATTTGCTTTCTGTTTAGCTTCCCTGCAATCCATGGTGGGCTACAATCAATCAAATTCTGTGGTTCTGTAGATAAGAGAGAATTCTAAATTCCAGCTACATAGTACAGGTGGCCTAAAAAATATGGCCACCAAGAAATCTGTCTATGAGGCCGACAGCTCAAGGCACACCTAGGGAATAGAATGGATAAAAATTAGATAAACTGATTGTCCTTGGTATGGGCCCTAAAGTGACCAACTCGGTCAGAAATTGGTCAACTAAGAGATGACAAAGGATAGTGATAAATGGAGTTCGTTCTGAGGGTAGGGGTGTGCTGCAGCGATTATTCCCTGGTCTGGTTCTTGTCAACATTTTTGTAATTAATATTGCAGAAGAGTTGTTAGGAAAGGATTGTCTCTTTGTGAGTAATACTATTATCGACAAAGAGTGGACATGCTGGAAGGTGCGAACACCAAGAGGAGGGATCTAGCAAAGCTTGAGAAATGGTCTTTAGTATGGTAGCTAAAAACATAATGCTAGAAAACACAGTCATGTATTTGGGCTGCAAAACCCCTTGGGAGTGGCACAGTAAAGGGGTGAAGTACCTCTGTGCATGAAAGAAGGGCTGTATCTGCTAGTGTTTTTATCTGATGACCTGCAGGTGACTGAACAGGTGGAAAAGGAGATGGCAAAAGCCAAAAGGATGCTTGGATACAAATGGAGAAGCAAGGCCAGCAAGAAAAGGAAAAGGTATGATCATGTCTGTACAAATCTCCGGTGAGACCTCATTTCGAGTATGTGTACAATTCTGTAGATCATACCTTCAAAACTGGATAGCATGAGTTATGAGAGTGGCTACCATAATGGCTCTGTCATAAAGCATATGAGGACAGACTTAGAAGATCTAAACATGTACATTTTGGAAGAAAAGCAGGCGAGGGAAGATATTATGATAAGAGCTATTTAAATAGCTCCATTGAATCAATTTGCAGTAAGCTTGCCTATTTCAGTTGAAAGAAAGCTCTGAAATGAGGAGGTCATAGGATGGGGGCGAAAGGAGTAGACTTAGGAGTAATCAGAGGAAATATTTCTTTATGGAAAAGGTGGTAGACGCATAAATCAGCCTCCTCGTGGAGGTGGTAGCGATTGGAACGCTTTTTGAATTGAAGACAGCAGAGGACAAGTGCAGAGGATCTCCAAGGGAGAGAATGTGATTGTAGAGCTTAGCAGTACACTGAATAAACTGTATGATCTTTATCTGCTTCTAAGATGAGAGAGTATACTGTTGAGTATCAGCAAAGCGATCTTCGAATCAGAGTGCAATCCCTCCTCTAGATTCTGAAGGTTAAAACTGGAAATGTATGCTCACAGGGTTTTGAGCCCTACTCACGAAATCTCTCAAAGATATAATTGCCTGCTACCACGAGTATGTAATCTTGTTCTTACTAGGGCTAGTGCTTTGGGTACAATTAATGAACGAGGACCAGAGTGTGGCAATTTATGCTAACCTCTCCCCTACTACCCTCAAGATTTCAAAAGGAGATTGCATTGAGAGAACATTTGCAAGCACTGGCATTTCCAAGAAGTGATACTGCATGCGAAACTCAGATGGTGGAGGTGGCGATAAAGCTGCTGGAAGCTGCTGGGCATTTAGTGCATTAACTTTGATGAATGTGTATGCACCTGAAATGAAGCAAGGAGAATTGCCCTCCAAAACTACAGGGTTAAACCTTGATAAATTAGGAGACTGGGCATCCAAATGGCAGATGACATTTGATATGAACAGGTGCAGAGTTATGCACTTAGGGAGGAGCAACCCAAACTATAGTTACACAATGCAAGGTTCCATATTGGGAACCACGGCCCAGGAGGGGGATTTGGGAGTCGTCGTGGTATTTGGCAGATATTGCACCACCCACTATGGAGTGGCAGCCAGGAAAACATATAGAGTGCTGGGAATCGTGGGGAGGGGAATGAAGAATAGTACGAAGAATATTATAATGCCTTTCTGTTGCTACATGGTGTGTCCGCACCTTGGAGTATTGTGTGCTGTTCTGGTCACCATATCTTGGAAGGGATATGGCAGTATTAGAGAAGATACAGAGAAGAGCGACAGAAATAGTAAAGGGGATGGAAGAATATCCCTGCGAGGAGGGGCTAAGACTAGATTCAAATCCCAAGGCACCGGTGGCCTGCATGGAGGTCATAGTTACTTGACTGCTCTGAGAAAACGCATTACATCCAGGTGCGATGCGATAGCAACACCCCACACCCGCCCCCTGGAACAGGTAACGAAAGACACTAAAGACTCCAGGAAAAAGTTGAAGACATTCCTGTTTATTGAACACTTTGGCAATATGACAGAGAAAACTGCAAACATTCCCTCCACTCAGGCACCAGAAAATGAATAAGGAACAATACTACATAAGCACAAGGAATCACCCCCAAATTGTAAATAAACCACTCTTCTAAATAAATCAAGAATCAAACCGTTAAAGATGGTTTGTGTTTCCCCCCAAAATGTACATCCCAGACTATGTTACAATGTATATAAGTTACAGAGTTGAATGGAAATCACATTGTTACAATGTAAACAACTCAGGTCAACGTAAACTACCTTGATTTAAGGAAAAGGTGGTATATAAATAATATTAAATAAATAAAACTGTCAATGACCTGCGAAGAATAGCACCACTTTCTCAGTCGTGCCCTCTCAAGAGCCAAGCCATAAGCAAGAATCGATCCACCTGGGGCATCTGAACTGGTCCCTGAACTAGTAGTTTGGGCTGCAGCGGTAGACGCCACAGCCAATTGATCGCCAGGCGAATCAAGTCCTCGTACCATGGGTGATGAGGCCAATCTGGTGCTATTAGAATCATGGAGCCGCGACTAGCCTCAACATGCTGCACCACCCTGCCTATCACAGTGACAAAACATACTGAAGGTCCTCTGTTGGCCATGGCTGTGCTAATGCATCGAGATCCTCAGACATGTACTCCCAACGGCGACTGAAGAATTTCTCTACTTGGGCATTGGCCATCACCGCCATTAAGTCCATCACCAGCAATCCGCACCGTCGGACAAGACTGTGAAATACGGCTAGAGCTAACCTCTTTTCTGGATCTAGCCGATAACTGAGAAAAAAAAAAAAAAAAAAAAATCGGCCTGCACATTGTCCTTTCCTGCCAAGTGCGTCGCTGATAACTGAAGATGTGCTTCTGCCCACTGAAGAAGAGGAGCAATCTCCTCTGCCAGGACAGCACTGCCTGTTCCGCCCTGGTGATTACTATAGGCCACCGTGGCAGCATTATCTGACAGAACACGCAGTGCCCGATGATGAATCAAGGGCAGGAAAATCTGAAGCACCAACCACACGGCCCACATTTCCAGACAACTGATTGACCATAGGGCATGTGCCAGTGACCACTGACTCCGAGTCAACTGTGCCAAGCAATGTGCCCCCCCCCCAACCGAGGAGGCATCAGTCATCACCAGTATCCAGTCCAGCAGTTCGAGAGGCACCCTTGGTGAGGTTGGCCTCCACCACCTACCAGGCTACACTGCTGCAGACCTCCAAGGAGTACAGAAGCCTCTTCTGTAAGGAATGCTTCTGTGGCGACCAGCGCAACAGCAACGCCCGTTGGAGAGAACACATGTGTGCCCTGGCCCAGGGAACCAAGTCCAAGGACACCGCCAAGGATCCAAGACCACGCTGACTGAGACTGGCAGTTCAGGAACAGCCAAGATATGATCCTGAAGCATGCACCTGCACTCTGTTGGCAGAAACACCACCCCCTGCGCAGTGTCAAACTGAGTTCCGAGATAGATGAGTGCCTGGGTGAGAGAGAAATGGTTCTTGGCCACGTTCACTACTCTGCCCAGACTCTGAAGGAGATGTAGTACCTGCTGAGTGACCTGTACTCTCCCCTCTGTCGACTTTGCTCTGATGAGCCAATCATCCAGATAGGGGTGTACCAATATTCCCCCCGAGTGCGCAGGGAGGCTGCCACTACCACCATGATCTTTGCGAAGGTGCGCAGCGCTGTCACTAAGTCAAACAAAAGGGTCTGAAACTGAAAATGGCCCATGGGTATGGCAAACCAGAGGTATCGCTGATGGTTCAGTCAGATGGGTACGTGTAGATAGGCTTCCGCGAGATCCAAGGTGCTCAGGAACTCCTGATGGTGCACCGCCACGATGAACGATCACAGGGTTTCCATATGGAAGTGAGGGACCCGAAGTACCTGACTGAGCTGCTTCAGGTCATGAATGGGCCAGAAGGACCCCTCCTTCTTGGGGACCATGAGATAGAGTATCAACAGAGACCTAATTGGTCTGAAAGGACCGGCACCATCACCTGCAAGTTACTAAAAAACTTTCAAAACCTACTCAAAGAAAAGGTCAATTAAACAAACTTAAAACCCCCAAAGATTTCATAAAAACAAATAAATCAACAAACAGAGCGTTCTCACATGCAGCCCCAACAGCCTGGAATTCCCTCCCAGTTGAACTAAGAATGTTAACAGAGATTAATGAATTCCGCAAAAAATTGAAAACCCACCTTTTTACAATACACTACAATAGTATAGACCAGCCCTCAAAAGATTTAGATAAAGGCTAAGCAGTTTTTGTCTAACATCTTACTATAATAGAAAAAGATAACCCTCCCCATCTGCACCTGAACTACTCATTACGATTATACCCCACATAACACGCATATGTATATAATGTTGCACTGTTCTGTGCTAATCTGTTCTACATTTTCTGTTTTCTTTACATTGTTTATTGTTATATGACGTTATATGTAAAACAAACTATGCTTTGTTGACTGTTGTTATTTGTGAACCGCAGCTGATCTCTGGAAGCTGCGGTATATAAGTGCTTGTTAAATAAATAAATAAAATAAAATTGTCTGACAGGGTGACCTGAGGAAGACATCTGGCAGGGGGAATGCAAACTGCAATGCATAGCCCTCCTGGATGACCTCCAGGACCCACTGGTCCACTGTCACCTTGTCCCAGACAGAAGTGCTGAAGGTGACTGCCAACCGGAAGACTGCCTCTGTGAAAAGGCTGTCCCTGTGAAGAGAATCTTGGCCTCTGGTAGGGTGCAAACTGTGAAGCCCGAAGGCGGCACAAGTCTCGGCTCTGACACCGAGGAGCCGGTGCCTCTTTGGCAGGCTTAGGCTTGTCCTCCGGCAACTTACCAGCTTAGAATCCCCCAACTCGTTCACTAGCCCTACAGATCCTCACCGAACAATAACTTCCCCCAAAAGGGAAGCTTTGTCAATTGCTGCTTGAAGGCCACGTCTGATGATCAATTACGAAGCCAGAGGAGCAGACAGGCTGTGACCACCGATGCCATACCCCTGGCAGTGCACCATAGCAAATCGTAAAAGACATCTGCTAAGTATGCCACCCTGGACTCTAGTCAGACAGCTTCCAGCAGACCTGGTACTGGCTCAGACTCCGAACCTGCAGTGCCTCTGCCCACCGCATACAGACGCCTGCAGTGTCAAGGCATTGGCCTCAAAAGCCTGCTTCAGCAGGGTTTCCAATTTCTTCTCCTGTGGGTCCTTCAACTTTGCCCTCCCTTCCATGGAGATCGTGGTCTTTTTTGGTCACCGCTGTGACCAGCGCATCCACTCTGGGCAACTTTAGCACCTCCTTTTCCTTCACTGCGATGGGATAGAGCCACTGCAGCACTCTACGACCCCAGAGTCTGGCTTCCGGTACTTTCCACTTCAGGTCAATCATCTGCTTCAACACCCTATGAAGCAGGAATGCCACCTCGGACATCTTAATGCCCTGAAGGAGCGGATCCTCCAAGGGTAGATCTTCCACCGATTTAGAGGTCGGACACCCCCTTTTTTAGGGCATCCACCTCTAAGGTCCTGTGACTGTCTTAACAGCGTTGGACCTTCAGGGCAGGCACTGCACCACACTTCCTTCCCCTTAAACTAACTTTCACGGACAGCAATGGTCAGGCAGGATCCCAGCACTGAAAACTGTCAAACTAAATGGCCCTCTTTTTTTAAACACTATTTAGAAGGCCCTCAGTGTAGCCTAGACTACACAGAGATGTGTCCTATCTGCTGGAGACTGAGTATACTGGTCTGGTGGGAGGAGTTCTCGCTCCTTATGCAGCGACATCACCAGAAAAACAAGCATGCTCAGTCTCCATCTGTTGGAAGAGGAGTACAATTCCCAGGATTCTGGACTGGACTTGAGGAACACTATGGAATTGTCTCTTTTACACTACCATGGAAAATGGAAATTACACTTACCTGGTAATTGATGTTCCTTGAGGGAGTACAGTTCAGTCCTCCACCACTGGGTAGTGCACCTCCTCCTGCAGCATGGAGACTGGACAAACCAAACTTGTGACATCACCGGGTATATCCTGCTGGTCTTCTCCCATGATCCCCCAGTGACCTACTGTCAAAGCAGACTCAAAGGAGCAAACAACCAGTCAAAGTACTAAATACAAAGCTATGCACAAATTTCAACTTTAAAACCACAGGGCCCTAAAAAAAGAAAGGCCGAAAACACCCTCCTCCGCGCCCGTGTTCCCCTGCGCACCAAACAGCGGAAGACAGAGAGCCAGAAGGAAGGAGAACCAAGGAAACGCATAGGCAGAAAAGGTAACTCACGCGATTACCTGCCAATCAGAGCCCGTTGCCGACTCTAGGATCCGAAAACACACTCGGAACTGATGCCTAGCGTCTGAAACATCCAACCCCGGGCGGGAATGAGGACTGAACTGTACTCCCTCAAGGAACATCAATTACCAGGTAAGTGTAATTTCCATTTCCTTATCGGTCCTACAGTTCAGTCCTCCACCACTGGGATGTACCAGAGCAGTAATCATGGGGAGGGACCAATCCAGTCGGCTCGGCCCCTAAACGAACAGAGTAGGCACCGACCCCAGCCTGCTCCTCTCGTCAACAGACGTTAAGCCAACCAGGAAGACACGACCGAGAGCCCATGTGGACCCTCTTCACTGGTGAAAACAGCACGGAGCTCAGCCCCAAGCAGCGCTAGTGCATCAGAAAGACAAACTCGCCATCGCAAACACACTGAACGCCCTAGAAACAGATCTACGGATAAGGCTACCTGCGCTACGCCTGAAAAATCCGCTTGAGCACCCCCTGGGTTCTCGACCCCACCAGGGTGTCAAGAGTTAGCAACCGCTGCTCTCCTGCAGCACCCGCCTCCACGGAGGGACAGGCAGCGAAGAGACCTCCCAGAAAGCGACGATACCTTCACCTATGTCCAAGGAACGCAGGTTACAAGCAAAGTGTGCTTGCGTAAGTCTCGAACCAGCAACGAGACAGGCACAGCCGGAATCCACGAGGAAAACTGAACCGAGGTCCATCCAGACAGAGGTGGGAAGCAAAATGAGGGAAATGGAAAAAAAAAAGAACCACCGGCGTCAAACACCCAAATTGTCACACCTCTTAAGGGCTTTATTCTTCGCAAAACAAAGGAGTTCTACAGCTATGTCCTGAACCAGTTGGAGTCTTTTTAATTGAGAATGTGGAATGCAGCAAAGTAATGAGTTGCAAATAACCAAGCGTGTTCCACCAAGGGCATATAAGAGGGTGGCAAGCGCCCCAGAGCCCAGCGTTGTGTCAGAAGAATTGGAATCTGACACGGTGAGACAAAAAAGAAAGAAGACTCTGGTAGCCACGCCCACGACTCAGCGCCAGCAGGCTAACCGCTTACGCCACCTGGATATGCCGTCCTGAATCGGAGGAGCCATGCAGAAGTAGCAATCGCCGACGTGATCCATGGGCCCTCTGCAGATCATTGGAACCGCAAAAGACATTGATGGCCTTTTTTCCATTCATCCACAGCCGGAGATCTGTTGCACCTGTATTGCAGCATATGTGTGGCGCCTAGCTTTTATCCCGATCTCCTATTCTGCAGCCAAAATAGAAGTAGTGGGCTTTCTGAACCGCCACA
Organism: Ichthyophis bannanicus; assembly: GCA_033557465.1. Taxonomy (NCBI): domain Eukaryota; kingdom Metazoa; phylum Chordata; class Amphibia; order Gymnophiona; family Ichthyophiidae; genus Ichthyophis; species Ichthyophis bannanicus. The sequence goes on along the minus strand of CM066047.1, from coordinate 57,027,624 downwards.
GGCATATGCCATTTTTTGTGATGTAACAGTCACTTTACCACAAATATAGCAGAAATTATCAGTATGATTAACACAAGTACGAGGAATCGCCAAATATGCTGTGAGGGACCCATCGGAATAAAATAAATATGTCCTAAGTATTAGCATTAGGACTATTATTTGTTTTTTTTTGTTTTTTTGTTTTTTTACTGTCAAGCAAGGCAAATTTAAGTAGTGATTGCGTCAACAGTTTTCGGACAGATATTTCTATTGGGTGCAAGTAAAAATTATGCAAGCCCACACAAATGTTGCATAATACACTGGTAAGGATCCCTACCGAGCAATGAAGAGCACATACCTAAGCAACCAGACCCAGTCAGCCATTTCCAGTATGATTACTGAATGTCATAGAATGGACCGGGCCACGGCCCCTGTTGCACCAATGCGTCGATGCTATCCGGCAGCCTCCTATGTGCCCTGCTAACCATCGACCCGTCGCCACAGACTGGAAGGTCGCCATGCGGTCCAATATGGGCAGACCGCATCCAAGCACACGCAGCGCGACCACCGCCTGATGCAATCTCACTCCTCCGGCAAACACTCGGACCCCGCTAAGGACATTCGCCACCACAGTGTCCCTACCGAAAACGCAGGCCGCCAAGGTATCAACCACGCACGCTGTCCCTTCGCATGGGCCACCCTGTCCACCTGACCAACACCACCCTGCCGATCGAAAGAGGCCACCATTCCGGAGTTCTCAGACAGCACTTACATCGCTCGATCCGCTACCGTGGCCGCAAACGCCTGCCACGGCTGACGTACCGCTTACCATTCCAAGCAGACGATGGAACACTGGGAGTGCTGCGTACGCTAAAACGACTTGCACATAATGGATCCCCAAAAAGGTAGCCGAGTCTAACCACGCTCCAGCCAAGCTCCCGGAGGAAAGGGACAGAACCTTATAAGAAAGAAGTTGGGACAATTAGGAAGGCTTTCCTGTTTGAGTAGTCTTTTTCTGGGTGGTTTTTTTTTTTTTTTTCACAACTCCATAAGGGCCACAAGGCACAGAACCGAACAGGGCATTGTCCAGAGAATGCAAGGCCTCTCCTCCAGGCTGACTCCACATCCACAGCCTAAACCGGTAGACACCCTGGCTGATGCCGATCAGCACGGAAGCCATCCGGTAAACCCATCATATGAAATATGCCTACTAGTACAGAATTCCACAAGGCAGGAACATGTAACGGACGGCTTTGAATATGAACCAACAGATATCCTGCGCTTGCTCCAAGACAAGCCCTGTGAAGCCTACTGGTCTTCTCGGAACACCGCCACGACCCGAAGACCGAAACCGGCCAGCAAAAGATGCCGTACGCTGGGCCCGAAAGAACCTGGTCGCACGGAGCCCAGCACTCCCTGTATCGTCAGGATCGGAGCCGCCCCCCCAAGGACTCTGCCCTGGCTGGAACCGGCTGAGCATAACTCTAGGACCTGCGGCGAGCCCCCCACGAAGAAGCGGGACGCAACGATGCCTTGAGGAAAGGGAAGGCCCAGTGGGCGGATCAAGTTGTCAGCCGACCAACGGAGTGAACCCCACACGCGCACCCCAATGGAAGGTCGGAAGAACTGAGGAATCTGGTCCCACAGGTATGCCTGCTAGCCTTGAACAACAAACACCTCTAGCAGGAAGGCCGTGGATTAGTATTCAGCTGTCCTGAATTCGCCGGTTCTTGATTGACTTTGCCAAATTATACGATTTTACGGTAGATGTGTAATGTCTTAATTTTGACTATATGTGGTTCAATTGTACATATGGAAAAGGCAGCTCAGCGGAGAGGGGCTGAAAAATAGAACTCTGGCCTTTGGAGCTATCTATGCTCCCATTCCATTTATCAGAGGTTCTCCAGTACGGAGAGACTCTGCTAGTATTTGGTTATTTATTCACTTTTTACAAAGACACCTCTAAACCAAAAATGCCGCCAGCATATGTTAAGAGACGCTCTTTCCGTGCCAACAATAGGAAGCAGAAAGAACTCCCAAACACAGCTTCCAGCAGGAGACCACTGACGGAACACGGACATGCAGACGCACATAAGGGTGAGTGCACCTAAGAAGTATGCTGAAGCCAATGAACCTATCCAACCTCCAGCACCACATGTCCAGGTGTCCCACTCCTGTCAACCAAAACACAGGACAACGAGCACGCTGGAACCTAGGTGACCGTCCTAGCAAAGACAGGGAGGCCTGACCACCGCTATCAACCCTGCCAGGACCCTGGAACACTAGCCCCGGACTGCGTCATCCAGCAACACTTCCCAGCAGGGGCCTCTCCCAGATGACCCAGATGGGTAGTGCTCCCGCCAAGTGGGCAAGCTGCGCTCTGATAGCATAGTGCAGAAAACCAAATCAAAGTGTCTTAACCTAGCTAAATTTTTTTTGTCCAATAGTGAGCTTTCATAAAATCAGCCATGCTCAATCATAACATTATTATTAATGATGTCTAAAGATTGAAGAGTTACAATGTAACACTAAGAGTTTTGGGGGTTTTTTTGTTTGTTTGTTTTTTTTTTTTTTTTAAAGAGCTTCAAAGGTGATCTTGGCAAGTACAGCCCAAGTAAGCTGATTTCAATGCCAGTTAAATTATAGAACTTGTTCTGAAAAGCAACATTACAGGACATATGGATAAACAAGATTCAACAAAGCAGAGTTAGCATGGTTAGCAAAGGGAAGCCGTGCCTTACAGTACCAAGCTGTCTTTTCAAAGTGATAATAAACATGTGAGCAAGCCACATGATATGGATCTGTATTGTTGTTGGGTTTTTTTTTTTTTTTTAGAAGGTACTTGACACAGCCCCTTATGAAAGTCCCCTGAGGCAGGATATGAGCTATTATAGAACGGGAAATGGTTCCAAAACAGGAAACACAATAGGACTAAATGGTCAGTTATCTCACAGGAGACCAGTAAATAGTGGAATGCCTCGGGATCTGCACTGGAACTGGCATTTGGTAACATCCACTGCACTTAAATGATCTGGAAAAAAGAACAAGCAGCATGGCGATCAAATTTGCAGATGGCATAAGGACGTGCAGAGGCTTTCTTCACAATTTCCAAGCAAATAAACATGGAAATAGCATCAATATGTAAAGGACAATTTTAGAAAGGGCTCAATTTGTAGGTGGTTGTGCCGCCGATGTACCTGAAAGGCCAAATCCTAGCACGGAAACCTGCCACTGACAGACGGAGCCGACTGTCAGAATGCAGACAAAGGTAAAGGCAGCCCCCATGAAGTAAACCCCAAACCAAACACATTGCATTCAAAGAACTATAAATGAACATGAAATTAAAAGGAAGTCCTTATCTGGGTGTAGCTGCGTGGAACAGTGTAGTCTGCCCAAACGCGGGGCTGCTCTGCTCTCCGCCATGAGGCCTCAGCCCTGCCGAGAAAATGGCGCCAATCCGTTTGGCGCCAAACACCACATAGGCGGCAAGAGCTCCGAGCCCCTCAATGCGGGCTCGAGAGACTCTCCTGCGGCGTCGGAAAGCAGCAGTTACCCCGCTGTAGCCGTGGGGTGAAGAGCTGTCAAGACACGCTGCTGCCTCGCGCCACCAGAAGTAGCAGATGCTGCGAGCCCCGGCCCGCTGCGACAGGAATCTGTTGCACGGACACTGCTAAGATGCAAGTGTTCCACAGAGCTCTCCCCCGTACAGTCCTGGGGGAGAGATCATCCCGGGCATAGAGAGACCGAAGGATCCCAAGCAGAGAGGCTAGCTGGCAGCGTGAACTTTTAAAAGGGACAGAACCCCCCTTTACACTAAGGCAGACTAGGTGAAAAGAAATAAAGGAAAAGTAAATGAAATTAAAGTAAAATGAAAATGAATAAAATTTACAGGATTACACCTAAAGAAGGGAAAAAGAAATTCCAGGTAAATGAAATCCTGACTAACTGCTCCTAAACTGCTTCTCAAGTGAGCCCAGCACCTAGGCTCACTACGTCCTCATGCTGCATGGAGACTGGACACACTGGGGGATCATGGGAGAAGACCAGCAGGATATACCCGGTGATATCACAAGTTTGGTTTGTCCAGTCTCCATGCTGCAGGAGGAGGTGCACTACCCAGTGGTGGAGGACTGAAATGTAGGACCGATAAGGAACAGCCTTTTCCCATTATGGGCCTGTTCTTTGGAATTCTCTCCCTCATCTGAGAAGTGAGGTAAACCGTACCAAACTCAAAACCACTCTTTAAAATAAGAATAATTTTGTACAATGGCATTTGGAACCCCGCCTGAGATATTGGACTAGGTCCGTTCAATCTGGGTTGGTGACCTAAGGAAACTCTGGAACTAAACTTTCTACTCTATCTTTTTTCTTTACTTTGGATCGATGACATTACAATAGAAAAAGAAAAATAAATTACAGACTTTTGAATGAATCACATTTGGGTTCAAAAATTGAAAAATCTAAACCAGATATTGCCCAACAAAGTAATAAGAAGAAAGCAAGGTATCAATAAAGAAAACACAATCTAAAGTGCCACAGCAGACAAGAGATTGCTGGGTTGGTAACAGCAGGTTAAAACTCCTCTGTAAGTTGGTGATAGCCAAATACCAACCAGCAAGGCTAGGAGAATATAGATGGCCAGATGTTCAGCAACAGCCTTACTAGCTTTGGTTAATGTTTAGATTATTACAAAGCTTGGCGGCAAGACAGAGGAATGGGGATTGGATTAAGTATAGGATCTTGTATGCTGTACTTCCCCAGGATTCTAGAGAACAAAAGAGGAAGACAACTAGAATCGGCCGTGTTAAGAAGTGGTATCCTACAAGGGCTCAAATTTCTACCACCGCAGCTGGGATACATCCATGCATTGCTGATAGAAATGGGGCAGACTGGATTGGTCAATTGGTATTTTTCTGCCATCAAATACTAAGTTATTAATATGACCTGCAATCCACATCAACTCAAATTTTATTTAAAAAGCGTGCTTGCTCATAGCAAACCTAAGACGACTTAAAAAGGGCCTATTTACTAAACTACATATGTTATTAATACTGTTTATCAGCACATCAGGAAGGCATTTGAATTTCTGCATTACCAGCTGTGACAATGCAAGCCTGATCACCCTGCCCAACACATCTCCCCCACCCACCTACCCACCACCATCACTGAAGGGCTTGATGAGGCTTAGCATAAATTAGATTGTATTGAGCTCATTTACATTTTAATGCAAAAATCTAGGTTAATTAAAACATCAAAATTACTATTAATTCAAATATTTTGATGTACATTCAGCATTGAAGGCAAACTTTAAGCCCAGTAGTTCTCTTTTCTCCTTCTAGCTCAATCAGAACCAGGGCCAGGATCTCATTCCTATCTGGGGATTATATCATATCCTTCTACTGTTCCTGATCTGGCCACTGATGCAACAACCCCGAGGCTGGGAGCCATGCACTTTCAGGAACCCTGGATGATGAGCTCAAAATCTAGAAACCAGGTGCTCTTTAATGATAGCAGTTGTCTAATCCATCTTTCCCAGCCACCAAGGGAGCAGAAGCTTGCCATGGAGCCACTGGGATGATTCAAACATACAGGCCAATGCAGAAAGCTAGCGTGGGTTTTACAAGCCCCCAATGCCACGTTTAAACGCACTTTAAAATCCTTTAAATGCAGAAAACAGACAAATGCCAACAGAAAAACTAGCGCCCAACTAATGCCACACGTATTTAAACCTATTTTAATGAACTTTAGCTATTTAAATGCATTTTAAATCAACTGGTCTAGAGTGTGCAAATCACATGTACGCCGATGCAGAGACAGGCGTAGAGGATTTTGCAACCAGCCATAGCACCAAACCTTTTACTGCAGGAGCTGTGTTAACCTCTAACGTGCACCTGACAGTATTCTGATGGCACAGAGTGCTTTCCCTGATTCCTAGATCATTTTCTACTTAGACGATAAAGCATCAGGAAAAGTCCCTGATGCCATCAAAACAATGTTAGATGCCGTGCCTAACAAAATAAAGAATCCTTGGCACGGGAAAAGCCTCAGATACCATCAAAATACTCTCAGGGACCGTGCCTGATAAAAAAGAATCCCCTGTGGCCCCACTCCTCCCCCACCCCCACAGCATTTTGATGGTCTAGCAGCCCCTTGATCCTCCCAACCCCAAGAAAAATTACATTTACTCGGTGGTCTAGTGGCCCCAAACTCCAACCCCCAATACTTTTATATAGGTGAGAGCTTTGCCTACACGCTCCGTCTGCATTCTAGTAAAATGGCAAGTGTGGACCCACACAGTGTATCCTGGGTGCACCAGGCAGGGTTAGACTGACATATAAGGCATAGTCTACCTTATACAGCAGTCTGACCTCACCCGGTGCATGACAGGATGCACCACATGGGGCCAGGCGTCGCCATTTTACAAGATGGCGGACCAAAGCGGGAGCACGTAGGCAGCGCTCCCACCTAACGTGGGGGTGAGGTTTGGATTTAGGGGCCGCTAGACCACCAGGTAATTTTAATTTGGGTTGGTGGGTGGTTCAAGGGGCCGCTAGACCACCGGGTAATTACTTTTTGTTGGGACACTGGCTCCCGTCAGTGTTTTGATGGCATCAGGTCGTCCCAATGCCATCAAAATACTCTTATGCAAATTAGCCATGCAGTGCCAAGAGAATAAGACAAACTAGCACAGGCTTCTTGTAAGCATGTGTTTGGCTTGTGTGATAAGGAAGCTTATCATAGCTCAGGAAGGAGCTATAGAAAAGGTGAAGTGACTCTGAACAAGCAACCTGTCAGTTCTGGTAGAAATAAGAAAACAGAATTTTCCCATAAAAGACTACTAGTCCCAGAATGCACCAGGTTTCCAACAGCCATTAGAGGAGCTGAAGTGGGGAAACGTGTGTTCAATCAAGAGGGCTATGAGGTAATCCCCAAGCACTCATCTCAAAGGGCAGGGCCTGATTCAGCACAGCTGCGCTGTGCTAGGGTGGAGCACTCATCAAAGCAGAATAAAGGTAGAGTTTATTCTACAGAGAATTATCCTCATCCTCAGTTTCATCTGGGAGATCCTCAGAATCAGCTTGAATATCCTCAGCTTGGACGTCTTCATCATCTGGAGGATCATCAGGAACAGAAGCCAGACCGGACGGACAGAGAGGGCAAGAAACCCTTTGGAAGAAAGAAGAGAAAAGCATTTGGGAGGTCTAAAGGAGTCCAGAGCAGTACGTATACTGGAAGGTATTCCAAGGGCCAGCATACACCATTGGACTGGGGAAAGCCAGAGGAATGGTGCTGCAGAGCTAGGAATCTGCAGAGGGTACCTGTGAGGGAGACGGCTGCACTTGGAAGGGACCCTAGGACCCGTGCCAGAAGGTATGTGAAGAGAGATCCAGTGTCCAGGGATCTGGATTGGAAGGCTGGACATAAGAACTGGACTACATACTGGCCAGGCTATTTAGAGAGGAACTCTAACAGCAATGGAAGCTCAGGTATGAACACTGATCTATGCCCTAGCTATAACCTTGAAAGACAGCAGAGAAACAAGTATTCTCCTGAGAGTGCTGCATTGAGAAATTCCTCTGTGCCAATCCATGATATTGAACCCATGATTGTTGAAGAAGGGGGAGCGGTCTTAGATACAGGCTGTGAATATATGGATTGCTCTCTGTCTAAACTCCTTTGGTAATTTTCTGTTACAAAGTACAACAACCATCACAAAGAAATACAAACTTGCTCTTTAATCTACTCAGAAAAGCTCCTGAAGTAGGATTTGAGCCACGCAGTAGAAAGCAAGCCAGCTAAGGGGTTTCAGCTGGGTAACTGCTAGCAATTGAGCCTTACCTAATTGCTTGTGAGCTCTGAGGGAATCACTTCTGAATCTATATGTGAAGATATAAGAAGTTAACCTGAAAAGAACAGTTTTTCCCTTCTTTGTGGGTTTTGCTTGTTGTTTGAAACACTGCTAAGAAAATATTAGCTAAAGCCTACAGAAAAGACCAGTTTGTTACCAACCAGGTCTTTATTCTTTTGCTTTGATTGCCTGACAAGTTCAACTGTTTTCCTGATTTTGTTTTTCTAAGTTTAACACTGAAAGCAAGTATCCTGTTTTATGTGCTACCAAGCATATCTGTGTTGGGAGAAATAACCCCATAAATAAATATCTTATTGGCTTTACACTCAAGCACAACTAATTATTGTGAGCAGCTGTGTCTGGTGTGAATGGACTGCATTTCCCACAATCCCTTGCAAATCATATTGATATATGCACTTGCCAAGACTGTGAACATTCTCACCCAGGCAGCCGTCTGACACTTGCTCTCCCAGTTTAATGCTGCAGTGGTTCATTTGCATACCCTTTCCTTCCTGCACTGCACATTAAAATGTGTGCGTTGTCAGGAACGTAAAATATAAAATCACTTCAGCACAGTTCTAGTGCCGGCTTTCTGCATCTGCCTGATAGTTGTATTAATCTATGTTAAACGCCTAAGGAAAAAAAAAAAAAAAAGGAAACCAAAATCTGAAATCTTGTCTCAAGGGTGTGCAAACACTACAAGGAAGGGCTGTAAGTCCCTGCCTCTGTAACATAATGTTCTCCAAATTTCCACCAAGATCAGATAGTTTTTCAAGGAGTGAAGGTTTCAGCTAGGCAAGAAAAGAAATCAAACCATAGCTGCGAACAGAGCAAAGCATTTTGAAAGGATACAATTTTCAAAACTATCTGCTTTGGACAAAGTTCATGCATACATTTTTCCCCTGCAGACTATGCACCAACCTTTGTAGAGAAGCACGTGTGTACTTTCACTCTGAAGCCTGCTCTTTGTATGAAGTGCCCATGACATTGGCAATTGCTTTCTTCGCAGGCATATTTTCAAAGGAAAATGACACACACAGACTTGAAATGTAATCTACAGTGCATTGTTCGGGATTATGCCCAAACACAGCCCCAGACATGCTGCTTCAAAAATATGCTTGGCTTGCACAATGCTCTTATTTTTCACAACAGTAAAAGAAAGACAATTTTCAGACATCCCAATTACAGGTGTAAATGGCTTTTAAAATTGTCCTCAGAAAAACTATCATCTTGCAGGATGGTCAACTAGCATATTCTCTTTCCATTAGAAGCTAAAGATGCCCAACTTGAAATCAATTATAATAATAATCTGTGACATTGTCAGTCCCTCTAAGGACAATGTAGTGAGAACCTATCAGAGAATAAAAAGACCATCAATTGCTAGTTTATACGCTTATCTTAAATCAAATGGATTACTTTCTATACTTTAATGGTCTAAAATGTTCTTCCATCGCTTCAGTAAACACTGTTAAATAACTCCTTGAAATCTGAAGTTACTCTGTTGCTTATGGATCAACATTAGCTCCAAATATCCTACCTATACAATCACAGTTTAACATTCTTATCCATACACATCATAGCTTATACTCTGATGTAGCAAGATATCTAGCCAATCTTCTTACACCCTATATCCCTCCCCACACACCTCTCAATACATTGAGCCCTCCCTGTATAAAACAAGCCCCCACACTAATACAGAGAGAACCATCTTCCTTAAAATTCAAGATGCACTGAAAACCGTTTTGCTTTTTTTTCGCTCAGGTTTTCCAATAGCTATGTTAAATCCAGTGGGGCTCAGGAATAAACTGCTTGAATCTAACCTGAAGTTATGCAGAACAAAATCAGCGCTCTACTCTTCCCCTCCAGGTAGAAGCTGACCCCATTCAGATTGTCTTACCAATCTCTCTGTGAAGGATCTTATCTTTAGTTAAAAGAGTGTTATACGGTGAACCGTGATTTACCCTCTGCCTTTCATGTTGTCAGTTAATAAAGTGCCTCTGCTCTCTCTTACCTCTATCTCAACAAATGGTTTTCTTAATTGTAGCTATTTCATTTTAGTCTGTAAACCATGTTGCTCAAGAAATCAAGTATCTAAATAAACCAAACTATGATCCCATCCAAAATCCTGCAGAGCCTATCATGAAGTCAAATACAATCCCCTTAGAGCAAGCCAAAAATCATGCAAAAACTGCCACCATTTTGAAGCTCTCTTTAAGCACTACACATGTCAGAAGACCATGCAACTTGCAGCTTTTCGAAGTCCATGAAGTCTCTTAGTATTCCTGATCTTACTAGCTATGGGAAAATAGCAGTAAAAGATATACAGGCCCAAGACTTACCAGTCTTTCTGTGATATGTTTTTGTTGTAAATGAAGCCGGGTTGTTCTTTATAAGGTGGACAAATGCATTTACATCGGACATCCTGCAAATTCTACAAAAAGAAACAGACTTGCTGGATACTATTCACAATCAATAGCCAAAATGTAAAAAAGCAATTTATTTATATACATCTCTTACTATTTATTTATTTAAACGTTTTTTCTATACCACCCCTTCCAGAGATCAAGGGTGGTTTACAATGAATAGAACTGATACATTAAACTCTAAAAACATATGAGTGGCATATGAACTAGTCATAACATTTACAGATAACAAAATTTACAGAAACAAATTTTTTACATTATTTACAGATATTATCTCTATTCATATATTTGTTCATCCAGATTTAAGGTGGGCTTCTAGAGTTTTAAGCCGAGTTATGGGAATGAGGGATATAGTGATAAGAATACTGCTATTTCGGGTATATTTCATCACAGCCCAGTGCATCTCCAAAATGTTCAATAAATAGGAATGTTTTAATTTCCTTATGAAACAGTAGGAGGTCTTTTACAGCTCTTATCTGGGAGAGCATGCCAAAGTATAAGTGCAATATATGAAAGTGCTCTGTTGCTCGTGGACCTGTTTGTATATTGGTAGTGGGTAGGGACTGCTATATTATTTTGGGTGCATCCTCTTCTTGTTCTCTCAGTAGGAGAGATATATAGGATATCACTTCATAAGATAGGGTGTTAAAGAAAACAACATAAAACTCTAACATAAGGAAAGAAACACTATAGATATCATTTGAATCATAATTGCATCAACATTTTAAGGTTAGGGATCACACATATTACTCCTAGGAGAATTTTATGCAATTGTGCAATCCAGAATTTGCACCAAATTATTCCCGTTGTGAAGTTTACATTTCTCCATGCAGAATTCTTGAAGAACTGGCTCACTCACATAAGTACAGCAATTTAAAGAGCTGTCTCTGCAAACTGGTCAAAAGAAACACAGCCAGTGCAGCTGCATCTGCACAAAGGGTGAGAAGCCAATGCTATTCTTTTTCTGCACCACATAGCTCTCAAAATGTGACCTACACAGTAACCAAACTCCCAGCATGTGTCAGGAACTGCATGGCTCGCTCAGAGCAGCAGGTGATGGAGGAAGAGGATAGCTGGCTAGTGCCTACAGCATGGATCCCACAGGTAAGCAAGAAAGAAAGATGAGAATACTAATGAGTAGAAACTGGGGAAGGCATAGAGAGGCAGGCAGGAGTAGAAACTGGCTGAGATGGGCAGAGGGTTGTGCTGCAAGAGAGAAGCTGAAGAAAGGACGTAAGAAAAAGAAGGCAAAATAATTTGATTTAGCACGTGCTTTTTCTCAGAAGGTAAAGTGTGTTTTGATAGGATGAGCTAGGGAAGGGAAAAGTGAGTGCTGGAGGTACAAGCTAAGGGAAGGAAAGGGGGAGGGATGAATTGGGGAAAGGGGAGGGAGGCATTAGAGAGAGTGTGAGCAAGCATTTGGGGGATGGGGGGAATGCACTGAACCAAAGGGAGAGAGTTGTCTACTGCCTTCTGGATATCAGGTGCTCTAATCTGGCCATCAGTACAGCCCAAGAAGAACTGCAGACAACACTGACTTAACAGTAGCAAGTAGTCAGAACAACCTGCAGCTTGGAGCTCCCTCGGGCTCTGTGACTTGCTAAAGCATCACCACCAAAAAAAACCCAGAAGTCCAAGGTATAGTGCACTATTACTGTACTCCAAAACCTTAATTCTGCATCTTTGAGGAAAAAACACTTGAGTTTTGAAGTTGAGATTACTACACAAAAATGGTGATCAATAAAAATGCAGAATTTTTGGCAGGCATGCAGAACTTTTTAAATGTTTTGTGCATAAATTCCATTAGGAGTAATATATGCACATATGGATGAACATGCCCTGTGGAGATTTGTGTAAATCTGCAGGAAGAATTTTGCTAAACAAGGACATAATTTTCAAATAAGAAATGAGCAGATAAAGATGTATTAGCTTGTGTAGTGGATGGATAAACACCACCATCAATAATATTATTAGTCTTTGACATGCTTTATAAAATAATGATTTTGCATTCTATATTTACCAAAAACCTTATAGAAATCGTTTAAGAGGCCGGGCTAATTTCCTAGTTTCTTCTTTCTGTCGAGGCCAAATGTACTGAAGAGTTTTCCCCATTTTAAGGACTATTTACTAAACTGTATAAGCAATTTAACATGACTTTTAGTTTACGTATGTTAACTGTTAGTGTGCTCATTTTTTCCAAGTTAAACAGATAACATGGAAAATCCCATTTTCGGGAGAGAAACTGCATAGTTAACATAGGAGTCACTATTGTACATTAAGGGGCACGTTTACTAAGCGCTTCATCGGTAGAGTGCATGTGGGCAGTGTTACCAGCATGGGGTTTCTAGTCAACTGTAAAGGGGCATGCACATCTGTCCCCCTGAAGTTGGCAAAAAGAAGCTGCACTTTAACTCAGTGAACAGGCTGAAGCTGCAACTAATGCCACCCACACTACCTATATATAGAATGCAAAATCATTATTTTATAATAATGTCAAAAAAACTAATAATGTTATTGATGGTGGTGTTTAACCTTCAGCTACTACAAGTTGATAAATCGTTATCTGCTCATTTCCTATTTGAAGATAATATCCTTGTTAACAAAATTCTTTCTGCACATTTACAGGGCATGTTCATCCATATGTGCATATTACTCCTAGGGGAGTTTATGCACAAAACATTTAAAAGTTCTGTACGCCCACCAAAAATTCTGCACCTTTATTGATCACCAATTTTGTGTAGTAATCTTAACTTCAAAACTCAGGCCACTTTTGGATCCTGATCCGCTTAGTCTCCTATGTGTTTCCTTATCGTTCCCCTAGATGTATCCTTGACCTCAGCTGTTGTGCTGTCTGTCTTGACTAGACTGTAAGCTCCAATGAGCAGGAACCATCTCTTACATGTGCCTGTACAGCACTGCGTATGCCTTATAGCGTTATACAAATGATCAATAATAGCAGCAGTACCTGCATGAAGCATGGTTGGTATGGGCGAATAAAACCCACGTAGCCAAGCTGAGAATGTCACCAAGAACCCACCCCAACACATGCTGCCAGGGTAGCACAGGGTTTTTACCCTGGTAGTGCACTTTAGTAAACATGTCCTTAACTATTAAAATAGCAAATAATGCAGAGCAGTTAACGCCACCTCAAGAAGTTAGCTAAGTACGTCCTGAGCTATAAACCATACAAGTAAGAAATGATGGCAAAATTTGCTATGCTAGCTGTATGGCAGTCCTCCTAAAAATGTTGGGAACACTTTTAACAGTCAATGCAGATGCTGAGCAGTTACCACACATTAATTTTTGCTAATACTATATGGTAACTGCAAAACCATAGCAAACTTTAGTAAATAGGGGCCTTTGTGTCTAAAAGGGCAGAGTGGTCAGGCTATATCATGTTAACTTGCTGACAGGTAGCAAAAAAGGATCAATAAACAAGCTGTAGGCAATACATTTCTACTGGACTAATGATGAGGAAAATGACTGGCATATCTGTAAGTGGACCAATCAACAACCTGATATTTGCACACACATGAAAATTATAAAAATGTAATTGAAGTCTATTGAACTGGACGTGTAGGATGCAAGTGAGATGAGGGTTAGCATAGGATGCAGCTGCACAATGCAGTAATGTTGGAGAGGGTGAAGTGGGATGGTGTTAAGGTGAGCACGGGATGGGGTATGGAGGATGTGGTATTGGTTGGGGGTGACAGAGGTCTGGATAAGGCTGAGCCCAGACTGCAAAATGACAGTAGGGTCATTTTTGGCCAACCGTGGATTTATTGAAACCCAGTCCTGATGCTTGATTAGGGGACCCCCAACAGCACTGATTTCAAATGATAGAATGAAGGACTACAAATATCACAACGCACTGTGACGTAAGTTCAAAACCAGAACCGACGAAGAATGTGTCTAGCGGAAATGGTTAAGTTGGTAGCGCTGAAAGAATATGAGCGGATTGCTGGGGTTAAAGAAGATGGAGTGGACCAAGTCTATCTCACCTTCTCGCCCCGGGACACTGTCACAGTCAGAAGCAGCAGCAGGATGGCAGCCCGCACGCATTCTCCAACCCAGGCCGCCATTTGCCGTCTCAGCGAAACCACATTAGCCACCCCGACAAAACCGTCTTAATCAGCAGCAACCGAGCCCGAAGCTCATCAACCGGGAGCGGCTTCCGGCTAGCTTCTACTTCTCTTCCGGGGCAAACGAGTTCAGCGAGCTCTCCTCTCCGTATTGACCGCAAGCTGCCCTCCCTGAATCGGCGGAAACCGAAACGGAGCCTGCTGAAGCTGCTCAATGAACCGCAAAGGTCGACTCGAAGTCGAAATCACTTTCCGAGCCGCCGCAGTGTTACCTGAAGGACTGTCCGACTACTTCCGCTTCCTGGGAGGTGAAAGGGCGGGGCCAGGTCCTTTTGGAGGTCGGGAGGGGAGAAGGGGGTTGTCGCGTGTAGGGGCGTGGCCTCGGGAAGGTTCGCGCCCGCGCGTCGCGCTCCCAGTCCCAGTCCCAGTCTTGTGTTTGTCGTACGTGGATTGTTTCTTATGACCATCGTCTGAATACTCCTAATAGTAACACATAAGAAAAGTATTAGTTTTATAGATCGACTTTATCATTTTCTAAATAGAATTTTCAGTATAGGGAAAATATTATGTCTGCCCGAATGTGAAAAGCTGAGCTAATTCTCTTCAAATGCGTTACAGTGGGAAAATTAGACGTGGCGCGTAGATACTAACGTTTGTACCGGAAGCAAAGTATAAACTGGGCCATTGTATAAGTCCTGAGTCAGTTATGCAGATAGGATTCCGAACTTAGTGATATTGCCGAAGGGCTGTTGGGTAAGGCTTGCCTCTTTGCGGATGATACCAAAATCTGCAATAGAGTAGACGCCCAGGAAGGGGTAGATAACATGAGGAGGGATCTAGCTAAGCTTGAAGATTTTTGGCAGCTGAGATGTAATGCTAAAAAATGCAGGGTCATGCATTTTGGCTGCAAAAATCCAAGGGAGTGGTACAGTAGGGGGCAAAGTACTTCTGTCCACAAAAGAAGAGCGGGGACTAAGCATGACACCTGACAATCTTAAAGTAGCTAAACAGGTAGAAAAGGTAAAGGCAAAAGCCAGAAGGATGCTTGGGTGCATAGGGAGAGGAATGGCCAGCAGAAGAAAGGGAGTGATAGTGCCTCTGTATAAGTCTCTGTTGTGACCTCATTTGGGGTATTATATGCATTTCTGGAGACCACACCTTTAGAAGAATATAAACAGGATGGAGTCTGTGCAGAGGGTGGCTACTAAAATGGTTAGTGGTCTTAGTTATAAATCATATGAGGACAGACTTAAAGTATGTATACTTTAGAGGAAAGGTGGGATAGAGAGGTTTAAATACCTTGGTGGCATAAATGCACAGGAGGAGAGTCTCTTTCGATTGAAAGCAAGTTCTGCTACTTGGGGACATAGGATGAGGGTGAAAGGGGATAGACTCAGGAGTAACATGCATAAATATTCTTTATGAAAAGAGTGATAGATGTGTGGCATAGTCTCCCAGTGGAGATGGTAGAGATGAGGACAGTATCTGAATTCAAAAAAGCATGGGACAAGCACAGAGGATCTCTAAAGGGAAAAAGGGGACTGTTGTAGTGGTTGGTATGGAAGGACAGACTAGATAGGCCATGTGGTCTTTTTCTGCCATCATGTTTCTATGTTAAATGCTGGACAACGACAACGGGGGGAGGGGGGAGTAGGAAGACAAATGCTGGACAACAGGGGAGGGGGGGTGGGAAGCAAGAGGATAAATGCTGGATCAGGGCCGGTGCTACCCGGTAAGCTAGGTAAGCACAGCAGGGAGGGCACCAATATCAGGAGGCCGCCATCACTAGCTGTCTACTGCCCCACTCCCTATTCAGGATGGCCTGCAGAGCACCGGCAGCATAGTGAAGAGCCTGCCATTTGGATACGTTGCTCCCGTGGGCAGAAGGCTGTGAGAAACCAGTCACTACTCGCAGCCTTCTGCCCATGGGCAAGCTCGCCACTAGGCTGCCGGTGCTCTGCAGTTCATCCTCCAAGGAGTATGGAGGCGGGCAACCGGCCGGCGACGGCACCCTCCTGACATCGGCTCCTGCAGGCAGGCTCTGTTTCTCTGGGCCGCAGTTGCAGCTTGCACAGCTCCTGCCCACAGCACATGATGCTGCCACAGAGAGAAGGGTGGGAGGCAACGATCATGGGCCAGAGAAGCAGTGCCTGCCCATGGGTGCAGCATGTCCTGCGGGCAGGAGCTGTGCAAAGCCAATTATGCCCTGCCGCTCTGGACTGGGATCAGGACTTGCACAGGCCCTGCCTGTGGGATATTCTGCCCCTCAAGCAGGCCCTGCCCCTTATACATACAAGGGGAGGGCATTGGGAAAGGAGGAGTGGACATGAGGGGACATTGGGAGGTGGATGTGGATGGGCACAGGGGGTAGATGCTGGTTGCAGCGGAATAGGAAGGGAGAGGGCGCAGGTACTGGATGGAGGGAAAGAGAGAGTGAGCAAAAGATTGGGGAATAATGGACCAGGGAAGAAGAGCTGGGGAATGGAAGGATTGGGGTGAAGGTTGAAAAGCGGTAGGTAAATAGCCTAAAAAAAGGAGATTGAGAACTGGATAGTAAGGAGTAGTGAAATCTGGGTGTACAGAGAGAGAGAGAGATAAATAAATGGAAGAAAGCTGAAAGGAAAAAAAAATCAATATCCAAGATGGAAGAAAGTGAAGAAAACAAAAGGAGAGACAAGAAATGGCAGATGGAGTTGACACCATAGAAAGAGAGCTAAGAGAAAGCAGAAGCCTCAGATCGGGACCAGCATGATCAGAAATTAAAATGGTCAGACAACAAAGGTAGAAAAAATAATTTAATTTTCCATTTAGTGATTGGACTTTGTGCTATCTTTATATTTTACACAGTATGGGGAACTGCATCTCTTTTATTTCTCTGGTGTTGCTCCGCATGAGGGATCTGGCTTCTTGGGGTTTTAGTTTAATTGTTGTCTACATAATTTTATTTTTACTTTATTTAGGTTGTGGTCACTTATTCTGTACTCGGTGAGGGTCTGTGTTCTGAGTGTGTGACTTGAGACCAGGCATTCTGTTAACACAAAGTTTTTACATAGGGATTTGTACTGTAGTAATTTTACTTATTCAGCTTTTCAAATAGGTGTATGGATGTTCTAGGGCCCGCTGCAGTATTTATAATGCTGTTTCTTTTCTGGGTAAGCGCCTTGTATGAGTTTTGGAAGTTTACGCTGGTGTGGTAGATTTGGCCTTTTAGATCTTCAGTGAATTTTGTAGGATTTTATAATAGTTCACAATATGCCTGGTACTGGAGAATGTTTATGTTAGTGAGATGACCAGAATCAGATTTTTTTAATATATTGAATTCTGTGGGTGAATGTCCTACTTCTGTTCTGCACCCATTGTCGAGGGAGAAGTTTCTGTGGATGCAGAATATATATATATATATATATATATATATATTTTTTTTTTTTATTTTTTTTTAAAGTGAGAACCATAACGCAGTTTATAACAAAATAAATGAGTTAAAATTTTATAATTTGATATTATAAACTACGCTGTGGTTCTCACTTTTTCTTTTAGTTCCTTGGTTTGCTAGCATCTTGCATTTCCTTTGTTTTTTTGCAAAATATATATTTGCATTAATACCATGCTGGTCCACTGCGCAGTTTCAGGAGTTACATTGGGGTTGCCAAACCCTTCTTTGGTGTTCATGTTGGAGTGGGAGGTGTTGTGTTGGGTCACAGAGTCACTCTTGTTTTTCAGAGGGTGGGAAGTGCTGTGTTGGGGTGCCAAGCTGCTGCTGTTTTTGTGGAAGTGGGAGGTGCTGCATGGGTGCTGTTGAGCTCCTCTTGTTTGGCATATTTAGCAGCATGTTTCCTAAGTTCTGCTTGTAACATATGAACATAAGAAATGCCATACTGGATCAGACCAAGGTCCATCATGCCCAGTATCCTGTTAACGACAGTGGCCAATCCAGGTCACAAGTACCCAAAAAGGCACACAGGTTCCACAATGCTTGTCCCGGGGCAAGCAGTGAATTTCCCAGGTCCTATTTAATAATAATTAATGGACCTTTCCTCCAGGAACTTGTCCAAATTTTTTAAAACCCAGCTACACTAACAGCTTTTACTACATCCTCCGGTAACTAATTCCAGAGTTTGATTACATGGGGCAGTAGGCCAACTGCAGGGAGGTAGTTACACCCCCCTGCAGTTACTGCATTTCAACATGGCAAAACAGTTGCCTGTGCGACTAAGGCCACTCACTGAAGTGGCATTAATTGCATTCATGCTACTTGCGCTGAGCCATTATGTTTCTGCCGATAATGCAGATGTCTACATGTGAGAGTTCTTTCTCTCGCCTCACTTTAGAGTAAAGTATAATTTTGGGAAAGAAATCCTGTAAACCTAAGAGTAATGGGTAAAAAAAAATTATTGTCTACATATGTCTACCTGTTTTTAGTTTGTATTAATATATTCCCTACCCTGTTCTGCATGTATGATTGAGGCTACGCGTTTTGTTAGCATGGAGTTTCTATCTAGGGATCTGTAGTAATTCGGCTTGTTCAGTTTTCTGAATAGGAATATGGATGTTCTAGAGCCCACCAAAATATTTATGGTGCTGCCCTTTTCTGGGTACCCTCCATGTGTGTGTTTCAGAAGTTAGTGCTGTTATGAAATAGTGGATTTGCTCTATAGGTCCTGTACTCTGGGTTCTTGGTGAGGTCATCTGTAGGGTGTTCGTTGGTGGGAGGGATATGGATTGTCTTTGAGATTTGAAGTTTTGCATTCTTTATGCTGCCAGATTGAAATTCAAGAAAATTTCAAATTTTAAGGGAACATCTCAGTTTACTGTTGTTTAGTAGCCTGATGGCTTCACTGCTGCTGAGTTCTGGACTTTTCTAGCTCTAGCACTATCCAATCCAGCATTTGAATTCATGGCTAACAGGATTAGGTTTTTTCATTTTATATCTTCACTCCTCATCAATAATCTTGTCATAGCAAAATAAATCTGGTGTGCAGATACTTATAATGGTTTGATTGGGGGGGGGGCTGTGTAAGTGGCTTTTCATTAATCAGATTTAATGTTTTATTATTATAGGTTTTTTTATTGTAAGATTTGTTTTACTAAATTGCATGTGTATGTTTGGAAGCCACCTAGGATTTTAAATGGGTGGCATCAGGAATGTACCTAGGCCAGTGCGAGCGGTGCTGCCGCACAGGGTGCAAAAACATAAGGGCGCATTTGAGCCCAGACCTGAAGCTGAAGATTTTTTCATGGCATCCCTCTCGCTATTGCATTTCCCCCCCCCCCCCCAAACTGTCACCATCATCATTCTTCTGTCGCTGCCGCCAACCCCATCTTTAATCTCCTGCTGCCAATGCTTCCACCACCACAATTCCCCACCCACCCGGCTGCCATCATCATTCCCCTGCGGTGGTGGCAGATAATTATCTAGAGGCGCATGCGTGAGGACCTTCTCTCCCTGCGGGCCAATGCTGACTCTGCTGGTTCCACCCCTCTGAAACAGGAAGTGCAAATCAGAGGGACAGATTGGCAGAGCCAGCGGTGTGCACGTGGAGAAAAGGTCTCCTGTCAGTGCCATTCTATATATTTATCCACTGCTGCGGCCCATGGGTGAAAGGAAGAGGTAGCAAAGAGGGAAGATGCAGGAGCTACATAATCGGGGTGGGGGTCAGGTGGCTTGTGGGGTTGAAACAGGAGGGGAAGTTAGATGGCAGGGAATATGCAGCTCAGACATGGGGAAAGGAAGGCTAGGGACAGGGGTTTGCTAGGGGAGGGAAGAAGCAGGAAATGCTGTGGAAGAGGAAGGGGATATGGTGGCTTGGCAGAGTAGGCACAGAAGGGGAATTCAGTAACAGGTGACATACGGGCTCAGAACTGGGGAAAGAAAGGATGGGGCACAAAAAGGGGGATGCTGCTGCTGGGGGGAAGGGAATAGGGTGAAAGGGAAGATGCTGGACATGATGGGGGAATAAGGTGACAAATAAGATGACTGACATGGGAAACAGAGACAAGAGAAATGCTAGGCATTGTAGGGGGAGAGGGTGGGAGCGGCAGGGAGACAGAAGGGGTATAGGAAGATGGAGGAGAGATATTGGACATTGGGGGAATAGGAAGACAAAGGGGAAATGCTTGGTCCAGAGGCAGCAGGGAGTCAGAGAAGTGGTGTGGGATGGAGTTGGAAGAAGACAGAAAGTAAGATGCTGGACAGAGGTAGGAGGGAGGAGAGAGAGGAGATAGAAGGGAAATAGTTAGTGAAAGACTGGAGAATGAGGGAACCAGGGTGAGGGCAAGAGATGGAAAGCTGTAGGTAGATGCAGTAAAAAGAAGGAAATTGAAGACCGTATGGTAAGAAAGAATGAAATCTGAGGGCTAGAGAGGCTGAAAATCAAGTAGAAGAAAGCTGAAAGGAAAAGATCACTGTCAGATGTAGAGAGGACGTGAAGAAGACAGGAGAAGTGCAATAAATGACAAATGGAAAACAAATTGTTAAGATAAAGGAAAGCAGAAACCAGCCTCTGGAACCAACATGATTAGAAAAATAAAACATCCAGACAGCAAAGGTAGAAAATTAAGAATTTCATTTTTAATTTGATGATTGGAATAAGTCTGTTTTTGAAATTACATCTGCTATTTTTGGGCCATGTTTACTAAACATTGGTGTGCACTATCTGCTGCAGAAACCACAGTGAAACACACTCAGCTTTTTTTGTTGGATAATGGCGGAAGGGGACATGGACTGAAAACCATGTTCTCCACTCGGTTATATCCTATTTAATCATATTTTTGTAAAAGAACTCAATAAGCATTCTCAGCTAAGCAACCAAAGAATATTTCTGAGAATGCTTATTGAGTTCTTTTACAAAAATATGATTAAATAGGATATAACCGAGTGGAGAACATGGTTTTCAGTCCATGTCCCCTTCCGCCATTATCCAACAAAAAAAGCTGAGTGTGTTTCACAGGGGGTTTAGTGATATATGTTTTTTTGGAGAGATCATTTGGATATCACTAATTTGGGGGCTTTTTGTTAGGCAGAAACCACAGTGGCAGATAGTGTGTCCTAATGTTTAATAAACATGGTCTTTTATATTTTGCATAGAACGGGGGGGGGGGGGGGAGACACATCAGTGTTTCTATTTCTCAGGCATTACCTTGTATGTGGAGTCAGGCTTCTTGGGGTCTACATATTTCTGTTTTTAGTTTGTGGTTCCTTATGGTGTACTTGGTGAGAACTTATCTATGTTCTAAGAGTATGGTCGAAGCCAGGGTTCTTTTAGCAAGGAGTGTCTATGTATAGATCTGTAATAATCTGGATTGTTCAGTTTTCCCTGTAGGTGTATGGATTTTCTAGGGCCCACAGCAATATTTATGATGCTGTCTCTTTTTGTAGGTTTCTTGTTGTGGAATGGTAGATTTGGGGCAATTTCTCCAAATGGGTTAGTTTTGCACATACCATGACAGCCATGAACCTCACTTCTAAGCCAAGGTATGTGGAGTATGATCTCATTCTCTCAAATTTTCCGCTAATGCTCGGCGTAGTACTTGCTTCGTGCCAAAGAGAGCCTCCTTCTGGAGTTCATAAAATGTAACATGTACCTTATGGGTAATTTATCAAGGTATGCTTGGAAATCTTTCTTAAACAAACCAGTGGTACTCAGCACGTTGGGAAATATTTCTGTTTCCTACCACATTTTCTTGGTCTGTGACTGTATTTCTTGGTACTTCAGGATCTTCTGCCTCTCACGCAATTCACAGAATAATCACCTCTATTATTGCTGCTGTTCTGGTGTTTTTCTCCTTTACCACTATGTCGGGTTTCTGCACATTTAATTTCTTATCCTTCGGAATGGGAATGCCCCAGGTGATCATAACCTCTTCGTTCTCTGTATTCTCATAGGGTCATGATCCCAGTGCTTTTTGGGCACAGTGATGTTGCAGTGTTTACAGAGTTTCCAATGCATGAGGTGTGCTACTTTGTTATATCTTTCTGTCTAGAAATTTTCTGCCATCAGAACTTCGTTGCCAGCTATGAATCTGCATATCTCTGTTCTGCCAGTTTTTTCAGTGCTTGCTGTAAAAAAAAAAAAAAAATTGTCAGACCATAGAAACAAGAATCTAGCCTACATACAACTAGTTCAAAAAAGGTCGTTATACTCATAGAAAAAAATTCTTTACAATTATAACTTAAAATTTGAATTCATTCCAAAAACTGCTCACTCTTTAAAAATCTGCATTACGTTGCAAATACGAGCCAAAACCAGCAGTGTCAACTGTTATGTTTCAAACTGTTCGTGAATTAGTACAATTCTGCTATAGGGAAAAACACCATTCGGAAAACATTTCTTCATTATAAATATTGATCTCCCAAAGCAGCCAGCTCATGTCATGGGGGGCACCAGGTTTGCAAGCCGCGCAGGGCGCGGTTATAGCATGGTATGGCCCTGAGTGGCATATACATTTTAAAATAAAGTATACTACATTTATGCATTTATGCCACAATGAGTCTCCCACACATGACCCTGCATCACCCTTGCGTCATCCCTGGGGGGAAGAAGCCAGGGGGGCACTGGGAGGTGGAGGAAAGTAGAAACCTCAGATTAGGACCAGTATGATCAAAGAATAAACTGGTCAGACAAGAAAGATAGAAGAGAATTTTATTTTCCATTTAATGATCGGACTTTCTATCTTTATATTTTATACAGTACAGGGAAATGCATCTCTTTTTATTTCTCTGGTATTGCACTGTATGCAGAATCTGGCTTTTTGGGGTTGCAGTTTAATTTTTATCTATATATGTTTATTTTTAGGTTATAGTCCCTTTTTGTGTACTTGGTGAGGGTCTTTGTTCTGAGTGTGTGATCAAGGCCAGGTGTTCTGTTAACGGGTACGTAGGGATCTGTACTGTAGTAATCTGAATTGTTCAGCTTTTCAAATAGCTGCTGGATTTTCCAGGGTCCACTGCAGTATTTACAGTGATGCTTTTTTTGGGTAGGCTCCTTATGTGAGTTTTGGAAGTTGGTGCTAGTATGGTATGGTTGATTTGCTCTATAAATCCTTAGTGACTTTGTTTTAGGGTTTTGTATTAGTTCACAATTTGTCTAGTACTGGAGAATGTTTGTTGTTGTTAGTGAAATGACCAGAATCATATATATATATATATATTTTTTTTTTTTATATTGAGTTCTGTGAGTTAATGTCCTAGTCCTGCTCTGCACCCATTGTTGAGGGAGGGGGTTCTGTGAATACAAAATATGTGTTCAGAAAGAAAAAGCAAGAACCATAACGCAGTTTATAACAACAAAATAAAAATAAGTTATAATTTGGTGTTATAAACTGTGCTGTAGTTCGCGCTCTTTCTTTTAGTTCCTTGATGTGCGAATATCTTGCATTTCCTCCACATTATCTAATCAGCTTTTTGGTTTGCTTCAGTCCCTGATTGGAGTTTTGAGGAAGCTTCCCACCCCTCCTACTCTGGGGGGGGAGGGTGCCATCTCCCCCTCGCTTTAGGCAGCAGATTGTCTTGAGCCACCCCTGGTGGGGGTGTACACCCTAATGTGTGGTGCGATTACCTCGTGTGCCCCTAACACCACCCATTGAGGTGGTGTTATGTAAACCTATGCAAATTGCAACATTGCCACTTGGCACGCAGCGTGTTCCCCCTTGTTAATTGCATTGTGCACTTCACACTTGCTCTCTGCTCCTAACCTCCCACTCCCCAACTCAATGTGGGATTTTCAGTTAGTGCGTGATTCAGCGTGCGGTAACTGTCACGTCCCATGCTAATAGTTACCACAGGTCTGAGCGCATAGTTACCACACACCAAAACATGAGCTAATTGCTTAGTGCACTTTAGTAAAAGGGCCCCTAAATGTGTACCTGAGGTAATGATAGAAGGTTAAGTGACTTGATAAAGATCACAAGGGAATATACACAAACTGAAAAGTATACCCTTGCAGTGTCACACATTTGGCGCATTTCCCCAGTTTGCAGAATCAAGCATGTGTATTTCATAGAAGTGCCAAAGGGTGCATGCATGTATATGTGTTGGGGGCTGTGTACATGTGTGTCAAGGTGTGTGGCATGACTGTTGGGAGCTGTGTATGTATGTTGGGGGTGTGTGCGACTGTGTGTCTGTCATGGGTAGTGTCAGGAAATGCATGCTTGCGTATGTGTTTCATAGGGAGTGTCAGGGGCTGCATGCTTGCATGTATTTGTCATGGGGAGTGTTGGGGACTGCGTGTGTGTGCATGTGCTTGTATCAGGGGCTCGGTGTGTGAATAAGTGTATGTGTATGTGTATGTGTGTCATGGGGCGTGTAAAGGGCTGTGTGTGTGTTTCTCACTCACTCTCTCTCTCTCTCTCACACATATAATCCCCCCCCAGACCACCCAATCTCTCTCTCATATCCCCCTTTATCCAGTCACTCTCTCACTCACTAATGAATTCTTCTGCCTGCCTGCAGCTCCTGGTCATGGTGGTGGAAGTATTAAACACCGTGTTTCAGGAGCTGCAGGAAAATCAATGACTATCATACACATGTTCGTTTGTGCATGCAGCCGCCTGAACCTCTGACAACAGGCACTATACTTAATTGAAATGTGCCAGGAAAAGACCATATGGCCTATGCAATTTGCCCATCCATAGCAACTACAAGCTCTCCCTCATAGAAAGAGAAAAGACGCATCCGTGGGATTCAAAGCCTGCTGATGTAACCATTAGGCTACTTCTTCACTCCAGTATATTTTTTCAGAAGCTAGGCTTATTTGCCTTATTGTACGTACACCTGCAAATGGTGTTTTTTTGCATATGTAATCCTTCTAAAATCACCTCCAGTTCCTGATGGTATACAGCACTCTATGATTTTCAAATACAAAAAACAAAAAAACAGTCAAGATGTCCTCAAAACAGCAAAACATCATAGTGGTAGCAGGAATGCCAAAACATAAAAATATTACAGATTAAAAAAACAGGCATATAACATGGCGACAAATCAGAAACTGGAAGGGGGCAAGACAAGAAAAGCCAGCAGGAAGCAAATAAGCAAAATAATGGGACGAAAACTAGTCAGACCACCTGCATATCATACATAGGGTCAAACCTCAAACCAATTATGAACCCTGACCAGTTGCCTTGAGAGTTACCAGAAACAGACAGCTTTTTAGTGTATAGGACAGTTTGCAGATGGGATGGTTCAAAGAAAATATATTTTGCATTTCTCCATTTTACCAAACATTTACAAGGAAATGTGAAGACACATTTTCGAAAGGCCATTTATGGGGTTGTAGCATCATGGAAGAGAAAACATCTAAAAATCTATGTTGATTTTAGAAGACAGGGTGTGCAAATGTAGGTCCCATGTAAAATCAGCATATCTCCATCCCTCGATATGGACGTGTGTTTGAAATCATGGAAGGTAGTATCGGAATGTCCACGTGAGAAAAATCACTGGGGGAAATCCAGCAACTTTCCGGTGTAAGTATCTGCATTTCGCAATGTGCCCACAAAACTGCCAACACGTCTGTGGGTATCTGAGCCATTCTGCCACTCAGACATGCAATCACAAAGGACTCAGTGGTTACCTCAGTTTGATTTGGAGGAGGAAATAAACAAATACTTTCTCCTCGTCTCTCCGGCCAGTCCAGGAAACTGTAGGGTTGTCAACCTTCTCCAGCAACTGAGGACTGAATGATCAAAGTCTTGCTGACAAGCTACCCAGCCTCCCCTTGTGTGAGAGGCTCAGTCTTTCAGTCCTCAGCAGCTGGATAGGACCTAGCCTGACAGGCTCCTGGGGAGGCAAGGAGGAAAGTTTAGATAGTGTTCAGCAGTTAAAGTAAATACTTTCCTTTTGTTGCTGAAGGGCTCTGGCAGGGTCCGATTGCTATAAAAACGGCAATTGACAGCTTAAAAAAAAAAAAGTATTGGAGCGCGGCGGCTGAATAGCAAAGTTGAAAGGCAGCAGAGGCAGAGCCTGCCTCGAAGTGCGGCTCCGTTCCAGGATATCAGAAGGGGGGAACTGGGAGCCCCAGAGTCCAGCTCCTTCTGTCTGCGGGACCCGATCTCACTCTACCACTGGCAGCGCGAAGAGTAGTTCGGGGAGTGACGGTCTGAACCGGCAGGTATTGGGTGCGCGATTGTGCAGGCCTTGACAGGGGACCGCTTCCATCAGAGACTGTGCGGGTGGTAGTAACAGAAGCGCATGCTGCAGGGGCAGACAGCGTGCGCGCAGTGTGGAAGTCGTCGGGGGCTGTATGATTCGGGACTGTGCCGTTTTTTGTTTTAGAAGAGGCAGTAGTGTTGGTCGTTTGCTTGGGGGGAGCATGGAAGGCAGGGAAAAGGCGCTAGAGCCTCTTGGCAGCCATTTGAGCTCCGGAGAAAAGGCAGGAACGGCAGCCATATTAGAAAAGGCAGCCGTTTCTCCCACGCTGCCAGAAAAGCCCGAAAAGAAAAGAGCAAAGTCAAGGAAGCATCCACCAGTTGAGTCTGGATCCCAGGGGCCTCTGCTGGAAGTACAGGGAGGTCTGGAATCATTTTTTAGACTGGATTTCATCCTGTCTTTACATAAAGCTTATTGTCTAAAGTTGGAGCAGGGGCATGCTAAGATCTCTTCTCCTGACCTCTTCGGGGTGCAGAAAGGGGATGGTTCACCCATAGACCCTGGGGAGAGATCCTCTAGAAGTGCCTTGGTGGGAGAAGCTGCGGCCGATGGCTTCGGTCAGCAGGTCTCGGAGTCCCGCTTGGTGGAGAAGGGAGAAATTCTCTCACAATCAGGACAAGATCACTGGATGGATGAGTTAGAGGAAGGTAAGATTGCGCCAGGCGAGGACCCCGATGTCTTTAGGGTTTTTAGGAAGGAAGAGCTGGGGGCTCTTATTGCCCAGTCGCTAGCGGCATTGAATATTGCTCTACCGGCAGTGCAGGAAGAACCGCTGGAGGACCCGCTGCTTCAAGAATTTAAGGCAGAGCAGTGGTGTTTTCGGTTCATAGAGTGATTAAGCAGATGGTAGAGTCCGAATGGGAGTGTCCTGAAGCCACATTGAGAGGCGGTCGGGCCATCGGTCGGTTGTACCCCGTACCGCAGGAAGAGAGAGAGTTACTCCGCATGCCTAAGGTGGATGTGTTGGTGTCCGCGGTTACAAAGAAAACGATGATACCAGTAGAGGGCGGAGCGGCCCTTAAAGATCTGCAAGATGGAAAGTTGGAATTGCTTCTTAAGCAGGCGTTTGATACCAGTGCTCTGTCGCTGCAGGCCTCCATCTGTGGAGCGTATGTGTCAAGGGCTTCCATTCGTTGGCTCCAGGGGGATTCTAATTCCAAAAGGGAGGACGGATCTTGCGCGGAGGGGGCGAAGCTTGAGTCGGCTGCAGCCTTTTATGATTTAGTAAGGATCTTTGTGAAGCCCATGGCATCAGTGATAGCCGCAAGAAGATTTCTCTGGTTGAGAAGTTGGGCGGCGGACGCAGCTTCAAAAGCGCGTCTTAGTAAACTCCTGTATAAGGGCAAGCTGCTGTTTGGGGAGGCTTTGGAGAAAATTGTGAAGGATCTGGGGGACTCCAAAGGGGGTCGGTTGCCAGAAGACCGTCCGAAGGACCAGAAACCTGGGGCTCTGCAGAAAGTAGAGAGTTTCGCAAGTTCAGAGGTTCGTGGTTTGCTCCTTATCAGTGGGGTCACTTTGTGTCCAGGGGGCAGCCCTTTTGGGGGCTCGAGGCTCTGGCAGGGGATATTTCAATCCCCAGCAGAACTCCTCAAAGAAACTGCAATGAGACGGGGTTGGTCCAAGTGGAGGTTCCGGTGGGAGGACGCTTGCAGAGTTTCCACTCCGTCTGGGCCACCATAACGGCGGATCAGTGGGTACTGGAGATTGTCCACGACGGTTACGCACTGGAGTTCGCTCGGCCATTAGTGGAGGCCTTCATGGTGTCTCCATGTGGAACGCAGGCAAAGCAAAACGCGATAGGCGATATGTTAGGACGTTTGCTGAGTCTTCAAGCGGTGGTTCCAGTGACGAAAGACCAGTGTGGATTAGGTCGATACTCGATTTATTTTGTGGTTCCCCAAAAGGAAGGGTCTTTTCGGCCTATTCACGATCTCAAAAACGTGAATCGATGTTTGAGAGTGCCACATTTTCGAATGGAGACATTACGATCGGTTATTCGGTCCGTCAAACTGGGCGAGGTGCTCTCGTCCATAGATCTGACAGAAGCTTATCTGCATATTCCCATCAGACCGGAGCATCAAAGGTTTTTACGATTTGCAGTGCCCATGGTGCATTTTCAGTTTCGAGTGCTGCCTTTCGGGCTAGCGACGGCACCTCGCACATTCACGAAAGTGATGGTAGTTGTGGTAGCAGCGCTGCGCCAAGAAGGCATCCTGGTACATCCCTACTTGGACGACTGGCTGATCCGGGCAGGTTAGGTCCCGGAATCGCTCACCGCGATGACTCGTGTGGTGGGCTTCCTGGAACAGCTTGGTTGGGTGGTAAACCAGACCAAGAGTCAACTGGTTCTGGCTCGTGTATCTCGGAGCGTTGTTCGACACGGTGGTAGGGTCGGTGTTTTTGCCAGAGGACAGAAGCTGTTGAAACAGGTGGCAGCATTTTTACGCATAAAGGCTCCGACAGCGTGGCGAAACTTGCAGCTACTGGGTTCCATGGCGGCGGCGTGCCGTGGGCCAGGGTGCATATGCGTCCTCTGAAACAGGCGTTGCTCTCCAGATGGTCGCCACAGCATCATCCACTGAATCGGAAGTTAGTGACCTCGGAGGCAGTCAGGGACAGCCTGCAATGGTGGCTGGAGGTCTCGCATCTTCAAGCAGGGATGCCTCTGGAGCAGCCAGATTGGATTCTGGTGACTACAGATGCCAGCCTGGTCGGCTGGGGAGCGCATTGTATGGCGCAGGTAGCACAGGGCTGCTGGAGAGCGGAAGTGAGTGGTTGGTCAATCAACCATTTGGAAATGAGAGTGGTGTGTTTGGCTCTTCAGGAGTTCTGCGAGCTGGTGGAAGGGAAGACGGGGTGCGTGTTCTCCGACAATGCCGTAACGATGTCGTATATCAATTGACAAGGAGGTACGGGCAGTGCAGGTTTGTTGGAGTAGAGTCAGATGTTAATGCTCTGGGCAGAGAACCACCTGTTAGCGCTGTCGGCGCCTCATGTAGCCGGACGGGACAATGTGCAGGCCGACTACCTCAGTCGGAATGTTTTAGATCCGGGAGAGTGGGAATTGAACGCGGCAGTCTTTCACGACATCACAGAGCGATGGGGACAGCCGGTCATGGACCTGATGGCCACTCTCGTCAATGCCAAAGTACCTCAGTTCTTCAGCAAATGCAGGGAACACATGTCGGAAGGACTCGATGGTCTGGCTCAGCCTTGGCTGGCAGGCATACCGCTCTATGTGTTTCCTCCATGGCTGATGATCGGGAGGGTCATCCGGAGGATAGAGCGTCACGACGGCAAGGTGATTCTCGTAGCTCCAGATTGGCCAAGGAGACCATGGTATGCGGATCTAGTGCGGCTTCTTGTGGACTGTCCTTGGAGGTTGCCCAGCCGGAGCAACCTATTGTACCAGGGTCCAGTTCTCATGCCTCAAGTGGATCGCTTCTCGCTTACGGCTTGGCTCTTGAAAGGGAACGCCTGCAGCACAGAGGCTATTCCGCGGTGGTGGTAGCCACGTTGTTGACGTCCAGGAGAAGGTCTACATCCTTAGCTTATGTGCGTATTTGGTTCATATTTGAATGTTGGTGCAACGGACGTAGGGTGCGGCCGTTTTCTGCAACGGTGTCGGATATCTTGTCGTTCCTGCAGGAGGGCTTGGATAAGGGTCTAGCCCTCAGTACTCTAAAAGTTCAGTTGGCGGCGTTAGCATGTTTCCGAGGCAAGGTGCAAGGGGGCCTCTTGTCATTGCATCCAGATGTTCTGAGGTTCCTAAGAGCGGTTAAGAATGTACGGCCTCCGGTGTGCGCAGTTGTTCCAGCTTGGGATTTGAATTTGGTTCTGGAGACGTTGACACGGGCACCCTTTGAGCCAGCAGGGGTGGTACCGCTGAGAGAGTTTTCCTGGAAGACGGCTTTCCTGGTATCCTTGTGTTCGGCAAGACGGATCTCGGATCTGCAGGTGCTTGCGTGTAAGGAGCCGTACATTCAGTTTTTGGCGGAAAAGGTGGTATTACGGTCAGTTCCTTCTTTCCTACCGAAGGTAGTGTCTGGGTTTCATTTGAACCAGTCAATTTCACTTCTGACTTTTAAGGGCCGTGAGAGGTCTGGAATGGATAGTTCTTTGCAGAAGTTGGATCTTGGTAGAGTGCTCCATTGGTACCTTAGGAAAACGGCGTCTGTTAGGAAGACAGAAAGATGTTTGTCCTCTTTGGAGGAGCACGGAAAGGACAGGCGGCTTCTAAAGCATCAATTGCTTGATGGGTAAAACAGGTGGTAGGGGCGGCGTATCAGGCGGCTGGTAAGTTGGCTCCTGAGGGTCTCCGAGCGCATTCTACGTGGGGCCAGGCTGCCTCTTGGGCCGAGTTGGCCTTAGTTCCGCCTGTGGATATATGTCGGGCGACTACGTGGTCGTCTCTCCACACATTTGCGAAGCATTATAGGTTGGATGTGCAAGCAAGGGGAGACGCAAATGTAGGGGCCGTAGCCATAGTCGCGGGCCTAGCGGGTCCCTCCCGAGATTAGATACTGCTCTGGTACTTCCCTACAGTTTCCTGGACTGGCCCGGAGAGACGAGGAGGAAGAAGAACTTAGACCTTACCTGCTAATTGTCTTTCCTTGAGTTCTCTCTGGGCCAGTCCAGGGTCCACCCAAGTCATTTGCGAGTTTCAGGGAAGTGTTTTTGCGAAGCGTCTTTTCAGGAAGTCTTTGGCAAAAATAGTGCGGGGATGTGAAGATTAAGAATCGTATGTGTTATCTTCTATCCAAAAAGGGTTTTCGGTGAGGTACTGGCTGTGGAGCTCCCTGGAGTTTGGGGGGAGTACGGCAGTACCAGCCATGCTAGAATACTAAGTTATGAAAAAGAAAAAAAAAAAAAGAAAAACAGGATAAAACAAGGATGTACGTAGAGTTGGAATAATAAATTGTCTGTTAGTTGCTGTTTTTATGGTAGTTTAAGTAAGTTAGAGTTAGTAATTGGAGTTAGTAATTGAATAGACTGCTTTGACATTAGTAGACTGAGCCTCTCACACAAGGGGGGGCTGGGTAGCTTGTCAGCAAGACTTTGATCATTCAGTCCTCAGCTGCTGGAGAAGGTTGACAACCCTACAGTTTCCTGGACTGGCCCGGAAAGAACTCAAGGAAAGACAATTAGCAGGTAAGGTCTAATTTCTTCTTTTTAAATGCCTGTATCTGTAAGGGAGTAGGTGTGAATTTTGACCTAAAAACATTCATTTCTTAAATGAAATAGGGGAAGCATGTGTATCTTTTGTCTTGCCTAGACCACTCTCTCTGACATGCCCCCATGTAACTTGGATGTGATTGGGGCAGACAAATGCAAAATAAGGCCTTTCTGAAATGGCTGTTTGCACGTGTATGCCTTATTCGTGTATTACACATTGATGTATCAGTGCCACATATGTGCAAACTACACATGCACTTGCCTCAAGAGACTGAGCATTCTTGTGCATGGATTACATGCAAATAATTTGTTTTTCTTTGCAACAAAAGTCTGAAGATCCCAATTATATATACTGTTTCCAAGATACGTAAATCTTTGTCTCAGGGGAGTGTTTACCAGCGCAGCCGAAGGGAGAGAGTGAGACCGGAGGAAGCAGGCTGCTCTCCAGGCAGCCCTGATGTCATCAGAGGCCTGCTCAAAAACAGCTGTGAGTGAGGCACAGCCATAGGCACTTGTAGTGGGTGCGATCTAAGGGGCAAGATACAAGGGGCGTTTTATGCCCCTTGGAGCACCACAGGAGGAGTGATGTTGCTGTGTCTTGGGGGCATCTCCATGGGTAAGCTGAAGAAGAAGTCTCTTCCTGCTGAACCCGTTTCTGGGCTGATGGACCAGCATGTGAAGGTAAAAGTGGGGGATAATTTTCCAGCGGACTCTACAGTCCCCTGGAGCATCCTTGAGCTCTCCAGACCGCTCTCCACCCCCTCCCCCAAGTAATAAACCTCTGTCTATCCTAGACACTGGGGGGGGAATGTGTTTCAGCAAAGTACCCCCCGATTCAGGCAAGGGAAACATTGAAACCTGTTACCTGGTCTCCTGCCCCATGTGAAGCGAAAGAGGTGTCTGAGGCTCAGATATCTTTCTCGGACATTTGGAAGGTAGTGACACAAACTGTGATATCCACAGTTTCTCAATTGTGTGCTTTCGTACACAAGGTAGCCACTAAATTGAATTTGGTTGAGGAGAAGCTTGGGGCATTTTCTAATCAAGTTTCTAAATTTGAAAATCGGTCTGTCTCTTTGCAAGCTACTAGTGTGTCCAGTATTAAGAATAGTTTAGCTATTCATCATAAGCTGGAATTGTATGAAAATATGCTTAGAGCCAGTAATATTCATTTGTTAAATTTTCCTGAGATCTTGCTGCGAAAATACTTGAGAAGTTCTGGCTTTGGCCAGCGCTGACTCTATTGGTATTTCCAAACTTTATTATTTACCTGGACGGAAGGGATCAGGTGAATCCTCAGATGGTTTTTGACTTACTTCAGGGTCAGCAGGATTTGCAAGATACCATAACATCCAGAGCTACTCTCCTTGTTACTTTTGTTTCTTTAGAAGATAAAATATCTGTATTTAAAAATTATTTTAGGAATAAGGCAGCAATGTTCTGTGGGGCTAAGGTATTATTATTTCCTGATGTCGTCAGGGCCACACAGCTTAGGCAAAGGGAATTTTTTGGCCCTGAAGCCAAGGGTGTTGGCCCTTGGGGCTACGTTTTTTGTTCGTTATCCATGCAAGTGTTTAATTACACTACATGGAGCTAAATATGTATTTATGGATTCCTTACAATTGGAGACTTTTCTGTCTGACAGAGAGAGACTGGAGCTGCTTGTTGGGTGAGGTTTGGTGGATATAGGTTAGCGGCTGGGAGTGTAGAGCCTTAGCTCTACTTTTTTCTTTTTTTTCTTTTCTTTTTGCTGTGTTTCTTCCCGACATGTGGGCTTTGGAGAGTGTGGCTATTATTTATGTCGTAATTATTGATAGAGTTTTATTTCCTGATGTTCCACACTAAGTTTCATGTATACTTGCTTTGTAAGTATTCTGTTTGAAAATGTAAAAAAAAAAAAAAATCTTTGTTTCATCCACTGGGCCGTCCCGTTGTTCCTTGTAGAGAGTCGGTATTAGAACCGCTCTTCAAGTTTTGCAATGTTTTTCTACATCAAGCAGCAGCTCAAGTACAATCATAGGGACTGTCACCCAGCAGACCTGGTTGAGAGAAAGGAAAATGCTTTAAATAAAGAAAAAAGGTACATACAAGCTGCAATATCTGGAGGAACCAGATAGAGGGAGCAAGAGGGACTCCAGAGTAACTGAGGAACCACGCCCCACTGATCATGAGGTAATGCCAGCCAGCTTCCAATCCTCGAGCACAGAAGGACTTCTTAAGGAGGGTGTGGAAGACTGGAAGGAGAGCAGCGGGAAAGGCAGCGGTGAAGGCAGCTGGAGAGACAGCTGGAGAGGAGGCAGCAAGAGTGAACGCAGTAGGACAGCGTGCAGCAGAAAGGAAGGCAAGACAGAGGAAAAGAGGTTAGAGTGCAAACCTGAATATTCCATTGCCAGAAGATCACCCAGAGTGAAAGGTGATTGCCTGAGAGCTAAGGAGGAACCTGGGAAGGTCTCAGCTCACAGAGGAGTAAAAGCTGTTTGCCCAGAGTGGCAAAGGCATTGCTGCAGCTGTTGTCCAAAACCAACAGGGTCACGGCCTGAAGACCCTAAGCCGTGCTGTACAGGCAAGCCAACGGAGAAACTGTTGCAGGCCTCAACCTTCACTGGAAACAGAGAAGCCAAATTCCCAAGGTAAAGCTTTTTATGATACAAGCTATAGGAAAAGTTTACCTGATAAAAGAGTTTTGAATAATAAGTGTTTTTATAAAGCTGCCATAAAACCTCTAGGGAGAGAGGAATTTCCTCAATATAAAACAGCACAGAGCCGACGCCCTACGAGTTACCCAGAACATTGGGCTGTGCTAGAAGAGCTATATAAGAAGCCTGACTATAACCTACCTGAACCTAGGGACTCAGAGTCAGAGGCTATGAGCCAATGCAAGTGGAACTGGCAAATGAGGTTTCAGATACAGAAATGGACTGTACGTACTGTACCACGGGAAGCCTAGAATCTTTGCCAGGCTTGTAAGCTGTATGTGTTACTGCCTAGAACATTATTGTTTGAGTGAATACCAGCGCTACTGTGAAAGTAACAGTTTTGCTTTAAACTTTTTGTTTTACTTTTTCTTGCCTGAAGTAAGGACATTTGCGTTGTTGTTATTGCCCAATCATTTGAACCCTTGCGAAAAGGGGAAATAAAAGCCTTTATTTTCCCACCACTTGTGCAGTTGAATTCTTTGGAAGATTAGGATCCAGGAAACTAACAGGACCAAAAGCCAATTGGGCCTCTGGATTACTGGCCAATCTCCTCCCTATATAGTTATGTCCGACCTGCCCTGACCGCTACTTACCGCCAGGGTAGTGCTCGCGACAGGACACATCCCATTTTATCACACTGTTAGAGGTGTTCCCTCCTATGACATTGGAGTTGCTACTGGTTACGATGGATGTGACAGCCCTATATACGAACATTGATCAAAATGAGGCTTTAACTGTCATTTCCTACTGCCCTATGGCTTTACCAGCTCGTATACCAAAATCTTTTTTATTACAACTATTGAACTATTGGAGTTGGTTTTGAAGAAAAACTATTTTCTGTATGATGGTAGCTTCTTTTTACAGAAATTCGGTATAGCAGTGGGAGCCACAGTGGCACTGTCTGTGGCCACATTATACATGGCTGTTTTTGAGAAGACATTGATCTAGCCTTCCCATGGTATCGATTTTATTCCCTTGTGGACGAGATTTCTTGATGACATTTTTTGAACTTGACTGGGATCCAGGTGGACTTAGCTTTCTGGAATGGATTAACACTTGTAAACCAACTATTACGTTTATGACCAAGATTGATATTCAGCCAATAGAAGTTTTTGACGTTACAGTCTTCAAGAGATGACCGGATGGCCACTACTCTTTCATAAGCCAGTTCAAAAAAATATCCTTTTACGATACCATAGCCATCAATCAGGATCACTTAAGAGGAGTCTCCCCATGGTCAGTTTTACACAGATGAAGGATCACTTCAATAGAGGATTTTAAAATCCATGCCTATGAATTAAAGGATAGGTTAGCCTCTTGTGGTAATCTTCATGATGTTATTAATAGAGCTATAAACAAGCTATGTACACCCACAGGAAATGGTTGTCGTGTCCCCCTTCTACTATCACTACCACCTCCTCTCAATGAAGAAGAGATGACTAGTTAGTGAGTATCCTCCCATTCATGGAACGTACGTCTGAAGTGACGGCTCTGTTGAGGAAACATTGGCATGTTCAATTACATCAATGTTTTTAGAAAGAACTTGCAATAGCTGTACTTGAGGCAGGAATATAAGAGATCTGCTAGTGCAACTCTCACAGGGCAATGGCGTAACATCTTCTCAGCTGGGTCATTTTCGTTGTGCAGGATGTAAGTTCTGTGATTAAGCCTTGATAGGCGATATTTGGACTGATCTATCCACGAATACGTCATATTGAGCTCGATGGCACACTATGTGCAGCTCTGATTATGTTGTTTATCTATTATTCTGTCCGTGTGGACTTAAATATGTGGAGTGCACTACTCGTGCTATCAGGATCCATCTACCAACAAACATCAGGGAAATAACTAACCTGACCCAGTTTAGGAAGGCCCTTAAACACTTCCTTTTCATTAAATATTTCCCAGAGAACAATGAACCACATCCCCACTCAGAAACGTACAACTGTCCCATCACATCCTGTAAGCCAGGCGTCCACACCATGTAAGGAGTCCTTGACCATTAAATCTCTTGCTATGTCTTATGTGACTTCATTGTGTAAATAGTTACCTTTGCTATCCAAGTTGTTTCTCCTGTTAATTGTAAACTCAGACCTATGTACCCTGTCTGATTGTTATGTTCCATGTAAACCGCGCTGATGCTGAATAGTGCAGTATAGAAGAAATTGTAAATAAATAAATTAAATAAAATAAATAAATCTAGCTGAACATGCTTCAAGAATCCTTACATAGACAATGACAGCTTCAATGGTACAGCATTGTGTACAATTCAATTACTCTTTCCAACAATTCCATTGGAGAGCCATTTATTGCGTTCCTTTGAGCTGCCATGCAGGGGTGATCGGATGGATCATCTTCAGTTGATTGAGCAACAATGGATCTTTTCCTCACAGACTGTGACGCCTAATGGCTTAAATGTAGAACTGGATTGGCAAAGCATTATTTGGGCACCTATGCATTATGATCACTACATATTCATTGTTGTTAGGTTGTTGCTAGGTGAAATAGGGAGAGCTTGCGTCAGCAATGGTGACGTCAGTCGCTGTGAGTACTACTACTATATATATAAGAGCAGCTGAGTTTGAATGGTACGGACTGCAGAAATACATTTATGGTGGATGACCGATCCCCTGGGGTTATTTGGTACAGTATACCTGACGCAGAACCCTTTGAAGAAAGTCGATGAGTTCGAAATGCGGTGCTGCATCATTGCATACTCCTTGGTGGATCTTGACTGAGGACATCTCAAGCTAAGTGGTGCTGTTTTTACTTTTATTGCCTATTTAAAATTGATTAAAAAAGAAAGTTTGTTTCATGAGGGATTTTACCCCCTTTTTGCAAACAGTCTGACAAAAAACTCATATTGTGATTCAGCTCTATTGACCTGGCCTGTTTTCCTTTGGATTTACTGGTTGACTGGTGTTGGGTTAGTAGGTTTTATAGTGTTGGGTTGGCTTCTCTCTTTTGGTGGCAGAGGCATAGCACTCTCCTCTGTCTCTCTCCTCCTGCCCAGTGTCCTGTAGGACAAGCAGGTCTGAATATATTATGATTTATTATAGAATTTAAACAAACTATTACTAAAAAGTACAAACACATGGTAGAATGATTCGTAGCAGTACTGATAGCAAATTCTTATATAAACAGCCAAGAAATCCTAAAACAAATTACCAAGTCACATGGTCTGCCTTACACCTATAAGAGCAAAAAATAAATCTTTTTGACTGACCCCTTCCCATCAGCAGAAAGGCTAAAACCAATGCCTTTCAGCTTTGGACAGATGGCCATCTTCTGGTCAAGTCCCAGGACGTTGCTGTTTCATAGGAGAGGCAGGATTTATTCCCCATGCCTTTCAAGCCCTGTGAACACAACCTTGGCAAGTAGTGTGCAGCCTGAGATAAGGCTATTCTGGCTTGCAGGGGTTAGGAGAGGGCACAGATTAGCTGAGATGTGTGCACAAGTCTTTGACATGTCCCTTAGCCAGGACAGACTAGCCTTCGGTGACAACTTAGTATCTTTGGTAGAGCAAATAGCCAAAGCATCTAGGTAGCAAAAAGTGCAAAGGCAAAAAGCTCTGTCTCTGTGCATGCTTTTTTAAAATTATTTGTGTAGAGTCCTTATCTTGGCACATATCCGGTTTTCAGATTGTTAGACCAAGGCTCCACCGAGTGGCTGAATGATTTAGTAAGCAGTTATCAGGAAGTAGTCTAATGGAGTGGAGGAGTGGCCTAGTGGTTGGGGCAAGGTACTTCGGGCCGGAAGGTCGGGGGTTCAAATCCCACTAGAGGACAGCAACCATGGGCCGGAAGGACTGGGGTTTCTAGTCCCACAGGTGCTCCTTGTGGTCTTGGGCAAGCCACTTAACCCTCCATAGCCCATGTTCCCTGTAAAATAGTTATCTCCAAGTTATAATGCCCTGTTCAATGTAATTTCAGTTTGTTCAATGTAAACCGCACTGATGCAGAATAGCGCGGTATATAAGAGAATTAAATAAAATAAATAAATAATGCACAATAGTCCATGATAAGTGATGGAATGCAGTAGAAGATAGAATGAAATCCAACATAATGTTGCATCTTCCAAGGTTCTTGTAGCACTTCTCAGGCAGAGGAAGGCCTGGAAATCAGGTTATCAACATGAAGACAGAACAAAGAATTGTGGGTGTTCAGTATCCACACATAGGCACCCGACAAGTAGGTAGCTTCTGTGACATCACCAGGTCAGAGGCATGTGCAGTGCAGGAAATGTATGTCAGCTTTGGTTCAGGAGGCCACAGGTAGGCTGTAGGCAATAGCCCCACACTCCCCAGTCTTGAGATCATTGAAAAAGAGAGGCGTTATCTGTCTTCAATTCCTTTCAGCCAAGCTGCCAAAAGAAAGCACAGAGCTCCTGAAGTGCTGGATCCTGGGTACTGCCCTAGTTCCTGGGCAAGGGTTGCATCATCTTCCTCCTCTACATCTTAGTAAAGCAGAAGGGCTTGCTGGAGTCCACTTGAGAAAGGACATGGCATGTGCTCCTTCATCCAAGGCTAGAATGCCTAGAAGAAGTTCCTGATTTTTGGGATGTGCCTTACATTCCAAATAGTGGAATTCCTGGGTGTAAGAAGAAGAATGTGTTGAAAAATTGCATGTTCAGAGTCCCCTGGGGGTTTAGAGAACCTTGAGAAAGAGAGAGAGGAAGATGTCCTCTAACCAGTAAAGGGGTTAGAGACCAGATCAGTGTAATTGCATTTAATATATGGTGTACATTAAGTATAAATGTGCAAAGAATGAAGCAGGTTTTCAGTGTTTCCCACCAGTCCCATGGAGCATTGTTTCACTAGAAATACATAAATCACAAAAGATCTGTTTAATTTGAACATAAGAACATAAGATATGCCATACTGGGTCAGACCAAGGTCCATCAAGCCCAGTATTCTGTTTCCAACAGTGGCCAATCTAGGTCATATGTACATAGCAGTTTCCCCAAGGGACACAGGTTCCACAATGCTTGTATTGGTTCAAGCATTGATATCCTGGGTCCCTTCTTAATAATGGTTTATGGACCTTTCCTCCAGGAACTTGTCCAAACCTTTTTTAAACCCAGCTACACTAACAGCCTTTACTACATCCTCCGGTAACAAATTCCAGAGTTTGATTACACGTTGAGTGAAAAAATATTTTCTTTTATTAGCCTTAGATAGTTTACCCTGTAGCTTCATTGCATGTCCCCTAGTCGTTCTATATTCTGATAAGGTAAACAATCGATCTGCTTTTACCCGTTCCACTCCGTTCATTAATTTATAGACTTCTATCATATCTCCCCTCAGCCATCTCTTTTCCAGGTTAAAGAGCCCTAACCTTTTTAGCCTTTCTTCATAGGAGTATCCTTCCATCCCCTTTACCATTTTGGTGGCTCTTCTCTGAACCTTTTCTAAAATCGCTATATCCTTTTTAAGATACGGCGACCAGAATTGCACACAATATTCAAGGTGCGGTCTCAACATGGAACGATACAGAGGCATTATAATATCTTTTGTTTTATTTTCCATTCCTTTCCTTATCATACCTAGCATTCTATTTGCTCTCTTGGCCGCCGCTGCACAGTGGGCCGAGGGTTTTAACATGGTATCCACAATGACGCCTAAATCTTTTTCCTGGGTGGTGGTTCCTAATGTGGAACCTTGCATCGTGTAACCATAGTTTGGGTTGTTCTTCCCTAGGTGCATAACCTTGAACTTGTCCACATTAAATTTCATCTGCCATTTTGATGCCCAGTCTTCCAATTTATCAAGATCCTCTTGCAATTTTCCACAATCCTCTTGGGTTTTAACAACTTTAAATAGTTTTGTGTCATCTGCAAATTTGATAACCTCACTCGTTATTCCACTTTCCAGGTCATTTATGAATATGTCAAAAAGCAGCGGACCCAGCACAGATCCCTGGGGTACACCACTATTCACCTTTCTCCATTGGGAAAATTGGCCATTTAACCCTACCCTCTGCTTTCTATCTTTTAACCAGTTCCTGATCCACAATAGTACACTGCCTCCTATCCCATGACTCTTTAGTTTTGCCAAAAGTCTCTGATGAGGGACCTTGTCAAAGGCTTTCTGAAAGTCCAGATACACAATATCAACTGACTCACCTTTGTCCACCTGATTATTCACTCCTTCAAAAAACATAACAGATTAGTAAGACAAGATCTTCCTTGTCTAAAGCCATGTTGGCTGTCTCCCATTAGGTCATGACTATCTACATGCTGAGTAATTTTATTCTTTATGATGGTTTCTACCATTTTTCCCGATACTGATGTCAGGCTCACCGGTCTGTAGTTTCCCGGATCACCCCTGGAACCCTTTTTAAAAATTGGTGTTACATTGGCGATCCTCCAATCTTCAGGTATTAGAGATGATTTTAATGATAGTTCACAGATTACTAATAGCAGGTCTGCAATCTCATATTTCAGTTCTTTCAACACCCTTGGATGTATACCATCCGGCCCAGGTGATTTGCTACTCTTCAATTTATCTAATAGTTGTAATACATCTTCCCGATGTATCGATATTTCCTTCAATTCTTCCGCACCTTTAAATACCACTTCAGTCATGGGTAACATCCCTACATCTTCCTCAGTAAAGACTGAAGCAAAGAATTCATTCAGTCTCTCCGCTATTGCCTTGTCGCCTCTTAGTGCTCCTTTAACCCCTTTATCATCTAATGGACCAACTGACTCTCTCACAGGCTTT
Source organism: Ichthyophis bannanicus (assembly GCA_033557465.1). Classification (NCBI taxonomy): domain Eukaryota; kingdom Metazoa; phylum Chordata; class Amphibia; order Gymnophiona; family Ichthyophiidae; genus Ichthyophis; species Ichthyophis bannanicus. The sequence goes on along the minus strand of CM066047.1, from coordinate 56,986,557 downwards.
TTGCTACGAATGTACTTGAAAAGGTCTTTACTTCGCGTTTTTGCTTCCGCAGCAAGCTTCTTCTCAAATTCTCCCTTTGCCTGCCTTATCAATGCCTTGCATTTGACTTGCCAGTGCTTGTGCTGTTTCCAGGTTTCGTCGTTTGGCTCTTTTTTCCATTTCCTGAAAGATGCTTTTTTGGCAACAACAGCCTCTCTGACCTCACCTTTAAACCATGCTGGCAGTTTTTTGGACTTCCTTCCACTTTTCTTAAAGCGTGGAATACAGCTGGTCTGGGCTTCCAAGATAGTATTTTTCAACAACAGCCAAGCCTGATATACGTCTTTAACCTTTGCACTGCTCCTTTTAGTTTTTTCTTAACTGTTTTCCTCATTTTATCATAGTCTCCCTTTCAAAAGATAAAAGGTAGTACTGTGGATTTCCTTACTATCCCTCCTCCACTAATTAAATCAAAGGTGATCATGCTATGATCACTATTGCCAAGTGGCCCCAAAAACCTTATCTCTTGCACTAGATCTGGTGTTCCAGTAAGGACTAGGTCTAATATGGCTTCCCTTCTGGTCGGTTCATGAACCAGCTGCTCCAAGAAGCAGTCATTTATTTCATCTAGGAACTTTATCTCCCTAGCATGTCCTGACGTGACACTGACCCAGTCGATACCGGGGTAGTTGAAATCACCCATTATTATTACTGCGCTGCAACTTTTGTTAGCTTCCTTGATTTCTTTGAGCATTTCATAATCCATTTGGTCATTCTGGCCAGGCGCTCGATTGTACACCCCCACTGCCATTGCCTTCCCCCTATTACATGGAATTTCAATCCATATAGATTCTACAGCAGATTTTGCTTCCTGCAAAACTTTAATCCTTTCTGACTCAATGCCCTCTCTAACATAGAGAGCAACCCCTCCACCAATTTGTTCAGCTGTATCATTTCGATATAGTTTGTACCCAGGTATCACAGTGTCCCACTGGTTGTCCTCCTTCCACCATATCTCTGATATTCCAATCATATCTAACCTTTCATTTAGTGCTATATATTCTAACTCTCCCATCTTATTTTTTTAGACTTCTAGCATTTGCATACAAGCATTTTAGAGAATGTATTTTATTCATATTAATTTTGCTATTGTTAGACATGGGTAATTTGGGATCTTTAAGCTCTGTCTGCTCCATACTTGAGGGCATTTGGGCTACTTTACTCTTTTGAGGAACCTCTCTGCTTTTGGTAGTATCCTTCAAAGATACATTCTTCCGAACCATCCGCTCTTGGGCGACTGTCTGCTTTCCCCTAATATCTAGTTTAAAAGCTGCTCTATCTCCTTTTTAAAGGTTAATGCCAGCAGCCTGGTTCCATCCCGGTTAAGGTGAAGCCCATCCCTTCGGAAGAGTCCCTCCTTTCTCCAGAATGTTCCCCAGTTCCTAACAAATCCAAACCCCTCATCTCTGCACCATTGTCTCATCCACGCATTGAGACTCCGGAGCTCTGCCTGCCTTTTGGGTCCTGCGCGTGGAACAGGAAGCATTTCGGAGAATGCTACCCTGGAAGTTCTGGATTTCAACTTCCTACCTAAAAGCCTAAATTTAGCCTCCAGAACCTCCCTACCACATTTTCCTATGTCATTGGTACCGACATGTACCAAGACAGCAGACTCCTCCCCAGCACTATCTAAGACCTTATATAGGTGGCGCGTGAGGTCTGCTACCTTTGCACCAGGCAGGCATGTTACCAGGCGATCCTCACGTCCACCAGCCACCCAGCTATCTACATGCCTAATGATCGAATCACCAACTAACCCTTCCCTCATGGGCACATGGCCCTGGAGAAACATCCTCGGTGCGAGAGGGTTTTACATCACCTGGAGGACAGGTCCTAGTTACAGGATCACTTCCTGCCACACCAGGGTGATGCTCTCCTGTCACGTGACCTCTCTCCTCCATGGCAACAGGGATGCTGCCAGACTGGAGGTGGGACTTCAGGACTATATCCCTGTAGGTCTCATCTATGTATCTCTCTGTCTGTCTTATGCTTTCCAAGTCTGCTACTTTAGCCTCTAGAGAACGGACTCGTTCCCTGAGAGCAAAGAGCTCCTTGTACCTAGTGCACACGTAAGACCTCTCACCAACTGGGAGAAAATTATACATGTGACACTCAATGCAAAAGACTGGAAAGCCCCCATCCCGCTGCTGGACTGCGTTTGCATCTTAGTTTTAAGTTTGTGTTTAGATCTAAGTTCTTTACTTACTAAGGGTTGCTATGGATATTTTAATTATAAAACTGTACCTAATATGTGTAATATACCTTGTTCACCTGAAGCTTAACTAATCTCAGGTCCTTAGTGTATGACTGATTTGGGTAATGAGCTTCACCTGAGAGCACCTCCTGTCTTTTAAGGTGTGTAAGTACCTATAAAGCTACGATTATCCCAGGGGGGGAGGGAGGGATGGAAATAACACTTATTAAAAGAGGGCTGCTACACAGTACCCTGTCTTGTGCTGCTGAGGTAAGCTATATTCTGATTTGATTTAAATTATAGCTCTTAGCTGCTGCTAGGTTCTAACTTCTTATGAAATTTAAACTACAAGCTCTCTGCTGGGTTCTAAATTTAACCAGAAAGCTCTCTTCTGTGTTTTAAATTTAAACTAAAAGTACTTTGCTGTTACTAGGCCCTGAGTGACTATTAAATTTAAACTACAAGCTCTCTGCTGGGTATGTTACTAGGCCCTGAGTGACTATTAAATTTAAACTACAAGCTCTCTGCTGGGTATGAAATGTAACCAGAAAGGAGAATTTGGAAAATGGTCAACTTGGTTTTTCCAGGCTTTTTATTGAGTCAGATTTAGGTGGTTGTTGTTAAGTGGATCGTCCTTATCTGCACTTCTGTTTAATGTATACTTACAGCCGATCTGTGACATCATACGCACCTTCAACATCTCCTCATTAATCTATGCTGACGATGTTCTACTGTTTACTCCATTTAAAGTCAGTCAACCAGACTTCACCAACCTTATCCAATGCTTCAATACCATCACAGACTGGTTAGCTTCTCAAAACCTCCGTATAAACTTCAAGAAGACCGAAGTTCTCTTCATATCAAGAAACAAAGCATTCTCACCGCCATCCTCTCTAAAAGTAAGAGATGCGGATCTCCCCGGTAAACCATCTATTCGCTACCTAGGGATTACTCTGGATCAGCATTTTGAATTTAAGGAACACATTCGGAACGTCACAAAGGCTGTCTACAATAAAATAAGAACGCTAAGACAACTCAGACCCATGCTACCTCACAACAACTTCCGGACCATTTTCCAGGCCCTCACACTACCTCATTTTGATTATGCTAATGTCATCTTATACGGTCTCCCCAAAAACACCATTAATCCTCTACAACTGGCGATGAATGCGGCTGCTAGGGTGCTTTGTGGTCTATCAAGATCAGACCATATCACCCCGACTCTCATGGAACTACACTGGCTACCAATTCATTGCAGGATAACCTATAAAATCCTCATCATCACTTTCAAGATCATCAACAACCTTGCCCCCACGTCTCTTAACGATCTCATCTCCCTCACCCCAAAAAACAGAGAGAGAAGGACAACAACGGACAACACCCTGATTATCCCCAAGGAGTCCATCAAATGTACCCAATCAACCAAGAAAAGGACCTTCACCTTCTATGCACCTAAATGCTGGAATGACCTCACACCTGAAATAAGAGCGATTAAAGACCTCTCTCAATTTCGCAAGGCAATCAAGCACCACATCTTCCTGATTCATTTTGCACAAGCATCCAATCCTCATCTGATCATCAGCCCTCCTAAACCGACAAACTCTCACTCTTCTCCCCAATTCCCTCACAAGTAATTTCTGCCTCAAGTTCTCTTATGTCCTACCTTATTCCGACCATAGTCTGCCTGTGAATACTAAAGAACCCAATATGTTTATACATAGCTCAGTTTTTACTCTGCTTTTTGTACATAGTTTCACTGTGTGTACATAGTTATAGTTTTATTACCCTTTGTTCCAAGTTTAAGTTCCCTGTTATAATGTAAGCACTCCAGTGTTTTCTGATTGTGCAGATCTGTTACTTGTAAACCGCACTGAAAACAAATAGCGCGGTATATAAAAGATGTTAAATAAATAAATAAATAAGTGCCATCGAGTTGGTGTTGACTCATGGCAACCCTCTGGATAGTTGTCCTACACTATGTTCAGTCTTCAGTCAGGCGACTCATTGTTGATAGAGTGGCATCCATAACTGCTGTTATTGTATCGATCCATGTCATTGCTGGTCTTCCTCTTTTGTGTTGACCTTCTATCTTGCCAGGCATGATGTCTTTCTCTAATGATTTCTCTCTTCGCATGATGTGTTCAAAGTATGAAAGTCGAAATCCTTGTCATCTGAGCTTCTAAGGAAAGCTTAGGTTTGATCTCCTCTAGTACTGACTGGTTTGTTCTTCAGGAAGTCCATGGCATACACAGTATTCTTCACCAGTACATAATTCAAAGCATCAATTTTCTTTCTGCTTATCTTTTTCACTGTCCAACCTTCAAATCCATATGAAGTTATTGAAAATATCTTGGCTTGGACAAGTCAAATCCTTTTTGTATGGAGAGAGACATCTCCTCTCTTGAAAATCTTGTCCAGGCCCTTCATAGCCATTCTACCAATGCATTATCAGATTTCTTGACTGCTTGTCATTTCTTTATTGATCCAAGCAGGTTAAAATTGTCAACTATTTTAATGTCTTCTCTATCAACAGTGAACTTATTGATTTTGCCAGTTGCCAGGATCGTTGTCTTCTTTATATTAAGGTGCAGGCCCATTTTAAGACTATGTTCCTTGATCTTGTGAAGCAAATGTTTCAGATAGTGATCAGCCTAGTGAGGGTTGTTGATGAGTCTTCCACCAATCTTCATACCTCACTTATCTTCATAAAGTCCTGATTCTCTGATGATTTATTCTGCATATAAATTGCACAGGCAGAGGAAAAGTATCAGCCTTGTCGTGCACCTTTGCTGATTTTAAACCATTCTGTTTCTCCGTGTTCCATTTGAACTGTTGGTTCTCGGTCACTGTAAAAGTTATGCAAGAGAACTATCAGGTGTTCTGGTATACCCATGCTTCTCAATGTGACCCAAAGTTTACACAGTCGGAAGCCTTGCTGTAGACAATAAAGCGCACACAGATATTTATTTAACTGTTTTTTTATACCATCTTATCTAGGAATCAAGGCGGTTTACAAGGAAAAGAAAATCAATAACTTCTATGCAGCAATTTATATGCAGAGGAGGGGTGAGAGCAGGGGGAGAGGGAGTGGGAGGAGTGCAGGGGAAGACATGTGAGATTGTCCATAGGTTAGTGTATGGGAGAGCAATGTTCAGGCATTGAAGTGTTCCTTGAATAGTAGTGTTTTGAGATCTTTGTGAAATTTCTTTATTTCCTGGGTTTCCCTGAAGTTGCTGGGGAGTTATTTCCACAGGTCAGGTGCATAAGTGGAGAAGGCTCTATTGCAAGTGTTCTAGTTTGTGTGTGTTATTTCCGGCGGTAAGCCGATGATGTTTGCATTACACTTTCGCCTTGTTTTGTTGGTAGTTGATGTGCACATGAGAGATTCTAGATATGTTGAAGATTGCTCATGTAATGTTTTGAAAATGAGCATGGTTGACTTATATTTGACACTGCTGTGTACAGGTAGCCAGTGTAGATGTCTCAAAATTGATGTGATGTGATCCCTCTTTTTTGCATTTGCTAGCGTGTGCGCTGCAGTGTTTTGGGCCATCTGTAGTTGGTGAAGAGCATGTTTAGTGAGTCCTGGGTATATACTGTTGCAGCAGTTCATTAGGGGGAATATGAATGCCTGGAGTACAGAGCGAAAGTCAGGTTGCTAGTATAAGTTGAAGATTGTGTAGTATTTTTTTATCTTGTGGTATATTGCTTGTGTGATTTTGTTGATGTGGGGGGTGAAGGTTAGATGTTGGTCAGTTGTTACGCCCGGGTATTTCACTTCCTGCTTGGTTTCTAGCTCGACATTATGTATTTTGATAGTTTTGGGGGGTGAGAGTGATTTGTTTCTGGAAATATGTAGGACGTCTGTTTTCTTATGATTGATCTGTAGTCCATGTTTGAGTAGCCATTGTGAAATTTCTTGGAAGCATGAAGATATCTTGTGTAGGTTTGGATTGCAGATTTCATAGGGTGTGAACATCATGCTATCGTCTGCATAAATCTTGTACTGAATGTTGTGCTTGTGAAATATGGCGCATAAGGGTTGGATGAATATGTTGAAGAGAAGTGAGGCTAGACCGGAGCCTTGTAGGAATCCCTTATGTTGTCTGTATGGGCCTGATTTGTTTGTTCTATGCATACTTGTTCTTGACGGTCTGAGAGGTATGATGGCATCCATTTAAGGGGGGTGCCACCAATTCCAATAGATTCGTCTGGCAAGTAGATATCCTTTTGGTATAGACTTTAAGCAGTCTTAAGATAATATATACTCTAAATTCAGTGGTGATTCTGTGGGTTACCATTTACTGTAATTATAATCATAGAGTACATGTATAATACAATTTTGTATTATGCGTGTTATTTTATTGTACCTGCTTTTATATTATGGGGAAAGTGAACATTCAGATTTGAATAAATGAAGATTATAGTATTCAACCCATTTAGATTTTGTACTGTTATTAAGGATTAACATGAAAATATTGTGTACTCCAGCCATGCTTGTACAATATGGGGGTTATTTTGGAAGCCTTATTGGTGCTTTGGACATCTGAAAATGAGCATAGAGATATCTCTAGAGCCATTTTAGAAACTGGATCTGTCTGAACGGAGGGTGATGGTGGAGATGTGGCTGGGACGTTCCCAGGAACGTGGAGGTCACTGCCTGCTCTCAGAAACGTCCTAGATGTCTGGAGTCATATCTAAGTTTCGACCTGCTCCAGGCATGAACGGGCATTGGAAAAGTGCTCATTTTGGCCGAAAAACATCCAGAGGGTATAGAGAAGATAGCACTCCATCATCCCTGGTACTTGGCACAGTCACAATGATAGCAGCAGTGGGATTTGAACCCTGGTCCTAGCCCACTACCCGAATGTGCCTGCTTTTTTTTTTCCCAGATGTTCTGGTGGCTGAGACATCCCAGATTACACAAGGACATCCTTTCGAAAAACCCCTCTATATGTTGTTGCCAGCTTCACACACAAAAGTCCTGTGTTTGTTCAGTGTACTATTTGTGCTGCACAACATTGATTGTATGTGACAAGCTTTCATGCAAACATAGATAATAATCTTACTGATGCCCTGTTCCTGTGAGGTTTCTATGGCAACCCACTCTAGGCTTCTCAGTTTTCCAATTAACGAAGAGGATTCTACATCAGCAGGTTTGCCAAAAGGTTAATAGTGCACATTTGTGTATCTTCTTCGGGAGTCTTCTCTTCTCTCTCTCCAGCTACTAGGGCCTTGACTTCTCTGGTATTGTCAGAAGTACTTGGAACGGTCCCTCACATAGCAGTTGTGGAATGTGCTGGTGGTATGCTTTTGCCAGGATCCAGTCTCCAGGTTGCAAATAATGACCTCAGTTGGAGCATTTTTCATATTGTGCAGAGTCAAAGGCAAGACAGTTTCGTGTTTACAAGGTTTTAAGGTTCCCCCTCTTGGATTGCTGCTTACATACAGCAGTCAATCCTAAGCAACTCAATTAGCTAATGGATTTTTTTCTTTTACAGATCAGAAAAGTTGCAGACAGGATGCCCGCACTTCTTCAATTTTTCAAATTTAAGATTGTCCCAATCTTGTGAAAATTTGTGTGGATATCTTTCCTCCTTTCGCCTTCATGTGTCTGGCCAGGGCATACAGAGGGAAAATGTAGATAAGCATTTGGAAATACCACATGGCCAATATAGGTGTTTTCAAAGCCCATCAGGATGCAAGTACATCTAGCCTGTCTCCAAGTGTCAGTTCCAATTATTAAGCTTATGTCTGGGCTAGGATTGCAGAGTCAAGTGCTCATCACTTGAACGGAGTGGGAGGGTAAACGTAGATCGATTGTTTACATTATCAGAATATAGAAAGACTAGGGGACATGCAATGAAGCTACAAGGTAAACTATTTAAGACTAATAAAAGAAAATATTTTTTCACTCAACGTGTAATCAAACTCTGGAATTTGTTACCGGAGGATGTAGTAAAGGGTGTTAGTGTGGCTGGGTTTAAAAAAGGTTTGGACAAGTTCCTGGAGGAAAGGTCCATAAACCATTATTAAGAAAGGACCCAGGATATCAATGCTTGACCCAGTACAAGCATTGTGGAACCTGTGTCTTTTGGGGAAACTGCTAGGTGGTACGTATGACCTAGATTGGCCACTGTTGGAAACAGGATACTGGGCTTGATGGACTTTGGTCTGACCCAGTATGGCATATCTTATGTTCTAACCCTCTCTACAGCATCACTTGCAGAGTCTCCTGCTGACCGGATCATTAAATGTGGACTCGAGCTGTAGGAGTGTGACTTTCATCTCTTCGGACAACTTCAGATTCATGACAAAACTTACCTCTTACTACTTACAGCACAGAAAGAAATGAAGTGCAAATGCCTCGGAGTGCCCAAAAAGCAGCAGAGCAACACTGGTGGATGATTAGTCAGGCAGCTGAGTTTGATAAGATTGAAAGGAAGAGAGATGGTTCAGTGGGATACCAGGTTGCAGTAGTCTAAGCCAGAGGAGATAAGAAAGTAGATTAGAATTTTGGTAGCACATTCAGAAAGGAAGGGATGAATTCTGCTGATGGTATAGAAAATGAAGTAACAGGTTTTAGCTATCTGTTGGATATGTGTGGAGAAAGAGTGAGAGAGAGGCATAAAAGATGTCCCCAAGATTATAAGCCAAGGAGAAAGGGAGATGATAATGTTATCCACAGAAATAGATAAAGGAGAAAAGGGAGTAGGTGGGTTTAGGAGGAAAGATAAGACACTCAGACTTGGTTATATTTAGTTTCAGATGGCAGCAAGATATCCAGGCAGCAATGTCAGACAAGCAGGCTGAGATTTGGACCTAGATTACTGGAGAAATGTCTGGTGCAGAGAGATATATCTGGAAATCATCAAGGTAAAGATGGTACTGAAAACAGGAGGAGATCAGGGCACCAAGAGAATGAGAATAGAGAGAGAAGAGGAGAGGAAAGGTCCCAAGACAGAGCCTTCAGGTACCACTGATCAATAGTGTGCTAGCAGTAGAGGAGGATTCACCAAAGCATACACTAAAAGTGTATGGGAGAGATAAGAAGAAAATTCAGACAGAAGAGAGCCACAAAATCCAAGTGAGAACAGCTTATCAAGGAGAAAGTAGTGGTTGACAGTATCAAAAGTTGCAGGTAGATCAATGAAGAATGAGGATCAAGTAGAGGCTCTCGGATTTGGCCAGGAGCAGGTCACTGTAGACAGTAGAGGATGAAAGCCAGATTGGAGTGGATCCAGTATGTCTTTATCTTTATCTTTATTTAGGCACTTGATAAACCGCCCAGGCCGAAGCATCAGGGCGGTGTACAATGACAAAAATGACAGCTACTGGAAATAAAGAAAGAAAGGAACGCCAAAAACAATAGGACAGAGAGGGACAGCAAAACAGATAGAAGACAGAGGAGGCCTGTAGAGGGGCAGGCGGGAGGGGAAAGGGAAAAGGGGGAGAAACATGTGGAAATCAAGGGGGATGAGGGGTACGACTAGGGGATGAGGCAGCATCAGCAGGGGGAGGAAGATCAAAGGCCTGACAGAAGAGATGTGTCTTGAGGAGGGCTTTGAAACGAGTATAGGACAGTTCGGTGCGAAGTGGGAGAGGAAGAGAGTTCCAGAGGGCGGGACCTAAGAAAAAGAAGGCGGAATGTCGGGTGGACTCCAGGTGGGCCTGTGTAGGAGAGGGGAGGAAAAGGCGATTACCGAGAGATGAACGAAGAAGACAGGGGGAAGGCTGAAAACAAATAATGTTGGCTAGATACTGGGGGGGTATCAGTGTGGAGAGCCCTGTGGGTGAGGATTAGTAGTTTGAAAATAAACCGGAACTTAATTGGGAGCCAGTGCAAGGAGAGAAGACAGGGGGACACGTGAGAGCGAATAGAAGACAGGGTGACAAGACGGGCGGCGGCATTTTGAACGAGTTGGAGACGACGAAGTTGAAAAGAAGGAAGGCCAGTATAGATAACATTACAGTAATCGAGACGAGAGATAACCAAGGACAGAACGAGAGTGACGACTGAGGACGGGGGAAGAATGGAACGAACGGCCTTGACACGACATAGGTGGATAAAAGAAGAACGAACGACGGAGGAGATGTGTTCATGAAAAGAAAGGGATGAGTCCAGGGTAACGCCCAAGTAGCGGAGGGAAGGTACCAGGGGGATAGAATGAGGGCCCATGACAGGTAGCAGCTGGGGGGGCGGAAGACCAAAGGAAACCCAGAGTGCGGAGGACTTGGCAGGATTGGCATGCAGAAAATTAGACTCGAACCAAGAGGCAATAGAGGAAAGACAGAGGTTGAGCGGACCAAAATCTGGGGCAGAGGGAGAGGTGTGGTGGACCAGGAGAATGTCATCGGCGTATATGTAGAAGGAGAGAGCAGACTGTTGAATGAGCAGAGCCAAAGGGGCGAGAAAGGCATTGAAAAGTAAGGGAGCGAGAATAGAGCCCTGAGGAACACCACAGATGGAGGGGGAAGGGGGAGAGGCTGAAGTACCAGAGTGGACTGAAAAAGTACAACAGGATAGAAAAGAACGAAACCACCGAAGGACAGTGCCATGGACACCAAAGTTGGACAAACGAGACAGAAGAGTGCGGTGATCGACCACATCAAATGCAGAGGACAGATCCAGGGAAACCACGAGAGAGATGTCACCACGGTTGTGAGAACGGTGGAGGTCGGAGAGCAAGGCTGTGAGGACGGTTTCGGTACTATGACCGGTGCGGAAGCCAAATTGGTGGGGGTGAAGGGCGTAGGTGGAATCTAGGTGGGAGGCCAATTGAGAAAAGACAAGCTTTTCGAGGACTTTGGACAAGAAAGGGAGGTGGCTTGAGATGAAAGAACATCAAGAGAAGTGGTCGTGAACAGCATGTTTGAGTAGTTTGGATGCGAAAGGGAAGAGGGAGATGGGACAATGATTGGAAGGGCAGGTAGGGTACAGTGAAGGATTTTTTGAGGAGTGGGGTAACCACAGCATGTTTGAAGGCAGCAGGAACAACTGCAGTGGAAAGTGATAAGTTGAAGACATGACAGACGAAAGAGACAACAGCAGGAGAGATAAAACTGAGCAGCCAGGTTGGATGGAATCAAAGGAACAGGTAATGAGTTTGGAGGAGAAGATGTGCAATTTCCTCCTCTGTGATTTTAGAAAAGGAAGAAGGGGTGGCAGAGGTTAAAGAAGGGATGTGAGAATGAAGTGAAGGAAGGGCAGAAGGCAGTGACCTAGTGGAGAGAAAAGCTAATCTAGTGAACCTCTGCATGAATGTAGTCAGCCATGATCTGGGCAGAAATTGAAAGGGGGTCAGAGATGGAGGCACTTTGAGGAAGGCGTTGAGTATGGAAAAGAGACGGCGAGGGTCGGAAGAAAAAGAGTTTGTCAAATGTACATAATACTCTTGCTTGGAAAGTGCAGTAGTAGACTGGAAGGAGGATAGCATGAATTTGAAATGTATGAAGTCAGATAACATAGTGGATGAGACAGGCGATGAGACAGTGGTGGAGAAAGTATAAGGGTCAATAGCTTGAGGATTCAGAAATGTGTTGGTGGATGAGATTGTGGAGAGGACTGATTTAAATGTGAAAGACAGCAGATGATGGTCAGACAGAAGAAGAACAGAGGTTGAAAAGTTTGAAAGCAAGCAGTTGGAGAAAAAGACAAGGTTGAGGCATTAGCCATGTTGGTAAATAGGGTGGTTGAACACAGCCAGAACTTGAATGAGGAGAGTAAAGCAAGGAGCTTTGAAGCATAAGAGTTGGAAGGGTCATCAATATGAATGTTAATCAATAAAGAAAGAAACCAGAAATCAAAGTCAAAGAGAAAGGAAGAAGTGGATTAGTCGGGGAATCAATAAATGACAGCCACCTGGAGAGCTAGTGGAGTAAATAGATGGATGATGTGGCCGTCAAAGGAAGAAAAGGAATGAGAATGAGATGAGAGAAGGGGTTGAAATTAGCAGGAAGGAGAGAGTAGCAGATCAACACCACTGCCGAAGCTATCCGGATAAGGTGTATGAGAAAAAAGGTAGCCTCCAAGCACTGTTCCCTCTAAGCTGTGCGCGCGCACACACCTCACCGAGTGAGCGCACATACTTTACAACCGAGCGCACAAAAATTACGGTTCTGATTTTGATAGAAAACAACACAGATGTCTTAAAATTTAAAAGTTGTGATTGTAATTACTAGAAATTTCCCGCTTCATTTAGTAATCGTCTGTTTTCATTTAATTTGATTATAATCAATGTGGTACATGCTGTATTCTGACGTGTGGTCAAATTTTAAAGTATATAACTCTGAGTGTCATTATGTGGCGCACAAAAATTTAACCTTCCTTCAAAAGCTACACAGCTGATATTTTATGTGCACAGCGCCTACAGAAAATTAGAGGGAACATTGCCTCCAAGACAGAGGGCAGCAACTGAAGCAGAGTCTTTAGGGAGAAGTCTCTGTTAGAGCAAGATAAACTCTGCTTCTACCTGAAAACTTTGCTTCGGTTGCTACCCTCAGAACCTCATCTGCACTGTCAAGCATGCTAGTGGAGGTATAATGTAATTGTTATTTTGTGGAATCAGGACCTAGATAGCTTGCCATCATCAATGAAACCATGAATTCTGCTTTACAGTATATCAGAAAATTATAAAGAAGAATGGCAGGCAGACGTGAGCTGAAGTGGAGCTAAAAATGAATCATGCAAAAGACAAAAACTCAAAATATTCAAGGCTGATTTCATCTCTTAACTTTTAGGGAATATTTTGATGAACGTAATCTGCTTTTCTTCTAAAGCCATACTGATGCGGTTTGGGTTTATTTGGAGCTTACTGTAGCTTTAGACTGCATAGATCATGGGATTTTAATTCGCTGGCTTTCCTTTCTGTGATAGTTCCAAGGGTTGTTTTTTTCTCCATTATGGCCCCTGAAGTGTGGGGTTCCTTGGGCTGCTAGTTTAGCATCACTGCTGTTTCATGTGTATGTGCAACTGCTTGGGAAATTTTTCAGATGTATGGGGACTTGCAGTTTGACCAGGTTGGGAGCATAATGGTTTTAAGAGACTGCTTGGTATTGCTTTTAGTTGATTGAACATTGACATATTATTGTTCTCCTCCTTGCAAAGTGAAGCTTTTGGTTGTGATTGTTGTTTCAACCCTTGACTTACATGGACAAGTTAATAATGTGATTAGGAATTGTTTTTGCTTTTCAGTTAAGAGCTATTTGAGAATCATTCCTGCGTTTGGAGAGGAAACACCTAGACACATTGATTTATGTCTTAGCAATGGAGAGATTGGGCTATTCTAACTCCTCCTGATTTATCAAAAGGACAGATTGCTTGTTTGCAATATGTGCAAAATATTGTGGGACAATTTTTAAGGGGCCTGCGTTTGCTTGATCATGTTCAGTCTGTTCTGCATGACCTTCATTGATTCTCGGTAAGAACAAGAATTAATCTTAATGTGCTGTATTTAATTGTTATTTATGACTGGAGCAAAATATCTGCTGGAGAAGTTCTCTTGGTATGTTCCTGGTAGGAGTTTGTGACCTTCTTGGGCCATTTTGCTATCTATCCTGTTTTTTGAGGGATTTTAAGCGTGTAGATACTATCAGTCTGGCATTTACTTGTTAAGCGCCTCAATTATGGAATGAAATCCTTCATGACCTAAGTATTTGTCCTGATTTTGTACATTTATGAAAGATGGATAGTCTGGCTTTTTTAACTCATTTGTAAAGTCTGACTGCCATTACCTTGGATGTTGCACTATGCTCTGACCATGACCTGTTTTACAGTTCTCTCTTCAGCAGTGAATTGTCATTTGTCATGATATATGTGTTGCCTGGAGTTTCTTAGGTAGAACAACATGCAAATGGACTAACTAACTAAATAAATAAATCTACCTCGGAATGGCTGAAAAAGAGATTTCGTGTTTTGGATTGGCAAAGTCAAAGTGCTGACCTAAACTCTTTTGAAATACTGTGGTGAGACCTGAAGCGAGTTGTTCATGCAAGGAAGCCCTCAATTATCACAGTGCTGAAACAGTTCTGAATGAAAAATGAGCCACAATTTTTCAAGGGCAACGTGAGAGACTGATCCACAGTTAGAAAAATTTTTTGTTGACGTTGTTGCTGTTCAAGGAGGTGCCACCAGATACTTGAAGAAGGGTTCACATCTTTTTTTCACACAAGGATTCTTGTGGTTGAATCATTTTGTTGAATAAATAACCAAAATATATTCTTTTTGGGTCTGAGTTATTTAAGCGATGAGGTTGTCTAACTCACTCATCAGGTTTTAGATTAGAATCTAATCGTTTTGAGTATAAATTGTACTAAAATATAGACCATCCAGGGGGTTCGCAAACATTTTCATAGAAATGTCAAAAGCACGGAGCCGTCTCCAGAAGCATTTTAAAAGCCAGGTCTGTGAATGTCCAAGTCTGAATGGGAGCATGGTGGAGGCCAAGAACCTGGATGCCACCGCTTGATCTCAGAAAGGTCTGGACATCCGGAGTTGCGTCTAAGGTTACACCTGCTTCAGGCATGGATAGACATCAGGAAAAATTTGGCTGTAAAACATCTAGAGGATATTGAGAAGCTGGCATTCTACCATCCCCCATAGCGGCGGTGGGATTTGAACCCTGGCTTCCCTGGTCCTAGCCATTAAGCTAGTCCTAGACTATTCCTAGATGTCTGTGGTCTGGAATACTATTCCGGGGATGTCTGTGTAGACAGTCCCACAGACGTCCATATAAGGCATATCCACATTTGTGAAATTGTGCCTGAATTTGAATGCATGTGCTTTTTTTTTCAGACATTCTGGCTTGGACGTCCCAGATTGCACTTAGACTTCATTTGTAAAATGCCTCTTATTGTGCATATCTTGAAAACCTGGCTGCTTGAGAGTCTCCAAGGCTAGGTTTAGAATGACTTGTGGTGTTTTAGGATAGACTCCCACCACTGCTTACCACATACTGATGATCTTCAAAAATAATTGCTAACTTTGGTTTAGAAAAAGGCAATCTGTTTTTTTTCTTCAATCCTTTTCTTAACCTGAGTTTAGGTTATGCTGTACAGACTGCATAAAAGGCACCAGAACCTGACAAATTCCTACTCATACTGTGATGACATTGAAAATGTGTACTTAGTGCCTGCCCCCTCACCCCCACACATCCACCTACACCATAGCTCAGTTCCTCTCTGTTCTTGTTTTTGTACCTCCATGTGCGCAATGAAGCACAATGGTGACACCATTATAAACAAACCATTTAAACCCCTACTGCTATGGAGAAACAGAACAGTTAGAGATTTTCTGCTGCAGTAATTTCTCTCTTCCAATGGAAATTAATTTTCTTCCTTATGGATGAAGGACATCCTGTGCTCTTTCTTCCCATGAACCCCAGGAAATATTTTGTGCACAATTACCATCAAATGCAAAGTTAATTTACCAGTAGCTGTGGCCATAAGAAGCTGAAGTAACTTTCTTGAGTTAGACAATGGAACCAATCAGTGTCAGTATACTCTGCACTGTCCAAGGCAAGGAAACGTCCTGCAGCTTGAGAAGAGTGAAGTGCATGGAACATAGAAACATGACGGCAGAAAAGACCACATGGTCTATCTAGTCTGCCCTTCAATATCAACAACGGTCCCCCTTTTTCCTTTAGAGATCCTCTGTGTTTGTCCCATGCTTTTTTGATACTGTGCTTGTGTCCACCACCTCCATTGGGAGACTATTCCACGCATATACAACTCTTTCCGTAAAGAAATATTTCTGCATATTACTCCTGAATCTATTGTAACATTATTTTCGCTGGTCTTCCCCAATACCAAATACATCGCCTGCAACTGATTAAAAATACTGCTGCCCGGATCATTTCTCACACTTCCCATTACAGTCATATTACACCTCATTTAATTCAACTTCACTGGTTACCGGTCTCCCAGCATATAGTCTTTAAACTCTTAATTCTGACTCACAGGGCAATTCACACACACACATACACACACACACCATGCTACCTGGCTGACTCACTGCAGTTTCGTTCAGTGCCTTGCAGTCTTCGGTGTATCCACATCAATCGTCTTGAGCTTCTTCCATCTGGAGTGCACCTATAGCTCTGCATGCTTCCTCCTGGCACCATCCTTATGGAACTCCCTCCCTCCTCCCCTCCGTTTGGAACCATCCTATCCCAAATTTAAGGCACTCCTTAAAACACATTTGTTCTGTCTTGCCTATGATCTCCCACCCAGTTCTCCCGACTAGTCCTCTCTCTCCCTTCTTCTGTCTTCTCTTCCTGTCTGGTGTGCTTGCTGCTGACCTATAAGAAATGTAGTTCCTTTCCGTTTCCTGGCCCTCTGTGTTTTTGCATTCATTGTAAACCACCCTGCTGGTTTCCGAAGGTGCGGTATATTAAGAAAGTTAATAAAGATAAAGATCCCCTTTCACTCTCATGCTATGTCCCCTCATAGCAGTGCTTGCCTTTAATTGGAAGAGACCTTTCTGTGCATTTATGCCACAGAAGTATTTAAATGTCTCTATCATATCACCCCATCCCACCTTTTCTCTAAAGTATACGCATTAAGATCTTTAAGTCTGTTCTCATATGCTACATAACAAAGACCACTAACCATTTTATTTATTTACTTATTTAGAAGTTTATACACCGCATTTCCAATGTTCAATACGGTTTACATATAATTTTAATAGCCACCCCCTACACTGACTCCAATTTACTTATATCCTTTTGAAGGTGCGGTCTCCTGCCTTCCTAAATGTGCACTACTGCCTTGTAGGATCAAGAACAGTGGAACTGCTTGATCCAAATCAGAACTAAACTCTCAGCTAGAGTACAGACCCCACCTCACTCAGATGCTGACCTGACTTTATATATATAAAGCTTCATTGGCTGAGTAGTATACAAACAAAATTACGGCATGCACACCTGTGCAAATGTACAGCCTCTACATTATTCATAAAAACTTTAACAAATCCAAGCTCCAGTGATTGGCTTTCTTTGCTGAAGTTTTCATATTTGAAAGGTTGATTTTGCCATTATTTTTTTAATTAAAGAATCATTTCTAGTCATTTCTGTTAAACTTATGGACTTTTAAACAGCTTATAGAAACAACCAAGCCCAGATCCATTGGGGAAGTTTGGGTCCATCTGCTTGCTTGCAAATACTATTTGTAACGTTACTTTGTCTATTTTGAAGTTTTGCAACATGATTAATTTATGTGGAGAGGGTCTTATAGGGGTACTGGGGTCTTATGGAGAATGTCCGGAGAGTGAACGCAGCTTGAAAATTGCTGACAATGTAGCAAAGGATATGTAGGATAATTGTGAGACTGTCAAGGTTGTATTTTGCAAGAGAAACTAGATAGTAGGCTTGTATTTGTAGAAAAGCTCTGCATGCTTAGGCCAGGTCACTTATGTTTGTGAACAACTTGACATGCAAAGTAGATTGCTAAGTTATATCCTGTAAAGAACAACAAAACAAAGCTTATTCTCACAGGAAGTTTGTCAGGACTAAGACATGACCAATATGTTTATGCATAGTTTGGCTTGCAATGTGTACATATTGTTAAAGATTAAGGCAAAAAGCATGATGCAGACTGGTAAGACAAAATTACTGGGGGATATTGTTCATGCTTCTCAGGTGGGGTTTGTGAGAGGCCGTTATGCGGTCCGTAATATTCGCAAAATCTTAACGTCGTTGGAGTGGGTGCATGGTCATCGGCTTCCATCCCTATTGGTGAGTTTTGATGCTGAAAAGGCCTTTGACCGGGTCGACTGGACATATTTGCAGCACCTATTACCACTGTACGGCCTGGGACAGGCTTTTTGTGACATGGTTAAGCGTCTCTATGATACACCGACGGCTAGAGTACTCTGTAATGGGGTCTTATCGGATCCCTTTCCCCTGTATAGGGGTACCAGGCAAGGCTGTCCATTATCCCCTCTATTATTTGTTCTGTCCATAGATCCCCTAATAAGGCGTATAGAGCTTGACCCGCAAATTCGTGGAGTTGAGATCGGCAATCAAGGGTTTAAGATGTCGGCCTTCGCCGATGACATGTTGGTACATCTCCTAGATCCACGGGTATCTCTGCCCAGACTGTTACTGGAATTTCGATTATTTGGTAGTTTTGCGGGTCTCCGAATCAATGAAGAGAAATCAGAGGCCTTAGATGTTTCGGGGCAGTTACGAGGGCACTGGGGAGAGGAGGGGTTTCCTCTGAAATGGGCAGAACAGACGTTCAAATACTTAGGTGTTGTGTTGACGCGGATGCCGCAAGACCTCTACCATATTAACTTCGAGAGAGTTTTATTTGGGGTACGGAGCCAGTTGAGGGCGTGGAATCCGTTACCTTTATCGCTGATGGGGAGAATTGCAGCATTTAAAATGGTGGTGCTGCCTCGTATACTATACTGGTTGCAAACCCTACCCGTGTGGTTATTGAGGCGAGACCAGCTTAGGTTGGAAAAGGAGATTCAACGTTTCCTGTGGCAGGGGGCTAAAGCGCGGATCCCAATATCCCGTATGGTTGGCAATTGGAGCAGAGGGGGCCTTGGGCTCCCGGATATACGGCTTTATGCTTTGGCGTGTCAAGCTCGTCATCTCGGGGACTATTTAGGCGACACAAACGTATACACCCCACGGGACTTAGAAGCGGCCTTTGTGGCTCCCCTCTCGCTGACGGGAGTCCTGCATGTGGACAGTACGCAACTACCAAGGCGTCTCGCGCAAAATTTTATGTTAAATGCGCTGCGCCGTACCTGGCGACAATTAAATAGCTTTTGGCAAAGGAATTGGCAGGTATCTAGCTGGCTCCCCATCCGTGGAAACGTACAGTTCCTGCCGGGCTCCGATTCTAAGGCGTTTCAGTTATGGTATCGACAGGGCATACGGTATATAGGGCATGTAGTGGACCTTACCGGTAAATGTAAGTCATTCTCTGAGCTTAGAGAGGAATTTCAACTGCCCTCCACACAACATTTTGCGTACCTCCAACTCTCTCACTACGTGGTCAAACTGCCCAGAGAGGAACTGGAGGTGGATAGATCGGCGCAGCTTCTTGAATTTTTCGACCTTGGCGGCGCGCGGCACCACCAGCAATACGGGGACTGAAGTCTAGGCTGGAGTGCTTTGGGGTACGACCGGATTATGAGAGGGTGGAGATAGCTTGGGCAGATGAACTGGGGCTGGGGGTGCAGCCCGGCACTATCTGTGCGGCAGTAGGGCGGATACCAACCTTGGTCGGGGGAGCGCGATGGAGGGAGATTCAATATAAGGCCCTGACACGAGTGCACTTTTCGCCTCGGCGGGCTTTGAGGACTCATATTACACAAGACGGGTCTTGTCCTAGATGCTCTCTACCCTTAGCCTCCCTAACTCATATGTGGTGGCAGTGCAGGCGCATCCTTCCCTACTGGTCCCGTATTCGCAGATACCTTACGGGATTGCTGCAGCAAAGATTTCCGTGGACTAATACTCTAGTTATTTTCGACCACCTGCATCCAACATTACCGGGGGGGAGGTGGGAGAGATTATTGGTGCGTAAGGCCTGTCTGGTGGGGAAAGGTCCGATTCTCCGTAGATGGAGAGATCAACACCCACCCACGTTCTTGGAATGGCGCAATGGTTTCCATCAGCTGATGCTAGAAGAGCGTTGGTGGGCCCGGGGCTCTGTAAAGCGCTGGTCCACTTTTATGTTGATATGGGAACCTTACATTCAAAGCTTAGGCCCCCGCTGCCGGAACGAAATAGTGAATATAGGTTATTGAGCTAGGCGGAGTTACGGGTTGTGACGACGAAGGGGGGGGGCGGTTGGGGGGGGGTGGTTGGGGAGGACAGGGGGTACCCTAGACTAAGTCTTCACAAAAAAAGAAAATGGAAAATGACTATGGGCGCTCTGACAACTGTTCTGTATACATGACTATCTGTGGTTTGTGCCGCGACGGAGATAAGACTCCACTCCGCAGCGGCGTGTTGTTGTATATCTTGTTTGTCTGTATCGAAAGTTATGTATATAATGGTTTATATATAAATAAAGTATATAAAAAAAAAAAAAAAAGAAATGGAGGTCAGCTGCAGGCGGATCGTGGAGAAGCAGCAGAGGCAGAGCCTGCCTCGGGGACTGCATCCGTTTCAGGGCAGAGAAAGCAAATCTGGGAACCCCAGAGTCCAGCTCTCTGCCTCCGGGTATGTCGAGGGGTCCTTTTGTTTTTTAAATCGCGAAGGATTGCAAAACCCTAGTGTACATTGTGGTACTTGCAGACACTGCGTTTTTAAAAGCGAGGCAGAAAGGAGAGTTTAGTTGGAAAAAAACGGCATGCTGCTGAGCTTGGCGGTGTGTGCGGACTGCGGGAGTCGCCAGGGGTTAGCGGGCCCGGGAGTTTGCTGGTTTTGCATTAGAAGAGCAGGTAGTGTAGAACGTTTGTTTGGGGGGAGAATGGAGGATAATTCGGGTATTATAAATCAAGTAGGCAAGCATCGGGGCACGGTTGAGAAGGTGGGAATGGCAGCCATTTTAGAAGAGGCAGCCATTTCTCCCGTGCTTTATGAGAAAGGAGTTAAAAGGAAATCAAAGTCAAAAAAGCCTGCTCAACCTGCAGTGCTGCCTCAGACTTCATTACCAGAGGCGCAGGGGGACTTGCAGTCCTTGTTTTCTGCTGACTTTATTCTATCCCTCCACAAAGCTTATTGTTTGAAATTGGAGCAGGTTCAGACCAAAAGTACTCCTTCCAATCTGTTTGGGTCACCTAAGGGGGACAGTAGTACAGTTGATCCAGGAGAAGGATCCTCAAAAAGGGGTTTGGCAGCTGTACCGGATGAGGAGGTCTTCGGTCAGCAGGCCCAGGTCCCTCAAGGAACAGAGGAGGGAGAAATCCTTTCAGAATTGGGTATGGATTACTGGGGGGATCTGGAAGGTGAGATTGGACCAGGTGAAGACCCTAATATATTCAGAGTATTTAGGAAAGAAGAGTTGGGAGCTCTCATTGCCCATTCTTTGGCGGCTCTGAATATTGCACTACCAGCAGTTCAGGAAGAACCATTGGAAGATCCTCTGCTCCAAGGGTTCAAAGCAGAACAGAAGTGTTTTCCTGTTCATAGAGTAATTAAGCAGATGGTGGAATCAGAATGGGAGTGCCCTGAAGCGACTTTGAGAGGGGGTGTGCAATAGGCCGCCTGTACCCGATCCCGCAGGAGGAGAGAGAGCTGCTGCGGATGCTGAAAGTGGATGCGTTAGTGTCAGCAGTGACTAAAAAGACTACGATTCCGTTGGAAGGCGGAGCGGCACTTAAGGATTTGCCAGATAGAAAGTTAGAGTCTCTTCTCAAACAGGCTTTTTACGCGAGTGCCCTGTCTCTGCAGGCTTCCATTTGTGGGGTGTATGTGTCCAGAGCTTCAATTAGTTGGCTCCAGGGTGATTCTTCACCTGAAGGAGAGGAGATTCCGGCTTCGGAAGGGCCGAAATTGGAGTCGGCTGTGGCGTATCTCGCAGATGCTTTTTATGATCTTGTAAGGATTTCGTCAAAATTCATGGCATCAGTAATTGCCGCTAGGAGATTTCTCTGGCTGAGGAATTGGGCGGCGGACGCATCTTCCAAGTCACACCTTAGTAAGCTCCCCTATAAGGGCAAGCTGCTCTTCGGGGAAGCTTTAGAAAAGATTGTGAAGGATTTGGGGGATTCCAAAGGCGGTCAATTACCAGAGGACCGTCCGAAGGGTCCACGGCCTGGGACTATGCAGAGAGGTCAAGGTAGAGAATTTCGGAGATTTAAAGGATCTCGATTTGCTCCATATCAGAGAGGTCGGTTTGTGGCACGTGGACAGTCCTTTCAAGGGGCGAGGGGGTTTGGTCGGGGATATTTCATTCCTCAGCAGAGCTCTTCGAAAAAGCCACAATGAGGAGAGGCTGGTCCAGGCGGAGGTTCCTATAGGAGGCTGTTTGCAAGGCTTCCATTCTGTCTGGACCACTGTAACTACAGATTGGTGGGTGCTGGAGATCATCCGCGAGGGCTATGCGCTGGAGTTCGCTCAGCCAATGTCAGAGGCTTTCATGGTGTCTCCATGTGGTTCTCCAGCAAAGGCAAAAGAGATAAACGACACACTTCAACGCTTGCTGCACCTTCAAGCGGTGGTCCCGGTTCCCAGAGACTAGTACGGGTTAGGTCGATACTCAATTTATTTTGTAGTTCCCAAAAAGGAAGGGTCTTTTCGGCCCATACTAGATCTTAAGCAGGTGAACCACTGTTTCAGAGTGCCGCATTTTCGGATGGAGACTCTACGATCGGTAATTCGGTCGGTAAAACTGGGCGAGGTGCTTTCGTCCATAGATCTAACGGAAGCGTATCTGCACATTCCGATCAGAATGGAGCATCAAAAATATTTATGCTTTGCCGTGCCCATGGGGCATTTTCAGTTCCGAGCTCTGCTGTTCGGGCTAGCTACGGCGCTGCACACTTTCATGAAGATGATGGTGGTGGTTGCGGCAGCATTGCGAAAGGATGGAATTCAGGTTCATCCCTACTTGGACGACTGGCTGATATGGGCAGGATCGGTGGCGGAGTTGATGGAAGCAACGGCGCGGGTGGTGCAGTTTCTGGAACGCCTAGGTTGGGTGGTGAATCAGACCAAGAGTCATTTGCTTCCAGTGCAGCGCCTAGTATACCTAGGAGCCTTGTTTGACACAAGGGTTGGAGCGGTGTTTCTGCCAGAAGAGAGAGTGCAAAAGATCTTTTTACGCATCAAGGCTCCAACGGCATGGAGATATCTATAGCTTTTGGGCTCCATGGCGGCGGCATTGGACCTATTACCGTGAGCCAGAGCGCATATGCGTCCCCTGCAAAGGGCGTTGCTATCCAGATGGTCTCCGCAAGAACATTCTCTGAGACAAAGATTAGTATGCTCAGAGGCGGTCAGCGACAGTCTACAGTGGTGGTTGGATCCCAGTCATCTCCAGGCGGGAATGCCTCTGGAGTCGCCAGATTGGGTGCTGGTGACGACGGATGCCAGTCTCTCAGGCTGGGGAGCACATTGTATGTTCCAGATAGCACAGGGCTGTTGGTCAGCGGAGCTTGACGGCTGCTCGATAATCAGCTGGAAATGAGAGCGGTACAGCTGGCACTACAAGAGTTCGAAGGTCTAGTGAAGGGCAAAGCGGTGCGTGTCTTCTCCGACAATGCGGTGATGGTGTCCTTTATCAATCAGCAGGGAGGCACAGGCAGTGCGGTGTTGTTGGAGGAAAGTCAGCAGTTGATACACTGGGCCAAGAGCCATCTGGTGGCATTTTCAGCAGTGCATGTCGCAGGAAAAGACAACGTTCAAGCCGACTTTCTCAGCAGGCATGTGTTAGATCCAGGAGAGTGGGAGATGAGCGAGGCAGTCTTCCACGACATTATGGTGCATTGGGGGCAGCCGGTCATGGATCTGATGGCCACGCAGAACAATGCCAAAGCATCACGATTCTTCAGCAGGTGCAGAGAACACATGTTAGAGGGCCTTGACGGACTGGCTCAACCTTGGCCATCAGGCAGGCTTGCTCAATGTGTTTCCGCCGTGGCCGATGATCGGTTGGGTCATTCGGATGATAGCTGCTCACGGTGGAAAGATTATTCTCATTGTGCCAGATTAGCCAAGGAGACCTTGGTATGCGGACCTGGTGCGTCTTCTGGTGGACAGGCCCTGGAGGCTTCCCAGTTGGGTCAATCTCTTATACCAAGGACCGATTTTAATGCCCCAGGTGGATCCGCTTCTTGCTTACGGCTTGGCTCTTGAAAGGGAGCGCCTGAGGCGTAGGGGATATTCCACAGCGGTGGTAGCAACTATGTTGCATGCTAAAAGAAGGTCTACGTATCTCGCTTATGTCCGTATTTGGCGCATTTTTGAAGGTTGGTGTACGAGTCAAGGCGTTAAACTGTTTGCTGCGACGGTGCCGGACATCTTGGCTTTTCTGCAAGGGGGTCTAGAGAAGGGTTTAGCTCTTGGGACTCTAAAGGTGCACCTGGCGGCCCTAGCTTGCTTTAGAGGCAAGATACATTGAGGCAGTTTGTCGCTGCATCCCAGTGTCTTGAGGTTTCTAAGAGCGGTTAAAAACTTTAGGCCACCAGTGAGACCGGTGGTACTGCTTTGGGATTTGAATTTGGTATTAGAGGCTTTGACGCAATCCCCTTTTGAACCTGTGGGAGCAGTGGCACTCAAAGAACTGTCTTGGAAGACAGCTTTCTTGGTGGCGTTGTGCTCGGCACGAAGGATTTTGGATTTATAGGCCTCTCATGTAGAGAACCCTACATTCAGTTCCCGGCAGAGAAAGTAGTCTTGAGGCCATTACCATCGTTCTTGCCGAAGGTAGTCTGCGTTTCACTTGAATCAGCCCATATCATTGCCAACATTTCAGAGCCAGGAAAGGCAGGGTATGGAGAGTTCACTTCGGAAGTTGGATCTCGGAAGGGTGCTCTGTAGGTATCTCAGAAGGACGGAGTAGTTTAGGAGGTCGGACAGGTTGTTTGTCCTTTTTGGAGGAGCACGTAAAGGAGAGGCAGCTTCCAAGGCCTCAATTGCCCGATGGGTAAACAGGCAATAGCGGCGGCGTATCAGGCGAGCGGAAGATTGCCACCCGAGGGTCTTCGAGCTCATTCTACTCAGAGCCAGGCGACCTCGTGGGCCGAATTCACGTTGGTTCCGCCGGTAGATATTTGCAGAGCAGCTACTTGGTCGTCCTTTCACACGTTTGCGAAGCATTATCGTTTAGATGTGCAAGCTCAGGGGGATGCGAAGGTAGGAGCCTTGGCTATAGTGGCGGGGCTAGCAGGACCCTCCCAGAAGTAGATACTGCTTTGGTATTTCCCTACAGTGCCTGGACTGGCCCGGAGAGACGAAGAGGAAGGGCCCACCCAGATTGTTGGCAAGTTCGCAAAGCGGCCGAGGGCCTCAACAGTTCGTACTGGAGGTGGTGGTCAGGTAAAGTCCCCGTTCAATGCGAATTAGGAAAAACATAGGTTTCGACATAGGAGTTTATCCGAAAGGCTTCGGAGCAGCACTGGCTATGGGGCTCCCTTGAGGATTCAGGGGATAACCGTTAGAAATCTGTTAGAAAAGTAAAAAAAAATTGCATGGGGGGGTATAGTATAGTATGCTATAGTATAGTATATAATTTCGTTAGAGTTAAGACGTTGTAGTTGGTGGGTTTTTATGTTAAGAGCGAATTAGTTTTAGGGCAGACGGCTTTGACAAAAGTAGACTGAGCCTCTGACACCAGGGGGAGCAAGATGGCCTCTCAGTAAGACTTTGAGACTTCAGTCCTCAGCTGCTGGAGGAGGTTGACTACCCTACAGTGCCTGGACTGGCCCGGAGAGAACTTGAGGAAAGACAATTAGCAGGTAAGGTCTAATTTCTCCTACTTCAATAACACATTTGCAATGAATAGTGTCACATCGATGAACAGTTCTATCATCATTGCTCTAGACCAGAGATGCACAAGTTCATTTCTCGAGGGCCACAAACAAGTTGGGTTTTCAAGATACCTCTCATAGAAACAGAGAAATATGATGACAGAAAAAGACCACATGGCCTATCTATTCTTCCTTCCATATCAACAACTACAACAGTTTCCTTTAGAGATCCTCTGTGTTTGTCCCATGCTTTTTTGAATTCAGATACTGTCCTATCTCTATCACCGTCACTGGGAGACTATTCCACGGATCCACCACTCTTTCCGTAAAGAGATATTTCCGCATATCATTCCTGAATCTATCCCCCTTCACCCTCATCCCATGTCCCCTATTTAAGGTTGCTTTGACCACTTTTCCTATCACATTTTACTCTAGTCTCGCATTTGTCATGTGCATTTGTCTTGGCTAGATTATAAACTCTTTGAGAAGGGACTGTCTTTCTTATATGTCTCTATACAGAAGTTCATATGCTTGGTTGCACTTTAGAACTAATTGTAGTGGCAGTAAGAACATAAGAAATGCCATACTGGGTCAGACCAAGGTCCATCAAACCCAGTATCCTGTTTCCAACAGTGGCCAATCCAGGTTTCCAGTACTTGGCAGGTTCCCAAAAAGTTACATAGTTTCCACAATGCTTGTCCCAGGGTAAGCAGTGGATTTTGCCAGGTACTCTTTAATAATGGTTTATGGACCTTTCCTCCTGGAACTTGTCCAAACCTTTTTTAAACCCATCTACACTAACAGCTTTTACTACATCCTCCGCTAACGAATTTCAGAGTTTGATTACACATTGAGTGAAAAAATATTTTCTCTTATTACTCTTAAATGGGTTACGCAGTAGCTTTATTGCGTGTCCCCTAGTCTTTCTACTTTTTGATGGAGTAAGCAACCTTTCTACGTTTACCTGTTCTACTCCATTCATTAATTTATAGACCTCTATCATATCTCCCCTGAGCCGTCTCTTTTTCAGGTAGAAGAACCCTAACCTTTTAAGCCTTTCCTCATAAGGGTATCCTTCCATCCCCTTTATCATTTTGGTGGCTCTTCTCTATATCTTTTCTAATTCTGATATATCCTTTTTAAGATATGGCGACCAGAATTGCACACAATATTCAAGCTGCAGTCGAACCATGGAACAATACAGAGGCATTATAATATCCTTGGTTTTATTTTCCATTCCTTTCTTTATGATTCCTGGCGTTCTATTTGCTTTCTTGGCTGCCGCTACACACTGGGTGGAGGATTTCAATATATTATCCATGATGACGTCTAAATCCTTTTTCTGGGTGGTGGTTCCTAATATGGAATCTTGCATCATGTAATTGTAGTTTGGGTTGTTCTTTCCGAGGTGCATAAATTTGCACATGTCCACATTAAATTTCATGTGCCATTTGGACGTCCAGTCTTCCAGTTTATCAAGGTCCTCTTGCAATTTTTCATAATCCTCTTGTGTTTTAACAACTTTGAATAATTTTGTATCGTCTGCAAATTTGATCACCTCGCTTGTTATTCCTATTTCCTGGTCATTTATGAATATGTTAAAAAGCAGCGGACCCAGCACAGATCCCTGGGGTATTCCACTATTCACCTTTGTCCACTGAGAAAATTGTAACTAATAAATGAAATACTCTGCATTCAATCTAGAAAGTATGCTGTATTCTCTTTCGGACTTGAAACAATGTATTTCCCAAACTTGAAACAGTGTTACCAAATGACTACAGTGTTGTTTACTCAAATTTAGTGGCAACGAAAAGGTCTCAGAATCATGGGCTGCCACTAACTGACGCTATCACGCTAAGTGGTATAACTGCCCCACATACATCAACAACCTTAAAAATTACCGCCACTTGTTTTTCTATTTTTTTTAGCATTTTTGAGTATTTTGGAGACTTAGAAACTGTAGTGCTTAACTTCTAGAAGTTCAAATGCGGACTTCCATATTTCAACTGGAAAAGACTTATCACTTAACTTTTGGAAATCCAGCCGAGAACTTTCATAATCCCGACGCTGTCAGGCGTGCTCAATCGAAGCGTTTCACCCTGGTGGTTTCTTCAGGGGAAAATCATATAAGCACTGCGAACAAAACAAGTGCATATAATACAACTTTCATATCAACTGTTAAATCTTAAAAGTTGAGGAATAAGGAGAGAAGACTTCATACCTGCAAACTTATCAGATAATTTACCTCACAATCTTGCTACCGCCATCTGTGTCTAATGCTACAAAAACGCCGCGCATGCGGAATAGTTTAAATAGACTCCAGACTTCCTGCCATCTGGCGGATATTGTGCTTTAAAAACAAGCTTCCCATTCAATGCGCATGTTTAATCCTTGTGGGGTCACAGTTTGTAATGTATGTATCCAACGTTGTTCACAATAGAGTAGAGCTTGTTCACGCGTTTTACCAAACCTGGATGTCATTAACGGTTCTAGACAAAAACATTTAAGATCTTCATAAGTATGATGAAAATTTAAACAATGATCAACAATAGGCGCTTCTCGTCTACGGCACTTTAGCTTACTTTTATGTTCATTCATCCGAACTTGGAAAGACCGTATAGTCTTTCCAACATACAGCAAATCGCATGGGCAATGTATACAATAAACCACATGAGTGGAAAAACAGGAAGTTGAACTGTGGAGCTTATACGTTCGGTCTTTATGGCTAAACTCTGATAGCTCCTGAGTAATCATGCAGATATTACAGGTCCCGCATTTTTTGTGTCCAACTGTTACTGTAGTTTCGTCAGACATATCAGATCTTAAACAGCTGGGCTTAATAATTCTTTAAAATTTCTTTGTCTCTTCCAGACACACCTGACCTTATAGTTCTCAAGACCCATAGTGCTGTGTAGAACATTCATATGCGTTTGACACTGCGCTTAAGACAAGAGCTGAACGGGGTAAAACTTGTAACTAAATTGACTTGCTGGAAAGTGTTCTGTGACTCGATTCTCTCTGAGGAATGCAGTAATAAATCACGATTGGTGTACAGGGCCCGTTTATAGGCTTTATCCACCACCTTATGTGGATAACCACGTTGATAAAATTGGTCCTTTAAACTTTGAGACTGAACCTTAAAATCTCGAGTATCTGAACAGTTACGCCGATAACGGATAAACTGGGACAGAGGTAAACTATCCTTTAATTGTAAAGGATGTGCACTGTTGTAATGTAATGTTGCATTTTTGTTGGTAGTCTTTCGAAAAACTGAAGTGTTCCATCCCGTCCTAGATCTTTTAACCAAAACGTCCAAAAAAGTAATCTGCTCCGTGTGAGAATTTAACATAAATTTGATGTTCGTGTCCCTATTATTCAGCCAGTCATGGAATTGAATCAAGTTTGCCATTGACCCTTGCCACAAAACAAAAATATCATCTATATGTCGCCGCCATAGCTTAACAGATGCTTTGTATGGGGAGTCAATGAGCCATTTCCGCTCAAACTGTTGCATATATAGATTTGCAATGGACGGAGCACATGTGGTTCCCATTGCTACTTCAGACAATTGATGGTAAATAAAATCTTCAAAAATGAAAAAATTATTATTTAATGTTATGGCTGTGAGGTCTGATAGCAAATTAAGCTGTTGTTCAGAAAGATCACCCCGATCATAAAGTGCCGCCATGACCACAGAATGTGCTTGTGTTTGAGGAATGACAGTATACAAGGATACTACATCCAAAGTTACCAAGATAACTTCCGATTCCATTGCTAATTGTACATTATCTTGTAAAATCCGCAAAAAATGGGTGGTATCTTTTATGTAGGAAGGTATAGAAGTCATCATAGGCCTTAAAAAAAGAATCTAAAAAGACCGATAATGGCTCCAACAATGAACCTCGGGTGGACACTATAGGTCTTCCAGGAGGATTATGAATGTCCTTATGTATTTTAGGAACAAGATAGAACTTCACAATGATGGGATCAGACGGATTCAAAAAGCTCCATTCTTTTTTGGAAATAAGCTTTGCCTCTAATGCTTGTGTGGTGACATTCTTGATTTGTTGTTGGAGTTTATACTGAGAAAATTGGCCATTTAGCCCTACCCTCTGCTTTCTATCTTTTAACTAGTTCCTGATCCACAATAGCACACTAAATCCAATCCCATGACTTTTTAATTTCGCCAAGAGTCTCTCATGAAGGACCTTGTCAAAGGCTTTCTGAAAATGCAGATACACTATATCGACTGGCTCCCTTTTGTGTCTGCTTGTTTATTCATACCTTCAAAAAAATAGTAGTAGGAGTGCCCAAGAGATCAGGGTTCGATTCCCACTTGCAGACCTTTGGGCAAGTCACTTTACCCTCCATTGCCTCAGAGGAAAAGGCCTGGCAAGCTGCTTCCAGTCATACTTTGCCAGGGGATGCTGGGTCACCAGGAGTCAGCATTGACTTGATGGCACTTAAAATAAAAAAAGTAGTAGAAGTGCACTAGTCTTGGCTTTACTCAAAGCATACATTGGTTTATCATTTTGATTTTCCTAAGAAATGCAGGGGTTATATATCCATGTATACCATAGGATGAAACCAGGGCTGGATTTGGTTCTATTTTATGACCTGGAGTCATATGGTAGTTAAATACAAAGACAAAGGAAAATAAGGTGATGTCTTTTTATTGGACTAGCTTTTGAAGGTGAAACCCTTCTTCAGGTTATTTTCTTTTTTGTCTTTTTATTTAACTACCATTAAAGTGGTCTAATACAGCTATCATACTGCTTTATCCAAGCTGGAGTCATATGGCAGCCTTAATCAGGTTGCAAGTTTTTTTTTATAGATGTCTTTCTTATTCTAAGCCAGCAATGAGGTATGCAGCAGAATTCACAGGTTCATAGGAATCTGACAAGAGCTGCAATGTAAGTGCTTCTGCGATCGCCTATGTGAGGCTGAGACCATCAACTCCGTTTATGTAAACTGTTTGAGGTGGGAAGTGAACTAGTGACCTAAAGATGAAATAACCTGTAATGCTCTGATCATTTCCCTGATCCATGCAGTCTCTACTGAGTGAGGTCTAGAAGAGTTTATTCTTGTTTCTCCCAGAATTTCGAAGAAGAACACATTTGTTTTGACTTCTGAGATAGAACATTTTATTTTCATTGTTGTGGAAAAGTTGCTCATTGCTACATAAAAAAATATCTAGCTGAGTCATCTGCTCTTGCTTTGAGGTATGAAGTGCCTACGTCCACCCACAGTGTGCTCTGAGAGGGTGAAGAAACAAACATATAAAAAACAGAACAGTGAGAATTGAGAGATTTAAAATGTCTGTCAAAAAGAAGGCTATATCAGGCATGGATGCCATATGGAAAACCTTGACCTCAACGTTGTGCAAAAAGTCTGAAGTGTGCCTATCTAAAGTATCAAAGTTGGCATTAACACCACAAGACCACACAATGCAGCAGCATCTATAACAAAAGCCACTCTTTCCCATGCTTCTCATAGTCATCAGGGTTTGCAATGAACAGGCTTCTTGTAATTTAGACTGCAGCAGACAGCCAGTAGCTGTACTGGACCTGGAGAAAATCTGAGTCTTTATAAGTCAAGATATCTTTTTAACTTGTCTTTTGAAACATATCGTAGTACATCAGCTTGTGAAAGCTCCTTCTTAGGCATTCAAAGAGGTCTGGATAAACTATGTAGGAGCCATCTTATTTAATGATTCTTTAAAGATATCACAGCCTACAAGATTCCAGTTTTCATGTCTGTATATAGAAAAACACTTTCACTTTTCCATTTTCTTTGTAAGGGGGGAGGAGGGGAGGGTCCTAGAGGAGTCTCTTTTAGTGATGTTTGTGTCTCCATAATGACGTAGAATAATAATAGAAACTTGATGGCAGATAAAGATCATATGGCCTATCCAGTCTACTGCCCTTTGATACCAATTACTGCAGTCCTTTGTTTTTCCCCTTTAGAGATCTTCTGTGTCTGTCCCATGCTTTCTTGAATTCAGATACTGTCCTCTTCTCTACTACCTCCATTGGGAGACTATTCCACACATCTACCGCTCTTTACCATAAAAAACTATTTCCACATACTACTTCCGAGTCTGTCCCTCTTCACCTTCATCCTGAAAAAAGGTCTTTGAAAGTAGTCAAACACATTCAGCAGGAGGTGCCTGAAGGTTTTGGAAACTGATAAAACTCAAAGTGCAGAAATTACTGTGCATCTCTTCTGAAGGAGTCCAGGACTCAAGGTCGGAGCTCCTGAAGCTACAAGAGAGGGGGTGACACGGCCAGAGAGGCTGTAAGCAAAAAGCTTAGACAGATTTATTTGGAGAGGAAACCTACAGTTGTGGTCATCATTAATGGCACTCTTGCATTTTAGATATGATGTGTACAATATGTTGAGAAATAATTGGAAAGATTCCAACTGTATGTTGTCATAATATTTTAATAGTATGTTCAAAGGTATACAACAGCAAAAAAGATGTCTGTGCAACTTAGACCTAATGGCACCCTTCACTAATATTTGGTTGCTCATCCCTTGGCAGGGATGACAGCCTCCAAACATTTCTTATAGCTACTTATAAGTTTCATACATCTGTCTGCTGGTATATTTCTTCCACTCTTCAACTGCAGTTTGTTCTAGCTCATGAATGTTTTCAGGATTCTTTCTTCCAGTGGCAGATTTCAGCTGTTTCCAAAGGTTCTCGATTGGATTGAGATCAGAACTCATTGCTGGCCAGTTTAAAACAGTCCATTTGTTCCTTTTTAACCATTCTTTTGTACCTTTGGGTGTATATTTTGGGTCATTATCCTGCTGGAGAACCCAGGACCTTTGGCCCAGACCTAACTTTCTGATGGTAGTACATTTCTTTCCAAAATATCCCAGAATACCTTGGTAGTCCTCTGACTTCATGATTCCTTTAACACATTCCAGGCCTCCAGTTCCTGAGGCAGCAAAACAGCCCCACAACATTATGGATCCTCCATCATATTTAACTGTAGGTAGGGTAGATAAATTGGAAGACTGGGTATCCGAATGGCAGATGAAGATTAATGTGGACAAGTGCAAAGTTATGCACCTAGGAAAGAACAACCCGAACTATGGTTACACGATGCAAGGTTCGACATTAGGAACCACCACCCAGGAAAACGATTTAGGCAGCATCATGGATAACATGTTGAAACCCTCTGCCCAGTGTGCAGCGGCAGCCAAGAGAGCAAATAGAATGCTAGAAATCATGAGGAAAGGAATGGAGAACAAAATCAAGGATATTATAATGCCTCTGTATCGTTCCATGGTTCGACTGCAGCTTGAATATTGTGTGCAGTTCTGGTCACCATATCTTATGTGCAGTTCTGGTCACCATGTTCTTATGCCCTGATTCTGGCCCACTGCATGCAGTGCTCCCTCCCCCTCTAACCCAAAATTCTCCTGCATGGAGCCAGATGCCATGGCACCATGCAGGTGCCCCACTGCCCAAACCTCAGATGGGCCTATCAAGGCTGGGATTGGGCGGCGGGGAACCTCATGGTGCCCCTCACTTCTCTGGGGGTGTCCACCAGTGCCACTGTCTGAGCGTGGGGTGACTTATTCCACCTTTGAGGTGGAATAAGTTACCCGGCCATCGCTGCCTCCCCGGGTGTACAGGGCTGTGACCAGAATCAGCCCTGCATGTCCGGGGTTAGGGTCCTTCCTTAGGCCCACCCTTGCTCCAAACCAGACATTCCTTAGCGTCCCTCTAGTCCAGTCCCGGAAAGATAGAGTTGTCAACCTCCACCAAGTTGTCAACCTCCACCAGCAGCTTTGGAGACTGAAAGATGTCATCGTCGTGATGTCACTGGTACAAATAGGCTCGCTCCGCCCCCTTTCATCAGTACTTTCAGTCTCCAAGCAGCTTGGAGGTTCTGAGCCCAGGACTGGGCTCAGAGGGACAAATAAGCAGAGCTTAATTTTTTTCTTTAGTTCATTCTTTGTTTTAAATTTAGATTTTCTTGCTTGATTAGGTGCCTGCTGCTGCTACAGAGATCTGTTCTGCTGAGGCTGTTTCTCTTTTCTCTGCTCCCTAACCCTCCCCCCCCCTCCTCCCCTCACTGCCCCAGCACTGAAACGAGCATTGCAGTAGCACAGGAGTGTGCCTGCCTCTGCCTCCGCCTCCCTGTTCCCGAACCCACTTGGAAGGGTGAGGAGCAGGTAGAAGGCTATAGAGACTCACAGCAGCAGGCAGTGGTTATTACCACAGGATTTAAAGTCTCTCCAGGAGCTGATGCCGCTTTGAAGGCTGTGCTCCTGAGGGGTCCAGCGCTGCCCTTCTTCTCTCTCTCCCGAGGTCTGGTGAGTACTCTGGACTTTGGGGTTTACCTGGGGAAGGTATTTGGGGGTTAGGTGAGGTTTTTTGGCAGCTCCTTAGGAGTCAGGGAGGCCTAGCCGCGTGATTTTTCACGCCGAAAACGTTGCGGCGGCCATTTTGAATTTTAAATTTTTCGATTTTCAAAGTTAATTTTTTCGGGTTTAGAAGCTTCGTTTTGAAAAACAGTGGTTAGGGGGCAGCTAGTTACATCTTGCTTGATTGATCACTGCCAAAAAGTAAAAAAAAAACAAAAAACAAAAAAAAAACGCGTTTAAATTAGAGCTTCTCTTGTAGCTGTGCAAGGCTCTGTGCAAGGCTCTTTTACTGGCATTGAAGCGCTGTTACTTACCATGCCTGCCAAACCACGCTGCCTAGTCTGTGGGGTGCGGCGTGGGGAGCTTTTGGATACTGGCGTTTGCAAAGCATGCTCTTTAGAGGCCATGGGCATGGAGGAGTCCTTGGGGGAAGGTTCTCAGGACCACGCGACGGCTTCTCAGGATGGCAGGGGTTCTGACCCTCCTTCCTTGCCTGCTTCGGAACCGGTAGCGGGTCCATCCTCCGCTTCCAGTGTTCCCTTGGTGCCAGAAGGGTCCCAGGGCTCTGGGATTCCAGGTCTCCCTTCCGAATTCCTCTCCTTGATGCAGAAGGCGTTTGCCTTGCTGCAGATGGACAGGGGGGTTCGGTCTCCCGGTCCTTCTAGCAGGAAACGGAGTCGGGCTGCCAGTCTTCAGGAAGGGGAGATGGCGCTACCCATAAGGCGACGGGACGATTTGGACCCGCAGTCGCCTGCCCATCTAGAGGGGGACCTGGAGATGCCGGACCTTGATGAGGAGGTCTCGGACGAAGACTTGGTAGATGGTGATTTGTTAGAGGAGGAGCAACAGAGCAGGGGGGTCCGTGTTTTTCAGCGAGAGGAGCTTCCTGCTTTGATTTCCGAGACCCTAAAAGTTTTAAATATGCCCATGGGGTCCGCTCCCTCAGAAGAGGCGTTGGAGGATCCGCTGTTGCAGGCTGTGCGCACCTCGCAGCGGGTGTTCCCTATCCATAGAGTCTTTCGGAATAGGATTCAGGAGGAATGGGACGCGCCGGAGTCGGCGTTGCGGGGGACCAGGGCTTTGGACCGCTTGTACCCGCTCTCGGAACAGGATAATTTGATTTTTCGGTCTCCAAAGGTTGATGCCGCGGTGGCGGCTGTCACGAAGAAGACCACCATTCCGGTGGAAGGAGCGGCAGCATTGAAGGATGGCCAGGATAGGAGGTTGGATACCTTGCTGAAGCAGGTGTTCGACATGAGTGCCCTTTCCCTGTAGGGCCTCCATAGCGGGGGCGTGGGTGGCGAGAGGCTGCTTACGCTGGTCTCAACGTCTTCAGGGCTCCCGCTCAGACGACCAGATGGCAGATACGTCTCGGCTGGAGTCTGGCACGGTGTACCTATCCGATGTTCATTATGATCTAATTCGTGGCCTAGCTAAATGTATGGCTTTGGTAGTCGCAGCTCGCCGTTCTTTGTGGCTCCGAAACTGGTCGGCGGATAGTTCGTCCAAAGCTCGGCTCAGTAAGCTTCCCTTCCGGGGCAAGCTCCTCTTTGGAGAGGATCTTGAGAAGTTGGTTAAGGACCTCGGGGAGTCCAAAGGGGGACGTCTCCCTGAGGATAGACCGAAACAGACTCGAGGAGGATCGGCATCTAGAGGCCTCTCGAGGGATTTTCGTAAGTTTCGCACATCTCGCTTTCAACAATCGCAGCGGAGCAGGTTTCCAGCGCGGAGTCAGTCCTTTCGAGGGTTTCGGGGGGCAAGCAGGGGTTTTGGTCCCTACCAGTCTTCCGGTGCGAACAAGATATCACAATGAGATGAGGCGGGCCCAGGTAGTGGAGGTGCCCGTGGGAGGCAGGTTGCGGGAGTTCTACCCTGCCTGGGTCCAGATTACATCAGACCGGTGGGTCTTAGAAGTCATTCGGGTAGGCTATGCCCTGGAGTTTCAGCGTCCAGTGCGAGATTCCTTTGTTCTTTCCCCCTGCAAGGCGCCTCGGAAGCGCCGAGCGGTTGCGGACACCTTGGGCCGTCTCCAACGACTCGGGGCAGTCGTACCCGTTCCGATCGACCAGTGCGGCGCAGGACGATACTCCATTTATTTCGTGGTCCCCAAAAAGGGAGATACGTTTCGGCCAATTCTCGATCTCAAGAGGGTGAATCGTTGTCTCCGAGTGTCCCACTTCCGCATGGAGACCTTGCGCTCCGTCATTGCGGCCGTTCGCGCGGGCGAATTTCTTACGTCCTTGGATCTGACGGAGGCTTATCTTCACATTCCCGTGTGGAGGGAGCATCAACGTTTTCTGCGATTTGCGGTACCGATGGGACACTTTCAGTTCCGGGCGTTGCCTTTTGGTCTGGCGACGGCTCCTCGGACATTCACAAAGATTATGGTAGTTGTAGCGGCCGTGCTGCGCAGAGAAGGGATCCTGGTGCACCCGTACCTGGACGACTGGTTGATTTGGGCAAAGTCCAGGGAGGAAAGCGTGGTGGCCACCACTCGTGTGGTGGAGTTCTTGGAGAGCCTCGGTTGGGTAGTGAACGAGGCGAAGAGTCAGCTGTCCCCCTCGCAGAGCCTGGAGTACCTGGGGACGCGCTTCGAGACTCGACAAGGACGGGTCTTTCTTCCCAGCTCAGGGGCGCAGGCCTTGCGCGACCTGGTGCGTCGGTTTCTGGGGCTTCGGGCGCCGACAGCTTGGCAGTACCTGCAGTTACTGGGGACCATGGCGGCTACAATAGACTTAGTGTTGTGGGCCAGAGCTCATATGCGGCCTTTGCAGAGTGCTCTCCTCAGGCGCTGGTCTCATCAGAGGGATGCGTTGTCGCAGTGTCTGCCCTGTCCGGCGGCGGTGAAGGGCAGCCTTCTTTGGTGGTTGCATCCCAAGAGCCTGACGCAGGGCGTCCCCCTGGAGCCTCCGTGCTGGCGGTTGCTCACGACGGATGCGAGTCTCGCGGGATGGGGGGCTCATCTCGAAGGCTCGTTTGCGCAAGGAACCTGGGCAAAGGAGGAACAACTATGGTCCATAAACCATCTGGAAATGCGCGCAGTCTTTCAGGCTCTGCTGGCTTTTCAGCAGAAACTGCGGCAAGCGGCGGTTCGCGTGCTATCGGACAACGCGACCACGGTGGCGTATATAAATCGGCAAGGCGGCACGGGCAGTGCGGCCCTAGAGGAAGAGGCGAGTGTGCTGCTGGCTTGGGCGGAACGGAATTTGCAGGCCCTGTCGGCTCAGCACGTCGCCGGAGTCGCCAACGTCGCGGCGGATTATCTGAGTCGGTGCCGCGTGGAGCCGGGGGAGTGGGCTCTGCGCCTGGACGTTTTCGAGATGATTGTGCGTTGTTGGGGGCTTCCGGTGATGGATCTCATGGCGACCTTGCGGTCGGTCAAGGTGGAGAGATTCTTCAGCAGGCGGAAAGAGTGGCTGGCGGAGGGCCTGGATGCCTTGGCGCAGCAGTGGCCGGTGGAGGGTCTGCTGTATGTCTTCCCTCCCTGGGCGCTAATTGGCATGGTGGTTCAGCGCATCGAGCGGCACAAGGGCCAGGTGGTCCTGATAGCGCCCGATTGGCCGAGGAGACCATGGTATGCAGACTTGGTTCGTCTGTTGGTCGACGTTCCGTGGAGGTTGCCTCTTCGGGAGGACCTGTTGCTTCAGGGTCCCTTGCGCATGCCTCAGGTGGGTCGGTTCTCGCTTACGGCTTGGCTCTTGAGCGGGCGCGGTTGACGGCCCGCGGTTACTCGGCGGCGGTTATAGACACTCCTGCGGTCGCGTCGGAGGTCGACTTCCCTGGCTTATATCCGAGTTTGGCGTGTCTTTGAGAGCTGGTGTTCCGATCTCTCTCTCAACCCCTTACGAGCTTCGGTGTCCAATGTTCTTTCCTTTTTGCATGCTGGATTGGATAAGGGCCTTTCGGCCAGCTCCTTGCGGGTGCAGTTGGCGGCTCTCTCCTGTTTTCGGGGAAAGATTCAAGGTCAGGTGATCGCAGCGCATGGCGATATTCGTCGGTTCTTGCGAGCGGTGTTGTTGCTCAGACCGCCAAGGCGGACTGTTCTTCCTCCGTGGGATCTTAATTTGGTCCTGAACGTCTTGGTTGGGGAACCCTTCGAGCCATTAGGACGGGCTTCACTCAAGGATTTTACGCTCAAGACGGTGTTTCTCGTGGCGATATGTTCGGCCAGGAGTATTTCCGAGCTGCAGGCACTCTCTTGCCGGGAGCCTTTTTTGACTTTCTCTGCGGACAAGGTGGTCTTGCGTACAGTACCCGCCTTTTTGCCAAAGGTGGTGTCCGCTTTTCATGTTGATCAAGTGGTGTCGCTCCCGGTGTTTTCCGCAGAGCAGGGAGCTCACGCAGGTGGACGTTTGCACCGGTTGGATGTGCGGAGAGTGCTCAAGAAGTATCTTGGTCGTACGGCGTCATTTCGGAAGTCGGACAGGCTTTTTGTCGCATTCGGAGGCCCGCGGAAGGGCGAGGCGGCGGCAAAGTCTTCCATTTCTCGGTGGCTGAAGGAGGCGATTGCTTCGGCCTACATTTTGAGAGGCAGAGCGGTGCCGGTAGGGTTGCGTGCGCATTCCACGAGA
Organism: Ichthyophis bannanicus; assembly: GCA_033557465.1. Classification (NCBI taxonomy): domain Eukaryota; kingdom Metazoa; phylum Chordata; class Amphibia; order Gymnophiona; family Ichthyophiidae; genus Ichthyophis; species Ichthyophis bannanicus. The sequence continues at coordinate 56,947,997 of CM066047.1, read as the reverse complement.
GCGCAGGCAGCCTCGTGGGCGGAAGTTAGCCTAGTGCCGGCGGCGGATATTTGTAGGGCGGCGACCTGGTCCTCGTTACATTCTTTTGCTCGGCATTATCGCTTGGATGTGCAGGCACGCAGGGATAGTTGTTTTGGATCAGCCGTCCTTCAGGCTGGGATCTCAGGCCCCTCCCGTTGAGATTTACTGCTTTGTTACATCCTCTATCTTTCCGGGACTGGACTAGAGGGACGCTAAGGAAGAGTAAATTAGACTTACCTGCTAATTGTTGTTCCTTAAGGAACTCTAGTCCAGTCCCGGATCCCTCCCGTTCAGTGGGTGTTATCCACAGGCGGGGGAGAGTGAGATTGACAGCTGGTGAACCCGTGCAGTTTTCAAAAACAACAACAAAAAAAAAAAACGGAAAGAAGAAAACAACCAAACGGAACACTTGGTCCCGTGAATATATTTCCGTACCCACTACACTTTCAGGGCGCTCTGGGGGTGGTGTGGGCGGCAGGCGGCTGGGGCGCGGAGGAACCGGGCTTCCGCCCTTCCGTTCCACGTCCGTTATAGGGCGCGCCCTGGCTCTATCCTTTTCTTAGAGATATATCTCTATCTGTACATAATTGTTTTGTATAGGTTTTTGAAATAACTACTTATTTGTTGCTCTGCTGAGTCTGCTTTGTCAATAGGTGCTGGTGAAAGGGGGCAGAGCGAGCCTATTTGTACCAGTGACATCACGACGATGACATCTTTCAGTCTCCAAAGCTGCTGGTGGAGGTTGACAACTTGGTGGAGGTTGACAACTCTATCTTTCCGGGACTGGACTAGAGTTCCTTAAGGAACAACAATTAGCAGGTAAGTCTAATTTACTCTTCATCCCCACTATTCGCAGGGCAGAATAACCCCCATAACTTGTAGGAAGTATACCTTCTGTGCACTGTTCCCTCTAAGCTGTGCGCGTGTGCACGCGCACACACCTCGCCGAGCGAGCGCACATACTTTACAACAGAGCGCACAAAAATTACAGCTCTGATTCTGATAGAAAACAACACAGACGTCTTAAAATTTAAAAGTTATGATTGTAATTACTAGAAATTTCCCGCTTCATTTAGTATTCATCTATTTTCATTTAATTTGATTAAAATCAATGTGGTGTACATACTGTATTCTGACGTGTAGTCAAATTTTAAAGTATATAACTCCGAGTGTCGTTATGTGGCGCACAAAAATTTAACCTTCCTTCAAAAGCTGCACACAGCTGATATTTTATGCGCACACAGCCTACAGAAAATTAGAGGGAACATTTCTTCTGTGGTCAGTTTATTGCAGTTCACCAAGTCCCTCTGTAAACTATCTTCATTTTGGAAAATACTTACTAGAACGAATGAATCTTTTTTTTCTGCCATCCCAAAGGTGTGTCCCAAGCTCCAGGAACCTTGAAGCAAGTCTGGCCCCATCCTACAAGAAAGACTCCAGGGAGCCCCACGAGTTATGTGATGGCCCATCAGCTTCCTGATTTGCCCCTTTGTACACCAACAATTTGGAGGAGTGATGACATCTGTTCATTCAAGGTAGTTGGGAGGGGATTCAATTTCATTTTATTTCTGACATTTTACTGCATGTTAACATGACAGACCAAAAACAAAATAACATTGGGTTGTTTTTTTTGTGTCATTTGGAAAATGACATAAAATCAGTGTTATTTCCCTGTCATATTGAAATGTCAGTACGTCCCTGTTATATTGCTTAAGCTTAAAATGACTGAGTGACTTCGCTGTACAGAACTATGTACTGTATGGTAGTTTCTGTTTAGAGAGTCTCTAAGTTTTATTCTTGGGAAGGAGGATGTAACTTCTTTGGGGAGGGAGGGGTCAGGCAAAAAATTGAAGGGTTTTTCAAGGCTTTAGGGTATGGATAATATGATCGACTCAAAATGCTTCTTAAATTCTTCTCAGGCACACTGCACCTATAACACTCATTAAGCAACACCATGGGTGATGGCTCTTTGCCACATACCCTGCACCCTCCCTAGTATAGAATTCAGCACTATTGGTTTATTCATTGTCTTTTTGGAGAAATTTACCCAAGGCATTAGAAATCTAGTACTCCAGCAGATGAGACTCTGACAAATAGTGACACAGCCTTACAGCTGCACGATCCTGGCTGGCTTAGTTGAACATCTGTATGTTTTATAATCCAATCTTAAAAAACTCACAATGAATACTGAAGATTGACGGTGTGTACTTGCATCCACATCAAGTGTACATTTGGGTTTACCACTATAATACATACAATCATCTTTCTTGTCAATTGATTTTATGTAATTAACATTTGCACAGAATGGATACTTCATTTTTCTGGGCTGCGTACTTTGCGCTCCTTGTTGACTGTGAAGATTCTGCTTTCTACATTGCTAGATATATTGATTTGTTGAAAGCACAATTCTCAAGGAAACATCAACATTCCCCGCTCTCAAAACTGGTTCTTTCTCGCATTCTGTAATAGAGTGCATCTATCGACCTTGTATTCAATGTCAGTAAGCAGCTGTATTATGAAGTAGCTGTTACATAACTCTTTCCCCGATGCGACAAATGTAACCTCCAGAGCTAGACTTTGTTCTAGTTTCTATCCTGCAGCTATTTCGCATGATATTTGGTAGGTATTCACAGTTAAAGTGACCTTCTTCTGATGCATGTAATAAATGATCATTAGCCATAAAGAACAGCAGTTGTGGAACATTGGATGAGCCAAGGGCCAGCTCTGAGCTCCAGGTAGGAGGAGATGTCTCTTGCTTTATGTCACTGTGCCTGCACTTCAAGAAGAAATACGGATTTTGTATAGGGTAATCAGGGCAGCAGAACTAAACTATCATTGCTACACTGATGATGCACACATTTGTTTCCCAGTAATGGGTGATGGTTTGGCAGATTTAGAAATGCTTATGACTGAGTTGAATACAGCAGCTTTGTGACTGTTTGAGAATAAGTTGAAATTGAATGTTGATAAGTCTGAGTCTGCCACTTCTATAGGGTCTGTCTCATCTGATGCTCTTTGTGGCCTTGGGTGTGACTTAACCCTCCATGGGCTCAGGTACAAATATAAATTGTAAGCCCAGGACATGGAAATACCTACTGTACTTGAATGCAACTCACCTTGAACTATACTGGAAAGGTGTAAGCTATATAATAAATAAAAATGATTCAGACAATTACTCTGTTCATAACATAGGTTTTCAGCTGGAGTAGGGGGCTTGCCTTAGGTGATCAGATCTCTTTTGTGGCAAGGATCTGTTTCTGGCTGATACACCAGATTCTGCTTTATTTGTGATCAGATTGTTTAGCTTCAGTAATACAGGCCTTGGTTATAGAAACATGACAGCAGAAAAAGACTGCATGACCTATCTAGTCTGCCCTTCTGTATCAACTACAGTAGTCCCCTTTTTTTCCTTTAGAGATCTGTGTTTGTCCCATGCTTTTTTGAAGTCAGATACTGTCCTCATCTCTACCACCAGTCCAAAACGTGATATTGTGGAAAGACAGAGCTTTTATTGACCCATTGACAACTCAACACAGGCCGTGTTTTGTTACCCTTCGTCAGGGGTTTGTCTGGCATACGCTAAAAACATGAATAAAAAAATACTTAAAACATAAAAAGAACAGATCGCTCAAAACACATAAGAACACAATCAAACAAATGAGTGATATAAACATCAAATAAAAATATCAATTAAAAATAACAATAAAAATTTTAATAAAAATAAAACTATACTGAAATGTTCTTAAGTATAAACATCGGTTTCAGTGCCAAGTGAATATTTACTATGGTGTATGTTTTCAATGAAGGTTCGATGACAGATTTATCTAGCTCCATCCAATATTAATTATAAGATAATATACGAGTATAAGACAGTACTTGGTTCCCTTTAGTTTTTATAAACTTAAACGCATGGTTTTGCACAACCTTTGGTATATGTGCCACATTTGGCATGAAGTAACAATGTTCTCTCCCCGCTGACTCACTCCTGCTACCTCCTCCCCCCACCTTTTTATCCTCACTATAGAGTACATCATGGTTTATAGTTTGTTCCCTCCACTTTCTATGTTTTTTTGACTCACATAGTTATCTTTTTAATGATTTTTGTATTTATATGTTTTATATTAACTGTTATTTTAACTTATTGATTTACATTTCTTATAGAGTGTACAGATTTCTAATCGGTTATAACAGTATGGTACAAGACCTTTGGGTTTAACGTTTTCTAAACATGTATTTATGTTTTATGTGTCACATCTTTTAGAGTCTCATGTTTTTACACATATAGATATTTTAGTATTTTATATAATAATTTTATACTTAAGAACATTTCAGTATAGTTGTTTTATTTTTATTTTAAAAATTTTTATTTTTAATTGGTTTTTATTTATATTTTGATTTGATGATTATATCACTCATTTGTTTGATTGTGTTCTTATGTGTTTTGAGTGATCTGTTCTTTTTATGTTTTAAGTAATTTTTTATTCGTGTTTTTAGCATATGCCAGACAAACCCCTGTCGAAGGGTAACGAAAAACAGCCTGTGTCGGGTTGTCAATGGGTCAATAAAAGCTCTGTCTTTCCACAGTATCACGTTTTGGACTGGTTTCTGTAATCTACGTGATATCTGCTTCTGTTGTGTTGTACCCTCATCTCTACCACCTCCACTGGGAGACTAATCCATGCATCTACCACTCTTTCCATAAAGAAATATTTCCTCATATTACTCCTGAGTCTATCCCCTTTCACGCTCATGCTATGTCCCCTGAAGCAGAGTTTGCTCTGAATCAAAAGAGGTTCTCCTTTTATGCATTTATGTCATGGAGGTATTTAAACATCTCTATCCATATTTCCTCTATCCTGCCTTTTCTCCAATATGTACATATTAAGATCTTTAAGTCTGTCTTCATATGCTGTATAACGAAGACCACTAACCATTTTAGTAACCACCCTCTGCACCATCTCCGTCCTGTTTATATCCTTTTGAAGATGTGGTCTCCAGAATTGCACACCATACTCCAAATGAGGTTCCACCAGAGACTTCGTTGATACAGAAGGGCAGACTAGATAGGCCATGCGGTCTTTTTCTGCTGTCATGTTTCTATAACCTATCACCTCCTTTTCTCTGCTGGCCATTCCTCTCCCTATACACCCAAGCATCCTTCTGGCTTTCGTCATCGCCTTTTCTACCTGTTTAGCTGCTTTAAGATCATCAGAAACAATCACATCTAGGTCCCGCTCTTCTTTCATGGACAGAAGTACTTCACCCCCTACACTGTACCACTCCCTTGGATTTTTGTGGCCCAAATTCATGACCCTGCGCTTTTTAGCATTAAAGCTAAATTCTTGACCATTCTTCAAGTTTCGCTAGATCCCCCCTCATATTATTTTCTTCTCATTTGCTTGTCTACTCTATTGAAGATTTTGGTATCATCCACAAAGAGGCAAATCTTACCCGACAACCCTTTTGCAATATCACTAACAAAGATTTTAAAAAGAATCGGACCGAGCCCTGTGGCACACCACTGGTAACCTTCTCCTCGGAGTGTGCTCCATTTACCTGTACCCTTTGACTGGCTTAGAAATTGGTTGAGTGGGAGGTGACAGTCACTTTAGGGTCCATGCCTAGGGTGCTCAGTTTGTTTGTAAGTGGTCTGTGAGGAATGGTGTCAAAGCCTTTACTGAAATCTAAGTACACCACATTTAGGGTTCTTCCTCGGTCCAACTCCCTGATCACACAGTCAAAGAAATCAATCAGATTTGTCTGACAAGACCTGCCTCTGGTAAATCCATGCTGTCTCACATCCTGCGATCCACTGGGCTCACTATTCTCTCTTTTAGCAATAATTTACTCACCACACCAGTTAGAGTAACTGGCCTGTAGTTTTCAATATCATCCTTACTTCCGCTTTTGAGTAAAGGGACCACATATGCCTTTTTCCAGTCCTCTGGGACTACTCCAGACTCCAGATAAACATTGAAAAGATTAGTCAGTGGAGCTGCTAGAACGTCCCCAAGTTTCTTCAGTATTGTAGGATATATTCCATCTGGTCCCATCGCTTTGCCTACTTTTAGTTTAGCTAGCTCCTCACAAACACATTCTTCTGCAAATCATCTAAGACCCCTGTCACTTCTGTTCCTATTTGAGAGTGTTTTCTGAGGTCCTGCTCAAGGGAGCTTTGGAGGGGCAGCCTTGAGCTGTGTGGACTGTACTCCACCCCCCCTTCCTATGGGATCTACTCCAACTGGCTCTACTTGGGGTTCACCAATTTGCCTAACACTGATATTATTTCTTTTTCTAAGCTGTATTACCTGGCTGGCTGGGGTATTCCTGAAGGGTCGTTCGCTGTTTTTAATGATCAGCAGGTCATCTCCAGGACTTGATTTAACTAAGTCCCTGGACGACATTCAGGATAATATCCCTATAAGAGCTTGTGACTTTTTCTGACTATGATAAAGTTTTGGTTTTTAAAGGATACTTTAAGAATAAAGCTATTTCCTTTTGTGATGCGGCCTTACAGCTATTTTCCGATGGGTCTGGAGCCACATAGCTCCGGAGGAAAGCTGTTTTGACTTTGAAACCGCAAGTACTAGCTCTGGGTGCTTATTTTTGTGTACAGTGTCCCTGCAGGGTGTCAGGTATATATTTTTTTGACCCTTCTCAGAGACCTTTTTGTCTAGCAGGGAGCACACAGGTGATATGGGTCAGTAAGGGGTGGTGGTAATGAATGGGTAATATATATAGGATTGGCTGCAGTATGGAGTTACCACCTTGTGATTTCTTTTTTTGTTATTAGTGCATAGTTGAGCTCTGCCTCATAATGTGGTCGATATTGATATTTTGTATTTCCCTTCTATAAGATGTTAGTTTGATACGGTTTGGTCTTGTTACCTATACTTGTTTGTAAGTATATGCATTTTGGAAAACAATAAAAAATGGTTATTCTGTACCATTGTACTTCTTTCTATGTTATAGAAGGGTATTTTTGTGGTTGTTTTATTTATTTTTGGTGGGATTATGCCCCTTTGTAAATCATCACAATTCTTAGTGGTGATGGCTTTTCATGAATGTGAAGTATACATTTAAAAATAGAAACCCAGTCTGAAACGTGGACAGCAATAGAAGGACGTTCTTTATTATCATCAAAAGCCTATGGCCCGACACAGGCCGTGTTTCGTTGCCTTCTTCAGGGGCAGGCTATATACATAGTTAATTCTATTGTTTTTAGCAAAGAATATATAAAAGTACATATACATATTATGTAAAACCTGACAAATGAATATAGGAGAGGGTACAATAAATAAATAAATAATACTATTAATGGACTAAAATATACAGATAAAACCATGGATAATGCAAGAATGGAGGACCAGCACAGCAAACTACACAGGTACACTACCAAAAAACTGCCTCCAGTTTTGCAACTGATTCCTATAGATTTTGGGGTGCTGAATCCAGGAAAAATAGCCAAAATGTTCCATCACGTCACGTTTTCTTGCAAAATTAGATTTCTTACCCATATAAGGAATGTTCACATAATTTCTTTTTAGCCGACTGCAGTTTATTTTCTTGGCCCAAAATGGAGGTTGTAATGGTTAACTAACTAGAAACACTCCCTCATGATATTTTAGAGTGTTTTGTATTCATTTTATACATTAACAGGACAATTGGGAGGCGGGGGGCTAAATCCAGTACTCGCGCTGGCGCATGTTCTTTCGTGTTCGCCTCGCCTCGTTCGCTCGCTCAAATACGGTGGTTGCGACATGAATGTTCCTGTCAAATTTCAGTTTTTTGTAAGTTCATTATTACCTTTTGTTTGCTCAGTCGTAATCCAGCTTTATTCCGAAGTGGTTCACTACAGTTGTAGTTTGCAGTGCTGTGTATTTGTGATGGCTCACAGAGCCAGAGGTTGCGTCAACTCTCCGGACAGTTTTTGTTTTATTTGTGGGGAATATACCGTGAAAAAGTGGCAGAGGAACATTTCTGCATTTATTAAAAAAGTATATTTCGCCTATTTCGGTTTGAAGTTAGGCGATCAAGACAAACCGTGGGCTCCTCACAAAGTGTGCAAGACATGTGAGGAAGATCTACGCTTATGGATGAAAGGTAAAAAACAAGCATTTCGTTTCGGAATACCTATGATGTGGCGTGAACAAAGAGACCACAGCAGTGACTGCTATTTTTGCTCTTGCATTGTGAAGGGATACAACTTAAAAAATAAGAACGTAATAAGTTACCCCAACCTTCCCTCAGCAATTAGGCCTATGCCTCATAGCAACGAAGTACCTGTGCTGAACCACCAAAATCTTTGGATCATATTTGTGTGGACGGTTCTGATCATGATTAGATTCATCAGATGGCTTTTCCCGATGAGTCCAGTACTTCCGAGTTTGAAACTGAACCAGATCCGAAATCTGAACTTTTCTCTCAAGCTGAATTGAATGATTTAGTCCGGGATTTAGGACTCCCAAAAGATGCTGCCCAACTGCTAGGTTCTCGGCTTAAACAGAAAAATCTGTTGTCACCAGGAACAACTTTTTATTGGTACCACAACCGCGAGACACAATTTTTGAAGTATTTCAGCAAAGAGGAAGATTTGGCATTTTGCAACGATATATACGGAGTGATGGAAAAGTTTAAACTCAAGTATGATCCTGCTGAATGGCGGCTGTTCATTGATTCGTCAAAAGACAGCATAAAAGGTGTTCTTCTTCATAATGGCAACACATTCGCTTCAGTTCCTATTGCTCACTCTGTTATTCTCCAAGAAAAATACGAGAATTTGGCCCTGATTCTTCAGAAGATTCGTTATGATGAGCATAAGTGGATGATTTGTGGAGACTTTAAAATTCTATCCATGCTATTAGGGCAGCAATCCGGTTTCACCAAATATCCCTGCTTCCTTTGCTTGTGGGATAGCCGGGCCCGCGACCTACAGTGGGGTAAAAAGACTGGCCAATTCGGGAGTATTTGAGACCCGGTGAGAAAAATGTTCTTCATGATAGCTTGGTACCTCGTGATAAAATTCTATTACCACCTCTCCACATTAAGTTGGGTCTCATTAAGCAATTCATCAAGTCCCTTCCAAAGATGGTGAGTGCTTTCGGTACCTTTGCTCAAAGTTCCCCCGACTTTCTGAAGCAAAGCTAAAGGAAGGAGTGTTTGTTGGCCCTGATATAAGGAAACTCATTTCAGATGGAGCATTCGCTGAAACGATGTCTGAGAAGGAAAAAGAAGCCTGGGATTCCTTCAAGGATGTTGTTCTCAAATTCTTGTGGAACAGGCGGGATGAGAACTATAAGGATAGTGTTGCCAGGATGCTCAATGCCTTCAAAGAACAAGGCTGTAACATGAGCCTGAAAGTCCATTTCTTGTACTCCCATGTGAACTACTTTCCCGAAAACTTGGGGGCGTACAGTGAAGAACAAGGTGAAAGGTTTCACCAGGACATCAAGGACGCAGAGAGAAGGTACCAAGGAAGATGGAACACCACTATGATGGCTGGTTGCTGCTGCGGGAAACCCCAGATGAAAAATACGCCAAGCAGCGCACCAAGAGAAGCATTCGGGGGAAGAAGAAACGGGCCCACCAGGAGATTGATTGACCCAAGAATGACTTTAAAATCTAAACTGTGTTGACAAATATCATGTTTTTACTAAACTTTGAAATAAAAATTTGCTAGTTATTACCACCGTCGGGTGTTTGTCTTCATGTATTGCAATGGTGCGGTTTGCGTTTTCTATTCTTACATACATACCTGTACAACATTTTTTGCACATTGCTTTGCTTTGCTTTGTGTCTAACCTCACTCTTATATGCTCAATGTTTGTGCACATGTATGTGGCTGTTTTAAGTGCAGACAATTTTGCTACCATCACAGTGTGTTTTGTTGACATTACTCTATTCTTATGTGCTGCCTTGTTACAATGTTCTTTATTCTTATTTGAATAACTACTAAACAATTAGTATAAAGAATTCATCCAAGAAACTTTTATCTCGATCGCACTCAATCTGAAACGTTCACCTCAAACTGCTAACCCAATGTAGCAAAAAATCTGTACGTGATGGAGCAAATTGGTTACCAGATTTGGATTCAGCGCACCAAAAAACGTAAAAATCAATCGAAACATTAGAGGCAGTTTAAAAAAATTTTTTTTTAGTGTACCTGTGATTGGTGTTAAAAAACAATACTTAAATTATAAAACACCATCTATTAAGCTTCAACAGATAAACCTAAAGTGTACATAATTATAAACTATATCTACTAAAGCTTAATGTAAATCATAACATATATTAATTACCGCTAAAAAACAATAAATAAATAATTAATATACACATAAAACAACCATTTAAAAATAGGACATGATTTGTATTTTGCCCAGATTTATAGTAAACTCTGCCCATGCTTTACAGACTGTCTCCTTAGTCTCAGTCTGGATTTGGGTAACAGATAGAAATAGAAGGGAATCACTTGATTCAATCTTTCTTTTACATCCTAATAAAATAGACTCCTACCGGCAGTGGGCCTTAGGTTATCCAGTTAATGTCTTTCTCCAAAGAGACTAAGGGGCCCTTTTACTAATGTGCGTTAGTTTTTGCACTAAATGTGCAATAGGTACAAAGCCCCCATGGTAACTGTCAGGGGTGTGGTCAGCATGTTCCTACCAGTTAACGCATAGCCACATACCTTAACATATGGCAGTATTAGCAGGGGTGCACTTACCTCCATCTGTTGAAGTGGTAGTAGTTGAACCCACACTGTTGGCAACATTGACACTCTCCACCCCAACCCGCCCTTTTGTCACCCTAATGTGCGATTAGCAGTTAGCATGGAAACAGACATATATAGAAACATGGCAGCAGAAAAAGAGCACATAGCCCATCCAGTCTGCCCTTCCATATCAACTACAGTAGTCCCCTTTTTACCTTCATAGCTCCTCTGTGTTTGTCCCATGCATTTTTGAATTCAGATACGGTCCTCGTATCCACCAACTCCACTGGGAGACTATTCCACTCTGTCTGTAAAGAAATAGTTCCGCCTATTACTCCTGAGTCTATCCTATGTTCCCTCATCACAGAGTTTGCCTTCAATTGAAAGAGACACTTCTGTGCATTTATGCCATGGGATATTTAAATGTCTCTAGCCTATCGTCCCATCCCACCTTTCCTCTAAAAGTATACATATTAAGATCTTTAAGTTTATCCTCATATGCTAAATAACGAAGACTATTTTAGTAGCAGAAACTGTTAGAGGAAGAACAAATCAGCTTTCCTAAAGCTATATGAGTTAAAGAAAAAAAAAGCCAGCCTCAATTTGGAATGTTACAAGACGCTCAAGGATCCATGTTAAACGATGATTAAGAAAAAGGTGGAAAGAATATACAGTCATTATACCATAAAGATCAAGTGGACCAACAGCCGTTTCAATCTGTACCTTATGATCAGGAATCATTGGTGATGAAAGAATAAAGCACCGGGCATTGATGGCATTTCCAATGAAGTATTACAGCAATCTGATGCAGCTGTTACCATACTTATAAGGCTCAGTTAGGAAATTTGGAAGACGACATCATGGCCAACTGACTGGAAAAGTCTTGTATTTATACCAATACTAAATACTATCAATTGACTGTGGAAATTATCACTTTGATTCCACATTATTCAGCAGAGACTACAACCATATCTGGAACGAGAACTGCCTGAAATTCAAGCAGGGTTCAGGAAAGGGCAAGGAATGTGAGATGGATCCTTTAAACGTCTAAAAACACATATAGATATCCTTTTGGTAGTCGTATCGACTACAGAAGGCTTTTGACTGTGTAAACCATGAGAAACTCTGGGCCACATTAAGAAGCATGGGTATACCAGAACACCTGCTCATTCTCTTGCACAACCTTTACATTGATCAAGAAGCAACAAGTTCGAACAGAACAAGGAGAAACAGAATGGTTTAAAATCAGCAAAGGTGTATGACAGGGCTACAAACTTTCCCCCTTCCTGTTTAATTTATATGCAGAATATATCATCAGAGAAGCGGGGTTGTATGAAGACAACAGAAGTGCTAAGATTGATGAAAGACTTATCAATAACCTTCACTATGCTGATGATACCACATCACTGGATGAACGTGAAGACTATCTGAAATATTTGCTTCTTGAGATCAAGGAACATAGTTTTAAAATGGGCCTGCACCTTATTGTAAAGCAGACAAAGATCCTGACAAATGGCCAAAATCAATAAGTTCATTGTTGATGGAGAAGAAATAGAAATAGTTGATCCAAGTAGGCTAAAGTTGTTCGTTATCAATTAAAAAAAAAAAAAACAGCAGTCAAGAAACGTGACTATGCATTGCTCATGGCAGAATGGCTATGAAGGACCTAGACAAGATTCTCAAGGGCAGGGATATCTCTCTCCATACAGAGATTTGACTCATTCACGCAATGACATTTTCAATAACATCATATGGATGCAAAAGTTGGAGCGTGAAAAAAAAAGACAGGAAGAAAATTTATGCCTTTGAATTAGGGTGCTGGCGAAGAATACTATGTATACCATGGACTGCCCAAAGAACAAACTAGTCAGTACTAGATGAGATCAAACCTAAGCTTTCTTTAGAAACTCAGATGACAAGACTTCGACTTTCATACTTATTTATTTGTCTTTTATACCGCTTTTTCACCTAATCAAAGCGGTTTACATAGAACAAGTGAGTTCTGCTCTGGGCAGTTTACAATGAACAGAATAATCAATAACAGTAAACAATCTTAACATAAACTGAACATACGTGACCTTGAGGATTAGATAGGTGGCCAACTATTTACAGATATGGAGTATTGTTATAGATATTAATGTATAGTGAGTTATTTTGCATCAGCGTGGTCCTTGTGAGGGAGTGGTGTATTGGGGTTGCAAGTATGGTCGAGAGTTCATTAGGTCAAATCCATTTTGTTCATTAATTGCTGGTAGGATTCAGTGAATAATAGGGTTTTGAGTTTCTTTCTGAATGTGGATAGGTCCTTTATTTCACGTAGATTATTTGGAAGAGAGTTCCACAGAATGGAGGAGTATAAGGAAAAAGCCCTGTTTGTTGATTGGTTGGTTTGCATTTCTTGATGTTGCTGGTATGGATAGAAGGTTTCATATTTTTCCTTCTGTATCTTGTTGCATCTGCATTGGTGAGGTGAGGTATGTTGGGGGCAATGTTATTTATTGTTTTAAACACTGTTAGTATTGCCTTGAATTTGATTCTCTGTAAAACAGGTAGCCAGTGTAAGTGGTACAAGATTGGAGTTATGTGCTCAGTTCTGGGGACTTTCCTTATTATGCAGGCTACAGTGTTCTGCGCCATCTGTAGTAGTTTTAGGGTTTGTTTAGGGAGTCCATGGAGGATAATATTGCTGAAGTCAAAATGTGGGCCAATAAATGCTTGGGTTATCATATGGAAGCCCTCTGAAGACAGTAAGGGTCGTAAGTTTCATATCATGTGTATTTTGTTTTCTCCAGGACCAAGCAGGAAGTCAGTCCTCACTTATGGGTGACGTCGGCGCCGACGGAGCCCTCGCGGAGCAATTTTCCCCAGCTTTCAAAGAAAGCCTTTGGGAATTGCAGCGCGCATGCGCGGTCCTCTTCCCGCCCAAGGGTGCCATCTTAGCCAGTCTTCTTTTTTCCGCGGAGCCCTACAGACGTACCCGTCGTGTCCCCGCGAAAAAGTTGATTTTTTCTTCAGAATTTCTCTTATTTTCCATTCGGTTCGACGCCGGTCTTTTTCCCGCCGGACTCGCGACGCCGGTCTCGAGTCCTCTTCTTATTTTTCGGTTTTTCTGACTTAGTCAGTTTTTCGTTTCGGTTTTTCCCTGGCAGCCCGGTCCTTTGACCTCGCCGGGGCCCTTTTTCCCCCGATGGCTGCCAGTGGTTTCAAGCGGTGTGGTCAGTGTGACCGAAATATGTCACTAACTGACACACACGACTTTTGCCTCCACTGCCTGGGCCCGGATCATGAAGAAATGATCTGTGGGCCCTGCGGCAAAATGTCCTCCAAAGCGTTGAGAAGTCGGCGGCATCAGCGGGATAGAATCTTCGCTGACCCCAGCCGTACCCGGACCTCGTCGGAGGCCTCCGCGTCCAAAGGTTCCAGCTCGGACCATCGCCGGAGTTCCTCAGACAGGGTTTCTCCCTCCGGGGACCATCGTCGTAAGGTGAAACCCGCGAGGGCGGCGTCGGTGGATGCTCCTGGCTCCGCGAGGGCCAGGTCGCATAGCCCCGATAGCCGTCCCGGGTCCTTGGAGAAGGAGCATCTCACGAAGCGACCTCGCCTGGAGTCGGAGCTGCCTGCTCGGGTAAGTCCTGTGGTCCTCCTGGACTCGCCTCCGAGACAGCAGACGTCGGGGCCCGAGTCGGGGGCTGCTGGGTCACCTGAGCTCGGACTCAGGTTGACGGCCTTGGAGAGCAGATTGTCTGCCTTCATGGACCAGCAGCGGGCACTGCTCGCTGGCTTCGCTGGCGCCGCTGCCCCGACCGCCGGGACGTCAACGTCCAAGTCGACCCCGGAGACCGAGCCGATCCTCGGTCGAGGTCACCCTCGGCCTCCCGTTCGGGACCGAGGTCGCCGACGCCGACGCCGACTCCCTCGGCGTCGGGGCGGCAGGCGCCGCGCCCTGCCCGGGCCGACCGCACCGAGTCCTCGTCGGAGTCGGTCTGGGAGTCTGAAGAGGAAGAGTCGCCTGATTCTTTCCGGACTCGGTGTGTCCCCTCGGACTCACCGGAGTCCGAGCCTCGGAAGCAGTCCCCCCCGGAGGATGCCCGGTTCTCGGACTTCGTCAGGGATATGGCCAAGGCTTTGGCCTTCCCTGCGGATCCCGAGGAGGAGCCTCGAGCCGAAGAGCTCAACGCCCTCCAGTATGACTCTCCCGCAAGGGAACACTTTACTGTACCGGTTCCTCCCATGCTGGAACGACTACTCTTCCGCATGTGGGAGAGTCCGGCCACCTCGCCGGTCCTGAGCAAGCGGGTCGATTCTATCTATCGAGTCCGCAAGAGCCCTGGCTTCCAAAAAGCACAGCTGCCACACCATTCCATGGTAGTGGAATCGGCCATGCATCGTCTTAAGAGCCAGAAGATGCACTCCTCGGTGCCTCCTGGCAGGGAGGCCCGTAACCTGGATGGCCTTGGCAAGAAGTGTTTCCAGGGCTCTATGCTTGCGTGTCGTGTCCAGACCTACCAGCTATACATGGGCATGTATCTCCGAGACCTGGCTAAAGAGCAAACCGGATTCTCCGCTGGTTTGTCCGAGGAACCCTTGCGGAGGTTCCTGGCCTTGTCCACTGGTATTCGGGAATGCTCGAAATTCATATCCCGAGCAGCCTACGATGGCTTTGAAGCTTCGGCTCGAGTGGCCGCAGCCGGCATCGGTGCCCGCCGACAGGCTTGGCTTCAGTCATCTGACCTTGAGCCCTGGGTGCAGGACAAGTTGGTCGATGTCCCCTGCCGAGGCGAAAACCTCTTTGGCAAGCCCATGGCTGAAAAGGCTGCACAAATTGAGACGGAGACTCTCACCAGGACTAGGCTTTCTAGGAAGACCTCCGCCCCTTCCCAGAAAAAGAAGGGCTCGGGAAAGAAGTCCTTTTACCCGAGGAAGGCGGCTGCCTACAAACAATACCCCCCATTATCAGGCCCCTGCAGCTCCCCAACAGGGCCAGCAGGCCAAGGGACGGGGTAACGGGTCCCGTAGGCAGCAAGCCCCCAAGCCTGCACCACCAGCCCCTGCTCAGCAGGGTGGGGGTTTTTGACTCACTAAGCATAGCCTCTCCCCCCCCCGCTGGTTCCTCACAGCACCGGAGGCCGGCTGGTTCACTTCGCCCACAGGTGGTCCAGCATCACCTCAGATGCCTGGGTGCTTCAAGTCGTGCGAGAAGGCTATCTTCTCCACTTCCACCAGGTCCCTCCCTCCTTTTTTCCGGGAGAACCTCCACGACCCCCTCTGCACAGGGAATTACTCCTTCAGGAGTTAGCAGGTCTTCTACAGGAACAGGCGGTGGAACCGGTGCCCCACCACCTGGAGGGTCAAGGGTTTTACTCCAGGTATTTTCTGATACCAAAGAGAACAGGAGGCCTCAGACCCATCCTGGACCTACGCAACCTCAACAAGTTCCTCGTGCCAGAGAAGTTCAAGATGCTTACCCTTGGAATCCTTCTGCCCTACCTCCAGCAGGGAGATTGGCTATGCTCCTTGGATCTAAAGGATGCCTACACGCACATCCTCATCCACCCAAGCCACCGACAATACCTAAGGTTTGTGGTGGCAGGAAATCATTACCAGTACAGAGTACTGCCCTTTGGCCTGTCCTCCGCACCGCGAGTCTTCACAAAATGTCTCGCGGTGGTGGCGGCCCATCTCCGGCTTCACGGCCTCTATGTTTTTCCGTACCTCGACGACTGGCTCATCAGAGCAGCGTCCGCTCTGGAGGTCACCAACGCCACGCGCCGCACGGTGACTCTTCTGCAGCACTTGGGCTTTGTTATAAACTTCGCAAAGTCCACTTTGCTCCCATCACAGGATCTCGAGTTCATCGGCGCAAGACTGCACACTCCTCAGGCACGAGCATACCTTCCGCTCGACAGGGCTCAACGACTCATGGACCTAGCCGACCGTTTTCGCAGCCAGCCCCTGGTCTCCGCCAGGCGCTTCCTGAGACTACTCGGCCATATGGCTTCCACCGTCCATGTGACCCCCAATGCCCGCCTGAATATGCGGCCTGCTCAATGGTGTCTCCGCCAGCAGTGGCGACAAGCCACAGGCGACCTAGCAGACCTAGTGCGCGTCTCCGAGCCGCTGCTCTCGTCTCTCCGGTGGTGGCTTCAGCAGCCGAACCTGCTATTCGGAATGCCTTTCCAGTCACCTCAGCCGGCCCGGGTGCTGACGACAGATGCATCCCTCCTGGGCTGGGGTGCGCATTGCCAAGGGGCACGTACTCAGGGCCTCTGGACCACATGGGAGTCTGCTCAGCAGATCAACTTCCTGGAGCTCAGGGCGATCCGCCTGGCTCTCAAGGCTTTCTCCCACCTGACTTCTCATCAGTCCGTCCTTGTCCAGACGGACAATCAAGTTGCCATGTTCTACGTGAACAAGCAAGGGGGCACGGGCTCCTTCCTCCTCTGCCGGGAGGCACGGCATTCTCCTCAAGGCAGTTTATCTCCCAGGCCAAGAGAATTACCTGGCGGACAAACTCAGCAGGATCCTTCAGCCGCACGAGTGGCGTCTGGATCCCTTGGTAGTTCAGAAGCTCTTTCTGAAGTGGGGCCTCCCCACGGTGGATCTCTTTGCCAGTCCTCACAACCGGCAACTTCCTCGCTTCTGCTCTCGTCAGCCCCACCCCCGTCGGGTTGCGGCGGACGCTTTTCTACTCTCATGGTCGGGAAGCCTTCTGTATGCTTTCCCTCCCATCCCGCTAGTCTCTTGGACTCTTTTCAAGGTTCTCCGGGACAAAGCCTTCATGATCCTGGTGGCCCCTCACTGGCCCAGACAGCCGTGGTTTCCGCTCCTGCTGCAATTAGCGGTGGAGGATCCATTCCCTCTGGGGTTTCAACCGGATCTCCTCACTCAGGATCAGGGTTCTCTGCTACACCCCAACCTCAGGTCTCTCAACCTAATGGCCTGGCTGCTGCGAGGGTAGTCCTTGCTCCCCTTCTCCTGCCGGCAGAGGTGGAGGAGGTCGTCTTGGCTTCGCGACGACCTTCTACCCGCAAATGCTACGCCCTTAAATGGCGTCGCTTTTCCGTTTGGTGTACCCAACAGTCTCAGGATCCCTTCTCCTGCCCGGTGTCGGTGATCTTGCAGTACTTGCTGCACCTCTCTAATCTGGGACTTAAGTCCAACTCCGTCAAAGTTCACCTCAGTGCTCTTTCGGCATATCATGTGCCGGTGGACGGCAGACCTCTCTCCAGCGACCCTCTCGTAGCGAGGTTTCTCCGAGGTCTCCTTCTACTTAAACCACCTCTGCGCCCGCCAGCGCCTGACTGGGATCTGAATGTGGTTTTGCAGCGGATCACCTGTCCGACTTTTGAACCTATGGCTACCTGTTCTCTCCGTTTTCTGTCTTGGAAAACACTGTTCTTGATAGCCCTCACTTCCGCTAGACGCGTAAGTGAATTGCAGGCCCTCGTGTCTGATCCCCCTTACACTCGGTTCTACAAAAATAGGGTAGTCCTACGGACTCACCCTAAATTTCTTCCAAAAGTGGTCTCCCCTTTTCACATCAATCAGGAGGTGGTACTTCCGACCTTCTTTCCCAGGCCACACTCCAGCCGAGCTGAAACGGTCCTCCATACCCTGGACTGTAGAAGGGCTTTGAACTTCTACCTTGACCGTACGCGGGAGCACCGTAAAGCTGCTCAGCTTTTTGTGTCTTTTGACCCCAATAAATTGGGGCTCCCGGTCTCCAAGCGTACACTGTCCATCTGGGTTGCGGACTGTATCACTTGGGCTTATGGGGCAGCCGGACTCTCCTTGGAAGGTCGAGTCACGGCTCATTGCGTTCGGGCAAAGGCCACGTCAGTGGCTTACCTCCGCTCTGTTCCGCTGGCAGACATCTGCCGGGCCGCTACTTGGTCTTCGAGCCAGACTTTTGCGGTCCATTACTGCCTCGAGAGGGAGTCCCACAGGGACAGTGCTTTCGGACAGGCAGTCCTCCGTAATCTCTTTGAGGTCTGAGCAACTCCTACCCTCCATCCCGGATGTGGGCTACCGGTGGGTGATAATTCAGCGAAGATTCTTTCCTTCTGTGCTGCTGAGCTAGAGGGAGCTCATTTTTGTGCTTAGGGTCTCCGGTAGCCTTGAGCTTGGGAGTCCCATAAGTGAGGACTGACTTCCTGCTTGGTCCTGGAGAAAGCGTAGTTACTCACCTGTAACAGGTGTTCTCCAGGAGCAGCAGGAATCAGTCCTCACAACCCTCCCTCCTCCCCTTGGAGTTGCAATCGTCTGCTTTAGTTTTTTTGCAAATTTTTATGCTGTCTTTTTTAGCTATGTCATCTGACTGGCTAAGATGGCACCCTTGGGCGGGAAGAGGACCGCGCATGCGCGCTGCAATTCCCAAAGGCTTTCTTTGAAAGCTGGGGAAAATTGCTCCGCGAGGGCTCCGTCGGCGCCGACGTCACCCATAAGTGAGGACTGATTCCTGCTGCTCCTGGAGAACACCTGTTACAGGTGAGTAACTACGCTATATATTATTCTTGTTATCGTGCTGATATGTTTTGACATGTTGAGGTTCTGGTCCAATAGAATGTCGAGATATTTTATTTCAAGGGAGGAATCATTTATCAGAGGTTTTGGAGGTGGTGAAAAAGATTTGTTTCTGGATATCATTAGAGCTCCTGTTTTATTTAAATTGATTAATAGATTCACCGAGTTGAGCCATAGTGAGACATTTTTGAAGCAGTTATTTTCTCATAATCAGGATTTAGTGCGTCAGTAGTTGTGAATAGCAACTTTGGACACATCATGTTGTCAATCCCTAAAGACTTCAGAAAAAACAATCATGCAATGAGTAATTGAGCTTTAAACTCTTACTCACCAATCCTTTGGAACTCTCTCCCTCATACCTAAGATGTGTACATGACTTATCCATCTTCAGAAAACAAATTAAAACACACCTGTTCACAGAATATTATCAGAACAAGACACCAGGTCCTAATATATACCCTACATAATTATATTTGATTAACCGTATTTCACCTCACAGAAACTCTCACACATCATGACAAGGGCACATTCCATAGACTCTGTAGTTAGTTGATTGTTCCTTGATATTACTGTTTGATTACTGTGTTAGTTCTGTATCATGGTTAATTGTTACCTGTACCCATATTGCTTGTTCTATGTATTTATATTTAATAGTTCCATGTAAACTGCCTTGATTCTGCTAATAAAGCGGTATAGAAATCTCACAAATAAGGCAATATAGAGTCAATGCAAAAGAGGAAGGCCAGCAATGAGATGGATCAATACAACAGCAGCTATAGGGTGCCACTCTATCAACAATGAACCACCTACCTGAAGACCACTGGTTAGGACAACGATCCAGAGGGTCGCCATGAGTTGAAACCAACCTGACATCACTTAATAACAAGAGACCCTATATACTATTATAAAATTTTATTTCCGCTATTTTGTTTTCTTTACATTAATCTTAATGGTGTAAAATGTACCTATTGCAGTGAAAACTCAGCTTATATTAACATGCATATCATCTTAAAGGACATTATACATGATTGTAGCATAAAATATTTTTTCACTCACCACATAACTTTAGAATGCAGAGAATGTAGCAAAAGCTGTTAGTGTAGCTGGGTTTAAAAGTTGTTTTCATGAGTTCCTGGAGGAAAAGTCCATAAAGCTTTATTAAAGTGAACTGGGGAAATGTACAGCTTACCCATGGGACAAGCATCATAGAATCTGCATATCTTTTGGGAATCCTACAGGTACCTGTGACTTGGATTAGTTGCTTTTGGAAATAGGATACTAGGCTTAATGGACCCTTGGTCTGACCCAGTATGGCATATCTTTATGTTCTTAAGGCATACGCACATCTTCCTTCTCTTAGCCATGTAACTCATTTCTGTATTGCTTCTCTCATGTTGGGGAGGGGGAATTGCTCTTTTCTCCACAGTGTTCTGACACTGATTTTTATTCTAATTTCTGAAGGAAAAGAAAAAGGTTTCTGAGATCTCAGAGTGTGGGTTTGTCCTTAACTTTTGGTGTCCTATTACGTCAGATAGATACGCAGGTTATGGGGGGGGGGAGAGCACAAGGATACTTATGGAATGTTTCCACCCCCCCCCCCACCCACCCTCCCTCCCTCCCAAATCCTTGAAACTAGGCTCAATTAGTTTTGACTGGTATTGCTCACGTTCTTAAAAGCTTTTTATTTAACTTTGACACCAAACATCTTACAGACAGAACAGAGCCCTTACATAGTCTAAGAAAACATATCTGTACAAAAATTTACACTTTCAGAACTTTTAAAAACATCCATCTTCATAAACCAAATCTTAAAGAAGTTTTCTCCATTGTATGTCTGTAGCTTCTCATTAAGAACCAAGCATTGAAATAATGTATGATATGTTTTCTGGCATTATCATAAATACTCTCTCGGCGAACATGTCAATTGTCTGACTAGTGCAAGTTCAGAGATTTGATACCATCAGTATTCAGCACTTGGATTAGACCAGAGGTTCCCAACTCCAGTCCTGGAGGGCCAAACACCATTCAGGTTGTCCCTAATAAATATGCATTTGCATGCACTGGCCCCATTGTATTCAAATATATCCATTAGAGACAGCCTGAAAACCTGAATGGTGTTTGGCCCTCCAGGACTGGAGTTGGGAACCTCTGGATTAGACCATGATGTCCAACCAGATTCATCATCAAATTTGGTGGCAAGCAAGAGTTGCTTTATGAGAATTCTAATCCCCCTAGGAACTTGGTGCCACCCTAGTATCCCAACAAACCTAAAGCAAGAGATAATACAAAATCACTTCCAGGGTAACATTTCTCCAGAACATAGACTCATATGTTTAGGTCAGGTTCACCATTAGTGTATCTAAGCCATCCCTATCACAACCTCTCAGGCACAAGAGATTAAAAGCTGGGGTTTCTCTCTCTTATAAGAGATGATCTCATAATATGAGGCTGGAGGAGGTAGATTCTGAAGAAACGTAAAGGTTTAGTACAATGTCAAAAGAGCAACTGGAACATTCAAGTGGAATTGGTGAAGGCAGGAGTAGCTCACTTGAACATGTCCATGTCCTGGCTATCTACACATGGAAATAGTAGAAAGTCACTATTTCCACATGTAGGCGCATCTAAAATTGACTCAACCACACTTAACACAAACATCATGGTGGTGGTAGTTGTCCATGTTGTGACTATCCCCACTAGGTTTTCTAGGCAAGATATGACCAGAAATAAATCACCAGGTCTTGCTTCCATGCAGTAAGCCTACAGGACCTGATATTCCAAGATAGAGTTCTCCTATCCAAGTACTAAGGCTCCAACTCATACATCCCCCCCCCCTCCTTCATGTAGCTGCTGATTCTTCCTGGATAATCCTAAAAAGGCAGTGACCACCACTCGTTGGCATGATAGGGCCTTACTTACAAGCCCTAGTTTTTTCTCCACTTTCCCCTTCTACAAAATTCTGTCATAATAGAAAGAACTAAAGCTAAAGGATGGCAGGAGGCCCAAGCTTCTTTCCTGACAGGTCTCAGCCACTGATAACGTGGGCTCAGTTAGCAAGAGTTGCTGTTAAACGATGAGCAAAAAGAACTATTGAATAAGTTGTGATTGCTGTCCCTGCAGCTTACGTCTCTCCATTGCCTAAAGGGGTGGATTATAACTGGTAGTTTGAGTCAATATGACCTGAAGTTAAGAAGGCACTTGTTACTTTCTAATGGAAAGTTCAAAGCAGAGGACATATTCAGCAGCAGCAGCTGGCTATCATTATTTTAATTTAAACATCTCCCACAAGCCCTGGAAGGAGGCTGGTGCTCAGACATCAATATCAGGCATTTGCGAGCAGAATTAGAAGATTGGGAAAACCATAAGAAACACATATGCTAAGATAAGTTTAAATGATGGCTCCTAAGAATAGCAACATTGTTTATGGAGGTTATGTAAACAGGCAAGGAGATGAAACTCGGCAGCTATAATGTGAGTTAACACCAAGGACAAATTTGCAGAGACAAAATGATGAACGTGGGCATAAAGAGTAGCTAAATGACGATGCTAAGCAAGTGTTTGCCATTCTCATGCCTCTCTTGAGACAGATAAAAGTTGCAAAACCTTTTGGCATGCCCGTCAGGTCAGATTGCTGTGGTATTGCGCGCACACACAGGATCACCAGCTTGAAATGCAGCATTTGTTACACTATACTTTATGGACATAATTGATCCTTTGAAGGAAGATGGGAATTACCATTGTTTAACTTGATCCAATCAAGTGCTTATTAGATTTACCTTATTTTAGAGCAAGCTGCTCCAGTCCTGCATTGCATTCATTTATTTATTTGCCAGTCTATTTTCCTTTAGCAGGAGCACAAATCGGTGTCTGCAGTGCAGTAACACCAGTACTAGATCTGTCCAGTCTGAAAGCGAGGCAGTGCATAAATTGACTGGTGCCTATTACTTTTCATCCACAATAACTAAGTACACCTAGAGCAATTCCTTACTGAATGGTACATGCAAATGTATTACACCTAGCAATTCCTGCATATGAGGACTATGTTTCTCTCAACAGCCTGCTGTATTTTAGCAGGCAGTCAGAAGGCAAAGCTTTTACCCAGCATTATATCAAAATGCCACATTGGCTCCTAGGTAGCTTCTCTCTATTAATTAAGGGCTACTAAGCAGGACCAAAATATCACAGAAATTATAGTACCTGGCCCATTAGTCGGGCGTTCAACCTTCTCCTCTGTAATAATCATTGCTCGCAGCATGACCAGATTCAAAAAAGGCAATAATTAAAAATATATGTAAAGACTAAATCAAAGTTTTCAAACTACATCAATGGTTTCTATTTAGAAACAGATGGGAGGAGGATATTTGATAAAATTAGCAGACGTGCTAGCAGCATTAAGCATGGTCACTGGGATATTCGATGGTTTGTGCCGTTGAACATCCCTGGGTGCTGTCCAGTTAGCATTGGGGAGTCCAGCGGCTGCAGCATGCAGATATTCAGCCACTGCCTAATTACCATAACAGCTAAAGTTACAACAGCTGAATGACCGTCCTGACTAGCTGGTTTCGCAATCTAGGCAAACTCTATAGTCAGTGCTGGGGCTCGGAAATGGCTGCAGCCTTGAAGATCCAGGGCAAAGTTAAAATGGCAACAGCCAGTGGCTTTAACCATGCTGACCAGCACCACTGCTGCTGAAGTCCCCACCTAGGGAATGTGTCTAAGTCATCTACATAGGAAAAACTGATTTTACATCCAGGCATTTAAAATTACTGTAATAGTTTATGAAAGTTCATAAATGGGTCTATATTCGCTGAAGCTATATAGAAACACATTTATTTGTTACCAAACAGAAAAGGGAAAGCTACTTTTGACTTGTAAGCCATTTTGAATGACAGTTGTCACAAAAATGGTATAAAAAGTTTTTAAATAAATACGGAATGTTAATTTATAACATGTTTTAATAAATAAATAAAAAAAGACATCCCTAGGGGGTTTTTACATTCAAGTAGTGCCACAAACACATAAGATACAATTTTGCTATTCACATGCAGAAGTGGAAGATTTTGGAAACCTGCACCCACAAGAGCTGCTAATGAGGGAGGTCTCCAATGCTTTCTTTCTCCCCAGGAAGGTGGGTTGGTTTGTTTGGGGTGCCACCAGGGATTTGCTTTCTGTCAAGGGCTTTCCCGATTCCTGGATCATCTGAGGGGAGTTTGACATTTCAGGCAAGTGCTAGATGTTTAAGCCACCTCAGAAACAAGCATAAAGATATTAGTGCTAAAGCTGGTTACAAAATACTCTACGTATTTCTATGCATTGGATGCAGCCAAAATCTGTATTCCATTTCATTATGTGCAGCTCATTTATCTATGATTTAAATACTCTTGGCATTAATTGTGCACTAGTTTTTCCTTTGCTATTTACACACACACACCTGTCTTTTCTGCATTTGGCAGTAACAGTACATGCACTTATAAGTGGCGTTATCTGTGCTTAAAGGCCACGCTAGTTTTCTGCATCAGCCTATTTTACTTAAAGAAAGAGAGAGGAATAAGTAATTAGCCCAAGGCCACACGTGAGATGAATGACCTGAAAAGCTGCTCAGGGAGCAGCCTGTGAGGAATGTGAATGAATATGAGGCTATGTACAGAGACTCATTGTAGGGCCTCATATTCATTAGAGGCTGAAAAGTGGGGGCATGTGTGAAAAACAATTGTTCAATGCTATAGCCTGCTGACCCAGGGCTGGTGCAACCATTAGGTAAACTCCATGGTCACCCCAGAGCACCAGGATATTCAAGCCTCCAATCTCTCACTACCACTGCTGTCACATTTCCCCCAGTTCTAGCAGCAGCAGTTGTTATGGTACTTTAACAATAAAGAAGCACAACACACAAAACCTTCTGAATCTCCACCTGCTGTGCTCTGAAATTGTAGAAGGCTCCACCCCAGACTTCCCTGTTTGCATCAGGCTGGACTGGATGCAGTTTTAGAGCACAGAAGCAGGGGTTCAGAGGATTTGAGCTTCTTTTCTGTTGTACTCTTATTTCCATGGCTGTCAACACTACCCGGGGGGGGGGGGGGGGGTACGCAGCAACAGCATTAAGAGGAATAGCAGGGTCAGGGACAAAACACAAGAAGAATGAGAATTGCTTAGGACAGCTGACATTCCTTACACTAGCCCTACGTTAGTCAGAAAGCTAACAGAGGCTCTAATCAAAGAGAGACGGCAGCTTTGTTCTGTTCTGGGGTAGAAGTATCAGTGATGTACAAAAGAAATAGGAGCCCTTGGATAATTTGGCCAGAGTGACACTGAGGGAAAACCTCTGTGCACCTGGAGCTATAATTACTGCCAAGTCTCAGACTTTGATTCTTTGAAGTTTTTCAACCAACACAATTTATTAAAACAGGATTAAAGGAGGAAAAGTTCCTTTCAAAGTGTTTTACATCTGCTTCTGGGACGTTTGGCCCAGAGACGAAGATTCAAAAGATCTGGGCATCTTACCCAAGAGGTTAGACAGCAGCATCTAGCAAATTGAAACATTTCCATATCAAACACACCAAAATTAAAAAAGGATCTTCATTAGGCATCTAAATTTAGGTCCCTCAGAATGTAGCAAGGCAGTAATGGCCAGAACATGCTGCTCATGTCCCCAATAGTTGGCACACATTTGCACTTAGCACATGTTCATTTTTACTCAAAACATGCAAAAATAAGGTTTACTGAACCTTAATAAAAGAGCTCTTAGTTCTCATTTCCAGAACTGGGCACATCACTTAGGAACCTAAAGTTAGAATGAATAATAGTTCTAAATTTAGACACCTCTATTTTACATACCCAAACTGGCAAAAGGCAGGCCTGCTTTTTTTAGGGGCAGAATGTTAGCTGGTTTAGGTTAACTGGTTAGCGGCTCAGAAGACTTCAGCAGGGATATTCAGCGGCACAAACCAGGTATGTGTCACTGAATATATTGCTCCATGGGATTAATGCAGTTATGCCTCCGCAGAATCTACTTGTTAGGATTAACCAACCACCTTCATGAAGAGGGACTCACACAAGGCAGCATTAAACAGGCTGATTACTTGCCCTGTTGTAATGATATTCTGGCTAGATGCAGACACAACTAACTTAACTTTTTAGATGAATCTCCAGCTCTAGGATCCAGAGACAGCAAGACCTGCTATAGATGGGCTACAAGAACCAGAAATGGCCAGAGACCCAACCATGATAGATGGGACTTTGTCATTCTAAGCATGTCTACTGCCCAAAGTAATATCAAATGGCCACATCCTAAGGATTTACAGGGTGTGTGTGGTGAAGAACTCAGCTGATTTGCCAGTGGCATAAGAGACCACTAGAACAGACTGTTTACAAGCAGTGAGGCTGTGACCTCAATGTGTCCCTTAAATCTGCTTATGGAGAGATCATATTTAGTAGAAAATAGATTTTTCTCTCTGATCATTTAGCAATAAGAGGTCTACTTGCTTTATAAGATCACAGTAGCTAGCAAAATATATATATATTTATGGAAATGTAAGTCAACTAGATGCCATTACAAGCCATCAGAACAAGTCAAGCAAAACTGAGCACCAAGCAAGGTGAAAACACATCAATGTTTATCAATAAGTCAGTCCATATATATATATTATAACCATAATCGAGACAACACAACTGTATATAACTAGCTGTAGAAGAGGATTTGAGGGAGCTGCATTTTAGTGCAGCCTGCGCTGGAGCTGAACCCAGTGCCACTTCTTTACCAAGGACTAGAAGCGGTGTTTCAGTCGTCACGGATGCTGAATGCTTCCTTTTTTCCATTACGCCTCAGATGAGCTGAAATAGAAGGGAAAGTTTAACTAGATGACATTAGAACTGCCAAGCATATTCATGTTGGTAATGTTGTGTAATTCTAATGTCCAACTTGTGGTCCATACCCATGAAGATATTAAGCACCAATGCAGCAATGTCTGATGTCCCAGGTCTGTCTGTTTGACACAGGGTTTGTTCTGTGCCAACTTCATATTTGGAAGCACAGCAATTTCAACATTTATCACCCTCAACTACATTATTTTCTAGACTATGACATTAAACCAAATGTGGGCCAGCAAACAAGAAATTACAAACTATTTTTTCAGTTATGGTCCCTTTGCTACATCTGAAATGCAAGAAAAACAATGTAACTTTAATATTAATTAAAATCATGCCACGCCGAAAACTAAGCTTCCTGTTAACCTCACAGCTTCCTTGTGTTTGCTATACACCAGTTACTGAGCAAAAGTGACTAGCTTATAAAAGGTGCTTACTATGTATGTTAAAATGGTAAAAACTGAAAAATCACAATGTTTGATTCATCGCAGCATCAACTAATCAAGTAGGCTCAGAAAGCTTTCTGAAATTGTCATTCATGAAGTTCATTTTCATCATGCATACCTGCACCAAGACTCATTGGAATCAATAAGGAAAAGATGGGCGTTGACAGTAGCCAGGATTGGATTGCAAAGGAGAGAAGAAAAAAAAAAAAAAGCATACCAGACACAGCCCTATGGCAGTAATGCCAGTGTGTCCGGGACAAAGGAGGACTTTAAAACGAGAAACACAAAGAACTTCAAGCCTGACATGGGCCTGCAGTCTACCAGATCAAAGCAGAGAAAGAAAAGCTGCAAACTTTCATGGAAAGTGTTTTTGCCGCCACAGGAGCTTCAAATGGCAGTGTGAGTAGCCAAAGTTACATCTCAACATTATTCCACTGTAGAATCACAAGACACAGTGCAACTATTTCCTGCAACAGTCTTTTTTGGGTATTGCCTGGGACATCAGCTGCAAGGTTGGCAGGGCACCTTATCTTATTATACTAAACATATTACATTCCAGCGTTCATAGGATTAGTAAAGTAAAAAGCTGCAATAAAGGCACCATCCCTAGGACTCCACCAGTGCCATTGGAGCCTTATAGGTGTATGTACATTTGCTTCTCACCATCAAGGAGCATATTCTTAAAACGGGTCTGCACCTTAACGGTAAGATGACAAAGATCCTGACAACTGGCAAATCAATGAGTTCATTGACGGAGAAGAAATTGAAAGTTGACAATTTTAACTTGGATCAAAAATCAATAAAGGACTAGCAGTCAAGAAATCCGATACTGCCACTTTGGGCACTGTTCTAGGTAGCTATGTGGCCATTGCACCTGTTCCTGGCCGATAGATTGCTGTCCTTACAGCCAGAATGCCTTATTCATGGATTACTAGTGAAAGAAAGTGCGTAAGAGGGTAGGAAGCAGTGGAAAGGCGCATGGTCTAGGATGCTATTACGATCTGAAGTGTATCTAGCATAAACTAAGATTAACCCACCCACCTACTGAGTCACTATGCAGGGTACTATATAGTATAATTTAGTATGCCTGGCAGCCTCGGTGCATTTTTATTATAATAGCAGCTGTTCTGTACTGCTGGAGGATATTATCACACAACACATTCATTGGCAGAACTGAGACAAGTCTTTTTCCAAGATCTTAAGCATGTAAATTAGTAATTACCATTGCAAGCAGTTTTCTGTAAAGTCACTACTGTACAGATCATCTGGGTTTACTTGGCAAGTATTGAAGCCAACAATTAATTGTACTTATTAACATAGGAAACCATTTTTTGTGTCAGTAACTTGAAAGCAAGGGTCTTGTGTAGGACTATGGGACAGGAAATGTAGGAAAGTGCAGGGGGGATATTGTTTTTATTTTATTGATGAAAGGAGGAGACCTTTTGTTTATTTTCATTGGTGGGGGGGGGGTTTGTTTCATTCTATTATAGTGTGTCTTTGGCAATAACATACCTTAATGCCTAAATCCAAGTAACCAGCACCGGGAATACCCTTCCCCTCCACCAAAAAGACCCGACTATTACACCTAGGTCCACTGGGTTTCTCCCCATTGCTTTCCACCACCCCCTAGATCCCTTTTATCCCATTGCTCATGCCTCATGAAGAACTATGGATGGAGTGGTAGGGTACCTATAGAGGCGGGCCAAGCGACTATATGTAAGACATGACTTTTTTCTGGCAGGAGGGATCCCAGTGCTGACTTCTCATTTTAAAAACCTTGAAATTTAAAACACCCAACATTTTGTTCAGTTCCTTTTGTTTTCAGAATGAAAACAGGAAACATTGCCAAAACTTCCCGTTTTGTTTCAGAAGTGAATCCCTAATGGA
Source organism: Ichthyophis bannanicus (assembly GCA_033557465.1). Classification (NCBI taxonomy): domain Eukaryota; kingdom Metazoa; phylum Chordata; class Amphibia; order Gymnophiona; family Ichthyophiidae; genus Ichthyophis; species Ichthyophis bannanicus. The sequence continues at coordinate 56,918,552 of CM066047.1, read as the reverse complement.
GGGTGTTGATAACGCTTATGCAGAAGGAAATACAGCACTCATAAAAACTAGCTCTAAGCTTAGCGCCAGCAAAGGATAATCCAGGGAGCCACAAGGGCCTTTAGATTCTCCTGCTTTGCCATTTTTCTACCACATGAGATTTAAAAGCGCAGAATGGGATGAAGCTAAAGGTTTAATAGTGCAGAAAGAACTTGGACACTACTGCATGAAGTGGTCAAATGAATTACGAAATGTTGGGTGTTACCAAAGACTAAGACCCCACTAATTCAACTGTCAAAACAAAGTCCTTCCACGTAATAAAGGACCGCACATTGGCATTAATGTAACTTGACATAACTGAAAGCATTCAGCAGCTGCTTAAGCATGGCTATAGTGGCCCAATCCTAACAATTTAGGAGCCTATTTGCTAATGTGTTACCTATTTAACATGGGAATTAACAAGTGTTAAGCACTTAATATGTATTAAACAGCCAACACATAATAAATGCAGTTAATACATGTCAATTCCTGTATTAAATATCTAATGTGAAATTTTCTTGAAATGGGGTAGGAAGAATGAAGGGGATAGGGAAAGGGCTGATGCAAACAGTTAACATATATGAATGTTAACAAGTGTTAAACTCTGGTATCTGCCTGCTTTGTTGTTAACTATACCTTTGAAGTTATAGTTAACTAATTGTGTTTGTGCAATTTGCCAGCATGGTAACGCACATTAACAGTGGCTGGTTCTCCCTACATGCCAGGATCACCTCCCTTAATAAGTTACTGCAGAGATTTTGCCTTTTAACACGTTAATGAATGCAGCTTAGTAAATAATCTCAAATCAATGGGAATTTATACCACATGATCCTCAAAGAAGGTGTCTCAGAAGTTGGACATATTTGCATTACATCTGCATTTTTCTCCAATCTCATCATTTTGACCGTCTTCCCAGGGAGACGGAAGACAATGAAGCACTGGAACATCTCTGCTCCTTGGTACTTACGTGTGTTCTTTCACTGCACTACTGTCAGCAACAAATGGAATCTCTTCTCTGCTTGCCCTCCCCAGAGTCAGGAGATTCTTCTCAAAGTTAATGATGCACTGGAACAAGAGGAAATTAACACACTCAAGGAGACTGTCATCATTGTGTGTGTCGCTCTCAGGCTTACTGTATAACAGCCTCTCACGTCAACTGAGGGCGTGGTCTAAACCCATTCCCTGCCCCGATACACCTAGGACATGCAATTTTATTTCCCACTGCCTCAGGCACTCAAATTGAAAGTTCTTTTGGATAGGAGCTTATGATTTCAAAATTTCAATAATGCTGTAAGCCAACTTGAGCATCATTTGGGCTAACACTCCTAAAAAAATTCAAATAGAGAAGATGCAAACAAAGGTTTATCCAGATCATATCACTACAGCTGCAGTTAAAGCTCCTGTAAAAGGGGATGCCAAGCATTCGCTGGCTGTATTTCTGGAACTCAGTCTATTCATCACAGGCTGAGAGGTATCTAATCTTATGACCCATATGTAGCAATGCTTAATTGAGAGGACCACATATCCACAGATCAGAGGCCTCTTATGAGTCAAGTCAGCCAGAACAGCTTTTGTTCAGTTGCCTGAGAAAGAAAATGCAGGGTGAAGATCTCCAGCTGTTAAGCCACTTAACAGCTGAACAGATTAACTTCTTTGTTGAGTCAACAGTTTCTTGCTGAGGGTATCTTAAGTGAGTCTTCCACTGTGAGCCAACTAAAGGGATCACAAAAATGTCCTACCTTCAGTGCGCGCAAGGTCTGGAGCCCGAGGGACAAGTTTCTTTCGTTATCTTCTGAGGAAAAAGATAATATTTTATAAATTCAGGATGCAAAATTGTGCTCTTTAACATCATTCTCTGGCTTCATTCAGCAAAGATTTCTGCAATAGGTACAGAATGGGAAGTCCTCTGTTTGTCCATTACATATAGATGCTCTAGAACAGAGATACACATTCCAACTACTGGCCCATTTCTAATGTCCCGCTAAGTTGCTTGGGTTTTACATAAAGCAAATTATGAATATTTTACATCAGCTAAAGCATTGTCAACCACCTAAGAATCCAGAATATGAAATAGTGAGCTCAGCATACCTACGACAGCTGCAGAACAATCCACTCTCATGGACCCCATCTTGATGGCCAAGTGTTCCAGCTGACCAATGACTTTCACATTAGGCAATAAGGACATTTTTTTGTCTTCATTCTTGGTGTCTTTTATATGTTCTTTTAATCTGTATTGAAGAGAATTCTTTCATTCAATTGTGGCCAAGCTTACATAATGCACCCCATAAATCTTGGGTCTTATGACCTAGCACATGTCACTTCATCCTCCACTACCCCATGTGCAAGCTTAGGTTAGATTTACTTTACTTATGTTACACAGTATATGATGGCAGATAAGAGACAAAATACGGTCCATGTAGTCTGCACAGTAAGGTGGATAGAGTAGCTGTACCCTCCGCTCCGTGCTGGTCTCCCCCTCCCCCCCCAGCCTCAAACCAGTAACCACAGAGTTAGAAGGCAGGTATCTTGCAAGAAGAGCTATTAAGTCTCTACGTGCATTTGTAGTAATGCATATTATGCCACATTAACATATGTTAATGCAATTTAATACAAATTATTGCAGCTAGATCTGACTGCTCCTATTTTCTAGGCCAGAAGTGCCTTCGACTGATTCAGATCGTATATTTAGAATAGCCATTGATAATTATGTTTCTTCCAAGTTTCCGTTAACCTGCAGAGTCCCTCAGAGTTCTGTCCTTTCCCCTACATTTTTTTTAATTTTTTTTTTTAATTTAAAATTTTTATTACACACAACAGAAAACAATGCATTGCAGTTCAACATATGCTATGCCCCATCACACAAGCTCCCCCCCTACCCCCACAAGCTATCCACGAAGTGGGGACATTCCCAACTATCCCAAGATAATGCCATTAACAGTAACATACAGACGGTTAGGAAATCGGACCCCCAATAGTACTATGCACATATACAGGGATGCCATAGGAACATGGATGCGTTCGTGAAGGGTGCTGATAAGGGGCAGGGGCACCCTGGCTAGCATATCTACACACTATCCAAGAACTAACTCCCACCACTCAAGTGGGCCAAATTAAATCATAAGTACACACCCCGCAGCATAAACATTGACCCAGCCCCAGGTAACCACAAACCCCACACTGTCCAACTTAAATACAAACAGTTTTCCCCCACCGATGCCCCCCCCCCACCTCCCAGCCCCCCCCCTTCCCCAGGACCTCGGACCTCATATCATTAACCTACAGAGCGCTCTTCCCACTCCCAAGTATTTCCCCCAAGTGTTAGAAAAGCTCCGCAAACTCCCATTTTTTAGTGCAGTGAGCTTGCTCATCAAGAAGATCTGCCCCACAAAAGCCTGAACTACCCCCAAGCCCGGGGTACCAGTCTGCTTCCACCTCCTGCCCACCAAAATGCGCACCGCCACACAACAGAGATTCAAAAAGCCACCCTCTGCCTTATTTAACCCCTCAGCGTGCAGCCCCAACAAGGCCACAGCCGGCAGCGGAGCAATCTCCTTACCTAGGATCGCACTCACCCACTGCTCCCCACAACATATGTAACTCCCCGCACCCCCACCAAATGTGCAAATACGTGCCACCCACTCCACATTGTCGCCAGCATTGCCCGTCAGGGAGGTGGTACATAGCCTGTAACCTCACCGGCGTCAAGTGCCATCTATACAAAATTTTATAGTTGTTCTCCAACAGGTGCGCCGCCAGCAACCCCTTATACCGTGACTTAAAAATTTGCTCCCATTGTGCCTCTTCCCAACAGCCACCTAGGTCATTCTCCCATTTCAGTTGAAAGCCCTCCTTCCCCCCCTCCCCGGCCATGAGGTTATAAAGCTGTGTGACCACCCGTTTGGTGGGGCCTATAAGCCCCAACACCTCAATCCCCGTAGGGTCCCCAGCAAGCTCAGGCAGAATTTTATGCCGAACATAATGACTGAGTTGAAGATACTGATACTCCTCATAGCCCTCGAGATGGTATTGGCTCACCAGGGTATGGAAAGCTACAATTTTTTTTTCCTTCCAGCACTTGTCCAACCCTTACTACTCCTTTCTCTGCCCAATTGGCAAACCCCAAGCTCCCCATTCCCGGCGGAAACTCTGGATTCCTCCTAATGGGCACCAGTCTAGACCTCCCATTCCTCCCCAACCAGAACTGCTGCCACTTATTCCATAATTCCACCGTCCGCCTAGTATAGGGGTTCCGGACCGGGATCCCTCTTCGCTGCTCCCGCGGGAGCTATATCCACTCCCCCAACTTCTGCACCCCAACTCCTCCTCTTCCATTTGCACCCACTCTTTCACCTCCTCCCCCCACCATTCTACTATGGCCCCCAATTGTGAGGCTTCTAAATAGCGCGCAAGGTCAGGGACAGCCAGCCCCCCCCTTCTCCCTACATTTCACCAAATTCCGCCACGCAACGCCCTTTCCCCTACATTTTAACAATCTTGATACAAGTTTTGGATCTTAGCATGCATACAAGGTATGCCGACAACATTCAAATTATCAGTTATGACACTTGGGACTCTGCAAAAAAAGTCAATACTAAGCTACAGTTTGAGATGTAATAAGAAATTCTCATCAATTTAGTTTCTCAAACTTTGCATTTTCCTCTCCCCCACAAATGGCTGGATTCCTCCATTGCAATTAAAGAGACTGTCTCTTCACTTTGCGTTATTTTAGATGCAGAAGTAACATTCGCTCCCTATATGTCTTCTCTGGTCCAGAAATCATTCATAATTTTAAGAATCGATTAAGTTCATTAGATCATTGGCTTGGGAACCAAGGGCCCAATATTCAATTGGGACAGCTATGCACTGCATAGCTAATTGCTGCCACTCTTAACTCCAGAAATTCAATGGCGGGGTCATATGTGGCCCTGGCATTAAATATCCAGAGTTACTGCACAGCCTCCGCAGCCACAGACGCTAACCAGCTAGTGACAATATTGTACCATTACCCGGTTAGCTTCCAGCTTTGGTTTTGCCTAGTTTTAACCACAGGTCGCTACCCGATTAGTGACTATCACCACCCATGACATGCCCCAGTGTTAAGTGATATGCATCGGGGTATTAGTTGGGAACATTCAGTGGCACTAACCCATCTTAGTGCCATTGAATATCCCATTCAGCGGCATTTACATGGCAGTAAACCGTGTAAATGCCTTTAGAATATCGGACCTTAAGAGACCAGGGTTCGATTTCCCACTAGCACTCCTTGTGGCCTTGGACAAGTCACATAACCCTCCATTGCCTTAGAAAAATCCAAGTTATCAATGTCCCTGTTTAATGTGCATTACCAAGTTTAAGTTACAATGTAAACCGCTTTGACTGAAGTGATAAAACGGTATAAAACACATTTTAAACAAATCACACTTGAACTTTACGGTGATCATGTTGAAAGCTCTATTTGCATGTCTGAAAATGCCCATGCCAATGTACCAATCACATCGGATCATGTCGCACCAATACTAGAACAGCAACACTGGCTGCAAGATCAAGTTGCATAAAAATTTAAAATATTAACATTAGCCCAGCAGTCCTTCTTCACAGACTACCCATTATATTTGCTCCCCTTCTTATGCCATACAGTCCACGTCATCAAGGTCCTTGCAGGCACACTTACTAGTTGTTCCATATTACCAGAAAAACTTAGATATGAGTGGATACATAAACCGTCCTTTCCCTATTTAGCCCCTGCATTATGGAATTCCCTGCATTAGCTATTAGATCTGAAAGTGCCCAGAAAAAAGGACAAAGCAGTTAAAATGCAGCTTTTCCAACAGTCTGTGCTCATAAAAAGTCACTAAAAATGTCCCTACTCCTTGCCTTGTGTGCACCGTTTATTCATGTAATATTAGTTTTTAAAGATAAAAGATATTGTCCTGCCACTACCTCTTCCTTGTGTGCTTTGCATTTAATCAGTTATTCATTTTGGTTTCTGTTAAGAATGGCGGTATGTAACGTTTATATTCTGTAAGCCACCATGATGGAGGTTTCACTGTCCAATGATGGCATAATTAATACTCTAAACAAACAAGAAAACAGGCTCTACTGCCTATAATGGGACTTGCATTAGCACATTAATATAGAGTAACTTGCATCAATGCATACATACACAATAGCAAAAGACAGCTCTCTGTGGAAGGAGCCTGCCTACTGTATCCAAATTATATGTTTTGAAAAGGCATATCATATCCAGCAGGCAATTTTACAAGATTTATTACATGTGTAAAATAAGCTATTTTCACATGTAAATCTGCAAACACATAAGGAGTAATTTTAGAGCAGGCATAACAAAGGGGTTCCTTCTGCCCAGACACCCCTTGAACAGGAAAACAAATCACACAGCTAAACACCCTTCCATTCAACTCACCCCTCAAATACAACCAGGGGTGGCCAGCATACCCCCTGGGGAAGAACTCCGTTAAGGGCACCAATGTATTCTCACAAGAAAAAGCCAGTAAACTAAAGCAGAATGTCAATGACGACAAATACTCCACATCAAGAAAACATCAAAAGATTATAGGCATTGGGTGTAACTGTTGAGCACCAGACTGCAATCACAAGCGCTTTTTATAGGTGTATGAATGAGACGTGCACAGATTTAAAGGGTATGCTGTTCAAGGTGTGGCGTGGGCAAACCTTAAAGCTATGTGTAATGCTTATTTTGCAATGGAAGTATAAATACACTTTCAAGAGTCCCCCCATTGGCATTTGCACTTGTTTCTAGCCACATATAGACCAATTTCTCATTTGGATCTGGGCTTTGGAGAGGAGTTAGAGGGAGAAATTGTGCTTAGCCCTCAGATGTTGAAAACCATCTCAAAAATGGCAAAAGTTTGAGTTTCAGAACTTGGCTCCCTGATTGGCTCACATTGTTAATTGCAACTTTAGAAAACCTGGCATTTGTATGTAAGGGGCAGAACTCACATGCGTAGTAGCAACGTGACATGTACAAAGGCCCTGCGTAATACCGCTCTCGTTTTTAATGCATTTTATTTAAAAATGGCTATTCCCATGCCCTTATCTAGGGTACCTTTTCGTAAGATACAGTGCAAATTCTGAATGTCCCAGGCTGAACATCCCTTTCCTTTTTTTCCAGACCTAGAAGGCTCACGTAAATTTGGGCTTCACGTTTAACAGATTACTTCTTTTATTATGTTTAATGATTTTCGTAGATTCATCAGTTCAAAAGGGCTTTTTCAGTTTTATAACAAACTAAAGTGAGGAGGTCATTTTAGAACCCAATTTACTAAACACACAGAGGCACATAATAATAGAACTACTTTAAAAGTAAACCAGGTATTTCATATCCTAAATTGATAGGGACTGAAATGAAACCTTTCAGAAAGCAAACAGGGACACAATTTCTTTTTAAAGCGAAAGGATTGGTGGCTAGCCTTTCCTGGTCATTACCCAGTAACACCGTATTTTCACAATTGCTCGAGTCAATGTCCTGCAATTAATCTACAGTCTATTAGAGGAGTGGAGATCACATCTCTTTCAGTTGTGTGGACACTCCTCATTAACCTCTAAAAATAGGCACTCCCAGTTCATCCCACCCCCTCCCCCTCAGCAACAAGCCTGTCCCACTAGCCTCATCTCCCTTCCCCTTCCTGTCTCTACCAGTCTCTCTTCCCCACCCAGGGCCGGCTCAGCCATTAGGCAAAACTGGGCAATCAGCTAAGGCAGGTGCTCCTGAACAGCAGCAAAGAGCAGCAGGAGTCAAAGCAAAAAACAATAGATCCCGACAGCCACACAACCCCATACAGGTGCTGATGGCTCGTGGAAGAATGAACACACAAAGCGAAGACTAATATTTAAAAGCACGATATCCAATTAAACATTTTTACAGGATTGCTGTGGAGGGGTGGTGGTTGGATGATCACAGTTGTTGAGTTTAGTCATCAAAATCTTCACAGGGGAACAGGCTGAAGGTTCGCCTAGGGCACCCAATACCCTTAACACTGGCCCTTCTTCAAGCTAGTTCCTACTAGTCTCAGTCTCTCTCTCTCTCTCTCTCTCTCTCTCTCTCTCTTCCCCCAGCCGGTTCCCTCCATTCTCTCTCTTACACCATGCAAATCCTTAGCAGCCTCTCATCTGTGACCTTTGGAGCCTCTGTAATGGTCTTGCAGACCCCCAGGGATCCATGGCCCTCAGATTAGGAACCACTGGTCTACTGGTTAGAAGAGTGACCTGGGAACCAGCTATGCCAGGGTCAAATTCCACCAATACTTCTTGTGGCCTTGGGCAAGTCTCTTAGCTTGTAAGCCCTCCGGAGACAGGGAAATACAGACAGTAAATGAATGTATCTCACCTTGAACTACTACTGGAAAGGCCTGATCTAAATATAAGTTGATAATACAAGAATATATGGAAAGATCTCAGTTCAAGAAAAGGAGGGAAGGTATCGGACTTACAGCAGTAGCTGGTTTCAGGGAGCTTTCCTTCTCAAAGAAGAACAAAACATATTGCATGCAGTGATCATCCACACTGCTCCTGCAAAGGTTTACAATTGGAGCTGAAGCATGGGATATTTAAGTGACCTGCACAAGGTCAAATAGTAATGTATAGACAAGAGAAATGAACCATATCTTAAAAAGGATATAGCGTTATTAGAAAAGGTTCAGAGAAGAGCCACCAAAATGGTAAAGGGGATGGAAGGATACCACTATGAAGAAAGGCTAAAAAGGTTAGGGCTCTAACTGGAAAAGAGACGGCTGAGGGGAGATATGATAGAAGTCTAAATTAATGAACGGAGTGGAACGGGTAAACGTAGATCGACTGTTTACGTTATCAGAATATAGAAAGACTAGGGGACATGCAATGAAGCTACAGGGTAAACTATTTAAGACTAATAAGAGAAAATATTTTTTCACTCAACGTGTAATCAAACTCTGGAATTCGTTACCGGAGGATGTAGTTAAGGCCATTAGTGTAGCTGGGTTTAAAAAAAGGTTTGGACAAGTTCCTGGAGGAAAGGTCCATAAACCATTATTAAGAAGGGACCCAGGATATCAATGCTTGACCCAGTACAAGCATTGTGGAACCTGTGTCTTTTGGGGAAACTGCTATGTACATATGACCTAGATTGGCCACTGTTGGAAACAGGATACTGGGCTTGATGGACCTCGGTCTGACCCACTATGGCATATCTTATGTTACGATCTCTAGGTTCCTACCTCGGTTTTTAACTATTAACTTGCTTGTCCATTATGTCCTCTTAACAGTCTGAGCAACTGAAAAATACATAAACCACACAAAGGCTCAGCACGTCTAGCAACTAATTCCTCTCCATGGCACAGAGACAGCATAAGACATTTTGGGGGTCATTTAGAAACCTTATTTGAGATTTATACATGTGAAGGGTCCTTTCTAAAATGGCCTGATTTACACATGGATGTCCATATCATGCCTATGTAGCGTGGGGGCCATGGCTTGGGTGGCAGCACAATTCAAGGGGATGCACATTTATTTATTTAACATTTCTTATATACCGCGCTATTTGTCATCAGTGCGGTTTACATTGTAACAATAAAACACATAGGCCAAATAACTGGCTTTCGTTTACAGATAACAGGGAATTAAAATGGAGGTAAACCAGGGGAACTATATACAATCTTTGAAACTACCTGTTGGGACATATATGTCAGCTCTGTACATGTAAGATTAACATTGTCCCTTTACAGGAGGGAGCTGAAAGATAGCTAGAACACACAGTAGGGCTAAATGGACAATTTTCTCAATGGAGGAAGGTGAATAGTGGAGTACCACATGGATCTGTGCTGGGCCCGCTGCTTTTTAACATCTTCATAAATGACCTGGAAATAGGAATAAACGAGCGAGGTGATCAAATTTGCAGATGAGACAAAAATGTTCAAAGTTATTAAACACAAGGATTGTAAAAAATTGCAAGAGGATCTTAAGTTGGTAGACTGCACATCCAAATAGCAGATGACATTTAATGTGGACAAATGCAGAGTTATGCACTTAGGGAAGAACAACCCAAACTATAGTTACACGATGCAAGGTTCCACATTAGAGCTACCATCCAGGAAAAGAATTTAGGGTCATCATGGATAATACGCCGAAACTCTCCGTCCAGCATGCAGCGGCAGCCAAGAAAGCAAATAGAATGCTGGGAATCAAAGAAAGGAATGGATGATAAACCAAAAGGATATTCTAATATGTCTGTATCGCTCCGTAGTGTGACCAAACCTTGAATATTGTGTGCAGTTCTGGTCACCATATCTTAAAAAGGATATAACAGACAAAAAATGGTAAAGGGGATGGAAGGATACCCCTACAAAAAAATGCTTAAAAAAAAAAAAAGGTTAGGCTGTTCAGCTTAGAAGAGAGACAGCTGAGGGAAGATATGAGAGCCGTCTATAAAATAATGAATGGAGTAGAATGGGTACCTATAGATCGGTTGTTTACTCCTTCAAAAGAAGTAGGAGGAAACACAATGCATCTATAATGTAGCACATTTAAGACTAATTCAGAGAAAATATTTTTTTCACTCAACGCATAATCAAACTCTGGAATTCATTACCAAAGGATATAGTAAAAGCTGTTAGTGTAGCTGGATTTAAACAAAGGTTTGGACAAGTTCTTAAAAGGAAAAGTCCATAAACCATTATTAAAGAGGACCAGGGAAATCCACTGCTTCCCCATTGAACCAGCAGCATGGAATCTGGATACCTTTTAAAAACCTGCCAGGTACTTGTGACCTGGATTGGCCACTGCTAGAAACAGGTTACTGGGCGTAATGGACCCTTGGTCTGGGCCCATAAGGCATCTCTTATGATTAAGGGGAATATCTCCCTTCCAGGGCCGGTACAAGGAATGGAGGTACCCTAGGCCCTCCCCACACAGTCCCTTGCTGCCGCTACAGTAATGGCTCAAAGATTGCAACAATTTATGCAACCTGGAAGTGTGTGGCAGAGGGGGGGCGGAAGCAGCAGGTAGGACGATGGGGAAAATGGCAAAGCAGCACCAAAGCCTTGAGCCAATGCCGCTGCTGCAGGGCCCAGAGGGGAGCAGCCACAGCAGCAGTGGTGCCCTAGGTGACTGCCTAGTTTGCCTACTGGTAGCGCCAGCCCTGCCCCCTTCATCCCCAGTGTTTACATACTTCATAGTTGTAATGAGGGAAAGAGGCCTCTAAGGCAGAATGATGGCATCTATACAGCTAGATATATCTTTTTGCCAGTTTTGTATATGTGTTAGTGCCAACATTTACACACGCCAGTTGTAAAGTGCCGTCACTTTACATGTAAATTGCTGGGTTTCTGACGTTGATATTTGCCACATCTTTGTGAAATGACTCTTCCCGCTGCATGTGGATGACCATACCTATGCATTCCTTCATTTCCTTCCTGGAGATAAAATGTACGTCCATGTACATCCCTCTCCTATAAAATTTGACAGATTTGCAGATGTTTCTACTTGAATGTTGCTGCAACCACACGAATTGCTTGTATAAAATGTGCTTGGAAGATATTTATATTACTGAGTACAATTTGTTTTAAACTCTGGAAGCACTGACTAAGATCTCACTTTCCAGAAATCCATGTATGGTGTTTGCAAGAGGAGACGTCAGATAGGTCCCAGAGGAACTGGAGATGCGATTATAATAAAAGGTTGGAATCCGTTGCATGATTGGTTGACAATAACCTATGCTGTATTACTGATCAAGGAATTAATTTTTTATAAAAAGGATTTAGTTGTCTAATGCAGGAGTTCCCGAACCAGGTTTTGGAGCCCCACACTCGGTCGTGTTTTCAGGATGTTCACACTGAAGATACATTTGCACACACATCTCCTTTTATCCAGATCAAAACAGTTTAAAATTTACAATGTTTTCAAGAAATCTATAATAAAGGAGTTTCCTTAGCGTTCCTCCAGCTTAGTCCTCCACCTATGGGCAGTGCACCTCCTCCTGCAGCTTGAAGACTGGACCAATCAGATTTCAGCATCACTGGATGTAGCGTACTGGCATCCCTCTATAGCCCCAGTGTCTCCAGTCTTCACGCAGCTAGAGGACGTAGTGAGCCTAGGTGCTGGGCTCACTAGGGAACCAGTTAAGCAGCAAGATAGTTAGCTAACCTTTTAAATTTTATTTAATTGGCATACTTTATTTCATTTCCTTTTCCGTGGGTCTGTTCCTTTAAAAAAAATAAAAAAAAGTTTGGGACAACGATTCTCCCCCCCCCCCCCCGGCTCCGATGAAGGTTTCTCTTTCCTGCCTGACCAGAGCTATCACATTTGCTGGTGCTTCTGTAGGATCTCTGGCCCCTGGGCTGTTCGGGGCAGAGCTCCTTGATCTGTTTACCGGCAGCGCGATTCTCCGGGGGGGTGAGTCCACAGCACAGGGAACAGCGTCTTTCTGCTCTTAGTTTCCCGGGCGCTTAGCCGGCTGCCCGGTCTCGGAATCGTGGCTATTTCCTCTCTCTGCTTCTTGATTTTCAGAGCAGCGGAGTTAGAGCACGGCGCATCCTGTCTTCGACTTTGCATGGAGGCTCAGGAGAGCGGGCAGGAGCAGCCGCGACCATTTTGAGCATGCGGCTTCCAAAGTTTGTTTCCTGACACCAGCTGCCTCAGTGCGGTTCCCCGGAGCTGCGATTTCCTCCGTACCGCGGTCTGGGCAGCCCTACCAGGTATTGTGCTTTATTTCCTTATTTTTCTTATTTCATTTAGTTCCTTCGTTTGAGGTTTTTTTCTTTTTTGGGGTTCACTTTCTCTAATAGTTTTAACGGGCCATAGGGTCGGCCTCGGGGTGGCCTGTCAGCTGTTCTGCACAGCTTTCCTTCGTTTGACGGTTCTCTCAGGATACACTCCGCGGAGGTTATACACTGCTATCTTTCGGATATATATATATATATATATATATATATATATATAAAAACTAAAGGCTAAAAATAAAATAAGGGAGGACAGAAAGCCGCAGCTGTGCTTGTGTGGCAGGTCCTCGCTGTCTCTGGGGCCTGCGGCTCCCTAGTTCAAGGGTCCCCAGGGGCTATACGGTTTTGGAGCATCCATGTCGTCAGGCTCCCAGTGCATCATCTGTGGCTCTCGTAGGGGCGCGGGCACAGGGACAGGCATCTATCAGCGCTGTACGGATGTGTCCCTTAGCATGGAGCAGCAGTTAGAGCATGCCATTACCCCTGTTGATCAAACAGATCCCGCAGGCCTATAGAGTACTGGGCCGGTAGCAGGGCCTTCGGCTGCGGTAGCTGAGACCTCTTTGGGCGCTTCGGGTTCACAGTCTGGGCTTGGCAGCGCGCTGCAGATGGACGATTTTTCTCCAGACTTCGTCTTACTGATGCATCAGGCATTTTGTCACAGGCAGCAGGGGTTTGTGGCAGGTCCCTGCCCCTTCCTCCCCCTAGCGCGCGGGCTCCTATAGCAGAGCGTGACTCGGTGGGTCTCAAACCAGCCAAACGGCCGCGAGCAGTGGAGACAGTTCCTTCCGAGGCGGACTGGCAGGAAAGGGAGGAAGCCGACTTGGATGTGGATACTGAGATGGAGGAGTTAGAGGAAGGCGAAATCCCTGAGCCTGAGGATCAGGCGAAGATCATAAGAGTATTTTGCCGAGAGGAGCTGCCGGCCCTTATTGCGGAGGCTCTTCAGACGCTTTGGCTTTCTACTGAGCAGCAGGCCGAGGACGAGGATGGCGCGGATCCCATCATTTAGGCGGTCCGTCAGACGCAGGTGGTTTTCCCTATTCATAAGGTGATTGATCAGATGATCCAGTCTGAATGGGATACTCCCGAATCCGGTCTTAAGGGGATAAAGATCATGAACAAGCTGTATCCCCTAGCAGATAAAGATAAGGACAAGTTTCGTTCCCCAAAGATTGACGCTGCGGTCTCGGCAGTCACTAAAAAGACCACGATCCCAGTAGAAGGCAGTGCGGCCTTGAAGGAGGCGCAAGATAGGAAAATGGACGGTTTGTTGAAACAATCGTTTGAGGCGGACGCGGTGGCGTTGCAGGCCTCCATATGTGGGGCTTGGGTTGCTTGGGCCTGTCTTCGCTGGGTCCAGCACCTGAAGCAGTCTGCCTCCTTTGAGCCCGATGAAGTGCGGGAGCTCCAGCGCTTAGAGTCTGGATCGGCTTATTTGGCGGATGTGCAATACGATCTCATCAGGGCCCTCTGCAATAGTATGGCCTCCTTGGTAGCGGCGCGTCGGTCTCTTTGGCTAAAAAATTGGGCGGCAGATAGATCATCTAAGTCGCATCTCGGCAGGCTTCCGTTTAAGGGGAAACTCTTGTTTGGTGAAAATCTTGATAAGTTGGTTAAGGAGTTGGGGGACTCCAAAGGCGGCAGATTGCCGGAGGATAGGCCTAAGCGGGGTAAACCCGCGGTGTCCTTTAGGGGTCAGTCTCGAGACTTTCAGATGTTTCGGTCGCCCCGTTTCGCGGGGTCCCAAAGAGGACGATATGTGTCTAGGGCCCAGGGATTTCAGGGGTTTCGCAGTGCAAGTAGAGGATTCTCAGCGGCGACCCCCACAGCCCCTCGGAAGTCCCAATGAAGGGCGGTGGGTCCCGGCAGATGTGCAACCGATCGGAGGTCGTCTTCGGGGGTTTCTGTCTACCTGGACCCATATCACGTCCGATCAGTGGGTCTTGGAGATCATTCGCGAGGGATATGCGTTAGATCTCGCGAGGCCAGTGCTCGACTCCTTTGTACGGTCCCCCTGCCGAGGTCCTCAGAAGGTGCTTCAGGTACGGCGACCGCCTTCTGCGCATAGGAGCGGTCGTTCCTGTTCTGCCAGCAGAATACGGCATGGGGCGGTATTCCATTTATTTCGTGGTGCCAAAGAAGGATGGCACTCTTCACCCCATTCTGGATCTCAAAGGCGTGAATCGCTGTCTCCGGGTACCGCATTTTCGTATGGAAACCTTACGTTCAGTTATTGTCGCGGTTCGGAAGGGCGAATTTTTGACATCTCTCGATCTCACCGAAGCTTATCTCCATATCCCCATCAGGGCGTCCCACCAAAGGTTTCTGCGCTTTGCGCTTCCTTGGGAGCACTTTCAGTTCCAGGCTCTGCCCTTCGGGTTGGCGATGGTGCCGCACGTCTTCACCAAGATAATGGTGGTGGTGGCAGCGGCGTTGTGCAAGGAAGGAGTCTTGGTCCATCCCTATCTAGACGATTGGCTGATCCGAGCAAAGTCCCAGGCCGAGAGCGTGCAAGCCACGGGGAAGGTCGATGATCTTCTGCAGTCCCTAGGCTGGGTGGTCAACCCAGTCAAGAGTCATCTGGACCGACGCAGTCTCTCAAGTACTTGGGAGTACTGTTCGATACTCGGAAAGGATCGGTGTTCCTAACGGAACGGAGAGTCCTGGCGCTTCAGGGTCTGGTGCGGGGCTTCCGGAAGATCACAGCCCCGTCCGCGTGGAAGTATCTTCAAGTGTTGGGGATGATGGCGGCGACGTTGGAAGTGGTGCCTTGGGCCACGTTTCACATGAGATCGTTGCAGCGGATGCTGCTTCGCCGCTGGTCCAATCAGTTCGATTCGCTGAGCATGCGGCTCCATGCCCACCACGGGTCAGGCGGGACCTGCTGTGGTGGCTGCGGCCGGCCTGTCTTCAGGCGGGAATGCCGTTGGAGCAGCCGGAGTGGATTCCGCTATTAACAGATGCCAGTCTGACGGGCTGGGGAGCACATTGCGGAGTGGACTTTGCGCAGGGTCTCTGGTCCCCGGAGGAGAGCGGTTGGGCGATCAACCGCTTGGAGTTGAGAACGGTGTTCTTGGCGCTACAGAGCTTTCGAAGGACAGGTCACGCACCGGGCGGTGCGGGTACTGTCCGACAATGTCGCGACCGTGGCCTACATAAATTGACAGGGAGGTACCGGAAGCGCGGGCATGGAGGAGTCGTCCCAGAGGCTGTTCGCCTGGATAGAACCGCGGTTGCAGGCGATTTCGGCAGTGCACATAGCAGGGAAAGACAATGTGACGGCGGATTTTCTCAGCAGGGTTCGAGTGGATGCAGGGGAATGGGAGCTGCATCCCTCAGTGTTCGCGCAACTAGTGTGTCGCTGGGGAGCGCCGGTCATGGATCTCATGGCCACCTTTCAATCCGCAAAGGTGGCGCAGTTTTACAGCAGACGACGGGAACCCACGTCGGAGGGACTCTATGCCCTCATGCGTCCGTGGCCCTCGTCGGGTCTTCTCTATGTCTTTCCTCCGTGGGCGCTAATAGGGCGTGTGATTCAGCGCATCGAAGCACACCAGGGACGGGTGCTGTTGATAGCGCCGGATTGGCCCAGGCGCCCGTGGATCTGGTAAGATTGCTAGATGGGGCTCCGTGGCGTCTCCCGTTGTCTCAGGAGCTGCTGATTCAAGGTCCGCTCCTTATGCCGCGAGTGGAGAGATTCTCGCTTACGGCTTGGCCATTGAAAGGGCACGGCTAAAAAGAAAAGGTTATTCTAGGTCTGTCGTGACGACTCTGCTTCAGGCGTGTAAAAGATCGACCTCTCTGGCTTACGTCCGCGTCTAGCGAATCTTTGAGGACTGGTGTTCGCGGCGTCAGGTCCACGCCGCTACGGCTTCGGTTCCAGTGGTTCTGGATTTTTTGCACGATGGCTTTGTTAAGGGGCTAGCGGCTAGTTCCTTAAGAGTGCAGTTGGCGGCTCTGGCCTGTTACCGAGGTAAAGTCCAAGGCGTGGCTCTCGGGGAGCACTCCGATGTCACGCGTTTTCTGAAAGCGGTTTCCAGATTACGTCTGGCACGTCGGATTTACGTGCCACCGTGGGATCTCAACTTGGTGTTACGGGTGCTCGGCAGAGCTCCGTTTGAGCCTCTCTCCCAAGTTTCGGTGAAGGACTTGACCCTTAAAATGGTGTTTCTGGTGGCGATTTCTTCAGCGCGGCGTATTTCGGAGCTTCAGGCACTTTCCTGTAGGGAACCCTTCCTCTGTTTTTCGGATCAGAAAGTGGTTCTCAGGCTGGTGCCTTCCTTTCTGTCAAAGGTGTCTTCTCCTTTTCATGTGAATCAGACGGTATATCTCTGCCTGTTCTGCGGGCAGCGGGGGAGCAGGCTTTGGATCGGGGCCTTATTCGCTTGGACATTAAGAAAATGTTGCATCGTTATTTGAAGGTCACCGAGTCCTTCCACAAGTCAGATCGGTTGTTTGTGTTGTTTGGCAGCCCCAGGCAAGGGGAGCCTGCGGCAAAAGCATCTATTTCCAGATGGATTAAAGAGGCGATTGTCTCGGCTTACATGTTGCAGGGGCGCCCGGCTCTGGTGGGTCTCAGGGCTCATTCTACTAGAGCGCAAGCAGCGTCCTGGGCGGAGCACAGTCTGGTCCCGCCGGTAGAAATCTGTAAAGTGGCGACATGGTCATCACTGCATACTTTCAGTAAGCACTATCGGCTTGATGTGCTGGCGGCGGGGGATGCCTGTTTTGGATCAGCTGTCTTGCTTGCTGGCTGGCAGGGCCCCTCCCGTTAATACTGCTCTGTTACATCCCATAGGTGGAGGAACGCTAAGGAAATAGTAATTACACTTACCTGGTAATTGTAGTTCCTTGAGTGACGACAGCTTAGTCCTCCGTCCCACCCTTGGGTTGCGAATTTGGCACGGCACGCGAGCAGTCTTGACAGCTGTCTGTTCAGGTGAGTATTTCAGATAGAACATGTTCTCTGCTTCGCTTTCGTGTCGCTCTGTTCTTTTCTCTCGTTACCTGGTTGTGGTTCGGCAGGCGGGGGAACCTTTGCCTTTAAGAGTAATTCCCTTTTTTGTTTGGGAAAGTTTCCGGTTTTCTTACCATTGTAAAAACATTATATAAGGTTAGCTAACTGTTATTGCCTTTTGTTTTGTTGAGTCTGCTTTGTCAATAGTTCACTGGGGCTATAGAGGGATGCCAGTACGCTACATCCAGTGATGCTGAAATCTGATTGGTCCAGTCTTCAAGCTGCAGGAGGAGGTGCACTGCCCATTGGTGGAGGACTAAGCTGTCACTCAAGGAACTACAATTACCAGGTAAGTGTAATTACTATTTATTCACTATGTTTTGTTAGCTGTTAACGCAAGAATTAATAGGCACGAACACTACAGCACCCTAACTGTTAGTGGACACTAGCTGTCACATTAAAACTAACATGAAAGTTGCCACTGGGGATACGCAATGGGTAGGGAATGCACCTTGACGATAAAGTAGAGGTCATTACCATGCATTAATTGATAATGAAGTATACAACGCAAAAAACAGTTAACTGTATTATCAACTGTGCTGTTAACATGTGATGGCAAACTTCCTTGCATTAGTGGTAAGGCTGCCCTCCCGTAAGTCCAGGGAATACCAACAGTTTCCACAGAGGTTTTGTACTTCAAGTACCTTAACACACAAAACTTTAGAGTACGTTAGTAACTAGATGCCCAAGCACGTACAGCATCTGAAGGCATGCAATGCTGCATAAGCAAGGCTGGATTTTTACAGTAACTCGATTCTGTAGCTATGTACCTAGGGCCATCTGGTCTGTGGAGGCTGCCAGTCTCCGCAGAGAGAAGTGGTGCCACAGTAGTGCCACCATTTATTGTAGGCAAGGCAGGCTAGACTTGTAGCAGGGTCCCCCCCCCATTCCAAGGGACCTTTGGAGGGCAATCCCCCTTCCCAAATAGGGAATGAGAGATGTTTACAAGTTAAATCACAATGCTTTAACGGCCCTAGTCATAAGAGCTTACAACCTCTGCTGGATGTTACATAATTAGCTCAAGGTCGTGCAGCAAGTGCTCTAGCGAGATATGATGCAGAGCCTTTAGGCAGCTCTGCATTACGTGTTCCTGTAACACTGGCAAGACAAAGAAAGGTTGCCCGCCTCTACAGTACAAAACCTTAGAGCTCAATGATCACAAATAGCACAGTGATATCACTATTTGCTTTTCTTTCTCGATTTAGTGAAAGTTGCATTGTAGCCTGCATCACATCTCTGCATGTTTTCTTATTTTTCAAAAATAAAATAAGATCTATAAAAAACAAATGGGATAGAAATATACAAGACTTTAATAAAATACAACGTATTTCCATGAAGCACAGCATCAGAATATCCTAGCAGTGATGACAGGACTTTAAGCATGATGCTTACCCGAGTCTGTCCACGCACGCAGACGATATCAGATTATACGGACTGCCTGTGTCAATCAAGGCCTTCATATCCCTTCCGGCACACTGCAAAAGAAGATTATTATAAGCAGCAAAGAAACAGACATTAACAGAGGCAGGATGCAGGAGCAGTATTTATCATTCAGGTTATCTACAGTAGATGGCTGTATAGAGTTTTGAAAAAAAATGTGCGTTTCTCCTTCATGTGTGCTACCCATCAGAAAATCCTGCTTCAGTACGCAAGGAAACAAACCTCATAAATTAGTGGCAGAATTGTAATCCAGTGTAAGTTTACCATGCACCAATCAAAGCAACAGCATAACATATTGAAAATGTATCAGTGAAATTATTTCAAATTAAACTGGCATTTGAGAGTCACATTTTTAAACCAGTAGACCAGTGAAAAACAGCACATAACCAACTAGCTGTTTTTCACTCAGCAATAAACTAACTGACAGAACATCAGAAGGGAAAAAAATATATAGAGAGAGATGGAACGCTAAACAAATATGCCACCCATTGAAGGGATAATTTTAGAAGCATTCCAATATCTAAAAAGTAGCAATCATGCGTGGAGACTGGAATACACATACAGGGCTGCTTTTACCTATGGGAAGAAGGGGCAGTTGCCCAGAAGTAAAAGCAGCTCTACTCCCACTCCCATGACCACTGCTGCTGCCCCGTCTGGGACGGGCAACAGCGACAATACTTAAAAATTCACCGTGCTATTGGAGTTCTTTTCTGATGCTGTTGTACCATTCGCTATTCCTCCCTCTCCGATGAATTAGGAGGAGCACTGCATCAGAAAAGGTGGTAACTCAGTGCCACAGTGCATTTTTAAATGTATTGCCGCCGCTGCACAACTCAGACGGGGGCAGAAATGGACCCACAGATGTGGGAGGGTCCCATGCCCCATTAGGTGTTGAAGCAGCCCTGAACATATACCATTTTAAGACGTAGTAATGGTTGCTATGTCTACCTTGCCAGGGCAAGTGGTGGGGCATGATTAGGGCAGGGCCTGCAATACAGACACAGATGCCCCATTTCAGATAGAGAATCCACATCTCACTGAAGATTCCCAGACACCAGCACTTACACCTGCCCCCGGGCATGAAGTAGTATTTTCTAGCAGGCCCCCCCCCTCCTCCCCGACCACAGGTATCCTTTCCATGCTGGCCTCTAAATCTACCCCTCCCCAAATGTGCTGTCCAAGCCTCCCCCTCCCGCCCCCCAGTAGGCACAAACCACTACACTATCCTTCCCCCCTCCCCCCCCAGGAAAGCACCACCTCTTGTCCCTCCTCCCCCAAGAAGCACAGCAGCCCAGCCCGATCACCCTCATGCACAATACTCCCTACCCACCTTCCCCTTAATTGATATTCCTCTCCCCTCCTCCCCCCAAATCCTGAGCTTACCACAGGTTATTGGTTGCTAATGGGAGCAGGAGCCACGCTCATTCACTCCTGCCCAGCATGCAATTGGAGGCAAAATGGCACCCATAACAGTAACCTTGTTGTACTATCATTACTAGAGATAATTCGTGCCATTTTGGCTCCAACTGTGTGCTGAGCGGGCAATGACTCACAGTAAGCCTGGGGGTGGGCAGCAAGTAATGTGCATTCCAAGGGGTTGGGGGTTGTGGCCAGGAGCCAGCCTGTGCTGCTGATCAGTAAGCTGTCTGGAGGGACCAGTGATGTTAAAGGGTGTGCTCCCACATCTTTGGGGGGGGGGGAGGCGGACAGGGCTGGAGGCACCCTAGGTGGGCCCTCCATCCGGCCATCTTCCAGGGTCCCCCCCTGCAGGTGAAGTAGTGGCAGAAATAGCCCTCAAATCGCAACACAGCGCATACTAACGCTCTGCCACTGTGTCCCCCCCCCTCTGGTTTCAGAGGGGGGGGGGAACAGCACATTGTGCACAGGAGCAAAACTATGACACAGCACCAGAGTTTTAGTAAGTGCTGCGTCATGGTTTGAGGACTATTGCTACCACTGCTGGCCACAGAGAGGGGGTGGCAAAAAGATGCCAGCTGAGGCCAGCACCCTAGAAAATCACCTAGTGGTAGTGCTGGCCCGGGGGGGGGGGGCTCCCCCATGGGCATTTTTCCCCATGCAGCCTCTTTAAAAAAAAAAATATCCACACTTCTGCCAGATGTGGCAAGGCATCCGTGTGTTATCCTGCAGTTATTGTACAAGGGGCATAACTCCATCTCCTGACATGGAAAGTGAATTCCCCTCTAAGTCTTTTCTAAAACGTACCTTTAAGTCCTTTTAACAGAACTGTAACAAACACAGAGGAAGGCACCTGCAGATACCATAAGCCTGTTTATAAAGGCAAACACACCATTGAAAACTTTAGGGTTACAAAGCCAAGTCAAGACTATCTACATAAAACACCTCTGCTCAAATGTCAAGAATGAACTAGGTGAACATAAGAGACCACCACTCTAAATGCATTCTGTGCTCTAATGAGCTACTTCTAAACAACTCAAAAAGATAAAAGGAAGAGGTAAAGCAGACAATTGCTTTACTTGGTGCAGCTTAATTGCTGTATTTTCCTCCCTCCAAGATCCTTCTGACAGTCATAGACCCCTAAGTGGAATTAGTAGTGAAACAATATAGAGTTGAGCAACTAGGTAAATTGATGTTGACAAAAATCTCTTGGTCTAGTCAATGTTCTATAAGCTTTTGGGACCATGGAAATGCTCTCAGGCAAGGTCCACCTATCTACCTACAGTGGGGGGGGGTTAAACTAATCTGCTTTGTAAGGTGCATTTGACAGTTCAGAATTCCTTTGATGTACGTTACCTGGCATTTCACATATATCAGCTCCTCCTCGCCTCTCTTTGAGCCTTCTGTTTTCAGTTGGCTGAACCTGTTGCTGCTTTGTGGAGAGAGCTCATTCTTAGGCACCCATGTTCCTCGGTTACTCCTTAATTTAGATAAGTTTGTCTCCAGTAAGCGTCTTTGTAGAACGTTATGTGGTTGCTAGAAAGTGTAAATGTAAAAAAAAAAAAAAAATCTAAGTAATAAAGAAATATTTCCTGTGCATAAATAGCCACAACACTGAAGGATCCCCCCCCCCCCCCCGAGGAGAAAATATGATCAATATCAATTACTTAGGAGTGGAGTAGCAGCCTAATGGTTAAAACAGTGGACTAAGAAGCATCAAGCCTGGTTCACCTCCGTCACTGCTTGTGCCTCAGATACAAAATTAGATTTGTAAACCTCCCAAGGGATAGAAAGATAATCACTACACCGGGAAAGCAAGATATAAATCTGTGAATTAAATTAACAGCAACATAAAAGGCAGGATGTATGTGCAAGTGTTGCTTTTTGAATAATTTGACAACGTAGGGTAGGACACCCCCCGAGTTTCTCTAGAGAGACTGAGGACGGCTTCTCTATAGAAGCTGTTTAGAACCATTTAGTTCTGAAAGCATGCTGAATGAGCCAGAGGTAGAGCAGAACATTGCACTTTGACTTCCCAAGGAAAAGGTCTATGGCTGATAACAGAAATCCTGTTCATAACCATCACTGCACATACATACAACCAATAAGTGTGGAATGCTAGATATTTAGCTCACGCCACTTCACTGGTAGCTCAAGATACAGTATTTCCATTTCATTTACCAGCCTTCCTCAGCAGTGTTCTACACAAACACAAAAGCATACAAACATACTACATTATATTTATTTGTTTAGACAGTTTTGTATACCACCTTATCCTTCAATCAAAGCGGTCACAACACAATTGGGGGATACATTTAACATGAGGGGATTTGAGACACATGCACTAATACTTACAGGGAACATGGGCAATGGAGGGTTAAGTGGCTTGCCCAAGACCACAAGGAGCACCTGTGGGACTAGAAACCCCAGTCCTTCCGGGCCAAGGTTGCTGTCTTCTAGGGGGATTTGAACCCCCGACCTTCCAGCCTGAGGTAACTGCCCCAACCACTAGGTCACTCCTCCCTATATGTTTATATTTTAGGCTTGATATGCCATGGATCAAGATTGGTGCTTATGATTATATCTGTATTTTCTTTTTTTATTGAATGTAGACCATTCTCATAAAATACTAAAAAAAGAAGAGAGAAAAGGGAGCAGACTAATAAAAGGAAACATTAAAAAAAAGGCAAAGTACATGAGTAAAGATAGGGATGCCCATAAAACCCCAGACAGCATCCATGTATCACCTGAAACAGCAGGCCATTCTGGTAAGTTTAAAAGTTAAACTACTTGGGAAAGGCCTCCTGAAAAATAAGTGTTTAAAGCCATTCTTAATGTTTTGGGTGGAAGTTCAAGTCTAATACCTGGTGGTAAGGAATTCCAGGAGAAGGGAGCAATGACCCTAAAAGACATCTGATCAACTCATATCAAACTATTCTGTATGAGAGGTGCTACTAATAAATGATGTTGTGCAGAACACAAAGTACCAGTATCTTGCCTCAGTGGCCAGTGCAGCTTTCGTGATGCCCCTCCATGTTGTGTTCTGTTTTGTTGCTTTACTACTCTCTCTCTTCTTTCCTATATGGCGCTTTTCATTTTTCTTTAGCGTAGACTTATTTTTCTGTTGTAAACCACTCTAATGTCCTGACAGTGGGCGGTATATAACGTTTTGAAATAAAGATAGGGAGCAGTTCCATTCCTTGCGGCTTAGTCTCAAGAATAAGCAGTCACTTTCCCAAATCCACATGCAGAGGCTGCCTCTGCTGGTGGGTGAATTGGACCTGTGAGTATTGGTTTACTGGGAAATTGTGTGCACTAAAGAGAAGAAAATGTGTAGGTTAAATTAAATTGTGTGTACAGAACAATGAAATGTTTGGCGAGTTGGTGTTTAAAGAAACTTACCTCCCAGGAGCCAGGCCCTACATAGGAAGTGAGCTCCAGTCTTTGCCTTCCTTTTCTATTCTTACCAGTCTCAGCCCCATGATGTAAAGCCCGATTGGCTCCCTGCATCTATAACACCCTGGAACTCCTAGCCTTCCTTGTAGCCCTTTGAGGCCTGGCCTCTGAGAGTCTTCTGGTTCTGCTTTGGCTCTATGCCTGGTACTTATCCTGCCTCCTCCTGTCTGTCTGATGTCTGGCATACGCTCCATTCCTCTTGAAAAACAGTAATCTGCACAGTTCTGGGTGGGATAACAACTTCCATCATTTATTTTTTGGGGGGGTTGAGGTTTTGGAGCCCAATGCATTATTCTTGTGGGGATGTGCAATGTAACATGACATCCCCCTCTCTCCCACAGGAATGACGACGGGCTAGTTTAGCATAGAAGGAAGGAAATCCATTTCTGTTTCTAGTTCTGCATTGCGTAGAGTGGCTGCTTGAGGTTTCATGTCAGCTTTTGTCTGCGCATCTATAAGATGTGATGAACTGTGTCCTGTATTTAGTGAAGGTCCGCCTTTGTTCTGTATCTGAAGGGAGGTATTCTGCAAGGGCAGGGCTGCACTCCATCTGCCCCCAGCAGCTCATGGGCTCTCGCTGCTGCACTAATACCCCTCTTTTCCCCGGGATTATACAGTTTTGTTTTCTACTCATTCTTTTATAGGAAATCTGTTTGCCTCTGTTTTTGGAAATGTGCATCCGATATCTTTTGGATTTTGTACAGTACAGAAGGAAGTGCATCTCTGCTTCCTCTCTTTGGGATGCTGCCTGCTTCCATGGGGTTTCCAGTTTAGCGTTTGTCTGCGTATCTCTATTTTTAAATTGTGATCCCTTGTTCTGTGTTTGGTGACGGTCTATGTTTTGCGTGTGACTGAGCTGCAGTATTCTGCTCATGTAGTTTCTATGTAACAGTCCCACTTGTTCTCTTTCCCCATTAAAAAATGTATTGGTTCAAGATTTGCAGTATTGCCTTTTGATAGGTAGGGTTTGGTGCTGTGTGAGTCCTAGTGCTGTTATGATATGGTGGGTTTGCTAGAAGCGTGTCCCCCTCCATTTTGGCTGTCAGGGATGGGGGGGGAGGGGACACTAGCTCACCTCTCACCTCAGGCAGCAGATTGTCTTGAGTCACCCCTGGGCGAACATTGTAGCTTCTCCCTGGTCTTTCGCTTCATGGTATGGTGCTGGATACTACACTATACAGTGACAGTAACAGTAGCTTCAAAACACAGCCGTCTATTCTCCACCCGCTACAAGTACACAATCCTGAATGCAGAGAAGCAATGATACAAGTGAAACACAGAGGCTGAAGTGACAACATTGGGTAGTGGGGGAATAAGTCTACCCAATATTTGTGTGGAAGATTTCCTAGAAGAGAAGCAAATCAATGAACAAATGTGACACAGCTTCACTGGACAGATGGAGAAGGAACAAGCACAGAAGCAGCTGATTTTGCCTTGGTTCTGAAACAGGCTTGGCACAGCTTGTCAGGATCAGAGGACTTTGACAGCCTGACCGTGGGAGTTCTACGAAATGGAGAAACTTATATGGAGCCACAGAAAAACACCCCAATAATTAAGAAATGCATGTGGAAAAAAAGTATATAAAATTACCACCACACTGTTATACTACAACATGGCCATATAAAGCATTTTGTAGGCTTCAAAAGAATACAGAGTAGACAGTCCAAAAGGAGAATTTCTAAAATGGTAGAGTGCACCATCAAACCCCTGAGATGAGAGATTTAACCTAAATATGTTTCTCCAGGACCAAGCAGGAAGTCAGTCCTCACTTATGGGTGACGTCGGCGCCGACGGAGCCCTCGCGGAGCAATTTTCCCCAGCTTTCAAAGAAAGCCTTTGGGAATTGCAGCGCGCATGCGCGGTCGTCTTCCCGCCCGAGGGTGCCATCTTAGCCAGTCTTCTTTTTTCCGCGGAGCCCTACAGACGTCCCCGTCTTGTCCCCGCGAAAAAGTTGATTTTCTTCTTTGTTTTATCCTTTTTTCTTTCGGTTCGACGCCGATCGTTTTCCTGCCCGGACTCGCGACGCCGGTCTCGAGTCCGCTTACTTTTTTCGGTTTTTCTGACTTAGTCAGCTTTCGTTTTCGGTTTCCCTGGCAGCCCGGTCCTTTGACCTCGCAGGGGCCCTTTTTCCCCGATGGCTGCCAGTGGGTTTAAGCGGTGTGGTCGGTGTGACCGAAATATGTCACTAACCGACACACACGACTTTTGCCTCCGCTGTCTGGGCCCGGATCATGAGGAACTGATCTGTGGGCCCTGCAACAAAACTGTCCTCAAAGGCGTTGAGGAGTCGGCGGCATCAGCGTGAGAGAATCTTCGCTGACCCCAGCCGTACCCGGACCTCGTCGGAGGCCTCCGCGTCGAAAGGCTCCAGCTCGGACCGTCGCCGGAGCTCCTCCGACCGGGGTTCTCCCTCCGGGGACCATCGTCGGAAGGAAAAACCCGCGAGGGCGGCGTCGGTGGACGCTCCTGGTTCCGCGAGGGCCAGGTCGCATAGCCCCGACAGCCGCCCCGGGTCCTTGGAGAAGGAACACATCCCGAAGCGACCTCGCCTGGAGTCGGAGATGCCTGCCCGGGTAAGTCCTGTGGTCCTTCTGGACTCGCCTCCGCGACAGCCGACGTCGGGCCCGACGCCGTCGGGGCCCGAGTCGGGGGCTGCTGGGTCACCTGAGCTCGGACTCAGGTTGACGGCCTTGGAGAGCAGACTGTCTGCCTTCATGGACCAGCAGCGGGCACTGCTCGCTGGCTTCGCTGGCGCCGCTGCCCCGACCGCCGGGACGTCGACGTCCAAGTCGACCCCGGAGACCGAGCCGATCCTCGAGTCGATGAGAACTCGAGTCGATCCTCGGTCGAGGTCACCCTCGGCCTCCCGTTCGGGACCGAGGTCGCCGACGCCGACTCCCTCGACGTCGGGGCGGCTGGCGCCGCACCCTGCCCGGGCCGACCCCACCGAGTCCTCGTCGGAGTCGGTCTGGGAGTCTGAGGAGGAAGAGTCACCTGATTCTTTCCGGACTCGGTGTGTCCCATCGGACTCACCGGGGTCCGAGCCTCGGAAGCAGTCCCCCCCGGAGGATGCCCGGTTCTCGGACTTCGTTAGGGATATGGCCAAGGCTTTGGCCTTCCCTGCGGATCCCGAGGAGGAGCCTCGAGCCGAAGAGCTCGACGCCCTCCAGTATGACTCTCCCGCGAGGGAACACTTTACTGTGCCGGTTCCTCCTATGCTGGAACGACTACTCTTCCGCATGTGGGAGAGTCCGGCCTCCTCGCCGGTCCTGAGCAAGCGGGTCGATTCTATCTATCGGGTCCGCAAGAGCCCTGGCTTTCAGAAGGCACAGCTGCCACACCATTCCATGGTAGTGGAATCGGCCATGCATCGTCTTAAGAGCCAGAAGATGCACTCCTCGGTGCCTCCTGGAAGGGAGGCCTGTAACCTGGATGGCCTTGGCAAGAAGTGCTTCCAGGGCTCTATGCTCGCATGTCGTGTCCAGACTTACCAGCTCTACATGGGCATGTATCTCCGGGATCTGGCTAAAGAGCTAGCCGGATTCTCCGCTGGTCTCTCCGAGGAGCCCTTGCGGAGGTTCCTAGCCTTGTCCACGGGCATTCGGGAATGCTCAAAGTTCATGTCCCGAGCAGCCTATGATGGCTTTGAGGCCTCGGCTCGAGTAGCCGCAGCCGGCATCGGTGCCTGCCGACAGGCTTGGCTTCAGTCGTCAGACCTTGAGCCCTGGGTACAGGACAAGTTGGTCGATGTCCCCTGCCGAGGCGAAAACCTCTTTGGCAAGCCCATGGCGGAAAAGGCTGCACAAATTGAGACTGAGACTCTCACCAGGACCAGGCTTTCTAGGAAGACCTCCGCCCCTTCCCAGAAAAAGAAGGGCTCGGGGAAAAAGTCCTTTTACCCGAGGAAGGCGGCTGCCTACAAACAATACCCCCATTATCAGGCCCCTGCAGCTCCCCAACAGGGCCAGCAGGCCAAGGGACGGGGTAACGGGTCCCGTAGGCAGCAAGCCCCCAAGCCTGCACCACCAGCCCCTGCTCAGCAGGGTGGGGGCTTTTGACTCGCTCAGCATAGCCTCTCCCCCCCCGCTGGTTCCTCCCAGCACCGGAGGCCGGCTGGTTCACTTCGCCCACAGGTGGTCCAGCATCACCGCAGATGCCTGGGTACTTCAGGTCGTGCGAGAAGGCTACCTTCTCCACTTCCATCAGGTCCCTCCCTCCTATTTTCCGGGAGAACCTCCGCGCCCCCCTCTGCACAGGGAGTTGCTCCTTCAGGAGTTAGCAGGTCTTCTGCAGGAACAGGCGGTGGAACCGGTGCCACACCACCTGAGAGGTCAAGGCTTTTATTCGAGGTATTTTCTGATACCAAAGAGAACAGGGGGCCTCAGACCCATCCTGGACTTGCGCAACCTCAACAAGTTCCTTGTGCGGGAGAAGTTCAAAATGCTTACCCTTGGAATCCTTCTGCCCTACCTCCAGCAGGGAGATTGGCTATGCTCCTTGGATCTAAAGGATGCCTACACGCACATCCTCATCCACCCAAGCCACCGCCAATACCTAAGGTTTGTGGTGGCAGGAAATCATTACCAGTACAGAGTACTGCCCTTTGGCCTATCCTCCGCACCGCGAGTCTTCACAAAATGTCTCGCGGTCGTGGCGGCCCATCTCCGGCTTCACGGCCTCTATGTCTTTCCGTACCTCGACGACTGGCTCATCAGAGCAGCGTCCGCTCAGGAGGTCACCAACGCCACGTGCCGCACGGTGACTCTGCTGCAGCACTTGGGCTTTGTTATAAACTTCGCAAAGTCCACTTTGCTCCCCTCACAGGATCTCGAGTTCATCGGCGCAAGGCTGCACACTCCTCGGGCACGAGCGTACCTACCGCTCGACAGGGCTCAACGGCTCATGGACCTAGCCGACCGCTTTCGCAGCCAGCCCCTGGTCTCCGCCAGGCGCTTCCTGAGACTGCTCGGCCATATGGCTTCCACCGTCCATGTGACCCCCAATGCCCGCCTGAATATGTGGTCTGCTCAATGGTGTCTCCGCCAGCAGTGGCGACAAGCCACAGGCGGCCTAGCGGACCTAGTGCGCGTCTCCGAGCCGCTGGTCTCGTCTCTCCGGTGGTGGCTCCGGCAGCCGAACCTGATATTCGGAATGCCTTTCCAGTCACCTCAGCGACCCGGGTGCTGACCACCGATGCATCCCTCCTGGGCTGGGGAGCACATTGCCAAGAGGCACGTACTCAGGGCCTCTGGACCACGTGGGAGTCTGCTCAGCAGATCAACTTCCTGGAGCTCAGGGCGATCCGCCTAGCTCTCAAGGCCTTCTCCCACCTGACTTCCCACCAATCCGTCCTTGTCCAGACGGACAATCAAGTTGCCATGTTCTACGTGAACAAGCAGGGGGGCACGGGCTCCTTCCTCCTCTGCCGGGAGGCACAGAAGCTCTGTTCTTGGGCCGTCAGTCACGGCATTCTCCTCAAGGCGGTTTATCTTCCGGGCCAAGAAAATTGCCTTGCAGACAAACTCAGCAGGGTCCTCCAGCCGCACGAGTGGCGTCTGGATCCCTTGGTGGTTCAGAAGCTCTTCCTCAAGTGGGGTCTCCCCACGGTAGATCTCTTTGCCAGTCCTCACAACCGGCAACTTCCTCGCTTCTGCTCTCGTCAGCCACACCCCCTTCGGGTTGCGGCGGACGCCTTTCTGATCTCATGGTCGGGGAGCCTTCTGTATGCTTTCCCTCCCATCCCGCTAGTCTCTCGGACTCTTTTCAAGGTTCTCCGAGACAAAGCCTTCATGATCCTGGTGGCCCCTCGCTGGCCCAGGCAGCCGTGGTTTCCGCTCCTGCTGCAACTGGCGGTGGAGGATCCAATCCCTCTGGGGGTACAACCGGATCTCCTCACTCAGGATCAGGGGTCCCTCCTGCACCCCAACCTCAGGTCTCTCAACCTCATGGCCTGGCTGCTGAGAGGGTAGTCCTTGCTCCCCTTCTCCTGCCGGCGGAAGTGGAGGAGGTCGTCTTGGCTTCGCGACGGCCTTCTACCCGCAAATGCTACGCCCTTAAATGGCGTCGCTTTGCAGTCTGGTGTACCCAACAGTCTCAGGATCCCTTCTCCTGCCCGGTGTCGGTGATCTTGCAGTACTTGCTGCACCTCTCTAATCTGGGGCTTAAGTCCAACTCCGTCAAAGTTCACCTCAGTGCTCTTTCAGCACATCATGTGCCGGTGGACGGCAGACCTCTCTCCAATGACCCTCTCGTAGCGAGGTTTCTCCGAGGTCTCCTTCTACTTAAACCACCTCTGCGCCCGCCAGCGCCTGACTGGGACCTGAATGTGGTGTTGCAGCGGATCACCTGTCCGCCTTTTGAACCTATGGCTACCTGTTCTCTCCGTTTTCTGTCTTGGAAAACACTGTTCTTGATAGCCCTCACTTCCGCTAGACGCGTAAGTGAATTGCAGGCCCTCGTGTCTGATCCCCCTTACACTCGGTTCTACAAAAATAGGGTAGTCCTACGGACTCATCCGAAATTTCTGCCTAAAGTGGTCTCCCCTTTTCACATCAATCAGGAGGTGGTACTTCCAACCTTCTTTCCCAGACCACACTCCAGCCGAGCTGAGACGGTCCTCCATACCCTGGACTGTAGAAGGGCTCTGAACTTCTACCTTGACCGTACGCGGGAGCACCGTAAAGCTGCTCAGCTTTTTGTGTCTTTTGACCCCAATAGATTGGGGCTCCCGGTCTCCAAGCGTACTCTGTCCATCTGGGTTGCGGACTGTATCTCTTGGGCTTATGGGGCAGCCGGACTCTCCTTAGAAAGTCGAGTCACGGCTCATTGCGTTCGGGCAAAGGCCACGTCAGTGGCTTACCTCCGCTCTGTTCCGCTGGCAGACATCTGCCGGGCCGCTACTTGGTCTTCGAGCCAGACTTTTGCGGTCCATTACTGTCTCGAGAGGGAGTCCCGTAGGGACAGTGCTTTCGGACAGGCAGTCCTCCGTAATCTCTTTGAGGTCTGAGCAACTCCTACCCTCCATCCCGGATGTGGGCTACCGGTGGGTGATAATTCAGCGAAGATTCTATCCTTCTGTGCTGCTGAGCTAGAGGGAGCTCATTTTTGTGCTTAGGGTCTCCGGTAGCCTTGAGCTTGGGAGTCCCATAAGTGAGGACTGACTTCCTTCTTGGTCCTGGAGAAAGCGTAGTTACTCACCTGTAACAGGTGTTCTCCAGGAGCAGCAGGAATCAGTCCTCACTACCCTCCCTCCTCCCCTTGGAGTTGCAATCGTCTGCTTATGTTCTTTTTGCAAATTTTTATGCTGTCTTTTTTAGCTATGTCATCTGACTGGCTAAGATGGCACCCTCGGGCGGGAAGACGACCGCGCATGCGCGCTGCAATTCCCAAAGGCTTTCTTTGAAAGCTGGGGAAAATTGCTCCGCGAGGGCTCCGTCGGCGCCGACGTCACCCATAAGTGAGGACTGATTCCTGCTGCTCCTGGAGAACACCTGTTACAGGTGAGTAACTACGCTTTATCTAAAGGAGAGGATGGAGTAAAGGGGCAGAAATGTGACCAACACATTGAAATGCTTCAAGAGTATGAATAATGAAGTATTTCAGTGCAAAATGAACCTCTAGCAGAAGAGGCTGAGAGGGATCAGAATCGGGATCAGGGCCGGCCCAACTGTTAGGCAAACTAGGTAGTCACCTAGGGCGGAAACTTCTTAGGAGCAACAAAGAGCATGGCATTCACAGTTCAACAATAGATCGACAGCCTAAGGTTTGCCTAGGGTGCCAACAACGCTGGTGCCGGCCCTGCGTAGCATCAGGAATAATATCAGGGTGTATGTCCTCAGAGAAAGGACAATGGATGCATGAAAGAGCCTCACAGCAGAGGGAGATATACTGAAATCTCGAGGTCCCAAGTTGCCAAAATGTCAGGGCACAGTCAGATCAAGTAAACTCTGCAGCATTGCAACAGGAAGCAAAAACAAGCAGGCTAGCCAGGCTTTGTGCTTCTGATCAGCCATCACACCCATTGCAAAATTACACATCTTATCCTCAGCAGGTTTTCACCATATTTGTACGTGCGTATATGGATCTTTATCATACATGGTTCTGCTTTCCTACCCATAATGACTTATGCAAGTAAGGTCACAAAATGGGTCTGCACATGCCCCTGCATCCCCTCCACATTCCCCACAGACCACCTCTAAGTGTTCCACGTCTTTGGCTCTGCTATAGAAAATGATTTAAAGAATCTGGACTGTTTCAGTGCAATGGCCCTCTATGAGAAGGGTGGGAAAGAAATTCTTCCTTTAAGAAATACAGCTGAAAAGGGACATTTTTTTCTAACATGGTCTGAAGGTACTCTGGGGCTTTACCATGTATGACATCTCAAAAAAAAAAAAAAAAACACAGAAAGGGAAAATCCACGTTTGAAGAAAAAACCCCTTCCAAAATCACCGAGACTGTATTGTTAGTTGGGTGCCTGAATGTTCATTAAATTCACCATGCACTAGTCCCTACACATTTGGGGGGGGGGGGGGCACAGCCTTAGTACTTTGGGCTAATCTATGCAAGCATTCACAGTACACCACCATTGGTCATCCAGTGCCACATTCCATCACCATATAGACAAAGTCACTTATCAAAGCAATCTTTTTATCACTTATCCAATAAAATAAGCACACCTTAGCTGTATGGACTGTTCACCTACAAGAGCATAAGATAAGGCATACCCTAAAAAGACAACTTGCAATAGTCTAGCTTGTTTAATAGCTCAGATCAGAAAGATGAAGAAACTATTTCAGCCGCCTTGCAAGTCTTAGAGTATAGAAGATGGGAATGACCACAGATCTGATATGACTCAAACAATAAGGTCTATTTCTAAGACACGGGTTATGCCTTACCATTTGCAAGATCCAAATTCCTACTACTGTTCAAATTAATTTTGCCTGCATGAAAAATGTGACTCCAGCAACCAAACATATTCCTCACTACCCACAAAGGCTACAGCTGTCAAACATCAGAATTACCAACTACTGTATATCAAAACGTCACATCCCTTCTCTAGTTAGGTATAAGTCATCCATTCAGCGTTGCCATGTTTAACTGGCAGACAACCTATTTTTTGTAATCATCTCTCAATTGTTAGCTAGATTGTGCATGGGTCTGTGTGTCAGGCACCATAAGAAAGGCAGGCTGGTCTTATGCTGCAATACCCATTAGGGCTAATTAAGTTTGAAGACCGTTCTAATTGTCATCAATGGGATTTCTCCCCACTCACCGAGTAATGGCGATGTTACTGCATGTCACTGCTAGATGGGACACAGGGCAGCTATATTAAGTTGTACTGTTGCCATGGCGATAGATGTTAGTAAGTTTCCAGTGCAATTAAAGAAAGGCAGCTGTTTGCTTTTTTTTTTCCACACTCATTAAATCCTATCCCATGATCACTTCTCAAAGGGGTGAAATGTTTGCAATTCCATAGCAGACTTCCCTTACTGTCCACAGACACCTACGAACCTCGCCACCTCCTACCATGCCTTTGCAGTCTATCCATCAGAACCCAGTGGGTTACCATATAACACTGATGCGGATAAAGCAGCAGGGCTTCATATATTTTTATTTTATTTTAGTGCCTACGAGTCAGCATTGCCTCGGAAGAAAAGGCTGGCAAAGTGACTTGCCCAAAGTCACAAGGAGTGCCAGTGGGAATCGAACCCTTGATCTTCTGGGTACTAGGCAGTTGCTCTAACCACTAGGCTGCTCCTCCACTCCTGGGCTTCATTTATCAACGACAAAAAGGAAGTGGAACTGTAAAGCCAGGAGAGGGGACAGGCAGGGCCAGGAGCAAGAGAAGTACAGTAACTGCTCGGTGCTCCAGGCTCACCCCTTACAAGCAAGAGGCTAGAGTAGAAACCCCCCCCCCCTGCTGCTCTAGAAGCAGTGAGATTGCCTCACAAGCAGCCGCCCCCCCCCCCCCTTAAGCCCTATAAGGCAGAGCTAACTAGTGGGGATGCTAGTCCTGAAAGAGCAGATCCTCCGTACATTGTGGCATATTTTATAAGACTGACAAAATTATTATCTAAAGACATTGTAGAGATCCCCCTCCATCAGCTGTGTTCACAGACACAGTTGGAAGGATTTTTTTTTTATTGCCAGAACCTTGAGCTAATAGATCAAGCTGGTCCTTCTGCAGCTCAGAGGGAGCTTCTAAGTTTAGGGAAATCACCATCTACCCTCCTCCACACCCTCCAATCAGCCCACCACAATAATAAAGTCCGAAGTCATTTAGTAAAATTAGTCCATGTTCATGCTGGGAATGATACCAGCTTAGGAATAGCATACATTTGCATAACTCATGAATTAGGTGAGCAAAACTCCAAGGCAATGCTGGCTTACCCATTAAACGAATCAGGTGGTCCCCCAGACTAGCAGTTTCTGAGTGGCGGCAAGGAGCAGCTGCATTCAAGGCAAAATAATAGGTCCGCAAAGCCACACAAATGCAAAGAAGCATCAGCCCGGACACTAATCTGCAGGCATGGTGGCAATTTTCAGAAGGATAAAGGACCTCTGGAAATGGTCATTATGTAAATATACGCAAAACAATATGATGCTCGTTTTGTGATCTTGGGCAAGTCACTTAACTTTCCATTGCTTCTAGATAAAACGTAAATTGCAAGCCCTCAGAGGGAAGGGAAATATCTGCTGTACCTGAATGTAACAGTTCAGAGAAAGGCGACCAAAGTGAGTTAGAGCCTGTGCCAGAAGATATAGGAAGAGAGACTTTGAAGACCTAAATATGTATTACGGTAGAGAGGTGGACAGGGGACAGCCATATAAGGTATTTATGAGCAAAACAAACCTCTCTCAAGGGGGGGGGGGGGAAAGTTGTAAAACTAGGAGGGTATAAAATGAAGCTGCAAGGAAGTAAACTTAAAAGCAACATCAGGAAATACTTTTTCCACTGAAAGGGTGGAGATGATGGAGCAAAAACAGTGACAGAATTTAAAAAAAAAAGGCAAGGGACAGACCAGAGGATCCTGCTATAGCAAGGGGGTGGAATCAAAGCAAAGAAATATCTTTTAGACTACAACAAACTAAGGGCATGACCTGCACGGAGCCCACCTTACTGGGCAGACTCGATGACTCATATAATGATCTTTATCTGCTATCATCCCGAGCTAAATAGTCATGACTGTTGAATTTACCAAAAATTGGGGGTGGAAGGTGAAGATTTTCCTGGGGTACTTAATACCCCGAACAACGAGGCAAGGGTCTTATCGTATTTCACTTTGTGTGCTTAAATTAGATGAAGCGAGATCGGAAGTAATATTGCCGGTGTATGATCTATATTTCCATTGAACGACACCTCTTCATTGCGCTCCCAAAACCAGCTCTGTGTGTATTAGCAGAGGGAAGAGTGGCGAGCAGCTGCTTGAGGTTTAAGGGGAACCGAACAAGAAAGCAGCTTATACTAAACACCTGTAAGACGTGGTGCCAAAGGGTTTCTCCCGTTTCGCATCTATCGCTTAGTACATAAGGCCATAACTGAAAAATCCAGCCAAGTAATTCTACGGAGGTAAACCAACTATCCTTTCACCGGCACTTCAGGAATAAAGGCGAGAGAACAATCCCTTTCGTTAGGCGGCTACCCCAAATCCATCTCAGTGACACAAGACGACCCCCTTTGGCTTACGGTATCCTTCGAGGTGCCCAGTTTCTTCAGTCCGTCCAGCGGCAGGAGATCGGCCGAGTCCTTGTGGTTGAACTGCACCGCCTGCTTCATTCGCCTCTGCTGCCGAAGAGCCGCCGCCTCCCGCAGCTCCGACTCCTTTCGGCCGCTGCCCTCCGTCAAGAGACCCGAATAGAACATCGCTCAGCTCCCGCTCCGCCCGCGGCCCCCGGCGCTTTATAGCGCTGGCAGAGGCTGACGTACATGTTGGGGGAGGAGCCCGCCGTAGGTTCACGCCCCCTGCTCTCTTCTCACCAGCGTTTCCCTTTTCCGTGATAGGCAGCTTCACCTGTAGCCTCAAAGCGAGTCAAGTTCTCGAGTATTAGCATCTAGTAGTACATACTCCCTGAGATTACATTCTTCGACCTCGTCAAGCCTCCTCCCGAACGACTGGCAAATAGAAACAACTGCTTATTTGCATAGAGCTACACAGCGCTGTACCGTACATGTAAGGGATCATACTTAACAGAGCTCACACTCTAACCAAGACAGACAAATACAACAAGGGGTTCAGATTCTAAATTTAGGTTTTAGTCTGGATTTAAATAGAACCACATGCAGAGGTAGAAATGTAGGTACTATAGCAGAAATTTATTTATTTATTTATTTAACATTTCTTATATAACGTGCTATTTGTCATTAGTGCGGTTTACATTAAAACAATATAACACTTGGTCAGCTACATTGGCCATCGTTTACATAGAACAGGGGGTTTAACATGGAGATAAGCATAGGGAAACTAGCTACAATCCAAGTCTATATACATAAACTTGGGAAATTATGTACAATTCAGTTGCATGTTACATATGATTACATAGTATAGTTTTGCATTATATAGTGGCTGTTTGATATAGTGGGGGTGTGTGAGAAATAAGGGGGGGATATCAGGATGAGTATAATGTAAGAGGAAGCGGTGGTGTTGGCGAGCTTTTCTGAACTAACAGAAGACGCAAGCCACCAGGCTGACCGTAGGAACCTCATTTCATCCAGTATCTCATTGCATACTTAAGAAGGTTATTATATGCATTTTTATTAATTGCACATTGAGATACTGTAAAAGTCTGGTTGGAAGATACCAGTCAACTTACTGTCCGGGGGAGGTCAGAAGCAGCAGGCCATGTATGCTGATGCACATGGCCTGCCCTAACAACAAAGCTGCCCCCCACCACATGGAATCATCAGCAGGCAGCACACCTTGGGCAGGGGTGATATGGGGTAGAGCAGCATAACTCAGGGGGAGGGTAGTGCGGCTAGGGTTTCTCCTTAGGGCAGCAAAGTTCCTTGGGTTGGCGCTACCACCAAGCTGTATTTCCACTAGCTGCAGCATGTTTTCAGTTGAGGAAGGCTGCAGGGAAGCCAGCCCCTGCTCATCACCATTCTGTGCCACAGGAAAGCCTGGCATGCTATCATCATTCACCAGCCCAAGCGACTGGAGAGGTTGTTCGACTGGCACTAAGGAATGCCACAGAGAAAAGATGACTAACACACCACTCCTCCAAAACCACCAAAGCATCAGGCTGAGCTTTTCACTGCACAAGCAAGTCCATGGGTCCTACCACCAGGGTAATGTCCTGAGGTACAAACGCTTTTCACTTTCTTTTTACCCATGCTTTGCAGGGTCCCTCTCTTCACAGCATGCTCCTCTCACACAGCTCACGATATTGGCTCCTCTTCCTCTCCCTAAATTTCTTAAGGACTGCTCTTATATAGCATGACCTTTTGCTATCTGTTTAGCAGAGCAAATATCACCACTAACCAAATAACCCCAGGGACGTCTCTTACTTGTCCACATACTGCTCTAGCACTAACTAAATAATGCCAAGGAGGTTAGAGAAGGCATTCTGTATCAGACTGAATGGTAAAACCAAGTCAACCAATGACAACATCAAGAAAGCAGATGGCTCCTTCATGAGCTCCCTTGGTGAACACCTGAAATGGCGGAAAGAATTCTTCCAATAGCTATACAACTACAATCCACCCCAGGAAACACCACCCATCGACCTGCCGGAGAATCCATTCCTCGACAGTGAGCCAGCAGATGATTAAGTGAAGAGTACAATAAAATCATTAAAGAACAGAAAGGTGCCCGGAGTGGACCAAGTCACTGCCAAAATGATCAAAGCTGGGGGAGACATCCTGCTGCAACAGCTTCATGTCCTCCTACCACTCATCTGTCAGATGGAACGAGTTCCAGCATGGAAGAAAGTCATCATCGTGCCAATCATGAAGAAAGGCAATTGCCAGGACTGCAAGAACAGCATCAGCTTCCTTTCAATCATTGGCAAGGTGTTCATGAAGATCATACAATCAAGGCTGCAGAAACATCATGAACAGACCAGCTGAGAAGAGCAAGCAGGATTTAGGTCACATCGGAGCCGCACTCATCAAATATTCTCCATTCATCAACTGGTAAAGGACAGGATCAGGTGTGGAAAGCGAACCATCATCGTCTTCATTGACTTCAAATCTGCATTTGACTTTGTTCACTGGCCCACTCTGAGAAGGGCATTGGAGAATGAGCTCATGCTGCTGAAGATCATCCAACTTCTCCAAGCATCATACAATGGGCTCAACCAGCAGTGTGCGGATCCAAAATGAACTAGCCAAGGAATTTCCTATCCAAATTGGAGTCTTCCATGGAGATGTCATCGTACCCCTGCTTTTCAATATCGACACCATT
The DNA here is from genome assembly GCA_033557465.1 of Ichthyophis bannanicus. Lineage (NCBI taxonomy): Eukaryota > Metazoa > Chordata > Amphibia > Gymnophiona > Ichthyophiidae > Ichthyophis > Ichthyophis bannanicus. Next base: position 56,880,072 of record CM066047.1, on the reverse strand, counting down.
ATGAGGAAAACATTAGAGGACAGATGCAGGATCCAGTACAACATGAGCAACTTCCTGACCAACTTGATGGTCGCAGATGACAGTGCCATATTTGCTGATACAGGGACCACCATCATGCTTTTACCACATCACCCAATCCTATGGTGTAAGAATCAATGCAGACAAGACCAAAGTTATGACCACAGATGGATCACAGGCCAATGTTCAGCTCGATGAAATTCAAATCAAGCAGGTCCCAGAATTCAAATACCTGGGATCTCTGGTGCAGGAGAAGGTGATGGCATCCACCACCGAAGTCCACAGCAGGATTGGCCAGGCAACAGTAGAGTTCGCCTCGCTCAAATGGTACCTCTGGAAGAAGGTCAATATCTCCACCAAGAACAAAATTCACCTCTTCCGAACACTGATTCTGCCAATTCTCCTGTACAGATTGGAAACATGGACTCTGCTCAAACCCGACATGAACAAGCTCGAGGTCTTTCAAATGCAATACCCAAGACAGATTTTGGGTGTCTCTTTGTGTCTACCATCAAAATGAGACAATTCGGACAAGATGCGACCATCAACCTTCAGTCAAAGAACAAATCTAAAAATACAGACTGCAATGGTTTGGCCACATTTGCAGAATGAACACCAGTCAGCTGCCATACAAACTCCTCTGTCAAAAGTGACCCGTCCACTGGAGGGTTCAACAAGCATCATCGAAGGAAACATGGCTCAAATACATAAAGGAAGACCTAAGGAACCAATGATTAATCATTGACCAAGCCAGAACTATCACCACCGATCGCCACGGTTGGAAGCATATTGTGAACACCACACAGAATCCAGCGGCACCTACAGCAGCAGTTTGGCTTGGAGGACAACCTGCTTCCCAAACATCAGCTAAGGATTAAAGAAGAAGAAAGAAAAGGAGATATTCAGCAACACTATCCTCACTGTGCCACAGAATATTGCAGTTAGCAGGTGCTGCTAACCATGTAAGTCCTACCGAATATCAGCCTTTCTAGGTTTAAAAAGGGTTGAGAAATTCTTAGAGGAAAGATCTCTAATTTAGTCAAGTACACTTCAGAAAGCTACCACATATCCCTGGGTGGGAGCTGCAAGAAATGGATCTATTCTTTGGAATCTTCCAAGTATTTCTTGAAAAGCCATATTGTCTGCTGTCTAATTTAAATTTTCTTTCCTTGAATCCTGCTAGACCAGTCCAGACAAGTGGGTTATGATCCCTTGCAAGCAGATGAAGGCAGACTTGAGCAACATTCAGTGGTATCATCACTAAGTGTATACGTTAGTGCAGCACTAAGAGAAGCCCGTATGATACTTGCAGTAAAATTCAAAAATACTCATAATACAATGTTAACCACCAACAATTCAACTTTGCAACAATCAGCAGCAAGTATTTGGTTCTCTTACTGGAATTAACTCTGCATCATGCATCGATATGGACAATGCGATCAAAAGGCAACAGGGCTTCCCCAACCTGCAATAGGAGTCTTCCAGAGCGGATCCCGTATTGATCTAGCAGGATTCAAAGAAAGAGAATTATCAGGTAAAATGTTCTCCTTCCTTATCATCCTGCTAGACAAGTTCAGACTAATGGGAAATATCCAAGCAGTCAGGACCCAGGATGGGAGAAAGACAAATGCTCTGGACAAGACTGTCCTGCCAAAGATGCCATCCATTCCGACTCCCACATCCAACCTGTAGTGCTTCAGCAAGGTGCTCAAAGATAACTAGGTAGCTACCTTGCACATTTCCTCTGAAGATACCAAGGTGGATTCTGCATAGAACAGGCTTGTACCCTAGTGAAGTGAGTTTTGACTCCCTCTGGCACCTGCTTATCAGCCAGAAGCTACACTAACCAATGGCCTCCTTAATCCAGTAAATGAGAGGATGGCCACTGCCAGTCCCTTCCTCAGGCCGACAAAGGGGACAAAATGATGATCTGACGGTCAGAAAGAAATGGAAATGTCCAGGTACCTGGTCAACACTCTCTGCACATCCACTAGATGTAGCAAGGGATCCCTCTGAAGATCCTCGAATGAGGAGGACAACAGTCTAAGAAGAAAGGAGGATAGCACTTTTCAGACAAAGGATGACAAAGTCCCCAAGGAGAAAGAGGCCGCTGAGATGACCAAGCAAGGCCTGTAGTTCTGATACTTGCCTCGCGGATGCTATGGCCATCAGGAACACCAGCTGCTTTATTTCAAGCAGCAAGACAGCCAAATACAGCTCACTGAAATCTATGGGAAGAAAATCAACAAATCAGCAAAAATAAAAAAAGGTAAAGACAAAATAATATGAAGATAAAAGGACAGCAAGAGGGAGAGAGGACCTGGGCCTGACTTACCAGTCCCTCACCAGGGACTCTGTGTGGTCTCCCTGCTCCTCTCAGGCCCACCAGTTCTGGATAAAGGGTGGCTGCCAGATCGAGGAGAAAGAGGCATACCTGAGCTCCAAACAAACATTGGGCCTACAAATTTCAGTCAGACATGCCATAGTGCTATGGTGTGGGCCAGGGGCAACAGGCCTCTCTGCAGTGCTGCACCAATCCAAAATCTTTGCCACCTACTGGAGGCAGACAAATACTGGCTTCTCTCAGTGCTGCAGCAGCAGATATCTAGTGATGACATCACTGAAAGTTGCTCAAGACTGCCTCCACTTGGTTTGACTCCACATGGCATGTTCTTACCACTGCCTGCTATACTTTGATCTTAGTGGACCATCTCACCACTCTCTCATCTCAAACACAATGATGGAGTTTGCCAAAGAAAATGCTTGCCTTGGCAATGTGCCGTGTAAGCTTGTAGTCCACATTGGTAATGTTAAGAAGAATGTTTCAGGGACAGAAATATTTCTCTGTTGCATTTAATGCCCTCTAGAAAACTATAGGCCTTAGAAGCAGCCAGCTGGTACATGAACCTCTACAGCAATGGCTCTTATTTATTTATTTTATTTATTTAATTATTTACCGTGCTATTCTGCATCAGTGCGGTTTACATTGAACAAACTGAAATTACATTGAACAGGGCATTATAACTTGGAGACAACTATTTACAGGGAACATGGGCTATGGAGGGTTAAGTGGCTTGCCCAAGACCACAAGGAGCACCTGTGGGACTAGAAACCCCAGTCCTTCCGGCCCAAGGTTGCTGTCCTCTAGTGGGATTTGAACCCCCGACCTTCCGGCCTGAAGTACCTTGCCCCAACCACTAGGCCACTCCTCCACTCAATCTAGTCCTCGGGATACGCCTGGTCAAGCAGGTTTTCAGGATAACCACAATGAATATGCATAAAAGAGATTTGCATAGAATGGAGGCAGTGCATGCAAATCTCTCATATGCATTGTGGTTAATCCATAAATCCTCACTGGCTAGGTGTATCCCAAGGACTGCGTTGAGAACTATTGCCCTAGAGGTTAGAACATTGACTTACGAATCAGAACAAATCCTGGGACATAACCTGAAGACTTCCCTTTACCACAACTTGTTGTATGACCCTGCTCTTATGTGCTTGCTGTTTTCAATATTTGAAGATATTTCACAGAGACTGCCAAGTGCCTGGCCTGCAATTTACCACCAACAGCCTCTCTCATTTATTGCTAGTGAGATACTCAATAGGAAAAAAAAAGCTTACCAGAAAGGCTCATTCAAACATTTGTTTTAATAGAAATTAAATACACAATAAGGTGATCTAAACCATGCCCATACATGAACTGTGAAGGGCTATTCAATTTCTTTACACTTTAGGTTTGGTGAATTTCAACAGGATAAATTCCAGGACTAATGGTTGGCCGTCCAAAAACGTTGAACCCAACGGATACACTTTAAGAACAGTTTGCTTGCCCCCAGATGGGATAGACAGAATCAGCGAATAAGAACCTTTTAGACATAAGAACATAAGATATGCCATACTAGGTCAGACCAAGGTCCATCAAGCCCAGTATCCTGTTTCCAGCAGTGGCCAATTTAGGTCATAAGCACCTAGTAGTTTCCCCAAAAGACACAGGTTCCACAATGCTTGTATTTATTTCAAGCAGTGATATCCCGGGTCCCTTTTAATAATGGTTTATGGACCTTTCCTCCAGGAACTTGTCCAAACCTTTTTTAAACCCAGCTACACTAACAGCTTTTACTACATCCTCCGGTAATAAATTCCAGAGTTTGATTACACGTTGAGTGAAAAAATATTTTCTCTTATTAGTTTGTAGCTTCATTGCATGTCCCCTAGTCTTTCTATATTCTGACGACGTAAACAATGGATCTACGTTTACCCGTTCCACTCCTTTCATTAATTTATAGACCTCTTTCATATCTCCCCTCAGCCATCTCTTTTCCAGGTTGAAGAGCCCTAACCTTTGTAGCCTCTCTTCATAGGGGTATTCTTCCATCCCCTTTACCATTTTAGTGGCTCTTCTCTGTACCTTTCTTATGGGAAAGCGCTAAAAATACTACAAAAAGTCAAAATCTTTCCAGAGAATTGTAAATTAAGGCCATAGAGTTTTATTAGTCTTCCAATAATCCCCTCTCCGCCCCTCAAAGACACAGAAAAGGAGGAAACCTTTCTAAAGCAAGCTTCAACTATATAACAAACTCACATAAGTAGAAATGATTCCATACTTGATTGGATTAACTGGGTTCAGGAACAAATGTATATTATCTCCAAAAGAGCGCCTCTCTTAGCACATCAAGACACAGCACCTACAGCCCTGAGCCAAATTTTCAGCAGTCATCACAAGTGTACATTAGGACTAATATGGACAAAATCTAATAAACCATCATAAAATGGAGAAATTTAGAGTCTGCAAAGAAATCAAAACCATATTCCTGGAAAAGCTAATATAACGACAGATGCATAGCATACCAAGCAATCCGAAGAGCTGAAATTTCCTGGAAGATAATTGAGAAAAATCATAAAATTATGAACAGTGGAAAATGTAACGGGGAGAATCAAGAAGCGTGTGAGTGAAGAGTTCAGTTTTACTCCAGCCTGGTCCTCCCTGGCTGCAGGAATGGGCAGAACCCTCTGCCAAGTCTCCCATGATCACACACTGTTAGATACAGTAGATATAGAGCTTCTGATTCTAATTGTTTATAAATCTCAATTTAGGTGCTACATTTTTGGGCAATTAGATATTTTGGAGGGTACTAAAAATAGACGTTTATCAGTGTTTTGCATCACAAAGTGGAATTTGAGGCAAATTTTTAAGCAGATTCAAGTCCTTCTCCTGTCAGCCCTCTTGCTGTCCCCCCCTTCCAGCTTTACTTTCTCTCCATTGTGTTCCTCCTTCCACTCTCTCCTCTGTATTTCTCCCTGGGCGATCCAGCCTCTGTTCTCTAGGGCAGAGACCAGCTTGGGGCAACACTACTCTCTTCCTGCCCCTCACTGAACACTGTATAGCACTAACAAAGATGGTTAAATATGCAATTGCATTTGAATATTTAACACCAAGCTTGAATAGTAAATTCCAGTGAAATGTTATCAGTTTATAGACCCCCCTCTACATCATACCTCATATTTTAGGGCTGGTTATTTACTCTACCTGACCCAAGCCCATCAAAGACAGCAACAGCCATCGTCACTCTCCCCATCAAATACCGAGCTCAACTTTCCCATTTAAAACAAGCAGAGGCAATATTTCAGGCCTGAGGCTTCTTCCCCCTCAGCCTAGCACCAGAATGTTAAAAACATGACCAGGTCTAAGCTGCAAGCAAGGAAGAGGCTCAAACACTACAGCTGCTGGTTTTAAATGACTATAGAGATTGGCAACAACAAGGAGAGAGAAGAGAGGTACCGACCAATTCAAATACTGCCGCCGCCGCCATTCTTTGACCAGTCCCACTCCCCCAGGGGCATGTTTTATGTGATCAGCAGGTACACGCCAACGAAATCATACAGCTGCTGTCTGTCTTGACTCATGCAAGGGCAGCAGACTGATGACATCATTCCAACAGGGTGTTGGGGGGGGGGATTTGTTTTAAACAAAAATTAGAAGTCCAAACTATAAATTATCTTTGCAATTTTTCTGTTAAGGTGATTTAGAACATCTTTTGGATACACTAAGTTGGCCATGAGATCAGCTGTTACTAAAGATAATATTGGAGGATATTAGGTCATGCCTCCTTTGACCTGAGAGGGGGTGATAGGATATCCAGATTACAATACCTGGAGCAATTATGGATTTTTAAACTTCACACGATGATACCTCATGGATTAAATTCAGACATTGATTAGTGGAGTTTACTTTAACATCTATCTAACACCACAAATTAAGTGTAAAGCAAAGTGACTTTTAAATTGGTAGGCGGGTAGCCGTTTTATGATGATTGACAAGACTCATGCTATATATGAGCTCACCCATTTTTTTTTTTTTTTTTTTTTTTACTTTCAACAGCTTTTGGGAGAATTATTCTTTGGGAGACTCTTGGATAGTCAATCTGCTTGAAGAAGAGCCTTGAGTTATCAAGGGCCCGAAACACAGCACTGTGTCATGCATGGACTTATAAGATCTTTGTGTTCGCCAATATATTATTGGGTATCTGTGAGTTAATGTTGACTGATAACTACAGCCACAGAAATAACGTTGGCTGTTCCTGAGCTGCCAGTGAGTCTTACTCTCGTATTACGGGTGTTGCTCCTGAAGTGATTTTTCTTTCTTCAATCAAAATTCATTGTTGGAACAAGATAAGTTAAAGTATGGGTTTCGCAGTAAGCATTTTCCCACATGCTGCTTCCAACGATATAGGCATAGAGTGCCTTTTAAATAGAGAAAACAGAAGGGTTTGTTGCAAGACACGTTTTCCTTTCAAAACAAAACAAAAAATTGAAGGAATTGGGTTTGAATGTCTTTCTGCGAGTCAATAAATATATAGGATGTAGATGGTTTGAGGTCTTACTTTGGTAACTGAAAGACAGGATTGGGGCAATCTACTGCAAGACATTTATCCCCCAGTGCATTTCTTAGAATTAAGGTGGGTTTTTTTACATTGGTGAAATTTTAATAAGTCAGCAAATATATATTGCAAGCGTAGAGAACCCTATGTATACGGATAGACAAAAACAAACAGAAGTGAAGATTATATCTTCAACAATAAGCACTATTACTTATGCAAAATGTGCCAAAAAAAGTTGCACTGGTAAACATGTAGATAATGGCTAATTCATACCGGGGCAGCCGCAAGCTTTGGCAATCAATATTTTCTCTAAAAACCTATCATGCCAAGACTGATTTAATAATACCCACATTAAAAAATACCTAGGTGGTCCAGAAAAAAATTACAGTACCTGATTTGAGTAACAAGATTATTAGAACATGCAGTAAAACAAAAATACTAAAACAAGCAGTATTATATAATAGCAGACGTTCCCTTTATTTCATGACTGTACTGCATGTCTCATATCTCTGTCCACACTGTACAGACCCATCAGAATATTTTCACCATTCAAACACCCCCACCCAATGGTTAGAGCAATGGGCTGAGAACCAGGGAAGCCAGGATTCAAATCTGCTCTCTTCCACTGACACTTCTAGCAGCCCTTGGCAAACCACTGTCTATTCAGGTGCCCGTTTATATTGTAAGCTCTTTGGGGTAAGGGCCTTATTGTATCTCAATAAAGGTGACATTTTACTTACCAGTTTATGTCCTTTCCTTGAGTCCTGCTAGACCAGTCCAGACGAGTTGTGTTCCCTCACCAGCAGGCTGGTGGAGACAAAGAACCAATGAAAAGCCCAAGTTTCAATGACATCACTCTCATGCCCCTGTTTCCCTCAGCCACCAGAGGTTCCTTCAGTATTCATCCCAAAGTATATGGGAGAAACATGGCAAGCCTTGCATAACCTCAATCGTAGGCAACAATGAGTAACGAGCACCTCAACAATAGTAGTCAACTAGGCAAGCCCTCGCAACAGGCGTCCCCTACAATGTAAACACCAAACATTATCCTTTCTTCAGTACACCTCATATGTATATAGTGTACCCTTTTTCCAAGTTGCATTTCCTGTTTAATGTAATGACCAGACATATTTAAGTTGTCGGATGTTTCTGTTCCATGTGAACCGCGCTGACTGCAAATCGTGTGGTATATAATAAATATAAATAAATAAATCAACAGTAGAGAAAGCATAAACATAAGGCTGTCAGTAGACGATGAACCTGCATAGCCAATTATAAAACTCATAGCAGACCAAAGGGTACCACAGCAGAACAACAAAGCCCTGGACTGGTTTAGCAGGACTCAAGGAAAGGACATTAACTGGTAAGTAAAATGTCACCTTTCATATTGTCCTGCTAGACCAGTCCAGACAAGTGGGATGTATCAAAGCTACAACTCCACTGGGTGGGAAGAAGATACAGAAGCTAGCAAAACCCTTGAACCAAAGGCTGTGTCCACCCATGCATGCATATCTAAGCAGTAATGCATGACAAAAGTGGAAAGTGATGTCCACATTGTTGCATGACAAATGTCTGCAGGGTTACAAAGCTCCACTCTGCCCACAAGGATGCTTGCACTCAGGAAGAATGGGTGCACAAACCTCCTCCAGGCTCCGAGTAGAATGGAAACCACCGCTGGAGAGTACCCTTATGCGTTTGCTAGGGAACTGGTCTTCACAGGATGATTGGTCCCTGTTGCAATAGACCCCTGAGACAAAGACAACCAAACAGGAGGTGCCTGCAGGAGCTGCATCAGATCTCTGAAACACGATCTCCTTGGCCAATCCGGTGCCACCAGAACAATCCTGTCCGGGTGGCACTGTATAAGCTGAATCGCATGCCCCACCAGGAGCCATGGAGGAAACACAAATAGCAGGTGCTGACTTGGCCAATGCTGGGTCAGAGTGTCAATGCACTCAGATCCAGCCACCATATGGCAACTGAAGAAGCGGTAAACTTTGGCACTAGAGCGAATCACCATCAGATTCATTTTGGGGCGACCCCAGCGGCACAGAATCAATTTAAATGCCTCCTGACTCAACTCCCACTCTCCAAGATCCAGAGAATGATGGCTGAGGAAGTCCTCTTCCACGCTGTCCACCCAGCAAGGTGCTGAGCTGACAAGACTAGGAGGTTCTTCTCCGCCCAGGCAAACAAGAGAGCCATCTCCAGAGCTACCCCAGCATTCCTCGTACTGCCTTGCCGATTGACATAATCCATAAGAACATAAGATATGCTATACTGGGTCAGACCAAGGTCCATCAAGCCCAGTATCCTGTTTCCAACAGTGGCCAATCTAGGTAATACGTACCTAGCAGTATCACCAAAAGACACAGGTTCCACAATGCTTGTATTGGGTCAAGCACTGATATCCTGGGTCCCTTTTTAATAATGGCTTATGGACCTTTCCTCCAGGAACTTGTCCAAACCTTTTTTAAACCCAGCTACACTAACAGCTTACTACATCCTCCAGTAACAAATTCCAGAGTTTGATTACATGTTGAGTGAAAAAATATTTTCTCTTATTTGTCTTAAATAGTTTACCCTGTAGCTTCATTACATGTCCCCTAGTCTTTCTATATTCTGATAGCGTAAACAATCGATCTACGTTTACCCGTTCCACTCCATTCATTAATTTATAGACCTCTATCATATCTCCCCTCGGCCTTCTCTTTTCCAGGTTGAAGAGCCCTAACCTTTGTAGCCTATTTTCATAGGAGTAGCCTTCCATCCCCTTTACCATTTTGGTGGCTCTTCTCTGTACCTTTTCTAATAATGCTATATCCTTTTTAAGATACGGCAACCAGAATCGCACACAATATTCAAGGTGCGGTCATACCATGGAACGATACAGAGGCATTATAATATCCTTTGTTTTATTTTCCATTCCTTTCCTTATGATACCTAGCATTCTATTTGCTTTCTTGGCTGCCGCTGCACACTGGGCGGCGGGTTTTTAACGTTATCAACGATGACTCCTAAATCTTTTTCCTGTGTAGTGGTTCCCAATGTGGAACCTTGCATCGTGTAACCATACGATGGCATTGTCCGAAAACACTCCAACCACCCAGCCCTTGACCAGGGGCTGGAAACGCAGAAGAGCCAACCTGATGGCCCTCGCCTCAAGGCAGTTGATGGGCCATACCACTTCCCTGTGGTTCCAACAGCCCTGGGCCATACAGTCTTGGCAATGGGTTCCCCAGTCCAAGAGACTGGCATCCATCATCAGCAGGATCCAGGAGAAATTGTCCAGCAGCATGCCCTTCCTCAGATGACAGTGCCTGCTGCCACAACCGCAGACTTATTTTCACCATTAATCGGGAGTGGGGGGCCTGTGCTCAAATTCCTGAGAATTTGGGAACCACAGAGTCAAAGACTGCTGGAGAGGCCACATATGAACACGCGTCCACAGCAGCATCTTTATGGTTGCCGCCATCAATCTGAGGTGCTGAAGATAATCCCAGTCTCTGGGAGCCTGCTGTGTACAGAATAGCACCAGACAATCCAACAGTCTTTACGTTCTCCTCTGGCAGGAAAAAGCTCTGCCCACTTGAGTGTCGAAATATGCTCCCAGGAACTCCAGGGACTGGGAAGTCAACAGCTGGCTCTTTCCCTGACTGATCACTTAGCCGAGACTTTCCAAAAATGACACTACTTGGGACACCATCTGAAATGCCTCTGAAAGGGAATGGGCCCAGAGGAGTCCGCTGCCCCATATCACCGTCAACAGAGCACAATTCCTGGCCACTAGATGTACCAGGTCATACATTGCTACAGCCTTCCTTTCTGATGCTGACTCCAAAAGAGGGATAGAATCATCCGGCGTAAGAGACTGAATCCATTGGAGCAGGGCTCGAGACGTCAGGCCTGCACATACTACCAACTGAAGAATTGCAGCCGCCACAACAAAATGGAAATTACACTTACCTGGTAATTGATGTTCCTTGAGGGAGTACAGTTCAGTCCTCCACCACTGGGTAGTGCACCTCCTCCTGCAACATGGAGACTGGACAAGTCAAACTTGTGACATCACCGGGTATATCCTGCTGGTCTTCTCCCATGATCCCCCAGTGACCTACTGTCAAAGCAGACTCAAAGGAGCAAACAAACAACCAGTTAAAGTACTAAATACAAAGCTATGCTCAAACTTCAACTTTAAAATCACAGGGCCCCAAAAAGAAAGGCCGAAAACACCCTCCTCTGTGCCCCTGTCCCCCTGCGCACCAAACAGCGGAAGACAGAGAGCTAGAAGGAAGGAGAACTAAGGAAGAGTATAGGCAGAAAAGGTTGCTCTCGCGATTACCTGCCAATCAGAGCCCGTTGCCGACTCTAGGATCCGAAAGCATACTCGGAACTGACGCCTCGCGTCGGAAACATCCATCCCCGGGCGGGAATGAGGACTGAACTGTACTCCCTCAAGGAACATCAATTACCAGGTAAGTGTAATTTCCATTTCCTTATCGGTCCTACAGTTCAGTCCTCCACCACTGGGATGTACCAGAGCAGTAATCATTGGGAGGGACCTATCCAGTCGGCTCGGCCCCTAAACGAACAGAGCAGGCACCGACCCCAGCCTGCTCCTCACGTCAACAGGCGGTAAGCCAACCAGGAAGACACGACCGAGAGCCCACTTGGATCCTCTTCACTGGTGAAAACAGCACAGAACTCTGCCCCAAGCAGCGCTAGTGCTTCAGAAAGACAAACTCGCCATCACAAACACACTGAACGCCCTAGAAACAGACCTACTGAGAAGGCTACCGGAGCTCCGCCTGAAAAATCCGCTTGAGCTTCCCCTTGGCTCTCGACCCCACCAGGGTGTCAAGTGTTAGCAACCGCTGCTCTCCCGCAGAACCCGCCTCCATGGAGGGACAGGCAGCGAAGAGACCTCCCAGAAAGCGACGGAACCTCACCTAAGGTCCAAGGAACGCAGGTTACAAGCAAAGTGTTCTTGCGTAAGTCCCAAACCGACAACTAAACAGGCACAGCCGGATTCCACGAGGGAGAACGGAACCGAGGTCCATCCAGACAGAGGTGGGAAGCAAAATGAGGGAAATGGAAAAACCACCAGCGTCAAACACCCTATTTGTCATACCTCTTAAGGGCTTTATTCTTTGCAACACAAAGTAGCTCTACAGCTATGTCCTGGACCAGTTGGAGTCTTTTTAATTGAGAATGTGGAATGCAGCTAAGCAATGAGTTGCAATAAACCAAGCGTGATCCACCAAGGGCATATAAGAGGGTGTCAAGTGCCCCAGAGTCCAGCGTTGTTTCAGAAGATGTGGAGTCTTACATGGTGACACAAAAAAGAAAGGAGACTCTGGTAGCCACGCCCACGACGCAATGCCAGTAGGCCAACCGCTTACATCACCTGGATATGCCCTCTGGAACTGGAGGAACCATGCAGAAGTAGCAATCGCCGACGTGATCCATGGGCCCTCTCCAGATCATTGGAACCGCAAAAGACTTTGATGGTCTTTTCCCATCCATCCACAGCCTGAGATCTGCTACACATGTATTGCAGCATATGTGTGGCGCCTAGCTTTTATCCTGATCTTTTATTCTGCAGCCAAAATATAAATTGTAGGCTTTCTGAACCGCCACAGTCATATGCCATTTTTGTGATGTAAAAGTCACATCACCACAACTAGAGCAGAAATTATCTGCATGATTAACACCAGGACGAGGAATCGCCAAATATGCTGTGAGTGACCTATCGGTATAAAATAAATATGTCTTTTTTTTTTTTTTTTTTTTTAACTGTCAAGCGAGGCAAATTTAAGTAGTGACTGCATCAACTGGTTTTGGACAGTTATTTCGATTGGTTGCAAGTAAAGATTATGCAAGCTCACGCAAATGTTGCAGAATACACTGGTAATGGTCCCCACTGACTAATGAAGAGCACATATCTTAGCAACCAGACCCAGTCGGCCATTTTCACTATGACCTCTGAAAGGCATAGAATGGACAGGGCCACGGCCCCGTACCAATGCGTCGACGCTATCCAGTAGCCTCATATGTCCTCTGCTAAACATCGACCCGTCGCCGCAGACTGACAGGTCGCCATGAGGTCCAATATGGGCTGACTGCATCTGAGCACACGCAGTGCGCACACCGCCTGATGCAATCTCACTCCTCCGGCAAACACTCGGACCCCGCTAAGGACATTCGCCACCACAGTGTCCCCACTGAAACGCAGGCCGCCAAGGCTTCAACCGCGCACGCTGTCCCTTCGCTCGGGCCACCCTGACCACCCGACCGACTCCACCCTGCCGATCGAAATAGGCCACCATCCCGGAGATCTCAGACAGCACCTACAGCGCTCGATCCGCTACCGTGTCTGTGAATGCCTGCCACGGCTGACGTACCGCGTACCGTTTCAGTCAGAGGATGGAACACTGGGCGTGCTGCGTACACTAAAATGCCTTGTACATAAAGGATCCCCAAAATGTAGCTGAGTCTAACCACGCTCCGGCCAAGCTCCCGGAAGAAAGGGACAGAACCTTATAAAAAAGAAGTGGGGACAATTAGGAAGGCTTTCCTGTTTGATTATTCTTTTTTTTTTGTTGTTGTTGTTGTTGTTTTTGTTTTTCCTTTTTACAACTCCATAAGGGCCACAAGGCACACAACCGAACAGGGCATTGTCCAGAGAACGCAAGGCCCCTCCTCCAGGCTGACTCCACAGCCTAAACCGGCAGTCACCTTGGCTGATGCCGAGCAGCGCAGAAGCCAACTTGTAAGCCCAGCATATGAAGTATGCCTACTAGTACAGCATTCCACAATGGAGGGACATGTAACCGGACGGCTTTGAATATGAACCTACAGATATCCCGCACTTGCTCCAAGACAAGCACTGTGCAGCCTACTGGTCTTCTCGGAGCACCGCCACGACCCGAAGACCTAAACCGGCCAGCAAAAGACGTACGCTGGGCCCGAAGGAACCTGGTTGAACGGATCCCAGCACTCCCTGTATCGTTAGGATCGGAGCCTCCCCCCAAGGACTCAGCCCTGGCTGGAACCGGCTGAGCATAACTCCAGGCCCTGCGGCGAGCCCCCACGAAGAAGTGGGACGCAAAGGGAGTAAACCCCACACGCGCACCTCAACGGAAGGTCGGAAGAACCGAGGATTCTGGTCCCACAGATGCGCCTGCTAGCCTTTAACAACATACACCTCCGCAGGTACAAAAAACTTAAATTGTGAGCACCTTCAGGGGTAAGGGGAATAGACGACAGCCTCCGACTGTTGACCACCTTGTCTTGCACAACAGACAGCAGCACCCCACCAAACAAATGATTGAGAATATATGACCTCAGAACCCCAAGACAGAGGTAAAACAGTAGAACGTGCAGTGGACGTGAATTTCCAGATCTGCCAGCCCCCTGCCCACATTGAGAAGAGGCAGAGAAGAAGAACTGGACCGGCGGATCTGGAGGGGTGCCTCCTGGACAGCCGGGCCACCGAAGGGAAAGCTGATGACTGAGGCCCAAACTCCTCAGGATGGCCCCGTCTTGCATTGGCAACCCCATGCAACACCATGACAACCCCGCTCACGATATCCCAAGCGATCTCTGTCATTGCTGCAACAATCACCTGAGCATGAGATCACAGACGGAACACGGACATGCAGACGCACTCAAGGAGAGTGCACCTAAGAAGTATGAGCCTATCCAACATCCAGCACCACATGTTCAGGTGTCCCACTCCTGTCACCCAAAACACAGGACGCTTGAACCTAGGTGACCGTCATAGCAAAGACAGGGAGGCCTGACTGCCGCTATCAACCCTTCCAGGACCCTGGAACACTAAGCCCCGGACTGTGCCATCCAGCAACACTTCTCACGATCCCCAGCAGGGGCCTTTCCCCAGATGGCCCAGATGGGCAGTGTTCCCGCCAAATGGGCAAACTGTGCTCTGATAACAGTGCAGAAAACCAAATCAAAGTGTCTTAACCTAGCTAATTTTTGTCTAATAGTGATCATTCATAATATCAGCCAGGCTCAATCATAACATTAGTATTAATGATCTCTAAAGATTGAAGAGTTACTAATGTAACACTAATTGGGGTTTTGTTTTGTTTTTTGGTTTTTTTTTTTAAAGAGCTTCAAAGGCGATCTTGGAAACTACAGACCAATGAATCTGAGTTCAGTGCAAGTTAAATGATAGAACTTGTTCTGAAAAGCAGCACCAAGCTGTCTTTTCAAAGGGTTAATAAACATGTGAGTAAGCCAAATGATATGTATCTGGATGTTTTAGAAGGTACTTGACAAAGCCCCTTATGAACTTCTCCTGAGGAAGGAGATGATGTGCTATTATAGAATGGGAAATGGATCAAAAACAGGAACACAATAGGACTAAATGGCCAGTTTTCTCACAGGAGACCCGTAAATAGTGGAATGTCTCGGGATCTGCACTGGAACTGGCATCTGGTAACATCTACTGCACTGAAATGATCTGGAAAAGAGATCAGCAAGCATGGCGATCAAATTTGCAGATGGCATAACGACATTTAGAGGCTGTCTGCACAATTTCCAAGCGTATAAACATGGAAATAGCATCCATATGTAAATGACAATTTCAGAAAGGGCTCAATTTGTAGGTGGTTGTGCCGCCGATGACCCTGAATGGCCAAATCCTAGCACGGAAACCTGCTGACAGACGTCGCTAACTGCCAGAATGCAGACAAAGGTAAAGGCACCCCCCAAGAAGTAAAACCCAAACCAATCACATTGCATTCAAAGAACTATAAACTATCATGAAATTAAAAGGAAATTAAAATTAAAAGGAAATTAAAATTAGAATTAAAATTAAAAGTAACAGCAAAAGGAAGTCCTTATCTGGGTGTAGCCGCGTGGAACAGCGTCGTCTGCTCAAACGCGGGGCTGCTCCGCTCTCCGCCACGAGGCCTCAGCCCTGCTGAGAAAATGGCGCCAATCCGAAGGCCCGTTTGGCGCCAAACACCACAGAGGCGGCAAGAGCTCAGAGCCCCTCCATGTGGACTCGAGAGACTCCCTTGTGGCGTCGGGATGCAGCAGTTACCCCACTGTAGCTGCGGGGTGAAGAGCTGTCCAGACACGCTGCTGCCTCGCGTCACCAGAAGTAGCAGACACTGCGAGCCCCGGCCCACCGGCTAAAGAACCTCGAATGGCCTGAGGCTCGCACCGCGATGGGAATCTGCTGCATGGACACTGCCAAAATGCAGGTGTTCCACAGAGCTCTCCCCCGTACAGTCCTGGGGGAGAGATCATCACCGGGCACAGAGACCGAAGAATCCCAAGCAGAGAGGCTAGCTGGCAGCGTGAACTTTGAAAAGGGACAGAACCCCCCTTTACACTAAGGCAGACTAGGTGAAAATAAATAAAGTAAAAGTAAATGAAATTAAATGAAAATGAATTCAATTTACAGGATTACACCTAAAGGGCAAAGGAAATGCAAGGTAAATCAAATCCTGACTAACTGCTCCTAAACTGCTTCTCAAGTGAGCCCAGCACCTAGGCTCACTACGTCCTCATGCTGCATGGAGACTGGACACACTGGGGGATCATGGGAGAAGACCAGCAGGATATACCCGGTGATGTCAGAAGTTTGACTTGTCCAGTCTCCATGTTGCAGGAGGAGGTGCACTACCCAGTGGTGGAGGACTGAACTGTAGGACCGATAAGGAACTGGTTCTTCAAATGAATCCATCTTTTGGCCCAGAATATTCTTTAAGGCCGATCTGCCTTCCACAGGAATGGTGGTCCGTCTGGAAATACCAAACCACACAACCCATTCCCTCTCCAGGAGAGCATGCCTCTTCTTATACACCCTTAGCCCCTTAGACAGGGAGTTGGGTGAATCCCACTGACTGGAAAAGGCCCTTGAACACCTCCAGGATCAAGAGACTGGGTGGATTTCCACACCCCGTTCAGGAGTGGATGCCTCTTCGGTTCCTGCTCCATGGCTGGAGCATCCACCATGCTCGAGGTGGATAAGACGCTGGGATCAACTTTTCCAGCTCCTACTCCCAAAACAAGCATTGGCTTCCTCACAAGCCTCTGAAGGCGAGAGTACTTCTTCATCCACATAAACATCTCAATCCAAGTCACAGTCCAAATATCAGACAGATCCCAGCTGATCCCCCATCACCAGGGGGCACCCTTTGCTGGGACGCTTAGCCATCAATCGAACAGGGCTTCCACTCACCCAGCCCCTCACAAGACTGCACTCGGGGGAAACCAGAGGCTGCAGTGTCTGAATTGTTACGTCAGAATGACCGGGCCTGCTGTAAAAGGAAAAGAATCCTGGGGAAAATAATCCAGACTCCTGAAGCTATCCTTGCAGAAATGACCTGCCACACTAGAAAGCACAATCACCATTGATCCCCGGCCTAGAAAATTAGTTGAGGCCCACAGCATGGTCGCCAGAGCCTCTGGCCAGCTGAATATCCTTACCATCTGTCACCTCCTGCCCTGAGGCAGGCAAGGTCAGACTAACAGCATCCTCTGGCTGAAGGAGGGGGAGTAGGCCCTCCAGGGTGACTCAGAAGCAGCCATGCAAGAAGGGCAGAGTAAAGAAGCCGGAGATGTGGCGCCTTACTTGCTACAAGCTAAACGTTTCCTAAAAGAAGACAGAGAGTAAAGGTACATATCACAACAGTGGATATTAAGGCTGCAGCAGTCCAAAAGGCATGCATTAACTGTGTTTTTATTGCAACATGTGTTACAGGCCCTAGAGTAAGAATGTGTGTTGGAGCAGCTCGGGCGGAACACGCATAAGGACCACATGACTGTCGGGGCACAATATTAAAAATGCTACTAGCGAGTGTAGGAAACAGTTGGAAATCCCCCACACAGCATTAATGGTTGCCAACAGTCCACCCTGAACTGCGTCCCACATAGACAGAATCAGGAGCCCTCAACAAAGACAATGACGAGGTCAAGCCTTGGTACTCACCCCGAGAGCCCCAGGGCTCAGCTGTACTCCCCTGAAACTGTTTCTCTCTTTGCAGGCGCTGCGTTTAAGGTGGCTGGCAGGCAGATTCCTCTGACAGCCTTCTGCAATCTTCAGGAGAAAGCATTGAGGCAGAGGGAGGGGCATTAAGGTTGTGTGAGGCTGCTGAACTCTTCCATCGTTCTAATTTTCTGGCTGCTCAACAGGATCTTATCCAGGATAAGAACATGGCGCTGAACCAAAGTTTCCTCCTATGGCTACCAAAAAGACCGCAGTCTAGTGGAGTCTTCCACATCAAGCTCAAGTGAGAGTTACCCTCAAACTGGCCTGTCACAAGCGTTTTTACCAATATTTTCCTTTCAATTCTTCAGATTTTTTTCAGAGAGGAGAAAATCATCCACCATCTGCTGGAGACAAAGAAATACTGAAAGGACCTCTGGTGGCTGAGGTGAATAGAGGCATGAGAGTGATGCCATTGAAACCTGAACTTTTCGTTGGTTCTTTGGCTCCACCAATCTGCTGGTAGGGGAACACAATCCACTTGTCTGAGCTGGTCTAGCAGGACGATATTGAATTATAATTGCATAGCATCGCAGATATCCAATAGCACTATAAAAGGTTAAATTAGACTTACCTGCTAATTGTTGTTCCTGGAGTGGAACCAGTCTAGTCCCGGAACCTCGGGGTTGCCTATCTGATCCAGCAGCTTGGAGACTGAGAAACACCTCTTTTTGTGACATCACTGGTATATCTCCCCGGGAACCGCCTTCTTCCACCAGTATCCTATTGACAAAGCAGACTCACCGGCGCAACAATTAAGAATTTATCGAAACAACTAACATATTACACAGGAAGACCCCGTAAACTGAAACAGCAACTGATAGCAGAGGAAAGAAAAGACCTCCTGCCACACCATGACTTGAGAACTGAACAGGCCACTCCCTCCTATAGAAGAAAGGCCCACCCAGTTCCCCAGAGACCACACAGTAAAGACATATAGGACATCCCGATACTGTTTTTTTTTTTCATAGAAAGTAAACAGCTCTTACCTGTGACACACTGGCACCGTTCAGGCTGAAAGACTACTGCAGACAATCGGGAGGGATACGGGACTAGACTGGTTCCACTCCAGGAACAACAATTAGCAAGTAAGTCTAATTTAACCTTCCTGATCGTATTCCCAGTCTAGTCCCGGAACCTCTGGGTCAATACCAGAGCAGTGAAACAAATCACACATGGGAGGGACCTGGTAAACCGGCCTGAAGAACCGCCAAACCAAACGACGCCTCTCCTGAGCCCTGGACATCCAGCCTATAGTGCTTCACAAAGGAATTCAAAGACGACCAGGTCGCCGCCTTACAAATGTCTGCTGGCGAAACCAAACGAACTTCCGCCCAGGAAGCGGCCTGAGCCCTAATAGAGTGAGCTCTGAGACCGTCCGGAACCACTCTGCCTTTGAGGACATAAGCCGACGCAATTGCTTCCTTAATCCACCGTGCAATAGACGCCTTGGAAGCCGCTTCCCCCTTGCGGGGCCCCGCAAAGAGCACAAACAGTCTATCAGTCTTACGAAAAGTCGCCGTACGCTTAAGATACTTTTTGAGTGCTCTGCGAAGATCCAGGCTATGGAGACGCCGCGAAGGCGCCCCCGACCCTCCAGAGAAGACCGGGAAATCAATCACCTGGTTCACATGAAAAACCAAAACTACCTTTGGGAGAAAAGACGGCACCGTCCTCAGAACGACCTTTGAGGAAGAGAACGATAGAAAAGGCTCCCTACAGGAGAGGGCTTGCAACTCCGACACCCTCCTAGCAGAGCACACCGCTACCAGAAACACCACCTTAAGAGTGAGGTCCTTGATCGTCGCGTGGGCTAAGGGCTCAAAGGGCTCCTTCTCCAAAACATCCAGCACCAAAGGCAGACGCCATGCCGGAAACAAAGGCCTAGTTGGTGGTTGTACTAACGATACGGCTCTTAAAAATCTCTTAACATCTGGATGGGCACCTAGCGACTGGCCTGCCACCTTTCTGCGATAGCACGCCAAGGCCGCCATCTGCACTTGTAGAGACGCGGCAGCCAACCCCTTGACAAATCCATCCTGCAGAAAATCCAAGACATGGGGAATAGCTACTTTCAAGGGGTCAATCTGTCTTTCCTTACTCCACGCCTCCAAAATCCTCCAAACATGCACATATGCCAAAGAAGTAGAACGCCGTCTGGATTTCAACAAGGTAGAAATGACCGCCGCGGAATAGCCCCTGGACTTCAGCCGCGCCCTCTCAAGAGCCAGGCCGTAAGAGAGGACCGACCCACGTGAGGCATGAGCAGAGGCCCTTGAGACAGCAGATCCTTGCGTAACGGGAGTCGCCATGGGTTCGCCATCAGCAGCCTGACCAGGTCCCCGTACCAGGGACGACGCGGCCAGTCTGGCGCTATGAGAATGACTCGACCCCTGAAACGCTCCACGCGCTGCAGAACTCTTCCGATCAAAGCCCATGGGGGGAAGACATACAGCAGCTGCCCCTCCGGCCAGGCCTGCATGAGAGCGGCCAGACCTTCCGACATCCGTTCCCTGCGCCTGCTGAAAAAACGACTGACCTTTACTGACGCGAGTGTCGCCATCAGATCCATGACCGGCGACCCCCACTTGCAAGTGATCATGTCGAACACGTCCGGATGAAGGACCCATTCTCCCGGATCCACTCTCACCAGGCTGAGAAAGTCGGCCTCCACATTGTCCACTCCTGCCACATGTGCCACCGATAGATCTTGAAGGTTGCCTTCTGCCCACTCGCACAGGGCTCCGGCCTCGGCTTCCAGCACTACACTGCTGGTGCCCCCTGCCTGTTGACGTAAGCTACGGCCGACGCGTTGTTGGACAAAACTTGAACCGATCGCCCCTTCAGCAACGGTCGAAACTCCTGAAGCGCCAGCGAGACCGCTCTCAACTCCAACCTGTTGATGGACCACGATTGCTCCTGGGGAGTCCACTGCCCCTGCGCGAAAACCCCCTGGCAGTGAGCTCCCCAGCCCAGTAGACTGGCATCCATCATGAGCGCCACCCTATCTGGCGACTCCAGCGACTTCCCCTTTTCCAAGGATCTGGGCCGCAACCACCAGTCCAGTGACTGACGTGTCTCTTCCGGACAAGGCAATCTGCGGCCCAGCGGATCCTGCTGATGTGACCATCGGCGAAGCAATGCTCTTTGTAACGGTCTCATGTGCGCCCTTGCCCATGGAACCGTCTCTATCGACGCTGCCAAGGTGCCCAGCACCTGCAGATACTACCAAGCTGAGGGAGCTCTGTACCGCAAGAATTTTGTCACCAACTGCCTTAGACACTGCGCTCGCTGGTCGGTAAGAAACACCCTTCCCATTTGAGTGTCGAAGCGAGCGCCTAGATAGACCAGATTCTGGGAAGGAATCAAGTGGCTCTTTGCCCTGTTGACTATCCAACCGAGGCTCTCCAGAAAGCCCACCACTCGTGAGGTGGCCGCCACGCTCTCGGCCCGCGATTTCGCTCGAATGAGCCAATCGTCCAAATAAGGGTGCACGAGAATGCCTTCCCGACGCAGAGCAGCCGCTACTACCACCATCACTTTGGTGAAGACCCTCGGCGCTGTCGCCAACCCAAAGGGCAACGCCTGGAACTGAAAGTGCCCGAATGGCACAGCAAATCTGAGGAATTTGTGATGATCCGGCCTGATGGGAATAAATAGCAACAATCCCGTTATTAACACGTAACCTCTGCTAACCCAGTAACACTTCATACCTCTCTCTCATACTAAAAAGGTTCTCCTTTCTGAACGGCCACTATGACCGACCGCAGTGTTTCCATGTGAAAGTGCGACACACGCAGGCAACGATTTACGCCTTTGAGGTCCAAAAATCGGCCGAACCCCCCCGTCCTTTGGAACCACGAAATAGATGGAGTATCGACCACAGCCGCACTGGTCGGCGGGCACCGGAACCACCGCTTGAAGGCTCAGAAGTCTTTGAACCGTCTCCCGCATAGCCACGCACTTGACAGCTGACTTGGCAGGAGACAGGATGAAGCCCTCCGGCACCGGACGCGCCAGCTCCAGAGCGTAGCCCTTGTGGATAACCTCCAGTACCCACTGATCTGACGTAATTTGGGCCCAGGCAGGGAAGAACTCCTGCAAACGCCCCCCTACGGGAGTAAGGGGCGCCTGGGCCCCCTGCATCTTATTGGGCCTTTTTGGGAGTAGTCGAGGAGGAGAAGGAAGATCCAAAGCATCTTCCCACTCCTCGAAACCCCCGAAATCCCTGGTTTCTGTAAAGGAACCGTCCTCTCTGGCCCGAAGTAAACCTTTGGGACCGAAACCTTCTAGAATCTCCTAACTGCCCTCTGCTCGCCTGGACGGTGTGACCCGATTTGGCCTTATCCTCCGGTAATCGACCGCCCTTAGACTCACCAAGATCCTTAACCAACTTCTCCAACTCCTCACCAAACAACAACCGGCCCTTAAACGGTAACTTGCTTAACCGCGCCTTAGAGGAACTATCCACTGCCCAATTCCACAGCCACAGGTAACGGCGCGCTGCCACCGCAGATGCCATGCTCTTGGACAGTCCCCTCATGAGGTCATACTGAATGTCCGCCAGGTAGGCAGCCCCAGATTCCAAGCGGGCAGCCTCCTCCGATAAAGGAGGAGATTGGCCCTCCTGCACCTGTTGCGCCCAGCGAAGGCAGGCCCTAGCGACCCATGCCCCGCAGATAGCTGCCTAAAGCGAAATAGCATTGACATCAAACACCTGTCTCAGCAGCACCTCCAACTTTCTATCCTGCTCATCCTTGAGGGCTGCACTACCTTCTACCAGAATGGTAGTCTTCTTTGTCACCGCCGCGACAGCCACATCCACTTTGGGCGATCTAAATACTTCCTTATCCTGGTCCAACAGCGGGTAGAGCCGGTTCATAACCCGAGCTCCCTTCAGCGCCGCTTCAGGAAGATTCCACTCCTCCCGAATCATCTCTTGAAACACCCTATGTACAGGGAACGCTCGTTGGGTCTTGCAGAAGACCTGCAACAACAGATCCTCCAAGGTTTCATCCTCCGCGGTCCCCGGTACTGGCATGTTAAGAACCTTTAGCGTCTCGAGAATGAGCGCCGGCAGCTCTTCTCTCCGGAAGACCCGCACTATCCTCGCCTGATCTTCCCTTTGATAACTCCCCTTCCTCCAACTCCTCTTCTAGGGGCAAACTATGGGCATCCTCATCCGACAGAGGACCCTCAGAGGACACTGAGAGCTCCCTGGGGACCCTTTCACCACGGGACCGCTTACTCCCACTGGGCTGGCCCTCACCCAGCAATGAAGCCGCATGCTTCTGTGTCCCGCTAGCGCCTACAACGGCTCCCTGCTGCCTAGACTCTCCCAGCAGCGTCTGCTGAAGTAGGGCCACAAACTGGGGAGAAAAAATAGACGCCAGTTCCTTAGTTAAGCCCCCTTGAGGGGGGACAGACCCAAGCCCGAAGAGGTACCCTCCATCGGGTCCTCTTGCTGCAAATCTGGAGGCGGCAGTCCGCTGCACCGACTGGGCTACCGTCCACCTCCCCCCGAAGGAGCTCTGTGGGCGCCGGATCCTGGGCACACGATGCACAGACTGCTGCGGCAGAGCCCTTCCGCGCCCCACACACGATGCAATGAGGCTTAGCTGGCATTGTGTGCTGCAAAGAACGACGCTGCAAGAGCTGCCCTCCTAATCCACCGGAAGCCCCGCTGGAGGTAGGGGGTACTAAAACTGCCAGCACGGACCACGGCCTAGACCACATTCCTGGTAAGGACTCCGAATAATATGTCTGAACTCTCTCTCAGCAGCAACTTTTAGGCCCCGAGAACGCAGCGCTATGTACTGGACGTCCCTGACAGGAAAATCAAGCCGCTGGGCCCGACGCCTGCGCACGCCGCCACCACGTGGCTGCATCCACCCCCGTTTGCGTGCCAAAAAATTCACTGAGGAAAACCCCACTGCGAGCAAGCCACCCCCCTTACCTGCTGCGGGGCAAAGACCCTTCCCGGCAGATCACTCCTTACCCGTGCTGTCCGCCGACGCCAGAGCTCCCTTCTGCCTCAGGGAACGCTGTGAGCCCCGAACCGCCTCGCAAAGACGGCCGGCTCCGTGCGCGGGAGTAGGGCCACCAGGCGCGCTAGCAGGCAAACCCTCTGCATGGCGCCGGCGAAACCCTGAGCCTCACTCCTCCCTCACAAGTAGTACAGGTCCTGACACTGGGCACAAGCCTCCGGTAGAGGAGCCTGTTTCTGAACCCCAGGCAAGAATTTAAAGCAGAGCGGGAGGGAGGGAGGAAAGAGGAAGGAGGAAGGGAGGAAGAGGGGGGGGGGGGAGAGAGACTTGGCCTGCTCAGATTCCGAAGGAACAGCGTAAAAGGCACAGACAGTCCCAAAACAAAAATATATTGGCATAGAATGAAAGAAAACCAGAAACTATTGCCAATAGTGATGAAACTAATAACTACTCTATACTGCCAAAGGACAGATCCTGAATTGTTTCTCCAGCGAGCCTGGACCCCCGGGCTCCCTATCTATCCAGCTACTTGGAGACTGAGGATACTGGTGGCAGAAGGCGGTTCCCGGGGAGATATACCAGTGATGTCACAAAAAGAGGTGTTTCTCAGTCTCCAAGCTGCTGGATCAGATAGGCAACCCCGAGGTTCCGGGACTAGACTGGGGACACGATCAGGAATAGACTATTTAACTTGCCCATTAGGGAGTGTTTTCTCCTAGCCTTTGGGAGGAGCACACAGAAAATCTCTTTTTGCTCCAGTTAAGCTCCTGGTTCTCTAAATATTTTTTTAATTTTAACATGACGTCTGCCCTTTGAAACTGAACATTTTGAGACAGTTTTCTCAAACTCAGGATTACAGATTCTGAAAAAACGTTTTGTTTTAACAAACAGTAAGTTAATAATCCTTCAGCCACTAGTGTTGCTATGCTGGCCTGTAGTACCAAGTGTAGACTTCCGCTTGCCCTTCGATTCCCTCTTGGATAAGAATTGCTGAGGAACAGAAAGCCTGACCCAAGTTATGTCCATAAACCACTTTTTATTGCTGGATTTCCTGAAAGGCACTATCACACACACAAGAGCAGCAGTATTGCACTTTAGTAAAGGACAGAAAGCATTCAGAAATGCTTTTCAAACTAAAGCGTTCACAAGAGTGAAAGCCACGCAACATGTGGCCCTGGTTCTACATCTTATCTGAACATGGGCGTGGGAGGTCATCTCACTGTCTGCCCCATGAGCCCACCAGAAGCAGGGTGGACTGCAGGTTACAGACTCTACTATAATGTGAAATGTTTGCACAAATGAACATTCAGCATATAATGCAATTTTCTGTAAAGTAATATGAGAAACAAATTTAGATGCCATACTGCAGCAGAGTACAATGAAGACACCACTACACCTGCCTGTTGGTGGTCTGCTGTTTCCTTCATTCGCAACTGCTTGGAGATTTATGTCCCCTATTTTATATCTCCCTTTCTTAAAATACATGTAGTCTCACCACTACAGTGATAGTCTTGGGCCAAGGGCAGTGCAGCAGGGCCCTAAATCCAGCCATTAGATGCCACCCCAAGGCAATAACCACATCTCCCTTCCCCCTGCAACAGCCCAAAGCCCAGCCCCAGCTGACCTGGGGAAGTTGAGGATCCGACGACAGGAAGAAACAGGGCTCAAAGGCACAGAACCGCCAGGGAGTCACGGGACTCTGTATGACACTACAGCATAGCATCTAAACAGTTGCTGTGTACAGACAGGAAAATCATTGGCTAAGGCAATCAACACTTAACTGGCTCAACTTCACAGCAAGAACCATCCTTACACCAGCCCAGCCGGCACAAACGAAGGAGAAATATCCCTTCAACTTTGGCTAACTTTACTGAAGAAAGTTATTCATTTGCTAGAGTCAGAAAACAGGACTTGCAACTTAAAACTGCAAGCCCTCTACGGGGCAGGGACCTACTGTACCATATTTATAATTCACCTCGAGGACAGGTTTGGAAAGACATATCGTTAAATTCAAAATCAAATAGCAGGAGTTGTATAGACACTGTATACATACGTTAAACAGTTATCTGAACCCTTTTGCCTATTTTAAAGCACCACACATTCCCACAATAAAACAATCTATGCACAAATTTTCACTTTCTAAACATGCAAAAGTGATGTAGCTTTGACTGGCCCTGTTCTGTGGGGGACACTGGTTCTGGAAGGTCCTATGTCAATCAGCTTGTTGAGCTGGAAAGCTTGGATGAGGAAATGAATATAATCCCTCACACTTCAGTGAAGGGCAGGACTGAATAGTTTAAGAATCCCCCCCCCCAATCCCAGGCCAGGAAGGCTTGTGACCATTCAGCCATGTCTTCTGTGTAAGGAGGGGGGAGCGAGTTTCAAAGTCACCAACAGCAAACACACAAAAAAATGGCACCCATGATTATCCTGTCTAACAAATATATTGGAACATCTCAAACACTGTTTATTCACCAGGAAGGTGCAGGATATTTTGGAGATAACACAGATATGTCACCGTGATTAGTTCCTGTTGCAAATCTTAAGACCAACTAAGATTAGTCATGTCTATTCCTTCCTCTAAGTTTGGCATGCTAAAATCGGAAAATATTTTAGCCAAGCCTTCATTCTGCTGGTCAAATCCCAATGTATCAGTCAAAAAAGTGTCTCTGAGTGGACTAAAGCCCAAGAGCTCTTCTATATCACTGCCCTCGGCCCTCATCATCATTTGTGCGGTTTCTTGAAGAGGTGCAAACCCACCACTGGGAGACTTCAGCAGACTGCAGTTAAACATGTCCTCTAGTTTTGGAGATGGCAACTCAAGTTTCCATGAAACTAGCATGGAGTCTGGTGATGCCACGCCCAGTTCATCTCTGCAAGGCGTAGATGTGGCTAGATTGCACACAAAGGCAGTTTTTACGGGCGTTTTGAAAGGAGAACTGGTCAGATTTGCACAGCCAGCAGGGACTGTTTCCACTGTACTTGTATTAGTAGATGTGCCTGACATGGACCCCAGTGTAACACGGCCTTGGTGGTCTGGCTCCAGTATTCTCCGATTTGCCTTCCTGTTGATACGGGACTGTTGATGGTTGCGGCCTTTCCATCGTTTAGCAACGATTTTCTGGGGCTCAGTCACTGCCAAAGCTGCAGATTCCACGGCTGGAGCAACAGCATCTTTGGGACAAGCATTTTGATTTCCCATATGCAGTGGAAGCTGAAAAACAAGGCACAAAGAGAAAGCAATTTAACAGTCTTAAATTGACCTTTCATCAAGTTCAACGTTTACAGCACTGGCTCTGTCCTTCCCAACAGTATGAAGCAACCAGGAAATTCTTCCAGGTTGTGTATTTTGCCTTTGATATCTGTGATTCCTGAGGATGAAGAGCATGTAATCTTCTGTGTTCCTATGGCAGGACTTCCCAACCTATCCCGATGACCCTCACAGCCAGTCAAGGTTTTCAGGATCTCCAGAATGAATATGCAAACGCTGGATCTTCAGAGTATGTGAATTGATCTCGTTGTAGGTATGGGGGGGGGAGGTATCATGAAAATCGGAATGGCTGTGTCGTCACCAGACAGATTTGAAAAGCCCTGACCCATGGCACAAGCCACTATACAAATAACGCCCCCACCCCCCTCTCGTGCCAGCATTTGGTTTGGCATATTCTTAGTGCTGAAAGGTAAAACTGTCCTCTTCATAAGATGAGGTTTAATCAGGATATGTCTCTGGCTTGTTTGACTTCCCATTATCTTTGACCCTAAAGAATCTACAAACTGATCAATCTGTCATAGGTACAGAAGACTCTGCTGCATTTCAGAAGTGCTTGAGTACCAAAAATAATTCAAAGAAAAAAGTCTTCACAGCTGCCCAGGATAGCAGTAACCTGCTCTTGTCCGGTGTATGTACTTTCTATGAAAATAAATATATTCACCTTGGGCACTATTGGTGCCTCTTTGGTCCGTCTAGCCTGTGAAGAGCTTGAAGTATTGGCAGAGAAAACTGGAGTCTGGTATAGAACAGGCACGGTAATGAATACTGGGCTGGAAACAGGATAAGCTGAACACCTCTGGGGCAATATGGGCTTCACTCTTCTTACTGTATCTTTGAAAGCAACAAAAATTATGCACATAGAGATCATTCCAGATAAAAAAAACCTTTAAAAATACCACTTATTTCACTGGCTCCCAAATCCAGTCCACACAACCTACAAAAACAGAGCTGGGTCTCCAAGTGTCCATAGTTCATATACCAGATACTTTCACCCATTTAGTCCAAGAACTACATTAATCCCCGAGCCAGTTCTGTCTGAAGGCAATGGGATCTCAGGGACTGGATTTCAGAAATACTGGATTATAGGTTCAGAAACCAAGATGTGGTGTGAAACTTTCTATATTCATAAATGAAGTCCAACTGGGGAACATTCTGGGGAAAGGAGGGGCTCTTCCGAAGGGATGGGCTTCACCTTAACCGGGATGGAACCAGGCTGCTGGCATTAACTTTAAAAAGGAGATATAGCAGCTTTTAAACTAGATAAATAGGGGAAAGCTGACAGCCGCCCAAGAGCGCGTGGTTCGGAAGAATGTATCCTTGAAGGATACTACCAAAAGCAGAGAGGTTCCAAAAAACAGTAAAGTAGCCGAAATGCCCTTGAGTATGACACAGAGCTTAAAGATTCCAAATTACCCATGCCTACCAATAGCCAGATTAATATGAATAAAATACAGTCTCTAAAATGCTTGTATGCAAATGCTAGAAGTCTAAAAAATAAGATGGGAGGTTAGATATGATATGATTGGAATCTCAGAAACATGGTGGAAGGAGGAGAACCAGTGGGACACCGTGATACCTGGGTACAAAATATATTGTAATGACATGGTGAAGGGGTTGCACTCTATGTTAGAGAGGGTATTGAGTCAGACAGGATTAAAGTTTTGCAGGAAACAAAATTTGCTGTAGAATCTCTTTGGATTGAAATTCCATGTAAGAAGGAGAAAGCGATGGCAGTGGGGGTGTACTATCAACCGCCTGGCCAGAATGAACAAATTGATGACGAAATGCTCAAAGAAATCAAGGAAGCTAACAGAAGTTACAACACAGTAATAATAATGGGTGATTTCAATTACTCCGGTATTGCCTGGGTCAGTGTCATGGCAGGACATGCTAGGGAGATAAAGTTCCTAGATGAAATAAATGATTGCTTCTTGGAGCAGCTGGTTCATAAACCGATCAGAGGGGAAGCCCTATGGGACCTAGTCCTTAGTGGAACACCAGATCTGGTGCACGAGATAAGGGTGTTGGAGCCACTTGGCAATAGTGATCATAGCATGATCGCGTTTGATTTAATTAATGGAGGAGGGATGGTAAGGAAATTCACAGTACTACCTTTTAACGTTCGAAAGGGAGACTATGATAAAATGAGGAAAACAGTTAAGAAAAAACTAAAAAAAGCAGTTGCAAAGGTTAAAGACTTACATCAAGCTTGGGTGTTGTTGAAAAATACTATCTTGGAAGCCCAGACCAGCTGTATTCCACACTTTAAGAAAAGTGGCAGGAAGTCCAAGAAACTGCCAGCATGGTTTAAAGGTGAGGTCAGAGAGGCTGTTGTTGCCAAAAAAGCATCTTTCAGGAAATGGAAAAAAGAGCCATATGACGAAAACTGGAAACAGCACAAGCACTGGCAAGTTAAATGCAAGGCATTGATATGCAGGCAAAGAGAAAAATTTGAGAAGAAACTTGCTACAGAAGCAAAAACGCGTAATAAAGACTTTTCAAGTACATTCGTAGCAAAAAACCTGTGAGAGAGTCAGTTGGACCATTAGATGATAGAGGGGTAAAAGGGGCACTAAGAGGTGACAAGGCGATAGCAGAGAGACTGAATGAATTCTTTGCTTTGGTCTTTACTGAGGAAGATGTATGGATGTTACCCATGACTGAAGTGGTATTTAAAGGTGCGGAAGAATTGAAGGAATATCGATACATCGGGAAGATGTATTACAACTATTAGATAAACTGAAGAGTGGCAAATCACCTGGGCTGGATGGTATACATCCAAGGGTTTTGAAAGAACTGAAATATGAGATTGCAGACCGGCTATATCTGTGAACTATCATTAAAATCATCTCTAACACCTGAAGATTGGAGGATCGCCAATGTAACACCAATTTTTAAAAAGGGTTCCAGGGGTGATCTGGGAAACTACAGACCGGTGAGCCTCACGTCAGTACCGGGAAAAATGGTAGAAACCCTCAAAGAATAAAATTACTCAGCATGTAGATAGTCATGGCCTAATGGGAGACAGCCAACATAGCTTTAGACAAGGAAGATCTTGTCTTACTAATCTGTTATGTTTTTTTGAAAGTGTGAATAAACAGGTGGACAAAGGTGAGTCGGTTGATATAGTGTATCTGGACTTTCAGAAAGCCTTTGACAAGGTCCCTCAGAGACGTTTGGCAAAACTAAAGAGTCATGGGATAGGAGGCAGTGCACTACTGTGGATCAGGAACTGGTTAAAAGATAGAGAGCAGAGGGTTGGGCTAAATGGCCAATTTTCCCAATGGAGAAAGGTGAATAGTGGTGTACCCCAGGGATCTGTGCTGGGTCCGCTGCTTTTTGACATATTCATAAATCACCTGGAAAGAGGAATAACGAGTAAGGTTATCAAATTTGCAGATGACACAAAACTATTTAAAGTTGTTAAAACCCAAGAGGATTGTGGAAAATTGCAAGAGGATCTTGATAAATTGGAAGAATGGGCATCAAAATGGCAGATGAAATTTAATGTGGGCAAGTGCAAAGTTATGCACCTTGGGAAGAACAACCCAAACTATGGTTACACAATGCAAGGTTCCACATTAGGAACCACCACCCAGGAAAAAGATTTAGGCGTCATTGTGGATAACATGTTAAAACCCTCGGCCCAGTGTGCAGCGGCAGCCAAGAGAGCAAATAGAATGCTAGGTATCATAAGGAAAGGAATGGAAAATAAAACAAAAGATATTATAATGCCTCTATACCGTTCCATTGTGAGACCGCACCTTGAATAGTGTGTGCAATTCTGGTCGCTGTATCTTAAAAAGGATATAGCGTTATTAGAAAAGGTTCAGAGAAGAGCCACCAAAATGGTAAAGGGGATGGAAGGATACTCCTATGAAGAAAGGCTAAAAAGATTGGGGCTCTTTAACCTGGAAAAGAGACGGCTGAGGGGAGATATGATAGAAGTCTATAAATTAATGAACGGAGTGGAACGGGTAAACGTAGATGGATTGTTTACGTTATCAGAATATAGAAAGACTAGGGGACATGCAATGAAGCTACAGGGTAAACTATTTAAGACTAATAAAAGAAAATATTCTTTCACTCAACGTGTAATCAAACTCTGGAATTTGTTACCGGAGGATGTAGTAAAGGCTGTTAGTGTAGCTGGGTTTAAAAAAGGTTTGGACAAGTTCCTGGAGGAAAGGTCCATAAACCATTATTAAGAAGGGACCCAGGATATCAATGCTTGCAGTACAAGCATTGCGGAACCTGTGTCTTTTGGGGAAACTGCTAGGTACGTATGACCTAGATTGGCCACTGTTGGAAACAGGATACTGGGCTTGATGGACCTTGGTCTGACCCAATATGGCATATCTTATGTTCTTAGGTATCATAAGGAATGGAAAATAAAACAAAGGATATTATAATGCCTCTGTGTCGTTCCATGGTACGACCGCACCTTAAATATTGTGTGTGATTCTGGTCGCCATATCTTTAAAAAGGATATAGCGTTATTAGAAAAGGTACAGAGAAGAGCCACCAAAATGGGAATGGGAATGGAAAGCTACTCCTATAAAGAGAGGCTAAAAAGGTTAGGGCTCTTCAACCTGGAAAAGAGATGGCTGAGGGGAGATATGATAGAGGTCTATAAATTAATGAATGGAGTGGAAAGGGTAAACATAGATCGATTGTTTATGCCATCAAAATATAGAAAGACTAGGGGACATGCAATGAAGCTACAGGGTAAACTATTAAAGACTAATAAGAGAAAATATTCTTTCACTCAACGTGTAATCAAACTCTGGAATTTGTTACCAGAGGATGTAGTAAAGGCTGTTAGTGTAGCTGGGTTTGTCCAAACCTTTTTTAAATTCCTGGAGGAAAGGTCCATAAACCATTATTAAAAAGGGACCCAGGATATCAGTGCTTGACCCAATACAAGCATTGTGGAACCTGTCTTTTGGGGAAACTGCTAGGTACATATGACCTAGATTGGCCACTGTTGGAAACAGGATACTGGGCTTGATGGACCTTGGTCTGACCCAGTATGGCATATCTTATGTTCTTATAACTGATAGGGGAAACTAAAATAAGGTTTAAAGTTTAAAGTGTATGTATAGGAGGACTCAGAGGCCCGCAGTGGGGAATAGGAATCCTGTATATATCTATATATGGAAAGGAATGTGCTGTGCTAAGACAAATTGATTGTTCTACACAGAGACGACTAACATCTGAGAAGTTACTGATAAGCTGTGGTGGGCCTCAGGGGATGAGTTGATGACGTATGTATATGTTTCTGTTAATGTATAAAAGACAGACAGCCCCTCTAACCTGTGGAATAAACTTACATACTACTTATGTGCGAGTGTGTGTGTTTGTTCCCCTGGAATTCCAGACAGAGAAGGTAAGGTGATTCCTCGGCCCAGAGGATTAACGGGCGTCCCGAGGGTAAGGGATATAAAGTGCCGGGAAAGGAAAAAAACCCACACTAACAATAACTACCTTTAGATCCTGATCGCTGCAAGATGGCCAAATCTTTCTCCTGTCCCTACATATTTAAAAAAAAAGAATTTAAAAACATGTGTTAAAATTTTAATGAAAGATAGTTTAAAAAAATGAGATTTAGCAGTAACACTAGACAAGGGTCCAGCCTTCTTTGTGAAAGAGCTAGCAACTTTTCAGTCAAGAGAGACTGATTTTTGGTAGCACAATAGATTACTTTAAACAAGGTGTTTGGATGTTTTGTCCTATTTCCACCCCTTTCAAATGTGTTGGTTTACATATAATCTGATCACTTGCTTTTAATTCTGCCTAGACTCTCTCCCTTTCACCTGCTGGTCCATCCAGTAGGTCTGTTTTTGTAATGTTACTTGATATTTCATGCTGACAGTTTCTAAGAAGAAAACTACTTTTTTTTAAGCAAACCATCAGCCATAGAAATATTTTTTTGGACTGAGGGTTATCAGTAATTCTCCAAGTTGAGGCCATCTTAGTCCCATCATGATAGCTGGCAGTCAGCTCATAAGTTAGGTCTGAGCTGCTGGTTCTTAAATTTGAAGTGTAGTGTTAGAAACACCTTAACTACCCAGAATTTAGTTTATTTGAAATAAATAAAGCTGGCTTGGAGGCGAGAGAAATAAGGCTAGACTTTTTCCTTTGAATCAGTAACTCTGGTTGTCATGACAACAGACGGTGCAATCAGAATGTCAAAACTGCAGCTTGATATTTGGCCGATCTGTGTTCCCCCTGCAGGTTGGTCACAAATAACCTCAGTTGCCTTTCATGAGACAATAAGTCAGTCTCATTTATTGAAATGGCAAAAATCAGGCTAAAGGGTATGAGGTTAATGTGCAGTTTTGACGTAGCACTAAAAAGATTAGAACAGGCCACATGCCAAAAGCCCTGTTCTACATTTGTAGTGCGAGTTGGGGTGGCAACTGGGTGGGACAGAGACGTTCCCACCGTGGTGCAACTAGTGCAGGTGTTTGTAGTCTATGATACCTGCACTGGGCGAAAGCAGAGCACGTGCAACTAATGCCGCCTCAATGAGTAGTGTCACTTGATCCTGCGGCAGGTTTGCTGCGTTGAAGAGCGGATAACTGCAGGGGGTGGATGTATTTGCACCCCTGAAGTTAGCCCGAAGCCATGCCCCCAAGCACGGTACAACTATGCTTTCCAACTTCATAAAACCATATAAGAACATAAGAAAAGGCATGTTCAGTCAAATCAAGGCTTATTGAGGCCAGCACTCTGTTCCAGATGGCGGCCAGTCCAGGCCCACTTCCACTAACACAGCTCCTACTTACCGCTTGCTTGGATAAGGATGAGCACGGACTCTGATGGCAAGATGGCTTAATTGTCCAGTACATAGCTTTCCCATTGTTTCCTCTCTGACGAACAAACTTTTTGTGGATGGAAAGATTGTGTCTGATGGAGTTCTGGTAAGCAAAGAAAGCATATTTAATATCTGTGAGCTCCTTTTACTAACACTTAGGAGGTCATTTTGAAAGCCTTATTCCTGCTTTGGACGTTCGAAAACGGGCATGGAGACGTCCAAGGCACTAAAACGCCTCCAGAGCCATTTTAGAAAACAGGTCTGTGGACGGCCCCTTTGTGAAGACGTCCAAGTGTGAACGGGTGTGGTGGAGGCATGACTGCAGGGGATTCCCAGGAACCTGGACGTCTCCACCAAATCTCTGAAACATTCTGGATGTCCAGAGCCGTGTCTCCAGGCACCTGAAAAGTGCTCATTTTGGCTGAAAAACATCCAGAGGGTGTAGAGAACAAATTACTGCATCATCCCCAGCACTCAGCACAATTCCAGAGACGGCAGCAGTGCGATTTGAACCTTGGCTTCCCCCCATTCCAGCCCATTATTCTAGTCCCAGGATGTCTACGTATATGCCCCTGCAGACAGCCATATTGAGCACATCCACATTTGCGAAATCATGCTTGCACCTGGGCATGCCTGCCTTTTCCCGCCCCCAGATGTTCTAGTTTAGATGTCCTTTCTAAAAGCCCTGTCTTAGCACACACTGCCACATAGCCCATAGAAATAAACTAGGCCATGTATCAGCGCACACTTACTAGTAAAAGTTGCTCTGTATGCAGATTTCATTGTGAAAGGCATTTGCAAGACAATCAGGGTGTTTACAGAAAATACTGAAAGTTTGCAGCAACAAAATATTCAACAGTTTTTATATTCAGAAAAGTCAGAGATCCAAGGCAGGAATTATTACCAACAATCCTTCCTCCTCCCATAGCTGCATGATCCTAGCTACAAAAACAGGTCAGATGAAACCATCTCTAAAACGTTAGCCTTGCAATGTTACCATGGTTACCACAACCTTCGTCGTCTGTTCCGAAAGGAGTGTTGGGATCCCTTCCCTCCAGGGGGCTGCTGCAGGAACTGTCCTGGATTTATGCAAAGGCAATCGTCTAGGGCACCAAATTCTGAAGGTGCCAAAGAGGAACGTGCTCCCACTTACTTTACAGTCTCATTCACGTGCTGCTTCAAAGGGCGCCATTGTGGCACTTTGGCCTTCCTCTATTCAATTCTGACTCTCCAATCATTTCTGGCACCCCTCCCACTGCTGTTTGGTCTTGCCTATGAGCACCAAAATCTTAAATCTGACCCTGAGCAGGGATTAACCTCTCCTGAAAAGTCAGAAGGCGTTGCACATCAAGGAGAGGGGACAAACGCATGAGCACAAATTAATGGAGCCCAAAATCAAGGGGGATTAGAGATTAATGGAGCTCAGGGACATGGTGGCAAATCTGTGCTCCCATTGTTCAAGTATGTGCAGGCAGCTTCTTTCTTTGTGTGTGTCCAATATTGATAGTCAGAAATAGAGGCATGTTTTACATGTACTCCAAATATCACTAGGGTGTCCTATGTGGTGTAAGCATGGAATAAAGACCTAAGCAGTCTAAAACCAGCCCCCGAACTCTTATGTGGTCCCTTATACAAACTGAATCTCTTGAAAACACGCAGCTTTACTAAAACTGCTTTTCAGGACAAAACAGAATAAAAGTTGAACACATTTGCACCTTAAAGATTTACTTGTGTCCCTTGCTTCATTTCTTACCTTCCACCCTGGCTTGGCAACATATTTGTAATAGGGGAAATGCTCCTCTACCCAGGTATAAATCTCTTGTAAGGTCATTTTCCTGGTTTGGCTGCCGTTTATAGCCAGTTGTATGATTTGTAAATAAGAATACGGAGGACGATCCTTTGAGGAAGATCTAGGAGGTTTAACAGACTAAACAAGAATATGCAATGTAAAGTTAATAAAGGACAAATTAAAAGTGCACTTGAGGTGAAAACGTGGTCCGTACAGTTAAATATCCAGTCTACGTGAGACTATTCTCGAATGGATTAAGATGGCTAACTGGGCCTGTTTGAAAACTGCCCCCTTGTTGCAGGCGCAAGTTGGCGCACTGTGCAGCTGCAGAAGTACCGTACTAGGGATGTGCATTCATCAGTACACACTTGCATCATTAGTGCACCTTAAAAATTAAGTGCATGGTTAACCTATGAATTCATGTATGGTAAGATGTAACACAATTATTTTTTTTATTAAAACAAAGGTGTGAAACAAACCAACAGAAATGCCTGAAAATGGGGAGTAGACACACAAATTAACCAAATATTTTTTCTGTGCAGAACTCTAAAAGAGAAAAAACAAATACCCATGGTCCCTGCTGGCCACACATTTCAAAAGGGAAGCACTGAGGAAGTTTCCCTTAGACAACACAGGTACACTAAAAAAAAAATTTTTTAAACTGCCTCTAATGTTTCGATTGATTTTTATGTTTTTTGGTGCGCTGAATCCAAATCTGGTAGCCAATTTGCTCCATCACGTACAGATTTTTTGCTACATTGGGTTAGCAGTTTGAGGTGAACGTTTCAGATTGAGTGCGATCGAGATAAAAGTTTCCTGGATGAATTCTTTATACTAATTGTTTAGTAGTTATTCAAATAAGAATAAAGAAAATTGTAACAAGGCAGCACATAAGAATAGAGTAATGTCAACAAAACACACTGTGATGGTAGCAAAATTGTCTGCACTTAAAACAGCCACATACATGTGCACAAACATTGAGCATATAAGAGCGAGGTTAGACACAAAGCAAAGCAAAGAAATGTGCAAAAAATGTTGTACAGGTATGTATGTAAGAATAGAAAACGCAAACCGCACCATTGCAATACATGAAGACAAACACCCGATGGTGTGAAAATAAAATTCTAATAAATGAGATCCGACACTGTGGTAATAACTAGCAAATTTTTATTTCAAAGTTCAGTAAAAACACGATATTTGTCAACACAGTTTAGATTTTAAAGTCATTCTTGGGTCAATCAATCTCCTGGTGGGCCCGTTTCTTCTTCCCCCGAATGCTTCTCTTGGTGCGCTGCTTGGCGTATTTTTCATCTGGGGTTTCCCGCAGCAGCAACCAGCAGAAATCAGCCATCATAGTGGTGTTCCATCTTCCTTGGTACCTTCTCTCTGCGTCCTTGATGTCCTGGTGAAACCTTTCACCTTCTTCTTCACTGTACGCCCCCAAGTTTTCGGGAAAGTAGTTCACATGGGAGTGCAAGAAATGGACTTTCAGGCTCTGTTACAGCCTTGTTCTTTGAAGGCATTGAGCATCCTGGCAACAATATCCTTATAGTTCTCATCCCGCCTGTTCCCCAAGAATTTGAGAACAACATCCTTGAAGGAATCCCAGGCTTCTTTTTCCTTCTCAGACATCGTTTCAGCGAATGCTCCATCTGAAATGAGTTTCCTTATATCAGGGCCAACAAACACTCCTTCCTTTAGCTTTGCTTCAGAAAGTCGGGGGAACTTTGAGCAAAGGTACCGAAAGCACTCACCATCTTTTGGAAGGGACTTGATGAATTGCTTAATGAGACCCAACTTAATGTGGAGAGGTGGTAATAGAATTTTATCACGAGGTACCAAGCTCTCATGAAGAACATTTTTCTCACCGGGTCTCAAATACTTCCGAATTGGCCAGTCTTTTTTCCCCCAGTGTAGGTCGCGGGCCCAGCTATCCCACAAGCAAAGGAAGCAGGGATATTTGGTGAAACCGGATTGCTTCCCTAATAGCATGGATAGAATTTTAAAGTCTCCACAAATCATCCACTTATGCTTATCATAACGAATCTTCTGAAGAATCAGGGCCAAATTCTCGTATTTTTCTTGGAGAATAACAGAGTGAGCAATAGGAACTGAAGCGAATGTGTTGCCATTATGAAGAAGAACACCTTTTATGCTGTCTTTTGACGAATCAATGAACAGCCGCCATTCAGCAGGATCATACTTGAGTTTAAACTTTTCCATCACTCCGTATATATCGTTGCAAAATACCAAATCTTCCTCTTTGCTGAAATACTTCAAAATTGTGTCTCGCGGTTGCGGTACCAATAAAAAGTTGTTCCTGGTGACAATAGATTTTTCTGTTTAAGCCGAGAACCTAGCAGTTGGGCAGCATCTTTTGGGAGTCCTAAATCCCGGACTAAATCATTCAATTCAGCTTGAGAGAAAAGTTCAGGTTTCGGATCTGGTTCAGTTTCAAACTCGGAAGTACTGGACTCATCGGGAAAAGCCATCTGATGAGTCTCATCATGATCAGAACCGTCCACACAAATATGATCCAAAGATTTTGGTGGTTCAGGCACAGGTACTTCGTTGCTATGAGGCATAGGCCTAATTGCTGAGGGAAGGTTGGGGTAACTTATTACGTTCTTATTTTTTAAGTTGTATCCCTTCACAATGCAAGAGCAAAAATAGCAGTCACTGCTGTGGTCTCTTTGTTCACGCCACATCATAGGTATTCCGAAACGAAATGCTTGTTTTTTACCTTTCATCCATAAGCGTAGATCTTCCTCACATGTCTTGCACACTTTGTGAGGAGCCCACGGTTTGTCTTGATCGCCTAACTTCAAACCGAAATAGGCGAAATATACTTTTTTAATAAATGCAGAAATGTTCCTCTGCCGCTTTTTCACGGTATATTCCCCACAAATAAAACAAAAACTGTCCGGAGAGTTGACGCAACCTCTGGCTCTGTGAGCCATCACAAATACACAGCACTGCAAACTACAACTGTAGTGAACCACTTCGGAATAAAGCTGGATTACGACTGAGCAAACAAAAGGTAATAATGAACTTGAAAGAAACTGAAATTTGACAGGAACGTTCATGTCGCAACCACCGTGTTTGAGCGAGCGAGCGAACGAGGCGAGGCGAACAGGAAAGAACATGCGCCAGCGCGAGTACTGGATTTAGCCCCCAGCCTCCCAATTGTCCTGTTAATGTATAAAATGAATACAAAACACTCTAAAATATCATGAGGGAGTGTTTCTAGTTAGTTAACCATTACAACCTCTATTTTGGGCCAAGAAAATAAACTGCAGTCGGCTAAAAAGAAATTATGTGAACATTCCTTATATGGGTAAGAAATCTAATTTTGCAAGAAAACGTGACGTGATGGAACATTTTGGCTATTTTTCCTGGATTCAGCACCCCAAAATCTATAGGAATCAGTTGCAAAACTGGAGGCAGTTTTTTGGTAGTGTACCTGTGCAATTAGCCACTGCTATACATTGAGTTTGGGCCTACGGCCCCCTCTTCTACTAACACTTAGCTCGAGCTATCAGTTCCATGGCACATTTTATTCCTATGGCCTGCATTGCAGATTGCTTGGGCGAAGTGTCAGTAAAAGGGGACCTAAACCTGTACCTTATCTGGATGGAGTGATATTAAGCTACTATCCAGATAATTTTGCTTTTCAGATGGATTTTCAGCCCGATATTATCCCATACAAGAGCAGAAAATCTACAGATAAGGAAGTTATATGTCCACCAGCCGGCGAATGTATAACTTCTTTTGAATATCTGGGTTTTTAGTTGGTGTGGGGCCAGATATTCTATAGGCAGATGCTTGTCTTTTCAACCTACTATCCAGTCTCCTGACTTTTTTTTAAATTTTTTTATTTATGAGATTTTACTGATAATACAGAATTATCAAATAAAAAACCCAGTAGATACGAAAATACAATATAATCCATCATAACAGTCAACACATAAAAAGAAAACAAGGATAGTTAGCCCACGTTTCGGGGAGAAAAAAAACCCCACACATAAATATCTGAAGAAAACAAAACTGGAGGAAACCTCTTGAATACAGGGATCCCCAGTTAACATAGATAATCTAGCCTATTTCCAACCCACTAACCCCTGGAAAAGATGAAACCAGAAGGAACAAAATAGGAAAAAACCATCAGAGCACTTTTTCCTTATCAAGAATCCATATTTCTAAGTCAGCAACAGTCAAAAAAAACATACTTGTCATAATCTAATGAAACCAGACATTTGCAAGGCTATCTGAGAAAAAAGGTAGCGCCCAAAGCAAGGACCCTACCTTTAAATGCCAGAAAAGATTTCCTACGAATTTGTGTAGTATGTGAAACATCAGGAAATATAGAAACTTTATCTCCGCAAAATAATAAATCTTTCTTACGAAAATATGCTTTTAGAATATTTGCTTTATCATGAGGACAAAGAGACTAACAAAGTAGCCCTAGATGAAATCAAATCTTGAGTGTCCTCTAGAAATGCCGTCAAATTAAATTCATTTCCACCATCCAAATCTTCAACTACCTCATCGACTTTGGATACCGCAACTCTAGAAGGAACAAAATAACACTTCAAAAAAGATAAGGTATCCGTGTTAGCACATCTTTTAAGTACTTCCTTAACAAAATTGAAGGAGAAATAAGAGTTGTACAAGGAAAATTTAATATGCGTAAATTTCTACTACGTGATAAACTTTCCATATTTTCAAGTTTCTGCTGTATAAGTAAACTATCTTTCGCAACACTGGCCTGAAATGTAGAAAAAAAATTAACCTGCTTATCTAAAGTCATAACAGCAACATTTAAAGAGGAAATTTGAAAATCCAAATTTTGAAATTTGGCAATAAAATCTTTTGTAAGTTGACACAAAGCAGGAACAGTATTAATCAGAATGCGCTCAGTTCGATTAAATACCTTCCAAATGTCTAACAGTGAAATTGACGGTGCCAAAGTTTTATCTGGAGAAACGGCAGGCTCCTTTCAAGTAACCACTTTAGGGAGCTCACCAACCTCCGAAGGACTCAAGGAAGGAGAAATTACATCGGAGAGTTCTAAAAAACCTGGAGGAAGTGGGGGAGTTCGCTCAAAAGAGCTTAGACTGGCTCCTTCAGCAGACGAAGCAACGAGAGCAGTACCTGATTTTGAAACAGCCAGTGTCGAGATCACATGTTTATCCATGGGGCCACCAGTGGCCACCGTCGCTGTAGATTTCTTTTTCCTCTTTCCACCGGGCATTCGTAGTACGAAAAACACAGCCAAGCTCCAACTCCCAATGGACTCCTAAGGGGCTCACAAGGGGCCTAAACCTCCCCTTTGGATACGCCCCTTAGGAGATGCCAAAAATCGGCGCCGCAAAACCCAGCGCAGATTTTATCGGGGCTGTTGATGACATCACTGTGGCTGCCCCACAAGGGCCGGCTGATTTCCAAGCCAGCTGCAGTCTCACCTCCGCAGGAGCTCAAGATTACAGGCAAGCACTTCCCCCAATCTCCTGACTTTATGTATTTTTTAAATTGTCACTTTTATTGGTTTATTATTTTTGATTGTATTTTACTGTAATTTGTATGTTGTAATTTTTCATTGTTTATTGTATTGCTTTAATTAGTACATCACCTTGAACTTTCTGTTAGGCATCTAATTAACTTGAATTTCATAAATAAGAGTATTTTGCTACTACTCCTTTACTTTCTTTTGTTAGGAGAAGTAAGAAATAGTTTTTATTAGCTGCACATGAGTGTAAGAAGCAATTTGTCCAGCCCTAGCCTCTCTCAGAACCAACTGTCCACTTGGCACTAGGCTGGGAGACCAGAAGTCATTTAATCAGAACACAGATCAGAATCTGAATTTCTCTCAAAAAGTGCAAGGCTGGTGCCCACACTCATAATAGGAAGACAGAAAAACTAAGGAAAGCAGAGAAAAAAATTGAAATATGGGGGGGGGGGGGGAAGAATTTAGGCACTTGGTCAGGGGACAAAGTAAGAAAGCAGTGCTACTGGGATTTACATATAATCCTCTATAATTGCACAATTCTGTGCACTAACTAGTAAGCTACACTGACAGTTAGGGGTCAGAATCCATTAGAACTAAACTCCCCCATCCCAGTACAGGGATACAATCATTTGACACCCATCTTACATTAAGTACTAAGCTATGGCAGAGTTGCCAAATTACCCAGTTCCAGGAAGGAAACCTTTTAGCTAGTGCCGGTCACTGTGGTATTTGTATTGCCTGATTCTGCGCATCGGGTGAGTGAGCAGGAAGCCAAGCTCCTCCCTGACCAACGCACCCAAGGCCAATCAAAGGCTGCAAAGCTTAAATTTAAAAGCAGCATCGGGAGCACCCGCGCCTGGCGGGCCTGAGCCTGTGGCCCTTAGGCGAGGACCTGAAACAACAATAGACTGCCATAAACAGAAGGAAAAGCAACAAAAAAACCCCTTTCCACATGAAGAAGTGACTATAGCAAACGGACACTAAATACAACAGCAGTGCACGCTAAGGTACCAAGTTATAACCTGTTCTACCACTCCAGAATACTACCTCTATACCAACCCAAAATCGAACAAATATAGATCATACATACAAACACATCAAGACTAAGGAAGTTCCCCTGATACTCCACCCTCCTCTATCAATTACTAATTAAACACCACGCAACAAATATGGCTAATTACCACTACCTTATTTATGCTATATTCATATTGATACTACTACAATGGCATACCTACACCTGCCAAAGTTTTTAAAACTCCTTAACCCCTTTACAACCTACCCAAATATGGTACATCCTCCTATGGCAACCCTATTGTACCTTATCCAACAAAAGAACTCATCACCTCAAATATAAAACCTACAACCAAAAAAAAAAACTGCTCCACCCTAACCCCATTCTTAATGCTCCTATCACATGCATCCTGGTCAATGCAAGATCAATAAGAAACAAGACATACACAATTAAAGACTACCTAGAATCAAACAAAACAGATATCCTACTTATCACTGAATCATGGCTATCAGACACTGACCAAGTTATCCTCAATCAAGTCACTCCAGAAGCCTACTCATCATTCAACTGTATCAGAAACAAGAAAAGAGGGGGCAGAAATCCTAGCAAAAACTCAATTCAAATTTAAAACATTCACATCTAACAGCTCAGATGACTCAAACTCAATCACAATAAAACTACTTAACCCTCAGTCTCACTTACAGAGCACCCTCTGCTAAGAACGATGAACTATCCAAAGTGCTTGAAACAATATGTGCCAATAACTCTACACAGAAACCCCTTATAGCCCTGGGAGACTTCAACCTTGGATCATCCAATAAAAAGGAAGCCAAATCCTTTATCAAAGCCATGGAAGCCCTCCACTACCAACAAATAATAAAATCCCCCACACACCAATCTGGAACAACCCCTGACCTTATATTCATCCCACAAACA
Organism: Ichthyophis bannanicus; assembly: GCA_033557465.1. Lineage (NCBI taxonomy): Eukaryota > Metazoa > Chordata > Amphibia > Gymnophiona > Ichthyophiidae > Ichthyophis > Ichthyophis bannanicus. Next base: position 56,836,826 of record CM066047.1, on the reverse strand, counting down.
ATGGTAGACCAAAACAATGTTACTTGCCCCATAATTACCCCTATACCATGGTCAGATCACCATCTAATAAATTTCACCCTACGCATCGTACATCCTCCAATACAAGAACATATACAAAAATGCCACAGAAAATTCAAAAGATTTAACAAGGAAGAATTCCTAAGAGAAGTCATCCCAGAGCTGCCACAAGAAACAGACAACCTCGGTGATACAATCAACTACTGGAATAGCTAGATATACAATACATCAACTACACCTAACAAAAATTCATCTTCCTTGCGTAGACCAAAACCGCCCCCTGGTATTCCCTCAAAAATCAGAACTGCCAAACAACCCCAAAAAGACTGGAAAGAAAATGGAGACAAACAAAAGATCCAGAGCTTCTACACCAATACAGAGATCATCAAAACCAATACACTACCACTATCAATCGATCCAGACAAGAATACCACACAAACATCATTATGAGCTCAATTAATAAATCTAAGGAACTATTCAACATCATGTGAATTCTCACCAACGACCCACATAAAAACAACACCCAGGAAATACACCCTCAAATAATGGCTGATTATCTAAACAACAAACACAACAATCATATCCATACAATATCAACGACAATTTCAACCCCATAATATTGTTCTCAGAGAATTATGGGGAATCTTCAGTATCCCATCCACCCAGCAAATTGAAGATATCATTTCATCACTTAACACTACAACTTCACCTGCAGATCCATGCCCCGTTGCTTGGCTAAAAGCAACAAAACAAATCAAATCCTTCATCCACAACATAACCTCCACATCACTCACCCAAGGCTACATGCCAACAACTCTCAAACAAGCCATTATACGTTCAATACTCAAAGACACATCACTCAACCTGAATGACCCAGCTGCATATAGACCGATCTCCAGCCTACCCTTCATCGCTAAAATAATAGAAAAAACAGTTCAAAGACAACTTCAGGACCACTTCGACCAATACGCTCCATTAGACCAACATCAACATGGATTCAGACCCAACCATGGCAATGAAACACTTCTATCATCATTGCTAATTGACCAATACTAATTGCTAAAAAGCATTATAAGAGGGAAAGACAACACAAGAACAGGATTTCTTCTCATCTTTATGGACATATCCTCAGCATTTGACACAGGGTCTCCCACAGCATAAGAACATAAGATATGCCATACTGGGTCAGACCAAGGTCCATCAAGCCCAGTATCCTGTTTCCAACGGTGGCCAATCTAGGTCATACGTACCTAGAAGTTAACACAAATAACACAGGTTCCACAATGCCTGTACTGGGTCAAGCATTGATATCCTGGGTCTCTTCTTAATAATAGTTTATGGACCTTTCCTCCAGGAACTTGTCCAAACCTTTTTTAAACCCAGCTACACTAACAGCCTTTACTACATCCTCCGGTAATAAATTCCAGAGTTTGATTACACGTTGAGTGAAAAAATATTTTCTTTTATTAGTCTTAAATAGTTTACCCTGTAGCTTCATTGCATGTCCCCTAGTCTTTCTATATTCTGATAACGTAAACAATCGATCTACGTTTACCCGTTCCACTCCATTCATTAATTTATAGACTTCTATCATATCTCCCCTCAGCCATCTCTTTTCCAGGTTAAAGAGCCCTAACCTTTTTAGCCTTTCTTCATAGGAGTATCCTTCCATCCCCTTTACCATTTTGGTGGCTCTTCTCTGAACCTTTTCTAATAACGCTATATCCTTTTTAAGATACGGCGACCAGAATTGCACACAATATTCAAGGTGCGGTCTCACCATGGAACGATATAGAGGCATTATAATATTTTTTGTTTTATTTTCCTTTCCTTTCCTTATGATACCTAGCATTCTATTTGCTCTCTTGGCCGCCGCTGCACACTGGGCGGAGGGTTTTAACATGTTATCCACGATGACTCCTAAATCTTTTTCCTGGGTGGTGGTTCCTAATGTGGAACCTTGCATCGTATAACCATAGTTTGGGTTGTTCTTCCCTAGGTGCATAACTTTGCACTTGTCCACATTAAATTTCATCTGCCATTTTGATGCCCAGTCTTCCAATTTATCAAGATCCTCTTGCAATTTTCCACAATCCTCTTGGGTTTTAACAACTTTAAATAGTTTTGTGTCATCTGCAAATTTGATAACCTCACTCGTTATTCCCTTTTCCAGGTCATTTATGAATATGTCAAAAAGCAGCGGACCCAGCACAGATCCCTGGGGTACATCACTATTCACCTTTCTCCATTGGGAAAATTGGCCATTTCTATCTTTTAACCAGTTCCTGATCCACAATAGTACATTGCCTCCTATCCCATGACTCTTTAGTTTTGCCAAAAGTCTCTGATGAGGGACCTTGTCAAAGGCTTTCTGAAAGTCCAGATACACTATAATCAACCGACTCACCTTTGTCCACCTGTTTGTTCACACCTTCAAAAAAACATAACAGATTAGTAAGACAAGATCTTCCTTGTCTAAAGCCATGTTGGCTGTCTCCCATTAGGCCATGACTATCTATATGCTGAATAATTTTTTTCTTTATGATGGTTTCTCCCATTTTTCCCGGTACTGATGTCAGGTTCACCGGTCTGTAGTTTTCCAGATCACCCCTGGAACCCTTTTTAAAAATTGGCATTACATTGGTGATCCTCCAATCTTCAGGTATTACAGATTTTAATGAAAATTCAGACTACTATTTACAGGTCTGCAATCTCATATTTCAATTCTTTCAACACCCTTGGATGTATACCATCCGGCCCAGGTGATTTGCTACTCTTCAGTTTATCTAATAGTTGTAATACATCTTCCCGATGTATCGATATTTCCTTCAATTCTTGTGCACCTTTAAATACCACTTCAGTCATGGGTAACATCCCTACATCTTCCTCAGTAAAGACCGAAGCAAAGAATTCATTCAGTCTCTCCACTATCGCCTTGCCGCCTCTTAGTGCCCCTTTAACCCCTCTATCATCTAATGGACCAACTGACTCTCTCACAGTTTTTTTGCTATGAATGTACTTGAAAAAGTCTTTATTTCGCGTTTTTGCTTCCGCAGCAAGCTTCTTCTCAAATTCTCCCTTTGCCTGCTTTATCAATGCCTTGCATTTGACTTGCCAGTGCTTGTGCTGTTTCCAGGTTACGTTGTTTGGCTCTTTTTTCCATTTCCTGAAAGATGCTTTTTTGGCAACAGCCTCTCTGACCTCACCTTTAAACCATGCTGGCAGTTTTTTGGACTTCCTTCCACTACTTCAACGCCTACAAGAGATCGGCCTACATAACAACACGCTAACATGGTTCAGATCATATCTCTCCAATGGACAAGTGAAATGTGGCACAATCAAATCAAAGTCCTTCCCTATAAACCAAGGAGACCCACAAGGATCATCCCTCTCTGCAATTCTGTTTAACATCTACATAAAACCAATATGTGAAGTGATCAAAAAACACAAAATGCAATATAAAATATATGCTGATGATGTCATGGTATATGCTCCTATACAAATTACACAATCCAGACCTCTCGAATATAACAGCATGCGTAGAAGACATGATCAACTAACTTAATGACAACAACCTATCAATAAATTACAAAAAGACAGAGGCACTCTTCATCACCAGGGACACATTGGTTGCCCCAATACAGTCAATCAAAATACTGCAAAAACATGTAACAGTAAAAAAAAAATCAAATACCTGGGAGCAATAATAGATCAAAACCTGACCATGCAACCATACATAGCAAAAACAACCGCAAACGCCTATTACAAGATGAAAACAATAAGAAGACTAAAACCATTTCTAGACCAGGATCACTTCCGAACCATCTGTCAAGCAATCATCACTCCAACGCTCGACTATTGCAACTCACTATACCAGGGTCTCCCAAAGCAAACTATATTACCACTCCAACTAGTATAGAACACTGCGGCTCACCTAATCACAGGAACAAATTTACATGACCACATCACACCAATACTTAATAAATTACACTGGCTCCCAATCCACTCCCGTATCAGATACAAGTCAACCTTAATCATATTCAAGATCATTCACCAATTACTTATTGCTTTGTTAATAGGATGTGGTGTATTGCTTGTTTTCTGTTGTATATTCTCATTTATTCTTGGCTGCTGTCGAAAGGCCCTGCAGAGCTCCACCACCTTTATGTATTCCTATACACCTGCTTTTACGGTGGCTGACGTACCTGAGCCGCCGAGTACAGATATTCAGTTAATAATGCCTGTTTAATTGTTTTGTAGCAGATTGTTAGGCTGTTCCTCTAGTGGGCCTATGCAGGCCCAAAGGGGGGACTGTAAAGGGAAAAATAAGTGTACAGTTTGAAAAAGTATGTGCAGAGGGACCACAAGGGAAAAATGGAAAGTTTGTATATACCTAGATATGGAAAGGAATGTGTTGTGCTAAGGTAAAGTGATTGATCTCCACGGAGACGAATACCATTTGTACGGTTGCTGATAAGCAGTGGTGGGCTGCGGGGATGGGTTGATGACGTATGTATATGTTTTTGTTACTGTATTAAAGATAGACTGCTCTTCTAACTTTGGAATAAACTTGCACACTGTCCCTCTGTGTAGTTGTGAGTTCATTCCCCTGGATTCCAGACAGCCGGAGCAGCATACTGCAGATGAGGGTTCGGGACTTCCCTGGCCTGGAGTGACCAACAAGGGACAGACCCGTTACACCAACTAATCAGCATTCATCTTACAAGACACTATAACAAGGGTCACAAGTACCCAACCTAGAAGAAATAACAAAAAGAATATGATTACTACACCCCTTGGATACCAAAAGATCATACAAAAAACACATCTGAAAGAGCACTATCACTCTATGCTCCATCAATTTGGAACTCTCTCCCAGATTACTTGAGGGCAACAATAGGCATTAAGGACTTTCGAAAAAAACTAAAAACTCATCTCTACTCAATTCACTACGGACATATAACCTAACCACATAAACAACATGATCCAAGTCACTGACTGTTGACCCATAGCAACGAACTAATAACCACTAAATATGACGCCAAAATTGTACATAGTTGTCATATCCTCATGACCATGTACATAGTTTCTCACACTACCTTGCCCTTTTAAGATTCAACTGTTCTTTGTATAATGTTAGATAATACTGTTTACTGTTCAACTGTTCCATGTATAATGCTTGTTATAATGTAAACCGCTCTGATTGAAGGACAAAGTGGTATAAAAAAAATGTTTAAATAAATAAATTGAAATCAATCCTGTGGGTGGTGCTTCAGAGATATTCATCCACTACACAGATACGTTTGGCAGAAATTCGAGACTGGCCTGAAGTCTCCCTCCTAGAACTTGGTAGCTATGATATCGTAGTCTGAGGTGTGATGGGGGCATCAGGAAATGCCCTTTAGTTATAGTAAACCTGGCAGCACAATGTGGACAGAGACTTCTGAAGACACTATCCAATACATCAAGCAGAATTATATAACACACCAGATTCTAATTTCAAAGAAGTTAACAAGGTTTTGGAGTTAGAGGCTAGATTTTCCTAGCTTCATAGACCACAAGATCAACCTGCCCACCCCCCCTCCCTTCCCCAGACTCACCTCCACCTCACTGCTATTCTCCTCATTTGGAATCAAATTCCAAGACGACAATCTTCCCAGCCATTGGATATTGGTTAAGCTGCCGTCCAGCTCAGCTTTGCTGTCTGTAAAGAAAAGAGGAGGAAAACACTTACTCAAGGGATGAGTCTTCACAGCAGTTCTTTACATCACTCAGTTGGGCAGTCACAAGAGAAACAAAACTCAATGCCTCCTATTTTCATTCTGATCTATACTGTATTTTTGAAGTACAGATTAAAGAAAGCAATAATTCAAGGAGATACTTTTTTTATTGGACTAATTAAACACATTTTTGGCAAATATTAGGGAGAATGAGCAGAACATGATATTCTGAGAGAGTTTCTTTTTTTTTTTCTTATTTTTAGGACATAAGGGAGACAGTGTTAACACCCAAAAGCAAGTTAAGAAACATAAAAAGAACTCATCTTACTCTTTTGTCTGCGATAACCTCTAGTTCTGCGAATTTAAGAGGAATGGCCCAGCAATCACTATTATTTCTGAAGAAAAAAGCAGGCGTTTGGTTTCTTAACACTCCTTTTTACTATTGCTAGAATTCTGCACACAATTCAAAATTTCACAGTGTAATTTTTTTCTGCATTGTATTTTAAATTAAGTATCATTCAAAAACAAAACGCTTAGTTATTTTGACAAGCAAAGCATGCAGAATTTTGCGTAATTCAGACCCTTTGACACAGACTTTTGGATTATGTGTGCAGAATACCAGGAGTAAACGGTGGCTAAGCAAATGGAAGGGGGGGCTGTCATGCTGATCTTCAGAGACAAACAAGCAATCGCCCTGATAAAACCAGGCCATGAATTGTGCGTAAGCCACCTAAACTAACATGGGGGGGGGGCCTAAATGTGAAGTTTAATAAGCACATATACAACTTTTTACAAATAACTGAAAAAAAAGAAAGCAGAACTATAAGGTTAGAGGAAAAAGAGAAAAACCTTAGAAATAGGATTCAAAAGGGTATCAGTTAGACCATGAAACGGCTAGGTTTTTTAAGATTGACTTGGCCAATGTTTTAATATCACTACTTGCTATATCCATCAACATATCAGCTGGGTCTGTGTTTTGCTTTTGTGTATTTCCTGTTTTATATTTTTACATGAATCTGGAAGAAAATGTTTGCATTCTTTTTTTTTATGGTCTCCTTTTCAAAATGTCTCTCCATGAGGTCACCGTTGGCTACAGCAGGCAGCTACTGGTACTGGTTTCCAGAGATAGTCTACTCAGAACTACTATATAAAGGGATGGGATAACTCAATAGATGCTCTGAAACACCCCAGCTCGACACTTACGTTTCAGCTATGAAGAGGGCCAGTCTGATGGCTCCACGGACTTGCTACATACTGCTAAGCAGGAGATCTAGATTTGATTTACGAGCAAGGCTTCTGCTCTACAGCATTTGCAGCCTGTGAAAAGAGTGTGAGAGTGTGTGTGTGGGTGTGGTGGGGATCCCTACAAATACAGACTGGTTCCAACTGAGCTGGAAGCCAAAACAGACAGGATGAAATTGTAAGGCTCAACCTGTGCTCCCTCCCCCACCAAATCAAAAACCACATTCAACAATGGGTTTTGATTTTGTCAGATACCTATCAGTTTTGCTGCTTTAAAGGTTTGTCATGAGACGCCTAGAAGGCAAATCTTTCTTAGAAAGGGCAGAAACGTGCCTAGGTTGAAATTGTGACTGAAGCATTAAAACATTATATACCTGCTGAGGGAAAATGTTTTTTCCTGTAATTTGGGGATTGGTTCATACTAAGGGGACGTGCGCTCTCTTCCTCTCTTCGACTGCACCAAGCCCACAAGCCTTATGGCAATGAGGTGTGCACTACGATGAGGACATTTTAGCAAGAGGGGCTCCACTAATGCTCTTTAAACATTTAAAGCTTTATTTGTAATAAGAGATGCACTTCTCCGTTTCTTGCCATAAGGCTCACATAAATTTAAAAAAAAAAAAAAGTATTTGAAAAAATGTTTACATCATAATACTTTCATTAATATACAGTATTAATAAAGCCTAGTCACAAAAAGCTATTAGAGTTTAGAAACAAGGAGCATGGTGTATACACTCGGGTAAATATTAACCCACCACAGTTGAATGGTGTATTACTCTAATACTCTTTGAACTAATTAAATAGAAACATGATGGCAGAAAAAGACCACAGTCTATCTAGATTGCCCTTCCAGACTAGAAAGATCTCTTTTTACCTTTAGAGAACCTCTGTATTTGCCCCATGCTTTTTTGAACTCAGATACTATCCTCATCTCTACAACCTCCACTGAGAGACTATTCCATGTATCTATCATTCTTTCCGTAAAGAAATGAAATCTTTAAGTCTGTCCTCATATGCTTTAGAACAAAGACCACTAACCATTTTAGTAGCCACCCTCTGCACATACTCCAAACTGTTTATATCCTTTTGAAGGTGCGTCTCCAGAATTACATACATACAATACTCCAAATGAGGTCACACCAAAGACTTATACAGAGGCACTATCACCTCCTTTCTTCTGCTGGCCATTCCTCTCCCTATGCACCCAAGCATCCTTCTGGCTTTTGCCATCACATTTTCTACCTGTTTATTTATTTATATATGTATAAGAACATAAGATATGCCATACTGGGTCAGACCAAGGTCCATCAAGCCCAGTATTCTGTTTCCAAACAGTGGCCAATCTAGGTCACAAGTACCTAGCAGTTTCCCCAAAAGACACATGCTCCACAATACTTGTATGTGATCTTGTAAACCGCTTTGATTCTGGAAAAGCGATATATATCAAACCAAGAAATGATTGCATGTAACAATAGTAATAGAATTTGTGTAATACAATTAGCTATTTAATACTAATCATATAGTTTTACAGATAATTTTGAACTTATTTACAAGTATTATCATACATTAGTAATTGGTCCTCTGCGGCCTAGTTAGCAATTGTGGAATGTGTAAACGGAGTTACTTACCTGTAACGGGAGTTCTCCGTGGACAGCAGGATAAGTCAGCCACACCTGGTGACATCATCCGAAGGCGCCACTGGTATGGAGGTGCTCTCCTAGATCTCAGAAAGGTAAGCCTTTCTGAGCACATGGTAGTCTCCACCCCGGGCCCGCCCCTACTTGGCTCAGTTAGTACCTAGCTTGCGGCCGTTCCACCGCCGGGTAGGGGTGCGGCCCGCCCGCTGAGGGATATCGTGGACCGCATGCCTTCGAGGTAGGGGAGGAGGGCGGGAATCCACGGCTGACTTATCCTGCTGTCCATGGAGAACTCACATTACAGGTAAGTAACCCCGTTTTCTCCTAGGGCAAGCAGGATGCGTCAGCCACACCTGGTGACTCACCAGCACGGTGTGGCCACTGTTGCTGTGGAAGGCGGAGGCCTGCGGTTTGTGAGAAATAGTCCAGAGTATTTAGGATGCAACACTGTTTTATTGCTGGAGGTACAAGCATCACAAACGTGCATGACAACAACGCTCCATGGAGCGTGGGCAGGCAATTGGTTTCAACAACAGTGCACCAACAATTTGTGAGATCAACATCAAACAACTCGTGAAAATCAACAAACATTCCGCATCGGAGGAGGCAGTCCTCCTCCGCAGTAACATTCAAGGTCATTCAAGTCATAGGAGGAAGTTCGCCTTCCTCTGGTTGCGGTTGAGGTCGAGGGCTGGATTCCTGCACTTAGCACAAAATGGCCAAACAAGCCGCTGGTTAGAGACAAGAGTTCCAGGCAGTACTGCCCTCTGGAAGGTGTGGGACGAGGCCCAGGTTGCGGCCTTATAGATGTGGTTGAGCGGCACCGCGTTGAGGTCTGCTAGTGTGGCCGCCATGGCCCGTAATAGATGGGCGTGGGCCGGGGCGGTTGCGCCGGCACTCGAATAACAGTGGGCGATGCAGGCTGTGATCCACTGCGATAGGGTTCGCTTGGTGACCAGTTGTCCTGGTCTGTTGGGATCAAAGGACACGAAGAGTTGGTTGGCCCGGTGGTTGGCTGCCGTCCGGGTTAGGTATGTGCGCAATGCACGTACGCAGTCCAGAGTGTGTAGGCGATGCTCTTCCGGGTTGTTATGCGGCTCCAGGTAGAAGGCCGGGAGCTTGATTGTCTGATTGATATGGAAGGTGAATGCCACTTTGGGTAGAAACTTGGGGTGGGTTCGCAGGGATGAGTGTCCAGGGTGGAGCATGGTGTAAGGAGGTTGGGCCACCAGCATTTGGAGCTCGCTTATTCTTCTGGCGGAAATGATGGCGACTAGAAACAATGTCTTCCAAGTGACAAACTTGAGAGGGGCCTGAGCCATTGGTTCAGAGGGGTCCCTTGTGAGTTGTTCGAGCACTATGTTGAGATCCCAGGTGGGCATGGGCTTGCTTATGGGGGTCCATGGATTCGCAAGGCCTTTCATGAAACGTGACACCAGGGGGTGTAATGAGATGGGACTGCCGTCCAGGTGGTCGTGGAAGGCTGCGATGGCCGCCAGGTGGACCCTGATGGACGAGGTTTGGAGTCCAGTACGAGAGAGTGAGGAGAGGTATTGGAGGATCAGGGGTATGGGGCAGGTGAGGGGGCAGGCCCTTGTTTCCCCGCACCAGGCATCAAACCTTTTCCATTTGAATGCATAGGAGTGGCAGGTCGAGTCCCTCCGGGCAGCCAGGATGACCTGCTGGACCTCATCCGTGAGGTTCAAGTTGGATAGGCGTTGCCGTTCAATTTCCAGGCCGTTAGTGCCAGGGCAGTGAGGTTGGGGTGCAGGGTCTGCCCTTTGTCCTGGGAAATGAGGTCCGGGCGCATGGGAAGGCGGACTGGGGGGATCCGCGAGAGGTGCTGAAGAAGAGGGAACCACATTTGCCTTGGCCAGAAAGGTGCAATGAGGATTACGGAGGCCTTGTCGGTGATGACCTTCTGCAGGGTCTTGGAGATAATAAGCGGTGTCGGGGGGTAGGCATACAGAAGCGTGTGTCTCCCCCAATGTAGGTGAAAGGCGTCCGCTGCAACCCTATGGTTTGTCGGGTGTCTGGAGCAGAGGTTTGCGCACTTTGTGTTGTTGAGGTGTGCGAAGAGGTCCACTTGTGGCTGGCCCCACTGGAGGAAGATGGAGGCTGTGATCTCTGCGTGGAGTGACCATTCGTGGGTAGCAGCTGGCGGCTGAGTTTGTCTGCCAGGTTGTTGAGTTCGCCCGGGAGGTAGTTGGCCAGGAGGTGACAATCCCTGGATCGGGCGAAGTTCCATATTGTGTGTGCTTCCTTGCAGAGGGGAAGCAAGCCCATGCCTCCCTGCTTGTTTACGTAGAACATGGCGACCTGGATGTCTGTCAGAATTATTTATTTTTATTTTATTAGTTTATTTATTTATACATACATTTTCTATACCGCCTCTTCCAGAGATCAGAGGTGGTAACAAAACGTTAATAGCAGCAATATTTTTACAGAGAACAATTGTAGGACATTTTAAAATTTAACTCATTAACATGAAGAAACAGGTGGAACTGGTGGCAAATTAATGCCACGCCCTATAACACCACCAAAAACTTAAACTGCGCGGAAGAAAGGCCCGGCAATCTACTTCTGTATCTTGCCATGAAAACCCAATGGATAGTTACAACAAAACAAATTGTGCTATGGTGCTGGAAGATGAGACCCCCAGGTCAGAAGGCACTCAACTAGCTACTGGGGAAGAGCTGAAGACTTTTCAGAGTAAAGCCAGCATTTATGATGTGGTTGGATCAAAGCCCTCGGGAAGTCTGACTGCTGATGTAGCTGCGCATGAATTGAGAGTCAGAAGCTGTAAAGATGTCTTACACATTGGCACATGGAACGTACGAAGCATGAACCAAGGGAAGTTGGAGGTGGTCAAGAATGAAATGGAACGTGTACAACTTGATCTGTTGTACTTGTTTCCCTGCTGTCTTTCAAGGTTATAGCTAGGGCATAGATCAGTGTTCATACCTGAGCTTCCATTGCTGCTAGAGTTCCTCTCTATATAGCCTGGCCAGTATGTAGTCCAATTCTTATGTCCAGCCTTCCAATCCAGATCCCTGGACACTGGATCTCTCTTCACATACCTTCTGGCACAGGTCTTAGGGTCCCTTCCACGTGCAGCCGTCTCCCTCACAGGTAGCCTCTGGTGATTCCTAGCTCTGCAGCACCATTCTTCTGGCTTTCCCCAGTCCAATGGTGTATGCTGGCCCTTGGAATACCTCCCAGTATACGTACTGCTTTGGACTCTTCTAGACCTCTCAAAGGCTTTTCTCTTCCTTCTTCCAAAGGGTCTCTTTCCCTCTCTGTCCGTCCGGTTTGGCTTCTGCTTCTGATGATCCTTCAGATGAAACTGATGATCAAACTCAAGCTGATTTTCAGGATACTGAGGACAATTCTCTGGATATCCAAGGTGATCATGAAGATGGTCATCTGTAGAGTAAACTCTACTCTTATTCTGCTTAGATGAGTGATCCTCCCTAACACAGCGCAGCTGTGCTGAATCAGGCCCTGCCCTTTGAGATGAGTGCTTAGGGATTACCTCATAGCCCTCCTGATTGAACACACGTTTCCTCACTTCAGCTCCTCTAATGGCTGTTGGAAACCTGGTGCATTCTGGGACTGGTAGTCTTTTATGGCAAAATTCTGTTTTCATATTTCTACCAGAACTGACAGGTTGCTTGTTCAGAGTCACTTCACCTTTTCTATAGCTCCTTCCTGAGCTATGATAAGCTTCCTTATCACAATTTATAATAAAGAAACAACTTGCAAGAACTGTAATGAAATACAATGCAGTCAGCGAACGCTTAATCTCTATTCGTCTACGAGGATTGCTTATCAACACAACTATAATTCAAGTATATGCCCCAACAACAGCTGCAGAAGAGAATGAAATTGAAGAGTTCTATGAACAAGTACAAGCTGAAATTGACAGAACATGCAAACAGGATATCCTGATAGTCATGGGTGACTGGAACGCAAAAGTTGGCAACAAAGAAGGCAAAGTAGTTGGAACATATGGACTTGGCAACAGAAATGAAGCTGGAGAAAGACTGATAGAATTCTGCAAGACCAATGATCTATTCATCTCAAACACCTTCTTCCAGCAACACAAGCGGCGACTGTACACATGGACTTCACCGAATGGATTATATAAAAATCAAATTGACTACATATGTGGAAGTCAACGATGGAAAAGTTCTATAACATCAACAAAGACAAAACCTGGAGCTGACTGTGGTACAGATCATCAACTACTAGTATGCAAACTCAAGCTAAAGTTGAAAAAGAGCAAACCACTCATGAATGCAGCAAAATATGACCTTGAGAATATACCACTGGAATTTAAAGACTGCCTGCAAAATCGATTTGCTGCTTTAGATACAAATGACAGAGTTCCGGAAGAGTTATGGAATGGCCTCAAGAAGGTTGTGTTGGAAGAAAGCAAGAAGTCTCTACAAAAGGTGAAAAAGCAAAAACGGCCAAAATGGATGACGGAAGAAACTCTGAAAATTGCCCAGAAATGCAGAGAAGCTAAAGCCAGAGGAGAAAGAAAGACAATCGCAGAACTCAACAGAGATTTCCAACGTGCAGCAAGACAGGACAAGGAAAAGTACTACAATGCCACTTGCAAGGAAATAGAAGCAGAAACTATTAGAGGAACAACAAGATCGGCTTTCCTAAAGCTACGAGAGTTAAAGAAAAAGTTCCAGCCTCGAATTGGAATGTTACAAAATGCTCAAGGTTCTATGTTGAATGATGCTGAGAAGATCAAGAAAAGGTGGAAGGAATATACAGAGTTTTTATATGATAAAGATCAAGTGGACCAACAGCCGTTTCAACCTGTACCTTATGATCGGGAACCACTGGTGATGAAAGAAGAAGTTGAAGCAGCATTGAAAGCCTTATCAAAGAACAAAGCACCAGGCATTGATAGCATTCCCATAGAAGTATTGCAGCAATCTGATGCAGCTGTTACCGTACTCACAAGGCTCTGCCAAGAAATATGGAAGACGACATCATGGCCAACTGACTGGAAAAGATCTGTGTTTATACCAATACTAAAGAAAGGTGATCCAACTGACTGTGAAAATTATCGCACAATCGCTCTGATCCCATATGCCAGCAAGATTCTACTGAAGATTATTCAAAAGAGACTACAACCATACCTGGAACAAGAACTACCTGAAGTGCAAGCAGGGTTCAGGAAAGGGCGAGGAACGAGAGACATCATTGCGGATGTGAGATGGATCCTTGAAAAGACTAAAGAATACCAAAAGGATATCTATTTGTGCTTTATCGACTATAGCAAGGCTTTTGACTGTGTAAACCATGAGAAACTCTGGGCCACATTAAGAAGCATGGGTATACCAGAACACCTGATCGTTCTCTTGCGCAATCTGTACATTGATCAAGAAGCAACAGTTCGAACGGAACAAGGAGAAACAGAATGGTTTAAAATAAGCAAAGGTGTAAGACAAGGCTGCATACTTTCCCCCTACCTGTTTAATTTATATGCAGAACAAATCATCAGAGAAGCAGGATTGTATGAAGACAACAGAGGTGTGAAGATTGGTGGAAGACTCATCAACAACCTTCGCTATGCTGATGATACCACATTACTGGCTGAAAGTGAAGATGATCTGAAACATTTGCTTCTCACAATCAAAGAACATAGTCTCAAAATGGGCCTGCACCTTAATGTAAAGAAGACAAAGATCATGACAACTGGCATAATCAACAGGTTCATCGTTGAAGGAGAAGAAATTGAAATTGTGAACAACTTTAACCTACTTGGATCAACTATCAATAAAGAAGCAACAAGCAGTCAAGAAATCTGATGACGCATTGCTCTTGGCAGAATGGCTATGAAAGACCTAGATAAGATTCTCAAGAGCAGAGATGTCTCTCTCCATACAAAGATTTGACTTGTTCAAGCCATGGTATTTTCAATAACATATGGATGTGAAAGCTGGACAGTGAAAAAGATAGACAAGAAGAAAATTGATGCCTTTGAATTATGGTGCTGGCGGCGAATACTGTGTATACCATGGACTGCCCGAAGAACAAACCAGTCGGTACTAGAGGAGATCAAACCTAAGCTTTCTTTAGAAGCTCAGATGACAAGACTTCGACTTTCATACTTTGGACACATCATGTGAAGAGAGAGATCATTAGAGAAAGACATTATGCTTGGCAAGATAGAAGGTCAACGCAAAAGAGGAAGGCCAGCAATGAGATGGATCGATACAATAACAGCAGCTACGGGTACCAGTCTGTCAACAATGAGCCGCCTGACTGAAGACCGAACACAATTTAGGATAGCTATCCAGAGGGTCACCATGAGTCAACTCCGACTCGACGGCACTTAACAACAACATAACTAATTACATTCAAAAATTACATCAGGTAACTATTTACATAAGTGGCAAACAAATATATTCGAAGTTGGGTGATCTAGGTGGCATTATAGCTGTGTAAGAAATGTGATGTGTGCTTTGTCTAGGTAGGATCAGAGTATGGTTGTTGGTTAGTGCTGGTCTGAATTCTGAACATCATCACGTTGAAGGTTGTGATAGTGCTGGGTAAATAAGTAGGTTTTTAGTTCCTTTCTAAATGATTGAAGGTCTTTAATTTCTCTTAGCTCGACTGGGAGGCTGTTCCACAATGTAGGAGCGAAGAACGAGAAAGCAGTGTTGCTTGTCTTCTGCCTTGTCTTTCGAATGGCATCCGGAACTAGTAACATGTGTAGGTTGTAAACGGGGGCGCTGGGTGAGAATGTCCACAGTCTTGGCAAAGGCAAATATTAATATGACTTGCAAAGGATTGTGGGAAATGTAGTCCATTCATACCAGAATCAGCCGTTCACAATAAATTAGTTGTGCTTGCACGAGTGTAAAGCCAAGAAGATATATTTTATTTATGGGGTTATTTCTCCTAACACAGATTTGCTTGGTAGCACAGAAAAGGATACTTGCTTTCAGTATTATACTTAGAAACAAAATCAGGAAAAACAACAACTGAACTTCTTAAGCAATCAAATCAAATCATAAAGACCTTGATGGGAACAGAAAGGTTTTTTCTGTAGGCTCCTGCTAATATCTTTTTAGCAGTGCTTCAAAAACAAACAAATCCCACAAAGTAATGAAAAACTGTTCTTTTTCAAGGTTAACTTCTGGTATTTTCACACACACCCAGAAGTGTCTCTTCAGAGCTCAAAGTCAATTAGGCAAGGCTCAATTGCTGACAATTAACCAGCTGCAAACCTCTTGGCTGGTTTACTTTTTAAACGTGGCTCAAATCCTGCTCAAAAGCTTTTCTGAGTAGATCAAAGAACAAGTTTATATTTCTTTGTGATGGTTGTTGTATTTTGTAAAAGAATATTACCACAGAAGTTTAGACAGAGAGCAATCCATGTATTCACACTGTTCATCTACAATATTTCCTTCTTCTTCAACTATCATAGAATCAATATCATGGATTGGCACAGAGGAATTTCTTAATGGAGCATTCTCAGAACAATACTTGTTTCCCTGCTGTCTTCCAAGTGAATAGCTAGGGCATAGATCAGTGTTCATACCTGAGCTTCCATTGCTGTTAGGGTTCCTCTCTAAATATCCTGGCCAGTATGTAGTCCAGTTTTTATGTCCAGCCTTCCAATCAAGATCCCTGGACACCGGGTCTCTCTTCACATACCTTCTTGCACTGGTCTTAGGGCCCCTTCCAAATGCAGCCGTCTCCCTCACAGGTCCCGTCCGGGGATTCCTGGCTCTGCAACCCCACTCCTCTGGTTTCCTCCAGTCCAATGGAGTATGCTTGCCTCTGGAATGCCTCCCAGCACACGTACTGCTATGGACTCCTTTAGACCTCCAAGATGCTTCTCTCTTCTTTCTTCCAAAGTGTTTCTTGCTCTCTCTGTCCGTGGGCTCTGGCTTCTGCTGCCTCTGCTCCTGCTGATGATGATCATGAAGATTCTGCTGATCCTCCTGCTGTGTAGAATAAGCTTTTCTTTTAACCTGTTTAGAGGGCTGCTCCACCCTAGCACAGCGCAGCTGTGCTGAATCAAGCCCTGCCCTTGGAGATGAGTGCTTGGGGATTACCTCATAGTTCTCCTGATTGAACACACGTTTTCCCACTTCAGCTCTTCTAGTGGCTGTTGGAAACCTGGTGCATTCTGGGACTGGTAGTCTTTTATGAGAACATTCTGTTTTATTATTTCTACCAGAAAAGACAGGTTGCTTGTTCAGAGCCAATTCACCTCTATTATAGCTCCTTCCTGAACTATGATAAGCTTCCTTATCACAAGGTTCACTCTTCTTCTTGACCTGTTTTCATGTGGGCTATTGATAAGCATAGACAGGAATGACGGTGCTAAATTATTAAAGATCTTGAATGTAGTAACTAAAGATTTATAGGTAATTCTACACAAGACCAGTAGCCAGTGCAGGGAGTAGAGAATAGGAGATATGTGGTCTGTTACTTTCGCTTTGTAAATGATCCTGGCTGTGACATTTTTGGCTAATTGTAGAGTGTGTAGGTTTTTCTTAGAAGTTCCTTGAAGAATACCATTGCAGTAATCTAAATGAGGTGTTATTAGTGTTTGGGCCACAGTTCTGAAGTTGGTGCTATCCATCATCAGTCGCAGCTGTTGGATTGTCCTTATTTTAAAGTATATTGCTTTAACAGCTTGTTTTGTGTGTTGAGTAAGGCTGAGCATCCTGTAAAGCGTGACTCCTAGATATTTGACCTCTGCCTTGACTGGTAGGGAGATGTTTCCGATGTTGATTTCTGTCGGTGGGGTGAAGTTAGTATTTCTTGTTACAAATAGTACTTCCATCTTTTTTAAAATTAATATTCATGTTCATTGATTTCAGCCACAATTCCGCTTCAGTTAGGCAGCGGGATATATTGTCATATTCAGGGTTGGATACATCAAAAGATGAGTGCATCATAATGTCGTCTGCGTAGATGTGATAATTTATCTTGTAGCATTGAAATATGGTACAGATGGGTTGGAGGTACAGATTAAACAGTAGTGCAGAGAGGGCGGAGCCTTACGGGATGCCTTGTTCTTGTGGAAATGGCAACGATGCGACTTGATCTATTTGTACATATTGGGTCCGGCTAGTGAAATAGGATTTAAACTAATCAAGGGTTTTATCCTTAATGCCTAGTTGGGAGAGTCTGGAGATGAGTGTGGCATGGTTTACATTGTCGAATGCCGAGGAAATATCAAGGAAAATGAGAATGAAGGCTTGCTTGGTATTATCAATGCTTCTGATGATGGTGTCAAATAGTGCTAATAGGAGGGTTTCCACACCGTGGTGTGGGCGGAATCCGTATTGTTGCTCATCTAATGGTGCTGATGAGTCTATATAGTCCTGCAATTGAATCTGTACAACTTTCTCGATAATCTTGGCGAGAAACGGAATGCTTGCAATAGGGCGGTATGAAGAAGGGTCATTGCTGTCTAGTGCTTTGTTCTTTAGCAATGGTCGTATTGCTGACCTTTTGAGGTCTTCTGTTATGCAACCTTGTTGAAGAGATTGATTCACTATGTTCAGCAGGTCTGGGGCGAGTTCTGTTTTTGTTGCCTTTATCCATGCCACTGGGCAGGGATCTATCAGAGAGGTTGTAGTATTTAGCTTGGAGATTGTTTGGAGCAGTTGTTTGTTTGTAATAGGGTGGAAGGCACTCCATTCAATGTGGTTGTTATCTGGATGAGATAGGATGGTTGGTGTGAAATGGCAGTTTTGTTTGGGTTTGTTTGGAAAATGGTCAGCTAGAGCTTGGGGGTTAATAGAGATCTTGCCTGTGTCGTTAGTTGGGGATTTGGTCAGAGATTTAACAATCTCAAATAGTTCCCTAGGACGGTTTATGGCCTTTGACAATACTTTGGAATGATATTGTTTTTTGGCGGTATTGATCGCCTCTTTGTAGGCTTTAAGCAGTGAGAAATATTGCAATCTGAGTTCTGGAGTTTTCTTCCTTCTCCAGGTGGTTTCCATTTTCCTAAGACCTTTCCTTAATGTCACTAGTTCAGCAGTATACCATTTTTCATTTCTTCTGTGATTGTGGCGCATCTGTGATGGTAACGGATCTGATGCAGACCTTATTATAGAGTTCAAGTTTGATACTGCTTCGTCAAGGTTAGTGGTACAAGGGTCTAACTTAGTAAGGACTGTTTCAAGAAACGCTTCTTTGTTGAATGGGCAAAACCTCTGTCCTTGGTGTGAATTGTCAGTATATACTCTAGTAGGACACGGGTAGTGGAGTGAGAACCAAATCATGAAGTGGTCAGACCAGGGCACCTGAGTTATGGAGGGTGGATTATATTGAGATGATGTTGTGTAATGGGTTGGAAGGCATATTAAGTCAAGGATGTTGCCTTTGGTGTGAGTTGGTTAGTATTACTTTGCCGTACAGCCAGGCTTGAAACGCTCGCAGTGCGTACCTGATGGCCTTCAACTCTAGCAGGTTGATGTATAGTTTGCTCTCCTGTCCTGTCCACATTCATTGGGTGCGTAGGTGCAAGAGGTGAGCACCCCAGCCCCGGTTGGAGGCATCCGTGGTGATGGTGAGAGCAGGCGGGGGGTCACTGAAGGCTCTGCCCAGGGAGAGGTGCATCTTGCGTGTCCACCAGGACAAGGAGGCCTGTATCTTCTGGTTTATGGTTATCCGCTGAGACAGTGGCTGTGTTCGCTGGTTCCACTAGCGGCAGAGATGCCATTGTAGACCTCTCATGTGGTGTCTGGTCACGCGTCCTCCCACCGGCTGGCGTGTGGGAGTTGTCCCATCAAAAGGATGGTGTGCTTTTCCCTGAGGAGGCTGCCGTTTGTTTCTGCGGCCTGCGCTCCTTGTTATGCAGTTCCTGGTTGTAGGGTTGGTAGGTTGGCTGGTAGGAGTGGTAGTTTGTCCGCTTTGCCTGCCACCTTTGTTGAGGCTGGTACCGTCTGGGCTGTGGGGGCTTTCGGTAGTAGAAGCCCTGCGACTTTCTGGAGCTGGAGCTTTTATCCAAACCATCGGATGCCAGAAACTGGAGGGTGTTGAAGTGTTCTTTTATATTGCTAACAATCTCCTTGACCTTGTCTCCGAAAAGGTTGTCTCTGGAGCATGGGGCATCTACCAGGCTTCGTGCGTATCCGCTCTCAGGCCTGACGCTCTGACTCAGGCCATGCATCTTGCTGCAATGGCCATGGCGGCTCCTCTGGAGGCAGCGTCAAACGCATGGAAGGTGGAGCAGATGAGGTGTTTGCCACATTCGGTTAGGTCCCCCAGAAGGGAAGAGAAGGTGGCTTTGCTGTCGTTAGGTAGGTCGTCTGCAGCTTTCTTGAGGCCGTCGAGGATGGTGTCGAGATAGAGGACTTGCTGAAATTGGTGCGCTGCAATCTTTGCGCTCAGCATGGTGGACTGGAAAACCTTCTTACCATGATGTCTTGTACTCTTTGCCTGGTGGCGCAATGGCATGTGTGCGGGAGCCCTTTGCCTGTTTCAAGGCGGACTCCACGACGATTGACTGATGAGGTAATTGAGTCTTGTCAAAGCCTGGTGAGAGCTGGACCTGATATTTCGCGTCCAGTCTGTGTGACGTTGGTGAAATAGAGGCAGGGGTCAGCCAGTTGTGGTTGAGGGTGTCCAGAAGGAGGCGGTGGATCGGTTTGGAAATCACCGATCTAGGGGCATCCAGGTATTTGAGAAGGCCCAGGACCTTGCTCCTCAGGTCCAGAGTGTCTGAGGGATTCAGGGAGAGCCTTGAAGCGAGTTTCTGGAGATATTTGGGGTAGGTGAGGTCCTCCGGTGGCGAAGGTGGGAGGGGAGGAGCTGAGTGAGGTTCAGGAGGAGAATCTCTGCTGCTGTTCGTTAGTGAGGGGCTGCGTAAAGAGATGCACTCGGCTGCCTCCTCAGCTTCGCTGTCTGAGGGGAAAGATTCAGGGGAGAACCCGATAGGTGAAGGGGATCTCCGCGGGGTCGGTGTCCTGCTTGGCTGGTGAGGTTGAGCTGGTTGAGGTGTTTGAGGAAGGTTCTGAGCCAGTAAGGTCTTCCAGAGGGCCATCATGGCTGCTGGGGGGTGCTCCGGGTCAAGGGGGGCTGAAGATGGTGGTTGCTTGCGCCCCCTGTAGTCATGCCTGTGGAAATTCCATGCAGGGATGCTGAACTGTACTTTCTGTGATGCCTGTGTCCAACGCGTGCTCCCTGCTGCTGCCCCTGTAATATCCAGTGCTGGCGCGGCTGGCTGAGCAATGGCGCTGGTGTGGGGAAAATTCGTGGCTGGAGCGGCTGCCCGAGTGATGATGTATCCAGCGCTGTTTGGAGTTGCTGCGGCAGTCTCTGGAGGCTGCATGGGGTTCCCCGGCGTCATCTGAGGCTTCCCTGTGGCACCGGCCAATGGCACGTGGCGAGGGCGGGTCCTTGAGGGCTGAGCCAATCGGAGGCTTGGTGGGCGGCTCCTTCCTTACGGTGCGGGAAATGGCGCCGGTGGAAGGGAGCTGTTTCCTGCTGCTTACCGCTTCGGAGGAGGAGGGAGCTGGAGGCGGGTGCTGCAGGAAGGCACCGGAAGCCTCGGGGTTGCCGGAGGCAGGCAGACTGGGGATGGAGGCCCCGGGGGGCGCATCCCTGGTTGCCGCTGAGGAGCTCTGCCCGGCGGCCATGTTGGGGTTGGCCATGCGGTCGGAGGCTCCTGGTTCCATTTGCTTCTTCGTCTTACCGGAGATCGGGACTGCATCGGAGGGAGAGTCCTTCTCAAGGTAGTCCTGAAGTGCATGGCTGTGGGATCGGCGTGCCCTGGGGGACATCCGGGCACAGTGGGGACAGTCCTCCATGCAGTGGTCCTTGCCCAGGCAGCGTAAGCACCAATCGTGTGCATCTGTGGTATTCATTTTCTTAGCGCAGCGTGGGCATTTTTTAAACCCAGGCTTGCTGCCCTTCTCCTTTTTGTCTTTGTTTCTTTTGGGGGGGGTTTTCTTTGTCTTTATCCATGTTGATGGAAGGTTGGAGAGCTGAAATTTTCATCCGAATGGTAGGGTGGAAGAAAGAGAACTGAGCCAGGTAGGGGCGGGCCCGGGGGTGGAGACTACCATGTGCTCAGAAAGGCTTACCTTTCTGAGCTCTAGGAGAGCACTTCCGTACCAGTGGCACCGGGTGACGTCACCAGGTGTGGCTGACGCATCCTGCTTGTCCTAGGAGAAAGTAGTTTCCTTAGCCTGGGTAAAATCTTTTATCAGGTTACTGAATCCCCAAAGTTCTCTTTGAATAGGAATGTTTTTAGAAGTTTGCAAAATGCCTGTGGATCAGGAGAGGTTCTTATATTCTCTGGAAGCTCGTTCCAGAGACCTGGTGTGAAGAGAGAGAGGGCTCTTTTGGAAGTAGCCACCTTACTTCTTGTATATTCCAGTGGTACCAATAGTGTGGTTTTTGTGCAGCTTCTACTGACTCTGGTTTCTGGTATAGTTTTGAGGAGAGATCTAACATAGTAACATAACATAGTATATGACGGCAGATAAAGACCATCATGGTCCATCTAGTCTGCCCTGCAAGGTAGCAAAAGTAGGTATGTAGTGGAGTATTCTGCAGGATTTTGAATGTTGTATGTAATATTTTGAATTTTATTCTGCTTTCTATGATAGCCAATGTGGCTGTTTTAATATTGGGATGATATGCTCATGTATTGGGGCTTGGGAAATGATTCTTGCAGCTGCCTTGTGCCATTTGGAGTCGGTGTATGGATTGTTTTGAGACCTTTTAGGATACTGTTAGAGAAGTCCAGGTGTGGGTTAATCATTGCTTGCAGGGTGGTTCTAAAGCAGTCTGTGGATAGGAGTGACCGCAAATGTTGCAGTGTTTTTAGCTTCGAATATATTGCTCTGATGGCGTTGTTAATATGGGTAGTCATGCTTAGTTGCTGATCTAGTGTGACAGCTACTTTAAGACTGTCAGACAGTCATGCTCAGGTCCCGCTCTTCTGTCCATTAAATTGCAGACCAACACTTTCTGGCAAAACTCTCCTCCAAAAAAATGCTACAAACTTTTGGAGCCCTGCCAGAGCACCCTACCTTACCCTAATGGCTAGAGCACTGGGCTGAGAACCAATGTTAACAGCCACTGGCTCTCCTTGAGGCCTTGGGCAAGTCACTTAACCCTCCACTGCCTCAGGTACAAACGTAGGGGTTTAGTTACTAAGGTATGCTAGCATTAACACACAATCTTAGTAACTAACTCCCATTGAGAACATGGGAACTGCACTAAAAGGAAGCATGTTAATGGTGGTGCATCTTAGTAACTAGACCCCTTGAACTGTAAGTCCTCCAGGAACAGAGAGGACTTACTTGAATGTTAACTGTTCATCATGTACTACTGGGAAGGTGTGAGCTAAATACAAAAATACTGAAGCCCATGGCAGCTTAATGATAAAATCTTGCAAACAATCCAAGAGTAACCAGGGAAACATAACAAATTTGCAAATATGTTTTTCATACAAAAGCTCCATTTCTGTTCTTCAGCATGAGTCAGATGTACTAAATGGCATTTGTAATATAAGATCAACATATCTTATGCACCAACGCTGTGTTTAAAAAGTGTTGCTTCATCCTAACCTCAGTTCCACTCTTGATTCACAAGTCATTACCTCCACAAGGTCCACGTTTTTCAGCACATCCCACTTTGCTCTTCCTGCTGGGGCCAGAATTGAGAGCTACAATATTTTCACACCGGAGATCCAAAGGCATGGGTGAACCTGCACCTCTCTTCTGAGGTACACCTCGGCTTCCATCACTGGAAAAAGCAGTAGGCCCGGTTTCACTGCCCTTTCCTGTCGGTCTCATCATTGTTCACAAAACCCCACTGTAAGCGCTCTGCTCAGTGTTTGCTCCTTATTTTGTGACTGATTTACCTTTGCTTAGCTTTCTACTCCTTTAAGTCCTTTGGTATTTCATTTTCTGTTTTTAAAACAAAGTTTGTGCTTCTAAAAGGGCTAAGACTCAGGCGCCAGGGCTTGCAAGAGTTGGTTCCCGCGGTTGAAACCGCTCAATTCTACTCATGGGAGCCAACAAAGCCCGGAGTTTCTTTCCAACCCTACTAACACATGCAGTCAAAGCAGGAAGTTCTGCCATTACGTATTACGCGGGATTCATTTGATGACGTAGGTCGCACATTGATGACATCACGGGTTAGCTGATGCTGACAGCCATGTTTGTAGTTCTTAGCGCGACTTGAGTGTTCGATAAGAAGTTGATGTAATTTAGCAGAGTTCTAAAAGCTCTTTCCTGGACTGGATCGGTGACAGCCCACAACTCAGCATTGCGATGTCTGTTCAAAATCAGGACTGTCCAAAAGACTATCTCCTGGGACTGGGAAACTTGGCAGCTCTGAGATTGGGGATGCTACTGAAGTGGGGAAGGGTCAACAAACCCCGAGATGGGGGTGGACTGTAGCTATTGCAAAATAATGAAACCCAACGGATTTAAGATCCCTCACTACTGGGCCTTTCGCCAAGACATTTTGCTATAATGGATCGCCTAAAAGGGAGGACGTTTAGGTGGTTGTGAATGGTCATGGTATCAGAATACAGCCTTGGTTCTGATTGAGATAGAAGCTCAAAAGAGGAAACTGACAGATTTTTAAAAAAATGTTCTAATAAAGCATGTGGTATGCACCTAGGCCATGTGGTACTGTTGGGGGAATAGGTATGTTCATACCAGTGTCATGATTCCTAGAACAGTTTCCTGATGCAGCTTGTCTTATTTATTTATTTATGTTATTTATTTATTTACATTCTCTTATATACCACGCTATTCTGCATCAGTACGGTTTACATTGAAGAAACTTTGGCAACAAATTTAAAAATGGAATGAGAACATTCAGTTTTCTCCTTAACATGTTGGAGCTATTAGGGAATGAGGCTGTAAGGCAAGATTTAGGGACTCATTTCTGATTCAAAATCCTGAGATTTACCTGTTCTGTCAACTTTTCATATTTCCTATGGGCTTTCTCCAGAGTGACAAGCATAGTTAGGAACACTTTGTGTTTCACAAAAATTTCCAGGGCTCTGAAGACATAACTGAAATCTTAAGGTGCTGTGGACTTAACTCAGAACTGCCAAGTCTTTCCCATGTTGGCGGGGGGGGGGGGGGCTCTTAGTTTGTAAGGTCATCTCCCACCAGGGTAGTCCAGAACTCCTAATGGGGTACCTAGCAGTTTATACATACACAATCTCAATCATTTAGTGTGCGCAGGGCATTCAAAGGGGAGGGGGGGGGGATTATCCCATTAGCAGAGCTGCAGAGTTGCCAAGTGGATTTGGCCAGTCCTGGATTTCTGATAACTCTATCCTGATGCATTATCAGGCCTGCAGCACTGATTTCAATGGGTAGAATCAGGGACTGCAAATACCAAACTGCTTTGGGATGTAAGTGTGAAGAAGAACTGGCTAAAAGTCTGCCCTCCTGGAACTGGAGAACTTACAAGGCTTGCATTAGTCTTAGTCCTTGCTCCAGTGATGGTGTGCCGGCTTTTCTCTGTCCGTTTCTAGCCTCACTCTGGCACCTCTGCAGCTTCATTGCATGAACATATCTTCTGGAATCTTCTTTTTTTTTTTTGCTACTCTTCATCATGAGGAGTCACAGAGGATCTCTAAAGGGAAAAAGGGGACTGTTGTAGTGGTTGATATGGAAGGACAGACTAGATAGGCCTTGTGGTCTTTTTCTGTCTTCATGTTTCTATGATTTAAAGCTGATAATATGGCCATTATATTTATTTATTTAGACTCGTTAGGCGGTATACGTACAAGTCATATATACAGGCACACCCATTCTTGCCCACACGCGCTGCTAATGCATAGTATACAGATAGCGCAGGGGATTCCCTGCGTTATCTGCATTTAGCCCACATTAGCTGTTACTGTTGCATGCTTTTCCTGCATTATCACTGCATTAAAAGCTAGCGCGCTTTAATAAATATGCTCCTTAGGGTCATCATCCCAGTGCTTTTCTGGGACAATGTTGTAGTGTTTACAGAGTTTCCAATGAATGAGGCATGCTACTTTAGTGTGCCTTTATAGAAATTTTCTGCCATCAAAACTTCACAGCCAGTGATGGAGTGAGTCACTATTTCCAGCTGTTTCTCACAGAATCGACATATGTCTATTTTGCCAGCTTTTCAATGCTCGCTGTAAACCACCTTGTCCATTATCTGCAATCCTGGGCTGCAACTATCAATCTCTCATCCCTCAGGTTCAGTTCACCTCTCCTTAATCATTCATGTGTCTGGTCTGGTCTGTCTTGACAAAGAGATCTTGAAGTAACACTTTATATTTGCCACATTTTCCTTGTTTGCTGATCTAATTCTTTGGAGAGCTTTTTTCTCCTGTGCAAATTCTTTTGCTTTCTTTCCTGTGTGTGCTTGTGAATTTTCACTCATTCCTTCTAAACGCTGGCATGCTTGTCCGAGCTTGATGATGGAAACTGATTCTGGACGTTTACTTTCATCTTAAAGCACTTTTTGCGTATTTGGATCTGATGATGCTGGTAGGTAGGTCTGTGTGGATAAAGTCATGTACATACTGCTTGTAAAGCATGTAACTTTACCAGAACTAGGGGAAGCATTCCCTGTGGTGGGGCTGGGGAGAGGTTAGCATTTATGAACAGACATTTGAAAATACACGCATGAATGTTTTAATTATGTATATTTGACTATACAATGCGCCTAGATTATAAATAATGTAGAATATACATTAAAAAAAAACAAGTAAGAAAATTAATGTGGAAGATTTGTGTGTGCCAAAGAACAGGTGTAGAAAGTCCTTGGAATAGTTTCCAAGCGGAAGCATGCATATACTTTTGTTTGCAACATTTGCTGATATCTGTATATGGAAAAATATGCATGTACTACTTCAGTGGGAGAAAACATTTAGAGGTTATTTTAGAAACCCTTATTCACGATTTACACGTGTAAATCACAGCCACATGTAAAAGGCCATTTTAGGAAGGGCTCATTTTACACGTGGATGTCCATGTGGAGGCACATTCTTATCTGCCCGTCCAGCCCCCTATGCAGCCGATCAGAATCAGGATGCCCAGAGGTAGACCCGATTCTGATCCCACGGGGGGGCTAGACGTGCCCGCAGGATCAGAATCGGGTCTACGGCCTGAATGTGTAGGCCGGGCCCCGATTCTGATCAGCCTGCACTCCCAGCCACATGCCTGGCTACCTCAGTCAGGCTCCTGAATGGAGCCACAGTGCCATGATGTCCCATCACCATGGCATCATTGCTCCATTCAGGAGCCGTGAATGCCGGCAGTTGCTGATTTCCTTCTTTCTGCCCCTGTCTAGGTCTCCCTGTACAAATGCGCTGTTCGTATGGGGAGGCATTAGCCAGGGTTGGCAGGGGAGCGAATAGCGGGGATGGATGTCCAAACGGGACGTCCATCCCCGTTATTCACTGTACAGAATGACCCCCATCATGTCTATGTTGCACTGGGGTGGAAGGGGATGGTGGCAGGTGTGTGTCCAAGTCAGCACCAAAATGTACATGTGTATTCTCAATTTCATATAGGAGATGCACACGTAAGACTAAAATTGTCCACGTCTGGATTTACATCTGCTCCCAAACTTGTATAGGAAAAACGAGCACTGCTTTTGGCCTTCCCTTTACAGAAGGGATTAAGGGGGATAGCCCCCTTTCTCCACAATGTTTATTTCCCTCTCTTAATCGCAACAAGGGAAAGATAGAGGCCTCTGTTGTTAATTAGCAGCATCTACACGTCTGGATTTGTAAAATGGCAAAGATACTCGCGTCAGTGTCGGCATTTACACGTGCTAGTAGTAAAATGCCGGTACTTACATATGTAAGTTGCTGGTTTCCATTGGAGATTTTTCCCGCATGCATCTTTGTGAAATGATTCCTCCCGCTGTCCGTGGACGGCCCTCCCCGTGTGTTCCTTCTTTGATATAAAATGCACATCCACAGCGAGGGGCGGAGATATGTCAGTTTGACATTGGACTTAAACATGTCTACCCTCTCCTCTAAAACTCACATAGACTTTCTTCACTTAGATGTCGCTGCAACCACATAAATGGCCTTTCTAAAATGCCCTATTAAACACCCCCATCTGATTCTGCACCTTTCTGTACTATGAAAGATAAAAATTGTGAAAAGGCTAAGGATTTCAAAAACCACCATCCATCTGTTTTATAGTTTTGGAATGCAAAACAAAATATACAATAGAAAAACTGTATTTTAGAAGGGCGTACAAAGATATTGAAATGAAAGTAATTTGTTCTAATTTGACTGTGTGTTTGCACAAAGCAACAAAAGGCCAGTTGTTCATTATTATAATTCTCTAGCTCCTTTTTCTTTGTTATTTTCGAAGATCTGAGAAAGCAAATAAACTCTTTAAATGAAAGGGAACGTGCTTCTTAATCTGCCAATTGCACAATAATATTTTAAGATATAAATCCTGAAGACACTGCGTGGACCAGTATGGCCAAAGTCTGTGAACTGTTATAACTTCAAAGATGCCCCTGGAATTAATTGCGATTTCCTTGAAAAGTCAAGGGATGATCCATAGAGAAAACGGCTAGATGGTGGAACATTGACCCCTGTTATTAGGTTCATCTTCTAAGCTAACTAGGATACCAGAGGGTTTGTCTGTGGCATTAAATCCTCAAAGGCTTAAGTGCTGAAAGGAGGGGAAGAGCCTTTAAGATGTCTTTGTGATCATTAATCCTAGCATCCTGTTGGGCCTCTCTTTTGCATCAGAAAAAAACAGCTGCTTGAGATTCAAGAATGGATTTTTAATGGTCATTGGGGACAAACAAAGGCCCTGACTATGAAAATGAAGTCTACTGGAGAAAGTTGGTTCTTTGGTCTGACTGAAGCAAAAACAAACAGATCGCTAGAAAAGCAGAAAAAATATTCCCAGACCGATTTTTTTATGTACGTTTTGTCATTTCAAAAATCTTTAAAAACCCGATGAAAGGATCACGCCGCAGGTAGAATGCAGACATTTAGGATTCTCTTAAACTGGCAACTGAGTCTCTTTGTTCTTGTCTCCCATTTGTTTCTTTTTGGAGCCTGCTAGAACACTGCTTCCAACAGCTCTTTCCTTGTAGATTTCGCAGGGGGCTGGGGGCAGTCAGTCTAAACAAAGCAGGGGGAAAATAGCTGTTAGAAAGCTCTTGTCTTTTTTCGGAGACTGCTCAGCACCAGTTGACTAAGAGTGGGCATTTTGACTTAGGAGAGCTTCAGGCCGATGCAAAGTGCAGCCATTAGTGCAGTCTGCACAGTGCTTCTGTGCTAGTGTGGATGCGGATTCAGGGGCAGCCCAAGAGTTTCTGCCGCCCCAGGCAAAAGCCCCTGCCCCAGACAGAACCCCCCACCATGCTGTCCTCCGTTCTGCCACCACCACCACCGCTGCAGACCCCCAAATCCATCTTCTCATCTTGTAGTGATGGCAGCGGTGGTCCAAGTCCTTTTAGAGCCACCGTCACTACAAGATGAGAGAGATGGATTCAAGGGGTGGGGGCAGGTTGACTCCATTTCTAAAGCAGTGGCACAAAACCACTGCTTTCAAAACAGTCGGGCTGCCCACCAGGGTGAGTGGGCCGCCCTGTGCGGAACATAGAGGGATTTATCATGAGTGTAATCACTGTGCAGTGCTTGATGCCAGTGCATGGTACATTTAAATCCATTTAAAATATATGGTAATTAAGCAGTTCGCTATGAGGCACAGCCGCAGAGAAGTGTGCCGAAGAGCAGAAAGCTGAGCTCAACGCCACGATTAAAACGCCAGACTGGAAGAAACGTAAGGGTTCACTCAGTAGGTCTGTGATCAGTGCTGAGGAGGACTTTATGCCTGTTTCTTGAGTGGACATACCCCACAGCTATTCTTGAGCTTTGCTGAAATGAGTCCTAGAAAAAAAACCCAGCTAGCAGGGGAAGTGTGCTGAAACAAAGTATGCACTCAGGGCTGGTTTTATCCATAGACCAAAGGGGAAGCTGCCCTGGGCCCCTGTACAATGAGGGCCCAGCTGCTCTGCTGTGCTTAGCTAAACGCAGCCCTGTTCCTACCTTATTCTCCCTCAGGCCGCTCGCAAGAGACGTGAGCGGCGCTTTCATGAATAGATTGACACTTCTTGCTTCCGGTATGTTCACCAAAGCACCGCACTGTGCTGCACTGGGGGGGCCAGAGGGCCCATGATGGAAAGTTTGCCCAGAGCCCCATAAGAGGTTGCCGCAATCCTTTATGCACATGCAATGGAATGCTGTGTGGCGCATAAGAGCAATATCATTCTGCTCCGAATAATAGCAGCGTCTATGAACACCCATATTATTCACAGCAGGAGGATATTGCTCTTATGCGCCACGCAGCATTGTAGGTGCTACGAACACAGACCCCTGGTGTGCTGTGCCTAGCTTGCTGTCCTGGTTTAGTGCTGCCTTCTTGTGCACAGCGCATTTACATGCTGTTTGCTTACAGCATGACTGCAAAAACCTCTGCCCTAAACCTGCATTAGGAAATCTTGCGCTCGATCTTCAGCAGCAGCTTCGAGTGCAGGGTTTCTGCATCAAGCCCTCTGTGAATCCTTGAGGTTGAAGAGTTCCTTGAATATTGACAGGACAAAAGTGCATTTTTCTGCAAAGGTAGCAAGCTGCAAAATATTATTGTGCTTATTTCTCAGATCAGGTCCTGTGTTATAGCGGTTTCTGACACCCTTTAACCTGTTAACAGCACAGCATGGGGGACATCCCGAAATGGACCAAGTGACCAATGCAAAGAGTCATGGGACAGAAGCAGGAAAAACGCTGACTACTTTATTATACTTAAATCTTATTTTATTTCAGGACTGTATTTACACAATTTCCATTTACAAAGGCAACGAACAATACATCTATATTTAAACTGTTCCATACAGCTGACCTAATTTTAGAGGGGTTTTGACATCTAAAAGAAAATTAGAAAATCTAATAAAGAGAAAGCAATGATGTCCAAAATACTCTTTTCTGTAATTTAATGCAGCAGTTCTGCCCTTCCCACAGCAGAAACACTTCACGTGCTCTGTGGGTCTAGAATACCACTTCCTGGCCGCAGAGTGCATTAAAGCCAGTTCATAATTAGAACCGGAAGCCCTCCGAGGACAGGAATATACCTCCTGTGCCTGAAAAAACTCACAATGAGCTAGAAACAGCTTGAGCTAAATCCAAAAAAGATGAAGAATTCTTGCTAGTGGAGTTTGGGATTTTTTTTTGGTACATTTTGATTTCTTTGGCCAACTGTTTGCTCTCTAGAAACTGTACCAGAATTGTGCAGTACAACTGATTAGCATTCTGTATGATCTAAGAAATGCAAACTTGTCATCACTGGGGAGTGGATTCACTGTCAAGGTCATACCAAGGACCGTGCGAGCAGCGAGACCACACTGGGAATGAGTACAGAAGAGGCACCAATGTCATCACTGGGCTTCTAGAAAGCCAGACAAGGGCGAGTTCTTGCATGCAGCTGTGTGATGGGGGTGTTCAGCTTTGCAAGTCGCACGGGGTACATTTATAGCTTGCTACAGTCCTGTTCACTGTTAGCCTTTTAGATAGTAATTTTTCATCATTAAGTGATGTGGTCAATTACAACCTTGCAAGAATTCAAACTGCTATCAACAGGATCAGGTCAGCTGTGCTGTGGCGTCTGATGGACTGATCATAGTGTGGTGTCAGTACGCCTCTTCAGCTGCATGTTTGTTGATACCCTCCCACAGGGGCTAATTTAATGTAGATAAGAACCCTTCTTATGCCTGCTTGTAAGTACTGTAAGAGATGGAGGCATGACTACAGGGGGCGCAAGAGATGGAGCAGGGGGAGGCACAGAATGCAGGGAAGTTGATTCTGAACTCCCTTCTTATACTTTGTTGGTGCACTTAACATCTTCAGCAAAGCAGGAAAGAGGCACAGGCAGACGGTTGGACCTAGATGGGGAGGGAGAGAGACACAGGCAAAGGGAATCACCAACACAGAGACAGAGGAAGAGACACAATCAAAGGGAGAAACAGAGATAGAGACACGCATTCAGAGACAGAGAGAGACACAGATGGTAAAAGAGGCAAGCAGTCCAACTTATCGATTCAGAGAAAGAAGCACACCCAAAGACAGATCTACAAGGCCCTTTCTTCTACTGCTCAACTCTCCTTCCTTACATTTTGTACATTTGAAAAGTGCTTCTCAACACAGCTATTTAATTTCCATTGCTCAGGACTGATTGGGTCAAAAATGACCCAGATTGGACGGGGTTCCAAAGAAATAAAGTTCCCAAAAAATGACCCAATACATTTCTATAGGAGAAGTAGTTAGAAACACTAATAAACTGACACATAGTAGGTATGGAATTGCTTCTTTCAAAGAGAATTGGATTTCGCTCATGCCTTTCTTCAGAGGTTCAAGGTGAGTTACATTCACATACAGTAGGTATTCCTGTCTCCATTGGGCTTACAATCTAAGTCTGTACCCAAGGCAATGGAGGGTTAAATGACTTGCCCCCCCCCCCCCCCACCCACGCACATCCCTATACCTACATCGCTGCTGGGCTCTTAGTGATTCAGATTGCATTTCATTTTATTTGCTGTAAATTCTACTGTGAAACCTAGTGACTGAAGGATATAGATTTCTTCCTGGTCGCTGTGTATAGTGACAAGTGACTCAACTATGTCATTTTCTACTGGTTGCCATGTATACTGACAGCTACTGGTAGAGAAGCATGGAAACACCTATTGCTGTAGGCCACAAGCACACTATGGTTAAACTGTGGTCCATTCTTTCAAATTTGTTGACAGTAACACCTAATAGGTAAATATATTATCATATTTGGTTTCATTTTATTGTTCTTTCCAGACCAAAGGATTGTTTGGGAATCACTCAGTTCAAACAGTTTACTTCCCTCCCTCCACCTTCAGGTCAAAAAGATAGAGACAACACAGATATATGTACATACACACATATATTATGCAAAAGGATTGGAAAGAATTCCATGAGTCATGCTCTGCATGTCTTCCCCACTTGCTTTCTCTTAAGTTTGTTTTTCATGAAAGCAGTTTCTCCTAGGACAAGCAGGATGAGTCAGCTACTTTAGTGACATCATCCGATGGCGCCGAGACAGAAGTACTCTCCATAGCTCAGAAGGGCTTTGCCCTTCTGCGTATGAGCCAACTGGCCCTACCCACTGGTCCGCCTCTAGCCTCTTGGCTTCCCTGGGGTTTCATGGTGAACCACCAAAAATCCCACCTACACCCCTCCTAGTGATTGGACTTCATCAGGGTGGATATGACACAGTTGCATCCAAGGCATTCCTCCCACAACACCGGAGAGACACCATCACCAGCCTGACTCGGATAATCTCCTCGACCAAACAAAGTACCGCACAGAGCCTTCTCTGCCTCCTGGGCCACATGGCGGCGCTCACACAGGTCTTACCCCTGGTGAAGCTACACATGTGCCACTTGCAATGGCACCTGCAAACTCACTGGAACCAACACTCCCAGCCTCTGTTCACATCCACCCCCCTGGACATAGTGGTAACGGACTCCCTGCGCTGATGGACCCTCAGGGAGAACCTGGCATGCGGCAAGCCACTCCAGCAACCCATCTACTAGTTGGTCATCACCACCAACGCCTCACCAGTGGATTGGGGAGCACACTGCTTTCAGTTCTGCATCCAAGAGGCCTGGAAAGCGAAGGAGTGCACGTTTCACCTCAACCTGCTAGAACTCAGGGCGACACGATATACCTTCCGGGACTTCCAGGCCCATACTGCCAGCAAGACAGTCCTGCCCCAAACAGACAACCAGGTTGCCATGTTTTACATCAACAAGCAAGGGGGAACAGGCTTACGCTCCCTCTCCAGGGAGGCCCACAAAATCTGGACCTTTGCCCACTATGGCTCTAACAGCATGGATATTGAAAGGATAATGCTGTCATCCCTCCACCTGTCCTCCGAGGTGCAACAAGTGGTAGGTCTTACAGCCTAAAATGGTGACGCTTCAGTACCTGGTGCTCGCCACAGTGGCTGGATCCTTTTTCCTGCCCGGTGACACAAGTCCTTTAATACCTCACTTCACTGTTACACCGTGGCCTAAAGACACATCTCCGTGATTGCAGCCTTCCATGACTGCACCAGCAACAGCTCCATCGCAACACTGCCACTAGTCACCTGGTTCATGAAAGGGCTGGCTAATTTTTGCCCTCCATTTTGGGTCCCTGGGCTCCATTGGGACCTCAACATGGTCCTAAACCAGCTAACGCGAACGCCCTTTGAACCTCTGCTGTCAGCAGAACTGAAATATGCCTCCTGGAAGACTCTATTCCTAATAGCCATCACGTTGGCCAGATGGATCGGTGAACCGCAGGCTCTGATGGCTCACCTGCTATACACACTGCTCTCCCAGGACCAAGCCATCCTCCAGACGCACCCCAAGTTCGTCCCTAAGGTTGCGTCTACCTTCCACGTCAACCAGGCCATCGAACTCACATGCTTCCACCTGGAGCCACATGCTTCCCAAGAGGAGCAGAAGCTCCACACCCTGGACTGCGTCAGAGCCTTGCATATTTATCTGCACCAGACAGCCACTGAAAGACAGGGAACACAACTCTTCATCTCCTTTGACCCCAAGAAATCAGGCCACCCCAAATGGACTCTTTCTCTGTGGATCTCTGCCTGCATCACCTTCTGCCTGGAGCAGGCAGATGCTCAAGCCTTACCAAAGATAAATGCGTACCAGCTCAGGGCGCTGGCCACCACCATTGCCAACTTGCACTCCATACCGGTGGCTGACATCTGCAAAGTCGCCACTTGGTCCTCCATGCACACGTTCCAGAAACACTAATGCCTCAACCTTGCAGCTCGGGCAAACACATCCTTCAACCAGGCGATCCTAAACACAGCAGAGACTCTGGACCCTTAAGCTGGCTTCAGCGGTGGACTCTGCACGACTGTTTTGGACTGTATTGCCAGTTGGTCTATCTCTTCAGACATTACACTGCTTTGCGCTGTTGGAACTGTTACCACAAGTTTGACTACCTTGCCGAATACGCATGTTGCACGTTGTCGAAACTCTTGCACTGTTGATGCTGCCTGGGTCACTTCATGTATTGTGCTGTTCTTGGTTTTTGCACCGACAATCAGCATGTTGCACTGTTTGCACTGTTCTATTTTTCCACTGACGCCCTCGGCTTGTCACACCAATAAAAGTCATTCACTGCGACCCTGGCTTTTGTCTTCATTCTCCACTCTGCTGGGGCGTCGGTCTTCAGTCTGTCTATCCAGGGTTCTGGCCTCCCCCATCTACCATAACGCATGCAGCTGGGGAGGCACCAAGGTGGCTGGCTCCTAGGTGTTTACTTATCTGTAAAAGGGGTTCTCCATGGACAGCAGGATAAGTCAGCCACATGTTCCCATCCACCTCCCCTAGAGAGGATAAGCCTCCAGTCCTGGCACCTGCCTCCTAACATCAAGGGCTCAGCTTGTGATGTACTGGCTGGCTAGGGGCGGGCCAGAGGGTAGGACCAGTTGGCTCATGCTCAGAAGGGCAAAACCCTTTTGAGCTACGGAGAGTACTTCTGTCTTGGCTCTGTCGGATGGCATCACCAAAGTGGCTGACTTATTCTGCTGTCCACGGAGAACCCCTGTTACAGGTAAGTAACCTCGCTGATCAGGATCAGTGCAATAGCACTGAGGCTCTGATGAGTGAGAGAAAGGGCTCGCACAGTATTAGAGGGAGATAGCCTTCAACTGAATGTGACACAATCCTAATGAATGAGACTTGGCAGCTCTGCAATAAGAACACAAACAGCTGGAAAACTGACATAGGAAAGGAGGCAAGATTATAAGAGAATTATAAGAGAAAAGGTCACCCCGTATTACAAAAACCAAGTGAAACATAAAAGAAATGACAGAGCCAAAAAGAGAGAAGAACTAAGAACAAGAGACAAAGAGAAAGCAAGAGGGAAGAAACCAACGAATTGATCTTTTGCTTATTCCAGCTAATGCTACTACATTACTCCTCCCAATATGTCAGAAAGTTAGAGCGTTCGCTTGACCCAAGTGCCATTGCATTGGCCGTAACAGCAGGTTGAAACCGCCTCCGATACTGAAGCCACTTTACTATCTTTCATTAAAAGTATCAAGACTACAAGCACAGAACAAAAGCAACTTTTTACATAGTTTACCAGTATAAAAAAATACCCTTATTAATAACGTTCACTGACTTATGGTAAATCATCCAGTTAGTGCTAAATAAGACTTTTTAAAACATACAATAAAAAGCCTCTTCCATGTGCTAAAAATCCATCAGTGAGGTTCATGGAAAACTGCTGTACAGAATCAGACTTCCATGCCTGCCACACCATGGGGAAGGACAGACTTTCTGGCTACGCCAACAGGCTTCGATCACAGTCACAGTGCAGGATTATGCAGACATCCCAGTGGCACCATAGGGTCACACCGGCCTCCCAGGCACATGACAAGCAAGGCCACAGGATCAAAATGGTAGCCCAGAAATGCTGCACAGTTATTAATGTTGGTGACAGGGCTGGTCCAACCATTAGGCAAAACTAAGAGTTGCATAGGGCAGTAGCTTTTTTCGGTGCGGGAACAGCAAGGAGCAGCAGCATTCCAAGCAAAACAATAGATTCTGATGGCCACAGAAACTCAAAGAGCCATCGGCACATTCTTTTCCCTGCTGGAAGCGTGGGCACATACAGATATACAAAGCAAAGTTTAATATTGTAAAAGTATGATGTCAGCTTTTGCATTTTTACAGGATTGTTCTTGGAAGGGTAGTGTTCAGATGATCATGATTGAGTTTAATTATCATAATCTCAGGGGGGGGGGGGGCGGGATACAGCTGAAAGTTTGCCTTGCACCAGCCGTGGGGCTGACCCTAGTTGGAAAATGGCTGCAAGATTTGTTTCAGTTTAAAAGATCAGGCCTTCATCTGCCCAAGAGATAACACAGCTAACCTCACATGCTTGAGAAGAGAATCTGGACAATGACTTTCCGAGCATGGTCTGTGTGCTATAACCAGTTCGTCCAATGCAACATATACAACATAAAATTTGGTTTGGTTTTACATACAAAAAAGACCTCCTCTTAAGACAGATATTATCTCTGCCTCTATCTGCTTTTTTCTTAAGGTTATGAATTGGAGGTTGATAAATGAGGCATTATTATATTATCACAGCTGTGTTCCATCTACATGCATCAAATTATAGCCCCACAAATTAACATCATTACAGCACAGCACTTGTGTAAGCCGTGATAACAGCGCAAGGGTAAACAGTTGCATAGTCTGCCTCATTATTCAGAGACAGCTAACAATTACTGTCATGAGATCCAAGGCCTCACCTTCCCCAACACATAGAGTCATATCCACTGGCTTCAGTTCTGCAACAATTCCTGAGTTTGCATTTATGGTGAGGTAGCTGTAGCTATTCAACCTGTTTGAATTTGATGTTTCTCTTAACAGGTGTATTCTATAAATACACAACTTGCAGTCACCTATTTGCTTGTTCACTATAGATGAGGAAGTGTCACGGCCTTAGAAATACAGTTACCTTTCCACAAAGAAACCCAGTGTTCCCAGTGCTTACTGTTACTGCATGATGTTGACAAAGGAAGAGCATGCTTCTCGCCGATTAGACATCTTCGTGCTAGGTGGGATAATGGCAGCTGATATGCTCACAGTATCACAAAGGGTAGCACAGGTACAATACTTAGGAGGTTATTTTGGAAGCATTATGTGTCTTTTCCATGTGGAAATACCAACATGTATCCTTGTAGATCGTCTCCATGTGTAAATGGTGATTTTAGAAAAATGTAATTTTACACGTGGAGAATCACACCATGCAGAAATTGCAAAAGGACGTGATAGGGATATGGACTAGACAGGCCAAACATTTTTACATGTATTCCCCATTTTATAAAGGGAACCCATGCACTTGACCCAAAATTTCCTCATCAGGTTTTTTACCTGCTCCGAGGCACACACTGATATTTAACACATGCATGTTTCAGCTGGGGCTTTAGCCCACGGACTAATTCTCTTTAACCCCTCAGTGTTTATTCCCTCCTCCAAAATGAAAACCAGAAACAATTTGCAACCTCAGGTCTTAATTGGTGGCCCTTCTACATAGAGGTTTGCAAAATGACCTAGCTCCACTCCCATGAGGAAACTGTTGAGCGGATGGTGCTCAGTTTTCCTATGTGCAAAAATGGCTGCTCTAGCTGTGAGCTACTAAACATCCATGTGCACTCCTGCGTGTCCTTCTATGCAGTTTACCAAAGGCTCTGCCGTTGACGGGGCCTTTGTAGAATGCCAGTGGAACTGGGCATGTCCCGGCGGCCGGACAGCTCAAGTTCCATCTCCCCAACCTAGCTAAAATGGGTTTTTAATGTAATGGGGCACAAACTATGCCAATCACCATATCAATGTAGAAAGATCAAGGGAGGGGGAAGAGCCTAATAGTTCAAACAGCAGCCTGAGCACCAGCAAAGCCAGGGTTCAAATCCCACTGGTGCTGCATGTGGCCTTGGGCAAGACACTTCACTCTCCACCGCCTCAGATACAAGTTAGATTGAAGCCGGGCAGGGAAAAAAAACGGTGGACCTGAATTGTAACTCAAACCTAAATCCAAAGACAGCTCTTTATTATCCCGCCGTCTGTCATGGCCAGGGCTTAAAAAGAACATTCCAAGACCATCCTGGTGAGAAAGCGTGTTGCTTGCATAGAACATGTCAGGGGCTAAAGACTGTATGGTCCACCGAGTCTATTATAATCCCTTCTGCTCCCTCACAGATCTCATACGATCTCGAATTCAGATACTGTCCTCGTCTCCACCGAGAGGTAGCTCTATGTGTATTTGCCACCCTTTCTATAAAAGATTTGTTTTCTTTATTCCTGAGTCTTCTCTCTTTCATCATAATTCCATGACCCCCTCGTTCCAGAACACCCTTTCTATTCAAAGATGTCTGCTTCCACTGAGGCAGAATCACAAAGCAGTTTGTTTTTTTTATGAAGGAGGATGCAATCAGCATTATCGGTGTTCCATCACATTAAGGACTGCCCCTTGGATATAATCTGTGGGAATTTGAGCCATTATACCTATAGCTAACAGTGCAGCACTGCCTCATGGAACATCTGCTCGGCAGTAGACAAAGCAATATCTTCATTAAAAAAAATAGAATTCTGTTTAAGAAAATATTTACATTATCTATAAAAAAAAAAAAGTTCAACTCTATAAGATTATGTTGGAAATCAGTGTCCTGTGCAAGAGACGGGACTGGAGATATAAAATATTAGTCCTTGCCTGAAGGGAGAAACAAATATTCCGCACAAAAAGAAAAAGACCGCAAAACTCTTCCAAGTTGTTGGGGTACTCCCGTTCAGCTACAGTCTATTTGTAAGGTCTCAAAAATCTGGAAACCTTGGCACGCAAGAGGCGAATAAATGACCTTGGAAACATCTCTCTGGACTCCTGGGCTGTGTACTTGAAGTAATTCTGTGGATGAGCTAAAACATCGAACAGTGCCTTAATCAGCTTCTTATCCTAAAGAGAACAAGGAGAATCGGCTAGAGATAAATCTGTGTAGCAAGAGGCCCAAGCATGCTGGGTTTTTCTTTTCTTTTGTTTTCTCCGTCATCCATTTTGCTTATATAGCCATGAGAATAGTTTAGTGCATCTGCAGTCCCAGCAGCATTAAGAAAATACAAGCATTGATCAAGCAAGCTCAATATCATGAGTAGATTTGAATAGAAGTACGTATGCTGAAAAATCTGATCTTTTGGACCTGGTGTTTCCTTCTGCTCTGAATCAGTTTTGGGAGCTGGTGCTATGGGCCTTCATTTGCCCAACCTAGGAATGTTTCCCTTATTTTTGCACCTTTGCAAACTTCCTTTGGCCTAATCAGTTCTTGGCTGAGAGTCGTGTGTCATTGACCTTATAATTCTACCACTAGGGGGCCTGTCTACTAAGCATTTTCCCCATAGACACAAAATAGGACAAACCCTTTAGTGACAGGCCCCTAGGTGTCTCTCATGAGCAATGATTAGGAGACTCCCCCCACTAGGGCAGTACATTGCCTGCAGCATTCCCAACCAACCTGGGAATCAAACTCAGTCCCTGTAGATCTGCCACTGAGCCACCAGGACATCCCTCCAAACAGGATTTTGATAGTTTGCAAGGAAAGCTTCTGACGGGTGACAGGGTACTTGCAGGGCCACTCATGTAAATAACGGTATTTAAAGTTTGAGTTTCTAGCAGTATGCATTATAGTGAATAAACATAGGTGACAAAACATCTTCAGAGACAAGAAATCTTGGAATTAAACTAAAAAGGTACAGAGCCAAACAACCAGAGGGCTTGCTATTCTAAGAATCACTGAAACTAATGTTTTGCATAGGAAATGAAGGTTGCTAAATATAGAAAATGTCTGATCCACTATGCAGGCCTACATTTAAAATCTTATCTACTTGTTTTAATGCACATAAAGGCCAAACAAAACCTAAGTAAGATGCATGCTATCTCACTGCTTTAATGGCTTTCGGGAGTTAAGAACCCCTTCCTCAGATCCTAACAGGATGAGCAGGTCGGTAAAAGTAACTGAATCATGGTAACAATCATACCTGTGCGCACATTGGAACAAACTACAAAGGAGCTCTTACTCATGGGGTTTGGGGTTTGCATCAATAATCAAAGTAAAATTCCATATAGACTTTTACCCCTATAAAATTACATGCAGAAACTGCACTAATTTTCCCATTAGAAAATGTGCGTGTCACTTTGATTATCTAAAACTATGTACCACTGACCTAGTCATATCCAGCAGCTGCTGTATCTTCTCTGTAGCACAGGAGTTCTCAGCCCAGTCTTCAGGACACACCTAGCCAGTCACATTTTTCAGTGCATGCAAATCTCTCTCGTGCATAGTTGTGGCTATCCTGAAAACCTGACCTGCTGGGTGTGTTCCGAGGACTGGGTTGAGAACCCTGCTCTAGAATAAGACATTACCACTGTTTGTTAAGATGCCTCATTGGAGTCGGGAGTGGTGCCAAAGGACTGGAGAGAGGCTCATGTGGTGCCTTTACACAAAAGCAGAAGTAAGGATGTGGTTGAAAACTACAGGCCAGTTAGATTAACTTCGCTGCTGAAAGAGAAAATAGTGAGGTTTCTGGAGTCCAGTGGATTACAGGATCCGAGGCAGAATGGATTCACCAGAGGCAGGTCTTGTCAGCAAATCTGATTGATTTCTTTGACTGGGTGACCAGGGAGTTGGACCGAGGGAGAGCCCTAGATGTGGTGTATTTAGATTTCAGTAAAGCCTTTGACACTGTTCCTCACAGGCAACTTATAAACAAACTGAGCACCCTAGGGATGGACCCTAAAGTTACTGCTTGGGTTAGAAATTGGTTGGGTGTGAGGCGACAAAGAGTACAAGTAAATGGAGCTCACTCTGAGGAGAAGGATGTTACCAGTGGTGTGCCCCAGGGATCTGTCCTTGGTCTGATTCTTTTTAACATCTTTGTTAGTGATATAGCAGAAGGGCTGTTGGGTAAGGTTTGCCTCTTTGCAGATGATACCAAAATCTGCAATAGAGTAGACACCCAGGAAAGTGTAGATAACATGAGGAGGGATCTAGCTAAGCTTGAAGAATGGTCTAGAATTTGGCAGCTGGGATTTAATGTTAAAAATGTAAGGTCATGCATTTGGGCTGCAGCAATCCAAGGGAGCAATATAGTATAGGGGGTGAAGTACTTTTGTCCACTAAAGAAGAACGGGACTTAGGCGTGGTTGTGTCTGATGATCTTAAAGTAGCTAAACAGGTAGAAAAAGCGACGGCAAAAGCTAGAAGGATGCTTGGGTGCATACGGAGAGGAATGGCTAGCAGAAAAAAGGAGGTGATAGTGCCTCTGTATAAGTCTTTGGTGCAACCTCATTTGGAGTATAGTGTGCAATTCTGGAGACCGCACCTTCAAAAGGATGTGAACAGGATGGAGTCGGTGCAGAGGGTGGCTACTAAAATGATTAGTGGTCTTCATTATAAAGCATATGAGGACAGACTTAAGGATCTTAATATGTACACCTTAGAGGAAAGGCGGGATAGAGGTGATATGATTGAGATGTTTAAATACCTCCGTGGCATAAATGTTCAGGGAGAGAGCCTCTTTCAATTGAAAGCAAGTTCTGCTACGAGGGGACATGAGATGAGAGTGAAGGGAGATAGATTCAGGCGTGATATGCGGAAATATTTCTTTATGGAAAGAGTGGTGGATCTGTGGAATAGTCTCCCAGTGGAGGTGGTAGAGATGAGGACAGTAACTGAATTCAAAAAAGCATGGGACAAACACAGAGGATCTCTAAAGGTGAAAAGGGGACTGTTGTAGTTGTTGATATGGAAGGACAGACTAGATAGGCCTTGTGGTCTTTTTCTGTGATCATATTTCTATGTTTCTAAGACTCTCCTCTGCTGCCTTGCCTACCACTGTTCATTCTTCCTCTAATTTGAACTTTGTTATTTGTACTTTTATATGAAAGCTACTGCAGAGTTGCCAAGTTACCCAATTTCAAGAGTGAGAGTTTTTGCCAGTTCTGATTTTAAATTTGGATAAGGTTTCCAACTGGCTCCAGATGCACCAGACAGGCTTGATCCAGTCCTGGGTTTATCCCATTCCATGCAGGAACATGTATTCCGATTTCTCCATTGCACTCTATAAGAAAAGCAAGACTACAAGTCCCTGCATGCAATGGGGTAAACCCAGGACTGGATCAAGCCTGTCTGCCACTTCTGGAGCGAGCTGGCAACCCTAATGCAGGATGGTATTTGTATTCCCTGATTTTACTCTTTGAAATCAGTACTGTAGATCCCATAATACATCAGGATGAACTTGTAAGAAATCCAGGACTGGCCTAAAATCTCACTCCTGGAATTGGGTAACTTGGCAACTCTAGCTACCATTAATTAGAGAACTCTAAATATAGAAAACAGTGTCTGATCTCTAGAAGATTTGTTACTGATGATGGCTTCGTTAAACTGCTCTGAAGCATAAATGAGTATCCTTACCTCTCGTATTTATTCTCCGGGCCTAATGCAGAAACTTGTAACAAGTGAAATATACCTTCAGTATTTCCTGGTGATTTTCAGATGCATATAATCGACCATCTCGAACAATGTCTTCTATCAGTTCCTGGTAATCCTCTGTGGAATAAAAAATACGTTAGTTTTCAGTTTTATACAGTAGCTTAATCAGGGCTTTACCAAGCTATAAATGCGCCCTGCGCGACTTGCACACCTGGCGGCCCCCCCCCCCAATCACAGGTTTGTCATTTGCCCCATGCATCTCCCCATCTTACCTCCATATCCAGCTGGCTCTTCCCCGCGCTGCCTGCCCAACCGCTGCAGCTTTTAGTGTTGCCTTGGCAATGGCAGCAGCGACATCCAATTGAAAAAAAAAACCAGGTCTTTCCGACTCCGCGTTTGCATGCCGGTCTGATCCCTCTCTCCTCTGACGTATGCTCGCATCAGAGGAGGAAGGGGCCAGACCAGCTACTTAAATGTGGGTCTTTGCAACTCCGTGCTTGAATGGCTGGTCTGGTCCCTCCCTCCTCTGACACAAGCACATGTCAGAGGGAGGGGTCAGGCTAACATGCAAGCGCGGAGTCAGAAAGACCCACAGGTTTTCTTTTCAATGTGATGTCACTGCTCCCATCATCAAGACAACACTAAAAGCGGCGGCAGCTGGGCAAGGGCAGGCAGTGTGTGTGTGGGGGGGGGGGGGCAGGGAGCCGAGGCCAGCAGCCCCTACTGCACCCCTATTTCTTTGCACCCTGTG
This sequence comes from Ichthyophis bannanicus, assembly GCA_033557465.1. Lineage (NCBI taxonomy): Eukaryota > Metazoa > Chordata > Amphibia > Gymnophiona > Ichthyophiidae > Ichthyophis > Ichthyophis bannanicus. The sequence continues at coordinate 56,793,361 of CM066047.1, read as the reverse complement.
CGGCTGCACTGCTCACACAGAGCTAGATACAACGCTGAGCTTAATCACATGTTATGGTCAAATCCCAAATGGCCTTTGACAAAGAGCTATGCCTATGGGAATGAAAGTGGAGGATGGTTAGTAGTAACCAGTCAAGGACAAATGCTACCATACTTAAAGGCAATCGAGTAAGAATTCCTTAAAAAAGGATGGTAGGGTGTTAGAAGGGAAAATATAGGAAACCTGTAAAAGGCAGGAACATGAACTGGAAAACCTACTCTTAGAAAGGTCTAGGATTGCCACAGTACACAGCAAGGTAGTAACAGCTGCGTGTGCACCAGGATATACTAGTTACAATAGAAGCACAAGATCCTATCACATACATTATGATGTATGTAAACTCAACATATATTCATGTTTTCAATGCTGAAAATTATACCAACTATGCTAACCCCGAGGGAGTGTGCAGCCTGGTTTAGAGCAGGTCCCTTCCATTATGCTGCCATGGCAAAGGTTGCCAAAATTTCTGGACTACCAGCCTCCAGAAGAGAATGTACTGGCATGGAGTGGAGGTGTAGGCTAATGGTTAGAGCAGTGGTTAAGACCCAGAGAGGTCAGGGCTCATATCCCACTGAGGTTCCTTCTGAGCTTGGGCAAGTCACTTAACCCTCTGGGGACAAAGAAGTACCTGAATGTAACTCACCTTGAGTTACTCCTGAAAAGGGTGTGTGTTAAATATAAGCCCCTACTACAGCCACAGAGGGCTCTCCAAGGAGGATATGGGGGTGGTCACCTTGATTTGCACTTCCATTCCAGAATGGTCTTTGGTACCAGTCTGTGAGAATCACAACAAACATCCTGTCTACTCGTACCTGCTCTCTTCTCTCAAGTCCTGCTGCAGAACTTGGATAGAACTCCTACTGGCTTTTCCTTCTCTTACTTTTAGAATGGTAAATTTCCAGCAAACATTTCTTAAGGAAGAAAACCACATCTGCTTGTATCTTGACTGCACTCTCTCCTTTCATTTTCATATAAGTATAACCATTCAATGATGTTTCTTTGTTGTTGTTAAGTGTTGTCGAGTCGGTGTCGACTCATGGCAATCCTCTGGATAGTTATCCTAAACTGTGTAGAGTCTTCAGTCAGGTGGCTCATTGTTGACAGAGTGGCATCCATAGCTGCTGTTATTGTATTGATCCATCTTATTGCTGGCCTTCCTCTTTTGCGTTTACCTTCTATCTTGCCTAGCATGATGTCTTTCTCTAATGATCTCTCTCTTTGTATGATGTGTCCAAAGTATGAAAGTTGAAGTCTTGTCATCTGAACTTCTAAAGAAAGTTTAGTTTTGATTTCCTCTAGTACTGACTGGTTTGGGATACGCAGTATTCGTTGCCAGCACCATAATTCAAAGGCATCAGTTTTCTTCCAATCTTTTTCACTGTCTAACCTTTGCATCTATATGACGTTGTTCAAAATACCATGGCTTGAACAAGTTTAATCTTTGTATGGAGAGAGACATCTCTGCTCTTGAGAATCTTGTCTAGGTCCTTCACAGCTATTCTGCCAAGAGCAATGCGTCGTCTGATTTCTTGACTACTTGTTGTTCTTTATTGATAGTTGATCCAAGTAGGTTAAAGTTGTCCACTATTTCAATTTCTTCTCCATCAACAATGAACTTATTAATTTTGCCAATTGCCAGGATCTTTGTCTTCTTTACATTAAGCTGCGGGCCCATTTTAATTATATTCCTTGATTCCGAGAAGCGAATGTTTCAGATCATCTTTACTTTCAGCCAGTAATGTGGTATCATCAGCATAGCAAAGGTTGTTGATGAGTCTTCCAGCAATCTTCACACCTCGGTTGTCTTCATACAATCCCTGCTTCTCATGATTTGTTCTACATATATATTAAACAGGTAGAGGGAAAGTATGCAGCCTTGTCATACACCTTTGCTGATTTTAAACCATTCTGTTTTTCCTTGTTCCGTTCGAACTGTTGCTTCTTGATCAATGTAAAGGTTGTGCAAGAGAACTATCAGGTGTTCTCGTATACCCATGCTTCTTAATGTGGCCCAGAGTTTCTCATGGTTTACACAGTCAAAAGCCTTGCTGTAGTCGATAAAACACATATAGATATCCTTTTGGTATTCTTTTTTCTTTTCAAGGATCTATCTCACATCTGCGATGTCTCTCATTCCTCGACCTTTCCTGAACCCTGCTTGCACTTCAGGCAGTTCTTGTTCCATGTATGGTTGTTGTCTCTGCTGAATGATCTTGAGTGGGATCAGAGTGATTGTGCGATAATTTCCACAGTCAATCAGATCACCTTTCTTCAGTATTGGTATAAACACAGATCTTTTCCAGTCAGTTGGCCATGATGTTGTCTTCCAAGTTTCTTGGCAGAGCCTTGTAAGTATGGTAACAGCTGCATCAGATTGCTGTAACACTTCTATGGGAATGCCATCAATGCCTGGTGCTTTGTTCTTTGATAAGGCTTTCTAAGCTGTTTTGACTTCTTCTTTCATCACCAATTGTTCCTGATCATAAGGTACAGGTTGAAACGGCTGTGGGTCAACTTGATCTTTATCATATAATGACTCTGTATATTCTTTCCACCTTTTCTTGATCTTCTCAGCATCATTCAACATGGATCCTTGAGCTTCTTGTAACATTCCAATTCAAGGCTGGAATTTTTTCTTTAACTCTCATAGCTTTAGGCAAGCTGATTTTGTTCTTCCTCTAATAGTTTCTGCTTCTATTTCCTTGCATGCATCATTGTAGTACTTCTCCTTGGAAATCTCTGTTGAGTTCTGCGATCGCCTCCCTTTCTCCTTTGCCTTCAGCTTCTCTGCATTTCTGGGCAATTTTCAGAGTTTCTTCATTCATCCATTTTGGCTGTTTTTGCTTTTTCACCTTTTGTAGAGACTTCTCGCTTTCTTCCAACACAACCTTCTTGATGTCATCCCATAACTCTTCTGAAGCTCTGTCATTTGTATCTAAAGCAGCAAATCTATTTTGCAGGCCATCTTTAAATTCCGATGGTATATTCTCAAGATCATATTCTGCTACATTTATGAGTGGCTTGCTCTTTTTCAACTTTAACTTGAGTTTGCACACTGGTAGTTGATGATCTGTACCACAGTCAGCTCCAGGTTTTGTCTTTGTTGATGTTATAGAGCTTTTCCATCGTTGACTTCCACAGATGTAGTCAATTTGATTTTTGTACAATCCATTGGGTGAAGTCCATGTGTACAGTCACTGCTTGTGTTGCTGGAAGATGGTTGCTGGAAGATGGACTGGGGTTTCTAAGTCCCACAGGTGCTCCTTGTGGTCTTGGGCAAGCCACTTAACCCTCCATAGCCCATGTTCCCTGTAAAATAGTTATTTCCAAGTTATAATGCCCTGTTCAATGTAATTTCAGTTTGTTCAATGTAAACCGCACTGATGCAGAATAGCGCGGTATATAAGAGAATGTAAATAAAATAAAAAATAAATAAATAATGGTATTTGAGATGAATAGATCGTTGGTCTTGCAGAATTCTATCAGTCTTTCTCCAGTTTCATTTCTGTTGCCAGATCCATATTTTCTAACCACTTTGCCTTCTTCTTTGTTGCCAACTTTGCATTCCAGTCACCCATGACTATCAGGATATCCTGTTTGCATGCTTTGTCAATTTCATAGAATTCATCAACTTCATCCTCTTCTGCAGCTGTTGTTGTGTTATATAGTTGTGATGATGGGCATTCCTCGTAGAAGAATAGAAATTAAGTGTTCATTGATTGCATTGTATTTTATTACAGTTCTTGCAAGTTTCTTCTTAATTATAAATGCAACACTATTTCTTCTTTGTCTCTCATTTCCAGCATAGTAGACCATGTCATCATCAGATGCAAAGTGCCCGATGCCAGATCATTTCAGTTTGCTTGTATCCAACAGATCGAGTTGTACACATTCCATTTCATTCTTGACCATCTCCAACTTCCCTTGCTTCGTGCTTCGTATGTTCCATGTCCCAATGTGTAAGACATCTTTGCAGCTTCTGACTCTCATTTCATGCACAGCTACATCAGCAGTCAGACGTCCCAAAGGCTTTGATCCAATCACATCTGAAAAATCTTCAGCTCCTCCCCAGTAGCCAGTTGAGTGCCTTCCGAACTGGGGGGGAGGGGGGGTCTCATCTTCCAGCACTATAGTGCAATTTGTTTTGTTGTGACTATCCATTGGGTTTTTGTGGCAGGATAGGGAAGTAGATTGCCAAGCCTTTCTTCCATGTAGGTAATTCTAGTGTTGCCACTGTCACAAAAATGTGATCCTCTGTCGCCAACACTATCCCATTGTGCTGCTGCCCAGATGAGTGGTTTGTCTCAGTCTGGCACCTCAGCTGAGACGTGTCCATCTTGGGAGATCCTGCCAGTAGTTAAGCCACCGATAGCTTAGCCATCAGCATCACTGATGCACACAAGCACTCTCAGCATGACAAGCTGCAAACCAAGTGAGGGGATGTTTCTTTACCCTTCATCAAATCCATACTGTTTGTTCCTATCTGCCATCATCTGCTATTGACACCCTTTTACTTTGCCTAGTTATCTCAAAAATCAATTATTGTAACATTATTTATTCTGGTTTACCCCAATCTCAATTGAAACGCTTGCAATCAGTTCAAAACACTGCGATCCGTCTTCTTCACCATTCTTCTTGATATGACCATGTCACCCCACGGTATCTTCAATCCCATTGGCTTCCTGTGCCATACTTTTTGCATTACAAACGCCTCACTATTATTCATAAAGTTCTCAACTCTGGTACCCCCGCTTACCTTTCTTCTCATATTATTCCCAATGTACCCACCCATTCCTCCGTTCGTTACACACTAATTGTCTCTCCCTGCCATCCCCATCAAGAGCCCATCTAGACAGCACTCATATTTCTGCTTTCTTCTTTTTTGCACCCTCACTATGGAATTCTGTACCGTCGACCATATGTCTTGAACCCTCCTTTCTGAATTTAAAACAGCGCTTAAAACATCTCTCTCTCAGCAAGCATTTAACCCGATACTGCATAAATTACAGTTATTCTGAACACGCCATCAGTCTGTACACCTGGAACATTGTGATATTCTGCAACCCCCCCTTTCCGCTACGCTTCCTCTACTTGCATCTGATGCTTTCTTTTATTTATTTTAATTGGCGTTCCTTTCTTATTTCTGAACGGTTTTTATTGTAAACCGCTTTGATACATTGTCAAAGGGCGGTATATCAAATTTTAACCATAAACCATAATATAAATAAACTCCTCTCATAGCTTGAAAGCAAAAGAAGGTTCTTTTGGAGTGGGCTAGAGTTTCTGTCTACATTTTGAGAGTTGGACCTGGTGAACAGAGGCCCCCTGTTGACTGAGATCTGGAAGGATCCTTCCTATTAGTACAGTTCAGTCAACCATGTGGCCTCCACCATTCCCTTTTTTCCACAGTCTGTGATAGCTGCATGCACTCTTAACAAATTAACTCTTTGCACAACCATAAAAATAATGCTTCAGGTGCTCATTAATAAATTTCACAAGATTTCATCTTTTCAAGAGAACCCTTGTCACTAAAAGTCTACATTTAAAAAGTTGTGGATATCCCCAGTTTTTCACGGAGACAGTCCACTGGATAACACCCTCCTTCCAAATGAGCTATTCACCTACTACTGGCTGTATGGGGAACCCATATTCCAGATTCGCTCAGCAGAAATAGGGCAGCCTTACTCAAATCCCTCCAACACTGACCCCTTGTAAGAGATGTACATGCTCTCAAAGTTAGAATTGTAAAAGCTTCTGTTAAACTCCACTGGGAGAGGGGTTGGGGAGGGGGGAAGGATAGTACAATGGTAATATACCTAGGACAAGACTATAGGATTAGCCTAGTTACAGTTTAGAGCAGGGGTGGCCAACTCCAGTCCTGGTGTACCACAATCCAGCCTGGTTTTCAGGATATCCGCAATGAATACTCATGAGGTATATTTGTACCCACTGCCTCCCACTGTATGCAAATATATCTCATGCATATTCATTAGGGGCATCCTGAAAACCAGGCTGGATTGTGGTGCACCAGGACTGGAGTTGGCCACCCTGGTTTAGAGCAATGAGCTGATGATCAGAGAAACCAGGATTCAAATCCCGTTGCTGCTCCTTGTAACCTTGGGCAAGTCACTTAACCTTCCAGTGCTGCAGGTGCAAATTTAAGGCCAGATTTGCTAACATGGAAATGCAGTTTAATGCAAGCATTGTTACTGTCAATGCGGCCTGTTTACCAACCAAGGGCATGGTTCATATTAATGGGTATGTTAGTAAATGAGGCTGTTGGAGTGTAAGGCCTCTGCCACTCAGGAACACCTACTGGAACTCACTTTGAGCTCAGATTTGGAAGGGTGAATAATCAAATGCAAAATCCACATTCAGAAATTCAGAACCGATAGCACTGGTCTGTGGACTGGACTGGGATCCTGCCAATGGCAGCATCAAAGGAGGACCCAGGACAGGTTAAGGTGGCACTGCGGGCATGCACAAAGGGCAGGCGGCTAGGAAGCTGGGGAAGAGCGGAGGAAGGAAGGGAACGGGAGAGGGATGAAGAAATGCAGAAGCACAATCAGCAACACTAAACAATGACGACTTCATTGATTTTCTTGTTGACATTTTCATTCTGCCTTTGTGTCTGAGGCAATCAACTGAAGTGGTGCAAATACAATCTTCAAAATATATCTCCATTTCTTCTTTTGCTGCTCTTTCTAAGAATCAGTCATTCTGCAAATAAAGAGATGAAGGCCTTTGCCTGTACGAGCCTCAGCTGGTCCTTCGGGTAGATTTTGCATGGAAAACTAAATTGGTTCTTTGGTGGTTTGCTGAGAGAAGTTTTACAAGAAATACTCATAAGATCACTTTTCCATCTTCTTTGTGTATCTATATCAACGCTTCCAGTCCTATCCAGGAGGTATGCCTATCCAGTTGGGTTTTAAGATTGCCACAATGAATAGACAGAGGCCACTGATATATTCCATCTGTACAATATACAGGACTGCTTTGAATTTGTATGGAGTGTACACCAATGAAGTCACAGGTGCAAACGTTTCCCATGGAAATGAAAAAACAGAATCACACACCAGTGATCTGGAGGTTGAATTTTCTGTGATTTGAAGCCACAGCTTCCTGCTCCATCCCAAATGTTCTCAGTGAGGAAAGCCTCCAAATAGCCTAGCTTTGCACATACCATGGAAGTCATGAACCTCGCTCCTAAGCCGGGGTATGTGGAGTATGATCTCAAGCTCTCAGACTTACTGCTAATGCTTGCGATAGTACTTGCATCGTACCAAACACAGTTTCCTTCTGGAGTTTACAGGATGTATCGTGTAAAGGGCAGGGCAGAAACTGCCGAGGGGGGTCCCTGAGCCCATTTGCAGGCTATGCCTCCTTCAGCTTGAGGCATACTTGGGGGCCCCCTTTGGCATGGGGACCTCAGGGCAATTTCCCTGTTTGCCACCCTCTAACACCGTCCCTGTTACAGGCAGTTTTCACTTAAGCCTGTGGTACCCAGTATGATGGGAAATATTTCTGTATCTTTCTGTCATACTTTCTTGGTCTTTGACTGCATTGCTTGGTTCCTGAGGATATTCTCCCTCCCCACAGGATGCACAGAATAATCACCTGGCACTGACGCCTCTATTATTAAGGCCTTTCTCGAGGTTTTCTTCATGACCGCTCTGTCTGATGTTCTTGCTCTTAAGAGACCCCTGGAGGTTCTTTACCCTTCCACTCCCTACTTCTCCCTCACTATCACTGACTTATGGTTTGGTAGAAAGAAGCTGATCCATGAAAAGAGTTTTATATCATCTATTTTTCAAGGTAAGCATGTGCTGCCCATCTGACCTAATGTTTATTGTAAACTGTGGAGATAATACAGGATCTGTGGTATGTAAGTTTGAAAAATTAAATTCAATTGAAATGACTTTATGAAGCCCTTTTACTAAAGAGCACTATGGTCTTGCACCTAATGCAACAAAAGCTCTGAAACAATAGCGTGTTAGGTGCAACAGCTCCGCATTAACTGTCAGGGATGTGGAAAGCATTTCCTTGGTAGTTTACGTGGATCCCTGTCCCATAGCGTGAGAGGTGTCAACGCGGGTGCACCTAACGTCATCTGTTGAGATGGCATTAGGTAATCCCATGCTAATGCAGTTAGCAAGCGATGTGAACCCCGCGCTAACTGCACAAAGCACACCGCGAGCACTTTCCACCCCTACCCACACCCACTCATGACTCTAATGTGAGTTAGTGCAAGAATCGTCCCACGCTAACTGTCATGGCCCAGTGCTAGCTCTGAATGCGTGTCCCAATGCGCATTCAGTGCATGCCAGGACATGCATTATCAGCTAACGCCCTTTAGTCAAAGACCCCCTATGTGTTAAAGAGCACATGCTACAGAATGAAGAAGGTTGGACACGAGTTACCAGAGCCTGCAGTATCAACACTCCAACTCCTCCAGCCCTTGAACTGAAGAACCAGTCTGCAGCTCTAGAAGTGGAGGAGGTGGAAGCATCCAAGGAAAGGGAAAAAAAAGGAGGTGATAATGCCTCTGTATAAGTCTTTGGTGCGACCTCATTTGGAGTATAGTGTGCAATTCTGGAGACTGCACCTTCAAAAGGATGTGAACAGGATGGAGTCGGTGCAGAGGGTGGCTACTAAAATGATTAGTGGTCTTCATTATAAAGCATATGAGGACAGACTGAAGGATCTTAATATGTACACCTTAGAGGAAAGGCGGGATAGAGGTGATATAATTGAGATGTTTAAATACCTCCGTGGCATAAATGTTCAGGGAGAGAGCCTCTTTCAATTGAAAGCAAGTTCTGCTACGAGGGGACATGGGATGAGGGTGAAGGGAGATAGATTCAGGAGTGATATGCGGAAATATTTCTTTACGGAAAGAGTAGTGGATCCATGGAATAGTCTCCCAGTGGAGGTGGTAGAGATGAGGACAGTAACTGAATTCAAAAAAGCATGGGACAAACACAGAGGATCTCTAAAGGTAAAAAGGGGACTGTTGTAGTTGTTATGGAAGGACAGACTAGATAGGCCATGTGGTCTTTTTCTGTCGTCATATTTCTATGTTTCTATGTAACCACAGCTCGAGCACCCCAAAGTTGCAGAATCAGTCACTACAAGGAAGAGAAGGGTAGTGGTAATTGGTGACTCTCTTCTGAGGGGTAATGACTGTCCATCTGCCGACCAGACTTGATGTCCAGAGAGTCTGCCTGGTGCCAGAATTCGAGATGTTACAGAGAGTTTGCCGAGACTAATCAAGCCTACTGACTATTATCTGATGTTGCTCATCCATGTCGGCACAAATGATACTGCTTGGTATCCCTCCAAACATATCAAAAGTGACTTCATGGTTCTGGGACAGAGAGTGAAGCAGATAGGTGCGCAGGTGGTGGTGTCTTCAATCCTCTCTATTGAGGTTAAAGGCCAAGGCAAAGAAGTTTGCATTCTGGAGATGAATGCATGGCTGCATGGATGGTATCATCAAGATCCTTTTGGTTTCCTGGAGCATGGGATGATGTTAGAAGGGCTGCAGAGCAGAGATGGCGTCCATTTGTCCAAGAAGGGTCGAAGTGTCTTCAGCAGCAGACTGGCTAACCTACTGAAGAGGGCTCTAAACTAGATTCATTGGCGATAGGTGAAGAAAGCCCCCAGGTAAGCCAAACATTAAATACCTCTGTAGAAATGGGTAAAAGGGGCAGCATTTGGAAAGTGATGTTATAAATGCCCATAGCATGGGAAATAAGATCCCAGATGTTGAGGCTTCAATGGAAGAGGCTGACTTGGATTTAGTAGTGGTTACGGAGACATGGTTCACGGAAAACCATGACTGGGATGTAATTATACTGGGCTATACTTTATTCAGGAAGGGCAGAGTAGGAAGAATGGGAGGTGGAGTGGCACTATATGTAAAAAAATAATATTAAAGCTATAGAATTGTAGGTCTTAAAAGTAAGAGAGGAGGCACCATGGATTAAACTAGAAAGAGGGAAAGGGAAATCCATTTGCATTGGAGTTATATACAGATCCCCCTCACAGAGAGTAGATGTGGACGAAGATTTAATAGAAGACATGCGCAGTATTGCCATGAAAGGAGAAGTGCTACTGATAGGTGATTTCAATATGCCAGATGTGGATTGGCAAATCCCTGCTGCGGTTTCATCTAGAAGTAAGGAGATCCTGGATTCTCTAGAGGGAGAACTATTTAGGAACTGGTAACAGAACCCATATGTGATGTGGCCATTCTGGACTTAGTGCTTACCCATCGGGAAAGTGTTTCTGATTTTAAGTGAGAGATCATCTTGCATCCAGTGATCACCAGATGGTATGGTTCAGTATTAGGACTAGGGCTGATAAAATCCATTCAATAGCGAAGGTCTTAGACTTTAGGAAAACTAACTTTGCCACGATGGGACAATACCTTAGAGTCGTTAGCAAGATGGGAACAGCTGGGGTATGTAGAAAAACAGTTGGAAAAACTGAAAGGGGATATCTTAAGGTCAACAAATCTTTTTTGTTAGAAAGGTAAATAAATGTAAATGGAAAAGGAGGTCACTATGGTTCTCAAAAGAAATAGCTGAAAAGGTGACAAAAAAGAGGGAGACCTTCAGGAAATACAAGAGATCACAGAGAGAGGAAGACAGGATATATTTGGAACAAAAGAGAAGCTAGCAAAATAGTCAGGAAAGCAAAGGTACAAAAAGAGGAAGAAAGCAATAAAATGGGGGGATAAGACATTTTTCAGGTATGTTAGTGAGAGGATGACGTGCAAAAGTGGTATTGTCAGACTCAAGGGTGAAGGGGATGAATATGTAGAAACTGATGAGGATAAAGCGGAATTGCTTAACAAATATTTCTGTTCTGTGTTCACAGATGAAGGGCCAGGAGCAGGACCTCAGAAAACACTCACAAATAGGAACAGAAGTGACAGGGATCTTGAACGATTTTCAGAAGACTGTATTTGTGAGGAACTAGCTAAACTAAAAGTAGACAAAGCAATGGGTCCAGATGGGATACATCCCAGAATACTGAGGGAACTTAGGGGCATTCTAGCGGCTCCACTGTGTGACCTTTTCAATGCCTCTTTGGAGTCGGGAGTGGTGCCAGAGGATTGGAGAAAGGCACATGTGGTCCCTTTATACAAAAACGGATGTAAGGTTGACACTGAGAACTACAGGCCGATTAATCTAACCTCTGTGGTTAGTAAATTATTGGAAAGGTTACTAAAAGAGAGACTAGTGAGGTGGCTGGAGTCCAATGGATTGCAGGATCCGAGGCAGCGTGGATTCACTAGAGGCAGTTCGTCAGACAAATCTGATTGATTTCTTTGACTGGGATACCAGGGAGTTGGACCGAGGGAGAGCCCTAGATGTGGTGTATTTAGATTTCAGTAAAATCTTTGACACTGTTCCGCACAGGCGACATAAGCAAACTGAGCACCCCTAGGGATGGGCCCTAAAATTACCGACTGGGAGGTGACAAAGGGTACAGATAAATGGAACTCACTCCGAGGAGAAGGAGGTTACCAGTGGTGTGCTGCAAGGATCTGTCCTTGGTCCGATTCTTTTTAACATCTTTGTTAGTGATATTGTGGAATGACTGTCAGGTATGGTTTGTTTGTTTGCAGATGATACCAAAATCTGCAATAGAGTAGACACCAAGAAAGGAGTAGATAATATGAAGAGGGATCTAGCTAAGCTTGAAGAATGGTCTAGAATTTGGCAGCTGAAATATCATGCTAAGAAATGCAGAGTCATGCATTTGGGCTACAAAAATCCAAAGGAGTCGTACAGTGTAGGAGGTGAGGTACTTCTCTCCACAAAAGGAGAGCGGGACCTAGGAGTAATTGTGTCTGACGATCTTAAAATAGCTAAGCAGGTAGAAAAGGTGACTGTGATAGCCAGAAGGATGCTTGGGTGTATAGGAAGAGGAATGGCCAGCAGAAAAAAGGAGGTGATAATGCCTCTGTAGAAGTCTCTGGTACGACCTCATTTGGAGTATTGTGTGCAATTCTGGAGACCGCACCTTCAAAAGGATATAAACAGGTTGGAGTTGGTGCAAAGAGTTGTTACTAAAATTGTTAGTGGTCTTCGTTATGAAGCATATGAAGACAGACTTAAAGATCTTATTATGTATACTTTAGAGGGAAGGCAGAATAGGGGAGATGTGATAGAGACATTTAAATATATCCGTGGCATAAATACATAGGAAAATTGTTCAATTGAAGGCAAGCTCTGCTACGAGGGGACATGGGATGAGGGTGAAAGGGAAAAGACTCAAAAGTAATATGCGGAAATATTTCTTTATGGAAAGACTGGTAGATGTGTGGAATAGTCTCCCAGTGGAGGTGGTAGAGATGAGGACAGTATCTGAATCCAGAAAAGCATGGGGCAAACACAGAGGGTCTCTAAAGGAAAAAAGGGGACTGTTGTAGTGGTTGATATGGAAGAGCAGACTAGATAGGCCATGTGGTCTTTTTCTGCTGTCATGTTTATGTTTCTAAATAATGTGAATTGAACAGTTTGTACCAGAATATCGTCAAAGATCATCTCTATGCCCCAAATGTCTCTGTTTTATCCCACACACTCTCCTGTATATTCCACTGTGAAGTCTAGTCTATGACTATAAGTTAGAGTGGGGGGTGGAGGTGCATATGTCTTTAAAAGACGATATGTGGAGGGGGGATGTTACACTCCAGTTACTCCATGTGAAGGGGGGGGACATTATGCCCCGGTAGTGTTTCTGGATAGTGGATGTGTACCCCACAAGTTCTTCAGCCTCTTGCAACTGACCCAGCAGAAGCGTAGGAAGACACTGGTTTTAGCAGCTTATTAGAGCCAATGTGGCATGCACTGCAGTGGTGGCGTCTGAAAGTGGGCGGAGCTAAGGAGAGGTCACCCTTTGGAGCATTGTTGGGAAACCCTGAATTCCCACCCGACCAAGAGAATATAGCTTTCTGCAGCTGGGCCACCAATGAGTGTCGGTATGTTGGACACCTCTTAGAGCTGGGTAAGGGAGCATTTCCCACTTTTGATCAAGTCAAGTTCGTGTGGTGCATCCCAAATAAGCATTTGATGGTTTACCTTCAATGTTGCCACTATGTCACCTGCAGATTCGGTCGGCGGAGGATCAACAGGGTTTCACTAAGCTAGATAGGATTTTCTTGGCAACACTTATGAAAAGCAACAAAGTAGCTTTTAGGTATCGAGTGGCCAGGGGTGCGAAGCTGAGGGAGTGGCACCGGGCCTTGGGGCAGGTGTGGACGCAGGAGCTGGGGGAAATGGTCAATGAGCACCTAATGGGGCTGCTCTTCACATATATCCCCTCACATACACCTAATATTGCACTGCAGGAAATGACTCGGGAGAGAGGAGCCCAGATGCATCTTTGGGATAGCTCCAACTGCCTTCGGTGCCAAGCATTTAGGGGAACATGGGTGCACACTTTTTTAGAGTGCCCTAAACTGCAGCAATATTGGGAGGGGGTGCATGACCTCCTGGGAATCCGGGTGGAGTGGACATACATGGCTTTACTTTTTCTAGGGGATGAGATGCCTCTGAGGGTAGTGCTGTGGGAAGCCTCGCAATATAAATTTATACCGATGGTGCTACCGGTGGCTTGAAAGTCCTGGTGGCTCATTGAATAGTGGCGGCAGCTCCAGCATATGTGAAATAGAAGGTGGCGAAGAGTGAGATGGCTGATTGGGTACTGCATGAGAGGAATGTGAGTAGATCCAAAGAGCGACAGAACTATTGGGCTATTTGGGATAGATGCCTCTCCCGTCTGTGTCCTCATTGGTTGGGAAGGAGGGTGGAATGTGCTCGCAAAGGGGAAGGGGAGGGTGGGAAGTGGGAGGGGTGCTCGGGGGGGGTGTAAATATGGGAAAGGTGACCTAGTGCTGAGAGGACTGGCCCCTGTGCATGCAAGGAAGGGCTACAGATCTGCCTCCTCACACTACTTCACATTTGCATTACTGTCAGGTCTGATGGCAGGAAGAGGTATGGGGGAGGGGATGAGGAGGAGCCTGTAACTAGTCATAGGGCAGGCAAGAAAGAGGACTAGGAAGTGCCATCAGCAGGCTTGTGCTTTGGTTTGCACAGGACCCAAGAGTTTGCTGATAAGAAGCATAAGAAAGGGAAAATAACGAAGAGGTGAGATACTGAAAGATGCACGAGAAGAGAGAAGGTCAGAGCGATGGAGAGCAACAGACCGGCATCTGGATGAAGTGAGAGATGGGAAAGAGAGCAGAGGCAGAAAGAAGAAAATAGATGGAAACAGCAGGAATCTCTCAAGAATTTCTGACTTGACAACTTGAGAAGTTGCATCGCTGCCTACGAGGGCTGAGGGGAAGGGCAACATTAAAGGCAATACATCTTTCTGTCTTGTACTGATGCTCCTTTCTCCTACGCAGCTTCCACGGGCAGTTCCCCTATCAACACCAGCTACAAGGCATCCTTGGGGACCTTTTACCCCATATTTGGGTGGCAGCAGCAGTCTAAATATGTGCAAAGGAATATATTTTTCCTCCCAGACCCACTTAGGCTGATTTTTCACACAACAAAACCTACCCGGCTTCTCAACTAGATGCCACTGAAAACTGCTCTCGCCATTACTACATACCACACTCCTGCCTGAAAATAGCTCTGAACATCAGCAGTCAAAGTTACAAATAACAGAGGAAGTGGCCTAGAGGCTAAGAGCCAAAGAAGCCGAGGTTCAACTCCTGCTTCTACCATCAACCCTTCTTGTGACCATGGGCAAGTCACTTTACCACCCCCTTAGATCATCGGCTGCTTGGGGTAGGACCCTATTGTACCCAACACTTATCAGAACTGTGTATGTCCAATAGTGCTATGAAAATAAGTATTAAATGCCTGCAGCAAAACTAGAGCCACTTCAACGCCTTATGGGGCCCTGGGCAAACATTTACAAATGGGGCCCCCCCCTCATGTGCAGGCCCCCTCCCACTGCTGCTCCTGCCCCTCTCTGGGATGTACAGTGGTGGCAATACATTTCAAAAGGCACTGCGGCGCCAGTATTACCTTCTCTTTCAGCATCATGCTGCTGTTCACACGTCCGCCCCACCCTCTGATAAAGTGGAATCAGAAGGGGGCGGAAACGCGAACGGCACTGCGGCGCCACAACAAAAGGTAATTCTGGTGCCCTGGTGCCTTTTTAAATGTATTACTGCTGCTGCGCGCTCCAGATAGGGATGTCGGTAGGTGCGAGGGCAGGAGCAGCGTGGCGCTGGGAATGAGGTTTGCCTAGTGTACCTCATATCCATGCACCGGCCCTGAACTGGGCTGCTTTTACCTATGGCCAGCAAAGCAGCTGGGCCCCCGTTGTGCAGGGGCCCAGGGCAACTGCCCCTTTTGTCCATAGGTAAAAGCGGCCTTGAGCAAGACTTCTTCTGCAAATCAGGTAACATAAAGCAACAGAGAATAATTTCAGCTTTTAGTGGCTTCTTTTTGGTTGCAAGGTAAAGCTGTCATGCCTGGACCAGAGAGACACACTTACCATCATAGGTCACATAGGGAACCTGGAATCCTTTAGCACTGTTCCCTTCATTAGACTTGAACTGGATCCACAGCTTTTTGGATCTAGAGGTGAAGGCGATGGGACGCTCATAGGTCTGGCAGGTCTCATATGTTGTCACCGAGTTAGAGGAGGCTGCCAAATGTAGTGCAACATTATTCAATTGTATG
This sequence comes from Ichthyophis bannanicus, assembly GCA_033557465.1. Taxonomy (NCBI): domain Eukaryota; kingdom Metazoa; phylum Chordata; class Amphibia; order Gymnophiona; family Ichthyophiidae; genus Ichthyophis; species Ichthyophis bannanicus. The sequence goes on along the minus strand of CM066047.1, from coordinate 56,777,606 downwards.
ACACGTGTTCAGGGACATGATGGATGCAAACAATTTTATTCTAAGTTTTGACTGAAACACTGAAACCTGCACCCAGTCCACTAAATTGCATCACATTTATCTGGTCAAAGTCATCATGCCGTGATAAGTGTTCCTGCAGGGCAAAGACCACCTAGTTCTAGAAAAGAAAGGGTTAATGTAGAGAAGGTACTGTGTGTCACATAAAGCCATGCAACTGCAAAAAGGAGTCATGGAAAAGAAATTATTGAGTCAATATTGAACCGGTGACAGCATTTTTTTTTAACCATCGACAGTCACAGGTAAAGTAAATTCAGATATTCAACAACAGTATCCCAGCAGTAGTTGCCACTGACTATCTGGATTCTGCGGTCGGCGGTGGAGGCAATCTGCCTAGGGGTGATTTTCAGCTGCCATCTGGATAGCCAATCCACATACACTTAGAAGAGGCTTTTCCTATCCTAACTTATGCGGATACTTATCCAGATAGCAGCACTGAAAATTGGCACTATCCGGATACGTGCCATGGACTATCCTGATAGTGCTGTGGCGGTCAGGAAGAATATCCAGCAGCACTCTCTGCTGAATATTGGGTTGACTGAGACTTACCCAGCAGGTCCTGCTATCTGCATAAGCCCTTTTGAATATCAGGTCCTATGGGGTCTATTCCAACAAGCCCCCTGAATGGAGCCATAGTGACATGGCAATGGGACGCCATGGCACCGTGGCTCCATTCAGGAGCCTGACTGAATTAGCCGGCAGAGGCCTGTACGTGCGGGTCCTGGCCTGCTCCAGACCAAATTCCGATTCCACGGGGCACATCTAGCCCCCGCACGATCAGAATTGGGTCTGCCTCTGTGCATCCCGCTTCCAATCTGGCACTCAGGGGCCTGGGCGGCCAATTTGGAATGTGCCTCTATGTGTATAGGTAGCAGGATCAGTGCAATATGTGATTTTAGCCCCAGTCTCCAGGAACATCAACCTAGTTTCTTTATGTTTTCATGTGCTTTTCTTCCAGCTCTCTCCCTTACTTACACAATAACATCAACCTATTAACCCATTCCCCCATTAATATTTACATTTCACAAGAAAACCCCTGAAGAGTTTCCAGCTTGAATGCTGCTCAGTCTTTTTTGATCCAAGCATGAAACAAATTTATCTCTTTATTAGTTATGTTAGTTTCTGAAATGGATCATAGTGTTATTTTCTTAAATTATTTCAAGAAGAAAGATTCACTTTTTTGCGGAGGCAAAGTGCAAATTTTCCCTGATGTATCAAGGTTAACACAGCTAGAAGGAAAAACGTCCTGGCTCATAAGCCTGGTGTTCTGGGTTGGGAGCTACTTTTTATTTGAAGAATCCCTGCGAGTGCAATGTTAAATTTCAGTCAGACATATGTTTTTGTGGATCCTTTACAGTCAGAGCATTTTTTAATTTCAAGGAGAAATTCTGGTGAATAAGTCCTATTTTCTTTGCTATTCCTGAAGGTTATTAGGGGTGGAGAAGTAGTCTAATGGTTAGAGAACTGGCTTGGAAACCAAGCAACGAGGGTTTGATTCCCACTAGCACTCCTTGTGGCCTTGGGCAAGTCACCACAAGTCCATTGCCTCAGAAGAATCCAAGCTATTGATGTTCTTATTTAATGTGCATTACCACGTTTAAGTTACAATGTAAACTGCTTTGACTAAAATGATAAAGTGGTATAAACAACCTGTTAAATAAATATTGGAGTTTTCAATATGTATGGTAATTGGTACCTATTGTGGCTTCGTGCCTTGTTTCCTTATATATTTTTCTTCTTTTAAAAATGTTCCCTTGCTCTCCATGTATGTTGACTGCTTGTAGAATGTCTTATGGGGGGATCTTATCAAGTGATAAGATCTGAAATTTGTAAATGGTTTTTATGATTTTCTTTCTTTTTTTCTTTGTAAGCACTTTTGAAAATAAGAATAAATAACTGTAATGTGCGTTCCACTTTCCTTGTCAAAGACAGACCAAAGCAATGAACAACAATAAAAGAGAAAAAGCTGCGGAGGTATACTCTCCACCTTAGAGAAGATTGAATTATAAGTGTGCATGAAAAGATGTATGAATGGGCAATAGGCAAGGCTGATGCCTTGATGATTGCAATTACTGATTGCAAGTTTCAAACGGGTGTCAGTCCAATCCTTTCTTTGTGTCTTTTACTAGACGTCCAGTACATGAGCATGATTTTCATTAAATTGCACAGTCTAAAAGCCTAAAAAGAATTAATCAAGCTTTGACATTTCTGTGCTAAGATGGTGCGATGGTGTCAGGACCAGTACAATGTATGATTCTTGCTATATTTTTGTGATTTTAACCCAAAACTCAAGGACAGTATCTCAGCTATGTTATTAAACCTGTGTTTTTTCCCCAGCCCCCTCCCTGGACAGTCATATCCACGTAGAAATATGTCACCCTGTTGATATTTCAGTTTCCATCCTTAAGCATTTGTACAGGTGGTGCTACCTCTCGGTCAGTTCTGATAGAAGGTGATGGTACATGGAGCTCACTCAGATGAAAGGAAGGTGATTAGCGGGGTGCCCCAGGGTTCGGTCCTGGGCCCGGCACTGTTCAATGTATTTGTGAGTGATATTGCTGAAGGACTGAATGGAAAAGAGTGGACTCCCCCGAGGGAGTGGTTAACATGAGGAAAGATCTACAAAAGCTGGAAGAATGGTCTAATGCTTGGCAATTAAGATTTAATGTGAAGAAGTGCGGTGTCTTGCACTTGGGTAGCAGAAATCCAAGGGAAATGTACGCGATAGGGGGCGAGATGTTGGTGTGCACGGTTCAGGAGAAAGACCTTGGTGTGATTATCGCTGATGATCTCAAGGTGGCAAAACAGTGCGACAAGGCGGTGGCAAAAGCCAGGAGGATGATGGGTTGCATACAAAGAGGAATTACCAGCAGAAAGGAAGAGGTACTAATGCCACTGTACAAGTCACTGGTGAGGCCTCACTTGGAATACTGTGTTCAGGACCATATCTTGCAAAAGATGTAAAAAGACTGGAAACTGTTCAGAGGAAGGCGACCAAAATGATTTGGAGCCTGCGTCAGAAGCCTTATGAGAAGAGACTTGGAGACCGAAATATGTACACTTTGGAGGAGAGGAGGGACAGTGGAGATATGATTCAGACCTTTAAATAGTTAAAGAGAAATGATGAACGAACAAAACTTCTTCCAAAGACGGGGAAGCTGTAAAACTAGAGGGCATAACATGAAGATGCAAGGTGGTAAATTGAAAGGCAATGTCAGGAAATATTTTTTCACTGAAAGGGTGGTGGATGCTTGGAATGCCCTCCCGATGGAAGTGTTGAGGGCAAATACAGTGACAGAATTAAAAATGCCATGGGACAGACACAGTGGATCCCTTTACAGCAACAGGATAAAACCAAAATGAACCATCTAACTTCTCAACAAATAGGGGTGTCCTACATGGAGTGGTGGGTTCACCCCTAAACAAAGACATGGGGAGGGGTTGGTCTGCACAGAGCGGCAGGTGCACCTACTCTTGCCATCTTACTGGGCAGACTAGATGGACCATACTGGTCTTTATCTGCCGTCATTTACTATGTTACTGTGATTCATACATGAGGTAAGGAAATGGGAGACGTTCTCTCTGCTTTAGATGGATCTTTTTGAAGAGTAAATTATGACTGCACGGGAAAGATGCACAAATGGACAATAGCTAGGGCGGAAGCCTTGATGACTAAACTTGTGCTGATTTAACCCTTGCTTGTGCCATATACAGAACAGACAGCAGAGGGCAATGCTACACAGAGAAAAATCAAGCCCACCAGTATTGACCTGTTACCATTCAGAGAGCTAATGTCATAATAATTATCATTATCGAAAAGAGTAAAAAGGGCCCAAGACTGTGCGCAAGGCACTGTATATATTAACACAGTACCTTGTACAGGTGACGTTCTCTGTTCTTTTTTACCCATGAAATGCTGGGGGTTAATAAAAGCGATTTACACGTTGGTCCATGTAAAAGTCTTCACTGATAATTGGTCCCCACACTCTTTGGGTAAAGGTGCGCATGTGTTTGCAGCGGGCAGACTATTACCTGCTGGAAATACTGGGCCTAGATAGTTTCTTTATTCATTCATTCATTCCAGATGCTTGCTATACTGCTAAGGTAACTGAGGGGGGAGAATCGAAAAGACAGGCGAGAGGAGAGAGAGAGAGGAATGGGGTAAGAAGCAGGACCAGAGGGAGGGAGGATAAGAAAGAGGAGGCATCGGTCAGGCGAAAGACGACAGAGTGGGGGGCAGTAAGAGAGAAAAGAGACCGGGGACAGAATAACTAGGGGAAGGAGAGAAATTATGCACAGCGACTGTATAATCACATCTCTACACCTAATTTTCAGTACTTGCCCCTCCCTTGCTTTTGAAGTTCCTCTACCCTCCTTTTCCCCATTTTGAAATTCCTCTCCCTCGCCCCATTTCAAGTTCCTCCTTCGTTACCCTCTGAAATGCTGACGTCCCAGTCCTCACTTTCTGCTGCTGAAGTCAGAGGGGCGGCAGCTGCAGACAGATCGGCGACATCAAACGAACAGGGGTAAGCGGGCACTCCCAGCCCCTGCCAGTGCTCCCCCTATTCCACGCGCTTCCTTTCTGACTGGAGAGCACATGCTGAGAGGTGCGGCCAACCTGGGGACCAGGAAAATATGCTCAGTGTGTCCCCTCGCTGCAATTGGCTGCACACAGTAGCTTTGACTTCTACAGTACGGAGCGGACGGAGGTAAAAGACTGGGGTTTTGTTTCTGTCCAGCAGATGCCCTCTACTCAGCCCTAGTCAATCCTCCCCTTCGTATTCCTGGGGCACAGAAAAGTACTGGTACGTTTAATGACCTCATATCACTCCAAGTTAAGCCCTGATTGTTATGTGAAAACAGATACCGATATAGCTATTCATGTTGGGGCAAAAGGTTATTGAACGCAGCCACCATAGATATGCCAAAAGAAATACAACAGAACGTCTGGAAAACTCCAGGGAATTCATCCACAAAAAGAGAAGCAAATGGCATTCATGACTGCAGTAAATTGTGAGAGTGGACTGTGAATATTCTGCAAATGATCCATTCGAAAAAATATTTAAATTGTGTATGCGCACAAAGGCACCAGGAAAAGTTATTTTTAAATATTATCAGTCACTATCACTTTTATTAATCATATGTTTTAGTCCATGACATTTATTTCCAAAATCTTCATGTAAAACCTGCTCTTGAAAAATGCATAATATTGAACCCACTGATGAGCCAAGGCTGGCCGTGTTTCAGCACAATCATGTTTGCCTCCAGGGCAGGGCCGGACAGATGTTGGTGCCCATAGACAGACCACAAAGCCATAGGAAGATCCTAAAGGAAGCACAGTCAGCCTCCAGTTTAGTCCAAGTATTTGGTGTCTTCAAATATTGACGGACTACGGGCCTGCTCCAGGGAATTGTCTACTTGAAGATAAAATATACGTGAATAAAGCGCTGAATGTCCCAATATTATATTTCCATGAAACAGATTTTATTCACAAAAACTTTAAAAAGGGTCATGGAGGCTCAGCTTTCATTCATGACCACGGTCGTATTATGAATGGGTAAAGTTTTGTGTGTTTTTCAGCAACAAGTAGAAGTATTTTTAAATAGCCATATTGTAAATACTTTTCATTTGTGTAGTGTAGCCTCTCGAGCTTTTGCAATTCATGGATTCGTCACAACCATTCTAGGATCTACTTACCACTGACTCAATTCTACTTCAGGCTCTACCATTTAAATATTCCTCACCGGTGCTAAACAATTATATTTACTGGTTGTAGTCTTCTATCTTAAGTCCTGGTTGATAGCAAGAGCGGCTCAGCCATTAGGCAAAACTAGGTGGCCACCTGGACAGCAGAGAGCAGCAGTGGTCAAAGCAAAACGACAGATCCTGACAGCCGCACAAACTCAAAGAACCAACGCCACATTGATTTATCTGCAAGGAGAGTGGGCACACATGCAGAGCAAAGCTGAATATTGAAAAGTATGATGTCCAGTTATGTATTTTTACAGGATTGTTATGGGGGAAGGGTTGTGTTCAGATGATCATAACTCTTGAGTTTATTTATCAACATTTCAGGGGCCAAGAGGCAGAGGACGTAAGGCTGAAGGTTTGTCAAGGGCACCAGTCCTGGGACTGACCCTGGTTGGTAGCAAAATATTGCAAAATCAAAGAACCAGCTGATCTACTTCAGGAAAAAGGTTTCTCTTATCTGGTTAAGAGAGGACTAGTTTATCTCTTCCTCTCCGACTGAAGAAGGGAGCTGTGTGCATGAAAAAGTAGAGCTACACCAACCTCTTTAAAGGTGATTGGCTAACAATTCAGTAAAACAGTAAATATTTCTGTAGGTTTGCTGCACCAGTCCAACAAACTTTTCTTAGAACATAGATCCATAGTTTTAGTAAATTCTACTTGGAAAAATTCAAAGCAAATCTCTCTGAATCAATGGCTCTGCTTTGGGTTTCCTGTAGAGCCTCAAAATAAAATAGATAGATTTCTCAAACAGATCTGGAGAAACCCCAAAATATATGTCACACTTGGCCAGGCTGAAATGCATTTGGTCTGAGTTTAAGTTCACACTTCATGCATTCTTATTGGAGAGTTCACAATCACCATATCTGGAAAATTCTAATGCGGTTCAAAGTCATGCAATGGATCTGATCTACCTAGATTTCACCACAGCCTTTGATACTGTTTCTCATAGGAGGCTTATCAATAAACTAAACAGCTTGGGATGGGTCCCAAGATGGTGAACTGGATCAGAAATTGGTTGACTGACAGACAACAGAAGGTGATGGTAAACAGAACTCACTCAGATGAAAGCAAGGTGATTAGCAGTATGCCCCAGAGTTTGTTCCTGGGACTGGTGCTCTTCAATGTATTTGTGAGTAATATTGCTGAAGGACTGAATGGAAAAGTCTATCATTTTGCAGATGACACGAAAATTTGCAACAGAGTGGACTCCCCTGAGGAAGTGGATAACATGTGGAAAGATCTACAAAAGCTGGAAGAATGGTCTAATGCTTGTCAGTTAAGATTTAATGTGAAGTGCAGTGTCATGCACTTGGGAAGCCGAAATCCAAGGGAATTGTATGCGATAGGGGGCGAGAGGTTGGGGTGCACGGACCAGGAGAAGGACTCAAAGTGATTGTTTCTGAGGATTTCAAGGTGGCGAAACAGTGTGACAAGGCGGTGGCCAAAGCCAGAAGGATGCTGGGTTGCATACAGAGAGGAATTACTAGCAGAAAGGAGGGGGTACTAATGCCACTGTACAAGTCGCTGGAGAGGGCTCACTTGGAATATTGTGTTCAATTTTGGAGACCGTATCTCGCAAAGGATATAAAAAGACTGGAAACAGTTCAGAGGAAGGCAACCAAAATGATTCGGAGCCTGCGCCAGAAGACATATAAGACGAGACTTGAAGACCTAAAAATGTACACTCTGGAGGAGAGGAGGGACAGGGGAGATATGATACAGACCTTTAAATACTTAAGGAGTTTTAATGAACAAACAAACCTCTTCCAAAGACAGGAATCTGTAAAACTAGAGGGCATAACAAGAAGCTGCAAGAGGGTAAACTAAAAGGCAATGTCAGGAAATACTTCTTCACTGAAAGGGTGGTGGATGTTTGGAATGCCCTCCCGTTGGAAGTGGTGGGGACAAATACAGTGACAGAATTCAAGCTGGCATGGGACAGACACAGTGGATCCCTTTATAGCAACAGGATAAAATCAAAATAAACATAACTATCTCTTATATCTGCATGGAGCGGTGGGTACACCCCTAAATAAAGGCACGGGGAGGGGTGACCTGCACGAAGCAGCAGGTGCACCTACTCTTGCCACCTTGCTGGGCAGACTAGATGGACCATACTGGTCTTTATCTGCTGTCATATATTATGTTACTATGGAATAAAAGGTGACAAAGCCTAGATAGAAAAAGGATCTACTCTCTCTCCAACACGTCTGCGCCGTCCAAAGCATTTCCAGAAGTCCTTCTGTTCCCTCATTGTTGCCCTGCTTGGGAACTTCAGATTCCGTCACCCCATCCTACCTTCACTGTTTGCTTACTTAGCGTCTCAGGTATATAAAATGCAATGATCAAACTGCAGACGGCAAAGAGGGGAGGGGCAGGACATGCGACCTGGCTAAACCACAGTAATCCTAACCTTTTCCACAGTACTATCCAGACAGTTCTACTGAATATCCCCACAGACTCGCAGGAAAGATGCCCAGTTAAACCAGGGATGGGTCAAGGGTGTCCAGTTACCGGTGATATTGAGCTGCTAAATCGCAAAAAGTTAGGACAGGCTGTGGTGCTGAATATTCAGTTTTAATTAAAGCAGAGGTGGTGAGACACTTTAAAAGCACTGTCTGCCGCAGTTGAAGATTAAGGTGGCCAAAATGCATCTATTTTAAGCTTATTTAGCAAAGAAAAGTAAGTGCCTACCTTTCTTTATAAAACACTAGTGTAAGTGACTGAAAACGTGCCTTAATTTAAGGCAGGATCATTTACACCAACCCTAGAACTGATGTAAATGGCCGCCCCTGCAATTTTCAAGTACGCATGTAAATTATAGGATTTTATAATCCACACACCTACATGCGCACTCCGCCTATGCTCTCCCCAATCTCCGCCCCTGTGTACGCCTACTGTGAACGTAGGCATTATAAAACGAATGCACATACTTTTACAATGGGCATGATTTTATAAGAGGCCACTTACTCGCGGAAATGACTAAAATCCCCCTTTTACAATTACTAATTTCACAACTTATACAATTACTCCCAAAAACGACATTTGATGCAGGCAAGCAAAAGAATTCTACTTGCTCCGGAGTTTGCAAACCTGGCTCCAAAGTCAGTTTTTGTAGCTGCGTAACCACCTTAAGCAAGCTGACTTCATTTAAGTATAATTCAGTTTGCACCATAAAGAATACGACTGGATGTGCCGCTCAATCCCATAACCTTTGTGTATGCAATGGAAATAACATTCCAATGAGCAGCAGATGATTTAGGGGCCTGTTCGCTAAATGTTAGTGCGCATGACCTACCACCGTGCCCATGGGAATAACTTAGGCATGGCAGCAGAGAGGGCAAGCTAATGCCCATTAGTGTTAGTAAACAGACTCCTTAATTTTGAATCCTCTCATAATGCAGGACGGACGCACAATGCTCTGGGTCTTTAGAGAGAATCAGACTTACAGCTTTTTCGCATCACCAGGTGATCTCCACATTCATCCTCGATAGGTAGGAATATCTCTGGGACCACAATGAGGATACGGCGCTTCGGAGGCGGGTTGATATTCCACGTACACTCGGTGTTTGCTGGGTAGTTTCCAGGATAGTTTGGGGATTCGATGTATCCCGTAAAATCTCCGAGTTCTCCTCCACAGTACCTGTCTTAAAACGGAAAATATAATTAATATGAAAACAATTATATGAAATCTTCATATCTGCAATCACGTCTTGAAAGACAAAAAGAACCCGCGTACGCGCTGCTTCCAATGCCACTGTTAGGACTGGTGAATTAAATAAAAGAACTTTTAAAATTCTCTTTTTCTGGACCAGCAGTTTCATCCTGGTTCTTTGGGCTTCAAAGTCTCTAAATGCAAATTATATTGTTGTTATAATTTATGACCTGCCTTTTTGAAAGAGCTTATCCAACGTGGTGTACAACATATTAAAAGACAATTGTATGCTAATAGACTAAAAAGAAGGTACTAAAATAACAGTATAAAGAAGATATGAGATAACAATAAAGTGAGAGTAAAAAGAGAAAATGACCCACAATAAGAGCACTTAGTTGTACAGGGAAACCCCATGGTAACAACAGACCTTACACAGAGTGGTAGAAACAAACGGGGGTTACAAAACATCTCTCAGCACCCTTCCTGTGTCTACATCCAGGAGGAGACAGACAGGAGGTAAAGTCAGTTAGCTTAGGTTAGCTTAACAGAGCTGATAGAATTCTTCCCATTTTTCTGGTCTTTAAGTCACAACTCTCGATTCTGGAACGTTAAGAAATGGGCCAATGCCGTAAACTGTGCTCTACTCTAGCGTAGCAGTTTCCTGGAGATTTTCTCATGCCGGTTTTCCTCCTGATACAGAAAGATGCCTAGTGCAGACACATTTTGGCAAAACCACTGTGCTAAAGCGTAATGTAGTGAGTATGCCAACTGGGTGCAAATGGCCGAATATGTAATTGCTCCTGATGTAAAAAACTGCACTAAAATTTAGCATTTCACCTCAGATGACCCCAAATCTCAATCTCAATCTCAGGTTCCCCACCCACCTCGACTCCCTCAAAAAATCATTGGTGACCCAAGTAGCCCCTACTCCCCACCCCTGACCCTGAAAATCTCAATAGAGGCTATGCCCGCCTTACAGCTACCATTTAGTTTACTTGATATGCCATAACTAGGCAGTGTATAATAAAATTTCTCCCCAAAATGTCTCTGGTGGCCCAAGTGGCATGGTCCCTCTCCCCCTGACCCCCCTACTCCCAGTATCTCTGACGTTGGAAGGCAGAAGCAAAGGCCACATGCTGACCATTTCTTCCCTGTTTATCTACTGCAGTCTCATGCATGCCAACATTTGAAAGCTTTTATGAATGCAATGGGGAGAAAGGAGATATCATAGAGGCTGATGCACTTAAGTGTGAAATAGGGGCTTAATGCATCAAACAGCACAAAAACAGCAGCGAACATCCATATGGAAAATCCAGCTTTTCCATGTGGAAATTTTATCCACGTGGAAATGGTGATTTTAGAATAGGTTAAATTTACATGTGGGTGTCTATAATACATAGCAATTGCAAGGGGGGGTGTCATGGGGGCATAGTTACAAGTGTATTCCTCATTTTGTATAGGGAATGCACGTATATGACCAAGATTGCCCACAATAGGATTTACGGCTGTTCCCTAGCACATATACAGGTTTTTAAACATTTCTTGTTTTGATTATCCCTTTACAGGAAGGATTAAGGGGCTTATCCTCCTTAATCCTCTGTTTTTATTTCCCCTCACAAATTCCAATTAAAGATAGCTAATCAGTGAATTCTATAGGTAATTTACACATATGGGCTTGCAAAATGACTCACATATTGAGTAAATGACACACTCACACCTGTAAGTTGCCAATTTTACTCCATTGATTTTTCTGACGTGTAGGTTTGTGAAAAGGCTCATGCGGCTCCTTGTATTCAGTAATTGTTCCATGATTTGGACAGATAAAGGCATGAAATGAAACACATAAAAGTACCGAGAATATGACAAGCAGATTCACATAAGAATCATGCAACTGGCTGGTCACATGCAGAACTAGCCTTGGCCCCTCTGTCCGAAGTAGAAGTTTACACCTACTTTTGCAATGAGATATATTTGTTGAGCCATCAAAGTCGGTGGTGGTGTTCCCTGGACACGAGATGCAGTAGCTCCGGCTGAACTCCGGCTGGTAGGACCCCACAGTGCAGCGAATGCATCTGTGGGTTGTCGTGTTGTAGAAATGTCCCGGTGAGCACTGAACTGCAGCGGAGGGGCAGAGAGAGAAGAATGGCAGGTCTAATGTTAATAAAATGCACAATACAAGGGCAGGTCGATTTTTGTTGGTATCTGTACTCCTTTGTTATAGACTGGGATTTTTCTAAAAAATGGCCTCAGGTTTACAGTTTGGAAATTTGTGCAATTAATGTGCAGTGGTAAACACATGCTTAGAAATGATGTAGGACCCCCTTAGTATAAAGTTCTCTGTGATCTTTGTGATCGATAATGGAAAGAATATTCCTTCTAAAGATACTACCCCTCTCGATCACTCTTATTCTTGGCTGTCACAGATCTTGGAATAATGGAACATCCAACAGAGGCAAGAGGTGGTGTTCGTGTAGTTGCCCTCAACTCTAAATGGAATGTGGGGAGCAACCAGAGCCGGCCCATCCACTAGGTCAGTGTTTTTCAACCTTTTTTGTGCAAAGGCACACTTTTTTCATGAAAAAAATCACGAGGCACACCACCATTAGAAAATGTTAAAAAAATTTACCTCTGTGCCTATATTGACTATATATAAAGTAATTCTCTTGAATAGGAATCAAACACTCACACCAACCCCCCTCCCCTGCTGGTTCACACCAACCCCCCTCCCCTGCTGGTTCACTCACACCACCCCCCCCCCCCCCTCCACTGCTGGTTCACTCACCCACCCCCCTGTCACTTACTCACCCCTCCTGCTGGGTCACTCACTCACTTACCCCCCCTCCCCTGCTGGTTCACTCACACCATCGCCCCCCCCCCTTGCTGGTTCACTCACACCACCACCCCCCCTCCACTGCTGGTTCACTCACACACCCCCCCCCCTCGCTGGTTAACTCACACTCCCCCCCCCACTTGCTGGTTCACTCACACACACACACACACACCCTCTGTCCAAGCCGCTGCTTCTGCTTTGTACAGAGCAGCGGCTGCACTACAGTTACATTGAAAAGTAAAGAGAAACTGTGTCAGGAGCCCTCCGGTCATCGCAGAGCCCGAGGAAGTGATGTCATGGGGCGGGCTCCTCACAGGCTGTCTTTCCTTTTCAAATTAACTTTATTGCAGCTAAAGTTAATTTGAAAAGGAAAGACAGCCTGTGAGGAGCCCGCCCCCATGACATCACTTCCTCGGGCTCTGCATGATCGGAGGGCTCCTGACACAGTTTCTCTTTACTTTTCAATGTAAGTGTAGTGCAGCCGCTGCTCTGTACAAAGCAGAACCAGCGGCTGCACTGCTATAGGGAATCGCGTTCGCGCCGCGGACTTCGGCACAAAAGCCGGTTTTTTGCTCTGGCCGCTCCCGATCTTGCGGCCAGAGCAAAAAACCGGCTTTTCAATGGCCGGTTTTACAACTGTGCCGGCAGCCGGCCTGGCCATGGAAAAACCGGCCAGGCCGGCTGAAAACCGGCCGGTTGGCAACCCTAATTTGTGAGCCGAGGCCACATGTTACGGATGAAATTGGAATTTTTCCCACGACACACCAGACAATATCTCACGGCACACTAGTGTGCCGCGGCACAGTGGTTGAAAAACGCTGCACTAGGTGAGCTAGGCAGCCGCCTAGGGCAGCCTACGGCAGGCCATGTGCTTCGGCACACATGACCTGTCGCTTCTGATCCCCCTCTGATGCAACCTACTGTCAGAGGGAGGTCAGAAGCGGCAGGCCAGGTCTGCTGAAGTATATAGCCTGCTGCAGGAAACAAAGCAATAGCACAAAGCCGCCGCTGCCCACTGCCTCCCCCAAGATGGAATCAGTGTCAGCATGGCTCAGCGGGGCAGCTTGGGTGGGGAGACAGTGCGGCCAGGGTTTCGGCCTGGGCAGAAGAAACCCTTCGGCCAGCCCTAGGAGCAAACAGCATGAAAGGGCAGCTACAGCCCTAACCATCTTACTGGGCACGCTAGATGGACCAGTTTGGTCTTTATCTACTGTCATTTACTATATTACCATGTGGAAGCACTTATTATAGAAACACAGAAAAAGTCACCAGTTAAGGATTGCCTGGTCCTTCCAGTCTGCCCATGTCTGCCTACTGTGGCAATGTGAGCACAATCCAGGAAATGTCAACTTGCCTTCTATTTGCTTTTTGGTATTTTTTTAAAAATTGAATCTCCTTTCTGGTCTCTCAAAGTTAAGTAGTGATTTTTGAAAAGCCGCTGCTTACCCACAGCATGCACAGACTTCAAGGGGCATGTTCTGGGCGGACTTTGAAACGATATACATAGTTCTCATTTTACAAGGGAGACTGCACATATATTCCAAAAATGTCCCCATCAGCCAGGGCCAGCCCAAGGGTTTCTGCCGCCCCAGCCGCGTCACTCCCTCCTGCGCCATGCCGCCGCTGCTGAGCCACCGCTGCCACCAATTCCGTCTTGGGGGAGAGGCAGGCAGCAGCTCAGTATGTTAAAAGCGTCTGCTTTGTGCCACCGCTTTGTTGCCCGCGGCAGGCCAAGTGCTTCAGCACACATGGCCTGCCGCCTCTGACCCCTCTCTGACAGTAAGTTGTGTCGGAGGCGGACCAGAAGCAGCAGGTCATAAGTGCCAAAGCACATGGCCGGCCATAGGCAACAAAGCGGCGGCACAAAACCGCCCACCCAGCTTACCTAGTTCTGGCCCTGCCATCAGCATTTACACCTCCTCCAAATCATGCACAAGTTGGAGCTGTTTGTTTAGACTTGGGATTTCTAAACATGAGGGAGGGGACAAATCTGTTTCTCTCTCTAGCCTAAAAAACAACTCTAAACAAAATACTGAGGTTTAGAGCTGGGCTCCTTAATTGGTCCCTCTTATAGGTGAAGATTTGCAAAATGCAGCTCTTGCACACGCAAGCCTTGTCCTGAGGGCAGTCATTCATTTATTGCATGTGGGGGGTTTTGTGAAGTGCCTATTTCCGCTTTACATGCCAGCAAATTCATGGGTGCTCCTGCAGGTCCATACGCGTATTTTATGAAAGGTTCTGCATTAGGCAAGAGTTTTGTAAAATACCCAGGAAACTGACGTCCCATCTCGGACGTCCCTTTTCTGACCTAGCTGTCCAGTGCAAAATGGGCTTTGTATGGTTTTATTTTCACATTTCCCTAAAACAATGTTGCTCACTTATTGCTCACGAGAGGAGGCTTAGCAGGGAAATAGGAAACCATTCACTTTGGTCACGCTGGGTCAGGATGCAGCATCTAAGTTTTAATCCTTCTGTGACTGAAATCTAAATTAAGCTAGCAAAATGCACCAGAACCGATGGCAGAAGTGTAGCCCTGCAGGACCCTTTTCTGTCCGCTGAAGTACCAGTTCCATTGCTTCACTCTTAGGATGGTCGCTGGCTATCCAGATTCAAGCACTAGTGTTACAGCTATTGTTACAGCTAAGTGGTTTTTACACTTTAAGTATTTATGTGCTTATCTATGGATGAAGCTGGCTGCCTGTGGTATTTTTCAAGGTCACTGATGTAATTGGGCCCTGTTAGTGTGTTTATGGTCTGGACATTTTGGACCTGTTTCACTATATGCCCGCATATGCTGAGACCTTGTTTTTGTTTTGACAAACAAGTTTTCTTAAGATTTTCCTGCAGATTACAATTGTTTTTGATGGAGTGAGTTTTTGTGTATTGCTAGTTACACTCTGACAGTGGACCGTTACATTATTTGGACTATCACTCTTAGGAGATACAAAGTTCTCTCACCTTTTGTCTCGCAATCCTGAAACTGCGTGCCACCAATGTGCTTCGTAGTGAGGCCACCGCCACAGGGGAAGCAGGACGTCCGGCCACTCTCTGGTTGGTACATTCCCAAGGGACATAAGAGGCACGGCTTGAAACCGTCCGAGGAATATTCCCCGGCTGAACACTGACCTATAAGAAATGGAGACGATACTTGCACAAAACCCATCGGCATCTGTTGTAATTTGAAAAAAAAAACCAATGCTCCGTGCAGTACACAAGTTGCTTTGCTTATTCCACTGATAACAGAAGAGGTGTTGAGTTTTTGGGGCATTGTGATTCAGTTATCCCTTTACCATTAGAGGGCTTCCACTAATTACCAGTTGCATAATTGGTTTGTTTAAACGTCTCTTCTCTTTTGTGATTCCTATACTGTGTTTTTAGGATTCTAATACTGTCATCCAACCACCTGGGTTTTATTTAAAGCCCGTTATGATCATATTTCTCCTTGCCTGTGACACCTGCTTTGGTTGCCTGTTTGTCAGCGGATTCACTTTAAAGTGTTATGTGTAATTCTGAAAATGTACTTGGAAGAAGACTGGCCAGGCTAGGAGCGGACCGGTGAGGTGGGCTACCTGGGCATGCTCAGAAAGGTTCAATTTGGGTTTTAGCGGTCAGTAGCTGGCATGTCTGTGCATTAGCGTTCAGTTACTGCACACAATAACGCACGTTAACTGGTTAGCAGTACTTAGTAAAAGAGCCCCTTTGTTCCTCTGAAAAAGGCTTTTTTCTTCTGCCTGTCATATCCCCCTTCTCTGTTCAAAATAGTGGCAGAAGTTCAAATTAAGGACACCCAAGCATCAGACTCTGAAAGGGGCCCCCAAAGCAGGAAGAATCCATTTCAAAAGATCTGGGAAAGGCTGCAAGCCCCTTCCTCCTTGGGTCGCCCTGAACTGCAGGGGCTGCTTGGGCAGAATTGACACCACTGCCTCAAAGGTATTTTGATCCTTCATTCTCATCTCCTAAGACCTACAGCGCGCCCTACGTTTTGGCAGCTCTTTTTGGACCACCTCCACTCTGCCTGTATCTTTTTGGAAGCATCGGTGTAATTTGCCTTCTTACGTTGGGGTGGCAAAGGGTGAGGAAGTCATACTCGCAGTAGTGGTAGGGGAACCAGTTCACCATTAATACCTCCCCCTCCCCGGACTTCCGGTGACGTCAGCAGGCGGAATGGCAGCGCGTTGCTAAAGCTCTGCCATCAACCCCACAAAAATAGTAGGAAGCCCCCTTAAATGCTCTGATAAAAAGCTCCACGAGGAGCAAGAGGTGCTGGCAACGTCCCAGTGTTGGCGAGGTGACTGAAGTTTAGCAATCCCCCCACAGAGTAATACCGGTTTGGAGAGGGCCTCAAGCGGTGATCCGCGGTGCACAGAGTGAAGTGGAGAGAGTCTCAGTAGAGACAAGTGGATCACGCGGCAAACAGAGGAATAAGCGTGCCGGGCAGGCTAGCTCTCACGGTCAGAGTATAGTGACCGGAGGAGTTGAGGAGCTGGATCGGGTGCTGCACAAGCCAGTGGGAGCGGGCACGTGGATAGCGGAGAGGAAGCGAGCAAGGCCCGAGGTCATCCGCTGTATGGGTGTGACGGCCGGCAGTCTGAGAATCGCAGCAGCATACAGTGGGCAGTGAAAGCAGTCCTGTGACTACGTCCGGAGCGGCGGGAGTTGCGTCAGCGGAGTGCGCTTTTTGGGCCCAGGAACGGCAGACTCGGGCCTGCAGAGGGGGGAACAGCAGCGAGGGGAGAACCCCCCCCATCCCAGACTTCGGAGGTGAGAGTGTGTCTGTAGGGGGCTGCGGATGGCTGCACAAAAGTCCGCGGTGGACTTGAAAGCATTTTCGTTTAAGAGCCCGGCGGGGTCTAAAAGCCACTGGCATCGGCCAGTGAGGAGCAGAGAACCCGCGCTGAGGCAGGGGCAGTGGGGAGCATGTCACCTGATATTCAAGCCCTGCGTGAGGACTTGAAGGAGTGGTTTGTCTCCACGAAGCAGGAGCTGGGTGCGCTGAAGAAAGAGGTGCATGGCTGGCTTCAGGAGCTGAAGGCAGATATGGCCTCCATGAGGACCCGATTAGATGAGATGGAAAATAGGATGGAGGACCAAGAGGGCAAGTGGGCCCCGTATGAGAAGTGAGTGGCATCGGTGAGCCAAGCGCAAGAGGAGCTCTGGCAAAAAATTGAGGACCTTGAAAACAGATCAAGAAGATCGAACATCCGGATCACAGGCCTGCCGGAAAGCGAGGGAGTGGTGAACTATGTATCCTTGGTGGAGGAGTTCTGTGGGGCTGCCCTAAAAGCTGCAGATATGGAGGTGGAGGGACTATGCCTTACGGTGGACAGGGCGCATAGAGCTTTGGGGTCGAGGAGAGAAAACAAGGTGCGAGATGTGGTTGTGGGCCTACATGACTACAGAGTCAAAGAGGTGGTGATGAGGGCCTCCAGAAAACTGGGCAAGATCCAATGGCAAGGCTCGGAGGTAGAGGTCTTTGCAGATATATCTAGCCTCACTATTAAAAAATGCCGAGCATACCAAGCGGTGACCAGGAAGCTGTGAGAGGAGAATGTGCGCTACCGATGGCTCTTTCCAGTAGGCCTGCAGTTTACTATCAACACAAAGACGACGACGGCTCATTTGGTGGAGGCAGCGATACTGGGTGTTGGACTAAGTTGCCTGTGCCGGAGAGGAGTAATCTAGATCAACCGGAGACAACCTGACGAGAGAGAGAGCTTCAGCACCAGTGGAGCAGAGCACCAGGAGGGGAAAAGAGTCTGAGACGTCAGAGAATGTTGAAATGAACAATGGATATGGGAGAGATGTATAAAGTGATGTTGTCATAAATAGGGGTAAACTGGATGCATGTGGGGGTGTTTAATGGCTATGAGAAATTTACGGGCATAATGAGGATTCATAAGATGTTATGATGTGGAGTAGGGGTGGAGGATAGTAATGGGAGCCCATTTGGGGTTGGCGGGGGGCTCTGGGAGGGAGGAAAGGGTGGGGGGTAGTCTGTTGTCACCTGAAGGGGTTCCACTGGGACTGGAAGAGGAAAGGGGAAGTGGTTGGGGGGAGAGGGGAGGGGTTTATGGGGTAGGGGGTAAGAGGAGGGGGAAGATGGATGGGAGGAGGTTGGAGGGATAGGTAGGGAGGGGTTTCTAATGCTTAATGGTGTGCGATGTAGGGGGAGTGATGGAAAGAGATCATGCCTGAGATAAATATAATGTTTATGAATGTTTGAGCCTTAATTCCTACGTAAAAAGACAATATCTTATGAAAGAATGTATGCGCTTGCAAGGGGATATTGTGTTTCTCCAGGAGACTCATCTAATGACTAAAGATGAGAATCGAGTGAGTCATCCCCACTACCCCCAAAAAATATTTGCGTCAAACAAGGTAGAAAAAAAAAAGGGAGGGGTGGGTCTTTTGTTATTGACACGGTTTACGGGGCAAATGGGGGAGGAAATCCGGGATAGAATGGGGAGGTTTGGTATTGTGAAATTAAACTGGGACCAGAGATGTATACCTTGGTGTGTGTCTATGTCCCAAATACTAAGCAGGCTCATTTCTTTAAAGAACTCCACTGTAAGTTAGTTCGGATGGTAGAGGGATGTGTAATTATGGGGGGAGATTTTAATGTGACACTAGACCCCCGGGTGGATACATCTAGAGGGGAATCGTCCATAGCTACACAACATAGGAGATGTTTGAAGAGCTTGATTAGGGGAATGGGCCTGGTGGATGTATGGAGGGAAATAAATAGAGGGCAGAGGGATTATTCTTTGTTTTCTGCGGTGCATGAGGTGTATTCTAGAATAGATATGATATTTGTAAGGAGGAATCTGGTATCAGTCGTGCGGAAGTGTGAAATTAGAGAACGCATGTGGTCTGATCATGCCCCAGTGACGTCTGCACTTCAACTAGGGGGTTTTCGCATCAATAAGGGGTGGTTGAAATTAAACAAAACCCTCCTGGAAGATAAGGAAGTGGTTCAACAGATCACAGAAGATATAGAAGAATATATTATGTTAAACGAGGCCGGAGAATGCTCTGCGGGAATGGTGTGGGACTGTCTTAAGGCGGTTGTAAGGGGAAGACTTATTGTTGTGGGGGCCCACTGGAAATGAGTAAATTTGCGACAGCAGGAGTCCCTGTTAAGTAGGATTGGACAGCTGGAGGCCCGCTTTAAAACGGACCCAAGGGATGCTCAGTTAAAACAGGAATTAGGAAAGTTAAAGAGGGACTTAAGTGAATTGCATATGCAAGAGATTAGGTGTAAACTCAACCTGTTGAATCAGAAGAGCTTTGAGTTTAGCAATAAGGCGGGACGGATGCTAGCCCGGAAACTCCATAAATTGAGCACGAGGAATACAATAGTTAGTATTAAGGACGAAAAGGGGGTAGCGTTATGGGCAGGGAAGGATATTGAGGAAAGATTTATTCAATTTTATCAGCAATTATATACCCCGGAGCAGCAGGTTGAGGAGGAGAAGATACAGGCCTACCTGGGTAAGGTTAAGCTCCCCAGACTATCAAAGGAGGAGGTGGAGGAGCTGTCAGAGCCCATTAGAGAGCAAGAAGTGTTGGCTGTGATTAAAGGGTTGAAGAAACATAAAGCCCGGGGGATGGATGGATTTACGAACCAATTTTATAAGATCTTTGCAGGAGTTTTGGTGGGGCTGCTTGTGCGAATGTATAACTCTTTTAGTAATGGGGAAGAGATGCCGCCCTCACTGCGTACGGCAGGTATTAGTATTTTGCACAAAGAGGGCAAGGACCTCGCAGAGTGCGGCTCATACCGGCCTATCTCACTGTTGGGGGGAGATATCAAAATCTTTACCAGAACCATGGTAAATCGGTTGGGACCGCTTCTGGGGAAATTAGTACACCCGAATCAGTCGGAGTTTGTTCCGGGTAGATACACCTCAGATAATATTCGAAGGGCTTTAAATGTTATGTGGTGGGGTGAAGAGAGGGGGGAAAAGATAGCTTTATTGGTGGTAGATGCTGAAAAAGCTTTTGATAGGATGAACTGGGGGTTTTTACTTGGAGTACTGGGAAGAATTAGTATTCAGGGGAATTTCTTGAGCTGGGTCAAGAGCATATATCGAAGGCCAATGGCATGTTTAAAGATAAATGGTAATATAACACAGGGGTTTGAACTGTTTCGAGGCATGAGACAGGGCTGTCCTCTGTCCCCCCTGTTATTTATTCTGTCCTTGGAACCAATGGCGCAGAGGATACGGGACTGGGGGGATATAGCGGGAGTCAGGGGAGGCCAAAGTGAACATAAGATTTCGCTGTTCGCAGACGATGTGTTATTTTTTCTCTCAGATTTAAAGAGGTCTCTGGGGGCAATTCAAGAAGAGCTTAGCAAATACGGTGAAGTGTCGGGATTCTGTATGAATGTCACTAAATTGGAAATATTGAATGTAACCCTAAGTAAAGAGGAAGAAAAGCAATTGCGGCGGGATTTCCCTTTCAGATGGGCAGAGAATGGTATTCGATATCTGGGAGTACAGGTTACAACTACTAGGGATGGGCTGTTTTGGGGGAATTATATTCAGGCCAAGAATAAAATGTTTAGGGAGTTGGATGATTGGGGCAGGTATGAAGTGTCCTGGCTGGGTAGACGTGATTTGGTCAAGATGATACTGGTTCCCAGGTTATTATATTTGTTTATGAATCTACCAGTGGAAGTACCTAAGATATTCTTGAAGAAGCTTCAGGATAGGGTGATGAAATATATATGGAAGGGTCAGAGGCCACAGGTGGGGAAAAATATTGTGTGTGCAAGTAAGCATATTGGGGGAATGGGAATACCTCTGTTATCTAGGTATTATGAGGCGGCGAGAGTACGGGCAGTTTTTGAGTGGGATGTGAGGGGCTCGACTGACTGGGTGATCATAGAAACAGAGAGGAGGAATGAGGAGAGAGATTTGAGAGGGCGGACTTGGATCTGATGGGGGGAGGCCCTTAGAGGGGAGCGGGGGAACCCTCATGTAATGCTTACTCTGCAGTATTGGCAGAAATGGCAAAGGAAATGGTATGCTGCTTACGGGGGATCGAGGTTCATACCGTTAGTGGGGAACTTAGAATTTCTGCCTGGGATGACGGATCCCGGCTTTAAACGGTGGAGTGAGTTGGGGTTGCGGGAGGTGGGGCAATTTAAAGTGAGTGGTGAGTGGGTGAACTTTGCAGAGCTACAAGAGGAGTACCAGTTACCAGACACTGATCGATATAGATACACTCAAGCCCTGCATTATTGTAAGGAGGTAGCACAGCGGGGTAATGGGCCCCAAGGAGCAGAGATAGATGAGCTTTTTGAGAGGAGGGAGGTTAAAGGCCTCATATCCAGACTATACAAAGCTATGGATATGGAGAAGGGTGATGAGTGGGCCCATCGCAAGGCTTGGGAGGAGGATCTTCACAAAAATTGGGTGGGAGACCACTGGGAGCGAGTCTGTAAGGGGCTGTTTAAAGGGGTGATTTCAAGCAATATTTTGGAACATAATTACAAAATTCTATATCGGTGGTACCTGACTCCACAGAGATTACAGAAATGGCAAGGAGGGGGGAAGGCAGAATGTTGGAGGGACTGCGGGGCGGTGGGGACCTTCCTACATATTTGGTGGGAGTGTCCCATACTGGGCCCCCTTTGGCAAGGAATCACCCAATGGATGCAACGGGTATGTGGAGAAACTATTCAGTTGGGGCCTTGCCTAGCATTGCTAAATGTAGCGAATGTGGGGATGAAAAAAGAGGGTAAAGGCTGGTGTGGAGTGGTCTGCATGGCGACCCGACAATTGATAGCACGTAGGTGGCACTCCGCAAGTATACTCACATTGGGGGAGGTGCAGGGGAGAGTGGAGCGACTCTGTACAATATATCGCTTCGCAGCGTTGCACCAAAACAGAGTGATGCGATATCAGGGTATCTACCTTAAATGGAGAGAAATGGAAAGGTTGGAGGGCGAGAGAGGGGGATCCCCTTGAAAGAGGGGGGTAGGGGCGCTCCCGGCCTGTGGGTACGCTGGTTGTCGGTATACCCGGGGTGGGGGGGGGGGGTTTGGCGGTCAGGGAAAGAGGGCCTGGATGTTGGTAAGTGACTTTTATAATTGTACTTAAAAATGTGTAATATTTCTGTAATTGGGAGGGTAGTTGGGGACAAGGCCGAGAAGCCATGTAATGAACACACTGCAATGGGAATAGATAACGATGGCAAGGTGGCGGAGAACGGCCTAGAAAGCGGTCACACCATTTGGGAATGTGTAAATGTCTAACTGGGGAGGAAGGGAGGGAGGAGAGGGGGTAAAGATTGAGGAATTCAAGGATTGTGGTAATACGTTGTTTGCTGTATATACTTGTGCAAGATTCCTTAATAAAAACAGAAAAATGGAAGAAAAAAAATACCTCCAAACTACGCCCATGGAAGTACAGGCCCCAGAACTGGACACAATATACTCAAGCTCAGGGAGAGTTTAATGTTTCTGGCCTAAAGGTGGACACCTCAGCCAAAACCAGCCCAAGCACTCAGCAGATAGTCCCGCCTCCTCCTGGGATATCGTTTCAATCAGCACAATATGAGCACATCAAGCAGTGTAAGCACAGCTTTACTGAGTCAAATTCTAAATCTTGTGGCTTTCGACTACCAGAGAGCATTTAATTTATTCAGCTCCATAATGTGCTTTACTCCAGAACAATTCAAGGCGAGTGTTAATATTTCTGCTATCTGGCACACGTGTCCATAGTACCTGCTTTATATTTTTTGCTGCATTTCTCACACCTCCCTCTCCCCCCCCCCCCAATAAAAACGTTCTTCCCAAGTTATTTGTGAGGAACTCCTAAAAGCAAAAGCCTTAATGCTTCACTCATATACCTGTAAAAGTCTTGCCTGCACCCACGAACTGCTTTGGCATAACAAACACCGTATGTGTATGAACCACAGTTTAAGAGAGACTTCCAGGGATTTAATGCAAGCACGGGAGTAAAACAAAGTCCCACATTCAAGTGCTGTTGGTAGGACAGCATGATTTTATTCCCAGCCAAGGGGAATTTTATGACTGGGCACCTAGTTTTAGGAACCCAGAAGGTGCCTATCATGTGCCTACTTTATGAAGAAAAGCGGTGTAAAGTACACACCTAAGTGCTAATAGTTTATAACTTAGGTGCCAGCCAAGGACCGCCCCCTTGCATGCCCATACTGCAAGCGGGCGCAATGTCACTTCTGCACATGCTTATTAAATGGCGCCTCTCTAAAGTGTGCCCCTAAGTGCCCATTTAGATGCCAAAATCCTTTGAAATAGGGACTTAGGCACCTAAATTGGGCATCACTTTAGACAGCTCCCTTATAGAATCAGCCCCGCCTAGGAGTAGCCTAGTGGTTGGGACAAGGTACTTCAGGCCGGAAGGTCGGGGGTTCAAATCCCACTAGAGGACAGCAACCTTGGGCCGGAAGGACTGGGGTTTCTAGTCCCACAGATGCTCCTTGTGGTCTTGGGCAAGCCACTTAACCCTCCACTGCCCATGTTCCCTGTAAGTATTAGTGTATGTGTCTCATCCCTGCGTGTTAAATGTATCCCCCAATTGTGTTGTGACCGCTTTGACTGAAGGATAAGGCGGTATACAAAACTGTCTAAATAAATAAATAATGCTTTCTATACTTACCGCCACATTCTGAAACGTTCCGAGCACCCACGGTCTTTGGGGTGGCATGGTTCTCAGGAATCGGGCAAGTCTCACAAGTTATCTGCCCTTCCTCATCTTGGTACGTTCCACTGGGGCATAAAATACAACGCCCCTGCTCCCCACTGTAGTATGTTCCGACGCTGCAGCTGACTAATGAGAGAAAAATAAAAAACAAAAGAATCCGACTTTGATGAGTTTTCTTCTACTGTGACACTTCTGTCCTTTGATGGGGGTGATGAGGAGGAACAGCTTGGTATACAAGGGGATCACAGCTACGGTAAACTGAGCCAGGCACCAAGTGCTCCCATCATTATTCAAACAGTTTACTGGTTTCTGCTAAACAATATCAGGCTCATTCCATCCCAGATGTACAGAGGGGGTTGTGATTCTGATTCCGCTGGGCACGTCTAGCCCCACGGGATCAGAATCGTGTGCAGTCATGTACGTGCAGGCCGGGACTGCGATTCAGCCTGACCTGCACGTACACGACAAGCCCGACTAACTCAGTCAGGGCTTTTAAATGGAGCCACAGCGCCATGGCATCCGGTTGCCATGGCACCGCGGCTCCATTTAAAAGCCATGATGCCGGCTGCCGGATAAAAGTGCTTATTCCCTGCAGCCCAAACCTCAGTCTGGCCTAAGGCCGGGGTCAGGCTGTGGGAAATGTCCTCTGGCCACCCCCACCCCCCATCTGCACCCTGACCACAAAAAAAAACCATCCAGGAAAGTTATTCCATCTCGGAAGTGGAATAACGTCCCCGCATATGTCGCCGGCCCTGGAAGTACAGGGTCGACATTAGAATCGGCCCTGTACATCCAGGGCCGGTGACTGCCCACTGCCTGCCCAGACTCCGCCCCTGAGCCTCCCTTTCCCCGCTCCTCTCTAACTTCCCCCCACAACTGGCAGGGAGGTTAGACGCTGGTGGGGGAAGGCACAAATAGCGGGGATGGACGTCCCGCTATTCATGGCACAGAATCAGGCCCTATATGGGTAATTTTCAAAAAGCAGCTGAGGGCCGACACAGCCAGATATCGTTGGGGTCATTTTCAATTGCAATCTAGTCAACTAGGTGGCAACTGAAAATTTTCTTAAATCTAATCAGCTAGAATGAAACCTGCTATCCCTCTCCAACAGATATAGCTACCTACTGCTAAAAATTAGTATTAACATACGCCTTGTAGCAGTATATAAATGATTAATAGTAACCTCTACTGCACTACTAATCATTTGTTTAGCATTACAAGACATACACAGCACTGTACATATAGATGTAAGAGAAAGTCCCTGCTCATCAGAGCTTGCAATCTAATCAAGACAAACATTATCACAAAACTGGGGACTAAAGTACGGTAAGATACACTAAGGGGCTTGTTTGAAATCAATGGGGCCGCGGCTCCAATAACGATCGGAAACCGCTACCGCGGCTTTGTAAACAAGCCCCAAAGTGTTGAACAATAGAGTGAGGAGCATCAGGATCCAAAAGAAGCCTCGAAGAGGTGAGCTTCTAGCCTAGATTTGAATAGGGCTGGAGAAGAAGCCTGATGCACTAAGATGGAACTAGCAGGTCACATTGATTCTGATCTGCTAGTTTTTCCTCAGCTGAATACTTTGTCATTTCCCTGACAGACTGCCTTGGTAGAAATGAATAGTACAAACCCATGACTCCATCAACAGAGAATCTTCCACAGATCTTCAGTATATCTGTTTCTTGCTATACAGGCTCATTGGATATAAACAAACAACCAGGCGTCAACCAGAATGATCAAGAAAATTTATTTTTATTCTCTTATGTACCGCACTATTCTGCATCAGTGTGGTTTACATTGAACAACCTGAAATTACATTGAACAGGGCATTATAACTTGGAGATAACTATTTTACAGAGAACATGGGCTATGGAGGGTTAAGTGGCTTGCCCAAGACCACAAGGAGCACCTGTGGGACTAGAAACCCCAGTCCTTCCGGCCCAAGGTTGCTGTCCTCTAGTGGGATTTGAACCCCTGACCTTCTGGCCTGAAGTACCTTGTCCCAACCACTAGGCCACTCCTCCACTCCAAAATGCTAAGTTAATGCCCCTGTCCTGATCCCAGAATTTATTCACCTCTCAGGAGCAGTACATTTTCAAAGCCTAGAGTCTAGCTTACTAATTCCTTAGTTAGGTAACACGGTGGCTTTGGATGTCTACCCTTATAAGCATAGTATAGAGGAATAGCCTTGTGGTTAATGCAGTAGGTTGAGAGCCCGGGTTCACATCCTGCTTTTCCAATGAGGCTCCCTGTGACCTCAGCCAAGCCTCCAGTGCCTCGGGTACAAAACCTATATTGCAAATATCTCTACTCTACCTGTATCTGAGTCACCTTAAATTTGGGTTTATAAATATCATTAAATCAATTCAAGAAAAAAATAGCCTGGCATTTATCTTTACTATTACCCCTAGATACCTATGCATGGCCTATATGGTCTCAGATATGATCCTCAAACATCTTTCTGGGTGTCAAGCAATCATCACTTGATTGCATTTTTTGTTACATTAATTCAGTGTCGTTATGACATACTTTTGTTGTATTTATTCTGGTGTACGTATGATATAGATTTCTGACTTGTAACATACTTTGAATGCTCTAGTTGGAAAAACACAGAACAAATGAATGATGCTGATGTCGAACTGCCCGACTTAGGGCAACCCAATGGGTTCTACCTCCCACCCTCACCCCATCAGAGGCTCCGTGAACGAATGCAGACCTAGGGAGAAGGAAATACTAGAGCCAATTTAGATAAACGATGATGTTTTTTAGGAAATAGCCAGCACTGCATTAACACTGATGAAATGACTCAATGTAAACAGTTGTCATCGGTTTTTTTTTTCCATTTTCCATTTCTAAGATTTTCAGCTACCGAAGAGCCTTAAAGAGAAATGGTACTTTAGTTTCTTTAAAAAGAAACTAAAAGTGCGATAAGGCATACATTTATGAAGAAGGGGACAAAAAGGGGACAACAGTACAGAGAGTCTCCATTATCCAGTTTCATAGATTCCCAAATCTTAGCAGTCTACCCGCAAAGTGATCCTTCCATAGGGATTATAAAGATTTTCAAAATGACAAAACGTACATCAAAAATTCAGTCTGGGAATATGCTTTCGGTTTTTCTAGTGACCTGTTTGTTTTCGCTTCAGTCAAACAAAAGCACCAACTTTCTCCAGTAGACTTCATTTTCATAGTCAGGGCCTTTGTTTGTCCCCAATGACCATTAAAAATCCATTCTTGAATCTCATGCAGCTGTTTTTCAACAAAATACTGTGGAAGCTTTTCTGATGCAAAACAGAGGCCCAGCAGGGTGCTAGGATTAATGATCACAAAGACATTTTAAAGGCTCTTCCCCTCCTTTAGCCTTTGAGTAGCTGATGCCACAAACAAACACTCCGGTATTCTTAGTTAGCTAAGAAGATGAACCTAATAACAGGGGTCAATGTTCCACCATCTAGCCGTTTTCTTAAGGATCATGCCTCGACTTTTCAAGGAAAATCACAAACAGCTGATGCAAATTAAGTCCCCGAGACTCCTTGAAGTTATAACAGTTCACAGACTTTGGTCACACTGGGTCGCGCAGTGTCTTCAGGATTTAAATCTTAAAATATTATTGTGTAATTGGCAGATTAAGCCGCAGGAAGAGCACTTTCCCTCTCATTTAAAGAGTTTATTGGCCTTGCCAGATCTTTGAAAATAACAAAGGAAGAAAATAGAGAGGTCTACAACGGACGGAGGACTGACTTTTTTGTTGCTTTGTGCAAATTGGACCAAATGGAAAAGCAGACGTTTAAAATGTTAAATATTTTTGTGCTTCTTTTCAAAATACACTTTTCTTTTTGAATTTCAGAGCCTTTTTTTCATCTTTGCCCTTTTTCCATCAAAGGCCAGCGAGTATGTAATAACTCCATATTAGGACAGGTAAGACCGGTGCCATTTCCGCTCCCTCTTGTGGGGGACTTCCTCGGTCTGCCTGCTGTTCAGGCAACGATGCCCCCAGGCTGCCATTTTGCCATCAGTTAAATCAGCCACTGCTACTGGCCTTCACCAAAGGGGCAAGCCAAAAGGCCCCCTCTGAGTCACCAAAGAGCTAGGAGACTCAGGGCCATGTTTACCATATCTACTGCAGTGCCCATGTTATTCCTGTGGGCACAGTCTCAGATAATACATGCTGACGTTTAGTAAATATGTCCCTTACTGGGGATCGTTTTGCTTTCTCTTTTGTTTCCAGGCATTATGTCTTTATGTTAGAGTCACAAGCAGGTCTTTTCATTCCTGTAGTTGTAGAGAAAGATCACCATATCCCAGCAACTATTCAGGTCTGCCTTGCAGGTTTTAAGGTTGTGCCTGAAGATGTCTTTGAATCTGGGGAGGGGAGGGGGGTGTGATCTTACCTGTGATCTATGCCCATTTGTAGTTGGCTCTCTATGACATAGCCTTCCCATCAAAGCTGAACTTTCACCATCATTTTCTCTAAACTAGAAATCTTTTGGAGATCCTGGTCTCCCGTTTATACTCTAGACCAGAGGTTCTCAACCCAGTCCTAAGGACACACCTAACAAGTCAGGTTTTCAGGTATTCATTGTGGTTATCCTGTAAAGCTGGCTAGATATAAGAACATAACATAAGAACATAAGATATGCCATACTGGGTCAGACCAAGGTCCATCAAGCCCAGTATCCTGTTTCCAACAGTGGCCAATCTAGGTCATACATACCTAGCAGTTTCCCCAAAAGACACAGGTTCTGCAATGCTTGTACTAGGTCAAGCATTGATATCCTGGGTCCCTTCTTAATAGTGGTTTATGGACCTTTCCTCCAGGAACTTGTCCAAACCTTTTTTAAACCCAGCTACACTAACAGCCTTTACTACATCCTCCGGTAACAAATTCCAGAGTTTGATTACACGTTGAGTGAAAAAATATTTTATTAGTCTTAAATAGTTTACCCTGTAGCTTAATTGCATGTCCCCTAGTCTTCCTATATTCTGATAACGTAAACAGTCAATCTAAGTTTACCCGTTCCACTCCGTTCATTAATTTATAGACTTCTATCATATCTCCCCTCAGCCGTCTCTTTTCCAGGTTAAAGAGCCCTAACCTTTTTAGCCTTTCTTCATAGGAGTATCCTTCCATCCCCTTTACCATTTTGGTGTCTCTTCTCTGAACCTTTTCTAATAATGCTATATCATTTTTAAGATACGGCGACCAGAATTGCACACAATATTCAAGGTGCGGTCTCACCATGGAACGGTATAGAGGCATTATAATATCTTTTGTTTTATTTTCAATTCCTTTCCTTATGATACCTAGCATTCTATTTGCTCTCTTGGCTGCCGCTGCACACTGGGCCGAGGGTTTTAACATGTTATCCACAATGACGCCTAAATCTTTTTCCTGGGTGGTGGTTCCTAATGTGGAACCTTGCATCGTGTAACCATAGTTTGGGTTGTTCTTCCCTAGGTGCATAACTTTGCACTTGTCCACATTAAATTTCATCTGCCATTTTGATGCCCAGTCTTCCAATTTATCAAGATCCTCTTGCAATTTTCCAAAATCCTCTTGGGTTTTAACAACTTTAAATAGTTTTGTGTCATCTGCAAATTTGATAACCTCACTCGTTATTCCACTTTCCAGGTCATTTATGAATATGTCAAAAAGCAGCGGACCCAGCACAGATCCCTGGGGTACACCACTATTCACCTTTCTCCATTGGGAAAATTGGCCATTTAGCCCAACCCTCTGCTTTCTATCTTTTAACCAGTTCCTGATCCACAGTAGTACACTGCCTCCTATCCCATGACTCTTTAGTTTTGCCAAAAGTCTCTGATGAGGGACCTTGTCAAAGGCTTTCTGAAAGTCCAGATACACTATATCAACTGACTCGCCTTTGTCCACCTGTTTATTCACACTTTCAAAAAAACATAACAGATTAGTAACACAAGATCTTCCTTGTCTAAAGCCATGTTGGCTGTCTCCCATTAGGCCATGACTATCTACATGCTGAGTAATTTTATTCTTTATAATGGTTTCTACCATTTTTCCCGGTACTGACGTGAGGCTCACCGGTCTGTAGTTTCCCGGATCACCCCTGGAACCCTTTTTAAAAATTGGTGTTACACTGGCGATCTGCCAATCTTCAGGTATTAGAGATGATTTTAATGATAGTTCACAGATTACTAATAGCAGGTCTGCAATCTCATATTTCAGTTCTTTCAACACCCTTGGATGTATACCGTCCGGCCCAGGTGATTTGCTACTCTTCAGTTTATCTAATAGTTGTAATACATCTTCCCGATGTATCGATATTTCCTTCAATTCTTCCGTACCTTTAAATACCACTTTAGTCATGGGTAACATCCCTACATCTTCCTCAGTAAAGACCGAAGATGTGTCCCAACCCTTGCTGTAGATGGATGTCAGACAGTCCTGCTGGAATTCCTTGAGCTGTCTGAGGTAACTCCAGCATAGCATCTAAGATCTGCATATAAGTGTGGCGAGAAATCTAATAATTGCATAAAAAAGGCTCATCAAATTTCTTCCTATAAAATTAAGGGGTCTGCATATTAAGACTTTTTCACCATTTTATGTCTATGGAAAAATACTTAAAGGCACATTTTACAAAGGCCATCCAAGTGCAATCTGGGCATCTAAACCAGAACATCTGAAAAGAAAAAAGCAGGCAACATGGACAACTATAGAGTCATCAGAATAACATCCCCAGTGCAGTATTTCAGAATCTGGACATCTAGGAATATCCTAATGTTAGATTTGTGGGCTAGGACCAGGGAAGCCAGGGTTCAAATCTCACTGCTCCTCCTTGTGACCTTGGGCAAGTTACTTAACTCTCCATCTTCTCTATACCCTCTGGATGTTTTACTGCCAAACAAGCACTTTCTTGATGCCTATTCGCGCCTGAAGCAGGTTAAAATCGAGCAGAGACATCTAAGTCCACTGCACCACCCCAGGCCCCTGCCTACTTTAACGTCCCCACCCTGGAGACATTTTTAAAAGCCATTTGCAAAATAGCTCTAGGGACATCTCCATGGTTTGGAAATCCGCATACATGCTTTCGGACATCCAAATCATATCTAAGGCTTTTAAAATGACCTCAAAGTGCCTAAAACCTAAGTATAGGAAAATACATTTCTTGTACCAAAAAGCCTAATTCAGCGTGACAAGCATTTAAAAACTCTCGGCTCACCAGAGCAGTTCCATGTTGCACACACCAGGATGCCCAAATAAGCTGCCGTGGTGGTTAGGCCTCTACTAAGCGAACATCTGACTTTCATCCTTAAACCGCTGTACTTCAGAAACATTTATCATCATCTGGTTACACATACAAATGTCACAGAGATGAAATATGCCTGTTGGGAAACTGCTGAGTTAGTCTGAACAGTGTGAACCCCATCAGTCCCTCCGAGCAGTGACTATTCTGAACTGCAGTGCCTAAAGAAACAGAAGCTCCGCAAACATCAAGAAAGACAATCAGAGAGCAAGAAAATGCGGCAGAAAGATCAGAAATACTCCCAATTATTTTAGATGCTACTGGATTGATCAAAAAGAATTTCCAAGCACAGCTGGAAAAACCGCCTATAGATTAACAAGCCATGAACTCCAGGGGAAGCTGTCTTTGGCATTACACAAGTATTAAGGTGATCGCTAGCAGTAAACATCACAGACTGAGATCATACAGAGAAAGGGCTTCATTACAATGAAGTAATGTACAAAAGTCACTGAGTAAGAGAAGCAAACTCACTGCATATAAGATACCAAAGTGCGACACAAGCAGAGGAGCACTAGACCAGCAAAGAAGGTCAAAAACCGTCTTTAATCAATTTCACAATTTAAAAAACTTTAAAACTCAGGTCAGTCCTTTCCAAGAGCAGTCCGTCACAGGGTCAGTGTATATGAATTAGTTAGCAGAGCGGGACACGTTTCAGTAAAGATGCCTGCATCAGGGGTGGCTGTAAAACTCTCCGAGCACCAAACCGCTACAGAATGTATAGCTTCTTATTAGAGAAAAGCCTAGGAGTCAGAAAACTCAAACTCAAAAAAAACAAGAAAAAACTTAAAAAAACAAATCAAACAAAATATAAAGGAGAAGAAAAAGACCATGACTTGCTATTGATTAGGCTGAATGAGTTATTGCTAGGCAGATGTAATTTAGAAATGGCTTAGCGAATTTTTATTATGTAGGAAATATAGAGCCAGGACGGGAAATAATTTGTCTTCAATATGGCAGATAACTATGGTGTGCCTCAAAGCTCCCCACCTTCTTCAATTCTACTGAATATGAGCCTGATGTTCAAAGGCATTTGAATAGTTAGCACAGTTACTTACCTGTAACAGGTGATCTCTGGGAACAGCAGGAATAAGTCTTCACATATGGGTACGTCGGTACCGATGGAGCCTGCGTGGGAACGCTCCCCAGCGTCCAATCAGAAAGCCTTTGGGAGCATCCCACAGCGCCTGCGTGCTGCCTTCCCGCCTTTCCCAACTGTCTCTCCTCAGTTGAGTTTTAAGCTGAGACAGAGAGAGAGAGAGAGAGAGAGAGAGAGAGGGAAAGGAAAGATAGATAGAGAGATACAACTCCTAGGGGAGGTGGGTGGGTTGTGAAGACTTATTCCTGCTGTTCCCAGAGATCACCTGTTACAGGTAAGTAACTGTGCTATCTACAGGAACAAGCAGGAATAAGTCTTCACATATGGGGATTCCCTAGCTTTAGATGCCAGGGAGAGATCCCAGAAGTTGTGTGTCATAAGAACATAAGAACATAAGATATGCCATACTGGGTCAGACCAAGGTCCATCAAGCCCAGTATTCTGTTTCCAACAGTGGCCAATCTAGGTCATATGTACCTAGCAGTTTCCCCAAGAGACACAAGTTCCACAATGCTTGTACTGGGTCAAGCATTGATATCTTCGGTCACTTCTTAATAATGGTTTATGGACCTTTCCTCCAGGAACTTGTCCAAACCTTTTTTAAACCCAGCTACACTAACAGCCTTTACTACATCCTCCGGTAACAAATTCCAGAGTCTGATTACACGTTGAGTGAAAAAATATTTTCTTTTATTAGTCTTAAATAGTTTACCCTGTAGCTTCATTGCATGTCCCCTAGTCTTTCTATATTCTGATAACGTAAACAATCGATCTACGTTTACCCGTTCCACTCCGTTCATTAATTTATAGACTTCTATCATATCTCCCCTCAGCCGTCTCTTTTCCAGGTTAAAGAGCCCTAACCTTTTTAGCCTTTCTTCATAGGAGTATTCTTCCATCCCCTTTACCATTTTGGTGGCTCTTCTCTGAACCTTTTCTAAAATCGCTATATCCTTTTTAAGATACGGTGACCAGAATTGCACACAATATTCAAGGTCCGGGACCAGCAGCTTGAATGGGCAACTTATTGCACCTCGGAGGTGGAATAAGTTCCCCTAGTCGGTGGGAGACAGCGGGCCTGGAAAGGGCAGAGGGGGCAGAGGACATTCCCCGCAGCTCGACCCTGGCTTTAGGAGGCCAGATCAGGGGTAAGGCTGCAGGGAATCCACATTTGGAGCCAGCGGCCAGGGATTGCAGCTTTTCAATGGAGCTGCGGTGCCATGGCAACTGGACACCGTGATGCTGCGACTCCATTGAACAGCCCTGACTGAGCTATCCGGGCAAGGCCTGTACGTGCAGGCCAGACTGAATTGGGGTCCCGGCCTGAACGTACAGGCCTGGTTTCAATTCTGATCCCACGGGGCTAGACATGCCCTGCGGGATCAGAATCCCAGCTCCCTCTGTGCTTCCGGTTCTGACCAGGCGCACAGAGAGCCAAGTCATCCATGTCGGAATCAGGCCATAACCAGGCAGCAGCTGAATATTGCCGCTGCCCAATTAGCTTCTTCGCTAACCAACTGATGCAGATATTGAATGCAGATATGGCCCTGGCATTGAATATGCAGGTGTAAAGTTCAGCAGCGATGGTTAGTCACTACTGCTGAATATTGGGCCCATTAGATTTCAAAGGCAATCTGACAAGTTGTTTTACTCTCAAGCAACTTCAGAATGGCATAAATTGCCTTTTGAGATTTGAATATCAAGTAATTATTTGTCAGTTCATCATCTACTTAAAACTTTTCCTTTTCAAAAATATCATTGGGAACGGGGAATAAGAATAAAAGTTTCTGTTTTTTAGGATGTAATATTTTAATGTTATATGATATTATGTACTCTTTAAACCGCTTATGACTGGAAGAGATTTAGCGGTATATAAGTAATGTAAATTAAATTAAATTAATAAAATTACCCCCCCCCAAAAGTGACATATGTAGATCCTGATTATTTTGTTAAGCAACAGTAAAGGCACCTTCAGCATGGTGACTGCCTGGTCTGATGCATGGAAAGTTTTTAGTGAATAAACTCATTTTTACCCATGTAAAGGCAGGCTTTCGAGAGCTGTCCACCCTCACTGTGAGGGGGAATTCTCGGAGGTATGGGAAGACGGTATGGGAAGACCAGGGTATTTTTTCCCATGGACTAATCCACTGAATTAGCAAGTACAAAGTCCATCAGTACTTTCATATCCATGGAATTTGCTAGTTGCATTCTCAAAGGGAAACTCAGAATACAGTTTCTCTTTGAAAATGAGTTTACAAGTCTGCAGGCACAAGGTATCTACAAACATTACCTCCCTCGATGAAAGGGCAATGTCAATCTTCATTTAAGGAAAGCACTGGAGTCCAATGGTAGACCAGAAACTTAGAACTACTCTTCTGATGTATGAAATTCTGCACCCCTATGGACTCTTTAGGCCCCTTTGACTAACACTCAGCTTGACCTATCTGCTGCTTGGCCCATTTTATTCCTGTGGGCTGTGTGGTAGAGAGCCGAGTTAAGTGTTAGTCAAAGGGGCCCTTCGTAACCTGGAGTGGAGAAACAGCCTAATGCAATGGGCTAAGAAACAAGAAAGTCATGGTGAAATACTGTTGCCATTCTTTGTGGTCACGGGCAAGTCACTCAATCGTCCACTGCGTCAGGCACAAACTTAGATTGTAAGCTCTCTGCAACAGCAAAATACCTACTGTACCTTAATATAACTCTCCTTGAACTTCTAAGGAAGGCAAGAGCCAAATCCAATCTTCTTCGCCTATCCCTTTTGTGCAAGTCACTTTCTCTCTTTGCTTCGATTGTGCCATTAGGGATTGGATAGTAACATCCTTGTGGTTTCTTCCTTCCTTTTGGATGCTAGTACACAACTATTTATTTATTTATTGAACTGGATTTTATACCGCTTTATCATACAGTTAAAGCGGTTTACACCGAACATTAATAGAATAGAAATATGGCTTTATGTACACTTCTGACGCATCAATATCCTATAATTATGTGCATGAACAGCATAACATGGAATTCCTTCCAACCCTTTTGTTGTTTCTGTGTGTGTCTTTGACTTAGAGGAGAGAGGGGAAGGGGTGATTTGAATGGTGCAGTTCCCAAACGTTCCGTTGGTTTGGAAAGAATAATAAAGTTAAAACAAAAGTGTGATATTATATGAAATCATTAGATGCCACTGACCACATTGCACAGGACTGACTTTACTTGGGGTCCCTACCATGAACCCCATTTGCTTATTTTCTGAACCCTGCCTATAGAATTCCATTAATATTTGTGTGTGTAATAATAGTAAGATGGGATTTTAACTCATCAGTGAAAGTCAGGAATTTATTTATGCAGTAATGCCCTTTAGTAAATCTAAGCTCTAATTTAGGCTAGGAAACCTTTAACTTCTTTTCTGTTATGTCTGGGAGGGTCAAAAAGTGTCTTGCAAGCGGCAATTATAGAGTGGCACGGCAGCCTGGCCCCAGTCCTCTGCTAACCCCCAGGAGTGAAAACCTAGAATAAGGAGATCCTATGTAAATCTACACTCTCCCTCCTCCCTCATCTTGCCTTTCTTTCTGTAAATATTTGCTGTAACTGACAAGCTCCTATAATAAATTCTAAAACGATCATCTCTGTGTAATATCCAAAGGAAGGGGTCTACAGGACAAAATCACCGATTTGGGGTTTAACAGCTGCAAGGCACTCCTCTCAGAGGGATGTTTGTGAATTGTACTGTAATGCTGATTGGTACCAACGTTAGGGTGAAAGCACCACATGCTTAAATCATTAGTGGCGCTAAGGTCATGGTATTTCTAAAGTGAATGCATGTTGCACTTATCTGTAAATTTACAGCTGTTTTTTGTGTGCATTTTTCCCTTCAAAGCCATGCGTGTTGTTGAATTCCCTGCCCTATCTCCCGTCCTGGGAACGTTTCCACTCAGTGCAGGTAAGAGCACATGTGTTGTGGAACTCCCCACATCATTTACCTGAAGGGCAATTTCCAAAGAGCCCTTCTACCCAGGTAAATCAAGATAGCTTTTGAAGAAAAGTCTCCAGTCTTTCCTCTGCCACCAGCACCTCATTCAGTAAGTTGAACGGAAGGACTCATCGCACAAGGAGTTGTGAAGTTGCCAGGTGTCGTTTTCTGCTTACCACATCTGCCGTCCACACTGATTTGGCCAGTGCTGCACGAGTCCTGAGGATCTGCTAGCTTAGGCATCCTTCTTGCCATTTGATAGTCCATTCCTGATAGATGAACTTGGAGCTGCTCCCGGTTAATTGCTTTCCTCAATGCTCTAATGGTTTTGCGAAGCCTCTTTTCCGTTTTTTTCCGCGCACAGCTCAAATCACACGTTTCTAAACCCAGCCCCCCCAAAAGCAAGAAAACAAAGACAAAATCAGAAACTAGCCAACAGAGTAAAGACAAGCACATTACAATTCTAAAATGTTTTCTAATACAAACAGGAAGAGGGGTGGGGCCGTTTATATTGAGGACACCAGCAGACATAGAGAAATTAAATGGAAGGGCACATTCTGTAACGGCAGTAGATTTATGATCTGATGGGCCAGGAAAATTCCAGACAGTTCTCAAACCAATCCATGAAGTTTCAAAACAGGAGGTACTTTTATTTTGCATGACAGATGAAAAGCGAGTGACAGAGGAATGAGAATTGAGAAGCAGAAAGCTTTGATTGTCCCCAAGGGGTGTTTTGCAAACCAACCTGTCACCTCCTTAATGTTCATTTCAAGTTCAAATTCTGCAGAAATAACAATCTCTCTAGCAGATGCTTTTCTTCCTTGGGCTGCAAGGACTTTCTTGCCAGAGCTGCACGTGAGGTTTACGAAGTGGAAATGCTCGACGGCTCGATTTGATTTCTCTGTACAAAAACAAAGACCACAAGGAGCAAAAAAAGCTGGCCAACAGGACCCCCACCATGTGTCAACCACCAGACTACAGAAAAAGTCCGTTACATAGGATGCAAACTATGGATTATTCCTAGGACACAGAAGGAGTTCCAGGAAATGCCAGCCTTGGTTCAATTCATGGCAGAAATGACAGGTAAACCAGGTAGAGAGGAAGCGGAGTAAAGAACAGAAACTTTGACTTGTGATTTGAGTAAAAGTTGGTAATGGCAATATAGGACTGCAGTAAGGGTAGACAGGACAGGCCATATGGTCTTTATCTGCCATCATTTTTCTCTGTTTCTAAGTTAGCAAACTGCTTGCAAAAAATTGGGAAATTGTGCAAAGACAGTTTACAAGAATGACATTTTGTACAGATCAATATATAGCCAAATTAATGTCTAGAATCTTTTTCTGGAAGAAAATGCCCAAATTCTCATGCTTTAGAGTCTCATTTATAGTGGGAAATAAGTTGAAGGATGCTGAAATCAACTGTGAGGGTTGTGAAATGGGAGGTGTAACAAGCAATGGATAAAATAGTTATGAGTGAGGATATTGCTAAATTATCTAACTTGAATTTTAGTACTTGCAATTTGGACTCTGGCCCATTTAAAATTCTTCAGATTGCAGCTAGTGCCATACATGAACTGTTAAGTATAATCATTAGCACTACTACGGCTATTACTTATCATTTGTATAGCACCATGAGGAGTGGA
Source organism: Ichthyophis bannanicus (assembly GCA_033557465.1). Lineage (NCBI taxonomy): Eukaryota > Metazoa > Chordata > Amphibia > Gymnophiona > Ichthyophiidae > Ichthyophis > Ichthyophis bannanicus. Next base: position 56,739,638 of record CM066047.1, on the reverse strand, counting down.
GGAGTAGCCTAGTGGTTAGATCACTGGCTTGGGAACCCAGAGACCAGGGTTTGATTCCCACTAGCACTCCTTGTGGCCTTGGGCAAGTCACTTAACCCTCCATTGCTCAGAAAAATCCAAGTTATCAATGTCCCTGTTTACCAAGTTTAAGTTACAATGTAAACCACTTTGATTGAAATGATAAAGCAGTATAAAAAAACCTGTTAAATAAATTAAAATAACAGGTCATTCTGGGAGGGCCACTTGGCTGAAAACTACTTTAATATGCCCTATTTTGAAAGGAATGGTGAGGTTGTGAATGAACTAGAATACTGTCACCTAGTGTTGGATATGTAGACGACTATGAGATTCTCCATCTATTTCTATCAGCATTTCGAAGCGGGCACAGAACTGAAACAGTGCTAGTATAGATGTTATGTGCTATTTGTAGATGGCAGATGTAGGGGTGGACTCACTGATAATTCTGATGGATATGTCAGCAGCTTTTCATACACTAGATCATGATCTACTACTAGGGCATATTTACAACAGAGAACCTTTCACGTGGGAAGGAGAAAAACATCATAAGAAAATTAAGCAAGCTATGAAGTCCTACAGGGATCAATACTCCTTCCATTGTTATTTAACATTTATCTGGCTTCACTGTTTTCTGTGATCAATATATTTGGAATTATTGGTCATGTATAAGCAGATGATGTGCAGCTATTGGCAGAGGTACGCAGTTGGTATGTTCAGGTGGTTGAAAAACGCATGTTTGAGTGCAGCGGCAGAATGGTTAGAGAACCAGAGGCTGAAACGGAAGATGTTGAAAAAACTGGTTCACAATTTTTTAAAAGCAGTCTGCTTCAGAGACAAAATCTGTCGATTCTTATGGATTTTGGATGCGCTGAATTAAAAAATGACAATTAAAACTGCTGATTGGCTACTGCTTCCAAGATATCTACAAGTTAAGCTTTCCTATTTTATGCGTATATATATCATCTCGAAAGTAAAGTTTTAATCATAAATTATTATAAACCTAGGGCTTTTCATGTGTTTATGTTTGCCATATACATGACCTTGATAAAATTTCACCTATTGTCTTTGTTTACAAGTTTAAAAATCAGTCAAAGGGTAATTTAAATACAATTTATTAAAAAAGTATGAACCACAAAGCAAGAAACGACTATGTACTCAGTGTCTACTCAGCGTTTATTGACTTGTCTCTTGTATTCTGTAAGTGGAGTATCTCTTGTCAATATCCAACAATAGTCTGCAAACATTGACAGGCTCCATTTGCCTTGATATCTTGTCTCCATTGCTGCAATTTCCTGATGAAATCTCATGCCATGCTCATTGCACACTGCTCCGCAGTTCGGTGGAAAAAACTCAAGATGAGAGTGCAACAAATGTATCTTTAGTAACATGTTCCAGCCAAGATTTTTGTATGCACTGAAGAGCTTTTCCACCAACTCCCTGTAGTTGTCTGCCTTGTCGTTTCCAAGAAAGTGTGGTTACTCACCTGTAACAGGTGATCTCCGGAAACAGTAGGAATCAGTCTTCACAAATGGGTGACATCCTCGGATGGAGCCTGAGCAGGATTGCTCCCCAGCACCCAATAGGAAAGTCTTTGGGAGCATCCCACCACGCCAGCGTGCTGCCTTCCTGCCTTCCCAGTCTTTCTCCTCAGTTTCTAATTTTCCACAGAGCCATTCAGACATCTTGTTAAACTATTTTCTCTGTGCCCTTTGAGGTACACCGGGCTTCATTTTTTGCCTTCCCACCGGCTCCAGTGCCATCGCTCAATGCTAGTCCATTTTTCTTTTCCTTTTCTTTTTCTTTTTTTGTCCTTTTGTCGCGACGGCCTAGGACGCCATTGCCTTTTTTGACCTGGCAATGGCTGTGCTCCCGAATATAGAGAAACAAGCCAGTGTTTTAAAAAGTGTTCAAAGTGTCAGAACACTATTTCAGCCACCGATAAGCATGACTGGTGCTTGAAGTGCTTAGGTCCTGACCATGAGCCGGCCACTTGTCCCTTGTGTCAACAGTTTACTAAAAGGGGATTAAAAAACCATGAAAAACAACGTGGGTCTCTGTTTCTGTCAGACTCGGCTGCTTCAGCTCACTTGTCAGTGTTCTCCCTATTCTTATAGGCATCGACTTCTTCACGTGGTTCCCACTCTATCTTGAAGTCAAAGCACCTGAGTAAGTACAGCTGTTGCAGGGAAGACTTCAACACCGTTGACATCAAGACCCAATGTCGATTTCAGAGACCAACTGGGATTGCAGCATTGGGACTCTCTCAGAGGTGAATCTGACTCTGATCGGCCAGCCAAACAGCCCCGGGGGTAGGACACATCCTCCAAAGCACAAGAGGGGCTCCGGGATGCTCCCGAGGCATTGACCTCCGAGGAACTACCAGTTCTGTGTTAAGAAAATAAGAACATAAGATATGCCATGCTGGGTCAAACCAAGATCCATCAAGTCCAGTATCCTGTTTCCAGCGGTGGCTAATGTAGGTCACAAGTACCTAACAGTTTCCCCAGAAGACACAGGTTCCAATGCTTATACTGGGGCAAGCAGTGGATTTCCTGGGTCCCATTTAATAATGGTTTATGGACCTTTCCTCCAGGAACTTGTCCAAACCTTTTTTTAAACCCGGCTACACTAACAACAACTGTTGATGTTCTTACCCTGATTATCCTAGTTCCTATCCCTGTTCATATGTGAATACATTGTAGTTAGCCTGCAATGTATATGTTTGGTTTTGATGTACACCGCACTGATGCTAATAGCGCGGTATAGAAGAAATATTAAATAAATAAATACTACATCTTCCGGTAACAATTCCAGAGTTTGATTACGAGTTGAGTGAAAAACTATTTTCTCTTATTAGTCTTATATGGGTTACACTGTAGCTTCATTGCATATCCCCTAGTCTTTCTACATTTTGATAGCGTAAACAATCAATCTACGTTTACCCATTCCACTCCATTCATTAATTTATAGACCTCTATCTTATCTCCCCTCAGCTGTCTCTTTTCCAGGTTGAAGAGCCCTAAACCTTTTAGCCTCTCATGAGACGGTGGCTCATAGCCCCTTACAACAGTCTACCCAGACTTTGTCCATCTCCCTTGATCAGTGTATACTGGCTCTAGAGCCAGAGTGTAGCAGTGATCCTAGCAGCATCAGTGTCAGGGCCTTGAGGCCCTCTGGATCCCAGGTCTCATGCTAAGTCTGGATGTTGGTACCTTAAGACCTTCGACTTCATCCATACTGGATTTGGAACCGCTACCATCGAGGCCAATGCCGATGCCTTGTTTGGAACTGGTTGATACCCGAATTGGTCAAGCAGACTGGGTGTCAGCACAACTTGGTTCCAATACCTTGGAGCATCGATACCGAGACCATCATCTGGAGTTGGCGCCGGACACTACTTTGAGTTTTTGCCTGATTCTGACTCCGATTCCTCAGAATCGGATGTCAAGTCCCTCGGTTCTCAAGGCCTCATTGATATTCCTTCTGACCCTTCACCACCACATGAATGGCGCCAATCCCCACCAGAGAATATGTCCTTCCAGGACTTTATCAGGGACAAGGTGTGGGCTCTCTCGATTACAGTTGCCTCCAAGAAGGAACAGAGGACTGAAGAGCTGGAAATACTCCAGAATCCCTCGATGCCTAAGGATGCTGCCACACTCCTGGTGCATCACATTCTACAGAACTTCATACTACGCATGTGGGAGGCTCCTCTGACTGTGGCCTCAGTTACTAAGAGACTTGACACAATGTATACGGTTTCTGATTGCCCGAGCTTCCAGAACACTCATCTTCCTCACCATTCTATGGTGGTAGAATCAGAAATGCACCCATATTAAAAGTTCCAAGAATCATTCTTCAGTTCCTCCAGGTAGAAAATCACAAACTCTGGATGTCTTAGGATGTCGATGTTTCCAGTCAAAGATGCTGTACATGGGAATGTTCCTAAAGGATATCACTAAAGAGGAATTGTCTCTTCTCCTACCAGCTGACAAGCAGGCTGCTTACCAGGCCCTAATCAAGCATAATACAAATACTTCCATGTTTCTCACCAGAGCTGCTTTTGACTGCTTTGAATCCACTAGCAGAGCTGCAGCGGTATGTATTGGGGCCAGGAGGATGGCCTGGTTACAGACTTCTGACCTTGTGTAGTGGATCCAGGATAAATTGGCTAACATCCCCTATATGGGTGAGAATCTCTTTGGGAAAGGCTGGAGTTAGAAGGCAGGTGAGATTGAAACAGATGATCTCACTCTCAAATGCCTCTCTAGAAAGACAGCTGACCCCTTTAGAAAGAAGGTCCCCACCAAAAAGTCCTTCTACCCTAAAAAGAAGAGATACTATCCATCTTATCTGCCTTATCCACATTATCAGCTGCAGCAGCCTCAACAAAAGCAGCAAGGCCCACGGCAGCCCAAGAGGCCTAAGGCTCCCAAACTGCAACCAGCTCCACAGGCCCAGCCTGCAGCTGTTTTTTTATTCCTTCCTGGAGAACTTAGCCATACTTCCCCTGAAGGATCCCCATCCTTCTCACATTGCAGGCCACTTGGTCCACTTTGCTCACAGGTGGCCTCTCATAACAACAGAGAATTTGACCTTGAACGTGGTCCTCAAAGGATATCAGCTTCACTTTGAAAGCCTATCCCCGACCTTTTTCACAGGGGAGTTTCCCATGGAACCCCTTCACTGCACCCTGCTACAGCAGGAAGTAGTTTCTCTGCTGTCGCAGGGTGCCATAGAAAGAGTTCTTTCTGCACAGGAAGGGTTGGGTTTTTACTCCCATTACTTCCTCATTCCCAAAAATACAGGAGGATTCAGACCCATCCTAGATTTCCGAGCCCTCAACAAGTTCCTGGTTCGAGAAAAATTCAAGATGGTCTCCCTATGAACTCTACGTTGCCAGCGATACAGACAAGCAGAGTAAGCTTCATTGGCAAGTGCTATTGCTGAATGGAAGGAACACCTTAGATTCTCAGAAATATGGGGAAATTTCCCCTGGGAAAATATGGAGCTTTTGTTTCCACTGCAGCAAGATGAGGATGAAGCAGGTAAATACGGAACTCAACTTACCCATGGAAATAAAAGTAGTCCAAACCATAAGGTGATGCATTTTTTGCTAGACTATCTTATTACATTTCATGACCACCTTTCAAGACCTATACTCCCATAGCAGAAATTCACCAACCCTGTGCTTCTGCTTCAGCGACATTGAATTTCCAAGGCAAAGAGCATCCAAAGCACTGTCCAGTTACAGAAAGCACACAGGCCCTGTGCTGGCTTCTTACACATGGCTTTTATTTTCACAAAGTGGAAACAATACATTAATTGGCATCCATATTTATGAGCTGCAACACCACCTTCCCCTACCCATCTTTTCTTTCAATCTGAGGTCCCTTTAAAGGAAAATGACACCAAAATGCCTGGTACCGTAGAATGTGTACAAATACCCGCAAGAGCACAGACCAAAATGGTAAAGTGCTTTCATGTGTAACCTATGCAGTCACCGATTGCGGGACTCCAGGACTGAATGATTTTACCCTTACAGAGAATTCAGGCATCCTTTACTCTGGGAATTCCAACAATATGCAAACTGCACCTTCAGTAACACAACCAGATCCAGAAAAATGATGATACACAAAAACTTCTAATGCAAAGTGTTTAAACTAACTACAGGTCCTGCCCAAGGGTTTCTGCCACCCTAGGCAGACCCTTCATGCCACCCTCTCAAAGATTTCGATTCTGCCCAGCCCATCATGCCATCGTCCCCCTACCCCCCGTTCCCCCACATCCATCTTCTCACCTGGGGGAGGGGGCAGCACGGTGATGCCTCCACTGCATCAGGCTTTAAAGTGCCCACACTAGAGTGCTCATGGCCTGCCATTCCTGCCCCCCTCTGATGCAACTTCCTGTTGGAGGTGGCAGGATCGGCAAGACGTTGTGTCAAAGGAGGACAGGAGTGGCAGGCCATGCGTGTGCTGGCACAGACGCTTTGAAGCTTGACGCATCAGAGGTATCACCATGCTGCCCCCCCCTAAAGGTGAGAAGATGGATGCCGGGAAGGGAGGCGGCATGGCAGGCTTGGCGGTGATGAACTGCCATTTCACTGGGAGAAGGGGGCTGATGCTGCCCACCGGGGCCTGCTGCCATAGGTGACTGCCCAGTGAACTGGCCAGCCCATAACTATCTAGTTATATAAAAGACCTCCACCATCATTAGCCAAATCTGTTTTTATAATTCCATTGCCAGTCAAATCTACATTATTAAGATCTGAATTTTATGTTCATTTCTGAGAAGAAATTAATCTTTGTCTTAAAGTGATAGTTTCCTATTGCTCCTTTGGCACTAGAAACTTTCCTGTCCAGTTATTTATAGTTATGACTCCTCACCTCCCCATCTATCATGACAATAGTCTATCTAAGCATTGCTGTTGCACAGTGGTGAGACTCTTTCCCCCCAGGCCCATCAAGTCCCCTCTACAGAATCCTCAGCCCTAGCCAGCTTGAGAAGCAGAAGCCAAGATCAGGCATCAACCCCATATCTCCGGAATGTCAACATACAGCACTATCATTGATCCTAAGAAGCAATTCATCTACAAAGATTTGATAGCCTCTGCTACATTACCACTCCTGCCCTTCATAAATCAAATTAAATATAGGTGTTTCCCATCATAATCCTCAGGACAGCCACATATGAATCCACTATGAGGGGTTGTGAAACATTTTTCCAACAAAATTATTAGTCTTTGACGTCTGTTAGAAACAAATAAGAAGATTTTACTCGATTCCAGTAATTTGTTGATCTGAGAGAGATGAATGTGCCCTTGCAGGCTGGGGTGTTCGGGATGGCACTCCTAGCAGGTCAGTATGAGTGAGAAAGAACAATTTAAAGCCATATTACAACACTGGCTTTTAAATATGTCATGCTCTTAAATTAGCACTATTGTTATTTAAGTAGCAAACATATTATACAAAAGGAATTTTTCCATCTCAGTTAAAAATGTGTAGCATTTTGGCCTTTCTTGGGTAAACGCAAATCTCAAAAATTACAGTACTGTAGTTATAGGCCACTTGCCAGCGTTCATTATTGATTGAGAAGGCTGCGGCAGAACAACTTTTAGACTTTTTGGAAGAGGGAGGTTATTTTGATCCCTTTCACTCAGGATTCCATAAGGGTTATGGTACCAAAATAACATTAACAGCTTTACTGAATAATCCATATATCGAAGTGGACAGGAGAAATGATAATGGGGTAATGTTACTAGGTCTTTCTTCGGCTGTCAGCGTTAAGAACTGGAGGATTAATGATTTCTTTGTTTTGACTGGTACTTGGAAAATCTACAGCACTATGAGACAACGGATGGTCATACATTTAATCTCCTTCCCGTCACTTGCGGAGTTCCTCAGGGATCAATTATTCCTCTACTTCTGTTCAGCTAATATTTTCTTTCTCTGGGGAGAAGTATTACATCTTCTCAGCATAAATCATTTGCTTTGTGCTGATGATTTTCAACTTTACCTCCCCTTAGAAGAAAATCATGACTGTGTCAAAGAATTGGCAAGTTGCATTATGGAAGTGAATAACTGGTTTTCAGAAAACATCAAAATTAAAAACATCAAAGGCTGAGGTGTTCAAGTTTGAATGTGGCCGGTACATGGATGGTGGATGACCTTGGAGTAGCAGGTGCCGTAGGATTACTGCATGGACGCAGGGCCTGGCAATCTACTTCTGGTTGCACCTTGCCAAGAAATCCCTGGGAATGGGTCACTCAAGGGCACACAACAAGAACGGATGCAAAATTGAGGCAGTTGTTGATAGAAGAGTGGTTAATTTTACCTGTAAATCCCAGGTTAAGCATCTAGATATGTTTGCGGCTGATGGTTTATCCACAGTGCTTCAGATCAAAACATTTAAGACAAGTTTATGTTATCTTATTCAGGCAACAGAGTCTTTTCTGACATGGGATCAGGCAAGTGCTGTAGCCCAGGCTTTAATTTTATCATGATTGTACATCCTAAAAAGTGCATTTCCTGCTTACAGTTTATTGGGAATGATGCAGCGGCTTGGCTAGTTAGTGACACCAGATACAGAGAACAGATGATGCCTATTTTAAAATGATTATGCTGACAGCCGCCTAGGTCTGGGGCCAAAGACAAAAGATATTTTCCATCTTCCAGAATCTAAATCCAAATTCCCTCCCTCCAGGATTTCTACTTGTACTTTTTGCACCTTTTCTCCAACGCACCTTCCTGCCAAAATTCAGATTTCAAAATGATGGCCGAAACATCAGTTCCACTTACCATGATGCGGCTTGACCCAAAAAATGGCAAAGATCATTTTGTAAGCCGTATACATTAGAGGCTACCTTCAATCTTAAACTTTAGGATGTGTGTCGTGATCCTCTCAAGCAGCTTTTTCTATGGTCCCTTCTTTAAAAAGGATTCACTTTAAGGACAAACAAGACTGAGCATTTAGTTGTATTCGGGATCATATCAAACTAGAAATGCACCCTCTGCAACTCACAAACCTGGAGCCCCTTCTCCACCCAACCGTATGCAAAAATTCAGTCTTGTTGGGTTTTCTGGAAGCCCATTGATGACATTGGTGTCCCCTTCCGTACTTGCACCCTATTCGACCGCACCACTCTCACAGCCCTTTGTACGGCTCTAGCTGTTTTGGTCCAAAATTGTGGAATGTGCCATAAAAGAATGTCAGGACTATTTGTCCTTTTGGAAAATGATGAAAAATGTTTTGATTAGTTCTGAGTTTTATGGAATAGATTTGTTTTTTATTTAGCTGCCATTTATTTTATTAGTTGGTCTTATATATTCAGTCTTTGATTTTATTGAGATAAGTTTATTGTTTATAATTTTATTATTTTCTGCTATCTTATTTTACTTTTATGTTATTTTAGTGCATTCAGATTGTTTTATTATAGCTGTATGCTTATTGTTTTTATGATTTTGTGCTTACAGTTTGTTTTACTGGTGACTTGTACGTGTTTGTGATATTATATCTATGTTGTTATTCACTTAGGTTGTCATTCTGAAACACGGGTTGTGGGGCTGCACGTCCAGGCGGGACGTGCAGCACTGCAAACTGCCTGGACCCTATTCTCCTCCTGCCCTCCCAACACGTCGTGTTCTTTAAGACGGGGAAAGCCAGTGGAGGGTAGGAGGGGGTGGGGTCTGGGCGGAGAGGGCGAGCCAGCCCGGCTGCACGTACAGAGCCAATTCAAGTCACGGCTCTGTATGTACCACCGGTCCCATAGGGATGCACTACTTATAGCACCTCAGAGGTGTTATAAGCAGCAAAAACCTGGAGATTGGCCCCAGGGAAACCCCCTCCCTGAGGCCAGGGCAGGGTGCGGGGGAGTTGCTGCCGCCCGATCCAGACCACAGCAGGCCAGCTGTGGGTCGGGTGGTGGGAAAACGAGGAGCCGAAGCCATGAATGATTTGGTTCCCACGGAGCAGAATCGGGTCCTAACAGCCCCGTCTTCCTCGGGGACGTCCAGATGGCCGGATGTAAATTTAAAAGACACGGTTTTTTAAAATCACACTGATTCAGATAAAGCCTGAACACAGTACCATCAAGGTGTGAGTCAGTTTGCAGCAGCAGCAGCCAAAAAGCAAAGAGAATGTTAAGAATTATTAGGAAAGGAATAGAAAATAAAAGAATATCTGGATAAGTTCCGCTGACTAGGGATATTAAGCAACCCTAGACAGATTGTGCTGCTGAATATTCAGACAGACAGCCTCGGCACTGTTGAGATAGCACTAGGGTGGTCCATGGATAGAGTGGACGTAGAGTCGGGAATTATCCAATGTGTAGCCCGATTCAGAAAGGGGCACGTCCGGACGGCCCCTTGCAGGATGGGCCCATTTGGACCCAGTTCTGAAACGCAGGAGCAAAATGTTCCCATGGCTGTCAGAATTGGGCCCGAGGATGGCCCAGCGTGCCCCTCCCGCAGCCGTGGGGACGTCCTCCCCACGGCTACATCTGTCCGCAGCCTCGGACCCCCAAGTCCCTGCTGCCTCATCTCAATGGAGGCCGCTGGGGCCCAGATCGGGCAGTGGGGACTCACCCTCCGTGTCCCGTTACTCCTGTGGGGAGAGCTCCTGGGCTCGGGGGGGCACCCCACTCTTATTCCACCTCAGAAGTGGTATAAGCAGGACATCCCTCAGTGACCCCTGGACATACAGGGCCTTGAGCGGAATCGGCCCTGTACGTCCGGGGATCGGTCCTGCCCACGTCCCTCCCACTCTCTGCCCCGTCACACCCCCATCCCCCGCAGCATGCAAAGCAGCTCTGTGCGTGCAGTGGGAGGTGGAGGAAGAATACCGGCAAGGTGGACAGCGGGGCTGCACGTCCTGGTGGGATGTGCAGCCCCCCTATTTGCCTCATAGATCGGGCCCATAGTGGCTATAATCAGCACCGCAATACAGATAGCTAGCTGGATAACTTAGGACAGGAACAAGTTATCCTAATGTCTATACAAGTATCCTATTCGTATATCAGCACTGAATATTGCCGCTCACAGATAATGCCATCGTTGGCTGCATTAATCAGATCTACAGCGCCGTCCACAATCCAATAATGGTACTGAATATCTGATTTATTTTTAGTCATTGTGGCTGGTGTTTCAGCTCAGTATTGACCTGATAATCTTAGAGTGGGAAGACAGAGTTAAGAAACCAGCAGATAAGTATTCTAGATACTGTAGACTGCACTGTTAAATAATATCATGCATATGATGTTATTCTCAGCTTACTTGTCACAATGCTCAGGTTTAATGCCACTGAATGAATCTGCTGAGATAAGAGTACTCCTTCCTACCTGCCATTATTTCATGCAGCTCCTCTTTAACCTTCACAGAGCTCTTGAAGTTGCATTTCCCATCATTAAACCGGAAGGTTCCATTGGACTTAATAGTCAAAATATCTTAACAAAGAAAACAAGTGCATTAGTTTCTGAGTCAGAAGGATGAAACTACCAAGGAATACCAAGAAGGGCTAGTGCAAGGGTACTAGGCACCATAGGTGAAACTTCAGCCTTGTGCCCCAAGCTATTAGCCTTTAGACCAGGGGTTCGCAAGCCAGTCCCTTGGGACAGACCATGCCAGTCGGGTTTTCAGGATAACCACAATGAATATGCATGAGAGACATCTGCATATAATGGAGGCAGTGTATGCAAATCTCTCTCATGCATATTCATTGTGGTTATCCTGAAAACCTGACTGGCTAGGTGTGTCCTCAGGACTGGGTTGAGAATCACTGCTTTAGACCCATAGCACCCTCTCCCCAAGATTTTTATTATTAAACTCAGTTGTAATCATCTCAACACCATCCCTCCCAGAATAATACAATAAAAATGCATATTTAGACATCACACTTTTAAATATTTAAACTTTATTGCCTTGATTGTGGTCTCCATCAAGGGTCTGTGTTCTCTTCCCTACTTTTTAATTTGTATATTTATCCATTGACAGCTATTTTTCATTCTTTGTTTGAGGACGATATTCAGCTGGGAAATGCAATAGATGAAGATCAGGGATCCACACTGCCAAAGCTTCATGCCTGCCTACAGACCACTACAACTTGGTTGCAGGCTTCTAAGTAAAAATTACATACTAAAAAATATGAATATCTCTGGATATATCATCATAATAGACCTCAGGCCTATCTACCAGATATTGGAGGGACCCTACTGATCAAGTAAGGAAAGTAAAGGAAAGTAAGAAATTTAGAAATTACTTTAGATGGTCTTTTCATGATCGGATTTCTTCAGTGGTTTGGGTTTCTTTTGACCAGTTTATGTTTACTTCGGCAGTTGCGGCCTCTGTTGGAGCAGAAAGATCTTGCTACTTTGGTAAATTTGTTTGCAATAACTTGACTTACTTTATCGATTATAGCAACGCTTTTGACTGTGTAAACCATGAGAAACTCTGGGCCACATTAAGAAGCATGGGTATACCAGAACACTTGATCGTACTCTTGCACAATCTGTACATTGATCAAGAAGCAACAGTTCGAATGGAACAAGGAGAAACAGAATGGTTTAAAATAAGCAAAGGTGTAAGACAAGGCTGCATACTTTCCCCCTACCTGTTTAATTTATATGCAGAACAAATCATCAGAGAAGCAGGATTGTATGAAGACAACAGAGGTGTGAAGATTGGTGGAAGACTCATCAACAACCTTCGCTATGCTGATGATACCACATTACTGGCTGAAAGTGAAGATGATCTGAAACATTTGCTTCTCACAATCAAAGAACATAGTCTCAAAATGGGCCTGCACCTTAATGTAAAGAAGACAAAGATCATGACAACTGGTATAATCAACAGGTTCATCGTTGAAGGAGAAGAAATTGAAATCGTGAACAACTTTAACCTACTTGGATCAACTATCAATAAAGAAGCAACAAGCAGTCAAGAAATCAGACGACACATTGCTCTTAGCAGAATGGCTATGAAAGACCTAGATAAGATTCTCAAGAGCAGAGATATATCTCTCCATACAAAGATTTGACTTGTTCAAGCCATGGTATTTTCAATAACATCATATGGATGTGAAAGCTGGACAGTGAAAAAGATAGACAGGAAGAAAATTGATGCCTTTGAATTATGGTGCTGGCGGCGAATACTGTGTATACCATGGACTGCCCGAAGAACAAACCAGTCGGTACTAGAGGAGATCAAACCTAAGCTTTCTTTAGAAGCTCAGATGACAAGACTTTGACTTTCATTGGACACATCATGCGAAGAGAGAGATCATTAGAGAAAGACATCATGCTTGGCAAGATAGAAGGTCAACGCAAAAGAGGAAGGCCAGCAATGAGATGGATCGATACAATAACAGCAGCTATGGGTACCAGTCTGTCAACAATGAGCCGCCTGACTGAAGACCAAACACAATTTAGGATAGCTATCCAGAGGGTCACCATGAGTCGACTCCGACTCGACTGCACTTAACAACAACAACAACAACAACATGTTGGACTCTGTCAGACGGCTGCCTGGGTGAGAATGTTCACAGTCTTGGCAAGTGCATATATCAATATGATTGGCAAGGGATTGTGGGAAATGCAGTTCATTCACACCAGACACAGCTGCTCACAATAATTAGTTGTGCTTGAGGGTAAAGCCAATAAGATATTTATTTATGGGGTTATTTCTCCCAACACAGATATGCTTGGTAGCACATAAAACAGGACACTTGCTTTCAGTGTTAAACTTAGAAAAACAAAATCAGGAAAACAACATTTGAACTTGTCAGGCAATCAAAGCAAAAGAATAAAGACCTGGTTGGTAACAAACTGGTCTTTTCTGTAGGCTTTTGCTAATATTTTCTTAGCAGTGTATCAAACAACAAACAAAATCCACAAACAAAGGAAAAACTGTTCTTTTCAGGTTAACTTCTTATATCTTCCCACATAGATTCAGAAGTGTTTCCCTCAGAGCTCACAAGCAATTAGGTAAGGCTCAATTGCTAGCAGTTACCCAGCTGAAACCCCTTAGCTGGCTTGCTTTCTACTGCGTGGCTAAAAATCATACTCAGGAGCTTTTCTGAGCAGATTAAAGAACAAGTTTGTATTTCTTTGTGATGGTTGCTGTACTTTGTAACAGAAAATTACCAAAGGAGTTTAGACAGAGAGCAGTCCATGTAAACACATTCTTCATCTGCAATCTCTCCCCCTTCTTTAACAATCATGGGTTCAATATCATGGATTGGCACAGATGAATTTCTCAATGGAGCACTTTCAGGAGAATACTTGTTTCCCTGCTGTCTTTCAAGGTTATAGCTAGGGCATAGATCAGTGTTCATACCTGAGCTTCCATTGCTGTTAGAGTTCCTCTCTATATAGCCTGGCCAGTATGTAGTCCAGTTCTTATGTCCAGCCTTCCAATCCAGATCCCTGGACACTGGATCTCTCTTCACATACCTTCTGGCACGGGTCTTAGGGTCCCTTCCAAGTGCAACCGTCTCCCTCACAGGTACCGTCTGGAGATCCCTAGCTCTGCAGCACCATTCCTCTGGCTTTCCCCAGTCCAATTGTGTATGCTGGCCCTTGGAATGCCTCCCAGTATACGTACTGCTCCGGACTCTTCTAGACCTCTCAAAGGCTTTTCTCTTCTTTCTTCCAAAGGGTTTCTTGCCCTTTCTGTCCGTCCGCTCTGGCTTCTGCTTCTGATGATCCTCCAGATGATGAAGCTGTCCAAGATCATGAAGATGATTCTCTGTAGAATAAACTCTACCTTTATTCTGCTTGGATGAGTGCTTCACCCTAACACAGTGCAGCTGTGCTGAATCAGGCCCTGCCCTTTGAGATGAGTGCTTAGGGATTACCTCATAGCCCTCCTGATTGAACACACGTTTCCCCACTTCAGCTCCTCTAATGGCTGTTGGAAACCTGGTGCATTCTGGGACTGGTAGTCTTTTATGGGAAAATTCTGTTTTCTTATTTCTACCAGAACTGACAGTTTGCTTGTTCAGAGTCACTTCACCTTTCCTATAGCTCCTTCCTGAGCTATGATAAGCTTCCTTATCACAACTCCCAAAGTACCAGTTAAAATGGTTGCAGCTCGTACAAAACAAAGCAGCATGGTTACTAACTTATAAGACGGCTTGGGATCTTGTCACTCCTATTCTCGTTGCCCTTCACTGGCTATCTGTGGAGGCTTGTATTCATAAGAACATATGATATGCCATATTGGATCAAACCTGAAGCAGGGTCTTTAACCCTTTCCAGGCCGAGACCAAAACTCTCGGGATCCAAAATTCTGACTAAATATTCCTATCAAATGGTATATAATACATGACCATAGCAGAAGGAAAATCACTATTAGAACAAATTGAATAAGACGGGTACAATTTTCCTGAAATATGCAAAAATTAACCCGGCTGCAGAATGTGGATTAAAAATTTAAAGTAGGCCTTCAACGGGTTAAGTGAATGACCCAAAATGCAGGACTGTGTTGTTGACCACTTTTGTTGGATTTTGCTTCGCCGATATTCTGCAGTTAAGTACTGAACATTTAAAAGTTTTTGGCTTCCAAGTCTGTTTAGCCACTATTGTTTTACTGCAAAGTGTTGATTAAAATGGACATGTTTCCCTACCAAGGTTTCAATAATTTGCTTTGGTAAGGAAATGGATGTCCGACATTGAATTTACACTGTGTGTGCTTAGGAAGGTTTTCTGTTTGGAACCCACCGTTTCTTTGACTCATGATATTTCAGGGCTGGTGGAGGTTTTGATGCCTGGGGGTTTTCTATTTTTTGTGTAGGACATGATTATTGGCAACATTATAAACAATTCATATCAGTTTGAACAGAAGAACCACATTCCCATTGTGGATAACTCTGTACTCCTTCCTTTTCCTCGGCTCGCAATCTTGGGGTTGTCTTTGACTTTCTCCACACACATCCATCTGATAGCTAAGACCTGCCATATCTTTCTCTATAACATCAGCAAAATCCGCCCTTTCCTTTCTGAACGCACTACTAAGATGCTTATCCACTCCTTAATCACCTCCCGTCATGACTACTGTAACCTACTCCTTGCTGGTCTCCCTTTGAATCATCTTTCTCCCCTTCAATCTGTTCAATACTCTGCTGCACGGCTAATCTTCTGCCAGCCTCGTCATGCCCATATTACTCCTCTTCTCAAGTCACTTCATTGGCTCCCTATCTGTTTCCACATCCAGTTCAAACTTCTCCTGCTGACCTGTAAATGCATTCACTCCGCGGCTCCTCAGTACCTTTCTTCTATCTCGCCTTACAACCCCCCTCGGGAACTTCGCTCTTTTAGCAAACTGCTTCTATCTGTGCCTTTCTCTTCTGTTGCTAACTCCAGACTTCACTCCTTTCACCTTGTTGCACCTTACGCCTGGAACAAACTACCTGTGTCTGTACGCCAGGCACCTTCTCTGACCCTCTTCAAATCCAGGCTGAAAGCTCACCTCTTCACTGCTTCTTTTGGATCTCGACTCAACTGATCTCCTTTTTCTTTTCCTTTTCCCCTTGTTTTATCCCTCCCTACACCTTCTGTGTTGTCTGTCTTGACTAGATTGTAAGCTCTGATGAGCAGGGACTGTCTCTTACATGTCTGTGCAGCGCTGCGTATGACTTGTAACGCTATACAAATGCTCAACAGTAGTAGTAATAGTAAATTTAGATACACCTGTGATCAACTGTCAGTACTCACATGACTTGAATCAACCAATGAATTATGGCTCTAATGTTTAAAATGGCCACATTCACTCCCTGTTCCATTTTCACAATGATGAAGACAAGAGAACTGCCTGAGACCGTCAGAAAAGCCATTATCACCAAAATATCAAACTTCAAAGACCTTGAGATTCCTATGTCTACAGTTCACGTTATTAAAAGATTTTCTGCTCATGGAACTCTCAAGAACCTCCTAGAACATGGTGGAAAGAGGAAAATTAACCCAAGAAGTTTTAAAGATTAGTGTGAACTGTTGGAAAAACACCATGTACAACATCCAAAGAGCTTAAGGCTGACCTGAAGCAATCTGGAGTGGTGGTTTCAACTCGCACATACGCTGCGCACTAAACAAAGAAGGACTTCATGGGCAAAGGCCAAGGAGGGACCCAACTGCTCAAAGGCAGACATAAAAAGGCACACCTGATCTTTACCTAAACCCACCTTGAGAAACCACAATCCTTCTGGGAAAATGTTCTGTGGATAGATGAAACCAAACTAGAGCTCTTTGGCAAAGCAGACCAGTGATACATTTACAGGTTTAGAAATGAAGCTTATAAGGAAAAAAATCACCCTTCCTACAGTTAAATATGGTGGAGGTTCCCTAATGTTGTGGGGCTGTTTTGCTACCTGAGGAACTGGAGGCCTGGAACATATTAAAGGAATCATGAAATTAGAGGACTACCAAGGTATTTTGGGGCAAAATGTGCTACATAGTGTCAGAAAGCTAGGTCTGGGTCAAAGGTCATGGGTCTTTCAGCAGTATAGTGACCCAAAACATACATCGAAAAGTACAAAAGAATGGTTAAAAAGGAAAAAATGGACTGTATTAAACTGGCCAGCAATGAGTCCTGATCTCAATCCAATTGAGAACGTTATGAAAGTGCTGAAATCTGCCACTGGTAAAAAGAATCCTGGAAACATTCATGAGCTGGAACAAATTGCAGCTGAAGAGTGGGAGAAACTACCAGCAGACAGATGTATGAAACTTATAGATGGCTACAAGAAATGTTTGGAGGCTGTCATCACTGCCAAGGGTTATGCAACCAAATATTAGTGAAAGGTGCCATTAATCCTGTCCAGGCCATGCACAGACATCTTTTTTTTGTTTTATACCTTTGAACATACTATTAAAATATTATGACATACAGTTGGAATATTTCCAATTATTTCTCAAGACATTGTACACAACGTACCTAAAATGCAAAGGTGCCAATAATGTTGACCATAACTGTATGCACAGTTCAAGGCGGTATATGCTTGTAAAGTAGGCGCACTCAAGAGAGGAGTTTGGCTGAAGCGTGAATGGAGTCGCACTTTCAGCTCACATTTTATAAGATATGCACACCCCCGTGTAATTTATGCTTTAACATTTATACTTGCTCTCCAGCAGGTGTACTGTCTGTGTCTCCAATCTAAGCACTATTTCTGCAAGATTTGTGCTTATGTTTTATAAAGACAAATAGACACCTATGTGTCTTTATATAATATGCTAAAACCAAGCAACTGTCTGCCCCATTAACTTAAGTGCCCTGTTATAAAGTTAGCCCCTATACCCACAACCCCCCAAAACACTATTCCTATTATAAAAGCGAAGTTTCATTATGGAGTTCTTATTACACTCAAACACAAATGAAACTAGAAGCTCAGAATGGTTGGTTTCTTTCATCTCCAGAGCCTCCAGCAACACAGTAATGTCTATTCTATCTGCTGAAACCTGTGAAAGTGCCACAGACAGTCCAGTCTCTCCCTCCTCTTAAAACTACTATTATTACTGAACATAGCACTACAAGACAAGTGGAACATGCACTTCAACCTCTATGCAGATGACATGTTCTATATGCTTTTCAACACTAACAACCCAGACTTCTCAATTATAGTGGATGTCTTCAATGTTGTGACAAACTTCCTTGCCAGTATAAACCTCACAGTAAACAAAAGTAAAGCTGAAGCTCTACTCATATTCAGAGATCAGGACTTCAAGCCACCAAAAAAGATAATAAAACAAGATGTGTAAATAACAATAAAACAAGAGATCAAATACCTAGGTATAACCATTGACAGCAGCCTCAACATGGCTGCTCACATCAACAATGCATCTAAAAACAGCATATTGGAAGCTAAAGTTCATCAAGCCCTTTTGACACCTATTACAGGAGACGGACTTCAGATCAATATTACAAGCCATAGTTACACCACACCTCGACTACATAAACATCATCTACCAAGGCCTCCCAAAAAATGCTCTATTTCCACTTCAACTAGTCCAAAATACTGCCGCCAGAATTCTCACCACCAGTTCTACCATGCAACATATAACACCAATCCTAAAAAGCCTACACTAGCTCCCAGTAGCACAATGGGCAAACTACAAAGTCTTCACTACCACCTTCAAGGTCATTCGCAATCTCTCAGCTCCCTGCCTCACTGATCTGATCACAACAACATACTCAACAAGACAAGAAGAGCTGCCACTCAGGACCAACACCACACAACAGACCAGCAATAGAGCATTCTCCTTGTACGCTCCATCAATGTAGAACTCGCTACCAGATAACATAAGAGCAGCAAAATCCATTACCGAACTAAAAAACCAACTAAAAACACATCTCTTCAGAGAACACTATGGACATGATGACAAAACATAAACTGAACTTTAACATACCACCCAGATTGGTAGTTCATTTAAACCAGTCATTTCTCCCCCCTCCCCCCCACCCCCCCCGGTAAGATGAAGATCACCTCTATATGAACATAGTTCATTCCCTCACATAGTTAACCCCATATTTATATCCAAGTTATGTATTCTCTTGTTTAATGTAAAACAATTCCTCTGTGATTGTTATGTTGTTTGATGTAAACCGCTTTGGATAAAGGCGATATAGAAAAACTGTTAAATCAATAAATAAAGACGTACGCAGCACCACACAGACACACGTAAAATACTGTTTCTGTTCATGAGAGCATACAATCTAGTCAAGACAGACAACACAGTAGCTGTACATCTAGGGGGAATGGTAAGGAAACACAAAGGAGATCAGGTGAGTCAAGATCCGAAAGCGGCAGTGAAGAGGTGAGTTTTCAGCCTGGATTTGAAAAGGGTCAGAGAAGACACGTGACGTACAGACTCAGTCAGTTTGTTCCAGGCATAAGGAGCAGCAAGGTGAAAGGAGCAAAGTCTGGAGTTAGCAATAGAAGAGAAGGGCACAGATATTAGCAATTTTCCAGAAGAGCGGAGTTCCCGAGGAGGGGTTTAGGGAGAGTTAAGAGAGGAAAGGTTGTGAGGAGCTGCAGAGTGAATACACTTATAGGTCAGCAGGAGAAGTTTGAACTGAATGCAGAAATGGATAGGGAGACAATGAAGTGACTTGAGAAGAGGGGTAATAAGAGCATGACGAGGTTGAGGGAAGATTAACCACAAAGCAGAGTGTTGAACAGATTGAAGGGGAGAGAGATGATTCAGAGGGAGACCAGCAAGGAGTAGGTTACAGTAGTCTAGACAGGAGGTGACTAAGGAGTGGATAAGTGTCTTAGTAGTGTATTCAGAAAGGAATGATCACATTTTATTGATGATATAGAGAAAGAAGCAACAGGTTTTAGCTATCAGTTGAATGTGTTTGGAAGAGGAGAGAGAGGAGTCAAAGACAACCCCAAGGTTGTGAGCTGAGGAGATAGGGAGGAGTAGAGAGTTATTCACAGAGACTGAGAAAGGAGGAAAGGGAGAGGAGGGTTTAGAGGGAAAACTTTATAACTAGGGGGCATTACCTCTGTTGGGATCTTAAGTAGCTCTAGTAGATATTTCCTGAGTTGATGACTGGCACTCTAATGTTGAAATGTCTCAGTCTGTTCTCTAAGTGCCCCAGTTTATGGTGGATAGAGACATAGTCCTGCAATACATTGGAGCTAGCTGTTTGTAAGGAGTTATATCAACTCTCCAGAGCATCTATGTTCCCCGAACGACCACTCAGTGTACCTCACATGTCAACCCATCCACTCATCCAGCACACACACAACACCCAACCACCAAGGGACTAACAGCCACAGTCAAACTCCGATATCACAGAATGGGCCACCAACAATGGTGCCACTGGGCTGCCCTCCTACCCACCTCAGGGAGAGCCCCCCCCCCCCCGCATAACACAAACAGATAAAGTAAGGCAAGTCTCTAAGAAGGGACCCAACAGAGATCAGAGCTAGGTGAAATCATAACTACCACCACATTATATAGAACAGAGTGTCCAAGCCATGGTGCCACTGTTTCCCAAGCCACCATGCCGGTGCAATCCGTAGACAAGGTGATGAAAAAGACAAATCCAAGTCCAACCCTCGCTCCACATTCACGGCTGGGACAAGGGAAGCTTGCAGACTACCAAGCTTGTTACTCGTTTTCTCCAGGAGTACTATTGTCACCCAGATATAGTTCAACATCACCACATCAGGCTTCAACAGTATTATTGAACCCAAAGCTATGAAAGAGTCCTCATACAAAGTTGATCCAGTCACCTAGGGTCCGTGCCAAAATCTGGCTTTACCAGCTCCTGCAGTCACTGAAATCGCTGCTCCATGGAATTACGTTAGCTCTTGTCCATTGATAGTGATGCCTGCAGATGCTTCAGTCGATTTGACCACATCACTGAACTCCGTGGTTGGGTTGACAGTGAATGGCCAATCAAGATCCTGAAACATGATCCTGCAGAAACTGCTGCACCACTAATTGCAGGGATCAGTGAAGGTATACAGCAGAGGTACTCAAATCCAGTCAGGTTTTCGGGATATCCCTAATGAATATGCATGAGATATATTTGCATGCACTGCCTCCATTGTATTTGAATCTATCTCATGCATATTCATTAGGGATATCCCGAAAACCTGACTGGTCTGCGGCCCTCCAGGACTGGATTTGAGTACCTCTGGTATACAGGCTTTGGGGCTCAAAGATGTTTCTAAATCTAGTCAGTGTGAATTTCACCTCTCCATAACAAGGATGCTCCTGATACTTCAGGATGACCAGAAGCCCCAAAAACTGAGGTACCAAAAGGTAGGGTATCCATGGGGAAACCTACATATTATCCTTCCTCTTGACTGGTAAATCAATATTACTGAGGAACGCAGAGCAACAAAGAACTATGTCACATCACCATCATCTTGGCCCTAACCCACTCTACCTTTGGAAACCTGTGTAAATATTGCTGGTAAAAATTACTCACAAATTTTGCACCTCTGTGGGGTAATTTTAAAATTAGTCCCTAAAAAAAATGAATGCAGGAGGAAGTGACATCATCAGCCGGAATGGCAGCTTAGGTGGTGAGCTCCGGTGGGCAGCTTAATCTTTGGAGTTTTTCCCCCTTATCCGAGCCCGGGACACGGCGAAAAATTGCAGGCAGTGGTGGAAGAAAGTCTGTGGAGACACATGGCGACGAGAAAGAAGGCGGCGGACTTGAAGGAGTTCGCGTACAGCAGTGCAAAGCCCACGGGAGGTGAGAAAAAGATGGCGGGGCCGAGCGCGGGAAACGGCATGGCTGCGGAGAGAAAGGGGCAGAGGAGCGAAGCCCATGAGCTGGCGGAGATGGTAGTACAGAACGTGACCCGCGAAGAGCTATGTGGCTGGTTTGGAGAACTAAAAACAGAGTTGCAGGCGGTAAAAGTGGAAGTAGGAGACATGTGTGCCACCATGAAGGAGGAGCTGGGCGAGTTGGCGCATAGAGTGGAGGAGCAGGAACAGCAGCTGGGGCGCCTGGATATGCGGCAGACCGGAGTGGAACGGACGCTTAAGGACATAGAGGTCTGGAAAGACCAAGTGCTGTTGAAAGTGGAAGACTTCGAAAACCGGTCCCGCCGGAATAACTTGCGCATCCGCGGGGTGCCGGAAGAGAAGGAGTATTTTGATGGCGAGAAGGTGGCGCAAGCGGTGCTCCGGTCTGTCTTATGGGAGTTGGGCAACGAGACTGAGCAGGTGGAGCTCAAGTTGGTGCGAGCCCACCGAGCCTTAGGCCCCAGCAGGCCGAATTGCCCGAGAGACATTGTCCTGTGTATGGAGGACTATAAGCTTAAGGAGAGGATCCTCGCTCTGACACGACCTCGAAAGGACTTTGTGTGGCAGGGGTACAGTCTCCAGCTATACCCGGACCTAGCCGCGGGGACTTTACAGCGACGGAGAGAAATGCATCCAGTTACAACTATTTTGAGGAAGGAAAATGTCCGCTATAGGTGGCTGTACCCGTTTGGACTGGTATTTACTGTTGGGCTTAAGAACTGGAGGGTCCATACAGTTCAAGAGGCACTGGCCGCTTTGAAAGGGGCGGGGCTGGAGAGCGGCCTTCGGAGTGCCCGACCAGAAGGCGGTCGTGGAGTGGAGGAGACAGTGCCTCAAAAGAGTGGAGAGAAGCGCCGCTGAAGTCCGGAGATCGTGGCGGAGGAGCAGCGGGCCAGTGACAACAGAGATGTGGACACTTGAGGAGCTGGGAGCTCTTGATGTATTTCCAAAGTGCAACGTGCAGGACTTAGTTACCCTGTTTTAGTTTTCTCTTTTTTTTATAGTACTGCGAAGTGTGTTAATTGTGGGGTTGTAGGATTGAGGGAGTTGAGGGAAGGGGGAGGGGGGAGGTTGGCCAGGGGGGTTGTTGTGGGGGGGGGGTGTATGTGAGTGAGGAGGGGGGTTGCTGTACCTGGGAGGGGGCTAGCGGGAGGGGGTTGGGTAAGAGGAGGGGGTAGAGGAGGGCTGGATGGGGGGGGGGCAGTGGGCGGGAGTAAGGAGGGGAGGAACAAGAAGTTGCCTCTGGTTGATGGGCACTACTCTGCAGGAGACCTCCAAGGGCAGGAGGGAGGCTGTGGGGGGGAGGGGGAGGGAGGAGGGGGAGTGGGGGGTGGGAAGGGAGGGGGAGGGGGAGGGGGGTCAGGGGAGTGAAGGGGGGGCAGTTGAGAGGGACTGGAGAGGGAGGGGGACGAAGAGTGGGACAGCAGAACATAGTCGTAGCTACACTCAATGTGCGTGGGTTGGGTACTTGGAGGAAGCGCAGGATGGTGGAGCGTGAAGGTGACCGGATGCGAGCAGATTTTCTATGCGTCCAGGAGACCCATCTCAAAGTGGGACAGGAGCGGATGTTGCAGACGAGAAAGTACCCCAGAGTGGTGTTGGCGGGGCAGAGGGAGGAGGCCCGAAAGGGGGGGGTGGGTATTATGGTGGGGGCGGAGTGGGTGGATAGGGTGGTGGGGGAATTTCGAGATAAAAAGGGTAGAGCGGTGGGCATTAAAGTTCAAGTAGGGAAGGAGCAGGTGTGGATTGTGAGTGTGTATGGCCCTAATAAGAAACAGGGGGAGTTCTTTGAGAGGATGCAGAATGTTTTGGGTGGGTTGAGTGATGCCCCTCTAATCATTGGGGGGGATTTTAATTTGACAGTGAACCCGCGATTAGACAACGGAGGGGGCAGTGGATTGGGGAAGCGGGTGGACCGGGTCAAAATGCTGAATTTGCGGGAAAGGTTGGGGGTAGTGGATGTGTGGAGGAGTCAGAACCCCGGATGCAAGCAATATACATATTACTCCACGCCACACGGTACTTATAGTAGGATAGATATGGTGTGGGCGGGTGGGGGCTGGGTGAACCGGGTGGTAGAGGCGGAGCACGGCTCCATCACATGGACGGATCACACACCGGTGAGAGTCAAGTTTAGCTTGGGGTATGTGGATGAGGGGCTTAAATTTTGGAGGATTAATGAGGCCCTGCTGGAGGAGGTGATTGAGCGGTTGAGGAAGGTGGTGAAGGAGTACAAGGACCTTAACATGAATGGTGAAGTGGGGCTAGGGATGGTATGGGACGGGTTGAAGGCAGTAGTGCGGGGACATTTGATTCAGGCAGCAGCTCGGGAGCGCCAGCGAAAGGGGGCTCAGGAGTGTCGGATACTGCAGGACATTCGTAGACTTGAACAGCTGGCGCAAAGGGGACAGAGGGGGGGGGTCCAGGGGCAATTGAAGGAGTTGAGGGGGCAGTTGGATCAGTTGCGCGCGAGTGAAATAGCGTATGGGCTGCGGGTGCTGAAGCAAGGCTGGCTTGAGGGGGGGAATAGGGTGGAGCGTCGGCTGGCCCAGCGGTTGCGAAGTAAGGCAGTGCAGTCGAATATAGGGGGTATTAGGGGTGTGGGGGGGAAGCTGGTGCACGGTAATAATGAAATTAGGGCGATTTTTGCAGGATATTATAAGCAGCTCTATCGGAGTGAGGTGGAGGGGGGGAAGGCTCCGTGTGAGGACTATTTAAGAGAGTGTGTAATGCCATCTCTGTCAAAAGAGGAGGCGGAATGGCTAGATAGACCCATCACGGAGGGGGAAGTAGATGTGGCGATAGGATCCTTGAAAAGGGGCAAGGCCCCTGGTTTGGACGGATTGACGGGGAGGTTTTACCAAGTGTTCCGTTCGTTGCTTGGACCTCTGATGGTGGAAGTGTTTAATGGAGTGTTAACAGGAGGGGACATCCCCGATCGATGCGAGAAGTTGGAATAACGGTTATCCCTAAACCGGGCAAGGATCCCATGGTCTGTGGGTCGTACAGGCCCATTTCACTATTAAATGTCGATGCTAAACTGTTGGCAAAGGTATTGGCCACCAGACTGGCGGTGGTGATGCCCACTCTGGTGCATCCCGACCAAACGGGGTTTATCGGAGGGCGACAAGGGGGCGATAATATCCGTAAAATTTGCAATCTTACCTGGGAGGTGCAGAGATCGGGACAGAAGGCCGTCTTTCTGTCGGTAGACGCTGAAAAAGCATTCGATAGGGTGGAATGGCCGTTTATGATTAGTGTGCTGGAGAAAGTGGGCTTGGGGCAAAACTTTGTTCAGTGGATTCAGGCGATGTATGAGGCACCTCAGGCCCGAGTACGGGTTAATGGCAGTTATTCTGAAGCGTTTAGGTTGGGTAGGGGTACTAGGCAGGGGTGCCCCTTGTCCCCTTTGCTCTTTGCCTTGGTGATTGAGCCCCTAGCGGTGAGGATTAGGGGGCTGCAGGATGTCAAGGGTATCTTAATGAATTCCCAGGAAGTAAAAATCACGCTGTTTGCTGACGATGTCATTTTTACTCTTCGGGAGCCTTTGTTAACTCTACCGGTCTTAATGAGGGAGATAGCGCAATATAGTAAGGTGGCGGGGTATAAGCTGAACAGCAGTAAATCGGAGATTTTGGGGTTTAACCTAGGAGAAGGGATGGAAGCTGTGTTGAAAGGGGCATTTGCGTTTAAGTGGGTAGAGGGAAACTATCGCTATTTGGGGATCCAGATGGGCAAAAATTTGCTGGGGTTGGAGGAGGTAAACTACGGGGGGTTGTTGGAGGCGGTGTGGCGGGACTTGCAAAAGTGGAAGGGGCTATATCTTACGTGGTTGGGTAGGATAGCTGTTTTAAAAATGAATATACTACCGCGTTTTCTCTTTTTATTTAGTTCCTTACCGTGTAGGGTGCCCCGAGCATACTTGAAACGGGCCCAGCAGATTATGATGGAGTTTATATGGGCAGGGAAGCGCCCGCGGGTGGCGAGGCGTACGCTGTTTAGACACAGTAAGGAGGGGGGATGGGGATGCCCTGGTTGGAGAAGTACTATTTAGCTTCCCAGTTGAGGGCGTTACAAAGTTGGCAGGGGGGAGACGAGACTCCTCGGTGGGTGCAACTGGAGCAGGAGCTATGCGGTGGGGGCAGTTTAGCGGCGTGGACTTGGGACCCGGGGGCGGCAGTGGAAGGGGGGAGAATCCTTTTAGGGCACTGACCAAAGAGCTCTGGCTGCGGTCGCGGTCCCAGTTATTGGGGGGGAAGAGTTACACACGAGGTATGCACATTATGGGGGTTCGGGAGTTTGCTCCGGGGAGAGAGGCGGGGGTGTTTCGAGAGTGGTGGGGCAGTTGTTGCATTCGACGGGGCGAGTAAAGCGTTGGGAGGAAGTACAAACTGAATTTGGACTAGAGGGGGGAGGTTTCTTTGCGCACCTTCAGGTAGCGTCTTTTCTGGGTCAGAGGAGGATCAAAGAGGATTTGGGTAGAGATGTCACGGTGGTTGAGAAAATCCTGGCACGAGGGGGGCGGAAGGGAGTTATCGCTCAATTGTATGGGGTGTTGACCCAACAGGAGGGGGAGGGGGGAAGGATCAGGGGAGAGGTGGCATGGGAACAGGTCTTAGGGGGGGAGTGGGATCGAGAGAGATGGTGCAGTATTTATGGCTGGACTAAGAGGGTTGCTCCGGGGACGATATACTTGGAGAGTAGTCTTAAGATTCGCTATCAGATGTATTGGACACCGTGGAAAATGCGGAAATTTTGTAGGGATGAAGGGGGGGAGTGTTGAAGGGGATGCATGGGGCGGGGGGATTTGTATCATTTATTGTGGGCGTGCCCTGTGGTGCGGAGTATGTATGTGGCTGGATTGGGAGGGGGTCATCCGGGAGGTGACGGGGGGTTCCGGTGGTACTGACTCCGGCTATGGCCTTGTTGAATGATCTGGAGGGGGTGGGGGAGAGGGGACTGCAGCAGATGATTGGATACTGTGTGGCAGCGGCGAGGGGCGAGATTCTGTTGAGGTGGAAGAGCAGGGAAGCACCAACTCAAAGAGTGATAGTTGCACGACTGAGGGGGCTGCGGGATTTGTGTGAAATTGCGGCCTTCAGGGAGCATAAGGTGCAGAACGTTCGGAGCATGTGGAAGGGGTATGATGAGTGGCTCCAGAAATGGCAGGAAGGGGGGGGAGTGAGTAAGGGGGTTGGGGGCGGTAGGGGGGGAGGGAGAGGGGGGGATGGAGTTGGGATTAGGATGGGAGACTCTGGTACAAGATGGATGGGGGGAAAGAGGGACCTTCAGGGGGGGGGGGGTGGTCAGGGGTAGAAGGGGAAGTGAGCTTAAATGTTCTGTGTTGCCTGGATTGTTCTGGTTGACAGTAAGGTCCAGGTGGTATATTGGGGAATCGCTTTGAAGGTTGAGGGGATGTTTCTGCTTCACTGTTTGGTTGTTTCCTTGTGTGTGTTTGTTCGAACCTTCTGGAAAATCAATAAAATTAAAGTTACAAAAAAAAAAAAATGAATGCATTTCTAAACAGAGCTTTGCATAGGCATGTTACTTACTACTGAAATCATACTAATCGGGGATCCTAGTGTGCCGTAATTCTACAGCAAAGGCCACAGGATCCATTTCTTGTTCTGCACATCTTACTGCTGTTCTCATCTCCCACCAGCCCTACAGAGAATTTTCTAACTTGTGCTACCTGTGAGTTGCCACTGAAAACCGGGACCTCAGTAATAGCACAACAGTAGCACATAACAGGATGCATATGAATGAATATTTGCAACAAACCCCAGATGCTATTCACCATGAATAACGTTTTGGGATTTGGTGGGATATAAGTGAAATGAAATAAATAAACAGAGGAATAGATAGATTAAAAAAAAATAAAAATTTATGCAAACTGGAATCCTGGAAGGGAGGTGGAAGAGACAGATAGTAGACGACAGAAACCGCAATGCAATGCTTGGGCATTTAGATAAGCCCTGCGTCGTGGTTTCTGAATCATTGCCGCCACTGCAGGCTCTGGACAGAGGCAATATGGACACACCCAGCTGGACTGGTGCTCTAGGCAACCGCTTAGTTCACCTAATGGTGGCACCAGCCCTGTCTCAGGTATAAAGTACCTCCAGCCTTCCGCAGCAACTTTCTCTGCAAATAAGAATAAAGAGAACATAAGGTAAGCCTTGCTGAGTGAGACCAAGGTCCGTGGAGCCCAGAATTCTGCACCCAGAAGCTGCTAGTCCAGGACAGACCCCTAAAAGCAGATTACATGTTTCATGGCTCATTTATTTAAGGGTTATGCAATGGCTCGCCCAAGTCTAGCTGGCTAATAACGTTTTATGAACTTTTCCTCCAGGAACTTGTCCAAACTTCTTTTGAACTTTGCTTTGACCAAATCCTCTGGCAACAGATTCCACAGCCGAGTTACGCAATGTGTAAAGAAAACACTTTCTATGGTTTCTTTTCAATCGGCTGGTCATTAGTTTCATGGACTGCCCTCTCACTTTAGTGTTGCTTGAAAGGTTAAAGAACCGTTCCTTATTTAACCGTTCCACCCCACTCATGATTTTATAAACTTCCATCAAATCCCTTTGGTGATATACATGATGATCTTAATGGTTTTGTTTTCACTGCTAAATCAGGAATTTTCTTAGGGGCTTGTTTACTAAGAGTCAGTGTGCATTAAACTTTAGTAAATGTGCCCCTTGGTGAAGTATACCAAAAAGCATGAAAAGTACATCTCATGTTACAGACTTAGACCCCCATTTGCTAAAGTGTGCTAAGGTTTTGTAGTTACCACCCATTAATAGTCAGAATTAATATGCAGTGATTCCTAAACCTTTGCATTGACTGTTGAGGAGTTTCCAGCAATCTGCTGTTTAATTAATGCATAGAAAAATAAGCTAGTACACATTAACTACACAACAGAATACACGTAAAGCAGTTAGTCATGCCATGTTAATACTTAATGAGTGGTAACTAGGCATGCATTAACTAAGGTGCAATCTCCCCACCCCCCCCCCCATCTCAAAATGGTATTTTTCATATTGGCCGTTCAGTGCAAGAATTAGCATGAGCCCACCCTTAGCACATGGTGATTCCCATATTACACAACTAACAGAGTTAGTAAATGGGGGCCTTCAGCCCATCCATATTGCGCCAAAGCCACATAGGCACAATGTATTTTGTAATTACCCAGGAAGGTTGAGTCATTGGTTTTATGTTGCCTGTTCTTGAGTTGAGAAGAGGAACCACAGGTTATGGTGTACGCATCTTGCGGCCCTAAGGGAAACACCAAGCACAGAAACATAGTGCATTATCCTACGTATGAACGACCAATGAATTCCTATCACTATGCTTCTTGTTTTTATCAGCGTTCTTAAGCATCAAGGAACATGGAATACAGTTGCCAGGGAAGCCACATATAAGCACCTGGAGATCAGAACTGAGATCAGAATTGAGGCATCTAGGATGGGATGTGCTCCATTCCAATGG
This sequence comes from Ichthyophis bannanicus, assembly GCA_033557465.1. Taxonomy (NCBI): domain Eukaryota; kingdom Metazoa; phylum Chordata; class Amphibia; order Gymnophiona; family Ichthyophiidae; genus Ichthyophis; species Ichthyophis bannanicus. Next base: position 56,710,375 of record CM066047.1, on the reverse strand, counting down.
CATTTTAGAACTGGCTCTTCTGAACGCGGAACTGTTTCCAAAATACATAGCAGGAAGTGGACTGATATCCACATGCAGCAGAAGGAGCCATTTCACAAATTTACACGTGGAACAATCAACGGAGCTATTTTAAAAACAGACGTGTAAATACTGCTGGTCACCTACAGAGGGCGCTATCTTTAGCTCATTTCAATTGAAGGGGAAAAAATACCTAAGGGGGTAATTAAGGAGGATAATCCCCTTAATCTCTCCTGTAAAGGGCTGGCCAAAACGCACGCTTTTGAAAAGCCAGAAGGTAGATGTAAATCTCATTGTGGCGAATTTTGGGCTTATGCGTGCATTCCCTACATCAAATGGGGAATATACGTGTAGAATTTAATGCCATCTAGGCCATGTCCTTACCGCGCCCTGACAAGCCTCCTTAAAACTTCCAGGTAGTAAGAATAGCCACATGTAAATAGCACCCTTTCTACAATGTCCATTTACACATGGATGTGATTTCCGCATGCATATGCCTGGTGTATACATGTGTAATTCATGAATAAGACTTCTAAAATAACCCTTCACGTCTTTATGTATGTAGTTATTTATTTAAGAAATATATTACTCACCTCAGTACAATCCAAGGCACAGTACAATGAACATACACGTTTAACAAGCACGACATGATGGTGCAAACATTAAGAAAATGCACTACAATACAATTACAGAAGAAGTAAACCTGTATCAGACATCTCCAAATATTCTCTCAAATAAATATGTGTTTTCTAATATCTGTGGAATGTTAACTAGATATGTTGGGTAGCATTTTCAAAGGCAGGTAACTGCCCTATTACCCTTGTAAATGCCTTATCTAGGATTTTCAAAAGGCACCTACACAGGTAGTGCTTTTCAAGAATCCCGGATAAGTCCCCAGCGTGCCTAGATGCTATGCGGTGAGTAAACGGTTAGCATCATGCTGTTTTGGGGGCGGAGGAGAGGGCTAGCTGAGTAGCAGTGATTTTCGATGCTACCCGCTTAACCCCTGTGCCTGATAGATGAGGAAAAACCTCGCCTATCTTTAAGGCGCAGAGGTCTAAGCAGACAGCATCAAAAATAGCTGCTACCCAGCTAGCTCTTGCGGCTTCTGGGTTTGTGGCACGAACCGGATTTTCAATGCCAGGGCTGCATATAATCCCGGCATTGAAAATCCAGGTCAGATGGACAGCGGGCAGACTGCGCCAACGCAGCACATAGCACCACCCAAATGAAAATCGGACCTGTTATCTTTATCTTCCCAAGTTCTCGGTAGCACTTCCATGGTGTTTCTGAACTTCATAAAGGCTCTTTCCAAAGAATTTTGCAATAAGATTACAAAGGAAGAATCCTCTCTGATCCCTCTCCTCCCCCCCAAAAGACATGTTTAGTAAGCTTGTGTCTTACTTCTCCGAGAAAAATAGTTTATGAAAAAGATCTAGTGAACATGACCCTTATACCTATACACCAATAACCAAGTTAGACAAAAAAGGGCCTAAAATTTATTGAACATCGTTTTCTGACATGACAGAGAAATCAGGCTCAAAAGGAAAGCCGAATCAATAAAAACCTTTCAGAAGTACAACCCAACCTATTTCGGCTGTGTGGTTTTACTTACCGGAAATGAAATGGACATTCAAGTGGCAGTTTAAGAAACACCTATCACCTCCGTCACTCTTAATGCACTGCAGTAAGACTTTGGGAGATACATTATCTGGCGGGAAGCGCTCTACTTCTAAATGGGACAAAACATAAACACTCATGGGAAAAGAAAAACAGTTGTAGCAGATATACACGCAGTTACATGGCCTAACATGGACCTGGTACCAAACTGCTTTACAGGTTGGCTTTATGAAATGGTTTTGGTCTCTGGGCGGCAACCGAGCAATCTCAATGTCAAACGATGGCCTACTAGCCAAGTCGATGACATGCAATACATCTTCTGTCAACATATTCCCATTTTAATTTTTAATGGTCTATTTCGCAAATATAACAAGGTTCTTTGGGGTAGATTTACTAATGTGAATGAATGTGTTAGCATGTAATAATGCACATTAAGACATGTTAAAGTGATTTAACAGATGTTATTTAAAGTAAGTCCCATTATTCTCAGTGGGTCTATTTACTAACTAGGGGAGCCATTTACTAACAATTAGCACATAACTAATGCTATTAGTGCATGCTATCTGCCACAAGGCCCATGAAATCTGCCCTGTGGAAGACACTATACACTAACTGTTAGTAAATGACCCCATACTGTAAGTGCATAACTCGGATTAATGCACATTAACACACATGCAGCCCTTTGAGTTACTTATGAAGCCTATGCTATTTCTTGGATCCCAGCAGGCTCAGTTGGAGTGTGGAAATCAGCAGTGCCCCAGAATTGTAGAGGAGAAAGAATATGACTCAAGGTTTGCACACATGCACACACATATGGAATTAACATAAGATTCCCCCAGCATAATTTACTTTTCATGAAGGTAAACAGTAAAGACAACAAAAGAACAAGGAAAAGAAAGCACCACAGATCCACAAAGTATCTCCTGTTTTTCACCTATGTCAACAATGGGTTATTGAGGCCAGTATCAAAGGAAAGGCGGAATGTTATCAAAGAAACGGTCTAGACTTCTTTGCTGAAACAAGACCTTAGAAGCTTAAACAAGTAGGACGTGCATGTTTATTGTAACACCTTTACACCTTACCAATACAATCCTTTTTATTCCAGTGTAACTTGTAGTTTGAGTGGCATTGGCATTCATACTCTCCCAGTGTGTTCACACAGATGTGCGCACAGCCTCCATTGTTGATGCTGCATTCGTTAATATCTAAGAAACACCAAGTTAGGAAAATTTTACAAAAAAATGCATTGAACGCCTTTTTTGTCTCACATATGGTCATAAATGCTGCTGGACTAATAGCACTGACAAGTGACATCTTCCACTCAAGGATGCACCATGTGCAAGGAACAGTCACTCAATGGTAGGGTCGGCCCTGCTTCCACTGCAGAACAGGTACGGCCTAAGCAAAGACAATGCAGAATGCTTCCATGGTGCCTCTTGAGGGTGTCTACTATTACTGAACATTTGTATTGTATATTTGTATAACATATAACACAGCACTGCAGAGACACATGTAAAAGACGGTCCCTGCTCATCAGAGCTAACAAACTAGTCAAGACAGACAACACAGTAGCTGTAGACATGGAATACATCTAGGGGGAATGGTAAGGAAACACAAAGAGATCAAGTGAGTCAAGATCCGAAAGCAGCAGCAAAGAGGTGAGTTTTCAGCCTGGATTTGAAAAGGGTCAGAGAGGCGCCTGACGTACAGACTCAAGTAGTTTGTTCTGCGCATAAGGAGCAGCAAGGTGAAAGGAGCAAAGTCTGGAGTTAGCAATAGAAGAGAAGGGCACAGATAGAAGCGATTTGCCAGAACAGCGGAGTTCCCGAGGAGGGGTGTAGAGAGAGATAAGAGGAAAGGTAGTAAGGAGCTGCAGAGTGAATGCACTTATAGGTCAGCAAGAGAAGTTTGAAATGGATGCGGAAATATCATGGGGAGCTAATGAAGTGACTTGAGAAGAGGAGTAATGTGGGCATGACGAGGCTGGTGGAAGATTAGCCGTGCAGCAAAGTGTTGAACAGACTGAAGGAGAGAAAAATGATTCAGAAGGAGACCAGCAAGGAGCAGGTTACAATAGTCTAGACAGGAGATGACTAAAGAGTGGATAAGTGTCTTAGTAGTGTTTTCAGAAAGGAATGGGTGAATTTTGTTGATGTTATAGAGAAAGAAACGGCCGGTTTTAGCTATCAGTTGAATGTGTATGGAGAAGGAGAGAAAGGAGTCAAAAATGACCTCAAGGTTGTGAGCTGAGGAGACAGGGAAGAGTAAAGAGTTATCCACAGAGACTGATAAAGTACGAAGGGGAGAGACGGGTTTGCACGCATCTCTCAGAAAATGTGCAAGCAGCCACCTTGAGAGTGTAAGCCAGGGATGCTCTCTCAGCCTTGTTCTGGAAAGGTCACATCGAGGGGTGAAAGTACAATTCAGTTTCCATGTGGATTCAATCATTGACCCCACAACTAAGATTGACAAGTGAGTGCCAGACCATAGCTCATTTCACATGGGTCACACACATGGTTTTACAAGCGATAACAACTTTTGATCTGTATCTGGTAATCTAGAGCTGAAAGATTCTGTATCTTTGTACCAGGCCCCCGAGTCTCCAGTCCCTTCAATTCTTACCCATTTCCAGTTAGAAGAAACAGGGATGTGACGAGACCCAGTTTCTGGAGAAGGACTTTGGCAGTCCTGAACATATATCCCATTGTATTCTGATAGCTGTAGTCTTGCATCTTTAATTTGACATCAACAATTTACTAGGACTGGATATTAATTAAAAAACAATTCCGGACCGACCTAAATCGCTCTCTAGCAACTGGATTGCATCCCATCTCTCGAGAAGACAAATAATTTTGGGCTAATATTCAGGAGCCAGCCACCACATAAAGACAAGTGGATGATTTATCTATATATCTTCACACCCAATATTCGGCAGCACTGTTCATTTGGACAGGTCCACAGAATATGCGGTTTTAAACTGCTAATTTATTTGTGTGATCCCCTTAAATGGATCAATTTCTCTGGAGAACAGAATAATATTGCTGCTATCCAGATAAATTCTGCCCCTGTCCCCGGAGTGCCTTAGCTCCAGCTTAGATATCCAGTTCTCTGACCAAAAGCTATGCATTTGGTGGACCCAGTTCTTTAAAGTAAAGGATTTGTATGGTTAGCGCTCAGTGCTTAGTGCGTAACTCCCTTGGAGTGCCAGTCCTTTTATGTTCTGAAAGCGTGATGAAATCAAGACTTAATCGATGTCTCACTAGCTACAGAGGAAGGACCGATCTTTGTCTATATGAAATTTTGAAGGTGCTAAGATCAGTCACATTTCAATAGAATAAAAATGTAGGGGGGATATTCAACAATGGCAGTTAGCTGCTCTAACGTGGCTAGCTGCTGTCGCTGAGACTCAGTGCCGGGGTCATATCCATCTGGCGCTGAATATCGGGGTTGCCCAGACTGGCAGGAAGCTGACCGAGCAGCGGCGATATTCAGTATCTGCGGAGTTAGCTTGTGTGATAAAAGTCAGACCGGCCTTTGCTGTTTCTTACTTCTGCCACTTTACTGTAACCACGCAGCAGCTTAATATCGCCACTGCCCAGTTATGGCCAGGTGGCACTCCCAGAACACCCCTGGAGTACGCCAATGCTAACCAGTTAGCATTGGAGCACTCAGTGGCCGCACCCGGGGGATATTCACTGGCACTGAAGATCCTGGATAGAGGGAGTAACACAATTAGGAGGTCTGCTAATCGTGTTAATCTCTTTGAATATCCGGCCAATAATTTTCAAATGGATTCAGTTAGTTCCCCTTCTTTTCCATTCCTAATCTCCTTACTGCATATCACCTGTCCTTCCACACCATACCCTCCCTAAGGGGCCTTTTACTAAAGGTTTTAACGGGCATTAAGTGCCCCTCGCCCTTTTATTCCTATGGGTGCAACGGCACTTCATGCGCATTAAAATCCTTAGTAGTAGGGCCCTTAATGTTCTCTGCCACTTTCTGAATGATGTTTTGGGGGATGCTGAGAAGCAAGCAGCAGTAGAAAATTCTGGGACTCTCCTATACAGTGGCCTCTTTGCATAATTCGGCCGTTCCTTACATGCATATCTCTCAGGAAACGTGCAAGCAGCCACCTCAAGAGTGTATGCCAGGGCTGCTCTGTCAGCAAAAAAGACACGGCATTTAAAACCAAGAAGCATAAGCGATCGGCTACAAAACCGGTCCCAGGGCTTGTGAGCTGCACAAGAGCTCCCAAAGGGAAGTAGGGAAAAGACGAATCCCATTCAGATAGCTAGAGCAAATGAAACGAAAAAGATTTTCCTGTGTGCAGATCACCATTTATGGCCATGGTCCCGAAGAGTTGCAGAACAGTGTTTGACAGTCTTTTCAAGCCTAAGGCATGGCTAAATTAACAAAATTATTTTATGGTCCATCAACTTGTAGAACAGGCAGTGTGGACTTGAAGACAACTCCTAGGGCCCACAGTTGGGAATACGCCAGAGGCTAGGAGGAGGTTTGGGAGGGAGAATGAAAGGAGCTGCTGAGTGCAATGTATGTGCTGCACAAAGCAGGGCCCAGTTATCTGTGCCTTGCATGCTGCTGTTAATTTCCACACACTGTAGCTAGGAAGAAGCCTGGGGAAGACAGTTCCTGCATGTTTAAGAGCCACTACTGCGTCTCTTGTCTACAAGCTGCTGAGAAGAGAGCCCAAGTTCTGGGCTTGACCAGGGCACCAAGAAGTGGCGACTTCCACGGCATACCTGAAGATTCAGTGGGTAGAAATACCGCTGTAGAATTTGCTTATTAGAGTTACATTGTATCACAGTTGAACAATGAATGCAATATTCAGTGAAGCAAGGACCCTGTCAACTAAGCAGAGTTTTATTGCTACTGCTCCTTCTATTCTAGGACTTAACAACGAAGAGTTTGTGTGAGCTATTGGCTTCTACTTACCTCCACAATGAGTATAGCCATACAGACTGAAGCCCCTCCTACAAGTGCATTCAAAAGTCCCAGGATGATTGATGCAGGTATGGTCGCATGTCCTTTCAAAAGAGCATTCATCAACATCTGTAATTTTTAAAATGAGACGTTAACCGTATTTCCTCTACAGGGAAGCGTAAGTCAAAAAATGCAGTGATCTTGGAAATCAAAGGCAATATCCAGAACAACAATGTTTACCATACACCACAATATTCAGCAATGGAAAAGAGAACGTCGACGTTCAAAAGATGCATCCATTCAACTGCTTGGGAGTTTACTGGCATGCTGCAATGAAACGTCTCCATAGCTGCTGCTATTCAGCCCTTCGGTCCCTACTGCATGCTTTAAAGTTTGTTGGACTTTGAGAAAACATGCTCTAATGACCATAGGCTTCTCTGTATTACCTGAAAATACAACCATTACCCTACAGAGAAGAAGAGATGGCTAATTGTCAGCATCTCGAAGGCATAAAAGAATACACCAGGAAATAAATTGGGCAGATGAGATGAGTCTTGCAGTCCTTATCTGCCGTCACATTTGATGTTTCTGTGTTTCCAGACCAAGTACAGCAAATGAAATACATCTAGAGCAAAAAACACTGACTGTCTTCTCTAGCTGTCCCTGCAGTTTTATCTCAGCTAGCTGAAAACCACTGTTATCTGCATAAGCTACCCCCTCCTCCCTGATTCTGCGCCTGGACCGCTCTGGCGCCATCTGGATAGCGTGGGGGTGGTCTGCGATTATCTTCAGTGGCTTAACCTTAAACATGAAATCTAGGTGCATTATCTCTCTCCTCCAACCTAGATACATTCCTGGGAATGTCCCCTCTGACTTCAGGTAAAAGATTGGGCACTGGTGATCCTCAGGTATACTTTAATCAGAGTGGTTTTCCAACAGCCAAGGTACCTAGATAAATGCTTTCTGAAAACGGCCCTCCCCATTTGTACTACCTGGCATTAATTCAACAGAAGATGCATCCAAAAGCTGTTCTACGTCAATTTCTTAGACCTGTGTTTGTGAGGAACTAGCTAAACTAAAGGCGGACAAAGCGTTGGGACTGGGTGAGATTCATCCAAGGGGATTGAAAGAACTTAAGGAAATGCTGGTGGCTTCACTGGCTGACCTTTTCAATGCTGCTTTAGAGTTGGGAAATGGGAAAATATGGTTCCTGAGCACAAAAGTGGAAGTAAGGAAGAGGTTGATAAGTACAAAGCAGTTAGTATGACCTCTGTTGTGAGAGGCTGGCCCTGCCACTAGGTGGACTAGGCATCTGCCTAGGGAGGTACAATTTCAGAGGTGGCACTTGTGCCAATGTGTGATCGTGCAGCAGAAGTAAGCAGTAGTAAAAAAACAAACAGTTAGTAGTGCCTACCTCTGTTGGTGTTCACTGCTATCTCTGACACTATTCTTTCCCTCTTTGGCAACACTAAAGATGCCACACAGTCTCGTAGCACATGTGCGCGTTCAATCTTCGCCCCTCTGAACTGCCTGTTTTGAAAGGGGCAGGCCTAGAGCGTGCACATATGTCTAGTGCTGCTGGGCGGGACAGCAACATTGTCAGAGATAACAGCCACAAGTGGCCCAATAGAGGAGAGGGATTAGCTAGCTAACAGAAAGGGGAGATGCTGGAGGAGAGGAAGGGAGATGCTGGAGAAGAGGAAGGGAGATGCTGGAGGAGAGGAAGGGAGAAGCTGGAGAAGAGGAAGGGAGATGCTGGAGGAGAGGAAGGGAGAAGCTGGAGAAGAGGAAGGGAGCAGCTGGAGGAGAGGAAGGGAGAAGCTGGAGAAGAGGAAGGGAGATGCTGGAGAAGAGGAAGGGAGAAGCTGGAGGAGAGGAAGGGAGATGCTGGAGGAGAGGAAGGAAGAAGCTGGAGGAGAGGAAAGGAGATGCTGGAGGAGAGGAAGGGAGAAGCTGGAGGAGAGGAAGGGAGATGCTGGAGGAGAGGAAGGGAGAAGCTGGAGAAGAGGAAGGGAGATGCTGGAGGAGAGGAAGGGAGATGCTGGAGGAGAGGAAGGGAGAAGCTGGAGGAGAGGAAGGGTGATGCTGGAGGAGAGGAAGGGAGAAGCTGGAGAAGAGGAAGGGAGATGCTGGAGGAGAGGAAGGGAGAAGCTGGAGGAGAGGAAGGGAGATGCTGGAGGAGAGGAAGGGAGATGCTGGAGGAGAGAAAGGGAGAAGCTGGAGAAGAGGAAGGGAGATGCTGGAGGAGAGGAAGGGAGATGCTGGAGGAGAGAAAGGGAGAAGCTGGAGAAGAGGAAGGGAGATGCTGGAGAAGAGGAAGGGAGATGCTGGATATTTGGAGATGGGTAGGGAAGGATAGATGTTGGACTACTGGGTTAGAGAAGGGGATGTAGGACCTTGGGCTAGCTGAAGAGGTGATGCAGAATCATGGACCAACCCACTGGGGGAGGGGTTAGAATAGGATCATGGGCCACCTGGGGGGTGATGCATGGCTGAAGGTTTGCCTAGGATGGCAGATACCTTTGGGCTGGCCCTGCTTGTGAGCAAATTAATGGAAACGCTGCTAAAGTAGAGGATGGTGCAATTTCTGGAATGCAAAGAATAACAGGACCCAAGACAGCATGACTTTACTAGAGGTAGATCTTGTCAGACGAATCTGATTGATTTCTTTGACTTGATGATAAGAAAATGTAATCAGGGGAGAACGCTAGATGTAGTATACTTAGATTTCAGCAAGGTCTTTGACACTGTTCTACACTGGTGACCTATAAATAAACTGAGTGCCCTTAGGATGGATCCTAAAGTGACTGACTGCTTAAGAAACTGGTTGGGCAGGAGGCACCAGAAGGTAGTAGTAAATGGACATCACTCTGAATATAGAGATGTTACCAATGGTGTGCTACAAGGATCAGTCTTTGGTCCTGTTCTTTTTAACAATTTTGTAAGCAATATTGTGGAAGGTCTGCTGGAAAAGATATGCCTCTTTGCGGATGATACCAAAATCTGCAACAGAGTAGACAAAGTGGAAGGTGTGGATAATGAGGAGAGATTTAGTGAAGCTTGATGAAAAGTCAAGAATTTGGCAGCTAAGGTTAATGCTAAAAACTGCAAGGTCATGATTTGGGCAGCAAAAACCCAAGGGAACAGTACAATATAAGGGGGTAAAGTATTTCAATACTTCCGGTATTTTGTATCGGATGATCTTAAAGTGGGCAAACAGGTAAAAAAGGTAATAGCAAAAGCCAGAAGTATGCTTCGGTGCACAGGGAGAAGAATAACCAGCAGGAAAAAGGAGGTAGTAGTGGAGTACTGTGTACAGTTCTGGAGGCCGCGCCTTCAAAGGATATAAACAGGATGGGGATGGTCCAGAAGGCAGTCAACAATATGGCCAGTGGTCTTCATCAAAAGGCATATGGAGGATAGTCTGAATATTTTGGAGGAAAGGCAGGAGAGATATGACAGAGACATTTAAATACCTCCATAGTATAAATGCACAGGTGGCGGCCCTCTTGCAGTTGAAAGGAAGCTCTGGAACGAGGGGTCTTAGAATGAAGATGAAAGGAGATAGGAGTAATCTGAGGAAATATTTCTTTATGGCAAGGGTGGTGGATATGTGGAACAGCCTCCCAGTGGAGGTGGTGAGAACTGCATCTGAATTCAAGAAAGCATGGGGCAAATACATAGGATCTCTGAGGGAGAGGAAGGATTGTAGAACTTATGGATGGGCAGACTGGCTAGGCCGTATGGTCTTTGTCTGCCGTATGGAAAGTTCTTGTACCCCAGTATCTCTGGACCATTCTTATGCTGATCCATCAAAGGGCGTCTCATACTCTACACAGCACTGATTTTCCTCTACAGCGAATATGGCCATTAGAAGACTGTACTACCGCTACATGCAAGCTAACACAAACATACTGTGAATGACATAATGGAAAATCCAAGCCTGTCTGGTCATGTTAGAATCAAATTAAATCAATCTGCAATGTTGAAAGTAACAGTAAGCCTATTATAGTTTCCATGGGAAAACTATGTATTCAGTACTCAAAGAATTCATTTATTGTAAGAGAGAAAACCAGGGCATTTGGGGAATGTTTAGCCTGGAGAAAAAGGACATTTAGAGGTGATAGAATTACTGTTCTCTGAACATTTTAATGGCTAGTAAGAGAGGTGATTCAGTTGCAAAATCCATTTTCAGTTGATAGTAACATAGTAAATCATGGCAGATAAAGACCAGCTAGGTCCATCTAGTCTGCCCAGTGAATGACAAACAAGAGGACACACTATGCAGATAATTTAAATGAATTTTAAGGAAGAGTGCGCAATGGAATCTAGTGCATAGCAAGGAAACATAGGGAACGTTTTTGGACATTAGTAAATTGGGGTAATTTTATTAGGGATGTGCATTTTAATTTTGTTGACTTTCCTTTTTAATGACTTGCATTGCTAAGTTAAAAAGTGAGATCAGCTGTCCCTGAGGCAGGGCCGACCCCAGAGTTGGTTCAAGGTGCTGGAGCCCTAGGCAGACCTTAAACCTTACACCTCCCTCGGCTGTCAAAATCTATTGTCTAGCCTGCTCTTTGCCATTCCCCAGAAGCTACTTCTGTAGGCAACCACCTAGTTTGCTTAACGGTTGGGCCAGCCCTGCCCTGAAGCCAACAGGAAGAAGACATGCTTTATGCAATCAGGGAACGTCTGCCTGTCCAGACTTTCCACGCTCCCTGCCTGCATCCCCGCTCCTGGCCTCTGGCTTAGTTTCCCCCACTCCTCCCCAGGTGCACAGTTGGATGGCTTTTAGAATGCAATGTCATCCAGCCCAGAGCAGGGTAGCAGCAAGGAGGTTCAGAGAGGCAGTAGAGATGGAAGAGGTACCACAGGCCAAAATCACGGGGCTACCATGAACCAGATAACTGGCATCATGGGACTGGGCTTGGCTCATGCACCATGGTTTGCTCAACTCTGATAAATGTAATATTGATTTATACTACTGTGATGCAGCAAACCACAGTTTTGTTGTTTTATTAAACATTATATCCTGGGTCAGCATCCTGTACCTTGGCAGGTCTTCTCATCCGGCAACAATTTAAACCCATGTTTGCAGCTACAGTCAAAACTGCCAACGGTGTTTCGGCAGAAATGATAACAGCCCCCATTGCTGCTCTGGCACTCATCGATGTCTGAGAAATAGATACAAAAAGGAAAGGTATAAATCAGTTAAAGTTAATGCTCATTGTGGCTGATTCTACACAGGTAAGACTTGCAGGAAGTGCAGTAATTAAGTCTAATTTTCTGATATCAAACTCATTGAGGTCATTTTACTTCTTTAACAATACACAGGGAGATTTGTAGTAGTTATCGGGTTTTCAAAATAAACTTTTTAACCCTCCAGCAAACCTTCAGATGGACAACTCTGCTTTATCAGTATACATTTCTTGGGTTTTTTACCTTTTCCACTTTTTACCCCTCCTCCCAGGGACGGCCCCAGAGTTGGTTCAAGGTGTTGGCACCCTAGACAAACCTTAAACTTTACACTCCCCCTGGCTGTCAGAATCTATTATTCAGCTTTGAATACCCTGCTATTTTCCCCCTTCCCCCGTAGAGGTTGCTGCCCCAGGAAACCGTCTAGTTTGCCTAGTGGTTGGGCTCGCCCTTCCACGTCTCCAACCCTCATATGGCATGCTAAGGCAGCTGCAGTGATCCAGGGCACACCCCAATGGCCACCATTCTCCTCCCCTCCCCCAGGCCCGAGGTGCGCACAGGCTTACGTTTCTTCACGCTTTGGCATATCATGAAGTTATTGTCGGTACCTGATCCATACAACAGATCGTATCCTCTGATTTATCAGTATGCAAACCTCCATCTTGCAGAATGGACTTATCATGTGATTATTATGGATAAATCGGGCATAAAATTTGCTTTCATTAGCAAGTGCAGTATAGTGCTGCTGCTTATCTGTGATCGCTCTACTTTCAAGGAGAGCTCTGCATTTCTTTACCCTTTCAAATAACGCACCGACTACAGCTGAAGGCATCATAACCACATCACCAAGTGATGTCATCAGGAATCGCTCTGCCTCCATCAGCCTAATCGGCTCACAGCTCACAACACATGACTGAATAATAAAACTCTTTTTATTGGCCATTTAAAAAGGTACCAGTGAGTGCTATCGCCTAACCCCTGACAGCCAGGAATGTCTGCAGAGTCAGGGATTCAGGGTCTTGTGCCTTTTGTGAGATAAAATAGAAAGAAATCTCTCTACCAGGTTGAAAGCTGCTTACTCCTATGGGAGCTGCAACGGGTCCTAAAGGGGTCAGTGTTCAGAAAATGCCCAGCACTTCACCTAGGTGAAGACATTTATGAGTATTTCCTGTCATATTGAAGCACCTAGCTTTTCAGCTGAACATTCACCTAAATTTAGGTATCTAAAACGTAGGGAGGGGATATTCAAATCAATTAATGTGGTTAGCAGATCACATTAATTGTGCTGACCAGGATATTCCGGGTTAGTGCTGCTAAAGATTCGCAGGTGCGGCCGCTGCATGCCCCAACGCTAGCTAGCCAGCATCAGAGCCAGCACCCAGCGACGGTTATCACAAAGTGGCAAACGTTACACACCCAAAAGGCTGGCCTAACGTTTGCCAGCAAAGCACTGTTCACGATGTATGCAATGTTTGTCTGCTGTCTTTTCTGTGAACATTTTTATTGTTCCTTATGGGAATATTAATTATGGGCAGGATATTTAACCCAATTAACATAGTTAGCAGATCTGCTAACCATATTAATCGCGGTCACTGCGATATTTAGCAGCACTAACATGGACAGTGCACTGAATATGGCCGTGTCATCACTGCATACCCCGAGGGTGCTGATATTCAGCTGCTGCCCAGTTAACCAGCTAAAGTTAGGTCAGCTAAATGGCTATCCTAATTTTAGCCAGTTTTGCAATCCGGCCAGTGGCTGAATATTACTGCTGACTGCATTGCGAGACCACAATCTGAGCAACCAAAATATTCAATGCTGGGGCCCTGATACGGCCTCAGAATTGAATTTTTGGAGCAAAGTTAAAGCAGCGACAGCCAGCCACTTTAACTGTGCTGTCCGCCTCCACTGAAAATCCCCCCTCCCCACCCTAATGTTTTAATTTTCAAGTTTCTGGCTTTCCATCCCAGTATGTTATTATTATTATCATCAATTTTTTTCATTCTTATTTATTCCTGTTGATGGTTTTCTACTTTTACTATTATTTTTAATATTCTTTATGATTTATATGTTACATTTGATTTATGATTGCATTTAGCTGCCCCTGACAGGCATTCTTCACCAAACCATGGCCATGTCGGGCACAATAAAGGATTCTCTTTTATTTACACTACCCCTGTTTTTTGTTTGGGTATTTTACTATCCATATAGTGCCAGTGAATATCTTCATTGGCTGGAACTTATCCAGGTAGCAGGTGCTGCTTACTGAATAAAAGCTTAAGTGCTTTGGAACATTAGCCCTTTACTTTTTAAAACTGGATTTAAATCTGCTACTTGTTCGTTTTATGGAATGGCCTCTAGTCCTAGTATGTCTGATAAAGTAAATCAAACCATTTCCTATTTACTTATTCTACACTACTCATGATTTGGTAAACTTCTCTCATATCCTTCCTCATTTGCCTCTTCTCCAGAATGAATAACCCTAACCTGTTAAGGCTTTCTTTGTAAGGAAACCTTTCTGCCCCCTTTATTATTTGTGCTGCAATTCTCTGCACTATGTCTGGCACTGAAGCAACTAGCACCACACACACAGGATCAACAGCAAATTCCAATATGTGCCGCTGAGTCAATGTTGATTCCTGGTGACCCAGCAGCCCTTGGGTTTTCTTGGCAAGGAGTAGCCGGAAGTAGATTGCCAGGGCTTTGTTCTGAGGCAATGGAGGGTAAAGTGATTTGCCCAAGACCACAAGGAGCACCATTGGGGAACGAACACTGGTCTCTTGGTCACCGGGTTGCTGTTCTAACCTCTAGGCTAATCCTCCTGGAATGAATAGAGAGGAATTATTATATTCCCTGTTTAATTTTCTGTTCCTTTCAATATACACCTTTGCACGTCTTTCCGTCAAATTGAAGTGTAAAGCCAACAGGACAGCTGCAGCGCACGCCAGTCGAAGTATCTTTGCAGGTTCGATCGCAACCACCATTGTTAACAGCACATGTTTCTGAAAAACACAGCAAGGTTACACAGTAACATAATCAGGGCTTTAACTTTGCAATGCAAGAAAGGGAGATTTAAAGAGGTTGGAAGAAAGGGCAATCTGCTAAGGTTAAGGCTCATCAAACTACTCACTGGAAAGTTATTTGCACTGATCCCTAATGAAAACGAAAATTCATGTGGACCTTTGGGGAATTCTATTTCTGTTGCAACAACATTCCTTTACGACCTGAAGGTGATTAAAAAATCCTTGGACAGGACCTATAAATTGAAATTTTAATAAGTCCAAATGCCCTGGAAAAAGTTGTATGAGCAAAAAGTTAAAATTGCTGAAGTGGTCAAACAGGTCAATGTTTCGGAAACCAAGACTGAGGAGATGAGAAATATTGGTTAAGGATAACAGTTTTCTTTAAACAAACATGGAGAATTTAGAGAACTGAATTAGGAGAAGGAATTTACGTTCTATTAATTTTCCTAAAATTGAAGGATCTCTAAGGCGCATGGCCGTCCCTGCCAAACTTTAACCCCGGATATTTAATCTGGGGTCACATTCGGCCACCGTCATTAAATATCCGAGGTCGCCATACAGCTGCACACGGTGCAGAAACTAACCGTGCAGTGGCAATATTCACAGCTTTTGCTGTGTCTAACATTCGCCTCTGAGGGATAACTGGGCAGCGGCATATTGCCACTGCACAGTTATCCCCTTACTGTCCCCTTACTGTTTGGAGGAAGGAGTGGTCTAGTGGTTAGGACAAGGAACTTCACGCCGGAGGGCCGGGAGTTCAAGTCCCACCTGGGGACAGCAATCTCAGGCCGGAGGGACTGGGATTTCTAGTCTGTAGGCACTCTTTGTGGTCTTGGGCAAGCCACTTAACCCTCCATTGCCCATGTTCCCTATAAGTATTAGCGTATGTGTCTCATATCCCCTCATGTTAAATGTATCCCCCAATTGACCGCTTTGACCCGGTGAAAAGCAGGATATAAATACAGCTAAATAAATAAATACTGTCCGATTCAGTCAGGCACCCCCTTCCACACAGCAGGATCTTTAAAAAGAAAATCTTCACCAAGAGATCTCATCGACCCCGGAGCAAACTGAGCAAGAAGGTAAGCTCCTCATTACTGCCCCAATCAAATCAGGTGCCTCCCTCCAACACAGCGGGAACACTTAATCAAGCAGCTCTACCATCCACACCTGGCCAAGGGCACAGGAAGTAGTTAACCACCACAAAGGTAACGCCTAGGCACTATCTTCAAAGTAACACAAGAAATCAGCAAAGCTATCAGGCTCCGTCAACATAGCCTACAAAAACCCACCCCCTGTAGACACATCGGATTGTGCGAGGTTACGAAAGACTCAAAATGGCCCAGATAACCCCTAAGATGCTTATACTGCTGATAATAACACTCCTGATAGGATTTACTAATGGGACCACGACCCAGACAACATTTATTCCAATCATATACAACCAGAGAAACCTCTCCAGCTTCCAACAATTTCTGCATAACCCAGACGGCAGGGCAACCAAGACTAATCCAGACTGCTACATCATCCTGCTCAATGGTTCAACAAAACCACAATCATCCACCTAAATATATAAAATGTGTGCTAGCAAACCCACGCGCCACATGCAAGAAGATATACTTTATTAATGATTACATAAATGACAGCAAGCCAGATATTATGTTCTTGACTGAGTCATGGTTCACCGGTACCGACCAGGTGCTCACAAATCAACTCATCACACCAGACATGGACCTACATAACTGCCCACAGATAAATAAGAGGAGGAAGAGGAATATTCATCCTCACCAGAAAAGACCTCAAATTCCAAGCATCCACTTCTTTAACAAACGCCACCTTAAATGGCGTACAGATCCAAAACAACCAATTATCCATATGCTTAGTTTATAGATCACCAACATCAACAGCAGATGATCTCTCATCACTAACTGAACTAGCAAGCTCCCAATCAGCATCACAAAAACCATTCATCTTACTAGGAGACCTAAACATACACTCAGCACCAACAAACCAAGTCACATCCCTCCTGGAGGCAATAGATGCGATGGATCTTTCACAGATTGTCAATTCCCCCACACACAAGTGAGAAAACACCCTGGACTTGATTTTCATTCCTAAAACAATGACTGCGCAGAATGTTCAAACCACACCATTACCATGGTCTGACCACCACATGGTATCCATTGACCTACTGCTGCTCATAACTACCCAAAAATGGAAACCACAACACCAGGGCATGTGCAGATTCCAAGATTTCGACAAGGAAGCCCTCCTTGAACACCTCACCCCTCTAACGGAATTATGATCAACATATGCCATAAAACTAATTGATGAATGGAACAGCCAAATAACTTCATTAGCAGTACTCCCTCCAAAGCAAGGTACGGGGCAAAGTAGCTCAGCACCCTGGTACTCAAAAAACATAAAAGAAGCGAAACAAACATAGAAACATGACAACAGAAAAAGACCACATGGCCTATCTAGTCTGTCCTTCCATATTAACCACTACAACAGTCCACTTTTTTCCTTTAGAGATCCTCTGTGTTTATCCCATGCTTCTTTGAATTCAGATACTGTCCTCATCTCTATCACCTCCACTGGGAAACTATTCCATGGATCCACCACTCCATAAAGAAATATTTCCGCATATCACTCCTGAATCTATCCCCTTTCACCCTCATCCCATGTTCCCTCATAGCAGAACTTGCTTTCAATTGAAAGAGGCTCTCCTCCTGTGCATTTATGCCATGGAGGTATTTAAACGTCTCAATCATATCACCTCTATACCGTCTTTCCTCTAAGGTGTACATATTAAGATCCTTAAGTCTGTCCTCATATGCTTTATAATGCAGACCACTAACCATTTTTGTAGCCACCCTCTGTACCGACTCCAGCCTGTTTATATCCTTTTGAAGGTGCAGTCTCCAGAATTGCACACAATACTCCAAAAGAGGTCGTACCAAAGACTTATACAGAGGCACTATCACCTCCTTTCTTCTGCTGGCCATTCCCCTCCCTATGCACCCAAGCATCCTTCTAGCTTTTGCTGTCACCTTTTTGATCTGTTTAGCTACTTTAAGATCATCAGACACAATCACGCCTAGGTCCCGCTCTTCTTTAGTGGACAAAAGTACTTCACCCCCTATACTATATTGCTCCCTTGGATTGCTGCAGCCCAAATGCATGACCTTGCATTTTTTAACATTAAATCTCAGCTGCCAAATTCTAGACCATTCTTCAAGCTTAGCTAGATCCCTCCTCATGTTATCTACACCTTCCTGGGACAACTTGAGCGCAGACGGCGAAGAACAAGACCCCAAACATCACAAAGAATACGTCCCCAAGCAAATGACTACAATAACCTGATAAGCAAAGAAAACGAGAGTACCATAATAATATCATTTACAAATCACTCAACCAGCCTAGAGAACTGTTCAAATTCACCAAGACACTCATACAAACTGCTACTGCCCCAAAAGGCCCCAGTTTGAATCCACAAGACTATGCCTCCTACCTCCAGAATAAATTCCCCCGCGCTAAAGAAACCATAGAACTGGATCAACTACCTACAAGCACATCCAGCAGATCACCAAACTGGTCCCTGTTCACTTCAATATCAATCATGCAACTTGACAACCTTCGCTCAATGATGAACACCACTATACCACCACATCACCACTAAACCCATGCCCAACCATATGGATCAAAGCAACCAGGAAAGAGCTAACCTCACCACTGCTCAAAATAGTAAACTCTTCCTCACCCCTGGCCAGATGTCAACTAATCTAAAGGTCTCCTCTGTCAGGCCCATTCTGAAGAATGCTACAGCTGACCCTGCCTTACCCACATCCTACAGACCCATCTCCAGTATCCCTCTCCAAGCAAAAATAATAGAAAAAGCCATCCAGCTCCAGCTGCAGGAATTTATAGACTCCAGTGCACCTCTGGATGACCAGCAACATGAGTTCCAACAGCAATACAGTACCGAAACGCTTCTGACTTCCCTCCTTGACACTCTTCTCAAGGGAATCGAAAGATCCAAACAGGCATATTCATAGATATCTCAGCGGTATTTGACTTCATAAACCATAAAAGACTCCTCACCCACCTGGCAGAAATCGGAGTAAATGGGATTCCCTTAAAATATTTTCACTCATACTTATTTGACCACACGCAACAGGTTAAAGTACAAAGCAGGACCTTGAAACCATTTCAAATTCACCAAGGACTGCCTCAAGGATCAGCTCTCTCAGCTCTCTTATTTAACTTATACATACAGCACACATGTAACATCCTCTGGAAACACAAGATAATGTTTCATATCTATGCAGATGACATTATGCTGTACATACCAATTGCAACAAAGAACCCGGGCTTCTCCACCATCCTCTCTTGTCTCAAGGAAGTGACCCACTGGCTACGTGAACACTCACTCGCACTGAATGTAAGCAAAACAGAGGCACTGGTGGTGAACAGAGACCCCCAACTACATTCCAATAGAGAAGATTATCTTCAACAACCACAACATCCCCATCAAATCTGAACTCAAATACCTAGATGTGATACTAGACCAGAAACTCAATTTCCCAAGCACACATTGAGAAAACAATTGCAGCGACATATCAAAGGATAAGAACTTTACATGACTTCCGCCCTTTGCTGGACCATAACCTATTCCGCACAGTCTGCCAAGCAATCATTACTCCAGTCTGGGACTACTGCAACTCAATACTTCAAGGCCTACCAAAAGGTACATGCCTCCCACTCCAGACAGCACAAAACTCTGCAACTCGCTTGATATCACGGACACATAGACAAAAGCACATTACTTCACCATTAAAGGAACTACACTGGCTGTCCATCAAAGCTCGAATACAATACAAGGCAATCATGAACACCTTCAAGAGTATACATAAACTAACTACAGGCTGCCTACAATCCCTCATACCCACACCTTCAGACAACAGACCAAGAAGAGACCAAACCACGAACCTCCTTAAAAACCCCAGACAGAGCCGGTGAGGTCAGCGGTCCTAATGGCAGTGCGATAAATGAGCTCCGCCGTTGAAACCTGATGAAAGGGGGAAAAAAGCCCCTAAGTTGAAGCGAGGAGGAGATGTAAGGCAGGGGCACTGAGCCACAAGACCCCATCTCTGTGCGGAGGGGCGAACGAACCGCGATCACCCCCGAGAGCAGCCTTATCGGCGGTAAGAAGAGCTGGAGTGGGGAGCCGCAGGCGGCGTACCCAAAGGGCTGCAGCGAGGTCTGTGGAGGGAGCAGAGGCAGATGAGTCACCTGCAATGAAGGAAAAAGCAGAGTGAGTGGAGGCTCCAGCAACCCCGGCGGGCTGATAGTGAAGCACAGGAGAGCACGTGGTGCAGGGCAGTGGAGGCCCAAGAACATTGGAGGGAGCGAACCCGACAAAACAGTCCCGGTAAGGACGTGGGTGAAGACAGAGGAGGTAGAGAGGAAAGGAGCCAGGCAGGCAGAAGACAGAGAGCACAGGAGGAGAAAATAGCGCTGCTAAATAATAATAAAAATGATTATACTCAACGACGGAAGAAGAAGGGAGATAATCATAGAGAGCTCCAGCCAAACAGAGACATACAAACAAAGGAACTGATACATTTGAGGTTAGAAATAAAGGGGGAAAAGTATTTCGGTGGTCAATATAGAAGAAGAGCCTCCTGAGAGAAGTAGGCGGCTGAACCCGGAGAGCGTCAAACCCAGAAGGCCCGCAGGGGCCCAGGGAGGCAAAAGGGGGCATGGACAAGTCTAAAGGAGGATTATCTGCAAAGAAAAAACTGGCAGAATTTAGATCACCATATGCCACTCCGAGAGGAGGTAAGGAAGGGGAAAAGGAGGGCAAAGCTTCGGCAGAGCAAGAGGCTGAGCCAGCGAAGGAGACGGAGGATCCCTGGGGCCCGGGAGTCGCAGACATGATTAAGACGTAGTTGAATGAGCTCAAGGAAGAACTCAAAGTGGAAATTAGTGGAGTTAAAAATGAATTAAAAGAGACACTGCAATCCTTGAGACAAGATATAGCGGACCTGGGCACCCGGGTAGAGGATACAGAAACGCAGCTGGAACAACATGGGAATACACTGGAAGATCTTCAAAAAGGCTGGGAGGAGTTAAAGCAAACTCATGAGGATCTAAAAGAGAAGATGGAGGACCCGGAGGATCGGTCAAGGAGAAGTAATATAAGAGTGAGAGGAGTGCCGGAGGAGCCCAAGTACAAAAATTGTGAAGATGTCATTACAAAAGTGTTTGAAGCATTATTACAAGAGGCAGCATTTCAAGATAGTGGAGAAGGTGAACATCTGCAAATTGAGAGGGCGCTTAGGGGA
Organism: Ichthyophis bannanicus; assembly: GCA_033557465.1. NCBI lineage: Eukaryota > Metazoa > Chordata > Amphibia > Gymnophiona > Ichthyophiidae > Ichthyophis > Ichthyophis bannanicus. Next base: position 56,689,227 of record CM066047.1, on the reverse strand, counting down.
TTAGGGCCAATAAAAGACAATAGACCAAGAGACATTGTAGTGGGCTTGAGATCCTTTAAAACTAAAGAAAACTTGTTGAAAGTGGCACAGAAGGTGGGACATTTTAAATGGGAGGGCCATGCAGTGGAGTTGTTCCAGGATTTATCCTTAGGCACACTGCAGCATCGGAGAGAGATGAAGGAAGTGACGGCCTACTCGAGGAGGGAGGAGGCAAGATACAGATGGCTCTACCCATTTGGTCTTTTAATAACTGCAAATGGACTCTCGTGAAAAGTCAAGACTTGTGAGGAAGCATGGGGGGTGCTCGGAGACATGGGATTGACTAATCTGCCGGGTGGCAATGGGAATCCAGCAAGAATCAAGGCGGCCATGATACCCGGGTCTCAGGCAGACAATCAGAGATGGCACAGAGTTCCAACCAATGGCCAGCGAGCAGCGAGACTGACCAAAAGCAATCAAAGTGCACTGGAGAAGGTGAAGGACATTGGCTGAGGGGATAGACCCTGAGAATTCAGACTCCAGATGAACCACCAATAGACTGACATGCGGGACATTGACAAGAGGCTTATAAGGGATGTTATGGATAGGGAGGAGGGCGGGGAGAGAAGGGGAGGGGAAAGGAGGTCGAGCAGGGGGGTGAGGGTGCTGGGTTAACTGGGAGTGGAAGAGCGGGAGTAGTTAAGGGGGAGGGTGGTGGGAGTGGAGAAGGGGTATTTGGAGAGCAGGGGGGATAAAGAATCTATAGAGGAGTGGGGGTAGGAAGAGGGGGGAGAAGGGAGGTGGGGGGATGACATGGGAGGAGTAGGGCATGATAGGGGGAAGGGGGGCAGCACACGATGAGGGGGAAAAGGGGAATAGGGAAGTAAGGTCAGGCTGAGGACTGATTGAGTCACAATATATGGAAGTTGAGTCTCCAAGCGGGGGGGGGGGGGGGGGGGGGGGAACGGGGAACGGGGAAAGGGGGGGGAAGGGAGGGGGGAGAAGAGGGGGAAGGGGAGTGCAGCAAATATTCAAGGTGAGTTAAAAATTATAACCTCAACTGCAAAAAGGCTTCATTCATCATTTAAAAAGACAGAAGGGCAAGAGAAGGGACGTACAACAAATTTTAAAGGTGAGCTAAAAATAGTAACTTTAAATTAAACTCTAATGAAGAGATAATCTCCCATAAAATTGAAAACACCACATCTCAAAAGGTAATACAAAATACTAACCCCACAATAATGTGGGAAAACTTTCACTCAATAGATAGCAGACAATTACTAAACACAATTTCAAACATAAACACCACCACATCCCCCCTCGATCCTTGCCCGGTAGACTGGATCAAGACTACAAAAGCAGAAATTGCACCCATAATACTAAACATAGTAAACCAATCCCTACTACAAGGAAACATGCCAACAGAACTAAAAAGATCCCTTATACGACCTATACTAAAAAACAAATCACTAAACAAAGCAGACCCATCTGCTTACAGACCCATATCAAGTATACCTTTCATAGCCAAAATCATTGAAAAAAACGTACAATACCAATTACAAGATCATATAGATAGCACAAATGCACTTGATGCCCAACAATATGGTTTTCGACAATCACATGGAGTAGAAACACTCCTACTCGTACTATTTGATAAACTTTATAGAGGCATTGAAAACTGCAAGAAAATGTTTGTCTTAATCTTCATTGACATAACAGCAGCCTTTGATTCAGTGAACCATAAGACCCTCATAGAGAGAATGGAATCAATAGGAATAATTGGAACTCCCTTAAAATGGATCTCTTCCTATATATCTAATAGGATACAACAAGTATACTTTGATAAAAATCTATCTAATACCTTCCCACAGACACAAGATATCCCGCAGGGGTCAGCATTATCTGCCATATTATTTAACCTATACCTAAGACCCATCTGCACAATATTCCAAAAACACAAAATTGACTATCATCTATATGCGGATGACATAATGCTTTATACACAACTGGATATATGTAACCCAGATTACAGCCACATAGAAACTTGCCTTAAAGAAGCACAATTATGGCTCCAACAAAACAATATGTTTATCAATCATAAAAAAACAGAAGTAATGTTTATCTCTAAAAACCCGGAATTTAAACACCCCCGCACAATCATAATAAATAATACAACCTACAACACTAAACAACAACTAAAATACCTAGGTGTCACCCTAGATACGACACTTAACATGGAAACCCATCTAAGACTATTAAACAGAACTATCTTCTACAAAATAAGAACCCTACAGACCTTACGCAATATCATTGAACGATCAGATTTTAGATCAATAATACAAACAATCATAACTCCACATCTGGACTACTGTAATGGCATATTACAAGGACTTCCTAAAAAAACAACAAACATACTACAGATGGCACAGAATGTCACAGCCCGAATCCTAATGAACGTACCTTTCTCAGATCACATCACACCCATTCTAAGAGAATTTCACTGGCTACCTATACATGCACGCATAAGATACAAAATAATAATTACAACATGCAAGTTAATACACAAGATTGCCCCATCTTACCTTGCCTCACTCATTAAAACACAACCCCCTAATCGGAAAAGGCGTACACACAATCTAAATACACTACAAACCCCTCACTCCATTTGCAAGGTAAAAGTAAACACTAGTAACATACATAGCTCCCACACAATGGAACAAACTCCCTGACACCGTAAGAGCTAACAAAGATCTCTCATCATTCCGTAAAAACCTTAAAACACATTTATTTCAAGAATACTACAATCAGACAGAAATAACATAGAGCAAATTTGTACATGAAACAATCTGATGGAGCTCAACCCCTCCATTATCATATGAAACTCCAAATCCACAAAGAATTAATTAAACTGTAAACCTACTTACATGTACTTTATCATGAACACTGTATATAGTTAAATTATAACATGTGTTTTAACAAGTTCTCTTCTATTATGTAAATAGTTTGAGTTATTTGAAATTAATGTTACTGTACAATGTTCAAAGTTATCTTCTTACTGTTATATGTAACTGCTAAATGTGCAGAGTTTAATTGTTAAATGTAAACCGCTGCTGATCACTGGAAGGAGCGGTATAAAAATGTGTTCAAATAAATAAATAAAATAAATGTCAAAGGGCTCAATTTGCCATTTAAAAGGCAGAAATTATATAAAGAAATAACACGCCAAAAGGCATCGGTGGTACTTATACAGGAAACACATCTCACTAGGGCGACAGAATGTTTGCTTAAACCTAAAGGATATGGGGTATGTGTCCATGCATCAAACACAATAGAAAAAAAGAAAGGAGGAGCTGCAATTTTAATAGCTTCAAAGGTGAAGATGGAAATTCAGAAAGTAATCAGGGATAAAGAGGGGAGATATGTGTTACTGCGTCTCAAAATAGGGAACGAGTGGTATTGTACGAGGGACACAGGGAGAATTCTGGACAAAGCTCCACGAAGAGGTGGGAAAACTAGGAGAGGGTATTCTTATATGCGGAGGAGACTTTAATTTAACCTGGAATCTGGCTAGCGATGCCACGGGGAAAAGAGAGGGCAAGAGGGCTGACAGACGCAAATATCGTCATTTTGTAACACAACACTGTTTGATAGACGCATGGCGATTTCAGCGCCCTCAGAAAAGGCAGTTCTCATCCTGCTTCCCAGTGCATGGGTCATATTCCAGAATAGACGCCATTTGGATAACTAAGGAGATGGTGGGAAGAATTAAAGCAGTGGAGATGGACCCCATTACGTGGTCTGATCACGCTTTAGTGGAAATCAGAATGGCAATAGCAGGGGAGGAGAAGGGCATACAATTTTGGAGATTAAATGAATCCTTACTAGAAGATGCACAGGTAAGAGAAGACATTGAGCAGGAAACTAGAGAATATTTCCATTGGAATGACAATGGGGAGGTGGCGTGGGGGGCGTATGGGATGGCTATAAGGCAGTAGTGAGAGGTGTGTTGGTTAAATGGGGGGCACGAAAAAGGAGGGAAAGGGAGAAAAGAGACAGGGAACTGAGAGAAAGATTACTAAAACTGGAAGAATTAGATGCGGAAGATGGAAAAGGAACTTACAGAGGACAAGTGTTGGCAGTAAGAGCGCAAATAAATGCGATGCAGGCGGAAGCTATAAGGTACCGCATGCAGCTGTTGAGACAGGAATTTTTTGAGGGGGCAATAAAGTTGGGAGATATACGGCGCAGAAATTGAAACAACGGAAGTTACGATCACACATATTGAAAGTTAGAGATGATGGAGGGGAAATAGTCTCTAAAGATGGGGATATAAGGGAAGCCTTTAAGAGATTTTATCAATCGTTATATGCGGCAAGAGCTCCTCCAGACGTGGAGAGGGTACAAAACTACTTAGATTCCATACAGCTGCCAAAATTGGAAGCGGAAGAACATAAAGAGTTAAATAGAGCTATAAAAGAAGAGGAAGTCTGGAAAGTTATAAAGCAGTTGGAAGTCGATAAGGCACCGGGATTGGACAGGTTAACTGCAAGGTTTTACAAAACGTTTGGAGAGATATTAATTAAACCATTAGTGTGACTTTTCAATATGGGGGGACTATGGGGTGGGCCGGCATAACAGTAATACATAAAGCAGGGAAGGATCCGCAACAATGCTCATCGTATAGACCTATTTCACTATTAAACTTAGATGCCAAACTATTGGCTAAAATACTGGCCACGCAATTGAATAGGGTCATAGGGAAACTAATTCATCAGGACCAAGCGGGATTCATCCCAGGTAGGCAGGTAGCCGATAATATTCATAAAATATTAAATACCATTTGGTCGGTTGGAAAAAGTAAAGAGGAGGCGCTACTGTTATCTCTGGATGCGGAAAAGGCTTTTGTTCAGGTGTCTTGGCCTTATCTATTTCAGGTAATGGAGAAAATGGGGCTGGGACATGAATTCCTGGGCTGGGTATAGGCATTATATCGTAACCCGCAAGCATGCGTTTGAGTCAATGGAGCCTATTCAACTTTCTTTGAACAGGGGAGGGGGACGAGGCAAGGGTGCCCTTTATTGCCCCTTTTATTTGCGCTCTCAGTAGAGCCATTTGCGGCAAGGGTAAGAGAACGGGCAGATCTGCAAGGTATAGTGGTAGGAAAGAAAGAATATAGAATATCTTTGTTTGCGGACGATATTATTAGGAGCGTGACTAGACCAAGAATCACTATACCAATATTAATGTGGGAATTAGAAGAGTATGGCAGACTGTCTGGATTTACTATAAACTGGGCAAAATCAGAAATTTTGAATTTGTCAATAAAACAGGAAGAACAGGAAATAATGCAGAAGAAATATCCATTCAGGTGGGCTCGGGGGCCGATTCGGTATCTAGGGATTCAAATCAACAATAGGTTGGAATCATTATATGACTTAAATTATTTAAAGTTATTTGGACAAGCAGAAAGTTTGTTGAATGAGTGGGGGCATGGCTATCTGTCCTGGTTTGGACGGATTGCGGTCATAAAAATGCTGCTGCTACCTAGATTCCTGTTCCTGTTCCAGACACTGCCGATACAGGTACCGCATAAAAAGCTAAAGCATACGCAAAGAACAATTAGCCGATTTATATGGCAAAATAGGAGTCCCGGGATAGCCTTTTCAACCTTACAGAGAGCAAAGGGAGAGGGGGGGCTGGGGGTTCCTAATTTTAGAAAACATTACGCGGCAGCACAGTTGAAAATGATCTATGAATGGCAAAGAGAGAAGCAGAAGCAATGGGTGCAAATGGAGGAGGATTCGGTAAGGGGAGTGGGATTGGAGAGGCTGGTGTGGAAGGGAAGCAACGCATTAGAGGGGGCCACCTTAAATCTCATAGTTGCACATAGTTTGAAGGTTTGGAAGCAGAATAGGACATTATTAATACAAGACAAAGAGTACATACAAGGGATGACCTTCACGGCATGCTTCGAGAAGGGGCAGGGGCCAGGAGAGAAGGTATTACGCAGATGGACAAAATTGGGGCAAACACATATCTCCCAAATAGTGGCTAAAGAGGGAGTTAGAGATTTTGAGGGTATTAAAGATATATATAGACTAGAAAGAAATTATTATTATAAAGTCATTGTTTGCGACAACAGAAGGTGTGGAAGGATCTATGGGATAATAGGGGGTGGTTTGAAGCCCTTATCTCAGGGCAATTAGGCCAAAAAGGAGCTTTGTCCAAGATTTATAAAGGGTTATTGGTGGGAGGAGAGGGCAAATTAGAGTTTATGAAGAAATGGGAGAAGGATTTAGGGGTAGAGTGGAATGAAGATGAGTGGGAGAAGGTAATTCAGACAGTGGCGGGTATTTCAATAGCCACTCCAATAAAAGAAAACGCCTATAAAGTTCTATATAGGTGGTATTGGACACCAAGCCATAAAAGGCGAGCTGGATTGGGACGATCTGATTTGCGCTGGAGAGGATGCCAAGTAAGAGGAGATATGCTACATATGTGGTGGAAGTGTGAACAGATTCAAAAATACTGGGAAAGGGTATTAGATATCATTTATGAGATGACAGGGCATAGGGTAACGAGGAGGCCAGAGGCCTGCTTACTGCATCAGGTAGAGGAGGAGATCTCGGAGCGGGAAATGGGGGTAATAAAACATTGTATAGTAGCAGCAAGGTGTGAGATAGCAAAACATTGGACAGGGCCATCCACGCTGAATAGTGAAGGCTTTATTAGAATGACAGAATTGTGTTTGATGCAGCGGCTGACGAGATTGAGGCAAGGGAAAGGGGAGAAGAGTGTGGAACAACGGAAGGGGGTATGGAGATGGTTGGAAACATGGGGAGGGGAGGAACAGGAAGGGGGGAGTAAAGGAGGGATGATTCTAAGCAATGTCTGATTTTATTGATATAGTTATGATGACTTGGTTATGTGCCAAATAGAGAGAGGTTGTATATATTTGTGATGAATATGATTGTTATGACAGAACATCGCAACAACAACACAAAACAAAATAAAATAAAAATAAATGAAGGAGGAAATGAAGAGGGGAGGGAAAGGAGGAGGGAGGGTGAGGAGGGAAGAGATCAGAATAGGGAGGGGGAAGGAGTAACAGAGAGAGAGGAGTATAATAAATGGGATTGTGTAAGTGTTGAAAAAATGTAAAATGTGGTGTCAAGAGATGGGTGTGATGTTAATGGAAATTACTAATAAAAAATGTAAAATAAAAAAAAAAACAGACAGAAACAACCAGTACGCAAGAAATATGCCATCGCACCTTCTCCATATACAGATCTACACTATGGAACTCCCTTCCGGCTAATATCAGAGCAAGTACTGGCCTAGAGGACTTCAGGAAGATGCTAAAAATGCCCATATTCCAGAAATTCTACGGGACAGACTGCTAACCCCACTCACAGCCAAAACCCCGAAACAAACCTAAATGACTGAAATACAAAAGTATGGACTCTATACCAATCAAATGTAAATAGTTGTCAGCCCACTGATCAGACAGTAAATACTTTACTGCCTATCAGTTAAAATGTAAATAGTTAATCGCATTGCGATTCTAGTTGCCTGTACCCAGTTACATGTATCATGTTCCATGTAACTCATGTTTTCTTTGATGTAAACCTCCTTGATACAACTGAAAGGCGGTATATAAGAAATGTTAAATAAATAAACAAATCCTCAGGTACCACTCACAACATGCCCCAATGCTAAGCGGTTAGCAGGGCGTATAGCGGCATTACTCAAGGATATTCCTGTTCAGTGCTCACAGATGAAGGACCAGGAGCAGGACCTCAGAAAACACCCACAAATAGGAAAAGAAGTGACAGGGATCTTGAACGATTTTCAGAAGACTGTATTTGTGAGGAACTAGCTAAACTAAAAGTAGTCAAAGTGGTGGGACCAGATGGGATACATCTGAGAATATTGAGGGAACTTGGAGACGTTCTAGCGGCTCCACTGACTGACCTTTTCAATGCCTCTTTGGAGTCAGGAGTGGTCCCAGAGGACTGGAGAGAGGCAAATGTGGTCCCTTTACACAAAAGCAGAAGTAAGGATGAGGTTGAAAACTACAGGCCAGTTAGTTTAACCTCTGTTGTGAGTAAATTATTGGAAACATTGCTAAAAGGGAGAATAGTGAGGTTTCTAGAGTCCAATGGATCGCAGAATCCAAGGCTGCATGGGTTTACCAGAGGCAGGTCTTGTCAGACAAATCTGATTGATTTCTTTGACTGGGTGACCAGGAAGTTGGACCGAGGGAGAGCCCTAGATGTGCTGTACTTATATTTCAGTAAAGCCTTTGACATCGTTCCACACAGGCAACTTATAAACAAACTGAATACCCTAGGGATGGACCCTAAAGTTACTGATTAGGTTAGAAATTGGTTGAGTGGGAGGTGGCAAAGGGTATAGCTAAATGGAGCTCACTCTGAGGAGAAGGTTACCAGTAGTGTGCCGCAGGGATCTGTTATTGGTCCGATTCTTTTTTTTTTTTTTTATTTTATTAGTTTTTCACATAATACATTCAAGCATTCACAAGAATGAAACATTAATGGCTAAATATTACAATCAAAAAAAGGAAAAAAATTGTAGGTTATTCAAAAACCATTTTCACTTAGCCCAGAGGCAGAAGGGAACAGAGATAGTAATAATAAATAGGGACAGTATATCAATCCCCATTTCTTGTACAAAGGAAAAAAAACCCTTTAAAACAGAGGGCAGAGTCTTATGTGTCAGCAGTGTGAGATAATACAGTCACCTCTTTATCTTCTCTAGCAGAAAGGAACCCAGAGAGTTGTCCTTGATCAAAAAACAGAAACACTTTCTCTTTATCGGTAATAATGCACCGTGCAGGAAATTTTAACACAAAAGATCCCCCTAGAGCAAGAACTCTGGGGCGATAGCCCAAAACTTCTTTTCTCCTTTGCTGGGTAACACGTGGCAAAGCAGGAAAATTGCAAACTTGAGATCCAAGAAACAACTCAGAGAGGTTCCTAATATAAGACCAAAGAATAAACGATTTATCGAACTCCAGAGTCGCATGACCAACATAGTGGTCCGCTCGGGGACAATCTCCAGGGAACCCTTGAGAAACCCCGTCAGGTCTCCCAGGCCCCCTGAGGCGGCACCGACATCAGCGCTAGGTAACCTGGCATCTAAGGACAAGTACTGGGCCCTTACAATGGGGGGCAGATTCTCCTGGGGGATCTTAAGAATCTCCTGGAAGTACCTGTACAGCATCTCTAGGTTGGGTGGGGGGACAGAATAGGAAACTTTGGAAAATTTAATTATCTAAGGTTATTTTTCCTTACTTGATTTTCAAGATATTCCATCTTCCTAGAGAGCACAGTCTTATCTTTAACTCGGGCAGCACACAGTCCCCGGAGCTGAGTTAGGTCTTTTTCCAAGTGAGATATCCTAATCTCTTGCTCTCCCTGGACTCGAGAAGCTTCCAACAAATTAGTTTTCAGCACAGTCAATTTAGTACTTACAGATCCAGCAAAAGAAAGAAGAATTATTGGTGGCCATCGAGAGTTACCGTAGCAGGTTTCACCATCACCTAAGACCCAGAATTTGGAGCTATCACAAGCTCTGGTGCCATGGTTCCCAAAACAATAGCAGATGCCTCTGTTGGTCATCCAATGACCTGATCATCAAACAAAGGATGAACCACTGATGCAACGGAGTCCTCTTCACTCCCAGATACCGGCGTGCTCCGCCAGTGCTGAGATCTTTTCCAGGTCGTGGCAGGGGGTGTACTGCTCCAGGGATAGCCAGACCCCGGAAGCACTCAGCACTACTGAGCCTTCGCCCGGCAGACCTACTGAAGATGGCACTCTAACCCCGAGACAAGCAAATCCACACGTGTCCAAAGTCCTCTGACCAGCTACGATGATTTCAGACAAGCCCGAGGGAAGGCTGACCTGCTTTCGTTTCATCCGTACCATTACACAGACGGGTATGGACCACAGTTCCACTGAAAAAATCTGCTGCCATCTTGCCTCCAATCCAATTCTTTTTAACATCTTTGTTAGTGATATTTCAGAAGGGCTGTCAGGTAAGGTTTGCCTGTTTATGGATGATACCAAAATCTGCAATAGAGTTGACACCCAGGAAGGAGTAAATGACATGAGGAGGGATCTAGCTAAGTTGAAGCATGGTCTAGAATTTGCAGCTCAGATTTAATGCTAAAAAATGCAGGGTCATGCATTTGGGCTGCAAAAATCCAAGGAAGTGGTACAGTAGGGGGTGAAGGACGTCTGTCCACAAAAGAAGAGTGGGACCTAGGAGTGATTGTGTCTGACAATCTTAAAGCAGCTAAACATGTAGAAAAGGCAACGGTGAAAGCCAGAAGGATGCTTGGGTGCACAGGGAGAGGAATAGCTAGCAGAAAAAAGGAGGTGATAGTGCCTCTTGTATAAGTCTCTGGTGCAACCTCATTTGAAGTATTGTGTGCAATTGTGGGGACCACACCTTCAAAAGGATATAAACAATTTGGAGTCAGTGCAGAGGATGGCTACTAACATGGTTAGTGATCTTTGTTATAAAGCATATGACAGACTTAAGGATCTTAATATGTATACATTAGAGGAAAGGCGAGATAGAGGATATATGATAGAGATGTTTAAATACCTCCAGGGCATAAATGCACAGGAGGAGAGTCTCTTTCGATTGAAAGCAAGCCCTGCTATGAGGGGACATAGGATGAGAGTGAAAGGGGATAGACTCAGGAGTAAATAGAGGACATATTTCTTTACAGAAAGAGTGGTAGATGCATGGAATAGTCTCCCAGTGAATGTGGTAGAGACAAGGACAGTATCTGATTCAAAAATGCATGGGACAAATATAGAGGATCTTTAAAGGTAAAAAGGGGACTATTGTAGTTGATATGGAAGGGCAGACTAGATGGGCTATGTGGTCTTTTTCTGCCGTCATGTTTCTATGTTTCTATTTTCAGCGGCACTAACCACTTAGGGGCATTTACATGGTTTACAGCTCTGTAAACTGTGTAAATTCCATTGAATATTGGGCCCAAAGATATTTCCAAAATTGTTATGTTTAAGAGGTATGTAACAGAGATTCTGGTGTGCCTCTTCAATCAGTTCCCCCAATTAAAAACTCTTTCTATATTGCCCCCCATTTAAGGAAGTTGAGGGAAATGGGGCAGCCAGCGAACCTTTCTGGAACTGAAGAATTTTGCGGCTGAGATTTAACATTAAAAATGCTGGGTCATGCATTTGGGCTGCAAAAATCCAACAGAGCATTACAGTATAGAGGGTGAAGTGCTTCTGTCCATGAAAGAAGTGGGACTTAGGGGTGATTGTTTCTGATGATTCTAAGATGACTAAACAGGTAGAAAAGGCGATGGCAAAAGCCAGAAGGATGCTTGGGTGCATACAGTAGGGAGAGGAATGACCTGCCGGAAGAAGGAGGTGATAGTGCCTCTGTATAAGTTTTTGATGAGACCTCATTAGGAGTATTGTGTGCAATTCTGGAGGCCACACCTTCAAAAAGATATTAACAGGATGGAGTCGGTATAGAGAGTGCCTACTAAATGGTCAGTGGGCTTCATCATAAGGCAAATGGGGACAGACTTAAAGATCTCAATATGTATACTTTAGAGGAAAGGCGGGAGAAAAGAGATAAGGTAAAGATGTTTAAATACCTCCATGGCATAAATGCACAGGAAGAGAGCCTTTTTCAACTGAAAAAAAGCTCTGCAATGAGGGGGCAAAGGATGAAGGTGAAAGAGGATAGACTCAGGAATAATATGCGGAAATATTTCTTTATGGAAAGAGTAGTAGATACATGGAATAGTCTCCAGTGGAGGTAGTAGAGACCAGGACAGTATGTGAATCCAAGAAAGCACGGGACAAACAGAAGATCTCTACAGGAAGAAATGAAACTGTAAAAGCTTAGTAGTTGGTATAGAAGGGCAGACTGGAGAGGCCGTATGGTCTTTATTTGCCGTCATGTTCTATGTTTGTAAGAACAGTTCGAATTTGCCCTTTTCTTGAGATGTCTGGTCATAAGCTGACAGTCCATGTGGCTTTGCCGGTATCTTTGGACTTTGAGCCACATTGCGATTAGCTTTGAAAACTGTTCTTTAAGCACCAGGGGGAGTTGTTTTGGGGTTTGGCTGTCACGGGACTTGCAGATGTTTCTAAGGCTATTCAGAAGGAAAGGTGATGCTTTTTGCTTATGAGACCAAGTGTTTTCCAGGCTGGGGGTAAAATTATTGTTTCTTAGATATCCATGGACATGTTATTAAGGGGCCCTTTTGCTAAAGCTCGCTAGGTGGTTAATGCGCTTTTTAGCACACGCTTGTTGTTCGTTAATGTGTGGGCATGACAGCGAGCAATCACTGAGATGCATGTTAATTGGCCATAATGCGCTAGGGCAGCGAGTGGGCTGGAAAGGAGCAAAGCATGGGCTTGGAGACCACATTGCTATTGGCATGAAGGCACCTACCATGCTCTCAGTGGTAATGTGGCAGGTGCATCTAATGCTACTTCTACAAGTATCGTTAAGTGCATTCATGTTAATTGCGCTGCATGTTAGCGTACTCGCCCATGTGTTAACAGCTGAGAACATGCTGGCCACGCCCTGACAGTTACTGCAGAAATTTTGCACTTACTGTGCATTAAAAATACACGTTGAGTGCACAACTTTAACGGGATTTAGTAAAAGGGTCCTTAAGTATCAAAATGTTTCGGATATATATTTTGAGTCCTTACAGTTTGCTTTCTTCTTGAGTGACAAGTCTGTGCCACAGGATGGACATAGCAAGTCTGTGCCCTGACATAACGTTAGGGTTTAGACCTCCTTGTGTGCCTCTATTTCCTTTTGAATCCTTTCTACCATAACAATTGTTCTCCACTCCTTTATACTGTGGACTGGAACTGAAACGTGGAATTTTTCTTCCTTTATTGTTGATTTAAACATTTGGATTCTCTTTGTTCCTTTTCTCATTGTTGTCTGTATCTCTATCAAGATTTTCCTTGAAGATAATTGTAAAATTCTATAAATATGAAATTTTTAAAAATTCCAAATATCCAAGAATTCTCTTAACCTCTATGGTTCACTCAACTAGTTTTCAAAATGCTGGCCAGAATAATACCAGTTTTCCCTCTTTAGAACTACCTATCCTATAAATATAAAATGTAATACATTGTTAAATAAAACACAAAAAACAAAAAAACAAAAACCTACTGTATGCATAGCACGTAAAGGCTTTGAAACGACTGAGAGAACAAGACAAATGTACGTCGTAAAATGTTCCCTTCATTTCCTCTCTAGCTGTGCATTTTAAAAATCATACTACAAAACTTAAACACAAAAAACAACCAGCATTTTCAGAAACTAGCTAATCTCAGCAAATAAATTAAGCATCTGGCACCCACCCCCATGAAATGAAGCATTTTTTTCTTAGAGGTGTTTGGAAAGAAAACCTTAAAGTAGGTCTGGCACCGATCTAGCATTTCAGAATATCACCCCCTCACAGGGAAAGCAAAAGCTGATGCAGTTTCCATAAAGACCCCGAATGAGTGACAGAGAGAAGCAGTTGTTAGCCAACGGCAGCACACGAGCGTGACGGCACAGCATGCCACGGCCCACATGCTCCACGCAAATCTACACACATTCAAAGCAGGCAAGTCAGCGCCGTAGTCAATAAAGTGATTTGTGTAGCACAAAATGCTAAAAAGCTTGGATGGTATCTGAAGGGACCGCATGTTCTTACATTTAACAGCTTTTTGCAGTACGGCTGAAAGAAGGGGCCCCTTCTTCCAGCTTTAGAAGGATTTTTAAAATCACGTAGCATAGTCATGTGGAGGTAGCTTCCATACCATGTACGCCTCAGCCGGGGGCACGGCGAAATCGAAGATGGGGCTGAGTTAGACTTGATTCTGACACTGCAGGGTCTAGACGCACTTGTGATGGTGGAATTGGGGAGATAGACGGACTGGCGTTCACTGGATTCCACAATGGTAGACGCAGCCAAACCTGCCCGGCCCAACGCAACCACACTTCTGTTGGTGCAAGTGTGCAGTAGTGTCCTGTAACCATGGTTACATCACCTATTCGTTGTGGCGCAGAATCGCATGTTCCATAGCGGCCTCTGCATCCCGGTGCACGATTGTCGTCACAGGCACATATGGCCAGGATTGTGTCATCAGGTGCCATGGAAAGCTATTGCCATGGGAGGCAGGGGGGTTCAGCCCGCAAACAGTGCCATGTCCTGCCCTTACACGACCTTCTGGCAGGAATATCCTGTACGTCTGTTGAGGTGCCGAGGAATGTACACAGGCTATTCCTGAGTACGCTGTATACATCCCAGTACCTGGCCACACCCTCGCTCCGCCCCCTCCCACCCACGTACAGCAATCCCCACACAAGCGCTGCAAATGTGCAGGGCGCGATGGGTGCAGCATATGCTCAGGGAGATTTTCGACACTTACACGTCTGGGCTGCACATACACAGGCACTATTCACCGTCTGGAATGACTTCCATAGTGAATGATGGCTGAAAAAGACCATCTGATCCATCCAGAAAGTCTAGTTATTCTGTCCATTCTGCTAAAGATATACCCTTAGCTGCCAGACAAGGAAGGGGACTGTCTACAAGATTTCTCCTTGTACAGGACAATCACCTACTTCAGGGCACACTTCCACCGCTGCCACCTTTCCTCCTTCCCTCAGGCCTCAGAACTTCCACCTCCATGGTTTGCCCCAGTCTGAGTTTCTTCAGATTTTGGGGTATCAGTTGTTCATGATATCTAGTTTTCAGAATTTATAACAAGCTGCACAAGGGAAGTCTCAGAACATGAAGTTTCTCGGAAATGTGAAAGAGTTGCCCACTTCAGGAAAACGGGCCAGAATCGCATTACAACTAAGATTTACAAAGCTAACGTGTATAGTACATCTATGAAGCCCATAAATTTATTTTCTCAGGTATGTCAGTGAGCAAATCATACCATGGAACTGAGATCACGTTTTTGCAGTTCACATAACTAATGTACCTTTGATTTACTGATCATACAATAGATGAATAGTTCAAACTCAAAATAAATCATTTTACTTACTCTGGTTGAGTCATGCAAGGATATTGGATACTATTTACGACTGCACTTCATGGAATGTGTTAACCCACTGCCAAACACCACCAGTCTTTGACTGAAGTAATAAATTAATTATGAAAGCATATGATCCTAGTCCAACAATTAGATCACCGAGGAGCATATTTACTAAGCCCCCTGCTGGTAATTCGCATATGGGCCACATTACTAGTGTGGGACTTCATGCTAACTACAGGGAAGGGTGGGTACAGCTAAACCCCTGTAGATAATGTAGGTCGCTGCAGTAAAATAACTGAGGGTGCAACTAATATCACTCACTGAGGTGGCATTAGTTGCACCTGTACTATCTTTGCCGAGCGCTGACAGCGTAGGCTTCAAATATCTGTGCTAGCAACGCTGAACACAGGCAGCATGGGCTTCAAACATCCGCACTAGCAGTACTGAGACAGGAATGCCTCCGTTCCACAGTCATCATCCAGACATGTGCTACCAAGGTAGTGCAGGATTTTAACACGGGGGCCCGTGCTCTGTTTTACTTCAGTACCCAAACCGCACAGTAAACCCAATGTTACCGGGTAGCGTGCTTTAGTAAAAATGCCCTGAGTTGGGTAAATGCTCCTCACCTCATCGCATAATGGCCCAGTTCTATGATAACTACAACATAACGGCCAACGCTCACAGCCTCATCACCTGTTCTATTATCCCAGTGCATCTTAACACTGTACATTTTTTTGACACAAGTTGTTGATATTTTGGAATGTATTGACCAAGATGTCAATTGTTCTGTCCCCTCCAAATCCTGTTTTATTCTCTAGAGCAGCAAAACCATTCTAGTGAAAGTGCTCACCAGGCAAAGTGAAGTGAGATGTTTTTAAAGGATGAAACCCAAGAAAGCAAGTAATGATATGTAACGTCATCACAAAGCCACTCTGAAGTACCTCTGTTTAAAGAGAAGGCTTTCACATGCCACAAAGTGGAAGCAGCAGCTCATACAACTCACCAAGCACCCTCAGTTTTCAAGAGAACTAACCTTGATCTGACCTTGCATTTATACAATAAGAAAAAGCGACTCAGTCAGAATAGTTCATTGCATTGCCATTGGTGGAAGAAGTAAGAACTCTTTTCAATATGCATCACGTTCTATTCCTAACGCTGTCTTCTACTTGCAACAAAACCAGATGTTGATGTAAGCAGGGGGGTGGCCCTCACAGTAGAATAGTGGGAAGGGTTTCTTCTTTATGCTAGGTAGGAGGGACCCGATGAGAGAATTTTCAACGATGGTGGCCAACCAAAGTAAAGTGGTTGGTCATCGCCATTATAATCTAGACCTGGATATTCAATGCCGGAGGCATATCCGGCAACTAGTATTGAATATCCGATCTGCTCGGATAGTGTTTTAGCTAACCGGGCAGTGGCGATATTCAGTTGCTGCCTGCTTAGTTAAACTGACTAAAGTTAGGCCGGTCTTTGTTGGTGCCTAACTTTATCCAGTTTGCGTTAACCAGCTAGCAACGGAACAGCTTCAATGCTATGGGGTTAGCAGCGGGACATTTAGCAGCATTAGGCACAGGGCCGATGCTACCATTAGGTGAACTAGGCAGTTGACTAGAGCGCTGGACCTCTGGAGGCACCCACTGCTAATGCCGTCGCTCCTCTTGGGACCTGCAGCAGTGGCCGCAAACAGCCCTGCCATATTTACCTTTAAACTTCGGCACTGTGGGACTGTTCGCTTCTGTCCCCTGTGACACCCAATGCTGACTTCTTATCTGCAAACAGGAAGTCAGCATTGGGCATCGAAGGGGCAGAAGCAAACAGCCCCGCGGAACTGAGGTTAAAGGTAAGTGCCACAGGGCTATCTGCGGCCACTGCCATTGCTGCAAGTCACAGAGAGGGGTGGCAATGGTGGCCACAATGGGTGCCGCTGGAGGGAAGGGGGCGTAAAGGATGAGGTTCGCCTAGAGCGCCTCATCTCCTTGTGCCGGCCCTGGTTAGAGAGGGACATTCAGCAGCACAAAACGGCTACATGCCGCTGAAGATCTTGCTTACCATGATTAATGCAGCAGGTCTGCTGACCGTATTAATCATTTTGGATATGCCCACCCACCACCACCAAATGCATTCTTGGAAATGATATATGAATTCATGAATGTCAGTAAGGAATGGATAGAGAGGGAGAGAGAAAGAAAGGAGAGGGTGTGATACTCAAGGAAAAGCTCAAGGTTCTAGGAGGCATTTGTGCATGAAATATGCTCTCAATGACAGATAGTATCACTCACATAGCCAGTGCTGTTAACACAGAGTCATATGGATTCAGCGTACAGCACAAGGTAAAATAACAGACGTGGCTCCTTTTACCCATAAACAGCCGACGTTTCACCCGTTTGTCCACATCACTCACGGAGGTGGAATTGTTCTCAGGGTTTTCACTGGCGCCTTCATCTTTCTCTGAAAGGGGAAATAAACAAAAGGTCAGTGCAGAGATGGAATAAGGCTGCGACTCTGAACTTTTCTTCCACGGTCTCACAAATCCTTGCTGCCCACTCATAATACAACAGCTTAGTACACAGAGCCCAGAGGAACCATCTTTCCTTTTCTGCTCAATAGAAAATATAAAATACAAACCTGGAGCTTTAATAGTTGCCATGGAAATGACGTTTGTTAAGACACAATAGATATTTTGCTAAAAGTAGAATGAAAAAATGTGTACTTTCTTTCATAAATATTTTCAGCCATAATACAGACACCGCTGATCCTTATGAAGTCAAGTTATATGTGAGACCTTTTAACTGGACTAACTCAATACATCTGTGATGACTTTTGAGAGTTATGCTTCCTCTGTGACTTGATGAAAGGAACGTACAGTACAATAGCTCTTATTCTGCCCTTTCCTTCCTATTGAGTCTTGAAGGACTACCAAAATGGACTGCTATGGCTGGAAAGACATCTGCACTTGTAAGTATTTACTTCTGGGAAATTCTCTAAATCTTGGGGAAAAGGGAATTCTTTGGGTTAAAATTGATAAATCTGTGTATTTTAGAATTCAGTGTATTTGTTAACTCAGTCAGGGCCTAGTATTAGCAGAGAGCTGTTACTTTAAATTTAAAAACCAGCAGAGAGCTTTTAGTTTAAATTTAAAACCAGCAGAGAACTCTTAGTTTAAATTTAAAACTCAGTCAGGGTCTAGTATCAGCAGAGAGCTTTTAGTTTAAATTTAAAACTCAGCAGAGCGCTTTTAGTTTACTTTTATAACCAGAAGAGAGCTTTTAGTTTAAATATAAAAAAACCACGGAGAGCTCTTAGTTTAAATGTAAAACTCAGTCAGAACCTAGTATAAGCAGAGCGCTTTAAGTTTAAATTTAAAACTCAGTCAGGGACTAATATCAGCAGAGAGCTTTTAATTTAAATCAAATCAGAGTATAGCTTAGCACAAAAGGAAGAACAGAGTAAAATATTCTTTGAGTTGCAAGAAATACATTGTTTCTAGATAACTTTACAAAGAGGCCTTCCACTTAGGAGGCAAGAGATCTGGGAATTTGTTTTAAATAGGTGTTAAAGCCAAGTGAATGGTCAAAGGGGGCATTTTGAAAGGCTCTCTCTATCAAACCAAGAGCTGCGTGTATCACCCAGGAAATTGTTAACAGATTACTTTAGCAGCACAGGTCTGGGATCTGTTTAGCAAGCCAGCCTTTACTAGGTGCTAGTTCCCTCCTACCCACTCCAGACATAATCTTAGCTTTACAGGCTTTTAAACCTATTAAAGGGGGAAGGGAGGTCAAGGTCACTTTCAGGTTCAGATGGTTATCATCACCACGAACAGAGTTAATTAATCTTGAAGTGAACAAGGTCACTTAACGGTAAATGGTATAAGTGTATCAGTACTAGTATCCCTAACAACTTTAAGTAAACAACTTAAAACTAGGATGCAGACAGTAGTCCAGCAGAGAGATGGGAGCTATCCAGTCTTTTGCACTGAGTGTCACATTTACGATTTTCAATCAGCTCTTTGCCCTCAGGGAATGAGTCCGATCTCTGGAGTCTAGAGCAGCAGGAACATAGTACTGAAGTCCCACTTCCAATCTGGCAGCCTCTCAGTTGCCATGGAAGAGAGGTCACATGAAAGGCAAGCATCACCTTGGTGTGGCAGGAAATGATCCTGTAGCTAGGACCTGTCTGCTAGATGTAAAATCCTCTCTCACCGAGGAGATTTCTCCAGGGCCATGTGCTCATGAGGGAAGGGTTAGGACAGCTGTTATAGTTGGTGATTCGATCATTAGGCATGTAGATAGCTGAGTGGCTGGTGGACGTGAGGACAGCCTGATAACATGCCTGCCTGGTCTGAAGATAGCAGACCTCACGCATCACCTAGACAAAGTTTTAGATAGTGCTGGGGAGGAATCTGCTGTCTTGGTGCATGTTGGCACAAATGATATAAGAAAGTGTGGGAGGGAGGTTCCGAGAGTCAAATTTATTTTTTTAGTTAGGAAGCTGAAATCCAGAACTTCCAGGGTAGCATTCTCTGAAATGCTTCCCATTCCACGCGCAAGACCAAAAAGGCAGGCAGAAGTCTCAATGCATGGTGCACAGAAGAGGGTTTTGGATTTGTTAGGAATTGGGCAACATTCTGGGGAAGGGAGGAGCTCTTTTGAAGGGATGGGCTCCACCTAAACCGGGATGGAACCAGGCTGCTGGCATTAACCTTTAAAAAGGAGACAGATCAGCTTTTAAACTAGATAATAGGGGAAAGCTGACAGTCACCCAGGAGCGAATGTATCCCTAAAGGATATTAGCAAAACAGGGAAGACAGGGCATCCTGACAAGAGGTTCCAACAAAGATAAAAGTAACCCAGATGTCCTTCAGTACAGAGCCAAAAGATTCCAAATTACACCTATCAACTGATAACCAGATTGATATGAATAAAATACAATCTCTAACATGGCTGTATGCAAATGCTAGAAGTCTAAAAAATAAAAAGGGAGAACTAGAATATGGTTAGATATGATTGGCAACTCAGAGACCTAGTGGAAGGAGGACAACCAATGGGACAATGGGTACAAACTTTATCGCAATGATAGAGTAGATCAACTTGGTGGAGGGATTGCGTTCTATGTTACAGAGGGCATTGAGTCACATAGCATTAACATTTGCAGGAAACAAAATGGTATACATCCAGGGGTGTTGAAAGAACTGAAATATGAGACTGCAGATCTACTATTAGTAATCTGTGGCATTACATTGGCCATTACAGGATAGCCAATATAATGCCATTTTTTAAAAAGGGTTCCAGGGGTGATCTGGGAAACTACAGACCGGTGAGACTGATGTCAGTTCCAGAAAAAATGGAAGAAACCATTATAAAGAACAAAATTATTGAACATGGCTTAATGGGAGACAGCCAAAATGGCTTTAGCCAAGGAAGAAGGGCCGGATTTACCTATACGCCATGTACGCCATGGCGTAGGGCCCACAGCTGGCAAGGGCCCACAAAAATGGAAGTTAGCTTTTTTTTTTTAAATAAAATTTAAAAAAAAAACCTGCTGGCTGCCACCGCGGGGCCCCCTCTGCTGCCGCGGCAGCATGGACTGACCCGCGGGGGCCCCCTCTGCAAGGTCGATCCGTCCCTCCCTCCCTCCGTGCAGGCTGTGAGAGGCGCGAAGGGAGCGTGTCTCCCTCGCGTCTCTGTTAAGCCCGCAGGGGCTGATGGGAAATTTCCAGTCTTAAGCCCCCCCCAATGAAATTTCCCATCAGCCCCTGCGGGCTTAACAGAGACGCGAGGGAGACACGCTCCCTTCGCGCCTCTCACAGCCTGCACGGAGGAAGGGAGGGATGGATCGACCTTGCAGAGGGGGCCCCGGCGGGTCAGTCCATGCTGCCACGGCAGCAGAGGGGGCCCCGCGGCGGCAGCCAGCAGGTTCTTTTTAAAAATTAAATTTTGCTTTAGGCCGACGGGGGGGGGGGGGGGGTAGGACTGGTAATGGGCTATTGGGGGGGCTGGGGCTGGGACAGGAAATGGGCTGGGGGGGTTAAGGCTGGAGGTGGGCTGATGAGGTTAGGACTGGTAATGGGCTGTTGGGGGGGTTAGAACTGGTAATGGGCTTTGGGGGGGGTTAAGACTGGTAATGGGCTGTGGGCTGATGGGTACTGTCAGGTAATGGGCTATGGGGGGGCTAGGACTGGAAATGGGCTGGGGGTTAAGACTGGAGGTGGGCTGATGGGGTTAGGACTGGTAATGGGCTGTGGGCTGTTGGGGGGGTTAGAACTGGTAATGGGCTTTGGGGGGGGTTAAGACTGGTAATGGGCTGTGGGCTGATGGGGGCTGTCTGGTAATGGGCTATGGGGGGGCTAGGACTGGAAAGGGGCTGGGGGGGTTAAGACTGGAGGTGGGCTGATGGGGTTAGGACTGGTAATGGGCTGTGGGCTGATGGGGGGGTTAGGACTGGCAATGGGCTATGGGGGGCAGACTGGAAATGGGTTGATGGGGTTAGGACTGGAAGTGGGCTGATGGGGGTTAGGACTGGTAATGGGTTATAGGGGGGGCTTAAACTGAAAATGGGGTGATGGGGGGTTAGGACTGTAAGTGGGTTGATGGGGGGCTAGGACTGGTATTGGGTTGGGGGGTTGCTAGGACTGGAAATGGGCTGATGGGTGGCTAGGACTGGAAATGGGCTGATGCAGGGACTAGAAGGGAATGGATGCTGAGTGAGGCTGGAACTAGAAGGGAGCTGATGTTGGGGAGGATTAGAATGGGATGGGGCTGGAAGAGTAAAATGGAGAAGGGAAAATATTTTGTGTGGGAGGGATAAAAAATCTACAATTGGCCGGGTATTGGGAGAGTAAGTGGGGATTGAGGATGGAGGGGTAAAATTTGAGTGGATGAAATAGGAATGAGGAAAGAGCAAAAGGAGAAAGATTAGTATGTTAAAGCAGATGTAGAGAGAGAATGGAAAAAACTAGAAGAGAGAAGAAAGGACAAATGGACAGCAGACGATGGAGAGTTAGCAGAAGACACAAAGAAACCAGAAGAAAGTGGCTGGAGCAATTGCAGCTGAAAAAAATGCACAAAAGGTAGAAAAATATCTCTTTATTTTGAATTTATTAATTGGAATATGTCAGCTCTGGTAAATGTGCATCATTAACGTCTGCGCTTTGTTTAGTACAAGAGCAAATTAATGTATAGTTTTATTTCTACAGTGTTGTACATTCCAAGTTTGGCCTTTGGGATTCCCAGTTTAATTATTGTCTTCCTGTTTCTAAATTGTGATTACTTGTTTGGTGATGGTCTATGTTCTGCATGTGTAACTGAGCTGAGGTGTTCTGTTTATATAATTCCTATTTGACATTGCCACTTGTTCTCTTTCCCCAGTAGGTCATGTATTGTTGTTCTCTGAAATGTATTGGTTTAATATTTGCAGTGTTGCCTTTTGATTGGTAGAGTATGGTGCTTTGTGAGTCCTGGTAGTGCTGTTAGGATACGGCGGGTTTGCTATGGGTTCTAAATGGGCAGTGTTTGTAGTAGTTCCTAATGTGTCTGGCAGTTGGCACTGGATTATAGTAATGTAGAAATCTTTTAGTCTTTCTTTATCCATACACTCATTAAGAGGCACGTTTACTAAAAGTTAGTATATGGTAACATTATGCAAATATTTATGCAAATGAGGCCCCTTATGCAAATGAGACCCCGCACCCCCCTTGGGCCGCCCCTGCTGGGGGCCCACAATTTTTGTTGGCGTAGGGCCTCACTCAAGGTAAATCCGGCCCTGCAAGGAAGGTCTTGTTTTACTAATCTGTTTTTTTGAAGGTGTGAATAAATAGCTAGACAAAGGTGAGTTGGTTGATACTGTATCTGGATTTTCAGAAAGCCTTTGACAAGGTCCTTCATGAGAGACTCTTGGCAAAATTTAAAAGTCATGGGATAGGAGGCAGTGTACTATTGTGGATCAGGAACTGCTTAAAAGATAGAAAGCAGAGGGTAGGGCTAAATGGCCAATTTTCCCAATGGAGAAAGGTGAATAGTGGAGTACCCCAAGGATCTGTGCTGGGTCCGCTGCTTTTTAACATATTCGTAAATGATCTGGAAATGGGAACAACAAGTGAGATAATCAAATTTGCAGATGACACAAAATTATTCAAAGTTGTTAAAACCCAAGAGGATTGTGAAAAATTGCAAGAGGACCTTGATAAATTGGAAGACTGGGCATCCAAATGGCAGATGAAATTTAATGTGGACAAGTGCAAAGTTATGTACCTAGGAAAGAACAATCCAAACTATGGTTACACAATGCAAGATTCCACATTAGGAATTTAGGCGTCATCGTGGATAACATGTTTGAAACTCTCCACCCAGTGTGCAGCGACAGCCAAGAAAGCAAATAGAAGACTAGGAATCATAAGAAAAGGAATGAAGAATAAATCAAAGGATATTATAATGCCTCTGTATCGTTCCATGAGGCGACCGCACCTTGAATATTGTATGCAATTCTGGTCACCATATCTTGAAAAGGATATAGCGTTATTTAGAAAAGGTACAGAGAAGAGCCACTAAAATGGTAAAGGGGTTGGAAGGATACACCTATGAAGAGAGGCTAAAAAGGTTAGGGATCTTCAACCTGGAAAAGAGATGGCTGAGGGGAGATATGATAGAGGTCTATAAATTAATGAATGGAGTGGAACGGGTAAACATAGATTGATTGTTTATGCCATCAAAATATAGAAAGACTAGGGGACATGCAATGAAGCTACAGTGTAACCTATTTAACACTAATAAGAGAAAATATTTTTTCACTCAATGCGTAATCAAACTCTGGAATTTATTACTGGAAGATGTAGTAAAGGCTGTTAGTGTAGCTGGGTTTAAAAAGGTTTAGACAA
The DNA here is from genome assembly GCA_033557465.1 of Ichthyophis bannanicus. NCBI lineage: Eukaryota > Metazoa > Chordata > Amphibia > Gymnophiona > Ichthyophiidae > Ichthyophis > Ichthyophis bannanicus. The sequence continues at coordinate 56,665,299 of CM066047.1, read as the reverse complement.
GTTCCTGGAGGAAAGGTCCATAAACCATTATTAAAGGGGACCCGGGAAATCCACTGCTTACCCCAATACAAGCATTGTGGAACCTGTGTCTTCTGGGGAAACTGCTAGATACTTGTGACTAGATTGGCCACTGTTGGAAACAAGATACTGGGCTTGATGGACCTTGGCTGACCCAGTATGGCATTTCTTATGGTCTTATGTATGCTGTATAATCTCTATAGATAGAAGTTCCATGTAAAAAGGGGAAGGCAATGACAGTGGGGATGTACTACCAACTGCCTGTCCAGAATGAACAGGTGGATGATGAAATGCTGAAAGAAATGAGGGCAGCTAACAAAAGTCACAATACAGCAATAATGGGTGATTGCAATTATACCGGTATTGACTGGGTCAATGTCACAGCAGGACATGCTAGAGAGATAGAGTTTCTAGATTAATTAAATGACTGCTTCTTGGAGGATCTAGTGCAAGACATAAGGGTTTTGGGGCCACTTGGCAATAGTGATCATAGCATGATCGCATTTGATTTAATAAATGAAAGAAAGATGGCAATGAAATCCACACCACTACCGTATAACTTTCAAAAGGGAGATTATGATAAAATGAGGAAAATAGTTAAACTAAACTAAAAAGAGCAGTTGCAAAGGTTAAAGATATACATCAAGCATAGGCGTTGCTTAAAAGTACTATCTTAAAAGCCCAGACCAGATGTATTCCATGCTTTAAGAAAAATGGAAGGAAGGCCAAAAAACTGCCAGCATGGTTTAAAGGTGAGGTCAGAGAGACTGTTGCCAAAAAAAGCATCCTTCAGGAAATTGAAAAAGGAGCCTAATGATGAAGATTGGAAACAAAATAAGCATTGGCAAGTATGATGCAAGGCACTGATAAGACAGGCAAAGAGAGAATTTGAAAAGAAGCTTGCCGTGGAAGAAAGAAACTACAGACAGGTGAACCTGATATCAGTACCAGGCAAAATGGTAGAAACCATTATAATGAATAAAATTACTGAACATGTTGATAGCCATGTTTTAATGGGAGAAAGCCAACATGGATTTAGTCAAGGAAAGTCTTGTCTAACTAATCTGATATTTTTTGAAGGTGTGAATAAACAGGAAGATAAAGATGAGTCAGTTGATAGAGTGTATCTGGATTTTCAGAAAGCCTTTGAAAAGGTTCCTCATAACAGATTCTTGGCAAAATTAAAAAGTCATGGAATTGGAGGCAGTGTACTATTATGGATCAGGAACTGGTTAAAAGATAGAAAGCAGAGAGTAGGGCTAAATGGCCAATTTTCTCAATGGAGAAAGGTGAATAGTGGAGTACCCCAGGGATCTGTGCTGGTCCCGCTGCTTTTTAACATATTTGTAAATGGCCTGGAAATGGGAATAATGAGTGAGGTTATCAAATTTGCAGATGACACAAAATTATTTAAAGTTGTTAAAACGCAAGAGGATTGTGAAAAATTGCAAGAGGACCTTGAAAAATTGGAAGACTGGACGTCCAAATGGCAGATGAAATTTAATGTGGACAAGTGCAAAGTTATACACCTTGGAAAGAACAACCCAAACTTTGGTTACACCTTAGAAACAACCACCCAGGAATAAGATGTAGGCATCAATGTGGATAATACATTGAAACACTCTGCCCAGTGCGCAGCAGCAGCCAAGAAAGCAAATAGAATGCTAGGAATCATAAGGAAAGGAATGGAGACTAGAACAAAGGATATTATAATGCCTCTGTATTGTTCCATGGTGCGACCGCACCTTGAATACTGTGTGCAATTCTGGTCACTGTATCATAAAAAGGATATAGCTGAATTAGAAAAGGTACAAAGAAGAGCAACAAAAATGATGAAGGGGATGGAAGGATACCCCTATGAGGAGAGGCTTAAAAGGTTGGAGCTCTTCAACTTGGAAAAGAGACGGCTGAGGGGTGATATGATAGAGGTCTATAAATTAATGAATGGAGTGGAACGGGTAAATGTAGATTGATTGTTTACACCATCAAAAAGTAGAAAGACTAGGGGACATGCAATGAAGCTACAATGTAAACCATTTAAGACTAATAAGAGAAAATATTTTTTTACTCAACACATAATCAAACTCTGGAATTCATTAGCAGAGGATGTAGTTAAAGTTGTTAGTGTAGCTGGGTTTAAAAAGGCTTTGGACAAGTTCTTTGAGGAAAGGTCCATAAAACTTTATTAAAGAGGACCAGGGAAATACAATGCTTGCCCCGGGACAAGTATCGTGGAACTTGTGCGCCTCTTGGGAACCTGCCATGTACTTGTGGCCTGGATTGGCCACGGTTGGAAACAGGATACTGGGCTTGATGGTCCTTGGTCTGACCCAGTAAGGCATTTCTTATGTTCTTATGAAAATAGTCATAGATGAATCGAATTAATCGTCTCCACTACAACTTCTTTGGTGACCCTGATTTCTACAAGCAAGTGGGCTTCTATGGCAAACACAGTTCTTCACACAAATATATTATGCATGCAGGAACCTAAACAATTTGCAGAGTGCTAGGGAAGCATGGCAAAGCATAAACATGGGTAGTGCAAAATCCAATCATGACAGCATATATGGCGTTTACAGTAGGAGAAAAGTCACAATATCAATTCCCTTAAAGAATCCTTCCTATTGGTTCCTAACCAAGGCAGGTCTTCCTGTCAGAAAGCAATGTGTACTTCTGATGGCAACCGCATATAGGTCCCTCGTCTGCATCATCACACGTGTGCTGGCATCCACCGTTCCCATGGTTACATGTCACTGGGGAGAGAGAACACACAAGTGACTTAAAGGAAATTCCACGTCCTATAAAAAAACAATAATACAGGTACGTTCCTTACTACCGAGTTGACCGATGCTTTCTAATGACAAAAACACTCACCATGCAGTCTAGGGCCCGATATGCAATGCAATTAATGCACTGAGCAGACTTGCCAACCACTTTAATTGCGCTTACCGGGATATTCAGCAGCAGTAATATGATTAATGCCACTTAATATTCCTGGGCGCTGTCGCTGAACACCTCGATGCTAGCCTGCTAGCATCGAGGTGTTCCAAGGACAGAGCAGAAGCAGCGTCCGGTGATAACTGGGCAGCAGGTATATTTATCCACTGCCCAGTTATTGTTAAGCGGCAAAAGTTAGGGACCTATAGGATGGCCTAACTTTCACCGCAGAAGCTAACCGAGTATCAGCTGAATATCACTGCTGCCCGGTTAGTTTCTGGGCCAACCTGGAAATTCAATGCCGATGGCCAGATATGGCCCCGGTACTGAATATCCGGATCTTCGGCTCAGCGGCAATGGTTAGCCACTTTTCTAGGGCTAAAGCAAATAAACAGTTAGTCACCAAAACAAAATTGACCCTCAAAAAATTAATTCATTTGTGTCGGACCAAAACCGGTGGAGGGGAACATTCAAAGCTCACCCAAACAAACCAGCGGTGTCCCTTTTAATCAAGTGTCGGTTCTCAAAGAACATTAAACTGTGTAAAAATACTTATCTTTGTGGTAGCATGGTAGCAGTATAAGAAAATACAAACAGGATAATCACACTTTTCTAGGGCTAGCTGCCACTGCTGAATATCGCGCCTTATATTTTTAGAATAGTCAACTAACACCATTGTCAGTGAACCACTCTGAAGAGGCATTTTCTCAGAAAAAAAGCCTGTAAAATGTTTAAGAATAGATGGAAAAGGGCATCATATCTGTTTTGCAGGGACCTCCTCAGTTTTCATGGACTCTGTAAATCATCTAAATAACAAATGATCTCCATACAAAATATATATTCTACAGTTCAATGCTGTACAAATCTGTTTTTATTAAACTTTTCTCCTTTAGGTAAGGAGAGAGTAATATTCACACAAACCCCCAGCCCTGAGTTCTCTGTCTGAAGTTAGAATCCGTACTCTCTATCTGTCCTCTATCTCTCTACTATGGAGAAATAGTGCCGCTGAAATTCTCTAGGACCTCCCTGGCTCTGTCCATGTGGAAGGTAATTTTATAAAGTCCTGCATAGTTAATACACATTTGTATGTGCACATTTCATACCTATTTTGTAAGTCAAGTACACACGTACTTGACTTTATAAATTATTAGCATAAATGGACAAAAACTTGTACTAATTTAAGGCACAAACACATCAGTCTTAGGGCCAGTGTAAATGCCTGCACTAAATCTGTAAGAAATGTGCCTAAATTATGGAATTTTATAAATTACATACATAACCTTACACTCCAACCAAATCCACCCCGTGCACACCACAGTGGAAGTATGCATGATCAGATGCACGCATGTACTTACATAATCTTGACTGCATCATTTATGCACATAAGTGGACCCATGTAAATCTAGGCAGCTTTTTATAAAATTACCCCCATAATGCCAGAACGGAGTGAGGGCATTTTGCCTGGCTATACAGAAAATAGCAATATTCAGCTGCTATTGTATATATGAGCATGTGGTAGTGTGGCGTGCGGTGGAAGGGGTTTTCTGTACAACACAGGCCAGACAGAAGTTCAGGGAAAACAAAAGCAGCTTTACTTCTGTCCTAGCTTTGTTAAGACTCCACAAGCTAGTTCTCCCGACCCTTCCTCCAGCTCCAGTTAAAGTTCCTGTCTCAGAACTCCTCTGCACAGCTTGCCTTGGAAGGACGTCTGGCTCCACGGGCCTCTCTCCTGCAGCCTGCTGGGTTCTTAACCTCTCCCTGTAAGCCACTCCCTCCCACCCTCTGGGCTGCAAACTCTCTTAAAGGGGACTGAGGATAATCCCTTTGGAGAGGGAGGGTAACATACTATAGATCCCATCATACACCCTCCTATTCACCTTAACCATGCTTCATTAAGCGCCTACCTCACCCGGGACCCCCACCCAGGAAAGGAAGTCCGCGTTAAGGTGAGTCCGATCAGCCCGATGGTGGACCCAAAACTGGTAGGGTTGGACACTCAAAAACCACCACATAATATTGTCGTTGTACTACTTATGTTGAGCCAGCCACTGGAGGGGTTGGTGGTCCATTACCAGCATAAACGGATGGTCAAGCAGGTAGTATTTGAAGGTCTCAAGCACCCACTTGACAGCTAGGGCTTCCTTCTCAATCACCGCATAATGCTGTTCCCGAGGAACAGCTTCTTACTGATGAATGCTATGGGATGTTCTTCAGTCCTGACTTCCTGGGCCAGAACGGCTCCAAGGCCCACCTCTGAGGCATCAGTGTGCGCAATAAACAGTAGAGAGAAATCAGGGCTAATCAGGATGGGTTCAGAGCACACGGTCTTCTTGAGGCGCTGGAAGGCCAGATCCAGGTCTGACGACCACTGAATCCATTCAGGAGCTCTATTCCAGAGGAGTTTGTTTAACGACTCTGCCACCCCTGCAGAATTAGGGATGAACCAGCGATAATAGCCAATCAATCCAAGAAAGGCACGGACCTCTTTCTATGACTTTGGTGTGGGGACCTGGGCAATGACATCCACCTTCCATAGTTGAGGTCATATCTGCCCATCCTTGATTAAATATGCCCAGGTATTGAATGTTCCATCCTCCTAGAAAACATTTCTTGAGGTGGGCAGTCAACCCTGCCTTCTGCAGGCTGGTCAACATGGCTTGTACTTGGATTAGATGGGCAGTCCAGTCTCTGCTGTAGATGACAATGTCGTCAAGGTATGTAGCTGCATACTCCTTGTATGGTCTCAGTAGGTGGTCGACTAAGCATTGAAACATGGCAGGAGCCCTGTGCAATCAAAAGGGCAGTACTGTAAACTGGAACAGACCTTGCGGTGTCGAAAAAGCAGTTTTCTCCTTGGCAGCTGGAGTCAAGGGCACCTGCCAGTATCCCTTGGTCAGATCCAAGGTCGATATAAAGCGTGCTCCGCTGAGTCACTTGATTAGCCCAACTACTCTGGGCAAGGGATACACTTCCAGTTTAGAAGCTGCATCAAACCTCCGGATGTCAATGCAAAATCTGATGCTTCTATTGAGTTTAGGAACCAAGACGATGGGTGATAACCAATCACTCATAGACTCTTCTATAACTCCCAGGTTAAGCATCTCTTCCAGCTCCTTGGCGATGGCCTGTTGCTAGGCCTCTGGAATCCAACAGGGTCACTGCCAGATAACCACCCCAGGATTACTAATGCTATCATGACAAATGAGGTGGGTTCATCCTAGGCGGGCAGAGAACACCTTTAGGTTCCGGTGGGTCAAACCTTCTAGATCTCTTCTCCGAGTAGCAGACAGCAGGTCTCCAATTGGGATTTGAGCTGGATTCGATGGGGCTGAAATTTCCAGCTCAAAATCATCTCCCAAAATCATTTGGGTCCACCATCTCCCTGTACCATCATAGCCATCACTGGAGTCCATTTTTTCAACAAGATAATGGGAGCAAGATTAAAACTCGGTCTTCCAGTTGGAAGGTGCAGTGCACGGCTGCCCGACTGTAGCCCCTGGCCTGCTTGGCTTGGGCTTTTTCCAGACTGAGTTTGGCCAGCTCTCCAGCTTTCCTCAGCTGGTCTTGCATTTGTATAAAGTACTCCACCAAATTATGCCTGGCACAGGGTTCTTCTTCCCAGGTTTCCCTTACCACATTTAATATGCCTCTTGGCCATCTTCCGAAGAGCAACTCAAAAGGAGAAAGCCCTGTGGAACTCTGAGGTACTTTGCAGATGGCAAACATCAAATAGGGTAGGAGAATGTCCCAATTCTTCCTGTCCTCCTCTAAGAACGTTTTAAACATCTGTTTCACTGTTTTATTGAATTGCTCAATGAGGCCATCTGTCTGTGGGTGATATACTGATGTTCGCAGCATCTTGACCTTCACCAAGGCACAGACTTGCTTCATCACTTTGGATACAAAGGTTGTTCCTTGATCTGTGAGGATCTCATTGGGTATTCCCACCTGCAAGAATACTTCCCAGAGGGCATTCGTGATTGTAGTAGTTTTCATATTCTTTAGAACTATGGCCTCTGGGTATCGGGAAGCGTAGTCCAGTATGACTAAAATAAACTTGTTGCCTTAGGTGATTCACTCCAAGGATCCTACCAGATCCATGGCCTCTCTTTCAAATGGGGTTTCAATGATGGGCATAGGCACTAGAGGCGCTGGTCAGTCTCTGGTGGGGTTATGAAGTTGGCAGGTGGGGCATGAGTGGCAATATTGCTGCACCTGTTTATGGACCCTGGGCCAGAGAAATTAGGATAAAATACACTCTAGTGTTTTCTCCACCCCAGGTGGCCCCCTAATAAATGACTATGGGCCAACGATAACACCTGCTGATGATAGGGCCAGGGAACTATCAGTTGCTGTCCCTCTTCTCCCTCTAGGGCGCCCTCGGCCACTCTTTATAATAAATCTCCCTTTAGCACAAAATGGAGAAAGGTCTAGCAGGTGACTCTCCATTACCTACTGGAACCCTGTCCACCTCCAAAACATGCTCTCGGACATGTTTAAGGGACTCATCCTCTTGCTGGACCCTCCTGAAGCTCCCTGCGTCTTCCCCCAGTCCCCACTCTGGGAAGGGGACTTGTATTTGGGTCACTACCGTTAAGCCTTGAGCCATCCCCAGGGGTTTCTTCCCTAAGCTCTGTCTCCCAGGATCCCTTCCTCATAGCTGCCCCCAGATTCTTTTGATAGCATAGCTTTTCCCAGTGATGCCATCTCCGGAACTTAGCAGGCTTGGGATTCTCGACATATAGATCCAGGTCTTCCAGGAGGAAAATCTCTGAGAAATCTTGGCAGAGCCGAGATTAGCCAGGCCCATATCTCTCTGAAGTTTTGGGTAGTCTCGGCTGATCACCACTGGAGCCAGGGAAGCACCACGACTTCAAACATGGCTTGCCCTGCTGGAGTCTTAAGTGAAACTTGTGCTGTTGTTTATTGCTTCTGGTCTCCATGTACACAGGCCGGTGTTACCATCCTTGCATAGTCAATTTGTCCCATGCTTTCTTGAATTCAGATACTGTCCTCATCTCTACTACCTCCACTGGGAGACTATTCCAAGCATCTACCACTCTTTCCATGAAAACATATTTCCGCATATCACTCCTGAATCTATCCCCTTTCACCCTCATCCTATGCCCCCTTGTTGCAGAGCTTATTTTCAGTCGAAAGAGGCTCTCCTCTTGTGCATTTATGCCACAGAGGTATTTAAATACCTCTATCATATCTCTTCTATCCCGCCTTTCCTCCAACGTATACATATTAAGATATTTAAGTCTATCCCCATATGGTTTATAACGAAGGTCACTGACCATTTTAATAGCTAGCCTCTGTACTGACTCCATCCTGTTTATATCCTTTTGAAGGTGCGGTCTCCAGAATTACACACAATACTCCAAATGAGGTTGCACCAGAGACGTATGCAGATGCACTATCACCTTCTTGTTTCTGCTGGCTATTCCTTTCCATATGCACCCAAGCATCCTTCTGGCTTTCGCCGTCACCTTTTCTACTTGTTTAGCCACTTCAAGATCATCAGAAACAATCACGCCCAGCTCACCCTCTTCTTTCATGGACAGAAGTACTGCTCCCTTGGATTTTTGCAGCCCAAATGCATAACCCTGCATTTTTTAGCATTAAATTTCAGCTGCCAAATTCTTGGCCATTCTTCAAGCTTAGCTTGGTCCTTCCTCATGTTATTTACTCCGTCCTGGGTGTCTACTCTATTGCAGATTTTGGTATCATCCACAAAGAGGTAAATCTTACTTGACAGCCCTTCTGCAATATCACCAACAGATGTTAAAAAGAATCGGACCAAGGACAGATCCCTGCAGCACACCACTGGCAACATCCTTCTCCTCAGAGTGAGCTCCATTTACTGTACCCATTGTCACCTCCCACTCGACCAATTTCTAACCCAATCAGTCACTTTAGGGTCCATCCCCAGTGTGCTCAATTTATTTATAAGTTGCCTCTGTGGAATGGTGTCCAAGTCTTTACTGAAATCTAAGCATACCACATCTAGGGCTCTCCCTCGATCCAACTCTCAGTCACCCAGTCAAAGAAATCAAGACTTGCCTTTGATAAACCCATGCTGCTTCGGATCCTGCAATTCCCTCCCCTGAATTGGCCGCCCTACATCGCGTTTTGTGCCTCCCCCACAACTTGCCAGAGAACATCTCCGCCAGTGCTCTATGCTTTTGGGCAGCATTCCTGCAATCTGCCATGGTGAAATCTGCATGGAAAGAGAGAGACAAGGCCCCAGACGGAGCAGTCAAGATGGTGGATGGTCCCTCCTCCCTGTCCTCACCAATGCAGCTGGCGTTGGTTGAAGAGGTAACAGCGGCGGTGGTGGGAACCTTGGCTGGGTGATTCGACTGCGTGACCAATAATTTGGATGAGATGGCCCAGGCTTTGGAGTATTTGGGGGGCCAGCTCCAGGAGGCAGAACAGCGTTTCTCACAGACGGAGGACTCACTGCAGACGGCAACCTGAGAGTTATCAGTGCTGAAAGGCACCACCTGACTGAAGACCAAATACAGTTTAGGTCAAGTATCCAGAGAGTCTCTATGAGTCAACAGCAACTCAACGGCACTTAACAATAACAACTGCAAACTGGGTGCTTGGATCCGGGATAAGGAATATGTGGAGATGGAGAGACGGTGGGTAGTGGGACTTCCCTGGCTTCAGGGTTTGTGCTTCAGGTAATCTTAAGGAGCCCAGGGTTGGGGAAAGGGGCCCACATATGTGAAATCAATACAAGGTGCTGTGCCATGCTTACATTTCCCCAGTGCAGGTGATGCGCATAGGAATGACATCGGATGCAGCGTGTCCTTGGTATGCTCACATGCCGGCAACGTTGGGTCATATGTGGTGGCTCTGTGGCCTGATCCAGAAATACTGGAGTTGTATACAGGGGCACTTGGTGGACCTACTGGAGTAGAAGGTGGTGCTCACGGCGGAGTTTGTTCTTTTTGATGACCTCAGGGGGGCCCATTGCAAGGGCAGGAGGACCTGTTTCCTGCTTAGGAAGACATGCTTGGTGGGTAAACAGCCCATTCTTAAACACTGGCATGGGCCAGAGCCCCCCTTAATCTGGAAGCGGTGCAATAGCTTCCATGGGCTGATGTTGATAGAGTGTTTAGCGGCCAGAGGGCAGGTGTGGTGGTGGAAATCCTTTTTGGCTCTCTGGGGGATTATGTGCAGACCCTGGATCCCAGGGGTTGGAATCAGCTGTTGGCCCCTTGAGTCTTCTAGCATCTGTCTGACTCTCAGGCCATCCAGGAACCTTTTGGGTGTAGATATAGTGGAAGCTGACACCTACTCTCACAGATCTGGTGGGGGGTGGGGGCAGATGGGGGGCTGGAGGAGGTAGGTGGGGGGATTATTGGTTGGGTTTGGTAGAGGTAGTTGGTGAATGTTGGTCTGGGGGATAGGTAGAAGGGGGAAGGGGATACAGTAATGCAAACAAAAACCATATATAAACTGTATAACGAGGCCTTGAAATGATGTGCATTTTGGTGGTGTTGTAGGCTGTTATCTGGCTTTTGATGACGATGTGTTCCCAGCAAAGTGTAAGAACAACCACAGGCTGGGAACGTGCCGTGTTATCCTATTAAACAGATTTATACTAAAACATTCTCGGGGGAGGGGGGAAGGGGAGTGGATGGGAAGAAGAAAATGTAAAATGTATATGACAGCTTTCTTTTGTTTGTTCACTCCCAACGGTGGGTCAGAGTGCCCACGCGCTGGGTGTGCTGTTTTGTTTCAATAGAAACGATTACAAAAAAAGTGCGTTTTAGAGTATTTATTTACTGTAATAATACAAACATTGACATATGAAGCATAGCATACTTGTAATATATATATAACGTACACACACAAATTTTATATCAGTTGGTTTTAAGGTTGTATGCATGACTCCTGATGCATCGATTGTTTTTGTCTTATGACTATTAGGAAAGTTGATCCATAATTCATTCTTTTTATTAACATTTCCAACAGTATCATTCACAGATCTAACCACAATAATCTTATTGGGCCCAAATTTCAAAGGCATTTACACGGGCAACTGCCCTAGTTACTCATGTAAAAGCCTTATCCGGACTTTTTGAAAGGCACCTACACGGGTAATGCCTTTCGAAAATCCCAGATAAATCCCTAACGTGCCAGATGTTATGCAGTTAGCACGGGGGCATTCCGGGACGGAGTGGGGATGGAGGAAGGGGCTAAGCGGGTAGCAGAGATTTTCGATGCTACCCGTTTAGACCTCTACACATTAAAGATAGGCAAGGCACATCCAGCATAATCCGGCTTTTCACTACTTCCAACATGGTGCATAACCTGCCTAAATCAAAATCGGGCCCATAAATTTTATGTCCTTTATAAGAGGATCCAAGAAAAACAAAACAACAACATAAAATAAGATTCGGCAACAGCTGAAAAAGAAAAGACAATTATATGCAGGACTCTAGATCATGCGTCTTCCTATCATTATCACAGAATTCAGCCCTTTTTTGACCTAGAAAGGATTTCGGTTGATCAAGTTTAAAGAATATATATAAATAGAGACATATCTAATTTTACATTTACAGGGACAATTTAAAACAAAAATATCCCTCTAAAACAACTGCCAAAAAATTACACATAAGAACATAAGATATGCCATACTGGGTCAGACCAAGGTCCATCAAGCCCAGTATTCTGTTTCCAACAGTGGCCAATCTAGGTCACTACAAGATTGGGTTTCAATCTACACCTACAAGATTGGGTTTCAAAAGAAACATCAAGAAATACTCATATAATATATCCCCAACATTTGTTATCTTATGAAGGAATAAATAATTTAAAGAGCTAATTGCAATCTGATTCTAGGAACATTATTACCAAAAGAATCTCCTGGCCACTTATTTTTGGCAGTGGCTCCACTGATAAGTCAACTAAAGAAGAATCAGATTTAAGTTTTGAAGGTCCAGCTTTCCTCTGTATGCTAGGGCGATGAGAGCTCTTAGACAGTGGTTCCAAACCTGTCCAGGAGCTCTCCAGCCAGTCGGGATATCCACAATGAATATGCATGAGAGATTTACATACACTGCCTGCATTGTACGTAAATATTAAGCCAAAAGTATAGGACGCAAAGAGGGCTCTGGAACTTCCAATACTTCATGCAAATAACTTTTAAAACGATTTAAACTAGAAACATTATGAAGCATAGAAAATTCAACATTCTTATACTGCGATGCTTAGAAGCGTTTTCAATGCTCTCTAATTTACAAGACATGATCATATTACTTTCCAAAAGATTTGCAGAGGTGCCTTGAAGTTACTTAAACTCTTCCTCTGCGGTAATCACATGTGGAGTAAACTTTACTTTTTGCTCACATAATTGCAATCTATTTTCAAACTTCATAACATCATGTCTGGCCTCTAATTTAATAATCACTAGCTTCTCCCGATGGGAAAAAAGCTTTTAAGATAAATCTTACTCTTGGGCAGCTTCCTGTGAAACTGTAATAACTTTGTTAAAACTGTCTCTATTACACTGCTGTCCAAGAGATTGAGAATTTCCACCAGAAGTCATACTTGCAGTCCGTACATAAGAAGAAAACCTGCCTCTTGAGACAACACCTTCAGAAGAGACTGAGCCCTGTATGACATCGCTGAAATCATTGTAGAAAGTTCCACCACCACCACGTTGTGCTGCCTTCCGTCCAGTCGCCAAGCAGCCTTGTCAGGACTTTGAGGATCTCTGATCATCATTGTGCTGCTGGTTCAATCAGCACAACACAGGACTCAATTGAAGAACTGACCGAGTCCAAATAATTTTCCACAACCTCCAAGAATTCCAGTAGCTCCTCGTCAGAGTCCCCAGGTGGATGACCACAATCAGCATGGGCTGATGGGGTGACCAGAACTGCAGCACAATTTCCAAGTAAATATTTTCCCTGTAGCTGTACCGGTGAAGACTGACATGGAAGCTCAGAGGCCTGAAGAACAAGTAGGGGAATTCTTTGACTTGGAGGCCTCCAGAATTTCAGTAGATCCCATGCTTCTTCCTTCTTGTTAATTAAGAAGGAAAGAATAAACAACTGATGGGCTACTCTGAAGCTTTGAAAGAAAAAATCTTTGCATTTAGCCATAATAAATCAGTGTTCTGATTAAGATATACAGCAAGAACCTCTAGCATTCTTCCTTCTTGGATTCCCCCATTGGCATTTAGAGAGGTTGATTATAAACTTGGATAATATCTCCGTGCACCAGTGACTCTAAACCTGCATCATGAAAGATACTGCCAGATATGTATAGGCGCTCTGACTCTGGTCACAAATACCGTACGAGGGCTAACCTCTCTGCTACCGGGTTAGCTTTTTGTTTTGTTTGTTTTGCCTTTCTCACGAGCCTTACATACTAAAGGTGTTTTTACCATTTTGTTTCTATGGAAAATAAAATTTTGTACAACAAGCCTTGAGAGAAGGTAAGAGCAGAAGTTTTTGACTTTTGAAATGGTCTGCTCTTTTACATTTAAAAGTAAGGATATTCCTATTCTTTTAACTTTCAAATCTATTCAACTACAGTATTTCTGAATCTGGATGTAGTAGAATTTTTTTTTTTACTAACAATGTAAAGAAATACGACTGTGCAAATCACTGAGGTATAGATGAGAAATTCTTTCCCTCTTGCATAGTTTTTATCCATTATCTTTTCCCCAAACTACTACCCCCTCTCTTAAGAGTGCAAACTACAAAGAGAACCGTGATTCAGGCCCATAAAGAGGCTTTAGGCATGTTTATACTCTATCTTGTGCCTTACCTTTACTAAGAACAGCTACACACTAGCAAACTCAAGAAGCATCCTTTTGACCTCACTCCTCAGATCTGCTGAAATGCAATTACCAGCTCTTCTCAGCAGGATGCAGCCTTTGAGTTCATTTCGGTACCCTCCTGCTCTGTATAGGTACCGAGCATAACCCATGCCTTCACCTTCCTATGATAAGTTTACACGTGAAGGAGCCATTAATAGAAGTCAAAAACTGGTGGTCTTTGAGGTCAGTATCGCTACAAAATATATGTTTCTTGGTATTTGTAATGATAAAGGATATGTTGTTATTTCATGGTCTGATATATTTGGGAGTTTTTAATTATATTGTCTTTGTTTAGAATGGATGTGGATTTAAGCAGTTTACCCTGAAGAAGCCGGTCTCGGCAAAACTGTGATTCATGATGTGGGTGGAAGATTTTTCAGTGAAATGATTGGTGGAAAGTGGTTCTGTTAAAGTTGAGTGTTCAGTAGGCTTGCTTTAAACTTTATACCTTGGGAACTGTGGAGGTCGTGCAGGTGATTTGGTTACGTTCCATCGCCGGAGAGCATTTCAGGTATTCTACTATGGACGTACAGAGGGCATGGTGCATTTCTTAAGAGAACTGAAGTTATGTTATTGTTTAACATAATTTGTATGATATTGTTGCTTTCTTTTTTGGGGCATTTTTTAGAGTCGTGGTGTCCACGCCATACATCTGGTTGAACCATTTGAAGAAGTGGAACTATGGGTGTATTGAAGTGAGAGTGATCTGCCGTGACGGGATAGTTCAAGTAAACACTTCCTTAACAGCAACATAAAAGTGGTTTCTCTCAGAGCCTTTGTTATAGGAACGGTTAAGCAAAGCTACTGAACAAAGATATGTGTTTTGAGAAACATCATGAGCAATAGCTGGGTTTTGTGGCAAACCTTTAGATAAAATTATATATGATGCATTAGGGTTTTGTGGCAGTGCCTTAAATGAAAGTGTATATGAGGAATTATATATGGAAAATGTTTACATTATATTGTTTTTAGAAACTAATGATATGTATAAAATTTGGGGGTAATTTTGTATTCATATTTGTTATGTATTAGTTAAGTATTGTGTCTTAAACATTTCTCAATTGTGACTTTATCAATAAATTATTATATGTTTACATGGTTGATTGAATTGGTGTAAGGTTTCATGATTTATGCATATTTAATACATATTTATTAATGTATCGTTTGTGTTCTAAAGATTAAAAAATGTTTTGGATTATTGTATGAGATATAGTTAACATATAAACTATATCTTTAAATTAATGTTATTGCAATGTGATATTGTATGATCTTTGATTATTTGCAATTAGTGGTTCTTTTTTGTATAAACTTTACACGTGATGCATGAGAACACAAAAGTCATCAGAAACAAAATCTTATAGTGGCCACCTCCATGTCCACTGGTCACATGGACTGAGACTGATCAATGTCGGAAGGCACAAATGTTTCCAGCATTTTTACTTACAAATGCAGTCCCTCTGGTTCTTGGCCAACTCAAATCCAGGCCTGCAGTCACATGCCACACTTCCCTTAGGAGCTTCCCTGCAGATGTGGCTACAGCCGTGATCTTTATTCATGCAGCTGAGACCCTCTACAAAAAAAATTGCATATCAGGTACCATGCACAGACTTTTAAACAACATCCTCAAAGGGTGAGTCTCGAGGGATAAGAACATCTTTGCATTCAGGAGGTTAATTTTACAAAGGAGTGTATAAAAGAATCCTTACAAAATTACCTAACTCATGAGTAAAGCATAGTTACTCACCTGTAATAGGTGATTTCTGGGAATAGCACGAATCAGTCTTCATATATGGGTGAATGTCACAGACAAAGCCTACATGGGAACGCTCCCTGGCGTTCAATAGGAAAGCCTTTGGGAACACTCACTGCACCTGCATGCCTGCCTTCCCAACTCCTCTCCTCAGTTGAATTTGTAGCTGAGAAGAAGAGTAAAATAAAAGAATCCTACAACTCCTAGGGGAGGAGGACGGGTTTTAAAGATTGATTCCTGCTGTTCCCAGGGACAATACTACGGCGAATGCAGCCGTTTTGCAGCTTTTTGAACATATTTCCTTAGGCATAAGAAGTACAAGGTGCCTTACTGGCCAATTCCTTGATGAAGGCAGTGCTGAAACACGGCCTTGTCGGGAGACCTCTAGCAGCCCCCTGGGGTGAAGCGATTCAATAAAGTTTGTGTCACACTCTGCGCCAGCCTCTACAGTTTGACCAAAGACAGCATCCCAATGGGAGTCTCTGTCTAGACAGTAGTGTGCAGCAAAAGTATGAATGTAGGAGACCAGGTAGCTGTCTGGCAAATCTCCTCAATGGAAACTGAACAAAGATTGGCTACAGAGGTTGCCATAGTCCGCACATTATGAGCAGTGATATGACCCTTCAAAGAGAGTCCTGATTGTGTATAAGCAAAAGAATTGCAATCTGCTATCCATCTGGATAGAGTATATTTTGTCACCAGTACATTCAGGTGACTGGGATCAAAGGAAATGAATAATTGAGAGGATCTTCTGTGATCTTTAAGTTCTATCCAAGTAGTAGGCCAGCGCTTGCTTGCAGTCTAAAGTGTGTAGGGCTGCTTCAGCCTAAGACACATGTGGTCTAGGGAAGAAAATTGGGAGAATTACCAACTGGTTTAGATGGAAAGAGGAAACCACCTTCAGGAAGTATGGATCAGTACGGAGAACCACCTTGTCATGGTGGAACTGAGTATAAGAGTAATCCACCACTAGAGCTTGAAGCTCAATGATGTGGTGAGCTGAAGTGAGGCAATAATGAAGTTTACCTTCCAAGATAGAAACTTCAGTGAAGTGGTGGCTAAGTGTTCAAAAGGTGGCTTCAGAAATTGCACAAGAACCACAATCAGATCTCAGGCCACCAGAGACAGCTTAATGAGTGGCTTGGACAGCAAGAGACCCTACATGAAGCATGCTACTAAGGGGTGTAAGGAGATAGGCTGTCCATCCATTGGTCTGTGAGAGGCCACAATGGCACTAAGGTGAACTCTCACTGAGTTAGTCTTAAGACCTGTCAAGGATAAGAGGAAGAGATATTGTAGAAGTGACTCCACTGGACAAGAAAAGGGGTAAATGGCTCTTAAGGAACACCAGAGGGCAAACCTACATTATTTGAAGGCATAAGATTGCCTCCTGGAATCCTTACGAGATGCAAGAAGGACCTCCTTAATCACCTGTGGTAGGTCGAGGTTGGCGAGCACTAGATCTTCAGCAGCCACGATGTCAGGTATAGGGAGTGAAGATTGGAATGGAGGAGCATCCCGTGGTCCTGAAAGAGGAGGTCGGGTGCACATCCTAGGTTGAGTGGCTGAGTCTGCACAAGGCAAAGAAGCAGAGAAAACCATGGTTTGTGGGCCAGAAGGGGGCTATGAGAATCTTCGAGCCCCTATCGGTCTGTAGTATGAACAGCATCTTGGGTATCAAGGGGATGGGTGGAATGTGTAAAGCAGTCCATGGTCCCAATGGACGCATCTGGGGCCTGTCGGTGGAGTGACGGAACCCTGGAGCAAAAGAGTAGAAGCTGTGTGTTTTGTGCAGTGGCAAAAAGAACTACGAGTGGAATTCTCCATATCTGGAAGATCCAAGCAGCCATCTCCCGATGCAAGGTCTATTTGTGTGTATGAAGGATATGGCTTAGCCTGTCTGCTAGGACATTGAGTTTGCCCGGGAGGTACACCGCTCTTAGGTGAATGCAACGAGAGATAGCAAAGAACCATAAGTGAATTGCTTCCTCACAGAAGAGATGGGATTCTGTTCCCCTCTGTTTGTTCACATAGAACATGGCAACATGGTTGTCCGCCCTGACTAGAACAGGTTGCCCAAAAACTGGGGTTGAAAAACCCAAAGAGTATTTGTCAGTGCCTGTAGTTCGAGCAGATTGATGTGCAGGGCAGATTCCTGTGGTGTCCACAGCCCCTCTGTAGTCAGATAGTTCAGATGCACTCCCCAACCCAGTTTGGAAGCAACCGTCATCAGGGTGCATTGAGATGGAGGCATCTGAAAAAGTGACTCAATGAGTAGGTTTTGTGGGAACACCACCACTGAAGGGACTTGATTAGTTGAGGAGTGATGTTGATCTTGTCTCTCAGATGCCCCTTCACTTGAGAAGACAGAGTCCATTGCGCTTGTTGCATGTGCAATCGAGTGTAGGGGACGACATGGACCATGGAGGCCATGTGTCCTAATAGTCGTAACATCTCTCGAGCTGTTATCTGACTTTGCTGTTGTACTCCTTTTGCCAGATTGATGAAGCGGGCACAGCGATCCTATGGGAAGAAAGCTCAGGCCTGTCAAGTGTCTAAGAGTGCTCCAATGAACTCCAGATGTTGGGATGAAGCAAGGTGGGACTTTGGGAAGTTTATGACAAACCCCAGGTGTTGGAGTACCATGATGGTGCAATGAAGGGAGAGTTTTACCTCTTGGGGTGGAGTCTCCCCTGATCAGCCTGTTGTCTACGTAAGGAAAGACGAATATCCCCAAGGTGCGTAGGTAGGCAGCAATGACTGCCATGTATTTTGTGAAGACCTTTGGGCAGAGACATGAAGCATCTTTTAGGTCTAGAGAACATAGCCAATCATGTTTCTGGAGGTATGGCAGAAGAGTGCCTAGGGAAATCATTTTTAATTTCTCTTGGACCATGAACTTGTTTAGGTCTCTGAGATCCAATATGGGCCTGAATCCTTCTATTTTCTTTAGAATGAGAAAATATGGGGAGTAGAAGTCCATTTTTTTCTTGAGGAGGAGGAACTCTTTCTATGGCACCCTGGGATAACAGGGTGGTCACCTTTTCTTTTAAGAGAGTGCTTTGAAGGGGCTGTGTGGGATTTTCCCCTGTGAAGCTGGTGTGGGATAAGGTTTCGAAGTGAAACTGATAACCCCTTTGGACAATCTGGAGTGTTCACTGTTCTGATGTTATGAGGTGCCACCTGTGGGCATAGTGACAAAGTCTGCCTGCTATGTGGAGGGGCTGGGGGCCCTCTGGCAGATTGGCAATGCTCTCTGGGAAGGAGTCAAAAACTAGGTGCAGGTTGTGCCTGTGCAACTGGTGGAGGCTTAGGAGCCTTGAGCTTCTTGGGTTGGCAAGGGCCCTGCTGCCTCTACTGAGGATGCTGAGGTTGATAGGCAGCAGAAGGCGGGTAAGAAGGATAGTATCTCTTCTTCTTAGAATAGAAAGATTTCTTGGGAAGAGCCTTCCTTCAGGAAAGGCATTTTAGAGTGAGATCATCTGCTTTTTCCCTCCAATCTTTGCCAAAAAGGTTTTCCCCAGTGCATGGGATATTGGCCAGTTTATCCTGGACCCATTGCTCAAGATCTGATGCTGCTAACCAAGCCATTCTGTGAGCCCCAATGCAGACTGCTGAAGCTCTGCTTGTTGATTCGAACGCATCAAAAGAGGCCCTGGTAAGAAACTTAGAAGTACTTTGGCATTGCTTGATGAGTTCCTGGAATGCATTCCACTTATTCTCTGGAAGCAAGGGGGAGAAAGTTTCCATATTACTGGTGATATCCTTGAAGCATGCCCATGTACATCATGTAAGAGTTGATTCTGGAGGCCAACATGCATGCTTGGAAGCATCGACACCCAAAGGCATTGAGTGTCCTCGAGTCTCTGCCAGGTGGCATAGATGAATGTTTTTTAGAGTTCTTTGTTCTGTGCATTGTCAATTCCACCACCATTGAGTGGTGGGGGAGCTGAGGTTTTTGGAAACCTGGGCACTCTGGTACTTGGTACATGGTATTGAGTCTCTTGCTGACAGGTGGAACCATGAGCAGGGCCTCCCACATGCAGAGCATAAGATCCCGCAGGATACAATGCACTGGTAATGTAGCTGCCTTCTTGGGTGTGGGAGGGTATTGGAGTATCTCCAGTTCCTCTGCCCTTGGTTCCTTTTCTGAGGCTACTGTGATGGTGAGCCCCACTGCATGTCACGTATGAAGTCCTGAAAGGACATATCTTCTAGTGAGGACCAATGCCGTTCCTGAGGCTGTGAAGGGTCTGAATGGATGTCTGGAAGTTCTCGGGAATTGAGTGACCCCCTGTCAGATTCTGAAGAACTGGAATCAGAGTCCAGTAAGAAATCAAAGTATCAGCGGTCTTAGGTTCAACCTCAATGTTTCAGGGATGTCGAAGATCGATGCTAATACTGATACTCAGAGGTACTGGAACTCACCTTCAGTCCACCCGTTCTACCGCTTTTTTCTTTGCTGGTCCCGCCCTTTGGAATGCCCTCCCCTCTTCCCTCCGTTTAGAACCCCAACACTCTACTTTTAAACGAGACTTGAAAACTCATCTGTTCTCCTTAGCTTTTGATGTTCCCTCTCCTTTTGTGTGACCTCTCTCTCCTCCTACCTTTCGTTTGCTCTTAGGTCTTCCTCTTCTCTCTTCTCATGTCCCGTCTATCTGCTTTTTCTCTCAATCTGTCCTATCATATATTGTACATTTCTTTTCTTTTCTGCTGGCTTTTAGCCTTCTTTTATTGGATTTTATATTGTACACCGCCTTGGTTTTGTAGAAAGGCGGCTTTTATCAAATAATAAACATAAACATAAACTGAGAGCCATGGCAGTTTGAGTCTGTTGGATACCGGGGGTATCGATTGGTTCCAACGAAGGTATCGACCTCACAAGTTCTGACGATACTGGTTTGAGGGCCAGCTTTGGATCCGATACGCCTAGCTGTTATCGGTACCAAGGCTGCCAAGAGTGCTGCCAAACTTCTCTCGAGAGCCAGCATGCACTGGTCTAGGGAGATGGCCGATGTCTGGGTGGAATCACCTATGGGGCTGTGAGTGACCATCCCAAAACATGGAACCAGTAGCTCTCCAGAAGTTGATGCCTCTGGAGCGTCCCAGAGCTCCAGTTGTGCTGTGGAGGACAGATCCTCCCGACGGGATTGTGTGGCTGGCTGGTCTGCATTGGAAGCACCTCCAGGGGAGTCTGAATGCTTATGCTGGGACTTCTCTCTGGCCTTGGTATCGGTCTTCGACGCCAATGCCAAGGATTTGGGAGTGGCCAGAGACTTAGACTTGCTTTTGTGTTTGGACTTTGAAGAAACCTGAGACCCATGAGAGGAAGTTGATGCCCTCGAAGTGGAAGCCCCTGAAACTGAGTCAGAGGCAAACAACGATCCAAATTGTCTGGTTTGGTTCTTGAGGCCTCTCTTTGTCGTTTGTTGGCACAAAGGACAAGAATTGGGCTGATGTTCAGGACCTAAACATTTTAGACACCAGTCATGTTTATCAATGGCTGAGATGGTACTGGCACACTTGGTACATTTTTTTAAACCACTGACTGGCTTTTCCATGCCTTAAAAAGTTGTCTTTGAGATGGAAGGTAAGGCTATGGAGGCCTAGAGGCCTAGTTTAGCTGTGAAAACCACAATTAAAATCACTAGAAAAAAAATATAACATTTAAAAATAAAAAAATGAAAGAATTATCGGGACCAGGATCAGGTTTGATGGAACCGGCTTCAATGGGATGGCAGAAGCACGATGTTCCACAAAAAATAGAAGTTTTTCATCGGTGACAGGATGATGCGTCCTATTGGCTCTGTAAAAAATGAAGAACTGAGGAGAGGAGTCAGGAAGGCAGGCATGCCGGTGCAAAGGAGTGCTCCCAAAGGCTTTCCTATTGGATGCTGGGGAGCATCCCCACATGGGCTCCATCAGTGACATTCACCTATATGTGAATACTTCATTCCTGCTTGTTCCTGGAGATAAGTACATACAGTGCAATTAGGCACGCCTTCATATACAACTTTAGAGAGGCGTGTTCAGGGGGGGTGGAGTCACGATTTGCGTGCATATGTTGGAAAATACATACATACACATGTATATTGCTTGCTAATACTTAAGCCTACCAGAGCTTTTTTTGAGGGGGTAGTTAGTGGTTTCATTGCCTGCTAAATTGACCTACAGTCCTTGAGTATGAATGAAATCGACTTGCATATGAGTACCGGCACTTCTTTTTGCCAGGAAAAATGCACTGACGTCTGCTCTTGAGCAGGTGTAAGTGTCCGTGACCTCAGTCTAGCTACTGTTTCTGCAAGATTTGTGCTAGCATTTTATAAAGACGCACGAACGCCTATGTCTCTTTATAAAATAGGCACCAACATGGCCTTCACCCATAGGCCACCTGTTATATGTGACTATGTATGTGCATAAATGACCTCTTCTAAAATACCAAACAAAGTACACACGATGACATGAGGCAGTGTACTTTGCCGGTAAATGTAGCCAGTGGCATGGTCTGGATGGAGCCCGGGTGGAGTTAATAAGTGCTGTGTTGATTATAAAATTCCTTAATCTACACTTACAAAGTTTATGTACTTTCTATCTGCTCATGAGCAGGTGTATATTGTCACGCAGCAGACCCTCTAGGAACAGAAGAAAATGTTTTAAACACAGAAAAAGTCAGGCATAAGCTGCAATATTTCGAGGAACCAGATAGAGGGAGCAAGAGGGACCTCCGAGAGACTGAGGAACCACGCCCCATAGGTCGTGAGGTAATGCCAGCCAGCCTCCAATCAAGGAAGAAAGGAGTACCTCTTAAAGAGAGTCTGGAAGAGGCAGGACCAGCAGAAGAGGCAGAATCGGAAGGACCGACAGAACGGACAGATCCAGGAGAAAGGGTTCTCCTCAGAGATAAGGAGAGAGGAGAAGGTGTGCTCTTCAAGGAAGAGAGGTGCAGGAAGAAGGCCAGTTCTGGAAAAGGAAGGGCTGAAGCAGTAGTCCCTGGACAGGAGTTTGGCAGAAGGCAGCAGCAGCCGCTGTGGCATGAAGAGAGGAGCAACCGAGAAGGAGAGACAGCTCCATCAAGAGGGAGTGCTCTTCATCCAGAGAGGCGAAAGCATTGCTGTGACTGCAGTATAAAGCCAACTGAAGGACGGCTGGAGAACCTAAGGCCTATTGCTAAGGCAAGTCAGAATCCCAGCCGAGGTAGGCCTCAACCCTCACCTGGAGTAGAAAAGCCAAAGATAAAAGGTAACCCATATTTTACTCGAAGCAGGTTTCAGAGTGCTGGTATATGGGGAGGACAGGGAGCAGAGGAATACTGTCCATATAAAACTGCCTATGATACAAGGTACAAGAAACGTTTACCAAATAAGAGACTTTTTAATGAGAAAGGTTTGCATGAAGCTAATGTAAAATCCTTGCAGAAGGAGGAGTGTTCTCAGTATAGGAGAGCCCAGGACCGACGCCCTACGCTTAACCCTGAGCATTGGGAGGTCATACAAAAGTTATATAAGAAGCTTGACTACAATTTGCCAGAAACTACTGACTCAGTTTCAGAGGCTTCCGAAGTGAAACCGATGCAAGTGGAATTTGCTAAAGAGCTTTCAGATACAGAAATAGGCTGTAATTACTGCATGACAGGAAGCCTGGAGTCCTTGCTTAGCGTATAAGCTATAACTTGTGGAATAGAAAATGTTTGTTTTTGTACATCACTCTGTGAAGATAACAGTTTTGCTTTAAACTCATGTTTTACTTTTTCTTCTAACCTGAAGTAAGGATACTTGTGTTGATGTTATTGCCCAACCATTTGAACCTTTGCAAGAAGGGGAAATAAATGCCTTTGTTTTCCCTCCACTCTGACCTTTATGTTCTTTGAGATTTGGTAACAAGGAGGCTACCAGGCTAAAAGTCCCTGGGCCCTGTGAAACATTTGCCAAACTCAACCTTATATATTTTTATGTCCAACCTACCTTGGTCTATTACCCTGCCAAGGTGGTGCACGTGACAATATACAAGATGAGTTCTCTGGCACCTGCACTAGGATGCTATGAAGATAAGTCGGCATCTACTCATCGTTATAAAATAGTGCCTATGTGAAGACCTCTGGAGACCCTACCCATGGCATCCTGCAGAGATAACACACGTTAGCGCACGCGTATTTGAGGTTGATTTTGTAAAGTAAAGTAAAATAGGGATGCAATTGGTTAAGAATCCTTTCTATTTTATTTGTAAAATCGCCCTATCACATTATATCAGAACGGTTATCAAGTTTTAAATAAACTAAATAAACTACAAAAATCTAGATGTGGAGCGCTTACACCTGGCTCTAGGACAGGCATAAATGTCCATGCCTAGATTTTTCAAAAAGGCGCATAAGTTATAGTATTTTATAACTTATGCATGTAAATTTGCACTCCGCCTATGCTCTGCCCAAACGCCACCACTGCACACACGTAAAGTATGCGCGCAGGACTTACATGCGTGCTTACAGAGTAGCGACCACCTAAACTACGCTCAAAAGTGCCCACTTACACATAAAAGTCCTTGAAAATAGCTGACTTGCATGCGTTAATGAGGTCTATCTTTACAAAGCTCCTTATAAAGTCAGCCCCTTAAGGTCTATTTTGGCCAGTTATGCCATCACTGAATTTCTGGTGATCAATGATACATACATAAAGATTCCATGTAAGAAGACAACAGGAATCCCGCAACATGCAAGCATCGCAATTCAGTTACACAAGCCGTGACTAAGCAGCGTTACCTAAGTGACAGATTGAATTAGTCCTGGTTTGGTCTCATTGCAATCCTGGACAAAAATTGTCCAGCTATACAAAGGACCTAGGTCAGGACTGGCTTAAACAAACTCCTTAAGACGTGGAGCAGTCTGAGGACTGCTAAGAAGAGAGGATCACTTGTTTTTTTGCATACCATATTATTTTTAAGGTTGGAAAGAATTATGTACAGGGAGTCCCTCTCCAAAGAAAGGATTGAAAGTCAACAAACGCGGCTTCCCAAAAGAAAATGGGACTCTCTCAGATGGGTTTGAAAAATAAAAACATCAGTAGAGAATCTAAAGAGAACAGACACTTCCAAAACATTTCCATTGATTTACAAAGGAAAACAATTAGAGGTTTCAAAATGCTGACAACAGCTCCATTCCTAAAGGACACCCCCAGTCCTGTAACAGCCTAGCCCAGAGCTGAAAAAGCTGACAGAATGATGCAGCCCTCTCACAAGATACACACCACAATCAAGACTTCTCAACATACAGACACATCGTACATTTACATACACAAGGACATGCAAAAGCATCTTCCAGACTACTCTCCTCCACCACTCCCTTGCCCCATAATTGTAATGTTATTATTTGTTGCAACAAGAAGTTAAAACCATACTATAAGCATAACATGTACTGAATATATCATTTAAAAACACCATCACCCATTTCAACAAATCTAAGATGGAAACCTTTCTGACGCCATGTCTCACTATGCTTTCCCCATTTGTTGAAGAGAAGGACAACAAATCTCGTGAGTATTCTGACAAACATCAGAGCCCTGATATTCAAAAGCACTTAAACAGAAGCAGCACCTGCTATCCAGGTAAGTGCAGCTGGCCACCCCTGTTCACTGATTTTCAACAGCATTAGTCACGTAGTGCTGCTGAAAATCATTACAGACTGTCCTGCTACTATCTGGATATAGAAACAGAGAAAATGACAGTAGACAAAGACCATATAGTCGATCCAGTCTGCCCATGCACAAGAACTATTAAGTTCTACAATCCCTTCCTTTTCCTCAGACATTCTCTGTGCTTGTCCCATGCTTTCTTGACTACAGATACAGTTCTTATCTCCACCACTTCCACTGGAAGGCTGTTCCACACATTCCACCCTTTCATAAAGAAATATTTCCTCAGATTCCTCCTCAGTCTATCTCCTTTCACCTTCATCTTATGACCTTTCATTCCAGCGCTACCTTTCAACTGGAAGAAGGTCACCTCCTCTTCATTTACTGTATTCCATGGATTTGTTTAAATGTCTCTATCCTATCTTCCCTCTCCCACCTTTCTTCCAAAGTACACATACTGCGATATTAGAAACATAGAAACATGACGGCAGAAAAAGACCAAATGGCCTATCTAGTCTGCCCTTCCATATCAACTACAGTAGTCCTCTTTTTACCTTTAGAGATCCTGTGTTTGTCCCATGCTTATTTGAATTCAGATACTGTCCACCACCTACAGTGGGAGACTATTCCACGCATCTACCACTCTTTCTGTAAAGAAAGATTTCTGCATATTACTCCTGAGTCTATCCCCTTTCACTCTCATGCTATGTCCCCTCATAGCAGAGCTTGCCTTCGATTGAAAAATACCCTCCTGTGCATTTATGCCACAGAGGTATTTAAATGTCTCTATCATATTGCCTTATCCCACCTTTCCTCTAAAGTATTGTCACAAGCACAACGCCCAAAGCCACTTGCCTCTAGTGGTCGAGGGGTGTGGTGGTTGAGGATTCCTTCTTCTATCAGCTCCTAGCAGCCTATTTCTTCGTGTTGGCTTCTGGGAAGTGTAGTACTGCTAAAATATGTTGGTGCTTTAAGTAGAAGGTTTGTAGTTGAGGTAACTGAGGGTAAGGCTTGTAACAGAAAGTTTATTTCCATAACACAAAACACAGCAGGTTCAAGGTATCATTTACAGGATTATAATTGTAGGATTTGCTTAAGGTACAGCAAATAATGGCAAACAAACCAAAAGAACTCAGAAATGGCTTTTTAAAGTCCTCTTACTTGCAGAAGCAATTGCCTTTAGAAACTAGGCTGCCACTTTCCTTTTTAGTCCTTGTTAATCAGAGCATAAAGAAAAATTCAAGCTTAATTCTTCTACAGCAGTTTGGTTTCTGCCAGCCTCAAAAACCTCTCTAGGCTGCATTTCTGCGTGAAACCAAACTTAGAACAAAACAAACATTCCAAGCTGTTATCAAAACTCTTAGCAGGCTTTTCATATAGGAGAGGAGCAAGCAAAACCTCTTATAGCAGCTAACTTGGCTTTTCTTGCCGTTGCACAGTTCAAACACAGGTGACAAACAAGCATGAATCAGAGCTTCCTGATCAGGCTTACGTTGCAGTAAATTTCCCTTTTAAAACAGACAGGAATTTACCTCCACACTGCTTCTGCCATATGATTAACTTCCAAGGAGAATTACTTCTTTCAGGGCTAGCTTTTCCTCAAGACCTCCTGTCTAGAGCTTGGCATAGAGAGCAATCCATAAAGCAATCTTCTTCCCCCAACTCTGACACTGGTTCTCCCAACTGCATGGGTTCTGACTCACCGACCTGGTCAGACTGCTCAGCTGACAACCTCTCTGGTGGTCTGAAAGCTTCTCCACTTCCTGGTCCCCACCTCTGTTGCAGGGAATTCAGCTCTCTCAGCTCTGGGTAGCTCAGCTCTTCTCCAAGAATCCACTCCTCTCTGCTTCTGTCTCAGCTGCTCTCCCGGCTGCTCTCCTTCTCGTCTCGCTGCATAATCTAACCCAGGCTTATATCTCCAGGGTCTTAACCCCACCTCTTTCTTTCCCAGGTGTTGGTAATCCCCCTGCCTTCTGATATTAGAATAATCAGTGCACTT
This sequence comes from Ichthyophis bannanicus, assembly GCA_033557465.1. Classification (NCBI taxonomy): domain Eukaryota; kingdom Metazoa; phylum Chordata; class Amphibia; order Gymnophiona; family Ichthyophiidae; genus Ichthyophis; species Ichthyophis bannanicus. The sequence goes on along the minus strand of CM066047.1, from coordinate 56,638,126 downwards.
GTTAAAGTAAGGGCTTTGGTCCTCGTGCTTGCAATCCCTCTTTCTTACTTTATCAGTCATTGGCTGAAACCTGTTCCAGCTGGGGGTTTTCTGTCTTTGAAACCTGGCTATGGCTTTCTCTCCCTGCACTCCTAGAAGGGGACCCTTAACTAGGGTGAATTTGTTATGCTTCTCACCTCCCCCACTCTCAGGATAGCTGACTTTGCCACAGTATATTAAGATCTTCTGTCCTCATATGCTTCATAACTAAGACCATTAACCATTTTAGTAGCCACTCTCTTCCCCCACTCCAACCTGCTTATATCCTTTTGAAGGTGCGGTCTCCAGAATTGCTCACAATACTCCAAATGAGGTCGCACCAGAGACTTATACAGAGGCATTATCACCTCCTTTTTTCTGTTGGCCATTCCTCTCCCTACACACCCAAGCATCCTTCTGGCTTTCGCAATCACCTTTTCTACCTGTTTAGCTACTTTAAGATTGTCAACACAATTACGCCCAGATCACTCCTCTTTTGTGGATCACCTCCTACACTATACCACTGCTTTGGATTTTTGCAGCCAAAATGCATGACCCTGCATTTTCTTTAGCATTAAATTTCAGCTGCCAAATTCTAGACCATTCTTCAAGCTTAGCTAGATTCCTCTTCATGTTACCTACTGTTTCCTGGGCATCTACTCTATTGCAGATTTTGGTATATATCTGCAAACAAGAAAAGCTTACCCAACAGCCCTTCCACAATATCACTAACAAAGATGTTAAAAAGAATTGGACCTAGGACAGATCCCTGTGGCACACCACTGGTAACATCCTTCTCCTCAGAGTGTGCTCCATTTACCTATACCCTTTGTTGCCTCCCACTCAACCAATTTCTATTCCAGTCATTCACTTCAGAATCCATCCCTAGGGTGCTCAGTTTGTTTATAAGTCGCCTGGTCCAACTCCTTGGTCACCCAGTCAAAGAAATCAATCAGATTTGTATGACAAGACCTGCCTCTGGTGAATCCATGCTGCCTCGGATCCGGTAATCTATTGGACTCCAGAAACCTCACTATTCTCTCTTTTAGTAGCCTTTCCAATAATTAACTAACCACAGAGGTTAGATTAGCCAGCCTGTAGTTCTCTATGTCATCCTTATGTCCACTTTTGTGTAAAGAGACACATATGCCTTTCTCCAGTCCTCTGGCACCACTCCTGACTCCAAAGAGGCATTGAAGCGGTCAGACAGTAGAGCAGCTAGACAGTCCCGAAGTTCCCTCAGTATTCTTGGATGTATTCCATCCAGACCCATGGCTTTGTCTACTTTTAGTTTAGCTGGTTCCTCACGAACACAGTCTGTGGGTGTTTTCTGAGGTCTTGCTCCTGGCCCTTCATCTGTGAACACAGAACAGAAATATATGTTAAACAATTCCGCTTTATTCTCATCAGTTTCTGCATATTCCTCCCCTGCACCCTTGAGTCTGACAATACTACTTTTGCTCTTCCTCCTCTCACTAACAAATCTGAAAATGTCTTATTCCCCCATTTTATTGCATTAGCTATTTCTTCTTATTTTTGTACCTTTGCTTTCCTGACTACTTTGCTAGCTTCTCTTTCAAAATATAGATGCCTGTCTTCCTCTCTCTGTGATCTCTTGTATTTCATGAAGGCCTCCCTCTTTTTCTTCACCTTTTCAGCTACTTCTTTTGAGAACTATAGTGGCCTCCTTTTCCTTTTATATTTATTTACCTTTCTAACAAAAAGGTTAGTTGCCTTTAAAATATCCCCTTTCAGTTTTGCTCACTGTTTTTCTACATCCCCCAGTTGTTCCCATCCCACTAATGACTCCCTAAGGTATTGTCCCATCTTGGAAAAGTTAGTTTTCCTAAAGTCTAAGACCCTCGCTTTTGAATGGATTTTATCAGCCCTAGTCCTAATACTGAACCACACCATCTGGTGATCACTGGATGTGAGCTGATGTCCCACTTAACATCAGAAACACTTTCCCCATACTAAGTCCAGTATGGCCCCATTACGTGTGGGTTCTCTTAACAGTTGCCTGAATAGTTCTTCTTGTAGAAAATCCAGGATCTCCTTACTTTTAGATGACACTGCAGCAGGGATGTGCCATTCCACATCCGGTATATTGAAATCACCTATCAGCAGCACTTCTACTTTCATGGCAATACTGTGTATGTCTTCTATTAAATCTTCGTCCACTTCTATTCCCTGTGAGGGGGATCTGTATATAACGCCAATGAAAATGGATTTCCCTTTTCCTCTTTCTAGTTGAACCCACAGTGCCTCCTCTCTTCCTTTTAAGCTCTGCAATTCTATAGCTTTAATATTATTTTTTACATATAGTGCCACTCCACCTCCCCTTATTCCTACCTGTCCTTCCTGAATAAAGTATAGCCCAGTATAATTACATCCCAGTCATGGTTGTCTGTGAACCATGTCCCTGTAACTACTACTAAAGTCAACCTCTTCCATTAAAGCCTCAACATCTGGGATCTTATTTTCCATGCTATGGGCATTTATACACACCGCTTTCCAGATGTTGCCCCTATTACCCATTTCTACAGAGGTATTTAATGCTTCACTTAACTGGGGGCTCTCTTCAACCATCCCCAATGATTTTAGTTTAAAGCCCTCTTCAGTAGGTTAGTCAGTCTGCTGCTGAAGACACTTCGACCGTTCTTGGACAGATGGACATCATCACTACTCTACAGCCCTTGGAACATCATCCCATGGCCCAGGAAAGCAAAGTCTATCCCCATATGCCTTATGACCAAAACCACTGAATATTTTAGTAGCCACCCTCTGGACTGAAGTTATCCTGTTTATATCTCCCAGAATTGCACTCAATTCTCCAAGTGAAGGCATACGAACATAAGAAATGCTATACTGGGTCAGACCACGGTGCATGAAGCTCAGTATCCTGTTTCCAACAGTGGCCAATCCAGGTCACAATTACCTGGCAGGTTCCCAAAAAGGTAAATAGGTTCCACAATGCTTGTTCCATGGTAAGCAGTGGATTCCCCGGGTCCTCTTTAATAATGGTTTATGGTCCTTTCCTCCAGGAACGTGTCTAAACCTTTTTTAAACCCAACTACACTAAGGGGCTTGTTTACAAAGCCACGGTAGTGGTTCGCGATCGCGATCGCAGCCGCGGCCCCATTGAAATCAATGGGGCCGCGGCTCCGATTACGATCGCAAACCGCTACCGCGGCTTTGTAAACAAGCCCCTAACAGCTTTTAATACAACTCCGGTAACGAATTCCAGAGTTCAATTACGAATGGAGTGAAAATATATTTTATCTTAATATTCTTAAATGGGTTACATTGTAGCTTCATTGTGTGTCCCCTAATCTTTCTACTTTTTGATGGAGTAAACAACCTACCTACGTTTACCTGTTCTACTCCATTCATTAATTTATATCTCTCTATCATATCTCCCCTCAACCATCTCTTTTCCAAGATGAAGAGTCCTAACCAAAGTTGAAGGGTCTCACAAAAGATTATTCAGAGGCACTATCACCTCCTTCTTCCTGCTGGCCATTCCTCTCCCTATGCACCCAAGCATTCTTCTGGCTTTCACAGCCACTTTTTCTACCTGTTTAGCCACCTGAAGATCATCAGAAATAATCACCCCCAAGTCTCATTCCTCTTTCATAGACAGAAGTACTTCACCCGCTATAGGATTTGTGCAGTCGAAATGCATGACCCTGCCTTTTTTAGCATTAAATCTCAGCTGCCAAATTCTTGACCATTCTTCAAGTTTCACTAGATCCCGCCTCATGTTATCCACATCTTCATGAGGTCCTTCATGAGAGACTCTTTTCCAAGTTGAAGAGTCCCAATCTTTTAAGCCTCTCCAACAGGGGTATCCTTCCATCCCTTTTACGATTTTGGTGGCTCTTCTCTTTTCCTTTTCTAATTCCGCTATATCCTTTTTAAGGTACGGCGATCAGAATTGCACACAATATTCAAGATATGATTGCACCATGGAACGATACAGAGGCATTATAATATCCTCGGTTTAAGTCTCCATTCCTTTGCTTATGATTCCTAGCATTCTATTTGCTTTCTTGGCCACCGCTGCACACTGGGCAGAGGGTTTCAATGTATTATGCACGATGATGCCTAGATCCTGTGTTCCACTACGGGCTAGGCCCAAAATAGTTTCCCCTCTTGTCAGTTCATGAACCAGCTATACCAAAAAGCAGTCATTTATTTCTAGATACTTTATTTCCCTAATATGTGCTGCTGTGCACTGACCCAGTCGATACCAGGATAATTGAAATCACCTATTATTACTGTGTTGTAACTTTTCTTAGCGTCCCTGATTTCTCTTAGCATTTCATCATCCATCTGTTCATTCTGGCCAGGCAGTCGGTAGTACACCCCCACTGCCATCGCCTTCCCCTTTTCAGATGGGATTTCTATCCATAGAGATTCTACAGTGTATTTTGTTTCATGCAAAACTTTAATCCTATGTGACTCAATACCCTCTCTAACAGAGCACAACTTCTCCACCAATTTGATCTATCCTATAATTGCAATATAGTTGTAACTAGGTATTACAGTGTCCCATTGGTTGTCCTCCTTCCCCCAGATCTCTGAGATGCCAATTATATCTAACCTTTCATTTAGTGCTATACATTCCAACTCTCCCATCTTAGTTTTTAGACTTCTAGCATTTGCATACAAGCATTTTAGATGTTGTATTTTATTCATATTAATGCATGGCTATCAGGTGGGTGGGAAAGGTGTCGTGGGAGGAGATGGCTGTAAGTCCTCCAGCTGGGAAGGATGGAATATTGCAGGAGGAGCTTCACCCTCAGAAGGATTGTGGGATTGTGGAGAGGGCCTATTGGCTCCATGTTTAAGATTTTATTTGAGTGAGAGGGAGTTGACTTGGGCAGCAAGTACTCATTTTCAGTGCTGGCAGGCTAGGTTTAGGCAAAAATGCTCTAATTCTAACTTAACTTGGCCAGTTAATATCAACATTCTGCCTCTTTAAGAAAACTGACCCTTTTCCCATACACAGAACATGTAATTTTAATTTAATTCAAGAATCTATAGTCTACCTTTTTGACATCAAGGCAAGCTTTGTAGGAGCATGTTTACTAAGCTCCGCACTAGAAGCAGTGGAGTGGGTAGTTGCATTCGAGTGCATGTAGAGCAAGCTACAAATGCCCACACAACCTATGCCGCGGCGGGAACATTCCATCCCGCCCAGCCTCTGCCTGACCAGCACGGCAAATATAGTATAGGATTTTTAGAGTGGGGTCCCATGTTACCTTTAAGCATGGCACCGATACTGCGCACTAACCCTATGCTACCTTAGTAGCGCACTTTAGTGCACATGCCCCCTAGGGAGCTGTTTTCAAACTGTCTACAGTGCTGCATAGTCTGATGGTACGTTTCACCCATACGCTTGACACCACTTTCCAAAATAAACCTATGCACACATGCCTTCTCTTTGAAAACTGGCAAAGGGAAAATACCCACAGGAATTTTAGCTACTCTCTCGGAGAGTCCTTTTTCTGGCTGAAACCATGCATATAATTTTGAAAACACGAAAGTCTAGGGAAGAGGGTCGAATATAGTTGGGCTCTTTAGCTGATTCTGGTATGGAGGAGAGGGAGGAAGAAGGACAACTTTGTTACAGTAATGAAAGATTCCTTCCGTTTGTGAACTATCCAAGAGATAATGATTTGTGATTCGGGGAAGGGTTGGTTAATTGCCTCATTTTTTGCATGTTTATAATAAAAATAATGTTAAATAAAAAATGTAAAATTAAAAAAAATAAAGCAACTCTGTTGTTGTCGCCTCCTCTGACCTAACCCCACCCTGGGAATGCCCCCACTAACTTGCATGTACTAGTACCCGCCTACAGGATGGGCAGTTTTCAAATAGTTCTTTTGCCTGGCTAAATAGCTACCTACATAGGTAAATGTTTTTTGAAAATTGCCTCCCTTTTAATTAAAGCCCAGTGCGAGGTATTTCTTGACACTAGTTTCTAGAACTATCCGTCTAGTTTCTACCTAGAGGCTAAATGATCTGAATTCAAGCTCGAAGGCCAGTCAGAGGGAATGAAAAGATCAAGGCTGAAGCCCAGACAACGGCACAACTTCTCACAGGCTTTAAATATGTACTATGGAAATCAAAGATTTATCATAATGACTGTAGAAAGACTTGCAGAATTGTTGCCACTATAACGCTTGTTAAGTATATCACGATTATAATGTAAACCCAAAGGGGAGCACTGCTACCCTGTAGCAATGGAATTTATTGGCGCCACTAGATTTTTATCACACAGCTCTAGGCCCATTTATATGCCCGTAGATGCATGTTCACCTAAACAAATATATTCCAGAACAGGCCAATGAACATCAAACTCAACCAACAGAGCGCTGTGACGGTAGTTGATTTTTTTCCTTTGCATTACCTCATAAAATGCATCTTGTTATCTGCATTCCTGACATTTATGACCTGTTCGCTCTCCGGCACTCAATCTGCATCAGTTCAGCTAGCAGCCACCAAGGACTGTAACCAATTAAATAATAAGAAAACTTTCCCTGGGCCCTTGTAAAGAATTATCTTTTTTTCTGATAGATTTGTGTGTTCTTTAGTGCCAGGATTTTATGTCACTTCTCAGTAGAGTGAGGGGGAAAAGAAATCCACGAATAAGCTATCTTTTTATTTACTGGGACAACCCTTTTTTTATTCCTTACAAAATCACAAGCTGTATTATTGATAATAAAGATAAAGTATTGAAATATTATCAATAGGATGAATAAATAAACCAGCACTAATGGCAGAGAAATAGTTAAAAAATATATACGACAATCAGCCAGGGCAAAAAATACCCTACAGTGCAGCCTAAGACTCAATGCAAACTGTAGGACGGTACATCTAGAACACTCCTAAGTGATACTTAAAGGCTAAATGGCATTTACTACTAATACTAATAACAATCCTTTGTATAGTGCAACAAGGCATATGCAGCGCTGTACATATAGATGTAAGACACAGTCCCTACTCATCAGAGCTTACAATCGAATCAAGACAAAACACATAGCAAAACCGGGGACTATAATATGGTAAGATACACATAAGTAGTGGACTAGAGACTGAGGAGCATCAGGATCCAAAAGCAGTTTCAAAGAGGTGTGTTTTTAGCCTGGATTTGAATAGGGCTAGTGAAGGGGCCTGACGCACAGACTCTAGTTTATTCCAGGCAAATGGAGCAGCGAGAGGGAATGAACATTTCTTACTTATTTGGGTTCCGCTCATGAACGTTCTATCTGTGTCTTTAATTTTGAAGAGCCAGGAATTGTCCCTGCTGTGTTATGTTCACATGACTAAGCAGAAATAAGGGTGAACAAACAAAATGTAGCTGATCACTTTTCTTTGGACTAACTCAATAAATCTGTGATTAGCTTTTGAAAGCCGTGCTTCCCTCATCAGTGAGGCTGTCTTTGACGCATCTCATCTTGTTCATTGACCCTTATTTTAAAGGGGGACATTGGGTAAGAAAGACTATGTTGGCTGGAACATGCGAGCTTGCTTATAAATCACTTGCTCTTGCTTCTGGTTTTCATTTTAGAGAGCGCAGCACTGGGAAAATGCAAAAGAGTGCTACCCAAAAGAGGTAGTTAATAAAGTTTTAAAAAAAAGTCTTTCTTTAAGTGAAAATCTGGTATTGAATCCCAATTTAGGAAAAATTAGGACAGATTTCAAAGGCATTTCTGTGGGTAAGCACATGCCTTATATGCAGAAATGGCCTTTAACAAAATACCCCGCCAGACCTGCAGGTAAATGTGTGCGGCTATTGCCTGTGGATTTGTAAGTTTACCTGTTGGTCGAAGAGGCCTTCCCAAGGGCGATGTTGAGGGGGAAATTGCACTTACAAGCATACTTCCAAAAATTCAAGAGTAAGCATGTATTTTGACTCTGAAAACGTAGGTGTAAATGGACTGTAAGTGCATCATATTCTAGGGATACCTTTCAGAGCAGACGTACACATAGCATTTCATGTTCATAATCCAGCAAAGTCTGCATAAGGAAAAGTGTGTGTGCACATTTACCTGTACACAGAGTCAGCAAATTAGCTCCTAAGACACGTGGAGTAGCAGCCTTTTGGTTAGAGCACTGGCTTGGGAACCAAGAGACCAGGGTTCGATTCCCACTAGCACTCCTTGTGGCCTGGGGCAAGTCACTTAACGCGCCATTGCCTCAGAAAAATGCAAGTTATCAATGTACCTGTTTAATGTACATTACCAAGTTTAAGTTACAATGTAAATTGCTTTGACTGAAATGATAAAGCGGTATAAAAAGCCTGAAAAAAAAGGTCAGGGTGTGTTGTATTTTGTTAGCCAGTATGAAAAGCCATGAAACAAGAAGTTAAGATAACCAAGAGAAAGCTGCAATTACGTTGACCTTCAGTGATTTCATCTGTGGAATTAAAACGGGCTTTACCAGCATGAGCTGAGAACTTACACACAGGGCCAGTTTTACATCTCATCTACCTCTGGAGGCACAATCTTCCGTGTCTTCCCCCAAGTCATGAGATCCTCTCCCCACCACAAGACACTCCTTCCCCACCTCCACATGATCCTTCTCCTCCCATCCCTCGAGCTAGCAGGAGGACAGCAGCAATTTTTACTTCCATCTCACTCCTGAAAAATAAACATGTCGTTCCAGAAGCTCTCCCAGAACTACGGGACCCTGCATGGTTCAGATTTCAAACTGAAGCCCACAGTGGAGGTGTGAACACAAGTAATGATGGGAGGAAGGAGAGGATCTCATCACTGTGGAGGGTACAGCGAGGATTGTGCCAACCTGCTGTTGACTGCAGTCTCCCACACTTACCACAGATTCCCATTTTTAAAATAAGCGTCACTAGCTACTTACCTGCTTTCTACTTTCTCTCCCAGCTCAGTTGGAATCAAGGCTAGAATGTTGGTGCCACGAGCCTTCATTCACAATGACCTGGAGATTAATATACTCATCCTCCCACCTTTCCTAGCATCCTCACTGCAACACTGCTCTTGAGACTGGGAACCAGGCATCAGAGATTCTTCCAGAATCCTATATTATGAGCCACTAGGTATCGCTCTTAACAATAAGTATAACTTCCTCTTTCCTAGGGGCTGTGACCACTGCCTCCACATAGTCTCCAGCCAACCCATGGTGCTGAAATGGGAACCCTTCACATGGAAGTGCATAGCACCTGCCTTTGAGCCAGCCTCACATACCCATTTTTAATTTATAGCACATACCTAAACTGTGCCTAGTGAGAAATCCATAGCTGCTTGCACATGTGGGAGGCAATCTTATAGAGTCACATTTAGTTAATGCGCTTTTTTATATATTTATTTTATGCCGTTTTATAAGGTCACATACATGCTTATCAGGTTAGCTAACCTTCAGCCTATTTTAGCATTTTGAAGCTACCAATCAGTAGCCAGCAGCCTCAGTCTCTCCTCTCACTCACTCAAACTGTTTTGCACAGCAATGAGGACGGAAGCAACACAACACATCACATGACCGCTGGCCTTCAGCTTCATAGAGCTCTTAGACATTTGCACTTCTTAGACAGTATGGCCCGATTCCGTCCCACACGTAGATCCCCTCTCTGCATCCGGTCTAAAATAACTTCCCCAGACATTTCACCGGCCCTGGACGTTCAGGTCTGCTGACCGCCCACTGCCGGCCCAGATTCTGCCCTCGGGCCACCCCTTCCCCGCACAACCGGCAGGGAAATTAGTCGGGGGCAGGAGCTGGCACGAATAGCGGGGATGGACGACCCGTTGGGCCGTCCATCCCCGCTATTTGTAGCACAGAATAACCCCTTATGAGGGTAACTCACACAGAGCAGAAGTTGTAACCTTAAGTGAAGGATGGGGAGGGGGGGCTTGCACAGAGTGGATGCTACATCCCCAACTACCTTACTAGACAACTAGATGGCCCATGTGGGTCTTTACTGACTGTTACATTATTGCGTGAAAAATCATAAATAATTTGCAGGAAAATATTCCTTTAATTATTCCAATATTCAAATATCAATATGGCACTCCTCTCAATCCTTACTTTAAAAAACAAAAAAATCAACTTATAAGTAATAAATGGTAAACATAAATTCACCTAAAAAAATATAGGGACACTTAACCAAGGGAGTTTAAAATAATCAGGCACCGTATTATCATATATCTGTGTGCTCCAGTCCTATCACTGCTCCCGAGATCGGAGTTTTAAAAATAATTGATAACAGTCAATTCAAACTTCAGATTTGTGTATCAGAATGAACAAATTCACATACAATGTAAATGTACTCATAGGAGAATTCACAAAGACTTTTCTGGAAAATGAGGAATAAAATATCTCACTGCTGTACTTCATTTATCCACCGGACTTGAAGTCTCACATTACCGCCTGAGCAGTGTGAGACAACTAGAGGTCAGCAGACCGGCAGCACTAACACGCAGGGGCCGTGGGTGGGGGAAGAATGAGCAATGAGGGTGGTGAGTGATGCAGAGAATGTGCACTGGGGGCTGGAAAAGGAAGAGATAAGCTAGGCTGACCGAATCTGCTTTGACATTTACCTGGCAAAATACTGAGTCACTGTTCTCATTTCACTGACTTTCTCCCAGGTTTGTTCTTGTTGTAATAAGCACTGATAAGTCCTTAGAAAAAATAAAATAAAGGCCAAAAATAGAGGTCCCTAAAAAGAACAGGCCCAATATTCAAAGGCATTTACACAGTTTGCAGACTTGCAAACCGCGTTAATGCCACTAAGAGGGAAAATCAGGGGCACTAGCTTGGTTGGTGCTGCTGGATATCAATGGTGTTGCCGCTGTACACCCTGATACTAACTGGTTAGCATTGGGGTATACCGTGGGCGTTCCAGGGCGACACCCATCGCTTACCGGGCAGTGACGATATTGAGTCGCTGCCCAGATAGCGACACGCAGTGTAAGTCGGGCACAGGAAAGACTGGCCTAACTTTCACCGCAGAAGCTAACCGGTCAGCGGCTAAATATCACCACAGCAATACAAGCAACCAGTATATTCAATGCCAGAGCCCGGATATGGCCCCGGCATTGAATGTCTGGGTTGAAAGGTCAGTGGCAATGGCTAGCCCTGTTAGACCTGCTTGCTGCAACCGCTGAATATTGGGCCCAATGTATTTTTATTTCTGCTAATGCTGACTGGCTCCCCTGTAGTGGAGGAATGAAGGGCCTGACTTTCACCCCTCCTTCTCCACACTTCCAGGGCTCAGTCGGTACCCAAAGGAAGTGAGAAGGTGGGGAAGGGGGAAAGGGAATTTTCAATACTTGAACACCTTTAGGACGCATTTTCAATGGCACTGACCAACACACCTAAAACAGCTGGTCATTGCTGCTTTAATTTTAACCAGATATTCAATGTCAGGATCATATCCAGCCGCCAGTACTGAGTATCCAGTTTGTCCAGATAGAAGATTAGCTATCTGGTCAGTGGCAATATTGAGTCACTGGCTAGATATCTAAACCGGCTAAAATTAGGCTAACCAGCAAGCAGCTCAATATCGCCACTGACCAATTAACCCCTGGTTACTTCCCCGCTCCTCCCCCGGAATACCCCAATGCTAAGCAGTTAGTGTCGGAGCATACAAACTGGGTAACAGGAGATATTCAGAGGCACTAAACAGATTATTGCCACTGAAGATCTCACTGACCATGGTTTAATCAGTTAGCAGGTGTGTTAACTGATTAAACTGCTTTGAATATGCCCCCCCCCCCCCATTTATCTTTTTTAAAAAATGCTCAATTTGGGGCATACCTCATGGTCCATTTACACTTGGAAAGCAAAAGTGGGTCACCCCAAACACAAAAGAGGGACATTTTACACTGTGCTATGATGCTCTTCTCTGTGAACCCAGCACTGAAATCCGCATTCCTTGACAGCGTGGGAAGCGCAGCGTCCTGGAAGAGAAACAGCAGGAACACGTTGTGCCCCTGGGAACTGGGTGAAGCTTTCAATGGTTTTCACTGATTACCATCAACAGTTTTTTTATGGCCAGCTTTTTTTTAAATTTTTACCTGTCATAACACAGATTTGTAATAATTTTGTGCGGCGGTTTGGGTGGACTGGGGCAGTGTCGACCACTTTCTGAATAGCAGCGATATTCAGCCACTTCAAGATAAATTCCAGCCTTATGCGGAAAGCCTATCTGTATAAATTAGGACAGCAAAAAGATGTCCCAAGTGATACCAGAACCGACTATCTGGAGGGCAGCTGAAAATCACTATTATCCAGATAGTGGCCAGCGATGCTAGCCAGAGTATATTTAAATGCTGCGGCTGTCCACTGTGGTGTTTACATTTCTGGAGCTTTTAATATGGGCCCCACACTTTTAACATATAGGCTTTGTTCCGAGTTTTCAAAGTTTACTGTGAAACACACCATGGGCACAAGATGCATGTGCTCACTTACGTCTGTGTGCATGGATTTGAAAATGCAATGCAAAAGCACAATCCTGCTCCCCCGGACTTAAACCCACCCCTGGAAATACCTCTTCCGAATGCAGCTAAGGACAGGAACAAAGCGCCAGACAAACAAATTATTCAGATGCAAGGCTCTTTACCACAGAAATTCACTTTGAAAACTGATCTCAGATGCATGGAACTGTCTCCCAATGAAGATGGTGGAGAAAAATGATGGCATCTGAATTCAAGAAAGCATAGAACAAGTCCAGAGGATCTCTGAGGGAGAAAGCATAGAACAAGTCCAGAGGATCTCTGAAGGAGAAAGCATAGAACAAGTCCAGAGGATCTCTGAAGGAGAAAGCATAGAACAAGTCCAGAGGATCTCTGAAGGAGAAAGCATAGAACAAGTCCAGAGGATCTCTGAGGGAGAAAGCATAGAACAAGTCCAGAGGATCTCTGAGGGAGAAAGCATAGAGCAAGTCCAGAGGATCTCTGAAGGAGAAAGCATAGAACACGTCCAGAGGATCTCTGAGGGAGAAAGCATAGAACAAGTCCAGAGGATCTCTGAGGAGAAAGCATAGAACAAGTCCAGAGGATCTCTGAAGGAGAAAGCATAGAACAAGTCCAGAGGATCTCTGAAGGAGAAAGCATAGAACAAGTCCAGAGGATCTCTGAGGGAGAAAGCATAGAACAAGTCCAGAGGATCTCTGAGGGAGAAAGCATAGAGCAAGTCCAGAGGATCTCTGAAGGAGAAAGCATAGAACAAGTCCAGAGGATCTCTGAAGGAGAAAGCATAGAACAAGTCCAGAGGATCTCTGAAGGAGAAAGCATAGAACAAGTCCAGAGGATCTCTGAAGGAGAAAGCATAGAACAAGTCCAGAGGATCTCTGAGGGAGAAAGCGTAGTTACTCACTTGTAACAGGTGATCTCCGGGAACAGCAGGAATTTAGTCTTCACATATGGGTATCGTCGGTACCGACGGAGCCTGCGCGGGAACGCTCCCCAGCGCCCAATAGAAAAGCTTTTGGGAGCATCCCACAGCGCCTGCGTGCTGCCTTCCCACCTTTCTACCTCTCTCACTTCAGTTGAGTTTATAGCTGAGACCAAAGGAGAGGAGTAGAGAAAGAGAGATAGATAGATACAGACAACTCCTAGGGGAGGTGGGTGGGTTGTGAATACTAAATTCCTGCTGTTCCCGGAGATCACCTGTTACAGGTGAGTAACTATGTTATCTCCAAGAACAAGCAGGAATGAAGTCTTCACATATGGGGACTCCCCAGCTTATAGATGCCAGGGGAATGACCCCAGTAAGCTGCAAACCCAGGTGAGATGGGTCATGCTTCCTCCCATGGACCTCTGGCATCAAAAACCGGGACCGGCGGGTAGGAGTTGTATTAAGTATGAAAGAGATGCTGGAGAACAGCTTGGCCAAATGAGGCATCCTGATGGGAGTCCTTGTCAAAGCAGTAGTGGGCTGTGAAGGTATGCACCGAAGCCCAAGTAGCTGCTCTACAGATGTCGTCAATAGACACAGAATGAAGATTAGCCATCGAGGCTGCCACGGCTCTCACATTGTGAGCTGCGACATGGCCCTCAAGAGAAAGTCCTTTACTCTCATATGTAAAGGATATGCAATCTGCAATCCATTTAGATAAAGTTCTTTTGGAAACTGGAAGTCCCAAATGACTAGAGTCAAAAGCAACAAAAAGCTGAGAAGATTTTCTATGTTGCTTAGTTCTTTGAAGATAAAAGGCTAAGGCTCTTTTACAATCCAAAGTGTGAAGATTCCTTTCCGCACTGGAGACATGAGGCCTAGGGAAGAATATAGGAAGATAAACCGACTGGTTTAGATGAAAAGGCGAAACCACCTTTGGCATAAAGTGAGGATGAGTACTGAGGACTACTTTATCATGGTGAAACCTTGTATAAGGAGGGTCAGCCACTAACGCCTGTAGTTCACTAATGCGTCTTGCAGAAGTGATGGCAATTAGGAAAATGACTTTCCATGAAAGAAACTTTAGGGTTGTAGTGGCTAAGGGTTCAAAAGGCGGTTTCATGAGCTGCCCAAGAACAAGATTCAGATCCCATGCCACCGGTGGTGGTTTAATGGGAGGTTTTGTTAAGAGTAGGCCTCTCGTGAACCTTGATACAAGTGGATGAGAGGAAATAGATTGTCCATCAAAAGGTTTGTGAAAAGAAGCAATAGCACTAAGAGGGACTCTCACTGAATTGATCTTAAGACCAGAAGTGGATAGTTGGAGGAGATACTCCAGTAGTGACTCCACAGGTACCAAAAGGGGGTTAAGTCCCTTTTGTGAACACCAGACAGAGAATCTCTTCCACTTAAAAGCGTAGGAATGCCTCGTGGAAGGTTTTCTGGAAGCCAGAAGGATATCTTTTACTTGCTGAGAGAGGTTGATATCCAGGAAATCTAGGCTTTCAGTAACCAGGCCCTGAGATGCAGGGACTGGGGATTTGGGTGCAATAAGGCTCCGTTCTCCTGGGAAAGGAGATCTGGACCATTTCCCAACTCTAGAGAAGTGGTTTTAGAGAGACGCAGAAGCAGAGGATACCACGTTTGCCGTGGCCAACATGGAGCTATGAGTATCATATGACCTCTGAAGCTTGAATAAGGTTTTGGGAATGAGGGGAATGGGTGGGAAGGCATAGAGGAAGTCCTGACCCCAGTGGAGTAGGACGGCATCCCTTGCCTGACAGTTGTGAACCGGGATTCTGGAACAGAATCGGGGAAGTTTGACATTCTGTGGACTTGCAAAGAGGTCTATATCTGGTGTTCCCCAGATTTGAAACACTCGAGCAAGGTGGTCTGAGTGGAGAGGACACTCGTGTGGCAGCAGTATTTGACTGGATTTGTCTGCCCATAAATTTTGAATGCCTGGAAGGTATACCGCAAGAAGGTGGATTTGAAGCTCTCTGGCGAGGGCCCATAGTCGCAAAGCTTCGTTGCACAGCGACAGAGAGCCCGTTCCGTCTTGCTTGTTCAGATAGAACATGGCTACCTGATTGTCGGTTTGGACCAGAACTGTCTTGTGGCTGAGATGGGCCTGAAATACTCGAATAGCATTGAAAATGGCTCTCAGCTCTAGGAGGTTTATGTGAAGACAAGCTTCCTGTGGGGTCCAGAGATCCTGAGTCGAGAGATCGTGCAAGTGAGCCCCCCAACCCAACTTGGATGCATCTGTTGTTAGGGTGGCCTGGCATAGGAGCTGCTGGAAAGGAGAACCTATGAGGAGGTTTTCCAGGGATTGCCACCATTGGAGGGACGAAATGAGATGTGTGGAGTTTCTGATTTTGTCCGATAGGCGACCTGAGGCCTGTGTCCACTGAGAGGATAGAGTCCACTGGGCTGCTCGCATATGAAGGCGAGCATAGGGAACCACATGGATAGTGGATGCCATATGCCCCAGAAGCTGAAGCATCTCCCAAGCAGTCAGGAAGACCTTCATAGCTGCTTGGGATACCAGCTGTATTATATGCAGACAGTGCGGCTGTGGCAGGAAAGCTTTTGACTGCTGTGTGTCTAGACGAGCCCCTATGAACTAGAGAGATTGAGAGGGGGTGAGATGAGATTTTGGGAGGTTTATGACCAATCCCAAATAGTGAAGGATTCTCATTGTTCGAGAAATAGCGAAGCTGGCCTCTGGAGCTGTTGATGCTCGAATGAGCCAATCGTCTAAGTAAAGGAAGACGAATATTCCTAGAGTTTTCAGAAATGCTGCTACCACTGCCATGCATTAAGAACATAAGAACATAAGAACATAAGAAATGCCATACTGGGTCAGACCGAGGTCCATCAAGCCCAGTATCCTGTTTCCAACAGTGGCCAATCTAGGTCATACGTACCTAGCAGTTTCCCCAAAAGACACAGGTTCTGCAGTGCTTGTACTAGGCCAAGCATTGATATCCTGGGTCCCTTTTGAATAGTGGTTTATGGACCTTTCCTCCAGGAACTTGTCCAAACCTTTTTTAAACCCAGCTATACTAACAGCCCTTACTACATCCTCCGGTAACAGATTCCAGAGTTTGATTACACGTTGAGAGAAGAAATATTTTCTCCTATTTGTCTTAAATAGTTTACCCTGTAGCTTCATTACATGCCCCCTAGTCCTTCTATATTCTGATAGCGTAAACAATTTATCCACGTTTATCCGTTCCACTCCATTCATTAATTTATACACCTCTATCATATCTCCCCTCAGCCGCCTCTTTTCTAGGTTAAAGAGCCCTAACCTTTTAGCCTCTCTTCATAGGAGTAGCCTTCCATCCCCTTCACCAATTTGGTGGCTCTTCTCTGTACTTTTTCTAATAACTCTATGTCCTTTTTAAGATACGGTGACCAGAATTGCACACAATATTCAAGGTGCGGTCGTACCATGGAGCGATACAGAGGCATTATAATATCCTTTGTTTTATTCTCCATCCCTTTCCTTATGATACCTAGCATTCTATTTGCTTTCTTGGCCGCCGCTGCACACTGGGCGGAGGGTTTTAACATGTTATCCACGATGACTCCTAAATCTTTTTCCTGGGTGGTGGTTTCTAATGTGGAGCCTTGCATCTTGTAACTATAGTGTGGGTTGTTCTTTCCTAGGTGCATAACTTTGCACTTGTCCACATTAAATTTCATCTGCCATTTGGATGCCCAGTCTTCCAATTTATCCAGATCCTCCTGCAGTTTTCCACAATCCTCTTGGGTTTTAACAACTTTAAACAGTTTTGTGTCATCTGCAAATTTGATTACCTCACTAGTTATTCCCTTTTCCAGGTCATTTATGAATATGTCAAAAAGTAGCGGACCCAGTACAGATCCCTGGGGTACTCCACTATTCACCTTTTTCCATTGGGAATATTGGCCATTTAGCCCTACCCTCTGCTTTCTATCTTTTAACCAGTTCCCGATCCACAATAGTACACTGCCTCCTATCCCATGACTTTTTAGCTTCGCCAAAAGTCTCTGATGGGGGACCTTGTCAAAAGCTTTCTGAAAGTCCAGATACACTATATCAACCGACTCACCTTTGTCTACCTGTTTATGCACACCTTCAAAAAAACAGATCAGATTAGTAAGACAAGATCTTCCTTGTCTAAAGCCATGTTGGCTGTCTCCCATTAGGCCATGACTATCTACATGCTGTGTAATTTTGTTCTTTATGATGGCTTCTACCATTTTCCCTGGTACTGACGTCAGGCTCACCGGTCTGTAATTTCCCGGGTCACCCCTGGAACCCTTTTTAAAAATTGGTGTTACGTTGGCGACCCTCCAATCTTCAGGTATTACAGATGATTTTAATGAAAGTTCACAGATTACCAATAACAGGTCTGCAATCTCATATTTCAGTTCTTTCAACACTCTGGGATGTATACCATCCGGTCCAGGTGATTTGCTACTATTCAGTTTATCAAATAGTTGTAATATATCTTCCCGGTGTAGCGATATTTCTCTCAATTCCTCTGCAGTATCACCTTTAAATACCACTTCAGTCTTGGGTAACACCCCTACATCTTCCTCAGTAAAGACCGAAGCAAAGAATTCATTCAGTCTCTCTGCTATAACCTTGTCTCCTCTTACTGCCCCTTTTACCCCTCTATCATCTAATGGTCCAATTGACTCTCTCACAGGCCTTTTGCTACGAATGTACTTGAAAAAGTCTTTATTTCGTGTTTTTGCTTCCGTAGCAAGTTTCTTCTCAAATTCCCGCTTTGCCTGCCTTATCAATGCTTTGCATTTAACTTGCCAGTGCTTGTGCTGTTTCCAGTTTTCATCATTTGGCTCTTTTTTCCATTTTCTGAAGGTTGCTCTTTTGGCAGCAACAGCCTCTCTGACCTCACCTTTAAACCATGCTGGCAGTTTTTTGGACTTTCTTCCACTTTTCTTAATGCGTGGAATACAGCTGGTCTGGGCTTCGAGGATAGTATTTTTAAATAACACCCAAGCTTGCTGTAAGTCTTTAACCTTTGGAACCGCTCCTTTTAGTTTTTTCCGAACTATATTCCTCATTCTATCATAGTCACCCTTTTGAAAGTTAAAAGGTAGTACTGTGGATTCCTTTACTATCTGTCCTCCACTGATTAAATCAAACATGATCATACTATGATCACTATTGCCAAGTGGTCCCAACACCCTTATTTCTTGCACCAGATCTGGCGTTCCACTAAGGACTAGGTCCAGTATGGCTTCCCCTCTGGTCGGTTCATGAACCAGCTGCTCCAAGAAGCAGTCATTTATTTCATCTAGAAACTTTATCTCTTTAGCTTGTCCTGCTGTGACACTGTCCCAGTCGATACCGGGGTAATTGAAATCACCCATTATTACTACTCTGTTGTGGCTTTTGTTAGCTTCCTTGATTTCTTTGAGCATTTCATCATCCATTTGTTCATTCTGGCCAGGTGGTCGATAGTATACTCCCACTGCCATCACCTTCCCCTTCATAAATGGAATTTCAATCCATATAGATTCTACAGCATATTTTGTTCCCTGCAAAACTTTAATCCTTTCTGACTCAATGCCCTCTCTAACATAGAGCGCAACCCCTCCACCAATTTGTTCAGCTCTATCATTACGATATAGTTTGTATCCAGGTATCACAGTGTCCCACTGGTTATCCTCCTTCCACCATGTCTCTGAGAGTGCAATCATATCTAACCTCTCATTTAATGCTATATATTCTAATTCTCCCATCTTCTTGTTTAGACTTCTAGCATTGGCATACAAGCATTTTAGAGACTGTATTTTATTAATATTAATCTGGCTATTGGTAGGCATGGGTAATTGGGAATCTTTATGCTCTGTCTGCTCCTTACTCAAGGGCATTTGGGCTACTATACTCCCTTTTGGAACCTCACTGCTTTTGGTAGTATCCTTCAAGGATACCTTTGTCCGAACCGTGCGCTCCTGGGTGACTGTCGGCTTTCCCCTATTTTCTAGTTTAAAAGCTTCTCTATCTCTTTTTTAAAGGTTAATGCCAGCAGTCTGGTCCCATCCTGATTAAGGTGAAGCCCATCCCTTCGGAAGAGCCCCCCCTTTCCCCAGAATGTTCCCCAGTTCCTAACAAATCCAAAACCCTCATCCTTGCACCATTGTCTCATCCACGCATTGAGACTCCGGAGCTCTGCCTGTCTTTTGGGTCCTGCACGTGGAACAGGAAGCATTTCGGAGAACGCTATCCTGGAAGTTCTGGATTTCAACTTCCTACCTAAAAGCTTAAATTTAGCCTCCAGAACTTCCCTACCACATTTTCCTATGTCATTGGTACCAACATGTACCAAGACAGCAGACTCCCCCCCAGCACTATCTATGATCCTATCTAGGCGGTGCGTGAGATCTGCTACCTTCGCACCAGGCAGGCATGTTACCAGGCGATCCTCACGTCCACCAGCCACCCAGCTATCTACATTCCTAATGATTGAATCACCAACTATAACAGCTGTCCTGACCCTCCCCTCATGGGGACATGGCCCTGGAGAAACGTCCTCGGTGCGAGAGGGTTTTACATCACCTGGAGGACAGGTCCTAGTTACAGGATCACTTCCTGCCACACCAGGGTGATGCTCTCCTGTCACGTGACCTCTCTCCTCCATGGCAACAGGGATGCTGCCAGACTGGAGGTGGGACTTCAGGACTATATCCCTGTAGGTCTCGTCCATGTACTTCTCTGTCTTTCTTATGTCTTCCAGGTCTGCTACTCTAGCCACTAGAGAACGGACTCGTTCCCTGAGAGCAAAGAGCTCCCTGCACTTAGTGCATATGTAGGACCTCTCACCAACTGGGAGATTTTGTGAAGACTCTTGAGGCAGAAGCCAGAATGAAGGGAAGAACTCTGTACTGGAAGTGTCTTCCGTGATCAGGAATCAAAGGAACTTCCTGTGATTTGCGTGGATGAGAATATGCGTGTACGCATCTCTTAGATCTAGAGAACATAGAAAGTCCTGACTCTGAAGTTATGGTAGGAGTGTTCTGAGGGAGATCATTTTGAACTTTTCTCGGAACAGATATTAGTTTAATTCTTTGAGGTCCAGTATAGGTCTGTGTCCCCCTGTTTTCTTTGGAATAAGAAAATAGGGGGAGTAGAACCCCGTACCCTGTTGGGATATGAGTACTTCTTCTATTGCTCCTTAAGCGAGAAGTGATGTGACCTCCTGCCACAAGAGGTCGGTGGCAGGAACCTGAGAATTGAACTATTTGATTATTGTAGGCGGGGGCATGTTGAGAAAGTGAAGCTTGTACCCCAGTCGTACAATGGACAGAGTCCAGTTTTCTGATGTTATTTGTTGCCATCTCTTGGCAAAATGGCATAACCTGCCTGGAATGGTCAAGGGTTCTGGTCCTTTCAGGGACAGAATGACTAAATTCTCTAGGTAAGAGTCAAAGCCCCTGAGGAGACTGAGTCTGCTGGGCCGGTTGAGCTCTTTGAGTTTGCGGCTTTCTTTGCTGTCTGATCTGTTGTTGTCCCTTTTGGGGAACATGAACTGGACAGCGGCTCAAATGGAGGTATGATTGGTAAAACCTCTTTTTCTTGTTGAAAAAGGGTTTCTTGAATGACTTTTTCTTTGCTGGGTTGGCTGTAGACTTTGATAGTCTGGTCAAGGTAGTATTTTCAGATTCAAGCTGATTAGCCTTGTCCTGCCAGTCCTTGCCAAAGAGATTTTCTCTTGTACAAGGAATGTTTCCCAGCTTGTCTTGCACCCACTGCTCTAAGTCTGATGCCTGAAACCAGGCAATACGACATGCACCTAGGGAGATAGCAGAGGTTCTGCTTATGCATGCAAAGCAATCAAAGGTTGCACGGTTCATGAATTTAGAGACATTCTGGGCGTGCTTGACCAGGGTAAGTAAATCTTTCCTTTTGTCCTCAGACATATTAGAGCTCATGAGCTCTTAAGTCACGTGTGACTTCTTTCAGGAACATACCCATATAAAGAATGTAGGAACTGATCTTGGCTGATAACATGGAGGATTGGAAGCATCGATGCCCAAAGGCATCGAGTGTCCTCGATTCCCGGCCTGGAGGATTAGAAGAATGCATTTTAGCACTCTTAATTCTACGCATGGCTGATTCCACTACCATTGAATGGTGTGGTATCTGAGTCTTTTGAAAGCCAGGACAGCTTGGCACTCGGTACATGGTATCGAGGCACCGTTAAAGGAGTTTCCCACATCCTTAACATAAGATCATATAAGATCTTGTGAATGGGAAGCATAGCTGCTTCCTTAGAAGCCATGGGATATTGTAGAATTCTTAATTCTTCTGCCCTAGGTTCCTTTTCTGGAATCACCGTGATTGAAAGACCTTTGGCTAAATCACGTATGAAATCCTGGAAGGACATGTCTTCTGGAGGAGACATTCTGCGTTGAGGAGAAGGAGTTGGATCCTCTGGTAGGATCGCTCTAGTACCGGTAGAGTCATCAGAGTCATCAGAATCAGAAGACTCGAAGTCACTCTGTACTGGGTGTTCCCGTAACGCACGATACCGGTACTGATGTCGGTACCGATACTTGTGGAATCGTCTGTAGCGGTCTTAGTGGTACCGAAGCTGCTAAGAGGGTCGCTAGACTGCGTTCAATAGTGAGGATTCTCTTATCCATCGCTCCTGCCAATGCCTGGGTGTCGGTACCGGTGGAAGCGACTACGACCCTAGAACATGAGATGGAAGCCTCTGGAACATCCTGGAGCCCCGTTAATGCTTTGGAGACCGAAGACTCCCACAGGGGCTGTTTTGCCGGTGAACTTTCCTTGAGGGCAACACAAGTGACATCTCGATGCTTAGAAGGAGATCTACCCTTTGAGGACCGGCCAGTCTTGGAAGACTTAAGTTTAGTTACCTGAGATCCATGGGAGGAAGATGAAGCTCTGGAAGACGTTGATGCAACTGACATCGTATCTGCGGCAAAAAGGGTACCGAGTTTTGCAGCTCTATTCTGCAGGCTCCTCTTGGTCATCTTTCTGCAGGAGAGACACTCCAATGGACAATGTTCAGGACCTAAACATTTAAGACACCAATCATGGGTGTCGGTGACGGATATAGTACCGCCACAGTTAGAACATTTCTTGAAACCACTAGCTGGCTTCTCCATGTTTGAAGAAAAGTGGGCCGAGTGCCCAAAATGGCGCCTAGCACCGAAAGGGGAGAGGCCCCTGAAAGAAAAATCTTTTAGAAAGCTAGGTTTTTGGGGTTTTTTTGAAAAAGAAGAAAAGAGAACTAGCAGTACCGGTAGGCGTCAAGTGAAGGCAGACGCGACCACAAAAAAACAAAAGAATAAGAATAAATTTTCTGCGGTGACAGGGTACACATCCTGTCGGCTCCGTGGAAAATAAAGAACTGAAGTGAGAGAGGTAGAAAGGCGGGAAGGCAGCACGCAGGTGCTGTGGGATGCTCCCAAAAGCTTTCCTATTGGACGCTGGGGAGCGTTCCCACACAGGCTCCATCGGTACCGACGATACCCATATGTGAAGACTCATTCCTGCTTGTTCCCGGAGATGAAGGGACTGCAGAACTCAACAGTTGGTGTGGATGTGCAGACTGGATAGGCCATATGGTCTTTATCTGCCATCATTTTTCTATGTTTCTTATAAAATAATGTTGAAAGAAACAGCTTCTGATAACCTTTGACTTACTTTCATGTAGAAATCATCAAAGAGTAAAGATCATCTGCTCTAGAACAGAGATGGACAAACTCTTGGACAGAGGCCTGTTAATTCTGAGTTACAGAGACAATCACCCTTTTTTATCAAACATATTTCTTTGCTAAGAGCTTTCTCCTAATGTCATCCTGTGCGTCACTTTCCTTCTGCTCGAGCTGCAACAAGGTCACTAACGTCGCTGTGCAAAGCCTAGTTCCAAAGTAGTTCTCAGATAATACAATGGTGGAATTTGTCCCCTTGGACATGTAAAGGTCAGCCCATAATTTGTTTGATAATTCTCTGTTTCACTGAACATAATACAACTATCTTATGTATGGTGCATCGTTAATAAACCTTTAATAAAAAGAAAATTTTAAAAAAATCCTTTTTGTTGTAGCATGCACAAGCTCAATAGAACAGAACTGGAAATAGAAGGGACCTGCCAGACCAAAAAAAAAAACCTGAGTTGGCTATGCATTTCCAATGATACTAGCCACCCAACTAACTCATCCTTGGGACCCTAATATGTTACAGTCCTTGCCTGTAACTGTTAGCATCCCTTCAGATTCTGGGCTGATACGATCTGCAAGCCAAGAGAATACAAGTTTCCTCTTCCAGGAAGAGGCCTAGAAAATGATCAAAAAGCCAGAATAAATGTTGATAAACTACTCAGTGCTTATCGAGGCATGCTTCTGCTCCATACCATCTCCCAAACAACAATAAGCATGTCATGAAACGCAGCACCAGACATCTAAGACCAAAGTCAAATCTAGTCACACGGCAAATAAAGTGAATTTAAAGGCCAAACGTGGCTCCTTCTAGGAATGTTATAAAGGCACTTTTCAAAGGGGTTTTCTCAAATCACTGGGGAGTTACCTAAGCAAAACCCTAGGGTAGAAAAATGGTCATCCTAAATCTAGCTGCCAAGTTTCACAAGGTGACTGGATTTAGCTGTGGGAAAAAGGGGCGTTCTGGGGAAGGGGACAAGGGAAGGTCAGGGAAAGAGAGAAGACGCTGGAATTCCCACCGTGTACGTTCCCAGAGGGACTCTACCCCCAGGTAAGGCAGGTGCACAGTCCTTTCTGCAGCTAATTTCCAAAGAGAATCTGTCTAGACAGTTACCCTTTGAAAATTAGCTTCAAAGTCCACAGGTAGAAAACTGCCCGCAGACCTTCCACCTACCCAATTTCCCAAAAAGCCTCCTCCCCCATAAGATCAGCACAGAATGCTAAGGTCTCTCTTTCATCTCTATGATAAGCTGCGGTGGCAGCACGGGGTCAGGCATGATGTGCCCTGGAAAAGCTTTACTACAAAACATACTCACACACATGCATGTCTTCACACACACACACGCACGCAGCATGTCTTCACACACACAATGTTTCTCAACAGTAGCTTCAAGCCTTTTTTAAAAACAGGTCAAAACTACCAAGGAAAATGAAAATCACACACAAACGTATAAAAGTGAAGCAAGTATTTTCCGGCCCTGAAGAACGGAGCTTCAACGCTGAGACAGCAGCTTCCATGCAGCCCTGCAGTACATAATTCCTTCGGGAGATCTGAAAAATCTACATGTCATGAGACTTGAATCGCACTTTCATTAAGCAATTACTGTGCGTGTTACACCCTTCCCATCCTACGTTTACACTACAGCATTCTCGCTCTATTAAACAGGTCTCACGCCACAAAGGAGGGGGAGCTGCGCTGCCGGATTATTCTGCTCTACTGGCTTTTTGATTCCTTTCCCACAGTGAGAACTCTGTAGGAGTGGAAGGAGGCAATGATGCCCCCAGTCTCAGAGACTATTCAAAGGCACCTAAAGAGTCCAACATGAAAGCTATCATCCACCATTATGCTGTCAATCAAGGGCCCATGCATCACATAAGATCACAAATTAGCCTTATTAACTCTGCTGTTTTTGTGACATTTGTGGACTAAAACATGCAATGCAATCTGTCTGCTACCCAAGACGTGTTAAGAAAGCACTAGGAGAATTAACTGCTTAGATTCTGTTGACAAAAGAAACGTCTTTGTGTGCATTCACTTGCTGAAGTAGAAACTGTTCAAGCAGGTACTTTGGTAAAGTTCACCGAACGCAAACAAAATGGTTCAAATTGGGAATTCTGAATTGTTCAGTTCTTTGCTTCCAGAATTCTCCCACTCCAAAAAAGAAGACTTAAAATCCATTTCTCAATAACAAGCAGTTTGTAAGCAGAAAAAAATACTAAGGGGGTCATTTACTGATGGAGAGGTTACTAAAGGCCTCAGCATGGACTATCTGCCGCAGGGTCCTGTTGCAGAGAGCATGCACTTATGTCGTTAGCAAATGTTTCCTCCAAATGATTTAACGGTATGAAGCTTGAATGTAATAATAGTACAGCAGATGATGGTTTTTGAGGACCAACTGGCCCATCAGGGCTGCACAGCTAGCTTCCTTTCCTGTTCTCTGCCACTGTGAATATAAATTCCCTTAGTAAAATTTTTATGAATCATAAATGGTCAAATCCAATGGGGGGGCGGCATATTCAAAGCATTTTAGCCAGTTAGCAATCTTACTAAATGCCTCAAACGCAGCAATCCCAATATTCAGCGGCATCATTCAGGTAATGTCGCCGAAAATTGCCACAAACCACACAAAAAATGTCCAGTTAAAACTGCCAGGATCTGTCGGCAGATCGGTGGTGATCCCGGTCGCTATCCAGTCAGCGACGATATTCAGCTAAACCAGTTAGCAGTTAAATATTACTGCTGACCAGATAGCGACCGTGCTGTCTGGTGAAATCAGATATTCAGTGCCGGATACATTCCGATGCTGAATAGGCAGTTTAGATAAAGCAGCAACGGCTGGGTACTTTAAAACCACCTAGTCGCCGCCGCTGAATATCAGCCCCAATGTTTTTAAATCCTCTTAATCAAATAAAGCTCCATTTTGCATAGGACATCTAGGTCAGAAAAGGAATGTCCAAGTCGGGACATTCAAAATTTCCTTGGTATTTTACAAAAAGCTTGCTGAATGCGGAAAAGCCTTTGGTAAAAGATGTGCAAGAATGTGCTGAGAGACGTTTTACCAAAAAAAATGCAAAAACAACTGCCAGCATCACTCAGAATGTTACATGTGTAAGCAGCAGTCCTTTACATGTGCATGTAACTCACACATAAGTGCCAGATTTTGCGAAACTACATGTACAAGTGGAGCCAACTAAGGAGCCGAGTTCTAAACCTCATATCTTTGGTTTGTTAAGGTGGTTTCACCTGAAATTGTGCATTTTTTCCTGTTGATAGTGCACCCTATTGCTGAATAGTGTGTCCTATTGTGCAATAGGGCACTTTATTGCACAATACTGTGTACTACTGCACAATAAGATGCACGGTTTATGGCACGGCCATCCAAAATAAAAAAAAAACCCCACAAATAAAATTTAAAAAATCCCATAAATGACACAGGAAACTAAACCAAACATAAAGTTTTGGCTTGCACACCCTTAGTGCAAACTAGCCATTTACATGTGTAAATGTCATCTTCCTAAAAAACTTTCTAAATTACTAGAGCAGAGTTTGGCGACAATAGAAGATGATGACAGCTGCCCCCTAGTGGTATGTTACTGCAGCTAGGGGGCAGACAGCATCATTTTGAATAATGACGATGTCAGAGCAGGAACTCCCCCCCCCCCCCCGCCTACTAGATGACCAGGGATATGTCTGTAAGTCTAGGAGGGAGGAAGAGGAAGAGGGATGGTTTCACTTTTTGCCGTTAAGGGGTAAGGCTCAGGAAGTCAGATTTGTTTTTATTTTCTATTTATAATTTTACAATTACATCTCACAAGAATTGAACAAAAAAAGATAAATCTAGTCAATACAATGCAAAAAATAAATTTCAAAGAAAATCACTTTTCACAGATTATGTAAGGTCCACAATCATGGTGATCCAATACTTATAAGCCAAAAAGCAAAAAACGTTCTACATTCAATCATAAAAGAAAACCAGCAGACGCAGAACAAGCCTTACAAAACAAAGTATAAATTAATGCAGCATATTATTTAGCTGAGGGAGGTACCTGGGTCAGTTGTTGGTGTACCACAACCCTTGTCCACTGAGAAGACTCTAAAAGCACGTATCTAACAGATAGTTAGTTTGCTATACATTTACAGGGATGCTTCAGGACCCCCAGGTCTTAATAAAATAATGCTTTTATTTTCCTATGTGACCTTTGCTACATCAGGAAACATGCTGACTATGATTCAGGAATAATTTCTCACAATGTTTGAAAAAGTTCATAGTAGGAGATCACGGTCGAACTGCAGCAGTAACTAGACAAATGAAACAACAAAGTCAGAATCACAGTTTTCCAAAAAGCAAAATACAAAACACTCTGTCAAATTTAAAATGGCCATCAAGGAAGACTGATCAACCACTGACCACCCCAATACTGCAAAAAATTTTAATAAATTAACCAGATGATTGCAGAAGCAAAAAACTATTTTCTACTCATTCACTTCTTCAAAAACATAATTACTAATTCATTTCTTCTATTTTCTCTTAATTTTCTTTATAGCATGATGTTCTTCATACTTTTATCTCTTTACTCAGCAATTGAAGGTAGATACACCATTTCATGAATTGTTCAGATGGACACTAGAGCCAAGCGTGCTTTCTCAGTCCTTCCTTAATGATTCTACAAGTTCACCAGACATTTCCTTCTACCGACTGCAGCTCACTAGCCAGCTGCTCACTTTCAAGCTCAATATAACTGACTTAATTATCATCATTGCTCCATAACATCAGAAGGATTAATCCCGGTTGCTCAAAGAAATCGTTAAAGAGTAAATATCTGAAGGGAATTCATATCTATGTCCACTTATCTGATCACCTCTCATAAATTCTGCATTATCGCTCAACTCAGTTGACTACAGGTCTGAGTCATTCCCATTATATCATCTCCAACCCCCGCCAATGGTTTCACTATATGTCATGGTTTCATCAGGGAGTTGTTCTAAAAATATAAAAAGTAATGAATACAAGGCATGAAAAACAGGACAACAAAGAAGTAGTAAATCCCCTTGGACGCTAGACGCCTGCACGCTCATATAAGAGAGAGCCCATTAAAAGTTCATTCAAGGGGATTTACTATTTCTAGGGCCCCCAAAGAACCCCTGCTCTAGGCAACCTGACTCACCAGGAGTCTAAAAATTAAAGAACTTGCCCAAGATCACAAGGAGTGTCAGTGGGATTTGAAGCCTGGCTCTCTGCCAGCCGCTGTAACTACTAGCAGAACTCAGTGCCCAAGCCTACTACCTGCTTCATGACAAAAGAGACAGCAGCTAATTCTTAAAATGGCCACTAGTGGGGAACCACGGTATAAGGCTCCTGTGTCATGCTCTGTAGCTCAGAGCACTCCC
Organism: Ichthyophis bannanicus; assembly: GCA_033557465.1. Classification (NCBI taxonomy): domain Eukaryota; kingdom Metazoa; phylum Chordata; class Amphibia; order Gymnophiona; family Ichthyophiidae; genus Ichthyophis; species Ichthyophis bannanicus. Next base: position 56,609,628 of record CM066047.1, on the reverse strand, counting down.
CGCAGCCCGAAATCAACTGATCACGAAGCCCCAACTGCACTGGGAAGGAAGGAACCTGCCCACACAAAAGCTGTGACCACATCTCCACAATCTGCAGCCAGCCACCTGGCATGAAATCAGTCTAATGCAATGTGCCTCCCATTCCTGCCAAAAGTATGCCATAGGCCTCTCCATGAGCTCCTCCCCCCAGCTTCAGGGATACCTCCAAACACAATAGGAATCCCCACCATGGTCCTGAGTCCACAACTTAACCAGGAAGCCTCCTTCATGGCTACTGCCTCTCCTCACTTTGCAGGTTTATCACTCTTTTTTTTTTTAGCTTCGAACTTCACCCACAGTGACAGAGCCATAGAAAAAGAAACCCCAAGTCATCCTGCCTGGGAGAATGAAGCCAGAAGGGTAGAGAAACACGTGGGTGTCAGAGGGGGAAGGGAGGGGGGAATGACAGAGGGATCCCTGCCCCCAACATCCAGTGAGAGCCCCATGTGATCCCATCATCAAGCCACAAATTTTATTTATTTAATTAACATTTCTTATATACCGCCTTTCATGATATCAAGGCGGTTTACATTGAACAAACTGAAATTACATTGAACAGAGCATTATAACTTGGAGATAACTATTTTACAGGGAACATGGGCTATGGAGGGTTAAGTGGCTTGCCCAAAACCACAAGGAGCACCTGTGGGACTAGAAACCCCAGTCCTTCCGGCCCAAGGTTGCTGTCCTCTAGTGGGATTTGAACCCCTGACCCTCCGGCCTGAAGTACCTTGCCCCAACCACTAGGCCCCTCCTCCAATTTGAGTACCCAGAGGAGAAACGGGGGAGAAAAGTGACAGATGTCAAGCCAAAGCCACTTCTTACCCCCCTCCCAGCAGTAGCCCCACAGGACTCAGGCTGCCAATAACTGACTGAACCCCTTCAGACCTAAGACCCTTAGATCAAGTCCTGGCACTGGCTCTCCCACTGTTCAATCAGGGAAGGATCCTTAGATCGATCCCTGAGAGCCTAGGCCTGGAAGCTGGATCTCCATCAAGCTAGTAGGCCTTAACCTGTACTACCAGGAACTAAGCTTCACAAACTGCTGCTGCACCAGCCACACTGCAATCATCTGCTGGAGGCAGAGAATACTGGCAAATTCCAGAGCTGCACCAATCCCTCATATTGGTGAAGACATCACTGAAACACAGTGTTCTCTGCCTGCAGCTGCTAGTTGGGGAGTATAACTCACTCATATGGGCTGGGCTGGTCTAGCAGGATGATAAGGAATGTCTATTTAGGAAAATAAACACAAAAGGTCGGCATTCTGTAGCGGGGTTGGATGTCCGGGGTGGACGTCCAACAATGTTCAGCCCCGGAACGCGATTCTGGTCCCAGTGCTCCCTGCACATACACAGTGTTTCTGCGGGGAGCGCTGGACGGAGGCGGAAGGGGGCGGAATGGAGGCGGAGCAGGGGAGTGGCAAGGTGCCTGGATATACAAGGCCTATTCAGGTCAGGGCCCTGTACGTCCACTGGCACACAGCTGCACGCCTAGCTTATTCCACCCCAAAGGTGGAATAAGTCCCGGGTGTCCCCCACAATGTGCGCCGCACTCCCCCGCAACATGGGCATCTGGACACGCTGTGCCCCTGCAGCCATGGGGGCCTCCGGTGCTGGCTGGATCGCAGTCTGCAGGGGCGGACATGGGTCATGCCATTCCAAGACGTCAGATAGATGGCTCGTTGCCATGGCACCAGAATGCCATGGCTCCCGCGTCCCAGCCATGGCGTTCTGGCATTGGGACGGGCAGCTCCCCATACACTGATCTGGTCGGCATACAAGGCACGTCTGGACATCCAAGTCCCCGATTCTGCTGTCACAGGTATATGCAGGCCCCGTGGTGGCAGAATTGGGTCCATCTCCCGCACGTCCAGTTTTTGCACAGCCAATGCGGCCGGACGCGCGGGAACCAGATTGTGCCTCCACAGGAAACAAAGGACAGATAGATCAGAGTGACACTGCTAAAGAGGTTCCTTCTAAGGAACATGAAACCTGAAGCATTCATTAACATTCACATTGCTCTTTAGAGCACAATCAAAAGGGATCAGTTCAAAGTTATACGATCATGGGAGAAATATCTATCCTAAATCTGAAAAGAAGAGTTTGATGATGCTTTGAAGAGATGACATCCCTTCATCCCTTGCATTGATGTATTTCAAAACTAGCTGAAACCTGCAAAACATCTGCAGTCAAACTTATTTTTATTGCAACAATACTTCTGCAAATAAGGATTTTCTAATTATTCTTTCATCAAAGACTTTAACAGCTTCAGGTGAGAATTCAGATACAGACAAGAAGAAGGACCAGGACTGGGGGGAGGGGGAGAGAGGAGTCCCTCCCCTCATCACCCCCACAGCCCTGGCTCCTCATATCCCCCCCACCCCACACACACACACCCTTCTCTACCCCTAGTCCTCTTTTATTCCCGTCTAATCCCCATTCCTAGTATCCATACTTTTACCCCCTTAGCCCTGGTAGTCTGTCAAATCCACACCCACTCCTGGTGCTAATCCCCCTCCTCCTCCTCTCTCTCACACACACACACACACTGAATCGATATCCTCGCCTTCTCTCTAGCCGATTCCCTTTCTCTCTTTGCAGGCTCATTCCCTAACATCCTCCCAGCCACTAACCTCTCTCACAGCCCCCCAGCATATGATGAGATCCTCGAATGCCTTCTCTTGCTGCACAGAGATTCCAGGGTGCCTGGCACCACACACTGTGCGCATCAGCTGCAAACCCACAGTATCCCTGAAGCACAACGCGGCCAACATCATAGTTATCACCACTGTCCCCACTGCCATGACACCAAGTTCTCCATTACCACCCCAGCACCAGGGCAAAGCTGCCACTGCCAGTCTAACTCTGCTGGTGCTAATGTCACTGCAATTAATTGGTGCACCTGCAAAGTGACACGACCCATCCTGACCCGCACGCCCACTTCTGACGCAACCCACTGCAGAGTCATGGCCCCGCAGCGCAAAGCTGCAGTTTAACTTACATGTGCACCCTGCAGCCCAACTCTATATGTGCAAAGAAAAACTGCTTGTTTTAATAATACTCAGGTTCTGTCCATCTGGGAAACGTGAGAGGCGGCAATACCAATAGTAGCCATAGGATATCCGTGTCTTATTAGAGGCTGTAGTACCAGAAGTTACCACAACATTTCTGGCTTTGCTGGACAGTCTCCCACCATTAGAGCAGCATCAGATTTTATCCCATTCACATAAGGTTGCATAGAAAAGGCAAAGGGTGTTTTCAAATATGACCCATAAATGAAGATATAAAAAACAATGAACAAGGCGTGGCAATTCAAGCAATAGGCTGAGAACTACGGAAAGTCGCAGACACCCTTTCTTCCTGCAATCTGACCTGGTTATTTTGTGCTTTGGTTTACTGAAATAAAATGGAATCACTACATTTAAGTCAAAAGAAGTGCAATGCCTTTGGGACCTCATCTTAAATGTGTTACTACTCCTTGCTGCCTTACAAATCTATAGCAAACCCCATAATTCCACGATTACCTCCTAGGCTGACACACATCTAACTAGTGGAATGTATACTTTCCCCTCTCACCCCCAATGAAACATTTTAGCCAATTTGTCTTCAGAAACTGACCAGGAACAATTTGACCTGATGCAACTCTGTGATTGATATTTTTCATAGGATTTGATTCTCTTGCCAATTTATTTTTGATGTAATTTGCCTTGTATTTTTCAGTCGAATTGAAAAGGCAGAATGTAAGTATGTTATTAGATTAAATTAAATTAACTTTTTTTCATTTGTTAGCACATGTAACAGGCCAAAAAAAAGTAATTAGATCTTACCTGCTAATTAGTGTTCCTGAAGGAACGACAGTCCAGTCCCTTTACTTCTGGGTTACGCAACCCTTCCAGCAGCTTGGAGGCTGAGCCCTACCTTTTTGGGGATGGAGCGGTATAAATACCACTGGGACCACCCACCAACTCCAGTAACCGAATGAAAAAGGAGACTTAACGAACTTCCATCAACAACCTACATAACATAACACCGCAAAGGAATATTTAACAATCAACTCTTTTTCTTTTTTTTTGTAAGGAATAGGAGTAGGAGAGGAGGAATGGCAACGGGCGGAGGGGGTTTACCTGAGTCTGCCTGAGCCGGCTTTCTCCTGCACTCCTTCACCCAGAACTGGCCCCACGCTCGGTCCGATGCTCTCCTATGAACAATAGGCCTTAACGGCCGACGGAACCGGGTGGGATCAGGGACTGAACTGTCGTTCCTTCAGGAACACTATTTAGCAGGTAAGATCTAATTACTTTTTCCTTATCGTCACTCCAGTCCAGTCCCTTTACTTCTGGGATGTACCAGAGCAGTTCAATCCTGGGTGGGATCCAGCATACCGGACTGAAGAACCGCCAGACAAAACCGAGCGTCCGCTGAACTCTGTACGTCCAGCCTGTAGTGCTTGGTGAAGGTATGCAGAGAGGACCAAGTCGCTGCCCTACAAATATCCAGCGGAGGAACTAGGCTGAATTCCGCCCAAGAGGTAGCCTGAGCCCGAGTGGAGTGCGCACGCAGACCCACTGGAATCTGCTTCCCTCTCAGGATGTAGGCAGAAGCAATCGCTTCTCTGATTCATCTGGAGATGGAGGCCTTGGCCGCCTCCCCTTTGTGCGGGCCTCCGAACTGAATGAATAGCCGGTCGGACTTCCGGAAAGGCGCTGTGCGAGAGAGGTAACGCTTCAAGGCCCTCTGGACGTCTAGGAGACGAAGTTTGCTATCCCTACCTTCATGCCCCTTGGCCGAGAAGGCCGGGAGGGTAACTGTCTGGTTCACATGAAAGGGAGAGATAACCTTGGGCAAGAAGGAAGGAACCGTGCGCAGAACCACTTTGTCCTTGAGAAAGGACAGAAAGGGGGGCTGAGATGACAGCGCTTGTAATTCGGAGACCCGCCTGGCTGAACAGATAGCGACCAGAAAAACTGTCTTCAGGGTTAAATCCTTTAAGGAGGCCCTCTTTACTGGCTCAAAGGGTTCCCCGATCAAGGCATTTAGCACTAGGTTGAGATCCCAAGGGGGGATGACCGACCTCCGTTGAGGACGCAGTCGTCTAACCGCTCTTAGGAACCTGGAGACGTACGCGTGGGCCCCTAGGGGCTTTCCGTGGACCTTACCTCTATAGCAAGCGATGGCAGCCAGCTGGACTCGTAAGGAACTGTGCGCCAGACCTTTGTCAAATCCTGCTTGCAAGAATTCCACAACCTCAGGGACTGAGGCCGAAAGGGGTTTCCGTCGGTGTTCCGCACACCACGCTTCGAAGATGCGCCAAACCCTTACTTAGGAGAGACAGGTCGAGCGCTTCTTAGCATTCAACAGCGTCGAGATTACTGCTCCAGAATAACCTTGCTTCAGGAGCCGCGCCCTTTCAATAGCCAGGCCATAAGCGAGAATCGATCTACGTGAGGCATCCAAACCGGGCCTTGCCTCAGCAGGTCCCTTTTGCAAGGGAGCCGCCAAGGTTGGTCGGCGATCAACCTCACCAGATCCGCATACCAGGGGCGGCGAGGCCAATCCGGAGCTATGAGGATTACCAATCCCTGGTGAGACTCCACCCGCTGGAGAACCTTTCCGATCAGAACCCAAGGAGGAAACACATAGAGAAGACCCTCTGAAGGCCACTTCTGGGACAGGGCATCCAGGCCCTCGGACATTCTTTCCTTCCGCCGACTGAAGAATCGGTCCACCTTGGCGGACGAGAACCGTGCCATGAGATCCATGACTGGGAGCCCCCAATGGGCCACTATTTGGTCGAAGGTCTCCTGCTCCAGTTCCCACTCTCCGTGGTCTATCTTGCACCTGCTGAGGTAATCGGCCGTGACGTTGTCCGTGCCTGCCACGTGCTGAGCTGAAAGCGCTTCCAACCGAAACTCCGCCCACTGGAATAGAGCGTCCACCTCCTTCTCCAAGGCGGGGCTGCTGGTGCCGCCCTAGTGGTTGATGTAAGCCACCGCGGTGACATTGTCGGAGAGAACGCGAATTGCTCTTTGTTGCACTAAGGCCTCGAGAGCCCTGAGCGCTAGGACGACGGCCCGCAATTCCAGTCTGTTGATGGGCCATTGAGATTCCAACGGTGTCCAGCGACCCTGGACGAACTGGTCCTCGCAGTGAGCTCCCCAGCCTGACAGACTGGCATCCGTCGTCAATAGTAACCACTGATGAGGCTCGAGGGGCATCCCGCGATCCAGATTCCTTGGGCACCGCCACCAGTGGAGGGCCTGTTTGGTCCGCGGAGCACAAGGTAACTGCATTGACAGAGGATGATGCTGGGAGGACCACCGACGTAATAGGGCCCGCTGCAACGGCCGCATGTGGGCCCTGGCCCATGGCACTACCTCTATCGCCGCCGCCATTGTTCCCAGAACCTGAAGATAATGCCACGCTGAGGGATTTCGTCTGCCCAGAAACTGTGTGACTAGAAGCCTTAGCTCCCTTGATCTTGTTCGTGACAGGAATACTCTGCCTCTGCTGGTGTTGAATCTTGCCCCGAGGTACTCGAGTTCCTGGGAGGGAGTCATTCTGCTCTTTGCTCGATTGATGACCCACCCCAACTCCTCTAGAACCTGAATCACTCTGGCCGTCGCCGAGCAACTTTCCTCTTCCGACTTTGCCCGGATCAGCCAATCGTCTAAGTAAGGGTGCACTAATATTCCCTTCTTCCGTAGGGAAGCCGCTACTACCACCATCACCTTGGTGAACGTCCTTGGAGCCGTAGCTAGGCCGAAGGGTAGGGCCTGGAATTGAAAGTGGCCTCTTGGCACTGCGAATCTCAGGAACTGTTGATGGGACTTCCTGACCGGGATATGCAAGTAAGCTTCTGTCAAATCGAGGGACGTTAGGAACTCCCCGCCCCTTACGGCTGCTATGACTGATCGTAGGGTCTCCATCCGGAAATGTGGTACCCTGAGACAGCGATTGACCTGTTTTAGATCCAGGATCGGACGAAAAGACCCTTCCTTCTTTGGTACCACGAAGTAAATCGAGTACCGACCAGAGCCGCACTGGTCTGGTGGTACTGGGACCACGGCCCCGAGCACTATTAGTCGTGCGAGAGTTGCCTCTATCGCTGCCCTCTTTGTAGAAGAACCGCAGGGAGACTGAACAAAGGCTGGAAGTATTTGTTTTGCAAATTCGAGAGCATAGCCCTCTCTGATCACCTCTAGGACCCATTGATCGGACGTGACCCGGGACCAGGCGGGAAGAAACTGCCTTAAGCGTCCGCCCACCGGCAGCCCTTCCCCCTGGACCCCCGTCATCTCATTGTTGTTTTCTAGGTCCCGAGGAGGAGGAGGATGCCCCAAAACCTCGACCTGCTCCTCGAAACCCTCTAAAATCTTGCCCCTTCGAGGGAAAACGGCCCCTGGGAAAAGGGTTTGACCTGGCTGGGCGAAACCTCCGGGAGTCCCTAGGCTGGGTACGCACTGGGGCTAGGGGGCGCCCTTTCTTTGGTCTATCTTCCGGGAGCCTGCCTCCCTTAGACTCGCCCAGGTCCTTTACCAACTTCTCTAAATCCTCTCCAAATAACAGCTTCCCCTTAAAGGGAAGTCGACTCAGGCGTGCCTTCGAGGAGGCATCAGCTGTCCAATTCCGTAGCCACAAATAACGCCTAGCCGCCACCACCGAGGCCATGTTCTTGGCTAGGCTTCTGATGAGGTCATACTGACTATCCACCAAGTAGGCTGCTCCGGATTCCACCCTAGCCGAGTTGACCTGTGCTTCGCCTGTTGAGCCCTCTGCTGCCTGAAGCTGTTGTGACCACCTTAAACAGGCCCGTGCCACCCAAGCTCCTGACACGGAGGCCTGCAAGGCGAGAGCGCTTACATCAAAGGCTTGTTTCAGGAGCGTATCCAATTTCCTGTCTTGAGCATCTCTTAAGGCCGTGCTGCCCTCAACTGGGATAGTAGTCTTGTTAGTAACTGCTGATACCGCTGCATCCACCCTGGGAGACTTCAGCAGCTCTTTGTCTGCCTCTGGAAGAGGGTATAGGCGAGTCATGGACCGGACTCCCCTTAAACTTGACTCTGGTTGATCCCATTCTTCCTGGATCATCTGACGCACCACCCTGTGGACAGGGAAAACCTTCTGGGATCTCCTAATGGCCTGGATTAACGGATCCTCCAACGCCTCCTCCTCTGCTAGCGTGTCTGAGGCCACATTGAGAACTTTCAGGGACTCATTAATTAATGCTGGGAGCTCCTCCCGACGAAAGACTAATTATCCGGGATTGATCTTCTTCCGGGATCTCCCCTTCTTCAAGCTCCTCCTCTTCCTCGTCCAAGTCCTTGTCAGAGCTATCCTCCTCCGGGGTACCCTGTGAGAGGGACGCGAGAGGCTCCTCACAACTAAGACGGGGGCGCTTAGGTGGAATACCGGATTCCGGATTGCTTGCTCTCATGGGTCTGGCTGACTTGTCGTCCACTGACGGACCAGCCTCTCCTGTCCCTAAGCCCTGCTTACGCAAGCAATAGGCCTTGTGAAGTAAGAGGATGAAGTCAGGGGAGAAAAAGTCCCCGGCCCCCTCTACACCTGCGGGGGGGGGGGCGAAAGGGGCAGAGGAGGAGTGGGTAAATCCGAGGATGTAGAGGGAGGGAACTGGGACCCCCCCTCCCCTTCTAGGGGGTCTCCTGACCCCTGAGAAGGCTGTGTCATGGCCAAGTTAATTTCTTGCTCCACGGAGGCAGCCACTGCAGCACAACCCCTGCAGATCCCTGCCTCCGAGGAAGTGCCCCTGCGTGTGCCACAGAATGGACACCTAGACTTGCCCGCCATGTCCTTGATAAGAGTTACAGAAGCCCTTCCTACTCCGAGGCTTCGCAATAGGCCTAAGCACCAAAAACTGTACAGCACTGAAACAGAGGCTGAACACTCTTATATGGACTGAGTGTGTGTGTGTGTGCTCTCTCCTCTAGCAGATTAATAGTTCCCCAGAAAAGGGAAACTAACAGCCCCTTTTTTCTTGTTAAGCTAAAATCAACATTACCAATAAAAAACAAATGAAATCAAATAAAATCAAATGAATTCGCTTTTAACTGAAACTAAATGAAACCTAAAGGAGGAGCAGAGGGATTAAATCAATAAACTCCTTAAATCAATGTACTTGCGATTATAGCTTCTGTTGCTGGCTGGGCCCGACTCAGCGATCACTGCCCGTTGGCTCCACACGTGGTAGGCCTCACCACGTGGAGACCTGAACGGGGGACCGCGAGTCTGTCCTCCGGGCCGGCCGATCTCCACCCCGAATGCAGCCCGGAGGTGGCAACCGCTCTCCTAAATGAAGATCGCCGCTTGAAACCGCTCCCCCGCAGGTAAACGGGAAACCTGGAGCTCGTGAAAATAGAATTGCGGCGTTGCCTCAAGCGCTCAGCCACCAGGAGGGCTTCGGCGCGAGGCAGGGCAGGTCCGCGGTGAAATTGTGCAGGAGCTGGCCGTATCCGCAGCAGAGGAGATCTGAAAAGTCCTCTTCGCTGCTGCGTGCAGGAAACCACCTCCGATGCCCGGGCCGACCGGGGGGGGGGGGGGGTGGAGGAGAGAGCATGCAGGAGGAATTAAAGGTGCAGGACCTGAGAAAAACTAAATGGAAAGAAATCAACAGTCAAATAAGGCCAATAGAAATAAAAGTAACTAAAGGGAAAATTTAAATGATTTAAATAAAAAGGAAGACTCCAGTAAGCCCTAGGCTTACGGAACCCTCCAGCTGCTTGGAGGCTGAGTTGGTGGGTGGTCCCAGTGGTATTTATACCGCTCCATCCCCAAAAAGGTTGGGCTCAGCCTCCAAGCTGCTGGAAGGGTTGCGTAACCCAGAAGTAAAGGGACTGGACTGGAGTGACGATAAGGAATACGCTCTAGAAGCCATTTAGGTTTGATGCCAAAACAAAATAGATGCACCCACCTAAAGAGCAGAGGATGTTCAGTGTCCACAGAAAAACTCTGCTTCTCTCTCCCTTGTTTCTGCATAGCCTACTGCTCGCTTTCTGACCACACCCTCCCCCCTCATTTTCGTTTTTTATATTCTCTTTTGATTGGCTTCCCGAACGCTTTCCACATTCTGTTTTATTTTTGTTCCACTAGTGCAGGATGCACAATAAAAGCTCATTTCAGATCCCACCGAGGTGACGTTCATAGCCCACGGGTGAGGGACGGAAGTTTTGGATGGCTGGATTCAGGGCCCATGACTGCAGAGTTCCAGAAGAGGCTCTAATGCTTCTCAACCCTCTCATGGTGGCAAAACTAGCCAGTAGAGTTTTCAGTTGTACCACACTGAATACACATGAAACAGATCTGCATCTACTGGAGACCCACTGTATGAAAACCTGTCTACAGGCATATCCATTGTAGTGAGCACTGGCTTGGTAACCAAGAAACCAGGGTTCGATTCCCACTAGAACTCCTTGTGGCCTTGGGCAAGTCACTAAACCCTCCATTGCCTCGGAAGAAAGGCCTGGCAATCTACTTCCGGTCACACTGCCAAGAAAACCCAGGAGCAGCTGGGTCACAAGGAGTCAGCATCGACTTGAAGGCACACATTGCATTGCAAGCCTGAAAACGCAACTAGCTAGATGCACCTGCACTTGAGGGTTGAGAAGCGCTGTCCTACACTGCAGTAAGCAGACTAGGTATGCTGCAAGAGGGGGTAAGAGGGAGAGCCTCAGGTAGATGTAAGGAAGGCTCTTAGCATCAGATCCCAGCCCTGGTTCCAACTGAGATGGAAATAAGAGAAGCAAGAGGAATCCAAAAGAAATTTTATTAACACTTGTATACATAACACTGAACAAAGTAAAAACCTAAAGCCTCTGGCCTTAAAAGTCATTACAATCCAAAAGCCTTATTCAAAAAGGACATTGCCCCCATTCTCTGACCATCTTGAGTACAGGGAAGTGAGCACAGAGAAAAGATGGCAGTTGGGGTCTGTAGGTTCACACATCTGAGCACATTGCACCCTGCTACACTCCCAGCAATTGGGCTCTTGGTCCTCTCTCCTTTGGAAACAGAAGCCATCAGCATGGTTTGGCTCTGATATAAGATGCTGCATTTTTCAGAGCGAGGAGCATGTTGCTTTCAGTTTTTCAAACCAATGAAAGCGTTTCCAGCCCCCTTGTATAGCTTGCCACAGTGCTTATATATGTCACCAAGACAGATCATAGCATGCTTCGATATTTCCCTAAAATTGCTAGCAGTCCCAAGCTTCCCAGCATCCGTTACATTCCCACAGACCATGGCTAAGGTGTCTTTTGTAACAACTTAAGATGAAACGAGTTCAAGTCAAGGCCCCTGAGGCGCATACACATGCTTTGAACTATTCTATGTGTTTTATCTTCAAACCAGGATATAGACAAAGGTACGTCCCAAGCAAGAAACCAGCAGCTGAGGGTCCGAGTCCCCCTGTTTCTCCTCCTCCCCTTCCCAAAGCTAACGATGGCTTCTGCCTCACCACCGAGGCCCTTCTCTCTCTCTCAGCTGAGGTTTCAGAAACCCCAAAAGCACTCAGCTGGCTGGCAGAGATCATGTTTATGTTTATGTTTATTAAAATACTTTCTATACCGCCCCATACCAATGGTGTCTGGGCAGTTTACAAATTAAAAGAATAAAATGATCTTGGAAGAAGAAGCAGACTGAGAGTTCACGGGCCATCTATTCTTGCCCTAAAAAAGGTTCCAGAAGCTTCTTCTCCTACCTCAGTAAAACACATTCTCCCATGTCATGTACATTTTAATCCTGAATTAATGTAGGCATCTCCCTATCTCTCCGCCCCCACACACCTGTCTAATTAGTTGCTCTACACCCAGCCGGTGGCTATCTCTTTGTAGTATCAGTGTGTACAAGGTGGGGGAAGGTGGCAGAATCTGCCTGCTCTCTCCAGGCAAGTAACTTTCCCTGCCTCCACCTTCACAGCCCTGCAGTGCTCACAGCCATGAAATCCTGACCAGTGCGGGAAATCCTTCTGACAAACTGAGATGAACAAAGTGCCTCAGACTTTACTACCTCTCTCGTGTGAAATAGAGGCTCTCGCAGCTGATATAGCAAGCAAGGTCAACTGCTGATGCCTGAAGCACAATTAACTAGCCCCCAGCCTGCAGATATCAGTTCACCAATTACAAAGTAAGCGCAGCTGTGAATGATGCTATGGGCAGAGCATGCCTGCAGACCCTCAGCCTTTTAAGTTATTATGGTAAGGCACTAGGCACTTTGAGGCAACTTTCATGGTGTAGAAGCTAAAAAATAATCAAGATATTCAGTTGGACTTTGTGACCCCTAGCCTACGGTTTCCAAACTTGACTTCAGTATCCCCAAGTCAGTCACATATTTATCACATTTGCAAAGACAACATCTGGGGGATAGCAGTCTGGGGGCTCAGATGGTAAGCACTGCACCCCCACCATGCAGATGATTCCTGGTTCAATTCCTGGGTTTGGACTTCCACCCTCTGGGGCTGTCAAGGCATTGTTCATGCCCCCCAGGGCTAGGTGTTGTCATCCTGTGCAAGTGACAGGTAGGTCCTAGATGGTTAGAGTCGGGACTCATCGTTGTAAGGTTCTGAAGGGAGCCAGGCAACATGGTACCCAAAACCAGGATGGTTGCTGCAGTGATATAGCTAACTATGTTTGGGGAGAGAGATGGAAGAATAGGTGAAAAAAATGTCTGGGTAGTGTTAATGAAGGATCATGTGACAGAACCCAACCTGGTCCTGACTGAGCTAAAGAGAAACAGAGCAGGAAAAAATTGCCTGATAAAATAGAACATGTCCGAGATATTTGTGTGCATTGGAAACCTAGTATATGCAATATTTATCTCATGCATATTCATTGAGGCCAATTCCGATCGGGGCCACCTTAATGTCCAAAATCTGGATGGACCGGATTTGTACCCGATTCTGCACCCATGAGAGCTAGACATTCCCGCGGGTGCAGAATCAGGCACTTGGACGTCCGGACGGGCCCCGATTCTGATGCACAGGCCGGCTGTTTCCCCGTGCATCCGTCCATATACTCCTGCTGGAGCCCTGGTGCCACGGCGTCTCGTTGCCATAGCAGCGGGATGCCCAACAGGAGCCCTGCAGCCCGGAGCCCTCAAAAACCTGCTTTTCCCCGCTGCCTGACCCTCGGAGGGGCCTCCTAGGGCTGGGATCAGGCGAAAGAGAACCCTCTGATGCTGCTCGCCTTGTCGTGGGTGTCCTCTGGTGCCGATCATTGGCCTTGGGGGTACTTATTCCATCTCAGAAGTGGAATAAGTCCCCCTTCCATCTTTGCTTCTCTGGATGTACAGGGCCATGACCTGAAAATGCCCCTATATGTCCAGGATTCTGGGCTTGCCTCTGCCCCACCCACTCCCCGCCCTGTCTCCACCCCCTCCCGCCCCCATCCAGAGCTCCCTGAACAACAGCCTTGTACGTGCGGGTAGCTCTAGTGCTTGAATCGGGTCCCTGCTTATAGTGGGGGTTGGACGTCCAAGCCGGACATCCATCCCTGCTATTCACGGTTCAGAATAACCCCCATTGTGTTTACCTTGAGAACCTTATGACTGTAAGGTGGTATTGCTAATGAGCTGCTTTATTGATAGAATATTGTGGACTTCTTTGGGTAAGTGTATTTTTTCAGATTAGCAATGTTGTAGAAAGATAGATAGATGTCCCGGTATTAAGATTCTCAGTTTTCCCCACCGGTTCATTAACCACCAAGAAATGCCTCTTTGCCACCACTCCCAAGTCATCATTTCTTAATTAACAGCCTCTGGGTTGAACATTGCTTAGTGCAATGCATACAGCTGATGAGGAGAGGCCTAACTCAACAAACAGGCTATATGCAGCCCAGAGATTATTATTACTATTGCAAACTTTAAACGATTAAATAAAAGCTAAAGATCCCTGAGATTATTCGGTGGGTGAGGTGAAAGTTGAATTGTTTGTGTGGTTTTTTGCAATGAAATGGCATTTTCTGGTCATTAATGCTCTATTTACTTGAAGCACTCAGTCAACAAGACCGCAGAATAGCCAACTACTGTTATCATAGCCAGTGAAGTTATACCTGTTAAAATACAATATCCTTCTAAAATAAATTTGCTCCTGTTGTCAAAAGTCATTTATTATAACCACCTTACCTTCTAGGCGGTGGATGCAAGTGTGTTGATTGTCACTCAGGAAGAATCCAGCCTTACACCGACACTCGTAGCTTCCCATTGTGTCAATGCATATATGCTGGCATCCGCCATTGTTAAAAAGGCATTCGTTCACATCTGAAAGACAGAGAAATGGCTTACTCCCACCTCACTGCCACTTGGGTCCCCGGACGTCATAAAAATAGATTTGCCATGAGCACAGAATAGGAAGAGCTCTTTTCAAACAATGCACCCCAGATTGAGCAACCTCTTATAGCCATGTAGAGACACATGCTGTTTTGTTCACCTGCCCCAGATTTATTTGGTATGTTATTTGGTATTTATTTATTTAGCAACTTCTCTATACCGCTGTATCTACAAGTCACAGTATTGTACATGGAACAAATCGAACATTACATAGAACATAGGTAACAGTAAATGAAACTAAACAAAGTGGTATATTACTGGAAACCTGAAGGCAATTCCCTTGATGTACAGCTGGGGATATACATAGTTCTAAAATACTGCAGCATGCTGGATTTCTGGAAACGTTATAGATAAAAGCAAATTCCAGCTACTGTAAAGGTCATTCAATGTGCCTTCATGGAATTGGCATCAGTCTTTACAGCCTTTTTGCGTGTACGATTTGTATGCATACAGTTAGCAAAGCAGCAGGAATTCGATTTTTATCTTCACATATGAGAAAACCCTAAAACTATATTATTTTCTAACAGCTGCTTCACTTGAACAGAAAAGATTTCCTCCCTAGAAGACATTTGCTAGCGATCAGAGAGTTTCATTCTAGTCCCAAATATTAAAGAGCACATTTTTAAAGAACATTGGAATGTTAATCATCGTATATTCTTTAGTTCTTTTATCTAGAACACTGCATGGTACCCACCAAGAATCACATATGAGAAAGAATCAGGATATAAATCAGCGGCCCAGAGATAGAGACAGACAATGCCAAGTGCGCGTGAGAGAGAGAGAGAGAAGATGGAACCTCTAGACAATGTACAGGTTGTAAGAAAGGGATATTAGACATGTCCCCATAGGTCAGAAGAGGAGCAGAATCCTAATGAGGGCCAGGATATAAGGCAAGCCAGTAAAGGGTGATTCAGCAGCTATTTTGTATGGCTTGCTGCTCCTCTTGCTTCCTGACAGCAAATTCTCTGTCTACAAATCCGGGTTCTGACCTCTTGTTTCCTGACTTCTAACTACAGAGATCTTTTGCTGCTTCTCTTAGAGCCCACTGTGCCTGGATTTGATCACCTGCCTGGAGTAAGAGCTCACACTGACATCACTAACTATCCCAGACCACCAGCGGCAGAACCATAAGTTGAGGTTTTGGAGTTTCAACCTCCCTAGACATTTTTGCCAAGAACAGCTACGTGTACCTGGACCTCCAACTATCTATGCCTTGGTCAAATGCTGACATTCGACTAGATTGAAACTCCCATCAGTAGAACGGTGGCCTTTATGCTGGAATGTAGCCATAGCACCAAGATGAGCATCCTTACTCTTATAATAAGTGATACAGGCTCTTTTTCATGGGGGCGAGGGGGAGATCTCAGGTTTCACCCTAATTTAAAAGCTTCTAGTTCAATTGGGAATGCATTGACTGAGGCCTCATCATAATCCTTCATTCCCAACTACCTGAAATGTTTCCCTATTTCATCCCTGCAACTCATACCCTTCCAAGACAAATCGGCTGCTGCAGCAGCAGTCCTCAGCCCCCTCCAGAACCCAACACATGAGCATGGCATCTGGCCACCGCAGGGTTAATTTCAGAAGGGACTCGAGCAGGAAGAGCAGCGTTTTACATGCTCTGGATTATTCGCACATGAACGTAGACATTAAGAAGGCATAGCTCCTGCCTTTATGCAATGTGCAGTAAATGTAGGTATTTCTAGGGGTGGAGAATGGGGGGAGCAGAGGCAGGATCAGCACTCCAGGGCATATTTAATAAAACAGTGCATACATGCCGAGTATACACGCACATACATGTAAAGAGTCACTCTTGCATCAGAAGAGGTGTAACTTTGTTGGGGAGCTTTCAAGTAGGTTGTTCGATAAGTGCACATCAACACACAGGTTGCCTGTCAACCCACAGACTCTTCCTCATGTTTCCTACAAAACAAATCGTTATTTCAACAAAACAGAAACACTATACTTTTTTCCCAAAAAAAATGTGTTTAAAAGAGGCATCAGAACAATGTATGGGTGGATCGTAGAAATACTTCATTCCCCTTTATCGCACATTTTCATCAATTGCCTCAAAGCTAATTTTTTTAATTTCCTTGTACCCAGTGGCATGAATAGTCTTTGTTCAAATACAGTTCCAGAACTTTAAAACAAAAGATGCTGCAACAATCAATAACACCACTCATCTGAAAAGGATGATGTTTCTTCTTTCTGCAAAGTATTCCTCTCACATATGCCTGACGTCGATGTTTCAGCTTCTGCCTGCTTCAGGGACTTGTGAGTTTACAAACTGTGGAACACACAAACCAGCGAGGTCTCTTCTTCAAGCAACACCTCACATAATGAAGCAGAAACATCAACATTGGTACTGTGAGGAAGGCGAAGCCAGTCCTTTTCAGATAAGTGGTGTTATTAACTGTTGCAGCTGTTTTTGATTTAAAGTTTCAGAGCTGTGTATAACAATGGACAATATGCATACCACTGGGTGCAGAGAATTTAAATGAGACAATTGATGAAAATGTGTGATATGGGAGATTGAAATATTATATGATCCACCTGCATGATGTTGCAATGCCTCTTTCAAATAAATTTCTGGTTTAAGTGTAATGTTTCTGTTTTGTTGAAATAACAATTTGCTTTTATAAAACAGGCACTTATATGCCTTTCCTGCCTATATTATCCTCCATGTGTCCCCACTGTGCGATGGCCAGTCCCTATCCCCTTCCCCAGGGGTAGCTGCAAGCAGTGGCCCACAGTATACCCAGTCTTGGATGGCCCAAGGCACAAATATCATACCTGGATCTGCGATAGCGCAGCACAAGTGCTATCCCTGTCATAGGCTTATTAGTGTCCACACAGTAGACAAGGTCCTTATTTAAAGTCTCATCTGAAGGACAACATTCTCAGCAGCAGATTACCCCCCCCCCCCCCAACCTCCTAACAACATGTTAGATCATTGATTCAATATCAATCAGAGGGAACAGGGAAGAGGGTCCAGCATTCAATGTCCCTTGAAGATCTCTTATTCAAACTACTGAAAAAAAGCAGCCCTAACCCTGCTTAGCTTCTGAGATCTCATGCTGCATGTAAGGGTGCCCTATCCCTTATTTATTTATTTGAAATACATATTATACAGCCATGGCATTTTACAAAAATTAATGTACACGCAGACAATCCAAGACTCACTACAAACAAATCAACCAAAGTATAAATAAATTACCAGCCTGCTGGAAAGAAACTCAAATCTGGCCACATGAGAATAATATGAATATCAATTTCAAGAAAACCAAAGTTATGTTCATTTCAAAAAACCCCGAATTCAAACCTCCATCAACAATCTACCTAAATAACAATCAATTTCCAGTTAAACAGGAAGTTAAATATCTCAGAGTTACCCTGGATAAAACACTCAGCATAGAACCCCCACTTAAAACTTCTAAACAGAACCATATTATATAAGTTAAGGATTCTTGAATCTGTTGATTTAATTGCTGATATCAACTGATGCTCACACTAATAAGAATGCCACTTACGCACTTTAATCCACCTGTACATAGCTTGTTGTATATAGTTAGAAGTTGTAACTTTTAGTACCACTTTATGTAAATACTTAGAGGTTGTACCTCACCCACTTTGTTCTTTGTATAAAATTCACTAATACTGTTCCATGTAAAAGTTTAGCTTGTTATGATGTAAACCGCCCCTGATCTCTGGAAGGGGCGGTATAAAAATATGTTCAAATAAGTAAATAAATAAAATAAGATTCAGAACTCAAAACGTTCCTCAGAAGGCACCATAAAACGTTGGAAGACCAGGGCTTCCCCACAGAGCAGCACAAGGGTCATAGAGTAGGTAGGGTCTAGACTGAACCATTGGCTGGATGCTCCCCTCTAGGAATGTTCCCAGTGGTGGGCTCTGAGTGATACACATATTGGAAGAACATATGATGTTTTAGTCAGTAGCTAGGTAGTGAGGAGTGCCTCAGAGTAATTCATTCCATATGAGAGACCCAGAGAAGGTTGGTACCCTTAGAACAGGGCTTGGCAAATTCCAGGTGCCAGGTAGCCATGGTAACTAGAAATTTCCCTCTCATGCCTGGAAGTTTCATGCTGGTTTTTGTTGTTGTTGAGTTTTTATTGCTGCCACCAGTAACGTCCTCCTCTCTGCACCTAACAGCTCTGTGTGTTTGATCTGAATGATGCAGGAACTCTCATGATGGTCTCAGAAGACTCAAGACCAATGCAAACGCTCCTGCACTACACGGCCCAAACTCACGCAGCGCCACACAAAGCAGTGAGGAGGAGGCTCCTATTTTGGCAGTAGCTTAACCAAGGGTAACAAGGTAAGGATCACACTCAATGGTCTAATGGGAAATCTCGAGGAGGTAGTAATTGGGGACAGTGGTTCTGAGGAATCACTGGCTGGGAGGCAAAGAGCCCGATTCTGACGTGGACATCCCGGCCCTCTGTGAGTCCGATCAGAACTGGTCGCACAGAGTTAGCTGGGATTCTGATCGCGTGGGACATGTCTAGCTCCGTGGGATCAGAACTGCATCCAGGCCTTGCCTGGCTAGCTCAGTCAGGGCTTTTCAATGGAGTTGCGGCGCCACAGCATCCGGTTGACATGGCACCGCGGCTCTATTGAAAAGTCACAATCCACGGTCGCAGGTTCCAAAGCCCAACCCCCAATCTGGCCTCCCAAGAGTCGGGCTACGGGGAATGTCCTGTGCCCCCTTCTGCCCTTTCAGAGCCCCGGGTCCGCCATCCCTTGCTGACTAGGGGAACTTATTCCACCTCCGAGGTGGAATAAGTTCCCCGATCAGGACGCTGGCCCCGGACATACAGGCCCAACATTGGAACTGGCCCTATACGTCTGCGGCCGATGACCACCCAATTGCCCATCCTAACGCTGTTCCAGATCTGCCCCTTTCCCACCCCATCTAACGTCCCTGTACAACAAGCGGGGAAGTTAGTCGGGGTCAGGAGGGGACGTCCATCCCCACTATTCAGGCCTCGGAATGACCCCTATAGTGACTAGGGAATGATACTGTGATGGAGGTAGAGACTAGGAGAGGCTGAATGGCTTGCTGAGAGGTGACGGCTGGCATGAGTGGGCACTGAAGGGGTAGGGACCAGAGGTGGCTGATTTAAGGGAGGATGGAGATGATGGGACAGGGGAGGGAGACTGATGGGAAGGAATGGATTAAAAGAGAGAGAATGACAGGGTAGGGGGAGAGCCTTTCTGCCTTGAATAGTTTTGGCTAGTTCCAGCAGTATATAATGTTTTATAAATACATAAAAAATAAAATATGTCTGTCAGTGAACCTCAATGGTGCGTTAAGTGCCTGATTTAATGAATGTTTGTTTCCTTTAGAAATGGAATGGGTAGACCTCAGAGGAGCTCTCTCTCACTTTTCCCTCTGCTCCTGATAGAGACAATGGGGGGAAAAGAGAAGGTATACTCGTAAGCCTCTGGCTCTTAAATGTTTGGATTAACTCCTAATTTGGCAAGGCCTGCCTTAGAGCGAGGCAATAGCTCAGCCTGCCTGTTCCCTGAGGGGTCAGTCTTTGGGACGCAGGTACCAGGAAGAAAGGATTGTATCCTTATCTCAAAGTCCTGGGAGAAGTGGATGTCCAAGGGAGTAGATGACCTAGCAGAGCAGCCTGGTGTAGGTGTTTCTTGCTGTCCTTCTGAAGTGTCTTTAGACAACAAGAGGGGAGAGGAAAAGTTACCCCATCAGAGCTGAATTCCAGAGTCCATGGGATTCCAGAAGGAAGAGAGCAGATGGGTTCCGAGGACAAAGTAATCAGGTACCAAAACGTCCTTTGGGTCCAGGGAGCCCAGTCAGAATTAAGAGGGATCCCAAAGTCGAAAAGGAAGGAAAGGAGGGTGTCCCCAGAAGCAAGAAGAAGTAAAAAAATAAAAAATCTAACCCCAATTTGCTTTTCCTATGGATAGGGTTGCTGCTACCTTTTCTTGTTTTGTTTATTCAACTTTTTCAACATGAGACAACAAATATGAAAACACAGCACATAAAGAAAATTCCCAGTCCGTCCCCCTCCCCCCCCCCCCAGGCCGTGAGCTCCTACCTGCTCCACCAATAGCCTATATATTTCGGAAAAACCTCTCCACCGCATAGCAGGGTACCAACATATATCTTCAAAATCAGATAGACATTGTTCAATGACCTGTTCCCAGCCCCTAGCCTCCAATCAATGCAAGTACCCATAGAAATCCTTTGGTCCCAACTCAAACTCCTCCTGTAGGTCAAAAAAGGAAACCATCTCCCCAGCCTAGCACAACTGAATCAAGGAGCCCAACCACTTCGCTCCCATCACTTAAACATGGGATCAACCAGCCCCAGTCCAGACTCTGCATTATGTCTAATGGGTTGCAGTAGAGAGAATTTCCCCTTCAACCTCTTACAACAAGGCAACCGCTGCCACATCTTGTCTACATATTGCACAAAAGGATTGTGTAACCTAACCCCTCTCTCTGACAGCCACATCAGATGCTTTAATGGAATACCCTATGTAATAATCTTCAATTTGTACCCACTTTCTCCCATGACCCACTCCCCAACCCAATACATTGTTCAATTGTGCCGCTACCCAGTACCAATAGAGAATGGGCACCACCAAGCCACCCTGCTTCTTGAAGCGATAAAGCACCAATCTTGCTACCCTCGGAGGACATTTTTTCCAAATATATTGAAAAATCTTGCACCAAACCCTTTCTAGCTTTCCCCTAGGAACCTCAGCAGGGTGTCTGAAAATAATATAGCTCCATGGGCAAAATGATCATCTTTACACATGCTATACGCTCCAACCAGGAAAAAGTAAGGCTCAGCGAACTCTCCATCTCACCAAATATCCCCCTCCACAAAGGTGGATAGTGCAGTTGATATAGGTTAATGTGGTCCGGCCCAAACTTTACTCCCAAGTAGGTCAAATATCTAGAAGCCCACTTAAAGGCAAAAGCACCCCCTAAGCGCGCCTCCTCTACCCCAGAAAGAGTTACATTCAGGGCTTCTGTTGTATCAAGATTGACCTTGAAACCAGAAAATCTTCAGAACCAATCCAGTTCCTCCTGCAAACCCCCCAGTGAGGTCTCTGGCTCAGCAATCACTAACAGGACGTCATCAGCAAACAACAAAATTTTGTGCTGTTTCTCCCCCACAATGATCCCTACAATATCTTCCCTCGCCCTGATTCTCTCAGCCAAAGGCTCTATGAAAAGTGCAATGTGGAAAGGGGGCAACCCTGCTGCATGCCTTGCTCCAACACAAAAAAATTGGAGTAATCCCCGTTCACCTTTACCGCTGCTTAAGACCAGGCATACATACACTGTACCCACTGAATAAAGTTCCCCCCACCCCAAATTTCTTCAACATTGCCCAGAGGAACTCCCACCCCACCCTATCAAAGCTTTTTCCGAGTCCACGGTGATGGCCATAACTCGTAACTTTTCTTCCTGGGCCACCTAGAACAAATTTAAAACCCGCTTCACATTGTCTGCTGCCTGCCATCCCCTTATGAAGGCAGTTTGGTCAGCATTAATTAAGGATGGCATAACGTCACTCAAACGGTTCGCCAATACCTTCAAAAGAATTTTCACATCTAAATTTAAGAGCGAGATAGGTCGATACAAAGCACAGCAGGTCGCATCCTTTCCTGGCTTAGGAAGGACATTAATCCCTGCTTGTCTCAGCGATGGAGGCCGCTGGCCTCTCTCCATCACCGCATTAAACACCTCTACTAAAAATGGCGCTAATTGATCGCTAAATTTCCTCTTCAGGACATGCAGAATCTCACCATTCCTTCTCTCTTCCCCTCTTCCCCCCCAGGAGCATCTATCTTCTCTCTCTTGTCCCCAAAGACAAGCAGCTTCTTGCCCCTCTCTCAGAGTCCAGCATCTATCCCTTCTCTTAATTTCCTTCCTGCTCTCTTGCCACTTCACCACCACCATCAACAACAACAATCTTAAAAAGAAACAAAGAAGTACAGGACCATTGAGGTTATTCATGCACTAAAGATCTAATACATCCCTCCCAAACCCTCAGTAACAGGAAGTTGCCTCAAGGAGGGCAGAGACATGTCAGATCTTCAGTGCGCAAATACCTTCAAGGGCCATACTCCAACTGATTTCTAAGGGTAAATTCTAGATGTCCTACATGACTGTCTGTCCGCCACTGCACTGCGGAACTGGCTGACTCACTGTGCCACGTGGCCTTCCCAGAGCTGCCACATCATGAGTGCAGTTTGCATAGTGGATCATACTGACTCTGATGTAGGCACGCGCCGCTTTAGAGTTGGAACCTGTAAATTGTTGTTTTTTGAGTTGAAGAAAATCTATTATGGCCTGTTTTAGTCTGATTTATTGTTATCCATGTAATTTTGTAGTTTTGTATGATTGTAAATGGTTTTTCATACTTTTAGAGGGTGATATTTTAGAAGCTCTGTGTTTTGGATGTCTGAAAACTGGCATGGAGAGGTCCCCAGAGCCATTTTAGAAGCCGGCCCTATGAACGTCCCCAGAGCAAGGATGGCCAAGTCTGAACGGGGGGTGTGGTGTAGGTGTGTTCAGGGTATTTCCTAGAACTTTGTCACCTTCACCTGATTTCAGAAATTCCCTGCATGTTCTGAGTCGCGTCCAGGTATGAATAGGCATCAGAAATGTGCTCATCTTGTCAGACAGATATTCAAAGAGTGTAGAGAATGAGGTACGCTCATGTACCCTATATTTTCCATGTCGATAACGAACACTGACAGGGAAAGAGGGCTTATGTTTTCATTTTCCTACACCACTGCATGACCCCTTATGCTAACTTGCATGAAATGGACATCCTCACCCCACACTTTCCTAAGGGGGATGTCTATATGGCCGTCGGCACTGAGGTCCGTGTCGGGGACTTCTATGTTACTAAAATCGAGTGGAGACAGACGTCCCTTGCATTTCTTGGCATGTTCGGCCCTGGATGTCCCCAATTTGACGTGGATGACCTTCTTAAAATGCCACTTTTAGTATGTT
Source organism: Ichthyophis bannanicus (assembly GCA_033557465.1). Lineage (NCBI taxonomy): Eukaryota > Metazoa > Chordata > Amphibia > Gymnophiona > Ichthyophiidae > Ichthyophis > Ichthyophis bannanicus. Next base: position 56,586,226 of record CM066047.1, on the reverse strand, counting down.
AAACCGCTTTTTTCTTTCTCATATTGAAAGGTGGCTTAGTAAGCACATTAAACTAAATTAATCATTACTTTTTTATCTCCTTTATCTAGAAGTAATAAGTAGTCTTGGGTTTTGAAGTGGTTTAATCCTCTCTCCTCCATCAGAGAATCCACACCAAGTTTTCCTAGAAGCTCAGGGAAGTGGGACCCCGGGGCCCTGTGAACCTTCTATCTCTAGGCCGGAAGAGGGGCCATGTGCATATGATCTTCAGTGAAAGAAACAGATACAGTCTATAAACAAAGCCCACTGCAGCCTCTAATTCCTAGTGGCTTTACACTTCGGCAGCTGTTTCTACTTCTCAGATAAATGCCTGAATGAGTTAAAATCCAGACACACATGTCTGGTCTTTGAAATTAAACAAGGCTTAGTCTAAGAGCCTTCCGAAAGAAAAGGCAGAAGGAGAAATGTAGAACGCAGCTGCAGTATATTTCCACCGTAACGAGCAAACCCTAAAACTATCACCAAGTATCTACCGTTTGTTAATTCACTGAGTTGCAGTACGGCTATGAACATTCAAAGAACCTTACACGTTTTTTTTAAATGTTATATTTATTTTCAAATAACATCATCCCATATTTACATGAAAAAGAAATAACAGCACTATTATACGTTACAGAAGCAAAACAAAATCAAGGAATGTACAACATGGTACATATAAACCAACCACAACTAGGAGATGGGAAAGCAAGGAAAATCCCTGGGGGGTGGTGCACCCCCAAGTTATAAGAGAATACAAAGGAAAAGTGAGTGATCCTGAAAGTGAGGTCCTAATTTAGGCAAAGGACTCATCCCAGTTGAAGCTGAATTTCCAGCATTAAGGAAACTTTACAATTACTCTGGGTCAGAAACCACAAAACTATTGCCACGAAACGCCTACAGGAAAACTGAAGGAAACAAGTCACCCCTGGAGGTACTGGTCTTTTGTTTTCCCATGTTGCTGGCCCTGTAACTGCTGTTGCTCTTCTCCCCGTTCTGATTTACTCTTGGTCCAGAGGTGTCCTGGTTAAGAGGCGGAGGGAGACGCCAGAGGTGCCGCGTGCCGGAGGGAATGTGCCAACAAAGTAGCGTGATGAAGGAGTTCCTTAGGGCACTTGTTTGGATGGACTTTAGATAGAATTTGAACAATTTTTAGATTTAGGAGCATATTTACTAAGCAGCGGTAGCGGCTTCCGTGTGACATCAGAGCCGCGGCCCCATTGAATTCAATGCCACTCCGATATCGTGAGAAAGCCGCTACTGCTGCTTAGTAAACATAGCCCTTAGTTCCCTTTTGTTAAGTTTTGTTATTTTTTAAGGCCTGATAATGAACGTGATTATGCCCAGGTGGCACTGCTGAATGCCCCGATGCCAGCCAGATAGCACCAGGGCATTCTGGGGGCACAGTGGAGTTGGCACCCGACAGTAACTGGGCAGCCACTGCCCGGTTATTGCAAAGCAGCAGAAGTTAGGCCCCTTTCGCTTCTGAAGTAACGGGGCAGCAGATGAATATCAGCCACTGCCCCATTTGCTTTGTCACTATTTGTCTGACCTGTCTACTCAGTGCCAATGGCCGGAAATCGCCCTGGCATTGAATATCTGGGTCTTCAGTTCAGCGGCGACAGCTAGCCGCTTTACAACGGCTCGCTGCTCCTGCTGAATATCGGACCCTTATTTTTGATGTTCTTGATTTGAAGAGCATATAACATGTGCACTTTTTCTTTGATTGAGAAGGTAATGGTAAGAGATCATTATTTATTTATTATTTATTTATTACAATCTCTTATATACCGCACTATTTACAATCAGCGCGGTTTACATAAAACAAAGGACCATAACACAAGCTGTTTGGTTTTACATAGAACAGGAAAATCAACTTGGATAAGATAGGGAAATAAGAACTTGAACAATTAACATATGTACAGTAAGCTTTGTACTAAGAATTAGGATACTATCTTAAAAGGTAGGCTAATGTCGAAAGGTGTGGTTAAGTTGGGGTCTGGCTAATCTAAGCTTTGTACTAAGGATTAGGATACTATCTTAGATGATAGGCTAATATCGAAGAGGCGTACTTAAGTTGGTGTCTGGGTAATCTGTAGTAATGGAGGAATAAGTGGAATTTGAGTTTTTTTCTGAATTGCGCTAGATCGGTGACAGCGCGGATATCTGGTGGTAATGTGTTCCAACATTTTGGAGCATAGAGACTGAAAGCTCTGTTTGAAGTTGTTAATGTGCATTTTGTTGATGCCTTTGGAATTACTAGAGCGTTTGTGGATGTGGATCTTCTCGTTCGGTTAGGCGGGATGGACTGAATGAGGTCAATTAGTGAAGAGGAAGTGATGCCATTGATGGCTTTGAATGTGAGAAGCAAGGTCTTGAAGAAAAGTCTTCCATGTATGGGGAGCCAGTGGAGCTGCATCAGGATAGGCGTTACGTGGTCACTTCTCGATGCTCCAAAGAGGACTCTGGCAGCGGCATTCATGGCAAGTTGCAGTGGATTTAATGTAGATTGTGGGAGACCTTGAAGAATGGCATTGGCAAAGTCGAAATGAGGTAAGATTAATGCTTGGTATATTGTCCTGAAGTCATATGGGTCTAATAAGGAGCGAAGATGTCTGAGTGACCGGATTTTGAAGTATATTGCTCTAACAGTATTGGATATATGTAGCTTCATGTCCAGACGTTGATCCAAGGTGACCCCTAAGTATCGAATTGTGGGTTTAGTTTGGAGCTTGGCCCCTGATAGAAGGATAAAGGGGTTTAAAGCTAAGAATTACGATTATATTCATAATTAAAGGTATCTTCAGGAAGTTCCTAATCTAACTTAGTTGCAGCCACGTTTCCTGGAAGCCGCTTTATAAACTGTTGAGGGCTTTAGTTAATCGTAGATCTCTAGGGCCCGATATTCAGCGGCAGTGACTAGCGCTGTAAGTGGCTAACACCGCTGCTGAACACTAGACCCAGGTATTCAATGATGGGACCATATCCAGGCCCCAGCATTGAATTTCTGGGTTGCTCGGACTGCCATGAAGCGGGCAGCAACGATATTCCGCCACGACCTCGTTAGCTTCAGCGGTGAATGCTAGGCCAGCCTTTACCACGCCTGACTTTTGCCATGTTGCAATAATCGGGTAGCAGCTCAATATTGCCATTGCCCGGCTATTACCAGCTGCTGCCCCTGGAACGCCCCAACACTAACCAGTTGGCATCAGGGCATGGAGCAATAGCACACGTATGGCCTTAAAAACAGCTAATTGTAATAAATGTGGAATCTTGCTATTTTACTGCTCTCCGGGTCTAGAGAAACCTACTTGCGATAAGACGATTGACTGATTGTATTTTATCTCTGTAATTGCAATTTGAAGAGCTCTTGGTATTGGGGGACTTTAATGTTCATCCAGATTCTTTTATTAGTTCCTCTCTATTAACAGCAGGTTTGAAATGATTGATAAGTCTACCCATTGAGGAGGTCATGTTTTAGATCTGGTTTTTGCCTAAACGTCTCTACTACTACTACTACTATTGAGCATTTAAATAGCGCTACCAGTCGTACGCAGCGCTGTACAGACATATAAGAGACAGTCCCTGCTCGTCAGAGCTTACAATCTAATCAAGACAAACACAGAGCTAACAATCAAGTCAAGACAAAACACAGTACGACTTCCGGTGACGTCACGGAGCTGATGGCTGGCTTGTAGCGCAGCTCCGTCCGATTCCCGCAACATTTTGTGGAAAATAAAAGATTCCCCTTTATAATATCTTGGAGGAGAGATGGGCACCCCCTTTAGCCATGTCGGCTCGGAAGAAATTGGCGGGCTTCCAATCCGCATACGCGCGGAGAGAGTTGGTGGCAGCGGCAGAATCGGGCGGCCTGGAGGAGGCAGGAGAGCAGGCGAGCTCGGAGGAGGAGGAGGGCCCGATGGTGAGCCAGAAGGAAGGATCGAATATGAGAGCATGGTTGCAGGTGTTTAAAGTGGAAATGCATGTGGAGCTGAAGGAGATGCAAAAAGACTTGAAAGAAACCCTGCTAACTATTCAGAAAGATTTGGGCTGTCTAGGACAACGAGTAGAGGACGTGGAAGGGCTCATGGAGCGGCAGGAGGGGGAGCTGAAGGAAATGGTGGTGGAACAGTGCCAAATAAAAGCCCAGCAGGAGGAATTGAGAGAGAAGATGGAGGAGATCGAGGATCGAGCTAGGCGGAGTAACCTACGAATTCGAGGGGTGCCAGAGACAGAGAACTACGAGGTGGTGCAGCGCCTAGGCGTGCATATATTGAGAATGGCAGAGGAGGAGGCGGAGGGCCGTGCTGCAGTAGTGGAGGTGGAAAGAGCACATTGAAGCCTGGGTCCCCGGAGAAACAAGCGCGAGATATTATCGTGTGCCTGAGCAGTTACCTCATGAAGGAGAAAATATTGAATGCAGCCAGGAAATATGGGCGAATTGCCTGGGAAGACAGTGAAGTCGAAATCTTTAATGACCTCTCCAGGGGCAAGTTGGAAAGGCGGAGGAACCTGAAGGAAGTCACAAGAGGGAAAGGACTGAGATATAGATGGATGTTTCCCTTTGGATTGCTGATGACGGTGAATGGTGTATCACGGAAGGTGAAACTAGCAGATGAAGCATGGGATGTGCTACAAGAACTGGGATGCGAGCATCTACCAAGGCCCTCGGAGGGAGATCGGAGCCGGCATACAACAGGAGTTGACGGCAAGACACAAGCTATGTCCCGCTGGCAGCGAGTGGGCGAGAAGGGAAAGAGACGAAAGAGATTGTCTCAAGACAAAAGGATGCCGCAGACTGAAGATGAAACGTGAGAGTGCCGACAAGAGAGTGAAGGAGTGGAGGTGACCAGATGGCATAGGGCGGTAGAGCCCTTTTGGACACTGGACTTAAAGGGCACAAAGGGGGAAAGTCAATTTGTGAGGGGGGAGGGGGACAGAGGTGGAAAAAGAGGGGGGGGGAATGTATATGGCTTAGGAAAGAGTGGTGGAGGGGGGGGGGAGTAGGGTTGGGGGGTGTATGGTATTGGATGGGATGAGTGAGGCGAAGGGGGCAGTTAACACTAGAAGCCCCAAAGTGCGTCAATTGACGCAAATGCATCTTCGAAGTTGTATACCAGCGCCACTGCTAGAACCATGTCAGTCATGTTCCATGACTTTGTTAGCAAGGTCAAGATGTTCAAATATGTGCATCTAAAATTAATGACAGATGCACCACCTAGCGGGAAAATTAATTTATACCTAGAAGCCCCAAAGTACGTCAATTGACGCACTCAATTTTCTTGGATGCGTCAATTGACGTATTTTGGGGCTTCTAGGTATAAATTCATGTTCCTACTAGGTAGCGCATCTCAATCACTGTTTACAGTTTTACTCCGACATTACAAACAATAAACACACGATAATGTCATGTAATGACATCATATACTGCACGTATTGAACAAATAAGTAACTTCACATTAATTCACATCTGCATTTCATGCTAAACGCAGTCGTCGTGATAATGCGTCAATTGACGCACTTTGGGGTTTCTAGGTAAAATTCCTTTTGGGGCTTCTAGTGTTAATGGGATAGGACATGTCACGTATGGAAGGACAGTTGGGAGGGTGGATGGGGTAGAGGGGGGTGAAGGAGGGGAGGAGGGAGGGGGTGAGAGGGGAGAGGGAGGAGGGGAGAGATGGGAGGGGGGAGGAGGCAAGGGGGGAAGGAAGGGAAGGGACACGTCACAGTGGAGGGAGAAAGGGGGCAGAGAAAGGGAATGGGGATATGCTGCGGATAGGAACAATAAATGTTAAGGGACTGAACTCTCCTGAAAAACGGAGCTTGTTATACAGAGAGGTGCAGAAGAAACAATGGGATGTTGTGCTAATCCAAGAAACACACCTGAGCAGGAAGGATACGGGGCAGATGAAGAATAGGAGGTACCCAGACCAATTTTACTCATGCAATAGGGAGGGGACGAAGAAGAGAGGGGTGGCGGTCCTGGTGTGGGAGGGTTCTGGGATACAAGTGAAAGGAAGTTTTAGGGACAGAGGGGAGAATAGTGGGGATAAAAGGGGAAATGGTAACAGAGGAGGTGGTGAATGTGTCAGTATATGGGCCAAATGGGAATCAGGCTGCTTTTTGGAAGGGGATGCATCAGTTATTGGAAGGGGAAGTACAAGGGTGACTCATTCTTGGGGGGGACTTTAATGTAGTGTTAAATCCAGGAATAGATAAGGACTCGGGAGGTATAGACGGGGTGGGGGGGGGGGAAGAATAGAAGAGGATTAAAACAACTGATGAGGCAGTTTAAATTAGTGGACTCCTGGAGAATGTTACATCCCAAGAGGAGGGATCATTCTTTCTATTCCGTTCCGCATAATAGCTGGAGCAGGATTGATATGATCTTAGTGGATAAGGAGTGGATGTTAGAGGTAACGGAGGGGAGCATAGAGCCGATAGGGTGGACTGATCACGGGGCAGTGGAAGTGGGAATGAGAGGGAGGAGGCAAGAGGGAACTAAATTCTGGCGCTTGAATGAAAGTCTACTCAAGAGTAAGGAAGTGGTGGAGGATATACGAAGGGCCATAAAGGAATATCTCCTCTGTAATGATAATGGAGAGGTAGCGGAGGTGACTTTGTGGGAGGTGTTGAAGGCCTTTATCAGGGGGCGGTTTATTATGTGGGGGGCACAAAGGAAGAAAGCTAAACAACAGAAGGAGGAGGAGCTAGATAAACTACTTAAAGAGGCAGTGTGGAAGCTACAGAGGACGGGGGCGAAGAGGGAAAGGAGGGAGGTAGAAAGGTTGAGGGGGGAGTTGCAAGCGTTACAGGTGGAGCAAATAGCATGGGCAATGAGACAAGTTAAGCAAGTGTATTATGAGTTTAGTAATAAATCAGGTAGATTGCTAGTGCGAAAGCTGCGGCAGCGAAGGATGGCCTCTACGATATATCAGGTAAAAGGGGCTAATGGGGAGGTATGTAGGGAGGAGAATGAGATTAGAGAGAGATTTAAGCAGTTCTATCAAGATTTGTATAGGATGGAGGGAGGGATAGGGGAGGATCAGATCCAAAGATATTTGGAGGAGGTAAAACTATCAACGCTCCCAGAGGCGGCTAGAGAAGGGATGGAACTTAGGATTTTGGGAGAGGAGGTAGGGAGGGCGGTAAAAGGGTTGGTGGGAGGGAAGGCACCAGGCTTAGACAGGCTGCTGGGAAGTTTTTATAAGATCTTTTTGGGAGAGATAGGGGGACTACTAGGAAGAGTTTTCAATGGTGTGCTGGAAGAGGGGGGAGAACTGTCACCGGGAATGTTAACAGCGGGAATTACCATAATACAGAAGCCAGGGAAAGATCCAATGAACTGTAGTTCGTACCATCCAATATCTCTGCTTAATGTTGATGTTAAGATCCTGGCGAAGATATTGGCGGGGAGGCTAGCCCCTTGGTTGCCGGGAATAATAAAGGACGATCAAGCCGGGTTCATTATGGGGAGACAAGCAGCTGTTAAGAGGGCGGTAGGGGTGGTGTGGGAGGCTGGGCAGGGAAAGGACGACTTCCTATTGATGTCAATTGATACTGAGAAGGCATTCGATAGGGTACATTGGGAATTTTTAATGAGGGTTTTGCAGAAGGTAGGTTGTGGACCAAATTTTGAAAAATGGATAAGGGGATTATATGCGGGTCCACGAGCTAGGGTTAAAATTAATGGGAGCTATTCAGGGGATTTTGGATTAGGACGGGGGACTAGGCAGGGATTCCCGATGTCCCCTTTGTTATTTGCCATGGTGGTGGAGCCGTTGGCGGAAAGAATCAGGGCGAATGCTAAGATCCATGGGTTGGATAGGGGAGGGATTAGTCATAAGATATCATTATACGCTGATGATATTCTACTGTATATCAGTAAGCCACAGTTGACATTACCGGAGGTAATGGGAGAGGTGGAAAGATTTGGAGAGGTTTCGGGATTTAGAATGAATGTGGATAAGATGGAAGTGTTAAAAGTGAGGGGGAGTAAGGAGATGGAAGGGCATTTGAGAAGGGAATTCCCTTTAAGATGGGTACGGAAATCTTTGAGTTATTTGGGGGTCCATATTCCTGCGAGATATGAGGATCTGTATATGGTAAATTACCTGAGACTATTAGGAGATATTTATAAGGATTTAGAAGGGTGGATGAGGTATGAAATCTCTTGGCTAGGTAGGATAGCGGGGGTTAAAATGAATATTTTACCAAGGATCCTGTACCTATTTCTTACCGGTGGGAGTTCCTGAGAAGGTGCTGAGGGTGTGCAAAGAAAGATTTTTCAATATATTTGGAAAAGGAAGCCACCAAGGATTGCGAGGGAGGTCATGTATGCACCTAAAGAGGGGGGGGGGGGGCTGGGAGTCCCTAACTTGGAGGATTATTATAGGGCGGCGCAAGTAAGGCACATGATGGACTGGAGGACTAGTAAAGGGTGGAAACCTGGGGTGCAATTGGAAAGAACACGGGTTAAGGGGGGGAAGTTAGATGCCTGGTTGTGGGCGACGAGGGTAGAGCGGAAGGAAATGGGGTTGGGTAGGCCAGCTATGAGGCATGTGGTGGGGGTGTGGGATAAGGTAAGGGCTCAGGATATTAAAGAATGCGGGAGAGGGTTTTCGCTAATGACACCATGGAGAGGGTGGAGAGCCTTCCAACCGGGGTGGGAAGGGGGACGGTTTGCTGAATGGAGCCGTAAGGGGTTGGAAAGCGTAGTTACTCACCTGTAACAGGTGATCTCCGGGAACAGCAGGAATAAGTCTTCATATATGGGTACCGTCGACACCGACGGAGTCTGTGCGGGAACGCTCCCCAGCATCCAAAAGGAAGGCTTTTGAGAGCATCCCATCACGCATGCGTGCTGTCTTCCCGCCCAACTACCTCTCTCACTTCAGTTGAGTTGAAAGCTGAGACCAAAGGAGAGAAGTAGAAGAAAAATAGAAAGAGAGAGAAAGACAACTCCTAGGGGAGGTGGGTGGGTTGTGAAGACTTATTCCTGCTGTTCCCGGAGATCACCTGTTACAGGTGAGTAACTATGCTATCTCCAGGAACAAGCAGGAATGTAGTCTTCACATATGGGGACTCCCCAGCTAAAAATGTCTAGGGATGACCCCAGCATGTTGTGGATTTATGTAAGATGGGCCATGCTTCCTCCCAGGGACCTCAGGCATCCAAGAGTGGATGGTGGGAAGGAGTTGATCTAGGAATGGAAGAGATGCTGTAGAACAGCCTGACCGAACAAGGCATCCCGATGGGAGTCCTTGTCTAAACAATAGTGGGCAGTGAAAGTATGTACAAAAGCCCAAGTTGCTTCTTTGCAGATCTCATCAATAGCAACTGAACGAAGATTAGCTGTTGAGGCTGCCATGGTTCCGACATTATCAGCCATGACATGGCCTTCAAGAGGGATTCCTTTACTCTGATAGGTAAAGGAAATACAGTCTGCAATCCACTTAGAGAGAGTTCTCTTAGTGACTGGAAGTTCTAAATGACTAGAGTCAAAAGACAGAAAAAGCTGAGAAGACTTTCTAAATGGCTGAGTTCTGTGAAGATAAAAAGCCAGAGCCCGTTTACAATCTAAGGTATGAAGATTTCTTTCCGCGCTGGAGGCATGAGGCCTAGGAAAGAAGACTGGGAGATAAACCGATTGGTTTAAATGAAAAGGTGATACCACCTTTGACATAAAATGAGGATGAGTCCTGTGGCACTGCAGACCAGCTGCAGGCAGAAGGAAAGGTTTTAAACACAGAAAAAAGAGGTAAAGACCAGCTGCAGCATCATGAGGAGCCACATAGAGGGAGCCAGAGAGACCTCTGGAGGTCTGAAGAACCACGCCTTAGAGCCAATGATGTAATTCCAGCCAACACCCAATGCAGAAAGGGAAGAACTCCTCTTAAATGCTCAGATGACTGGAGGAAGTCAGAGAGGCAAGGAGTGTGGCAAAAAGACTCGGATTCAGACTCCGGTTGGAGAGAAAGAGAGACAAGGAGAGTGGCAAAGAGACCGGTACAGAGAAGGAGGTTGGCGAGAAAGAGAAAGACAAGGAGATTGGCAGACAGCTCCAGATGGGCAAGGAGACTGTCAAGGAGTCTTGCAGGAAGTTCCAGTTCCAGATTTTTACAGATATCTGGAGGATCCAGGGAGAGGAGTCCTGATCAAGGGATCCGGCCTAGCCGTCCCAGCCAAGCCAGGTACAGAAACCTACTTTAAACATTGCAAAAGAGGAAAAGATATACTTTCCAGGAGGGAAAGGTTTTATAAAGAAGCTAACCCTGAAAGAAGGTGGACTATAACAGAGAGTCCCAGGCCTAACTTTAATAGGAGCCAGCAACTGTTAGAAGGAGCAACGGTGAACGGCAGTGAAAGGGGTGAAAGAGGAATTGAGAAGGGTCACTTCCAAAGCCGTGGGAGAAAGGAACCATGGCACCAGTATGCCCTGACTCCAGCAGAAGGCAGATCTAGGAACCAGAGGCCTACCTGGGCACCTGAGAATCCAAGACCCAGCAGGCCCAAGCCTCAGCCTTCACCTTCCCGAGACCGCCTTAGAAGAAAAGGTAAATGCCAATTTTATAATGATGATTTTATGAATGCTGTGACCCAGAAGGGGTCAGGCACTAGAGCATGCTGTCCTTCAAGAGGCCTTCATGAAACAAAGTACAGACCTGCAGTTAACAAGAAGCCTACTAGAGAAGGAACTGTATGCAGGAGAGACTGTCCTCAGTATAAAAATATAAAAAGCCAGGACTTACCTTGTAACGCTGACTATTGGCGCATCATCCAAGCGCTAGGCAGAAAGCCTGAAGGAGAGCCTCCAAACATTCTGGACTGTGAGCCCATGCAGGTCGAATACCAAGAGGACCCCTTGGACATTACCATGGACGTTAACTATTGCCTATCAGAAAGGATTGAGCCCTAGCAGAGGCATAGCTGTGGTTTGGGGATAAAAGTGGATGCTGTATTTCATTTACCTGTGCTGTGAAGTTAACAGTGTTTTCAGTACGTGTTTTCCTTTAACCTGAAGCAAGGATATTTCTTTTCATGTGTTGTTGTATTCTGGGCTAAAGAACCTGTTTGCAAAGAGGGAAACAAAAGCCTTACAATTTCCCTATACTCGGACTGTAAATTCTTGGGAGTGTTAGTTATACAGAAGGCTACCAGGCCTGTAGAAGCCTGGGCCCTGCAAGAGAACCAACCTCCTCCACAAACAAACTTTTCTCCTCCCTGTCCACGCCCTTCTGTCGTGCCACGCCATCACCACTAGGGGGGCAGTGTGACAGTCCTCAAGACTACTTTGTCATGATGAAACCTTGTATAAGGCGGGTCAGCCACTAAAGCCTGCAGTTCACTAATGCGTCTTGCAGAAATGATAGCAATTAGGAAAATGACTTTCCATGAAAGAAACTTTAGCTCCGAAGTAGCTAAAGGTTCAAAGGGTGGTTTCATGAGTTGACCCAGAACAAGATTAAGATCCCATGCCACCGGAGGTGGTTTGATGGGAGGTTTTGTTAAAAGGAGACCCCTCATAAATCTTGAAACAAGAGGATGAGAGGAAATTGATTGTCCATCGAAGGATTTATGAGATGCAGCAATAGCACTAAGATGGACTCTAACAGAATTTGTCTTGAGACCAGAAGCTGATAAGTGAAGGAGATAGTCCTGAAGGGACTCTACTGGTACCAAGAGGGGATTAAGTCCCCTCTGGGAACACCAGATTGAGAACCTCTTCCACTTAAAAGCGTAAGAACACCTTGTGGAAGGTTTTCTGGAAGCTAGAAGAATATCCTTCACTTGTTGTGAAACGCCTAGATCTTGAAATTCTATGCCTTGAGTAGCCAGGCCTTGAGATGAAGGGACTGGGGATTGGGGTGTAGCAGGGATCCGTTGTTCTGGGACAGAAGATCCGGAGCACTCCCCAACTCCAGAGGAGTGGCTCGGGAGAGACCTAAGAGAAGAGGATACCATGTTTGCCTTGGCCAACAGGGAGCTATGAGTATCATGCAACCTCTGTCTCTCTGGAGTTTGAATAAGGTCTTGGGAATTAGGGGAATTGGTGGGAAGGCATAGAGAAAATCCTGGCCCCAATGGAGCAGGAATGCATCCCTCGCCTGACAATTTTGAGCTGGAAGTCTGGAACAGTACTGGGGAAGTTTGGCATTCTGTAGACTCGCAAAGAGGTCTATGTCTGGTGTTCGCCAGACTTGAAATACTCGAGCAAGGTGATATGAGTGGAGAGACCACTCGTGTGGCAACAGGACTCGGCTGAGCCTGTCCGCCCAAACGTCTTGAATGCCTGGAAGGTATACTGCCAATAAATGAATGTGATGCTCTCTGGCAAAGGCCCACAGTTGCAAAGCTTTGTTGCATAATTGCAGAGAGCCTGTTCCACCTTGTTTGTTTAGGTAAAACATGGCCACTTGATTGTCGGTTTGCACCAGAACTGTTTTGTTTACGAGATGGAAACAAAAGACTCAAATAGCATTGGAAATGGCCCTTAGTTCTAGGAGGTTTATTTGAAGAGTAGCCTCCTGTGGGGTCCAGAGACCCTGGGTAGACAGATCAACCAAGTGGGCTCCCCAACCCAACTTGGATGCATCCGTCGTCAGGACAGCCTGAGGTAGGGGTTGCTGAAAAGGAGAGCCTACTGTAAGGTTTTCCAGAGATTGCCACCAATGCAGAGACGCAATCAGGCGTGTGGTAACTCTGATCTTGTCCGACAGGCATCCTGAGGCCTGGTACCATTGGGAAGCTAAGGCCCACTGTGCCGCTCGCATGTGAAGGCGTGCATAAGGAATCACATGGACTGTAGATGCCATGTGTCCTAGAAGTCGAAGCATCTGTCGTGCAGTGAGGAAGGTTTGTAGCACTGCTTGAGATGCTAGTTCGATGATGCACAGACAGCGAGGCTGAGGCAGGAAAGCCTTTGACTGCTGTGTGTCTAAGAGAGCCCCTATAAACTCAAGGGATTGAGATGGGGTGAGCTGGGACTTTGGAAGGTTTATGATCCATCCCAAGTACAGCAGTATGTGCATTGCTCGGGAAAGAGCATGACTTGCCTCTAGAGCTGACGGTGCTCGGAAGAGCCAATCGTCTAAGGGAAGACAAAAATTCCTAGAGTCCTCATAAATGCTGCTACTACTGCCATGCATTTTGTGAAGACCCTTGGAGCAGAGGCCAGTCCGAAAGGAAGGACCCTGTATTGAAAATGTCTTCCCTTGACTAGAAATCAAAGGAATTTTCTGTGATCTGCATGACTAAGGATATACATGTAAGCATCTCTTAAATCTAGAGAACATAGCCAATCTTGCTCGTGAAGGTATGGAAGAAGTGTGCCGAGGGAGATCATTTTGAACCTTTCTCGGACTAAATATTTGTTCAGTTCTCTGAGGTCTAGGATTGGTCTTAGTCCCCCTGACTTCTTTGGAATGAGAAAATAGGGGGAATAGAATCCTGTGCCCTGCTGGGACACTGGAACCTCTTCTATAGCCCCTTGAGCCAGAAGAGTGGTGATCTCTTGCCACAACAGGTCTGAGACCGGTGGCTGAGATTTGAACTGTTTTATTAGGGTGGATGGGGGCAAGCTGAGGAAATTAAGCTTGTATCCCAGACTCACAATAGATAGAGTCCAGTCTTCTGATGTGATTTGTTGCCATATTTTGGCAAAATGGCAGATACGGCCTGGAATATTTAAAGGTTCTGGGCTTAGAATAGGAAGAATGGCTAAGTTCTCTAGACAATAGTCAAAGACCCTGGGGGAGGCTGGGTCTGCTGAGCCTGCTGAGCCTTCTGAGCTTGTGTCTTACTTTGTCTAGTTTGTTGTTGCCCCTTCTGGGGAACATGTGTTTGCTGGGTGGAAGATGGATAGAACGTTTTCTTTTTAGAGAAAAAGGGTTTTTTGAAAAACTTTTTCTTGGCTGGGTTAGCTGTAGATTTTGACAATCTGTCTAAAGTTGTATTATCAGTGTCAATTTCATTAGCTTTGAGCTGCCAATCCTTACCAAAGAGATTTTCTCCTGTGCAAGGAATGTTTCCCAGCTTATCTTGCACCCATTCCTCCAAGTCTGAAGCTTGGAGCCAGGCAATACGACGTGCTCCTATGGATATACCAGACGTTCTGCTAATACATTCAAAACAGTCAAAGGTAGCACGATTCATAAACTTAGAGACATTTTGAGCATGTTTGACTAAAGTCAAATGATCTGTCCATTTATCCTCTTGAAGAAAAGGGTTCAAAAGTTCCAAGTCTTTTGTATCCTGCTCAAGAAACATTCCCATGTATAATATATAAGAACTGATTCTTGCTGATAGCATGGAGGACTGAAAGCATCGACGATCAAAGGCATCCAGTGTTCTAGACTCACGACCTGGTGGATTGGAAGAGTGTCTTTTAGCACTCTTAATCCGCCTCATGGCGGACTCTACCGCCATAGAATGATGTAGTAACTGAGTCTTCTGAAGCCCTGGACAAGGTGGTACTCGATACATAGTGTCAAGACGTCTAGAGTGTGGAGATACTGTTAAAGGAGCTTCCCACATTCTTAACATTAGATCATGTAAGATCTGGTGTATAGGAAGCATAGCTGCCTCCTTTGGAGCCAAAGCATATTGAAGAATTCACAATTCTTCTGCTCTAGGCTCCTTTTCTGGTACTACTGTAATGGCAAGACCCTTTGCCATATCACGTACAAAATCATGAAAAGACATATCCTCAGGAGGGGACATTCTGCATTGAGGAGAAGGAGTTGAATCTTGTAAAAGTTCAGCTCTGGTACCGGTGGAATCATCAGAGTCATCAGAATCGGAAGACTCAAAAGGAGAAAGCACCGGGTTCTCCCAAAGCAGATGGCATCGGTACCGCTCGATGTCGGTACCGAAATTATTCGGTACCTGATCCCCCATGCTGGAGAGAGATTCCAAACTCGGCATTGGGGGAAGCATGCCTGTTGAAGCAGGTACCAAGGGCAATGGCACTGGTACCGGTATCGGTACCGGTGCCTGCGGAACCATCTGCAGCGACTTTAGCGGTACCAAAGTAGCTAAAAGAGTCGCTAGACTGCGTTCGATAGCGAGGAGTCTTTTGTCCACTGCCAATGCCGGGGTGTCAATACTAGTGGTAGCAGCCACAACCCCCGAGCATGGCACCAGTAGTTCCATCGAGGCCAAGGCCTCGGGAACATCCTGGAGCCCCGATAAAGCTTTGGAGCCCGAGGACTCCCGCCGGGGCTGTTTTGCCGGTGAAGTATCCTCGAGGGCAATGCCAGTGGCATCTCAATGTTTAGAGGGAGATCTACCCTTCGAGGACTGGCTAGTCTTAGAAGACTTGTGTTTAGTTACCTGAGATCCCTGGGAAGAAGTAGAAGCCCTGGAAGACATCGATGCTACAATCATCGTGTCTGAAGCAAAAAGGGCACTGTTATAAACTTTTGTTTAGATGGTATTATACCCCGGAGAGATTGCATAAGATGTATACTGGGGTGAGTTCATTATGTTGGAGAGAATGTGGGGAGGTGGGGTCCTTTTGGCATATTTGGTGGGGGTGCACAAAGATCCAGGCATATTGGGGTGGGATCCAACAGTGGATTCTACAGAACTTAAAGGTGTGGGTAGATATGACACAGAGTATATGGTTATTATCGTGGTGGGGGGAAGGACAACAGAGGGGGGGGCGGATGGTGATGGCTTGTTTGCGTGCGGCTCGATGTGAACTGGCTGCAGCCTGGAAGCAGAAGGAGGCACCGGCTATGGAGCAGTATGAGAGAAGATTACAGTATATTGTTGTTATGGAAAAGTTAACAGCGGCTAGGAGGCAGAGGGAGGGGAAGTTTGAACTAGATTGGGGGGAATTATGGCGTGTCCTAGGGGAAGGGAAGGGTGAGGGGGTATGAGGTGAAAAGGGGAGTGAATAGGGGGGATTTAGAGAGGGAGCGTTCTTGGGTCACTCCTTGTACCTGTATGTGGATATTGCAGGGGGGTGTGGGGGGTATCTTTAAAAACTTAAAAATTGTAGTGGGACTGTTATGTTGATATATTATGTTTGGTTGAATAAACAGTTAAATTTAAAAAAAAAAGACAAAACACGGTACATACAATCTAGTCACGACACAGAAGTCAAGATCTGAAAGCAACAGAGAAGAGGTGAGATTTCAACCTGGATTTAAAGAGGGCTAGAGAGGGTGCCTGGCGTATAGACACCGGTAGCATGTTCCAGGCGTAAGGTGCAGCAAGGTGAAAGGAGCAAAGTCTTGGAGTTAGCAGTAGGAGTGAAGGGTATAGACAGAAGTAGTTTGTTAGAAGAGCAGAGTTCTCGAGAGGTGTTGTAAGGAGAGATAAGAGATGAAAGGCGCAGAGTGAATGCACTTAAAGGTTAGGAGGAGAAGTTTGAACTGGATGCAAAAGTGGACAGGAAGCCAGTGAAGTGACTTGAGAAGAGGAGTAATGTGGGTATAGCGAGGCTGATGGAAGATTAGTTGTGCAGCAGAATGTTGAATAGATTGAAGGGGAAAGAGATGACTCAGAGGGAGACCAGCAAGGAGCAGGTTGCAGTAGTCAAGACGAGAGGTGACTAAGGAGTGGATAAGGGTTTTAGTAGTATGCTCAGAAAGGAAGGGGCGGATCTTGCCGATATTGTAGAGAAAGAAACAGCAGGTCTTAGCTACGAGCTGGATATGTGTAGAGAAAGAGAGAGAAGAGTCAAAGAAAACCCCCAGATTGCGGGCCGAGGAAACAGGAAGGATTAGAGTTTTCCACAGAGACTGAGAAAGGAGGAAGAGGAGGGGAGGTTTTGGGGGGAAAGATAAGGAGTTCAGTCTTGGCCATGTTCAGCTTCAGGCAGTGGTGAGACATCCAGGCAGCAATGTCGGAAAGGCAGGCAGAGATCCTGGTCTGGATAACTGGAGAGATTTCAGGCATAGAGAGGTAGATTTGGGAGTCATCGGCATAGAGATGGTACTGAAAGCCATGGGAGGAGATAAGCGCACCAAGAAAGAGAGAGAAAAAGGAGCGGACCCAGGACGGATCCCTGGGGGACTCCAACTGGGAGTGGGGTAGAAGAGGAGGAGGAGCCACCAGAACACTGAAAGAGCGATGGGAGAGGAGGGAGAACCAGGATAGTACAGAGCTGCTAAAGCCAAGCGAAGACAGGGTAACAAGGAGAAGGTTGTGGTCAACAGTGTCAAAAGCAGCAGAGAGGTCAAGAAGGATGACAACAGAGTAGAGGCCCTTGGATTTTGCCAGGAACAAGTCACTGGAGACTCTGGTAAGAGCCGTTTCAGTAGAGTGTAAGGGACGAAAGCCGGACTGTAAAGGATCCAGGAGGGCATGAGAGGAGAGGAAGTCAAGGCAGCGGCGGTGGACAGCATGTTCAAGTAGTTTAGATATGAAGAGAAGGAGAGAGATGGGTCGATAATTAGAAGGACAGGTGGGATCAAGTGAGGGTTTCTTGAGGAGGGGAGTGTCCACAGCATGCTTGAAATCTGCAGGGAAAATTGCAGAGGAGAGCGATAGGTTGAGAATATAAGAGATGGAAGGGACAATGGCAGAAGAGATGGGGCTTAGGAGGTGGGTGGGGATAGGATCAGAGGAACAGGTGGGTGAGTTTGGAGAAAGAAAGAAGGAGTGTGGTTTCCTCATCAGAGATCATAAGGAAGGAAGAGAAGGTAGCAGAGGTAGGAGGGGAGGGTAGAGAGTGAAGAGGGGAAGTAGATGAAGTAGTTGGAATAGTGGGGAATTGGAGGGTGATCCTGTGGATTTTATCATGGAAGTAGTCAGCCAGGGTTTGGTCAGGAAGGGAGGGAGGAACTGGAGGCGGAGGCACCTTGAGGAGAGAACTAAGAGTAGTAAAGAGACGGCAAGGATCAGAGGCAAGGGAGTTAGTCAAATGGACGTAATAGTCTTGTTTAGCAAGAACTATGGCTGACTGGAAAGAGACAAGCATGAATTTGAAGTATAGAAGGTCAGCAAGAGAGCAGGATTTGAGCCACAAGGGAGCGGGATTTGAGTCAGCTGAGCGGGCACAGGAACGAAGATAGTGGGTAGTGGATGTGAGCCAGGGCTGGGGTGCAGAACGCCTCACAGGACATGGGATGTGCGGGGCAAGAGCATCCAAGGCCAAGGAAAGAGCAGCATTATAGGAGGTTACTGCCTCATCAACGGAATTAGATAACAAAGTGGAAGAAAGAGATAAAGAAATGGCGGAAGAGAGAGCTAAAGGATCAATAGCATGAAGGTTTCTAAATAGGTTTGATGACACGGGATGAGGCTGAGGCGGTGGGTGATGGATAATAAGGCTTAAGAGGTGATGGTCAGATAAGGGAAGAACTGAGTTACAGAAGTTGGAGGGTAAGCAGTTAGAGAAGAATATCAGGTCCAGGCAGTGGCCAACCTGGTCAGTGGGGGCAATGGAGCAGAGTTGGAGGTCGAACGAGGAGGTAAGGGAGAGGAGCTTTAAAGCATGAGGATCAGAGGGATTATCGACATGAATGTTGCAATCCCATGAATAAGAGTGGGGGAGGAGGAGACAAGAAAGACGGATAGCCAGGAGTCAAAGTCAGTGAGAAAGGTAGAACCAGACATGTCAGGAGGACGATAAATAACAGCAACTCGGAGAGGAAGTGGAGTGAAGAGGAGGATGGAATGGACTTCAAAAGAGAGGAAGGAATGAGACTGAGGTAGGATGAGGGGTTGGAATTGGCAGGAGGGAGAAAGTAAAAGCCCAACACCACCACCACGACCAGTGAGACGAGGTGTGTGGGAGAAATGAAAGCCCCTATGACAGAGAGCGGTCGTAGATGCGGTGTCATCTAGGAGAAGCCAGGTCTCAGTTAAAGCAAGGAGGTGTAGGGCATTAGAGATAAAAAGATCATGGGCAAAAGCAAGTTTAGAAGAGACAGCGTGCACGTTCCACAAGGCACATGAGAAAGGAAAAGTGGAAGGGGAAAGGAGAGGGATATTGATAAGATTAGACATGTTCTTTAGTACAAGACTAGAATTTTCATTTAAGAGATAACAGAATTGTACTGTGGTTTGATCATCTTCTTAATACCTTTGAGTGGAGGGTGAGTGATAACAGAGCCAGGGATTAGTTAAAAGAACTATACCTCGATGGGGAAAAATGAGTGTACACCTATGGGAAAATATAGCCTTGCAGGGTAGGAAGATGGCTTTTAACAGATAATGTCTTATCTCAAGTTAATGACTAGGATAGTGCAGTGAGTTCTGCCCTTATTGGAGAGGTCCCCTTAATTACTACTAACCTTTTAATCAAAAAGTAATAGTCCATGGTAGACGGGCACTTTGAAAAAAAATGAAGCAGAATCTTCAATTTTAGAACAATGTTGGAGGAAGTCAGGTTTAGAATCTGACAGGAGAATAAAGGAGCAAGAAGCTAATTATTATTTGAGAAATTCAATCAGTTAAGAAGGCCAAATTCTCTTGGCTTATAGAAAAAGCTAGGAATCAACCTAAAGAAATGTTTAGAGCAGTACAAAATCTTGCCGGTCAGGGAAACTTAGTAAAAAGAGAATAAGAATTTAACAGTAGCTATGGGGCTTTTGGCTAACATCTACATTGATAAAATTGCACTTTTAAAGCATAGTCTGGATCGGACTTGCTGTGCTGTACCCTCTTTGTCTGCGCTCTCCTTTGAAATTGCAGTTTTTTAAAGTAACTCTGAATAGAATTACGCACTTGGTTAATCTTTAAGATGTACTTTTTCAGTATGTGATCTATCTCCTATTTCCTTGTTCAAAAACTATTCAAAGGCAATTGTGAGCACAGCTACGGAATATAGTGAAAGCTTCAATGGATCAGTCTATACTTCCTAATTGTTTGAAGAAAGCAACAGTGGCCCCTCATTTAAAATGATGCAACAGCATCCGATGGTTGGAAAAGATATCGTCCTATTTCAAACCTGTCTTTTATATCTAAGGTGACTGAAAAGGACGCAGTCACTCAGGTAAGTTCATTCCTGGAAGATAATGAATTATTAGATTTAGGACAGATCATACATTTAAGTCCTTTTTTAGGGGAGTTTGGCTGGTAGAAAAAAAACTTTAAAATGGGGAGTGCCTCATGGTTCCCCTATGTCCCTTCTTTTATTTACTATCTTTTTGCAATCTTTGGGGGGGGGGTTAGTTAGTACATTCATTTGGTATTGAATTTGTTGCTTATGCTGACAATTTGCAGTCATTGGCTCCCTTAAGACCTGATCCAGAACAAGGAATTGTGACATCAAATAATTGACACAAATTCAGTGTTGGATGAAAACAAGTAGAATGATGACTAATGCATTAAAAACAGAATGTTAGTGTTTTGGTAAGTCTGAATAGGCTACTATCAGGATTAAGCCAACTATAGACCTTCCTCATGGAAGATACTATTAAATCTTCGGGAGGTCATGAGGGGATAGGGTTGGAACAAATTTCTCATATAGCAAAAACAGCTGTTAGCAGGTCATAAGTGGCTAAAGGATTAAGCCATACATTACAAAGCAAGTTTTTGCACAGTTCTCCAAGCTATGATCATCAGCGTTCTGGACTACTGTAATGCATTATATATGTGTTCGCCCAAAAAGTGGATGTATCGTCTACAGAGAGTGCAGAGCAGCACAGCCCATATTAGTAGGGGTTTGAAAAGGAGGAATAGTGCTTGACCAACTTTGGCTAACTTGCATTAATTATTCTAATAGTTATTTTAGTGGTTCTAATTTTTAAAGTTTTGAATTTGCAATAGTCTAAATGTCGGTTAACATTTGCAGATATATGTTCCCCACCAGACCTTTATGATCAACTCAGTGTTTTGCTGGTCATTCCTTCTAATAAGTCTATGAATTTAAGAAATGGATGAATAGGGGATTTCAGTTGCAGTTCTTTGTGTATGGAGTAAATTGTCATTGGACGTCTGCTCCTTAAACATTTACTCACCTTCAGAAAGCATATTTAAAAAATGTTGTTTTTCCCATTTCAGGGTGATAGTTACTTCTAGCCACGTTAGCTGTTGAGTTTAAACTGAGTCGTCGTCATAATTGGCCCTTGACATGGTCCTGTTATTGATTTGGTCTTGCTGTTTTTCTTTTTCATTTAATTTATTAGAACTTGATATACTGAGGGAGTCCAGCCAAAGCAGAGTTACAGTAGTCGAGACGAACAAGCACAAGAGAAACAACAAGAGCAGTGAGAACAGAGGTGGACAGAAAGGACCAGACCGCCCAAATGCGGCAGAGAAAACAAAAGGAGCATTGTACCACTAGACTGATGTGTTTGTGAAAAGAAAGAGCAGAATATAGGAGAACATCAAGATAGCGAAAGGGAGAGCAGAAGAATATGATCTGCATAGATGTAAAATGAGACACCAAGCTGTCACCCAGCATGTCAATTTCCTCACGCATTCCGTGGGCCACATCCTTGATCTCATCTTATCGGATTCCAATGTCTGTCCCATTCCCTTACAACTTTCCTCTTTTCCTCTCCCTTGGACAGACCACTATCTGATTCTTTTTCTTCTCCCCTGTCTTCCATTATTCCAGCTCAATCTTTCCAACATGCAGCCCCCTCCGGCTACTCTAGTAAGCTCATTTCTGAACCACCGGCATCTTTTCCCTCAGCAAATTCTATGTCCCTCAGATTTTCTGCTTTGGCTGGTCTCCCTCCAACTTATCCAATGTACAGCAGCACAACTAATTTTCCACACTGCATATTTCAACCATATCGCTCCCCTGCTCATCTGTTTACATTGGCTCCCGGTTTCATTTCACATCCAGTTTAAGATTCTCACTCAGGTTAATAAAACACTTCAGACCAATCTTTCGCAATACTTGTCTTCCCTCATCATACTGCACTCTCCTCACCGTTCCCTCCGTACTATTCATATGAACTGTCTTTTTCTATCCCCCATCTCGTGCACACTTGGAATCCACGTGTCACTCCATGTGGAGTCCAAGTGGAAGCTGTAAAACTAGAGGGCATAACATGAAGCTGCAAGGGGGTAAATTGAAAGGCAATGTCAGGAAATACTTTTTCACTGAAAGGGTGGTAGATGCTTGGAATGTCCTCCCGATGGAAGTGGTGGGGGCAAATACAATGACAGAATTCAAAATGGCATGGGACAAACACAGTGGATCCCTCTATAGCAACAGGATAAAATCAAAATAAACTTAACTATCTAAATTCTCAACAAACAGGGGTGCCCTACACAAAGCGGTGGATTCACCCCTAAACAAAGACATGGGGAGGGGTGACCTGCATGGAACAGCAGGTGCACTTACTCTTGCCACTTAGCTGGGCAGACTAGATGGACCATACTGGTCTTTATCTGCCGTCATTTACTATGTTACTTTTTATTTCCTTGGCCCTTTTCTCTGGAATAATCTCCCACACACCCTCCAGTTAGGACTATCATTTCTCAAGTTCAAATCACTGCTCAAAAAACGTACCTATTTTCCATAGCATATAACCTTCCACAGGACCCACCATAATTCTACTTCCCCTCCCTAGCTACGCTCTCTAGTCTGCTCTCTGATATCCTGGGTTTCTCTCCTGTCCATCACTAGTGTTCCTTTCTATATGTATTTATAATTTTGGTTTTATTTTTGCAAACCGCTCTGCTGTTTGGCTGAGGTAGGCGGTCTTTGTTAGTTAGTCTAATTACAGCAAATTGAAAGTACTAGATTTCAAAAATGCTGATTTCCGTAAAGAGGGAAAGTACCTAAAGGAGGAACTAACAGAGTGGGAGGAGATAAGGAAAATAGAAAGGCAGTGGGCTAAATTGAAAGAGGCTATAAAAAGTAGAGGAGGAGTAGCCAAGAAATCAGGGTTCAATTCCCACTAGCATTCCTTGTGGCTTTGGGCAAGTCACTTAACTCTCTATTGCCTTGGAAGAAAGGCCTGACAATCTACTTCCAGTCACACTGACAAGAAAACCCAGGAGCTTCTGGGTCACCAGGAGTCAGCATTGACTCAAAGGTACACATTGCATTGTATAAAAAGGAGCAACAGATCTAAATGTAAAGAAAGGAAATTAAAACAAGAGAAAAACAAAACCAATATGGTTCTCCAAAGAAGAAGCTACAAAAATAAAGACAAAAAGGGCAATTTCACAAAATTCAGATGATCACAGAAAAGAATACCATATGATGCTGAAAGAGGGAAAGAGAGAAAAGCACACACAGAAGGAAAAATGACTAAAGATGTGAAGCAAAGTGACAAGACGTTTTTAGGTATATTGGGGAGAGGAGGAAGGTCAGAGGTGGCACTGCAAGACTCAAAGGTGCTGGGGACCGATTTGTGGAAAGTGACCAGGAAAAAGTGGACGTTCTAAATGAATAATTCTGTTCCGTGTTCACAAAAGAAAGTCCTGGAGGACCACACATGATTGACAAAGGTACTGATTGGAATGGAATAGATACTATACCATGCATGGTAAAAGGTATTTATGAACAACTTGCAAAACTGAAAGTGGACAAGGTCATAGGATCTGATGAGACACATCCCACTTAACCCTCCATAGCCCATGTTCCCTGTAAAATAGTTATCTCCAAGTTATAATGCCCTGTTCAATGTAATTTCAGTTTGTTCAATGTAAACCGCACTGATGCAGAATAGCGCGGTATATAAGAGAATGTAAATAAATAAATAAATAAATAAATCGTAGGATATTGACAGAGCTCTGAGAGGTTGTAGCAGGACCTTTAAAGGAAGTATTTAATAAATCATTGGAGACAGGGGAGGTTCCACAATATTGAAGAAGGGTTGATGTAGTCCCGCTTCACAAAAGTCGTAACAGAGAATGGGTAGAAAACTACAGGCCAGTAAGCCTTACCTCAGTGATAGGAAATATAATGGAGTCACTGCTGAAAGAAAGGGCAGTGAACTTTCTAGAATCCAATGGAATGCAGGATCCAAGGCAACATGTTTTATCAAAGGAAGATTGTGTCAAAGGAATCTGATTGATTTCTTTGACTGGGTGACCCAAGAACTGGATCAAGGGCATGCAATGGACATGATCTACTTGGATTTCAGCAAAACTTTTGATCGTGTTCCTCATAGGAGGCTTATGAATAAACCGAATAGCCTGGAGATGGGTCCCAAGGTGATGAAATGGATCAGAAATTAATGGACTGATAGATGACAGTCAGAATAGGAAGTGAAACTGTGGAGGCGGGGCTGTGGGCGAGGCTATGGGCAGGGACAGATCTGGAAGTGACATCACATCCAAAACATGCACATACACAAAGCTTCCCCTTTCCCTACCCACCTCCCTGGTATGATCATTTTTTCAACATGGTGATGATGGGGAATGAAGAAGCATTCAAATACCTCAAAAATATAAACAGTGCAAAAGAAACACCCTTTCCATAAGAAATAGTTCTCTAGAGCAAGAGATTGCAGTATGAGCCTTCAAGACGTAGATTCAGAAGAAACATCAGAAGATATTTCATCATTAAAAGGTGGTATCAGCATCTGCCGCTCATACTGTCCTGACCTGAGGAAGAAGGTTTTAACCTTTGAAAGTTAGTCTACAAATGTATTAAGTTAGTCAAATAAAAAAGTATCACCTTATTTTCTTTTGTTTTTCTTTTTATTTAATGAGCAGAAATATGGCATTTCCTGAAAAAAAATCTGATTTTGGTGCAATCTCAGTAAGAGAAACATAAACCCTCTCCACTACCAGGGCATATTGTAAAGTAATATGTTGTTGTTAAGAGTGGCCGAGTTGGTGTTGACTCTTGGCGACCCTCTGGGTAGTTGACCTAAACTTTGTTTGGTCTTCAGCCAAGTGGCTGATTGTTGATAGAGCAGTATCCATAGCTGCTGTTATTGTATCGATCCATCTCATTGCCAGCCTTCCTCTTTTACAGTGACCTTCTACCTTGCTAAGCATTATATCTTTCTCTAATGATCTCTCTCTTCGTATGATATGACCAAAGTATGAAAATCAAAGTCTTGTCATCTGAGCTTCGAAGGAAAGCTTAGGTTTGATCTCCTCTAGTACTGACTGATTTGTTCTTCAGGCAGTCCATGATATACACAGTATTTGTCGCTAACACCATAATTCAAAGGCATCAATTTTCTTCCTATCTTTTTCACGGTCCAACTTTCGCATCTATATGACGTTATTGAAAATACCATGGCCTGGACAAGTCAAAAATTTGTATGGAGAGAAGCATCTCTGCTCTTGAGACTCTTGTCTAGGTCCTTCATAGCCATTCTACCAAGAGCAATACGTCGTCTGATTTCTTGACTGCTAGTCCTTTCTTTATTGATAATTGATCCAAGTAAATTAAAGTTGTCAACTATTTCAATTTCTTTTCCATCAGTGATGAACTTATTGATTTTGCCAGTTGTCAGGATTTTTGTCTTCTTAATGTTAAGGTGCAGGCCCATTTTAAGACTGTTCCTTGATCTTGAGAAGCAAATGTTTCAGATTGTCTTCATTTTCAGCACAGCGAAGGTTATTGATGAGTCTTTCACCAATCTTCACACCTTTTGACTGTGTAATCCATGAGAAACTCTGGGCCACATTAAGAAGCATGGATATACCAGAACATCTGATAGTTCTCTTGCATAACCTTTACATTGATCAAAAGGCAAAAGTTTGAACGGAACTAGGAAAAACAGAATGGTTTAAAAATCAGAAAAAGTGTAAAAGACTGCATACTTTCCCCTTACCTCTTTAATTTATATGCAGAACAAATCATCAGAGAAGCAGGACTGTATGAAGACAACCGAGGAGTGGAGTAATATAAAACCCTACAAAAAACAACTCAGGAACTATACAGCAGATTTCCCATACTATAACAGCACTAACTTATACAAGTCACATGAAAAGGTAGCACCATATATAATGTAATGGACCCTATCACATCAATACACCTAATGCATCTACATACAGCTTTCCATCTTTCCCTTACCTCAGCTCTTCCATTTTCCTCCTTCTGCTTCCCAGTCCTTTGCAAACTCTCTTCTCTCTCCCACCCTTCAAGAAGTATCTCTCCTACCATTCATCTCGCATCTCCTTCCTCTCCCACCCTTCATCCAGCATCCCCTTCTTCTCCCACCTTTTTATCCAGCATCTTCTCTCCCTTCCCATTCTTTATCCAGCATCTTTTCTCTCTCCAACCATTTGTCCAGCATACTTTTATCTCAATACCCCCCCTCATCCAGCATCTCTCCTTTGTCTCCTCTGTGTCCAGTATCCTCCTTCTGTCTCTATCCTTCCTGCTGAATCCAGTATCCCCATTTCCTTATTCCCCCTCTTGCCTAGCATCCTCCCTCTGTCTGTATCCACCCTCCTATGTCCAGCATATCTATCGCCTTCCCCCACCCCCATGCCAGCATTTCCTATCGCCCTATCCTCCCAGTGTCCAGCATACACGCTTTGTGTCCTTATCCTCCCCAATGTCCATCATCATCCCCTCTCTTCATACACTAC
The DNA here is from genome assembly GCA_033557465.1 of Ichthyophis bannanicus. Classification (NCBI taxonomy): domain Eukaryota; kingdom Metazoa; phylum Chordata; class Amphibia; order Gymnophiona; family Ichthyophiidae; genus Ichthyophis; species Ichthyophis bannanicus. The sequence goes on along the minus strand of CM066047.1, from coordinate 56,559,787 downwards.
TCTCCCAATGCCCAGCATCTGCCCTATCTCCCTATTCCCCTGATGTCCATCATCATCCCCTGTCTTCATACACTACTCTCCCAATGCCCAGTATCTGCCCTCCCTATTCCCCTGATGTCCATCATCATCCCCTCTCTTCATACACTGCTCTCCCAATGCCCAGTATCTGCCCTATCTCCCTATTCCCCTGATGTCCATCATCATCCCCTCTCTTCATACACTACTCTCCAAATGCCCAGTATCTGCCCTCCCTATTCCCCTGATGTCCAGCTTCATCCCCTCTCTTCATACTACTCTCCCAATGCCCAGTATCTGCCCTATCTCCCTATTCCCCTGATGTCCAGCTTCATCCCCTCTCTTCATACACTACTCTCCCAATGCCCAGTATCTGCCCTATTCCCCTGATGTCCAGCATCATCCCCTCTCTTCATACTACTCTCCCAATGCCCAGTATCTGCCCTATCTCCCTATTTCCCTGATGTCCAGCATCCCTTTGTCTGTCCCTCTCCCCCTCTTATATTCTTTATCCCTTTTTGGCTTGTTACACTCTTCCCCCTGGTCCAGCATCTTCTCCCTTTCTATTGCTACCCCCCCCCCCCCCCCAATGTCTAGCATTTCCACTTTCATTCAACCCTCTCCCTCCTGGTATCCCTCGGTGTCTTTATCTGTCCATTGCATCTCCATCCCCTCCCTTATTCATCTCTGCCCCCTCCTTCTAATCCAGCATCCCCCCTTTCTTAAATCAGCATCTTCCTTTACCCCAGTACTTCCCATACTGATCCAGCATCTCCCTTCTCACTGTCTCCAACATCCCCTCCTTTCTCCTCTGAGCAAGTTGCTACTCTCACCCGATTCAGGATCTCCTCTTCCCTGCCCCTGCACTGATCGGGTGCTCATCTTCTCTCTGCTGCATATCATGCCGCTTCTGCTTCCCTGGATACGCGACAGCGGCACAAGAGAGAAAAGGCGCAGGGCCACTGAGCTTGAGCAGCCACCCTCCCCTTCAGAAATAAGAAGTATTTGTCGGAGGGGGCGGGACTAGCACAGACTAAGAGACATGTGCACGCTTAACAGCCCTGCACCTTCTCCCTTGCCACTGCCATACATTCAGGAAAGTGTCGGCACGTTGCAAGCAGCAGAGAGAAGTAGAAAAATACATGCAGCAGAAGCAGCGGCGGAGACGGTGGCAGTGAGTGATGGTAGCCTCAGTGGAAGCTAAATGAGACAACCGGAAAGTAACCTGACGTTACTTCTTGAGCCTTTAGGAGGCTCAGGAGGTGCTGCAACGCCGTTCCACCCCGTTCTGGCACAAATTAAGCTCTGCTCAGAAGAAAGGAAATTGAGTAGGGGAGTACGTCGGGGATCAGTGCGTGGATCAATACAGTTCAAGATCTTCATGAGTGATATTTCCAAAGTGTTAAAAGAAAGTTTGCCTTTTTGCGGATGACATGAAGATTAGCGACAGAGTAGACACCTCAGAGGGAGTAGACAACATGAGAAAAGATCAACAAGAATTAGAAGAATGGTCTAATACTTGACAGTTAAGATTTAATGCGAAAAGGTGCAGAGTGATCACTTGGAATGCAGAAATCCAAAGGAGCAATAGAAGGCAAGAGGTTGGTATACACGGACCACGAGAGGGATCTCTGAGTGATAGTGTCTGAGGATGTCAGGGTGGCAAAACAATGTGACAAGGCGGTGGCCAAAACCAGACGGATGCTAGACTGCATACAGAAAGGAATAACCAGCAGAAGGAAGACGGTATTAATGCTCCTGTACAAATCGTTGGTGAAGCATCACTTGGCGTATCGTGTTCAGTTTTGGAGACCATACTTCACAAAAGGTATAACAAGACTTGAAATGGTTAAAAGGAAGGCCACCAAAACGTTATGGGATCTGTGCCAAAAGACATATGAGGAGAGACTTGAAGACTTAAATATGCATGCCCTGAAGGAGAGGTGGGGCAGGGGACATATGATACAAACATTTAAATACTCAAAGTGTATTAACAAACAAACAAAATATTTTCAAAGATGGGTAAGCTGTAGAACTAGAGGACATGACATGAAGCTGCAAGAAGGTAAACTTAAAAGCAACATCAGGAAATACCTTTTCATGGAACGAATGGTGGATGCCTGGAACGCCTCGCAGATGAGGTGATGGGGCAAAAACAATGATGGAATTCAAAAAAGCATGGGACAGACACAGTGGATCCTTTTATAGCAAGAGGATGGAATGAAAGCAAACTTAAATAACTTTTACACTTCAAAAAACAGAAGGGGGTAACTACTATTATTATTATTATTATTATTAGCCCAGTATTCTGTTTCCAACAGTGGCCAATCTAGGTCATACATACCTAGCAGTTTCCCCAAAAGACACAGGTTCCACAATGCTTGTACTAGGTCAAGCATTGATATCCTGGGTCCCTTCTTAATAATGGTTTATGGACCTTTCCTCCAGGAACTTGTCCAAACCTTTTTTAAACCCAGCTACACTAACAGCCTTTACTACATCCTCCGGTAACAAATTCCAGAGTTTGATTACACGTGAAGTGAAAAAATATTTTGTTTTATTAGTCTTAAATAGTTTACCCTGTAGCTTCATTGCATGTCCCCTAGTCTTTCTATATTCTGATAACGTAAACAATCGATCTAGGTTTACTCGTTCCACTCCGTTCATTAATTTATAGACTTCTATCATATCTCCCCTCAGCCGTCTCTTTTCCAGGTTAAAGAGCCCTAACCTTTTTAGCCTTTCTTCATAGGAGTATCCTTCCATCCCCTTTACCATTTTGGTGGCTCTTCTCTGAACCTTTTCTAATATCGCTATATCCTTTTTAAGATACGGCGACCAGAATTGCACACAATATTCAAGGTGCAGTCTCACCATGGAACAATATAGAGGCATTATAATAACTTTTGTTTTATTTTCCATTCCTTTCCTTATGATACCTAGCATTCTATTTGTTCTCTTGGCCGTCGCTGCACACTGGGCCAAGGGTTTTAACATGTTATCCACAATGATGCCTAAATCTTTTTCCTGGGTGGTGGTTCCTAATGTGGAACCTTGCATCGTGTAACCATAGTTATTCCACTTCCCAGGTCATTAATGAATATGTCAAAAAGCAGCGGACCCAGCACAGATCCCTGGGGTACACCACTATTCACCTTTCTCCATTGGGAAAATTGGCCATTTAGCCCTACCCTCTGCTTTCTATCTTTTAACCAGTTCCTGATCCACAGTAGTACACTGCCTCCTATCCCATGACTCTTTAGTTTTGCCAAAAGTCTCTGAGGGACCTTGTCAAAGGCTTTCTGAAAGTCCAGATACACTCTATCAACCGACTCACCTTTGTCCACCTGTTTATTCACACCTTCAAAATAACATAACAGATTAGTAAGACAAGATCTTCCTTGTCTAAAGCCATGTTGGCTGTCTCCCATTAGGCCATGACTATCTACATGCTGAGTAATTTTATTCTTTATGATGGTTTCTACCATTTTTCCCGGTACTGCCGTCAGGCTCACCGGTGTGTAGTTTCCCGGATCACCCCTGGAACCTTTTTTAAAAGTTGGTGTTACATTGGCGATCCTCCAGTCTTCAGGTATTAGAGATGATTTTAATGATAGTTCACAGATTACTAATAGCAGGTCTGCAATCTCATATTTCAGTTCTTTCAACACCCTTGGATGTATACCATCCGGCCCAGGTGATTTGCTACTCTTCAGTTTATCTAATAGTTGTAATACATCTTCCCGATGTATCGATATTTCCTTCAATTCTTCCGCACCTTTAAATACCACTTCAGTCATGGGTAACATCCCTACATCTTCCTCAGTAAAGACCGAAGCAAAGAATTCATTCAGTCTCTCCGCTATCGCCATGTCGCCTCTTAGTGCCCCTTTAACCCCTCTATCATCTAATGGACCAACTGACTCACAGGTTTTTTGCTACGAATGTACTTGAAAAAGTCTTTATTTCGCGTTTTTGCTTCCGCAGCAAGCTTCTTCTCAAATTCTCCCTTTGCCTGCCTTATCAATGCCTTGTATTTGACTTGCCAGTGCTTGTGCTGTTTCCAGGTTTCGTCGTTTGGCTCTTTTTTCCATTTCCTGAAAGATGATTTTTTTGGCAACAACAGCCTCTCTGACCTCACCTTTAAACCATGCTGGCAGTTTTTTGGACTTCCTTCCGCTTTTCTTAAAGCGTGGAATACAGCTGGTCTGGGCTTCCAAGGTATTATTTTTCAACACCACCCAAGCTTGATGCAAGTCTTTAACCTTTGCAACTGCTCCTTTTAGTTTTTTCTTAACTATTTTCCACATTTTTATCATAGTCTCCCTTTCGAAAGTTAAAAGGTAGTACTGTGGATTTCCTTACTATCCCTCCTCCACTAATTAAATCAAAGGCGATCATGCTATGATCACTATTGCCAAGTGGCCCCAACACCCTTATCTCTTGCACTAGATCTGGTGTTCCACTAAGGACTAGGTCTAATATCGCTTCCCCTCTGGTCAGTTCATGAACCAGCTGCTCCAAGAAGCAGTCATTTATTTCATCTAGGAACTTTATCTCCCTAGCATGTCCTGCCATGACACTGACCCAGTCGATACTGGGGTAATTTAAATCACCCATTATTATTACTGCACTATAACTTTTGTTAGCTTCCTTGATTTCTTTGAGCATTTTATCATCCATTTGTTCATTCTGGCCTGGCGGTCGATAGTACACCCCCACTACCATCGCCTTCCCCTTTTTACATGGGCTTTCAATCCATACAGATTCTACAGCAAATTTTGTTTCCTGCAAAACTTTAATCCTTTCTGACTCAATGCCCTCTCTAACATAGAGCGCAACCCTCCACCAATTTGATCAGCTCTATCATTACGATATAGTTTGTATCCAGGTATCACAGTGTCCCACTGGTTGTCCTCCTTCCACCATGTCTCTGATATTCCAATCATATCTAACCTCTCATTTAGTGCTATATATTCTAACTCTCCCATCTTATTTTTTAGACTTCTAGCATTTGCATACAAGCATTTTCGAGACTGTATTTTATTCATATTAATTTGGCTAGTGGTAGACATGGGTAATTTGGGATCTTTAAGCTCTGTCTGCTCCATACTCGAGGGCATTTGGGCTACTTTACTCTTTTGTGGAATCTCTCTGCTTTTGTTAGTATCCTTCAAGGATACATTCTTCCGAACCATCCGCTCTTGGGTGACTGTCAGCTTTCCCCTATCATCTAGTTTAAAAGCTGCTCTATCTCCTTTTTAAAGGTTAATGCCAGCAGCCTGGTTCCATCCCGGTTAAGGTGAAGCTCATCCCTTCGGAAGAGCCCTTCCTTTCCCCAGAATGTTCCCCAGTTCCTAACAAATCCAACAAATAACACTTATTAAAAGAGGGCTGCTACACAGTACCCTGTCCTGTGCTGCTGAGGTAAGCTATATTCTGATTTGATTTAAATTATAGCTCTTTGCTGCTGCTAGGCTCTAGCTTATTATGACATTTAAACTACAAGCTCTCTGCTGGGTTCTAAATTTAACCAGAAAGCTCTCTTCTGTGTTTTAAATTTAAACTAAAAGTACTTTGCTGATGCTAGGCCCTGAGTGACTATTAAATTTAAACTACAAGCTCTCTGCTGGGTTTCAAATTTAACCAGAAAGCTCTCTTCTGTGTTTTAAATTTAAACTAAAGGTCACTACTCATCAGCGCTTACAATCTACCTGCATGGAGTGGTGAGTACAACCATAAACAAAGGAACAGAGGGGGTATCCTGCATGGAGTGGCAGGTAGAACCCTAAACAAAGGCATAGTGGGGGGTAATCTGCACAGAGCAGCGGGTATGACTCTTGCCACCTCATTGGGCAGACTAGATGGACCATGCTGGTCTTTATCTGTCATCATTTACTACAGGCACGATTCTATAAGGTGACTAGCAGGGCTTTACATCCCGCCAAGAGATACAGCCCCGCTAGCCATCCTGTCCAAATTCTGAGACATAGTCTCCCCACACGCACAGAGGCTCTGTGAGGAGATTGAGATGGAGGCTGAGCGTGGGCGGGCCAAGCACCTGGACGTACAGGGTCGATTCAGGTCACGACCCTGTACATCCGGGGAGCACTGGGCACCCATGCGCCCCGGCCCAGTAGCCCCCCCCCCCCAAAGCAACGGAGCCATCAGAGGTAATGCCATGCCACTCAATCCCAGCTCTGGGTAGACCTGACAGTTGTCGGGCAGCAGGAGAGCTGGTCAGAGGGGGTGTCTGGTACCAGCACAGCAGCAGGAGTGGAAGGGGGGGAGCCTGGTCATCCTGCCGGCTATATGTCCTCTGTGGCTGCTGAAGGGGCATGCCGAGCGGTCCCGTTGCCCGATCCTGCTACTGCAGGAGCATCTTGCTCCCGCGGTGCAAAATCGGGTACAATGGGGCCCATCCTGGTCTGGGACATCTGGATGGCCCGGACATACCCCATCCTGGATCAGGCTCTATGTTACTATGGAGCTTCAGACTCTACCAGGAAAGGCCTGAGTTTCCCCTTGTGCTTGCCCATTCGGTCACATAGCAAGCACTACAGTTGGTACTCCAGAGTCTTTGCTCTATAAGCAATTACTCCGCCATCTTGGAGGCTCCCTCAGAACCTTACAAGTTTTAATACTAAACATCCTAGAGATAATTTTATGACTGTGCGCATGGGTAAAAAGTCCACACACGCTTTTGTCTATACAAATGGTCATATTTTGAAGGCAAAATTACCCCAGGCAAATTATGCACTCATATTTATATCTGCTTAAATTTTCTAGGATTAAATTACATGCAGATGCTCAAATTTTCAATAGTATCTGTATTCTTGCAAATCCCATCCTTAGGAATGCCTCCTAAAACTGTGGGTAAGCTTATGAGTATACAGGCTGTACACGCTTAAGTTTACCCGACCATCGAGCAAGCAGTTTTATCGCAGGCCATTTCTGTACTGAAGCACTACTTTAGCCAAGGAAATGCCTTTGAAATGTATCCTTATGGCTAAGCAAATACAGTCAAAGTCAACTTAGAAATTTACAGCTTAATAAAAAGACTTGTTGAAGGATACTGTTGTGTTTTTGTAGGAGTCTACATTTAGAAGAAGTGTGACCGAGACAGATTGTTAGAAAAGATCAGTCAAGTGGGGGGAGGGGGGAGAGGAGAACGCATTCCAAGGATACAGGAGAGGGGGTAGGGTTGTGAAAATGATCCTCAGAGAAAGAGCCCCCCCCTCCTTCTCCTGTCCAGCAGCCACAAACCCTTGCACCTTTGAAGGATTTGCCATGGCCTGAGTGGTTCACCAAAGGATTCCCAAATGTCTGACAGCTCCAATCCACCCCATGTGACTTCCCTCAAGTTAAGGGCCCCCTTCCACGGCTTCTCTGGGATTAGACTCCCTGCTGGGCGTATAAGCAATTCAGTGTATGACAGATTTTATACCCTTCCCTTAACGATGAAATGCTTTTATAAATATTTTCTGCTCTCTTGAACATATTTTTGCACATCATTTGGTTACTAATTTTTGGCAGGATCTTCCTGCTCTCCCTTGCAGCTTGCTCCTACTTTCTGAGTAAATTAATTTTGCCTCCCAGCTTGGCATTCACACAATGTCTTGATTTTGTGCAATGTTTAGACATAAATGTCTAAACAATGTTTTTTGCATATTCTGCTGAGAAACAAACACTCCTCCGATAACCAATGGAAAAACGGTCATATGAAAATTTAACAGCACTCAAATTCAGAATGTGAAAGAATGAGCAAATGCAGTGTTAGCCTGCCAAAAATGAAACCAGTTGCAAAAAGATCAACAGAATGAATTAGTTACAAAATATTCAGTGAGACGAAGACTGCAAAAAGCTATACAGATAATATATCTGTATATCCTTATGCGGATATTCTGCCAACTTGCATACAAATTAGACTTGTCAAACATCCTGTCTTAACTTTAGTTGTGCAGTACAAATTATGCATATGAATTATCTGAAGAATGGCTGTATATCCGGATATCTTTTAGCCCCATTTAGAAATGGAGAGGACTAAGCACTGAATAGAGAAGACACATCTTCCTCTCTTGAAACCAGGCTTTACCGACTGGGACAGAAATCTGCTGCTTCATGGTCAGAGAAGAATCTAAGATCACTCCTAGACTGCAAACCTCCGAAGGAAAGGCACTAAAAACAACCCTCAACAGCTTGGGGATGGGTTCCCAGGTGGTAAACTGGATCAGAAATTGGTTGACTGGCAGACGACAGAAGGTGATGGTAATGAGGAGGGTGATTAGCGGGGTGCCCCAGGGTTCAGTCCTGGGACTGGTACTGTTCAATGTATTTGTGAGTGATATTGCTGAAGGACTGAATGGAAAAGTCTGTCTTTTTGCAGATGACACGAAAATTTGCAACAGAGTGGACTTCCCTGAGGGAGTGGATAACTTGAGGAATGATCTACAAAAGCTGGAAGAATGGTCTAATCGTGGCAGTTAAGATTTAATGTGAAGAAATGCAGTGTCATGCACTTGGGAAGCAGAAATCCACGGGAAATGTACGCGATAGGGGGTGAGAAGTAGGTGTGCACAGACCAGGAGAAGGACCTTGGAGTGATTGTTTCTGAGGATCTCAAGGTGGCAAAACAGTGTGACAAGGCAGTGGCTAAAGCCAGGAAGATGTTGGGTTGCATATAAAGAGGAATTACCAGCAGAAAGGAAGAGGTACTAATGCCACTGTACAAGTCACTAGTGAGGCCTCACTTGGAATATTGTGTTCAGTTTTGGAGACCATATCTCGCAAAGGATAAAAAAAACTGTAAATGGTTCAGAGAAAGGTGACCAAAATGATTTGGAACCTGTGTCAGAAAACTTATGAGAAGAGAATTGAAGGCCTGAAGACACTCCGGAGGAGAGGACGGACAGGGGAGATATGACTCAGACCTTTAAATACTTAGAGTATTAATGAACAAACAAAACTCTTCCAAAGACGGGGAAGCTGTAAAACTAGAGGGCATAACATGAAACTGCAAGGGGGTAAACTGAAAGGCAATATCAGGAAATACCTTTTCACTGAAAGGGTGGTAGATGCTTGGAATGCCCTCCCAATGGAAGTAGTGGGGGCAAATACAGTGACAAAATTCAAAATGGCATGGGACAGACACAGTGCATCCCTTTACAGCAACAGGATAAAATCAAAACAAACATAACTATCACTTATATCTCAACAAATAGGGGTGACCTACATGGAGTGGTCGGTACACCCCCTAAGCAAAGGCATGGGGAGGGGCGGCCTGCACGGAGCGGCAGATACACCTACTCTCACCGCTTTGCTGGGCAGACTAGATGGACCATACTGGTCTTTATCTGCCCTCATATACTATGTTACTATGATGGAGGCCAGTTCGCACAGAATATTTGAGTTGCTGACCCATGGCAACTCAGTTTTGTCCATATTTAATTGCGGGTCGACTAATGCCAAACCGGTACTGAGTGCAGAGAGACACTGGTTTAGCAAGGCTCTGAAATCTCAGCTACGGAGAGAAAGATCTGTATGTCATCTGCATAAACGTAAGCTTAAAGGCCAAATGAGCTAATCAATGAAGCAATTGGATTGAAAAGAATGAGACTTGGAAGAACCATGGGAGGGAGATGCACTGGTTTCCTTGAAAACTGACTACAAAGGATTTTTTTTTTAAATCATTAAACCAGCCCAGGACTTCACCATCAATACCTAGAGCATAAAGCCTCGCGATAAAAATGAAATCGTTTGCTGTGTCAAAGGTGCTAGAAGAGCAAATAGGACCAAAGCCTTGAATCACCCTGATCTAACAGCATCCACATATCATCAATCAAAACTGTCGTCACTGTTTCTATACTATAACCAGCCTGGAATCCAGACTGTGCAGGGGTTATGTTCAAATAATCCCTTAGCTGGGGATGAATACATGCTTCATTACCTAAGCAAGCACTGGCAGCAGAATGGGGTGAGCCATGGGGGCCAGGGCCCCACCAAGATTTTACCCAACGCAATATCAGCAACTGAGAGAGCTTGAGGGTGGGATTGCAGGCTGGTTTGTTTGGCCCCCACCATCCAAAAAGATATCCCACTGCCCTGTTAGCAAGCACTAGCAAATTAGAAATGAGGCAGTAATTTTGAACATTCTCCTGATTCAAATTAGGTTTCTTTAAAATTGGATTCATTTGTGCATGTTTTAGAACAATGGGATATTCCCCTAACATCAGAGACGGAGAGGCACTTTTTTTGTCAAAAAAGTGAAGGCCCTATCTGAAATAGGCAAGACTAAGCAGAACAAGGGTCAAACAGACTCTTGACAAATGGAAAAACCAGATGGACCTCTTCCTCCGAAAGGCAAATAAATTTGTCCCATTTCACATCATGATTGAAGTTCACTTCTCAGGGACCTGAGGACAATATACTGTATCCAGAGAAGTCTGCAATTTCTATGAGCATTTCTTGTGAGACGTTGATGCAATACTGTCCACCTATTAAAAAAAAAAAGGCAGCCAACTCGTCATTAGTTGGGCCTGAACTGACCTGATCCCAGGGGGGCCTTTATCCATCTGTATAAAATACCGCAAACCACAGCTAATAAAAATAATAGAATATTTCACACTAATCTGAATATGGTTTAAAAAGTGTGGAGGGGGATTGTAGAAAGGACGTCCAAGTGTAATCTGGGACGTCTAAGCCAGAATGTCTGAGAAAAGAGCAGGCACGACCAGGTGCGGACCCGATTTCACAAACATGGACATGCCCGATATGGACGTCTGTGGAGGCGTCTACATAGACATCCCTGGAATAGTATTTCAGAACTTTACAACTAGGAATAGCCTAATGGTTAGAGTAGTGGGCAAGAGAAGGGGGAAGCCAGGGTTCACTGCTGCTATCACTGAAAATGTGCTGAGTACTGGGGATTATGGAATGCTTTTGCCTCTAGACCCTCTGGATATTTTTCTAACAAAACAAGCACTTTTGTGCCTGGAGCAGATCTAAACTTAAACTCTGGATGTTTCTGAGATCAGGCAGGGACTTCCAGGTTCCTGGAAATGCCCCAGCCGTGACTCCACCACACCCCCAGTTGGACTTGGATGTCCATAGACTCGGCTTCTATGACGACTCTGGAGACATCTCTGTGTCCATATTCAGACAAACAAAGCAGGAATAGGGCTTCCAAAATGACCTCCATTATGTTTACGAACAGATTATGCAGAAAGGCTCACAGAAAACTCTTGTAGTAAATAAAATTGTAGGCCACCTATGAAAGCATCATCTTGGGACCAAAGCCTGGATTCCTTCTATCAGAAGAATGCTGACTATATGGAGACCATGTCTAAAACACCAAATTTTCAAAAGCCATTACTTTTGCATTCAGACTTACAGCAAAAATATTTTCTTCATACTCTAACACCAAACACAATCAGAATCTGACATAAGTGATGTGGAGCAAAAACTAATAAAAACAAATTAGTCTGATCTCTGTGGTAAATAAATTAATGGAAACGCTGCTAAAACAGAGGATAGTGAGGTTACTGGAGCCCAATGGATTGCAGGATTCGAGGCAGCATGGATTCACCAGAGGCAGGTCTTGTCAGATAAATCTGATTGATTTCTTTGACTGGGTGACCAGAGAGCTGGACCGAGGGAGAGCCTTAGATGTGGTGTACTTAGATTTCACACAGGCAAATTATAAATAAATTGAGCACCCTAGGGATGGATCCTAAAGTGACTAATTAGGTTAGAAATTGGTTGAGTGGGAAGTGACAAAGGGTACAGGTAAATGGAGCTCACTCTGAGTAGGAAGTGTGCCGTAGGGATCTGTCCTCGGTCCGAGTCTTTTTAACATTTTTGTTAGTGATATAGCGGAAGGACTGTTCGGTAAGTTTTGCCTCTTTGCAGATGATACTAAAATCTGCAATAGAGTAGATAGCCAGGAAGGAGTAGATAACATGAAGAGGGATCTAGCTAAACTTGAAGAATGGTCAAGAGTTTGGCAGCTGAGATTTAACACTAAAAAATGCAGGGTCACGCATATGGGTTGCAAAAATCAAAGGTAGCGGTACAGTATAGGGAGTGAAGTACTTCTGTCCACAAAAGAGTGGGACATAGGCATAATTGTTTCTGATGATCTTGCAAAGTGGCTAAACAGGTAGAAAACGAGGTTACTTACCTGTAACAGGAGTTCTCCATGGACAGCAGGATAAGTCAGCCACAATAGGTGACGTCATCTGACGGCGCCGAGACGGAAGTACTACTCTCTATAGCTCAGAAGTGCTTTGCCCTTCTGAGCATGGGCCACCCAGGCCACCCCCCCCCCCCCCGGGTTTGCCCCTAGCCAGCCACTGAGTTACTAGCTGTCAACTGCTAGGGGTGTGCACTTGTGGGATTTAGACCAGCACCTTGCAGGGGAGGAGGGTGGGAAAGTGTGGCTGACTTATCCTGCTGTCCACGGAGAATTCTTGTTACAGGTAAGTAACCTCGTTTTCTCCTAGGACAAGCAGGATGAGTCAGCCACAATAGATGCCTCCCCAGCTATGTGGAGCTGTGGTGCAAGGACGGTCAAGAAGGAGACAAGGCGGTGATCGAGAACAATATGCCTGTTTTATTGTGGCACAGTGTGATGCAGGGCTGCTTTGCTGCAACAAAAGCTGGGCAGGTTGCCAAACGGTGCACAGTGACAATAAGGAAATAGTAGTACACAACACGGTGCAAAACAGTGCAAAGAAAAAGGTGCAAAACAGTGCAAAGGACAAGGTGCAAACAGTGCAAGTAACAGTGCAAGGTATTGCTGGGAATCACAGATGCAGATCGGACAATGCTACAGGCATCGCCGGTCTGCCGAGGTCAAGACTGCCAGACCAAAGGCAAGGTCTTCGCTGGAGAGGTCACGGCAGTAGTGTCTCTGGAATGTATGGGGGGACGACCATGTGGCCGATTTGCAGATATCCGCCACGGGGACGGATCTCAGGTTGGCAATGGAGGAGACCATTGCCCGCAGCAGGTGCGCATTGACTGGAGGTGCTGATTCTGCTCCCGCCCGCTCAAGGCAGAAGGCGATGCAGGCCGAGATCCAGAGGGACAGGGTCCGTTTGGAGACAGGACGCCAAGTTTGTTGGGGTCATAGGAGATGAAGAGCTGTGTACCAGAGCGGTGAGGTGCAGTCCGCTGGAGGTAGATGCAGAGGGCTCTGACGCAGTCTAAAGTGTGTAGCCTCTGTTCCTCTGCAGTGGAGTGGGGTTCTGGGTGAAAGCTAGGCAGCTCTATGGACTGGTTCATATGAAATGCAGAGACCACTTTCGGCACAAATTTAGGGTGCGTCTGGAGGGTGGCTCTGTCGTTGGTGATCTGGGTGTAGGGCGGGTGCGTCACCAGTGCCTGCAACTCACTGATTCATCGGGCTGATGTGATGACAACCAGGAACAGAGTTTTCCAGGAGACGTGTTTCATGTCCGCTGCAGTCAAGGACTCAAATGGAGGAAGCGTGAGTTGGCCGAGGATGGCGTTGAGGTCCCAGTGGGGGATTGGGTCCTTGCGCGGAGGGTACAGGTTGGTGAGCCCTCTTAAGAATTGAGCAACGATAGGTTGGGCCGCTATGGATGTGTCACTGCAGCAGTCGTGAAAAGTTGCGATCGCGGCCAGATGGATTCATGCTGATTGGGATTGCAGACCCCTCTGGGAGAGTTCTGTCAGGTATTGCAGCACCTGCGATGTGGGGCAGGAAAAAGGATTGAGTTGCAGGGCGGAGCACCATGAGGACAAGCGTCACCACTTCAAGCCGTATGACTTCCTAGTTGACGGTCTTTGTGCTGCAACTACCACCTGCACGACCTCCGGTGGGAGGTGGAGCGGTGTTAGAGTGACCCGTTCAGCCTCCATGCTGCCAAGAACAGGGTCTGTAGATTGGGGTGCAGGATATTGCCGTCGTCCTGAGAGATGAGGTCCGGTTGTAAGGGAAGGCGAAGAGGTGCTTCCTGTGACAAGCAGCTGAGGAGTGGAAACCATCCCTGGCGGGGCCAGTAGGGGGCTATGAGGATGGCCTGTGCCCTGTCCAAAATGATACGTTGCAGGGTCAGAGGTATCAGCGGAAAGGGCGGGAAGGCATACACCAGTGACCAGTCCCCCCAGCACACGTTGAATGCATCCGGGGCGATGCTGCGGGGGGGACGGTCATTTCAAGCAGAAGAGGTTGCATTTGGTGGCAAAAAGGTCTATCCATGGTTGACCCCATCGCTGGAAAATGATGAGGGTCACTTGACCGTTGAGTGTCCATTCATGCGGGCTGAGCTGGTGTCGGTTGAGGTGATCTGCTAGCTCATTCTGGAGCCCTGGCAGGTAGGAAGCATGGATGTGGCACTGGTTGTGCAGGGTAAAGATCCATATCTTCAGAGCCTCCCTGCAGAGAGCAAGTGAGCCTGTACCCCCTTGTTTGTTGATGTAGAACATGGCCACCTGGTTGTCCATCCGAAAGAGGGTGTGTTTTCCGTGAGTCTGACTCCAGAAGGCCTTGAGAGCATGTTGGATCACCCTGAGTTTCAGGAGGTTGATGTGTTGATTCCGCTTCCGTGCCGTCCACACTCCCTGGGTGCGGAGATGAAGGCAGTGTGCCCCCCAGCCAGACGGGAAGGCATCCGTGGTTATGGTCAGCTGATTTGGGGGCTGCCTTAGGGGGCGGCCCTGTGCCAGGTTCCTCTTGCGGGTCCACCAGAGGAGAGATACTTGACAGCAGTGTCCATGAGAATGGAGGTGCTGAGGGGCTGCGAGTGCTGGTTCCAGTGCGACCTCAGGTGCCATTGCAAGTGGCGCATGTGTAGCTTTGCCAGGAGTATGACCTGGGTAGAGGCTGCCATGTGTCCCAAAAGACGGAGGAGTGTTCTTGCGGGCATGGAACCCGTCTCCCTGACTTGTCTTATCAGGCGGATGATGGCGTCCCTTCGAGGGGGAGGCAAAAACGTCTTTGAGGCTTTGGTGTCTATTATTGCTCCGATGAACTCGAGGCGTTGCATGGGTCGCGGGTGCGACTTCTGGTAGTTGATCAGGAAGCCCAGAGATGATAGGAGAACGATGGTCCGCCATGTCGATGTTGTGGCTTCCTGTAGGGATGGTGCTGAAATCAGCCAGTCGTCCAGGTATGGGAAGATGCATATGCCCTGTTTGCGTAGGTGGGCAGCCGCTACAATGACACATTTGGTGAAAACTCTTGGTGCCGGAGAGAGGCCAAAGGGGAGGACCTTGTACTGGAAGTGTCTCCCCTGAATCTGGAAGCGGAGGAACTTGCGGTGGTCCTTGTGGATGCTGATGTGGGTGTAGGCGTCCATCAAATCCAGGGATGAGAGCCACTCCCCCCGCTGGATGAGGGGGAGGATGGACCCAAGGGAGTGCATTCGGAACTTTTCCTTGACTATGAATTTTTGTTGAGTTTGCGCAGGTCGAGGATGGGACGAGAACCACCCCACTTCTTGGGAACCATAAAGTATCTGGAGTAGAAGCCTGTGTGAATTTCTTCCGGTGGCACAGGCTCGATTGCTTTGGAAGTCAGGAGGGAGGATATTTCTTGTGGCAGACCTGTGGGCGATGCGGGGTCCACCCTCTCTTGTGGGGTTTGCATTGCCACAGAGTAGAGTGGAACCTGATGCAGTACCCGCTCCTGATTATTTGTAGTACCCACTTGTCTGTGGTGATGGACTCCCAGGCCGGGAGGAAGGTGGTGAGCCGGCCCCCGGGGGGGGGGGGCAGGCTTTGCATCGTTTGTCAAAAGGGCTGGCTTTGTTTCGCTGGCCCAGCTTGGGGGGGCCTTTTGCTGTCTCCGGTCACACTGGCAGGGCTTATTGCGGTAGGAGGAATGCTGCTGCTGTGGCTTGTATCGTGGCTGTTGCCATTTCCGGTATGTTGTGTATTTGTCGTTTTGAAGTGTGGTACTGTCTCTGCTGGTAGGAGCTTTTGCAGTTGTTGAGCTTGAGGCCCTCGTCGGCGAGGGTCTGAAGTGTGGTGCAATGGTCCTTTATAGTGGAGATGGTATTGTTGACCCTGTCTCCGAACAGAGAGTCGCCAGTACGGGGGTGTCAGCGATGCGGTCATGGGTATCTTCTCTGAGACCGGAAGCCCGGAGCCAGGTGAGCCTGCAGGCAGAGATGGCCGTCCCTGCTGTGCGTGTAGCCGCATCAAAGGAATTGAAGATTGCTCGCACTTGGTGCTTCATGCATTCCTGTAGGTCCGCTAAAGAGGCATTGGCAGGAGGATGAATATCCTTGGAAGGGTTGAGATTACGTCTTTCAAGCGCCCTAGGAGGACATCCTGGTAAAGGGCATGCTGTAGCTGGTGGGCAGAGAGTCTCGCGCTTAGCATGGCGCCTTGGAACGTCTTCTTGCCAATATCGTCGAGGAGCTTAAGATCTCTGCTTGGGGGGGTTGTTGGAAAGTGCCCACGTAGACTTTGAGTGCTTAAGGGCGGACTCCACCACGATGGATTGGTGTGAGAGTTGAGTCTTGTCGAATCCTGGCAAGGATTGGACTTGGTATTTTAAGTCCAATTTGCACGAAAAGGGGGGTCCCGAGCTGGGGCTCTGCCATAGCTTGAGGAGGTTCTCATGTAGCAGGAGATGCACCGGTATCGGTGCAAGGGCTCTCGGGGTCTCAAGGAATTTCCACACTGCTTTGGTTTCCGGACGCTGGTCTGAGGGTTGTCCAGTTGTACGGAGATCCATTGCTGATGCCAGTTTGCGGAGAAATCTGGGATGAGTGAGGTCCTCTGGGATGCGGGTGTCTCCGAGCCAATGGAGAGGCTTGCCGGTGCAGGGGGGAGTGTCCTGAGCTGTGCGGTGATGCAGTCCCGTAGCTGTGATGTCGTCCCGTAGCCGTGATGTCGTCCAATGGTGCCACAGGGGCAGAACTGGGGGAGGTCTCATTGCCGTGGCGATGACCAATGGCACCATGGGGGGCAGAGCCAGAAGCGGAGAAGGAAGGCAAGATGGCTGCCTGCATGCCTTGGAGCTCCCACGTTGCCTGCAGTATCATTGGAGGGGATTCCGGGGAAGCCGGAGCCTGCTGGAGCATAGAAGAAGCTGCAGGGAGAGCCTGGAGACCAGAGGGAAGGGCAGGAGCATCGCGGCTGCGGATGGAGGCCAGAGAGGGCACATCCGGAGCTGTGAAGAAGGCTGGCTGCATCGGAAGAGCATTGGGGGCAGCATGGGCAGCCGCGAGGGCATGTTGTCTGAACTTCCTGGCATGGGGGGACATTCTTGCACAGTGAGTGCAGTCTCCACCCTGTGTGAGACTCCGAGGTATCTCAAGCAGCAGTCATGAGTGTCCGTGGAGTTCATCCTTCTCGAGCAGGTAGGACATTTTTTAAAACCCGGTTTAGGCATAATAAGTGTTGATTGAAGTTTCTGTCTTTGCAATATTGGTTGAAATAGATGGTAATGAAGAGAGTGTAGGAGAATCTGTCTTGCTGGCAAGGCAGAAGAATGAAGAGTGGCTGGCTAGGGGCGGACCCGGGGGGGGGGGGTGGCCTGGGTGGCCCATGCTCAGAAGGGCAAAGGGCAGACCCTTCCGAGCTATAGAGAGTAGTACTTCCGTCTCGGCGCCATCGGATGGCGTCTCCTATTGTGGCTGACTCATCCTGCTTGTCCTAGGAGAAACGGTGATGGTGAAAGCCAGAAGGATGCTTGAGTGTATAGGGAGAGGAATGGCCAGCAGGAAAAAGGAGGTGATAATGCCTCTGAATAAGTCTTTGTTGAGAGCTCACTTGGAGTATTGTGTGCAAAAGGTTATAAACAGGATGGAGTCGGTGCAGAGGATGGCTACCAAAATGGTCAGTAATTTTCATTATAAACCATATGGGAACAGATTTAAAGATCTCAATATGTATACTTGACAGGAAAGGTGGGCTAGAGGAGATATAATAGAAACGTTTAAATACCTCTGTGGCATAAATGCACACAAGGGGAGCCCTATTTCAATTGAAAGAAAGCTCCACAACAAGAAAACATAGGATGAGGGTGAAAGGGGATAGACTCGGGAGTAATATGCGGAAATATTTCTTTATGGAAAGAGTGGTAGATGCATGGAATAGTCTCCCAGTGGATGTAGTAGAGACGAGGTCAGTATCTGAATTCAAGAAAGCATGGGACAAACACAAAAGATCTTTAAAGGGAAAAAAAGGGACTATAGTAGTTGATATGTAAGGGCAAAGTGGATAGGCCATATGGTCTTTTTTTGCCATCATGTTTCAGTGTTTCTATATTTAAGAACCAAATCAAGAAGTATGATTGTTAAGAAAAGAAAATGAATTACATCATGCAGATTATTTATAATAACAAATGGTCACAGTTACATTGGAATGAATTAAAATACTTGAGAACATCAGGTGCATCTTTAAACAAATACATTACTGTGAGAAATTCCTTCAAATGCTACAGAAATACTCTTTCAACACTTCAAATATCCTCCACAATTAGACATATGCGTAAATGTCCAGCATGTTCAAAATTCCATTTGCCTGTCTAAAGGAAAATAATACTTCCAGACTGCTCACTTAGAAATCCAACTAAAGTGAGATAGCCAGGATACTTACACACAAAACTTGAAAATGTTTCAGGTACCTAACACTTAGAGTCAACTATTTTAGTTGTCCACCTTGAAAACATAGCCCTCAGATTGTCATTCAAACATTTTATCCAAGTGTTAGGTACCAGGACATTCCTTGCTGAAAAAGCTTCAATCAGCCAACATTAAGGACCCTGACATGTAGTCTCATATCAGCCATCAAAAAACAAAGCCTGAAATGGGACCATATTTCTAGCTCAACTAGCACAGATACTTTCTTTGTCCGCACACCATTTAAGTTCATATATTTCACTTAGCACAGACTCACTGTGACAAGACAAAGCTTGTGTTTAATGTAAAGACCCCAAAGGTCTTCGTTTGTGTAAGATTCCACGGTCGTTGAAATTTTGCAGTGTGTTGCTTACCAAGACAATTATGGCCGTCGTGAGCCAACATGAATCCATCATAGCAAGTGCAACGATAATTGCCCGGAATGTTGAAGCATTCATGGACACAGCCTCCATTGTACTCGTTATCGCATTCGTCAATGTCTGAAGAATAAAGCACAAGTTGGTATGATGGATGCTTTGCTTCTTTGGCATAGACAGGTCTTGACTTGATTATATAGATGGAAGCAGTTACCGGGTCACTTAAATTGCAATTGTCTTGCAAATAGACCGGGCTTTTTTATCATTACTTGTTTGATGTTATTGTAAGCTACTGAAACATTTTGATTTGCATCCAGCGTTAGGTGTCCATTTTCTGATTAAGCTTGACAAATGAGATTTCAAATGACAACATAAACCAATAGAATTTTCTCTTTATCTATTACGAAGGTCTGTTCATGGATGAAGGTGGAGGGGTTCGATTTTGTATCTTCTTTAAAAGCCCAAACAATTTAATAAAAAAGTGCACACAATGTATTACAGACTACCAGCCAAATGGAAGGATCTAGTAAAACGAGGGGACTATTTACTAATGGGCGTTAATGGCTAGCATGGATTTTGTGCACACTATAAATTTAGCTGCACTAAAAATTCAATGTTAACCGCTAAGCGCTGGTTGAGGGCAGAGACTAGCTGGGTTAGGGATGCAATACAGGCATTGACTAGGCACTGCAGTTAGCGCAGGCATCATTAGTGCACGCTCACCAACAATGTCACAAGTAGCGTGTGTTTACATATTCTGTCACCTCAATGGACAGCAGTACATATGGCAATCGGATTAGCGAAGCAGTGTTGTTGGACCTGTGCTAACTGCATTGGGACATGTCATTTAATCCCTCAATCATTAGCATGGGTCTGGCGCCACCCCATGCAAATCTTTGGGGCTGAACATGTGGTAACCTACTGCGTTTTAGTAAACATGCCCCATAGTGCATAAAAGGTTCAACATGCCCACGGGTAATTTGACTTGCACAATTTTAAAATAAAGCACCTTTGCCAAACTCTTTAAATCTCTGCGAAGTCTAGAATCATGTGCACACAGTAAACTAGTGCAAAACCCATTGCAGCACTTTGATTGAAAGTTAATTTTTAAGGCCCGGGCTCAGTGCCTTAAATTTTTTTCTGGTACATTCAATTCCTCGAAGAATCTTCTCCCCTTCCAGAAATTACTGGATATTAAATCACTGAGCAGGAGATGCACTATTCTAAAACTGGGCAAAGAAAATGATTTGCTGGCTTTTGTCCTTTTTTTAATTCTATTTTTTATTACAAAGCTGATGACCCTAGAAATTGCACATTACATTTCAGTTATTTGAAAGGATCTCTAATTTAAAGGTTCATCATTGCTGCGCATGGTACCATCTCCTCTACCGATCTGGCTTAAAGTGCTTGAAAGGCAGGGTAAAGAGGGAAACACAAAATGTTGCATATTGCACTTTCTTTTATTTGTTGGATAACATAATGTGACCTGCTGTTTTAGTCCACTTTCCCCTCCACACAATCATTGAAATGCTTTTTACAATTCACTTCTATCTTCTGGCAAGGTCACCTTTTGCTTTTATTCTTATCTGAAGAAGGGAATGTAAGCTCCTCAAAATTAATCAAGAAATGCATTAAGTTGGTCCTTTCAAATGTTCTAAGTATGAAAAGATTGAATCAAGTGAACCGTAAACTAGAAAACAAAATCATACTCCATCTAACCTAGTTCAATGTTTCCCAGTACTCAGGGCTGGCCCAACCACTAGATGAACTAGGTGATTACATAGGGTGGCAGGCGACGGTGGGCAGCATCACCCCCCCCCCCCCCCTCCCAGCGAAGCAGCAGTTCAACGCCGCCCGGCCTGCCATTCTACCCCTCTCCCTGAAATCCATCGTCTTGCCTGGAGGAGGGGGACAGCACAACAATCCCTCCGATGCATCAGGCTTTAAAGTGCCCAAGCTGGTACACTCACGGCCTGCTGCTCCTGCCCCTCCAACAGGAAGTTGCATCAGAAGGAGGAAGGAGCAGCAGGCCGTGAGCATACCAGTGCAGGCAATTTAAAGCCAAACACAGTGAAGGGATTGCCATTCTTCCCCCCCTTCCCCAGATGAGACAATGGATGTCAAGGGGCGATGTGGCGAGCTGGGTTGCTCCGCAATCCTCAGGGGGCATGGAGGGTCTGCCTAGGGTGGCAGAAACCCTTGGGATGGCCCTGCTAGAACTTTGTTGGCAGCTACACTCTTGCTCTAGGGTCCTCACCAACTGCCGGTGTCAGCTCTCCACCCACTGACTGCTGCTTCTGCAGTTCTTGGAGTTTCAGATGAAGGGCGGGTGCCAGGTCTGGCTTAACCGGCAGACCAGGTAGGTGCCTAGGATGGAAGGCTCTGGACAACAGCAAAAAGCCATTGCAGTTACAGCAACAATACATCCTGACAGCCAGACAAACTCAATGACCAATCAGCACATGCTTTTCCATTAGGAAGGGTGCGTGATTTCTAAATAGCCCGGGGGGGGGGGGAATATTCTAAGCCATTTAGGTGGTTTGTAGACTTGTGGATGCCTAAATGGTGTTCAGTCGGATATTCAGTGGCACTAACCCCGTGTGCTGCCATTAAATGTCCCGACACTAGCAGGCTAGCCTCGGGGCATCCAGGGTGCACAGCAGAGGGAGCACCTGGAGGACTGGCTAGCGTCAATATTCAGCTGTTAGCCAGTTAGCCCAAAGTGGCGAAAGTCGGGCACTTGAAAGGCTCACCTAACTTCTGCTGGTTTAGTTAACCAGCCGGCGACTGAATATTGCCACTAGCCAGTTAACTAATTCACCAACTGACTAACCCGCATAGTCAATGCTGCTAGACAGATATGGCTCCAGCATTGAATATTTGGGTTCAAAGTTCAGCGGCGACAGCTACCACTGATCATCCCCCCCACCTCCGTTTACCTGGGTAACTGGCTTTTGGAATTTGTCCTTATTAAGTATCTATGTATGCATATTATACACAGTTAAATATTTAAAATAGCATATCTGAGGATGCATTATTCTGGGATTGTTTGGGGACGGATGGTATCGGAGTGATCATTTTATTTTATTTACTTAAAACATGCTTATATCCCACGTGTCAGATTAAAACATTCAGCATAGTTTACAATAAACAAACAATATTGTTGACTTTAATTATCAAAATCTCAGAGGAGAGGAGCAACTCATTTAATTGAGGGGAGTGGAAAGGTAAAGGTTCAGCTAAGGCGCTTAAACCCCTCGCACTGGCCCTGGTGGGTGCATCATTCAGAAAAAGATGGTGGAGGCAGAAGTTACTGTATCAGGGGAAAGACTATCAAAGCAGCCTTCCACAGAACTTAGTGACTGCATTCTGAGGCCACGAAAACTATTTTTCTGAGAACCCCTGGTCTAGCGAAGTTAGGTATCAATCTTCAGCCCACTTCCCAAAGGAGCTACAATATGCTTGTAAGATCCCTGTGTGAGCGTGCGTGCATGTGTGTGTGTAAACATGTGTGCGTTTCTCTAATAACTCTTCTGTTTGCTGTCCCATCCACACTAAATTTTCATGATATGTCAAGGGATTCGAGAAAGATGGCTCTTTTTATTACACATAAAGTGTCACAGGATATTTCATAGTGAATACAATTTGAATTTTATGTAGTATCAGAGAAAAGGCCTGTGTGAGCAATATATTCTTCTCATTGCTGTTTTGACAGGGCTCCTTTGAGCAGCAACCCTATGGAAGTTGGTAACATGCATGAACATCAAACCAAAATGTTGCCATATTCTAAATGCCAGGTTTCTAGCTCATGAAGCTTGCTGCCTCTGGAATCTCTTCTAAGTGTACAGCTATTCTTGATGGAGAAATGCCTCCTCTCTGCTATGTATCAGTGGCTGCCTGTTCTTTCAAGCAAGCTAGACAGCAAGGGACTACAGATGTTGGCTACTGATGCATTCTGGAGCGAGCAAGCTGAGAACTGACCTTCACAATGCTTCCCATCCCCTTGGTATCCAGGTCTGCAGATGCACTTGTAAAACCTGAGCGTGTTCTGGCAAATTGCGTCTGGGTGGCAGTCGTCTGTACCTCTACTACATTCATCCACATCTGTGAAAATGAAAGGTCATAAAAGGAGTGAAACTATAAGCCCAGGCACTTCTCACAACTCATTTAGCCGCTAAAATAATTTATTCTCCTTGTGGCTTGAAGCCATGTTATTTATTACGACTATTCTTGTTAGCTACTAGCTGTCATTTAATAAATTACTACTATATACTATAAAAATTAAACAAGAAACAACAAGATATCCAAGAGGAAAGAGATCTAAAAGAGTCATTATCAGTCACAAAAATACATATTAGCAATGAAAAATATATTTTGTGCTATAGTTTTACTAAAACTGCATTATAAATAACAATGGGCGATTAAACATTTCCACTGACAAGCACACATTTCCAAGGTTCCCCGTGCTACTACTGCACAAGTGCACTCAAGTATTGTACCTAATGCACACTGACTGCAAAGGTTAAGGCATGTTAGGTGCAAAACCTCAGTGGTAACTGTTGGGGGCATCCCCTGCACTTTTCGGCAAAGTGTAACTAATTGCATCACATTATCTGCCATGTGGACAGTTAATGCACGATAAAAAAAACCCCACATTAACTGCAAGGTGAATTCCCTGCCCCCAACGGTCAGTTGTTTAACTGGTAATTAGCACATGCTAATAGTTAACACAGCACCATGCTCTTCTTGTGTGCTAATTCCTGCATTAACAAGTCTAATAAATACACCTCAATATGTACATTGAATGTGTACCTGTAAGTACAGACATTTTGCACTAATCTGTGGCACTGAGCTAAAATTGGAGAGGCAGCCCAGATATGCAGATATGATATTATACTAACTTCCCTAAAATTATTGTTGTTCTCCTATTCAGAGCTTGATTGCTCTCAGTTTAGGGCATATAGCCCCAGCTCTCACCTCCTTGATGCATTCAGAATGGAATCAAAGTACCATTGATGCAATTCTATAAAGAACAATGTTCACAGGAATGGAGGAGTCGCCTAAGAGTTTGCACAGAAGGCTAAGAACTAGGGCAAACAGGGTTCAAGTTCTGCTTCTTCCACTGCTGTTCCTTGTAACCTTAGGTAAGTCACTTCATCCTCCACTGCTTTGGGTACAAAATGTATAGACTACAATCCTTCAGTGTCTGAATTATAAGTGCATAGCACAGATTAGTAAAGGCAAGTAATTAAATCCAGACTAGTAGGTGTGTGTAACTGTGCTCTGTAAGTGTTCAGAGTTACTGTTCTTTAGCGCTGTCTGCATGCATTTTTTAGCTGGTTGCATCCATACGGAAAGGTCCACCTCTGTTAGCATGTGTCTGCTGAAACGTTTGCGGGTACACCTGCTGCGTATAAGCACCTGTATGCCATGCACATAGATGTGTCTGACAGCTTATATGGTATCTACACTCTAGCACATGTATTGCTGAACTGCACAGACTTGACTTTGATAAGACTTCACTGCTGCAGTGCTACAAGCCACGCTGAGCTGCAGATTTCGCAGGTACAGCCAACGGAGCTATTTACCTTTCGGAGTGTGTTCAACGCATCCACAAAGAAAGCCTTTAGTCAGAAAGGGCCGGGATGCTGCAATCTCGGACAACATCCAAACAAAGCTGGATTTATTCTTAGCTTTGCTCTGTTCATTTCTGAAGGGCCAGGGGTTGAAGCGAGAACTAAATAAACTGAACGCGAACGTCGGCACACTGAAACTTGGCAAGGAAAGTGTTGAAGGGGGGGAGAGAGCGATGCAATATTTGTTTTCGCCTCCTTTTGGCATGCAGAACTATGTGTTATGTGAGCCTTTCAACTTTTAGTAGATATTTGGATAACAGGAAAGGAAGGCACTGACAGTTCTTCTTCTAACAGCATTCCTTTCTTTAAGCGATTTGCAGCATCTGCACCTTACGAAAGTAAATGAATGGAAAGAAGAGAGCGCAGCGCGTCTACACTTTGTGCACCAGCCAGCCAGAGAGCGCAGACAGCAGCCGCTCGCACTGTAATGAAGCCTAACTGCGGAGGATCGCGCGCAGCTGTGCAGGACTGCCCCCGAGAGATGCTACCTGCCTCTGCCCGCTGAGGACCGCGCGTGAAGAAGGAGCCGGAGCACTTACCGGTGGCGGCCGGCGGCAGGAAGCTTCCCCGGACTCGCGGAGCAGCGCACAGCAGCGGTAGGACGAGCCAGGCAGCGGGCGGGAGCGCGGCGGTGCGCGAGGCGCCCATGCTGCAGCAGAGCCGGCGCGAGGCAGCCGCGAGCTGGCCCCGGGCGCCTGGCTCCTCCTCCCTCCTCCCCTCCTCCTCGCCCCTCCCCGGCCTCGCGCCCCTGCTCGCGCTGAGCCCCGCGCGCGCGGCTTCGCACGCTCCTCCTGTCCGCGAGCGAGAAACTTGCAGCGAAAGCGCTGCTGCTGCTGCTGCTGCTGCTGCTGCACTAAGGGGCTTGTTTACAAAGCCGCGGTAGCGGTTTGCGATCGTAATCGGAGCCGCGGCCCCATTGATTTCAATGGGGCCGCGGTTGCGATCGCGATCGCGAACCACTACCGCGGCTTTGTAAACAAGCCCCTAAGTGCCCTTAAAGCATGGAGGGACCTGCTGCCGCATCACCTCTTTCCTCGGGACCGGGGCCCTCAGTGTGGCAGCTCCATGGTCGCCCCTCGTCTAGCTTCCAGGTGTGAAGCTGTCCCCAGGCCCCGAGGGTGCTCCTCTTCAGCCTTCTCCTCCCTTCTTAGCCTTGAGTCAGTACCGCTGAGGCCGCAGATGCTACTGAATATCACCTGTACGGTGCTGGAGTTTGGGTTGTGGAGATCAATGTTAGAAGAAGGCCTTGGTGGGCAGGACTGTGCCAGGCTAGAAGTGCCCCCCCCCCACCTCACCCATCCACTGCACTAACTCGCTCTTTTTGAGGTTTCTGGACGCCCCGTGCTGATGTCGGTGCCCCCCCCCCCCACCTCACCCATCCACTGCACTAACTCGCTCTTTTTGAGGTTTCTGGAAGCCCAGTGATGATGTCGGTGCCCCCCCCCCCCACCTCACCCATCATCTGCACTAACTCGCTATTTTTGCGGTTTGGGGAAGCCCAGTGCTGTTGTGGGGGCCCCCCCCCCCCCCACCTCACCCATCCACTGCACTAACTCGCTCTTTTTGAGGTTTCTGGAAGCCCAGTGATGATGTCGGTGCCCCCTTGCGTGCTGGTGCCCTCTGCGGCCGCACCGCTGGCACAGCCCTGGGGACGGATATCAAACTTCTGCACTTCTCAGAGTTAGGGAGGAGAAGACACTAAGATGGCTCTTATAATAAATACATGTGGCTAGTGTGCATCTTATAATAAATACATGTGGCTAGTGTGCATCTCTACTCTGCTGGGAGCAAACACGGTGACAGAATTCAAAACGGCCTGGGACAGACACAGTGGATCCCTTTACAGCAACAGGATAAAAGCAAAATAAACTGAACCATCTAATTTCTCAACAAATAGGGGTGTCCTGCATGGAGTGGTGGGTTCACCCCTAAACAGGGACATGGGGAGGGGTGGCCTGCATGGAGTGGTGGGTTCACCCCTAAACAGGGACATGGGGAGGGGTGGCCTGCACGGAGCAGCAGGTGCACCTACTCTTGCCATGGTGCTGGGCAGACTAGATGGACCATGCTGGGCTTTATCTGCCGTCATTTACCATGTTACTATGTTACTCCTTATAACTTTGGATCTGGCGAGTCAGTGTTGACTCCTGATGACCTTGTGGACAGATGTCCATGTTGTAACTACCCCTGCCCAAGGTAATGGTAGTAGATTGCCAACCCTCTTTTTCTCACAGTGGGCCAACCGCATCTGGTATTCCAAGTACTAACCAGGCCTGGCCTGGCATCTTCCAAGATCAGATGCAATTAGGGGGCACTCAGAGTAACTTTGCATGTAGATCCACTGTATATGGCTGTAAGTTCCTGGAGAGACATTTGACTTTCCCAGTTTGCAAAGCTGGAGAACAGGAGTGGGGAAACAAAGCTGGCCTCTATCAAAATGAAGTGCATGGGGTGGGGGGGCATTGAACAGAATAACTATAATTTCACACCTTCTATTTGTTTTGTCTAAAACCATTACAGATTATTAGTTTCAGCCCACATGTGTTTCATACATTTCACACAGCGCCTGTTATTATTGATAAACAACCTGCATGCTTATTATGTTTCCTGAGACATTTCTTTCCTTTTTATGTTGTTATATACAGACACTTGACAGAGTTGGGATACTGCAGCTAAGATACTGAAGCCTAATGGATTAGCACTAAAAAAGCATTAAAGCATGTTAAACATTAGTTAATGCAGTCACCAAACAGTAAATTGATGTTATTGTGTTCATGTTAACAGTATTATGCCTTTGTGAACATCAACACAGGCTAATGCATAACAAATTTAAATGAGCTAATAAAATGCTAAATATATATAATATATTATATATATATATTTGGCTCACTTAAACACAGCACACACCAGGACCTACTTACTAAGCTGTGTTAGCTGTTAACACCACACTTGAGGTATGCTATCAGTTAATGCGGAAACTTACAGTTAAAATGTGTTATCTACCACATTAAAAGCTAATGCAGAAAGGGTAGAGAATGGAGAGGGACTGTGCCTTATAGTTAATGTGGAGGTAATTACCGTGCATTAACAACACAAAGATAGTGCAGCACATTGTACACAATGTTAATTAATAGGTGTAGTTAGCTGCCTTGTATTATCTACTATGCAGTTTACACAAAATAATGGCATTTCCTTGTTGTTAACTGAATGGGATTACCCCCAGTTAGTGCATTTTCATAAACAGGGCCCTTTGTGTTATAATTGGTGTTTATATGGATGCATTCATTAATGCAATATGATCTTTTTAATGCATGATTCCCTGAAGTCTTTAAGCCCTTTAGTCGTTTCTGTATTAGCATTCTGCTAATACATTTGTTGAAATCGCAGTCACACATGATTTTTATGCCCTTTGATAAACAGACACTTAAATCTTATCAGAAAAAGGGAAGGGATTTTGTTCTTACCTGTTTTCAGTGGTAACTCAGGTTCAGGTACAGCAGGCATTTTCCTGTCCCCAGAGGGCCTCACAATCTAAGTTTGTACCTGAGGTAATGGAGGGTTAAGTGACTTGCCCAAGATCACAAGGAGTGTCAGTGGGATTTGAAGGTTGGCTTCCCTGTTGCTCTAACCGTTAGGCTACTCCTCCCCTGTAAGTAACTGTGAATAAGATCAAAGGGAAACTAAATATGAATAAACAGTAGTTTGAAAATTGTAGCTGGCATTGTTGCTTTAACAGGAAAGTTATTATCAGAGTAGAGGAGTAGCTTAGTGGTTAGGACAGCAGCCTGGGAACAGAACCAGGTTTCATATTCCACTGGTATTCCTTGTAGCCTTGGGCAAGTCATTTACCCCTCTGCTGCCTTCAGTACCATCACTTGTAAGCCTTCTGCGGACAGGGAAGTGCCTACTGTACCTTAATGTAACTCACCTTGATCTACTGTACTACTGGACAGGCATGAGTTAAATACTAATAAATTATGGGCCCGATATTCTAAAGGCATTTACATGGTTTACCTGTAACGAGATATTTAATATCCCCAACGATGTCCCTTACACGGCTCAATGCTAACTGCTTAGCACCGGGGCGTGTTGTGGGCGGAGCAGAGGCGGCGACAGTCGCTAACCAGGTAGCGGCAATATTGCACCAGTACTCGATTAGCGATCTGCAGGTAAAACTAGGCAAAGCAAAAGCTGGCCTAGTTTTACCCATGGGAGCTTAGCAGGCAGTGGTGAATTATTGCTGCTGCCCGTTTAGCTTCTGCAGCTCTGCGACATATGCAGCAGCCCTTGATATTCAATGCCAGAGTTGCATTTGAATATCCGGGTTAGAGGTCGGCCGGGACGGCTATGCACCATAGCGGCGCATAGCCAGCTCAATTCAATATCGCGCCCTACAGTATATCACTAGGCAGTCAGGAGTTTGACCCTCCAGGCTGCTGTACCTAGTGTACATTGCATGTTTCTGGGAGAGTGGACATATTTTTGTTATCTCATAGTTACTGTGTTAGGTGGGTAACAGACTCGTATGAAAATTGGAATGAAGAAAAATAATTCATTCCTCATGATCAGCACTAGCAAAAAAAAATAAAAAGTCTTTTAGGTACTTCATTTGACAGTGATAAAAATAAGAGCCTTCTTTTTCATAGCTTACATTTCATGCCTGAGGCGATATTTTCTTTTAAAAACATGTAAAGCTTTTTCTCCATAGCAATTCCCACCAGTAAGACATTTAAGCGGTGTAGAAATGGTGCTGCTGTGCAGATTCTTCTCAGAACAGGTCCTGTAAAGCATGATTACAACTGAAGAGATTTTAAGAGAAAAAGGATCATGGCTATAGAAAAACAAAGTTTGAAATGAAAGAAATAAAATACCAAAGAGATCAATATGCTCAGAAGAGGATGCCCCAGAGCCAAGCCAAAAATCTGAAGTACTGCTCTTTTAAATCAACTCTGAATGTATAATTATGGTTAGACTTGATGGAAAATGAATAGAAATTTGAAAAAAAAAATCCAATACATATTTCAACATGGAGCAGAAACCAGAAAGAGTAATGTTTATTTTAACTGCAGGTTGGAGGAGGAGCTTATGGAGTCGCAGCTTACCGCCGGGAGGCTTGTGCTTCAGGAGAAAGAAGGGGACCCAGGCAACTGAAGCCCTGCTGAGGACAGGGCAGGGTTGTTTTCCATCTCTCATGAGAGACCGAGGGTTGAGGAGCACTCGTTCTGCTTCTGGGTAAAAGGGACAGAGACAGGCATGCATTGTGCAATCAGCTCAGTGAGCTTCTTGTTTAGCTCAGCACGCTTAACAGTTTGCATTGGCCTCATGAAGGGAGCGCTGCAGATCTCATCAGAAATGTATTATGGACAAATCTGTAAAATGCTTTTCATCTGCATATGTTTGTTTATTTATTTTAAGCTAGAATTCATGTGTATTGTGTTGAACTCTGAGCTCCAAGCAGGCCCAGATTTCTAATAACATAAGCAAGGGTCCTGTCATCCCTCTGGCCACCCCACTTAACTCACTTCCTCTTTCATCTCTCCCTAATACCCCCAAATAAGGAAAAGCCATATCAAATTTGGAATTATCAAAGGCCATAGTTTATTGGTTAATTGAACCCAAGTCTTGGCAATGATCAGTACCATTCACAACAATGATCCCCAAGGCCAACCCCAGAGTTGGTCCAAGGTGTTGGTGCCCTAAGCTTTGTGTTCCCCCTGGCTGTCAGAATCTATTGTTTAGCTTTGAATGTCTTGCTTTTAGTCCCTCCTACAGATGCTACCACCCTAGGCAACTGTCTAGTTTGTCTAATAGTTGGCCCAGGCCTAATGATCTCTCAGCTCCTCCCCTAGCACCTGGACAAACCTTTGCTATAGGCCCAGCAAAGGCTACCTTCAACCATCATGGTTTCAGAAGCCTGATGGTTGCCCACCAACCACAATTTTGCCATCCCCTACCATGCATGCTAAAGCCCTCCTAGCATGCGAGTTTGCGCCAAAGTGAAGTCTTACCTCCCGCACCCCTTCCCCCCAGCATGCCCTTCACCCCAGGTAATTCCTCACATCATATACATGCTTCATAACAACTTTACACAAACTCCCAGGCTTGGGGTTGGGCCACTGTGACATGCACAATATTTACAGAAGAAAGGGTTGGGAGGGTGGGAAGCTCACAGGCCCCACAGCTCCTACTGTGCGTGTCCTTGTGTCTCCTGCTCTCCCCCTGCACATTTTCCGATCTGTCCCTCCTGCTTTGTCTCTTTCAAACATGACCAATCTTCTTTTGGTCTCCTCCCTAACCTCCCTCCACACTTCATGCTACAACATCAGGAGGGGCTGACAGCCCTATGCCATGTTATGGCCAGCCTTGGTGGACACATCTGCTTCCCTCCCTCCCCCTGCCTCTTTAATTCGGGAAGTAGGTGCCTGCCTGAGCGTGCTGTAATGAAAGGAGCACCTCCTCGGTCCCTGCATCTTTCGGCTAACCTGAGCAGCAGCATCTTACTGAAGGCAGCCCCTTCAGAGTGCCAGAACGTGCAGTCAGCAGCATTCTGAGCAATCTGTCCCAGCATCTTTAAGGGGAGAGGTGCAATGGGCTGCTTGGGGGAAAGGGTCATAGGAGTGGAAGGTCTTCAGAAAGGAAGCGGCTCACTCCCATTTTCCCCTAAGTGCCCACTTCTGCATTCAACCCTGGTTCTGAGCTGTTTTTGCGATCGTTGCAGCTCTGTTGTAGATGGCACAACATAAACAAATATATTTTTGTGGTCTCAAAGGTTTATGTGCACACCATCATCTTTGAATAATCCTTATGCATCCCATCGAAAGTAGATAAAGGGTGGGTGACACTGCTGTGCTCTTTGCATGCACTAAGTGCTGCAATCTACCATGTTCCCAAAAACCTTTACTCTGGAAGGGACACTTTAACATTCTCATTAACATATCTGTTTCCCATTACATTTTGATAAAATGGGCATCATGATCCTTATTCAGAAAAGACTTTTAGCCCTATTCTGTGCCTGAGGAAAACTGGTGTTTTAAACGTGTTTTCTAATATTGCATTTTAGAAAAAAGATCAAGCTTGAGAGATGCATGAAAGTGTGAAGCCAGACCTCTGTGAAATACACTCTTTCATATAAGATGACTGAAGTATATTATTTTGCCAAAGAACCTTTTGTTAAATAAAGTCTTGCACCTGGAACTAATGGAGCCTACTTTCCGAGATGCACAGACATCCGCAGTCTGCACATGTCCTCTCCTCTCCCCAATATTTCCCTTTTACTAAAGTGTGCTATCACTTAGCGTGGATTTCAGTGTGCCGTGCAGTTAGCGTGGATTTCAGTGTGCTGTGCAGTTAGTGTGGATTTCAGTGTGCCGTGCAGTTAGCGTGGATTTCAGTGTGCCGTGCAGTTAGCGTGGATTTCAGTGTGCCGTGCAGTTAGCGTGGATTTCAGTGTGCCGTGCAGTTAGCGTGGATTTCAGTGTGCTGTGCAGTTAGCGTGGATTTCAGTGTGCCGTGCAGTTAGCGTGGATTTCAGTGTGCTAACTGCGTGCTATAGCCTACGGTAACTGTTAGCACGCAGCCATCACAGCTATCACTTTTAACACAGGTCAATTTCCATGCAGTGTATTGTGCAGTGTAGGGTGAAATGGGTGCATAAGGGGAGGAGAGTGGGCAAAGTGAGCAAAACGCCATCAGTGCAAAGATGTACATCGTACACTAATGGTGCATCTTTCAATTAGCATGGGTATAATGACTTCTCCCCCAATAGAAGAATCTAACTGCCCCTGTTATATTGAAGACCAAAATAAACCAGGACAGAGAGTGGACATTGTATGGGACAGGTGTAGCCACATGTAGGGAGCATAAGAACATAAGATATGCCATACTGGGTCAGACCAAGGTCCATCAAGCCCAGTATTCTGTTTCCAACAGTGGCCAATCTAGGTCATATGTACCTAGCAGTTTCCCCAAGGGACACAGGTTCCACAATGCTTGTATTGGTTCAAGCATTGATATCCTGGGTCCCTTAAGCAGCTGTGAGAAATGCCAGTACCCAGATATGTAGGAAATAGATGCCATAGTCAGAAAGTCATTGTCGTTAGAGGAGCATAGGTTTGTTGCTCAACAGTATAATGCATTCTTTGGGGAATTGCAGAGTTAGTTTAGGAAGTTGTGAAGTTGGTAAAGGTCCATACTTTGCATTTTAAGAAGTGTTTTTAGGAATGACCAATGCTAGAATAACTGAGGCAGTTTTAGATTGCCGAGTAATGTGTGATGCAAGGTATTGTCATGACAAAAACATGTTAATGACAAACATTAATATTTACTTATTCTTGTAATATAATAGAGTGCAGTGAGATTACTGTGCAGCGTTCTGGTCATGAAACAGACTAGTATATATGGTCTAGTTTGCATCAGCACAACACTGTCAGTGAAAGCAGCTTAGGAGATGTATGTTTTAACTGAGGAGGCGTGGCCGCCAGAGGCATCCTCAGATATATTGCGGAAATGGGCACTATCAGAAACATGCAACTTTAAAGAATACAGTGAGCATTTCCCCGTGTCAGCAATATTGGCCAGGGCCGGGTTTCTACCCTTCACTCTATGGCCTGTACCTGGGTCTCATGCCGGATACATGCATGGGCCGGCTGAACATACTGGATGTGCTGCACCAGACACGTCTACAAGCTGATCCCAGAAACACGGGCGTGTCTATACCTGTGGGTTCGGAATTTGCATGGAATCGCGCCCATGCCCGATTTAAACATGTTGGCCGGAGATAACCCACCTATATGGAATTTACCTCAAAGTGACTTGCTGAAGGTCACAAGGCATGTCAAAGAGAGAAGTGGAAACCCAGGTTTCCTTGGTTTGTAGCCCATTTGCTTTTAAACTGATTTACTTTTAACCTTTAAAAATAGAACTACAGAAACTGAAAAACTGAATAGCATAACTATTTAATATAGAGAATATGGTAACATAGATGATGAAGATAGATAAGATCAAAAGCTCATATGGTCTTCCCAGTTCTTCTGCTCTACACTGCTAAGGATACAAGCCAGCTGCTGCCTTATCCCATTCAGTTTGTGTTGTCTCTTTTTAGTATCCAGCAGCTGCTCCCTTTCCTCATATCCTATTATTAAGCTTTGCAAAAAATATTATCTTTGCATGTTTTAATGTTCTATGGGAATACATCCCTAAGGTTTCCAGTTCTTTTCATTGGTGTCATTGTTTTAACTGTCCAATGTTCTTAAGCGTGCTAAAAACAGACCTGCCACAGAGCCTTGTTGGAACAAGACAATATTCCTTATCGTTCCTCCAGTTTAGTCCTCCACCTCTGGATTGTGCACCTCCTCCTGCAGCTTGGAGACTGGGCATGTCAAAGTCGTGACATCACTGGATATAGCCTGCTGGTATCTCCCATGAGCCCCCAGTGTGTCCAGTCTCCATGCAGCAGGAGGACGTAGTGAGCCTAGTTACTGGGCTCACTAGAGGAACAATTAAGGAGCATTCTTGGTGCTTTCAGTGTAGTTAGTCTTAAGGAGTTTGTTTTTATTTCACTCGCTTGCCTATTTATTTTGTTTCTTTTGCGTGGGGAAAAATAAAAAAGTGGTTGAGGGAGAAGCAGCTGGTGCTTCTCTTTCATTTCCAGACTCGGCCCGAGTGTAGAGCTGCTCTCCCCTCCTGGACAGGACGGGGGGGGGGAGAGTTGTGCAGCAGCAACATAGACTGCTCTGAGTGCCCTGGTACTGTGGGCAGACCTCGAGGCAGTAAACCAGAGGCGGGAAAGCCCTCTCTGCGTCGGCTTAGTGCACTTAGCTGAAGGCAGCGACGCAGATAGCAGGGCCAGCGATTGGAGGTGATCGGGTCAGTTATTTGATCTCGCGGGGCGCCATTGCATCAGGAGGCTTCGGTGCAAGTGCACAGTGCAGCGAGGGAAGCAGTCCTAGCCGGGCTGTTAGTGAGGCATACTTCCCGCGCTTATCAGGCCGCGTGGGAAAGCGGTGCATTTTTGCAGTATACATTGGAGAACAGTGAGTACCTTGTAGATGTCTGTCACTCAATTTCTTGAAGTTCAGTTCTGTTCATTTCGGTATTCATTGAGAGATAATTGACTGGTGAAGGTCTTATTAGTTTTACAAAAAAAAAAAAAACAGCGAGACAAGCAGAATGGTTCGGTCAGCCTCAGAGCGCTTCACCGGGACGCGTCTGCCGTCGAGAATGAGCCCAGGCAATTTTAGAGGTGCAACATGTGGGCTTTCTATCTGCGCTGTTACTTACAGTGCGGAGGGGGCTTCTGGGCCGTAAGGGTGTCCTTCAGCCATGTAGCACGAGGCTCGGACTGGCCGGAAGAAGTTCTGCTCTTCTGAACAGCTCTCCTCTGTTCAGTTGGGAGGGGAGTGCAGCCCAAATCGGCTGCGAAGGTCGTTGGGGGGAAACAGCCCGCGACCTTGATAGGCCGGAGGCCGTTGATCAACTCAGCTGAGCCGGTTGGGGCTTGTACATGATGTGGATAAGGGTTAGGCCAGGGGCCGTGCTCGCACCGTGGGGGGCTGCAATCAGGCACTGCAATTGTGGGGAGCGAGACTTTCCCGCGCGCTTAGGTGACACAGGGAGGCCGCGTCCAGTGGCAGCTCCCTAATGGGTTTTTCGGGTCCTTAAGGCAGGATTTCATTTCATTTCTCTGGTTATGGTTAATGCACAGCGTTAGGGGCTGGTTTCGAAGGCTTGGGTCCCACGGACTTCGGTGAGATTTCAAAAAAAAAAAGAAACTCTCTTTAGTGAGATATAGCCTTGTTCATTTTTAGCTAACACTGTTGATTTATTCAGTGGCCTTTGGCGTCCTGAACCCCAAGGTCGGGACACTGTTTGCTTCCAGGGGTTCTACTCTCTTTTTCGCTCTTCAGCTCCCTGGCAGACGCAGCAGGCTGGCAGGGGGTGCACAACGCATCCTGCAACGCTGAATTCCTGAGTGCAGCGGGGGCTGGTAGCTTCTTGCAAAGCTATAGGAGCAGTTCGGGTCATTTTAGCTGATCTGCTTTGATTTCATTGGAGTTGGTGGAAACTTGGTTTTTGGAGTCCTATACTTTAAAAAAAAAAAAAGAGACATAGCTATGTTGCTTTACAAGAATCTCCTTCTGCTATCCATAGAAGGTCCTATAAAGCGTTAAAGTCAGTTTATATGGCAGGGTAATATTTTGGCTTAGCTGCTGTGATATAGCACTATGATCCGCTGTAAACATTATATTCAAATCAAAAGGAATTATGGTGATAACTCTCTTGGACAGTTGTAACAGATGCTTGGGTGAGCACCATGGCCAGTCCACAGATGTGGAATGCTCTGCCATAAGCATTATGTCATGAGAGGGGTTTTGTAGTTGTGTGGTTTCTTAATGGAAAATATTCCCGTTTAGTTTGGCTTTGCCCGAATTATAAGATTTTACGGTAGATTTGTAATGTCTTAATTTTGGCTATATGTGGTTTAATTTTACATATGGAAAAGGCGGCAGCTCAGCGGAGAGACGTTGCACAATAGAACTCTGGCCTTTGAAGCTATCTATGCTCCCATTCCATTTATCAGAGGTTCTCCAGTACGGAGAGTCTCTGCTAGCCTCAGCGAATGCCTTAATGGGGGGCCAGAAGCACGCAGCCCGGCTAGTTCTCTAGCAGCAATGGCAGCGACTCAGACTCTAGTAGGCATACTTCATATGCTGGGCTTACAAGATGGCTTCCGCGCTGATCGGCATCAGCCAAGATGGCTGCCGGTTTAGACTGTGAATGTGGAGTCAGCCTGGATGAGGGACCTTGCGTTCTCTGGAAAATGCCCTGCATACACTGAATCATTTCAATTTGATCAGCTACTGGCAGGGCACAAGGCACTCTCGCATGCTTTTTTGCTTCAGTGGTCTAAAAGTGGAGTCTTTACCAGGTGGTATAATGGGAACTTGCCTGCAGTTTCTTGGCCTCTTCATTGCTGACTGAGTTGCCACTGCGGAATGAGAAAGCTTGATTTTCCTAACACCAGGTGCTAGTGGAACTTAAAATATAAATTCCATCTTTGTGCAGTCAGACGGAATGGGGCATTACTCAAGTAGGAAGGCCGTGAATTAGTATGCCTGTGATTTGGAGTTCTTTCTACTTCATATTGTTGAACACAGAAAGAGCTTCTCCTAACATATGCTGAAGAAATTTTTGGTTAAGAGATGTCTTTGTGAAAAAAAAAAAGTTTCATTTTGCTCAAGAGAAGATGGACTAGGGGGAAAATTCCAACAGAGTACTCTACGATCTCGAAGGAGACTTCAGGCTAAAATCATGCGGGTTTTCTGGAAAGAGGAACTGACGGCTCTTATCACGGAATCCCTTCAGACGCGCAGTCTCGTTACCGCACAGCCGTCGGAAGACGAAGTGGGGGAAGTCCCTGTACTGCAAGCGGTGAGACAGACGCAGGTAGTGTTTCCTGGGCACCGGATGGTGAATCTGGGGATCCAGGAGGAGTGCGATCTGCCGGAGACAGGCCTGAGAGGCGTTAGGACCAGGGACAGACTATGTCCTTAGCCGGACAAGGACGAGGAGAGGTTCCGCTAGCCGCATTTGGATGCGGCAGTGTCAGCGGTCACAAAGGAGACCACCCTTCCAGGTGGAAGGTAGCGTGGCTTGGGAAGATGGAAGTATTCAGCTGTCCTGAATTCACCTGTTCTTGATTGACATTTTGAGGCTAAGCAGGGGCAGGCCTGGGTACTACGTGGGTGGGTGCACACCTTGCACTGCCAGGGGGTGTGGACTCACTGTATGGAAGAGAGCCCTAGCAATCTTCTTTAGCGCAAGATAGGAAAGTAGATGGTTTACTGAAGCGATCGTTGGGGGCAATGCTCTGTCCTTACAAGCTCCCATTTGTGGAGCCTGGGGGGGCGAGAGCATGCTTCAGGTGGTCGCAGTGTTTACGGCAGTCTACTCGCCTGGAACAGGAAAGGATCAGGGAGTTGAATCGACTAGAGCCTGATTTTCTTTATGTGGCAAATGTGCATTATGGTTTAATTTCAGCGCTAGCTAATATTATTGGCTTACTTGGGGTTCACCCGGAGGTCTCTCTGGTGGAGGAATGGGGCGGCCGATGGTTCATCCAAGTCAAGGCTCAGTAAGCCTCCAGTTAAACGTTTTTGTCTTGTCCTTTCCCCATGGGCTCTCATAGGGCAAGTAGTTAGCGTATCAAGGCTTTTGGGGAAAGGTACTCTTGGTAGCGCCCGGTTGGACGAGATGGCCGTACTAGGCTGATCTCATTCGCCTACTCAATGGGCATTTCCTAGAATTTGCCAGTAGTGGACGTTCTGCTGTGGCTATGTCCGCGACGAATGTCTCAGGTGGATCGGTGCCCACCTACGGTTTGCCCTTTGAATGGGCGGGGCTAAAGAAGGTTTATTCTGCGGCGGTCTTCGCCACCTTGTTGAGAGCAAGGAGGCAGGCTACGTCTGGTACATAGGTCCGTGCTTAGCGCCTTTTTGAAGGCTGCTGTTCACGGCGGCAAGTCCGGGCAACAGAGGTGTCTGTATCCTTGGTCTGAGTTCTCTGCAGGACAGTATCAGAAGGAACTAGCATCCAGTTCCTTAGAGAGTCCAGCTGGCGACTGTTTCCAGCTGTAGAGGTTCTGTGCAGGGAATTGCGCTAGGTGCTCGGATCGACGTGTAGCGTTTCCTTAAGTTGGGACCCGACTGCGCTCCTCAAGGAGAGTTCGGGAGCCGCCGAGGGATCCCGATTGGGCCTTAGAGGCGTTAACTAAAGAGCCCTTTGATTCTTTATTCCAGGCGTCGGTAAAGGATTTGCTGTTATAAACAGTGTCTTTGATAGCTCTTTGTTCGGCGCGACAAGTTTCGGAGTTTCAGGCGTTGTCATGTAATGAGCTGTTTTCACCCTTTCTGGAGAGAGGGTGGTGTTTGCGACCAGTCCCATCATCCTTCCAAAAGGTGGTATCTGATTTTTCTCCTGAACCTATTGGTTTCTCTTCCAGTTCTCGGTTTTTCTGGAAGGGGAGGTTTTTATTCGTAGCTTACACCGATAGGAAACATAAAATGCGGGGTGCGGCATTCATTTCTTTGTTTTTGTGTGTTGGTTGGAGGTCCCCGCGAAGGGGAAGCAGCGGCAAAGGTTGCCATTTTGCACTGGGTTAAGGCGGTGGTTGCCTCAGCATTCTGGTGGCGAGGTTGTACGATTCCGGGGGGCTTACTGACTCTTGCTACGAGGGCACAAGCAGCTTCATGGGTGGATCACTGTGTCATTCCACCAGGGGGGATTGGTAGAGCAGCTTCCAGGTCGTCTCTTCATTCCCTCAGTAACCACTACTGCCTAAATGTTCTGGCAGTAAAGGATGCCTGTTCCGGGTCCACAGTGTGGTGAGTTGGCTGGATAGGTCCCTCCCAATGATTACTGCTCTGTTACATCCCAGAGGTGGAGGACTAAACTGGAGGAACGATAAGGAAATAGAAATTACACTTACCTGGTAATTGTCGTTCCTTGAGTGACGACAGTTTAGTCCTCATTCCCGCCCAGGGGTGTGATTTCTTCAGAGTTTATTTTCAGGCGGAGTGGAGCATCAATCTCGAGAAGTAGAGAGATCCTTTCAGATTCTAGATCGCAGTGAGTATCCCTCTCTGTTCTGTTTCTTCCTTCTCTCTTATTTAAACGAGGGGATGGTACAGGAAACGTGTTTGCATAGGGGGGACATGAACGTAAATTAGAAAAACAAAAAAGAAAATATAAGACTGATTAAGGTTAAAAAGATTCCTCAGGTTGAGGAATGGAGAGTTATTTAAAGTTATGGTATAGTTACTTATTTGTTGTTCCTTTGAGTTTGCTTTGTCAATAGTACACTGGGGCTGATGGGAGATACCAGCAGGCTATATCCAGTGATGTCATGACTTTGACATGCCCAGTCTCCAAGCTGCAGGAGGAGGTGCACAATCCAGAGGTGGAGGACTAAACTGTCATCACTCAAGGAATGACAATTACCAGGTAAGTGTAATTTCTATTTATACATTGTGGTGCCCAAAAAATACAACAATGATATCTGCTTCAAAATGCATCAGGGAAGGTGTGGCAAGATAGCAGACTCAGGCAAACATGATGGAGCTGTTTCACCCTGAAGGGTATGGACAAGAGAAAGGCGAAGACTCTAGCTGCCCCAGTCAAGTTTCAAGGCCCAGGTGCTGGAGCAATATCTATGCCACTTCAGTATTCCATTATCTCCTTTGTTATTTGGGAGATCGCCTTACCAGTAACCCCCAGAGGTGCCTCGTTGGTGTTGGGGTGGCAGTTGGAGATGTATTCAGACTCGTTGGAGGCTATTTTGCTTTCCTCCAGGGGGAGTTGCTAGTGAAGATTCCAGAAGCTAGTGCACCGCTGATGACATCTCTGCTCCAATAATGCCATTCCTGGGGCTGCGAACCTGGAAGCTAGGGTTGCCGCGACAAGGGAGGTATTGAGTGAGGTGCAGAGAAAGTGACTTTGGCTATAGAACAAAATTGCCAGAGGGAGTCAAATGGGTGTGCTGTCAACCATGGCTACGTCTGTGAGTGCTTTACCTGTTATTTCTTTACTTCCCACTTTTTCTGGAAACCTTAGAGGATACCATCCAATGTTTACAGAGTTCATTGAATCTCATTGCACAATCTTTGTCTCAACATACCACTCAGTTTACTGCCAAAATTTCACAATGTCGACTAGAAATAAACTCCTTACAACTTAAGTGTCAGGAAACTAGGGTTAAATTTTCCTAAGCCAAGAACGGTTTCCCCTTATGACTTGTTCAAGAAAGATTTAATGGAGATTATGCAGAATCCTCTATTCCACCAACAGTGAAAGTTTATTATATTCCTCAAGGGAAAATTTCCTCAGAAGGTGTACAACAGGGGACTGGTTTCAATGTGCTTAATGTTATAGAGATTCTTGAACAGTCAGTAGAGGAAGTGCCACAACTATCTACCTTGATAGTTCAACTAGCATTGGATTCTGACTGGGAATGGCTGTTAAAAACGTTCTTCAAAATTAGGGATGTTTTGGTTTTGACTTGTAAGATCAGAATGTTTCCTGATGTGGCCAGGACAACCCAGAAACCCTATTTCTGAAGCCCCAGATTTTGAATTTGGGGACTACTTTTCATTTGCGTTATCCTTGTAAATGTTTAGTGGTGTATCAGGGCAAGAGGTTTATTTTCTATGAACCTTTGCACTTATCTGCATTAATTTCTGCTAAAACGGTTATAGTACCACTCTCCCCCCCCCCCCCCCCCCCAATATATTGGCCTGGTGCATAATCATAGTAGAAGGGTTAGGTAGGGTTTGCCTGATTTTGCTTAATTTCTCTTTATTTAATATTACCTTGGCCTTTGGCTGCGATTGTGTTACACGCTCCCTATAACTTGAGGACTAATAGGCCTATTGATCTTCTTGGCTTTTTGTAATATTTTCTGTTTATTGTTAAGGCTTTTTTTTTCAGTTAAGCAATTTGTCTTGCTGATATGTATCTGTTAAATCTATTTGAAATCCTTATCTAGGGACATCCCTGACGCTAATAGAAAATGTAATTGGAAAATAGTTGCGGGTTTAGTAGGTGAAATCAATTTTATTTGGTCTTCCTTTGACCTTTTTGTGCAGTTCATTCAAGCAGGTCTCATCTCTTCCTCATCTTTGTTTTATCCTGGAAGAAATACCATGCTATTTATAGATGTAAGGGTGTTTTATACACATTTGTAAATCTTCACATTGCAAAACTTTCCCCCTCTCTTTGTCTTCTTAATGGTAGCCATAAATTACCATCTTTTCTGGTTGGGATATCAGGCTTCATTGCTTTTGAAACAATCAAAGTTACTTTCTTTTAAAATCCAACGGGAAACAACCTTTTGTATGTCCTGGGTCCTTCAAGCTGCAGCCTAACCATCCTATAAATACATAAAACTGCCCAGTAAACCCTAAAGACATCAACTAACTCCAGGAGAAGTTCAGTTAAATACAAAACAAAGCTATGCTCTGCGATATACTGGCACTCAAGGCGAGTACGTACCACAGCTAAAGATACAGCAGTATTTATATTTTGGCAAGGGCAGGTTGTTCTTCATTAAATGAGTTGAATTAAATCTTTTCTTTGCCTCCCTAGGGTTTTCTTCAGTTTACACTTCTAGATCTCAAAGGTCTGAGATTCAGTTTTTCCAGACTAAAATTGGCACCCAGATTTCCAAGCTAATGTTGTTCTTTAAGCTTCGACACAAATGTGGCATGCACACACTAACAGCTTCATGCTAGCTTTACTGGAGTAGAAGCCAGCTTTAGATTTTCATCAGTTTTCTTACTTCCATGCTAATTCCTTTTTTTTTTTATTTTAGTTCGTGTAATGAGTTAATTATATACAAAAAATAGTAAAGTAAAAATCTGCACAAACGGAGAAGTAAAGTAAAACAAATGAGGAAGGCAGTTAAAATGGAACAGTATCCAAACATTTCATTGGTTTAGGAAGAATAGATGTATTATCAGATTTGCTTTAATTTTATTAACTATCAGATGTCACTTGCAACACACTTCAAAGGACGGATTTTACAGTTCAAGCACAGGGTGCCACTGTCTTAGGCCAACTGGTAGTGTTGCTGCTCCACCAGTAGGCAGCAGTACACCTGACAACAAGAGCAGACTACAGGGTTCAGTTACTAGGTTCCAGGGTAGAATTTACTAAAAAGAAAATTAAATAGGCTCTGTCTTAGAGATTCAGATGTATAACAGGACAGAGGATGTATCAGCAGGGTGTGTGTTGAGGAAATCACGTGAAGCATGCTTCATGAAAATATTTCTAACCCCTCTGCTTGTGTGTGTGTGTGCGTGCATACATATGTGTCACTGTTTTGTGTGTGTGCATGTGCGCATACTTATGTCTTATTTGTACATGTGTTTTCTGTGTATGTATATGTATGTGTCTGTGGTTTCTTTGTGTATATATACATACATCTGGTTTGTGTGCATGCATGTCTGTGGGTGTACATACAAGTGAATCACTGTTTTGTGTGTATGTGTTTTCTTTGTGTGCATGCATTTGTAAATGTTTGTGTGTATGTGTGCATAAATATCTCATTGTTTCATGTGGTGTTTGAATGCATATGTCTTTTGTTATTTTGTGTACATACATGCTTGCATGTGTGTGAATATAGCTTAAGTTCTTAGTAGTGTATGAAATGTATGACACACATCTCTTTAGTCACTATTCTGTTAGTTGGAGTGGAGCAGAGAGGAACTTGCTCCTAAACCCTCAGTTTGCATCCAGTCAGAGAGACAAAATTCTGCTAATGGTATCCAAGACTTACCAAAGAACTCTGTGTTCCCCTGCAAAAGTGAGATTATAGTAATGGCAGTCAGTTCCTCGGCAGTCATTTAAGTACGAACTTCTAAAATGTTCTAGCCAAGAAAGCATTTCAAAAGTGGAATACAGACTATATCAACTTAAACTCTCCAAGAGTTAACTGAGAGTTCCTCCCCTCCCGCCTGTATTTTTTCTACCTTTGAACTTGGACATTTTCTTTTACATCAGTTTTCAATGTAAACCATTGCTAGTCTAATATATCTGTTTAACCCCTTTATTGACTACGGTTATGCCACTCTGAATGAGCCTGATTTCAAAAGCTAAGGAGGTGGTGTGGGCTTACTACATGGAAGAAAGGCCTAGAAATATACTTCCAGTCACACCTTGCCAGGAAAACCCAATGGATATGGACAACTATCCACAGGTAGCCAGGAGTCTTCATAGACTCGATGGCACACCACAGCAGCCCCTTTATTGCTCATGCATAGAGCTGAATATCTATGTGATTCATAGTCCATTTACTGTCCTTGGGCAGAGTATTTCTGAAACAGATTTATACGCTATAAGCATGGGTATACTTGAAGACAGTTAACCTTTCATGTGCAGCTCTCCTGCTGACAACCTGGTTCCCGATGTAATAAAAATCCAGTGTGCTCACTGACTGGCTTATAAACAAGAACGGGAGGGGGGGGGGGGTCAAGATGTGCTGTTCAAATCCTCATTTAGGGACAGTTTCCCTCAGAAGTGCATTCTCTAAGGGTAAGTCATGGATGAGCCTGGAGGGATCCAGGCCTCTCCACTTTGACTTCAGGCTTTCCAGTTCCACCTATGAGGTTTCAATGCACATGCAGTACCAGCGGCACATCAGGGAAGGAAGGCAGTCTGGATGCCATAGGTCATGGTGGGTGAGTGACATAAGAACATAAGGTATGACATACTGAGTCAGACTAAGGGTCCATCAAGCCCAGTATCCTATTTTCAACAGTGGCCAATCCTGGTCATAAGTACCTGTCAGGTTCCCAAAAAGGTAGGCAGACTCCAAGTTACTTATCAAGGGTCAGCAGTGAATTCCCCTGATCCTCTTTAATAATGGTTTATGGATTTTTCCTCCAGGAACTCACCCAAATCTTTTTTTAAATCCAGCTACACTAACAACTTTTACTACATCCTCTGCTAACGAATTCCAGAGTTTGATTG
The DNA here is from genome assembly GCA_033557465.1 of Ichthyophis bannanicus. Lineage (NCBI taxonomy): Eukaryota > Metazoa > Chordata > Amphibia > Gymnophiona > Ichthyophiidae > Ichthyophis > Ichthyophis bannanicus. The sequence goes on along the minus strand of CM066047.1, from coordinate 56,515,636 downwards.
TGCATTGAGTGAAAAAATATTTTCTCCAGTTAGTCCTAAATGAGCTACACTGCAGCTTCAATGCATGTCCCCTAGTCTTTCTACTTTTTGAAGGAATAAACAACATATCTACATTTACCCATTTTACTCCATTCATTATGTTATAGACCTCTATCATATTGTCTTTTCCAAGTTGAAGAGCCCTAACCTTTTAAGCCTTTCCTCATATAAATATTCTTCCATCACATTTACCATTTTTGTCGCTCTTCTCTGTACCTTTTCAAAGTCTGCTATATCCTTTTTAAGGCACGGTGACCAGAATTGCACACAATATTCAAGGTGTGGTCGCAACATGGAGTGTTACAGAGGCATCATAAATATCCTTTGTTTTATTCCCCATTTCTTTCTTTATGATTCTTAGCATTCTCTTTGTTTTCTTGGCCGCCCCTGCATACTGGGCAGAGGGTTTCAATGTATTATGCGCAATGGCATCTAAATCCTTTCTTGAGTGATAGTGCCTAATGCAGAACCTTGCATCGTGTAACTGTAGTTTGGGTTGTTCTTCATTAAGTGTGTACTACTACTGAACATTTGTATAGCGCTACAAGACACACGCAGCACTGCACAGACACATGTAAGAGAAGGTCCCTGCTCATCAGAGCTTACAATCTAGTCAAGACAGACAACACGGTAGGTGCAGACAGGGACACATCTAGGGGGAATGGTAAGGAAACACAAGATCATCAGGTGAATCAAGGTCTGAAAGCAGCAGCCATGTGTACACCCAGTATTCCAATTTATCAAGAGCCTCTTGTGTTTTAACATCTCTGAATAATTTGGTGTCATCTACAGATCTGATCACCTCACTCATTATACCCATTTACAGGTCATTTATGTTAAAAAGCAGTGGGCCCAGCACAGATTCCTGGGGTACTGCACTATTCAATTTTCTCCATTAAGAAAATTGACCATTTATCCCTACTCTGTTTACTATTGTTCAACCAGTTCCTAATCAACAATCATACATTGCCTCCTATCCCATGGCTTTTTAATTTCCCCAAAAGCCTTTCATGGGGGACTTTGTCAAAGGCTTTCTGAAAAATTGAGATACACTGTAACAACTGGCTCACCTTTATCTGTTTATTCACACCTTCAAAAAAAAAGTATAAGATATTAGTAAGACAAGACCTTCCTTGGCTAAAGCCCTGTTGGCTTTCTCCCATTATGCCTGGTACAGATGTCAGGATCACCAGTCTGTAGTTTCCCAGATCACCACTGGAACCCTTTTTAAAAATTGATGTTACACTGGCCATTCTCCAGGTATTACAGATGATTTTAATGATAGGTTTGAAATCTCATATTTCAGTTCTTTGAGCACCCTCAGCTGTATACCATCTAATCCAGGTGATTTGCTACTCTTTATCAAATTGTTGTAAAACATCTCCCTGGTTTTTCAAAATTTGTTTAATTTCTTCTGATACATCACCTTCATATGCGACTTCGGCATGTATAACGTCCCTACCTCTTCTTACGTGAAGACCAAAGCAAAGATTCAGTCTTTCCATTTCACCCTTGTCCTCCCCTAGTACCCCTCTATCATCTAATGGTCCAACTTGCACGCTCACAGGTTTTTAGCTACGAATGTACTTGAAAATGTTTTTTATTGTGCGTTTTTGCTTCCACTGAAAGAGAATTTGGAAAAAAAAAACACTTTACCTGCCTTATCAATGCCTTGCATCTAACTTGCCATTGTTCATGCTTCCTGTTTTCATCATTGGCTCCTTTATCCATTTCCTGAAAGATGCTTTATTGGCTACAACAGCCTCCCTGATCTCACCCTTAAAACAAAATAGTATTTTTAAACACTCATGCTTAACGTTAACCTTTAACCTTTGCAGCTGCTCCTTTTAGTTTTTTCTTAATCATTTTCCTCATTTTATCATATTCTCCCCTTTTGAAAGTTAAGAGGTAGTACTGTGGATTTCCTTGCCATCTTCCCTCCATTTATTAAACAAATGCAATCATGCTATGATGACTATTGCCAAGTAGACCCAACAGTTATCTCTTGCACCAGATCTTGTATTCCACCAAAGACTAGGTCCAAAGTAGCTTCCCCTCTTGTCGGTTCATGAAATAGCTGCTCCAAGAAGCAGTCATTTATTTCATCTAGAAACTTTATCTCCCTAGCATGTCCTGCTATGACATTGATTGAGTCGATACTGGGGTAATTGAAATCATCCATTATTCCTGTGTTGTAACTTTTGTTAGTTTCCCTGATTTCTTTTACCATTTCATCATCCATCTGTTCAGTCTGGCCAGGCAGACAATAGTACACCCCCATTGCCATTGCCATTGCCTTCCCCTTTTTACATGAAATTTTTATCCCAAGATTCTATAATGTATTTTGTTTCCTGCAAAATTTTTATCCTGTGATTAACCACCCTCTCTAATGTAGAACACACCTCCACCAATTTGATCTACCTATCATTGCTATATATTTTGTACCCAGCTATCACGATAGCCTATTAGTTGTCCTCCTTCCACCAGGTCTCTGAGATGCCAATTATATCTAACCTTTCATTAAGTGCTATATAGTCTAGCTCTCCCATCTTGTTTTAGACTTCCAGCATTTGCATACAGGCATTTTAGAGGTTGTATTTTATCCATATTAACAATCTGGTTATCAGTTGACAGGGGTAATCTGGATCTTTCAGATCTGTACTTAAAGGCAGCTGAGTCACTTTTATCTTTATTGGAACCTCCCTATCAGGATGCCCCAACTTCCCTCTTGTGCTAGTATCCTTCCAAAGCATGCACTCTTGGGAGACTGCCGGCTTTCCCCTTATTATCTAGTTGAAAAGCTGCTCTCTTCTTTTTAAAGGGTTATATGCCAGCAGCCTGGTGCCACCCTGATTAAGGTGGATTATGAAACCGATTCCCAAATAGTGACCATAGGAGTGCTGGAGCATCAGCTCCTACCATGACATGTGGCCATGCTTTTAGTTAAGTGGATAAATAGCACCATCTAGTGGGAACAGACTAGGATGACGTAATTATGAACAACCATCTTCACTGTCCCTGGCACTAGTAAGAGCATGAAAAATGCTATGCTGGATCAGACAGTGGCCAATCCAGGTCAATAGGAAGTACTTGGCAAATTCCAAAGAGTACAATACATTTCTTGTTACTGGTTTATGGACTTTTCCTTAAGGAGCTTGGACCAAACCTCCAGCAGCAAAGTCTACAGCTTGATAGTTCATTGTGTGCGAAGCACTTTGGGGTATTAAATCTGGTGCCACGTAGCCTCATAGAGCGTCCCCTAGACCTAGGATTATACAAAAGGGTAAATAATCAAGATCCAATAACCTGCTTCATCATGATTTTATAAACCTTTATCATGCCCCTTCTTGGTCTTCTCCAACCAGAAGAGCACTAATCTGCTTACTCTTTCTAAGGAAGGAAATCATGCATTTTTGTTGTTCTCTGTACCTTTTTCTAGTTCTTCTGTATCTTTTTTTTTTTTAAGCTTTGACAACCAAAACTACATATAAAACTGAAGCTGCAGTTACACCATAGAATTTATACAGAGACACTGCAATAAGAATTATTTGAGAGTCTCTCTTTTTCCCTAAGGTACACACTGACTTGAAAATTCAATGTATTGCCCACATTGCCTCTAAAACACTTTTACCGAGTAGTGATACCTAGTTTAGAACTCAGAGAAAAATAATCCTAACTTTACAATTCTATCTTCATCTTTGCTCTTTTCCACATTAAAATTTCACTAGTCATTTGGATGCCCAGTCCCTCTGCTTGTTTCAACTCCTTTGGTTATTTTTGTGTCATCTGCAGATTTGCTCCTTTCCCAGATTGTTACTGGATAAGTTAAAACGCCGATTCCAGTGCAGGTCCCCACCTACGTCTTCCCACTGTTTACCACTTTGCACCGGGAAAATTGAACATTTAGTCCTGCCCTTTGTTTTCTCTGACCAGTTCCTGATCCCCAACAAAGCAGCATCTCTTATACCATCTCTTTTTAACTTCCAGATGACTCGTGGGGGACATCAAATGACAATGTGTGTGTGTGTGTGGGGGGGGGGGGGGGGTTCAGAAGACAACAGCTCATTTTTATACTTCTGCTTATTAACACCTTCAAAGACTTGTTTATTTTTGTTGTTTCCAATGCCATCAACATTTGGTCTTCAAAGTACCAAAATTTACAAATCAGCTCTAATACAATTCCTTGCTAACATTCCTACTGTCAAATTACCTCTATGAATATCCTGCTTGATTGGCCTTTCCTTTCTTCCATTCAACCTACTTACACTCACCCTCCATTCTCACCTATCTTTCACTCACTCTCGCCATTCCTCCACTTCATGCACCATCATACATGCTCACAAGAGTACACTGTCACTCCCAAAGTCCCTATCGCACTCCTCCTCGCTCTCATCTAGACTCCCAGGATTCCCCTCATGAGCCGCTCAAAGACTTCTAATCGATTAGAAAGACATGCTAGCTCTTCCCTAGTTAGCCACATTTATCTACAGGACCAAGAATTTTGTTCTTGACCATAGTTTCCAACATTTTCCACAGCACCAGCAGGCTCAGTCTCTAATCACTTTGGTCACCACAAAACCCTTTTTGAAAACTGACCTTATATTAACTATCCTCCATTTAAGTTTTCAGCCCTACAGGATTGTATTTTGACAGCCCTGGATTAGAGCAATCGATTGAGAACCACTGAATCTGTGATTCAAATCCCATGTCTGCCTATTGCTACTCTGCGACTTTGGACAACTTACTTCTCACATTACCTCAGATAGCTACTTAAACTTGCAGGTTCTTTCAGACAGGGACCCATCATGCCTGCTATAAGCCCTTAGAGCGCTGTTTAGAAAGGCGTCAAACATCCAAGTATTATAAGGAATTACTGTTTTCAAAAGAATTATGCATTCCAAAATTGCAACCCATCCATGCAAAGACAAGGTGAATATTAGCACAGCGTCTAGACTTCATGACAGCATGCTCACAGTCCTTTCCTCCTTTTTGTATATTTTATTCAAAAACAAGTTCAACTTTCATTTCTTTTTTTATTATAAAAAAAGGCATTATAAAAGCATGTGTAAATTGAGTACAGTATCTCCAAACTTCTGATAGTTTCAAAAAGTGCATAAAAAACAGAATTCTCAACTACTTCCATAAACCAGCAAATAAGGAGCATTTACGATACATTAGTGGTTGACAAGGAAAGAATACTTTTAAAAAATGTATGTCAGTACTAGTCAAAGTCTTGTAATCAGGTTGATGCACTGAAAAGGCCAAGAAATGTCTATAACAATATTATCAGTTCTCTTATTTCAAATGAGGTATTTTAATAAATGATAAAACAATGTTTTGTCATCTAGTCTATATTTTTAACGCATTTTTCCCTTTGACAAATGGAAGACTTGAAACACATGCTCCGTGTTCTGATTTTTTCCCCCCCCGCCCATTTACATTTTCCCCACAAAGGCCATGGATGCAAATGTGTTTGTATTGAGCACCTACAAGAATTGCAAGTGAAGCTAAGTTCAAGCTAATGGTGTGTGCTAAGGCTGCAGGCTGCATACGCTAACCTCCCACAGTGCTTCACTGAATTTGAACACAACAAAATCCCCATCCCCTACCCAAATTCAATCCTTACTGACTTTTGTTGTTTTTATTTTTACATATCTAGTTGCTATCTTCGATGGGCAGCAGTGTCCCTAAAGACTACTAGTCATTCACTCCAGATATCCTCAGAAATAGGTTATCAAGTCAGGTTGTACCAGCTGTGTAGGCCAAAACCTTAGAACCCACAATGTTAGTTATCGATACGAATATCACTAGAAATACTGTATTTCTCCCCCCCCCCCTCAGCATAAAAATAATAAGAAATTCTTCAGCAGTGGTTTCCCTCTCCAAAGAGCAAGCTATTTGGAAACTTATATTTCTTTTTCTCCCTTCGATTTTACCTCTAGTTAACACACAAAGCTCTGAAGCAGCCGCTTCTCCGTTTTGTGGACTCTGTCCCCATCTCCCACCTCCTCCTCCAGCAGCTAAAGGCAAATGCTCAAATGGCCAGCAGGTGTCACCGTCACAACATCGCCCTCAGAAAGTCTGAAACCACAGCACCGTTCAGTTTAAGACTGGGAAGTGGGTGCTGAAGTTGGGAGGCAAAGTTCTTACCCCTGCATGGCAGCAAGATCTAGTGCTGCTGGGCCATCCACCTACCCTAGTGTTTCCTCTCACTGTTCCACAGTCGCTCCTCATGTTAATTATTCTTATGACAGGAAACTGCTTCCTTGGCAGGCGACTTTGGCAAGATTTTCTTAGACCATTTTACTTACAAGAACAGGAGCAGTTTTCAGCAAAGTCTAAACACAATGAAGATAGAGACCCTACAGTTAAATGTAAAGGCCATATTATGTTATGAACAAACAGATTATTCAACAGGGATATATTTAAAATGCAAAACTCTTCATTAATATTATAAGAATTTGGTTTTGAATTAACAAGGGGATGTCCCATTTCACAAGCCCCTTAAAAAAAAGTGTTCTAGGCACAGGTTTTAACAAACTTGCAACCCAATTACTGAGATTAGGAGTTGGCCTACACACAGCAAATCATGGACTGTCACAGGTTATATGCCAAGCCATATACCCAATTGGCCATTACAAAATGTTTACATCAAAGAGATTACTAGTCTGCATTTTGATATGTAAACACTGCAACTATGTGGTGCGGTTTACAGAGCAGCAGGCAAAGAACCAGGGTCCAAATCTTGTTTCTCCTACCACTGCTCCTTCTGACCTTGAACAAATCACATCACGCCTCATTTCCTCAGGTACAGCTAGAGTAAGGGGGGAAAAATGCAAAGTGTACCTTTGAGTCAATGCCGACTCCTGGCAACCCAGCAGCTCCTGGGGTTTTTTTGGCAGGGTGACCAGAAGTAGATAACCCTCCGTTGCATTGGAAGAAATGCCTGGTAAAGTGACTTGGCCAAGGCCACAAGGAGTGCCAGTGGGAAATGAACACTGCGTTGGTCTCTTGGTTAATAAACCACTGCGCTAACCATTAAACCACTCCTTCACTCAAGAGTTAGTAACATGTGCATAGCAATGGTGGTAGCATATGTTAATCACTCCAACTGGTAGACTAAGTCCCACGGGGCAGGGAGTTACCAGCTTTACCTAATGCCAAACTTGAGCACGAAGGCTGGCCCAAGCATTAGACAAGATTAGGCAGTCACCTAGGGCAGCAGCAGCTTTTAAAGGGCAGACAAAAAGCAACAGCAGCAGCCAAAGCAAACCAGACCCTGATATCCAAACAAACCCAAAGAGCTTTCGGCATGTTCTTTTATCTGCAGGGTGGGCATGCACCCCCACCCACCGTAAAGTTAAATATTTAAGAAGCAGGTCATCTCATTATGCATTTTAGAGAATTTTTGAGTTGAGATCATTACAATTGTTGAGTTTAGTTATCAAAATCTGAGGGATGGGGGGGGAAACATAAGGTTAAAGGTGCACCTAGAGCACCCAGCAGCCTTGCACTGGCCCTGGTCCTGGTCCTGCTGAGCACAGTGCATAAAAAAGGTAGGTCCCCAGCAGCTTCAGCATGACTAACTCAAATCCACAAACCCCTGTCCCCCCCACCCCAACCATAAACACTCGCTTTGCAATAAATCATTGCTCCTAGATGGGGGAATGATTTTTTTGGTAATCTTGGTGCAAGCTCGTTAACCTAATTCAGTGGCAAAAAAAAAAAAGCAGAGGAGAAAAATTGTAAGGTCTCTGTCAAATAGCAGTGACTACTCATTTTAAGAGGCACCATACAAAAAAAAAAATTCTCCCCAGAGGGAAATCTATTCACGCCAGCTTTTAAACTTCAAGCTACATCTTTTATATTTTACACTAAGGAAAGGGGCACAACTAAGCAGTTACAGTTTACATCTGCTCTATAAATGGGTATATCAGCTGGCTAGAAACCATGTAAAATAGAATATTCAAGTACAGAAAACTATGAAGAATGTTTTTATAAAAAGAGATAAATGGAAAAGAATGAGGTATTTCCTACAAAAAAAATTTACTCTCAAAAAGTTCTACATGTGCTTCTTTTGTACACACTCATCTGACTTAGATCTGTTTCCTTTAGGAAAGAACAATTCATAATATTCAAAGCACAAAAATGTGCATCTTTGACATCAGATAAAATTAGTGTTCCAGGTTCAAATATACATTTTATAAAACAAATTCCAGACAAAATATATAAAAATACATTCCTACTGAAAAATGAAAATCACATATTCTATTTACAAAAAACAAAAAACACCCTCATGGTTTTGTGGCATTACTGAGACCATTTGCAATATATTGTGCAACAACCGTGTTCTCCACTGGAGACAGAATTCTTCTGAGAATCGGGGAACTTCCCGACAATGCTACGCTGCATCCAGGATTGCTATAGGAATTTCCGGGCTTAAGGCAATGGGATGTTTGACTGCTCACAGCACTCTGCTTCTCTCTTGCGAGAGCAACATGGTTTAAAGAGACGTGGATCGATCAGAATTTCCCCAAACCTGCCCTTGTAGATGATCCCACAGCAAACTTTCTGCCTGGAAAAAAAATAAAATTTAATTAGGAACCACAGCCTACAATGTGTAACAATTCAGATATATTTTATAGATCCTGAACACAAAATGCCTCTATATTGACTGCACTTGGGGCAGCAGTCGTTACTCTGTGACCCGAGGCAACTTACTTGGGATAAGAATTTAAGAGATCCCCTGTCTCAGATAGTAGCCAGTTCAGGTCTCAAGCAATCAGATCCCAAAATATAAATTGATTTCTTATAGCTCATTTCGGGCTAAGCGATGGCTTTCCAAAGTCTTCCTGGATAATATTTGAAGGACTTAACAGAGATCTAAAGAGGTTTTGACATGTTGCTTTGACGACATCCTCCAGTAAGATTACACAGCTTAATTATGCATTGAAAACAAGTTGTAGAAAGAGTTTTCATGCAACCTGCTGGTCATTACTTTCATAGTGTCCTTGTTTTAGTGTTGTTCAAGGTTAAACATCCATTCCAAACCACCCATGTTTTTATAAAACTTCTCTCATATAAACCTCTCATCTCTTCCTAGCCGAGGAGACCTAGCCTATTCAGCCTTTTCTGCAATGGATGTAAGTTCACCCCCCTTTGTCACTTCTCTGAATCTTTTCCAGATGCACTTCATCTTTTTTGATATGGGATGTCCAGACCTGGGCACAATACTCAAGATACAGCCATACTATGGATCTGTTCTCCATCCTTTTTTTGGCAGCCATAATAGACTGGGTTGAAAATTTCAACATATCCACAATGATGCCAAGATCTTTTTCTTGAGCACAGACGCCCAACTTTGAACTCAGTACCCCAGTTGGTATTTTCCCCTATGTCCACTATTTTGTACTTGCCCATATTAAAACTTCATCTGCCATTTATAGACCCAATGCAGATCCTTGGGTCACTCCATTACTGATCTTTTTCCATGTGGAAAACTAGCCATTTAGTCCTATTCAGTTTCCTCTCTTTTACCAGTTTCCAATCCATAACAGCGCATTGCCTGATATCCCATAACATTTTAATTTTCTGAAGTCTGACATAAGGGATTTTATCAAATGCCTTCTGAAAGCCTAAAGACATATCAACTGGCTCCCCTTTATCCAGAAGTTGATCTACACCTTCAAAACCACCACCTAATTGGTAAGGAAAGACTTTTCTTTGCTAAACCCATTCCCATTAAAGGGCCTCTTTTACTACCACTTAGCTTGAGCTATCTGTCACCAAGCCCATATGAATAAAGTGTGTGTGTTAGAACAGCTTCTATCATTTTTCCTGGAATCAGCAGATCACCGGACTCCTGGATCACCCTGGAACCCTTTGTTAACTTCTGCCTAACAGTGACCGCTGTTCAATCCTCAAGCATCGTCACCGTTTCAGATGCTAGGTTACAAATTACTAGTAATGAGTTAGCAAGTCCATGTTTGAACTCTTTCAGAGCTTTGAAGTGAACACTATCCAGTCCTGAGATCTGTCACTCTTAGTTCGCTCTACTGCGTCTTCATACTGATAGCAACTTGCTTTAGCAGTTCTGAATCACCACCAACATCCTCTTCAGTAAAAACTGAAGCAAAGAATAAAATTGTTTTTGCTATTCCCTTACCTTCCCTGAGCGCTACTTTTATCTTTTGATCTTCTATCATTCAAACCAATTCCCTCATAGGCTTTTTGCTTCAAAACGTATACGAAACAATTTTGAAAATTTAGTTTTTGCCACTATGGTACATTTTTTTTTGAAGTTTCTCATGGCCCAACTTATTACTCTCCAATACATAACTTGCCAGTGCTTGTGTTCATCCCTATTTTACTCATTTAGGTCTGCTTTCCATTTTCTGAAAGATGCTCCAACCCATCCCACACCCCCTTAGCTATCTCTTTCCATTATTTAATTATACCGCTTCATTTTAGCATGGTCATGATGCGCAGAATAGACTGAGTGAAAGCGAATCAGTTGTTTACGCCTTAAAAAGAGAGGAGCTATGGAATATGCAATGAAGCTACAATGTAGCTCATTTAAGACTAAATCAGAGAAAATATTTCTTCACTCCATGTGTAAATCAAACTCTGAAATCTGTTACCAGAGGAATGTAGTAAAAGCAGTTAGTGTAGCTGAATAAAAAAGGTTTGGACAAGTTCCTGAAGGAAAAGTCTATAAACCATTATTAAAGTAATGTACATCTCCCGAAAACAAGATTTCAAACCACCCCCAACGATAACAATGAACACCACCACCTACACAGTAAAAGAAGAAATAAAATATCTTGGAGTAACCCTTGACACAAATCTAAAAATGGAAAAACACCTCCGGTTAACCAACAAAGCAAAATAAAGGTCATTCAACCCCTACGCAACATCCTAGAACACTCAGACTTCAGAACTGTGGCACAAACCTTACTCATCCCACACTTCGATTACTGCAACTCCATCCTTCAAGGTCTACCTAAAAAAACCCTAAAGATCCTTCAAATGGCTCAAAACGTCTCCGCCAGAGTGATTATGAAGAAGAAAATCTCTGAACACAACACTCCAATATTAGCTGACCTACACTGGGCTCCCTATAACCACCCGTATAAAATACAAACTACTAGTTACAATTTTCAAACTCTTTCATAACATAGCACCATCCTATCTAAACAATCTCATCAACAATCAGCCCCCATCCAGAAACAGAAGAAGCTGCAATACAAACACCATACTCATACCCAACAGTATCAGAACGACTAAAGCCTACACAAGTAAAAGAGCCTTCACTTTCATAGCACCAACTTTATGGAATCAACTACCAGCAGAAGTAAGGTCAGTCGAAGACTTAAAAGACTTTGGAAAAAAACTAAACACACTTATTCAATGAAGCATACGATCCAACTTAAACATAATTAACACTCCCAATCAGTAGTATGAATCACTCTGTCATGCACCACTATAAGCACAGCCTCGACTTTTCATGTAAACTTGACTTTCACATTTAAACTTATATTTATTCATCATACATTATATATATGTACGACCCAATATTGTATATATGTTACCCCGATCAATTGTATTTGTTATACCTTTATGTTAATCACCTATTATCTAATGATAACACCTACCATTCTATTGTTAAATTTGTTTCAACGTAGTTGTAAAATAGTTATCTTTAACCTTTAAGTTATCCGCTTCTGATCGCTGGAAGTAGTGGTATACAAATGATTGATAAATAAATAAAAGAGGACCCAAGAAATCCACTGCTTAACCCACTGGACAAGCAGCATGGAATCTGTGTACCTTTTGGCCTATTGAACAGTTGGAAACAGGATATTGGGCTAGATGGATCCTTAGTCTGCCCAGTATGGCATCTCTTATGTTCTCATGAATAAGACAAGTGGTTATCTAGGTTTTAAGAAACTTTTTTGAAATATTAATATTGACCCAGTACAAGCATTGCGGAACCTGTGTCTCTTGGGGAAACTGCTAGGTACGTACGACGTAGATTGGCCACTGTTGGAAACAGGATACTGGGCTTGATGGACCTTGGTCTGACCCAGTATGGCATCTCTTATGTTCTTATCTTTTTTTAATCAGAGTACAGAATTTTTTTGCTTAGAATTTAAGGGGGAAAAATACCTTTTCCAGTATTTAAGATCCAAAAACGAGAAGACGGGTGTGGACGAATGAATTCTCTGACCCTCCACATCAGAGTTTTCATCTGATTGATTGCTATAGCTGGGAGATTGCGAGGGAGAACAGCTGGATGTGCTGCGTGCATCGGAATCTGTAAATGATTGGAAAATTAGAACAATCAAGAAGGGAAACTAATTGCATAGATGATTAAGAACAAAGACAAAAATTTGTGCACATAACGCGGCTTTAACAGACTAAATGCAACCGTAGGATATAAATTTCACAATCTTGTGGAGGAACACTAAGACCTCTATGTAATAATGTGTGCTAAGGTTCTGAGTCTAAGAATACACTAGCTGCAAAGATAAAGGTTCATCAAATACAAAACCTGTGCGTTAACGGTTAGGGGCATTACCAGCATTTTTGGGAGGGTTGCTGTGCCATTAATGCAGAACAAAATTTGGCAGAGAGAAAACAGAACTACAGTTAACCGTCAATGTGGCAGGTAAGGTGTTGTAGTTAACACAAGGTAACAATAACCACATTAAACTACGAGAGAGTCCCACCCATTCTCCACCTCACAATGACATTTTCTATGTTAGCGCGTTCTAACAGTTAATGCAACACTGTTATTTAGTGCACAATTCCTGTGTTAAAGAGCTGACAGCTTAGTAAAAAGGGGCCTACGTGGAAGAGCATAGAGTCTGCATCAGCAACTCCACTTTTGGGAATTGAAGAATAAAGATCAGAAAGACCTTCCTCGGAGGTGCAGAGAATGTATTATTAGTAAGATAAAGAAAAGGAAAAAGGTTTCCAAGTGCAAATGCTGTAGCATGCACTGTGAATTGTATTTGTCATGAGAGTTACATTTACTGTTAACACATCACACACTAAAAACAGAAGTCATGGAGAACGGTGCTTGTGGAGGTGCCACTAGGATACAGTCCCCATTAACACCACATCACAATCCAAGTCATTGTGGCCAAAGTTTGCCCTGTGTTATTAAATAGGGATCCTAAAAATATATGCTGTAGTCAACTTCCTCACACTACCCTAGTTCCCAGGTCTCAAGGGTATACGCAAAGGGATAAGAACAAGGATATCCAATCATGCCATACAAACCTATTCCTTCCATAGGTAGCATTTATTTATTTGGCGTATTTGGTTTACAGCTCTTTAACCAAAAGGTACATGCAACTTATCAGCCACTTCAAAAAGAGGGTCATCTTTAGGCAAGAAAATACTAGAAAACCTTTGCATGTTGCATTGAAGTTTCGCGTCTACCTTTGCATTGACAATTAGTTAAAAGACCATGACTGATCCCCGACAATTTTAACCTAAAGTTTTTTAAATCTTTTAAAGGAAGTCACTGCTACACAGGCTACCCTCCAAGTAACTTCCTTGTTAACACGAGATAAAATGTTGGTTTTGAGAACTTACTTAAAAATGAGATGTTTTGTGAAAAAAAAAAACCACACACAAATTTTTCCAGATGTTTCCCACAAGATAGAGTTTTGTCAGAGATCGTTTTTTGTGGTTGAAAGATAAAATGCTTGCATTAGGAGCTACTTAATTAGGTTTCAAGGTGATTGTAATTTTTGTTGATCCTGCTCAGCTAGAGAATTTTCCTATTGAGAGATCTGCTAACAAGGTAGTAGGTTAGAGGAAAACGGTTCAGGAATAATAAATATCACCGGGGTTAAAATGTAAGGATTCTTTGTTATCTCTCTGATTAATTTGTGATCTTTCTTCATTTTTTTTGCTTTCAATTATTAAACAACATTTTTTTAAATTTTGGTCTTAAATTGTATTTTCGGTATATTAATAAAAAAGGGGGGAGCCCATGCTATACAGGTCCAGATGGCTAGTGGACTTCACTTACTTGGTCCTTTCAATTTCTGAATGGCTTTCAGCTTCCTTTTGTGCTTAAGGCCAACAACTCTATTAACCCTTTTAGGTTTAGTAAATTTAAAGCCTGGTCCAGCCCGTGCATCAACTACCTAGAGGAGAGGAAACCAAAAACCATCTGCATTAACCCTCTCTTCTGTTTATTTCAATGTATTTATCACCCGACTCAAACTGAACTCTATAGGCAAGTTACAGCATAGTAAATACAAATCTTGTCACCTGCCTCAGACAAAATATTTGATATCAAAACACACCATATATGCAACTTGTAGAATCTGGACATAAAAATCCTAATATAGGACAATCATAATGCTCACCTACCAGTAAAAGGCAAATCTAAGATGAACAATTTGAAACAAAAAAAAATAAAAAGAATAATACACCTCTAAAATCCATTTAGCTCAGTAAACAAGGCGTTTTTGAACAGTTTTTGAAAGGCTAAATAGCCGAGCATCCTTTAAACAGGAGATGATGCAGAAGTGTTGCAAATTATCTAGCAGGTCTAGATTTGTACTTGACAAATGTGCATCTTTAAGCGATGGACCAGCCACCAACTTACCGACTGCACTTCAAGTTTTCATTGTTTGAAGTGCAAAAGGACAATTAAGAAAATTACATCTCTTCAGGTTACTTACATGATTCCAATTCTTTTTGGACCCAGGAGGAAGCTTTTTCCACCTTTTCACCAACAGCACACAGGCATTACAGATCTCTCCAGAGCGGTCTTCCAACAAGCTACAGAGGACAACAAACAAAAATGGAGTTCTAAAAATAAACTGAACTAAAGCACCTGCTTCCATCACCAGCATTTCAGTACCAGACAGATAGACTCCTAGGATGGTTTTGATGTCCATGTTTTCAGAAAACTCCCCCCTCATTTTCACTTTTTGGAGAGCAATTTCATCAAGTCCCACACAGTTAATATGCATTTTTCTGCACATCTGTCACCATCTATTTTATAAAGTCAAGTCAAGTTTAGCAAAAAATGGGCAAAAATATGTATCAGTTTAAGGCATAGGTTCTCAACCCAGTACTTGAGACACACCTAGCCAGTCAGGTTTTCAGGATAACCACAATGAATATGCATGAGCAATTTGCATACAGTGGATACAGTGCATGCGGATCTTTCATATACACTAATTATCCTGAAAACTTGATGGGTAGGTGTTGCTCAAGGACTGGGTTGAGAACCCCTGGTTTAATGTGTGATCACTTACACCTGTCCTAGGGCTGTTGTAAATGCCTGCACCTAGATTTGTCAAGCACACACACATAAATTGTAATAATTTATAATTTACCTGTGTATTTGTGCACTCTCACTGCGGGCTCATGTGTGGGTGCAGTTCAGGTGGCATGTAGGTAAAGTACACACCACCGAACTGACGCACAGCCTTACAAAATCGCAGCTGGCTGAAGTACACGTATATATACCCGTAAAAGCGGGTAAATCACTAAAATACCACGAGTCATGTGCATTGATGATACATAACTTCTCATGGCTTCTTATAAAATCACCCCGTAACATTTAGCAGCTTTGGTAGTTTCTTTCCTCTTACGATTTTGGGCCTCTTCCCCCCCCCCTCTCTCTCTCCGATATGTGCCTGGTCTCCCCAGGGCCGGTCCATTCACTAGGCGGCTATCTAGGGTGACATATGTTAATGGGAAGTTCTGCAGCTCCTCCACCATTCTTCAAAGCAGTGCCAAGACAGGCCTCGAAGCACCGGTGCACACGCACACACACACACACTCCTGCCCTCTCTGACAGAATTCTGCATTGGGAGGTGGCAGGAGCAGCAAGCCATGAGTGTGCTGCCGCTGCCTCCCCTTCCCCCCAACCAAGGAGAGGGAGAAAAGAAGGGAAGATGGACCATTTCAGGAAGAACCGTGGCAGCAGTTGGGCCCGCTTACCTAGCGTGGCAGAAACCCTTGAGCTTGTCCCAGTCTTTTATTGGCCTTTGTCTGGCATCTCGTCTTCCCAATGTTGATACGTTTTGTAAACCGCTTTGTTATGCGAATGAAAGCTGGTATATCATATCAGCAAAACTAAACTCAAAACGCGATACCCTTATATTGGAGCAACTTCACACACTTCTTGATTCTATTTCTGGGTTTAGCCCACATCTTCCCGGTAGTAGTTCAAGGTGAGTTATTCAGCTGAAGGAGCTGTTTCCCTGTTCTGGGGGAGCCCTTACAATCTAAGCTTGCACCTGAGGAAATGAAGGATTAAGCGACTTGCCCAAGATCACAAGAAGTGTTATTAGGATGTGAACCCTGGTTTTCCAGCACTCGAGCTATTTCTCTGCATTCAAGATCACAAGGAGTGTTATTAGGATGTGAACCCTGGTTTCCAGCACTCGAGCTATTTCTCTGCATTCAAGATCACAAGGAGCGTTATTAGGATGTGAACCCTGGTTTTCAGCACACGAGCTATTTCTCTGCATTCAAGTGCACCAACGTACAACTACACTTCAACATAAGAACATAAGATATGCCATACTGGGTCAGACCAAGGTCCATCAAGCCCAGTATTCTGTTTCCAACAGTGACCAATCTAGGTCATATGTACCTAGCAGTTTCCCCAAGAGACACAATGCTTGTACTGGGTCAAGCATTGATATCTTCGGTCACTTCTTAATAATGGTTTATGGACCTTTCCTCCAGGAACTTGTCCAAACCTTTTTTAAACCCAGCTACACTAACAGCCTTTACTACATCCTCCGGTAACAAATTCCAGAGTTTGATTACACGTTGAGTGAAAAAATATTTTCTTTTATTAGTCTTAAAAGCTTTCTTAAAAACTTGATTACTCGAGAAGGGTACCCACGTTGAAAAATTTTTTTTCAATGTTTTAGATTGTTCTTTAAACCTCTTTAAATCAGAGCAATTGCGTCGATAGCGGATGAACTGGGACAACGGTAATATATGGCATACTGACGCACACCGTACTCTTCCGTGGGCACTGGGGACACCACTCCTAATTGTAGGAGGCAATCTAGCGTTTTCCGTACCGCTAAAGTTTTCCGTAAACCGCCTATTTGTGTCCCTTGAAATCATGATCATGAGCGTGCCAGCTTTCTCCAATCCTCAACTTAAGGAACAAGCACTTGAAAATGTTCAGTATTACAGCAGCACTGCTTGTGCTGGTCAGGCCAAGCAAAACTCAAGACCACAAGGAAATAGCACATTATAGGTACTAAATTCATAATTTTGGGAAGTTTAATGCATCTGATCTTGCCCAAGTCTTGTTGCTACAGACTGTCAGTCATTCCGTCTGAATATACTGAACTCCCTACACTAGTTATAGTAGAATATACATCCAATCACCACCCTGTGGTATCCTTTCACTCTCCTCTGCAAATCCCTAACACACATGCTTCATCTTATAGAATATGCGCGTCTACACCTTTACGCACTAAGCAGACCACTCCATTCCTTCTATCATTTCATGGGTTCTCTGGCCAGCATGATGTTATAGTAGGAGATCATTTTGCATCCAGTGATCACCAGATGGTGTGGTTCAGTATTAGGACTAGGATTGTTAGAATTCATTCAAAAGGTGAGGGTCTTAGACTTTAGGAAGACTAACTTTGCCAGGATGGGCCAATACCTCAGGGAGTCGTTAGCGGGATTGGAACAGCTGGGGGATGTAGAAAAACAGTGGGAAAAACTGAAAGGGGATATTTTAAAGGGTAACCAACCTTTTTGTTAAAATGGTAAATAAAGGTAAAAGGAAAAAGGAGACCGCTATGGCTTTCGAAAGACATAGCTGAAAAAGTGAAGAAAAAGAGGGAGGCCTTCATGAAATACAAGAGATCACAGAGAGAGGAAGACAGGCATCTCTATTTGGGGAAAACACACTTAGAGAAGCTAGCAAAGTAGTCAGAAAAGCAAAGATTCAAAAAGAGGAGGAAATAGCCAATGCAATAAAATAGGGGGATAAGACATTTTTCAGATGTGTTATAGTGAGAAGAGGAAGGGCAAAAGTGGTATTGTCAGACTCAAGGGTGCAGGGGGGGAATATGTAGAAGCTGATAAGGATAAAGCGGAATTGCTTAACAAATATTTCTGTTCTGTGTTCACAGATGAAGAACCAGGAGCAGGACCTCAGAAAACACCCACAAACAGGAACAGAAGCGAGGGACATCTTGAACAATTTTCAGAAGACTGTGTTCGTGAGAAACTAGCTCAACTTAAAGTAGACAAAGCGATGGGACCGGATGGGATACACCCTAGAATACTGAGGGAACTTGGGGACGTTCTAGCAACTCCACTGACTGACCTTTTCAATGCCTCATTGGAGTCGGGAGTGGTGCCAAAAGGACTGGAGAGAGGCTCATGTGGTGCCTTTACACAAAAGCGGAAGTAAGGATGTGGTTGAAAACTACAGGCCGGTTAGTTTAACTTCGGTGGTGAGTAAATTATTGGAAACGCCGCTGAAAGGGAAAATAGTGAGGTTTCTGGAGTCCGGCGGATTACAGGATCCGAGGCAGCATGGATTCACCAGAGGCAGGTCTTGTCAGACAAATCTGATTGATTTCTTTGACTGGGTGACCAGGGAGTTGGACCGAGGGAAAGCCCTAGATGTGGTGTATTTAGATTTTAGCAAAGCTTTTGACACTGTTCCTCACAGGTGACTTATAAACAAACTTTGCACCCTAGGGATGGACTCTAAAGTTACTGCTTGGGTTAGAAATTGGTTGGGTGGGAGGCGACAGAGTACAGGTAAATGGGGCTCACTCTGAGAAGGATATTACCAGTGGTGTGCCCCAGGGATCTGTCCTTGGTCCGATTCTTTTTAACATCTTTGTTAGTGAGATAGCGGAAGGGCTGTCGGGTAAGGTTTGCCTTTTTGCGGATAATACCAAAATCTGCAATAGAGTAGACACCCAGGAAGGTGTAGATGACATGAGGAGGGATCTAGCTAAGCTTGAAGAATGGTCTAGAATCTGGCAGCTTGGATTTAATATTAAAAAAATGTAAGGTCATGCATTTGGGCTGCAGCAATCCAAAGGAACAATATAGTATAGGGGGTGAAGTACTTTTGTCCACTAAAGAAGAGTAGGACCTGGGCATAGTTGTGTCTGATAATCTTAAACTAGCTAAACAGTTAGAAAGGGCAACAAAAGCTAGAAGGATGCTTGGGTGCATACGGAGAGAAATGGCTAGCAGAAAAAAGGAGGTGAAAGTGCCTCTGTATAAGTCTTTGGTGCGACCTCATTTGGAGGATAGTGTGCAATTCTGGAGACCGCACCTTCAAAAGGATGTGAACAGGATGGAGTCGGTGCAAAGGGTGGCTACTAAAATGGTTAGTGGTCTTCATTATAAAGCATATGAGGACAGACTTAAGGATTTTAATATGTACACCTTAGAGGAAAGGCGGGATAAAGGTGATATGATTGAGATGTTTAAATACCTCCGTGGCATAAATGTTCAGGGAGAGAGCCTCTTTCAATTGAAAGCAAGTTCTGCTACAGAGGGGACATGGCATGAGGGTGAAGGGGGATAGATTCAGGAGTGATTTGTGGAAATATTTCTTTACGGAAAGAGTGGTGGATCCATGGAATAGTCTCCCAGTGGAGGTGGTAGAGATGAGGACAGTAACCAAATTCAAAAAAGCATGGGACCAACACAGAGGATCTCTAAAGGAAAAAAGGGGACTGTTGTAGTTATGGAAGGACAGACTAGATAGAAATATGATAAAAGAAAAAGACCACATGGTCTATGTTCCTATTATCTACTACAAATAGGGCACATCGCCATTTAATCCCCGCAGAACTCATTGGTTCTGTGACAAAATTCAAAATACTTCTAAAATAAAAGACATCGGAGGAATTACAGGCTTGTCTCCCATCAGCAAACAGATCCCTGAATAAATATAGTGCACCAACATCTCTCTCATGTTGGCATTTACTAAAGCACTACCTACTATTTAACTTTTGAACCACAAAAGCATTGACTGCTCTTACTAAGTAAGCTTACTGTGGCTTGGAGAGAACTGAAAGTTTTGACCTTCTGAATTGCTACAGAAGGTCCCACATCTGAAAACATTCACATAAATCCAAAGAGAATCAAGTGACTTTTATATCTACTAAAAACAGCACATGTGTAGAGCTCCTTTAAATTCTATTTATAGTGCAACAGGAAAACTAAACTTTCTTAAAGCAAAACAGCTTTCAGAAGATGCAGAAACAACACACTAGCAGCAGGGAACATGGGCAATAGGCAAATCTCATGGAGACTGACAGACAGACAAGACACACATGATCTCAGCGCTGACTCGTTCATACAAATACAGAACCCAGACTGAAAAATACATTCATGTATACTGAACACAACGTGGGAGGCAAAAAGGAGCTGAATAAGCACACGTTTGAGACTTTTTGAGTATTCATGCCAATAGTCAAGTGATTGGTTTATTAGAATTAAGGATCACATAATTGAAAAGGACTTGCTTTGATTTTCTTATTCCACGAATGCGTCTATATTGTTACACAAGCTTCTTTGGTTACCCTGTGCTTGGACAGTCAAATTTAAAATAATGATCCTGGTGTGCAGAGCTTTAGGAGGAAGAACGCCAGGATAGCTTAAAGAAACACTTACCAAATACACTCCAGGTTGCTAGTTAACATCTCCAGGCTTTTCGCTCTTTCATTTAAAGTAGCATATTTTAACTTAGTCGTGCACTAGGGCTCTCTATTGCTGCTCCTACTCATTGAAATAATTCACATAAGAAAAGCCACAAAGACTTGGACCAAGCAAGGTCCATTGAGCTCAGCATCCCCTCTCTGATGGCCGTCTGGGTCATGAGTGCCCTGCAGATCCTCTCTTTTGAGCTTTGTTGATGACTTTTATTTTTCTGTGGAATAAGACTGATTTGCAAGCTTTTTTGATCCAGTTTAAATCATAACTTGGTTTTTTTCTGACTGTATTAAGGTTGTTTTAGTCTTTTACTCTGTATTTTATGCATTTTAGTTTTACTTTATAATCTGTCGAGAATTATTAGGTTTAGTGGAATATAAGGTCTTAATTACATTGTTTAAATATATAAATATTTTTACACCTCCAAGCTACCACACATTGAAAGTGGCCAGGGAGCTAAAAATCTGAGTCACTACGTCGGGCTCCATCTAGGCTAAAAACTCACCTCTTTGAGGCTGCTTTTGGATCCTGATCGCTTAAGTCTCCTGTTCACCTCTTATGCGTTTCCATTCCATTCCCCTAGATACCGTATATCCTTTTTTTTTAGTGCCATCAAGTCAGTGTTGACTCATAGCGACCCAGCTACCTCTGGGTTTTCTTGGCTCTTGGCAATGTATCACCGGAAGTAGATTGCCAGCCTTTTCTTTCAGAGGCAATGGAGGATAAAGTGACTTACCCAAGGTCACAAGGAGTGCTAGTGGGAATCGAACCCTTGATCTTCTGGGTACTACGCAGTTGCTCTAACCACTAGGCTACTCCTCCATCCAGATATATCCTAGTCCCCAGTTACAGTCTAGTCAAGACAGACAACACAATAAGCTCTGATGAGCACAGACTTCCTCTTAAGATGTCTCTGTATAGTGCTGTATACGCTTTGTAGCGCTATACAAATGAGTAGTAGTAATAAAAATCCAGCATTAACTGCTTAGCACATGATTGAAGAGGACTGGGCAGAGAATGGGCAGGGCTTCACAATGTGCTAAGTGTACAGAAATTGCCACATACTATCAATTTTGCAGTTGGCATGGATGTACTTAATGCCATTTCAAGACGACGTATTACATGCATCCACCAAGGGCAGCAGAATGTCTTTCTGCTTTGTGGAGGCCAATCTAGCCAATCCCTAGCCCCACCCCCAAACTCTCTAGTGGCTGATGCTATGATTGACAGAATATCAGTCAGACCATGGACCCAGTGCCCCCCGCCCCATTCCACCACCTATAGTATTCATGCTACCTGTGAATGAATTTAATGTGCAGTAAGGAATTTTTCTGTGGGGGTAAGTGAAGGGGACACGCTGAGCAAGCTCCCAACATCTACTATACCGTTTTCACACTTACTGTATGTTGGGTTTATGCCTAAAACTCAGCAACTGCAAAAGAATTATTGCACTTCAGTAAAAGGACCCCTGTGTTTTTTGGTCCACAAACCCAGTTGATGCATTTGTTCAGCAAAGATCACTGAAGAATGGGAAAGAGAGCATGGGGGATAAGAACATAAGATATGCCATACTGGGTCAGACCGAGGTCCATCAAGCCCAGTATCCTGTTTCCAACAGTGGCCAATCTAGGTCATATGTACCTAGCAGTTTCCCCAATGCTTGTATTGGTTCAAGCACTGATATCCTGGGTCCCTTCCTAATAATGGTTTATGGACCTTTCCTCCAGGAACTTGTCCAAAACGTTTTTAAACCCAGCTACACTAACAGCCTTTACTACATTCTCCAGTAACAAATTCCAGAGTTTGATTACACGTTGAGTGAAAAAATATTTTCTCTTATTTGTCTTAAATAGTTTACCCTGTAGCTTCATTACATGTCCCCTAGTCTTTCTATATTCTGATAGCGTAAACAATCGATCTACGTTTACCCGTTCCACTCCATTCATTAATTTATAGACCTCTATCATATCTCCCCTCAGCCGTCTCTTTTCCAGGTTGAAGAGCCCTAACCTTTGTAGCCTCTCTTCATAGGAGTAGCCTTCCATCCCCTTTACCATTTTGGTGGCTCTTCTCTGTACCTTTTCTAATAATGCTATATCCTTTTTAAGATACAGCAACCAGAATTGCACACAATATTCAAGGTGCGGTTGTACCATGGAACAATACAGAGGCATTATAATATCCTTTGTTTTATTTTCCATTCCTTTCCTTATGATACATAGCATTCTATTTGCTTTCTTGGCCGCTGCTGCACAATGGGCGGAGGGTTTTAACATGTTATCCATGATTCCCAATGTGGAACCTTGCATCGTGTAACCATAGTTTGGGTTGTTCTTTCCTAGGTGCATAACTTTGCACTTGTCCACATTAAATTTCATCTGCCATTTGGATGCCCAGTCTTCCAATTAATCCAGATCCTCCTGCAGTTTTCCACAGTCCTCTTGGGTTTTAACATCTTTAAACAGTTTTGTGTCTACAAATTTGATAACCTCACTAGTTATTCCCTTTTCCAGGTCATTTATGAATGTGTCAAAAAGTAGCGGACCCAGCACAGATCCCTGGGGTACTCCACTATTCACCTTTTTCCATTGGGAAAATTGGCCATTTAGCCCTACCCTCTGCTTTCTATCTTTTAACCAGTTCCTGATCCACAATAGTACACTGCCTCCTATCCCATGACTTTTTAGTTTTGCCAAAAGTCTCTGATGAGGGACCTTGTCAAAGGCTTTCTGAAAATCCAGATACACTATATCAACCGACTCACCTTTGTCTACCTGTTTATTCACACCTTCAAAAAAACATATCATATTAGTAAGATAAGATTTTCCTTGTCTAAAGCCATGTTGGCTGTCTCCCATTAGGCCATGACTATCTACATGCTGTGTAATTTTGTTCTTTATGATGGTTTCTACCATTTTCCCCGGTACTGACATCGGGCTCACCGGTCTGTAATTTCCCGGATCACCCCTGGAACCCTTTTTAAAAATTGGCGTTACACTGTCGATCCTCCAATCTTCAGGTATTACAGATGACTTTAATGAAAGTTCACAGATTGCAGACCTGCTATTAGTAATCTCATATTTCAGTTCTTTCAACACTCTTGGATGTATACCATCCGGTCCAGGTGATTTGCTACTATTCAGTTTATCAAATAGTTGTAATACATCTTCCCGGTGTAGCGATATTTCAATTCCTCTGCAGTATCACCTTTAAATACCACTTCAGTCTTGGGTAACAACCCTACATCTTCCTCAGTAAAGACCGAAGCAAAGAATTCATTCAGTCTTTCCGCTATAGCCTTGTCTCCTCTTACTGCCTCTTTTACCCCTCTATCATCCAATGGTCCAACTGACTCTCTCACAGGCCTTTTGCTACAAATGTACTTGAAAAAGTCTTTATTTCGTGTTTTTGCTTCCATAGCAAGTTCCTTCTGAAATTCTCGCTTTGCCTGCCTTATCAATGCTTTGCATTTAACTTGCCAGTGCTTGTGCTGTTTCCAGTTTTCATCGTTTGGCTCTTTTTTCCATTTCCTGAAAGATGCGTTTTTGGCAGCAACAGCCTCTCTGACCTCACCTTTAAACCATGCTGGCAGTTTTTTGGACTTTCTTCCACTTTTCTTAATGCGTGGAATACAGCTGGTCTGGGCTTCCAGGATAGTATTTTTCAACAACACCCAAGCTTGATGTAAGTCTTTAACCTTTGCAACTGCTCCTTTTAGTTTTTTCTTAACTATATTCCTCATTTTATCATAGTCTCCCTTTCGAAAGTTAAAAGGTAGTACTGTGGATTTCTTTACTATCCCTCCTCCACTAATTAAATCAAACACCATCATGCTATGATCACTATTGCCAAGTGGTCCCAACACCCTTATTTCTTGCACCAGATCTGGTGTTCCACTAAGGACTAGGTCCAGTATGGCTTCCCCTCTGGTCGGTCCAAGAAGCAGTCATTTATTTCATGTAGAAACTTTATCTCCCTAGCATGTCCTGCCGTGACACTGACCCAGTCGATACCGGGGTAACTGAAACCACCATTACTACTCTGCTGTGACTTTTGTTAGCTTCCTTTATTTCTTTGAGCATTTCATCATCCATTTGTTCATTCTGGCCAGGCGGTCGATCGTACACCCCCACTGCCATCACCTTCCCCTTCATACATGGAATTTCAATCCATAGAGATTCTACAGCAAATTTTGTTTCCTGCAAAACTTTAATCCTTTCTGACTCAATGCCCTCTCTAACATAGAGCGCAACCCCTCCACCAATTTGATCAGCTCTATCATTACGATATAGTTTGTATCCAGGAATCACTGGTTATCCTCCTTCCACCATGTCTCTGGGACTGCAATCATATCTAACCTCTCATTTAGTGCTATATATTCTAACTCTCCCATCTTATTGTTTAGACTTCTAGCATTTGCATACAAGCATTTCAGAGACTGTATTTTATTAATATTAATCTGGCTATTGGTAGGCATGGGTAATTTGGAATCTTTACGCTCTCGATATCTAGCATATTACAAGATTAAGCAAAAGCGAGCATAGAGATTACTCTGGAAATCTGACTAATACATACAGTTACAGACACAGATTAGACTGGTTTCAAACAGAAACATGGTTAAAAGAAGCCTGGTTCAAAATGTAATTTCTATTTCTGTTGTATGACTGTGTAAAGTAAAATGTATTCATTTTCAGAGTATATTTTCCCTCTCTAGAATTATGAATCTGTTGGCTCTTTGCTTGATTGTACATTTCTTAAAATTGAGAAGTCTTTAAAATACATTTTTTAAGAGCTCTGCTAGCTTTACCTTTTAATCACTTAAACAACTAAAACATAAATAAAAATGGGTATTATTGACCAGTCATCTGGTATAAACTGCTGGTCATTGTGCACTTTCTTCTCTATTAGTTTTCCCCTTTAAATTTGTCCTAATTTCTGCCACTTCACTAACTTTTTGGAAAACAGGTGTACAATCACAATTTTACTTTTGCATCAGATCAGGTGCCTTCATTTTCATTTGCAGTTGGCCAGAGCATCCTCCCCCTATTTCATAATCTCTTCCTAGCACACTTGGTAGTGCCATGGGGGGGGGGGGGGGGGGGTATATACCAGACCGCCTTCCAGAGCCCTGCAATCATGTTCCCTGGATCTGGCCACCAAGTAACCGTTTAAAAGTAACCAGCATTCCTGCCTCAGCATATCCAGCCAATCAAGGCAGTAGAAGGCTTACGGCTGGTTTGAGCAAGGAACCTTGCAACTAAACCGACCACCACTTTTAAATTTCCAGATTTACTCTGCTGAAAAGACGGAGGGGGCATGCAAGGGATCTGGCGGAATGAGTAGAAGACACTGGTACACGTGTCAGGAGACAGAGAAGGCCCCAAAACATGGAGTGGAAGGCACAATACCTAGGGGAATGTCATATGTAACGAATACAAGCGTAGAGAAGACCGCATGTGCTCCGGGACGATGCGTTAAGATGCACTTACCCGAAGCAAAGCCTGAAGTTTTCCTGGTACTTCTGACTGCCTGTGAAGCGGGAGCTGGAAGACTTGGTTTTGCAGATACAGCATCCAGACAGGCTGCGATAGATCTTGGATTTATGGAAGCCGAACATAGCCGTCAACCCGAAAACCTGCTCGGCCAAGGAACAAAGAGAAGAGCAGAGGACACCATTAGCCCTGCCTGCGCATGCAACTCCTCCTTTCGGGCCCAGACAGGTGTAAAAAGGGGGAGGGAGCAGCAGGCACCCCGCGTTATGTCCGAGCTACCGTCGATCCACCACCGGCAGCTGCGCCGATAGAGAGAAGCACCGATCAGCCCCCTAGACGGACAACCCTCCAAACCATGAAAATTAAACTAATTAAAGCCGTTCCCAACGAGACGCGTCTCCTGTCTGGCTGAGTTTGCTGCAAAAGTTAAGCGAGTGGCGAGCCGCCTCTTACCGCCTGTCCCCGGCTCCATCCCGTGCACGATGAACCCCCAAAGAGACTCCGCGCCGGCCTCGCCCATGCCGCAGGACGGTCGAGGCAGCCAGAGCCCGCATCTTCCATCCTCGCGACCCGCACATCCCCAGGCCACGAGGACGGCTGCTGCCCGCGCGCCGCATGCTGCCTCTTTTGTTCGGTGCCAGCCAGCGGCACGCTGACAGTCAGCCCGCGGGAGGCGACCCAGGCTGCGGGTGAGAAGAAGGGGGCAGCTCCCCGGACCCGACCCACCGCAACGACCCGGAGTCCCTACTCACCCCGACCGCAAAATCAAAACTTTCACGCGCTTCCCGTGACCCGTCCTTCGCACAAGGGTAGGTAGGATGAGGCCAGCAGCAAGCAACCCCTTACCACGAATTAGCATATGCAGTGCCCTCATCAGCATAAGAACGCCCTGCAACATAGTCAGCTAGACGCGGTTTCTTTCGAAAAAGGACAAGCGACAACCAATCAGAGAACGGCGGGTCGGTCTCCCTTTAAAAGGCCGCGGGGCACTTCGGGAATTGTAGTTGTGCGCTGGGTGGCTTGGTCCTTTGTCCTACGAGAAGCGGAAGTGTTGAGGACTGCTGTGCGGTGGGAGGGACCTCGTTTTTTTTCTGGCTGCAAACGATGTTGTTGGAAACGGCGGGAGCTTCGGTCACTGGATTTGTACTGATGATGAATGGGAAGCTTCCGACTGATGGCGCTGAGGTTTTTATTTTCTTTCAATTATTTTTCTTCTGCTGTGCCTGCGAGTCTCCATCAGATACACGACTTACCGATCTCCTCCTGGTTTATTCCCCCAGATCTTGGAGTTGATGCAAAGAGAAATGGTTTCTCTCTTTTTTTCTCGGACATTTGGGGAATACATTTATAAGGAACCTTGTAAAGATATGCACTACCAACGGGCGGAAATCACCTATTTTTAGTGGTCCGTTGCAGTGTACTTTAGCCCAACACTATTCTGTATGCACGTAAGGCTGATGCTGCATACTTTTACAGGGTGTGCACATGGGCTGAGCACAAGGACATTCATGCAGATTACAAAATACTATGATTTACTTATGTTTTTGAGAGATGTAGGCACAGGCATTTACACTAGCCAGACGGTAGGCACTTACATATCCCATTACTTATGGTGCTATTTGTTAGACTAAACATGCTCGACATATTTTACCTTAACTACATAGCACTTTATGTAATTATCCTAATGGAGGTTATTGTAGAAGCCTTTTTCTTAATTTCGATGTGGAAAATCCAGCATCTAAATTTCAAAATGTAATACATAAATGGCTATTTTTTTAGAAAGGGCTAAAATGACACATGGATGCTCATAATAGGCAGAAATTGTAAGGGATATAAAATGTAGTTGCAGAGCCAGTGCTAGGGTTTCTAGCGCCCCCCTGCAATCTATAAATCGGCACCCCTCTCTCATCATTAATGGTGGCTGTACCCTACCCTCCTTTTTCCTAAAACTGCTTTGTGAACTCTTTTGAAGCGATATTATTTCTCCTTCAAATCTAGTGTTGTAAGAAAATTGCAGCAAAAGAGCAATTGCATAGCCTAAATAAAAATACTTAGCAGTAAATACTTAGCATCATACAAACGGCTGTGATAATAAAAAAAAATCTGATTCTGGTTATCTCACTAACAGCAACATAAGCATTCTCCGGTGCCAGGCATATTGTGAACTAATATAAAACACTGCAAAAATCACTGAAGATCTACAAGGCCAAGTCTACCATACCATACCAGCATACACTTCCAGAACTCATACAAAACACCACAGTGTGCCCCAAAACATCCATACACCTATTTGAAAAGTTGTACAAGTCAAATTACTACTGTACAGATCCCTACTATACAAACTCCATGTTAACGGAACACCTGGCCTTGGTCGCACACTCAGAACACAGACCCTCACCAAGTACAGAATAAGTGACCACAACCTAAAGTAAAAATAAAAATATGTGGACAAAAATTAAAATGAAACGCCAATAAGCCAAACTCCGCATGTGGTGACACACCAGATAAGAGATGCAGTTCCCCATATTGTGATATGCGTAAAACTAACCCATTAGGAGAAACTACCCCGTGTGAAATATAAAGATAGCGCAAAGTCCAATCACTAAATTGAAAATAAAATTATTTTTTCTACCTTTGTTGTCTGATGATTTTTGATCATGATGGTCCTGATCGGAGGTTTCTGTTTTTCTCTGTCTTCTGCTAGCTCTTTTTCTATGGTCTATAATCCATCTGCCATTTTTTGTCTCTCCTTTTGCTTTCTTCATTTTCTTCCATCAGCCTTTTTCCAGTCCCAGTAACCTTCCCCAGTATCAACCCCCTTTATAGCCTCCCCTCCCAGTGTCAACCCCCTTGCATTCCCAGCACCACCACTGGTGTCTATTCCCTTCCAGTCCCCCTCCTTTTCCATCATCCAGCCCCTTCTAATCCAAATACCATCCCAGGTATCAGTGAACCTCCAGTCCCAGTGCCCCCTCCCGTGTCAATTCCTTTCCAGTCACCCTCTCCTCTGTTCACCTCCCTTCCAGTGCCCCAGTGCCATCCCCAGTTGTCAGCTCCCTTCCAGTGCCACCCCCAGGTGTCAGCTCCCTTCCAGCCCCCACCTTCCCCCCTGTCAGTTCTCTTCCAAACCTCCTCCTATTACCCAGCCACCTTCCAGCCCCATCCCCAAGTGTCTGCTCCCTTCCAGCTCCCCCCAATGTCTGCTCCCTTCCAGCTCCTCCCCTCCCCCCCCCCGTGTCTGCTCCAATTTGTCCTTCAAAAAAGAAAGCAGCCATGGAAACATTTCTCTGTTCCCGCAACCATCCTATCTTTCACACTGCTGGGTTGCAGAGTTTCTAAAAGCAATAATAAGCATTTCCTGTTTCTCTCTTCCTTTTTTTTATTGGTAGCCAAGACAGAATAGAATGAGTCGGGGGAGGGGGGTGAGTACAGATTGGCCAAAGGTGCTGTCACATTGGGAATCCCCATCTGGGCAGTATGAGATGTGAATGTGTGGCCTGAAGACCATGTTGCAGCCCTGCAGATCTCATCCATGGAGACAGACACAGCCATAGCTCTGACATTATGAGCAGTGACATGTCCATCAAGGCTCCAACTTGCCTGGGTGTAAGCAAAAGAGATGCAGTCTGCTAGCCAAATTGAAAGAGAGTGTTTCAAAATGGCAGCCCATAGCTTGTTGGGGTCAAAAGAAACAAAAAGTTGGATGGACTTTCTATGGCCTTGTGTCCGCCAAGTAGAAGGCTAAAGCTCGCTTGCAGTCCAACATATGCAACTTAGCTTCCCTTTGTGTGCATGAGGTCTCTGAACAAATGTTGGAAGAACAATAAACTGATTAAGATGGACATCCACTACCACTTTTGGAAGGAATTTAGGATGAGGAGAAAGACCACTCTATTATGGTCGAATCTGGTGTAAGGTAAATGAACTACTACAGCCTGAAGTGACTGGCACCAGAAATAACACCTTACAGGTCAAGAATTCCAGAGGACAAGAATTAAGTGGCTCAACGGGAGCTTTCATGAGCTGCACAAGAAACACATTGAGGTCCCTAGACACTGTGGGAGGCTTCAAGAGAAGCAAGCCCCACATAAAGCAAACAACTAAAGGCTGTACCAAGATGTACTTTCCTTCCACACCTTGATGATATGCTCCAGTCACACTGAGATGGACCCAGGTGGACCCTGACAGAAATGGATTAAGTCCAGACTTGGAGAGGTGTAAAAGCTATTCAAGGTGGAACAGACAAGGATCTAGGGCAGGGGTGGGCAAACTTTTTGACTCGAGGGCCGCAATGGGTTCATATATTGGACCCGGGGGCCGGACCAAGAGTAGATGGACGGTGTGTATGTGTGAATTAATATAAATTAAATTTAAATTTGTAACATTAAATGTTTAGATTAATTTAAGGTAGAAAAGCATAAAAAGAGTTATTTTACAAAACTTTTATGCAATGTATTTCTTTCATAAAATAGTACCTTCAATTTTAGTGGGAACAGTGTTGTTGGTCTCCCTTTTTTGTTAAGGCATCAAAGTCAGTAGATAGCTTTCTTGTTGCAATTCGCAGAATAGATCTGAGGTGTTGGTCAGTTAACTGGGATCTGTGACGGGATTTATTGATGTTCATGACGTTGAATGTCTGCTCACACACGTAGGTCGAGCCAAACAAGGCCAGATACCATGCTTTTTATCCCAGGGGTAAGCAGTGGATTTCCCCAGTCACTTTAATAATGGCTTATGGACTTTTCCTCCAATAACTTTTCCAGACCTATTTTAAAACCAGCAACACTAAAAGCTTTTACTACATCCTCCAGCTACTGATTCCGGAGTTTGATTATCCATTAAGTGAAAAAATATTTTATCCAATTAAGTTTTAATGTGCTATATTGTAGCTTCACTGTGTGTCCTCTAGTCTTTCTACTTTTTGAAGGCGTAAGCAACTGATCTATGTTTACTCATTCCAGTCCACTCATTATTTTATAGAGATCTATCATATCTCCCCTCATCCATCTCTTTCGAAGCTGAAGAGCCCTAACATTTTAAGCCTTTCCATGTAGGTGTATCCTTCCATCCCCATTATCATTTTTGTTGCTCTTTTCTGTATCTTCTTTTCTCTTTCTATCCTCTCCCTTGGTAATCCTCATGGCTTTCAGAACCATTTCTGGATGACTCCCAGATCTATATTTATGTACCAGAGCACTCACCAAGAACCCAGTAGTAAATTTCTGCCTGCTTCTACAAAACTGTTGCGTGGATGCTCTATCACAACCTAAAAACTGAACATGGCCAATAGGGATTTTCTTAATTTTGTCTCCCGCTTAAACCCGCCTTAAACTTTGCCTTTTACTCTCTGTCTTGGTTACTGTAAATAAAACGACTGAAGCAAGGGGAGATGTTGAGAGGCTGGATGTTCTCGGGCATAGGGTTATTTAACAGCAGCCTTATGTTTTTGGAAGATGGAAAAGCAGGACGTTAATACGTTCTTAATGCTAGTGTAAAAGAAGGTAAAATAGTTACTCCAGAGTCAACTACAGAAGCCATTCAGACTTGGTTGATTTTTTTTTGTTCATCTGGCTGTCTTGCCTTCTTTCAACAGAGAGTTGAACTAATGTAAACTTCCACAGTCCAGATGAGTCATTGACATACCAACAGAAGGTGGATGACATGACTAAATGAATATATTTCTTAGCACAGTAAGGCAGCCTCCTCCATCCATAATAGAAGCATTCCCAAAAGCACCCTTCAGTTACATCCAGTCCTAGAAGTGACGTGGTTGCGTGAACGTGGCTGCGTTCCCCCCAGGCACTGTGGAGGATTTAAACAACTCTGCTGCGGTTTTACTGCTGTCTCCTTGCTCCTACCTGTCGCTGTTACTGCCTTGCTCTGCCTGTTTGCTGTTTGCCTTCTGCCAACTAACCTTCTCATTATCTGCTTCCAGGTAATCTCCTCCATCCCCAGAAGCATCCCCAGAAACACCCTCCAGTTACATCCGGTCCCGGAAGTGATGCAGTCATGTTCCCCCAGGCACTGTGAAGGATTTAAACAACTCTGCTGCAGTGTGCAGCAAGCGCGCGCCCAAGGAGCAGGATGTGCTCCTGAGGCGTTCAGGTTACGAGTTTGATTACGCTGAATAAATTAGCTAGCGCTCCGCGGGCCGGATTAAAAGGTCCGCGGGCCGTAGTTTGCCCATGCCTGATCTAGGGCCTGGCCCTCACACTAGACAGCAAACCTCTTCCACTTGCAAGAGTAAGAATTTCTCATACAGGCCCTCCTGGAGGCCAAAAGGACATCAGTCATACCCTCCAGCATGTTGAGCTTAGACAATATTAGCCTCTCAACATCCATGCCATGAGGGCAAAGGACCAGATATTGGGGTGCAACATTGTCCCATCTTCCTGCGTTAAGAAATAAGATGCGTGGCTGAGCTGGAGAGCTGTAACAGGAGAGGAAACCATGGCTGTCTGGGCCAGTAGGGAGCGATGAGAATCATCATGCTGCAGTTTGTTTTGAGTTTCAGAAGGGTCTTTGCAATGAGAGTGATAAGCTTACAGAAGACCCTCCAGTGAAGGAGGAAAGCATCTGACGCTAATCTGCTGTGTGATCTTACTCTGGAGCAGAACTAATCTATCTGGGCATTCTGTAGGATAGCGAACAGATCTATTGAGAGGGGTGTCCCACTCTCAAAAGATGCAAGTCGAAACCTCCCTGTCCAGTGTCCACTCGTGCGGCTGGAGGACGATTCAGTCTGTATGCCAGTGTTTTGCTCGCCTGGCAGGTACGTGGCTCTCAAGTCCATCCTGTGTGTGATGGCGAACTTCCACAACCTGACAGCTTACCAACCCAGGAAGTACGAGCCCTTTACTCCCTGCTTGTTGATATAGAACATGGCAGCCTGATTGTCAGTCTGAATCAAAACAATTGGGATGGGCAGTTGATCTCAGAAAGCCCTTAAAGCAGGGGTCAACTCTAGTCCTGGAGAGCACCAACCAGTCAGGTTTTTGGGATATCCCTAATGAATATGCATGAGAGATATTTGCATGCACTGACCCCATTGTATTCAAATTTATCTCATACATATTCATTAGGGATATCTCTTAAACCTGATTGGGTTGATGGCCTCCAGGACCAGAGTTGGAGACCCCTGCCTTAGAGCGTTCGTCACTGGAATTGATCTGATGGAGACTTTCTTGGACGGACCAATTGCCCTGTCTGTGCAACCCATCGAGATGAGCTCCCCACCCCAGCTTGGATGCGGCTGTCAGAACGTTTTGGGATGGAGCAATTTGGAAAGGAAGACCTTTGAGCAAAGTTTGGTGGACTCCACCATTGTAATGACTGAATGAGAGGGGCAGTGACACATAGATGATCCCTGAGTCGATCCGTTGCCTGGATACATTGAGTCCACTGAGCTTGCCTCATCTGGAGTGTGCCAAGGGTGTGACATGCACTGTAGAAGCCATTTGGCCTACTACAGTCAACATCTTGCAAGCTGTTACCTGCTGACTAATTTGAGTTTCCCGCCCTAGTGCTGTCATTCTGTAAAGTCTGTCATGTGGTAGGAAGGCTCTCGCCTGAGTCATGTTGAGCAGGGCTCCAATGAATTCCAAATATTGGGTGGGCTGAAGGTGGGATTTTGGGTAATTTATCATGAATCTTAGTATTTCCAACACCCGAATGGTCAATTGTGTTGTTTCTTGGACTCCTTCCAGAATGGCACTCTTGATCAGCCAATCGTCCAGATAAGAGAAGACAAACACTCCCAGTATCTATAGGTAAGCAGCTTTTACCATGAGGCACTTTGTGAAGACACAAGGTACTGAGGCCAGGCCAAATGGCAATACTCTGTATTGGAAAGCTTGTGCCCCCCAGGATAAATCTGAAGATATATCTTGCTCACAGGAACTATCTGTATGTGGGTGTAGGCATTGTTGAGATCCAGGGAGCATAGCCAATCTTCTTTTTTAAGGTAAGGAAGCAGGGTGCCTAAAGAAATCATTCTGAACTTTTCTCTCACTAAGTACAGGTTCAGATCTCTTAGGTCAAGGATGAGATGGTATCCACCCCCCCCCCCCGCCCTATTTTCTTGGGTATCAGGAAGTACCTGGAATAAAACCCCTGACCTCTTTGCTCTGGCGGCACCAGCTCGATCGCAAGATCTGACAAGAGGGCAGTGATTTCTCTCTGAAGCCGTTTTTGATGCAGAGGGTTGAGATGATGCACCCTCAGGGGCCAATTTGGTGGTAGTTCAAATAAGTGTAGTTGACCACTTTCAATGATTTGTAGAACCCATGAGTCTGATGTTACGAGGGGCCAGCTTTGTGCAAAAAGAGTGAGCCTTCCTCCAACCAGAGGGTTTTCTACAGTGGTCTTTGGAAGATTGGCTATGCTCCAAAGGAACCAGTCAAAACCTTGCCCCCAGTTTTGGTTGAGGCTTCTCAGACCCTTGCTGCTGGTGAGAGACCTGCTTGGGTTGGGAGGTTTGGGGCCCAGGAACATACCTACACCTACGAGAGTAATATGTCTTTTTCTGACGTGCACCTGAAGAGCCCAGTAAGAGTAATGCTTCTTTTCAATATGGCCTGCTTTCTCAGTGACTTGTTCGCCAAAGAGATTCTCTTCATGGCACGGGGTGTCCGCCAACTTGTTTTGCACTGACTCTGACTGTTCCAGGTCTGACGATTGGAGCCAAGTGAGTCTCTGGGTGTCATCGCAAAGATTTCATAGGTCGCTGGGACCATGGACTTCGAGCAGTCTTTGCCGTGGGCCTCTAAGGAATGATACTGATCCAATTTCTCTGGAGGGAGGAACTGGGTCAGATCAGCCACGTCGCACATGATGTTCTTCAAGAACATGCCCATATAGAGCTGGGTAAGAAACTACACGGGCAACAAACATGGAACTCTGGAAACATCTTTTCCCTAAAGAGTTGTGTTTGAGCCCCCCCCCACTCCCGGGGATGCCAAGGAATGGGTCTTGGTACCCTTGATTCTCTTTAGGGTGACTTGAACCACCAAGGAATGGTGCGGAAGCTGAGGCTACTCAAATCTTGGAGCTTTCTGAATTCTGTACATGGAGTCAAGCCTTCTACTAACCGGAGGTACAGTGAGGGGGTTCTCCCACATTCTCATCTGTACCTTCTGCAGGATGTAGTGCACGGGCACTGTCACCGCTTCATTAGGGGCCGAGGAGTACTGCAGGATCTTTAACTCTTCTTTCCTGGGCTCATCCTCAGTCTCCAAAGAAAATGGAATGGTCTTAGCCATATCCCTCACAAACTCTTGGAAGGTCATGTCCTCAGGAGGGGACTTGCACTGCTCATGAAGTAGAGAAGGGTCCAATGGGAGCTCAGATCTGCCCTCCGATAAATCCTTCAGTTCCACGTTGATGACCCAGCCTTCTGAGAGGAAGCCAAAGTACTTCTGAGTCTCTGCTTAGATCACTCTCCTGCTTCAAGGGATTGGAAGGTCCTTCGGAAGTGATGGTGCACAGATACCTTTTCAGATCTCAAGGGCACATCAGACCCCGAGATGCTAGATAGGGATAGTGACCAGGTAGGCATCGGTATCTTTTGCTATCCCAATGTCAATGCCTCTCCTGCAGGCAGGGTATGTGTCTTGAGGATCGACTGTATGGTGGCTAATGTTGATGCACCCGATATCGAGGCCCCGGCATGCTGCATCACCAATAGTGCCATGATGCATTCCTCAAGCACTTGCAGAAAGTGCTTCTTTATGGCTGCTGATTCTGAAGGCTGTGGGGCCTGAGCAACTTTGCCCGATATACCCAGTAGTTGTACAGGGATATTGGCAGCTGGGTCTTGACTGTTGATGCCCCTCCGATATCCTGGAAGATGAGCTCTCCTCCCTTTAGGGCGCCTTCGAGGGACTCCCATCACTTGACACCATGCCTCGATGGGCTCCGACCAATGTTCCCTCTAATTTTCTGTAGGCTGTGTGCGCATAAAATATCAGCTGTGCAGCTTTTGAAGGAAGGTTAAATTTTTGTGTGCCACATAACGACACTCAGCGTTATATACTTTAAAATTTGACTACACGTCAGAATACAGTATGTACACCACATTGATTTTAATCAAATTAAATGAAAACAGACAATTACTAAATGAAGCAGAAAATTTCTAGTAATTACAATCACAACTTTTAAATTTTAAGACGTGTGTTGTTTTCTATCAGAATCAGAACCATAATTTTTGTGCACTCTGTTGTAAAGTATGTGCGCTCGCACACGTGCACAGCTTAGAGGGAACAGTGGCTCCGACGCCGATGCACCAGAGTCTTCACGCAAAGTTCGGCATGGTCACTCCTCGACATCAAAGAAGACGTTGTCAAATCCTTTCTCGCCTTCAGGTGGAAATCGAATGCTAGCCAATGCTCTGTGGTACTATGGATGCTCATCTCTTATTGAGCTTGAGAGCCCCTCAGCATCAATGCATCACTAGCGTCCAATGCAGCCTTGGAAGCTACAGAGACTGATGCTGAGGGATCAGGCTTCTGAGCGCCAAAAAGTGATCAATGCTGCTTCTCAGGACCCTTGAGTCTTCTTTTTGTCATCTGTGAACACAAATTACAAAAAGAGGGCCAATGATGGGGTCCCAGGCACTGTAGACACCAATTGATATCTGTGACCAATATGGCCCTAGAGCACTTGGAACACTTCTTGAACCCGTTGGCTGGTTTCTGGGACACGTCTTCTGGAGAAATAGCTGTGGCAAAGTCGAATGGGTCAATGACAAAGACCAAGGCCCACCATAGCACTGGTACTAGGAGGGCTGAGTTGCCACGGCAAGAATAATATGAGCAGTGCACTGATGGAAAAGCGCAAGGGAAAGTCTCGAGTGAAAGTCCCCTCACAACCCGGATCTTCCCCTGTCACTGCTGCTGCTTCTATTTTGCCTTATTTGCTCTGCCAAAACATGCAACCAGTGATCTCCAGAGTGCAGCCATTGAAGTCAGAACCTGAAGCAGGGCACTCGGGCTTGTCTTCTGGCTCAGATATCTCCTTTAGCTTGAAACAACGGGTCGCCGCCGCCCCCCCCCTACCTGCGCAACCGCTGGCTTCCCCAGCAAGTCTGGCTTAGCCAAGTGTGTGAGTGGTTTGCTGCCTCAAGGCAGGGCCGTTTTCATCAAAGTGGAGGCTGTTTTTACTGAGCAGTGTGCAGCTGCTGGAAATTCATAGGGGTAAATGGAACAGAGCACGGCACCATCTTCACCTGCAGCAGAGACCGTTTCCCCTTGTCCTGCTGCAGAACATCTGAACATTGTCATTTCATCAGGTCAGTCCTCAGTTACTCCCTTACTGCTGGATTTTGCATTGAGACGCCTGATGTGTTTTCATTGGAAACTATTTAGCAAGCTATTTCAAATTTGGACACAACTTTGGCTCTTGACTATTGACTCTCTTTCGTCTAGAGTTTCCTCTTTGGTTCAGCGGGTGATTAAAGTGGAGGAAGAGGGCCTTCAAGAACTTTCCCCTAAGTATGAAGAGCAGTTGGGAAAGATTGCTAACTCTGAAGCACTCTTAGTAAAGGGCAATATTCTCCTGCAAAATAAAGTGGAGACACTGGAAAATGTAGCTAGATAATCTAATATAAGAATAATTAATTATTCTAAAGTACCCTTATCGTCACCTTGTGAAATGTTTAAATGTTACTTGGTTGAAATATTGAAAGTGTTCCAAGAGGTTATTCCTCGCATTTCAAAAATTTATTATAGGCCTACTCTTAAGGGTTCGCCAGGAACAAGTCACAGGTTCAGGCTATATCTATGGAGGTGCTAGATATTTCCGCTGTTTTAGAGTCCTCGGACTCGGTTAGTGCTGTCCCTGCAACTCTTCTGGTGACCCTTACTCTCTCTTCGGACTGGAACTGGTTCATGAAACTCTTCTTTTGCCATAAGGATGAGTTGTTTCTTTCTTATAAGATTAGGGTGTACCCTGGTGTCTCTCATGAGACACAGCAGCAAAGGAGGGAGTTCTTGCTGTTGAGACCTGGCATTTTGCACCTTGAGGCTCTGTATATTTGCAAATGTATTGTTAAACAGATCTGCGAGAAATGTCTTTACATACCCAGTTCAGTTAACGGCCTTGTCTCAGCCCAGCGGGTGTTGTCTAGCTCTACTTGATATTTTGTCAGCTTATGACCCGTATAGTTTGATGTCTTGCTTTCTACAGCTTTCATCTTGTCTTTTAGTTGATTGATTTGAATAAAATCTTTTCTTCACCTCAGTTTAGTGGGCTTGGGTCTTTTTTTGGAGTTTGTTTTTCCTTTGTATATTGCAATTGATATTGTTGTTTTTTCACCAGATGTAGACTTTTCTGTAAAAGTAGTTTACTTGAATATATTATAAAATTCATTAAAGATAAATCATGCTAAAAAGTGCTTTGGCCAGTCCTTTTATAGGAGGAATTAAGGGGGGTTACCCTTCTTAATCCACCGTTGTATATGTCCCATTCCAAACTGAAATGCGAACATTAAATCTTCCCCATTCACGCTAACCCAAGACATACTGAAAGGATCAACACTATCATCCTTATTATTCAACATTTACCTACAACCAGTCTGCTACATTATGCAAATCTACAACACCCTATACCACATCTGTGCTGATGATGTCATGATTTACATGCCATTCTGCACACCAAAAACCTGCTACACTCCCTTAATAGATTGTTTCAATGCATCTCCAACTGGTTACTATAGCATAACCACAAAATAAATTACAAAAAAACTGAAGTGCTCTTCATAACAAGAGACAAACATTTCTTGCCACCATCAGCACTAAAGGTCAATGACGCAGAACTCAAGGTTAAAAAAGAGATCAAATACCTAAGGATAACTATTGACCAATACTTCACACTACGAAAGCACATCAACAATACCACCAGAATGATTTATTAGAAGATAAGAATCCTCCAGCACCTACGACTTCTGCTCAAAGCCAATGACTTCTAAACAGTCTTCCAAACAATCATATTCCCGCACATAGAGTACTGCAATATCATTTTACAGGGCCTTCCTAAATATGTGCTGCAACAATTACTAATGACCCAGCACACAGCAGCCAGACATCTGGAAAGAGCATCAAGAATGGAACATATAACCATTTCCTAAAAAGGTTACATCGACTCCCCTTTCCAAGCCGCATAAAATACAAGGTAATAATGACCGGCACACACCTGCAAAATATGCTAAAACAGACCTCCTCAGAATAGAAGCTGGAGACTAGGTGTGCAAAGCACGATAAGCATACCCATAGGGAAACTGAAATCTAATCAAACACCCTGTGCAAGAGCCTTCTCACTGTACACACCTGGACTCTGGAAGAACCTTTCCACAAAACTAAGAGACATAGAAGACGACTACCAATTCCAAAAGGAACTAAAAACACTGCTATTCAAAGAGCACGTCGAGGACAAAACATAACCCAACTTCATCCAAAGCCGTCTGCCGCTCATGCACTTGGATACGCATACATTGAACTTTGGAGAATCAGAATCCATACCCTTTATGATTCATACAAACCTCTAATCATCTAACTTCAACTGCAGCTACACCCCCCCCCCAAAAACATCACCGTACCATATACACACAACCATTTATTACAGCCTACCATTTGTAAAAGCTCATTCCATGTTAATATTCCCTGTTCTATGTAACGTTAACTTTAAATTGTTCCATGTAAACCGCATTGACCTTTGGAAATGCAGTATATAAAAAATGCTAAATAAATAAACTACAGAGGCCACTAATTGGGTTGCAGAATGGGCCGTGTACATATGCAGCTTGTGGAATACCAGTTTACACCAGAAGTTGCCTACCTTGATTTTGCCAAAGTGTACAATTCTAAAATAGTCCCTCTGGCACTTCCTGTGAGCAAATCCGTGTGCACGCCTGTAGGGCTGGAGCAAGGAGCTGAGATACCCTAGGTGAAGCTCATCCCTTGCGCCCGCAGCTACTCCTCGCCAGGTTCTACAGTGGCAGCACTTACTTGCAAACTTCGGCGCCAGGGGGCTGTCTGCTTCTGGCCCCCCCCCCCCCCGATGGCCGATTTCTTTTTGGCATGGGGGTGGAAATCTGTTTTTTGGGGGTTTCCCATTTCAATTTTTGTCTGCACATTTTTTTTTCTAATTTCTAGTTTCTTCTTCTTTAGTAGATGGTGGCCTGTGTTTTCCATGTGCAGCTTTTACCATGCAGGTTCTCTCTAGGAATCTGTAGCAGTTCAGCTTGTTTTCTTTTTCCAGTTGGAGGTTACTGGGGTTCTTTTTGTTCATTTTGCTGGATATGCTGTGCCTTTGCTGGGCAGCAGGACAGTGTACAAGTAAAAAAAAAGAGAAAAAAATGCCATTTATTTAACATTTCTTATATACCGCCTTTCATGATATCAAGACGGTTTACATTGAACAAACTGAAATTACATTGAACAGAGCATTATAACTTGGAGATAACTATTTACAGGGAACATGGGCAATGGAGGGTTAAGTGGCTTGCCCAAGACCACCTGTGGGACTAGAAACCCCAGTCCTTCCAGGCCAAGGTTACTGTCCTCTAGTGGGATTTGAACCCCTGACCTTCTGGCCTGAGGTAACTTGCCCCAGCCACTAGGCCACTGTCAAGACAGGAAAGTTACCCACTCATACAGAAGACAGAGAGGATAGAATAAAGGGGGGGGGGGGCTAAGAGTTGTATTGTGGAAGGACAAAAGCAGTTTGAAACAGGTACTGTATGTTTTGAGAATATTTGCAGTGCTGATTTTCCACAGGTAGTGTTGGTGCAATTTGAGTTCTTGATGCTGATGTCAAGTGTCCATTTGCAGGGTGTTGTATTACAACTAGGATGGCCCAATGATTTCTGCTGCCCCCCATCAAACCAGTAGGGGGAAGGGGGGACAGTACAGCAATCCTTACATGCTGCTTTTTTTTTTTTTAACGGCATAGCTGTGCAGCCATGGGCCTCACAGCACCCACCCGTGTGCGTACACACTCACAACCTGCCGCTCCTGCCCCTTTCAATAGGAAGTGGCATCGGAAGGGGCAGATGCGGCAGGCAGTGCTTTAAGGCCCGCAGCAGCAAAAAGCCGCTATTTTGAAAGAGCCAGGGGGTCACTATGCCACCCATAGGTGCCTGCCGCCTAGTGCACGGGCCAACCCTGCTTATGACACACAATGTCTAGGAGCAGAGGGAGATAGTGGTGTTATCACTGATGTGAAACTAGAATTTGAATAGAATTTCTTTTCTATATTGAGTTTGATTTTAACCTGGAAAAGAGAGCTGAGGGGAGATATGATAGAAGTCTATAAATTAATGAACGGAGTGGAACAGGTAAACGAAGATCGATTGTTTACACTATCAGAATATAGAAAGACTAGGGGACATGCAATGAAGCTACAGGGTAAACTATTTAAGACTAATAAAATAATTTTTTTTTCACTCAACGTGTAATCAAACTCTGGAATCTGTTACCGGAGGATGTAGTAAAGGCTG
This sequence comes from Ichthyophis bannanicus, assembly GCA_033557465.1. Classification (NCBI taxonomy): domain Eukaryota; kingdom Metazoa; phylum Chordata; class Amphibia; order Gymnophiona; family Ichthyophiidae; genus Ichthyophis; species Ichthyophis bannanicus. The sequence goes on along the minus strand of CM066047.1, from coordinate 56,473,900 downwards.
TTAGTGTAGCTGGGTTTAAAAAAGGTTTGGACAAGTTCCTGGAGGAAAGGTCCATAAACCATTAGGGACCCGGGATATCACTGCTTGACCCAATACAAGCATTGTGGAACCTGTGTCTTTTGGGGAAACTGCCAGGTACTTGTGACCTAGATTGGCCACTGTTGGAAACAGGATACTGGGCTTGATGGACCTTGGTCTGACCCAGTATGGCATATCTTATGTTCTTATGAGTTGTAAAGTGAAACATCCTACTTCTGCTTTTCATCTGTTGTTGGGAGAGTTTTATTCACGAGCCTGGGAATGTTCCATATGAATGAATAATTGCGCCCTATCAGACTGATATCCAAAGGAAATTAGGCATTCACTGGCAAATGCATAATTAGCCAACTGTGCATTAAAAAAAATACAGGTAATATCAGGATGTTTTGAAGTTGCAGAATGGCCAGATATTATCTGTGTAGTTGGAGAAGCAAGGGTAGGCCAGAAAATTATCCAGATAGCTGCAATATTCAGGTAAGTTACACATTTAGTTTAGATCTGCAGAATATCAGGCCTGGCCTCAACAGATAATACAATGACCACACCATCACTCTCTGTATATTCAATACCACGAGCTAAATGGATAGTGGCACAAAATACACAGATTAAGTTTAAGGGGAGCTTGCACTGCAAGATCAGACCGGGGGGGGGGGGGCGCAAAAGCAAAAATTGACTCAGGGTGCTACAGCCCCTTGAGCCAGCCATGGTGCTAGGAGCAAGGAAGAAAAATATCCTAAGAAGCTGCTTAATGAGGGAAGGCCCCACCGGAAGTAAAAAATGAAAGATATACTGAACTAAACCTTCCCCTCTGTCCCGTAAAACTGAAGGTGATAAGAAAGTATATAGCAGTTGTGTTTTGCCTATATTTTATCACAGATACATACACATGGTTTATCTTCTACGACTGCCACTGTGGAAATTCATGAACTGCAATTTAAATGTGTGATTTCACTAAACCTTGTTATCCTTGGAGATGGTCTCACTTATTTATAATAGACAAGATATTATTATTCTTTTTTTTAAATAACTCTAATCTGAGTGCTGCACAGAAGAAGGTAAAAGCTCCCAAGCATGGTTTGGGGGAACTAAGAGAGTTATGTTCTGAACTCGCTGTCATATGCAGCACAAAAATAACCAGTTAATGTAATACAAAGTGGTGTCATTTTACATTCAGGTGACTCTCAAGATGCTTGACCTTCCATCAAGTGAAAAATACAAAAAATGCTAAATGGGATTCAAACTTTGTTTATATATGCCCGATCATTTATCATCTGTTTTCTCCTCCAGACACAGACCATGAACCACTAACAAAAACTTTCCCATAGCCCTAGGGTGGAACAGTCCTGCAAGAACAGGTCAGAGTCCTGGCCCAAGGAGTCCATGTGCTCACTTTAATTTGTTCATATGGTTCTACAGCTTCCTCTATAAGAATCTAAAATGAATTATGTATTGTCACAAGCACAACGCCCAAAGCCACTTGCCTCTAATGGTCGAGGGGCGTGGTGGTTGAGGATTCCTTCTTCTATCAGCTCCTAGCAGCCTATTTCTTCATGTTGGTTTCTGGGAAGTGTAGTACTGCTAAAAATACATTGGTGCTTTAAGTAGAAGGTTTGTAGTTGAGGTAACCGAGGGTAAGGCTTGTAACAGAAAGTTTATTTCCATAACACAAAACACAGCAGGTTCAAGGTATCATTTACAGGATTACAACTGTAGGATTTGCTTAAGGTACAGCAAATAATGGCAAACAAACCAAAAGAACTCAGAAATGGCTTTTTAAAGTCCTCTTACTTGCAGAAGCAATTGCCTTTAGAAACTAGGCTGCCACTTTCCTGTTTAGTCCTTGTTAATCAGAGCATAAAGAAAAATTCAGGCTTGATTCTTCTACAGCAGTTTGGTTTCTGCCAGCCTCAAAAAACCTCTCTAGGCTGCATTTCTACGTGAAACCAAACTTAGAACAAAACAAACATTCCAAACTGTTATCAAAACTCTTAGCAGGCTTTTCATATAGGAGATGAGCAAGCAAAAACTCTTATAGCAGTTAACTTGACTTTTCTTGCTGTTACACAGTTCAAACACAGGTGACAAACAAGCATGAATCAGAGCTTCCTGACCAGGCTTACATTGCAGTAAATTTCCTTTTTAAAACAGACAGGAATTTACCTCCACACTGCTTCTGCCATATAGTTAACTTCCAAGGAGAATTACTTCTTTCAGGGCTAGCTTTTCCTCAAGACCTCCTGTCTAGAGCTTGGCATAGAGAGCAATCCATAAAGCAATCTTCTTCCCCCAACACTGACACTGGTTCTCCCAACTGCATGGGTTCTGACTCACCGACCTAGTCAGACTGCTCAGCTGGCAACCTCTCTGATCTGAAAGCTTCTCCACTTCCTGGCCCCCACCTCTGTTGCCAACCTGTTGCAGGGAATTCAGCTCTCTCAGCTCTGGGTAGCTCAACTCTTCTCCAAGAATCCACTCCTTCTCTCTGCTTCTGTCTCAGCTGCTCTCCTTCTCATCTCTCCCTCTCTGCATAATCTAACCCAGGCTTATACCTCCAGGGTCTTAACCCCACCTCTTTCCTTCCCAGGTGTTGGTAAACCCCCTGCCTTCTGATATTAGAATAATCAGTGCACTTGTTAAAGTAAGGGCTTTGGTCCTAATACTTGCAATCCCTCTTTCTTACTTTATCAGTCATTGGCTGAAACCTGTTCCATCTGGGGGGTTTCTGTCTTTGAAACCTGGCTGTGGCTTTCTCTCCCTGCACTCCTAGAAGGGGACCCTTAACCAGGGTGAATTCGTTATGCTTCTCACCTCCCCCACTCTCAGGATAGCTGACTTTGCCACAGTATATTGGCTTTTTTTTTAGCCTATTTTCCAAAGGAAAAGGAGACATACGATTTCTAAATCTGTCCCCCCTTTCTCTCTCCCACCCCCCCCCCAAAACCTTTGTATTTGGTTTCCTGTCCACCCTTGGGGGCATTTTTATTAAAGTAGGAAAGGTTATTGCATGCTAAATCCCACATTGAGTGGTTATCATGTGCTAAAATATGGTCACAGTGCAAATCCCACCCTAACTGCTTAGCATGAGGTGAGGCAGAGAGTGGGCATTATTAGCTCACGTTAACCATGATGTAGATAGCATGAGTGCACTTACCGCCACCTCAGTTGATGGAGTTAAGTGCGACAGCCAGTTTAGCATGTAGAGGCCTCTGAACTGCACTAACTGTATGGAGACAGACTGGAAGCACCACCTACAGTTAGCATGTATCTGCCTCAGCCCCCACACTAATTTTTGTCACTGTGCGTGTGCTAAACAACCATAATATAGCATACTTTAGTATACATGCCCCTACATTTTCAGGATGTCAGGGAGATGAGAGTGGGGAAAAACAGATTTGCTGTATCTAAGTCATATTACCTTAAAGAAGATATAGGGACCTTCTGGGCCCTCTGGATCTGGTTTAAAGTCACTTATAATGTGGATTACACCAGCATAAGCAGTATTTGGCATGCCGCTATTTGCTTAAAAAATAACCAAAGCTGTTTACAATAATAAGAAAAAACAGAGCTTAATAATAAAAACAAAACAAAACAAAACAAAAAAACCCCCCATAAAAACAACAATAGATCAGGGAAGATATAGCACAAGAGTAAAAACTGAAACAATGATTCGGCAGAGGAAAAAAAAGGGAGGACAGGCAAACTACCCAGGGATAATGTCTTACTATTTCAACAGAGAAATTAATCACCTTCTAGAGGAGTCAGTTTTTTAAACCAAGCTTTTATTTTTTAAGAGATCTCTCTAACAGACAGTTGGTAGTATTAGTTTGGCTGTTGATACCACGTCTGGTTCTTTCACTACAGAAGCATCCATCAAATTGTTACCATCCTTTTAAGAGGATCTGGAATAACATGCATGGATCTTCTGGATCTGCACCCAAGTTGCTTCAGATGCTAACAGTTTGCAACCTCATACCAAAAGCACAGCTGGCTCCTAACTTATTCTCATTCTTCCAAGAAGCTCCTGTAACTGCAGAAGAGGAGAGAGACTCCAGAACATTTGGTTCTGTGTCGGGATACCAGCGATATGGAGACTCTGTATGCCATTCAATTAGTGACATCAGTTTGGTTGTTAAATTTTAGAGCATCTAATACACTGTTCATACAATTTGTGTAAAGAATTAGAAGCCAATATGGTAAATTGCCCTTTGCTTTAGCACAGCGCTTTAGAGTGGAGGAGCAGCCTAGTGGTTAGAGCACTGGCTTGGTAACCAAGAGACCAGGGTTCAATTCCCACTATTACTCCTTGTGGCCTTGGGCAAGTCACTTAAACTCTTCATTGCCTTGGAAGAAAGGACTGGCCATCTACTTCTGGTTACACTGCCAAGAAAACGCAGGCGCTGCTGAGTAGCCAGGAGTCAGCACTAACACAAAAGCACACATCCATCATCCTTGCTGAAGACATTCCCTTCCTAGTCTTGTTCTTGAAACATATGCAAATCAATCAAATCCAAAATTGCTCCCAATGTTTAAAACGTAGCACAGATTCTTTTTACTCATCCCTTAATACTAAATCTTTAGAGCAGCTCAGGGCCTGCATAAATACGCAGGCAGGAGCAAAAGGGTCATGCGAGGTAAAATGTCACACACTATCTCAGATAACCCAAACCCTTAGTGACCCAAGCAAATGGGCATCACTCTTGCTTCCCAGCATTAAAGATGTGCAAGGTGGATCAGGAGGCGCAGGGATTGTATGGAGGGAACTGCGAGCACAGGAGGAAGGCCATAGGCCACTAATCAATTCTTTGTGGGAGCGGGAGCCCATTAGGGCCACCAGGGAAATCTTCAGGGTGGGAGTGAAAGGTAACGGATCCAGGAGGCCAAGGGCAAGCAGGAGCTTTAAGGGAGTGGCAGCACTGCCGTAGAGAGCGACAGAGGTTGAAGTGGTCCAGGCCCACGCAGGCTACCAGGGCATTCTTTTGGGGAGGTGCTAGAGACAGTAAAGCATGGCGTCCAGCATGTTTGTTTGTTTGTTTTAATGTCTCCCTTCAAGTTGGTGCATGAGTCTATCTAGATGGCTGCATCTTATCGCTGCGGTGTGTGTTGTTTTTTTTTTTTTTTCTAACAGTGCACACATAATACAAAGACATATCCATATGCTTGATAGGACATCCCATTCCCTGAGCCGGAGCGTGGAGCAAGTAGCATGGCAGGCCAGGTGCTCCTTAGAAACACAGAAACATGACGGCAGAAAAAGACCACATGGCCTATCTAACCTGCCCTTCCATGTCAACTACAACAGTCCCCTTTTTACCTTTAGAGATCCTCTGTGTTTGTCCCATGCTTTTTTGAATTCAGATTATAGCCTCATCTCTACCACCTCCACTGGGAGACTATTCCACGGATCCACCACTCTTTCCGTAAAGAAATATTTCTGCATATTACTCCCGAGTCTATCCCCTTTCACCCTCATCCTATATCCCCTCATAGCAGAGCTTGCTTTCAATCAAGAGAGACTCTCCTCCTGTGCATTTATGCCACAGAGGTATTTAAACATCATAGAACAGGCATCTTCTGTGGCATAAATGCACAGGAGGAGAGTGTCTTTTGATTGAAAGCAGAAATCTCTATCATATAGTATCTCCTCCATCCAGCCTTTCCTCTTGATATTAAGACCTTCAGTCTGTCCTCCTATGTTTTATAACAAAGACCACTAACCATTTTTGTAGCAACCCTCTGCACAGACTCCAACCTGTTTATATCCTTTTGAAGGTGTGGCATCCAGAATTGCACACAATACTCCAAATTAGGTCACACCAGAGACTTATCTAGCAGCACTATCACCTTTTTTTCTGCTGGCCATTCCTCTTCCTATGCACCCAAGAATCCTTCTGGCTTTCCCCATTGCCTGTTTAACTACTTTAAGATCATCAGACACAATCATGCCCAGGTCCTGCTCTTCTTTTGTGCACAGAAGTACTTCAACCCCCTACACCATATCGCTCCCTTGGATTATCCTGCATTTTTAGCATTAAACCTCAGCTGCCAATTCTAGACCATTCAAGCTTAGCTAGATCCCTCCTTATGTTATCTACACCTTCCTGGGTGTCTATTGCAGATTTTTGTGATGCAATGCCCTCTCTAACATAGATTGCAACCCCTCCACCAATTTGATCTTCTCTATCTTTATGATATAGTTTGTCCCCAGGTATCACTTTGTCCCACTGGTTGTCCTCCTTCCACCATGTCTCTGAGATGCCAATCATATGTAACCTCTCATTTAGTGCTATATATTCTAACTCTCCCATTTTATTTTTTAGACTTCTAGCATTTGCATACAAGCATTTTAGAGGCTGTATTTTATTCATATTAATCTGGCTATCTTAGACAGGGGTAATTTGGAATCTTTAAACTCTGCTCTGTACTCAAGGGCATTTGGGTTACTTTTGTCTTTATTGGAACCTCTCTGTTGATATGCCCTAACTTCATTCTTTTGCTGGTATCCTTCAAGGATACATTGTTCCGAACCATGCGCTCTTGGACAACTGCCGGCTTTCCCCTATTATCTAGTTTAAAAAGGAGGTAAAGCAGCTTTTAAAGGTTAATGCCAGCAGCCTGGTTCCATCCTAGTTAAGGTGGAGCCCATCCCTCTCCTTTCCCCAGAATGTTCCCCAGTTCTTAACAAATCCAAAACCCTCTTCCTTGCACCATCGTCTAATCCACGCATTGAGACTCCAGAGCTCTGCCTGCCTTTTGGGTCCTGCGCGGGATACAGGAAGCATTTCGGAGAATGCTACTTGAAAGTTCTGGATTTCAACTTCCTACCTAAAAGCCTAAATTTGGCCTCCAGAACCTCCCTTCCACACTTTCCTATGTCATTGGTACCGACATGTACCAAGACAACAGACTCCTTCCCAGCACTATCTAAGACCTTGTCTAGGTGGCACGTGAGGTCAGCTACCTTTGCATGTTACCGGTCAATCCTCACATCCAGCAGTCACCCAGCTATCTACATGCCTAATGATCAAATCACCAACTATAACAGCTTCCCTAACCCTTCCCGCAGGGGCACATGGCCCTGGAGAAACCTCCTTGGTGCGAGAGGGTTTTACATCAGCTGGAGGATAGGTCTTAACTACAGGATCAGTTCCTGCCATACCAGAGTGATGCTCTCCTATCAAATGACCTCTCTCTTCCATGGCAACAGGGATGCTGCCAGACTGGAAGTGGGACTTCAGTACTATGTCCCTTTAGGTCTCGTCTATGTACTTCTCTGTCTTCCTTATGTCCTCTAAATCTGCTACTGTAGCCTCCAGAGATCAGACTCGTTCCCTGAGAGCAAAGAGCTCCTTGCACCTAGTGCACACATAAGACCCCTCACCAACTGGGAGAAAATCATACACATGACACTCAATGCAAAAGACTGGAAAGCTCCCATCTCGTTGCTGGACTTCTGTCTGCATCTTATTTTTAACGTTGTGCTTAGGTATTTAAGTTATTTACTAAGGTTTGCTGGGGATAATATTTATTTATTTTTATTTGCATGCTCTTATATACCGCGCTATTCTGCATCAGTGCGGTTTACATTGAACAAACTGAAATTACATTGAACAGGGCATTATAACTTGGAGATAACTATTTTACAGGGAACATGGGCTATGGAGGGTTAAGTGGCTTGCCCAAGACCACAAGGAGCACCTGTGGGACTAGAAATCCCAGTCCTTCCGGCCCAAGGTTGCTGTCCTCTAGTGGGATATATACTAATATACTAATAAAACTATACCTAATACATTTAATGGACTTTGTTCACCTCAAGCTTAATTCATCTCAATTAGCCTGAAGAAATATACTTAAAGCCTAGTTCACACCATCTGCTAGAAAAGTCTGCCAAAACAGATGTGCCTTTAATTTTTTATGAAACACCAAGATGTTAGAGGTGTTGCATAATTCAACAGGTAATGCATTCCAGAACTGTGAGGCAGCCATGGAAAACATTCTATTACAAAAAACTTGGAAATACACACATTGAAACAAAGGAACATCCAAAACTGACGTTTCCTGAGAGCTAAAACACAAGGAGGGCAGTAAACTCAGAGCTATAGAGCCTTAATGGGATGGAGCTTGATACCAATCACTAAACAAATGCTGAAATACAGATTGGTTGAAGTTGCTATCACGTCAGGAATCCCCATCCAGATAGTAGTGAGATGCGAATGTGTAGACCGAAGATCACATTGCAGCCTTGTAGATCTCTTCCATGGAGACAGAGCACAAGTAGACCACCAACCTAGCCATGGCTCTGATGTTTTGAGCTGTGACATGACCATCAAGGCTCAGACTAGCCTGGGCATAAGCAAAAGGAATGCAGTCTGATAGCCAAATTGACATAGTGCATTTGGAAACGGCAGCCCCTAGCTTGCTGAGGTCAAAAGAGAAAAAACGGATGGGTAGACTTTCAGTGGGGCTTTCGTCCGCTCTAGATAGAAGGCCGAGGCTTGTCTGCAGTCCAGCATGTGCAGTGTTGCTTCCCCTCTCTGTATGTGAGGCTTGGGGAAGAAAGTTGGCAGGACGATTAAGATGGAAAGCAGATACCACCTTTGGGAGGAATCACAGATGAGGGCATAAGACCACTATTACGATGGAACCTGTTTTACTGCGGATTAGCCACCAGAGCCTAGAGCTTGCTAACATAGCATGCTGAAGTAACTGCCACCAGAAATAAGACCTTCCAGGTCAATAACTTCAGAGGGCAGGAAATAAGCATCTCAATAGGAGCTGACATGAGCTGCGCCAAAACCACATTGAGGTCCCAAGCCACTGCTGGAGGCTTGAAGGGAGGTTTAGAGAACAGTAAGCCCCACAGCATATATGGACTTCCCCTCCGAACCACAATGTTGGGCCTCAATCGCATTGAGGTGAACCCTGACTAAGTTGGATTTGAGACCCAATTCAGAGAGGTGCAAGAGGTACTCGAGCAGCCTGTTGATGGAGCAATAAAAGGGATCCAGCGCTGGTCAGAGCACCAAGAAGTGAATCTCCTCCATTTAAGAGCATAAGTCCTTTTCGTTGAGGCCCTCCTAGAGGCAAACAAGCTCCATCGGGCAGGTTAAGCTCCAACAGGATTAGATACTCAACAACCACGCAGTGAGGGTCTCCCTTCCTCTTGTAAGATAAGGTCTTGAGCATAGACCAACTACAGGGGCTCCCACCAGGAGAGCTGAAGCAGAAAGGAGAACCATGGCTGCCTGGGCCAATACAGCATGATGAGGATCATCATATCCCTGTCAGCCTGGAGTTTCAGCAGGGTCTTGGCTATGAGAGGTACAGAAAGATGCGTGTATAGCAGGCCCTTCCCCCAGTGCAGGAGGAAAGCATCCAGGCACCAGTCTGCTTGGCCAGGTGACCCTGGAACAGAACTGATTCACTTGGACGTTTTGTGGAGTGGCGAACAGATCTATCAATGAGGTACCCCACTTCCAAAATATCCAGGCTGTGACATCCCTGTTCAGAGTCCACTTATGTAGCTGGAGGACACGGCTCAGCTGGTCTGCCAGGGAATTCTACTCCCTGGGCAGATAGGTGGCTCTTAACTCCGTACTATGAGTGCTGGCAAACTTCCACAGCTAGACCGCCTCCCAGCACAAGAGATACGAACCTCTGCCCCCCAGCTTGTTTATGCAGTACATCGCCACCTAATTGCCGGCCTGAATCAGAACAATCTGGTTGGCAAGGTGATCCCGGAAAGTCCTGAGGGCATTCGCTATGGCCCGTAATTCCAAAAAATTGATCTGACTGAAGCTCTCCTGTTTGGACCTGATGCCTTGCATGTGAAGGTCATACAGATGCACTCCCCAGCCCAGCTTGGACGTGTCTGTCATCAGTGTCCTCTGGGGAAGCACCTTCTGAAAGGGGAGACCACTGAGCAGGTTCTGATGAGCCAACCACCAGTTTAGAGACTGGACAAGAGGTACACTGACTGCCATCCAATCCTGGAGGCAGCCTGTGACCTGCTTCGACTTGAGTACTCAAATTCCATTGAACTTGTCTCATCTACAGATGGTTATGGTTTAGGCATTTGATATACTGCTCTTTACTTACGCATCAGAGCGGTTTACATGTATATACTAACAGGTACTTTTTATTCCCTTGTCCCCGAAGGGCTCACAATCTAAGTGTACCCGAGGCAATGGAGGGTTAAAGTGGCTTGCCCAAGACCACAAGGAGCAGCCATGGGACTAGAGACCCCAGTCCCTCCAGCCTGAGATTACTTGTCCCCATGTGGGAATTGAACCTCCAGCCTGAGGTAACCTGTCCCAACCACTGAGCCACTCCTCCCTTATCAGCCAGGAGTGACGGGCACCATGGAGGCCATATGACCGAGCATCCCTCGAGCCATTATCAGATGCTTCCGCTAGGTGTCATGGACCACAGCTGTCAACTGCTGAAGATGGCCCAGTGGGAGAAAGGCCCTGCTTGAGTTGTGTCAAAGAGAGCCCCTATGAACTCCAGATACTGGACGGGCTGAAGGTGGGAGTTCAGGTAATTGACCACAAACCTCAACAGCTCAAGTACCTGAATGGTCAACTGTGTTGAGTGCTGAACTCCATCTGGCGTGGTGCTTTTTATGAGACAGTCGTCCAGATAAGGGAAGACAAAGACCCCAAGTGTCCTGAGATAGGTCACCGCCACCACCGCAAGGCACTTCCTGAACTCTCGGGGTGCCAAGGGCAGTACTCTGTATTGGAAGTGTTGCTCCCCCAGGACAAATCTGAGACATTTCCTGCGGGCAGGCTGGATCAGTATGTGAGTATACACATATTTATCCAGGGAGCATAAGCCAATTGTCTCTTTGGTGATAAGGGAGCAGGGACCCCAGGGAGACCATTTTGAATTTTTCTCTTACCAGAAAAGTGTTGAGGTTTCTGAGGTCCAGAATGGGCTGAAACCCTGTGTCTTCTTGAGGACCAGGAAGTACCTGGAGTAAAATCCTCACCCGCCCTGTTCTGGAGGCACAGACCCGATGGCAAGATCAAAGGCCCGGAGGTGTTCCTCCATGGCTGCTGATTTCAAAGGACTCAGAGCCTGAGGCACTTCGACCACTGTCTCTGGCATCCCCACAGGGGCATCGACATGGCCTCTCTTATCAGGAGATGATCAGTGCCCCTCCAAACCTCTGGAGGTAGATTTCCTCTCAACAGGGCACTGCTCTGGTTCCCCTAAAAGGGCGGTATATCAAGCTGAATAAAACATAAAACCTTGGTAGGCCATTCGCAGCCATCGCTCTCTACATCGGGAAGAGCTCCGATGCTGATGCATGTGAGGCTTAGCCCAGTGCTCGCAAGTGTCCCCCCTTCAATGTTGATGGAGTTGAGGTTGAGTCCTTCTTTGATTCCAGGTAAAGACCATCTGAAGGCCGATGCTCTGGGCCACTGCTTGCCCTTGGCTCCAACTGAGCCCAGGAACCTCTCAATGTCGATGCACCTTCAACAGACCCTAAAGGAGCCATCAGGACTGATGCCAGTGCCAAAGATGCTGAATCTGACCAAAAAGGGATTTTATCTGCTTCTCTCGACCCTTCAGGCCTCTCCTTGTCATCTACAAACACAAATTCCAAGAAGAGGGCTGGTGATCAGGACCCAGACATTCGAGGCACCAGTTATGCTAGTCAGTGACCGAACTGGTCCTGGCACACTTGGTGCATTTTTTTAACCCACTGGCCGTATTCTGAGATGTGTCTGGGAAAATGGCCGTGGCTAAATCAAATGGTTCAATGGTGCCAGCTAGGTTGCAAGAACAATGAAAACAGAAAAATATAAAAGGTTACCAAAAACAGCACCAGAAATGAGAGCATAACCACGATCGATGGACTAGCGCTACCGATGGCAGGCAGAAAGGAATAAGCAAGTGAAAAACAACCCCCAAAGGGGTAAAAAAAGGAACGTTTACTGGCAGATGACTGGAGCGTATCTGTGCAGCTCCATGGAAAATGAAGAATGGAGAAGGTGATGCCGTGGCAGGCAGGAAGAGAGAGACAGGCATGGTGGAGCCTCCCAAAAATCTCCAATAGAAGCTGGAGAGGATTCCCACACAGTGCTCAATTGGTGATATCACCCATATGTAAGGACTTCATTCTTGCTTGTCCACGGAGAAAGACTATTGCAATAGTCTAGTGATGATAAAACCAGTGGTTTATGGTTTATTCAGACTTGATATACTGCCCTTAATATCCAATCAGAGTGATTTACAAAACAAATCAGGTCAAACAGATAATATAAGAGAAAAAAAGAATAAAGGACGTCACAAGACATACAGTGCATGGTACATGTACATGGTAAATATTTTCACAACAGGTATACCTCACCTAGATGGAATGTAGAAGCATTTAGATGTTCTAACCACTGGAAAATAAGAATTACGATCAGTTTGGAGCTGTATCAAAATGATCTCTGCTCTTTAGCTTCAACAAAATTACAATATGAAGATTCTCAGATGATAAAAAAAGGTTTAAGCCTACGAATCATATCACGCTTATAAAAAACGGCTTTGGTAATTCTTTGAATATGGGTCTGCATACGAGTCAATTGAGTGTCTAAAAGAAGTAACTCGCAAGCTTGAGATTCCAGCGATAATACTAATTTATCTCAGTGTTCCATGTAAATTGAAAGCACGCTATTATACATCCTTCCTTGAAGAAATTTAATCCAGACAGTATTAGGTCTATTTCTATTATACTCTTTATGAAAAAGTTTCTGAAGAGAGCAGTTGCCAACCAACCAACAAGCTTCTTGAACCTAACGCACACCAGTCAGGTTTTCACCTTGGTCACAGCACAGACAGAGCCCTTCTGGCCATGAAGGATGAGACTGTCAGCTCTCGATTTCTGGCATGACATCATGTTAATCCATTTATACCTGCATGCAACTTTTGACACTGGTTCGGCCTTAAATTTGTTCCGCTTTAACAAAAGGTTTTCTTGCAAAGATACAGTGATCATCCTCAGTATCTTACCGACTTTCATACTGTGGCCCACAGGGCTCAATCCTGACTTCTATCCTTTTCAACCTATTAATCTCACCACTAGCATCCTTGATCCAAGAGCTAGAATTGAATGCCTATTTCTATGCAGACGATGCACAGCTTGTCCTAACCCACTATTGCTGGGATCCGGCCTTTCAAAGCTTCCTGGAGAAGTTAAACAAAACAGCCTGGATAGAAGCTTGTAAGCTTGCCCTCAGTCCTCAAAAATCAGAAGCTCTTGGGGTCTCATGCTCCCACATGCCTCCTCCTTTACATCCACATATTAGAAACATTACATAAGAACATACGATATGCCATACTGGGTCAGACCAAGGTCCATCAAGCCCAGTATCCTGTTTCCAACAGTGGCCAATCTAGGTCATACGTACCTATCAGTTTCCCCAAAAGACACAGGTTCCACAATGCTTCTATTGGGTCAAGCAGTGGATTTCCCAGGTCCTCTTTAATAATGATTTATGGACCTTTCCTCCAGGAACTTGTTCAAACCTTTTTTAAACCCAGCTACACTAACAGCTTTTACTACATCTCTGGTAACAAATTCCAGAGTTTGATTACACGTTGAGCGAAAAAATATTTTCTCTTATTTGTCTTGAATAGTTTACCCTGTAGCTTCATTGCATGTCCCCTAGTCTTTCTATATTCTGATGATGTAAACAATCGATCTACGTTTGCCCGTTCCACTGCATTCATTAATTTATAGACTTCTACCATATCTCCCCTCCTCAGCCGTCTCTTTTCCAGGTTAAAGAGCCCTAACCTTTTTAGCCTTTCTTCATAGGGGTATCCTTCCATCCCCTTTACCATTTTGGTGGCTCTTCTCTGTACCTTTTCTAATAACGCTATATCCTTTTTAAGATACGACGACCAGAATTGCACACAATATTCAAGGTGCGGTCTCACCATGGAATGATACAGAGGCATTATAATATCGTTTGTTTTATTTTCCATTCCTTTCCTTATGATACCTAGCATACTATGTGCTCTCTTGGCCACTGCTGCACACTGAGCGGAGGATTTTAATGTTATTCACAATGACACCTAAATCTTTTTCCTGGGTGGTAGTTCCTAATGTGGAACCTTGCATCGTGCTAATTAAGGATTCCATATTATTCTTGGGAGTAAAGATTGGTAGTAACTTATCTTTCACACCAGACATATCCAAATAGTACAGAAATCCTTCTTTGCCTTGTGTAGAATCACATCCCTCAGACACTACTTGGATGACCGCGCAGAGTGCACTTTGCTGTATACTTTAGTGATTAATCAGTTGGATTACAACAATTTTCTGTTGGCAGTTGTCCCTTGTTATCAGTTGAAAAGATTTTAATTAATACAAAACATTACCATGAAGTTAATATATGACACCAAAAAATTTGACTCAGTCACACCACTGTTACACAAACAGCATTGGCTTCCCATCTGGCATCGCTTCAGGTTCAAGATTGTCATCCTTCCCTTCTGGGCGTACTACACAGGGATCCATGACGACTCCATATTACCCTACTCTCTTTGCTCCTCACAGGCTAATTTCCTAGTATTACCTCCTTTGGACAGATTGCAGTTAGCATTCTCTCGCTGCAGGGCTTTTAGCTACTTTATGCCTTCTCTCTGAAATGCCCTGCCTCTCAAGCTCTGCTTAGAGAGTTCATTTAAGACGTTTAAAACTGAGATAAAGACCTCGCTCTTTAACCAGGCCTTCAGATAAGTCACAAATTTGCCTCAGGGCCTGGACCAACCCCTCAAGCAGGCTTCGTCACTCCCTTATGTTTCTTCAGATTTTAATTTTTTGTAGCTGGATTAAATTGTTGATTTATGCATCCTGTACCTTATATGCTGAAGTCTGTCCGGTCCTGTTCTGTTTTTCTAATTGTCTGGGGGGGTTTTCCCTGCAATTATTACTGGTTTTATAAAACTGTTAGATAGAAGAGCTCCTTATAGAAGTATAACAAATGTCGATATACAGATAAATGTTACTGTCCCCTTTAGGACAAGGAACCATGGCATCTGAATAGAAATACTTAGCAAATATTTTAAAAAGAGGGGGAGGTCATGATGTTTATTATGGTTTGTCTGGTATAGTAAAATATAAGATTTTGTTCTTGGTGGTCTCTTATTTTCTACAAGCATAATTTTGCTTGCGCATTTAACAACTGAACCCCAAATGAAGTGATGGGGGACGTAGCAGTTCCTATCTATGTCAGCTGGAACAGGAGTAACTATATTTGGGTCTGATGGCTTGTTGGACGTGAATAAAAGACACATAAGCAACTATTCATTCAACCACATATATCTTTAATTTTCTCACATTTCTATTTTTATGAACAGCTGTTAGTCCCATACCAAACCAATTGAGCCCTTCGTGCAGAAAAACAGTTGAAGATAATTTTGTGAGAAGAATTTTAGCCAAAGATCTCACAGTGCACCTGTGAAAATGCATTCTTATAATGCAGCATTCAGTTCACAACGCTTTTGGTTTCTTTATTTGGCTACTCTTCCACTTCACAGCAGCACTTCCAATAATAGCTATAAAGGGCCTGATTTACTAAGGCTTCTTTCCCATTTTGTGGCTAAATGAAGCCAAAAGGCAGCTATACTGAAATGCTGCCTATAGGCATTTTGCTCTATAGGACAGATGTACACAGTCTACGCTAAAGGAGGAAGTAACCAGAGCTCTTGCTTGGACCATTACTTATCTTGTGCTCTACATTGCTACCCAAGAAAAATAGGGGCAAATTGGGCCACTGGGCTCAAAGCCAGCCCCAATAACCACATGTTTAAAAAACGGTTTACTCCTTTGAAAGATGAACAGCACTAGCCATTATTTTAACGTAACTGACTTTTGACTGATTAAGACAAAATGCAGCCGTTTCACGAAAACTAAACCTTTCTATAGATTGGTATAGAATGTACAGTGAGACTTCTTGTCACATATGTGTAACAGCTTATATGTGGAAATGGCTTTTCTTGTTCCAAAATAGCAAAAATTAATTCAAAACAGCCAGCCAGTTCTCCTGTATAAATTTTTTTGACAAAAATTACATACATGATAGGTTAAATAAATAAAAAGTTATAAAACAGCTTCTTCTGTGCACCTATGTATCAATATGAAAAATATTTCTTTGATCTGTATGGTTTAATCTTTTCAGTTAAAATAAAATAATACTGACAACAAAAGTGAAGGACAAAGGAATTGCTGAACAAATTGGTACTTGCAGTCTGCTACAAAACAGGATTTCCATACCTCCAGATCAGTACAATGATGAAATTCCTTCAATCAAATCATGGTTTATTAATGGTAATATATAAAATGTTAGTTATAAAGTCTAGCACAACCCTATCAAAATAAGTGGAGCATTGTAAGATATCCTATGACTTGCAGGGCATCTGAAGACATATCCAGACCATGCTAAAAGATTAATTGCACATTTTCTATGGCAAGTGAAGACTGCAGCTTGAAAATAAGCTGCACAATACTCCACTCATTCTTTCACATGAAAGCGTGTAAAAAGCAAGTCAGCACAGAAATTCCAAAATAGATTTTCCAAATTTTCTTTTAGCCGCCAAGCTTATAGCTTGTTACCATTATCTGTGCTAAATTTTTCTTTTGTACTTTTCTGCTTTAAAGAAGCTCTTAAATGTTATGTGATGTAGCCATATTCATAAGAAGTTCAAACTGCATTCAGTGAGCAAATATAGTCTTTGCATACTAAACAGTTGCTTCCTTGTTGCTTTTTCTAAAGTTGGATGAACGATGAATTAGATGTCAATGCCTTTGACAAGCGATGCCTCCAGTGTTATGTTAAACTCTTGCAAGGTCTGCAGCACTCGAATTAAAGAATTCACCAGAGTATGATCTTTAATCAGTGCCATATCCTCATACATCTGTGCTGTGATTGGAGAATCAGCAAGCAAGGAAATCCAGTGATGGAGGAGGTGGTCCCTGAAAAGCAGTGGTTTAAAGAGAAAAATGGTTGTTATGTTAGTTTCAGTAGTAGTTATCTTAAAAAAAAAAGCAATTCTAAAATAGTTCCTTCTTACAAATCTTTGTTAAAAAGTAATAAATTCACCCTTGCAGGGGCGTAAGTTCTAGTGGGGGATCCCCAAGCAAATGTTTGCTAAGGGCCCCCCTATTGTGTCGTCCCCCCGGCGGCGACCCTGCGCTGCAAACGTACTTCTATTTGTTTGCTGTGCTGACTCCGTTCCAGGCCTGGAGGTGTCCCTCCCAGGCTGAAGACGCAAGACCTCCTGCCTGGGAGCTAACAGTTGGGCCTGGAACAGAGGCAGCACAGCAAACGCAAGTAAGTTGCCACGCTGCCGTGTGGGCCCCCTTCCTGCCTGGGCCCCCCCCTCCCACTGCAGAACCGCTTGGGCAAATTTACGTCGCTGCACCCTTCTACTCCATTTAGAGAAATATGCATGTAAAACATTTTAACTCTGAAAAAGAGTAAAATCACACAAAATAGTTGTTCCTACAAATGGAATGAAATATGTCAAATGGCTGGTCTAGTTTCAGCACATACAAATTCATGCATAAAAAGAGCCAATTTTTAAACATTTACTTACTTGGGAAAATAGATTTGTCCAAAAATTGCTCTTTTTTAGCTTGGCTAATATGGGTCATGTTTACTAAGCTGTGGTAAATGTTTGCACCTACTGAATGGAATGTACAGAAATGCCAGCACAGTAGGTGGTAACCCTGTGTGATAAATGCAGAGGCATGCCCAGCATGTGCCCTGCATTTAGCACACAGGGCAGACAACTTACCACAGAGGAGTAGTGTGGGCCCTTAGAAACATCACTGTGAAGGGACAAGCGGCTGCAGCTGCAGTGTTCCCCTACCCCAAAGACCTGTCTCAACCTCCCATTCAGACTACCCCCTGCTGATTAATACCCCCTCCCTTCAGCACCACCCATAATGGTCTCTCCCCCCTGCCCCTGGGTCTTACCCAGTGGTCCAAGCAGTGAATGGGGCAGAAGCAATCCCCCTCCACTCCTGCCCCAGAACTGGAAGCCCCCAACCATGGTGTGTATTACTGCTAGGTGTCAATACCATAAGGTTGACGCCATTTTTAGAACTGCCAGAGCTGGGGAGGAAGGAAAGGGGGACTGCTCCTGCCCCATTCACTACTTGGAACACCAAGTAGCCCCCCCAGGTAAAACCCATGAAGGGGGGTCAGTAGGGTGGGGTGAGGTCTTGGGGGAAGGAGACCATTTTGGGGAAGGCTGCCTAGGGGGAGGGTTGTGCTGAAGGGAGAGGGCCTTAAGGGGGTGGGGGAGAGTTTGGATTGGGGAGGGGTGACACGGCATGGGCACTGATGCGCCTAGACAAAGCAGCCACGATACTGGGCTACCAGTAGTGTGGCTGTACTAAAACGTCACCTCTTGAGATAGCGTGGCTATATACCTAACGCTATCTGCAGTCATGACAGCTACATGCGGCAATGTTTCATGCACTAGCTGTCATTGGTTGACATGCCCCTCTCTCCACTCTATGGCAGATAGTGTAGGAATAAACCCTGCGCTGTCTGATTAACACTCATGCTGTCAGCACAGGTAGGCACTCAAGCCCATCCTAACAGCACAGCTTAGTACACATACCCCTATATGTGCATGTTCTCAGCTGGATTGCAAGGCAACCTTCCTCAGGGCATGTTTACGTTAGTGGATGAAAAGAATACATAGAGTTTTGATATTCCAAACTAGGTGCAAGGTTTTGACCCCCTTATGTGCCCTGCAGCAAAAGCAGGTGAAAATGCAAGTGGTTTCCCTACAAGAGATGTAGTAAAAGGTGCACAGGTCCTTTTGTAGCAATGCATGCTATTCAAACTGTCCCTGAAAGTTATGATGTCAAGGCAGCGTTTTCAACTGGTGCTACCATAGATCCTCTAGCAATGTGTTAGTGCACATGAAATACAGAATACAATAATTTTATAAGCTAATATTAATAGTATTACTTTTCTCACCATGCTAAAATATCTTCTTACTCTCTATTCAAACCCTCAGTGTACTTGTAATTTGCCATTCTTACGTGGTATTTCAAACTGGCTTTCTTTTACCTGGCTCCGAGACACACCAGCATCTGAAACTTGCCATCCTTCCCAATGTTTCTTGGAGTGTTGTTGATAGCACCGATGAATCGACAGAAGGCCCTTGCTCTTTCTTGCCAGTTTTCATCTGGGACTAAATCATTCTGTTCAAGCGTTTCATAATGCATTTGTGCTTTTTCTTGAAAGAAAAAAATACTGTGAGTAGATTCACTGTAAATCATTGGAATATACATAGACTCAGAACTTATTTAGATAAAGCTTGTAATTTCATTCATAAGTTTAGTTGCTTTATGCTTCAATTTAATATTGGTAAGAAAATACATACATAGGAGCTACAGCAAAAGTCTTTCTGGAAATGAAGACCACATCTCTGTAGTGCATTATTACCGGTGCATATGAATCAGTACAAGTTTATTAGCCAAAAGAAGACAAAAAAATCCCTAATGTTCACTTTTACTTACACATACCTAGGAAGTCCCAAATAAAAACATTTTTGAAGAGTCTAGGTGATTTGAATCCATGCTGAAACACTTGTTCCAGAGCTGAAACTAGTCCATTTTCACCACAAAGCAGCACAGTCAAACTGCCTCTCTATGGGACAGAGAAAACATGGTTTTAATATATATAGTTTATTTTACATTGTCTGCCAAATAAGACTTTGCAATAAATACATACACGAAACATGACTATTTATATCTGAAGTACAAACAAGCCAACATAAAATAGTGATAAGAAAAAATGTTTCATTACTTATTCAGTCTGCATTATGGGCTATGAATTTGCCAAGTAACTTTCCTAAGGTGAATGTTCATAGGCTTAAAGATACTTCACTGCACACCTCACAGGCGTGGCCTGGAGCACTGGGATGAGCGTTGCACCCCATGGCCCATGCAGTGTTTACTAGAGAGGTCCATATCATCTTTGTAAGAATGTTTGAAGTAAATAGAATATTCTTTAATGATAGCTTCATGAAAGAGGAGAACAACAAATCTTACTCTTAAACTATCTTAAATTTTAAGATTTGTTGGAAGCAGGGTTGTAATAATAATAATAATAATAATAATAATAATAATATCCAAAGTAAGGCATTTCTTGCATATGTTCAGATGCATGCTGGGGCCTTCCACCGAGAATGTCTAACCGTCAGGAAATGCCTCTGCTGATCATTTTAATTAAAGCAACGCCAGTTGTTTCAGTAGTCCTTGAGAACATGCAAACAAATTACAGGACAGAGGAGGGGGGTTATTTACAGAATCTATGAACCATGGCTTTTTTTTTTATAAAAATAGGATATGATTATTTTTAAATTTGAAAAATCTGGCAAGGGTAATTTTTCATAGGAAACTAACTCCTAGTTTTGGGCAAATCAAGCCCACAGCAATTTGCTAAAGAGCTCTACAAAAAAGGCAAGTTAGGAGCTGTGTGTGTGTATATGTGTATACACACAAATATATTTTCAGAACACTTAATTTTTGTGTGCTCAAAGAGTTTTAAAAATTACCCAACTTGCCCTAAACTATTTTTGTCCCTTCTGAATACAGCAGACATGCAAAATGAACTCAACGTTTTCTAACAAGCAGCCCAGTACAGTTCTCACCTCTTTCTCAGGCTTATGAAAATGCTTCACAATGCCATTGACAGCTTCACCAATAGCCTCCTGTATCTGACCTGTATTTAACTCTGAAAAAAATATTTTTGTTATTTTAAAATATGAACATATTTGAACATGTAATACAAAGTGTTCAGATTTATACAGTTTCTCCAATTCTGACTAAACATTTAAAATCGGTTCAGCATTCATACCCATATTCCATATATTTTACATTATAGTGATGGCTGTAAATAATGTAAACTCATAGCTAGTGTATCTGAAATTTAGTCCTATAGAAAAGGGCAGTGTGCAGCAGATTCAAGGTATCATTAAAACGATCATCTTGAGGTCTCACATGTTGATTTATCATGTTTTAAAATGACAATGTCTATAACTTCTATAATGCTACTAGATGTACTGAGCAAATTTCCTACCTTACTATCCATTCAAGACACAAATCTACTAATTGATAATATACACTTACCTATTAAATCAATGGTATATTATTTAGGTGTTCAGAGTTTATCCTGGAATCCCCAGCTAAAGGCTCTCGTACACGGTGCTTTGTTATAAACTGTACCTTTTGCGCCATTTAAAACTTTACCATCCTGTGCAGAATTTCCACATATTGCTGCAGACAGTGAGTTATCTACACTAGATTGTAATCCATTAGTTGAAGGCCTTCCTCGTTCTCATATGAAAACTACCACCATGAGTGATTTTCGGAGCTCAGGTCACTGATCGTATTACATCTTATTTAGTGAAGCTTTATTGGTTGCATTTTGAATGGTGAATAACATTTAACATACTAATACTGGATTTTTAAAGACCCTTCTTCAGGGCTTAGTTCCATCTTATCTTCAAACTACTCTAATTCCTTATCAATCTACTTCTACCTACCAGCCAAGATCTGTTGCAGATTCCAGGTGGGAAATTGCTTGGCAGGGCTGAATTTCGAGCTCCTGCTTTCTCCTGTGCTGCTCTGCTTCTATGGAATGCACATTCATTAGAATTTGCAGCTTGAAGAAGGTTACGACGCAGGCAAAAAGCAGAGCCTCAATTTGAGCAGGCCTTTACAGCTGTGCTGGGATGGTAAAGTGCATTTATTTTTACCTGATGTTTATTCATTTCTTTTATTCTACTTAATGTCTGTTATTTCTTCGATTTATTTTAGATGTGTGGCATTATTTTTAAATAATTAAGGGGCCTGTTTACTAAATATTAGCATAACCAAAGGACATTAACATGTGCCATCTGCAGCCATACCCACAGGAATAAATGTGGGTACAGTGACAGACAGCACTTGCTACCATTTAAAAAAAAATAAACACTAGTTCTAGTTATCAGTGATGTTTTTGGGGACATCCTACCACTGAGTATATCAAAAACAGCAAGTAAAGCCTTCGCATGATAAGAGTAATTTTCTGCTAAACAGAAGCAGAAAGTCTTTCCACAGAACACATGGGTATTCTTCACCGATTTGTCATGGATGAAGATAGATTAACTTTATAATATATCTGACAAGCTTTCAAAACAGTTCAATAAAATTATATCACCCACAACTTGGTTTGTTGACTCTTATTTCCACATATCCAAGTGGACTAACATTGAAACCACAATCTTTGGTCAAACACAAATTTTATTTTAATGTCTAGAAATGTGCATCAACGAAGATATCAAGGAAAAAACCACCACTGTCTTGTCACTAATCTATTATGGAGGTAGGTTCTAGAACAGCATAGGAGCTGTAAAGGTTCCAAATCAATGCAACTGAGAATGGCATTTTAGGTCCATTAGGAGCAGGGAATGAAGTGCTATACTCATTGTTTAATGGACACAGTTATGCAGGTGGCACGGAATAGTCCACTTGTCACATAAAGAGTGGATTATGTAAGTAATTCTGGATGCTTCCAAAGACGCAGTCTGCCTCTGAGAAAATGCATAGGAACTTTGATACACTTTAACGACATCTAACTCTGGCATCATCCACACCTGTATGCACAACTTTCTCAGACTTATTTTATGTGCATATTTTATCAAGTCTGCATGTAGATCCTAATCCTTGCCCCCACTCAGGATCACCTCTGCTCAGTTCAGGTAAGTATCTGCAAGACAGGTTATATGCATGTATGTTTACAACCACATCAAGAGGGCAATTTTATAAAAGCTTATTTCTGCAAATAAAACACTTTTATCCACAGAAATAGTTATTAAAATGCCCCCATATTTCATACCACTAAATAAAACCACATTTTAAAAAAGTGAAAAGGCCAATTTTGCATTCTATTACTTACTTCCAAATTCGAGCAATTTTTTTTTTACTCACTTTGTTTGCTGTTTGGAGATATGGTGACCAATCTTCTAATCATACTTGGTGAGTGCTGTAATGGAGGCGTTCTGCACTGCCTGTCATCTGACTCCGTATTT
Source organism: Ichthyophis bannanicus (assembly GCA_033557465.1). NCBI lineage: Eukaryota > Metazoa > Chordata > Amphibia > Gymnophiona > Ichthyophiidae > Ichthyophis > Ichthyophis bannanicus. The sequence continues at coordinate 56,450,761 of CM066047.1, read as the reverse complement.
GTCATTAATAACTCTCCAACCAAAACTCTCTCTAGACTGCCATCATCCATTCCTTTCCCTAGCCACCTTCCACAGGGAAACCTAAAGGACAAGAGAATAAGCATTTAGACTTATGCCCCTAAACATACAAGCCAGGAAAGAAATCAAATTAATTTTTAGGACGGATCGATACAATAACAGCAGCTACGGGTGCCACTCTGTCAACAAAGAGCCGCCTGACTGAAGGCTGAATACAGTTTAGGACAACTATCGAGAGCGTCGCCATGAGTTGACACTGACTTGACGGCACTTAACAACAATAATATTGCAGAAGTTCAGGCTCATACCAATAGATGAGTTATAGTCTTCAATAAAATGAGTGAGACTATAGAAGCTTCATCATTTTCAGACTCCCTTGAGGAAGCACTATAAGCATACCTTTTGCACAATTCTATGATATGGATGGTTCACTCCTTGCTCCTAGTGCTTCTGAAAATCGACATTTATTTTGGAGTACTCTGGACCTTTCTCTGTATCCCTGCCTCCTTTGTTTTTTTTTGTTTTTTTTAGGTTTAAAAAGTTATTTATTTAGAAAATTTCAGGTAATACAAGGAAATGCACAAAAAACATCAAATACAAATACAAATATGTATCATCCCCCAAAAACTAGCCCACAAAATGAAGCATGATCAATTGAAAACAAATAAGAAATCCTGAGAGTGGAAAATTTATATAACCCCTTATTACTAAGCGAGAACCACAATAATATAAAGGGAAATTTAACAGCGTCATCCTGACTTTTGCAAAAAGGTCTCTAACTGTGTAGATTCAAAAAAAACATATGAATTATTCTGATATGAAACAAGGCATTTACAAGGGTATTTAAGCATAAAGGACGCTCCCATTGCAAGTGCCCGAGGGCGTAATGCAAGGAAAGCCTTCCTCCGTAGTTGAGTGGAACGAGAGACATCAGGAAATACCTGTACCTCTTGACCAAAAAATTTATCCCTCCGATGTTTAAAATAAGTTTGAAAAATCATCTCTTTATCTTTCTCTGAAGAAAAAGAAACTAAAAGTGTAGCACGAACGGAAATTTCCTCTAAAGAAGTTTCCAGATAAGTGGACAAATCCAAACTTTGAACTGAAAGCTGATCCATTTCCCCCGCCTCAATATTCACAGCCCCCGATTCGAGAGCCGGACCCACTTTAATACCAGAGGGTAAATAATAGATTTTTGACAAAGAAATAGAGTCCGGTTCAGGTATCTTGAGGACATCTCGTAAATATTTAGAAAATAAAATAGTTGGAGAAAGAAAATGAGTGCGGGGGAAATTCAGTAAGCGAAGATTCCTTGCACGTAAAATATTTTCTAACATTTCATCACGACGATGAAGGAGCAGAGAGTCCTGAACTGAAGATGTCAGGGCCCGCTGCATCGAAGATATTTGACCGGCCATTTTAGTATCCTGAAACTCAAGAGATGATAACTTATCTCGATGCTCGGTCAAGACGGATACCGTCTCAAAGGTAAATTTAGACAACTGAGACAAAGAGGAATTCAACGAAAGCTCCGTTCGTGAAACAATCTGCCATATATCTAACAGAGATATTTCTTTAGGAGGATTAACCCCTTCCGATGTATGCATATAATCAAAAGGACGAGGCATATTAACAGCTGGAAAAGGCAAAATCAAAAATGAATCAGGAAGCTCAACTGATAAGGGAAGGACATCCCCCAACACCTGAGGGGAGACCTTACCCAATACCTTAGGTTCGTCGCTGGGTGGGGTACAAACCCTACGCGGAAGAGGAGTACCTTCTAGAGAGCTGGGACTAACGGTGGCAGAGGAATCAGACATATCGGCGGGAGGGAGAGGCACCCCGGACTTGAAATGAGAGTCCAAGGGGCCCACCACCTTCACCGCTTTACCTGTAGGTGTGGCAGACAATGGTACTAACTTCTTTTTCCTTTTCCCCATCGAGATGTTAAAGTCAACAGCTACTCAGCTCCTCAGTGCTCCGAAGGGGCTCAAAAGGGGGCGTGCCCCTTTGGCCACGCCCCTTCGGAGCACGCACCCTCGGGCACGCGCCCGCGGTGGGGCAAGTTCTTATAGCCCTCACTGGTCACGTGGTCGGCAGTCCACACCGGCACGGCTCAGGAGCTCCACTCTCAATGCAGATAACCAGGTAAATTTTAAAGAACACGCTCAAGGGAACTCCGCGGTGGGGCAAGTTCTTATAGCCCTCACTGGTCACGTGGTCGGCAGTCCACACCGGCACGGCTCAGGAGCTCCACTCTCAATGCAGATAGCCAGGTAAATTTTAAAGAACACGCTCAAGGGAACTCCGCGGTGGGGCAAGTTCTTATAGCCCTCACTGGTCACGTGGTCGGCAGTCCACACCGGCACGGCTCAGGAGCTCCACTCTCAATGCAGATAACCAGGTAAATTTTAAAGAACACGCTCCATCCCTGCCTCCTTTGTATGTTATGCCTGAGAAAGTGCAGTTTGAGTGCAATTGGTTTCCAAAAGATATTACACGCCTTCCTGAGCAGCACATTCACAACCAAGACATACACCCTGCTTTAGAAGCTCAGATGTCTTTTCCTATTTATATTGCCTTAGCAGTGGGAAGCACTGCATCACCTTTATTCATTTTAGGGAGGGCAAATTGATCTCGGCGTCTCAATTATCTCTATTTTTTCTTGTGGCTTTGTTTTACTCCTAGTAGAACAAGTTCCCATTCTGTTATGTTTTTGTTCTACTTTTAGCATCTTCAAGTTGAAAACATCTCTCTTCCACAATGAGTTCCACTATGTTCTGTGTATCTTTAAGTTTAATTTACTAACCTATAAACCCTCTGTCTCCTTAGTTTCCTCTTTTTTTTGTGATTTTTCTAGCATATCAGTTCTGTGATGATTCAGTGAGGCACCGCTTTACAATGGTAAATCATAATTAATGTACAAATTAAAACAATTATAGTTATGGGATTTTATTATTCATATCTTTTCTATGTATTATTATTTCTATTATTGCCTGTTATATAGCGAGACAGTGACCAGAATTAAACTGTACCTACAGTTCTTTATTTCTTGGAATACTAATTCCAACTAATATACTTAAGAAACTTATTAACTAGTGTTTATATTGTAGGACAAATTTTCAAACTGCCCATATTTACTTATTTACACTTTTTTTAAATTTCCTTCTATTCTTTCAAGGTGGGTTACAAATAAGTTAGAAACAAAAATATAATCACAACACAGTAAGAATAAAAATATTACAAAAACATATCAAACACCAGAAAACATACAAAATACAAATAACTTTATTAACATATATACTTAAACTCTTTCATAAATATTGGTACAAAACAACATTTCCAGTGTAAAACTCCTTAAAACTAATATACCAAAAAAGACAGATCATAAAAACTAAGGGGTCTATCCCAACCCTGCTATTCGTCCCCTTGCCGCCCCCATCTAAGCCTCCCCATACAAGTTTGTACGGGGAGGCTTAGATGGGGGCAGGAGGGGCGGTACGGAGGCGAAGTTAGGGCAGGCAGTGGGCGGTTCACAGCCCCAAACATACAGGGCCGATTCTGAAGTCAGCTCTATATGTCCGGGGTCGGCAAACTGGACGGGGGGCTTATTCCACTCAGCTTCTTGCAGCCGTCTGCCGAAAGCCTTGAACGCCTGCGCCATCACATCCAGCTTCTTGAACCGGGAGTTTAGGGCACCCGCCACTGCTGAAGCTACATCCTCCCCCAGTGTGGCCTGGGATGGTGATCATGGGGAAGAAGGGGCCTCCGCCATCTTAACAGGGGCCGTTCCCACCTTCTCCTGGCGTGCTGATTTCATTGCCATCCGTCACACAATGGCACTCCCAGATGCTTCACAGACCCCTGAGCAGGCAATGTTTGATCAATGGGGGCTTTTGTGCCATCCAATCTGCACACTGGGACCAAGGAAGGGTAAAACCCTGGAGAAAGAGCAAAGCACATCTGCTCCCTTTCAACACATCATGTGGTCTCCTGATGGTAACTTTTAAGCTTTGAAAAAAGGCAAATTTAGGTGAAAATAATGAAGATGCAGATTTATGAGTTACATTATGAACAACATAGGAGGAATTTAGAGGACTCCTCTAAGTTTATAGACTTGGGGACAAATACCTTTGCCCTATAATGCTGATATAGGACTGGAAAGACTAAAGACTGGAAATTTCTAGAAATACCCATAGAAAAAGTAAACAAATTAGGACACTTGTCATATAGAAACAGTGAAAGCTGATGAGGCCACAAATTTTCACATCTAGTGGACAGTAAGATGGCCCAGAAGAATATCAGTCTATGTTTTGGTTTACCGGAATTAGTCGGACCCAGGTAGACATGTCCTAGGCTCTACTGAGTCCTTGTTCCATTGGCAATCTACCTGTAGTCTATCAAAGGTGCAAGGTGCTTATATGTCTCAGACAGCAAATGCCCCAGCTCCTATTAAACAATTTTAGCCACATGTCCAGTTCTGAGCAATAAAACCTAATGCCGTAACCTGGAATTTATTAAAGACTTAATTATAATAAAGATTTTTCTTTTGCTTCTATATATTTTTCTGAACTATTTTGGACTGTGTGAATGTTCCTGGTATAGAAAGGTAATTTCTTTAGGAGTAAACAAATGTGTGGGGCAGTGTGTGGTCATAGGTGGGGTAGCATTCACTCTTCATTAATACTGGTTGTTTGCTAGTATTTTTATAAGCTCACTAAAATTGTCAGTGTTCAGACTAGATTAATACAAAAGCAAGGCTCTTCACATTTCATGGTTCTATTGTCCTAAACTTCAGGATATGAACAAAATCTGCAATCATGCATTTCAGCCAAGGAACAACATATGTTGACATATTCTCATTAATGACGTTCCTCTTATGGTGCATCAAATGTAACCATCTGCCAGCTATGCATATATCTTTGACCTGTGAATGTAGGTGCAGAAATGCGTAACTGGGTGACAGTGGCACTTTTGTCTTTCCTGATGTATGAACCCCCGACTATGTGAGCACTGTCAATCTGTGCTCACCCTTACCCTTATAATCAAAGATTACATCACCTACATACCTTCACCACTACATACCCGCACATATCCCACAACCACTACCACCCCCAAGCAAGACAGACATCATGCATAACGCCTCATAAAAATACCATGTAGAGACAGCCACACACAAGTACCCCCGACTCCCACAATAACCACACAAACACTTCAATGTGCATTAATAAACAGCCACTCAGTAAGAAACAAAGTACCCATTATCAAGGACCTCTTCACAGCATATCACCTCAACATTATCTGCATAACGGAACCATTGCTCACAGACACCAACAGTTCTCATGAATCAATTCCTACCAGACGGATTCAGCCTCTTCCATTGCCCTCGAACCCATCGCAGGGGAAGAGGGGTATTAATTATAGCCAGAACCCAATTCCACTTCTGTTACCTCTCGACTGAAAGCAGAGAAGAAACAGATATCCTCACCATAACAAGCAAGCAATTATCAATCTGCCTCGCCTACAGAACCCCAACCACCTCTACCACCGATCTATCCAACTTAATAGGAAAAGTGCTGGACAACACCAAATCAGCCAAGGATCTCCTTATCCTAGGGCAGTGATGGCTAACCTTTTTGAGCCCGAGTGCCCAAACTGCCGCACAAAACCAAAGAATTTCCTCAAAGTGCCAGCGCGTCAATTTGCATAAATATTTGCATAATGCTAACATACACTAACTTTTAGTAAACATGTCTCTTAATGAGTGTATGGATAAAGACAGACTAAAAGATTTCTACATTACTATAATCCAGTGCCAACCGCCAGGCACATTAGGAACTACTACAAACACTGCCCATTTAGAACCAATAGCAAACCCACCGTATCCTAACAGCACTACCAGGACTCACAAAGCACCATACCATACCTATCAAAAGGCAACACTGCAAATATTAAACCAATACATTTCAGACAATAACAATACATGACCTACTGGGGAAAGAGAACAAGTGGCAATGTCAAAAAGGAATTACATAAACAGAATACCTCAGCTCAGTTACACAGTTGCAATTGCTCCAGCCACTTTCTTCTGGTTTCTTCATGTTTTCTGCTAACTCTCCATCATCTGCTGTCCATTTGTCCTTTCTTCTCTCTTCTAGTTTTTTTTTCCATTCTCTCTCTCTACATCCGCTTTAACATACTAATCTTTCTCCTTTTGCTCTTTCCTCATTCCTATTTCATCCACTCAAATTTTACCCCTCCATCCTCAATCCCCACTTACTCTCCCAATACCCGGCCAATTGTAGATTTTTTATCCCTCCCACACAAATATTTTTCCCCTCTCCATTTTACTCTCCCAGCCCCATCCCATTCTAATCCTCCCCCAACATCAGCTCCCTTCTAGTTCCAACCTCACCCAGCATCCATTCCCTTCTAGTCCCTGCATCAGCCCATTTCCAGTCCTAGCCCCCCCATCAGCCCATTTCCAGTCCTAGCAACCCCCCAACCCAATACCAGTCCTAGCCCCCCCCCATCAACCCACTTCCAGTCCTAAACCCCCATCACCCCATTTTCAGTTTAAGCCCCCCCTATAACCCATTACCAGTCCTAACCCCCATCACCCCCATTTCCAGACAGCCCCCATCAGCCCAAAGCCCATTACCAGTCCTAACCCGCCATAGCCCATTACCAGTCATAACCCCCCCATAGCCCATTACCAGTACTAACCCCTCATCACCCCATTTCCAGACAGCCCCCATCAGCCCACAGCCCATTACCAGTCCTAACCCCCCCTCGCCCATTCGCTGTCCTACCCCCCCCTCGCCCATTTTGACGTCCTAACCCCCCCTAGCCCATTTAGCAGTCCTAACCCCCCCATAGCCCATTGGCAGTCCTAACCCCCCCATAGCCCATTAGCAGTCCTAACCCCCCCTAGCCCTTTAGCAGTCCTAACCCCCCCAGAGCCCATTAGCAGTCCTAACCCCCCCATAGCCCATTAGCAGTCCTAACCCCCCCTAGCCCTTTAGCAGTCCTAACCCCCCCATAGCCCATTAGCAGTCCTAACCCCCCCAGCACATTAGCAGTCCTAACCCCCCCCCTAGCCCATTAGCAGTCCTAACCCCCCCCATAGCCCATTACCAGTCCTAACCCCCCATCACCCCACCCCCATTTCCACACAGCCCCCATCAGCCCACAGCCCATTAGCAGTCCTACCCCCCCCGCCCGCCCATTAGCAGTCCTAACCCCCCCAGCCCATTAGCAGTCCTAACCCCCCCAACCCATTAGCAGTCCTAACCCCCCCCCCTAGCCCATTAGCAGTCCTAACCCCCCCCTAGCCCATTAGCAGTCCTAACCCCCCTCCTAGCCCATTAGCAGTCCTAACCCCCCCCCCTAGCCCATTAACAGTCCTAACCCCCCCAACCCATTAGCAGTCCTAACCCCCCCCCCTAGCCCATTAGCAGTCCTAACCCCCCCCCCTCCCAGCCCATTAGAAGTCCTAACCCCCCCCTAGCCCATTAGAAGTCCTAACCCCTCCCCCCCTGGCAAATTTTTTTTAAAAAAAAGCTGGCTCTGGCTGCTGCCGCTGCCGTGGCAGAATGCAATGTCCCGCGGGGCCCCCTCCGCCCGCTAAGCCCCTCTGCAAGAGCTTTCAGATTCGCGAGGGAGAGCGTCTCCCTCGCGTCTCTGTTAAGCCCGCAGGGGCTAATGGGAAATTTCCCATCAGTCCCTCGCGTCTAAAGGGGCTGATGGGAAATTTCCCATTAGCCCCTGCGGGCTTAACAGAGACGCGAGGGAGACGCTCTCCCTCGCGAATCTGAAAGCCCTTGCAGAGGGGCTTAGCGGGCGGAGGGGGCCCCGCGGGACACTGCATTCTGCCCTTGCCGCGTCCGCGGCAGCAGTCAGAGCCAGCTTTTTCTTTTTTGCGGACCTTCCCGCGTGCCAGCTGCAAGGCCTTCGCGTGCCACAGCTGGCACGCGTGCCATAGGTTCGCCATCGCTGTCCTAGGGGATCAATCTCCACTCAGCACAACCCAGACATTCTGCAACCTTCCTAGAAGCCATGATAGCCATGGACCTCACCCAGATTGTTCAATCCCCCACACATAACAAAGGAAACACACCAGACCTCATCTTCATCAACAATCAAATAATACACATGAGCACTCCACACACAATACAATCCTACCCTGTACCCTGGTCAGAACACAATTTGATTACTTTCTCACTACCCATCAACATCCCAACAAACCACACCAACCATCCACAAGCAAACAGACGATTCAAACACTTTCACAAAGAAACCTTCCTCAGTGACATACTACCTCTGCTAGAAACGGACACAGAGAATTTCAGCACTTTCATACCAACTGGAATTCCATCATCGGAAAAGCTGCAATTACAACTCATACAGCAGACAAGCAACAGAAGACCCCATGGTATACCCCCAACCTGTAAATCAAAACTCATCTCAAATGACTAACGAAAATGGCACATATCCATTCCCAAATCAGGCAGAAACCTCTACATGGACCTGATGGACAGCTACCGCATTGTAACTGATAATGCCAAATGTGCCTACCACACTAATCACAAGCTTCCTTAACAGACCAAGAGAACTATTCAATATCATCAAACAACTTACAAAACTCCCTGCCAATACCCCTGCAGACCTTAACATAAGCCCTCAACAACTATCAAGCCAATGCAAGCAACTCCACCCCCAGCCCAACTTCCCCACTCCGCCCCCCCCCAACCAAACCTCTCCCACCACCCTATGGGGTCCATGTTTGACTCCATCAACAAGGACAATATCAAAACAATAATTGCAACACTGAACATCACACCCTCTCCCTCTGGATCCATGCCCGGTCAGCTGGATCAAATTAGCCAAGCAAGAACTTGGCCCCATACTCATGAGACTTACCCAATCCATACTACAGCAAGGAGAAATGCCTGACTGCCTCCATTCGTCCCACCTTTAAAAGACCTGACCTCGACCTGATGGACCCAGCCTCCTATAGACCAATCGCCAGCCTCCCATTCATAACAAAAATAGTCAAGAAAGCTGTTCAACAGCTCCAAGAACACATTGACAAAATTTCTCGACCCCCAGCAGCACAGTTTCCATTCACTCCATTGTGTAGAAACCTGTTGTTTCCCTCAAACACCCTGATGAAAGGAATCCAAAACAAGACACAAGAATACATCGTGATATTCCTAGCTATATTCGCCACATTTGACACGGTCAACCACGACATCCTCCTGCAATGCCTGCAATCCACCGGTATTCAGAATACTGCTACAAAGGTTCCAATCCTACTAACCAACAGGCAACAACAAATAAAAACAGGAGCCAACATATCCGCCCCATACCGACAAACCCAAGGCATACCTCAAGGAGCCACCCTATCCCCATTTCTCTTCAACATCTGCCTTCAACCACTCTGCAAAATCATCAGAGACTACAAATTCAAATTCCACATATACACAGATGATATTATGCTCTATGGACCGTTCAATCCAAACTACCCTACTAACACAAATCTCCTTCAATGCTTTGCAGAGGTCTCACAATGGCAAAAAAAAACAACCACCTGACAATCAGCTACAAGAAGACAGAAGCCCTATTCATCACAAAAGACAGCACTTTCACTCCTCCAACCTCCCTTCAAAAAAGGTACAACCCGAATACCTCAGCATCACGCTGGATCAACATCTCTCCTTCAAATCATAAGCACACAAGACCTCCAAAATAATCTACCTCAAAGCCAGAACCTTGCAACGTCTACCCCCTTTCCTCAAACCACCGGACTTCTACCCCACATTCCAAGCCATAATCCTCCCATATATTCACTATTGCAACTCCATTTACCAAGGCCTCCCACAAGCCACCCTACTTCCCCTCTGTACTGTCCTACACTCAGCAGCATGCACCTTGAAAGGAGCATCAAAATATTATCACATCACACCTACCTTAAGCAGCAACACTGGCTACCCCTTATAAGCTGTATCAAATAAAAGATTCTCCTTCTAACCCACAAAGCCATCAACAGCTACTCTACATCAAATCTACACAACTTGCTCCAAACTCCGCAGCACAACGGAGCTAGAAGACAATCCACGAAGAACACCCTTATCATCCCCCACACAAGAACTATGTCTACCCAACAAGCATGTGCACGTTCCTTTGAAGAAATGCCCCATCCATCTGCAACACACTCCCGGACTCGATAAGAAACATCACAGACCTACCCACCTTTCGTAAACACCTAAAACCCACCTATTCATTGAATACTTTGGCTTCCCTACCTGAAACTCATGGTCAATTTACAATCAAACCCATTAAACAGGTTTACTGTGTATAATGTACACCTTGTAGGTAAATAACGAATAATGTAAGTTTTCTAGTTTATATACATGTTATTTAATTTCAGTGTAACCATTTACAACCTTGCTCAATGTAAACCACTTTGACCCGGTGAAAAGCATATAAAAGCCTTGCTAAATAAAATAAATATTGTGTGGAAATATCCAGACAGAGAACCTATTTTGCGTACTGAAAGTTTTTTTTTTTTTTTATCAGTGACACAAAAGGATATAAGAACATAAGATATGCCATACTGGGTCAGACCAAGGTCCATCAAGCCCAGTATCCTGTTTCCAACAGTGGCCAATCAAGGTCATACGTACCTAGCAGTTTCCACAAAAGACACAGGTTCCGCAATGCTTGTACTGGGTCAAGCATTGATATCCTGGGTCCCTTCTTAATAATGGTTTATGGACCTTTCCTCCAGGAACTTGTCCAAACCTTTTTTAAACCCAGCTACACTAACAGCCTTTACTACATTCTCCGGTAACAAATTCCAGAGTTTGATTACACGTTGAGTAAAAAAATATTTTCTTTCATTAGTCTTAAATAGTTTACCCTGTAGCTTCATTGCATGTCCCCTAGTCTTTCTATATTCTGATAACGTAAACAATCGATCTACGTTTAGCCGTTCCACTCCGTTCATTAATTTATAGACTTCTATCATATCTCCCCTCAGCCGTCTCTTTTCCAGGTTAAAGAGCTCTAACCTTTTTAGCCTTTCTTCATAGGAGTATCCTTCCATCCCCTTTACCATTTTGGTGGCTCTTCTCGGAACCTTTTCTAATATCGCTATATCCTTTTTAAGATACGGCAACCAGAATTGCACACAATATTCAAGGTGTGGTCTCACCATGGAACGATATAGAGGCATTATAATATCTTTTGTTTTATTTTAATTTTCCATTCCTTTCCTTATGATACCTAGCATTCTATTTGCTCTCTTGGCCGCCGCTGCACACTGGGCCGAGGATTTTAACATGTTATCCACAATGACGCCTAAATCTTTTTCCTGGGTGGTGGTTCCTAATGTGGAACCTTGCATCGTGTAACCATAGTTTGGGTTGTTCTTCCCTAGGTGCATAACTTTGCACTTGTCCACATTAAATTTCATCTTCCATTTTGATGCCCAGTCTTCCAATTTATCAAAATCCTCTTGCAATTTTCCACAATCGTCTTGGGTTTTAACAACTTTAAATAGTTTTGTGTCATCTGCAAATTTGATAACCTCACTCGTTATTCCATTTCCCAGGTCATTTATGAATATGTCAAAAAGCAGCGGACCCAGCACAGATCCCTGGGGTACACCACTATTCACCTTTCTCCATTGGGAAAATTGGCCATTTAGCCCTACCCTCTGCTTCCTATCTTTTAACCAGTTCCTGATCCACAGTAGTGCACTGCCTCCTATCCCCTCTTTAGTTTTGCCAAAAGTCTCTGATGAGGGACTTTGTCAAAGGCTTTCTGAAAGTCCAGATACACTATATCAACTGACTCACCTTTGTCCACCTGTTTATTCACTCCTTCAAAAAAACATAACAGATTAGTAAGACAAGATCTTCCTTGTCTAAAGCCATGTTGGCTGTCTCCCATTAGGCCATGACTATCTACATGCTGAGTACTTTTGTTCTTTATGATGGTTTCTACCATTTTTCCCAGTATTGATGTCAGGCTCACTGGTCAGTAGTTTCCCAGATCACCCCTTGTACCCTTTTTAAAAATTGGTGTTACATTGGCAATCCTCCAATCTTCAGGTATTAGAGATGATTTTAATGATAGTTCACAGATTACTAATAGCAGATCTGCAATCTCATATTTCAGTTCTTTCAACACCCTTGGATGTATACCATTCGGCCCAGGTGATTTGCTACTCTTCAGTTTATCTAATAGTTGTAATACATCTTCCCGATGTATCGATATTTCCTTCAATTCTTCTGCACCTTTAAATACCACTTCAGTCATGGGTAACATCCCTACATCTTCCGTCAGTAAAGACCGAAGCAAAGAATTCATTCAGTCTCTCCACTATCGCCTTGTCGCCTTACTGCCCCTTTAACCCCTCTATCATCTAATGGACCAACTGACTCTCTCACAGATTTTTTGCTACGAATGTACTTGAAAAAGTCTTTATTTTGCGTTTTTGCTTCTGCAGCAAGCTTCTTCTCATATTCTCCCTTTGCCTGCCTTATCAATACCTTGCATTTGACTTGCCAGTGCTTATGCTGTTTCCAGTTTTCGTCATTTGGCTTTTTTTTCCATTTCCTGAAAGATGCTTTTTTGGCAACAGTCTCTCTGACCTCACCTTTAAACCATGCTGGCAGTTTTTTGGACTTCCTTCCACTTTTCTTAAAGCGTGGAATACAGCTGGTCTGGGCTTCCAAGATAGTATTTTTCAACACCACCCAAGCTTGATGTAAGTCTTTAAACTTTGCAACTGCTCCTTTTAGTTTTTTCTTAACTATTTTCCTCATTTTATCATAGTCTCCCTTTCGAAAGTTAAAAGGTGGATTTCCTTACTATCCCTCCTCCACTAATTAAATCAAAGGCGATCATGCTATGATCACTATTGCCAAGTGGCCCCAACACCCTTATCTCTTGCACTAGATCTGGTATTCCACTAAGGACTAGGTCTAATATGGCTTCCCCTCTGGTCGGTTCATGAACCAGCTGCTCCAAGAAGCAGTCATTTATTTCATCTAGGAACTTTATCGCCCTAGCATGTCCTGCCGTGACACTGACCCAGTCGATGCAGGGGTAATTGAAATCACCCATTATTATTACTGCGCTGTAACGTTTGTTAGCTTCCTTGATTTCTTTGAGCATTTTATCATCCATTTGTTCATTCTGGCCAGGTGGTCGATAGTATACCCCCACTGCCATCGCCTTCCCCTTTTAACATGGAATTTCAATCCATAGAGATTCTACAGCAAATTTTGTTTCCTGCAAAACTTTAATCCTTTCTGACTCAATGCCCTCTCTAACAGAGCGCAAACCCTCCACCAATTTGATCAGCTCTATCATTACGATATAGTTTGTACCCAGGTATCACAGTGTTCCACTGGTTGTCCTCCTTCCACCATGCCTCTGATATTCCAATCATATCTAACCTCTCATTTAGTGCTATATATTCTAACTCTCCCATTTATTTTTTAGACTTCTAGCATTTGCATACAAGCATTTTAGTGACTGTATTTTATTCATATTAATTTGGCTATTGGTAGACATGGGTAATTTGGGATCTTTAAGCTCTGTCTGCTCCATACTCGAGGGCATTTGGGCTACTTTACTCTTTTTTGGAACCTCTCTGCTTTTGGTAGTATCCTTCAAGGATACATTCTTCCGAACCATCCGCTCTTGACTGTCGGCTTTCCCCTATTATCTAGTTTAAAAGCTGCTCTATCTCCTTTTTAAAGGTTAATGCCAGCAGCCTGGTTCCATCCCGGTTAAGGTGAAGCCCATCCCTTCGGAAGAGCCCCTCCTTTCCCCAGAATGTTCCCCAGTTCCTAACAAATCCAAAACCCTCATCTCTGCACCATTGTCTCATCCACGCATTGAGACTCCGGAGCTCTGCCTGCCTTTTGGGTCCTGCGTGTGGAACGGGAAGCATTTCGGAGAACGCTACCCTGGAAGTTCTGGATTTCAACTTCCTACCTAAAAGCCTAAATTTAGCCTTCAGAACCTCCCTACCACATTTTCCTATGTCATTGGTACCGACATGTACCAAGACAGCAGACTCCTCCCCAGCACAATTTAAGACCTTATCTAGGTGGCGCGTGAGGTCCGCTACCTTCGCACCAGGCAGGCATGTTTCCAGGCGATCCTCATGTCCACCAGCCACCCAGCTATCTACATGCCTAATGATCAAATTACGAACTATAACGGCTGTCCTAACCCTTCCCTCATGGGCACATGACCCTGGAGAAACTTCCTCGGTGTGAGAGGGTTTTACATCACCTGGAGGACAGGTCCTAGTTACAGGATCACTTCCTGCCACACCAGGGTGATGCTGTCCTGTCACGTGACCTCTCTCCTCCATGGCAACAGGGATGCTGCCAGACTGGAGGTGGGACTTCAGGACTATATCCCTGTAGGTCTCGTCTATGTACCTCTCTGTCTTTCTTATGTTTTCCAAGTCTGCTACTCTAGCCTCTAGATATCTTATAGAGCCAGTGGAATTTCCCATCTCTCAACAGCAGGAAAAAATTCATTGGGAGCAAGGATATAGGCACTAGTGTAATAATTCAATTTTCATTTGATCAACAGAAAACTAGTTAGATACTTACTTGTAAGTATGTCCTGTTATTTCATTTCGGACCAAAACATATTCCACTAGCCACTTGGCATACAGTCCTGAATTATCATGCCCTATTTGAACTGTGGTGAGCTTCCCCAAATTCTGGCACTGAAATAAAAAGAGCAATATACTTATATTACAGAAACGGAACCTGTTATTGTCATTAGGCAGAAAAATGAAAATAAAGAATGGAAAACCACAACTCATTTTTGGTATTTCTGGCAAAAATATTTTATTTAATCTCTCTCTAAAATGTTTTCAGCTGTAACTGGTTATTTGAAAGGAAAAAAAAAAAGCTGCAACTGAAACACGGTGCACTATGGAAAATGTGAAAATCCTACTTTTTTTTTCTTTACATGTAGAGATCCAAACCACTCAAATTTCAAAGGGGCATGGTGAGACATGGCTTGGGTGTGGCTAGAACAGGCCAAATATCTACACATGTATTCCCCGTTTAACAAAGGGAATCCACACATACAGCAAAACATGTCTACATTGGGGGCTCCGAGACATATAGGGTTTTAATTCTTATTTCTATGGCTGCGGTGGCACTTATGGTGCATTAATTTCATTAATGCTCGTTAACCTTTAGTAAACATGCCTGTTTAGGTCAGGTCTTTACATAAGGGATTAAGGAGTTATTCTCCTTAATACACTATTGTTTATTTCCTCCTCCAAAATGGTAATAAAAACAAATTGAGGCCTCAGTACTTAAATGGAGGTACTTATGCGAATGTGTTTGCAAAATGGCCCAGCTACCTGTGGAAGTTGCAAAATTGCTCTTTCGACATGGAAGTCGCCATGTTTGTGATATTGCTCCTTCCACTGTGCGTGGCAGCAAATCCACGCACACATCTGTATGTCCTTATATATATATCTTACAAAAGGCTTCACGTTCAGCAGAGTCTTTGGTAAAATACTGCTCCATCTCCATGTTCATGGTCTTTGTTATAATGCATACGAGGACAGACTTAAAGATCTTAATAGTATATGTTAGAGGAAAGGCGGGATAGAGGAGATATGATAAAGATGTCTAAATACTTCCGTGGCATAAATACACAAGAGAAGAGCCTCTTTTGATTCAAAGTAAGCTCTGCAACGAGGATGAAGGTGAAAGAAGATAGACTCAAGAGTAATATGCGGAAATATTTCTTTATGGAAAGAGTGGTAAATGTGTGCAATAGTGTCCCAGTGGAGGTAGTAGAGACGAGGACAGTATCTGAATTCAAGAAAGCATGAGACAAGCACAGAAGATCTCTAAAGGAAATATTGTAGTTGATATATAAGGGCAGACTAGATACGCCATGTGGTGTTTTTCTGCCATCATGTTTCTATGTTCACACCTAGCCATATCTTTTCTAACAAATACATTCTGTCTAAAATGAGGCGCATAGTATATAAATTACAAACCTCAAAAGTCATCTCTAAAACATTTCTAGGTATCTGTAACACTGCTGTTTCACCCAGTTCTCCTGAGATACAGATCCAAGGATTGGCTGTGAACATAGAGCCACCCAGCTTCTTACTGGGAACAATCAAGATGTGGTATGGAATCACTGCACAGACAAATTAATAGAAGAAATTTAACACACAGGTTACTCATATATATATAAATAAATAAACAATTTGCAGGAAAGCCAAAAAGCATACCATGGATTGCAAGAGTGCTTTGTTTAACGTGAGAAGGCATTCTGGAGCTAAAGGTATAGCATAACCATTTTACATGTGTGCACAATGCCTTTTAAACAGCGATAAAATTTCCTCTATGGCTTATAAAAGGTTAATCAGCTATGATTTTTCTATCAGAGGATCGTGTCTAGTGCTATGTTTAAATCTACATCTGCTTCATTTTTTCAGGTGTAAGTTTCAGGTTTGATATGCCATCAATGAATCATTTTATTTAGGCAGTTTACAATCAAATCAAAAATAATTTTAAGACAGAAAGCACAACTACGTTGCTAAAACTCATATTTCATGATAACCCATGCAATATTTTATGAGGGATAGTGCACATATTCATATTGCTAATCCTCAAGACAAAGACAGGAGGCCATAAAATTTACATTATCCAGTTATTATGCCCAGCTACTCATGGTTAAGAATAGGTATGAAAAGTGCACTTTGGTGTACAGACTTACTGATAGTTGTGAAGACATTGGTGAAGCAAAAATAATCGACAGCATTGAACGACAGAAGATGATAAAGGAACTGTTCTTTCTCATCATCACAGCGCAGGAAGGCATAACGTTTGTACAATTTTCTAACAAAAATAAATATTAGACAATATTAATTTTCTTCTATACTTCCTGTGCTCGGTATACAAATGAAGACAACACAGCTGAAGAGCTTCACCATATACATGTGCTAAGTTATAAAATAAATCTTATTTGCATTTTAGTTTACATACAGAAGCATGTGAAGCAAGCAAAATATAAGCTGTAATACAAAATAATTTAAAAAAACCTACAGAGCACTGCATATAGCCAAATCGTGAAGCTAGACTAATTTTGTTTTTTTGCATGAAAGAGTGAATCTTCCCTAATTCGTGTTTTCAGGAGTAGAAGATGATAGCCAACAAAGGGACTCAAAGGAACAGAATCAGTGCTAAGGTCGCAATACCAAAACTGGAGGAGCAGCCTAATAGTTAGGACACTAACTTGAGAACCAAGAGACCAGGGTTCGACTCCCACTAGCACTCCTTCTGGCCTTGAGCAAGTCACTTAACCCTCTACTGCCTCAGAAAAATCCAAGTTATCAAGGTCCCTGTTTAACGTACATTACCAAGTTTAAGTTACAATGTAAACAGTTATGACTGAAATGATAAGGTGATATAAGAAACCAAATAAATAAAATAAAATAATAAAAATAAACAGCTCCTTATTCATAAGAATGCTGATTACCCAGAAATGACTCCGAACATAGAAAAAATTGGTAGAAAAGGACCACAAGATCCATCCAGGCTACCCATTCCTGATACAGCAGTGCGGAATCTAACAGATCTCAGGCTTTACTCTCACATCCTAGGATCTCCTGTGCTAATACCATGCTTCTTGAATTCTGTTTCTGTGACAGTCGCCCAAGAGCTCATGGTTCGGAAGGATGTATCCCTTCAAGGATACGAGCAAAAGAGGGAAGTTAGGCATCCCGACAGGGAGGTTCCAAGAAAGATAAAAGTAACCCAGATGCCCTTAAACACAGAGCTGAAAGATTACAATTTACCCATATCAACTGATAACCAGATTAATATGAATAAAATACAAACTCTAAAATGCCTGTATGCAAACGCTAGAAGTCTAAAATGTAAGATGGGAGAGTTAGAATATATAGCACTAAATGAAAGGTTAGATATGACTGGCATCTCAAAGACCTGGTGGAAGGAGGACAATCAATGGGACACCGATACCTGGGGACAAACTATATCGCATTGACAGAATAGATCAAATTGGTGTAGGGGTAAGCAATCTATGTTAGGGAGGGCATTGAGTCACCCAGGATTAATGTTTGGCAACCTAAAAAAGACAGCAGCATTAATCATCACAAGGAACAAATGAGGCCCCGCACCGAGTCTCCGCACATGGCCCCGCACCCTCCTTGGGCCGCCCCTGGGTTTCAGTGTTTTCTTTGGTAATCCTTGTAGGATGATGTTGCTGTAGTCGAAGTGAGGACAAATTAGTGCTTGAGCTATGGTGTGGAAGTCTTCTGGAGAGAGGAGGGGTCTTAAGTTCTGTATCATTTTGGCTTTGTTGTATATTGATTGAGTTGTCATGTTAATGTGCTTGGTCATATTAAGGTTTTGGTCCAAGTAGATCCCAAGATATTTTATTTCTTTTTTTACTTCAAGCAGAGTATCTTCTCTCTTCTAGTTTTTTTCCATTCTCTCTCTACATCTGCTTTAACATACTAATCTTTCTCCTTTTGCTCTTTCCTCATTCCTATTTCATCCACTCAAATTTTACCCCTCCATCCTCAATCCCCACTTACTCTGCCAATATCCGGCCAATTGTAGATTTGTCTTCCCTCCCACACAAAATATTTTTTCCCTCTTCCATTTCACTCTCCCAGCTCCATCCCATTCTAATCCTCCCCCAACATCAGCTCCCTTCTAGTTCCAGCCCCACCCAGCATCCGCTCCCTTCTAGTCCCCGCATCAGCCCATTTCCAATCCTAGCCCCCCCATCAGCCCATTTCCAATCCTATCCTAGCCCCACCATCAGCCCATTTCCAGTCCTAGCTCCCCCATCCATTTCCAGTCCTATCCGAGTCCCTCCATCAGCTCATTTCCAATCCCAGCCCCCCATCAGCCCATTTCTAGTCCTTTCCTAGCCCCACCATCAGCCCATGTCAAATCCTAGCTCCCCTCCACTCAGCCCATTTCCAATCCAAGCCCCCCATGAGCCTACTTCCAGTTCTAGCCCCTCCATGAGTCCATTTCAATCCAAGCCCCAACCACAGCCCATTTCCAATCTTAGCACCCCCCAACAGCCCATTTCCAGTCCTAGCTCCCTCCCCTCACAGCCTATTTCCATTCCAAGCCCCCTCCCCATCAGCTATTTGCAGTTCAAGCCCCCCCTTCCACTCAGCCCATTTCCATTCCAAGCCCCCGTCCCCATCAGCTATTTGCAGTTCAAGCCTGCTTCCCCCAGCCCATTACCAGTCCTAGCCCCCATAGCCCATTACCAGTCCTAAGCACCCCATCAGCCCACTTCCAGTCCTAACCCCCATCACCCCATTTTTAGTCTTAGCCCCCCATAGCCCATTACCCAGTCCTAGCCCCCCCCATCACCCATTTCCAGTCTTAGCCCCCCATAGCCCATTACCAGTCCTAACCCCCCATCAGCCCATTTCCAGTCCTAGCTACTCCCCAGCCCATTACCAGTCCTAACCCCCACATCAGCCTAGCCCCCCCATAGCCCATTACCAGTCCTAACACCCCCATCACCCCAGTTCCAGTCTTAGCCCCCCCCCCCCAATACCCCATTACCAGTCCTAGCCCCCCCCACATACCCCATTACCAGTCCTACCCCCCCCCCCCATAGCCCATTACCAGTCCTAACCCCTCTCCCCCCATCAGCCCAGGTAGATTAAAAAAACAAACTGGCTGCTGCTGCGGCAGAATCAAGCGTCCCGTAGGCCCCCCCCTACCCAGCAGAGCCCTCCCTGCAGCATCAGCTCCCAAAGCGCGGGTTTTTCAGAGCAGCGAAGGGAGAGTTTCCCTTTCTCAAGGCTCTGTTAAGCCCAGGGGGGCTTAACAGAGCCGCGAGAGAGCAGCTCTCCCTTCGCGGCTCTGAAAGCCGACGCTAAGGGAGCTGATGCTGCAGGGAGGGCTCTGCCGGGTAGGGGGGGCCCCCGCGGGATGCTTGATTCTGCCGCTGCCACGGTGGCGCGGCAGCCGGTTTGTTTGTTTTTTTGTCTACCTGGGCTGATGCAGAATGTTTTTTGTGCAGTGCCCCCTGAAATGCGGGGCCCTGTGCAAAAAACATTCTTGCTCAATGGACGGGCCGGCCCTGCTGAAACCACTACAACTAGCCCAGAACACAGTTGCACGCACAATAATGAAAACCGTAAGATCTGAACACAACACCTATACTATATCGCCTCCATTGGCTCCCTGTAACATAAAGAATCAAATTCAAGGCTTTGATGACCACCTTCAAAACAATAAACAATATTGCACCCACACACCTTAACACACTAATCAAGATGCAACAAGACACAAGAAGAAGAGGAGACGACCAAAAGAATACTCTAACCACACCAAGAAGATTCCGAAACACAACCCAAGCAACAACAAACAGAGCATTCTGCCTCTTGGCTCCAACCTTTACGTTACAGGGAGCCAATGGAGGCGATATAGTATAGGTGTTATGTGTTCAGATCTTGCGGTTTTCATTATTGTGCGTGCAACTGTGTTCTGGGCTAGTTGTAGTAGTTTCAGAAAACACCTTAAGACATTCCTTTTTACGGACTACTACCAACATGAATAACCCACAAGAATCATGATTCCCCCCCCCCCCCAACGCCCTACCGACATCCAAGAATGCCTTAAATTCCCCCACCCCCAACATAGCTATGACCCAATGTTCATATCTTCTGTAAATCACAATACCCTTAACTCCATATGATAACATCACACAGCCTCTTTATGTGTACATAGTTATAGATAAAATTTCCACATATTGTATATAGTTGAATTAAATACCCCTGTATGCTTGTAATCTGTACATTGAAAATTTGTAAACTGTTCATTGTAAACTGCCCTGAGCAGTAATTGAAAATGTTCCCTGTAAACCGCCTTGATTACCCAGATAAAGCAGTATATAAATCAATTAAATAATTAATTAAATTAATTAAATAAATGCACTGTAGAATCTCTATGAATAGAAATCCTATGTAAAAGGGGGAAGGTGGTGGCAGTGGGGGTGTACTACCGACCGCCAGGCCAGAATTTACAGATGGATGATGAAATGCTAAGAGAAATCAGGGACGCTAACAAAAGTTATAACACGGTAATAATGGGTGATTTCAATTACCTCGTTACTGACTGGGTCAATGTCACTGCAGGACATGCTAGGGAGAAAAAGTTTCTAGATAAAATAAATGACGGCTTCTTGGAGCAGCTGGTTCATGAATCAACAAGAAGGGAAGCTATTTTGGACCTAGTCCTTAGTGGAACACAGGATCTGGTGCAAGAGATAAGGATGTTGGGGCCACTTGGTAACAGTGATCATAGCATGATCGCGTTTGATTTAATAAATGGAAGAAGGATGGCAAGGAAATCCACAGTACTACATTTTAAACTTTCAAAAGGGAGACTATGATAAAATGAGGAAAATAGTTAATAAAAACTACGAGGAACAGTTGCAAAGGTTAAAGATTTACATCAAGCATGGGCATTGTTTAAAAATATTATCTTGGAAGCCCAGACCAGAAGAATTCCACGCTTTAAGTAAAGTGGAAGGAAGGCCAAAAAACTGCCAGCATGGTTTAAAGGCAAACTCAGAGAGGCTATTGTAGCCAAAGAATCATATTTCAGGAAATGGAAAAAGGTGCCAAATGATGAAATGGGAAACATAAGCACTGGCAAGTTAGAATTAAGGCACTGATATGACAGGCAAAGAGATAATTTGAAAAGAAGCTTGCCATGGAATCAAACACATAATAAAAACTTTTTCAAGTACATTTGTAGCAAAAAACCTGTGAGTGTGTCAGATGGACAACAGGATGATAAAGGGGTAAAAGGGGTGCTAAGGGAGGACAAGGCCATAGCATAGAGCTTGAATGAATTCTTTGCCTCGCTCTAAAGAAGAGGTAGGGAAGTTATCCATGCCTGATGTGGTATTTAAAGATTATATATCAGAAGAATTGAAAGAAATATCAATAAACTGGGAAGATGTATTACAACTATTTGATAAACTGAAAAGTAGTAAATCACTTGGACTGGATGGTATACTTCTGAGGGTGCCGAAAGAACTGAAAGATGAGATTGCAGACCTATTAGTAATCTGTGAACTATCATTAAAATCATCTGTAGTACCTAAAGAGTGGAGAATGGCCAATGTAAAGCCAGTTTTTAAAAAGGGTTCCAGGGGTGATCCAGAAAACTAGACTAGTGAGCCTGACATCAGTACTGGGCAAAATGGTAGAAACCATTATAAAGAACAAAATTACTGAACATGTAGATAGTCATGATTTAATGGGAGAAAGCCAACATGGATTTAGCCAAGAAATGTCTTGTCTTACTAATCTGTTATATTTTTTTGAAGGTGTGAATAAACAGGTAAACAAAGGTGAGCCAGTTGATATAGTGTACCTGGATTTTCAGAAAGCCTTTGACAAGGTCCTTCATGAGAGACTCTTGGTCAAAATAGAAAGTCATGGGATTGTGGATCAGGAACTGGTTAAAAGATAGAAAGCAAAAAGTGGGGCTAAATGGCCAATTTTCTCAATGGAGAACATGATTAGTGAGTACCCCAGGGATCTGCGCTGGGCCCACTGCTTTTTAACATATTCATAAATGACCTGGAAATGGGAATAATGAGTGAGGTGATCAAATTTGCAGATGACACAAAATTATTCAAAGTTGTTAAGACCCAAGAGGATTGTAAAAAACTGCAAGAGGACCTTGATAAACTGGATGACTCGATGTTCAAATGGCAGATGAAATTTAATATGGCTAAGTGCAAAATTATGCACCTAGGAAAGAACAACCCAAACTACGGTTACACGATGCAAGGTTCCACATTAGGAACCACCACCCAGGAAAAAGATTTAGGTGTCATCGTGGACAATATGTTGAAACCCTCCGCTCAGTGTGCAGCAGTGGCCAAGAAAGCAAATGGAATGCTAGGAATCATAAGAAAAGGAATGGAGAATAAAACCAAGGATATTATAATGCCTCTGTATTGTTCCATGGTGCGACTACACCTTGAATATTGTGTGCAATTCTGGTCGCCATATCTTAAAACGAATATAGTGAAATTAGAAAAGATACAGAGAAGAGCCACCAAAATGGTAAAGGGGATGGAAGAATTCCTCTAGGAAGAAAGGTTTAAAAGGTTAAGGCTCTTCAACTTGGAAAAGAGACGGCTGAGGGGAGCTATGATAGAGGAATTGAACGGGTAAACGTAGATTGGTTGTTTATGCAATCAAGAAGCAGAAAGACTACGGGACACGCAAAGCAGCTACAATGTAACCCATGTAAGACTAAGAAGAGAAAATATTTTTCCACTCAACGAGTAATCAAACTCTGGAATTCATTACTGGAGGATGTAGTAAAAGCTGTTAGTGTAGCTGGGTTTAAAAAATGGTTTGGACAAGTTCCTGGAGGAAAGGTCCATAAACCATTATTTTTTTTTTATTTATTTATTTATTTATTTATTTATAAGATTTATGTAAAGTAACAAAGCAACAAATTACAGAATGGAACAAGAAATAGGCACAAAATTGCCACAAAAGAAACAATACATACACATCATTTATCATGAAGTTCACATCATTGGGGATAGAAAGACCAAAAGTTAAATCAAATAATAATCAATATATTCAATATAACAAGCAGTAGTTAAGACCCAAACTACTCAAACCCTTATTATTATTAGACCATCCAACCCACTTAAGGACAATTTCCCTGCAAGAATTCTTCTAATTGAAGTTGGTCAAAGAAGCAATATCTTTTACCATGGAAGTTAACCAGATACTTACAGGGGAACTTAAGATAGAATGTCGCCCCAAGCACCAACACTCGAAGTTTCAATACCAGAAAGGACTTACGCCTAACCTGAGTAGGTCTGGTAATGTCCAGGAAGATGTTGATTCTTTGTCCACAAAATAACACATCCTTTTTAGAGAAGAAAATACTTTAAAACTTTATTCTTATCAGACTCCAAAACAAAGGAAACCACTAAGGCTGCATGGGAGCTAATCAAGTTTGATGACTACTCCAAAAAATTAGACAGATCTAAACTGTCTACCTCTGGGATTTTCTGCAGCTCTCCCTCAGCTGCCTACTCAGTCTGCCTACCATGATGTAAATAAAGCGTAGTTATTCACCTGTAACAGGTGTTCTCCAGGGACAGCAGGAATCAGTCCTCAGTCCTCACTTATGGGTGACGTCGGCACTGATGGAGCCCGTGCGTAGCAATTCCCTAGCTTTCAAAGAAAGCTTTTGGGATTGCTGCCACGCATGCGTGGTCCTCTTCCTGCCCAAAGGTGTCATCTTGCTCAGTCAGGTCCCATAACTAGAGCCCTACTAAGCAGATGGCAAGGGAAGGATAAAAATAGCAACTCTTCAGGGGAGGTGGGAGGGTGGTGAGGACTGATTCCTGCTGTCCCTGGAGAACACCTGTGTCCAGGCTGGAATCCAGATTGATGGGGGTGAAGCAGGTGAGTCGAGGTGTTGGGAGAGTTGGGCAAAAATAGCTTTCTCTAAGATCTTTGAAAGGAATGGTAAGTTAAAGACTGGGCAACAATTGGAGGGATCAAGAGGGTTGAGGGATGATTTCTTCAGGAGGGGCGGACCAGTGCGTGCTTCCAGGATGTAGGGAAGGTGCCAGATGATAGGCTGGTGTTTAGGATGGTAAGGCTGATCAGAAGAAGTGCTAGGGATGGTTCTGGTAGCCAAGCTGAAGGAATGGGATCTAGTGGGCAGAAGGTCTTGTGAGAGATGGAGAGCAATTTAAAGAGCTCGGTGGAAGTGATTGGGTGAAAAGCAGACCAGACATAAGAGAGAGAGGGATATGAGAGTGGGGTGAGAGGGGGGGAGGCCTATAAAGGGGGGAGGGACAGGAGGTTAAGGATAAGCACAACAATTGTATCTGTCAAAAAAGGAAGGCAGCTGGGATGGTGGGGGAATGTTGAGGGAGCTGCAGGACAGGGAATGGAACTGTAGGAATGTCTAAGACTTCAGAACGGAGTAGAGGCATCAAGAGGAGTTGGGTGCTGAGGAGAAGATGGTGGAAAAAGATGTACGCTTGGCCTGATGGACTTCTGAGCAGTAAACCTGTGGGAGGACTTAAAATGTTGTAACGCTGTAGATGTGTGATGTTTCCACCAGATTTGTTCAGAATGTCATAGTTGGGAGCGAAGGAGACAAAGCCCGGGATGGAACCACAGTTGGTAAGTGTGTCGAGGGTGGGATGGGCCGAGAGCACATGGGCGCAACTTGATCAAAGGCGGCGGAGAGGGAGGAGGTCCATAGGGAAACGTTTTGCTCCATTATTAGTGAGGAGAAGTCAGAGGGAACAGTTGGTCTGCGGCAGGAAAGCACTCCATCACTTGAGGTATGACATGACGCGACCAGTGGAGTGTCTGCTGGAAGTGAGGCGAGGAGGGTCGGGAAATGCACGATGGGGGTGGTGACGACTTATCGAGATAACCTCCAGATCAGTAAACTGCAGTACTTCATTCAAATATTTATAAAAAAGAATCAGTGGAAACAAATAGATCACCGGAAAATTAAGACATCTTAGATTCCGTGCCCTTGCAATATTTTCCAAGATTTCCATCTAGTGATAGTAATACGAACTATCTGTAATAAAAGTAGTAGAAGTAGACTGCATGGTGGAAAGCTGAGGTTGAAGCTTACTCAACCATATCTCCGTACTATCAATTCTACATTCTAGTTCAGCAAATTTAGCCACAGAATCCATCGTGAAGTCTTGTAATTGAGCCAAAGTGCCCCTCAACACCTCCTCTTTCTAGATATCACTAACCATATGTCCTTGAGAGATATCTCCCTGTCGGCAAGTTCATCAACCCGATTTCCAACATCTGACTTTGGTAACTAATACATTTGGTAACAAAGCCTAGGTGGGACCATGGCAGGCAGAACAGATGGGGGTTGAAAAGAAACTGGAGATGAGGTGGCAGGAGAAACCTTCCCAGGAAAAACCAGCCCTCCCGCAAGAGAGTCAAAAAGTCAGATGAAAGGGGACGGGTTAAACCCCCAATAGGAGAAAGAGCCATAAGGGAATCAGAACTTACAGTTGCTGAAGAAGGTATATTTTCTTCCACATTAAGTCGCACCACATGCTTATCTATGGGACCCTCCACCTTAGAGGATTTAACCATAGGTGCAGATGGAATCTCTTTTTTTCGTTTTCCCATCTTCAGCCTCACAATTCCCCAACTCTTCCTTCTCGGTGCATTGAAGGGGTGCCAAAGGGGTGTGACCTGCCCCTTTGGTCACTCCCCTTCGGGCACGCACACACCCGCAGTGACGCACCTGTGACCCGTGGTAAGGGCCCGATATTAAATAGCCCAACAGAGATGTCAAGTCCTGCGCCCAAGGCACTGCAGGTAGGCAAACAGCTTCTGCACTCAGAGGGGTTCACTTCTCCCATAAACCATTATTAAAGAGGACTCAGGAAATCCACTGCTTGCCCTGGGATGAGCATTGTGGAACCTGTGTGTCTTTTTGGGAATCTGCCAGGTACTTGTGACCTGGATTGGCCACTATTGGAAACAGGATACTGGGTTTTGATGGACCTTGGTCTGACCCAGTATGGCATTTCTTGCGGCTTTTTTTTTATTTTTTTTAAATATTTAGCTCATGCCTTTTCAGAAGTAGTGCAAGGTCAAGTTACATGCAGGTACCGTAGATATAGTGTAATTACTCACATGTTATCTGTGAACAGCGGGAATAAGTCCTTATGTATGGGTGATGTCACTGACGGAGCTCTGCACGGGAATGCTCCACAGCTTCCAAAAGAAGCCTTTGGGAGGTACACCTTGTATGCGTGCTTGCAATCCCACCTGCCATGGCATCATCTTCTCCAGTCTAATACATTAACAAAAGCCAAGAAGACAATTCCCTAGGAAGGTAGGAGGCTTTTGAGGACTTATTCCTGCTGTTCATGAAGAACACCTGCATCCTTGATCTACATCTACCTGAGGGATTTCTGCAGGTAGCATGGAAGGACAGAAGGGCCAGTGGGCAGGAGTTGACTCTAAGACCCAAAGAGATGCTGGAGCATGGCTTGACCAAAATTGCTGAATCCCTCTTCCGCTCACCGGATTCCTTTTGTTTTTCCCGACGCTTCAGTCCCCGTGGCATCATCTGTAGGCACAGATTGCAGGGCATAGGCTGATGATCGGGTCCAAGGCATTGTAAGTACTAGTTGTGGCAGTCGGTGGCTGAAATGGTCTTGCCACACTTGATGCTCTTTTGGAGGCACTGGTTGGTTTGGACAAACTGACAAATACCCCCGCAGCCAAGTTAAACTCGAAAGTTCCATGGGTGGGAAAAACGCACCAAGGGGCAAAAAAAGAAAATAGGAAAAAATCATACGTTGGTAAACCAAATGAGCTGACAGGCGGCATGGAAAGCTATAAAAAACTGGCCCACGAGGGCAAAGAAAAAAAAACTTTTCCATAACACAGATGATGTCCTAGGGGCTCCATGAAAAAAAGAAGACTGGAGAAGATGGCGCCGTGTCAGGCAGGAAGGCAGGCACGCATGTGTGGTGTACCACGCAAAGGCTTCCTTTGGAAGCTGGGGAGCGTTCCCATGTGGGGCTTCATCGGTAATGCCATCCATAGTGAGGACTTATTTCCTGCTTATTCACAGAGAAGTACCTGTCCCCAGAAGACTTACAATATAATGGGCCAATGCAGAAAAACTTAGCGCAGCATTTTACTGGCACTTTTCCCATACTAGGTTTGCTCTCCAAAGCAGAAAGCAAACTAGTGCTGGGAAAACGCCCTATAAAAAAAAGGCACTAAATTTCAATATACTTGGCATGCAAATCGCTGCATAAGTAATTGTGCCAATATAAAAAACTGTGCTGAAACTTAGCACAGTTTTTTTACACGGTTTTTTTAACACTGGATCTTCATGATAACTTTGGGTAGGCGTAAAGATCCAGTCGGGAACAAAAATATCATCTGAGGTGAAGTTTGACACTTCATCTCAGATGATCCAGGCACTGGGGGAAAGCCCCCAATGCCATCAGCACATGGTTCGGGGGGCCAATGCCCCCCCCAGACACCGACCCTCCAACAGAAACAAAACACAGTGGCTCAATGGTCCCAATCCCCCCAGCCACCCAATAAAAAAAAAACAGGATGCAACATGGGAGGTCCCAGGATGCACCACACGGGGCCAGGCGCAGCCATTTTTCAAGATGGCAGTGCATGGGTGGGAGCGTGGGAGCAGTGTTCCCACTCCAGAGTAAAGGCACTGAGAGGGGTTTGGTGGGCTTCGGGTGCCACTGGGCCACTAGGGATTATTTTTTGTTGGGGGGAGTTGGGATCATTGGGCCACCAGGGATTATTTTATTGGGTGGGGGGGGGGGGGCACCATGAATTTTTTTAAACATTTTTTTTATTAGGTGGGGATTTGGAGCCGCTGAGCCACCAGGGATTTTTTTTCCTTCAGGGAGGATCAGTGTCGTCTGTGGGGGGTGGGCATCAGCCCCCCAACAGTGTGTCGATGGTATCAAGTGGTTTCCCCGATGCCTAGATCATCTAAGGTGAACTGTCAAACTTCACCTCAGATGACCCTGCTTCAACGGGACAGCATGCCAAACTTGCACCGACTTCTGTGTGCATATGTTTGGCTTGCTCTTCCAGTTTAACGCTGACTTTTTGCACAATGGGTAATTTGCCTATTGCATTCCAGCAAAGAGTCAGCATTAAAGTTGCGCTATGAACCCTGCACTAGAGCTTTAAGCACTGGGCTCTAGGGCAGGATTTCCACATCAGCCTGGAATTTTGTACAGAAGGCAATGGAGGGTTAAGGTCACATGGGGAATCAGTAGGTTTTAATACCCGGCTTTCCTCATTTTCAGACCACTGCACGTACCCAATGTGTGCTGTGTGCAAAAATATTTCCTATGCTTGCTCAAATATTATACTTTTCTATTTGACCCACAAATAGCGATCCCTTGTTTTAGAACTGCCTTTCCACTGACAACTGCTCAAACCTTGCAAATATTCTGAATGCCTTTTACTATATCCCTCCTCTCTTCTACAGTATATAAATTACAAGCTCTACATGCTGAAAAGCCCTTATAGGAATTACCCCCTTAATGAATTTGCCACCTCTGGAGCAACTAGCATCACCTTGGTGCTACCGAACCCCAGCTCATGATTCACTGTCAGCAGCTTGATTCTATATGTATGTTGCAATTTTGGCTTCGGGCAGTGCCGTCTGTGTTCTTGAGCCTATGCTTCTGATTTACCAGTCGACTGGTTTTATAGTGCTCCCTCCCTTGATATACCACCTTTCAAACATCAAAGCGGTTCACAAATAAAAAGTGAAAAAGTGAAAAGAACGGCAATTAAAAATAGGACAGAAAAGTCAAGAAGGGAGGGAGGTAAGACAAGGAAAGGAGAGCAGGGGATTGCAGCTCCGAAGACAGGCAGAAAGTAGGAGGGAGATCATGGACTAATTGAAAAAGAGGGGTCTTCGGGGCATTCTTGAATTGAGATTAAGAAGCTTCTAATCTAATTACAGCAGGGAGAGAATTCCATAAGTGAGGACCTAGGAAATAAAAAGCTATTTGAACATGAACATATTCTTCTCGAAAATCTGTTAGGCAGAACAGTGACCTAGTGGTGGGTGCAAACTTAGGAACAACTGAAAAAAGCATGAGATATACATGTGGAGGGTAAGTCTATAAAACTCTCACACAGATAATGGACATTGCCATGTGCATATGGGAGGCCTAGTCTATAAAGTTAAGTACAGATGTACTGTACTTTACAAAACAGGGCTATGCTGCCACACCCGAACTGAGTCATGGCATTTATGCCCGCTCTAGAGCAGGTCATAAATGCCCATGCCTAAATTTGTAGAAAATGCACATACGTTATACTATTCTATCACTTCTCCTTCTTTCCAGTGACACGCTGTAGTTCCTTTTCCTTGTCCGGTCTCTGGCCTTCTTGTATATATTTTTTGAATTGTACACCGCCCTGATGTTATAAAGGGCGGTATATCAAATGAAATAATAAATATATGTGTATAAATTTAGTCCTGCCTAAGCTCCAGCCCTGTGCGCACTCTAACGGAAAGTATGTGTAATGAGGCTTAATGCATGAACTTATAGAAAAGCGACGGCCTAAAATGGGTATGTAAGTGCCCATTCACAAATGCAAGTCCTTTAGAATAGGGATTTATGCAAATTTCGTAATGCGTAATTTTCCATGCGCCCTTTATAGAATTACCACCATAGCCTTTAGTTGTGAAATTAAAGGAAAGCTAGATATCAGCTGGGATCTAAGGTATTGCAACAGGAATTAAACTGGACATACCAGATGCTTCTCGTGATCCTTATCTACTGTTATACTTTGTTTCAGTCCAAATGAATTATTGTTCTTAGAAATTCCATATGAAAAGCTTCTTGGCAACAAATCTGGTAAACGTTTAAATCCAAAAGAGGATGGAAGCTGCCTAATCTTTTAGAAGCATTCTAGGAGATTTACGTTTAAAAGAAAAACAAAAAGAAAGCGTCTCACAAAAGCACTTTTTAGTTGCCAATGTGCCATTTCAGTGCTCCTAAGCCTTGGGTTCAGCTCTCCACTAGCTCCATCTCTGCATGGTGCACTCTACAACCATGACCTCAAAAAACACTGAAAAAATGCTGAAACTTTGTTTTTACTTCTTTCTTCTGGAGCTGAAAATGGAATTAAAATGTGTGAGAAGCACTGGTCAGCAGGGTTGGACCATGAGCTGCAATGGATGAAAAACTGAGGCAGGAAGCTACCGGTGGTGTCATTAGGCAACAAAGTGGTAGCAACAAATTAATGCTGGAAAAGCTGAAGGTCTCTCAACCTGTGACAATGCGCAACCCAGCATGCATACCGAGGAAAGAATGACAAAATCAAAGTTAACATAGTCACAATAGATCCTTCTGGGCAGGGCCAGTGCTAGACACGCAAGAGCCCGGGATAGAAACTGGTGAGGGGGCCCCAAAGCACACCAGCAGGCTACACCTCCTTCAGCTTGAGACAGACTGGAGGCCCCTTGAGATATGGGCACCCAGGGCAACTGCCCTGTTTGCCACCCCTTAACAATGGCTCTGCCTCTGGAGCATGAAGTAAATGGAATACATTTCATGGGAAACTTGTTATTTTCTGGATGCTCCAGGCTGTGTTAAAATGTAGTCTTACTTTGTCAACTCATGATCCAAAAGAAGCTGCTTTAAGTGTCTGGACAATAACTTCTTTTCCATTGAGAGTCGAACCCAGGCCCTTGCTTTGCCAACATCAGTTTTGATCTCGCCAATGTTCTGGATGTGTCTAAAAAGGAAAAAATAATAATCTATTTGGATGTTTTACCAACATCATTATTACCAATAGCAAAACTACAATTAAAACTTGTTGTGTTGAGTTTGTACTATATAACCAGCATATATCAACTAAGGCGGCAATAATGAGACCTCCAGTGTAACTTATTTTGTATCCACTGGCTTGTACGCAAATTTTAAAAAGGGAAATTCTGCACAGTAGGTGTACACACCCTGGATAATTCTGTGCACATTTCACGCCAGCAATGGAAAGCATGCAAAGAGATTTGAAAAGTAAATCTCTACATTTCATTTTTATATTCGTTTTTACACTTTAATCAGCCAGCTTGTTTGTACCCGACAGTGGGAATGTGCTAGCGAGGCAGAATCAGAAGCATAAATATTTTCCATGTAAACAATCAAGTCCTCTGGTCTTCTTCCGATTCCACTGCCATGGGAAAGCCTGCAAAATTCAGCTTTCCCATGGAAGTTGATCTGTTTCTGTAGAATCGCTGAAGATAACTGGGGTCCGAGTCATCAGTAGACAGAAGTTATTAGGTGGCATATTTAACGCCCTCCTCTCCTCCCCCAACTGATTCATTCTCTGCAACTGATAAGTGGCTCAGGGAGACAAAAGTGGATCTCACAGAAGATCTCACAGAAGCTCAATAGGAGAAAAATATTTGAAGTGAGATATCCATTAGATTACACCATTTAAACAAACAAAAACAAATACTAACCTCATGTCCTGAATAAGAGAAATCTTTAAAGGATGCATCACTGGACTGGTGTCAGACTTCCTTCTTTCAGAATCAAGAAGTATTCCTAAACAACCATAGATTCAAAATTTGAAACTTGAAAAAGGATTTCTAACAGCAGGGTGGCTTATGTACTAAAATTTGAGCTACATAGTTTTTTGCATGTGTGTATTAATTTTTTTTTATTTAACTGAAAGTGCACAATACAGTAGCATTTAACAATGAGGTCCTAAATGTTTTGGAGCACACTAAAAATCCTCAATATTTTTTGAACACTATTAAAGGCACATTTTAGACAGAATGTGGAGATAGCACAGTTGCTTACCTGTAGCAGGGTTCTCCATGAGACAGCAGGGATATAAAACCACACTCCAGAGGTGACGTCTCTCCCCTAGCTCAGAGAAGTCTTTTGGACTTCTGAGCATGTGTGCTCCTTCCCACCCTAAAATCCTGCTTTTGGCAGTTCAGTATTTATCTGTGAAGCTAATTCCATAAGAAGAGACTCGTGCAGTTAAAAATTCCATGTTCATGAGATGAAACTAGATCTGCTCATTGCAATTTTTCATTTCCTCTCCTTGTTGTTTTTTTATGGGTAGGTGGACGAGTGTGGCTGCGTACCCCTGCTGTCTATGGAGAACCCCCGTTACAGGTAAGAAACTCCACTTTCTCCATAGAAAAGCAGGAGCATGCAGGCACACTCCATAGGTGAATCCAAAGCTGAGGGATGGTTTGGAAATAAGAAGAGTTTGCGGACCGGGCTAGTGCATGTGCAGGATAGTTGGAGACAAGAATGTTCAGGAAGCAGTGAGATTTTGGAGGACCGCCTGTCCAAAGGCAAAGTCCTGTGCATTTGAGTATTCAAAGCTGTAATATTTCGTAAATGTATGAACAGAAGTCCATGTGGCTGCCTTGCAGATGTCCTGTGAGGAAACAAGATAGACTGGCTACAGTGGTTGCAGCAGCATGTAGTCGGTGGCATCCAATATGACTTGGAGTCAGCATGTTTGCCTGAGTATAGCAGAATGAAATGCAATCTGCAATCCAAGAGGAGATAGTCCTCTTTGAAACCAGATGTTTGGGGCTGTTCAGATGGAATACGACAAAAAGTTGCAATATGGTTCTCAAGTCTTCAGTTGCATTGAGATAGTACAAGAGTGCTCTTCTGCAATCTAGTGTGTGGAGGGTTTTTTTTCTAGGGAGTCCATTGGGGAATTACAGAAAAAGGCTGGCAGAACAAAGGATTGATTTAGATGGAATTCAGAAACAACTTTAGGGAGGAATTTCGGATATGTTCGTAGGAGCACTCTTATGTAGGAACTGTGTGTATATGGAGGGTAGTGAACCAATTCTTGAAGTTTGCTAATTCTCCTTGCTGTGGTTATGGCGATGAGGAAAGCCATTTTCCAAGTAAGGTGCTTCAGGGAAGCTGTACCAAAGGGTTCAAAGGGAGGCATCATGAATTGTGCTAGGATGATTTTCAGGTCCCATGCTGGGTAGTCTGATTGGAGGCCTGATGTTCATGAGACCCTTCATGAACCACCTTACAAGAGAGTGAACTGATTGGCTTGCAGTCTATTAGGGTATGGGTGGCCACTATAGCTGATTGGGGATATCGAACTGACATGGTCTGTAGGCCTGACTGAGACAGATGCAGCAGGTAGGCACGGACCTTTCCCAAGGGACAGAAGATGGAAGCAATCGCGAAAGGGAGGGGGTGGAGCCGCCAGTCTGGGACTGCAGGCTCTGGGCTGAGCAGGAAGAGGCCAGCGTGCCACATGGCTGCCCTAGCTGGCCTCAATCATGCCTAGTCTGGGCCCGATAAGGCAGAGCCTGCCAAGATCGCCAATCACTGTAGGGTAGATGCCATGCGGGTGCCAGCAGAAGTCTTTGGTTTGGGCCATGCTGGAGAGGATGGCATCAGGCTGCCCTTGTGGCCGCGACTGGTGTGCTGATGAGGTTTGGCTGTTGGCTGTCACCGAGTTTAGGCACAGATTCTTTTTCCGGCGATCAGCAATATGAGCAGGAGAGAGAGAGAAATGAAGGGTGCACTGATGGGAGCTGCTTCTGCGACTGGACCTGATGGGAGGGGAAACAAAACAATCAAAGTGGATTTTCCATGACTGAATTTAAAATTAAAATATTGAAATGCTCTGAGGCCCGATGGAGAAGGGGAGAGCTGTGGCAACCTGCTCTTGGACAGAAAAAACCCCAAAAACCACAGATGAGTGGGACGTTTAGCCAGGAAGGAGCACACATTCTCTGAAGCATCCAAAAGACTTTTCTACTACTACTACTACTACTAAGCATTTATAAAGCGCTACCAGGCGCATGCAGCGCTGTACAATGAAAACATACAAGAGACAGTTCCTGTTCAGAAGAGCTTACAATCTAAAAAAGACAAAGCAAGAAAAGGAGAAAAAGAAGAAGAGCAAAATCAAGAGCCAAAGGCACAGGCAAAAAGATGAGCTTTTAACTTAAGTTTGAAGAGGGACAAAGAAGATGCCTGGCGTAAAGTCAAAGGAAGTTTATTCCAAGCGTAAGGTGCAGCAAGGTGAAACGAGCGAAATCTTGAGTTGGCAACAGAGGAGACGGACATAGCAAGAAGCAACTGGGTAGAAGAACGGCGTTCACGAGGGGGGAAGTAGGGAGAAATGAGAGAAGAAAGGTACTGAGGAGCCACAGAGTGATGCACTTATAGGTCAGAAGGAGAAGCTTAAAGTGAATACGGAAATGGATAGGTAACCAGTGAAGAGATCTGAGGAGAGGAGTCATGAGGGCAAAACGAGACTGACGGAAAATCAAACGGGCAGCGGAGTGCTGAATAGACTGAAGGGGGAAGAGATGAGACTGAGGGAGACCAGCAAGAAGCAGGTTGCAATAATCAATATGGGAGGTGATTAGGGAATGGATGAGGGTTTTAGTAGTGAGCTCAGAGAGAAAGGGGAGGATTTTGCCAATGTTGAAGAGAAAGAAGCGACAGGTCTTAGCAATGAGTTGGATATGAGAGGAGAAAAAGAGCGAAGGGTCAAAAATAACACCCAGATTGCAAGCAGATGAAACAGGTTGGAGAACAGAGCCATCAACTGAAAAAGAAGAAGGAGAAAGGGAAATTTTAGGAGAAAAAACGAGAAGTTCAGTCTTGGCCATGTTCAATTTCAGGCGACGATGGAACATCCAAGCAGCAATGGCAGAGAGACAGCAAGAGATCCAGGACTGCAAAGCAAGAGAAAGATCAGGAGTAGAGAGATAGATCTGGGAGTCATCAGCATAGAGATGGTACTGAAAACCATGAGAGGAAATAAGTGCACCAAGGGATTGGGTATAGAGAGAAAAAAGAAGGGGACCCAAGACAGAGCCTTGGGGGACACCAACAGAGAGCGGGATAACAGAGGAGGAGAAACCACCAGAACATACACTAAAGGAGCGATGGGGAAGATATGAGGAGAACCAGGAAAGAACAGAATCCCTAAAGCCAAGGACAAAGTGTCAAGGAGAAGATCATGGTCAACAGTATCAAAAGCAGCAGAAAGGTCAAGGAGGATAAGGACAGAGTAAAGGCCTTTAGATTTAGCCAGGAACAAGTCACTGGAGACTTTGACAAGAGCAGTTTCAGTAGAGTGTAAGGGACAAAAACCGGATTGTAAGGGATCAAGAAGAGCATGGGAAGAGAGGAAGTCAAGGCAACGGCGGTAAACCGCACGTTCGAGCAGTTTAGAAATAAAAGGAAGGAGAGAAATGGGGCGATAATTAGAAGGACAAGAGGGATCAAGTGAGGGTTTCTTAAGGAGAGGTGTGACCACAGCATGTTTAAAGTCAGCCGGGACAGTAGCAGTGGAGAGCGAGAGGTTGAGCATATGAGAAGTGGAGGGGACAAAGGTAGAGGAGATAGAGGAGAGGAGACAGGAGGAGATAGGATCAGAGGAGCAAGTGGTGAGCTTGGAGGAGGAGAGAAGAGCAGTCTCATCAATAGAAATCATAGGAAAGGAAGAGAGGGTAGGATGAGAAGGGGGGGGGGGATTGAGAACAGGAAGGGGAAATCGGGGATTTAGAGGGAAATTGGAAAGTGACTTTTCTGAGCTAGAGGAGAGCCCAGCACACAGACGCCATCATAGACGACACTTATGGCGTGTGCCTGCATCCCCCTGCTTGTCTGCAGAGAACAAAACTGAGATGCTGAGGTCACCACATTTACAAATGTGTCAAAATGTCTCTGCTAAAGGTGGAGGTGGTTCAGGGATGAACAGGGATATCTATCCACAAGCACCAAAAGGTGCTATGTCATAAATAGAAATGTGGGAAAAACTGGCTGAGGAAAGCCAGCAACACGTTAAGTGCTGGTATTTGCACATGCGGTTGAGCCATTTTGCAAACCTAGATGTGTAGATGCTGTTAACTACAGGGGCTCTATCTTGACCTCATTTCAATTTGGAGGGGGAAACATTGGGTGATTAAGGGGGATTTCTTCCTTAATCCCTCCTGTAAAGGGATGGCCACAAAGAGCAGATATAAATCCAGATGGTGACAATTTTGGGTTTCCACTTACACTCTCTATATGAAATGGGGGATATGTATATAGATTTTTGTCCCACTCAGAATACACCCCTAATACACTCCCATGCAATTTTGACGTGGAATAGACAGTCACGTGTAAATTGAATCTTTTCTAAAATGGTCATTCACAAGTGGATACAATTTACATGTGTATATGCTTGATTATGCACCTGTAAATCATGAATAAGGTTTCTAAAATAATACCCTTAGTGTGTATGATAACCAATAAAGCTTGTAATTTATTTTCTCCAATAGCATTCAAGTGCTCAACAGAATAAGGCATTACACATATAGCTGTCATCTGCTCACTCACTTACTCACAGGTGCACCTAATCCCTTTGGGCTCTCTCCCACCTTCTATATCTTCTGGCCTTTGTTCCCCTCTCTATTCCTCTTCTATGCCTCCTCATCACATCGTCTTCCTTTTCTTCATACTCCCTAACTGTCTCCCCTCCTACCAGCACCTTCACTCTTCCCCTCCTTATCTCCCTTTAGCACCCTCACTTCCCCCTCCATTCTGTCTTCTACCCCATCATCAGCTCTTGAGCTTCACCACTTTCGCCCTCTTATTCAGCCATCTCCTCTCTCTCTAAGGCAACCTCACCCTCGTTTCCGCCATACTGTCTCCTCTGCCCTGTACTCTGCTCTCCTTCTTCTCTCATCCAGCGATATCAACCCCAACCCTGGCCCCCCTAGACTTCTGTCATACTCAGAGAAGAGATCTTCACGCAACACCTCTAATCGTATTCATATCCCTCTCCTTTCCCCTTCCACTCTCCTTTCCTCGTGTGCCTTGTGGAACGCACACTCCATCTCTAGTAAACTTGCTTTTACTCATGATCTCTTTATCTCTAATGCTCTCCATCTTCTTGCTTTGAGATCTGGCTCCTCCCAGAAGACACTGCATCTGTCACTGCTCTCTGTCATGGGGGCTATCAGTTCTCCCACACGCCTCGTCCCACTGGCCATGGTGGTGGTGTTGGGCTTCTACTTTCTCCCTCCTGCCAATTCCAACCCCTCCTGCTGCCTCAGTCTCACTCCTTTCCCTCTTTTGAAGTCCACTCCATCCGCCTTGTCACTCCACTACCTCTCTGGGTAGCTGTTATTTATCAATCTCCTGACAAGTCTACTTCTACCTTTCTCACTGACTTTGACTCAATGCTTTCCTTCTTTCTGGATTCCTCTTCCCCCACTCTTATTCTTGGGGATTTTAACATTCATGTCGATAACCCCTCTGATCCTTATGCTTTAAAGCTCCTCTCCCTTACCTCCTTGTTTGACCTCCAGCTTTGTTCCACTGCCCCCACTCACCAGCATGGCCACTGCTTTGACCTGGTACTTTTCTCTAGTTGCTTACCCTCAAACCTCTGTAGCTCACTTCTTCCCTTATCTGACCATCACCTTTTTAAGCTTCACTCTTCATCACCCACCACCTCAACCTCGTCCTGTCTCCTCCAACCTATTTAGAAATCTTCATGCTATTGAAACTTTGGTTCTCTCTTCCACTGTTTCTTCATCTCTTTCCTGGAGTGGAGGAGTGGCCTAGTGGTTGGGGCAAGGTACTTCAGGCCGGAAGGTCGGAGGTTCAAATCCCACTAGAGGACAGCAACCTTGGGCCGGAAGGACTGGGGTTTCTAGTCCCACAGGTGTTCCTTGTGGTCTTGGGCAAGCCACTTTAACCCTCCATAGCCCATGTTCCCTGTAAAATAGTTATCTCCAAGTTATAATGCCCTGTTCAATGTAATTTCAGTTTGTTCAATGTAAACCGCACTGATGCAGAATAGCGCGGTATATAAGAGAATGTAAATAAATAAATAAAATTTCCTCCACCATGTCATCTAAGTCTGTTGACGAGGCAGTAGCTTCCTATAACACTGCACTCTCCTCTGCTCTGGATGCTCTCGTTCCACCCATGTCACGTCCTGTGAGGCATACTGCACCCCAGCCCTGGCTTTCATCCACTACCTGCTATCCACATTCCTTTGCCCGTTCAGCTGAGCATGTTTGGCTCAAATCCCGCTCCCTTGCAGACTTTCTACGCTTCAAATTCATGCTTGTCTCTTTCCAGTCAGCCATAGCTCTTTCCAAACAAAACTATTATGTCCATCTGACTAACTCTCTTGCCTCTGACCCTCGCCGTCTCTTTACTACTCTCAGCTCTCTCCTCAAAGTGCCTCTGCCTCCGACCCCTCCCTCCCTTTCTGCCCAATCCCTGACTATTTCCATGACAAAATCCACAAGATCATCCTCCAATTCTCCACAAAGTCAGCTCCTTCCCCTCCTCACTCCCAACTCCCCCCCCCCCTCTACCTCTGCTGCTACCCTCTCTTCCTTTTCTGTGAACTCTTAAGAGGAAACTGCCCACCTTCTTTCTTCTTCCAAACTCATCACCTGCTCCTTTGATCCTATCCCCACCCGTCCCTTAAGCCCTATCTCCTCCATTGTTGTCCCTTCCATCTCTCATAGTCTCAATCTATCGCTCTCCACTACAACTGTCCCTGCAACCTTCAAGCATGCTGTAGTTACACCTCTCCTCAAGAAACCCTCACTTGATCCTACCTGTCCTTCTAATTATCGACCCATCTCCCACCTCCCCTTCATTCCTAAAGTACATGAATGTGCGGTTCACTGCCGCTGCCTTGACTTCCTCTCCAATCATGCACTGCTGGATCCTTTACAAGCTGGCTTTCGTCCTTTACACTCTACTGAAACAGCTCTTGCCAAAGTCTCCAGTTCCTGGCAAAATCCCCCTTTCCCCCTGGCTGCCACTGAATCTGGTGGCGGGGTCGTGGAGGGGGGCGGCTTAGCGGCAGCGGAAGGCTATGTGCTTTGGCACACATGGCCTGCTGCTTCTGAACCCTTGAAGTTGTGTCAGAGGGGGGTCAGAAGCGACAGGCCATGTATGCCAAAGCACATGGCCTGCCGCGGGCTGCTGCTGTTGAGACCAGTCGCTTCCCCTGACCACGCTGCCGGAATCAGCAGCAGCGGTGGGCGGTGCGCAGCACAGCTCAGCACAGGGGGAGCAGGTAGCAGGCTGTGTGTGCTGTAGCACATGGCTTGCTGCCCACAGAGGACTGCTGGTTTGGTTTCATTGCCAACGCTGAGCATTGTAAGGAAGAGTTTCCTTTTACTGGTTTTATTTATGCTGCTTTTCCACCCCACCCCCCTTTCAAAACAGACGAACCTCTGTAGGATAGCAAGAGCAGCTCTGTCCACACTAGTCCATGAAAATAACAAGACTAATGGAATGGCATCACCACAAGGGAGACAGAAACACCTGCGCAAACTCAGAAGCTCAACATCTTCTCAAAGTTAGGGTAGAGCTTCAGCACACAAGTTCTGTCAGGAGACATCACCATGACGTGTACCTGCATTCCCCTGTTTGTCCGTGGAGAAAGGCTAGACCAAACAATGATTAATACTAATAAAACTCTGCATGACAAGTACATAAAATACAATAAAACTTTTACCCTTTTCTGAACAGATCACTAGTCATTTTCATTAACCTAAAACCTACCTGAGGTACTCAAACTACCAGACATAACTCTTCTCTTCTTATTCTCTTGGAAATGTAACAAGTGAGACCACAAAGCGGATTTTCCCTGAAAATGCACAAAAAGACAATAGTTTATTTCATTAAATTCTAGATAATCTGTGAGAATGAATTGCTTTTATTATAAACAAAGTTATTTTCCATATTGTATACAAGACTTTATAATATTCAACAGCAAAGCGTAGTTACTCACCTGTAACAGGTGATCTCCGGGAACAGCAGGAATTTAGTCTTCACATATGGGTAACGTTGGTACCGACGGAGCCTGCGTGGGAACGCTTCCCAATGTCCAATAGGAAAGCTTTTGGGAGCATCCCACTGCATCTGCGTAGCTGCCTTCCTGCCTTTCCAGCTCTCCCTCCACAGTTGAGTTTGTAGCTGAGATAAAGGAGAAGGAGAAGAGAAGACGACGACCTACAATTGCTAGGGGAGGTGGGTGGCTTGTGAAGACTAAATTCTTGCTGTTCCCAGAGATCACCTGTTACAGGTGAGTAACTACGCTATCTCCAGGAACAAGCAGGAATGTAGTCTTCACATATGGGACTCCCCAGCTGAGTGATGATCTCAGAGTGAGCTGTAGATCACAGGCATAACTAAGTAGGTCATGTATCCTCCAAGGATGTCAGGTATCGAAACCCGGGACGGAGGGTAGGAGTTGATCTAAGTCTGAAAGAGATGCTGGAGAACAGTTTGGCCAAACAAGGCATCCCAGCGGGAGTCCTTGTCTAGGCAATAGTGAGCAGCAAAAATGTGGACAGAAGAACAAGTTGCTGTTTTGCATATCTCATCAATCGCTACAGAGCGTAGATATACCATAGAGGCAGCCATGGCCCAAACATTATGTGCAGTGACGTGATCCTCATACCGATCGTGAAATGCACCCTGTGCGACTTGCACATCGGGCGTGCGCCCCCCCCCCCCACCTTCATCTAGCCACTTTATGGGGGTGGAAGAGAAGAGGCGCACCCGATGTGCCAGTCGCCGGCACGCTAAGCAGGTCTGGCCCCTCCCAGAGGGACCAGACCTGCTTAGCGTGCTGTGAGAAGGCTTAAGGGGCACATTTCAGCTGGCTGCCGTTGCCGCTGAGAGAAGAAAAAGTGGCGGCGGCAGACAACAGCAGACAGCCTAAATGTGCCCCCTAAGCCTTTGCGCCCTCGAGAGAGAGCCCTGCACTTTCCTAAGCAAAGGAGATGCAATCCGCTATCCATCTGGAGAGAGTTTGCTTGGATACTGACAATCCCAGGAGACTCGAATCAAAGGTGATGAAAAGTTGGGAAGCTTTTCTGTGCTCTCGAGGTCTCTAGAGATAAAAAGCCAAGGCACGTTTGCAACAGAGTGTGAAGGGTTGCCTCTGCCCTAAAGGAATGAGGTCTAGGGAAAAAGACAGGAAGGTACACTGACTGGTTTAAAAGGAAGGGCGAGACCATCTTCGGCATAAAGTGAGGATCAGTCCTAAGGACTACCTTATCATGGTGGAATCATGTATAAGGAGGGTCAGCTACCAAAGCCTGGAATTCACCAATGTGTCTTGCTGAATTGAGGGCAATAAGAAAGGTGACCTTCCATGTGAAAAACGTCAATGAAGTAGTGGCTAGAGGTTCAAAGGGCGGCTTGAGAAGCTGTCCTAAAACATCATTAAGATCCCATGCCACTGGAGGGGGCTTAATGGGAGCTTTGGTTAACAGAAGACTCCTCATGAAGAGTGCTACAAGTGGCTGAGAGAGATGGGCTGACCATCTAAGGGCATGTGAGAGGCCGCAACTGCACTTAGATGTACTCTTACCAAATTGGTTTTGAGTCCAGAAGAAGACAGGTGGAGAAGATACTCAAGCAATGCATCTACCAGAGCTGAGAAGGGGTTAAACACCCTCTGCAAAAACCAGAGAGAAAATCTACGCCACTTGAAGGCATAGGAGCGCCTGGTGGAAGGCTTCCTAGAAGCTAAAAGGATATCCTTAACCTGTTGAGAGAGGTTAATGCTCTGGAAGGCTATGCCTTCAGCAGCTATGCTGTAAGATGGAGAGACTGCGGATTGGGATGGAGCAGCGTCCCCTCCCTCCTGAGAGGAGATCTGGAGCAGACCCCAGATCTACGGGTTGAGCCCGAGACAGACGTAGAAGGAGAGGATACCACAGTTGTGGCCAGCGTGGAGCTATGAGTATCATGTCTCTCTGGAGTTTGAAAAGTGTCTTGGGAATGAGGGGAATGGGAGGGAAGGCATATAGGAAGCCTTGACCCCAGTGGAGGTGAAAAGCATCTACCTGCTGGCTGTCCGGTGCAGGAGTCCTGGAGCGGAAGCGAGGAAGCTTGGCATTCCGAGGACTTGTGAACAGGTCTATCTCTGGGGTTCTCCAGATCTGAAAAATGTGAGCGACCTTGTCTGCATG
The DNA here is from genome assembly GCA_033557465.1 of Ichthyophis bannanicus. Lineage (NCBI taxonomy): Eukaryota > Metazoa > Chordata > Amphibia > Gymnophiona > Ichthyophiidae > Ichthyophis > Ichthyophis bannanicus. The sequence continues at coordinate 56,408,105 of CM066047.1, read as the reverse complement.
GAGAGACCACTCATAGGTAGAAGGACTCGATTCAGTTTGTCCGCCAAGACATTGTGTTTGCCTGGACGATACACTGCCAAGTAGGTGAATGTGACGCTGTGTGGCAAAAGACCACAGATGCAGGGCCTCGTTGCAGAGGGTCCAAGAGCCTGTTTTTCCCTGCTTGTTCAAGTAGAACATGACTACTTGATTGTCCGTTTGGACTAGAACTGTGCAGAATCGAAGATGGTCCTGGAACCTGAGAGCATTGTGAATGGCTCTGAGTTCCAGCAGATTTATGTGGAGTTGTTACTCCTGATGAGACCAAAGCCCCTGAGTGGAGAGATTGTCCAGATGAGGTCCCCAGCCCAATTTGAATGCATCCGTCATCAGGGTACATTGATGTGCTGGCATCTGAAAAGGTGACCCTACCAGGAGATTTTCTGGGGATTGCCACCACTTGAGAGACGAGATTAGGTGGGTAGAGACCATTATTTTGTCTCCCAAGTGACCCGATGCCTGAGACCACTGGGAAGCCAGTGTCCATTGAGCTGCGCACATATGTAGATGAGCATATGGAACAACATGCACTATTGATGCCATATGACCCAGAAGATGTAGCAGTTCTCGAGTAGTGAGGAAGTTCTTGGGACCTGCCTAAGATGCTAACTGATTGAGTCAAGCGAAGTGGGGTTGAGGCAGAAATGCCTTTGATTGTTGAGTGTCTAGGAGAGCCCCTATGAACTCTAGAGTTTGAGAAGGAATGAGTTAGTTGGGACTTTGGAAGATTTATTACAAATCCCAAATGTTGCAGCACTTGCATGGTGTGCGAGAGGGAAAGACTGGCCTCTAGAGAGGTGTTTTCTCAAATGAGCACGTCGTCTAAGTAAGGGAAGACAAATATTCCAAGAGTGCTTAGGAATGCGGCTACTACCGCCATGCACTTTATTTATTTATTTATTTAGTAAGCACTTGTATACCGCTGCTTCCTACGATCAGCAGCGGTTTACTTTACAGAATCATAATGTATCGTACAATACAGTGAGATTTTTTAGATTTACATTTCGATTAGGCAATGATTTACATAACACAGGAGAATCAATTGGATACAATATACATTTGATTGGGGCACACAGATTTACATAACACAGGAGAATCAGTTGGATACAATATTCATTTGATTGGGGCACACAGATCTGGGTATACATTTGATTGCAATAGCGTGGGAGGGGCCCAAAATATACAATTTATACATGATTACCTGCCAGTATTCCAAGAGTCTTTGGAAGAATCTTGGGGCAATTTATACATGATTACCTGCCCCAAGAGTCTTTGTGAAGACTCTTGGGGCAGAGGCAAGGCCAAAAGACAGGACTCCGTATTGATAATTTCTCCCTTGGAACATGAAGCACAGGAACTTTCTGTGCTGTGAGTGAATGCATATGAGAGTATATGCCTCCTTTAGATCTAGAGAACAGAGCCAATCCTGACTCTGGAGATAGGGAAGAAGGTGCCTAGGGAGATCATTTTGAATTTCTCCCGTAGCAGGTACTTGTTCAGTTCTCTGAGGTCCAGAATGGGCCTGTACCTTCCTATTTTCTTTAGAATGAGGAAGTACAGAGAATAAAAGTCCTTTCCCTGTTGGGATGGTGGAACCTCCTCTATTGTGCCCTGAAAGAGAAGGGAGGTGACCTCTTGCAACAGGGCAGTGAGAGGGGGCTGAGAGTGGAACTTTCTTGAAAGAGTCTGGGGGGGGGGGGGTGGATATACTTCGCAGATGAAGCTTGTACCCCTCTCTTACTACGGACAGGGTCCACTGCTCTGATGTGATAAGATGCTGGGAATGTGGATGGGATCTGGAATATCCAGAGGCAGAACAGCTATGTTCTCCAGAAAGGAGTCAAAGACCCTGAGGAGGCTTGGTCTGCTGAGGAAGCTGTGACTTAGAAGTCTGAGCCTTCTTTTGCTGTTTTGATGGCTGCTGCCCCTTCTGAGGAGCATGGTGTTGACACTGGACAGCAAGGGTGTAAGAAGGATAGTACTTCTTATTGAAAAAAAGCTCTTTGCTGCTTTTTTCCTAGCTGGGTTGGCAGTAGATCTAGATAGTCTATTAAGAGTGGTGTTCTCGGATTCTGAGAGGCCTTGTCCTGCCAATTCTTGCCAAAAAGGTTTTCACCAGTGCAAGGGATATTACCCAGCTTATCTTGAACCCATTATTCAAGATCCGATGCTTGCAGCCAAGCAATCCTGTGTGCACTGATGCAGAAGGATGAAGTTCTGCTGATGCACTCAAAACAGTCAAAAGTTGCCCTGTTAACAAAACATTCTGAGCATGCTTTACAAGGACAAGAGAGCAGATTATCTCACTATCAGGGAGAAGAGGAGCCATTAACTCCAAATCCCTAGCCACCTCTCAAAGGAACATACCAATATAGAGTATGCAGGAACTGATGCTGGCCGATAACATGGAGGCCTGAAAACAACATCGACCAAAGGCAATGAGGGTTCTCGATTCCCTACCTGGAGGGTTGGAGGAATGTGTCTTAGCACTTTTTATTAGATACATTGCCGATTCCACCACCATGGAATGGTGCGGTAATTGCGTCTTTTGAAAACCGGGACACTCCAGTACCCAGTACATGGTATCAAGTCGTCGGTTATGGGGAGAGATGGTAAGGGGTGTCTCCAACATACGAAGCATAAGGTCAGGAAATATGCAATGAATAGGGAGAGTAGCAATTTTCTTCGGGGCTGTAGGGTATTGTATTCTTCAGTCCTAGGCTTTTTCTCAAATGTCACCGTTATGGACAGACCTCGAGCAACATTGCGAATAAAGTCTTGGAAAGACATGTCCTCTGGAGGAAACATGTGACATTGTGAAGTCGAAGATGGGTCTTCTGGGAGAGTTCTCATGTCCCAGGTATCGGCCGATTCATCATCCGACGAATCGGAGTCTGAAGACTCAAAGTATCGACGGGCAGGGTGTTCCCGCTCTGCATATACTCTATACTGGTCAAAACCGGTAGCTGAAGCTTGTGGTGCCGGAACCTTGGTACTGGAAATGGACTGGAAGGCCGGCAAGGGCGGTAGTGTGGTAAGTGGCAAAAAAGTCGATGCAGGTTATGTCAGTACCAGAGCCGGTACTGATGCCTGAGGGATCAACTGTAAAGGCTTTACTGGTACAGAGGCTGCCAGTAAGACCACTAAGCTACGCTCAATGGCCAGGATACGTTGATCCATGGAGCTTGCCGATGCTTGGATATCAGTACCGGAATTGTGGGCCACGATCCCTGAGCATGGCACCAGGAGATCTCCAGAGGTGGAGGCCTCGGGAGCATTCTGGGACCCCACAAAGGCTTTGGAGGCAAGATCCTCCCGCTAGTGGATTGTTTTGCCAGTGTCCCCTCCTCCAGGGCAACACCTGAAGCATCTCGATGCTTAGGAGATCTACGCTTGGAGGGCCGGCCAGTCATCGAAGAAGACCTAGGTTTCGATACCTGAAATCCTTGGGAGGAAGATGAAGCTCTTGATGATGTCTATGCTAAAGATACTGCTTCGCAGGCAAAGAGGGTGCCCAGCTTTGCAGCTCTGTTCTGTAGGCCTCTCTTTGTCATCTTCCTACAAAGAGGAAATTCTGACGGTTGATGATCTGGTCCTAAACATTTTAGACACCAGTCATGGGTGTCTGTGGCCAAAATGGTACTGCCATATTTGGAACACTTCTTAAAACCACTGGATGGTTTTTCCATTTTGTCTGTGACAAAAGGGGGAGGCCTAACCCTAAGATGGCGTTGATGCGCCTGAAGGAAGAAATAATTCTTTCCCTCACAGAAGATTTTTTTTTAAAGAAAGAAAGAAAGCAAGCACCAATGGGGTTCAGTACCAGCGTCGACAGGAAGGCAGACACGACCACAAAAAATAAGAAAGGACAAATTTTCTGCGGTGACAGTTAGTGCTTCTTGTCAGCTCTGCGGAAAACAAAAAACTGAGGAGGGAGAGCTGGAAAAGTGGGAAGGCAGCCATGCAGGCGCAGTGGGATGCTCCCAAAAGCTTTCCTATTAGATGCTGGGGAGCTTTCCCGTGCGGGCTCCGTTGGTACCAACGTTACTCATATGTGAAGACTACATTCCTGCTTGTTCCTGGAGATACATGATATAAAGGAAAACAACTGGGCAAAAAAAAATTGAATGTGCAATTCATTCTACTTATTAAAAACATATGATAAGCAGTAAGCAGGCAAAAGTTAGAACACAGAATAATTTATATTCAGTGGACATGCTCGGGATGCAACAAAAGCTATATGAAGTGCTTAGTTCCATCAAATCAAAAAGTAGCAGATTTGCACCTGTTTGACTTGTAGACCATGGCTCCATATTCTTTCTAAGAGGTCACATAAACTGGCTATTAAGGTGTTCTCCTCTACTCCCGTGATGTTCACTTCACCATGACCCAGTTCCACTGCTTCTCGACCCATTTTTTCAACAAGCATTCTCTTTGTCTTGAAATACAAATATCAAAATAAAATTGTTTAGTTAGACTAAACCTCAATTTTACAGCATACCATAAATAGCTTTTTCAGTGGGTATTATTTTAAACAATTATACAGCAACACTACATTTAAAACTGTAGTTTTGAACTATATCTATATATTCAGTTTCATGTATTGTAATCTGCTTAGGATTTTATGTAGGCCAAATATAAATGTTTTAAATAAATGCACTCTAAAAGCATCTGCACACTTTTGACCTATTTGTGTGAGTGGAAACATCATAAAATAGCAAGCGTAATACTTTCCTACCTCACTTTAATATATTTCCTGGTAATGCCTCTTTGATTTGGCTAAAATTGTGCTCTATAGAACTCATGCTGACTTTTGGCTGGGTAAAGGACAGCAATTTCAGTCAGGTTAATTTATTTGGTAAATAGCTTTGAAAATGATGCTATTATATTAATTTAAATTTGTGAAAGTTCCTCCTACTTAGTCACAACTACAACTACTAATAATCATTTGTATAGCGCTGCGCTGTAGAGGGACATGTAAGAGACGGTCCCTGCTCATCAGAGCTTACAATCTAGTCAAGATAAACAGAACAGCTGGGCTGACTAGGATGTGTTTAGGGGAATGGTAAGGAAACACAGGGGTATGTCTACTAAGCCGGCTAACGGTTAACTAATTGAATAACATGGGGCCTAGTTGTAGATAGCCCAGGTTAACTGCTAGCCGGCTTAGTAGACATACCCCATAGTTGGAGAGCAGAAGACTACGTGGATCAGGATTAGGATCAAACAATAGGCCACAGAAGACTTGTATTTGTAGCATTCAGAAAAATAAAAAGATCAAAACAGTTGTAGGTAATATCTTTTGTTGTAGGTACAAAACAGTTGCAGGTAATCTTTGCGACTACCTTTCGAAAGCTAGAATGCCAAATTTGGCATTTCATTGAATTAATGCTTCGTCTTAGCCACATCAGGAACTGGATCGATAGCTTGCATGAACTAAAGTAACACCGACTCCCGAGTTAGTTTTGTGAAAACCTAGCATCAGGCGAATGCATTTGGCTTTCTTCAGCAATTTACAATTTGTACTGCTTTATTTTTGATGCTAATAATTTTAAGACACATACTGAATTTGTTTGTTACCTTTTGGGACTGTTCAAGTTTATATGGGATTGATGACATAAGTAAAGAGGAAGTTAAGGAAAATGGGCTTGGCACTGCCCATATCTGATTTTATTTATTTTATTTATTTATTTTACATTTCTTATATACCGCACTATTTACGATCAGCGCGGTTTACATAAAACAAAACATAATCCGACAATGAACAAGAGTCAGGTCATTACAATGAACAGGAGCAATCAACTTGGATAACAGGGGAAACTATGTACATAAATGGAATACTGAAATTGGTAAACTATGTACACAAATGGGATACTGAAATTGGTAAACTATGTACACAAATGGGATACTGCAATTGGTAACTGTCTATATGTGAGATGGGGTCATTGTGTGTTGATCCCTGATGATCCCTTTCATTATTATTTTAAACACCAGGTTTTGTATTGCCTTTATAGAACAGGCGCATGTTTGCAAATTTTTAAAGGCAGCCTGTTATAAAAATGATCCCATGTGATAATTAAGTATTGGTGCTAGATTTCTACTACCAAATGTTTCTTCTAGACTGTACATATTCTTCCAACTGCTGAGCACAAGCACAATATCCCATACGGAATAGCAGAACCAATTCCACAGCTGCCAACTGCTGTACCCAAAAAAACCAGGAATAACATTGCCGTGGGCGGAGCTTGTGTAGTACGCACTTCTGCCGCTAAGCGTGTATAGTGCAACTCATTGTCAGTTCAGTGCCGCCTGTGTTGTCGACCTGGCTTGTTCTGTTCATCTGCAGTGATTGTTTTTGCTAGCGCTGTTTTGTTCTTGTTTCTTTTTTTATGATGACAAGTTTAAGTGAACAACGTGCAGCTGTGAAATTTTGTTTTCTACTCGGTAAAAATGCTGCTGAAACTGTTTTAATGTTGAAAACAGCTTATCAAGATGACGCTATGGGAAAAAGTCAAGTGTACCAGTGGTTTGCTCGGTTTAAAAATGGCGACATGTCGATTGATGACAAACCTCGTTCTGGGCGTCCATCAACTGCCCGAATCGACGAAAATATTGAAAAAATTAGAGAGCTTGTGCTCACAGACCGTCGACAGAATTGATCAACTGTCAGAGATTAGTGGGTTATCTTGGAGCTCGGTTCAGCGAATTTTAATGGAAGATTTGGGAATGAAAAGGGTTGCTGCCAAGTTTGTTCCTCAGGTTCTGACTGATAATCAAAAGGAACACAGAGTTGAAACATGTCGTGTTTTGAAACAACAGCTTGAAACTGATTTTCTGTCAAAGGTCATTACAGGTGATGAGTCATGGTGCTATGGTTACGACCCAGAAACAAAGCAACAGTCAAGCCAATGCAAGACGTCATCGTCACCCCGTCCAAAAAAATGTCGTCAAGTCAAATCAAACATCAAAACAATGCTGATTTGCTTTTTTGATGCCAAGGGGGTAGTTCATTCAGAGTTTGTTCCCCCAGGTCAGACCGTCAATCAAACCTTTTATTTGGAAGTTTTAAGAAGATTGCGCAACAGTGTTCGTCAAAAACAGACCCGATTTGTGGCAGACAGGAGACTGGTTCTTCCACCACGACAACGCACCTGCACACACAGCCATCTCTGTTAGACAGTTTTTGGCTAAAAATGGCATGGTTCCGCTGCCCCACGGCACCTTACTCGCCTGACCTGGCTCCGTGCGACTTTTTCTTATTTCCACGCATGAAAAGGGGCATGAAAGGACACCGATTTGACAACATTGAAGAAGTCAAGAAAAAAAACGAGGGAGGAGCTGTCAGCCGTTTCTAAAGATGACTACAAAAAATGTTTCGAACAGTGGAAGCACCGGTGGGACAAATGTATCAGTTGTAATGGAGAGTATTTTGAAGGGGATAAGGTTGTTTTGTAAAGAATTTGAAATAAATAGCTTTTAAAAAATAATTCCTGTTTTTTTTGGGTACCCCCTGATACCATAAGCTATTTAAAGACTTATGTGCTGGAACATACTACTGATATCCTGTGAGATCAATAGCAAGAAGTGCCAACCTATGAGTTTTCAACAAACCTACAGTAACAGCACAGACAAGGCCACAGTGGCAGTAAGCATGGATGCTAGCTTTGCTGATCAATTAGTTTAAGCAGTGGGAATCAGAAGTTGAGGGAAGAAGCGGGGGATGCATTTGTTACACACAGGGAGAATAGATACTTGCGAGAAGGGGTGATGAATGGATGGTGAAGAGGAAAAAAGATAGGAAGCATGGCAAGGTGAGCAAATACTGGGAGAAAGGGGAAGTCAGAAACAGGGTTTGTGGAAAGAAGGCATTAAAATGAAAAATGAGGCATGATATGAGTAGACAATGAAATGACAGCAGAGACGACGGGAGAAAGGAAAATGAATGGAGGTGTAGGAGGAAGAAAAATGAAGTGGATAACTAGGTGAGCGCAAAAAGATGTGAGAAAAACCTAGAAAGAAGTAAAAATACGAAAGATAGACAAATGCAGTAGAAAGCCAGACCATGGGCCTCCGGTGGTAGCACCACAGTAAAAACAGTTTGCTGGAGGTTTACAGAACAGCACAAGATGGGAGGACACCTTCCCACCACTCACTCACATGCATTATGCACACAACAGTAGTGCATACACCCGAACATGCCCTTGTAAAAACTAAAGGAGCATCATTTATCTCTTTTCAAAAATAAGTAGATAGCATAAAATCATACCTTATTTCTACATTCTTTCAGTAACCCTTCAACAAACTTCCAGTTTGTTTGTGCTATTACCGAAGGTGAAAGGTTAGAAAGTTTTGGTTGTCGAATGGTGCTTCCTAAGCTTCTTGCTTCTTGAATATATTTCTAATTAAAAGATCAAAAAATGAGTAAAACATATAAACATACATAAGTACATTCAGAAACAGATCATAATGCATTAAAAGAAAAAGTCAGAGCCAGAATTAATGAAGCTTAGTTTAGTATTACACACACACACACAAACACACACACACACACATACATATCTATCTATCTATATCTATCTATACACACACAAAATCTAATTTATGAGGGAAAATACATCATAATCCAAAGTCACAATATATTGTTTACTGTAAATTTGATTTGTAATTATTTTTTAATTTGTGGCTATATACTGATGGGGCCCAGAGGCGATCAGTACTGATGAAATGTTAGACTTATGGGGCCTGATATTCGAAATGCATTTACGTTTACAGCCCAGTAAACTGTGTAAATGCCTTAAATGGGAATATTCGATGGCACCTACACATCTATGCTCCCTACGTGTCCCAAAGCTATACGGTTAGCATCAGGGTGTGTTGGGGGCATTCCAGGGCAAAGTGGGGGCGGAGAATGGCAGTAACCGGGTAGCAGTAATATTGGACATCTACCTGGTGAGCTTTTGGCTTGTCTAGTCTTAGCCATGGATGCTAACTGGGTAGCGGTCCAATATCGTGACTACCCGGTTTGACTGTGCAGCGGTTTTCTCCAGGGCACCCAAACTGGATATTCAATATGATCAGCATGGCATTGAATATCTGGAGTTAAGGGTGAGTGGGCAGGGCTATGCGCCAATGCAGTGCATAGCTCACCCAACTCAATATCGGGACTATGGCATTTATCTGTATGCAAGAGCCTAGTGGTGAAGGATGGCCCTAAAGCCCATCTATAGGTTATGCCTCCTTCAGTTTGAGGTAGACTTGGGGGAAATTGTCCCATTTGCCACCCCCTAATGTTGGCCTTGTCTGTAGTGCAACAGGCAGGCACTGTGACAATGACTGTAGGTCATCGACACGTGAAAGTAGCTCCCTGGTCAGCTGGCAACTTAAATGCCAAGTTCGAGGAGCTAAGAGAGTACGGCACAAATCACATAGTGAGATGGATAGAGGGCAGTACTTTAAGGTATTTTCTGAGTATAGGCTACAATGTAGTGATGCCAAGCCTCTTTATTTTTCTTCTAAAATAGAAATCAGCACTGTCATGCCCTACCAATCTATTTTCTGTGATAGGTAATATGGCATGGTCCCTACCAGAGAAGAGTTTGGTACCAATTACTTTCAGAAACAGTAAGCCCTTCCACGGTTTGCGCAATGATGATGATCTGAGGCTGTCTGTCTGTTTAAACCTTAAGTGGTTGGAACACTTTCTCGGAGATAACAAGATAGCACTATGACCATGCTGCAACATTTGTGTGCAACTAGCCTCCCTCCTCCCTCACTTGGTTTGCAGCTTGTCGTGCTGTGAGGGCTTGTGTGCATCAGTGATGCTGAGAGCCAAACTATCAGTAGTTTAACTACTGGCAGGGTCTCCCAAGATGGACAGGTCTCAGCTGAGGTGCCAGACCAAGACAAACCACCCATCTGGGCAGCAGCAGAATGGGATAGTGTTGATGGGGGAGGATCACATTTCTGTGACAACAGCAACACCACCAAACTTAAACTGCGCGGAAGAAAGGCCCGGCAATCTACTTCTGTATCTTGCCATGAAAACCCAATGGAGAGTTACAACAAAACAAATTGTGCTATAGTGCTGGAAGATGAGACCCTCCAGATCGGAAGGCACTCAACTAGCTACTGGGGAAGAGCTGAAGACTTTTCAGAGTAAAGCCAGCTTTTATGATGTGGTTGGATCAAAGCCCTCGGGATGTCTGACTGCTGATGTAGCTGCGCATGAAATGAGAGTCAGAAGCTGTAAAGATGTCTTACACATTGGAACATGGAACGTACGAAGCATGAACCAAGGGAAGTTGGAGGTGGTCAAGAATGAAATGGAACGTGTACAACTTGATCTGTTGGGTGTCAGCGAACTGAAATGGACTGCATCGGGCACTTTGCATCAGATGATCACATGGTCTACTATGCTGGAAATGAAAGACAAAGAAGAAATGGTGTTGCATTTATAATAAAGAAGAAACTTGCAAGAACTGTAATGAAATACAATGCAGTCAGCGAACGCTTAATCTCTATTCGTCTACGAGGAATGCCTAACACCACAACTATAATTCAAGTATATGCCCCAACAACAGCTGCAGAAGAGAATGAAATTGAAGAGTTCTATGAACAAGTACAAGCTGAAATTGATAGAACATGCAAACAGGATATCCTGAAAGTCATGGGTGACTGGAACGCAAAAGTTGGCAACAAAGAAGACAAAGTAGTTGGAAAATATGGACTTGGCAACAGAAATGAAGCTGGAGAAAGACTGATAGAATTTTGCAAGACCAATGATCTATTCATCTCAAACACCTTCTTCCAGCAACACAAGCGGCGACTGTACATATGGACTTCACCCAATGGATTGTATAAAAATCAAATTGACTACATCTGTGGAGGTCAACGATGGAAAAGTTCTATAACATCAACAAAGACAAAACCCGGAGCTGACTGTGGTACAGATCATCAACTACTAGTATGCAAACTCAAGCTAAAGTTGAAAAAGAGCAAACCACTCATGAATGCAGCAAAATATGACCTTGAGAATATACCACTGGAATTTAAAGACTGCCTGCAAAATTGATTTGCTGCTTTAGATACAAATGACAGAGCTCCAGAAGAGCTATGGAATGACATCAAGAAGGCTGTGTTAGAAGAAAGCGAGAAGTCTCTACAAAAGGTGAAAAAGAAAAAACGGCCAAAATGGATGATGGAAGAAACTCTGAAAATTGCCCAGAAATGCAGAGAAGCTAAAGCCAGATGAGAAAGAAAGACAATCACAGAACTCAGATTGCCAACGTGCAGCAAGACAGGACAAGGAAAAGTACTACAATGACACTTGCAAGGAAATAGAAGCAGAAACTATTAGAGGAAGAACAAGATTGTCTTTCCTAAAGCTATGAGAGCTAAAGAAAAAGTTCCAGCCTCGAAATAGAATGTTACAAGATGCTCAAGGTTCTATGCTGAATGATGCTGAGAAGATCAAGAAAAGATGGAAGGAATATACAGAGTTTTTATATGATAAAGATCAAGTGGACCAACAGCCGTTTCAACCTGTACCTTATGATCGGAACCCATTGGTGATGAAAGAAGAAGTTAAAGCAGCATTGAAAGCTTTATCAAAGAACAAAGCACCAGGCATTCATAGCATTCCCATAGAAGTATTGCAGCAATCTGATGCAGCTGTTACCGTACTTACAAGGCTCTGCCAAGAAATATGGAAGACAACATCATGGCCAACTGACTGGAAAAGATCTGCGTTTATACCAATACTAAAGAAAGGTGATCCAACTGACTGTGGAAATTATCGCACAATCGCTCTGATCCCACATGCCAGCAAGATTCTACTGAAGATTATTCAAAAGAGACTACAACCATACTTGGAACAAGAACTACCTGAAGTGCAAGCAGGGTTCAGGAAAGGGAGAGGAATGAGAGACATCATTGCGGATGTGAGATGGATCCTTGAAAAGACTAAAGAATATCAAAAGGATATCTATTTGTGCTTTATCGACTATAGCAAAGCTTTTGACTGTGTAAACCATGAGAAACTCTGGGCCACATTAAGAAGCATGGGTATACCAGAACACCTGATCATACTCTTGCAACAGTTCAAACGGAACAAGGAGAAACAGAATGGTTTAAAATAAGCAAAGGTGTAAGACAAGGCTGCATACTTTCCCCTACCTGTTTAATTTATATGCAGAACAAATCATCAGAGAAGCAGGATTGTATTAAGACAACAGAGGTGTGAAGATTGGTGGAAGACTCATCAACAACCTTCGCTATGCTGATGATACCACATTACTGGCTGAAAGTGAAGATGATCTGAAACATTTGCTTCTCACAATCAAAGAACAGTCTCAAAATGGGCCTGCACCTTAATGTAAAGAAGACAAAGATCATGACAACTGGCATAATCAAAAGGTTCATCGTTGAAGGAGAAGAAATTGAAATCGTGAACAACTTTAACCTACTTGGATCAACTATCAATAAAGAAGCAACAAGCAGTCAAGAAATCAGACGACGCATTGCTCTTGGCAGAATGGCTACGAAAGACCTAGATAAGATTCTCAAGAGCAGAGATGTCTCTCTCCATACAAAGATTTGACTTGTTCAAGCCATGATATTTTCAACATCATCATATGGATGTGAAAGCTGGACAGTGAAAAAGATAGACAGGAAGAAAATTGATGCCTTTGAATTATGGTGTTGGCGCCGAATACTGTGTATACCATGGACTGCCCGAAGAATAAACTAGTTGGTACTAGAGGAGATCAAACCTAAGCTTTCTTTAGAAGCTCAGATGACAAGACTTCGACTTTCATACTTTGGACACATCATGCGAAGAGAGAGATCATTAGAGAAAGACATCATGCTTGGCAAGATAAAAGGTCAACGCAAAAGAGGAAAGCCAGCAATGAGATGGATCAATACAATAACAGCAGCTACGGGTACCAGTCTGTCAACAATGAGCCGCCTGACTGAAGACCGAACACAATTTAGGATAGCTATCCAGAGGGTCGCCATGAGTTGACTCTGACTTGATGGCACTTGACGGCACTTAACAACAGCTTCCCCCTTGTTTTGATTCCTAAGGGCTTTGTAAAAATGGCTTGCGATAAAGTTTTCAGTTTCTTTAGTGATCTAGTGCAGGCTTCATTGACTTAGGGTTATCTATCTGATAGCTTGAAACAAGCAATAAAAAAAGGTGGATTTAACCCATTCTGAAATGGACAATTATTGTCCAACATCCAGTCTCCTATTTATAAGGAACGTGATAGAGCAAGTAGTATGCCCACAGCTGGATGATTATATAGAGTTGAATCATGTTCTGGACCTTTGGCAATATAGTTTCCGGAAGAACACAGTAATGAGACTTTATGTCATTGTTAGAAAAGTTAATTAAAAGGTTAGATAGCCCAACATCTGCTTTTCTCTTGATTTTTGTTTAAATACATTCTCCCCAATATTCTTATTATCTGGATGCTTTAGGGGCGGGAGGGTGTGGTATTATGGTTTTGCTCTCATCTAATAAATTGGTCATAGAGAATCTTTGTCGCTAGAGATATTTCTGGCTTATTTGCTTCTAGTAGAGGGGTCCTTCAGGGGCCTTCTCTATCGTCTACATTATTCAACATATATTTGACTCCATTATGTCATGTTATGTCTGATGAATATTATGTTTCGGATTTATACAAACAATATTTTATAGTATTTACTATTTTCATTAGGTGATATTGAATGCATCATTCTAATAAAAGATTTTGGGCCCATTTCTTCTTGGTCACTCCAGAATAAGTTCAGCTTAAATTATTTAAAAAAAAAAAGGTGCTAGTGGTTACCAAACCAGTTTTGAGACAAATGTTTCTGTTATTACAATTGATGGTTGGAATCTTCCTGTTAAAAAAATAAGTTAGTTATCTTTGTGTTATATATTAGATGGTTTCTATGTGCCCTCAAATGCTCAAAACTGTTTATTCTACTTTTTTATAAATTAAGGATAATAGGGTCCTAAAATGTTATTTGATGCCCAATGGCTGTTGCATGGTGGTTCAATTCATAATTCTGCATCTCTTGATTATTGTAATGTCATCTATCTGGGTGTATCCAATTGTCTATTCCGTTCATTACAAATGGTAGAAAATGCCACTGTCCAGGTTACTTTTAGCCTCCATAAGATGGATCATACCTCTGTCTATTTAGTCAAGTTGCACTGGCTGCAATGTGCTTTATTTACATGCTTAAGTATTATTTAGCAGACGTTACATGCGGACTACAGTATTGAACTGTCTATTCTACTAATGCCGTCTATCAGGGGTTCCCAACCCAGTCCTTGGGACCTACCTAGCCAGTCAGGTTTTCAGGAAAACCACAATGAATATGCATTAGAGAGATTTGCATATAATGGAGGCAGTGCATGCAAATCTCTCATATACATATTCATTGTGGTTATCCTGAAAACCCGACTGGCTAGGTGGGTCCTGAAGACTGGGTTGAGAACCCCTGCCATATATGGAATTATGGGCACTTCAGAGGAGCCAGCAAGAACCTCTGAAGGTTTCATCTGTGAGTTTTTGGTTGCAGGTCCTGCCATTTGGAACGTATTTCCCTTGTCTATCCATCACAGAATGATGATCTGCGATTTCGGAAATTACTGAAGACATTTCTGTTTAAATTAATATGGCCATTCTTTGAAAAGTTGTATGTTATTACATGGGGGTCGAGGATTTTTTTTTTTTTTTTTTAAGATTTGTCTATGCATAGATTGTGTGTTGTACTGTAACTCCCTTTGTAATGCTGTGATAGACAATAGATAAATACTAATAAAATGAAATATATAATGCGGATCCCAAAAAAACAAAGGAACATATTGTCAGAACTCTCATGTTCCCCTTGGTATGCCCTGAAAATACAGCACAAGCATTAAAGGGAAACATACACACACACCAATCTCATAACTCTTCTTTCGGAAGGTAGATTAAAGGACTGGGAAAGCAGTGTACAATCTTCCTTCTCTTTTCTTTCAGTCAGGAGGAAAACTCATTTCCCCATTCTAAAAACATGTAAATTATAAAAACTGAAATGGAGAGAAGCCAAGAAAGTCTATAAAGACAAAATACAAACTTGAAAATTATACATTTTGTGACACAGCTGTTTTATTTATTCAAGATCATCAAAACTCGGTTCACAAATACGGATGTGTCACAGAGGCGATATGCACAGGTCTTGCAGAATTATTCCCTCTGCAGTCTAAAACATGTTAGTACTATGCAGCAGACAACCCAGGCTACAAGAGGTAACAATAAATAACTAACCAATCAGAGCTTAAGGAAGGAATCTGCAAGGCTTGTGAATCCCATATTAGCAGTTTATTAATAATCATATTGCAGAACTAATTTTAGTATAGCACAGCACCCTTGCAGATACCTCAAATACAAGACCCCCCTGACACCCAAACCTTACCTTTAGGGTTCTTATAAAAAGAAAAAAAAATGCAGCAAAGAAAGTATTTGCAAGAAAAAAAAGAACTACAGAGAATGAAGAGCTAGAACATATATAAAAATATTTCAAAGGAAAACCAATACACCAGAAGCATCCAGTCTAGCAGCATTCACTTCCAGTCCTAGAAGGCCGCCAAAGGGTCAGGTTTTCAAGAAATCCCTGATAAATATGTTTGGAAGATTTGCATACAGCAGAAGTAGTAGGGCATGCAAATTTCTCATATGTATATTTAGTAGGAATATCCTGAAAACCTGTTCTGTTGCAGTCCTCAATGACTATAAGTGAACAACAAGGATATAAGCACTCAGAAGAGCAGGCCTGCTCCATTATTTATTTTATTTTATTTTATTTATTTTATAGTTTTTCTATACCGCACTATTTACCATCAGCGCGGTTCACAGGAAACAAAAATTGTGCAATGAGGAAGAGCCACATTGCACTTACATTAAAACAGGGAGAATAACTTGGTGAACAGGTAAACTATATACAGAGCGGTAACTATATACAGATTGTTAACGGTAGGTGCAGCAACTAACTAGGCTTTATTCATAAAGAACACAACGTGAGAAATAGCTAGTATACGCATTTGCATGTTGCAGGCTAGGAGAGCTAGCTCAACAATAGCCCGAGACAGCAGGGAGGGGGATGGCATTATGACGTGGGCATCAGCACTTTGCATAGTAAAATGTGAAAAATCAGGAGTATTGAAGACTCTTACTTGAACCAACTAGTAGCTCTAAAGAACCTTCCCTGTTCTTTCCTAAAGCTTACCAATTAGAAATAAAGGGTTAAACCATACAAAGAACATGTGAGCTAATTATCCTCCAAAAAGGAGCTAGCATTTGCTCCCTAATATGCTCACATACTCTTACAGGAGCTAATCATTAAACAGCATAACATTACAATGCTATGGTAATGCTTTCATAAGAAGCAAGTTTTAATTCCCCATATACTGCATCAGAAGCTGTATCATATAAGACTAAGCATTCCTGGGATTCTATGAACCATCCATATTTTCTGAAGAGGGGGGTTCAACTGATTTACCATCAGATCCATCTTTGCCTCATGGAAGGAGAAAGTTCCCACCAGAGGAAATCTCCTTCACTACCAAATGGTGGATGTCATTCCATTTAATTTAGAATCAGAGAAGAACCTAGGGCAGAAACAATGGAAATCCTCCAGTTCCTCAACATTCCCAAGGAAGTTGTGACAGTGCCCAAACACAGAATCATCAGGTATGTTCAGATAAGAATGTGTGAGACCCTCCTCTCTGTACAGCCTATAAATAAGAAAGCTGACTATGTACAGAGTTCAGACGGCTCCCAGATTCCAGGAACAGCTTTCCTCACCATTCCATGGTGGTGAAATACATTCTCACAACGGCCAAAAACCCCAAGTCGCACTCTTTGCTGGTGCTCCCAGGCTTGGACAATGGAGTCTTCTGGGAGAAAATTCTTTCAGATCATTATGCTTACTTCCCACTTAACTCCTTACCAGCTCTTCATGAGCATGTATATGCCAAACATTGTGCGCAAGATGGAGGTGTTTGATGACATTCCCTCTAAGGAGGCCAAGCAACTGTGTCAACTATTGGGCAAAGGGAAGGAGTGATCTATGATGTTTTCAAGATAGCATCAAAAGCTTCTGCAATAGGTACCATCGCTCAGAGACTCTTGGCTTTAGGCCCCAGATCTCAGATATGACATAAAGCTCACAGATGTGCCATGCCAGAAAGAGAATCTCTTCTGAGATCAGGTTAAGGAGGCTACATCTCTAATAGGAGAGCACAACGATATCCCCAAGTCCCTCTCCAGGCCCACTTCTGACCCAGCTTCCTCTTCCTCTGGAGGTTCCAGAACAAAGGGCAAAGGAGATCCTGGTCTCCTTTGTGTTTCCTTACCATTCCACCTAGATGTATCCTTCTCTACACCTACTGTGTTGTCTGTCTTGACTAGATTGTAAACTCTGGTGAGCAGGGACAGTCTTTTACATGTGGCAGTGCAGCGCTGTGTACGTCTAGTAGTAGTAGTAGATCCTATTACTCTCATGGATTTATGCATCCTCCTCTTTCTTGCTCTATTTAAGATTAATCAGAAATCTTGCTCTTATCCAAGACAGCAGAGAGCCCAAACAAGAAAAAAAACAAAAAACCAACCAGCTCTACAGTAAAAAAAAAAAAAAAAAAAGGGGAGGGGGGTGGGAATGGGGTTTAGACTGCCTCTACAAGAAAACAGTCAATGCTCCAGCATTCTTGCTTGGCATGTCTCAAAATGTGACAAGCTCAAGGAACCCGGAGCACACACTGTGGACTCAGGCCACTCAAATGCTCCAAGATTTCATCTGTGTTACCAGTTCACTATGGGACTCGGTCTTGGTAGATGAATCAACCCAATCTGGCAAAAGGAATTCCCTTTCAAATTTCACCAATACAAATTATTTTCACAATGGATGCATCCAAATTGGACTGGGGAGCCAATTTAGATGGCTTTTACATCCAGAGCCTATGGTATTTCCAGGAGAAGCTTTATTACATAAATTTGCTGGAAGTGAGGGCAGTTTGGAATGCTCTAAAGGCTTTCAAAGATCAGTCATCCAACAAAATAATCTTAGCCTAACCGACAATTAGGTTGTGATGCATTATATCAACAAGCAGGGAGGAACATATTTATAAATGACCTGCAAATGACACAAAATTATTAAAAGTTGTTAAAACACAAGAAGATTGTGAAAAATTGCAAGATGACCTTAATAGATTGGAAGACTGGATATTCAAATGGCAGATGAAATTTAAAGTGGACAAGTGCAAAGTTATGAATCTAGGAAAGAGCAACCCAAACTATGGTTATATGATGCAAGGTTCCACATTAGAAACCAACATCCAGGAAAAAGATTTAGGCGTCATCGTGGATAACACGTTGAAACACTCCGCCCAGTCTGCAGTGGTGGCCAAAAAAGCAAATAGAATGCTAGGAATCATAAGGTAAGGATAATCTAATCCCTCTGTATTGTTCCATGGTGCTGCACCTTGAATATTGTGTGCAATTCTGGTCACCGCATCTTAAAAAAGGATATAGCAGAATTTAAAAAAAGTATGGAGAAGAGCTACCAAAATGGCTTAGCCTGTCTGCTAGGACATTGAGTTTTCCCAGGAGGTGGATGTGGTGAAAAATGGCAAAGGACCATAGACAAATTGCTTCTTCGCAGAGGGGCAGGATCCCGTTCCACCTTGTTTGTTTATGCAGAACATGGCTACTTGGTTGTCCGTTCTGACTAGAACAGGTTGCCCCGATAGCTGGAGTTGAAATACCCGAAGAACATTTGTCAGTTCCTGTAGTCTAAGCAGGTTGATCTGCAGGGCAGATTCCTGTTGTGTCCACAGTCCCTTTGTGGTCAGGTCATTCAGATGCACCCCCGACCCAGCTTGGAAACATCCGTCATCAGGGTGCATTGAGATGGAGGCAATCGAAAACGTGATCCGATGAGTAGGTTTTGTGGGAGCACCACCGTTGAAGGGACTTAATTAGTTGAGGGGTGATGTGGATCTCATCTCCGAGTTGACCTTTCGCTTGTGTCCACTGAGAAGACAGAGTGCACTGTGCTTGTTGCATGTGTAATCAAGCGTAGGGGATGACATGGACCATGGAGGCCATGTGTCCTAATAGTCGCAGCATCTCTCGAGCTGTTACCTGGCTTTGCTGTTGTACTCCTTTTGCCATTTCGATGAGGTGGGCATAGAAATCCTATGGGAAGAAAGCTTGGGCCAGTCGAGTGTCTAAGAGCACTCCATTGGTTTGGAGTGAGATGGGACTTTGGGAAGTTTATGACAAACTCCAGGCATTCAAGCATTGTGATGGTGAGATGAAGGTGAGAGTTTTCCTCTTGGGGGGAGTCATGTTGTGAAGACCCTTGGGACAGAGGCTAGACTAAAGGGGAGAACCCAGTATTGATAATGGTTTCCTTGAAACATGAAGCACAGATACTATCTGTACAAGGAATGGATCAGTAAATGCATGTACACCTCTTTTAGGTCTAGAGAACATAGCCAATCGTGTCTCTGGAAGTATCACAGAAGAATTCCTAAAGAAATCATTTTGGATTTTTCTGGGACCATGAATCTGTTAAGGTCTCCAAGATGGGCCTGAAACCCCATGTTTTCTTTGGAATACGAAAGTATGGAGAGTAGAAGCCCAACTTTTCTTGAGGAGGAGGAACTCTTTCTATGGTACCCTTGGACAACAGGATGGTCACCTCTTCTTTTAAGAGAGTGCTTTAAAGGGGTTGTATGCGATAATACCCTGTGAAGCAGGAGGGGGGGGGGGGGTAAGGTTTTGAAGTGAAGCTAATAACCTCTTTGGACAATATGGAGTGTCCACTGCTCTGAAGTTATGAGGTGCCACCTATTGCACAGTGACAAAGTCTGCCTGCTATGTGGAAGGGCTAGGGGCCCTCCAGGGGCAGTTTGACAATGTTCTCTAGGAAGGAGTCAAAAGCCAGGTGCAGGCTGTGCCTGTGCAGTTGGTTGAGGCTTAGGTGCCTTGGGTTTCTTAGGTTGGCAAGGATCCTGCTGCCTCTGCTGAGAATGCAGAGGTTGATAGGCAGCAAAAGACAGGTTAGAATGATAGTATCTCCTTTTCAGAATACAAAGATTTCTTGGGAAGAGCCTTCCTTTTGGATGGGTCAGCTGTTTTCCTGGAAAGGCGTTTCAGGGTGAGATCATCTGTTTCAATTGCCCCTGATTTTCCCCTCCAATCTTTGCCAAAAAGGTTTTCCCCAGTACATGGGATACTGGCCAGTTTATCCTGGACCCATTGCTTGAGGTCTGATGCCTGTAACCAGGCCATTCTTTGAGTCCCAATGCAGACTGCCTAAAATTTGCTTGTGGATTCAAAAGCATCAAAAGAGGCCCTGGTAAGAAACTCAGAAGTGTTCTGGCCTTGCTTGATGAGTGTCTGGAACGTGCTCCTCTTATCCTCAGGAAGCAGGAGTGCAAAAGTCGCCAGATCCCTGGTGACATCCTTCAGAAACATGCCCATGTACATCATGTAAAAGCTGATTCTGGAGGCCAACATGCATGCCTGGAAACATTGACGCCCGAAGGCATCGAGTGTCCTCGAGTCTCTGCTGGGAGGCATGAATGAATGGTTCTTTGAGCTCTTGAGTAATGGGGGAGCTGAGGTTTTTGGAAGCCTGAGCACTCTGGTACTTGGTACATAGTATCAAGTCTCTTGCTGACAGGTAGAACAGTGAGCAGGGACTCCCACAAGTGGAGCATAAGATCCTACAGAATATGATGCACCGGTAAAGTAGCTGTCTCCTTGGTCATGGCAGGGTATTGGTGTATCTCCAATTCCTCTGCTCTCTGTTCCTTTTCCAAGGCTACTGTAATGGAGAGTCTTGCTGCCGTGTCACATATTAAGTCCTGAAAGGACACATCTTCTAATGGGGACTAATGCCGTTCCTGTGGCAGCAAAGGGTCCGAAGGGATGTTGGGTAGTTCTCGGGAATCGAGTGACCCCCGTCAGATTCTGAAGAACTTGAATCAGAATCTGGCAAGAAATCAAAGTATCAGCAGTCTTGGGTTTGACCTCGATGCTTCAAGGAAGTCGACGGTTGATGCAGACACCAATACGCAGAGGTATTGGAACAGAGAGGCATGGGAGCCTGAATCTGTTGGGTACTGGGGGCACTGACCGGTTAAAATGGACAAATCGGCCTCGGGTGCTCAGATGATGCTGGTTCGAGGGCTGGCATCTGGCCCAATACGCCTGGCTATAGGCTTGGGACAGAGGCTAGACTGAAGGGGAGAACCCAGTACTGATAAATGGTTTCCTGGAAACATGAAGCACAGATACTATCTGTACAAGGGATGGATCAGTAAATGCATGTATGCCTCTTTTAGGTCTAGAGAACATAGCCAGTCGTATCTCTGGAGGTATCGTAGAAGATTTCACCATACCTCCAGAGACTCTTGATGTTAATCAGTACAGAGACTGCTAGGATTGCTGCCAAACTCCTTTCGAGAGCCATCATGTGCTATCTAGGTAGATGGCCGATGTCTGGGTGGAATCACATATGGGGCTCTGAGCTACCGTCCCATAACATGGAACCGGTAGCTCTGGAGATCAATGCCTCGGGAGCATCTCAGAGGCACACTTGTGCTTTGGAGGCAAGATCCCCCCACCGGGGCTGTTTGGCTGGCGGTCTGCATCGGAAGCACCTCTAGGGAAGTCACGATGCTTATGCTGGGACTTCTCCCTGACATCAGAATCAGTTCTCGATGCCAAAGAGTTGGAAATGGCTACAGACTGACTTACTTCTGTGTTTGGATTTTGAATTAGCCTGAGAAGAAGTCGATGCCTTTGATGAAGTGGAAGAAAAAAAAACTTAGCTGAGAAAAGATAAACAAATCCATATGTATCAAATCCAACCCCAGGCTATCTAATGTCTGCCAAGTTAATGTAGATAATCAAGCATCTCTCAGGGGTAAG
This sequence comes from Ichthyophis bannanicus, assembly GCA_033557465.1. Lineage (NCBI taxonomy): Eukaryota > Metazoa > Chordata > Amphibia > Gymnophiona > Ichthyophiidae > Ichthyophis > Ichthyophis bannanicus. The sequence goes on along the minus strand of CM066047.1, from coordinate 56,386,086 downwards.
ATAAACATTCCATTAATAGCTAACCATGCATTTGTAGAGGCAAATTTTAGGAAAGAAAATAGCCCTCAAAGCAAGCACCAGTGTTCTCTGCAGGAAATAATCCTTACAAAAGTAGAGTTGACCAAAGTGCTAGCTATATTGAAATTATCTACAATTTTGCCAACTGGCTATTCAGGCAAGTCTATTCAAAAGTTAGTTCTCTGGAGAGTGTGTTATGATTTGAACGAGTCTGTATTATCTAGTTTGCAAAATTACCATTACGGATTGGTGGGGATTGCCTATGCTTTCCTTTTTTCATGTTGTGAATTGCTTAAGGTTCCTTGAAAAGAGGCAATGTGTGAGAATAAAATGATCAACACTGGTTTGTCCTGATGGAATAAACAAACACTTCTTGAAAGTACAGCGTAGTTACTCACCTGTAACAGGTGTTCTCCAGGAGCAGCAGGAATCAGTCCTCACTTATGGGTGACGTCGGCGCCGACGGAGCCCTCGCGGAGCAATTTTCCCCAGCTTTCAAAGAAAGCCTTTGGGAATTGCAGCGCGCATGCGCGGTAGTCTTCCCGCCCGAAGGTGCCATCTTAGCCAGTCAGATGACATAGCTAAAAAAGATAGCATAAAAATTTGCAAAAAGAACATAAGCAGACGATTGCAACTCCAAGGGGAGGAGGGAGGGTAGTGAGGACTGATTCCTGCTGCTCCTGGAGAACACCTGTTACAGGTGAGTAACTACGCTTTCTCCAGGACCAAGCAGGAAGTCAGTCCTCACTTATGGGACTCCCAAGCTCAAGGCTACCGGAGACCCTAAGCACAAAAATGAGCCCCCTCTAGCTCAGCAGCACAGAAGGAAAGAATCTTCGCTGAATTATCACCCACCGGTAGCCCACATCCGGGATGGAGGGTAGGAGTTGCTCAGACCTCAAAGAGATTACGGAGGACTGCCTGTCCGAAAGCACTGTCCCTACGGGACTCCCTCTCGAGACAGTAATGGACCGCAAAAGTCTGGCTCGAAGACCAAGTAGCGGCCCGGCAGATGTCTGCCAGCGGAACAGAGCGGAGGTAAGCCACTGACGTGGCCTTTGCCCGAACGCAATGAGCCGTGACTCGACTTTCTAAGGCGAGTCCGGCTGCCCCATAAGCCCAAGAGATACAGTCCGCAACCCAGATGGACAGAGTACGCTTGGAGACCGGGAGCCCCAATTTATTGGGGTCAAAGGACACAAAAAGCTGCGCAGCTTTACGGTGCTCCCGCGTACGGTCAAGGTAGAAGTTCAACGCCCTTCTACAGTCCAGGGTATGGAGGGCCGTCTCAGCTCGGCTGGAGTGTGGTCTGGGAAAGAAGGTTGGAAGTACCACCTCCTGATTCAAGTGAAAAGGGGAGACCACTTTAGGCAGAAACTTTGGGTGAGTCCGCAGGACTACCCTATTCTTGTAGAACCGAGTGTAGGGGGGATCAGACACGAGGGCCTGTAATTCACTTACGCGCCTAGCGGAAGTGAGGGCTATCAAGAACAGCGTTTTCCAAGACAGAAAACGGAGAGAGCAGGTAGCCATAGGTTCAAAAGGCGGACAGGTGATCCGCTGTAAAACCACATTCAGGTCCCAGTCAGGCGCTGGTGGGCGCAGAGGTGGTTTAAGTAGTAGGAGACCTCGGAGAAACCTCGCTACGAGAGGGTCGTTGGAGAGAGGTCTGCCGTCCACCGGCACATGATGTGCGGAAAGAGCACTGAGGTGAACTTTGACGGAGTTGGACTTAAGTCCCAGATTAGAGAGGTGTAGCAAGTACTGTAAGATCACCGACACCGGGCAGGAGAAGGGATCCTGAGACTGTTGGGTACACCAGACTGCAAAGCGACGCCATTTAAGGGCGTAGCATTTGCGGGTAGAAGGCCGTCGCGAAGCCAAGACGACCTCCTCCACCTCTGCCGGCAAGAGGAGAGGAGCAAGGACTACCCTCTCAGCAGCCAGGCCATGAGGTTGAGAGACCTGAGGTTGGGGTGCAGTAGGGACCCCTGATCCTGGGTGAGGAGATCCGGTTGCACCCCCAGAGGGATTGGATCCTCCACCGCCAGTTGCAGCAAGAGCGGAAACCACGGCTGCCTGGGCCAGCGAGGGGCCACCAGGATCATGAAAGCTTTGTCTCGGAGAACCTTGAAAAGGGTCCGAGAGACTAACGGGATGGGAGGGAAAGCGTACAGAAGGCTCCCCGACCATGAGATCAGAAAGGCGTCCGCCGCCACCCGAAGGGGGTGAGGCTGACGAGAGCAGAAGCGAGGAAGCTGCCGGTTGTGAGGACTGGCAAAGAGATCCACTGTGGGGAGGCCCCACCTGAGGAAGAGCTTCTGAACGATCAAGGGGTCCAGACGCCACTCGTGCGGCTGGAGGACCCTGCTGAGTTTGTCCGCCAGGCAATTTTCTTGGCCCGGGAGATAAACTGCCTTGAGGAGAATGCCGTGACTGACGGCCCAAGAGCAGAGCTTCTGTGCCTCCCGGCAGAGGAGGAAGGAGCCCGTGCCCCCCTGCTTGTTCACGTAGAACATGGCAACTTGATTGTCCGTCTGGACAAGGACGGACTGTTGGGAGGTCAGGTGGGAGAAGGCCTTGAGAGCTAGGCGGATCGCCCTGAGCTCCAGGAAGTTGATCTGCTGAGCAGACTCCCACTTGGTCCAGAGGCCCTGAGTACGTGCCTCTTGGCAATGGGCTCCCCAGCCCAGGAGGGATGCATCGGTGGTCAGCACCCGGGTCGGCTGAGGCGACTGGAAAGGCATTCCCAATACCAGGTGCGGCTGCCGGAGCCACCACCGGATAGACGAGACCAGCGGCTCGGAGACGCGCACCAGGTCTGCTAGGCCGCCCGTGGCCTGTCGCCACTGCTGGCGGAGACACCACTGAGCAGGCCGCATATTCAGGCGGGCATTGGGGGTCACATGGACGGTGGAAGCCATATGGCCGAGCAGTCTCAGGAAGCGCCTGGCGGAGACCAGGGGCTGGCTGCGAAAGCGGTCGGCTAGGTCCATGAGCCGCTGAGCCCTGTCGAGCGGTAGGTACGCTCGCGCCTGAGGGGTGTGCAGCCTTGCGCCGATGAACTCGAGATCCTGTGAGGGGAGCAAAGTGGACTTTGCGAAGTTGATGACAAAGCCCAAGTGCTGCAGCAGAGTCACCGTGCGGCACGTGGCGGTGGTGACCTCCTGAGCGGACGCTGCTCTGATGAGCCAGTCGTCGAGGTACGGAAAAACATAGAGGCCGTGAAGCCGGAGATGGGCCGCCACGACCGCGAGACATTTTGTGAAGACTCGCGGTGCGGAGGACAGGCCGAAGGGCAGTACTCTGTACTGGTAATGATTTCCCGCCACCACAAACCTTAGGTATTGGCGGTGGCTTGGGTGGATGAGGATGTGCGTGTAAGCATCCTTTAGATCCAAGGAGCATAGCCAATCTCCCTGCTGGAGGTAGGGCAGAAGGATTCCAAGGGTAAGCATTTTGAACTTCTCCCGCACAAGGAACTTGTTGAGGTTGCGCAAGTCCAGGATGGGTCGGAGGCCTCCTGTTCTCTTTGGTATCAGAAAATACCTTGAATAGAAGCCCTGACCTCTCAGGTGGTGTGGCACCGGTTCCACCGCCTGATCCTGCAGAAGACCTGCTAACTCCTGAAGGAGCAACTCCCTGTGCAGAGGGGGGCGCGGAGGCTCTCCCGGAAAATAGGAGGGAGGGACCTGATGGAAGTGGAGAAGGTAGCCCTCTCGCACGACCTGAAGCACCCAGGCATCTGCGGTGATGCTGGACCACCTGTCGGCGAAGTGAACCAGCCGGCCTCCGGTGCTGGGGGGAACCAGCGGGGGGGGAGAGGCTATGCTGAGCGAGTCAAAAACCCCCACCCTGCTGAGCAGGGGCTGGTGGCGCAGGCTTGGGGGCTTGCTGCTTACGGGACCCGTTACCCCGTCCCTTGGCCCGCTGGCCCTGTTGGGGAGCTGCAGGGGCCTGATAATGGGGGTATTGTTTGTAGGCAGCCGCCTTCCTCGGGTAAAAGGTCTTTTTTCCCGAGCCCTTCTTTTTCTGGGAAGGGGCGGAGGTCTTCCTAGAAAGCCTGGTCCTGGTGAGAGTCTCAGTCTCAATTTGTGCAGCCTTTTCCGCCATGGGCTTGCCAAAGAGGTTTTCGCCTCGGCAGGGGACATCGACCAACTTGTCCTGTACCCAGGGCTCAAGGTCGGACGACTGAAGCCAAGCCTGTCGGCGGGCACCGATGCCGGCTGCGGCTACTCGAGCCGAGGCTTCAAAGCCATCATAGGCTGCTCGGGACATGAACTTTGAGCATTCCCGAATACCTGTGGACAAGGCTAGGAACCTCCGCAAGGGTTCCTCGGACAAACCAGCGGAGAAGCCGGCTAGCTCTTTAGCCAGATCCCTGAGATACATGCCCATGTAGAGCTGGTAAGTCTGGACACGACAGGCGAGCATAGAGCCCTGGAAGCACTTTTTGCCAAGGCCATCCAGGTTACGGGCCTCCCTTCCAGGAGGCACCGAGGAGTGCATCTTCTGGCTCTTAAGACGATGCATGGCCAATTCCACTACCATGGAATGGTGTGGCAACTGCGCCTTTTGAAAGCCAGGGCTCTTGCGGACTCGATAGATAGAATCGACCCGCTTGCTCAGGACCGGCGAGGAGGCCGGACTCTCCCACATGCGGAAGAGTAGTCGTTCCAGCATAGGAGGAACCGGCACAGTAAAGTGCTCCCTCGCGGGAGAGTCATACTGGAGGGCGTCGAGCTCTTCGGCTCGAGGCTCCTCCTCGGGGTCCGCAGGGAAGGCCAAAGCCTTGGCCATATCCCTAACGAAATCCGAGAACCGGGCATCCTCCGGGGGGGGACTGCTTCCGAGGCTCGGACTCCGGAGAGTCCGATGGGACACACCGAGTCCGGAAAGAATCAGGTGACTCTTCCTCCTCCGACTCCCAGACCGACTCCGACGAGGACTCGGTGGGGTCGGCTCGGGCAGGGTGCGGCGCCAGCCGCCCCGACGCCGAGGGAGTCGGCGTCGGCGACCTCGGTCCCGAACGGGAGGCCGAGGGCGACCTCGACCGAGGATCGACTCGAGTTCTCATCGACTCGAGGATCGGCTCGGTCTCCGGGGTCGACTTGGACGTCGACGTCCCGGCGGTCGGGGCAGCGACGCCAGCGAAGCCAGCGAGCAGTGCCCGCTGCTGGTCCATGAAGGCAGACAATCTGCTCTCCAAGGCCGTCAACCTGAGTCCGAGCTCAGGCGACCCAGCAGCCCCCGACTCGGGCCCCGACGGCGTCGGGCCCGACGTCGGCTGACGCGGAGGCGAGTCCAGAAGGACAACAGGACTTACCCGGGCAGGCATCTCCGACTCCAGGCGAGGTCGCTTCGGGAGGTGTTCCTTCTCCAAGGACCCGGGGCGGCTGTCGGGGCTATGCGACCTGGCCCTCGCGGAGCCAGGAGCGTCCACCGACGCCGCCCTCGCGGGTTTTTCCTTCCGTCGATGGTCCCCGGAGGGAGAACCCCGGTCGGAGGAGCTCCGTCGACGGTCCGAACTGGAGCCTTTCGACAGTGAGGCCTCCGACGAGGTCCGGGTACGGCTGGGGTCAGCGAAGATTCTTTCGCGCTGATGCCGCCGACTCCTCAACGCCTTCGAGGACAGTTTGCTGCAGGGCCCACAGATCAGTTCCTCGTGATCTGGGCCCAGGCAGCGGAGGCAAAGGTCGTGTGAGTCGGTGAGTGACATATTTCGGTCACACCGACCACACCGCTTAAAGCCACTGGCAGCCATCGGGGGAAAAAGGGCCCCTGCGAGGTCAAAGGACCGGGCTGCCAGGGAAAAAAACGAAAACGAAAACTGACTAAGTCAGAAAAACCGAAAAACCGTTAGAGGACTCGAGACCGGCGTCGCGAGTCCGGGCGGGAAAACGACCGGCGTCGAACCGAAAGAAAAAAGGATAAATACAGAGGAAAATCAACTTTTTCGCGGGGACACGACGGGGACGTCTGTAGGGCTCCGCGGAAAAAAGAAGACTGGCTAAGATGGCACCTTCGGGCGGGAAGACTACCGCGCATGCGCGCTGCAATTCCCAAAGGCTTTCTTTGAAAGCTGGGGAAAATTGCTCCGCGAGGGCTCCGTCGGCGCCGACGTCACCCATAAGTGAGGACTGACTTCCTGCTTGGTCCTGGAGAAGTGGTAATTCCCACACAGCCCTAGAATCTATCCATCAGTACCGTACAGCAATGACATCACCCTTCTACATGAATGATAATCACCTTGTCTTCAGAGAATACAGGTTATCTTAAAAAAGTGTTTTTTACATTTGAGACTGAAATCAATATAGTGTTTCATAGTACAAATGTTAGTTTCTAAGTCTTGCAATTAAAACAAAATTTTAAAAATGCACTAAAAAGGCAACAAAAAGCTTTTGTCCAACCAGCTTCTTCCAGATCTTAAAATTCCCCATCCTCTCTTGGAAAGGTGGTAGTTGGTGCAGCTCTCAAATACAAATACAACAGTCCTAAACTAGAAATATTTATTGATGAAACAAAGAATGCTTGTGATTTGTCACTACCCTTATCAACTAAAAAAATTAAATCCAGAAGTACATCTTCACTTTTTGTTTACATTTATTTTATGTTTTTACTGGCATGCTTATTTATAATTTTCTACTACTTAATAAGCATTAATAACCAACAAAAGGCATCCTCTCTTTCTCAACTGTAACTTTCTTTGGATCCTGAAACATAACAGCACAGCTAAAAATAAATATGATTAAAAAGAGGTTCTTCCGATTAATCATACTAATATGCAATAAGCAATAGCTAAAATGCACTATATTTGCCTATTTGATGGTGGTACTACAATACAGTTAGATTTTACCTCTCTTTGATCATTGTCAAGACGCAAGTGTTCAGTATGCTGCTTCTGTCTGTCCTTACGCCTCCACTGTGCAGGTGCATTCCTTTTTGTCCATCTATAAACAAGAGATAATTATGTTCTGCAAGACAGTATTGTCTCTCACCTGTAATAGGTGTTTTCCTTAGTCAACAGAAATGAGATCAGGCACACAAGTGGATAATGTCATCCAATAGCACCAGATAGTTGTCCCAGAGTTCATAACTAAATGCAAAGTTCTGAGCATGTGTGGCCCTTCCCATAAGCAGTGGTCTCCTTAGTCCTTCAATTGGTTCCATAGCTGAAGAAGGAATGCAACTCTTGGGAGGGACCATGTGTCTGATCAATCCTGCTAGCTATGGAAAAATGAGGAACAATGCTTTTTCTGTCCATAAGCAAAAATGAGTCAGGCACACAAATGAGCCACTCCCAAGATCAGGGGCACTCATTTTATCTACAGTTCATCCAGGAGTGGCCCAGACAGAGAGAAAGATGCAAGATTTGTTTATAATACAAAGATGCGCTGGCCAGCACAGCTCAACAAAATGCACTGCTTCCAGCTGTGAAGTGAAGACCAAGTAGCTGCTTTGTATATGCTGTCCAGCAAAGGAGATTTCATGGAAGCTATAGTAGTTGTGGTGATTCCAATTTGAAAAGGTCTGACTATATTGGCTAAAGAAGTACCAGTTTGTAAAAGAAATAGATACAGAATGCTAACCAATTTGCTAAGATTAATTTGGTTACTGGGGTTGATGGAGACAAACGACTATGAAAACTTTCTGATCAATTCATTCCTTTTAAGATAATAAGGAAGGGCGTTCTCACAGTCCAGAATGGTCAAGTATTTGCATTGACAGGGCTAGAGTTAGGGGGTGGCAAACAGGGCAACTGCCCTGGGCCCCCATGTCACAAGGGTCCCCAAACCTGCTTCAATTTGAAGGAAGAATAGCTTGAAGGTGGGCTTTGGGGTCCCATTCACATTTTTAACCTGGGCCCCTGACACCTGTATGTCTAACACCTACCCTGTGCTTAGATTCTCACTTAGGAAGCACTAGTCATTGACATGGAAAGGTATGATGACCTTTGGTACGAACAGGACGAGTACGCAGAACTACTTTGTTATGATAAACTTGCAGATAAACAATCAGGGCTTGAAATTAATTTATCTTTCTTGTCGAAGTAACTGCTACTAGAAAAAGAACTTTACAGGAGAGATGCTTCAGTGAAGTGGATTTCATTGGCTTAAAAAAGTGGCTTAAAAAGAGAGATTAAGGATGATTTAAGATGCCATGGCACAGCAGGCTTCTGAACTGGTGGCTTGACATTTTATTTTTTTTGTTACATTTTTCTATACCGCTCCTTCCAGAGATCAGGGGTAGTTTACAGGGAACCAAACATGTTACATAAAACAGGAGCTAACGTTTTACATGATAACTTTGACATGAAACAAATGGGCATTGTGAAGCTGGAAAGTCTGTCAGTTTGGATATGTTTATTTATGAGATTTATTTTATTTCATCTTATTTTATCTATTTAACATTTTTTATATACAGCATTTCTGAAGGTCAACGTGATTCACATGGAACAATTAATTTAAAGTTAGAGTTACGCTGAACAGGGAGCATTAACTTGGAAAGGTACATTTAACAATGGAAGTGGAACAGGTTTGATTGAGATAGGTGTGGAGTCTTATTGTCGATTCTGCATATAGGTGAAGCAAATTGTGCGAGGGTCAGACGTAGGGTGGTCGTGGGAGACATCAATTTATGTTTTGTCCTCAAAATGTTCTCTGAAGAGTAATTTTTTTAAACTCTTTTCTGAAGTGGGATATTGTCCTCTATGATTCTTAGTTTTGTAGTGAGATTGTTCCATAGTCCAGGTGCATATAATGAAAAGACCCATGCCCAAATAGTTTGGCTATATTTTAGTTTGTTTGTAGGTATGCTTAAAGTGTTCTGGGTGCATAATCTTCTGATTCTTTTTTCTGGAGGCTTCTTGAGCATGTTTTGTAATAAAACACCAGACATGTTGTGTAGGATTTTGAAGATAGTCATGAGCACCTTGTATCTGATGCGTCAGGGAATGGGGAGCCAGTGAAGCTGTTTTAGGATAGGGGTTATGTGCTCCCTTCGGGATGCTCCCTCAAGGATTCTGGTTACAGTGTGGCTGGGCCATTTGTAGTGGTAATAGGATGTATTTAGGGGGTCCTGGAAGATGATGTTGCAGAAGTCTAATTGAGGGGTGATTATCGCTTGAAATACTTACGGAAATCGTGGGCTTCGAGTAGGGGTCGTAAGTGTTGGAAGGTTTTTATCTTCTGATAAATTGTTTTGGTGGTAGTTGTAACGTAAGTTGTTGGTCGATCATTATTCTGAGGTATTTAAGTTCAGCTCTCGCTTCCAGTTCTGCTTTGTTGACTCTTAGATGCATGGATGGGGAGACATTTTCATCCCTAGTGATGAAAAGAAATTCTGTTTTCTTGAGATTTATTTTGTATCTTGCTTAGACTGTAAGCTCTGATGAGCAGGGACTGTGTCTTACATCTATATGTAGAGTGCTATGTACTCTTTGTAGCAGTATAATAATGATTCATAGTAGCAGTAGTAAGCTAAAAGTGCACTTTGATGGAGTATGTTTGTAACCTTAGACTATAGGGGTGATATAGGCACTTAAGTATTGTACTTAAGGACACTGAGTGGGGCTGTGACAATTTGTATGCCACCAGGTAGAAAATCTCTTCTATTTTAAAAAAAAATGTGTAGGTAAGCCTAGTGAAAGATTTTCTTGTTGCATATAAGATATTTTGAATGGATGGGAATTGTGAACAGAGAGCTCCAGAAGCAGAGGAAACCATGGTTGAAGGGGCCAATCTAGAGAGATTGGCATCAATGGAACCCTCATCTGAACTTCAGGAGGGTCTTGGCAATAAGATGTGTTGGAGGATAAAAGTACAGAAGACGCCCCCCCCCCCCCCAGTCGAGAAGGAAAGCATTTGAGGCTAGTTTGTTGTATGACCTCACCCTAGAGCAGAACTGATCCACCTGGGCATTTTGAGGAGTGCTGAAGAGATCAAGGGGGTGCCTCACTCTCAAAAGATGTGAAGCGCCACCTTCCTGCCCATGGTCCACTCAGGAGGCTGGAGGCAGAGCTGGCCCACCCACTATGCACAATAGCGACCGCCTAGGGCGGCAAGTTCCAGCAGCCAGCATAACGGCCCCCACCCACTCCCAATTTTTAAAACTGTAGTCGCTTCAGCAACACGGCAGGCTTTAAAGTGTTGCAGGCGCATGCCCTCACAGCCTGCCGCTCCTGGAGGGGGCAGGAAGCTGCGTCAGAAAGGCAGGGGTCAGGAGCAGCAGGCTGTGAGGGCAGGGGCACATTTTTTTTTTAAATTTATTAATTAGTATTTAGCTCATGTCTTTCCAGTGGTAGTTCAAGGCGAGTTACAGTCAGATACCATTCCCTGTCCCCAGAGGGCTTACAATCTAAATTTGTACCTGAGGAAATGGAGGACTAAGTGACATGCCCAAAACCACAAGAAGTACCAATGGGATTCTAACAATAGTCTTTCTGGTCCCAGGCTGCTGCCCTAGCCACTAGGCTACTCCTCCACTCACACTGGCACTTTTAAAGCCTGCTGTGCCACTTCTGCTGCACTGAGGAATTGCCGTGCTGACTCCTCTCCCAGGTGAGATGATTGTGGGGGGGGGGGGAAAAGAGAGGCAGCAGCACCGGATGACACAGTAGGCCTGCCTAGGGCGGCAAAAGCCCTTGGGCCATCCCTGGTTGGGATGACTATATTCAGTCTGTCCACCAGTGTGTTCTATTTGCCAGGCAGGTAAGTGGCTCTCAACTCCATCCAATGAAAGTTGGCAAAGTTCCATAACCCATTTCCCAACACAGGAGGTGCAATATGGGAAAAAGAGACTCGTCTCATAGCTGGCTGTGAAGTTCTGATGGCAGAAAATTTCTATACAGAAAGGCAGAACAAAGTAGCACGTCTCGTCCATTGGAAACTCTGTAAATACTACATCACTGTCCCTGAAAAACACTGGGATCATGACCCTGAGAAAAGAATGAAGAGGTTATGATCATCTGGGACATTCCCATTCCGACGGATAAGAAATTGGATGCGAGGAAACCCAACATAGTGGTAAAAAAGAAAAACACCAGAATGGCATTGATAATAGAGGTGTCGGTTCCAAGTGATTATTCTGTGAATCGCGTGAAGAGGCAGAAGATCCTGAAACACCAGGAAATGCAGTCAGAGACCAAGAAAATGTGGCAGAAAGATACAGAAATATTTCCCATTGTATTGGGAGCCACAGGCTTGATAAAAAACAACTTCCAGGCACATCTTCATAAACTACCCATACCTATTACATCTTACAAACTCCAGAAGAAACTTCTTTGGCAGAATGCAAATACTAGACCGAGCATTAGCGGTAAATTTGAGAGACTGAGATCATACTCCACACACCCTGGGGCTTAGAAGTGAGGTTCATGACTGTCAAGGTCTGCGCAAAACTAAACCATTTGGAGAAACTGTAAATGCTTGTTGATGTAGAATATAGTGACCTGACTGCTGATTTGAATGAGAACAATTTGGTTGGATAAGTGATCTTTGAAAGCTCTTAGAATACTGGCTATCGCTCACAGTTCCAAGAAGTTTATCTGGTGGAGACGGTCTTGGAGGGGCTAAAGGCCCTTAATGTAAAGCTCAACAAGATGAGCTCCCCATCCAAGTTTGGGCGTATCCATTGCCAGTGATTTTTGATGAGTAGAAATTTGAAAAGGTAAACCTTTCAAAGTTTTCTTGAATAGTCCACCAAGACAGAGATTGAAACAGTGGGGTAGTGACTTATGGAATGTCTTTGAGAATTCCTGTGGTCTGAGACCACTGAGAACTCTAGGTCATTTGAGATTGTCTCATATGGAGACATGCTAAGGGTGTTACATGAAGTGTTGAGGCCATGTGGTCCAAAAGCCTCAACATGGCATGAGCTGATGTCTGCTGACTCAGTTGAGTCTCCCACACAACCACTGTCAATCTGTTGTGTGGGGGGGAAAAAAAGCCCCTCACTTGAGTCATGTCAAGCAGAGCTCCGAGGAATTTCAATTGCTGGGAAAGGCAAAGATGGGACTTGGGATAATTATTACAAACCAAAGTAGTTCCAACACCTGAATGGTGACCCATGTGGATTCCAGAGCTCCTTCTGGAGCAATGCTCTTGAGCAGCCAATTGTCCAAGTATGGAAAAGCATGCACTCCCAATCTGCCTAGACATGCTGCTGCGACAGCAAGGATTTTGTGAATATGCGAAGTGCTGACATGAGGCCAAAGGACAGTACGTGATACTGAAAGTGACACTTTTCTACAATGAATCTTAGATACTTTCTGTGACTGTGATGTATCTGAATGTGAGTATACTCATCCTTTAGATCCACAGCGCATAGAGACAGTGGAGAAAGGTGCCTAAAGAAATCATCCTAAAAACTTTTCCTTGACCAAATATTTGTTCAGGTCTCTTAGGTCTAGGATGGGACGGTATCCTCCCGTCATTTAGTGATCAGGAAGTACCTCGAGTAAAATCCCCACCCTTCCTGCTCTAGTAGAACAGATGGGTGATATTTCCGCTTTTGTGGAACAGGAGCCAAGGAAAAGGTCGGTAACTCGTAACAGAGTTACTTTGACTCTGTAGTGACTAAATTAATGTAAATGCTGTTAAAAGGAAAGGATGGTGAGGTTTCTGGAATTCAAGGGATTACAGGATCTCAGACATCATGACTTTACTAGAAGTAGGTCTTGTCAGACAAATCTGATTGATTTCTTTGACTGGATGACCAGAGAATTTGATCCGAGTGAGCATTTGATGTGGTATATTTAGATTTCAGCAAGGCCTTCTGCATCAGTGACTTATAACCTGAGTGCTAAAAAATCTTCAGCAGAAGTTGTTCATTGCATTTGGCATAGAAGGCCACCTGGGATCTCCTGTAGGGTTATGTTTGCAGAAAAGTTACAAGGGGGTCAGAGTGTGCCAGATATTAAAGCTTATTACTGTGCACACTAATTCTTGCACTAGAGTAGCAGTTTCATGATTTGTGCTAAGAGGTCGATATAATGTTTGCACTAGTGGAACAAGACAAAAGGTCAGTGCTACTGTCAGGCCGGAGCCTCCTTGTTGGCACAGATAGCCCAGAAGACAACTGCACAGGTCCATGCTTAGAAGCTCCCTGAAGGACATCTGCACTGGAGATGCCTGGGCTTTGCTAGTGCTTTAGATGGAACCATTCAAATTTCCTCGAAAGCAGGCCCGTGTGAATGTGCTGAAGACAACTGCACTTTTTGCCTGGAAGCCTCCAAGGAGGTTCATACCATCTTGGAGGATACCTGGCACTGGGATTTTTTTTGTGACAAGACTCAAAATCACAGTACATGAATGAAGGGGCAACATCCACAGAGAAAGACCAACCGGAATACACTGAATAAGTCACCAATCTCTGCAAATATTTTCCACCCCTCCTCCTGGGCCAGTAGAAGGCACTTCTCTCCTTCACTGTGATTGTGGAGGCAGATAAGACTGTACTTTTGTGCTCATGGAGACATCCTGCCACAATGGTTGCAGTTAGTCTGACTATATTCCGAGTCCAGGCATCTTGAATGGGTGGCTAAGTTCTGGACTTTTTTGGCTATAACTTCATCTATGACATTTTCTATACAAACAAAACGAAAATAAATTTTAAAAAGCTATTTTTGTAGAGGTAAATCCTCTTCGAAAACAGGAGAGCTTTCCATTTGGCACAGTGGGAACAAAACAAAGTTGAAGGGTCTTAGGAGATTGTGGTGTGCAGGAAGGGACACATTTAGTTCTGAGCTCTGGGAGAGCTCTTGTCCTGGTGCCACTGGATGGCTTTACTAACTTGTGTGCCTGACTCAAATTTTCTTAATGACAGAAAAAGTTTGTTTCACTACCATGCAGATAAAATAGTTGATATTTTTATGCATACTCAATGCTAAAGTTAAAGAATACTAAGAAATTATCAAATTCTAACTTCTAGAAAAAGCAATAAATGCAAATAGATTCAAACATTATTTGGAAGAGGGGCAGAACTAAAAATGACTTGAACCATGAAGGTTATTTTAAAACAGTTGTGTGGCATCTATACATGTAAACACTGATTCTACAATGCCTCTATTTACGTTTGTAGATGCCACTTAGACAAGGATTCTAAGGTGCTGTGGTTTGGACAGTCAAAAACAAAATCAAACAAAACATATAGTCCCAATTTTGCACAGGCGTAAAAGAATATTTGAAAAATTTCCCCATCAGCTTTTCATCCCTTCTGAGAGGCACAAGTGCCAAACTGCTCGTTTCAGCCAGGGATTTGAAAAAACTATTTTATTTTTATTTTAATCATATTTCTTACTAGTATGATCTAAAAATCTAAGCGGGGTACAAAATACATACATGATACATAAAACCAACAAAACACAGAACAAAAACACCACAACAGGTTGTGCCTAACTCTCATTTAAAACACCCTTAAACATGCAAACATCTTTTTTAGGAGACTGGCTCCTTAATTAGCTGCTCTTATACGTAGAATTTTGTAGACTACAGATTTCTATGTGTAAGCAGCAATAAGCTATCACCTAGACATGCCACTTTCTGTACACCTATATTTTTCTAAAACGCTTGTTCCCAATGAATGTTTAGAAAAACAAATAGCGACAAGAGCGACTTAAACTGTTTATTTCATTTTAGGTTTGTGCATGAGGTAGGCCACTTTATTTGGCAGGTCGGATGGTGGCTTATGTCTCCAGAGTATTAGGTCGTTGCATTAGGGGTTTGCTTAGGATACACCTATGGTGAAGGAAGCGAGTGCAGGAGGTAAGGAAAAGTATCCCCTCAGTGATAAGTTCTAACCTCTGGAGTAGGCTGCCAGAATCTAGTCACAAGGAGGATTATTTGTGATTTAGGAAGCCAGTTAAGAGCTGGCTTTAGAGCCTGATCTATGAGGAGAGTGGGGATTAACATTGCAACTATGAAAATTGGAGTTTGGTGGGGTGGGCGATTTTATGGGTGAGGATTTTTTGTTGTGTTCTTATGTTTAAATTTACATTGGTATACTGAATACTGTGTGCCTGATTTTCAGTTAGGCAGGCTATGTGCCGCATCGACGGAAGTAAAAATCCCGGTTTGGCTAGATGTGCTGGCAGCCAATGAGGCTAAAGGGGTAGCAGCGATTTTCGATGCTATCCGCTTAGCCCCTGCACCTGAAAGATAGGCGAAGGAAAGCCGCATAGAATTTGGGCGCGTAAGGGACCTATCTGGGATTTTCCAAAAGCACTACCCGTGTAGATGCCTTTGGAAAATCCCGGATAAGGCATTTACTAGGGCAGTTACCTGTGTAAATGCCTTCAAAAATGCCACCCTGTGTTTTTATGCTGTACATTGCCAGGACTCTATATTACAGTGGTAATATATAAATTGAACTAAATAAAAAATGTAAATATATCTCCCTGCTGTCCTATACGTATTTTATAAAAGGCTTTGAAATCAATGGGCCTTTTGTAAAATAGATTGGAAATTGTGAAAGTCCCAACGTGGATGTTCCATTTCTAACCAGATGCCCTATACTAAAATCAGATTTCACACTATTAAAATACAGCTAAATAAATAAATTAAAACAGGAAACAATTTTAAACACAGAGAAAAATATAATTTCATAAAAAGAATAGTAAATTGTGGAATAGGGTGTTGTAGAAGCAAGAGGTATAAACATTCAGAAAAAGACGGATTAAATTCATGGAAGTTTAAAAACCTACAACTGATCTAGCAGTTAAGAATATTGGTTAAGAATATTAATCCCGCATTAATCCTACAAAGCAAGACTGCTGGAAGGTGACGAATATGCAAGCGTGGACCACTGTATAATACACCCTTAACTTAAGCACTTGATATTTGCTACTATTAAAGTCAGGATTAATGGGTCACACAGATCTCTGGTCAGATTTAAATGCGACAGTCCATATGTGTAACAGCTGTATTCTCCTATGAAATTCTACCCCTCTAGCTCCATTAGTAAGTTTTCATTGGTTGTTGCTATCTCCTCTAAGCAAGATAAGACTTATGTCTCCAAAAAGTGATCAATCCTATATGGCCCCACTGCAAATTAGACGTCAGACTCAATAGTTGAACTGATACAGGTAGAATTCAGACTTGAGAACACTGCCGCATGCATCATCACCGGGGCAGCAAGACATGATCATATTACTCCCATTCTGAACCAGTTCACTCCCGCACCAAGTTTAAGTCTGCACTTAACTTTTTCAAAATCTTACAGGACACATCGGCCAACCCCCTGAAGAACCTAATCAAAAAAGACCCGAACAACTGACCTAGAAGACAGAACAAGCCAAACCTTATTATCACACCCAGCACTTACACAAAGTCTATAGTCCACTTCCGGAAGAGTATTTTCCCTCACTGCTCCAGCCCTGTGGAATTCTCTATCAGACGATCTAAGAGCCACCATAGATGCTAAGGACTTCAGAAAAAAACCCAAACACTTACCTACATACAGAGCACGTCGCTAGCATCACCTAGCACATAGTAACCACCCTTCCAGTGGTGCCCCTGGCCCCAGGATGATCTCTACCCACACTAGCTAACCACTTCAGAGCCTTCTCCATCAAGCAATTTAGATAATGTATATAAATTATGTTGTTCTGCAAGTCCCGCATGCCAAATTACCCCTACCCTGTATCATTGTTGCTATTTTATTTATTTATTTATTTTTATTTCTTATATACCGCGCTTTTAATCAGTGCGGTTTACAAATGAACAAATTTAAACACAATGATACAATCAGCATTGGTTTTTTACAAAGAACAGGGTACAAAAACTTGGGGTAAACAGGGTTTAACTATATACAAATAAAAATGTAGCGGTAAGTATGGTTAACTATGTACATGGCATTTTGGTTAATTACATGGAGGAGGTAATTAGATAAAATTATAGTACAGTGTAATACGGTAAGAGTAGAGTGTGCAAGTATGTATATCATGATTATCCATTTCCCCCCGGTGTCAAGTGGGAAAGATCAACACACAGATTATGTTCAATCGGAGTTGCTTCAGGGTAGTACATTAGGAACAAATGATGTTTTAAGACTTTTCTGAATGTCATGAGACTAGTGATGGCTCTAATTTCGGGTGGGAGGGCATTCCAGGCTCTGGGTGCAAACAGTGAGAAGGCTCTAGCGGCTGTTGATTTAGAGCATTTCGTAAGGAGTTTCGGAAGTTCAATGGAATTCAGTGCAGCAGATCTCCTGGCTCTGTTTGTTGGAGTAACCTGTATCATATTGCAGATAGGTGATAGAGATGGGCTCTTTGCAGCTTTAAACGTCATGACCAGGGTTTTATATAGGGTTCTGGCCTGGAGTGGTAGCCAGTGTAAACTCATCAGTATTGGTGTTATATGCTCCGAGCGTGGGGCACCTACGAGAATTCTCGCGGCTGCATTCATGGCCAGACGGAGGGGATTTAGGGTAGATTGTGGGAGACCGTGAAGTATGATATTGGCAAAATCGAAGTGTGGTAGTACTAGGGCTTGGAAGATAGTGCGGAAATCTGAGTAGTCGAGAAGAGGTTGGAGGTTACAGAGGGACCGAATCTTTTGGTAAATTGAGTTTGTTGCTTTCTTGATGTGTACAGACATATCAAGCCGCTGATCTAATGTAATCCCTAAGTATCGAATTGTGGGTTGTGCCTTCAGTTCAATGTTGTTTACATGTAATGAGGCAGGGGGTATGAATGTTGGATTCCTTGTTACGAATAGGACGTCTGTTTTGTTGTGATTTATACGTAAGTTCTGTTTGTGGAGCCAATTTGATACAGCTTCGAAGCAATGAGCTATTGATGTATAATCTGGTTTTTCTACATTGAATGGAGCATACATCAGGATGTCGTCGGCATATGCTAGACATTGAATGTTGAAGGTACGTATCACATCACAGATTGGCTGCATATAGATATTGAACATTAGTGCGGATAAGGAGGATCCCTGAGGGACACCTTGTTTAAGAGGGAATGAGTCAGATGTTGCATCTCCTGTTCTGACTTGCTGCTGTCTATCAGATAAGTAAGATTTGCACCAGTTCAGGGCTAGACCTTGAATACCCTTATCTTTGAGGCGCCGTAGGAGAGTATTGTGGTTTACTGAATCAAATGCAGCCGCTATGTCGAGAAATATGAGAATGAACCCTTGATGAATATTGTCGATGCTTATGATTAGGTTATTGAATAAGGTTGTGAGGAGGGTGTCCACACCATGTTCTTCTCTAAAACCATGTTGTGAGGGGTCCAGGGTAGCTTCTGAGTCAACGTGTTGTTGTATTTGTCGCTGGACTACTTTTTCCATGATTTTTGCTAGTAACGGGATACTAGAGATAGGTCTAAAAGATTCGACTTTTGTTGGGTCTAGCTTGCTGTTCTTCAGGAGGGGGCGGATGGATGACTGCTTGAGGCTTTGGGGGAAGGATCCAGTTGAGAATGAATGGTTGACAATCTTGCTTATAGTTGGGCTAAGTTCATGTCGTAGTTCTTTAATCCACCTAGCTGGGCAGGGGTCGTTAGGTGCAGTAGTTAAGTTAATAGCTGTTATTATTTCTTCAATCTCTTTGTTGGATACTTGAGAGAAATTATCAAGCGTGGCAAGTTGGGTCACATTCTGTGGGGTAGAAGGTGCTGGTGCTGTAAGGATCGAACTAGTCTGAATCATTTTTGATTGTAAGTATTCGGCATAATCCTGAGGGTGTGGCATAGGTGGTTGGGTTATGGTTGGATCATCTGTTAAGGATTTAACGATATTGAAGAGGTCATGTGGTTTGTTCAAGGACCGCATTAATGTATCTGAGTGGAATTTCTTTCCTTTTCTCCATTGTCATTTTTCGGTGAGTTTGTAAGTATGAGTTGTATGAACAGAGTGCCTCAGGAGATCGGGAGGAACGCCAGCGTCTCTCAAGTCTGCGTAGGTGAAGGAGAGATTCTTGAAGTTCGGAGGAGAACCATGTACACTGTTTGAAATTACAATGTAAACCGCTTTGATTAAAGGATAAGGCGATACAGAAAACTTGTTAAATAAATAAATATTGTGCTACAATATAACTGGGTAAACAAACTGCATTCAGGTAGGCCAAAGAAAGAAATGCCCATTATCTTAGCAACATAAGACTTTCCTATTACAAAATAAGTGCTTATTTTTTTTTGTTTCATACTATCTCAATTTTACATTTTAATATTAAGTGAAGGTGCTTACTTGTAACAGGTGTTTCCCCGTTTTCAAAGAACCCCTGTTATAGTTAGGCAATTTTACTTTCTCTAAAGAGAAAGTAAAATCATTCATTCAGTCACACTGACAGAACCTGCCATTTCATCTAAACATTAACAATAAAATAAAAAAATACAACAAACAGATCAATAGGCCAAAACTATTCGGTGGGCTTAAAAAGCATTTTAACAAAAGACAAATCTAAAAAATACCTAATAAAGTCTATGGAGAGTGGAGTTGTTTTTTAACCCTTAAAAAGACACTGAAGAATAGATTGTTCAATCTACTGTCTCACTTAAGTCAGTATCTAAAAAATTTGTTAAAAAGAAATGTATATCAGCAACCTGATCCTTCTGAGAGATCCAAATTAGGTATACCACGTAAAAACTAACTCTAGCCCATAATCACAAAAGCCTAATGTAACCAAACCCCTCTCTGCTATTGAGATCTTCCATAGCCACCCTACAGCAGAAACGTTGCTTTTTTTTTTTTTTTTAAAGAGGCAATCATGAACATCTTAATCTGCTTTCTAAAAGGTCAATGTGTTTAGTTCTAACTTCAAATCTAGCCCAGGGATGAGAATCTAAAAAGTCCTTACCTAAACCCATTACACAGCTCAGGTAGATGAAACCGTCAACAGATGTCCCAGGCTGGAGTGCATGTCTTATGGAGTAGTCTAGTGGTTCAAGCACCGGTCTGGGAGCCAGAAAGACCAGGGTTTGTATTCCACTGACATGCCATGTTTACCCGTTCCACTCCATTAATTAATTTATAGACATCTATCAAATCTCCCCTCAGTAGTCTCTTTTCCAGGTTGAAGAGCTCTAACCTTTTAAGCCTTTCCTCATAAGGATGTCCTTCCACCCCTTTTGCTGACTGTTCTCTGTACCCTTTCTAAGTCCACTATATCCTTTTTAAGATACAGCGACCAGAATTGCACACAATGATATGTTTAAAAGGTATTTGGTTGAGATTTTAAAGGTTTTACTGAAGGCAATTCCTCCTGTGTCTAAAATTTATCATTTGTCTATGGGACAGGTTTGCCAGGAGTCATCACAGGCTCAGGGGATCTTGATGGATGTTTTGGATATATCCGCTGTTTACAGTCTTCTGATTCTGCTAGTGCCGTTCCTGCGACTCTCCTGGTGACCTTTGCTATCCCCGGGAACAGAGACTGGCTCTTGAAAATGTTTTTTCAACATAAAGATGAATTGTTTCTTTCCTGTAAGATTAGGATGCACCCAGACATCTCGCATAAGACACAACGGTGCAGAAGGGATTTTTTGTTACTCCAACCTGCTATGTTGCAAATAGGAGCTTTGTGCTTCCTAAAATATCCCTGTAAATGTATTATAAGATATAGATCAGCGAGATATGTGTTTATTGATCCTGCTCGGTTAACTGCCTTTGTGTCAGCTCAACGTGCCTTACAAGATTCTGCTCAAAGAGAATAATCTAGTACCCATATTTGTTAGTTAACTTGATGCTCCTAGCAATCCTTTGTTTTTTCCCTTATGTTTAAGGATATATCATGTTATTTTGTATGTGATCTCCTTCAGATGTTGCGAGCTTGTATTTTTATTGGGGGAAATAGTTTCTTCCTCGTATATTAATATGTTCAATTTACTTCCCATGTAAGACTTTTCTCTGCAAGCGGTTTACTTGTATTCATAATGTAAACTTATTAAAAAGATGAAGAAAAAACCCCCCAAAATAATTGCACACAATATTCAAGGTGCGGTCGCACTGTGAAACAATACAGAGGCATTATAATATCCTTTGTTTTGTTTTCCATTTCTTTCTTTATGATTCCTAGCAGTCTATTTGCTCTCTTGGCCGCCGCTGCACACTGGGATAGAGGGTTTCAACGTGTTATCCACAAGGACGCCTAAATCGTTTTTCTGAGTGGTGGTTCCTAATGTGTAACCTTACATTGTGTAACCATAGTTTGAGTTGTTCTTCTCTAACTGCATAACTTTGCATTTGTCCACATTAAATTGCATCTGCCGTTGGTCTTCCAATTTATCAAGGTTCTCTTGCAATTTTTCACAATCCTCTTGTGTTTTAACAACTTTGAATAATTTTGTGTCATCTGCAGATTTGATCACCTCACTCATTCTTCCCATTTCCAGGTCATTTATGAATATGTTAAAAAGCAGCGGAACCAGCACAGATCCCTGGGGTACTCCACTTTTCACCTTTCTCCATTGAGAAAATTGGCCATTTAAGCCCTACTCTCTGCTTTCTATCTTTTAACCAGTTCCTGATCCACAATAGTACACTGCCTCCTCTCCCATGACTTTTTAATTTTGCCAAGAGTCTCTCATGAGGGATCCTGTCAAAGCCTTTCTGAAAATCCAGGTACACTACATCAACCAGCTCACCAATGTCTACCTGTTTATTCACATCTCCAAAAAAAATATAACAGATTAGTAAGACAAGACCTTCTTGGCTGAATCCATGTTGGCTGTCTCCCATAAAACCATGACTATCAACATGTTTAGTAATTTTGTTCTTTATAATTGTTTCCCCCATTTGGCCCAGTACTGATGTCAGGCTAACTGGCCTGTAGTTTCCTGAATCACCCCTGGAACCCTTTTTAAAAATTGGCGTTACACTGGCCATAATACATGATAGTTCTCCTCTCAGATTACTAATACTAGTTCTGCAATCTCATATTTCAGTTCTTTCAACACCCTCGGATGTATACCATCCAGTTCAGGTGATTTGCTACTCTTTAGTTTATCAAATACTTGTAATACATCTTCCCAATTTATCGATATTTATTTCAATTTTTCCAATGCATCACCTCTAAATACCATTTCAGGCATGGGTAATTTCCCTGCATCTTCTTCAGTAAAGACCGAAGCAAAGAATTCATTCAGTCTCTCTGCTATGGCCTTGTCCCCTCTTAGTGCCCCTATCATCCAGCTGTCCAAATGACTCTCACAGGTTTTTTGATACGGGTGTACTTGAAAAGGTTTTTACTATGTGTTTTTGTTTCCACAACAAGTTTTTTTTCAAATTCTTCCTTTGCCTGCCTTATGAATGCCTTGCATCTAACTTGCTAGTGCTTACATTGTTTCCAGTTTCCGTCAATTGGCTCCATTTTCATTTCCTGAAAGATGCGTTTTTGGCTACAACAGCCTCTATTGACCTCACCTTTAAATCATGTTGGCATTTTTTGGCCTTCCTTCCACTTTTCTTAAAGCGTGGAATGCAGCTAGTCTGGTCTAACAAAATAGTATTTTTAAACAACATCCATGCTTGATGTAAATCTTTAACCTTTGCAGCTGCTGCTTTTAGTTTTTTCTTAACTATTTTCCTCATTTGATCATAGTCTCCCTTTTGACAGTTAAAAGGAAGTACTGTGGATTTCCTTGCCATCCTTCCTCTATTTATGAAATCAAACGCAATCATGCTATGATCACTATTGCCAAATGGCCCCAACAACCTTATCTCTTGCACCAGATCTTATGTTCCACTAAGGACTAGGTTCAAAATGGCTTCCCCTCTTGTCTGTTCATGAACCAGCTGCTCCAAGAAGCGGCCATTTATTTCATCTAGAAACTATATCTCCCTAGCATGTCCTGCTGTGACACTAACCCAGTCAATACCAGGATAATTGATATCACCCATCATTATTATTACTGTGTTGTAACTTTTGTTAGCTTTCCTGATTTCTTTGAGCATTTCATCATCCATTTGTTCATTCTGTCCAGGCAGTTGATAGTACAACCCCACTGCCATCGCCTTCCCCTTTTTACATGGGCTTTCTATCCATAGAGATTCTACAGTGTATTTTGTTTCCTGCAAAACTTTAATCCTGTGAGACTCAATGCCCTCTCTAACAGAGCGCAACTACTCCACCAATTTGATCTACTCCATCATTATGATATAGTTTGTACCCAGGTATCACAGTGTCCCATTGGTTGTCCTCCTATCAGGTCTCTCAGATACTAGTCATAACTAACCTCTCATTAACTGCTATATATTCTAACTTTCCCATCTTATTTTTTAGACTTCTAGCATTTGCATAAAGGCATTTTAGAGGTTGTATTTTATTAATATTAATCTGATCATCAGTAGACAGGGGTAATCTAGAATCGTTCAAGCACTGTCTGCTCTGTACTTAAGGGCATCTGGGTTACTTTTATCTTTATTGGAACCTCTCAGTCGGGATGCCCTAGCTTCCCTCTTTTGCTAGTATTCTTCAAGGATACATCCTTCTCAACCATGTGCTCTTGGGTGACACTTGGCTTTCCCTTATTATCTAGTTTAAAAGCTGCTCTCTCTCTTTTTTAAAGGTTAATGCCAGTAGCCGGGTTCCATCCTGGTTAAGGTGGAGCCCATCCCTTTGGAAAAAACCCTCCTTTCCCCAAAATGTTACTCAGTTTCTAACAAAACTAAAACCCTCTTTCTTGCACCATCATCTCATCTATGCATTGAGACTCTCGTCACCACCATAACCTTGGAGAACGTCCTCGGGGCAGTAGATAGTCCAAAAGGGAGGGCAGCAAACAAAGTGAGAGCCAAGCACAGCAAAATGCATATAGTTTTGCTGATCTGCCCAGATCGGGATATGCAAATACACCTCAGCCAGATCCAGAGAAGCCAAGAACTCCCCCTTGGCACACTGCTTGAATCACGGAGTGCAAGGTTTTCATCTGAACGCGGACACACAAGTGCTCATTGACACCATTGAGGTGTACAGCCTGGAAGGGTCCTCCTCTGGAGGGGGCCCTAGGCCCATGTGCTCCATAAAAGGACTGAAAATGAGCCTGAAGTCTGAAAGCAGAGGGGAAAAAAGATTTTCTAGGTCGGTAATGATGAGAGTCTCGAGATCCCTGGGAGTCCAGCCAATGCACCCTCGAGGGACAGGCAGAGGCTGACCAGAAAGGGGCACCAGCCTGCTTCATAGGCCCTCTGAACCTGTCTTCCAAAAGGCAATAAGATTTTGCCTTGCCCGGGTCCTTCATCAGCTTCTCCAAATTGGCTCAAAAAAAGAAGCTTCTCCTTAAAAGCCAGTTGGGCCAACTGGGCTTTGGAAAATGTGTCCGCTGCCCAGTGCCAAAGTCAAATCCAATGCCATGACACTGTCATCAGGGTCCTCTCCCTGGCCACCAAATGTTCCAGGTCCTACATGGCATTAGAAAGGAAGGCCATAGCTGACTCCAAAAGAGGGGTAGTATCATCCAGAAGAAGAGACTAAATCCACTGGAGCAGAGCTCGAGACATCAGGTCTGCACATACTGCCAGCTGAAGAATAGCAGCCACCGCCGCCACGGTGAACTGGCTCTTCAACAACGAATCCATGTTTCAGTCCAGAAAATCCTTTAAGGCCAATTTGCCTTCCACAGGAATGGTGGTCTGTCTGGTAACCGCCATGACCGCCGCATCCACCTTGGGAACAAACCATCCAATGCACTCCTTTCTCTGGGAGAGCATAGATCTTCTTACACACCCATAGCCCCTTAGGTGGGGAATCGGGAGAGACCCACTCCGACTGGATCATATCCTTGATCACATCTGGGAACAGGAAAATAGTAGTGGATTTCCATACCCCTTGAAGGAGCAGGTGCATCTTCGGCTCCTGCTCCACACCGAGAGCATCCATCAAGTTCAAGGTGAATGAGCCAATGACAATTAATGCCACCAGCTCCTCCTTCTGGAATAGGTGGATTACATGGTCTCGTCACAATCCTCCGAAGGCAAAAGTACTTCATCCATGTCAAAATCTTTGGACAGCTCCCAGCTGTCCCCCATCTCCAGGGGACGCCCCTCGCCTGAGACACTTAGCCAAAGGCAATCGAATAGGGCTTCCACACTCAGCCTGCCCCTCACAAGACCATGCCTGGAGATATCAGAGGACCCAGGGTCTAAATATCCATGCCAGAAGGACCAGGCCTGCTGCAAAAAAGGAAAAGAATTCCGGGGAGGACAATCTGAAGTCCAGAACCTCTCCTCTCAGAAATGATCCCCTATAGCCACTGCAAACCACCTACAGCAGGGGTCTCCAAACCCAGTCCTGGAGGGCTGCAAACCAATCAGATTTTCAGGATGCCCTAAAGAATATGCATGAGATATGTCTGCATGCACTGCCCCCTTTGTATTCACATTTCCGTCATGCATATTCATTAAGGATATCCTGAAAATTTGGCTGGTTTGCTGCCCTCTGGGACTGGATTAGGAGATACCTGCCCTAGAAGATGAGAAGCAGTTCACAGCACAGTCGCAGGACCCTCCAGCTGGCTGGATATCCTTACCATAGCGCTGTCACCTGCTGCCATGAGGCAAGCAAGGCCAGACTAATTTATTCACCTGATTGTGAGAGAGGGAAGCAGGCCCTCCAGGGATGACTCAGAAGCTGCCATGCAAGAAGAGCAGAGTCCAGGATCTGGAGATGAGGCACCTCGCTTGTCGCAGGCTAAACAATGTTTCCTGGAAGACGACAGAGAGAGTCAAGGCAAGTATCACAATAGCATGTGCTAAGGCCACAGTGGCCCGAAAGGTGCACGTTAACTGTGCTTTTACTGCAATATGCTTTACAGGCACTAGGGTAGGAATTGCACTAGGATCGAGCGACTGCCAGGCACACAAAACGCTTGCAGAAAATGGCAGGGAGCCCCTCACACTGCACCAGTGGTCCATCCATATTGTGTCCCAGCCAGATGGAATTGGGAGCCCCTAAGGAGGACAATAATGAGGTCAAGCCTTGGTACTCACCACCTGAAGCCCCAGAGGATCCATACTGGGCTCAGCTCTACTCCACTTAAATTCTTTCAACGGCTTTGTAGCACTTTGTTTAAGGTGGCTGGGCAGGCAGATCCTTCTGAGAGCCTTCTGCAATCTTCGGGAGAGAGCAAGGGGGGGGGGGGACAGAGGAGGGGGGTGGGGAAGTTGAGGTTGTCTGAAGCTACTATTAATACTACTACTACTAATAATAATAATCATTTGTATAGTACTACAAGGTGTATGCTGTGCATATAGATGTTAGACACAGTTCCTGCTCATCAGAGCTTACAATCTAATCAAGATGAAAAACACATCACAGAACTGGGGACTAGAGTATGGCAAAATACACATAAGAAGTGGACAAGAGACTGAGGAGCATTGGGATCCAAAAGCAGCCTCAAAGAGGTGGGTCTTCAGCCTGGACTTGAAAATGGCCAGATTAGGAGCCCGATGCACAGATTCAGACAGTCTGTTCCAAGCATATGGAGCAGCAAAGTAGAATGAACAAAGAATGGAGTTGGCAGTGACAGAGGAGAGCACAGATAAGAGATCTGCCAAAGGAGCGGAGTTCCCGAGGAGGAGTGTAGAGCAAGGTGCCGCAGAATGAATGCACTTGTGGGTAAGAAGGAGAAGTCTGACCTGCATGCGGAAATGGATAGGGAGTTAGTGAAGTGACTTGGGAAGAGGGGTTACATAGGCAGAGCGACACTGGCAGAAGATAAGATGTGCAGCTGGGTTTTATTTATTTAAGAGCTTTTTTTAAACCGATTTATCACATCATTCAAAGTGGTTTACATTGTAACTTAAACTTGGTATTTTACATTAAACAGGGACATTGATAACTTGGATTTTTTGGAGGCAATGGAGGGTTAAGCGACTTGCCCCAGGCCACGAGGAGTGCTAGTGGGAATCAAACCCTTGTCTCTTGGTTCCCAAGGCAGTGCTCTAACCATTAGGCTCCACTCCTCCACAGATTGAAGGGGAAAAAGATGATTCAGAGGAAGACCAGTGAGAAGCACGTTAAAAGGCAGGAGATGACTAGTGAGTGGATGAGGGGCTTAGTAGTGTGTGTAGAAAGGAAGGGACAAATTTTGCCAATATTATAGAGAACTAAGCAACAGGTTTTAGCCATCTGTTGGGTGTATGCAGAGAAAGAGAGAGTAGAGTCAAAGATGACCCCAAGGTTGCGAGCTGAGGAAACAGGGAGGAGTGTAGTGTTATCCACAGAAACAGAGGAGGGAGAGGGGAGGTGGGTTTAGGGGGAAAAGTAAGGAGCTCAGTTTTGGCCATGTTTAGTTTCAGATGGCAGTGAGAGATCCAGTGAGCAATGTCAGATAAGTTGCTGTGCTCTTCCAGATCCTTCCAATTTCTGGCTGCTCAACAGGCTCTTATCATAAACACGTGGAGCTGAACCAATTTTCCCTCCTCCTATGGCTACTGAAAAGACCACAGTCTAGTAGAGCCTTCCATATTGCACTCAAGTGAGAGAGTCACCCTCAAGGTGGTTGTTCACGAGCATTTAATCAACCTTTTCCTCTCAATCTTCAGAATTTCTTCAGAGAGGAGAAAATACATCCACCATCTGCTGGAGACAAAGAAATACTGAAGGGACCTCTGGTGGTTGAGGCAAAGAGCGGCATAGGAGTGATGTCATTGAAACCTGGCCTTTTCATTGACTCTTTCCTTCCACCAATCTGCTGGTAGGGCAACACAACCCATTTGTCTGGACTGGCTAGCAGGATGATATGGAAATATCATTTAATCACCAACAGCATAAACAGTTCAGTAATTCAATAGAGCTGTAAATTTGTGAATAGAAATCCACATCAGTTTGGCACATTTTCTCAAACGAGGCAGACTTTGGGGACTGACCAGTGTAGCTATGGCTCTGAATGTTCTTTCAAGGCCCAACCAGATTGGTATAGGTTTAGTAAAGTTGATAAGATTTTCTACGCTACTTTTTACATCAAAGTGTTTTCACATCAAAGCAACTTATGCTAAATATAGCAGATACATCTAGAGGTTAACAGGTAAAGCAATATAACTCCAACAAATACAAGAGGTAATAAAGCTAAAGAAATCCTTGAACAGATAGAACTGGCAGAAAGTGGACACAATGAGAGATTAGGAAGGAGAAATTAGACCTTACCTGCTAATTGTCTTTCCTTGAGTTCTCTCCGGGCCAGTCCAGAACATGAGAGTAGTCAACCTCCTCCAGCAGCTGAGGACTGAAAAACTGAAATCCTGTTGCCAGGTTACCCAGCTCCCCCTGGTGTCAGAAAGGCAGTCTTATGGTATCAAAGCAGTAAACTATAATCTCCAATTGGAACACAAAACAAACCTATGCTGACTAGTAACTACTGGCCGTTTAAGAACTTGCAAGAGTATTCCATAAGTTTTCTTTTCCCCTTTCCTTTCCTTTTTTTTGTTTTTGTTTTATTTCCTCCAATGTATAGGAGCTCTTTGAATATGTACTAATGGCTTAAAACCGAAAACACACTGCTCACAGAATATAGAGATATATATAGGGTGGGCCCTGGACTGGCCCGGAGAGAACTCAAAGAAAGACAATTAGCAGGTAAGGTTTAATTTCTCCTTCCTATTCATCTCTCCGGGCCAGTCCAGAACATGAGGGTAGTACCAAAGCAGTACCTAAACCCAGGAGGGATCTGTGATCCCCGCAACAATGGCCGAGGCCCCCACGCAAGCATCCTGCCGTGCCTGCACATCCAAGCAATAGTGTCGCGTAAATGTATGAAGCGAAGACCAGGACGCCGCCGCCTGACAGATATCCACTGGCGGCACTAAGGCAAACTCCGCCCACGACGCAGCCAGACCCCTGGTAGAATGAGCACGGAGTCCCACCGGGACCGTCCTACCCTTTGATTCGTAAGCCACTCGTATCGCATGTTTCACCCATCGAGCTATCGACGCCTTGGTGGCTGCCTTTCCCTTTGACGGACCCCCAAAAAGAATGAACAACCTATCCGACTTACGAAACGATTCTGTCTCCTTAAGGTATCTGCGGAGTACACGACCCATGTCCAACCTCCTAAGAGAGCGATCTAAATGACCTGCCCCCCGGCACCGTGAAGGTGGGAAGCGAGACCGGCTGATTCACGTGAAATGCGGACACCACTTTAGGCAGAAAAGACGGCACCGGTCGCAAGACCACTTTTTCCGCTGAAAATTGAAGGAACGGTTGCCTACACGAAAGCGCCTGTAAACCCGAAATGCGCCTCACCGAACATAACGCCACCAAGAAGGCCTTTTCCAGGACAATTCCCAGATACTACTTGATGCACGCGGCTCAAAGGGAGGTTCCGTCAAGGCCTCCAACACCAAATTCAAATCCCAAGGAGGTATCACCTGTCTAACCGGAGGTCAAAGGTTCTTGGCTGCTCTAAGGAAATGCAGAACATCTGGATGAGCGGAGAGGGGACTTCCTTGAACCGCTCCTCTATAAACAGCCTGTGCCGCTAACTGTACCCTTAGAGTGCTAAGAGCTAGTCCTTTCTCTAGGCCTCTCTGAAGGAAGGCCAGTATATCTGGTATGGTCGTTTTTCCTGGCCGAACTGCGCGTTCTTCACACCACGCTTCAAAAACGTGCCACACTCGAATGTATGCTAACGAAGTAGAACGCCGTCTAGACTAACATCATGGCTATTACGGCCCCCGAATAACCCTTGCGTCGCAAGCGCTCCCTTTCAAGAGCCAAGCCATAAGCAAGAACCGATCCACCTGTGGCATCAGAACGGGACCTTGGTGCAACAAGTTGACTCGTGCTGGCAACCTCCACGGCGATTCCACTAGAAGGTGCATCAGATCCGTGTACCACGGCCGTCTGGGCCAATCCGGAGCAATGAGGATCACCATCCCCTCATGCCGTGCTACTCTCTGAATAACTCGACCCAACAACGGCCACGGAGGAAACACGTAAAACAGCTGACCCAACGGCCAGGGTTGCACTAGGCCGTAGAGGCCTTCCGACATATGCTCTCTGCATCTGCTAAAAAACCGCGCCGCTTTGGCATTGACCAGGGTCGCCATAAGATCCATGACTGGCTGACCCCATCGCATAGTGAGCTCATGAAAGACCGCCGCATTAAGTTCCCATTCCCCAGGATCCAGCACATGTTGACTCAGATAGTCGGCCTGAACGTTGTCCTTTCCGGCCACATGAGCTGCCGAAATCACCTCGAGATGTAGTTCCGCCCATTGGAACAACCGTTGACTCTCCTCTAAAAGTAGAGCACTGCCCGTGCCACCCTGGCGACTGATGTAGGAAACTGTCACCAAGTTGTCGGAGAATACTCGCACTGCCCTCCCTTCAAGGAGGCTTGCAAACTCTACGAGCACAAGACGCGCCGCTCTCAGCTCTAGCCGATTGATCGACCAAAGACGCTCTTCCGCCGTCCAGGATCCTTGCGCTATCTGTGACAAATAAACAATGCGCCCCCCAACCGGACAGACTGGCATCCGTATTCAGCAACACCCACTCGGGCGGATCTAGCGGAACCCCCGCTTGAAGATGCGTCGGAACTAACCACCAGCGAAGACTGACGCGCACCTGCTCCGGACAGACCAGCCGGCACAAAAGAGGATGATGCTGTGGAGACCACCTTGAGAGTAGTGCCTGCTGCAGAGGCCACATGTGAGCCCTGGCCCAAGGAACCAGATCTAAGGCCGCCGCCATTGATCCCAACAATTGTAAGTATCTCCAAGCCGTCGGAGCCTTGATTCGTAAGAAAACCGTCACCTGCGACAAAATCTTCTGAACCCTCAGAGGCAGAAGGACTCCTCCTCTCTCCGTGTCGAAGAAGGCCCCGAGATAAGTCAACTGTCTCACCAGATTCAAACAACTTTTTGCCCGGTTGACAACCCAACCGATGTCCTCGAGGAACGCTACTACTCGAGCTGTCGCCTTGACGGACTCCTCCAGAGACGCCACTCGAATCAACCAGTCGTCCAGGTAAGGATGCACCTGGATTCCCTCTTTACGTAGAGCCGCTGCCGCCACAACCATCACCTTGGTAAAGGTGCGCAGCGCCGTCGCCAGTCCGAATGGTAAGGCCCGGAACTGAAAATGACCCATGGGAACTGCAAAGCAAAGAAACCTCTGATGCTCGGCCCTGATAGGAATGTGTAGATAGGCTTCCGTCAAATCTATGGAGGACAGAATTTCTCCTGGCCGAACCAAGCGGATAACCGATCTCAACGTCTCCATGCGGAAATGAGGAACACGTAAACACCGATTTACGTGCTTTAAATCCAAGATTGGCCGAAAGGAACTCTCCTTTTTGGGGACTACAAAATAAATCAAGTATCGACCGAAGCCGTACTGGTCTGGCGGCACCGGGACTACTGCTTGCAGCCACAACAAACGCTGCAACGTGTCGCGGACCGCCGTTCTCTTTGTCAGAGGACCGCACGGAGAAAAAACAAAGGCGTCTGCCAGTGGATGGTCGAACTCGAGATCATAGCCCTCTCTGATAATCTGGAGAACCCACTGGTCGGTAGTTATGGCGGCCCAAGCGGAGACAAACTTCTGCAACCTTCCTCCTACCGGAATCTCCCCCTGGGCCAGCCTCACTTCATTGCGGTTTCTTAGCTGAGGCCTGTGGGGTATTAAAATAGCCCCTACTGGTACCTCTGGCTCCGCAAAAGGACTGCCCTCTCGCTACAAACCAGCCGCGTTGATAAGGAGTAAAGCGAGGCCCACAAAACCTGCAAAAATCACGCCCCTGACCTCTTTGGAAGGAGCTCTTCTTCGCTGTTCTTGGCCGATCTTCAGGGAGACGACCCCCTTTGGAGTCTCGTAAATCTTTTACAATCTTTTCTAAAGCCTCCCCAAAGAGGAGCTTACCCTTGTATGGAAGCTTACTGAGGCATGCCTTGGACGAAGCATCCGCTGCCCAATTTCTCAACCAAAGAAAGCGCCTGGCGGCAATAAGTGAAGCCATCGATTTCGCTGAAATCCATACCAAATCATAAAACGCATCCGCTAGATAAGCCGCCGCAGACTCTAGCTTTGCCCCCTCCACCAAAGAGCCGCTTCGCTGTCCTGCCCTGGGTCCATCTGAAGCCGATAGAGACTCTTGACACATACGCCCCACACACCGACGCCTGAAGCGCTAGCGCACTGGAATCAAACACCTGCTTCAAAAGCGCCTCTAATCTGCGATCTTGAATATCCTTAAGAGCTGTGCCCCTGTCCACTGGAATCGTGGTCTTCTTGGTGACCGCTGAAACTAGCGCATCCACCTTAGGCATATGCAATAACTCTCTCTCCTCCTGGGGCATGGGATATAAACGCGCCATAGCTCGAGCTCCGCGCAAGGATGCTTCAGGGCATTCCCATTCAGATTCTATCATCTGTTTAATCACCCTGTGCAATGGAAAACATCTTTGTTCAGCCTTGAAACCCTGCAACAAGGGATCCTCTAAGGGCTCCTGCTGAACCACAGGAGGAACTATATTAAGCGCTGCCAGAGACTGCGCAATCAAGGCTGTCAGCTCTTCCTTCCTGAAAACCCTAAAGATATTAGGATCATCCCCGGGTCCTAACTCTCCTTCCTCCAAGTCTGTTGGCCAGGATTCTAACCCCGGGTCCGATAGCAGCTCTCCTTCCTCTGGACCCTGCGCCCCCGCAGCCAGAGAAGTCACCTGTTCTACCTTCGTTTCCATAATCTTTGCTATAGAGGAGACCCCCTCACCAGGATCCGTCACCACAGAGCCCCCTACTTGAGAGACCAAAAAGGAGTCAGGTGGATTTTTGAGAGAACTCTGAGACTGTTTGAGCAAGTAAGCATTGTGAAGTGCCAAAATTAACTCAGCAGACAGCAAAGAGTCCAAGGACCCTGGGACTGCTGACAACGTCGATTGCTCCCGCTCATCAGCCGGGTGCACTCTGTGCGACTTAGCTTTCCGCTTCCTTGACTTAGGCTGTAGCGCAGGAGAAACAGCCGGCCCTTCCAAGATGGCCGCCATTCCCGCTCTTTCCACCGAGGACTGAAGACGGCCCAATTGCTCTCCTTCAGCCCCTAGCTGTCCTTCCATACTGCGGTCTGTCAACCCAAATGGGACCCCTGCGATATCTATAGTCGGCTCAAAAAACCTCACGAGCACAGGACCGATCTGCGCACCGCCTGCTAGCAACGAAACCCGTCTGAACCAGAAAAACTGCTACGGAAGAAGAAAAACACGCGGCGGCGCTTGTCTGCCGGTAAGCGGGAACCAACTGCAATGTAATTACCTGAGCATAAATTCAACGCTGGCACTTCTGTTCCTCGCGTCACCGCTGCTAGAGGCTGCAGGAGACACAGAGAACGGACGCAGGCAAATGGCTTCTGGGGCTCCCAGGACTGTGCCCAGCGCCCCAAGCAACCGGAGAAAGAAGAGACAGGTTCTGCCTCGTATCTCCACGCCAAATCGTCGGCTTACCAACACCAGAGCTCCGTTCTGAATTGCTCGTTATCAGGAAAAAGAAAAGAAAACTTTCTGTGCAGATTGACCCTGCTAGAGCAACAAGGCACAAACTCTTCCACTTTCACTCCTTTTCACCACTATTTCTCTTCTCTCTACTTCTAGTGCTACCAAAAGAATATAAGGTACAGAAAAATAAAGCTTCTATAGCCTTGTGGGGAGCTCGTCATCCACACATCCAGCTCAGCTGCTGAGGACCAAAAGACTGCCTTTCTGACACCAGGGGGAGCTGGGTAACCTGGCAACAGGATTTCAGTTTTTCAGTCCTCAGCTGCTGGAGGAGGTTGACTACTCATGTTCTGGACTGGCCCGGAGAGACGAATAGGAAGACAACGTGCAGTTTAGAGGTGCCATCAAAGCTTTGCCAAACAGAGGCAGGACTGCTAATGGGTTATGTCGAATTGTTAGCAGTAAAAAGCCTGCGAAAATAGCCATGCTTTAAGATTCAATTTGAACTTAAAAGGCCAGATATTCAGCAGTGGCAAGCACTGCTAAAGCATCTAGTTGTCAACGCTGAACAAAAGATCCGGATGTTGAATGCCGGGGCCATATTCAGTCACCGGAAGTAAATATTCAGGTCAGCTGGGTAGCATAGAAGCGAAGCAGTGATATTCAGCCACTGACCAGTTAGCTTCAGCAGTGAAAGTCAGGCCAGTCTGTCAGGTGCTTAACCTTTGCCACTTAGCAATAATTGGGCAGCGACTTAATATTGCCACTGTCCAGTTATCACCAGTTACCACTTCTGCTCCACCCCCAGCATACCCCAATGCTAGCCAGTTAGCATCAGGGGCATGCAGTGGTGCTGTCCACGAATATTCAGCAGCACTAACCACATTGGTGCTGTTGAATACCCCAGTCGGTGCAATTGACATGGTTAGCAGGTGTGCTACCTGTGGTAATTGCTTTGCAAAGGTTTTAGTCCATAAAAGATAAGTTTGTTATGAAATACCGATAAAACGTCATGCTACAACTGTCTTTCACATAAAGTTTAATTTTCTTCATAGGTTTAGGTGCATATCTTTGGGACAATTTTAGAAAAAGCAATTTCTGTGCATTAAATATGTTTTAATCACAAAGCTGCCTTTTAAAATTACTCAAATGCAAAATTGTGTTGGCAGGGAGATAAGCCATGGCTCATGCTAACATTCAGATGGTGTTATGCACGGCTTCGTCCACCTCTGCTCAAGAGGTACCCTTGATTGCCAATTATTCAGGTAAGAAAACATATGAAATGGAAATTACACTAACCTGGTAATTGTAGTTCCTGTAGGATCCAGTTTAGTCCTCCACAATCGGGTAGTGCACCTTCTACTGCAGCCTGGAGACTGGACCAATCAAATCTTCTGTAGTACATATCTAGCTGGAGCTCCCAGAAGCCCCCCAGTGTACTAGTAACAAAGCATACTTAACGAAGCAACACTTCATAGTATTAAACAATATACTTCCCCCCCTGGAATAACCAACTCCCTCCCCAAACGAGGAAGTCAGACATGGCATGGCGCCTGCCCCGACGCCATTAAATTTACACAGAGTCCCCCCCAGAAACTATGGAGCTAACTGAACGCCCATATAAAGGGGAGAGCCATAGCGATAAGCACCGCTGTCGACAGAGTCCGAACGGGACGAAAAACCGTCTCATAGTCACCCGCTCGGGACAGCGCGCCACCAGAGCATACAGATAGTCGGGAGGGAAGGAGGACTAAACTGGATCCTACAGGAACTACAATTACCAGGTTAGTGTAATTTCCATTTCCTGTGCGGATATCCAGTTTAGTCCTCCACAATCGGGATGTAACAGAGCAGTTAAGACCGGGCGGGACCTTGCCAGCCGGCGCGCAAAACCGCCGAACCAAAACAGGAATCCCGAGCCGCTGACACATCCAAGCGATAGTGCCTGCTGAAAGCATGCAGAGACGACCAAGTGGCCGCCTTACAGATCTCTGCCGGCGGCACCAGGCTATGCTCCGCCCAAGAGGTCGCCTGAGCCCGAGTAGAATGAGCTCGGAGCCCCTCCGGAACCGGCCGCCGCTGCCACAGATACGTGGATGCGATCGCTTCCTTGAGCCATCGAGCAATGGAGGCCTTAGCCGCCGCCTCACCTTTCCTTGTACCCCCAAAGAGCACAAAGAGCCGATCAGTCTTCCGAAAGGGCTCGGTAGACTGTAAATACCGACGCAGCGTGCGGCCCACATCAAGCCGGTGAAGACCCTTGTCCACCGACTCGACCGAACTCGCCGAAAGCACTGGCAGAAACACCGCCTGATTCAGGTGAAAAGGAGACACTACCTTTGGCAGAAAGGAAGGAACCGGACGGAGCACAATCCCCTTCGCGGAAAAAGACAAGAAAGGCTCTCGGCAGGACAAAGCATGAAGATCCGAAATGCGCCTTGCCGAGCAAATGGCTACCAGAAAAACCGTCTTCAAGGTGAGATCCTTCAAAGACGCCCTCCGCAAGGGCTCAAAGGGTTCCCGCACCAGAGCTCGCAGAACTAGATTCAAATCCCACGGAGGAATCAACGCTCTGCGGGAAGGCCGTAAATGAAAAACGGCGGTCAAGAAATGCCGCACATCCACATGAGCGCCGAGAAGGCGGCCCAAGACCTTGCCTCTATAACAAGAGATCGCTGCCAACTGAACCTTCAGGGAACTGGCCGCGAGACCTTTCTCGAACCCATCCTGAAGAAAACTTAACACGACGGGCACAGAAGCCGTCGCCGCCCGGACTCCCCGCCGGGAGCACCAGTTCTCAAAAATCCTCCAAATTCGAACATAAGTAAGAGAAGTGGATGACTTTCTTGCCCGCAGTAAGGTGGAAATCACCGCGGGCGAATAGCCCTGCTTTTTCAGCCGAGCCCTCTCAATGGCCAAACCGTAAGCGAGAATCGAGCCACCTGGGGCATCCGCAAGGGCCCCTGAAGGAGAAGGTCCGGCAGCGCAGGAAGGCGCCACGGAACGCCGTCTCGAAGCCGGACGAGGTCGGCATACCAGGGTCTCCGGGGCCAATCCGGAGCCACCAACAGCACTCGACCCCGATGGCACTCGATGCGCTGAACGACCCGGCCGATGAGTGCCCACGGAGGGAAGACATACAGGAGCCCGGACGTCGGCCACGGCTGAATGAGAGCGTCGAGTCCCTCGGACATTCGCTCCCGCCGTCTGCTGAAGAAGCGACTCGTCTTGGCCGTTTGGAAGGTCGCCATGAGATCCATGATGGGCGGACCCCACCGCCGAACTATTTGCGCATATACTTGTGGATTTAACTCCCACTCTCCGGGGTCCACCCGCACTCTGCTGAGAAAGTCTGCCTGGACATTTTCTGCGCCTGCTATGTGTGCCGCCGAGATTGCCGGCAGACGAGTCTGCACCCAACTGAACAAGGCCGTCGCCTCTGTTTCCAGTGCCACGCTCCCTGTGCCCACTTGGCGATTGATGTACGCCACCGTGGTCGCATTGTCCGACCAGACTCGGACCGCCCGACCCAGGACCAGAGGCTCCAGGGCCAATAAGGCAAGCCTGACCGCCCGAAGCTCGAGACGGTTGATCGACCAAGAGGCTTCCCGGGAGGACCACACCCCCTGTGTGAAGCGGGTCTCGCAGTGCGCTCCCCAGCCGGCTAAGCTCGCATCCGTAGTGAGAGGAACCCACCGAGGAGGCTCCAAGGGAATCCCCCGCGTCAAATTCTCGGAGGAGAGCCACCTTCGGAGAGCGACCGTCGCACTGTCTTCGGGCAGGGCAATCTCCTGTTCAAGGAGTCGCACTGGTTGGACCAACGGCGAAGGAGTGCCCTCTGTAGCGGGCGCATGTGGAACCGCGCCCACGGCACCACCTCCAAGGTCGCCGCCATCGTTCCGAGGAGCCGCAAGTACCACCACGCCGACGGAGCGGGCATCCCCCGAAAAAGTCGGACAAGAGCCCGCAACGCCAGGACGCGGCGCTCGGGGAGGCATACCAGTCCCCGGGCGGTGTCGAAACGCACCCCCAGATACTCGAGGTCCTGCGAGGGACGCAGACAACTCTTTCGTTCGTTCACCACCCAGCCGAGAGAACGCAGCAGAGCCACTACCTTGCTTGTGACTCGCATGCACTCCCGACTGGATTTTGCTCGTATTAACCAGTCGTCGAGATATGGATGGATCAAAATGCCCTCCTTGCGCAAGGCCGCCGCGACGACCACCATCACCTTGGTGAAGGTGCGCGGAGCCGTAGCTAAGCCGAACGGCATGGCCCGGAACTGGAAGTGGCCCCACGGAAACGCAAAGCGGAGAAACCGCTGATGAGATGGATGTATCGGAATGTGCAGATAGGCCTCGGTAAGATCGAGGGACGTTAAAAACTCCCCCTGTCGCACTGCTACAATGACTGACCGCAGGGTTTCCATACGGAAATGCGGCACCCTGAGTGCGCGATTCACGCCTTTGAGGTCCAAGATCGGACGCAGGGAGTCGCCCTTTTTGGGGACCACAAAATAGATGGAGTAGCGACCGGCGCCTCTTTCCAAGGGAGGAACCGGGATCACAGCTCCCAGAGCTAACAACCGATCCAGGGTCACGCGGATGTCCCGCGTCTTTTGCTCGCCCCTGCTGGGAGACAGAACAAAGGAATCTGGAAGCGGGAACGCAAACTCCAGAGCATAACCTTCTTCTATAATCTGTAGCACCCAGCGATCTGACGTAATTTGGGCCCAAGAAGGAAGAAAGTCGCGCAAGCGACCCCCGATAATCGGGCCCCCCTCCAGAGCCTGCCTCGCGTCATTGTGGCTTGCGCCCAAAGGAAGAGACCGAGGAAGAGGCGGCTCCGGAAAAACCTCTGCCAGAACCTCGGAAACCACGAAAGCCTTGATTACGGGCTCCAAACCGGCTCCGCTGCGATGCCCACAGGCGGGAGGAACGAAACCGGCGCTGATCCCGAAAGGACCCCCGCGCCGAAGAGGAGGGCCTGTTGGACCTTGGCTTATCCTCCGGAAGCCGGCCCCCCTTGGACTCACCGAGATCCTTTACCAATTTCTCGAGAGCCTCCCCAAATAACAATCTGCCCTTAAAGGGCAGTTTACTGAGGCGGGACTTGGAAGAACCGTCCGCCGCCCAGTTGCGCAACCAGAGGGACCGGCGCGCCGCAACCGCGGATGCCATACTATTAGCCAACACGCGGATTAAATCATAAAACAGATCCGCCAAATAGGCCGAGCCGGACTCCAACCGGGTAACCTCCAACAGGCCCTGCTGGTCTAGCCCGGGGCTCGAGCGCAATCGCTGCGACCACCGCAGACACGGCCGAGCCACCCAAGCCCCACAAATAGAGGCTTGTAATGACACGGCATCAGTATCGAAGGTTTGCTTGAGCAAATTATCCACCTTCTTATCCTGACCGTCCTTGAGGGCCACCGCTCCCTCAACCGGGATGGTGGTTTTCTTGGTCACTGCGGAAACCGCAGCATCCACCCGTGGGGACTTGAACCAGTCCCTGTCCTTGTCGGCAAGGGGATAAAGCCGATTCATGGTCCGAATCCCCTTCAAACCGGATTCCGGGTGCTCCCACTCCGCTTGGATCATCTGTTCGACCACGCGGTGGACGGGAAAAACCACCTGGGCATCTCTGACTGCCTGAATCAGGGGATCCTCAAGACCCTCCTCCTCCAGGGACCGCACCGCCGAAAGGTTAAGCGCCTGAAGGGACTCCGTTACCAGAGGAACCAGCTCGTCCCTACGGAACACTCGAATGACCCGAGCCTGATCCTCCAGCTCAGGGATCTCCCCATCCTCCAACTCCTCCGCTTCAGCCTCAGGATCGCCCTCCGCCTCGGAATCCAGAAGACCCAGGGCATCCTGCTCCTGTTCCCCCAACCGAAGCCGCTTGACCCCGGGTTGTGAGGAGCACTGAGCCGCCCCCGAGGACCCCGAGGGAAGAGAGGGGGGGCAAACTTCCGGCAACTGACCGGACCTGCTCAAGCGGAACGCCTGATGCATGAGGAGCACGAAATCAGGGGAGAATTCCATAGGTGGGACAACTGTAGCCGCCTGCTGCAGCGCAGCCACCGACCCAGACTGAGGGATGCTCGGAGAAAGAATACTGTCCCCTGAAGTAGAAGCATCCCCAGGGGTAGCCTGCTCCTGAACATTCACAGATTGCTCTATCCCTGCGGGCACTGCAGCACAGCCCCTGCAGATGCCAGAGTCAGTCCCTGCCGCTCTGCGGGACCCACAAATCACACATTGGGGTATGGAAGCCATCCCAAGGCCACCTCCGCCCAACGGGATAGAATGGAACAGTCACAGGAAAACCCACAGCCCAGGGGCAATCCTATGCAAATCAGCCCCGGATTAAAATTAAAACTTTTTTTTTTTTTTTTTTACAAGAAATAAAATACTCCCCAGACTCCCTGGGGTGCCCTGAGCAAAATCGCCAGCAAAAGGAACCCCAAAAAACGCTAAGGGAACCTGCACAAGTGAGCAAAAGTGCCTTAAAAGCACACTTTAAAAATCCAAAATGGCCGCCGCACTGTTTCACCCGCGGTAAAAAACGGCGCGAAAATACAACGGCAACCAAATAATATGGAAAATAAATAAAAACGACCCTGTAATGCAGGGCAAACGACCAATTTGAGAAAAATTGCCAAATGGGCTCAGGAGAGCCTACAGAAACGCTGGCAGCTCTGACAGAGCACTGCTCACAAATAAAGAAGTGAAAACTCCTACCAGCTCAGGAACAGCAAGGACACAGTCAACATCTCCCAGTGCCAGTCACTGCTGTATCAGGTATGGCAATTCCCCGTACTGTCCAGGGGAAGCTCACCCAGGGCTGTTAAAATTTGCCAGGCAGGAAGGCAGGAGCCTGCAGGTCTGACTTCCCCCTAGTCTCCTGTGACAATGCTCCAGGGAGCCAGGCTTCTTTTCCTTTTCCTTTTAAAGATACAGCTAGCTATTAAATAAATAGTAAGTAAATGTCCCAAAAACAAACCCTAAAAGACTAACTAACAAGTGTTGCTCCTGCAAGAGTCACTCAGTGTGCCCAGGAGGACACACTTTTACGTCTTCAAGCTGCAAGAGACTGGACACACTGGGGGGCTTCTGGGAGCTCCAGCTGGATATGTACTACAGAAGATTTGATTGGTCCAGTCTCCAGGCTGCAGTAGAAGGTGCACTACCCGATTGTGGAGGACTAAACTGGATATCCGCACAGGAACTCCTGTTTGTGTGAAAATGCTGTGATGACAGACACTTCATGAATATTCATAGGGACAAAGAGGCTGAATACGATACTAAACGTAATGA
Organism: Ichthyophis bannanicus; assembly: GCA_033557465.1. Classification (NCBI taxonomy): domain Eukaryota; kingdom Metazoa; phylum Chordata; class Amphibia; order Gymnophiona; family Ichthyophiidae; genus Ichthyophis; species Ichthyophis bannanicus. The sequence goes on along the minus strand of CM066047.1, from coordinate 56,345,375 downwards.
GTCCACAACAAATCTGACATACTTGTGACTAGATTTGTCTCTATGGGGGTATAAGCCTCCTTTAGATCAACAGAGCACAGTCAGACTCCTTTTCTTAGAAGAGCTATGAAGGTTCCTAGGCAAGAATATCGAGCATATTCCAGGGTTTATGGATCTTGCTTGTAAACCACAGAAATGTATTAATGATGTGCAATACATATATATGTAATAAATAAACAAAGAAGCACCTACAGTAACAAAAAACACCCCAAACAAAATGACATCCTCTATTTTGTGGTAGGAGAAGTGACCTGCATTTGCCACTGTTAGAAACAGAATACCGGGCTTGATGGACCATTGGTCTGACTAGTATGGCAATTCCTGTGTTCTTAAGTTTAACTTGCTTTGGCCTGCAAGAGGAAGAGCTCCAAGTTCAGTAATTCCCCCACATGCCAAATGCCAATGGGCAATTTGGAGGATTTTCCAATAAGCAGAATCTGTAGCTTTCTGATATTACCAAAGGATCCAAATGTCAGATGTTATTATGGACCAACTATTTCCATAAACTCTCACTCTCCTTTCAGCAGAGTGTTCCTCTGGAACAAAGAAATACAGGCTATGTATCAGTGGCCATTTAGCATCAAATAGTTTTCCTCAAAAGGTTAAGGATGGCACAAAGACAATCAGTTGCACAGGGGATGCAACAGTAGGCAGATCATGTGAGAATCTGAGGGAGGATGAGCAAATTAACGTGTGCCAATTAAACACTTCATGTGCTAAGCAACTGCTTCTGCAATTTACCATGCAAGTTCCTCCTTGAAGGCTCTTGATCCAAAGAAATAATGGGACTCAGCAGGAAGACTGACCTTAAGGATCTCTTGAGAGGACCCAAAAGCTTGAAGATGAACCGTCAGGCACCAACATGGTGGGAACGCTGGATAAGACATAGTGCTTTTCTTCATAGGCAACTGATTATTCTTCTGCTCTCAGAGCCAGGCGTCAAAGAGGTCTATGCTGATGAACCTTCTCCAATAAACCCTTAGTGCCATTATTCCTCTTTTTCATGCTTGAGCACTCAGAAATCAAAGTTCAGCATGAGCTAGGAAAATGAGATGTGTCAAATTCTTTTTATTTATATTTAGGCCTTGGCACCAAAATGATAGATATTTTTGGTCATTCCATACCTCCAGCAGTCAATGAGGCTCCATGGACCCTGTGTATCAACACTGCCTTCAGTGCCAGTTTAGTGGACTCAGAATTTTTCTTCAGCTCTTTAAGATTAGATATTAGTTTCATCTTGTGGCTTTTGATGACCACTGGCAGTAGAACAGAGCATAATCCTTGCCCAGAAACTTGTAAGGTGTCCACGATAGTTAAGGACATCTTTTGCCTACACTCCGGGCATGCTTTAAAACTGCAGGTCTTCTCAGCAATTATTAGAAAACAGACAAAATTCACATTTAAAGAATACGTTTTGAAAAGCAGAAAGCCTGATAATAAAGAAGGATATTTCCAGTCAGGAAAGTTTGTCGGAATTCAGCAGAAATGGAGCAGATAAAATTGAAACAAAGTAAACCTTTCAAATAAAGAATGTAAAACCCAAGTAAAATCATGGGCTCGATAATCAAAAAAAGCTGGGCTCCTAAATTTAGGTTCTAAGTTAAGACACAAATTTTAGGAGCCTATTTTCAGCCAACTGTCTAGGTTTTCAGCTAAAATGTCATCTTAAATTTAGCAGCTTAAATGTTATTTATTATTTATTTTATTTACATTCTCTTATATACCGCGCTATTCTGCATCAGTGCGGTTTACATTGAACAAACTGAAATTAAATTGAACAGGGCATTATAACTTGGAGATAACTATTTTACAGGGAACATGGGCAATGGAAAACATGGGCTTATGCATTACATTAAGCAGCATAGGTATTCCAGAACACCTGAGAGTTTTCATGCACAACCTTTACACTGATCAAGAAGCAACAGACAGAACAAGGGGAAACAGAACAGTTTAAAATCAGCAATACCTGTTTAATTTATATGCAGAACAAATAAGAGAAGTAGGACTGTACAAAAACAATTGAGGTGTGAAGATGAATGGAAGACACAAACAACCTTCGCTATGCTGATAATACCATGTTACTGGCCGACAGTAAAAACGAGTTGAAATGTCTGCTTATCAATATCAAGCAATGGTCTTACCATGGGCCTGCACCTTAACACGAAGAAAAAGAGCCTGACCACTGGCAAAAATCAATCATTCCATCATAGATGGAGAAGAAGTAGAAATAGACAACTTTAATCTGCTTGGATCAATAATCAATAAAGAAATGACCAGCAGTCAAGAAATCCGATGATGCATTGCCCTGGCAGGATGACTATGAAGGACAGACAAGATTCTCAAGGGCAAAGATGCATTTCTACATACAGTGATTCAACGTGTCCAAGCCATGATATTTTCTATAATGCCATATAGATGCAAACGTTGGACAGTGAAGAAAGAGAGAAAGAAAATTAATGCTTAGAATTATGGTGCTGGTGAATACTGTGTATACCAAGGACTACCCAAGAACAAATCAGTCGGTACTAGAGATGATCAAAGGCTAGGTTTTCTTCAGAAGCTCAAATGAAGACTTCACCTTTCATACTTTGAATGCATCATGCAAAGAGAAAGATCATTAGAGAAAGACATCATGCTTAGCAAGGTTGAAGGGCAGCGCAAAAGAGAAAGGCTAGCAATGCGAAGGATCAATACAATAACAGCAGCTATGGATGTCACTCTATTAACAATTAGCCGTCTTGACTGAACACCAAACACAGTTAAGGACAACTAACCAGAGGGTCGCCATAAGTTGATGGCTTACCCCGGAACAAGCACTGTGGAACCTGTGTACCTTTTTGGGAATTTGAAAGGTAGGATACTGGGCTTGATGGACCTTGGACTGATCCAGTATGGCATTTCTTATGTTCTTATGGATTCGACAGCACTTAACAACAAAAGCTATGTCCAACATCTAGGCCTACCATTAATTTGCCTAGATTTATGAGCCTAATTTGTGAGCCTTGTGCTAAAAAAAAAAAAAAAAAATTGCAGCTAAGCTCCTAACTTTCCCCTCCCTATCGTAAAAATCTCTGTTACTCACTTTTTGTATTCCTAAATTTAGGGGTTTAGTGAAACGGATATAAACTTAGGAACCCAGCCCTAATAAATTTTCAAATAAGTCAATTTATCAGCATAAGTCTCAAAGTGAGGAGCATAAATCCTTTGACTATCAGGCCTACTGTTATTTTTCTTTTCTCAAAAAAGTGTTTTGAAAATATTATTAGTACCATTACAAGAGTATCAATACAGCAGTTAGGGACAAATACGTCTGTTGTTCATGGCTTAAAATGATGAACAAAGGTCTGCTGCACAACTGAAAGAACTACCTCAAAAGCCCAGAGGGACCCTTGAGTTTTTCAGAGAAGCATTATATGGGTTGGCACCACTGGAAAACACCACCCCCCAACAGTGTGACATGATTTGGCGATTCAATTTGTCTTCAGAGAACAATACAACACATTCATGCTTTTGTGTGATTAGCATAATCTCTTCTCACTCACTTGTTGCTGGCTGGTCCCGTGGAAAGTACATCAGACTGAAGATTGGGGAAAAACCCTGGCTCATATTTCCCCTGTCCAATCTTCATATCTAGCAAATGTGGATGGATTGCTGTGTGATCTATTTTAGTTAGTCTTAGTTCAATGGCTTTCACTGAATAGAACACAAGAAGATAACTGTTAATTTTTTTTGTCATAAAATATCTTGTTTTGTGGTTTTTTTTCTCTTTCAGCAGTTCATGGATTTATAGTGTAACATGATTATACAATTTCTCTGCTACTAGCTTGGAGATGAAAAATACTTCAATATTTATAAGTGACATTTTACTTACCGATAATGTCCTTTCCTTAAGTCCTGCTAGGCCAGTCCAGACAAGTGGGTTGTGTTCCCTACCAGTAGATTGGTGGAGACAAAGAACCAATGAAATGCCCAGGTTTCGATTTATTTTTTATCTATTTAGTGTACACTTGTTTCCCACTACTTACAGCGATCAGCAGCGGTTTGCTATACATAACAGTGTGGCTGTACAGGCTAGGGATTAAAAACATACTTATCGATTTAGTGGAAAAGTACAGGTCACATCACTCGGATTACAGGTTTACACTTGATTGCAGGCTAGTGACTTCACTTGTATATACATATTTACATGTTGATGGGTCTATTGGTGGTTAGAGCACGGTCTTCTTTCTTTGTGCCTGGTGAAACCCTAGTGTGGAACATGGTGATTAGGTAGTATTGAAGTGCGTCTGGAAAAGATGCGTCTTAAGTTTTTTTCTGAAGTCCAACATCACTCTCATGCCTCTAATGGCCACATGACTCCACTCTCATGCCTCTAATGGCCTCAGCCACCAGAGGTCTATTCAGTATTCATCCCAAAAACATATGGGAGAACATGGCAAGCCTCACACAATCTGAACGTGGGTAACAATGAGTACCTGTAGAGAACTATGTACAGGAAATCATAAAGCGAAGACTGTACACAGAAGATGGCCCTGCGGAGCTAAATACATAAATCATAGTGGACCTAAGGATACCGCCGCAGAAGAACAGAGCAAACAGTTCCAGAGACGGGCCCTGGACTGTCTAAGCAGGACTCAAGGAAAGGACATTATCTGGTAAGTAAAATGTCATCTTCCATATCGTCCTGCTAGACCAGTCTAGACAAGTGTGACATACAAAAGCTATGCCTCCACTGGGCGGGAAGACGACACAGCAGTTTGAAAAACCTTAGAGCCAAAAGTCGTGTCCGCTCGAACGTGGATATTAAAGTGGAAATGTTTGACAAAAGTGGAAGTGATGCTCTTGTTGCTGCCCGACAAATGTCTGCGGGGGCTACCGAGTTCTGCTCTGCCCACAAGGACACTTGAGCTCAGGAAGAATGGGCATGTAAACACTCCGGAATAGGCCTGTTCTGCACAGATCCACCAAGGCAATGGCTTTCTTAATCCAGCGCCTCAATGCAGACTTAGCCACCATGTCACCTTGTGCAGGCCAGCAAACAGCACAAAAAGATGGTCTGACTTACGAAAAGAATTCGTAACCTCTAAGTACTGGAAAAACATCCTCCAGACATGCACAAGGCGAAGATCCTTACCATTCACCTGACACTGCTCCTTAGAGGAGGGCAGGCAAACTGTCTGGTTCACATGAAAGGGAGAAATCAACAGATGAGCTAGCCTCCACTCTAGAAGCTGTCTGTGCGGTCAACACTAACCACAAACCACTGCTACTATTGGGAGACTTCAATCTCAAATCAGCTACCATCAAGGATACAGAAACCTTCCTACAAGCAATGGCCTCCCTACAATACACTCAACTGATCAAAACTCCAACACACAGACACGGATCATCACCAGACCTCATATTCACCCCCAACTACCTACTTGACAGAGGCTGCATATCAACACCCTCTGTCACACCTGTACCTTGGTCAGACCATCACAGAATTAAAATAAAAATTGTGCCACAAGGAGGAAAACACAACGAGCCTCAAGACAACCCACCCATGCAATGAAGATTCAAAAGCTTTGACAAGGACCAATTTCTACAGGACACTCTACCCCACCTGAACCTTGAAAGAGAGGAGATAGACAAGCAAATCAACAAATGGAACAGTATCGTCAATGCTGCCGACTAAGCCAATGAATACAAAGCCAAGAAAACCCACTGCATCAAAAACTATCACACACCCTGGTACTCAAAGGACATACGTAACACAAAAAGGGGCCTAAGGTAACTAGAACGCCGATGGAGATGCACCAATCTCCCACCACTCAGGCCCTATACCTAACCAAGCAAAGGGAATACAACAAACTCATCAACCAGACAAATAGAGAATACCACACAATCATACTCAAAGCCTACAACAAACTGAGAGAACTATTCGAAATAGTGAAAAATCTTACTAATGAACCCAATACTGAAAGAGACATGCAGATAGACCCACAATCCTTCGCAGACCACCTACAAGAAAAATTGGATACCTCACTACAACCAACGACAAGCATAACCACCGAACCAACCACATCCTCTAAAATATGGGACAAATTCAGCACTCCATCTACAAAGCAGCTCTCACACATCATCACCAAGCTCAACAAGAGCACCGCACCAACAGATCCATGCCCAGTGACATGAATTAAAGCAACAAAGGAAAACTTTATCCACACCATACACTACATGGTGCACAGCTCACTGTCCCAAGGAGTCATGCCAAACCAGCTAAAGCTAGCTACAATAAGACCAATCCCGAAGAAATCCCCACTAGACAAGAGCAACCCAGCAGCCTACAGATCTATCTCAAGCATACCCCTACTGGCAAAGATTATAGAAAAAGCGGTACAGCATCAACTCCAGGACCACATTGACACACATGCCCCACTGGACATCAACCAACAGTTTCAGCCCAAACCATGGAGTCAAAACACTCCTGTTATAACTCTTTAACAACATAATCCAAATCATAGACAACCGCAAGAGAGGAACACTTATGATCTTCTTAGACATCTCATCAGCGTTTGACACAGTGGACCACAGAATTCTGCTAGCAAGACTACAGAGCATTGGACTACACAGCACCACCCTAAAGTGGTTCAACTCATACCTAACGGACAGACAGTTCCAGGTCAAGATTGGCCCCAACACCTCCCGACCCTCAAAAATCAAGCAAGGCGTCCCACAAGGCTCTGCCCTATCAGCACTTTTATTTAACCTCTACATTCAACTGATCTGCAACATCATGAAAGAAAACAAAATACAATACACAATCTATGCCGACGACATCATGATATATACCCCAGTCAACCTCGACAACCCTGACTACACCAAAATAACAGACTGTCTCAAACATATGACCAGCTGGTTTCAAGACAATAACCTGACCATAAACTACAACAAGAATGAGGCACTACTCATCACCCAAAACTCCAGCTTCACTCCATCACCCTCCATCAAGGTCAACAACACAACAATACCCATAAAACCGGAAGTGAAATACCTTGGAGTGACGCTCGACAAGGAACTAAACCTACAGTCACACATCAGCAGAACCACCAAAAATGCATACCTCAAGATGAGACTAATCAGATGCCTCAAACCCCTCATAAGAACATAAGATATGCCATACTGGGTCAGACCAAGGTCCATCAAGCCCAGTATTCTGTTTCCAACAGTGGCCAATCTAGGTTATATGTACCTAGCAGTTTCCCCAAGAGACACAAGTTCCACAATGCTTGTACTGGGTCAAGCATTGATATCTTCGGTCACTTCTTAATAATGGTTTATGGACCTTTCCTCCAGGAACTTGTCCAAACCTTTTTTAAACCCAGCTACACTAACAGCCTTTACTACATCCTCCGGTAACAAATTCCAGAGTTTGATTACACGTTGAGTGAAAAAATATTTTCTTTTATTAGTCTTAAATAGTTTACCCTGTAGCTTCATTGCATGTCCCCTAGTCTTTCTATATTCTGATAAGGTAATCAATCGATCTACGTTTACCCGTTCCACTCCGTTCATTAATTTATAGACTTCTATCATATCTCCCCTCAGCCGTCTCTTTTCCAGGTTAAAGAGCCCTAACCTTTTTAGCCTTTCTTCATAGGAGTTTCCTTCCATCCCCTTTACCATTTTGGTGGCTCTTCTCTGTACCTTTTCTAAAATCGCTATATCCTTTTTAAGATACGGTGACCAGAATTGCACGCAATATTCAAGGTGCGGTCTCACCATGGAACGATATAGAGGCATTATAATATCTTTTGTTTTATTTTCCATTCCTTTCCTTATCATACCTAGCATTCTATTTGCTCTCTTGGCCGCCGCTGCACACTGGGCCGAGGGTTTTTAACATGGTATCCACAATGATGCCTAAATCTTTTTCCTGGATGGTGGTTCCTAATGTGGAACCTTGCATCGTGTAACCATAGTTTGGGTTGTTCTTCCCTAGGTGCATAACCTTGCACTTGTCCACATTAAATTTCATCTGCCATTTTGATGCCCAGTCTTCCAATTTATCAAGATCCTCTTGCAATTTTTCACAATCCTCTTGGGTTTTAACAACTTTAAATAGTTTTGTGTCATCTGCAAATTTGATAACCTCACTCGTTATTCCATTTTCCAGGTCATTTATGAATATGTCAAAAAGCAGCGGACCCAGCACAGATCCCTGGGGTACACCACTATTCACCTTTCTCCATTGGGAAAATTGGCCATTTAGCCCTACCCTCTGCTTTCTATCTTTTAACCAGTTCCTGATCCACAATAGTACACTGCCTCCTATCCCATGACTCTTTAGTTTTACCAAAAGTCTCTGTTGAGGGACCTTGTCAAAGGCTTTCTCTCCTCACTCAAGATCATTTTCACACAGTCTGTCAAGCACTAATAACTCCCATCCTAGACTTCTGCAACCCAATCTATCTGGGCCTAACTAAGCAGACACTCAGGCCACTGCAAATGGCACAAAACACAGCAGCACGCATAATATCTGGCTCATCAAGACAAGATCACATCACCCCCATTCTAAAATACCTCCACTGGCTCCCAATCAGCTCCCGCATCAGATATAAGAGAGTCTTAAACATATTCAAAATCAAACACCGGACCTCAGCACTCAGCCTACAACCACTCATACAACCCAACATCAGCACAAGACAGAGGAGGAGAGGCACCTCTGACACCATAAACACACCAAAAGACTTCACCAAGGTTCGCAAGAACACCACAAGAAGAGCTCTATCCATAGCGGCACCTGCAATATGGAACGCCCTTCCCTGACGACCTTCGATCAACAGAAGATCTTAAGGACTTTCGAAAACAACTCAAGACAACGCTCTTCATTGAGCACTACGGTGATAGCACATAATTGTAAATAGTTAAATTGTAAATAGTTACCCTGTTATCCAAGTTGCATTACCTGTTCAACTGTAAACACAAAGTACCATCAGAAATGTGTATTTTATTGTTCATTGTAAACCGCACTGATGCTGAATAGCGCGGTATAAAAGACTCTAATAAATAAAATAAATAAATAAATAATGCTAAGGAGTGGAGGAGTGGCCTAGTGGTTGTGGCAAGGTACTTCAGGCCGGAAGGTCGGGGGTTCAAATCCCACTAGAGGACAGCAACCTTGGGCCGGAAGGACTGGGGTTTCTAGTCCCACAGGTACTCCTTGTGGTCTTGGGCAAGCCACTTAACTATTTTACAGGGAACATGAGCTATGGAGGGTTATCTCCAAGTTATAATGCCTGTTCAATGTAAACCGCACTGATGCAGAATAGCGCGGTATATAAGAGAATGTAAATAAATAAATAAAATAAATAATTGTGCCCGCCAACTCCTGGACTAATACCAACCCCCCCCCCCCACTCTCCCTCATGTACATAACATTGTAAAGTAGCTCATGCTGTAAATAGCCCACCACGAATCAACGCCAACTTACACACACACTCATTCACTGTATAACACTGCATGATCACACAAATGTCAATATATTCGATTGGTTGCTGTGTACACCGCTTTGATTAAAGGAGAATGTGGAATATAAATCCTTTTAAATAAATAAATAGTAACATAGTAAATGACGGCAGATAAAGACCAGTATGGTCCATCTAGTCTGCCCAGCAAGGTGGCAAGAGTAGGTGCACCTGCCGCTCCATGCAGGTCATCCCTCCCCATGTCTTTGTTTAGGGGTGAACCCACCGCTCCGTGTAGGGCACCCTTTTTGTTGAGAAATTAGCTAGTTAAGTTTATTTTGGATTTTACAAAACAGGTCCACTGATAGGACACGAACCCACAACCTTCTACTTCTCTATACAGCTACTGTATGGGGTGTACCAATCTGGCAGGAAGACTCTGCACACTTGAGTATCAAAACGTGCTTCCAGGAACTCTGGGGACTGAAAATGGAACTGTCTCTTTCCCTAATTGATCACCCAACTGAGGCTTATCAGAAAAGACACCATCTGAAAGAGAATGCACTCGGATGAGTCAGTAATCCAGATATGGGTGCACACAAATCCTTTGCGCCATAGTCACAATCATCATGACTTTGGAGAACATCCTTGGGGCAGTGGAGAGTCCTAATGGGAGGGCAGTGAACTGAAGGGGAGAGCCAAGCACGGCAAAAACAGATACTTTGCTGATTCCCCAGATAAGGATATGAAAATACACCACAGCCAAACCCAGAGATGCCCTCAGAGCATGGCTTGAATCATGGATCACAAAGTTTCTATCCAGAAGTGCATGACGCAGAACTGCTCGTTGACAGACCTGACGTCCAGAATGGGCCAGAATGTTCCATCCATGTCGGCACCACGAAACAGATGGAATACCTGTCCTTGTACCAATCATCCGAGCAAACGGGCACCACTGCTTTCAGGAGAGGCAACCTGTCCAAGGTGATCTATATAGTGGCCCTATAATTCGCAGATCTACAAGGGGAGAAAGGGACCAGGATCAACTCTTTGCATTCCAGGACACAGCCGAACTTAATGGGAACTAGCACCCAGCAATCCTTGGTGACCCAGGCCCATTCCTAAAAGAAAAAGTGAAGCCTGCCCCCACCTAGAGGAACCAGGGAATGGGCCCCCAAACCTTCAATGTGCAGCAGGGAAGGGTCCTCCTCTGGATGGGACTGGTCCCTAGGCCCATGCGCTCCACAAAGAGATTGAGAACAAGCCCAAAGTCAATAAACAGAGGGGAAGAAAGGCTTTCCAGGCTGGTAGAAACGGGAGTCCAAAGACCCCCAGAAATCTGACCAGCACGCTCATGAGGAGCGGACATAGGCTGACTGAAAAGGGCTCCTGCCTGCTTCACAGGCCCCTTGGACCTGTCCTCCAGAAGGCAGGAAGATTTTGTCTCATCCAGATCTTTCACCAGCTTCTCCAAATCAGACCCAACAAAAACGTCCCTCTAAGGCCAGATGGGCAACTAGGCTTTGGAAGATGAGTCTGCTGCCCCATGTCAGAGCCAAGCCAATGCCATGTTGCTGTCGACAGGGCACAGTTCCTGGCCACTAGATTACCAGCCCATATATGACATCAGAAAGGAAAGCTATATCAGACTCCAACAGAGGAGTAGAATCATCCGGCAGAAGAGACTGAATCCACTGGAGCAGAGCTTGAGATGTCAGGCCTGCACATACCACCAACTAAAGAATAGCAGCTCCACAGCAAACTGGTTCTTCAACACAAATCCACCTTTCGATCCAGAGTATCCTTTAAGGCCGATCCGCCTTCCACAGGAATGGTGGTCCGTCTGCTAACTACCATGCCTTGCGCATCCACTATGGAAATATCAAACCATACAGCACACTCCTTCGCCAGCAGAGTGTGCATCTTCTTATACACCCTTTGCCCCTTAGGTGGGGAGTTAGGGGAATCCCACTCTGACCAGAATAGGCCCTTGGGCACCTCCAGGATGGGAAGACAGTAGTGGATTTCCATAACCCTTGCAGGAGTGGATGCATCTTCAGTTCCTACTCCATGCCTGGTGCATCTGCCAAACTGAAGGAAGATAAGCCCCTGGGAATCAACACCTCCAGTTCTTCCCATCAGAACAGACAAATAATATCCGCCTCCTCACAGTCCTTTGAAAATCAGAGTACTTCTTCATCCACATCAGACATCTGAATCCAAGTCACAGTCCAAATCTCAGATAGAGCCCAGCTGATCCTCTTCTCAAGGGGGATGCCCTTTACCGGGGACGTTTAGCCAATTTAACAGGGATTCCACTCTCAGCCTACCCCTCATGAGATTGCACTCAGGGGAACCCAGAGGCTGCAGGGTCTGAATTTCCACACCAGAATAACCAGGCCTGTTGTAAAAAGGAAAAGTACTCCGGGGATTCTGCTCATGGAAATGACCACCCTACGCCAGGGGACATAGTTGCCTTTGATCCCCTAGAGGTCAGGGAGTGGTGCACAGCATGGTTGCTGGCACCTTCGGCCGGCTGGTTATCCTTAACCACAGCGCCATCCATCACCTGCTGCCCTAAGGCAGGCAAAGTCAGACTAAACACATCCCCCAGCGTACAGAGGGGGAGGACCTTGAAAAATCAGAAGATTAAATTTCATCTTCCATTTGGATGTCTAATGTGGACAAATGCGAAGTTATGCACCTATGAAAAAATAACCCAAACTATGGTTACACAATGCAAGGTACCATGTTAGAACTACCACACAGGAAAAAGATTTAGGCGTCATCGTGGATAATACGTTGAAACCCTTCGCCTAGTGTGCAGCGGTGACCAAGAAAACAAATAGAATGCTAGGAATCATAAGGAAAGGAATGGAGAATAAAACAACGGATATTATAATGCCTCTGTATCATTCCATGGTGCGACCACACCTTGACCGTGTGCAATTTTGGTCGCCGTATCTTAAAAAGGATATGGCTGAATTAGAAAAGATACAAAGAAGAGCAACAAAAATTGTAAAGGAACATAAGAACATAAGATATGCCATAATGGGTCAGACCAAAGTCCATCAAGCCCAGTATCCTGTTTCCAACAGTGGCCAATCTAGGTCATATGTACCTAGCAGTTTCCCAAAAGAGACAGGTTCCACAATGCTTGTATTGGGTCAAGCAATGATATCCTGGGTCCCTTCTTAATAATGATTAATGGACCTTTCCTCCAGGAACTTGTCCAAACCTTTTTTAAACCCAGCTACACTAACAGCCTTTACTACATCCTCCGGTAACAAATTCCAGAGTTTGATTACACGTTGAGTGAAAAAATATTTTCTTTTATTAGTCTTAAATAGTTTACCCTGTAGCTTCATTGCATGTCCCCTAGACTCTTATTATGATAAGAGTGTGGAGCCGAACCAATTTTCCCTCCTCCTCACAGCTAGCGAAAATATCACAGTTTAGTGGAGCCTCCCACATCACACTCAAGTGAGAGGGACACCCTTCAAAGGTGGCAGTTCACAAGCGTTTAAATGAATCTTTTCCTCTCAATCATTCAGATTTTCTTCAGAGTAGAGAAAATCCATCCACTATCTGCTGGAGACAAAGAAATACTGAAGAGACCTCTGGTGGCTGAGGTGGATAGAGGCATGGGAGTGATGTCATTGAAACTTGGGCCTTTCATTGATTCTACCAATCTGCTGGTAGGGGAACACAATCCACTTCTATAGGTTCTAGCAGGACAATATGGAATTTCAGTTAAATAGTGTTGAGTTGATATTCAAAAGCCCTTAGCTGGTTGGACAGCTAAGGGCACCGACCGTGATATTCAGTGGCACTACTCAGATACTGCCACTGAATATCTCCACAGACTGCCCTGGCACTGTCCAGTTAGTACAGGGGCGGTACTAGCATTAACCGGACAAGAGCCGACACTTGCCCAGCAGGCACAATATTCAGTTCCATCTGGTCAGACAACTTGGCCACATGAAAAGCTGGTCTAAGTTGCTATTCAACAAGGGTGGTTGAATATTGTGCTAACCGGGCAAATGTTGGCATTTGCCTGTTTAGTACTGCAGTCTGGATATTCAGTGGTAGCTCCTATCCAGCAACTAGCAAAAATTGGACATGTTGGCACATCATGTCAATTAAGCCAATAGATAACAATTTTTTTTAAAAGGGCATTAATCAAGGCCAGGACATTTTAGTCAAATCTTCTAGTTTGCTGACATCTACATAGTTCCATAAAAAATGTTATGATTATTCAGGCAGCATAGGACCATCCATAATCAACATACACATGTGCATTAAAGGGTTTCAGTACATGCCCAGATTCATTATTACTTTCAAGATCAATGGGCCAAGTATCTTCCAACAAGCAGGTAGAACTGCAGTCTTTTAAAATGCAACCTCAAGTGTATATTTGTTAATTCTACATTCCTGAATACTATTAAGATGTGCTCAGAGAAAGGGGAAAGTACTCTATTGATCTGGAAGTTCCAATTATTTCTGTAGTGAAAACTGCATGTATAAGAAGAGTTTGTGGTCTCTCAATTAGATCACCTCACGACCAGAAAAAAGGATTGCCTGGATGCATAGTGGGTTTTCCAACTAAGCTATAATTTTACTAATTTTAATCTTGCTTTTAAAATCCAGTGTGCTTTCCCATTTGGCTTAACATGTCTGAATATTATTTCATATGCAATTCCCAAATTCTAAAAAAAAAAAGCTAACTCTGAAAAGGGCTAAGGTACTGTGTCTGTACAGGGGTGGCTTGATGGGTGACTTGGACAGCAGGAGACCTCTCATGAAACGTGCTACTAGCAGATATGAGGAGATGGGCTGTTCATCTAGTAGGTGGCGAGAGGCCGCAATGGCACTGAGATGGATTCTCACAGAGTTGGTCTTTAGACCTGTCGAGGACAAGTGGAGGAGATACTGGAGGAGTGACTCCACTGGAGCAGAAAAAGGACTGAAAGCGTATGAACGTCTGGTGGAGGGCTTTCTGGAAGCAAGAAGAATTTCCTTAACCTCTTGTGCAAGGTCAATGCTCTGCAATGCTATGCTTTCAGCAGCCAAGCTGTGAGGCGAAGAGACTGTGGATTGGGATGGAGCAGTGAGCTGTTGTCCTGGGAGAGGAATTCGAGTGCAGATCTCAATCGGAGAGGCCGAGTTTGAGTCAGACGTAATAGCAATGATAACCACAGTTTCTGTGACCAGTGAGGAGCTATGAGAATCATAGAGCCCTTGTCGGACTGAAGCTTGAAAAGTGTCTTGGGAATGAGGGGTAAGGGAGGGAAAGCATAGAGCAGACCCCGACCCCACTGTAAGTGAAGGTCATCCACCTGTTGGTTGCTGGATGTTGGAATCCTTATGCAGAAGTGAGGAAGCTTGGCATTCTGAGGAGTAGCAAATAGATCTATGTCTGGAGTTCCCCAGGTCTGGAAGATGTAGGATGCTGTGTCCAATGGAGAAACCATTTGTGGGGAAGAAGGATGCAACCAGCTTGTCTGACAATACACCACTCAATGGGGTATTTGACGAGAGATGGCAAAGGACCACAGCTGAAGAGTTTCCTCACAGAGGGGCCATGGGCCTGTTCCTCTCTGTTTGTTCACATATAACATGGCTACCTGATTGTTCTAACTAGGATTTGTTGTGCCCTCAGGTGATGTTGAAACACTTGGAGGGCATTCGAGATGGCATGAAGTTCCAACAGATTTATTTGGAGGTGCGAATCATGCATTGTCCACAGCTCCTGTGTAGACAGGTCGCCCAGGTGTGCTCCCCAATTCAACTTGGAGGCATCCGTCATCAGGGTGCATTGAAATGGAGACATCTGAAAAGGTGACCCTATGAGCAGATTTTCTGGAGAACACCATCACTGAAGGCATGTTGATAGAGAGGCAGTGACTTTGATTCTATCCCTTAGACGGCTCAAGGCCTGCCTCCAGTGGGAGGCAAGAGTCCACTGGGTTGGGTGCATTTGTAGGTGGGCATAGGGAATGACATGTACTGTAGAGACCATGTGCCCCAGGAGCTGCAGCATTTCATGGGCAGTCAGATGGTCCTGTTGGAGCTTCTGGGACACTAGTTTGATTAGATGGGCACAGCAGAGCTGGGGGGCAGGAACGCCCTGGACTGTTGAGTGTCCAGCAAAGCTCCGGTGAATTCTAGCTTTTAAGTTGGAGCGAGCTGGGATTTTGGGAAGTTTATGACACATCCCAAGTGTTCTAGTACCGTGATGGTACGATGCAAGGAAAGTTGCACCTCTAGTGAGGTGTCTACTTTCATGAGCCAGTCGTCTAAGTAAGGGAAGACGAATATCACCAGAGACCTTAAGTATGCGGCTATGACTGCCATGCACTTTGTGAAGACTCGGGGCAGAGCAGAGTACTCTGTATTGATAAAGAGCTCCCTGAAAGGGGAAGCGTAGATATTTCCTGTGTCCTAGATGGATGAGGATACGTGCATCGCTTCTTTTAGATCTAGAGAACAGTCCTATCTCTGGAGGTAGGGAAGAAAAGTCCCGAGGGATATCTTGAACTTTTCTCAGACTAGAAACTTGTTGAGGTTTCTGAGGTCCAGAATGGGCCTTTATCCTCTTTCTTTGGAATGATAAAATATGGAGAATAGAAACCCATTCCCTGCTGCGATGTTCGGACATTTTCTATGGTGCCCTGAGACAGAAGAGAGGACATCTCATCCTGTAGGAGAGTCATGAATGGGGGTTGTGTTTGAAATTCCCCCATGAAAGTGGAAGGGGGCAGAGTTTGCAGATGAAGTCTGTACCCCCTCCTTGACTATGTTTAGTGTCCACTGCTCTGAGGTTATGAGGTGCCATCTGTGGGCATAGTGACACAGTCTGCCTGCTATGTGGAAGGGGTGAGGGACCTCCAGTCAAGGTGGAAATGTTCTCTAGAAAAGAATCAAAAACCAGGTGCAGACTGTGGCTGTGCAGCAGGCTGAGGTTTAGCCCCCTGTGGCTTCTTCTGCTGCTTAGGAATTTGTTGCCTCTTCTGTGGTGCTTGAGTCTGTTAAATAAGAGCCAGGAGAATAAGAACAACAGAATTTCTTATTATTATTATACAAAGACTTCCGTGCAGTTGCCTTTTTTCTGACAGGATCAACTGTTGTTCTAGACAGTCTCTTTAGAGTAGTGTTTCCTCATTCTAACTGAGAGGCCTTATCTTGCCAGTCTTTGCCAAAAAGACTTTGCAAGGTATGTTGCCCAACTTATCTTGAACCTGCTGTTCAAGATCTGAGGCTTGAAGCAATGCAATTCTGTATGCACTGATCCATATTGCTGAGGCCTTGCTTGTGAATTCAAAAGCATTGAAGGTGGCTCTATTAACAACTTTGATACGTTATGGCTTGAAGAGGGGCAAAGGCTTCAAGATCCCCGAATACTTCCTTGAGGAACATTCCCATGAAGATGATATAGGAGTTAATCCTAGCAGAGAGCATGAAAACATGGAAGCATCAATGCCCAAAGGCATTGAGGATTCTCGATTCTCTACCTGGAGAGTTAGAGGCGTGTGTCTTTGAGCTTTTGATTCTGCGCATCACCGATTTGATCACCATGGAATGGAGAGGGAGTTGCAGTTTTTGGAAGCCTGGGCACTCCAGTACCCGATACATAGTATTGAGGCATCAACTGTGAGGGGAGATCGTGAAAAGTCTCCCACATACGGAGCATAAGATCATGAAGGATGCAGTGCATCAGTAGAGTGGCTGCCTCCTTCGGTGCTGTTGGGTATTGGAGGATCTCCCTCTGCCCTTGGCTCCTTCTCCAATGTTACCATGATGGAGAGACCCTTGGCTAGATCTCAAATGAATTCCTGGAAGGACATGTCCTCTGGAGGCGACATGCGTCACTGTTGTGGTGGAGATGGTCCTGAAGGAAGGTCCCAGGGCCCACAGGAATCATGCGATCCCGCATCGCAGATGCTGGAATCAGAATTGGAGGACTCTAAGTACTGACCCATGCGGTGTTCACTCAAAGCTCGATGTCAGTACCGGTGTTCCAAGGTAATGGCTACAGTGAGGTGTTTGGATTGGGAACCGATATCAGTAATGGTTTCCAGGGATGGAATGGGTTTCAGCGATGTCGACACCATGTGCATGAGCCCTGATGTCGTAGCTGCAACTGGTGTTGACATCTGTACTAATGCCAGTACCGATGGGCCGATGCCTGGCACCAATGGATTGATAGGTACCAAAGCTGCCAGGAGAGCTGCTAAGCTCCACTTGATGGCCAGTATGCACTGGTCCATCGAGGTTGCTGATGCCTGGATAATGGTCGCGGGTGTTTGTGCTACTGTCCTGGATCATGGCACCAGTAGCGCTCTGGAAGCAGAGGCCTTGGGAGCATCCTGGAGCCTCTCTGTGGCTTTGGAGGACAGGGCCTTCCGCCAGGGCTGTTTGGTAGGCCAATCTACCGCCAATGCAACGCCCGAGGGATCTTGATGCCTTGAGCAAGATCTACCTCTAGAGGTTGTGTCTTGCTTTGATGCAGACTTGGGCTTTCACTTGAGGAAACCTGGGATCCATGAGAGGATGATGAGGCTCTTGACGAAGTAGACACTAATGATACTGCATCCAGGTAAAGAGTGTCCCAACTTTAGAGGCCCGGTTCTGTAGGCCTCTTTTAGTCATTTTTTGACAGAGAGGACAGTCTGTTGGCTGGTGTTCTGGGCCGAGGCATTTTAGACACCAGTCATGTGTGTCAGTTGCTGAGATGGTGCTGAAACACTTGGAACATTTTTTGAAACCACTAACTAGTTTCTCCATGTCTTCAACAGGTGGGAAGGCTATGGTAGGCTTAAGGCCTAAAAGGGCATCAACATGCCCGTTTTCTTTTTTTTTTTTTTTAGAAAAGAAAAAAATAAGGGATCTAGCGATGTCTTCGACAGTTCCAGAGGATTATGGGAAGGCAGACGCTAACCACAAAAAACAAAAAAGAGAAATTTTCTGTGGTGGCAGAATTTGCTTCCTGCTGGGCTCCACGGGAAAAAAAGAACCGAGAGGGCGCTGGGAAGGCGAGAAGGCAGTCGTGCAGGTGCAGTGGAGTGCTCTCAAAAGCTTTCCTATTAGATGCTGGGGAGCATTCCCACGAGGCCTCCGTTGGTACCAACATCACCCATATGTGAAGACTTCATTCCTGCTTCTTCCTGAGATAACCAGTTCTATAACTGGACCAGTGGAGGAGTAGCCTAGTTGTTAGAGCAACAGCCTAGTACCCATGAGATCTATGTTCAATTCCCAAAGGCACTCCTTGTGACCTTGGGAAAGTCACTTTCCCCTCCATTGCCTCGGAAGGCGGCCTGGCAATCTACTTCGGGTCATACCTTGCCAAAAAACATCCAGGGGTTGCTGGGTCACTAGGAGTCAGAATTGATTTGAGGGCACTAAAAAAAAAAAAAAATGTAAAAAAAACCAACCAAAAAAAAAAAACAACAAAAACTGGACCAGGAGCAGTTTTAGAACAGACCAGACCAGATCCACTGCATGGTATACCTGTCACAATCTGCTGGTGATAGTAATACTACTGACTAGTGTTGCATGGTGCCCTTTAGAGCTAGGGCTCAAAGCTGATCGGTCTCTGTCTCCATCTGCTAGATAATGGGCATAACACATTGGGGTTCTGGGCTGGTCTAATCTGCTAGATACAAGTAGTAAAAACTTTTAGAGGTTTAATTTTATAACAGGTTGCTTAGATTTGAGAGGTCAAGCAAGTACCTATTTTATAATGGCAAGTAGGCACCTAATGTGTATTTATAAAATTGCCCCAGAAAAGATATAGAAATCATGACTAAAATGGGGTCAGAAACTGGCATAAATGCATGCAGCTGACATGCGCGAGTACTGTACCTGGGCCACATAAAAATATGCATAGTGTTGTCACTGCATGCACTTTTACATGCAGGGTAATTTTATAAGAGGCATTTTATGTGTGTGTATACATATATATACATATATATACACACATACACACAAAAATTCTTTATAAAGTTTACTCCCTTAGTAAATAGGCTACTAGGATTGTAAGCCCTCTGGGGATAGGGAAATCCTTATTGTCCTTGAACTTAATTTATCTTGAGCTATCAATAAAAATAGTGAGAGTTAAATCCAATTAAAGAGAAAATAAATATATAGGTTCTTACTGACACAATCTAAGTACAATCCCCTAACACAAACAAGTGCTCAGGCAATTAGTTACACAAATCTCATTCTTACCTGCCTCGTCAATTGTAGTACATTTTTGATACATAGATGTCCGTAAGGTTGGAGTTCTAACATTCAATAATCTAATTTTATCTACTCTAGAATCAAAGACTCTCATGAGCAGGTCTTTGTCATCATCATCATGGCACATGATTTTATTATCAACGAAGGAAGCAAACATCTGAGTCTCCAGGAATCTCGAGAGGAATGGAAGGTAAGGCTCTGGTTGGTCAGATAAAAATGATGCCTGATAAATAAATTAAAAAAAAAAAAAGATAAAAATATCTTTGGACTGCTAATTTATTTATAATCATTCTTTTATATTACAGATCACAATATATAATATTTATTTTAAAAAATAAAAGCAGCATAAATAAACCCATACAATCAGTTATAAAACTAACGAGTCTTCATTGTTTCAACAGTATTAAAAATTAAAGTAACATAGTAAATGACGGCAGATAAAGACCAGTATGGTCCATCTAGTCTGCCCAGCAAGATGGCCGGAGTAAGATGGCAGGAGTAGGTGCCACTCTGTGCAGGCCACCCCTCCCCATGTCTTTGTTTAGGGGTGAACCCACCGCTCCATGCAGGACACCCCTATTTGTTGAGAAGTTAGATGGTTCAGTTTATTTTTATTTTATTCTGTTGCTATTAATGGGTCCATTGTGTCTGTCCCATGCCATTTTGAAGTCTGTCACTGTATTTGCCCCCACCACCTCCATCGGGAGGACATTCCAAGCATCCACCACCCTCTCAGTGAAAAAGTATTTCCTGATATTGCCTTTCAGTTTTCCACCTTGCAGCTTCATGTTATGCCCTCTCGTTTTACAGCTTCCCCATCTTTGGAAGATGTTTGTTTGTTCATTATTTCTCCTTAAGTATTTAAAGGTCTGAATCATATCGCTGTCTTTCTTCATGTCAGCTATTTCATTGCTATTTAGTGTACATTAATATCTGTGAACACACACTAAGCTTTAGTAAATTAAATTCTAAGAAGAAACAAACAGGACAGATGCAGTAGAGGGCAGTCAAACAGACTTTATTGGAAACCCCAAGGCATTTTGGACATCTAGGCCTTCCTCAGGGGGTACAAGCCTCAAGATTTAAAACTATGTGATAGTGTATGCAATATGTAATGGTTGGAACACTTGAGTCCTTGTCTGAGCCGCAGGTCAGCCACTTGAAATGGTGTTTTAAATGTTGAGGCTTGTACCCTATGAGGAAGGCCTAGACGGCCGAAACGCATTGGGGTTTCCAATGAAGTCTGTTTGACCGCTCTCTACTGCACCTACTCCATTTGTTTCTTCTACTGTCCTGTGGGTGTACCTTTGCTCTCTGTTGGACTACCATTAAATTCTAAGACGGCCGAGAGCAACGAGATCAAAAAGTCAGACTAAAAAAAAATAATCATACTACTACTACTACTACTACTACTACTACTACTACTACTACTACTACTACTATGCCTGCTATTACTGTTATAGAAGAGAAAAAAGTATGATTTATGGAAGTGGCAATCCCAGGTGATACCTGAATTGAGGACGATAACGAGAAATACTGACAAAATTAGAGACCTTTAGATCAAAGCTGAAAAGCTTCGGAAGAACATAAAATTTACTGTAACACCAGTTGTGGTTTGAGCTTTCAAGGCTATATCTAAGGGAGTTCCTACATTTTTATAAATTTTGGATGTACCAGACTTGACTCCACAAATCCTACAAAGGACTACCCTACTTGGAACAGTTTACATTTTGTGCCAATACCTGCATGATTCCTAGGTTCTTGGATAGAACCCAAATCACAGGATTAAAACCAGTCCTAGATTGTGTCTTCCAATGAAGAATCCACTATTAATAAGAATTCAGATTGACAGCATTTTTCCAGCTTATGGAACTAATTTCATCTCTTCAAGTGTAAATCCTATAGCGTGTTGACTCCTCTCTTGTGAGGAGCAACTCCTAGAATTAATCAGCTTATGAACATATTTAAACTTCTTCTTGTCTCCATCTTGATTTCATAAGAACATAAGACATGCCATACTGGATCAGATCAAGTGTCCATCAAGCCCAGTATCCCGTTTTCAACAGTGGCCAATCCAAGTCACAAGCACCTGTCAGGTTCCCATAAGGTACACAGATTCCATGTTGCTTATTCCAGGGGTAAGCAGTGGATTTCCCAGGTTATCTTTAATAATGGTTTATGGACTTTTCCTCCGGGAACTTATCCATAAGCCCAGCTACACTAACAGCATTTACATCCTCTGGTCAGTGCCGGCCCAAGGGTTTTTGCCACCTTAGATAAAAACCACAGCCTCACTGCCCCCCCCCCCCCAAGCTGCTGCCACCGCCATCTCAGGCAGGCAGCAGCAGCTTTTTCCACCACTTTTGGAAATGCTGATGCTGCCCATCAAACGGAATCGACAGCAGCTGGGGGTGGCGGCGCAGCCGGCTATGTGTGCCACTGCCACCGCTCACCCACCCTAGGTGGCTGCCTAGCTTGCCTAGTGACGGGCTGGCCCTGCCTCCAGTAATGAATTCTGGAGTTTGATTATGCATTGAGTGAAAAAATATTTTCACCTATTAGTCTTAAATGGGCTATATTATAGCTTCATTGCACGTCCCCTAGTCTTTCTACTTTTTGAAGCAGTAAACAACTGATCTATGTTCACCCATTCCACTGCATACATTAGTTTATAGACCTCTATCATATCTCCTCTCAGCCGTCTCTTTTCCAAGTTGAAAAGCCCTAACCTTTAAAGCCTTTCCTCAAAGGGGTATCCTTCCATCCTCTCTACCATTTTGGTGACTCTTCTCTGTACCTTTTCTAGTTCTGCTATATCCTATTTAAGATATAGCAACCAGAATTGCACACAGTATTCAAGGTGCAGGAGTATCATGGAACATCCTTGCTTTTATTCTCCATTCCTTTCCTTACAATGCCTAGCATTCTATTCCCTTTCTTGGCCACCGCTGCAAACTGGGCAGAAGGTTTCAATGTATTATCCACAATGACGCCTAAATCCTTTTCCTCGGTAGTGGTTCCTAATGTGGAATCATGCATCATATAACGATAGCTTACTGGGTCAGACTAAGGTCCATCAAGCCCAGTATCCTGTTTCCAACAGTGGCCAATCTAGGTCACAAGTACCTAGCAGTTTCCCCAAAAGACACAGGTTCCACAATGCTTGTATTGGGGGGCAAGCAGTGGATATCCCGGATCCCCTTTAATATTGATTTATGGACCTTTCCTCCAGGAACTTGTCCAAATCTTTTTTAAACCCAGCTACACTAACAGCTTTTACTACATCCTCCGGTAATGAATTCAAGAGTTTGGATTGTTCTTCCCTAAGTGCATAACTTTGCGCTTGTCCACATTAAATTTCATTTGCCGTTTGGATGCCCAGTCTTCCAATTTATCAAGGTCTTCTTGTAGTTTCTCACAATCCTCTTGTGTTTTAACAAATTTGAATGATTTTCTCTCATCTGCAACTCTGATCCCCTCACTCGTTTTTCCCATTTCCAGGTCATTTATGAATATGCTAAAAAGTAGTGGGCCCAGCAAAAATCCCTGAGGTACTCCACTATTCACCTTTCTCCATTGAGAAAATTGGCCTTCTAGCTCTACTCTCTGCTTTCTATCTTTTAACCAGTTCCTAATCCGCAATAGTACACTGACTCCTATCCTATGACTTTTTAATTTTGCCAAGCATCTCTAATGAGGTACATTGTCAAAGTCTTTCTGAAAATCCATGAGGGCCATATACTTGTTCAATAATTTTATTCTTTGTAATAGTTTCTACCATTTTCCTCAGTACTGATGTCAGGCTCAATTGTCTGTAGCTTCCTGAATCTCCCCTGGAACCCTTTTTATAAAATTGGTGTTATATTGGCCATTCTCCCATCTTCAGGTACTACAGGTGATTTTAACGATAGTTCACAGATTACTAATAGTAGGTCTGCAATCTCATATTTCAGTTCTTTCAGTTCCCAGGGATGCATATCATCCAGCCCAGGTGATTTGGTACTCTTTAGTTTGTAATACATCTTCCTGGCTTATTGAGATTTGTTTCCGATACATCACCTTTAGATACCATTTCAGACATGAAGTAGCTTCCTTACATCATCTTCAGTAAAGAGCGAAACAAAGAATTCATTTATTCAGTCTCTCTGCTATGGCCTTGTCCTCCCTTAGCACCCCTTTTACCCCTCTATCATCTAATGGTCCAACTGACTCTCTCATGGGTTTTTGCTATGAATGTACTTGAAAATGTTTTTATTATGCATTTTTATTTCTATGGTAAGCTTCTTTTTCTAATTGTCTCTTTACCTACCTTATCAATGCCGTGCATCTAACTTGCCAGTGCTTATTTCAATTAATAACTCATTAATACAGAATTTGTTGCCAACCAATGTGGCCAAGTCTAGGAGCATAGCGAAGCTCAAAAAGAAAAATAAACAATTTTTTGAAGGACAGGTTCATGAAAGGTGAGCTAGTTTTAGTTTATCTGGATTTTCAGAAAGTCTTTGACAAAATATCTTATGAAAGACTCCTGTGAAAATTAAAGCTGGGATAGGAGGCAATGTCCTGTTGTGGACAAGAAACTGCTTAAAAGGGGGAATAAAACACAGAATAGGGTTAAATGGCCAATTTTCTCAATGTAAGAAGGTGAATTAGTGGAGTGCCCCAGGCCTCTGTATTGGGACCAGTGCTTTTTAAGATATTTATAAATGATCTAGAATACGAACAATGAGATGGTCATTAAATTTGCAGATGACAAATTGTTCAAAGTTCTTAAATCGGATGCAGATTGTGAGAAGATGCAGGATGACCTTGCAAGACTGGAAAAATAGGTATCCAAATGGCAAATGACATTTAATGCGGACAAGTGCAAAGTGATGCATACAGGGAAGAAAAACCCAAACTATAGCTACACGATGCTAAGTTCCACATTAGGAATAAGATCTACATGTCATCATGGCCAATAGGTTGAAATCTTCTGCCCAATGTCAGACAGCAGCCATAAAAAGCAAATAGAATGTTAGAAATTATTAGTAAAGGAACAGACAATAAAGCAAAGAACAGACAATTCCTTTGCATTGCTCCATGGTGCGATCGCACCTTGAATATGGTCTGCAATTCTGGTCACCACATTGCAAAATAGGATACAGCAGAATCAGAAAAGATAGAGAAAAGGGCAACCAAACTGAGCGACTGAGGAGAAGAGATGGCTGAGGGGATATATGATAGAGGTCTATAAAACCCTGAGTGAAGTGGACTGGGTAATTGCGAATTAATTGTTTACTCTTTCAAAATGTAGAAAGACCAGAGGACATCCCATGAGCTTGAAACAAACAGGAGAAAAAGTTCTCTCTCAAATGCATAATTAAGGTCTGGAATTTGCTTCCAGAGGATGTGGTAAAAGCAGTTAGCATAGCTGGGTTTAAAAAAAGGTCTGGAGAAATTCCTGGAAGAAAGATCCATAAACTATTATTAAAGGTAAACAGAGAAAGCCACCGCTTATCCCTGGAGAAAAGTAGCACAGAATCTGGCTACTTTTGGGATTTTGCTAGGCACTTGTGACCTGGATTGGCCACTGTTAGAAATAGGATATTGGACGTTAATGGATCTTTGGTCTGATCCAGATGGCAGTTTTTATATTCTAACAACTAGCAGACAGATGGACTTGAGTGTCTCAATACTTTTGAGATTGGGAGATAGGCAATGGACCTTTGTATGAAGATCTACTGAGACAAGATGCTGTGTTTAGTGAGCCACTGGTCTGTTTTAGCATTGCACTTGTTATGCTCTTTATTTCATCACTCTTCAAGACAAACTCTATTAAGTAACATTCACGTTTGTCCTGAGCACTCCTAAGTGACTCAGGCTCTACCTACCTGCTCAGCCCAAAATGTTTCTGGTTCAATACCTAATTTTGGTGTATTTTCTTTGGCAGTGTCATTATTCAACAAAATACTGTACAGTATAATTACACCCAGGTACTCACAGTAGCATTATTATGCTAATATAGTTTTATAAGTAAATAAACAGAATTACATCTTTGAATAGCTCGTGTAAATTATTGATTTGTTTGCTTAAAAATACTATGATACTATACAGATTCAAAACAATCGCCACCACTAACACAAGCGAATCCAACACATTCACTATAGCCAACAAGTACCTAAGCATCGCCCTCACATACAGACCACCTGGAACCACAACCGAACACCTCTATACACTAATCGAAACAATATGCGCACATAGCAGAAGACACAAACCCCGCGTGGCACTAGGAGACTACAACCTAATATCCGCATCCACCATGGAGTCATTAAAATATTGCCAATCACCGCCCCAACGCACCAGCATGGTACAACCCCAGACTTGGTCTTTATGCCACTACAATTAGTGGAGCAGAACAAGACCACAAAACCAACAATCACACCAGTCCCTTGGTGAGACCACCATGTGATTGAATTCACCATGACCCTAAATAACCCCACCCAACACAAAGAAGATGAAAGAGCAACCAGACAGTTTAAAACATTCAACAAAGACTCATTCATAAACGAAATCACTCCACAACGTCAACAGGAATACGACACCCTTGACCTAAACATAGAAAAATGGAACACTATAATATCTAACGCAGCATCTGCCCCAGCGAGCACAGAACCACAAACACGCAAGAGATCCAATGCCCCATGGTACTCAAATGAAATCAGAATTGCAAAGCGCACACTCAGAAGGCTGGAAAGAAAATGGAGATGGAACAAATCACACAACCTCCTAACCCAATACAGAGCCAAGCAACTGGAATATAATAATCTAATAAATGAACGTAGACAGCAGCACCATACCAACCTAATCATGAAATCTACTAATAGACCAAGAGAACTCTTTAGCATTGTCCAAAAGCTCACCAAGGACGACACACAACAAAGTACACACCACCTTGACCCACAAAAATATGCAGATTACATAAAGTCTAAAAACACCAACCTAACATGCTCTAATATACCACAAACAAACGATTACAAGATAAAAAAAGCATGGGAGAGCTTCGGCATACCAACAAAGCAGCAAGTAGAAGACATTATATCTGGACTAAACACAACAACTTTACCGTCAGACCCATGCCCAGTGGAATGGCTCAAAGCTACAAAAAGCCAACTCTCCCATCACATTCAAAAAATCGTCAAAGAATCACTCCAACAAGGATACATGCCGCAACCTCTAAAGCACGCAATGATACGACCAATACTCAAAAGTAGCAACCTGAGCCCATCCGAACCAAAATCATACCGCCCCATCTCCAGCCTGCCATTCCTTGCTAAAATCATAGAAAAGGCAGTGCAAAGACAACTTCAGGACCATATTGATATAAATGCCCCACTAGACATCCATCAGCATGGATTCAAGCACCAACACGGCGTGGAAACTCTACTCACCTCCCTCTTTGACAATCTCCTAAGAGGCATTGACAATATAAAAAACGTCTTCTTGCTAGTGTTTATGGATATTTGGGCGGCCTTCGACACTGTGTCCCACACTAAGCTACTACATCGCTTACAACAGATAGGACTATGTAATAACACCCTGAATTGGTTCACATTATACTTGGAAGGGCGAACACAACAAGTCTAATGTGACCAAAAGAAATCACTGCAATTCCCAGTCATGCAAGGAATACCACAGGGCTCAGCCCTATCATCAATGCTCTTTAACATCTACATCCAGCCCATATGCAACATCAAGCACCATAAACTACACTATCACATTTATGCTGACATCATGATATACGCTCCAATCAACCTGCTAGGACTAAATACCACAACAATAACTAAATGCCTCGAAGACATGAATGACTGGCTCATAGCCAACAACTTAACGGTCAACTATGATAAAACTGAGGCAAATGTTCGTCACCAGGAACCCCACCTTCATACCTCCACAAACTATCAGCATCTTGGACAAACATATAGTAGTCAAAGAAGTTGTTAAGTATCTAGGTATCACATTGGACAGAGAGCTAAACCTGAAATCCCACATCACCAAAACCGCAAACAAGGCCTATCAACGTTTGAGGACCATCAGACAAATCAAACCGATACTCCGTCAGGACCACTTCTGCACGGTGTGCCAAGCACTCATCACATCACTGCTTGACTAGGGAAACGCACTATACCAAGGCCTCCCTCAGCAGACACTACACCCACTACAGATGGTGCAAAACACCACAGCACGCATCATTACAGACACTCCAAGGACAGAGCACATCACCCCTGTCTTACAACAACTACACTGGCTCCCTATGCCGGCAAGAGCTAAATACAAAACAATCATGATCATCTTCAAAATCATTCACCATCTCTCAGCAGATGTACTCCAAGACGTTATAACAAGAGATATCAGCAATAGACCAAGAACCACCAATAACGACAACATGATCGGCACACCTGCAGGCTATCACAAAACCAAGCAAACAACTTCAAAAAGAGCAACATCACTACTGGCATCCACACTATGGAACTCCCTCCCAATGAGCCTGAGGGCGTTAGATGACCTCACAGAATTCCGCAAAGACCTCAAAACACGGTTATTTATAGAATCATACAGACATTTAGACAACAGCCCATACCTAAACAGAAACACAACCACCTCCGCCAACTAGGCACGCAATCATCCTACCTACACACACAAGATTATTATATACGTTATTAAACACCCTCTTGTTAAATGTTACCCTCAATTGTACTCTCTAAATGGTGTTGTAATTGTTCTGTCTAAATGTTTACAAATACCCTAATGTTAAATGTAACCCTCCAATTGTGATGTGACGTGACCACCTTGATTGAAGGATAAGGTGGAATACAAATCTGTCTAAATGACTAAATAAATAGATCAAACATCCAAAAAGTGATCTTACTAGCATGCAGAAGGATCTAACATTTTTGTTTTTAAACTTCCCATCATTTTCTAGCCGTCTCAGCTATAGATCCTCTTATGGACAAGTAAGGAATGGATCTGTAGTAGTAAAATACCAGATAGATACCCAATTTGTTTCTCACTTACTTTATCAAAGTTTTGCATCTGTTCCCTATTAGTAAACCAGGATTCCTTGTCTTGACTAGGCTGAATAACAAATACTTCATAGTCTGCAAACATCTGCGTAAAACGGTTAGCAAAGACTTCTCGGATCTGAATATTCAGCTGATAAATCCTCAGCTCCTCTTCATCACACTGAACTTTGAGATCTTTGTTGCTGCAGTTTTCCTCCCGCACTTCCAGCTGCATTAAAAAAAAGTGATTTTTTTTAAAGCTCTGACCTCTTTTGCATCATAAAGATGTAAATACATTTTCAGAATTTGTATTTTAAAGAATATAAACTCAAATGATGCAACTTAGCTTTAAAGTATTAAGATTCCCGTTTATAGCATTACTGTACAATTTTAAACCAAAACATAAATATGGAATCAAAGCTAGTAACTAGCAACACTGGATACATTGGTAAAAGGGCCCCTTGGATTAGGTGTGATAAAGTTTTGCGCTTAGCGCATGTTAATTTTTGCATCCAATATGCAGGAAGTGCAAAGCCTGCACAATGTGTGGGACATGTCCCCCCAAAACAGTTACCATGCAGTAAGGAGTTTTTCTGCGCAGAAAGTGTGCTCACAGTTTCTATGTAGGATGTGATAAATGCACCCATGCTTTATGCACCAATGACAGCAAGTGGTAAGTGACTATGAGATAAAATGCAATGTGCATTCCCCACCCCATAACACAGCATAAAGTTAACATATGAATTAGCATGTGCCGTCATACCATCATGGTAAGTTACTATGGGCATGTGCTAATGGTTACCGCTCGCTAAATCATACATTAACCGCTTAGCACACTTTAGTAAAAGGGCTTCCCAAACCTGTCTTAGTGACCCCGCCACCAGCCGGGTTTTCAAAATATCCATAATCGGATTGGGGGTGGGGGGAGGCCAAGCTCCACCATGACTCCACGTCCAGCTCCGCAGCCATCTCCCGTGGGCAGAAGAGAAGGAAATGGCTGCAATCGTAGCAGACTCCTGTCTGCTCATGAGAGATCAGATCACCATGGGCAGAAGGGGAAGGCTACCGCAATCGTGGCAAAGACTCCTATCAGCCCGTGGGCAGATAGGAGTCTTTGCCACAATTGTAGTGGCCTTTCATCCTGCCAGGGGTGATCCGATCTCCCGCGGGCAGACAAAAGGAGTCTGCCGTGCTTGCAGCTGCCCTCTGCAGGCAAAGGTTTGGTGGGGCCAAGGCCCATGTGGCCCACCCTGTTCCGACACCCCTGCTCCACTATATGCAAATATATTTCATGCATCTTTGTGTGAACATACTGAAAACCTGCATGCCTTTGGAGTCACCAGAACAGATTTGTGAAACATTAACCTACTGTATTTCATTAAAGATTAGTAAAATACGAACCAAGTAGATATATACATAGGTAATTAAGAAATAGTCTAATATAATTAAGTGTTCCGTAACCAATATATCATTTGTAATTCATACTACAGTCAAAGGATTTGCAGCATATGGTGCTCTGGGGGGGGGGGGGGGGGTGGGGGGGGGGGGTATTAATTTGTTGTAAGATTCAAGGCCAGACAACCACAGACCATAAAACACAGTTTGATGTTAGTGGTTAAAATAGCAAATCATGATTCATGATTACCATTTTATAAACTATGCTTAGGTAAATCACTTATGACCCAATTCAACAGTAACAATATTAAAAGCAATCAGGGCCGTCCACGGGAAAGGTGACGGAGACAACTGGAGTCCTATACTTTAATCTTCTCCCAGTCCCTTTCACCAGCAAGAAGAGGGGTGCTTCTTACTTACACTAAAGCCAGTAGAGAAGGCAGCCAGTCTGAAGTCTGAACCATGTATGCTTCAGTATTCTTGAGGCCTACTGGTACCACATGTTCAGATTTCAGATCAAAGCTGGAAAAGGAGGCACAGACACAGATAAGTGCCACTCTCTTTCAGCTAGCAGGGAAAGGGGGGGGGGGGGCTGGAACAGGAAGGTGAGCCCATACAGGCTGACTTACCCCAGGCTCTGCACTCTTTACGATCAGCTGTAAATATAACATAAGTTGTGGTCAACCTTAATTGGCACCTTTGCATTTTAGGTATGTTGTATAAGTATCATGAGAAATAATTGGAAATACTCCAACTGTATGTCATCATAATATTTTAATAACATATTCAAAGGTATACAACAAAAAAAAATAGATGTCTGTGCAACTTAGACATAGTAATTTCTGAGAAGAAAACAAACAACAAAATATGACCTGGACAGGATTAATGGCACCCTAAACGAATATTTTGTTGCACAACCCTTGGCAGTGATGACAGTCTCCAAATGTTTCTTGTAGCCATCTATGGGTTACTTAAATCTGGCTACTGGTAGTTTCTCCCACTCTTCAACTGTGATTTGTTCCAGCTCATGAATGTTTCCAGGATTCCTTTCACCAATGGCAGATTTCAGCTCTTTCCAAAGGTTCTCAAGATCAGGACTCAGTGCTGATCAGTTTAAAACAGTCCATTTTTTCCTTTTTAACCATTCTTTTGTACTTTTAGATGGATATTTTGGGTCATTGTCCTGCTGGAGAATCCATGACCTTCAACCCAGACCTAGCTTTCTGAAACTAGGTAGCACATTTTGCTCCAAAATATATTGCTAGATCTCCGACATCATGATTCCTTTAATATATTTCAGGCCTCCAGTTCTTGAGGCAGCAAAACAGTCCCACAACATTATGGAACTTCCACCATATTTAACTGTAGGAAGGGTGTTTTTTTCCTTGTAAGCTTCATTTCTTCACCTGTAAATGTATTGCTGGTCTGCATTGCCAAAGAGGTCCTTTGAGATAGGTCAAGATGGATTCCCCCTGGGTCCACTGATCCTGTAATACAGACTTTTCTAAAATGTTCTATGTGATGTTAAGACATTAGAGACAAATCATGCCCTGTATTTTGATAATCTTAGACATGAAGAAAGGCTATTCTATCTCTCTCCTACCACATGGATGTGTTTATTAAATAAGCTGATAAAGGCGGCAGTATTAGTATCTTAGACCATGAATATTATGTGGGAGAATATTACTAGACAATTACAGGATGCTTTCTTTATCATATGCTTACATCCGATCCTACAGCCACTATACAAGCCGAAATTGCTAACTTGCTGTCTATAGGATCCAATGCCGGCTATATCACTTCACATGAACTGTCGCTTTTGCAAATTGCCCATCCTGTAACACCTACAATTTACATTTTGCCCAAAGTGCATAAGGAGAAATTAGGCCTTACCTGCTAATTGTCTTTCCTTGAATTCTCTCCGGGCCAATCCAGGTACAGTTGGGTAGTCAACCTCCTCCAGCAGCTGAGGACTGAATTACTAAAATCTCTTGCTGACAGCCTATAGAGCTCCCCCTGGTGTCAGAGAGTCAGTCTCCTATTGTCAAAGCAGCGGAACTAAACTATAAACTAGGCAAAACACCACCACAAACTCTAGGTGCCTCGAAATATGACTTACACTATCAAGAAGAGTCCTCTTGGGAACTTTACTCTTTCTTTTTTTTTTTTTTTTTAATTTAAGGAGCCCTCCAAACTCCAGAGGAAACTCCCAGAATCCCCTTCGACCATGCCTGCCTACTCTCTCCATCTCCGACCCCCACCGAGTTAACCGATTCTATCTGTACCACAATGACTGATTTCCTGGCCTTGGCCATCACTCACAGACAAACGGGGTGGAACCTGGACTGGCCCGGAGAGAACTCAAGGAAAGACAATTAGCAGGTAAGACCTAATTTCTCCTTCCTATTCGTCTCTCCGGGCCAGTCCAGGTACAGTTGGGTAGTACCAAAGCAGTACCTAAACTCAGGAGGTCCTGCGAGCCCCGCTACAATGGCCGAGGCCCCCACCTTCACGTCCCCCCTTGCCTGTACATCCAACTTATAGTGCTTTGCGAACGTATGAAGGGAAGACCATGTCGCCGCTCGACAAATATCTGCTGGCGGAATTAAGGCAAACTCAGCCCAAGACGCCGCCTGAGCTCTAGTAGAATACGCTCCGAGCACGCTTGGAGGCGACTTGCTTTTTGCCTCATAAGACACCCTTATCGCCCGTTTCACCCAGCGAGCGATAGAAGCCTTGGTAGCCGCCTCCCCTCTCCGGGGACCACTAAAAGTACAAACAATCTATCCGACTTCCGAAACGGTTCCGTTCTCCTAAGATACCTAAGCAACACGTGTCCCAAATCCAACTTTCTAAGAGAGCGATCCACCTTACTTCCCTTCTGCCCACCGAATGTGGGAAGCAAAACAGATTGATTCATGTGAAAACCGGACACCATCTTAGGCAAACAGGACGGTACCGGCCTCAAAACTACCTTTTCCGTCATAAACTGAATATATGGCTCTCTACACGAGAGCGCTTGCAGATCCGACACTCTTCTAGCAGAACACAATGCAACTAGGAAAGCCGTTTTCCACGAGAATTCTCTCAGATTATCGGTCGCCTTTGCCTCAAAGGGCAGCCCCGTTAATGCCTCCAGCACTAAGTTCAAGTCCCAAGGAGGCACTACCTGCCAAACCAGCGGCCTAATATTCTTGGCTACCCTAAGGAACCATTGAACATCAGGGTGCGACGAGAGCGACCCCCCCCCCTGCACCCTCCCCCTATAACAAGCAAGGGCTGCCAAGTGAACCTTAAGAGTGCTGAGGGTTAGCCCTTTTTCTAGTCCCCCCTGAAGGAATGACAGAATATCTGGCAAGCTCGCAGAACAGGGCTGAACCCTACGCTCTTCACGCCGCCCTTCAAAAATGCACCACACGCGAATATACGCCAATGACGTCAACCTCCTCCTGGACTTCAACATAGTGACGATTACGGACACCGAGTATCCCCGACATCTCAATCATTCCCTTTCAAGAGCCAGGCCATAAGCAAGAACCGATCCACCTGCGGCATCAACACCAGACCTTGGCTCAAGAGATTTATTTGCGAAGGCAGCCTCCATAGAGGAGCCACTAGGAGCCGCACCAGATCTGCATACCAGGGCCGCCTGGCCCAATCCAGAGCAATGAGAATCGCCTTTCCCCTGTACCTCGATATTCTCCGAATGACCTACCCCAGCAATGGCCATGGAGGGAATATGTACAGCAGCTGCCCCGCCGGCCAGGGTTGCACCAGACCGTCGAGACCTTCCGACATGTGCTCTCTGCACCTGCTGAAAAACCAGGCCGCCTTGGCATTGGCCAGGGTAGCCATGAGATCCATGACTGGCTGACCCCACTGTACAGTGATTTCGTGAAAGACTGCCCAGTTCAGTTCCCATTCTCCGGGATCCAGGACATTGCAACTGACATAGTCGGCTTGAATGTTGTCCTTTCCTGCAACATGGGCTGCCGAGAGCGCTAAGAGATGGCCCTCCATCCACTACAACAAACTTTGACTCTCCTCCAGCAATGCTGCACTGCCCGTGCCTCCTTGCTTGTTGATGTAGGAAACGGTTACCAAATTTTCGGAAAACACTCACACTGCTCGACCGTTTAGCAGAGCAATAAACTCCCGTAGAGCGAAGTGCACCGCTCGTAGTTCTAACCGATTGATCGACCAATTGCTCTCTTCCGCCGACCAGGTCCCCTGTGCCACGTGAGACAGATAATGAGCCCCCCAACCGGAAAGACTGGCATCCGTTGTGACCAACACCCACTCCAGATCCTCTAGAGGAACTCCTGCCTGCAGATGCGCCGGGTCCAACCACCACTGCAGACTATTGCGCACATCCTCCGGGCACAGCAGCCTCTGAGACAGTGGATGATCCTGTGGAGACCAACTGGAAAGCAATGCTTGTTGGAGCAGGCGCATATGGGCTCTGGCCCAGGGTATTTATTTATTTATTTATTTAACTTTCTTATATACCGCGCTCTTTTGCATCAGTGCGGTTTACATCAAAACACAACTGTCCAGCACAGAGGATCTGCCCTGGATTTACAATATAATGTGAGTATATGTACAGATAACATGATTACAATATAACAAGGGTATATGTACAGGCAATAATAACAGGGTACTAGGTCCAAGGCCGCTACCATCGAACCCAACAACTGTAAATACCTCCAAGCTGTTGGAGCCTTCAGTCGCAATAACAACGCTACCTGAGCCAAACGTTTCTGCACCCTGTCCATGAGGAAGGAACACAGACCCAATCTCCATATCGAACAGAGCCCCGAGATACGTCAAGCGGTGCAGTGGAAGTAATTGACTCTTTGCCCGGTTGATGATCCAACCTAGCTGTTCCAGAACCTGCACCACCCGAGAAGTTGCTGCGATCTATTCCGTGAGAGACCCTGCTCGGATCAGCCAATCGTCCAGACAGGGATGCACCTGAATCCCCTCCTTCCGAAGCGCCGCCGCTACTACCACCATCACCTTGGTGAAGGTCCGAGGCGCAGTAGCTAGACCGAACAGCAATGCTCGAAACTGAAAATGCTCCATGGGAACTGCAAAGCGTAGAAATCTTTGATGTTCCTGCCTGATCGGAATGTGCAAATAAGCCTCTGTGTGATCTATGGACGAAAGCACCTCTCCCAGCTTTACCGCCCAGATAACCGATCTTAGGGTCTCCATCCGAAAATGAGGAACTCTTAAGCAGCAGTTTACGTGTTTGAGATCCAGAATTGGCCGAAACGATCCTTCTTTCTTGAGAACCACAAAATAAATTGAGTATCGACCTAATCCGTACTGGTCTTGAGGTACTGGTACTACCGCTTGAAGATGCAACAAGTGCTGCAGCGTGCTGCTGATTGCCGTCCTTTTGGTTTGAGGCCCACATGGGGACAAGACAAAGGCTTCCGCCAGCAGGTGAGCAAACTCCAGCGCATATCCATTGCGGATAATTTCCTGCACCCACTGATCCGTAGTTATGGCGGCCCAGGCGGAGAGAAACTCCTGTAAACGTCCTCCTACCGGTATCTCTGCCTGGACCAGCCTCCCTTTATTGTGGTTTCTTAGAAGAGTTCTGCTGGGTGTTAAAATAGCCCCGGCCGAACCCCCTGGCTCCACGAAAGGACTGCCCTCTGGACACAAACCGGCCTCTTTGATAAGGCGTAAACAGAGATCCACGGAACCTGCGAAAATTTCTTCCTTGACCTCTCTGCATCATTCCCATCTTTGCCGCTCTGGCACGGTCTCCAGGAAAGTGACCCCCCTTTGGAATCACCCAAATCCTTCACAATTTTCTCCAACGCCTCCCCAAAGAGCAGCCTGCCCTTGTAGGGAAGCTTACTGAGGTGAGATTTAGAAGATGCATCCGCAGCCCAATTTCTTAGCCAAAGAAATCGTCTAGCGGCGATCACTGATGCCATGGACTTCGCTGATATCCTTACCAAATCATAGAAGGCGTCTGCCAGATAAGCCGCCGCCGACTCCAGCTTCACACCCTCAGAGGAAGAGTCCTCCTGCTTCTCTCGAGCTCGGCTCCCCTTGTAGCCGACAGATAGAAGCCCTGGAGACATATGCTCCACAAACCGAAGCTTGCAAAGCCAGTGCACTGGAATCAAAAGCCTGCTTCAGAAGCGCCTTTAACCTACGATCCTGCAAGTCCTTAAGAGCTACACCCCCTTCTACCAGAATTGTCGTCTTTTTGGTGACCGCTGACACCAGTGCATCCACTTTAGGCATCCGCAACAGCTCCTTTTCCTCCTGAGGGAGAGGGTAAAGGCGCGCAATGGTGCGATCTCCCCTCAGGGTAGCTTTGGGGCATTCCCACTGACTCTATCATCTGCTTAATTACCCTATGAATTGGGAAACAGCGCTGTTGAGACCTAAATCCCTGCAACAAGAAATCCTCTAGAGGCTCCTGCTGCACCACAGGGAGCACTATATTCAACGCTGCGAGAGACTGAGCGATCAAAGCCCCCAGCTCCTCCTTGCAAAACACCCTGAAGACATTCGGATCCTCGCCTGGTCCCAGCTCTCCTTCCTCCAACTCCACTGGCCAAGCATCAAAACCTGCCTCAGAAAGAAGCTCACCCTCTTCCGCCATATGAGGACTAGAGAACCGCAGCCCGAAGCTATCAGAGCCTGTCTCTACAACTGAGTCTTTAATCGAGACCCCTTCCCCAGGGTCTGCTGCCTTGGACTTCCCTTTATGTAAATCCAACTGACTAGGAGCAGTCTGACTCTCTACAGACTGAGCCAACTTTAACTCATAAGCTTTATGCAGCGCTAGAATAAAATCTGCTGAAAACAGAGAGCTCAAGCTGTCCTGTACCGCCGATGGTGGCTTCTGATCCAGCCCCTCCGCCGGAGGCGCTTTGTGTGATTTTGACTTTCTCTTTCCCGACTGTGGTTGAAGCACGGGAGAAACGGCAAGCTCTGGCAAAATGGCTGCCATTCCCGCTTTCACCAACAGCCCTTGGGCTCTCTCTCTAACCTCCTCTGAAGCCCCCGCCTGTTCCATAACCGAGTGTGCAGTAACATTTTGCCCCAACGTAGCACTGAGAAACCAAAAGCAACTGACAGGAAAACAAGAAAAAAACCCCGTGATCAGGAGAAGTGTGTCGCTGACCAGCACGGCGATTCAAGTCCAGCCTGCAAGCTGCCGACACCAAACTGATCTGCCCCTACAATACCTGAAACAAGCCACACTGCTAGGTCCCAAAACAACCTCCGCGGTGTCGACCGTAGAAATCCCGCCGATCAATTAAACCCCTGCCGTGTTGCTACTGCTCTTACCTGAGCCAAACTACGATGGAGCTACTCCTCTCCGGTTTCCCGCTGCTAGCGGGCTACGGAGACCGAATCAATCGGCGGTAGGGAAGAGGACTCTGGGGCTCACAGCTCCTTTCCCAAACTCCCCTTAAGGAACAGACCCTCAAAATGAGGCAGGCTCTGCCCCTGCTGCTCAAATTCTCTTTGACAGCTGAGGACCGTCTAGTCTTAGTTTTGTTAAATTCTGTCTTTTTTTTTTCTCTCTCTTTCTTTCTTTTAAAGGAGCACTCCCTTTGCTTTACTGCCCTGCTAGGGCAAAGGAACAAAGTTTTCCCATTTCTTTTTTTTTTTACTAGACTAACTGCCAATTTCCAATTCGTCTCTCCTGGGAGCCTGTCAGACACGTCCTGTTCAGCTGCTGAGGACTGAAAGACTGACTCTCTGACACCAGGGGGAGTGCTCTATAGGCTGTCATCAAGAGTTTTTATTAATTCAGTCCTCAGCTGCTGGAGGAGGTTGACTACCCAACTGTACCTGGACTGGCCCGGAGAGACGAATAGGAAATCAATGAGAGTGCCTCCAGGTAGGTCTATCATGTCAGGGATAGATTCCATTTTGGAACCTCTGTCTAAATTCATTGATGTTTTTCTCCGTCCCTTTGTCCCATTGATCCCATCTTGTGTATTATTTTTTGGATACTTTTGATGGAGATACATCAAATCTGTTTCTTGTCACCTTAGACAGTATTGCTATATACAAACATTCCTCAAGATGTGGCAATAGAAGTTGTATGGAAATATCGTGATCAACGTACAGGTCCCAATAGAGTGCCCACTAAGTTTTTAGTCGAGATGGCAAGAATAGCTCTGATATGCAGCTATTTTATTTTTGAAGGATGCTTTTACCAATAGATTAAAGACACAGTCATGGGGGCCACATAGCTAAAGTATATGTAGCTGAGTTTGAGGCTCTTTATCGCACTACCTTCCCCTTTTCAGACAATGTTGTAACGTGGAAATGTTATATAGATGTTTTTATTTTGTGGAGAGGAAATGTGCCAAAGCTCCTTCAATTCATAGAGAGGCTGAATACTTGCAATTGTAATCTCAAGTTTCAGATGTATTTCAACTATGCACAAATACCTTTTTTGGATATTCTTATTAAGAAGTCGTCTTATGGGTTCTGCACTACTATCTATAGAAAATCAACTGATATGGAAACTAATACCAAAGTAACTTGTTCCTAACACTAGTCTTAAGAAAAAGCTACCAGTTTTGCAATTTCTCCGCAGGCTCTGTACAGATATAGATGAATTTGATTTGCAATCAAAAGATATGGCCTCACAATTCAAAGAACATGGAGCTCCTGGTGATTGTATTAAGAAGGGCTACTATAGGGCACCTAGCTTCAGACAGACAAGAATTGTTAAAGGTAAAAAGAAAAAAGATCCATGACAATTATATCTGCACTTTGCACTTTTCGAATCTGTCTGCACACATAACAAAGATTATGCAGCAACACTGGCATATTCTTCAGACACTATTGTTTTTCAACATCCAAAGATAGGCAAACGATACAGGTTACGCCATACCTCTGATTGTAACTCTCAATTTGTGATCTATGTCATATTATGTCCCTGTGAGAAGATGTATGTCGGGAAAACCAGACGAGCATTTAAAATTCATATACAAGAACATTTGAGCTGCTTGAAATGTAAGGTTGTCAAAACCTCCCCTTGTTGATCATTGGATAAAATATGGACACACATTAAAGGACTTATCCTTTCTTGTACTTAAGGTTATCCATCATTCACCATGTAGAGGAGACAGATACTATAGCAAGAACAGTTTCTCATTTTTGAACTGGCAACAGTACTTCCTGATGGCCTTGATAAAATCTTGATATTCAATCTCTTTATCTGACTTGTTTTTCTCCCCCCCCCCCTTTTTGTTCTTAGATTTCTTTTAAACTAAGAAATGATATTTGTTTTTGTTGTCACCTCTTATATATGCGCTGGTTTTTGTGATATGAAGACTTTTTCTGGATCCATCTGGTCTTTAGGTATATTTTATTGAAAGGTTTAGGTGTCATTTTAGTTGGAGGTTACTTTCTATGAGGTTTGGCACACTATGTTCTCTGTTGGACCATGGCATATAAGTATATTGTTATGTTCTTTGTTTTTTCTTTCTTTTTTGATCCATTTTTATTTCATGGTTTTATTTATTTATTTAAATGTATCCCCCAATTGTATTGTGACCGCTTTGATTGAAGGATAAGGCGGTATACAAAAACTGTCTAAATAAATAAATAAATTTAGGCATAAAATGTTTCTTATATCATGGCAATGATATGAGTTGGTGGGTTTATAGGCATTAATGAAAGGGCAAATAAGTATATCTGCTACCTTTGTTTTGTTTCTGTGCATTTTGATTAAGTATCTTTTTGGAATACTATGTTATTTCGCAGCGGTTCCCTCTATGGTAGGGTCTTCTAATGACAGACATATGTTTTAATTTTGCACATTAGTTCTTATGCCGATTTAAAGCACATTAGTGTTTTAATGCAATCCCCCTTCTCTTTCATATATGTTTTTATATGTATTATTTTATGGGTACCAATGGAGCTTCCTAAGGGCCGGTATGTGCCCCTGGGGGTTTTTCGGTTTCATTTCGTCTTTTCATTTATGCTCTGGAGGTATGAGGTAGCTCCGCTAGCATCGCATCTCCCTGTGCTAGTAGCATTGTCAGGTTTTGAAGCTCCTATCTTAAAAATATAAAATGAAGGAATTTATCTAATGAATTTGGGTAGAATTGTGTTTTGCATTATAGCAGGAGCATTTTGTTCTATATGATCTTCTGGTAGCTCACGGTTTATACGTCTTATTCATCTATTTTAATTTGTCAACATGTGGACTACAGACAGTGGCCTCGATGTTCAATGAAGATTTTTTTCCCTCTTGTACATAAATAGTAGTTTATGTCTTCAAATACAATGGCGTTTTTTTCTGCTTGGTCTCTCTATTTTTTTTTTATATCTTATACTATGCACAGTTCACCTTTTTATGCCTTAGGGGCTTGTTTACAAAGCCGCGGTAGCGATTCGCGATCGTTATCGGAGCCGCGGCCCCATTGAAATAAATGGGGCCGCGGCTCTGATAACGATCAAAAAACCGCTACCGCGGCTTTGTAAACAAGCCCCTTAGTGTCTTTTTAAGGGAAAGTGTTTTTATGGAACAAGTTCAAGGTATTACGTTTTTCAATACCCGCATAAGGTTCACTCTCCCTCAGACTTCCTGTTGGTTAATGTATTCCACCTTTACATTTGTATTAGTGAGCGAGGTCCGATAAAGCATTTAAAGGGAAGGCATGTGCCCTAGTATCTTTTGCTTTTGTTTTCTCACCGAGATGCCAAAGATATGAGTCCACTTCGTTTCTGCACAATTTCTTTCCTCTTTTCTTTTTTGTTAGTTTTATTATGGTTTTAGTTTCCGAGTACTGATATTTTAGGTAATGACCTAAAGGAGGAAAAAGAGCACTATCTATCATTAATAGCGCTATAGAGAGTTGTTCGGTTTAACATTTGCAGGCTTTTAAGAATCTTATATTCCTTTTTCTCCCTCTTTTATCCCTGCACAATGTATAGTCTTCTTGGTTAGTTCACTTGCAGTGTAATGCCAACAGATACATGTTTTGGGTCTTCATCCTGCGTTAAATCAATCACTATTTATTTGGGGATCTCAAAGACATGCATGCCCTTTTTTTGGAAGGATTATTAAAGTTTCCAACATTTTACTAGAATACACAAAGGACAGATATGCGTGCTATTTATGTGGATGTTTTATCATTAATATAGTATGTTTTCTTACTAGAGATCTCTCATTGCCTTGACGTTTTGGTTTGGTTTAGTGAGGAAAGTTCTCCGTCTCCCACGGTCCCCCATGGCTTTTTGCTTTGAGTTTGAGCACAGAAGTGCAGCGGGTCCCTATCAGTTATTAATGGAAATGTCTTCCGGATCATATTTTCTTTCTGTGTGTGTTACATATAATTTTTTATTCTTTTGTTTTCTACATAAGCATTTGTGAGAAGCACTCTGAGCTTTCTGCCACTGGTAGGACTGCAGCATTTAGACGTTTCCCTTTCTCTAAGCATTTTAATTTTTTTGAAATATTTTTTGAGATGAGATTATCATACCTCTCTATTGTGATGCATATATTAGTATCAATGATCTTTACCATGTTTTGTTCCCTTTGACTTTAGACTTTAATAATGATTAGGAAAAAAGTAGCTGTAAAATCTGGTGTACCATTTGTACTCATTGTTTTACAATTGAGTCCTTTATATATGTGTTTCCTTATAGGCAATTTTCTTATGTTTCTTTTGTACCATCATTAGAGTCTGTTTACAACTGACTCTCTAGTGGTGTTGTATAGTTTTGTTTTGTTTTTATTTTAATTATCAATTTTATTTCTTCCAATTGTGAATGTATTATTCTGTTTATATTGTTGATGTATATTT
Organism: Ichthyophis bannanicus; assembly: GCA_033557465.1. Lineage (NCBI taxonomy): Eukaryota > Metazoa > Chordata > Amphibia > Gymnophiona > Ichthyophiidae > Ichthyophis > Ichthyophis bannanicus. Next base: position 56,303,390 of record CM066047.1, on the reverse strand, counting down.
TTGTTCTAGACCCTTGCTGCAAGCTGACAGCCAAAATTTGGCCAAGTCGGGTCTCGAACCTTGAAGGTTTCTTGGAATAAAGGTTTTATTGCTTTAGTGGTGTCTCCATGTCTCAGGCATACCTTTTTGTCTGTTTTTGAGCAGTGGAGTCCTCCTTGGCCTTCGTCCATAAAATCCTTTTTTTGTTTAGTGCAGGTTGAAACCACCACTCCAGATTGCTCCAGGTCAGCCTTAAGCTCTTCGGATGTCGTACGTGATGTTTTTCCAACAGTTTGCACTAACCTTCGAAGACTCCTTGGATTAGTTTTCCTCTTCCCACAACGTCCTGGGAGGTTCGTGACAGTTCCATGAGAAGAAAGCTTCTTAATAATATTGCTAACTATAGACATAGAAATCCCAGTGGCCTCGTACCCTTTGATGTTTGGTGATAATGGCTTTTCTGACAGTCTCAGGCAGCTCTTTTGGCCTCACCATTGTGAAAATGGAACAGGGAGTAAATGTGGCCATTTTAAACATTAGAGCCATCATTCATTGGTTAATTCAAGTCATGTGAGTACTGACAATTGATCACAGGTGCATCTAATTTTATGTGGTTTTTCTGTTCAAATTGATTTGAATTGTTTATAAGGGTGCCAGTAATCATGTCCTAACAAATCAAAGAGATAAATAGTGTCCATTCATGTATACCCTAGAAAAGAAACTATTTCTTTTTGTCGGATCATTTGCCTTGAGAGGGAGCTTTCCCTCTCTTGTAGCAAAACTTCCTTTTTTTCTTCAATTAAAATAGTGCACTCACCCTTCTACCGTACACTGAGGCAAAATTATAAAACTATCCTCAGACTCCCGGAATGAATAGAGGCTGACTTTAAAAGTTAACGGAATCAGATGATGATTTAGACGTGTATTGCATGAAGACCAGGAGATTCACGGTTTGAAACACGATATTGTGTACAACTTTTGATAGGCGTCTTTATAGAAAGATCCGTTGATAAACTTGGAACGAGATGCCCGATAGGGTGAAGAGAACGGAAAAGTAGTAGTTGTGAGACTACATGAAGGTTGGCTTTCATCCGGTATAAGTCCATACCCCACTCATTGGAAATCCTCAGTGTTATTGTAACCGTCGACAGACGAAGTAAATGAGTGGCTTCTTACATATATGAGCTGACTTGTCTACTGGGGCTTGGATCAAGCAGACTTTAAGCTAAGTACTTGTTACTCTATTCATTCCGGGAGACTGAGGATAATTTTATAATTTTGCCTCGGTGTAAGGTAAAAGGGTGAGTGCACTCTTAATTGAAGAAAAAGAGGAGGGTTTGCTACAAGAGAGGGAACGTTCCCTCTCAAGGCAAAACAATCAAAAAAATAAATAAATAGTTTCTTTTCTAGGATATACATGAACGGACACTATTTCTCTTTGATTTGTTATGGTTTATGGTTTAGGCATTTGTTAGATATTAGGTGAGAAATTACAGTTTAGCTTAATTCATAGTAATCATGTCCCGGCAATGTCTCAGTTTTTTATACTATTTCCTACTATTTCCTTTTTTAATTGATCTTGTTTTATTTGATTCTTTGTGTGTCAAATGTGTGTGCATAATAGTCCAAAGCTATTTCACTGGCCACTTTTTATTTTTTAGAAAATATTGGACATTAAGGGGTTGAACTGCAAGGATGCCAATAATGTTGACCACAACTGTAACTATATTACTCTCTCTCCCATTTATGAGCTGACAATGAAGTGTCTGCGCAAGCAGCGAGATAAAAATCCCAGCTTTCATCTGGATGTGAGCCTATTTTTCAAATGCTGTCATTTGAAAAATCATTAGGGCTTCGTAGTTTTACTATAATAAATTTTTCTTATGATGATAAAATGCAGTAATTTTCAGGAACTCATAACCCACCTTTTCTAAACTTACACCAGTTCTTTTTACAAGAGCTTGAAGTCTTGCTATGGTTTCATTTTCCTTTAATAGCTCATATGAATTTAAAGGCGATCCAGCTAAGTTTCCATTTCTTTTATCAGAGGCAAGATCATATGCCTTTAGATTTTTTAATTTGGAAGCACTTTCACTACAGTGAAGGCTTCCCTCAGGAGGAATTCCATAGGCCATTAGGATCTCTGAGACTTCTTGAATAAATTCTAGTTTATTTGGAAACTGAGGTAAATCTTCAGGCAACTCAATAAAATGGTTGTCTACATCCACAAAGCATAGATTGGCCTGAAAAATAGAAATATGAAACTAGTAAATCAAGACAGAAATTTGAGCAAGCGCTGAAAATCTCTCATTAAGAAATACACATGATTTACTGGATTTCTTATTCTTATAATTATGCACCAAGTTGTTTTTCTCGTACAATTCTAGTTTATTTATTCAATTTAGGGTAACATTTTAGTCCCAGATTTATTAAAAATCTTTGCATGATATAGCATAATGCCAGATTTTAAAAAACGGACAGCTGCATAAATCATCTATAAACAATATCTTTCATCTGTGGAGCACCAGTCAGATGCAGAAAATATTCTGCCCCCTTGTTTAATACAGGTATGTCTCAGGACTCAACAAATCCCAGGAGTCGAGTCACCGAGCACCTACACATTTTGCATCCCGACTGTTCTTGCTGCCGCCCAGTCAGTGAGTTTGAACCATGTGTGGTGCTTGAGACTGCATGACTATCACAATTCAGGCACTTTGCAGCCCAAATACACCGGGAGTTGCATGGTGCTGACCATTAAATAACCATCCCAAGGCGATAACCAGCAAAGTGAGGGGGAGAAGTGGCTGGTTCTAGTTGAATGTGTAAGGGATTGAGAGAGAAACTGGAGACAGGGAAGGAAGATGGACACGGAGACTGTTGGGTGCCAAGCCACAATAATAGGTAAAGCAAAAAGGCAAATCACTTCAGATGCAGCTAGCTATCAAGGGGGCGCTGACGCTGCAGACAGCATGCTTACAAGAAGGGGTGGGGCCTGTGAGTGCTACAAACAGCACACCAACGCCCCAATTTATGAAGCTTTTTCTCTTCTCGGACACAAAGCAAAAGGAGACTTAATAAATCAAGAACTGTGGCAAGCCCCGGAAGGTGAATCCAAATGTCAGTGAGGGATTCTCCCCACTCTTCAACTTCAGCAGACAACTGGGGAGTTATAAATGGAAGACGGGGTAAAACGGAAAAAGTTCTCAGTTGCTGGCTCCCAAGATTTTGGTTTGGCTCCTTGATTCAAAGCAACATTTGTCAAGACATGGTATATATATTGTTAAACTCTCCAGCAGCTTGCACAGAAGTAATAGAAATGCACAAATTAAGACTTTGGTCACTGGTTCAGTAACAATTACTCCTGGGGAAATTCTGTACAACTGTGCAATGCAGAATTTGCACACAATTCTGCACAGGGAGCAGGAAGCAGAAGTGGCAGCTGCGGGGGTATACATAGTTCTTTCTCCTCTCCTCTTGTGCTGCTCATAGCAAGAGGAGAAGGAAAGCAACTGCACGCTGAACCATATCCTCTTCCTCTGCCATCAAGTCCCAACAAATGATCTTAACAGTACCATACAGCTTACTCCAAGCGGTAGAGGAGGACTATGCAGTCCTATCTGCAGCCACTTTCTTCCTCCTGCCCCTTATACCCTTCCTCCCCATGCCGATCAAGCTGGGGATGTAATGGTGGGGAAAGAGAACCTGGGCACAGAGAGAATTGGGGGTGGGGGCAGAGAGGGATGACGCAACAGAGAGAGAGAGAGAGCTAGTGGATGAAAAGAACTAGGGGGCAGGGACAGGGGAGAAAAAGAGTAGTTACTCATCTGTAGCAAGTCTTCTCCATGGACAGCAGAAAAAGTCCTCACATATGGGTGATGTCATCTGACTGAGCCACATGTGGAAGCATTCCCAGCTCCTTCTAGAAGCTCTACCAAACATGCACGTGTCCTCCCGCCTGCCAATGTAACGCTATCCTAGCCTCACTCCAGTGAAAAGCTGAGGAGAATGCAACTCCAAGGGGAAGTGGGAGGGTTGTTAGGACTTTTCCTGCTATCTACACAGAACACCTGCTACAGGTGAGTAACTGTGCTTTCTCCATGGACAAACAAGAAAAAAATGTCCTCATGTAAAAGGAATCCCTAGTACAGGCTGCCTTGAATAAAAATAGGAGGGTAATATACCCAACTGGGCCAACCAACATTATCTTTCTTATTTTGATAGCAATAGGCATTTTATATCCCCCTCACCCCCCCCCCCTCCGAAAGGCAGCCAGGGGTGGGGGTGGGAGTGGTATTCTACTCCTCAAAAATGATTCAGGAGTATTAACTGGCCGAGACTGCTGTTGCGTCAGGAGTACTGACTGGTCGAAACTGCTGTCACATCAGGAATCCCCATCCAAACAGTAGTGAGAGAGAAAAGTGTGAACCGAAGTCCACATTGCAGATTTGCATATCTCTTCCACAGAGACCCAAAGCAAGTGGGCTACCAACGCAGCCATGGTTCAGACATCATGGGCTGGGACATCACTCTCAAGGCTTAGGCCTGCCTGTGCAAAAGTAAAAGCAACGCAGTCTGCGAGCCAAACTGATGTGTTCAGAGATGGCAGCCCCTAGCTTGCTGGGGTCAAAAGAAACAAAAACCTGGATGGACTTTCTATGGGCTTTTGTTCACTCCAAGTAGAAGACTAAGGTTCATTTGTGGTCCAACATGTGCAGCGCAGCTTCCCCTTTGGGAGAATGGGGTTCTGGGAAAAAGGTCCGAAGAACTGCAATTGTTGGGGAAGGGAGGGGGAGGACAAAGGTGAGACATGGAATAATTATTACGAATTCAGTAGTTCCAACACCCAAATGGTGCTTCTTGTGAATTCCAAAATTCTTCCTGAAGAGGCACTCGTGAGCAGCCAATCATCTAAGGAGGAAAGAAACGTACACTCCCAGTCCGCGTAGAAAAGCTACTACCATGGCAAGTGTGACAAGGCAGAGCTTGCAGAACCTAAAAATAGGGGTTTAAAACACTTTTTGTCCTCAGAAGCTGTCAGTAAACCAGGTCAGGAAAGGGTTAAGGATTCAGCCCTGAAAGCTGTTCTGCACAGGAAAGCAGAAAGAGCCACACCCTAGCTTCAGGCAAAACCAGGGAGCTGACGTGGGAGAAAAAGGGGCGAAGTCACACCTGATAGGGCAGCCCTGTTCACATAACCAGGAAGCAACTGTTAGTCATGGAGAACAGGAACGAGAACTGGAAAGAGAAAGAGAGGAGGAACGAGAGAAGGAGTTGCTCCAGAAAGAGTTCCACGAGCAGCAAGGAGAAAGAGAGCAGTTCCAGGAAGGTCCAGGAGAGTCAGATCCAGGGAGAGATCTGGGGACCAGGAGAAGCAAAGCCAAGAGCAACCGGTACCCGGTTGGCACAAGGTGCTTGGGGAGTTGCAGGCCAGACTGCAGAGAGACAGCCAGGTCTCAGGAGTGCCGTCTGAAAAAGCTTCCAGGAAGGAACTACCGTGAGCTGAACAGCAAACAAAAACAGGTCAGAGACTATTTTAAACCTCAGGGGAAAAGGTCAGATACCTTGCCTGGAAGGGATAGGAGTAGTTCTCTGGAATCTTCTCTCAAAGCCAGAATTATAAAGGAGAGATTGGGAAGAGAGAAAGTCCCATTCAAAAGACTGCAAAAGTTTTCATACTACAGAGAACGTGACAGGAACTCTAGCTCTGAGTATAGCCCAGGTGCCTTTCAGCAAGTTACTAATTGCAGGCAGCACAGACACGGGCAAGAGTTAGACTCTGAAGAGCACGCTGTGTTAAAAGAACTAGTGAAGCAGTATCAAGGGAAATATTTGCCTCTCAACCAGAAAGCATATACTAGGCAGACCAGAAGGAAGGTGAGCCCTTTTTGTGATGTTTTAAAAGGTGCTGGTGATTTGGAATCCTTGCAAGTGCCTAGGTATTTTAGAGATAACAAACGGAAGCAGCTTAAAGCACTAATTAAGCAGTGGCAGTCTGTAGACTCCCTTAACCCAGGTCTTAAGGACATAGCAGACCCAGAGCTGGAGGACATGCAAATTGATGCACCATTAAGTGATAGCAGTGGATCAGCTATGGACTGTGGCGTTTGTTATAGGGAATGAAAGCCATATAAGTGTATCCTGTAAAAGGAGTAAAAGCTGTACAAAGATATCCAAAGAAGTGCTGAGAAAGCCTATTTGCTATAACCGGAGTTTCCACGGAGAAAGGCAGCGTTCTGCCTGTGGGAAACTCAAACCTAATTAATTCAGCTGTGAAGAGAAGTACAAGGCTGTGGAAGTTTTCCTGTGTTTAAAGCATGTATATGAAAGCAATGCCAATGGAGAGAAACAGCTGTTGTATTTGAAGCTGAAGGAAGTTTGAAAGCTGAATGTTTTGCTTTGAGTTTGTACCTGAGAAGCATCAGGGGATTCTTGGACTTTTATTTGACAATTGCGTAGCACCATCTTTTGTCTGTGTTTGGGGAAGTAGTTCACCAAACTCCTGTGCGGCAATAAAGTTATTGTTAAACCCACGGAGGCCTTTGCTGTGTTTACTTGGACCACAACTACAATGGACACCAGGCTGCAGCACTTAGAAGGTTTATAAATATGTATTCCCCTATGCATCACATGCCAACCCCTCCTAGGCAACCGCCTATATATACCAGAGGGTGCTGAAGTGTGACACAAGGCATTTTGTGAATAACCAAGGTGCTGAAGAAAGGCCAACGAGCAGAATGCAGTACTGAAAGTGCCACTTCCCTACAACAAATCTGAGATATATCCCAGTCACAGGAAGTATCTGGATATGGGTATACACATCCTTTAGATCCAGAGAGCATAGCCAATCTCTTTTTTGAAGATAAGTTAGTAGAGTGCCTAGAAAAATCATCCCGAACTTTTCTCTGACCAAATATTTGCTCAGGTCTCTTAGGTCTAGGATGGGACGGTATCCTCTCATTTTTTTGATGAACAGGAAGTACCTTGAGCAAAGCCCCGCCCTTCTTGCCCTGGTAGAACAGGCTTGATTGTTAATTCATTTTGAAGGGCAGCAACTCCCTGAAGAAACACTTGATGTTGAGAGTTTAGAGACTGAACCTTCTGAGGGCAATCTGGAGGAAGGCCAAAAAGATGCAATTTATAACTTCTCTGGATAATTTGCAAAATCCAAGCATCAGAGGTTATAAGGGGCCGCCTCTGGCCAAAGAAAGTGAGCCTCCCTCTGACAGGAGAATTCTCCTCTAAGGCTAAAGGTAGAGTGGCTCTGCTCTGTAGGAACCAGTCAAAACCCTGCTCCTAACTTTGGCTAGAAAGCAGGCTGGCCATTCTTAAACTTTTCTTGCTTAGGACATGCTCTAGAAGTCTGCTTCAACTGGGCGTAGCTGGAGCCACAGAAATACGCATGCCTTTGAATGTATTTGGCTGCCATGCTGAAACCTCCCATGGTAGAAGGTTGGCTCAGATGTGCACCTGGAGAGATTCCGAAGAGTGATGGATTGTTTTTCTATGAAGCCTGCAGGCTCTTTTACCTTATCTTCGAAGAAATTCTCTCTGTAGCATGGTACATTGGCAAGATTGTCCTCCATTGATGATTGGAGGTCTAAAACCCAGAGCCAGGCTAGTCTCTGGGCACCAATATCCACTGCAAAAGCTCTGGATACCATATTAAAAAGGTCATAGGTCACTCAGACCATGAATAAATATTGAGCAGTGTTTGGCATGAATCACTAGGGAACGATATTGTTTTAGTTTCTCTTGAGGGAGAAACATGGACATATCATCAAGGCTGCATATGATGTCCTTCAAAAACATTCTTTTGTAGAGCTGGTAAGAGGCCACATGGGAAGCTAGCATCACACTCTGGTAAAAAAAAAAAAAAGTTTCTTTCAAAAGAGTCCAAACTCAGAGCCTCCCTCCGTGAGGCTGTCAAGGGATGCATTTTGGAAAGTCTGAACCTTTTGAGGGTGGATTAGATGACCAGAGAGTGGTGCGGAAGCTGGAGCTTCTCAAATCCGGGAGCTTTTTGAACTCAATACATCGAGTCAATCTTTCCACTAACAAGAAGATCTCATCTCACATTTAATCTGTTATATTTTTTTGAAAGTGTGAATAGAATAAGTAGACAAAAGTTGAGTCAGTTGATATAGTGCATCTGGTTCTTCATGAGAGACTCTTGGCGAAATTAAAAAGTCAAGGGATAGGAGGCAGTGTACTATTGTGGATCAGGTACTGGTTAAAAGATAGAAAGCAGACCGTAGGGCTAAATGGTCAATTCTCTCAATGGAGAAATGTGAATAGTGGAGTAGCCCAGGGATCTGTGCTGGGTCTGTTGCTTTTTAACATATTCATAAATGACCTGGCAATGGGAAGAACGAGTGAGGTGATCAAATTTGCAGATGACACAAAATTATTCAAAGTTGTTAAAATGCAAGAGGATTGTGAAAAATTGCAAGAGGATCTTGATAAATTGGAAGACTGCAGCCAAATGGCAGATGAAATTTAATGTTGACAAGTGCAAAGTTATTCACTAGGAAATAACAACCCAAACTATGGTTACACAATACAAGGCTCCACATTAGGAACCAACGCCCAGGAAAAGGAGTTAAGCATCATCATGGATATGTTGAAACCTTCCGCCCAGTGCACAGCGGCGGCCAAGAAAGCAAATAGAATGCTAGAAACCATAAAGAAAGGAATGGAGAATAAAACCAAGGATATTATAATGTCTCTGTATCATTCCATAGTGCGACCGCACCTTGAATATTGTGTGCAATTTTGGTCACCATTATCTTAAAAAGGATATGGCAGAATTAGAAAAGGTACAGAGAAGAGCCACCAAAATGGTTAAGGGAATGGAAGGATACCTCTTTGAGGAAAGGCTTAAAAGGTTAGGGCTCTTCAACATGGAAAAGAGACAACTGAGGGGAGATATGATAGAGATCTATAAATTAATGAATGGGTAAACAAAGGGCAGTTACTTACCTGTAACAGGTGATCTCCAAGAGCAGCAGGAATCAGTCTTCGCATATGGGTGAACATCACTGACGGAGTCTGTGCCGGAATGCTCCCCAGCGTCCAATAGGAAAGCCTTTGGGAGCACTCCACTGCGCCTGCGTGCCTGTCTTCCCACCTTCCCAACTCCTCTCGTCAGTTGAGTTTGTAACTGAGAAGAAGAGTAAAACAAAAGAACCCTACAACTCCTAGAGGAGGAAGATGGGTTTTGAAGACCAATTCCTGCTGTTCCCAGAGATCACCTGTTACAGGTGAGTAACTATGCTATCTCCAGGAATAAGCAGGAATGCACAAACGGGATTCACTAGTTCCCAAGTACCAGAGTGGTACTGGGGGGAGGGGGGAGAGAAGAGCAGTGCAATCCCTGAGGTAAAAACAAAACAATACTGGTAGCTGAAGCATTTGGAATAGTTGTGGGCCATTGGCCTCTATTCCAGAAGGTGATACTCCCCCAATGATAGTCTGGTATCTTGTAGAAGTCTGGGATGGAGGGTAGGAGTTGAGTTTAAGTCCCAAAGAGTTGCTGAAGTACAGCTTGGCAGATCTCTTCAATGGATATGAATGGAGGTTGCCTACTTAGGTTGCCATAGCTCGCACATTATGAGCAGTAACATGATTTGCTATCCATCTGGATAGAGCACATTTCGTCACCAGTAAACCCAGGTGACTAGGATCAAATGAAATGAATAATTGAGAGGATCTTCTGTGATCTTTAGTTCTATCCAAGTAGTAGGCCAGCGCTCGCTTACATTCTAAAGCCAGAGATGCATGCGATTTAGGGAAGAAAATCAGGAGGATTACTGACTGGTTGAAATGGAAAGAAGAAATCACCTTCGGGAGGAAGTGAGGATGGGTACAGAGAACCACCTTGTCATGGTGGAACAGAGTATAGGGGGATCCACCACTAGAGTTTGTAGCTCACTGATGCAGCGAGCTGAAGTGAGGGAAATAAAGAAGATTACTTCACTGAAGTTTCTATCTTGGAAGGCTGTGGCTAAAGGTTTGAAATGTGGCTTTGGAAGTTGTGCCAGAACCACATTCAGATCCCAAGCCACTGGAGGCGACTTAATGGGCGGCTAGGATAGCAGGAGACCCCGCATGAAGCATGCTACTAAGAGGTGTGAGGAGATCGGCTATCCATCCACTGGTCTGTGAGAGGCCACAATGGCACTAAGATGAACTTTTACTGAGTTAGTCTTAAGACCTGTCAAGGAAAAGTGGAGGAGATATTGTAGAAGCAACTCTACCGGGCAAGAAAAGTGGTCAATGTCCTTTAGGGAGCACCAGAGAGCAAACCTATGCCATTTGAAGGCATAAGATCGCCTAGCGGAATCCTTACGAGATACAAGGAGGACATCCTTGACTGCCTGTTGTAGGTTGAGGTCAGCGAGCATTAGCCCTTCAGCAGCCATGCTGTCAGGCATGTGGAGTGAAGCTTGGGATAGAGGACTGTCCCATGGTCCTGAGAGAAGAGGTTGGGTGCACATCCCTGAGTCTGCACAAGTCGAAGAAGTAGAGGAAACCACGGTTGACAGGGCCATAAGGGGTTATGAGAATCATTGAGCCCCTGTTGGCCAGTAGCTTGAACAGCGTCTTTGGTATCAAGGGGATGGGAGAGAATGCATTGAGCATTGTGTCCCCAATAGAGAAGGAAGGTGTCCAGGGACTGTCAGTGCAGCGACGGAATCCTGGAGCAGAAGAGAGAAAGCTATGTGTTTTGTGGAATGGCATAAAAATTTATAGGTGGAGTTCCACTCGTTTGGAAGATCCAAGCAGCAGTCTCCCAATGCAAGGTCCATTCATGGGGACAAAGAATACAGCTTAGCCTGTCTGCTAGGACACCGAGTTCTCCCAGGAGGTACACTGCTCCGAGGTGAATGTAGTGAGAGATGGCAAAGAACTATAGATGCTTTCCTATTAGGCAAATTGTTTCCTCGCAGAAGGGACAGGATCCCTCCCCCTCTCCCCCCCCAATTTGTTCATGTAGAACATGGCAACTTGGTTGTCCATCCTGACTTGAACAGGTTGTTCCAAAAGTTGGGGTTGAAAAACCTGAAGAGTGTTTGCCAGTGCCCATAGTTCTAGCAGGTTGATCTGCAGGGCAGATTCCTGTGGTGTCCACAGCCCTTGTGTGGTCAGGTCATTCAGATGCACTCCCAACCCAGCTCGGAAGCATCCCTCATCAGGGTGCATCAAGGTGGAGGCATCTGAAAAGGTGACCTGACGAGTAGGTTTTGTGGGGAGCACCATCACTGAAGGGACTTGATCAGTTGAGGAGTAATGTGAATCTTGTCTCCGAGATGCCCCTTTGATTGCATCCATTGAGAAGACAGTCCACTGAGCTTGTTTCATGTGTAATCGAGCGTAGGGGACGACATGGACAGTGGAGGCCATGTGCCCTAATAGTTGTAGCATCTCTAGAACTGTTACTCTGCTTTGCTTCGGTACCCTTTGACAGTTCAATATGGCAGGCACAGTGATACTGTGGGAGGAAAGCTCGGGCCTGTTGAGTGTCTTAGAGTGCTCCAATGAACTCGTCTTTCGGTTGAAGCAAGGTGAGACTTTGGAAAGTTTATGACAAAGCCCAGGTGTTGGAGCACCGTGATGGTGTGATGAAGGTAGCGTCTCAGCCAATCATCTAACTAAGGAAAGACGAATACCCCCAAGATGAGTAGGTAGGCAGTGACAACTGCCATGCATTTTGTGAAGACCCTTGGGGCAAAGGCTAGACCAAAGGGGAGAACCCAGTATTGATAATGGTTTCCTTGAAACATGAAGCACAGATACTGTCTGTGCAAGGGATGGATCAGTAAATGTGTGTATGCCTCTTTTAGGTCTAGAGAACATAGCCAATCGTGTCTCTAGAGATATGGTAGAAGAGTTCCCATGGAAATCATTTTGAATTTCTCTCAAATCATGAACTTGTTCAAGTCTCTGAGATCCAAGATGGGGTTGAATCCTCCTGCTTTCTTTGGAATGAGAAAATATGGAGAGTAGAAACCCATCTTTTCTTGAGGAGGAGGAACTCTTTCTATGGCACACTGGACAACAGGGTGGTCACCTCTTCTTTTAAGAGAGTGCTTTTTAGGGGTGGTGTGGAATATACCACTGCGAAGCTGGTGTGGGGTAAGGTTTTGAAGTGAAACAGATAAACCCTTTAGACAATCTGGAGTGTCCACTTCTCTGATGGGCACTATGGGCATAGTGATAAAGTCTGCCTGCTATGTGGAAGGGCTGGGGCCCTCCAAGGTCAGATTGGCAATGCTCTGTATGAAAGAGTCAAAATCCAGGTGCAGACTATGCCTCTGCAGCTGGTTGAGGCTTAGGAGCTTTGGGCTTCTTGGGTTGGCAAGGACCCTGCTGCCTCTGCTGAAGACACAGAGGTTGATAGGCAGCAGGAGGCGGGTAAGAAGGACAGTATCTCTTCTTTTTAGTATAGAAAGATTTCTTGGGAAGAGCCTTCCTCTTGGATGGGTCAGCTATTTTCCTGGAAAGGTGTTTTAGGGCGAGATCATCCATTTCAATCTCTCCTGCTTTTTCCCTCCAATCTTTGCCAAAAAGGTTTTCCCCAGTACATGAGATATTGGCCAGTTTATCCCGAGATCCGAGACCTGTAACCAGGCTATTCTGTGAGCCCCACTGCAGACTGCTGAAGCTCTGCTTGTTGATTCGAAGGCATAAAAAGAGGCTCTGGTAAGAAACTTATTAGTATTTTGGCCTTGCTAGATGAGTGTCTGGAATGCACTCCGCTTATCTGCTCCTCAGGAAGCAGGGAGCTGAAAGTTTCCAGATTCCTGGTGACATCCTTCAGAAACATGCCCATGTACAGCATGCAAGATTTGATTCTGAAGGCCAACATGAATACTTGGGAAGCATCGACATCCAAAAGCATCGAGGGCACTGTTCCCTCTAAGCTGTGCGCGTGCACACACCTCACTGAGTGAGCGCACATACTTTACAACAGAGCGCACAAAAATTACAGCTCTGATTCTGATAGAAAACATAGACGTCTTAAAATTTAAAAGTTATGATTGTAATTACTAGAAATTTCCCGCTTCATCGTCTATTTTCATTTAATTTGATTAAAATCAATGTGGTGTACATACTGTATTCTGACGTGTAGTCAAATTTTAAAGTATATAACTCTGAGTGTCGTTATGTGGCGCACAAAAATTTAACCTTCCTTCAAAAGCTGCACACAGCTGATATTTTATGCGCACACAGCCTACAGAAAATTAGAGGGAACATTGATCGAGGGTCCTTGAGTCTCTGCCAGGTGGCATGGATGAATGGTTCTTAGAGCTCTTTATTCGGCGCATCGCCGATTTCACCACCATTGAGTAGTAGGGGAGCTGAGGTTTTTGAACGTCTAGGCACTCTGGTTCTCGGTGGTATAGAGTCTCTTGTAAACAGGAGGAACCATGAAGGGGGCCTCCCACCATACGATACACAGGTAATGTAGCCAACTCTTTGGGCATGAGAGAGTATTAGAGTATCTCCAGTTCCTCTGCCCTCTGTTCCTTTTCTGAGGCTACTGTGATGGCGAGCCTCACTGCCATGTCACATATGAAGTCCTGAAAGGACATATTTTCTGATGGGGATCAATGCCATTCCTGAGGCAGTGAAAAGTCCGAAAGGATGTCTGGAAGTTCTCGGGAATCAAGTGACCCCCTGCCAGATTCTGTAGAAGTGGAATCAGAGTCTGATAAGAAACCAAAGTATCGGCGGTCTTGGATCCGACTTCAATGTTTCATGGATGTCGAAAGTTGATGCCGATATCAATACTTAGAGGTATCGGATCAGAGTGCCATGGCAGTTTGAGTCTGCTGGATACCAGGGGGTATTGATCGGTTCCAACAAAGGTATCGACCTCGGGGGTTCCGACAATACCAGTTCGAGGGTCAGCATTGGGCCTAATTCGCCTGGCTGTAGACTTGGTGCCAAAGCCTCCTCTCCTGAAGCTCTCGATGTTATCAGTACCAAGGCTGCCAGGAGTGCTGCCAAACTCCTTCCGAGAGCTAACATGTGCTGGTCTAGGGAGATGGCCCATGTCTGAGTGGAATCACCTATGGGGCTCTGAGCCACTGTCCCAGAACATGTTATCGGTAGTTCTCCAGACGTCGATGCCTCAGGAGCTTCCCAGAGCCCCAATTGTGCTTTGGAGGACAGATCCTCCCACCTGGGCTGTTTGGCTGGCCAGTCTGCATCGGAAGCACCTCCAGGGGAGTCACGATGCTTATGCTGGGACTTTTCTCTAGATCAGTCTTCATCACAGATGCCGAGGATTTGGGAATGGCCAGAGACACTGACTTACTCTTGTGTTTGGATTTCGAAGAAATCTAAGACCCATGAGAGGGAGTCTATGCCCTCGATGAACTGGAAGCCACTGAAATAGAGTCAGAGACAACAATCCAAATTGTCTGGCTCAGTTCGAGGCCTCTGTCATTTGTTGATACAAAGGACAAGAATTGAGCTGATGTTCAGGACCCAAACATTTTAGACACCAGTCATATTTATCAGTGGCCGAGATAGTACCGGCATACTTGGTACAATTTTTGAAACCACCGACTGGCTTTTTCCATGCCTTAGAAAGTTGTCTTTGAGATGGAAAATAAAGCTATGGTGACCTAGAGGCCTAGTTTAGCAGTGAAAACTGCAATGAAAATTAAGAGAAAAGAAAATAGAAAATTTAAAAATAAAAAAATGAAAGAATTATTGGGACCGGTGTCTGATCCAACAGAACTGGCATCGACAGGAAGGCAGAAGCACGATGTTCCACAAAAAAAGAGAGGTTTTTCAGCAGTAATTGGACGATGCGCCCTACTGGCTCCATGGAAAACAAAGAACTGAGGACAGGAGTTGGGAAGGCAGGCACGCAGGCACAGTGGAGTGCTCCCAAAGGCTTTCCTATTGAATGCTGGGCAGCGTTCCCACCTGGACTCCGTTGGTGACATTCACCCATATATGAAGATAGTATTCCTGCTTGTTCCTGGAGATGTATACGCCATAAAAAGTAGAAAGACTAGGGAACATGCAATGAAGCTACAATATAACCCATTTAGGACAACGAAGAGGAAATATTTTTTTCCTCAACACGTAATTAAACTCCGGAAGTTGTTACTGGAGGATGTAGTAAAAGCTGTTAGTGTAGCTGGGTTTAAAAAGAAGGTCCATAAACCATTTTAAAGAGGACCCCGGAAATCCACTGCTTACCCCGAGACAAGCATAGTGGAACCTGTGCACCTTTTTGGGAACCTGCCAGGTACTTGTGACTACTGTTGGAACGGGATACTGGGCTTGATGGACCTTGGTCTCACCCAGTATGGCATTTCTTATGTTCTTATTCAGCTCAGATCTCTACCCCCCCCCCCCCCCACACACACACACACACCAAGTAATAATAAAACATTTGCAGTTCTATCAAATTAGTCTCCCACCTCTTGAGGAAGTTCTAACTTAGACCTGTCATCCAGTCCATTGGAGTGTAAACCCATCAAATAAGGAACAGGAGCATCTAAAAAATGCAGTAGAGAGGCTGGGAGGATGGGAACATATACATGTTGCCACTGAAATGGAAACATTAGTGCAGTAATGGTTTCTGCTACTGTCATTAATCGCTGATAATCTGAAAACAAAGAAAATTATATTTATATTTAATAAAGGTAGTCACAAAATAGTTTTGATTCTATCAATATCATTTCATATCCTTGCACAGATTCTTCTGAACCTATGTAGAACTACTAAGAGCTTGACACCAACTTTAAAGAAGCTAGACTCTGCAATTGCATGGCAATGAAAAATGACAGGCATTACGCAGAACCAATTTTCATGTAGGGGGTCACAAAAATATTAGTAGTGTTTTATGTTATCATGTTATTTATTTATTTATTTATATTTATTTATTTGGTTTTATATACCGCACTATTTAGACATCAGTATGATTGAATAAGTAATTTTCTTTTGTACAATTTGGCTTGAATTAAAAGTCAAATTAAAGATGTTTAGGACTCATTATAATCTTTTAGAAGTAGAAAAACTTGCTTGCCTGTAATGGGTGCTTTTTTGAGGTAAAAATCGGCCACTTAAGTGGGTGCAATCATTCAACAGCACCAACATATACCATTCCTTCAAAAGCTATTACAAAAAGAAAAAACAAAAAACACTAAAAGATTTCCTCATTTGTGCAGGCTTTCTGCCCTGCCACTGTCCCATTGATTAGAGGAAAGCCGCCCCCCCCCCCCCAATCAGTCCCACAAAAACAACTAGGAGTAAATAATTCAAATTCCAGGAGAGAGAGGCAGGAGTGTGATTGATTATCCAGCCGCCTACAAAGAACAGCCATTTATGAGTAAACAACCTAGCTTTTTTTGTAGAAAAGCTGAAAAAACCAAATCGCACAAGTGCAAATCCCTAGTTAAGGCTTTGTTTTGACTAGGACCGCTCAAAATAATAATGTGTCTGAGGGGGGGGGGGGGACAGAGCTGAATTCTACTCTTCAAAGACCCTGCAGGACAGGCTAACCAAACCTACAGTTGTATCAAAAGCCAGTTTCTAAATAATGAGATGTAAATATGTGGACAGTTAGTCCACATTATAGCCTTTCAAATCTCCTCAGAAGAGGCGATCTTAGACAGGCTACTGAAAGCCATCATTCCAACATTATGGGACCAAGAAAATCTGCTGAACATTTGTTTTTTGCATGCATCTGTTCTTCAGATTTCTTTTTGGTTTTATCATAGTGTACTGTTGAGACTGGATTTAGTTGTCTTCAATAACGGGCGCACAATTTTCAGATCTGCCTGCATTAATGCAAGACCCATGTGTACCATTGCCTGAGGGGCTTTACAGTAATTCTCAAAGGGAAATTGCAAATATACATTCTCGTTAGAAAACTGCTCTGGGAAAAAAATTAACCCACAGAGATTTGCACTTGCTTTTTCTGCAGAAACTTTGTCCCTTGAAAATAACGCACATACAATTTAAGAATGTAATCCATGTTATCTCCCTCTCCCAATCTGAACACCCTACACACCTATTTTATACCCAGCCATAAAATTGCACACACTTCCTAGAACTTGGGTTACTACATTGAAAATAAAAGCAACTCATCATTTGGGTCTCAACATTCAGACTTTGAGGACTAGAGAACAGGGGCTCAGATTTTCCCTGGTTCTGTATTACCAAGTACAGAGAATTTTTCAAATTTCTTGGTTCCCTAATGGAACACCCCTGAAAGATTAGAAAGTAAATCTGTCTCAGTGAAAAGAGAAAAGCTAGGAACACCATACAGTTTCTTTGGTAACTTCTGAGTTGTATTGTTTTTGCCGCTAGGAAAACTGGAGAACTTGCATACAGAATACCAGTTTTTGAATTAAATGAAGGTGGCATCTGGTCACTAACTAGCCTGTCCTGATACCCCCTGGTGCAAAAGATGTGTACTTTGCTAACCAACAATATCAGGAACAGATCTCTTTCTCGTGTTACCCAGTCAAGAAATATTTTGTCTTCTACCTCATGATCCAGGTACCGGTCATAGGGATCCAGTGCTCAAGTATGTCTGCTAGGATAGTGTCTTTCCCTTACAGGTTTGTGGTTCTTAACTATGCTAAATTTCTCATGGCACAATCTTAATACCTTTAGAATCTCTCTGCTTGTTTAAGTAGAACATAACCCTTCTTACTGTCTGTACCAAGACAAATTATGTTGACCACTGATTCTTTGACAAACTTTCCGAGACAGTGATGAATGCTCTAAAGATTATCTGATAATATTTCTCCTGAGCCAACCAGAGGCCCTGGGTGCAAAATCACTGTGGAGGATCTCCCCAGACCAGGTTGGGAAGTATCCATTATCAGAAAAAGATTTGGGGGGGGGGGGGGGGGGAAGGAATAATCTCATGGTTAGATTAACTTGGGAAAGCAGCCAAGATAGTGAGTTTGCAAGCTGCTCTGGGACAGATATACTTCTCCAATCCCTAAATGGCTTATTATGCTTAGATGTTAGAAACTAATGAGCTTGTTTCATATACAGACATACCATGGGAGTAACATGAGCTGTTGATGCATACTTGGGATGTTCAAAGTTGATGTCTATTGATTACGAAAAACTTCCTTAACTGTGGATACTACTTTGATTATACTGTTGTCAAGGAGGCAGGCTTTTGCTCAAGTCATATTTAGTAGAGCCTTGATGAATTCCAAATCAATGAAATAGGATTAAACAAGATTTGTGATCATTTAAAATGAAATCTAGCATCTCCAACACCCAGATATTGGTTCACATGAATTCTTCTTGCCCTGCCCAAGATGCAAATATTCAAGTAGAGAAAAAAAAAGAGACTCCCAATTTGCAACAAATCTAAGATATATTCCATTAGCCCTTGCTTATAAACAGAACAATGATGCCCAGGTAAAAATCGAACTTTTCCTTGCAACAAAACTTGTTCAAGGCCCAAAGGTCTAAGATGGAACAACATCCTCCAGTTTTGTTTTGCTTTGTTTGTTTGTTTGTTTGTTTGTTTGTTTTTTTGGGGGGGTTAGGGGTATCAAGGCATACTTGGAAGAAGAATCCCCACCTTTTCTCCTGTAGTGAATAGAGTTAATGCTCTTTTTTAAATTCAGCTCCTGGTATAGAAGGGAAATAAAATTACCTCCTGTGACAGCTGTTTGGCAACATTCTCATTGGCCTTCATTTATTAAATCAACAGAACCCAACTGTGCTAAGGTATCAGGAGCCAACAATTGATGTAAAACCTAAGCCTTCCCCAACAGGCACATTCCCTGGAACAAAGACTGGAATTCTGGGTTATGCACTCCACAACCAGTCAAAAGTTTAACCTTGGTGCTGGGTGGGGAATTTTACCTTCTATGATCTCATGGGCGAGACCTGCAGCCCCTGTTGATATTTATGAATACACAGAGGATAATGTTTTTTCAGGAGGAAAAAACTGTCTTTTTGAGGGATGACTCAAAAACGTCCTAAAACGTAAGGGCAAATCAATGTAGCAGCAAAGAGTGAAGCGTAGAACAATGCTGCCCCCCCCCCTTTGATTCTATTTCTGAAGAGATACTTTACACTGCATGGCAGGTCAGCAAGCTTGTTATGGCTGAGACTCGCAGTCATAAGAGTCTGCAGGAACCCCCCAGTCATGGCAGAAGCTCTTGGGGCCTTAAGAAAAAAAATATATAGATCAAGAGAACTAGGGAAGCTAAGGTTCAAATCTCGCTTCTCCTACTGAGGCCCCTTACAACCTCGATTAAGTCATTTCATCCCTCATGCCTCATATACAACTTAGATTGTAAACCTCTTGGGAAGAGAATAGTTACAGAACCTGAATTATAAAAACTAGCCTTGAGCACAGATTTGGAAAAGACCAACAATCAAATATAAATCCAAACCTTTCCTGTGTGAATGAAAGCCTTGATTATCTGGGGCAATTAACTCTGAAATTCAGTATTCTTTACAGAATGGTATGCATATGCTGGATTATGAAGATCTGATAGGACGATATGAAGAAGCTAAGCAGCATTCTGAAAGAACGTCATGTAAATGTTTTTAAAGATCTTTTACTCATGGGAAGCCGCAAGCAGCAGCGAGTCCGTCTCCACAGACCACAGTAGGATCCCTGTGTCCGATGAAACCAGCACTCCAGTAACCTGAACACAGAAGGGTCGGAGGGTAGGAACTGCCTAAACCCTGAAAAGATTACAAAGCACAGCCTGGCCAAAGGCACTGTCCCGTCAGGACTCTCTTTCTAGACAGTAATGTGCTGTAAAGGTATGGACTGAAGACCAAGTGTCCACCATCGGGAAGGAGCGCAAGTGTGCCACCGAAGCCACCATGGCCCTGACACAGTGCACCATGACGCAGCCTTCTAGCAGAAGCCTCGCCTGCTCATAAGCAAGGGCAATACAGTCCACCACCCAGGTGGACAACATACGTTTGATCACCGCCTCCCCCAGCCTACTGGGGTGGTAGGAGATGAAATGTTTTGTGATGATCCCGAGTGCATTGGATATAGAAGAACAAGGCCCTCTTACAGTCTAAGGTGTGAAGGACCGTCTCTGCCCAACTGAAGTGAGGTCTTGGAAAGAAGGTAGGGAGCACCACTTCCTGGTTGAGATCGAAGGGTGACACTACCTTCGGCAGGAATTTGGGATGCGTGCGAAGCACCACCCTGTTCTTGTAGAACCTGGTATAAGGTGCCTCTGCCACAAGGGCCTGAAGCTTGCTAACTTTGTGAGAGGTGAGCACAACCAGGAAAGCCACCTTCCAAGAGAGGTAGCAGGTAGCCAGAGGCTCGAAGGGTGGGTGAGTGAGCTGCCCCAACACTACGTTAAGGTCCCATTCAGTTGCCGGAGGGTGAACCGGGGGCTTTGATAAGAGCAGGCCCCGATGGGTCAACAGTTGGACCAAGAGGGGCTTACCATCCAACGGATGGTGGTGTGCCACCAGGGCACTAAGGTGTACTCGGATGGAGTTAGATTTGAGCACAGACAGAGAGGTGGAGAAGGTACTGTAACACCAGAGCCACAGGCAGGAGAAAGGATCAGCCCCATGTTTGGTGTATCAAACAGAGAACCTGCGCCATTTGAGGGCGTAAGCCTTCCTAGTAGAGGCCTTGCGAGAGGCCAGGATTATGTCCTCCACCTCAACCGGAAAGTTGAAAGGGGCCAGAGTCACCCTCTCAGCAGCCACGCTGTCAGCGACAGGGACCCCAGATTGGGGTGCAGGAGAGAGCCCCCTTCCTGAGATAGGAGTTCCAAGCAGTCCCCAAGGGGATGGGGGCCTCCACCGTCAACTGTAGAAGCAGAAGGAACCACGGTTACCTGGACCACCAAGGAGCTATCAGGATGAGCAAGGCACTGTCGCGGAGGGTCCTGAACAAGGTCTTGGTGATCAGCGGCATCAGAGGGAAGGCGTTACATGAGGTCTTTCAACGATGAGACCAGGAACACGTCCACTGACACCCTGGAGGAGTGGGCCTGTTGGAAGCAGAAGTGGGGCAACTGAAAGTTGTCTGGGCTGGTGAACAGGTCCATCACGGGTTCCCCGAAAGCCACAAAAGCCAACTGGCTACCCCGAGGTCCAGCTGCCACTCGTGCGGTTGGAGAACTCTGGCTGAGTCTGTTGGCCAGCAAGTTGTCCTGGCCTGGCAGGTACACTGCCCGCAGGAGGATACCCTGTTGGATTGTGTATAAGCAGAGGATCAGTGCCTCCTGACAAAGGGTACAAGACCCCATGCCCCCCTGTTTATGTAGAACATCGCCACCTGGTTGTTTGTCTAGAACAGCACCGGCTGGTGACGCACATGGTGACAGAAGCCCCTCAGGGCTAGGTGTATAGCTCGGAGCTCCAGGAGGTTGATCTGCTGGGTGCTCTTGTCTGGTGACCAGTTGCTCAGAGTGCAGAGATCTCCACAGTGGGCTCCCCAGCCGAGCAGGGAGGCATCCGTGGTGAGGACCCTCGAGGGGCTTGGGGCCTGAAAGGGCAGGCCCTTGAGATGCTGGGGAGATTGCCACCAGACCAGGGAGTCAGGCAGGTCATAGAAATTCTGTCTCGGAGGTGGCCCGTGGCCTGAGACCACTGGTCCCAGAGACACCACTGCACAGCCCTCATGTGGAGGTGAGCGTCTTGGGTGATGTGGACTGTGGAGGCCATGTGCCCAAGGAGGCACAGGAGAAGCCGGGCGGGCACAGAGGAATGGAACTGTATGTCCCGCGCTAGAGATCTGAGACGATCGGCTCGGTCCCTGGGCAAGAAAGCCTTCGACTGGAGAGTGTCGATCTTTGCCCCAGTGAACTCCAGACACTGTGTCGGGAGGCGGCAAGACTTGGGGTAGATTATGACAAAGCCCAGGTGTTTCAGAACCTGGATGGTGCGTGCAGTGGCCTGCTGCACCTCTGAGACTTTGCCTCCCTTTATGAGCCAGTTGTCCAGGTAGGGAAAGACGAAGACCCCCTGGAGCCGGAAGGAGGCGACCACGACTGCCAGACATTTTGTGAAGACTCTTGGGGCAGAGGCTAGGCCGAAAGGGAGCACCCTGTATTGAAAGTGCCTGCCCCCCCTCTACGAACCGCAGGTACTGCCAGTGGTTGGGGTGGATGAGGATGTGGGTATAAGCATCCTTGAGGTCTAAGGAGCATAGCCACTCTCCCTGCTGGAGGTATGGCAGCAATGTTCCAAGGGTGAGCATCTTGAACTTCTCCCTCACCAGGAATTTGTTGAGGCTGCGCAGGTCGAAAATGGGCCTTAGGCCCCTTTGCCTCTTTGGCACGAGAAAGTATCTGGAGTAGAACCCCTTGCCCTTGAGGTGGTGGGGCACCGGTTCCACAACTTTGTCCTCGAGAAGACCTGCCAACTCCTTCAGAAGAAGGTCCCAGTGGAGGGGAGACCCAAGGGGCTCACCCCAGAAATAAGGGGGAGGTGTCTGAGTTAGGTGGAGGAGGTAACTCTCCCTGGCTACCCTTAGTGCTCAGGAATCAGCGGTGATGGTCACCCACCTCTGGCCATAGAGGGCCAGACATCCCCCTGTGGCTGCTGATCTCCTTGGGGTAGAGAGGCTATGCTCAAGGAGTCAAAAGCCCCCCCCCCCCCCCCCTGGCTGGGCCGAAGCCAGTGCCTGGTGTTTTGGAGTCTTCTGCTTACGTGGGCCATGCCTATGTTCCTTGGCCTGCTGACCCTGTTGGGGATTTGGGGAGGTCTGATAAGGTGGGTAGTTTCTGTAAGCAGCTCCCTTCCTCAGAAGGGTTTTTTTTTTACCTGAGCCCTTCCGTCAGGGAAGGGCAGAGGTCTTTTTAGAGAACCTGGTCCTCGTCATGAACTCAGTCTCCAGCTCGGCAGCCTTGTCGGTCATGGGTTTGCCAAAGAGATTCTCTCCTTGGCAGGGGACATCGACCAATTTGTCCTGAACCCACTACTCAAGGTTGGACAACTGTAGCCAAACTTTGCAGCATGCACTGATGCCAGCCGCCGCTACTTGAGCCGCCGACTCAAACCTGTCATAGGTCACCCGAGGCATGAATTTGGAGCATTCACGGACTGCTTTGGCCAGGTTCTTGAACCGCTGCAAAGGTTCCTCAGAGAGACCTGCCGAGAACCCGGAGAGTTCCTTCGCCAGGTCTGTCAAGTACATACCTATGTACAGGTGGTAGACCTGGATGTGGCCAATGAGCATTGAGCCCTGGTAGCACTTTCTGCCGAGGGCATCCAGAGTGTGGACCTCCCTGCTGGGGGAAACCAAGGAGTGCATATTCTGGCTTTTGAGCCAATGCATAGCCAACTCCACCACCATGGAGTTATGCGGCAGCTGTGACTTTTGGAAGCTCGGGCTCCGGCTCCAGCGGACTCAATACATCGAGTCAAGCCGCTTGCTCACCACTGGCACCGAAGCCGATGTCTCCCACATTCGGAGCATCAGCTGTTCCAGGATGGAAGGGATGGTCACCGTGAGTGATTCCCATGGTGGAGCCTCGTATTGGAGGATTTCCAGCTCATCCGTCCGAGGGTCTTCCTCCGATTCGGTCAGGAATGTCTGGGCCTTAGACATGTCCTTGACAAAAATCAAGGAAACCCATATCCTTGGGTGGGGACCGCCGTCGAGGCTCCAAGATGTTAGAGTCAGATGGGACATCGTGGTGGCGACGGATATCAGGGGACTCTTCGTCCTCCATCTCCCACTCGGAGTAGTCCATCGACGACTCCTAGAATGGCTGCTCTGCTTGCCTCGGGGCCCCCGATGCCCTGTAGGGGATGACCAAAGTCCCGTCGAGTGGGACTCTGATTGTGACCTCGGCCGAGGATCGACTCAAGGCCTAAGGATCTCGAGGATCAGCTTGGCCTCCGGGGACGTCTTGGACGTCGAGGGCCTGGTGGTCGGGGCAGATGAACCGGTCGTGCCAGACAACAGTGCCTGCTGCTGGTCCATGAAGGCAGACAAACTGCACTCCAGGGCCGCCATTCTGGACTCCAGACCAGAAGGCTCCGCAGCCTTTGGCACAAGCACCGAAGGACTTGGGTCTGATGCCAGCTCCCCCGAAGGCGAATCCTCGATGAGGATAGTGTCTGGGAACCAGGGCCGGTCCATGGTCAGATCATTCCGGGGGACCTTCGCAGGTCGCTCCTTCTCAGATGCCTCGGATGAACATCTCAAACTGTGGGACCAAGCCCAGGGAGAACCAGGCCGGTCGGAACCGTCCAAGGATGCCGCCTTCGAGACTCTTCTTCTTCTTCCTGGGCTCCCTCGAGAGAGACCCACTTTCTGAGGATCCTCGACAAGGCTCAGGTTCGGAAGGCTCTGCCCGAGATGTCTGGGCCTCAGACAAGGCCCTGGCCTTTGGAGGCACTGGGGACTCGAGAGAAAAAAACAAAACAAAACAAAACAAAAAAAAAAAAAAAAAAAAAAAAAAAACTTATCATGCTGCTACTGGTGGCTCTTGAGGGCCTTACTGGACATCTTCTTGCAGAGACTGCAGGCTGCTGGGTCGTGGACTGGCCTGAGGCTACGGAGACAGCAGTTGTGTGTGTTGGTCAAAGACATAATTTTGGAGCACCGATCACACTTCTTATAGCCACTGGTAGCCATGGGGAGAAAAAAGTACCCCTGCGAGGTCGAAGACTCTCTAGGCTGCCAGTGGAAGAAAAAAAGGCGTGAAGACACCAGGAAAAGAAAAGAACGAAAACTACAAAAATAGACCGAACTCAACACCGAGGCAACAAGAACAGTAGGTGGGAAGAGTACCGGTGTGATACCGGAGGAGAGTATGAGAGAGAAAAATCAACTTTTTCTAGGGACAAGCCAGACGAACATCTGAAGGGCTCTGTGGAAAAAAGGAGACTGAGCAAGATGGCACCCTTGGGCGGGAAGGGGACCACGCATGCGTGGTGGCATCTCCCAAAGGCTTTCTTTGAAAGCTGAGGGGATGCTTCCGTGAGGGCTCCATCTGTGCCAATGTCACCCATATGTGAGGACTGACTTCCTGCTTATTCCCAGAGAAAATCTATATGTAGCATCTTCATTTCAATCCCATAAACATCAGCGAAAAAACCTCATAAGGCCTTCTACCAGCTCTGAATGATGGGGGGGAGGGGGGAAATACTGATAATGGTATTATAGGAGCCATACAGGTATTTTTGGTTGAGAATCCATTAGTAGTATCCATGATGTGGAATAAATGTTAAATGTAGTATGTTAACTATTTTTCTTTACAGTAATTTCTGTACTCCATCCCCTCTCCTTTTTTATGGGCTTGATATTTTTGGGCATTATTGGCACCCTTGTAGTTCAACCCTGTAATGTCCAATATCTCCTAAAATAAGTGGCCAGTGAAATGGCTTTGGACTACATATGCACACCTATTTGAAACATAAAAGAATCAAATAAAACAAGACCAATTAAAAAAGGAAATAGTAGGAAATAGTATAAAAACCGGGACATTGCCAGAACATGATTGGCACCCTTATAAACAATTCAAATCAGTTTTACCAGAAGAACCACATTCCCAATGCAGTAAAATTAGGTGCACCTGTGATCAATTGTCAGTACTCACATGACTTGAATCAACCAATGAATGATGGTTCTAATATTTAAAATGGCCACATTCATTCCCTGTTCCATTTTCACAATGGTGAAGACAAGAAAGCTGCCTGAGACCTTCACAAAAGCCATTATCACCAAACATCAAACTTCAAAGGATACAAGGCCATCTCCAAAGACCTTGGGATTCCTGTCTCTACAGTTTGCAATGTTATTAAGAGGTTTTCTGCTCATAGAACAGTCAAGAACCTCCAAGGACATGGTGGGAAGAGGAAAATTAATGCAAGACGTCTTGGACAGTTAAGGCATGCTGTTGGAAAAACACCGTGTACCACATCTAAAGAGCTTAAGGCTGACCTGGAGCAATCTGGAGTGGTGGTTTTAACCTGCACCATATGCTGCGCAATAAACACAACAAAACTTCATGAGCAAAGGCCAAGGAGGACCCCACTGATCAAAGACGGACATAAAAAGGCATGCCTAATCCCACCCTGAGAAACAACCCTTCTGGGAAAATGTTCCATAGAGAGATGAAACCAAAAACTTGTAGCATTGTTTTGCATTGCCAAAGAGCTCATTTACAGGTGAAGAATGCTGTTAAATATAGTGGAGATTCCATAATGTTGTGGGCAGGGCCAGCCCAAGAGTTCAGTTGTCTTAGACAAACTCTGGCCTCGCCGCTCCCCACTCCCAACTGATGCCGATTCCGTCTCAGAAGGGGGAGGCGGGCAGTGGCAGCATTTCCAAAAATGGTGGCTTTTTGCTGCCACTTTTTGAAATACTGCCACTGCCCGCCTCCGCCCTAAACAGAATCGGTGGCAGCTGGGGGGAGGGGCACGGCCGGCCCTGTGTGCCGCTGCCACCATCCAACCATGCTGCTAGCCGCCAAGCTCACTTAGTGGACATGCAAGCCCTGGTTGTGGGCTATTTTGCTGCCTAAGGAAATGGAGGCCTGGAATGTATTAAAGGAATCATGAAGTCAGAAGTCTAAAAGTATTTTGGGGCAAAATGTGCTACCTAGTGTCATAAAACTAGGTATGGATCAAAGGTCATGGGTCCTCCGGCAGAACAATAATCCAAAACCACCAAAAGTACAAAAGAAAGGTTAAAAAGAAACAAAATGGACTGTTTTAATCCAATCAAGAACCTTTGAAAAGAGCTGAAGTCTGACACTGGTAAAAGGAATCCTGGAAACATTCATAAGACAGAAGAAATCACAGTTGAAGATTGGGAGAAACTACCAGCAGACAGATATATGAAACTGACAGATGGCTACAAGAAACATTTGGAGGCTGTCGTCACTGCCAAGGATTGTGCAACAAAATATTAGTGAAGGGTGCCATTAATCCTGTCCAGATCATATTTTGACTTTTTCTCAGAAAACCCTATGTATAAGTTGCACAGACATCCTTCTTTTTCTGTTGGTATACCTTTGAACATACTATTAAAATATTATGATGACTAAAAGCCGGAATAATTCCAATTATTCTCAAGATATTGTACACAACATACCTAAAATGCAAGGGTGCCAATAATAATGACTACACTGTATTTGTATTTGATCATGTATTTTATACTTCTGTAAACAATGCTGGTTGGTCCTTAGGTGAACCTGAAAGATGATATACAAAAAGGTTATCTATGATACTGAAAGAGGATCTTGTGCTTAAATAAAAGCATGGGGAGTAGTGACCTGCACAGAGCAGCAGGTACAGCTATTCTTGCCACCTTGTTGGACAGTCTAGACCAGGGGTCTCAAACACGCGGCCCGCGGGCCGCATGCGGCCCGCGAGAGCATCTTGTGCGGCCCGCGAAGCACTTACCGGTGTCTAAAAAAAAAAAAAAAATCCAAACTTGCCGCCGCAGTATTAGGCGTCCCGCGGCCCCTCTGCCTGCTCTGAGTCCTCTCCTCCCTGCAGCATCAGCTCAAAAAGTGGCGGCTTTCAGAGCCGCGAAGAGAGAGAGTTTCTCTCGCGCGGTTCTGAAGACTCGCTGCTCTTCAGAACCGCGCGAGAGAAACTCTCTCTCTTCGCGGCTCTGAAAGCCGCCACTTTTTGAGCTGATGCTGCAGGGAGGAGAGGACTCAGAGCAGGCAGAGGGGCCGCGGGACGCTTAATACTGTTGGCATTGGGATCAGGGACTGACTGCTGCCAATAGTGGCTATGTTTTAAAAAAATAATAGTCCCGGGTGAAAAACTGACACTACTCAAATTTCTCTGTGGCTGACTATGTTGTCTGTGTGAGTTTGCCATTGGTTCATAGACCCATCTGTCTGTTCATGCAACTAATAGTGAGCTCATCATTTTGGAAAATAAAAGAAAAACACAGTTTTAAGAAAAAAGGTAGGAGAGTCTATAAACATCAAAATAAAAGGCTTGTGCAACAGCTGGTGTAAAAATGGCCAGAGTGCACATGAGCTCTTTGGTCATATCATCAGTGCAAGACTTGGGGATCCTCTCCCATTGCTCCTGAAGTAGAGAAAAAGCAAGCAACTAGCCAGAGATGTCATTCCCAAATCCCAGAAACAGAGAATGTAGTAACACAGGGCCAGGGATCCCTTCCCTGGGACCCAAAAAGAGACAGGATGAATGAAGGAACCAGAGATCCTCTCCTCACAGAAGAATAAAGCGAGCATAAAGCTGGATGCCACCCTTTGAACAGCATAAAAGGAAGATCGTGAGTATAGGATCAACATAAGCAGAGAAGGAACATGGGGCAGAAGAATCCTCCCCCCAGGACCTTGAAGGAGAGAAACTGCACAGAACCAAAAGATTTCTCTCTCCAGACATCAGGAACAGAGAGAACAGAGAGCTAGGAAATCCCCTCCTTAGGGTTTTCAAGCAGAGAATGAACACAGGGCCAGAGATTCGAGCCACAAAGGTGAGAGCATCCCCCTCCATGTGACCAGAAAAGATATGGGAGTGGACACAGGCCCAGGGGCCCATTCTCCATGATTGTTCCCTTACATACAAGAGGAAATCAATTTATAGTTTTATTTCTACAGTGTTGTACATTCTAAGTTTGGCTTTTGGGGTTCCCAGTTTAATTGTCTTCCTGTTTCTAAATTGTGATTCCTTGTTTGGTGATGGTGTATGTTCTGCATGTTTACTAAAAGTTAGTGTATATGCAAATATTTATGCAAATGATGCCCTTATGCAAATGATGCCATTATGCAAATGAGGCCTGCGTCTTGTGCGGCCCCCGGGTTACTCTACAAGTCCTCATTTGGCCCTCAAAGCAATTTGAGTTTGAGACCCCTGGTCTAGACGGACCATACTGGTCTTTATCTGCCATCATATACTATGTATGTACTATGCAGAAGTCTGTCCGATTTTTATGATCACCTTCCCTTAAGTTGCAAGGCTGCCATTGTTTGTAAGGAAAACACGTTTAGTAGTAAAGAAATATATTTGGCTCCGCTGGGTGGAATGATGGCACCAGCTCTTGTTAGTTGGAGAACGCAAATGCATATGCATTCGTTAAATATGGAACGTTAATCCATGCAGTCCAGTATTCAGAAAAAGAACAATTTTTGACAGTCCGGTATCCCTTTGTGATGACCTCTCATTGTAGGAGTGCTCTTTTAAATACTGGTACTTGAGTACTGAGTTGACGTTGAGGAGGGGGTGGGGAGGAATAGTGGAAGAGCTGTGCAAATTTAAGAGCACTGTATACTGGAACTGGGCTTCTCGTACATTGTTTTCTTTTAACACACAAATATTTTCAATTTAAAAACAAAAAATTTACACATTAAAACATCAGATTACCTTTCAAATATTTTCTTTTCCAAGAGCATTTGCCAATTATTTTTAAACTTTATAGACAACAGAAAAAAAATTCAATTTTTCAAACCCACACATAACTACTCTAAATTCAGACATCAATTTTACTGTCACAGGAGATAAATTTCTACTCATTGCATCAATATAACCAGAATTCAAAGCCTGACTATGCTCTCATTGTCAGTGTACACATCAGAAAAACCTTACAAAAAAGATGACAAGAATATTAAAACATAACAGTGAAGTATAAATTAAAACAAATGTAATTCTGTAATTGCAAGTTAATGACAACCAAAAATCAGTAAAGCCTCTTTAATTAAACTATATAAAAAGTTAGCACGGTTCTGATCCTACAGTAGCAAAATGTTCTTCTTTTAGTCAAAATTTGTGGTAATTACACATTAAAATTGTATTCAATACATCAGCTCACTTACAGATGCTACTAAGCAATGTCCTTGCACAGAAATTGTAGAGACATCTCACAGAGGTAACTGCTTCTTTTTGACTAATGATGGTAATACGGGCTGGAATATAAGGTGACATTTTACTTACCAGATAATGTCCTCTCTTTAAATCCTGCTAGACCAGTCCAGACAAGTGGGCTGTGTTCCCCTACCAGCAGATTGGTGGAGACAAAGAACCAATGAAATGCCCAGGTTTCAATGATATCACTCCCATGTCCCTAGCCGCCTCAGCCACAAGAAATCTCCTCAGTATTCATCCCAAAGCATATGGGAGAACATGGCAAGCCTCACACAACCTCAACGTGGGCAACAAACAAACAGTAGAGAGCTATTTTATTTTATTTATTTTATTTAATGTTTTTCTATACCGCACTATTCGGCTTCAGTGCGGTTTACAAGGAACAGGTTTGTACAATGTGGAACAGCTATACATTGAACTTACATCAAACAAGTTATGTACAAGAAAGGATATACAGGTGGTTGTCCATAGAGAAGGAACCTGTGCAGCCAAGTATATAAATCATATGGACCCAACGGTACCACTGCAGAAGAAAAGAGCAAATACAGTTCCAGGGGGCAAGCCCTGGACTGGTCTAGCAGGACTCAAGGAAAGGACATTATCTAGTAAGTAAAAATGTCACCTTCCATATCATTCTGCTAAACCAGTCTAGACAAGTGGGATGTACCAAAGCTATGACTCCACTGGGCGGGAAGAAGACACAGCAACTCGCAAAACCTTGGAACCAAAGGCCATGTCTGCCTGAGCGTAGACATCCAAGCGGAAATGTTGACCAAAATGAAAAGTGATGCCCACGCTGCCCCTCGACAAATGTCTGCAGGGGCTACCGAGCTCTGCTCCACCCATGGGGGATGTTAGTGCTTCAGTAGAATGGGCACGCAAACCCTCCGGAATTGGCCAGTTCCGCAACAGATCTGCCAAGGCCTTCTTAACTCAACGCCCCAATGCAGACTTAGCCACTGCACTACCGTGCACAGGCCTGCAAGCAGCACAAAAGCATGGTCCGACTTACGAAAAGAATTCATAACCTCCAAGAACTGGAGAAGCACCCTCCAGATATCCACAAGGCGAAGATCCTTACCATTCCCCTGACCTGCTCCTTAGAGG
Organism: Ichthyophis bannanicus; assembly: GCA_033557465.1. Taxonomy (NCBI): domain Eukaryota; kingdom Metazoa; phylum Chordata; class Amphibia; order Gymnophiona; family Ichthyophiidae; genus Ichthyophis; species Ichthyophis bannanicus. The sequence continues at coordinate 56,272,496 of CM066047.1, read as the reverse complement.
AGGACAGGCAAACTGCCTGATTAACATGAAAGGAAGAAATCACCATGACTGTTAGTCATAAAAATTGTTGTTGATAATGTTCTATGTACAACAGCTGTATCCACACTGCTACATGTTGAATTCCATGTATACTATCTTGAATTGTACAAAGACAGTATATAGAAAAGGTTTAAATAAATAAATCACTTCAGGGAAGAAGGAAGGCACAGGCTGAAAGGAAATGGCCCCTCAAAAGCGACAGCTCAGAATCCGCTTTGCAGAACAAATTCTTCTCAGGTGGCACTCCAAAGGTCGAATCACATGTCCCACCAGGGACCACACAGGAAATACAGCAGGTATTAATTTGCTTAAGATTGACCAGGGCGCTGACACCACCTGACTTTGTCTCCATGCGGCACCTGAAGAAGCAGTACACTTTGACATTAGAGCAGAATGCCATCAGATCCTTCTTGGGGCAACTCCAGCTGCACAGAAACAACTGAAAACACCTCTCAACTCAACTCCCATTCTCCTGGAACCAGAGTGTGCTGGTTGAGAAAATCTGTTTCCACAATGTCCACCCCGGCAATGTGCAGAGTCAACAAACTAGGAAGTTCTTTGCTTCCCAGACAAACAAGGAATCCATCTCCAGGACTATCCCGGCACTCCTCATGCCACCATCGTGCTGTTGTCAGAGAACACTTGAACTGCCCAGCCCTCAACTGGGGCTAGAAATGTGGAAGACCAACCTAATGGCCCTGGCTTCAAGGCAATTGATGGACCACACTACCTCCCTGTGGTTTCAAAGGTCTTAGGCTGTTCGGCCTTGGCAATGGGCACCCCAGCCCAAGAGACTGGCATCTGTCATCCGAAGGATCCATGAGCAACTATCCAGCAGCACATCCTTCCTCAGAAGACTGGGCTGCTGCCACCACCATCATTGGGAGTGGAAGCGGGAGTTTGAGCTCAAACTGCTGCAAATTCGGGGACCACCGAGTCAGTAAGGACAGTGGGTGTGGCCACATATCAGCACAAGCCCACAATCCTTATGCCCATCTCAACTGTCATCATTCTGAGGAGTTGGAGAACAACCCAGACTCTGGGAGTCTGCTGAGAACAGAACAGCGCTAGGCAATCCAACAGCCTATAACCTTCTCCTCTGGCAAGAAGACTCCATGCACTCGAGTATCAAAACGAGCTCCCAGGAAATCTAGAGAGTGGGAATGCAACAAATGGCTCTTTCCCCATTTGATCACCCAGCCGAGGCTCATCAGAAAGGATGCCACTTGGGGAGCTACCAGAGACACCTCTGACAGAATGAGCTCGGATAAGCTAATAGTGTAGATATGGATGCACACAAATCCCTTGGTGCCATAACGCCACAGTCATCACCACCATGACTTTGAAGAACATCCCTGGGGTAGTGGACAGTCTGAATGGGAAGGTGGCGAATTGAAGAGGAGAGCCAAGTATGGAAAAGCACAGATACTTTGCTGATCCCCAGATTGGGATATGAAAATACACTTCAGACAAATCCAGATATACCAGGAACTCCCCTCAGCACACCACCTGAATTACAGATCACAACGTTTCTATTCAGAAGCATGGTGACATGCAGTCACTCATAGACACACTTGAGGTCCTGAATGGGCCGGAATGTTCCTTCCATGTCGACACTATGAAACAGATGGAATATCTTCCTTTGCACTGATCGCCTGGAGGAATGGGTACCACTGCCTTCATAGAGGCAACTTGTCCAAGATGATCTGCACAGTGACCCTGCTATTCGTACACCCACAAGGGGAGAAGATGAAAGCATCCGGGATCAGCTTTTTGCATTCCAGGTATAGCCATACTGAATGGGGACCAGCACCCAATGATACTTGGTGACACGGGCCTATTCATGAAAGAGGAGATGTAGCCTGCCTCCCACCAGAACCAGGGAATGGGACCCAGACCTTCATTGCGCAGCCCAGGAGAGAGTCCTCCTTTGGACAGGACCGGGGTCCCTGGGCCCAAGTACTCTACGAAGGGACTGAGAACAATCTCAAATATCAGAGGGGAACAAAGGCTTTCCAGGTTGGTAGCAACGGGAGTCCCAAGACCCCCAGGAGTCCAACCAGTGTGCCCACGAGGAGCAGGCGGAGGCCAACAGAAAAGGGGCTCCTGCCTGGTTCACAGGCCCCTTGGACCTCCAGAAGGCAGAAAAAAAATTATGTCTTACCCAGGTCCTTTACCAGCTTCTACAAATTAGACATGACAGAAGCATCCCTCTAAAGCCAGATGGGCAACCGGACTTTGGAAGATGAGACCACTGTTCTGTGTCAGAACCAAGCTAATGCCATATCACCGTCGACAGGGCACAATCCTAGGCCTTGTGACGTACCAGACCGTACATGGCATCAGAAAGTAAGGCCATAGCAAACTCCAAAAGAGAGGTAGAATCATCTGGCGGAAGAGACCGAATCCACTGGAGCAGGGCTCGAGACATCAGGCCTGCACATACCACCAACTGCAGAACAATAGCCACCACAGCAAACTAGCTCTTCAACTTGAATCCACCTTTCAGTTCAGAGTATCCTTTAAGGCCGATCCACCTTACACAGGAATGGTGGTCCATTTGGAAACTGCTGTGACCTACACATCCCCCTTGGGAATATCAAACTACACACAACGCACTCCTTATCCAGGAGAGCGTGCCTCTTCATATACACCCTTAGCCCTTTAGGCGGAGAGTCAGGGGAATGGTCCTTGAGCACCTCTGGGAACGGGAAGGCAGTAGTGAATTTGCACACCCCATGTAGGAGTAGATGCATCTTCAGCTCCTGCTCTGTGCCTAGAGCATCTGGCAAACTCAAGGTAGATGCGACTCTGGCATTCAATGCCGCCAGTTCCTCCTTCTAGAATAGGCAGATCACATCAGCTTCTTCATAATCTTCTGAAGGCAAGAGTACTTCTTCCACATCAGAGCCCAGTTCCAAATCTTGACCGTATCCCAGCTGATCCCCATTTCCAGGGGGTGGCCCTTGCCAGGGACACAGCCAAAGATGGTCAAACAGGCCTTCCACTCTCAGCTTGCCCCTCATGAGACTGCGTCCAGGGGAACCCAGAGGCTGCAAAGTTTGAAATTTCATGCCAGAAAGAACAAGTCTGCAGCAAAAATTAAAAGAAATCTGAGGAGGACAATCCAGAGTCTGCTCTCCAAAATCATCCCCCAACACCAGGGGGCATAGCCGCTGCAGACCCCTAGATGACCAGGAGCGGTTCACAGCACGGTTGACGGACCCTCCAGCCGACTGGATATCCTTACCCACAGTGCCATCCATCACCTCCTGCCCTGAGGCAGGCAAAGCCACGATAACTGCATCCCCCAGCTGACAGAAGGGGAGCAAGCCCTCCAGGGATGACTCAGAAGCTGCACTGCAAGAAGAGCAGAGTCCAGGATCCAGAGATGAGGCACCTTGCTTGCCACAGACCAAACAATGTTTCCTGGAAGACGACGGAATTAAGGCAAGTATCACAACAGCACATGATGAGGCCATGGTGACTCGAAAGGAACGCATTAACTGGGCTTTTACTGCAATGCGCGTTACAAGCGCTAGTGTAGGGATGTGCATTGGAGCAGTTTGGGCAGAATACACACTAGGACCACACAGCCATCAGGTGCAGAATAAGTAAAAAAAAGTTAAACATGTACAGAAAACAATGGGAAACCCCCAAACTGCACCAATGGTTGCCAGCAATCCACCCTGAATTGCCTCCCAGACAGATGGAATCGGGTGCCCAAACATGGATAATGCGAGGTCAAGCCTTGGTACTCACCCACCTGAGAGCCCCAGACAGAATCTGTGCTGGGCTCAGTTCTACTTCCCTCAAACTGTTTTTGGCTTTGCAGCACTGTGTTTAAGGTAGCTGGCAGGCAGATCCTTTTGAGAATCTTCTGCAATCTTTGGGAGAGAGCAAGGGGGGGACAGAGGAGGAGGGAGGGGACGTTGAGGTTGTGTGAGGCTGCTGCACTCTTCTAGATCCTTCCAATTTCTGGCTGCTCAACAGGTCTTATCATAAGCGCGTGAAGCTTAACCAATTTTCCCTCCTCCTATAGCTACCGAAAAGACCACAGTCTAATGGAGCCTCACACATTGCACTCAAGTGAGAGAGTCACCCTCAAGGTGGTTGTTAACGAGCATTTAATAAATCTTTTCCTCTCAAATCTTCAGATTTCCTTCAAAGAGAAGAAAATCCATCTACCATCTGCTGGAGATAAAGAAATACTGAGGAGACCTCTTGTGGCTGAGGCAGATAGAGACAAAGGAGTGATGTCATTGAAACCTGGGTTTTTCATCGATTCTTTGTCTCCACCAATCTGCTGGTGGGGGAACACAACCCACTTGTCTGGACTGGTCTAGCAAGATAATATGGAATAAATCCTAATGCTTAATCATATTCTAAACTATAAAATGCACTTTAAGGCATATTTTCTCAACAACTACATCAGCATGTAAAATCTAGAAACACATGACACGGAGATTATTTTAACCCTAGAACCACCTCAAAAGTAGCTTTTGGGGTACTGAGAGGGAAACAGTTGGCCGAGTGAAGGAGATAATTGAAAATCAGCATCATCAGCCTTTTCCCTCACTGTCCAGCAAATGACATAGCAGATGATGTCAGTCATTTACATAGTAAATGAAACTGGGTGACACATAGTATACATGCGGCATATATTTCATTTATAGCCTTTAAACCAGTAGTGTCAGCTGAAGTCTTCAAGGAAGACCCTGCCTCCTCCTTTGTTCTACTGCTTCTTCGATTTTATCTCATTACCAGGCCATCTTTTTTCTTTTTCTATTTTCTCTTACAGGTTTATAGATCTTGGGGAAAAAATAAGAATCTTACTATGGTCTCACTTTCTTCTGCATTTCCTTTGTTAAATTCTGTTCATTTTAAATACACATTTCATATCAGTCAGTATTAATAAACACATAAGGTTCTAATAAGGGTCAGCATACCAACATCGTAAATTACTTCATTTTAGCATGATGTGAATAGCAGAGCATAACACATTTGTTCCTCTTTTGATAACCATTAATATCTCATAAGAAATGAAACTGACAAGGAAACAAAGAATATAGTGATTTTAACTTACTACTGAACTAATGTTCTTGTTAAAAATTCTAAAGCAACAATCCTATCAATAACATTTTTAACTAATGAAACTGTTCTCTTGTGCACCAGTTTATTAGATTCCCTTTGTTAGATATTTCCATTTCCCCTCACATACACGTAACACTTGATCACAAGTGATCACCATCATCCAAGGTTATATTTCCCCCAACTCAGAATCCAGAAGGCTACTCTTAAAGGGAAGTCCCAGCCACCTTGCAGCAAAATTTTGAGAGGCTGGTTGTAAGAAGGGGATAGAGTAATACCACCATGTATTTCTATTTGCACTTACCACACATATTACAAAGACGGAATATGTGGGAAAAGACTGAAAGGAACAGAATGAGTAACATTAACATGCTTCAATATGTTGGTAGGCAGATTTATGCATATAAATGACTCCATTCAATTGTAACTGTGAAATGTCTGAACTATTTTCTGAAAGATTTAGAAATAACAGTTATAGCAGCCCAGTGGCTCAGATGTAAAATGTTGCAAATTGCCATGCGAGTGATCGCTGTTTTGATTCCCAGGTCAGGGCTGGAGAAGCTGAAAAGTTAGCATTCATAGTCCCTGGGGGTAGGGAGCTGTGTTCATTGTGTGAGAGAACTGCCTATATGGTCAGTCAAGGCCCATGGTTGTAAGGAGCCAAAAAAATATGTCTCCAAGCAAAAGAATGATTGCTAAGAATAGCCCAAATATTTTTTGGGAGGAGGGGAGGGTAGAAGGATGAGGAATCTAGGACGAGGTGGTATATATAGGATAGATGAAAACTCCCCAGGTAGTGCAAGATGCCACCTTTCTTTTGACTGAGCTAGTGAGAAAAATAAAGCAGCAGAGAAACAAATGGGTCAAAAAACTGCCAAATTAAACTGGTCATCTGCATGTGTGCTCACTGCACCGTGTCACCTCCAGTGCTTACAAAAGAAGAATAAAACACGTACTTACGCTGTGAATAAAGTAATATCTGAAATTCTAGCAGAGCGCACGTGAAAAGCTGTATCACATTCTCCACACCAAGCAGTTCAATAACTTCTTTTGCTGGAAAGTCAAACAATGGCAATTCATTGGTGCTTGGTCTCTGGCATATAATTGGTCCATATACTCCTGAAAATTTTAAAGATCTTCCTGCTGGAGGCAGAGGAACTTCATAGAGAATGTTGTAGATATAACTTTCCAAAGGTAATGGTGGTGGCTGAGGCGATGTAACAGCTTGGTGAAGCTGTTCAAGTACTTTCTTACAAGCTTTCATAAATGACATTGGAGCAATCAAACAAATGCATTTCGAGACGTATAAGGTGTCTCTAGAAATGTCATAAGAGTTAAAACGCTGCAATTTTGATACAGGAGTCTCGCTGCAATCTTCTATACTGCCATCACTGTCTTTACCATTTGATGAAGCACAAATAATATCATATTCGGCATTGTGCATATGATATAACGTCTGCATTGCACTGCAAATCTGCTTGCAGGTAACTTCTTCATAAAATGTGAGAGAAAATCCAAATGTCCTTGAACCATCTTCACGCGTAATTAAAAAAGAATGAAATTGAGGCTCTCTGGGATCTGCTTGAGTCTTGAAAGAAAGTCCTTTGGGCATACATAACTATGATAGAAGGCAGGAGGGGGGGAGGAATACAAATTAACTATTTGCTGTTCACAAAATTCAGAGAAGGGCTTGTCTTTTTGTAAACAAAGATAAAAATGTCCAATCTACTTTTTTCCAAAACAATAACATTGTTCCAGTGTAACATATACTTTCCCAAATGTATAAAAGTCAAAAGTAAATAAACACAAAGGACTGCAAGCTACTATAGTTACAATAAGAAATGTTTTCAAAATCGTCTCTCCATAATACCTCACTTATTTAATACTTCTGATAAAAAGCTATCTAAGGTGCTGAAATTCCAGTTTCATGAACTTGGGCCTCTTTTTTCATCGTGGCAATTACAAATTTCTAGGGTATGAAGCAGGCATACAATGCAATTCAAGCAAAATAAGCTTGAGTTTTTCAAGTTTCCCATTACTTCATTTAATAAAATCCTAACTGGGAAAGGCATTGTCAAACCTCCTCTCCAAAGGAAATGAGACAGTTGTAATAAATATCCTGCTCCAACATGGCATGGTGCTAAAAAGACATATAACCAATAATGCACCCAAAAATTAACTTAATATAAATGCTTATAAAATAAAGCATTAATACTAATTCTCTACATAACTACCAAGCATACAATTTACAATACATGGGGCTGAAAATATACTAAATCTGCTTTAACTGCAAAATTTAACAAACATAAAAGTTCCAATGAGGGGACCCCAAGCAAAATTTTGCCAAAGGTCCCCCCATTGTTGTGCTAGCATACCTCTTCCCCTCCCACGGCACATGCACACACACGAGGCCAACTTACTCTAACTTGTTTGCTGCGCTGCCTCTGCTCCAGGCAAGTCTTGCAGTGCAGCTGATCATGAGATTTTGGGAGGTAACAGCACTGGGCCCGGAGAAGAAGCGTGCAGCAAACAAGTTAGAGTAAGTTTGCCACATACACGGAGGTGGCACAGGAATACAGACGTGAGCACCGCCACCATAGTCATCATGAGGGCCCTCTTTTCTACCCAGGTCCCCTTCCCCCAACATTGCACGGGCTGCTAGGGTGGAATTTAAGATACTGATTATGTTTTCAAAATGTAACACTGATTTTTAACACAGTTTTTAACTTACACGTTACTTAGCTTATTATATCAGAAGTTAAATCATATGGAAAACTAGAAACAATATGTTGAAAGAAAGTAAACAAACTTTTGTTTCCATTTTAACTTCTGCATTAAAATTGAAGCAAAATTACTTTTACCTCTATTTAACATATGAAGGCTCTCTAATCCAAGGACACCCCAAGACAATGTGGCTCTCAAGCAGAGTCCTAAAACCATTGGCACCCCATCCCCCTGTGGACCAATATTACTTAACTGGTCCCTTTGGCCATCCTTGCCTTTGCATTGTCACCGTCTTGAAAAATGATGGTGGTTAGCTAATGTCAGCTTAACCTGGACTGATGTTATTCATTCATCCAAACTATTGCTATTTTTCAAGACACTGGCTGTGCAGAGGTGGATGGCCAACATGTCTCTGAACCAAGTAATTAGTGATTCATTAGTGAGTGGGGGAGGAGGGAAGGCCAAGGTCAAGGATTCCCTGACACCTGGGAGCTGTGAGTTAAAAATCAGCAGGTGATCTCCCATTAACCTCCACTGAAGGCAATAGAAACAAAAAAAAAAAAAAAACACACAAAAAAACCACCACCCCCCCCCCCCACACACACACACAACTTTACCTTTGGATTTCAAGTAAGCTTCAGTGCTAAATCAGAAAGTATTTAGCACAGTTTGCTGCATAGAAGTAATTCTGTACGCATCTCTTTAACACTCTTTCCTATGCTAACGGTGCATAGATTAGCATAGCAGTTTACTTCCAATTTATCACCGATACTTGGTGTGCAATCCTTGCTACACCAGAAGCAACTGTAGCATACAAAAAAGCCAACACTGAACTGAAAAGTAAACTGCTGCACTCCGAATAACACAGTTTATTTATATCTGATCCTTAAGAACAGCAGGTCCCATTCCAGCCCTTGGGTACCCCCAGGTCAGTCAGATTTTCAGGGTATGCACTATGAATATGCATGAGATAGATCTGCATATAATGAGTGCATGCAGATCTATCTCATGCATATTCATTGTGGATACCCTGAAAACCTGACTGACTTGGGGTTTTCCGAGGGCTGGGTGGGAACCACTGCTTTAGAATACTGCAATTTGCAAATAAAGATATGATTAGGTTGTTTTATCCTTTTGAGCTTTCAGTTATTGCATATAGCTTAGGTATAGCCCTGTGTCAATCTAGACCAGCGGTTCTCAACCAGTGTGTCACAACACACTAGTTTGCTGCAAAGTACTGGCAGGTATGTCGTGGGGCAAGCACAAGTAGATCAACAGTTCCAGGAAGGCAGAGATAGCGGAAAGCATAGAAGCACCAAGCCAAGCAGCGGAAGAACTAGCTGTACAAGCTGCAGCATGCTTCTTTCCCAGGTTCTCAGCCGCCTGAGGCATTTAGTTATGTCAGTTCCAGTGTGCTCTGCGCACTGGAAGTGAAACCATACTAAAGTACTGCTTGCTGCTGCGATCCCCAGAAGAAGCATGGTTTTGAATAAACTACAGAATCATGCTGTGGCTTCTACAGTCAGGTCTTCTGCTGCCCGGCTTTGTCCTCCTGTGCTTCCTGGTTTTTTTCTGATGCCTAGAAAAGATGGGGAGATAGGGTGGAAGGGAGAATGCAGTAACACCGTCAGGGTGGCAAGTTAGGGGAGATGGCGGCAGGTTAGGGGAGAGGGCAGATGCAGCACTTTGTAAGGTAAAGGCAGCTACTGCATTGATTGGGTGATGGAGGAGAGGAGAGGGCTTACTTAGGTGAGGGAGAAGGCATATGCTATACTGTTGGGATGGCAGATTAGGGGAGAGGCAGATGCCCTCCCCCACTCCCTCCAACAGTACAGCACGGAGAGAGGAGAGATGAAGTAGTTAGGAGGGTGGAAGGGAGAAGGCAATTACTGTATTTTTTGGAGCAATGGGGAAAGACAGTAAATGCTGTACCGGGAGAGGGGGGCAAGGCAGGGCAGATGCTGTACTATAGGAATGGCAGTTTAGGGGACAGTGTAGATACCGTACTGTTGGGGGGGGGAGGGAGAGGGGGAAGGGAGAAGGCACATTCTGTACTGTTGCAGAAGAAGGGGAGAGAGAAGGAAATGTAAGGCTACAAAGTTGGGCTAAAAGGGGGGGGAGAGAGAGGGGCATAGTGGAACCATGTGAGATAGGCCATTGGGATGGGTTATCAACAGGGATGGCCCTAAGCAGAAGCCCTGGCGTGCCCCCCACCCCCGACACAACTTCGGGGAAGAGGGGGGTCAGAAGCAGCAGGCCTTGTGTGCCAAAGCACATGGCCTGCTGCTGCCACCGCTGGAATCAGCGACAGCGGGGAGGCGGTGGCATCGCTCGGCTCAGCACAAGGGAGTAGCAGGCCATGTGTCCCATACTGCCCATGGAGGTCTGCTGCCCTAGGTGACCGCCTAGGTTTGCCTAGTAGACGGGCCAGCCCTGGTCATCAAGGACATGAGTGAGAGAAGAATGTTGAGTAGAGAGGACAGAAATGTGGTAATGGGAAATGGATGGAACACAGAAGGCAATAAAAGATCAGGAAAGATGTGAGGCAGTGGCAGAGCTAGGGGAAATGAGCTGGGCAGGAGATGAAACAAAATGGAAAGTTGATAGGTGAAAATTAAAAAGAAGGGAGATAAAGGGTGAAGTTTGAGTGGACAAAGGCAGAAAAGAGGAAAGGGCTAAAACAAAAATCAATACATCAGAGACTGATATAGGGAAGGAATGGGAAAAGACAGGAAAGGAGAAAAAGGTGGTTATTCAGCTGTAACGGGTGCTCTCCGTGGACAGCAGGAATAAGTCCTCATGTATGGGTGACGCCACCAATGGAACCCCACATAGGAATGCTCCCCAGTTTCTATCGGACATTTTTGGGAGGTTCCATCACACCAGCGTGCCCGTCTTCCTGTGTGCTGCAGTGCCATTTTCTCCAGTATGATAAAAGCTCCTCCTTGGGTTGGTAGGATTGTGAGGACTTATTACTGCCGTCCATGGAGAATACCTGTTACAGGCGGGTAACCACCTTTTCTCCATGGACAAGCAGGGATGAAGTCCTCACATATGGGACTCCCAAGCTACAGGCTACCGAAAACAGAGACCAAAAAGCCCAACAGGGGCAATTGAACTAAGAACTGGAAAATCAACTATGTACAAAGGGGAACTCATCAGATTCCGCTTCAATCATGATCATTCATGCTCTGTGGTCTGTTTTTTGGGGGAAGAGTTTGGCAGTCTGGACAAAGAGAAGGGCCTTGGGGGGATGGAGTTGAATTCTAATATCCAAACAAATGCCAGAGCGCAGACTGGCTTAAGTTGCTGCCACGTCGGGAATCCCCATCCAGACAGTAGTGAGATGTGAATGTGTGGACAGAAGACCACATTGCAGTCCTGCAGATCTCTTCCATGAAGACCAAGCACGAGCTGGCCACCGATGCAGCCATGGCTCAGATGTCTTGAGCTGTGACATTACTATCAAGGCTCGGGCCAGCCTGGGTATACGCGAGAGAGATACAGTCTGCCAAGCAAACTAAAAGAGTGCATTTGGAAATGCTTGCTGGAGACAAGAGACAAACAGCTGGATGGAGCCTTCGTCTGCTCTAGGTAGAAGGCCAAGGCTCACTTCCAGTCCAGCATGTGCAGCCCCGCTTCCCCTTTGCGGGCGTGAGGCCTCGGAAAGAAAGTCAGCAAAACCACTGACTGTTTAGAAGGAAAGCAGATACCACTTTATTAAGAGGAACCTAGTGTACAGTGGGTGAGCCACTAGAGCCTGGAGCTCACTAACATGGCGTGCTGAAGTAACCGCCACCAGGAACAAGACCTTCTAGGTCAGGAACCTCAAAGATCAGGAGTCAAGCGGCTCAAAAGAAACCAACAGGAGCTGCGCCAGAACCCCATTGAGATCCCAAGCCACTGCTGGATGCTTGAAAGAAGATTTTGAGAGGAGCAAGCCTCGCATGAAGCGAACCACTAAGGCTGAGTTGATATGGACTTTCCCTCCAAACCACGATGGTAGGCCCCAATCGTGCTCAGGTGGACCCTGACAGAGTTGAACTTGAGACCCGACTCCATGGGGTGTAGGAGGTATTCCAGAAGTCTGTCGACAGAACAATTAAAGGGATCCAGCGCCTGTGCTGTGCAACAGGAAGCAAATCTCCTCCATTTGAAAGCATAAGACTTTGTCAAGGCCCTCCTAGAAGCCAACAGAACATCTGCTACGCCATCGGGCAGGTTAAGCTCAGACAGGGCCAGCCTCTAAACATTCATGCAGTGAGGGCCAAGGATCTGACCTAGAGGTGCAGCATCCACTTGTCGTACTTAGATATAAGGTCTGGGGCAGAGCCCAACTGCAGAGATTCCCACTGGGAGAGTTGACGCAGAAGGTGAAACCATGGCTGCCTGAGCTAATACGGCACAATGAAGATCATCGACCCATCTGTCTGAAACTTCAGCATGGTTTTCACTATCAGAGGTATGGAAGGTTATGTGTATAGTAAGCCCTCCCTCTAGTGCAGGAGGAAATCATTTGGAGCTGGTCTACCACACGAGGTGGCCCTGGAGCAGAACTGATCCATTTGGGCATTGTGTTGAGTGGCATACAGATCTATCGAGGGGGTACCCCACTCCCAAAAGATCTGGGCCATGTCCTCCCTGTCCAGAGTCCATTCATGTGACTGGAGGGCATGACTCAGTAGGTTCGTCAGGGTATTCTGCTGCTCTGACAGAAATGTGGCCCTTAACTCCATACCGTGAGTGATGGCAAACTTCCACAACTGGACCGCTACTGGGCAGAGTAGATACAACCCTGTGTCCCCTTGCTTATTTTTATGCAGTACATCGTGATCCCATTGTCAGTCTAAATCAGAACAAGCTGGTTGGCCAAACGATTCCAGAAAGCCCTGATGGCATTTGCTATGGCTTGTAATTCCAAGAAACTGATCTGATGCAGGCTCTCCTGTTCAGATCTGATGCCTTGAGTGTGGAGACCATCCAGATGTACTCCCCAATCCAGCTTAGATGTGTTGTCAGTGTCTTCTGAGGTGGCACCTTCTTCAAAGAGAAACCCTGAGCAGGTTCTGATGATCCAACCACCAGTGCAAGGGCTGGACCAGAGGTACAGCGACTGCTACCAGATCCCAAAGGTGGGTCCACAGAGTACTCAGAATCCATTGAACTTGTCTCATCAACAGACAAGCCATGGAGGCTATGTGGCAGAGCACAATCAGCATCCCCACGAGCTGTTGTCTGACGACTCTGCTGGGTATCGCAGACCAAAACCATCAATCTCTGGAATCAGTCCAGCAGGAGAAAGGCCTGTCCTTGAGTCATGTCAAGGAGAGCCCCTTTGAATTCCACTTGTTGGGTGGGCTGAAGGTGGGACTTCAGGCAATTTACTACAAAACCCAACAGCTCTAGCACCTGGATGGTCAACCGTACTGATTGCAGGACTCTGTCTGGAGTGGTGCCTTTTATGAGTCAGTTGTCCAGATAAGGAAAGATACCACACCCCCCCCCCCCCAGCGTTCTGAGATAGACCACTACCCACTTTGAGGCATTTCATGAAGACTCAGGGCATCAAGGCCAGGGTTACACAGTACTGAAAAGTGTTGTCCTCCCTGGATGAATCTGAGATATGTCCTGTGGGAAAGATGGATCGGTATGTGGACATCCTTTAAATTCAGGGAGCACAGCTAACAGTCTTTCTGAAGATAAGGGAGCAGGATCCCCAGATAGATTATCTTGAACTTTTCTCACACTAGGAAGGTACTGAGGTTTCTGAGGTCCAGGATGGGCCAAAGCCTCCCCCCTCCCCGTCTTAGGGACCAGAAAGTACCTAGAGTAAAATTCTCACATCTGATCTGCTCCTGAGGCACAGGCTCTATGGCAAGAACAGCTAGAAGGGTGGAAATTTCCCCCTGAAGGAGGTTTAGATACAAAGGGTTAAGGGGATACATCCTCAGTGGACAGCAAGGTGGCAGCGAGGCGAAGTGCAACATGTAGCAGCTTTTGACTATTTGTAGCACCCAAGCATCCGAAGGTATGAGGGGTCACCTACGGGCAAAGAAAGTGAGCCCCCCCCCCCCCGCCAGAGGGTACCCAGCTGTGAGCACCGGCTGATTGGCTATGATCCAAAGGAATCAGTCAAATCCAGGTCCCAGGCTTGGGTTGCAGGGCAGGCTGAGCCTTTGAGGCTTCTCCTAACACTGCAGGTGAGGTGCCTGTGACTTTGCTGGGAAGTCTGAGGACCAGGAAAGCAGGTAGTAGGTCTTCTTCTGGTCCCTCCTCCCCCCGATACTTCCTGCGATAGAGATCAGATGTGCGTCTCGAGAGCCTGGTGAGGGTGATGTGCTGATCCCCTATGACGCCAGCTTTCGCCTCCATCTGCTTTCCAAAGAGGTTTTCTCCTTGGCATGGCACATTCACAAGCTTATTTTGTACCACCTGCTCCAAGTTGGAAGACTGAAGCCAGATGAGCCAGCAGGCTCCAATACCTACAATCGCCGCTCTAGTCTCAAAGGCGTCGTATGTCACCCTGACCAAGAACTTCGAGCAGTCTTTGCCATGGCCCACCAGGGTATGATAATGCTCCAGTTTCTCCGGAGGAATGGGCATAAGTCAGCAAGATCACACATGATGTTCTTCAGGAACATGCTCTTGTACAGCTGATAAGAGTGTACTCTAGCCACGAGCATGGAGTTCTAGAAAGAGACCAATGAACAAACCTCCCTATGCAGAGGCATCAAAGAATGAGTCCTGGTGCTCTTAATCCTTTTAGGGCAGATTATACCACTAAGGAGTGGTGTGGAAGGTGAGGCTTCTAAAAGCCTGCGGCACTGGAACTGGTACATCAAGTTCATCCTCCTACTGACTGAGGGCACAATGAAGGAGTTCTCCCACATCCTCATTTGCAGCCTTTGTAAGATTCGGTGCACCCACATCATCACTGCTTCCTTAGGAGCCGAAGGATACTGTAGGATCTCCAGCTCCTCCACTCTGGGCTCATCCTCTATCTTCAGTGAAAAAGGGATGGCCTTAGCCATATCCCTCATGAAGTCCTGGAAGGACATGTCCTCTGGAGGAGACTTCTGCTATTTGTGTGGAGGGGAAAGGGCAGATGGAAGCTCAAGATCCAATTCCACATTGGTCACCCGGTCATCAGTCAGATTTGAGAGGAAGTTGAAGTACCTCTAAGACTGGCCAGAGCTCCCTCTGGTCTCGAGGGGAATGGGAGCATTGATGGGATCAATGATGCATTGAGTGCTTTTAGGCTTTGAGGGGACATCGTAATTCAATGCACTCGAAAGAGAGATGGCCCTGCTGTCAATGTCTCCATAGGCATTTTGAGGATCAGCTGCACAACGGTTGAGGACAATGCCCTGGGCACTGAAGGACCAGACAGCCACTGCTCCAGCATTGACACAATACGAGCCTTGAGCCCCTTGGGCCTGAGAAGCTTTGACTTATGTCTCCAGCATCCCTGCATGGATATTGGGACCTTGATGGTCAGTACCCTCTAAAGTTGTGGAGGTCGATTTGTCTCCCCAGGGTATCTTGGCAGGCCAATCGCAGTCACTGCTCTCAACATCGCAACAGGAAGGGCTCAGATGTCAATGCACATGGGGCTTTGTCCAGTGCTTGAATGGGCGCTCTTAGACACCAATGGAGTCAATGTCGAATCCTTCTTCAATTCCAGATGGAGACCGACTGATGGCCAATGCTCCAAGGTACTATGGGCACTAGCTCCGAGACCGGGAAACTCTCAATGTTGATGCACCTTTGGCTGCTCCTCAGGGAGTCATCAAGATCGATGCCAGTGCCAAAGACGCTGAATCAGACCTCTGGCCAAAAAGGGATTCTCTCTGTTTCTCCCAACCCTTCAGGCCCTCTCCTAGTCATGTCGGGACCCAGACACTGGAGGCACCAATTGTGCTTATCAGTGACCAAGATGGTCCTGGCACATTGGTGCATTTCTTTAATCCACTGGCCAGTTTCAGGGACAGGTCTGGGAGGATGGCTATGGCAAAATCAAATGGCTCGATGGTAACCAGAGGCCAAGTCAGGCTACAGGAAAAATAAAGAGAAAATAAAAAGTTGCGGAAAAAGCACCGAAACCAAAGGAAGAACCACATTGAAGGACCCAATGCTACTGACAGGAGGCAGAAAAGTAAAACAAGCACAAAAAGAGACACCCAGGGGAAAAAATGAAATATTTACTGGCAGACAACCGATTTAGGTCTGTGGCGCTCCATGGAAAACAAAGACTGGAGAAGATGGTACCACAGCAGGCGGGAAGACTGGCAGGCAGGAACAGTAGAGCTTCTCAAAAGCTTCCAATAGAAAATGGAGCGCATTCCCATGAGGGACTCTGTCTGTGACATCACCTATACATGAGGACTTCATTCCTGCTTGTCCATGGAAAAACAACAAATGGATAGCAGACACCGGAAAGAGAGCAGAGAAGCCAGATGAGGAAAGCCAAAAAGACAAACTGGAACCAACATGACTGGGAATAAAATGCCCAAAGGTAGAAAATATTTTATTTTGAATTTGACAGAAATATGTTTGCTTTGGGAAATATGAATTGCGGATGTTTTTGTATTTTATTCAGTACAAGAGGAAATGCATTTGTGCTTTCTCTCCAATGTTCTTCAGGTTCCCATTTCAATTTTTGCCTTCATATTTCTATTTCTAATTTGTGGTCCCTTGTTCTGTGTTTTGTATGTGACCAAGGCGCAGTATTCTTAGCATGTAGTTTCTGCATAGAAATCTGCAGTAGACCCACTTGTTCTGTTTAACCATGAATATTTGTACTGGTGTTCTGGGCTCAATATGATGTTGCTCTAACTTTTCATAGGTGGGCTTCTTGCTGTTTAAATCATAGGAATTAGTGTCTGTGGCAGGTTTGCTTACGTGTGTGTTCTGTGGGGGGTTTTATTTTCAGGTTTTGTATTTGACAATGCGCATGGCAGTGGAGAGATTTATGTTGCTGTTACTTGGATGATGTGAGAATCCAAATATATTTTGTATGGCGACTTCCATGGAGAAATGCCCTAGTTCTGATCTGCACCCATTGTTGGGGAAAGTAAGGCTTTTGTGGGTGTAATATGTTTATATTTAACTCCGTAAGAGCTGATATACTGTGTCAGACCAAAGGTACGTGAGGATCACATGGGTGGTATGTCACACATGTGACCATTACCCATCAATTGTGTCCTGACTGAAAAAAGGTTGAGAACCACTGCTCTAGTCATGGGCATGCAAAAGTTGGTACAAACCATTCCCACTGCATCCTGATCAAAAGGATTCCATTCCACATTCTCAGGGTAACGAGCAAGTACTTTGGACTTAAAGGTACGTCTTAGTGGTGTCTGATCAAAATTCTCCCCTGAAAGGAAAAAGTACAAAAATCAATTATTTAATTTTTCTCGTCGAGTTCTTTTTTTTTCCAGATAAGGTCAGAGCCTTGAGAAAAAGTGAAAACATAAATCAAGCAAAGGCACTGAATCAAGAGGGAAAGCGGGAAGAAATGCAACAGTTATTTTTTGAACCAAAAAGTAGACGATTAGTGTTTGGTATTATTGTATGCAGTTATCTATATGTGCCTTTCTTTAGTTGTTGCAGAATGTTATAATCATCATTTGCAATTCCATATATATTTAAATATTCAGCTTTTATGTAAAATATATTTTTTTATCTTAGCAGTAGTGCTGAAATTAGTACTTTAGTGATGACAAAAACAAAGCCAGCATATACCTCCGAATCTCTTTAATAACAAAGAAAAGCACAGACAGACAAAAGTAAACAAATAGCTTGAAATATAGGACAAAATCAAACATACAATTTAATATTGTATCTATCTATTTTCCGCGGGATTTCTTTAAGGTAGAGAAGCTTGGAATCAGTCGGAAAGTCCACCACCTCCTAAAAATTCAACTTTACAAGATAATTCTGTGGAAAGAGGAACTGGAAAGTTAAAAGTTCAAAGGCAAACAAACATAAGTGAGGAAAGGACACCAGAGGAACCTGAAAGCTGTGTTGCTGTTTCATTTTGGATTCATTTGGTAATTTTACCTTCAGCTGCACTTGATATGAAACGGCCGACACCATCTTGGGCTTTAGAAGCCTGTATGTACTCGCATAATGCTAAATAAATAAAAACAATACATTACAATACAATAAAACTGTTAAACTGCTTCAAGATTATTACTTCATGTATATTTTCTTCACTGCAAAAGGTCATTACTTCATGCCATATTCTCCTCTAAGCATCTGACCACAGAAAACCAAGACTAGATTTCAAAAGAAAATTACAATGTTAAAATGAACATGAAAAATGAATACCAAAAGGACATACAATGCTTTTAAACTGAAGATCACTCTTTACCAGGCCAACTCAATCTCTTCTAAATTATGCAAAAAGATTATCCAGACAAAACATATCTTAATGCAACTGCCAACACAGCCTTTATTTTGCAGAGTATAAATATACTTAAAATTATTTTAAAAATATATATTTATTTATTTATTTATACTCTATAAGCTCACAATCCACCTTCGCTGACCATGTCGTGTTTCGAACTACAATATAAGTTCTGCATCAGGGGCAATCTTTGTACTTTCAGCTTCTTTAAAATTAAATTAATCAATTCCTCTGCTGCTTTCATTTGTTATCGGGCTGCTGCACAAACCACCGTGGTTCTCTCATCTTCAGGCAGCTGAGCTATGGCTTAAGAAAAATTAGCCACAGCATCTAACTGAAGTTTCTTCTGACACATCAAAGCCAGATTTAAGGGCATCCAGCCCAAAGAATTTTTAGCTCTACAAATAACATTCCATATCCAAGTTTAATCCTTTGGGAACAATCATTTTCAAAATTATATATCCTGACTGCTCTCTATAATTCAGTTTTGCCTCCTAATCCTCTCCTCTTCAAAATTGGGGCAATATGGTCAAAGTGTCCCTGCTGCATACAGCGCTCCACCAATGGGGCAGACTGTGTATTCAAGTGAGACCAGTACTCCTGTAATCTGGTCTTAATAGTACGTTTATGTGCCCCACATATACCATGAGCAGGGGGCAAACAATCACACACACTACAAAGGTTCATGAGCATGATGGCCTGTAAGAGGACCAAATACACTGTGCAGTATGGGGGCATGCCTATTTCTCCCCTTCTACAGTCAAATCATACAGATCACAATTATTATAGGTAAAGTGTCCCTTTTGACCTCCTTCCTCATTTCAAATCGGGCATCCTCTCTGCATAGAGTCGCCGCCCGTGAGCATCTGATCAGTTTTAATAATTCCCTGAAGAAAACTGTGCAAGGTGAAACTATCAGCCGTGGTCGGAGATGATGTCTGGGCTACATTCATGCCGGAGCTCCAGTGATGACTGGTCAAAGATGAGTGTTACCTTTAACATGGAGTGGTGTTGGAATGGATATGGAGATCTTTATTTATATATATATATATATATTTCATAGAGGTTTAATAAGCATACAAAATGCAAAAAGGTAAAAGGTTTTGGGACAGTTTGAGACCTATGATTAAAGTACGACAAAGTGAATAAAGATCTCAGTTTGCCTGTGGTTACTGGTAGCTTTCTCAGATGCTCACTTTGTTTTTCTCCATTAAATCTGTCGGCTTCCATCTGCCACCACCACATTTAGTATGTACTCTCGTCTATGTATAATCTGAATCTTTCATATAACATTTATTGGTTCCTCTCATAAACAGAATGACACCACCAGTACAAGATAACTGCCTGTTCCACGTATGACCCCAACCCAAAACGTATCCAAAATTATTTTTCTCTCAGTTCTTCAGCCATGTATTGAAGAGAAGAAGAAGAATCAGATGTGTGTTTCTTCCAATTTGTTTCTTTTGAACCTGTTGTGCTAGGCATTTCCCCCAGTGAGAGGAAAATTTGAGGGATGGTAAAATTCCAAATATGACACCTTACATTGTCTTCCCCTATAATTTGTTAGCATAAAATACTTCCGTTTGATATGTGATACATCAGTAATTCCTCTATATATTAGAACAAAAATTACAAACTAGTGCTTTTGACCACTAGTCTCTTTCCAATTTTCTCCTGCATATTTATTTAATAGGTTTTCTATACCTCCTTTAGGTCAAAGTTGTTTACAGAGAACAAAATCAATTAAGATGCAATTACATAGAACTTAAGGGAGATATAAACTTAGAGCTAACAAAAATGGGGGGCAATGACATATATAGAATCTATAAGCTCACATTCCACCTTTGCGATATGTTGCCATATTTTGAACTACCATAAAACTTTCAAGTTCTGCATTAGGGAAATCCTTGTAATTCTCTTTATTTCAACTTCTTTAAATGAATCAATTCCTTTGCTGCTTTCAATCGCTATTGGGTTTCTGCGCAAACCACTGTGTTGCCTTATCTTCAGGCAGCTGAGCTAAGGCTTAAGAAAAAATAGCTTCCTCTGATGCATCAAACCCAGATTTAAAGGCACCCAACCCGAAGATTGTTTAAATTAATGAATACCATTACAAGTCCAAGTTTGTTCCCAAGTCCAGATTTGTTTCAAATGATATATCCAAAATTGTTCTCTATAATTCAGCTTTGCTTCCCAAAATCATATGCAATTGGTGTTGTGTAAAATCATTATCAGAGATACCGTATAGCTATGAGTGATGGTTGCACCACTGGAAGCAACATTATATGTAGCCCAGTTTGAATCAAAATATATATACTCTTCACAGCGGATGCTGTATGTATGATTATACTTTAATCATAGCTATCAAATTAAACATAACTCTCTCTTATATCTCAACAAACAGGGGTGACCTACCCAGAGCGGTGGATACATCCCTAAACAAAGGCATGGGAAGCGGGTGATCCGACGGAGCAGCAGATGCATCTACTCTTGCTGCCTTACTGGGCAGACTAGATGGACATACTGGTCTTTATCTGCCGTCATATACTATGTTATTATGGCGATGTTTTTTGGATAATGTATTATGGATATGGACAGGGAGCAAGTTATTACTGGAAGAATTTTTACAGTGAATTAATACATGTAAAATCAATTTGAAATTCCATAGTAAATTTTGATTCACAGACTCTCATCAAAATTATTAAAGAGGGCAATTCAGTGATTACTGTGGAGCATAATTTTTTATTAAACAATCTGTACTACCACTGAGGTTGTAAAAATTAGACATTCCACAAAGAGATTACAACTAAAAAAAACTCTTTACAGAAATGTCCTCCTCTTCACATTATCGTTTCCCTCTTCACATCATAATGTTAAGCTCAAAATCCTTAAGTACTACTTGCTCCTCAAAGTACACTCTTCAAAAGTATTTATATATTCAATCTGAAAAGCTACTATTCTCAGGGTCTCCTTGCAACAGAACAATTACATAAGCTCTAAAAAAAGGGAGACAAGGAGCTTATATATTGTCTTGAGCATTGAAATCGAGTTGCAAAACATCACAAAAATGAGGACAAGGGGCGTATGGTAAGATACACGTAAATGGTGAATAAGAGAGTGAAGTGCATCAGGATTCAAAAGCAGCCTCAAAGAGGTGGGGTTTTAGCCTGGATTTTAATAGAGCTAGAGAAAAAGCCTGATGTACTGACTCAGATAATTAGTTTCCAGTCATGGAGCAGCAAGGTGGAATGAACAAAGTCTGCAGTTAGCAGTGGCAGAGAAGGACACAGATTAAAGGGATCTACCAGAGCAGCAGAGTTCCTGAGGAGAGGTGTAGGGTGAGCTAAGAGGAAAGGTAGCGAGGAACTGCAAAATGAATGCACACAGATCAGTAGAAGTTTAACCTGGATGCAGAAACCTGAAAGACGCCACCGGCGGGAAGGGCCCACACATGCAGCAGCTAGCACACCTAACACAAAGCTCCTGAACGGGGCCGGAGACTCCAGCCCAATCGGGGCTGTGGGAGGCAGGGCAACATCTGAAAAAGACACCGCCGGCAGGCGGGCCCGCGCCTGAGGGCCTCGCCAGAGGGCCTTTTAGCGTGGTCCGGGGCACGAGCTCCAGTGCTCCGCAGCTGCTGGGGCCAGACAGGCCTGATCGCTCCTCCACACATCGCTTCCGGACTGAACCAGCTCACGAGCTCCACCCTGGTGCCCTCAGGTGACTCTCCTTTGCCTTCCTTCCCACTGCCCGCCTAGAACTTGCTACCCACTGCCTGCGCTGCACTGTTACCCATTGTTGGCATTGAAATACTACCCACTGCCTGCACAGCACCTCTACTGCTGGGCATAGAACTGCATACCCATCGCTGCATAGAACCATTATCCACTGCTTACTCATTGCTTGCATAGTACTGCCACCCATTGTTTTGCAAACGGTTGCACTAACCCGTCGCCACCCATTGATTGCATACTGTTGCCTCCCATTGTTTTGTTCTGCATACTGTCACCCACACTGTTGCCACCCATTGTTTTTGTTTTGCATACGGTTGCACTAAACTGTTGCCACCCATTGTTTTGCTTTGCATACTGTTGTCACCCACACTGTTGCCACCCATTGTTTTGTTTCATACTGTTGCCACCCATTGTTTGCATAGTATTACTACCCACTGTTGTACTGAACTGTCATCCATTGCTTATCCATTGTTGCTTAGTACTGCCACCCACTAATTGCATACTGTCACCACCCATTGTTGCACAGTACCATCACCCACTGTTGTCTAGAACTGTTATTCACTGCTTATCCTCTGCTTGCTACCCATTGCTTGCAATGAACCGCTACCCACTGCCTGCTTGTCTGCATATCAAGTGCTACCCACTGTCTGCCCAGAACTTGCTACCCACTGCTTGCTCAAACCTTGCTGCCCACTACCATAGCCCCACATCTCACTGTCCTCTTCTTCATTATCCTCCCCAACTGCCTCCCCCCTCCTACCAACACCCACCAACACCCTTCGTCCTCTTCCCCCTACCTTTCCCCCACCTTCCCCCCCTGCCCCTTAGCCTAGCACCTGCCCTTGAGCTTCCTCACACCATCCTCCGCATTCAACCAGCCCCCCTCTCTACCTTCCTCACTTCTCCCTCCATCCTGCCCCCCCAGCCTTCCACCAGCTCTTGCGCTTCTTCACACTATCCCCCGCATTCAACCAGTCCCCCTCTCTTTAAGATAACCCCATCCTCGCTTCCGCCGTACCATATCCACTATACCTCGCTCTCTAATACTCCTTCTCCTTCTTCTCTCATCTGGTAACATCAATCCCAACCCTGCCCCCCCCCCCCCCCCCGATTTCGTGCTCACACTAGAAAAAGTTCCTCACGCACCCCATCTAATCTCATCCACATCCCACGCCTCCCTCCTCCCACCCTCCCCCATTTATCCCACTCTCAATTATTCATAGATATTAACCCCAACCCTACCCCCAAACATAATCCCTCACATAACCTACCTGTTACCATCAATTTACCCCTCATTTTCCCTCCCGCATGTCCCTCTTGGAATGCACACTCACCTAGACATACCCACCCACACCCTGCTCCCTCTAAATCTCAGCATTACCCTAGAAATAGACCCCCACGCTACTCTGATAAGAAATCCACACGTAACTTATCCAACCTTATCCATATCCCTCTCCTCCCCCCCTTCCGCTCTCCCGTTTTCATGTGCCCTATGGAACGCATGCTAAGTAAAAGAAAACACGCTTTTATTCATGACCTTTTTATCTTCAATGCCCTACACCTTCTTGCCTTGACCGAGACCTGGCTCCCCCCTGACGACACCGCTTTCATTGCCTCTCTCTGCTATGGAGGCTACCAGTTCTCCCATACACCCCGACTTACTGGCCGCGGTGGTGGTGTTGGCCTCCTACTCTCTCCCTCTTGCCAATTCCAACCCCTTCTGCCACCCTATGGAGACTCCTTCAAAGTCCACTCCATTCGCCTCCTCTCACCACTTCCCCTCCAAATAGCTGTTCTTTATCGCCCACCGGACAATTCCAAATCAATCTTCCTCACAGACTTCGACTCCTGGCTTTCTGTCTTTATGGATCCCTCCTCCCCCACTCTTATTCTTGGCGATTTCAACATTCACATCGACAATCCCTCCGACCCCCATGCCTCAAAGTTCCTCGCTCTTACCTCCTCGTTTGATCTCCAGCCCTGATCCACTGCCCCCACACACCTACACGGCCACTGCCTTGACCTAATACTATTCTCCAACTCCTCTCCTTCAAACTTCCGCAAATCAATCCTTTCCTTATCTGACCATCACCTCTTAACATTTACTCTTCAACTTCCACCATCCCAACCTCGTCCTGTCTCCTCCATCCTATTTAGAAACCTTCATACTATTGATCCCCTGACTCTCTCCTCCACCATCTCTCCATCTCTTCCCACCATTTTATCCTCCAAGTCCATTGACGTGGCATTATCCTCATTCAATGCCACATTATTTATTTATTTATTTTATTTATTTGCAAAACTTTTATATACCGCCAATTCCCAGGATCAGTGGCGGTTTACATCAAACAACGTCAAAGTACATGGAACAATGTGCAGTTATATAACAGATACATGGAACTGTAAACAACTATATACAGGTAGGATATCGGATTTAGAACTATTTACAAGCTATTACTTAGTTTTGAAGTGTATTATCCTCAGCCCTTGACACCCTTGCCCCCCACCCCACCCCACGTCCTGTCAAATGATCTACTCCCCAATCCTGGCTTTCACCCACAATCCGTTACCTACGCATCTGCACCCGTTCTGCCGAATGAGCTTGGTCCAGATCCCGCTCCCTGGAAGACCTTCTACACTTCAAATTCATGCTTTGCTCCTTCCAGTCAGCCTTAGCACTTGCCAAAGAAGACTACTACAGCCATCTGACCAACTCTCTTGCCTCTGATCCTCGCCATCTCTTTAATATCCTCAATTCTCTCCTCAGGGTCCCCCCACCCACGATCCCACCCTCCCTTTCTGCCCAAAGCTAGCCGACTACTTCCACGACAAGATCCACAAGAGTACCCTCCAATTTCCTACCTCCCCTCCTCCCCAATTCTCCTCCCCCACCCATACTCCCTCTGCCACCCTCTCCTCCTTCCCTCCGACCGCTGAGGAAGAAACTGCACTCTTTCTGTCCTCCTCCAAACCCACCACCGGTCCATCAGACCCTATCCCCACCCATCTCCTGCATTCCATCCCCCTCACCATCGCCCCCTCCATCACTCATATCCTCAACCTCTCACTCTCCACTGCAACTGTTCCCCATGACTTCAAAACATGCTCTTGTCACACCCCTCCTCAAGAAACCCTCACTTGATCCCACATACCCTTCTAACTATCGACCCATCTCCCTCCTTCCCTTCATATCCAAACTATTAGAACGAGCAGTCCACCGTCGCTGCCTCGACTTCACCTCCCAGGCCCTCCTCGACCAACTTCAATTTGGCTTCCGTCCCCTACACTCCACTGAAACGGCACTCACAAAAGTCACAAATGACCTGTTCCTGGCTAAATCCAAGGGCCTCTATTCTATCCTCATCCTTCTTGACCTTTCTGCTGCCTTTGACACCGTTGACCATGACCTCCTCCTCATTATTCTCTCCTCACTTGGCTTTTTCTCAAGGCAGATCAGACGCGTAGGTAACCAGCATAGATGGTGTTTCAGGAGGTGATGAGGTTGCTTGGGGACATCCGTTCAGTAGGGAGGGAGGCACTAGTGGATCCGGATCAGATGGTGGAGTTTTTCCCCCAAGATACAGACTCTGAAAGCTGAAAGTTAAGGCAGCCACTCAGGCTGCCCCCATTTTGAATGAGTTTATCCCGGTGACAAGAGAATGTGTGGGGCAGCTGCTGAGGGGGGGGAAGATCCAGGAGACTCTCTCTGGTCTGGACCCGGCTCCCATCCAGTGGTTTAACATTTCCCCCCCCCCCCCATAGCTTTGGGAGTGTATTAGGGACCTTCTGAATGCCTCTTTTAGGCAGGGGGTGGTGCCGGTCTGCCTCAAGGAGGCGACCATGACATCAGTTCCTAAGAAGGTGGAGTTGGAACCCCCAGGATTATAGAAACTATCGCCCTATATCCAATTTGCATCTCATGGCCAAAAAGAGGCGATATCTCAAATTATTGGTTACCTAGAAGATAATTTGTTGCTAGATGAGGAGCAGGAATATTCGCCCTGGTTGTGAGGTGGAGACTTTGCTCTTAGTCATGTTGGATTGTATATATGGCTGGCTGGATGCAGGGATTTCAGTGCTGCTGCCACTCGACCTCTCGGCAGCCTTTGATTTAGTTGAAAAGCCTGTTTTGCTACAGCGCTGTCAGCATGTGGGTATTGAGGGCCTGGTCCTCTGGTGGATTGATTCCTTCATGTGTACACATCAGTTCCAGGTAAGGGGGCATCAGAAGTCTCCCAACGGTATGTCTGGGATTGAGGAGTCTCGCAGGGGTCTCTTCTTTTGTCGCTGCTGTTCAATGTTTATATGCAATCCCTGGAAGTCTTAGTATGCTCCTTTAGTCTGTATTTTTTTTGTATATGCAGATGATCTTCAGCTTGTGGCCACCTTGGAGGGCAACCATGGGGTGGTATTTACCAAGATTAATGCTTGGCTGGGGCAAGTCATAGAATTGCTGGCGGCTAGTGGTCTTGCCCTTAATGTTGACAAAACTGTATGTCTCCACTTCAGGCAAGTGCAGCAAGCAGATTTACGCATTTTACTGCAAAATGACTCTTGTGAGATGCTGTGACACAAGGAGCTGCGCTCCTTGGGAGTCCTTTTGAAGCAGGGGGACGGGGGGGGGATAAGCAGGTGGCGCAGACAACCTGGCTTAAACTGAAGTTAGCTTAGCAGGTATGTCCCTTTCTGAAGATACCAGCCCTGCACTTGGTGATGCAGGCATTGATGCATGCTTCACCAGACTATTGCAATGTATTATATGTGGAGCTACCCAAGAGGTTGGTCTATCTGTTACATGTTATCCAGAATGCGGCCGCTTGGGTGCTTTTGGGGGCATCGAGGAGAGATTCCACAGGTCCTTTGCTCCACCAGCTGCACTGACTTCCAATACAAGAGAATGTTGCATCTTTAAGTTGCTCATGATTGCCTATCGCTTGCTGAACGATGGTCGCTGGTGCTCCTACAGGGCTTGTTGGACTGGTATACCCAGGGGGAGTTACTGGAGATCCCGGGTTTGGATGTAGTTAGGACGGTGTGGGGAAGGGCTCGTGTATTCTAGGTGACTGCAGCAGAGGGTTGGAATGCTATATCTCTGCAAGTGCGCTCCATGGGAACTCTGATGGCCTTTCGCAAAGTGTTAAAGACGGCCTTGCTTGAAGGGCTTATGTGAGAGGGAAGCAGTTTCTGTGGGTGTTTCGCTTTTTATCTTCTCTGTAACTATTGTTCTTTTTGTACATCCTCTTGACTGATGTTGTAGGAATGGGGGGGGGTCAAAATGCATGTAAATATATAAATAAATTTAAATGATGTGGCAGTCATGTAATTTCTTTCATTAATGGAGGAGTTTAATCTAAATCCAATGTATTTTGATAGTACTCATGAGAAATTTAGAAGATTATAATAGTTCTCAATCAGCCTTTCGTAGTCAGCATAATACAGAGACTGTTTTAGTAACTGTATTATTGAAGTTACAACAGATAGCACAGAGAGGTGGTCAGATTATTTTGATGAAATTTATCATCAGCATTTGATTTGCTAGATCATGAGATTTTATTAGAACGGTTAAATGAGATTAGTATCTCATGTAAAGTCTGGGACTGGATGAGGGGATTTCTGAAAAATCGATCTGTAATGGTCAAGTGGAAAAAAGAATTATCAGCACCATGGAGATTGGAATGCAGGGTGCCAGAGTTAGCCTCTATTACTAATCTTATTCAATGTTTACAAGAGTACCTTAGGGATAGATTTACAGAAACTAGGGCTGCCTATATTTCTATATGCCGACAATATTAAGTTATCTTGAATCAGAATAATAACTTGCTTATAAGAAATTGGCAGATTGTTCATCCAAAACTAAATTACTTGAAATCAGACATCTGATGAAATTAAATTAAAAAAAACCCCCACTAAATTGCTTTGGTTTTCCCTACAATTTTCAATATAGCAATTCCATTGCTACGGTCAGTAAACATTCTGGGTATTGTATTAGATTCAACTTTATCCATAGAAGAATAGATAAAGCCTTGACAAGGAAGGTATATCTTAATTTAAGGGACCTTTGACAAAACAGATCAAATTTTGAAATGGACCACATGAAATTCCTGGTACATTCTTTTGTTTTATCACAATTGGATTACTGCAATAAACATGGCTATGAAACATACATTTTACAAAATGTAGCAGCTAAGCTTATTTTTAAAGGAAAAAAATAGGATAGTTATACCCTAATGTTAAGCATCTGCACTGGCTACCGATAACAGCCTGAGTTAAATTTAAATTGTTTTGCTTTGTTTTCAAAAGTATACATGGTTGTATTCTGGGTTAAATGGGTGGGACTGTATTGTTTAACATTTCTTCTAGAATATCTCAGTCAGGAAAGAGTTTCTCTTTAACCATAGGCATCAGAACGGGGTGAGCCACATGGGCCCTGGCCCCACCAGAGTTTTGCCTGCCAGCAGAGAAATCGGATCCCCACGGGCAGGAGGAGAAGGCAACCACAATCTCAGAAAAGACTCCTCTTGTCTGCTCACAGAAGATCGAATCCCCACGGGCAGGCAGGGAATGCTACGCGATCGCGGCAAGGACTTGTCTGCCTGAGGAGGATCCAATCACCCGTGGGCAGACAGGAGTCTGCCACGATCACAGTCATTCCCTTCTCTTTTGCCCACAGGAGATCGAATCCCCATGGGCAGGAGGGGGAAGACAGCCACAATCGCAGCAAACACTCCTCTTGTCTGCCCGTGGGAGATTGGATCCCCATGGGCAGAACAGGAGGGGAAGACTGAGGGGGGATAGGGGTGTAGTCAAGGCAGAACTTGGGGCAGAGTCAAGGTGGAGCTTGCCCCCCCCCCACCCCCCTGTCAGAGAGGTGTTCCACAGCCCCTGTCTTTAGCCATTCCATCAGTGAAGATTATAAGTTTAAGTGGATACTGGATGGGCTATTTATTTATGTTACTGCTATAGAATGGATTGGTTTGTCAATGGAAATTAGAAAGATTCCGTATTAAATGGGATTAATATAGGATTAAATGGGAAACAAAATTTGTTTAGGACATTTTTCTGTTAAACGCTTGTGTAACCAAATTGTAAAGGCTGTCTGATTGCTGTAACCTGCCTAGAACCTACAGGTATAGGCAAGTTATAAACTTATGTATTAAATTAAATTAAGATAGCTTGTAAGTTGTTTCAGGAGCTGCAGCTCAAAGCCAGCTGAAAATGGGTCCTTGGGACCCAGGAGGGCCCTCAGGGGCCTGTCAGCATGAGCCTGCAGTCATCTCACTGCACTCCCCCTCAGCTGGAACCATGCAGCCATCCAAGATGGCCATTGTTTCCGCTGGTGGGGAAAATCGCAGGAGATGCAGTAGAGGCAGACACAGAAAAAAAAAATTCTGCATCAAATCCCAAACTGCCAAAAAAAAAAAAAAAAAATGAACCAAGGCATCTATCACATTCGGGGCAAAAAGAACCAGCTGTGGAGCTTACCTGACAGGAGCCGTGAACAGCAACTCCTCCATACACCTAGCATCACAGCTAAGTTCAATGCAGTCACAGAAAAAAAGAAAAGCCTGAATGAAAAAAACATGGCAAAAAAGGACCCTAAATAATAGGAAGTCCCCTGCATCTGTCAAGCCAGCTGGAGAAACCCGAGAATGGATTCCCCAGACACCTACACACGTAGGCCTGGGAAAGCCTCAGAGCTTTTTTTTTTTTTTGCAAGTTTGCAACTGCTTTATTCGAACAGCATAGAAGACAGCCTGTTAAAGAAATAGGACTGAATTAAAAATGTAACAAATAAAATAGAGAGAGAGCAGAACAAGAATTTGGGGTGGCCCGAGAGTGGTGCGGGGCCATGTGCAGAGACTCACTGCAGGGCCTCATCTGCATATCTACAGGGTCTCATTTGCATAAATATTAGCATTCTGGACTTAACATGGTCATAACATTGACCAAATAATGATAAACTACGATATAAATTGAGAAAAAATCCTGGTAACCTTGAATTCAAGATCATGGTGTGCAGGCTAGAAAAGCCCAGACATCAGCAATAGCAAAGATGTTCTTAAATGTGAATTGACAAAATATTTAAATTTTGACCAGCAGCATCAAGAACAGAAAACTGCAAATCTTAAAGACTATCCATATTCCAGTACCTCACCAACCCTACAGTTGTCTCCACACAAGAAACAAAAAGAAAAAGCAAGAACCACAGCACAAAATCTATAGAACAAATGACATTTTACTTATCAATTAATGTCCTTTCCTTGAATCCTGCTAGACCAGTCCAGACAGGTGGGGTGTGTTTAGAGGAGACAAAGTACTAATGAAAAGCCAAAGTTTCAATGACATCACTCTCATGCCTCTATTCGTCTCAGCCACCAGGGGTCCATTAAGTATTCATCCCAAAGCAAATGGGAGATACATAGCAAGCCTCACACAACCTCAATTGTGGGCAACAATGAGCAATCAACAGTAGAGAACTATGTACAAAAAAGTAAAAACAGAAGGCTGTCAGCAGAAGATGAACCTGCAGAGGCAAGTATAAAAATCATAGCGGTCCCACAGCAGAAGGACCGCAGCAGAAGAACAGAACAATACAGTTTCAGGGGCGATCCCTATACTGGTCTAGCAGGACTCAAGAAAAGGACATTTTACTTACCAGTTAAATAAAATAAGTAAATAAGGTGACATTAACTGTTTTTTTTTAATGTCGCTTTTCACTGGGTCAAAGTGGTGTACATTTAACAGGGCATTTAACAGAGATTTCACTTAGTTTCACCTTCCATATCAACCTGCTATAATAGTCCAGACAAGTGTGATATACCAAAGCTACACTACCACTGAGTGGAAAGATGACACAGCAGCTTGCAAAACCCTGGAGCTGAAGTCTGTGTCTGTCCACGCATGGACATCCAAGCAGTAATGCTTGACAAAAATGGAAAGCGATGCCCACGTTGCTGTCCAACAGTGTCTGCAGGGGCTACAGAGCTCTAGTCTGCCCACAAGGATGCTTGTGATCAAGTAGAATGGGTAGACAAACCCTCTGGAACCAGCCGGTTCTGCAACAGATATGCCGAGGCAATGGTCTCCTTAATCCAGCACCCCAAAGTCAACTTCACCACCGCTTCACCTCACATGGGCCAGCAAACAGTACAAAAAGATGGTCGGACTTATGAAGAGATACATAACCTCCAGATACTAAAGGAGCACCCTCCAGACATCCAACAAGTGAAGATCCTTATCCTTTCCCCGACATTGCTCCTTGGGTAAGAAGGGCAGGCAAAGCACCTGGTTCAAGGGAAAGGGAGAAAACACCTTAGGCAGGAAGGAGAGCACAGGTCAAATGGAAGCAGCCTCCTCTGAAAAGGGCAGATAAGGATTTTGGCAAGATAGAGCCTGCAGCTCAGAAATCCACTGTGCGGAGTAAAATGGCAACCAAGAAGACAGAAGGTCTTCAGTGCCAAATCCTTTAAGGTAGTGTGCGTCAACAGCTAAAAGGGGGCCGCAATCAGGGCCCTGAGCACCAGACACAGATCCCAGGAAGGGATCACAGACTGAAGGGGAGGACACAGATGCCAAACTCCCTAGAGAAAACGTGACGCGTCCTGGTATAAGGCCAAGGACTTGCCCACCGCCAGACCACAGAAATAGGCCAGAGTTGCCACCTGAACTTTCAGGGAGCTAAGTGAAAGCCCTCCTCTAGGTCATCCTGCCGAAAAGCCAACAGGGAGGACACTTGGCTGCCTCAGGAGCCAACTGCTGCATGCCGCACTAGCGCTCAAAGAGGCACCATATCCTTATGTATGCTCGCTTGGTAGAACTCCACCAGGCACCAAGCAGAGTAGAGATCACTGCTGGAGAGCAATCTCTTTTCAAGGGCCATGCTATAAAGCGAGAAGGGAGCCGAGTCCTCCAGAATGATTGATCCCTGCCACAATAGCCCCCGAGAGGAGGCAGCCAAAGAGGAGATGCCTGCAAGAGCCATATCAGGTCTCCAAACCACGCTTTCCGTGGCCAGTCTGGCACTACCAGAACAATCTTGGCCGGGTGATGCTCTATACACCAAATCACATGCCCCACCAGGGGCAATGGAAGAAACATGTACAGCAGCAGCTGACTTGGCCAAGTCAGGGCATCGACGCCCTCAGACCCCCTCTGTGTGGCAAACTTTGGCATTGGAACGCAACACCATCACATCCACTTTGAAGCAACCCCAACAACGCAGAATCAACTAAAATGCCTCCTTACTCAACTCCCATTCTCCAGGATTCAGACGGCCGGCTGAGGAAGCCCACTTCCACATTGTCCACCTTGGCAATGAGCTGGGCCAATAAGGCTAGGAAGTCTTCTCTGCCAAGGCAAACAGGAGATCCATCTCTAGAGCCACCCTGGTGATCCTTATGCCGCCTTGCCAACTGACAAACTGTTGCCGTAGTGTTGTCTGAAAACACTCAAACTGTCCAGCCTTCAAAAAGGGGCTGGAAACACAGAACAGCCAACCAGATGGCACTCGCCTCAAGGCGGTTGATGGACCACATTGCTTCGAGGTGGTTCCAACGGCCCTGGGCCATACTGTCTTGGCAATGGGCTCCTCAGCCCAAGAGATTAGAATCCATCGTCAGCAGGATCCAGGAGAAATTGTTCAGCAGTATGCCCCTCCTCAGATGACGACAGGGCAGATGCCACCATCGCAGACTACTAAACATTTGTATAGTGCTACAAGACATACGCAGCACTGCACAGATACATGTGTAAAATACGATCCCTGCTCATCAGAGCTTACAATCCAGTCAAAAACAAAACACAGTAGCTGTAGACACAGGATACATCTACGGGGAATGGTAAGGAGACACAAAGGAGACCAAGCGAGTAAAGATCCAAAAGCGGCAGCAAAGAGGTGAGTTTTCAGCCTGGATATGAAAAGGGCCAGAGAAGGCGCCTGACATATAAACTCAGGTAGTTTGTTCCGGGAATAAGGAGGAGCAAGGTGAAAGGAGCAAAATTAGCAATAGAAGGGCACAAATAGAAGCGATTTGCCTGAAGAGCAGAGGTCCCGACGAGGGGTGTATGGAGAAATAAGAGAGGAAAGTTAGTGAGTAGCTGCAGAGTGAATGCACTTATAGGTCAGCAAGAGAAGTTTGAAATGGAAGTGGAAACGGATAGGGAGCCAAAGAATTGACTTTGGAAGAGGGTAATATAAGCATGATGAGGCTAGCGGAAGGTTAGTTGTGTGGCAGAGTGTTGAATAGATTGAAGGGGAGAGAGGTGATTCAGAGGTAGACCAGCAAAGAGTAGTTTACAATAGTCTAGACGTGAGGTGACTAATGAGTGTATAAGTGTCTTAGTAGTGTGTTCAGAAAGGAATGGGTGAATTTTGTTGATGTTATAGAGAAAGAAACAGCAGGTTTTAGCTATCAGTTGGATGTGTGTGGAGAAGGCGAGAGAGGAGTCAAAGACAACCCTAGGTTACGAACGGAGGAAACAGAGAAGAGTAGAGAGTTATCCACAGAGCCTGAGAAGGAAGAAGGAGATAGGAGGATTTAGGGGGAAAAATAAGCTCAGTTTTGGCCATGTTCAATTTCAAGCAGTGGTGAGACATTCAAGCAGAAATGTCAGAAAAGCAGATAGAGATTTGGGCCTGGATTGCTAGAGAGATTTCAAGTGTAGAGATGTAGATCTGTGAGTCATAAGAACATATCATACTGGGTCAGACCAAGGTCCATCAAGCCCAGTATCCTGTTTCCAACAGTGGCCAATCTAGGTCATAAGTACCTAGCAGTTTCCCCAAAAGATACAGGTTCCACAATGCTTGTATTGGGTCAAGCAGTGATATCCTGGGTCCCTTTTAATAATGGTCTATGGACCTTTCATCCAGGAACTTGTCCAAACCTTTTTTAAACCCAGATACACTAACAGCTTTTACTACATCCTCTGGTAACAAATTCCAGAATTTGATTACATGTTAAGAGAAAATATTTTTCACTCATTAGTCTTAAATAAGTTACCCTGTAACTTCATTGCAAGTCCCCTAGCCTTTCTATATTCCGAAGACGTAAATAAATCGATCTACGTTTACCCGTTCCACTCCATTCATTAATTTATAGACCTCCATCATATCTCACCTCAGTCGTCTCTTTTCCAGATTGAAGAGCCTTAACCTTTTAAGCCTCTCTTCATAGGGGAATCCTTCCATTCCCTTTACCATTTTGGTGGCTCTTCTTTGTATCTTTTCTAATAAAGCTATATCCTTTTTAAGATATGGTGACCAGAATTGCACACAATATTCAAAGTGCGATCGCACCATGGAACAATACAGAAGCATTATACTATCCTTTGTTTTATTTTCCATTCCTTTCCTTATGATACCTAGCATTCTATTTGCTCTCTTGGTCGCCGCTGCACACTGGGCGGAGGGTTTTAACATGTTATCCATGATGATACCTAATGTGGAACCTTGCATTGGGTAACCATAGTTTGGGTTGTTCTTTCCTAGGTGCATAACTTTGCACTTATCCACATTAAATTTCATCTGCCATTTGGATGCCCAGTCTTCCAATTTATCAATATCCTCTTGCAATTTTCCACAATTCTCATGGGTTTTAACAACTTTAAATAGTTTTGTGTCATCTGCAAATTTGATAACCTCACTCGATATTCCCTTTTCCATGTCATTTATGAATATGTCAAAAAGCAGCAAACCGAGCACAGATCCCTGGGGTACTCCACTATTGACCTTTCTTCATTGGGAAAATTGGCCATTTAGCCCTACCCTCTGCTTTGTATCTTTTAACCAGTTCCTGATCCACAATAGTACACTGCCTCCTATCCCATGAATTTTTAGTTTTGCCAAAAGTCTCTGATGAGGGACCTTGTCAAAGGCCTTCTGAAAGTCCAGATACACTATATCAACTGACTCACCTTTGTCATCAAGACAAAAGGTGGTCCTTTCAGAGTGGTATATACAATATATTAAATACGAAAAACACTCCACTGCAAACTATTGGCTATTAGACAATATCAGCAAACTGTAGGTCATACGTAGTCTCAGATCAAACTTGCGCTTATGATCACATTTATTCAGTGAAACATAAATAGCGCTTGATGACATCAATGACTACTAGGTATACTTTTTCTCATGCTGATGTGTAGATAAAAATTCTTAGTGCTTATTCTTGAAATCGTTTCTTTTGTTTTTATCTATTTGTATGCCAAAGTTTTAAAATAATCCTACAGCTACGATGCTTTTGCATAGACCATATCACCTTTGCACGGAGAGGTAAAACGTTAGAGGAAACTCTATTGTTTTACGAGCAAAGGTGGATCTTTTTATTGGACACAGTACAACCATCAGGCCTAAATGAATCAGTAGAGTGGCACTTATGCAGATGAGAGTTAGGCATCAGCTGTATATTAGGGGGCAGCGCTTTACAACCCGCATGCGCGGCGTTGTCGGACAGAGTAAGAAAACTAAACAAGAAAATCAGAACGTCTGATAAGGAACGTGGGCAGCAACTATTAACAAGTAAGAATATGATCTCACAATAAATAGTATTCACATTGGGTAGATTCGCCTAAGGGTAGGGGAGCTTTAAACAATTGTTTTTGAGCAGTTTTGATCTTACATGCTGTTTTTCAATTCTACTCAGTCACTTCATGAGGAACTCCTGATAGGAGAAGCACGCGAAGGCGCTGAATGAGTAAGGCGTAAGGAGAAGTGTTGAAAGCTGAACAGAAAAGAACAACATAGAGCAAGCTAAGTTTGTTCTGCCTCATACGTTTTTACAGATTATTTTAAAACTTTGGCATACAAATAGATAAAAACAAAAAAAACTATTTCAAGAATAAGCACTAAGAATTTTTATCTACACATCAGCATGAGAAAAAGTATACCTAGTAGTCATTGATGTCATCAAGCGCTATTTATGTTTCACTGAATAAATGTGATCATAAGCGCAAGTTTGATCTGAGACTACGTATGACCTACAGTTTGCTGATATTGTCTAATAGCCAATAGTTTGCAGTGGAGTGTTTTTCACCTTTGTCATCAGCATAAAGGTGGTACTGAAAGCCACGGGAAGTGATGAGTGCACCAAGAGACTGGGTATATAGAGAGAAAAGGAGTGGGGACCCAAGACAGATCCTTGAAGTGCACCAATTGAGAGTAGGATAGCAGTAGAGGAGGATCCACCAGAATAAACACTGAAAGAAAGATGGGAGAGATAAGAGGAGAGCCAGGATAGCACAGAGCCCTTAAAACCAAGCGAGGACAAGGTATCGAGGAGAAGGTTGTGGGCAACAGTGTCAAAAGCAACAGAAAGGTCAAGAAGGATGAGGATCGAGTAAAGGCCCTTGGATTTTGCCAGGAACAGGTCATTGGAGACTTTGGCAAGAGCCATTTCAGTAGAATGTAAAGGACCCAGGAGAGCTTGAGAGAAGAGAAAGTCAAGGCAATGGCTGTGAACAGCACATTCAAGTAGTTTAGAAATGAAGGGGATGAGGCAGATAGGTCAACAGTTAGAAGGACAGGTAAGGTCTAATGAGGGTTTCTTGAGAAGAGGCATGATCACAGCATGCTTGAAGGCTGCAGGGGCACTTGCAGTGGAGAGCGATAGGTTGAGAATATGAGAGATGAAAGGGACAACAGTGGAGGAGATGGAGCTTAGGAGATGGTAATAGGATCAGAGGAGCAGGTAGTGAGTTTGGATGAGGAAAGAAGGTGTGTGGTTTCCTCCTCAGATATAATAAAAAAGGAAGAGAGGGTGGCAGAGGTGTGGGGTACGGGGGGGGGGGGAGTTGGGAGTGAAGAGGAGGAGGAGGGAAAGTAGCTAACCTTGTGGGGAATTGGAGTGTGATCTTGTGGATTTTGCCATGGAAATAATCAGCCAGGGTTTGAGCAGAAAGGAAAGGAGGGGTCAGAGGTGGAGGTACTTGAGGAGAGAGAGATGAAAGTGACAGTGAGGGTCAGAACAAGAGAGTTAGTCAGATGGACATAATAGTCTTGTTTGGCAAGGGCATGGGCGACTGGAAAGAAACATGCATGAATTTGAAATGTAGAAAGTCTGCTGGGTATAAGATTTGAGCCAAGCACACTCAGCTGTATGGGCACAGGAATGTAGATAGAGGGAAGTGGAAGGCAATCAGGACTGGAGTATAGTACGCCTCACAGGACGTGGCATGGCTGGAGCAAGAGTATCCAGCGCACAGGAGAGTGCAGCGTTATAGGCTGGCTTTCACTGTCAAAGGGAGCGGAAATATGCGCTCAAACTCCTGAGAACTCAAGGACCATCAAGTCAACAATGACTGCCGGAGCAGTCACATGTGAGCACGCACCCATGGCACCATATCTATGGTCACCTCCATCAATCCGAGGAGCTGAAGATAATCCCAGGCTCTGGGGGCCTGCTGCACACAGAACAGCACCAGGCAATCTAACAGTCCCCTGACTTTCTACTCTGGCAGGAAAACTCTGCCCACTCGAGTGTCAAAACATGCAGCTGGCCACTCCAAGGACTGGGAAGACAAAAGCTGGCTCTTTTCCTGACTGATCACCCAGCCGAGGCTTTCCAAAAAGGACACCATTCAGGACGCCACCCAAGACACTTCTGACAGGGAATGGGATCAGATGAGCCAGTCATCCAGATAGGGATGAACACACATCCCTTGGCATCACAGTGCCACAACCGCCACCACCTTGACCTTGGAGAATGAACTTGGGGCAGTAAATAGCCTGAAGGGGAGGATGGCAAACTGATAGCGAGAGCTAAACACAGCAAAACACAGATACTACTGCTGATCCGCCCAGATCAGGAAATGAAAATATGCCTCAGCCAGATCCAGAGACACCAAGAATTCCCCTCGGCGCACTGCCTGAATCACAAAAGGTTTCTATCTGAAAGTGCAGGATGCGCAAGTGCTCGTTGACTCCCTTGAGGTCCAGAATGGGTCAGAAGGAACCACCTTCTTTGGCACCACAAAATAGATAGAGTATCTGCCCTTGCCCTGCTTGTCCGGGGGGGGGGGGGGAACGGGCATCACCACCTTCAGGCATAGCAACTTGTCGAAGGTGGTCCACACAGTGGCACCTTTGATCGCAGACCCATAAGGGGAAATAACGAAGACACTGGGAATCTGCTCTTTGTATTCCAGGACATAGTCGAACTGAATAATGTCTAGCTCCCAGTGATCATTGGTAACCTGGGCCCATTCCTGAAAGAAAAGGCAAAGCCCATCTCCAACCATAGAAACCAGGGAATGGGCCCCAAAACCTTTAATTGTGCAGCCTGGGAGGGTCCTCCTCTGGAAGAGACGGAGTCCCTGGGTCCACGCACTCTACGAAAGGATTAAGAACTAGCCTGAGGCCCTGAAGCAGAGGGGAAGAAAGGTTTTCCAGGTTGGTAATGATAGCACTGAGAATCTGGCCACTCTTCCGGGAGGCAGTAAGATTTTGTCTTACCAAAGTCCTTGTAATAAGAATGG
Source organism: Ichthyophis bannanicus (assembly GCA_033557465.1). Lineage (NCBI taxonomy): Eukaryota > Metazoa > Chordata > Amphibia > Gymnophiona > Ichthyophiidae > Ichthyophis > Ichthyophis bannanicus. The sequence continues at coordinate 56,234,024 of CM066047.1, read as the reverse complement.
AAGATCTGCTGAATTGGCCAGGGATACTGAACTTTGACCAACCTTGTGTGGCCTGGGCTGCATACCCAGACTTATTGTACAAGAGGGCAGGGTGCTAGAGATGTGGAGGATCTCTGTAAGTTTCCTTATATGGAAATGCTAAATGACTTGTGCCGGCTGACCGACTCACTTGTTGGTGTATAAAGGTGCTGGGAAGACCTGAGGCTGGCTGAGAGCCCACCTCCGCTGACATATGTGAAGATTCCCGAACTGAGCTCCAGTCCTCGCTAAGGGGGCTTTCCCAGCTGAAGATAAGAAATGATATCTGGTTTAGTGATGTATCAATAAGTATTATATTAAATAGCTTAATGTTATATTAATTACCTTATTATTAACCGTGCACATGTACTTATTTGCTCTTAACTTAATATCTAAAACAAACCTATGACATTTCTGGCTTTGTAAGCAGGATATTAAGATGAAGAGCAAATTAAAGAGAAAAATAGCTGCAGCTGGTTCTGCAGCTGAGGAAAAGATGAAATTAGATCTTACCTGCTAATTGTCTTTCCTTGAGCTTTCTCCGGGCCAGTCCAGGGAATGTTAGGGTTGTCAATCCCCTTTAGCAGCTGAGGACTGAAGACTTCAAGTTTTCTTGAGAGGTGAAACCACTCCCCCTGAGGTCAACCAGCCAGTCTTCTCTTGACAAAGCAACCAACTAAAAAAGAACTGAAAACACAAGGTCAACCCGTTAAAACTGATAATGCTCTATAGTCCCTTGGGATGAGGAAGCAAACAAAAAACAGTGCTTCTTTGGATTCGGTTTCTTTTATTAAAAATAAATAAATAAAAAATATGAGTCTAGCCCATCTCTGAGAAAGAAACATAGAAACCCCAATATACCCCCTTCGCATGAACACCCACATCTTGCTATCATGTCTGCTCTTCGGCAGAGGTATCTGAAAAACGAAAAAGGGTGGGACCCTGGACTGGCCCGGAGAAAGCTCAAGGAAAGACAATTAGCAGGTAAGATCTAATTTCATCTTCCTTATCGCTTCTCCGGGCCAGTCCAGGGAATGTTAGGGCACTACCAAAGCAGTACCTAAACTCGGGAGGGACCCGCCAGCCCCGCGATAAGAGCCGATGCCCCCACTTTCGCATCTTCCCTGGCTTGAACATCCAATCGGTAATGCTTCGTAAACGTATGCAACGAAGACCACGTCGCCGCTCTACAGATATCCACGGGAGGAACAAAAGCAAACTCCGCCCAGGAAGCCGCTTGAGCTCGAGTGGAATGAGCTTTCAGCCCAACTGGGGGAGATCGCCCTCTGGCATGGTAAGCTGCTACAATAGCACAGCGCACCCAACACGCAATCGAGGACTTTGATGCCGCCTGACCTTTATTGGGCCCAGCATACTGGACAAACAATCTGTCTGTTTTTCGAAAGGGCTTCGAGACCCTAAGGTACGCCTTTAAAACACGACCAAGATCCAACTTTCTGAGAGCCCGGTCCATTGGAGAACTTGACAAATTGGAAAAAATGGGTAGGACCACAGATTGATTAATATGGAAAACAGAAGGCACCGTCCGCAGCAACACTAGTTCAGGGAGAAATTGAAGATAAGGCTCTTGACAAGACAATGCCTGTAAATCCGAAATCCGCCGAACAGAAGGCCACCAGAAAAGCTGTTTTCCAGGAACACTCACGCAGAGACCGCGAGGAAACTGACGCTAATGGCGACCGGGAAAACGCCTCCAAAACGACATTCAAATCCCATGGAGGCACTATTTGGCGCAGTGGAGGACGGAGGATCTTAGCCACCCGAAAAAATCTTTGCACATCCGGGTGCGCCGACAGCCGGCGATTTTGCACCAATCCCCTAAAACATGCCAGCGCTGCTAGGTGAACTTTAAGGGTACTAAGCGCCAAACCTTTATCCAAACCCTCCTGGAGAAATAAAAGCAATTGCGGTAAAGTAGACGAACGAGGAAGAACGTTGCGCCGCCCACACCAATTCTCGAAGAGCCGCCATACCTGAACATACGCTAGGGAAGTTCCGGGCCGTCTAGACCTAAGTAAGGTGGCCACGACGGAGGTCGCGTAACCTTTGCGTCTTAAGCGAGCCCTTTCAAGAGCCAAGCCGTAAGCAAGAAGCAATCCACCTGTGGCATGAGCACCGGTCCCTGATTTAACAGATTGATCCGGACCGGAAGACGCCAAGGAGGAGCTATCAGGAGCCGAATCAGATCGGCATACCAAGGACGGCGAGGCCAATCTGGCGCAATCAGAATCACCGAACCACGGTGACCCGCTACTCGTTGGATAACGCGACTCAACATCGGCCAAGGAGGGAAAACGTACAAGAGTGTCCACCGGCCATGGCTGAACCAGAGCATCTAGCCCCTCTGGCATGCGCTCCCTGCGTCTGCTGAAAAAGCGGTTCGCCTTGGCATTGCTGAAAGTTGCCATAAGATCCATAACTGGTTGTCCCCAACGTAAGGTCAGCTCGCGATAAACTGCTACGTTCAACTCCCACTCTCCGGGATCGAGCACATTGCGACTGAGATAATCGGCCTGCACATTCTCCTTGCCGGCCACGTGTGCAGCTGACAACGCTAGGAGATGGCCCTCTGCCCAAGTCATCAATTCCAGACATTCGGTGAGAAGAGAGGAACTCTTGGTCCCCCCCTGACGATTGATATATGCAACTGTCACTGCATTGTCGGAGAATACCCGGACTGCAGTCCCCTTGATCAGGGTCTCGAAGTGCTGAAGGGCGAGCCGAGCAGCGCGGAGCTCTAGCCTGTTGATCGACCACGAGCTCTCCTCCGGAGACCAAGATCCTTGAGCGATTTGCGACTGACAATGCGCTCCCCAGCCTGCGAGACTGGCGTCTGTGGTGACTAAAATCCATGATGGCTCCTGCAAAGGGACGCCTGCTCTCAGATGGGCAGGGTCAAACCACCACTCTAGACTTTGCCTCACTAGCTCCGGACAAATCAGGCGCTGCGAGAGAGGGTGAAGCTGCGGCGACCATCGGGAAAGCAACGCTTGTTGTAATGGTCGCATGTGAGCCTTGGCCCACGGAACCAGAACCAAGGCCGCCGCCATGGAACCCAAGAGTTGTAAGTACGTCCACGCCGACGGAGCCGATATCCTCAAAAACGCTTGCACCTGCTGCAAAATCTTGTTCACTCTGATTTCGGGCAAGAAAACTGCCCCTCGAGCCGTGTCGAAGGCGGCACCGAGATAAGTCAGTTGCCTTATCGGCTGTAAGTGACTTTTGGCCTGATTTATGACCCAACCTAGCTGCTCCAGAAGTTGAACAACTCGAGCAGTTGCTGTTACGGAGGTCGAATGAGAATCGGCCCTGATTAGCCAATCGTCGAGATACGGATGAACGCGGATTCCTTCCTTCCACAGCGCCGCTGCAACTACTACCATGAGCTTTGTGAAGGTCCGTGGAGCCGTGGCGAGTCCGAAGGGCAACGCTCGAAACTGGAAATGACCCAGAGGAAGGGCAAAACGTAAAAATTGTTGATGAGACTGTCTGATGGGAATGTGAAGATAGGCCTCCATGAGATCTATGGACGAGAGAAACTCTCCCGGGCGCATTGCCCGAATCACAGTACGCAACGTCTCCATGCGAAAATGAGGCACCCACAAAGCACGGTTGACGCCCTTGAGATAGAGTACCGGTCGAAAAGAACCTCTCTTTTGGGAACCACAAAATAGATCGAGTATCGACCATGACCGTATTGGTCTCGAGGTACGGGGACTATCGCCCGGAGCTGTAAGAGGCGAAAAAGCGTGTCTGAGACGGCCTGCGCCTTCAGCCCCGGCGCACAGGGAGACATCACAAAGGCGGGCGACAAAGGGCAAGCGAAATCTAGCACATACCCTTTCTGAATTATCTCCAATACCCATTTGTCTGCAGTGATTGCGGTCCAGGCTGCTAGAAAGTCCTGCAGGCGCCCCCCTACAGGCACCGACGCCTGGACCAGCACACCTTCATTGTGGCTTCTTAGCTGTGGACTGAGAAGCACTGAAGTAAGATTTGCCGAAACCTCTGGCTCCATGAAAGGACTGACTGCGAAACCCTGCACGGCCTCTGGAATAGGGAGCAAAGCGCGCTCCTCGGAATCTATGGGAGTCCCGACCGGAGCCTCGAAGACCACCTGCTCCGCGCAGGGGCCTAGGCTTATCCTCTGGCAAACGCCCTCCTTTAGAGTCACCGAGATCCTTAACAATCTTTTCTAACGCTTCTCCAAACAGCAATTTCCCTTTATAGGGCAATTTACTAAGCCACAACTTAGAGGAAACATCCGCTGACCAGTTACGCAACCATAAAAAATGCCTAGCGGCGACCAGCGATGCCATGGTCTTGGCGGCAATCCGCAGCAAATCATAGAAGGCATCGGCCATATAAGCCACGGCCGACTCCAACTTCGCACCTTCCGCCCCATGTATTGAAGCGGTATCCCTGGACACGTCTCCTTGCAGCCATCGAATGGACGCTCTAGAGACATATGCTCCACAAACAGCCGCTTGCAGAGCTAAAGCGCTAGAATCAAACGCCTGCTTGAGAAGAATCTCCAATTTTCGATCTTGTAGGTCCTTAAGCGCCGCCGCACCTTCCACAGGGATGGTAGTCTTTTTGGTCACTGCCGACACGATTGCATCCACCTTGGGCATGCGTAATAAATCCTTCTCCTCCTGCGGCATGGGGTAAAGGCGAGCCAAGGCACGGCTCCCACGGAGCGTAGCCTCCGGCCACTCCCATTCAATCATCTGCTTTATCACTCGGTGCATCGGGAAACAGCGTTGTTCCACTTTAAACCCCTGTAATAACGGATCCTCCAAAGGCTCCTGGGATGCTGAAGGAAGCAGCAGGTGTAACGCAGATAAGGACTGGGAAATGAGAGCTGCAAGCTCTTCCTTGCGAAAGACTCGAAAGATATTAGGATCCTCCCCGGGTGCAATTTCACCCTCTTCTAACTCTTCCGGAGCCAGGTCCAAGCCTGCTTCCGAAAGAAATTCTGTTTCCCCCTGACCCAGAGGTACAGAGAGCTGAGAAGCAAAGGGATCCAAAGGGTCTCTCAGGATGTCTTTCGGCAGAGAAGAACCCTCTCCAGGATCCTCTAGCACAGGAATACTCATCGGAACTGCAGCTGAGCCTTGAAGCGCTCCCAGAGAAGCAGAATGAGAAGATTTCAGCAAGTATGCTCTGTGCATTGCCAGGATACATTCTGGAGAAAAGAACGACGATATCCCTTCCTGAGCGTCAGTTAGGGGCTGCGCAGGCTTCTCCCGCTGAGAGACGTCCTTAGAGGACTTAGCCTTTCGTTTAGCAGGCCGGTGCTGTTCCGCGGTGGAAATGGCCGGCGTGCCTAAAATGGCCGCCTTTCCCGCGGGCAAAGACGGCTTCTCCACATCCGAAGTCAGCTTTTCTGCCATCACCCCTGCTCACAGAAAATAACCCCGAACAGAGAAAAAACACTTCTGCTTGCCACGCTACGGCTGTGAGAAGAGAGATAGCCGCCTGCTCTAATCGCGCTGCTGAAAACGGACGCCGCACAGCTACACACACTCACCCCTGACAGGAAATGCTGTAGCGCCGAGATTTCGAACCGCTGCTAGCGGAACGTGTATAAGTGCGGCTATGTCTACGGCAGAGGAAGTACTGGGGCTCCCAGGTTCAATCTGCCCAGAGAGACGGAGGCGGTTAAAAAGGTAGGCTCTACCTTATACCGCTGTATTATCAATTGTCTGACGTCTCTACTGTCCCTAAATAACTAGGGAACGAAAAAGGACCCTCAGGACTATAGAAAAAAAATCAGCTCTGCCAGAGCCAACTTGTACTCCAAAAAAGAAAACAAATTAAATCAAACACTAGACATTCACATGAGGGAGAAAGATAGAATCGATCCTCTTCAGCTGCTGAGGACTGAAAGACTGGCTTCACCTCTCAAGAAAACTTGAAGACTTCAGTCCTCAGCTGCTAAAGGGGATTGACAACCCTAACATTCCCTGGACTGGCCCGGAGAAGCGATAAGGAAGAGCTCTAAAAGTCAAAACACACATTTTTTGTCTAGATGAATATATAATCCCAGGATGGAAAGATGTTCAGTTTAGTGCTTTAGCACAGGAATGAGCTAACAGCTGAGGACTGGTGGAAGACTGGACAGAGGGAGATGGCGGTGGTGCGCCCCCTCGGTTGTTAGGAAGTGGGATCTGCCACAAGCATTCTAAGGCAAAGGAGCCGGAGGCGATAACCCGGCGTCTGCTGACAGCACACAAGAAACAGGTTTTGTTTAAGGAAAAATTGATAAATGATAATGCAGAAAAAGAAAAGCGAATTAGTGATTTAAATTCCGAAATCACAATATTATGATGTCAGAATAAATTGTTATTAGACAAAGCAACACATATCAGCAGGTAACTAAAAGGACAGCTGTGCATATAGCTCAATACAAGTATAAAAAACAGTGTGGGCGTGTAAATCAACGCAAAGTGTACGCTGTGATTGCTAATGCCGGGGTAGACTGGGATCCGGAGACCTGGGATGGAGATATCTGGGATATGTCTCCTACAGAGGGTAGTGATGAGGATGTCATTGAGGCTTCCCCTACTAATCACAGAGAACAAAAAAACCCTATGTGATGAGACCAAGAGTAGATGCACAAGGGCAAGCAATACTGGATGCACAGGGAAAACCTGTTAGACATGCAGCAAGATTTAGCTAACCAACAGATTACAGAAATTCCAGAAAATTTTAGTATACAGGAAATAAGCGAATTATTAACCAGATATCCGCAAAGACCAAATGAATCCTTGATAACATAGCTCCACATAAATGAACTTAGATGCTGGGGACATTAGATCTTTCTAAAGATAGTACCATTAAACAATTTATTTGGGATTGGGCTACAGGCATTAACCCAGCAGGCCAGCATAATTCAGAAACAACTTTGTTAAAGTTAGTAGCACAAGCATGTAATACTAAACACATTGATTCGGACTGGCCCGATAATACCACTTCCTGGTGTACACTCCGGGAGGTGGTACCGAGATTTAGGGAAGAAACAATGAAGCTAGTCATAGGAATAGGGGCTCCACATGAAGTCAATGATGTGCAACTAACAAATTCTGTCTGAAGCAAAATACTGCGCATGGCTCCCCCTAAGTGCTCCCAGGTTATGATGACATTGTTATTGAGGAAAACAGGAGAGCCTATTCAAGAGATTACTGAACAAATGAAACAATTAGCAGAACTCAGAGATGTGGGGCAATTAGGAAGGAAGTTCTGTATTCTGATTGTATCCCAGATAATATTCGTGATGGTCGAGGGTCACTTAAGGAGATGTTTCAAGCTCTTTTATGAGTGGGGATGACTAAAGAACAGATAGATGGAAAAGAAACAGGGGAACTGTGGAGATTATACAAACAAAAAAGTTAAAAGGTGGGGGGAAAGTAAAGGTGAATAAACAGGCTGAAGTGGAACCTAGTGCACCACCCTCCAATGTCATGTATCCATGGGATGAGTTAAAAAAAGGTGTGTAAAATTAGCCCGATTGAGACTACAGCGAATGAAGAAAGTGCATAGAAAACTGGCCAAGCCCCTGTCATCTCAAAAGGTCGACCAGCGCCCTTATGTGCCAGTAACTATTATACTATAATTCTTATCAAGAGCAACACTCATCTATCATATTTTTTGTTGGCATATACACTGTGAAGATCAATATTGTTCTACACCTTCTCGTAGTGTATTATTCCTTTTTAATATTTTTTTCTTCCTGTGAAAGGGGGAACTAACCCCTAAACCACACTAAGGAAACTTATCACCATAGTATGCACCGATGTGATCATTTCATTCATGTGAAAAATCAAGACCAAAAAAGCACTCAGCTGCCATCACATAGGACCGGAGAAGAAAACGTTCACAATGGAGGACCACCCCCTTTTCCACTTTCAGGTTTCCATGTCGTCAAATGTAAAAACACCGTCAGATGTTTTATAGTTCTCTGTTCTTCAATAGCTAAGCCGCTTTAGAGGCTATCATAAAAGCAACAAGCCCATGAATCTTCATAGACAATCATGACCCAACGTTGCAACAAATTTTGATAAAGGGCCGAGAGGATCGCAAGGCTCGAAACACAACGTTGGGTCATGATCGTCTATAAAAAAATAAATAAATATCAACAGGAGCAGATATAGAAAAGGTCTTGAAAATGCAGGCAAAATGGGTTCCCACGGTCTGGGGTATGGACAAACAAAACCGGGATTTACAAATTGTATGGCTCCAGAAATATAAATGCTAGTGGACAAGGGGTATTGAATGCTTTTGAAAATATTATTCAATTTACCAATAAGTCCAATTCGTAATTTGGGCAATATTTGCAAAAGCATTCAATACCCCTTGTATAATATAATTGCTTGAGAGAAATTGTATTATACATAAGGATAATTATGAACAATCACTATGTTATAAATAGTGAACAAGTATGGATAGGTATTTTCAACATAACTGGAAATATTTGTGTTAGGGCTTCTAGTTGTGGCCCGGATGACCGTACGGGACATTTTGCTCTGTATAATTACACAAAGCCTGACAGAATCTTACGTGACTTTGAAATAATGCTCATAGTTGTATAAACGGTTTTTTTACAACCTATATTTAAGGGAAAATATATGAATTGGGAACCAACTGGATGTATAATTTAAGGGAATGTGAAGAATTACCAGGGGAATATATCTATGGAGTGAAGACACCTGAATATGAGCCTTGTTTAAAGGCAACATTCTGTAAATAAATGTCAATGGAAATATGTACCTTTACTAAATTACTCTTCTAGCATTGAAACAGCTACATATTCCATTTGTGTTGTTTCTGATATTCCAATTGTAGTGAACATCATATCTCATAAGCCCCCTATTGCTGCCTGTTTTCATAATATATCAGTGATAACCACTAAATGATGAAACGTGGATCACTGAATGTTTATTGTGTAACCCAGATTATATATTATAAATTTAAACTTATTTATACCACCTCCTTCAATGATTAGTTTACAAGCGTTACAAACCTTAACGAACATGTCATTAGTCTAGCATTATTTGCAGAAATTAAATGAATATTCTACAGCATGATATTTTCACATTTATACCTATGTATCATTGTTATATTGTTCCATGTAAACAGTTGAAATATACTGTCATGATATGTTCTATGTAAACCGTTTTGATTTACAGAAAGACGGTATATAAAAAATGTTAAATAACTAAATATTGATAGGTTTTTTGGCTGAAGATTTAAAGACCATCAGTTGGCGCATCCATTGAACATCATTAGTATTATATTTTTAACCGGATGGTCCCCTTCAGCTTCTGCTGTGTTATCTACTATATTTCATTCCAATTTAATAGTAATAATTGTATAAATTAGTCTTATCTTATGGAACTGTATTCTTACTTACTGTATTTTCAAGCGAGCTACGAGGGCAAGTTGGTCAGTGTTTACGTACCACATCCCTTCTGACCGATGAGTGGAGTGTAATAAGAATGGAAGATTTGCTGAATCAACCAGGGATACTGAACTTTGACCAACCTTGTGCATGCTGAGCTGTATGCCCAGACTTCTGATACAAGAGGGAGGGATGCAAGAGGTATGGAGGATTTCTGTAAGTTCCCTTATATGGAAATGCTAAGTGATGAGTTGTGCTAGCTGACTATGACTCACTTGTTGGTATATAAAGGTGCTGGGAAGACCAAAGGCTGGTTAAGAGCCCACCTCTGCTGACGAGCGTGAAGAATCCAGAACTGAGCTCCAGTCCCTGCTGAAGGGGCTTTCCCAGCCAAAGATAAAACGACCGAGATAATGTCTAGTTTGGTGATGTATCAATAAATATTAATTCTAAATAGCTTATTAACCATACATGTGTGGTTATTTGCTCTTAACGTAATATATAAATGGACCTATGATAGTCCTTTACCTGCTTCTCCAAATCAGTACTAAACAGAAGCTTCCCCTTAAAGGTCAGTAGAGCCCACCAGGCTTTTGAGGATATGTCCGCTGTCCAGTGCTGGAGCCAAATCCAATGCCATGACACCATCCTCAGGGCACTACCTCTGGCCGCCAAACACACCAGGTCAAACATGGCATCAGAAAAGAAAGCTGCAGCAGACTCTAAAAGAGTAGTATCATCAGGCAGAAGAGGCTGAATCTTGAAGGACTACCAAAAGGGACTGCTATGGCTGGAAAGAAATCTGAACTTGTAAGTATTTACTTCTGGGAAATTCTCTAAATCTTGGGGAAAAGGGAAAAATCCAAGGGAGCGGTACAGTGTAGGGGTGAAGTACTTCTGTCCATGAAAAAACAGCAGGGCCTGGTCGTGATTGTGTCTGATGATCTTAAAAGTAGCTAAACAGGTAGAAAAGGCGACGGCAAAAGCCAGAATGCTTGAGTGCATAGGGAGAGGAATGGCCAGCAGAAAAAAAAAAGAGGCGGCAATAATGCCTCTGTATAAATCTCTGGTGAAACCTCATTTGGAGTATTGTGTGCAATTCTGGAGACTACACCTTCAAAAGGATATAAACAGGTTGGAGCTGGTGCAGAGGGTGGCTACTAAAATGGTTAGTGGTCTTCTTATAAAACATATGAGAAAAGACTTAAAGATCTTAATATGTATACTTTAAAGGAAAGGCAGGATAGAGGCGATATGATACAGAAGCTTAAATACCGCCATGGCATAAATGCACAGGGGGAGAGTCTCTTGATTGCAAGCAAGATCTGCTACAAGGGGACATAGACTCAGGAGTAATATGCGGAAATATTTATGTACGGAAAAGGGTGGTAGAGGCGTGGAATAGTCTCACAGTGGAAGTGGAAGTGGTAGATACGAGGACAGTATCTGAATTCAAAAAAGCATAGGACAAACACAGAGAATCTCTAAAGGTAAAAAGGGGACTGTTGTAGTTCATATGGAAGGGCAGACAAGATAGAAACATGATGGCAGAAAAAGACCACATGGCCTACGTTTCTATTCTTTGGATTAAAGCTAATTAATCTGTGTAATTTAGAATCTAGTGTGTTTGTTGACTTGGTCAGGACCTAATATCAGACAGCTTTTAATTTAAATCAAGTCAAAGTTTAGCTTAGCAGAGAAGGAGGAATAGGGTAAATATTCTTTGGGTTGAAAGAAAGAAATTGTTTTAGAGACCTTTACAAAGAGGCCTTCCAGTTAGGAGGCTAGAGATCTGGGAATTTGCTTTAAAGTGGTGTCAAAGCCAAGTGATAGTTCAATGGGGCAATTTGAAAGGCTCCCTCTATCAAACCAAAGACTGTGTGAATCACCCAGGAAATTGTTAACAGATAAGCTTAGAAGCACAGGTCTGGAATCTGTGTAGCCAGCTAGCCTTTACTAAGGGGCTTGTTTACAAAGTCGTGGTAGCAGTTTCCGATCGTTATCAGAGCCGCGGCCCCATTGAAATCAATGGGGTCGTGGCTCCGATAACAATCGGAAACCACTACCGCGACTTTGTAAACAAGCCCCTAAGTGTTAATTCCCTCCCACCCACCCCAACTCCTCCTCCCCACCCAGGCATAATTTTAGCTTTCTAAGGTCTTCCCCCTTCAGCCTGCCAACCAGCTTTTACCTACAACGGCTATAAACCATCGCTTCTGGGGTGGGCCCGTGCCTGAGGGCCTTGCCAGAGGGCGCTTTGGCGTGGCCCTTAGGCGTTGGTCCGTGGCGTCTGTTCTGCTCTTTGCATTGAAGATGTGGACTGGATTGTCATGCTCTTATTTTGTGGTAATCTGCTGCTCCACTTCCTTCTTCTCCTCTTATCTTTTTGACTGTTTCTATCCTGTCCTATCTTATAAATGGCGTTCTTTTCATATTTTCTCAAATGATATTGTATTGTAAACCGCTCTGATGCTTCGGCCTGAGTGGTATATCAAATGTAATAAACATAATAATAATAATAATAACGGGGGAGAGGTGGTCAAATTCACTTTCAGGTTCAGCTGGTTATCCCTCACCAGGAATAGATTAATTAAGGCCTTGAAATTAATTAATCTTGAGGTACACAAAGTCCCTTTAACTTATTTGGTATAGTTTGTATCACTGCAAGTATCCCTAGTAACTTTAAACAACTTAAATAGCTAAACAAAACCTTAAAACTAAGATGCAGACAGCAATCCAGCATTGAGATGGGGGCTATCCATTCTTTTGCACCGAGTGTCACATGTACAATTTTCTCTGAATTGGTGAGGGATCTTATGTGTGCACTAGGTGCAAGAAACTCTTTGCCCTCAGGAAACGAGTCCGATCTCTGGAGGCCAGAGTAGCAGACCTGGAGGTCATAAGGAAGACAGGGGTACATAGAAAAGGCCTATAGGGATGTAGTATTTGAGTTCCACCTCCAGTCTGGCAATCTCAGTTGCCATGGAGGAGAAAGGTTACGTGAAAGGAAAGAAATTACCTTGGTGTGGCAGGAAGTAATCCTGAAGCTAGGACCTGTCCACCAGGAAGTGTAAAACCCTCTCACACCGAGGAGGTTTCTCCAGGGCTATGTGCCAATGAGAGAAGAGTTAGGACAGCTGTTATAGTTGGTGATTCGATCATTAGGCATGTAAATATCTGGGTGGCTGGTGGATGAGAAGATCACCTAGTAACATGACTGCCTGGTGCAAAGGTAGCTGACCTCACACACCACCTAGACGAGGTATTAGATAGTGCTGGGGAGAAGTCTGCTGTCTTGATACATGTTGGCATCAATTACATAGGAAAGTGTGGGAGGTTCTGGAGACCAAATTTAAGCTTTTAGGTAGGAAATTGAAATCCATAACTTGCAGGGTAGCATTCTCAGAAATGCTTCCTGTTCCACCTGCAGGACTCAAAAAAACAGGTAGAGCTGTAGAGTCTCAATACGTGGATGAGACGATGGTGCAAAGAAGAGGATTTTGGATTCATTAGGATCAGGGGTAGAGAAGGGCTTTTCTGAAAGGATGGGCTCCACCTTAACAGAGATTGAGCCAGGCTGTTGGCATTAACTCTTAAGAAGGAGATTGGGGAAAGCAGTCGCCCAAGGTTCAGAAGGATGTATCCTTGAAGGATACTACAAAAAGAGGGAAATTAGGACATCCCAACAGAGAGGTTCCAATAAAGATAAAAGTAACCCACATGCCCTTAAGGACAGAGCTGAAAGACTCCAAATTACCCCTATCAACTGATAACCAGATTACTATGAATAAAATACAACCTCTAAAATGCCTGCAGGCAAATGCTAGAAGTCTAAAAAATAAGATGGGAGAACTAGAATATATAGCACTAAATGAAATGCTAGAAAGGATTGGCATCTCAGAGACCACGTGGAAGGAGGGCAACCAATGGGACACTGTGATATCTGGATACAAACTATATCGTAATGATAGGGTAGACCAAATTGGTGGAGGGGTTGCGCTCTATGTTAGAGAGGGCATTGAGTCACACAGGATTAAAGTTTTGCAGCAAACAAAATACACTGTATAATCTCTAAGGATAGAAATTCCATATAAAAAGGGGACGGCGATGGCAGTGGGGGTATACTACCAACCATCTAGCCAGAATGAACAGATGGATGATGAATGCTGAAAGAAATCAGGGAAGCTAACAAAAAAATTACAACAGTAATAATGGGTGGTTTCAATTACCCCCGGTATCGACTGGGTCAATGTCACAGCAGGACATGCCAGGGAGATAAAGTTTCCTGGCTGCTGTTATCAACAGGCTCATATCCAGGGTAACAGCATGGAGCTAAACCAATTTTCCCTCCTCCTATGGCTACCTAAAAGACCATAGTCTAGTGGAGCCTCCCACATCATGCTCTAGTGAGAAAATAACCCATAGACTGTCATTCACAAGCATTTCGGATTAATCTTATCCACTCAAATCTTCAGAATTTTCTTCAAAGAGGAGAAATTCCATGCGCCATCTGCTGGAGACAAAAGAAATACTACTACTACTACTACTACTATTGAGCATTTATAAAAGCGCTACCAGACGCACGCAGCACTGTACAGAAAAAAAAAAGACAAAAAAAATATTGAAAGGACCTCTGGTGGCTGAGGTGAATAGAGGCATGAGAGTGATGTCATTGAAATGTGGGCTTTTCATTGGTTCTTTGTCTCCACCAATCTGCTGGTAGGGGATCACAATCCACTTGTCTAGACTGGTCTAGCAGAATGATATGGAACTACCATTCCATGACAGAACTAACTCCCAAAACTCATACAACAAAGAACGTACCTAAAAAGGGTACTGTAGATATTGCAATGGGCCCTGGAAAACCTATATCCATACTGGGAAAATTGAACAAGCCAGATTACTACAGATCTCTATCTAGAAACTTCATGCTAACAGAACATCTGGCCTCGGTCATAACAGAGATGGACCCTCTCCAAGTACAGAATGAAGGGACCACCATCTGCATACAGTGCAACGCCGGATGACTAGAAAGAGATGCATATAAAGACAGCACATATTAAACACTGACATATTCCAACAATTGCATTCACAACTACAAGTCTTTACTCAAGAAAATGAAGGATCAGAGTTGTAATGGGATCATAAGAAAAAAAGCAGAAATACCAGCTGCCCTGAACATGGAACATAACAATTGTGAATATATCTGCTAAAGAAAGGCATTAAGGCAGTTAAAGAGAAAAGGCATATTCTACCGAGCAAGGCTCGCATAAGGTTCCTGATCCCCAGCGAGTATTCAATTTCTCATCATATGCAGTTCTATTGAGATTGGTTTGTAATTGTAAAGCCTTCCATTCACACCCTCCAGATCTTCCACTGGGGCACTCTTCTACTATGAATAAAATTCAGATTAAATTATGTTTTCTAGTAGGGTGCTGCCATGTGTCTTGCATTTTTTAAATTGCTAGAGTCAGAGAGTAAGATCCGTGCCATGAAATGAAAGGACTCAGCAAACTCCCAGCTGCAAAAAATGATCCTTCCCTGCCCTTCCCAGCATTGCTTCCAGTTTGTGTCAGTATTCCCTGTTCTTTTCCACTTTGAAACTTCCCCAGGGCAGTGTAACTGCACTCATGGGGTAAGAGGGCTCATCTTTCTCTTGTGATCTAGTCCTGCGATTCCCCAAAACATGACATTACCCTGGACATCAAATAATTTCTGAAACATCCTTTTTCATTCTAAAAGAGTCTTTTATTATTTATCTAATTTGGACCCGTCTAGGTCCCACCTAAGATTTTGATAATTACACTCAACAACTATGATAGATTCCCTTAATCCAAGAACAACCATTTACATTTTTTAAAAAAAGCAGAATAGCGTAACTGAGATCGTGTTGGCCTTATAAAGTGCAGCAACCACACAGGTAAACTAAACACACCACAAACGTAAAAAGGGGATGCACCATACTGATTAAAACTTAGACGATCAGTGACGTGGATTGTTAACCGCCTAGAACGCATTCACAGACAAGCGGCAGATAAATGCCTTAATAGAATAGAAAATGCTGCTAATTTCTTATCTAGGGGCTCTCAATGGCTCTGTGCCCTGTGGTGATTGGGCACTTCTTCAGTTTTCATTCAACATCCCTCTTTATGAAGGACTACAAAGTAACAAAACCAGTCCCCAAAGAATATAACAAAACAATTATACATTAAGCACCATAAAACGTACTGAAAGGAACTGAGCAGCAATCAACTCCCATCCAGTCCTCTATCGCACATTTTCTCTTATCGGCCAGCAACCTATGCCTCACCAGTCATTTCCCAGCACACACTCTCCCTCCCCATCCAATCCTCAGCACGCACACTCTCTGCTTGGCCAGTAGCCTCAGGGCCAACCAAACCATTAGGTAAACCAGGTGGCTACCTGAGGACGGCTTTTTTGGGGGTGAGGAAGAGCGGGGCATTCAAAGCTGAACAATAGATTCTGACAGCCAAGGGGGCATAAGGTGTGTTTAGGGTGCCAACCACTGTTCCCTCTAAGCTGTGCGCATGTGCGCGCGCACACATACTTTACAACAGAGCGCACAAAAATTACGGTTCTGATTTTGATAGAAAACACAGACGTCTTAAAATTTTAAAGTTGTGATTGTAATTACTAGAAATTTTACGCTTCATTTAGTAATCGTCTATTTTCATTTAATTTGATTAAAATCAAATGTGGTGTACATACTGTATTCTGACGTGTAGTCACATTTTAAAGTATAAAACTCCGAGTGTCATTATGTGGTGCACAAAAATTTAACCTGCCTTCAAAAGCTGCACAGCTGATATTTTATGCGCACACAGCCTACAGAAAATTAGAGGGAACATTGGTGCTAACACCTTGAACCAACCCTGGAGCCAGCCCTGAGTAACCTATGCCTCCCCACCCATTTCCCAGCACAGAGTTTCTCCCTCACCATGCAGGTATCTACTTTGAAGTTGATTTCATGCTATAGATCTAAACACTAATCTTAAAAACACTGAAAACATTTGAAGAAAAGCAGACACCGCGTATCAACTTTAAACTGTCTTTTTCAGCATGAAAGGCACTTCCGTCCCTTAAGCCTTGCATTGCAGAAGCTACAGATTTAACTGAAAATGCATTTGGTCACTCTACTCCTGAGTGGAGCAAAGCAGTGCTTGCAGTAGTGCTTGCATCCCATGGTTTGGCTCCTATCCCTGCATCGCGCATGTTTCCCTTCCCCAGAGCTCTCTTATTCAAGGGAAGGCTCTGTCCTGCCGCTGCACTCTATCACATCCTGAATGTCGCCCTCCTCGGTGCTCCAACCTGGGTATCCCTGGCGACTCTCTCTCCTCCGCCATTACTGTTTTTAAAAGGGAAACATCAGTGCTTCCTTTTGTGAGACAGGAGGTGCACATGTTTCACTTTTAGAAGCTCAGCTGCAGCATAGCACAGCTGTGGGAGCGAAGAAAAATGTTCTCACAGCTGTAAAACTGAGTGGCGGTGAGACAGACCTAGGGTTTGTTAAACCAACTATAAACGTAGGGCCTATGGCAGAGCAGGGCCATGTGTGGGCAACATGCTTAGGGCTGGCTCTGGTAATAAGCACTGTACATAATGAATATGCCCAAGCTCCGGGCAAACACTGGGCCAAAGGTCTCAACATAGAGGCCACAAAACTGATCCGAGTCAGGGGAGACAGGCCTATCTGAACTGCAGCAGCATCCACACACCTTGAACATGCTGGAGGCAGACAATACTGGCTTCTCTCAGTGCTGCATCAATACATATACTAGTGATATCACTTAAAATGGCTCTGGTCTACTGGCTGGAGAACATAAACCACTCTTCTAGGCTGGTCCAGCAGGATGACCAGGAAACCAAAATTACATTACATCAAAGGAGAAAGTGAGACAGCATAAAACAACGTAAGATCTGAGGGTCTGTCACTGTTTTGTTTAATGTAAACCGCGCTGATCGCAAATAGTGCAGTATATAAGAAATGCAAATAAATAAAATAAATAAATGTCTCTATCGACCTAAGCATGGCTCCCTAACTCTTTCCCAATACACACTGCCTTTTCCTTCTCTAGAAACATGCTGCTGGCACTTCCATAACAGCTGTTCTGTTTTCTCCCATCATCATTCAGCTAAAGCACTAATGCAGGGTTTCCTAACACAAGTTTAGCACAAAGTATTGCGCAATACTACAAGTAAGCAAACACATGCAAATGAGCTATGCAGAAAGATTGCATTAAACAAGGAGAGCAAGCTAGACACACGCCCACAGGGGCCTGCTTATGTCCGGCACCTGTGATGGAATGCTTGCAATATCTCCCTTCCTGTCAGCAAGGGAGAAGGAATTGGCTTACAAACTGACAGAAAGGGAGTTAAAAAAAAAATCCCCGACAGCCCAATCGTTCCCCAAAAACTTACCTCCTCCCAAAACAGACAGATTCTGCCCAGTGCATCTCAAGAAGCACCGCACAGGGTCAGGCTCTGCCATCTGAAAAGACAATGGTGTGGAGGCAGAAGTATGGGGCAGCCCTCCCGCCTCCCAGCATCGGAGGTACCGGGGAGGGTCAAAGATACAGAGGAGACCCATCACAGACTCTTTGGGATTCAGAACATGGGGGAATGTTGGAACCCACTAGGACCATCAATTAGTTTTTACATTCAGCTGTTTGGCATGCCGTCTCATGCTATTTTGCAGTACAGTGATTTTACTCTGGATTTTCCAACATTATTTTTTCCCGCATCGGGGAATAAGATTAGTATGGGAAAACTCAAGCAGAAGCTGTGATGTTAAAGGGGTTGCACAGGTTGCTGCACTGGCACCCTCAGTAAATTTGAGCCACACAGTACTCAAACTTCCCTGCTATTCTTGCAATACATAAAACAGCACAAACGTTTGGGATACTCATTGCTTAAACTCACTGAGAGCTATGAAGTTGTTGTTGTTGGCGACCCTCTGGATAGCTGTCCTAAACTGTGTTCGGTCTTCAGTCAGGCGGCTTATTGCTGATAGAATGGCATCCATAACTGCTGTTACTGTATCGATCAATCTCATTGCTGGCCTCTCTTTTTTCCGTTGACCTTCTACCTTGCCAAGCATGATGTCTTTCTCCAATGATCTCTCTCTTCGCATGATGTGTCCAAAGTATGGAAGTCGAAGTCTTGTCATCTGAGCTTCTAAAGAAAGCTTAGGTTTGATCTCCTCTAGTACCGACTGGTTTGTTCGTCGCCAGCACCATAATTAAAAGGCATCAATTTTATTCCTGTCCAACTTTTGCATCCATATGACATTATTGAAAATACCATGGCTTGAACAAGTCAAATCTTTGTGTGGCGAGAGACAGCTCTGCTCTTGAAAATCTTGTCTAGGTCCTTCATAGCCATTCTGCCAAGAGCCAACGCATCATTGGATTTCTTGACTGCTTGTTTCTTTATTGATAGTTGATACATGTAGGTTAAAGTTGTCCACTATTTCAATTTCTTCTCCATCAATGATGAACTTAATTGATTTTGCCAGTTGTCAGGATCTTTGCATGATCGCTGGAAGAAGCGGTATACAAATGTAACCAAATAAAAATTAAGGTGCAGGCCCATTTTAAGACTATGTTCTTTGATCTTAAGAAACAAATATTTCAGATTGTCTTCACTTTCAGCCAGTAAAGTAGCATCATCGGCATAGCAAAGGTTTTTGATGAGTCTTCCACCAATCTTAACACTTTGGTTGTCTTTAAACAGTCCTGCTCCTCTCATGATTTGTTCTGCATGTAAATTAAACAGGTGGGGGAAAGTATGCAGCCTTG
This sequence comes from Ichthyophis bannanicus, assembly GCA_033557465.1. NCBI lineage: Eukaryota > Metazoa > Chordata > Amphibia > Gymnophiona > Ichthyophiidae > Ichthyophis > Ichthyophis bannanicus. The sequence continues at coordinate 56,214,764 of CM066047.1, read as the reverse complement.
TCATACACCTTTGCTGATTTTAAACCATTCTGTTTCTCCTTGTTCCATTCGAACTGTTGCTTCTTGATCAAGTAAAGTTGTGCAAGAGAACTATCAGGTGTTCTGGTATACCCATGCTTCTTAATATGGCCCAGAGTTTCTCAAGGTTTACACAGTCAAAAGCCTTGCTGTAGTCTTTTCAAGGATCCATCTCACATCCGCAATGATGTCTCTCCTTCCTTGCCCTTTCCTGAACCCTGCTTGCATTTCAGGCAGTTCTCATTCCAGGTATGGTTGTAGTCTCTGCTGAATAATCTTGAATAGAATCTTGCTGGGATCAGAGCGATTGTGCGATAATGTCCACAGTCAGTTAGAACACCTTTCTTTAGTATTAGTATAAACACAGATCTTTTCCAGTCAGATGGCCATGATATTGTCTTCTAAATTTCCTGGCAGAGCTTTGTATGTATGTTAACAGCTGCATCTGATTGCTGTAAAACTTAAATGGGAATGCCATCAATGCCAGGTGCTTTATTCTTCCATAGGGCTTTCAATGCTGCTTCAAATTCTTCTTTCATCACCAATGGTTCCTGATCATAAAAGGTACAGATTGAAATGGCTGTTGGTCCATTTGATCTTTATCATATAATGACTTTGTATATTCTTTCTATCTTTTCTTGATCTTCTCAGCATCATTCAACATGGAACCTTGAGCATCTTGTAGCATTCCAATTTGAGGCTGGAATTTTTCTTAACTCTTGTATCTTTAGGAAAGCCGATCTTTTTCTTCCTCTAATAGTTTCTGCTTCTATTTCCTTGCATGTGCCATTGTAGTACTTCTCCTTGTCTTGTCTTGCTGCATGTTAGAAATTTCTGTTGAGTTCTGAGATTGCTTCTCTTTCTTCTCTGGCTTTAGCTTCTCTACATTTCTGGGCAATTTTCAGAGTTTCTTCAGTCATCCATTTTAGCCGTTTTTGCTTTTTCACCTTTTGCAGAGAGACTTCTCACTTTTTTCCAACACAACCTTCTTGATGTCATCCCACAACTCTTCTGAAGCTGTCATTTGTATCTAAAGCAGCATATCGATTTTGCAGGCAGTCTTTAAATTCTGGTGGCATATTCTCATATTTTGCTACATTCATGAGTGGCTTGCTGTTTTTCAACTTTAGCTTGAGTTTGCATACTAGTAGTTAGTGATATGTACCATAGTTGGCTCTAGGTTTTGTCTTTGTTGATATTAGAGTTTTTCCATCGATGTTTTTCACAGATGTAGTCAATTTGATTTTTTGTACAAATCAATTGGGTGAAGTCCTTGTGTACAGTTGTCATTTGTGTTGCTGGAAAAAGGTGTTTGAGATGAATAGATTGTTGGTCTTGCAGAATTCTATCAATCTTTCTCCAGCTTCCATTTCTGTTGCCATGTCCAAAGTTTCCAACCACTTTGCCTTCTTTGTTGTCAACTTTGGCGTTCCAGTCACCCATGTTTTGTTGCATGTTCCGTTAATTTCAGCTTGTACTTGTTCGTAGAACTCATCAACTTCGTCCTCTTTTGCAGCTGTTGTTGGGGCATATATCTGAATTATAGTTGTGTTGATGGGCATTCCTCATAGACAAATAGAAATTAAGCGTTCACTGATTGCATTATAGTTCTTGCAAGTTTCTTCTTCAATTATAAACGCAACACCATTTCTTCTTTGTCTTTTATTTCCAGCATAGTAGACCATGTGATCATCAGATGCAATGTGCCTGATGTCAGTTCATTTCAATTCAGCAATGCCCAACAGATCGAGTTGTACACATTCCATTTCATTCTTGACTGCCTCCACCTTCCATTGGTTCATGCGTCACGTTACATTTCCCAATATGCAAGACATCTTTGCAGCTTCTAACTCATTTCATGCCACGAAAACCCAATGGCTAGTCACAACAAAACAAATTGCACTATAGTGCTGTAAGATAAGACCCCTAGGTCAGAAGGTACTCAACTGGCTACTGGGGAGGTGCTGAAGACTTTCCAGAGTAAAGCCAACATTTATGATTTGGCTGGATCAAAGCCCTCTGGATATTTGACTGATGATGTAGCTGAGCTATGAAGTATCAAAAGAAAACAACAACACAGCTGTTCCAGAGACAGCACTGGCATAAAGCCTCAGAGATGGTTAAGCAGATATTATCAAACTGGAGAAGACCGCATTGAGGAGATGAGGAAGCTGGTGGGAGAAGCAGAAGGGGGTCAACCTTGGTTGGAATGGGGTGGGGGGAGACTATGTAGCGTGGAAAGAGTGCATGAAGAATAGGAGAAACAGTCCATGGAAGCAGACTATTTTAGTTGGGCAAGTCATTCCGAGTACACTTGAGTGGATAGGTCAACTACATCACTGGACGATACCACCCCCCCCCCCCCCCGGCATCAACCTTTTCTTTCTTCAACAGCTGTTTTGGCTCTCACATTGAAGATTTACTGCCAAAGGGGTTCCTACTTGAAATATGCTGAGGCAGCAATGTCAAACGACAGTGTTATAAATAAAATACAAAACTACAACTACAGTAAGCCAGCACCGCTATTTTCTACTGCATATAACTCCAACATGCCATTACAACTAAAAAGAACATAAAGGGTTTATCACATTCAACAACATTGATAATAAAAACTGAATAGTTCAGTCTCTTGAAAACGTCCAGCTTCTTAAAGAAAAGCATTTTCCCTTTACGGTGTACAGCGTTGAATTTCAGTACTGTGCATCCTCGAGTAATACTCTATTCTACCCAAGTCTAAAGCTGCCAGTACTTGATGACAGAAACATAGTATACAATGGCAGAAAAAGACCAACTGCTTCATCCTGTCTGTCAACACTACAAGGATATTTCTCAGCTGTCAGCCATAAAGTATGGCTTCTTATAGGATCTCTCTCTTCAAGAAAACCACCAAATTAAATCTAGAGGCAATTTGACTGACACAAGATAACTGGAAGGCTATTGCCGCAAAATGCATGTTTCACATCTTTCGGTTTGTTTTGTATTTTTAAATAGTACATAAACTGGGAGGCGAGAATATTAGTCAATGCTAGAGAAAGTAGCACAGATTTCTAGCAGGTATATTTGATTCTTTGCAGGGTGAAATATCTTGTGAACCAACAAAGAAATAAATCTACAATACAGCAGCAGTACAGGGGTGTCAAGCATATGGCCCATGGACCAGCAATAGCAAAGTGCTGCAGTCCTGATGACAACAGAGAGGGAGCGAGAGAAGTCAGGAATGTGAAGAGGAAGAAGACATGAACTGGCAACTTGAATAAGAATGAAGATGGAGATAAAGTCTTAGGAAAGAGAGAGAAAGGGGATTCAGCAGTTGAGTGAGAAAGGCCCTGGATGCAAAGTGAAGATTTCCCAGGGATTAAAGGGCTGGAAGGGCGAATGGAACTTGGAAGAGGGGGAATGAAAGAACTTGGCTGACAGCAACATTAGGAGGGAGACCAGTCAACAATGGAAGTGAGGATCCTGGTTGACCACAATCACTCTGCCCACTTATTGTTTTTTCCAGCGAGTCTGACACCCATACAGTAATGTATGAGCTTTAGAAAACACATGGGTCCCTTCTTTGAATGCAAGATTTCAGTACAAACAACTGCAGCAATCCAAGATCATCAAAATATAAACTGGTGTGCAAGTAAGTCACGTTTCAAGTAGCAGCAGAATGCAGTGCTCTGGCATGAAACCTGGCATATTGAATGGCACAGAACACTGTCAGATTCATCATTCTGTTAAGAGAAATACGGTAATTAGACCAGTAAATTTATGTTACATTAAATATTTTAGTATAGAGCAACCAATAGTATTATATACACTCTTGCATTGAATGTGTAGGAGAAAATGTTTATGCATTTAACTCTCCATGGCTTCATGTTCAAGATTGCAAGCCCTCTAGGGGCAAGAAAATACTTATTGTATACCAACATAACTCCCTTGAACTTCTGAGAAAGGCATAAGGTAAATGTAATTCCCTTTCCCAACTTGCGTTCGCTGTTCTGATTCATTACATTCTGTATGGTCTGGAACGATATATGTTTAGACAAAATTAAAATTATAAAATTACGGATTTAAATAAAGTGGCAGTGCTACCATTGTTTCGGGGCACAATACAGGCACTGGGGCAATTAAAATTGCACAGAAGGGTTAACGGTTATGGTCAGGGCATGCAGCCGAGAGAGTCCGAAGTTATTTAGTATGCCAGAAATGAGTACGTTACTCTCAATCCGTCTCAGCAAGGAATCTTCAGTCTTTTGCGAGATGATCGTCAACAAAACTGCCCAAACGTCAGCTAGAAAACCATGCAGAAAGAAATGCTAACATCAGGACAGCGACGCATTTAGCCGGGGATCCGCTGTACCGTTAGATCTGCGCTGTGCCACTTCCGATAGATGGCAATCGAGAAGAAGAAACATCACAGCTTGCAAACCCCGCTCTTCTAACGGATCTGGCTGCAACGGGAACTAAAGGGAGGAGGGGGGGGGGGGTGCACACCTGCAACTACATTCACCGGCACTGGGTCGGCCAGCTCCGCGCTAAACGTCTGCAAAAGTCCGTCTCCCTGCAGCTCCGCTCCGACCATCGCCGCCGCACACTTACCAGAGAGCTCGTCCGGTTCCAGCCCGGTCTCCGTGTCCAGCCCGCAGATGACGAAGTAATCAGCGAAGCGACCGGGGGCCGAGCTGCCCCCACCTCCTCCACCGCTGCTCATCCTGCACAGGGCGACAGGGGAACCAGCCTGGCGAGGGAAGGCGGGAGGCCGTCGCCGCCGCCCCTCCTAGAGGGGCCCGAGACAGGGCAACGGCAGTGATCCCGCCCCGCCTGAGGAATGGAGAAATGGACGAGAAGGGGGAAGGTGTCAGTCAACTCCCCCTGCCCCGCGCGCGCCTCAAAGGACCCGGCAGCCGTCGCGAGCGGGGCCGTCTGGCGCCGCCATACAGAGGCAGCGGCGGTGCGCGCGCAGCATTCTGGGACGAGCTGCTCCCGTTCCAGCTGTTTGCGAGGCGTCTTGAGGGAGCGAGAAGAGGATGGAAAAAAAAATATAGAACTCAACCCGCAGGGCTAGCGCATGCGCCTTGGCGTTAAGGGATGACGTTATGGTATTTACTATTTAAAGCTGGGCTTTCTTGGTCATGTGCGCGCGCGACCCTGCGTGGCCTGAAACCACCGGGGAGAAGCTGCCGAATGTGCAATGCATACGTTTGTCTATCGGGGGAGCAGACGCGTCGTGATAAATGCACGTTATGTAATGGTTGATGTGTTGTCGATGCATTAAATAAAGACACGGGGATATTTTCCAGCAATTATTTTTTTATTAAAATTTTGCGTAAAAGCATTTATAATTTGTTCTCAAGATTGCATTACATGTTCAGACTCCATAATTTGGGCTAAATATTCGGCAGACATATAAGGGGAAGAGGGGCGGTGAAATCTGCTAAAAATAAAAGGAGATGTTTTAATTCTCCACATAAGCAAAGAACAGGAGAGAACGTTTTGGAATGAGCAAGCAAACAAATATTCAGAAAGAAATCGTTTTTCCACCAAAGGGAGATATTTGGCTTCACTCGTTGGAGGAATTCGTGACAGTGCATAGGTAAAGCTGATTTTCAAGAGAAGCTAATTAAGGTGCAGACAGTGTCTGTGTACCTGCGATTTGCGGAGGGCTGGCTGTAAGCATCTCACCCTCCCCGAGAGAAAACAGGAGGGAACAAGCCTTCGCATAAGCTACATCTACAGCCAAGGCAAAGCAAGCCACTGGAATGAAACCACTAAAGACACAGCCTCCTGCTCCAGAACACACTTCCCCACGGCCGATGTTTGCGAGGACGGATCCCCCCAACCACCATCATTGTGATCTACAGCAAACTTTTCACCTAATAAATGTGAGCTCTTTTCTTTAAAAAACAGACTCACTGGTAAATTTCTTTTGAATAGAAGAATTTTAACATTTGCCTCCGTTATACTGTCAACACAGCCTCATGAAAGCGTTAGTCGTGCTTACAAGGTCGGTTATCGGATATCAGCTCACTTCCCTTAGATTTGAGCTTAATCCATCGATACTATGACATTTCATCTTTTAGTGAGAAAACGGAAAAATCCTTTCCTCCGTCAGCCCTTGAAAATGCTGATTATATACTGTAACGTTATATGACCAAGCATATTAATTGAGTGTGAGAGGCAGGAAGCAAAGTTGGGTGGATCTGCCCTCAGAAGAAAGGAGTGAGACACATCCACATTATGAATTATTGTGAAAAAAGCTACTATAAATATTGATGAAATCAATACAACTGGATATAAGTTGGTCTGCTCGTTTAGTGCCACCCATCCTTCCTTCCTCTTTAACCCAACAATATTAAGAAGACATTTTTTAAAAAAGACACCCCATCCCCTCTCCCAGTAGGGGCAATTTCCACACGTCTGGAACATTATGTCCTAGAAAATAAAATTATCAGGTTCTATTTAATACAATTTTTGAAGTACCAACAGAATAACAGTAACTTTACTAAACGGATAGCGTCCCTGTATTCAGTATATGGACACAGAGAGCATTATTTCATGTCAGTGGTTTTGTAAGACTGCATTGTTCTCTGTTTCCTCTTTGCTCTCGCTGGGCAAGGGTTTGCAATTTCCTCTCTGTACAGGAGCATTGTAAACTTGCTGGCATTAACCAGCAACTGCCTGTAGTCCCAAATCAAGCCTTCATCTTGTCACACTCCTTTCTATTGCTGGACATTTGGGAATATTAAATAACAAGTACATCAATTCATTTTCTAACACTCCTTACACCAGAGAAGAATGTTATTATTAAAGCAGAATGGTTTTATAAAAATTGACAAACCATGGTCGTAGCCATGAGTGCGGTGGGAGTTCATTGCAACTCCATTGCCAAGTCCAGGTTAGGGCTCTTTAACCTGGAAAAGAGACGGCTGAGGGGAGATATGATAGAAGTCTAGAAATTAATAAATGGAATGTAACAGGTAAACGTAGATCGATTGTTTACGTTATCAGAATATAGAAAGACTAGGGGACATGCAATGAAGCTACAGGGTAAACTATTTAAGACTAATAAAAGAAAATATTTTTTCACTCAACGTGTAATCAAACTCTGGAATTTGTTACTGGAGGATGTAGTAAAGGCTGTTAGTGTAGCTGGGTTTAAAAAAGGTTTGGACAAGTTCCTGGAGGAAAGGTCCATAAACCATTATTAAGAAGTGACCCAGGATATCAATGCTTGACCCAGTACAAACATTGCGGAACCTGTGTCTTTTGGGGAAACTGCTAGGTATGTATGACCTAGATTGGCCACTGTTGGAAACAGGATACTGGGCTTGATGGACCTTGGTCTGACCCAGTATGGCATATCTTATGTTCTTATGTCCAAAACTTAAGAAAGAAAGCATTATTTCATTAAAATTATTTATTCTTTTGTTGGGAATTTTCCATGCTAAGCAGGCTTTAAAACAGGAAATGAAAACATTCTCATAGAGGCCTCACAAAGCAAACTGGCCCTTCAGTAGGTGTTTCTAAACAACAAGAAAACATCTAAAAAAATCAGCAAGTGAGGAATATCCTGAATTGTGAGGCACTGTCAGAAGCCTGTGATTAAACTGGAGACAGAGTGAACAACTTCCGAATGAGTGGGTGAAATTGCATTCTATGTTCTATATATGATGCAAAGAATACCGCGCCTGGATCCTGTGGGAAATGACATTTCGGATTTCTCCCTTTCATGGTCTTGCTATTTCTTTCTAGTGCCACATCACTACTTCAAACAAATAGTATAGCAGCTCAGAATGAATGAGCTGGGCCCACATTGCACCAAACTGAAAATCTCATAGATAGCCACAGTAACAGGCTTAAGATTCCAGTGTCGAGCTGTAATTCTTATTTAGTGCAAGAAGGAATTCTAACTTCATTTAATTCTTGTCCCCTGCCAGGATATGTTGTATCTGCATATGAAGCCTGAATCTTCAATACATTGCTCTACTTTAAAGTCAGAGCCTGATCTACTAAGCATTTTTCCCACAGATACAAAATAGAAAAAAGAAAACATTTTATTACAATTCACCCTTGTGTCTCTGTCCCCAGTAAACTGCGAACTGTTAATTAGCAGGAGGTTCTGGTAATATGATAAAACCTTATGTTCAAGATGAAATTAAGCTTTCCTAAATTAATAGAATATTCCATAGACAGTACATATTATATCACCAAAGAATATATTGCCATTTGATACGAGGGTTAGTATTGTTATGTTCTCACTGACAAAAATTTAGTAAGATGACTTGGTCCAAGTCTCTAATCAATAGGCAGGAGGTAAAGGACTGTGCGGAAGAAAGGACTGGTAATCTACTTCCTGTCACACTTTGCCAAAAAACCCAGGAGCTTGGTTGCCAGAAGTTCACGTTGACTTGTTGGCATACACACACACACACACATACACAGGGATGAGTCAGCGGTTGTGACTTGAATAAATAGGTTTTGCTTCACATTGCACTGCTTGCTATAAGTTACAAAGTTTGTGGTTACGGTTTGTTTTGGATTTGGAATGAACTCTAAAAAATAATATCATTATAGTCTAAATGTTTGAACTTTCAGATAGCAGACCCTTTTTGGGCCTTTGAATATTTTGTTTTATTAAGTTCCATCTAGTCAATGCTGACCCAGCAGCCCTTGGGTTTTCTTGGCAAGATATGACTGGAAGTAGATTGCCAGACCTTTTCTTCCAAAGCAATGGAGAGTAGAGGTGACTTGCCCAAGGTCACAAGGAGTAGCCAGTAGGAACTCAACCCTCATCTCTTGGGTACTAGGCTGTTGCTCTAATCACTAGGCTACTCCTCTGTAAGAGACTAGCCTAACTTAAATAAAGCTTTGAGGTTTATATCTTTTGTTTTCAAAGCCCTCTTTGTTTTTAGAGCACTTTCCTAACTTGCATTTCTTTTTTACATTGTTAATACATGGTAACATGAATGATTCATGCTCTTAGGCAAAAACATGGTTCAAAACAGAGTTAGCAGGACACTTCATAAATGAATAGGCCACCAAATGCATACTGGATTTTACCCCCCATGAGATGGTTTAACTTTCATCTTCTATGACTGAGTGTAATTCTAGAAGCCCTATTCATGCTTTGGACATCTGAAAATGGGCATAGAGATGTCTCCAGAGCCCTTTTAGAAGCCAGCTCTGGAGACATCCAACTCTGAATGGAGGTGTGGCTGGGAAGTTCCCAGGACTTTGAAGGCATGGTTAGGGCGTTCCCATGGACCAGGACGTCTCCATCTGATCACAGAAACATTACGTCTAACTTTAAACCAGCTCTGAGGCATGCATAGCGAGGAATGGGCTTCTGAAAGTACTTGTTTTAGCTGAGAAATATCCAGTGTGTAGAAAGGAAAGAACTCTATCGTCTCCAATACTCAGAACAAGTTCAACTATAGCAGCAGCGGAATTGAACCCTGGCTGCCCTGTCCTAACCCACTGTCCTAATCAATATGCAGGTTGTTCTCTCTGGGTCAGCCTCCTCACCTGCTACCCTGCTTTCTTGCGGTGTCTCACAGGGGTCTGTTCTAGCCTCTCTCCTGTTCAACGTCTTCTTGGTCTCTCTAACCCTTCTGATTCAGCAGCATGGTATCTCCACGAATTATTACGCGGATGATATCATCCTTCTTCACCACACTGACTCCTCCTCCCCCGATATAGGCCCCCTCAGTGCTTGCCTTTCTTGCATTGATTCCTGGATGTCCTCTATCTTTCTTCATGTTAACTTTCACCTCTGTTTTACTTTCAGTGGTCCCTCCCCATCCCTAGCTCCTCTGTTTTGCTCTACTCCTATCCCTCTTGTTTCCACATTACGCTATCTCGGTGTTACTTTAGATTCTGTACTGTCCTTTCATGACCACATATCGTCCATAGTCCAATGCTCTTTCTATTCACTGAGACAAATATGTGCCATTCGTCTCTTTCTCCCCACTTCTTCCCTGACCACACTGCTTCTTTCCCTCGTCATGTCCCGCCTTGACTACTGTAACATCTCCTTAGCCAGCCTCCCTCAGTATCAACTTCGCAGACTTTAACTTGTACAGATCACAGCATCACTCCTCTCCTTGTTCATCTCCATTGGCTTCCTGTGGCCTCTAGAATTCAATTTAAGATTCTTACCTTTGTCCATAAAGCAATTCATACCAGTGTTCCACAATATCTCTCCAATCATGTCCCCCAGCACTCACTCAGGTCCATTCACACCAATTGCATGTTCCTTCCCTCCCCTTCGCAAGCCCACCTTGAATCCACCCGTACCTCTGCCTTCTTCTTCTTTTGGCCATAAACTCTGGACCTCCCTTCCTCTGAACCTCCATATGGAACCCTCCTTCGCCAGCTTCAAAGCAAGGTTAAAAACCCATTTCTTTTGCACTACCTTCGATCTCACACCTCCTGCCTCCCTCCCGCACTGATGCCCTCTCCTCTCTTTCCTCCCAAACCATCTTTCCTACCTCTTTTCTCTATTTTTTTCCTGTTTAACCATTGGTTCTGTTTTCTTTCCAAGCAGCACTTAATTTTTATTGTAAACCGCTCAGATGCTTTTGTGTTGGGTGGTATATATAAAGATCCTAGATGTCCAAGCTCTGAAATACGGTTCTGGGGATGTCTAAGTAGATGGCCCTGCAGATAATCCCTATCAGGCACATCTATGTTTCTGAAATCATGTTGGCACCTGGACGTGCCTGCATTTTGTTCAGATGTTCTGGCTTAGATGTCCCAGATTGTACTTGGATGGATCTTCTAAACTTCCCCTCATAATATTTGCATTCACAATTCATATATTTAAAAATTGTTCTTTACTGCCCTTTAAGCAAAAAGTCCATCAAAGCAATTTACAAAAATATACCATGTTACGAGTAACAATATTTATATAAAACATATAACAAACTACAAAGCAAAAGTTACTTACTGCTTCACCAGGGGCCCAATATGTGATAAATTTGATAGACTGTCTCTATTGCTGTTAAATGTAAAGCTGTTTCAAATGTTTAAAGCAGGGGTGAGTAAACTACATCCCATAAGCCAAATCTGGCCCACCAGCATTTACATTTTGACTAACCATGCACTGTTTATTTCTCCGAGGCCTCCAGCTCGCTGATACCCATTCTGAAGTCAATCTGCCAATGTCATTGCCAGAACTCAAAATGTCCACCCTTAATGATGTGCAAATATCAGCACATCATTAAAGGTGGATATTCAGAGCATTAAGTGATAATGTCAGTAGAGGACTGCAAGGATCACTGGCATTCTCCCGAATCACCTTTCCTCTCAGGTTTCCTGCCATAGGAATGTGAATTTGCTAGTATGGACTGTCAAACAAAACCTGATCTTCTTCAGGAGTCAACTTTCCTTACAAAGACCAAATCCAAATACCGAGCACTTTTTTTTAATGTTCTAAGTATGCATGAGAAATTTATTTTTGTCAAACCAAAACACAAAACTCCAGCAGTGATCACCACTATGGGCTTTTTAAATGAGAACATATGATATAAAACATTTTTCTTTTTATTTAAATTCTAAAATGTTCAATAATTTAACAATAGTCCAAAAAGTTGAACAATTCAAAATCAATCAAAACAAATGGCAAATACCCCTTGACACAGCGCTGTTTCAGAAGGGAACCTTACATCCCTTTTGCTTCAGGGGTTTATTTTTTAAGTTGGCTATTACTTGCACAGTATTACTTGCACAATCTCTTCTTCAATGGTGAAATTACTCATCCGATCTAAAATGAGTTGCAGCATCAGCATTCCCCACTCAGAACGGACTGTCAAGCTGAGAATTTATGTCAAATACTTATTCAGGAGCAGGTATCTGTGTTGGGCCCCCTCCTCTTCTCTCTCTATGCTCAAGGCCTTGATGCGCTTATCTTTTCCCATGGCTTTCAGTACCATCTCTATGCCGATGACTCCCAAATCTACCTCTCTACACCTAATATTTCTCCGGCAACCCAGTCCAAGATCTCTGCTTCTCTTTCGGACATCGCTGCCTGGATGTCTCATCACCGATTGAAACTAAACATGGCCAAGACTGAACTCCTTGTCTTTCCACCCAACTCCAACTCCAACCCCCTCCCCCTTCCCCCTCTCTCAGTCCATGTGGATGGATCTACTATCCTTCCTGTTCCCTCGGCCCGCAATCTAGGGGCTATCTTTGACACCTCTCTCTCCTTCTCCGCTCATATCCAGCTTGTAGCTAAAATCTGCCACTTTTTCCTCTACAACATCAGCAAGATCCGCCCCTTCCTCTCTGAACATACCACCAAAACGCTTATCCAATTCAAGCTGCTCCTGCTGACCTATAAATGCATTCACTCTATGGCTCCTAAATACCTCATATCTCTTGTCTCTCCCTACGTCCCCTCTCGAAACTTATGCTCCGCTAGCAAATCACTTCTTTCAATGCCTTTCACCCACACTGCGAGCTCCCAACTGCGCTCCTTTCACCTTGCTGCGCCACACACCTGGAACAGCCTTCCTGCATCTGTGCGCCAGGCGCCCTCCCTGACCTTCTTCGAATCCAGGTTGAAGACCCACCTCTTCACCGTCGCATTCAGATCCTGACTTTCATCCTACCCTAACCCCCATTAACGTCTATGACCAAACTATAGACCAAGCTGTACCACACCGTACCTTCCGCATACCTGACTAATGCTCTGTACTGTTCTAACTAGATTGTAAGCTCCGATGAGCAGGACTCTGATGGGCAAGGACTGTCTCTTGTATGTTAGCCACCTCTTGTAGGCTAGCTGTGCAGCGCTGCGTGCGTGGCGCTTTATAAGTGCTAAATAGTAGTAGTAGTAGTAGGTAGACCAGTGAGAAGTAGAGCAAAGAGAATGAATTCTATACTTCTACTGACAGATGCCAAATAAATGTCTCATAAAAAAAAAGCCCTCCTGAAATGACAAAAGACAGGCCACCAGTAATCACAGCAAACTCTGAACAAACAAACGGGTCTGTCGCAAACAGCCAGAAGCAAAAATAACCAAATGTCTTGTTAATAGACAAGTATAACCATCAGTCCCATAAGTCAGTGAATAAATAAATATTTTTTTATTCCTTAGACTGGTTTTAATCATTTTATTTGTGGTTGTCAAGAGTTTTTATAATGCATTCACCACCACCATTCCTTACTCAAACCCAAGACCTCCTTGAAGGACTAGAAAGGGGGACTGTTACTTCTGGAGAGAAATCTGCAACTGTGAGTATATACTTCTGGTAATTTTCTAAAAGAAATTCTTTGTATTAAAGCTACTTAATCTGTGAACCCACTGTTTTTTGTTGGATCAGTTAGGGCCTAGTAGTAGCAATTAAAGTTTGAATTTAAAACACAGAGGAGAACTTTCTGGTTACATTTCATACCCAGCAGAGAGCTTGTAGTTTAAATGTAATAGTCACTCAGGGCCTAGCATCAGAAAAGTACTTTTAGTTTTAAAACACAGAAGAGAGCTTTCTGGTTAAATTTAGAACCCAGCAGAGAGCTTGTAGTTTAAAGTTCATAAGAAGTTAGAGCCTAGCAGCAGCTAAGAGCTATAATTTAAATCAAATCAGAATTTAGCTTACCTCAGCAGCACAAGACAGGGTACTGTGTAGCAGCCCTCTTTTAATAAGTGTTATTTCCCTCCCTCCCTCCCCCGGGGATAATCATAGCTTTATAGGTACTTACACATCTTAAAAGACAGGAGGTGCTTTCAGGTGAAGCTCATTACCCAAATCAGTCATACACTAAGGACCTGAGATTAATTAAGCTTCAGGTGAACAAGGTATATTAAACGTATTAGGTACAGTTTTATTGGTATAAATACCCATAGCAACCCCTAGTAAGTAAGAACTTAAAGATCTAGATACAAACTTAAAACTAAGATGCAGACAGCAGTCCAGCAGCGGGATGGGGGCTTTCCAGTCTTTTGCATTGAGTGTCACATGTATGATTTTCTCCCAGTTGGTGAGGGGTCTTACGTGTGCACTAGGTGCAAGGAGCTCTTTGCTCTCAGGGAACAAGTCCATTCTCTAGAGGCTAAAGTAGCAGACTTGGAAAACATAAGACAGACAGAGAGGTACATAGACGAGACCTACAGGGATATAGTCCTGAAGTCCCACCTCCAGTCTGGCAGCACCCCTGTTGCCATGGAGGAGAGAGGTCACGTGACAGGAGAGCATCACCCTGGTGTGGCAGGAAGTGATCCTGTAACTAGGACCTGTCCTCCAGGTGATGTAAAACCCTCTCGCACCGAGGAAGTTTCTCCAGGGCCATGTGCCCATGAGGGAAGGGTTAGGACAGCCGTTATAGTTGGTGATTCGATCATTAGGCATGTAGATAGCTGGGTGGCTGGTGGACGTGAGGATCGCCTGGTAACATGCCTGCCTGGTGCGAAGGTAGCGGACCTCACGCGCCACCTAGATAAGGTCTTAGATAGTGCTGGGGAGGATTCTGCTGTCTTGGTACATGTCGGTACCAATGACATAGGAAAATGTGGTAGGGAGGTTCTGGAGGCAAAATTTAGGCTTTTAGGTAGGAAGTTGAAATCCAGAACTTCCATGATAGCATTCTCCAAAATGCTTCTTGTTCCACGCGCAGGACCCAAAAGGCAGGCAGAGCTCCGGAGTCTCAATGCGTGGATGAGACAATGGTGCAGAGATGAGGGTTTTGGATTTGTTAGGAACTGGGGAACATTCTGGGGAAAGGAGGGGCTCTTCCGAAGGGAGGGGCTTCACCTTAACCGGGATGGAACCAAGCTGCTGGCATTAACCTTTAAAAAGGAGATAGAGCAGCTTTTAAACTAGATATTAGGGGAAAGCCAACAGTCGCCCAAGAGCGGATGGTTCGGAAGAATGTATCCTTGAAGGATACTACCAAAAGCAGAGAGGTTCCACAGAAGAGTAAAGTAGCCCAAATGCCCTCAAGTATGGAGCAGACAGAGCTTAAAGATCCTAATTTACCCATGTCTAACAATAGCCAAATTAACATGAATAAAATACATTCTCTAAAATGCTTGTATGCAAATGCTAGAAGTCTAAAGAATAAGATGGGAGAGTTAGAATATATAGCACTAAATGAAAGGTTAGATATGACTGGAATATCAGAGACATGGTGGAAGGAGGACAACCAGTGGGACACTGTGATACCTGGGTACAAACTATATCGTAATGATAGAGCTGATCAAATTGGTGGAGGGGTTGCGCTCTATGTTAGAGAGGGCATTGACTCAGAAAGGATTAAAGTTTTGCAGGAAACAAAATCTGCTGTAGAATCTATATGGATTGAAATTCCATATAAAAGGGGGAAGGCAATGGCAGTGGGGGTGTACTATCAAGCACCTGGCCAGAATGACCAAATGGATGATGAAATGCTCAAAGAAATCAAGGAAGCTAACAAAAGTTACAGCGCAGTAATAATAATGGGTGATTTCAATTACCCCGGTATCGACTGGGTCAGTGTCACGTCAGGACATGCTAGGGAGATAAAGTTCCTAGATGAAATAAATGACTGCTTCTTGGAGCAGCTGGTTCATGAACCGACCAGAGGGGAAGCCATATTAGACCTAGTCCTTAGTGGAACACCAGATCTAGTGCAAGAGATAAGGGTGTTGGGGCCACTTGGCAATAGTGATCATAGCATGATCGCCTTTGATTTAATTAGTGGAGGAGGGATAGTAAGGAAATCCACAGTACTACCTTTTAACTTTCAAAAGGGAGACTATGATAAAATGAGGAAAACAGTTAAGAAAAAACTAAAAGGAGCAGTTGCAAAGGTTAAAGACGTACATCAAGCTTGGGTGTTGTTGAAAAATACTATCTTGGAAGCCCAGACCAGCTGTATTCCACGCTTTAAGAAAAGTGGAAGGAAGTCCAAAAAACTGCCAGCATGGTTTAAAGGTGAGGTCAGAGAGGCTGTTGTTGCCAAAAAAGCATCTTTCAGGAAATGGAAAAAAGAGCCAAACAACGAAACCTGGAAACAGCACAAGCACTGGCAAGTCAAATGCAAGGCATTGATAAGGCAGGCAAAGAGAGAATTTGAGAAGAAGCTTGCTGCGGAAGCAAAAACGCAAAATAAAGACCTTTTCAAGTACATTTGTAGCAAAAAACCTGTGAGAGAGTCAGTTGGTCCATTAGATGATAAAGGGGTTAAAGGAGCACTAAGAGGCGACAAGGCGATAGCAGAGAGACTGAATGAATTCTTTGCTTCGGTCTTTACTGAGGAAGATGTAGGGATGTTACCCATGACTGAAGTGGTATTTAAAGGTGCGGAAGAATTGAAGGAAATATCGATACATCGGGAAGATGTCTTACAACTATTAGATAAACTGAAGAGTAGCAAATCACCTGGGCCGGATGGTATACATCCAAGGGTGTTGAAAGAACTGAAATATGAGATTGCAGACTTGCTATCAGTAATCTGTGAACTATCATTAAAATCATCTCTAATACCTGAAGATTGGAGGATCGCCAATGTAACACCAATTTTTAAAAAGGGTTCCAGGGGTGATCCGGGAAACTACAGACCGGTGAGCCTGACGTCAGTACCAGGAAAAATTGTAGAAACCATCATAAAGAATAAAATTACTCAGCATGTAGATAGTCACAACCTAATGGGAGACAGCCAACATGGCTTTAGACAAGGAAGATCTTGTCTTACTAATCTGTTATGTTTTTTTGAAGGAGTGAATAAACAGGTGGACAAAGGTGAGTCAGTTGATATTGTGTATCTGGACTTTCAGAAAGCCTTTGACAAGGTCCCTCATCAGAGACTTTTGGCAAAACTAAAGAGTCATGGGATAGGAGGCAGTGTACTATTGTGGATCAGGAACTGGTTAAACGATAGAAAGCAGAGGGTAGGGCTAAATGGCCAATTTTCCCAATGGAGAAAGGTGAATAGTGGTGTACCCCAGGGATCTGTGCTGGGTCCGCTGCTTTTTGACATATTCATAAATGACCTGGAAAGTGGAATAACGAGTGAGGTTATCAAATTTGCAGATGACACAAAACTATTTAAAGTTGTTAAAACCCAAAAGGATTGTGAAAAATTGCAAGAGGATCTTGATAAATTGGAAGACTGGGCATCAAAATGGCAGATGAAATTTAATGTGGACAAGTGCAAGGTTATGCACCTAGGGAAGAACAACCCAAACTATGGTTACATGATGCAAGGTTCCACATTAGGAACCACCACCCAGGAAAAAGATTTAGGCGTCATTGTGGATACCATGTTAAAACCCTCGGCCCAGTGTGCAGCGGCGGCCAAGAGAGCAAATAGAATGCTAGGTATGATAAGGAAAGGAATGGAAAATAAAACAAAAGATATTATAATGCCTCTATATCGTTCCATGGTGAGACCGCACCTTGAATATTGTGTGCAATTCTGGTCGCCATATCTTAAAAAGGATATAGCGATTTTAGAAAAGGTTCAGAGAAGAGCCACCAAAATGGTAAAGGGGATGGAAGGATACTCCTATGAAGAAAGGCTAAAAAGGTTAGGGCTCTTTAACCTGGAAAAGAGACGGCTGAGGGGAGATATGATAGAAGTCTATAAATTAATGAACGGAGTGGAACGGGTAAATGTAGATCGATTGTTTACCTTATCAGAATATAGAAAGACTAGGGGACATGCAATGAAGCTACAGGGTAAACTATTTAAGACTAATAGAAGAAAATATTTTTTCACTCAACGTGTAATCAAACTCTGATATTTGTTACCGGAGGATGTAGTAAAGGCTGTTAGTGTAGCTGGGTTTAAAAAAGGTTTGGACAAGTTCCTGGAGGAAAGGTCCATAAACCATTATTAAGAAGTGACCGAAGATATCAATGCTTGACCCAGTACAAGCATTGTGGAACTTGTGTCTCTTGGGGAAACTGCTAGGTACATATGACCTAGATTGGCCACTGTTGAAAACAGAATACTGGGCTTGATGGACCTTGGTCTGACCCAGTATGGCATATCTTATGTTCTTAAACCTGTGACCATACCTCGTACCAGCCCCTAAACCCAGACATGACGTCAATGCAGCCCTAAGTCAAAAGTTTACCCACTCCTGGCTTAAAGAGGTGGGAACTTTTGAAAAGTGGTGTAACAAACTTCCTCCTGCACAGCATGCCCTGTGATAGATGGAGACTTGTCCTTTGAGTCTGAACCCTAAGACCTAGGTTATATTTAGGCACCCTGGATGCCTGCCAACACCTCTAATATTTGCAAGGTCAACACGTCATTGGAACAATGCAGTGTCACGACTTCTTCTGTTTGCTTTTCTCGCTGTACTTGTCTTCTTTTGCCTTTTATTGATTTGCCAAATTACTGTGAAATTGTTACACGTCCAAACCCATTTCTTATCCTAATCTGCTTCTTTTTGTAAAATAGTTACTTCATTCAACAGGCTGTGTGTAAAATGATGAATATTTTGTTGTCCCATGAACCATATTAGTGTATGTTGTAATTCTGATTTTAAAAAAAGTTGCCCTTTGCTAAATTAGCTATAAACAGCACATTTAATATACAATTTTTCTAGGGGCGTGTGTGTGTGTGTCTTAATGCACCTTCTTGGCAGGGCTGGCTCCAGAGTTGTTTCAAGATGTTGCCATCCTAGGTAAACCATAAGTTTTACACCCACTAGCTGTCAGACTCTATAGTTTAGCTTTGAATGCCCTGCTCCTTGATGCCTCCAGAGGTTTCCACCCTAGGCGACCGCCTAGTTTGCACAGTCCTGCTTCTTAGCAATGTGTATTACTGGAATTATCTTCTCATGTGACACACTGGTTATACTTCTGGGGAATCCAATCTAAAAAAATATAAGTTGTGAGTAAGGGAGTTTCACTGATTACTTTTGTGCTGACAGCAGCTACATGAGTACCACTAAAGGCTTGAAATCTGCTATCCATTTAAGAGTTATTAAATTCAGTCTGACATACCTTCTTTCTGAAGAAATTAATATTTTTAAAAGCAAAAGTACCATGATGTCCCTATCCGGCAGGACACCCTGTAGTTTGCAAAAGGGCAAATGCCAAATGGAATTACAGCTCAACAGACTGAGCCTCTCTAAACTTATGAAAAATGGGTGATGGGCTGATATGTGAACGGAGAAGAATTTAAACACAACAAACGTGAGGAAGCTTTTTTTTATTGGGTTTTCTTTTATGTTAGATCTATAGCTTGTACAATAGCAATGAAATATGTATTAATTGTACTTTGTGTACAGATATAGTAAAGCAAGGAATCCAACTTCTTATGGATCACTGCAACTCTTTGTAATAGTAATTAGTCAGTCTGTCCAGATTTTGCCATTTTGCATGTATGGACGGTTCCTCTTTGTATGAGGAGAATTAGAATAGAAGCCCAGACCTACTACTGAGTAACACTGGCTCAGTCTCCCCCGAGGACTAAGAGCCATCTGTTGCCATGATCAATCCTGGGACAGGATTTTGTATCAAAACATATGTTATCCATCCTGTAAAATATGTAAGTTTGAAATTCTGATCTGGTCAGAGTCCATTGTTTTTCACATTTATTCTCAAAGAAAAATATTTGTTTCTCTATGAACTTGCGTGCGCACATCCCTCTAACACTGAGGCTCTTTTTCTAACTTATATCACGTTCATTCCTAGGAATTAGCCCCTTTCTTCTGTTCCCCCCTGAATTCTAATCATGGATGGATTCATTCTTTAAAGAGTGGACTAGTATTGCCATTTAAGTCTCTGTTATTCCAATTATTGCAGCCCTAATAATCCAAAATTGTGCCTGGGAATGTATCATGCATGACATTACAGACACTGATAATATCAGTCACCATCTAAAAAAAGGAGGTAGGCAGGGTTCCCAGTACAGGAAATAGTTGCTGTTTCAGAACCAAATCTTCTTTAATCAGCAGTGATGAGAAATAAACTATTGAAACTGCCTGACAGATGTGGTTTTGATAACTAGTTTCAATTCTTTGCAGTTAGGGCAAAGATGGCTTTGTAAATATGTTATCTTTTGCATTACTACTTTCTATTTTTATTTCACATAACCTACTAGGCCCGTTTACTAACACATAGCGCTTGGTAAGGGCATTATCACTTGTATCTGTTGCAAGCTCATTTTATGCAATAGGCTTTGTGCAGATAATGTGCAATAACATTGTTATCGCATGCTCAGTGATAGCAAATAGGGACCTAAAGATTTTTTGATATCACAGCTGGTTATCATGAGTGATGACAGCAATGCTGTTACTTTTAACTATTATTTCATTTCATGTTTTGTACCGCAGGAGCTCATGCCCTTTTTGGAAAAGCAGTTCCTCCTATTCATAGTGTAAGATGCACCTTCTTCATTTTTTGTGATTTTTTTTTTTTTAGTGAAAGGTGCCTGGATGAGAACAAAGGAAAAAGCCATTTGTGTACCAGCTGATTAGTGGCCGTGTAAATTTCCCTTTCATTAACCCCTTAATGTGCTACGATCATGTTCTGGAGGGGTAAATCAATATCCATCATCTTCCAGTGTTTGGCCTTCTTCCAATTAAGTTACCATTTGTGATGGCGGCTTTAATGATATCACAGGAAAATGATCTGTGATGAACAAAATCACTGCACCATGTCATCCAGCTCTAGAATGTGAGGCAAGCATAACAAAAGAAAATGGTTAGAACGTTAGGGGGAGAAGAATTGCAGTGATGTATAGAAATAACCATGTGTGTGTGTGTGTGCATGAGAGGATGTCAGCAACAAAGGAAACTTTAATAATAGCATCAGAACAGTAGCAATTCACCTTGGATTCGATTACTCACCTTTCCAAATTTTTGCTCAACGTTACAGTCAGATACAATAGGTAGTTAATTCTTTGTAAGGATAGATTGCCATTTGAAATGAACAAAATGTCATTGACTGTTCAGTTCCCTGGGCTCTCCCCATTTCTTCTCCCACACACTAGTGTATGCTCTGTTCAAGTTGCCCACGTGCCTTCTACGGGCAGGAACAATCCCCCATTGTTCCTGCTCTGCCACTGGTAGCTTCTGAAATTGTGCCATTCAGTCTAAGACTATAAACTAATAAAAAACCTAAACTATCCCCCACACATATACTCAATCAAACAGGGAGACAGAGACAAACACACAAAGTTTTGTCAGAACGTTCACCGTGAGGAAAAAATCCTGACATGGTTTGAGGCAGGGCCAGGAACGCCTTTGGCCAGAAACATAACGTTGGGTTATTAGACTAAGATATATTTATCTTGGTGATGTTGCCACAATTTGGATTGAAATAACAGCTGAGCTGAATTTGCGGGGTTCTCTGTACCGCGTTGGACCTTAGCGTTGGAAGAACTGCGCAAGAGTGTTTAAAAACTCGGATGATACAAGGACTGGCTCCGCACGCTTTGCTTCAGCTAAGTGATCTCTCTGTTAGTGATTGAAGTATATAAATTTGGTGTTGAGAGATAATCCTCTCAGGGCCTTGTGTGGTAATTCCACTTAAAAAGAAAAAAAAGGAACATTACACCTCGAGAGGGATTTTTTCCTCACGGTAAACGTTCCGACAAAACTTTGTGTGTTTGTCTCTGTCTCCCTGTTTGATTCAGTCTAAGACTGGCACCATTTTCTGTATGGCAGATTCAGCACTATCAGAAAAAGGTGCCAGCCTTGCGTTGGCTGGTGTCAAAGATCCCAAAAATTGGAGAGCCAGAAGAGGAATACAGTAAGACCATAGTGCCGCTGTGGTGCCTCTTAGAAGCAGTACATGCACATGGCCCTAAGGTAAACTGGAGCAAGCTCTGCTTTGCCCTGACTATTTGATGCCTTCAAAATTTGGTACCTTAGGCAGTTGACTATTTCGTCTATGCCTACATTTGGGTCTGGTCTAGACGCTTCCCCTGAGCCCTCGCACACCTCAGGAAGGATGCAGATAGAATAAAGGCAATACCCAAACTCAACACTTGAGTTTTGACAAACATTTCTGTCTCCTGATACTGCCCCTTAGAGCAGAGCTACCAAGCTGCTTAGTTTCAGGAGCAAGATTTTTAGCCTGTCATGCATTTCTGACAACCCATCCTGATGCATGATGGGATCTGCAGCACTGATTTCAATAGGTAAAATCAGGGACTACAAAGACCATGCTGGTTTGGGATATAATGTTAAAACCAGGACTGGCCAAAAGGTTTCCCTGCTGGAACTGGGTAACCTAGTAGCTCTGTTAGATTGTTGTAACCTCATCTGCTCTCACTGTGATCTCATTACTTTCAGAGCCTGTGTGAACTCTAAAGCTTTTAGAAATGGGAATATTGTTGACTCCCCTATGCAAAATTGCAGGTACCAAGCCTGAAGACTGGAAGGTAACTAATATAAAGCCAATTTTTAAAAACAGATCCAGAGGTGATCTGCTAAACTATAGAATGGTGAGTCTGATGTTGGTACTGAGGAAGTGGTGGGAACAAATACAGTGACAGAATTCAAAATGGCATGGAACAGATACAGTGGATCCCTTTATAGCTACAGGATAAAATCAAAATAAACTTAACTATCTCTTATATCTCAACAATTAAGGGTGACCTGCACAGTAGTGGGTACAACCCTAAACAAAGGCATGGGGAGGGGCGACCTGCACAAGAGCGGCAGGTACACCTACTCTTGCCACCTTGCTGGGCAGACTAGATGGACCATGCTGGTTTTTATCTGCCTTCATATACTATGTTACTATATTACAATGTATGATGGACACTATTAAGAACCAAGACTATTGAAAATAGGGATAGACATATATTAATGGCATGTGGATGGTGGAGAACCAGTCAGTGCAGTAGACCTGGATTTGCAGAAGTAGTTTGACAAAGTCCCTCATGACAGGCTCCTCAGGAAATTACTTCCTATTCAATGGCTTTTTAATGTCCTATTGTGGATTGGAGATTGGTTTAAAGATAGAAAACAGAAACTATTTAATTTATTTATACGTTTTATATACTACCTTCCTGACAGCAATCATACACAGCAGTTTACATTAAAACACACAAAACAAGATTATCAGATCGTGAGCAGAGTTCTGTAATCACCCACAGCGCCAAATATCTGATAACCGCACCCCCCCCCCCCTTCTGCCTGCCACTTCACTCTCATTCAAATGCAGCTTGAAAATAAAAGGTCTTCAATTTCTTATGAAAGAGTGGCAATCCTTTCTCCTGTCATATTTCAACTGGGATTGCATATCTCATAGGGGGGGGGGGGCTACTGATGAAAAGGCCCTCCCACAAAACACAAACCTCTTCGTTTCATTGCTTTAAAAGTAGGCTGGACCCTCAGCTGAATGCAGACACCTGGGACATTCCAATTCAATCCTTCCCATAAGAAAACCCGATGTTGGTTCTGTAGCACCCTGAGCACCAATGTCAACAATTTAAATTGAGCCCATTCTCTCATAGGCAGCCAGTACAGCTACATGGTTTTAACTGGAAGCCCCACATAAAGGATATCATAACAGTCTAGAGCAGAGGTTCCCAACTCCAGTCCTGGAGGGCCAAACACCATTCAGGTTTTCAGGCTGTCCCTAATAAATATGCATGAGATGCATTTGCATGCACTGCCCCCATTGTATTCAAATGTATCTCGGGCATATTCATTAGGGACAGCCTGAAAACCTGAATGGTGTTTGGCCCTCCAGGACTGGAGTTGGGAACCTCTGGTCTAGAGTGTCGCATACCCATATGTACTGCAGAGTAATCCAAGTAAAGTTTCGATTGCTTTACCATCCTCAGTCTATAGAAGACTTACTGAGCCACCTTTGCAGTGTGAGGATGGAATGTGCCCTTAGCATCTAGTCACACCTCTAGATTTCTCAGGGCATCCCTAAGCACAACAAACACCCCATCAATCCAGGTTCTATGCAAAAGCCTCGACCAGTCTACCTTCCCAAAGCAAACCATTTCTCACTTCTTTGGATTCAATTTCAACCTACTTTTCTGCAACCACAGAATCACTTGTTCCAAACATACATTTAGCTGCCCTAAAACATAATTTGGTGCATTGCCTAAAGGCACTATGATTTGAGGATCAACAGCATGGATCTAATTCCGTCCTAGACGTCGATCCCCTCTGTATGTCCGGTCTGAAGTGGACGTACAGAGGGGATCGCGATTCTAATCCCACAGGGCACATCTAACCCCGCGGGATTAATATCGCGAATAGTCCTTCATGTGCAGGCTGGGACTGCAATTCAGTCCGGCCTGCACATGCAGGACTGTCCCTGGCTAACTCAGTCAAGACTTTTCAATGGAGCTGCAGTGCTATGGCGTCATGCTTATTCCCCACAGCCTGACCCCCAATCTGGCCTCCTAAGACCAGGGTCAGGCTGCGGGGAATATACTCCGGCCCCCCTGCCCCATCCGCGCCCCAGCTGTTCCAAAAAAAAAAATCATGTGAAGTTATTCCACCTCAGAGGTGGAATAACTTCCCCACACATGTTGCCGGCCCTGGACATACAGGACTGACATTAGAATCGGCCCTGGACATCCAGAGCTGGTGACCGCCCAGGCTCCACCTCACAGCAGCCCCTTCCCTGCCCCCATCTAACTTCCCCACACAGCTGGTGGGGAAGTTAGTCGAGACCGGGAGAAAGCACGAATAGCGGGGATGGAAGACCCGTTGGGCCATCCATCCCTGCTATTCATGGCACAGAATAACCCCCCCATATGTATAAGGAACAAAGCTCTATTGTTAGAGCACTTGGCCTAACAGATGCAGGAAGACATTAAAGAACAGAGATAAGAGGGAAGACCCCTAAGGGATCCCCTACTTCAAGATTTTCCTGAAGAACTAGGAGTCACCCACCAATACCCAGAAGATTCTATTAGACATAATGGAACCAATCTAAAGCACATTTCCAACTAAGTCCAACCATGTGAAATGTACCAGCAACAGCTAAATGCCATGCTTAAATCCATTGTAATCAACATTACTGGCAAGGGCCTATTTATATTGCAATCAGGGATCTCCAACTCCAGTCCTAGATGGCTAAAGATGTGAAGTGTGGCGACAAAACTTTCTTCAGGTATATTCGGGAGAGGAGGAAAATCAGACATGGAATTGCAGGACTCAGAAGTGCTGAGAACGGATTTGTGGAAAGTGACATTAAAAAAGCAAAGTTGCTAAACAAATGCTTCTGCTCTGTTTTTACTAAAGAAAATCCTGGAGAAGGACCATCTGTGACTCCCAAATATAAAAATGTGAATGAAGTAGATACCATACCATTCACTGAAGATGATGTGTTAGAACAACTTGCAAAACTGAAAGTGAACAAGGCCATGGGACCAGATGGGATACATCCCAGGATACCGAAAGATCTCAGAGAGGTTCTTGCAGGGCCATTAAAGGATGTTTTCAACAGATCCTTGGAAACAGGAGTAGTTCCTCAGGACTGGAGAAGGGCGGATGTGGTACCTCTTCACAAAAGTGGTGACAGGAAAGAAGTGACAAACTACAGGCCCGTGAGCCTTACCTCAGTGGCGGGAAAAGTAATGGAGGTGCTTCTGAAAGAGCGAATAGTGGACTTTCTCAAAACCAACAGGTTGCATGATCTGAGGCAACATGGTTTTACCCAAAGGACGATCTTGCCGAACAAATCTGATTGAGTTCTTTGACTGGGTGACCAGAGAACTAGATAAGGGGTATGCGATGGATGTCATTTACCTGGATTTCAGCAAAGCCTTTGATACTGTTCCTCATAGGAGGCTTATCAATAAACTCAGTAGTTTAGGGATGGGTCCCATGGTGGTGAACTGGATCAGAAATTGGTTGACTGACAAGATGACAGAAGGTGATGGTAAATGGAGCTCACTCGGATGAAAGGAAGGTGATTAGGTCCTGGGCCCGGCACTTTTCAATATATTTGTGAGTGATATTGCTGAAGGACTGCATGGAAAAGGGGGACTTTCCTTGAGCACAATAGGTTGCTGAACTCTAGTAACCTCCTCAGGTTTAGAAACTGCTAACACCTAATCAGGAGTTAGTGGGCTTGATTTCCTGAGTGCAGCTGAGGCCTGCATAAAAGGCTCCAGTGCCTTGCCCTGTTGAGGCTTTCCTAACCAGGGCTCTACAGATCAACAAACAGTAAGGATTTGAGGGTTTGTTTGTTGGTTTTATTATATTACATTGCTAGCTCTCTGACTGGGAGCTCTTAAAAGGGTTTTTTGTATATTTTTTAAAGCAAGGTTACTTTCTTTTTGGTGCTTTAGGGGAACTTTCCTTGAGCACAATAGGTTGCTGAACTCTAGTAGCCTCCTCAGGTTTAGAAACTGCTAACACCTAATTAGGTGTTAGTTCCCTCCCTACCCACCCCGACTCCCACCCACCCCTAGTGAGCAGTCTTGCTTTATAGGGCACCTCCCCCTTTAACAAATCACAGAGAATTGGACCAGCACATTTTGAATATAATTAAAGAGATTTAACTGCTTTTTCTCTGAAAGGACAGCTGCGAAACCGGCTGGTACTTGGTAGATCTCTCTCTTTTGCTTTAACAGATACCTAAGCTCCACGAACAGAACAATGGCTGGGAAAAATCATATTGCTAAAGCTGTTGCCCCCGTTACAGCTTCTGCCTCGGTCCAGACAGAAGTCCTAATGCCAGTTGAAGGACCAGTTCCATGTGCAGGGTGCCTGCATGCTGAAGCTCTGAGGAAACAAGTGGAGGAACTCAGAGAGGAGGTGGTGAGGCTGAGGAGCATTCAAGACAGTGAGAAGTACATTGATGAGATGCTTCTTGCAGCAACCAAGCTCTCCAGCACAGGAGAAGATGGGTGCCAACAGAATGTCGATGGTTGGACACAAGTCACCAGGGCCTGCAAAATCACCAATCCAACTTCTCCAGCCATTGAACTGAAGAACCATTATGCAGCCCTGGAAGTGGAGGAGGTGAAAGCATCCCTGGAAAGGGAAGAACCAGAGTTCAAGTACCCCAAAGTTGCAGAATCAGTGACCAGAAGGAAACGAAGGGTAGTGGTGGTTGAAGACTCTCTTCTGAGGGATACTGAGGCATCCATCTGCCGACCAGACTTGATGTCCAGAGAGGTATGCTGTCTGCCTGGTGCCAAAATCCAAGATGTTACGGAGAGTTTGCCGAGACTCATCAAGCCCACTGACTATTACCCAATGTTGCTAATCCATGTTGGAACAAATGATACTGCCAGGTATACCTCGGAACGTATCAAAAGTGACTTCATGGCTCTGGGACAGAGGGTGAAGCAGTTAGGTGCTCAGGTGGTGTTCTCTTCAATCCTCCCTGTTGAGGGTAAAGGCCAAGGCAGAGAGGCTCGCATCCTGGAGATGAATGCATGGCTGCGTGGATGGTGTCATTGAGAGCGTTTTGGTTTCCTAGACCATGGGATGCTGTTCCAAGGGTTGCAGAGCAGAGATGGCATCCATCTGTCCAAGAAAGGTCAACGCATCTTCGGTAGTAGACTGGCTAATCTACTGAAGAGGGCTTTAAACTAGATTCGTTGGGGATAGGTGAAGAAAGCCCCCAGGTAAGTGAAAGCCCCCAGGTAGGTGATACATTAAATACCTTTATATCCCTAGACTTTCTCCAAGTTCTTTTCAACCACCTTATCTGTATCTTATGAGTATGGAAAGCAGTGTGTATAAATGCCCGTAGCATGGGAAATAAGATCCCTGATGTTGAAGCTTTGGTGGGAGTGGCTGACTTGGATTTAGTGGCAGTTACAGAAACATGGTTCACAGAAAACCATGACTGGGATGTAACTATACCTGGCTATACTTTATTCAGAAAGGACAGGGTGGGAAGAAGGGGAGGAGGAGTGGCACTATATGTAAAAACCACTATTAAAGCTTTGGAATTACAGAGCTTAAAAGGGAGAGAGGAGGCATTGTGGGTTAACCTAGAAAGAGGGAAAGAGAAATCTATTTGCATTGGTGTGATATACAGACCTCCCTCACAAGAGGAAGAGGTGGACAGAGAGTTAATTGAAGACATACGCAGCATTGCTAGGAAAGGGGAAGTGCTACTGATAGGAGATTTCAATATGCCAGATGTTGATTGGCACATTCCTGCTGCAGTATCATCTAGAAGGAAGGAGATCCTGGATTCTCTACAGGGAGAACTATTCAGG
The DNA here is from genome assembly GCA_033557465.1 of Ichthyophis bannanicus. Taxonomy (NCBI): domain Eukaryota; kingdom Metazoa; phylum Chordata; class Amphibia; order Gymnophiona; family Ichthyophiidae; genus Ichthyophis; species Ichthyophis bannanicus. Next base: position 56,186,654 of record CM066047.1, on the reverse strand, counting down.
CAATTGGTAACAGACCCCACATGTGAAGGGACCATACTGGACTTGGTGCTTACCAATGGTGAAAGTGTTTCTGATGTTGTAGTGGGAGATCATTTTGCATCCAGTGATCACCAGATGGTGTGGTTCAGTATTAGGACTAGGGCTGTTAGAATCCATTCCAAGGTGAGGATCTTAGACTTTAGGAAGACTAACTTTGCGAAGATGGGCCAATACCTCAGGGAGTCATTAGTGGGATGGGAACAGCTGGGGGATGTAGAAAAACAGTGGGCAAAACTGAAAGGGGATATTTTAAGGGCAACCAACCTTTTTGTTAAAATGGTAAATAAAGGCAAAAGGAAAAGGAGACCGCTATGGTTTTCTAAGGAAGTAGCTGAAAAAGTGAAGAAAAAGAGGGAGGCCTTCATGAAATACAGGAGATCACCAAGAGAGGAAGACAGGCATCTGTATTTGGAAAAACTTAGAGAAGCTAGCAAAGTAGTCAAGAAGGCAAAGATTCAAAAGGAGGAGGAAATAGCCAATGCAATAAAATGGGGGGATAAGACATTTTTCAGATATATTAGTGAGAAGAGGAAGGGCAAAAGTGGTAATGTCAGACTCAAGGGTGCAGGGGGGGGAATATGTAGAAGCTGATAAGGATAAAGCGGAATTGCTTAACAAATATTTTTGTTCTGTGTTCACAGATGAAGAACCAGGAGCAGGACCTCAGAAAACACCCACAAATAGGAACAGAAGCGAGGGACATCTTGAACAATTTTCAGAAGACTGTGTTCGTGAGAAACTAGCTCAACTTAAAGTAGACAAAGCGATGGGACCGGATGGGATACACCATAGAATACTGAGGGAACTTGGGGACGTTCTAGCAACTACACTGACTGACCTTTTCAATGCCTCGTTGGAGTCGGGAGTGGTGCCAAAGGACTGGAGAGAGGCTCATGTGGTGCCTTTACACAAAAGCGGAAGTAAGGATGTGGTTGAAAACTACAGGCCAGTTAGTTTAACTTCGGTGGTGAGTAAATTATTGGAAACGCTGCTGAAAGAGAAAATAGTGACGTTTCTGGAGTCCAGCAGATTACAGGATCCGAGGCAGCATGGATTCACCAGAAGCAGGTCTTGTCAGACAAATCTGATTGATTTCTTTGACTGGCTGACCAGGGAGTTGGACCGAGGGAGAGCTCTAGATGTGGTGTATTTAGATTTCAGTAAAGCCTTTGACACTGTTCCTCACAGGCGACTTATAAACAAACTGAGCACCCTAGGGATGGACCCTAAAGTTACTGCTTGGTTTAGAAATTGGTTGGGTGGGAGGTGACAAAGAGTAGAAGTAAATGGAGCTCACTCTGAGGAGAAGGATGTTACCAGTGGTGTGCCCCAGGGATCTGTCCTTGGTCCGATTCTTGTTAACATCTTTGTTAGTGATATAGCAGAAGGGCTGTCGGGTAAGGTTTGCCTCTTTGCGGATGATACCAAAATCTGCAATAGAGTAGACACCCAGGAAGGTATAGATAATATGAGGAGGGATCTAGCTAAGCTTGAAGAATGGTCTAGAATTTGGCAGCTGGGATTTAATGTTAAAAAATGTAAGGTCATGCATTTGGGCTGCAGCAATCCAAGGGAGCAATACAGTATAGGAGGTGAAGTACTTTTGTCCACTAAAGAAGAGCGGGACCTAGGCGTGGTTGTGTCTGATGATCTTAAAGTAGCTAAACAGGTAGAAAAGGCGACGGCAAAAACTAGAAGGATGCTTGGGTGCATACGGAGAGGAATGGCTAGCAGAAAAAAGGAGGTGATAATGCCTCTGTATAAGTCTTTGGTGCAACCTCATTTGGAGTATAGTGTGCAATTCTGGAGACCGCACCTTCAAAAGGATGTGAACAGGATGGAGTCGGTGCAGAGGGTGGCTACTAAAATGATTAGTGGACTTCATTATAAAGCATATGAGGACAGACTTAAGGATCTTAATATGTACACCTTAGAGGAAAGGCGGGATAGAGGTGATATGATTGAGATGTTTAAATACCTCCGTTGCATAAATGTTCAGGGAGAGAGCCTCTTTCAATTGAAAGCAAGTTCTGCTACGAGGGGACATGGGATGAGGGTGAAGGGAGATAGATTCAGGAGTGATATGCGGAAATATTTCTTTACAGAAAGAGTAGTGGATCCATGGAATAGTCTCCCAGTGGAGGTGGTAGAGATGAGGACAGTAACTGAATTCAAAAAAGCATGGGACCAACACAGAGGATCTCTAAAGGTAAAAAGTGGACTGTTGTAGTTGTTAATATGGAAGGACAGACTAGATAAGCCATGTGGTCTTTTTCTGTCATCATGTTTCTATGTTTCTAAAGTCTGTCTTTTTGCAGATGACACAAAAGTTTGCAACAGAGTGGACTCCCCTGAGGGAGTGGATAACATGAGGAAAGAGCTACAAAAGCTGGAAGAATGGTCTAATGCTTGGCAGTTAAAATTTAATGCGAAGAAGTGCAGTGTCATGCACTTGGGAAGCAGAAATCCAGGGGAAATGTACGCGATAGGGGGCGAGAGGTTGGTGTGCATGGACCAGGAGAAGGACCTTGGTGTGATTATTTCTGCGGATCTCAAGGTGGCAAAACAGTGCAACAAGGCAGTGGCAAAAGCCAGGAAGATATTGGGTTGCATACAAAGAGGAATTACCAGCAGAAAGGAAGAGGTACTAATGCCACTGTATAAGTCACTGGTGAGTCGTCACTTGGAATACTGTGTTCAGTTTTGGAGACCATATCTTGCAAAGGATATAAAAAGACTGCAAACTGTTCAGAGGAAGACAACCAAAATGATTTGGAGCCTGCGTCAGAAGCCTTATGAGAAGAGACTTGAAGACCTAAATATGTACACTCTGGAGGAGAAGAGGGATAGGGGAGATATGATTCAGACCTTTAAATACTTAAAGAGAAATAATGAACAAACAAACCTCTTCCAAAGACGGGGAAGCTGTAAAACTAGAGAGCATAACATGAAGCTGCAAGGGGGTAAGTTGAAAGGCAATGTCAGGAAATACCTCTTCACTGAAAGGGTGGTGGATGTTTGGAATGCCCTCCCGATGGAAGTGTTGGGGGCAAATACAGTGACAGAATTTAAAATGGCATGGGACAGACCCAGTGGATCCCTTTACACCAACAGGATAAAATCAAAATAACTAATTAATTTCTCAACCTACAGGGGTGTCCTACACGGAGCGGTGGGTTCACCCCTAAAACAAAGACATGGGGAGGGGTGGCCTGCATGGAGCAGCAGGTGCACCTACTCTTGCCATCTTACTGGGCAGACTAGATGGACCATACTGGTCTTTATCTGCCGTCATTTACTATGTTACTATGTAGTCCTGGAGGGCTGGCTGCAAACCAGTCCGATTTTCAGGATCTCCCTAATGAATATGCATGAGATAAATTTGAATACAATAGGGGCAGTGCATGTAAATATATCTTATGGATATTCATTAGGGAGATCCTGAAAACCTCACCGGTTTGCAGCCCTCCAGGACTGGGGATGGAGACCCTTGCAATAGATGATATCCATAACAACATTCGGTCCCACACCCCTCCCTAAACCCAGCTTGACCTACATCAAATGCATTATTCATCTCCAATTTGGTGCTAACCTTATAGGCTACCTCCTTCTCTATCAATTTTGCTAGAGAAGATAGACTGGAAATTGATCTATAATTTGCTTCTCTAACCACATGCTCCATGGTTTTCTTCAATATGGGAGTGACTTCACACTCCTTCAATTCAGCAGGCTAGCAACCTCCCAACATGAATGCATTAAATCTCCTCAGTCTGGTCTCCTATATCCATACCCTTCTGGTCCAGACTTCTAAACACCAGATACTTTAATCCGTCAACCTTTGATACAAAAAGATTCAACTTTAACGCTCTGCCTTTAAACCCTCCAACTGCTCTTGGTTCTCCCAGCTCCCTTCACACAACAAACCCTTAGCTATTTTAAACATTTCCTTAGCGCTGCAGGCTGTTTTCTCGATTTTCCAGAGAAAAGCTTTCTTTTTTACTTTCCATAATTCTTTCAAATATGTATTTGCTGCCTTACGCCACAACACTTGACATCCATATCCCTAGACTTTCTCCAAGTTCTTTTCAACCACCTTATCTGTATCTTATGAGTATTGTGATAAGGAAGCATATCATAGCTCAGGAAGGAGCTATAGAAAGGGTGAGGTGTCTCTGAACAAGCAACCTGTCAGTGCTGGTAGAAATGAGAAGGCAGAGTTTTGCCGTGGAAGACTACCAGTCCCAGAATGCACCAGGTTTCCAGGAGCCATTAGAGGAGCTGAAGTGGGGAAACGTGTGTTCAATCAGGAGGGCTATGAGGTAGTCCCTGAGCACTCATCTCAAAGGGCAGGGCCTGATTCAGCACAGCTGCACTGTGTTAGGGAGGAGCACTCATCCAGGCAGAATAAGAGTAGAGTTTATTCTACAGATGACCATCTTCAGGATCACCTTGGATCTACAGAGAAGGATCATCAGTTTCATCTGAAGGATCAGCAGAAGCAGAAGCCAAACCGGACGGATAGAGAAGGAAAGAAACCCTCTGGAAGGAAGAGGAGAAAAGCCTTTGAGAGGTCTAGAAGAGTCCAAGGCAGTACATATACTGGGAGGTATTCCAAGGGCCAGCATAGACCATTGGACTGGGGAAAGCCAGAGGAATGGTGCTGCAGAACAAGGAATCACCAGAGGCTACCTGTGAGGGAGACGGCTGCACGTGGAAGGGACTCTAAGACCTATGCCAGAAGGTATGTGAAGAGAGATCCAGTGTCCAGGGATCAGGACTGGAAGGCTGGACATAAGAACTGGACTACATACTGGCCAGGCTATATAGAGAGGAACTATAGCAACAATGGAAGCTCAGGTATGAACATTGATCTATGCCCTAGCTATAACCTTGAAAGACAGCAGGGAAATAAATGTTCTTCTGAAAGTGCTCCATTGAAAGATTCATCTGTGCCAATTCATGATAGTGACCCTATGCTTGTTGATGAAGGGGAAATAATAGCAGATCAAGATATTGTTTATATGGACTGCTCTCTATCCAAACTCCGTTGGTAACTTTCTGTGATAAAGCACAGCAGCCATCACAAAGAAAATATAAATTTGTTCTTTATTCCACTAAGAAAAGCACCTGAAGCAGGATTTGACTCACACAGTAGAAAGCCAGCCTGCTAAAGGGTTTCAGCTGGATAACTGATAGCAATTGAGCTGCACCTAATTGCTTGTGAGCTAGGAGAGAATTACTTCTGGATCTGTGTGGAAAGTAATCAGAAGTTAACCTTACAAGAACAGTTTATTTCTTTCTTTGTGGCTTTTCGTTTGTTAGAGATATGCTAAGAAAACATTAGCTAATTGCCTGACAAGTTTGAAGGTTGTTTTCCTGATTTTGATTTTTGACTTTGTTTTACCAAGTTAAACACTGCAAGCAAGTAACCTAATTTATGTGCTGCCAAGCATATCTGTGCTGGGAGAAATAATCCCATAAATAAAGAAGTATCTTATTGGCTTTAACACTTGTGCACAACTAAATTATTGTCAGCAGCTGTGTCTGGTGTGAATGAACTACATTACCCACAATACCTTGCAAAAATCATATAAATATATGCATTGTCAAGACTGTGAAGATTCTCACCCAGGTAGCCATCTGATAGTATCCAGCTGTTTAGTAGACCTCTTATTACCTGCCTCCAGCTGGACTTGCACCTCTTTCAGGGGGGCACTTCCTCTAAAGCAGATGAAGAGGGCTGCATCCAGTCCTAAACTTGTAACTCAATGTCATTCTGATTTGTAGTTACCTTCTGTTGAACTGCTGTAGCTTCCAGGGTAGTCATACCAATCTTTCCTCTCACATATCTCTTCTCAACTAGAGTGGAACTCCTCCCCCTCCCCCTACCAGTCCATAGCACCATGGCACAATAGTAAACAGCAACATAGAATGATCCAAGCAAGGCACTGAAGCCCCTTCCCATACATGAATAGCACTTTGATTTATAAGGGCCTCGGTTACAAAAATTAAATCCAGTGGTGCATGGGCATTATGACTAACTGTAACAACCCTGCAGACTTCAACAAAGCTGTAAAAGTAGGACCAAATGATCAGTTTTCCAAATGGAGAGAAATAATTAATGGAATGCCCTATGAATTTGTGCTAATCCATTGTTTAACACATTCATTGTTGATATTCTGTAAACCAAAGTAGTTGAGGAGTATTTCAAGACTGGCTTAAGTAATACTGACTTTGATGGGTAGCCTGAAATGTCTGTATCTTCCACCTCTGGGCTGGAATGGGCTTTGCTCTGTGGAGTCTGACAGGTATTCCGGGTGATCCAAACCCACCAGTGTCAGAGACAGAATGTTAGGCTTGTTGGACATTTGGTCTGACCCAGCATGGCACTTTTTATATTCTTAGTACATATATAAAGTGTTCATGGAAGAGGAAGATTGTTTCTTCAGTGCTGTTACTGGCACCTTCAGGAGTGCCATAACTTATTGTATAAACTAAATCATTTTCTCTAGGATTCATAAGTTTGGTAGGCACAAGCAGATCTCTCCTTTTTCCTTAGTGACTTTTCAAGGCCATGGAGAGCATTCACTCTTCCTACAGCTTTTTGAAAGCTCCATAAAGCATCAAAAGGACACAGAGGCGCTTCCCCCAAGTCTTGCAGAACAGAACTTTCACATGAAAAGTTCCCCTTGCTAAAAGCATAATGCACCAAACTGTACTAGAATGTCACTGTTAAAGAGCAATTCATTCTGGTTGCCTTTAGAACAGGCCCGAATACCATGCTTTGTTAACAGGAGAAAGACTAATGGCTTAATAGATGTTAATTACTCTCTCTGTCCTTGGGATTTAATCACAAATATTGTTACATAGATGCCATTGTACAAATATTGTTGCAAAGATGCCATTGTTACATATTTCCCATTGTACTGGGAGCCACAGGCTTGATAAAGAAGAATTTCCAAGCACATCTTGACAAACTCCCCATACATGTTTACATCTTACGAACTCCAGAAGGAGGCTCTCTTTGGCATGATGCAAGTACTACACCGAGCATTAGCAGTAAATTTGAGAGACTGAGATCATACTACATATACCCTGGCTTAGAAGCGAGGTTTATGACTGTCAAGGTATGCGCAAAACTAACCCATTTGGAGAAACTGCCCCGAAATGCCATTTCATAAAGTCAAATTATCTACTATTCATTACATAAAAGTGTGTGATAGCCGTGTAGTCCACTATAATGGTAGTTAAATAAAAAGAGACACAAGAAGGAAAGTAAGGTTAAGTTAGTCCAATAAAAAGTTATCACCTTATTTTCCTTTTTGTGTCTCTTTTTATTTAACGTACATAAAAGGGAAACCCACTTAAAATTTAGCATCTGTATTTGTGAAACACACTGTTTTCTCTTACACAGTAGATGTCGCAATAATAGGACCATCTGACCTAACCAGTTATTCTTGCCCACGCTATAGCGATGGTTAGGACATTTTTGGTGGGGCTTATCATCATCCCAGTCCTACAAGCTTGATTGCTTCATCTCTTATCTTTTTTTCTACTGTCAGCTGTGGCACATACCCACGTCATTTTGTCACCTTTCCACATACAGCTTGCCCCCAACTTCTTTCTGAGAACATAATAAAGTCCTACTGTCACTCAGTGCTCTTTGACCTTGCCACATCTTGAAGCAAAGTTGATGTAATTATCAAACACAAATTAGGAATAAAATTGCTCTCTGCCAAAGAAATGCATTTTCTTTTTCTTTTTTTGGTCTTTGTTTTTGTTGTTGTTTAGGGTGTTTCTTTAGCCTGCTTCAGAAGATAGGAGCTCAAGTTATTCACTTTAATTCATAATTATCCAGAGATTTTTTACCCCCATTTTATATCCCATTTCAACTTAGCCCATTCGTTTTTGTGATAATCTTTGGTCAGGGGCCATACACCAGGGCATCTTCTAGAATCCTGCAATCATGGACCCTAAATCCAGTCACTAGATGTTAACATTGCGCAATGGCTATCGTAGACATTCTTCGAGGGAACCATAATAGGCAGAAGGGCTCACGGGGTTGCTGGGGTCTGCTACAGTGATTTCCTGCAAGACTTGAGGTGAATTCTTTGATGGGGGGGGGGGGGATTATTCACTTTTAGGCTCACAGCATGCTATTTCTAGTTAAAGAAGATACTTTAAACAATTAGTTGTGTTACAAAGTGAAAAAAGTCTTTAATGCATACAATTCTTTAAAGCCAGTAGTCAATAGCAACAGATTCCAATGCAAACCTGCAGTATACAAATACAGAAAATAAAACAGAAGTTAGCACCTTTTTTTGTCATTTGATACCCAGTCCTTTCAAGAACAGCCCAGAGTGATTTGCAATAACAGAATACCCAGAGTCTGTACATACAACCACTTTTAGGACACCCTTCTTCCTTTCATTTGAGTTTCCTCTCTGCCTTCTCTGAGCTCCCTGACTCTTAAGGATCAAATTTGGAGCCAAGAACTTCAAATCTTAAATCTCTTTTCTGCAATTCCTTCCTCCTGGATTCCCACAGACTTCCAGTTCCAGCAATGGTTGCGTGACTTTCTCTTTTATTGTTCTTCGCCACAGGTCAATCCCCTGATGAATCTACTCCTCTGAAAGCACCAGCTTCCAACAGGGACCAGAGACTGAATTTCTCATTCCTTGCTGCCTTCCAGGCTCAGGGACAGCCAGTTCGTCTTCCTCAACCTAGAATTCTTCAGAGAGCCCGAAGGCAACATCTTCCTGTTCTCATTCTCACCCTCCTCAAGATTCTCCTCAAGCTCTTCCAGGAGACTCATTGAATCTCCTTGTGGGCACAGACTGTACCACTGTGTTCATATGCTCTCCACTGGGAGAGGTACCTAGTTAGATGAAAAGCCCCCTTTATACTATTATTCCTTCCCTCCACCCCTAGTTGAGCACCCCCTTTGTAGCATCCCCAGCCCTGGTCAGCCCAGGAGTAGATCAAACCCAGGTCCCTCCCCAGGATAATGCCACAGGCCAGTATACAAAATGCATTTTCTTTTTCATGAAAACCAGAACTTCATCAGCCAGTTCCACCGTACAGGCTTCCATACCTTAGACTACTCTATTTCTATCTAATCTATGAGGGTGTTTCAATCAGTCCTTTCAAAATTGCTAACCTCAGAATATTTTCTCAGTCATAGGAAAGCCCCATAGATAATGGTGACACAGCAAGATAAGGAAAACATCATGTCCAGCAAGAGTGAAAGATGTTCAGGACTTTCCTTCCAGCCCTGTATTACCCCTAAGCACTTGTTTCAAAATGAAGTCCTGGTTTTATTATATACTATTCGTCTTTCAGTTATTTATCTGGGCTGCTCTTTTTACAAAATAGATTTTTTAACAGCAGCACTATGAAAACAACAAGGTTTGTGGAAAAAAAAAGTCTGAGTATCTGCAGCAACACAGGCTACTTTGTTTCGTAATAACGTTCTTTTTTTAACATTGCTGAACACTTTTGAATTTTGTCCTTAGAACTTTTCATCTTCTGGTCCTGCTGGCACTGCTGTAAACCACTTTGATATTTTCAATGTAAGCGATATGTTAAGTTAAAATGAATTAAACTATACTTCAGCTGTGCTCACTGATCAGCAGGGGCGGCCCAAGGGGGGTGCGGGGCCATGTGCGGAGACTCGGTGCGGGGCCTCATTTGCATAAGGGTCCTCATTTGCATAAATATTTGCATAATGTTACCATACACGAACTTTTAGTAAACATGCCTCTTAATGAGTGTATGAATAAAGAAAGACTAAAAGACTTCTACATTACTATAATCCAGTGCCAACCGCCAGACACATTAGGAACTACTACAAACACTGCCCATTTAGAACCCATAGCAAACCCGCCGTATCCTAACAGCACTACCAGGACTCATAAAGCACCATACCCTAACTATCAAAAGGAAACGCTGCAAATATTAAACCAATACATTTCAGAGAACAACAATACATGACCTACTGGGGAAAGAGAACAAGTGGCAATGTCAAATAGGAATTACATAAACAGAATACCTCAGCTCAGTTACACATGAACAGAACATAAACCATCACCAAACAAGGAATCACAATTTAGAAACAGGAAGACAATAATTAAACTGGGAATCCCAAAAGCCAAACTTGGAATGTACAACACTGTAGAAATAAAACTATACATTAATTTGCTCTTGTACTAAACAAAGCGCAGACGTTAATGATGCACATTTCCCAGAGCTGACATATTCCAATTAATAAATTCAAAATAAAGAGATATTTTTCTACCTTTTGTGCATTTTTTTTCAGCTGCAATTGCTCCAGCCACTTTCTTCTGGTTTCTTCGTGTCTTCCGCTAATTCTTCATCGTCTGCTGTCCATTTGTCTTTTCTTCTCTCTTCTAGTTTTTTTCCATTCTCTCTCTACATCTGCTTTAACATACTAATCTTTCTCCTTTCCTCTTTCCTCATTCCTATTTCATCCACTCAAATTTTACCCCTCCATCCTCAATCCCCACTTACTCTCCCAATATCCGGACAATTGTAGATTTGTCTTCCCTCCCACACAAAATATTTTTTCCCTCTCCATTTCACTCTCCCAGCTCCATCCCATTCTAATCCTCCCCCAACATCAGCTCCATTCTAGTTCCAGTCCCACCCAGCATCCGCTCCCTTCTAGTCCCCGCATCAGCCCATTTCCAGTCCTAGCCCCCCATAAGCCCATTTCCAGTCCTAGCTCCCCCATCTATTTGCAGTCCCATCCAAGTCCCTCCATCAGCTCATTTCCAATCCCAGCCCCCCATGAGCCCATTTCTAGTCCTTTCCTAGCCCCACCATCAGCACATGTCAAATCCTAGCTCCCCTCCACTCAGCCCATTTCCAATCCAAGCCCCCCATGAGCCTACTTCCAGTTCTAGCCCCTTCATGAGTCCATTTCAATCCAAACCCCCACCACAGCCCATTTCCAATCTTAGCACACCCCCATCAGCCAAGTTCCAGTCCTATTCTAGCCCCGCCAGCCGCCCATATCCTGTCCTAGCCCCCCCCTCACCCATTTCCAGTCCTAGCTCCCTCCCCCTCACAACCCATTTCCATTCCAAGCCCCCGTCCCCATCAGCTATTTGCAGTTCAAGCCCACCTTCCACTCAGCCCATTTCCAGTCCTAGCCTCCTCATAGCCCATTACTAGTCCTGGGCCCCCATCAGCCCATTACGTCCTAACCCCCCATCACCCTATTTCCAGTCCTAGCCCCCCATCAGCCTATTTCCAGTCTTAGCCCCCTCCCATAGCCAATTACCAGTCCTACCCCCCCATCAGCCCATTTCCAGTCTTAGCCCCCCATAGCCCATTACCAGTCCTAACCCCCCCTTCACCCTATTTCCTGTCCTTGCCCCCCATCAGCCTATTTCCAGTCTTAGCCCCCCCCCATAGCCAATTACCAGTCCTACCCCCCCCATCAGCCCACTTCCAGTCTTAGCCTCCCCCCCCATGGCCCATTACCAGTCCTAACCCCCCCCCATGGCCCATTACCAGTCTTAACCCTCCCCCCCATCAGCCCATTACCAGTCCTAACCCCCCCCCCCCGGCCCATTACCAGTCCTAACCCCCCCCATGGCCCATTACCAGTCCTAACCACCCCCATGGCACATTACCAGTCCTTCCCACCCCCCCCCATCAGCCCACTTCCAGTCTTAGCCCCCCCATAGCCCATTACCAGTCCTACCCCCCCCATCAGCCCATTTCCAGTCCTACCCCCCCATGGCCCATTACCAGGCCTAACCACCCCCCCCCATCAGCCCACTTCCAGTCTTAGCCCCCCCATAGCCCATTACCAGTCCTAACCCCCCCCCATCAGCCCATTTCCAGTCCTACCCCCCCACTTCCAGCCTTAGCCCCCTCCCCATAGTCAATTACCAGTCCTACCCCCCCATCAGCCCATTTCCAGTCTTAGCCCCCCCATCAGCCCATTTCCAGTCCTACCCCCCCACTTCCAGCCTTAGCCCCCTCCCCATAGCCCATTACCAGTCCTAACCCCCCCCATCAGCCCACTTAGCCCCCCCATAGCCCATTACCAGTCCTAACCCCCCCCATCAGCCCATTTCCATTCCTTGCCCCCCCCCCATGGCCCATTACCAGTCCTAACCCCCCCCAGCCCACTTAGCCCCCCCCCCCCATGGCCCATTACCAGTCCTAGCCTCCACCCCCCATGGCCCATTACCAGTCCTAACCCCCCACAGCCCACTTAGCCCCCCCCCATTGCCCATTACCAGTCCTCACCCCCCCCATCAGCCCACTTCCAGTCTTAGCCTCCCCCTCAGGGCCCATTACCTGTCCTAACCACCACCCCCCCCCTGGCCCATTACCAGTCCTAACCAGCCCCCCCCCCCGGCCCATTACCAGTCCTCACCACCCCCCCATCAGCCCACTTCCAGTTTAGCCTCCCCTCCCATGGCCCATTACCAGTCCTAACCACCCCCCCCCCTATCATTCCAAATTAAAATAAAAAAAAACCAAACTGGCTGCTTCTGCCGCGGCAGCATCAAGAGCTCTGCCGCGGGGCCCCCCCCTGCCCGGCAGAGCCTCCGTGCATCCTCAGCAGCTTTCTTCATGTCCAAAACGCAGGCTTCTTTCAGAGCCGCGAGAGTTTCTTTTCTCGCGGCTCTCTTAATCCCGCGGGGCTGATGGGAAATCCCATCACCCTCGGCGGGATTAACAGAGCCGCGAGAAAGGAAACTCTTGCGGCTCTGAAAGAAGCCCGCGTTTTGGACATGAAGAAAGCTGCTGAGGATGCACGGAGGCTCTGCCGGGCAGGGGGGGCCCCGCGGCAGAGCTCTTGATGCTGCCGCGGCAGAGCTCTTGCTGCTGCCGCGGCAGAAGCAGCCGGTTTGGTTTTTTTTTTTAAAGCTTGGGATGCTGAAGAATGTTTTTTGCGCGGGGCCCCCTGAAACGCGGGGCCCTGTGCAAAAAACATTCTTGCTCAATGGACGGGCCGGCCCTGCTGATCAGAACTAACTGAATCCTTTAATTTACCAGCCAGATTCATTTTTCATGCACCAATCTGCAATTTAACATGACCAAGGCAATTTGTTTTTTGAGGGGGGGGGGCAAGGGGTGCTTTGGCACGTGTTATTGCTACAGGTGTAACGTATGTATCTTCTCAGAATGTTAGATAAAAGTACATTGACCCAGCTGACTGTGTCCCTGTATAGCCCTAACTCACAGCAGAAGCATCCTTCAGAAAGAAAAGGTTCTTTTCCGTTTATTTTTATAACAGAATTCTTCCAAGCATAGTGATATGCTGAAAAAAAAAAGCCATGAATGAGCCAGCAAATAAAACACAATACTAAGTAGGTATCAAAAAGTCATGCAAATTCATCCTAAATAAATACAAGCAACAAGATATACTGTATTTTCTTAGGAATTTCTTACTACCTATTCTTGTGGAAGCTTTAATCTACATACCATATTGCAGGTGCTCTCTAGCTACAGCACAAGGCCTATAGGAAAGCCATAGTGAGTATGATGGTCCCTTTTTGTCAGTGCACTGGTGAGTCTAAGTCCTCCTGGCATTGTCTACGTCCTCCATGCATCTTTGGAACAATTTCCCACAGTGGGGCTTTTAAAACCCTTGCTGCAGATACAGCCAGTACTGCTGTATGAACGTGGCTTAGCGCGACCAACCATGGCTGCATTTACCTCTAATGGCACTGCAGCTTGAAGTCAGTTTGTTTGGGCACCTAGCAATTTTAAAACGCGCGCAAATTCTGTGTGTGCATACAAAATGTTTCTATGTTTCTATAGGAGGTGAAGTACTTTTGTCCACTAAAGAACAGCGGGACCTAGGCGTGGTTGTGTCTGAAGATCTTAAAGTAGCTAAACAGGTAGAAAAGGCAATGGCAAAAGCTAGAAGGATGCTTGGGTGCATACGGAGAGGAATGGCTAGCAGAAAAAAGGAGGTGATAATGCCTCTGTATAAGTCTTTGGTGCGACCTCATTTGGAGTATGGTGTGCAATTCTGGAGACCGCACCTTCAAAAGGATGTGAACAGGATGGAGTCGGTTCAGAGGGTTGCTACTAAAATGATTAATGGGCTTCATTATAAAGCATATGAGGACAGACTTAAGGATCTTAATATGTACACCTTAGAGGAAAGGCGGGATAGAGGTGATATGATTGAGATGTTTAAATACCTCCGTGGCATAAATGTTCAGGGAGAGAGCCTCTTTCAATTGAAAGCAAGTTCTGCTACGAGGGGACATGGGATGAGGGTGAAGGGACATAGATTCAGGAGTGATATGCGGAAATATTTCTTTACAGAAAGAGTAGTGGATCCATGGAATAGTCTCCCAGTGGAGGTGGTAGAGATGAGGACAGTAACTGAATTCAAAAAAGCATGGGACCAACACAGAGGATCTCTAAAGGTAAAAAGTGGACTGTTGTAGTTGTTGTTATGGAAGGACAGACTAGATAGGCCATGTGGTCTTTTTCTGTCATCATGTTTCTAAGCCATTGTGCCAGATTCTCCCCTAGCTCAGAGAAGTCTTTTTGACTTTGCTGAGCATTCATGCATCTTCCCTCCTTGCCTGCTTGAAGCATTATCCTTCAATGCATGCAAAGCTGAGTGGTAGTGAGATGTCCTTCAACTGAATCCTGGTATTATTGCCCATCCTCAAGATTAGTTATTCTTTTTTCCTTTCTTTTCTTGTTGATGTTGCAGGGTTAGTGCATTTGCATACCCTTGCTGTCTAAGGAGAACCCCCATTACAGTTGAGCAATGTCCTTTGCCGAGGAGGGGTTCAAACTGAAATGCTTGGTGAAAGTGTGAATAGAAGTCCACATGGATGCTTTGCAAATGTCCTTAGGGGAAACCAAGGCTGGTGATAGACGTTGCCTTTGCTTGTAGCTGATAAGGCACAATATGATACTGTGTTGGAGCTGGGCCTGACTGTAACAGAAGATGATGCATTCTGCTATCCAGAATTCAAATGGTGCATTTGGACACTGACTGTCCTGGATTGTTGGGGTTGTAGGTGACAAAGAGCTGAGATGATTCATGCAAGTCTTTGGTTGCATCCAACTAGTATAAGAGGATCCAGAGGCAGTCTAGGGCATGGAGGATTCATTCTGGAAATGAAGGAGGAAGACTATGAAAGAAGATGGGCAACAAAATAGCTTGGTTCAGGTGAATTCCTGAGATTATCTTTGGGAGGTATCTTGGATGGGTGTGCAAGGTTAGTCTTATGGAAGAACTGGGTGTAGGGAGAGTAGTACACCAACACTTGCTATTCATTGATTCAGTGGGCAAACATGATGGCAACCAGAAAAGCTGTCTTCCACATGAGATGCTGGAGGGAAGCCTCCTGAGGGGTTCAAAGGGGGCCTTCATAAACTACGCAAGGACAACATTGAGATCCCATGCTGATGCCAATGGCCAAATTGGAGGACTCGTGTTTGTTAGTCCTTTCATGAACCTGAACATGAAGGGGTGTAGTGCCACAGATTCAGAGGAAGGCAACCAAAATGATTTGGAGCCTGCGCCAGAAGACATATGAGAAGAAATTTGAAGACCTAAATATGTATACACTAGAGGAGAGGAGGGACATGGGAGATATGATACAGACCTTTAAAATACTTAAAGGGTATTAATGAACAAACAAACCTTTTTCAAAGAAGGAGAAGCTGTAAAATTAGAGGGCAAAAATTAAGTTGTAAGGAGGTAAACTTAAAGAGGCACATTCCAATCTGGCCTTCCAGCCTGTGGGATCAGAATTGGGTCCACAGCCTGGATGTGCCAGTCAGGCCCCAATTCTGATCTGCCTGCACACCCAGCCACATGCCTGGCTACCTTAGTCAGGTTCCTGAATGGAGCCGCAGTGCCATGGCATCCCATTGCAACTCCGTTCAAGAGCCGCAAATGCCATCCGCCACTGAAATCCTTCTTTCCCCGCAGTCGGTCCCTCAATCTGGCCCCCCATGGCCAGGGTCCAGCTGCAGGGAACTTCTTGCACCCCTACCTTTCTTTCCAGGCCCTGGCAGCATGATCCCCCGATGTCCACGGAGACTTATTCCATCCCTGCGGTGGAGTAAGTCCCCCGTCTAAGTTCACGGCACCTGACGTGCAGGGCCAACCTCTGAATCGGCCTTGTACATCTGGGGTAGCGGCCCACTCATGCCCCACCCTTGCTCTGCCTCCAGAACACCCCCTCCGGCCCCCATCTAGGCTTCCCAGTACAAATGTGCTGTTCGTATGGAGAGGCTTTAGCCGGGGCCAGCAGGGGAGTAAATAGCGGAGATGGATGTCCAAACAGGATGTCCATCCTCGCCATTCATTATTCAGAATGACCCCCAAAAGCAACATCAGGAAATACATTTTCATGATGGATGCCTGGGATGCTCTCCTGATGCAGGTGGTGGGGTCAAATACAGTGACAGAATTCAAAGTGGAGCAGGAGGTATAACCCTGAATAAAAGCACAGAAAGGGGTAACCTGCATGGAGTGACAGTTATAGCTACTCTAGTCACCTTACTGGGCAGATTAAATGGACCATATTGGTCTTTATCTGCAATAATATACTATATTACTATGTTAAACTATGGTTTGGAGACCAGAGCTGGAAAGGTGTAGGAGATAGATGAGGATCTGATCCGTCTGGCAGGTGACTTGGTAGAGGCTTTGTGAGATTGTCAGGGCATAAAATGCAACCATTTGCGCTGGTAGGCTCATCTTATGAATGGCTTTCTGGAGGCTAATAGGATGTTGTGAACATCATCTGGAACTGAGAGGTCCCAGTTCAAGCAGTGCTCATTCCAAGCTGCCAGTGCCAAGCTACCGAGATTGGAGTGGAGCAGAAGTCTGTGTTTCTGGTTTAGGAGGAAGAGATGGGTTTTCAGCAGTACTGGAGCCTCCATTGACAGAGTTAGGAGGTATGAGAACCATGGCTGCTGGGGCCACTAAGATGATCCTTTCTCTGTCAGTTTAAATTTTGATCAAGACAGTAGCGATGAATGGGAATGGAGGGAAGACATAGAACAAACGGTGACTCCACGATATTGCAAAGGTGTCCAAGACCCATCTGCACATGCTTAGATGGAGGAAGCAGAAGAGAGAACATTTTGAATTCTCCACCGATGCAAATAGGGACAGCTGAGGAAAAGTGAGGGTTTTTGTTAGGTCTCTCTCATTTACTTCAACAGGTACCAAAGTTCCACCAACTGAAAGATGGCTGGTAAAAATCGTATTGCCAAAGCTGTTGTCCCTGTTATAGCTTCTGCCTCTGTCCAGAGAATCCATTGCCAGTCAAAGAACCAGTTCCATGTGCAGGATGCCCGCAAGTTGAAGCCCTCATGAAACAAGTGGAGGAGCTTAGAGAAGCATTCAAGGCAGCGAGAAGTATGTTGATGAGATGCTTCTTGAAACATCCAAACTTTCTGATAGAGGTGAAGATGGGAAGCTACAGAATGAAGAGAGTTGGACAAAAGTCACCAGAGCCAGCAGAATCAAGAATCCAACTCCACCAACCCTTGAGTTAAAGAACCAGTATACAGCCCTGGAAGTGGAGGAAGTGAAAACATCACATGAAAGGGAAAAACCAGAGCTTGAGTACCCCAAAGTTGCAGAATCAGTGACCACAAGGAAGTGAAGAATAGTGGAGGTTAGTGACTCTCTTCTGAGGGGTATTGAGGAGTCTATTTGCCAACCAGACTTGATGTCCAGAGAAGTGTGCTGTCTGTCAGGTGCCAAAATCCAAGATGTTATGGAAAGTTTGCCAAGACTCATCAAGCCTGCTGACTATTATCTGATGTTGCTTATCCATGTTGCCACAAATGATACTGCTAGGTATCCTTCTGAGAATATCAAAAGTGACTTTATGGCTCTGGGACAGAGGGTGAAGCGGAAAGATGCCCAGGTGGTGTTCTCTTAAATCCTCCCTGTTGAGGGTAAAGATTGAGGCAGAGAAGCTCAAATCCCCAAGATGAATGCATGGCTACATGGATGGTGTCATCAAGAGCATTTTGGTTTCCTGGACCATGGAATGATGTTGCAAGGGCTGCAGAGCAGAGATGGCATCCATATGTCCAAGAAGGGTCAAAGTGTCTTCTGCAGCAGACTGGCTAACCTACTCAAGAAGACTTTAAACTAGATTCATATGGGAAGGATGAAGAAAGCCACTAGGTAAGTGAAACATTAAATGCCTCTGTAGAAATGGGTAAAAAGAAGCAACATCTGTAAAGTGATGTGTATAAATGCTTGTAGTATGAGAAATAAGATTCAAGATATTGAGACTTTAATGGAAGAGGCTGACTTGGATTTAGTGACATTTACGGAGACATGGTTCACAGAAAACCATGACTGGGATGTAATTATATTGGGCTATACTTTATTCAGGAAGGACAGGGTAGAAAGAAGGAGTGGAGAAGTGGCATTATAGATAAAAAATAATATTAAAGCTATAGAATTACAGAGCTTAAAAGGGATCGAGGAGGCACTGTGGCTTAAACTAGAAAGAGGGAAAGGGAAATCCATTTGCATTGGTGTAATATACAGATCCCTCTCACAGGGAGAAGTGGATGGGGATTTAATACAAGACATATGCAGTATTGCCATGAAAGAAGTGCTACTGATAGGTGATTTCAATATGCCGGATGCTGATTGACACATTCCTGTGCAGTGTCATCTAGAAGTAAGGAGATCTTAGATTCTCTACAGGGAGAACTATTCCAGAAAGTGGTAACAGAACCCACACGTGAAGGAGCCATATAAAGATACAAATATAAAGATACAAAACACTACTATACCAATAAGGTCAGAAGTGAGATACCTCGGGGTTACGCTGGACAATAAACTCAATCTCAAGCCACACATAGGCAAAACAATACAAAAAGCCTACTACAAGATGCGAATCATCAGGAGACTGAAACCACTCCTCACCCCAGAACACTCTGATAACACCACTACTGGACTTCTGCAATCCGATATACCTTGGTCTACCGAAACAAGCCATCAAACCACTCCAACTGGCACAAAACACTGCAGCACGAATCATATCCAGAACTGCAAGACAGGAGCACATCACACCCACCTTAAAGGACTTACACTGGCTCCCAATCAGTGCACGCATCAGATACAAAACTATCATAAACCTATACAAGATAAAACAGCACACATCAGCCAACAGCCTACACACCCTCATACAACCAGACACCAGTACACGTCCTAGAAGAAAACAAACTCACAACCGAGTCAGCACCCCAAGTGAATACAAACACACACGCAAGGACACAACAGACCGAGCACTCTCCATGGCTGCTCCAACAATATGGAACAAACTACCGGACGATTTGAGGGCAACTACAGACCTCAAGGACTTTAGAAAACAGCTGAAAACCATGCTGTTCATAGAACACTATGGACACATCAGATAGCCTAAATAGCTGTATAGCAGCACACGTCACCGCCTAACACTGTATGTATATAAGATGTTTTTAGCACCACTGTATATAGCCCACATTGTACATAACTCAAACCAATCTAGCACACAATAAAACACGCACCCAACTAAATCTTCACCCTCACTGCATGTATAACACACTCACACTACCAGATTGTTTGCTGTGATACCACCTTGATTATTATGATAAGGCGGTTTAGAAATACTGTTAAATAAAAATAAATAAATAAATACTGGACTTGGTGCTTACCAATGGGGAAGGTATTTCTGATGTCAGAGTGGGAGATCATCTCGTATCCAGTGATCACCAAATGGTGTGGTTCAGTATTAGAACTAAGACTGATAAAATCCATTCAAAAGTGAAGGTCTTAAAATTTAGGAAAACTAACTTTGCCAAGATGGGACATGGGACAATACCTCAAGGAGTCGTTAGTGGGATGGGAACAGCTGAGGGATGTAGAAAATCAATGGGCAAAACTGAAAGGGGATTTTTTTAAAGGCAGCAAACCTTTTTGTTAGACAGGTAAATAAATGTAAAAGGAAAATGAGGTCACTATGGTTCTCAAAAGAAGCAGCTGAAAAGGTGAAGGAAAAAAGAGCGTGGCCTTTATAAAATACAAGAGATCACAGGAAGAAGACAGGCATCTTTATTTTGGAAAAACTTAGAGAAGCTAGCAAAGTAATCAAGAAAGCAAAGATACAAAAAGAAGAAGAAATAGCCAGAGCAATAAAATGAAGGGATAAGACATTTTTCAGATATGTTAGTGAGAGAAGGACGTGCAAAAGTGGTATTGTCAGACTCAAGGGTGAAGGGGATGAATATGTAGAAGCTGATGAGGATAAAGCTGAATTGCTTAACAAATATTTCAGTACTGTGTTCACTGATGAAGGGCCAGGAGCAGAACCTCAGAAAACACCCACAAATAGCAACAGAAGTGATGGGGATCTTGAATGATTTTCAGAAGACTGTGTTCATGAGGAACTAGCTAAACTAAAAGTAGGCAAAGCAATGGGACCAGATGGGATACATCTGAGAATAATAAAGGAACTTGGGGACGTTCTAGCAGCTCCACTGACTGACCTTTTCAATGCTTCTTTAGCTGAGAGTGGTCCCAGAGGACTGGAGAAAGGCACATGTGGTCCCTTTACACAAAAGCAGAAGTACGGATGAGGTCCTGACTGAAGACTGAACACAATTTAGGACAACTATCCAGAGGGTCGCCATGAGTCGTCACCGACTCGATGGCACTTAACAACAACAACAAGGATGAGGTTGAAAATTACAGGCCAGTTATTCTAACCTCTGTGGTGAGTAAATTATTGGAAACACTGACAAAAGGGAGGATAGTGAGGTTTCTGTAGTCCAATCGATTGCAGGATATGAGTCAGCATGGGCTTACCAGAGGCAGCTCTTATCAGACAAATCTGATTGATTTCTTTGCTGGGTGATCAGGGAGTTGGACCAAGGAAGAGCCCTAGATGTGGTGTACTTAGATTTTAGTAAAGCCTTTGACACTATTCCACACAAGCAACTTATAAACAAACTGAGCACCCTAGGGATGGAATCCTAAAGTGACTGAATGGGTTAGAAATTGGTTGGGTGGGAAGCGACAGAGTACAGGTAAATGGAGCTCACTCTGAAGAGGAGGTTAATAGTGGTGTGCCACAGGGATCTGTCCTTGATCTGATTCTTTTTAACATCTTTGTTAGTGATATTGCAGAAGGGCTGTCAGATAAGGTTTGCCTTTGTGGATGATACCAAAATCTCCAATACAGTAGACACCCAGAAAGGAGTAGATAACATAAGGAGGGATCTAGCTAAGCTTGAAGAATGGTCAAGAATTTGGCAGCTGAGATGTAATGCTAAAAAATACAGGGTCATGCATTTGGGCTGCAAAAATCCAAAGGGGGCAGAGTACATCTGTCCACGAAAGAAGAGCGGGATCTGGGCGTGATTGTTTCAGATGATCTTAAGGTGGCTAGACATGTAGAAAAGGTGACGGTGAAAGCCAGAAGGATGCTTGGGTGCATAGGGAGAGGAATGGCCAGCAGAAAAATGAGGTGATAGTGTCTCTGTATAAGTCTCTGCTGCATCCTCATTTGGAATATTGAATGCAATTCTGGAGACCACACCCTCAAAAGGACATAAACAGGATGGAGTCGGTGCAGAGGGTGGCTACTAAAATGGTTAGTGGTCTTCGTTATAAAGCATACGAGGACAGACTTAAAGATCTTAGTATGTATACATTAGAGGAAAGGTGAGATAGAGGAGATATGATAAAGATGTTTAAATACCTCCATGTTATAAATGCACAAGAGGAGTACCTCTTTTGATTGAAAGCAAGCTCTGCTATGAGGGGACATAGGATGACAGTGAAAAGGGATACTCAGGAGTAATACATGGAAATATTTCTTTGCGGAAAGAGTGCTAGATGCATGGAATAGTCTCCCATTGGAGGTAGTATAGTCGAGGTCAGTATCTGAATTAAAAAAAGCATGGGACAAACACAGAAGGCCTCTAAAGGAAAAGAAGGGACTTTAGTATTAGATATGGAAGGGCAGACTAGATAGGCCACGTGGTCTTTTTCTGCCATCATGTTTCTATGTTTCTCTTCCAGGGTGCCCCATTTCTGTAAGACATTCAGGAGGACTATTGAGTCTGGGGACCACTCATACGGGTGCAGGCGGTGCCTGCTGAGAATGTCGGCAAGCATGTTTGGACTTCCTGGCAAATAAATCATCCACAAGTCAGTATTTATTAAACAGGTCAAGAATCAGAGCTTGAAGGCTTCGAGCAGAGCATTAGAGAGCCGGAAACCCCCCCCCCCCCCCCCTGCTTGTTGATGTAGAACATGGTAACTTGATTGTCAGTCTTCATCAGAGGACTTTGTCACAAATCCAGTCTTTGAAGATAGTGTATGCGTAAAAGATAACAGGACACTTTAGCAAGCTGATGTGTTGCCTTCTCTCTCACATTGACCATCTCCCGAGTGGAGAGATGTAGCTGATGAGTCCCCCCATCCATAAGTGGAAATATCAGTGGTCAAAGTTAGCTGAGGGAGTGGATCCTGGAATGCACACTCCTAAGCGAGGTTTGATTGATTGCTCCACCAATTCAGGGACTGATGCAACAGTTGCACACTGGGTTTGTGGAGCAAGGTTCACATTTGCGGGGGCTGGGAATGGTGGTTCCAGTGCAATTTCAGGTGTCTCTGCAAGGGGAACATGAAGAGACATGCCATTGGAACCACATGTACCACCACTGCCATGTGATTCAGCAGCTGAAGCACCACAGGGGCCGATGTGGCTTGTATGTAATTGGCTTATCACAGGTGTCTATGTATGTCACAATGAATTGAAGGGTCTGTTGGGGCAACAGTTTTGATTTTCAGCATTCACTATGAAACCCAACATTTTGAGGGTTTGCACAGTGGCCTGCACTGTGCAGACAGCTGCTCTTTTGAGGTTGCTGAGATGAGATAGTTGTTTAGATAGGGGTATACACAGTGGGCCTGACAGTGAAGGTGGACTGCCACCACTGTAAGGCACTTTGTGAAGACTAGTGCTGATGAGAGGCCAAAAGGCAGCATTTTTGTAAGCATCTTTTAGATCCAGGGACGCAAACCAATTGTTGCAGAACAGGACAGGGAGGATGGTTGCCAGAGAGTTCATCCTGAACGTCTCTCTTTTTGTGTAGAGGTTGAGCTCTCGCAAGATGAGGATTGGCATAGATCCCCTGACGTCTGGGGAATTAGAAAGAAGCAAGAGTAGAAGCCTGCATCCTGCTGGTCTTGAGGAACAGGTTCAATGGTTTTGCTGTTGAGGATAGAGGGATCTCCTGTTCGAGAATGGTCATATGTGGTTTGGTAAGAGTCAAGACGTGAGTAGATGAGGAAGGGAAAAATAACTAAGTTGATCTTGTAGCCCTCTCAGATGATGTTCATGATCCAGTGATCTGTGGTGATGGATGGCTATGCCTGCCAGAACTGCAGGAACTAGAGTTTTGGCTGGTGGTGGAAGCAGGTACCTGAGGCTGCTGTTTCCTCTCATAGGGTCTTGGGCACTGGCTATGGTGGAAGCATGTTGCACTGGTGTCCTGGGGTAAGGCTGGTGTCTTCTCTGAGGGCAAAACTGCTGGAAGTAATAGGTGCACCTGTACTGAGGCAGCTGTGGTCTGCATGCTTGCTATTGAAATCTATAGGTTGTGTCAAGAGCTCCCTCACCATGGATGAACGGTATTTTACTTTGGCGCAGCCTCTTCTACCTTCATGCCAAATAGGCTGTCTCTGAGACACGGTGCATCTGCAAGGTGAGCATGTAGGCCATCACACAGGCCTGAGGACATACAGTCATAAATGCCAGGTGCACAACATGGTTGAACTGTGGAGTGGGAGATAGAATGAAAGACATCATAGGTAGACCAAATCAGGTGATATGCCGATTCTTGTAGCTTGGTTTGCAGTGGATGAGCCAATTGCTGAAGGAGATCATGATGATAGTGTAGAACGTGGTACTCGTGGGCTAAGATTTTTATGGCCAACAGTAGATTTTGGTAGACTTTCCATCCCTTACTGTTTAGGGCCCACTGATCTTTCCCTGGTGGAGCATAGGTGTTAGATTTAGAGCCCTTGTCCATTTTGAGGGTTGCCTCAGAGACCTCCAACTGGTGGGACAGCTGTTGGTGGTCAAAGCCGCTGTAGAAGAGGACTTAATACGAGGTCAAGGCATCGATATATGGCAGGTACAGAAGTCAACATCTTCCAGATGGATGATCTGATGTACTGGCAGTGCCACAACTTCCTTAGGGGCACCACAGGCCTGAAAGATGGACTGGAAATCTTTTTTGTAGGCCAGAGTCTGAGACTAACTGAGTGCAAGGGCCCTAGAAATCTTCTGCAGGACTAATACTAACCTACAGTGGTGTGCAAAAGTCTGGAATCACTTGTAAATTTGACGTTTTTTCAACTCCGTGACCTTATATCTTAATTTATTTTTCCTCCCAGTGGCTTTTTCTGTGAATCTCATGTTAAGTGATAGATTTGGCTATTAGGGACAACTTTTAGTATTGGTTTGGCCCTTATTTTCTGAGTTTGTTCCCCATAGTTGTCCTGTTGATAGATTTTCTGTGACAATCGTGTAATGTACATCGTTGGCCAATGATATACTATTGTAAGTATGCATTAAAATATTATGGACACATGCCAGGTTTCCTTCAAATTAGTGTATGTGGCCTTGAAAAAGGCCATTTTTATGTGTCAGTGATGGCTCAGTATTTGATGGGCCACCCTTCATTCTTGATTACCTGACTGCACCTTGTCGGCATTGAATGAACCAGTCTGACAAGGTGATTGTTGGTGACAACACAGTTCCAAGCTGCAATGAGTGACTCAATCAGCTCACGCTTTAATGTCAGATGCCTCTTGGATATTTCCAAGGCTACCTTGTGCCACAGGTTCTCGATTGGATTCAGATCTGGAGACTGGGCAGGCCAGTCCATTGACTTGATGTTGTTCCGCTGCTTCCAGCTGATCACCTGTCTGGAGTAATGGCAGGGTACATTGTCATCTTGGAACAGGAACTGGTCATGAAACAGCTGGTGTGCTGATGGCACCATGCACTTTTGCAGAATGGTGATGTACTTGGCCCCATTGACCATTCCATTGACGATGTGACGACGTCCAACGCCACTGGCAGCCATGCAGCCCCAGACCATGACCTTCAAAGGATGCTTCACAGTGAGGTTGAGACACTCAGGCTTGAATTCCTCTCCAGGAAATCTCCTCACATAGGTGTGGGCCTGATTACCAAACAGGCAGAAGGTGCTTTCATCGCTGAATAGCACCTTTTCCCACATTTCAGTCCACCAGGTTGAGTGCTTTCTCGCCCACATGATCCGGTTGCGCATTTGTATGTCAGTCATCAGTGGCTTATTCCGTGCTTTGCAGCCCCGGAGACCAAACTGCAGGCACCGGCAACAAACTGTTGATGAGCTGACACTGACCTCACTCTTGTCTGACCACTCTCGAAGTATCTGAGGAAATGTTAACTTGCGATTAGTCAGTGAAATGCATCGTAGTGCGCAGTCCTGGCATGATGTTGATGCACGTGGATGAACTGAACAAGGCTTGTCCACCACTGAACCCATTTCTTTCTTCTTCTGTACAATCTTAACAGCACTCTGACTGCAGCCAACTTTCCTGGCTATCTGACGGCTTGAAAATCCTTCCTCGCTCATAAAGGACACACGAACACACTCCTCCAACGTCAGGGTCCGAGTCATCGTCATGGTCGATCCAGAAAGCGTATGAAATTCAAAAATTCCGTGCATTTTTATAGCTGCACTGTTGGCTAGATATCTGCATTGTGATTGGTTAGTGAAACCAGCCTCCTGATTGGTCAGAAATAACATGTGCATATTGGATAACATTGATCCAGTTTTGACGCAGGATCCACAAAAATCACAGTAGCTATCTCCCAGTGTCTGTAAAGTATTTAAATTGGAAGCAAGGAATGCAAAAAAGTCAACTCTAATAGCCAAACGTATCCCTTTTAATGTGGTAGAAAGATGAATATGCTGGGCTAATGCAAAATTTAAAAAAAAAAACGTTAGAAAGTACGAAAAACGCAAAACTCACAAGTGATTCCAGACTTTTGCACACTACTGTATGTTGTCCTCAGGGGCTGGGTCAGGCAGTGGCAGAGACTTGGTCACACTCGTGGACTCACAGTGGGAGTCACAGTGGGAGCAAACCTTGTTGGGAAGGGAACATGTGTTCTCTTCAGGCCATTCCAGGTTGAGGAGAGCTGGGAGGGAGATGTCAGGTCCCTCTGTCCTGTGGAACTCTGGATGATAATGCTGGGGGCCCATTCCATGTCCCCCATTGTGGGGGACTGTCCCACTTCCCCAGTAAGAGGGGAAACTGAGTCCTGGAAGAGCATTGCTGTATCCTTTATAAATCAGCCGAGGAGCAGCAGTAGCAAAGAACTGGGGTCAGCAAGGGGCTCTGGAGGCTCTTCAGGAGTGACAGCAGGCACAGATAGGGAGGCCTCAGGATTGCACTTGGCCGGGGTGGGGGTTGAGAGTGTTCTCAGCATGGATTCCTTTGCTGTGATGGGTCCTTTTCTGGACTGTCCGAGGCTGTGTCGCATCCGCAGAGTGCTGCTCGTGTTTAGTTTAAG
The DNA here is from genome assembly GCA_033557465.1 of Ichthyophis bannanicus. NCBI lineage: Eukaryota > Metazoa > Chordata > Amphibia > Gymnophiona > Ichthyophiidae > Ichthyophis > Ichthyophis bannanicus. The sequence goes on along the minus strand of CM066047.1, from coordinate 56,159,979 downwards.
TGGCAGCTTTAACATGTTGCGTTGGTCCTGATTGGGAAGGGGCAGTGGCAGGCTGATCCATAGATGGCCTTGGGAGGGTGGTCCCTTGAGAAGAGGAGGCTTCTGGGGTTAGGGGAGGGGAGGGTGGAGCAACAGTCCCATGATTGTATGCACTGTGCTCGCTGCATTTTTGCCAGTGCCAGGAGGAAGTCTGGCTCCTGTCATGCAGCTGCAACCTGGGCCTGAATCTGCTTGCCTGACCCCAGTGGTGCCTTGTCTGGGTTTGGCAGGGAACAGGAAGAGAAGCTGCAGAATCACAGTGCAACAGCCATGAGGGAAAGGCCACAATTACAGATGTGCTGTTTTTCCTTCTTAGCTGCTGTTGGTCTTTTTTTTTTCTGTTAAACCAGCGTTGCATCTTGCTATGGAAGAGAGCAAGAGAAATACTAATCTGATGATTGGGAGAATGCTGCGATGCAGAGTGGGGAGAGCAATGGCAGAGTTGGTTGCGGGTGAAAAAAACTGAAGGCTAACTGCTCCAGCAGGCAAGTCAAGAAGATGCATGCATGCTCAGAGAAATGAAAAAGACTTCTCAGAGCTAGGGGAAAATCAGGCACTATGGCTCTGTCAGTGATGTCACCATCATAGCGTGCCTTCATCCCCCTGCTTGTCTACGGAGGAAAAAAACATTCTATTGTGCATACACTGTGCACCTTAAGAATGAATACTGTATATAAAATGAACATGGAAAAAAGTCCCAAAAATCAGTAAAACAATTCTCTCAAATAAGCACAGACAAAACTTGTTTTTGGGCCTTGCACACTACCATTGCTCCAAAATAAATAAATAACTCACCCAATCTATTTCTATGAGACAAGCAGTTCCAGCAGCTGCAGCATCAATACCGATTCACTGTAACATAGCAATTAGGGAACTGAATCTTTCAAAAGTGACTTCCTCCTGACAGATATGCAGAGTTCCAGTACACAAACAAAAACAGAGACACATAGATACATAGAAAAAGGATGGAAATAATCGAATGAGGCATGCTTCTCTCGCCCTTTCGTTGCCTCTCCTGTTGTTGTGCTGGCTGTTAGTAATTCAGAGGAGTATTTCATTTTTTGTGTAAATTCTGTGAAATCTAGTGATAGAACCATATACATTTCTATGCATAGGGAAATCTACTCACTGAACCATGAAGTTTGTTATAGATTGCTGGCCCACCTATCAGCTCAAACATCTTCAACCCATTCAAAACATAGCTGTAAGAGTATTGCATCATGCTTCCAGGTTCGACCACATTACCCCTTTGCTCATTGAAGAGGCAGCCAATGGAGATCAATTTTGCATCCAATACAAACTCCTTACCATGGTTCACAAAACTCTACACACTGGCATACCCTCGTATCTGTCTTCACGTATCTTTCTCTACACACCATCGTGTCTTCTACGTTCCATTCATGCTAATCGTCTTTATCTTCCCTCTCCTTCCTGTACCTGTTATGAATCAATTCGTCACTCAGCTTTCTACTTTCTTGGCCCTAGCTTGTGAAATGCCCTACCCTCTGACCTTTGGTTGGAACTGTCCTACATGAAATTCAAATCATGTCTTAAGACAAACCTGTTTCAGTTGGCTTGTGACTTGACATCTTCAGCTACATAGGGCTCTGCTTCCCTTTCCTCCCACCCCTGACTTCCCTCGCTTACACTATCCCCTCTTACTCTTTCTGTAACCTAGTTTCTATTTGATGTTTCCTTTCCTATATTTGCTTGTCATTGGTTTCCTCCTTTGGATGCTTTTATGTACATCAATCTGTTGATTCAAACCATAGCTATGTATATGGCCTCCAAGTGATGGAGAGGCAAGACCTGCTGCCTTGGGATAGCGGCACCCTGTGGTTAAACTGAAATCCTGCTTTGAAAGTTGTTGACAGTGACATCTGATAAATATATCATCATACTTTATTATTCCTTCCATAACCATTTCTCACCTCAAGATGAGATATACACATGCAGAGGCAACACTGACTAGCATTTTCGGTGGAACTTGGTTTAACAGCCGTGAGAAGTACAGTCAATGAATATCCCCTTAAGAAAGCCTTCACTTGGTGAAACCATGGTCGGAACAGTTGGAGGAATTCATCAGAAGCATATAAGTGGAATGAAAGCACTGTGATAATTGGCATCATGGAAATATAGTACTATATGTTTTACTCTCAGTAAGGAGTTTCATCAAAGGATACACGCATCCCTTGTTAAGAAAATGTGAACATATTTTTAGTTTTAATTGCATATGGACATTTTAAAAAAATAATGTGAACCAGAGCGATGATATCATCAATTGTTCCAGACTCAAAAAGTTTATCAAATAATACAATGATACATTGAGTTATCAGCACATCACTGATAGGGTGTGGTGTTATAGTATAGTACTACATAAATGAAGAAACAGGTTCAGGTTGATTTGAGTTGAGACTGAAAAGTTTGAAGTTAAGTATAACCAAAAGGTTATGATTAATAATACAAGGTGTGACAAAAAAGAAACGAGACTGTCCCATAAATGTTTTATTACAAAATCTACAGAGAAACTGCACATTATCCCCTTCAAAGCAATCCCCCCCCCCCCCCCCCCCGAATTAATGCACTTCTGCATTTGCTTCTGCCACATACAGAAGCACTCGGTAAAGTCCTCCTCCTTGAGGTCCCTCAGCTGCCTCATCACAGTGGCCTTGATCTCTTCTACAGAGGCAAAATGAGTTCCTTTCAGCAGTCTTCAGCCTGTGGAAGAGCCAGAAGTCACATGGTGCGAAATCTGGGGAATAAGGAGGGTGGTCGAGAGCTGTGATCTGTTTGTTGGTCAAGAACTGCCTCACACTGAGCATGGTGTGTGGGGGTGCATTGTCATGGTGGAGCAGCCACGACTTCTCTCTCCACAGAGCCCGTCTGCTGCAACAAACCCAGTCATGGAGGCAATTGAGGACCTGCTGGTAGAAGTGCTGGTTGACTGTCTGACGCTCAGGCACAAACTCATGATGGAACACTCCCTTCTGGTCGAAGAATGAGATCAGCATGACCTTGATCCTTCATTTGGACATGCACGCCTTCTTGGGTCTGGGTGACAGTCGAGTCTTCCACTGCAGGTTCTGTCTCTTGCTTTCGGGGTCATACTGGAAGACCCAAGTCTCATCTCCTGTGATGACTCAGCCAACAAACTCTGGATCTTCTCCAGTCTTCTCTAGCAAGTCTCGACAAACATTGACCCGGTGCTCCTTCTGGTCATCTGATAAAAGCTTGGGTACCATCTTGGAGCACACCTTCCGCATCCCCAGCTCCTGCACCCAGATGGTCCGCACTGACTCCCTGTTCAGGATGAGCTCCTCAGCTATCATCCGCACTGTCGATCTGCGATCACTCCACACCAGCTGGTTTACTCTATCAATGTTCTCAGCCGTCTTTGTCGTGGAAGGCCGTCCTAACTTGGGGTCATCCTCCACCTCCTTGTGGCCAGTCTTGAAGCGTTTCTGCCACTCGCAGCCTTGACATTGCATCTTCTCCATAAGCCTTTTGGAGAAGTTGGAGACACTCAGTTGGGCCTTTCTCCAATTGAACAAGAAATTTCAAGTTGATTCTTTGCTCCATATTTCTGCCATCTCCAGTTGCGTGACAAAGCGATGGAGGAGTGTGCTACAAAAAAACAACTGTAAAAGAAAAAGAGTGAGAGAGATGAAAAATATTATAGCAGAATAGTAGCAAGATGTTGAACAACACAGTGACATAAGCACCTGCTGCCACTCCTTTTTCCGTGTCTCTCTGACAGCGTAGTTACTCACCTGTAACAGGTGTTCTCCAGGAGCAGCAGGAATCAGTCCTCACTTATGGGTGACGTCGGCGCCGACGGAGCCCTCGCGGAGCAATTTTCCCCAGCTTTCAAAGAAAGCCTTTGGGAATTGCAGCGCGCATGCGCGGTAGTCTTCCCGCCCGAAGGTGCCATCTTAGCCAGTCAGATGACATAGCTAAAAAAGACAGCATAAAAATTTGCAAAAAGAACATAAGCAGACGATTGCAACTCCAAGGGGAGGAGGGAGGGTAGTGAGGACTGATTCCTGCTGCTCCTGGAGAACACCTGTTACAGGTGAGTAACTACGCTTTCTCCAGGACCAAGCAGGAAGTCAGTCCTCACTTATGGGACTCCCAAGCTCAAGGCTACCGGAGACCCTAAGCACAAAAATGAGCTCCCTCTAGCTCAGCAGCACAGAAGGAAAGAATCTTCGCTGAATTATCACCCACCGGTAGCCCACATCCGGGATGGAGGGTAGGAGTTGCTCAGACCTCAAAGAGATTACGGAGGACTGCCTGTCCGAAAGCACTGTCCCTACGGGACTCCCTCTCGAGACAGTAATGGACCGCAAAAGTCTGGCTCGAAGACCAAGTAGCGGCCCGGCAGATGTCTGCCAGCGGAACAGAGCGGAGGTAAGCCACTGACGTGGCCTTTGCCCGAACGCAATGAGCCGTGACTCGACTTTCTAAGGCGAGTCCGGCTGCCCCATAAGCCCAAGAGATACAGTCCGCAACCCAGATGGACAGAGTACGCTTGGAGACCGGGAGCCCCAATTTATTGGGGTCAAAGGACACAAAAAGCTGCGCAGCTTTACGGTGCTCCCGCGTACGGTCAAGGTAGAAGTTCAACGCCCTTCTACAGTCCAGGGTATGGAGGACCGTCTCAGCTCGGCTGGAGTGTGGTCTGGGAAAGAAGGTTGGAAGTACCACCTCCTGATTCAAGTGAAAAGGGGAGACCACTTTAGGCAGAAACTTTGGGTGAGTCCGCAGGACTACCCTATTCTTGTAGAACCGAGTGTAGGGGGGATCAGACACGAGGGCCTGTAATTCACTTACGCGCCTAGCGGAAGTGAGGGCTATCAAGAACAGCGTTTTCCAAGACAGAAAACGGAGAGAGCAGGTAGCCATAGGTTCAAAAGGCGGACAGGTGATCCGCTGTAAAACCACATTCAGGTCCCAGTCAGGCGCTGGCGGGCGCAGAGGTGGTTTAAGTAGTAGGAGACCTCGGAGAAACCTCGCTACGAGAGGGTCGTTGGAGAGAGGTCTGCCGTCCACCGGCACATGATGTGCGGAAAGAGCACTGAGGTGAACTTTGACGGAGTTGGACTTAAGTCCCAGATTAGAGAGGTGTAGCAAGTACTGTAAGATCACCGACACCGGGCAGGAGAAGGGATCCTGAGACTGTTGGGTACACCAGACTGCAAAGCGACGCCATTTAAGGGCGTAGCATTTGCGGGTAGAAGGCCGTCGCGAAGCCAAGACGACCTCCTCCACCTCTGCCGGCAAGAGGAGAGGAGCAAGGACTACCCTCTCAGCAGCCAGGCCATGAGGTTGAGAGACCTGAGGTTGGGGTGCAGTAGGGACCCCTGATCCTGGGTGAGGAGATCCGGTTGCACCCCCAGAGGGATTGGATCCTCCACCGCCAGTTGCAGCAAGAGCGGAAACCACGGCTGCCTGGGCCAGCGAGGGGCCACCAGGATCATGAAAGCTTTGTCTCGGAGAACCTTAAAAAGGGTCCGAGAGACTAACGGGATGGGAGGGAAAGCATACAGAAGGCTCCCCGACCATGAGATCAGAAAGGCGTCCGCCGCCACCCGAAGGGGGTGAGGCTGACGAGAGCAGAAGCGAGGAAGCTGCCGGTTGTGAGGACTGGCAAAGAGATCCACTGTGGGGAGGCCCCACCTGAGGAAGAGCTTCTGAACGATCAAGGGGTCCAGACGCCACTCGTGCGGCTGGAGGACCCTGCTGAGTTTGTCCGCCAGGCAATTTTCTTGGCCCGGGAGATAAACTGCCTTGAGGAGAATGCCGTGACTGACGGCCCAAGAGCAGAGCTTCTGTGCCTCCCGGCAGAGGAGGAAGGAGCCCGTGCCCCCCTGCTTGTTCACGTAGAACATGGCAACTTGATTGTCCGTCTGGACAAGGACGGACTGTTGGGAGGTCAGGTGGGAGAAGGCCTTGAGAGCTAGGCGGATCGCCCTGAGCTCCAGGAAGTTGATCTGCTGAGCAGACTCCCACTTGGTCCAGAGGCCCTGAGTACGTGCCTCTTGGCAATGGGCTCCCCAGCCCAGGAGGGATGCATCGGTGGTCAGCACCCGGGTCGGCTGAGGTGACTGGAAAGGCATTCCCAATACCAGGTGCGGCTGCCGGAGCCACCACCGGATAGACGAGACCAGCGGCTCGGAGACGCGCACCAGGTCTGCTAGGCCGCCCGTGGCCTGTCGCCACTGCTGGCGGAGACACCACTGAGCAGGCCGCATATTCAGGCGGGCATTGGGGGTCACATGGACGGTGGAAGCCATATGGCCGAGCAGTCTCAGGAAGCGCCTGGCGGAGACCAGGGGCTGGCTGCGAAAGCGGTCGGCTAGGTCCATGAGCCGCTGAGCCCTGTCGAGCGGTAGGTACGCTCGCGCCTGAGGGGTGTGCAGCCTTGCGCCGATGAACTCGAGATCCTGTGAGGGGAGCAAAGTGGACTTTGCGAAGTTGATGACAAAGCCCAAGTGCTGCAGCAGAGTCACCGTGCGGCACGTGGCGGTGGTGACCTCCTGAGCGGACGCTGCTCTGATGAGCCAGTCGTCGAGGTACGGAAAAACATAGAGGCCGTGAAGCCGGAGATGGGCCGCCACGACCGCGAGACATTTTGTGAAGACTCGCGGTGCGGAGGACAGGCCGAAGGGCAGTACTCTGTACTGGTAATGATTTCCTGCCACCACAAACCTTAGGTATTGGCGGTGGCTTGGGTGGATGAGGATGTGCGTGTAAGCATCCTTTAGATCCAAGGAGCATAGCCAATCTCCCTGCTTGAGGTAGGGCAGAAGGATTCCAAGGGTAAGCATTTTGAACTTCTCCCGCACAAGGAACTTGTTGAGGTTGCGCAAGTCCAGGATGGGTCGGAGGCCTCCTGTTCTCTTTGGTATCAGAAAATACCTTGAATAGAAGCCCTGACCTCTCAGGTGGTGTGGCACCGGTTCCACCGCCTGATCCTGCAGAAGACCTGCTAACTCCTGAAGGAGCAACTCCCTGTGCAGAGGGGGGCGCGGAGGCTCTCCCGGAAAATAGGAGGGAGGGACCTGATGGAAGTGGAGAAGGTAGCCCTCTCGCACGACCTGAAGCACCCAGGCATCTGCGGTGATGCTGGACCACCTGTCGGCGAAGTGAACCAGCCGGCCTCCGGTGCTGGGGGGAACCAGCGGGGGGGGAGAGGCTATGCTGAGCGAGTCAAAAACCCCCACCCTGCTGAGCAGGGGCTGGTGGCGCAGGCTTGGGGGCTTGCTGCCTACGGGACCCGTTACCCCGTCCCTTGGCCTGCTGGCCCTGTTGGGGAGCTGCAGGGGCCTGATAATGGGGGTATTGTTTGTAGGCAGCCGCCTTCCTCGGGTAAAAGGTCTTTTTTCCCGAGCCCTTCTTTTTCTGGGAAGGGGCGGAGGTCTTCCTAGAAAGCCTGGTCCTGGTGAGAGTCTCAGTCTCAATTTGTGCAGCCTTTTCCGCCATGGGCTTGCCAAAGAGGTTTTCGCCTCGGCAGGGGACATCGACCATCTTGTCCTGTACCCAGGGCTCAAGGTCGGACGACTGAAGCCAAGCCTGTCGGCGGGCACCGATGCCGGCTGCGGCTACTCGAGCCGAGGCTTCAAAGCCATCATAGGCTGCTCGGGACATGAACTTTGAGCATTCCCGAATACCTGTGGACAAGGCTAGGAACCTCCGCAAGGGTTCCTCGGACAAACCAGCGGAGAAGCCGGCTAGCTCTTTAGCCAGATCCCTGAGATACATGCCCATGTAGAGCTGGTAAGTCTGGACACGACAGGCGAGCATAGAGCCCTGGAAGCACTTTTTGCCAAGGCCATCCAGGTTACGGGCCTCCCTTCCAGGAGGCACCGAGGAGTGCATCTTCTGGCTCTTAAGACGATGCATGGCCGATTCCACTACCATGGAATGGTGTGGCAACTGCGCCTTTTGAAAGCCAGGGCTCTTGCGGACTCGATAGATAGAATCGACCCGCTTGCTCAGGACCGGCGAGGAGGCCGGACTCTCCCACATGCGGAAGAGTAGTCGTTCCAGCATAGGAGGAACCGGCACAGTAAAGTGCTCCCTCGCGGGAGAGTCATACTGGAGGGCGTCGAGCTCTTCGGCTCGAGGCTCCTCCTCGGGGTCCGCAGGGAAGGCCAAAGCCTTGGCCATATCCCTAACGAAATCCGAGAACCGGGCATCCTCCGGGGGGGACTGCTTCCGAGGCTCGGACTCCGGAGAGTCCGATGGGACACACCGAGTCCGGAAAGAATCAGGTGACTCTTCCTCCTCCGACTCCCAGACCGACTCCGACGAGGACTCGGTGGGGTCGGCTCGGGCAGGGTGCGGCGCCAGCCGCCCCGACGCCGAGGGAGTCGGCGTCGGCGACCTCGGTCCCGAACGGGAGGCCGAGGGCGACCTCGACCGAGGATCGACTCGAGTTCTCATCGACTCGAGGATCGGCTCGGTCTCCGGGGTCGACTTGGACGTCGACGTCCCGGCGGTCGGGGCAGCGACGCCAGCGAAGCCAGCGAGCAGTGCCCGCTGCTGGTCCATGAAGGCAGACAATCTGCTCTCCAAGGCCGTCAACCTGAGTCCGAGCTCAGGCGACCCAGCAGCCCCCGACTCGGGCCCCGACGGCGTCGGGCCCGACGTCGGCTGACGCGGAGGCGAGTCCAGAAGGACAACAGGACTTACCCGGGCAGGCATCTCCGACTCCAGGCGAGGTCGCTTCGGGAGGTGTTCCTTCTCCAAGGACCCGGGGCGGCTGTCGGGGCTATGCGACCTGGCCCTCGCGGAGCCAGGAGCGTCCACCGACGCCGCCCTCGCGGGTTTTTCCTTCCGTCGATGGTCCCCGGAGGGAGAACCCCGGTCGGAGGAGCTCCGTCGACGGTCCGAACTGGAGCCTTTCGACAGTGAGGCCTCCGACGAGGTCCGGGTACGGCTGGGGTCAGCGAAGATTCTTTCGCGCTGATGCCGCCGACTCCTCAACGCCTTCGAGGACAGTTTGCTGCAGGGCCCACAGATCAGTTCCTCGTGATCTGGGCCCAGGCAGCGGAGGCAAAGGTCGTGTGAGTCGGTGAGTGACATATTTCGGTCACACCGACCACACCGCTTAAAGCCACTGGCAGCCATCGGGGGAAAAAGGGCCCCTGCGAGGTCAAAGGACCGGGCTGCCAGGGAAAAAACGAAAACGAAAACTGACTAAGTCAGAAAAACCGAAAAAACCGTTAGAGGACTCGAGACCGGCGTCGCGAGTCCGGGCGGGAAAACGACCGGCGTCGAACCGAAAGAAAAAAGGATAAATACAGAGGAAAATCAACTTTTTCGCGGGGACAAGACGGGGACGTCTGTAGGGCTCCGCGGAAAAAAGAAGACTGGCTAAGATGGCACCTTCGGGCGGGAAGACTACCGCGCATGCGCGCTGCAATTCCCAAAGGCTTTCTTTGAAAGCTGGGGAAAATTGCTCCGCGAGGGCTCCGTCGGCGCCGACGTCACCCATAAGTGAGGACTGACTTCCTGCTTGGTCCTGGAGAATACTTTGTACCAATAGGCTACTCTATTGTTCTGACCTGTGGTCACCATGAACATTCGGTCTAGTTTTGTAAATCCTCGCCAGTCTTCTGCCATCCTGAACTTGTTAGTGATATAGTGGCAGCATTGCAGGTACAACATCAGGTGTTTGTTTAGGGCCCCCCATTCCCCCTTGAATTGGTCAAAGGTTGGCACACTCCCCTGTCCTTTGTCCAGAATTTGGCCCACATACCGACAACCCTGCTCCGCCCATTATTTAAAAAACACATTATCATTTCCTGGGGGGCACTCAGGACTCCCCAGCAATGAAGCAAATGGTGAATTCCCCCAGGACCCTGCCCCCATTCTCACTCTCCACCACTGTCAGGCCCTTCACAGAGATTCAATAAAGCACCTAGCCCATTGGGCCTCATCCCGCTGTCTGCGTTTAAGCTGGAGCAGACAGAAAGCTTTGTAGGGTGCACATTCCTGAACAAAAAATCCTTGAGGAGCATACCTGTCCTCCCCACTGTATAATTCGTACACCCATCGAAGTAGCGTGGCTATGTCATAAAGACATAAGTCTGGAAGATTTAAGCCTCCTGCTTCTCTGCCCAGTGTCAGTTTCGCATAGCTAATCCATGCAGTCATCTCCCCCCAAGAAGGCATTCACCACCTCCTTATAGGTACACTCTTCTACTCCTTTGATCCACAGGGGTAGTACTTGCAGGGGATATAGTGAGCACAGCAACCATACCATTTTAATTATCGCTACTCTCCCAAACAACTTAAGTGGCAGATCTCTCCACTTGTCACACCATTCTTTCATTTGTTTTAATTTTTCCCCTGTATTCTTCCTATATACAACCTTTTGATCAGCACTAAGGTGTACTCCCAGATACTTCATAGTTTTCCCGGCCCACTTAAGCGGGAAATCTCTTTTACCCCTAGCGGGGCATTTTTGATTCACCTCCATCACTTCTGACTTACTCCAATTGACTTTAAGCCCTGCAAAGGTACCAAGTTGAACTACCATTTCCATGACCTGGTGTATCGATTCACTTGCTTTTCCTATGAATAACAGCATGTCATCCTCACGCCAATCTCCATGCTAGGATTGCGGCCACCAACTTAACATCCTGATTCAATAGGGAGATAGGTCAGTATGATCTATCAGAAACTGCCTGTGGCTAGGATGAATGAGAATGTAGGTATAGGCATTCTTCACATCCAAGGAGAATAGCCACTCTCCCTGTTGGAGATAAGGCAGCAATGTTGCAAGGAGAGTATCTTGAACTTCTCCCTTACCAGGAACCTGTTCAGGCCCCCAGGTCTAGGATGGGCCTTAGGCCCCCTGTTCATTTTGGCATGAAGTACCTGGAGTAGAAACCTTTGGCCCAGATGTGCTGGGGCACCAGTTCCACCACCCTGTCCTTGAAAAGACCTGTGAGTTCCTGCAGTAGTAGATCCTGGTGAAGGAGAGTCCTGGTTGGGCTCTCCTGGAAAGAAAGGGGGAGATGTCTGTGTCAGGTGGAGGAAGTAACCCGCCTTGACCACTTGGAGTGCCAAGTGTCAGTGGTAACAGCTGGTCACTGATGGGCAAAGTGGATCAAATGTTCCCCTATGGACTGCTGAATCCTAGGGGTGGGGAGACTATGCCCAAGGAGTCAAAAACTCCCACCAGGCTAGACTGGGGCCTGTGCCTGGGACTTGGGAGTCTTCTAATTATGAGGGTCTGCTGACCCTACTGGGGAGGCTCAATACTGTGAATAGTTTCTGTAAGCAGCTCCCTTCCTCAAGTACATTTTACTTGAGCCCTTCTGTCGGGGGGTAGCGGTCTTCTTCGAGAACCTGGTCCTTGTCATGAGCTCTATCTCTAACTTGGCAGCCTTATTGGTCATGGGTTTGCCAAAGAGGTTCTCTTCCCTGGCAGGGGACATAGACTAATTTCAGTTGGAAGACTGTAGCCAAGCCTGCAATCAAGCACCGATACCCACTGTGGCTATTGCAGCCACTGACTCGAAGCAGTCTTAAGCTGCTCGAGTCATAAACTTGGAGCACTCACCGATGGCTATGGTCAGGCTCCAGAACCATTGTCTTTCTGTATATAGTTTGTATATAGTTTCCCCTGTTATCTCCAAGTTACTGACCCTGTTATAATGTAAGCAAAGGATTGTTCTAATGCGAAAATTTGTTATCTGTAAACCGCGCTGATACCAAAGAGCGCGGTATATAAAAACTGTAAAATAAATAAATAAATAAATAAATTGTAGGGGGCTCCTCGAAAAGACCAGCTGAGAACCCAACGAGTTCCTTTGCCAGGTCCCCCAGGTATATGCCCATTTACAGCTGGTATGCCTGGATCTGGCCGATGGCCATTGAGCCCTGGTAGCACTTCCTGTCAAGGGTGCTCAGGGTATGGGCCTCCTTATCCCAGGGCACCAAGGAGTGCACCTTCTGGCTCTTGAGCCAACGCATGGCTGACTTCACTACCCTGGAGTTATGCGGCAGCTGTGCTTTCTGGAAGACCAGGCTCCAACAAACACGATACATCAAGTCGAGCTGTCGGCTTACGATGGACACCAATGCCGGTGTTTCCCACATGCAGAGAAGCAGCTATTCCAGGATGGATGGGACAGGTACTGTCAGTGCTTCCCTCGGAGGGACCTAGTACTGGAGGATCTCAAGCTCCTCTGTGCGAGGGTCCTCCTCAGACTCAGTGGCAAATGACAATGCCAATACCTTTGACATGACCCATATGAAGTCTAGGAATTCCATGTCTTTAGGCAGGGATCGGAGCAGAGTCTCTGAGGGGGATGGGTCCGAGGGTATGTTGCAGCGGTGATGGGTGTCCAGAGACTCCTCATCCTCAGTCTCCCAGTCCGAGTAATTAGTGGAGAAATCAAGGGAGGGCCAGACCGGATCATCTGGCCTGAGCCCAGTCTGGGTCCTTCGGAGGCTCCATGGCTGAAGCCTTGCGAACTCACTAGGGAGGACCTTGGTCCTGTGGAATGGGACCAGGATCAGAGACTGCTGTTCAGGATCAACTCGAGGCTGCATGCTCTCGAGGATCAGCTGAAGATCTGGGGATGTCCTCAATGTCAAGGGCTTGGTGGTCTGGGCAGATGACTTAGCAGAACCTGGCATTAGGCTTCACTGCTGGGCTATGAAGGCAGACAAGCTGTGCTCAAAAGACCACCATTCTAGTCTCCAGTCCAGAAAGCTCTGTAGCCATCGATGTGGGCACCGAGGGACTCTGGGCCCAGCGCCGGTTTCCCTAAAGGGGAGTCCTCAATGAGGATGGCCTCAGGCATCCGAGGCCGATCACTAGAGGATTCTCGCCCACTCTGCACCCTTGGACAAGCAGCATGGACTGCAGGATCTGGCTCAGAACTTACCCACCTTCCCAGATCCATCCACAGATGTGGCCCTTGAGGGTTTCTTTTTCTTCTTGTGTTCCCTGATTGAGGAGCTCTGCTCAGAGGACCCGTGGCCTTGCTCAGGGCCCACAGATTCACCACAGGAGTCCAAGGCCTCAGAGGGGACCTTGGAGTGCGGTGTCACTGGAGACTTTGGGAAAAACTTGTTGTGCTGCTGATAATAGCTTTTGAGGGCCTTGGATGACTTTTTTTTGCAGACCACATTCTGCCAGGTTGTGGTTCAGCTCAAGACAGAGGTAGCAGTCATGCATGTCAGTGAGACATGAGCCTCAAGCACCGATCACACTTCTTGAAGCCACTGGAGGCCATGGGGGGAAAAAGGGCCCCAAGCTAGGTCAAAGACCCAAGGCTCTGCCAGCGGAAAAAAAAAAAGGCATGATCCACACCGAAGAAAAAATACTTTTTTTTAAATGGACCTGAGACACTATGCCAAGGTAGCATGCTTGGGGGTGGGAAGAGTACCGGTCCAAGACCAGAGAAAGAGTGTAAAAAACAAAACAAACCTGAAAAAACTCATTCTATTTCTGGGAGAAACAGACAGATGTCTGGTGGGCCCCGTGGAAAAAGGAAGACTGAGGCAAGATAGCGCCCTTGGGTGAGAAGGGGACCATGCTCCATCAGTACCAACACCACCCATATGTAAGGACTGACTTCTTGCTTGTTCCTGAAGAAAGCATAGTTAACGCACCTGTAACAGGTGTTTTCCAGAGACAACAGGAATCAGTCCTCACATATGGGTGGTGTCGGCACTGACAGAGCCCGTGCAGAAGCATCTCCTCAGCTTGCAAAGAAAGCCTTTGGGAGATGCACCATGCATGCATGGTCCACTTCCTGCCCAAGGGTGCCATTTTGCCTCAGCCTAATGACATAGCTAAGACAGCCAAGCAAAAAATAAAATACAGAAAAGAAGCAACTCCAAGTGGAGGAGAGAAGGTTGTAAGGACCGATTCCTACTGCCCCCCTGGAGAACACCTGTTACAGGTGAGTAACTACACTTTCTCCAGCAGGCCCGTACCTAGCCCTGTGCGAGCGGTGCAGCCGCACAGGATACAAAGGCTTAAGGGGCGCATTTTAGCTGCCTGCCGCCGCCGCCGCCACCACCACCACCACCACCACTTTTTCTTCTGTCAGCGGTGACAGGTAACGGAAGACAGCTAAAATGTACCCCTTAAGCCTCGCCGGCATACTAAGCAGATCTGGGGGGACAGATCTGCTTAGCATACCGGCGACTTACACATCAGACATGCCTCTTCTCTCCTGCCACGGGGGGATGGGGGCGCACGCCTGATGTGCAAGTCACACAGGGTGCGATTTACACTCGGTACGGCCCTATTCTCCAGGAACAAGCAGGAAGTCAGTCCTCACATATGGGACTCCCCAGCTACAGGCTACCAAGAGCTGTAAAACAAATGGGCATAGCTGGCAAGAGCGTGTTGTCCAGGCTGGTGAACAGGTCCATTGAGGAAACGCCCCCAGAGATAAAACAGCCACAAGGCTACCTCTGGATCCAGATGCCACTCATGCAGCTGGAGGACCCTGCTCAGTTTGTTTGCCAGGGCATTGTCCTGGCCTGGGAGGTACACCACCCTCAGGAGCATCCCTCTGCGTGCCGCAAAGGAGCAGAGGGTTACCACCGCCTGGCAGAGGGGGTACAATCCTGTCTCCCCCTGTTTGTTCACATAGAACATTGTGACCTGATTGTCAGTCTGGTTCAGCACCAAATAGTGTTGGAGATGGTGGCAGAAGGCTCAGAGGGCTAGGTTTATTGCTCTGAGCTCTAGCAGGTTGATTTGCATCTGGGTTTCCCTCTGGGACCAGCAGCCTTGCATCTGGAGGATCCTGCAATGCGCTCCCCAGCCCATTAGCGAGGCGTCTCTGATGAGGACCTTCTGGGGGTTGGGTGCCTGGAAGGGCATCCCAGCCTGAAGGTGACATGGAATCTGCCACCATCCAAGAGAGCTTGCCAATTGACACGTCGCCTTCACTCTGTCCCTGAGTCTGCCCATGGCTTGTGTCCACAAAGAGCAGAAGCACTACTGGGCTGCTCTCATGTGCAGGTGGGTATGAGGGGTCACAAGAACCATGGAGTGTCCCAACAGGTGGAGTAGGAGCCGAGCAGGTAGCTCCCAGCATCAGTGCACCTCTGCGGCTAACTTCCTGAGGCATTCTGACCTCTCTCTAGGGAGGAAGGCTTTTGCCTGGAGGGTATCTAGTTCTGCCCCTATGAACTCTAGGCGCTGGGCCAGAGTGAGGTGGGACTTGGGGTTGTTTATGACAAACTCCAGGTGCTGCAGGGTATTTATGGTGCACTCAGTGGTGCATTATGCCTCTGCAGCTGTGTCCCCCTTTATGAGCCAGTCTTCCAGATAAGGGAAGATGAAGGCTGGAGGTGGGCTGTGACTACCACGAGTCACTTTGTGAAGATCCTTTGGCGATGAGGCCAGACCAAAATGCAGTACCCTGTATTGGTAGTGCTGTCCTCCCACCATGAACTGGAGGCATTTTCTGTGGCTAGGATGAATTAGGATGTGAGTGTAGGCATCCTTTCGGTCTAAGGAGCATAGCCAATCTCCTTCTGGAGGAATGGCAATAGTACCCCAAGGAAGAGCATCCTAAACTTCTCCCTGACTAGAAATCTGTTGAGCTCTTGCACGACTAGGATGGGCCTGAGGCCCCCAGTCCTCTTGGAGACTAGGAAATATTTGGAATAGAAGCCTGTGCCCCAGAGATGTTTTGGCACTAGCTCCATTGCTTTGTCATTGATTTATTTTATTTATTTATTTAGTAAACACTTGTATACCGCTGCTTCCTACGATCAGCAGCGGTTTACTTTACAGAATCATAATGTATTGTACGGTACATTGAGATTTCAGTTTTACATTTTGATTAGTCAATGATTACGTAACACGGGACAAGCATTTGGATACGATACATATTTGATTAAAGCACACAGATCAAGGTATACATTTGATTTCAATAGATTGGGGGAGGGCCCCATATATACAATTTGTACGGAATTAGTTGCCAAGGTGTACAAGTTATACATGACTATATACTATTAGATTATATGCTGCCGAGTGCGGCAGAGGAGATCTGGTTGAGGTGGGGTATCGCAGTTAGATCAAGTTGTAGTGGGTTTGAAACAGATAGGTTTTCAGTTTTCGTCTAAATTCGTTCAGGTTGTTTGTGAGCCTTAATTCACGCGGTAGTTGGTTCCATTGGATTGGCGCTGAGTATGTGAACGCCCTATTGCTTGTTTCGGCCTTGACAGATCTTATGCTGGTCGGGATACATAGGGTGTTGAGATTCATAGTTCTCCTGCTCCTGTTGCTAGGTTGAATAGTGATTAGGTTATTGAGGTAGGATGGTGCGATGCCATTGATGAGTTTAAATGTTGTGATGAGTAGTTTGTAGATGATGCGGGCGGCCACTGGGAGCCAGTGCAGATCCATTAGAACTGGGGTTATGTGGTCGGTGACTTTCTTTTCCATGACTCTTGCAGCCACGTTCTGAGCCATTTGCAGGATGCTTAGTGTGCTCTTTGAAAGCCCTTGTAGAATGGCATTGCTGTAATCCAGGTGGGGAATGATTAGTGCTTGAGCAACAGACCTAAAGTCGGATTTCTCGAGGATATTGCGGAGTGGTTGAAGGATTTTGAGTTTGTAAAAGATGGCTCGGTTAACTGTTCTGAGGTGTTTGTCCATCTTGAGGTTGCTGTCAAGTAGGACTCCTAGATACTTTATTACAGGCTTTGTATCGTATATGTTTTTGTTTAGTGTGACTGTGGTGGGCGGGATGAAATTGGCTTTCTTGGACATGAACATGACCTCTGTTTTTTTGTGATTTATTGACATGTTGTTTTGCTGAAGCCATGATTGGAGCATATCAAGGCATTCTTCTAGTGGACTGAAGTTAGGCTGTGTTATGTCGAGCTGTGTGTATAACATCACATCGTCGGCATATATGTGGTAATTTATGTTGTATTTCTGGAAAATACTGCATACCGGCTTTATATACAAATTGAACAGTAGGGATGAGAGGGCAGACCCTTGAGGGATCCCTTGGGTTTGGGGGAAAGCATCAGCTCTGTCGTTGTTGAATTGCACTTGTTGCATCCTATTGGATATGTATGATGTGAACCATTTCAGGGGGGTCCCTGTTATACCTAGCGAGGCCAGGCGGTCCAAAAGGGTGGTGTGATGTACTGTATCGAATGCCGCTGAGATATCGATGAGTATGAACATGGAGTTTTTGTTCTCGAGGCCCCTAAGTAGATTGTCAAGGAGTGACAGTAGTAGTGTTTCCACTCCGTGATTCTGACGGAATCCGTATTGATGTTCATCTAGGGCTTTTATCTCGTCCATGTGGTCCTGGAGTTGGTGCTGGACCGCTTTTTCAATCATCTTTGCTAGGAAAGCTATGCTTGAGATTGGGCGATATGATGCAGGGTCACTTTTGTTGAGCGACTTGTTTTTTAATATGGGTCTAATAATTGATTTCTTGAGATGAGACGGCATGATTCCTTGTTTCAGAGACTGATTGACAATGTGCGCGATGGGTTTTGCGTTGTCTTTCTTGGTTGCTTTCATCCAAGCGGCTGGGCATGGGTCGAGGGGGGAGGTAGTGGTGTTTAAGTTGGTTAAGATGTTTAAGATTTGTTGCTCACCTAATTGCTGGAAGGTGTTCCATTCTGTTTCTGGGTCTGCTTGAGGGGCAGTTGTGGTTTCTCGAGTGGTGAGAGCTAGTGGCATGCCTTTGGTCATGCTTGTGGGAAGTTTCGGATTTAGCTTTTTGGCATAGTGGTCGGCAAGCGTCTGGGCCTTTATATCATCTGCAGAGATGGAGTTTTGTGAAGATTTGGTCAGAGATTTTACGAGTTCAAAAAGTTCTCTGGGTCTGTTGAGCGCTTTGTTGAGTAGATTAGTGTGGTGTGTCTTTTTAGCGAGGTTTACCTCATTCTTGTATCTTGCGAGGAGTGTTAGGTATAGTTGCTTGCATTCTTCGGTTTGCTTTTTCCTCCATTTCCTTTCGAGTTTGCGTAGTTCTCTCTTCATTTTAGATAGCGTGGGAGAGTACCATGGTTCGGTTCCTGTCTTTGTTACAGCGTTTGTGTTCTTCCATGTTGGACTTGCAGCTGCTTCGATCCCTGAGTTCCATTGGTCTACCAGCTTGTCTAGGTCTGTGGTGGTGTACTCAAAATGTGTAGATATAGAAGTTACCAAAGCTTCGCTATTGAATTTTTGGAATTTCCTCTGTTGATGTGTTTTTGATTAGGCCTGCTAGCTCGGTGATGAGGAGGGTCTGGTGAAGGAGAGGCCTGGTGGGCTCCCCTGGGAAATACAATGGTGGCACCCATTGTAGGTGGAAGAGGTAGCCCTCCTTGACCACCTGTAGCACCAGGTATCTGTGGTGATGGCTGTCCACCTGTGGAAAAACAGGGCTAGAGGTCCCCCTGTGGGCAGCAGAGGACCCCTTGGGGGTAGAGAGGTTGCGCTCAAGCAGTCAAAAGCTCCCTCCAGGCTGAGCCAGAGCTGGCACCTGGGACTTCAGGGCCTTTTGTTTTCTGGGAACATGCCTTGGCCATTTTGTTGCTGGCCCTGTTGAGCGACCGAGGCAGCCTGGAAGTGCGGAGTACCGCTAAAGGGCTTTTTCCCTGGTGCTCTCTTACAGGTTGCACCGAAGTCTTCTTTGAGAGCCTGGTTCTCATCATGTACTCTGTCTCTATCTCTGCTGCCTTATCCGTCATGTGCTTCCTGAATAGGCTTTCTGCTATGCAGGGTACATCTATCAGTTTGTCCTGCACACATTGTTCCAGGTCAGATGACTGCAGCCATGGCTGGAGTCATGCCCCGATGCCCACGATGGCCACCCTGGCTGATGATGCGAAGCCATTGTAGGCTGTTCCAGACAAAAACAACTTCAAGCTCTCTTTTACTGCTGAGGTTAGGGTCTTGAACCTCTGTAAGGGTTCCCCATCGAGGTCTGCTGAGAATCTACCAAGGTCCTTCAATAGTTCCTTTAGGTACATGCTGATGTAGAGCTGGTAGGACTGGATCCAGCACATTAGCATTGAGCCCTGAAAGGCCTTCTGGCCAAGGGCATCAAGGGTTCGGGCCTCCCTGTTGGGTGGCACGATAAATGTTTTTTTGGCTCAGAGTCGGCAATGTGCCAGCTTATGACCATAGAGTTATAGGGAAACTGGGTCTTTTGAAACCCATGGTTTCGGCATACCTGGTACATGGTGTCGAGGTACCTACTAATGATTGGAACCAACACCAGTGTTTCCCACATCTGGAGGTGGTGGTTGAGGATCGGGGGCACTGGTACTGTGAGAGTTTTCTTAGGAGGTGCCTCATATCATAAGAACATAAAAGATATGCCATACTGGGTCAGACCAAGGTCCATCAAGCCCAGTATTCTGTTTCCAACAGTTGCCAAACTAGGTCATATGTACCTAGCAGTTTCCCCAAGAGACACAAGTTAAATATGGGGACTGGGTTGGCAGGGGCCCCAGCTGGGATTTGAACCTGTGACCCTCTGGTCCTACAGGTACTGGCTGTGTCCGCTGCACCACACTGTGGCCACGATTATTTATTTATTATCGGATTATTTCCAATTCCTCAGTGCTGCAGGTCCTTCTCAGCCTCTGTTTCAATAGTGAGAGCCTTGGCCATGTCCCACACAAAAATCAAGGAATGCAACATCCTCAGGCAGGGAATGGCATTGGGCTGTCAGGGGAGATGGGTCCAAGGGCACATCACTGCCACCTCATGTCTAGGGACTCTTCATCCTCAGTCTCCCATTCAGGCTCAAAGTCTGAATAAGAGTCAGGTGCTGTTTGATCACCTTGGTCGAGGACCACTCTCGGCAGTCCGTGACCTCAAGAGGATCAGTGTCCTGAGGAACAGGACTAGGACCCTGTCTGGGGCTGGGACTCTTTCGGGGCAGATTGCACTCGAGGATCAGCTCAACATCTGGGAAAGCTCTCGATGTCGAGGGTCCCATCTTCAGGGTGGATGAAACTGATGAGCTGGACATGAATGCCCACTGCGGCAAATATACTGCTCTCTAGGGCTGCCATTCTGGTCTCCATACCAGTTGGATCTACAGCCTTCGATGCAGAGACCAAGGATGTCCAGCCCAGCATCAGTACTGTCAAGGGGGAGTCCTCAATTAGGATGGCCTTGGAGGTTCAAGACCTGTCAGCGAGTGCCAATGATGCCTTACAGGGCAGCTTGGCAGACCACTCCTGCCCCAAGTCCTCAGACTCATGCCTGGGACTGTGGATCCTGGGGTGGGATTTCTTCTTTTTGCCAGATCCGTCCTCCAAGGGTTTCTTCTTCCTGAACTCCACCTCTGGAATGTCCACTCCAAGGAATCATGGCCACTTGAGCATGGTGTCACCAGAGACTCCGGTACAGTCGTACTTAAAAAAATAAAAAAAACCCAACCCACACCCCTTTTCTGCTGCTGATGGTGGCTCTTCAAGGCCTTTGAGGTCATGGTTCTGCAGAGCTCGCAGTTGGAATTGTGCTCCGGGCCAAGGCATTAGAAGCAGCAATTATGTGGGTCAATGAGTGACATTTTGCCATACTGGTTTTATGGTTATGGATTTAGGCACTTGATATACTGCTTTTTTTACTGTATGTGTCAGAGTGGTTTATAGATATATTCTAACAGGCACTTCTTTTTATTCCCTCGTCCCCAAAGGGCTCACAATCTAAGTGTACCTAAGGCAATGGAGG
This sequence comes from Ichthyophis bannanicus, assembly GCA_033557465.1. Taxonomy (NCBI): domain Eukaryota; kingdom Metazoa; phylum Chordata; class Amphibia; order Gymnophiona; family Ichthyophiidae; genus Ichthyophis; species Ichthyophis bannanicus. The sequence continues at coordinate 56,139,242 of CM066047.1, read as the reverse complement.
ATTAAGTGGCTTGCCCAAGGAGGGGTCATGGGACTAGAGAACCTAGTCCTTCCAGTCTGAGGTTACTTGTCCCTAGGTGGGAATTGAACCCCTGATCCTCAGGCCTGAGGTAACCTGTCCCAACCACAGAGCCACTCCTCCCTCTGGTTGCACTTTTTAAAGCCACTGGAGGCCATCAGGGGTCAGAGGCCTTCAGCTAATAAAAGAGCACAAATGCCAGTCAAGGAACACCTCGGTGAAAAAATGAGAAAACAAATAGACAAACCTGAGGATCGACGCCAAGGCAAGCTGGCTCAGGGGCAGGAAGGAACCAGTATGCAAACTGGACAAAACTCAATAATAAAAATCAGACTTTTTCCAAGAAAAACTGGACAATGTCTGATGGGCGGAAAAAAGGAGACTAAGGCAAGATGGCACCCTTGCTTTTTTTTTTTTTTAAGCAATAAGGTGACTTGGATTTCTTTGAGAATGAGGAAACAGATTGGGCTGAGCTGACAAGCAAGGTCAGATAAGGTGCTAAAATAACAGAGCTTTACTGGCTAGTAAGACATGTGTCAGTTATTGAGTAAGGGTGTCAATCAGGAAAGCGTAGTTACTCACCTGTAACAGGTGTTCTCCAGTAGCAGCAGGAATCAGTCCTCACATATGGGTGACGTTGGCGCCGACAGAGCCCTCGCGGAGCAATTTTCCCCAGCTTTCAAAGAAAGCCTTTGGGAATTGCAGCGCGCATGCACGGTCCCCTTCCCGCCCAAGGGTGCCATCTTAGCCAGTCAGATGACATAGCTAAAAGACAGCATAAAAATTTGCAAAAACTAAAGCAGATGATTGCAACTCCAAGGGGAGGAGGGAGGGTTGTGAGGACTGATTCCTGCTGCTCCTGGAGAACACCTGTTACAGGTGAGTAACTACGCTTTCTCCAGGACCAAGCAGGAAGTCAGTCCTCACATATGGGACTCCCAAGCTTAAGGCTACCGGAGACCCTAAGCACAAAAATGAGCTCCCTCTAGCTCAGCAGCACAGAAGGAAGGAATCTTCACTGAATTATTACCCACCGGTAGCCCAACATCCAGGATGAAGGGTAGGAGTTGCTCAAACCTCAAAGAGATTTCAGAGGACTGCCTGTCCAAAAGCACTGTCCCTGCGGGACTCCCTCTCGAGGCAGTAATGGACCGCAAAAGTCTGGCTCGAAGACCAAGTAGCGGCCCGGCTGATGTCTGCCAATGGAACAGAGCGGAGGTAAGCCACTGACGTAGCCTTCGCCCGAACACAATGAGCCGTGACGTGACTTTCTAACGAGAGTCCAGCTGCTCCATAAGCCCAAGCGATACAGTCAGCAACCCAGATGGACAGAGTACGCTTGGAGACAGGGAGCCCCAATTTATTGGGGTCAAAAGACACGAAGAGCTGAGCAGCTTTGCGGTGCTCCCGCATACGGTCAAGGTAGAAGTTCAATGCCCTTCTACAGTCCAGGGTATGCAGGACCATTTCAGCTCGGCTGGAGTGTGGCCTGGGAAAGAAGGTCGGAAGTACCACCTCCTGATTGATGTGAAAAGGGGAGACCACTTTTGGAAGAAATTTAGGGTGAGTCCGTAGGACTACCCTATTTTTGTAGAACCGAGTGTAAGGGGGATCAGACACGAGGGCCTGTAGTTCACTTACGCGTCTAGCGGAAGTGAGGGCTATCAAGAATAAGGTTTTCCAAGAAAGAAAAACGGAAAGGACAGGTAGCCATAGGTTCAAAAGGCAGACAGGTGAGCCGCTGCAAAACCACATTCAGATCCCAGTCAGGCGCTGGCGGGCGCAGAGGTGGTTTAAGGAGAAGGAGACCTCGGAGAAACCTTGTCACGAGAGGGTCGTTGGAAAGAGGTCTGCCGTCCACCGGCACATGATGTGCTGAAAGAGCACTGAGGTGAACCTTGACGGAGTTGGACTTAAGTCCAAGATTAGAGAGGTAGAGCAAGTACTGCAAGACCACCGACACCGAGCAGGAGAAGGGATCCAGAGACTGCTGGGTACACCAAACGGAAAAAACGACGCCATTTAAGGGCGTAGCATTTGCGGGTAGAAGGTCGCCAGGAAGCTAGGACGACCTCTTCCACCTCTGCCAGCAGTAGAAGGGGAGCAAGTACTACCCTTTCAGCAGCCAGGCCATCAGATGTAGAGATCTGAGGTTGGGGTGTAGCAGGGACCCCTGATCCTGTGTTAGGAGATCTGGTTGAAACCCCAGAGGGAACGGAGCCTCCACCGCCAGTTGCAGCAGGAGTGGAAACCACAGCTGTCTGGGCCACCGAGGAGCTATCAGGATCATGGAAGCTTTGTCTCGGAGAACCTTGAAAAGAGTTCGAGAGATTAGCGGTATGGGAGGAAAGGCATACAGAAGGCTTTTCGACCATGAGAGCAGAAAAGCATCCGCCACTACTCGGAGGGGATGCGGCTGCCGAGAGCAGAAACGAGGAAGTTGCCGGTTGAGAGGACTGGCAAAAAGATCCAGCGTGGGGAGGCCCCACTTCAGAAAAAGTTTCTGAACTACCAAGGGATCCAGTCGCCACTCGTGCAGCTAGAGGATTCTGCTGAGTTTGTCCGCCAGGCAATTTTCTTGGCCTGGGAGATAAACTGCCTTGAGAAGAATGCCGCGGCTGACGGCCCAAGAGCAGAGCCTCTGCGCTTCCTGACAGAGAAGGAAGGAGCCCGTGCCCCCGTTTGTTCACGTAGAACATGGCAACTTGATTGTCCGTCTGGACAAGGACGGACCGGCGAGAAGTCAGGTGGGAGAAAGCCTTGAGAGCCAGACGGATTGCTCTGAGCTCCAGGAAGTTGATCTGCTGTGCAGACTCCCACGAGGTCCAGAGACCTTGAGTACATGCCCCTTGGCAATGCGCTCCCCATCCCAGGAGAGAAGCATCGGTCGTCAGCACTTGAGCAGGCGGAGGAGATTGAAAAGGCATTCCGAGTACCAGGTTCGGCTGATGAAGCCACCACTGCAGAGAAGAGGTCAGCGGGCTGGAGATCTGCACTAAGTCGGCGAGGCCGCCCGTGGCCTGTTGCCACTGCTTGCGGAGGCACCACTGAGCAGGCCGCATATTCAGGCGGGCGTTGGGGGTCACGTGGACAGTGGAAGCCATATGGCCGAGTAGTCTCAGAAAGCGCCTGGCCAAGACCAGGGACTGGCTGCGAAAACGGCCGGCTAGGTCCATGAGCCGCTGAGCTGTGTCGAGAGGCAGGAAAGCTCGCGCCTGAAGAGTGTGCAATCTTGCGCCGATGAACTCGAGATCTTGCGAGGGGAGCAAAGTGTACTTTGCGAAGTTTACGACAAAGCCCAAGTACTGGAGAAGAGTCGCAGTGCAGTGCGGTGCGTGGCTTGTGTGACCTCTTGAGAGGACGATGCTCTGATGAGCCAGTCGTCTAGGTAAGGAAAGACATAGAGGCCCTGAAGCCGGAGATAAGCCGCCGCCACCACCACCGCGAGACATTTTGTGAAGACTCGCGGTGCGGAGGATAGGCCAAAGGGCAGTACTCTGTACTGGTAATGATTTCCTGCCACCACAAACCTTAGGTATTGGCGGTGGCTTGGGTGGATGAGGATGTGCGTGTAGGCATCCTTTAGATCCAAGGAGCATAGCCAATCTCCCTGCTGGAAGTAGGGCAGAAGGATTCCAAGGGTAAGCATCTTGAACTTCTCCCTCACGAGGAACTTGTTGAGGTTGCGCAAGTCCAGGATGGGTCTGAGGCCTCCTGTTCTTTTTGGTATTAGGAAATACCTGGAATAAAAGCCTTGACCTCTTAGGTGGTGGGGCACCGGTTCCACAGCCTGTTCCTGAAGAAGACTTGCTAACTCCTGAAGGAGTAAGTCCCTGTGCAGAGGGAGTCGTGGAGGCTCTCCCAGAAAATAGGAGGGAGGGACCTGGTGGAAGTGGAGAAGATAGCCTTATCGCACAACATGAAGCACCCAGGCATCTGATGTGATGTTGGACCACCTGTGGGCAAAGTGGACCAGCCGGCCTCCAGTGCTGGGAGAAACCAGCTGAGGGGGAGAGGCTATGTCGATGAAGTCAAAAACCCCCACCCTGCTGAGCAGGGGCCGGTGGTGCAGGCTTGGGGGCTTGCTGCCTACGGGACCCGTTACCCCGTCCCTTGGCCTGCTGACCCTGTTGGGGAGCTGAGGAGGCCTGATACTGAGGGTAGTGTTTATAGGCAGCCGCCTTCCTCGGGTAAAAGGACTTTTTTCCCGAGCCCTTCTTCTTTTGGGAAGGGGCAGAGGTCTTTCTAGAGAGCCTTGTTCTGGTGAGAGTTTCCATCTCGATTTGCGCAGCCTTCTCAGCCATGGGCTTGCCAAATAGGTTCTCACCTCGGCAGGGGACATCGAACAACTTGTCCTGCACCCAGGGTTCAAGGTCAGATGACTGAAGCCAAGCCTGTCGGTGGGCACCGATGCCGGCTGCGGCCACTCGAGCCGATGCTTCAAAGCCATCATAGGCTGCTCGAGAAATGAACTTGGAGCATTCTCGAATTCCAGTGGACAAGGCTAGGAACCTCCGCAAAGGTTCCTCGGAAAGTCCAGCAAAGAATCCTGCTATCTCCTTAGCCAGGTCTCTAAGGTACATGCCCATGTAGAGCTGGTAGGTCTGGACCCGACAAGCAAGCATAGAGCCTTGGAAACACTTCTTACCGAGGCCATCCAGGTTGCGGGCCTCCCTGCCGGGAGGCACCGAGGAGTGCATCTTCTGGCTCTTGAGCCTATGCATGGCCGATTCCACCACCATGGAATGGTGCGGTAGCTGTGCTTTCTGGAAGCCAGGGCTCTTGCGGACTCGATAGATGGAATCGACCCGCTTGCTTAATACCGGCGACGATGCCGGACTCTCCCACATGCGGAAGAGTAGTCGTTCCAGCATGGGAGGAACCGGTACAGTAAAGTGCTCCTTCGCTGGAGAGTCATACTGGAGGGCGTCGAGCTCTTCGGCTCGAGGCTCCTCCTCGGGATCCGCAGGGAAGGCCAAAGCCTTGGCCATATCCCTGACGAAGTCCGAGAACCGGGCATCCTCCGGGGGGGACTGCTTCCGAGGTTCGGACTCAGGGGAGTCCGAGGGGACACACCGAGTCCGAAAGGAATCAGGTGACTCTTCCTCTTCAGATTCCCAGGCCGACTCCGAGGAGGAATCGGTGGGGTCGGGTCGGGCGGGCGTAGGCGTCGGCCGCCCCGACGCCGAGGGAGTCGGCGTCGACGACCTCGGTCCCGAACGGGAGGCCGAGGGAGACCTCGACCGAGGATCGACTCGAGCCCGCATGGACTCGAGGATCGGCTCGGTCTCCGGGGTCGACTTAGACGTCGACGTCCCGGCGGTCAGGGCAGAGGCGCCAGCGAGGCTAGCGATCAGTGCCCGCTGCTGGTCCATGAAGGCAGACAGTCTGCTCTCCAAGGCTGTCAACCTGAGTCCGACCTCAGGTGACCCAGCAGCCCCCGACTCGGGCCCCGACGTCGGACCCCTCGGAGGCGAGTCCACGAGGACTACAGGACTTACCCGAGCAGGCGATTCCGATTCCAGACGAGGTCGCTTCGTGAGACGATCCTGCTCCAAAGACCCGGGACGGCTATCGGGGCTATGCGACCTGGCCCTCGCGGAACCAGGAGCGTCCACCGACGCCGTCCTCGCGGGTTTCGTCTTCCGATGATGATCCCCCGAGGGAGAACCTCTGTCGGAGGAACTCCGGCGATGCTCAGAGCTGGAGCCTCTGGACGCCGAGGCCTCCGACGAGGTCCGGGTACGGGTGGGATCTGAAGATTCTTTCCCGCTGATGCCGCCGACTCCGTAAGGCTTTGGAGGACATTTTGCTGCAGGCCCCACAGATCAGTTCCTCGTGATCTGGGCCGAGGCAGCGGAGGCAATGATCATGTGTGTCAGTGAGAGACATGTTTTTGTCACACTGAACACACCTTTTGAAGCCACTGGCAGCCATCATGGGAAAAAGGGCCCCTGCAAGGTCAAAGGACCGGGCGGCCAGCGAAAAACCGAAAAACGAAACTGACCAAAAATCTGAAAAACCGAAAAATAACAGAAGGACTCGCAACGGCGTCGCGAGTCCGGGCAGGAAAAAGACAGGCGTCGAACCGAAGAAAAAAATAGAAATAAATCACTAAAATCAACTTTTTCAGCGGGGACACGACGGGTACGTCTGTAGGGCTCCGCGGAAAAAAGAAGACTGGCTAAGATGGCACCCTTGGGCGGGAAGGAGACCGCACATGCGCGCTGCAATTCCCAAAGGCTTTCTTTGAAAGCTGGGGAAAATTGCTCCGCGAGGGCTCCGTCGGCGCCGACGTCACCCATATGTGAGGACTGACTTCCTGCTTGGTCCTGGAGAATGAGTTTTACGCATGAGCTAACTGTAGGCAAAGCCTCAAGCAGACAGCAGTACACAGCAGTTACATTCATGATAATGAATTCAGGGCAGCTGCAGAGAACAACGGGCTCAGATCATTGCTGGGGTTTTAATGCAAGGTCTGAGGAAGTGTAATAGGTAAGCGTGTTGTTCGGCAGTCAGTGCTTGTGAGAAATTTATGGCTGTTTCTTTGCGTTACCTGCAGCATACAGGGTGCAAAATGTTTTTCTGACTTTGCTGAAGGGGAATGGTATAAATAAAGCAGGGGACAAGGAGCTGAGGTGGTGGTGTGTTTAAAGCAACAGTGCTATGTACATGTGCTGGGATGCTATTTTGTGCATAAACATCAATATTCTGCAAAGAATATCATGTTTTCATGGAAATAGCATTCCAGCACATGTGCACAAAACAAACTGTATCAGTACTTGTGTACAAGATATAGCTGCTACTAGTGCACACCCATCTGCACATGCATCCATCATGCTCTTCTTGTTTAACTTGGACTTTCTGCACACAACTTATTTGCATGCTATTTGGATACAGCATTGGAACGCAAAACATTTGAATTACGCTTGCATTAAAAAACCATGCACCGAGCTTTAGTGATTTGTTCTAACACAAGGTATCTGCCTTGGTCCCTGAATTTGCATTAAACACATCCCATGCATATTCACTGTCGATATCCCAAAACCCCAATAGCATTGTGGCACTCCAGTCCTGGAGTTGCCTATCTCTGCACAATATAAAAACCTTTGATATCTTGATTATCTCCCCTTGATGTATATTGATTTTTCTTTAGTATATTCTTTGTTTGAATATTATCTGAATTACTTGGGGGGAAAAAAAAAGTTACATTGTGAAGTTAAATCCATGACTGAATATTGCATCTGCTTTGGGGAGGAAACTGTAAAGATCTCCAGGAGTGCACATCCTGAAAGCCAGTTTCCTTATATTTCAAGCACTTCAATTTTCTCTCAATTTTTGAGCTCCTTTCCTCAGACAGAAAGGGAATCTGCCAGCAGGGGTCAGCACAGTAGAAGTAGCTTATTTTTCCCCCCATGCAGCTTGTTCATATCACCTCTGCAATATGTCCAAGCATCACTGGTCTCCAACAGGAAACTAGAATCGGTCTCATGCACTGCAGGGCTACAGACCATCCTAAAGTACTTTATACTTCTTAGAAAGGATTTTTTCTAGATATTCAACTAGTCTACGCAGTTCTCTTAAGACCTCTGCAGCTAGTATCATGATCTTTGCAGTTTTCCGGGTTATGTCACCTCTTGGTAAGCAGGTTTGCTGGCTTCTGCACATATAGCAGAGTCGGAAAACAAAGCTAAGATGAGAGAGCTAAATATCACAGTACAGGGCTTATGTACCAAAATAAATTACCCTTGTATAAATCAGGTAAGAGCATGCCAATTCTGATCTTAATAAGGAGTAAGGGCTTCCAGCAATACTAAAGAGATGGCACAACTCTAAGCAACTCAGGCCAATATATCATCAACTCTCAAAATGTTTGCTCCCCCACCCCTCGGGATAGATCTTGAAAACAATGTCCTGGACAAAATATATTTAAAAAGCGAATGCTAAAGAAATTAGATTGGAATAAAGCTCACGTTCTACTTTTTACAACAGGACATAGAGGCTATGCAATCCTAAAGAAACTAAGAGACATCCAAAAATTGTAAGTAAAATTATTCTTTTTAATAAATAAACAAAAAGCCTACCCTCTACAAAAAAAACCCCTCTAACATTTATACAAATTTTAAATGATCATTACATACAGAGATAAAGGAAAAAATTTAAATACAATTTTTGCAGATCCAGGTACATAAAACGTATACAACTGAAATAATTTGGCAAATAAACAAGAAAAAAGAAAGCTAACAAAAATAATGAATGTATTCAAGTTTCCTGTGTGGAAGATGGCCCAAATAATGTGTCTCCTAAACCCCACATCTGCTGCAGGTATCTGTCAACAGTTAGGGATTAGAACAATAGTAGGAGACAAGAAAATCTGAACAGATGAGTTTCTATTACATCAAACCTCTCCTCCTCCTCCTATTCCCCACCCACACAAAAACCTGGCTGGCACTCTAGTTCTTAGAGTTATCTGGCACAACTATAATTTATACAAAATCTTAATACTGCGATGCAAAAAACACAAAAACCAGAAAGCCAACATGAGAGATACAGTTGTGGATGATCCCATAATAGTCTACAAAACCTACTACTTCTTATCATTTATGTAGTGCTTCAAGGCTATGCAGCGCTGTACAGAGACATGTAAGAGACCGTTCCTGCTCCTAAGAGCTTACAGTCTAGTCAAGACAACACAACTGGGGACTAGGATATATCTAGGGGAATGGTAAGGAAACACATAAGAGGTGACCAGGAAATTTGGGGGAACAGGATCAAAAGCAGTCTCAAAGAAGTGAGACTTAGGCTTAGCCACTTTTATAGAAACATGATAGCAGAAAAAGGCCACATGGCCTATCTAGTCTGTCCTTCCATATCAACTACAACAGTCCCCTTTTTCCTTTAGAGATCCTCTGTGTTTGTCCCATGCTTTTTTGAATTCAGATACTGTCCTCATCTCACCCACCTCCACTGGGAGACTATTCCACGCATCTACCACTCTTTCTGTAAAGAAATATTTCCCACTTATTACTCCTGAGTCTAACCCCTTTCACCCTCATCCTATGTCCCCTCGTAGCAGAGCTTGCTTTCAATTGAAAGGCTCTCCTCCTATGCATTGATGCCACCAAGATATTTAAATGTCTCTGTCATATCTCCTCTATCCCACCTTTCCTCTAACGTATCCATATTAAGATCCTTAAATCTGCCCTCATATGCTTTATAATGAAGACCACTAACCATTTTAGTAGCCACCTCTGCACCATTTTCTTAAACCTAGATTTTTATGTAATATGTAAACTGATTTGTACATTCTTCTGGGTGAAAATGATGAGTAATAAATCTAAGTTAAATTTTATACAAAAAAGGCCATCTGATTTTTTTCTCAGAGAGAAGGAGGGGGCAAAGAGATCAGTGCTAATTGGCTTTAAAAAAAAAATCAAAGAGATACTTAAGTTTCATAGTATCTGCAGATATTCCTACAATTTTCAGGGGATCTTACCTAAAGCAGCAATTCCAACATAACTAACCTAAAGGGTCAGTTCTATCAAAATACACACACAAATGAATACTGGGTAGCACTAAATGCCCTTAGAAGAGGGTAGGAAGAACTCAAAAGTGTTTTCCTTCATATTTGCAGAATAGTATAGCCAGAAACTTAATTTTTTCCAGGGGGACTCTCATTACTGCTAGGGCCTGCTAAGCAGCTCAGTAGCCAGACAAACCTCATAAACTGAAGACAGACAACATGCAAAGCTATACCGCAACCTCTCCCAAAATAAGTTCTTTGGCTAGTTTGAAATGGTGCTTTAACGTATATAAACATAGGGCCCGATTTTATGAGAGGTGTTAAAGTCCCTATTTTAAAGGATTTACGCACGAGCTTGGTGGTCGCTATTCTGTAAGTGCACATGCAAGTCCTCTTGCGTGTACTTTCCACTGCGGAGTGCATGGAGGCAGAGCATGGGGGAGGGCTTACATTTATACATGCAAAGTTACATTTCCACTCAGTCCAGACATGGGGCAGTTATGCCTGCTCTAAAGTACATGCGTGCTTCACTTCATAAAATAAGCGTGGGAGTTTATAAAATTATCCTCAACATTTCAAGTTTAATGGAGATGGCTGTATATAAAACTCTAGAAAAAAGGGAGAAATGGAATACAGTCTACTGTTGACAATTTCTAGACAGCTTGCTTTGAGCTCCATTTGTCCTAATTTTTAAAAGCTTTAAGGCTAACTATGCAGTTTAAGCTTAAAATTAGATGGCTGACATGACAAATTGATAAAGAGGTGATATAAATCAATGTGGTAGGTTGTTTCCCTTAATCCTGTCATGGCCCAATATTAACTAATTCTGCTCACTTGCCGTAGGTGGAAAACAGAATATGGTCAGACAAATACACACACGAGGCTGCTTCCAGTATTCGCCACCTAGCATCTGTGTTTCTAGGTATAGCAATAGACTGTACCAGAGAGAAATGCTTCCAAATCTGATGGTGCAACTATTGTTATATACAGAACTCTAAATAGCTTTTTTCCTATCATTTCTAGTACTGTCAGTGCATCACTTCCTCAGGTTTGATGTAATGGTTAATACCACAAAGTAAATTTTTCTTCCACTATGTAATGGGATATAAACATGAAATCTATATAGAAATCTATAAACAACGTGTTAAAACAAATATACAAATTCATTGGACATGGGACTGATGGTGTGTGTTAACCTCTCTTGAGATGATGGTATGGTTAACAAAAACAAACAGAACCAGTAAGTCAAGAGCACCTCAAGATTAGTCTGCAATTCTATACCACTGAAAGCTGATATGCCACAAGCAACCATGTGACTCCAAAATATGGGAAGCAAGAAGATAAAGAACATTTTACACATATACCAAACAAGCTGCATATTTTTCAGGGAGACAGGTCTTATGGCTGGCATGTCAGCTTTAAATTAGATCAGCATTGCCTTGGGCTAACTGGAATAAAGACTTGCACATATGAGTGAAAATTTAAGAACATTGAAGAATATGTGTTTAGTGTGCACCAGCAAAAGGAATATGCGCTACTCTAATCTGAATTACAAAGGATCCAAGAAAATAGTTGTCTCTCAAAACGTCTGCAGTTCCCCTTTATGGTCACAGTATCGAAAAGGGCCACGAGGCAAATAAAGCAGTATAAGGAGAGAGGAGGAAATTTGCACAATCCCTTTCATCAATCTGCTTTTAATGAAGAAGTCATTACAGTTACTGTGAAGCAGTGTTTCTCAATCTGTGCCTTTGCAGCCAATTGAGGCTCTTCAATATCCTTCTTATAGGCCATTTTAAATCTGTGAACAACATAAAGAGAGCATTGCTCTCAAGAACTCATCTATAAAAGGTGAATCTGTAAATGGGCAAACCATACTCGCTACAGACATTCATATCATATTAAATGATGTTTAACTTTACTCCTGCTGGAATTCTGCACACAATAGTTCACAATTTTGCACTTGTGATTTTTTTCTGTGTTGTATTTTAAAATTAAAGTATCATTCAAAAACAATACGCTTTGCAGAAGAATTTTGCAGACCTACTGACACAGGATTTTGAATTTTGTGTGAATTCCAGCAGGCATACATTTTGACAGGGTGCACGTTACTAACTGGATCCAAGCAAATACTGAGTTGTGCAAGGCACAATATACAAACATTTAATCTGTATCTGCCAAGTCTGTTTCTCCATTTCTGTATTGTATCCCAACAACAGAGTTCTCTATTTTCTGAAATTTTAATTAAAAGCAAACATATTTAAGTCTAGTTTGGTCATTAGCTGTCTAATCGCTACCTTTCTTCTCGGTTTAAATTCCTTACCCTGAAACAGCATGCCTGGGCAACTCAGGTACCTTGCTGGCCTGGAGGTATCATCCTCTGCAACTGTCCCTCATTGCTGCTATATGGCCTGTAAAGCAACTACAGCAGAAGCGGCTGCCTCCCTGGACCATAGCACATCATCTCTGCAGTGTGCTTAAACCTTAATGTTCTGTAATACAGTAGACTCAAACAGCAGTCTACTACCTGAGCCACAAAGCGCCTCTCGCCCATTTTGGTAGTTTACTATTCATTGAGCAAGATATACAAATATAATATTCATTTTATTATCTGGCAGTGAAACCTGCTTTGTGAGCATAAGAAGAATCTTATTTTAAATTTTATCAAGTGCAATCTTACAGCACCTTTTTTTTTTTTTTTTAATGCTGCTGACTAGAGAAAAGCTGAAGCTGTAAGTATAGAAGACATCTTGCTCCATATGGGAAAAATCAGGATCCATCACAATATTCACTCAAACTTCTTTTTGAGTTTCTTCTGAAAGACAGCTGGCAGGATGGAGAGAACAGCGAGAACCATAAGAACAATTACAGAGTTCCAGGAAACCGCCTCTCCTGCTGTGGTCAGTTGATATAGCGTTGTTCCTGCTTTAATGGCTACAAAGGATGGAGGTGCAACACCTGTACATGAGAACATACAAAAAAATTAACTAATTATGGAAGGGATATAGCAGTAAACTTCTAAAAAATCTTATTACAGTTATTTACATTTACTATCTTTAATTATCAGGCTGATAAGAGAAAAAGGTACTCACTCACCTGTAGCAGGTGTTCTCCTTGGACATCAGGAAGTGTCTTCACTTATGGGCGACATCATCCAATGAAGACCTGCACAGGATTACTACCAGCAACTTCTAGAAGCTTTTGGAAGCTCCACTGTGCATACACATTGTCCTCCTGCCTAACACTGTAGTATCATCTTATTCTCAGTCCAATACAATAGCTGAGGAGAATTCAACCCCTAGGTGAGGTGGGCGAGTTGCGAGGACTTTTCCTGCTGTCCACAGAGAACTCCTGCTACAGGTGAGTAACTACCTTTTCTCCATGGACAAGCAGGAAGAGAGTCCTCACATATGGGATTCCCTAGCTACAGGCTACCTTGAAAAGTGGTTCATCAACACAGCCGTGGTTCTGACATTATGAGCTGCGACATGACCCTCAAGGCTGAGGCCTGCATGGGTATAAATGAAAGATGCAATCCACGAACCAAACTGATAAGGTGCGCTTAGACATGGCAACCCCCGGCTGCTTGGGGGGGGGGGGGGGGTCAAAAGAAAAAAAGCTAGATGAACTTTCTTTGGGAATTGTCTACTTCAAGTAGAAAGCTAAGCCTCACTTGCAGTCCAACATGAAGCAGCTTCCCCACTCTGTTGTAATGAAATTTCTATATAAAAGTGGATGAACCACTAGGGCCCGAAAGCTCACTCACCCTGCATGCTGAAATGACTGCACCGAGGGAAAAAAACACCCTTCCAGGTCAAGAATTTGTAAATAGTTACCCCTGTTATTTATTCCTGTTCATATGTAAACACAAAGTACCATCGGAAATGTGTAAATTCTTTGTTCAATGTAAACCGCGCTGATGCTGAATAGTGCGGTATAGAAGAGACTTAAAATAAAGAAATAAAGAAATCCAAAAGGACAGGTATTGAGCAGCTCAAAAGCAGCTTTCATCAGAAACACACTGAAGTCCCAAGACACTAAGTGGCTTATAGGGAGGTTTTAGCAGAATTAAGCCCTGCATGAAGCAAACAACTAAGGGCAGTACAGAGGCGGGTTTACCCTCTTCTCAACAGTATGTTCCAATTGCAATAAGGTGAACCCTTGAGCCCAGACTGAGAGGTATAGAAGATCCTCAAGCAGTTTATGTGGGATAGGCAAAAAGATCTAGGAAGCATTCCTCACACTAAATCTCCTCCACGTGCATGAATATGACTCATTGAGGCCCTTCTGGGGACCAAAAGGACATTGGTAACACCAGCCACCAAATTGAGAGCAGACGTTAGCCACGCAGTATCCAAGCTGTGAGGGCTAGGGTCTTGATGCTGGGATGCAACATCATTCCGTTCTCCAACGATATCTGATCTGGCACCTTTACATCCAGAGAATGTAGCCAATATAGTCTTTGAAGATACAGAAATAGGGTGCCTAGAGAAAACAATCTGAACTTCTGACCAGATATTTGTTCAGATCGTAGATCTAGGATAAGACAGAATCCTCCCATTTTTCTGGTGGTCAAGAAATGTCACAAGTAAAAATCCTCACCTTTCTTGCCCTAGTGGAATGAGCTCCATTGCTAGATCCTTCTGAAGGGCATTGACTTCTTGAACCCGCATAGGGTAATTTGGAGGAAGGCCAAATAAATGTAATTTGTAGCTGCTTTGGATAATTTGTAAGACCCAAGTGTCCGAAATTACAAGGGGCCACCTTTGGGCAAAAAGAGTGAACCTCTCTTCGACAGCAGAGTTCTTCACTGTGGCTACAGGTAGGTGGCTACGCTCTAGGAACTTGTCAAAACCCCATCCCAGGATTTGGTGGAGAAGCCAGCTGGGCTTTGAGCTTGCTCAAACATAGAAATAGGAAACTACCTACACCTTTAAGCACAGCATGTCATCTTCTGTCTGCCACCGATACCTCCTGCAGGAGGCCAACTCAGACATGTGCCTTAAGAGGTTGTGCTTTTCTATGAAGCAAACCTTCTCTTTGACCTCATCTCTGAAGAGATTCTCTCCATGGCATGGTATGTCAGTGATCTTTTCCTGTACAGATTGTTTGAGGTCTGAATCCTGGAGCCAGGTGAAGATATCATATATTGCTCGGACCATGAACGTCGAGCAGTCTTTGCTGTATTTCACTAGGGAACAGTGTTCCGGTTTTCTCTGGAGGAAGAAACTGGGACATAACTTCCTCTATGCTGACGATGTGATGCTGTACACGCGCCTTGATATAACACAACCGGATTTCACTCCACTGGAAGAATGCCTTGACATGCTACAAACATGGCTTCAACAAAACAACATGTCAATAAACCACAAGAAAACAGAGGTCATGTTTATCTCCAAGAAAACCAATTTCATCCCGCCCACCACAGTCGCCCTCAACAAAAACATATATCATACGAAGCCTGCAATAAAATATCTAGGGGTCCTACTAGACAGCAATCTTAAAATGGATAAACACCTCCGAACAATTAACCGAGCCATTTTTTACAAATTGAAAGTTCAACCACTTCGCAATATCCTCGAGAAATCTGACTTCAGAACTGTTGCACAAGCGCTAATCATTCCTCACCTAGACTACTGCAACGCCATTCTACAAGGGCTTCCGAAGAACACCCTAAATATCTTGCAAATGGCTCAAAATGTTGCAGCAAGAGTCATCATGGAAAAAAGCGTCACAGATCACATAATACCAGTGCTAATGGAACTGCATTGGCTCCCGGTAACCGCCCGCATCATCTTCAAACTTCTCATAACAGCGTTTAAGCTCATTCACAACATTGCACCCTCCTACCTCGACAACCTAATCACTATGCAACCACACAACAGGAACAGAAGAACCATAAATCTCAACACTCTCTGTGTCCCGATCAGCATAAGATCTGTCAAAGCAGAAACAAGCAATAGAGCATTCACATATACAGCGCCAATCCACTGGAACCAACTCCCACACGAGTTACGACTGACAAATAGCTTGAGTGAATTCAGAAGGAAACTCAAAACTCACTTATTTCAGGCTCACTACAACCCGAACTAAGTGCAACACTTTACCTCAACGAGTTCACTTTTGCCTGCCATGATGACATTCAGAATGCCCTCAGCATATGGATTACTGGTATATAATCTTGTATATATTACGCCCCTCCCACGCACCTACAATCAAATGTATTTTTAGATTTATGAACCCCAATTCAATGTACAAAGTATCTAATCACTATTTCCTGTGTTATGTAAATCATTGCTCAATCAAAATGTGTATTTTAAAAATCACTGTATTGTACGATACATTATGATTCTGTAAAGTAAACCGCTGCTGATCGTAGGAAGCAGCGGTATACAAATGTTTACTAAATAAATAAATAAAAATAAATAAAATAAATAAGGCCATACATGATGTCCTTCAAGACTATGTCCATGTAGAGCTAAGTAAGGGGCCATGAGTATGGAACTCTGAAAATGTGCCTCCTAAAAGAACCTAGTGCCCGAGCCTCTCTCCCTGAAGGTACCAAAGAGTATGTCTTAGAGCTTCTGGACTCTTTCACAGTGGATTTGACCACCAACAAGTGGTATGAAAGCTAGGACTTCTTGAATTCAGGAGCCTTTTGTCCTTTGTACATAGTCAAGTTTTCTGCTCACTGGAAGTATGGGGGGGATGGAGGAGGGGGGGGGGTCTCCCACATTCTGATGTGTACTCTCTAAAGGACATAGTGCATGGGCACTGTCACTGCTTCCTTGGGAGCAGAGGCGTACTGAAGGATCTCCAATTCTTCTGCCCCGGGCTCATCCTTACTCGCCAAAGAAAATGGTATGGCCTTAGCCATATACCATACAATATTCTGTTAAGTCATGTCCTCAGGAGGTGACTTTCATCTCTCATGAGGAGAGTGGTCAGAGGGGACCCTCTGGGGATCTGTCCTCTGACAAGGGCTCAGACTCTTCATCCATGACCCAGCTTTGATTCACATTCAGAGATGCAGTCCAAGCACTTCTGAGTCTCAGCCTAGATGACTCTCCTGCCCTTTGGGGAATAGAAACACCTTCAGGAACATCAATGCACCAATAACTTTCTAGGAACAGGGGCTGTATCTGACTCCGATGCACTAGACAATGTTATTTGCTGGGCAGGCTCCGGTATTAGGGCCCTTTGATAACCCAAAGCCTCTCACACAGGCATGTGATGCTTCTCAAGGATAGGTTGTTAGTACCAGTGCAGCAGTCATCAAGACACTGACTTGCTGCATGGCAAATAGCATCATTATTCTTTCCTCGACAGCCTTCAGAAGACATTTTTTCCAGACTTGCCATCTCCAAAGGTGGTGGGGCTACAGCAGCATTGACCTATGACCCTGGAGTCCAAAGGTGTAACTGTTGACTGGTCTTGGCTCTCAGTAGGCCATCGCTGCCCCTCCGATGTTCTGAAGAATGAGCTCTTCTCCCTTTGGGGCTGCTTAGAGGGGGTGCTCTTACGAACCCTTCTTGCTCTTGACACCATGCATCAAAGGGCTTTGACATCAATACACCAAAGCCTCCACCTAATGCTAGAAGTCTCTTCCCTTCGGCATCAATGAAAATGAAGTCAAATCCTTCTTCACCTTTGGGCGAATCGGCTGAGAGGACTCAAGGGCTTCTCGATGTCAATGTACTGCCAACATTCAATGAAGCTTATAAAGCCATAGAGACCAGTGCCGCCGATGTAGATAGATCGGACTTAGAAACACTAAAATAACGTCACATTGTTTCTCATTACCCTTGAGCCTACTTTTCGTCATCTGTGAACACAAATTACAAAAGGAGGGATTATGATTGGGTCAAGCACTGAAAGCAGCAACTATGAGTATCCATTATGGATAAGGCTCTCAAGCACCTAGAACACTTCTTAAACCCACTGGTGAGTTTGTGCGATATACCACCCAGAAAAACAGCTGCAGTAAAATCAAATTACAAAAACAGATAAACAGAAACGCAGCCAGTGCACCAACACCTAAGAGGGCTGAGGCACCATGAAAAAGAAGGGAAACTTTAAACCACTCGAAAACTCTAAACTAGCGAAAACTAGAGAAATCTGGTAAGACCTGTGAAAGCAGGGGCAGGAATTAAGCCAAAAGCTTATTAAAAAACAAACAAAAAAAAAAAACCCAAAAAAACCCAAACCCAAAACAAAACAAACAAAAACAAAAAAAAAACGGTATACTCACATAACGTTAAGAAAAATTCATCAGTAGGGGCTCCACAGGAAAAAAACACACACAACCCATCTGACTGAGAATAAGATGGCACCATGGTGGCAGGCGGGAAGACATGCACATGTGCAGAGAAGCTTCCACAAGGAGCAGGGAATACTCACATACAGGACTCCGTCAGAACAGGTCACCCGTACGGGAGGATTTGTTTCCTGTTTGTCCACAGAGAACCCCTAGTTTTGAATGGCTAGTCCAACAAACTTTAAACTCCAATGATATGTTATCCGATTTGTAAAATCCACATAAACATCTCGACTTACTATAATATTTCTAAAACATCTGAATGAATGAATTCATTTTTTTAGCACCAGTATTTTGCAATATTAAGCAGTTCCATTTTTAGGAAGAGTTCTTGGAATGGCACATGTAATCAGCAGCTCTATTTCTTGCACCTTAAGTCCTAGTTAATTGCTTGTGACATGGCACAAGCAATGTAAGAGTCAGTGATCAAGGGCAGGATGGATGATGATATCTTGCTGTCCACAGAGAACCCCTGTTAAAGGTAAAGTAACCTCACTTTCCTGCCCCCTCTCTTCCTTTTTTTTTTTTTTTTTTTTTTTTTTTAATTGAAATTTTTAAATTACAACAATCAAAAAGAAATGGTTTACAAAGAAAAACAATATCAATGATAACATACAAAGTCTTAAATAGGCAAACAGTTCATATGTATAAAAAGAAAAAGGAAATCAGGAAACAGGATTTTAACCCTGCTACCACACTAGCCCATATACAACTTTACTATCCATACATTGCCACTGTCAATGAATAATTAGGTTTTGTACTTAATGAGTTTAACACAAACCTTCCATGTTAATCGTCGGGGGCGTGACCAGCATGTCCCGGCAGTTAATGCAGGAATACGTATGTTAACATGCAACAATTAAAACAGGCGCACCTAACAAAATCCAGAGGTATATTTAGATGTACCCACTTTAATTAGCACATTGACTGTGATTGCATGTTAATGTGCATTCCAGTGTAAGACTAGTTAACACGCATTTTGGTGGCTAGTAGCTAGCATGGCCATGCATTAGCAGTCACCGTGACCAGTTATCACATGATAAAACAAGCATCAACCCAGGGCTCGACAAAGCCCAGGCGCCAGGTTGCCATGGCGATCAGAAATGTATACCTGATGCCTGGGGATTTGCTCCTCCCCACCCCCCAATCAAGCAGAACAGGAGCGATTTTTGCTATGATCAGAACTTAAGATGAGCCCATGGGGGATCTGATCTGTGGGCTAGCTGAATGCATCTAACCTCCAATCACGGGAAAGATCCCCCCCTGTTTTACTCATGAGAGATCAGATCCTTGCAGGCAGAACAGGAAGGGAAGCCCAGGGCAGCAGAGACACGATTTTGACTCTTGGCTCTCATTATTCCTGGATTCTTCTTCCCCTCCCTTATTCTTGGTGACTTTAATTTTCATATTGACACCCCCCTCTGACCCCTATGCGTCCAAGCTCCTTTCACTTACCTACTCTTTCAACCTCCAACTTTGCTCTTCTGCCCCCACTCATCAGCTTGGTCACTACCTTGACCTCATTTTCTACTCTATTTACCTTCTAATTTCCATACCTCAGCTCTTTCCTTATCTGACCAGCACATGTTAAGTTTCACTCTTCATTACTCCCCCCCCCCCCCCTAAATCTTGCCCAATCTCCTCCTATCTTTTTAGGAATCCTCATCTTATCGATCCACTGACTCTATCCACTGCTCTCATATCTCTTCTACTTTGTCCTCTAAGTCTGTTGTTGAAGCCGTAGCTTCCTATAACACTGCTCTCCCCTCTACTTTGGATACCCCTTGCTTTGCCCATTCCAAATCCTGTGAGGTGCACCTCACCTGAGCCCTGGTTGTCTAACTACCCGCTACCTACGTTCCTGTGCCCACTCAGCTGGAGCGCACTTGACTCAAATCCCACACTCTGACTTTTGTCAGCTCAAATTCATGCTCTTTCCAGTCCACCATTGCACTCGCTAAGCAAAACTATTTTCTATGACTAACCGTCTTGCCTCTAACCCTCACCGTCTCTTTTCTACCGATTTTCTTCTTAAGGCACCTCCACCTCCAATCCCTCCTTCTCTCGCTGACCTAACCCTAGCAGACTATTTCCATGTCAAAGAGCTTGAGAGTACTCTTCAATTCCCCGCTAAATCTTCTTCACCCCCCCCTTTCCTATATAAAATAAGCGCACAGAACAAGCAGATTGGTTACGAAGAATAGCTAATTTTGTGCATGTATTCCAAGTGTATCTGCTTATATTATAAAATAGTAACATACATCACAATTCCACCGAAATTCCACCCTCAGGAATTCCTACACACATACATTGCTGTATAATTTTATAAAAGCCCTTTTCCACATATAAAGCAGGCTTGACATGCTGAAAAATCTTTAAAAAAATTACCACCTTTATGTAGTTATTCTATTTTTGGGAAGATTGTCCTATTTAGTAGAATGAGATCAGTGCAATTCTATGATTCAACTGACTGAAAATTAAACACCCTTCTTCAGTATTAGTAATCTTTTCCAGTCAGCCATGATATTGTCTTCCAAATTTCCTAGCATAAGGTACAGGCTGAAAATAACTGTTGATCCGCTTAATTTTACGTTATAACGGCTCCGTTTATTTTTTCCACTTTTCCTTGATCTTCTCAGCATGGATCCTTAAGTGCTATATTCAGGACTAGAATTCTTTCTACATCTTTCATAAATTTAGGATCTGTTCTTCCTCTAATATTTTCTGATTATATTTCTTTCCATGCGCCATTGTTGTATCTATCTCCATCTTGTCTTGCTGCACATTGCAAATCTGTTTAGCTCCTAACTATTTCTCTCTCCTTCCCCTCTTACTTTAGCTTCTCTGCATATGAACAATTTTCAGAGTTTTTTTAAGTCATCCATTTTGGCCATGTTTGCTTTTTCATCTTTTACAGAGACTTTTCACTTTGAGCACAACTTCCTTGATGTCATCTCACAGCTAATCTGGTATACTGTCATTTGTATCCAACGTAGTGAATCAATTTCGCAGACAGTGTAAATTCCAGTGGTCATAATTTAAGATCATATTTTGCGACATTCATGATTGATTTGCTCTTTCAGCTTTAGCTTAAGTTTGCTTACTAGTTAACTGGTGATCTGTACCAGAGTCAACTCCAGGTTTTGTCTTTGTTGATGCTAATGAGCTTTTCCATTGTTGATTTCCACAGATTTAGTCAATTTGATTTTTGTACAGTCCATTCAGTGAAGTTCATGTGGACAGGTGCCACGTGTGTTGTTGGAAGAAAGTCTGGAGAGGAGTAGATTGTTGATCCTGCAAAATTCTATCAGGCTTTCTTCAGCTTTGTTTGGTACGAAGCCCATAGTTTCGAACCACTTTTCTGCCTTCTTTGTTCCCAACTGTTGTGTTCCATTCACCCAGGATTATCAGTCTATTTGTCTGCATGTTCTATGGACAAGCTGAAATTGACAAATGATCATCTGCATCCTCTTTTGCATCTGTTGGCACATATACTTGAATAATAAGCACACCTTTGTTGCTGTGTCATCTAGAAGTAAGGAGATCCTGGATTCTCTACAGGGAGAACTATTCTGGCAACTGGTAATAGACCCCACACGTGAAGGGGTCATACTAGACCTGGTGCTTACTGATGGGGAAAGTGTTTCCGATATTACAGTGGGAGAACATCTCACATCCAGTGATCATCAGATAGTGTGGTTCAGAATTAGGACTAGGGCTGATAAAAGTCCATTCAAAAGTGAGGGTCAAACTTTAGAAGAAACAACTTTACCATTTTCAAAAGACTAGTGAACTTCATTCAGGAGGGAGGTGAGAATGGTTCAGGTGCTGCGAGATGGGCGAAAACCAGATTGACAGAGGTGAAGCTGAAGAGGACAAGGAGACAAGTTTTTTCCTATGTGGGCTCTAAATTGTGATACTTTAATTATTCTAGTAACCAAACATCCATAAGCATATTGACCTTTTGCAAAGGGCATCAAGACTTGGCTCATATGATCTACACTTCCAGTCAACAAAGTAACCAACGCATTTTAAGATTATTGGTATTTTATATTAAAATCGTATTATCCTAGAATAAAAAAGTTAACCGTGTTTTAAATGTGGTTTAATGACCATGCTAAATTTTTTCATATTTGTCAGCTAAGCTAACATGCCACATTTTTGAACAGAGAGGAATCTGAAGGTAGCTGGAAAGAAAAATACAAGGAATAAATCTGATCCATAGACTGGCACTCACAAGCTAAGAAGCATCTGCAGCAGCATACTGATAGTGGTGATGACACCTGTGGACTCAGAAGCCAAGTAACGTTGAACAGCATGGCCAAAAAATAGCCATTCTTGACTTGACGACGACCAACTGAACACTAATGCAATATAGCTCTGGGACCTTTAAAATGTACTCCAGTGCTGGAAAACATTGCTCCATCTATCTGCCACGATGTTACCAATTCAAGATGAGCAGTGAATTGAAGCTGATAAAAATCTTCCCATTCACAAAGATCTTAAATATTTCTCATTGACACTTACAAGTCACATACCTCATTCTGGACTAGTGCTTTCAAACTTAACCAAGGCAATTTTAACATTGAAGCAAACAGCTGAATTAAGATTACTGGAGTTTATTAACAAACATCTTGTAGAGACCTGACAAAGACCAGCCCTAGCTCTGATCTTTTAACCACACTTTGTAGTGTACTACCCATGATAGGAGGGGCTACCTCATATATAAAATGAAATTACAACCTTCATTTGAGTATAAATGTGGTTATCAAGAACAGAGCATGGACCATTTAAACATCAAACATACAAGTACAAAGGAGACATTAAACAGACTCCCTCAGCTACTGGCATCAGCAGCTCAGTGTAAAGTACAAGCTGCTGCTTTGTTGATAGATTAGCCATACACAAGATGACATGGCACATGCTGTCCAGATGGTGGTGCTCTAAGCCAATTTAAATTCACACACACATACAGTGAGCAAACTTACCTAGAAAAGTACCAAAGAAAAAGACGTTCAATGGAACATTTATTACTGGAGAAGTTATATTGATGAACCAATTTGGAAGAAATGGTGTTATTCGAAGAAATATTATATAGTTTATGAGATGATCTCTGTGCCGTTCAACCTGCAAACAAAAATCAGTTTTGATTGCTCATGAGCTTGAAATTTACTACATTTAATCAGCTAAACTGAAGTCTCAAAGGGATGCACAAAATAACACATTTTAAGTCTAAGTAACTTAGACAATCTGACTGCAAGGTAATATTAAACAATGGCCTAGCCCCTCTGAATTATCCCCAACCCCAGGAATACAGGACATGTTTCAAAATTAACCACGGCAAGCAAGCACAAAAAGAAGAAGAGCCTTCGATAATTTCTAACTTACAGGTAATCCCTCTCCAATCCCGAAGATCTAGAAAGGAGCATCAGAGTTAGAGCACATGTAAAAGCATGTGACCTAGCCGAGCGAGCCTACATTCGTACACTGTGAAGCGGTGAGAAGCAAATTGTCACTGGACCCAAGGAGTTGGTCAATACGTTCCTTTTTCCACTATATCTTCAACTGCCCAAGAACCAACAAAAGAGATGGAGGCACACTCATAATAGCTAGATCTGACCTACATTTCCAATGTCTTTCCTCTCAGAATTCTAACAGCCTCAACACCATCATGATAGCGAACAAACAAGTAGCAACAGCACTTTTCTATCGTGCCCCTTCTACCTGTACTGACGACCTCTCCATAACACTAGATCTAATCTGTAACCACTCGTTACAGGCTAAACCACTCTGGATTCTGGGCAACATCAATCTCCCTGTTTTATCAAAGAAGAACTCCACAGCTTTTCTGGATGCTATGTCTGCTCTAAATTATGAGCAACTAATACATGCCCCTACCCATACTAAAGGTAACACATTGGACCTTATCTTTGCACCCCCCCTACACTTATGGTACCAACAACTTGGTACAACCACAAGTCTTCCCAGTACCTTGGTCAGACCACAAAACTATCATTTCATATCCCATTCGATATACCAGACTCCAAGGTTCCTGTTAAATACTAAACTACCAACTGCTCATGATGCTAAACCATTCAACAGTTATTCCTTGCAGAAACTCTACCCAGCCTTAGCTCCGACTCAGACTCCTCTGATTTAGCTGAAGTGATACACTCTTGGAACGCTACCCTAAGAAAAGCTGCACTACTAACCTAGCTCAAACGCCCAAATAATAGGACACATACGGCTATCTGGCTTATAGAAGATCTATGCAAATCCTTACAGAATCTCAGGAAGCTCGAACAAAAATGGTACCACTTCAGGCTCCCCCATGACCAAGAATTATACATGAAGACCATGCAAGAGCACCGCCTTACCATCATGCAAAGGAAGAAGGAATACCATACTAATAATCTTAAGCGCTTTTTGAACAAGCCCCGTGAGCTCTTTAGATTAATTCAGTCCCTTACAAAGGACTCATCACTGCATCAAGCAAATAATTTAATCCACCCTCAAGACATTGCTATTCACTTTCACAATAAAACCAAAGTAACCCTCAACAATTTGAGAGACATCTGCACAGACATTCCATTGCCTGAAAGCACCAATGTCCCTCTCTAAGTCATTTCTACCCATACGTCCCCAAACAAATTGAAAATGTAATAAAAGGACTTAATTCTACCACCTTGCCCTCTGATCCATGCCCTTCTCATTGGATCAATTCTACTTGCCCTGAATTAAGTTCCCACATCTCCAAGATTTTCAACCTCTCCTTCAACAAGGTCTAGTCGCAGTATCATTGAAAACTGCCACAATCAAACCTCTCCTAAAAAATTCCATGCTAGACCCACAGGACCCAAACTCGTATTGTCCCATATCTAATCTTCCTTTCTTGGCTAAAATAATGAAGCTAGTTCAGCAACAAATCCAAGACCACGTTGACTGCCACACACCACTTGATTCACAACAGCATAGTTTGACAACATAGTGTTGAAACTTTGCTCACTTCCCTATCTGATAACCTAATTTTAGGCTTAAATAATCTGAAACAGGGCTTTATCTTGATATTCATGGATATTGCACCAGCCTTTGATACAGTCTGTCACAGCCATTTGATTAATCTGCTAAAGCTTAAGAGCATTCAGAGCTCAGCACTAGACTGGTGTCGCTCATACGTAATAGTCAACAAGTTTGTATGGGCAATCAAATCATCAGATATGTATCAGCAAGCCCAAGGAGTACCGGAGGGCTCTTCCCTATCCACCCTATTTAACACACACACACACACACACATATATATATATACATATACACACACACAACCAATATGTACGATCATACAATCCTTTGGCATTCTTTATCACATCTATGCAGATAAATGTGCTTCTCTACACTCCTTTTTCAACTGAAAACCCAAACTTCACCGGAATCATCAATTATTTCAATGCTGTCTCCGACTGGCTAGCTGCTCACAACCTGAAAGTGAACTATAAAAAGACAGAAGTCCTTTTTATCACAAAAGTCTCAACATTCATACCCCCAACAACCCTACAGGTTAAGAATGCTGATCTGAAGTCTAATCACGAGGTTAGATATCTGGGCATCACTCTGGACCAGTACCTAAAGATGGAGTCCCATATAAGCAATATCGTGAAGGCTGCCTATCATAAAATATGTTCTCTCTGTCATCTCCGACCCTTACTGGAGCCTACTGACTTCCGTTCTGTCTTCCAAACTCTTAGCGCTCCACTCTTCAACTATGCCAATATCATCCTACATGGTCTTCCTGGATATGCTCTCTATCCTTTGAAATTGGCATTGAATACTGTAGCACAAACCATTTACAGAGCTTCCATATATGAACACGTAGCTCCTCTAATTCATCTACACTGGCTCCCAATAAGCAGTCGACTTAAGAACAAAACTCTTGATAACTTAAAATTCTTCATCACCTCTCTGCATCCTCCCTGGAAGATCTTACATTGGACTCCTGACAACACAGTAAGAAGAACAAATATGGCAAACACTCTTACCCATCCTACCCATAGCAAGAAAAAGCTCCCAATTTGCCAAGAACAGAGCCTTCTCCCTCTTCGCCCCTCTACTATGGAACTCCCTACCTGCTCCTATTCATCTCATTTCAGATTTGGCCACCTTTCGCAAAGGAATCAAAACACACTTATTCCATCTTGCTTTTGACCATGTAACTTAAAGCCTTGTCTGTCAATATTCTCAAAATTGTCATACTGTAAATAGTCCACCATTCTTTACTTGCTTCTGTTGTATGATTTATTAATGTAAATTTGTTAATTGTATTATATATAGCTTGTTCACATAATACATGGAACAGTTTACATTTAACAAGTTGTTCTATTGTAAAATGTGCCGATTATGAATAGTGTGGTATAAAACCAAATAAATAAAAATAAATGGGCCTAGAAAATGCAGCACTTTAAATGCAATGGGGAAAAAAGGCACAAAAACCTTTAAAAAAATTTTCACTTTTTAAAATAAAAAATAAAAATCATTAATCCATTTCTGAATTAAAGGGCTTTTGCTGACTAGTTTCTCTCTAGTACCTAACATATAAATCGGGCCAATGCAGAAAACTAGCGTGACCTTTAAGCACAGTAACACCACTTTTAAGCACAATTATTGCCATCGCCAAATGCAGAAGAGACGGACGCGCACATAAACAGGAAGAAAAACTAGCACACAATTAATGCCAAGAGTATTTAAATTTCTTTAAAAATTATAGGCAAATGAGCTGCACATAATAAACCAGAATGCTAATATTGACTGCGTCCAATGCAGAGAAATGTGTAGAGGATTTTGCAACCAGCCTTAGTGCCAGTATCTCTACACCTAGCCTTGAGGTAGCTTAAACATCTAGCACGTGCCCCCGACAGAATTTTGATGCCATCGCATGCTTTCCCCGATACCTGGATCATTGGAGGGGACATGTCAAAGATGAACCAGGCATCGGAGAAAACCCCCAATGTCCCCAAAATGCTTTGTCGCAGGCATCACCCCAGACAATAAGCAAATCCCTGGTGGCCCATCAGCCCCAAACCCACCACCCCTCTTCCCAGTACCTTTACAAATGAGTGGGAGCGCTGCCCATGTGCTCCCACTCCTGAACCACCATCTTGAAAAATGGCGGCACCTGGCCCAATGAAGTGCATCCTGGGATGGACCGGGCAGGGTCAGACTGTCATAATTTTCTATCTTATATGGCAGTCTGACTCCGCACAGTGCATCCCAAGATGCATCATGCAGGGCTAGGTGCCACCATTTTTCAAGATGGCGGTACAGGAGCACGTGGGCGGCGCTCCTGCTCATTTATAAAAAGGTACGGGGGGGGGGGGGGGAAGAGAGGGTTCACAGCTGCTGGAGCCACCAGGGTTATTTTTCATTGGGCAGGTAGGGTGGGGGGGAAAATATATAAAAATCGGGGCCCACTGGCCCACCAGGGATTCGCTTTCTGTCGGGGGCATTAGTCCCCAACTATTTTGATGACATTGGGGGCTTTCTCCGATGTGAAATAGACATTGGAGAAAACCCACAATGCCATCAAAATACTGTCAAGGCTCATATGCCAGTCAGCCAGGCAGTGCCCTTCTTTCTCTGGGATAACATGCCAAACTTACGCAGACGTCTGTGCGCATGTTTATGGCTTGCTCTCCTAGTTTAAAGTCGTCATTTGTGCATAGTTTAACTAATGGATATTGTTAAGTGCAGTCGAGTTAGTATCAACTCATGGCAACCCTCTGGATAGTTGTCCTAAACTGTATTTGGTCTTCAGTCAGGCGGCTCATTGTTGACAGACTGGCACCCATAGCTGCTGTTATTGTATTAAATGCTAGAAGTCTAAAGAATAAGATGGGAGAGTTCGAATATATAGCACTAAATGAAAGGTTAGATATGATTGGAATATCAGAGACATGGTGGAAAGAGGACAACCAGTGGGACACTGATACCTGGGTACAAACTATATCGTAATGATAGAGATGATCAAATTGGTGGAGGGGTTGCGCTCTATGTTAGAGAGGGCATTGACTCAGAAAGGATTCAAGTTTTGCAGGAAAAAAAAATCTGCTGTAGAATCTATATGGATTGAAATTCCATATAAAAGGGGGAAGGCAATGGCAGTGGGGGTGTACTATCGAGCGCCTGGCCAGAATGACCAAATGGATGATTAAATGCTCAAAGAAATCAAGGAAGCTAACAAAAGTTACAGCGCAGTAATAATAATGGGTGATTTCAATTACCCCGGTATCGACTGGGTCAGTGGCACGTCAGGACATGCTAGGGAGATAAAGTTCCTAAATGAAATAAATGACTGCTTCTTGGAGCAGCTGGTTCATGAACCGACCAGAGGGGAAGCCATATTAGACCTAGTCCTTAGTGGAACACCAGATCTAGTGCAAGAGATAAGGGTGTTGGGGCCACTTGGCAATAGTGATCATAGCATGATCGCCTTTGATTTAATTAGTGGAGGAGGGATAGTAAGGAAATCCACAGTACTACCTTTTAAGTTTCGAAAGGGAGACTATGATAAAATGAGGAAAACAGTTAAGAAAAAACTAAAAGGAGCAGTTGCAAAGGTTAAAGACGTACATCAAGCTTGGGTGTTGAAAAATACTATCTTGGAAGCCCAGACCAGCTGTATTTCACGCTTTAAGAAAAGTGGAAGGAAGTCCAAAAAACTGCCAGCATGGTTTAAAGGTGAGGTCAGAGAGGCTGTTGCCAAAAAAGCATCTTTCAGGAAATGGAAAAAAGAGCCAAACGACGAAACCTGGAAACAGCACAAGCACTGGCAAGTCAAATGCAAGGCATTGATAAAGCAGGCAAAGAGAGAATTTGAGAAGCTTGCTGCAGAAGCAAAAACACAAAATAAAGACCTTTTCAAGTACATTCGTAGCAAAAAACCTGTGAGAGTGTCAGTTGGTCCATTAGATGATAAAGGGGTTAAAGGAGAACTAAGAGGCGACAAGGCGATAGCGGAGAGACTGAATGAATTCTTTGCTTCGGTCTTTACTGAGGAAGATGTAGGGATGTTACCCATGACTGAAGTGGTATTTAAAGGTGCGGAAGAATTGAAGGAAATATCAATACATCGGGAAGATGTCTTACAACTATTAGATAAACTGAAGAGTAGCAAATCACCTGAGCCGGATGGTATACATCCAAGGGTGTTGAAAGAACTGAAATATGAGATTGCAGACCTGCTATCAGTAATCTGTGAACTATCATTAAAATCATCTCTAATACCTGAAGATTGGAGGATCACCAATTTAACACCAACTTTTAAAAAGGGTTCCAGGGGTGATCCGGGAAACTACAGACTGGTGAGCCTGATGTCAGTACCGGGAAAAATGGTAGAAACCATCATAAAGAATAAAATTACTCAGCATGTAGATAGTCACGACCTAATGGGAGTCAGCCAACATGGCTTTAGACAAGGAAGATCTTGTCTTACTAATCTGTTATGTTTTTTTGAAGGAGTGAATAAACAGGTGGACAAAGGTGAGTCGGTTGATATTGTGTATCTGGACTTTCAGAAAGCCTTTGACAAGGTCCCTCAGAGACTTTTGGCAAAACTAAAGAGTCATGGGATAGGAGGCAGTGTACTATTGTGGATCAGAAACTGGTTAAAAGATAGAAAGCAGAGGGTAGGGCTAAATGGCCAATTTTCCCAATGGAGAAAGGTGAACAGTGGTGTACCCCAGGGATGTGTGCTGGGTCCGCTGCTTTTTGACATATTCATAAATGACCGGAAAGTGGAATAAACGAGTGAGGTTATCAAATTTGCAGATGACAAAACTATTTAAAGTTGTTAAAACCCAAGAGGATTGTAAAAAATTGCAAGAGGATCTTGATAAATTGGAAGACTGGGCATCAAAATGGCAGATGAAATTTAATGTGGACAAGTGCAAGGTTATGCACCTAGGGAACAACCACCCAAAACTATGGTTACACGATGCAAGGTTCCACATTAGGAACCACCACCCAGGAAAAAGATTTAGGCGTCATTGTGGATACCATGTTAAAACCCTCAGCCCAGTGTGCAGCGGCAGCCAAGAGAGCAAATAGAATGCTAGGTATGATAAGGAAAGGAATGGAAAATAAAACAAAAGATATTATAATGCCTCTATCATTCCATGGTGAGACCGCACCTTGAATATTGTGTGCAATTCTGGTCGCCGTATCTTAAAAAGGATATAGCGATTTTAGAAAAAGGTTCAGAGAAGAGCCACCAAAATGGTAAAGGGGATGGAAGGATACTCCTATGAAGAAAGGCTAAAAAGGTTAGGGCTCTTTAACCTGGAAAAGAGACGGCTGAGGGGAGATATGATAGAAGTCTATAAATTAATGAACAGAGTGGAACGGGTAAACGTAGATCAATTGTTTACGTTATCAGAATATAGAAAGACTAGGGGACATGCAATGAAGCTACAGGGTAAACTATTTAAGACTAATAAAAGAAAATATATTTTCACTCAACGTGTAATCAAACTTTGGAATTTGTTACCGGAGGATGTAGTAAAGGCTGTTAGTGTAACTGGGTTTAAAAAAAGGTTTGGATAAGTTCCTGGAGGAAAGGTCCATAAACCATTATTAAGAAGTGACTGAAGATATCAATGCTTGACCCAGTACAAGCATTGTGGAACTTGTGTCTCTTGGGGAAACTGCTAGGTACATATGACCTAGGATTGGCCACTGTTGGAAACCGAATACTGGGCTTGATGGACCTTGGTCTGACCCAGTATGGCATATCTTATGTTCTTATGTTCTTATATTGATCCATCTCGTTGCTGGCCTTCCTTTTTTGCGTTGACCTTCTACCTTGCCAAGCATGATGTCTTTCTCTAATGATCTCTCTTCGCATGATGTCCAAAGTATGAAAAGTGAAGTCTTGTCATTTGAGCTTTTAAAAGAAAGCTTAGATTTGATGACCTTTAATACTGACTGTTTTTAATTCAGGCAGTCCATGGTATACACACAGTATTCATCGCCAGCACCATAATTCAAAGGCATCAATTTTCTTCCTGTCAATCTTTTTCACTGTCCAACATTTGCATCCATATAACGTTATTGTAAAAGCCATGGTTTGAACGAGTCTAATCTTTGTATGGAGAGGGACATCTCTGCTCTTGAGAATCTTGCCTAAGTCCTTCATAGCCATTACGCCAAGAGCAATGCGCTGTCCGATTTGACTGCTTGTTGTTTCTTTATTGATAGCTGATCCAAGTTAAAAGTTAACTCTTTCAATTTCTGCCCCATCAAAGATGAACTTATTGATTTTGCTAGTTGTCAGGATTTTTGTCTTCCTTACATTAAGGTGCAGGCCCATTTTAAGACTGTTTCTTGAACATGAGAAGCAAATGTTTCAGATAGTCTTCACTTTCAGCTAGTAATGTGGTATCAGCATAGCGAAGGTTCTTGAATCTCCCACCAATCTTCACACCTCTGTTGTCTTTATACAGCCCTGCTTCTCTGATGATTTGTTCTGCATATATATTAAAGAGGTAGGGGAAAAGTATGCAGTCTCGACATACACCTTTGCTGATTTTAAACCAACCAACCATTCCGTTTCTCCTTGTTCCGTTCGAACTATTGCTTCTTGATCGATGTAAAGGTTGCACAAGAAAACTATCAGGTGTTCTGCTATACCCATAGTCTCCCATGGTTTACACAATCAAAAGCCTTACTGTAGTCAATAAAACACACAGATGGCTATCCTTTTTGTATTTTTTAGTCTTTTCAAGGATCCAACTCACATCCTTGCCCTTTCCTGAACCCTGCTTGCACTTCAGGCAGTTCTCGTTCCAGGTTTGTTTGTAGTCTCTGCTGAATAATCTTCAGTAGAATCTTGTTGGCATGTGGGATCAGAGCAATTGTGCGATAATTTCCAGTCAGTTGACCATGATGTTGTCTTCCAAATTTCCTGACAGAGCCTTGTAAGTAAGTATGTTAACAGCTGCATCAGATTGCTGTAATACTTTATTGGAAATATCAATGCTTTTTCACCTTTTGTAGAGATTTCTCACTTTCTTCCAACACAACCTTCTTGATGTCATCCCATAAAACTCTTCTGGAACTCTGTCATTTGTATCTAAAGCAGCAAATAGATTTGGCAGGCAGTCATTAGATTTTGATGGTATATGCTCAAGGCCATATTTGCTAATATTCATGAGTGGTTTGGTCTTTTTCAACTTTAGCTTGAATTTGAATTTGCATACTAATAGTTGGTGATCTGGCTCCAGGTTTTGTCTTTGTTGATGTAGAGCTTTTCCATCGTTGACTTGCACAGATATAGTCAATTTGATTTTTGAACAATTCACTGGGTAAAATTCATGTGTACAGTCGCAGCTTGTGTTGCTGGAGGAAGGTGTTTGAGATGAATAGATCATTGGTCTTGCAGAATTCTATCAGTTTTTCTCCAGCTTCATTTCTAATGCCAAGTCCATATTTTCCAACCACTTTGCCTTCTTCTTTGTTGCCAGGTTTTGAGTTCCAGTCACCCTTGACTATCAGGATATCCTGTTTGCATGTTCTTCAATTTCAGCTTGTACTTGTTCATAGAACTCATTCATGTCATCCTCCTCTGCAGCTGTTTTAGGGGCATATACTTGAATTATAGTTGTGTTGATGGGCATTCCTCATAGACAAATAGAAATTAAGCGTTCACTGATTGCATTGTATTTCATTATAGTTCTTGCAAGTTTCTTCTTAAATTATAAATGCAACTTAATTTCTTCTTTGTCTTTCATTTCCAGCACAGTAGACCATGTGATCAGACACAAAGTGTCCAATGCCAGTCCATTCTGTTCACCGACATCCAACAGATCCAGTTGTACACGTTCCATTTCATTCTTGACCACCTCCAACTTCCCTTGGTTCATGCTTCACACGTTCCATGTTCCAATATGTAAAACATCTTTGCAGTTTCTGACTCATTTCATGTGCAGCTACAATCAGCAGTCGGATGTCCTGAGGGCTTTGATCGAACCACATCATAAATGCTGGCTTTACTCTGAAAAGTCTTCAACTCCTCCCCAATAGCCAATTGAGTGCCTTCTAACCTGGGGGTCAGATTGTCTTCCAGCACTATATAGAAATTACACTTACCTGGTAATTGTAGTTCCTGGAGGATCCAGTTTAGTCCTCCACAGCGGGTAGTGCACCTCCTCCTGCAGCTAGGAGACTGGACCAATCAAATTCTTCCCTGTGATGTATACTGCTGGAGCTCCCATCAGCCCCCCAGTGAACTGTCAACAAGCAAACTTGAGAGAACAAGATAGATAACACAGAAAGAAAACCCCTCCCCTAATAAACCCGACTCCTTCCCCAAACGAAGGAGTCGGAACTGTGCACATCGCGTCGCCCTGGACCACTGAGCAAAAGAAAGGCATTGTGACACCATCAACGGAAAGGAATACATGAGCAAGGAGCGCGGAAGACCCCGGGCTCGAGGAATCCCAGACAACCAGCATAAGCAGCTCAAGCTCACCCGATGGCAGCACGCCGGACAGAAAGAAGAAAACTCGCGGGAGGGAATGAGGACTAAACTGGATCCTCCAGGAACTACAATTACCAGGTAAGTGTAATTTCTATTTCCTGAGCGGCTATCCAGTTTAGTCCTCCACAGCGGGATGTAACAGAGCAGTATTCAGCAGGAGGGACCACCCCACCCGGCGCGCAAAACCGCAGAACCAAAGCCGGCATCTCTGGAAGCAAAGACATCCAGCTGGTAGTGTTTACTAAAGGCATGGAGCGACGACCAAGTAGCCGCTCTACAAATGTCCACTGGCGGAACCAAACTGTGCTCCGCCCAAGACGTTGCTTGCGCTCGAGTAGAACGGGCCCGCAAGCCTAGCGGAACCACCTTCCCATGCAAAATGTATGCCGACGCAATCGCTTCCTTAATCCAGCGAGCAATAGAAGACTTTGACGCCGCCTCCCCCTTACGTTTACCGCCGAACAGAACGAACAGGCGATCGGTCTTACGAAACGACTCGCTGACTCTGAGATATCGGCGGAGTATCTGCCGAACGTCCAGACAATGCAGCTCTCGAGCCGCAGCCGAATCCAGGGAGGCAAAGACCGGAAGAAAAACGGCCTGATTCAGATGAAAAGGGGAAACCACCTTAGGAAGGAAAGAAGGCACAGGCCGCAAGACCACTCGATCCCTAGAGAACGACAAGAAAGGCTCACGACAGGAAAGCGCCTGCAATTCCGAGATACGCCGAGCCGAACAGATGGCCACCAAGAACACTGTCTTCAACGTGAGATCCTTGAGAGAAGCCTGGTTAATAGGCTCAAAAGGCTGTTGAACCAAAGAGCGCAACACTAAATTCAAGTCCCAGGGAGGAATAAGAACTCTGCGGGAAGGACGCAAGCGAAGCACGGCCCGCAGGAAACGCTGCACATCCGCGTGGCCCCCCAGGGGGATTCCCAATACCTTACCCTGGTAACACGCGAGGGCCGCCAATTGTACTTTCAAAGAACTAGCAGCGAGACCCTTGTCAAAGCAGTCTTGCAAAAAACTGAGAATGGCCGGGATGGATGCCGTCACGGCTCGAAGATCGCGCCGCGAACACCAATCTTCAAAAATGCGCCAGATGCGCACGTACGCGAGAGAGGTAGAAGGTTTACGTGCACAAAGGAGAGTTGCGATAACCGCCGCCGAATAGCCCCTCCGTCTCAACCGAGCCCTTTCAATAGCCAAACCGTAAGCGAGAACCGAGCCACCTGCGGCATCCGCAGCGGTCCCTGAACCAGGAGATCCGGTAAGGACGGTAACCGCCACGGCTTCCCGTCGAGAAGCCGAATCAGATCCGCGTACCACGGACGGCGGGGCCAATCCGGAGCCACCAGAAGAACATTTCCCGGATGCGCCTCTATGCGTTGAATCACCCGTCCGATCAACGCCCATGGAGGAAAGACGTAAAGGAGCCCGGCGGTCGGCCATGGTTGAATGAGAGCGTCTATGCCCTCGGACATGGGTTCCCTGCGCCTGCTGAAGAACCGGGATGTCTTGGCCGACTGAAAGGTCGCCATGAGATCCATGATCGGCAGCCCCCATCTGCGTACTATTTGAGAGTAGACCTGCGGATGGAGTTCCCACTCTCCGGCATCCACCCACACTCTGCTGAGGAAATCCGCCATCACATTCTCCTTCCCGGCGATATGCACCGCCGAAATCGCAAGAAGCCGAGGTTCCACCCAATGGAACAAATCAGTCTCCTCCTCCATCGCTCTGCTGCCTGTGCCGCCCTGACGGTTGAGATATGCCACCGTTGGAGTTAATCGGAGAGAATCTGTACTGCCCGGCCGATCACCGAGGATTCGAACGCATGAAGCGCCCACCTCACAACTCGTAACTCGAGACGGTTGATCGACCAAGACGTTTCCAGGGGCGACCACGTTCCCTGCGCGAAACGACTGTCGCAATGAGCCCCCCAGCCCGTCAGGCTCGCATCTGTTATGACCGGCAGCCAGAGCGGCTGCTCCAGAGGAAACCCCGCTTGCAACGTTTTCGAGCTCAGCCACCAACGGAGGGACTGCCGTACTCGTCTCGGGCAAGGCAACCGCCTGCTCAGCGAATCCGTTTGATTCGACCAACGCCGCAAGAGAGCACGTTGCAGGGGACGCATATGAAACCTGGCCCAGGGGACCACATCCAGCGTCGCCGCCATCGTCCAAGACCCGAAGGTACCACCAAGCTGATGGGGCCGGAAATGCTAAAAACTTCCGAACCAGAAGGCGCAAGGCTTGAACCCGGCGATCCGGTAGAAAAACCAATCCCCTCGCCGTATCGAAGCGAACGCCGAGGTAGTCGAGGGACTGAGTCGGAACTAAATGGCTCTTTTTGTGGTTGACCACCCAACCGAGAGTCCTTAGCAGAGCGATGACTTTGTTGGTGGCAAGCAAACTCTCTGCCTCGTCCTTTGCTCGAATTAGCCAATCGTCGAGATAAGGGTGAACCAAAACACCCTCCTTTCGCAATGCCTCCGCAACGACCACCATGACCTTGGTAAACACTCGGGGCGCCGTGGCCAGGCCGAAGGACAGCGCCTGAAACTGGTAGTGACCCCACGGAAGAGCAAACCGCAGGAACCTTTGATGAGCCGCCCTGATCGGAATATGCAAGTAGGCCTCTGAAAGATCGAGAGAGGTAAGGAACTCTCCCTGATGCACCGCCACTAGGACGGATCTGAGAGTTTCCATGCGAAAGTGAGGCACCCGAAGGCAACGATTCACCCCTTTGAGATCCAGGATAGGACAAATAGCACCATCCTTCTTTGGCACCACGAAATAAATAGAGTACCGACCCGCTCCGAGATCGGAAGCTGGAACAGGCACCACCGCCCCCAAATCTAGCAGGCGGTTCAAGGTTACGCGGACGGCGGACAGTTTCTGAGGACCTTTGCAGGGCGACAGAACGAAGGCATCGCGAAGAGGACAAGCAAATTCCAGCGCGTAGCCCTCCCAGATGATTTCGAGGACCCACTGGTCCGAAGTTATCTGGACCCAGGAAGAAAGAAAATGACGAAGACGACCCCCGATCACTGGACTTTCTCCCGGGGTCCGCCTCACTTCATTGCGGCTTGCGATTAAAGGAAGGGGAGGCAGAGGAGAAACCTCTCCCCGCTCCTCGAAACCCTTGAAAACCCGAGGATCGAGAGACCAGGCGCCCGCGTTGGAAACCCCCAAGCCTGGGAGACCGGAATCTGCGAAAATCCCGAAACTGACCTCTAGTCGAAGACAGACCTCTAAGCTGGCGAGACTTATCCTCCGGAAGCCTCCCACCCTTAGACTCTCCGAGGTCCTTGACCAACTTATCCAGATCGTCGCCGAACAGCTTGCCCTTAAAGGGAAGCTTACTGAGACGCGCCTTAGAGGAGCCATCAGCTGCCCAATTACGCAGCCAGATAGAGCGTCGCGCCGCGCCGCCACGACAGAAGCCATACTGTTAGCCAAAGTCCGAATCAAGTCATAGTGAACATCTGCCAAATAGGCAGAACCCGATTCTAAGCAGGCCACTTCTATCAACCCCTGTTGATCGAGATGGGAGTCCTGACGCAAATGCTGAGCCCAACGCAAGCAAGCTCGGGAAACCCAGGCTCCACAAATAGAAGTCTGCAAGGCCAAGACATTAGTCTCGAATGCCTGCTTCAATAAACCATCCACCCTTCTATCCTGAGTGTCCTTCAAAGCCGCACTGCTCTCAACCGGAATGGTGGTCTTTTTAGTCACTGCGGAAACCGCAGCGTCAATTCGTGGGGAACGAAATTTCTCCTTGTCCTTGTCTGCCAGTGGGTAAAGACGATTCATCGTATGGATACCCTTCAACCCGGAGTCAGGGTGATCCCATTCAGCCTGGATCATCTGGTCGACCACCCGGTGGAGTGGGAACACTGTTTGAGAATCACGGACCGCCTGAATAAGAGGGTCCTCCAAAACCTCATCTTCCGCGGGACGCCCGACCGTCAGATTCAGGGCTTGCAAAGACTCGGTGATCAAGGAAATCAATTCCTCTCTGCGAAAAACTCGTATGATCCGAGCCTACTCCTCCGGCTCCGGAATCTCCCCTTCTTCCAAGTCTTCGACCCGGTCGTCAGGTTCCACATCAGACCAGTCCTGTTCCTGCCAAGGGGCATCCGAAAGCTCCACGTCAGAAACTCGGAGCCGCTTGGCCGCTTTAGGGGCAACTCCCCTCACCTCTTCCGCCTGGAGAGACGGCAGAAGCGATGGAACCGCGCAGAGATCAGCACCTTTCCCCAAGCGGCCCCTTTGAAATGCCTGATGCATCAGAACGAATTCTGGAGAAAAATCCCCCCAGGAAACCTCATTAACCACGGAAGCCGGAGCACTCCCAGGCACAGAGGAGGTAAGGGCAAGGGAAGGGACGAGAGCTTCGGGAGGCAGCTCAACCCCCCCTGAAACTGGAGAAGCCCCCCGACTCCGGAGGGACACTGGAGTCCATGGGCTGCTGCAGCCCTGGTGAAATGCAGGAGCAGCACTTGCAAACCCCCGCGTCAGAAAGAGAGCCCTTGCGGGAGCCACAGATGACGCACTGCGGTCGCCGGGACATGAGGTTGGAAGAAGGAGTATTTGGCTGAAGCCCCTTCTTTAAATGGTGA
Organism: Ichthyophis bannanicus; assembly: GCA_033557465.1. Classification (NCBI taxonomy): domain Eukaryota; kingdom Metazoa; phylum Chordata; class Amphibia; order Gymnophiona; family Ichthyophiidae; genus Ichthyophis; species Ichthyophis bannanicus. Next base: position 56,101,234 of record CM066047.1, on the reverse strand, counting down.
TGAATTATATTTTATTGTAAATGTTTGTTTTTGGGGTTTTTTTTATAGGGTAGCGCAGTACAGCGCTGCCAGCCTGAAGAAATCCAAAAATATATACCAGCTAGTCGGCGGTACCTCTCAGGACACCTCACAGCCCTGTCCCGAAGAAAAGAAAAACGGGAGCCGAAAACAAAATGGCCGCCGGCACAACGAGGCAACGAAAAAAGGCGCGAAAAAAAAAAAGGCAAATGAGGCAAAATAAGATAGAAAATAAACCGCAGCGAAATCGCAGACCGAAGCAGAGTGGGAAATGGAAAAAACTGCCCAAAGGGACACTTACCCCAAATCGAGGAAGGAGCAGAGCACCGGAGCTTACACAGGTAAAGGGAAGTAGCAATGGTCCCGCGGTGAGAAATAATACCGACAGGGACACTAAGTCAGGAGGATTCCTCCAAGTAATTGCATCACCCTTAAAAGATCCCCCAAAAAATGAGAGGTAGTGATGCTGATGGTGGCCAGAGTCTCCCTCCGATCTGTCCTGGAGGTGAGATCACAGGCAAGAAAGTATAGCCGACATGCTTCAGCTGAGCAGTGAGCAGACGGTCAGTGCAAGCTCGGCTCCCTCCCACTAAAGCATTTAAAGGTACAGACCCTTAATTTACAAAAAAAAAATGAAAAGCACAAGGGCAAAACAAATGAAAGAAAAACAAAAGTAGGAGATCTAAGGACCCCAAAGTGAGCCCACAGAAGGCTCACACCGCCTCCTGCTGCAAGGAGACTGGACACACTGGGGGGCTGATGGGAGCTCCAGCAGTATACATCACAGGGAAGAATTTGCTTGGTCCAGTCTCCTAGCTGCAGGAGGAGGTGCACTACCCGCTGTGGAGGACTAAACTGGATAGCCGCTCAGGAAAGTGCAATTTGTTTTATTGTGACTATCCATTGGGTTTTCGTGGCACGATACGGAAGTAGATTGCCAGACCTTTCTTCCAAGCAGTTTAATTTACTGTTGTTGCCGTTGTCACAGAAATGTGATTGCCAACCGCCAACATAGTCCCATTCTGCTGCTGCTCAGATGGGTGGTTTGTCTTGGTCTGGCACCTCAGCTGAGACCTGTCCATCTTGGGAGATCCTTCAAGTATAACTACTGATATCTTATCCCTCAGCATCACTGATGCACACAAGCCCTCACCATCATGACAAGCTACAAACCAAGTGAGAGAAAGAATGGACAATGCATGGCTAATCTGTATATGAGCCCCCTTTCTGCATGCCAGCGTTAAAGCCATGTGCTATCAGCACGCTGCAAATAGGCGTAAAAGTTGATAGTGCATGACTTCAGTGCCAGCTTTCTGCATCAGCCTGAATGTCTCTCAATAAAAGCTCACAAAGATGGAGTCTTGAAGATCCTCGGTCCTTTATGTACGGAAGTACTCTTAATTATTTGGATTTAATTCACTCTTCAGGTTGATGTCGAGATGAAGTAATAAAACAGAAGAGCCGAGAGCAAAAAATAATATCACAAAGATGGTGAAAGCCCATGACTAGGATTCAAAGACTTTTGTAATGTAAAGTTTTTCCTTTAAATGCCATGGCCTTAGACTAGTCAAGTCATTTTACCTTTATATGTCTCAGTTTACCCAGAAAAGGGTAACATTTTCAATTCTTACTCTCAAAAGACCGTTATTCACTCATCAAGAATCCATTCCCAATATTACCCTAGTGGTGGATGAAGTATCAAAATTATAGAGAACTTTTAATTCCTGTTTATATGGAAAGCACATTAATTTACGCAGACATCTGAATTAGTAAGCATACTACTCTCAAACAAAGCAAGAGACAGCTTTATGATAAATATATGTAGAGAATGCATTTATATACTTACCTGTTGTGACCATTTCACCACTTTTCCTGTTAAGTATTTGTATACGACTGGTCGTCCAACTAAATATGAAAGCATGTAACAAAAAGATGCTCCAAGACCAGAACACTGCAAACACAATATAAACACAAATCAGAGGAGAGCCTTAGGAACCTCTAAAAAAAATTTTAAAAAAAACAAAAAGAATCATATCCTGTCGTGCCAGCAATTTGATGTTTGCTGGGTACTGTCCGATAATCCAAGGAGGCCTAGAAGAATGAGTATTAAGGCAACTGTCTTTGTAATATCTCAAATGACTGTGAAACTACAAACTTTGTAGGAAAAACCCTTGGAGCAAGGAAGACAGAGTAGTGTGGTATCTTGTATGCTCACTGAATCAAGATCGCAAGGAAACACTGAAGTAACCCAAATGAACTGGTGATTACAATCTTGAACAGCAACAATACAGCTGCAGTGGGCTTCCAAGCAGACTGAGAATCTGCAAAGAGTAATCATGTTTAAGACCCAAACATAAATGAGCCTGGGAAGGCTGGATGTTTTCAACTAGTGTTTCTCTCGTGTCCCATAGCCAGACTGGTGATCTTGCAGTTTCTTCCCATTCATTTGTGCTTACAGCTAGGGATATGGTGCCTTGAGCCTTCATTTGCATCTAAACAATGATTTTTCCCCTATTTTATATTCTGTCCTAATATACAGCAAATGTCCTCTGCTGGGCCATGCAACAGAGCTTCTTCTGCAATGCTGCAAGCATAGTCTCTAGATCTGGCTACTAGATGTTACTCTTTTGTAATGACCCACTTCCTCCCTTCCAGAGGCTATGCACATTTCCTCATCCTCCTCAGCCCTGGCCAACCAGAGGAGTGAGGTCCTGATCTAGGAATCAATTGCAAGTCCCTCTTCATGGCTGTGCATAGTGCCGTCACAAAGCCATCCTAAGGATTCTGTTTAAATGTAAAATAGGGGGTTTTTTTTGTTTTTTTAATTTTATATTTATGCATTTTACATTATATACCAAGTATTGTATCACATACTTGTAGTAAACGAAGACTTGTTAGAAATATAAATAACATTACAAAGAAAAAACACACAACACAAAAGAATATCAGCAGCTGGGATTTAATGTTAAAAAATGTAAGGTCATGCATATGGGCTGCAGCAATCCAAGGGAGCAATACAGTACAGGAGGTGAAGTACTTTTATCCACTAAAGAAGAGCAGGACCTAGGTGTGGTTGTGTCTAATGATCTTAAAGTAGCTAAAGTAGCTATATAGTTGTATATAGTTGACCCCTGTTATCCATGTTTGTACCCCTGTTCGATGTAAAACCTAACAGCTTGTTGTTATGGTCGTTGTGTTATAATGTAAACCGCGCTGATGCCGAATAGTGCGGTATATAAAAAATTGTAATAAATAAATAAATAAATAAACAGGTAGAAAAGGCAATGGCAAAAGCTAGAAGGATGCTTGTGTGCATACGGAGAGGAATGGCTAGCAGAAAAAAAGGAGGTGATAATGCCTCTGTATAAGTCTTTGGTGCGACCTCATTTGGAGTATAGTGTGCAATTCTGGAGACCACACCTTCAAAAGGATGTGAACAGGATGGAGTCGGTGCAGAGAGTGGCTACTAAAATGATTAGTGGGCTTCATTATAAAGCATATGAGGACAGACTTAAGGATCTTAATATGTACACCTTAGAGGAAAGGCGGGATAGAGGTGATATGATTGAGATGTTTAAATACCTCCGTGGCATAAATGTTCAGGGAGAGAGCCTCTTTCAATTGAAAGCAAGTTCTGCTACGAGGGGACATGGGATGAGGGTGAAGGGAGATAGATTCAGGAGTGATATACGGAAATATTTCTTTACGGAAAGAGTAGTGGATCCGTAGAATAGTCTCCCAGTGGAGGTGGTAGAGATGAGGACAGTAACTGAATTCAAAAAAGCATGGGACCAACACAAAGGATCTCTAAAGGTAAAAAGTGGATTGCTGTAGTTGTTGATATGGAAGGAGGACAGACTAAATAGACCATGTGGTCTTTTTCTGTCATCATGTTTCTATATCCAATCTCTGAATAATTCCCTCCATTGAGGACTTAACATGAAACTAGGAGCAACTTCTGTAATTAGAAATAAGAACTAAAGGTAATATGAAAAGGTAGCTGTACTCCTGTACAAGGACCATTTTAAAATGAAGGCTTCAAATTTGGTTTGAGGGCCCGGAAGTTGATACCTTAGGGACCTTGTCACTTAAAAAGGCAATCAATTGAGAACAAAAAAAACCCACAAACACACCACACACAACACACATACCTGACCCTTGACCACACATTTGCAGGGAAATTTTTAAAGAAAAAAAGCCCCCAATTGGAGGACCCTAGGTTTCAACAGAAGAAATGCCTTCATTTGCTTCTGTGTGAGCCTAGAGACATCTGGAAATGCCCATACTTTCATATTACAAAACAAGACATAATGACATTTGAAATACAACTTGAGAACTAGGTCCCAGTCAGTTTCCAATGCAAAGGTAGCAATCAAGGTGGCTACAGATGCCTCCTCTATAAATGACTCAAGAAAATTAGTTAAATCCAAACTATTTGTAGAAATCCGAGGTCTCCATCCGATTGGCACCCATTATGTCTCTTTTAGGGGTTGGTAAGTTAAAAACATGAGCCACTGGTGGTTAACAAAATTATTGTTCAAAATCTCAGTTATATCTCTCCTAAACAACTCCTTAGCTGGAGTGGTAGCCTAGGAAAATTTACAAAATGAATATTCCTTGCTCACACTGCATTCTCAAGAAATTCACATTTCCCATGAATGGAAATATCTTTCACCAACACAGCCTCATTAACGGAAATCTTCTCAATCTTGGCTTCACACTCTTATTTTAAAAACTTGCAGGTTTCTATCTCAACAGCGTTAGCCACTGAGCATTTAGCAACATAATCAACTTAAAAAATAAGAGTTGAACTGCCCCATCAGGGCTTTACCCAGGTTTTCAATGGCTAGCTACAGGAATTCCAACATAATCTGCTTAGGTTGTTCCAAAGAGAAAGCCTGCTGCAATGCTATGGCACCCAAAGCTGACTTTAAGGGTGCAAGAACAGACACTCCCTGGCTGGAGACGGGAGATCCCACAGGCTCCAGCCCTTTCCCTCTGGGGACTAACTCCGGCATTATAGGTCTGGCCCTTACTCCATACCTGGTTTCCAAACCCGTTGCCCTCAAACTTCAGGTGTCAAGCTGACCTCAGAAGCCACGGAGTCATCGACCCATGGGCTCAGGTCACAAAAAGTATCCATCGGAGCACTTGGAACAACCAGGTCCACGGCAGTAGAAGAGATATCAGCTGCCCCCTCCCTTTTTTTCCCCTGACGACTGAGCAGGGTAAGGTAAAAAGGCAAGAGATAAAATGTGACCTGAGCAAGCAATTAGCTGCCTGCCATCTTGCTCCACCCCCTCCCCCAACATAAAATAGTTTTATTTACTTTTTGTTTATGTTACATTTTGGGAATATTCTGACTGCCTACATTCCTTGTGTAGCCCTTAAATCAGATATCTGAGTGTGCCCACTGTTCATGTAAGGCCTACTGGCCAGGGACATTAGTGATATAAAGCTACTTGGAATAGAAATACTTAAATTGCAGGGACCTGGTCTTTTACCAGAGTCTCCCACTGACTTTAGAAGCAAAGGTATCAGTTAAAGCTACAGGGACCTTTGCACAGTAGGCAGATACAAAGAAAGAAAAAGTTCAGTTTGACTATTTCTGCTTCCATTGTTTGAATTTTCTGTTGCAAGCCTGCTCCCAGGAAGGGGCTAATTAGATTATCTTACAGCCTGCCACAAGTACCTGGTCCATTCCAGTCTAGTCTTCACAGCTTCCAGAGCCTGCACACAGCTAAGCTTTCAGCTTTCTTTTGCCTGTTGCTAATACAGAATTTAACTGTTGATTATACATTACTTTTTGGGAATATTCTGACTGCCTACATTCCTTCTGTAGCCCTTAAATCAGATATCTCAGTGTGCCCACTGTTCATGTAAGGTCTACTGACCAGGGGCACTTAGGTTCCTGCCCACCCTACCCCTCACCCCACCCACTCCAGGGCTGCATTGCTTATATAATGGGCACATACGTTGCCTCATAGTCTTTTTAATTTGATTTTAAGCCCACCTTTTCCTCTTCTTCTCATTATAGGACTGCTTAATCAACATGTTGTGTATTCAGTGCAATAGCTGTGGTGCTTTCATTCTGAGACGAATCATTTAGAACCTAAGAGCTTGTCCTATGTGCCTCAAAGTCAGCTGCCATGCATAAAGAATTGACTCTACTAAGGGAAGAACTAGCTGCAATGAAAAACACACCTCTTCTAGGATACAAACAGAACAAAGTCCACCACCACTCCCACAAAGAATGAAACATCCCAGGAACAAATGGATCACAGTGGGCTCTGGTAGACTGCGACCTGTAATGCAGAGACATCCTATACATCAAGAGATATCCCTGCTGTCAGACGGCTGCCTGGGTGAGAATCTTCAGTCTTGACAAGTGCATATCTCTATATGATTTGCAAGGTATTGTGGACAATGTAGTTCATTCACACCAGACACAGCTGCTGACAATAATTTAGTTGTGCTCTTGGGTAAAGCCAATAAGATATTTATTTATGGGGTTATTTCTCCCAACACAGATATGCTTGGTAGCACATAAATTAGGTAACTTGCTCTCAGTGTTAACTTGGAAAAACAAAGTCAAAATCAGGAAAACAAATGAAAAGCTACAAAGCAAGAAACAAACTGTTCTTTTCAGGTTAACTTCTGATTACTTCCCACATAGATACAGAAGTGATTCTCTCCTAGCTCACAAGCAATTAGGTAAGGCTTAATTGCTAGCAGTTATCCAGCTGAAACCCCTTAGCTGGCTTGCTTTCTACTGTGTGGGTCAAATCCTGCTTCAGGAGCTTTTCTGAGTAGGTTAAAGAACACATTTGTATTTCTTTGTGATGGTTGCTGTACTTTATAACAAAAAGTTACCAATGGAGTTTAGATAGAGAGCAGTCCATATAAACAGGATCCTCATCTGCTATTATTCCCCCTTGTTCAACAAGCATGGATTCAATATCATGGATTGGCACAGATGAATCTCTCAATGGAGCATTTTCAGGAGAATACTTGTTTCCTTGCTGTCTTTCAAGGTTATAGCTAGGGCATAGATCAGTGTTCATACCTGAGCTTCCATTGCTGCTAGAGTTCCTCTCTATATAGCCTGGCCAGTATGTAGTCCAGTTCTTATGTCCAGCCTTCCAATCCAGATCCCTGGACACTGGATCTCTCTTCACATACCTTCTGGCACAGGTCTTAGGGTCCCTTCCACGTGCAGCCGTCTCCCTCACAGGTAGCCTCTGGTGATTCCTAGCTCTGCAGCACCATTCCTCTGGTTTCCCCAGTCCAATGGTGTATGCTGGCCCTTGGAATACCTCCCAGTATACGTACTGCTTTGGACTCTTCTAGACCTCTCAAAGGCTTTTCTCTTCCTTCTTCCAAAGGGTCTCTTTCCCTCTCTGTCCTTCCGGTTTGGCTTCTGCTTCTGATGATCCTTCAAATGAAACTGATGATCAAGCTCAAGCTGATTCTCAGGATAAGGAGGATCATTCTCTGGATATCCAAGGTGATCATGAAGATAGTCATCTGTAGAATAAACTCTACTCTTATTCTGCTTAGATGAGTGCTCCTAACACAGCGCAGCTGTGCTGAATCAGGTCCTGCCCTTTGAGATGAGTGCTTAGGGATTACCTCATAGCCCTCCTGATTGAACACACGTTTCCCCACTTCAGCTCCTCTAATGGCTGCTGGAAACCTGGTGCATTCTGGGACTGGTAGTTTTTTATGGGAAAATTCTGTTTTCTTATTTCTACCAGCACTGACAGGTTGCTTGTTCAGAGACACTTCACCTTTTCTATAGCCCCTTCCTGAGCTATGATAAGCTTCCTCATCACACTGCATAATGCCTTCTCTGCTTTGGTTAATGAGGATCACCAACCCATGGAAACTGAAGGGCCCTTAAATGAGTCAGTCAATGCCCAATCTCCTGCTAAAGCACCAAATGTGAAGAAAAACATAACAAACTACTACTACTTGGAGATTCCATCAGAGGTACCAACTTGGGAACACAGTTCAAAGTAGAGAAGATAATCAAATGCCTCCCAGGCCCTTCAGCCAGCATGAATGAAAACCAAAATTGTTGATGTACTTGGCACAGAAAGTGAGCACTCCAAAACTGATGTCGTCATCCACCTGGGTACAAATGACCTGGCTAGAAACAGTGCCTTTGCAGTTCAAAGGGACTTCCAGACTCTGGGAGAGAAACTCAAGCCCACTGTTAACACTAGCATTCTCAGAGGTTCTACCTGTTCATGGTAAGGGGGCAAAAAGACTGCATCGCATAAACAGCTTTAATACATGACTCCAAACCTGGTGCAAACAAGGATTCAGTTTTATTGGCGACTGGGGAAACAGATGGACCAACAAGAGACTATACTGTGCTGATGGACTACATCTCTGTCGCAGGGAAAAGAATCCCAAGTGAAAATTTCAGGCAGTATGTGGATATGCATTTAAACTAGAAAAAGAGGGTGACGGATGGAGAAGGACTAGTTCAGGACATCACTCCCGGCAAATGCAGATCAGAAACAGCCACACTTTTAAACCACACATCAATGCCAAGTGGGAAGAAGTGGGCAGAACAAAATCAATGCAAAATACATGCAAGCCAGTTAAATACTGGAAAGCAATGAGCACAAATGCTCGAAGCTTATAGCCAAAGTTCCAGACCTGGAAGCCCTAATGGTGGAAATGGATTTGGACATTGTGGCCATTACAGAAACATGGTTTAATGAATCGCATGAATGGGATATAGCAATAGCTGGCTATAATCTATTCAGAAGAGACAGACAGAGAAAGAGGAAAAGGAGGAGGAGCAGCCTTGCATGTAAAAAGCAATATTAAAGCTAGCGCAATGCAGGGGGCATGGGGAAAAGAAGCGCTCTGGATTGTGTTGGAAAGAGGAGATGGCACTGTCATCCATACTGCTGTAGTCTACAGACTTCCAACTCAAATCAAAGAAATAGATAATGAATTGATTATAGATATTGCTAAGATAGCCACAAAGGGGGAAGTGATCATATTGGGTGACTTTAATCTACCCGATGTGGACTGGAGTACTTCTCGTGCGAATCTGGCAAGAAGCAAAACAATTGTGGATACTTTCCAAGATGCGTCACTTAAACAAAATAGTGATGGAACCAACCAGGGAAAGCTCAATGCTGGGATTTAGTGCTCACCAATGGTGAGCGTGTCGAATGTCTGGGTGGGTGCCCCTGTGAGCAGCAGCGATCATTACACGGTGTGGTTTCAAATAACAGCCAAGGTGCAGTCCAATAATAGCAAGCTCAAAGTCCTAAACTTCAAACACATTGACTTCAGTAAAATGGCCAAGTACCTGAAGGAGTTATTTATTTATTTATTTTATTTATTTAACAGTATTTCTAAACCGCCTTATCTTAATAATCAAGGTGGTATCACAGCAAGCAATCAGGTAAAGTGTGTGTGTTGTACATGCAGTGAGGATAAAACTTAGTTGTGTGAGGGATGTGTTGGGTGCTTGATTTGTTTGAGCTATATACAGGGTGGGCTATTTACAGTGGTGCTAGAATCATATTTTATATATATTCAGTTGTTTGGGAGGATTGGAGTGCTGTTATCCATTCTCTTAGGTTATGTGATGTGACCATAGTGCTCTATGAACAGCATGGTTTTCAGTTGTTTTCTGAAGTCTTTGAGGTCTGGAGTTGCCCTTAGATCGTCCGGTAGATTGTTCCATATTGTTGGAGCAGCCATGGAGAGAGCTCTGTCTGTTGTGTCCTTGCGTGTGTGCTTGTACTCATTTGGGGTGCCGACTCGGTTGCGTGTTTGACTTCTTCTGGGACGTGCGCTGGTTTCCGGTTGTATGAGCAGGTGGAGGCTGTTGGCTGATGTGTGTTCTTTTATCTTAAATAGGTTTATGATAGTCTTGTATCTGATGCGAGCAATGATTGGGAGCCAGTGTAAGTCCTTTAGTGTAGGTGTGATGTGCTCCTGCCTTGCGGCTCCGGATATGATTCGAGCTGCAGTGTTTTGTGCCAGCTGTAGTGGTTTGAGAGCTTGTTTTGGTAGTCCGAGGTATATCGGATTGCAGAAGTCCAGTATTGGGGTTATCAGTGCTTGACAGACTGTACGGAAGTGTTCTGGAGCGAGGAGTGGTTTCAGTCTCCTGATGATTCGCATCCTGTAATATGCTTTTTGGATTGTTTTGTCTATGTGTGGTTTGAGGTTGAGTTTACTGTCCAGAGTAACCCCAAGGTATCTCACCTCCGATCTTATCGGTATCGTGGTGCTTTGTATCTTTATGTTTGGTGGGTGTGTGAAGCTTTGGTTTCGAGTGATGATTAAAGCTTCAGTCTTGTTGTAGTTTATAGCTAGATTGTTGTTTTGGCACCACTTCGCCATTTGGGTAAGGCAGTCTGCTATCTTAGAGAAGTCCGGGTTTTCGATTGATATCGGGGAGTATACCATTATATCGTCTGCGTATATTGTGTATTGGATGTTGTTCTCTTTCATAATGTTGCATATTGGTTGGATGTAGATGTTAAAAAGGAGTGCTGAGAGTGCGGATCCTTGTGGTACTCCTTGTTGGACGTTTATGGGCCGGGAGGTGTCCTGTCCCACCTTGACCTGTAGCTGTCTTTCTGTTAGGTACGAGTGGAACCATTTTAGAGTGGTACCATGTATACCAGTGTTCTTCAGTCTCTCCAGGAGTATATTGTGATCAACTGTGTCGAACGCTGAGGAGATGTCGATGAAGATCATTATAATTCCATTCCTGATGTCGTCAATTATTCTTATGATGCTGTCGAAGAGGTAGATCAGGAGAGTTTCGACTCCATGGTTGGGACGAAATCCGTGTTGGTTGTCGTCGAGAGTTCCGTGTTCGTCAATGTGTTCCTGAAGTTGTAGTTGAACCGTCTTTTCGATTATTTTTGCGAGGAAGGGTATGCTGGAGATTGGTCGGTATGCTGCTGGGTCCTTTTTGTCGAGAGAAGTTCTTTGTGATTGGTCTTACTGAGGCAAGCTTTAATTGCTGTGGCATGAGTCCTTGAGTGAGTGAGTTGTGTACCATTTTATGAATGTTTGGTATGAGGCTTGCTTTGGTGGCTTTGACCCATGACACTGGGCAAGGGTCTGTAGGAGCAGTGCTTGTGTTGATTGTGGAGATGTCTGATATCTGCTCTTTTGAGGGTGAGTGGAATGTGCCCCAGGTTTTGGGGTGGACGTTCGTTCTGTTGGTTCTACTGGGTGTTGTGCGCTCTGTGGAGTGAAATTTGTCTTTGATGTGGTCGGCAAATATCTGTGGATCCACTTGTATTTCTCTTTCTGCTGCTTGCTCTTTTGTCAGGGTTTTTACTATTTCGAAAAGTTCTCTGGGTTTGTTGATGGAAGAATTTATCAGGTTTGTGTGGAATTCTCTCTTTGATTGGTTGATGTGTTCATTGTATTGTTTTTGCTTTGTTAGGTAAAGATGTTGGTCGGAAGTAGTTTTGTTTTTTCTCCATCTCCGTTCAATTTTCCTGAGCTCCCTCTTTTCCTGTCGTATTTTTGCTGAGTACCATGGTTTGTTTTGTCTCTTGTTGTGGTGTTGTTTCTTGGTCCTGTCAACGGATGGTTTGGCGGCGTTAGCTAGGACATTGTTCCAGTTGGAAACTTGTTCCTCCAGGTCCTCTGAGTCAATGTTCAAGTGTTGTATTGTGTCCTGGATGAATTCGTCCTTGTCAAAGGACTTGAATCGTCTTTGTGTGTGTGGGAAGTTCGCTCTTTCGCTTGTCCAGTCTTCTTGTGATTGCAGATTTGTCTCGATTAAGTAATGGTCAGACCATGGTACTGGGGTGATGGTGGGTGTAGAGATTAGGTCTCTTGAAGTTAGGTAGTTTGATGCGAAGATGAGGTCTGGGGATGATCCTAGTCTGTGTGTTGGTGCATTGACTATCTGTGTGAATTGAAGTGATGACATTGCCTGAAGGAAGGCCTCTGCATCTTTTGTATTGGCGGACTTGAGGTTGAAGTCTCCGATTAGTATTGCTGGTTTGTTGTTTGACGTTATGGCACAGGCTTCTTCGAGTATGAAGGCTAGTTCGTCGGGTGGAGCACGGGGTGCTCTGTAGGTTAGGCAGATTGCAATATTCTTGTTCTTGATGCTAATTGTGGCAGGGTGGCAGGGTGGAAGGGGATAAGGGAAGTGGAATTGCAATGGGCTAAACTAAAGGTGGCAATAAAAGGGGCAACAAATAAGTAAGGAAAGTAAATAAAAACAAGAGGAGAAGGAAACCTATTTGGTTCTCCAAAGAAGTGGCTGCTCAAATAAAAGCAAAAAACACAGCTTTCACAAAATTAAAAAGCTTGCAAACAGAGGAACACAGTAAGGAATACAGGATCAAACTAAGAGACAAAAAGAGAAATAAGGAAAACAAAAGCAAAGGCAGAGGAAAAGATGGCTAAAGATGTGAAGTGTGGCGACAAAACAGGTATATTCGGAAGAGGAGGAAAATCAGAGATGGAATTGCAGGACTCAGAAGTGCTGGGAACGGATTTGTGGAAAGTGACAATGAAAAAGCAAAATTGCTAAACTAATACTTCTGCTCTGTTTTTACTAAAGAAAATCCTGGAGAAGGACCATCTGTGACTCTCAAATATAAAAATGGGAATGAAGTAGATAAAAGTAGACAAAAGCTGGAAGAATGGTCTAATGCTTGGCAGTTAAGATTTAATGCAAAGAAGTGCAGTGTCATGCACTTGGGAAGCAGAAATCCAGGGGAAATGAACGCAATAGGGGGGCGAGAGGTTGGTGTGCACGAACCAGGAGAAGGACCTTGGTGTGATTATTTCTGCAGATCTCAAGGTGGCAAAACAGTGTGACAAGGCAGTGGTAAAAGCCAGGAAGATGTTGGGTTGCGTACAAAGAGGAATTACCAGCAGAAAAGAAGAGGTACTAATGCCACTGTATAAGTCACTGGTGAAGCCTCACTTGGAATACTGTGTTCAGTTTTGGAGACCATATCTTGCAAAGGATATAAAAGAGACTGGAAACTGTTCAGAGGAAGGCGACCAAAATGATTTGGAGCCTGCGTCAAAAGCCGTATGAGAAGAGACTTGAAGACCTAAATATGTACACTCTGGAGGAGAGGAGGGATAGGGGAGATATGATTCCGACCTTTAAATACATAAAGAGAAATAACGAACAAACCAACCTCTTCCAAAAACGGGGAAGCTGTAAAACTAGAGGGCATAACATGAAGCTGTAAGTAGGTAAACTGTAAGGCAATGTCAGGAAATACTTTTTCACTGAAAGGGTGGTGGATGCTTGGAATGCCCTCCCGATGGAAGTGGTGGTGGCAAATACAGTGACAGAATTCAAAATGGCATGGGACAGACACAGTGGATCCCTTTACAGCAACAGGATAAAATCAAAATAAACGTATCTAAATTCTCAACAAACAGGAGTGTCCTACACAGAACGGTGGGTTCACCCCTAAAACAAAGACATGGGGAGGGGTGGCCTGCACAGAGTGGCAGGCGCACCTACTCCTGCCATCTTATTGGGCAGACTAGATGGACCCCATTGGTCTTTATCTGCCGTCATTTACTATGTATAAAAGATGTGTACAACTTGTCTTAACTGAAAGACGTCAAATGCCAGTTGCATCCCTTAAAAATAACGCTTTTTGCAGTAAGAAATATTAGGAGTTGCCTAATAGTTAAAGCAGTGGGCTGAGAAAGCACAGTTACTTACCTGTAACAGGTGATCTCTGGGAACAGCAGGAATAAGTCTTCACATATGGGGTACGTCGGTACCGACGGAGTCTGCACGGGAACGCTTCCCAGCGTCCAATCAAAACGCTTTTGGAAGCATCCCACCACGCCTGCGTGCTGCCTTCCCAACTGCCTCTCCTCGGTTAAGTTTTAAAGCTGAGAAAGAGAGAGAGAGGAAAGGAAAGATAGACAGAGAGATACAACTCCTAGGGGAGGTGGGTGGGTTGTGAAGACTTATTCCTGCTGTTCCCAGAGATCACCTGTTACAGGTAAGTAACTGTGCTATCTCCAGGAACAAGCAGAAATGAGTCTTCACATATGGGGACTCCCAAGCTGAGATGCCCAGAGGGAGTCCTAGCATGTTGCGGATGTATTAGAGCCATGCTGCTCCCCAGAACCTCAGGCATCCTGGGGATGGAGGGTAGGAGTTGAATACAGAAAAGGTGCTGTGGAACAGCTGAACTAGAACAGGACCTCTACAGAGAAGAACCCTGTAGAGGGGAGATCTAGTGGTAAAAATTGAGATATGGGCCTCCCTTGTTGGCATTGCAAGTCTACTGAGGTTGATATGGATCTGTTAGAAGAACCATTGGAAAACCTCAAGGAGTACCTCACTGAGAGGTAGGAGGTAAGAAAAGTAAAAAAACAAGTGGAGGTCAGAACCCCTCAGGGTGAAGAAATAGCCCCAGGGAGAAACTGGGGTAGGAAAAGAGAGGTAGGACTTCAGCGGAAGACGCAGAAAGTACCATTAAGAAAGCTTAAGCTGTGTTGGTCCAAGAAAATCTAATCCTTGGACCAAAAGAAAAAAAAAAAAAAAACACACAAAAAAAGAGTCCGACCCTGCTGGACTGGCAGTAGAAACAGTCCATGTAGGAGAGAAAGGGTGTGGAAAACCCCTGTATCTGATAAGAAGTTAAGGACAGACTTAGGAAGCGCTAAGCTTTAGATAAACTGAAGTTCCCCAATGTCTTTCCTGAAAGGAAAGAAAAAAAAAAAAAAAAGGGTACATGGAGAACGTCAGGGGTACCTAACCCTGAAAGGTTATGGTAAGAAACGTTTGTTGATCACCACAGGAAGTGGTTATGTGTGTAGAACCCCTACGTATGCTGGTACAGCATTGATAGGGGTGGTGCCCATCTGTCAGGACCATATAGGAATGTATGAATATCTCTCTGTATATATTATATATAGAGAGAGAGAGACCTGTATGGGCAGAAGATACACACACACACATACATATATATACATACATATACATATACACATATACATACATATACACATATACATACATATACATATACACATACACACATATACACATATATGAATATGTAGGCATGTAGACAGATGTCTCCAGGTATGTGGATGAAGAAATGTCTATAGAATTGATCCCCATAGGAGTATGGGGAGAGAAAAGATTCATCTAACAGCAAGGAGGGTGATACCCGCTTCAATAGATGCATCAAGAATCTTTCTTCCCTGGTTATGATGGAAAAAAATCAGGGGAATAGAGTCCCTGACAAAAGAGAGTCTAAATCCATTTCAGAATTTGAGCTCTTAAATAACCAGGATGGCCTACATGGAAAAAGGCAGAGGATAACTTCAGTCTGCAGGCAGCAAGTCCAGATTTCTCCAGAACCGCAGTATGGAGAATGGAAAGAGGACGTCACTGGAGGAAGATACCATAGTGACCTGTCTACAAGGGCAGATGGGTATCAGACGTCCTTTAATTGCCACTGAAACAAAAAAGATCTCTGGCGAGAAGACCAAGGGGAAATGGACCAAGCCAGGGAATTTGCCATTCTTTAGGTTGTCACGTGAAGAAAAGGCTTGAGCCTCAGGTCTCAAAAGAGATTTTAGATGAGATGGTAGGGGTAGGGAACACCTACCAGACATGAAAAATATGACTGGGGAAACCCTTCCTAACCCTCTGCACTATGGGCCCTTGCTAGAGAGCATCATATCTTGTCTAGCAAATAACCCCAAAGCTACTCTGTAGAGTTGCAGAGAGCATGCTGCAGGTTAGTTAGAAGAAAAAACTGGCTGTTAAAAGCCAGTGGGTAAGAACTATTCTGCCAAGGACAAAGAATAGAAGTTAACCAAGCAGTCTGTGATAACAGGATTTCCCAAACGAGGGTGATAACCTGTTTGGGGTTTAGCACTGAGGCTAGAAGAATAGCTAGTGGAGAAGCAGCCCTGGTTGTGTGGTGAACAAAACCAATGACTTAACCACTAGGAATTAGTGTATCTGCAGCAACTACCAGGGCAGCGGCAAAAAATTTATTTTCCCATCTTTTTTAGATTGGAAAAAAGAGACAGACATAGTAGGACTATCTAGTGTCTGATGAGCTGCCCTAAGGAAATAAAGGGGGAGACAACTCTTAAATGGAGAATCCCCCTGTGGAACAGGTAGAAGACCATAGGGGCTTACCAGTGTAAAAGAGCCACTCTTACACACCAGATGCTGTAGCAAGAGGGAGGTAAGACAGAGGTGAAGGAGACTGACTATAAAGGGAGTCTCTGAAAGGTAAGATGATACATGCCAGTACAGGGAAACAACTGTCTTATTAATAGTTGTCATTTCTCTTTTCCCGAAAAGGAAGAGAAACCTGTCAAGTGAGGGCATGATCATCATGAAGACTCTTAGAGTAAAGGAAAAAATGTCTCAAGAAGAGATATCTTGAAAAGGTTAGGATAAATTTAGTGCAGATACTTCAGCAAAAAGAAGTAGACTGCCCTTGTAACCAGCAACACAAGGGGAAAAATGACTTTTAAAACCATGCGACTGCTGCGTTTGTAGACCTTGTTGAGGTTGTGGTTTCTTCAGACTAGGGCGATGTTTCCCTTGTTTGGGAACATCTGAATGATGGGCAGAAAAAGAATAAAATTTTCCCCCCTAGGGGAAGAAAGTTGGGTAGGACATTTCCTACCAACTGGGAAAGAGGAAGGCGTAGAACAGCCTCTGGAAACAGGAATGTCAGTGGTTAACTGAGCAACCTGGAGTAAAGACTCCTTGTTAAAGAGATTTTCTCCAGTGCAAGGAGTATTTCCCAGTCTTTTTTTAGCCCATTGGTCTAAGTTTGAAGCCTGGAGCCACGCTTTACGTCGTACCCCTATAGCTATAGCAGAAGTTCTGCTAACAGACTCAAAGGAGTCCAGGGAAGCACGAATAAGGAACCTAGATATATTTTGAGCATGACTAACCAGAGAGGAATAGTCTGCACTTATAGTCTCTTGAAGAAAAGGAGTCAAAGATAGTAAGTTCTTTGTGACCTCATCAAGAGATAATCCCATATAGAATATATGAGAGAATTCTTGCTGAAAGCACAGATGCCTGGAAGGTTTGACGTCCAAAGGCATCTAAAGTCTTAGACTCACGAACTGGCAGATAAGAAGAGTGCTTTTTAGTACTCTTCACCTGCCTCATTGCTGATTCAACAACAATGGAATGATGAGGAAGTTAAGTCTTTTGAAAACCTGGAGAGGGAGGCACCTGATATAGATGATCAGTTGTCCTAGAAGGTGGGGGCACCATTAAAGGAGCTTCCCACATTCGTAAAAGGAGATCCTGCAAGGAATGATGCAAAGGAAGCATGATGGTATCTCTTTGCTGTCCCAGAAATATACAGGGATTCCGCATTGCCTTGTGTAGGATCCTGTCCAGGCATAGAAATGGCAAGTGATCTCATCTCCATGAGAAAAGCTTGAAAAGAAAAATCCCGAGAGGGAAATTCTTTTGGACAGGCTAGATCTGCTGAAGAACTAGCATTGGCACCGGAGGATCTATCCAACCTTATAGGAATATAAGATCCTGAATGGTGGAGATCCCTAGAGAATAGTCGCCGGTACTGCAGGAGGTCGGGACCAGCAAGTGTCGGTAGCATATCATCCATGCTAGGGATCGATTCCAAACTCTGTATCGAGGGAAGCAAGCCTGAAGAGGGAAGCATGGAAGGCACCGACAGTCATGGTAATGTGGATACCGGTACCGACTTCGGCACCGAATCCGGTACCAGTGGATGAAGGCCAGCTGGTGACAACTCTATCGGTATGGAAAAAACCGAGAGTGCCGGACATGGATTGGAACCGTGCCTTCGGTACCGTTTGGTGTCGGTACCAAGGCAAGTCGGTACACAGTCCTCCAGACTGGAGATCGATTCCAGACTCTGCATCGAAGGAAGCGAGTCTATCGAAGCACATCTGGAGGGTACCGACGTCGGTACTAGTATCGGTACCGGGATCGATATCGATACTGGAGGGTCGGCCTGGAGCATATCCAACGGTCCCGTAGGTACCGAGGATGCCAGACAACGATCCTTGGTGAGGAATGTTTCATCCAACACCATTGCCGATGCCAGGGTATCGGTACCGCTCGAAGCGGATGCCACCACCAAGCATGGCACAGGTATGTTCTGTGAGGGGTGAACCTCAGGAACAACCTGAAACCCCACACAGGCTTTGGAGGCCGAAGACTCCCACCGGGGTTTTAAAACCAGTATGTTCTCGAGGGCAAGGCCAGAGGCATCTCTATGCTGTGCATGAGATCTACCACTCGAGGACTGGCTAGTCTTAGACTGTTTTTGGGTTACCTGATTCCGTGTAGAAAAAGAAGTGGTCGGTGCCCTGAAGCTGGATGGGGACCGCGTATCGAGGGAAACCCGATGCTGAAGACTTCCTCCTGCAATAGTATTATTGAAAGAACACTCCTGAGGAAAATGGTCAGGACCCAAACCGGCCAGACACCAGTTAGGGGTGTCTAACGTTGATTTTGTACCGCCGCAGTTTGAACATTTCTTGGGAATAGTGACTGGCGGTTCCATGACAACCTGCTCCGACAACCTGGAATGAACTTCCCACCTGGATTCGATCCATACCAAGCCTCACCACATTCAGAAAAGAAATAAAACACCATCTATTTCAAATCTACTATCCTGAAACCAGTCCTGAAAAACATAAGTCGCAGGCATCCACCCCCTGCTCTAATTATCCCAACGCACTAACCCAACACGAAACGGTTAGCCGCCCTCTCCCTATGGCTGTATCCTGTCCCCCATCCGATCTAGCTATAACCAAATATCAGTTGTATTTAACTCTATGTAAATTTTATGTGTATATATCTTGTAAATAGTTTCCCCCGTTATTCTCCCGTTATGACTGTACCCTTGTTCTATGTAAGCACATTGTGTTATGTAAAAAACATTGTTGCATTGTTCAGTTGTAATGTAAACCGCACTGATCTTAATAGCGCGGTATATAAGAAAAGCAAATAAATAAATAATAATAAATGAAGGAAAGTGAGTAGGCCTAGCAGGCCTAAGAAAACCGTGAGGCACTAAGAAAAAAAAATATTCCTTAAAAAGGAAAGTTTTACAAGAAAAAAGGAGAGAAAAACACCGGTGGTACCGGTGGCGTCGGGGAAGGCAGCCACAACCACAAGAAAAATAAAAAATAAAAGAAGAATTTTCTGCGGTGACAGGAAGACGTCCTGCTGGCTCCGCAGAAAAATGAAAACTGAGGAGAGGCAGTTGGGAAGGCGGGAAGGCAGCACGCAGGCGTGGTGGGATGCTTCCAAAAGCGTTTTGATTGGACGCTGGGAAGCGTTCCCATGCAGACTGTCGGTACCGACGTACCCCATATGTGAAGACTCATTCCTGCTTGTTCCTGGAGATCCAGAGAAGCCAAGCGTGAATCCCACTGCTGCTCCTTGTGATCTTGGGCAAGTCACTTAACCCTCTCTTGCCTCAAATATAATAAACTTAGGGGGCGATGCAGAAACCCTGCACTACAGCCTGGCACTAAAGCTCTAGCACAGGGGTTGCAAATGCAAGTTTAGTGCAGATGTTTTTCACAATCTAGCAACACGTAAGCAAACAGCATGCAAATTAGCTGGGTGCAAAAAATCTGTTTCTCAGAAATTCTGCTTCGAATAATGATTGCGCTATGCACCATGGAGCATTCCAGCACATGCGCATACATGTTCCAGCACGCTTCCCCGCCAGTTTTTTTTCAGGCCTCAGTCACTTCAGCAAAGCCCAAAAGAGAGCTCTGGGGGTTTGTCTGCTCAAGAAAGAGGCATAAATTCTTCCTCAGTGCTGCGCGCAGATCCCTTACATCTCCTCTGACCTGGTGTTAAAGTCCCAGCATCGATTTCAACCTTCTATTCTTCTGCATCAAAGCGGCATAGCTAATTGCTTAATCATACTAGTTTGAATACATTTACCATGCATAAAAAAATATGTGCAGATGTTGCGCCAACTATGCACTAGTGTTATTACATCTGCCCCATAGATTGTAAGCCCTTTGGGGACAGAAAAATACCAACTTGTACCTAAATGTAACTAGCCTTGAACATTTAATAAACGGGCACGAGCTAAATCAGTTTCCCTTCCCTCCTGCCTGACACAAGCAGAAAGAACAATCTGCTGCACTCACATTAGTTTTTCTAGTAGCTCCCTTTATTATGTGCTGTGTAGATGTATTACCCCTGCTAGAATTCTATATACAATAATTTTAAAACATTTGCATTTTTTTGTGCTAATTTAAAATACAGAAATAAAATGACACAAAAAAAACCATATGCTGTGTTATTGTCAAAGTAAGCCGAATTTTGCATAATTCAGACCTTTTAACACAAAAGTTTGAATTTTATGTGCAGAATTCCAGAAGGAATAGTGAATGCACCATGCCTTTAAGCTTCCTTTACTTATATCCGACCTATCTATCCTGTTCTCAGCGGATTCCAAGAAAATATACATAATATTCACAAGTAAACAAGGCACACTAGACATAACAGATAACACTGAAATAGTAGACAAAGATTTGTGTATATCTGAATTATAGCATTACAAACAAAAGTAGGTGGAAAACGTCTAGGAAAATAAAGTCTAAGTGATAATATGCATCGCCTTACCGAGTTCATACACTTAAGCTGTGCAGTGCTTCTGTGAGCCTTGCTGTCAAAATGCACAGAGCTGATCACCCAAAAACAGTTTGTTGACAGATAGGCAATTACTTTTTACAGAACTCTGGCCATGCAGAAAACAAAAAATACCACCTTAAGCTCCATATCACTACCATTCTTCCTCTTCAGATATTGTCCTTTATGATTTCAAAGCTAGCAAAAAGGTAGGAAGCTTAAAACTGTGATACTGTGCTTTTCCAATAAGCACCTAATGTACATAGCAAATGTATGCTGTGCATTAATACTTCTCTAGAAGATCTCCACATTACTACATTAGCCAGCTTTGCTCCTGATCAATAGCCATGTAAAAATAACATTGTGAATTTGAAAATATTAGACTTTTGTTTTGTTAACTTACCAAACAGACAAGAAACAAAGCCAGTGGGAATGGATAAAGAAATCCCGAGAGAATACTGAGAAAAATAGAACCCGGAATAGCAAATGTTTGCAAGCTATATACTTTCCAGTCAAGGAATTCATACCGTTTTAATTTCATTTTATAGAACATTTATAAAGACAGATGGAATCATGTATTGAAGTTCAACTGTTGAAAAGTAACTGCCCAATAAGAGAAATTTAACTAATGTACAAAGAAACAAAGAGTAGTCTGGCAAAAATCAGCGATTGGTGGTCTTTGCTCTTCTACAGCTGGAAGAGGAGCTACATGAGACCCCAACTGGTTTCCCTACCCTAGCATGATCCCTGGAGTCTATAACAACTGGTCCCCCTGCTTCTGGAAGGGAGTCACACATCCCCTATACAGGATGTCATTGACCACCAAGTATACTGGCTATTTTTACAGTCAATTAATGCATAGTTTTAGGAAATCAAAATGTCCAATAAAAAAAAGATAAATCAATACTACACAATATATTCTGTTTTTATACGATGGCCCAGTATGGATTGTAGTACTGTATTGATGGCCCAATATGATCTGAATTTAATGAGACATTTAGGATTTTAGATATATTTTAAGTTCTGATAGGTTAGTATTACTGTTTTCTGAAGAAACTTTAGAAAAATTAAAGACACTTCATCCCAGTCCTAAGAATACGCCCCAGCTATGCACGAGACATCCGTATACAATGTGCATGCAAAACCTCTCATATTTATCCTAAAAATTCAACTGGCTGGGTGTTTACCAAAGACTGCTACAAGAACCATTAGATTAGAAAAATGGCATGTGACTAAGGAATACATTAGCTTAAGATCAGCAAGTTCCTTATTAGTATGCTGAAGATTAATCTAGTGGCTTGTGGAAGTTTTCTTCCCTTAGAAAGTCTCTGCATAATGTCACTTGAAAGGTTGAAGGATTCCTCTATTTAATAACATACTAACTCTTCGAAGCTGTAGTTCAGTAACAGACACACAGGATAAACTGCTTGCCTATCACTAGAAAAAGTAGAAAGAGACATCTAATTAATAAAAGTACAGGATAATAGTAACCTGTGAGGTAAGGCTGACTAAACTTGGACTCTTGTCACCAGAAAAAAAGAAGGGTAGAAGTTGCTTTACTAGGAACAGACAAGTGATTTATTTAGCACTAGAGCTAGAACATTGGGTTATGTTATAGAAATGGGGATTTCTTTGCTTTAGTCTGTATTTGTCTCTCACGTTTCTATATCACCTCATTTTTTGTGTTGATTTATACTGTTTTTTTCCTACAGCTGTGGTCAACATTGTCACCCTTGCATTCTAGGGATGTTCTGTACAATATCTTGAGAAATAGTTGGAAATATTCCAACTGGATGTCATCATATTTTAATAGTATGTTCAAAAGGTATACAACAAAAACAATAAAAGTGGTACCTGTGCAACTAAGACTTAGTAATTTCTCAGAAAAACACAAAATATGTCCTGAACAGGATTCATGGCACCCTTCACTAATATGTTGCAGAACCTTTGGCAGCGACGATGGCTATCTATAAGCTTCTTATATCTGCCCACTAGTAGTTTCTCCCACTCTTCAACTATGATTTGCTCCAGCTCATGAAATGTTTCTGGGATTCCTTTTACCAGTGGCAGATCTCAGCTCTTTCCAAAGGTTCTCGATTGGATTGAGATCAGGACTCATTGCTGGCATTTTAACCATTCTTTTGTACTTCTGGGTATATGTCTTTGGGTCATTGTCCTGCTGAAGGACCCATGACCTTTGACCCAGACCTAGCTTTCTGACACAAGTTAGCAGATTTCGCTCCAAAATACCTTGGTAGTCCTATTGGGGCTTTTTCTTTTTGTGCCTTAGTGTTGCATGACACCCCAATAGTGGACTCTGCCTACTCCTTATAATTGTGTATAAATTTGTAAGACAGGACAACTTATAAGTAAAAGCCAAGCTAATTTACTGAACTAGAATACACACGTCGTCTGCATTTTGGTAACCCATGACATGATAATGTTATCACCCTGATCGCTGGAGTGAAGAAGTGAAACCTGGAGAGTGCTGAGTAAGAATTTCTTTGGATTCCTGCAGAAGATTTCTGACATGCTAAGAACATTTTTTTTTGATAAGTAGAAATATAGGAGGAATGGATAAAACTCCTTTAGAACAAGTATTAGAAAAATATCTGTTAAATAAGAAAACTATTGAACAGTACAATCAGAAATGGCACAAATGAGCTGCGAGGGATGCTTCTTTCTTCTGGCCAGAGAAAGGCTCTCTAGAACCCAAATGTCTAACAGTAATTAAATCTAGAACAAAGCATAAAGCATTAGTATTACACATTCAGCATTTTCATTTATGGCAGTGGGTTAGATACATGTTAGACACAGGGAGAGCGATTTTCCACTCCTGTATAATCCCACAGCCCCGACAGACTTAAAAGATAAAGAGAGGGAAAGCGTATCGTGCGCAGGACCCAAAAGGCAGGCAGAGCTCCAGAGTCTCAATGTATGGATGAGACAATGGTGCAAGAAAGAGGGTATTGGCTTTGTTAGGAACTGGGGAACATTCTGGGGAATGGAGATGAGCTCCACCTTAACTGGGATGGAACCAGGCTGCTGGCATTAACCTTTAAAAAGGACATACAGCAGATTTTAAACTGGACAATAGGGGAGACCCAACAGTCATCCAAGAGCGCATGGTTCAGAACAATGTATCCTTAAAGGATACTAGCAAAAGACTGAAATTAGGACATATCAGCAGAGAGGTTCCAAGACAAAAGCAGCCCAAATGCCCTTGACTACAGAGCAGACAGAGTTTCAAGATTCCAAATTACCCCTGCCTACTAATAAGCCAGATAAAAATGAATAAAATACAGCCCCTAAAATGCTTGTATTCAAATGCTAGAAGTCTAAAAAATAAGATGGGAGAGTTAGAATATATAGCACTAAATGAGAGATTAAATATTAATGGTATTAGAGAGACATGGTGGAAGGAGGACAACCAGTGGGACACTGATACCTGGGTACACACTATATCATGATACAGCAGATCAAATTGGTGCAGAGGTTGCGCTCTGTTATTGAGGGCATTGAGTCACAACAGGAAACAAAATTTACTGTCATTTTTCTACATTTCTATGTAAAAAAAGGGGACTGTTGTAGCTGATATGGAAGGACAGACTAGATAGGCCATGTGGTCTTTGTCATCATTTTTCCTTTTTAATCTCTATGGATTGAAATTCCATGCAAAAGGGGGAAGGGAAAGGCAATGGCAGTGGGGGTGTACTATCGACCACCTGGCCAGAATGAACAAATGGATGATGAAATACTCAAAGAAACCAGGGAAGCTAACAAAAGTTACAGCGCAGTAATAATAATGGGTGATTTCAATTATCCTGGTATCGACTAGGTCAGTGTCACGGCAGGACATGCTAGAGAGACAGAGTTTCTAGATGAAATAAATGACTGCTTCTTAGAGCAGCTGGTTCATGAACAGACCAGAGGGGAAGGCATTGTGGAACACAAGATCTGGTGCAAGAGATAAGGGTGTTGGGGCCACTTGGCAATAGTGATTACAGCATGATCGCGTTTGATTTAATAAATAGATGGAGGGCAAGGAAATCCACAGTACTACCTGTTAACTTTCAAAAGGGAGACTATGATAAAATGAGGAAAATCGTTAAGAAAAAACTAGAAGGAGCAGTTGCAAAGGTTAAAGATTTACATCAAGCATGGATGCTGTTTAGGAATACTATCTTGAAAGCCCAGACCAGCTGTACTCTATGCTTTAAGAAAAGTGGAAGGAGTCCAAAAAACTGCCAGCATGGCTTAAAAGGTGAGGTCAGAGAGGCTGTTGCCAATAAAGCATCTTTCAGGAAATGGAAAAAGCAGCCAAATGACAAAAACTGGAGACAACATAAGCACTGGCAAGTCAAATGCAAGGCATTGATAAGACAGGCAAAGGGAGAATTTGAGGAGAAGCAGCTTGCTGCAGAAGCAAAAACACGTAATAGACTTTCTAGTACAGTACATTCATGGCAAAAAAAATGTGACAGTCAGTTGGACCATTAGATGATAGAGGGGTAAAAAGGGCACTAAGAGGGGACAAGGCCAGAGCAGAGAACTTGAACGAATTCTTTGCTTTGGTCTTTACTGAGGAGGATGTAGGGATGTTACCCATGAATGAAATGTATTTAAAAAGGTGATGCCGCAGAAAGATTTAAAGAAATAATCGATACACCGGGAAGATGTATTACAACTATTTGATAAACTTAAGAGTAGCAAATCGTCTGGATCAGATAGCATACATCCAAGGGCGTTGAAAGCACTGAAATATAAGATTACAAATTACTAATAGTAGGTCTGCAAAGTATCATTAAAAATCACCTGTAATACCTGAAGATTGGAAGATGGCCAATGTAACGCCAATTTTTAAAAAGGGTTCCAGGGGTGATCCAGGAAACTACAGACCGGTGAACCCGACGTCAGTAGTGGGAAAAATGTTAGAAACCATTATAAAGATCAAAATTACTGAACATGTAGATAGCCATGGCTTAACGGGAGACAGCCAACATGGCTTTAGCCAAGGAAGGTCTTGTCTTACTAATCTGTTATGTTTTTTTGAAGGTGTGAATAAAAACAGACAAAGGCAAGTCTGTTGATATAGTGTATCTGGATTTTCAGAAAGCCTTTGACAGGATCCCTCATGAGAGGCTTTTGACAAAATTAAAAAGTCATGGGATATGAGGCAGTGTACTATATTGTGGATCAGGAAGTTGTTAAAAGACAGAAAGCAGAGGGTAGGGCTAAATGGCCAATTTCCCCAATGGAGAAAGGTGGATAGTGGAGTACCCCAGGGATCTGTGCTGGGTCCACTGCTTTTTAACGTATTTGTAAAATGACCTGGAAATGGGAAAAAGTGAAATAATCAAATTTACAAATGACACAAAATTATTCAAAGTTGCTAAAACCCATGAGGGTTGTGAAAATTGCAAGAGGACCTTGATAAATTGGAAAACTGGGCATCCAAATGGCGGATGGAATGTAATGTGGACAAGTGCAAAGTTATGCACCTAGGAAAGAACAGCCTAAACTATGGTTACATGATGCAAGGTTCCACATTAGGAACCACCACCCAGGAAAAAGATTTTGGCGTCATTGTGAATACATGTTGAAACTCTCCGCCCAGTTTGCAGCGGCAGCCAAGAGAGCAAAAGGAACACTAGGTATCATAAGGAAAGGAATGGAAAATAAAACAAAGGATGATATAATGCCTCTGTATCATTCCATGGTGCACCTTGAATATTGTGTGCAATGCTGGTCGCTGTATCTTAAAAAGGATATAGCGTTATTAGAAAAAGGTACAGCCACCAAAATGGTAAAGGGGGATGGAAGGCTATCTCTATGAAGAGAGGCTAAAAAGGTTAGGACTCTTCAACCTGGAAAAGAGACAGCTGAGGGGAAGATGTGATAGGAAGTTAATAAGTTAATGAATGGAGTGGAACGGGTAAACATAGATCGATTGTTCACGTCATTAAAATATAGAAAGACTAAAGGGGACATACAATGAAACTACAGGATAACCTATTTAAGGCTAATAAGAAAATATTTTTTCACTCAACACGTAATTAAACTCTGGTATTCGTTACTAGATGATGTAGTAAAAGCCATTAGTGCAGCCAGGTTTTAAAAAAAGGTTTGAACAAGTTCCTGGAGGAAAGGTCCACAAAATGATAATTAACTTACCTGGTAATTGTAGTTCCTTGAATGACGACAGTTCAGTCCTCTACCTCTGGGTTGTCAACCTCCTCCTGCAGCTTGGAGACTGGTACGTCAGAATCATGACATCACTGGATATAGCCTACTGATCTCTCTCTCTCCCTCCAGTGTGAACTATTAACAAAGCAGACTCAAAGGAGCAACAAATAAGTAGCTAACAATAACCAAACCTTAAACTTTACTAGCCCATAAGGGTTAAATACTATAATAGTCGGCTAGACTTTCTTACTCCATTATTGCCAGATAAACGGCGGAGTATCAAAAAGTGAAAATGAAGCACAGCGAATTACACCTACCTGTAAGAATGGACCTATGCCCCCCATTAGCCATCCGCCTCTGGAAAAAAACTGGGAGGGATGGAGGACTGAACTGTCGTCACTCAAGGAACTACAATTACCAGGTAAGTGTAATGATTTCCTTATCGTTCCTCCAGTTCAGTCCTCTACCTCTGGGATGTACCAGAGCAGTAATCATGGGAGGGACCCCGCCATCCGGCCCGCAATACCGCCGAACCGAACCTCCGCAGCCGCCGCGAGATCCAGACGGTAATGCTTAGTGAAAGTATGAAGAGATGACCATGTCGCTGCTCGACAGATCTCCCCTGGCGGCACCAAACTGTGCTCCGTCCAGGAACAGGCCTGCGCTCTGGTGGAATGCGCGTGCGCAAGCCCACAGGCACTGTCCGACCTTGAAGCAGATAAGCGGACGCTATAGCCTCTCGGAGCCACCAGGCAATCGAAGCCTTAGATGTCGCCTCACCTTTGCGGACACCTCCAAACAGCACAAACAAATGATCCGATTTGCGAAACACCTCCATAACCTGCAAATACTTTCGCAACGTTCTTCTAACATCCAGCCGACGCAACCCCCGATCACGATCGGCCCCCTCCAAAGAACCGAGAACAGGCAGACACACCACTTGGTTCAAATGAAAGGGAGACACTACCTTAGGTAGAAAGGAAGGAACCGGTCGCAGCACCACTTTTTCCCTTGAAAAGGTCAAGTACGGTTCCCGACACGAAAAAGCTTGCAACTCCGAAACGCGCCGAGCCGAACAGATTGCCACTAGAAAAAACATCTTCAAAGTTAAATCTTTCACTGAAGCTCGATGCAACGGCTCAAAGGGAGGCCCCGACAACACCGTCAACACAAGATTGAGATCCCAAGGCGGGACCACCACCCTGCGTGACGGCCGCAACCGGGAAACGACCTTCAAGAACCGGATCACATCTGGGTGCGTGCCCAACGACCGCCCCTGCACTTTACCGCGGAAACAGGCGAGGGCTGCCAACTGAACGCGCAATGAGCTAGCCGCCAGGCCTTTCTCAAAACCATCCTGCAGAAACTCTAAGATAGGAGGAATGGCCACCGTCGCTGCCCGAATTTGATGTCTGGAGCACCAATCCTCAAAAATACGCCATATCCGCACATACGCCAATGAAGTGGACTGCTTCCTTGCCCGAAGCAGCGTAGATACTACTGCCGCCGAATAGCCTTTTCTCTTCAACCGGGCCCTTTCAATGGCCATACCATAAGCGAGAACCGATCCACTTGGGGCATGAAAAGCGGACCCTGAAGCAACAGATCCGCCCTTACCGGCAACCGCCACGGTGTGCCGTCGAGGAGACGGACGAGATCCGCATACCACGGACGTCGCGGCCAGTCTGGCGCCACGAGGAGCACCCGTCCCGGGTGAGCCCCGATCCTCTGAACCACTCGGCCTATTAACGCCCACGAAGGGAAGACGTACAGGAGTCCCGAGGCTGGCCACGGCTGCAACAGCGCGTCGATGCCCTCGGACATGCGCTCTCTCCTTCTGCTGAAAAACCGACCGACTTTCGCCGACTGAAAGGTCGCCATCAAATCCATTACCGGCATTCCCCAGCAGCTCACTATCAGGGCAAACACGTCAGGATGAAGCTCCCACTCCCCCGCATCTACCTGCACTCTGCTGAGAAAATCCGCCTGGACATTCTCCTTTCCCGCTATGTGTGCTGCCGAAAATGCCGTCAACCGTCTTTCTACCCATGTGAGTACCCATGCTTCCTCCTCCATTGCGGCACTTCCCGTGCCGCCTTGGCGGTTTATGTATGCCACCGTCGCCGAATTGTCCGACAGCACCCGAACCGGATGGCCCAGGACCAATTCCTCGAAAGCTTGCAGCGCCCGCATTACTGCCCGAAGCTCCAGCCGATTTATCGACCAAGACCGCTCTTGGGGCGCCCAAACCCCCTGCGAGAACCTGTTTTGGCAGTGGGCACCCCACCCCGTCAGACTGGCATCCGTCAATAACGGGAGCCACTGCGGTTGTTCCAGGGGCATGCTGGCCACCAAGGAAGACTCCCATAGCCACCACTGGACCACCACTGTCGGACCTTCCAAGGGCACGGCAGACGCTTGCTTAAGGAATCGTTCTGATGCGACCAACGTCGCAGGAGTGCCCTTTGCAACGGGCGCATATGAAACCTGGCCCACAGCACCACCTCCAAGGTCGCCGCCATTGTTCCCAACACCTGCAAGACAGACCATGCCGACGGAGCCATGACTGACCGGAACTTCCGGACCAGAGACCTGAGCGCCTGGGCCCGGCTGTGCGGTAGGAACATGAAACCCTGCCGAGTGTCGAAGCGCACCCCGAGGTAGTCTATGTCCTGAGAAGGCTGCAGATGCCTCTTGGCTGGATTGACCACCAAACCCAGACTCTGTAAGAACTCTACCACTCTGGCCGTCACGCGAACGCTCTCCGATTCGGACTTGGCACGAATCAACCAATCGTCGAGATACGGATGTACTAGAATGCCTTCCTTGCGCAACGCCGCCACCGCCACAAATTTGTGAAGGTTCGCGGCGCCGTTGCTAAACCAAAGGGCAGCGCCTGGAACTGATAATGACACCAGAAGAAAGCGAACCATAGAAATTTCTGATGCGCTGCGCGAATAGGGATGTGCAAGTACGCCTCTGTAAGGTCGAGAGACGTCAAATACTCCCCTTGGCGCACTGCCACTATGACGGATAGTAAGGTTTCCATCCGAAAGTGCGGCACTCTGAGGCAACGATTGACGGCTTTCAGGTCTAAAATGGGCCTTAATGTTCCGCCCTTCTTTGGCACCACAAAATAAATGGAGTATCGACCCATGCCGTACTCTGCTTTGGGCACCTCGACCACCGCCCCTAACTGAAGGAGGTGATCTAAGGTACTGCGAATGGCCCTGACCTTTGAAGCGCTCCTGCAAGGGGACATGACAAAGGAATCCCGCACTGGACGATCCAGCTCGAGCGCATAGCCCTGCTGAATTATCTCTATCACCCAGCGGTCGGAGGTGATAAGGGTCCAAGCCGGAAGAAACTCCCAGAGACGTCCCCCTATGGGAGGCCCCCCTGGATGGGACTCCCCCCTATCTCATTGTGACTTGCGAACTGCGGGAGAACCGCTGAACGCGAAACCTCTATTAGCTCCTCGGAAACCGCGAAACCCTGCGCACGAGCCGGGAACCGACCCCGCTGCGAAGAGGTGAACCGTGAGGAATGAAATCTGCGGAAGTCCCGAAACTGACCTCTATAATTTTGACTCGGCTTGCCTTACTTCGGCTTATCCTCAGGAAGCCTACCCCCTTTGGACTCCCCGAGATCCTTCACTAACTTGTCCAGATTGTCTCCAAAAAAGTAGACCGCCCTTAAATGGCAGTTTGCCGAGTCAAGACTTCAAGGAACCATCCGCTGCCCAATTCCGCAACCACACCGAGCGGCGAGCAGCCACCACGTACGCCATACTATTAGCCAAGGCCCTGATCAAGTCATAATGCATGTCGGCAAGATAGGCCATTCCGGACTCCAGCCGATCCAGCTGTTTGAGTCCCTCCGGATCCAGGTGTGCTGACTGCCTCAGCCGTTGCACACAACAAACATGCTCTGGCCACCCAAGCTCCACATATGGAAGCTTGAAGGGACAACGAATCAGCTTCAAAGGTCTGTTTCAATAAACTATCCACTTTCCTATCCTGGGAATCCTTTAAAGCTGCTCTACCCTCCACCAGGATGGTAGTCTTCTTGGTAACGGCCGAAACCACCGCGTCGACTCGCGGCACCTTAAACCGTTCCCTATCCTTCTCAGCCAAGGGATAGAGCCTATTCATGGTTCGTATGC
Organism: Ichthyophis bannanicus; assembly: GCA_033557465.1. NCBI lineage: Eukaryota > Metazoa > Chordata > Amphibia > Gymnophiona > Ichthyophiidae > Ichthyophis > Ichthyophis bannanicus. The sequence continues at coordinate 56,070,209 of CM066047.1, read as the reverse complement.
CACGCAGACCTGTCTCTGGCCTATCCCATTCCTCCTGGATCATTTTGTCCACCACTCTATGCATTGGGAACACCACCTGTGACTGCCGGACCACCTGGATAACCGGGTCCTCAATCTCCTCCTCCGCAGCAACTGGCGAGGAGAGATTCAACACCTGTAGCGCCTCTGCGATTAACGCCGAGAGTTCCTCTCTACGGAACAATCTAATGATCCTGGCTTGATCCTCCGGCTCCGGAATCTCTCCATCCTCGAGATCTGGAACCAGCTCATCTTACTCCCAATCAAGATCCTCCTCAACACTCCAAGCAACTTCCTCAGACGTGGACACCTGAATCCTCACCTTCTTGGCAGCCACCGGTGCCGCCCCAACCCCCGCCCTGGACTCCAGAGGCTGGGAAACACCGGGAATCGACAAAGCGCCGGGCAAGCGACCTTGAAGCCGCAAACAAAACAAATTCAGGGCTAAACTCCGCATGCTCCGCTGCTGGTGACACCACCTGGGTCCCTGACAAGCTAGCTAGCTCCTCTGATGCTACATCTCACCCCGAGCTCTGAGAAACTGCAGGTACCGCTCCCGGCGGCCCCCCCTGCGCCTCCTAATCTCCTGACTCTCCATTTGCTGCACAAAGCAAGCACAGCCACGACAGACCCCCCCCCCCGAGTCCGCCACTGTGCCCCTTCGCGTCCCACAGACAATGCACTGCGGTCTGGTGGACATTCCAATGCAAATCCAGAGCTAAGCAGCCCTGCCCCCAACAAGGAAGGGAAGAAACAAAAGAACCCTAAGGGCAGCAGCTTGCTCTGTGCCGATGAAGCAAGGGCTCCCTCCGCACTGCGGAAGGCCCCCCCCCCTTCACCACAAACTTTCCGTTAAGCACCCGAGGCACAGCAGAGTCCCGTGGTTATTACTGAAGGGCCCGCTAAAACTAAAGCTAAAACTAAAACTAAAGCTTTCGTCCGGTGGCCATGCGGTTCCACCGTGTCACTTAAAATGGATGCTGGGAACTGCAGGGCAGTAAAAAGAGGCGCAAAAACAGCTTACCAGGTTTGCCGCGCTCTTAACAAGCTTCCCCAGCCGAAAACACAGCCTGCTGCCGGTTATAGCTGACCAACCAGGTCTGCGCTGAGGCCCCCGAGGCTGTATATTGGCTGCAGAGCAAACAAGGCTGCTTGTGAAGGCGCGAAACGTGTCTCCACCGGACCGCGGGAATCACGACGCGGTCCGGATCAGACAGCCCGTCAAAGGGCTCTCCCCCGAAAAGTCCTGGGGGAGAGAACTTCGCCCGCTCTATTAAAGAATGGCCCCAATTGAAAGGAAGAGAAAACAGACTAACTCCCTTTCTCCTACCTGTCTCTGACAGTCTGGGAATGAGAAAGTCAGCCTGCCCTGCACTATGCTTTTTTAAAAGAATAGTACCCCTTTTAGAAGAAGCCCAAGTATTAATAGGCTCTGTATGTTTTTCTTTGTGTTAAAAAAAAAAAAAAAAAAAAATTTTCCTTCAAACCTAATCAGCTAGCCAACCTAAAGCTCCTTATTTGTTTCTCCAGGGAGCCCCCATCAGGCTCACTACATCCTCCTGCTGCATGGAGATTGGTCACACTGGAGGGAGAGAGAGAGATCAGCAGGCTATATCCAGTGATGTCATGATTCTGACGTACCAGTCTCCAAGCTGCAGGAGGAGGTTGACAACCCAGAGGTAGAGGACTGAACTGGAGGAACGATAAGGAACCATTATTAAAGGGGACCCGGGATATCCACGGCTTGCCCCAATATAAGTATTGTGGAACTTGTGTCTTTTGGGGAACCTGTTAGGTACTTGTAACCTCGACTGGCCACTGCTGTAAACAGAATACTGGGCTTGATGGACCCTGGTCTGACCTAGTATGGCATATCTTATGTTCTTATAATATATCCTGATTTAAAAGAAATTAAGACTAGTAAAAAACTGCAGTCTCAAAAACACTACTGGTTGCGTAAGGATATGAGGCACCCCCAAGAGACAGGAAGAAAACTTATTTTAAAACTAGTCCTGTTTTAGAGAGATTGTATAAAGACATAGAAAATGAAAAGGAACAATGGGCAAAGGTTTCTGGCTGTACGAAGCTGGAATATATGGACAGTCCAGAGGGATGGGTTAAACGAGAAATGGGTCTCACTGGAGAAACAGATAGGTTGTCAGATGAGGAAGGGATAAAGCAAGTGACGAAGAAGAGGGGGAGACAGGCAGGGCACAAGACAGGGAAATAGATGAAGTTATACAAGAGCATGAGAAAAATATGGCACAATGGGAAGCAGCAGATCAGAAGCAAGCACAAGATGAGTTACAAATAAAGCTTAAACGATGTAAAAAAAAGGGGGGGGGGGTAGAAGAGCTTGAAACTCCCAGAGCAGGAGCCTGGAACAGGAGTGACCACCCGTAAGAAAACGGGTCAGAAAGTATCTTCCTGAACTGCTCTTGTGAGAAGGAAAAAGCAGTAGGATAGATATGCCTACACCTTTAGAAAAACAGTGTGTGCAGGAGAGAGAAGCAGTTATTTCACTAAACGATGGCATGATAATTTGTATGGCTGGATGCTTGCAAATCAATCTCAAAGTGTTACAGTGGCCTCGGGAAGGTTCCTTAGATACAGCACATATGACTACAGCCAGGTTTTGTATACGAGGTGGGGCAGGAGATACCAAATGGAATCAAGAATATTTGCAAGCAGGATTGAAAGTATGGGAAAAATAGGAACAAGATTTTGGACAAAATATTATGCCGCTCTTATATGGAGCAGGCAGTAAATATGTTTCTTAGAATTTACAGATTTCAATACAGTTGCAAAAACTTTGCCACCACTAGTGAGATACAAGCTTATATCCACAACCGTGGATACAAGCTTTTGAAAAAAATTATAGCAGGATATACTCTGTTTAGGAGATGTTAAAGCATTACTAGCTCGCATACTAGGATCCCACAATACTAATTCTATCTTTCAGGCAGACCCAAAATATGGTAAGTTTTAAAAGAATTATAACCCACACAAAAGAATTTGGGAAGTTTACTGAGCAATAAATATAAGTTGGGAGAAGAGATAATGGCATACATAGCTAAATTTCAGGAACAATGGGAATCAAACAGATTTTATTCAAAATAATGGTGATGTTCCTGGATCATTATATCAAAACATTGAAGCAAACGCTTCCAGATGTAATTGAGGATTAGAAAATAAACCATGGTTAGAAATCCTGTCACATATCTTTCATTATGTGAGATTAATAGAAGAGCAAGGGAAATCAGATAAGGAATTAAAAGAACTTCAACATAAATTTAACTGCAAAGCCATTAAAGAAGAGCAAGAAATAGCCAAATGCAAAAAGAAAACCCCAATAGTCCTCTGACTTCATTGCTGATTCTTTTAATAAGTTCCAGGCCTCCAGTTCCTGAGGCAGCAAAACAGCCCCACAATATTATGGAACCTCCACCATATTTAACAGAAGGGTGTTTTGGGGTTTTTGTTTTACTTCTAAGCTTAATTTCTCCTGTAAATGAATCGCTGGTCTACATTGCCAAAGAACTCAAGTTTGGTTTCATCTGTCCACAGCAAAGTGGGTTTGGGCAAAGATCAGGCATGCCTTTTTTGTCTTTCTTTGGGTCCTCCTTAGCCTTCGCCATGAAGTCTTAAAAAAAAAAAAAAAAAAAAAAAAGAAAAAAAGTCTGCAGCATATAAGGGGGGGTTGAAACCACCACTCCAGACAGCCTTAAGCTCTTTGGATATTGTACATGGTGTTTTTCCAAACAATTCTCACTAACATTTGAAGACTTCTTGAATTAAATTTTCATCTTCAACAGATCCTAGGAAGTTCTTGACAGTTCCATGAGCAAAAACCTTCTTAAACATTGCAAACTATAGCCATAGGAATCCTAAGGTCTTTGGAGATGGCCTTGTACCCCTTTGAAGTTTGAGAATGGCTTTTCTGACAGTCTCAGGAAGCTCTCTTGTCTTCACCTTTGTGAAAATGGAGTGAATGTGGCCATTTCAAACATTAGATACATCATTCATTGGTTGATTCTGGTCATGTGAGTACTGACAATTGATCACAGGTGCATCTAATTTTGCTGAAATGAGAATGTGGTTCTTTTATTCAAACCGTTTTGAATTATTTATAAGGGTGCCAATAATCATGTCCTGGCTATGTCCCAGTTTTTATACTATTTCCTAGTATTTCTTTTTTTAATTGGTCTTGTTTTATTTAATTCTTGTGTGTGTCAAATACATGTGCATACATAGTCCAAAGCCATTTCACCAGACACACTTGTTTTAGGAGATATTGAACATTAAGAGGTTGGTCTGCAAGGGTGGCAATAATGTTGACCACAACTGCAATTTAAACAGTATGCACTTTAAGTATGTCATGGCATGGTTTTCAAAAAGCCAACTTCATACTTTTCAAGTAATACTACTCAGCACAGCCTTGGGACCTTACTTGGAGTACTGTGTGCAATTCTGCATAAAGTATGCACATGACAGGTGGCAAATTTAGGTTTGCTGTTTGAAGTTTTTACCTGCTCAGCTGAACACATCACAGCACATAGAAAATTCTGAATAAGTTACTTCATCCCTCTAACACACACATTCTATAGTTTCATATCTAAGGACTCCCTCAAGAAAAGGTAGTTATTCACCTGTAGCAGGTGATCTCCGTGGACAGCAGGAATTAGTCCTCATGTATGGGCGACGTCCCCGATGAAGCCCTGCACAGAACACTCCCTAGCTTCTTACTGGCAGCTTTTGGAAGGCTCTACTGCACTTGTGCACCTCCTTCCTGCCTGCCACCGCAGCGCCATCTTAAACCAGTCTGATAACATAGATGTAGCAGAAGACAACTCCTCAGAGAGGTGGGAGGACTGTGAGGACTAATTCCTGCTGTCCTTGGAGAACACTGCTACAGATGAGTAACTACCTTTTCTCCATGGACAAGTAGGAATGAGTCATCACAAATGGAGCTCCCAAGCTACAGGCTACCAAAAACCAAGGAGGCCACTGAGAAGCCCAACAAGGGCAAAAACTCAACTGTGGAAATGTTTTCTTTTTAGGTTGCCTGGACAGAAAGCACAGTTACTTACCTGTAACAGGTGATCTCTGGGAACAGCAGGAATAAGTCTTCACATATGGGTATCGTCGGTACCGACGGAGCCTGCGCGGGAACGCTCCCCAGCGTCCAATCAGAACGCTTTTGGGAGCATCCCACCACGCCTGCGTGCTGCCTTCCCGCCTTTCCCAACCGTCTCTCCTCAGTTGAGCTTTAAAGGAGAGAGGGAGAGGGACACACACAACTCCTAGGGGAGGTGGGTGGGTTGTGAAGACTTATTCCTGTTGTTCCCAGAGATCACCTGTTACAGGTACGTAACCGTGCTATCTCCAGGAACAAGCAGGAATGAGTCTTCACATATGGGGACTCCCAAGCTAAGATGCCTGGAGGAGGCCCCAGCATGTTGCAATCTAGAGATGGGTCATGCTTATCCCTCAAAACCTCAGGCATCCCCGGGATGGAGGGTAGGAGTTGAACTAGAAAAGAAAAAAAGATGCTGTGGAACAGCTCAACTAAACAAGGTATCCAGAGGGGAGTCCTTGTGTAAATCATAAATATTAGAAAAATGTTGAGTCTTAATTTTCTAATATGGATCTCATTCAGAAATATTGCAAAAATATTTGTTGAGGGTAATAAGGGTCTGTGGTTGACAGCCAGATCATTATCCTCAAAGAAATTCCCCCAATGTGAAGTAGAGGGAAAAAAAATAATTTTGCAATACAGGAAGAGATGAGAAGTCCTCATGGCCAGAACTAACCCTAGAAGAAGTACTAGGGGAGTTCAATGAGGTTGGACTTTTGAGAATAGGTAAAGCTTCTGTAAAGTCCAAAAATTGAACTTCTTGTCCTTGGAGCAGAATAAGGTCCTAGGAAGAGTAGAGATAATCTGACTGGTTGGGATGAAAAGGTAGAAATACCCTTTGCAGAAAAAAAGGGGATAGGTCTTTAAGACCCCCTTTATTCCAATGAAAGAGAAAGATATTTGTACTAGGTGTTGAGCTTCCAATTTTTTGAAGATCAGTAAAAGTCTTTGTAAGTGATGTCACTTATGATGAAGACTTTACATGTAGAGCTTCAGGTGTGACGTAACCTAAAAGGTAACGGTAAAAGAAGGTATTTGGTAAAATACCCTAGAAATTGGTTGTCCACTGAGTTTATGGTATGCTGGGGCAGCATTAATATGGGCAGTAGACAAATCTTTCAAAGTCAGATGATGTATAGAGATTGACGCAACAAGAAGGATTAAGACCTACTTGAGAATCTTGATGGAGAATCTCTGTCTGGTTAAATATGGAAGAACTATAGAAAAAGTTTCATAGAAACTGGTAATATGTTCTTCACTTACAGGGATAGGATTAGACTTCTTGAAGAGATCTAGCCCCTGAATAACCAGGTCTCGAGACATACGTGAATGAGTGCAGAGGAGATCCTTAGTCTTAAGACAGCAAGTCTGGATCCTTCTACAATTTGAATTAGTAGCTGGAGAAAGAGACGCAATATAAGGGGACACCATGTTTGTCTCTTTATGAGGGCAATATGAGTATCATGCGTTCTCCTGTTTAACATAAGCTACCATGAAGTATAGGAAATTAGCAGGAGAGTAGTGAATAAGGACCAACTGCAGTGAAAAAAATGCATCCCTGTTGAGGAAGTTCCAGTGAGATGTGGAACAACCAGGGAATTGTGCAATTTTCTGCACTTTCACGTGGTCTAAACCCTGGTTACCTTTTCTTAAAAGGAAATTTTAAGGAATATGGTAAAAGTAGGAAAAAAAGTGTCATGTAGGAACATGACTGGTAGAGTCTACCAGCTGAAGCAGTTATTAACTATCTGGCCAGCTACCTATTAGGAGTAGCTCTGAGGCTCTCTGGCAAAGGCCCACAGTTGCAGAGCTTTGTTGTAGAATTGCAGAGAGCATGTTATAGGTTGCTTAGATCTGGCTGTTGAATTGCCAGTGTGCAACCTAATCTATTCTGTTGGAGCCAAGAGAACTGAACGTGGCTAAGAATAATAGACAGGCCTGATGCCTGCAACAATAAATAGTCCAAATGAGTTCTGGATCTCCTTTGGACTTATCTGTAATTAAGGCAGCATAAAAGTTAGGTCCCCTAGGTTGGAGAGGACCGACAGACATAATTTGAAGTAGTAATACCCAATTTCTGTCCGAAAAGCTGCCTTAAAAAGATATGTGAGGAGATGAACTGCAAAAAGGGGAGAAAACTCTGTATGGAAACTAGTTATTGGAGTAGGTTTTGAAGAAAACCAAGGCTTAGAGGATAAGCCCTCCAGTTGATTAGTAGTACTCTGAGAGACTGAATGTCTGGACTAAGAGGGATAGAAATTAATACAGAGTTGAGAAGACTTACAATTTAGTAAGTCTTTGAAGGGATAGGGTCCCCTTGCAGTTAAAAGTATGAGATATCCTCGTACAGGAAAACTGACAAGGTGAAAAGGTATAGTTCACCCTGTTGTTAGTTCTCCTTTTTGTTTTAAAAGGAGAAACCTGTTCTCTGGGGTATGATAGTCCTTAATAGCTCTTAGCTAGAAGGATAGATTTCTCTTGAAGCAAGAGATTCATGCCCAGAGCCGAGGATTGAGTCAATGTATGACTGATAGCATGGATGAGATGACTTTTAGATGCTTCTGTTGAAAAGAAGTAGGTTCAAGTTCTAAACCTCACACAGAAAAAAAGTGAATAAAACATCAGAAACCCTGCAACTGCTGGGTTTGCTGAGCCTGTTGAGGTTTTGATTTTCTTAGCCTGGTGTGGTGTGCCCATCCTTGGAAACATCTGTAGAATGGGTAGAAGATGGATAAAACTTTTTCCCCTTGGGGGAATAAAGCTTTTTATGAGATTTTTTATTATCTGGGATAGAGGAGAGTTTGGACAATCCTCTGAAAGTAACAGCATCAGTGCTCAACTGATTAGCTTGAAATAAAGCCTCCTTGTTGAAGAGATTTTCACCAGTACAAGGGGTATTTTGCAGCCTTTCCTGAACCCATCTGTCCAAGTCAGAAACTTGGAGCCAGGCTAAGTGTCGTGCTCCTATGGCTATAGCAGAAGTTCTGCTAATAGATTCAAAACAGTCCAGGGAAGCACGATTAAGAAACCTAGAGATATTTTGAGCATGATTGACTAATAAGGAATAGTCTGCTCTTTTATGCTCTGGAAGAAAAGGGTTCAAAAACTTTAAAAGTTCTTTGTGACCTCTTCAAGAGAATCCCATACAGAAAATATATGAGATAATTTTTGCTGAAAGCATGGATGCCTGGAAGCAGACGTCCAAAGGCATCTAAAGTCCTAGACTCACGACCTGGCGGATAAGAAGAGTGCTTCTTTGCACTCTTAATACGCCTCATTGCTGATTCTACAACAATAGAATGATGAGGAAGTTGAGTCTTTTGAAAACCTGGAGAAGGTGGCACCTTGTACATAGTGTCAATTGTCTTGGAATGTGGGGATACCGCTAAAGGAGTTTCCCCATGTTCTTAAGAGTAGATCTTGTAAGATCTGATGCACAGGAAGCATGATCTGCTCATTTGGAATCCAGGGAAATTGCAGTGTCTCTGAATTCCCCGGTAAGGATTCTTTACCAGGTATAGAAATGGCAAGTAGCTTTGCCATATCAAGCAGAAAAGCTTGAAAAGAAACCTTCCCCGAACAGGACTCTTTGAAATGAGGAGTAAAGGCTAGACTTGTGGAAAAATCAGCCCTGGTACCGATGGATTCATCCCAGTCATCGGGATCGGAAGACTGAAAAGGATGAAGCATCGGATTTTCTTTAAAGCGATGTCTTTGGTACAGCCCGGGGTCGGTACCGAGATGAGTCGGTACTGAATCCTCCATGCTAGAGATCGAGGGAAGCGATTCTGTCGAAGTAAGCATGGACGGTACCAACACCGATGCCGATACTTGAGGAACGTCTGCAGCAACTCTAACGGTACCGAAGTAGCTGAGAGTGCTAGACTACATTCATCAGTGAGGAGTGTTTCGTCCATCACCATAGCCGATGCCGGGGTGTCGGTTCCACCCAAAGCAGCCACAACCACTGAGCATGGCCCGGGTATGTTCATCGAGGTAAGAACATCGGAAACAACCCAGAGCCCCGTTGATGCTTTGGAGCCCGAAGACTCCCACCGGGGCTTTGTTGCCAGAATGTCCTCGAGGGCAAGGCTGAAGCCATCTCGATACTGGAAAGGAGATCTACCACTCGAGGACTGGCTAGTCTTTACAGACTGTTGTTTGGTTACCTGATCCTGTGAAGAAGATATTTCAGCTGGTAACATGAAAGGGGATGTGAACCGGGTATCGAGTTCTGCTTGATTCTGAAGATTTCTTCTGTTTGAGCTCCAGCAGGAGAGACCGTCCAGAGGACAATGGTCAGGACCTAAACATTTTAGACACCAAGTATGAGTGTCTGAAAAAAAATATCTGTACCGCCACACTTTGAGCATTTAAGGATAGTGGCTGGCTTTTCCATAACAGAAGGATAGAGGCCTAGTGGCCTAGAAACCGTCAGGCACTAAACAGGAAAATATTTCTAAGGAAAGAAGAAATTCTTCAGGAAAAAGAAGAAAAACGTACCGGCGGTACTGGTAGCGTCGAGGGAAGGCAGACGTGACCACAAAAAAATAAAAAAATAAAAAGAAGAATTTTCTGCAGTGACAGGAATACGTCCTGCCGGCTCCATGGAAAATGGAAAACTGAGGAGAGACAGTTGGGAAAGGCAGGAAGGCAGCACGCAGGCGTGGTGGGATGCTCCCAAAAGCATTCTGATTGGACGCTGGGGAGCGTTCCCGTGAAGGCTCAGTCGGTCCCGATGATACCCATATGTGAAGACCCCTTCCTGCTTGTTCCTGGAGATTAGAATGGACTTTGGGGATTAGAATCCAACTCCATCCCCCCTAAAACATGACAGAGTACAGACTGGCCGAAGTTGCTTTCATGTTGGGAATCCCCGTCTATGCAGTAGTGAGATGCGAATGTGTGGTCAGAAGACCACACTGCAGCTCTGCAGATCTCTTCCATGCACACTGAGCGCAAGTTGGCCACCAACACAGCCATTTGAGCTGTGAGATGAAAATCGAGGCTCAGGCCTGCTTGGGCATAAGCAAAAGAGATGCAGTCTGCCAGCCAGGTTGAAAGAGCATTTGGAAATGACAGTCCCTAGTTTGCTGGGGTCAAAAGAAACACAAGGTTGGATGGAATTTCTATGGACTTGTCTGCTCCAAATAGAAAGCTAAGGCTCGCTTGCAGGCCAACATGTACAACACAGTTTATCCTTTGTTGGCATGAGGTCTTGAGAAAATGCTGGAAGATAAGGTGGAAATCAGATACCGCTTTTGGAAGGAATTTAGGACGAGCATGGAGGACCACTCTATTATGGTGGAATTTGGTGTAAGGCGCATGAAACACTAAAGCCTGAAACTCGCTCACTCTGCATGCTAAAGTGACTGCCACTAGAAACACCTTCCAGGTCAAGAACTTCAGAGGACAGGAAATATCTTTGTTAGTGATACAGCGGAAAGGCTTTCAGGTAAGGTTTGCCGCTTTGCGGATGATACCAAAATCTGCAATAGAGTAGACACCCAGGAAGGGGTAGATAACATGAGGAGGAATCTAGCTAAGCTTGAAGAATGGTCTAGAATTTGGCAGCTGGGATTTAATGTTAAAAAATGTAAGGTCATGCATTTGGGCAACAGCAATCCAAGGGAGCAATATAGTATAGGGGGTGAAGTACTTTTGTCCACTAATAAAGAAGAGCGGGACCTAGGCGTGGTTGTGTCTGATGATCTTAAAGTAGCTAAACAGGTAGAAAAGGCAACGGCAAAAGCTAGAAGGATGCTTGGGTGCATACGGAGAGGAATGGCTGGCAGAAAAAAAGGAGGTGATAATGCCTCTGTATAAGTTTTTGGTGCGACCTCATTTGGAGTATAGTGTGCAGTTCTGGAGACCGCACCTTCAAAAGGATGTGAACAGGATGGAGTTGGTGCAGAGGGTGGCTACTAAAATGATTAGTGGTCTTCATTATAAAGCATATGAGGACAGACTGAAGGATCTTAATATGTACACCTTAGAGGAAAGGCGCGATAGAGGTGATATAATTGAGATGTTTAAATACCTCTGTGGCATAAATGTTCAGGGAGAGAGCCTCTTTCAATTGAAAGCAAGTTCTGCTACGAGGGGACATGGGATGAGGGTGAAGGGAGATAGATTCAGGAGTGATATGCAAAAATATTTCTTTATGGAAAGAGTAGTGGATCCGTGGAATAGAGGTGGAATAGAGGTGGTAGAGATGAGGACTCCAGAATTCCACACTATCCTCCAAATGAGGTCGCACCAAAGACTTATACAGAAGCATTATCACCTCCTTTTTTCTGCTAGCCATTCCTCTCCGTATGCACCCAAGCATCCTTCTAGCTTTTGCTGTCGCCTTTTCTACCTGTTTAGCTACTTTAAGATCAGACACAACCACGCCTAGGTCCCGCTCTTCTTTAGTGGACAAAAGTACTTCACCCCCTATACTATATTGCTCCCTTGGATTGCTGCAGCCAAAATGCATGACCTTACATTTTTTTAACATTAAATCCCAGCTGCCAAATTCTAGACCATTCTTCAAGCTTAGCTAGATCCCTCCTCATGTTATCGATGAACAGGGTTTTCTTCAGCTGTTTTCGGAAGTCCTTGATTTCTGTGGTTAGTCTCAGATCATCTGGGAGGGAGCTCCATATGGATGGAGCAGCCAGGGAGATTGCTCGTTGTGCGGTGTCTTTGTGGGTCTTGGTGAAGTCTTTTGGGGTGTTAACCCGATTGGAGGTGCCTCTTCTTCTTGGCCGTGTGCTTGTGTCTGGTTGTATGAGTGTGTGTAGGCTTATGGCGGAGGAGTGTTTGATCTTGAATATGTTTATGATATAGTCTTGTATTTGATGCGCGAGATGATTGGGAGCCAGTGCAGTTCTTTCAGTATGGGTGTGATGTGATCGTGTCTTGTAGTACCGGCTATTATGCGGGCAGCTGTGTTTTGGGCCAGTTGTAGTGGTCTGAGGGTCTGCTTTGGTAGCCCGGTGAATATTGGATTGCAGAAGTCTAGTAGAGGGTTATCAGCGCCTGGCAAACGGTGCAAAAGTGCTCTGGGTCGAGGAGGGGCTTGAGTCTTCTGATGAGTCGCATTCTTAGGTATGCACCTTTGGTTGCTCTGCCTATGTGTGCTTGGCGGTTAAGTTCTTTGTCCAGGATGACTCCAAGGTACATAACTTCTGATTTTATGGGTATGAGTGCATCTCTTATCTTGATGTCGGGTGGAGGGATAAAGGCCGGGTTTCGCGTGATGATCAGTGCCTCCGTCTTGCTGTAGTTGATTGATAGGTTGTTTTCCTGAAGCCAGTTTGACATTTGGGTGAGGCAGTTTGTTATGTTGGTGTAGTCCGGGTTGTCGACTGAGATGGGTGTGTAGATCATGGTGTCATCTGCGTAGATTGTATAATGTATGTGGTGCTCTTTCATGATGGCACATATTGGCTGGATGTATAGGTTGAATAGGAGAGCTGAAAGGGCCGATCCCTGGGGCACTCCTTGTTTGACTTTTATGGGTCGAGATGTGTTGTGTCCTTCTTTGACCTGTATTTGTCTGTCGGTTAGGTATGAATGGAACCAATTTAGGGTGGCACCGTGTAGACCGATGTTCTGTAGTCTATCCAATAGAGTCTTGTGGTTAACTGTGTCAAATGCAGATGAGATGTCAATGAATATCATGAGTATGCCTTTCTTGGTGTTGATTATGATGCGGAGGACGCTGTCGAAGAGGTATATCAGAAGAGTTTCTACCCCGTGGTTGGGGCGTAACCCATGTTGATCGTTGTCCAGGGGAGCGTGGTTGTCTATGTGTTCTTGTAGTTGGTGCTGTACAGTTTTTTCAATTATTTTTGCTAAAAGTGGTATGCTGGAGATGGGTCTGTATGCTGTTAGATTGTTCTTGTCAAGTGTGGATTTCTTCGGGATAGGTCTTATTGTTGCGAGCTTCAATTGATTTGGCATGTGCCCTTGGGTTAGGGAGGAGTGTACTATCTTGTGGATGGTTTGGATGAAGTTTGATTTGGTGGCCTTGATCCAGGGCACTGGGCAGGGATCCACGGGGGCAGTGCTTGTCTTGATTGCTGAGATGTGGGAGAGTTGCTCCGTGGATGGGGTGTTGAATGTTCCCCAGGTGTTCAAGGGTGTGATAGTCTTTGGGGTTGGGCTGGGTCTTGTTTGTTCTGCTGAGTGGAACTTTTCTTGGATGTGGTCCGCAAATTTTTGTGGGTCCAGTTGCACTTTGTCTTCGGTATCCTGGTCTTTGGTGAGGGCTTTTACGATTTCAAATAGTTCTCTGGGTTTGTTGTTGGAGTTGCGTATGAGGTTTGTATGGTATTCCCTTTTTGTTTGGTTGATGCATTCGTTGTATTGTTTTTGCTTTGTTAGGTATAGTTCCTGGTTCTCGGGTGACTTGTTCTGTCTCCATTTCTGTTCTATTTTTCTGAGGCTCCTCTTTTTGTTTCTTATAGTTTTAGAGTACCATGGTTTGTGTTGTAGTTTGTTGCAGCGAGGTGTCCTGTGTCTATATTCTGTTGCTTTGGCAGCATTGTATATGGTGTTGTTCCAGTTGGTGATTAATGCATCTAGGTCATCTGTTTCATGGCTTAGGTTTTGTATTGTGTCCTGTAGAAACTGGTCTCTGTCGAAGCATTTAAATCTTCTTTGTGTGGGGGTGTTGTCCGGGTATTAGTTTAGTATCTCCTCATTAGGTGTAATTTTTACTTCAATTAAGTGATGGTCAGACCATGGTACTGGTGTGGTGATGGGTGTTGATATTAGGCCTCTTGAGGTTAGGTAGTTGGGTGCAAAAATAAGGTCTGGTGAGGATCCATGTCTGTGTTGGGGTGGTGATTATTTGCATGAATTGGAGTGAACTCATTGCTTGGAGAAAAGCTTCTGCATCTTTTTTGTTGGTGGACTTAAGGTTGAAGTCTCCTAGGAGTATTGTGGGTTTGTGGCTGGAGTTCACTGCGCAGACTCTCTCTAGAGTTGATGCTAGTTCTTCAGGTGGCGCATGGGGTGCTCTGTAGGTGAGACATATGGCCATATGTTTGTTCTCTATCGAGATGGTGTTAGAGTGTTGGGTGCCCATGTTACATTTTGATTTGAATTTTAGGCTGCTCTTTGCTATGAGTGCCCCTCCTCCTCGCCTACGAGTGCGCGGGCAGTTGTATGCTGTGTATGCGTCGGGCACTAATTGATTGAGTAGGACGTTGTCAGTGGGACTGAGCCACGTTTCTGTGATGCAGAGTATGTCGGGCTAAATGGTCATCTATGTAGTCAACTAGGATATAGATCTTGGTGCATACTGACCTGGCGTTTATGAGCTCAGTTGTTATTGGTCTTGGGATGTTGTGTGTCTTGTGTGGTTCCTTTGTTTTGGCGAGTATGTTGGACTTGTGTTTTGCTTGTCTCTTTGTTGTAGAACGCTGTGAGTCCCTGTGGGTATGCTGTTGGTCTATGTATGTCCATATAGTTGTTGGAGGCCATGGTGAGTATGTGTGGGGGTGGTGGTAATGTGTGTGAGGTGGAAAGAGTAGCGTATGAGGCCGAGGGGGAAGATCAGATGTGTGTGCATGTTTTTGTTCAGTTCTGTGGTTTGCACTTACGGTTGCTGCTCTTCTCTCCTGGCTGCTTGCTGGGTCTTTTTGTTTCTTTCGTGTGCTTTTTGATGAGGCTGTCTTTTTGCTCTTTACGCCTTTGTGCCACGCCAAAGGGCCCTCTGGCGAGGCCCTCAGGCGTGGGCCCGCTGGCTGGTGCCAGCCTTTTCAAGCTGGCTCGGCTCCGCCTCCCACTGCCCCAATTGGGCAGGAGCCTCCAAGAAGGAGACAAAGGCTTCCCTCCTGTTCGGGCGCTCTACCCCCGATCGGGGGAGCTGCTGGACTGCTGCTGTTAAAAAGAATCGGACCAAGGACAGATCCTGGGGCACACCACTGATAACATCCTTCTCCTCAGAGTAAGCTCCATTTACTTGTACTCTTTGTCACCTCCCACCCAACCAATTTCTAACCCAAGCAGTAACTTTAGGGTCCATCCCTAGGGTGCTCAGTTTGTTTATAAGTCGCTGAGAGAGTGCACATACTTTACAACAGAGCGCACAAAAATTACAGCTCTGATTCTGATAGAAAACACAGACGTCTTAAAATTTAAAAGTTATGATTGTAATTACTAGAAATTTCCCACTTCATTTAGTAATCGTCTATTTTCATTTAATTTGATTAAAATCAATGTGGTGTACATACTGTATTCTGACGTGTAGTCAAATTTTAAAGTATATAACTCCAAGTGTCATTATGTGGCGCACAAAAATGTAACCTTCCTTGAAAAGCTGCACACAGCTAATATTTTATGCGCACACAGCCTACAGAAAATTAGAGGGAACATTGAGTGTCAAAGGCTTTACTGAAATCTAAATACACCACATCTAGGGCTCTCCCTCGGTCCAACTCCCTGATCACCCAGTCAAAGAAATCAATCAGATTTGTCTGACAAGACCTGCCTCTGGTGAATCCATGCTGCCTCGGATTCTGTAATCCGCTGGACTCCAGAAACCTCACTATTTTCTCTTTCAGCAGCGTTTCCAATAATTTACTCACCACCGAAGTTAAACTAACTGGCCTGTAGTTTTCAACCACATCCTAACTTCCGCTTTTGTGTAAAGGCACTACATGAGCAGTCCTTTGGCACCACTCCTGACGCCAACGAGGCATTGAAAAGGTCAGTCAGTGGAGCTGCTAGAACGTCCCCAAGTTCCCTCAGTATTCTCGGGTGTATCCCATCCGGTCCCATCGCTTTGTCTACTTTAAGTTGAGATAGTTTCTCACTAACACAGTCTTTTGAAAATTGTTCAAGATGTCCTTTGCTTCTGTTCCTATTTGTGGGTGTTTTCCGAGGTCCTGCTCCTGGTTCTTCATCTGTGAACACAGAACAAAAATATTTGTTAAGCAATTCCGTTTTATCCTTATCAGCTTCTACATATTCCTCCCCTGCACCCTTGAGTCTGACAATACCACTTTTGCCCTTCCTCTTCTCACTAATATCTGAAAAATGTCTTATCCCCCCCATTTTAATTGCACTGGCTATTTCCTCCTCCTTTTGAATCTTTGCCTTCTTGACTACTTTGCTAGCTTCTCTAAGTTTTTCCAAACATAGATGCCTGTTTTCCTCTCTCTGTGATCTCTTGTATTTCATGAAGGCCTCCCTCTTTTTTCTTCACTTTTTCAGCTACTTCTTTCGAAAACCATAGCGGTCTCCTTTTCCTTTTACCTTTATTTACCATTTTAACAAAAAGGTTGGTTGCCCTTAAAATATCCCCTTTCAGTTTTTCCCACTGTTTTTCTACATCCCTCAGCTGTTCTCATCCCACTAATGACTCCCTGAGGTATTGACCCATCTTCGCAAAGTTAGTCTTCCTAAAGTCTAAGATCCTCGCCTCTGAATGGATTCTAACAGCCCTAGTCCTAATACTGAACCACACCATCTGGTGATCACTGGATGCAAAATGATCTCCCCACTACAATATCAGAAACACTTTCACCATTGGTAATCACCAAGTCCAGTATGGGCCCTTCATGTGTGGGCTCTGTTACCAATTGCCTGAATAGTTCTCCCTGTAAAGAATCAAGGATCTCCTTACTTCTGATACTGCAGCAGGAATGTGCCAATCAATATCTGGCATATTGAAATCTCCTATCAGTAGCACTTCCCCTTTCCTAGCAATGCTGCGCATGTCTTCAATTAACTCTCTGTCCACCTCTTCCTCTTGTGAGGGAGGTCTGTATATCACACCAATGTAAACAGATTTCTCTTTCCCTCTTTCTAGTTTAACCCACAATGCCTCCCCTCTCCCTTTTAAGCTCTGTAATTCCAAAGCTTTAATAGTAGTTTTTACATATAGTGCCACTCCTCCCCTTCTTCCTACCCTGTTCTTTCTGAATAAAGTATAGTCAGGTATAGTTACATCCCAATCATGGTTTTCTGTGAACCATGTTTCTGTAACTGCCACTAAATCCAAGTTGGCCACTCCCACCAAAGCTTCATCAGGGATCTTATTTCCCATGCTACAGGCATTTATACACACTGCTTTCCATATATGTTACCCCTATTACACATTAAATAACTTTATGGAAATGGATCACTTACCTGGGGGCTTTCACCCATCCCCAACGAATCTAGTTTAAAGCCCTCTTCAGTAGATTAGCCAGTCTACTAGAATGGAGTTCTGAAAATACCTTCTCCCTGATGAGTCCAATGTTAGTGCCTCCCTCCCGGGGGGTGCACACCAATTTGAATCTTGGTACTCTTAGATCTCTTTAGGGTGAATTTGACCACCAAGGAATGGTGAGGAATCTGAGGATTCTCAAATCCAGGAGCCTTCTGAACAATACATTGGGTCAAGCTATCTACTGACTGGAAGCTCAAAAATTCTCATCTGCACTCTGTAAGATGCGGTGCACGAGCACTGTCACCACCTCCTTAGGAGCCCTGTAGGATCTCCAACTCTTCCACTCTGGGTCATCCTCAGTCTCCAAGAAAATAGTATGGCCTTTGCCATATCCTTTACAAAATCCTAGAAGGTCATGTCCTCAGGAGGTAAACTTGCACCACTCATGAAGTGGAGAAGAATCTGATGGAAGTTCAGGGGACCTGTGCTCTGACAGGTCTTCCAATTCCACATCGGTCACCCAGCCTTCTGACTCAGACAGAGAGGAAGTCCAAGTACTTCCGAGTCTCTGCCTAAATTTCTCTCCTGGTCTGAGGGGATCAGGAGCAATGATGCACCAATGCTCTTCTAGATCTTGAGAGCGCATCTTACCCTGAGACACTAAAGAGGGATATCAGCCAGGCAGGCACCAGTGTCGGGGTCCTTCGATGCACTGATGTCAATGTCATCTCCCACAAGCAAGGCATGCATCTTGGCCAATGTCAATGCCACCGATGTCAAGGTCCCGGCATGCTGCACCGTCAAGAGCACTGTGATGCACTATTTGAGCACTTGCAAAAGGCGCTTCTCTATGGCTGCTGACTAAGGCGGCTGTGGGGCCACAGCAACTTCAACCAATGTATTGGCGGCCTGGTCTCGGCTCTCAGTAGGCTGTCACTACCCCTCCAATGCACTGGATAATTAGCTCTCCTCCTTTTGGGGCAGCTTCGAAGGGCACCCCCGCAGATCCTCATCACTCTTGATGGGCTCCAATGCCAATGTACTAGGGTCTTCACCTGGTCCTCGGTTCGTTCACCCTTTGACATCGACAAAGCTGAAGCCAAATTCTCTCTCCTCGTCGGGTGGAAATCGATCAAAGGCCAAAGCTTTGGGGCACTATAGGCACTCTGCTCCGAGTGGGCTCAAGAACTCCTCAATGTTGATGCACCGCCAGCATCCAATGCAGCCTTAGAAGACTGAGACCGATGCCAGGGATCTGTGCTGGGTCCACTGCTTTTTGACATATTCATAAATGACCTGGAAAGTGGAATAACGAGTGAGGTTATCAAATTTGCAGATGACACAAAACTATTTAAAGTTGTTAAAACCCAAGAGGATTGTGAAAAATTGCAAGAGGATCTTGATAAATTGGAAGACTGGGCATCAAAATGGCAGATGAAATTTAATGTGGACAAGTGCAAGGTTATGCACCTAGGAAAGAACAACCCAAACTATGGTTACACGATGCAAGGTTCCACATTAGGAACCACCACCCAGGAAAAAGATTTAGGCGTCATTGTGGATACCATGTTAAAACCCTCGGCCCAGTGTGCAGCGGCAGCCAAGAGAGCAAATAGAATGCTAGGTATAAGGAAAGGAATGGAAAATAAAACAAAAGATATTATAATGCCTCTATATCGTTCCATGGTGGGACCGCACCTTGAATATTTTGTGCAATTCTGGTCGCCGTATCTTAAAAAGGATATAGCGATTTTAGAAAAGGTTCAGAGAAGAGCCACCAAAATGGTAAATGGGATGGAAGGATACTCCTATGAAGAAAGGCTAAAAAGGTTAGGGCTCTTTAACCTGGAAAAGAGACGGCTGAGGGGAGATATGATAGAAGTCTATAAATTAATGAACGGAGTGGAACGGGTAAACGTAGATCGATTGTTTACCTTATCAGAATATTAGAAAGACTAGGGGACATGCAATGAAGCTACAGGATAAACTATTTAAGACTAATAAAAGAAAATATTTTTTCACTCAACGTGTAATCAAACTCTGGAATTTGTTACCGGAGGATGTAGTAAAGGCTGTTAGTGTAGCTGGGTTTAAAAAAGGTTTTGACAAGTTCCTGGAGGAAAGGTTCATAAGCCATTATTAAGAAGGGACCCAGGATATCAATGCTTGAACCAATACAAGCATTGTGGAACCTGTGTCCCTTGGGGAAACTGCTAGGTACATATGACCTAGATTGGCCACTGTTGGAAACAGAATACTGGGCTTGATGGACCTTGGTCTGACCCAGTATGGCATATCTTATGTTCTTATGTTCTTATGATGCCAATGGATCGGACTTATGAGTGCCAAAAAGCGATTTGAGTTATTATTTTGATCTTTGAGTGCTCTGTCATCTGCAAAACACAAATTACAAGAAGAGGGCTGATGATCAGGGCCCTGGCAATGAAGACACCAGTTATGTGCATCCATGGCAGATATGGTCCTAGCGCACTGGGAATACTTCTGAACCTGCTAGCAGGTTTCTGAGACATGTCATCCCGGAAAATAGCCACAGCAAAATCAAACAGCTCAGTTTTGGAAAGTAGGCCCGACCAGAGCACCAGGGCACCTAAGAGGGCAAAGGTGCCATGGAAAAAGAAATAAACTAAAGTTCGAGGGAGGGAAAATAAACCCTAAAAGGTAATACGACAACCACGATGGCAGGCAAAAGACAGAAACTATGCACAAAAACCCCCACAAGGGAGAAAGAGTTTTACCAAGTAAGGAATGACTGGAACACAACCTTGGGCTCCGCAAAAAACAAAACAGTGGTTTAAGATGGCACTGCAGCAGTAGGCAGGAAGGAGGCATAAAGATGCAGTAGAGCCTCCCAGAAGCTTCCAATAGGAGCTGCAGAGCATTCCCGAGCAGGGCTCCATCAGGGACATCACCCATACATGAGGGCTCATTCCTGCTTGTCCATGGAGAAAAAGCATTTCAAGACACAAGTCAGAATTAAATAAGGAGCAGCTAAGGAAACATATCAAATTGTGTACCCTTTTGGGAAACTGCCAGGTACTTGTGACCTGGCTTGGCCATTGTTGGAAACAGGATACTGGGCTTGATGGACCTCGGTCTTACCCAGTATGGCATTTCTTATGTTCACTACGCAGTCCAGGAGGGTCCACCTCTGGAAGGGGCAGAGCCCATCGGCCCCATGAAAGGATTATCAGCAAGCTCAAAGTCCAGAAGCAGAGAAGAAAGGCTTTCCAGGTCAGTAACGACAAAACTCCCGAGATTCCCGGGAGTCCTGCCAGTGGTGGATGGGCGGAGGCTGATGGGGAAAAGGTGCTCCTGCCCATTTTACAGGTCCCTGGTCCTGGAAGTCAGTAAGACTGTTTATCGCCCAGGTCCTTCACCAGCTTCTCCAAATCAGGTCCAAACAGAAACTTCTCTTCAAAGGCCAGTTGGGCCAGCCAGGCTTTGGAGGAGGAGTCCGCTGCCTAGTGCCGGAGCCAGATCCAGATCCACCTCCATGACACCGTTGACAGGGCACTGTCCTTGGACACCACACATACCAGGTGATACATGACATTAGAAAAAAAAGGCTGCAGCCATCTCCAAAAAAGGGATAGTATCATCTGGCAGAAGAGACTGAATCCACTGAAGCAGGGCTCAAGAAGTCAAGCTTGCACTTACTGACAACTGAAGGATAGCAGTCACCAGGGTAAAAGAGAAATTAGAGACTTACCTGCTAATTGTTGTTCCTCGAGAAACTCCAGTTCAGTCCCTCACCTCTGGGTTGTGCAACTCTTCCTGCAGCATGGAGACTGGGCATGTCAGAACTGCGACACCACTGTAGATATCCTGCTGGCACCTCCCACCAGCTTCCAGTGATCTAATGACAAAGCAGACTCAAAGGAGCAACAAATAAGAAACTATAATATTAAATACAATTTAAGTCTAACACTGAACTAAAACCCCATAAATGAGAGGATAACTCTCCTGCTCCCGTTTGCAGAAATAGGACAGAAAGGAGAGAGAAGAAAGAATACAAGGTATACTTTGCCTGAATACAGACCACATTTGCTGAACTTCTCCTACTGGATTGGAGTCACCGCGCATCACAAAACAGGCTTTGTGGAAGCTGACCAAAAAAAAAAAAAAACCCTGGGTGGGAATCGGGACTGAACTGGAGTTCCTCAAGGAACAACAATTAGCAGACAAGTCTAATTTCTCTTTCCTTATCGTCCCTCCAATTCAGTCCCTCACCTCTGGGATGTAACAGAGCAGTAAAACTATTGGGAGGAAGCTGTCCACCCGGACCGCAAAACTGCTGACCCAAAACAGGCATCTCCCGCCGCTTGAATAACCAGGTGGTAATGTTTACTAAAAGTATGCAAGGAAGACCAAGTGACTGCTCTGCAAATCTCAACTGGCGGAACTAAGCTATGCTCCGCCCACAAAGCCGCTTGCGCTCTAGTAGAATGAGCCCACAGCCCCAAGGGCACCTGAGGACCTTGCAAGATATAAGCTGACGCTATTGCTTCACGAATCCATCTGGCAATAGAAGCTTTGGCCACCGCTTCACCTTTACGCAGCTCACCAAAGAGAACGAACAGACAGTCAGACTTGCGGAAGGACTCAGACATTCAAGTATCGCCGAAGTACCCTCTTAATGTCTAACAAACACAAACTGTCTGTTGCGGTCTCCCCTGAAACACCCAAAATGGACAGAGAGACTGATTCACATGAAATGATGAAACTACCTTTGGTAGGAAAGACGGTACAAGACGCACCACCATTTTTTCCCTAGAAAGTCAGAAACTGTTCCCGACAGGACAAAGCCTGCAACTCAGATTCGACGTGCAGAGCAAATGGCTACCAAAAATACTGTCTTCAAAGTCAAATCCTTTAGGGAAGCCTAATGCAAAGGCTCAAAAGGCTCCCTTGTCAAGGCTCCTAAAACCAGGTTGAGATCCCACGGGAGGAGAAACCACCCTGCGCGAAGGACAGAGAAGGGATACTGCTCAAGAAACAGACAACATCAGCATGGACACCCAAAAGGACCTCCTTGCACCTTTCTTCGATAACAAGAAATAGCTGCCAATTGCATCCTTAATGAACTGGCAGCCAATCCCTTATCAAACCAGTCTTGCAAGAAACACTGTCGGTACAGATACTGAGGCCGGACGAAACTGACGTTGAGCACACCAGTCCTCAAAAACATGCCAGATGCGCACATATGCTAAGGAAGTGGACCTCTTTCTGGCCAGAAGCAAGGTGTCAATCACCGCCTTGGAATAACCCTTCTTCCTTAACTGAGCCCTTTCAATGGCCAAGCTGTAAGTGAACCCTGAAGCAGCAGATCCTCCCTTAGTGGCATCCGCCACGGTTCCCCATCGAGCAGACGCACCAGATCGGCATACCACAGATGAGGCCAATCTGAAGCTACTAGAACCACTCTTCCACAATGAGCCTCGATGCACTGCACCACTCGTCCTATGGAGCGCCCAAGGGGGAAAATCGTAGAGGAGACCGTGAGTGGGCCATTGTTGGAGTAAGGCATATAGACCTGACATTCGTTCTCATCGTCTGCTGTAAAAGCGACTGGCTTTGGCCGACCAAAAGGTCGCCATGAGATCCATAACCGGAGATCCCCACTTGAGGGCAATCTGAGCAAACACCTCCGGATGAAGCTCCCATTCTCCGGGATCCACTCGAACCCAGTTGAGAAAGTCCACCGTCACCTTGTCCGTTCCCGAAATGTGAGCCGCTGACAGAGCCTGAAGCCAAGGATCTACCCAATTGAAGAGACTTTCTGCCTCCATTTCCAGAGCCACGCTTCCTGTGCCCCCTTGATGATTGAGGTATGCAACCATCGCGGCATTGTCCGAGAGCACTCGAACCGCTTGACCCCGTAAGGTGGATTCGAAGGCCCAAAACACTAGAGCTACCGCTCACAACTCCAGCCAATTGATGGACCACTTGGCTCCTGCCCGGTCCAGCAGCCTCGCGCAAAGAGCTCTCCACAATGAGCTCCACATCCTGCGAGACTGGCATCCGTTAACACTGGCATCCACTTCAGTTTAAGAGGCATGCCCACCGCAAGATTCTGCGGACAAAGCCACCATTGAAGAGACTTCCTGACCTGCAATGGACAGGGGAGGCGCTTGGACAGTGTCGTTCTGGTGAGACCATCGATGGAGCAGTGACCTCTGTAAGGGGCACATGCGAGCTCTGGACCACGGCACAACTTCCAGAGTCGCCACCATTTTCCCTAACAGGGGGAGATAGTGCCAGGACGATGGTGCAGGAGTTCTCTCTCATTCAGTCATTGCAAATAGCTCAGAGATCTGGCAGGAAAACCGATCCCACATGAGTGTCGAAGCGAACTCCCAAATACTCTAGAACTTGCGTCGGAACCAATCAGCTCTTGGCCATATTGACCACCCAACCGAGACTCTGCAGCAGCTCTACCACACTGTCACTCGCACACTCTCGGCCCTGGACCTTTTCCCGAATCAAGCAGTCGTTGACATAGGGATGAACTAATACTCCTTCCTTTCGAAGAGCCGCCACTGCCACCATAACCTTGGTGAAGGTGCGCGGAGCCGTCGCCAGACCGAAGGGCAACGCTTGAAACTGAAAATGCCCCCATGGTAGCGCAAATCTTAGAAACCTCTGATGATCTGGCCTGATCGGAATGTGTAAATATGCTTTCGGTGAGATCAACAGACGTCAAGAACTCGCCTTGATGAACTGCCACTAACACCAAACGTAAGGTCTCCATTCGGAAATGAGGTACACGCAAACAGTGGTATACCCCTTTGAGATCCAGAATCGGGCAGAAGGCCCCGTCTTTCTTTGGCATCACGAAATAAATCGAGTATCGACCGATACCGTAGTGCTCTCGTGGAACCGGAACCACTGCTCCCAGCTGCAAGAGACGAGCCAGAGTCTCCCGTACCGCAATCGTCCTCTCTCATCCCCTGGTATGGTGACGTGACAGAAGAGTCGACCACTGGACAGGCAAACTCAATAACCTTCGCGTATGACCTCCAACACCCACTGATCGGATGTTATCTGGACCCAGGCAGGAAGAAACTCCCGAAGACCCCCTACCGGCTGAATTCCTGCCTGGGTCTACCCCGCTTCATTGAGCTTTCCAAAAACCCAAGGAAGAGGGACTAGCAAATACTCTGCCCGCTCCCCGGAATCCTCAAACTTTGATCTCGAAAGGAAAACCGTCCTCTTTGAAAATCTCCCAAATGGGAGTTACGAAAACGCCTGAAATCCCAAGGTTGCCCACGGGAAGGTAACGGGGCTCGGCTCTGCTTCGGTTTATCCTCCGGCAAGCGACCTCCTTTAGAATCCCCCAAATCCTTGACCAACTTATCAAGATCTTCTCCAAAACAGCTTCCCCTTAAAAGGAAGCTTGCTAAGACGTGACTTGGAGGAACTGTCCGCCGCCCAGTTCATGAGCCAAAGATAGAGGTGTGCAGCTACCAAGGAAGCCATGCTATTCGCCAAACCTCTAATAAGATCATATTGGACATTGGCCAAATATGCGGAACCTGACTCAAGTCTTGTCACATCAGCTAGCTGCTCCTATGTTTGCTGAACTGGCTGCTGCAAACGCTGTGACCAGCAAAGGCATGCTCTCGTAAACCAAGCTCCACAAACAGAGGCCTGCCAAGCCAGGAGCATTAACCTCAAAAGCTTGCTTCAACAAGGCATTCACCTTCCGATCCTGTATGCCCTTCAAAGTCACACTGCCTTCAACTGGAATGGTAGTGTTCTTCGTGACCGCTGAAACTGCCGCATCTATACACGGAGAACGAAACACTTCTCGTTCTTGATCTGCCAAGGTATAGAGACGATTCATGGACCTCACACCACGCAAGCCTGCCTCGGCACGTCCCATTCATCCTGAATCATCTGCTTAACCACACGGTGAACAGGAAAGAATCGCCTGGAACTTTCATACCGCCTGAATGAGAGAATCCTCCAAACCCTCCTCCTCCACTGGTACCACCGACGAAAGGTTGAGAGCCTGAAGGGACACCGTAATGAGCGCGGTCAGCTCCTCCCCCCCTTTGGAAGGCTCAGATAATCCTTGCTTGATCTTCAGGTTCCTGAATTTCACCTTCCTCTAAATCCTCCATCCTGGCTTCTGGCTCCAGCTCAAGGTCCTCTGCATCCGGCCAGTCCAAACTAAGAGGCTGATCTTCCACTGACCGGGCCCTCTTAACTGGTCTACCATCACTACTACCGAACCTGTCGGTGGCCGCTTGGCCTCCTGCTGCCCCAATAAGCGAGGCATCTGCAACTGCCTCCTGCTGCCGCAAACAGTAAGCCTGATGAAGTAGCAGCACAAAATCTGGGGAGAAACCCTCGAAAGCTGCCCCAGACACCATGGGAGTGGCGGAATTACTGGACAACGCCAAATTTGAAGTAGGAAGAGCAGACGGAGACTCCCCTTCCACAGATGCGGCAGCACCCTGTACCATCATAGCACTGCCTTCTTTATACCGATCCTGCATCCTGCATTTCTTGCACCATAGTAAGTGTCTCAGATGCGCTGCCACGACACACCCCCACATTTGAGACCGAGCCCCTACGGGCGCCACAAACCAAGCATTGTGGCAGCGTAGGCATTAGCACTACGGGATATGAGAGACTGGATAGTAAAGGAAATGGCTCCCACAGACCACCAAAAAGGGCAACAAAACAAAAAACGTGCAGAATCTTTTTTTTTTCTTTAACTTTTCTGTACTGGCCCTTTAAGAGCACCAAAACACAAACTTAAAAGTAATCAAAATTAATTTAAAGTAAAGTAACCAGAAAACTAAAATAATTTTAAAAAGCTGTCAGCAAAGAAAAAGAGCACTGAAGAAAAACGGCAGGAAAAAGCCCCGCCAAGATCCTGAGCTCTGCTAAACCACAGAACATGCTTCACACTCAGCAGCAGGCCTCAAAAACGCTCACAGGATACTAGCAGGAAAGATTTAAAACACTCACCTCTTCCTCAGAGACCTTCGGATCTCTCTGCACCCCGATAAAAACAGGCTTCCTGTGAGCAGCACAGCTGAGAAAGGCTGTCAGCCAGCAGCAGCAGCAGAGAAACAAGGCCCGACGACAGTTTCTGACTGGAAATCTGCAGCACAGAAAACTGTGCCGGTAATGAGATGAAAAGCCTACTAAAGAACTCCCCTCCGCGCTAACAAGGAGAGGGAGCGCAGGCAAAGGGAAACAGAAATAAACGGGAGAAAAGATTCCTGTAAATCCCTTCCGATCCCCTCTCAGCCTTTGCTTTTATTTATTTATTTTTCAACAAGCTTTAATGAGCTTTAAAGCTACAGATCAAAAGAAAAAATGTTATAGGGAGAAAAGAAAAACTAAAAACCCTAGCTAAGCTGCCTAAAGCTCCTTATCTGCTCCTCTAGTGAGCCTAGCACCTAGGCTCATTACTTCCAGCTACATGAAGACTGGACACACTGGAAGCTGGTGGGAGGTGCCAGCAGGATATCTACAGTGGTGTCACAGTTCTGACATGCCCAGTCTCCATCCTGCAGGAAGAGGTGCACAACCCAGAGGTGAGGGACTGAACTGGAGGGACGATAAGGAACTAGCTCCACAACAAGGCATCCATCTTTTGGTCCAGAGATCCTTTAAGGCCACAGGGATGGTGGTTCGCTTAGTAAGCGCCATGACCCGAGCATCCACCTTGGGAATGTCAAACCACACCACACACTGCTTCTCCGGGAAAGCATGCATCTTCTTACACATTCTTAATCCCCAAGGCAGGAAGCTGGAGAATCCCACTCCAACTGGATCATATCCTTGATCATCTCTAGGAATGGAAGACAGTAGTGGATTTCTGCATCCCTTGCAGAAGCGGGTGCACTTTTGGCTCTTGCTCTGTGCCTGGAGCATCTGCCGTTTGAGGCGGATGAAACCCTTACCCTGTTTTTGTACCCTGTTACAAGTCCCCACGTTATATTGTAAATCCAGTGCAGGACTTCCTGCCCGGGACAGTTGTGTTTGATGTAAACCGCACTGATGCAGAAAAGCGCAGTATATAAGAAAGTTAAATAAATAAAATCAATGCCACTAGCTCCTCCTTCCAGAATAAGCTTATCACCCCAGCCTCACAGTCTCTGAAGGCAAGAGCACTTCCTTATCCACATCAGAGTCCAACACCAAGACATCTGAATCAAAGTCTAAATCTCACACAGAGATGACCCCCATTGCCTTATATAAGGCAGTTGAACAGGGCTTGCACTCTCAGCCTCCCCTCCATGAAACTGTGTCTGGGGGCACCGTAGGCTCTAAATTTTCATGCCAGAAGGACCAGGCCTGCTGTAAAAAGGAAAGGAATTCCGGGGAGGACAATCCAGAGTTCAGAAGCTCATCTCTCAGAAGAGACTCCAATATCGGGGAGCATCGCCACCGCAGATCTGCTAAAAGATGAGTAGTGGCTCACAGCCCAGTCACCGGGACCCTCTGGTCGATTGGATATCCTTAACACCACCACTATCCGTTGCCTCTTACCCTGAGGCAGGCAAGGCCACACTAACTACACCCCCAGCTGAGAAAGGGGGAACAGGCCTGCCAGGGATGACTCAGGGGCTGCCATACAGAAGAGCAGAGTCCAGAATCTGTAAATGAGGCACCTTGCTTGCCACAGGTCAAACAATGTTTCCTGAAAGAAGACAGAGTGTTAAGGTAAGTATTACAACAGCATGCACTAAGGCCACATCAGCCCGAAGACGTGAGGAAACTGTACTTTTACTGCAGTGCACGTTAACTGGTTTTTTTTTTGTTTGTTTGGTTTTTTTTAGAACAACGTGCATTACAGGTGCTAGGGAAGGAATGCACATTAGGACCGCATAACCACCAGGTGCACAATAAATAAACACGCTACTAAACACATGCAGGAAATGGTGGGAAACCCCCACACTGCACCATTGGTCCATCCCAAATTGCATCCTGGAAAACAGAATCGGGAGCCCCCAACAAGGGCAGCGAAGTAGTCAAGCCTTGGTACTCATCCCCTGAGAGCCCCAGACAGAGAATCTGTGCCAGGTTCAGCTCTACTCAGTTGAAACTGTTTTATTGGCTTTTGCAGCACTGTGTTTATAGTGGCTGGCAGGCAGATCCCTCTGAAGAGGATTCTGCAATCTTTAGGAGAGAGCGAAGGTGGGGGAGAAAGAAGAGGGCAGAGGGGGTGTTAAGGAGGTGCGAGGTTGCTGAATTCTTCCAAAACCTTCCAATTTCCTGGCTACTCAACAGGCTCTTATTCAGAGAGAGAGTGTGGAGCTGAACCAATTTGCCCTTCTCCTATGGCTACCAAAAAGACCGCAGTCTAGTGGAGCCTCCCACATCATGCTCCAGGGAAAGATCAACCCACAGGCTGTCAGTCACAAGCATTTTAGATCACCTATCCTCTCAAATCTTCAGAATTTTCTTCAGAGAGGAGAAAATCCATCCACCATCTGCTGGAGACAAAGAAATACTGAAGTGGCCTCTGGGGACTGAGGCGAATAGAGGCATGAGAGTGATGTCATTGAAACCTGGGCTTTTCATTGATTCTTTGTCTCCACCAATCTGCTGGTAGGGGAACAGAACCCACTTGCCTGGCCTGTTCTTGCAGGACAATATGGAATGTAAGTTTCTGAAGGTTGAAAACAGAAAGACGTCCGGCATTAGCACCATGTGGATTTTCCCATTGAAGCAAACTGGAATGTGATATATTTTAGTAATTAATGACTACTCAGTCATCAGACAGCCCATTTGCTGGCAAATATGCCATTTACGGTAATAGAATTACATTTAAAAACATGGTGTGTAATGATGTGGATCTGCTTTCTTCGATACATGGATCAAATGAATACACCATTCTCTCTAAATCCGGAAGTCTAAATATGTTAAGGCCTTATCACATCCTTTCCAGGAAACAGCCTCAGATTACAAAAAAAACTTTATATATGAAGCTAGGGTTTTGTTTTAATGCTTTAAAACGACAGAATATGAATATTGTATAGCACAACTACCAATTACAACCGAGAAGTGGTTTTAGTTCACAAGAAGGAAGGATACAAGATGTATGTGGTAAAATATGCCACTAATACTTCTACATAATAAGTGTCCTTGTATTTAGACAGAACTTTTCCCAAGGCCTTGGCATCATCCATGTCCCGAGGAATCTTGATCTTCTCTCTCTCTTCTCTGCAAAAATACAATAGATTAATTCATAAAAAAATCAACACTACATTTTTATATTTTATTTAGTTGCATTTATATCCCGTTTTTCACTGGGTCAAAGCAGTTTATTGTACCCCCCTTTTCTATTAATTAGCTCAACAGTGAAAGGGGGGGGGGGCAACACCAGAGGGGCCAACATTGATGATCTAAACAGAAAGTAACAGTACTAGACTTTTGATGCGAGTCTCTCAGTTGGCAGGGAGGGTTTAATAGAGGTTTTGGCCTTGCAGTGCTATTAGAATAGTTGTCATGGTATATAAAATAACTACTGTACCTGAATCTAACTCTAGCAGCAATAGACAACACTTCTAAACCTACCTCTGATGGGCTGCTACAGTACAGCAGACTAAGGTTCAAGTCAGTCAATGTTGGCTGGTGTCTGACAAAGTCCACGGGCAACATACTTAGCCTCAAGGCAAGGAATCCACTTCTCTTGTGGCAGCCCCTACTCGCCATCAAGAGCTGTTCCAAGGGATCATCTCAAAGAAAAACATCCCTTTGGACCAGTAAGGGAGCTTCTTGTGCCAGCTGGCAATGCAGTTTGGAGTAGGAGAAACAAACACAAGCCTGCATTTACAAAACAAACCCCTTAAAACCCAAACAAAAACCACATACAAACTAACATTTAACATGTTTTGATACTTACTCACTAAGCTGTGGAAAATGTTTATATACCAGAAACATAACAAAAGCTGCAGACATGAAAATGGAGACTAAGATGAGAAGAGAGATCCGTGCCGAGCCGCCCTCCGAACGGGCCTTCCCTGAAAAGGAAGGGCACAGGACTATCACCAGTAAAGCAGAAGCAGCAGCAGCAAGAGCATGTAAAATAAAAATAGATATTACCCCTGATCCTTTTCAAATCTCAACATGCTTCGGCGCTCACCATTAGGAAATGGAGCAAGTCTTGGTGCCACTGTGCAGATCCACATGAAAAACCTCAGGTCTCAGTGGGTCAGCTCAGCGACAGTGCTGTGCAGCAGTACTGAGGTTTGCCTCTCAGCTCATGCCTTCCACATATTGTGGTAGCCCTGGTTCTAGCCAGAGGCAGTGTTCAGAGCCCCTGGGGGAGAAGCCAGTCCTCATGCAATGGTAATACTTAGCGGCTGAATTTAAGGCCCATGATGCAGGTTCCAGGAGATGACCTGGTGCACAGCCACAATCAAGGAGTGTCATTGCAATAGGAGGTGGGGGGAAGGGGGAATACAAAAATAGGGGGGGGGGGGGAATTTCTACACAGATATGAATACAAGCTCATGGTGCCAGATCTTGGTTCTGATTGAGTTGAAAGACAGACAATAGGGCTGGCTAAAAAGACATGCAAAAAGAATTAAAACAGGCTTCACTATTTAGATTTATTTTAAAAACAAAAGTGACTAGGCTACAATTTTTAAAAATTATAAAATAAACAAAACAAAAGGTGGTGTTTTCACGAACACTAAGCTTTGCTCCAATCCATTGGGATGGATGTTATAAAATAAGGGCAAAGAAGCAGGGGGGGGGGGGGCAAACCTGTTTCCTTTACAAAAGTAAACATGCTAACTGCTATAGTGGGAACAGATAGTGCTAAAGGATTCCCATGAACTATGATATGCATCCGTTTCCTAATTTATTAATAAATACCCCCAATGCACACTACTTCACTGTTCTCTGATCTGTAACACAAACTTCCCTATGGCTTCTGAGCCAGGAAGAAAACCAATAATAAACAAACTGAGAAAAATGATGACAGATAAAGACCGCATTGCCTATCCAGTCCCTTAGAGATCTTTGTTTGTCCCATGCTTTCTTTAATTCAGACACAGTCTTCGCTTCTACCACCTCCATGCATCTACCATTCTTTCCATAAAGAAAATATTAATTCAGAGTACTCCTGATTTTATCCCCTTTCACCTTCATCCTACGCCCCCTCGTTGAAGAGATTTCTTTCAACTGAAAGAAGCTCTCCTGTGCATTTATGCCATGGAAGTATTTAAACATCTCTATCATCTCTCTCCTTTCCTACCTTTCTTCTGACGTATACATATTGAGATCTTTAAGTTTGTCCCATATGCTTTATGACAAAGACTACTGACCATTTTAGCATCCGCCCTCTAAACAGATTCCATCCTGTTTATATATTTTTGAAGGTGTGCTCTCCAGAATTGCATTCCCCTCCCTATGGAGTCCAAGCATCCTCCTAGCTTTCATCTACCTGTTTGGCCACCTTAAGATCTTCAGAAACAAATCACTCAGCTCCCACTCTTCTTTCATGGACAGAAGAACTTCACGCACTATACTGTAACACTCCCTTGGATTTTTGCAACCAAATGCACGTCCCTGCATTTTTTTTGCATTAAATCTCAGCTGCAAAGTTTTAAACCATTGCTCAACCTTGATTAGATCCCTACTTATGTTCTCATCTATCTTGGGTGTTTACTCTATTGCAGATTTTGTTCTCAATGGCAAAGAGACAAACCTTACCCGACAGCCCTTTCACAAAGCGTAGTTACTCACCTGTAATAGCAGGAATTAAGTCTTCACATATGGGTATCGCTGGTACTGATGGAGCCTGCGTGGGAACGCTCCCCAGCAACCAATAGGAAAGCTTTTGGGAGCATCCCACAGCGCCTGCGTGCTGCCTTCCCAACTCTTTCGTCAGTTGAGTTTATAGCAGAGAAAGAGAGAGAGCGCTCCTAGGGGAGGTGGGCGGGTTATGAAGACTTAATTCCTGCTGTTCCCAGAGATCACCTGTTACAGGTGAGTAACTACACTATTTCCAGGAACAAGCAGGAACGTAGTCTTCACATAGGGACTCCCCAGCTGAGAGATGCCAGGTGGATGACCCTAGCAAGCTGCGAACCTCTGGTGAGATGGGTCATTCTTCCTCCCATGGATCTCTGGCATCGAAAACTCAGGACGGTGCATAGGAGTTGTACTAAGTCTGAAAGAGATGCTGTAGAACAGCCTGTCCAAATGAGGCATCCCGACGGGAGTCCTTGTCTAAACAATAATGGGCTGTAAAAGTGTGTACTGAAGCCCAGGTGGCTGCTCTACAGATGTCAATGGACACAGAATGAAGAGTAGCCATAGAGTTTGCCATTACTCTCACACTGTGAGCTGTAACGTGGCCTTCGAGAGAAAAAGTCCCTTACTCTTGTATGCAAAAGATATGCAATTTGCAATCCATCTAGAGAGAGTTCTTTTGGAAACTGGAAGTCCCAAATGACTAGAATCAAAAGCAACGAAAAGCTGAGATGATTTTCTATGTTGTTTAGTTCTTTGAAGGTAAAAAGCCAAGGTCCTTTTACAATCCAAGGTATGAAGGTTCCTTTCTGCATTAGAGGCATGAGGCCTAGGAAAGAATATAGGAAGGTAAACCGCTTGGTTTAAACGAAAAGGTGAAACCACCTTTGGCATGAAGTGAGGACGAGTCCTAAGAACTACTTTATTATGGTGAAATCTTGTATAAGGAGGATCAGCCACTAAGGCCTGCAACTCACTGATGTGTCTTGCAGAAGTGAGATCAACTAGGAAGATGACTTTCCAGGAAAGAAACTTCAGGTCTGTAATGGCTAAGGGCTCAAAGGGCAGTTTCATAAGCTGCCCGAGAACAAGATTAAGATCCCATGCCACCGGCGGCAGCTTAATGGGAGGTTTTGTTAAGAGTAGACCTCTCATAAATCTTGCTACGAGTAGATGAGAGGAGCTAGGTTGTCCATCTAGTGGTCTGCGGGAAGCAGCAATGGCACTAAGATGAACCCTTATTGAATTGGTTTTAAGACCAGAATTTGATAAGTGGAGGAGATACTCCAGTAGCAATTCCACAGGCACCGAAAAAGGGGTAAGTCCCCTTTGAGAACACCATACAGAGAACCGTTTCCACTTAAAGGCATAGGATTGCCTTGTGGAGGGCTTTCTGGAAGCCACAAAGATATCCTTTACCTGATGAGAAAGGTTGATATCTAGGAATCCTAGGCTTTCTGCAACCAGGCCCTGAGGTGCAGGGACTGGGGATTCGGATGCAGTAGAATCCCATTCTTTTGGAAAAGAAGATCTGGAGCATATCCCAACTGCAGAGGTGTGGCTTGAGAGAGATATAGAAGCAGAGGATATCACGTTTGCCGTGGCCAATGAGTATCATACGACCTCTTGTCTCTCTGAAGCTTGAACAAAGTTTTGGGAATGTGGGGAATGGGTGGGAAGGCAGAGAGAAAGTCTTGACCCCAGTGGAGGAGGAAAGTATCCCTTGCCTGACAGTTTTGAGACGGAATTCTGGAACAGAATTGGGGCAGTTTGGCATTCTGTGAACTTGCAAAGAGGTCTATATCTGGGCTTCCCCAGATTCAGAACACTCGAGCAAGTTGGTCTGAGTGAAGAGACCATTCGTGTGGCAGCAGTATTCGACTGAGTTTGTCTTCCCAAAGCTTTTGACTGCCCGGAAGATATACCACTAGGAAGTGGATTTGAAGCTCTCTGGTGAGGGCCCAGAGTCACAAAGCTTCGTTGCATAACGACAGGAGAGCCCATTCCGCCCCGCTTGTTCACATAGAACATGGCTACCTGACTGTCGGTTTGAACCAGGACTGTCTTGTAGCTGAGCTAGGCCTGGAATACTCGAAGAACATGGAAAATGTCTGAGTTCTAGGAGGTTTATGTGAAGACAAGCTTCCTGTGGGGTCCAGAGACCCTGAGTCGAGAGATCGTGCAAGTGAGCCCCACCAACCCAACTTGGATGCATCTGTTACGGTGGCCTGGCATGGCGGCTGCTGGAAAGGAGAACCTATGAGGAGGTTTTCCACCATTGGAGGGACGAAATGAGACGTGTGGAGTTTCTGATTTTGTCCAATAGGCGACCTGAGGCCTGTGTCCACTGAGAGGACAGGATCCACTGGGCTGCTCGCATATGAAGGCGAGCATAGGGAACCAACATGGACAGTAGAGACAGACGCGACCACAAAAAAAAACGAAAGAAGAAGAATAATTTTTCTGCGGTGACAGGGTATACATCCTGTCGGCTCCACGGAAAACGAAGAACTGACGAAGGAGAGTTGGAAAGGCGGGAAGGCAGCATGCAGGTGCTGTGGGATGCTCCCAAAAGCTTTCCTATTGGATGCTGGGGAGCGTTCCCACGCAGGCTCCGTCAGTACCAACGATACCCATATGTGAAGACTACATTCCTGCTTGTTCCTGGAGATTATCACATACAAAAAATGTTAAAAAGATCAGGACCAAGGTCCGATCCCCGTGGCACATTGCCGATAACATCCTTGTCCTCTGAGTGAACTCCATTTACCAGTACCCTCTGTCATCTGTAATGTGCATTGCATGCTCTGCTGCATTGTACAAACTGTTGTTATCGGTAAACTGCGCTGATTTTACAGAGTGTGGTATAGAAATAATTTAAATAAAAATATATCTATATCTATACACACTGCTGCTTTAAAACAGTGTTTCTCAAGCCAGTCCTGGAATATCTGTTAGCAAGTCTGGTTTTCGGGATATCCACAATGAATGGACATGAAACAAATCTGCTGACAATAGAGGCAATGCATACAAATCTTTCACACTTACTACACAGATATCCTAAAAGTCAGACTGTCTAATGGGCACTTCAGGACAGGACTGAGAAATACTGCTTTAAAGCACTGCATCATATCAAATTACTGCAGCTGACAGTGTAGGATTTCATCACACTGCTGTTTGCTTTCTCATCCAGCTGAATTGAGATGACTTCTGCATGCAAATTTCTAGGAGCCCTACAAAAATAAATCAAAATTCAAAGAATACCAGGACTTGAAATGTATAAGGTGGCCTTCAAAATGCAACTTCCAGCAAACAGACATGTCTCTTAACAGGGTTCTTATTTATAAACCTGTTCCTCAGTGGCATCACATTTTCCTCATCAAATTCAAGGATTCTAATAAGGGCTTAGGAAACATGAAGTAGTATCCACTATCTACTTCATTTTCTACATTACTTCCAACTCTAGGCCTTGAACATTGGAGCTACTGCAAACAAGCTTCAAACCTGTGCTAAATTCCATGGCTCTATAGGTTCTAAACAAGGGAAATGGTGCTACAGAAATCAGCTAATGCCCCCGACAATTATTTGCTTAAAAGAAAAATGTAGTGAAATTCCCTTCTGATAGGCAATCCATTTATCACTGGTTTTATGTTGAACGCCTCGCCCTTGTCAAGCTTTGTTTTATTTGACATAGCAAGTTTCTCTAACGTTGAACATGAAACTCTATGCTCGAGACTCTGTTCTATTGTGACCCTTTGGAAGTGGTGTACTAATATGTCATGGGTGACTTTTTCCTTCTCAGAAGCAAGTCTGACATCTTAATATTTCTGATCTTATTCCTAAGTGGAATAAAGGGATACATTTTTCGAGAAGGGTCAGAGATTATCAACTTTATTATTTTAGCGCTTATACTCTGATTCTTCATACATAAGCTCAAAGTAAATAGCTAGCATTATAAATAGGGAAAAGTGGGCAGACTAGAAGATCCTTATATGGTTATGTGAAGTAGGTTCACTTACGCAGCACAATCCACACGTCTGAGGAGAGTGAGATATTACATCCCTTTCTTTTTGGCTTAACTGAGTATGCAAGCTACCTCTTAAGCCAGATGAAATTTCTAAGAAACACTAGCTGTACCCTGTTCACATTTACACTTTTATTCCTCTTATTCTAAAAATAAAGTTTTGAAACCAACAAAATATTCTACTTAATTTTTCTAGCATAGTAACCATGTTAAAGCCATGCAGAATTTAACAAAATTCTTCTATACCGCCTTTCATAATATCAAAGCAGTTTACAATAAACATATCAATGAAATACCTGGAACAAATATGGTTATCAACAAAATACATGGAACAATGGTTCACAGAACATCTGCGGAGATACAATATTGGGACTCAATTAGTAAGGGGGGGGGATGGGAGATATAACATATACAGGAG
This sequence comes from Ichthyophis bannanicus, assembly GCA_033557465.1. Lineage (NCBI taxonomy): Eukaryota > Metazoa > Chordata > Amphibia > Gymnophiona > Ichthyophiidae > Ichthyophis > Ichthyophis bannanicus. The sequence goes on along the minus strand of CM066047.1, from coordinate 56,033,704 downwards.
ATTATGGTACTGGTTCATGTAAATCTTGCTGATCATAGGCTGTCTATATAACTGATCTGAAGGATTCATGGAATAGATTAATTCTGAGTTTTATTTGGAAATCTTTTTATGTCTACAATTTCCCTGATGATGCTTGAAGGGAGTTCCATAGAGTTGGACCATAAATAGAAAATGATCGATGACATATGGCTTGAGTAGCATTTAATTTTAGGAGTTGGTATCCTTAGGCGGTTTTGGTTTGGTACCTTCTCAGATGATTATTAGGAGTTTTAAGAATGAGGATGTGTAAGCAAGTGGCAGACATGTTGTACATTTCTTTAAATGTGTTCATAATTGATTTGTATTTTATTTGTGCTTGGATGGGGAGCCAACAAAGACCTTTAAGAACTGCAGTGATGTGCTCCTACCTTAGTGTCTGGCAAGCATCCTAGCTGCAGTGTTTTAAGCAAGTTGTAAGGGAAGCAGCACAAATTTAGGAAGGCCTTGGAGTACAGAGTTACAGTAGTCAAAGTGTGGGATGATGATGGCTTGACATACTGTGCAAAAGAGGTTTGCATTGAGTAGTGGTTGGAGACTGTAGAATCTTCTGTTAAGCTAGAGATTTCCTTGATGGGTGAATGGAAGCTCAGCTTTTGATCAAGTGTCACACTGAGATACTTTACTTCTGCTTTTACAGGGAGCATGATGCCATTAATCATGAATGGTTTTGGTGGTAAATAAGATGTGTCTCTAGAGATTAACAGAGCTTCTGTTTTATTGTAATTGATGGATAGGCACTGACTAACCAGAGTGACAATTCCTTGAAGCACGATAGAATGGAGGTGAAGTCTGGGTTGCTAACGTTGAATGGTGTATATAACAACATGAGCTCATCTGCATAAATATCGTACTTTATCCTGTGCTTCTGAATAATGTTACAAATGGGTTGAAAGAATAGGTTGAAGTCGAGTGCTGAGAGGGCAGAACCCTGGGGTATACCTCTTTCCTGGCTGTAAAGGTTGAAAGTATTACTATGTATTTTAACCTGATGCTTACGATCCACTAAGTAAGGGCAGAACCATTTTAGGTGGATGTTGCATATTGCAATGTCTCCCAGGTGCTCAATACGTTTTTTGTGATTTATAGACTCTAATACTGCAGCTAAATGAGTGAAAATGAGGGTGAATCCTTATTTTGGAAATTGGTCTATGATGTGAGCAGGTTGATGTCAGCTGTGAGGCTTTTCAAAATGGGTCTTACTGATATTGTTTTTAGTATCGGAGGCATAGGACCCTGAGCAAGAGAAGTTTATAATTCTTTTTAGGAGTGTTGGAGTTAGTACAGTTTTGGCTGATTTGATCCATGAAGTGGGACAAGGATCAAGTGGGGATGCAGTGGTGTTTAGCATGGATAGAATTTGTTCAAGCTGTTTATTACTAAGCATTTTTAGTTTAAAATTAACACACAGAAGAGAGCTTTCTGGTTAAATTTAGAACCCAGCAGATAGCTTGTAGTTTAAATTTAATAGTCACTCAGGGCCTAGCATCAGCAAAGTACTTTTAGTTTAAAAAGACTAGCATAAAAGGCAAAACAGGGTCAGTACTCTTTGAGCAGCAAATAGTCTTCTAGAGACCTCTACAAAGAGGCCTTCTACCTATGTGGCAAGAGACCTGTGAAACTTTTTCAATAGGTGTAAACACCAGGTGGCAGATCAAAAGGCCATTTTGAAAGACTCCTTCTATCCAAGCAAGGACTGTTAATCATCTAGGAAGATGGTCACAGCTTACCTCAGCAGAGAGCTTGTAGTTTACATTTCATAATAAGTTAAAACCTAGCAGCAGCAAAGAGCTATAATTTAAATCAAATAAGAATATAGCTTACCTCAGCAGCAGAGGACAGGGTACTGTGTAACAGCCCTCTTTTAATAAGTGTTATCTGTGAGACAGTCAGTTGGTCCATTAGAGATGATAGAGGAGTTAAAGGGGCACTAAGAGGCGACAAGGCAATAGCGGAGAGACTGAATGAATTCTTTGCTTCGGTCTTTACTGAGGAAGATATAGGGATGTTACCCATGACTGAAGTGGTATTTAAAGGTGCGGAAGAATTGAAGGAAATAGCGATACATCGGGAAGATATATTACAACTATTAGATAAACTGAAGAGTAGCAAATCACCTGGGCCGGATGTTGAAGGAACTGAAGGGTGCTGAAAGAACTGAAATATGAGATTGCAGACCTGCTATTAGTAATCTGTGAACTATCATTAAAATAATCTCTAATACCTGAAGATTGGAGGATCGCCAATGTAACACCAACTTTTAAAAAGGGTTCCAGGGGTGATCCGGGAAACTACAGACCGGTGAGCCTCACGTCAGTACCGGGAAAAATGGTAGAAACCATCATAAAAAATAAAATTACTCAGCATGTAGATAGTCATGGCCTAATGGGAGACAGCCAACATGGCTTTAGACAAGGAAGATCTTGTCTTACTAATCTGTTATGTTTTTTTGAAAGTGTGAATAAACAGGTGGACAAAGGTGAGTCGGTTGATATAGTGTATCTGGACTTTCAGAAAGCCTTTGACAAGGTCCCTCATCAGAGACTTTTGGCAAAACTAAAGAGTCATGGGATAGGAGGCAGTGTACTACTGTGGATCAAGAACTGGTTAAAAGATAGAAAGCAGAGGGTTGGGCTAAATGGCCAATTTTCCCAATGGAGAAAGTTGAATAGTGGTATACCCCAGGGATCTGTGCTGGGTCCGCTGCTTTTTGACATATTCATAAATGACTTGGAAAGTGGAATAACGAGTGGGGTTATCAAATTTGCAGATGACACAAAACTATTTAAAGTTGTTAAAACCCAAGAGGATTGTGGAAAATTGCAAAAGGATCTTGATAAATTAGAAGACTGGGCATCAAAATGGCAGATGAAATTTAATGTGGACAAGTGCAAAGTTATGCACCTAGGGAAGAACAACCGAAACTATGGTTACACAATGCAAGGTTCTACATTAGGAACCACCACCCAGGAAAAAGATTTAGGCGTCATTGTGGATAACATGTTAAAACCCTCGGCCCAGTGTGCTGCGGCAGCCAAGAGAGCAAATAGAATGCTAGGTATCATAAGGAAAGGAATGGAAAATAAAACATAAAAGATATTATAATGCCTCTATATCGGTCCATGGTGAGACCGCACCTTGAATATTGTGTGCAATTCTGGTCGCCAAGGGCCAGGGCCAAGTAACAGCAAAGTACTTTTAGTTTAAATTTAACACACAGAAGAGAGCTTTCTGGTTAAATTTAGTACCCAGCAGAGAGCTTGTAGTTTAAATTTCATAAGAAGTTAGAGCCTAGCAGCAGCTAAGAGCTATAACTTAAATCAAATCAGAATTTAGCTTAGCACAACAGGGTACTGTGTAGCAGCCCTCTTTTAATAAGTGTTATTTCCCTCCCTCCCTCCCCACACCCACCCTTCCCTGGGATAATCATAGCTTTATAGGTACTTACACATCTTAAAAGACAGGAGGTGCTTTCAGGTGAAGCTCATTACCCAAATCAGTCATACACTAAGGACCTGAGATTAATTAAGCTTCAGATGAACAAGGTATATTAAACGTATTAGGTACAGTTTTATTGGTATAAATACCCATAGCAACCCCTAGTAAGTAAGAACTTAAAGATCTAGACACAAACTTAAACTAAGATGCAGACAGCAGTCCAGCAGCAGGATGGGGGCTTTCCAGTCTTTCGCATTGAGTGTCACATGTATGATTTTTCTCCCAGTTGGTGAGAGGTCTTACGTGTGCACTAGGTGCAAGGAGCTCTTTTCTCTCAGGGAACAAGTCCGTTCTCTAGAGGCTAAAGTAGCAGACTTGGAAAACATAAGACAGACAGAGAGGTACATAGACGAGACCTACAGGGATATAGTCTTGAAGTCCCACCTCCAGTCTGGCAGCACCCCTGTTGCCATGGAGAAGAGAGGTCACGTGACAGGAGAGCATCACCCTGGTGTGGCAGGAAGTGATCCTGTAACTAGGACCTGTCCTCCAGGTGATGTAAAACCCTCTCGCACCGAGGACGTTTCTCCAGGGCCATGTGCCCATGAGGGAAGGGTTAGGACAGCCGTTATAATTGGTGATTCGATCATTAGGCATGTAGATAGCTGGGTGGCTGGTGGACGTGAGGATCGCCTGGTAACATGCCTGCCTGGTGCGAAGGTAGCAGACCTCACGCGCCACCTAGATAAGGTCTTAGATAGTGCTGGGGAGGAGTCTGCTGTCTTGGTACATGTCGGTACCAATGACATAGGAAAATGTGGTAGGGAGGTTCTGGAGGCAAAAATTTAGGCTTTTAGGTAGGAAGTTGAAATCCAGAACTTCCAGGGTAGCATTCTCCGAAATGATTCCTGTTCCACGTGCAGGACCCAAAAGGCAGGCTGAGCTCCGGAGTCTCAATGCGTGGATGAGACAATGGTGCAGAGATGAGGGTTTTGGATTTGTTAGGAACTGAGGAACATTCTGGGGGAAAGAGGGGCTCTTCCGAAGGGATGGGCTTCACCTTAACCGGGATGGAACCAGGCTGCTGGCATTAACCTTTAAAAAGGAGATAGAGCAGCTTTTAAACTAGATATTAGGGGAAAGCCGACAGTTGCCCAAGAGCGGATGGTTCGGAAGAATGTATCCTTGAAGGATACTACCAAAAGCAGAGAGGTTCCACAAAAGAGTAAAGTAGCCAAAATGCCCTCAAGTATGGAGCAAACAGAGCTTAAAGATCCCAATTTACCCATGTCTAACAATAGCCAAGATAACATGAATAAAATACATTCTCTAAAATGCTTGTACGCAAATGCTAGAAGTCTAAAGAATAAGATGGGAGAGTTAGAATATATAGCACTAAATGAAAGGTTAGATATGATTGGAATATCAGAGACATGGTGGAAGGAGGACAACAGTGGGACACTGTGATACCTGGGTACAAACTATATCGTAATGATAGAGCTGATCAAATTGGTGGAGGGGTTGCGCTCTATGTTAGAGAGGGCATTGACTCAGAAAGGATTAAAGTTTTGCAGGAAACAAAATCTGCTGTAGAATCTATATGGATTGAAATTCCATATAAAAGGGGGAAGGCGATGGCAGTGGGGGTGTACTATCGAGCACCTGGCCAGAATGACCAAATGGATGATGAAATGCTCAAAGAAATCAAGGAAGCTAGCAAATGTTACAGCACAGTAATAATAATGGGTGATTTCAATTACCCCGGTATCGACTGGGTCAGTGTCACGTCAGGACATGCTAGGGAGATAAAGTTCCTAGATGAAATAAATGACTGCTTCTTGGAGCAGCTGGTTCATGAACCGACCAGAGGGGAAGCCATATTAGACCTAGTCCTTAGTGGAACACCAGATCTAGTGCAAGAGATAAGGGTGTTGGGGCCACTTGGCAATAGTGATCATAGCATGATCGCCTTTGATTTAATTAGTGGAGAAGGGATAGTAAGGAAATCCACAGTACTACCTTTTAACTTTCGAAAGGGAGACTATGATAAAATGAGGAAAACAGTTAAGAAAAAACTAAAAGGAGCAGTTGCGAAGGTTAAAGACGTACATCAAGCTTGGATGTTGTTGAAAAATACTATCTTGGAAGCCCAGAGCAGCTGTATTCCACGCTTTAAGAAAAGTGGAAGGAAGTCCAAAAAACTGCCAGCATGGTTTAAAGGTGAGGTCAGAGAGGCTGTTGCCAAAAAAGCATCTTTCAGGAAATGGAAAAAAGAGCCAAATGACGAAACCTGGAAACAGCACAAGCACTGGCAAGTCAAATGCAAGGCATTGATAAGGCAGGCAAAGAGAGAATTTGAGAAGAAGCTTGCTGCGGAAGCAAAAACACGAAATAAAGACCTTTTCAAGTACATTCGTAGCAAAAAACCTGTGAGAGAGTCAGTTGGTCCATTAGATGATAAAGGGATTAAAGGAGCACTAAGAGGCGACAAGGCGATAGCGGAGAGACTGAATGAATTCTTTGCTTCGGTCTTTACTGAGGAAGATGTAGGGATGTTACCCATGACTGAAGTGGTATTTAAAGGTGCGGAAGAATTGGAGGAAATATCGATACATCGGGAAGATGTCTTACAACTATTAGATAAACTGAAGAGTACCAAATCACCTGGGCCGGATGGTATACATCCAAGGGTGTTGAAAGAACTGAAATATGAGATTGCAGACCTGCTATCAGTAATCTGTGAACTATCATTAAAATCATCTCTAATACCTGAAGATTGGAGGATCGCCAATGTAACACCAATTTTTAAAAAGGGTTCCAGGGGTGATCCGTGAAACTACAGACCGGTGAGCCTGACGTCAGTACTGGGAAAAATGGTAGAAACCATCATAAAGAATAAAATTACTCAGCATGTAGATAGTCACAACCTAATGGGAGACAGCCAACATGGCTTTAGACAAGGAAGATCTTGTCTTACTAATCTGTTATGTTTTTTTGAAGGAGTGAATAAACAGGTGGACAAAGGTGAGTCGGTTGATATTGTGTATCTGGACTTTCAGAAAGCCTTTGACACGGTCCCTCATCAGAGACTTTTGGCAAAACTAAAGAGTCATGGGATAGGAGGCAATGTACTATTGTGGATCAGGAACTGGTTAAAAGATAGAAAGCAGAGGGTAGGGCTAAATGGCCGATTTTCCCAATGGAGAAAGGTGAATAGTGGTGTACTCCAGGGATCTGTGCTGGGTCCGCTGCTTTTTGACATAGTCATAAATGACCTGGAAAGTGGAACAACGAGTGAGGTTATCAAATTTGCAGATGAGACAAAACTATTTAAAGTTGTTAAAACCCAAGAGGATTGTGAAAAATTGCAAGAGGATCTTGATAAATTGGAAGACTGGGCATCAAAATGGCAGATGAAATTTAATGTGGACAAGTGCAAGGTTATGCACCTAGGGAAGAACAACCCAAACTATGGTTACACGATGCAAGGTTCCACATTAGGAACCACCACCCAGGAAAAAGATTTATGCGTCATTGTGGATACCATGTTAAAACCCTCAGCCCAGTGTGCAGCGGCAGCCAAGAGAGCAAATAGAATGCTAGGTATGATAAGGAAAGGAATGGAATATAAAACAAAAGATATTATAACGCCTCTATATCGTTCCATGGTGAGACTGCACCTTGAATATTGTGTGCAATTCTGGTCGCCGTATCTTAAAAAGGATATAGCGATTTTAGAAAAGGTACAGAGAAGAGCCACCAAAATGGTAAAGGGGATGGAAGGATACTCCTATGAAGAAAGGCTAAAAAGGTTAGGGCTCTTTAACCTGGAAAAGAGACGGCTGAGGGGAAATATGATAGAAGTCTATAAATTAATGAACGGAGTGGAACGGGTAAACGTAGATCGATTGTTTACCTTATCAGAATATAGAAAGACTAGGGGACATGCAATGAAGCTACAGGGTAAACTATTTAAGACTAATAAAAGAAAATATTTTTTCACTCAACGTGTAATCAAACTCTGGAATTTGTTACCGGAGGATGTAGTAAAGGCTGTTAGTGTAACTGTGTTTAAAAAAGGTTTGGACAAGTTCCTGGAGGAAAGGTCCATAAACCATTATTAAGAAGGGACTGAAGATATCAATGCTTGACCCAGTACAAGCATTGTGGAACTTGTGTCTCTTGGGGAAACTGCTAGGTACATATGACCTAGATTGGCCACTGTTGGAAACAGAATACTGGGCTTGATGGACCTTGGTCTGACCCAGTATGGCATATCTTATGTTCTTATGTACATGCTAAGGGTAGCAAGAGCAAACTACTAACACCCACGCTAGTTGCAACTTGCTGTCAATACCTCCATTCCGCCCCTGGCCTGACCAGTCTCCAATCCAAACGCATGCAACCCAGGTAGCATTGAATTTTTAGCCTGGCACACAAACTGTGTGATAAACCCTATGCTCCCAGGTAGCACACTTTAGTAAACATATCCTATTGGGTCCTGCAACATCCAAAAAGCAACTTGACTTTACCCACTGACTGGGAAATCAGGGTCACTCAGAGTTTCAATTAACTGACAGCCAATTATGAAGGAACACTTACTGAAAGTGTCATGTATATTTAGACAGTTACCCAACACCAGCTTTTTTTCCCCCCTTCCCTGTTAGCTCTCTCTTTAAATGTCTTTCCATGTAGCTCCCAAAATAGGAACATGCCCAGCCTTCAGGGTTTTCAGTAAGCTAATCTATCCTTCGTGGAATGATACAACTCCCTTCTGAGCCACTTCCTATGTTGTTCTTTTATACTAATGTTTCTCAAAATTTTTAAGACAAGTCCTTTTTTTGCCCTCCCGCTCTCCAAAAAGCTTAAAATTAGTTTACGTAAAACTACAGTACAATGTGCTATAATTAAAGTTATTAAACCCAAATCACAGATATATTTATCAATCATAAATGAACGAAAGAGGATCAACAAGGTCCAACTCAGATCAATAATTGAACAAAAAAATTAAAGTTGTATCTTGCTGGTCTAATGACGGTATGGGTGTAAAGTTAGGTCGCACCCTACACCCCTCCTTGGGAACTCCACTCCTCTGACAATCATTTTAGCTGGGCCCTTCTCAGTCACTACTAACACCCGACATCATTCATTTCATCTTGCTGGCTCCTAGGTGTGTGTGTGTCCTAATCCCCAGTTTTGTGATGTTGTTCATCTGGATTAGACTGTAAACTCTGAGGTACAGCACTGCATACACCTTGTAATGCTATGCAAATGATAAGTAGTAGTATTTACTGTCATACACTGAAATATATCTGCGGTTTGGGTTAAATATTTCTGCTTAACCTATTTCTGGATCTGTTTTGAGGACAATTAAAGTTACATCATAACAAACACCTCCTATATCCTGTTTGAGAACTATTACTTTAAACTGTAGGTGTCATTATAGCAGCAAAGCTGCACACCTTCCCTCCTCAGAGGTATTAACTGATTTTTTTCATTCTGAAGTAGAATCCCCATCAGCTGCCACTTAATGGCTTTCGGCCAACACAAAGAACTAAACAAGCCAAGATTTTGCTATGAAAAAGGACATTCCAGATATAGCAACCCCATCTTAAGTTTTAATCACAGAGTTGTCTGAAAAATATACATGAATAAAGAAAAAAAATTAAAAAGAAACTAGCAATGTCACAAAACTAAGAGACAAAACGAGCGAGGTAAACAGCTTTTTAGTTCATGATCTTCAACTGCATTGACACTATCCATGCCAAACAAGGCCTATGAGCCATTTCCAGAACATAAGGCTCTCTGGTCCCTAGACACTTGTGTTAGTGGTCAAGGTAGGGATGGGGGATCAATAGCTGGCAGAGGGAGAGCTATACCAATATGGGCAGCCCCAGCCTGAATAGCAGCAGGGAGTCACTGCCAGCACCTCTCACAGCAATATGCAAGGCACAGGAGAGGCACCATTGTGCATTACCACCGCTTTTCTTCCTTGCGCCATTCACACCACCTTCCTGACACCCACTACAACTCTTCATGGATACACTGTACTACCCTGTGATCTGCCCATTCAAGAGACATGTGCTGCTGTTGGGGTGTGTGCATGTGTGTCAAAAACAGCACTTTTTCACTTAAGTATTCATACTGTGTATGGATGTGTGTGGTTCCTGCTACAAGGGGACAAATCTGTTGACCACTGTACCCAAATATATAAAAAAAAACAAAACAAAAAAAAAAAAACCCTTAACCTGAACTACTACTGGGAAGGCCTGAGCACAAAATAATAAATAGAACCATCAGCCAGCCCATACTATATAGAAACCTGGACGACAAACTTCCTTTCAATCTCACGGAGCTCTCTTGTGTGGCTGGTGTTCCTAGTGTGCGACTCTCCAGCACAATTAAAAAGTGAGAAAGCATGAGAAAGAGAGACTCAGCAGCTAGCTATTTCTTCTCCAACATGTGAGATAAGAAGCGATTCGGACACTAATAGCTCATCAAGGACAGATTGGGCCAATCCTAGTAAAATCAGGAACAGATCACCTTGACTATGGACTAGATCTAATAACCGTACTAGTGATCCAATGACTCTCTTTATCCCCTGCAAGCACCACATTTCTCCCTCTACCTCTCAACGTGTTCGCTGTTCCCCCTAGCCTATAGGAATCTCCCAGTTCGTTCCCCAAACCCTAGGAAAATATACATGTCCATTACAATTAAGCAAACCAAACTTTATATAATTCAAAATACAAATATAGAGCTTCCTCTTCCAACATTATATAGGCTGCACTGAGATAAAAAGTCATAAAATGTGCCAAATGGCGGGGGGGGGGGGGGGTCCTCCGATATTTCAGCCAACTGGATAGGAGCATAAAACGTATAGATATATAAATCTATAAAACTCTTCCTATATGTTTACAGTAACAGTACTCTGAGCTATTACCATAGTTCATAGTCGAGATGAGAGTAAGCTCCATCATCTCCCCCCTCCTATAAAACCATCACTTAAGCGAGGAGAAGGTCTCAGATCCCCTCCCATCCCTTCCAGTACAGCTCTCCCGTTCCACAGCGGCATTCACCTGTCCCAGCCCTGCCAGCATCATCTACGACGCCTTTGCCTTTACCTTTAAGAAAGTCCAGTGCTTCTGGTCCCCCTTCCCCGCACTGCGGCCGGCCGTCCACAGCCTCGCTCTCCCCTGCCGGCCTTCCTCTTGCCATAACCGGAGTGTTCTACTAGTCCTACCCCGTAACGCGGAGAACGAAAGCTTCCTATTTCCCGGCGAACTGCTTCCCGGCAATGGCGGCTCGCTCTGCCTGAATTCGCCGGCTTTCACTCAACCGCTTGTAACCGCCTCCCGACCTTTGCCCCAGAGGGCGGGCGAGGCGAGACTGAGAGATCCGGCTGGCTCGGAGTTCCACTCATCGACGCTCCTTCCAGTCGGTTGCCGTCTCTATGGCTCAGCATGGAATGTGGGAGGTTTGTTTTGTTTAGCGCATGCGCACGATCACATTCTTAAGCAAGACTCACTGGGAAGCTGAGGAGGAAGTTTAAAGGATTAAGCTGTTCTTTAGTGGGTGTAGTTACTGTAGTAGATGACTATATCTGAGTATTCTTGTGTTGGGGAGGCTAATTGGGCTATATAGTATAATTAACATATACTTGTGTTAGTGATTTTCTCTCGCCTGTTTTGGTTCCCAAAGTGCTAGAAACATAGAAACATGACGACAGAAAAAGACCACAAGGCCCATCTAGTCTGTCCTTCCATAACAACAACTACAACAGTCCACTTTTTACCTTTAGAGATTCTCTGTGTTGGTCCCATGCTTTTTTGAATTCAGTTACTGTCCTCATCTCCACCACCTCCACTGGGAGACTATTCCATGGATCCACTACTCTTTCCGTAAAGAAATATTTCCGCATATCACTCCTGAATCTATCTCCCTTCACCCTCATCCCATGTCCCCTCGTAGCAGAACTTGCTTTCAATTGAAAGAGGCTCTCTCCCCGAACATTTATGCCACGGAGGTATTTAAACATCTCAATCATATCACCTCTATCCCGCCTTTCCTCTAAGGTGTACATATTAAGATCCTTAAGTCTGTCCTCATATGCTTTATAATGAAGCCCATTAATCATTTTAGTAGCAACCCTCTGCACCGACTCCATCCTGTTCACATCCTTTTGAAGGTGCGGTCTCCAGAATTGCACACCATACTCCAAATGAGGTCGCACCAAAGACTTATACAGAGGCATTATCACCTCCTTTTTTCTGCTAGCCATTCCTCTCCGTATGCACCCAAGCATCCTAGCTTTTGCTGTCGCCTTTTCTACCTGTTTAGCTACTTTAAGATCATCAGACACAACCACGCCTAGGTCCCGCTCTTCTTTAGTGGACAAAAGTACTTCACCTCCTATACTGTATTGCTCCCTTGGATTGCTGCAGCCCAAATGCATGACCTTACATTTTTTAACATTAAATCCCAGCTGCCAAATTCTAGACCATTCTTCAAGCTTAGCTAGATCCCTCCTCATGTTATCTACACCTTCCTGGGTGTCTACTCTATTGCAGATTTTGGTATCATCCGCAAAGAGGCAAACCTTACCCAACAGCCCTTCCGCTATATCACTAACAAAGATGTTAAAAAGAATCGGACCAAGGACAGATCCCTGGGGCACACCACTGGTAACATCCTTCTCCTCAGAGTGAGCTCCATTTACTTGTACTTTTTGTCGCCTCCCACCCAACCAATTTCTAACCCAAGCAGTAACTTTAGGGTCCATCCCTAGGGTGCTCAGTTTGTTTATAAGTCGCCTGTGAGGAACAGTGTCAAAGGCTTTACTGAAATCTAAATACACCACATCTAGAGCTCTCCCTCGGTCCAACTCCCTGGTCACCCAGTCAAAGAAATCAATCAGATTTGTCTGACAAGACCTGCCTCTGGTGAATCCATGCTGCCTCGGATCCTGTAATCCGCCGGACTCCAGAAACCTCACTATTTTCTCTTTCAGCAGCGTTTCCAATAATTTACTCACCACCGAAGTTAAATTAACCGGCCTGTAGTTTTCAACCACATCCTTACTTCCGCTTTTGTGTAAAGGCACCACATGAGCCTCTCTCCAGTCCTTTGGCACCACTCCCGACTCCAACGAGGCATTGAAAAGGTCAGTCAGTGGAGTTGCTAGAACGTCCCCAAGTTCCCTCAGTATTCTAGGGTGTATCCCATCCGGTCCCATCGCTTTGTCTACTTTAAGTTGAGCTAGTTTCTCATGAACACAGTCTTTTGAAAATTGTTCAAGATGTCCCTCGCTTCTGTTCCTATTTGTGCTGGCCTATTAGTTTTCATTTCTGTTTAAAGGCGCTCTGAGAGTTTGTCAGGGTGAAAGGCTTTGAACGATGGAGTAAAGGCTGGCAGGTAGAACTTCCTTTCACATTGGCCACACACCAATCAATCAAAGCTACTTGGGGTCAATGCCGTTGGCATTTATTATGGCTGTTGGGTGCAGCAGATAAAAAGAGCCCCGCTGCCTCATATCTTGTGGGATTGCTGTATTGGGGTCACTGTCACCCAGCTGGTCCCTGCCTTTGAGAGTCCATTGGGGCAATCTGTCATATGTTCGCTGACTACAGTTATTGGCTTAGGTACCCACTACAAGTGTGAAGTATTAAAACTTGTTTCACGTTCCCCCACTAAAAGGACCCCATCTCTGGGCCGCTGGGTGGTTGCTGTGTCTTTTCCAAACTTTAGTTCAATGGTATCTGCGACTGCCTCTAAGATTACAAGCATGTCGTTCAGTTACAAGTCCTAAACAATGTTCTATAAGCAACTAGTGTTCTTCAGAAAATGGCTCAATAGGCCTAGCCCTGATGAATCTGCTATCCACCAACTTCTGGAATCTACATGCTGGTTTAGAATTAGCTATGGTCCTTTGTTTTCTTTTTGCAGTTCTAAGCTTTCTGTCCTTCACCTTTAGGTCAGAGAATCAAGTGGCTGGTATCTTTATTGTCACGCACATCCCTCCATTCATCCCTTGTATATCTGATTTTGTGAGGCTATAGCAAATGTAGTAGATGGTTTCAAATGTGGAGAGGCATACTGTCTCAAAGACCAACTAGAAACTACTCCAGATGCCATTCATGATGGTTTCGTGGTGTCAGGTAGTGCTGATAGGAAATTTGCACTAGGGCTGCACTGGCCATTTAGTTTCATAAATGAAAACACAAAAAAACACCTACCTGCTACAAAGAGCCTAGAATATCTGCGCAAAAGTAATTGCCAAAGCTCGCCTAACTGACCACGTAACCCCAATACTGCTAGAATTACACTGGCTCCCTATAAATAGCCGAATCAGATATAAAATAATCCTAACAACCTTCAAACTCATAAACGGCATCGCCCCCTCACATCTGTCCACACTGCTGCACTCTCCAACTGAAACGAGAACTCACAGACAAAACGCAGCCCACTCCCTTAGCACACCAGAAGCCTTCAGGAAGTCTAAGAAAACTACAAGCTCCAGAGCGTTCACATTCGCTGCCCCTACGCTCTGGAACGACCTCACAATAGACCTTTGCATCATAAAAGACCTCTCTCAATTCAGGAAAGAACTAAAAACTTACCTATTTTCCGAACACTTTGGAATCCCCTACCCCCCAAGTCCAGCTCCACAGCAACCACAGTCACACAAACACAAAACCCCTGAAATTACAATTAACTAACTCTTAACAGTCCCCCGCCACACACACTCCTGACTTACGACAAAAAAAGGAAATTAATTCCAATACCTACACATGCCCAATAACTATCCAACTCTGTAACACACTATACATAGCCTCTGTAAATAGCCAATGTAAATAGTTTGACAGTTGTTTGTATTATTACCTGTACATAGTTGAATTCTACTGTTCAATGTAAATGTATACAGATGTGTACAAGTTTGTTAAACTGTTCCATGTAAACCGCCCTTGATCTCTGGAAGGGGCGGTATAAAAGAAATAGATAAATAAAATAAAACTCCACCATCTGGCTTTCAACCAGAGTGTGGATCTTCATCAGCAAGCAGGGCTAGTCTCCAGAACTGCACTTGCCACTAAGGATAATTTCAACTCATACAAGTTTGTTATTTTTGTTCTATGTAAACCACCTTGGCATAAAAGCCGTATAAAAAACCTGTTAAATAAATGATGAGTCAGCAGCTCAGTTATTCAAACTGGGAACATGTTTCACCTGTGCTGTAAAGCTAAACTGTAAGCAGTGCAACACAAATGGAGGTAGTAGGCCTCCATGAAAATACTGTATGCTCTCAAACCAGCTGCATCAGTGTATGGGTTGACCTCTATTAGATAGCTACACCATTGATTTTCGAGGGGGGATTGAGCTACAGTTTCAAATTCTGCCAGATGCATCTTGACATGTGGATATGATGACTTTGCTTGCTTCAAATGCAGCCACTCTGCAGGGTCATAGGGCCAGCCTGCCATGCCATGCTAAGCTAAGCTAAGCTGATTTTTCTTGCCCTGTGCCATGTATTGGGAATGTCTACTAGACTGCTTCCCATGTCATGGGGACTTGCCAAGGCATGCCCCCTTGCAGCCAGCTAGGGACCCTGCCCCTCAATTGTTGTTGTGGCTTTGCAGCATCATTTGGTTCGGTTTAAGGATCCCTATAGACATATTGCCATGTTTACTGCTGGTGTTGCTTAAATGTCATTTAGGAATAGATCGGGTCCAATGTTCATCAAGCAAATTGAGTCACTTTTGAAGTTGCTTGGGATGGTGTGGATGCACTCATTCATGTTGAATTTGTAGGCCTCCAGCCTATTAGCTGGAAAACGTAAAAGGTATCATATGAAACAAGAATTAGTGTTGACTGCTATGCTAATAGGAACCAGACAGTCAAAAGCTATAACTAAAGACAATTAATCTTTGAAGCATGCCTCTCATTCAACTCATTGTCTATAGTTCCCAGGGGCATTCAAATCTCTGATTTTTGTAGTTCTGGAACAAAGAATCTACACCTTGTCTCTCCTGTGCCCTCAAGGGTTGCCATCTCTCCATAAAAGAGAGATTTGCATTTCGGTCTGTTTTTTAAGGTTTTTCCCACTTGCAGTTGTTATAAAATCTGGCCCACGTGTCACAGTTTCCATGAAACAGCAATTCAGAGATATTTGATAGACATTCAGTAGGTCTTAACAGGGAACCCTCTTGCTAGAACCCTCCTCGTAAAGAGTAAGGTCTGCAAATAGCATGCAAGTGCGAAGCTTGTAATCCCTAGCTCCCTGTTCAATTGCATACTGTGTCAGAATGCGAGTACTGCTGAATCTACATAGCCTAGTAATCTCACCAGCAGTAAGGCCGGATTCAGTTGGATCAGGAACTAGTTAAAAGATAGAAAGCAAATGGTAGGGCTAAATAGCCAATTTTCCCAATGGAGAAAGATGAATAGTGGAGTACCACAGGGATCTGTGCTGGGCCTGCTGCTTTTTAACATATTCATAAATGATCTGGAAATGGGTATGTATAATGAGTGAGGTGATCAAATTTGCAGATGACACAAAATTATTCAAAGTTGTTAAAACCCAAGAGGATTGTGAAAAATTGCAAGAGTAGCTTGATAAATTGGAAGACTCAGCGTCCAAATGGCAGATGAAATTTAATGTGGATGACTGCAAAGTTATGCACCTAGGAAAGAACAATCCAAACTTTGGTTACACAGTGCAAGGTAGCACCTCAGAAACCACCACCCAGGAAAAAGATTTAGGCGTCATCGTGGATCATACATTGAAACCCTCCACCCAGTGTGCAGCGGCGGCCAAGAAAGCTAATAGAATGCTAGGAATCATAAGGAAAAGAATGGAGAATAAAACCAAGGATATTATAATGCCTCTGTATCGTTCCATGTTTTGACCGCACCTTGAATATTGTGTGCAGTTCTGGTCGCTGTATCTTAAAAAGGATATAGCGGAATTAGAAAAGGTACAGAGAAGATCCATCAAAATGGTAAAGGGGATGGAAGGATACCCCTATGAGGAAAGGCTTAAAAGGTTAGGGCTTTTCAACTTGGAAAAGAGACGGCTGAGGGGAGATATGATAGAAATCTATAAATTAATGAATGGAGTGGAACGGTGTGATAAGGAAGCTTATCATAGCTCAGGTAGGAGCTATAGAAAAGATGATGTGACTCTGAACAAGCAACCTGTCAGTTCTGGTAGAAGCAAGAAAACAGAGTTTTCACATAAAAGACTACCAGTCCCAGAATGCACCAGGTTTCCAGCAGCCATGAGAGGGGCTGAAGTGAGAAAATGTGTGTGCAATCAAGAGAGCTATGAGGTAATCCCTAAGCACTCATCTCAAAGGGCAGGGCCTGATTCAAGACAGCTGCGCTGTGTTAGGGAGCAGCACACATTAGGAAAGAATAAGAATAGAGATTATTCTTCAGATAACAGTTACTACAAGCTCCAGCCCAGCTTCAAGGAAAGTTTCAGCAACAGTTTGAAGAACAGCTTCAGCAAAAGCCACGCAGATAGAGAGAGAAGGAAACTCTCTGGAAGGAAGAGAAGAAAGGCCATTGGAAGGTCTGGGAGATTCCAAGGCAGTACTCATACTGGGAGGTATTCCAAAAGCCAGCAGAGTCCATTGGACTGGATTCAGCCAGAGGAATGGAGTGGCAGAGATAGGAATCACCAGTGGCTACCTGGAAGAGAGAAGACTGCATGTGGAAGGGACTTTCAGACCAAGGTCAGAAGGTATGTGAGAGAAGATCCAGTGTCCAGGGATCAAGATTGGAAGGCTGGACATCAGAATTGGATTACATATTGGCCAGGCTTTACAGAGAGGAATTATGATGGCAGGAGAGGCTCAGGTATGAACACTGATCCCGACCCTATCTATAATAGAGAATGGCAGCAAGGGAATAAGCATTCTCATGATAGTGCCTTAATGAAAGACTCATCTGTGCCAATGTATGATATTGACCCTATGATTGTTGATGAAGGGGGAGATACAGCAGATGAAACTATTTATATGGACTGTTCTCTATCTAAATGCTATTGCTAGTTTTCCGTGAGCAAACACATCAGCCATCACACCTAACTTTGTTCTTTATTTCCACTGCAAACAGCTCTTAAAGCAGGATTTGGGCTCACACAGTAGCAGCCAGCCAGCTAAAGGCTTTCAGCTGGTCCATTGATAGTAATTAGGGCTGCACCTGATTGTGTGTGTGAGCAAGGGAGAATCACTGCTGAGATCGGCGTGGAAAATAAGCAGAAGTTAACCTAACCAGCAAAGTTTATTCTTTACTTTGTGCCTTTGTATTTGGTAATTACTTGCTAAGAAAACATTAGCTAATTGCCTGACAAGCTGAAGGTTGTTTTCTGGTTTACTTTGTGACTTTTTGTTATCCATTTAAACACTGCAAGCAAGTAACCTCATTTATAGTGCTATCAAGCATACATGTGCTGGGTGAATTAAACCCCATCAATAAAAGAAGTATTTTATTGATCTTACCACTTGGTTTCACAACTCAAATTATTGTCATCAGCTGTGTTTGGGAGTGAATGAACTACAATACCCACAATACCTTGCAAGAATCATATGACTATATGCATCGTCAAGATTGTGTAAGTTCTCACCCTAGGCAGCCGTCTGACAAATGGCGTAGTTGGCAGGATTGCTCTTGCACCAAGAGGATTTACTTGTTGTGGATTACAAATAAAAGTCAAGTTTAAAGCTGTAAGAAGATTTCTTTCCCTCATCTGCACTTTGGAAGAAAAGTGGTTGTTCCAGGAAGCTGTCCCAGATGAAAAGACCCTGTGAAAAGCTGGATTCATCACTGAGACAAGGTAATATGTACCTGGGCATGTCTAGTGGTGGATATGTGTAAGCACAGGGGGTAATTGAAAAAAAAAAAAAAACACACCTGGTTGGAAGGTGCTGCTCTTTGGTTTTTTTTTTTTCTTTCCTTGCAGGGGTCAAGATGGATCCGACGGAGATGGCTCAGTGGATGGCAGCCCAATTTAGCAAGCAGCAGGAGCTGTCACAGCAGGCCCAGGACACTGCTGTGAAGGCCTTAATGGAACAGCAGAAACCAGTGCTTGATCTGGTGCAAGCTCTAGTTCAGCTGCAGAGCCAAAGTGGAACAGATGCAAGACCAGCAGTTAGTACTGGTGCACCACATGTGGACACTGTGGGACTCAATCAAGGGATTGGGGCATTTAATTTTGGGAAATTAACTCCAGAAGATAATGTTGATGATTTTCTAGAGTCTTTTGAAAGAGTGGCACAGGCTTTAGCATGGCCAGAGACCCAGTGGGCAGTAAGGCTGGCAGCCTCATTAACTGGTGAGGCACTAGCAGCTTACAGAGCAATGCCAGCAGCCCAGGCTTTGATTTATAAGGATGTAAAGGCAGCTATTAGAGATCGCCTAGGGTTGTCTATTTCAGAGTATAGGCGAATGTTTAGAGCTGTTACATTGAAAGTGGGTGAGACACCCAGGGCTCTGAGTCAGAGAATCAGAAGTTTAGCTGTAAAATGGTTGGAGCCTGAGCAAAAGACAGTAGAAATGTTATTAGATAGTATAATGCTGGAACAATTTATGCTTGGGGTACCTAAAGATTTGAATGTTTTTCTTATACAGCAAAATTGCCACAATCTTGGAGAGGCAACTATGCTAGCAGAGAGATTCTTGGAAGCCACGCAGGCTTGCCATAGAATGGGTGGCCCTCTAAAGATGGATGCTGAGGCTAGATGTGCTGTATCAGAAAAAGGAATAATTAAGAATGTTTCTAAAAATGAATGTACTGTATCAAACCAGATGACACAGTGGAATAGAAAGAAATGTTTCAAGTGTGGAAAATTGGGACATTTTGAGAAGAGATGCCAGACACACACTAGTTTAATGGGTCTGGATTTAAAACAGCCCAAGGAAGGATTTCTTTTGATGGTTGATGTGCAAGGAATTACCACAAATGCATTATTAGACTCTGGGGCAGACCAGAGTATGATGTCAAAAAGGCTTTGGAAGAGGATAGAGGCCCAAGAAAGATTTGTGCCTAGAACCCCTGAAAGCCAAGTTCACATCAGATGCATTCATGGTGCTGCATCATCATATCCCACCTATAGGCTAAAGGTTAAGTGCCTGGGGGAACAAGAGGAAGTCCTATTAGCAGTGGTGCCTAGGCTACCCTTTGATTTGGTCCTAGGAAAGGACTGGCCAAGATTTAAGCAGGAACTAGTGAAAGGGCTAGGAAAGAAGGAGGGAGAAGGTTTAATAATGGAAATAGCTCCCGGGCCTTTCTTTGGAAGTCCTCAGTCCCTAGCTAAAAAGATGGTTAATCATATGAATATATGCATCGTCAAGATTGTGTAAGTTCTCACCCTAGGCAGCCGTCTGACAACGGGTAAACGTAGATCGGTTGTTTATGCCATCAAAAAGTAGAAAGACTAAGGGACATGCAATGAAGCTACAATGTAACCCATTTAAGACTAATAAGAGAAAATATTTTTTCACTCAATGCGTAATCAAACTCTGGAATTCATTACCAGAGGATGTAATAAAAACTGTTAGTGTAACTGTGTTTAAAAAAGATTTGGACAAGTTCCTGGAGGAGAGGTCCATAAACCATTATTAAAGAGGACCTGGGAAATCCACTGCTTACCCCAGAATGAGCATTGTGGAAGCCAGGTACTTGTGACCTGGAATGGCCAATGTTGGAAACAGGACACTGAGCATGATGGACGCTTGGTCTGACCCAGTATGAATTCAATGGGGCCGCAGCTCCAATATCGGGCAGAAACCGCTACCGCGGCTTTGTAAACAAGCCCCTAAATTTGTTTTATCAAAATATGATATCTTGGCCTCATGGACTCTATATGCTATAGATGATGTGGCCATATCTTTCAGGGGAGAGTGCCAACCAGAATTGTACCCTCATCTACACCCTTATTAGCATGGATATTGTTCAGTTCTCATCGGTGGCTGCATTGTGGCCTTGATGCTTTGTGTGGACTATTATTTGCCATTGTATTTTGCTATGTTTTCTGTTGAATGGAAAGAGGGTTGGAGGTGGGAGGGATGAAGAGAGTGAATGCGTGGGGGTTTTCTATATCATTGGGACTTTATTGTGGTATTTGTAGTGTTTATTGATTAGATTTCCATGGAGGTCACTGAGCAACTTTGGTTTTCTTGATGTAAGTCCTTAATGTATGATTTGCCTTCAATAAAAATTGTTAATATAAAAAAAAGGAATACCAGGAACTATGCCATGTCAAGGAATGACATCTCACTGAATAACTAATAAGCTACATGGCAGAAAAGGTGAGGTTTAGTCTTTCTAAGTGCAGTCTCGACCACTATTTTTATTCAGACTAACAGGATTAGAAAGGACACTGGAAAGTGAACACATGAGCCTTCTTTCTGAGATGCAAGAGAAGAGGCCTGGTGTAGCGGATCTTAATCTGGTACTTTGGAGCAAAACACATGCGGTATCTACAGGGGTTAATTTGAAACAATCTAGCACTCATTACAGACATTCTGCAGACCGGAGAGGCCCAAACTACTGATGAGTCATCCAAGAATGGTTCAGATCTTCACCTGCCAATAACTCTGCAAATCTTCTGCTTATTATAGATATCGTGCACACCAGATGGCCCAGAAGTACTGGTCAGTCGTCAAGGACAGCAGCTTGGTCATCCCTCATCACTAACTCTGTGCTATATACAGGGATAGAAGAATTTAGGCCTGCTAGGAAGAAATGGGACTTTACAAGAGCATCTCCGGGGACAGTATGCAGAAGATGGTGCCTGGCAAAGCTAGCTGTGATTGCCTTTTTGGTTGTCAAGGGCTTTCATGTACTATGCCAATGGAACACAAGCTGTGGGAAACAGCTGCCACCTACTTCAATAATGAAGGAAAAGGGGGGGGAGGGGTCAGGGCAGTCCTGCTCCTCACAAATCCAGAGCGTAATGATTAAGCTCATGTGTTATAATAGCATCAATGACCTTCTTTTAATCACCAATAAGGGACTACTTAAGCTTCTACTTATTTAAACGAAAAAGAATTGCTTATCTGTAACTTGTGTTTGTTGCACTCGTTCTTGTCCCCTGTATTTAAATCTTTCAAAAATACTTCATTTTATCTTGAAAGAAGCCCAACGCCGTCATAAAGCTTTGCTTTCGCGTTTCACAAAATCGTTTCATCAGGGGTTTACACTTGAATATCTGGGACTGATGATGATTCAAGCTGATAAGCCACGTTTTTTCTTTCTCAGTGAAAAAGTTATCTAAAATAGATGTAAAAATAAACCTTTTTCAGTAATCCATGATATGACTCACCAACAGTGCTGCCTAAACCATTTTTTTAGTTTTAACTATATCCTAAAATACCGACCTTGCAATATTAATAACATTCAACAAAAGTGCTGCCCACGTTCCATGATAAAAAGACAGTTCCTCTTCTTCAGGATCAAACAACTAGAAACGCCGCGCATGCGGACTTGTGCTAAAGTGCCTCCTTTATAGGGAAATGTGGGGCCCTCCAATCAGAAGCTCCCACGTCATGGTGAACTTCTCCTTATTAAATTACTGAGAGGACTACATTTAAGGCAACAAGTCAGCTATGACTCTTCGCAATCAAGCTGATCCATATGTACGATCGAACTGATTCATTGATTTGTTTTAAAAAAACAGATGGCAAAAAACATCGCGTTTTAAATCGCGGTCTTGTGATATGCTGCATGCTTTATTTTAAACAAGCTCGCCAGTCAATGTAACTATTAAGGCCCCCCGGTGTCACCGATCCAAGGGTATGTATCCATCGTTGTTCACGGGTTAAGAGCCATTGTTCTATTGATTTACCCATTGCCCCCTTCTCTACCTTATCAATGTAAAAACATTGAAGCTCTTCAAACATATGATTAAAAGAAAAACAGTGTTGTACTATCGGGGCTTCAATCAATTTATGTTTAAGCCGGCTTCGATGTTCTCCCATCCGGATCTTGAAAGCTCTATTTGTCTTCCCCACGTAAAGCAAGCCACAAGGGCACCGGATTACATAAACTACTTGGATGGAATCACATGTAGTGGACCTCTTCAAATGATAGGTTTTTCCATGATATTGAAACTGGGTAATATCCAACGTAACCAAACAGATACTACAATTGCCACATTTCTTATGGCCCACTTGCTCAGTCAGGAGAAAGTGATTTTTTAGAGGAAGAAAGCGAACAAGATACAACCAAGAAGAAAAAACAAAGAGTACAGGGAACCAAGTCCGATCGTCCTTCACGTCGTCGCAAGTATTGAATACTACATCTCAGATTAGTCCTCCAATATCTTTAGTGATTAATTAATATATCTGGTTTCCATATTTCTCAAGAACAACTTACTCTTTTGGATAAAGGGTTGTCATTTGTTCCGGGCACCTATTATGACTCGTTCAGCTTTCGAGGGTGCGGTCTCAAAGCATACCCTGTGCATCTGGGTAGCAGGCTGCATCTCCTTCACCTACAAGCAGGCTATACTCTCCCTAGAGCATCACGTTATTGTACATAACGTGCGCACCATGGCGGCCTTGGTGGCCCACCTGTGCTAAGTCCCTCTACTAGGCATTTACTGAGCCGCCACCTGGGCTTAAGTCCATTACCTTCTCAGCGCATTACTGCTTGGAGGTGTGACAGCACCTTCGGCCAGGCGTACTACTTTGTCACCTCTTTGGGGAATAGCACAACTCCTTCCCTCCAGCCTGTTGTATCCAGGCTACCAGTGAGGTGATTCCATGGTCAATGTTGGAGCTGCGTCTCTGGACTTCAGGCCTTTCAGCGCTCCAAGCTGCCCTGCACAGTTTGCTTTTTTTAGTCATCTGTGCCTCCTACAGGTTTTTCAGTAGCCTGTAGCTTTGGAGTCCCATATATGAGCACTGACTTCCTGCTTGTTCCCAGAGAAAGCATAGTTACTCACCTGTAACAGGTGTTTTGTAGGTACAGCAGGAATCAGTCCTCACAACCCTCCCTCCTCCCTGTGGAGTTGTTTTTCTTTTTTTATGCTTGATTAGCTGTGCCATCATACTGAGATAAGATGACACCCTTGCGCGGGAAAGTGACCCATCTAACTTCCAAAGGCTTTCTTTGAAAGCTGGGGCGTGAACCCGCACGGGCTCGGTCGGTGCCGATGTCACCCATATGTGACAACTAATTCCTGTTGTCCCCGGAGAACATCTGTTACAGATGAGTAAATATATAATCATCAACAAAAAACTCCTACATAAAATGTTTTTAGGACTATCAAATCATATGGGAGAGCTTGTTTTCATGGATGATCGAACCATGGTCCAACCAGATGTCATCATTGGTCCTCTAAAACATTATCGCAATGCTTGGGTGGTGACTTCAAAAGTAGAACTAGCATTATGTCTCTATAGTTTGCAATGAGAAGGAAAAAAAAACCCCTAGAAAATTGGTGCAACAGCAAATGACTCTGGACATATCTCATCTCCACACAGGAGTAAATATACATGAGGCTGAGGGCTCTGGGAAGCAAATAAAAGCTGAGTAAGAGTGCTGGTAAATAACTCTATGTGGGAGGTGCTGGAACAGAAGGTGTTATTGGAGCATCTGTTGGCTTTGCCTCCTGAATGACCCAAATATATTGAAGAACAGATCTAAAGAAGAACTTTTTATGTCAATTTTCTTTTATTAGGCAAACTCCAAATCCAAATAACATTATCATATTATATCAAAATGTACATGGTAAACCATTCATCAAAAACATATACAGACCATTCTCTAGCCTATATCATTTATTTTACCCCTCCACCATTTTGTCCCCCCCTTATCCCCCCCCCCAATATCTCTACCTGATGGTGTACCTCTGCCCTCCTCCCCTACCCCATGCCCACTCCCCTGGCGGGTGATGACTCTTACACTCCGCCCAGGGGTCCATTCACTTCCTCTATTCAACTATACCTCAACGACCATCCCACCGCCCAATTAAGCACTCGTTTGTCCCCCCCCTCCCTCCAACCTCCCTTCTTCCCCACTCCCTACCCTCCCTGCCTCTTTCCGTCCTATCCCCCCACCCCTCTGCCATATCCCCATTGCTAGTGGTCCAAATACTCCCAATGTCATACATAATCGGTTCTCTACCTCAATGTATTGAGTATCCTGCTCCTCTCCCGCGCAGAGAGTGTCTGTAGAAAAGGTCCCCATTCTATCAGGAATCGTTCCCCCAATTTGTCATTCCCTTGTATGCCAGCCCTCTCTACCAACATTAAATCATATATTTCCTGCCTCCAATCGGCCAGCCGGGGCCTGCTCCGTGACAACCATCTCTTAAGAATAAGATGTCGCGCTACCAACATCGCACGTTGCATCCACCGGGTGTATTTTCTTAGTATCTTCCCGCCAGTATCCTTCAACCCCAACACTGCTGACTGAGGCTCGGCTCCTATATCAACCGCAAACAGCCCCCCTAGAAATCCATATACTTCCATCCAAAATTGAGAGATTCGAGGACAGCTCCACCACATATGTCCTAGAGTGGCCGCCCCCTCCGCACATCTAGGACAGCCCGCCGAGGCGGCTGCCCCTGCTCGGTAAGCTCTATTAGGAGCAAAGTGACTCCTTCTTATAATCTGATACTGCATATCCCTCCATTTACTATAGCCACTCATTTGCGGGATCTGTGCCAACGCTTCTGTTATATGCTCACTCGTAATCTGTACTTGCAAATCCCTTGCCCATTGCTCCGCTACAGCCGTCTCTTCCAAAGGAGCCTCCAAGGCTACATATTCCTTCTGCAGCAATGATATACTTGTCTGCTGTGGCATACCCGCATACAGTAGCTCCTCCAATTTCGAGCATATCTCTCCTTGTAAATCCTCAGCCCTCAAGCTACCTACATAACTGCGAACTTGCATATATCTGAATTGATCCACAGCCTGTAACCCATATCGCGCCTGCAGCTCTCCAAACGGAAGCATCCTACCTTTACCATCCACTACTTGGTCAAGTGCTAATATCCCTTTCGCCTCCCACCTCTTAAATGCCCCCCCCCCCTCCACTCCTGGTCGAAACTCGCCATTCCCATGTAAGGGGAGCAGTGGCGTAGCATGAGGATTCCCATTACACCTCTTGCACACTATCCCCCAGACGCGTCGCAAAACTTTGAAACCAAC
Organism: Ichthyophis bannanicus; assembly: GCA_033557465.1. Classification (NCBI taxonomy): domain Eukaryota; kingdom Metazoa; phylum Chordata; class Amphibia; order Gymnophiona; family Ichthyophiidae; genus Ichthyophis; species Ichthyophis bannanicus. The sequence continues at coordinate 56,008,063 of CM066047.1, read as the reverse complement.
ATATTGGTCAATAATTTTGGGTAACAGCTATCTTTTGGAGTGTAACACATATCGCAGCGTCAGTGGATGCACTATCTCTGCCTCAACTGGCAGCGGCGTATAGTCCTCTGTTTCACTCAGCCAATCTCTCAAGTTCCGTAGTTGGCAGGCAATGTTATATCGATAAATGTCTGGTACGCCCATGCCCCCCCTCTCCCACGGCTGTTGTAATAACCGTAGCCTAATCCTTGGCTTCCTACCTCGCCATAGAAATTGAGTAAGTATCCTCTCCAATGCTTTAACTTCTTTACGCAGCAACAAAATGGGAAGGACCTGCAGCACATACAACCACTTTGGAAAAATCACATCTTGTACACCACTATCCGTCCCCCCAACGACAGAGGAAGATCCCTCCATCTCTCCAACCAAGTGCGGGTCTCCTCTAGCAATCTCCGTATGTTCAACATACTTCCCAGTTTCCGCCGCCAATCTAACCCCCAAGTACTTGAGCTCATTCATACTCCACTTCAATGGAAACTCGCCCTTCCAGTTCCCTGGGAGTCCTTTATCCAAGGGCAGTGCCTCCGACTTCTCTAAATTAAGTTTCAGGCCAGAAAACCTTCCAAACTCAGCAAACGTATCTAACAGTGTTGGTAAAGTCTCCTGAGGCCTCCCCACATACACCAGCACATCATCAGCAAAAGCCGAGACTCGGAAGTCCGACCTTCCAATCCTCGCTCCCACCAGCCGGGGGTGTGTCCGTATTCGCTCCAGTAATGGCTCTAATGTCAAAACATAGAGGAGCGGTGATAGCGGGCACCCCTGTCTAGTACCCCTCCTTATTGGGAAAGCATTCGTCAATGAATCATTCACTATAATTTGTCCCTGTGGATTTGAATATAACAGCCGTACCACGTTTCCAAAAAAAACTCCCAGACCCATACGCTCTAAAATCCGGAACATATAGGGCCACGCCACCCGATCAAAGGCTTTCTCCGCATCAAAGCTCACTAAGAGTGCCGGCTCACCTGCTACTTGAGTCATGTACAAGGCAGCGAAGATCCTTTGCATATTTTTAATGATGTGCCTATTACGCACAAAACCCACTTGATCCCCATTCACCAAGTCCGGTATCATCGGTGCTAGGCGCTCTGCCATTATTTTAGCCAAGATCTTGAGATCAACATTGATCAGTGAGATAGGCCTGTAAGATCCTGGTTGTGCAGGGTCCCTACCCTCCTTGGGGAGTACTGTGATAACTGCCCTATTTGCTTCATATGGAAAGAGCTGTCTTCCGACCAAATCCATATAGTGTGCTGACAAGGGTCCCGCCACCTGCTGTAGGAGGAGCTTGTAAAATTCCCCCCATTATCCATCAGGCCCAGGAGCCCGTCCCCTACGCAGGGTCTTAACCACCGCCACCACCTCCGTAGGCGTGATAGGACCATTCAACAAGTCTCTCTGTAAGAAGAACTTTTTAAATGCCATTTGTATCTGATTGCTCCCTTTTAAAACAATTGTTAAGAGCCAAGTATTTGTTCTTCCAAAATGCAGTGCAATGCAATGCAATATGTGCCTTCAAGTCAGGGCTGACTCCCAGCGACCCAGCAGCTCCTGGGTTTTCTTGGCAGTGTCACTGGATGTAGATTGCCAGGCCTTTCTTCCGAGGCAATGGAGGGTTAAGTGACTTGCCCAAGGCCACAAGGAGTGCTAGTGGGAATCGAACCCTGGTCTCTTGGTTACCAAGCCAGTGCGCTATTAGGCTATTTCTCCAAAAAGCAAAGGTAAACTGAGTCCTTTTAGAATTAGTCCCTAAAATAACAGAGGTTTTATTATTCATACTAAATATAAATTATTTCTTTATGCAGTTCTATAGGATAAAATGAAACAAACAAAACAAAACACTCATCGGTCAAGAAAAATGCAGGTGGTATATTCCATGATAATCTCCTCCTATAGGAAGACATCAAAGAAAAAATATAAGAATATACAAGCAGATAAACTCATTTCATGTAGCACTAACTTATCTTCCCTTTCTTCACCTCTTCTGCAGATCAGCAGATGGTACTAACCAAAATAGACTGCTGTGCATAAAACACATTTTCACAAAACAGCCATAAAAAAGAAACTGTTTTTGGATGGTAAAAATATATAGGTAATGAGAAAAAAGATCAGGCTATATAAATAGCTTTTGTACTTCATTACTTGAGGAGAGCAAATGCATGCCGAGTATTCATTGTGCTCAGTAAACTGCAAGATCAATTTTGGTTGACTTGCATAACTGTATTTTCTTTTCAGCTCCTTCCATGTAGTACTTCAAGGCAGTTCACGCTCGGATGCAGTGGCCATTTCTCTGTATCCAGAGGGCTTACAATCTAAGTTTGTACTAGAGGCAGTGAAGGTTAAGTGATTTGTCCAAAGTCACAACTCATTTCACCATTTCTTAGCTCACTGCTCTAACTTCTAAAATATTCTTCCATTTCAGCATATTCTATTTATTTAGTTTCTCCAATGCAAGCAAATTTGGCCATGATACCCGTCTGTTGGTTTAGCAGCACTGGTGTTTGGTTTTCTATTGCATCTGGCATAAACTCCCCACTTTGACCTATAATACCCTCTACAGCAAAGTACCTGATCATACGAATGATAAGTAGTAATAGTAGTAGTCCTTCTCTTATCACTTTCTCTTATGCCCCTTCTCCTCCCATGCTGCTTGCACTTGCTTCATGGTAGCAGACGGTTTATTTCTCTCCCTTCGAAAGAAAAAATTGAATCTACCAGAACTTTGACCTTCTTTTTTGTTGCCCCTCCCTGTGGAAACATTTGCTCATCCATATCCATCTCAAGTCTATCTATAAAAGGTTTAAAACCTTATTCAAATCCATCCTTTTTGAATGTGTTTAGATTTGGGTTGGGATTGACCAGACTGTCTTCCTGATCAGGTTGTATGTTTCCTGATTATCTTACCTTTCCTAGCAGACTATTGGAGTTTCTTTGTCCTTTGTAATTTCTTGAATTTGTTTTAATTTTTTTTAAGTAAACCACTCTGAATGCCTGCAAAGAGCAGTATACCAAGTGAAATAAACCATAAACCACAGCAGCATTTTTGGACAGATTATAGAACAAGTAATATTTGTATTTTTTCTTCTCTGTATACTCCTGACATTACATCAGAATCACCAGAATGAAAAAAAATCACAACTGTAATTCTTTATTTTTTTTGGTCCATTTTAGTCAAAGCATATTCTTTTCAGAACAATACAATTCTCAGCTTTAGGAACACATTTTGCATCTGTGACATAGTGGGGAATATTTGTGCAAAGTGCAATGTGCTGAAAATCCCGCACTACCAAGTTTAAGTTACAACGTAAACTGCTTTGACTGAAATGGTAAAGCGGTATTAAAAAAAACTGTTAAATAAATACATGAACTAACTCTTCTTTTTTGAGAAAACTGCTGGGTACTTGTGACCTAGATTGACCGCTGTTGGAAAAAGAATATTGGGCTTCATGGACCTTGGTCTGACCCAGTCTGGCATATCTTATGTTCTTATGCAGGTTGGGACAGAGACTCCATACATGCACCTGTGCTTATTGTGCCAAATATAATGTGTGGTGGCAGCGCAATCCACACTAGCAACAAGGGGGCAATGCTGTGCAAGCCTCCATGTTTTAGCATGGGTCAGCCACCCCCCTTATGCACATTTTCAGGACTGTTTGCGCAGTAGCAGCGCTTCTCTTAGTAAACACGCCCCGGCGTGTTCTTTCCAGCTAGGATCTAATGACAACTCCACAGTGTGATGTTTCCAAATGGGTTCATTTTGTGCATACCTGTCTGAGATGTGTGTGCTGCAGAATGATAACATATAGTAGCAGAATTAAAAGAACAGAAAGATGGCATGGGAACTGAAATAGGCTTGATTGATTTCTTTCACCTTCTAGTATTGTGAACTATTTAGATTCTTTCCTGTCATCCATATTAGGGTTTTGCACATAGCAGCATGAGGATGTTATTGCAACAGTGCTTCCACTTATTATTGTCCTTTTTTCTATATCCTGAGCAAACATATCAATGAGCTTAATACACCAAGGAAGCGTTTTGAATTAATATAGCAAGAGCAATTTGTTTTCCTTGTATAGTGGATACTCTTTGCAGTATTCTGCAATGCAGCTTCTGAGATTCAGGTAGTCTGGCTCTCTTACGCAGACATAATTAGTTTTCCAGCCTTACTTAAAGATTACAGGAAGCAGCATTATAGACAAAATTATTAGAAAAAGATTATAATGTGCTTAGAATAATAGAATATGTATAATTGTAGGATGAATTTCTGTGAATGCTGGCCCATGTATCATATTTATAAATAAAGCACATTAATATGAATGAGAGAGGAGGTGTGTAGTTCACTCATTTTGAAAAGTCAAGTAAGAGAGAGTAGAGTATGACTGCGAGGCAAATGTTGGTTCGGTGATCAGCAATTATAATCAGTGCAATGACTGGTGCTACAAAATTAGTTTCTAGTACATACCTCAAATTCTTTCTAGAATTTAACTGCATAAAAATGTTCTTCAGTGTAGACAGTCATAACCCCCCACCTGTCAGTTCCCTTACAATAATCAGATTATGACAGCATTTTACCCATGGATATGGGGCTTTGATTATTATAATCAAAGCCCCATATCCATGGGTAAAATGCTGTCATGATCTGATTATTGTAAGGGAACTGACAGGTGGATTATTACCTATCTAAGGGTAATAGTATGCACATTGGTTAACAACATACATGCTTTTGCCCATCGGATAGTTTGTCTTTTTTACTTTTGGGGGGGGGGCAAAGGGTAAGGAAGTCATACTGACAGTGGGGGCAGGAGTACCAGATCACCATTAGTGTCTGCAAAATTTGGGGGGCAGTAATGCTTTTGCCTGTGTAGGGAAGATGGTGGTGCCAGGGGCAACAGATAGCGGGTAGAGATCAGATAATCAAAATTACATGTGTATTTTCTGTGGGACCGATCAAAGGGGCAGGACCTCAGAAAACACCCACAAACAGGAACAGAAGCGAGGGACATCTTGAACAATTTTAAGAAGACTGTTTTCATGAGAAAGTAGATCAACTTAAAGTAGACAAAGTGATGGGACCGGATGGGATACACCCTAGAATAATGAGGGAACTTGGGGACGTTCTAGCAGCAACACTGACTGACCTTTTCAATGCCTCGTTGGAGGCGGGAGTGGTGCCAAAGGACTGGAGAGAGGCTCACGTGGTGCCTTTACACAAAAGCGGAAGTAAGGATGTGGTTGAAAACTACAGGCCAGTTAGTTTAACTTCGGTGGTGAGTAAATTATTGGAAACGCTGCTGAAAGAGAAAATAGTGAGGTTTCTGGAGTCCAGCGGATTACAGGATCTGAGGCAGCATAGATTCACCAGAGGCAGGTCTTGTCAGACAAATCTAATTGATTTCTTTGACTGGGAGACCAGGGAGTTGGACCGAGGGAGAGCCCTAGATGTGGTGTATTTAGATTTCAGTAAAGCCTTTGACACTGTTCCTCACAGGCAACTTATAAACAAACTTTGCACCCTAGGGATGGACCCTAAAGTTACTGCTTGGATTAGAAATTGGTTGGGTGGGAGGCAACAAAGAGTACAGGTAAATGGAGCTCACTCTGAGGAGAAGGATGTTACCAGTGGTGTGCCCCAGGGATCTGTCCTTGGTCCGATACTTTTTAACATCTTTGTTAGTGATATAGCGGAAGGGCTGTTGGGTAAGGTTTACCTTTTTCTGGATGATACCACAATCTACAATAGAGTAGACACCCAGGAAGGTGTAGATAACATGAGGAGGGATCTAGCTAAGCTTGAAGAATGATCTAGAATTTGGCAGCTGGGATTTAATCTTAAAAAATGTAAGGTCATGCATTTGGGCTGCAGCAATCCAAGGGAGCAATATAGTATAGGGGGTGAAGTACTTTTGTCCACTAAAGAAGAGTGGGACCTAGGTGTGGTTGTGTCTGATGATCTTAAAGTAGCTAAACAGGTAGAAAAAGTGACGGCAAAAGCTAGAAGAATGCTTGGGTGCATACAGAGAGGAATAGCTAGCAGAAAAAAGGAGGTGATAGTGCCTCTGTATAAGTCTTTGGTGTGACCTCATTTGGAGTATAGTGTGCAATTCTGGAGACCGCACCTTCAAAAGGATGTGAACAGGATGGAGTCGGTGCAGAGGGTGGCTACTAAAATGGTTAGTGGTCTTCAATATAAAGCATATGAGGACAGACTTAGGGATCTTAATATGTACACCTTAGAAGAAAGGCGGGTAGAGGTGATATGATGGAGATGTTTAAATAACTCCATGGCATAAATGTTCAGGGGGAGAGCCTATTTCAATTGAAAGCAAGTTCTGCTATGAGGGGACATGGGATGAGGGTGAAGGGGGATAGATTCAGGAGTGATATGCGGAAATATTTTTTTACGGAAACAGTGGTGGATCCGTGAAATAGTCTCCCAGTGGAGGTGGTAGAAATGAGGACAGTAACTGATTTCAAAAAAGCATGGGACAAACACAGAAGATCTCTAAAGGAAACAAGGGGACTGTTGTAGTTGTTAATATGGAAGGACAGACTAGATAGGCCATGTGGTCTTTTTCTGTCGTCATATTTCTATGTTTCTAAAACAAGGGCTGTGTGAATCGCCAAGGAAATTGGTCAGATTACCTTAGAAGCACAGGTCTGGGACCTGTGTAGCAAGTCAGCCTTTACTAAGTGTTAGTGCCGTGGAAGCAAAAATGCATAATAAAAACTTTTTCAAGTACATTCATAGCAAAACCCTGTGAGACAGTCAATTGGACCATTGGATGATAGAGGAGTAAAAGGGGCACTAAGTGAAGACAAGGCTATAGCGGAGAGACTGAATGAATTCTTTGCTTTGGTCTTTACTGCAGAAGATGTAGGGAATTTACCCGTGCCTGAAATGGTATATAAAGGTGACTTATCGGAAGAATTTAAAGAAATTTTGATAAACCAGGAAGATGTATTACAACTATTTGATAAACTGAAGAGTACCAAATCACCTGGACCAGATGGTATACACCCGAGGGTGTTGAAAGAACTGAAATATGAGATTGCAAACCTACTATTAGTAATCTGTGAACTATCATTAAAATCAACTGTAGTACCTGAAGAGTGGAGAATGACCAATGTAAAGCCAATATTTTAAAAGGGTTCCAGGGGTGATCTGGGAAACTGCAGACCTGTAAGTCTGACATCACTACCGGGCAAAATGGTAGAAACCATTATAAAGAATAAAATTACTGATCATGTATATATTCATGGTTTAATGTGAGAAAGCCAACATGGATTTAGCCAAGGAAAGTCTTGTCTTACTAATCTGTTGTATTTTTTTTTGAAGATGTGAATAAACAGGTAGACAAAGGTGAGCCAGTTGATATAATGTATCTGAATTTTCAAAAAGCCTTTGACAAGGTCCCTCATGAGAGACTCTTGGTGAAATTAAAAAGTCATGAGATTTTGGTCGCAATGTAATATTGTTGATCAGAAACTGGTTAAAAGACAGAAGGCAGAGAGTAAGACTAAATGGTCAGTCTTCTGAATGGAGAAAAGTAAATAGTGGAATACCCCAGGGATCTGTGCTGGATTCACTGCTTTTTAACACATTCATAAATGACCTGGAAATTGGAACAACAAGTGAGATGATCAAATTTGCAGGTGACACAAAATTATTCAAAACTGTTAAAACCCAAGAGGATTGTGAAAAATTGGAAGAGGATCTTGATAATTTGGAAGACTGGGCATCCAAATGGCAGATGAAATTTAATGTGGACGAGTGCAAAGTTATGCAGCTAGGAAAGAACAACCCAAACTTTGGTTACACGATGCAAGGTACCACCTTAGAAACCACCACTCAGGAAAAGGATTTAAGCACCATCGTGGATAAATACATTGAAACCGCCCATTGTGCAGCGGTGGCCAAGAAAGCCAATATAATACTAGGAATCATAAAGAAAGGAATGGAGAATAAAACCAAGGATATTATAATGCCTCTGTATCGTTCCATAGTTCAACCGCACTTTGAATATTGTGTGCAATTCTGGTTGCCATATATAGCAGAATTATAAAAGGTACAGAGAAGAGACACCAAAATGGTAACGGGGATGGAAGGATACCCCTATGAGGAAAGGCTTAAAAGGTTAGGGAAAAGAGAAGACTGAGGGGAGATATGATAGAAGTCTATAAATTAATGAATGGAGTTGAACAGGTTAACATAGATCAGTTGTTTACACCATCAAAAAGTAGAAAGACTAGAGGACACGTAATGAAGCTACAATGTAACCCATTTAAGACTAATAAGAGAAAATATTTTTTCATTCAATGCGTAATCAAACTCTGGCATTAGTTACTGGAGGATGTAGTAAAAGCTGTTAGTGTAGCTGGGTTTAAAAAGGTTTGGACAAGTTCCCGGAGGACAGGTCCATAAATCATTATTAAAGAGGACTTGTGAAATCCACTGCTTACCCTGGGACAAGCATTGTGGAAGCTGTGAACTTTGGGTACCTGCCAGCTACTTGTGACCTAGATTGGCCACAGGTTGGAAACGGGATACTGGGCTTGATTGACCTTAGTGTGACCCAGTATGGCATTTCTTATGCTCTTATGGAAAACACAAGATACTTCTGCATTGGTATCAGAACAACATTAGAAGATAGCAGTGTATAAACAAGCAACAGTAAAGAATTTAAATACCCAGGATGGCTTTTACAGAACATAACTTGTCAAATAAGAAGAAATTTTACATACCTGCTAATTTCCTTTCTTTGAATCCTGCTAGCCTAGTCCAGACAAGAGGGTTATGTTCCCCAACCAGCAGGTGGAGGCAGATTAGAGCAGCTTTCAGAGTTTACATCTCTAGTATATACTCTGGTGCAGCACTGAGAGAAGCCAGTATGACACTTCCCAAGCAGATGCAAGACTGAAAATCTCAAAACTCAGAAAAGCATTAATCAACAATAACTTTGCACAACCCCTTTTTGTGTCTCTTACCACACTTGACTCTGCATGAAGCACCAATAGTGATAATAAGTTAAAAGGGAGCAGAACTCCCAAACCTTTTGAAGTACTTTTCCCAGAGTGGGTCCTGGACTGGTCTAGCGGAGTTCAAGGAAAGAAATTTAGAAAGTATGTGAAATTTTCAGGGGGGATATTCTACTGCAAACCTCTTAAATGGCACTAATGTGGTCAGTGCCTCTGAATATCCCTGGGTGCTGCTACTAAATGCCCTGATATAGCCGACTAGCTAGATGGAGTGGAGGGGGCATCTGGGGATAACCAGCTCGCGGCAATATTCAGCTGCTAGCTGGTTATTCCAAAGTGGTGAAAGTTAGGCACGTGAAAGGTTTGCCTAACTTTTGCCACTTTAGCAGTGGCTCAATATCATTCCTGCTCAGTTAACTGGGATGCTATCCAGCTGACCTCCGTAGTTAAATCTGCTGGCTGGATATGGCCCCGGCATTGAATATCCGGAGTCACAGTTTAACACTGCTGAATATCTCCCCTTCCTCCCTTATCATCCTAGTAGAGCAGTCCAGATGGATGTACCCAAGCAGTTAGGCCCCAGGGTGGGAGGAAGACACTGCTCCAAAGAGAACTCTTCTGCCAAAGATGCCATCTGCTCCAGTTCCCATGTGCAACCTCTAATGCTTTACAAAGGTGCTCAGGGTGACCAGTAGCCGCCTTACAGATGTCTTCCAGAAACACCAAGGTGGATTCAATTCATAACGAGGTTTGTGCCCTAGTGGAGTGAGCTCTGACTCTTCAGCATGTGTTTTCCACACAGGAGGTACAATGAACTAACAACCTTCTTAATCTAGCAGGCAATCGAAGACTTGGCCACTGCTTGTCCCTTGCTTCAGCTACTGAGGACAAAGAAATAGTCTGACAGAAGGAATTAGTAGTCTCCAGATACTTCACCAGATATTTAACAGATGCAGTGAGGGATTACATCCAACAGATGCAGCAAGGAGTCTGACTGAACGTCCTCCTCAAAGGAGGAGGGCAGAATCACAGATTGATTAAAATGAAAGGGAGACCGCACTTTGGGGAGAAAGGATGGCATGGTCCTGAGGGAGACAGATGCTGACAAGATGACCAGAAAGGGCTCCCTATAAGACAAGGCCTGTAGCTCCGACACCCATTTAGTGGAAGTCATAGCTATCAGAAATATCACCTTCAGGGTCAAATCCTTGAGGAAGACCTTTCAAAGAATCTCAAAAAGGGAACTTTTCAGCACTTTCAACACCAGAGAATGGTGCCACTGGTCGCATAGGGGGATGGACCTCCTTCACACCTTGAGGAATCAGGACATATCTGGGTACACCACCAGAGACACACCTTGAACTCACTCCCTGTAGCACACAAGGCCACCACCTGAACTCTGATAGAAATCAGAGCTGAATCCTGATCCAAACCAGACTATAGGAAGGACAAAATGGCCACTGAAGGTCTTCTCCCTTCATTATATACAGTTGTTGTCTACAATTGAAAAGACACTATTGTCAGTAATGTTTGCATACAACTGCAATCTCCTAACAGCTAAATGTACTGTAGTCAGTAATCATTGCTTACAATTGCTTTCCCTCTACTGTTGCCAGTAATTACCACCATTCACTGTGTTACCCTCTACTGTTTGCCAATAATTCAACCCCCATTCAACTGTGTTACCTTTATAACTACTGCCCTGCTGTCAGTCCAGAATGTACAAACTCCTGATAGTACTCATCTCTCTCCTTACCCTTGGACTCCCCAACCTCTCAATTGCATTCAACCAGGACTCTAACCCCATTCCAATCCTACACCATGGAAGGAGACGGCCCGAGCTCCCATACCATACCACAACAAAAACCAACCACACACCCCACTCCCACCTACTTAACATCCCCCTCCAACTATTCAAAAAGACACAAGCCAAGAAACAACGTCAGCAACGCCTACTGAAATGTGCTCTGATAAACGCCAGATCAGTGCGCTCAAAATGGCCTGCAGCCATTGACCTGATATCACTACACAATCTCGACATCTTGATGATCACCGAGACTTGGTTGTCAGCATGCGACAATGTTCTCTTAAACCAGATGCTACCCCCAGGATTTTCCCTATATACTTGCCACAGGTCCACTCAGAAAGGAGGCGGGACACTCATCATGGCCAAAGCTGACCTTCAATTTAAGTTGCGTAACACCTCCAGCTCTACTCACCTTGACACCCTCACCATATCAAGTGAACTCTGCACCATCAACCTCATATACCGGGCGCCCACTCCATCACAAGATGACCTATCAACAATAATTGAGTTAACATGTCAAACTTCCACCCCGTACTCTCCAAATTGGTTAATCGGCGACTTTAACCTCCCATCTCTTCAAAATAGCCACTCAACAACATTCCTTGAAGCCCTAGAGGATCTAGGATACATACAATGTGTTAACTCTGCCACCCACACTAAGGGGGGCAAGCTGGACCTAATATTCGCACCTCTTTCTAATGCCTCATCATCCCAAGACATCGCACTATCCGTGACACCAGTGCCGTGGTCCGACCACCATCTCCTTAGCTTCCACATACCCATAAGCAATCCCAGTGACAACCAGACAACAAATACAAATAATTCCAGAACTACAGCAGCCCGCTTCCGCCCACTCAACAAGAGCGAAGTCCTAGAGAACCTCCAACCTCTTATGACCAACACATCCCTCAACCTGGATGACATCATATCAAAATGGGATGATAACCTCAGAGCTGCATCCTGTCCATCTTCCGCCAAAAAGACTACAAAACGACGAGAACATGCACCCTGGTTCTCCACGGACCTACGAACATCGCTACACCATCTACGCAAACTCGAGAGGCAATGGCGTCGAACCCACTCCTCTGAAGCACACACTGCATACAACTCATACTTGCTGACCCACCGTGAGAAGATCACACAAAAAAGGAAACTCTATCACACTGATATTTTAAAACGCTCCATCAACAAACCACATGCTTTATTCAATATAGTAAAGTCCATAACAGGAGAACCCATCTCAGTCCACCCCCCAATGCCTCAACCACAGGACTATGCAGACTATTTACAATCGAAGATGGTTAAGACCAACGCAAACATAGGCACTAATAATCCCTCCACACCATCTGAAACTTTTCAAGCAACGCCACTATGCAACTTCACCACAGTATCCACTAAAGAGGTCGCAGACATCGTTGCTTCTGTTAATCCCAGCACAGCACCTAATGACCCCTGCCCAGCCAGCTGGATCAAAGAGCTTCGTCATGACATAAGCAACATCCTGGCCAAAATTCTGAACCAGTCCTTCACCACAGGATCATTCCCGCAGAGCCTCAAAAACACCTCTATCAAACCATTACTAAAAAATAGCAAACTAGATCCAGCCAAAGTAGAATCCTTCAGACCAATATCGAGCATCCCCCAGCTTGCCAAGATCATTGAGAAAGCCGCCCAACAACAAATCCAGCAACATATCGACACCGAAGCACCATTGGATCCAGCCCAACACGGATTCAGAGAAGCACACGGAGTAGACACTGTCCTCACAACCCTGTTTAATGATCTGATCACAGGTATCAACAACATACAACAAGGCTTTGTCCTTATTTTCCTGGACATATCTGCTGCCTTCGACTCAGTGAGTCATGACATACTTCTACAACGCCTGAAAGAAAAGGGGATCCAAAATACAGCTCTAAAATGGTGTGAATCCTACCTATCCAATAGATGGCAGCAAGTCAAGGCTGGCCACTCATCCTCCGAACCGTTTCTACAAACACAGGGAGTTCCCCAAGGATCGTCCTTATCTTCATTGATGTTTAACATTTATATGCAGCCGATATGCGAATTAATTCGATCCTTCAACGTAAAATGCCTTGCATACGCTGATGACATCCTCCTTTACATGCCATTCTTGATAGACCAACCAGTGCTCTCCCCAATAATTAATTGCTTTGAAGCAGTAACAGATTGGCTATTATCCCAAAATTTACGGATCAATCACAGCAAAACGGATGTCCTATTTGTCACGAGGAACCTCAAATTCACACCCCCTTCATCTCTACGAGTCAACAATGTAGAGTTGAAATCCAAATCCACAATTCGTTACCTCGGCATCACCCTGGACCAGCACCTGAACATGACAACGCATATAAAAAACATCACAAAGGCAATATACCATAAGATCAGAACTCTACGTCACCTCCGACACTTACTGGACTTCACAGACTACCGAACAATCTTTCAGGCTCTAGTCCTTCCACATGTTGATTTCGCGAATATTATCCTTCATGGCCTTCCACAGTCGACCTTAAACCCGCTCCGCTTAGCCCTGAATGCAGCCGCAAGAGTCCTCTCCGGATCATCAAGATCCAACCACATAACACCCATCATGAAGGAATTACATTGGCTACCTCTTCACGCCAGGATCCAATACAAATCACTGGTTCTTACCTTCAAAGCCCTAAATAACTACCCCCCTACGCCAATCAGCATGCTAATCCATGGCACCCTAGAAAATAGAAGCAGAAGATCTACTGCACGGAACACGTTAGCAGTCCCCAACCTAATGACTAAATGCACAAAAGCTACCTCCAACAGAGCCTTCTCCTTATTCGCCCCTTTAAACTGGAATGCACTCCCCCATGAAATCCGTGGAATAAAAAGCATTATTCTATTCAGAAAAGCTTTAAAACTCCACCTATTCACAAAATATTACTCAGAAACCTCCAGTGATAGAAGCACATCCAACAACCTGCAAACTTCCCCCATATACCTGCCGCCCCTGCATGTCATCTCCTCAGATAATGGTTAGCTTCACAAAACTAATGCAACACCCAATTACATTAAAGTATTGTACATAGTTTGTGTTAATATGTATTTAGTTCCCCTGGTTTCCTTCCCATGTTCAATTTCCTGTTCTTTGTAAACTCAATGTTGTTTATATACATTGCAGTATGCTTGTTTGATGTACACCGCGCTGATTTTAATAGCGCGGTATAGAAGCAAATGTTAAATAAATAAATAAATAAAATAAAACAGGAAAAGCACCTTTACTGACTCACCCATTGGAGACAGGGAATGCTCATCTTCTCCCTAGAACTCCCCCATTGGAGATAAGGCTGGGCTCCTGAAGGAAAAAACAGGTGAACGGAAGAAAAGAGGCACTTAAACCCCTTACCACCAGAGGGAAGGCCATAGGTCTCACATAGGAGAGTCTATCAGGCAGCTACCGAAGACTGAAATTATCCCATGAGTTCTTTCAGGAGCTGCTACTTAAAGCTGGCTGAAAACAGGCCCTGTTGCTGCCTCTTTATACTCCCCTTCAGCCAAGATCATGTGGGCATCCAAGATAGCTGCTGTTCCCACCAGTGGGGAAAATCATGGGAGAAGCAGCAGAGACAACAAAATCGGCATTGGGCCCTGGGACCCCAAGGGGTTCCTGACATTCCAAAAAAATGTGTTCTGAGGCTTCTCCATTGCACTTGGGGCAAGGGGGCAGCCACGGAGCTCGCTCGATGGGAACGGCAAACAGTACAACTTTGTGTTCTAGCATGTCTTCAGAGCTCAAACACTGTTAAAAGAAAACAACTGTGAAGCAAGAAAACCATGGTGAAAAGGAATCCTCTCACCCTAGAGGCTGTCTGGAGAAACCTGAGAAGGGCCTCTCCCCCCCCACCCCCCACCCCACACCCTCCCCCCCCCACCCCCAACTACAACAAGCCTGGGAAGCCTGACTGCCTCAGGGCTTTTGGGGTTTTTTTGTAAAGTTTCAAATTACTTTATTCAAGCAGCACAAAAGAGAGCCAATTAAAGTAATAGGACCAAATGAAAAAGACTAGCAAAAACTAGAAAAGAGCAGCACATGCAGATATAGGACAGTGAGAGGAAAGGAGGGTCCTGGGCCCAGACTTACCAACCCCTCTTCAGGGGTCCTCCTTTTTGCTGTCCAGCCCACCAGTGCTAGAAACCCATGAGTAACAGCACTGACCACAGGGCAGCTGTCGGTACAAGGAGACAGTAGGCAGACCCAAGCTCCCAGAAAACGTTAAGCAAAATGTTTCAATCACACAGGCCACAAGACGTGATCTGGGCTTCGGGAGACAAGCTGCTGCACCAGTCCATATACCTTGCCTGGAGGCAGACAATACTCTCAGTGCTGCACCAGAGTATATACTAGTGATGACATCATTGAAAGCTGTTCAAGTCTGCCTCCACCTGCTGGCTGGGGAGCATAACCCACGCGTCTGGACAGGTCTAGCGGAAGATAAGGAATGAAACCTTAATGCATGAAAGAACTTACTGGGACTGAAAATTTTAATTTAACTGAAGGGATGAAGAAACATCCTCTTCCCACATACAATAAGTAATTTCTTGCTCTTTAGTTTTTATAGCCAAAATTGTTATTAATGTATAGTAATGGAGGAGCCAAGAGGGTTGGCAGGTCAGGGGTTGTTGAATTATTGAAGTTCAGTAATGTCCATAGCTCAAGCCAATCTAGTGGCTCAGTGATACCCAGCACTAACTAAAACAGAGGGCCTGGGCTTGATTCCCAGTCAAGCTTTCTGTTTCCTGGGTCATCTGGAACTGGGGAAGCTATAGAAGCAGCTATAGAAGCTACCTGGTGCCAAAATCCAAGATGTTACGGAGAGTTTGCCGAGACTCATCAAGCCCACTGACTATTACCCAATGTTGCTAATCCATGTTGGAACAAATGATACTGCCAGGTATACCTCGGAACGTATCAAAAGTGACTTCATGGCTCTGGGACAGAGGGTGAAGCAGTTAGGTGCACAGGTGGTGTTCTCTTCAATCCTCCCTGTTGAGGGTAAAGGCCAAGGCAGAGAGGCTCGCATCCTGGAGATGAATGCATGGCTGCGTGGATGGTGTCATTGAGAGCGTTTTGGTTTCCTAGACCATGGGATGCTGTTCCAAGGGTTGCAGAGCAGAGATGGCATCCATCTGTCCAAGAAAGGTCAACGCATCTTCGGTAGTAGACTGGCTAATCTACTGAAGAGGGCTTTAAACTAGATTCGTTGGGGATAGGTGAAGAAAGCCCCCAGGTAAGTGAAAGCCCCCAGGTAGGTGATACATTAAATACCTTTATGGAAATGGGTAACAGGGGTAACATATGGAAAGCAGTGTGTATAAATGCCCGTAGCATGGGAAATAAGATCCCTGATGTTGAAGCTTTGGTGGGAGTGGCTCACTTGGATTTAGTGGCAGTTACAGAAACATGGTTCACAGAAAACCATGACTGGGATGTAACTATACCTGGCTATACTTTATTCAGAAAGGACAGGGTGGGAAGAAGGGGAGGAGGAGTGGCACTATATGTAAAAACTACTATTAAAGCTTTGGAATTACAGAGCTTAAAAGGGAGAGAGGAGGCATTGTGGGTTAACCTAGAAAGAGGGAAAGAGAAATCTATTTGCATTGGTGTGATATACAGACCTCCCTCACAAGAGGAAGAGGTGGACAGAGAGTTAATTGAAGACATACGCAGCATTGCTAGGAAAGGGGAAGTGCTACTGATAGGAGATTTCAATATGCCAGATGTTGATTGGCACATTCCTGCTGCAGTATCATCTAGAAGTAAGGAGATCCTGGATTCTCTACAGGGAGAACTATTCAGGCAATTGGTAACAGACCCCACATGTGAAGGGACCATACTGGACTTGGTGCTTACCAATGGTGAAAGTGTTTCTGATGTTGTAGTGGGAGATCATTTTGCATCCAGTGATCACCAGATGGTGTGGTTCAGTATTAGGACTAGGGCTGTTAGAATCCATTCCAAGGTGAGGATCTTAGACTTTAGGAAGACTAACTTTGCGAAGATGGGCCAATACCTCAGGGAGTCGTTAGTGGGATGGGAACAGCTGGGAGATGTAGAAAAACAGTGGGCAAAACTGAAAGGGGGTATTTTAAAGGCAACCAACCTTTTTGTTAAAATGGTAAATAAAGGCAAAAGGAACAGGAGACCGCTATGGTTTTCGAAGGAAGTAGCTGAACAAGTGAAGAAAAAGAGGGAGGCCTTCATGAAATACAAGAGATCACAGAGAGAGGAAGACAGGCATCTGTATTTGGAAAAACTTAGAGAAGCTAGCAAAGTAGTCAAGAAGGCAAAGATTCAAAAGGAGGAGGAAATAGCCAATGCAATAAAATGGGGGGATAAGACATTTTTCAGATATATTAGTGAGAAGAGGAAGGGCAAAAGTGGTATTGTCAGACTCAAGGGTGCAGGGGGGGAATATATAGAAGCTGATAAGGATAAAGCGGAATTGCTTAACAAATATTTTTGTTCTGTGTTCACAGATGAAGAACCAGGAGCAGGACCTCAGAAAACACCCACAAATAAGAACAGAAGCGAGGGACATCTTGAACTATTTTCAGAAGACTGTGTTCGTGAGAAACTAGCTCAACTTAAAGTAGACAAAGCGATGGGACTGGATGGGATACACCCTAGAATACTGAGGGAACTTGGGGACGTTCTAGCAACTCCACTGACTAACCTTTTCAATGCCTCATTGGAGTCTGGAGTGGTGCCAAAGGACTGGAGAGAGGCTCATGTGGTGCCTTTACACAAAAGCGGAAGTAAGGATGTGGTTGAAAACTACAGGCCAGTTAGTTTAACTTCGGTGGTGAGTAAATTATTGGAAACGCTGCTGAAAGAGAAAATAGTGAGGTTTCTGGAATCCAGCGGATTACAGGATCCGAGGCAGCATGGATTCACTAGAGGCAGGTCTTGTCAGACAAATCTGATTGATTTCTTTGACTGGGTGACCAGGGAGTTGGACCGAGGGAGAGCTCTAGATGTGGTGTATTTAGATTTCCGTAAAGCCTTTGACACTGTTCCTCACAGGCGACTTATAAACAAACTGAGCACCCTAGGGATGGACCCTAAAGTTACTGCTTGGGTTAGAAATTGGTTGGGTGGGAGGCGATAAAGAGTACAAGTAAATGGAGCTCACTCTGAGGAGAAGGATGTTACCAGTGGTGTGCCCCAGGGATCTGTCCTTGGTCCGATTCTTTTTAACATCTTTGTTAGTGATATAGCGGAAGGGCTGTCAGGTAAGGTTTGCCTCTTTGCGGATGATACCAAAATCTGCAATAGAGTAGACACCCAGGAAGGGGTAGATAACATGAGGAGGGATCTAGCCAAGCTTGAAGAATGGTCTAGAATTTGGCAGCTGGGATTTAATGTTAAAAAATGTAAGGTCATGCATTTGGGCTGCAGCAATCCAAGGGAGCAATATAGTATAGGAGGTGAAGTACTTTTGTCCACTAAAGAAGAGCGGGACCTAGGCGTGGTTGTGTCTGATGATCTTAAAGTAGCTAAACAGGTAGAAAAGGTGACAGCAAAAGCTAGAAGGATGCTTGGGTGCATACGGAGAGGAATGGCTAGCAGAAAAAAGGAGGTGATAATGCCTCTGTATAAGTCTTTGGTGCGACCTCATTTGGAATATGGTGTGCAATTCTGGAGACCGCACCTTCAAAAAGGATGTGAACAGGATGGAGTTGGTGCAGAGGGTTGCTACTAAAATGATTAATGGGCTTCGTTATAAAGCATATGAGGACAGACTTAAGGATCTTAATATGTACACCTTAGAGGAAAGTCGGGATAGAGGTGATATGATTGAGATGTTTAAATACCTCCGTGGCATAAATGTTCAGGGAGAGAGCCTCTTTCAATTGAAAGCAAGTTCTGCTACGAGGGGACATGGGATGAGGGTGAAGGGAGATAGATTCAGGAGTGATATGCGGAAATATTTCTTTACGGAAAGAGTAGTGGATCCATGGAATAGTCTCCCAGTGGAGGTGGTAGAGATGAGGACAGTAACTGAATTCAAAAGAGCATGGGACCAACACAGAGGATCTCTAAAGGTAAAAAGTGGACTGTTGTAGTTGTTGTTATGGAAGGACAGACTAGATAGGCCATGTGGTCTTTTTCTGTCATCATGTTTCTATGTACAGTCACCATGCTGGGGAAAGGAGTTTCAGTCATTGCTCAATGGTGTCATCTACTGGGAGGCTTTAGGTGCCCATGAACTGACCTCTGGAGGAAAATGCATGCTACGTACCATGTCCAGCCAAGCACCCTCTCTGCGGTAAGTGGTCTGAAAAGGAACTGGGTACTATAAAAATTAGAGAAAAATAAAAGCTGCAAATAAAGACTGATAGAAATATAGAAAAATGATGACTGATAAAGACTATATGGTCTATACAGTCTGCTCATCCATACCAACAGGACTGCACCAAGTTAGCAGTGTGCTCTATGTGACTAACGAACTTTGCACCCTCCTGCACCCCACCCAGCTGCATTGCGTAAGAATATAAGAACATAAGATGTGCCATACTGGATCAGACCAAAGGTCCATCGAGCTCAGTATCCTGTTTCTAACAGTGATCAATCCATGTCACAAGTACCTGTCAAGTTCCAAAAAGGTAAACAGGTCCATGCTGCTTATTGCAGGGGGAAGCAGTGGATTTCCCTCAGTCCACTTTAATGATGATTTATGGACCTTTCCTCCAGGAGTCTGTCCAAACCTCCTTTAAACCCAGCTACACTTGTGGTACCTAGTGGTTAGAGCAACTGCCTAGTTACCCAGAAGATCAGTCCTTGTGAACATGGGCAAGTCACTTCACCCTCCATTACCTCTGAAGGAAAGGTCTGGCAATCTATCTCCAGTGCGACATTGCCAAGAAAACCCAGAGGCAGCTGGGTTGCCAGGAGTCAGCACTGACTTGACAGCACTAAAAAAAACCCCAACACTTTTATTACATCCTCTGGCAAGGAATTCCAGCATTTGATTACACATTGAGTGAAACGTTTTCTCCGATTTGCCTTAAAAGTGCTACTTTGTAGCTTCGTTGCATGTCCCCTAGTCTTTGTAGTTTTTGAAGGACTAAACAACCAATCTACATTTACCTATTCCACTCCATTCATTTTATATTCCTCTAGCTTATCTCCCCTCAGCTGTCTCTTTTCCAAGCTGAAGAGCCCTAGCCATAGGGGTATCTTTCCATCCCCTTTATCATTTTGGTTGCTCTTCTCTGCACCTTTTCTATTTCTGCTATATCCTTTTTAAGATATGGTGACCAGGGTTGCACTCAGTATTGAAGGTACGGTTGCACCATGGAGCGATACAGAGGCATTTCAGTTTTATTTTTGGGCATTCCCAAGGATATCTGCTACTTGCTTTTCTTAGGCTTCCTGGGCGCCCAGTATTGGCATCAGTGACCCTTCTGTACGTGTGCTCTCGCTCAGCAACCCTGTATACCAAATACTAAGCCAGTGGTTCCCAAACCTGTCCTGGTGGCTCCCCAGACATTCAGCTTTTCAGGATATCCTCAATGAATATGCATGAGAGGTATTTGCATTCAACGGATGCAGCATATGGAAATATCCACTGTACCTGAATGTAACTCACCTGGAAATAGAGATAGCTGGCACACAGCCAGAAGTGGCTGCAGTTTCTATGGTTGCAAAACAGTAAAAGGACATTGATCTTTTATATTAGAACTTTGTTCTTGACTGAATGCCAATAGAAAGAGTTAAAGTGGCAGAAAACAATGGGCAGCTTAGTTCCATTTCCTGTTTAATGCTTAACAGGTTACTCAATTGTTGTGAAACTTAACAGAAGACCATTAACACTCTTGGGAGTGTTTTGCTTTTGCACATAAAATTTCATAACTGTTTCTTCAAACCAACTGCGATTTTGTAGCAGATGCATAAGTACTCTGCATTCCTTCCAGAAATGTTAAAGATAAAAGGATGAACCTTGTTTGAATGATACTACTTAGGCTAAATTCATTGGGGGGGGGGGGGGCATTAGCAGTGGTGACTAGGCAAAACAAAATGCTGCATGTATTCTATAGCAGATACATATGTAAAATGTGCTTTGCATTCCTTCCAGAAATGTCAAAGATCATTTGGCCTTGTTTGATTGGTACTATTTATGCTAAATTCAGAGGGGGGCATATTCAGTGGCAGTGGATAGGTAAAATAAAATGCTTAGTCACCGCTGCTTTAATTAAAACTGGATATTCTGGAGTGGAAGATATCTGGTTTCTGCCACTGAATAGCCAAGCTGCCCAGCAACCGACGCGGCTATCCAGTTAGTGGCAATACTCAGCCGCTAGCCGGTTAGAGAAAACTGGCTAAAGTTAGAACAGCTATTCACCTGCCCCAACGTTAGCCAGTTTAGTTATCCAGTTAGCAGCTAGATATATTACCCTGTGATGGAATGTTTGGGAAACACCCAGCTAAGCCTAGCACAAATCCAAGGGAAGGAAGCACAAATCCAAGGGAAATGTATGCGATAGGGGGCAAGAGGTCGGTGTGCACTGACCAGGAGAAGGACCTTGATGTGATTATTTCTGGGGATCTCAAGGTGGCGAAACAGTGCGACAAGGCAGTGGCAAAAGCCAGGAGGATGCTGGGTTGCATACAGAGAGGAATTACCAGCAAAAATGAAGAGGTACTAATGCCACTGTGCAAGTCGCTGGTGAGGCCTCACTTGGAATATTGTGTTCAGTTTTGGAGACCGTATCTCGCAAAGGATATAAAAAGACTGGAAATGGCTCAGAGGAAGGCGACCAAAATGATTTGGAGCCTGCGTCAGGAGACATATGAGAAGAGACTTGAAGACCTAAATATGTACACTCTGGAGGAGAGGAGGGATAGGGGAGATATGATTCAGACCTTTAAATACTTAAAGAGTTTAAATAAATGAGCAAACAAACCTCTTCCAAAGACGGGGAAGCTGTAAAACTAGAGGGCATAACATGAAGCTGCAAGGGGGTAAATTGAAAGGCAATGTCAGGAAATACTTTTTCACTGAAAGGGTGGTGGATGCTTGGAATGCCCTCCTGATGGAAGTGGTGGGGGCAAATATATGACAGAATTCAAAATGGCATGGAAGAGACACAGTGGATCCCTTTATAGCAACAGGATAAAATCAAAATAAACTTAACTATCTCTTATATCTCAACAAACAGGGGTGCCCTACACAGAGCGGTGGGTTCACCCCTAAACAAAGTCATGGGGAGGGGTGACCTGCACGGAGCGGCAGGTGCATCTACTCTTGTCACCTTGTTGGGCAGACTAGATGGACCATACTGGTCTTTATCTGCCATAATATACTATGTTACTATGCACTGCAAACCCCTAAGAAGAAAGGCTGGAGAATGCCAGGGAAGGGTGTGGCCAGGCTCCAGGCTTTATCCCAGGAAGCAAAGGGACCTGGAGAGAAAAGAGCCTGAGGTGTTACAGAGTGACCACCTACCTCTAAGAAGATCCTATGGGAAGATAGGAGCCGGGGTGTTTCCATGATGGTCATGATGGCTTGTGCTACTACTGTTGTGGAGCCCAGAGTGAAGGAACTTTGGGGAAGGGGAGAACTGTGTCTCTGCCACCACTGCTGTGAACTCCCTGAAAATAAAGTATTTTCCTTTAACCCTCCGCCTGGCTCCATGGGGTTTATGTCCTGACCCGCTTGCAGCATCCTACATATGGTGGTAATGGTGGGATCTCTTCTTAACCAAAAGACAGAAGAACACCCCACATTCCTCTGGGGCTCAGACCTCCACCCCGTGGAAGAGGGGTTGGTTACGGCTAAAGGGGCAAACCCTGCTGGAGTTAGGGCACACCTTCTGTATAGTTAATGATGGACAGGCAGGAGTTTTTTTCTTTCTTTCTTCTCCTACCCGGATGGGTGGGAAGTGATATAACCAGATGGAGAGATTACACCAAACCTTTGAGGAGCAACAGCAGCAGCTACAGTTTGCCCTAGTGGAAGGACAGCAGCAACAACAAATACTAAAGAAATCAGCGGAAATGAAGCACGGTTCACTAGCGCAGGTCTCCCAGGCAATTCAAGGACAGCAGCCCCACCCCCTGGTATCACCCCTGCCTAAGTTGATGGAGGGCGAGGACCCAGATCACTTCCTAGTAAACTTTGAGTGAACAGATCGACTGGCTGGTGGCCAGAGACAATGTGGACTACGTATCTGGGAAACTTGCTGACTGGAAGCAGTTAAGCCGCCTTCCGGGAGGCCAATCCTGATGGAGGGGCCACCTATGCAGCAGTCAAGACCGTTATCTTGAAGCTGGCTGGGTGTACCCCAGAAGCCTACTGGCAATGGTTCAGAGGAGGAGTTCTGGGACTGAAGGAAAGCGCCCGGCATTTCTTCTATTGATTGTAAGAGACTGCCTGGAAATGGCTGCAATCCGAGGCGAAGACTGGAGTAGAGGTGGCCAACATTGTATTGTTGGAGCATTTTATTGAGGGCTTGACTCTCTCCCTTGAGATGATGGGTGCGCCAGTTCTCAAAATTAACCTTGGAAAGTGCTTTGGAAATTGCAGAAGGGTTCTTTGAAGCTCAGCCGAAAGTAGAGACCCCCAGGCAGGAGGAAACAAAGCCGTCTATAGCCCAACAGGGCCAGCGAGGAAAACCTGAGTCATTGAGGGTTCCCTGGCCAAGGTCTGTGCATTCTCCCCTCCCCCTCAAGGATCAGATGGTGGCTATATGACCTACGTCAAGTGTGGGAACAGGGGCCAATATGCCTGGGAGTGCCCCTTAACATTTGGAGAACCAGTGGATACAACTTTTATGACCTCCCATCTGTGCAGTCTTGCCAAAACGTTCCCAGCCAAGGGTGAAATGTGGGTGTGATACCCGTGGAGCTGGAGGGCACTCAGCTGCAAGCCCTGGTGGACTCAAGGAGCATGAGGACTCTCCTCAGATGGGACATGAGGACAAGACATCAAATTAATTATGAGAACCTTGTGACTCTAAGTTACATCCATGGTAATCAGCGGGCACATCCAATGACACAAGTGGAGCTAAAAGCAGCCGCTGGACCGGAAACCCTGGAAGCAGTGGTCATGCCCCACCTGTTCTATCCAGTGGTTTTAGGCTGGGACTTCCCTAAATTCATGGTTCTGGGACTGAAGGAGAAAGCCTCTTATAAACAGACCATGGGGGCAGTTGTAGAGGAGGGCTCAGAGGCTGTAGAGTCCCCTGAAATGCCTACAGATAGCTCTCGGAAGACTCCACCTCCTTGACTGGGAAAGCCCGAGTACGGGGGCAGTCCATCTGAGAGAACGAGCATGGGGAATCTAAGTCAACCCAAAAGAACCCAAGGGGATGAGAAACCCCATCCCAGCCCTAATGTGAAAGACTATGTACACCAGATAAAGGAGCAATTAAAGGATGCTGGAGAAACAGTGAGAGCGTACCTAGGGGAGACACAGAGGACCCGGACCAGTGCCTATCAGCAAGACACAGTACACTGGGCTTTTCAATCTGGGGACTGGGTCCTGGTTTTCTACCCCGCATTGGAGGGTAAGCTGTCCTCTACATAGCAAGGCCCTTATGAGACCTATGCACTGCAAGATTGCACAGCCAGACAAAAGAAGGAGAATTGCAGTCTACTGTAATGTAGTGGATCTTCCAGAAGCTATGGATCTGGGTGAAGCTGAAGAAAGTGTGTCTGAAACTGACAGCATAGAAAAGCACATGGCCCAGGGTTGCCATGAGCAACGTAAACAAAGAGTGTCACGAGGGGAGAGAACATGCCCAAACTGCAAACAAGCCCCAAGCTCAGTGTGTAATGAGAGGCAGCTGGATGAGGGCAGGGTGCAGTTAAGCCCTAGGGCACATGCACATAAAAATTACTCACCTGAGGATAGGGGGAGAACAGCAAGAGGGAGAACAAGGAGAGCAAGAACAGGAACAGGAAGGAGAGGACTCAGAACCAGGAGGAGTCTCAGCAGGAGAGTTGATGAGAGACCCAGCTGCAGGACTGAAGGAAGCCTTGGTCGGAGGACTGGTTGGGGAACCAGTTGGAGAAAGGGACCAGAAGAAGGTGTCCAAGTTGAAAGCTGCAGGTCCAGTGAAGCAGAGACGTCCTAGCCAGAGGACATTTATATGTCAGAGAGAAAGCAAAGGGTAAAAGGCAGGAGAACGCAGCCGTGCTGTGAAAGCCTTATTGACCAAGCTGTGCTGAGAGGTTCCTGTGTGAGAAAGCTGGAAGGTAGGCTGTATAAACCTTATAGCAGAGAAACTGAATGTAAACGTTTTCCCTGTGACTGCCAGAGTTTGTGGGGCTCTCCTATAGCAAACTCCAGTATATGTGGTAATCTTCCACTCTGCTCTGTAGCAACAGGGGAAG
Source organism: Ichthyophis bannanicus (assembly GCA_033557465.1). Lineage (NCBI taxonomy): Eukaryota > Metazoa > Chordata > Amphibia > Gymnophiona > Ichthyophiidae > Ichthyophis > Ichthyophis bannanicus. The sequence continues at coordinate 55,982,840 of CM066047.1, read as the reverse complement.
GGAAGTCTCGAGGCAATGAAGAGAGACTGTTCTTTGGAGGGACGTATAATAATCCACAAGAATACTTAGCTGGGGGTGAGTGTGAAGAAAATGCCAATAGAATTTCTTATGGAACAAACCCCAGAAGAAGAAATGGATTGTACGCTGTCTGTAGCAGACCATGTCACGTCTCTATGCTAGAATAGCTGTTTAAGAGTTTTGGTGAAACAACACTGAAAGCAAGAGAGTTTGCCTTTGAGAAAAGGGACTGCTGCAGTTACGTTTTTGTTCAACTAATTGTTTATGTGAGCTGAAGATAGAAGCTTTCTGTTCCTGTTTTGTTTCATTTTTGTACTAGAAGTATGGTCATTTTTGTTCTTGTTTTTCTTGCAATGAATCCACCCGGAAGGGGAAATAAAATCCTGTCTTTTGCCTAACTCCACTCGACTACAACTCATTCCTTGCTTAGTAAGAGGGACTACAATACCCAGAAGGCAGTGCAGGGCCAACTGCACTATCCTTCTTGCTAGGTTTGGACATGCTGACCTACCCCCATGCTTTTGCCTCGGGGAGGGTTACTGGTGACACTACCCAGTGACCCGGCTGAAGAAATGGACTCTTGTCCTGGCTGCAATGGTCCAAGGAGAAGAGCGTGGACCCAAAGTGCAGCTGCCTTCAAACACAGACCAAGTTCAGTTTGGGGAAGCCATCTCAAACACCCAGAAATGGAATTGGACTCACCGAGTACGACGGAATAAAGATTGGTTCTCCTGTGTTCCGGGATGTACCCATTTTACCTTCCATGGCATTATTATTTTTATTTATTTATTTATTTAATTTATTTACATTCTCTTATATACCGCGCTATTCTGCATCAGTGCGGTTTACATTGAACAAACTGAAATTACATTGAACAGGGCATTATAACTTGGAGATAACTATTTTACAGGGAACATGGGCTATGGAGGGTTAAGTGGCTTGCCCAAGACCACAAGGAGCACCTGTGGGACTAGAAACCCCAGTCCTTCTGGCCCAAGGTTGCTGTCCTCTAGTGGGATTTGAACTCCCGACCTTCCGGCCTGAAGTACCTTGCCCCAATATTAAGGATATTGGAGTGCCAGACACTCAAATGTCTAGGGTTGAGCTGAGGGGGAGGGTATGTGATGGCGTGTTTGGGAAACACCCCATCCCCCACAGGAAAACTCCCCAGTCAAGCCTAACACAAGCGAGGTATTGCACTGTAAAACCCTTTCCCTTTGAGAAGAAAGCAGGAAGCAGGAAGCAAAGAGACTTGGGGAGAGAAGAGCCCCAGGTGTTCCAGAGTACAGAGTGACCACCTACCTCTTAGGAGATCCTAAGGGAAGGTAGGAGCTGGAGTGTTTCCATGTTGGTCAGCAGGCTTGTGGTGCTACTGCTGTGAAGCCCAGAGTGAAGGAACGTTGGGGGAGGGGAGAACTGTTTCTCTGCTACTGCTGTGAAGCCAAGAGTGAAGGAGCTTTGGGGAAGGGGAGAACTGTGTCTCTGCTACCACTGCTGTGAACTCCCTGTAAATAAAGGTCTGCTAACTGGCTAAAACATTTTGAATATGCCCCCGTAGTGTCATCTGTACTGAAATCTGCCATACAAAACTCTTTAATGAGCTGTAGCTTCATGTATTTCTATAAAATAAATTAAAAGATTACAAAATCAAATTATTCTATAAAGGAATTACTTCCGAGGGATCAAGCCACTTGAGCTAGTCTTGTTTTCTGGTGGATACCACATGCTAAGTCATAGATGAATTCCTTTAAATTACAGTCTTTGGGTTTTGATTTGACTGATCGAAACATCTCTTTAGAGAGGGAGTAAATAAAACATGAGCATTCATTATTTAGAGAAATAGTTATTTCTGGTTCTTCAAAATAAAAAACATTTGTTTCAAATGTTTAATATGATTTGAACAACCGCCTTTTAATAAAAAAAAATACCACCAAGGTAGCTTACAATATATTACTGCTCGATTAAACCATAACCTACTAACAAGGGAATCACAAGACAGAATACAATATGCAAATTAATACAATACACACTTCTCCCAAACTATCATAGTACATGTATCCCTTCATGGTTTCCACCTGCTGATTAGTCTAGATTCTTGGTTTTAAAGCAGCATATCATTTCTTATTCCATTTCTGGTTAAATATTTGGCCATCAAACATCTACCTTCCAAACTACTACGTACCCAAACAAAAAATAGGTGGCAAGCTACGAAATCAGAACATATCAATAGTAGTATTCATTCCATTAGGGTCTATTGAATTCAGATGAAATATCCATCGTTTGTTCATGATAGTTTAACTTACATAAACGATCCCCTCCTGTGAGGTTCTGTAGAGTACAGTCAATTACCCTCCATCTAAGGGATGCAAATGGATGGTTAAAATCTAAACAATGGAGGGGGGGAAAAGGGAGGTGTGTGGGGGGGATATTGATTATTAAGGAAAGTTGTTCTTGATTCCTGGTCTTGACAAACTGCAAGTATGTTATTATGCTTGTATTGCATTGTTGATCTGATCTTCCTGTATGTTATTTGATGTCATTAAAAAGATTTAAATATATAAAATCTAAGCAGTGGTACACCATAGGTGCCGATCGTACTTGGTTCTTTAATTTAGATTTATGTTCTACCAATCTCGCTTTTTTTTTTATTTTCAAATTTATACATAAATCCAAGAATGACACTCTTGTACAGAAAAACAAATACTGTCCAAAATGCATTCGAGAAAACTATAAGAAATATTCAAAAGACAGATTATCCATGACCATATTAAGGGGAAAACTGGAAAAGAAAAGAAAAGCACAAAACTTTTTATAATTTCTGCAAATGCCCAAAAAGACAAGATTATAATTAACCCCATATACATAAGCAAACAGGTAAAAGAGAAGAACAAATAGAAACTTCAGCCAACATTCTCCTTACCAGAAACTAAAGCCTATAACTGGGAAGGCTCCAAAAAAAACAAACTTAACCTGTTGAAATTACACAAGGCACTTACAAGGATATTTTTTAAAAAACGTGGTGCTCAGGGCCAGAGTCCGAGGCTTCAAAACCAAAAATTCCTTTCTGCGTTTCTGGGTAGCCCTGCACACATCAGGAAAAATCTGTATCGGGAAACCACAGAAATCAACACTCTTTTTAGAAAAATAAAGCTTCAATACTAGATTCTTATCAGATAACAGTAAAAAAAGAGACAATTAAAGTGGCACGTTGTGAAATGACTTCTGAGGAGGTTTCCAAGAAAGCAGAAAGGTCTAAGGAAGCTGGAGGAGCCTCGAGTAGGGACTCATCCTGAGAAGAAGCCTGGGCCTGCACCCCAGAAGGAAGATAGTACAAAAGAATTTGCGTTTTATTAACTTCCCTCGAACACATTATCTCTCTCCAGTGATATTGCTACAAAAATATTTTAAAGAAATATTACTGATTTCAGATGTGGATTCTATTAAGTTACTAATCTCGCTTTAATGCCTCTACTTGTTCAGCCATCATATAGTCTGGGGCAGTCACATCTAGTCAAATAGACCAGGTATCATGAAGTGCAGTAAGTCCAAAAGGTTAAAGTTATAGGTCCTCCAATTCAGAACCTTCCATTGTTTGATTACAGTAATTGTAATTGTGTAAATCCACAGCTTCCTCTTGTATGTTAAATTTCTTGCTCAAATATTCCCCAATATTTTTACCTTTTGAGAATGCCATAAGAGGGAGGGGGGGGGTCTTGAAAAACTTTAACAATGATTTAGAGCAGAGTTATTCTGAATGGACTTTACAGAGAGGGGCTTATTCTGAGCCACAAATAGCAGGGATGGATGGCACGACCCTCCCGGCTATTCGTGCCCTTGCCTGCCCCCAGCTAACTTCCCCGCCAGTTGTGAAGGGAAGTTAGATGGAGATGGGGAAGGGGCGGTCTGGGGACGGAGTCTGGGTGGGCAACTTCCCTGGATGTTTTGGGTTTTTTTTGATGGCCCGGGGTGCGGATGGGGCATGGGGGGGCCTGGATTTATTCCCCGCAGCCTGACCCTGGCCTTAGGAGGCCAGATGGGGGTCAGGCTGCAAGGAATAAACCCTTTTTGCGGCCAGCATCGGCAGCTTTTAAATGGAGCCGCGGTGCCATGGCAACATGATGCCATGGTACCGCAGCTCCATTTAAAAGCCCTGAGTTAGCCGGGAACAGTCCTACACGTTAGGCCGGACTAAATTGCAGTCCCGGCTTACACGTGCAGGACTGTTCGTGATTCTGATCCCTCAGGGCTAGATGTACCCCACAGGATCAGAATCGCGATCCCCTCTGTGTGTCCAGTTCAGACTGGATGCACAGAGAGGATCTATGTCCGGGACAGAATTGGGCCCAGAGCATATAAAAGAGCCCTCTATGCACAACGTCCCTTGTTCTTGTCACATCAATGCTGTGGGTACACCCCTAAACAAAGGCATGGGGAGGGGTGACCTGAAAGGTGCGGCAGGTGCACCTACTCTTGCCGCCTTGTTGGGCAGACTAGATGGACTATACTGGTCTTTATCTGCTGTCATATATTATATTACTATGTGAGGGCAGTGATCAGATGACATGTGTTCTCCTGTATTCTGTGAGACCTATGGATGTAAAGCGAATCCTATTGAAACGCTGGAATGTGCCTTCTACTATACCAAGTATGTCACCCTAGGCAGCCACCTAGTGGACAGGCTGGCCTTGATTATATCTTGTACTGTGAATAAAGCCTGTCAAAAAAATTAATAATGAAAAAATATAAATAAGAATTTGAGAAAATAGAAGGAAAATATTCTCTTTGGACTTTAATTGCAGTGACTGGTGGTATTTCTTTGTAAAAGGGGGGGGGGGATTTTGATGTTTTTTACATTTTTGACCTGATCCTTATTTGTTCCACTATTTGTGTTGCCTTTTAGAGACAAACTGTATTACAGGCAGTTACACTCCTTTCTCCTTACTCTATGGGTTTTCCCTGGATAGGAAACTTTCCCCCTATACTATATTCTTTTAGTGTACTTTCTGAACTGGAGGCTGCCATCAATGCAGGTCCCTGGTGCAGCAACTTGGTAGATCCTGGTTCTAGGTGTCACTTGGTTACATAGATGTTCATCTGTATTCTCTCCTTTTCTCCTATGGATCAGTAATTCCCAGATGTTCCTGGACTGGCTTCACTCTCCCTCAGCATGGGATATGCTGGAAGTGCATTTACCAAGACACAGTGACCATTGGGTGAAAGGTCTAAGCAACCTAAGTCATCCTCCAACCCCACTTCTCACTCCAGATGCAGTATCTAAACAGGCACATCTATCTTGACGGTACAATGACTAGACCAGCCAAAGACAATGATCTGCCTTCGGGTGTGGTACTTTATAGTAGTTCAATTTTCCCTCCCAGAGGAGTCTCCCTCCAGGATGATGACACTGAGCGAGAGTAACCTCCCCTGTTCTAGAAAATTACCCAGAACACTTACAGGTACAATACATGTGTAGGACCACTAGAGGTCTCTGCTACACAGTGGAGCAGAACCTAAGGGATCTCTATATACATTTAACTGTGGCGAGCAGAGGTGTTCGCAGGGTGGGATTATGGAGGGGTTTACACATGCACATACTTTTGAATTTTAAAAGTAGGTACATAAATTTTCCCCAAACTATTCACACAAATTAGCAAATGTGTGGATAGATTTGGTGGGATCATTTTCAAAGGCAAAGCATGCATGTGTCTTCTCTGAAACATTAATGTGAATATTTGAATTACAATTTAGGTGAGCTGTTACAAAATTATCTCCAATAAGAATAAGAGTATCAATGGTGCAGGGATATATAAGCAGCAGAGTTTATTGAGTACATTTAAGAGAATTTTATAGTATAAGAAGGTTGTAGAAGACAAACATGTCTTTATTCAATCTACATACAATTTATTTTAGCTATAATTGTGACAGGTATCCAAAAATAACTCTCAATATAAGGATTATTTATCATAGGCCCATCATAAATCTGTATCCTTCACACATGGCCGTGACTCTTTAAGAATTATTATGACAAATAATTGTTGGAATGGGGAAACCAGCCTTATAGGATCATTGTAGCTGTGGCGTGTTCATCAGTCCCCTCAAGTGTATTTGTATTTTCCCATCCTAACAATTTTCGATCCACCCATTCATTTTCATTCAAATGTGTTTCATTCGGGGTAGTTTCTCCAAATGTGTAAGTTTTGTGCATGCTATGGCAGTCGTGAACCTCACTTCAAAGTCAGGGTATGTGGAGTGTGATCTCAGTCTCTCAGATTAACTGCTAATGCTCGGCGTAATACTTGCATCGTGCCAAAGAAAGCCTGCTGCTGGAGTTCGTAAGATGTAACATGTATGGGGAGTTTGTCAAGATGTACTTGGAAATTCTTCTTTATCCAGTCTGTGGCTCCCAGTACAATGGGAAATATTTCTGTATCTTTCTGCCACATTTTCTTGGTCTCTGACTGCATTTCTTGGTACTTCAGGATCTTCTGCCTCTCCACGCAATTCACAGAATAATCACTCGGTACCGACACTTCTTTTATCAGTGCCATTCTGGTAGTCTTCTCCTTTACCACTGTCAGGTTTCCTGGCATCCAGTTTCTTATCCATCGGAATGTCCCAGCTGATCATAACCTCTTCATTCTCTGTTATTCCCTTAGGGTCATGATCCCAGTGCTTTTCAGGGACAATGATGTTGTAGTGTTTACAGAGTTTGCAGTGGAGGAGGCATGCTACTTTGTTGTGCCTTTCTGTATAGAAATTTTCTGCCATCAGAACTTCACAGCCTGCTATTAGGTGAGTCACTGTTTCCAGCTCTTTCTTACAGAATTGGCATATATCTGTAGTGCCAATTTTTTAAATTCTTGCCATAAACCATCTCGTCTGCAATCCGCTGTCCTAGGCTGCAACTATCAATCTTTCATCCTTCAGTTCCAGTTCACCTCTCCTCAACCATTCATGTGTCCGTTCTTGATCGACAAAAGGTTCTTGGAGTAACACTCTGTATTTTCTACTGTATTTGTGCATTTGCTACTTATTTTTCCTCACCTCCTGATTTAATTCTTTGAAGAGTTTTTTTCTCTTGTTTTGCAAATTCTGTTACTTCCTGTTATTTCATCAATATACAAGGTGTGACAAAAAAGAAACAAGACTGTCCCATAAATGTTTTATTACAAAATCTAGAGAAATTACGCATTGTCCTTTCAAAGTAATCTCCTCCAGAGTTAATGCACTTCTGCATTCGCTTCTGCCACATATGGAAGCACTTGGTAAAGTCCTCCTCCTTGAGGTCCCTCAGCTCCCTTGTCACAGTGGCCTTGATCTCTTCTACAGAGGTGAAATGAATTCCTTTGAGCAGTCTTCAGACTGGGGAAGAGCCAGAAGTCACACAGTGCGAGATCTGGGGAATAAGGAGGGTGGTCGAGAGCTGTGATCTGTTTGTTGGCCAAGAACTGCCTCACACTGAGTGCAGTGTGTGCAGGCGCATTGTCATGTGGAGCAGCCATGACTTGTCTCTCCATAGAGCCCGCCTGCTGTGCTGAACCTGGTCATGGAGGCGATTGAGGTAGAAGTGCTCGTTGACTCTCTGACCCTCAAGCACAAACTCATGATGGACCACTCCCTTCTGGTCGAAGAATGCGATCAGCATGACCTTGATCCTTGATTTGGACATGCACACCTTCTTGGGTCTTGGTGACATTTGAGTCTTTCACTGCAGGCTCTGTTTCTTGCTTTCAGGGTCGTAATGGAAGACCCAGTCTCGTATCCTGTAATGACTCGGCCAACGAACTCTGGATCTTCTCCGATCTTCTCTTGCAAGTCTCGACAAACATTGACCTGATGCTCCTTCTGGTTGCCCAATAAAAGCTTGGGCACCATCTTGGCACACACCTTCCGCATCCCCAGCTCCTGCACCAAGATGGTCCGCACTGACTCCCTGTTCAGGCTGAGCTCCTCGGCTATCATCTGCACCATCAATCTGCGATCACTCCACACCAGCTGGTTCACTCTGTCAATGTTCTCAGCTGTCTTTGTCGTGGAAGGCCGTCCTGATTTGGAGTCATCCTCCTCCTCCTCGTGGACAGTCTTGAAGCGTTTGTGCCACTCGAAGACTCACCGCCTTGACATTGCATCTTCTCCATAAGCCTTTTGGAGAAGTTGGAGACACTCAGTTGGACCTTTCTCCAACTTAACCATAAATTTCAAGTTGATTCTTTGCTCCATATTTCTGCCACCCCCAGTTGCGTGTCAAAGCGAGGGAGCAGTGTGCTACAAAAAGACCTGAAAAAGAAAAACAGATTGAGAGAGGTGAAAAATATTATAGCAGAATAGTGACGAGACGTTGCACAACACAGTGACATAAGTGGTTAGCCAATTGGCAATGAGTCATGGGCGTGGCTGCCACAGTCTCATTTATTTTTTGTCACACCTTGTAGAGCACCTAGTGACCCCTGGTTCATACTTTTCATGTGCCTTTGACCTCCCCAAGGTTAAGGCATGTTAAGTACCAGACCTTTTGCAGTTTCGAAAAGCTTTGAAACACTACCTCTTCCTCTTGTCTTATCCATTAAACAATCCAGATAATACAACCTACCCACAGACCTTCCAAACATACAAATTCAATACAGACACCCCACAGACCTCCCATACACAATACTGAAGCCAGGATGAGATCATGTCTGTTATATTAATTAATTACCCTGTTATCCGAGTTGTATTTCCTGTTTTTTCTGTAAACACAAAGTACCGTTGAATTGTGTAACTCCTTGTTTATTGTAAACCGCGCTGATGCTGAATAGTGCGGTATATAAGAGACTATAAATAAATAAATAAATAAGTAAAGTCAATGTGTGTTAAGTGCTGCAATGGCCCATAGAAATTAATGAGCAGTGGAAGCACGTAACACGCATTAATGTTACTTAACGCACATGCACATTAATCTTTAGTAAACATGCTCTTTAGAATCTCTTTATCTTTGCTATGCAAAAACAGGTCAATTCAATTGAAATCTAAGGGACGTCAGAGTATTGTAAAATAATCAAGTATTTTTAAAGCTGTCTTGGCATTAGTTGACATGGGTGCATTTATAAAGCTGTCTTTCCATTAATTAACACTTGTGGTTCCTAGCTGGCTTCACTTCTTGTGCACTTTCCTTAAAGAGAAAGCATCTCTAACATTTAATAATGTATTTCCTGCACAGAACCTCACATAATGAATGCTGTTATATCCATTTCCCTTTTTCTGTTGACTTTTACATTTTAATGACTGTAAACTTTAATATGATATGTGGTTTATCAAGAAAACAAAACATATGCACAACATTGCACATTTTTATGCCAAGGAAGGAAACTGGCATCATGAAATGTTTGCACGTCATCTTGTTTTCCCATTATTCTTTCGCTTTATTTTAAGCAACATTTTTGAAAGGCTGTTTAGGAGCCATATGGGACGTCCAAGTCAAAACATCCGAAATTCTGAGGGAGGGGCAGCAGAGAAGGTGGGCACATGTAAATGCTTTGTAAAGTCAATCTATCTCTGCCCCAAAAGATAAACATTTATGTCAAAATGAAAGAGGACAGGGACGTGCAGAAAAACACACCAGACACATGCAGGTCAACAGGCAATTTCAGAAACGTGCACATAAGAAACCTGCACATTTACAAAATCAGCAAGAGTGCTTACATATATATGCCGCCACATATACGTCCCCTCTTGCCAATTTGCAAGCGGAGGTGTGCAGCGGCACAGCAGCTCACAAAAATGCCTCTGTATGTATGCTTTTTGAGGAGACACAATTTAGTGTGGGAGTCAGAGGGCATTCCACTCTTCTCTCTACTGTTGCTTGCCGGCCAAAACGAGCACTTTTCAAATAGTTTTTTGTGCCCGGGATCAGGACGTGGACGTGTCTGCCAGCAGGCATAGACATGCGGCACTCTTCTAAAATAAGCCATCCTCATGTGTCTTTTACAAGCTGCCCGGACAAACTTCCGCTATGTCCCATTGACGGGATGACGCTAGGCACGTGCTAAACTTCTAAAATGCCCCTTTTGTGTTTGTTCCCATGAAAGCTGGGAGAGAAGAAAAAGCTTTACTTAATCTTCGTTCTTTATTCAGCTATTATTCTGCTACATTTCTTTTTTTTTATATTAAGAAGTACTCTCCTGCTCATTTGGAGCCTAAGGTCATGACCCCTCATTCATACTATCCAGCTGTTTTTCCGTTTTAGATTTCCCCTCATGTATGCACATTTGGATTATTGCAGTGACCATCCTAAGTCAAGAAGCCACATAGCCTGACATTTTTTGGAACCTAAAAGCATGGATCCTGACCCTGACCTTCCATGCATCACTCTCACATGATGATCACAACTCCCTCTCTTCCCCTCACCCCCAATGAAGACTGCCTTCTTAGTATCCCCCATCTGAGCCATCAAAACAGCCCTTGTTCTATTGTATTTCTAATGAAATACTAAAATTGTGATAAACTAGTTGTAACAAACAAGTTATATCGCATTGCAGAAGTATAATCTTCTCTCTCAAATAGGTAATCAAAACTCTCTTGATTTTGGTAGTTTCTCGTATTAGTGACTTCTTGAAAAAGAAGATCAGTAGAATTTGTTCTAAAGATCAACACAACAGCACTTGCATAAATACAGTTTGATCTTGTGATTTGGCAGGGTTCTGTGCATCAGGAGTTATGCTTCTAGCTATCTGCAAGAATGAACTGTAGATCTTGCTAGTAAGTACACTTCAGTGAGGTTTTCTTTCCAGCCTAGACATGCAAAGGAGAACAGCACAGGGCCGGTGCAAGGGTATTGGGAGCCTTATGCCCCCTCAGTATTATCATACCACCACCCCTCTCACAACAAATGTATAACTGGACATCATGAAGGGATTTTCAAAAATGATTAACGCGGTTATCTGACCTGCTAACCATGTTAACCGCAGCAAGCAGGATATTCAGCTGCACTAATGCGATTAGAGCTGCTGAATATCCGCAGCACCTGAGGATAACTGTCCGGTTATCCCATGGCATCGAAAATTAGGCAACTGAAAGTTTTGCCTAACTTTTGCCGTCATAGCTAACTGGGCAGTGGCTGAATATTGCTATCTGGCTAACCCTGATATTGAATGCCGGGGACTGGATATGGCCCCAACATTGAATAGGGCACACAAAGGAGCTAGCTACTCAAAAGGAATATTTTATTAAGACCACTCAGGTCAAGAAGTTGGAATACCAACACCACAAGACCCTACACGAGCCGTGTTTCAGAAGAGCCTTCTTCAGGAGTTAGAACTCTGTGTGGTAAAGACATACATAAAAACAGATACAACACAATTAATACATGAATGAAAACAATAAATAATCAAACCCTACTAAAACTGAAAAGGCAGATATCTAAAATGTCATAAATAAAATACATGACCAACATGTCTTACATATAAATGATCATACTAAAAGGTACAAAAACAATTTTTTGTCTAGCAAATGAATAACAGACAATAAAAAATCATAATAATTAATAGAAATAGGAGCTTTAAAAGTTAAGACAAGAGATAAAATGTGATGAGGAGGACTATATTGAAACAGAATAACAATTAACAAAAAACAGGCTCCTATCACGCAGAAAGGGGGGGGGAAGGGAAAGGAAAAGGGAGGGGGAAGGAAGGAGGGGGAAGGAAGGAGGGGGAAAGAAAGGTGGAGTGGGGGAAGGGAAATGAAACAGGGGACAAAAAAATCATATAAAAGCACCTGTGGTGTATTCTCTTCTACTTAAGCAATCCTACGTAGTACAGATTCCTGTTGGCAATGCTTCATAAAACTGAGCAAGAACAAATATAAAAAAATGAACAAGATTTACAAACATTATCATCCTATATAAAAAAGCTATCATATACAAAGAAATCAAAGGCTTAAAACATATTTTTTGTGAGCAAACATTGTTCTATTGCGCAATCATGCATATAATATCAAATCCTTAATATAAATGCTAATTTAGTGACCCGGACTGAGTCATGATGATATTCCAGGACCACACCATCTATATGTCAAAATCCTAATATCAAGATTAAAGCCTAAGAAGGGAAATGATAAGCCCCATCTAAGGAATGAAAAGCTGTAATCCTATTAAAAACAAAGTACTCCTCCCTCAGTATACACGGAATATATTGTAATAATTATATATACGCCTACGCTTAAATGAACTTTAAATACTTAGAGAAAACAGAGAAGAGAAATCAATATTAAGGACTGCATATTTGTATATATATGGTGATACATCTTTTAATACAAAAGTTTAGTGGCAGTGGCTAGACGCTTTATCAGTGCTAACTGCCACCGCTTAATCCCCCCTCCCCCATATTTTCAAATATTAAACTTTGCTTTGCATGTATATATGTGACCACTCTCCCTGCAGGTAGAAGAATGTGCTGATGGCTCTTGGAGTTGGGGTGGCTGACGGGATCTTTGCTTTGCTTTGACTGCTTCTGCTTTTTGTTATTCCTCAGAAGTTACTGCCTTAGTCCTCCCCAAAGGTTGGGGCCAGCCCTGGAGGAGACGATGCATGTGATGCCAACAAAATGTAAGTCAAGTGACTGAATAATATATATAACTCTGCAGTAATTTTCAGACTGTGAGTTTATACCACTTAATGAGTCCTGGAACACGACAAAAACGGGTCTTTCAGATAAGTACCAGTGGAAAATATAAATGCAAAGCAGAACAGCACGGCAACATTATGAAACAATGCAACAATAAATTTTGAAAGTACTTTATTGTAAACTGTGATTTTGAAGTATTTTTATTTTGTGGTTGGTCCTGAAATGTCATTAAGGTACAAAAAAGGTCTCAAATGAAATCATTTTGTAATATTGAAGACATCAATAGAAGTACACTAAATCATAATCCCCATATCATCTTTTTCTTGTATGTGCAGCTCTACAATTATAATTCCATTTGAAATTAAACAAAACTTCAGATATTATTATTTATCAAACATTCTCCCCACAATCATAGTATAGTTTAGTTTATCTCTAAATATTGTGTAAGAGTGACCTAATGTGGCTGGGTGCTAGGTAAACTATGATTCAACTTCTATTTTCCCCACCGATACACCTTAAGCAAATCACTGGACTGTGGCTTCAGAGAGAGTATTTAAAAACAATTATTTGTGCAAATTTCAAAATAAACAAGCAAGCAACTTGTAAGGAAAACAGCAGGCGTTAGTGATACACCAATAAAATAAACAATGAGAAGAAATGGGGAGAGTAATTTTATAATATGGCGTTTAGGCTCTGACAACACATAATAGCATATGTTGTGTCTATTTTACAAAGGTAACATATGCCCCTATATGCCTTATAAAATAGTTTTCCTGTAAGTTCCCGCACATACGGAGGCCTGGCTAGTACTGAGTGCCATGAAGCTCCCCATTAATAACATACCCATGGAAACATAGAAACATGAAGGGCAGACTAGATAGGGCATGTGGTCTTTTTCTGCCTTCATCAAAGGGAGGCCTTCTGGTGTTGGGCCCCTAACCAATTAACCTGCTTATCTCCCTTGTTCCCCCCCCCCAAACAACCTTGTCTGTCAAATTTGTAATGTCACCAAATTTCTCTCTAGCCCTAAGTCTTGTCAAGGTAATGGCTTGATTATCTTGTGAGCCTGTTTTGTTTTTATTTTAAAGTATTATCCTACACTCGGATCTAGACCATATTTCCTGTATTAATGACTTGATCTGCCTTTAGTACTATTATAAATGACAGATATGCCCTGTAGTCACATATATACTTCAGCAACCTAGAACACTATGGGGTCTATTCCGTCCTGCGAATAGTGGGAATGGGCGTCCCATTGGGATGTCCATCCCCACTATTCGCCCCCCTGTTGGTCCCGTCAAAAGCCTCCCTGTACAAACAATGCGTTTGTACGGGGAGGCTTAGACAGGGGTGGGAGGGGGCATTCCGGAGGTGGAACGAGGGCATGGCATGGGTGGTCTGCAATCCTGGACAAACAGGGCTGATTCTGAGGTCGGTCCTTTATGTCCAGGGTCGGCAAACTGGATGGGGCACAGCAGGTCTGGGCAGTGGTGGAAAGGTGAGGGGGTTCCCCGCAGCCTGACTCTGGCCATGGAAGGCCAGATCAGGGGTCAGGCTATGGGGAAAGAAGATTGTGGTTGGCGGCCGGGGATTGTGACTCCTAAATGGAGCTGTGGTGCCATGACAATGGGACGCCATGGCACCACGGCTCCATTCAGGAGCCTCACTGAGGTAGCCGGTCAGGTGGTTGTGCGAGCAGGCCGATCAGAATTGTGTCCCGCTCTGCACGTACAGGCCCTAGACCCGATTCTGATCCCATAGGGCATGTCTAGTCCTCGCGAGATCAGAATCGGGTCTACCTCTGATTGGCCGCACAGGGGGCTTGACAGCCACATTGGAATGTGCCTCCACAAGGTGTTTTTTTTTAAAAGTAATTCTTAATCCTCCTATAGTCACTCATTGGTTCAACAGTTTGGGATTTCTGAAAAACCCTGCCCAATATTCAAAGGATTTTTGCTCCTAATTTTAGAGTTGTAGTCCTAAATTGTCCCCTTTGACAATTCACTAGGACTGAGTTCCTAAATGTAAACACAAACAATGGAGTAAACAGAGCTGGCAAATTACATTGTCAGAAATCCAGGACTGGCTTAAAATCTCACTTCTGGAACTATCTCATTCTAATGCATTATGGGGTTTGTAGCACTGATTCCAATGGGTAAAATCTGAGGCAATGCAAATTTAAAACCAGAAAAGGCAAAAAAATATCACTCCAGAAACTCGGTAACTTGGCAACTCTGAATTTTTCCCAAGACGTCCTGGGCAGTGAAGAGGGCCCAATTGCAGCCTTTCTCAGATCTTTTAAAACAGACTTTCTACTTGGTGGGCTCTTTTAGAATCTATTGCTTAGGTCCCTTCTAAATTTAAGAACATAATAAGCTTTTGGTAACAGGGGCAGATTTAGAGCAGAGAAACAAAAGGAAGATTTTCACCACCAGGCTCATAAATCTAAGATAATATTCAGCACGTAAATTTATAAGAATAACTTTCAAGCGCCGCAACGTAATCGCCTGATTTAGAACCCTACATTCACCAGCTCAGCTGCTAACTGACGAACAAGAGGCGAGGCGTCCCCCCCAGAGAACTACAAGTCCCATGAAGCTCCGCGGCACGGACCGGAAGCACTGTTGCGTCCTCCCAGAAACCCGACGGGGTCTATCCGGGGCCTTGGCGCTTCTCTTCCTTTCGCGCCGGTTGCTGTGGAGCGGCGGGTCCATGTGCGCAGCGAGCAACGCCTCTCTCTAGCGGCACACAGCGTCCGAGCGGCACCGGGACCCCACGCCAGACATGGACCCGAACACGATCATCGAGGCCCTGCGGGGCACCATGGACCCGGCTCTGCGCGAGGCTGCTGAGCGGCAGCTGAACGAGGTAAAGGGAGACGCGGCCGGGGCCTGTGCGAGAGGCAGCATGGAGGATGCCGGCGGCCGGCCAGGGGCGGGATCGGGCCAGACCCCACCGGATTTCTTGTTCTTATTTGTATTTATTGATTGATGTAGGGTTTTTGTTAGCGCCGACGAATCCCAGGACGTGGAATAGGCTGAAGGCAGCGTCCCGTCTGTCGCAGGCCATCGTAGGCTAGATTTCAGCGCTGTAAAGTCTCGTCCCGGGGTAGGGGGCTGGACCCCGCCGTTTCTTGCTGAGCTTTGGGATATCGGGGGGAGACGCCTCTTGGCCGATGCGGATCTACGGGGCTCCGGCATGCTCCCCACATCCTTTTCCTGTTTCACTTTGTCCGGATGAAACTCGGATGAGCCACTCTGAAGGCGCCGGCGAGCGATCTCTCGCTTTCACTTCTAGCCAAAGACTCCCTTCGGCTAGCAGCTTGTCATGCCCCCTTTTACCGAGCCTTTAGCCGGACCAAAGTTTTATCGAGAAAGAGTTCGTTACTCGCTCAGGATTGGGATGACTCGTACGTCCTTTTGATTGGAGTCTTAAAAATATTTTTCATAAACTCAAATGGAGGGGGGGAAGAAACAAGTACGTCAGGCCTTGTAGAGACTGCATCTAGAAAATATCATTCTGGGCTACCAGTTTTATGGTCGTCAGCATAAAAGTGCAAAGCTGTTTTTAACTTTATGGGAGACAGGATTGAAATTTAGGTGCTTTTTAGTAGTGTATTACTCATTTTTGGTATTAATGTAAACATGATTTGCTCCAGAAATTATTTCTGGTAGAAGAGTTACAGATACTTTTGCACCTTGTGAAATCTCCTAAACTCTCATCTTTCTGTATTCCATGTTTTGGAAGCTTTGTCTTTTTCCAGAAAAAGTAATGTGGAAATTTATCATTGTTTCAATCTTAAAATATTGTATTTAGGTTGGTCATAGCGTTATAGATGCTTGCTTAAATGTATAATAAACTTGTATCACATGTGTTATGTGTAAGTTGATATGGATCACATAGCAAGTGAGTTTTATATATTTACATAATCTAGACAGTATTATTTTTGGTTCAGCTCTACATTTGTTTCTATAATTTTAGTAGCACAGTAGCACAGTGCTGCTGTAATACAGTATTATAAAAAGTAAGTTTCTCTGAAACCCTATTCAGTTAAAATGGAGTGAGGCAGAAATGCATTTGGGGAATCATTGAGAGTTGTCTGAATAGCATCTCTTGTATATTTCTAACAGCTTTATGTAGCATCTCAGCTGTTCATATTGCAGAATGAAGCAGTATAATTTTGTAGTAGATCTCAGTAACTGTAATGGTGTGTTTACATTTGACTGAAATGTCCAGGTTTATTTGCCATTTTGTGTGTTGTACATTGTTGATTATTTCTGATGTTGTATTATCCACTTATAAATATGTGATAGCTTGACTGTAAATATATAAATGTTTTTATTTTCTTTGGTACTTCTACATACTGTACTTTGTGAAGCATACAAACAATCTTTTATTACAGTTTTTACCAGTATTGCAAAGTGTGATGGATATACAATTTCTGAATTATTCTTTTCTACGAATCATGCAATTTTGTAAAATTGTGGTCTCTCTCCTGCAATTTGGAAGTCTTTAAAATATGTACAAGTGAGCCTGTGTGCTAAATATGTAGTTGCAAATTTATTTGGCACTTGGCAACATAAAAAAAAGGCCAAATATCTCCTGTAGCTTTGAGTAAGTAAAAGGGGTTATCTTCAACTACAGCATTTTTAAAACTCTCATAACAAATGCATACTTTGTAATTTATCTTTATGGAAACAATTTTCATTCTCAAGCTCAGATGCAGTAAGCTATGCTATTTTTAATGCACTAATTTACTCTTGATTTTTGCTGCACTAGGTTTACTTCTAATGCAGTTAGAAATATTAGCGTGGGGAAATAAGCATAAAATCACTGTGCCAAAGGGTAGTACAGTGTGCATGCAAAACCCATGCAAACTGCTGAATAAAAAATTGCTCCTGTTATTAAAATACACGCCAACATCAGCACAGTGTTTTACCCTTCTGACAGTGACATCTTTTGCTCACAACACAGCAAAGATCTGCATATTACCACAACTTTTCTGATAATGGAACTTTTTTTATGCAGCAGTAATGTGCACGCCGTTAGTTTACTGCACCGGGAATAAAAATATTTTAGCACATGCGATAGGACACTGTCTGCTGAAGCTTAATGCAGTGCATGAATATTTAGATTACACTCTTTGCATATTACTTTATAGCCCTTGGGGATATAGTGTTTGGGCTTAAAGTCTGCACAGGGTTTCCTTTCTTGATGTTCTCTTGTCAGCTTTTAGGTGCTACTGTGCTCTTTGCTAGTGCATAAGCATGACTGGGCTGATTCACAAGTTATTAAGCTGAAATGATATATTTATATTGTTAATATTCTAGATTCAGCCCTTTTATTGAAGCTTGTTAGATATTTGAATGTTGGTAGCCATCCTCTGAATTGCTTTCATCCTTTGTGGCTGTATAAATGTATGGTTTTGAGAATTGAGTATGGTACTCCAAATTGAGCCCTATTAGTGACCTTCGCAAGGGCAGTGATAGCTTTTCTTTCCTGTTGATGGTACCTCTTCTTGTAGTATAGTACATAACAGCAGAAAAAAAACTAGATTGACCCATCCAATCCAACCAAATCAGTTGCGATTTTTCCATTGCATGTAAACTACTTAATTGTACCCAATTCTATTTGTATCTGAACTTTCAGTGCTTTTCTTATCACTGACCTCCGTCAGTCCCATGTATGCCCAAAATGTATGTATGTATGTATTTAACAAGTTTTAAATACTGCCTTGGGGCCAAGATGGGTTTACAAGGAACAAATTAACAATTTAAATTGAGAAAAGTTACATAGAACATTGAAGTGCAGCTCTGGTAACTCGCTGGTAGACTATTTTAGGTTTTGTCATCTTTCTATGATTCTTACAAAATTAACTCTAAGAGGTTTTCAGCATCTTAGTACCGAACTTTTTCTAGTAGCTCACACATTTACCAACACCAGTGAGTAATTGTTCAAATCGCTGGCCTCCATATTTCCGTTGACGTTTTTGATTTTAACCAGGGTCGCTCCGGGAAGGCTACCTCATTGCTTCTTGTGCTAAAACTGTAGCTTTGCCGGGCTACTCCGTTGGCCTTTGGTGCCGTTAGGTCATGCTTCTGCTATGCTTTCATGTTTTGCACGTAAGGATCCCTTGGTGTTTAGTCATAATAGTTTTAAGTCTGTTACAGAAAGGGCAATGGAAGTTAAAATTGTAAGGGGATTCCAGTCATCCACAACTTTTTTTTAATTTTTTTATGAATAAAATGTTTCCTGACGTAGTTCCTGAGTCTAGATGCATTAAAAATTGACAGCATATTAAAAACAAATGAAAGGAGGATGACCTATTATTCCCATCCATATCAGTTACTAAGCTGTACAATCCTTTCCTCTCTGAGTCTACCCCATTGGAACTTCATATCATGACCCTTGGCTCTGCAAACATTTTCCATTGAAAAAAGTTTTTTAATACTTGTGCTTTAACAAAAACTTTAATGTTTGTCGTATCACCTGTTCTCCTCACTTATATGTTTAGCTTAAGTTCATTGCATATGGCTCAGAACAGATGACACTCTGGCAGTCTAGATC
This sequence comes from Ichthyophis bannanicus, assembly GCA_033557465.1. NCBI lineage: Eukaryota > Metazoa > Chordata > Amphibia > Gymnophiona > Ichthyophiidae > Ichthyophis > Ichthyophis bannanicus. Next base: position 55,963,659 of record CM066047.1, on the reverse strand, counting down.
CAGATCTCTGCCTGCCTTTCTGACATTGCTGCCTGGATGTCTCACCGCCGCTTGAAATTGAACATGGCCAAGACTGAACTTCTTATCTTTCCCCCTAAAACCTCCCCCCCTCCTCCTTTCTCTGTGGATAGCTCTGTACTCCTTCCTGTTTCCTCGGCCCGCAATCTGGGGGGGTGGGGGGGTTGTTTTTGACTCTTCTCTCTCTCTCCACACATATCCATCACGTAGCTAAGACCTGCCGTTTCTTTCTCTATAACATTAGCAAAATCCGCCCCTTCCTTTCTGAACACTACTAAAACGCTTATCCACTCCTTAATCACCTCCCGTCTTGACTACTGTAACCTACTCCTTGCTGATCCCCCTTTGAATCATCTCTCTCCCCTTCAATCTGTTCAGCACTCTACTTCGCGGCTAATCTTCCGCCAGCCTCGTCATGCCTGTATTACTCCTCTTCTCAAGTCACTTCACTGGCTCCCTATCCATTTCCGCATCCAGTTCAAGCTTCTCCTGCTGACCTATAAATGCATTCACTCTGCGGCTCCTCAGTACCTTTCTTCTCTTATCTCTCCTTACAACCCCCCTCGGGAACTCCGCTCTTCTAGCCAACTGCTTCTATCTGTGCCCTTCGCTTCTACTGCTAACTCCAGACTTCGCTCCTTTCACCTTGCGCCAGAAACAAACTACCTGTGTCTGTACGCCAGGCACCTTCTCTAACCCTCTTCAAATCCAGGTTGAAAGCTCACCTCTTCACTGCTGCTTTTGGATCCTGACTCACCTGATCCCCTTGTTTACCCCTGCTTACACCTTCTGTGTTTTCTCTTAACTAGATTGTAAGCTCTGATGAGCAGGGATTCTCTCTTACATGTCTGTGTAGCGCTGCGTACGACTGGTAGCGCTATACAAATGCTCAGTAGTAGTTTTGTTTGCCTTTCTTAAGCTAGATGCATTCTAGTTGGTATCCTTTTGCAGGTATAGGCTCCAGAACAGAATACAGTACAATAGGCTAAGTCTCACCGATGACCTATGCCAAGGCATGATTGGCCATTTTTTCTTTCTGCTTGTTATACCTTTCCTTGTGCAGCCCAGAATCTCTCTAGCTCTGGCCACCACCACCTTGTGGTAGTGAAAATGTCTAATGATATCACACGGTATCATGCTCTCCTAGTCAGGTGCACATCAGCTTCTCATTCAGCATACCTCCTTGCTGATTTAGCTTACTAGCAACTTTCAGGTGATTACACTTGAATCCTTTTCCTATGTGACAGTTGCTAATTCTTTACTGTATAATTGCTAAATGGCTCATGGATTTTTTTTGCACTAGATGCATACTTTTACAGTTTCAATGTTTTGGGTTTTTTTTCCACTCCTCTCGGGTAGAGAAGTAGCCTAATAGAGCAGCGGGCCAAGAATCCATGAAGCCAGGGTTCAATCCCCCTTAACCTTGCATTGCCTCAGGTTTAAATGTAGACACTGAGCCCTTTTTGGTAAAGTAAGTATTGCAAAGTTGCAAATGGGCATATTATCTCAAGTTCCTTTGCAGTGGCACTAATAAAGATGGTGAAAATAATAGGCCTGATCACAAAGCATTGATGCCCTTCACTTTCACCAGCATGAATTTCACTGACCACTATACCCTTCAGGTTTGCTGTTTAACCAGCTACTTGTCCAATAACAATTTTGGTCCTGCTCTCATACTGGTTGCATTGTGAAATGTTATGTGTACAATATGCTTGGACTTCAATGATGTCCAAATAGATGGTAGTCACTGTATCTCATTGATTGCTTTGGTCAATTCATGAAAGAACGCAGTTATGATTTCCAGGGCATCTCTCCAGTCCAGTCTAGACAAGTAGGTTATGCATGCCAGCCAGCAGGTGGAGACTGAGGAAAAACGTCTTTGGTGCAGTATTTTTATTTTTTTATTTAATGTTTTTATACCATTATATAATTTAAGTCAAAGTGTTTTACATTGTAACTTTAAACTTGGTAATGTACATTAAACAGGGACATTGCCTAAGGAAAATCCAAGTTATCAATGGAGGGTTAAGCGACTTTCCCAAGGCCACAAGGCGTGCTAGTGGGAATCAAACCCTGGTCTCTTGCTTCCCAAGCCATTAGGCGGCTACTCCACTCCAGCAGGTAGGTTGCATGGACTGTGGAGCCGCCTTATTTATTTATTTATTTTATTTAACATCTTTTATATACTGCACTCTTCGTCATCAGCGCGGTTTACATTTTAACAAATTGTACTTAAGCATGAACATATGTTAAGTTTACAGATAACAGGGAATGAACTTGGATAACTGGGGATTAAATAGACAACAAGAATTCAAACTATTTACAGCAAGAAATCACATGTTTATAATTCAAAGGCTTGGGGCTCTAAGGGGATTTGAAATGGGGTGAGAAATGAATATGGGGTGTACTTGACTAACCATGATCTTTGGTTCGTGTCGGGAGGGAATGACTTAGGAAGTTCATACTCTGAGGGAAGTGTTGTAGGAAGAGGTGTGTTTTTAGATCTTTTCTAAATTGTGAGAGGTCCTTTTGTGATCTGATGTTGGGTGGTAGCATGTTCCAACATCTAGGGGCAAAGGATGAGAATGCTCTTGTGATAGTTGTCTGGTTGAGTTTTGATTGGTATTTTGGGATCACTAGAGTGTTTTCTGTTGTGGAGCGTCGGGATCTGGAACTTTGTGAGTAATGCAGGTGGTCAGATAATGATGATGATGAGATTTGGTGAATTGCCTTGAATGTGATGAGAAGGGCTTTGTATAAAATCCTATATGATATCGGGAGCCAGTGAAGTTCGAATAGGATAGGAGTGATATGATGACTCCTTGGTGCTCTGTGTAGAACTCTGGCAGCCGTATTCATGGCCAATTGTAGAGGATTAAGCGTACTCTTGGGTAGGCCCTGTAACACAATATTAGCGTAGTCGAAGTGTGGGGTGACCAACGCTTGGAAGGTTGTTCGGAAGTCTTGTGGTTCAAGCATTGGTCTTATGTGTCGTAGAATTCTGATCTTGTGATAGATGGCTTTAACTGTATTTTTTTATATGATCTTTGAACTCAAGTCGCTGGTCGAGTATAACGCCTAGGTGATTTGAGTGGTAACTCGGCATCTCTTGTTCTTAGAGTTGGTGGGGGTGAGAAGTCTTTGTTCCTTGTTACAATCAAAACTTCCGTTTTTTTAAAGTTAATTCGGAGGTTTTGTGAGAGCAGCCAGTCAGAGATTGCATTGAAGCAGGTAGTTAGTTGACTGGTGTGAATAGTAGCACATCATCTGCATAGATGAGGCAAGATGTTCCAAATGACCGGGCGATGTTGCAGATGGGCTGCATATAGATATTAAATAGCAGGGCCGAGAGGGAGGAACCCTGTGGTACACCTTGCTTCTGTTGGAAAGGCATAGATGTATTGTCACCCGACCGGACCTGCTGCCAGCGGTCTTCCAGGTAAGATTTGCACCACTTCCAGGCCATTCCTTGAATCCCTTTTTCATGTAGTCGGTTAAGCAGCTTAATATGGTCAACAGAGTCGAAGGCTGCTGCAATGTCTAGGAAGATCAATGCAACTCCATTTCTGATGTTGTCTGTTGTAGTAATAAGCGTGTTCATTAGAGAAGTTAAAAGGGTTTCAACTCCGTGGGATTCTCTGAAGCCATGCTGATTTGGGTCGAGTGGAGCTTCGGAGTCAATGTGTTGTTGGATTTGCCTTAGAGTGACTTTTTCTAGTTTCTTGGCTAGAAAAGGGATACTTGAGATTGGGCGGTAGGAGTCTTCTTTTTTTGGGTCGAGTTTATTGTTTTTGAGTAGTGGACGAATGGAGGTCTGTTTGAGGGCTGTTGGGAATATCCCTGTGCTAAGTGACTGGTCAGCTAAGGCTGCTATGTAAGGGCTGAGTTCTGTTCTTAGTGATTTGATCCAGTGGGCTGGACATGGATCGTTGGGGGCAGTGGTGGCATTGATGGAGGTTATGAGTTCTTCGATTGCCTTAGAGGTTGGGGATGAGAATTTATTAAGTATGATCTGAACGTTGGAGGTTTGTATGGGTTCGCTTGTGATGGTAGTTGAGATCTTGATCATCTTGGATTGGATATAGTCAGCATATAGTTGTGGTTGTATGTGTTCATGTTGTGGTGGAGAAGGCTCACTGGTTAGAGATGTTACTAGTTGGAAGAGGTCTCTAGGTTTGTTAAGGGAGCGACTGAGGAGCCTTGCATGGTATTCTCTCCTCTTATCCCAGGTTAATTGACGATGAGAATTCAAGTGAGTTAAGTAGGTGGATTGGTCACATAGGTTAAGAGAGTGTCTCCATTTCTTCTCAAGTTTCCTTAATTGCCGTAAAGAGGTTCGCAGTTCAGAGGAGAACCATGGCGCGTTCCGTTTCTTGGTGAAAGAGGAGGTAGAGATGGTTTGGTTGACTTTGGCGGTGGGCTGGGCTGATAGTCCAAGGGCACTGTTCCAGTTTGCTACTGTTTCATCAATGTTGTTAGGTATTGTAAAGAGTTTTGGAATGGTTTGAGAAGTAATAGTGTCAATGTTGAATGGTTTAAAACGTGCTGGTTTAGAGAGTGGATAAACATCCAGTGTTTTGCTTGGAAACTCCTCAGCTGGTATGGAGAAAGTTATAAGATTATGGTCGGACCAGGGGACGGGGTTTGATGAGGGTTCAAGTTGATTTGGCGGTTCACAGTCTGATGATGGGGCGAAGATGAGATCAAGAAGATTTCCTTGTTTATGAGTTGGATCTTTTACAATTTGTTTGTAGTGTAAGTTGGTCATGGCATCAAGGAAGGAGTTTGATACTGATGGCGGGGTGGATGCAAGGTTGAGATCTCCTAGGAGCCAGTTAGATTTGTTGAGTTCAATGGCCTTGGCCAGGGGTACAGAACCTGGTGCTCTGGGTACGTTCCCCAGTTGCCTCCTCTGCCTCACTCCCTCCTTTCCCCCTCTCTGACTTTTGGGAAGGGGCTGGAGGTTGTAATTTTGGTGCTTCAGCTGCTATGCTAATTTTTTTAAGTTGGTTGAATTCACACAAAAAAAAAAAGAAACCAAAGCACACAGGCGCACTTGGTTAGAGGATCTGCTTGTTTTTGTAGTGGTCCCCATGTAAGGGGCACCCCAAGTAAGTCCTGCTGGCCCTGGAGGTTTTGTCTGGGTTTTCTTTTTCCCTCTTGCTGGCACACCATGCCCATATGGAGAGGGGCCGCTGTGCTCCATTGGCTGCCGCAGGACACAGCTGTCGGACATCGGGCTGTGCCATGGCTACTGCAAAGCTGGTGAAATTGGGGAAACCTTGGGAAGGCACCCGGGAGGGGTCTGAAAACGAGCTGGAGACCATGGGTGACTGCGGCGGTCCCAGAGGTTTGGTAGGAACCGCTGCCGTTTTTGGACTCTGTTCTGCAGCTAGGTGCTGACAACTTGGGGCCTCCGGTGCTGCAAAATGCCTGTGATTTTTGTGGGAGTAAGGGGCCTAGTCAGTTTGTGAGTGTAGGAGGGTCTGGGGAGGCTCACTTCTCCCCCGAGTTTGTGCTCCTGCTTCATCAGGCATTCCTGATAAAGCAGGGGGCTGGGGAGGTCTCCCCTCAGGCACCTTGGGGGCTGGTAGCAGCAAAGTGTCCCAGGCGTGAATGCTGGGACGAGGAGCCTGACACACTCTGTGGCCTCCCTGGATCTGCTGGAGGGCCCACGGACCTTCTGGACGATTTCCCAGGTGGAACTGGAGGAAGGTGAGCACATTGGGGTGGTGGATCCCTCGGCTGTCCAGATCTTACACAGGGAAGAGCTCCCTGCTCTGATAACGGAATCGCTTGTGGCACAGTGGATTGCAAAGTCTGACCAGTGGGTCAGGACCCAGAGGTGGATCCCTTGGTGGAGGGAATCCACAGGCCGCCTCAATTCTTCCCAGCCCATAGGACCCTGTGGATCATGATTGAGGAGTGGAATACTCTGGATGCGGGACTTAGGATATAGATGGACCGTACTATACCCCACCCAATCCTGCCTGAGGAGGAGGAGAAGCTGTATCTCCCTAAAGCGATTCTCAAGAATCTGCAGATCATCGCATGAAGGCATTGCTCAAGCATTTGTGGAGCCTATGTGGCCTGCTCTTTTCTCCACTAGTCGCAGAGCCTGCAGGAGGAGGCAAGTGTCTCCAGCCAGTCGGTGGGTGCCCTAATGGAGTCTGGGATTGCCTTCCTGGTGGATTTGCTTTATGACCTTTTGTGAATGTCTGCTAAAAGTATGGCCATGGTGGTGGTACCCTGCTGCCTCCTATGGTCATTTCTCAGCCAGAACGACTTCTGTACCTATATGGTATTCCAAGCTATTGTCGCACCAATTCTGGACTACTGAAATTAACTATATCAAGGCTTCCTAAAGCAAACCATCTACCCACTTCAGATGGCACAGAACACGGCGGCTCGCATCATCATCGGTTCAACAAAACACGACCATGTTACTCCCATACTGAACCAACTACACTGGCTCCTAATGCACTCTCGCACCAGGTTCAAAACGACGCTCAACATCTTCAAATTCCCATGGAATAACTCTGCAGATATCCTGCAGTAACTAATCAGAAGAGACCCGAACAGCTGACCAAAAAGGAACAATAATAGGAACATGATTCTCACACCCAGCGCTCACTTAAAGTCTCTAAGCAGATCACATCCAAGAGAACATTCTCACTTTCCTCCCCGGCCTTATGGAATTCCCTCCCAGAAGACATCAGAGCCACTCGGGACAGAAGGAAAAAATTGCAAACTTTTTTCTTTTTATATAGAACACTTTCGAAATGTCACTTAGCGCATCATAAAATGCTTGTCGCCGAACTGTACTTGACTCCAGCCCCTAACCACTTCAAATCATGACTCACCCCTACATACCATCATGTATATAGGTTCTTATGCTTATATTTAAGTTAACCCCCCCTCTTTTTTTAATCGTTATAATGTAAACTGCTTTGACTTAAGGATAAGGCAGTCTAGAAAACCTGTTAAAATAAATGGCAGTACAGCTGGTCAGCGGATGTGGCTTCCAAGACGAAGTTCCCTTTCCCAGGCAAGCTGCTGTTTGGGGAGGATTTGGAGAAGTTGGCTAAGGCCCTAGGGGAATCCAAGGTCCCCCGGCTTCTGGATGATAAGCCCAAGTCGGACAGAGGCGTCTCGGTCTGCGGTCACAGTGGCAGTTTTTGGGGTTTTTGCCCCTTTCAAGGGGGGGGGGGGAATCCTCAGCGGACTAGGTAAGGTGGGATTTGCCCTGGCCGCAGCCAAGCCCTCGCAATGAAGGTTTGGGGGCTCTGATGAGCGTGCAGCCGGTTGGACGTTGCCTACGGTGCTTCCTTCCCACCTTGATCTTGGATATCATTCACGAAGGCTATACCCTCGAGTTTGCTTGGCCACTGTCTGATCTCTTCATGATCTCTTGTGGGTCAGCCCAGAAGATGCACATGGTGGAGGTGCTGTTTGACCGCTTGTTGCCACTCGAAGCAGTGGTCTGGTCTTGAGGGCCAACTGGGGCCTTGGCCAGTACTCCATCTATTTTGTGGTCCTGAAGAAGGAGGGGGTCCTGGTGCCCCATCCTGGATCTCATAGGGGTCAACAGAGCCCTCTTGAGTGCCATGTTTCTGCATGGAGACCTTGCAATCCGTGATTGTGGCGGTGCATCGAGGTGAGTTTCTTACCTCCCTTGGACCTCATAGAGGCTTATTTGCACATTCCAGTACATTTGGAGCATCAGTGTTTCCTCCGCTTTTCAGTCCCAGGGGGCACTTCCAGTTTCAGGTGCTGCCCTTCAGCCTCGCCATGGTGCTGTGGGCTTTCACAAAGGTGGTGGTGGCATATCTTTGCAAACAAGGAGTGCTGGTCCATCCATCTCTGGATGACTGGCTGATCTGGGGAAAGATGCTTGAGGAGAGCGAGGGCTTGACACAGGCAGTGATCTTCTGTCTACAGGAGCTCGGTTGGGTAGTGAACTTCCACAAGACCCAGCTGTGGCCCTGATAGTCCCTGGAATATCTCTGCGCCCGCTTTGACACGTGCAGTGACATGGTGCTTCTCCCAGAAGGTTGGGTGGTTCAACTGCAGGCCCAGGTTTGGGGATTCTGTTGGGCTCTGTGTCTCCGGGCCTGGGACTATTTGTAGGTGCTGGGCTCCATGGTGGTCTCCCTGGAATTGGTCCCGTGGGCCCGGCTTCATATGCAGATGCTCCAAATGCATCTCCTGGCCCGCTGGTCACCCGTGGAACTGTCCATGAAAGTGTGTCTCTTCCTGCCCAGAGTGGTACAGGTCAGCCTGCACTGGTGGCTGGACCTGGTGAATTTGGGGGCGGGGATGCCCCTGGAGTGCCCGGAGTGGGTGGCAGTCACCACAGATGCAAGTCTCTCAGGCCGGGGGGGACGACTGCCTGGCACAGTTGATGCAGGGTTGGTGGTCTGCCGAGGAACAGCGGTGGCCCATCAGTCAGTTGGAGATGTGGGCGGTGCTTCTGGCAATGGAGACGTTCCTCCCCCAGGCACTTCATAAAGAGGTGCACGTTCTGTCAGGCAGTGCCACCACAGTGGCTTATATCAATTGCCAGGGAGGCACTCGAAGCTCCCAAGTAGCAGTTGAGGCGATTCCGCTCCTGCATTGGACGGTGATACATCTCACAGCAGCACACATAGCCGGGGTGGTGAATGTGCAGGCGGATTACTTGCTTTGCAACACTGAATCAGGGAGAATGGTCTCTCTTGGAGGTGGTGTTCAATTGCTTGGGGGATGCTGGTGATGGATCTGGTGGTACGGCGGAGAACACCAAGGTGCTGCGGTTCTTCAGTCATCGGCAGTCCCCCATGACAGAGGGCCTTGACACGCTCATATCCTAGGCTGGGTTGCTGTATGTGTTTCTGCACTGGGCTCTGATTGGGCGGTGACACAGCACATCACTGTCAAGTGCTGCTGATTAGCACCAGAGTGGCCCCACCGATTCTGGTATGTGGACCTCATGCAACTTCTGGTGGATGAGCTGCTGCGGCTGGTGCCCTGCCTTCTGACTTAGGGTCCAGTGTGCATGCCAGCAGTGGATCGTTTCTTGCTTACGGCCTGGGTCGTAAGAGGGCCAGGCTGAGCGCGGCAGCTATTCAGAGCCAGTCATAGAGACCCTGTTGCAGGCACAGAGGCATTTTATCTCTCTGGCTTATGTGAGAGCTTGGAGACTTTTTGAGGCCTGGTGTGTGGACCAGTGGATCTGGCACCAGTGTCCGCTATTTTGGGTGTTCTTACAGGCTGGGTTGGACAAGGGCTTTGCACTGGGCTCCTTGCGCATCCAGGTGGTGGCGTTGGCTTGCTATAGGGGCCAGGTGAAAGGTGTGTCTCTGGCTTTTCATCTGGATTTGGTCCAGTTCTTGAGGGGTGTGAAGCACTTGGGCCCCTCAGCAGACCACTAGTCCCGCCTGGGACTTCAACCTGGTTCTGTCTTCCCTGGGCAGTCCACTCTTTGAACCCCCATGAGGAGCTTTGCTCCAAGGACTTGACCCTGAAAGTTGTCTTTCTCATGGCCATTTGTTCCACCTGGCGAATCTCAGAGATTCAGGCACTTTTGTGCAGGGAGCCCTTCCTTGTGTTCTCCCAAGAAGAAGGTGGTTCTGCAGACAGTCTCTTCCTTCTTTTGCTTAGGTGATTTTGGATTTTCACCCTAATTAGGCAGTCAGTCTGCCCCGCATCTCGATCATTTGCAATAGTTGGATATTTGTAGAGCCCTGAAGTGTCATGTGGCTGTGACTCAGGTGTTCCGACACTTGGAGAGAGTGTTTATTTATCTATTTATCCATTCATTCATCCATTCAGTTTTGTATACCACTTTATCCTTCAATCATAGAGGTTGACAACACAGTGGGTCTACATTGAACGAGAGGGGAGGGGCGATAAGATGTACATATAGAGTTTAGTCAATTGGTTCTTAGTTCTCCGCTATGCATGTCGGTGGGGCGTATGTTCTCTATGTTACATGTGCAAAGTGTTCTGTGAACAGGATGGATTTGCGGAAGTCCTTGATGTCGTTTAGGGCTCTTAGTTCATCTGGGAGGGAGTTCCAAAGAGCTGGCGCCGAGAAAGAGAGAGCTCTGTTGGAGGTAGTCTGTTTTGTCTTCTGGTATCCTGTGGGTGTGCGGAGTCTGTTGTTGCCGTTAGCTCGTCTAGGTCTGCTGGTTGTTTCTCTGATAAGTGTATTGTGCAGGACATTTGCTGAGCATTGATGTATGATTTTGAAAATGTTTAGAGTTATTTTGAATCTTGTCCATGCTATTATAGATAACCAATGCAGTTGCTTCAGTACAGGTGTGATGTGTTCGTGTTTGGCTGTGCCCGTAATGATGCGTGCTGCAGTGTTTTGCACCATTTGAAATGGGTGGGTGGATTGCTTAGGCAGTCCTTGATATAAAGAGTTTCCATAGTCCAGTATAGGGGTGATTACCGCCTGACACATGGTGCGGAAGTTGTCCTGATTGAGGATTGGTCGGAGCCTCCTGATGATCTTTAAACGGCACCCTCAGAAAGGGGAAGCAGCCTCTATTGCCCATTGGATCAATGAAGCGATCTAGTTGACCTATCTGTTGACGGGCAGACGGTGCCTGCAGGCCTCTGGGCCCATTCAACAAGGGCTCAGGCTTCATCCTGGGCGAAGCTGGGAAGGGTGCCTCCCCTCTACATCTGTCGGGCAGCCGCTTGGTCCTCTCTGCGTTCCTTTTTTCGGCATTACCGCAGCAGGATATGCATTTTGGGGTGGTGGTGCTACGGACTGGGGTTTTGGTTCCCTCCCATCATTAGTATGGCTCTGCTACGTCCCATTTGTCTGGACTGGACTGAAGGGACACACTGGAAGATGAAATTAGACCTTACCTGCTAATTTTCTTTCTTGTAATCCCTCCAGTCTAGTCCAAGACCCTCCCTTTTTGGCATTTTTTTGCGGGAATTTGGCGTGGTTTTCCATAGAGATTTTTGGGGTATGCACATGAGTGATGGATTCCCACAAGGTTTGTGTGTGTGGGGGTCTACACTAGAACAAAAAAAAGGGAAAAAAGGAATAATAAATCACGGAGTTGCCAGTGCGGTAAACGTTGACACTGTTTTGGGTGTCTGTTCTGTTTGGCTAACTTTGGAAGTTGGTATGGCAGCAGCGGGCTATGGTTTGCTTGTTGCCCTACCTTTGTGCTGAGTGCAGGCAGTAAGGTGCCAGGCTCTCGCAGACTGGGATAGCTCTGGGCTCTAGTCCCTTTGGGGAGTTGGCCCGGTGTGTTGGATTCTGCTTGGTGAGTGTTTTTACATACTGGCTCAGATCAGTGGGCACAAGCTATTTACTGCACTGAGGAATTTTTTTCTCAGATTTTACCTGCTGGTTGTTGTGCATAACCCATTTGACTGGACTGGACTAGACTGCAGGGTCTACAGGAAAGAAAATTAGCAAGGAAGGCCTAATCGCACCTTTTTGGCAAGATTTTCTCCTGTAAAACCAAGCTATTTAAGGTCCTGCAATCTATTTCTTAAGTATTTTTTTCTTTAGTCTTGCCTTAAGCAATCTATTATTTACCTGCTGCCACCTTGTTCCTACTTTTTGTGAAGTGGCCTACATCTGCTTTTCTGGAGCCTTTTCAAAAATCCTCTATCTCTAAAGTCAAGTTGGATAGAGCCGGGGGAGAGGGAGGTTTCTGGATTGTTCCTCGCCATACCATTACCTTAACAACTCTTATTTGTGGAAGCATGTCCTCCTCTAAATAGATTGTGGTCCTTTCCGCCTCTGTACCTTGCAATTGGTACGCTGCCTTCTACTCTTGTCCCTGTATACAAAAGAACTTGTAAAAAAACTTCTGTCATTTTGCTAACTCTGCTGTCAGGTTTGTTTTGTTGCTCGTATTTGTTATCTGGTGTGTATATATATATATATATGTATGTGTATGTATATATATGTATATGTGTATATATGTATGTGTATGTATATATATGTATATGTGTATATATGTATGTATATGTATATATATATATATATATGTATATAATTTTTAATTTCTAAAGGGCAATTTCTCCTTTTCTATTGATTGAAGCTTGCATGCTTACTTTTGTCACTGCCTCTTGTGTGTTTTTTTTTTCTACTAAATCTGCCTTCCCCCACCTGCATTTGTTGTACTTTTTGAATAGTATGCTTTATTGCTACCTCCTTAGAGTAAGGCTTGACAAATCCTGTGTGCTAGGTCACCATGGCATCTGTGATTTCATGCCCCCAATTTGGCTTGGCGCCTGAAAACAGAACGGCTCTCTGCATGGTCAAATAGTACAGTACAGGAATTTTGAGCTGATCTCGCAGTTTCAAGTCTCGGTGGCTCCTAGAGTCTAAGAAAATTTATCAAAGTCTGCCTTAGAGGATCATGTTGGTCTTTTTTCCTCTTTACTTTTTTAACCTGACAGACATAAGATGTACAAGAATTTCTTGTCTTTTTTGCTATGCATAGTTCCATCTGAATCTTTTATTTCCTGGGTTTCTGATGGGGTTTCCTTCACACAATTGTTCATATCATCATCTTGGATTTAGTCTTTGAGACTTGCAGATCCCTTGTCCTAATGGTTCAGATATGGTCTGTTTTAATATTGAGCTGCACTCAAATTTCTCATCATGAGAGCATTGTAAACAAACTTTTTCCCCGAAATGTTCATTTTGGCTGTATTCCTGATAAATGGCATGCTTTCTGTTTTGATAAAGTGAAAGCAGAAGACTTGTCACCCCACTAACAGAGGTTTACATACAGATGTTGGATAACAGGGTGTCTAAGCCAGAAGTTCAAAAAGGTACCTATTTTATAAAGGAATAATGTGATCACAGTCAGTGATCCAAACTACATATTTTTTTGGATGTGGATTATTTGTCATTTGTTTTGCTAAATTAAATGAATTGATAAGCAAGCAATTACCATGTTATATATCATATCTATATGGAAGTCAAAAGATCCGTATCCGCCAATATAATCTCTGGTAAAGTCTAAAATCAATATTGATAAAATAATTTTTATTCAGCAATATGATTCAGAGAGAGCAATGTTCCTTATCGTTCCTCCAGTTTAGTCCTCCACCTCTGGGTTGTGCACCTCCTCCTGCAGCTTGGAGACTGGGCTTGTCAAAGTCGTGACATCACTGGATATAGCCTGCTGGTATCTCCCTTCAGCCCCCAGTGTGTCCAGTCTCCATGCAGCAGGAGGATGTAATGAGCCTAGGTGCTGGGCTCACTTGAAAAACTGATTAGGAACAGTTAGGATAGTTATTTAATTTAAAGTTTGGTTTGATCTCTATGGTTTCGTTTCATTTATTTTTTTCTGGTGGTTAATCCTTAAAAAATCCCTGTAGCAGGGTTTGATCCGGCTGCTGTCTGCCTCCTCTTTCCCTCTTGGTACGCTGGCACAAATTTCCCTGGCAGTTTCTCCCCTCCTTGCTTGTACGGAGGGGAGCACTGCAGGACACAGTGGGCTTTTCTGTCAGTCCAGAGATTCCGCTCTGCGGGGGAGCAAGAGGCGGATGAAAGAAGAGCTCGATCCGTGACTGTCCGCTCGTCCCCTGTACGCAGCGGGGTTGTGGGAGCTGGAACGGAGATATGCGTGGTGAGAGACGGAGTCATTTTTCTTTTGGGGGACGGTGCCGTCAACGGACCGTGCGGAGGATGCGAGTACTTTTTGTTTGGTGAGGCAGACAGTTTTGGCGCCAATTCAGGGTTTCTGTCCACGGTGGACATTTTGTGCCGTCAGACTTTACCGCGTGGCGGCTGTCCGCAGCTCAGATCGCATCGGGGCCTGGCATAGCTTATCGCTTGCTGTCAGTTGCAGTAAGGTTGTTTTTATTTGTTCTTTTGGGGGTTATTGTCCAGGCTAACCGCATTAACGTGGCTCAGGAGGTAGGAAATCTGCAACAAAAAAAAACCGGGCTTTTTGGCAGTCACATAGCCTTGCTTTAGGTCATGTCTATGCAGGACAAGCACAAGGGCACACTGTGTCTGCAGAGCAAGAAGGCGAAACACCTGGGCAGATGAGCTTTCTGCAGGAGGGGAAATTCCTGCTGGCATCATTCTGAAAGCACAAAGCCCCAGTAGAGTTAACGTTTCAGTCTCTGGCCCAAGGTATGAAAATTTCTCGGCAGCATGTGGACATTGTGTATGGGTGCGGGTAGCAGAGTATGTATTTTACTACCCAGTGTCTAGCCTTTAGGATGCTGTTCCCATTTGGGGGAGGGGTGCTCGTATGGCAGCCCTGACTAGTGGGAGCGTTTGTCTTTTTTTTTTTAATGAACCAGACTTTTTATTGAATGTGTATACCCTAGCACAAACAGGTATGTACCATCCAATCACTTAATATTATCGTCATGGTATAAATATAAATCTTTCAGGCATAAAATATAGCTGTCCTGAAAAATCATTTTTCCATATGTTTTTTTCTTCAACAGGAGGGTTAAACCTCTTGCTTTGATCATGATCATAATATTGTGCCCCCTAGGAATCAATCAGGTGACAGGGTAGGAAGCCCCATGGTCCACTCCACCATTGTGCAGGATCTCAGTCTCATCCAACAGGCCAAGTACAGACATTTCTCAGCTCATAGCTCAACCCTTCAAGAACTAACACAGTGGTTAGTCCACTGTGAATAAACATCCACTGTTTTGTTAAAGATATATGTGAAAAGGAGATAAGTCAGTTCTTTCTTGGGGCAAATTCCCCAGCTAGAGCAGTTTCTTCACAGTGTAGCAAACAATTATTGTAATAGAGTCCAAATTGACTGCTTTCTCTTTAATCCTTAACTCAGAGGATTTCCACAGTGTCACTCATGTCCCTGTATTGTAGCTCTAAGAATAGTGGCACAAAAGTGCCCAGTCACTCAATTCCCTCAGGCAGCTATCGGATGCTGCTTTTTTTTTTTCCAAATTCTGTTTATTAAGTATTGCAAAGTACAAACAACAAACGTCATGCCAACTTTTACAATTTTTGGGGTTTTTTTGTGATTTGAAAAAAAACCCCAACCCCAAACAGGTCCCGGGCGGGGCTGTGTCTTGTCCACCGCCCTGGGAACACGGCAATAACCATCACCAGAGACATTCCTGACATCCAGTATAACCTAAGAACCCCCCCAACCCATCCCCTTCCCCACCCCCTCCCCAACGCAGGAAGCACAGCAGTACAAAAGATATCCCAAGTACAGCCTGCATCCCAGGCCACCATTATCCAATTTTTAGCACTTCACTACGGGCCTTAGGTCCCAATCTCTGGATATAGGGCATCCAAATCAACAAAAAGGTAGCCCATGTCCAAGGATGTCTCAGCGCAGTTCTCCTTTCCATGAGCATAAGTTGATGTAGGCTATTGCGCCACTCGCAAAAAGTGGGGGCCACGGGCTCCCTCCAACGACTAAGAATAGGGCCCTTACCCACCAGACAGGCCTTGCGCACCAACACCCTCTCTCATCTCCCCTTCGGGTGGAGTGGTCCCAACTGATCTAGCATTACCAAGGTCCCCGACCAGCAAATCCGTTGGCCCAGTAGGCCACTAAGATATGTCTCGATGTGCCGCCAATACCTGTGAATAGAAGGGCAGCCCCACCACATATGACCCAAATCTGCCAATGTACACGAACATTTAGGGCACCCTCCATGTAGAGCAAGATGGCTTCGAAAGGCCCGCCTCGGGAAGAAATGGGCACGAAGGACACATTTGAACTGCATCTCTCGCCAGCGGGCCCCACCCACGAGTTGCGCAATCCGGCCCAAAGCAGCCTGAACAGAACCCGGAGCTATGTCTCGACCCAACTCACGCGCCCAAAGGCTTTCCAGCGCCGAATAATCCGGGGGTGCATCCAAGCGATCCAGACATTTCTTCAAATCAGCTATCGTCAGTGGGGACTCCTCCCCCAACGCAAAGAACTCAATAATGCGCTCCGAGCGTTCTGCAGTAAGCTCACGCTGCGGCAAGGAGCCTACATAATGAGAGAGCTCAGCATACGCGAAGGCAGATGTTCCAACGGGCAACCCATACTCCCTACAAAACACCCCCAGAGCCTTACAGCGACCGTCAAGATCCACCACATGCCCCAAACGCCGTAGTCCTACTCGCCACCACTGCCGAAAGGAAGCCGAGTCAGAGCCCGGCAAAAAACAGGCATTGCCTTGTATGGGCAACCAGCAGGACACCGCAGCATCGTAACCCCAGCACTTGTTTAACTGTTGCCATGTACACCGCGTTGCCTGTAACAAAACACTGCTCGTCAAACGAGGCGGCAAGGCGGTCCGCTGTAGATGCAAAACCGCTTCCAAAGAGTGGGGCGCCACAAAGGCTGCTTCAAGCGCACGCGGGGTATAGATCTAAGTATTCCCCAGCCAATCACTCAGGTGTCGTGCTTGACACGCCAGCGCATATTTCCAAAGATCTGGTACCCCAACTCCGCCGGAGCGCCATCCCCCACGCATCCTCGCCAACGGTATATGGGCTCTGAAACCTTTCCAGAGAAAGCCCCGAATCTCCTTTTCTAAACGCACCAAATTACGCTTCAAAAGCCACACAGGGAGTGTTTGCATCCAATAAAGCACGTGCGGAAAAATCACCATCCCCAAGGCGGCCACTCTACCGAGCAAAGACAAAGGAAGGGGGGCCCACGCCCGCAGCTGCGCTCGAACCTTAGAAAAAATACGCTCAAAATTAGCTTTATATAGCAGTGCCGGCTTCCTAGTTAACAGAATACCCAAGTAAACAAAAGATTCATCAGCCCAGCGGAGTGGGAAATTCCCAAGCCAATTCCCCCGTAGCGTGCCCCCCACATCTAAGGCTTCCGATTTATCCATATTGATACGCAGCCCCGCAAACTGGCCATATAGCGAGAGCTCCTCAAGTAAACGCGGAAGGGATTGTTGGGGAGAAGAAAAGTGGACAAGTATATCATCTGCAAATGCAGCCACCTTAAATCCATGGGAACCAATACGCACGCCACCTATACCAGGGGATTCCTCAATCCTCCGTATCAATGGATCCAGAGACAACACAAAGGGTAAGGGGGAGAGCGGGCAGCCCTGACGCGTACCTCGTTCCAATCAAAACGTATCCGAAAGCATCCCATTACATAAGACCCCCGCCGTGGGGTCCGAATAAAGCAGCTCCACCATCTGACAAAAGGGGGCCCGTAGCATGGCAAAAGAAACTTCAAATACTCCCACTGGACCTGGTCGAACACCTTTTCAGCATCAAAGCTAATTACCAGGGACTGGAGGTCCCTGTCCCGGACCCACTCTAAAGATGCCAAAAGTCGTCGTAAATTCCGCACAGCATAGCGCCTCTTAACAAACCCTACCTGCGATTCATGGACCAAATCCCCCAACACCAAAGCCAGTCTATCGACCAGCACCTTCGCCAGTAATTTCAAATCAAAATTCAGTAAAGAGATTGGCCGATACGAAGCGGCCTGAGTGGGGTCCTTTCCGAGTTTAGGAATTAAGGTAATATGCGCATGGTTGGTGCCCCAGCTAAACTTCCCCTGAGCCACCCGCCTATAATACATAGCCACTAAGGTTGGAGGCGCTAAATCACCCAATAGTTTATAAAACTCGGCCCCAAACCCATCCGGGCCAGGTGTCTTACAACAGCTAGCTTTCTGAATAACTCTATGGACTTCGTCCACCGTCACCGGAGCGTCAAGGCAAGCCCTCTGTTCCGCCAACACCTTCGGCAGTAATATTTCCTGCAAATACTTCTGCATTTCAACCGGCGCTCCCTCCGGGCGTATAATTTCTGGAAGAAAGAACGGAACACTCGAGCTATAGCTACATTGTCCTTATGTAAGTCACCCTGATCGTCTCGTAACGCTGCCACCAACCGATGGCCCCGGTGGCCTTGCAGGCAACGCGCCAAATGTTTCCCGGGTTTATCACCAAAGCGAAAGAGTTGGTATCTATAATACATGTACAATTTCTTCGCCCTCTGATGAAGTAGTTCATTAAGAGACGTTTGCAACTCCCAAAGCCGTCGCTTATTGTTCACACCTGCACACCGCCGCCGAGCTCGCACCACCTGCTTTTCCAATTGAACAATTTGCCCAGCCAATAGCTTCCGCTTCCGTGCCACATAAGCAATAATATCTCCCCTCAACACAACTTTGGCCGTCTCCCAAAGCAGCTCCGGATCATCCT
This sequence comes from Ichthyophis bannanicus, assembly GCA_033557465.1. Taxonomy (NCBI): domain Eukaryota; kingdom Metazoa; phylum Chordata; class Amphibia; order Gymnophiona; family Ichthyophiidae; genus Ichthyophis; species Ichthyophis bannanicus. The sequence continues at coordinate 55,945,482 of CM066047.1, read as the reverse complement.
GATGTCGCTCATGATGAACCATAAACTCCTGCCAATATTTTGCAAGACACGTACGAAACTCCGCATCATGGTACAATCCCAAGGGAAACCGCCAGGGCCTCATCGACACAGCCAATCCCCCCCCCAGCCGAATTCATCCCAAACTGGGGCGTGGTCAGACACCGCAGAAGGGCCAATCTGTGCGTCGCCTACCTGCGCAAACAACCTTTCCGAGACTAAAACATAATCTAGCCTAGCACTGGTACCATGAGCTCTCAATTGATGGGTAAAGTCTTTCTCGACTGGATGAAGCAAGCGCCATGGATCAACCAGGCCCAAACGTTTGCAGAAACCCTGCAACGTCTTAGTAGTCGGAATGCGTGTACATTCCCTCCCACCACCGGACACATCTAGCCCCACATCCAACACCCCATTCAAATCACCGGCCAGTATCAAGGGAACATCGGGCAGTTGCTCGATTCTAGAAGCTAAGCGGGCATAAAACGCCCGGTCCAGTACATTAGGGCTATACAGGCAGCCCAACACGACAGGCCGACCGTCAAGATTACCATAGAGCAAAATATACCGGCCATCTGTGTCAGAGTACTCCTTAAGTAATTCAAAACGGGTCTGCTTACTAATCAGTATGACCACTCCACCCTTTTTCCCCTTAGCCGGGGAGCCCCAACTCTGCCCCACCCACATTTTCTGCAATTTAACGTGCTCCTCAGCCGTCTGGTGGGTTTCCTGCAACATAGCTATATCACATTTCAGCCTAGCTAAGGTCTGCAACACTTTATATCTTTTAATAGGAGTGCCTATCCCACAGATATTCCAAGAAATAACCTTCAGGGCGGGTCATAAGTAAATAGGCATTCTGCATCAATCCTACGGGAAAAAGAAGAGACCCCCCCCTCAGCCTGGGGCCTCCCCCTAGACAATACTGTGCCCCCATACTGTTCACAGTCAATCAAACAGTTGCGCTGCGTTCCCTGCGACCTCCCACCCCTTCCCCTTCCTCTACCCCACCTACCTCCCTTGCCCTCCCAACCCCACCCAGACCCTATATCCCTATGGCCTAGACCCACCCCTACCCTTCCCCACCCCTCAATCACTAACCTCCATCTCACTCCCATCAGGGGTCACCTAGGATGTGAAAAGAACCCCCCTCCCCCACCCAACCGGCTATACCCAGTGAATTGGAAGTCAAAACAGTCTCACCCGGCCCGAGCACGCAGGGGAAGTCCTCTCAGGAGGGGGCAACCATCCCAACTCAGCCAACATTCCACTCAACTACCATCCTGGACAAACTGGGATGGCTCCCCTTAAACCTAACATGGTACAAACACTCGCCACCCATTCCAACCCCCAGACGCTCCATCCACACCTTTCAACTCCCCAGAACCCCACAACAGCCATTTATCTATAACCCAGCCGCTACGCAGACCATTCACACTTGATAACCATACCTACCCCAGTCAGACATCCCGGTCCCCAAACTCCCCCCCACACCCACAACAATAAGCCCACAAATACTTCATAGATCAATAACTGTACACAATAATGGAAACAGAGGCATGTGTAACACTCATATCAAGTCCAAACTTCTCACGGTGAACAGCACGGGTAGGCCAAGGGAGGCCAGGCTGAGGTGGTAATCCCGTCGGTACTCTGCCGGCTAAGATGCATCCAGGTGTCACCAGCCAGCAGCACCATCTCGCTGCGCCCACCGGAACTGCTGCACGGGGCCCCCATGCCGCTGTTAAGGCAGTGAAGGGCCTCCGCCACACCGCGCCACGCTCAATCAAGTCCCTTCGGGAGCTTCATGCGCAGGCCAAAACTCAAGACACGTACTGTTCCCTGGGCCCATACCGACACCGGTAGGGGCCATCGTCCAAACAGGGATCGTTTGTAGACCTCACAGCACGTATCGCAGCCAGCAGGTCCCTACCCTGGTCAAAGGCACTAAAAAGGAGTCTCACTGGTCTTCCAGGTTCGACGACCCCGATGCCGACAACTGCTCCACATAGGCACGCGCCGCTGCCTCAAATGTTCGATGCGATCCCTGATGCAGCACGTGGAGCCGGGCAGGGTACTGGACGCTGAACCGCACCCCGGCCTCTATGAGCTTTTGGCAAAGCGGGGCGTAAGCCTTCCTTCGCTGACTTAAAGCAGCGGAGTAGTCCTGGGTTATCCGGATCTTTGCCGTTTCGCCGCTCGGAGCACTGCATCCTTTTGCGTGAAACAGAGAAATTTGGCCAGAACCACCCTAGGCCTGTGGTTTCCGGATTGCTGCTTAGGTCCCAATCTATGAGCTCTTTCCACCACAATAGGCCCACTCAGGTCCGCCCCATCTCTCAGAAACGCGGCCAAGTTCTCCACATAGCTTCTCAGATCCTTTTCCAGGACAGATTCTGCAATCCCCAAAAAGCGCAAGTTATTGCGCCTAGACCTATTTTCGAGGTCATCCAATTTCAACTCGTGGGATTTTGACTCCTTCTGCAGCGCAAGCAGCTCCCACTTGAGGCCCTCCACGTCCTCCTCGGTGTGGGTAAGGCGAGTTTCGGCTTCTTGCACCCGCACACCCAACGTACCCAAGGAACTCTGGAGCACATCCATCTTAGCATGCAGTGCTTCAAATTGCGATGCCAAAGCAGTGGTAACCGCCACAGATATCTCATCGGTCATGTTTGGGGAGGTTGCAGCACTTTGCTTTGGAGGAGACGCCACCATTTTAAAGGCACTAGCAACACGCTCCTTGTCTCGCCGCCCTGCTTTCACCGCGGTCGCCATCCCCACTCGCTGGACTCAAACTGGACTCCAACCTTTCACCAATACACTCGACTTCCAGTAGACCCCAATTCGCTGCAAACACGGCAATATTTCACCGTTTCAGGGGAGGAGGGCCCGGAGCCTAAGCAACGTGCGTCCTCTCAGGCTCACCACATCACGTGACCTAGCGGTGGCTTTTTTATTTTGACTGTTATTGAGACCTTTCTAATTCAGACAACACGGGGGTTTTATTCAGGGTAGGAGCTTCCGGACTGCCCAGAAACTCCTTTGTCAGGGTCGGAGAAAGGCGGAATTTTTATGCTGATAGTGGCAGCTTCAGGGACACTGTAAGCGTTAGTGTTTTCATCTCTCAGGAGGCCTAGCCACCTTAATGGACAGGATCCCAGCATCCACTTAGTCATCCATCATAATTATCTCCGGGTAGCATGGCTTTCTGCAGGGCAGAAAGCAATAGGTTTAATTGTCTGAATAGGTGCCACCGCCCTTGGCAGGCTACATCAGGAAGTTACAGGAGTAGCCCTCGAGTAGCTTCTTTATGAAGGCAAATTTCAGGCGCTGATATCATAGGGGGTTACTTTATGACCACCGCCTGTGTGTTCTGGATGGCTTCGGCAGTCTTGCAGGCTATGGCTGTGGCCAGATAGTTCCTGAAATCCCGGGACAGGCGGTAGAGGGAGTGCCTACCATTGTTCAGTGCAGGAAGGGTCTGACAGCTGTTAGTGTATGATAGCTGCGTGAAAGAATGATTGAGAGATGAATGTGTCGCCTGTAGGTGCCCTAGGGCCTGGTAGGAGATGGGTCACGTAGTGTAAATCCCATTTGACCCTTAAGCATTCCCTGTATTCCACAGCTCTAACCGTACTTAGCACACGAGGTCTTGCTGCAGGCAGGTGGGGAACGCCTATCCAGCTAGACCATGGTGTTGGCTGTGCGATGGTCGGACTGCGGGGTGCCTGGTTAGGGAACCTGCACGGTGGATACGTGGTGACTGTCTTCTGGGAACGATCTGTCCAAGGTCTGATACAGGAATAAGGCTGTGGTGGTATTCTTCAAAAAAAAAAAAATGAGTAGAGGTTTGTAGCAGTTACACCTCTTTTGGAAAACAGGAGGTACCTGCTGCTAGAAAGGTATATAGCTGGAGAGTTAGGGGATAGGAACATGAAAGCTTTCCATCTGTCTATTGCCGGTGAGTAACCGCTCATTTGGGAGTGACCCAGCAAGGTACATGGGCTTCCGGAGCTCAGGGGTGTCTTGGTTTTTGAAGTGCAGGAAGGGGATTCTCAAATGCCTCTTCTACGACTGCCATCTTTGGTAATCCAAAACTGCTTGGTCAAAATATTGGAGTGTAGAAAACAATCATACAAAAAACTCACTCCACTAAAACACTTGTTTCTGAATGAATACACACTGTGCTTGTTTACATTCGAATCTTATAAATATATAACAATGACAAGAGGCGGCGAGGTCTCAGCAATACGGGCAGAAGCAAATATGATCGAGGCGCAAGCCAAGATCTTGTTGCTGAACATAAGCCCATTAACATCAAGGACCACAAGCCACCACCGTCCCCCTATCTTTGTATTTTTTCTTTAAAACAATTTCAAAAGCAAGCAGCGGGCAAACCCAACTGGAACCACTTAACTTAACAAGAGCATAAGAATGGTCCGCCGCCTGCTACCCCGACGTCCCTGTGGCGCTCACGAACATTTTGCGATAAACATCGCTACATCAGGGGAAATATTGACAGAATGGCCACAACAGCACTTCAACATCGCTCACAAAAACGCCGCGCATGCTCACAAAAACGCCGCGCATGCTCTCCATGCGCGGCGTTTTTGTGAGCGATGTTGAAGTGCTGTTGTGGCCGTTCTGTCAATATTTCCCCTGATGCAGCGATGTTTATCGCGAAATGTTCGTGAGCGCCACAGGGACGTCGGGGTAGCAGGCGGCGGACCATTCTTATGCTCTTGTTAAGTTAAGTGGTTCCAGTTGGGTTTGCCCGCTGCTTGCTTTTGAAATTGTTTTAAAGAAAAAATACAAAGATAGGGGGACGGTGGTGGCTTGTGGTCCTTGATGTTAATGGGCTTATGTTCAGCAACAAGATCTTGGCTTGCGCCTCGATCATATTTGCTTCTGCCCGTATTGCTGAGACCTCGCCGCCTCTTGTCATTGTTATATTTTTATAAGATTCGAATGTAAACAAGCACAGTGTGTATTCATTCAGAAACAAGTGTTTTAGTGGAGTGAGTTTTTTGTATGATTGTCTTCTACGACTGCCCGCAGACCACAATGGCGCAAGGCGAGTCAGAGTGTCAGTTCAGTCGGCAGGAGGAATTCTTCCGGAGTCTCTTTCTTTCTATCGGGCTCCGAATATGGCAGAGCTTGGGTGGTAGCGCTATTCTATTTATTTCATAGGTCCGAAAGATAGACTGGCCTCCCCGTCCTTCTCTACATCCCAAGGAAGTAAATTGCTGGCTCAGAGCGTCTTTCTTTCTTATGCAGAAGTTGCAGTCAGTAGCGTTGGCAGTTTTGCTGGAGGAGTTTGTAACAGCCCGCCACCTTTATGGAGTTTTCTTGCACATTTTACTAAGGGCAGCGTATCAGAAGTTTCTAAAGTTGGTCTTTCCCTGGGTACCTTTTTATGGATCTAGTTTTCCCCTTCAGTCTGGCAACGGCTCCACGCGCCCTCACCAATGTCTTGGGGGTGGTTGTGGGGGCTCTGCAGTAAGAAGGGTTCTTAGTTCACCCTGGCATTCGTCCAAGATCCAGGGCCGACAGTGGCCCGTTTTCGAACAGAGGAGTTAAGTTTCTTCAGGCTTAGGCAGGGTAGTCAAGGCGGTCAGGCGTCACTTAGTACATCTCAAGGCGTAGAGTTCTTGGGGGTACGGGCCGACTACCAATTTTCGGGCCCGGCGCTATTGGCTAAGGGCTATCTTTAGATATTCGGGACATTGGCGGGGGCCCTGGAGGTAGTTGCGGTGGAGGAGTAGCCTAGTGGTTAGAGCAACTGTCTAGTACCTAGAAGATCAAGGGTCCGATTCCCGCTGGCATTCCTTGTGACTTTGGGCAAGTCGCTTTACCCTCCATTGCCTCAGGAAGAAAAGGCTGGCAGTCTACTTCCGTTGATAAATTGCTGAGAAAACCCAGAGGTGACTGGGTTGCTATGAGTCAACGCTGACTTGATGGCACTAATAAAAAAAACAAACCAAAAAAAAAAAACTTTAAGGAGCCGGAGTTTGCATGCACCCTCGACTAAAATTCTTTGTTGTGACGTTGGTCGCGCAAAATAAATTCTTCGAACAAACGTCCCATATATCCCGCGTAGGTGGGCGATCCCTTCTCTGGGGGTTCCCCAGGAGATCTTCACACGTTTATGAAGCATTATAGGTTGGATGTTCAAGCGCAGGGAGACGTAAAGGTGGGAGCTGCGGCCATAGTAGCAGGTTTAGCGGGTCCTTCCCGAGCTTAAGTACTGCTTTGGTACTTCCCTACAGTTCCTGGACTGGCCCGGAGAGACAAAGAGGAAGAAGAAATTAGACCTTACCTGCTAATTGTCTTTCCTTGGGTTCTCTCCGGGCCAGTCCAGATCATTGGCAAGCTTAAAGAGAATGACCCACTTGGGTCTCGCAGTCTCTTCAAGGGGCTATACGCACTAAGAGTGTTGCAGCAATAGTATTTCAGGCTGCCGTCCAAGGAGTTTCGGAGCGAGGGGGCTGGCTATGGGGGCTCTGTCACTTCAGGGAGTGCAGCATTAGAAGCGGTTCCGAAATGGTGTAAAAAAAAAAAAAAAAAAGTGAAACAGTTTGGGGAGTCTGTGAGTGTTGTTAGATTGTTATAGTGTGTTTTTGTGGATTAGCTGTAGATATTTAGGACACAAGCTGCTTTGACAATAGTAGACTGAGTCTCTGGCACCAGGGGGAGACGGATATCCTGTCAGTAAGACTTTGAGAATTCAGTCCTCAGCTGCTGGAGAAGGTTGACTACCCTACAGTTCCTGGACTGGCCTGGAGAGAACTCAAGGAAAGACAATTAGCAGGTAAGGTCTAATTTCTTCATCCTCGACTTTAGAAAAATTAACTTTTGTTAAAATGGGATAGTACCTCTAGGAAGTCAATAACTGGGGTGTGTAGAAAAGCAGGAGGTAAAACTAAAAGCTCTGCAGTGCTGTTCAGATGGGGCTCTCCTCTACTCATGATCTGCCTCATTTAAAAAAAAAAAAAAAAAGTTAACTTTTTATGCCTTTTAGCACTGTGCCACCAGCTCCTGCAGCACCGCAATCATGCCACTGATCTCCTCATCATAGAGGACAGCAGCCATTGGAACCACAGAGAACTTGGTACAGGCTCCAGCTCGGGATAAAAATATTATAATGCCACGTGCTGCACTTTCAGGAGCAGCTTCCCTCCTGACATCAGCAGCTTCACCACAACTTATTGACTCACAGAAACAAGGCTCCTGCTCTACTCTAATACTCGCTTCTGTTATGGCGGACAGCCTATCTGCCTAAAAGAAGTTTGACTCGGCTTTACTCTTACCCAAGGGTAGAGAGTGCCACCTTTCCCTGAGCTAAGCACAGAACTGTACAGCCTGACAAACTGAAATCAGGCTCAGAGGCGCACTCTCCTCGTCAAACACGAAGAAAAGAAGAGAGACGTTTTAGTCCTCTCATCACAAGCTGGACTCCAAAAGAAGTCAAGAACCGCTGTCATATCCCCCCCAAACAATGCTTTATCTCCCCATACCAATCCTGATACTAGAGAACAAAACGTCTCTGTCAGAATATCCTGTCTCCACTTCACATTCTGCTGTCCTTCAGATTTTATCAAAATTGGTGCAAGATGCAGCGGCTGTCCCCCAAACTGCAACCTTGGAGACCTTGCTAATCCCTCTAGCTGAGCTGCCCTCTTAATTGCTGTGGATCCTTTCTCTTCAGCGCACTGTCCGTTCTTCGTAACCATCGGTCAAACCAGACTAGTCCCCAGAAACCTTCCACGAAGGATATAGCTCCCTCAGGAGCATATCCTGTTCCCAGCATTGGGTATAGCTTCAAGATGGCAGTGCCTCCAATACTAGAACAACAATCTGAGGACCCCCCCCCCCCCCCGTATTCCTTCAGTGGGGAATATTCCTCTCCAGGATACACAAAATCTCCAGAGCTTTGGCTGTATCCACAACTGTGACCCCCAACAAATAAAAAGGCTTTTCAGTCCATCCTGGAATCATTCAGTGCATGCAAGGTAGTGATAGCCCTGCCAAGACACGAAATTCTACAAGATCTGCAGTTAGTCATCTGGAAAGCCCCATCCTTTGTCCAGCCAACCTTAAGAAGACTAGAATTAAGATAGAAAGCCTTTCCTGTACCGGGACATGAACATATACATCTTCACCATCAGTCTGTGGCCTCAGAAGCAGTCATTCAACGTAACAAGTTCGCTAAGCCCTTGACTCAAGTCCCTCTTGGTTAGGATCACAAAATAACATGGGCAAAAAGATTTACCAGAGTGCCATGAAAATTGTAGCTTACCAGCTTCAATACTTGTACTACCATCCTGAGCTGCTAAACCAGTTTGACATTTAGTGACTCTTGCTGGATATCTATCTACAAAAATCTACCTATCTTATTTGCTCCATTTACAATATGATTCCATATCTAGAGCAGCAGTTTCAGCATAACTTGCTCAGCAAATAACCTGGCTTAAAGCTTCAGGACTGAGAGAAGATAGCTGATACTCCCTATCTGGGAGACACCGTATTTGGATCAGAAGTGAAAAATACTGAATCCCAGATTTAAAGAAGACAGCCCAGCAGTAAACGAGCTTTCTGCAACACCAGAAGCCTCTTCAAGCTTCTGTAGAAATCAACCACACTCTTACTGCAGACCTTACCACTACTAATACTTTCAGAATTTTACCTGAGGGGATGATGATGGCCTTACTACAGACCTTCCTCTCAATGTTCTACTGCTCAAACATACACCCACTCTCAATGACCAAGAGAACGCAAACATCAAACTACTCCCTCAACCTCCACAGGGAAGCCAAATCCTTAATTTTGACTACCCTCCAGTAGGAGGCAGAATCCTGTGGTTTAGAGAGATTGGGAACAAATTGTCTCTGACTGCTGTGTGCTTTCTGTTGTCAACCATAGTTGCAAAATAAAATTTTCACACATTCCCTCCCTTCCCACATTTTCCTACTTCTATCGGGATTCCCCATGACCATGAGAAGATCCTTTAACAGGAGATCCAGACACTACTCTACAACTGGTCCATTGAGTTGGTTTCTACCCCAGGAGTGATCTGAGACCAATACTTGCTCTCTGCGAATTAAATCTACATGTGAAATGAGACATTCAGAATTTCATGTTTAGCAATCCATTTTTATTTTTTATTTATTCTTATATATCTCTTACTATTTTTTTTTCCTGGAGTTGTCGCTGAAGGTTCAGAATCTGCACTATATACATTAAGCTGCTGACATTTGCTCCTTTTCATACCTCTGAGCGACCAAGGACATAGGAAAATGTCAAAACCTCTTGTAGCTTATTATCCAAATAATCCTTGCAAACCAGCCTGTAGGAGGACTTTATCAATCCGGGTTTCTGATTGTATAAACATGTGCTATTTACAAGCAAATATGCAGCCTTCAAGAACAGTGAGGCCTCATAAACTTGGAGCAAAGGCTGCTTCAGTTGCGAATTTTAAGGGCCATTCCTTTATTTATTTTATTTATTTATTTTTATTTATTTATTTACTTACATTCTCTTATATACCGCGCTATTCTGCATCAGTGCGGTTTACATTGAACAAACTGAAATTACATTGAACAGGGCATTATAACTTGGAGATAACCCTCCATAGCCCATGTTCCCTGTAAAATAGTTAAGTGGCTTGCCCAAGACCACAAGGAGCACCTGTGGGACTAGAAACCCCAGTCCTTCCAGCCCAAGGTTGCTGTCCTCTAGTGGGATTTGAACCCCCGACCTTCCGGCCTGAAGTACCTTGCCCCAACCACTAGGCCACTTCTCCACTCCACACAAATAGGAAATTTGCAAGGCTGCAACTTGAAAATTCATCCATACACTTGTAAAGTATTAGTGTCTGGACTAGGCTTCCCATCGAGAGACTGCCTTCAGCTTTTAGTGCTGTCATGTCAGTGCTGTTTCCTGGCGACCCAGCTGCCTCTGGGTTTTCTTGACAATGTGTCACCGGAAGTAGATTGCTAGGCTTTTTCTTCTAAGGCAATGGAGGGTAAAGTGACTTGCCCAAGGTCGCTTGACTGACCTTAAAAGCTTGTTTGCTAATTTAAATATTCTGTCTCTGTCTTGGAAGCCATCACCCAAACACCTCTAGGTCATTGGAAGCAAACAAAAAAAAAAGTTGTCCAATTTGGTTCTGGATTCGCAAGCGTGTCTGCATGGAATTGTGTGTCTCTGGAGAAAGATTAGTTGCTTACCTGTAACAGTGGATCTCTATAGGTAACATCAACATGCAGCCACATTCTCCCTTCCGCTAACCCATCAAAAAAAAATGGAAAAAGTAAGAGGCAGAAGAAATATTAATAACACGAGAAACTACCATTTCTTTGATACTGCCTCTATTACAGACTGATGTTGCAGAAGGCGGTCTGGTGACAGCTGGTAAAGATGCGTAGTAGTCTTGAGCTCTCCTCTAGCCAATAGAATTATTCAACACACACAGGCTCCATGCATGACATTGCCAGCAAGTGTGGCTGCATGTTGCTGTTGTCTACGGAGAAACTCCTGTTACAGGTAAGCAACTTTGCTTTTTAGTAAAGCCTTTGATACTGTTCTGCACAGGCAAACTACAGATACATTGAGCACTCAAGGGATGGCTCCTAAAGGACGAACTGGGTTAGAAACCAATTGACTGGAAGGTAACAAAGGGTACAGGTAAATGGAGCTCACTCTGAGGAGAAGGACATTATTAGTGGTGTGTCATGGGGCTCTGCCCTTCATCGGATTCTTCTTTCTTAACGTTTTTGTACGTGATATTGTGGAAGGGCTGTCTAATAAGGTTTGCCTCTTTGCAGGGATAGAAGTACTTCACCCCTTATATTACTACTACCACCACCACCACTTATTTATATAGCACAAGGCGTACGTAGCGCTGTACAAAGACATGTCTGGGGGTGATAGAAAAGGTGACTGAAAGCCAGAAGGATGCTTGAATGTATAGGAAGAGGAATGGTCAGCAGGAAGAAGGAAGTGATAGTGTCTCTGTGTAAGTCTTTGAGACGTCATTTGGGTACCATGTGCAATTCTGAAGACCACATCTTTGAAAGGATATAAACAGGATGAGTCCGTGCAGAGACAGTTGCTAAAAATGGTCAGTGGTCATCGTCATAAGGCATATGGGGACAGATTAAATATCTCAATATGTATACTTGTGGGTGGGGGGAAGGTGGTGGAGGGGAGATATGCTAGAGATGTTTAAATTCCTCCATGACATAAATGCACAGGAGAACCTATGTCGATTGAAAGAGAGCTCTGTAACGAGAGATCATAAGACAAAAGTGAAAGGGGATAGACTGGATTAATTTGAGAAAATATTTCTTTACGGAAAGATTGGATGTGTCAAATGGCTTCCCAGTGGAGGTAGTAGAGACAGTGACTGTATCTGAATTCAAGAAAGCATGGGATAAACGGATTACCTCTATGGGGGTGGGGAAAAGGACTGTAAAACCTAGCAGTTAGTATGGAATGGCAGACTGGGTAGGCCGTATGGTCTTTTATCTTCTGTTATTTTTCTGCTTCTATAGTGCACCTTTTTATTACATGAACCTCTGAGTTGGTTTGGCATTCATATCTCCTCAGGTAGCAAGGAGCTCCATCCAAATTCCTTCAGCAGCAAGATTGCGGTACTAAACTTTGGTTCCTTTATAGCTTTTGAAACGTTTTTGCCCTTAGATGATATCACTAGCCATACCACTTTTGAGATGAGTACTTAAAATATTGTGTGGCATGCTGGATTCATTTAGTATACATTTATGGTAGTTCCTTCTTGTAACAGCTATCTGTAATTGATGCCAGCAAATGTCCCAAGATCTTAGGATCTCTATTAAAACAGTCTTCCTCCAATTCGGCACAACTTTAGCAAATAGTAGTATATTGGTCCAGTCTTAGTTCATTCTTTTGTCATGGTGAAAATTCACCAATGCCCTTTTTGTCAGAAGTGCCTAAAACTGGAATTTTGTATTAAATAAAAGCTGAAGTTAATTTTGGAAAAGGTTAAACCAAGAGTTTAAGTTGCCTTCCAAGATATTCTTCATTTCTGCTCTGAAGAAGCTGTGATTAATTTCATTAATGTTTCATATGACAGTTGAATTAATGAGCATCTTCTTGATGTTTGCACTACAGTGATTGTAGACTAAAGACACTAAAATGAGGCAGCCTTTGGCCATTAGCTTTCTCTTGTTTCTGCATGGCTATTATGTAAATGAGTGGTCTAATCCATCATTGTCCTAAAGATTCTGCAGCAAGTTTAGAAAACTTTGTGCCATGGGGAGAGCCGAATTGGGCAGGCACGACCAGAGAGCTGTTAGAGGAGCGCAAGCTTCTTGGTGGATGACCCCTGATGTCGGCGAGGCCCCCCCCCCCCTTTGTTTAGTTGATGTCAATTGGGAGGAGAAAGAAGAAAGTTGTTGCTACAGATGATGTGGTAGTTGGCCCAATGGACAAGCACCTCAAGGATAAAGAGAAGGGAATGCTTCCAGCAGGTACTGAACTTTTCTCTTCACCTCTACTGGGAGAATCTTGAAGGTCTCCAGACTGCATTCCATCTCCTCCCCCATCTGTTTTAACTTCATCTGATTTGGCTGTTAGTGGTCTGCCATTACAACAGAGTATTCCACATCTTTTCTCTGTATCTTATAAAGGTGTGACTTAGTCCCCTCCCACCAGTAGTTGATGCCAAGGAAGCGCCAGAGTCCAGGTTCCCTTGGCTGATATCTGGAGAGTGGTGACATAGACTGAGAGGACTCTAGTGAGCACTGTCTCTCAGCTTTGTCAATTCTGACTGTGGCAAGGCTGGGAAGTGCTGAAGAGCGGTTGGAATCTTTCTAAACAAGTACTTAAGTGTGAGACTCAATGTTCTTCTCTTCAGGCAGTTAATGCCTCTACTATTAAGGATAGCCTGGTTATCCATTGGAAATTGGAATCATTTGAATAGCTTGTTAAAGCTAAAAATATTAGATTTCTGAAATTTTCCTTTCATCAATGCTGTCTCCTGAAATGGTGGTTTCTAAAATGTTTTTATCTTACGGGTAGAAAGATTCTCCTAGGACAAGCAGGATGAGTCAGCCACACTTGGTGACGTCATCTGGCGCCGAGACGGAAGTACTCTCCATAGCTCAGAAGGGCTTTTGCCCTTCTGAGCATGAGCCAACTGGCCCAACCCCCCAGCCCGCCCCTGGCTAGCCAGTTTCAGTTCTTCCGCCTTGCCAGCAAGACGGACTTTTCTACTCTCCACCGAATCTAAACAATTAAGAAATTTTCATCTACTTCGTATATATATAGTCAGTTTTATAACTTGCCATTAATTTAATGTTTCCAAAGCTTCCTTTCAGAGCTGTTCCAGCAAAGCACGGATTCCTGCGAGCCGTGTGATCCCAGTCTCAGCAGCTCCTCACGGGCCATGTTCTCTTAGCCTCAGCACAGCCAGTTCAGGCAGCAGACACCTTGGAGGGTCTCCCCTCCGCTGCAACACCGATCATCATATCATCGTAAGAAGTATGGCTGAGAAGGAAGCAAGAAGCACCCAGGCAGCAGTGGCCACGGCAGCCCAGGACGTGCCAGGTAGGCCTCCGTCCCTGGCCAGCCTCCTTGGACCTCCAGTACTGCTAGCCTCCTACCTCCCTCTCTCCCGATGGCAGAAGGATCCTAAGAGAAAGGAGAAGGAAGCCCGCAGAGGGTAGCCCTCCCGGCGGCCTGGGACGTGCCTGAGAAGGCCTCCGTCCCCAGCCAGCCTACTCCACTCACCGACACTGCTGCTACTGCGGGGAATTGGATCAGCGACATTGCTGCTGCCTCTGCTGACTACACCGGCGGCTCTGAGTACGCCCTCAGGGGCCTCCGCTCACACCCCCGCGGCCCTGGACAATGCTGCTCCTCAGGGTGATCTGCTTGCTGCAAAAGGACCTTTTTGGCTCTTCGGCCCAGGTTGGTAGCCCTCAGGGCTTCTTTCTTTTTGCGTTACCCCTGTGTCTAGTTACACTTCAGGGGTCTAGATTTGTTTTCTTAGAATCCTTAGTTAGAGGCTTTTTTTGTCAGAAAAGGATAAGCAGAGATTATTTTGGGAGGTTTTTTTTAAATTAAATAGGCTGCAATTGTGGAGGGATTTCCCTCCTTGGTTTTCCTTTGTTAATGGAGCGACTTTATTTTGTATGTCTCCTTGTGATGTGGACTAATGCATATTGCTTGTGGCCTGTGAAACATTTTCTTTTCTTATGTTTATTTTAATTACTTGCTGTTGTAAGTGATTTGAAAATTCAAATAAAAAATGTTTTGTCATATTTGTCCATTTGGATATCAAATGAAAATTTTCATCATTGTGCAAGGCGGCAAGAGTAGGTGCACCTGCCGCTCCATGCAGATCACCTCTCTCCATGTCTTTGTTTAGGGGTATACCCACTGCTCTGTGTAGGTCACCCTTATTTGTTCAGATATGAGATAGTTATGTTTGTTTTGATTTTATCCTGTTGCTATAAAGGGATCCACTGTGTCTATCCCATGCCATTTTGAATTCTGTCACTGTGTTTGCCCCCACCACTTCCATCGGGGAGCATTCCAAGCATCCACCACCCTTTCAGTGAAAAAGTATTTCCTGACATTGCCTTACATTTTACCCCCTTGCAGCTTCATGTTATGCCCTCTAGTTTTACAGCTTCTTCATCTTTGGAAAAGGTTTGTTTGTTCATTAATGCTCTTTACGTTTTTAAAGGTCTGTATCATATCTTCCCCATCCCTCCTCTCCTCCAGAGTGTACATATTTAGGTCTTCAAATCTCTTCTCATAAGTCTTCTGACGCAGGCTCCAAATAATTTTGGTTGCCTTCCTCTGAACTGCTTCCAGCCTTTTTATTTCCTTTTTGTGTTATTGTCTCCAAAACTGAATGCAATATTCCAAGTGAGGCCTCACTAGTGAATTGTACAGTGGCATTATTTTCTACTGGTAATTCCTCTCTGTATACAACCCAGCATCCTTCTGGCTTTTGCTACTGCCTTGTCATATTGTTTCGCCAGCTTCAGATCCTCAGAAATAATCACTGAGGTCCTTCTCCTAGTCTGTGCACACCAAACTCTCGCCCCCTATCTCATTCAGTTCCCTTGGATTTCTGCTTCCCAAGTGCACGACACTGCACTTCTTCACATTGGTCTAATGCTTGGCAGTTAAGATTTATTCTTCCAGCTTTTGTAACTCTTTCCTCATGTTCTCCTCAGGGGGCGTCCACTCCGTTGCAGATTTTCGTGTCATCTGCAAAAAGACAGACTCTTCCATTCAGTCCTTCAGGAGTATCACTCACAAATATACTGAGCAGGACCGAACCCTGGGGCACACCACTAATCACCTTCCTTTCATCCGAGTGAGTTCCGTTTACAGTCACCTTCTGTCAGTCAACTAATTTCTGATCCAGTTCACTACGTTGTTGTTGTTAAGTGCCATCAAGTCTGTGTCGACTCATGGCGACCCTCTGGATAGTTGTCCTAAATTGTGTTCGGTCTTCAGTCAGATGGCTCATTGACAGACTGGTACTCGTAGCTGCTGTTGTTGTATCATTCCATCTCATTGCTGGCCTTTATCTTTTGCGTTGACCTGTTACCTTGCCAAGCATGATGTCTTTCTCTAATGATCTCTCTTTTCACATGATGTGTCCAAAGTATGAAAGTTGAAGTCTTGTCATCTGAGCTTCTAAAGAAAGCTTAGGTTTGATTTCTTCTAGTACTGACTGGTTTGTTCTTTGGGCAGTCCATGGTATACACAGTATTCGTTGCCAGTACCATAATTCAAAAGCATCAATTTTCTTCCTGTCTATCTTTCTCACTGTCCAACTTTCGCATCCATATGTAGTTGAAAATGCTGTGGCTTGAATAAGTTGAATCTTTATATGGAGAGAGACATCTCTGCTCTTGAGAATCTTGTCTAGGTCCTTCGTAGCCATTCTGCAAAGAGCAATGCATCATCTTTCTTGACTCCTTGTTGCTTCTTTATTGATAGCACAGGTACACTAAAAAATTTTTTTTTTAAACTGCCTCTAATGTTTCGATTGATTTTTACGTTTTTTGGTGCGCTGAATCCAAATCTGGTAACCAATTTGCTCCATCACGTACAGATTTTTTGCTACATTGGGTTAGCAGTTTGAGGTGAACGTTTCAGATTGAGTGCGATCGAGATAAAAGTTTCTTGGATGAATTCTTTATACTAATTGTTTAGTAGTTATTTGAATAAGAATAAAGAAAATTGTAACAAGGCAGCACATAAGAATAGAGTAATGTCAACAAAACACACTGTGATGGTAACAAAATTGTCTGCACTTAAAACAGCCACATACATGTGCACAAACATTGAGCATATAAGAGCGAGGTTAGACACAAAGCAAAGCAAAGAAATGTGCAAAAAATGTTGTACAGGTATGTATGTAAGAATAGAAAACGCAAACCGCACCATTGCAATACATGAAGACAAACACCCGATGGTGTGAAAATAAAATTCTAATAAATGAGATCCGACACTGTGGTAATAACTAGCAAATTTTTATTTCAAAGTTTAGTAAAAACACGATATTTGTCAACACAGTTTAGATTTTAAAGTCATTCTTGGGTCAATCAATCTCCTGGTGGGCCCGTTTCTTCTTCCCCCGAATGCTTCTCTTGGTGCGCTGCTTGGCTTATTTTTCATCTGGGGTTTCCCGCAGCAGCAACCAGCAGAAATCAGCCATCATAGTGGTGTTCCATCTTCCTTGGTACCTTCTCTCTGCGTCCTTGATGTCCTGGTGAAACCTTTCACCTTGTTCTTCACTGTACGCCCCCAAGTTTTCGGGAAAGTAGTTCACATGGGAGTGCAAGAAATGGACTTTCAGGCTCATGTTACAGCCTTGTTCTTTGAAGGCATTGAGCATCCTGGCAACAATATCCTTATAGTTCTCATCCCGCCTGTTCCCCAAGAATTTGAGAACAACATCCTTGAAGGAATCCCAGGCTTCTTTTTCCTTCTCAGACATCGTTTCAGCGAATGCTCCATCTGAAATGAGTTTCCTTATATCAGGGCCAACAAACACTCCTTCCTTTAGCTTTGCTTCAGAAAGTCGGGGGAACTTTGAGCAAAGGTACCGAAAGCACTCACCATCTTTTGGAAGGGACTTGATGAATTGCTTAATGAGACCCAACTTAATGTGGAGAGGTGGTAATAGAATTTTATCACGAGGTACCAAGCTCTCATGAAGAACATTTTTCTCACCGGGTCTCAAATACACCCGAATTGGCCAGTCTTTTTTCCCCCAGTGTAGGTCGCGGGCCCGGCTATCCCACAAGCAAAGGAAGCAGGGATATTTGGTGAAACCGGATTGCTGCCCTAATAGCATGGATAGAATTTTAAAGTCTCCACAAATCATCCACTTATGCTCATCATAACGAATCTTCTGAAGAATCAGGGCCAAATTCTCGTATTTTTCTTGGAGAATAACAGTGAGAAATAGGAACTGAAGCGAATGTGTTGCCATTATGAAGAAGAACACCTTTTATGCTGTCTTTTGACGAATCAATGAACAGCCGCCATTCAGCAGGATCATACTTGAGTTTAAACTTTTCCATCACTCCGTATATATCGTTGCAAAATACCAAATCTTCCTCTTTGCTGAAATACTTCAAAAATTGTGTCTCGCGGTTACGGTACCAATAAAAAGTTGTTCCTGGTGACAATAGATTTTTCTGTTTAAGCCGAGAACCTAGCAGTTGGGCAGCATCTTTTGGGAGTCCTAAATCCCGGACTAAATCATTCAATTCAGCTTGAGAGAAAAGTTCAGGTTTCGGATCTGGTTCAGTTTCAAACTCGGAAGTACTGGACTCATCGGGAAAAGCCATCTGATGAGTTTCATCATGATCAGAACCGTCCACACAAATATGATCCAAAGATTTTGGTGGTTCAGGCACAGGTACTTCGTTGCTATGAGGCATAGGCCTAATTGCTGAGGGAAGGTTGGGGTAACTTATTACGTTCTTATTTTTTAAGTTGTATCCCTTCACAATGCAAGAGCAAAAATAGCAGTCACTGCTGTGGTCTCTTTGTTCACGCCACATCATAGGTATTCCGAAACGAAATGCTTGTTTTTTACCTTTCATCCATAAGCGTAGATCTTCCTCACATGTCTTGCACACTTTGTGAGGAGCCCACGGTTTGTCTTGATCGCCTAACTTCAAATCGAACTAGGCGAAATATACTTTTTTAATAAATGCAGAAATGTTCCTCTGTCGCTTTTTCACGGTATATTCCCCACAAATAAAACAAAAACTGTCCGGAGAGTTGACGCAACCTCTGGCTCTGTGAGCCATCACAAATACACAGCACTGCAAACTACAACTGTAGTGAACCACTTCGGAATAAAGCTGGATTACGACTGAGCAAACAAAAGGTAATAATGAACTTGCAAGAAACTGAAATTTGACAGGAACATTCATGTCGCAACCACCGTGTTTGAGCGAGCGAACGAGGCGAGGCGAACAGGAAAGAACATGCGCCGGTGCGAGTACTGGATTTAGCCCCCCGCCTCCCAATTGTCCTGTTAATGTATAAAATGAATACAAAACACTCTAAAATATCATGAGGGAGTGTTTCTAGTTAGTTAACCATTACAACCTCTATTTTGGGCCAAGAAAATAAACTGCAGTCGGCTAAAAAGAAATTATGTGAACATTCCTTATATGGGTAAGAAATCTAATTTTGCAAGAAAACGTGACGTGATGGAACATTTTGGCTATTTTTCCTGGATTCAGCACCCCAAAATCTATAGGAATCAGTTGCAAAACTGGAGGCAGTTTTTTTTGGTAGTGTACCTGTGTAGTTGATCCAAGTAGGTTAAAGTTGCCCACTATTTCCATTTCTTCTCCATCAACAACGTATAATCAAACTCTGGAATTTGTTACCGGAGGATGTAGTAAAAGCTGTTAGTGTAGCTGGATTTAAAAAAGTTTTGGACAAGTTCCTGGAGGAAAGGTCCATAAACCATTATTAAAAGGGACCCATGATATCACTGCTTGACCCAATACAAGCATTGTGGAACCTGTGTGTTTTGGGGAAACTGCTAGGTACTTGTGACCTAGATTGGCCACTGTTGGAAACAGGATAGTGGACTTGATGGACCTTGATCTGACCCAGTATGGCATATCTTATGTTCTTACAAAAATAGGGAATTAGGATTGGAGGGAAGGAATTTTCACACTACCTTACTTCAGTTCCTCTAGTTCACTCCTGCCCTCCCACATCACTTCACCTCTGTCAGACACACATGCTTGCGCGCACGCGCACACACACACATACTTGTCGCTAGACCTTTCACTTTGTGCTTTGTTACTCCTCTTGCCACCCAGGGCCTAATCAGGATTTGGATTGTACAGAACACACTAGTGCTATGCATTTCAAAGCGTGAGCCACTCCGTTACAGTTGAGATGCTGCTGCTCTACTCTTGTCTATAATTTGGCCTGGAAGATTAGTAGAACATAAGACGTGCCATACTGGGTCAGACTAAGCATCCATCAAGCCCAATATCCTGTTTCCAACAGTGGCCATTCCAGGTCTCAAGTACCTGTTGGGTTTCCAAAGGTATACACATTCCATGCTGCTTGTCCTAGGGATAAGCAATGGATTTCCCAATCCTCTTTAATAATAGTTTAAAGACTTTTCCTCCAGGAACTCTTCCATATGTGTTTTGAACACAGCAACACTAATGGCTTTTACTGCATCCTCTAGTAATGACTTCCAGAATTTAATTACATGCTAAGTGCAAAACATATTTTCTCAATTAGTCTTAAATGTGCCACATTGTATTTTCATTGCGTGTCCCCCTAATCTTTCTACTAGGAGAGTATAAACCAGTGGTTCTCAACCCAGTCCTCTGGGACCCCCAGGCCAGTCAGATTTTCAGGATATCCATAATGAATATGCATGAGAGAGATCCGCATACAATGGAAGCAGTGTGCATGCAGATCCATCTCATGCATATTCATTGTGAATATCCTGAAAACCTGACTGGCCTGGGGGTCCCAGAGGGACTTGGTTGAGAACCACTGGAATAAAGCAAACTGAATACTTAAATAGCTTCTGCTGCTGCCCCCCCCCCCCCCCCAATCTGCCCTTGGTCTCCTGCAGTTCCATGAGAAGGGTTGTGCTATTTAACACCTAAGGCTGAATTTTATAACCCATTTGCAGAATTGTGGGAGACCAGGAGCCATGGGTTTCACGTATCCTTATTCTAGTCCCCTTGGATTTAGACGTTAAAGATCTTCTTTAACTTTAAGACCATTCCTTTCCCTTTAGAGTTTTGATAGAGCAGTTTTGTTAATTTCAGAAACTACAGCCTATTAGCTTTTCCTTACCATGCTAGACCAGTCCAGATGAGTGTTTCATGCTCCCTTGCCAGCAGGTGGAAGCAGACTTGAGCATCTTTCAAAGATGTTGTCAAATGTTATAACCACCGGTGCAGCACTGAGAGAAGCCAGTAATTGTCTTTGGTGGCAAGGTATATGAACTGGTACAGTAGTGCAGATAGGCTTAACCTGCACTATGGGTAGTGCTCATTGGGATTGAGTTCTGAAGGGCCCAGCCTTGCTCATGGTGTGGTGGTTCTCTTGACTCCTTGAGCTGACAGTTTCCCTGGATGCAGTGCTGTCCAAGGGTTACTAGTGCTCGGTGGGCCGAAGAGGTGCAGGGGAAGCCGGGAGGGAGGGGGGGGGCGGGCAGTAGGTTGGATCCAGGCTCCCCTTTCCCTCTTGCTGTCTTTTTATCTGCATGCCAGGATTTGTTTCTACATTTTTTTTTTCTGCTTTTGAATTTCGTCTATTGACTTACATTGGGCTGTATTTGGCTCTTTTTGTCTGCTTTCTACAAAGATTGGAAAAAAAAGAAACATCAGGCTCTTTTATTTTATTTTTTTTTTTTGGCAGCAGGGCATCCCAAGCCTGTGTAGGCATTCAGAGAAGCCCAGAGCTGGTTTCCTTGAAGGACCTTTCCTGATTGGGATTCCCTTTTTGCTGTGGCTGTGGCACTTTTTCCCCCAGCTTTTTTTAGGCCTGCCCTGTTTGTTTTTGTGTTTTTTTTGGATGGGCCTTTCTTAGTTTTTCATAGTTTTATTCCTTGCATCTGTGTTGAGGCAGGCAAGCATGCCACGTGTTTGCTGCTGTACCTTATTTGGCACATGCAGAATCAGCTCTGCAGTGGCCTCCTTTTGCCCCCAGTGTGATGAGGATGTAAGGGCCCTGAGGTTTTGGGCATGAAGGGGGGTGAGGATCACGGGGCACAATGGTGACTTGGGGGCTACATCCCCTGTGGAGGACCTCGCTGGTGCATGTAGAGGGCTGAAGAGGCTGCAGGTTCCAATGGGCCTATTGGGGTCACAGGAGAAATCTGTCTGCTGGCAATGAGCTACAGTTGTTTATACAGCTCCTGGGCTGTTTCCAGGCCCTTTTTATAAGCTGCTTGGCAGCCTGCTTTGCAGAACTCTGGGACCCTGTCCTCCCCTACAGGGAACTCCAGACCCTTGAGTGGCACTGTCTTAGCCACGCTGGAGGCTAAGCACCCCTCTCTCCCAGCTTTAACTGGTTTTATATATCACCATATCATGATGTCAAGGCAGTTTATATGGAACATTTATAACGTAACTTAACTTTACATGGAGCATTGTGGTATAACTTGAATAACTGGATTAGGCTAGGTTAGCATACATGAAACAGAAAATATTAAAGAACAGTATTTACTTACTGTAATAACTTATAAGAAACAGTTTATCTGTTAAACAACAACGTAGCATTAAGGTCTTATCCCCAACAGGAGGTGACTGGGATGCCGAAGAAGATTCCTTTGCATCTGGAGATAATCCAAGGAGGAAGGTGAGATTCCCCTTATGGAGTGCAAGGATCCATCTGTGATCTGCCTTTGTCACTGGGAGTACCTCCCAGTGTTGATCCAGGATGCTATGGTGGTCATGAGAATTGAGGAACTTGCATCTGTGTTGCTGTCTCAGGTGGATCCTATCCTGGAGGGTATCGGACATCCAGGGTTTTTCCATTTACCCAGAGCCCTTGGAATGTCTGGTTTCTCAATGGGAGAATATGGTCTTGGCCCTCGAAGGATTGAAGGTCTAGTTAGGTTATATCACCTGCCTCAGGGCAAGCTGGACCAGCTCTTTGGACTTCCTAAGGTGGATGCCCTTGTTGCGTGATAATGAAGGAGATGTGGAGCTTAAAGAGGTTCATGATAGAAGGGTAGTAATTCTAAAGAATGCCTTCACGGCCTCTGCCTTGGGTTCCCGAGTGGCCCTTTTGTGTAGGCCTTATAGCCAGGGCACTTTGTTCAACTACTGCTGGACAGCCCTGGTTGCCAGACTGGAGTCGGTAGCTGTGTTTGTGGCAGATGCTCAATACAAGCTGATTAAAGTGTCCTTCAGGCCCATGAAGAAGACACAGCTTTTGTGATCCAATGCCAGTGCTTATGTTTCCTGTGTCCTGATAAAGGTGCTGAAAGGGCTCCCCTTTAAGCCCATCCATAAGACTTCTCTCAAAGATATGACTTTAAAGTGGTGTTTCTGGTGGCTGTTGTTTCTACCAGGTGGATCTCTGAGCTGCAGGCCTTGTCCTACAGCAAATCCTTTTTGGTCATTTTGGTGGCTTATCACCTTGTGAACAGTGGCAGCCTTCCTTCCAAAAAGGGTCTCTTCTTTTCCAGAGGAGGATCTTTGGTTTGATCACTCTTTGTCCAATGGGAGAATGGTATTGCTCGGATACCTACAAGAGACAAACTCCTTTCATTGGTTAAGTGGTTTGAGGAAAGGAAAGCTGACAACCAAGTCCTTGATTTTCCTGCCGGATCAAAGAGGCTATTGATTTAGTGTACTTTTTAGCTGGGAAGCGGATACTAGTGGGAACTGGGGCTCATTCCTCTAGGTTATAGGCCTCCTCCCATGCCTAGTCTGCCTTGGTGTCTCCAGAAGACATCTGTAAAGCGGCTATCTGGTCTTCTGAGTACCTTTGTAAAACACTACAGGTTGCATGTGAGAGCAAGCATTGATGGCACCTTTGGAAAGTTTGTGCTGGCCAGAGCGTTGTCTTTTTCCCACCGTGGTCCTGACTGCTTAGGTTCATCTCACTTGTCTAGACTGGTCTAGCAGGAAGGAGACATTTTAATCATGCATGATGATTTCCTTTACTTGAATCCTGCTGGACTAGTCCCGGACCTGGAAGACTTTCCTACAGGTTGGGAGGCTCTGCTGCCTTTATGTTGTATTTTTTGTTGCTGTGCCTGATCAAGATTAGACTGTGCCAAGATAGCCAAATACTTGTTCCAGTTGTTTGTTCTGATTGTTGACTGTTTACATTTGCTAATGGTGGTTGAGTTTTTTCTTTCTCAATTTTTCAGTCTGTCTTGCTGCCTGGGAAGTTCCTTACTGGCTTCTCTGTGCTGCGTTTTTATATCTTTTGATGACACCATTGAAAGATGCTCAAGTCTGCCTCCACCAGCTGGCAAGGGAGCATAACCTCATCTGGACTAGTCTATCAGGATTGATTCAAGGAAAAGAAACTATCAGGTATGATTAACATTTCTCCATTCTTTGCCTGTGTAAAGTCTTCTGAGGGTAAATGCTTAAAGGGAACGTGTCTTCTGCTGGATTTGTTAAAAAGCAAGTGTAGGTGCTCTGACTCTTCACAGTTACTGAGTCCAGTCCATGCTAAGACGGCAAGGAAAAGATTTGGTCATTGCCTAGAGACATTCTGCTGTTCATCCTTTTCTTTCAAAGAATATTAATTTTTGAAAATATAGCTACATGTTAGAGTGGAGAGACAGGAGTAGTAATTTTTGTTTGGTTATAAATTTGATTATAGTGCCCGAGGTAGCAGGTATTTTTGTGCGTGTGTATGTAGATACATGTACATATAATATAAAAATTACACAGAGTATAAAGACAAGAGAATGAGGGCCACGTGTACGGTAGGATTTATTTTTCTCATTTTGGGCCATCGCTGCAGCACCTATGTTGTTCCTATGGGCATGGTGGCAGATAGCACATGCTAACATTTAGTAATTGTGGTCCTTTGTGTCTGTGTCGGGAGGAAAATGCTTCCTATCACTGTTCGAGAGTAGGCAGACTTTTCTGGATATTCTGGGGCCTGACTCTATTGCAGAGGCATGCAGCAACGGTGATAGCAGTGTGATAAAACACATTCCATAGCTTGAAGGGCTGCAGAACTCAACTTTGCTCTTGGTAAAGGCCGAGATTTCTTGGCTGGGAGACAAGAAATGTGTCACAGCAATGACACAGCACATCAAGCCACGTGGCTGCTTCTCAGACAGATGCAAATGACCACATGCGATGCTGTAAAAGGAACAGCGTTACCCTCCACCATAACACAGCAGTTTTTGCAGCTCAGATAATGCATTCCAGATGAGGTCTGCCTTGTAGTGACTCCAGAATGAAAGATTTTGGATTTGATCCCTTCACTCTCCCTGAATTCCACCTCCAAACCTCACTTGCATCTCAAAGCACCTCCTCTGATACTACTTATCATGAGCCCATCACTTTTTTTCTCTCCAGCATTCCCCCCTCTAATCCTCTCTCACATTCTTCTCCGATCCTTAACTCTCTTTTAGATACTTTCTTTCTCCAACCCCCCCCCACCCTTTAATCTCTTTGCTCACACCCCATATTGTCCAAATAATTTTCTTTGCTTGCTCTGCCACCACCGCAACCCTCTTCCTGATGGTCATTTACCTTCCCCCTCGAGGGATTTGGAGGGAGGACCGTGGCATTACTGCACATAAGCTGCATCGTTCTCCTCTTCTGCCCAGAGTATGTGTACAAAGTGTAAAAAAATATGTCTCCTCAAAGCCTCTAACTGGCGTGGGAAAAGAAGCAGCATTGCCGTAGTTAGTCGCCTACTGTCACCACTGTGTCTTCAGCCTGGCCCACAGGTCTACCGCAGTAATTCACTACTATTTATCATTTGTATAGCACTACAAGGTTTACGCATGCAAGTAAGAGACGGTCCCTGCTCATCAGAACTTACAGTCTAAGACAGACCACCCAACAACTGCGGACTAGGGTAATTCAAGGGGCATGGCAAGATACAGATAAGTTATAAGCAGGAGAATGAGGAGATCAAGATCCAAATGTAGCTAGTTATGAAAAGTTAACAAAAATAAATTCTGCTTATTGGGGTAAATTTTCAAATATGGAATATCTGATTTACTAAGTTTTTTTGTCCAACAGACGTAGAGGAGTTAATTTGAGCAAACTGAGATGCCATTTACATATATTAAAATCAAATGTATGGATGTAAATTGAAATAGAAATATTTATTATGTTTCTCATATACAAAATGTGTCCGGTGTGAGACTCGAGCAAAGGCTGGAAGTGTGCTTAAGCTCCCAATATCCTTGCACCTGCCCTGAAGTGGCATTATGAAATTATTCAGACCCACAGGTTCCTAACTTAATATAAACTGATATGGTCAAGTGGCTATGCAGGAAGCCCTCTAGACATGAAGCAGGAGCACTTTCATATTCTCCACCAGCAATGGCCCTGAGAGGAAGATACATTTAAAAGCAAAGGGAAAGAGGATCTGCGATCAGACTTAATAAATGACAGGGCAACCACCAGCTTTAATTTTTCCCTTGAGGAAAGGGGGGGGAGGGGGAATTGTCTCCACTCAGGTTACCTTTACTTTTGCCAGCTGATTCCTCTTTGATCTTCATTTCTAATGGCAGACGTCTTTTCGAAAGAAAAAATAAAGTAGCAGGTGTGCTAGCAAACCCAGAGTGAGCTGTGATTGCGTTTTCAATATTGTGAAGCAATCTTGTGCAGTTATAGGTACATTGTAATCTGAATTCCTTTCTCCGGTTGTGAAGGGAACTATGATGGTTTATATGGGATTTAATGTGGGGAGGGGGGGAAAGCAGATTCTTTTCAGAAACCAAATCGAGCAGTAAACCTCATGTACGCATCTGCATTAGGGAGGAGGAGGAGGACCAGACATCAGGCTCCTATCTGATCAGAAAGAGGATGAGCCACCGCAGAGTTGTGAAGAATGTGTCCTGACTTGCCCCGAAGATGTCGTTGATGATGGCTGGCATGTGCTTCCGCTGCAGCAGCCCCAGCAGACCCGCCAGTGCTTGGATGAAGGAGTCAGTCTTCACTGTCTGATTTATGGAGCAGGATTTTTGCAGAGAATTCAACCCAGATCTTATTAGAGTTGCTATTTGGCTGTTGGGTTGTGTGGAGCAACGGAATATTTTTTTTCTGTATCCTACTAGACAAGTCTAGATGCGAGTAGGTTATGCTCCCTTGCCAGCAGGTGGAGGCAGACTTCAGCAGCATTCATGATGTCATCTAGTATATCCTCTGGTGCAGGACCGAGAGAAACCTGTATTGTCTGCCTTTTAGCAGATGGCAAGGATATTGCAGCTTGTAGCAGTGCAGATAGGCCAGACTCTTCTGGCCCACACTGTGGTTCAGAGGCTTCAGGATGGAGTCCAGAAGGGTCCAGTGGTACTCTGAGTGATGGTACACCCGTGACTCCTTGAGAGGAAGCCGCCCAAGATCCAGTGCTGTTTCCCACAGGTTACAAGCATTTGGTAATCCTGGAGAAAAGCGGGAGACCCCCCCCATGGGACCTCTAAGGGTCCCACTTGTGGTGAGTTGGATCCAGGCATCCCTTTTTTTCTTACTATCCTATCTACATGCTCTGATTTTGCCTTTTTTTCTTTTTTTTTTACATTTTTCTCTCCTCTTCTATGAGGCCCCCCCCCAAATGATGTCAGTGGGCAGCCTCTGGCTTCTTTAAATTAAACAGGTTCTATCTTAAAAAAAAAAAAATCAAAAGGGGGAAAAAAATCCCCAGACTTCTTCTGCAGCTAGGATCCCAAGCCTGTGAGGGCTTCTGGGATTCTCTACTCGAGCTTTTCTGGTCAGCCAAACAGTCTCAGGATTCCCTTTTCTTTGTCTCTTTTCGCTGCGGTGTGCTACTTTTTAGGAGTGAGGATTGTTTTTTGTGGTTTCTTTCCTGTCTGTACCACTGCTGTTTTCAACCATGTGGTCTGATGCACCAGTGGCCTTTAGCATTATTTTTACCATGACTGCTGTTTTTGCCCTCAATGTAGCTGCAAGGCCTGGGATGTATTTTTGGCCACATAATGGTCCGCCATGGGAGCCCGGGGCCTGATGCTGTTTTTTTTTTTTTTTTTTTTTTTACCCCTGCAGCTCCTTTATTTTTTCCATTGTACCGGTGAGTTCTACAGCTTCTTTGGGTGGCAGATTATGCCCGGTGGAGATGAAGCATAATGGGGTTGCCATGGCAGCATGCCCTTGGGCCCTCCGGGGCTCCAAAGTCCTAATGCTCAGCCAGCATGTGCTGAAGTTTATAAAACATCTTAGGGGCTGTTTTCAGGCAGTCTGGTTGAAGTATAACCCCCCTTTGTGGGGGCCCGGGTCTCCAAAGTCTTCTGTATGGACAGATGAAGAGGTCACAACCCTCACTTCACCCTGGCACTTCTCAGTCCATCTGGGTGTCAGCCTTTCCCCTTTTCGGGGATTGACTGAAGGACCCAGGCACAATCCTTGTCATCTGCAAGGTAAGTCAGAAGGAAGACAGATTAGTGATTCCTCCAGTGACTGATCCGCTTTTTGTCGCTGGGCCCTATTAATACTCTTTCAGAACTGTATTGTGGCTCTGTAGTGGGCAGAACTAGCATTCATTTTTATTTATTTATTTAACATTTCTTATATATTTTATATACCATTCTGGTGGTATTAGTGGAGGGGACCCTTAAGTGCTAGGGGATTGGGTATCTTGCTGTTTTTATTTTTTCTCTCTGACCCTGTGTAGCAGGGCATAGAGTGTTAGAGAGGAAACCCCTGCATTGGTCCTGTGAGTCCTATGGTTTTGTCTTGGCGGTTTCCTTGGCTTGAAGGCGAATAGGATCAGCCCTTTAGGAACTAGGTCCTCATGGAAGAGAGATCACTGAAAAGCTTCAGCAAGTTCAGAACATACTTTGTTCAGTCAGCTCTATGGACATGGGAACTTGCAGGTCCTCTGCTCCAGATATCAGCCTTGCAGCCAGTTCTATGAGCAAGGATTATATATGTGCTCATTAGAGGCACCTGCTAACCACCTGGGTTCCATGTTTCCATGGTTTGACCAGCCCCTTCCTCTCCTCCAAGAGATCAAGCTGTAGTTGAGGTTGATTCAGGTTACATTGGAAGCACTGGATTTGGGTACCTGTCAGCTTGGACCAAACCTGTAGGTCTGGGGTTACAATGCCCTGGGCCAGTTGGCCAGGCACTCTGGGCCCCTTGGGAGGCTTACGAGGTGATCTTCAGGCCTCTTCTTTTGGGCAAAGCAGAACTTGTGTTCTCATTTTCTGCCCTGGCGGTGGTGTAGGTTCTCCAATGAGGCAGAGCTCATGGGACTGGCGTGGACCTGAGTATATAGAGCAATATTGTTGGACAGAGGGACATCTGATTGCCCTGTCTTTAGTGCTCTTCAGAAGCCTCGACAACCTGCAGGCTATCTTTTATTGTTGGAATGTGGTTGGGCCATGTGAAGTGCCCGGGACAAGCATTGTGGAACCTGTGTGCCCTTTGGGAACCTGCCAGGTACTTGTGACCTAGATTGGCCAGTGTTGGAAGCAGGCTACTGGACTTGATGGATCTTGGTCTGATCCAGTATGGCATTCCTTATGTTCTTATGAGAGCCTCAATCTCTTACATGTGACCTTCATTGTATGCTGATGGGGCCTTCCAGCACTACACTTGGTCATTACAGCGGTAGTTGCCAATAGGGGGGACTGTTTCAGTCATGGAGAGTTCCTTATCGTTCCTTCAGTTTAGTCCTCCACCTCTGGGTTGTGCACCTCCTCCTGCAGCTTGGAGACTGCAGGAGGTGGTGCATAACCCAGAGGTGGAGGACTAAACTGGAGTTCCTCAAGGAACAATTACCAGGTATGTTTAATTTTCATTTTCTACGAAAGGTGGGCTTGGTTGCCACCTTTCAGGTGTGGCCCAGAAGGGGAAGTTGTAGGTCTCCCTCCCTGACTTTTTGAGGTGTTGCCTTCTACACATTTCAAGCTAATATAAACTTGGGGTTCCTAGTGGCCATGGGTGGGTCTTGCAGACTGGAATACACGTGTTCTTGATCCAGGGGTCAGGGCTTCCTATCTTTGACTATCCTGAAGTTTCCGGCCCTTTCTCGTTTAGTACCTGGCTCTGGTGGGACTAGGCTTCCAAGAAGGACTGCTCTGTGGTGGGAGTAGTCTCCCTGCTTTGTAGTCAGTGGGGCCTCTTTGTCCTTAGCTTATCAGAGCCTTTTTGGGCATTCCGGCATGGATCAGCCGTGACCCTGGGTTCTCGGGGTTCAATGTGCAAACTTGTGTTGCATCCAAGGGTTCCTTGGCAGTGCACTTTGGTGTTGCCCACTTCCTCAGGAATGGAGCAACTCTAGCAGCCTGGGTGTTAAGGTTGTGCCTCATTGTGTCGTTCTGAGGTTGAGGGCTCAGAGGATCTTTCTCTGGGCCCAGGTAGAAGGTCTTTCTAGAGGGTTGGTTCCCTACGATGGCTTTCTGGAGACTCTAGTATCCACCAGGTGATGCCTGCTCTATAGTCTCCCCCCCCCCCCCCCCCCACAGGGAACCAATCTCTCGGCATTTTCCACCATGAGGGTTTTGCAGCTCTATTTTTATGGGTGCTGTCCCCTTTTGGCACCCTGCCCAGACTGTTATTTATCCTTCTTGGAGATGGCTCTGCGAAAGGTGGTGCAGTTGCAAGTCACTTGCTAGTTCCTCCCACTGGCTGGATCCACGCTGTACCTTCTGTGTGGTTCCAGGAAATCACCGTTGGAGGTCAGTTCCTCTATCCTCTGACCTCCAGAGCCCATTGGGTCAGTATGTGTTGGGGTTGGTAAGCGCACATGGAGTGGATTCGGAGCTCACGCCACTGAACAAGGTCTCCTAGGCAGAGTCTGCTCTGGTATCTCCAGGAGACATCTCTACAGAGGCTTTCTGGCTTTTGTAGGTTTCCTTTGTGAAACCCTATGAGGTGCTTGTGGGAATTGGTATAGTTCGTGCCTTTGGCGGCTTGTCTGTCTTGAGCATCATCTTCCTCCCACTCTGGGTCCTGTCCGCTTGGGTACATCCCATTTGTTTGGACTGGTCTGACAGGATGATTTTACATAAGTGATCATTTACTTTCCCTGAATCCTGCTAGACCTCTCCAGAACCCTCCCTGGAAGACTCCTGCTGCCCTTTTTGGTTGCATTGTCTGTATTGGGGCTTGGAAAGACTCTTTCTCTCTTTCTGCAATTCTGGGGATCCAGCTGCCGTAAAAAGCCTAGTCAGTCCTACTGTCTGACTTCAATTTCTTCATGGTAAGAGCCAAAGGCTTGCTCACGTTTTTCTTTTTTTTGTGTGGCAGAGTTGCATGCATTTATTAACAATTTCTGAGGCTTTTTTTTTTTCAATTGTACTTATTTCTTGGGAAGTGTCCTACTGGCTTCACTCAATGCTGCACCAGAGGATATACCTCCTGATGACATCTGTAAAACGTCCCCAAGTTTGCCTTCACCTGCTGACAAGGGAGCATGATCCATTTGTCTGGACTAGCCTAGTAGTAGTAGTAGTAGTAGTATTAAAGCAATGTAAATGATCAGATAGGAAACATTTTATCCTTTTAGTTGTTGGTTTGTTTGTTTTTATCCTACATATATATTTTTTGTCCAAGTAGTTTTCTCCTTTATCTGTTAGGCTCCAGGCTCAGACCAGAATAAGGCTTGAAATCTGCCATCATGAGCTTTCATTTACAGCTATCTGTTGATTCCCCCACCCCTGCCCTATGCCTTTGATATATCCCCTCCAAACTCACAGGCATGAGCGCAATCCAGTTCCCTAAGTTCAAGTCTTGAAGGACTATTAAAAGAGGCTGCTACTTCTGGAGAGAGGGATCTGCAATTGTAAGTTTTTACTTCTGGGAATTTTTCTAAATCTTGGGGAAAAGGAATTCTTCAGATTAAAGATGATTAATCTGTGCAAATTTGCTGATACTAGGCCCTAACTTGTTTAACAAAGAGCTTTTAGTTAAATTAAAAACTCAGTAGGTAAACTTTGTTTCAATTTAAACTAAAAGCTCTCTGCTGGGTTTTAAATTTAATACTCAGTCAAGGCCTAGTATCACCAAAGAGCTGTAATTTAAATCAAGTCAGAGTATAACTTAACATAACATAAAGGGAAAAACGGTCTGTATTCTTTGAGCAATAAATTGTTTCTAGAGACCTTTACAAAGAGGCCTTCTAGATAGAGGGCAAGAGACCTGTGAAATTATTTTAAATAGGTGTTAAAGCTAAGTGACAGATCAAAGGGGCATTTTGAAAGACTTCTCCTATCCAAGCAAGGGCTGTGTGAATCACCCAGGAAATTGGTTGCAGATTACCTTAGAAGCACAGGACAGGGTACTACTATGTAGCAGCCAACCTTTAATGTCTTTCTCTCCCCTCCTCCCTGACATCCCCACCCATCCCTGTGATAATTGTAGTTTTTATAGGTGCTTAAACCTCTTAAAGGAAAGGAGGTGCCATATTCACTCTCGGGTAATGCTGTTTATCCTCATTAGGCATACATTAAGAACCTGAGATTAATTAAGCTTGAGGTGAACAAAGTCCGTTAAACATATTAGGTATAGTTTTATTAGTATAAGTATACCCAGCAAACCTTAGTAAGTAAACAACTTAAATATCTAAACACAGTCTTAAAACTAAGATGCAGACAGCAGTCTAGCAGTGAGACGGGGGCTTTCCAGTCTTTTGCATTGAGTGTCACATGTATGATTTTCTTCCAGTTGGTGCAGGATTTTACGTGTGTACTAGGTACAAAGAGCTCTTTGCTCTCAGAGAACAAGTCCGATCTCTGGAGGCTAGAGTAGCAGACTTGGAGGACATAAGGAAGACAAAGATATATAGATGAGACCTATAGGGATGTAGTACTGACATCCCACCTCCAGTCTGGCAACATCCCTATTGTCATGGAGGAGAGAGGTCTCGTGACAGGAGAGCATCACCCCGGTGTGGCAAAAAGTGATCCTGTAGCTAGGACCTGTCCTCCAGGTGATGTAAAAAACCTCTCACACGAAGGAGGTTTCTCCAGGGCCTTGTGCCCATGAGGGAAGGGTTAGGACAGCTGTTATAGTTGGTGATTCAATTATTAGGCATGTAGATAGCTGAGTGGCTGGTGGACATGAGACTCATCTGGTAACATGCCAGCCTGTTGCGAAGGTAGCAGACCTCACACGCCACCTAGACAGGGTCTTAGATAATGCTGGGGAGGAGTCTGCTGTCTTGGTACATGTCGGTACCAGTGACCTAGGAAAGTGTGGTAGGGAGGTTCTGGAGGCTAAATTTAGGCTTTTAGGTAGGAAGTTGAAATCCAGAACTTTCAGGATAGCATTCTCTGAAATGCTTCCCTTTCCACACACAGGACCCAAAAGGCAGGCAGAGCTCTGGAGTCTTAATGTATGAATGAGACGATGGTGGAAGGAAGAGGGATTTGGATTTGTTAGCAACTGGGGAACATTCTGGGGAAAGGAGTGGCTTTTCCGATGGGATGTGCTCCACCTTAACCAGGATGGAACCAGGCTGCTGGCATTAACCTTTAAAAAGGAGAGAGAGCAGCTTTTAAATTAGATAATAGGGGAAAGCCGACATTCGCCCAAGAGCACATGGTTCAGAATAATGTATCCTTGAAGGATACTAGCAAAAGATTGAAGTTAGGGATATCGACAGAGAGGTTTCAATAAAGACAAAAGTAACCCAATTGTCCTTGATTACCGAGCAGACAGAGCTTAAAGATTCCAAATTACCCCTGCCTACCAATAGCCAAATTTAATATGAATAAAATACAGCCTCTAAAATGTTTGTATGCAAATGATAGAAGTCTAAAAAATAAGATGGGAGAGTTAGAATATATAGCACTAAATGAGAGGTTAGGTATGATTGGTATCTCAGAGACAAGGAGGATAACCAATGGGATTCTGTAATAGCTGAGTATAAATAGATCAAATTGGTGGAGGGGTTGCATCCTGTTAGAGAGGGCATTGAATCACAAAGGATTCAAGTTTTGCAGGAAACAAAATTCACTGTAGAAGCCTATGGATTGAAATTCCATGAAAAAGAGGAAGGAGAAGGCAGTGGCAGGGGGGGTGTACTATCAACCGCCTGGTCAGACTGAACAAATGGATGATGAAATGCGGGAAGCTAACAAAAGTTACAGCACAGTAATAATAATGGGTGATTTTGATTACCCCGGTATTGACTGTGTCACTGTCATGGCAGGACATACAAGGGAGATAAAGTTTCTAGATGAAATAAATGACTGCTTCTTGGAGCAGCTGGTTCATGAACCGACTAGAGGGGAAGCCATTTTGGACCTAGTCCTTAGTGGAACACAAGATCCTGGTGCAAGAGATAAGGGTGTTGGGACCACTTGGCAATAGTGGACATAGCATGATCGCATTTGATTTAATAAATGGAGGAAGGACGATAAGGAAATCCACAATACTACCTTTTAACTTTCAAAAGGGAGACTATGATAAAATGAGGAAAATTGTTAAGAAGAAAACTAAAAGGAGCAATTACAAAGGTTAAAGATTTACATAAAGCACATAGGTGTTGTTTAAAAATACTGTCTTGGAAGCTCAGACCAGCTGTATTCCACGCTTTAAGAAAAGTGGGAGGAGTCCAGAAAACTGCCAGCATGGTTTAAAGGTGAGGTCAGAGAAAGCATCTTTCAGGAAATGAAGAAAGGAGACAAATGACGAAAACTGGAAACAACATAAGCACTGGCAGGCTAGATGCAAGGCATTGATAAGGCAAGCAAAGAGAATTTGAGAAGAAGCTTGCTGTGGTAGCAAAAACCCACAAAGACTTTTTCAAGTACATTTATAGCAAAAAAACTTTGACGGTCAGTTGGACCATTAGATGATAGAGGGGACAAGGCCATAGCGGAGAGACTGAATGAATTCTTTGCTTCGCTCTTTACTGAAGAAGATAAAAGGATGTTACCCATGATTGAAATAGTATTTAAAGGTAATGCCACAGAAGAATTGAAAGAAATATTGATACACCGAGAAGATGTATTACAACTATTTCTTAAAAATTAAGAGTAGCAAATTACTTGAACCGAATGGTATACTTCCAAGGGTGTTGAAAGAACTGAAATATGAGACTGCAGAACTACTATTAGTAATCTGTGAACTATCATTAAAATCATCTGTAATACCTGAAGTTTGGAGGATGGCCAGTATAATGCCAATTTTTTAAAAGGGTTCCAGGGTTGATCTGGGAAACTACAGACCGGTGAGCCTGATATCAGTACTGGGAAAAATGGTAGAAACCATTATAAAGAACAAAATTACTGAACATGTAGATAGTCATGGCTTAATGGGAGACAGCCAGCATGGCTTTAGCCAAGGAAGATCTTTTTTTACTAATCTATTATGTTTTTTTGAAGGTGTGAATAAACGGGTAGAAAAAGGTGAGGCAGTTGATATAGTCTGTCTGGATTTTCAGAAAGCTTTGACAAGGTCCCTCATGAGATACTTTTTGTGAAATTAAATAGTTATGGAATAAGAGGCAGTGTACTATTGTGGATCAGGAACTGGTTAGAAGACAGAAAGCAGAAGGTAGTGCTAAATGGCCAACTTTCCCAATGGAGAAAGGTGAATAGTGGAGTATCCCAGGGATCTATGCTGGGTCTGCTGCTTTTTAAAATATTCGTAAATGACCTGGAAATGGGACTAATAAGTGAGGTATTCAAATTTGGAGATGACACAAAATTATTCAAAGTTGTTAAAAACCCATGAGGATTGTGAACAATTGCAAGAGGACCTTGATAAATTGGAAGACCGGGCATCCAAATGGCAGGTGAAATTTAATGTGGACAAGTGCAAAGTTATGCAGCTAAGAAAGAACAACCCAAAATATGGTTACACGACGCAAAGTTCCACATTAGGAACCACCACCCAGGAAAAAAATGTAGGCGTCATTGTGGATAACATTTTGAAACCTTCCGCCCAGTGTGCAGAGTATCATAAAGAAAGGAATGGAGAATAAAACAGAGGATATTATAATGCCTCTGTATTATTCCATGGTGCATCTGCACCTTGAATATTGTGTGCAATTCTGGTCGCCCTATCTTTAAAAGGATATAGCGTTATTACAAAAGGTACAAAGAAGAGCCTCCGAAATGGGATGGAAAGATACCCTTATGAAGAGAGGCTAAAAAGGTTAGGACTCTTCAAACTGGAAAATAGACGGCTGAGGGTGAGATATGATAGAGGTCTATAAATTAATGAATGGAATGGAACAGGTAAACATAGATCGATTGTTTACCCCATCAAAAAGTAGAAAGACATGGGGACATGCAATGAAGCTACAATGTAACCCATTTAATTTATTTAATTAATTAATTTATTTATTTACATTCTCTTATATACCGCGCTATTCTGCATCAGTGCGGTTTACATTGAACAAACTGAAATTACATTGAACAGGGCATTATAACTTGGAGATAACTATTTTACAGGGAGCATGGGCTATGGAGGGTTAAGTGGCTTGCCCAAGACCACAAGGAGCACCTGTGGGACTAGAAACCCCAGTCCTTCCAGCCCAAGGTTGCTGTCCTGTAGTGGAATTTGAACCCCCGACCTTCCGGCCTGAAGTACCTTGCCCCAACCACTAGGCCACTCCTCCACTTCTTTAAGACAAATAAGAGAAAGTTTTTTCACTCAATCATACTCCAGAATCCATTACCGGAGGATGTAGTAAAAGCTATTAGCATAGCTGGATTTAAAAAAGGTTTGGAGAAGTTCCTGGAGGAAAGATCTATAAACCATTATTAAAGAGGACCTGGGATAATCATTGCTTGCCCCAATACAAGAATTGTTGACCCTGTGTCTTTTGGGGAAAGTGCTAGGTACTTGTGATCTAGATTGGCCACTGTTGGAAGCAAGATATGCCATACTGGGTCAGACCAAAGTCCATCAAGCCCAGTATCCTAATGTTCTTACAGTACATTCAGGTACAGTAGGTGTATGCCTGTCCCCAGAGTGCTTCCAATCTAAATTCTATATTTGAGGCAGTGGAGAGTTAAGTGACTTGTCCAAGATGACAGGGAGTGGAAGTGGGATTTAAACATGTTCTCAGTCCAATGTTCTAACAATTAGGATTTTCTTCTATCCCAAGAAAGAATTTTGAATCTAGCACACCTGTTTCAGGAGTAGCTCAAGGCAAGTTAAATTCAGCTGCAGTAGGTATTTTCTTATCCCTTATACTAGAGGGTTTTACAAGTCATTGGCGCGACAGTCTGGGTCTGGGGGTCATGCACCCAGGGCTCCTTCTGAATTTGTGCAAGCCCGAGCCATAAATTCAGCTATCCTCACACTACATGGCATTCCCCAGCTCTCCTACATAGCATCCTTAATTAACAGGGAGCAGGAATTCTGAGTCAAGAGTCAAACCCAGATCTTTGCACATGAGCTGGGCCAGCCTAATTTTTATCAGTTATTTCCCCTCTTTGTTCCCGTGAATGCTTATTTTTGTCCTTCAGCAAGTTT
Organism: Ichthyophis bannanicus; assembly: GCA_033557465.1. Lineage (NCBI taxonomy): Eukaryota > Metazoa > Chordata > Amphibia > Gymnophiona > Ichthyophiidae > Ichthyophis > Ichthyophis bannanicus. The sequence goes on along the minus strand of CM066047.1, from coordinate 55,908,841 downwards.
TTTTTTTTTCTGCTCTCAGCTAGAAGCGCTGTAATTAGAAACTCAAGCAGTGGGCTTTTGATCATAACCTGTTAAACTCATGTGGAGCAAGTGTCCTAATAGCCATGTAATTTTGACATAGTCTGGCACATCTATACTGCTCACCTTATATCCTGTCCAACTGGCTAAGCCAGTATCATTTGGCTCATTCTGTGTTCAGCATAATTAAGTTTGGGGAGCGGTGGTTGGCTTTTCAACACATTGTATTTATTTATTTATTTACATTTCTTTTATACCACGCTATTCAACATCAGTGCGGTTTACATAAAACATACACGTTGCATATAATGAACTGTGTTTACAGGTAACAGGAAATAAAACTTGGTTAACTTGGGGTAACTATTTACATCGGATTTTCATATCTCGTATACAGGCTATACTCATGAGTGTCTTATATTTATAAGCAGAAATCTTTCAATAGAACATGTGAGTGCTTAGTAGGGAAATAAATTTTAAATAAAATAACATTGGGGTAGTTACTGATCCCAGTTTTGAAGGGATCAGCACGCATTTCTTTCTCATGATGCCCCTGAGCATGTCTCGGCACAGGTTTTTTTTTCTCTTCTGCCAGTGTTTTCTCTCCTTCAAAAAACAAAAAAAAATCTGTCGGGTTCAGGTTCAGATGGGTGGCTTTTTGTTTCAGACACAGAGCTGATTCTGTTTTCAGGCTAAGAGCCTTGCTGCTCAGGCAGGCAGATGCTTGTAGTGCCATTGGTGCTGTTCTTGGCTGTAGGAGTAAGTGATACCACTTAATGATTGAGCAGAGTGACAGAAATGGAATTAGTTCCTAGAGAACCGCATCATGGTCTTGTGTTTTATATTTGCAAAATGGTTACAAAGTATGATTCATTAGTGAGGCCCAGAGAGAGAGACCCACAAGAGGGACTTTTATTAGGAAACGAATGCAAAGGGCGTGAATCAAGCTGTAAGATTTGTAAACATGCTGTTATTTTAGATATACTTGTTCTACTTCTCCATTTCTCTTCGTTTCATGGGCTCTATCTGGTATTGGTCCTTTGACTTGGTTTACTTTGTTAGACCTCACAAAACATAGAAGTAAAAAATAAACAAACAAACAAGCTATTTAAAGACAGGGAACTTTGCAGTCCTGGATCTTTCCAGAGCAGACATGCTTTTCGCAGCTGCCTAATGCAGCCAGGCTTGAATGGCTTGGAAAGACAGGGCATGCAATCTGTGGTGACCTTTGACCTTACACAACAGGACAAAAAATTCTGGGCTTCCTCGGAAGTTGATATCTATCTAGCCGTCTGAATTAAAATTGAACAGTTAAAAGGACTTTGCCTAACTTAACTTCTATTTACTTAGGTATGCTTTTCTAATGAATCAGCTGCTCGGCTAACCTAGGGACTGTTTTGAATGGTTTCCTTTTCGTCAGGCCCATCTTAATCCCCCCACATTTTCCTGCTAAATTGTTCAGATCTCTTAACTTTTCAGTCATTGAATTGCGATATTTAATTTAAGCATATTTAGCAGAGGAAGTGACGTCACCAAGCTAGATGGCAGCCTAAGCCTTGGGCTTGTCATAGAGGTGCCAATTTAACTGAGAAAGCACAGCGGACCCCTGCCCACAAAATCAGTTGGAGCAGTGTCCCCGAACCCCCGAGAATCTTTTGATGTCTGTCCGGAAAAATTAGAACCACGTTTACGGTGCTAGCGCCAATCCGGGTCTCCCTGCATTTGCCCCAGGAAGAGAAAGCGTATTCCGGAAATGGAGCACTTGGGACTTCACACCTTTGCCAAACTTATTAATAAGGGTACTGTATATGCTTTTGACGAATTACAAGAACGGTACCTGCTGACAGGGCGTGACTTTTATATGCAGTTCTCCCGCTTTCTTAAACAGCGCTCATGCCTGGCTATCTTTGTTGAGGGATATAATGATCTTGAGGCTTTGTGGCTGGGGTAGTATTGGAGCAGAGGCCTCAGCCGGTACAAATGTGGGGACCTTGTACCATATCTGGTGGGAGTGCCTGGAAATGGTCCACTGTTGGGGCCAGATTTGGGTGCAAGTGCAAAGCATTTTACAGTTGGATATGTGGATAGATCCTGCCTTATGTTTGTTGGGGGTTTGGCCAGAGGCGATACAGGTGAAGTGGATTCGACCCATCTGGTCAGTATACAAGTGGCCCAGGGGTAAATGGCCTGGAATTGGAAACTGTGCCAACACCCGGACTTACTAGCGTGGAAGCATAGGTGGAATGCCTGACAGTCATTCAACAACAGCAGCGTGAGCAATTTGAATGCTGTTGGAAGCCCCTCCTAGACTTTTTGTCAACATGATCTGCCTTCTCTAGAGTGGAGGGGGGGAGGCAGTTGAAAACTTGTATGGAGGGCCATGTAGAGGTGGCTGTCTGCTCTGTTTATGTGTTCAACATAAAAATATAAAACAAAACAGCAATATTTGTGTATATGAAAATCTGTTATTTGACCCCAAAATAGCCCTTCCTGGGTTTATTGCAAATGTGTACAGAAAATTAGAGCTATTTTTATTTATGCATCATTTTTATTAATGATTCCCTCTTTACTTCCCCTTACAATGACATTTTAAGGTACAATTCTAAATAATTTTGTTGTGGCTATTTAGCTTCCTTTATGCTAGCACCGTTATTGCACTATAACAGTAAATAGGATCCTTAAAGTGGTCTTTCCCTCTTGAGGCGTTTCACATCATGAAAGTCGTTTCAGAAAGTAAAGCAGCAAACAAATCCACAATCGGGTAAGATTTTGTGATTGGATGACAGCTGGCACAAGCAGCTTTTGTCAAAGGTCCTGAAATGTTGATCGTTTTGTAGAAAGCAAATCATTTTGGCTTGTGCAGGACCCCCAAACAGCTGTGACAAATCCAGAGTGACACACAAGCTCCTTATTCACTCTTCTTTACTTTTAGGAGAATGGATAGTTACATGCTGGTCTTTAGTTCGGCCGTACAGCTATTTGCTGTGTTAGTGATTACAGCAGCCATTTCATGAAGCATGGACAGCACTGTGAGGGAGAATGAGGCCCAGGTAAAAGGGGGCCTATTTAGCATGTAGATTATTTTTTAAAAGATTGGAATGTACATATTTGGAGTACACAGTATGTTTTATGTTCATATTAGAGAAATTAATTCTGAATCCTTGCTAGAATTTTGTGATACAATTTGTTTTGTCCATATTTTATCATTTGAATTTTTGTTTCTTTTTTTATTGCTTTTCCAGGCTCATAAGTCTGTGAACTTTGTGTCAACTCTTCTTCAGATCACTATGTCGGAGCAGCTGGATGTGCCAGTGAGACAGGCAGGCAAGTGTGCTTGGAATTCAGTTTTTGCATGGATAGGGTACAATGCAAAACTTTTGGAATTGGATATGAAATGTTTGTTTGGTCAGCCTGGGTGTACAGAGAAATCCCAAACATTGGCTTCTTTGTGAATTAGGCTGTCAAGAGTGAGTGCCATTTTTTGCACTAGACTGTGACCACTAGAGTCATGGTCTGCCAGGAATGGTATAATGTGTGTGTTAGCTGCTGTTAAGTGAGCCAGAGGCAGGGCCGTACCAACGGCTTGCGAGTGCAAGTATAGAACGGATGCTGATGCCATCACTGGGCTTTCAGGAAACTCTATAAATAGAGCGAGTTCTGCCTATGGTTGGGGAGGCACCAGATTCATGTGTCTCACAAGGCACATTTATAGCTTGGTACGGTCCTGGCCAGAGGTGAGTGCTGTTTGTGGGAGGGGGGGGGATAAGTTCCTGTATATGAGTAGACTAATCTGAGTGGCTCTCATTTAACAAACCCCAGTATTCTGTTGTGGTTCCCCTTCCGTTTCTGCCCAGTTGCACCTTGCTTTCAATGCAGGTACCAACAAGGCTGTGGCAATGGAACGACCTCCACTGAGGGTGTATTGTTTCTCTGTTAAATTCTGGGGTAGTGCACAAGATTTGTGTTGAATTCCCAGTCTGCCAGCAGAACTGACTGTAGTAAGAACAGGGGTGTAGGGTAAGAGCACTTAGAAATAAGAATGTTCTAATGGGAAACTAAAGGGTAAGATGAAAAATGAACCATGGATGCTAAACAGTACATCCTGCTATTGTCAAGTTAAGAGGACTCCTGTAGCTGATAAAGTAATGGGAACATATATTTGGAAATCCAAACCTAAACAAATCTGAGGTAACCCACCACAGGGAAATATAACAAAAGTGGCTGTCCCACTATACACCAACGTATATAAATAGTATATGTAATTTACTTTTTGTACCTCCAGGCCAGTCCAGCTACGCATGAGTTGTCTCCATCCACCAGCAGCTGAGGGCTGAACTTGACAGAATTTTGCTGTTCCAGTACAAGAGCTCCCCCTTCAGCTTCAGGATTCAGTCTTTCAGTCCTCAGCAGCTGAGTGAGGAGCCCATTTGTAGTGGTCTCTCTGATGTCCCTTCAGGAAAAGTGATAAGGAAACAGGATCGGTTTTGGAGAGGTTCAGACTGGCCTCGGGGCAACAGAATTTTAATTTGCTGTTTTTTTCAGACAGCTGTGTGGTAAGTAGAGGCTGGCAAAGCGACTGAGCGGCCATTGCAGGAGCAGCGGAGTGAAGTAGCCTGGAAGCCCCAGGTCCCCTTCCCTTCCACTAGCCCAGGATAAAGGACTGCGCGCAGCAGCCCCTTCTTTGGGGGGGGGGGGTGTTTAGACAGCCCGGGGTGCCCTTTATCCCTGCAAGCAGCAGGAACGTAGGGTTGCCCCCCTCCCCCCGCCATCGGATCTCTTGTCACTACAAAGTGAAGAAAAATAAAACAGAAAGTGCGTGGCATGAGAGAGAAGTGGCTGACTGCTGTTCCCTCCTCTCCCCGCGGGAGGCCAATTGCGGGGGTGTTCTGACCGGTGCCGGTTTTTTCTGTTCAGTGGGCTGTGCTATCGTGGTAGTGTCTTCGTGCCTGCTCTATGCGGGAAGCCAGGGACTGTCAGAAATAGGCGTGTGCTGCTTCTGCTTGCAGCTAGGCAGGTCACTGGAGAATGTTAGCCCCGGGGTAGCGATGGAGGCTCAAGTAGCAGTTGTGTCAGGAGAGCAGATAGAGGCTGCGGTTTCCATGGTTTTGGCAGGAATGGTGACCATTTTGGGAGCACTGGCTTCTTCTCCTCCCCAAGGCATAAAGCGTGGGAAAAGCAAAGCCAAGTTGTTGGCGGGGAAATCTGCTTCTCTGATAGGGAAGGTAGTGATGAGTGGGCCATTGGAGTCTTTGGAGCAGATTTTTTTCAGCAGACTTTATTCTGGTGTTACTCAAGGCTTATTGCCTTAAAAAGACAGCAGGCTGCATCTTTGGGCAGCATTGGCTCCCCAGCTGGATAAAGGGGTACAGCCTTCCTTAGGGTATCACAGGGAGCTGAAGCCTTAGATTTAACACCCCAGTTGAAGCAGCAACATGGAGAGTCGGGGGCCTGGCGAGCTCAGTACTCTCTGAAATCACATGGTTCCGAGGAGCTGGGAGAAGGGCACAGACCTCTGGGGTGATCCAGGGAGTATCGGCTAGAAGAAGGGGGAACTGCCCCCTAGGGACGATCCAACTGTTGTCGGAGTATTCCATCGTGAGAAGCTAGCAGCGATCATTAGCAGCCCTGAACATGGCGCCGTCCTCTGCGGGCACGGAGGACACCCTGGAGGATCCCCTGCTGCATGGGTTTAAAGGGGAACAGCTCTGTTTTCCCGTTCATTGTGTGATCACGAAAATGATTGAGTCAGAATAGGAGTTTACAGAGGCTACTCTGAGTGGAGGCAGGGCGATGGGTCACCTTTACCTTACCTCACAGGAGGAGTGGGAGCAATTCCAGATTCCAAAGGTAGATGCTGTAGTCTCTGTGATCACAAAGAAGACCACAATTCTGGTGGAAGGGGACGCTGCCCTGAAGGACCTTCAGGATCATAAGCTAGAGTCCCTCCTTAGGATGACTTTTGACACTAGCGCACTGTCTTTGTAAGCCTCCATCTGTGGGGTATATGTCTCCAAGGCATCGATACGCTGACTGCAAGGCATGACACTGGATGGCTCGGAAGAGCAGGAACAGGCCAAGTTGGAGTCTGCATCAGCGTTTATGGCAGATGTCTTTTATGATTTGATCCGGGCCTCATCAAAGTCCATGGCAGACATTATTGCGGTGTGCCGCTTTCTCTTGCTCTGCAACTGGTTGACTGATGCAGCCTCCAAGTCCACGCTCAGTAAGCTCCCTTTTAAGGGGAGGTTGCTGTTAGGGGAGACTCTAGATAAGCTGATTAAGGACCTGGGAGACTCCAAAGGCGGGGGACTACCCGAGGATTGGCCAAGGGTCCTAAGCAGTGTAGCCCTTAGCTGGGACAGTCCAGAAATTTTAAAAGATTCTGCACCATGCATTTTTGCCCCTTATCAGCAGGGTAGATATGGGTCAGAGGTGCAGCCCTTTCAGGGTTTCTGGGGAGCAGGTTGAAGCTTCTTCTCCAGCCCGCAGCAGATCCCAACAAAAAAAGCCATAATGATGCTAGGCAGGTCCAGGTAGAGGTCAGCTACAGCAGTTTAACTTCGTCTGGACCAGGGTTACCTACGACCAGTGGGTGTTGGAGATAATCTGAGAAGGCTACATGCTGGAATTTGCTCGGCCTCTTGCTAAAGCTTTCGTTCCCTTTCCCTGCAAGGCGCCAGGCAAAGTGGAAGTGGTTCGCGACGCCCTGCAGCAGCTCTTGCAGTTGAAGGCGGTAGAGCCAGTCCAGGTCCGGTTGTTACTCCATTCATTTTGTCGTCCCCAGGAAGGGAAGGACATTCTGCCCTATCCTTTATCTCAAGCATGTCAATCACGCACTACGTGTGCCACATTTCAGGATGGGAACCCTCAGATCGGTCATCCTGGCGGTAAGGCAGTGCGAGCTCTTGTCTACTCTGGATCTTTCTGAGGCCTGTCTGCACATTCCCACTTGACCGGACCATCAACGGTACCTCTGTTTTGCGGTTCCCGTGGGACACTTTCAGTTCAGGGCATTGCCCTTTGGACTGGCAACAGCTCTGCATCTTTACCAAGATCATGGTGGTAGTGGCAGTGGCCCTGAAGCAGGAAGAAATTCTGGTGCACCCCTGTCTGGACAATTGGTTAACTCAGGCAAAGTTGGAAGCTGAGGGGGTGGAGGCCACCCGGCGGGTGATAGAGCTGCTGCAGATGCAGATAAGGAAATTTCTGAAATGCAATGTGCCAGCAGTGTGGTATTACCTACAACTGCTTGGGTTGATGGCAGCAGCACTAGACCTGATGCCATGGGCTCAGGTGCACATATAACTGCTCCAATGGGTTCTGTTGTCTAGCTGGTCCTCAAACACCAGTCGCTGTCGAAGGTCCCGTGCACAGCCCAGGCTCATCAGTCTGGATTAGTGGCTCCAGAGGAACAAGCTTATGGCGGTGGTCCCGCTGGAGCAGCCGCAGTGGATTCTGGTCATGACAGATGCCAGCCTAATAGGGGTGGGGAGCGCATTGTCTGTCGTAGGTGACTCAAGGATGGTGGACACTGGAGGAGTCCTCTTGGTTGATAAACAGGTTAGAAATAAGAGCAGTTCCTTATCGTCACTCCAGTCCAGTCCCTTTACTTCTGGGTTGCGTAACCCTTCCAGCAGCTTGGAGGCTGAGTCAAACCCTTTTGAGGCTGGATGGGTATAAATACCTCTGGCACCACCCCTAAGTCCCAGTAATCTCAGCCTCCAAGCAGCTGGAGGGTTCCGTAAGCCAAGGGCTTACTGGAGTCTCCCTTTAGTCCGTTTCATTTAAGTTTGATTATTTATTCATTTAATTTAATGATTTTTACCTGATTTATTTCTTTAATTTCTAAGTTCCTTGTTTGGTAGTGCTCCTTTAAATTTTCTGCTCCTTTCTCCTTCCCCCCCCCCCTTCACTCCCTCCTCCGGCGGTAGAACTCTGCTTGAAAGGCCTCCTTACCGGTGGGAGAGGTGCTAGCGCACCGAAGAGGTTTGCCGACGGCAGGAGGTGAACCGCGGGTTTCTTGAGCTCCCCCGGCTCTCCGACCTCGGCAACGGACCCGTCCGCCTCGCGCCGAAGCCCTTAGGCGGCTGAGCGCTTGAGGCCTCAAAGCGCCGTCCCTCCTCCCTCCCGGCTTGGCGAAGCAGCCCGGGAGTGGTCGGAGGTTGCAGCCGGCTGGAGAATTTTCACCCGGCAATTTCTGCGGGGTCAGCGGTGCGAGCCGACTCCCGGGTCCCGGCCTGCTGTCCCGGCCTGCTCTCCACGTGGCTGAGGTCCAGCCACATGTAATACCGCGGAGAGCATTTCCTGCAGCCCCGGAGGTCAGCGCGACAAAACGCAAGTACAAGGGGCTCCTGTGCTCCTATATGGATATATATTTATGCTTTGGAGCAGAAATCCTTTTAATTTAATTTAATTTATTTAAGTTACTTTTAGGTTTGCTTCGGGGTGTGTGGGGGGAATAAGTTTGGGCCCTGCTGCAGGCCAGAACTGCTACTCAGGAGGGTGCTTTGGGGGATCCCTGTTAATTTTGCTCCCCTTTTTATTTAATTTGTTTGCCTTATTTGGTTCAGTTCCTTTATTTGCAAGGTTTTTAACTCAGCAATGTCTAAGCTGCGGTGCCCGTCTTGTGGTGTCCGCAGGGGCACCGTCTCAGAGACAGGGATCTGCAGGGGTTGCGCTGCAGAAGCTGCCTCTGTGGAACAAGGCATCCAATTGTCCACGCCTCAATCTAATGAGGATTCAGTGGAACATCGGGAAGAGGGAGAGACCTGCATCCCTCCGGCCGCGGCCCATGAATTCCCCGCTCCATCCCTGCCCCCCCCCCTCTTCGGTCCTTGAGGAAGAGGGCCCCAGTGATCTGTTCTCTCCAGAATTCGTCCTCCTGCTGCACAAAGCCTACTGCATGCGCAAGCAGGGGCTGGGGGCAGGAGTCCAAAACTCAGGGAAGGAAGCCTTGGTGCTGAACCCAGGGAAGCCCATTCCCCAGGAGTCCGGCATCCCCTCTAAGCGCGCGAGGCTAGCGAACGAAGAGCCATCCGCTTCTTCTCCTCCTCATGACATGCAGGAGGAGGAGGAGCTCTCCGATAAGGAGATAGGGGATGAGGAGGAACTCGAGGAAGGAGAGATTCCGGAGGAAGATCATTCCCGCATAGTGCGAGTCTTCCGTCAGGAAGAACTCCCGGGCTTAATCAATGAGTCCCTGAAGGTCCTCAGGGTGACTTCGGACACTCCAGCAGAGGAGGAAGTGCTGGAGGATCCCCTGATCCAAGCGGTCAGTAGGTCCCAAAAGGTATTTCCTATTCACAGGGTCGTCCGCCAGATGATTCAAGAAGAATGGGACCAACCTGAATCCTCCCTGAGGGGGGTGCGGTCTATGACACGCCTTTATCCGGTACCGGAATCGGACAGAGAATTGCTGAAGTCTCCTAAGGTGGATGCGGCGGTTTCTGCAGTTACTAAAAAGACAACTATTCCAGTAGAAGGTAGCGCGGCTCTGAGAGACGCGCAGGATAGAAAATTAGACACATTACTAAAGCAGGCCTTTGATGTTAGTGCCCTTGCCTTGCAGGCTTCGGTCGGGGGCCTGGGTGGCTCGGGCTTGCCTGAGGTGGTCCCAACAGCTTCAACTTTCTGAGGGTACCGCAGGAGACGTACAACCTATGACAGCTAGACTGGAGTCAGGAGCAGCCTACCTGGCGGATAGTCAGTACGATCTTATCAGGAGCCTAGCTAAGAGCATGGCATCCGTAGTCGCAGCTAGGCGCTATCTGTGGCTCCGCAATTGGGCAGCCGACTCCTCTTCAAAGGCGCGCTTAGGTCGCCTTCCGTTTAAAGGGAAATTATTATTCGGCGAGGACCTGGAGAAGTTAGTAAAGGACCTGGGCGAATCCAAGGGAGGCAGGCTTCCGGAGGACAGGCCGAAGCAGGCTCGCCTCCCAGCTCCATCTCGGAGTCAACCAAGAGACGCCCGGAGGTTTCGGCCTCCCAGGACAAATCCCTTTTCCAGGGGTCGCTTCCGACCAGGGGGTCAAACTTTAGGGGGTTTCGAGGAGCAGGGAGAGGTTTTGGGGCCTCTACCTCCTTCTCGGGATCTAGGAAATCACAATGAGATAGAAGGGGTCCGGGCGGGTGGTCTCCCTTTAAGGGGTCGTCTGAGGCTATTTCTTCCCGCCTGGACCCGAGTCACGTCCGATCAGTGGGTCCTGGAAGTAATCAGAGAAGGTTATGCCCTCGAATTTGGGAAAGAGATTCTTCCGGCCTTTATTCAATCCCCCTGCGGCTCTCCGATAAAGAGGAGGGCCATAGAAGACACTCTGTCAAGGCTTGTAGCGCTCGGGGCGGTGTCTCCCGTTCCTCCAGACCAATGCGGCTCCGGTCGGTACTCCATTTATTTTGTAGTCCCAAAGAAGGAAGGCCTTTTTCGTCCTATCCTGGACCTAAAACAGGTCAATCGCTGCCTCAAGGTTCCCCATTTCCGCATGGAAACCCTGAAGTCAGTCATTGCGGCCGTAAGGGCCAGGGAGTTTCTCACTTCCCTAGATTTGACGGAAGCTTACTTACACATTCCGGTTCGAACTTCTCACCAACAGTTCCTGAGGTTCGCAGTGCCAAGAGGTCATTTCCAATTTCAGGCACTGCCCTTCGGCTTAGCTACGGCTCCTCGGACTTTTACCAAAGTAATGGTAGTGGTCACCGCCTTCCTGCGAAAGGAAGGAATTCTGGTACACCCATACCTCAATGATTGGCTGATCCGGGCGAAATCAGAAGAGGAAAGTCACTCGGCTACATCCCGAGTAGTAGAAGTCCTAGAGGAGTTAGGTTGGATCATCAATCGATCAAAAAGCAAATTGTTACCCACTCAGAATCTCGAGTATCTCGGGGCGAGGTTCGACACCAGAGAAGGAAAGGTGTTCCTCCCTCGGAAGCGGGCAAAGGATCTAAGGACCCTCGTATCGCAGTTCCTGGGAAGAAGAAATCCCTCAGCGTGGCTTTACCTCCAATTACTGGGCACCATGGCTGCGACAATAGAGGTGGTTCCATGGGCCAGGGCCCACATGCGACCGCTACAACGTTCCCTGTTACGTCGTTGGTCTCCTCAGAATCATCCGTTGTCTACCCCACTTCCCTGCGCTCCTCGAACCAGAAGAGCCCTCCACTGGTGGAGGTGCCCGAAGAACCTAGAATGCGGAACGCCTCTCGAGAACCCACAGTGGATTCTGCTAACAACGGACGCCAGCCTAGCGGGCTGGGGAGCTCATTGCCAGGGCCAGTTTGCTCAGGGCCTTTTGTCCCGGTGGAGTCACAGTGGTCCATCAACAGGCTGGAGTTACGAGCTGTTGCCCTAGCACTCAGGACACTCGAGCCACTAGTGAGGGGAAACACAATCCGCGTCCTCTCGGACAATGTCACCACGGTGGCCTACATCAACCGCCAGGGGGGAACAAGCAGCTCCGCCCTAGAGAAGGAGGCGGCCAGTCTGTTCCATTGGGCCGAGACAAGGTGGACGGCCATCTCAGCGCAACACGTGGCAGGATCAGACAACGTCACAGCAGATTTACCTCAGCAGGTTCAAGATCGACCAGGGAGAGTGGGAGCTGGAGCAGGGAGTCTTCAACCAGATTGTCTCTCTCTGGGGTCCCCCAATCATGGATCTCATGGCCCGGTTCTCGTCGGCCAAAGCAAATCGTTTCTTCAGCCGGAGAAAGGAAAGAATGTCCGAAGGCCTAGATGCTCTGGCTCAGAGGTGGCCCTCCGGGGGACTTCTGTACGTGTTCCCACCGTGGGCTTTGATCGGAAGGGTTCTTCAGAGAGTGGAATCCCACCAAGGCTTGGTCATCCTCATTGCTCCAGATTGGCCTCGCCGTCCTTGGTATGCGGACCTAGTGAGGTTGGCGGTCGACCACCCGTGGCGGCTGCCCTGCAAGAAGGACCTTCTGAGGCAGGGTCCTATACTGATGCCTCACGTGGATCGATTCTCGCTTACGGCCTGGCTATTGAAAGGGCACGGCTCAGAAAGCGGGGATATTCTGGTCCAGTGATCGCAACCTTGTTGAGCGCGCGAAAGCGTTCCACTTGTCTTTCCTATGTGAGGGTGTGGCGCATATTCGAAGCCTGGTGTACGGGACGTCGGAAGAAACCCCTTGCAACCTCCATCCCAGAGATCCTAGAATTCTTGCAAGCGGGTTTTGAGAAGGGTCTTGCTCCCAGCTCTCTTTGGGTTCAACTGGCTGCCATCTCTTGCTACAGAGGCAAGGTCCGGGGGAAGTCCTTAGGGGTCCACCCGGACGTGACCAGGTTCCTGAGAGCGGTTAGTCATCTGCGCCCACAGAAAAGATCAGTCATCCCTCCCTGGGACCTCAACCTGGTATTAAATGCCTTGGTCAGAGAACCTTTCGAACCAATGAGAGATGCCTCTCTTAAAGATTTGACATTGAAGACGGTCTTCTTAGTAGCCATCTGCTCGGCAAGACGCGTCTCTGAGATTCAGGCGCTGTCCTCCCAGCCACCCTTCCTCTCCTTCTTTAAGGAAAAGGTGGTCTTACGAACAGTCCCTTCCTTCCTTCCAAAAGTAATTTCGCCCTTCCATCTGAATCAACCGGTTTCGCTGCCTGCGTTCCCAGCCGACGGGCGGGGAGGGAAGGATGACAATCTTCGACGCCTAGATGTACAGAGAGCGTTGAAGCACTACCTCTCCCGCACGGCCTCCTTTAGAAGGTCTGAACGTTTGTTCATCCAGTTTGGGGGTCCCCACAAGGGGGAGGCCGCGGCTAAGGCTTCCATCTCCAGATGGATCAGGGAAACGATTGCTTCTGCCTATATCCTGAAGGGGAAACAGGTCCCAGCAGGTCTGCGGGCCCACTCTACCCGGGCGCAGGCCTCCTCCTGGGCTGAATACAGCCTGGTTCCTCCAATAGATATTTGCAGAGCGGCGACTTGGTCCTCCCTGCATACCTTTACCACGCACTACAGACTGGATGTGCAGAGGTCGGCAGACGCTAGCTTTGGGGACGCGGTAATTCGTTCCGGGTTAGCGAACCCCACCCTAGTTTGAACTGCTCGGTTACATCCCAGAAGTAAAGGGACTGGACTGGAGTGACGATAAGGAAGAGTTAATTAGGCCTTACCTGCTAATTAGTGTTCCTGAAGGAACGACAGTCCAGTCCCTGATCCCACCCGGGCTACGGTAAATATAGCGGAACGATTACGAATCTGTGCCAGCGGCAGAAGGGGTCTTTGTTTGCATGGGGCGGGGAGCCGGGGGGCGGGGAAGGATGCGGCAACCTCAGGTAGACCTTTTCCCCCTTCTCCTCCTGCTTGTGGCCCTTACAGGCCTTCTCTGTTCCTTCATTAAAAAAAAAAAAAAAAAAAAAAAAAAAAAAAACCCCAAAGTTTACTACATATATATCTTTCGTGGAGTGCCCTTTTGTTTTCACGTTGCTACAGTTAATGATTATGTTGGTTAAGTCTGCTTTTTCAATAGATTACTGGGGCTTAGGGGTGGTGCCAGAGGTATTTATACCCATCCAGCCTCAAAAGGGTTTGACTCAGCCTCCAAGCTGCTGGAAGGGTTACGCAACCCAGAAGTAAAGGGACTGGACTGTCGTTCCTTCAGGAACACTAATTAGCAGGTAAGGCCTAATTAACTCTTTTTCTGGCCCCTGGTAGCCCACAAAGTGGTCTGGGTTTGCTCGGACAATGCAACCATGATGGTGTATATCAATTGGCAAGGGGCACGGGCAGTTGACCGAGAATCAGTCCTTGTTCCTTTGGGTGGAAGAAAATCTAAGTACTATCTTGGCAGCACCTGTGGCCGGCAAGGACAACATTCAGGCGGACTTCCTCAGCCGCACTGTCTGGATGCCGTCAAATAGGAGTTGAATGCAGCAGTTCTTCACAAAATCACAGTGCTTTTGGGAATGCCGATGACGGATCTAATGGCTACGCTTGAGAATATCAACGTGAGCAGTTTCTTCAGCAGGCGCAGAGCATATTTCCTAAGGGCTGGACGTGTTGGCGCAGGAGTGGCTGGTGGATGGGCTCCTGTATGTGTTTCCGCCTTGGGCACGCGTGGGGCAGCTCTTGCAGCGCATAGAAGCTCACTCAGGGCCGGTGATCCTCATTGCACCGGATTGGCCGTGGAGGCCATGGTATGCGGACCTGAGACAATTGTACATGAGCCATGGCGGCTCCCAGATAGGATGAACCTTCTGTGTCAGGGGCTGGTGTTGATGCCCCAAGTGGGTTGGTTCTTGCTAATAGCTTGGCCCTTAAGAGGGCACGTTTGAAGCAGAGGGGCTTTTCAGCATCCGTAATTGCAACCATGTTGAAATCTTGGAAGAAGTCCACCAATTTGGCCTATGTCTGGGTCTGGAGAGTATTTGAAGACTGGTGCGCTGTCTGCCCTGTTGTGTTCTCTCCCGCATATTCTGCAATTTCTGCAGGACAATCTAGAAAAAAGGTTCGTCGCTTAGCTCCCTGAAGGTGCAGGTAGCGGCTCTTTTTCCTGTTTTGGGGGGCCACTCCAGGGGTGCTCCTTGAGAGCCCATCTGGACATGACTCGCTTCTTGACAGTGGTAAGAGAGGTCCGTCATCCTCTTCAGGCCATGGTCCAGCCATGGGACCTGAACCTGGTGTTAGAAGCCTTGACTGGTTCTCCTTTTGAGCTCCTTTCTTCAGTGTCGTTGAGAAATCTGTCTTTTTGATGACAATTTGTTCCATGCGGCGGGTTTCTGAGTTTCTGCGTTGTTCCAAGGAGAGTGTTGTGGCAGGTACCCTCATTCCTCCCAAAGGTGGTCTCCCGTTTCCATTTGAATCAGACTGCATTGGAGGATTCCGAAGAGAATCAGAAGTTTCATCAGTTGGACCTGCATCGAGCTTTGCGTAGGTATCTTAAGTGGACAGAGTCTTCCTGAGGATCCAATCGGTTGTTTGTATTGTTTGGGGGACCATGGGAAGGGAACAGAGGTCTCCAAGGCCTCGATTACCCTGTGGATGAAGCAAACAATTTGCTTGACTTATGTGACACGAGGGAACGTCCCGTCAGTGGGGCTAAAGACTCATTTTACCAGATCGCAGGCAACTTCGTGGGCGGAGTTCAGCTCTGTGCTGCTGAGACATCTGCAGAGCGATGACTTGGTCATCACTCCACACTTTTGCTAAGCATTATCTGGGCATCCAGGCTTTGAGCGATACACCTTTTGGATCATCTGTGCTTCAAGCAGGACTTGCTGGGCCCTCCCTAGGTTAGATACTGCTTTGGTATGTCCCATGCTTAGGTGGACTGGCCTGGAGGTATGAAAAGGAAGGTGAAATTAGACCTTAACTGCTAATTGTCTTTCCTTAAGTATCTCCAGGCCAGTCCAACACACTCCTGGTTTGGGTGGCAAATCTGATTTAAGCGGAATCTGATTTTTGTTGCAGTGGATTGAGTAAGGATGTGGGTGAAGAAATGCGTAGAGAAAGCGAGGCGGATTCCCTAGCAGGGAGGGGGCTGTTTCTAGTCCCTACTATGTACATAATGCCTCTGTGCATAGTTATGGTATGGGTTTGTTTAGAACATAAAAATAAATATTTAAATACACTAACAAGTATACGAGAGTTACACTCTCTTTTGCCCTTGGGTTTAGCGGCTGGCAGAGGTTGGCGTAGCCAGGGGGTATGAGTTGTTAAGGAAAGTGTTGCTTGGTCAGAAGGAGACTGAATCCTGGAGCTGAAGGGGAGCTCTTATACAGGAACAGCAGAATTTTGTCAAGTTCAGCTCTCAGCTGCTGGTGGATGAAGACAACCCATGCGTAGCTGGACTGGCCTGGAGATATTTAATTTTAATACATTTATAATTCCTTAACTTCCTGCTAGACCAGAGCATTGCCATGGGTTATGCTTCCCAGCCAGCAGCAAGTGGAGGCAGATCAGGGCAATTTTCAGTGATGCCATGCACTGGCGCAGCACTGACAGAAGTTAGTATTTGTTTGCCTCCAGCAGGTGGCAAGGTGTGTGGACTGCTGCTGCCTGTCTCCCCTATCCTAGATATGGTCTTGTGGCCCATGTATTTTGAGACCTTAGCTCAACATTTGCTTGGATCTTGGGTATGCCCATTGTCTCCTTGAGCCAACAGTTGCCTTATGTCTAGCGCCGTTATCCACGTGTTTCAGCACTGGTGGGCCAGAGAGCGGACGAAAGTGTCCCACAAGGCCCTTGAGAGAGGTTGGTAAGTCTGGGTCCAGGCCCCCCTTCCCTTTCACTGTCCTATTTCTGCATGCCATATTTTTCCCTATTTAATTTTTGTCCTCTTTCTTTATTTGGCTATCTTTGCTGCTTTCAGGCAGCCGAGCCTTCCCAGACCTATGTGGGCAACTTGGAAGGCCCTTCTCTGTGAACTGCAGCCAGCCTGACCGATACAGCGATTCCCTTATTGATTGGGGGTCCCTGTTTTTGCTGCAGTTTTTTTTTTTTTTTTCCTGTCAAGGTTTTTTCTTTTCCTGTTTCTTTTCTTTGACCATGTTTGAGCCCTGCCATGATGCCAGACGCAGAGGGGTTTGCTTGCACTTGGCTCCGGTTGAGTGAGCTTCACAGTGGGCTCTTCCTTATTGGTCCTACAGTTCAGTCCTCCACCTCTGGGTTGCGCACCTCCTCCTGCAGCATGGAGACTGGATAAATCAAACTCGTGACATCACGTGGTATATCCTGCTGGTCTTCTCCCATCATCCCCCAGTGTGTCCAGTCTCCATGCAGCAGGAGGATGTAGTGAGCCTAGGTGCTGGGCTCACTGGACGAACAGTTAGGAGCAGTTAGAGTAGTTTCAGGTTTACATTTTTGGTTTGACCCTACAATTACGTTTAATTTCTAGTTGACTCTATGAAAAAAAAAAAAAAGCCGGTGACAGGATTTTGGTCCGGCTGGGAGCCAGCACCTTCTCTCTCCTTTCCTTTCAGGGTGTGGTGCGGCAGTCCAGATGCCCTCCAGCAGCTCTCCCCTCCTTGACTGTACAGCGGAGAGCTCTGCAGAGCCTGATCCGTTACTTTACCAGTCCTGAGCTGCCACGCTGGGTCAGGGCTGGGGGCAGAAGTAGAGCAGGCTCTTCACATGGCTGTCAGCTCGCTTTTGAGCTGAGCGGGGCCGCACAGCTTATGCGATCAAAGCATCTTTCGTGAGTTGATGGGGTAACTTAAACCTGGGGGGCCGCGCCTTTAACGCAGCGCATAAGAGGACAGCGCGATGAATTATTTGGTTGTAAGCACCAGGGTTTGGCGCCCATTCGGCGATGCTACAAGTGGCAGCCATTTTGAACCGGCAGTCTCTGCTGCGTGGCGATACTCCATGGCTCAGGCTCAAATGACATACTTCTCGCTTTATTTTTGGGTCATTAGTTGGCCAGAATTTTTAGTTTAAGTACCTTTCTCCACCTTTGCTTCCGGACAGCTTTGGGGGTGGTTGGAGATTTGGTTTTCGGCGAGGCCACGATGCACAGCATGGCCAAAGCTCGGTGGGAACGCTCATCTCAGACGGAGAGAGGCTGCTGCTGAAATGCAGAGGCAATGGTTTGGAGCTGGAGTTGGGACCGGGCTTCGGCAAGGACGGTCAAGCAAGGCAGTTAGGGTGAGCGGGACCTTTCCCGCGCATTTGCGGGGATGGTTGTAGCCCGCGTCAGGCGGCAGCGTTGTGATGCCGTGCATGTCTTTATTTCTTTATTACTTTATTTGTTCCCGTATGGATTCGGTTTTCAAGGGCTCATCTCTATTAATTTACATTGTCATTCCCTGGATTGCTTGGCATGGGCTGTTAAAATAAAAAAAATAGAGCTGTAGAAGGTGTGGGTTGCAGCTCAGCAGAGTTGCGGGTTGCTGGGGGACCTGAACCACAAGCGGTCCACTTAGGCCCGATGGATTGAATTAATTTAGTTTACTTTTTAATTTAGTTTACATGAGTTTCAAGCCGGTCTCATATTGTTTCCCTTATTTTCTGCATTGGTGTCCTGGGCTTAGCAGGGGCGCTAAGTTTAGCAGGGGGAACACCAGTACCATTGGTTGCCATAGGGCCAGAGCAGGTTAGAACACAGTTCTGTGCTTCGGCTAGGTGCGTAGCCATTCTCTGGAGAAGTTAAAAAAAAAAAAAAAAAAATTAAAAAAAATTTTTTAAAATAAATAGATAAACAAATAACATGGTAATAGTAAATACAAATATATATATATAGATAGATATATCACACAGCCATGGTGCTTGGGGGGCCTCTTGCTGTCTGAGGCTCTGATTCAGTGAGACACATGCATCCATTGTGCTTCTTGAGGGCTTGGTTTTCTGTCTGAGGGCACGTCAGAGTGGGGTGATTCTCGGAGTGCATTTGTTTTCAGTTAATTACCTTACTACCTCAGAGGCTAGGTGACTGAGTCAGTGGAGGTGTGCTGGGCTGGGGATCTGCCTACATACCAGGGTTCAGGGGGAGCGCCTGGGGAAGGTGGTTCCTTACTATGTCGGTTGGTCCTCTGGGCCTAGTAGGGCATGGTATCAGGAGTCATGGCTACTAAATATTACGGAAGCACTCCGGGGTTTATGCAGCTCAACTTTTACCCAGTGCTCCATAGTTTAAGGCTGCCAAGTGGAGAAAGGCCTAGTCCAATAGACCAGGGTTGTTTCTGTGCAGATTCAGAGTGCGGTGTGCCGGTTACGTGGTCTAAACGGTTGATACTTGGTTGCCCCTTTTGTTTCTGGAAAGGATCTAATAGGCTATCAGAAATAAATAAATAAATCCATAAACAAATAAAAGAAAAGCAAAAGGAAGAAAGACGGTCCAGGGGTTGTAGCCGTTTCAGTTCTGTGGGAAACGGGAAGCACCCTCAGACAAGTCATGGATCTGGTTAAAAAGATAGTGGATAGTCCGCAGATAAGGTTTTTCTGTCTAGGGACGGTAAGTAACCGCTCGTTGCGAGTGCTGGATCAAGGTACCTATGCTTTCAGAGCTCAAGGGTTTCAGGGCTTTCAAGGAGCAGAAAGGGGACCCTTGGCTACCTGTTCCGCGGCTATCCGAGTACCACAAGGGAGCAAAGCGGGTCCAGGTGGCAGTGCATTTGAAAGGAAGTTGTTTTTGGGAGTCCCTTCCTGCCAGGGGCCAGACAATCAATCTAACCCAAATTTCACTGCAATAGTACCATTCAAATGCTTTTTCTTTTTGTCGGAGCTAAGCCGTGGGAGGGATATGATGTGTAACTTATCCCCCAACCAGACTGCTAGCTACTTTTTATCTTTTTTGGTCCTGTAATGTGTAGACCTTGCCTTATAGATAAAAATTTTTCTTATTACTTAACTGAAGTGTCGTAATAGTTCCAAACAGTTCCGTTGCTCAAAAGATTTTCAATAGCATGACGCGCGCGTTTCGAGCCATCAGGCTCTGTATCAAATGCTGTCAATCAATTCCTATTCAGGCAACGAAGTATCCAGAGACGCCGTCAGTGCGGCCAAGGT
Source organism: Ichthyophis bannanicus (assembly GCA_033557465.1). Lineage (NCBI taxonomy): Eukaryota > Metazoa > Chordata > Amphibia > Gymnophiona > Ichthyophiidae > Ichthyophis > Ichthyophis bannanicus. The sequence goes on along the minus strand of CM066047.1, from coordinate 55,889,371 downwards.
ACAAAGTTTGTTCAATGAATGCGGAAGAATGTGTTTCACGTATTTGAACAGGAGCCGTCCAATGAGAACAGGGGAACACCCCACTAATTAGGGGAATCCCTGCTCTGATTGGGCTGGTGTGAAAAACGTAAAAATAACGTCAATGAATGCCTTGCCATTCAATCTCACGATTGAGTCCACCCGGTTCTACTGATGCCAATTGAAATATCCATCTTTGCTCTAATTTATGCAATTTCTGATGATTCCCTCCTCTAGGGTCGAGTGGAATATGGTCGATAATCGTCCATTTTAAATCATCAAAACGATGGTTATTAGTGATGCAATGTGACACCATCGGTGCAGTTAACACTGCTTGACGTATTCGGGAGGCATGTTCATTCAAACGAATTTTAATTGGACGGGTGGTATGGCCTATATAGAGTAAAGAACACGGACAAACAATCATGTATATCACAAAGTTTGATTGACATGTGGTGTCCCAATGTCTCATATATTTACGTTGCGTTTTTGGATGACTCCATTGAATTCCCGTAAGGGAAGAGGTGCAATGTCTACACTTGTTACAAGTAACATGGCCATTCGTAACCAATTGTCTAGTAAGCCGATCGGACTCTAAAGACGTCTTCATTATCATATCTCCTAAGTTTCGCCCCCGGGAGAAAGCAAATTGCAATGGTTTATTAAAGCATGCTAACATCTGTAAGGTCTGCCAATGTCGCTTCAAAATCCGTGAGACCGCCGAACTGCCTTCAAAAAACGGGAGAATCCCCACTATTGTGTCAGATGAAGTTTGTTTATTAACTGCATATTGTGGGTCAAGTAACCACTCGCGATGTGTAAATCGTGCTCTTTTCAGTGCAGTCTGTACCACTTGAGAGGGGTAACCTCGTGCTATCAATCGATCTTTAAGATCTTGAGCATGAAAAAGAAAATCTTGTATAGTAGCACAATTGCGCCTAAGGCGTAAGAATTGCCCATAGGGTAAACCTCTTCGTAGAGGACCAGGATGATAACTCCGATAATGTAGGAGGCTGTTACGCTGGACAGTTTTTCTATAAAGAGTGGTAAGAAGTTGTCCATCCGATATTGTAATTTGAATATCAAGAAAAGCAATAGTAGTGGAATGAATATGTGCTACAAACTGAATGTTAGCCCGTAGGGTATTTAACCAAGTCAAAAAAGCAGTAAGAGATGTCTCACATGATGTCCAAATGAAAAATACATCGTCCAAAAATCTCTTCCATATTAAAATCTTAGAAAATTCCGATGATGTTTGAATCTGCATTCTCTCCATCTCATCCATGTATAGGGTAGCTATTGAGGGGGCACTCGTCGCCTCCATCGCTATGCCAGATATTTGATGGTAATATACTCCCCCTGATAGAAAATAATTCCTAGTCAGCACCAATTCAATTAGTTGAAGCAGAAAAGATTTTGGTATTCTAGCTGGTGCAGTTTGAAAACATTTGTTCAATAATGTTAATGCCTCCATTTGATCTATTTTAGTATACAAAGATACCACGTCTAGAGTAACCAAATATGCTCCAACAGGAACATTCACGGTTGATAACAGCTGTAGAAGATGTGTGGTGTCACGAATAAATGAGGCAACTTGACTGGCCTCTTCTTTTAAGAAGCAGTCACAAAAAATAGAGAGAGGCTCTAACACGGAATCTCTACAGGAAACTATAGGGCGTCCTGGAGGGGATATCAAAGATTTATGAATCTTCGGTACAAGATATATAGTCGGAATTCGCGGAAAGGTTTTTATAAGAAAACGATGTTCTTTTGGTGTAATCCATTGATTATATAAAGCTCCCTCCACTAATGATTTTATTTCAGATAGTAAGGCCGTTGTAGGGTCTCCCTCTAATTTTCGATATGTGGTAGCATCTTCTAAATGCTGACGTAACGATGTTGTATAATCATCAAGGGACTGTAGCACTAATGCGCCCCCTTTGTCTGCTCTTCGTACTATCAGGTTGGGATCAGACTGGATGTCAGAGAGAGCCTGCCAATCTTCTTTCTTTAAATTAGAACGATGTGGAATAGGTGTAGCTTCCAAATGTGCCAAATCCCGCAACACCTAGAGACTGATAGGTAAGTAAAATTGGATTCAATGGCGCTGATGGAACCAGACAACGGCAAGACTATGGGTGTTAACGGCAAAAGGTTATGCCCTAGTATTTGCTTGCCAGGGGAGAGATTAATTTGTCCGGGCACTCTGCTGGGTGCAGCGGAGAGCTTTCGCAATTTGGCAAGCTTGGATTAGTAGTTCGCAGTTGGAGTGGTTGTGCCGACCCGCAGGAATCTGGGGGGCACTGCGTGCTTTTATTTCATGGTTCCACAGAAAGTCGAGTTTTCCTGTTCTTGATGTTCCTCAAAGAGATAAATCGCTGTCTTTGGACAGTTCTCTGTTGAATGGAACCGTCGACCTTGGTGGTGGTGGCGGCGGTCTCACAGGGGGAGTTTTTTGCATTCCTAGGTCTTACGGAGGCATACTTATGCATTTCATTACTACAGCACATCAGAGGTTTTTAAGGGTGGCCTTTCCGTGGTGACGCTTTTAGTGTCAAGCCTTGCCTTTCCTGTGGGCAACAGTCCCACACACCTGCTGATTCGTTCACAGTCCAGGGTCGAGAGTGTTCGGGTAACAGACTGAGTAATAGCCGAGACCCTGAAGAAATGCTAGGTAGCCTGGAGGTCAGAAGTCATGGAGGCCGTCTCAAGTTCTAGAGTGCTTGGGGGTACAGTTCCTCGGTCAAGTGTTTCAGTCGGGGCGGAGAGGTCAGCTATTACAACAGATGGTATGCAAGGTTATCTGTCAGGCCCCATCCGGCGGCCCCAGATCCATCTTCAGACACTCGGGATAGGGTCTGCGGTTTCTGGAGGCAGTTCTGTAGGTCTGGGCGTATGCGTTCTTCGCAAAGCCCTTATTAAGATGATGATCGCTCTGGGACTATTCGCTGATCAAACGGCTCCCTTGTCAGGTCAGGCGACCCATTCTTGGAGGGCTAGTTCCTGGAGATCTAGGGGCAGGCAGGACGCTGGGCCATCTGCAGTGTCTTCCGATGTGGTCAGAGGCAAGTCTCTCAGACTAGGAAGAGTATTGAGTGTAGTTGTTTGCTGAGGAGAGCGAACAGTTAGTCAGTTGGTCGTCAGCCAGTTGGAGCCAAGGGCGGTAGCGCTGAAGCTTCAAGCGGTCGATTCTGTAGTGAAGGATCAGGCAGGCCGACATCGGTCCAGCATTTCCACGGCAGTGGATTATTTCAACCGATAGGGAGACACACATAGGGTGGCCATGAATGACGTATCTGACGTCCTGTTCGTTAGCGGGGGAAACCTCGGCGGTAGGCACCTTGGTTGGCGAATTTTGCAGAAACAGGCAACGTGATCGGAGGAGCCCAGGTAGGAGTTTCACCCGGAAGTAGGTGCCCAGTTAGTCTTCATAGGGGGTTCTCTGATCTGGAACTTCTTAGCATCCTGTCATCCAGCCAAGCAGAATCGTTTGCACAGCAGTAGGCGAGGGAGGTTGCCGAAGGGCGTCAATATTCTGTTGCAGCCATGCCCATCGGTTGACCTTTACTAGGGTCTTTTCTCAGGGCGCTCTTAGAGCAACGGAGTCAGCACTTCGTGGCGCTGCTGGAAAGAGTGATATTGCTGAGGCCGGCTTGGCCGAGGCGCCCATGGGTTGCCGCCCTGGTCAGGTGCTGGATGAGCAGTGCTGGAGATTGCCCGCAATGACGAATCAGTTGACCCGGGATTGTCTTTATCGTTTCAGGAGGATCGTTTTTCGATTTTCGGTTTTTCCTCTGGTTGCAGACTACAGACCCCTGCGCAAAATGGAGGGTCCGTTGGGAGACCTCAATTCTGGAGCCCTGAGGGCATTGAATAAGAGAACCTTCAAGCCCTTGTGGCAGGTTTTGGTCTAGAAGTAGATTTGGAGACAGGGCCCTTGCTGGCGGTGGTTAGGCTCGCCAAGGGTCCTCGGCTCAGATTCGGTTGTGTCTAGATCCGTCGTTCTCCCTTTCCGGGGAAAGGGTGGCTTGGCGGACAGGTTTGTTCTTTTGCTCATAGTGACTCTCCGTTCACTGGTATCAATCGGTCTCATTTCCAGTTTTTGGGATTCTCGGAGGTGGAGTTTTCAGGTCGCAGTTCTGCAAAGGTCAGATTGTTTCCTTGTTCGTTCAGGAGTCAGTGGAAAGCTGAGGCAGCTGCTTAGGTCCTTTTTTCGGTTGGATCCGCGAGGCTATAGCTTGGCATATCTCTTACGGGGTTGTTAGGCTCCTGTTGGGCGCGCAACTGCCTGGATGGGGTGTAGTTGGGTTACGTCGGTAGGTTTTGCAGAGCGGCATCTTGGTCGTTCTTCCATACTTTCAGTAACAGCTATTGTTGGATAGTCAAATGTCGTGTGATGCCTGTGTCGGGGCGGCGGTACTTCGAGCTGGCTAGAAAGGTCCCTCCCAATGATTACTGCTCTGTTACATCCCAGAGGTGGAGGACTGAACTGTAGGACCGATAAGGAAATGGAAATTTCACTTGGTAATTGTTGTTCCTCAAGGGAGTACAGTTCAGTCCTCAATCCCACCCGGGGTCGTATGCTAAGCAGTAGATGTTCAGCTGGGGGGAAAAGGTGTGGTTACAGGTACGTAAATAAACAACTCAGACGTGAGGCGGCAGTTGGAGGGGGTTTCTGGTTCATGAGATGGCAACGAGCTCTGATTTGGCCGGTCATCGCAAGAACATCTTCTCTTCCTATAATCTTCCTTGGTACACCTTTCTTATTTCTGTCTGTCTCTCTCTTGTGCACAGGAGGACAGGAGCAAGGAAGAGGGTGTGTCCTTTATCTTGGGGCACGGTATTTTTAAAGTTAACGTTTAAGCATAGCATTGTAATTAGTACCCTAACAAGTCATTTGTTGCTTCTTTGAGTCTGCTTTGTCAGTAGGTCACTGGGGGATGATGGGAGAAGACCAGCAGGATATACCCCGTGATGTCACGAGCACTGTTCCCTCTAAGCTGTGTGCGCGCGCGCACACCTCGCCGAGCGAGCGCACATACTTTACAGCAGAGCGCACAAAAATTACGGTTCTGATTCTGATAGAAAACAACACAGACGTCTGAAAATTTAAAAGTTGTGATTGTAATTACTAGAAATTTTCCGCTTGATTTAGTAATCGTCTGTTTTCATTTAATTTGATTAAAATCAATGTGGTGTACATACTGTATTCTGACATGTAGACAAATTTTAAAGTATATAACTCTGAGTGTCATTATGTGGCGCTCAAAAATTTAACCTTCCTTCAAAAGCTGCACAGCTGATATGCGCACAGAGCCTACAGAAAATTAGAGGGAACATTGGTCACGAGTTTGATTTGTCCAGTCTCCATGCTGCAGGAGGAGTTGCGCAACCCAGAGGTGGAGGACTGAGCTGTACTCCCTCAAGGAACAATAATTACCAGGTAAGTGTAATGTCCATTTTTTGCCCTGAATGTAACGGAGAAGCCTCTGGGCATATTTTTTGGGTAATGTCAGGATACTCCATGGAGGGTCTGGAACTTGATGACTATTTTGCTGCTTCTACTATGTTTCCCATTATTTTTCTGCTGGCAGGGACAGCTGCCATCGTGAATGGCTGCATGGTCCCAATTGAATGAGAGCAGTGCAAGGTGGCCACAGGCTCAAGCTGGCAGGATCCCGAAGGTCCTCCAGGGCCTGTTAGCCAGCTTTGAAAAGCAGCTCCTGAAATAGCTTGCGGGCTGTTTTTAGTCTGATAGTTGCATAGCAGTGCTTACCCCCTCCCCCATGGGCGACTGAGACCATGACCTCCCCTATGAGGAACTCAGGAGGCCCTCTGGCAGGGGAACTAGGTGCCCCTGTCCATTCCTCCAACCCTGTCCCCTCTGGAGGAGAGAGGTTGGGGAGAAGAGGAGAACTCTGTCTACAGCAGGTGAATCACCAGAGGGGGCTTCCTCTGGTGGAAGGAGATGATCCATTAGTGATCAGTCTTTTTCACTGGGACTGTGGGGCACTAAGGACCTGGTTTAGCTGTATCTTCTACCCCAAGAGGTGATGGAACAGCTTTATGGCGTCCCTAAGCTGGATGCCCTGGTCATTACAGTGACTAAGCACTGATGGTGGAAGATGGTGTTGCACTGAAGGAGCTTCACAACAAGCGGGTAGAAGCCACGCTCAAGAAAATATTCAGAGCTTCAGCCTTTGGTACTTGGGCCATGCATCGAGCGGGCATGGCAGCCTGAATGCTCTTATGCTGGACCCAGCAATTGCTGGACAATCTGGAGTCTGTGACAGATGCCCTATATAACTTGATAAGTATAGCTGGTGAAAGACCTTGGAGAGGTTCACCTACAGAAGTTCCCAGATGATAGGCTCAGAGGCTCCGGTGATTCATGGAGGGCTCAGCAGGGAGTGTGGGGGTAGAATTCGGGCAAAGCTTGTTCCTCCTTTGGGTGTAAACCCAAGAAGGGCCAATTCCTTTGGAGATCCCAACTATCTGGGTACTCAGCAGGTTCCTCCTTGGGAGCTGGTAAACCTGACAGGTCTTTTCTGAGGGGCAAGCAGTTGGGGGAAGGGGCCTGTCTCAACTGTTTTATTTGGAATGGACCCACATGTCAGACCAGTGAGTCCTTGAGGTCCTCAAACGGGTACATGCTGGAGTTTACAGAGCCCCTTCAATACACCTTTTTGGAGTCTCCTTGCAGCTTCTTAACCAAGAGAGCGGTGGTCGAGGAAATTCTTCAATGCCTCATACAGTTGTAGGCTTTTGTACCAGTGTCCTCTGCAGAGCAAGGTCGGGGACATTCATTCATTCATTCACTTACACACTTACTTGGATAAATCTATGTTCCACCAATCTGTATGTGTTCTTGACAGATTACAAATCAACACAGGAAACGCTGGTATTCACATATAAACATTAAACAAGCACATATGACATACAATGCTATAAACAATAATTCAACTGAGACCATTATCGGGAAAAGCTTGTTTTCATATTTTTCCTAAAATTTATCTCATCCTATAAAAGTAACAAGAATTAGATTTCTTAAGTTATGGCATTTCTTTCTATGTTATCCTGGGACCTTGTAATAGTGAGAAGAATGTTAAATATGAAGCAGTTCTGAGTTAAATATTTCATTTCTGCCTTGGCACTTGTCCAGATTAGGTGTCCAAGTGTAGGGAGAGTACTGAATCTTCTTGCAGAAATATTGTCTGTCTGTTTTCATCATTCTTCATTATTTCATTTTCTTTCTTTTGCCTGTCTCAACACAGTATTAAGATTGAATTCTTGAGACTTCTCAGAAAAAATATTTAAAAACCCAGTTAAGAGTATTTGGCATTCATTGGTTGGATCTTGTACTTTCATTCTCCCATGGAAGGACTTTGTGTTGTATTTCATAGGAAGAGTCATGATGTACATCACTGACCATGTATAGACATGTGCCAAGCAACAGATGACAGTTATTTACTTTGTGGTGCCCAGTAAAAGCAGGTCCCTCTGACCCATTCTTGGCCTGAAGGTGGTCAATGTTAAATTAAGAGTGCCCAACATTTGTATGCAGACCCTCTGCTCAATTACTGTGTCAGTCCAGCATTGAGAGTTTTTAACTTCCTTAGTCCTTTCCGAAGCTTGCTTCCATTTTCCAATCCAGAAGCAACATCGGCGATTGCTCTACTGCTGCATCCTGAGCCCCCATTTTCAGTTTTGTGCCCTGCCTTTTGGCCAGGCCATGATGCCTTGCACCTTCTTGAAGATCATGGCTGATTCATTCTGACTCTATGGAGAAATCCAGGGTGGACATGACCCAGGTGATCCAGAAGTTGGAGAAGCTGGGATGAGTTATCAACCACCCCAAGAGCAGCCTAGTTCCTTACCAGGACTTGGAGTATTTGGATGCCTGCTTCAGCATTCACTTGGGCAGGGTGTTTCTCACTCTGGAAAGGTTGGACAAACTGCAATTGCAGCTGAGGGGTTTCTGCTCTCAGGCAATTCTCAGGGCCTGGGACTACCTATAACTCCTGGAGTCATATGTCTACCTGGAACTAGTACCTTCTCCCTGCAAGAGGCCCATGTACACTCTGGCCCATCTTCTGACTCACTGGTCTCCCTTCTTCCAGTTGTTGGAACAGCTCCTAGCTCTTCCCAGGAGATGAAGGGGGAATGGGCCTGGTGGTTACAAATTCATCTTATGATGGATGGGATGCCTCTGGAGGCATTGAAATGTGTGGTAGTCACACAAATGCTAGCCTGTTGCACTGGGAGGAGCATTGTCTGTGTCAGTTTGTTCAGTGGCCCTTTTCCCCTCAGGAAGCCATCTGGTCAATCAACAGACTAGAAGCCATCGCGATCTGCCTAGCTCTGGAGAGGTTTGCAGTCAATGTTCTTGGACAGCGCCACAGCAATAGTGTACATCAGAAAACAAGGTAGCATTCGTAGCGCTGTGGTGACCACAGAGGTAGCAGAGGCTCATTTGGTGGCTTTGTTGGTGGCCCATATAGCGGGCATTGACAATATGCAGGCAGACCTCTCAAGCCAGAACACCGTGGATCCTAGTGAGTGAACAAAGTCCTCTCGTGTTTTGACTTCATATGGAGGTGTGACCTTCTAGTGTTCAATCTGATGGCAACCCGGGGGAATTCCAAGGATCTGTGGGTAGTGAGCTTGGGTATCCTTCTGCAGGTCCTAAAACCTATAAAAGGAACTATGATACACCTCTGGGGGAGGCGGAGGGAGAGGGGAAACACCACGATCTAGGTCTCTGTTAATGGCTCCTAAATTTTTAGGTTGGCTCCTAGGCGCCAAGCCAATTTTTTTCAAGGCCTGACATAAGCAAATAAAACAACATAATAAGCAAAATCAACCACATATAGCTCTTCACATCTCTATAAAGTATAAGCATATAGAAACCGCAAAAATAAATTAGAAAAGGGAGAACTAGAAACAAAAGTAGAAACAACTTAAACAAAAAAGGAAAAATAAATATAAACTATGTACCCTGCTAAAAGAGGGGCCTTCATTTGTTTTTGAATTATGAACTAAAAACATTACATTTTAAAGCTGTTCACTACCTTACCAACATCTTCAAAAACTTTAATATTTTTTGCATTCTCAATATTGCTAATGGAGAAGTCTTTTAATGGAACTACCACCAACTACCCATTTAAAATGTCCTTTCATTTTAGGTGCTGTAGCCTTAAATAGCTCATTTCTTTTCACTTTTATGTTAACAGAAGTTTTGAAAAGTAAAATTTAGTGAGAGGATAAACATTTATCTCCAGGAACAAGCAGGAATGTAGTCTTCACATATGGGTATCGTCAGTACTGATGGAGCCTGTGTGGGAACGCTCCCCAGCATACAATAGGAAAGCTTTTGGGAGCATCCTACTGCACCTGTGCCGCTGCCTTCCTGCCTTTCCAACTCTCCCTCTTCAGTTTTCCGCGGAGCCAACAGGCAGCAAACCCTGTCGCCACAGAAAATCTTCTTTTTGTGGTCACGTCTGCCTTCACCATTGACGCCTATACTGGTGGTACTGGTGTTTTCTTTATTTTCTTATTCTTTTCCTTAAAGAAAAACAACTTCTTTTTGGAGGGTCTGTCCCCTCTTGGTGCCAGGTGCCATTTTGGGCACTAGGCCCTCTTTTTCTTCTTCCAAAATGGAGAAACCATCTAGTGGGTTCAAAAAATGTTCAAAGTGTAGCGGTACCATTTCTGCTACCGACACCCATGATTGGTGTCTCAAATGTTTAGGTCCTGACCATTTACCATCAGAGTGTCTCCTTTGTAGAAAGATGACCAAGAGGGGCCTGCAGAACAGAGCTGCAAAATTCGGCACCCTCTTTGCCTCGGATGCAATGTCTGTTGCATCAACGTCGTCCAGGGCTTCATCTTCCTCCCATGGATTTCAGGTAACCAAACCCAGGTCTTTCAAGACTGGCCGGTCCTCAAAGGGTAGATCTCCTTCTAAGCATTGAGATGCTACTAGCGTTGCCCTCGAGGGAAACACACCGGCCAAACAACCCTGGCGGGAGGCCCCGGCCTCCAAAGCATTAACGGGGTTCCAGGATGTTTGTTTGTTTATTTATTTATTTATTTACATTTTCTTATATACCGCGCTATTCTGCATCAGTGCGGTTTACATTGAACAAACTGAAATTACATTGAACAGGGCATTATAACTTGGAGATAACTATTTTACAGGGAACATGGGCTATGGAGGGTTAAGTGGCTTGCCCAAGACCACAAGGAGCACCTGTGGGACTAGAAACCCCAGTCCTTCCGGCCCGAGGTTGCTGTCCTCTAGTGGGATTTGAACCCCCGACCTTCCGGCCTGAAGTACCTTGCCCCAACCACTAGGCCACTCCTCCACTCCCCACTAGGCCACTCCTCCACTCCGAAGCTTCCCTCCGGTGAACTCTTGGTGCCATGTTCTGGTGTTGTGGCTTGCTCCGCCGGTACCGACATCCAGGTACCATGGATCAACGTATCCTGGCCATCGAACGTAGTCTTGTGGCTTTATTAGCAGCCTCGATACCACTAAAGCTGCTTCAATCGACACAGTTGTCCGTACTGATATCGGTACCAAACGTACCTGCATCGACCAGTGCGCCTCTCTACATGCTTCCTCCCATGCCGGCCCTGGAATCGGTCTCTGGCATCGAGAGTCCCGTATCGAGGCAGTCCGATGCTGACTTCGATCAATACCGTCGACAAGCAATACGAGAACATCCAGCCCGACAATACTTTGAGTCCTCTGATTCCAATGATTCTGAAGACTCTGTTGGTATTGGGGTGGTTCTTCCGGAGGATCCCTCTCCTTCACCACAGCGTTGGATGTCTCCCCTGGAGGACATGTCCTTTCAGGACTTCATACGTGATGTAGCAAGGGGACTCTCGATCACCGTGACCTCTGAGAAGGAACCGAGAGCTGAAGAGTTGGAAATTCTTCAGTATCCAGCAGTTCCTAAGGAGGCTGCTACCCTTCCCATTCATCAAATTTTGCATGATCTCATGCTTATAATGTGGGAAACTCTTTTAACGGTGTCTCCACATTCTCGGAGACTCGATATAATGTACCGGGTACTGCACTGTCCCGGTTTCCAAAAAACACAATTACCACACCATTCCAAGGTAGTGGAATCGGCAATGCGTAGAATCAAGACTGCTAAAATGCATTCATCCAGCCCTCCAGGTCGTGAATCGAGGATGCTCAATGCTTTTGGGCATTGATTCTTTCAGTCCTCAATGCTATCAGCTAGAATAAGCTCTTACAAACTTTATATGTGTATGTTTTGGGAGTTGTACAAGAGATTTGGAACTCATGGCTCCACTTCTTCCCGATGACAAAAGGGCTGACTTTCTCACTCTGGTCAAACATGCCCAGAATGTTTCTAAGTTCATGAACCGAGCAACTTTTGATTGCTTTGAGTGCATTAGCAGAACCTCTGCTATCCAGTTATTCGTTCCTTGTAAACAGTTGAAATATACTGCCTTTATTGTTATATGTAAACCGTCTTGATTCGTAGAAAGACGTTATATAAAAAAATGTTAAATAAATAAATAAATAAATCTCCATTGGTGCACGTCGCATTGCCTGGTTACAAGCATCTGATTTAGAACAATGGGTGCAAGACAAGCTGGGGGAATATTCCTTGCACAGGAGAAAACCTCTTTGGCAAGGATTGGCAGGACAAAGCTAATCAGCTTGAATCCGAAAACACCACCCTCAACAGATTATCAAGGACCACGGCCAATCCAGCTAAGAAAAAGACAGTTAAACCCTTTTTCAACAAGAAAAATAAATTCTATCCATCTTACACCCAAGCTGTCCACTGTCCAGTTCATTCTCCCCAAAAAGGGCAGCAGCAACCCGGACAGCAGAGGAAGGCCCATGTCCCCAGAGCTCAAACAGTTCAGCAGACACAAACTCCTCAGGGGCTTTGACTTCTTCCTAGAGAACTTAGTCATCCTGCCCCTGAAGGGTTCAGAGCCTCACACCATCCCAGGCAGACTCTGTCATTTTGCCGAAAGATGGCAACAGATAACATCAGAGCACTGGACTCTCTCTTTTGTAACAGAGGAGTACAATCTCCATTTTCACAGTATGCCCCCTCCCACCATCACAAGACAGTTCAATTCTCAGGGCCCTTTCACCACTCTCTTGTGTCAAGAGGTCACCTCACTACTTGCTCAGGGAGCAATAGAAGAGGTACCTATATCCCAACAGGGCATGGGTTTCTACTCCCCCTACTTCCTTATTCCAAAGAAGACGGGGATACAGACCCATACTGAACCTCAGAGTTGAACAAGTATCTGTTCCGAGAAAAATTCAAGATTTCCCTCGGAACACTTCTTCCTTACATTCAGAGTCAGATTGGCTATGTTCTCTAGATCTAAAGGATGCATATACACATATTCTCTCCATACAGATCACAGGAGGTTTCTTTGATTCCTCTTTCAAGGAAGACATTACCAGTACAGGGTTCTACCCTTTGGACTGGCTTCTGCCCTAAGAGTCTTCACAAAATGCATGGCAGTAGTAGCAGCATTCTTGAGAACTCTAGGGATATTCGTCTTCCCCTACTTAGACGACTTGCTCATCCGAGCACCAACAGCTCCAGAAGCCAGCTCCGCTCTCTCCTGTACAATGCAAATCCTGTAGTACCTGGGACTGGTTATAAACCTCCCAAAATCTCATCTCACCCCTTCTCAGTCTCTAGAGTTCATAAGGGCTCTTCTAGACACAAGGCAGTCAAAGGCTTTCCTGCCACAACCACGTTGTCTTTGAATACTCCAGCTGGCCTCTCAAGCAGCTATGAAAACTTTTCTAACTGCTCGAGAAATGCTTCAGCTACTGGGGCATATGGCATCCACTGTCCATGTGGTTCCCTATGCTCGCCTACACATGCAAGCAGCCCAGTGGACCCTAGCCTCTCAGTGAATACAGGCGTCGGGTCACCTGGGGGACAAAATCAGAAACTCTACATGCCTCATTTTGTCCCTACAGTGGTGGCAATCGCTGAAAAACCTTCTAATAGGGTTTCCTTTTCAGCAGCCACTACACCAAGCCACCTTGATGACAGATGCGTCCAAGATAGGTTGGGGGGCTCACTTGGACAATCTCTCCACTTGGGGTCTCTGGACCCAGCAAGAAGCTGGTCTTCACATAAACCTCTTGGAACTCTGAGCCATCTTCTATGCTCTTCAAGTATTTCAGGACTGCCTGAGCTACAAGACAGTTCTTGTCCAGTCCGACAATCAAGTAGCCATGTTCTGTGTGAACAAGCAGGGTGGTACGGGCTCTCTGGCGCTCTGCAATGAAGCTCTATGCCTCTGGGCCTTTGCCAGAGATCTCCAAATCCACATACTAGCGGTGTATTTACCAAGCACACAAAATCTCTTGGCAGAGAAACTCAGTCGAGTTCTGCTGCCACACGAGTGGTCTCTTCATCCAGAGCAAACTGCTCGAATCTTTCATATCTGGGGAACCCCAGATATAGACCTCTTTGCAAGTCCTCAGAATGCCAAACTTGCCCGATTCTGTTCCAGAATCCCGCCTCACAATTGTCAGGCAAGGGGTGCCTTCCACCTCCACTGGGGTCAGGACTTCCTCTATGTCTACCCACCCATTACCCTCATTCCCAAAACTCTATTCAAGCTTCAGAGAGACAGGGGCAATATGATCCTCATAGCCCCACGCTGGCCACGACAGACGTGGTATCCACTGCTTCTACGTCTCTCTCAAGCCAAGCCAAGCCTCGAGTTGGGATGTGCTCCAGATCTTCTTTCCCAGGAGAACGGGATGCTATTGCACTCAAATCTTCAGTCTCTACACCTCAGGGCATAGCTGCTGAGAGCCTAGAATTCCAGGATATCAACCTTTCTCAACAGGTTAAGGTTATCCTTTTATTTTATTTATTTATTTTTTATACCGCGCTATTTAGAATCAGTGCGGTTTACATGTATACTAACAGGTACTTTTTATTTCCTTGTCCCCGAAGGGCTCACAATCTAAGTGTACCTGAGGCAATGGAGGGTTAAGTGGCTTGCCCAAAGCCACAAGGAGTGGCCATGGGACTAGAGACCCCAGTCCCTCCAGCCTGAAGTTGCTTGTCCCCATGCGGGAATTGAACCCCCGGCCTTCCGGCCTGAGGTAACCTGTCCCAACCACTGAGCCACTCTTCCCTCCTTTTAGCTTCAAGAAAACCTTCCACAAGGCGGGCTTACGCCTTTAAGTTGAGAAGGCTCTCTATCTGGTGTTCAAAGAAGGAACTTAATCCCTTTTCAGTTCTAGTGGAGGCGTTACTGGAGTATCTCCTCCATCTTTCATCCTCTGGTCTTAAGATCAATTCAGTAAGGGTCCACCTTAGTGCCATTGCAGCTTTTCACAAGCCCTTGAATGGACAACCTGTCTCCTCTCAACCGCTAGTAGCGCAATTTATGAGGGGTCTTCTCTTAACTAAACCTCCCATTAAGCTACCATCCATGGCATGGGATTTGAACTTGTCCTTGGGCAGCTTATGAAACCACCCTTTGAACCCTTAGCCACTACATCTCTGAAGTTTCTTTCTTGGAAGGTAATCTTCCTAATTGCTCTCACTTCTGCAAGACGCATCAGTGAGCTACAAGCTTTAGTGGCTGATCCTCCTTGTGCAAGGTTCCACCATGATAAAGTAGTTCTTAGGACTCATCCTCACTTTATGCCAAAGGTGGTTTCGCCTTTTTATTTAAACCAGTCTGTTTACCTTCCTGTATTCCCTAGGCCTCACGCCTCAAATGCAGAAAGGAATCTTCATACTCTGGATTGCAAAACAGCTTTAGCTTTTTACCTTCAGAGAACTAAGCAACAACATAGGCTTCTCAGCTTTTTGTTGCCTTTGACTCCAGTCATCTTGGACTACCAGTTTCCAAGCGAACTTTGTCTAAATGGATTGCAGATTGCATATCCTTTGCCTATGAGAGTAAGGGACTTTCTCTCGAAGGTCATGTCACAGCTCACAACGTGAGAGCAATGGCAGCCTCTATGGCTAACCTTCGCTCAGTGTCCATTGATGACATCTGTCGAGCAGCCACTTGGGCTTCGGTGCACACTTTTGCAGCCCACTACTGCTTAGACAAGGACTCCCGTCGGGATGCCTCGTTTGGCCAGGCTGTTCTCCAGCATCTCTTTCAGGCTTAGAACAGCTCCTACCCGCTGTCCCGGGGTTTGATGCCAGAGATCCATGGGAGGAAGCATGACCCATCTCAACCTGGGTTTTGCAGCTTTCTGGGGTCATCTCCCTGGCATCTTTCAGCTGGGGAGTCCCAATATGTGAAGACTACATTCCTGCTTTTTCCTGGAGATAGCGTAGTTACTCACCTGTAACGGGTGACCTCCGAGAACAGCAGGAATTAAGTCTTCACAACCCGCCCACCTCCCCTAGGAGTTGTATCTCTCTCTCTTTCTTTCTCTCTTTCTCTCCTCTTCTCTCATCAGCTATAAACTCAACTGAAGAGGCAGAGTTGGGAAGGCAGCAGCGCAGTGGGGTGCTCCCAAAAGCTTTCCTATTGGACGCTGGGGAGCATTCCCGCACAGGCTCCGTCGGTACCGACGATACCCATATGTGAAGACTCGATTCCTGCTGTTCCCAGTGAGTAACTACGCTTTCTCACATGCCTATGTATATATGTAACGTTACATAGTGGACAAGATGCAGATATGGTTGAAGTTAGTTATATTTGAATACCTTATATAGGCATATGATACCCTGCTTTTGTTGCTCAGGTGTTATTTACTTGAAGAATATGATAACACAATATTGGCCAGACCGTGAAACATCTGGTGAGATCCCATCATATACAATCCCCGAAGAGGATCGTCACTGTATCCGTGAAAACATTGTGGAAGCCATCATTCAGTCCCCAGAGTTAATTAGGTAAATATTCTAAGTGGACCCTTCTAACCTTTTCTTTTTTTTCCTAAGCCTGTGTTTTAATCTGAATTCTTTAAGTGCTAAGCTTTCATTCTACCTGTACGAGTCATCTATGTTAAAAATGAATACCTGTGTGATATAGTAGAAAGTGAGTGTAGGAGAGCTAGGTCATCAAGTTGGGGGAAGGGGATGTCTGTTTTAGCCTTATTTCCAACTGCTCACAGCTGTGAAAAGGAGGAACATAATTTTCACTCTGTGGACTTTGCATGTACTTTCAGTTTGATAAAATTATCCAAGGCAGAATCTCACATCTGTTAATTTGTGTGGTAACTTATTCAGAGTAAAAAGAAATACATACCCTTAAAAATTAAAAAGTACTTAATTACTAAAACGTCTGTACTACCTTCTTGATCAAAGATCATTTAAAGCAGTTACAAACTAAATCATCACCAGAACATAAGAATTGCCATACTGGGTCAGACCAAAAGGTTCATCAAGTCCCAATATCCAGTTTCCAACAGTGGCCAATCCAGGTCACAAGTATCTGGCAGGATCTTATAAAGTAAATAGATTGCATGCTGCTTACATGCAGGGATAAGCAGTAGCTTTCTCCAGGTCTACCTTGTTAATGGTTTATGGACTCATTCTCTAGGAGCTTATCCAAACATTTTGAAACCTAGCCTTCCTTATCATCCCTTCAGTCCAGTCCTGACCTGTGTGTTGTCACACCTCACCAGCAGCATAGAGACTGAATATGTCGTGACATAACACTTCATAGGCAGCTGTCACCTTAATCAACCCCCATATTCTCAGTCTCCAAGCAGCTGATGAGTTGGGACTCCTCAGGGTGGACTCACTGTAGGGACAATGAGGAGCAATTGTGTTGGTGTTTTTTTTTCCCCCTTCCTGCTTTTGAGGGTTATTCCTCTCCTTTGGAGGAGACTAGCCCTTTAAGACACTGCCTGAATAGAGTAGATCATAAATCTTTAAAAAAAAAAAAAAAAAAAAGGCGGTTATTAAAACAGGGCAGACACATTGGAGAAAGAGCTGCCCTTCTGAAGGGCTGGGGCAGTGATCTTGGGGAATCCGGCAGCTCCCAAACCAGACAGAGAGAGGGTGAGGGAGAGTCTACCTAGCCGGGGACTGCCGATGCCACCGAAGCCAGCAAAGAAGAGCGGAGCTTGCGTTCCGGAGATCCCCTGACAGTCGACATCACACCGTGATTTTTTTTCTTTGCAGCTGGTTTGTGGTTTTGGGCCTCTCCGCGGTCGGGACTCAGGACAGTAATGCTACAGGGCCTGCGAAGCGCATGGGGAGACTAGAGCAGCAGACCCAAACAGCACGGGAAGCGACACCATCTTAGGGTCAAGCAGTTCTCTCAGCAAGGAGGACATTTCGGCGGGCTCAGACACAGGTTGTTTTTTTCCATTTTGGATGGCTCAAACCCATGTTGTGGCATTTTGTTGTGTTCTCTGAGCTAAGCAAAACAAAACAAAAAAAAAAATTGAAAAAGCAAAAAGGGAACAATAAGAAGAGACAGAAGCAGGCAAAGAGAGGCTGTTCCAGCACATTGGCTCTGGAAAACGGGGTGGTCTTTGGCTGTGACATTCCCACTAAGGCCATGTGGTTAGCTTGTGGCTCCCGGTAGGGCTCTGTCTTGGCAGCAGGTTTCTGCTGCGGCTGCAAGACAGAGTCCCGGTTGGCGGAGGAGACTTTGGGGTCTCAGACAGATAAGACTGAGAAAGAGGGGTCCTCGGGGGTGGGGGGGGGGGGGAGGCTCAGATGGTCCTCCTCAGCTATCGGGAGAGTGCTCTTCGCCCGTGGCAGAGGCTGGGCTGGTAGCTCTTCCAGATAGTGTGGATACCCCCCCATCCCTGTTGGAGGGGTGAAGTAAGGGGGGCAGGTCTCACAAACCCTCCACTTCCAAGGATTTGTCTGAGAAGTTAGCCCAAAGTGTTTTTTTCCCCCTGAGTTTGTACTACTCATGCATAGGGCCTTCTACATGAAACAGCGAGGGAAAGACAACCCGCAGGGGTGCTCCAAGAGGGCCCGATGGAGGGGGAGCCTGGTCCTAACGAGATGTTTGGAGGCGGACCTGTGGGAAGGCATGGGATCCTGTCACTCAGAGGAGGAGGAGGACTCAGATAGGAATGGAGAGGGGCAGGGAACCTGCCGAGCTGGAGGAAGGAGAAATTCCGCAAGGAGACGAGGCTAGGATCGTGCGAGTCTTCTGTAGGGAGGAATGCGGCGTTGATCACCCATTCGCTTAAGGCTCTTAACGTGTCAACGGAGATGCTGCTGGACCCATTATTCCAGGTTGTCCGGAAGCCACTGACTGTTCCCTTTCTATCGAGTAATCAAGCAGATGATTCAGGATGAATGGGATGTGCCTGAGGCTGCTCTTAGGGGCATGCGCGTGATGGCGAGGCTGTATCCCTTACCAGACTCTGAGAAGGAGCTCCTCTTTTCACCTAAAGTAAATGCAGCCATCTCAGTAGACACCAGGGAGACCACTGTTCCGGTAGAGGACAGTACGGCTCTCAAGGATGTGCAGGACCATAGGTTAGAGACCTTGCTTAAGCAGGTGTTTGATATCAACGCACTGCCCTTGCAGGTGTCCGTCTGTGGGGCCTTTGTGGCCCATGCGTGCTTACGATGGGCACAAGGGATCTTTGAGGCGGCAAGAAAGACTTCGTGCCACCTTCGGAAGCAGCCAAGTTGAAGTCCAGAACAGCCTATTTGGCGGATACCTTCTATGATCTGATTATGGACCTGTCTAAGAGCATGGCCTCGGGGGGAATCCAAGATGGCGATTTGGTGAGGCGTGTGTTCGGAGCGGTGATTACCTATGGGGAAAAAGCGGAAGTCCAAAGGGGCTAAACAGCCTTCTACTGCCCCTTCGGTTGCTACCCAGTTACCTGTGGATACTGGTCCGTTGGATTCATATTTCCTGCCTGCTCCGAGACAGCCACTGGGTGCAGGGGAGTGTAGCCTGGCTAAACAGCAGCCGGAGGTGGAGTCCTCGACTTTTGTTTCAGGCGGTGATCTGTCCTCCCCTACTTCGGTACGGGCCTCAAAGGTGCCTCGCCAAGATATCGACGTGGAAGGGAAGTTGATGGAGGGGGTTGAGTCGTCAGACTCCCCTGTGGTGCAGCGCCTGCCAGTGGAGTGCGGGGCGGTTGCTGGTCCTTCCCCGGTGCAACGTCAGAGGTCGCAGGTCGGTGGAGAGCTGGTGGATGAAGGTGTGGGCCTGGCTCCTGGGCCCACCACGTCGACCCCTGTTTCGGGTGTTTCTTTATCTGGTGGAGTGGGGGACGGTGTTTCTCAGTCTCCTTTGGTGCCCCCGGCGGTGGTGACTCTGGATACAATATGGGCCGCTATTATGCAACTCCGGGAAGAGATGGTGCCACGGATCTCTGGACTGGCTTCTCAAGTTAGTAACACTGAATTGACTATTCAGGAACATGCAGTTAAAATAACTAATTTGCAGAAGGCAGTTTCTGATTCCCAGGAAAGTTTTGTGCTTTTGGAGAGGGAGGTGGAAACTTTGAAGAAGAATATGGTGCCTATTGGTGCGAAATTGGAATTGCTGGACAATGTCTAGAGCTAGTAATTTACGTTTGGTAAACTTTCCTAGATCAACTATGGTATCAGCGAGAGATATGTTTAGAAGTTATTTGGTAGATATTTTGGGGATTTCCCCTGAGTCTCATCCCCGATAGTGAAAATGTACTATCTACCTCTGGGGGGAAAAAGCTGTGGGAGTGGGGGCGGTTAAGGGCCTATCTGCTGTGGATGTTTTGAATGTAACTGCATTGTTGGAGTCATCACAAGAAGATCAGCTAGTACCGTCTACCTTGTTTATTACATTGGCCTTGCTGTCTGACAAAGAATGGTTAATGAAGTTATTCTTTAAAAAACGTAATGTTTTGTTTAAGGGGTTGCAGGTCCGTATGTTTCCAGACCTCTCTAGGGGAGACCCAACGGAGACGGAGGGATTTTCTTCTCCTTCGTCCTGGGGTACAGCAATTGGGTGGGCTCTTTTTCCTAAAGTTTCCCTGTAAGTGTCTGATTAAGTATCAGTCAGATTCTTATATTTTTTTTTGAGCCATCCCAATTGCTTGCCTTTATTAATGCCCGTCACGATCGGGTGTTGGATATACACCCACCTCTCCAGTCCGAGAATTAGGTTTGGCTGTTTGTCACGCCTCTAATTTCTTGCTGAATTTTGTTAGTTTGGAATTTCCTTTCTTTGGTATTCCCCCCTTTTTTTATATTGTGGGCTAGAGTGGGTTGGGTTGTAGGATTAACTTTGCCTATGTTTTTGAGATTGTGTTTAATTTGTATTTCTTATACCCTCCTCAGTTTCCGTTTCAAGATGTATTCTTGAATGTAATTTGAAATTTATAAATAAAAAGTTAAAAAAAAAAAAAAAGAGCATGGCCTCAGTTGTGGCAGCATGGTGTTACTTGTGACTCCAAAATTGGGTGGCAGATGTTTCAACTAAGTCACGCTTGAGTAAGCCTCTGTTCAAGGATGAGCGCTTTTTCGGGGAAGCTCTGGACAAGTTGGTGAAGGATGTCTGTGAGACTAAGGGCAGCCAGTTGCCTGAGGATTAAACAAAAGCCAGTTTGGTCCACGGCTCCAGTGCGAACTCCATTGCGGGATTTTTGGAGATTCCACTCTGTTTGTTTTGTGCCATTTCAGAGAAGGCATTTTTCAGCCCAAGGACAGCCTTTTCAAGGTTCAGGCAGGGGGTCCTCCACCACAATTAAGAAGCTGCAGTGAGATGAGGGTGGTCCCGGGGGAGGGAGGGTTAGTGCTTGTAGGTGGATGGCAGTGAGATTTTTACTCGCCTGGACTCGTATTACTACTGACCAATGGGTCTTGGAAATCTTCCAAGAGGAGTATGCCCTCGAGTTTGCTCGACCACCCCTCCCCCTTGGGAATCCTTCATCCAATCTCCCTACAAGGCCCCTCACAATATTCGAACTGTTTAGGACACACTCCTCCGTCTGCTGGCCTTAAAGGCCATGGTGGCTGTACCACCTGACCAGTGTGGGTTGGGTCGATACTCATTCTATTTCGTGAGCTCCAGAAAGGAAGGTGCCTTCCATCCCATCTTGGATTTCAAGGGCGTCAATCGTCTCAAAGTGCCTCAATTTCACACGGAAACTCTTGTGGCCATCAGAGAGGGCGACTTTGACGTCGCTCAATCTTACCGAGACCTATTTGTATATTCCTGTTTGGCCAAAATATCAGATATTCTTGAGATTTGCGGTCCCTATGGGGCACTTTCAGTTTCGGGCCTTGCCCTTCAGACTGGCAACGGCTCCCTGAACTTTCACACAGTCATAGTTGTGGTCACAGCCACACTGTGTCAGGAGGGTGTTCTGGAAACACAAGAAAAGCTGAGCCCTCACAGCTAAAGCAGGAACACACACAAGGCGGAGGCTGATAAGGTCACAGGTGCTAACTTTTAATGAGGAAATCCCCTACGCGTTTCGGCTGAAAGCCTTCATCGGGGGGGGGGGGGGGGGGGGGGGGGGTATGCATCTAAAAATAACAGTAGAATTTATTAATAATTGATTTCAATGGCTTGGTTTGACACAATACGTTCTGTATCATATTTTTTAGATTATTTTTCCCTGGTCTGGCTTTAGATGTTTCTCCATGACTTGTAATATGTTCTCATACAATTTCATTTTTTACCCTCCAGTTCTGAGCTATCATTTTGAAAGAGGTCTTTTTCAAGACTCTGTCTCAAAAGGTGCATTATGTGAGTACCCTCTCTATAGTCAACTCTACAGGCACTGTTTTTAACTTTTAACCTATTTTAACTATTTATTTGTCTGCCTTTATTTATAGAGCTGTTTATATATTTCACTTACACACATTCATATATTTGTTTTTACACATTGTAAGTTTGTCATTTTATGAAACATTTTGTTTTTAACCATAGTTTAATCGTGTTACATTTTTTATGTGTATTTCCTTTTAAAGTATATATTTGTCATTTTTTTTAGTTTTTAGTTATGTTAATAAATTGTACTGTTTTTAGATGCGTACACCCCCCCCCCCCCCCATGAAGGCTTTCAGCTGAAACGCGTAGGGGATTTCCTCATTAAAAGTTAGCACTGACCTTATCAGCCTCCGCCTTGTGTGTGTTCCAGGAGGGTGTTCTGGTACATCCCTACCTGGACGATTGGTTGGTCAGAGCGAAATTCAAGGAAGAGAGCGAAAGGGCCATGGAAAAGTTAATCACCTGTCTACAGGGCCTTGGCTGGGTCATCAACTTTGCCAAGAGCCGATTACAGCAGTCGCAGGATTTGGTGTACTTAAGGGCCCAGTTCCAGACGGCCCAAAACCGGATCTCCCTGCCAGAGGACAGGATTTGTACCCTCTCTCGTCAGGTCCGACAGATTCTCAGCATGCAGACTCAAACGGCTTCGCATTACCTGCAAGTGTTGGGTTCAATGGCAACTTCCATTGAACTCGTGCCTTGGGCCCAAGCACACATGAGACCGTTGCAGAGGGGGCCCTACTCTGCCGATGGGCAGCGCAGTGCCATACACTGATGTGGCCACTACTATGCCCGAAAGCCACCAAGATAGTGTTACGGTGGTGGCTCAGGCAGGACAATCTCTCGACAGGGATGCCCCTGGAGACCCCTCGAAGGGGCATTAACAGAGGAGAGCAGCTGGCCCATTAACTGTTGGAGATGCGAGTTGTGTTCTGGCACTGCAGAAGTTTCGCATTTTCCTGCAAGAGAAGCTGGTCCGAGTATTCTTGGACAAAGCCACCACAGTGGCTTACATAAATTGGCAGGGTAACACAAGCAGTGTCTGGCTGGAGAGCGAGATTGCTCCACTGCTAGACTGGGCAGAGAGCATCCTGCAGGGACTATTGGCTGTGCATGTGGCCGGAAAGGAGAACGAGGCAGCCGATTACCTCGGTCGTTTTCACATCGACTCAGGTGAATGGACCCTCAATGTGGAGGTGTTTGCTTAGCTAGTACAGCGTTGAGCTGAGCCGGTTATGGATTTAATGGCCACCTTTGAATCCGCAAAGGCGACGTAGTTCTTTATCAGAAAGAGAGAGCGCATATCAGAAGGCCTCAATGCCCTGGTGTACAGAGCTGACCTATGGAGGGGCTACAGTACGTATCTTCCCCCCCCCCCCCATGGGTGCTCTTAGGTCGAGTAGTGCAACGGATAGAGGCACATTGGGGTCTGGTGGTCCTAGTGGCTCCCAACTGACCGAGAAGGCTGTGGTACATGGACCTCGTCTGACTAGCAGTGGATTGGCCTTGGAGACTTTCAGCACAAGCTGATCTTCTGTCCCAAGGTTCAGTCTCTTGAGCAGGCTCGGTTGAGAAGATGGGGCTATTCAGCTTTGGTAATTGGTATCTTACTGAAGGCCTGGAAGCATTCCACCAGTCTTTCATGTGTTCATGTGTGGTGCGTCTTCGAGAGCTGGTGTGAAGAACATGACTTTGTTCTAGAGGTGTTAACATTCCTGCAGTTCGGTTTTGAAAAAGGTCTTGTCTGGTGCGTTTTCTTTGGACGGTGAAGCAACTCTGTCCCCCCAATTAGGCCAGTGGTGGCTCCGTGGGATCTCAATCTGGTTTTGTTGGTATTGCTAGAGGCACCCTTCGAACCAATCGGCAGTTGCTCTGACTTTGAAGACATTTTGGTGGTGATCTGTTCCATTTGCAGAATTTTGGAGCTGCAGGCACTGTTGTGCTGCAAGCCTTTCCTCACAGTATCCAAGGAGAAGGTGGTCTTTAGGCCAGTGCTCTCCTTTTGCCTAATGTAGTCTGTCTTCCTCCTCAATAAATCGGTGTTGCTACTGGTGTTTTCCAGGTTGGGAGTGATGGCCAAGAACCCCCAACTATGCCTTTTGGATGGCTGCCAATTGCTGAAATGCTATCTCCAACGCACAGCTCCATTTCGAAAGTCAGACCGTTTGTGCTTTTTGGGGGACCGTGCAAAGGGGAAGCGGCCTCCAAGGCATCTATTTCCAGGTGGGTGAAAGAGGCTATCTCCTCAGCCTATTTTTTTTGCGATGGTGAGCGTTGTGCAAGGGGTTGTGGGCTCATTTCACCAAGGTGGAGGCTAGCCTGGTCACACCGGTGAACATCTGCAGAGCGGTCACTTGGTCATCCTTACATCATTGCCTGGACGTGCAGGCGGCAGAGCGTGCGAGATTCGGTGCAGTAGTAATTCAGGCTGGGCTCGCAGCTCCCTCCCAGGGTGAGTACTGTTATGGTACATCCCATAGGTTGGGACTGGACTGGAGGGACAATAAGGAAGGTGAAATTAGGATGTACCTTCTAATTGGCTTTCCTTGAGTTCCCTCCAGTCCAGTCCCAGACCCACCTTAATTTCCATACCATTTGTCAGTTTGGCGATCCTGGATGGTAAGAAAGTCATCTCTTGGTGTTGGTCCGGAACAGGTGGACAGGCCTTGTGCGGAGTGGTCCTCCTGGTAGGGGGTACCGGGCTGCGGGCTCTATCTCTTGTTTTCAGTCCACTTGGTCAGTACAAAAAATAATAAAAAAGAGAAGAAAGTGGTGTCTAAGACGCTTCTCAGTATACTGAGGGGGGTTATGACCGATTGACCTGACCCTTCAGTACGATTCTCTTGTTCTCCACTGAGCAGGGGGCTTAGTCTGCCTTTGGTTGGGATTTCATGTTCGTTGGTAGTTTAAGAAAAAAACTACGTCAATTGTTACTCTTCTAAGCCTGCTTTGTCATTGGTATACTGGAGTTGGTAAGGTGACAGCTACCTATGATGAGTGATGTCATCAACATTGACATGCTCAGTCTCCAAGCTTCTGGTAAATTGACAACCCACAGGTTGGGACTGGACTGGAGGGAACTCAAGGAAAGCCAATTAGCAGGTAAGTTCATATGTTTTATGTAAACCGCACTATTCTGTAATGGTGCGGAAAAACCATGTTTATTTAAACCGCACTGATCTGTAATAGTGCGGTATAGAAAAACAAATAAATAAAATAAATAATAAACAAGTCCTAATTTCACCATTCTAGCTGCGTTTACCACATCCTCTAGCATTGAAATGACGACATCTAGGGGAACCATCAAAATCACAAACCATGAGCAAGCACAAATAAACCAACAGCCTGCTGGAACATCAATCATTGTTGACCCAGCTAATAATATTGTGCAGTTGAACTGATACGCCATTATATCTGCCCACCAATATCACTAAATCTGTCAATACAGATTTGACATCAAAACAAATCTGAGCTTGTACATTTAGAAAGATTCCAGGTTTTAACTTTCCCTTTGAAAGTTAAGAGGTTTTATTATCTAAAGACATACTATTCCACAGAATAGGGACATCAATTTTAACTCTAAGCCAAAAACATTTCACTTCACCCAAATTAGGAATGGTTAATGGACACTCCAGATTTGCACTAAACTCCTCCCTTTGTAATATTGAATCCCACGCCAGCAATCTTTTTTTCCCCTAATCAAGCGGCATATGCAAGAAATGGCACTATGCAGTCTTTTTACTCAAGCATAAGTGGGCAACTTTGAGGAAAACCTATTTGAATGGACAGCATTGTTCTACATGCAGAAATGTCTTTGGAAATTACTCTCATAATATACTGTAGTTGACACGTCTTGTGGCGAAACTGGATTTTTGTGGTTAGAATTTTTAAGAGCAAAAATGTTCACTTTGATTAATTTATATTCTCATAGTTATGTATTGATGTGTGTGTTTTTTTTCTTTTGAATTTGTTTATTTTTTGGAAGGGCGAATTAAATGTGATATGGTCTTTCACTTCCCTAGTGAGAGTAACAAATGTGTCTGGTTGTATTTTGTATTTATAATTATTTTTATGTGTATTTATTCTGTTAAGCTATATTGATGTATTTTATTGATCTCATTAGATCAACCACTTTGGGTCCCTTTTTTGGATAGGAAGATGCATTTCTTTTCTATTGTAGACTTATATACCCGTTCACATGTAAAACTTATGAAAAGATCTTCAGTCATAGCACAGTTGGCTTCCCTCTACTAGTTGGCCAAGTCTCATCATAGTGCATGGCCTTGCTGAGCAATGATGCTAAAAAGAAAACATCTCTGAAAGGGGTGGGGTTTTTTTTATTTTTTATTTTTAATCTCTGCAGAATTCATGGCGCTTGAAGCAACAGTTCAGCTTTTGTTAAAATGCAAGTAGTTTTATATTTTCTTATTTAAATTATAAATAAAGTGCCTTTTGGCAAATTGGGGCAAAATAATCATTGTGGACTGCTGAGTGCTGCCTGTATAGATCTCCAATCCTAGAATTCGTAGAGCTTTTGGTTAGTAGTCACTGTAAAGTTGGCGCAAAATACTCTGGCATTTTCCATTTCTTCCCTTACATAACTATGATGTAATTTTTATTTTAATTGTGGTTTTTTTATTCTATTAGGGTACAGCTTACAACGTGCATTCATCACATCATCAAGCATGATTATCCCAACCGCTGGACTGCAGTCGTAGAAAAAATTGGTTTTTATCTTCAGTCTGATAACAGTGCTTGTTGGTTGGGGATTCTCCTTTGCCTTTATCAGCTGGTAAAAAACTATGAGTAAGTTAATGTATTTTATTACTTGCCAATGAAGACATAATAGAATATTTACCTTAAAAGAAAAAAATAGTTCAAGGAACAATAATCATTGCAGGATAAGAAGCAGCAGCAGATTTTGTCGCAAAGAGTGCAAAGCGTAGAGGGGCAGAGTTTGATCCTAATCTGTCAGCTGCACATCTCTGCATTGAAACTGCTAGACCATATTATAAGCATAGCATGGAAGATACTAGGTGCTTTTCCATAAATAATGGACTGACAACTAATGCATTTGTTTACTATGAAGACAGCTTGTTATAATAGAATTTGACAGCGGGACTTCTATTGTATTTTGTGGGATAAGACTTCAGTTTGTTACAAAGACTACTGTAGCACCCCCTTGCCTTTGCTTTTGTATCCTATTATTCATTTAAGTCTGAAAATCTGTGGCCCAGAATTACAACTTGCATATGATGAAGCGAAAACTTCCATTAACTTCCTAAAACAGGACTGCCATTGAGTAAATGTAATTCCTTCTGTCCTTGTGGTGCAGTATGCATTAGATGATACTGATTTTACTCTGCTCACCTAGCATACC
The DNA here is from genome assembly GCA_033557465.1 of Ichthyophis bannanicus. Lineage (NCBI taxonomy): Eukaryota > Metazoa > Chordata > Amphibia > Gymnophiona > Ichthyophiidae > Ichthyophis > Ichthyophis bannanicus. Next base: position 55,862,259 of record CM066047.1, on the reverse strand, counting down.
TGGAAGGAGGACTGATGTGGGAGCTTACAAATGTTACACTGTCAGCTGACTGTTAAGAAAGCCGTTTCTCTATAGACAAGCGGGTTCAATGCAGCCACATGCTATAGTGAGTCCAGGATGGAGCCAGTGTGTGCGGTGCCTTCCTACAGCTAATAGAAGTCTTGACTTTTTTTGCATCTGCGTTACCTGTTCTGCCATTTTCAAACCGCCTCTTCAGTCTTTTTTTTTTTCTGGTTCTGTCACAGTGCAAGACAGAAAATGCAGCGAACGTTGTCACCGTCTGCAGCACGGACGCTTCCTCTCTGGAAAGATAATCTAATAACTTCCTTCCTCTTCACTCATATGGTGCCATCAGCTTCCCTTGGCACTGCAATCATGATGGCTGCCTCAGCAAAGGCATGTTCTCCAACCATAAGAATTTTGCCAGCCCCAGTACAGACTCCAGCAGGGGATCTCAGCATTTCTTCAGTAAATTCTGCCCTGTCAGGAGCAGATACCCAAACAGCTGCATGCGTCACAGAACACAGACTCTTGCTGAACTCCTACTCCTCCTTCAGCTTTCCTAATAGACAGATTTTCTGTCCAATCCAGTGCTGACATAATACCAGCAACAGCAAAGGCAGCTTCCTTGGCAGCGTCTTAAGGTAGGAGCAAATCTAAATACATAACAGTGCATACAAGACCTGCCCAGATTAACGTAGTCGTAGACACTGGAACAGACAACTCAAAACAAACAAGGAAACCCTCTCCTCATACATCTGAGACCGAAAGGCTGTGTAAAAATGCTAATGACAATTCAAATACTCTGACTGTCTCACAGAGCCCATCAATTTCCGTTCCTTATCGTCCCTCAAGTCCAGTCCTGAACCTCTGGGTAGTGCACCTCCTCCAGCAGCATGGTGACTGAGCATGTCCAAAAACTTACAGCCACCAGTATAAGTAACACTGGCACCGCCCCTCAGCTTCCAGTATGCAGCTGGAGGGGGTGAGACAGGTGTCTCTCACTGAGGAGCAAATAAGGAGAGTTTAGTTTTGGAAGTATTAGGCTTATTGGGGAATTAAGTTTCTTTGCTATTAAAGTTGGGGGGAAAAAAAAAGAAATAGAGAAGAGAGGACAGTAAGATGACTGAAGCAGCAGCACTAAGCCCTATGGAGGAGGATCTGTGTTAACTCTGTCCTTCCTCAGACCTTTTCTCCACCTTTTGCTATTGTTCTGGGGCTGGCTGAAGGCGCTTAGACGAGTGAAGGGCTCTGCTACTCCCGATCCCATCAGCGGGTGAGGAGCCACCATTTCAGCACTGCCGGTTTAGCTGCCTGCTGCTATCTCAACACCGAAGCCATCCAGCGGCTGAGCGTGAGACCTACTCTTCTCCTGCTGCAAGATCGAGGTCTGCTGAGGGATCTTCGCCGGCATTTTGGCAATCTGCAGGTATGTCGGCGAATCCCTTCCCATTAGTGCTGAGCGGGGTTGGGTCTGAGAACGCGTGGTGCCGGCGGTTTTCGTTGGCGGCTGCAGCTGGAGCGCAGGAAGGCCTGTAGCTCATTTTTTCCCGTGTTTTTCGGCCCTCTTGTCAGTTCATCTTAACTGGGTATGTGATAACGGTAGATTAGGGCAATAGCGATATCAATATCATTGGTTTTCTCTTGTTATCCTTTCATGTTGGAAGTTTTTTTGGGGAAAAAAGCAGATTTAAAGTGAATAATCAGTCTCTGCAAGCATTGGTGGCAGTGGAAGCTGAGCTTGGTTTAGGCGCAGGCTAAGTTGTGCTGGTATTCCTAGGCAGTTAGTGCCTGGGACCAGGGTTCTGCTCTTCATGCTGGGCCATCCGCAGTGCTTGGTCTGTGGGACGTGGCGTGGTATGGTGTCTGAGGCTGGGATCTGTCGTGGTTGTACCACGGAGGCCCTAGATATGGAGCAGGAATTGCAGGACAGGGTACGGGATCCTATAGATCCTTCAGGTCCGGACGCTCAGGAGGGGTGTGCTTGCGGAGACTCCTTCCCTGGAGGTGGCGGCAGCTCTCCCTGGTCCCTCTTCTGCGCAGGGCACTTTTGGGGAAGGAATTATGGAGGAATTCTCCCCAGAATTTGTGCTACTATTGCATCAAGCGTTTCATTTGCGAAAACGGGGCTTGGCGAAAATATCCTCTCCCTCTGCTTTTGGACCTAAGGGTAGGGACTCCAAGAAGAGAGAGGATCTGGACGTGGTGCCAGCTAAGAAAGTCAGGGCTGGTGTAGTCGAGCCAGATCAGTCGACTTTTTCGGATCCAAGTAACTGGGAGTTGGAGTTGGATTTGCAGAGGGAGGAGCTTGAGGAAGGAGAGATGCTGAAGCCGAAAGACCAGACATAGGTGGTTTGGGTCTTTCGGCGAGAGGAGCTGCCATCTTTGCTCTTGGAGTTGCTTAAGGCGCTCAATTTATCCAGTAGCTTGCCTGGGGAGGAGGATTTGCTCGAGGATCCTCTCATTCAGCCAGTGCAAAAGCCTCAGTCGGTTTTCCTGGTACATAGGGTGGTCAAGCAAACTATTCAGGATGAGTGGGACCTCCCTGAGGCAGGTCTGAGGGGGGGGGGGTGCTTAGGGCCCTGTCGCATCTCTACCCGCTCTCGGATCAGGACTGGGAAATGTTTAAGTCTCCGCGGGTAGGTGTGGTGGTTTCTGCGGTTACAAAGATCACCATCCCTGTTGAGGACAGTGCTGCCTTGAAGGACGTGCAGGATAGGAAGTTGGATATGCTGTTGAAACAGGCCTTTGATGTCAATACCCTATCAATGCAGGCCTCCATCTGTGGGGCCTGGGTGGCGAGGGCCTGCCTGTAGTGGTCGCAGCACCTGCAGCAGGCGGACAGTCTGTTGACTGACCAGGTGATGGAGATTGCTAAGTTGGAATCAGGGGCAGCGTATCTTTCGGACGTCCACTATGGCCTCATACACGGACTCACGAACAGCATGGCGTCCTTAGTGGCGGCCCGTCGTCATCTTTGGTTGCGCAACTGGGCAGCTGATGGTTCTTCCAAATCAAGGCTTAAGCTTCCCTTCAAGGGGAAGAAGTTGTTTGGCGAAGATCTTGACAAATTGGTCAAGGATTTGGGAAATTCAAAGGGATGACGTCTACCGGAGGATGAGCCCAAACAGGGCCCCTTGGCTGCCTCTTCTCGAGGTTCTTCCTGGGATTTTCAGCGCTTTCAGCTGTCCCGTCTGGGTACCTTTCAGAGAGGTAGATTTCCTGGTCAGGGTCAGGCCTTTCGTGGCTTTCAAGGGGCAGGCCGAGGCTTCTCAGCAGCCGCCTCCTCGGTGTTTAAGAAGCCCCAGTGAAGCGAGGGGGATCCAGGCATAGACTCCATCCATACGGGGTTGGCTGCAGGAGTTCTACTCTGCCTGGGTCCAGATCACGTCTGACCAGTGGGTCCTGGAGATAATCCACGAAGGATATGCCCTCAGTGCTACAACCCGTGTGCAAGGCCTTCGTGCAGTTGCCTTGCAAGGCCCCGGTCAAGGCGGAAACGGTCAGGCATACTCTGACACATCTGCTTCAGCTCAGGGCGGTGGTGCCCATGCTCCAAGAATAATATGGGTGCAGTCAATACTCCATATATTTCGCGGTACCCAAAAAGATGGAGCCTTTCGTCCCATCTTGGATCTCAAGCACGTCAACCGCTGCTTACGGGTGCTGCATTTTCGCATGGAAACCTTAAGATCAATCATTTTGGCAGTAAGAGAGGGGGAATTGTTGACTTCCCTCGACCTTACCGAGGCGTACCTGCACATTCCCATAAGGTCGAAGCATCAACGTCGGCTTTGGTTCACGGTGCCCATGGGACACTTTCAGTTTCAAGCGTTACCATTCGGGCTGGCAACGGCTCCTTGTACTTTCACCAAGAATTATGGTGGTGGTGGCCGCAGCTCTTCGGAAGGAGGGCGTGTTGGTTCATCCCTACCTCGACGATTGGTTGATTCAGGCAAAGTCCAGAGAGGAGAGCCTGCAGGTCACGTTGCGGGTGGTATAGTTCCTGGATGAGTTTGGTTGGGTTGTCAACTGGGCCAAGAGTCACTTAGTGTCAGCTCAGGAATTGGAATATCTGGGAGCATGCTTCGACACTCGAAGGGGAAGGGTTTTCCTTCCAGATCAGCGCACACAATCTGCGTCGATTGCCACAGGAATTTCTGCGCCGGTCGGAGTCGACAGCTTGGTAATATTTACAGTTGCTGGGAACCATGGCAGCGACTCTGGAATTGATTCCATGGGCGAGGGCACACATGTGGCCCTTGCAGCGAGCTCTGTTACGACGCTGGTCCCATCAATTTGATGCGCTGACGCAACGACTTCCTTGCCCCTGGGGAGTTCGCAGGGCCCTTCGTTGGTGGTTGCGACTGGAACACTTGGTGGCGGGTATGCCGCTCGAAACCACACTGTGGGTGCAGTTGATAACCAATGCCAGCTTGTCGGGTTGGGGAGGTCATTGCGAGGGGCACTTTGCCCAGGGGGCTTGGTCCGCACAGGAAGCGAATTGGTCGATCAACAGGCTGGAGCTTTGTGCAATAGCCCTATTCCTCCAGGCCTTTGAGTCGCAGATAGCCGGAAGGGTGGTAAGAATGCTCTCGGACAATGCGACTGCGGTGGCCTACGTCAACAGACAGGGAGGCACTGACAGTATGGCCTTGGAGGAAGAGGCGGAGCAGTTGTTTGCGTGGGTAGAACCTCAGCTCCAGGCCCTGTCGGCGGTTCACATGGCGGGCATAGACATTACGGCGGATTACCTCAGCCGAGTGCAGTTGGATCCCAGGGAGTGGGAGCTTCACATGGAAGTCTCTGTGCAGGTGGTGCAGTGGTGGGGTCCACCATGCACTGACTTGATGGCAACATTCAAGAACGCCAAGGTGAGTTGCTGCTTCAGCAGGAGGCGAGAACGAATGTCAGAGGGCCTGGATGCGTTACTTCAGCCGTGGCCAATGGAGGACCTTCTTTGTTTTTCCTCCTTGGGCACTCAGGCTGTCTGGTGCAACGGATAGAGACATACTGGTGGCGAGTCATTCTGATTGCTCCGGACTGGCCGCGGTGTCCCTGGTATGCCGATTTGATGCAGCTTCTGGTGGATTGGCCATAGCTTCTCCCGGCTCGCGGGTACCTGCTGATGCAGGGGCCAGTGCGCATGCCGCAAGCGAGTCGGTTCTCGCTTACGGCCTGGCTCTTAAAAGGGCAAGATTGAGGAAGAAGGGGTATTAGGCTCCAGTGTTTTCAACCTTGTTGAAGGCGCATAAGAGCTCTACATCTTTGGCCTACATTCGGGTTTGGCGTGTTTTTAAAGCTTGGTGTGAGGACCGTCGATTGCGGTCCACCGTGGCTTCTATTGCGGAGATTTTGGCCTTCTTGCAGGATGGGTTTGAGAAGGGCTTGGCAGCCAGTTCTTTGCGGGTCCAGCTGGCGGCGATTGCCTGCTATAGGGCTAAGGTAGGTAAGCTACCCCTGGGCTCCCATCCGGATGTCTTGCGTTTTTCTCAGGGCAGTGTCTAAGCTTCGTCCGCCACGTTCAGCGGTGATTCCTTCTTGGGATCTCAATCTAGTCTTGAGAGCTATGTTGAAGGAGCCTTTTGAGCCTTTGGGTCAAGCCTCTCTGAAGGATTTGACTTTGAAGACTGTCTTTCCGGTGTCTCTCTGTTCCACTCAGAGGATCTCTGAGTTGCTGCCTTGTCGGGAGCCTTTTCTTTCTTTTTCAAGGGAAAAAGTAGTCTTACGACTGGTTTCTTCCTTTCTTCCTAAGGTGGTCTTGGTTTTTCATGTGAATCAGTACGTCATATTGCTGGCGTTGGGCAGGTCTGGAAGTGGCAAGATTGATCGCGATCTCCGTAAACTGGATGTTCGCAGGGTTCTTAAGCATTATTTGGCGGTGACAGCGACATTTCGCAGATCGGAACGTCTATTTGTTCTGTTTGGAGGAGCGCGTAAGGGAGAAGTGGTGGCCAAGGCTTCCATTTCTAGGTGGATTCAGGTAGCCATTGCCTCGGCATACCTCCTTGGTGGTCGGTCTGTTCCGCTAGGTTTACGCTCTCACTCCACCAGGGCGCAGGCTGCTTCCTGGGCTGTTTTAGTCTAGTGCCGCCTGTGGACATCTGCAGGGCGGCAACATGGTTTTCACTGCATACCTTTGCTAAGCACTATTGGTTGGATGTTCAAGCGGCGAGACACGCCGGTTTTAAGGCTGCGGTTCTACGAGCTGGTTTTTCGGGTCCCTCCCTTTAGTGTGTACTGCTCTTTTACATCCCAGAGGTTCGGGACTGGACTGGAAGGACGATAAGGAAAGAGAAATTAGACTTACCTGCTAATTGTTGTTCCTCGAGGAACTTCAGTCCAGTCCCGTATCCCACCTGTGTTCAGTATAGAGTTTCAGGACTCCGGATTTCGGTGCAGTTCGTTTATAATTGTTGTACGGTTGGCAGTTTCAAGCGTGTTCTCAATTTCTGTTAGTCGTCTTGCTATATCTTCCCTTCTCAGATAGGGTTAGATATCCTCCTCTATGTTGGGGGAGGGGTTTTCCCAGGCAGGTCTATTTGTAGTTAGAATGTAGTATGATATTTGTACTTATTTGTTGTTCCTTTGAGTCTGCTTTGTCAATAGGTTCTGGAAGCTGAGGGGCGGTGCCAGTGCTACTTATATTGGTGGCTGCAAGTTTTTGGACATGCTCAGTCTCCATGCTGCTGGAGGAGGTGCACTACCCAGAGGTTCGGGACTGGACTGGAGTTCCTCAAGGAACAACAATTAGCAGGTAAGTCTAATTTCTCTTTTTTCCCCCTGAAAGCAGAGCTGCAAGTGTTGCAGCTAGAAAATCCTTTTGCTAATTCTCATGTCGCTCTCTTTCAAATATTTAACCGTATTCATCCAAGATACTGCTGCTATCCTTAAATACTACTTTAGAGACAGTAGCACCCCCTTAGACTGATCTACCTCTTCAGTCATGGAGGTGTGCTATTTTCCGAAGCCAGAGTCTTCTCCGAAGCCATCTGTCCATCCTGGGTACATTGATCCTCAGGTACCTTCTACACTCTAAATTTCTAGGAGGGGTATTGTCCACCTCTTCCCCCCTCTTGGAGCATAGACTGTTCAAAGCACTGGGAGCAACTCCAAGAACAGGATGATACCCCAATCCTAGAACAACCCGATGGAGTCCCACCTGAAATCTTGCATGAGGAATACTCCTCCTATCCAAAATTTTTACTAAATATCTCCAGAGCCTTAGCTCTATCCACAGGTTTAACACCAATCAATCCTACAATCTTGTGAGGGGAACCTAAAGACGTGTTGGCACTATCCATACACCAGATTCTACAGGATCTACAATTATCTATCTGGGAAATCCCATTCTCTGTTCATGCTACCTCATGGAGGCTCAAAATTAAAGTACAAAGTCTTTTTCGCACCAGGACATGATCTTACCCACCACTCTCAGCAGTCAATGGTTTCAGAAGTGACCATCAAACAGAGAACATAAGATATGCCATACTGGGTCAGACGAAGGTCCATCAAGTCCAGTATCCTGTTTCCAACAGTGGTCAATCTAGGTCATACGTACCTAGCAGTTTCCCCAAAAGACACAGGTAGGATGAGAGGTATAGCAAACTTATAAACTCAGTTTCTTCCAGGCAAGGATCACAAGCTACTAGATAAAACGGGAGGGAAAATTTTAACAAGGCATCATGCTAGCTATGAAAATTGTAACGCACCAATTTCTGATTGTAGCGCACCAATTTCAGATCCTACACTATCATCATGAACTGTTAAATCATCTTAATATAACCAGCAAGAGTCTATATGTGTAAATCTGTAAAAATCCATTTACCACTTTCATTCTACATACACATCTGCTGCTTCGGTCATCTCTTTTCGAAGAACAGCGTGGCTTAAAGCATCAGGACTGAGAGAAGATCTCCACAATAAAATAGCCGATGCCCCATGTCTAGGCAGTAGTCTCCTTGGATGCAAGGTGGAAGAGAGTCTCCCAAATAGTGGCATTTTAGCAGTGAAAGAGCTCTCTGCAAAACCAGAAACCTTTTCACACCACAACACTCTTACTGAAGATCTTACCGCTACCAATATTTTCAGCAATTTTACTCAAGATGAAGATATCAACCATACCTCAGGCCTCCCTCTTCACATATAGCACTTCAGAAATATGTCAGTGTCCAAGAGAATGCAGACAACAAACCCCCTCGATTTCTTCAGGGACATCGAATCCCCATTTTGACTACCCTCCAATCATCAGCAAAACCCTTCATTTCAGGGAAGATGGGAAATATTGTTGGCCTGTTGGGTTCTCTTTATTGTCACACCACTACAAACGAAATTTTCTAAGATACCCTCCATCCCAAAATCCTCCTCCTAAAATCACAGTCCCATCCTACAACAAATCTGAGTTGGTTCCGAAGACACAAAGTGGTCAGGGATTCTACTCAAGGTTTTTTTTTTTCCTCATCCCCATCAAAACAGGTCTGAGCCTGATCCTCAGTTTCCACAAACTAAATCCACATGTAAACTAAGAAGTTCAAAATGAACTCCTAAGCAATAATAATCCCTCTATTAGGTTGGCTGGTCTCCCTGGACCTGAAGGATGCATACTCTCACGTACCCACTCACATAAATCAAACGGTAAATGCTTCATATTCCAGAACCAACACCTTTAGTACAAAATACTTCCCTATGACCTTTCATCAGCTTCCAGAGTCTTCACAAAATGTCTCATGGTAGCAGCAGTTCAACTACACAAAGAGGGTTTTGTTTTTGTTTGTTTTTTACCTATACTGGCTAATGTCAGCACCTAGCAAGGAATCATTAAACCTCTCCATTCAGGAAACCATTTGACTTCTCAAAACTCAGGGATTCTTGATCAACAAAGAAAAATCAGCTCTAGTACCAAATCAAACCATTACCTTTATTGGGGTTTACATCAGCACAGAGCACGAAAAGGCATATGTTCACAAGAAAAGACCAGAAGTGATCCTTCAACTTGGCTCTCATCTCAGCCAGAATTCTTGCATCATAGCTTGACTTATCTTCAGACTTCTCAGACACACATCAGCAGCAGTGCTTTTGTTGCCTCTGACAAGACTCCACATGAGACCACCGCAGTGGCACCTAAAGTTATATTGGGATCAGCAACAAGAGTGTCTCAGGAAAAAGATTCCCATCACTCAAGCAGTGATATGCTCTTTAACTTAGTGGATGTATCCCGACAATCACCTCATAAGAACATAAGACATGCCATACTGGGTCAGACCAAGGTCCATCAAGCCCAGTATCCTGTTTCCAACAGTGAGCAGTCTAGGTCATACGTACCTAGCAGTTTCCCCAAAACATACAGGTTCCGCAATGCTTGTACTGGGTCAAGCATTGATATCCTGGGTCCCTTCTTAATAATGGTTTATGGACCTTTCCTCCAGGAACTTGTCCAAACCTTTTTTAAACCCAGCTGCACTAACAGCCTTTACTACATCCTCCGGTAACAAATTCCAGAGTTTGATTACATGTTGAGTGAAAAAATATTTTCTTTTATTAGTCTTAAATAGTTTACCCTGTAGCTTCATTGCATATCCCCTAGTCTTTGTATATTCTGATAACGTAAACAATCGATCTATGTCTACCTGTTCCACTCTGTTCATTAATTTATAGACTTCTATCATATCTCCCCTCAGCCATCTCTTTTCCAGGTTAAAGAGCCCTAACCTTTTTAGCCTTTCTTCATAGGAGTATCCTTCCATCCCCTTTACCATTTTGGTGGCTCTTCTCTGAACCTTTTCTAATAACGCTGTATCCTTTTTAAGATACGGCGACCAGAATTGCACACAATATTCAAGGTGCGGTCTCACCATGGAACGATATAGAGGCATTATAATATCTTTTGTTTTATTTTCCATTCCTTTCCTTATGATACCTAGCATTCTATTTGCTCTCTTGGCTGCCGCTGCACACTGGGTGGAGAGTTTTAACATGTTATCCACAATGACTCCTAAATCCTTTTCCTGGGTGGTGGTTCCTAATGTGGAATCTTGCATTGTGTAACCATAGTTTGGGTTGTTCTTCCCTAGGTGCATAACTTTGCACTTATCCACATTAAATTTCATCTGCCATTTTGATGTCCAGTCTTCCAATTTTTCAAGATCCTATTGCAATTTTCCAGAATCCTCTTGGGTTTTAACAACTTTAAATTTAAATTTAAACATTTGTGCAAAAGTAGTCACTAAAGCCCACCTTTCAGACCATGTAACCCCTATACTGCTAGAACTACACTGGCTCCCCATAAATAACCGAATCAAATACAAAATACTACTAACAACCTTCAAACTACTAAACGATATTGCCCCCTCCCATCTATCTACACTCCTCCACGCCCCAAATGATTCAAGAGCCCGCAGACTAAATGCAACCCTCTCTCTAGAGCTGCCAAAAACATTCACGAGGACTAAAAAATCCACCAGTGCCAGAGCCTTCACATTCACCGCTCCCACACTCTGGAATGACCTCCCAATAGACATCCGAATCATAAAAGACCTCTCCCAATTCAGGAAAGAACTCAAGACATACCTATTCTCTGAGCATTTCGGAATCCCCTACCCTCCAAGTCCAGCCACACAGCGTCCACAGGCACACAAACAAAAAAACCTGCAGACACACAATTAACACACACAACCCCTCCTTCAAACAGCCCCCAAAGACACCCCAAACAACCCACGAAAAAATGGAAATAAATTCCATCACACCCACACACACACACACACCCACACACACACACACACCCACACACACACACACACACACACCCACACCCACACCCACACACACACTCACACACACACACTTGAATACTAAATCATATATCCTAACCTTTTTGTAAATAACATCTATAATAGCAATGTCAGCTCGCTGACATTCCCCTGTAAACAAAAGCATACACCCTGTAAATAGTATTAACAACTTACTGTACTGTTTTATGTAAAAAGTTAAAAAGTTATATGTAAAAAGTTAAAAAGTTCTTGTTCTATGTAATGTTATACGAATGTATACAATTGTTCCATGTAAACCGCCCCTGATCTCTGGAAGGGGCGGTATAGAAGAAATAGATAGATAGATAGATAAATAAATAAATAAATTAAATAGTTTTGTGTCATCTGCAAATTTGATAACCTCACTCATTATTCCCTTTTTCAGGTTATTTATGACTGTCAAAAAGCAGCGGACCCAGCACAGATCCCTGGGGTACTCCACTATTTCACCTTTCTCCATTGGGAAAATTGGCCATTTAGCCCTACCCTCTGCTTTCTATCTTTTAACCAGTTCCTGATCCACAATAGTACACTGCCTCCTATCCCATGACACTTTAGTTTTGCTAAAAGTCTCTGAGAAGGGACCTTGTCAGAGGCTTTCTGAAAGTCCAAATACACTATATCAACCGACTCATCTTTGTCTACCTGTTTATTCACACCTTCAAAAAATCATAACAGATTAGTAAGACAAGATCTTCCTTGTCTAAAGTCATGTTGGCTGTCTCCCATTAAGCCATGACTATATGTTCAGCAATTTTGTTCTTTCTGATGGTTTCTACCATTTTCCCAGTAGTGACTTCAGGCTCACCGGTCTGTAGTTTCCCGGATTACCTCTGGAACCCTTTTTAAAAATTGGCGTTACGTTCGCCCTCCTCCAATCTTCAGGTATTACAGATGATTTTTATGATAGTCACAGATTACTAATAGCAGGTCTGCAATCTCATATTTCAGTTCTTTCAACACCCTTGGATGTATATCATCCAACCCAGGTGATTGCTACTCTTCAGTTTATCTAATAGTTTTAATACATCTTCCCGATGTATCGATATTTCCTTAAATTCTTCCGCACCTTTAAATACCACTTCAGTCATGGGTAACATCCCTACATCTTCCACAGTAAAGACTGAAGCAGAGAATTCATTCAGTCTCTTCGCTATCGCTTTGTCGCCTCTTGGTGCCCCTTTAACTCCTCTATCATCTAATGGACCAACTGACACTCTCACAGTTTTTTTGCTACGAATGTACTTGAAAAGGTCTTTATTACGTGTTTTTGCTTCCTCAGCAAGCTTCTTCTCAAATTCTCCCTTTGCCTGCCTTATCAATGCCTTGCATTTAAGTTGCCAGTGCTTGTGCTGTTTCCAGGTTTTGTCGTTTGGCTTTTTTTTCCATTTCCTGAAAGATGCTTTTTTGGCAACAACAGCCTCTCTGACCTCACCTTTAAACCATGCTGGCAGTTTTTTTTGCCTTCCTTCCACTTTTCTTAAAGCGTGGAATACAGCTGGTCTGGGCTTCCAAGATAGTATTTTTCAACACCACCCAAGCTTGATGTAAGTCTTTAACCTTTGCAACTGCTCCTTTTAGTTTTTTCTTAACTATTTTCCTCTTTTTATCATAGTCTCCCTTTCGAAAGGTAAAAGGTAGTACTGTGGATTTCCTTACTATCCCTCCTCCACTAATTAAATCAAACGCGGTCATGCTATGATCACTATTGCCAAGTGGCCCCAACACCCTTATCTCTTGCACTAGATCTGGTGTTCCACTAAGGACTAGGTCCAATATGGCTTCCCCTCTGGTTGGTTCATGAACCAGCTGCTCCAAGAAGCAGTCATTTATTTCATCTAGGAACTTTATCTCCCTAGCATGCCCTGCCGTGACACTGACCCAGTCGATACTGGGGTAATTGAAATCACCCATTATTATTATTGTGCTGTAACTTTTGTTAGCTTCCGTGATTTCTTTGAGCATTTCATCATCCATTTGTTCATTCTGGCCAGGCGGTCGATAGTACACCCCCACTGCCATTGCCTTCCCCTTTTTACATGGAATTTCAGTCCATAGAGATGTAAGCAGACAAGGCCAGTAGAACAGTTTTGAACATATGTAACATATTGATCTTTTGAAACTATGGGCTGTTTACAATGCCATACATGTCTTTAAAAACATGGCTGTGAAAAAAGGTGGTCAGACAACCAAGTAGCAATGCTTCGCAATAAGCAAGACCACTCTGAATCATTTCCCTTATGCCTCAAAGTGATGAGAATTTGGTATTTAGTATGTTTCATACATATCATACTTAAGCCGTCCGTTTTCCTGGTCAAGAGCATCAACTAACGTAATCAAGCTGGATCCACATGAGTGGTCTCTTGAACAGAATGTTGTAGACTACCTCTTTCAGTTATGGCAGATCCTGGATATAGATCTCTTTGCAAAAGAACACAATGCCAAATGTGTACAATTCTGTTCCATTTGCCCAAGTCCACAGAGGATGGCACATAATGCATTCGCAATCCCATGGAACAAAGGTATTCTTAAGCTTTTCCTTCTGCTAATCCAGAAAGTATTACATACAGTTCACAAAGATAAATCACAGATGATTCTGGTTGCCTCTCATTGTCCAAGACAGATCTAGTTTCCCAGGTTCTCTCCCTCAGTTCTAAGTCCTCGAGTGGAGGAGTGGCCTAGTGGTTGGGGCAAGGTACTTCAGGCCGGAAGGTCAGGGGTTCAAATCCCACTAGAGGACAGCAACCTTGGGCCGGAAGGACTGGGGTTTCTAGTCCCACAGGTGCTCCTTGTGGTCTTGGGCAAGCCACGTAACCCTCCATAGCCCATGTTCCCTGTAAAATAGTTATCTCCAAGTTATAATGCCCTGTTCAATGTAATTTCAGTTTGTTCAATGTAAATCGCACTGATGCAGAATAGCGCAGTATATAAGAGAATGTAAATAAATAAATAAGTCATCTTTACCTCTGGGTCATAATCCCACTCTCTGCTCAGACAACAAGGACAATTCCACATTAATCTAAAGGGCCTATCTCTGATGGTGTGAAGATTGAATGGCATTGTGTAGATCGTCGTCTAATATCTCAAGCTGAAAAAAAACATCATAATGGCTTCTAGATGGCATTAAATACACAAATGGAAACATTCTGCAGAATGGGTTACCATCCATAATCAAAATCACTTTTCTTGTCTGACAAGTCAAGTCCTCTCTTTGTGTTTGAGTTGTGTCTGAAAACAATGTCTGTAAGAATTCACCTAGCGGCACTTACTTCCTACCATGACAGAGCGAATGGAAAACCTCTATCCACCAGTCCCTTAGTTTCCATGTTCATGAGAGGCATCATGAAAATGAGGCGCCCCCCCCCCCCCAACCTCCATTTCTTACTTGGGATCTCTGTCATTCTCGCTGAACATAAATGCCATACTGGGTCAGATGAAGGTCCATCAAGCCCAGTATGCTGCTCCCAACAGTGGCTAATCCAGATCACAAGTACCTGGCAGGTTCCCAAAAAGGCTCACAGGTTTTGCAGTGCTTGTCCTGGGGCAAGCAGTGGATTTCCCGGGTCCTCTTTAATAATGGTTTATGGACTTTTCCTCCAGGAAGTTGTCCAAACCTTTTCTAAATCCAGCTACACTAACAGCCTTCACTACATCCACTTGTAACGAATTCCGGAGTTTGATTATGTGTTGAGTGAAAAAAATATTTTCTATTATTAGTCTTAAATGTGTTACACTGTAGCTTCATTTGCATGTCCCTTAATCTTTCTACTTTTTGATGGCGTAAACAATCGATCTACGTTTACCCATTCCATTCATTAATTTAATTTATAGACCTCTATCATATCTTCCCCTCCGCTGTCTCTTTTCCAAGTTGAAAAGCCCTAATCTTTCAAGCCTTTCTTCATAGGTTCCATGCCCTTTACCATTTTGGTGGCTCTTTTCTGTACATTTTCTAATTCTGCTATATCCTTTTTAAGATATGGCGACCAGATTTGCACACAATATTCAAGGTGCGGTCATACCAAGGAACAATAAAGAACCATTATAATATCCTTGGTTTTATTCTCCATTCCTTTCCTTATGATTCCTAACATTCTATTTGTTTTCTTGGCCACCACTGCACACTGGGCAGAGGGTTTCAATGTATTATCCACTATGACACCTAAATCCTTTTCCTGGGTGATGGTTCCTAATGTGGAACCTTGCATCGTGTAACTGTAGTTTGGGTTGTTTTTCACAATCCTCTTGTTTTAATAACTTTGAATAACTTTGTGTCATCTGCAGATTTGATCACCTTGCCCGTTATTCCTATTTTCAGGTCATTTATGAATATGTTAAAAAGCAGTGGGCCCTGCACAGATCCCTGGGGTACTCCACTATTCACTTTCTCCATTGACAAAATCGGCCATTTAGTCATATTCTCTGCCTTCTGTCTTTTAACCAGTTCCTGATCCACAATAGTACACTACCTCCAATCCCATGACTTTTTAATTTGGCCAAGTGTCTCTCTTGAGGGACCTTGTCAAAGGCCTTCTGAAAATCCAGGTACACTTTGTCAACCGGCTCACCTTTTGTTTACCTGTTCATTCACACCTTCAAAAAAATATAAGATTAGTAAGACAAGACTTTCCTTGGCTAAATCCATGTTTGTTTTCTCCCATTAAACCATGGCTGTCCACATGTTCAGCAATTTTATTTTTTATAATGGTTTTACCATTTTGCCCAGTAATGATGTTAGGCTCACCGGTCTGTAGTTTTCCGGATCACCCTTGGAACCTTTTATAAAAATTGGTGTTACATTGGACATGCTCCAATCTTCAGGTTCTACAGATAATTTTAATGATCGTTCACAGATTACTAATAGTGGGTCTGCATTCTCATGTTTCAGTTCTTTCAATATCCTGTGATGTTTACCATCTGGGCCAGGTGATTTACTACTCTTCAGTTTATCAATATTTCTTTCAATTCTTCCGATATATTACCTTTAAATACCATTTCAGGCATAGGTAATTTCCTACATCTTCCTCAATAAAGACCGATGCAAGAAATTCATTCAGGCTCTCCACTATGTCCTTGTCCTCCCTCAGTATCCGTTTTATCCCTTTGTCATCCAATGCTCCAACTGACTCTGTTTTTTTGCTGCGAATGTACTTGAAAAAGTTTTATTATGCATTTTTACTTCCACAGCCAGCTTTTTTTCAAATTCACTTTGCCTGCCTATCGATGCCTTGCATCTAATTTGCCAGGGCTTGTTTCCTGTTTTCCTATTTGGCTACTTTATTTTTTATTTCCTGAAAGATGCTTTTTTTCTTTTTTTTTTTTTTGCTACAACAGCCTCTCTGACCTCGCTTTTAAACCATGCTGGCGGTTTTTTGGCCCTCCTTCCACTTAAAGTGTGGAATACATCTGATCTGGGCTTCCAAGATAGTATTTTTAAACAATGCCCGTGCTTGGCGTAAATCTTTAACCCTTGCAGCTGCTCCTTTTTAGTTTTTTCAACTGTTTTCCTCAATTTATCATAGTCTCCTTTTTGAAAATTAAAAGGTAGTACTGTGGATTTCTTTGCCATCCTGCTTCCATTTATTAAATGAGATGTGATCATGCTATGACCACTGTTACCAATTGGCTCCAACGCCCTTATCTCTTGCACCAGATCCTGTGTTCCACCAAGAACGGTCCAAAATAGCTTCCCCTCTTGTCAGTTCATGAACCAGCTGTTCTAAGCAGTCATTTATTTCATCTAGAAACTTTATCTCCCTGATGTTTTGGTGTGACACTGACCCAGTCGATACTGGGGTAATTGAAATCACCCATTATTACTGTGTTGTAACTTTGTTGCTAAACCCATGGACAGCCCTTTTGAGCCCCTAGGTCTTCCCTTGTTAAAATGCCTCGCATGGAAAACGATTTTCCTGGTGGCGATCACTTCTGTGAGGAGAATCTCTGAGCTCCAAGCTTTTGTACATTACATTCCTTATACTTCAATTTTTTGACAGCCCGGTTCTTTAAGCAAGCGCGGATTCCTTCCAGAGGTCTCGGATTTTCACATGAACCAGTACATTGTCTTACTGATGTTCTTTTCCAGTACACAAACTGGAAATTCAGTGTCCTCTCTAACACATTAGATTGCAGATGTGCACTAGTTTACTATCCTTGCGCAATGAAAGAATTTAGGGAAGCATGTCAACTTTCTGTCGCCTGTGATCAAAATGATCATATTAACTTCTGTTTTATACAAGCAAATATGTACTCCCCAGGAATAGTGGGCCCACATCAACAGAGCAAAGGCTACTTTAGCGGTGAGCTTAAGGGGCTATTCCTTTACAGGAAATTTGCAAAGCTGCCACTTCGAAGTCCATCCATACAGACCAAACTTCCTATGAAGATGCTGTTTTTAGAAACATGATGGCAGAAAAAGACCATATGGCCTATCTTAATCTGCCCAAGCAGTCCTCAAGAACCTTTTTCTAGTTAAGTTCTATGTCTAGTTTAGAATTCAACACCCGGTAAAACCTCTGGACCGTGAGAAACAATAATTATGAACATAGCCCGAAGCTCTGGATTCACCATGGGGCATGACTGCATTGAACTTTTCTACAGAGAAAACGAGGTTGCTTTAGCAGTAATGGGGATTTTTGGTAGACGGCAGGGAAATGCAGGGGCATTCACCCTCCTGCCAGCCCTAGAAAAAAACAAAATAAAATATGTGAATCGTCGTACTGCTTCTATGCTGCAAAGGGCTGGCACTGAAGTCTTAAGACTTCTATTAGGTGGAGGAGTGCTCCGCACAGACTTTCTCCATCCTGACTGTCACCATAGAGTGTGGCAGCATTTCCCTGCTGTCTATGGAGAACCTCCTTTACAGGTAAGCAACCTTGCTTAACAGCACTACATTAATGCAGCTTGTATAGTACACAGGTTTATTTACTGTATTTGTTTAACTGCTCTTTGCAAACCGCATCAGGGTCTTTGCACATTGTAGAATGAGTATGCATTAATTTTATTTAACAGGTTTTATATACCGCTCTATCTTCCATTCAGGACGGTTTACATTACAGCTTCAACAACTTTACAATAAACAGGGGGATTAGCTTGGAGGGTTATACATTAAACATATATGAACTTGGGTGAGCTGTTGTACAGTAGTATTAGTCAGTGGCGCATTAGTCCTTTTAGGCTTAGATCCAAGGGGAAATGGGAGGGAGTATGTGGTGGGGTCTAAGAGTGTAAGGTAGGGCTAGAGGGTGGTGTTCAAGTAATGTCAGCATAGTGCTCCAAGAATAGGAGTATCTTCATGGCTTTGCGGAAATCTTATAGATCAGTGGTGGCTCTTATAGTATCCAGTAATACATTCCAAAGCGATGGTGCATAGATGGAGGGTGCCCTGTTGCACAGCAAAAGAATATTGGAGCTTTATCCTTATGCAGTGTCTTAAAACAAATGAATTTTGGTAAGGACCATAATTTTAAATCTAGATACGAGTTATCATGTTTGTCTAGTTGCACATAGTGTATTTGTGAAAGCTGTTAAGAGAACTATAAATTCCTCTGAAATCCTTTACCCTATGTCTTTCTAAAAGGTACAAAAAGCCTGAAGAGCGCAGTCCATTAGTAGCAGCAATGCAACATTTCTTGCCAATACTGAAGGATCGTTTTATTCAGCTGCTTTCTGACCCTTCAGATCAGTCTGTCCTCATCCAGAAGCAGATCTTCAAAATCTTCTATGCTCTTGTCCAGGTAGTGGCGGGGCAGGGCAGGGTGGAGGAATCAGGATATTAAAAAAGTAGATATGTATTGTTTTTGTCTAGACCTAAGCTGTGCTCCCAACATATACAGCTCCTAGTACTAGCCCTATAGCTTCAAAAATTCTCAGTGAAAGAGGGTCAAATTTATTTTTTAAAGGAAAAAAGTCAGTTGGAAATGAGCAACAGCTAGATACTGCAGACCTAGTTGCTTGATCCGGTCTGTGGAGACTCATTACTCCCTTTCTGTAAACTTTCTGGAAAAATCTCTTCCTGTTTACAGTGGGAGACCATAGTGGATAGCAGGAAGAACGAGGTTTTCATCTTTAAAACGTATCCCCTCTTTCCTAAGCCTCATTGAGGTGTACAGTTTGTATGAGTCAGTGGATGCGTGATACAGACAGATTTGGAAAGGAAAAATTATCCTTAATGCACTAAGGACATTTTACAAAGTGATCACTCCTGCTAGCAATGTAAACAAGTCAGTTCTGAGTGCTTTAAAAAGAAATAAACCATAATTTCAGTTCATCCTGCTAGACCAGTTCAGACAAGTGGACAGATGATGGAAACTGAGAAAGACTAGATGTTTTGAGTGACATCACCACTAGTATGAGGATTGGTGCAGCTAGGGGCAACCTTCAGTATTTCTCAGTCTCTAGCAGATGATGGTTGCTGGATTAGTGCAGCAGCACTGTTTTTAGCTCTTGGTTTGCAGACTTCCATACCTAGTTGAGCAGGATTATCTTATTGGTCCTCAAGGGCTCCAGTGGGCCATCCTGTAGGATACCCGTCCAGGTGGAAACTCCCAGAGTGTAGATACTGATCTCCAGGAACCAAGCAGGAATGCAGTCTTCACGTAAGGGTGACTTCCCCGACTGAGTCTGCGGGAAAACTCCCCAGCATCCAATGGGAAAGCCTTTGGGAGCATGCTCACTGCGCTTACGTGGCTGCCTCCCTGCCTTCCCAACTCCTCTCTTTGGTTCTTCATTTTCTGCAGTCAGTTGGACGCACCGTCCTTTCACTGCTGAAAAATTATTTTTTTTTTTTGTGCCCTTCAGGGTACATTGTGCTTTTGCCTTCCTGTCAACGCCGGTTCTGGTATTTCTTTTTTATTTTCAATTTTTTTTCTTTTTCTTTTGATTTTCATCACGGTTCTCATCGCTAGCCTAGGCCTCAATAGTCTTATTTTCACTCTCAAAGACAATTTTTTCAGACATGGAAAAGCCAATCTCCAGGAACAAGCAGGAATGAGTCTTCACATATGGGTACGTCGGTACCAATGGAGTCTGTGCGGGAACGCTTCCCAGCGCCCAATCAAGAGCTTTTGGAAGCATCCCAGCACGCCTGCGCGCTGCCTTCCCGCCTTTCCCAACTGCCTCTCCTCAGTTTTCGTTTTTCCGCAGAGCCGGCAGGACACCCTCCTGTCACCACAGAAAATTCTTGTTTTTATTTTTTAGTTTTCTTGTGGTCGCGGCTGTCTTCCCGACGCCACTGGTACCGCCGGTGTTTTCTTTTCTTTTCTTGAAAAATTTTCCTTTTCCACGGGATATTTTTTCTTCATAGTGTCCCACGGTCTCTTAGGCCTTTTAGGCCTCTTCTTTTCCTTCATGGAACTGCCAGACACTTCCTCCAAGAAATGTTCAGACTGTGGCGGTACAACTTTATTTTTAGACCCTCGAAGTCGGTGTCTAACCTGCTTGGGTCCTGACAACAGTTTGGTAAGAAGAGGTTTTCAACATCGAGGCTCCCTCGTTACACGGTTGCCCTCCAATTTCGGGGCACCGTCCCCTTCTTCGTCCACACAGGATCAGGTAACCCACAAACAGTCTGTTAAGACTAGCCAGTCCTCGAGTGGTAGGTTTCATGCGCAGCATGTAGACGGCTCCGGCCTTGCCCTCGAGGGCTCACTGGCTTCAAAACCCCGACGGGAGTCTTCGGTCTCCAAAGCCTATAAGGGGTTTCAGGTTGTTCCTGGGGTTCACCCCCCACAGAACATACCTCAGCCGTGTACGGTGGTGGCATCCGCTTCGAGCGGTACCGATACCCCGGCATCGGCACTGGTGTTGGATGAAACACTCCTCACCAGGGATCGTCATCTGGTGTCCTCGGTACCTTCGGGACCGGTGGATACCCTCCAGATTGACTTTCCATTATCGGTACCAACACCGATACTCCAACCGACGTCGGTACCCTCCAGATGTGCATCGATAGCCTCACTTCCTTCGATGCCGAGTCTGGAATCGATCTCCAGTCTGGAGGACTGGGTACCGACTCGCCTTGGTACCGGCTCTCGACGGTACCGAAGGCTCGGTTCCGATGATTCGGATCCGCAACTCTCGGTTCACCCAACGCCGATTTGAGTTGCCACTGGTTGCCCTTCCTTCACTGGTATCAGACACGGTACTGAAGTTGGTTCCGATGTCCTCATTACCTTCACGGTTGGTGCCTTCCATGCTTCGCTTATCAGGCTCTTTGCCCTCGATGCCGAGTTTGGAATCGATCTCTAGTCTAGAAGACTGGGTACCAATAGATTTTGGTACCGACACCGATTGATACCGGTGCTTCGGTACCGAGGATAGCGGCCGGAGGTTTTCGGTTACCTCGGTACCGATTGAACTGTCACCGATGACTGCTCCGATGTCTTTGTCGGCTTCGACTCCGACATCGGTACCGGTATCAGCATCGGTACCGGTACCCACAGTAGCATCGTTGCCAATTCCTGCCATGCTTTTTTCAACATGATCACTCCATTCTATACCAAGCTTGGAGTCGATACCTGGCATGGACGATGTGGTAAAGATGGGGGCTGCTCCTGACAGCCAGTACCAGCAACCATCTTTTAAGCATTCCACACTGCACCCTGCAGGATCTTCTATTCCTACATATTTGGATAACTCTGTGGATGCTCAGGCTAGTTCTTTAGATCTATCCTGTCCAGGGGAGATTCCTGTTTGGGATCCCTCTTTTCAGTTTCCTCCTGGATATAGCAAGATCTCTTGCCATTCCTATTCCAGGACATGATCCTGCACAAGGCTCTGTTTCTGCCAAAGCAAAGGACAACATAATGCTTCCTTTGCATCATTCCTTGCAGGATCTCCTTCTAGGAATGTGGGAAACACCTTTAAGGGTACCCCCACCTCCCAGGGCAACTGATCTTTTATATCAGGTGCCCCCTCTCCAGGTTTTCAAAAGACTCAACTTCCTCATCATTCCATAGTAGTGGAATCAGCAATGAGGCGGGTAAAGAGTAAGAAAAAACACTCTTCTTATCTGCTAGGTCGTGAGTCTAAGACACTAGATGCCTTTGGACGTCAAACCTTCCAGACATCTATGCTTTCTGCAAGAATTCTCTCACATATTTTTTATATGAGTCTTTCTCTTGAGGAGGTCACAAAGCAGTTACATCTTTTGACTCCTTTCCTTCCAGATTCTAGGAGTAAAGACTATTCTTCACTGCTTAAGCATATCCAGAATATTTCTTGGTTTCTTTCTCGTGCTTCCCTAGACTCTTTTGTGTCTGTTAGCAGAACTTCTGCTATTGCTATAGGGGCACGACGTAGAGCCTGGCTCCAATCTTCAGACTTGGACAAATGGGCACAACAGCGTCTGGGACATACTCCTTGCACTGGAGAAAATCTTTTCAACAAGGAGTCTTTACGTCAGGTTACTCAGTTATCCACTGATTTACCTGTTCCTAAGGTTTGTTCTACACCTTCTTCTGTCCCACTAGGGAGGAAATCTCCTACCAAACTTTCTACCCACAAGAAAAGAAGGTTTTATTCATCACTTGCCCATCATACAAATGTTCCCCAACAGGGGAGGCATCGTCCTGGTCTGAAGAATCCAACCTCTCACCAGGCTCAGCAAACCCAGCATCTGCAGGGTTTCTGATCATTCATCAAAAGATGCTTGTGACTCTTGGCGTTAGCATCTACAGTTGCTTCTTCTCAATGGAGGCAATCCACCGCTTCATTCTAACCCCTACACATGGATCCCTTTCCAAAAGATATCCATTTTTTCTATATTGCTATGAGCTGTCAGGATATTCATGCCTGTAGGTCACAGGTTTCTCCTCTTTTTCCTGTTAAGGAAAGAGGTCTAACCACTATCAAATGATAGTTCTTGTGCCAGCATGTATCTTTCCTTTCTATAGACTTCCTACTTCATAAGTCTTCAGCTCCATTCTCTCCACCCTCTTACCACGTTTTTCCCCTGTAAGAGGGAATTACTTACTGGGAGGCTTTTTCTTCAGGCTCCCTACTTTTCTCACATTCCAGTGCGGAGTTGTCTCCTCTGCTCAATCTTGCTTTGGGGCAGCTTATCAGACATGTCCAGAGTTTCCTACTCCTGTTCTGTCTGTTCTTTCTGTCTTTGAACAGTAAGATTCTTTCTGTTGTCTTGCTAACAGCTGTCTCTGCAGGAGCTTTAATGTTTGGACCACTGGTTCTTGTCCACAAACAACCAGATTGTCCTCCACTAACATTCTGTCTAATCTTAGTAGTGGCTCCAAGTCAGTGCCTCATCTCTCTTGGAGATCATCTCACTGCAAGCTTTCTAGATTGTCTTCTATTCTGCCATATTCATTCTCCTGAGTTTGTCAGCATAGTTGGCAGAGATACTGGCTCTCTAACAGCCAGTTCTATCTCCTCATTCTCCTGTATCATGCTCTCTGCAATCTACAGAGAAGCTTTCCACTATGGGCCCTTGCTAGAGAGCATGGGGGGGGGGGGGGTTCTCTCCAACAGCTATCCTAGCTGGTTAGAAAAGGCTTTTCAGTCATGTCTCCCATGACTAGAAGGTTCTCCCTTCTTCTACTATCTCCTTTTTTGATATAAAGGACATAGGCCTTCTCTTACGTGAAAGCTCAAGGAGAGTTGCCAGTTCCCTGCTTTGGTCCATAGTATTCCCAATCGGGGATATGCTCGTCCTCATGGTAAGAACGCAGGATTCCTTTGCCCTTAAGAAGGTCAACATGATATCTTATCTCTAGGCGTCTTTTGTCTACGTCCCAGGCTAGAGTCCTGGAAGACTCGGGACTTGCTGGCTGCATATTGACATTGTCCTTTGTTTTTCACGTAACAGTCCTGGTTATTTTTCACTAACTAGCATTCTTGCGGATCATAACCAGGGGGAATAGATTCTCTATATGTCTTTTCAAGTAGGTTCCACCTCCTTGTTATTAGATTAATCTTTCCTCTCTACATATCCTATGTGATCACTGTGCTGTAGGCATATCTGTCTGTTTAATTGCAGACACCCATATGTAGGCCTACATATCCATATTTATTTTTTGGTGTGTATTTATGCCCTGCCTTATCTCACTATAGATATATTCTTATATGTCTGTCTATATATATATATATATATGTATGTGTGTATGTGTATGTGTGTGTATGTATATATCTGTTGAGATATTTTTATAGATAAGTATGTGGATACATATCTATCTCACTGTCTATCCTCATATAGCTATATGATTCTGACAGAAGGGCTTTACCCATACCTATGCTATCTAGCAGGTTTGGGGTTCTACAATACACAACCACTCCTGTGGTAGTCAACAATTTTTATACCATAACCTAACGGTTTAGGTACCTCTGAAGCTCTCCGTGCCAAATATCTCTCCTAGCTTACCCCAGTTAGGAGAGACATTGTGGATCTTCAGTTATTCACAGGCTTAACGCCTCAGGCATTTGTCCTCTCTTTTTGGGATACAAGGAGTTTCCACACCCTTTCTCCCCACAAGGACTGTGCCTGTTTGTCCAAATCGGTTAGCCTTCTCTTTTTGCTCCTAAGAGTGACTCACTCTGCCTCCAAAAGAGCTAGGTTTTTCTCATAAAGCCTTCCGCTGAAGGCCCACCGTTTTTGGACTACCCCAGTTTTCCCTACCGGGGTTACCTGTTACCTTTCAAGATTCTGACCTCCACTGCTTTTCCTACAGGATTATTACCTCCACTTTACAGTGAGGTCCTCTTCAAGGTTCCTCTACTAAGTTTCCCAGTAGATCCATGAACCTCCATACTTCTGTTAAATCCTGTCAGGGAAGGTCCATATTGCAATATCCTTTGCAATATTATTGATAACCATCATCATCCACGCATGGACTCCTTCCCTGCAGTCCCATGCTAGGTTAGCTGTTCCACAGCATCCTTCTTTCTTCAACTCCTGGATGCCTGGTGTTCTGGGAGATAGCATGTTCCAGCCTATGACATGCTGGGACTCCAGGCATCTCAGCTTGGGAGTCTCCATATGTGAAAACTCATTCCTGCTTGTTCCTGGAGATAGCACAGTTACTTACCTGTAACAAATGATCTCTGGGAACAGCAGGAATAAGTCTTCACAACCCACCCACCTCCCCAGGAGTTGTCTCTCTCTATCTCTATCTTTCCTTTCTCTCTTTGTCTCAGCTGTAAAACTTAACTGAGGAGAGGCAGTTGGGAAAGGCGGGAAGGCAGTGCGCAGGCGTGCTGGGATGCTTCCAAAAGCTCTTGATTGGACGCTGGGAAGCGTTCCCACGCAGACTCCTTCGGTACCGACGTACCCATATGTGAAGACTTATTCCTGCTGTTCCCAGAGATCACCTGTGCTGTCAGAGGTTTTAAAAAATGTACCAAGTGTGCCTGTATCATTTCTACCATTGATAAACATGGCTGGTGTTTAAAATGTTTGGGTTCTGACCATGAACGCACTACTTGTCTTTTGTGCCAACAAATGACAAAGAAAGGCCTCAAGAACCAAGCCAGGCAGTTTGAATTGTTGTTGCCTTGGACTCTGTTTCAGTGGCTTTCACTTTGAGGGCATCAACATTTTCTATCTTTCGAAAAAAACTCAAAACATATCTTTCTCCAGGAAGAAGCAGGAAGTAAGTTCTCACTTATGGGGTGATGTCGGCACCGACGGAGCCCACGCGGAGCAATTCCCCAGCTTTCAAAGAAAGCCTTTGGGATTGCTACCACGCATGCGTGGTCCTCTTCCCGCCCAAGGGTGCCTTTTTCCGTGGAACCCTTTGGACGCACGTCCTCGTCCCTCGAAAAACGTTTTTCATTCTTTGCCTCTTAAGGCTTATTTCCTTTTTTCCGGTTGCACTGGTCCTCTCCCCGTCCTCCCCTTTTTTTCCTAACTATTTTCTTCGGGCTTTGCGCCCTTTTTTCGGTCCTAACCGCTAGCTGCGTGGGTCTTTGACCTCGCAACGACTGTTTTTGCCCTCATGGCCACCGGAGTCAAAAAATGTGATAGATGCTCTAGGAACATGTTGCTTATGGACACTCATGACTGCTGTCTACGGTGTCTGGGAGCCGACCATGACCCAGAGCTTTGTTCGCTCTATAAGAAAATGTCCTCCAAGGCCCTGCTCAGCTGTAAGCAGAAGTCAGAAGACATTTTTCTAAAGGTCGCCTCGGAGTCCCCGGTGGCATCCTTGGTCGTCTCCCCTCCGGTGGGTTCTTCCCCCACGGCACCGCGTGCCAGGCAGTAAATCATGCGTGTTTTTTCTATATTAATCTGTGTTTTACCCTTGTTTGTGGTTAAGGCTCTGTGTGGCATATAGGCTCTGATGAGAATCAGCACAGCGTTGCCTTGGTTTGCTTATATTCATCATGACTGGCGGTGTGCAATAGGAGAAACTTTCTTCAACTTTAAACAATTATTTTTCCTCATTAGAAATTAAACCAAAATCATAATGTTAGAAGGGGTTAATTTAAAGAATTTTAATTAGCAGCTAAAGGTTTTGACCAGGGGTCCCCCGAAGTGGAACGGTGTAAAATGAAGGTGGCCTCAAAGTCTCTGCCTGGGGCTCCCGACAAGCGCGAGCCCTCCTGCGCCTGGTCGCTTAACCCTCCTCCACATTCCCGAGAGTCTGACAAGGAGCGGCCCCGCAGAGAAATGGAGGCCTCCGGCGAAGGTGCCCAGTCTCCCAAGGGTCGTCCCAGTGAGGACCTCCTCGACGCCCGATCCGGTGACCCCGGTATCAGGCCTCACGCATGCGTGGGAGTCCTGTATGCTGGCATTAGAATGCAGCATTTGTGTTCATTGCCTCCCAGCAGGCGCTCACAGCCAGCTTTACTGACTTGCGCCCGGAGACTGCGGGTCCCTCGCAGGGGACACCAAAATCTATCCAGGAAACCCCCGAGAGCCACGGGCCTCGTGTGGGTCCTCAACATCTCGCTCGCCCTCCCGTTCCTCGGAGGCGAGATCGTCCGGAGCCTTTGACCATCATCCATCGGACAGGGCAAACTACCTGGCTCGGATCCCTCTACCGGCTTCTCGGGCTGGGAATCTGATGGGGACACCTCCCCGGGGTCCTGTGCTCGCCGGGATCTACCGTCGGACCCTTCGCCATCTGGTCTCCAGCGGCGTTCACCACCCGAAGACACCTCCTTTCTGGTGTTTGTCTGGGATATGGCTCGGGCCCTTAACTTGGTCACCCAGGCCAAGGAAGACCTGCGTGCTGAAGAACTGGATATTCTTCAGTACGAGGCTCCACCCAGGGAATCCCTCTCAGTACCAGTTCCGCCAATTCTATCTCGGCTATTGCTCCGCATGTGGGAGGCCCCAGCCTCGGTCCCTATTGTCAGCAAGCACCTTGACACCATGTACAACGTACAGTGTGGTCCAGGCTTCCGGAAGACTCTGCCGCACACACCTCGATGGTGGTGGAATCGGCCATGAGGAAGCAGAAAAGCCCAAAGTCCCACTCATCGGTACCACTGTGCCAAGAATCGAGAGCCCTTGACACCCTGGGCCGCAAGGCCTGTCAACGTTCCATGCTCTCCTGCCGCATCCAAGCATACCACTTATACATCGTTATGTTCCTCCGCGAATTGGCGAAGGAACTAGGAGGTTTCTCCACAGGCCTCAAAGGTGAGCCCCTCAACAGATTCCGCACCCTGCTGAAGTCGGTAGCCGACTGCTCCAAGTATCTCTCTCGAGCCCCTTATGATGGCTTGGAGACCACGGCGCAGGTGGCGGCCGTGGGCATTGGAGCCCGCCGCCAAGCCTGGCTCCTATCTTCAGATTTGGAGCAGTGGGTACAGGAGAGAAGCTCCTGGATGTGCCCTGCCTCGGTGAGCAGCTCTTCGGTAAGCCCATGGAGGAGAAGGCTGCGGAAATTGAGACTGAGTATGTCACTAGGACACGTCTCTCCCGCAAGACCTCTTCGCTGCCTTGGAAGAAACAGCCAACCAAGAAGCCATTCTTCCCCAGGAAAGGCCTCCAGTACCACGGCTACCCGCCGTACCCGGCTACCCGCCGTACCCGGCTACCCCTGCGCCGGCCACTCCAGTGCAGGGGAAGCCCAACCAGGGCCACTGAAAGCCAAAGGGCCCGAAGGTCCAGACTTCCGCTCTCCCTCAAATTTCTCAGGGATTTTGACACCAGCGGCATGGCCCCTCGCCCTCCGGTGGCGCAGCAGCCAGTGGGGGGACGCCTGTCCTGTTTCACCCCATCGTGGGCACTTATCTCGGACGCCTGGGTTGTCCAGGAGGGCTATCGCCTTCACTTCGACAGGCTTCCACCCCTTTTCTCCCCAGCAGAGCCCCCTCGATTCCCCGAGCACCAGCTTTTGCTGCACCAGGAACTGCACCCCCTCCTTGCCCAATGGGCAGTCGAGGAGGTCCCTCCCCACCTTTGAGGTCGGGGCTTGTATTCCCGATACTTCCTCATCCCAAAGAAGATGGGGGGGGGGGGTCTTCAGCCCATCCTTGATCTCTGCAAACTAAACAAGTTTCTGGTGCGGGAGAAATTCAAGATGCTATCTCTTGGTGTGCTGCTGCCCTTCCTCCGGCAGGGCGACTGGCTATGCTGCTTGGATCTAAAGGACGCCTACGCCCATCTCTTGATTCACCCCCAACACAGGCAGTTTCTATGCTTCAGGGTGCAGGGAGAGCACTTCCAGTACAGCCTTGCATCCGTCCCTCGGGTTTTCATGAAGTGCCTCGTCGTGGTCGCCGCTCATCTTCAGCTCCAGGGCTTGCCTGTGTTTCCCTACTTCGACGACTTGCTCGTTACGGGCCCCTCCGTCGAGGAGGCCCGGCAAGTGATGGCACACACTGTCCTCCTCTTGGTGAGCTTGGGCTTCTTGGTCAGCTACCAAAAGTCTTATATCGAGCCGACACAAGTTCTCGTTCATCGGGGCACGCCTCGATAGTCGGCAGGCCATCGCCTTTTTGCCGATGGATCGCTCCATGAGCACCCGCCAGGTCACCGCTCCGTCCATGCTACGTCTACTGGGCCACATGGCCTCAACCGTGCATGTGGCTCCTCACTCCCGCCTGCACATGCTGATGGCTCAATGGTGCCTCTGCACCCAATGGACTCAGTCCCTCGGGCACCTCAGGGACCCCGTCAGAGTTCTCCCCGGCCTCAGTTTGTCCCTGAACTGGTGGCAAAACCCCCACAACCTTTTGCGGGGATCGCCCGTTCAGACCCCACAGCACAAGGTGGTGCTGACCCACAAATGCTTCCCTGTTAGGGTGGGGGGAGCCCATTGTGGGTCTCTCTGCATGCAGGGGCAGTGGTCGCCTGAGGAGTCCCAGCAGCAGATAAACCTGCTCGAGCTCCAGGCCATCCTATGGGCCCTGAAGGCTTTTGAGGACCTCCTCAGCAGGAAGTCTGTTCTGGTACAGACCGACAACCGGGTAGCGATGTTCAACATCAACAAGGAAGGGGGCACGGGGTCGCGCTCCCTCTGCAGAGAAGCAGTCCTCCTTTGCCACCTGTCGGAGAATGTCCCTCAGGGCGACGTACCTTCCGGGTCAGGAGAATGGCCTACTGGACAGGCTCGGCAGAATCCTTCACCCTCATGATTGGCGCCTGGATCCCAGGGTGGCAGGCTGGCTGTTTCTGCACTGGGGCACTCCCAACGCTGGACCTCTTTGCTAGCCCCCAGAACATGCAGCTCCCTCGCTTCTGTGGCCTCGTGCCGCACCCGAGCAGGGAGGGCTCCGATGCATTTCTCCTGGACTGGTCCTCCAGTCTCCTTTATGCATTCCCTCCTTTCCCTCTCATTGCGAGGACTCTGTTCAAGGCTCAGCGGGATGGGGCATTGCTGATTCTCGTGGCCCCCTCAGCCTTGGTTCCCGCTCTTGCTCCTGCTGTCATCGGACCCTCTGATTCCCCTGGGCTCTGCCAGGGACTTGCTGACGCAGGAGGAGGGTCGGGTACTGCACCCGAACCTACCCTCTCTATCCCTCACGGCCTGGCGGCTGAATGGGTCTCTAGCCTTTTTGGCCTTTCCGGAGGAGGTCGAGGAAAACCTTGCTTCGAGGAAGGACTCCACTAGGCGGGCTTACGCCTTTAAGTGGAAGCATTTCTCCGTCTGGTGCTTGGAACACCAGCTCGACCCCTTCTCGTGCATGGTTCGGTGGGTTCTCCAGTACCTCCTTCACCTCTTGAGGGAAGGGATGAAGTCAAACTCTGTCAGTTCACTTGAGCGCCACATTGGCTAATCATCTTCCTGTCTAGAGAAAACCTCTCTCAGGGCAGCGCGGGGCCTTTTTCTATCCAAGCCGCCCATCCGCCCTCCCCCAGTGGAATGGGACTTGAACATGGTGCTCACACAACTCACTTGCCCACCTTTCGAACCAATGGCGACCTGTTCGCTCCAGCATTTGTCCTGGAAGGTGGCCTTCCTGGTGGCTCTGACTTCTGTTCGCCGAGTCAGTGAGCTTCAGGTGCTCAAGGCTGGCGCCCCTTAACACCAGGTTTTATCGGAACACGGTCGTCCTCCAGACCCATCCAAAATTCTTACCCAAGGTCGTGTCGGCTTTATATCGCAACCAAGAGAGAGTGCTCCCAACCTTCTTCCCGAGGCCCCACGCCGACCAGGCGTTGGCGGCTTTCCACACCCTCGACTACAAGTGGGCCCTTGCCTTCTACTTGCAGCGCACCCAAACTTCACCGCAAGTCTGGGCTTTTCGTGACCTATAGGCAGAGGCAGGCAGTTACCAAGCACACCCTCTCTATTTGGGTGGCAGACTGCATCGCATTCACTCATGCGAAGGCAGGCTTTCCTCTGGATCGTCGGGTCACTGCTCATGGGGTCCGAGCCAAGGCAGCCTCGGTGGCCTCGCTGCGCTCCGTACCCATGATGGACATCTGCTGAGCGGCAACCTGGTCTTCTACGAATACCTTCACTGCTCACTACTGCCTGGAGAGGGAGTCCTGTTGGGACAGCGCCTTCGGCCAGGCGATACTCCGTAATCTGTTTGGGGTATAAGCAACTCCTGCCCTCCGACCCTTCTTCACAACTACCGAGGGTTCTGCCCCAAGGACCAGAGGGCTCAGGTTCCTTTGAGTTTCGGCTTCTGCTTATGGCCTCGTGAGGCATTTTTTGGTTACAGGTTCGGTAGCCTGTAGCTAGGGAGTCCCATAAGTGAGGACTGACTTCCTGTTTGTTCCTGGAGAAAGCCTAATTACTCACCTGTAACAGGTGTTCTCCAGGGACAGCAGGAATCAGTCATCACTACCCTCCTGCCTCCCCTGATGATTTGCTGTATTTTGTCCTTCCCTTACCATCTGCTTGGTAGTGCTTGAGCTAAGGGACCTGCCTGAGCAAGATGGCACACTTGGGCGGGAAGAGGACCACACATGCGTGGTAGCAATCCCAAAGGCTTTCTTTGAAAGCGGGAATTGCTCAATGCGGGCTCCGTCGGTGCCGACGTCACCCATAAGTGAGGACTGATTCCTGCTGTCCCTGGAGAACACATGTTACAGGTGAGTAACTATGCTATTCACGCAGCACTTTGGCTCGGTAACATAACTGCTACCCATAATCTAAGCGCCCAACACATCCAATCAATGACCTACTAGCAGTTCACCTTAGCAATACAAACCCAAGAACACCTTGTATATAGTTAACAAAGTTCCTTTTTACTGTTGTACATAGTTGTTACTTTTCCAGGTAAGCTGAATTTGTACTACCTTGTATTGTTCATATTGTTCATTTTAAAACGTAATTAATCTGTAGGAAATCGCGGTATAAAAATGTAAATAAAAATAAATCAACTCATGGGTCTCAAACTTCAAAGTGCAAACACAGAAGTAAGTCAAAATCTTTGGCTATTTCCAAATCTTCAGCATCGAAGATCAATTCCGATGTCAGGGAAAAGTTCCAACATAAGCATTGCGACTCCCGTAGAGGTGCTTCCAATGCAGACCGGCCAGCCCAACAGCCCACGCGGGAGGATCTCTCCTCCAGTGGGGCTCCAGGACACTCCCGAAGCTTCGACCTCTGGAGAGCTTCCAGTTCCTTGTTCTGGGACAGTGGTTCAGAGCCCCGTATGCGATTCTGTCGTCTCCCTGGACCAGTGCATGCTGGCTCTTGAGAGGAGCCTGGCAGCCTCTGTACCGATTAACATCAAGAGCTTGAGGAGTACAGGCTTTGGTACTGAGCCTACTGCTGAGCATATCAGGCTTGATATCGACCCTCAAACTGGCATCATCGGAGCACCCGAGGCAGATTCTTCTGTTGAAACCAGTTGATGTCCCTGGTATCCAACGGCTCAGGCTCCTATTGCTCTTGGTTCCGATACATCAGAGTATTGGTATTGGTATTGGCATTGGCATTGGCATCAGCCGTCGACTTCCATGAAGCATGGAGGTCAAATCCCAGAACGCCGATACTTTGATTTCTTGCCAGACTCTGATTCAAATTCTTCAGAATCTGACGCAGGATCACTCTATTGCAGAGAACTCCCAGATATTCCATTGGACCCTTCACCGGCTCAGCAATAGCATTGGTCCCCATCAGAGGATATGTCCTTTCAGGATTTTATTTGTGACATGGCAGCAGGCCTCTCCATCACGGTAGCCTCAGAAAAGGAACAAAGGGCAGAGAAATTGGAGATACTGCAGTACCCTCCAATGTCCAGAGAGGCTGGTATCTTACTGGTGCATCGTAGACGTTGCTCACAATCCCTCCTGTTAGCAAGAGACTCTATACCAGGGGTCTCAAACTCAAATTGCTTTGAGGGCCAAATGAGGACTTGTAAAATAACCCGGGGGCTGCATAAGATGTGGGGCCTCATTTGCATAAGGGACCTCATTTGCATAAATATTTGCATAATGTTACCGTACCCTAACTTTTAGTAAACATGCCTCTTAATGAGTGTATGGATAAAGAAAGACTAAAAGATTTCTACATTGCTATAATCCAGTGCCAACCGCCAGGCACATTAGGAACTACTACAAACAAACACTGCCCATTTAGAACCCATAGCAAACCCGCCATATCCTAACAGCACTACCAGGACTCACAAAGCACCATACCCTACCTATCAAAAGGCAACACTGCAAATATTAAATCAATACATTTCAGAGAATAACAGTACATGACCTACTGGGGAAAGAGAACAAGTAGCAATGTCAAATAGGAATTACATAAACAGAATACCTCAGCTCAGTTACACATGCAGAACATACACCATCACCAAACAAGGAATCAAAATTTAGAAACAAGAAGACAATAATTAAACTGGGAATCCCAAAAGCTAAACTTGGAATGTACAACACTGTAGAAATAAAACTATAAATTAATTTCCTCTTGTACTAAACAAAGCGCAGACGTTATTGATGCACATTTCCCAGAGCTGACATATTCCAGTTAATAAATTCAAAATAAAGAGATTTTTCTACCTTTTGTGCATTTTTTTTTCAGTTGCAATTGTTCCAGCCACTTCCTTCTGGTTTCTTCGTGTCTTCTGCTAACTCTCCATCGTCTGCTGTCCATTTGTCCTTTCTTCTCTCTTCTAGTTTTTTTCCATTCTCCCTCTACATCTGCTTTAACATACTAATCTTTCTCCTTGTGCTCTTTCCTCATTCCTATTTCATCCACTCAAATTTTACCCCTCCATCCTCAATCCCCACTTAATCTCCCAATACCTGGCCAATTGTAGATTTGTCTTCCCTCCCACACAAAATATTTTCCCCTCTCCATTTCACTCTCCCAGCTCCATCCCATTCGAATCCTCCCCCAACATCAGCTCCCTTCTAGTTCCAGCCCCACACAGCACCTGCTCCCTTCTAGTCTCTGCATCAGCCCATTTTCAGTCCTAGCCCCCCATCAGTCCATTTCCAATCCTAGCTCCCCCCCATCAGCCCATTTCCAGTGCTAGCTCCCTCCCCTCACAGCCCATTTCCATTCCAAGCTCCCCTCCCCATCAGCCATTTGCAGTTCAAGCCCCCCCCTTCCACTCAGCCCATTTCCAGTCCTAGCATCCCCTCAGCCCATTACCAGTCCTAGGCCCCCCATAGCCCATTACCAGTCCTAACCCCCCATAGCCCACTTCCAGTCTTACCCATCACCCCATTTTCAGTCTTACTCCTCATAGTCCATTACCAGTCCTAACCCCCCCATCACCTCATTTTCTGTCTTACCCCCTCATAGGTCATTACCAGTCCTAACCCCCCCCCATAGCCCATTACCAGTCCTAGCGCCCCATAGCCTATTACCAGTCCTAACCCCCCTATCAGCCCACTTGCAGTCTTACCCCCCCATCACCCCATTTTCAGTCTTACCCCCCCATCACCCCATTTTCAGTCTTACCCCCCCATAGCCCATTACCAATCCTAACACCCCTCCCCCCCATCAGCCCAGGTAGATTTTAAAAAATCCAAACTTGCTGCTGCCGCCGCCGCAATATCAAGTGTCCCGTGGCGCCCCCCGCCCGGCAGAGTCCTCTGGTCCCTGCAGCATCAGTTGCAAAAGCAGTGGCTTTCAGAGCCGCGAAGAGAGAGAGTTTCTCTCTCGCGGCTCTGAAGAGCAGCGAGAGAGAAACTCTCTCTCTTCAGCTCCATAAGCGGCGGGAATTGGGAGCTGATGCTGAGCTGATTGGGAATTGGGAGCTGAGCTGATTGGGAGCTGATGCTGCAGGGAGCAGAGGACTCTGCCGGGCGGAGGGGGGGTGGGCGCCGCGGGACGCTTGATACTGCGGCAGCAGCAGCAAGTTTGGATTTTTTTTTTTTACTCTACTGGCCAGCTGTTTAACACGCCAGGCCAAATGCATCGCGGGCCGCACAAGATGCTCTTGCGGGCCGTGTGTTTGAGACCCCGGCTCTATACCGAGTACCAGAATGCTCAGGTTTCCAAAAACCTCAACATTCCCTACCACTCAATGGTGGTAGAAGCGGCAATGTGCCGAATAAAGAACCATTCATTTAATGCTTCCTGGCATCAAGGACACTCCATGCTTGTGGGCATCGATGTTTCCAGGCATGCATGTCGGCCTCCAGAATCCACTCGTACATTCTGTACATGGCACCAGGGATCTGGAGACTTTTACTCCTCCTGCTTCTAGGGAAATAAGCAGGGTGCATTCCAAATTAAACAAGGTCAGAATACTTCTAAATTTCTTACCAGGGCCTCTTTTGATGCCTTCAAGTCCACCAGCAGACCTTCAGCAGTCTACATTGGGGCTTGCAGAATGGCCTGGTTACAGGTATCAGACTTTGAGCAATGGATCCAGGATAAACTGGCCAATATTCCATGTTCTTGAGAAAATATTTTTGGCAAAGATTGAAGGGAAAAAGCAGAGGAGATTGAAACAGATGATCTCACCTTAAAATGCCTTTCCAGGAAGACAGCTGACCCATTCAAGAGGAAGGCTCTTCCCAAGAAATCTTTTTATTCTATAAAGTACATAGTTTTACATATTTAAATAGTTTTAACTGTTCCATGTAACTGAATATGTACCATTTATTTTACAATTTAAACTTCATTTATTATAAATTGCATTTGATCTGCTGGAAAATGCAGTATAAAAATGTTAAATAAATAAAAAAGAAGAGATACTATCTTCCTTACCTGCCTTATGTTGCCTGTCAACCTCAACAGAGGCAGCAGGGTCCTCGCCAACCTAAGAAACCCAAAGCTGCTAAGCCTCAACCAGCTGCACAGGCACAGCCTACACCTGTTTTTTGACTCCTTCCTAGAGAGCATTGCCAATCTGCCCCTGGAATGAAAAAATTACCCTTTGTCACTATGCTCACAGGTGGCCCCTCATACAGTAACCTAAGAGCAGTGGACACTTCAGATTGTCCAGTGGGGTTATCAGTTTCACTTTGAAACCTTACACCCCACCTGCTTCACAGGAAATTATCCCATACAACCCCTTTAAAGCACTCTCTTAAAAGAAGACGTGACCACCCTGTTGTCCCAGAGTGCCACAGAAGGTTCCTTCTACTCTCCATACTTTCTCATTCCAAAGAAAACAGGAGGCTTTAGGCCATTTGGATCTTGGAGACCTAAACAAGTTTTTAGTCTGAGAAAAAGTCAAAATGATTTCTCCTAGTTCTCCAGGACCAAGCAGGAAGTCAGTCCTCACATATGGGTGACGTCGGCGCCGACTGAGCCCTCGCGGAGCAATTTTCCCCAGCTTTCAAAGAAAGCCTTTGGGAATTGCAGCGCGCATGCGCGGTCCCCTTCCTGCCAAAAGGTGCCATCTTGGCCAGTCTTCTTTTTTCCGCGGAGCCCTACAGACGCTGTCTACAAGTCACCGCTGAAAAGTTGATTTTCTTTCTTTATTTTAGTATTTTCTTCGGTTCGACGCCGGTCCTTTTTCCGTCCGGCCTCACGACGCCGGTTGCGAGGCCTCCCCTTCTTTTCGGTTTTTCTGTCCTTCGTGACAAATTCGTGCTTTTTTCACTTTTCCCTGGCGGCACGAACGTTTGACCTTTTTCCCCCGATGGCCGCCAGTGGTTTTAAAAAGTGTGTTCAGTGTAAGAAACTTATGTCTCTTACTGACACACATGATTGCTGCCTCCGTTGCCTGGGCCCAGATCATGAAGAAATGATCTGTGGAGCCTGTAGCAAGATGTCCGCGAAATCTTTGCGGAGTCGGCAGCATCAGCGGGAGAGAATCTTCTCTGACCCCAGCCATACCCGGACCTCGTCAGAAGCTTCGGTGTCCAGGGAATCTGGCTCTGAACACCGTCGGAGCTCCTCTGAGAGGGGGTCTCCTTCCCGGGAACATCATCGGAGGAAGAAACCCGCGAGGACGGCGTCGGTGGACGCTCCTGGCTCCGTGAGGGCCAGGTCACATAGCCCCGATAGCCGTCCCGGGTCTTTGGAGCTGGAGCGGCCGTCCAAACAGCCTCGTCTGGAGATGGACTCGTCTGCTCACGTAAGTCCTGTTGTCCTCGTGGACTCGCCTCCGAGGGGTCCGACGTCGGGCCCGACGCCGTTGGGGCCCGAGTCGGGGGCTGCTGGGTCTCCTGAGTTCGGACTCAGGTTGACGGCCTTGGAGAGCAGCCTAGCTGCCTTCATGGACCAGCAGCGGGCATTGATCGCTGGCCTCGCTGGCGCTTCTGCCCTGACCGCCGGGACGTCTAAGTCGACCCCGGAGACCGAGCCGATCCTCGAGTCCATGCGGGCTCGAGTCGATCCTCGGTCGAGGTCCCCTTCGGCCTCCCGTTCGGGGCCGCGGTCGTCGACGCCGACTCCCTCGGCGTCGGGGCGGACAGCATCTGTGCCCGCCCGGCCAGAGCCGCTCGACTCCTCCGAGGAGTCCGCCTGGGAATCCGAGGTGGAAGAGTCACCTGATTCTTTTCGGACTTGGTGTATTCCTTCGGACTCCCCCGAGTCCGAACCTCGGAGACAGTCCCCTCCGGAGGATGCACGGTTCTCGGACTTCGTGAGGGATATGGCCAAGGCCTTGGCCTTCCCTGCGGATCCCGAGGAGGAGCCTCGAGCCGAAGAGCTCGATGCCCTCCAGTATGACTCTCCTGCAAAGGAGCATTTTACTGTACCGGTTCCTCCGATGCTGGAACGACTTCTCTTCCGCATGTGGGAGAGCCCGGCGTCGTCGCCGGTATTAAGCAAGCGGGTCGATGCCATATATCGAGTCCGCAAGAGCCCTGGCTTCCAAAAAGCACAGCTGCCGCACCATTCCATGGTGGTGGAATTGGCCATGCATAGGCTCAAGAGCCAGAAGATGCACTCCTCGGTGCCTCCCGGCAGGGAAGCCCGCAGCCTGGATGGCATCGGTAAGAAGTGTTTCCAGGGCTCTATGCTTGCTTGTCGGGTCCAGACTTACCAGCTCTACATGGGCATGTATCTCAGGGACCTGGCTAAGGAAATAGCCGGATTCTCTGCTGGTCTCTCCGAGGAACCTTTGCGGAGGTTCCTGGCCTTGTCCACTGGTATTCGAGAGTGCTCAAAGTTTATCTCTCGAGCAGCCTATGATGGCTTTGAGGCATCGGCTCGAGTAGCCGCAGCCGGCATCGGGGCCCGCCGACAGGCTTGGCTTCAGTCATCCGACCTCGAGCCCTGGGTGCAGGACAAGTTGGTCGATGTCCCCTGCAGAGGTGAAAACCTCTTTGGCAAACCTATGGACGAGAAGGCTGCACAACTCGAGACAGAGACTCTCACCAGGACTCGGCTCTCCAGGAAAACCTCTGCCCCTTCCCAGAAGAAGAAGGGCTCGGGGAAAAAGCCCTTTTACCTGAGGAAGACGGCTGCCTATAAACACTACCCTCATTATCAGGCCTCCGCAGCTCCCCAACAGGGTCAGCAGGCCAAGGGACGGGGTAACTGGTCCCGTAGGCAGCAAGCCCCCAAGCCTGCGCCACCGGCCCCTGCTCTGCAGGGTGGGGGTTTTTGACTCTTTCAGCATGGCCTCTCCCCCTCCGCTGGTTTCTCTCAGCACGGGAGGCCGGCTGGTCCACTTTGCCCACAGGTGGTCCAACATCACGTCAGATACCTGGGTGCTCCACATAGTCTGAGAGGGCTATCTTCTACACTTCCACCATGTACCTCCCCCTTACTTTCCAGGGGAGCCTCTGCGACCCCCTCTTCACCGGGACTTACTCCTTCAAGAGTTGGCAAGTCTTCTTCAGGAACAGGCGGTGGAACCGGTGCCCCACCACCTGAGAGGTCAAGGCTTTTATTCCAGGTACTTCCTGGTACCAAAGCGAACTGGAGGCCTCAGACCCATCCTGGACTTGCGGAACCTCAACAAGTTCCTGGAAAGGGAAAAGTTCAAGATGCTTACCCTTGGAATCCTGCTGCCCTACCTCCGGCAGGGAGATTGGCTATGCTCCTTGGATCTAAAGGATGCCTACACTCACATCCTCATCCACCCAAGCCACCGACAATACCTAAGGTTTGTAGTGGCAGGCAATCATTACCAGTACAGGGTACTGCCCTTTGGCCTATCCTCCGCACCCCTTGTCTTCACAAAATGTCTTGCAGTGGTAGCGGCTTATCTCCGGCTTCAAGGCCTCTTTGTCTTCCCTTACCTAGACGACTGGCTCATCAGAGCACCGTCCTCCACGGAGGCCACTCACGCCACGCAACGTACTGTGACTCTGCTCCAGTACTTGGGCTTTGTCATAAACTTCGAAAAGTCCACTTTGCTCCCCTCTCAGGATCTCGAGTTCATCGGCGCCAGGTTAAACACGCTTCAAGCGCGAGCCTTTCTGCCGCTCGACAGGGCACAACGGCTCATGGCTCTTGCCAGCCGCTTTCGCAGCCATTCCCGGGTCTCGGCCAGGCACTTTCTGAAACTGCTCGGCCATATGGCTTCCACGGTCCATGTGACCCCCAATGCCCGCCTGAATATGCGGCCTGCTCAATGGTGCCTTCGCTCACAATGGCGTCAGGCCTCGGGGAGACTAGCGGACTCAGTACGAATCTCCAGCCCGCTGGTCTCTTCTCTACGGTGGTGGCTTCATCTGCCCAACCTAGTGCTCGGAATGCCTTTTCAGTCTCCTCCGCCTGTTCAGGTACTGACGACCGACGCTTCTCTCCTGGGTTGGGGAGCACATTGCCAAGGGACATGTACTCAGGGTCTCTGGACCCCGTGGGAATCTGCCCAGCAGATCAACTTCCTGGCGCTCAGAGCGATCCGCCTGGCTCTCCGGGCCTTCTCCCACCTTACCACTCGCCAGTCCGTCCTCGTCCAGACGGACAATCAAGTGGCCATGTTCTACGTGAACAAACAGGGGGGGCACGGGCTCCTTCCTTCTCTGTCGGGAAGCACAAAAGCTCTGCGCTTGGGCCGTCAGCCGAGGGATCCTCCTCAAAGCTGTCTACCTCCCAGGTCAAGAAAATTACCTGGCAGACAAACTGAGCAGAATCCTCCAACCACACGAGTGGCGATTGGACCCGTTGGTGGTTCAAAGGATCTTTCTCCAGTGGGGCCTCCCCACGCTGGATCTATTTGCCAGTCCTCTGAACAGGCAACTTCCTCAGTTCTGCTCTCGGGAACCGCATCCCCTCCGAGTAGCAGCGGATGCTTTTCTGCTCTAATGGTCCACAGGCCTTCTGTATGCCTTTCCTCCCATGCCGCTGGTGTCTCGAACACTTTTCAAGGTTCTCCAGGACAAGGCTTCGATGATCCTGATAGCTCCCCGGTGGCCCAGGCAACCGTGGTTCCCGCTTCTGATGCAACTGGCGGTAGATACTCCGTTGCCTCTGGGGTTTCAACCCGATCTCCTGACCCAGGATCAGGGGTCTCTCCTACACCCCAACCTCAGATCTCTTCATCTGATGGCTTGGCTGCTGAAAGGGTAGTCCTTGCTCCCCTCCTGCTGCCTCCGGAGGTGGAAAAGGTCGTGCTAGCTTCCAGGCGACCCTCTACCCGGAAATCCTACGCCCTTAAATGGCGTCGCTTCTCCACCTGGTGTACTCAACAGTCTCAAGACCCCTTCTCCTGCTCGGTGTCGGTGGTCTTGCAGTACTTGCTTTCCCTCTCCAATCTTGGACTTAAGTCCAACTCGGTCAAAGTTCACCTCAGTGCTATTTCTGCACATCATGTGCCGGTGGAAGGCAGGCCTCTTTCCGGCCACCCTCTCGTGGCACGGTTCTCCCGAGGTCTCCTTCTCCTTAAACCACCTTTGCGCCCCCCAGCCCCCGACTGGTTTTACAGCGGATCACCTGTCCGCCTTTTGAACCCATGGCTACCTGTCCTCTCTGTTTTCTTTCTTGGAAAACCTTATTCCTGGTAGCCCTCACTTCCGCTAGACGCGTTAGTGAACTGCAGGCCCTAGTGTCTGATCCCCCTTACACTAGGTTCTACAAGAACAGGGTAGTCCTGCGGACTCACCCTAAGTTTCTTCCAAAAGTGGTCTCCCCTTTTCACATCAATCAGGAGGTGGTGCTTCCGACCTTCTTTCCCAGGCCACACTCCAGCCGAGCTGAAATGGTCTTGCATACCCTGGACTGTCGGAGGGCGTTAACCTTCTACCTTGATCGTACGCGGGAGCACCGTAAGACTGTTCAGCTCTTCCTGTCTTACGACCCTAATAAATTAGGGCTCCCTGTCTCCAAGCGTACTCTGTTCATCTGGGTAGCTGACTGTATCGCTTGGACTTATGGGGCGGCAGGCCTCTCGTTGGAAAGTCGAGTCACGGCTCATCGGGTTAGGGCGAAGGCTGCGTCAGTGGCTTACCTCCGCTCTGTTCCATTGGCAGACATCTGCCGGGCCGCCACTTGGTCTTCGAGCCAGACTTTTGCAACCCATTACTGCCTCGAGAGGGAGTCCCGCAGGGACCGTGCTTTCGGACAGGCAGTCCTCCGTAATCTCTTCGAGGTTTAAGCAACTCCTACCCTCCATCCCGGATGTTGGGCTACCGGTTGGAGATTAGTCAGAGAAGATTCCTTCCTTCTGTGCTGCTGAGCTAGAGGGAGCTCATTTTTGTGCTTAGGGTCTCCGGTAGCCTTAAGCTTGGGAGTCCCATATGTGAGGACTGACTTCCTGCTTGGTCCTGGAGAAAGCGTAGTTACTCACCTGTAACAGGTGTTCTCCAGGAGCAGCAGGAATCAGTCCTCACAACCCTCCCTCCTCCCCGTGGAGTTGCAGTCATATGATTTAGTTTTTGCAAATTTTTTGCTGTCTTTTCGCTATGTCATCAGACTGGCCAAGATGGCACCTTTGGGCGGGAAGGGGACCGCGCATGCGCGCTGCAATTCCCAAAGGCTTTCTTTGAAAGCTGGGGAAAATTGCTCCGCGAGGGCTCCGTCGGCGCCGACGTCACCCATATGTGAGGACTGATTCCTGCTGCTCCTGGAGAACACCTGTTACAGGTGAGTAACTACGCTAACTCTTCTACCATACCTCCAGAGACATGATTGGCTTTGTTCTGTAGACCTAGAAGAGGCATACACGCATTTACTGCTCCATCCCTTGCACGAGACAGTATCTGTGCTTCATGTTTCAAGGAAACAGCTATCAATACCGGGTTCTTCCCTTTGGTCTAGCTTCTGCCCCAAGGGTCTTCATAAAATGCATGGCAGTCGTCGCTGCCTACCTACGCACTTTGGGTTATTCGTGTTTCCTTACTTAGACTGACTGATCAGGGAAGACTCCCCTCAAGAGGTAACACTCTCCCTTCATCACACCATCACAATGCTCCTACACCTGGGTTTCGTCAAAAGCTTCCCAAGGTCTGACCTCGCTCCAACCCAACGACTGGAGTTCATTGGAACGCTCTTAGACACTCGACAGGCCTGAGCTTTCCTCCCACAGGATTGCTGTGCTCGTCTCATTGAGCTGGCAAAAAGGGTACAACAGTAAAACTGGGTAACAGCTTGAGAAATTTTACGGCTATTGGGACACATGGTCTCCTATCCATTTTGTTCCCTACGCTCGATTACACATGCAACAAGCACAGTGGATTCTATCTTCCCACTGGAATCAAGTGAAGGGTCATCTTGGGGACAAGATTCACATCACCCTTTAACTTATTACGTCTCTTCAGTGGTGGTGTCTTCCACAAAACCTGCTCGTCTGGTCACCTTTTCAGATGTCTCCACCTCGATGCATCCTGACTACTGATGCTTCCAAGCCAGGTTGGGGTTACATTTGAACCACCTGACCACACAGGGATTGTGGACACCAGGAATCTGCCCTGCAGATCAACCTGTTAGAAATACGGACACACAAATGCTCTTCGGGCTTTTAAATCCCAACTATCAGGGCAACCTATTCTAGTCAGAACAGACAATCAGGTTGCCATGTTCTACATAAACGGGGGCGATTCACTTATGGTCCTTTGCCATCTCTCACTGCATCCACCTCAGAGCGGTGTACCTCCCAGTTGAACTCAGTGTCCTAGAGGACAGGCTAAGTCGTATCCTTCGTCCGCACGAATGGACCTTGTAGGGTTATTTTGTTTTCTGCTTCTCAGCTGCAAAGTCAACTGAGGATAGGAGTTGGGAAGACAGGGAGGCAGGCACACAGGTGCAGTGGAGTGCTCCCAAAGACTTTCCTATTGGGATGCTGGAAGCGTTCCCGTACAGGCTCCGTCAGGGGCGACATCCATTTGTGAAGACTGATTCCTGCTGTTCCCAGACATCCCCTATTACAGGTGAGTAACTACTCTTTACTCTCTGTATGAGCTTGAGTTGCAGGCTCCCAGTCCACAGAGATGGGCTTGGTTGAGACTAAGGGAAGGTTCAGTTGAGGTCTAACTAGAAAGGGCTAGGGTTTAGACTCTTTCTTGGACCCTTTCATCCTCTTTCCATCCCTCCATCCTCCCCAGAACGTAAAAAAAACCCCCTGAAGTTTCTTTAGCCTCTCCAAAGGCCTAAAGCGGAAGTCATGCTGGCCGTGTTTGCAGAAAGCCCATGGTGTGCTGTCAAGAGGACCTTGAAAATTTGTGAGGTTGGGCATCCACATGGCAAATTACATTTAATATGGACAAGTGCAAAGTTATGCACTTGGGGAAGAACAGTCCAAACTAGAGTTACACGATGCAAGGTTCCACATTAGGAACCACCACACAAGAAAAGGATTTGGTGGTCATCATGGATATGTTGCAACACTCAGCCCAGTGTGCAGTGGCAGCCATGAATGTAAATAGAATGCTAGGAATCAGAAGGAAAGGAATGGAGAATAAAACAAAGGATGATATAATGCCTCTGCATTGCCCATGGTGAGACCGCACCTTGATTGTGTGCAGTTCTGGTCGCCATATCTTAAAAAGGATATAGTGTAATTTAGAAAAAGTACAGAGAAGAGCAACCAAAATGATAAAGGGGGTGGAAGGATATCCCTATGAGGAAAGGCTTAAAAGGTTAGGGCTCTTCAGCTTGAAAAAGAGACGGCTGAGGGAAGACATGATAACGATCTATAAAATATTGAGTGGAATGGGTGAATGTAGATCAGTTGTTTATTCCTTAAGAAGTAGAA
Organism: Ichthyophis bannanicus; assembly: GCA_033557465.1. Taxonomy (NCBI): domain Eukaryota; kingdom Metazoa; phylum Chordata; class Amphibia; order Gymnophiona; family Ichthyophiidae; genus Ichthyophis; species Ichthyophis bannanicus. The sequence goes on along the minus strand of CM066047.1, from coordinate 55,818,586 downwards.
ATGTGGTTTAAGGAGGAGCTAAGATGGCGTTGGTCAGGTTTTAGCGAGCCAATAGTGTGTAGTATGGGTCGTAAGTGTAAAGGAAAGGGGTTTGTGGTGCCTTCCCATACCCCCAGTACCTCAACGCCTCTTGCTTTTGGTCTACTTGATTCCTTTGTGCAGAGACTGCCTCGATACTCTGCCGCTTCGGGGGAGGATACTCCGGCTGTAGTGTCACCGATGCAGGAGTGCTCAGCATCTGCCTCGGGGAGTCCATCTCTCTCCCCCAATCTACGGCCGTCCCCAAAGGTGGTGTGCCTACAGCAGCCCGGTGTGGGTGACCTGCAGCAGGAGGAGTTCTTAGGAGAAGAGCTCCGGTCTATGCTGGGAAGGCCAGGTATTGGGGCAGCTAGCCTGATGGTGACCCTTGCCTCAGAACAACTTCGGCACACTTGCGCTTTGGTGGAAGCAGATGGAAGTGAGGCAGCTGGTATGGTTGCGGCTGTTTGTGCTTCATCAGCGTCGGCAGCATTGGAGGGAGCCTCTGGGTGGCAGCTTGAATATTCTACTTTTGCTTTGGCTCACCCTGCAAATTTCACTTTGGAAACCATCTGGAAAGCTATTGTTTCTCTGGGTGAAGCTTTTCTACCACAAGTTTTGACTGTCCGTCAAGGTGCATTCCAATACCACAGCAGTGGAACATCTTTTCTCTAACTGTTTTGCAGACTGAGGTTTTGGAGGTTCAAGCTAGGGTGACATTTCTGGAGGAACAGTCTACATCTTTTGTTAAGAATTTCAGTATGCTGAGCACAAAGATTGAGCAGTTGGAGAACTTGTCTCGGGCGAATAACTTGAGGATTATTAATTTCCCTAGGCTGTCAACTTTTACACTGAGAGATATGTTCGGGACATATTTAACTGAGATACTTAAGGTTCCTACAGATATGATTCTACCTGTTGTGAAAGTATTTTATTTGCCATTGCGGAAAAAGTCTCCTTCAGTTCATCTGGATACTATTGAGGCATTAAATGTTACCGCTTTGTTGGAGCCTTCATTAGAGGAGACACTGATTCCATCTACTTTAATGGTTACATTTGCTTTGCTATCTGTTAAGGAGTGACTGTTAAAGCTCTTCTTTAGGAAATGATGATTACCTTTTAAGGGGTTGATGGTTTAGATCTATCTAGAGATACTCAGAGGCAGCATAGGGAATTTCTGTTACTTCACCCTGGGGTTCAGCAATTGCGGGGGTTCTTTTTTTTTAAGCACCCATGTAAGTGCCTGGTTAAGTACCAGTCTTTTCTTATATTTTTTTGAGCCCTCTCAGCTGCTGGTTTTCATAAATGCTTGTTTAGAAGCATCCATTTCTGTTGAGTTGTAGGAATTTATATTGACTGAGTAGTGCCCTGCCTTTTTTTTTCTTTTGCAACTTGTGTTTAATATATAGGGCTATTGTGAGCTAACTGTGTATTGTTCTTTTCTCTTTAAATGATATATAATTTTATCTTATTATGGCTTCTTATTGTTTAGCTCTGTTTTGTGTACAAGATGGATATTGTTACTACTTGGTTTATTGTAAAACTTGCATAAATAAAAATAAAAAAATAAAGTAGTAGAAAGACTAGTGGACACTCAATGAAGCTACAGTGTAGCACATTTAAGACTCATCAGGGAAAATATTTTTTCACTCAAGGAGTAATCAAACTTTGAAATTAATTGCCGGAGGATGTAGTAAAAACTGTTAATGTAGCTAGGCTTAAAGGTTTGGACAAGTTCCTGGAGGAAAGTTGACTGGGGAAATCCCCTGCTTTTACCCCTGGGATAAGTAGTATGGATTTCTGTCTACTTTCTTGAACCGGGCAGGTACTTGTGACCTGGATTGGCCACAGTTGGAAACAGGATACTGGGCTTGATGGACCTTTGGTCTGACCCATATGGCATATCTTATGTTCATATATTATCTTCTGCTGCAAGCATTGGTTCGCCAGGCTTTTTGGTTGGGTGAGGGCAAGAAGTTTGGCCGGGTTGCAACTGTTGCAGCTCAAGAGCTAGGCTTTCTACAGAGGTAGCATCGGAACATACCAGACCATAGCCGCCGATGCTTGGCCCATGGAGAGCGTTAGTCCAGCATGCTGACAGGTGGCTTGTGTCCCAAAAGTGAAGCAGACTTGGGGATCCTTCAGCAGGGGACGTGGTGCTCGCTGGCGCATCCACCTTCAGCAGAGCATGCAATCTTGGACTTGTCTGTAGCACTGAAGGTGGCAGGAAATGCCACCATCTTAAGGGTCTGCGGCACCCTCACTGGCCTAAAGGTGACTTCCTGCTCAGTCTTGGTGGGCACTGCAGACCCTTTGACGCTAGTCCCTGAAAGAGGGGGGCGGTGTTCAGAGGTGATGCCTCCTTGCCCTTTCTTTGAGTGCTTCATCGGGCCTTTTACCTTTGGCGGGATTTTCCCCAGATGTACATGGGGGAGAGGGGGTGGTTGCAACTGATATTGGGAACTTTGTGTCTGAGAGCTTTATGGACTTTCTAGGGGTTGGCTCTCTTGAGGCTCCTCTGCAGCAGTGGTCTCTCCTCCCCTGCAGTGAGGTGCTTTGGGGGAGGCTTCAGTGTAGGCTGACACCCTCTCCCCTGGAGAGGGATGTGGAAGTTGATAGAGCCTGCTAGTCCCGTTAGTAGTGGGAGCCTGGAAGAAGGCGAGCGTTCTCCCATAGAGGAGGACGACTTCAGTGTTCCCCATAGCGGATGTTGAGATTGAAGAAAAGTCAGAATGGGATCCCATTTTGGAAGGGCTGCAGAGGCTATCTAAGGCTTTTCCACTTCCTCGGGTGGCCAGGTTCCAGGTGGCTGCCTGCGGGGGTGGGGTGGAGGGGGTGATGAGCAGGCTATACATCTTTTCACAGGGGGACATGGGCAGCTGGTTGTGTTTTATTTTCTAAGGTGGATACTTTTTTTATAGCAGTCCTTAGATGCACCATTGTCCCAGTGGAGAGTGGTACTGCTCTCTGGGATCTGCAGGATCGCAAGGTGGAGACATTATTGAATACTGTCTTTTCTGACTCAGTACTTAGTCTTCAGGCCTCTGAGGCAATTTAGTTGCTCAAGTGCTCTTGTGCTGGATCCAACAGTTGACAGAATTCTGATTTGGTCTGTTTGGAGTCTGCAGCGGCCTTTATGGCTAACTTGATATGTTATCATTTGTTGGCAAGGACAGTTGCAGTGGTTATGGCTAGCCTCCAAATCCTGTTTGGTGAAGCTCCCTTTTAAGGGTGTGATCCTTTTTAGGAGGACCTTGAGAAGATCAAGGTTTTGGGGGAGGCTATGCCTTGGCGATTGCCTGTAGACAAGCCTAAGAATTCCTCTAGGTGTTCGGCTTCCCAGTCCCGGTTTTGAAATGTGCGTAAATTCCATTTGGGGAGACGGCTGCTCTCATCAAGCAAGTCAGCGTTGAGTAGGTTTCTGTTGCCTTGTGGGGTGGTATATCAATAGGAGAGCGGAGTGTTGGGTGGGAGTGTGCTGTGTTTGGTGTAGTGGGGGGTGTGGCTGTGGGCATGGTGACGGCTGGGGTGCCGGGGGTGAGGTAAAAGGGAGACACATTTCCTGTGTCTGGGGGAAAGGGAAGTATGCTGGAGGGGGACGGTCCTCTGCATCGGTGCGTTGGCAGAGGTTTGTACAGGAGAGGTGCAAACGAGTGTGGAACGGTTTAGTTCTGAGTGCTGGTTGTCTTGTGCTCTACTGAATGTGTGTTCTCTGGCTCTGAAATTACAGCTGATACAGGATTTGGTACAAGCAGAAAGGTTTGGTTGGTGGTTTTTGTTTTGACTAAGACCTGGATGGGTGAGGGTTAGGGTCTGGTGGAAGGGTTCATGTGACAGTCAGGCTATGAGGGTATTCAGATGATCTGGCAAGGTGGGCGGGGGTGGGGGGGTCATGGTTATGGTTTTATGAGCAAGTTTGGGTGCAGCGGGAGTGCATGTCTCTTCCTCAGGGGGTGGAGGGCATTTTCCTTCAGGTGGGTAAGGAAGGGTATGGTGGGATTTTGTTAGTATATTGCCTGCCCGGTGTGTCTTGGGAGGTTGGGAAGCCTTAGTCGAAGGTATTGTGGTTAAGGCTATGAGATTTGTTGATTTCAACGTGCATGGGGATGAGAAGACAACTTTCCTGCTTTCGTCTGGTGGGTTAGTGCAAGTTGTCGTGGGCCCAACCCATCAGAGAGGGTCACATGCTGGATGCAATTTTTGCCACAGCTGCTCTGCTTGACCGGGGTGGGATTTGTGGGATCCAGATCCCTCAAATCCCCTGATTGGATCATTATCTGCTCAGTTTTCAATGTTGTTGGAAGGGCAGGGTTGGTGGGGGAAGGGAGGGGGCGCTGCTCGAAGGGAAGTTTGGGGGGTTGTGGACGGAGTAATGGGAAGAGGTAGCTTGTTGGCGTCAGGGATGTGGGACAGAGACTCCCATAGAGAGGCATCTGGATGACTGGCACCATTCCTTGGATGTGGCTTTAGAGGAGGTAGTGCCTTGGTGGCAGGTGCGGCAGCAGAATGTACACTCCCCAGCCATGGTATACTCCTGTTTTGCGCAAGAAAAAGCGGGAGTTGCAGCAGCTGGAGTGCTGCTAGTGGCAGGTTCTGCCTGCGGGTGGATAGGCGGGCCTGGCAGGAGGCAGCTATCTATCAGCGGGCGGTGAAGGTGACTCAGGGATTTTTGTGCCATAAGATCAGGCATGCTGGCAGTCAGCCACAGATGGATTTTTAGGGTGGTGTCTTTCTGAGCTGGTGGGCGGTCCAGCGCAGGGCAGTGTCGTGATGGACTTAGATCGAATTGTGGGGTATTTTCTAAGGAAGGTGCCAGTGTTGAAATGTAGTGTGAGCCCGTGCCCGCTTGTAGGGGAGGATGCAGGAGGGTGGGATAGGGGGACCTAGCTTGAACGCCTTGATTCCCATTTCCGGCGACTGATTGAAAGGGAGGTGTTAGCTCGGGTCGGGATTTCTTGGAGGATAATTCCTTGTTGGATTCCAGGCAGGGTGGTTCCTGCCCGGACTGCGGAGTGGAAACTCTGTTGCTGGCTCTCCTTGACTGTGTCTATGGTTGGCTTGATCGTGGCATGTCAGTGTTGCTTATTTCACTGGACCTCTCGGCAGCATTCAACCTGGTGGAGAAGTTGCTGCAGATGGAACATTGCTGTCGACTCAGGACTGGGGGCAAGGACCTTGAGTGGATAGATTCCTTTTTGAGCGAGTGGCATTTTCGAGTGCGAGGTCCTGCCGGGTCGTCTGGGTTGTGTTCATGGGAGTGGGGGGTGCCACAAGGCTCCCTGCTTTCCCCACTCTTGTTTAACATCTGTCTTTGGCCTCTTGGGGTGATAATAATTCAATGTGTGCCTTTGAGTCAATACTGACTCCTGGCGACCCAGAATGCCTGGGTTTTCTTGGGTGATGGTATTCTCCTTTTGACTTTGCTACTTATGCGTATGTCAATGACATTGAGATAGTAGCCCCCCTGGAGGGGTGATCAAGTGGGTGCTTTAGCCACTCTGAGCTCCTGCTTATCATGGGTAAGTGATTGGTCGGCGGGCAGCAGGCCTGTGCTGAATGACAGAAAAAGCATCTTTCTATGGTTTGAAAAGGTGGAACGAGTGGATCTTTGCGATCTGCCTAGGGTAGGTGATCCCTTGGCAGGAGGAGCTGTGGTTGCTGGGAGTAATCCGGGAGAGGGAGGGGGTGGGTGATAAGCAGGTTACCCATGTGTTTAGGACGGCTTGGTTGAAGCTGTGGATGGTACGCTAGGTGCACCCATACCTGGAGACCTCTGCCCTACGGTTAGTAATGCAGGCGCTTGTGCAGGGGACTCTGAATTACTGCAACATTCTGTATATTGGACTGCCCAAGTAGTCCATTCATAGACTGCAGGTCATGCAGAACATGGCTTCGTGGGTTCTGCTTGGCACCGGGTGAAGGGACAGTGCGGCCCCAATTCTACGATAGCTGCACTGCTTTCTGTCAGGGAACAGTGTGTGTTTAAGCTGATGGTGGTTGTATTTTGCACACTCCATGATGGTCACCCAAATTATTTGCAGAGTTTGTGGGGCTGGTGTGTGCCTGAGAGGGTGCTTAGGTCATTGCAGGATTTATAGCTGGCTGTTCCCGGCCTAGAGAAGGTGCGGTCAGTGCATGGAAGGGCCCAGACGTTTCGAGTCATAGGGGCCAAGTTGTGTAATGCGCTGCGGTTGGACTTGCATGTTGTTGTTAAGTGCCGTCGAGTCGGAGTCGACTCATGGCGACCCTCTGGATAGCTATCCTAAATTGTGTTCGGTCTTCAGTCAGGCGGCTCATTGTTGACAGACTGGTACCCGTAGCTGCTGTTATTGTATCGATCCATCTCATTGCTGGCCTTCCTCTTTTGCGTTGACCTTCTATCTTGCCAAGCATGATGTCTTTCTCTAGTGATCTCTCTTCGCATGATGTGTCCAAAGTATGAAAGTCGAAGTCTTGTCATCTGAGCTTCTAAAGAAAGCTTAGGTTTGATCTCCTCTAGTACCGACTGGTTTGTTTTTCGGGCAGTCCATGGTATACACAGTATTCGCCGCCAGCACCATAATTCAAAGGCATCAATTTTCTTCCTGTCTATCTTTTTCACTGTCCAGCTTTCACATCCATATGATGTTATTGAAAATACCATGGCTTGAACAAGTCGAATCTTTGTATGGAGAGAGACATCTCTGCTCTTGAGAATCTTATCTAGGTCTTTCATAGCCATTCTGCCAAGAGCAGTGCGTCGTCTGATTTCTTGACTGCTTGTTGCTTCTTTATTGATAGTTGATCCAAGTAGGTTAAAGTTGTTCACAATTTCAATTTCTTCTCCTTCAACGATGAACCTGTTGATTATGCCAGTTGTCATGATCTTTGTCTTCTTTACATTAAGGTGCAGGCCCATTTTGAGACTATGTTCTTTGATTGTGAGAAGCAAATGTTTCAGATCATCTTCACTTTCAGCCAGTAATGTGGTATCATCAGCATAGCGAAGGTTGTTGATGAGTCTTCCACCAATCTTCACACCTCTGTTGTCTTCATACAATCCTGCTTCTCTGATGATTTTTGTTCTGCATATAAATTAAACAGGTAGGGGGAAAGTATGCAGCCTTGTCTTACACATTTGCTTATTTTAAACCATTCTGTTTCTCCTTGTTCCGTTCGAACTGTTGCTTCTTGATCAATGTACAGATTGCGCAAGAGAACGATCAGGTGTTCTGGTATACCCATGCTTTTTAATTTGGCCCAGAGTTTCTCATGGTTTACACAGTCAAAAGCCTTGCTATAGTCGATAAAGCACAAATAGATATCCTTTTGGTATTCTTTAGTCTTTTCAAGGATCCATCTCACATCCGCAATGATGTGTCTCGTTCCTCGCCCTTTTCTGAACCCTGCTTGCACTTCAGGTAGTTCTTGTTCCAGGTATGGTTGTAGTCTCTTTTGAATAATCTTCAGTAGAATCTTGCTGGCATGTAGGATCAGAGCGATTGTTCGATAATTTCCACAGTCAGTTGGATCACCTTTCTTTAGTATTGGTATAAACACAGATCTTTTCCAGTCAGTTGGCCATGGTGTTGTCTTCCATATTTCTTGGCAGAGCCTTGTGAGTATGGTAACAGCTGCATCAGATTGCTGCAATACTTCTATGGGAATGCTATCAATGCCTGGTGCTTTGTTCTTTGATAAGGCTTTCAATGCTGCTTCAACTTCTTCTTTCATCACCAATGGTTCCCGATCGTAAGGTACAGGTTGAAACGGCTGTTGGTCCACTTGATCTTTATCATATAAAAACTCTGTATATTCCTTCCACCTTTTCTTGATCTTCTCAGCATCATTCAACATAGAACCTTGAGCATCTTGTAACATTCCAATTCGAGGCTGGAACTTTTTCTTTAACTCTCGTAGCTTTAGGAAAGCCGATCTTGTTCTTCCTCTAATAGTTTCTGCTTCTATTTCCTTGCAAGTGTCATTGTAGTACTTTCCCTTGTCCTGTCTTGCTGCATGTTGGAAATCTCTGAGTTCTGCGATTGTCTTTCTTTCTCCTCTGGCTTTAGCTTCTCTGTTTCTGGGCAATTTTCAGAGTTATTTTATTTATTTATTTATTTATTTAATTCACATTTATATACCGCATCTTCCAAAGTTCAGTTGCGGTTTACAGGTAACAATAATTTACAAATCAAGTTTGTTTTACATGGAACAATGAAATATAACAGAACTTATTTACAAGGAATATCATATGAAATATAGAACAAATAATGTGGTATAATACCGAACAGTGTGAAAAACTATATACAAGTTATCTATGAATATATATATATGGAATTTTTGGCCATTTTTGCTTTTTCACCTTTTGTAGAGACTTCTCGCTTTCTTCCAACACAACCTTCTTGATGTCATTCCATAACTCTTCCGGAGCTCTGTCATTTGTATCTAAAGCAGCAAATCGATTTTGCAGGCAGTCATTAAATTCCAGTGGTATATTCTCAAGGTCATATTTTGCTGCATTCATGAGTGGTTTGCTCTTTTTCAACTTTAGCTTGAGTTTGCATACTAGTAGTTGATGATCTGTACCACAGTCAGCTCCAGGTTTTGTCTTTGTTGATGTTACAGAGCTTTTCCATCGTTGACTTCCACATATGTAGTCAATTTGATTTTTATATAATCCATTCGTTGAAGTCCATGTGTACAGTCGCCGCTTGTGTTGCTGGAAGAAGGTGTTTGAGATGAATAGATCATTGGTCTTGCAGAATTCTATCAGTCTTTCTCCAGCTTCATTTCTGTTGCCAAGTCCATATTTTCCAACTACTTTGCCGCCTTCTTTGTTGCCAACCTTTGTGTTCCAGTCACCCGTGACTATCAGGATATCCTGTTTGCATGTTCTGTCAATTTCAGCTTGTACTTGTTCATAGAACTCTTCAATTTCATTCTCTTCAGCAGCTGTTGTTGGGGCATATACTTGAATTATAGTTGTGTTGATAGGCAATCCTCGTAGACGAATAGAGATTAAGCGTTCGCTGACTGCATTGTATTTCATTACAGTTCTTGCAAGTTTCTTCTTTATTATAAATGCAACACCATTTCTTCTTTGTCTTTCATTTCCAGCATAGTAGATCATGTGATCATCTGATGCAAAGTGCCCCATGCCAGTCCATTTCAGTTCGCTGACACCCAACAGATCAAGTTGTACACGTTCCATTTCATTCTTGACCACCTCCAACTTCCCTTGGTTCATGCTTCGTACGTTCCATGTTCCAATGTGTAAGACATCTTTACAGCTTCTGACTCTCATTTCATGCACAGCTACATCAGCAGTCAGACTTCCCGAGGGCTTTGATCCAACTACATCATAAATGCTGGCTTTACTCTGAAAAGTCTTCAGCTCTTCCCCAGTAGCTAGTTGAGTGCCTTCTGACCTGGGGGTCTCATCTTCCAGCACCATAGCACAATTTGTTTTGTTGTAACTATCCATTGGGTTTTCATGGCAAGATACAGAAGTAGATTGCTGGGCCTTTCTTCCGCGCAGTTTGTTTGGTGGTGTTGCCGTTGTCACAAAAATGTGATCCTTCGCCGTCAACACTGTCCCATTCTGCTGCTGCCCAGATGGGTGGTTTGTCTTGGTCTGGCACTTCAGCTGAGACCTGTCCATCTTGGGAGACCCTGCCAGTAGTTAAACTACCGATAGTTTAGCTCTCAGCATCACTGATGCACGCAAGCCCTCACAGCACAACAAGCTGCAAACCAAGTGAGAGTGGACTTGCATATAACTGGCAATTTACTTGGCTTCCGCAAGTGATTGAAGACTGCCCTGTTTATGGGTACCTGATTATGGTGCCACGGGTATGAGCGAAGGTGTTGGGGGGGGGGGGGGTCCTCATAATCATGCCTAGGGGCAGGTCTCCTCTAGGAGGGGCTGGTGGGGGGTGTGGGAGGCGTGGGTATTGGGCAGGGTGTGCTGTAGTTTATGTACACCTCATTGATTGACTAGGGTCAGAACAGGGTTTAACACTAGAAGCCCCAAAGTGCGTCAGTTGACACAAATGCATCTTCAAAGGTTTATACCAGTGCCACTGCTAGAACCATGTCAGTTATGTAATGATGTCACGTACTGCACATAGTAAACAAATAATTAACTTCAAATTAATTCACATCTGTATTTCATGCTCAACGCAGTCGTCATGATAATGCGTCAATTGACGCACTTTGGGATTTCTAGATAAAATGCCTTTTTGGGGCTTCTAGTGTTAAACTGCAAATAAATAAGTCTTTGGGCAAGTTGCAGTCCTTTCAGGGGCCTGGAAGTTGAGACTCAGTTTCTTCTTGCACAGACTCTTTCCGCTCTGGTCATTGATGAGCAAGGGGCCCATTCCTATTTGCCTGCATCTTTTATCAGAAATGGGCCCAGATCACTGAGGTCTGGTCATTATTCATCACAGCTATGCCTGGAGTGTGCCAGGCTTATCTCAGGTGCCTTTGAAGCTGCTTCTTGCAATTCTCCACTCGAGCATGTGGCAGTCGAGGCCACTCTGGAAAGCTGCAGGCCATTATACCCATGCCTTCTCTTGAGCAGGGTAAGGGATAGCGCTCTGTTTATTTTGTGATTCCCAAGGAGGATGATGTCTACTGGCTGATCCTCAACCTCAAGGCAGTCAACACCTGTCTGTGGGTTTCTAGTTTCCACATGGAAACCTCGTGTGTTTAGTCTTTCAGCAGTCTGAAAAGGGAGATTTCTAATGTCCCTCAACCCATGCAAGGTATATTGCCACATTCCTATTCAGGACAACCAGCAATGATTCTTTTGGTGTGCCCTTCTGGGCCAGCATTTCTAGTTTTGGACTTGCCCTTCAGTCTAGCAGTTTCACCCAGGACCTTTTCTGAGGTCCTTGTAGTAGTGGCAGGAGACCTTTTCCACAACGGGATCCAGGTTCACCCCTGTCTTTGATGACTGGCTCATCAGGGCCATTCAGCCGCTGATTGTCAGGCTGCAATGGTTCATGTGGTCCAGCTCGGAGAGCTTTGGCTGGTGGTGAACCACATCAAGAGTCGGCTAGTGCCATTGCAATCACTGGAACATCTCTGGCGTGGTTCTGTATTCAGCTGGGTGGAGTGTTCTTGACTGACTAGAGACAGGTCACGTTTTTGGGCCAGCTTACTATGTTCAGGAACTGAGCAGCACCCAGGGTCTGGGATTGCTTATAGCTCCTAGGTTCATTGGCAGACACTTTAGACCTTGTTCCTTGGGTGTGGGCACATGTGCCCACTCCAGAAGGCGCTCTTATTGCGATGGTCTCCTATATCTCAGGACTTCAAGATTTAGCTCGCTTTGCTCCCCTCGGTGGTGAGGAGTCTATGGTGGTGGTATCTGCCCTGGAACCTGGAGAGAGGGAGTGCCCCTCAAAATTCAGCGGTGAGTAGTTCTCACATCCGATGTCAGCCTCTCAGATTGAGAGGTACTATACTTAAGCCAGATGGTCGCTGCCTGGCCGATCAACATGTTGGAAGCATGAGCCATCAGTTAGCCTTGATCCAGTTTTGTCCCCTGGCCAAGGAACAGGTGGTTTGGGTGGGGGGTTTTTTTTTTTTTTGAGAGTGTAATGACAGTAGAATGTGAGCTGGCAAGGGGTGCACGAAGAGCACGATGGTTACTCACAAGATGAGGTGGTTGTTTTCCTGGGCAGAGCATCCACTTCAGGCGATCTCGGCACAACGTATTGTCAGCGTGAGAACATAGAGTGGACTTTCTCAGTCGCCACATAATTGATCCCGAAGAGTGAGAACTGGGAACATAGGCCTTTCAGCAGGTTGTGGACCACTGGGGCTGGCTGATCCTGGTGACACAAGCGAATACCAAGGTGGAGGTCGCCTTCAATCAGTTACAGGAATTCAGGTCCAGTGACATGGACACGTTTGTACAACCATGGCTGAAGGGGTCTCCTGAATGTGTTCCTGCCATGACCCCTGATCTGTAGTGTTCTGAGGAAGATAGAGGATCATCCAGGACTGGTCATCCTGTTGGTTCTGGACTGGCTCTAAAGGCCCTGGTACAGAGACCTCATTCATCTCCTGGCAGAGTGACCCCTTCCCTTTCCTCAGGGGATGCACCTCCCATGCCAGGGGCCTGTCCTTATGGACAGCCCTGGTCTGTTCTCACTTATGGCTTAGCTCTTGTGGAAGGGATATTCTGTGGCAGTGATTTTTGACGCCACTGAAGACATATCACACAGGTCCATTTGTCTGGCATATATCTGGGTCTGCTGCCTGTTTAAGGTGTGGTTTAAGGCTTTCCTGCAGGATGACTTGGAGAAGGGACTCATGTTGAGTCCCGAACGCATTCAGGTTGCTGTCTTGCCTTGTTTTCAGGGGCCTTTTATGGGGAGATCCTTGGTTTCACACTCTGTGGCTGGTTTGTTTTGGCGGGGGGGGGGGGGGTGTAGGCATCTGTCTTCAGTCTGGGCTGTTTTTCTACCCTGGGATCTTCGCCTAGTACTTTGGGTGTTGATGAGCCCTCCCTTTGAACCTTTGAGGCAGGCTACACTGCAGGATTTGTATCTCAAGTCTGTTTTCTTTGTTACAATTTGTTCAGTCCAGCGCATTTCAGAGCTGCAGGCATTGTCCTCTCTGGAACCCTATCTGACACTTTCAGTGGAGGCTATGATACTTTTTCTGCCTTTCTTTTCAACCAAGTGGTTTGTATTCAGAGCTGTTAGAAGGACTGATGTCAGGATAAGGAGTTACACTTTGTGGATATCCAAAGGGGATTGTTCCATTACTTAAGTGACAAATCCTTTTTGTAACACCAATGTTTTTGTTTGGAGGTCTATGCAAGGGTGAGGCGGCCTCTTAAGGCCATCCTAGGGCACTAGATTAAGGCCTATATCTTGAGGGGTAGACCCGTGCTGGTTTGCTTGCATGCTGACTCTACTAGAGCACAAACATTCTCTTGGGCGAAGTCCAGGGTGGTAGTCCCAGTGGAGATTTTGTCAGGCAGCTGCTTTATCCTCTCTAAATACCTCTAAATATTTTCGCCTGGACTTGGACTTGCAGGCCAGGGTGGATGTGGCCTTCTGTTCAGAGGTTCTCAGGGCAGCCGTTTCTTTCTCCTGCCTGGCCGAGTCATAGTTTGGTACGTCCCACTGATCAGGGTGAGCTGGAAGGTGAAATTTTACTTTCCTAATAATTTCCTTTACTAGAATCCTGATAGACCAGTCCAGGATGTCTCCTAGGGAAGTTCACTTCTGCCTCTGGTGTGTGTTGGATTCTCCAAATTCAAAATTTCTCCACTTCGTAAATCATTTGTCCTTCTTGGGAGGGTTTTGAGTTTAGTCTTTCCAGCATTGTTGTCCTCAGTGGTGTGTTTTGCTTGTTGGAGATGAGCTTTGAGCATATTTGAATACTGAAGGATGCCTCTAGCTGCACCAATCTTTATACCATTGGTGATGTCCCGAAAGCTTCTAGTCTTCTCTGTCTCCGTCATCTGCTGGGAGGAGGGGGGAGATACTACCCATACCTGTTCTGGTCTAACAGAATTCCAGGACAGGAAATTTATCAGATAAGTAAAATTTCACCTTTTAGCACTGTAAGTACCCCCTTTGCTGCCCCTTCCTTTGTAGAGATGTTTTAAAATGAACTACTTGAGATGTAGAGATCTTGACTTCAACTCAGATGCTGAAGCACAGTAAAGAATAAGCTCAGCTGAAATAATTTTGTTTTGATAGTATACTTTGCCGCTGGAGCTCATAAATCAGCAGAACTTGACTGACTGGATTGAAATTTTGAAAACTGTTGTGGACAGAGATGTGCCTGCTGTAAGTATTCTGAACCTACTAGAAAGTAATTAGTTTCTCTTTCTTATGGTTTTCTAAGTTAGACGATATGAATGTAAGACAGTTGGTGAATGTTACCTCTAAAGTAGTTTAAACTCCAAAGTGATCCTTTTCTCAGGTTTCCCAGCCCTTCCAGAATTAACTCTAATTGTGTTTTTTTTTCCCAATTATGCATACAGTCCACTCTTGCTGTGGTTGTGTATGCAAATACCACTGAGGATAATCTTTAGACTCTTATCAAATTTTTAAATAGGGAATAAATGGGGGCAGGAGTGTCTGGAGATTGCTCCTGCCCCATTTGAACTTAGGAAACCGATGGATGAGGTAAGAGGTTTGGGTTGGGGAGGGTGTCCAGAACCACAGGTTGGGTAGCTGGGAGCCCTGAACTGACCACCATCTTTTCTTTTTTTTCCATTTTGCTTTGTAATCAATTTTGTTTCAGGTAAAAAAACAAAACATCAAAACCAAGCAAGCAAATTGAAGTGTGTACCCCTAATAATTAAATGTTTATCAGCTGTCGCATAAAAAAATGTGAAAAATGTGTTTTTCTCTGAAAGGAAACTCTTCAGGTTGATGAAGATGATAGGCCTGAATTGCCGTGGTGGAAATGCAAGAAGTGGGCACTGCACATACTGGCAAGGCTTTTTGAGAGGTAAGCCCCCATTTCCCCAACTGCTTAAAAACTGCATTTACTGTCTTCTGACAATTGAATATGTTTCAGAAGGTACCAAGAGTTCAGATTTTTTTTTTTTTTTTTGAGATATGGAAGTCCAGGCAATGTTTCAAAGGAGTACAATGAATTTGCTGAAGTGTTCCTCAAGGCATTTGCTGTTGGCGTCCAACAGGTAAGAAACCTCAAGCAGTAGCAATGTCGGGTTTTTTTTTTGTTTTTTTTTTAAATTCTTTTGGGAAAGTCTTTTGGAGGTTTTTACATTCTCTTTTTGCAGAGGTCCTAATTTGATCTGAGGCTGGGGTCCATAGCGCCATAAACCACCATTCCAGTTTCTAGTTAGTTTTGCAATGACAGTCTCTTTTCTTTATCCCTTCTTCCCTCCCTTTCCCATGCCCCCCAACAAAGAAAAAGCAGCCTTTTGATTTTTTTTTGTAATAGAATGCACTATCATTTCTTCATCCTTATCCGAGTGAACTGTGCGTTTCTGCTTGCAGTAGTTTTTGAATTTGAGCTCTAACCGAAAGTCATTTGGGTCCAGTCCCATGGCTTGGCAGCAGTAGGTACTGCATGCCATCATGCTGGAATCCTGACGTTTGGTTCCCCTTATCCATTGTTCTGATGGTTCATCAGAGAGGCGCTGTTCTGAAGTCAGGAGAGGGATGTGGTGGCAGCAGCTGCAGGGTAATCCAATTGTAAAGAACAGGGCACATGAGGGTCCTATCTTTCAGCTCTAGCTCAGCAAGGGCACTTGAATTGCCTGAGGCAAGTGTACTAAGAGGTGAGAGGAACGGGTAACGTGTCTCATTTATAAAAACACTTTCAATAGGATATGTGGTAGTTATCCTTACAGTAGTAAATGCGTTTATTTGTAGAGGCTGTAGACAGAGTCTTTTGCTACATAACAAAAGATAGAATGAACATGTTTGTATATTAATCCAGTGCAACTCTCTGTTTATAATAATGTGGTAGGCTGCTTGATAATTATGCAGTAAGTTTACCACAGAAACAGAAAAATCATACGGCATAGCTAGTCTGCCTATCCTCATAGATTGCTCAAATGTACAGTCCCTTCCTATCACTCATAGATTATCTGGGCTTGTCCCCCATTTTTTGGATTCAAACACTGTCCTTGTCTCCACTACCTCAACAGAGAGGCTATTCCCTGCAGCCACTACCCTTTCTGTAAAGAAATATTTCCTTAGATTACTCCTGACTGTCTTTTCACTTTTATCCTGTGATATCTCATTCCAGACCTTCTTTTCTGTAGAGAGAATGCCTCGCCTCTTCTTCAGTTTTGCTCTACCCAGTCTTTCTTCCAGAGTATACATGTTTTAGATTTTTAAGTCTACCCTCATATGCTTTGATGAAGACTAACTGTTTTAGTGGAATGAAAAGTTCTCCTAGGAATAGAGTAATTTTTCATATAGGAGTAAGCTCTTTTTTGCCTTAGCGATCCTTTGTGTTTGTCTCATGCTTTCTTGAATTCAGATATAGTCCTTGTCCCACCCACCTTCCATGCATCTACCACTCTTTCCATAAAGAAGTATTTCCTCAGATTACTCCTGAGTCTGTCCCCTTTTGCCTTTATCCTGTGCCTTCTCATTGCTGAGCTTTCTTTCAATTGAAAGAGGCTCTCCTGTGCATTTATGTCATGGAGATATTTAAATGTCTCTATCATATCTCCTCTCTCCTGTCTTTCTTCCAAAGTATACATATTGAGATCTTTAAGTCTGTCACCCATATGCGTTATGATGAAGACCACCAACCATTTTAATAACTACCCTCTGCACCATCTCCATCCCATTTAAAATCCCTTTGAAGTTGTAGTCTCCATAATTGCACATACAACTCCAAAAGAGGACTCACCAGAGACTTATACAGAGGCAATATAACCTTCTCCTTTCTTGGCACTGAGCACCACTGGCCTTGGGTAAGTCTTCGGCATCGATCGAGGTCTCGATCACGCTCCTCGGGGTTCCGATCCTTTCTAGCGAGTTTCTGGGAGTCCGACCACAGGTCCTCTGGAGGGGGCCTGATCCTCGGAGCCGTCCCTGTGGCTGACTCCTTGACGCCCTTGGGCTCCGACTGGGAGACCAAGGACGAGACCTCTCCAGAGACCTCCCTACACTGGGACATTCCCTCTGAGCCGTCTCTCCCAGATCCTCGGTGCCACTCCCCGCCTGAGGACATGGCCTTTCATGACTTTGTTCGTGACATGGTCCGGGCTCTTTTGATCCAGATGGAGTCAGAGGAGGACCTGCGCACTGAGGAGCTCGAGATCCTACAATATGAGTCCCCTCCCAAAGAGACTCAGTGCCGGTTCCACCCATCTTCGAGAGATTGCTCCTCCGGATGTGGGAGTCCCTGGTATTGGTGCTGGTGGTCAGTCGGTGCCTGGACACCATCTATCGCGTCCGGAAGGACCTCTGGTTCCATAAGCCACAACTCCTCCAACTCTGTGGTTGAGTCCTCCATGCAAAAACTGGAGAGTCAAAAGACCTACTCTTCAGTTCCCTCTAGCAGGGAAGCCCGGGTCCTTGACGCCATGGGGCACAAGTGCTACCAGAGCACCATACTTGGGTGCCGAATACAGGCATATGAATTGTACATTGGAATGTACCTTAAGTGCCTGATACACAGGAACTCTCGGGGTTCTCAGCGAGCCTTGGTGGGGAATCTTTGTAAAGGTTCCAGTCCCTAGCAGCAGGAATCTGGGACTCTTCCAAATTCTTCTCCCGGGCCACCTACGACGGGTTTGAGTCTGCGGCCAGGGTTGCAGCCGCCGTCATCGACGCCCAGCGTCAGGCATAGCTACAGATCTCGGACCTGGAGCAGTGGGTACAGGAGAAGCGCCTGGATGTCCCCTGTAATGGTGAGAACCTAATCTGGAAACAGATGTATGATAAGGCTGCGGAGATTGAGGCTGAAGGTAGACCTGTTAGAGGCTGTCCAAAAAGACCTTGGCTCTCCTAAGGCAAAAATCCTCAGGGGAAAAGCCCTTTTTCCCATGGAAAAAGGGCTACTCCCAGGCTAGCCATTACCAGCCTTACTCGGGGCAGTCTCACCAGGCCTCACAGCCAAAAGGCCATGGACACGGGCCTAGGAAGCCCAAGGCTCCCAAGCCTCAGACACCAACTCCCACCCCACCCGGGGGGAAGCTTTTGACTCCCTGTGCTTGGCCTTCCCTCCCCCAGGAGGCCCATCTCAACCCATAGGAGGTCGACTAGCCTCTTTCGCTCGCAAATGGGCCAGCATCGCCACAGCAATGGGTTATGCGGGTGGTGCAGGAGGGGTATTTCCTCCATCTGCAGCAGAACCCTCCAGACTTCTTCCTAGGAGAGCTGCCACCACAGTCTCTCCTCCACCAGGCCTCGCCACAGAACTCACAGGCTTGCTCAGGGACAAGGCGGTGGAGCCAGTACCCCATCACCTCTGGGGAAAGGGGTTCTACTCAATGTATTTCCTTGTCCCAAAAAGAACAGGGGGTCTCTGGCCCATCCTGGACCTGCACAGCTTGAACAAGTTCCCGGTGAGGGAAAAGTTCAAGATGCTCTCCCTTGGGACACTGCTGCCCTACCTCTGCCTGGCTGTGCTCCTTGGATCTCAAGGATGCTTACACCCACATCCTAATCCACCCCTCCCACAGGCATTACCTGAGATTTGTGGTGGGGGTGGGGGCAGCAGTACCAGTACAGGGTGCTGCTGTTCAACCTTGCCTTCTCTCAAAGGGTCTTTACAAAATGCCTGGCAGTCGTTGCCGCCCATGTCTGCCTCCAAGGGGCCCATGTCTGCCTCCAAGGGGCCCATGTCTGCCTCCAAGGGGCCCATGTCTGCCTCCAAGGGGCCCATGTCTGCCTCCAAGGGGCCCATGTCTGCCTCCAAGGGGCCCATGTCTGCCTCCAAGGGGCCCATGTCTTCCCTTACCTGGACGACTGACTCATCAGAGGTAGCACACCTCTCAAGGCCAAGCGAGCCACAAGGCTCAGTACCTAGTGTATACCCTGCAGCAGTTGGGGTTCATCATCAACTACCCCAAGTCCAGCCTCTCCCCGGCCCAAGACTTGGAATTCATAGGGCCCAGCGGACACTCTGCGGGTCAGGGCCTTCCTCCCTCTGGAGAGAGCCCACTGCCTGATGCAGCTGACAAGGGACATGCCGAGCTCTAGTTTGGTATCAGCTTGCCTACTCCTCTGCCTCCTAGGCCATATGGCCTCTACAGTTCACGTTATGCCTCGGGCCCTCCTGCAAATGTGGGCAGCCCAGTGGTGCCTCCGTTCTCAGTGGACGCAGAGAATGGGCAGATGAGGAACAGAGATAAGGTCACCCACCAGCTGGTGGACTCCCTTACCTGGTGGTAGTCCCTACATCATCTCAGGGCAGGGATGCTCTTCCAGGCACCGACCCCTTAAGAGGGCCCTGATGACAGATGCCTCCCTTGTAAACTGGGGTGCACCTTGCGAGGGCCAGGGCACTTGGTCCCCAGAGGAATCCCTCCTGTAAATCAATCTCCTCAAGCTCAGGACCGCCTTCCTCCACCACCTGAGTGACCTCCCGGTCCTCATGCAGACAATCAGGTTGTCGTGTTCTGTGTGAACAATCAGGGGGGGGTATGGGCTCCTACCCCCTCTGTCAGGAGACAGTGGTCCTCCACTCCTTTGCCGTGCGCAACCATATCCTTCTGAGGGCGGTGTACTTACCAGGCCAGGACAACTGCCTGGCAGACAACCTCAGTCGGGTCCTTCAGCCTCATGAGTGGAGCTTGGACTCAAAAGTGACCTGGAGACTTTTCTGCCTCAGGGGAAGACCCTGGCTGGACCTGTTCACCTCCATGGACAGCTCACAGCTGCCCAAATCCTGCTCTCCTCAGCCACACCACAGGAGGGTGGTGTCGGATGACTTCCTGATCTCTTGATCAGAGGGCCTGCTTTATGCATTCCCACCGACACCTCTGATAGCCAATTGCCTTTTCAAGATCCAGAGTGAGCATGTCTCAGTAATCCTGATTACGTCCAGGTGGCCAAGGCAGCCCTGGTTCCCTCTGCTGCTCCCCCTGTCAGTGGCAACCCCAGTACCACTGGGCTGGGACCTGGACCACCTGTCCCAGGAGGGGGGGGGGGGCTTCCTGCTACACTTCAACCTGGGGACCCTAACGCTGACAGCATAGTTGCTGAAAGGGTAGCACTGGCTCCTTTCAACCTCCCAGGTGAGGTTGAGGAAATCTGGCCTCCTGGAAGCCATCCACCAGAAGGGCTTACACCTTCAAATGGAGGAGATTCTTCATCTGGTGTGCTAAAAGGAATGAGAACTCATTCTCCTGTCAGGTAAAGCTCTTGCTGCAATACTTGCTGCACCTCTCACACTCAGGCTTGAAATCTAACTCTGTGAGGACGTATCTCAGTGCCATAGCAGCTAACCATCACCCTATAGAGGGGAAACCCCTTTCAGGCCAGTCTTTGGTCTCCAGATTATTCAGGGGCCTCCTACTCTCCAAGCCCCCTTTCCACCCTCTGGCAGTAGAATAGGACCTCAATGTTGTTCTCTCCCAGTTCACTAGGCCGCCATTCACGCTTTTGGCCACCTGCCACTTGAGAAACCTCTCCTGGAAGGTGGTCGTCTTGGTGGCGTTGACGTCCGCTCGCAGAGTAAGCGAGCTGCAGGCCCTGGTAGCAGACCCGCCCTATATGAACAGGGTGGTGCTTTGCACGCACCTCAAATTCCTCCCAAAGGTGGTGTCCGCTTTTTACCTCGATCCCCCCATCTTCTTCCCACGGCCACACGCTGGCAGGGAAGAGGTCGTCTTGCATACTGTGGATTGCAAGAGAGCCCTGTCCTTTAATTTACAAAGGACCAAGGCCCATCGAAAAGCTCCTCAGCTTTTTTTTTCCTATGACCCCCAGCAGGCCGGGGCTACCTGTGACCAAGTGAATGCTGTCCACCTGGGTGGCGGACTGCATGGCCCTCGCTTATGAGCGAGCTGGCCTCTCTCTGGATCACTGCTCATCGCGTGAGGGCTATGGCCACATTGGTGGCTAACCTACACGCAGTGCCGTTGCAAGAAATCTGTAAGGCCACCACGTGGTCTTCAGTCCATATGTTCGCAGCCCACTACTGCCTTGAGAGTGAGTTCCACAGGGACAGTGCCTCTGGCCAGGCAGTGATCAGAAGCATTCTGTGTATAGGCAGCTCCTGCCCTCCTACCCTTCAGTGTTCAGGCTACCGGAGTTATGGTGATGCTGGACACTTGGGTCTTAAGAGTCTCTTGGTAGGGACTCATCTTCTGGAACTCACGACCTCCTTTGGGTCGCCGCTACTGCTGTCGTGGTTCGGGCCCTGTAAGCCTGGAACTAGGGAGACCCATATGTGAGGACTGACTTCCTGCTTGTTCCTGGAGAAAGTGTAGTTACTCACCTGTAACAGGTGTTCTCTAGGGACATCGAATCGGTCCTCACAACCCTCCCTCCTCCCCTCGGAGTTGCCTCCTTTACCTTTTTGCCTTTTGCCTTAGCTATGTCATCTGACTGAGCAAGATGGCACCCTTGGGCGGGAAGGGGACCACGTATGTGTGGTAGCATTCCCAAAGGCTTTCTTTGAAAGCTGAGGAAATGCTCCGTGCGGGCTCTGTCGGTGGCAACATCACCCATATGTGAGGACTGATTCCTGCTGTCCCTGGAGAACACCTGTTACAGGTGAGTAACTATGCTTTCTTTACTTCTAGACAACAGTGTAGCAAGGATGTCTGAATCAAAATCACATATCAGTAGCACTTTTCCTTTCATAACAATACTGTGACTGTCTTTAATTAAATCTTTGTTCACTTCTGCCTGTCTGCTCCTGGTCTCTATGTTCCTATATGCACCTCTTATTGTTGTACATGGGTTAACCCAACTTGATACTGATGGTGAAGTGATATAGCACTGCACAGCAGGTTGGCTTGACTAAAGTGGCTTCACTATATTTGTATTGAAACCCTGCTCACTAGCTTTTCTCTTCTAGGTGTTGCTTAAAGTGCTTTATCAATACAAAGAGAAGCAATACATGGCTCCACGTGTCTTGCAGCAGACCCTGAACTATATTAATCAAGGAGTGTCCCACGCCGTTACCTGGAAAAGCCTGAAACCCCACATACAAGTAAAATGTCTTGAGCATCAAAATGTAGACATTCTTAGTAAATTAAAATATACTTTGACAGCTGGAGGGAAGTTTTCTGTGCAGAAAGCAGTGTTCCATAGTGTATAGCTGTTTGATGCTTGGAAATAATTTGTGTGATTCCTAACTTTATATACACTGTGTAGAAAGTTCACTAAATATGGATAAATTTCATATTTTAATAAACACAGTTCTGATTTGTTTAGCAAATTAACATATGAATATTAGAGAAACCTGGAGGCAAAATATAGAAAGCAATGAAGTAAGCCACAACGCAGCTGTTAGAAATATTTCTAAAAATGTTGGGATATAGTTAGACCTGTTCCTTATAGAATTTCTTTGGTTTATGGTAGGGGTGTTTAGTTTCAGCCATCATGAGCCACGAATAAGTCTGGTTAACCAAAATATTAAAATTTAACTGGGTGCTTAGATCAGACAGACGGATGCTTGTTGAGTATACATTGTGGATAGTGGACAGTCTGAAAACCAGACTTATAGTGGCTCTGAAGCATCAGTTGCCTCCCCTTAGTTTAGATTTGGAATTGACCCTGAAGTTCTCAGTATTTCTGATTATCTGTTCAGGTTCGGGATAGTCAGACAGCTCATCCAACAAATATTAAGTGTCTTAAACAAAGAAGACAGAATTGAGTGTGATTGGACAATGCTTACATATTTTAAGTCTTCTGTAACTCATCTGCTTGTTTGTGATCATCCAGACAAACACGAGTCAACAGAACAATGGTGTGTTGCTTTTTAAGAGACAAAAATCAAACATATTTATTAAGCTGGGCTTCATTCAAAATAAGTTCACTAACGTGGCATTAGCTTTTATTTATTTTTAAGAATCCTTCCAATTTCTTTTGCAAGAGAATAGGAAACAAAGACATTAATTTATACTTCAAAAAAGGCACAGAGCAATGGTAACCTGCATGAGCAGGATTTACAACAAAGTTGTAACCTAAAGAAGTGCCCTTGAAGTAGGGGATGCTCTTCTTCTGGCCGTTCCCAACCCCACAGCGCTCACCAGGAAGGGGCAGGCAGTCGCGGGCCCAGGGCCAGCCTGTCCATTAGGCGAGCTAGGCGGCTGGCCTGGGTGAGAGCAGCAGCAGCAGCACACATGCGCAGCTGGCTGACGCCCCAGCTGTTGCTGATTCCGGTTGGGTGGGGGGGGCGGGGGAGAGGCGGGACATAGTGGCAGAGGCTTCCCCCGGCGTGAAGGATACACACGGCAGCTAGCTCTGCCCACAGCCTGTCCATCACCACTACGGGCTGAATCCAGCACATTTAAAGAAGCACCCTTTAGGTTCTGGAGATGCTCTATTATAAAAGAAGCCCTCTGGAAATAAACTCAAGCCTAAATTCAACAAGCTTGTCTCTCTTATCCAGCCAACAAACCTCTGCCCATGGTGAGTCATGACTCTGTGTTTTCTAAATTTACCTTACTCCTTCATACCGCTGGCAACACCTATTTATTTAAAACATTTCTATACCGCAGCTATCCCAATTAATAATCAGATCAGCATGGTTTACAAAAGAATGCATAATTACAGTTTGAACCCTAAGGTAGCAAAAAGTTGCATAAAATATACATAATGCTAAAAATTTTCAAAAAGTTAGGAAGGTGCCACATTATTTACTGAAATGATTTAAAATTAAAATCAACATACAAAATCATTACTACCCAGAGTTCCCCAGAAATCCAATAAACATTAGAAAAACAACCAAGAATTAAATTAGCTCCATAATAGAAAAACATATCCCCTCTTATGTAGACTGAAACTTATTCCGTAATTACGTATATTACTTTGTATCCAATTACACAGGTACACTAAAAAAAATTTGTTTTAAACTGCCTCTAATGTTTCGATTGATTTTTACGTTTTTTGGTGCGCTGAATCCAAATCTGGTAACCAATTTGCTCCATCACGTACAGATTTTTTGCTACATTGGGTTAGCAGTTTGAGGTGAACGTTTCAGATTGAGTGCGATCGAGATAAATGTTTCTTGGATGAATTCTTTATACTAATTGTTTAGTAGTTATTCAAATAAGAATAAAGAAAATTGTAACAAGGCAGCACATAAGAATAGAGTAATGTCAACAAAACACACTGTGATGGTAGCAAAATTGTCTGCACATAAAACAGCCACATATATGTGCACAAACATTGAGCATATAAGAGCGAGGTTAGACACAAAGCAAAGCAAAGAAATGTGCAAAAAATGTTGTACAGGTATGTATGTAAGAATAGAAAACGCAAACCGCACCATTGCAATACATGAAGACAAACACCCGATGGTGTGAAAATAAAATTCTAATAAATGAGATCCGACACTGTGGTAATAACTAGCAAATTTTTATTTCAAAGTTTAGTAAAAACACGATATTTGTCAACACAGTTTAGATTTTAAAGTCATTCTTGGGTCAATCAATCTCCTGGTGGGCCCGTTTCTTCTTCCCCCGAATGCTTCTCTTGGTGCGCTGCTTGGCGTATTTTTCATCTGGGGTTTCCCGCAGCAGCAACCAGCAGAAATCAGCCATCATAGTGGTGTTCCATCTTCCTTGGTACCTTCTCTCTGCGTCCTTGATGTCCTGGTGAAACCTTTCACCTTGTTCTTCACTGTACGCCCCCAAGTTTTCGGGAAAGTAGTTCACATGGGAGTGCAAGAAATGGACTTTCAGGCTCATGTTACAGCCTTGTTCTTTGAAGGCATTGAGCATCCTGGCAACAATATCCTTATAGTTCTCATCCCGCCTGTTCCCCAAGAATTTGAGAACAACATCCTTGAAGGAATCCCAGGCTTCTTTTTCCTTCTCAGACATCGTTTCAGCGAATGCTCTATCTGAAATGAGTTTCCTTATATCAGGGCCAACAAACACTCCTTCCTTTAGCTTTGCTTCAGAAAGTCGGGGGAACTTTGAGCAAAGGTACCGAAAGCACTCACCATCTTTTGGAAGGGACTTGATGAATTGCTTAATGAGACCCAACTTAATGTGGAGAGGTGGTAATAGAATTTTATCACGAGGTACCAAGCTCTCATGAAGAACATTTTTCTCACCGGGTCTCAAATACTCCCGAATTGGCCAGTCTTTTTTCCCCCAGTGTAGGTCGCGGGCCCGGCTATCCCACAAGCAAAGGAAGCAGGGATATTTGGTGAAACCGGATTGCTGCCCTAATAGCATGGATAGAATTTTAAAGTCTCCACAAATCATCCACTTATGCTCATCATAACGAATCTTCTGAAGAATCAGGGCCAAATTCTCGTATTTTTCTTGGAGAATAACAGAGTGAGCAATAGGAACTGAAGCGAATGTGTTGCCATTATGAAGAACAACACCTTTTATGCTGTCTTTTGACGAATCAATGAACAGCCGCCATTCAGCAGGATCATACTTGAGTTTAAACTTTTCCATCACTCCGTATATATCGTTGCAAAATACCAAATCTTCCTCTTTGCTGAAATACTTCAAAAATTGTGTCTCGCGGTTGCGGTACCAATAAAAAGTTGTTCCTGGTGACAATAGATTTTTCTGTTTAAGCCGAGAACCTAGCAGTTGGGCAGCATCTTTTGGGAGTCCTAAATCCCGGACTAAATCATTCAATTCAGCTTGAGAGAAAAGTTCAGGTTTCGGATCTGGTTCAGTTTCAAACTCGGAAGGACTGGACTCATCGGGAAAAACCATCTGATGAGTCTCATCATGATCAGAACCGTCCACACAAATATGATCCAAAGATTTTGGTGGTTCAGGCACAGGTACTTCGTTGCTATGAGGCATAGGCCTAATTGCTGAGGGAAGGTTGGGGTCACTTATTACGTTCTTATTTTTTAAGTTGTATCCCTTCACAATGCAAGAGCAAAAATAGCAGTCACTGCTGTGGTCTCTTTGTTCACGCCACATCATAGGTATTCCGAAACGAAATGCTTGTTTTTTACCTTTCATCCATAAGCGTAGATCTTCCTCACATGTCTTGCACACTTTGTGAGGAGCCCACGGTTTGTCTTGATCGCCTAACTTCAAACCGAAATAGGCGAAATATACTTTTTTAATAAATGCAGAAATGTTCCTCTGCCGCTTTTTCACAGTATATTCCCCACAAATAAAGCAAAAACTGTCCGGAGAGTTGACGCAACCTCTGGCTCTGTGAGCCATCATAAATACACAGCACTGCAAACTACAACTGTAGTGAACCACTTCGGAATAAAGGTGGATTACGACTGAGCAAACAAAAGGTAATAATGAACTTGCAAGAAACTGAAATTTGACAGGAACGTTCATGTCGCAACCACCGTGTTTGAGCGAGCGAGCGAACGAGGCGAACAGGGAAGAACATGCGCCAGCGCGAGTATTGGATTTAGCCCCCCGCCTCCCAATTGTCCTGTTAATGTATAAAATGAATACAAAACACTCTAAAATATCATGAGGGAGTGTTTCTAGTTAGTTAACCATTACAACCTCTATTTTGGGCCAAGAAAATAAACTGCCGTCGGCTAAAAAGAAATTATGTGAACATTCCTTATATGGGTAAGAAATCTAATTTTGCAAGAAAACGTGACGTGATGGAACATTTTGGCTATTTTTCCTGGATTCAGCACCCCAAAATCTATAGGAATCAGTTGCAAAACTGGAGGCAGTTTTTTGGTAGTGTACCTGTGTTATTAATCCAATTCCTTGGTTATTCCTCTCTGCCGCCCTCTTCACTCCGGCATCCATCGACTCTCCCTGAAGGGGATCGAGCATGCCGGAGCAACGCGGGAACACAAGGAGTGAACGCTGCCCAATCAGGGCAGCCCGGGAGCTTCAAAAACCAGCGCCATCAGGTGCACCGCCCTCTCTGCTGCCCTCTTCACTCACTCTACTGGTCGGTTACTGAACGACACAATCACAATCTCTACTGAAAAAAATCGTTCATGTATAAATGGATGCTTACTGAATTTTCAAATGTTATACCAAAAAAACATATAAAAGTTTTATCCACTGAGGTCTCAGACTTATTGTGGCTCTGCCATAGGGACTGTACATCCGTTATCACGGCAGTGAGCCCATTTGCATCAACGACCTCACAAGTGTAAGTGGGTTGAAAAACACAGTCCTAAATTCCAACTGAATGATTAAATAATCAAAAAATGTGTTCTTATCTGTGTTATAAAAAACAGTCCACTCTCATGGATTTGAGCACTGATCCCAACGCCTCCCTTAGGTACCAGTCAAGCGTTTCACAATGCTAACTTTCATCAGGGGATCTCTCCAATACTCCCATCCAGCTTCAAATTTCCTAATAACAAACCAAAAATACAAATAATCAATACTCTATTACCTAACACACCCTAAAATTTAAAACAAGTACTGCTTCTAACCATCCTAAACCGATATCCCGGCTAAAAAAGGAAACAGACCTCACCTTTTAAACTTCAAAGCTGCCCGCGTTTCACCAGAAATCTCTTCCAAGTCAATGAATGGTAACACGAAACGCCGCGCATGCGGACTACCTAGCTCATCTCTCACCTTATAGAAAACACTCTAGCTCCTAAAACCAATCGAATGTCTCCACGTCACTATTGACTGTGCCCCCACCAGTCATGCACCTCAAACGAAGTATATGTCATCTGCTAATATTCCAAACGTCACCCTATAAATTTAAATCATAAACCCCAAGCGCCTTTGATGCACAAACAGCAATCGACTTCTAAAAGTCACCCCCTAACTTAGCAACGCTACCTTCTACTAAACCAAGTCCCTAAGGACTTTCCACTCCAAACATTACTTCCTCTTAAATAATATAGGTCAAAACTAACAACAGAACCAACCTTCAAGCCCATCGTCAACCTTCATCTATCGAACCCACTATCAGAGACATCGAGCCCCCATTCCACCTGGGCATTCAACCCCTTTGGAAATACTGTATCGCACGTATAAATCCACCACTGTTCGCGTTTAATAAGAATCTGGTCTAGTGGTGCATTGAAATCACTCTGTACCACCTGATCTATGCACAAAACACGAAGCTGTTCAAACTGATGCCGTTGCTCTACACAATGCTGAACTATAGGGGCCTCCATTACTACATGCTTTAGGCGGCTTTTGTGCTCTCGAATCCGAACACGCAACGCCCGTGTGGTTTTCCCTATATATGCTAAACCACAAGGGCACACAATAGCATAAACCACATTATGGGAACCGCAAGTGGTAGAAAATCTCAAAGTTCTACGGAACCCATGATATTCGAAAACAGAAGCTTCAATAGTCAGTGCACAGATATCACAATTCTCAGAAAGACGATGACCTCCTCCAGAGGGCACGATCGTATCTGCCCTCTTCACTCCGGCATCCATCGGCTCTCCCTGAAGGGGATCGAGCATGCCGGAGCAATGCGGGAACACAAGGAGTGAGCGCTGCCCAATCAGGGCAGTCCGGGAGCTTCAAAAACCAGCGCCATCGGGCGCACTGCCCTCTCTGCCGCCCTCTTCACTCCGGCATCCATCGGCTCTCCCTGAAGGGGATCGAGCACGCCGGAGCAACGCGGGAGCACAAGATCTCCAGGAACAAGCAGGAATGAGTCTTCACACGTGGGAGACGTCGCCGACGGAGCCCGCACGGGAATGCTCCCCAGCATCCAATCAGAAAGCCTTTGGGAGCATCCCCCGCGCCTGCGCGGTGGCTTCCTGCCCTTCCTACTGCCTCTCCCCAGTTTTTCGTTTTCCGCGGAGCAGGCAGGACGTCCCTCCTGCCACCGCAGAAATTTTTTCCCTTTTGTTCTTGTTTCTGTAGTCGCGGCTTTTTACCGCCGACGGTGGCACCTCCGTGCCCCTTTCTTTTCTTTTCAATTAATTTTCATTTAAATTTCATTTATTTTTGGTCGCCTGGAGGGACCCTCCCCTCTGGGCGCCGAGGCCTACCGGGCTTACTGCATGGAGTCGTCTTCTCCCCAGAAGTGCCCTCACTGCGGGGACCTAATTTTCCAATTGGACACCAATGCCTGGTGCCTCTCCTGTTTGGGGCCTGACCCTTCTTTCCCGGATCCCCTGGGCTACAGTGTCGGGAGAAGACACTCCCTTTTTTGGATATCCCTCGACGACGTCTTCGTGCCCAACGCGCGGTCGTCAGGTTGTTCTTCTCTCCAGGATCAGTTATCCACACAACAGTCTGTTAAGACTAGGCGAGTCTTGAGGGGCGAGTCTCATGCGCGGCATGGCGACAGCTCCAGCCGACCCCTCAAGTCCCCCTTGGCTAATATACCCCGGCAGGAGTCCTCGGGCTCCAAAGCATTTACGGGGTTTCGGGATGTTCCTGAGGTTCGCTCCTCACAGAACATTCCCGAGCCATGCCCGAGGGAGGTACCCGCTTTGAGCAGTGCCGATTCCCCGGCGTCGGCGTCAAGTGTTCCACTCTTCGCCAGGGATCGTCAGCTGGTGTCATCGGTGCCTCCGGGGCCGATCGACTCGACCGGGTCTGACCTCCCTACATCCCAGCCATGCTCGGGTGTGGTATCCGCTCCGGGCGGAACTGAGGCGTCGGTGTCGAGCGTTCCGCTCCTCACCGAGGATCGTCGGCTGCTGTCCTCGGCGCCTCCGGGGCCGATCAACTCGGTCCAGCCTGGCGTTCCTCCATCACTGCCATGCGCGGGGGTGGTACCTGCTACGAGCGGTACCAACCCCTCGACGTCGGTGTCGAGCGTTCCGCTCCTCACCGGGGATTGGCGGCTGCGGTCCTCGGCCCCTCCGGGGCCGACCGACTCGCGCCGGTATGGCGTCCCTACGGGGGTAGTATCCGCCTTGGGCGGTGCCGACCCGTGGGCGTCAAGTAACCTGCTCCCCACCAGGCATCGCCAGCCGCTGCCCTCGGCACTTCTGGGGCCGATCGGCTCGACACAGTCTGGCCCTGCGTTCTGGCCATGAGCGGAGGCGGTACCCGCTTCAAGCGCGCCGGCGTCGATGGTTCCACCCCTCGCCGGGGATGATTTCCTGGCCTCTCTCCCCTCGGAGCCGCTCGCTTCGACCCGAGCTGGGTCGCCGGTATCCCAGCCCTGCGCAAGGGTGGTACCGGTTTTGAGCGGCGCCACTCCGCCGGCGACGGCAGGGGCGTCGAGCTCAAGGGACCGCCATCAACCTTCCCCGGGGACCTCGGGGTGTGTCGACCAGCACACGGGCGACCCCCCGGCATCGACGCAGCCATCGAGGGCTCCGCCCTTTCCTAGAAAAGGGGCCTCGGGGTCTTCGATCGCCTCGATCCCGCCGCAGGGGCTTGGCACTCCCCCCCCCCCCCGCAGGGACTTGTCATCGGGTGACCTGGGTCCCCTCGGGGACGGACCGTATGCCCCTGCAGGCTTTCCCTCCGGGTAGGACGGGTTCAAGAGGGGGCCCGGCATCAGGCAGCGCCCGCCGATCGACATCGGCGCTGGCGTCAGATGACCCCCTCTCCACCGAGCTCCGTCCTCGAGGGCCCTTGATGCTCACGGCAACGGTCGGCGCGGTTCCGATCCGCGCTCCGGGATCACCACCGGCGCGGTCGCTCCCGCCGGGGTCCTCGAGGAGGGAGTCGATCTCCTCGCTCGGTTCGATGCCCAGCCTGGAGTCGTCGTCCAGCCTTGAAAGCCTGGCCACTGCACGTCTCGGGATCGGCCCCTGTCCCCTCCCGCAACGCAGAGCAGAGACCGCTGGCCCCTGCCCTCCGGCGGCTGCGGATTCGCTCCAGTCACGGGAGGAAGCGCCGCCCCCGGGTTCGGGGCCGAGGCCGATTCCTGTGGCGCCGTCGGTGCCATCGACCCCTTCGATGCCTAGCTTGGAATCAATTCCAGGAGCCGACGACGCCATGTTGACTGCCCCGGTCCGGGTCGGTTGGTCCCCTCCTCTGCCCAGCGGGCATCGGCCCAAGCGGCCTCTTAGTGCCCTGGCGGCCTCTCCCGCCATAACTCCTCCGGCAGAGCCGCCTTTTCAGGATTTCCTCCTTGACATGGCGGACTTGCTGGCCATCCCTATCCCGGACCCGAGCCCAGGCCCTGTGGAACAGGCAGCTGTAATGCTTCCTCTGCATCCTTCCTTGCAGGATCTCCTGCTGGGGGCTTGGCGGTCGCCTTTGAGGGTTCCGGCGCCGTCGACTGCGATGCAGGCTCTGTACCGGGTGCCTCCGTCCCCGGGGTTTCGGCAGCACCAGCTTCCACATCGGTCCATTGTGGTGGAATCGGTGCTGAGGAAGGCCGGAAGCAAGGAGAAGCATGCTTCTCGCCCTCCAGGCCGCGCCTCGAAGACGCTAGATACTCTAGGACGTCAAGCCTTCCAAACGTCTATGCTGGCGGCCAGAATTATTTCATATATTTTATATGAGTCTGTCGCTTCGGGAGGTCACCGAGAGGTTATCTCGGTTATCCCCCTTCGTATCTGCAACCAAGGGCTTTGAATATTCCCTGCTTCTTTATCACTGCAGGAATATCTCCGGATTCCTTTCTCGTGCTTCTCTGGACTCCTTCCGGTTGGTCAGCAGAGCCTCTGCTGTTGCCATTAGAGCACGCCGTACAGCATGGTTGCAGGCGTCCGAGTTGTGTAGACAGGCACAGCACAACCTGGGTACTTCTCCCTGCGACGGAGATCACCTCTTCAATAGCGAAGCCTTACGTCAGATCGCACAGTGCTTCGCTAACCTCTCCAGACCCCCCTTCCCTAGGAAGAGGAAATGTCAGCCCTCCGTCCACCCTCCAGGCGCGCCCAAGCAAGGGACCTCTCACCCCGGGTTGATGTCCCCGGGCCCGCGCCAGGACTCTCATACTAAGCATTTTTAGGCTCAGGTGGGCAGCTGCCTGCACTTAACCTCCTTACCAGAAGTTTAAAATCGAGCTCTACTCTGGGGCTCGTTCAGTTGACAAATGATTCGGGGACTTATCTAGGGGTTCAGGTATTCTCCCCCGTGGGAAAGGGAGACCACCTTACGCCGTGATAGCTATGGCCCACGGTCACCCTACTTACTCTTCGGTACGCCCCCGAACCCCTCTCAGCCAGTATTCTCTTGCTGATTGCTTCCGTACCGGAATTCCCCTTCCAGCCGCTATAGTCCCCCAATACTTACCAGGGACTATACCCTCATGTCCCCCGATTGTGCGGGGGACGAGTTCTGCGTGCAGGTCCTGGGGACACATATAGGGCCTCCAACCCCTGCAGCGTTCTACCGGACTGATGCTATCCTCCGTCCCCCACGCTACCGCGCTCTTAGCTCGCCGATCTGCCCTTGCCCTCTGGAAAAGATCCCTCCTCTGACGGATCTTGAGGCCACTTTTCCAGCTGGACGTTCTGGGGATTGATGGCAGATCCGCCTTACCAGGGTGCTGCTCATGGAGGTAGGCCCCCCGGCGTACCTGCGTTAGTACCGGAGGGGGCGTCCCCATGTCCACTGGCTTCGATATACTAGATATCACCTGCTTGATAGGCGCCTATTGGGGGATGCCACAGTACCTGTTTTCTACCGCCTTTTTCCCCCTATGGCCGGTACTCACCCCCTCCCCCCCCCGGGGGTCCAGCCAGTCCGCCTGCCTATTCCTCGATCGGCCCGCGGACTGGTGGTACCCTACTGCTGTGAAGTCAACAGCTTCTTTTTTCAGTTAGGTCCTCCTCCCGGAGGTCCGGACCCTTGTCTCCCTATCTCTCGCTAGGGCAGACTGTGTACTCCTTCTGCTCCGGGGTACACCTCTACTCTTCTCCGGGATAGGCTTTCTAGTTCGGCCTGTCTTCCACTGTTAGTCCTCTGAGTTATGGACTCTACTCCTAAGGGAGTGCTCAGCTTGCATCAAGCCTCCTGGAAGACCTGCCGTCCTTCTCCTGACCCAGCTGACGCCTGGATCTCATGGCCTTCCGGATTTGGAACTTCCTCCTCGCTGCGGTGAAGTTTCCTTGATGACCTCGCTACTGCGTCTACAGTGCCTTCATCACAGGACTACTTCCGACAACCCGGTGGGTAAGCTGTACAGGGTTCTAACCATTAATTCTTTAAAACTTAATGGCCGGTAAGCTCTATATGGTACTAAGTCATTTACTCATTAAATGCTTAATGATACTCTTCATGCACCCCTCTGACTACTCTCCCGTAGCCTGGGGTTTTTTTTTTTGCTGTATTTTAATGGTACCTGTTCTGCACTCTAAAGACTTTCCTCTGTAGTCTTTAGATTCGCTGTTCCTCTACAGCTTCCTCTATTCAACTCCTGCCCTCCATCCCTCAGGGGATGCCGGGGATTCAGGTTGGGCAAATGCCATCCCGTCCTGGGCTGCGCTTATGGGATCTCCCCGGGCATCCTTAGCTAGGGAGTCCCCACGTGTGAAGACTCATTCCTGCTTGTTCCTGGAGATAGCACAGTTACTTACTTGTAACAGGTGATCTCCGGAACAGCAGGAATTAGTCTTCACAACCCGCCCACCTCCCCTAGGAGTTGTATCTCTATTTTCTCTATCCCTTCCTTTCCTCTCCTTTTGGCTCAGCTATGAAACTCAACTGGGGAGAGGCAGTAGGAAGGGCGGGAAGCCACCGCACAGGCGCGGGGGATGCTCCCAAAGGCTTTCTGATTGGATGCTGGGGAGCATTCCCGTGCGGGCTCCGTCGGCGACGTCTCCCACGTTTGAAGACTAATTCCTGCTGTTCCGGAGATCACCTGTTACAGGTAAGTAACTGTGCTGAGTGAGCGCTGCCCAATCGGGGCAGCCCGGGAGCTTCAAAAACAAGCGCCATCGGGTGCACCCGCGCCTGGTGGGTTCGCGCCTGAGGGCCCTTTGGCGTGGGCTGCCAATAAAAAACACTACAACCAGCACCCCTTTGAGGGGATCCAGCAAGGCTACGAGGCGTACAACAACAGGACAAGATCGAACAGCATTAAGTCTTCTAGGATCACCCCTTAAGAAGCATTAGATGCGACAGTAATGACTTAACCAGCTAACTGCTCTTCCCTCTGCTACAGACTGCAAGTATAACCACTGTTGTCTGCTACAATTTATTAAGATTTTGCTACTAGTATCAGCAGTGTTGTGCTACTATTGTTGCGAGTAATCTGCTACTAGTGTTGCTACTATTGTTGCTAGTAGTCTGTTACCAGTGTTGCCAATACCTTGTTGCTACTGCTGCTATTGTTATCAGTAATCTGTGCTATTGCTTACTGCAAGTACTACCTACATCACAAATCTCTCAGTGAGAAGGCCCCGCCAGCTTACACATCCCACCAAAGAATTCCTACCACTCACAGGAAACTCTGAACCAGACCAACACTTTACTATCCATCATGGCCTTATCCAGTTTATACCTCCTTAGCATCTCTCTCCTGTACACTCTATCTTCCACCTCTACCTATAACCCATTCCCAATAGTTCAAACTCAAGGTAGGAGACAACACAGCAACACACACCATACACTAACAGAACCCCCCCAAAACCCTCACTCATACCTAATTCACATACCACTCTAGCACACCACAAAACACAAGGAGGTACAAAATCTAAAACCATGCAACCTAAAATGCGCACTCATAAATTCCCGGTCAATCCGCAAAAAGTGGCCAGCCATTATTGACCTCATAACACAACTCAAGCTAGATATCCTGCTACTAACAGAATCATGGCTCACTACTTCAGACTCAGTACTTATCAATCAAATCATCCCCCCGGATTTCTCTATACACTCATGTCACAGAATGGACCGCAGAGGAGGTGGGACCCTCATTCTAGCAAAGGCAGATCTCCATTATCAAACAATCAGCTCTAACAGCTCAACCCACCTGGATATCATGACTATATCCAACATCCACAGTACCATTAACCTTGTCTATATTTATTTTATACACATTTATATACCGCATCTTCCAAAGTTCAGTTGCGGTTCACAGTGAACAATTAACAAAGCAAGTTTGTTTTACAGGGAACGTCATATTATAATAGAACATATTTACAAGGAACATCATTTTATATATAGAATATACAGTCTAAACAATGTGAGATAATACAGAACAGAATAAACTATATACAATTTTATATATGTATATATATACATGGAAGTGAAAGGACATAAGCTGTGAGGTCATCATGAGTGTGTGCTATCTGTGTGGGTTAAAGGGATTTTGCTTGAAGCAGACAGATACCTGTTTAACCTTTGTCTAAAGCAGGTGATGAGTTATCTGTTATAGTGTTTGGTGAACAGATAAGTTTTCAATTTTTTGCGGAGTTCCATGATCTCCGTTAGTGTTCGTAGCTCCTCTGGGAGGGAATTCCAGATAGTTGGGGCTATGTGAGAAAAGGCTCTGTTATTTGTTGATTTATGGGCTCTTGTATAATCTTTCGGGATCTTTAATCTGTTCAATTGTCCTTTTCTGTGTGTAGGCTTAGATGGTTCTTTGTGTATTAAGTTACATAGCATAGTTGGGGCCATATCATATAAGGCCTTGAATGAAGTTATTGTTTTGTAGATTATTCTGCTTTGAATTGGTAGCCAATGGAGGGAGGCTAGTATTGGTGATAAGTGTTGGAGTGAGTTAATTTTCAATATGATTCTGGCCGCTGCATTTTGCGCTAATTGCAATCGTTTGATGTTTTGTTTTGATATGCCTATTAGAATTAGATTGGCGAAGTCAAAATGTGGAGTTATGGTGGCCTGGATTATGTTGATAAAGTCTTGTGTAAATACTAGCGGACGAAGTTGTTTGAGGGTTTTGAGTTTGAAATAAATTTTCTTTATGGTATTGCTAATGTGTGTTTCCATCGTAAGGTGTGTGTCTAGTATAACGCCTAGATATCTTATTTCGTTTTTTATTTTAATTTCTTGGTTTTGAAGTCTTATGTGTGTTGGGGGGATATAGGATTTGTTCTTGGTCACGATTAGAACTTCAGTTTTAGTGTGATTTATGTGGAGGTTTTGTGCTTTTAGCCAAGTTGTGATTTCATTATAGCAGTCCGATAGGAGTTGAAGCGGTAGGTTGGGTATCGTGAATGGAATATACATCATAATATCGTCTGCGTATAGATGATATTTTACTCCAAATATTTTGAAAATGTTGCAGACTGGTTTTATGTAAATATTGAAAAGCAGGGCTGACAGCGCTGAACCTTGTGGTAATCCAATTTCTTGTTTATATGTGGTTGAGTTTTGATTCCCAATTCTTACATTTTGCGTTCTATTATTTAGGTAGGATGAGAACCATTTATGTACTGTGGAGTTTAAGCCTATTTGTCTCAAGTTATTGAGCATTATTGTGTGGTGTACGCTATCAAACGCAGCTGATATATCAATGAAAAGTAGAATGAAGGCCTGTTTATGATTGTCAATCCCTCTTAGGAGCGCATCTATTAAAACTGAGGAGTGTTTCAACTCCATGGCGGGGCCGAAAGCCATACTGTTGCTCATCAAGAGGGTAAGATGAGTCTAGAAAATCCTGTGTCTGTAATTGAAACACTTTTTCAATTATTTTAGCCAAGAATGGTATGCTTGAGATGGGTCTATATGATGCAGGCAAAGTTTTATCAAGTTTGCTGTTCTTGAGGATTGGCCGTATTTGTGCGTGTTTGAGTGATGGTGGGAGGTAGCCTTGGGTTAGTGAGCGGTTCACTATTGAGAGAATGTAGGGTAATAAAATTGGTAGTGTGTTTTTTATCCATGTTACTGGACATGGATCTAGATAAGAAGTTGTGGTGTTGAGACTGGTGATGATATAGATCCCCCGTCGCTTCCCCTGAAGATCTCGCAACTATAATTGACCTAGCCTCCAACCCCAAAGACGCACGTAAGCCAAACCGGGTACTAGGTGATTTCAATCTTTATCTTTATCTTTATTAAAAATTTGATAAACCGCTTTTCGTCGCAACATAAAGCGGTGTACAATAAAAGGTTGGCAATGCACAGATAAGGAAAGGAACGCCAAAGTAAAATAGAAAAGTAAGTATAAAAGAATAAAAGCATAGACAAATAGAGTAACAAAAACTAAAAGCAGTACAAAACAAACTGGAGGGCCAATAATTAAAACATAAATTAACAGGGTTATTGTAAAAACATACATGAAAAAAAGGCCCAGAAAAGGGGGAGACAGAACCAGACCATGGGTAGACAAAATGCACAACTAAACAAATGTATGGACAAGACGGACATAAAGACAAGCAATTGAGAGGACATCAGGGAGGACCATTGGGAGAGAGATGAAAAGCTTGTTGAAATAGATGGGTTTTGAGTAGTGATTTAAATTGGGGGTATGAGGGTTCCAGACGGAGAGACGGTGGTAAAGCATTCCAAAGTACTGGACCGAGAAAGAAAAAAGCAGCGTGGCGGGTCTGTTCAAGGTGTGCCTGTGACGGGGAAGGAAGAGACAGACGGTTTGCATGGAGGGAACGAAGCTGACGGTAGGGGGTGTGGAGAGAAATTTGATCTGCAAGATAAAAAGGAGTGTTTGTATGAAGAGCACGGTGAATTATAATAAGAAACTTATAGTGAAAACGGAAACAAAGAGGTAACCAGTGCAGCCGGAAAAGGATAGGTGTGATATGGTCGAAACGGCGTGAGAAGGTGACGAGACGGGCAGCGGTGTTTTGAATGCGCTGAAGGCGTAGAAGTTGATACTTTGGGAGATTAGCGAGAAAGACATTACAGTAATCCAAACGACTAACAACTAAGGCCAAGACAAGGGTGACTAGGGTGGAAACGGGGAGAAGAGAGCGGACAGCCCTAATCTGTCGGAGGGTGGCAAAGGAACGACGTATAAGAGAAGTGAGATATTGGTGAAAAGACAGCGTAGGGTCAAGAATTATACCTAGATAGCGGAAGGATGACACAAGAGGGAGGGGAGTAGAGTCAATCAAAGGGGCCAGGGAAGGGCAAGAGCCAGTCAATGAGACCCACATGGCTGTGGATTTTGATGGATTCAGGTGGAGGAAATTTTGAGACAGCCAGGAAGAGATCCGAGAGACAGAGATTTAGCTGGGTAATGTCTAATGTCAGGGGAGAGGTATGGAACAGTAGAATAATGTCGTCGGCGTACATATAAAATGACACAGGGAATTGTTGAATTTCCAGAGATAGAGGAGCCAAAAAGATATTAAACAGAAGAGGAGAAAGAACAGAACCTTGAGGAACACCGCAAGTGAGAGGAAAAGCAGCTGAGGACTGATTACCAACGTGAACCGAAAAAGAACGGGCTGTAAGAAAAGAATAGAACCATTGCCAAACTGTGCCTTGTAATCCCACATCAGATAAACGAGAAAGCAAAGTACGGTGGTCAATCAAATCAAAAGCTGCAGATAAGTCAAGAGATACCAAAAGGGAAATATCACCACGGTCGTGTGCAACATGCAGATCATTAAGGAGTGCTAAAAGGACTGTTTCCGTGCTGTGTCCGTGACGAAAACCAGCCTGGCGAGGGTGAAGGGTATTAGTGGATTCAGTGTGAGAATTAAGTTGATCGAAGACAAAGCGTTCAAGGAGCTTAGATAAGAAAGGAAGGTTTGAGACAGGACGCCAGTGAGAAAGAACAGAAGGATCGAGAGAAGACTGCCAGCCCTGCAGGTTAATCATGCCAATGCCTTCCTTGAAGCTTTCAACAACCTAGGATACGAACAAATAGTTGATGCCCCCACCCACCGGAGGGGAAACATGCTCGACCTCATTTTCTACCCACAACCGGATGAGAACTCAAAATACAAGTATGGCATATTTATCGCACCCGTCCCATGGTTGGATCACAACCTAATACAATTTCAAATACCTATCCAGCAGGAAAATGAGCAAACAAAGAGACTAACTGAAAAACCAGCAACACCCACATATCGATTCAGACCCTTGGACGAAGAGACAATTATCAAGGACGTCCTACCTAAAATCATATCTACACCTCCAGACCTTGAAGAGATGATGGCTTCATGGAACAACTGCCTGAGCTCTTTTGCCCACAAACCTGTCCAAACTAAACCACTTACCCCTGGCAAGTGTCCAAGAAATAGAAAACCCGCACAATGGTTTATCGCCAAACTAAGAACCTCCTTGCTCCTGCTAAGGAAACTGGAAAGAAAATGGTGATGTACACGGGCCCCAATGGAACTAATAGCATACACCTCCCACCTTAAACATCGGGAGTTAATATCAGCGACAATGAGAGAACATCACTCAAATCTCCTAAACCATGCCTTAAACCCCATGAGCTTTTCAACATTGTAAAAACCCTAACGAAGGAGCCATTGCCCCTCCATCTGGACATGATTAATTCACAAGACTATGCAGATTACTTACTGGCCAAAATCAACAATGTCAGCAAAGCTTTGTTATCCAACCCTAGCAGCAATTCACCACATATCCAGCCACTCACAACTATCGTAACTCCAACAACCACACAAGTTGAGGACATCATTACTACCGTCAACGCCACCACTGCACCAAATGACCCCTGTCCAGCATTCTGGATAAGAGCTCTACGAAAGGAAATCAGCCCTATACTGTGTAAGATCATGGACCTATCCTCCTCTACAGGTCTATTCCCATCATGCCTCAAACAGACATCAATCCGACCTCTTCTGAAGAACACCAAACTGTATCCACAGAAGGTTGAATCATATCGACCAATATCAAGCATTCCACTGTTGGCAAAGTTAATTGAAAAAGTTGTGCAACGCCAAATACAGGACCATATTGACTCAATGGCTCCCCTGGACCCAGCCCAACATGGCTTTCGAGAATCACACGGCGTGGAAACTCTCCTAACCACACTAATCAATACACTAGTCACAGGAACCGATAACATCAAACAAGGATTCGCACTGATTTTCCTGGACATTGCCGCCGCGTTTGATTCCGTAAACCATGATCAACTCCTGAGACGGCTTCAAGATAAGGGAATCGGCGGTTTAGCATTGAGCTGGTGCAAATCATACCTAACGGATAGATGGCAGCAAGCTCGTACAGGTTCCACAACCTCTAAACCTTTCCAGCAAAAACATGGTGTACCTCAAGGCTCCTCACTCTCTGCTTTATTATTCAACATATATATGCAACCCGTCTGCAAAGTAATCCGCTCCTTCAACGTCTCATGTCTACGCTGACGACGTACTACTCTTCATCCCATTCTTGACTGATAAGCCAGATTTCTCCCCTCTGATAAATTGTTTTGAGGCTGTAACAGACTGGTTCCATGCACAAGGCCTCAAGAAGATAAACTTTAGCAAAACAGACGTACTCTTCACTACAAGAAATCAAAACTTCTCCCCTCCACCTGTGCTAAAGACGAAAGATGCTCAGCTCACAACCAGACCCACGATCCGCTACCTTGGTGTTACATTAGACCAGCGGCTAAATTTCAAAGCACACATCAGCAATGCCGTCAAGCAGATCCACCATAAAATACGAACATTGAGACATCTCCGACCTCTACTACAACCAGGCGATTTCAGGACAGTATTTCAGGCACTTGTGACCCCCCACTTTGACTATGCCAATACTATTCTTCATGGCCTACCCAAGTGCTCATTAAGTCCACTACAACTAGCTATGAATACCGCGGCTCGCTTCCTCCACGGAGCCTCCAAAGGAGACCATATCACCCCGATTCTAAAGGAATTACACTGGCTACCAATCTACTGTCGTACAACATATAAAGTAGCCGTGATAACATTTAAGGCCATCAACATGTCCTCCTCCCTTACAGAGTTGATCCACCTTACCCCGGCAAACAGAGAGAGGAGATCATTCGCCATCAACATCCTTCTGATCCCTAACGAAATAACCAAATGCTCACAGGTGACAAGGAGCAGAGCTTTTAGGTTCTATGCACCCATATGCTGGAATGCACTCCCACCCTCAATCCGAGCAATTACCGATTATTATACAATTCAGAAAAGCTCTAAAACATCACCTCTTTCTCCTACACTATGCACAGCCCAATATTAGCCACAACACACCCAGCTAAACATCGATGACCCACAAACATTTCGTAGCTACGTTGTACAGAATTGTAGATATTGTATATAGTTACCCAAGTTGAAATCCGAGTTGTATCCCTGTTTTCTGTAAAGTCATATCTTATATATCGATATGCACAAATGTTACCTGTAAACCGCACTGATTTTAAAGAGCGCGGTATATAAAAGTAATAAATAAATAAATAAATTTGTAAAATGCTTCCCTCCTATATAGATAGAAGCTTACCCTATAAGGCTATTACTTTCTAATATCCAATTCTTTTAATATTTATTTTCCTTAACAATGGGAATAACAGAATTACAATACATTCAAACACCCCAAAAAAACAAATAACGCTAAGCAGTAGTCGGGCTTTAATCTATTTATGCAATATACAATGCAATCCCCCTTCAATGTGTATGGAAGCTTGGCCCATAATTCTGCTGCTTTACAACCAATTATGCTTCCAAATCTTTTTTTATTTATTGACCCCTTACTAGAGGGAAAACAAGCGTCAATCTTTCAATCATTTAAATCTAATACTAGTACCAGAAAGTAACTTCTCAGAAAATGCAAGCGATACCGAGTCATAGAAAAACTTACATATCATAACATAAAATTTCAACTGTATTCTCTCCGCTATCCTGAGCCAATGTAATCTTTCAAACAGTGGAGATACTCTTATATTTTTGTACCCCAAAAATCAGCTTTGCCGCAATATTCTGGCAAACCTACAGCCTTTTTAACTGTTTTGTGCAATTCAGTAGCACTATATTACAGTAATCCAAATGATTTAGCACCATACTTTGACCGAAACCCGGAACAGTGGAGAAGAAAAATGACTACGAAGCCTTCTAAGTTGCCACATCTTTGAATATCATTTAGATACCAAAGAATTAACGTGCTTCCATAGATAGGTATATATTTGGATGAGGATCTAACACTCGAAGCTCTGTTGCCCTTTGGAGCTTAATGGGTTCAATCCGAGGCATGAATACGTTGTATGGGGAGGTTAAACGGGGGCGGGAAAGGGGCATTGTGGGAGCGGAGTTAGGGTGGTCTGTGGCCCCGGACGTACAGGTCTGATTACAGTGTCGGTCCTGTATGTCGGGGGGGCCAGCGAGCTGAACGGGGAACTTATTCCACCTCTGAGGTGGAATGAGTTCCCCTAGTCAACAGGGGATGGCAGGCCCCGGGGCACAGCAAAGGCGGGAGGGAGTAGAGGAGATTCTCCAGGAACAAGCAGGAAGTCAGTCCTCACATATGGGTGACGGCGCCAACGGAACCCGTGTTGAGCATTTCCCCAGCTTTCAAAGAGAGCCTTTGGGAATGCTACCATGCATGCGTGGTCCTCCTTCCAGCCCAAGGGTGCCATCTTGTCAGTCAGATCACATAGCTTAGGCAAAGGATAAAAACAGATAGAGGAGGCAACTCCCAGGGGAGGAGGGAGGGTTGTGAGGACTGACTCCTGCTGTCTTAGAGAATACCTGTTACAGGTGAGTAACTATGCTTTCTCCAGGAACACGCAGGAAGTTGGTCCTCGCATAAGGGACTCCCTAGCTCCAAGCTGCCGGGACCTGAACCATGACAGCACCAATAGCAACCACCAGGGGAGGTTGCCAGTTGCAGAAGATGAGTCCCTATCCAGAGACTCGGCAACACCCAGCTACCCTTGTCGCACTTAGTCCGGGAGCCTGAACATCGACGGGCTGGAGGGCAGGAGTTGCCTATACACAGAGTATGCTACAGATTGCCACCTGGCCGAAGGCACTGTCCCTGCGGGACTCGCTCTCTAGGCAGTAATGTGCTGCAAAGGTATGCACGGAAGACCATGTGGCGGCCTTGCATATTTCCATTACCGGTACCGAGTGCAGATTGGCCACCGCCGTGGGTCACTGACAGAGCAGCAGGGGGAACCAGGGTTGCCTGGGCCACCAGGATCACTGAGGCATGCTCACTCTGTATTTTGAACATACACTTGAGTACCAAGGGGGTTGGTGGAAATGCGTAAAGCAGGCCCTGCGGCCATAATATCAGAAACGCATTTGCCGCCAACCTCCTGCGGTGTGGTTGAGGGGAGCAGAACCGCGGTAGTTGTGAGTTGTCCAGAGAGGCAAACAGATCCAGGGAGGGCCTGCCACAGAGTTGGAAGAGCCTCTGGGGCACCTCGGGGTCCAGGCGCCACTCCTGCTGTTCCGGAGAACACCTGTTACAGGTGCGTTTCTACGCTTTCCCCACAGCTCGACCCTAGTCTTGGGAAGCCAGATTGGGGGTCGGGCTGCGGGGAATGAAGATTCTTGTCCGGTGGCTGGAGATCACAGCTCCTGAATGGAGCCATGGTGCTGTGACTCCATTCAGGAGCCTTGACTGAATTAGCCGGGCTAGGCCTATACATGCAGGTCGACCAGAATCAGGGCTCCGGCCTGCATGAAGAGGCCTGGACACCTTTCTGATCCCGCAGGGCTAGATGTGCCCCGCGGGATCAGACTCCTGTCTACCTCTATGCATCCAGTTCCAACTGGGTGCACAGAGGGCCGGGATGTCCAGTGTCTTAATAGTTTCCAAGAGCTGGTCAGGTATCTGCCAACCATTAGTTAAGCATAATATTTTTGTGTTAGCTACATACAACCGTAGCCGAAGATGGTTCACTCAATTCTCCAAAATTAAAATCATCCTTGCCTAAACAGTATAATAATGCTTTGCATTTAGCGGGAAGAATGAGCATTAAAATATCATCCGCGTAAACATAATATTTAAGATCTTCCTTATCCAACACCCAGCCTAATAAGATCATCAAAATGTTGAATAAAATTGGAGATAATGACGAGCCCTGTAGAATTCCGCAAACCACTTTCCATGAATTTGACTTCTTATTTTGTATCTGAACTGTAAACGAACGATCTTATAAGACAGCTGCCAACCAGTTTGCTACCTTTCTTGTTATCCCCAGGTAATCAAGCATAGCTAATAACATATCATGATCTACAGTCTCAAATGCTGAGCTTAGATCGAACTGCACACCATCCACATGGCCTTGTGCTAATATATTGTTTATATCTGAAATCAAGACTTCCAATAAAAATTCTGTATTATGCCATTTCCAGAAACCATACTGAGCATTATTCAAACAACTATGTTCTTCCACAAAATGTGTAAGTTGGTTTGCCACTATGGCTTCCATTTTTGCAAAGCAATGTATATTCACTATTGGGCGAAAATTAGACACCACCTCTAAACTTGCCTCACAATCCTTTGGGATTGGTGTCAGAATAATGTGACCCATCTCAGATAAGTACCTACCCTCTCCAAGTGTGGCAGTGATTTTTTCATACAGCCAGTATTTAAAACGTAAATGGTAATTCTCTCAATACATGTATAGGCGATAAATCTGAGTACTTTATAGTACAATGCAATGCAATGTATACTTTCGAGTCAGTGCTGACTCCTGGTGACCCAGAGGTTCCTGGGTTTTCTTGGCAGTGTGATCGGAAGTAGATTGCCAGGCCTTTCTGAAAATAAACACTGGTATGTTTGTGAAATATAACAGAGTCAAAACTTAGAGGTGGTCTTTTCAATGTTTAATTCTAGGGCATTATCCAAGATGTTGTGTTTCCACTGATGTGTTACACAGACTCTGATGAAGAACTTTGGCAGGAAGATCCATATGAATATATCCGCATGAA
The DNA here is from genome assembly GCA_033557465.1 of Ichthyophis bannanicus. Lineage (NCBI taxonomy): Eukaryota > Metazoa > Chordata > Amphibia > Gymnophiona > Ichthyophiidae > Ichthyophis > Ichthyophis bannanicus. The sequence goes on along the minus strand of CM066047.1, from coordinate 55,774,369 downwards.
GTTTGGTGAGACTATTTGAGAAAACTGCTTGGGTGCTGGTCGTTCTTAACTTGTAGATAAATGGTCTTGTGTTTTCATATGTGTTTCTTTTGGCAGGGCACATTTATCTTGTCTCTTGACATATTTTTTAATTACATTTGTTAAATAGATGTGTTTGAAGACTTCATTTCACCTACAACCGCCGCCCAGACTTTGCTGTTTACGGCATGCAGTAAAAGGAAAGAGGTGAGATATTTTGACATGAGCTCATGATGTTAACCAGTTAATGTACAGTTTTATTGTAGTCTATATTTTTCTTTAGTAAATGCTAAACAAAAAGAACTATCTTAGATTACAGTGATGCTGGTTGTGTATATTAAGTGGCTTTCTGCATTGTAGTTTTTTAGGTTGTGATTACTTGTAATAATACTTTATGGACAGTAGATGCCTGGGCGTAGTAATCATTGGGCACTAATAGATCACTTTTGATTTCTAGTTTTGGCATAAATCACTAACTTGGTAACTCGGCACTTGATTCTCTGAGAGAGAATAAAGTTGTTTCCTTGTAAGCTCTCAAACATTTTTCCGTATCATTCTGCTAGACCAGCCCAGACAAGTGGGTTGTGTTTCCCTACCAGCAGATTGGTGGAGACAAAGAACCAGTGAAAAGTCTAGTTCTCTAGGAACAAGCAGGACGTCAGCCCTCCAATATGGGTAATGTCTGTGCTGACAGAGCCTGCGCAGTAGCTTCTCCCCAGCTTTCAAGGACAGACTTTGGGGGAGCACCATGCATGTGTGGTCCCCTTCCCGTCCAGGGTTGCCATCTTGCCTCAGTCTCCTTTATTTCGCAGAGCCCACTGGATGTGTGTCTGTTTTTCCCAGAAAAGTGTTAGGTTTTTCCCTTGATTTTTTTTTTCTTCTCCGGTTGTGTACCGGCTGTCTTGCCTGCCCCCGAGCTCACTTGCCGCAGCATCGTGTCTCTTCTTTTCTTAGAGAGCGTATCGACCGGCTTCGCACCCTTTTTCCCTGATGTGTAAGTAAAGGGCGGTATATCAAATGCCTAAACCATAACCATAAACCATACTTGTGGGGGCTGTCTTTCCATGATAGCCTCCCCCAGGACTCCCCTCCACCAGAGCTTGCAGGCCTTCTCGAGGACAAGCTGGGGGAACCGGTGCCTGCACACCTTATGGGCAAGGGGTTCTTCTCCCAGTACTTCCTCGTATCCAAGAGGACTGGAGGCTTCCTGTCCATTTTAGACCTGCAGGATCAGAACAGGTTCTTGGTGAAAGAGAAGTTCGAAATGCTCTCCCCTGGAACACTGCTGCCATACCTCCTGCTGGTAGACTGGCTATGCTTCTTGGACCTAAAGGATGCGTACACATACATCCTCATCCATTCCAACCACAGGAAATACCTCAGGTTTGTGGTGGGAGATGGCCACTACCAGTACAGGGTGCTACCTTTCGGGCTGGCCTCGCACCAAGGGTGCTCACCAAGTGCCAGATGGTAGTTGTGGCCTACCTTCATCTCCGAGTAGCCTTCATCTTCTACCTGCACTGCTGGCTCATAAGAGGTCGCACTGCTGTAGAGGTGCAACACGCAACGGCGCACACCATCCTCATCCTGCAGCACTTGGGGTTCGTAATAAATCACCCAAAGTCCCATCTCCTCCCAACACAGTGTCTGGAGTTTATAGAGGCAAGGCTGGATACCGTTCAGTCCAAGGTGTTTCTCCCTTGGGACAGGGCTGATCACCTCATGGTGCTGGCCATGGCCGTGCAGCGCCGACACTAGGCCTGCCTCCTGCTCCGCCTGTTAGGTCACATGGTGTCCACAGTTCATGTTACCCTGGACGCCTGCCTTCATATGAGGGCGGTTCAATGGGGCCTCCGTTCCCAGTGGACCCAGGCCACAGGCTGACTGGGACAGGGTGGTGGTGACCCGCCAACTGGGCGACTCTCGACTGGTGGCAAACCCCCCAGCACCTCTTGGCCGGGATGTCCTTCCAGGCCCCAGCCCTTCAGGCCCCACGGATGCCTCCCTCTTAGGCTGGGGAGCCCACTGCAACGGCCTCTGCACTGGTAGCTGGTCGCAGATGGACAGTGCAGCAGATCAATTCTCTTGGAACTTTGGGCCATCTGGCAATTCGAGCCTTCCATCACCACCTGCAACACTTTTGCGTGCTGATCCAGATGGACAATCAAGTGGCAGTGCTCTGCGTCAACAAGCAAGGGGGTACTGGGTTGTACACCATCTGCCAAGAGGCAGTAGCTCTCTGCTCGTATGTGACTGTTTCACGGAATGCTTCTGCATGCAGTGTATCTGCTGGGCCAGGACAATGCCCTGACAGACAGGCTGATCAATAAAAACGGTAAGAATCACTCCATTGTAACCTCAGGCAACGTAACATTAATTTTCAACCTGTGGTAGTAAATGCCCACAGACAGGCTGAGCAGGGTCCCTCCAGCCTCACAAGTGGTGACTAGATCCCAGAGTGGCTTACCGGCTCTTCCAGCTCTGGGGGACTCCACGGATGGACCTTTTCACAAGTCTGGCCAATGCCCAGCTGCCCCGCTTCTGCTCCAGGCAACCACACCCGTCGTGGGTGGCAGTGGGTGCATTCTTCATCCTGTGGATGGAGGGCTTTCTCTACGCCTTCCCACCCATGCCGCTGATTGCCAAGAACTTGTTCAAGGCTCAACACGACAGGCATTGATGATACTAATAAACCCCTTATTGGCCCAGACAATCATGATTCCCACTGCTCCTTTGCTTATCCATGGTGTCCCCGGTCTCTCTGGGCTGTTGCAGGAGGAAGGCTCCCTCCTGCACCTCAACTCGGGTCTCTTGCTAACAGCCTGGCTCCTGAAAGGGAAAGGTGTCCTCCTGGCCTTCCATAGGACCTCTGCAAGACGGACTTACTCCTTCAAATGGCGCAGATTCTCACTGTGGTACGTGGAGCGACGAGTTGACCCGTTCTGCTCTGTGCAGCTTGTGCTGCAATATTTGCTTCACCTGTCTCAGGCAGGACTGACATCCAACTCTATTAGGGTCCACCTGAGTGTACTGACGGTGCACCACCACCTAATTGAGGGCAAGTCCACCTCCGTCCAACCTCTCGTGATCTGCTTCTTGCAGGGTCTCTTGTTGTCCAAGTCTCCTGTCTGTCCACCTGTAGCTGAGTGGGACCTCAACATGGTGCTGTCGCAACTCGCTGGCCCACAGTTTGAGCCCCTGGCTACCTGCCATCTACGGTACCTTTCCTGGAGGGTCATATTCTTGGTGGCACTCAAGTCTGCTCATAGGATTAGCGAGCTCCGGGTGTTGGTGGCGGATCCACCCTATATGAGGTTCCATAAGAAAAGGGTCGTGCTCCGCATGCACCCCAAGTTCCTTCCCAAGATGGTGTCCCCTTTGCACCTCAGTCAGGAGGTGGTGCTCCCCACCTTTTTTCTGCGATCTTATGCCAGCAGGGCGGAGACCGTCCTTCATACTTTAGACTGTAAGAGGGCCCTGTCCTTCTACCTCACAGATTTTCGTCTCCTATGACCCCAGTTGGCTGGGGGCAGCGGTGACCAAGTGTACTCTATCCATGTGGGTGGCGGAGTGCATTGCTCTCACCTGCGAGCAGGCTGGGCTCTCGCTGGAGCACCGTGTCACGGCGCACAGCGTCAGGGTCATGGTGACATCTGTGGCAAACCTGCATTCTGTTCCCTTGTCGGAAATCTGCCTGGCCACCACCTGGTCCTCAGTTCATACCTTCACAGCTTATTACTGTCTGGAGAGGGAGTCTTGTAGGGACAGTGCCTTTGACCAGGCAGTACTCCATCATTTATTCAGGGTATAGGCAACTCCTGCCCTCCAGCCCTTGTGTGTTCAGGCTATTGCAGTGCTGGTTTCTCGCTGGACACCTAAGTTGCTCGAGAGTCTGTCTTCTCAAGGACTCATTGCTCTTGCTCAGGACTTACCCTTTCTTGGTCACCCTTGGCTTTTTACGGTAGCCTGTAGCAAGGGAGTCCCATATGTGAGGACTGACTTCCTGCTTGTTCCCGGAGAAAGCGTAGTTACTCGCTTGTAACAGGTGTTCTCCGGGGACAGCAGGAATCAGTCCTCACAGCCCTCCCCCCTGCCTGTGGAGTTGCTTTTTGGGTCATTTTTTGCCTTTGAGCTATATCATCCTACTGAGGCAAAATGGTACCCTTGGGAGGGAAGGGGACCACACGTGCAGGGTGCATCTCCCAAAGGCTTTCTTTGAAAGCTGGGGAGAAGCTACTGCACAGGCTCTGTCGTCACAGACCTCACCCATATTGGATGACTGACTTCCTGCTTGTTCCCGGAGAACTAGACTCTTCATGGTTCTTTGTCTCCACCTATCTACTGGATCCGTCGGTTCAGACATTGCCCATATGAGAGGACTGATTCCTGCTGTTTCAGTGACGACACACCTATGTCTCTATTTATCTTGTTCATCAGATGTCTCTTCAGTGTCTCCAGCAGATGGTGGATGAAGTTTCTCAGGACTCTCTGAAGAAATTCTGAAGAATTGAGAGGAAAAGATTGATAAAAATGCTTGTGACAGACCACTTTGAGAGTGACGCGCTCACTTGAGCGCAATGTAGGAGGTTCCATTAGACTGCGGTCTTTTCGGTAGCCATAGGAGGAAGGAAAATTGGTTCAGCTTAGCGCTCTTACCCTGGATAAGAGCCTATTCAGCAGCCAGAAAATTGGAAGGATTTGGAAGAATTCAGCAGCCTCAACGCCCCCTACTTTCCTCCTCTGTTCCCCCTTGCTGTCTCTCAAAGTTTGCAGAAGACTCTTAGAGGGATTTGCCTGCCGCACACCTTAAACAGAGTGATGCAAAAGCCACAAAAACAGTTTCAGGGAAGTAGAGCTGAGCCCAGCATGGATTCTATGCCTGGGTATCTCGGGGGGGGGGGGGGGGGGGAAAACCAAGGCTTGACCTTGTCATTGTCCTTGTTTGGATCTCCCGATTCTGTCTTCCTGGGATGCAATTCGAGATGGACTGCTGGCAACTGTTGGTGTGGTGTGGGAATTTTCTGCACACATTAGTAGCGTTTTCTCCTATTGCGCACCTGGCAATCTAATGGTTAATACGTGCATTCTGCCCAAGCCGCTCCTGCGTGCATTCCTATCCTAGCACTTGTAAAGTACGTCGCAGTATAAGTGTAGCTAATGTGTGCCTTTGGGCCACTGTGGCCTTGGTGCATGCTGTTGTGATACTTACCTTAACGCTCTGTCTTCTTCCAGGAAATGTTTGACCTGTGGCAAGCAAGGTGCCTCCTCTTCGGATTCTGGACTCTGCTCTTCTTGCATGGCTGCTTCTGAATCATTCCTGGAGGGCCTGCTGGGAGATGCAGTTAGTCCGGCCTTGCCTTCCTCATGGCAGGAGGTGACGGATGGTGCTATGGGTAATGATATCCAACCAGCCGGAGGGTCCAGCAGCCGTGCTGTGAGCTGCTCCTCATCTTCTAGGGGATCTGCAGCGGCTGTGTCCCCTGGTATTGGGGGTTCATTTCCAAGAGGAAAACCTCTGGACTCCAGATTGTCCTCCCCAGAATTCTTTTCTTTTTTGCAGCAGGCCTGATCTTTCTGGTGTGGAAATTCAGACCTTGCAGCCTCTGGGTGCCCCTGGACACAGTCTAATGTGGAGCAGGCTGAGAGTGGAAGCCCTATTCAGTTGCCTTTGGCAAAGCGTCCCCAGTGAGGAGTGCCCCCTGAAGAGGGGGGAATAGCTGGGAGCTGTCTGAGATTTTGACTATGGCTGGGATTCAGATGGCTCAGTACTAGGCTGTGATATGGATGAAGAAGTACTCTTGCCTTCAGAAGATTGTGAAGAGGCCGGAGTGATCTGCGTATTCCGGAAGGAGGAGCTGGTGGCGTTGATTGCCAGGGTCTCATCCACTTTGAAATTGATGGATGCTCCTTGCATGGGGCAGGCGGCGAAGGTACACCTGCTCCTTCAAGGGGTGCGGAAATCTACTATCGTTTTCCCGTTCCCAGATGTGATCAAGGAGATATGATCCAGTTGGAATGGGACTCTCCCAACTCCCCATCTAAGGGGTTTAAGAGTGTGTAAGAAGATCTACACTCTTCCAGAGGAGGAGTGCATCGAGTGGTTTGGTATTCCCAAGGTGGATGCGCAAGTCACGGCCTTTACCAAACAGACCACCATGTCTGAGGAAGGTGGATCGGCCTTAAAGGATTATCTCCAGGAACAAGCAGGAATGAGTCTTCACATATGGGGTACGTCGGTACCGACGGAGCCTGCGCGGGAACGCTCCCCAGCGTCCAATCAGAAAGCCTTTGGGAGCATCCCACAGCGCCTGCGTGCTGCCTTCCTGCCTTTCCCAACTGTCTCTCCTCAGTTCTTCATTTCCGCGGAGCCAGCAGGTCGTGTTCCTGTCACCACAGAAGAATTTCCTTATTTTTTCTTTATTTCTTTTGTCGCGTCTGCCTTCTTTGACGCTTTACCGGTACCGCCGGTCTTTGTTCTTTTCTTCTTGTAAAAAAAAAACCAAACAAACCTTTCCGTTCTTTTTCTTCAGGTGCACTTGCGTTTTGGGCCTTAGACCCAAAACCTTTTTTCCTTAAATATGGAAAAGCCTGCCTCAGGATTTAAAAAGTGCACAAAATGTGGCGGTACCATTTCCGTCACCGACACCCATGACTGGTGTCTAAAATGTTTAGGTCCTGACCATTCCATAACAGATTGTGTGTCCTGTTCCATGATGTCTAAGAGAGGTCGGCAGAACCGAGCTGCCAAGCTCAGTACCCTGTTTCCCTCTGATGCGGCTTCGGTGGCATCAACGTCTTCCAGGGCTGCTTCTTCCTCACATGGATCTCAGGTAACTAAACATAAATCCAGCCGGTCCTCAAAGGGTAGATCTCCTTCTAAGCATCGAGATGCCTCTGGCGTGGCCCTCGAGGATTCTGCACCTGCAAAATTACCCCGGCGGGAGGCTTTGGCCTCTAAAGCATCATCATCAGGGTTCCAGGATAATCTCGATGGCGTGGCCTCGACAGATCTCCTGGTGCCATGCTCTGGGGTACCGGTGGCTCCCACCGGTACCGACTTCCAAGCATTGGCGGCGTCAATGGATCAGAGGATTCTGTCCATAGAACGCAGTCTGGTGGTTTTCCTTGTGGCATCGATGCCTGTGGTACCCCGCTGGTACCGGCTCTAGCATCGCCATCGGTACCGATCCTGGTACCGGTGGCATCGACATCAGCATCAGTGTCCGCTATGCCGGTACTCTGTCTGCTGAAGCCCTCCTGTACCAATACCCCGGTACCGGTTATTCCCGATACCGATCCCGGTCGGTACGGGTATCGGGCTTTGCAAGAGCATCCGGACAGACGATACTTCGATTCCTCTGACGACTCTGAGGGTTCTGAAGAGTCGGTCGATGAAGTGATGCTTCTTCCACAGGAGGAGTCCTCTCCTAAACGAAGAATGTCTCCTCCAGAAGACTTGTCTTTTGAAGACTTTATCAGGGAGGTGGCTCGGGGCCTCTCTATTACAGTGGCCCCTGAGACAGAGCCAAGGAGTTAGATATTTTACAATATCCTAAAACTCCTAAGGAGGCAGCTACCTTGCCTATTCATGAGATTCTGTATCATCTCATGTTGAGGATGTGGGAAGCACCTCTAACCACCTCTCCTCATTCTCGCAGGTTGGATACCATGTATCGTGTCCCTCCTGGTCCTGGTTTCCATAAAACTCAACTTCCTCACCACTCTATTGTGGTTGAGTTGGCAATGAGAAAGATTAGAAGTGCCAAAAGACATGCCTCTAATCCTCCAGGACGTGAATGTAGAACCCTGGATGCTTTTGGAAGGAGAGCCTTCCAAGCTTCCATGCTTGCTGCGAGAATTAATTCTTATAGTCTCTACATGGGAATGTTCTTAAAAGAAGTCACTGACCATTTGCAGACTTTAAGTCCTTTTATGTCTGAAGATAAAAGGCAGGACTTTCTCACTGCCCCAAAATGGATCTGATGGTGACCCGCTCCAATGCCAGAGTTTGCTGCTGTTCAGTTGCCACATGGAGACAGGGTCTTAGGGCATCAACATCCTGACCCAGCCTTGGCTAAGTGAGCACCTGCTGTACATATTTCCTCTGTGGCCCCTGGAGGGGTGTGTGATTTGGCGTATAGAACATCACCCAGGCAAGATTGTTCTGGTGGCATTGGATTGGCAGAAGAGTGTGGTTAAGAGACCTGATGTGGCTCCTGCAGGCTTCTCCTCTTTGGTTGCCTCCATCTCTGGTCTATTGCAGCAGGGACCGATCGTCCTGAAGGACCCGATTCCTTTCTCGGTTACGGCTTGGCTCCTGAAAGGGGACAGCTAGCGCCTAAGGGCTGCTACTACTACTACTTGAACATTTGTATTGTGCTGCACAAACACATGTAAAAACAGCTCATCAGAGCTTACAGTCTAGTTAAGACAGTCAACACAGTAGCTGTAGACGTAGAATACATCTAGGGGGAATGGTAAGGAAACACAGAGGAGATTAGTTGAATCAAGATCTGAAAATGGCAGCAAAGGGGTGAGCTTTCAGTCTGGATTTGAAAAGGGCCAGAGATGAAGTTTGACGTACAGACTCAAGCAATTTGTTCCAGGTGAAAGGAGCGAAGTCTAGAGTTAGCAATAGAAGAAAAAAGGGCACAGATTAGAAGTAATTTGCCAGACGAGCGGAGTCCCTGAGGGGGGGGGGGGGGTGTAGGGAAAGATAAGAGAGGAAAGGGGTATTCTCCGGCGGTGGTCTCCACTTGCTCAGAGCCAGGAGGAAGTCTACCAAGCCAGCATACGTGTGGATCTGGTGCCTCTTTGAGCAATGGTATGGCACTCTGCATTCAGCTCCTGAGGTGGCCATGGTGCCATCTCTGTTGGCCTTTTTAGAGGATGACCTGGAGAAAGGCATTTCCCTTAAACCCCTGAAAGTTCAGGTGGCAGCTTTGGCCTATTTCCGAAGTCTGGTGGCTGGTAAGACTCTAGCCTTGCACCCGTCAATCTCACGCTTTCTCCAGGGGGGTTTGGTGTCTGCATCCTTCCTTCCTTCCGGTCTGTAATCTCATCTTGGGATCTGTTCTGGTGCTCGGGGCCGTGATGGCGGCTCCCTTTGAGCCATTGAAGCACTCTACTTTGAAGGATTCCACGCTCAAGTCGGTCTTCTTGGTTGCGATTTGTTCAGCAAGGCGGATTTCCAAGTTGCAGTCTGTCTTGCCGAGATCCTTATGAGGCCGTTTCTATTCAGCTTGTGCCTTCCTTCTTGCTTAAGGTGCTTTCTCCCTTTCACGTGAACCAAGTGTTCTGCCTGCCGTCCTTTTCTAAGGAGCAGTGTTAGGGGAAGAAGAAAGATCTTCCCCTTGTGGACGTCCGGAGGGTGCTTCTCTAGGAGGTTACGAATTCCTTTCGTAAGTCTGACCATCTTTTTGTGCTGTTTGCTGGCATGTGCAAGGGTGACGTGCAAGTCAACCATGAGGCGCTGAATTGAGGCCATTGCCTCGGCGCATCTTTTGTGAAACCGGCCAGTTCCAGAGGGTTTGCATGCTCATTCTACCTGAGCGCAAACATCCTTGTGGGCAGAGCAGAGCTCTGTAGCCCCTGCAAACATTTGTTGGGCATCACTTTCCACTTTTGTCAAGCATTACTGCTTGGATGTCCATATGTGGGCGGACACGGCCTTTGGCCCAAGGGTTTTGCGAGCTGCTGCGTCTTCTTCCCACCCAGTGGAGTTGTAGCTTTGGTACATCTCACTTGTCTGGACTGGTCTAGCAGGAACATGTGGAAGGTGACATTTTATTTACCAGATAATGTCCTTTCCTTGAGTCCTGCTAGATCAGTCCAAAGCCTGCCCCTGAAACAGTGTTGCTCTGTTCTTCTGTTGCAGTGCCCTTGGTTCTACTATGATTTTTATTCTTGGCTTGCAGGTTCATCTTCTACTGACAGCTTTCTGTTTATGCTTTCCTGTGCATAGTTCTCTACTGTTTGATTACTCATTGTTGCCCATGATTCAGGTTGTGTCAGGCTTGCCATGTTTCTCACATATGCTTTGGGACGAATACTGAAGAGAACTCTGGTGGCTGAGGTAAATAGAGGCATAGAAGTGATGTTATTGAAACCTGGACTTTTCATTAGTTGTTTGTCTCCATCAATATTCTGGAAGGGGAACACAACCTTCTCCAGGAACAAGCAGGAAGTCAGTCCTCATATATGGGTGACGTCGGCGCCGACGGAGCCCTCGTGCGGAGCAATTCCCCAGCTTTCTAAGAAAGCCTTTGGGATTGCATGATGCATGTGTGGTCCCCTTCCCACCCAAGGGTGCCATCTTGCTCAGTCTTCTTTTTTCCGCAGAGCCCAACGGATGTGGTCCAATTTTCACCGTGGAAAAAGTGCCTTCCCGGTTCAACACCGGTTCCACTTCCCGCCTTCGGCTTGGTACACCGGTACCGAGTCCAGTCAGTTTTCGTTTTTGTCTTTCTTGACTAGCGTTCATGCTCTCTTTATTTTTCACTGGCTGGCAGCCCAGTCGTTTGACCTCGCAGGGGCCCTTTTTCCCCCGATGGCTGCCAATGGGTTTAAAAAGTGTGATTGGTGTAAGAGGTTGATGTCTCTCACCGACACACACAACTGCTGCCTCCGATGCCTCGGCCCTGACCATGAACCGGTGGTCTGTGGGCCGTATGATGAGGTCTTCGAAGTCTTTTGAAGAGCAGGCAGCATCAGCGTGACAGGATCTTTCCTGAGTCCACAACCGCCCGAGCCTGGACCTCGTCGCCGAGGAGCTCGATGCCCTCCAGTATGACTCTCCCCCGAAGGAGGCCCTTATTGTACCAGTGCCTCTGATGTTGGAACGGCTGATGCTCCGCATGTGGGAGTCCCAGGCCTTGATGCTGGTGCTCAGCAAGCAGGTCGATTCCATCTATCGAGTCCGCAAGAGTCCTGGGTTCCAAAAAGCGCAGCTGCCGCACAACTCCATGGTTGTGGAATCGGCCATGCAATGACTGAAAAGCCAAAAAACGCACTCCTTGGTGCCTCCCGACTGGGAGGCCCAGAACCTGGACGCCCTCGGCAGAAAGTGCTTCCAGGGCTCGATGCTATCATGCCGTGTCCAAACTTACCAGCTGTACATGGGCATGTACTTGCGGGACCTGGCAAAGGAGATTGCTGGGTTCTCGGCTGATCTATCTGAGGAACCCTTCGGCACTTCAAAGCCCTGTCCACAGGGATCAGAGTGTGCTCGAAGTTCATGTCTTGAGCAGCTTATGACGGCTTCAAGGCTTCGGACCGAGTAGCCGCGGCCAGCATCGGTGCACGACATCAGGCCTGGCTCATGTCGTTGGACCTGGAGCCATGGGTTCAGGACAAGTTGGTCGATGTCCCGTGCCGAGGAGACAACCTCTTCGGCAAACCCATGACTGAGAAAGCTGCAGAAATCGAGTCCGAGTACTTGACCCGGGCAAGGTTGTCAAAGAAGACATCTGCACCTTCTCACAAGAAGAAGGCCTCAGGGAAGAAGCCCTTTTTCCCGAGGAAGGGTACGGCTTACAGAAACTACCCCACTTACCAGGCCGCCCCAGCTTTTTAACAGGGGCAGCAGGCCAGGGGACAGGGGCATGGTCCACATAAGCCAAAGACCCCCCAAGCCTCCAGCTCTGGCTCCTACCCAGCTGGGAGGGGGTTTATGACTCCCAGTGCATAGCTCCTCTCCCACCAGTGATTTGGCCCTGCACAGGAGGGAGGCTGGCCCTGTACGCTCACAGATGGCCAGCCATTACTACCGACGCCTGGGTTTTGCAAGTAGTCCAGCAGGGCTACATACTTCACTTCCACCAGGTGCCCACCTCCTTTTTCCCAGGAGAGCCTCTCAGGCCCCCTCTTCACAGGAACCTCCTCCTGCAGGAGTTGGCAGGTCTGCTAAAGGGTCAGGCGGTGGAACCGATGCCCCACCACCTGCAGGGGCAAGGCTTCTACTCCAGGTATTTCCTCATACCAAAAAGAAAAGGAGGCCTTCGCCCCCATCCTGGACTTGCAAAATCTGAACAAGTTCATGGTGAGGGGAAAGTTCAAGATGCTCTCCCTTGGGATCCTACTGCCTTACCTCCACCAGGGAGACTGGCTATGCTTCTTAGATTTAAAGAATGCTTATACTCACATCCTCATACACCCAGACCACAGACAATACCTCAGATTTGTGGTTCGAGGAAACCACTTCCAGTACAAAGTGCTTCCGTTTGGCCTAGCTTCCGCTTCCAGAGTATTTACCAAATGCCTAGCAGTGGTGGCGGCCTTCCTCAGAAGCCAGGGAGTCTTTGTCTTTCCATACCTGGACGACTGGCTCGTCAGGGGCCAATCAGCACAGGAGGCACGGCAGGCCATTGCTCGCACAGTCAACCTGCTCCGGCACCTAGGCTTCGTTATAAATCACGAAAAGTCCACTTTACTCCCCACTCAGAACTTGGAGTTCATAGGGGCAACACTGGACACACTTCAGGCAAGGGCTTACCTACCGCTGGACAGGGCAAGGCGGTTGCTGGACTTGGTACAACAGGTCCAGCACAGACCTCAGGTCTCCGCAAGGATCTTCCTCTGCCTTCTGGGCCACATGGCCTCCACGGTGCATGTGACTCCCTATGCTCGTTTCCACATGCGCACAGCTCAATGGAGCCTCGGAGATCAGTGGACGCAAGCCACTGGCCGCCTCAGACAGAGTAGCAATTTCCAAGCTACTAGTGTCAGCCTTGCAATGGTGGCTTCACCCCCCCCCCCCCAATTTGCTTCAGGGAGTACCATTCCAACCTCCCTCTCACAACAGATGCCTCCTTGCTGGGCTGGGGTGGCCATTGCCAGGGTTCATGCACTCAGGGTCTGTGGTCCTCGCGAGAGGCCACGCTTCAGATCAATCTTCTAGAGCTTCGAGCCATCCGCCTAGCTCTTCAAGCCTTCTGTCATCTTCTTGCACATCAGTCGGTGCTGATACAGGAAGACAATCAGGTAGCGATGTTCTACATCAACAAACGGGGGCACCAGATCTCGCATCCTATGCCAGGAAACTCTGGACCTTTGCTCTTTTGCAGTGGCACATCACATGTCCCTAGAGGCAGTTTATCTGCCGGGTCAGGAGAAACCTCCTGGCTGACAAGTTGAGCAGGATTCTTCAGCCTCACGAATGGCAACTGAACAGGGATGTAGCCCAGCGGATCTTCAACCGTTGGGGGTCTCCCATCCATGGATCTCTTTGCTAGTCCGCAAAACCATTGGTTGCCCCGGTTCTGCTCGAGGCAGCCACATCCGCTGAGCATAGCGGCGGATGCTTTTCTGATCTCGTGGGCACAAGGCCTTCTCTATGCGTTCCCACCCACGCCCCTGGTGGCATGCACTCTGTTCAAGATTCTTCGGGACAAGGCCTCGGTCATCCTGTTATTCCCCAGGTGACCCAGACAGCCTTGGTTCCCACTTCTCCTGCAGCTGGTGGTCAAAACTCCACTCCCATTGGGGGTGCAGCCCGACCTCTTGACCCTGGAAGAGGGTTCCTTGCTACACCCCAATCTCAGATCCCTCAACTTAATGGCCTGACTGCTGAGTTTGAGGAGGTATTGCTGGCCTCTAGGAGGCAATCCACTAGAAAATCCTACGCATTCAAGTGGCGTAGATTTGAGGGGTTGTGTATCCAGAATAAGGAGAACCCATTCACTTGTCAAGTACCTTAGGTATTACCGTACTTGCTCCACCTCTCGGAGTTAGGCCTCAAGTCTAACTCTGTCAGAGTCCACCTGAGTGCGCTATCAGCTAACCACTCTCCAGTGGACAGGCAACCTCTGTCAGCTCACCCTTTGGTATCCCGATTCCTCAGAGGCCTCCTACTCTTGAAGCCTCCAATTCGCCCCCCGGCGACAGAGTGGGACTTAAATATGGTCTTGCAGCGGCTTACTTGCCCATCTTTTGAACCAATGTCCACCTGTCCTCTCCGCTTCCTTTCCTGGAAAGCACTCTTCCTGGTGGCATTCACGTCTGCCTGCCATATGAGCGAGCTGCAAGCTTTAGTATCGGATAGACCGTACACACGGTTTTATAACAGGGTGGTACTACATACTCAACCCAAGTTCCTTCCAAAAGTGGTTTCCTTGTTTCACCTCAACCAAGAGGTGGTTCTTCCAACCTTCCTTCCCAGGCCGCATACCTGCAGGTCAGAAGCGGTTCTGCATACCCTGGACCGTAAGAGGGCGCTCGCCTTCTACCTGGAGCGTATGCAGGGGCATTGGAGAGCTGCTCAGCTCTTCGTCTCTTATGACCCTAGTAAACTGGGTCTCCCTGTCTCCAAGTGCACGCTATCCACCTGGATGGCGGACTGCATCGCCTGGGCGTACAGGGCAGCTGACCTTCAGCTGCAGGGCCCACTCGGTCAGGGCTAAGGCCACCTCAGTGGCTAATCACCGCTCTGTTCCGTTGGCAGACATCTGCCGTGTCGCAACTTGGTCTTCAAGCCAGACTTTTGCAGCCCACTACTGCCTGGAGAGAGAGTCCTGGCGGGACAGTGTTTTCAGTCAGGCGGTACTCCGTAACCTATTCGAGGTTTAGGCAACTCCTACCCTCAGACGCTTTGGTGTCAGGCTACCATGGGGGTTGTGTTCTCGGAGAAAAATCCTATCACTGCTGCTGCGGCTCTTCTAGAGGGAGCCATTTTTCAGCTATGGGTTCTCGGTAGCCTATAGCTAGGGAGTCCCATATGTGAGGACTGACTTCCTGCTTGTTTCTGGAAAAAGCGTAGTTACTCACCTGTAACAGGTGTTCTCCAGGGACAGCAGGAATCAGTCCTCACGACCCTCCCTCCTCCCCTGGAGTTGCAGTCCTTGATTAATTTTTTTCTCTCTTTGCCGTCTTTTTAGCTATGTCATCTGACTGAGGAAGATGGCACCCTTGGGTGGGAAGTGGACCGCGCATGCGTGATGCAATCCCAAAGGCTTTCTTAGAAAGCTGGGGAATTGCTCCGCACGAGGGCTCCGTCGACGCTGACATCACCCATATGTGAGGACTGATTTCTACTGTCCCTGGAGAACACTTGTTACAGGTGAGTAACTACGCTCACTTGACTGGACTGGTCTAGCAGGACTCAAGAAAAGGACATTATCTAGTAAGTAAATGTCACCTTTGTTGAAAATAGCAGTAACTGAAAATGTTTCAAGCACTCTGAATAACTTCCAAATTCAGGTCCTCCAAAAGACCATGGGCTTCTGCTATCAGATCCTCACTGAGCCCAGTGCAGATCCACGTAAAAAGGATGGAGCTCTACATATGATTGGTTCTTTGGCTGAAATACTCCTGAAGGTAAGGTATGGAGCAAGTAATGCCTCTCCCACTGTGCTGTTTTTCTCAGATCACTGCTTTTCACAAGCTGGGGCTCTGACCTGGTGCATAAACACAAATATTGATGTGCCTGAATGTAACTGAGTCCTTGGAAAACTATTTGATAGCCTGTGCTGGTGCATTTGCACAAAAGTGTACACTCAGCATGTTTGTGTTAATGGCATCTTTAAGTGCTGGGTGGACCCGGTGATAGTGCTGAGCAGCGTCATGTGAAGGAGTTGAATTTGGTGCCTGGGTCAGCTTTTGTTCTTCCTGTATTGACCAGGCCTGGGTATGCTATGGAGGTAAATTTCACACTTGCTTGGAGGGCGGGGGAGAGGATTCATTGCCATCTGTGGCACAATTGTCTGGATTATTTACTTATTTATTTATTTTTATTAGTATTTTAGCTCATGCTTTTCCAGTAGACATTCAAGGCAAGTTACGTTCAGGTACTGTAGTTATTTCCCTGTTCCTGGAGGGCTTACAGTCAAGTTTGCACCTGAGACAGTGGGAGGGTTAAGTGACTTGCCCAAGGCCACAAGCAGTGTAAGTGGGATTTGAACCCTGGTCTTTCCCATTCCAGGCTGCTGCCCTAACCACTAGACTCATGACTGCAGAGTTTTGGAAGGAGCCCTAGCCTTAGCCATGGGCCATCATTTGCAAAGATTGGGCTGGGTGAAAAACCCTGGAATGAAGGCTCATGGTACCAGACCACAGCCCCAGTTTCACTTGTCCTGGAAACACAAAGAGAACTGCCACAAGTGAGATGGGCACATGCATGGGATGTCAGTGCATCATGCCACTGTTATCAGCATAGAAGCAGAAATGAACTTCAGTGTATCCACATCATTGAAGGGGATAAGGCCCTTGGCTTCATTAGAGGACCATCTGCTTCCCCCCCCCCTTCACTGACTGCCCATGATGCTGTCTAGCCCCGTGATAGTCCTAGCATCCCTCCTCCCCTACATTGAAGTTCCTAGCCATCCTGTCCGTTCTTTCACTATTAACCATTGCAAAGTAGATATTGTACTGAATGGGTTATCATAGATCAGGAACCAGACGAGGCACTTAGATGGGAGAAAGTAGCTGAAAGTTGGTAAAGAATAGGACCTAAATGGGAAGGGTATGAAAACAAAGGTTATTAGAAAATTGTACACATGCTGTTGCTCTTTTAAGACATTATACCTTCTCTACTGGGAACACTCTATCAAGGTTTTTCATTCCTTAATCCCTTGTTAGTTGCTTAGGACCTGTTCAATACTATGTTTTTGTTTTGTAAGTTAAAGTTGGGGGCACAGAAAAAGGGGGAGAAGGAAACTCCACATGCAACACAGTCCAGCCTAGGAGCGGAGAAAAACCATGGCCACCCCAGGTGTATCTTCACAAGCCAAAAAGATTTTTATTTTTTTTTATTAGGTATTTCAGTTGTTTACAGTAAAGTAAAAACAGCAGAAAAGAGACAAAAAAGTAAAAAATATACCATAATACAATGATAAATAATATATCAACAGTCCACATCACAGAGAGACTTTTGCATATATCCACCTATAACAGATGATACAGAAATAAAATATCTAAAACTACTACTAATTGTCCGGAAAATTTTCTATACAAACTCAGAATTACTAACTATGCTGGCGAATCACAGAACCAAATGGCAGCATATATTCAAACTGAAGCATGCGTTTTAAGAAGATCTTCCAGATGAGAAGCTTCAGTGAAAACATATTTAATTCCTCCAGATGTAACGAGGCTTTTACTTGGAAATTTCAAAAAGAAAGTGGCGCTTAAAGCCAAAAACACATTACTTAAAGGCTAGAAAAGCTTTACGTTTATAAGCTGCATTTGCCCCACGGAAAAGAGGAGGGGTGGGGTTTTTTTTTTTAAAATACAAATATAAAATTGTATTCTTATCCATTTATAAAGTGGTGGATACAAGGAGGGTTGCCTGAGTAGTAATCACATCATTTGATGATTCAATAAATTCAGATACATTCAGCTTGGGATAAAACCTCATGCCCTTCTATCAGGACATTAGTAGCCTTAGATACTCTAGGCAAATATAAATTTATTTATAGACAATTTAGACCTATCCTGATAACCTAATACTTCAGACAAATATTTATGAAACAAAATTAGTGGCGACAAAGTGGGTAATTGAAAAATTAAGGCATCTAAGGTTCTTAGCTCTAACAGAATTCTCCAACAGATCTTTGTGTCGATGAAGGGTGAGGCTATCCTTAATAAATGATGTCGTAACAGTTTGTAGAGTGGAAAGCTGAGAATCTGTTCTCTGATATTGAACATCCAATGATTTAATCTGAGAGTCATGTCGGACTAATTTTGCCACCGTTTCCTTTGAAAAGCCAGAAAACTGGGAGACAGCAACACTCAAAAGAAGCATCGATCCACAACAGTACTTGCCATATATATCAGAAAAAGAGATGTCGGCGAAAACTGCCAATCCGGAGAAACTTTGCAAACCACTAGAGGCCTCTGGGATTTGTACGATACGGGGCAGAGGAACTGCTACCATATCACACAACTCCTTAGAAGGCCCTGGTGCATGTAACAAATCTTGATTATGACTGCTCCTCTGGTAATGGAGAGGTCGCTTGACCCAGTATTAACATGAGAGGTTGAGTTGACCCATCATTAACATGAGGGGTTGAGTTGAAATTTCACAATGTGAAAAAGGAGCCCACTGAAAAGGTGACAAAAACTCTTCTAATCTCTTACCAGATGCCACAATGTGTTTGTCCATTGGACCTACAATTTTCACAGATTTTGAAGGATTAGTCATACTCACATTTGGCGACCTCTTTTTTTTCTCTGTTCCTCCGCGTGCCAAAAGGGGAAAGAAATACCCCTTTAGACCTGCCCCTTCAGAAGCACCTGTGGCCTTGTTCCATGATATAGGCTGTGGTTTGAAGACCCCCCCAGATGACATGGAGGCCTGATGCAGCGTGGATGTTCTGGTGGCAAAGGCAATGGTCCCACCGGCTGTCTGCTCACAAGCACAGAATGCGCAGTTCCAGGCAATCACTGTTCTTCCAAATATCTGGCTTCCACAAGCTGGCCTTCAGCACCACGGTTTAAAGGACCCCCAGATGACGTGGGGGCCTGATGCAGCATGGATGTTCTGGCAGCAAAGGCAGTGGTCCCACCGGCTGCCTGCTCACACCCACACAGCACGCAATTCCAGTCAGTCACGCCGCACTTCCAAATGCCTTTCTCCCCAAACCAAAAAGTTTATTAACAGGACCCAGGGTCCTGCTAATAAACGTTTTGGTTTTGAAGATACACCTGGTGTGGCTGTGGTTTTTCTTTGCAGTTGAAGTTGGTGGGGGGTGGGGAGACAAAGGGTCAAGTCTGCGGTATAAACAATTTTCTTCCAGAGCTCCAGGTTGCAGCGACTGAAGCCCTTCCTCCTGCCGAGCAACGAACTGACAGTGTTGTTTCACCTGCCTATCCTTCATATATCAGCTTAACTTCACCAAGCATGTGAGCAACCTAACATAAGCTATATGCTTCAACATCTAAGTCCTCTTCTGTCTGCAAATGATTTCAGAACAGCAGTCCAGGCTATAATCTTCCCACACTTCGATTTCTGTAATGCCATTTTAATGGGCCTCCCAAAGCAAAGCATCCGCCGCCTTCAACTAGCTCAAAATACAGCGGCTAGAGTAATATCACAAACCTTTATCAAAGAGCACATTAACCCAATATTAAAGCAGCTACACTGGCTGCCAATTGAGAGCAGAATAAAATTCAAAGCACTCCAAACAGAACCTGCCATCTGCCTGAAAGAGTTTATTAAAATCACTCCGGAAAACAGACCACATAGAAGTAACAATAGGAATTCTCTTGAGGTACATGCTGATTTCAGAAACGGCAACGCAACTACATCCAAAAGAGCCTTCTCCCTCTACGCCCCTCTATTAAGGAACTCACTTCCTTCAGTCATAAGAAATACTAAGGATCCTAAAGCCTTCCGTAAATTGCTAAAAACATTCCTGTTCAAGGAGCACTTTGGTGAACCAGTCACCTAGTGACAATTCTACATGTAAAACTACAGACCTCATACTTTTCAAGATGCTTTCAAGTTCATTGTATCTAATTTATATATATATATGCTTAGTTCTCTGTACATAGTTATTACTTAAATCAGCTGTTGATTTAAGTTAATTTGTCCCTTTTCCCCTTTCACTCCCTGTTAAGATGTTACATATATTTTTGTTTAATGTAATGTTCAATCCTTGAGTTCTCTGTAAACCGCTTTGATTCACGAAAAGCGGTAAATAAGAACTAATAAATACATATATTTCATCTGATTTCTGCTTTCCTCTCCATCTTTCTTATATCTCCATATCACTTTCTCTGCCTATTGTTGACACTCCCTAATCTTCTCCCCTCCCCTCATACCAACAACTTCAAGCCCCCCCCCCTTTACCAACCTCTCGTCTCCCACCATCTTGTCATTTACCCTATCATCAGCTCTTGTGCTTCACCATTTTCTTCCTCTCATTCAGCCTTCTCTTCTCTCTCTGAAAGAACCTCACCATTGTGCCATCTCCTCTCTGCCCTGCACTCTTCTGCTCCTCCTTCTGTCATCTGGAGATGTCAATCCCAACCCTGCCCTCCTAGACTTTTGTCATACTCTCAGGACAGATCCTCACGTGACTGCTTAGATCTTATATCATCATCTTTCCCCCTCTTCTCTCCCTTTCTCATGTGCTTTGTGGAATGCACACTCTATATCAAATAAGCTTGCCTTTATTCATGATCTCTTTATCTCTAATACTCTCCATCTTCTTGCTCTAAATGAGATCTGGCTCCTCTCAGAAGACTCTGCTTCAGTCACTGCCCTCTGTTATGGTGGCTGCCAGTTCTCCCACATGCCTCATCCCACTAGCCATGGTGGTGGTGTTGGGTTTCTACTCTTTCATTCCTGCCAATTTTAACCCCTCCTTTCTTATTGTCGCTCCAGCCCAGCCCAGTCCTGTACCTCTGGGTAGTCATCCTCCACCAGCAACTTGAAAGACTGAGCATATCATCTCATGATGACATCATTGTACTTAGGCTGCTGGCAACTCCTACCCACCCCAATAAGCTCAGTCTCGAAGCCAGCTGGAGCAGGTGATCCCAGGGATCTGGACTCACTTTAGGGACAACTTTGGAGCTTTTATTATTTTTTTTATTTGGTTCTGTCTCCCCCTTGGGGCCTGGCTATTGGGTTCTTGCTCTTCTTGGCCAGTTGTGGTGCCTCAGCGAGTATTTACCTACACTAGGTGGCTTAAAGCTCGGGGGAAGGGGGGAAGAACGAGCTGGGGCTTTACTGCAAGAGAAAGAGGCAACCTCCGGGTTCTGTTTGACTGGCGGCAGCAGCTCTCGAATCCGTGATCAGGTGAGGAGCCAGGGGTACAACTGAAAGGCCAATCTTCTCATGCAGCTCTCGTAGCAGTTTTTCTCACCTCAGCGCCAAAGCCGGTAAGGGGGGACTGAGCGCGAGGCGGGCACAGCGGGCGAAGCAAAGTAGGAGCTGTTTTTACAGCTGTGGAACAGCAGCGGCTCCCACTTTCACTTGCACGATTCAGTAGGGGCGGATCTTATACTCATGGGTATGTGAAAGCTTTCAAAGGCTTTTCCATTTCCTCCAGAACTTCAGCAGATGCTCTTTGGAGTGGTATGCTCCAGAGGCCACTATGGTGGACCTCTAGGCATCTTGGACGCTTTAATGTCTGGTCTCAGAATGACTGGGGTAGGTAACTTTGTTTTCCAAATGTAGATGCTTTGGTGGTGGCCGTTAGCAAGTGTACAACGATCCCTGTAGAAGGGGGAGCAGCCCTCTGGGATCAGCAAGATAGGAAGGTGATGCTCCCCTTGAAGACTGCATTTTCATCTTCTTCCTTGATCTTGCAGGCTTCAGCCGGCTATGGCATGGCAACATGCACCCTCTTGCAATGGATTCAGATTTTGCTTGATTCTTCTTCTGCGTGTTTCAAATCCGTCGCCACCTTTTTGGTGGATGCCCTGTATGACCTGAGGTTGGCAACCTAGTTGGTGGTGGCAGTTACAGTTGTTCGATAGTGGCTCTGGCTTTGGCATTTCTGTAGTCATCCTCTAAGGCACATCTCGCTAGGCTCCCCTTCAAGGGTAAGCATCTTTTGGAGAGGACCTCAAAAAGCTTAAGGATTTGGGAGAGGTCAAGCCTCAGCATTTGCCTGAAGTTAAGCCCAAAGCCGTGTCTCAGCATATAGCATCCGGAACTTCTTCTGACTCTTCTTCCTGGGCACGCTTTCGAAACTCCCAACGTTATAGGCTAGGGAAATCATCTTCCTCTTCAAGATCAAGGTCCAAGTCGCAGCCTTATTTAGGCATTCGTCACTCCTTTAATAATTACTCCTCCTCTGCCAAGCGCTCCGGCTCCGCCCATCCTTCCCATTGATGGGCTTGGGGCCCATTCCAGGGTGCCACAGTTCAGCGGTCGTCTTCTCCTTTTTTTCAGCAAATGGGCCCTGTTAACTACAGACAGTTGGGTACTCAACATAGTCTGTCAGGGTTATGTCTTGGAATGTGCAAAGCTCATCCAGGGCGCCTTTGTGATATCACTGTGCGGATCCACCCACAAGTAGGTGGGGGTGCAAGCTATATAAGAACATAAGAAATGCTATAGTTGGTCAGACCAAGGTTTATCAAACCCAGTATCCTGTTTCCAGCAGTGGCCAATCCAGGTCACAAGTACTGTCAGGTTCCCATAAAGGTTCCATGATGCTTGTCCCAGTGAAAGCAACAGATTTCTCTGGTCCTCTTTAATAATGGTTTATGGACCTTTCCTCCAGGAACTTATTCAAACTTTTTTTTTTTTTAACCCAGCTGCACTAACAGCTTTCACTACATTCTCCAGTAACGGATTCCAGAGTTTAATTACATGTTGAATGAAAAAATATTTTCTCCTCTTAGTCTTAAATGGATTACATTGTAGCTTCATTGCATGTCCCCTAATCTTTCTACTTTTTGATGGAGTAAACAACCGATCTATGTTAACCTGTTCACTGCATTCATTATTTTATAGACCTCTATCCTGTTTCCCCTCAGCTGTCTTTCTCTATTGAAGGTCCCTAACCTTTTAAGCCTTTTCTCATAGGGGTTTCCTTCCATCACCTTTATCATTTTGGTGGCTCTTCTCTGTACCTTTCTAATTCTACTATATCTTTTTAAGGTATGGCGACCAGAATTGCACACAATATTCAAGGTGCGGTCACATTGAATGATACAGAGGCATTATAATATCCTTTGTTTTATTCTCCATTCCTTTCCTTATGATTCCTAGCATTCTTTTTGCTTTATTGGCTGTCGCTGTGCACTGGGCAGAGGGCTTCAATGTATTAGCCGCGATGGTGCCTAAATCCTTTTCCTGGTGTTTTCTAATGTGGAACCTTGCATTGTGTAACCATAGTTTGGACTTTTCTTTTCTAGGTGCGTAACTTTGCACTTGTCCATATTAAATTTCATCTGCCATTTGGACATCCAGTCTCAATTTATCCATGTCCTCTTGCAAGTTTTCATAATCCTCTTGTTTTTTTGACAACTTTGAATAATTTTGTCTCATCTGGAAATTTGATCACCTCACTCGTTATTCCCATTTCCACGTTATTATAAAGCCGTGGGCCCAGCACAGATCCCTGGGGTATTTCCACTATTCACCTTTCTCCATTGAGAAAAATGGCCATTTAGCCCTACTCTCTGCATTCTATGATTTATATATACTACCTCTTATCCCATGACTTTTTAATTTCGCCAAGAGTCTCTCATCAGGGACCTTGTCACAGGCTTTCTGAAAATCCAGATACACTGTATCAACCGGCTTGCCTTTATCTTTATATTTACTCCATTTGTTTCATCATGCCCAAGAAGGACTGGTCCTCCCATTCCTGATCTCAAGAGGGTCAACCTTTGCTTGAGAGTGGCCAGATTTTGTATGGAGATGCTAAAGTCGGTCATACAAGTGGTTTGCAAAGGCAAATTTCTGTTGTCCCCAGACCTTGCTGAAGCTTATTTCCATATTCCAATCAGGGAGGATCAGCAGCGTATCTCCAGGAACAAGCAGGAATGTAGTCTTCACATATTGGTATCGGTACCAACAGAGCCTGCGCAGGAAAGCTCCCCAGCGTCCAATAGGAACGCTTTTGGGAGCATCCCTCAGCACATGTGCGCTACCTTTCCGTCTTTCCAACTGTGTCTTCAGTTTTTCGTTTTCCGCAGAGCTGGCAGGATCCATACCCTGTCACCGCAGAAAATTCCATCTTTAAAATTGTTTTCTTGTGGTCGCGTTTGCCTCCGCACGATGCTTATCGGTACCGCCGGTTCTTTTCTTTTCCTTTCCCAAAAAAGAAAATGTATACTTGGAACTGTTTCTCTCAGAAACTTTTCTTTTTGGTGCTAGGCGCCATTTTGGGCTCTAGGCCCCATATTCCTAAAGCATGGAAAAACCAACTAGTGGTTTTAAAAAATGTACTAAGTGTGGCGGTACCATTTCCGTCCCTGACTCCCATGATTGGTGTCTTAAATGTTTAGGGCCTGAACATTCTCCATCTGGCCTTGGCATCCGTGATATGTGGATCTGGTTTGGCTCCTAGTGGTGGCACCCCTGGAGCTGGGATCTCTCAGGAGCCTATTGATGCAGGGGTCAGTCGTGATGGATGACCTGTCTCCCTACTCGTTTACGACTTGGCCCTTGAGAGGCATCAGTTAGAGCCAAAAAGGTTGTTTAGCGCAAGTCATGGCCATGTTGCTCAAAGCTAGGAGGCCTTCTACCTTCTTGGCATATGTCTGGATTTGATGTCTATTTGAGACACTGTCATCAACGTTCTCTTTCCCCCGGCGCATTCAGATACCTCCCATGTTGGTCTTCAGGATGGTTTTGAAAAAGGCCTTGCCCTGAATTCCTTAAAGGTTCAAGTAGCTGCATTGACTTGCTGTTGGGGTCCGATAGCGGGTCGTTCCCTGGCTTCACACGTGGATGTTGTCTGCTTTCTCCGAGGGGTCCAGGCCTTACGCTCCTCCAGGTGGTCATGCTGTGGGACCTTTCTATCATCCTACAAACACTTTGCGGCCTCCTTTTGAGCCCTTTAAAAGAAATACGCTAAAGGACTTGTCTTTGAAGGCAGTCTTCTTAGCAGTCTGTCTGAATTTATTTATTTATTTATTTATTTAGAAGGATTTAGTATACCGCCTTATCGTTAAATCAAGGCGGTGTGGCACATCAATCAAAATCAATAATAAAGTGTGGTTTGTAGCATGCAGTGCGAGAACTGAGAAGTGTAGTGTGTGGGGCAGTGCGTTAGATTGTATCGGTGAACTATTTACATAATGAGCTATATACAAAATGGGGCTGTTTGAGAGGCGTGCTAGGATTGAGATTCTGTAATGTCTTGGGGTAGGATCGTGATCCTGTAATGTCTTGAGGTAGAAACTTTTTGTGAGGTCCTTGAAATATACTGTAAATAGATCAGTCTTAAGAAGTTTTCTGAAGTCCTTGAGGTTCTTGGTTGATCTTATGTGGTCTGGGAGAGAGTTCCATATAGCGGGTGCTGCCAGGGAGAGTGCCCTCCTTGATGTTGCCAGCCTTGTTTTAGCAAATTCTTTTGGTGTTCTGATGGTGTCTGAGGTTCCTTTTCTTCTTGGTCTCCTGTTGTCATCGGTTTTTATGAGAGGGCGTAGGCTGTCTGCTGATAGGTTGTGTATTTTTTTAAATATGTGTAGAAGTACTTTGAATTGGATTCTGGAGCTGATTGGGAGCCAGTGTAGGTGGTACAGTATGGGGGTGATGTGATCGTGAATTGTGTGATCTGTCGTGAGTCGTGCGGCTGTGTTTTGTGCTAGCTTTAGTGGTTTTATTGTCTTTTTAGGTAATCCTTGGTAGATGTGATTACAATAGTCTAGGGTTGGAGTGATGATGGCTTGACAGACTGTTCGGAAGTGTTCATGGGCGAGGATGGGTTTGAGCCTTCTGACTGTCCTCATTTTGATGTAAGCGCTCTTTATTTTTGCAATGTGGGACTGGAGGTTGAGGTCCTTGTCGAGCGTTACTCCCAGGTACTTTATTTCTTGTCATACCGGTATGATGATGGTGTTTAGGTTGATGGTGGCCGATGGTGAGAATGTCTGGTTTCTTGTGATGAATAGAGCTTCGGTTTTATTGTAATTTATTGATAGGTTGTTTTCTTGCAGCCAGGTTGCCATTTGTTGGAAGCAGGTGGCTATGTTGGAATAGTCTGGGTTGTCCAGTTTGTTTGGTGTGTATATCATTGTCATCTGCGTATATGGTGTATTGAATCTTGTGGTCCTTGATGATGGTGCATATGGGTTGTACGTAGATATTAAATAGCAGGGCGGAGAGAGCTGAGCCTTCTGGGACTCCTTGAGTGGCTCTGAACGGTTGAGAGGTCTTTGTTCCACACTTGACTTGTAGTTGTCTGTTGGTGAGATAAGATGTATTCCAGCTCAGAGTAGTACTGTGTAGGCCTGCCTCCTGTAGTCTGTTTAGTAGGGTTGTGTGGCAGACAGTGTTGAAAGCTGAGGAGATATCTAGGAATATCATGATGACGCCCATTCTGATGTTGTCGATTTGTCCTCAAAAGGCTGTCGAATAGCTGGATCAGTATGGTTTCAACCCCATGTCTGGGTCGAAAACCGTGTTGATTGGGGTCCAGTGGATTGTAGATGTCGATGTGTTGTTGGAGCTGGTTTTGGACTGTTTTCTCGATGATCTTGGACAGGAATGGTAAGCTTGATATGGGTCTGTAGGTGGCTGGGTCAGTTTTAGCCAGGGTGGTTTTCTTGGGGAGAGGATGTATTGTGGCTAGCTTCAGGGAGTTTGGTATTGTTCCCTTGGAGAGGGAGTTATCTACTATTTTCCGTACGACTGGTGTTAGTTCCTTTTTCGTTGTTTTGATCCAGGCTACTGGGCAGGGATCTGTAGGGGCGGTGCTGGTGTTGAGGTCAGTGATGATCTTGGAGAGTTGTTCATTCGATGGGATGTCAAATGTGCCCCAGCTCCGGTCAGGTTCGGATGTCTTGTATTTCACTGATGCGCTGTTGTTCTTGGGTGTTGCAGTGAATTTGTTCTTGAGGTGGTCAGCGAAGATCTGTGGGTCTATTTGTTGTTCGTTTCTGTTGGAGGGTTCCTTGGTGAGGTTCTTTACGATTTCGTAGAGTTCACGGGGTTTGTTAGTGGACTTCATGATAAGGTTAGTATGGTATTCTTTCTTCTGCTGGTTGATGAGGTTGTTATATTCCTTTTTGTTTTGTCTGGTATTATTCCTGTAGGGATGTTGATTTGTTGCGTCTCCATCGGCGTTCAAGTTGTCTTAGTGCTCTCTTTGCTATTCTTATATCCTTGGAGTACCATGGAGTGGAGCAGGGTTTTGTGCTGTGTGATTGTTGTGTTCTGCGGGTGGGTGGTCTGGCGGCAGATAAAATGATGTCGTTCCATTTGGAGATTTGCTCATCTATGTCCATTGTTTCGGCATTGAGGAGTAGTTGCGTGTCTTGTGTGAACTGTTCCTTGTTGAAGCTTTTGAATCTCTTGGTTGGGGGTGGGTCGTTTTGCCTTTTTGAGTCTGTTACTTGTAGTTTAATCTTTATTAGGTGGTGGTCTGACCAGGGTACCGGTGTGATGTATGGCCCTGAGATGAGGCTTCCTTCCTTTAAGTTGTTTGGAGCAAAGATTAGGTCGGGGGTGTGTCCAAGGTTGTGGGTGGGGGTGTTGATGAGTTGAGTGAATTGGAGGGAGTCCAGAGCTGATAGGAAGGCTTCTGCCTCTTTTCTGCTAGTAGTTCTGAAATTGAAGTCTCCAAGTATTATGAGTTGTTTGTGTAGGTTGTTGACTGCGCATATTGCCTCTAGGATTGCTGAAAGTTCATCTGATGGTGTGTCTGGCGCTTTGTAGGTAAGGCATATGGCTAGGTTTGAGTTTTCAATGATGATTGTGTTGCAGTGGTTTGTATTGAGATTTTACTTTTTAGCTTTAGGCTGGTCCTTGCTATGATGAGGACCCCTCCTCCTCTTCTTTGAGTGCGAGGGCAGTTGAATGCTGTGTGGGTGTCAGGGACTAGTTGGTTGAGTAGCACATTGTCGGTGGGTGACAGCCATGTCTCGGTGATGCACAGGATGTCTGCTGGTCTTTTATGTGGTCAGAGATGGTATTTGTTTTGTTTCGTACTGACCTGACATTGATAAGCTCTATGGAGATGTTTGTGGGTCGGTTGGTGTTTATGTGGGTGTGAGTGGGGGTGCTGTGCTGCTGCTTTCCTTGTTTGCCGGGTTTCATTGTTTGTCCTGTATTGAGGTCCTGCTTTTGCTCTTGGTAGTGTTTGTATGTTATTATTGTTTGTGGGAGGAACCAAAAGGTGTTGGGGGTGTTGATTGGAGTGCTTGTGAGTTGTGGGATAAGATGGGTGGTCAAGAGTAGTAGAGGTAGGTAATGTGTAGCGACCATGTTGGATTACCTGTGTTGCTGCTGTCGTTGCTTTTCTGGCTTCAAGTGGTTCTGCTTTGCTGACTGTTGTCTGTTTTCGTCGTTCAGTGTTCTTTGTGTTGATCCTGATAAACTTCTAGGATGGTCTGTTTTGCTTTCTAATTGTTTTGGCCCTGCCTTCATCAGGGTAATTGCCTGCATTTTACGTCCTGGTTTGAGTCCTGGCTTTCAGCTTGTTCTCGGCTGTTTAACGGATCCTGGAGAGTACGTGGCCACCGCCGAAGGGTCCTCTGGCAAGGCCCTCAGGCGCGGGCCCGCTTGCTGGTGTCCTGCTTTTAAATTAGGTGGAGAGCCCCAATTGGGCAGGCGAGAGGCTGGAGGCGTCCGGGTGGCAAGTCCCGATTGGGCTGGAGGCGTCCGGTTGGCGAGCCCCGATTTGGGCTGGAGGCGTCCGGGTGGCGAGCCCCGATTGGGCTGGCTCAATCCCTCCTGGGAGAGCACACGTCCGGGAAAGGCGCTTTCCTGCAGAGACTCTATTTTTTTTTGTCCTCTTCCAAGGGGATGACTCTTTGGCCGGTTCCTTCGTTCCTGCCTAAGGTTCTCTCCTCCTTTCATTTAAATCAGATGATTTTGCTCCCATCATTTTCAAATGAGCAGTGCTCAGGTAAAGGCAAATATCTTCGCACTTTGTATGCCTGTCTCGGGTAACACTGAAGCGTTACCTGAAAGTGACAAATTCTTCTAGCTCTCAGATTGCTCTATACTGTCTCAACTAGATTGTAAGCTCGGATGAGCACGACTCCGACGAGCAGGGACTACCTCTTGTACATATACCTGTACAGCGCTGCGTGCGTGGTGCTATATAAGTGCTAAATAGTAGTAGTAGTAGATTATTTGTCTTGTTTTCTGCCCCCCCAAGGGTTGTGCGGCTTGTAAAGCTACGCTAGTGCATTGATTGAGGGTGCCATTGAATCAGCATATATTTTGCATGGCAAATCTGTTCCCATCAGGTTAAAAACTCTCTCGACGCAGGCTTGGGCAACTTCTTGGGCAGGGAAGTTACAAGTTAACCGTACTTGACATTGGTTGTGTGGTGACCTGGTCTTCCTTGTCTACTTTTGTGTGTTATTACCTCTTGGACCTCCAAGTACAGGTATCAGTTCATTTTGGTGCCAAGGTACTGGCGGCGGCTGTCTCTACCCGCCCTGGGGGTGGTATAGCTTTGGTACCTCCCACTAGTCTGGACGGACTGGTCTAAGGATGAATTTGGAAGGTGAAATGTTATTGCCGTTAATTTCCTTTCCTGGAATCCTGCTAGACTAGTCCAGGACCCACTCGCTCTGTCTATCTGGAAGCAGCTTCTGCATGAAGAATCGTGGATATCACACAGCTGGTTTTTTTGTGCCTTTGTACATAGTGTGCACCTTCGTGCACCCACATTTTTTGTGTGGTCGAGTTGCCTTGGTTTTTACTTGATTGTTCCCTTCTCCATTAAGTTCACTAAGGGGTTCCATTTGTTTTGTCAGTATAATGCTGAAGTCAACCTCTAGGTCAGGGGTCTCAAACTCAAATTGCTTTGAGGGCCAAATGAGGTAGAGTAACCCGGGGGCCGCACAAGACGCAGGCCTCATTTGCATAAGGGCATCATTTGCATAAATATTTGCATAATGTTACCATACACTAACTTTTAGTAAACATGCCTCTTAATGAGTGTATGGATAAAGAAAGACTAAAAGATTTCTACATTACTATAAACCAGTGCCAACCGCCAGGCACATTAGGAACTACTAGAAACACTGCTCATTTAGAACCCATAGCAAACCTGCCGTGTCCTAACAGCACTACCAGGACTCACAAAGCACCATACCCTAACTATCAAAAGGCAACACTGCAAATATTAAATCAACACATTTCAGAGAATAACAATACATGACCTACTCGGGAAAGAGAACAAGTGGCAATGTCAAATAGGAATTACATAAACAGAATACCTCAGCTCAGTTACACATGCAGAACATACACCATCACCAAACAAGGAATCACAATTTAGAAACAGGAAGACAATTAAACTGGGAACCCCAAAAGCCAAACTTAGAATGTACAACACTGTAGAAATAAAACTATACATTGATTTCCTCTTGTATTAAATAAAGTGCAGACGTTAAAGATGCACATTTCCAAGAGCTGACATATTTCAGTTAATAAATTCAAAATAAAGAGAGATTTTTCTACATTTTGTGCATTTTTTTTTCAGTTGCAATTGTTCCAGTCACTTTCTTCTGGTTTCTTTGTGTCTTCTGCTAACTCTCCATCGTCTGCTGTCCATTTGTCCTTTCTTCTTTCCTATTTTTTTCCCATTCTCTCTACATCTGCTTTAACATACTAATCATTCTCCTTTTGCTCTTTCCTCATTCCTATTTCATCCACTCAAATTTTACCCCTCCATCCTCAATCCCCACTTACTCTCCCAATACCCGGCCAATTGTAGATTTTTCTTCCCTCCCACACAAAATATATTTCCCCTCTCCCAGCCCCATCCCATTCTAATCGTCCCCCAACATCAACTCCCTTCTAGCTCCTGCCCCACCCAGCATCCGCTCCCTTCTAGTCCCCGCATCATCAGCCCATTTCCAGTCCTAGCTCCCTCCCCTCACAGCCCATTTCCTTTCCAAGCCCCCTTCCACTCAGCCCATTACCATTCCAAGACCCTGTCCCCATCAGCTATTTGCAGTTCAAGCTCCCCCTTCTACTCGGCCCATTTCCAGTCATAGCACCCCCCCAGTCCATTACCAGTTCTAGCCCCCCCCCATAGCCCATTATCGGTCCTAAGCCCCCCAACAGCCCACTTCCAGGCCTAACCCTTCCATCGCCCCATCTTCATTCTTAGCCCCCCCATAACCCCATTTTCAGTCTTAGCCCCCCAATCAGACCACCTCCAGTCCTAACCCCCATCTGTCCATTACCAGTCCTACCCCCCCAGCAGCCCACATCAAGTCCTGCTCCCCCCCCCAGCAGCCCACATCAAGTCCTGCTCCCCCCCCCCAGCAGCCCACATCAAGTCCTGCTCCCCCCCCCCAGCAGCCCACATCAAGTCCTGCTCCCCCCCCGGGAAAATTAAACTATAGAAAAAAGCTGGCTGCTGCCGCGGCGGTAGCAGCAATATCGCAAGTCCCGCGGCCCCCTCCTCCCCTCCCGGCAGATCCCTTCCTGCTTGCCTGCCTGCCTGCTTGTGAGTTCTTCTCTGCTTCGGCTTTCAGAGCCGCCTCTGTTAAGCTCGCCGGGGCAGATGGGAAATTTCCCATCTGCCCCGGCGAGCTTAACAGAGTCGCGAGGGAGAAGCTCTCCCTTCGCGGCTCTGAAAACCGAAGCAGAGAAGAACTCACAAGCAGGCAAGCAGGAAGGGATCTGCCGGGAGGGGGGGGGGGCCGCGGGACTTGCGATATTGCTGCTACCGCCGCGGCAGCAGCCAGCTTTTTTCTATAGTTTAATTTTCCCGCGGCAGCAGCAGCAGAAGCCGGTTTTTTCCTTTCCTGTGCATCGCGGGCCGCACAAAGGTCTCTCGGCCCGCGGGCCGCGTGTTTGAGACCCCTGCTCTAGGTACACTAGTATAAGTACTAGTGTTGATGTCGCTGAACTTTCTGGTGTTGTCTCAGTCTCCATCATCTTTTGGCAGGGAGAGTCAACCCTCTAGTCTGCAAGTATCATATAACATATTTTTATGCTCCACTATTAACCTACAGAGGTATATTTTTTCCTATTAATGGCAACCAGATCTCAGACTGTGGAAGAGCGAAATATTAAGTTTAGGATAAAATCCTGAACTCTTGCTCTTAAATTGCATCAACGATCTGTTGTGTTGCCTATTCTATTTGGCTTGTGTTACTTTTCTTGTTGGTTCATTAGCTGAGTATGTTTGTATATTTGTTTTAACGCCCAGCTTATCTTCTTCAAATAAATCAAGTGTTCTAACGCTGTTCAGCCCAAACCAGATTTCAAGTAAATCCACTATCAATTCATTTTAAGTAGTGGCACCAAAGTACTTATCTGGTTCGGCTATCTTTCCCCTGCTAGACCCTCTAGTCTGGACTGGTCTAGCAGGCTTCCAGGAAAAGAAAGTAATGGTTAGTAAAATTTCACCACCTCTTCCTGCATTAGATTAGAATTGACACGGAGACTTTTGCCTGTCTGGCACCTCTCTTCTAGAATAAACTGCTGGAGAAAGCCCTCATATTTAAAATTTAAATCTGGTCTTTCAACTTTTTAAATTTAGCCTAAGTACCTAGGATCTGCTCTTTAGGGTTGTAAAGCTAGGCAGTCTATTTTCCTTTCCTTTCTTGGGACTCTTAATTCCGTTTTTTTTTCTTGTCCTGACTAGTAGTAATATTTGTGTATACTTTTTCTAACTTTTTAGTGTACATAGTCTTGCTGTTATACTTGAAGAGTAATTCATCAAATGTATTAAATTTTATAAGTATTTATTTACCTTAACTGCATAATGCATCTGACAATAAATCCAGCAGTGAGCAATGCAAAATGGAGAGGCTTCCCACTGGTTCCACTGTTTGTCATTTTTCCCCCTTCTTTCATATCTGCTTTTTTCATTTCTGTAAAGCTTATTTTTGGTTTAGGTTTGGCTCCTTATAATTTTTTGAACTGTTTTAACTGACTCAAGTATTTTCATACCCTGACAGAAAAAAATCTACAAAGATCAAATGGAGTACATGCTACAAAATCATGTGTTTCCACTCTTCAGTAGTGAGCTTGGCTACATGAGAGCACGGGTAAGAGAACAGACTTACACAGAGGACTGGAAATAGCAAAAATGTTTATTTTTCCCTTATTTAATTCTTCTCACACCATGCCCCTCTTTTCCCTTACTTGTCTTTATTTTTTGTCCTTTCTACTTTTTAGGGGGGTTTCCCTTGATTTATGGTTTTTTATTTATGTGCTTGATGGGAGTAGCCCCGGGGATGGTCCTAAAGACGACTTTTGATGTCGGGTTAGGACTGGGTTCAAAATGTTAGGTGTCCCAGCACCTCTGCTTGCACCACACATTCATACTAGGGGGTCTTGTTCATTTGGGTTCAGATTCAAATGTGCTTGATGTCCCATGTTGAAAATGGAAAGACTCCTCTTTGAGCTCATTGTTGTGATAGAAGTAGTGCTTTAAATGATCTTTCATTTCTTAGAGAGCTGCTCTGGTGGTTGAAAATGGCAAAGGTGCTCCATGCACAGCATTGATCTACATCTGGCAATGCAGTCTGCTTGTGTTTTATAGTCAGACCATATAGCTCATACTAAACTTGCAGCCAGTGATGAATATAAGATCATAATATTGGTCTACTGTTGTCTTTTGGACATAACCTAGCCCCATCAACTTCCACAGTTCCTTGGTCTGACCACTACCTTGTAATCTTCCAGATCCCACTAGTGAGTCCCCTCGCTCCTACGCAGAGTAATCTGCCTCAAGCCAGGCATTTCACCTGTAAACAGGATACTGGGCTTGATGGACCTTGGTCTGACCCAGTATGGCATATCTTATGTCCAACAAAGACTCCTTCCTGGATAGCATACTGCCCCAGCTGGCAAATGAATCACCAGACCCCAACACATCACTAAACACCTGGAACAACTCCATACAAAAAGCAGCATCACCCTCCAACAAACCCACCAGGCAACCACCTAAGCGATCAGAGAAATGGTACACCCTAGAGTATTGTGTGCATTTCTGGTCGCCATATCTTAAAAAGGATATATGAGGAGAGGCTAAAAAGGTTAGGGCTCTTCATCCTGGAAAAGAGTCAGCTGAGGGGAGATATGATAGAAGCCTATAAATTAATGAATGGAATGGAACAGGTAACGTAGATCAATTTGTTTATGCCATCAAAATGTAAAAAGACTAGGGGACATGCAATGAAGCTACAGTGTAACCCATATAAGACTATGAAGAGAAAATATTTTTTCACTCAACACGTAATCAATCTCTAGAATTCGTTACCGGAAGATGTAGTAAAAGCTGTTAGTGTAGCTGGGTTTAAGAAAGGTTTGCACAAGTTCCTGGAGGAAAGAACCATAAACCATCATTAAAGGGTGAAGGGCTACTCTGCCCCCCCTCACCAGCAACACTGCAGGGCTCTTGGAGTAACGGAAAACCACACTCAAAGCAATGAGAAGGAAATCTAAGAGACAGCAATAAAATACAACACATATATATATATATATATATATATATATATATATATATATATATATACATATATATACATATATATACACCAAAGCTTTGCGGAGAGAAACAAACAGAAACAAGTTCTCTTTGTTTACTCTAACTATTAGCTATGGTTTACTTTATTTATAAGGCTCTTTTGGAGGATACAGCATAATTTCACTTTATTGTTCTACGTCAGGTATTATGTATTCATCACATCATAGGTCAATTTCTAATCAGCATAGGTCAGTATGAGGAGACACATGTATTCCAAGACATAACTGTTTACTGCTGACCACTGTTCCCTCTAAGCTGTGCGCGTGTGCGCGCGCGCACACCTCGCCAAGCGAGCGCACATACTTTACAACAGAGCGCACAAAAATTACGGCTCTGATTCTGATAGAAAACAACACAGACGTCTTAAAATTTAAAAGTTATGATTGTAATTACTAGAAATTTCCCGCTTCATTTAGTAATCGTCTATTTTTATTTAATTTGATTAAAATCAATGTGGTGTACATACTGTATTCTGACATATAGTCAAATTTTAAAGTATATAACTCCGAGTGTCATTATGTGGCGCACAAAAATTTAACCTTCCTTCAAAAGCTGCACACAGCTGATATTTTTTTGCGCACACAGCCTACAGAAAATTAGAGGGAACATTGCTGCTGACTGCTTGATATCTAGTAACCCTGAGACTGAATGGCTGGGGGACAAGCTGCCCTTTTTCTTATTTCAGGACCTGTACCTCTTCACCTACTTAGTAAGCAAATATATGAAGTTTATTTCTAAGCAAAGTTCTGAACAAATTTAACTCTTTCTCAGGTTTTATTAGACAGCCTGGTTGTGTACACCGCCCTGTACAGACAAGCTTACTTTCAAAGGGGACTTGAGAAATCCACTGCTTGTCCCATTACAAACCTTGTGGGACCTGTGTCTTCTGAGGAAACTGCTAGGTACTTATGATCTAGATTGGCCACTGTTGGAAACAGGATACTGGGCTTGATGGACTTTGGTCTGACCCAGTATGGCATATCTTATGGAGAGAGAAGGAAGAGTGGAGGGGGAGGATTGAAATTGGGAGACAGTAAGACGCAAGGGGGTGGGAGGAAGTGAAAAGAGGAGGAGGAGTACATTAACGGGTGGCTGTGAAAGGAGGGAGAGACAAAAGGTAGGGAGGAGAAATAGAGCCAATAGGGTTTGAGGTAGAGGAAGTGAGTGCAGGGGGACAGAAAAAGCCTGCATTTTCGTACACACCTTCCACATAACACCTGCATGTCACACATACGTGCTTACATACACACACCTCAGTCGACACCCCCATGTCGCTCATACACACACACACACACATGCTACTTACCTGACACCCATATAATAACTTGAAAATATACACAGAAATACTGCAAAAACACGTAGACACATGCTGCACGGCCCGAACACCACATACACAGACAGCCAGATGCCAAACACGCAGCCCTACAAATGCATGCATGACCACACTCACTCACACTCTGAACAAGTGCGCAGCCCTACACACAAATACAGCACATGACATCCCCTGTGACACCTCCCGCACACAGACGTCAGTATGTAAAAATGCAGAAGCCTACTCGCACGACACACTTTACCATGGCTGTTACTAATGAGTCCCCCATACAGTTGTGCTTGAGTTTGTGAAGGAGACATGTGCCATGATATGGCACTCTGAAGTGCACTTTTAAACTTTTTTGTCGTAGCATCCTTTATATCAAACTACACATTTTCTGTACCAGAAAACACATGATGCAAGCAGATACCTGAAGTGACTTGCTCAAAGTCACAAGAATCAGTGACAGAAGCAAAGATTTGAACTTGGATGTCCTGGTTCCCTTCTCTTTATTCTAATCATAGGCTATGCACACACTCTAAGAGGTTAAATACCTGAAATTATCTTGCTTTGCCAGTCCACCTTGTGAGTTCTGCTGAAATTCTTCTGTTTGGCATTTTGTGTGTAGCATTTACAACAAATTAAAACAGTGACACATGAGTGCTATGGAAACTTGTCAATATGTTAATCCTTTTCTAGTTGCTGCCAGTTAGCAAGAATGAGTCTGAGATTTCATGCAAGTGTGTGTGTATATTGTCACAAGCACAACGCCAAAACCACTAGTCTTCTAGGTGTTGAGGGCGTGGTGCTTGAGAAAACCTATCAGCTGTTATATTTATGCTTTAAGTAGAAGGATTATAGTCGTGTTTAAGCCAAGAGTAAGGCTTATGACAGAAAAAGAGTTTATTTTGAACACAATAGAACAGATCAGGTTCCAGGTACCATTTACAGAATTTTAAATAGGATTTTTGCTTAAGGTTCATTAAGTTGGTGGCAAAACAAACAGAACTCAATATGGGCTTTTAAAGTCCGCTTCTCTGCAGAAGCTTAGCCTTTTCACATATAACAAGATGCCACTTTTCTTATTGTCCTTTGTCAATCAGAGCAATAGAAAAACAAACTTTCCTATTCGTCTCTCCGGGCCAGTCCAGGAATGTAGGGTAGTCAATCCCTTCCAGCAGCTCTGAGGACTGAAACACTGAAACCAAGCTCTTTGCTGACAGATCCTATAGCTCCCCCTGGTGTCAGAGAGAGTCAGTCTTTCAGTCCTCAGCAGCGGAGGAAGGTGTATAGCTGACAGGCTCCTCATAGAGACGAATAGAAAGGCCGGTCTCAATTTCATCTGAGTGTTGGATTTTGAGCCTTCTTAAAGAAGTTACAGCACTTCGAAACGCTGACTATTTGGCCCTAGCAGGGCAGATCAGCTCAGCGCTATTTGCTTGTTTTGGGGGCGAGTTTAAAAAAAAAAAAAAAAGATTAAAACAAGTGAACGGAGCGAGTAAGAACCCTCGAGCACCTTTTCGGTGCACTTTACTTTCCCCTGCCTCTGGGCAGGTTCAAGAGGGTGTTGGGAACGGTCTGGGAGCCCCGGATCTCTCTTCCCAGTATCTGTGAGCTGCAGTTCCGGTTCCCCGCTGGCTGCGGGGCTGCGGATCCGAGCGGCTTCACCTCTTGCTGCAATTCAGGTAGGCGGAGGAGCTAACGGGAGTTGTTTTTAGTTTGGCTTCGCTAGTTTTGGGGCTGGCGGCATTGCTCTAGTCCGCGTTATTGTGGGTCTCTTGCTCCCGGTTCACGGGGATCGCGGTGTTAACGTCCGTGTCAGCGTTCTTTCTGGGTCTCCATGGCGGGGTTGAGTTTCGCGGTAGGTGCTCCGTTCGGGCATGGATCCTCCAAAGGCTTCTGCAGATGAGGGTTCTCTCTGCCCTCAGGCCCTTGCAGATCGGGCGGGAACGGCGGCCATTTTATCACAGCCGTGCTCCGTTCCCGCGCCGTCAGTGAAGGCAAAGCGCAGATCCAAAAAGCACACGGCTCCTTCAGAGGAGGGAGACAGTCGGCAGGTTTTTTCCGCGGGGCACAGCTCTTGGGAGTCCCTTTTTGCCCCAGAATTGATTTTAGCGATGCATCAGGCTTTTTTAATAAAGAAATCTCAAGCAACGGACCCCTCCTTGACTGTGTCTAGGGCAGGGGTGAGCAAGCGGGAACAAACAGATTCTGACCCTAAGGAGGGGGTCTCCTCTGGGGATATAGGTTTGGAGGCTCCCTTGCTGGCAGCTACTTCTCTAGCTGAGGACTCCCAGCTGCCAGAGGAGATTGAGGGGATTTCAGAGCCTGGTGTTGACCTGTGGCCAGAGGAATTGGAAGAGGGGGAGTTAGGGCCTGGTGAGGACCCTAATGTGTGTTGCGTTTTTCGCAAAGAAGAACTTGGTGCCTTAATTACACACTCGTTAGCAGCGTTGAATATAGTGCTCCCTAAGGTTCCGCAAGAGCCCTTAGAAGACCCTTTGTTGCAGGGGTTCAAGTCGGAGCAGCGCTGTTTCCCCATTCACAGAGTGATTAAGCAGATGATTGATTCTGAATGGGAGTGTCCAGAAGCCTCTTTGAGGGGCGGTCACGTGCTGTCTCGGTTATACCCTGTTCCCCAGGAGAAAAAGGACTTATTGCGCATGCCGAAGGTAGACGCCTTAGTGGCTGCGGTTACCAAGAAGACTACCATCCCTGTAGAGGGTGGTTCGGCTCTCAAGGATTTTCAAGATCGTCGTTTGGAAGCGCTCCTAAAACAAGCTTTCGATTCCAGTGCCTTGGCGCTTCAGGCTTCGTTGTGTGGGGCATATGTGTCTCGAGCTTCCATCTGCTGGCTTCAAGGGGAGGACAGCGCAGGGAAGGAGACGGACTCTGCAGCGGAGTGAGCGAAGCTGGAGTCCGCTGCGGCTTACCTGGCGGATGACTTTTATGATTTGGTGAGAATTTCGGCAAAGTCCATGGCGTCGCTGATCGCGGCTAGACGGTTTCTGTGGTTACGAAACTGGGCGGCGGATGCTTCGTCTAAAGCGCACCTCAGTAAGCTCCCCTATAAGGGCAGGCTGCTTTTTGGTGAAGCATTGGAAAAGATTGTCAAGGATTTGGAAGATTCTAAGGGGGGTCGTCTTCCCGAGGATCGGCCGCGAGCGTCTAAATTGACTCCGGGTCAGAGGGGACAAGGACGTGTTTTTGGCAGGTTCCGCGGTTCCCGGTTTGCGCCTTATCAGCGGGGTCGTTTTGTGCATAGAGGTCAGTCCTTTCGAGGAGCCCGAGGATTTAATAGGGGCTACTTTAACGTCAGCAGTCCGCTCCCAAGAAGCCGCAATGAAGGGGCGCTGGTTCAGGCAGAGATCCCTGTGGGGGGTCGTTTGCAGGAGTTTCTCTCTGCCTGGACCGCTATCACTACAGACCAGTGGGTGCTCGAAATTATCCGGGATGGTTATGCTCTGGAGTTTGCTCACCCACTGAGGGAGACTTTTGTAGCGTCTCCATGCGTTTCCCATTCCAAGAGAACGGCAGTCAAGGACACCTTGTTGCGCTTGTTGCGCCTTCAAGCCATCGTACCGGTACCCGCAGACCAGTGCGGGTTAGGTCGATACTCGATTTATTTTGTGGTGCCCAAAAAGGAGGGTTCTTTTTGGCCGATTTTAGATCTCAAGCACGTCAACCGTTGCTTGCGGGTTCCTCATTTCAGGATCGAAACTTTACGCTCCGTGATCCAGTCGGTGAAACCGCGGGAGGTTCTCTCATCCATAGACTTGACGGAGGCATATTTGCATATTCCCATAAGGCCAGAGCACCAGAAATACCTTCGATTTGCGCTGCCCATGGGGCATTTTCAGTTCCGTGCGCTACCGTTCGGGCTGGCTACGGCGCCTCGGACATTCACCAAGGTAATGGTAGTGGCGGCTGCAGCGCTTCGGAAAGAAGGGATTCTGGTTCATCCTTATCTCGACGATTGGTTGATTCACGCCCCGACAGAGGCAGAGTCTCGTGCAGCGACGGCTCGAGTGGTGTCATTCCTCGAGCAGCTTGGTTGGGTCATCAATCCGTCCAAGAGTCATCTCGAGCCAGTGAGGAGACTAACTTATCTGGGCGCACTCTTCGATACAGAGGTCGGCTCGGTTTTCCTACCGGCGGACAGGGTGCAAAAGCTGATGTCCCAGATTATGACCTTCCTGCGCGGGCCGGCCCCAACTGCATGGAGATATTTGCAGGTGTTAGGTTCGATGGCGGCGGCATTAGACCTAGTTCCGTGGGCCAGGACGCATATGCGGCCGCTGCAACAGGCCTTGCTTTCCAGGTGGTCGCCGCAGGATCATCCTCTCTCCCAGCGGTTACCGTGTCCCGCAGAGGTGCAGGTCAGTCTGCAGTGGTGGTTGGTTCCGGCTCATCTTCAGGCGGGAGTCCCCTTGACGGTTCCGGACTGGGTTTTGCTGACAACAGATGCCAGTCTGTCTGGTTGGGGGGCACACTGTGTGGGCCAGATAGCTCAGGGCGCTTGGTCGGAGGAGGAGAGTCTTTGGTCAATCAATCGGTTGGAACTCAGAGCGGTACGGTTAGCCCTCGTGCAGTTTGCGGCTCAGCTTTGTGGGCACGCGGTGCGAGTATTCTCAGACAACTTGGTGACCGTGGCTTACATCAACAAGCAGGGCGGCATGGGGTATGCCAGCCTTCTGCAGGAGAGCCAACAGCTGTTCCAATGGGCAGAAGCGCATCTATTGGCGATTTCAGCAGCGCATGTGGCAGGAAAGGACAACCTTCAGGCAGACTATCTCAGTCGACACGCATTGGATCCCGGGGAGTGGGAACTCAACTGCGCGGTGTTTAACGAGATCACAGAGCGCTGGGGCCAGCCGGTGCTGGATCTCATGGCCACTCAGGCGAATTCCAAAGCGTCCCGGTTTTTCAGCCGGCGCAGGGATCATATGTCGGAAGGGCTGGACGGGCTGGTTCAACCTTGGCCATCCGGTCGCCTTCTCTGTCTTTCCCCCGTGG
The DNA here is from genome assembly GCA_033557465.1 of Ichthyophis bannanicus. Lineage (NCBI taxonomy): Eukaryota > Metazoa > Chordata > Amphibia > Gymnophiona > Ichthyophiidae > Ichthyophis > Ichthyophis bannanicus. The sequence continues at coordinate 55,733,944 of CM066047.1, read as the reverse complement.
CCGCTGATCGGTTGGATCATCCAGCGGATAGCAAAGTACGACGGTACGGTAATTCTCATCGCTCCGGACTGGCCTCGGCGTCCGTGGTATGCAGATCTGGTGCGGCTACTGGTGGCTCCTCCGTGGAGGTTGCCAGCTCGGATGAATCTGTTGTTTCAAGGCCCCATCTTAATGCCGCAAGTGGACCGGTTCTTGCTTACGGCTTGGCTCTTGAAAGGGCACGGTTGAAGCGCAGAGGTTATTCGTCGGCGGTGATCTCCACCTTATTGAAGTCTAGAAAGACGTCTACCTCTTTAGTGTACGTTCGGGTATGGCGTGTGTTTGAAGCGTGGTGTGCAGAGAGGTAAATTTCGCCTTCTGCTGCGCAATTGCCCGACCTTTTACATTTCTTGCAGGGAGGTTTAGAGAAGGGTCTAGCCCTCAATACTCTTAAGGTGCAGTTGGCAGCGCTCTCCTGTTATAGAGGAAAGGTGCGGGGGTGTTCTCTTGCCTCCCATCCGGATGTTCGGCACTTTCTGAGAGCAGCTAGCATCATTCGGTCGCCGCTGCAACAAGTGGTGCCGCCTTGGAACCTCAATTTAGTATTGGAGGCCATGACAGAGCCGCCGTTTGAATCCAGAACGGCGGTTAAGGTGCGAGAGATCTCCTGGAAGACAGCCTTCTTGGTAGCCTTGTGTCGGATCTGCAAGCGCTGTCGTGCAGGGAACCGTATCTTCAGTTTTCGGCGGATAAGGTGGTTTTGCGTCCCGTTCCGTGTTTTTTGCCTAAAGTGGTTTCTAGCTTTCATATGAATCAGGCCGTTTTCCTTCCCACGTTTCGCCCTCAGGAGGGGGCCAAACGGGATCGGTCGCTGAAGAGATTGGATTTGGGGCGCGTGTTGCGGAAGTATCTCAGAGTGGAAGAGCCGTTTAGGAGATCGGATCGGCTCTTTGTTCTGTTTGGAGGTCCGCAGAAGGGAAAAGCGGCAACCAAGGCTTTGATAGCTCGGTGGGTGAAGCATACCATCCGGTCGGCTTACGAAGCAAAAGGCGTACAGGAGCCCGTGGGAATCCGGGCTCACTCGACTAGGGGGCAGGCTACGTCGTGGGCGGAATCTGCCTTAGTGCCGCCGGTAGACATCTGTAGGGCGGCGGCGTGGTGGTCTTTGCATACTTTTGCGAGACATTATCGGTTGGATGTCCAGGCGCAGGAGGATGCTAGGGTTGGGGCCTCGGCTATTGTAGCGGGGCTCGCAGGGCCCTCCCGGAGATGAGTACTGCTTTGGTACTGCCCTACATTCCTGGACTGGCCCGGAGAGACGAATAGGAAGGAGAAATTAGGCCTTACCTGCTAATTGTCTTTCCTTGAGTTCTCTCCGGGCCAGTCCAGGACCCTCCCTCTTTGATGTGCTGCGAGAGTTGAAGCTGTGCGAATCCTCTGCCATAAGATTTTTGTGGGCGGCTTACCGTTTTGGTAGCCGAAGCTGGGGATTCCTTGTTTTCTGAGATTCGGCAGGCTTTTTAGTCCTCAGTGGCAGAGGTAGTAAAAAAAAAACAACAAAAAAAAAAAAAAAACAATTATAAAACAGGGAATTTCGGAGCATTATCCTGCTCAGCAGACCTCCATTTCCACGAGAGTGTTTCGAGAGTGTTTTACGTTGTTTGTTCCAGTTTCTTAGTTTAGTGTCTTTAGTTTCACTGCTTTGTTACCATTAGACTGACTCTCTCTGACACCAGGGGGAGCTATAGGACCTGTCAGCAAAGAGCTTGGTTTCAGTGTTTCAGTCCTCAGAGCTGCTGGAAGGGATTGACTACCCTACATTCCTGGACTGGCCCGGAGAGAACTCAAGGAAAGACAATTAGCAGGTAAGGCCTAATTTCTCCTTACTTCTATGGCAAATTAATCTTCACTCAGCCATAATTATCTCTAGGCTGCACTTCCAGGTGAAGAACCAAACTTAGGTTATGAAATAGGCATTCACAGTGTCCTCAAGACTCTTATAGCAGGCTTTTCTTATAAACAGGAGCAAAGCACAAACTCTTATAGCAGCTAATTAACTTTCTCTCCATTGTGAAGTTTCAACATGTAATGGCCTGGAGTGACTAACAAGAAACAGAACCTTTACACAACACAGCTGACACAGAAGGGTGAATCACAGCCTTACTTCACTAGCTTATGCTGCAGTAAATTCCTCCTTTCAAAACACACAGGAATTTACTTTCTCACTGCTTAGCTCTGAGGTTACTTCAGCAAGAGGAACAGTTCTTTCCAGGCTGGCCTTTCTTCAGACACTACAAGTCTAGAGCTTGGCATAAAGAACAGTCCATCAACATATCATCTTGTTCCTCTAATTCTGACACTGGTTCTTCCAATTGCATAGGCTCTGACTCACCCATTTGATCAGAGTGCCCTGCTGACAACCTCTCTGGTAGTCTGAAAGCTTCTCTCCTTCCTGGCTCCCACCTTTGTTGCAAACGTGATTCAGGGAAATCACCTTTCTCAGCAATGGGTAGCTCAGCCTGTCTCCAGAAGTTAGCACCTGCTCTGGTTCTCCAGCATTCCATCGTCCTTGCTGCTCTGACGTCTGTCTGTCCTCTGCTGCTTCCTGTGCTCCTTCTCCAATCACTCCTTCTCCAATCACTCCTTCCCCAATCACTCCTTCCCCAACTACTACTTCCTCCATAATTTAACCAAGGTTTATACTCACTGGGATCCAACCCCACCTCTTTCTGTCCCAGGTGTTTGTAATCCCCCTGCCTTCTGACATTAGAATAATCAGTGCAGTTGTTAGAGTGAGGGCTTTTGTCCTCGTGCTTGCAATCTATCCCTCTTACACTGTCAAGCATTTCCTGGAACTTGTTCCATCTGGGTTTTTCTGCCTTTGAACTGTGACTCTGGCCTTTTGACCCTGCACACCTAACAGAGGCCCCTTGATTAAGGTGAATTCCTTATGCTGTTCACCTCCCCCATGCTCAAAATGGTTGACTTTGCCACAATATATATTTTTTATTTATTTATTTATTTGGCTTTTGCAGGCTTGCTGGGTCCTTCATTATTTCTGTGAAATAAAGTTTAAGAATGATCAGAACCTGCAAACGGCCTTGGAACTGACGAGAAGATGTCTGATTGATGACCAGGAGATGCCTGTGAAAGTTGAAGCTGCTATAGCTCTCCAGGTTCTGATCAGCAATCAGGAGAATGGTATGTGTGACTCGCCGTGTGTTGTAAGGCTATGCTGTTTCACGTCAGAAACCGGATGATACTAAAGATGCCTGCATTAAGAACTTCCCTCTAGTAGGAGTGGAGGGAAGGCTAATGTTTTCTCAGACCTGAGCCTGTTTGGGGGAAATGATTTCCTCCTGCTTCTGGCTCTGGGGTATGGCATTACAAGATTGAAGGACTACACTGTGCAGAAACCATGACTGCTGTAGCCCTCAGTAAGATACTGAAAGTGCCTTTAGGAAAGTGAGGGTAAAGGTTTATTTAGTATCTGTAGACAGCACTGTTCTTCTAACATGTGAAACAATTGAATCCCAGTATGGCTGCTTAGTGAGCTGATATCCTTCACCACAAAGAAGCACTCTAATACAGCCTGTGGCATGGACTGTATTGATGGAACTGGACCCTAGTGCCCTTAATAGTAAAGAGAGCAGCCCTGCAGCCATGTCCTTACCCTGCAAGATGATCATTAAAGAAATTCTTTTTTATTGTTGCTTGCATAATGTAGTCAGAGCATGTTTCTTAGCTGGCTGAACACGTCTCCTTTTATTTGGTTTTACAGAGATGTTCCCATAGGTGCCTACAACTGCTTCTTAATGAACATGCTGCTTTTACGGCTGTATTTAAGAAGAATGTTGTGATTACAAGTCATGCTTTTTATTCCCTTTAGCTAAGGAGTTCATTACACCGTTCATTAGGCCTGTCATGCAGGCTCTTCTTCAGATTATAAGAGAGACTGAGAACGATGACCTCACCAACGTGATTCAGAAGATGATCTGTGAATACAGCGAGGAAGTTACCTCAATTGCAGTGGAGATGACCCAGCATTTGGTAAGTTTATCTGCAAGTTCTCTTTACTGTGTGAACTGAGAGTTTCTAAAAGATTTTTGTTCAGGATTTTCTCCAGTATTGTTGATTTGGAAATGGCTGCAACACAGTGTGCACAGGATTGATCTGTGTCTGGCTGTATGGTTTGTTTACGTTTTGTATTCAGATCATATAGTTCACACTAAACCTGTGGCCATAGATGAACATGAGACCATAGTACTGGTCGAGTGCTGTTTCTGGACATATCCCACCACTGGCCAGCCTCCAAACTCTCAGACAGATTTGTTTGTTGTCTCCAAACCTTACTTGTTTTACCTTCCTGAATCTGTGCTTGTGGAAAAGATCCATGTATTGGCACCATCCCTAACCTTTTACAATTGGGACAGGGAGAGTGGTGAAAGAAGAATGGTTATCTCCAGGAACAAGCAGGAATGAGTCTTCACATATGGGTATCGTCGGTACCGACGGAGCCTGCGCGGGAATGCTCCCCAGCGTCCAAAAGGAAAGCTTTTGGGAGCATCCCACAGCGCCTGCGCGCTGCCTTCCCGCCTTTCCTAACCGCCTCTCTCCAGTTCTTCTTTTCCGCGGAGCCAGCAGGTCGTGTTCCTGTCACCGCTGAAGAATTTCTTTATTTTATTTTATTTCTTTGGTCGTGGGTCTGCCTTCTTGACGCTGGACCGGTACCGCCGGTCTTTTCTTTCTTTCTTTCTTTCTTCTAAAAAAAAAACAAAACACAAAACTACTGTTTTTTCTCACTTCAGTGCATTTTCTTCTTTGGCCTTAGGCCTAGGACATTTTTCCTCATGGAAAAGCCTGCCTCTGGGTTTAAAAAATGCACGAAGTGCAGCAGCACTATTTCTGGCACTGACACCCATGAATGATGTCTAAAATGTTTAGGTCCTGACCACTCCATTGCAGATTGTGAGTCCTGCTCCATGATGTCTAAAAGAGGTCTACAGAATCGAGCAGCTAAGCTCAGTACCCTGTTTCCCTCGGATGCAGCTTCAGTTGCATCGACGTCTTCCAGGGCTGCTTCTTCCTCACATGGATCTCAGGTAACCAAACTTAAATCCAGCCGGTCCTCGAAGGGTAGATCTCCCTCTAAGTATTGAGATGCCTCCAGGCTTGCCCTCGAGGAATCCGCACCAGCAAAATTACCCTGGCGGGAGGCTCCGGCTTCCAAAGCTTTATCTATGGGGTCACAGGTTGACATCGATGGCTCGGCCTCGACTGATCACCTGTTGCCATGTTCTGGGGTACCGGTGGTTCCCACTGGTACCGACATCCAGACATTGGTTGCGTCAATGGATCAGAATATCCTGACCATGCAGCGTGCCATCACGGCATTCATACAAGCTGCGACGCCTTCGGTACTGCAACAAACTCCGTTGCCGGTACTGACTCCGGCACCGGTACCGATTGCATCGACATCCGCTTCGGTGTCGACTGCAGCGGTACACTGTTCTGTGATGCCCATCGGTACCGATCACTCCCGATGTCGATACCACCCGGTACGCGTAACGGGCTCTGCTGGAGCATCCAGACAGGCGATACTTCGATTCCTCTGAAGACTCTGATGAATCAGAGGTCTCTGTCGAAGCATCGGTGATTCATCCTCAGGAGCCCTCTTCTCCAAAAAGGAGAATGTCGCCTCCAGAAGACTTGTCTTTTCAAGACTTCATTAGGGAAGTGGCCAGGGGCCTTTCCATCTCAGTGGCCCCTGAGACAGAGCCTAGAGCCAAAAAATTAGATATTTTACAATATCCTAAAGCTCCTAAAGAGGCAGCCACTTTACCAATACATGAGATTCTTTATGATCACATGTTGGGTATATGGGAGACTCCTCTCACCACTTCCCCTCGTTCTCGCAGGTTGGACACCATGTATCGTGTTCCTCCTTGTCCTGGCTTTCATAAGACTCAGCTTCCTCACCACTCCATTGTGGTGGAATCTGCTATGAAGAAGATAAAGAGTACAAAAAGGCACTCTTCTGCTCCTCCAGGAAGAGAATGCAGAACCTTAGATGCCTTAGGCAGGAGAATTTTCCAGGCCAGTATGCTTGTTGCCAGAATCAACTCCTATAGTCTCTATATGGGGATGTTTCTAAAAGAAGTTACAGATCACCTGCAAACTTTATCTCCTTTTATTTCAGAAGATAAAAGGGAAGAGTTCCTCACCTGGCTCAAACATGCCCAGGATATTTCCAAGTTTTCCAACCGTGCAGCCTTTGACTCTTTTGAAGGTGCCAGCAGAGCCTCGGCCATTGCCATAGGTGCACGCAGAGTTGCTTGGTTACAAGCTTCTGATTTGGAACCTTGGGTTCAAGATGGACTAGGAAACCGTCCTTGTACAGGTGAAAACCTTTTTGGCAAAGATTGGCAAGCAAAGGCCACCCAAATGGATGCTGAAAATTCTGCTTTAGATAGACTTTCAAAGTCTACTTCTGCTCCTTTTAAGAAAAGGTTGTTCAAAAAGGGATTTTTTTACCAAAAAAGGGAAATATTATTCTGCTTATGGTCAGCAGTCATCTACTGCAGGTCGTTTTGCTACAAAGAGACAGCAACAACCGAAACAGGCCAAGCCTAAGGCTGCTAGGACTGCTACCGCCCAACAGCCTCAGCCTCCCCAGGGCCTTTGACTTACAACTAGAGAGCTTAGCCTTTCTGGCTCTGGAACTTCCAGAACCTTTCACCATTCCAGGAAGGTTGGCTTACTTTGCTCCCAGATGGGAACAAATCACAGCAGAGCAATGGACCCTCTCCATCATAAGGGAGGGGTACAAGCTTCACTTCTTAAACCTTCCTCCTCACACCAGGAGATTACTACCCTTCTTGCCCAAGGGGCAATAGAAGAAGTACCCCTTCTTCAACAGGGCTCAGGGTTCTACTCCCCCTACTTTCTTATCCCAAAGAAAACAGGGGGCTACAGACCCATATTAGATCTCAGAGAATTGAACAAGTTTCTATGCAAGGAGAAATTCAAGATGATTTCTCTCGGTACTCTCCTTCCATACCTTCAGAGTCAGGATTGGCTTTGCTCTCTAGACCTCAAGGATGCGTACACCCATGTCCTCATCCATCCAACACACAGAAGGTTCCTTTGGTTCCTTTATCAAGGGAAGCACTATGAATACAGAGTGCTTCCTTTCGGTCTGGCCTCTGCACCAAGGGTGTTCACAAAATGCATGGCAGTAGTTGCTGCATTTCTACGCACTCTAGGAATATTTGTATTCCCATATCTGGACGACTGGCTCATCTGAGCTCCATCCCAGTCAGAGGCCCAGACTTCTCTAACCTGCACAAGCCGTATCCTTCAGTATCTGGGACTTGTAATAAACTTTCCAAAATCCCATCTCACCCCTACTCAGTCTCTAGAGTTCATAGGGGCCTTGCTGGATACCACACCTGCAAGGGCCTATCTTCCCCAGGCCCATTGCCTACGCTTGGTGCAGTTAGCCTCACAAATTCAGTTAAAATCCCATTTAACTGCTCGAGAGATGTTACAACTGTTAGGCCACATGGCATCCACTGTGCATGTGGTTCCTTACGCTCGCCTTCACATGAGGGCAGCTCAGTGGACTCTATCCACCCAATGGACCCAGGCATCAGGTGGCCTGTCAGACAAAATAGCAACCTCCAGTCGCCTCTTTTGGTCCCTCCAGTGGTGGAAGTCCACTCAAAATCTGTTGCTGGGGTCCCCCTTTCAACAGGTGTTACCCCAAGCAACCCTTACAACAGATGCCTCTCCAAGAGGTTGGGGAGCCCATCTTCAAGATCTCTCCACTCAAGGCATCTGGTCTCTACAGGAGACATCTCTACATATCAACCTCTTAGAGCTCAGAGCAATTTTTCTAGCTCTGAGTCTTCCACACCCTGCTCAGCTACAAGACAGTCCTCATCCACACGGACAACCAAGTAGCCATGTTCTACGTGAACAAGCAGGGCGGGACTGGCTCTCTGTCGCTTTGCAACGAAGCTCTGAGATTGTGAGCCTTCGCCAGAGAGCATCAAATTCATCTCATGGCAGTGTATCTTCCAGGGGTTCAAAACTCTTGGGCGGGCAGACAGACTCAGTCGAGTTCTGCTTCCACACGAATGGTCCCTCCATGGGGACCAGATAGCCAGGATCTTTCGAATTTGGGGAATCCCAGACATAGACTTGTTTGCAAGTCCGTGGAATGCCAAACTTCCCCAATTCTGTTCCAGAATTCCGTGTCAGGGAGTTCAGGCCAGGGATGCCTTCCTCCTCCATTGGGGGCAAGACTTCCTCTATGCCTTTCCACCCATTCCCCTAATTCCCAAGACACTCTTCAAACTTCAGAGAGACAAGGGGTCTATGATCCTCATAGCACCACATTGGCCACGCCAAGTGTGGTACTCCCTACTTCTGCATCTCTCTCAAGCTCCCTCCCTGGACTTGGGATCTGCTCCAGACCTCCTGTCCCTGGAGGAGGGAACGTTGTGGCACCCAAATCCCCAGTCTCTTCACCTCAGAGCCTGGTTGCTGAAGGCCTAGACCTTCAAGATTTGCATCTTTCTCAGCAAGTGAAGGATATCCTTCATGCTTCCAGAAAGCCTTCCACTAGACGTTCCTATGCTTTTAAATGGAAAAAGTTTACCATTTGGTGTGCAGAGAAGGGTCTTAACCCTCTTGCAATACCTTTGAATTCTTTACTAGAGTATTTGCTGCATTTATCCCATGCAGGCCTTAAAACGAATTCAGTAAGAGTCCATTTGAGTTCTATTGCAGCATCCCTTAAACCTCTCAATGGACAGCCTATTTCCTCTCATCCTCTTATAGCAAGATTCATGAGAGGCCTTCTTTTGACTAAACCTCCCATCAGACCACCTCCAGTGGCATGGGACTTGAATCTGGTTCTTGGCCAGCTTATGCAGCCACCCTTTGAACCCTTAGCCACTACCTCCTTGAAATTCCTTTCCTGGAAGGTTATTTTTCTCTTTGCAGTCACTTCAGCTCGCCGCATCAGTGAGCTGCAAGCCTTGGTGGCTAATCCTCCTCCTTATACAAGGTTCCATCATGATAAGGTAGTCCTCAGGACTAATCCACACTTTATGCCTAAAGTGGTCTCACCTTTTCATCTGAACCAAGAGGTTTATTTACCTGTCTTTCTTCCAGGACCTCATGCTTCAAGTGCAGAGAAGAATCTTCATACCCTGGATTGTAAAAGAGCTCTTGCTTTTTACTTACAAAGGACACAGCAACATAGAAAGTCCTCAACTCTTTGTTGCTTTTGATCCCTCTCATTTAGGACTTCCAGTCTCTAAGAGAACTCTGTCCAATTGGATTGCTCAGTGTATTTCTTTCGCCTACCAGAGTAAGAACCTTTCTCTGGAGGGCCATGTCACAGCTCACAATGTGAGAGCCATGGCAGCCTCTATGGCTCATCTAAATTCTGTGTCCATCGACCAGATCTGTCGAGCGGCCACCTGGGCCTCGGTTCATACCTTCACAGCCCATTACTGCTTGGACAAGGACTCCCGCCGGGATGCCTTGTTTGGTCAGGCTGTTCTCAAACACCTGTTCCATACCTAACCAACTCCTACCCTCCAGCACTGGCTGGATGCCTGAGATTCATGGGTGGAGGTAGAGCCCTTCCCAGGGACTCACAACCTGGGTGATCTCCCAGGCATCTCTAGCTGGGGAGTCCCCATATGTGAAGACTCATTCCTGCTTGTTCCTGGAGATAGCACAGTTACTTACCTGTAACAGGTGATCTCTGGGAACAGCAGGAATAAGTCTTCACAACCCACCCACCTCCCCTAGGAGTTGTATCTCTCTATCTTTCTTTCCTTTCCTCACTCTCTCTTTGTCTCAGCTTTAAAACTCGAACTGGAGAGAGGCGGTTAGGAAAGGTGGGAAGGCAGCACGCAGGCGATGTGGGATGCTCCCAAAAGCTTTCCTTTTGGACGCTGGGGAGCGTTCCCGCGCAGGCTCCGTCGGTACCGACGATACCCATATGTGAAGACTTATTCCTGCTGTTCCCAGAGATCACCTGTTACAGGTAAGTAACTGTGCTTTATTCCTAGGGTAAATTGTGGGAGAGACATACATGGTCTGGACCTTCAGGCTACAAGAGGATGATATTCTGGAAAGTTGTTTCAGTGTGGGAATAGTGATGGAAAGCTAAGTTCCTTATCGTTCCTCCAGTCCAGTCTTGACCTGTGGGTAGTCTCCAGCGCAACAGCAGCTTGGAAGACTGAGCATATCATCTTTAATGACACTAGGATAGATAGGCAGCTGGTACCCTCCACCAGATTCCAGTGTATCAGTCTCCAAGCAGCTGGAGAGGTGTGATTCCATAGGTAGAGACTCACTAAAGGAACAACTAAGGTAGAGCAATTGGTTTTGGTCATTAGTTTTGAGGAAAAAAAAGCAGCTGGCCCTTTACAAAAGCTGGGATTGGCATATAGCATAAAGTTGCAGTAAAAAAGAAAAAAAGAGAGAGAACTTGCCACAGAGAGGTTAAACAATACCGGAGGTGGTTCTGCTACACCGAGGCCAGTAGCAGGCAATGACCCTCCACAGAGGCCAGTAGCAGGAAGTGACCCTTGGAGGACGGAGGCTCACTTTATCTGCCTCCCAGAGGTAGGGTTGGCTCCCTATCCCTTAGGGGAGAGAAGCTGTGAACTGGTACAAAGTCTGGCTCTTGAGTTCCTCTGGGCATTCCCGCAGCCAATGAAGGTCTCAGAGCATTGTTCCCTCTAAGCTGTGCGCGTGCACACACCTCGCCGAGCGAGCGCACATACTTTACGACAGAGCGCACAAAAATTATGGCTCTGATTCTGATAGAAAACACAGACGTCTTAAAATTTAAAAGTTATGATTGTAATTACTAGAAATTTCCCACTTCATTTAGTAATCGTCTATTTTCATTTAATTTGATTAAAATCAATGTGGTGTACATACTGTATTCTGACGTGTAGTCAAATTTTAAAGTATATAACTCCGAGTGTCGTTATGTGGCGCACAAAAATTTAACCTTCCTTCAAAAGCTGCACACAGCTGATATTTTATGCGCACACAGCCTACAGAAAATTAGAGGGAACATTGTCTCAGAGGTAGCTGAGCATCAGGACGGGAGTTGAGAGCGGTCCCCGTTGGAGGCAGTCCAGGGTGACAGGGGAAGCAGTCTGCTGAAAAGGAGCCAGATTGGAGTGGGATGCTCAGGGACAGTTTCTCGCTCAGCACGGGAACTGGTGCCATTTTAGAGGCTGTGTTTCTCTGACGACGTTATTTTCTTTTTTGTTTTTCTGGCAGGCTTCACATACCGGGGGCATTTGCAGACGCTTGGTTGATTGATATTGCATTTTATTGTTTTCTCTTAGCTCTCTGTCATTTCTAATTCTGGTAAAAAATAATAAAAAGGAAGAAAAAGAATTAATACAGATAAGGACTACTAGGAGCAGCAGCGGGAGTTAGCCGGTCAAAGGGGGTTGCTGGGCTTTCAGGGCTGCTGATAAGTGAACAAGTCATGCCCTCTAAGAGCATGTACCTCGCAAATGGCTCACACAGGGGCTCGGTCTCTAGCATGGGCTTCTGCTGCATTTGTGAGGCAGAAGCTTGGTCTGCGGAGGAGGGGCTCCTCGAGGTGAGGTTAGAGAGAGTGGCGAAACCCTCGGGAATTAGATGTCTTCTCTCAATCCTTGGGGACCCGCAGTGTGTCTGCAGCAGTGTGCCCGGGTTGGGGAGCACACAGAGCCTGTCTCCACCTAAGAACCAAAGAAAAGAAATAGCAAATTCTCCAAACCTTCCAAGCCCTCCATTAAAGAGCCATTGGCAGGGGGTCTTCCTGGAGCGTTTTCATTGGAATTTGTCCTTCTCATGCATAAGGCCTTTTGTTTAAGACAGTGAGGAGAGGAGACTCCAGGTGGCTCTCAATTAAAATCAAAAAAGAGGGGTTTACCCGAGGTTCTGATGGGCATCAGGATGGAGGGTGAGCTGGGACCCAGCTGGAGGAGAATGGACAATGACCTTTTGGGGGGATGTGGGGTCGACCCATTCTGGGGAGGAAGAGTAGCCAGAGGTAGAGGCGGATATGGGTACAGAGGAGATGGAGCTCAAGGAGGGTGAGATTCCCCAAGGTGAGGAGGCTCGCATTGCCCGCATCTTTCGGAGAAAGGAGCTAGCGTCCTTGATTTATCATTCCTTGGAAGTACTCAGTATGGGACCAGAGGCTCCGTTGGAAGAGGAGCCTCTGGAGGACCCTCTATTCCAGGCCGCCAGGAAACTGAAGGCGGTGTTTCCTTTCCACTGAGTGATCTGGCAGATGATCCAGGATGAGTGGGATGTTCCGGAGGCCGTGTTGAAAGGAATGCAAACTACAGACCATTTGTACCCACTTCCTGAGCGGGACAGAGAGCTTTTGCATTCCGCTAAGGTTGATGCAGTGGAGGGCAGTTCAACTCTTAAGGATGTTCAGAAAAGTTGAGACCCTGATCAAACAGGTGATTGATATCAATGCCTTGTCCTTATAGGCGTCGGTGTGTGGTGTCTTTATGGCACGGGCATATTTGAGATGTGCGCAAGGGATTATAGAGAGTATGGGGGGGGCTCTCACCTGCTATCGCCCGAGGCTGCCAAGTTGGAATCCGGTGCAGCATATTTGGTGGATTCCTTTTATAATTTGATCAAAGGTTTGTCTAAGGGTATGGCGGCGATGGTTATGCTGTAAGAAGAAGTTAATTAGAAAAAAAGGTTTTTGAGGACTGCTTGGACAGAAGCAGCATCTTGACAGAAAGCTAGGTCCAGACAATAATATTTTGCAGAGATATGGACGGGTATCCAATTTGCAGCTTTTCAAATATCTTGTAAAGGAAATTTTCTGCAGAAGTAGCTTTTGCTTGGAGTTGATGCAGGCCAATTGGTCTACCAGGACTCCAGGAAAGGAAATTATCAGATAAGTAAAATTTTATCTAGTCAACTGGTTTGCAGAGTTGTTTGAATTGTAAGTGACAAATAGTTGAGATGTTATCCTAACCTCTTTGTTGGCGGTGGTAGTGTAGTGCATGTTTGTAGTCTAAAATATGTAAAGAAAATTGAGTTTTCCGTCTCCCTACTTGGGGGGAAAATGTCAGTAAGGCAATGGACTGCTTTATGTGAAAGTCAGAAACAATGTTTGGAAGAAATTTTGAGATGCATCCTAAGAACAACGCAATTGTGAAAGAACTAAATATAAGGAGGATAATGCACCTGTGCTTGGAGTTCACTGATTCTTCTTGCAAAAGTGATAGCTACCAAGAAAACCATTTTCCATATGAGATGTTTCATTGAGGCAAGTTCCAAGGGTTCAAATGGGTCACACAAATTTAACAAGAATGACATTGAGATCCCTAGGAGGCGATGGAGGTTTCATGTGGGTTCTTGTGTGCATGGGGTCTTTCATGAAACTGGAAAACAAGGAATCGATGGAAAGGGATTTCCCCCCCTAACTTTGTCACAGTAGGCAACTGCCAGATGAATCTTTACAGACATTGTTTTGAGACCCAGTTCAGAAGTAAAGGAGGTAAGAGGATTTGACTTGTCGGACAGGTAAAAGGATTCAGATTACGGGTATAATGCTTCCATTTGCTTCTATTCCATGAACACATCACTCCAGTGCTCATGAAGCTTCATTGGCTCCCCATACAAGCCGGCATCAAATACAAGGCAATTATGACAACCTTAAAGTTGACCCACAATCAAGTTCTAAACTGCCTCTGCAACCTCTTACACAAACTACCAGACACGAGATCCAGAAGATAGCAAAACCAGATCTTGCTCAGCATTCCAACACACAAGATAGCAAGCACCCAGGCAACCCGTCAAAGAACCTTCTCAATATATGGTCCTACATTATGGGACTCCCTCCTGAGTACCCTAAGAAGCACCACTGACTGCGGAGACTTCTGTAAAAAGCTAAAGACCACCTTATTCCTAGAATACTTTGGCACCGACACCTGACCCAATATCCTTCCCTCAGACTCCAGACTACTAATTAACCTACATCCCACTAATCTTGTCCCTTAACAAAATTATACACTATGTATATAATTAATCACAGCCCCCATGTATCCTAAACACTGTTTATTGTTCAATGTATAGCCAAGTTCTCTGAGATTCTAATTCACTGTTCACTGTATGTATAAATTACGTTCTATGTAAACGGCTTTGATAATCTGAAAGACTGCATAAAAGAAAAATGTTAAATAAATAAATTTGCTCTAGTAGGACTTGTGGGTTTTAGGGCCGCTTGGAAACCATGATGTTTTTTTTGCATGCTGGTATATGGGAAGGTGATCTGAGTTGCCATTCAATCTCCATGCTGTTGAAGAGGCAGCGCAAATTCAAGTGAATTAGCCCCTCCTTTTTGTCTGTAAAGTGGGATTGTGCCCCAGTGGCAGAGCTGATTTTGAATTGAGGGCCAGAAATTTGGGAAACCAGATCTGTTGGGGCCAACGAGGAGTGATTAGAATCATTTGTGCCTTGTCTTCGTGCAACTTCTGCAATACCTTTTAGATTAGTGGAAATGAAGGAAAAGCATAGAGACGATCTGCAGGGGGATGCAGCTGCAGTTTGATAGGTGGTGTCTCTGACATTGCCAACGTTCCATATAGTACAAATAATTGTTCCATATAGTATTTGTACGTAGTTCCACAACACCGTTCTATGTAAAGTATACTTTAGTATACAAAAATGTTAATTGTTATATGTAAACCACCCTTGATCTCTGGAAGGGGCGGTATAGAAGAAACTGTTAAATAAAATTTAAAAAATAAACGTGTGGGGCTCTCCCTTGCTCTGCTTCCTGCCCTGACTATTCCCTGCTACTTCAGTTTTTCTTCTAACCGTGCAAAAGCTGCCATGGCTTCTCCCTCCCTCCACAGCCTCGCACCTTCTTCACTCAATTTTACTAGTGATTTCACTACCACTCCCTCTGCAGTCCTGCAGTGATTCTCTCCAACATGGCATCCTGTCAAGAAGATGCCAACTTCAAAAACACGCACGCACGCGCGCGCGCGCACACACACATACACACACACACACACACCCTCATATCTCATAGCAGTGAATCAGATGTGGTTCCCCTCATTTTAAACCCCCCCCCTCCCATCCAGTCCAGACCAGGCATGATCTGGGGTGGCCAGAGGCAGACCACCTACCAGCCCCGGCTCATTGTGCACACGCCCAAAGTCTGCACACTCAGGCCCGGGGCTCCCCCCCCCCCCCCCCCAACGCACACATCCTGCAGCTCCCATACAACCAGCTGCAGCCTTGGGGAATCCGGAGGAAGAGTATTGGAACATCTAAAATAAACATCATCAGGAGCAGCCAGCTGCATCCCTCCCCCAGGTAAGGGCCCTAAATGGCAGAGCCATAAGGATCTGAGACTCCCTGGGGAACCAACCCCCTAGATGACCAAACAAAATGAGCTTGCCATGCCTGCTTTATCCCTGAAGAGACTCCCACTCCCAACTCCTGGGGATTTCGACTCCAAACTCATCACTAATTTTACTCCTATGGAGGTTTGTGGAGGCCAGCTCACTCATTCTCCAGACCTGTCGGTCTCTCAGAGCACCCTCCCCCCTCAGGAGGTCCCAGCAGACCCTCTCCTCCTCCCCCCATGGCTAGAAGAAGATGCTTATTCCTTCTGGAGTGCCGCCTCTTCCCAGGCAATGGACACACAGCTCCCCAAACATGCTTCACCGCCAGAACACAGATCGGAAGAACCACCTGAAGACTACTTATACCCCATGTTTATCCAGAAGGTTGCTCTCAGTGACTCCCAGACCAGTACTAACAAGAGATTTTCAGTCTATCCTGAAAGCATGCAGTGCTCCCAAGGAAGTCCTTGCCTACCAGATCTACAAGTCTCCATCTGGAAAAATCCCACAATGGTCCACACGACCTCACGATGCTTAGACCTGGAGCGGGAAGTAATGAGGTACTTCCCACTCCAGGTTTTCAGCACCAGCAGCTGCCTCATAATCCGTCATCTCAGAAGCAGTCCTCAAAAGTCGAAGAGTACAAAATCATCCTTTCAAACTCTGCTGGGGAAAGATCAAAGGACACTGGATGCCATCAGTCGGAAGTCCTATCAGAGTGGCCTCTAGGCAGTGCAAATCCTTGTGCACCAGTTTCAAATTCTACACTGTCATCATGACCATCTCCTGCAATTAGATGAGCCTTCTACCTTGCCCGCAGAGGACCACAGGCAGCTACTGTCTAACCTACACAAATCACTTTATCACATTCAAACAACGTATGACGCGTTTGACTCTATGACTCGCTTATCAGTCACTGCCATCTGCATGACGTATAGCCTGCAAGTGTCTAGCCTCTGAGAGGACTTCTATGACTGTCTGGTAGACGCCCCATGCCTCGAGGATAGCCTTTCTGGTTCAAAAGTGCAGGAAGCAGTCACAGAGGTCAAAGATCACTCCTCCATGGTCCGGAAGCTAGCAGATCATCCTGAAAAGATCCCACCACAAGTCACAGGACACAGCTCCCACAATACGACAGGGCATATCACTACCAGTATTTTTAACAATTCTATTTTCTGAAATTTCAACCTTACCCTCACCAGCAAAGACAATGCTCAAATGCTGAGGCGACATTCCCAGCCGCGGGAGTGGAAGCAACACCCAATGGTCGGCCTAGAAAATCAACCAAGAGGGACGACAAGGCCTTGATAAGGACATCTTGTGGCACCTGCAAGCTAACCTCCCCTGAGCTTCTGTGAGAATGGAAGGAGGTGTGTTCTGTTGCAGTTTCACTGTGAGGAGATTATGCTTAGAGTATGGGTTGAGGGGATGTAAGGCACGAAGGAAGCTGCTACTAATGGTGGAACAGAGGAAGAGACGCATTGAGTGGGCATTCATGTACTCAAAATGGAGCAAGTTCTGTTCAGTGACGAAAGCGCATTCTGGGTGACCAGGGCAAAATCTATGTGAGAAGGTTTCCTTATAAAGAGTATAAACCAGAGTGCTTGAATATCTCCATGAAGCATCCAACCAAGGTCATGATCTGGGGATGCATGGCAGCCAGTGGTATTGGAAGACTCCATATTGTTGATGGGAAGGTGAATGCAGTGAAATACATAGGAATTCTGCAGAAGTGCATGCTGCCAGCAGCTGAGCAACTGTTTCCTGGCAGATATTACTTCCAGGATGACAATGCACCTTGCCACTGAGCAAAATCTTTTGCAGACTGGAAGAAAATAAGCAGAGTTCATACCATTGACTGGTCAGCTCAATCACCCAATCTCAACCTGATTGAGAATCTTTGGTAAAAGGTATCTGTTGAGATCGCCAAGAAGCAGCCACAGACCAAGCAAGAACTGATTGAGGCACTGTTTGCAGCTTGGAATCGCATCATAATGCGAGAAAACCTCATCAGACTGGTCCACTACATGCCAGACAGATGTTGCCTGGTAAGAAAGAGCAAGGGCTGGCCCATCAAGTGGCCACCAACGACAAAAAATAGCTTTTTTCAGGGCTGCCTTGTGAAATTAAGAAGAAAACATGCACACTCCCAACATACAGTCATACAGTACACTGATCAGGAAACACCACAATCTTTTGAGCGCACATTGCATCTTTGTACACAGGTTCACAATCAAACAAACATGGATATTAAATAATCATAAAAGAACACTCAAGTCATGGTAAATTTGTCAGATTTGTACAAAAGACAAAAGGGAAGAAAATGGCATGCAGAAGGAGTTGTAAATTGTAATGTGTTTCGTCTCTGTGATCCATACTAAAAACTGTCAATTTGGCACTACTTATGCAAGACTTTTTCACACTGCTGTGAGTATGGGGACATCATCAAGACTTGGCATGCTCAGTCTCCAAGCTGCAGGGTGAGGGGTGACAGCTCTGGACTGGAGGAACTCAAGGAAAGCAACTTATCGGGTAAGACCTAATTTCCTCTTCAGTGTGTATATTTAAAAGAAAGCAATAGAGGAGCAATTCTTTATGGTCCCTTTAACGATGATCTTAGTTTGCACATAACAATTTTTTTTACAAGTTTATGGATAACCTTTATTATTCTGTCTTTTATTGAATTGACACAAGTTTCTAAATGTGCTGATGTATGTCAGTTTTCAAAGCCACAAAAGTTCCCTTTTCAGCTCTTGCTGGAGTCATTACATTCTATTGTATCATTTACTCGTGTTCTTTATTTTACATCCTAAGATAGTGTCTTTAGCTTCAGTGTATGAGTGGCAAAATGGATATTGATTTCATTGTTCTTGTAAAGGCAATGACATTCAACCAAGTGATCCAGACTGGGCCCGATGAGGAAGGCAGCGATGATAAGGCAGTGACAGCCATGGGCATTCTGAATACCATCGACACTCTGCTCAGTGTAGTAGAAGATCATAAAGAGGTCAGCTGTTCTCAGTCTTTTGCAAAGTTTGCTTTTCCACTTGCATGTTTGCTATTTTCCATCTTGCCTTAACAGCTTATACATATTGTACTCTGATTCAGTTCAGCTATGCCAGGTAAATGTTTGAATGCTTACTAGAGTAGTAATTGTGCCTTGTTAAATCTTGAAAAAAATATGCATTTTAGGATTTATATTCTACCTGTAAATCTTACTACGTGTTACTGTAAGGGAGCTGTCCAGTCACTCATAGACTGATATAACACAACTTTGCAGCAGGGAAAATTAGCTCAAGACATTTTTGCTGTTCACAAGCACCTAGCTTTTTTTCTAGCATTTTATTTTTATTGAAGTTTGCATTTCAGCAAGTGGGCTATATCACCCTGCCAGCAGATGATAGAGACAGAGAAACACCTAGAAACGTCCAGTGACGACATCACTGGTACTAGTGCTGGTGCAGCTAGGGGCACTCTCCTCAGTATTTCTCTGTCTCCAGCCAATGTTGATTGTTGGATTGATGCAGCAGTATATCTTAAGCCTTTAGTTCCTGCACAGCCATCCTACAGGGCACCTGGTTGAACTTGGATGGTGGAAGTCTCCAGGGAATATCTCCAGAATATCCTTCTGGAGTTTGCTGCCTGAAAAGGGGGTTCAGTCTCCTCAAAAGCTGGTTGAGTGAGTAGACCACAGGCTGGTGAACAGCTTCTCATTCTTTATCTTTATTCAAACAGTTGATTAACTGCCCAGGTGGAAGCATCAGGGTGGTTTACAATAGATAAATAGGCTGCAATAGGTGAGAAAGGAACGCCGATTTAATGGACAGGAAAGCAGAGAAGAGAGGGCACACGGGAAAAGGATGGAAGAGTATGTATATAGGAGTAGTCAAGGAAATCAGGAGGGGCATATGGTCTGGTCTAGAGTTGAAGAGAGGTCTAAGTCGAGGCTGAAGAAATGAGTCTTCAGCATCGCCTTGAACCTTGGGAAAGACTCTCACAGAGTGAAGCTGGGAGCAAGTTCCAAAGTGCTGAACCAAGAGAAAAGAATGCAGAGTGGCGAGTGAGTTCTAAATGTGCATGGACAGGGGATGGGGAGGGACAGACAGTTATTATGAATTGAATGGAGGGCACGGGGAGGGGTATGCATGTGTTAGGAGGTCAGCAAGGTATTGAGGTGCAGCAGTGCGGAGTACCCTGTGCACAATAGTGAATATCCTGTATTTTAGCCAAAACCAGAAGGGGAGCCAGTATAGACAGATAAGGAGAGGTGATGCATGATGTGAGCTTGAGGAGTGAGTGAGGAGATGAGCAGCTGTGTTCTGGAGCATCTGTAGGCGGTGAAGCTGGAACTGAGGTAAACCTGCTAGGACAACATTGCAATAAATCAAGGTGCAATAGGAAAAGGGATACCACAAGAGTTGGCAGGGATGGCAGGGGGAGGATGGAGCGCACAGCCCGTAGCTGGCGGAGCGTGATGAACGAGCGGTGTACAAGTGAGGGTAATGTGTTGATGAAAGGAAAGTGAGAGTGTATAATGACTGTGTCGGAAAAAGGAGTGCCGCCAACGCCGCTGGAGCTGCCCTAAGGAGCAGGCCCTGTGCCGCGGCACAGAATGCCGCAGTAACTATGATTTTATAGTCCAGGACACTGCGAGAGAACACGGTTGCATCACATCCGGTGGGTGGGACCAGCACAGCAGTGGATGAGTAGCTGAAAGACAGTAAGGAAACACAGGAGTGGTAATCACAGCTGTATGAACGCAGAGCAAGCAGATTTCAGCAACAGTATAGTAGGCAGCAGCACTGGAAACGCCACAGTAACACAAGCCTCCTTAAAGTTAATTTAATTGGCAAATTAGTAATTAATATAATTACTTTGGCTAATTTAATTACCTTAGTCTATTTTCCTCATTTACGTTTACTTTTTATTTATTAGTTCTCACCCCCCCCCCCCTTCCAAATCATGGTCATTTTAAGGCTTTATCTTTAAAAAAAAAAAAAATTTAGAGACGACCAGAGTTAGCCTGAACTGCCTTGGCCTGTACTTGTGTTTCCCTTCATTCTCTGGCTTCAGTGCTTCTGCCTATGCTCGCTAAGAGTGTGCCGGTATGGGGAACTCAGAGTCATGAGTAAGTCCAGGGACCCTCTTCTCTTCGCCTGCTGTCATGGGCAGTTAGGGCAAAATCTTCCTCTGAGGAAGGCCATTAAATCTGTGCACCATTCCCGTGCTCTGGGACCCATGTGCACTATTGCACCTGCCATCTCAGACAGCTGCGGCACTAGCAGTCGGGGCAGAGGGGAGGCCGGTAAGACACTCCTGAGCCCATTTGCACAGTGTCCTGCAGGAGTAGCTGTATCTCTCTCCTTCGTTCGCTGAAGCATGTGTGCAGCGGCTAGCCACTGACCCTGGCAGTCCATTGGGGGTGGGAGGACTAGTCATGGCCTTGCTCATGTCTCCCTTGTGGTCTGACCTGTCTTCCATGCTTCTATCTGATGGCTGACAGGAAGATTTTGTACTGTTTTCGTTTTGTAGTGCAAAGGTAATAACAGCTGTCATTTTGAGGTTCCCATGATTTGGCTGGTCCACAGGAGTTAATTCCAACCCTTTTGCCATGGGGATGAGACCTCTGGCAAGTCGGTGCCTGTGATCAATGAATTCACTGTCTTGCAAAGGTGTAGTGATAATAGCAGGCTACTCTTTCTGCCTGCAAGGGACCTCCAGAAATCCGGGGGGAGGTGGGGGTGTGCAAGTCTGAAGAGGTCTGTTTTTCCCCTCACCCTCTATCTTCTGTGCACTCTGTGGGGAGAGGTATATTCTCCAGGACCAAGCAGGAAGGAAGTCCTCACATATGGGTGACGTCGGCGCCGACGGAGCCCTCGCGGAGCAATTTTCCCCAGCTTTCAAAGAAAGCCTTTGGGAATTGCAGCGCGCATGCGCGGTCCTCTTCCCGCCCAAGGGTGCCATCTTGCTCAGTCTTCTTTTTTCCGCGGAGCCCTACAGAAGTTGCCTGTGAATCCCCGCAGAAAAGTTGATTTTTCTCTATTTTTTCTTCGGTTCGATGCCGGTTCTTTTCCCGCCCGGAGTCGTGACGCCGGTTGCGAGTCTGTCCTTTATTTTTCGTTTTTTTGTCCTTCGTGACAGATTTCGCGCTTTTTTCCTTTTTTCCCTGGCTGCCCGGTTGTTCGACCTCGCAGGGGCCCTTTTTCCCCCGATGGCGGCCAGTGGTTTCAAAAAGTGTGACCTCTGTAAGAAACTTATGTCTCTTACAGACACTCATGACTTCTGCCTCCGCTGCCTCGGCCCAGATCATGACCCCATGATCTGCACGCCATGCGGCAAAATGTCCTCAAAAGCATTGAGGAGTCGGCAGCACCAGCGGGAGCGTATCTTTGACTCCGGCCGGGCTCGGACCTCGTCAGAGGCTTCGACGTCTCGGGACTCTGGTCCTGAGCATCGTCGGAGTTCCTCTGAAAGGGGGTCTCCTACCCGGGAGCATCATCGGAAGAGGTGGGATCGGTGGACGCTCCTGGTTCCTCGAGGGCCAGGTCGCATAGCCCCGATTCCCGTCCCGGGTCCTTGGAGTCGGAAAGGCCGTCAAAACATCCTCGACTCGAGGTGGACTTGCCCGCTCACATAAGTACTGTTGTCCTCGTGGACTCGCCTCCGAAGGACCCAACGCCAGGCCCGACGCCGTCGGGGCCCGAGTCGGGGGCTGCTGGGTCTCCTGAGCTCGGACTCAGGTTGACGGCCTTGGAGTGCAGTTTGTCTGCCTTCTTGGACCAGCAGCGGGCATTGATCGCTGGCCTCGCTGGCGCTTCTGCCCTGACCGCCGGGACGTCGACCTCCAAGTCGACCCCGGAGACCGAGCTGATCCTCGAGTCCATAAGGGTTCGAGTCGATCCTCGGTCGAGGTCTCCTTCGGCCTCCCGTTCGGGACCAAGGTCGTCGACGCCGACTCCCTCGGCGTCGGGGCGGATGGCATCAGTGCCCGCCCGACCGGAGCCGGTCGACTCCTCCTCCGAGGAGTCGGCCTGGGAATCTGAGGACGAAGAGTCACCTGGTTCCTTTCGGACTCGGTGTGTCCCTTCGGAATCCCCTGAGTCCGAACCTCGGAGACGGTCCCCCCCCCGGAGGATACCCGGTTCTCGGACTTCGTGAGGGATATGGCCAAAGCCTTGGCCTTCCCTGCGGATCCCGAGGAGGAGCCTCGAGTCGAAGTACTCGATGCCCTCCAATATGACTCTCCCCCGAAGGAGGCCTTTATTGTACCGGTTCCTCCAATGCTGGAACGGCTTCTCTTCCGCATGTGGGAGAGCCCAGCGTCGTCGCCGGTGTTAAGCAAGCGGGTCAATTCCATTTATCGAGTCCGCAAGAGCCCCGGGTTCCAAAAGGCACAACTACCGCACCATTCCATGGTGGTGGAATTGGCCATGCATAGACTGAAGAGTCAAAAAATGCACTCCTCGGTGCCCCCTGGTAGGGAAGCCCGAAGCCTGGATGCCCTTGGTAGGAAGTGCTTCCAGGGCTCTATGCTTGCTTGTCGAGTCCAGACATACCAGCTTTACATGGGCATGTATCTCCGAGACCTGGCTAAGGAAATAGCCGGGTTCTCTGCTGGTCTCTCCGACGAACCTTTGCAGAGGTTCCAATCCTTGATTACTGGCATTCGGGAGTGCTCCAAGTTTATCTCTCGAGCAGCCTATGATGGTTTTGAGGCTTCGGCTCGAGTAGCCGCGGCCGACATCGGTGGACGCCGCCAGGCTTGGCTTCAGACGTCCGACCTCGAGCCCTGGGTACAGGACAAGTTGGTCGATGTCCCCTGCCGAGGTGATAACCTCTTTGGCAAGCCCATGGATGAGAAGGCTGCACAAATCGAGGCGGAGACTCTCACCAGGACTCGTCTCTCAAGGAAGACCTCTGCTCCTTCTCAAAAGAAGAAGGCCTCGGGGAAAAAGCCCTTTTACCCGAGGAAGGGTGCAGCCTATAAATACTACCCTCAGTATCAGGCCTCCCCAGCTCCCCCACAGGGAAAGCAGGCCAAGGGTCGAGGTAATGGGCCCCGTAGGCAGCCAGCCCCCAAGCCTGCACCACCGGCCCCTGCTCAGCAGGGTGGGGGTTTTGACTTTCTCAGCATAGCCTCTCCCCCTCAGCTGGTTTCTCTCAGCACAGGAGGCCGGCTAGTCCACTTTGCCCACAGGTGGTCCAACATCACCACAGATACCTGGGTGCTTCAGATAGTTCAAAAGGGCTATCTTCTTCACTTTCACCAGGTACCTCCCTCCTACTTTCCAGGGGAACCTTCCAGACTCCCTCTGCACAGGGACTTACTCCTTCAGGAGTTAGCAAGTCTTGTTCAGGAACAAGCCGTGGAACTGGTGCCCCACCACCTGAAGGGTCAGGGGTTTTATTCCCGATACTTCCTGATTGCGAAAAGAACAGGAGGCCTCAGACCCATCCTAGACTTGCGCAACCTCAACAAGTTCCTTGCGAAGGAAAAGTTCAAAATGCTTACCCTTGGAATCCTGCTGCCCTACCTCCAGCAGGGAGACTGGCTATGCTCCTTAGATCTGAAGGATGCGTATACTCATATCCTCATTCATCCAGACCACAGACAATACCTCAGGTTTGTGGTGGACGGACGCCATTACCAGTACAGAGTACTGCCTTTCGGCCTATCCTCCGCCCCCAGAGTGTTCACCAAATGCCTAGCAGTGGTGGCGGCCTATCTGAGACTTCAGGATCTCTTTGTGTTCCCATACCTGGACGACTGGCTCATCAGAGCCCAGTTTGCCCAAGAAGCCACTCAGGCTACTCATCGCACGGTGGCTCTGCTCCAGCACTTGGGATTTGTCATAAACTTCGCAAAGTCCGCTTTGCTCCCCTCTCAGGATCTAGAATTCATCGGCGCCAGGTTGGACACTCTTCAGGCGCGGGCCTTCCTGCCTCTGGACAGGGCCCAAAGGCTCATGGATCTCGCCAGCCGCTTTCACAGCAATTCCCTGGTCTCGGCCAGGCAATTTCTGAGACTGCTCGGCCATATGGCTTCCACGGTCCATGTAACCCCCTATGCCCGCCTGAACATGCGACCTGCTCAATGGTGCCTTCGCAAACAATGGCATCAGGCCACTGGGAGCCTAGCGGACTCCGTACAGATCTCCGACCAGTTGGTCTCCTCTCTGCGATGGTGGCTTCACCTGCCAAACCTAGTGCTCGGGGTGACTTTTCAGCCCCCTGCACATTCTCAGGTCCTGACGACCGATGCTTCTCTCCAGGGCTGGGGAGCACATTGCCAGGGGACTTGTATTCAGGGTCTCTGGACTCCTTGGGAGTCCGCTCAGCAGATCAACTTCCTGGAGCTCAGAGCCATCCGCCTAGCGCTCAAAGCCTTCTCTCACCTGATTTCTCACCAGTCAGTACTTGTCCAGACAGACAATCAGGTTGCCATGTTCTACGTGAACAAGCAGGGCGGAACCGGCTCCTTCCTTCTCTGTCAGGAAGCACAGAAGCTCTGCTCTTGGGCCGTCCATCGCAACATCGTCCTCAAAGCTGTCTATCTCCCAGGTCAAGAAAACTACCTGGCAGACAAACTGAGCAGGATCCTCCAACCGCACGAGTGGAGATTGGATCCGCTTGTGGTTCAGCGGATCTTTCTCCGGTGGGGCCTCCCCACCATGGATCTGTTCGCCAGTCCTCTGAACCGGCAGCTTCCCAGATTCTGCTCTCGACAGCCGCATCCTTTCCGGGTAGCGGCGGATGCTTTTCTGATTCCATGGTCCACAGGCCTCTTGTATGCCTTTCCACCCATGCCTCTGGTGTCTTGGACGCTCTTCAAAGTTCTCAGAGACAAGGCATCGATGATCCTAGTGGCTCCCCGGTGGCCGAGACAACCTTGGTTCCCGCTTCTGATGCAGCTGGCGGTGGACACCCCTCTTCCTCTGGGGTTTCAGCCCGACCTCCTCTCGCAGGATCAGGGGACGCTCCTGCACCCCAACCTCCGGTCCCTTCATCTGATGGCCTGGCTGCTGAAAGGGTAGTCCTTGCTCCTCTCCAGCTACCTCCAGATGTGGAAGAGGTCGTCTTGGCCTCCAGGAGGCCTTCCACCCGGAAGTCCTACGCTCTTAAGTGGCGTCGGTTCTCCGTCTGGTGTGCTCAGCAGTCTCAAGACCCCTTCTCCTGTTCGGCATCAGTGGTCTTGCAGTACTTGCTTTCTCTTTCCAATCTTGGCCTTAAGTCCAACTCGGTCAAGGTCCACCTCAGTGCTCTTTCTGCGCATCACGTGCCGGTGGATGGTAGACCTCTTTCCAGCCACCCTCTGGTGGCTCGTTTTCTCAGAGGCCTCCTTCTCCTTAAACCACCTTTGCACCCGCCAGCCCCGAACTGGGATCTCAATGTGGTTTTACAGCGGCTTACCTGTCCACCTTTTGAGCCTATGGCTACCTGTCCTCTTCGTTTTCTTTCCTGGAAAACTTTGTTCTTGGTGGCCCTCACTTCTGCTAGACGCGTTAGTGAGCTGCAGGCCCTGGTTTTCGATCCTCCTTACACTAGGTTCTACAAGAACCGGGTAGTCCTACGGACTCACCCTAAGTTTCTTCCTAAAGTGGTTTCCCCTTTTCACATCAACCAGGAGGTGGTACTTCCGACCTACTTTCCCAGGCCACACTCCAGCCGAGCTGAAATGGTCCTGCATACCCTGGACTGTAGAAGGGCGCTGAACTTCTACCTGGACCGTACGCGGGGGCACCGAAGGGCGGTTCAGCTCTTCGTGTCTTATGACCCCAACAAGTTGGGGCTCCCTGTCTCCAAGCGTACTCTGTCCATCTGGATTGCGGACTGCATCGCTTGGGCTTACGAGGCTGCGGGCCTCGTGCTGGAAGGTAGAGTCACCGCTCATCGTGTTCGGGCGAAGGCTACGTCAGTGGCTTACCTCCGCTCTGTTCCGTTGGCAGACATCTGCCAGGCCGCTACTTGGTCTTCAAGCCAGACTTTTGCAGCCCATTACTGCCTGGAGAGGGAGTCCCGCAGGGACAGTGCTTTCGGACAGGCAGTCCTCCGTAACCTCTTCGAGGTATAGGCAACTCCTACCCTCCATCCCGGATGTTGGGCTACCGGTTGGAGACGTATTCAGAGAAGATTCCTTCCTTCTGTGCTGCTGAGCTAGAGGGAGCTCATTTTTGTGCTTAGGGTCTCCGGTAGCCTTAAGCTTGGGAGTCCCATATGTGAGGACTGACTTCCTGCTTGGTCCTGGAGAAAGCGTAGTTACTCACCTGTAACAGGTGTTCTCCAGGAGCAGCAGGAATCAGTCCTCACAACCCTCCCTCCTCCCCTTGGAGTTGCAGTTATATGCTTTCGTTTTTGCTAATTTTTGCTGTCTTTTAGCTATGTCATCTAACTGAGCAAGATGGCACCCTTGGGCGGGAAGAGGACTGCGCATGCGCGCTGCAATTCCCAAAGGCTTTCTTTGAAAGCTGGGGAAAATTGCTCCGCGAGGGCTCCATCGGCGCCGACGTCACTGCGAGGGCTCCGTTGGCGCCGACGTCACCCATATGTGAGGACTGATTCCTGCTGCTCCTGGAGAACACCTGTTACAGGTGAGTAACTACGCTTTCTCTCCCTCCCCCCCCCCCCCCCCCAACTGGGAAATTATTTTGCTCTGGCGTTTTTGTGGGAGTGTTGATGCTCCTTGGAACCAACTGGTCTGCCCCAAGGAGTGACCAGGGGGAAGGAATCTCAACATGAGCCCTCTGGAAGAATATGTGTAGAACTCCTCAGTTGTATCCACAGCCCAACCTAAAAGCAAAACCACACATTGGCAGGAGGAAACGCCAACCAGTCTAGAGTGAGGTGTAAACCAAGTGTATTTATTATCACGGGGTGAATCTATACTCGCCAACTCGACATGCCGTGTTTCAGCACTGCCTTCGTCAGGGGTTTGGCCTATACAGAAAATAAATAAATGACAGTAAATAACAATATAAAACAATAAGTTCAAATAGACGATCAAAAATTGATCAATAGTTAAAATAATAAGATAATACTAAACATAAAATATGCCTGGAATGCCATCCTATAGTGTGAAGTCCAACCACCATAATAAAGGGCACAGTTGTTGTTGTATAAAAAACTTAGTGATAATAGTAACACAGTATGTGATGGCAGATAAAGACCAGTATGGTCCATCTAGTATGCTCAGCAAGGCGGCAAGAGTAGGTGCGCCTGCCGATCCTTGCAGGTCACCCCGCCCCATTCCTTTGTTTAGAAGTGTACCCAGTGCTCCGTGTAGGTCACCCCTATTTGTTGAGATGTAAGAGATAGTTACATTTATTTTGATTTTATCCTGTTGCTATAAAGGGATCCACTCTCTGTCCCATGAATGACTGAACATTGCATCTTTTTCACATATGAGTTTTGGGGAGGAAACTGCAAAGATCTCTAGGAGTGCACTTTCTGACAGCTGGTTTCCTTATAATTCAGCACCTCAATTTTTTCTCAATTTTTGAACTCCCTTTCTCAGACCAAAAGGGAATTTTCACCACTATTCTGCCAGCAGGGTTCAGCACAGTAGTAATATATTGGTATAAATTAATGTTACACATCGTAGATAAAAGGAAGAAAGATAAAACCTTGGGGTAATACATAAGCCGAGATGCTGAAACTCAATTACAGTTAGTGAGCACTGAAAAGTTATGTAAACATAGTGGGCGTGATATTGAGCTAGGCCGCTTCTGGTGTGTTTGGCGATCCCCGGATATTCAGTGCTGTAGCCGCCGACGATGCACATAGCTCTTCAAAAATGAGCCTACAATAATACTCTGCCCTTTATTATGGTGGTTGGACCACACACAATAGGAGGAGACTCTGTGACACCTCTGAGGACCCAGTGCCGGGCTCAATGCCATCGAGACCTGAGCTGGCCACTGCAGAGCCTACTTGCTTCGAGACCAGGATGGTGGCCCTGGAATGCAGCCTGTCTGTGTTCCTTGAGGCGCAGCGCCTGACACCCAGAGCCTCCGGGTTGTTGGTGCCAACCATGACACCCTCCACTGCGAGGACCTACCCGGAGGATGTCCAGCCTGTCTGGAGCGGTTTGCCCACTCGGAGTACCTCAGAGCCCGCACATCGGGCACTGTGCTCCCTGATGGCACCTCATTGGCTCCATGACCGCCCAGGGCTCAAGGTCTCCTCCGGCTCAGAGTCAGGCTGGTAGACCAACGAGTCACCCGATTATCATGCTACATAGAGATGTGCCCTCCAAGCCATCTCCGCTGCAGGGGCACCAGTGGTCTCCACCAGAGGACCTTGCGTTCCTCAACTTTGTCCATGGTATGTTGAAGGCCCTGGCCTTTGGTGTGGAGCTGGAGAATGAGGTTCATGCCGAAGACCTAGAAATCCTCCACTATGAGGCACCTCCAAAGGAGACACTGACAATGCCGATCCCCCTTCCCATCCCCCCCCCCCTAATATCCTGGACTGCTTGCTGTTCAGGATGTAGGAAAGCTCGGTGACAGTACCCATTGTGAACCAGCGACTCAATTCCCAGTATCAAGTTGGCAAGAGCCCTAGGTTTCAGAAAACACAGCTGCCTTACAATTCCATGATGGTGGAGTCAGCCATGCGTTGGATCAAGAGTCAGAAGATGCACTCCTCTGTGCCCCCCTGGCAGGGAGGCCTGCACCATGGATGGGTTTGGCAGGAGGTGCTACCAGGGCTCGATGCTCGCTGTCCACATCCAAGCATACCAGCTGAGCATGAGCATGTACCTGAGCTGGGCTGGCAGGGGAATCCCTCGAGCACTTCAAGACCCTCATCCCACAATCAAGGAATGCTCCAAATGTCAAACTCGAGCAGCCTTCGACTGCTTAGAGTCCATGGCCCATTTGGCTATGGTGGGCATTAGTGCCCACCAACTGGCCTGGCTGCAGTCCTCTGATTTGGAGCAGTGGATGCAGGACAAACTGGCCAGTGTCCCCTGCCGAGGAGAGAACCTCTTCGGCAAACTCATGACTGACAAGGCAGCCGAGCTGGAGACAGAATTCCTGACATGGACTAGGCTGTCCAGGAAGATGACAGAACCTTCCCGTCAGAAAGCTTGGAAAAGACCTTCTAACCGAAGGCGGGGGGCTTATGGGAAATACCCCAAGTTTCCGGTCTATCAGGCTCCTCAACAGGGGCAGCAAGCCAAGGGCTAGGGGCATAGCCCCCTAGCTCCAAACAGCGCCCCAGCCACAGTCTTGGGGGGGGGGGGGGCTTTTGACTCCTTGGGCATAGCCTATCTTTCCCCCAGAAGGCCAGGGCTCAAAGCACACAGGAGGATGTCTGGTCCACTTCGCTCACCTCTGGCCAGGCATTACCATAGATGCCTGTGTATTGCAGGTGGTGCAAGAGAGCTACCTTCTGCACTTCAACCAAACACCTCCCTTCTTTCCAGGGGAGCTTCCCATGACCTCCCTGCACAGAGAGCTCCTGCAGAAGCAACTCACCCCTACTCGAGGATTGGGCTGTGGAGCTCTCCTGGTACTTCCTTGTCCCAAAAAAGACAGCCCATCTTGAATCCACATGACCTAAATCATGTTCTGGTCAAGGAGAAGTTCAAGATGTTATCCCTTGGAACATTAATGTCCTACCTCCTTCAGGAAGATTGTCTATGCTCTTTGTATCTCAAAGATGCCTATACCCCATTCTAATCTATCCCAGGCACCATCAATACCTCTGCTTCGGTATCGGAGGTTGCCACTACCAATACAGGGTGCTCCCGTTCAGCCTCTCTTCAACCCCCAGAGTGTTCACCAAGAGCCTGCTGGAAGTCTTTGTATTCCCTTATCTTGATGAATGCTTATAAAAGACACTGGGGTTTGTTATCAACTTCCTGAAGTTGCATCTGCTCCCAATAGTTCCTGGAGTTCATCGGATCCCTTGTGGACTTCGCACAGGCCAGAGCCTTTCTCCTTCTGAGCCTCGCATCCCTAGCAGGGGAGGTGCATTGCTGCTCGGCATCTGCCTGGCTTCTGCTGCGCCTCTTGGGGCACATAGCCTCGACCATTCATGTGACCCCCGCAGGCCCGTCTCTGGATGCACAGGCCCAGTGGACTTTGAGATCTTAGTGGATTCAGACCACAGGCCATCTGGAGGATTGGGTTCGGATCACCCGCCTCTGGTGACCTCTCTAGCCTGGTGGCAGAGCCAACCGAACCTCATTGCCAGTCTATCAGGTCCCTCTGGCATGCCGCATCCTCACTACGGATGCCTCCAAGCTTGGCTGGGGAGGCCACTGCAATGGTCAACAGTCGCAGAGCGCCTGCACCCGGGAGGAAAGGTCCATCCAGATCAACCTCTTGGAACTCCGAGTTGTGGTGAATGCTCTCCGGGTGTTTCAGGCCCACCTAGTGGGTCGGTGATGCTCGTCCAGATGGACAACCAAGTAGCAATGTTCTACATCAGCAAACGCGGTGGGACGGGCTCATACCTCCTCTGTCTGGAGGCGGTTCACCTGTGGAATTTCACCATGGAGAATGGCACAATCCTCTGGGTGGTCTACCTGCCATGCCAGGAAAATATGCTTGCAGATCGACTCCAATTCCAATTTGTTTCTTAGTATATCAAGTTCTGAGCTACTGCTAAAACTGACGTACGTTAGGAGAAAGTAAACTAGACATATCAATTCAGCTTGACTAATCCATCTCACTTAAATTCAAATGGGGCATACGGGCATGATTTATTTCAATTTTAATAAATGGAGATGAAGCCCACAGCTGTTTCGTTGATACCATACAGCAGTACGTTGTGGGTATAGATATGTCTAGTAGTAAATTTTGAGATATATTAGTGTTTAAGTCCGCATAATCCTCCCCTCTATACAGAGCTCAGACTGCCAAAATCCCATGCCTTCCCTTCCATTAATTATTTGCTGCAAATGCTTGCCTGGAGGTTAACATGGGCAGTGTCTATTCAATTCAATAACTTTAATGATTTAACGCTTATTTTGTCTACAGATTACCCAGCAGCTGGAAGGTATCTGCTTGCAGGTGATTGGTACAGTTTTGCAACAGCATGTTCTAGGTATGCCTGCCTTTGTCCTTAGGACATTTTAACATGTGAGTGAAAACTAATGGATGTCTAATATCCAGCTACTTGTATTTCAGAGTTTTATGAAGAGATCTTTTCCTTGGCTCATAGTCTGACCTGCCAGCAAGTCTCTCCTCAGATGTGGCAGCTTTTGCCACTAGTGTATGAAGTCTTCCAGCAGGATGGCTTTGATTACTTCACTGGTATGTATGTCTTGACTTCTGCATTGTGCCCGGTCACCACTGTGGTTATTGCAATACTGAGCTGTTTAATTTAGTGAAGATTGAGGTAACACAAATGACATTAAAGGTTTACCACCAACCTAACTGTGGGCCGCAGTTTAAAATATATGCTATATAGGAACACAACTTTCTGGAAATGGGATATAGAAAACTAAATTATATCAAAGCCCAGAGGAGATGTGATCCAGTTGTTAGGGGACTGGCATATGAATCCAGAGAAGGCCAGGGTAGGGAACTGCCACAGATCTACTTATTCTCTCATTCTGCACCACTCTGAACAGATCACTTTTTTCTCTCCCTCATTCTTCTCAGTAATGTTTCTTATACATCTCCTTAGAAGCGTTCATGCAGTGGATGCTGAAAATGGACTTATGGCCGTCCACCCCAGAGCTGCTTTCTCATGATTCTAGAGTTGCAGAGTGCACTGGAGTGTTTGCAGTATAGTTGTAACATTGCCAAGTGGATCTTTCCGGATACCTTGAAAAAGGCAATGATCTATCCAAAGATAAAAAGAGAAGGGTTAGATAAGGATAGCCTTGAGAACTGTAGGCCTATAGCCGATTTGTTTTTCTCTGAGAAAATAATTGAAAAAAATGTTGTTTTTTTCACAATTCACAGCATTTGTGGAGAATCCATAATTGCTTCATATTTGTCAGGCAGAGAAATCCTGCTAGTGGTATTAATGGATGATATTTATCATGAGTTGGATAAAGGTCTTTCAATACGCCTTTTGTCTCTAGAAGCTCGCAAACAGGGGAACACAGTAATACAGGATCAAACTAAAAGAAAAAGAGAAATAAGGATAGCAAAATCAAAGGCAGAAGAAAAGATGACTAAAGATGTGAAGTGTGGCAACAACTTTCTTCAGGTATATTTGGGAGATGAGGAAAATCAGAGGTGGAATTACAATACTCAAGTGCTGGGAATGGACTCATGGAAATTGACATTGAAAAAGGGGAGTGGATAATATGAGGAAAGATCTACAAAAGCTGGAAGAATAGTCTAATGCTTGGCAGTTAAGATTTGATGTGAAGAAGTGCAGTGTCATGCACTTAGGAAGCAGAAATCCAAGGGAAATGTACGTGATAGGGGTTGAGAGTTTGGTGTGCACGGCCCAGGAGAAGGACCTTGGAGTGATTATTTCTGAGGATCTCAAGGTGGCGAAACAATGCGACAAGGCGGTGGCAAAAGCCAGAAGGATGCCGGGTTGCATACAGAGAGGAATTACCAGCAGAAAGAAAGGAGGTACTAATGCCACTATACAAGTCACTGGTGAGACCTCACTTGGAATATTGTGTTCAGTTTTGAAGACCATATCTTGCAAAGGATATAAAAAGACTGGAAACGGTTCAGAAGAAGGCGACCAAAATGATTTGGAGCCTACGTCAGAAGACTTATAAAAAGAGACTTGAAGACCTAAATATGTACACTCTGGAGGAGAGGAGGGACAGGGGAGATATGACTCAGACCTCTAAATACTTAGAGTATAAATGAACAAACCTCTTCCAAAGACGGGGAATACTTTTTCACTGAAAGGGTGGTGGATTCTTGGAATGCCCTCCCGATGGAAGTGGCGAGGGCAAATACAGTGACAGAATTCAAAATGGCATGGGAGAGACACAGTGGATCCCTTTATAGCAACAGGATGAAGTCAAAATAAACTTAACTATCTCTTATATCTCAACAAATAGGGGTGTCCTACACAAAGTGGTGGGTACACTCCTAAACAAAGGCATGGGGGAGGGGTGACCTGCACAGAGCGGCAGGTGCACCTACTCTTGCCACCTTGCTGGATAAACTAGATGGACCATACTGGTCTTTATCTGCCGTCATATACTATGTTACTATCTACTGCTTTTGATATGTCGACCACGTCAGGGACTTAGGGATACATGGAACAGTTTTAGAATGATTTATTCCCTTCCTTGCCAATTGTCAGCACAAAGTTATTTGGGGTACACAGCTTTCAGAATCAGAAAGAGAATTAGATGCAGAATAGCGCAGTATATAAGAGAATGTAAATAAATAAATTAAACCCCTTCATCCCCTGTTAAGCAAGCATCTTATCCTGGTTAGATTATGCCAAGTCTCTGCTAGTAGGATTATCCCAGAAAACATTGTTTGCAAGTTGTACAAAATACTGCTTGATTATGGAAGTGGGTTTGTATGAACATATTACTCTGATACTGCTTCAGTTGCATTGGTTACTTGTTGAACAGCAGAGTTGGTTTAAGCTTATGATTTGTTTTAAATCTCTACATGGAATGGGCCGTCTATCTTTGGAAGAATGTTTGAATCCATATTCTTCTGGGTACATCCTTCTGTCCCATATGAGAACCTTCTTCGAATCCCTACAGCTAAGGTCCATTAGCAATGGGTGCAGAAAAAGGCTTTCAGCAATTGGTCTGTTTATGTGGGATATGTTTATGTTTGTTTGTTTTATTAAAATTTGATATACCGCCCACACCAAAATAGGCATCTGGGCGGTTCACAATTAAAATTTACAGGCTGCGAGAAAGTAGGAAAAGAACGCCATCAAGTCAGACAGGATAGGAAAGGAGGAATCAGCAAACAGATAAACGAGGACATGGTAATAGGGGTGGGTCGGAGAGGTAAAATATGAAAAAAAGGCAAACACAAGGGCAGGGCATATGGGGGAAGGCTAAGACTGTAACATCGACTGATAGGCTTCCATTCTTTATTCATAAAGAAAATGATGTTCCTTTGCGTCCCTCTAGTCCAGTCCCGGAACCATAGAGTTGTCAACCTCCACCAGCAGCTTTGGAGACTGAAAGATGTCATCGTTCTGATGTCACTGGTACAAATAGGCAAGATCCGCCCCCTACCACCAGTACTTTCAGTCTCCAAGCAGCTAGGAGGTTCTGAGCCCGGGACTGGGCTCAGGAGGAACAAATAAGCAGAGCTTCATTCTCTTAGTTAGCCCTTGGTTGGGTTGTTTTTTGAGTTTTGCTTTTTTTTTTTTTCCTTAGGTGTGAATCTGCTGCTGCTGACAGGGAGCCTGTGCTGCTGTGGGCGTTTATCTCTTCTCTACTCCTCTCTTGCTTAACTCCCTCTCCTCTCTCCCCCCCCCCCCCAAGGGATGTAAGAGTGCCCCAGCGTTTAAACAAGCACAGGGGAGTACTTCTGTACAATAGCCTCCCTGCTCCCGAACCCGATTTGGAAGGGTGAGGAGCAGGTAGAAGGCCGAAAAGACTGGCAGCAGCAAAGCAGCGCTGCTGAGGTTTCAGCCAGTCCCTGGAGCTGATGCCGTGTGAAAGGCTGTGCTCCGGGGGTAATTAGCACTGCCCTTCCTCCCTCTCCTCTCAATATCGATGCGGTGAGTACTCCCGAACTTCGGGGCTCGTTGGGGGAGACGTTTATTAGGCTGAAGGGGGATACGGCGGCTCCGGAGTATGGCTGGGAGCCTGGCCGCGTGATTTTTAACGGCGCGAACGTTGCAGCGGCCATTTTGTATGCCGTTTTTCAGCGCAAGATTTTCTTAGGCCTTTTTGCAAGGCATAAGAGCTTCGGTTTCAGGTCAGACTGACAGGGGGCAGCTAGTTAGCCCAGTGCTGCCTTGGTAGGTGCGTAAGACTTAGATGTGGAAGACGCCTCGGAGGAGGAGTTAGAAGAGGGAGAATTACTGGATGCGGAGCAGCAGAGTAGAGTGGTCCGGGTGTTTCGACGGGAAGAGCTGCCAGCATTGATTGCTGAGACGCTAAAGACTTAGAACATGCCTGCGGTATCCATGTCTACGGAGGAGGCGTTGGGGGATCCGCTTTTGCAGGCCGTGAGAACGTCGCAACGGGTGTTCCTGGTCCATAGAGTCTTTCAGAATATGATTCAGGAGGAATGGGACTTGCCGGAATCGGTGTTGCGGGGGACTAGGGCCTTAGCCCGCTTATACCCGCTTTCCGACCAGGATAAAGAGATCTTTCGTTCTCCAAAGGTGGATGCGGCGGTGTCGGCGGTCACGAAGAAGACCACCATTCCAGTTGAGGGAGCTGCGGCTTTAAAGGATGGGCAGGACAGAAAATTGGATACCTTGCTGAAGCAGGTGTTTGATAGGTGTGCCCTATCTCTGCAAGCCTCGATAGCGTGGGCGTGGGTGGCGAGAGGCTGTTTAAGGTGGTCTCAACGACTTCAGGGACACCTCTTGGAAGAGCAGACAGAGGATATGGCACGGCTGGAGTCGGGCACGGCCTACTTGTCCGATATCCACTACGATCTCATCCGCGGACTGGCCAAGAGTATGGCCTCGGTGGTGGCGGCTCGCCGATATCTGTGGCTACGTAACTGGTCGGCTGATGGGTCTTCCAAAGTGAGGCTCAGTAAGCTCCCCTTTAGGGGGAAACTGCTGTTTGGGGAAGATCTGGAGAAGTTGGTTAAGGACCTCGGGGAGTCCAAGGGGGGTCGCCTCCTGGAGGATAAGCCGAAGCTGGGTCGTGGAGCTTCGGGGTCCAGGGGCCTCCCGAGGGATTTTCGTAGGTTTCGGTCCTCTCGTTTTCATCAGTCGCAGAGGGGCAGGTTTCCATTGCGTCGCCAGCTGTTTCGGGGATTCAGGGGGGCAGGCAGAGGATTTGGTTCCTTTCAATCCTCTGGTAACAAGAAGCCGCAATGAGATAAGGCGGACCCAGGTGGTGGCGGTGCCCGTGGGAGGAAGGTTGCGGGAGTTCTACCCTGCCTGGGTCCAAATTACCTCAGACCAGTGGGTGCTGGAGGTTATTCGAGAAGGCTATGCTCTGGAGTTCCGGCGGCCCGTCTTAGATTCCTTTGTTCTTTCCCAGTGCAGAGCTCCTCGGAAGCTCCGAGCGGTCGCAGAATCTCTGCGGCATCTGCAGCAGCTCGGTGCGGTGGTGCCAGTTCCGGAGGACCAGTGCGGTTCAGGTTGATACTCCATTTATTTCGTGGTTCCAAAAAAGGAGGGTACGTTTCGGCCGATTCTGGACCTAAAGAGGGTAAATCATTGCCTTTGCGTGACCCACTTCCGAATGGAAACCTTGCGTTCCGTCATTGCGGCGGTCCGGTCAGGGGAATTTCTGACGTCTTTAGATCTTACGGAAGCTTATCTGCATATCCCCGTGCGGCGAGAGCATCAACGGTTCCTGCGTTTTGCGGTGCCGATGGGGCATTTTCAATTCCAGGCTTTGCCTTTCGGTCTGGCGACGGCACCTCGGACGTTCACCAAAGTTATGGTGGTGGTGGCAGCCGTGCTTCGCAAGGAGGGGATACTGGTGCATCCTTACTTGGACGATTGGTTGATTCGGGCGAAGTCGAGGGAGGAGAGCTCGGCAGCCACCACTCGGGTGGTCAGTTTGTTGGAAAGCCTCGGTTGGGTGGTCAACGTAGCAAAGAGCAGGCTGACCCCCTCTCAAACTCTGGAGTACTTTAGGAGCGCGCTTCGAGACACAACAAGGAGTGGTGTTTCTCCCCAGCAAGAGAGCGCAGGCGTTGAGGGAGCTCATGCAAAGGTTTCTGGGGCGCAGGGCGCCGACAGCCTGGCAGTATTTGCAGTTACTGGGAACCATGGCGGCTACGATCAACTTGGTGCTGTGGGCCAGGTTGCATATGAGGCCGTTGCAGAATGCTCCCCTCAGGCGTTGGTCTCATCAGAGGGATGCGTTGTCACAACATCTGCCGTG
Source organism: Ichthyophis bannanicus (assembly GCA_033557465.1). Classification (NCBI taxonomy): domain Eukaryota; kingdom Metazoa; phylum Chordata; class Amphibia; order Gymnophiona; family Ichthyophiidae; genus Ichthyophis; species Ichthyophis bannanicus. The sequence goes on along the minus strand of CM066047.1, from coordinate 55,696,594 downwards.
TCCACCCTAGGTGCGACGGGACCTTCAATGGTGGTTGCGGCCCGACAATCTGCAAAAGGGCGTGCCTCTGGAGCCTCCGTCCTGGCGGCTGGTCACGACAGATGCGAGTCTGGCAGGATGGGGGTGCATCACGAAGGAAAGTTTGCCCAAGGGACTTGGTCGCTGGAGGAGCGCCAGTGGTCCATCAACAGGTTGGAAATGCGAGCTGTGTTTCGGGCTGTTCTGGAGTTCCAGGAGGGCTTACGTCAGGAGGCGGTCCGCATGCTTTCCGACAACACGACGACCGTTGCCTATATAAATCGGCAAGGCGGCACGGGCAGTGCGTCCCTAGAGGAGGAGGCGAGTGTGCTGTTAGCCTGGGCAGAACAGAATTTGAAGGCGTTGTCCGCTCAACACGTCGCCGGCGTAAGCAATGTCGAGGCAGATTTTCTCAGCCGCCGCAGAGTGGACCCGGGGGAGTGGGCTCTGCACCCGGAGGTCTTTGCGCTGATTGTGCGACGTTGGGGGATCCCGGTGATGGATCTCATGGCAACCTTGGAGTCCGTGAAGGTGGAGCGGTTCTACAGCAGGCGGATAGAGTGGATGTCGGAAGGCCTAGATGCCTTGGCACAGCGGTGGCCAGTAGAGGGTCTTCTTTATGTGTTCCCGCCCTGGGCGCTCATAGACAGGGTGGTCCAGCGCATAGAAAAGCACCGGGGCCTGGTGGTGCTGGTTGCGCCAGATTGGCCAAGGAGACCGTGGTATGCAGATTTGATTCGGCTGTTGGCGGACACTCCGTGGAGACTTCCGCTTCGAGAGGATCTGTTGATACAGGGGCTGCTGCGAATGCCGCAGGTGGGTCGATTCTCGCTTATGGCATGGCTCTTGAACGGGCTAGGTTGACGGCCAGGGGATACTCGGCGGCGGTCATTTCTACCCTCCTAAGGGCGTGCCGACTGTCTACGTCGCTGGCGTATATCAGAGTATGGCGTGTTTTTGAAGCATGGTGTTCCGAGCGAGATCTCAGTCCCTTGAAAGCCTCAGTCCCTCATATCCTTTCCTTTTTGCAGGCTGGGGTGGAGAAAGGTCTCGCGGACAGTTCCTTACGAGTGCAACTGGCGGCTCTTTCCTGTTATCGGGGAAAAGTTCAAGGTCAGGTGATCGCGGCGCATAGTGATATTAGGCGTTTCCTGCGGGCAGTGTTGCTGTTCAGACCGCCGAGGCGGACTGTTGTTCCTCCGTGGGACCTCAGTGTGGTGTTGGAGGCCTTGATTGGGGAACCGTTTGAGCCCTTAGGTAGGGCTTCGCTGAAGGACTTGACCTTGAAGACAGTTTTCCTGGTAGCTATTTGCTCCACCAGAAGGATTTCGGAGTTGCAGGCGTTGTCTTGTCAGGAACCATATTTGTCCTTTTCTGGTGACAGGGTTGTTTTGCGTACTGTTCCAGCCTTTTTGCCAAAGGTGGTTTCGGATTTTCATGTTAATCAGGTGGTGTCGCTGCCAGTGTTTTCCGCAGAACAAAAGGCTCAGTCGGGTGGCCGCTTGCATCGTTTGGATGTGCGGCGAGTGCTCAAGAAGTATCTCCGTAGGACGGCGTCTTTCCGGAAGTCCGACAGGCTGTTTATCGCCTTTGGGGGCCTGCGGAAAGGGGAGGCGGCGGCGAAGTCTTCTATTTCTAGATGGCTGAAGGAGGCTATTGCTTCGGCCTACCTTTTTAAAGGGCAAGGAGGTTCCGGTGGGCCTGCGGGCGCATTCCACTAGAGCGCAGGCGGCGTCTTGGGCGGAAGTCAGTTTAGTGCCGGTTGCGGATATTTGTAGAGCGGCGACCTGGTCCTCGTTGCATTCTTTTGCCCGGCATTATCGCTTGGATGTGCAGGCGCGGGGAGATGGGCGTTTTGGTTCAGCTGTTCTTCAGGATGGGCTTGCAGGTCCCTCCCGTTGATATTCACTGCTCTGTTACATCCTCTATGGTTCTGGGACTGGACTAGAGGGACGCAAAGGAAGAGTAAATAGACTTACCTGCTAATTGTTGTTCCTTAAGGAACTCTAGTCCAGTCCCGGATCCCTCCCAGTATTAATATGGCGGGCAGCCTGAAGTTTCATAAGAGGGGAACAAGGAGGTGCGGAGGTACTAGGAGATCAGTAGGCTCTTTTGGCGAGGTTGAGCACAGAAGGAGATGGGATGTGAATGGGTCTCAGGGGGACTCTATTTTTTTTTCTGCAGCAGGCCCTGGTGGGCGCTAGAGTGCGGTAGTCCCGTTTTTCAGGGCGGTTATTTTTCTTTTCGTGACATTAGAGGTTCATGTACAGACCGCATTTGGGCGGGGCAGTAGTTCTTGTTTTTTCGCTTCTACCCCGTCTTGTTCGATTTTTTTTCATATAACTACTTATTTGTTGCTCTGCTGAGTCTGCTTTGTCAATAGGTGCTGGTGGTAGGGGGCGGATCTTGCCTATTTGTACCAGTGACATCAGAACGATGACATCTTTCAGTCTCCAAAGCTGCTGGTGGAGGTTGACAACTCTATGGTTCCGGGACTGGACTAGAGTTCCTTAAGGAAAAACAATTAGCAGGTAAGTCTAATTTACTCATCCTTTGCACTTTAAGAAGCTAGCCAACGGGTGGCTGTGGATCTTGGCTTTTAATGGTTAGGAGGTCTACTTTTTCCTGAAGTTTGGTTATGCTGCTAACCAAGATGTGATATCTATGGGGATGTATATCATTTTAATTGTATTGTTAGTGTTTTAGTGACTTGTAAATCTCTAAGAGTCCAAGTGATAACAGTGATACATAAATTGAAATAAGTCTGGGAGTTTATTGCAACATACAAACAGACTGGGATTAGAAAAGACCCCTTGCCTTTCATCTTCATTGTGTTCTGGTTAGGGGATAGAATTTCTTTTGATATGGCAGTTTTTCCAAACTCTGTGTTTTTAGACCTCACCAAATGTGCTGTGGAAGTCTGGTCCATATCAGCACCTCATACCAATAAGCAACCCCAACTATGGCTCTTTAACTTGCAGGGCCTCTTATCTGAGTACATGTATATAAGAACATATATAAGAACATAAGATATGCCATACTGGGTCAGACCAAGGTCCATCAAGCCCAGTATCCTGTTTCCAACAGTGGCCAATCTAGGTCGTACGTACCTAGCAGTTTCCCCAAAAGACACAAGTTCCACAATACTTGTACTGGGTCAAGCATTGATATCCTGGGTCCCTTCTTAATAATGGTTTATGGACCTTTCTTCCAGGAAGTTGTCCAAACCTTTTTTAAACCCAGCTACACTAACAGCCTTTACTACATCCTCCGGTAACAAATTCCAGAGTTTGATTACACATTGAGTGAAAAAATATTTTCTTTTATTAGTCTTAAATAGTTTAAATTGTTAAAACCCAAGAGGATTGTGGAAAATTGCAAGAGGATCTTGATAAATTGGAAGACTGGGCATCAAAATGGCAGATGAAATTTAATGTGGACAAGTGCAAGGTTATGCTCCTAGGGAAGAACAACCCAAGCTATGGTTACACGATGCAAGGTTCCACATTAGGAACCACCATCCAGGAAAAAGATTTAGGCGTCATTGTGGATACCATGTTAAAACCCTCGGCCCAGTGTGCAGCGGCGGCCAAGAGAGCAAATAGAATGCTAGGTATGATAAGGAAAGGACTGGAAAATAAAACAAAAGATGATGATATGCCTCTATATCGTTCCATGGTGAGACCGCACCTTGAATATTGTGTGCAATTCTGGTCGCCGTATCTTAAAAAGGATATAGCAATTTTAGAAAAGGTTCAGAGAAGAGCCACCAAAATGGTAAAGGGGATGGAAGGATACTCCTATGAAAGACTAGGGGACATGCAATGAAGCTACAGGGTGAACTATTTAAGACTAATAAAAGAACGTGTAATCAAATTCTGGAATTTGTTACCGGAGGATGTAGTAAAGGCTGTTAGTGTAGCTGGGTTTAAAAAAGGTTTGGACAAGTTTCTGGAGGAAAGGTCCATAAACCATTATTAAGAAGGGACCCAGGATATCAATGCTTGAACCAATACAAACATTGTGGAACCTGTGTCTCTTGGGGAAACTGCTAGGTACATATGACCTAGATTGGCCACTGTTGGAAACAGAATACTGGGCTTGATGGACCTTGGTCTGACCCAGTATGGCATATCTTATGTTCTTATGTACCCTGTCTAGTCGCACATCCCTCTCTCCTTTATAAATACAGCGTGTGGGAATTAACAAGTAGTATGCAGGGCACAGATAGCCAGGCCTTGCATTGTGCCTTATGTACCTTGCACACACTGTTGCCTCCTTTTGAGTCCTTCCAGTCTCTAGTGCAGTGATTCTCGGCCTTTTCAAGCCAAAGGCTCACCAACCTCTGCGGAACTGGCAGTGTAGTGACAAAGGACTCATGGCCAAAAAAAAAAACTAGGGAAGTGCTGAAAGTCTCACTTGATCAGGGTTTCCTGCCCAGTCCTCGGGACAGACCAAGCCAGGCTGCTTTTAAGAATATCCACAGTATGAATGAGATTGGAAGCAGTTCACACAGATCTCTCTCATGCATTGTGAATATCCTGAAAAGCAAACTAAGTGGGTGGAGAATCCTTGAGCAGGACTCTGCTTTTTCTTTTGTCCACATTGCCAGCTCGGCAAATGTTGATGTGCTTTTAGCTTGCAAAGGTTGGCAAACTAATAAGTATCTTAAATGCTGTTTTGAAAAACATGTGACTAGTCGTCATTTTGAGGGTATGGAGCTGAGACGTGCGACCAAAGAATTGTAAAAGGTTCCCTGGCATGTTTATATTCCCTATTGCAAATTAGAATTGAGTGAAAAAATTGCCCATCTGCTTTTTTCCTGTAGTCTGAAACAAGGGCTTAAGTATAATGTGAACAACAAACTTCGGTTTTATATGAAACTTGTTTCAAAAGAGATGAGACCACGAACAGAGTGATTCTGGTTGTTTCTTTGATGCAGATATGATGCCCCTCTTGCATAATTATGTGACTGTTGACACAGACACGCTTCTGTCAGATACAAAGTATCTGGAAATGATCTACAGCATGTGCAAAAAGGTACGTCAGCGTGATATGTCTATTTCTGGCAAGTGTGGTGGATTAAAATTCCACTTCATCAATCAACTTGTAGTTTTTCAGAATCTTTGCTTTCCTAACGTTTTAAATATGTGTCTGTCTGCTTTGCTGTGACGGTTTCTAGAAAGCATATCGGTATGTCCGTGATTTCTGCAGGTTCTGCGAGGTGATCACTTGAAAACGTGCCTGCAGAGTGACTGGGCTTGGTTGGATACCATAGAAAACCGTGCCCACTCTACCTGTTTCATTTGTTTAGAATTTTGAAAGTTGGCACTCTTTTTGCTTTGTTTTATTGCTGTTAACAGTATTAATGGCACTGAAGAGGTCTTTGCAGTATTTAATTTCTTTTAAGAAACCTTACTTGAGGGATGATACTGGAGGTAGATAGGGCGTGATGTTGTTTTTCCAGGAACTTGCATTCAGCTGATGGAAAAGTTGTTTTACCCCCAGGTTCTTACGGGATCTGCTGGAGAGGATGCCGAATGTCATGCTGCCAAACTGTTAGAGGTGGTCATCCTGCAGTGCAAAGGGCGTGGAATTGAGCAGGTAAGAGATGTTTACTTCTTTTCATGTTTTTTTGTTTGTAATGTTCATTCCTCTTCGTTTCTCCGGGCCAGTCCGGGAACATGAGGACTGGCCCGGAGAATACTCAAGGAAAGACAATTAGCAGGTAAGGTCTAATTTCTTCTTTTGTTGTTTTTGTATGTTTTACTATGTACTAAGTGGTCCATTCATTCTTACATATCTCCCTCTGAGCTATCAGCAAATAGAATTGTATAACATGTTTTATAAAAAAAAGTCATATTTTTCTCCATTTTCTTTGATGCTTTCGCATGACAACCTGTTGAACGTTATGAAACACGTGTATTTCGTAGTGGCGTTTATTTGGCACCATAAACGAGATTTCTGTGAACACATTGTGTACAGATACAGCATATCACTCCCCCAAGGGATGAATGGTCTAAATAGGTACCTGAAAAATGTGAAGATGACGACTTGCCCCATGATCATAGTCCGTGTTGGTGGCAGAGTCTGTGCTCAGACAAAACTCCCCTGATTGCCTGCCTCCAGGGCCCTAGCTCCTTTCTCTACCTTACCGAAACCACATCTCACTTTTTGTCACTGCTGAGTCTGCTCTTCGTTGTACACTGCTATAAGCCAGAGGCCCTAGGCCATTCTTAAATACGCAGAAGGTTGGAAAGTCATCTAGCTCCGCCTCTTTGCCTCCAGGTAAGATCCATTACTACCTGTACCATTCCAGACAGATGGAAAAATAGTCTCTTTTAATGACTTAAATTTCAGGTGCATACTGTTACGAGTAGCTGACTCGTTTGTGCTAGAGTGGCCGTTGGGGGTTTGTGAAAACAATATGATCGGCTTTGTTTCTGTGGTCATAGAAATTGATTCCTCTGTAGCTCTTTTCTGTGATCTGTGAAGAAAGATGCTCTGTATCTGGATGTTGAAAAAGAAAACTGTGGGAGGGAGCATAAAGGGCTTATAAAGAAGCCTATTTCCTGGTGTGTTTTATCTGCATTAGTTGGATCCCCAGCTCCCTCTGTGCAGTGTGGGCGTGACGTCTGACTCCAGGGGCTATTTAGAGCCGGCCCAACCGTGGGACGTGGTTGGGTGCCCGTAGGTACGTGTTCCAAAGGGGTGTGGCCAAAGAGGAAGGATGGTTATCCATGACTGAAGTGGTATTTAAAGGTGCGGAAGAATTGAAGGAAATATCGATACATCGGGAAGATGTATTACAACTATTAGATAAACTGAAGAGTAGCAAATCACCTGGGCCAGACGGTATACATCCAAGGGTGTTGAAAGAACTGAAATATGAGATTGCAGACCTGCTATTAGTAATCTGTGAACTATCATTAAAATCATCTCTAATACCTGAAGATTGGAGGATCGCCAGTGTAACACCAATTTTTAAAAAGGGTTCCAGGGGTGATCCAGGAAACTACAGACCGGTGAGCCTCACGTCAGTACCGGGAAAAATGGTAGAAACCATCATAAAGAATAGAATTACTCAGCATGTAGATAGTCATGGCCTAATGGGAGACAGCCAACATGGCTTTAGACAAGGAAGATCTTGTCTTACTAATCTGTTATGTTTTTTTTGAAAGTGTGAATAAACAGGTGGACAAAGGTGAGTCGGTTGATATAGTGTATCTGGACTTTCAGAAAGCCTTTGACAAGGTCCCTCATCAGAGAACTTTGACAAAACTAAAGAGGCATGGGATAGGAGGCAGTGTACTACTGTAGATCAAGAACCGGTTAAGAGAGAGAAAGCAGAGGGTTGGGCTAAATGGCCAATTTTCCCAATGGAGAAAGGTGAATAGTGGTGTACCCCAGGGATCTGTGCTGGGTCCGCTGCTTTTTGACATATTCATAAATGACCTGGAAAGTGGAATAACAAACGAGGTTATCAAATTTGCAGATGACACAAAACTAAAGTTGTTAAAACCCAAGAGGATTGTGGAAAATTGCAAGAGGATCTTGATAAATTAGAAGACTGGGCATCAAAATGGCAGATGAAATTTAATGTGGACAAGTACAAAGTTATGCACCTAGGGAAGAGCAACCCAAATTATGGTTATACAATGCAAGGTTCCACATTAGGAACCACCACCGAGGAAAAAGATTTAGGCGTCATTGTGGATAACATGTTAAAACCCTCGGCTCAGTGTGCAGCGGCAGCCAAGAGAGCGAATGGAATGCTAGGTATCATAAGGAAAGGAATGGAAAATAAAACAAAAGATATTATAATGCCTCTATATTGTTCCATGGTGAGACCGCACCTTGAATATTGTGTGCAATTCTGGTCGCCGTATCTTAAAAAGGATATAGCGTTATTAGAAAAGGTTCAGAGAAGAGCCACCAAAATGGTAAAGGGGATGGAAGGATACTCCTATGAAGAAAGGCTAAAAAGGTTACGCTCTTTAACCTGGAAAAGAGACGGCTGAGGGGAGATATGATAGAAGTCTATAAATTAATGAACGGAGTGGAACGGGTAAACGTAGATCGATTGTTTACGTTATCAGAATATAGAAAGACTAGGGGACATGCAATGAAGCTACAGGGTAAACTATTTAAGACTAATAAAAAAAATATTCACTCAACGTGTAATCAAGCTCTGGAATTTGTTACCGGAGGATGTAGTAAAGGCTGTTAGTATAGCTGGGTTAAAAAAAGGGTTGGACAAGTTCCTGGAGGAAAGGTCCATAAACCATTACTAAGAAGGGACCCAGGATATCAGTGCTTGACCCCAGTACAAGCATTGCGGAACCTGTGTCTTTTGGGGAAACTGCTAGGTATGTACGACCTAGATTGGCCACTGTTGGAAACAGGATACTGGGCTTGATGGACCTTGGTCTGACCCAGTATGGCATATCTTATGCTGCTCCTTTAGAGCCCCTAAGGAGCACGTAGGAGAATAGAGGAGACTGCTGCACTCGGGATGGGGAAACGTAAGCTTCATGCTCAATTCAGGACTATGGAGAAGTTACCTTCAGCCTCTGTTACTGAGGGGGAGTCATATGTTGTGAGTACTGTTTCTACCTCCTCATGGCTTTTTTTGGGTGGTTCTACCCCTCCCTACCGTGGATGTACTGTTCTCGGCGAAGTCTCTATGCTCAGTAATGAGGCTGGGGACACATTGGGTGGTACCTCCTTACCGGAATCATTTCTATGTCTGGAATCTCCCCCTGGTCATTTGTTGACATTACCTAAGCCTGTTGTGTTTTCTTCTGCTCCTGAACTTTCTGCTCCATCGCAAGATATTTCACTTAGACATATGGCCCAATCGGGGCTCAGCAGAGGAAGTTTTAAACTTCGCGCCATCGGGCGCCGACCCTCTTCAGCCCCCGCCACCACCAGCAGCTCTCCCCTTCCCGGGGATCGAGCCAGCAACAGCGGGAGGGGCCTCCGGAGCATCGCGGCCCAATCGGGGCTCAGCAGAGGAAGTTTTAAACTTCGTGCCATCGGGTGCCGACCCTCTTCAGCCCCCGCCACCACCAGCAGCTCTCCCCTTCCCGGGGATCGAGCCAGCAACAGCGGGAGGGGCCTCCGGAGCATCGCGGCCCAATCGGGGCTCAGCAGAGAAAGTTTTAAACTTCGCGCCATGGGGCGCCGACCCTCTTCAGCCCCCGCCACCACCAGCAGCTCTCCCCTTCCCGGGGATCGAGCCAGCAACATCGGGAGGGGCCTCCGGAGCATCGCGGCCCAATCGGGGCTCAGCAGAGGAAGTTTTAAACTTCGCGCCATCGGGTGCCGACCCTCTTCAGCCCCCGCCACCACCAGCAGCTCTCCCCTTCCCGGGGATCGAGCCAGCAACAGCGGGAAGGGCCTCCGGAGCATCGCGGCCCAATCGGGGCTCAGCAGAAGAAGTTTTAAACTTTGCGCCATCGGGCGCGCCCGCGCCTGAGGGCCTCGCCAGAGGGCCCTTTGGCATGGCCCTTAAGCGAGGCACGATAGGCGACACGAAAATATTCCAAACCAGCTCACCAGTAACCCGACTGCCCGACGCCTGCTTCACTCAGCACCCGCCACCTTCTTCGGCTCTCCCCAGTCGGGGGATCGAGCCTCAAGCGGCGTGAGGAACGGCTCCAACATCCTGCCCAATCGGAGCTCCAGCCAGGAACTTTAAAAGTTCGCGCCATCGGACGGGCACACGCTAACAGCAAACCCATCCAGCTACAGACAGCAACGCCGGTCAGTATCCTTGACCACTACACCACACAAGAAGCACTAGTCCGTTCTAACCTGACAAGCTCACATTGGAATATTACAAAACAACGCAGCCCATTCGATGGACTATTATTAGGCCACTTTAACTTACAAAGTAACCTGCTAGCATCATAGTTTATTTTGTACCATCTCAGTATTGCAATTTTGCCTGTTGAAGATTCAATATAATCTGCTAGCTTCGTACTCTATTAATGTATCATCTCAGTATTGCACCCTCTATTTAAAGATAGTCAATATCTTAGCATGTAAACTGTACCTGCTCAGTTTTGCATTCTCGTATTATTGCTCCTCTGTACTGAAGAATCTCATCACTGTTCTGTGTCTCATAACTGCATTGTACTACCCCAGTATTGCACTTCCCCAGTTGTAGCTACAGTGTCTCACACACAATCCAAACCCTCAGAATGGCCCTCCAGGTCGCTGTCATTCTTAGCTTCTACCTCCTCACCCACTGGCTTGGAACCTCCCAGGCCCTTTACATGTCACATGGCAAGATTCCAATCCTGAATAGCCATGGAAAAAGATGGAATGGTCCCCCTTACTCAAACCCAGGAAGTGACGCCCACACGCGCCACTCCCACCTGATACATGTAGCACTCCAGCTAACCAAGACACCCAGCCAGGAAAAACCTTCGAAATGCCAACCCCTAAAATGTGCCGCCATCAACGCGCGTTCCATTCGCAAAAAATGGCCTGTTGTCCTTGACACAATATCCTTTTATGACCTTGAGATACTTATGATCACAGAAACTTGGCTATCATCAGAAGACAACATCCTCCTCAACCAACTACTACCCCCCAATTTCTCCATACATACGAGACATCGGGAAAACAAAAAAGGAGGAGGGGTGCTCATAATCTCCAAATCAGACCTCAACTTCCACATTTTGGACTCTTCTAGCACAAACAGCCTGGACATCCTCTCCATTGCTAACTAACAATGCTCCCTCAACCTGTTATATAGAACACCATCTACTTCTCCAGATGACCTTCCAACCATTATTGACCTTGCAGCTAACACCCTCACTCCCAATAAACCGAATTGGATAATGGGTGATGTCAATCACCCATCTTTACCCCAAAGCCACGCAACTGTGTTCCTTGATGCAATGGAAGACCTGGGACTCAACAAATCACCAAGGAACCCACACATACAAAAGGGAACATTCTTGACTTGGTATTTGTTCCACACCCAGTCATGGACCAAAACCACAATCCTCCAATATCAGTCGTGGATGTACCCTGGTCCGACCACAAATTGATCATTATCCAGATACCCATCAACAATGACCAGCTGAACAGAAGCCGAACTACGAACATCACCTCTCGAACTGCCACTAGATGCTTTCGCCCCTTCGATAGGGAACACATCCTTTCGGAGACCCCATCACTCATCAACAAAACCACGCCAGATCTTGATGAACTAATCTCTTACTGGAACTCCAGCTTGCTTGCCATCTCACAACACTCGAACCCTAAGAATACAGCAAGGTCAAAAAGAAGCACTGCCCCATGGTTCTCCCCTGAGCTGCAATCTTCACTAACGCAACTACGTAGACTTGAGCGTCGATCGCGCTCAACTGAAGATCAGACCGCTTACCGAACCCACCTTGCAATACACCGAGAAACAATCACTACCAAAATGAGACAATATCACACTGACACCCTAAAGAGGTCTCTGAATAAACCACGTGACCTCTTCAACTTGGTCAAATCCATCTCAAAGGAGCCATCTCCCGAACAACACAGCGAGATTCACCCGCAAAAATTCGCTGATTACCTGCAATCCAAGATTGTACAAACCAACAAAGTTTCAGCAGTCCCATATCAAGAACCAACGGGACTATCCCCACTGAACATATTTTCCACACCATCCACTAAATGTATCGAGGACACCATAGCATCTCTCAACACCTCCACTGCACAGACTGACCCATGTCCAGCTTTTTGGATCAAGGAGCTACGTGATGTGTTCAGCCCTGTCATCGCAAATATAATGAGGCTCTCCTTCACAACAGGATATTTTCCCACCTCACTCAAGCAGACTTCCATTAGGCCACTATTGAAAAACCCCAAACTTGACCCACAAAGAGTTGACTCCTATCGGCCAATAGCCAGTATCCCCCTCTTGGCCAAAATAATTGAGAAAGAGGCACAACGTCAAATTCAAGATCACATAGATGCTGCTGCTCCCTTAGACAGCTGCCAACATGGGTTCAGAGAACATCATGGTGTCGAGACACTACTCACCGGTCTATTCAACGATATCATCACAGGAATTGACAACATCCGTCAAGGCTTTGTGCTCATCTTCCTAGACATCGCCGCGGCGTTCGACTCCGTGAGTCACGAAATTCTCCTCGGAAGACTGAAAGAGAAGGGCGTCTGCGACAGTGCACTAGGATGGTGTAAGTCTTATCTGGACGGTAGATGGCAATATGTGAAGTCTGGATCAAAAGAGTCAATACATTTCCATCAAAAGCAAGGGGTACCTCAAGGCTCCTCGTTATCCTCCTTACTTTTCAATATTTACATGCAGCCCATCTGCAATATCATAAGATCATTCAATGTGAACTGCTTGATATATGCAGATGACATTCTCCTATACATGCCTTTCTCCACAACTCACATGGACCTGGCCCCACTCACAGATTGCTTCAATGCAGTTTCAACATGGCTCCAGACACAGAACCTACGCATTCAACATAAAAAAAACAGAGGTGCTATTCATCACCAGAGACTCCAACTTTACTCCCCCATCCCACGTCAGTGTCAAGGAAGCTGACTTGCAAACTAAAGATGCAATAAAATACCTGGGAGTTACTTTGGACCAACGTCTAGATATGAAACGCCACATAAGCAACATAGTCAAAGCCGTCTAATTCAAAATCCGTTCACTCAAGCACCTATGCTCCCTGTTGAACCCGGATGATTTCCGAACCATATATCAAGCGCTGATCCTGCCACATTTTGACTTTGCAAATGCCATCTTACAAGGTCTTCCCCAATCTACACTAACCCCCTTACAGTTGGCCATGAATGCTGCAGCTAGGGTCCTCTACGGAGCATCCAGAAATGACCACGTGACCCCCATTCTCAAACAGCTGCACTGGCTACCGATCCATGGGAGGATCACCTTCAAAACCCTTCTATTAGCATTCAAGGCAACCAAAGGTATTTCATCCTCATCACTCACGCATCTTATCCACATTGTCCCCCCCAACAGATCCAGAAGAGCAACAGCTGTAAACTTGTTAACACCACCAAAGGCATCGACAAAGTCCAACACGACAACCACAAACAGGGCGTTCAGTTTTTATGTCCCCAAATACTGGAATGCTCTACCTCCTGACATTAGGACCATTGCCAATCTATATCAGTTCAGGAAGGCTCTCAAAACCCACCTTTTCCTCCAATACTTCCCAGCCAGCAATTGATCCTAGATATCCCTCTCAAGAAATGACCCACTCTAGAAAGACCCTTACATGCATTATCTGTTTTTACCTATCAGTGCAGTGTAAATAGCTTATGTATATAGTTAACCCTGTTATCCAAGTTTGTACTCCTGTTCGATGTAAAACCTGACAGATTGTCGTCATGGTCGTTATGTTATGATGTAAACCGCGCTGATACTAAATAGCGCGGTATATAAGAAACTGTAATAAATAATAAATAAATAAATATGGGAGGTTGTTAAACGAACTGAGATGTCTCTTCAATCATTTTTCTCGCATTTATTTATTTTCTGAGTCGTCGGTGGCTGCCTTTAACGAATGTGATTCTAGGATTTCTTTATTAGTGACGTGTTACTCTTGTTTTGAGTCTCAAACTTCAGAGTTGCGTCAGCCTTCTCCTCAGTACAAGATTCGTTGGCTTTACATTGTCAGGATGAGATGTATGAAATATGTTGCGTTCTAAAAACCTGCGCTTCTTGAATTTTCCCTGCACTCATTTCCTGTCCCCTGCAATTTGTTTTCTAAGTATCTTAAAGATATGCTTTTGCTTCCTGATCCAGATTCACTTAAACTTTCAAAAATGTATTGGACCAGATTGGAAGTACAGGAGCTACTGTGGAAGAAATTTCATCTCGAGCATCCTTGTTAGTTACGTTTCTAACGGAAGCAGATAAAGATATGGTGCTTTGACTTTATTTTTCTAAGAAACAGGAAAAATTCTTTGGCCTGTCCATTCAGGTGTTTCTGGATGTTTTTCAAGTGACACAGAAGCGAGGGAAGGCCTTCCTGGATTTTCAACCTCTGGTCCTGGCTTTGGGGGTCGCCTTCTATTTGAAGTATCTCCAGGAACAAGCAGGAATGAGTCTTCACATATGGGTACGTCGGTACCGACAGAGTCTGCGCGGGAATGCTTCCCAGCGTCCAATCAAGAGCTTTTGGAAGCATCCCTGCACAAGGCTCTCTTTCTACCAAAGCAAAGGGGAACATAATGCTTCCTTTGCATCATTCCTTGCAGGATCTCCTTCTAGGAATGTGGGAAACACCTTTCAGGGTACCCCCACCTCCCAGGGCAACTGATCTGTTATATCAGGTGCTCCCCTCTCCAGGGTTTCAAAAGACTCAACTTCCTCATCATTCCATAGTAGTGGAATCAGCAATGAGGCGGGTAAAGAGTAAGAAAAAGCACTCTTCTTATCCGCCAGGTCGTGAGTCTAAGACACTAGATGACTTTGGACGTCAAACCTTCCAGACATCTATGCTTTCTGCAAGAATTCTCTCATATATTTTTTATATGAGTCTTTCTCTTGAGGAGGTCACAAAGCAATTGCATCTTTTGTCTCCTTTCCTTTCAGATTCCAGGAGTACAGACTATTCCTCACTGCTTAAGCATATTCAGAATATCTCTTGGTTTCTTTCTCGTGCTTCCCTAGACTCTTTTGAGTCTCTTAGCAAGACATCTGCTATAGCTATAGGAGCACGACGTAGAGCCTGGCTCCAAGCTTCAGACTTGGACAAATGGGCACAACAAAGGCTGGGACATACTCCTTGCACTGGAGAAAATCTTTTCAACAAGGAGTCTTTACGTCAGGTTACTCAGTTGTCCACTGATTTACCTGTTCCTAAGGGTTGTTTTACCCCTTCCTCTGTCCCAGTAGGTAGGAAATGTCCTACCAAACTTTCTTCCCACAGGAGAATAAGGTTTTATTCATCATTTGCCCATCATACAGATGTTCCTCAACAGGGGAGACATCGTCCTGGTCTGAAGAATCCAACCTCTCACCAGGCTCAGCAAACCCAGCACCTGCAGAGTTTCTGATCATTCATCATCAGATGCTTGTGACTCTTGGGGTTAGAATCTACAGTTGCTTCTTCTCAATAGAGGCAATCCACCGCTTTATTCTAACCCCTACACATGGATCTTTTTCCAAAAGAGATCCATTTTTTCTATATTTCTTTGAGCTGTCAGGATATTCATGCCTATAAGTCACAGGTTTCTCCTCTTTTTCCTGCTAGGGAAAGAGGTCTAACCACTATCAGATGATAGTTCCTGTGCCAGCATGTATTTTTCCTTTCTATAGACTTACTACTTCGTAAGTCTTCTTCAGCTCTATTCTCTTCACCCTCTTACCAAGTTTTTCCTCTGTAAGAGCGGAATTACTTACTGAGAGGCTTTCTCTTCAGCCTCTCTACTTTTCTCACTTTCCAGTGCGGAGTTTACCACCTCTGCTCAATCTTGTTTTGGGGCAGCTTATCAGACATGTCCAGAGTTTCCTACTCCTGTTCTGTCTGTTCTTTCTGTTTTTTGAACAGTAAGATTCTTTTTGCTGTCTTGCTAACAGCTGCCCATGCAGGAGCTTTAATGTTTGGACCACTGATTCTTATCCACAAACAACCAGATTGTCCTCCACTAACATTCTGTCTTGTCTTAGTAGTGGCTTCAAGTCAGTGCTCCATCTCTCTTGGAGATCATCTCACTACAAGCTTTCTAGATTGTCTTCTATTCTGCCATCTTCATTTCCTGAGTTTGGCAGCATAGTTGGCAGAGATACTGGCTCTCTAACAGCCAGTTCTATCTCCTCATTCTCCTGCATCATGCTCTTTGCAATGTACAGAGAAGCTTTCCACTATGGGCCCTTGTTAGAGAGCATGGGGTTTTTTTCTCCAGCAGCTATCCTAGCTGGTTAAAAAAGGCTTTCAGTCATGTCTCCCATGACTAGAAGGTTCTCCCTTCTTTTACTATCTCCTTTTTTGATATAAAGGACATAGGCCTCCTCTACGTGAAAGCTCAAGGAGTTGCCAGTTCCCTGCTTTGGTCCATAGTATTCCCAATCGGGGATATGCTCGTCCTCATGGTCAGAACGCATGATACCTTTGCCCTTAAGCAGGTCAACATGGTGTCTCATCTCTAGGCGTCTTCTGTCTGCTTACCATGCTAGAGTCCTGGAAGACTCAGGACTTGCTGGCTGCACATTGACATTGTCCTTTGTTTTCACGTAACAGTCCTGATTATTTTTCACTAACTAGCATTCTTGCAGATCATGACCAGGAGGAACAGATTTATTTATTTATTTATTTAGCATACATTTGTATACCGCTACTTCCAGCGATCAGTAGCGGTTTGATTACAGACGGAAGACTGGCAAATCATGACAAAATTTGAGGAATATACACATTGATTCGAAAGGGAAAGCACAGCACAGCACACAGAGAGTGGGTCTAAGGAGGGGGGGGGTCAGAAATTTACATATTTACATATATACATAACTGCATCTATGGTTCCTTTAGAGGCCTATTGCAGACCCGCTATGGTTTATATCAGATTGTAGTAGCACTGGAAAAGATGCGTCTTGAGTTTATTTCTGAACTCCATAAGGCCTTTAATGTCGCGTAGTTCAGTCGGTAGCTGATTCCAGAGGGTCGGGGCAGAGTAAGAATATACTCGGTGGCTTGTACTGGTTTTTACGGATCTGATATCAAGAGGCACTTGGAGTCTGTTCGAGCTGATTGTTCTTCTGCTCCTGTTGGGGGGTTGCATGTTGATGAGGGTGGCAAGAAAGGATGGTGCTATGTTATGTATGAGCTTGTATGTGGTTATTAGGGTTTTATATTTCACCCGGGCAGCAATGGGGAGCCAGTGAAGTTCAATCAGTACAGGCGTGATGTGTTCAGCAAGGTTTTTTCCCATGATGACCCTAGCTGCTACATTTTGGGCCATTTGCAGAATGTTAAGGGTTTTCTTCGGAAGGCCCTGTAAGATTGCGTTGCAATAGTCAAAATGTGGTATAATGAGTGCTTGTGCAACAGTCCTGAAATCATGAGGTTCGATGATATTCCTTAGAGGTTGTAGGACTCTTAAGTTTGTAGAAAACAGCTTTGTTGGTTTTGCGGAGGTGCTTTTCCATTTTTAGGTTGCTGTCAAGTGTTACCCCCAGTTCTCCAGGACCAAGCAGGAAGTCAGTCCTCACTTATGGGTGACGTCGGCGCCGACGGAGCCCTCGCGGAGCAATTTTCCCCAGCTTTCAAAGAAAGCCTTTGGGAATTGCAGCGCGCATGCGCGGTCGTCTTCCCGCCCGAAGGTGCCATCTTAGCCAGTCTTCTTTTTTCCGCGGAGCCCTACAGACGTCCCCGTCTTGTCCCCGCGAAAAGTTGATTTTCCTCTTTATTTTATACTTTTTTCTTTCGGTTCGACGCCGATCGTTTTCCCGCCGGACTCGCGACGCCGGTCTCGAGTCCTCTTCCGTTTTTTCGGTTTTTCTGACTTAGTCAGCTTTCGTTTTCGTTTTCCCTGGCAGCCCGGTCCTTTGACCTCGCAGGGGCCCTTTTTCCCCCGATGGCTGCCAGTGGCTTTAAGCGGTGTGGTCGGTGTGACCGAAATATGTCACTAACCGACACACACGACTTTTGCCTCCGCTGCCTGGGCCCGGATCATGAGGAACTGATCTGTGGGCCCTGCAGCAAACTGTCCTCGAAGGCGTTGAGAAGTCGGCGGCATCAGCGCGAGAGAATCTTCGCTGACCCCAGCCGTACCCGGACCTCGTCGGAGGCCTCCGTGTCGAAAGGCTCCAGCTCGGACCGTCGCCGGAGCTCCTCCGACCGGGGTTCTCCCTCCGGGGACCATCGTCGGAAGGAAAAACCCGCGAGGGCGGCGTCGGTGGACGCTCCTGGCTCCGCGAGGGCCAGGTCGCATAGCCCCGACAGCCGCCCCGGGTCCTTGGAGAAGGAACACCTCCCGAAGCGACCTCGCCTGGAGTCGGAGATGCCTGCCCGGGTAAGTCCTGTAGTCCTTCTGGACTCGCCTCCGCGACAGCCGACGTCGGGCCCGACGCCGTCGGGGCCCGAGTCGGGGGCTGCTGGGTCACCTGAGCTCGGACTCAGGTTGACGGCCTTGGAGAACAGACTGTCTGCCTTCATGGACCAGCAGCGGGCACTGCTCGCTGGCTTCGCTGGCGTCGCTGCCCCGACCGCCGGGACGTCGACGTCCAAGTCGACCCCGGAGACCGAGCCGATCCTCGAGTCGATGAGAACTCGAGTCGATCCTCGGTCGAGGTCGCCCTCGGCCTCCCGTTCGGGACCGAGGTCGCCGACGCCGACTCCCTCGGCGTCGGGGCGGCTGGCGCCGCACCCTGCCCGGGCCGACCCCACCGAGTCCTCGTCGGAGTCGGTCTGGGAGTCTGAGGAGGAAGAGTCACCTGATTCTTTCCGGACTCGGTGTGTCCCATCGGACTCTCCGGAGTCCGAGCCTCGGAAGCAGTCCCCCCCGGAGGATGCCCGGTTCTTGGACTTCGTTAGGGATATGGCCAAGGCTTTGGCCTTCCCTGCGGATCCCGAGGAGGAGCCTCGAGCCGAAGAGCTCGACGCCCTCCAGTATGACTCTCCCGCGAGGGAACACTTTACTGTGCCGGTTCCTCCTATGCTGGAACGACTACTCTTCCGCATGTGGGAGAGTCCGGCCTCCTCGCCGGTCCTGAGCAAGCGGGTCGATTCTATCTATCGAGTCCGCAAGAGCCCTGGCTTTCAAAAGGCACAGCTGCCGCACCATTCCATGGTAGTGGAATCGGCCATGCATCGTCTTAAGAGCCAGAAGATGCACTCCTCGGTGCCTCCTGGAAGGGAGGCCCGTAACCTGGATGGCCTTGGCAAGAAGTGCTTCCAGGGCTCTATGCTCGCCTGTCGTGTCCAGACTTACCAGCTATACATGGGCATGTATCTCCGGGATCTGGCTAAAGAGCTAGCCGGATTCTCCGCTGGTCTCTCCGAGGAGCCCTTGCGGAGGTTCCTAGCCTTGTCCACGGGTATTCGGGAATGCTCAAAGTTCATGTCCCGAGCAGCCTATGATGGCTTTGAAGCCTCGGCTCGAGTGGCCGCAGCCGGCATCGGTGCCCGCCGACAGGCTTGGCTTCAGTCGTCCGACCTTGAGCCCTGGGTACAGGACAAGTTGGTCGATGTCCCCTGCCGAGGCGAAAACCTCTTTGGCAAGCCCATGGCGGAAAAGGCTGCACAAATTGAGACTGAGACTCTCACCAGGACCAGGCTTTCTAGGAAGACCTCCGCCCCTTCCCAGAAAAAGAAGGGCTCGGGAAAAAAGTCCTTTTACCCGAGGAAGGCAGCTGCCTACAAACAATACCCCCATTATCAGGCCCCTGCAGCTCCCCAACAGGGCCAGCAGGCCAAGGGACGGGGTAACGGGTCCCGTAGGCAGCAAGCCCCCAAGCCTGCACCACCAGCCCCTGCTCAGCAGGGTGGGGGTTTTTGACTCGCTCAGCATAGCCTCTCCCCCCCCGCTGGTTCCCCCCAGCACCGGAGGCCGGCTGGTTCACTTCGCCCACAGGTGGTCCAGCATCACCGCAGATGCCTGGGTGCTTCAGGTCGTGCGAGAGGGCTACCTTCTCCACTTCCACCAGGTCCCTCCCTCCTATTTTCCGGGAGAGCCTCCGCGCCCCCCTCTGCACAGGGAGTTGCTCCTTCAGGAGTTAGCAGGTCTTCTGCAGGAACAGGCGGTGGAACCGGTGCCACACCACCTGAGAGGTCAAGGCTTCTATTCAAGGTATTTTCTGATACCAAAGAGAACAGGAGGCCTCAGACCCATCCTGGACTTGCGCAACCTCAACAAGTTCCTTGTGCGGGAGAAGTTCAAAATGCTTACCCTTGGAATCCTTCTGCCCTACCTCCAGCAGGGAGATTGGCTATGCTCCTTGGATCTAAAGGATGCCTACACGCACATCCTCATCCACCCAAGCCACCGCCAATACCTAAGGTTTGTGGTGGCAGGAAATCATTACCAGTACAGAGTACTGCCCTTTGGCCTGTCCTCCGCACCGCGAGTCTTCACAAAATGCCTCGCGGTCGTGGCGGCCCATCTCCGGCTTCGCGGCCTCTTTGTCTTTCCGTACCTCGACGACTGGCTCATCAGAGCAGCGTCCGCTCAGGAGGTCACCCACGCCACGTGCCGCACGGTGACTCTGCTGCAGCACTTGGGCTTTGTCATAAACTTCGCAAAGTCCACTTTGCTCCCCTCACAGGATCTCGAGTTCATCGGCGCAAGGCTGCACACCCCTCAGGCGCGAGCGTACCTACCGCTCGACAGGGCTCAGCGGCTCATGGACCTAGCCGACCGCTTTCGCAGCCAGCCCCTGGTCTCCGCCAGGCGCTTCCTGAGACTGCTCGGCCATATGGCTTCCACCGTCCATGTGACCCCCAATGCCCGCCTGAATATGCGGTCTGCTCAATGGTGTCTCCGCCGGCAGTGGCGACAAGCCACAGGCGGCCTAGCAGACCTGGTGCGCGTCTCCGAGCCGCTGGTCTCGTCTATCCGGTGGTGGCTCCGGCAGCCGAACCTGGTATTAGGAATGCCTTTCCAGTCACCTCAGCCGACCCGGGTGCTGACCACCGATGCATCCCTCCTGGGCTGGGGAGCCCATTGCCAAGAGGCACGTACTCAGGGCCTCTGGACCAAGTGGGAGTCTGCTCAGCAGATCAACTTCCTGGAGCTCAGGGCGATCCGCCTAGCTCTCAAGGCCTTCTCCCACCTGACCTCCCAACAGTCCGTCCTTGTCCAGACGGACAATCAAGTTGCCATGTTCTACGTGAACAAGCAGGGGGGCACGGGCTCCTTCCTCCTCTGCCGGGAGGCACAGAAGCTCTGCTCTTGGGCCGTCAGTCACGGCATTCTCCTCAAGGCAGTTTATCTCCCGGGCCCAGAAAATTGCCTGGCGGACAAACTCAGCAGGGTCCTCCAGCCGCACGAGTGGCGTCTGGATCCCTTGATCGTTCAGAAGCTCTTCCTCAGGTGGGGCCTCCCCACGGTGGATCTCTTTGCCAGTCCTCGCAACCGGCAACTTCCTCGCTTCTGCTCTCGCCAGCCTCACCCCCTTCGGGTTGCGGCGGACGCCTTTCTGATCTCATGGTCGGGGAGCCTTCTGTACGCTTTCCCTCCCATTCCGTTAGTCTCTCGGACTCTTTTCAAGGTTCTCCGAGACAAAGCCTTCATGATCCTGGTGGCCCCTCGCTGGCCCAGGCAGCCGTGGTTTCCGCTCCTGCTGCAACTGGCGGTGGAGGATCCAATCCCTCTGGAGGCGCAACCGGATCTCCTCACCCAGGATCAGGGGTCCCTACTGCACCCCAACCTCAGGTCTCTCAACCTCATGGCCTGGCTGCTGAGAGGGTAGTCCTTGCTCCCCTTCTCCTGCCGGAGGAGGTGGAGGAGGTCGTCTTGGCTTCGCGACGGCCTTCTACCCGCAAATGCTACGCCCTTAAATGGCGTCGCTTTGCAGTCTGGTGTACCGAACAGTCTCAGGATCCCTTCTCCTGCCCGGTGTCGGTGATCTTGCAGTACTTGCTACACCTCTCTAATCTAGGACTTAAGTCCAACTCCGTCAAAGTTCACCTCAGTGCTCTTTCGGCACATCATGTGCCGGTGGACGGTAGACCTCTCTCCAGCGACCCTCTCGTAGCGAGGTTTCTCTCCGAGGTCTCCTTCTACTTAAACCACCTCTGCGCCCGCCAGCGCCGAACTGGGACCTGAATGTGGTTTTGCAGCGGATCACCTGTCCGCCTTTTGAACCCATGGCTACATGTTCTCTCCGTTTTCTGTCTTGGAAAACACTGTTCTTGGTAGCCCTCACTTCCGCTAGGCGCGTAAGTGAGTTGCAGGCCCTCGTGTCTGATCCCCCCTACACTAGGTTCTACAAGAATAGGGTAGTCCTACGGACTCACCCTAAGTTTCTGCCTAAAGTGGTCTCCCCTTTTCACATCAATCAGGAGGTGGTACTTCCAACCTTCTTTCCCAGACCACACTCCAGCCGAGCTGAGACGGTCCTCCATACCCTGGACTGTAGAAGGGCATTGAACTTCTACCTTGACCGTACGCGGGAGCACCGTAAAGCTGCTCAGCTTTTTGTGTCTTTTGACCCCAATAAATTGGGACTCCCGGTCTCCAAGCGTACTCTGTCCATCTGGGTTGCGGACTGTATCTCTTGGGCTTATGGGGCAGCCGGACTCGCCTTAGAAAGTCGAGTCACGGCTCATTGTGTTCGGGCAAAGGCCACGTCAGTGGCTTACCTCCGCTCTGTTCCGCTGGCAGACATCTGCCGGGCCGCTACTTGGTCTTCGAGCCAGACTTTTGCGGTCCATTACTGTCTCGAGAGGGAGTCCCGTAGGGACAGTGCTTTCGGACAGGCAGTCCTCCGTAATCTCTTTGAGGTCTGAGCAACTCCTACCCTCCATCCCGGATGTGGGCTACCGGTGGGTGATAATTCAGCGAAGATTCTTTCCTTCTGTGCTGCTGAGCTAGAGGGAGCTCATTTTTGTGCTTAGGGTCTCCGGTAGCCTTGAGCTTGGGAGTCCCATAAGTGAGGACTGACTTCCTGCTTGGTCCTGGAGAAAGCGTAGTTACTCACCTGTAAAAGGTGTTCTCCAGGAGCAGCAGGAATCAGTCCTCACTACCCTCCCTCCTCCCCTTGGAGTTGCAATCGTCTGCTTATGTTCTTTTTGCAAATTTTTATGCTGTCTTTTTTAGCTATGTCATCTGACTGGCTAAGATGGCACCTTCGGGCGGGAAGACGACCGCGCATGCGCGCTGCAATTCCCAAAGGCTTTCTTTGAAAGCTGGGGAAAATTGCTCCGCGAGGGCTCCGTCGGCGCCGACGTCACCCATAAGTGAGGACTGATTCCTGCTGCTCCTGGAGAACACCTGTTACAGGTGAGTAACTACGCTATATTTTATTTCATTCTTTGTATTGTACGTATTGTTGCATAGGGTGACTGACGCAGGAGGGTCAAAATTTGGTTTTCCGGAGATATACATCACCTCAGTTTTTTTTATGGTTGATTGTCATGTTGTTTTGCTGTAACCATTTTAGCATCTCATCTAGGCATGATTCCAGCTGAGTATAGTTAGGGTTAACGATATCCAATTGTGTGTAGAGCATAATATCATCCGCATAGATGTGGTAGTTGATATTATGCTGTTGGAAAATCTTACAGAGGGGTTGCATGTAAACGTTGAAAAGTAGTGCAGAGAGAGCCGATCCCTGGGGTATTCCTTGCGTTTGCGTGAAAGCTACTGCTTGTTCACCATTCTCTATATGTCTTCTCAAGTAGGTTCCACCTCCTTGTTAGATGAATCTTTCCTCTCCACATATCTTATGTGATCACTGTGCTGTAGGCATATCTCTGTCTGTTTAAGTGCAGACACCCATATGTAGGCCTTCATATCCGTATTTATTTTTTGTGTGTATTTTATGCTCTGCCATATCTCACTATAGATATATTCTTATCTATCTATCTGTCTCTCTGTGTGTGTCTCTCTCTCTCTCTCTCTCTCTCTCTCTCTCTCTCTCTCTCTCTCTCTCTCTCTCTCTCTCTCTCTCTCTCTTCTCTTTCTCTCTCCCCTCTCTCTCTTCTCCCTCTCTCCTCTCTCTCCTCTCTCCCCCTCTCTCTCTCTCTCTATATATATATATATATATATATATATATATATATATATATATATATATATATATATATATATATTTTATTATAGATAGATATGTATCCACATACGTCTCTCTCACTGTCTTTCCTCATATAGCTATATGATTCTGACAGAGGGGCTTTACCCATACCTATGCTATCTAGCAGGTTTGGGATTCTACACACACAACCACTCCTGTGGTAGTCTACAATTTTTATACCATAGCCTAATGGTTTAGGTACCTCTGAAGCTCTCCGTGCTCAATATCTCTCCTAGCTTACCCCAGTTAGGAGAGACGACGTGGATCTTCAGTTAATCACAGGCTTTAACGCCTCAGGCATTTGTCCTCTCTTTTTGGGATACAAGGATTTCCCACACCCTTTCTCCCCACAAGGACTGTGCCTGTTTGTCCAAATAGGTTAGCCTTCTCTTTTTGCTCGTAAGAGTGACTCACTCTACCTCCAAAAGAGCTAGGGGTTTTCTCATAAAGCCTTCCGCTGAAGGCCCACCGTTTTTGTACTACCCCAGTTTTTCCTACTGGGGTTACCTGTTACCTTTCAAGATTCTGACCTCCACTGTTTTCCTACAGGATTATTACCTCCACTTACAGTGAGGTCCTCTTCAAGGTTCCTCTACTAGGTTTCCCAGTAGATCCATGAACCTCCATGCTTCTGTGAAATCCTGTCAGGGGAGGTCCATATTGCAATATCCTTTGCAATATCATTGATGACAATCATCATCCACACATGGACTCCTCCTCTGCAGTCCTATGCTAGGTTAGCTGTTCCACAGCATCCTTCTTTCTTCAACTCCTACCCTCCATCCTCAGGATGCCTGGTGTTCTGGGAGATAGCATGTTCCAGCCTGTGACCTGCTGGGACTCCAGGCATCTCAGCTTGGGAGTCCCCATATGTGAAGACTCATTCCTGCTTGTTCCTGGAGATAGCACAGTTACTTACCTGTAACAGGTGATCTCTGGGAATAGCAGGAATAAGTCTTCACAACCCTCCCACCTCCCCAGGAGTTGTATCTCTATTTATCTTTCCTTTCCTCTCTCTCTCTCTTTGTCTCAGCTTTAAAACTTAACTGAGGAGAGGCAGCACGCAGGCGTGCTGGGATGCTTCCAAAAGCTCTTGATTGGATGCTGGGAAGCGTTCCCGCGCAGACTCCGTCGGTACCGACGTACCCATATGTGAAGACTTATTCCTGCTGTTCCCAGAGATCACCTGTTACAGGTAAGTAACTGTGCTTTCTCTGTAAGTGTAAGATAGTATATCAGGGTGTGAGAGATGTGTGTTTTGATTTTATCCAGGTGGAGACCTTTCTGCAAGGTAAGGGATGATTTGTTTGGTTTCCGCGATTTATGTAAAAAAGGTAATACTTTGTTTTAGAGATTCCTCTTTTTCTTTTCTCAGTTTGTGGGCTTTTCCTTGATATGGACTTGATTTTATGTATGAATGTATGTATGGTTGTAATATATGCATTTATTATATTTAACAGTTTTTATATACCGCTCTATCCTTCACTCAGAGCAGCTTACATTACAACATGAAACTTATGTGGAACATGTGAATATATGTTTGCTGTTTGTTTATTGTAAACTTGTAAATATATAAAAAAAAACAACCTGCTAGCTGTATGTCATGGGAATTTTCCCCGCCCATTCATTCCAGCTGAAAGATATTTCTAGAAACAAGTTGTGGAATTAAACTAGTGGCTAAAAATAAATCCGGAATGTTTTGCTCTTGCAGTGCAGAAGAAACTACCTACATCTAGTTTGAAATCTCATCAGTTTCACATAAATGATACTTAGATATTGGTTCTCCGAAAGAGAAGAGAAGTATTTTAAATGCTAAATTTTATTAATTACAACATCAGATGGATTGTTTTTTTCTTAGTGCATACCCTTATTTGTGGAGGCTGCTTTGGAGAGATTAACCAGAGAAGTGAAAACCAGTGAGCTCAGAACAATGTGCCTGCAGGTTGCCATTGCTGCCTTGTATTACAACCCGCGTTTGCTAGTCAACACCCTAGAAAACCTTCGCTTCCCCAACAACGTGGAGTCTGTTACCAATCACTTCATCACACAGTGGCTCAATGATGTAGACTGTTTCTTAGGGTAAGTTCTGATAGGATAGAAATCGCCACATGGAATGAACAACTTTCTTTATAATCACAGTCCCTTGCAGTTGAGGATAATGACCTTACGTGTGGGTACCAAATTGTCTTAATCGGCCAGTGTGTCTCGGGGCAGTTTCTCCAAATGGGTTAGTTTTGCACAAATGGGTTAGTTTTGTTAATTGAAGTGTTAAGTAATTCTATTTAGGAGTAAATCTTGTATTTGAGGGCATTTTTTGTGTTATTTTGATTATTATATTGCTCTTGGACAGTTGGTACTTTGTGTTAGTTTTGCACATACCATGACAGTCATGAACCTCACTTATAAGCCAGGGCATGTGAAGTATGATCTCAGTCTCTCAAATTTCCATGTTTCCTTGTGGGATAAGGGATGCTGCTTTTCCTCCACTTGTTGCCCTCTTAGTGTTCTGAAATGCCAAGATCCTTGTAGTAGACATTCTCTTTTTAGGCAAGCCTTGGACAATAGTCTCCCATGGTTGGTGCTGATATTGAATATCCTACGTGTTTTTTGTCGTATGTGAAAAGTGATGTGCTATGGCTGTTCCCTTTGTTATTTTTGTTCCTGTTTTTGGTTCTAGGCTACATGATAGGAAAATGTGCGTGCTGGGCCTCTGTGCTCTTATTGAACTGGAGCAAAGGCCACAAGTGTTGAATCAGATTTCAAGCCAGATCCTGCCAGCCTTTCTTCTTCTATTTAATGGACTGAAAAGAGCCTATGCCTGCCATGCAGAGCATGAAAATGACAGTGATGATGATGAGGAAGGCGAGGATGAGGAGGAAACTGGTAAGTATATTCTGCCCTGCGTGTGAGGTCTGGTCTAAATGGCTACTTCAGCGCCCCTTGAATAGGCTAATGCTAGGAATAAGCTAATGGCAACACTATATGAATTTCAATAATTTCAAGAACTTAAAAAAAAAAAGTTTGAAAAAAATGCAGTAACTTGTGAACTCTTAAATATATCCAAATTCTGCCATGCAAAAAGTGCCCAGTTTAATTCTCCAGCTGGGACTTCTGGGGATGCTGTGAAAGCAGCTTCATGGCCCTTAGCCCAGATAGTTGCAGCAGCGTCCCAACTAAATGTGTTTTTTCTTTATTTTTGTAGAGGGGGGGGATATAAATTGAGGGTGGGGGGAAATCCAGAGATGGTAAGAATGAAGGCTTTTGGATCCATATACCAATCTGATTCCAATTTTACCTAGAGAGAAAAGGAGCGGGAGGGACCTGCTGGGTCAAAAAAAAGTTACAATTAATGATTTATATGAATCTTGTATGCTTGAAGAGACAGTGTTATATGTGCTGTGTTAAGTTGTATCTGTTCATCCGAGAAGTGTTTGTCTATCAGTAATATGAAAATTAATCTTCAACTCTATACCCCTCCTAGAGCACTTAAAACAATTGATTTATTTCAATTTTTTGTGCAGTTTAAGTGGGGTTTTTTTGGTCTTAAGTCTCCTTCTCTCACTATGAATAAATACTTCTACCATTCTTTTTACTACCTTAGTTTCCCCCTCCCGTGAGTCAGTGAATGTGTTTTGAGACTACATTGTAATGAGGCTACATTGTTTTAAGTCTCATTCTTCCATGCTCTCCTTTCTTTACACTTCACCCTTCCTTGGACTTTGAAATCCTGCCTGCAGAATCACGTAGGGAGTAATTAGGTTCTATCATATTTGCCCTAACTCCCCCACCCCCGCTTTCTTCATCGTCCCTTCAGTCCAGTCCATACAAGTAGGTATATGCCTTCCTACCGGCAGATGAACTGATAGCCACTGGTTTGATGTCATCACCCTATAAGAGTCCTGTGCAGCTGTAGTCACACCAATATTTATCAGTCTCCAGCAAATGGAAGTGGTAGGTTCTTGTGCTGTCTGGACTCCACTTGATGAAATTTTAAAAAAAAAATCTATATTGTCCTGCTAGACAAGTCCAGACAAGTGGGTTGTGTTCCCCTACCAGCAAATTGGTGGAGACAAAGAACCAGTGAAATGCCCAGGTTTCAATGGCATTGCTCCCATGCCTCTTATCTGCCTCAGCTGCTAGAGGTCTCTTCAATATTTCTTTGTCTCTAGTGGATGGTGGATGGACTTTCTATACTCTGAAGAAAATCTGAATAATTGAGAGGAAAAGATTGATTTAAATGCTTGTGAATGACCACCTTGAGGGTGACATGCTCACGTGTGTGACGTGGGAGGCTCCACTAGACTGTGGTCTTTTTGGTAGCTATAGGATGAGGGAAAATAGGTTCAGCTCCATGCTTTCATCCTGTTAAGGGCCTGTTGAGCAACCAGAAAACTGGAAGGATCTAGAAGAGTTCAGCAGCCTCACACAACCTGAACACCCCCTCTCTCCCCTGCCCTCTCCCAAAGATTGCAGAAGGCTCTCAGAGGAATCTGCCTGCCAGCCACCTTAAACGCAGCGCCTGCAAAGCAGAGAAACAATTTCAGGGGAGTATAGTTGAGCCTGGCACAGATTTCTGCCTGGGGCTCTCATGGGGTGAGTACAAAGGCTTGTTTTCATCCATTGCCCTTGCTGGGGGCTCCCGATTCTCTGTGATGCAATTCGTGGTGGACTGCTGGCGACCGTTGGTACGGTTTAAGGGTTTCCCACCATGTCCTGTACGCGTCAGAATTTTTACTGTTGTGCACCTGGCAGTCGCGCAGTCCTCTCATGCGTTGTGCTGAAATGGCTCCAATGTGTGTACCCACCCAAGTGCCCATAACACAACGTTTCTGCGTAAGTGCCGTTAACACAGGCCTTCCGGGCTGCTGCGGCCTTAATGTGCACTGTTGTGATACTTGCCTTAACTCTCTTGTCGTCTTCCAGGAAATGCTGTTTAGCTTGTGGCAAGCAAGATGCCTCATCTATGACTTTTGGACTCTGCTCTTCTTGCATGGCAGCCCCTCAGTTGTCCCTGAATGGATAAGAACATCAGAATATAAGAAATGCCATACAATGTCAGACCAAGGTCCATCAAGCCCAGTATCTGGTTTCCAACAGTGGCCAACCCAAGTCACAAGTACCTGGCAAGTTCCCAAAAAGGTGGACAGGTTCCACAGTGCTTGTCCCGGGGTAAGCAGTGGATTTTCTGGGTGGTCTTTAGTAATGATTTATGGACCTTTCCTCCAGGAACTTGTCCAAACCTTTTTTAAACCCAGCTACACTAACAGCTTTTACTACATCCTCCGGTAACGAATTCCAGAGTTTGATTATGTGTCGAGTGGAAAAAATATTTTCTCTTATTAGCCTTAAATGTGTATCCCCTAGTCTTTCTACTTTTTGATGGCATACAACCAGTCAGCGTTTACCCATTCCATTCATTAATTTATAGACCTCTAACTCAAATCTTCCAAATCTCCTGCTAGACCAGTCCTTACAAGTGGGTTATATTCCCCTGCCAACAGATGTTGGAGACAAATATAATACCAAAGGCTTCACTGAGCATGCTCTGGGTTCACCTTCGGTATTTTTTTGTCTCCAGCAGATGCCTCCCTAGGTGTCACCTTCAGTATTTTTCTGTCTCCAGCAGATGCTGGTTGTTACTTGCCTTGCTCCTCAAATGGAGTTTTATTTTTGAACTAATTCAGTCAACCTTTTACTGTGGAGGTCTCTAGGGAACACTGAAGGTGTCCCCACAAAGTTTCCCACATTCTTGAAGCCAGTCACTGGGCAGTAGCCACTGATCACGAGGATCAGAAAGGTCTGCCGTCTGCACAAGGGATCAGGCTCCGGGCCATGAGGGCCTGTGTAGCCTGTCTGAAGAGCACTGCCATCGGAGCCTGAGCTGTCTGCTCTAGTTCAGCCACTGCTATTCAGCATTATTTTATTTATTTATTTATTTATTGTTTTTGATATTGTATTGGGATTCCACTTACAGAACCATGGCCAGCTACTGCTCAGCTCCCAGACAGCTTGTCGGATCGGCTCTCTTGCAAGGTCAGTGAAACTGTGAGTGATGGGTTTTCCCCTCCTCTCCCGCTGACGACACTCTCTGCCGCATTGCTGCTGCTGCTTCTGACACCGCAAGGCCCTCTACTGCCTCAGTTCTGCTTCTGCACTGCTGCCGCTGACTGCTCCTTCGTGTCACCGCTGACCATGTTCTTACAGCCACCTTTTCACCGTGGCTCAGACTCCGCCTCTGTTTGCTGCCCTTTTCCTCTGTTGCTGGCTCCTGCTTCAGCCACGTGGTATCTGGCTGCTCGACAACGTTTTCAGTGCGTCTGCTCCAGCCTGCTGGCCTGCATCTTCCTGCCTTCGGCGGCCATTTTAAAGCACCCGGTTTTCACTCCTACTACATTTGGCGGCCATTTGCTCCCCAGGCAGCACTCCAGACCCAGTAACTCAGCAGGAGATCCTATTTTTCAGTCTTCCATGACTGCACAAGGTCCCACCACATTGACTTGGCACTGGAGGAGACAACACAGCACTTCTATGCCTCCACTTCTGTCACAGTGCCTTGCCTGTGGGCGTAAACGCTGCGTATTTGTGCCACCTGCTCTGCCAACCCCGGGCATCACCGAGAACCCAGGAAGGCAGAGCGCAGCCCTCTGATGACGGACCACGCGGCTGCTCCCCCTGGCGCCGCTTCAGCTGCTCCCCCTGGCGCCGCTTCAGCTGCTCCCCCTGGCGCCGCTTCAGCTGCTCCCCCTGGCGCCGCTTCAGCTGCTCCCCCTGGCGCCGCTTCAGCTGCTCCCCCTGGCGCCGCTTCAGCTGCTCCCCCAAAGATCCAGGGCAGCAACTCCCTGCTTGGTTCTCCCCAAGCACACAACCTGAAATGAGATGTGCACTGCCTGTACATAGTTACCATGTTACCTGTAAAAAGTTACCTGTTAAAAAAAAAAAAAAAAAAAGTTCCAAATGTTGCTATTTAATTATTATGTCACCTGTAAAAAGTTCCAAATGTTCCATGTACTGCTGTTATGCCTTGTAACAAATGTTCTTTGTAAACCGCATCCGATCCCTGGGAGGACGCAGTATAAGTGTTTTATTAAATAAATAAACTCCAGACCTCTCGCCTGCAGACATGGACCTCGAATCCGGCAGATTCATGGCCCTTTTTAGAAAAGTGTGGGATGCCTGGCGTGGTGCACCACCCCTCTCAAAGGGTTCTTCAATGCTGTCGCTGACTTCGCACCAACATTCCACCAGGAAATGTGCCTTGGATGCTCAGGGGATGGAAGTCCTATTCTGATTAGGGTTAGCGACTTGCCTCCTCAAATTGACTTGGATCATCTCTCAGAGGCTGGCAGCCAGCTTTCTGTCTCAGATTGTGAGGATAGTGAATGGTCCCCATCAGAAGATCCAGACGAGGACACTCATGACTCCCAAGACGTCAGGCTGTTTCACAGAGACAAGCTGGCAGCATTTATTGCACAAATTGTAGAGGCTCTTCATATTTCGGGCGGCCCTGAGGCAACACTGGCTCAAACCTTGTCGCAGGTCGATC
The DNA here is from genome assembly GCA_033557465.1 of Ichthyophis bannanicus. NCBI lineage: Eukaryota > Metazoa > Chordata > Amphibia > Gymnophiona > Ichthyophiidae > Ichthyophis > Ichthyophis bannanicus. The sequence continues at coordinate 55,665,284 of CM066047.1, read as the reverse complement.
CCATTCTGGCAGGCATCCGAAAGCCAGCTAAGGCCTTCCCATTTCCGCTTGAGCTCCAACAGATGATCTACCTGGAATAGCAAGCACCGGAGACAGCGCAATGGTTAGGCAAACTTTGTGGGGTCACCAGCTGACATCACTTCCCCAAAGTGGACGCCTTGGTCACAGCTGTGACCAAGCACACCACCATTCCAGTGGAAGGAGGAGCAGTGCTCCATTATCAGAATGACCACAAGGTAAAAGGCTTGTTGAAGACAGCCTTCTCTTCCTCCTCGCTTGCTTTGCATGCTTCTGCCTGCGGTGGCCTGGTGGCTGGCGCCCTCATGCATTGGGTTCAACTCATACCTGAGGATGCCGCCTCAGCGTGCATGGAGTTCGCTGTCGCGTTCACGGTGGATGCTCTCTATGATCTCAATAGGTTAGCGGCCCGATCCATTGCAGCCATAACGGTAGGGTGCCGCTGGCACTGACTCTGGCTCCGACATTGGTCATTCGATTCTGTCTATAAGGCCCTCCTTGCCAGGTTACCTTTAAGGGCAAGCTCCTCTTTGGTGAGGATCTGGAGCGATTGGTCAAGGATCTTGGTGAGGTGAAACTTCAACGTCTACCCGAGGACAGATCCCAATTTTCCTCATGTAGGGGGGCCGGTGGATCCGCAGCTCCTATGGCATCACAATCTTGCTTCAGGAGCAACTGCCGCTACCGCCCCAGCTCTACCTCTACAGCGAAGTTTCCCCGGATTCCGCCAGCAGTCCCATTGACTCCCCTGGGCCCTACTCCAGGACGCTGCTGGTGGGAGGGCGCCTATCCCTTTTCTCCCATGAGTGGGACTCGCATCACCACAGATCAGTGGGTCTTAGGCATCATTCAACACGACTCTGCCCTCGAGTGTGCCCGACCCATCTGGGACGCCTTTTTAATCTCCCTTTGCACGACTCAAAAACGTCTAGCCGTGCATGCAACACTGCAACGCTTGCTGGATCTCCAGGCCATCTGTTCCGTCCCAGCCCCCGAACAAGGATCCAGACGCTATTCTGTCTATTTTGTCATACCCAAAAAGGACGGGTCATGGTGCCCTATTTTGCACCTCTGGGGAGTCAACCACTCGTTCTAGATTTCCCTGGTTTTGGATGGAAAGTCTCCGGTCGGTTATTCAAGCGGTCAGACAGGGGGAGTACTTGGCATTCTTAAATCTTGCCAAGGCTTACCTCCACATCCCCATCCACGTGGACCATTAGCGGTTTCTGCAATTTGTTATCCTCGGGCAACATTATCGCTGCCTTTCGGCCCTGCACTTTTCCAAGGTCATGATCGTGGCTGCCGCAGCACTGAGACACAATGGGGTGCAGGTGCACCCCTATCTTGATAACTGACTCATCCGGGCAAAGTCTTACCACGAGGCTCTGCAGGCCATTCATCACATCATCCAAATTTTGGAAGACCTGGGCTGGGTAATGAACCACGCCAAGTGTTCCCTTGTCCCCACGTAATCTCTCGACTTTCTTGGAGCCCACTTCGATACCCAATAAGGCAGGGTTTACCTCACACAGGAACAGTTTCACTGGTTTACCGATCAGCTGTGCAGTTTTTTACGGACAGCGCAGCCACAAACCTGGGACTATCTTAAGGTGCTTGGGGCCATGATAGCCACCATCTATGTTGTCCCCTGGGTGCGGGCACATATGCAGCCTCTTCAGGGGTCACTGCTCTCCTGATGGTCGCCTGTCCCCAGGGACTTCAACCTGCACTTATCCCTTCCACCTTCTCTGTGCCTCAGCCTTCAGTGGTGGCTCCATCCGGGGAACCTGCTCCGGGGGAGTCCCCTTAGAGGCACCACAATGGATAGTCGTGACTACTGACGCCAGCTGGGGGGGCGCATTGTCATGACCGCACCACTCAAAAGTGTCTGGAACCCTCGGGAGGCATCCTGGCCCATCAATCGCCTGGAAACCTGGGCTGCGCACCTGGTCTTGCTGCACTTTCTGACGTACATCCGTCACAGAGCAGTATGGATCTTCTCAGACAATGCCACGATGGTGTCCTACCTCAACAAACAGGGGTGCACCAAGTGTCTCTGGGAGTTGCGAAGGAGCTGGTTCGCCTATTCGCCTGGGCGGAGAGACGTGCTGATGGTGTCAGCTCAGCATATCGCGGGCGTAGACAATGTGCATGCCGACTTTCTCAGCCGACATGCCTTGGATCCCGGGGAATGGGAGCTTGCCCCGTGGGCCTTCCAATGGATAGTGCAGCAATGGGGTTGGCCAGAGATCGATCTGATGGCAACAGCAGTCAATGCCAAGACCCCGATCTTCTTCAGTCAAAGGGGGTGGTGGATGCGCTAGTTCAGCCCTGGCCGGTGACCCTCCTGTACCTCTTTCCTCCCTGGGTGATGATCGGGTGAGCCCTTTGACGCATCGAAGCTCACCAGGGACTAGTGATTCTGGTAGCCCCCAACTGGCCGCGCCGCCCATGGTTTGCCAGCCTCATTCGCCTCACTGTGTGGTGGTTCCTCCCGCTGGGGCCTTAACGCGGACTGCTCCAACAGGGACCCCTATGGATGGACGATCTGGCTCTTTACTCGCTTATGGCCTGGCTCTTGAAAGGCGTCACCTAGATTGCAAAGGTTATTCACAGCGGGTTGTCATGACCCTGCTTCAGGCTCATCGGTCATCTACCTCTCTGGCTTATGCCCAGGTCTGGCGCCTCTTCGAGGCCTGGTGCGCATGCTGCAGAGTTTTGCCCTGGTGTATATAGATTCCTGACATCCTTGTCTTACAGGAAGCGCTGAACTCTTTGAAGGTCCAAGTGCCTACTCTCACTTGCTTTAGAGGGCCCATTGCAGACCGCTTGGTGGCAGCACATGTTGATGCCAGATGTTTCCTTCAGGGTGTCAGATTATTGCGTCCACCTCTGCGTCCTGTAATTTCTCCATGGGACCTCTCTCTGGTCTTGTGCAGTCTACGGAAACTGCCATTCAAGCCTCTTGAAGAGGCTACGCTGTGGGCTTTCTCTTATAAGACTGCCTTCTTGGTGGCCATCACATCCGCTAGATGGGTGTCAGAGCTCCAAGTGCTTTTTTGTTAGGACCACTTCTTGACCTTCTCTACAGGAGTCGTCTCTATCCGACCTGTGCCGTCCTTCTTACCCAAGGTCGTGTCTCCATTCCACCTTAATCAGCCTGTCCTTCTGCCCGCCTTTTCCAGTCAGGACTGTGCAACCTCTAAGCATAATCTTAGGGCTCTGGATGTCAGCCGCATTCTGCACCGCTACTTGCAGATGACAAATTCCTTCAGGAAATCGGCTTTTTGTCCTTTTCACAGGGCCCCACAAAGGGCTCGCCGCTTCCAAGCAGACCATTGGCTGGTGGATCAAGAGAACTATTGAATTTACCTATATTTTGCAAGGCAAACCGGTCCCATTAGGCCTTTGAGCACATTCTACTAGAGCACAAGCCACTTCCTGGGCAGAGCGGTCCTGTGTGGATCCTGTGGACATTTGTTGAGTGGCCATCTGATCGTCTGTCTACTTTTGTGTGCCATTATTGGCTGGATATCCAGGCACGGACTGTGGTGGCTTTCAGGGCCAGCATAGTGGCTGCCTCATCCTGCCCACAGGTGGGGTAGCTCTGGTACTGGCCACTTGTAAAGACTGGTCTAGCAGGAGATTTGGAAGGTGAAATTTTACTTACCGTTAATTTCCTGCTAGACCAGTCCATCTCCCACTCTCGCTCACTGTATTTCTGTCCGTAGTTCTTCGGCAGACGTTACAACATAGCTTCCTGTTAGTGGCTATCCTCTGCAGTCTGTCAATTTGTATTTAGGTATGTAGCACTGGGCACTAGTTGCACTATGGGTCTCATTTATAGTAGCGCTCTGGTTCTCACTTTTAGTTTAATAGGGGCGCTACTTGCGCTCACTTGACACTTCTGCTTTGCCAGAGGTATACTGAAGGTGAGACCTAGGGGGAGGCACATAGGTGCCAGAGCATGCTCAGTGAAGCCTTTGGCAATATATGTCTCCATCATCTGCTGGCAGGGGAATATAAACCCACTTGTAAGGACTGGTCTAGCAGAAATCCAGAAAAGGAAATTAACGATAAGTAAAATTTCACCATATCTCCCCTCAGCTGTCTCTTTTCCAAGTTGAAAAGCCACTAACCTTTTAAGCCTTTCCTCATAGGGGTATCCTTCCATCCCCTTTACCATTTTGTTGGCTGTTCTCTGTACCTTTTCTAATTCCACTATATCCTTTTTAAGATATGGCGACCAGAATTGCACACACTATTCAAGGTACGATTGCACCATGGCACAATAGAGAGGCATTATAATATCCTTGGTTTTATTCTCCATTCCTTTCCTTATGATTCCTAGCATTCTATTTGCTTTCTTGGCTGCCACAGCACACTGGGTAGAGGGTTTCAATGTTTAATCCACAATGCACCTAAATCTTTTTCCTGGGTGGTGGTTCCTAATGCAGAACCTTTTGTCATGTAACCATAATTTGGGTTCTTTCCTAGGTGCATAACTTTTCACTTGTCCACATTTAATTTCATCTGCCATTTGGACATCCAGTCTTCCAATTTGTCAAGGTCCTCTTGCAATTTTTTACAATCCTCTTGCCTTTTAACAGCTTTGAATAATTTTGTCTCATCTGCAAATTTGATTACCTTTCGTTATTCCTATTTCCAGGTCATTTATGAATATATTCTGGGTTTTTTTATCTTTTAACCAGTTCCTGATCCACAATAGTACACTGCCTCCAATCTATAACATTTTAATTTGGCCAAGAGCCTCTCATGGGGGACCTTGTCAAAGCTTTCTGAAATTCCAGATACACTATATCAAACGACTCTCCTTGGTCTACTTGTTTGTTCATAACTTAAAAAAAAAAAAAAGTAACAGATTAGCAATACAAGGCTTTCTGCATTGGCTTTCTCCATGACTATCTACATATTCAGTAATTTTATTCTTTATAATGTTTTCTGCCATTTTGCCCGGTACGGACACCAAGCTCATTGGTCTGTAGTTTCCCAGGTCACCCTTGGAACCCTTTTAAAAAATTGATGTTGCATTAGCCATTCTCCAGTCTTCAGGTGATTTTTAATGATAGTTCACAGATTACTAATAGTAGGTCTGTAATCTCATATTTCAGTTTTTTCAGCACCTTCAGATGTATACCATCCAGTCCAGGTGATTTACTACTCTTCAGTTTATCAAATAGTTGTAATACATCTTCCCGGTTTATCGATATTTCTTAGTTCTTCTAATACATCACCTTTAAATACCATGTCTAGCATGGGTAACTTCCCTGCATCATCTTCAGTAAAGACTGAAGCAAAGAATTCATTCAGTATATCCGATCCCTCGCCGAGCGAGGTAGGAGCATATAGAATGAAACATCTTACCATAAGCTAAGTGATAGTTGAAGTTTTGAAAATTACTTCAATAGTGTTATGATTTAAGTTTGTTTGGTATAATTCCAGAGAAAAACTCCATCCGCTCCCACAAACACTTGCAAAGGTTTGCTGAAGGTCATTGATGCTAATAGGCACTGGCAGTAGACCTGGTACAAGTCTTAAAGTGCCAAAATAGTCTGAGACATTCAACAGCAATAGAAAAGAACACATAAGGTTTATAATAACCACAAAGGGGAAAATAAAAGTTCTTTGTCCCGAGTTGATATAATTGAGCATTTGATTTTAGTTTAGTGTAGAAATTATAAGCATGGCATTTCCAGAGGTCACTGCTCTACTGTGCTGTTTTCTTGTTGTAGATTACTGTGGGGGTCTGGGTGGCGGTGTGCTCTTTGGATCAAGAGCTGTTATTCACTTGGTATTGTTACTTATACAATTATTTGCGTTAATAGCTATTCTTTGTGAAGTCTGCTTTTGTAAATACTGACGTGAGGATGGCTGCACAGGACCCTTATAGGGTGACATCATCAAATCTGTTGTTCTCAGTCTCTATCTGCTGGTAGGAAGATATAAACCTATGCAACTGGACTGGAGGAAGGCGAGTAACGAAAATTAGCTTGTAAGGCCTAAGTTCACTTTGATTTCCCTTCCTGTCTTGGTCCTGTAACAGAAGTTTGTTGCTGAAACATTTCCATGGCCACCATTCATCCCAACAAATTGCTCCCTGGTCAGACTGCAGGTCCTTTTGCATAGGGAATGCCTTTAGTTACCTGTATGAGTAATTTCCATTTCTTTGTTTGTGTGCATTTTACAGCAACATGTCAATCTGGTTTAAATTGGCATAGTGCAGTCCCCATTTCACTTTTTCCCCACGGATGCATTTGAAATCATTTCAAAGCATTTCCAAAAGAGAGAGATTTTAATTTTCTTTAACCTTTTTAACTTTTTCTTTTTTTTTTTTAGATATTGCATATCACAAAAAGGAGTTCACCAGTCAAAACCAAGATTTGCACAAATCTAGGATTCATACTATATATTTCTCCCCACCCCTTCCTCTTCCCCTCCCAAGTCCAGTAATGGGTCCAGATTTCTTCTGCCTTCTCACTCCCCCCAGCAAATTGCTGGAAGCCTCAGCAAGCCCACAACCCCAATTTCAGTAATATTTTTAAGATTTATTATTCAGTTGGAAACTGGTATCAACCCCATGGGTTGAGGTCATTTTAAATTGGGAACTGTGATGTCTGGACTTACCTGATTAGATACTGAACCCTGGAAGAAGTTCAGATGAGTGCTTTGGGGGGGAAAAAGCAGGTAGTTTTGAGCAAAAAATGTCCCTTATAATGAATTGTTGCCGTCTTATGGATAACAGTCTATAACAGGTCCCTTCACATTTAGAACTGGGCAGCGATGAAGATGACATTGATGAAGATGGACAAGAGTACCTCGAGATCTTAGCAAAGCAAGCTGGAGAGGATGGGGACGATCAGGACTGGGAAGAAGATGATGCTGAAGAAACAGCTCTGGAGGGCTACTCTACAGTTATTGATGACGACGACAACCTTGTTGATGAATATCAGATATTTAAAGTTCTTTTTCAAAGTAAGCAAAACGGGGTATAATATAGATATTTGCATGTCTGTGTTCCAAAAATGATTTTATGGCTGGAAAAGATTTCTATCTTCTTGTCTTGTGTTCAATGGGCATTTGTAGAATGTGTTTTAATTATTTTTCTTGGTATTTTAATGAATCTATAGATTTGGACTTGTGTGTTCTGAGATACAGTGCTTGCATGAACAATCAAGCTTGCTATGACAAATTCAGAATGGAGTAAAATTACTTATTTTGAAAGTGTCTGCTGTTTGCAAGGTTTCTGCCAGTGGGAGCCCTTCTGAAAATTTAGTTTAATGTTGTGCAGCACTGGACTTGGCTTAAGTGTCAAGCAAATTATATCATTAACATTACCTTTGCAAAACAAGATGAACTTCTGTGAAGAACTGGAATGGCATTATATCAGAAGGGGTTGTACACAGAAATAAAAAGATTTTCTTTACAGTTCTGTATCTCTCAAGTTAACCCCTTTCCTGCAAAGGTTTGTTTGCTCTCACTGTGTTCATTTATCTTTTAATTGTTAAATAGGAGAAGCTTTTACTCAAGTAATACCAAACTAAAGACCCAAGATGATATTGCATTTTATTTAGCAATGGTGTAGATGAGGTGCTTTGGAAGTAGTGCGGTAACACTTGCGGTTCTGTTTCTATAGATCTTCAGAATCGGGATCCAGCCTGGTATCAAGCTCTGACACGTGGTCTGAATGAAGAGCAAGGAAAACAGTTACAAGACATAGCAACCTTGGCAGATCAGAGACGAGCAGCTCATGGTATCTCGCTTTTTTATTTTTGGACCTACAGTTGTATACTTCTGCAGAAATTATGTGTATTATTAATTCTCTTGGGAGTAGGATAGATTTGTTCTCATGGATTCATATAGGTTTCTGATTTTCCCATAGCAACAAAAGTGGGGCATGGAGTAACTGCAAACTTTCTGCTTAGATTTTTACCCCCGTGTGTTTGTGATGCAGTTGCACCAACCAAAACTGTTTCCGAGAATGAAGGAGCAAAGCTCTCGTTCTCATGGTGTGCTTACCAGTAGTACTCACTGCTTATTTTGTGATGCCGAGAGAGAAGGGGAAGTGGACATATTTTTCCATTGACCGATAGTAACATCTCTAGATGGCCCTAAAAAAAAATGGACCCTTGTGGGAGATAGGAAGAGGATGGGGAGGAGTCCCTGGCACCTCTTAGCTTTCCCCTTTCTCTGTGCTTTTTTTCCTTCTCTTCCTCTCTGGCACCCAACGCAATCTGTCGCCATCATTCATTGTCATTTGAGCTCTCATAGAGCATGCTTTGTTCTCACCCTGAAGCACATTTTCTAGTCTCCCACCCTCCTGGCGTACCCTGCCCACTGTCTGGTTCACACGTCTCTGTTCTTGGACCCCCACACCTTTCTCCCTTCCCCTCTACTCCAGCAGTTCTGCTTCTAATCTGTCTCCATGCCACAATTGTTTGAATAGGGCTGAGCTGTGCGGAGCCAGGTTAACTGAAGCAGCTGCAATAGTGGACTATGAGAAGGGGAGAGAATTTAAGGAATGTCTCGGTGAAGACCTCAGGAGGATACGTTGGTAAAAATTAGAAGGAACACTGGAACAGGTTTGAGGAGTCCAGAAACTAGTTAAAGGGCACGAGGAGCAGATTGAGGTGGAAACCAAAGGATAGAGATCAGAGGGACCAAATGCTACAAGAGTGAGGTCCAAGGCATAGAGGCAAGTGAGTGAGAGCAGTTGAAATTTTGAGAGGAAAGAAGGAAGGAAACAGAAGAGGAAATTGGTGGAGGAAGGGAGGGATGGGAAAGAAATGTGGAGAAGATGCTTTATGCTAATGAGGGAAATGAATATAGTGCTTGTTGCACCCTTCCTCTACCCACCCTGCTACCCCTATTGTTGACTTTCCAGCAGGACTGGGAAGTAGTCATTTATAATTTTAAAAAAAAGTTACTCTACAATAAGAGTCATAAAATAGTAATTTTAAGGTTTAAGTGTAAATGCATGCTTGTCAGTTTTAATTTGTAGCTACGGTATTGGCTGAAATTTCATTTTTATCTTCTAGAATCTAAAATGATTGAGAAGCATGGAGGATACAAATTCAGTGCACCAGTTGTGCCAACTTCATTTAATTTTGGAGGCCCTGCTCCGGGAATGAATTGAATTTTCTCTTCCTTTCTTGCTACTGTGTGACTGATTGTAGTGAAGAGCTTGTGTTCCTCCCAGTAGTGGTTCTGGAACTGGTTCATGCCCCATAAAAGTCACTCTAACCTAATTAGAACATTGAGATTGGACAGTCCAGTCTGGTCAATGGGGAACTGATCATGCAACCTGGCACTGGGACAGTAAACAGAGGTTTTGTTTTGAAGATTAATAAGATCTGGACTTCCAGCTTCAAAAATGACATGCCGTGGAAAGCTGAAACCAAGAGGGGATGCCATAGAGGCAGTTTTTCTTTTTCCAAGGACAAAATAAACACTGGCTGCAGGACTATTTAATGTGTCTCATTTACAGGGCAATCGAGAAAACCAACTCAATTATATTACAGTTGTGGCAGTACATAGGCATTTTCTGGCCCTGTTCTCCCTGGTTAGGTGTCCATCCGTTTAATGTAAATAAGCTAAGGTAATCTGATGGCTTTACTTAACTTTCAGTGTTGGAATTTATCAAAATGGATTGTTCATATGTAGATTTTTGGACACTGACTGTAGCACTACAGGATAACTGAGAAGTCTGTAAATGTTCTAGCACTTTTATATTGTAAGAAACCTGCTAGCCTATGTACAAAATAGCAAACTGATTGCTGTTTATAAGCAAAAAAAAGGGATTTAATGGGAGGGAATAATTTCAAGGTAATTTAAAATGAATTTGCAGTTTTGTACCTGGTGACTTTGTGGTGCAGTCACCTCTGGTTGTGACTTGAATTTGGTTATGTAAAAAAGGGGTTAGTGATATTCCATTGCTGCTATAAATGGCAACACCCTCTGTGTCCTTTTTTTTCCTTAAAGCTCTCAATGTGCAAATTGAAATTTTGGATACAAAAATGCATTGTACACACTGAGATAAAACTAGTTTTCTTCTCTGAAGCATGTAAAATTGGACATGAAGTTCTGCTCTTTAAAGAGTTGATTCAAGTGTGCGGATGAAAAATCTATATATGCAATCTATTAAAAAGAACGTAATTGGGCTAACTCGGACTTGGTTATATGAGAGAAGTTGATTCTGATTTCTTGAGTAGTTCACTATGCCCAGTGCCAGACTGGAGATTAGTCTCTATTAGGACATTGCGCCACCCTGCTCACAAAAGACCATTTTATCCTTCAGCACCCACCTTGTGTGAAGGACACATGGCACCACGTGAGACGGCGCTGACCCTACTATTTATAATTGACCATGATGGGAAACTCTCATTGGGATTGCGTTCTAGTTGTCTTCTGAAGTGAGAGCATATATTTATTTAATTTTCTTTGGTTTATTTTCAAGGATATCCATATTAAAAATATCAAGGAATATGACTGGTGGCGTGCACACACACACACACATTTGATATATAATATGAATAAAACAAATTCAATTGGCAGCTGAAACCAAATTGTCTCCCTTTGTGTTCCCGAACAGAGCTTAGTCTTAAATTGAGATGATGCTGTACTAATACAGCAGAAATACTGAAGACTGGACTTAGTGAAGGTGATTTTTAAGGAGGAGTGTAGCCGTGGACAAAGTATTTGTTTACTTAGTATGAAATAGTATATAAAATAGAATAAAAGACCAGATTCGGAGGCCACAGGAAGCAATAGAGCCAATTAGTAAGCTGGGGCTGGCCTGCAGCCAGGCCCTCACGTTCCCTCTCTACAAATGGCAAATGAAAGTATTTCTTCTGTACTGTATTTTTAATGGGCTAGTGAAGCTAAAACTTGAGCAGCATTAAACTCTGCCCTGTGGCATCGCCTGCCTACCTCCCCACAGTATTCAGAAGAGAAACGGAGGACATCTGGGCTTTTCTCAAAACCCAGTTACTTGTTTGAAGTTCAAAATGCAGCTACACTTAGGGGTAATGTTCACTATTCAGCGGTAGCGGCTTCAGTGCGATATCGGAGCCGCCCCCCCCCATTGATTTCACACGAAAGCCACTACTGCCGAATAGTAAACATACCCCTTAATCTGTTCCAAAAATAGAATCCCCCAAGAACAGGGAGAAATGTTTTCAGTTTTGATCTGCCCCTCAGTCTCATACTGTAAAAATAAATTTGCAGTGAGGGGAGGCTGCTTTAATTTGTGTATTGTTCACTTGCTTTTATTAAATGGGTTTTGTTTTGACTTATGAATTACTTTAAAGTACACATTAATTTATACATAATACATATTAAGCACACAACAGCTTTGCATTTTCAAGTGTTTTATTCTGTTTTTAGAAATGTTTTTATATTTAAGTGCCCCAGCAGAGTACAATAAAAGTCTCTGTATTCCACTGTGTGATTTAAGAGAGGAGTTGAGATACAGAGAGATTTGGGAAGTTCAGTAGCTTGGATGTTCTTCAGCGCTTTGTGCTGCTTGGAGCAAAAAGAAAGTCTGTTGCCATTTCATCTGACCTGTATTGAAATATCCAAAGCCAGCAATCTTGTGGTAAGACCATTGATATGTAGTTACCGGTGAATCTAAGTCAGTATGCAATGTTACAAAGATTTTTTTATTTCTGTTTTACTCTTAAATTGTTGAAATACCAATTTCTATCTGATGAAACAATTCAAAAAAATTGTGGGACAATAAGCTTTTAATCTATTTTCTTGGAATTATTTGCTGGTAGGTCATTCTGCTGAGCATGGAATCGCTAATTACTAAATAAAAATGCAACCATACTTTTAACTGATTGTCTTTGGGCTCCTGTAATAGATCTGAAAATAAGTTCTCATAACCTAGCATCCTGCCGTCTACTACAAGTATGCTGGGGCACTAATGTGACTAGTTTTCCAAATGGCTGGCTATCCTGTGAATGCTGACTCCAGGATATCTCTTCATCATATTCAAAATTGTCTTTCACTTTTTTGGGGTGACTGGGACAGACCTTTTTCCTTTGGGAGACGTTTCAGCGTGCATTCAGGACTTTGCTTTGTGAATGGATACACTTGTAGCTGGCAGTGCCTATTTTGTTTAAGAACACTGGAGAAAAGCTTATATCACAGCATTCAAAGAAAACCATTATCAATAAGGAACAACTTTAATATAGAAATATATCATCAGAGTTCAGTACAAAATATCTTTGCAATAACAATCTGGTCAGTGTCATTCTATATCCACTATATATGCCAGATATGATTGTCAGATATAGTTGTTTCCAGATCTTCCTGCTAGACCAGTCCAGACAAGTGGGTTATATCCCCCAACCAGCAGATGATGGAAACGGAGAAAACAACTGGACAGTGCTGTGACATCAGCACAAGTATAAAACCCAGTGCAGCTAGGGACACTCTCCAGTACTTTCTCTGTCTCCAGCAAATGCTGATTGATCTTCAGTGCAGCTAAGGCCTTCAGCTACTGCCAACCGCCTTGAGGGCACCTGGCAGTTTAGCTTGGTGTGAAAGTCGCCAGAGTGTATTTCAGATATCCCTCTGGTCTGACTGGTCTTCCTTGGAGGCAACTCCTGGCCACGAGGGTCAGTTGAATTGATGTGAGAGATCCTCTGTGGGGTGCCCGGCCTGCTTTTTGTTCCTGCCCTTTATTTTAAAAAAAAAAAATCCACTTTTCAGAAATCAGGAAAACGCCCTTTAAGGCCCAGTAGGTGGAGTTCCTCTCTCTCTCCCCCTCCCCCCCCCCCCCGAACTTCTACTTGTAGCGGACAGAGATCAGACAAACTGTCTGGGAGGGGGCCACGGCAGTTAACAACCTGGGCCTTATGGAAAGGGAATCAAGGCCTCCCTTATATCAATCCCAGCTCCTGTCGGCAGGGATTTGCAGGGCTGAAGGGAGCAGAAAGTATCAGTGGGCCACAGACTCAAGCCACGACCAACCAAGCAAGTCCTTAGCGTCGGTCCTTGATAACTCTAGATTCCTTGGATAAGGAGGAAGCTGACCCAGGGCTGATTGAGACACTGGGGAGTAATTGCATTGTGGAAGAAGAAGAGTTTTCACATTGGAGGAAGAGTCTCGCGTGGTCTGGCTTTTCTGTAAGGAGGAAATTCCGCCTTTGATTAGATTACATCAGAGCTCAACATCTCTGATTCTTTCGTCTTTCCGGCTCCGTTATCGTCCAACCTGATCCTACGGGGCATTAGGACACCCTCTTCAGCAGCAGACTGGCAAACCTACTGAAGAAGGCTTTAAACTAGATTAATTGGCGATGGGTGAAGAAAGCCCCCCAGGTAAGTGAAACATTAAATGCCCCTTGTAGAAATGGGTAAAAGAGGCAACATCTGGAAAGCAGTGTGTATAAATGCCCGTAGCATGGGAAATAAGATCCCATATGTTGAGGCTTTAATGGAAGAGACTGACTTGGATTTAGTGGCAGTTACGGAGACATGGTTCACAGGCAACCATGATGTGATGTAATTATTTTTTTATTTAACATTTCTTATATACCACCTTTCATGATATCAAGGGAGTTTACATTGAACAAACTGAAATTAGATTGAACAGGGCATTATAACTTGGAGATAACTATTTTACAGGGAACATGGGCAATGGAAGGTTAAGTGGAAGGACTGGAGTTTCTAGTCCCACAGGTGCTCCTTGTGGTCTTGGGCCACTTATAGTAACATAGTATCTGCCGTCATTTACTATGTTACTATAAGTGGCTTGCCCAAGACCACAAGGAGCACCTGTGGGACTAGAAACTCCAGTCTTTCCGGCCCAAGGTTGCTGTCCTCTAGTGGAATTTGAACCCCCGACCTTCCGGTCTGAGGTCACTTATATACTATATGTAAAAAAATTAAATAAAATAATATTAAAACTATAGAATTACAGGGCTTAAAATGGAGAGAGGAGGGCACTGTGGGTTAAACTAGAAAGAGGGAAAGGGAAATCCCTTTCCATTGGAGTGATATACAAATTTCCCTCACAGGGAGAAGTGGAAGGGGATTTAATAGAAGACATTTGCAGCATTGCCATGAAAGGAGAAGTGCTACTGATGAGTGATTTCAATATACTGGCTGTTGATTAGCACATCCCTGCTGTGGTGTCATCTAGAAGTAAGAGATCCTGTATTTCCTACAGGGAGAACTATTCAGGCAACTAGTAACAGAACCCACACTTGAAGGGGCCCATACTGGACTTGGTGCTTACCAATGGGAAAAGTGTTTCAGATGTCATAGTGGGAGATCATCTCGCATCCAGTGATCCACCATAACTTGTGGTTCTGTATTAGGACTAGGGCTGATAAAGTCTAGGGCCCTCGCTTCTGAATGGATTTTAGGAAAACTACTTTGCCAGGATGGGACAGTACCTCAAGGAGTCGTTAGCGGGATGGGAACAGCTGGGGGATATAGAAAAACAGTGGGCAAAACTGAAAGGGGATATTTTAAGGACAACAAACCTTTTTGTTACAAAGGTAAATAAATGTAAAAGAAAAAGGAGGCCGCTATAGTTCTCAAAAAAGTAGCTTAAAAGATGAAGAAAAAGAGGGAGGCCTTCGGGAAATACAAGAGATCACAGAGAGAGGAAGACGGGCATCTATATTTGGGGAAACTTAGAGAAGCTAGCAAAGTAGTCAGGAAAGTAAACATACAAAAAGACAAAGAAATAACCAATGCAATAAAATGGGGTGATAAAACATTTTTCAGATATCTTAGTGAGAGGAGGAAAGGCAAAAGTGGTATTGTCCGACTCAAGGGTGAAGGAAAGGGAAAGCATAGTTACTCACCTGTAACAGGTGATCTCCGGGAACAGCAGGAATTTAGTCCTCACATATCGGTATCGTCGGTACCGACGAAACCTGCGCGGGAACGCTCCCCAGCGTCCAATTAGAAAGCTTTTGGGAGCATCCCACAGCGCCTGCGTGCTGCCTTCCCGCCTTTCCCAACTGCCTCTCTCCAGTTGAGTTTTAAAGTTGAGACAGAGAGAGAGGGAAAGGAAAGAGATAGAGAGATACAACTCCTAGGGGAGGTGGGTGGGTTGTGAGGACTAAATTCCTGCTGTTCCCAGAGATCACCTGTTACAGGTGAGTAACTATGCTATCTCCAGGAACAAGCAGGAATGTAGTCATCACATATGGGGACTCCCTAGCTTTAGGTGCCAGGGAGAGACCCCAGAATTTGTGTGTCCCTGAACAGGGCTCCACTTCCCCCATGGATCTCTGGCATCCTACCAGGGATGGCGGGTAGGAGTTGATTAGGTATGGAATAGGTGTTGGAGAACAGCCTGACCAAACAAGGCATTCCGGCGGGAGTCCTTGTCCAAGCAGTAATGGGCTGTGAAGGTATGAACCGAGGCCCAGGTGGTTGCTTGACAGATGTCGTCGATAGACACAGAGTGCAGATGAGCCATTGAGGCTGCCATGGCTCTCACATTGTGAGCTGTGACATGGGCCTCCAGAGAAAGGTCCTTACTCTGATAGGCGAAGGAAATACACTGAGCAATCCAGTTAGACAGCGTTCTCTTGGAGACTGGAAGTCCCAAATGAGAAGGATCAAAAGCAACAAAGAGTTGAGAGGACTTTCTATGTTGCTGTGTTCTTTGTAAGTAAAAGGCTAAAGCTCTTTTACAGTCCAAGGTATGAAGATTCCTCTCTGCATTTGATGCATGAGGCCTTGGAAAAAACACAGGTAGGTAGACCGCTTGATTCAGATGAAAAGGCGAGACCACCTTTGGCATAAAGTGTGGATGAGTCCTAAGGCCTACCTTGTCATGATGGAACCTTGTATAAGGTGGATCAGCTACTAGCGCTTGCAATTCACTAATGTGGCGTGCTGATGTGATTGCAATGAGAAAGATAACCTTCCAAGAAAGGAATTTCAAGGAGGTAGTAGCTAAAGGTTCGAAAGGTGGCTTCATGAGCTGCCCAAGAACCAGGTTTAAGTCCCATGCCACCGGTGGTGGCCTAATGGGAGGCTTAGAAGAAGGCATAAATCTTGCTTTGAGAGGAAATAGGCTGTCCATTTAGAGGCTTAAAGGAAGCTGCAATAGCACTCAAATGGACTCTTACTGAATTAGTCTTAAGACCTGCATTGGATAAATGAAGGAGATACTCCAGCAATGATTCCAGAGGTATCGCAAGGGGGTTAAGACCCTTTTGCGAACACCATATGGTAAACCTTTTCCACTTGAAAGCATAAGAGTGTCTTGTGGAAGGTTTCCTGGAAGCAAAAAGAATATCTTTTACTTGCTGAGGGAGATTAAGATCATGGAGATCTAGGCCTTCAGCAACCAAGCCCTGAGATGCAGAGACTGGGGATTGGGATGCCATAACATTCCGTCCTCTTGAGATAGGAGATCTGGAGCAGACCCTAACTCCAGGGAGGGAGCTTGAGAGAGATGTAGAAGCAGAGGTTACCACACTTGCTGTGGCCATTGTGGAGCTATGAGAATCATATGGCCTCTGTCTCTCTGAAGCTTGAACAGGGTTTTGGGAATTAGGGGAATGGGTGGAAAGGCATACAGGAAGTCTTGACCCCAGTAAAGGAGGAAAGCATCCCTGGCCTGAGCTGGAATTCTGGAACAGAACCGGGGAAGTTTGGCATTCCACAGACTTGCAAAGAGTTCTATGTCCGGGGTTCCCCAAAGTTGAAAAATCTTGGCCACCTGGTCTGCATGCAGAGACCACTCGTGTGGAAGCAGAACTTGACTGAGTCTGTCTGCCCAAGAGTATTGAATGCCTGGAAGATACACTGCCAGAAGATGAATCTGATGCTCTCTGGCGAGGGCCCATAGTCGCAAAGCTTTGTTGCAAAGCGACAGAGAGCCCGTTCCCCCCTGCTTGTTCACATAGAACATGGCTACTTGATTGTCCGTATGAATGAGGACTGTCTTGTAGCTGAGCAGGGTGTGGAACACTCGCAGAGCAAGGAAGATTGCTCTGAACTCCAAGAGATTGATATGTAGATGACTGTCCTGTGGAGACCAGGTGCCCTGGGTGGAGAGGTCTTGCAGGTGAGCTCCCCAACCCACTGGAGAAGCATCTGTTGTGAGAGTTGCTTGGGGTAAGGGTTGTTGAAAAGGGGCCCCCAGCAACAGGTTTTGAGTGGACTTCCACCACTGGAGGGACAAAATAAGGCGACTTGTGTTTGCTGTTTTGTCTGACAGGCATCCTGATGCCTGGGTCCATTGAGTGGATAAAGTCCACTGGGCTGCCCTCATATGGAGGCGAGCATAGGGAACCACATGTACAGTAGATGCCATGTGGCCTAGTAGTTGTAACATTTCTCGAGCAGTGAGATGCGGCTTTAGCACTGCTTGAGAAGCTAACTGCACCATGCGAAGGCAGCAGGCCTGAGGGAGATAGGCCCTTGCCTTTCTGGTATCCAGCAAAGCTCCTATGAACTCTAAAGACTGAGTGGGAGTTAGACTGGATTTTGGGATGTTTATTACAAGACCCAAATACTGAAGGATACACATTGTGCAGGATAGAGAAGTCCTGGCCTCTGACTCTGTTGGGGCTCGAATGAGCCAGTCATCTAAGTAGGGGAAGATGAATATCCCGAGTGCGGAGAAATGCTGCTACGACAGCCATGCATTTCGTGAACACCCTTGGTGCTGAGGCCAGGCCAAAAGGAAGCACCCTGTATTGGTAGTGCTTTCCTTGAAAAAGGAACCGAAGGAACCTTCTGTGGGTTGGATGGATGAGGACATGGGTGTACGCATCCTTGAGATCTAGAGAACAAAGCCAATCCTGACTCTGAAGGTATGGCAGCAGAAACCCGAGAGAAATCATCTTGAATTTCTCTTTGACAAGGAATTTGTTCAATTCTCTGAGGTCTAAGATAGGTCTGTATCCCCCTGTTTTCTTTGGAATAAGGAAATAAGGGGAGTAGAACCCTGTACCCTGCTGATGAATTTCTAACTGCTTGGGTTAGAAATTGGTTGGGTGGGAGGCGACAAAGAGTACAAGTAAATGGAGCTCACTCGGAGGAGAAGGATGTTACCAGTGGTGTGCCCCAGGGATCTGTCCTTAGTCCGATTCTTTTTAACATCTTTGTTAGTGATATAGCGGAAGGACTGTCGGGTAAGGTTTGCCTCTTTGCAGATGATACCAAAATCTGCAATAGAGTAGATACCCAGGAAGGTGTAGATAACATGAGGAGAGATCTAGCTAAGCTTGAAGAATGGTCTAGAATCTGGCAGCTGGGATTTAATGTTAAAAAATGTAAGGTCATGCATTTGGGCTGCAGCAATCCAAGGGAACAATACAGTATAGGAGGTGAAGTACTTTTGTCCACTAAAGAAGAGTGGGACCTAGGCGTGGTTGTGTCTGATGATCTTAAAGTAGCTAAACAGGTAGAAAAGGTGACGGCAAAAGCTAGAAAGATGCTTGGGTGCATACGGAGAGGAATGGCTAGCAGAAAAAAGGAGGTGATAATGCCTCTGTATAAGTCTTTGGTGCGACCTCATTTGGAGTATGATGTGCAATTCTGGAGATCGCACCTTCAAAAGGATGTGAACAGGATGGAGTTGGTGCAGAGGGTTGCTACTAAAATGATTAATGGGCTTCATTATAAAGCATATGAGGACAGACTTAAGGATCTTAATATGTACACCTTAGAGGAAAGGCGGGTTAGAGGTGATATGATTGAGATGTTTAAATACCTCCGTGGCATAGATGTTCAGGGAGAGAGCCTCTTTCAATTGAAAGCAAGTTCTGCTACGAGGGGACATGGGATGAGGGTGAAGGGAGATAGATTCAGGAGTGATATGTGGAAATATTTCTTTACAGAAAGAGTAGTGGATCCATGGAATAGTCTCCCAGTGGAGGTGGTAGAGATGAGGACAGTAACTGAATTCAAAAAAGCATGGGACCAACACAGAGGATCTCTAAAGGTAAAAAGTGAACTGTTGTAGTTGTTGTTATGGAAGGACAGACTAGATAGGCCATGTGGTCTTTTTCTGTCATGTTTCTATGAATGGGTACTTCTTCTATTGCCCCTTGGGCAAGAAGAATAGCGACAACCTGCCCTAACAGGTTGATGAGAGAGGTCGGAGAATTGAACTGCCTTACTATTGTGTGAGGGGGCATGCTTGAAAAATGAAACTTGTACCCCTCCTTTATGATGGAGAGTGTCCAATGCTCTGCTGTTATCTGCCCCCATCTGGGGGCAAAGTGACATAACCTTCCTGGAATGGTGGAAGGCTCTGGTCCCCCGAGAGCCAGGAAGGCTAAGTTCTCTAGCTGAAAGTCAAAGGCTTTGTGGAGGCTGAGACTGCTGTGACGACTGAGGCTTATCAGTCTTTGCTTTCTTCTGTTTGGGTGGTTACTGACCCTTCTTGACAAACTGACCTGCCGAACGCCTGCTGAGCATAGGCAGGATAATATCTTTTCTTCTTAGAAAAGAATGGTTTCTTGAAAGATTTCTTTCTAGCAGGATCAGCTGTGGACTTGGATGCTGAAAATTCCACCTCGAATAGATTATCCATCTCATTGGCTTTTTCCTGCCAATCTCTACCAAACAAGTTCTCACCAGTACAAGGGATGTTTCCCAATTTGTCTTGCACCCAGAGCTCCAGATCAGATGCCTGGAGCCAAGCAATTCTACGTGCACCTATGGCAATAGCAGAGGTCCTGCTTATGCACTCAAAGCAGTCAAAGGCTGCACGGTTGGCAAATTTAGAAACATCTTGGGCATGTTTGACCAAAGTGAGAAAATCCTGTCTTCTATCCTCAGGAAGAATAGGACTTAAAGCTTCTAAATCATCTGTGACCTCCTTCAGGAACATTCCCATGTAGAGACTATAAGAACTGATCCTGGCAGAAAGCATGGAAGCTTGGAAGACCTGATGTCCAAAAGCATCCAGGGTTTTGCGCTCACGTCCTGGAGGATTAGAGGCATGCCTCTTTGCACTTTTGATCCTTCTCATAGCTGATTCCACTACAATAGAGTGGTGAGGAAGCTGAGTCTTTTGGAAACCAGGACAAGGAGGGACTCGATACATACTATCTAGTCTGCGAGAATGAGGAGAGGTGGTAAGAGGTGTCTCCCACATCCTTAACATGAGATCATATAAAATCTCATGAATGAGCAAGGTAGCTGCCTCCTTAGGAGTTTTGGGATATTGTAGAATTTCCAACTCCTTGGCCCTTGGCTCTTTTTCAGGGGCCACAGTAATGGACAGACCCCGAGCCACCTCCCTGATAAAATCCTGGAAGGAAATATCCTCTGGAGGAGATATCCTGCGCTTAGGGGAGGAGGGCTCCTCTGGGAGAAGCATTCCTGCATCGACAGAACTGTCAGAATCCTCAGATTCTTCTGAGCACTCGAAGTACCGTCTGGATGCTCTTGAAGAGCCCGATACCTGTACCGACCGAAGTCAGTACCGGGGTATCGGTACTGGAGGGCATCGGATGACTGGGTACCGGCAAAGCAGACACCGATGTCGATTCTATCGGTACCGGAGTCGGTACCGGCCAAATTGTCTGTCGTGGTTCCGAGGGCGTCGATGCCGCAAGGAGAGCCGCCAGACTGTGCTCAATAGCCAGGACTCTCTGGTCTATCGAAGCTGCTGCCGATGCCTGGATGTTGGTACCGGAGAAGACCGCTGGTACTCCGGAGCATAGCACCAGTAGTTCTGTTGAGGTCGAGGCCTCGAACATCCTGGAGCCCCGATAATGCTTTGGAAGCCGAAGCCTCCCGCCGGGGCAATTTTGCCGGTGCAGAATCCTCAAGGGCAACGCCAGAGGCATCTCTATGCTTAGAAGGAGATCTACCCTTTGAGGACCGGCTGGACTTATGTTTAGTTACCTGAGATCCATGGGAGGAAGAGGAAGCCCTGGAAGACGTCGATGCCACCGAAGCTGCATCAGAGGGAAACAGGGTACTGAGCTTAGCAGCTCGGTTCTGCCGACCTCTTTTAGACATCATGGCGCAGGACATACAATCCGTGAAGGAGTGGTCAGGACCTAAACATTTTAGATACCATTCATGGGTGTCAGTGATGGAAATGGTACCGCCACACTTCGTGCACTTCTTGAAACCTGAGGCAGGTTTCTCCATTGTAAGAAAACGTTTTTGGGCCTAAGGCCCAAAAAAGCGTGCATCTGAAGAAAATAGGAAAAAATGTAGAATTATTATTTTTTATTTTTTTTAAAGACAGAAAAATGGAAGAAAAAACCGGCGGTACCAGTAAAGCGTCGAAGGCAGACGCGACCACAAAAAAGAAATAAAGAAGAATTTGTCTGCGGTGACAGGAACAACGACCTGCTGGCTCCGCGGAAAAAGAAGAACTGGAGAGAGGCAGTTGGGAAAGGCGGGAAGGCAGCACGCAGGCGCTGTGGGATGCTCCCAAAAGCTTTCTAATTGGACGCTGGGGAGCATTCCCGCGCAGGCTCCGTCGGTACCGACGATACCCATATGTGATGACTACATTCCTGCTTGTTCCTGGAGATTACGAGGTGTAACAAAAAAGAAACGAGACTGTCCCATAAATGTTTTATTACAAAATCTTAAGAGAAATTACGCATTGTCCCCTTCAAAGTAATCCCCCCCCCCCCCCCAGAGTTAATGCATTTCTGCATTTGCTTCTGCCACATACAGAAGCACTCAGTAAAGTCCTCCTCCTTGAGGTCCCTCGGCTCCCTCGTCACAGTTGACTTGATCTCTTCTACAGAGGCGAAATAAGTTCCTTTGAGCACAGTCTTCAGCCTGGGGAAGAACCAGAAGTTGCATGGTGCGAGATCTGTGGAATAAGGTGGGTGGTCGAGTGCTGTGATCTGTTTGTTGGTCAAGAACTGCCTCACACTGAGCGTGGTGTATGCGGGTACGTTGTCATGGTGGAGCAGTCATGACTTGTCTCTCCACAAAACCCGCCTGCTGCGCCAAACCCGGTCATGGAGGCGATTGAGGACCTACTGGTAGAAGTGCTGGTTGACTGTCTGACCCTCAAGCACAAACTCATGATGGACCACTCCCTTTTGGTAGAAGAATGCAATCAGCATGACCTTGATCCTTGATTTGGACATGCGCACCTTCTTGGGTCTGGGTGACAGTCGAATCTTCCACTGCAGGCTCTGTCTCTTGCTTAGTGTTGTACTGGAAGACCCAAGTTTCATCTCCTGTGATGACTCAGCCAACGAACTCTGAATCTTCTCTAGCAAGTCTCAACAAACATTGACCTGGTGCTCCTTCTGGTTGTCCAATTAAAAGCTTGGGCACCATCTTGGCGCACACCTTCCGCATCCCCAGCTCCTGCACCAAGATGGTCCACACTGACTCCCTGTTCAGGCTGAGCTCCTCAGCTATCATCCGCACCGTCAATTTGCGATCACTCCGCACCAGCTGGTTCACTCTGTCAATGTTCTCAGCCGTCTTTGTCGTGGAAGGCCGTCTGACTTGGGGTCATCCTCCACCTCCTCACGGCCAGTCTTGAAGCATTTGTGCCACTCAAAGACTCGCGGCCTTGACATTGCATCTTCTCCATAAGCCTTTTGGAGAAGTTGGAGACACTCAGTTGGGCCCTTCTCCAACTTAACCAGAAATTTCAAGTTGATTCTTTGCTTCATATTTCTGCCACCTCCAGTTGCGTGACGAAGCAATGGAGCAGTGTGCTACAAAAAAAACCTGAAAAAGAAAAACCGAGAGAGATGAAAAATATTATAGCAGAATAGTGGCGAGATGTTGCACAACACAGTGACATAAGCGGTTAGCCAATTGGCATTGAGTCATGGGTGTGGTTGTCAGTCTTGTTTCTTTTTTGTCACACCTCATATGTAGAAGCTGATGAAGATGAAGCAGAATTATTAACAAATATTTCTCTTCTGTGTTCACAGATGAAGGGCCAGGAGCAAGACCTCAGAAAACACACACACATAGGAGCAGAAGTGACCGGGAGCTCAAACAATTTTCAGAAGACTGTGATCATGAGGAACTAGCTAAACTAAAAGTAGATTTCTGGAATCTAGCAGATTACAGGATCCGAGGCAGCATGGATTCACCAGAGGCAGGTCTTGTCAGACAAATCTGATTTTCTTTGACTGGGTGACCAGGGAGTTGGACCGAGGGAGAGCCCTAGATGTGGTGTATTTAGATTTCAGTAAAGCCTTTGACACCATTCCTCACAGGCAACTTGTGAACAGACTGGGCACCCTAGGAATGGACCCTAGGGTTACTGCTTGGGTTAGAGATTGGTTGAGTGGGAGGTGACAAAGGGTACAGATGAATGGAGCTCACGCTGAGGAGAGGGAGGTTACCAGTGGTGTGCCCCAAGGATCTGTCCTTGGTCCTGTTCTTTTTAGCATCTTTGTTAGTGATATGGTGGAGGGGCTGTCGGGTGAGGTTTGCCTCTTTGCGGATGATACCAGTATCTGCAGTGGAGTGGACACCCAGGGGAGGGTATGGATGACATGGGGAGGGATCTGGCGAAGCTTGAGGAATGGTCTAGAGTTTGGCAGCTAAGATTTGGTGTTAGAAAATGCAGGCTTTCTTTTATGGAAATAGTGGTAGATGCATGGAATATTCTCCCAGTGGAGGTTAGACACAACAGTATCTGAATTCAGAAGAGCATGGGACAAACACAGAGGATCTCTAAGGGTAAAAAGGGGACTATTGTAGTTGATATGGAAGGGCAGACTAGATAGGTCATGTGATCTTTTTCTGCCATCATGTTAGTGTTCCTTTCCATTTCCACCAGAACTTCAACAGATGGTTTCAGAAGTATGGAACGCCCTGGACATGGCTCTCTGTAGTGCCTGGTGGTTGGGAAAAATATTTTCTTGGTCTAAAGAGGATTTGAATAAGTAGTCGCATTACCCTAAATTGGATGCCTTAGTCACAGCGGTGACTAAGTGCCCCACCATTCTGATTGAGGGTGGCGCGACCCTCTGAGATAAGTAGGACCGCGAGGTAGAGATGCTGTTAAAGGTGGCTGTCTCTGCTTCATCTTTGGCGGTGCAGATTTCTGCGTGACTGAGGTCTTGCAGCCTGTGCATTATGCCATTGGGTCCACTTATTGCCAGATGATGCAAACCCAACTTGCTTGGAGTCCATTGCAGCTTTTTTTGGCAGACGCCTTCTTTGATCTCTTGTCATTGGTGGCATGGGGTGTTGCAGCAGCCACTGTGGCTTGCCATTGGTGTGGCTGTGTAATTGGTTGGCGGATGCGACTTCTAAGGCACACTGGGCCAGCTTTCCATTTAAGGGTAGTCTTCTTTTTGGTGAGGATCTAGAGAAGCTCATGACCTTGGTGAGGTCAAACCACGATGCTTGCCAGAGGATAAGTCCAAAGGTTCCTCCAAGCACTTATCCTCTTTTGGCGCCAGTTCCTTCCGCTCTGGCTTCCACAACCCTAGGAGTTATTGGTCGGGAAAGCAGACTGGCTCTTTATCCAGTTCAGGTTCTAAGGGACAGCCCTTTCAGGGAGTCCGTCGCTCCCACCAAAATGTCGGCTTTTCCTTTACCTCCCACTGACGGTCGGGGGCCCATTCCAGGATGACACAGGTGAGAGGTTGGGCTTTATTTCTTTTACCATGAGTGGGCCTTTTAACATCAAATTGCTGGGTTCTAGATGTCTTCCATCAGGGCTATGTTCTAGAATGTGAAATTCCGATTTGGGATGCATTTCTGATTTCCCCTTGTGGCTCTGCCCTCAAAGCAGCAGTCGTTCAGTCCACCCTTCAACGATTGCTACATCTATGGGCCATTCTCCCAGTGCCTCCCTCCGAGAGAAGTCTGGGAAGGTATTCTATATACTTTGTTGTCCCAAAGGAGGATGGTTCCTTTCACCCCATTCTCGATCTCTAGGGAGTCAACCACAGCTTATGAATTTCCTGATTAAAGATAGAGACACTGTAGACCGTCATTCAGTCCGTTCAGCAGGAAGAGTTTCTCTCCTCTGTTGACCTCGCCGAGGCCTATTTTCACATTCTCATTAGACTGGATTCTCAGCGCTTTCTCAGGTTTGCGATTCTGGGCAAACACTTCCAGTTTTGTGCTCTCCCATTTGAGCTGGCAACTGCGCCCCAGACCTTTTCCCAAGGTCTTGGTGGTAGTGGTGGCAGCCTTAAGGCATGATGGTATTTGTGTTCATCCCTAACTGGATGGACTGGCTTATCTGTGTCAAGGCCCAGTCAGATGCCATCCACTTGATACATCAGTTGGTCCAGCAGCTCGAGGATTTTGAATAGATAGTCAATCACAGCAAAAACTATTTGACACCTTGCCAAAATTTGAAATTTCTTGTCACTCGTTTTGACACTTAGGCAGAGTTTTTCTCACTGCTGAGCATTGGAACAAATTCTGCTGTCAGCTCTGCCAATTTCTGAAACTTCAGACTCACGGTGCCTGGGATTTTCTGCAGCACTTTGGTGCGATGGCTGCTACTCTGGAGTTAGTACCTTAGACTCAAATTCATATGAGCCCCTTGCAGCAAGCCTTACTGACACATTGGTCCCCATGCTTCCAGCATTACAACGTGCGTCTGCCCCTTCCTCTGTGTGCGTAACCTGAGCTAGGGCATCCAGGCCCTCTGACATTCCTTCTCCTGTTGAAAAACCGCGGTGCTTTCGCTGATTCCTAGGTCACCATGAAGTCCAGAATTCTTCAGGATCAAGCAGTAAGTCAGTCCTCACATATGGGTGATGTCGGCGCCGACGGAGCCCCCATGTGGAGCATTTCCCCATGTGGAGCATTTCCCCAGCTTTCACAGAAAGCCTTTGGGACTGCCAGCACGTATGCACGGTCCCCTTCCCGCCCAAGTGTGCCATCTTGCTCAGTCTTCTTTTTTCCGTGGAGCCCGACGGACATGGTTCGTGTTCACCCGTGAAAAACGTTGATTTTTCGTGTTTTTTCTCGGTTCGACACCGGTTTCCCCTTCCCGCCTCGGGCCGGTACACTGGTATCGAGCCCGGACTTTTTTTCGGTTTTTGTCCTTCGTGACCAGCGTTCGCACCATTTTTCTATTTTTCACTGGCAGCCCTGTCTTTTGACCTCGCAGGGGCCCTTTTTCCCCCCAATGGCTGCCAGCGGGTTTAAAAAGTGTGATCGGTGTAAGAAATTTATGTCTCTCACCGACACACATGACTGCTGCCTCCGCTTTCTCGGACCCGATCATAACCCGATGATCTGTGGTCCATGTGGGAAAATGTTCTCAAAGGCGTTGAGTCGGCAGCACCAGAAGGAAAGAATCTTCTCTGACTCCAAGTCCGGCCGGGCCTGGACTTCGTCAGAGGCCTCAACATCTTGGGATTCCATCTCTGAGAGGGGGTCTCCCTCGCGGGAGCATCGCAGGAAGAAGAAACTCGTGAGGGCGGCGTCAGTGGACGCACTTGGCTCCTCGAGGGCCAGGTCGCATAGCCCCGACCGTCGTCCCGGGTCTTTGGAGTCGGAGAGGCCTGCAAAGCAACCTCGTGTGGAGCCGGAGTCCCCGAGTCACGTGAGTGCTGTAGTCCTTGTGGACTCTCCTCCGGGGGAGCCGACGTCAGGCCCAATGCCATCGGGGCCCGAGTCGGGGGCTGCTGAGTCTCCTGAGCTCAGACTCAGGTTGACAGCCTTCGAGAGCAGCTTGGCTGCCTTCATGGAACAGCAGCGGGCACTGATCGCCGGTCTCACCGGTGCATCTGCCCCGACCACTGGGACATCGACGTCCAAGTCGACCCCGGAGGCCGAGCTGATCCTTGAGTCTATGCGCTCTCGAGTTGATCCTCGGCCAAGGTCTCCCTCGGCCTCCCGTTCGGGACCGAGGTCGTCGACGCCGGTACCCTCAGCGTCGGGGCGGATGGCATCGGTGCCTGCCCGACCGGAGCCGCTCGATTCCTCCTCCGAGTCGTCGGGCTGGGAAACGGAGGATGAGGAGTCCCCGGACACCTTTCGGACCCGGTGTGTCCCTTTGGACTCACTGGAATCCAAACCTCGGAGACGGTCCGTCCCCCCCCAGAGGACACCCGGTTCTTGGATTTCATGCGGGACATGGCCAAGGCCTTGGCCTTCCCCGCGGATCCTGAGGAGGAGCCTCAAGCCGAGGAGCTCGAGGCCCTGCAGTATGACTCTCCTCCCAAGGGGGCCTTTACCGGTTCCTCTGATGCTGGAACGGTTGCTCTTCCGCATGTGGGAGGCGCTGGTCTCAACGACGGTTCTGAGCAAGCGGGTCGATTCCATCTATCGAGTCCGCAAGAGCCCTGGGTTCCAAAAGGCACAGCTACCGCACCACTCCATGGTTGTGGCATCGGCCATGCATCGTCTGAAGAGTCAGAAGATGCACTCCTTGGTGCCTCCCGGCCGGGATGCCCTCAGTAGAAAGTGCTTCCAGGGCTCTATGCTTGCTTGCCGTGTCCAGACCTACTAGCTGTACATGGGCATGTACCTTCGAGACCTGGCAAAGGAGATTGCCGGGTTCTCTGCTGGTCTCTCCGAAGAACCTTTGCAGAGGTTCAAGGCCCTGTCATCGGGGATCCGAGAGTGCTCGAAGTTTATCTTTCGAGCAGCCTATGATGGCTTCGAGGCTTCGGCTACAGTCATCGGACCTCAAGCCGTCAGGCTTGGCTACAGTCATCGGACCTCAAGCCATGGGTGCAGGACCAGTTGGTCGATGTCCCCTGCCGAGGTGCAAGCCCATGGCTGAAAAGGCTGCGGAACTCGAGTCCGAGACTCTCACCCAGACAAGGCTGTCCAAGAAAACCTCTGCCCCTTCTCAGAAGAAGAAGGGCTCGGGGGAAAAAAAGACCTTTTACCCGAGGAAGTCATCTGCCTACAAATCATACCCTCATTTTCAGGTCTCCACAGCTCCCCAGCAGGGTCAGCAAGCCAAGGGGCAGGGACATGGGCCCCGTAGGCAGAAAACCCCCAAGCCACCAGCTCTGGCTCCTGCACAGCAGGGAGTGGGGTTTTGACTCCAGTGGCATAGCCTCTCCTCCTCAGCTGGCCCCTCCCAGCACTGGAGGCTGGCTGACCCTGTATGCCCACAGGTGGTCAGCCGTAACAAGGGATACCTGGGTGCTAAGCATAGTCCAGAGGGGCTATTTCCTCCACGTCCACCAGGTACCTCCCTCCTACTTTCCATGGGAGCCTCCAAGACTCCCTCTGCACAGGGACTTACTCCTGCAGGAGTTAGCAAATCTTCTGAAGGAACAGGCGGTGGAACCGGTGCCTCACCACCTGAGAGGTCAAGGCTTCTATTCCAGGTACTTTCTAGTACCAAAAAGAACAGGAGGCCTCAGGCCCATCCTAGACTTGCGGAATCTCAACAAGTTCCTGGAGAGGGAAAAGTTCAAGATGCTTACCCTTGGAATCCTGCTGCCCTACCCTCCAGCAGGGAGATTGGCTATGCTCCTTAGACCTAAAGGATGCTTATACTCATTCATCCAGACCACAGACAATATCTCCGATTTGTAATGGTAGGAAAACATTACCAGTAATCCCTTTTGGCCTAACTTCCGCCCCCAGGGTTTTCACCAAATGCCTGTCAATGGTGGCGGCCTATCTCAGAGTTCAAGGACTCTTTGTCTTTCCATACCTGGACGACTGGCTCATCAGGGGTCAGTCTCCACAGGAGACCAATCAAGCCACCCTCCGCACTGTCGCTCTTCTCCAGCATCTGGGGTTTGTCATAAACTTCGCAAAGTCCGCTTTGCACCCCTCACAGACCATGGAGTTCATAGGAGCAAGACTGGACACCCTTCAAGCAAAGGCTTTTTTGCCAGTGGACAGGGCCCACAGACTGATGGACTTGGCCAGCCAATTCCACAGCAATTCTCTGGTCTTCACCAGACAATTCCTGAGGCTCTTAGGCCACATGGCATCCACGGTCCATGTAACTCCAAATGCCCGTCTACACATGAGGCCAGCTCAGTGGGGCCTCAGAACTCAGTGGCTGCAGGCCACGGGAAACCTGAAGGACAAAGTGAGGGTGTCCAAGCTACTAGCTTCTTCTCTACAGTGGTGGCTTCATCTTCCGAATCTGCTAAAAGGGGTGCCTTTTCAAGCACCTCAACATTCTCAAGTGCTGACAACTGATGCTTCTCTCCAAGGTTGGGGTGCACATTGCCAAGGAGCATGCACCCAGGGCCTCTGGTCCCCTTGGGAGTCCGCACAGCAGATCAATTTCCTGGAGCTCAGAGCAATCCGCCTAGCCCTCCGGACTTTCTCTCATGTCCTCTCTCACCAGTCCGTCTTAGAACATGGCAACTTGATTGTCCGTCTGCACTGTGAACAAGCAGGGGGGCACAGGGTCCCAACCTCTGTCAGGAGGCACAGGACCTGTGCTCCTGGGCAGTCAATCATGGCATACTTAGGGCGGTCTATCTCCCTGGACAAGAGAATTACCTGGCAGACAGATTGAGCAGGATTCTGCAGCCACACGAATGGCAGTTGAATCCTCTGGTGGTTCAACAGATCTTCCTAAGATGGGGTCTTCCCACCATAGATCTCTTTGCCAGTCCACTGAACCGTCAACTGCTCAGTTTCTGCTCCAGGCAACTGCATCCTCTCAGAGTAGCAGCGGATGCCTTTCTCATTCCATGGTCTACAGGCCTCCTATATGCGTTTCCTCCCATGCCTCTAGTGTCCAAGACACTGTTCAAAGTGATCCGGGACAAGGCCTCGGTGATCCTGGTGGCCCCCAGGTGGCCAAGGCAACCCTGGTTCCCACTTCTTTTGCAACTAGCGGTGGACACTCCTCTTCCTCTGGGGATGCAACCCGATCTCCTGTCTCAGGAGCAGGGATCTCTTACACCCCAACCTCCAATCCCTCAATCTGATGGCCTGGCTGCTGAAAGGGTAGTTCTAGCACCCTTACTGTTGCCTAGGGAAGTGGAGGACGTGGTCTTGGCCTCTAGGAGGCAGTCCACTCGGAAGTCTTATGCCCTTAAGTGGCGTAGGTTCTCCACCTGGTGTGCTCAACACAAGGAGGATCCTTTCTCATGCCTGGTACCAGTGGTGCTGCAATATTTGCTTCACCTGTCCAACCTAGGCCTCAAATCCAACTTGGTTAGGGTCCATCTCAGCGCACCATTCACCGGTGGAGGATCAGTCTCTCTCAAGCCACCCTTTGGTGGCTCGCTTCCTCAGAGGCCTCCTTTTGCTTAAGCATCCAGTTTGTTCACCTGCCCCTGAGTGGAATTTGAATGTGATCTTGCAACAGCTTACTTGCCCACCATTTGAGCCTATGGCTACTTGTCCTTTGCGTTTTCTCTCCTGGAAAGCGTTGTTTTTGGTAGCTTCAAGCCTTGGGGTCAGAAGCACCATACACTAGGTTTTATAGGAACAGAGTAGTCTTACGGACTCACCCTAAGTTCCTTCCTAAGGTTGTCTCCTCCTTCCACCTCCAACCAGGAGGTGGTTCTTCCAACTTTCTTTCCCAGGCCGCATGCCAGCTGGGCTGAGATGGTCTTGCATACTCTGGACTGTAGGAGGGCGTTGTCCTTCTACCTTGACTGTACGCAGGGACACCGAAGGGCTGTTCAGCTCTTTGTCTCTTTTGACCCTAATAAGTTGGGGTTACCTGTCTCCAAGCGTACCCTGTCCATTTGGGTAGCAGACTGTATCGCCTGGGTGTACAGGGCAGCCAGTCTCTAGTTGCAGGGTCGAGTCACGGCTCAGGCTGCGTCAGTTGCTCATTTCTGCTCTGTTCCGTTGGTAGACATCTGCAGGGCTGCTACTTGGTCTTCAAGCCAGACATTTGCGGCCCACTACTGCCTCGAGAGAGAGTCCCGCAGGGACAGTGCTTTTGGACAGGTGGTACTTTGTAATCTTTTTGAGGTATAGGCAACTCCTACCCTCCGGCCCTGGTGTTGGGCTACCGTTTGGGGGCATTCTCAGAGAAGATTCTTTTCGTACATGCTGACGCTCTAGAGGGAGCATATTTTTTTCAGCTTTGGGTCCCCGGTAGCCTTAAGCTGGGGAGTCCCATATGTGAGGACTGACTTCCTGCTTCATGCTGGAGAAAGAGTAGTTACTCACCTGTAACAGGTGTTCTCCAGGAGCAGCAGGAATCAGTCCTCACAACCCTCCCTCCTCCCCTTGGAGTTGCAGTCATATGATTTATTTTGCTTTTTGCTGTCTTTTAGCTATGTTGTCAGCCTGAGCAAGATGGCACCCTTGGGCGGGAAGGGGACCGCGCATGCGTACTGGCAGTCCCAAAGGCTTTCTGTGAAAGCTGGGGAAATGCTCCGCATGGGGGCTCCGTCGACGCCGCCATCACCCATATGTGTGAGGACTGATTCCTGCTGCTTGTGGAGAATACCTGTTACAGGTGTCATAGGGTCTTTATCACCAAGCCTAGACCTAGCCCAGAGCCTTGCTTGGCCTTCTGGGATATGTAGTTGAATAAGGAGTTGTGGCACCGAGGTAAGGCTTCAAAAGGTTTTATTTCCCCTTCCAAGAGGTTTCTTTTTGGGTGAATCAAACAAACATAAATATTCCCACTTGGGTAAAAACAGGAACAAAAATTGCTTCCTTTCAGCTTTTAAACAGGTAAATGAACAAGGGCTCATAAACAGCTCTCTTCAGCAAACAAAAGACTTTTTTTCTTTGTGGCTTTTAAGCTTTGGCAATTATATACACTTATCTTTCAAGGCCACTAAAATCATCACCTCTTCCTCCCTAGTAGACCTCGTTCAGACTGTTCCACCCAATAGATCCAGGAGAACGATATCAACAAATGCACTAGTTATCCCTAAAGCAGCGACAAAATGCCTATCAACGACATCTAACAGGGCCTTCAGATTCTATGCCCCCAAGTGCTGGAATGCCCTACCCCCAGAGATTCGTGCTATCACTGATCTATCCCTTTTTAGAAAGGCTCTCAAATCCCACCTTTTCCCCCAATATTACTTGACCAGCTAACCAATCTCGATCCTTACCCTATAACTAATAACAACTTCTGTTGTGTATACTTGTAAATACTCATGTAAATAGTTGCAGAAATGCCGTCCCATGTTTTATCCAAGTTCTCTGACCTTGTTCTCTGTAAAACCAAACAGTTTGTTGTTCTGGTCTGTTGTTATATTGTGAACCGCGCTGATGCTGAATAGAGCGGTATATAAGAGCTTGTAATAAATAAATAATAAATAAATAAATAAATAAAATCTTAAAGAGGATACATTATCTGAGACAGAGAGCGTACAGTCCATGTAATTACCGCTTATATCATCTCCCTGTAGCTCATACTGCATCTCTTCAGGTTCCTCTGTTAAAAGATCATCTCTGGCAGCATGTGAAATGTTGCTAAACAGTCTCCCCTTGCTCTGCAGGAAGTCTCTTTCCCTCTGGGTAAGAATGTTAGCTAGTCTGCTACCATAGTCTTTGGAGTGGCTTTTTGGGGAGCTCCTTAAATGTGGTGTGGGATAGAGAGAATGCTTATTTTCACTTTCCCTTCTACTAGGGACATTAGGGTTGGGTTTGAGCAGTCTCTGCCTCAAACTATGCTCCGTTGCTATCGACGCTGGAACAGAATCACGTACAAACGTTTCCTGGCTCCTGCCTTTAAAACCTCGTCCAGATACAGGTTCTGGCTCAGGTATAAAAGTTTTACTGTTTTTCTGCCAATTGTTTATATAAAAACTTTGCTCTGGCTTTCTCCAGCTCACTTCACCATTAAATGTTTGGTTACCTTTTTGATGGCATGGGCTGGGCTTTGATGCTCTCAGAGTTCTGCTCTCAGCTCCCTTCCAATTAGAATTTCTCCGTTTGTATCTCTGGCTTCCAGCCACACAGCTGCCTGCACCTGTGCTCCAACCGGGTTCTATTTCACTCCTGTGTCCTGCGTATATCTTCTCTCGCTCATCTTCACTCTCCCTTTCACTCCTACTCCCACACTCATTCCATATGATGCTTGTATTCTCAAGCTGGCTCAGTCTCTCTTGCATACGTTGACTCTGTTGCACACACTGACTCTGTCCAATCCCACCGTGGCTCTGTACAGACTGGTTCTCTCCAAACTGACTCTCCTGCACACGGTGGCTCTGTCTAATCCCACGTTCAGTGAGCTTTTCTATGTGCGTGTCAGCTCCACCCACACTCAGCTGGCTTCCATTAGCTCCTAATTCCTTAGGCTTTCTGCTGTTTGGGCGTGTTTCCTTTGCACGTGAGCTACTTTGTTTAGGTTGCCTATGGCAACATCCTACCCTGTGTTCCTCAGAACTGTCATGATCAGTCCTATTTCCTGCATTTCTGCTGGTTTTCAAGGGCTTTATAGAAGCTGCCCTGTGACACAGGTAACTACTCTTTGGTTACCCCCACTGCTGAACCAGGCGAGCAAATACTTGCGCGTTGAGCACCACTCCCCTGGATTGATGTGTACCCTGCTGAGATAATTGGCTGTCACATTGTCCTTCCCTGCTACATGTACCACCAAGAGAGTCTAGATGTTCCTTTGCCCAAGTTAGCAATGGACATCTGCCTCCAGGTTGACACTGCTTGTGCACCCCTGCCTATTGATATATGCCACTGTTGTCGTGTTTGAGAAGATGCAGATGGAACTACTGCAATGCTTAAAACACCACTCTCAGCTCAAGGTGATTTATTGACCAACTGACTTCCTGCTCTGACCATCACACCTATGCAATTTGTCCCTCGCAATGTGCTACCCAGCTGGCCAGGCTGTTGTCACCGTAATCCACAATGGTGTCTCTGAGGGCATGCCCATCCTCAGGTGGTTGTTGATTAGCCACCATTGGAGCAAATCTCAAATGCGCTCTGGCCATGGAAGTGAAAGCGACATAAGCTGCCTCTGTGCTTACCATCTGCTCAGAAGACTGTGCTGGAGAGGGCTCATGTGCACCTGTGCCCACTGCATGAGATCGATGGTCACCATCATAGAACCCAACACCTGCAGGTAGTGCCATGCTTTTGGTCTCTTCATGATGCAAAACCTCTGAGTCTGCAACTGCAGCATCTGCACTCTGACTGCGAGCAGGGAAACTGTAACGGGTCTGCTCCTTGTTGGTCACTCCAGGCCAGGGAAGTCCCGACCCCTCATCTGCGGTGTGCTGCTTCAACTGGCTGGAATCTAGGGGAATAAAACTCACAACCAACACAGAAGGAAAGGTGTGCAAGTTTATTCCAATGTTAAAAGTGCAGTCTAACTTTTATACAGTAGCAAAAACATATATATGTCATAAACCCATCCCAGCAGCATAGCCCTGCACCTGATATTGCTAATTAGCAATCGTACAAACTGGTACCTGTCTCTGTGAAGATCACTGAATCTTGTCTTAGCACAACACATTCCTTTCTATCTAGGTATTCACAGATGGGCCTTATGCTCCCTTTGTATAACAAGAAACTGATTGCCCCTTACAATTCCCCCCTTTGGGCCTGTATAGGCCCACTAGAAGAACAGCCTAACAATCTACTATAAAATAACTAAACAGGCATTATTAACTGAATATCTGTACGCAGTAGTTCAGGTACATTAGCCACCGTGGAAACAGGTGTATAAGAGTACATAAAAGTGGTGGAGCTCTGTAGGGCCTTCCGCCAAGAACAAATGAAAATATACAACAGAAAAGAACAAGGATTATTTTTTTTTTAAATTTATTTACATTTCTTATATACTGCTCCATAGGGCAATAATCAGCCCTTTGAGACCAGCCCAAAGGAAGATACATCAGAGAGTAAGCATGAGAAACTGCTGTAGTTGAAGAACAGTATAGAGCAGTATTAGACAGGCTAAAAGCAGAAACAATAAAACAATCTGTAGCATTAAAACTAGAGACAGTTTACAATGGGCAAGGGACCTAGTCATATCCCAAAGAGGGGCGAGTAACACCAATGTTATACAAGAAAGTAGAAAAAGAAACATGGGGCTGGGTGCAGTTTAAATTGTCAAGTACAGTAAACTTCTGCATTTCACACAGATTAGAAGGTACAGTAATAAGACATGTTGAGAGAAAAGCTACAGCTTGTAGCGAGCTGCGCACACAAAAGGTAAGGCAGTCTGGGCAAGTAGTATTGCCGTATTAACAGTTCCAGAGATGGGCTGAAGGAGGCACCACATGAGTGGTAGGAGGAGTCAACACAGTCTTGTGCGTGATGGTCAGGAGGCTGGAGGGCGGTCTGGAACTGAAGATGATGTCAGTGGAGACGATACACGCTTGATTCTTGACGCATGGATCCACGAAGAGCAGGAGTCCCACAGGATGGCTGTCCATATGCTGGCGATCACTGTAGTTGGAGGTAGGTCCGTAGGGTGGGTCTAGGGTACTGTGCTTGTGAGGTGCTCTGACCTGTACCTGGTCACCAACCTTGAAGGGATATGTTGGTTCGGTACCTCTAGGCCGAAAGATGCTTTTCTTCAGGAGTCTTCTCTCCAGTTGCTAGGGCCTTGGCTGCCCTGGCGTCAGCTACTTCTCATCCTGGTCCTGAAGCCAGATCTATAGATGGAGAATGTTTCCAGCGAGGGCAATGGCTTCAGGATCTTTTAGCCGCCACCTTCACTGTAATCGGTGTTATCAGAAGAACTTGGAACGGTCCCATACTGGAAAAGGGGCTTGTACTGTGTGCTGGTGGTATGTCTTTACCAAAATCCAGTCTCCAGATTGAAAGAAAAGAGCTGAGTCATCCAGCAGAAAGGACTGGACCTGCTGAGCATACCTGTGGAGGGAAGAGAGTTGCCTCTGCTGCTAGGAAATACAAGAGATCAAATGTGAGGCTCAGGAGTATAAAAAGTAAGCAGTCTTCCATATAACAGTTCAAAGGGAGAAAAATTTCATTCTGCTCCCTTAGGGCAATTTGTTTGGGGTTTTTTTTTTTGTTGAACAGAGTCAAAGGCAAGACAGTTTAGTGTCTTTACAAAGTTTTGTTTTGTTTAAGGTTTCGGAGGTTCCCCCTTCGTGGGTTGCTGTTTGCATACAACAGCCAAATCCTAAGCAACTCAATTTAACTACTACATTTTGACAAGATGCCCACACTTCCTCAATTGTTCCACAATTTTAGAATTATACCAATTTGTAAAAATTTGTGTAGGTAACTTTCCTCCCTTACCTTCATGTGTCGGGCCAGGACACATAGAGGCAAAAAGGGATAAAAGCATCTGAAAAGCACCACATGGCCAGTGTGGGTCTCCCTAAAGCTCATTAGGATGAAAAGTGCATTCAGCCTATCTCCAAGTGTCTATTTCCAATTATTGGGTATATCTCTGGGCTAGATGACTTCCAAAATTGGAGTTAATGGGGATGGCATAATCAAATATTGTAGAGTATTCATTGTCAGTTTTCTTTCTAGGTGGATACATCATTTCACATTTTAATTCACCCTCACCATTTTATAATGTTAATCTGAGTTCTCCTTTCCAACATGAATATTCCATCACACTCCTCTCAACACCACTTTTTTTTCCCACTTACATCATTCCATCAAACTACATGCATAGGTCCTTCTGTCTTTTTTATACCATACTAGTGTATCCTTATTTGGCAAGGCTGCTAAGAACATCAAACAATTGTTAAAAACTTAGTATTTTTGTAAACAAAAGGTATATATAAAATATAAATGTAGATCCTTTTCAATAAGCATAACAATATGAGTAAACAGTGCTCATTCTAATTAGCAACTGCCTAAACAAAATATAGGTAAGGTCCTTACAATATAGACTAGTGCTTCACAGCATTTTATAACATCAATCCCAATAGGAAGGAGTATGGCTTCTAACAGAACAGCCACATAATCTCTCAGGTGTGGCTAAAGTCTATCTTATACCCGGTTCCCAGTGAGAGTGCTGTGGAAACTTAAAAATATTTGAGGACTGATCTTATAATTGCAGTGCCCACAAGGATCTGTGCAAGTTACTCACTAATCATGGTGTTTAAGAGATCCTTTTGAGGTGAGAGGCCTAAGAAGGTTCAAGGCATTTGTGGTTGGGCCTCATGATGATACTTCCTTGGGTTCTTCTTGGCCTACTTTCCCCTGCCTATTCATGTCTCTGCCGAGGCATAAATATACAGGGTTCATGTTCTTCAGGCCTTGGGGGTCCTCGAGGAGTCTTAAAGCAGTCAGAATTCCGGTGGCCCGGAGCAGCACGTTTATTGCCTTTCCCAAGGCTGTAGCCTCACCTTCTGTCTCTCTCTCTGCTTCTTTTTTTTTTCCAAACCGCCCCTGGATCATTGCTGACAAGAAAGACCTTGGTTTGGGGTTGGTTCCCCCCCCCGAACTCAAGTTAATGTTATTGTTTTATTTGTCTACTAACTTTACAAATATTCTCATATTTCCTGGGAACTAAGCTCTATCTTTCCACTAAATGTGATCTATGTGCTTGGGAACAAAGGAATTTCAGATCAGCCTCTTTCCAAAATTTTATAATTTCTGTGTATACTGAACCTCTACATAATGTACTGCTACAAGTATTTTGGTAACATAAGTGCAAGTGTGTAAACTAAAGAAAATTTGTATGTCATAGTGCTACAATATACTGTATTCCTAAAACTTTCAAAACAAAGTACAATTTTTTTCTCTAGACCCCAACACACAAAATTCAAATACAGAAAAACAGATGAATTTATCCTAAAATCCAATATTGTAATAAATTAAACTGGAAAGATCAATATAGCCAGCACCCATGGTGCTACTGTCCTGTTCATCAGCCATCTGCACCAAGCTAAACAATGCAAAGTAATTAAATCTTACAGTTCAGGAAACAGACATTCAAATAACATGAAACTGCAAAAAGGTGAATTCAGAATCATACTTTGTCACATTTAAATTAAAACCTTATACATAATACTTGAGACTGGTATCAAACATCTGAAACAATGAAATTATGTTAAAGCAATTTGCTTAGAGTAACAGTTCAACCTTGATGTTATCTCAAACACAAATAGCAAAGTAAACAGCAGGCTCTCGTGTCCAGATTCCTTCAGGCAAATACAGATTACTATATAGTTGAACAAGAGAGAGAAAAGTCCTAAATATTAAGAGTTTAAAAAGAAAAGGTTACTTGAGAATTGTCACTAATTGTGATTGCTATTAAATTCCTATAGTTACAACTCTTAGGGGCATGTTTACTAAACATTCCTAACGTGTGGGGCCGTGGTAGTGTGCCTGTGCCATATAAGGAGTGGGCGGTTCAGGCCGGAAAAGGAAAAAAAATGACCGTACGTGTGCGCGTCGTGTTAATGTGTGGGGCCCACATTAGCGCGTGGGAAGGCTAAGTGGGGCGCAGCTGGGCACATATAGGAACAGAGCCGTAGCACAACAGTGAAGACAATAACCAATGGTGCAGGGGCCACGGGTTCAATCCCCCAGTGTGCGCAACCCAAAAAGGCTGGCTGAGGCACCACCTTGAATGTGGAAAAGTGTGTCAGGAGGCAAAGTAATTTTGTATGGCATAAGGCAGCGCACTGTTCATTTTGGGTGGCATAAGGCGGCACAATTGTGGGCAGCAGGATGCGGCGCGCTGATGCTAAAGCAAAGGAACACAGCCACAGCACAATGGTTAAGACACTGACCAATGGTGCAGGGACCAGGGGTTCAATCCCTCACAATGCCCAGTGAAAAAGCCTAGCTGAGGCAGTATGTTTTATGTTGTGGAGTGCTGTAGGAGGCTTTTTAATTTTATTTTGTGATAACTACTAGCAAACGCACTCTCATAGCATGTTAACATAAGGCGGCCCATAAGGCACATGTTACAGTGCACTGTCCGCCAAGGCACCCTAGAATGTCCCCTATAGGGCAGCATGTATGTTGCGACACAGGATAATGTATAGTGCACCCTATATGGATGCCAACCATAAAGTGCCCTATAGGGTGCCCCATAAAGCACCCTCAGAGGCACCTTATGGGTAAAGTACGCTGAGGGTGTTATTGCATCAACATATGTACAGTAGATTAAAATAATGCTTTGGACAACCCTATCACAGAACCCCACTGTGGGTTTGAACCCATGACCTCTGGCTGCACAGGCAGTGACGTAACCATTGGGCTACAGCTCTATAGCTGTAAGCAAGCCACTGCCTGGCTGCAGATAGCCTGCACGTCACATCACAGACAGTCTGCTGGTGTAAACAGGATAGGGTTAGGCCACCCGTACCCATGATGCACTGCACATGCAAATCAGCTGTCCACAGATGCACACAAGATGGGAACTGCACCCCTAAAGCTCCCTGGCCTGGTAGGGGGAGGTGTCCGTGTGCACCCACACAGCACCTCGGCCTGGTAGGGTGTCCTGAGTGGGTGGACAAACGGCAAAGAGTAGCTAAACACCATCACATTGTGCGGTTACTGTGCTCACCCTGAGTTTGTGATGTTGCGCCCAGGACCAGGTCCACAACACCTTCCATGGCTGAATGCGGCCATGCCAGAGCTCCAAAGCAGCAATAACCTGTGAAATAGGTAGGTGCTGCATAAACATCTTGGAGATCTCTATCTGCCTCAGTTAGTGGAACCCACCCTCAAGGACCCCTAGGTGGATAAAACACAGCTTCCCACCAACAGATCCCCATCCCACCCCCCCTGCACTGATGGCAGTAGAGTGGACCATCAACCCCGGCCCTGCTGGGGAACAGACACCCTACAGGGCAGTCCAAGCAGCTCCACACACATCCATAACACAATAACAGACAGACATTAGGCCTGGATATTCACAGATGCACCCCACCACTATCTGATATTCTCCTGCAGCAAGCCATCAGCCACTGCACCCTGCAAGGCACTCCATCAAGACACATACCATCTGTGCAGTCTGCTGGTTGGTCCTGATGGAAATGCATGCACCCACAACTGGGGTGGCAGCACACACAAGCAGATAAGTCAGTGAAGAGGCCCCAACAGGAAACCCATATATATCACATGAGAAAAACACAATACAGCACTATGGGTGTGCCTAGCCATGCTGCCGTCACTGCACACTCAGGGTGAGAGTGATCCCCCAGCAGCACATACAGAGGTCACCCTGTCTGTGTAGGTGGTGGCCGGGCACTACCATGTCCCTGTCAGTGCCCTGTGCAGCTGCATCCTGGTCAGCCCACCCTGTCTGAGATGTACCCATGGTCCCTTGCTACTCATGCACATTGGCAGGCCAATACTGGCAACAGTGCTGGCAGTGTGGGCTGTGGAAGGGGCTTGCAGCCAACACCCACTGTATAGACAGACACACACTTCCACACCTATGCCATCATGGTGCTACTATTGAGGCGGTAATTAGCCTTGCCCACCAAACCGGTCCTGGGCACGGCAAGGCATGGATATGGTACGCAGTACTGCTGGGGGTCACTCCCCAGGGTGGTAAACACCGTCAGAGGCCAGGCCTGGAGCACGCACCGCAAACACCTAACAGATTGTTCTGTTGGGGTCAACTAGCAGTATGTGCGTAACGTATACCTCAGGTGTAGGGTGACATTGCTAAGGTATGCAGGTGCTAGTATTGGGAGATGCACGCAGGGTCCAATGTTCTGCCTCTCCAGGAGACATTGGCCAATGGGGCCTGTGGGTGTGGGTGTGTCTGGCCCTGTTGGCTGCTGCTTTACGGCAGAGATTCCCAACTCCAGTCCAGGTTTGCATCACACTGTTCGGGTTTTCCTGCTGTCCCTCATGAATATGCATGAGCTACATCTACATGCCATGGGGGTGGTGCATAGATATACAGCACAGGCATTTGTATGAGTGGCAGCATGGAACCTGACTGGTGTGTGGCCACCAGGACTGCATTTGGGAGCTTCTGCTCTAGGTACTGCCCCTGTTCATGGTGTCTGTGCTCAGTGGGGTAAAAGATAGACGTAGTACCATTGCATATGTCCTCGCCACGAAAGGTGTGTCCTTACTATCACTGTTTAGTTGTGGGAAAAATATGTGGGCAGGATTGGTGGTAGCCACAGCTGGGCTTTGAACCTGTGACCTTCTGTTCTTGCATGCACTGTCTGTGTGCACTGCATCACCGTGTAGCCACAGATTGGCTGGATTCCCTGGAACATCCATGACTGTGGATCCGGCAGGGCCTGTCTGTTGCAGTGGACTGTGCCAGCCTGCACATGGCTAGGCCTCTGTCTTCTGTGGCTAGCAGCCACTGCCCCCTGCACCACATGTACTCGTCCGCCAACATGCTGGCATGAGCCTCTCTCAGAAAAAGCAGATGACCTGATTGCAATGTGGCAGTACGGGACTGCATTTGGGGGACGTGGCTGTAGGTAATGCCCATTGTTGTGGTGTGTGTGCGGTGTTGGTTAAAATATGGGTGTTTTCCCCATGCTTATGTTCCCTGCAATACAAGGGATTCTGCGCTATCTTTGTTTAGTGGTGGGTAAAATATAGGGACTGGGCTGGCAAGTGCCCCAGCTGGGATTTGAACCTCTGGTCCTAAAGGTACTGGCTCTGTCCGCTGCACCACACTATGCCCACAGAGACAGTGCAGCCCCTGGAGGTAGTAAACCTGGCAGGATGGAGTCGCAAAACCTGCTCTACGCATTTTTACTGTGGGCACATGCACCCTGTCTGGTGACAAACGTGCACATAAACCCCGGAAATGACCACGGAAAATGGGGGACACAATATCACCACACTGGGCAACAGTGATATTAATGGGCAACCATAGCAAACACTCCCAGGAAAGCTCCAACAAAAAGGAAATGTTTTTTGGAAGAGTCTCCGCTCCGTACACCTTTCCAAAAATCATTTCTTTTTGCTGGAGCTTTCCTGGGTGTGTTTTGTAGTTTTGCCCATTACTATAACTGTTCCCCAGTTGACTTACTATTTTTACAATTTTTGTTGTGGTCCTTTTCTATTTTTAATTCCACTTTTGGGCTGTGCAGATGTATCAGACTGCTCACGGTTTGCAGGTTTCCCCGGTTTTGCTGTACATTGCTGACGGAAATGGTTTCTCTTCCCTTTAAATGCCCTCTACCGCAAGTGTTTCACTCACGCTATTTTTCCCTTGTAAATTCGGCAACGCAACTGTGCGAGGGGCCTCTCCCCTCCCCTTCCCCGCCCATTAACCCCTTCTCTCCGCCCCTCCGGGGCCTTCCTCCGCCCTCCATTAGCCTTTCCACGCCTCTATCGGACATTTGCGGCGCGTACTTCTGCGGCACCCGTTACTGTGACGCACAAGGGTGCGGGGCTTCATCGCACGTTTGCGGGGCGCTTAAGCGCTCTTAAATACGCTTTTAGTGCGCTATTGTGCGGCTGCGCACATTGGCGGTTTTTAGTAAACATGCCCCTTTGTGTTTTGTAATATATGAACAATAATTATGCCCTCTATGAGGTGCTTGCCACAATGTATAAAATTCTCTGTTAACTCTTTAAGTTTGCTTGATAGCATACAGTCAAAGACAAAACCAAACATATAACATATTACCTTCTTATTCACCCAAACTTTAATCATTTTCAAGTTGCAATCTCGTAACTACTGGCTCATACAATCTCGTAATTACTGGCTCAGAATGCCCCATTGTCCTGACAGGGTTCTCAACCCCTACTTTGAAGGTCAAAGAAAAACAGAATAACTCCCACCAGACCTTTCTGACATCATCCCAGCCCTTGTACCATCGGCTAGGGGAAGCACAGCGACAGCTGGAGAAAAAGTCTGAGATTTCTCACACGTTGGCATACACCCAGCCAAGCAGATATCAGCTCTCTTAGTTTTAGGCAAAGGTAACTCCACAATACCCTTTATTCTCTCCGGATTTATTTCCTCTTTCCATCACTTATGAGGTGTCCCAAATGTTGTTAAGTGCCGTCGAGTCGGAGTCGACTCATGGCGACCCTCTGGATAGCTATCCTAAATTGTGTTCGGTCTTCAGTCAGGCGGCTCATTGTTGACAGACTGGTACCCGTAGCTGCTGTTATTGTAGCAATCCATCTCATTGCTGGCCTTCCTCTTTTGCGTTGACCTTCTATCTTGCCAAGCATGATGTCTTTCT
Source organism: Ichthyophis bannanicus (assembly GCA_033557465.1). Classification (NCBI taxonomy): domain Eukaryota; kingdom Metazoa; phylum Chordata; class Amphibia; order Gymnophiona; family Ichthyophiidae; genus Ichthyophis; species Ichthyophis bannanicus. The sequence continues at coordinate 55,622,370 of CM066047.1, read as the reverse complement.
CTAATGATCTCTCTCTTCGCATGATGTGTCCGAAGTATGAAAGTCGAAGTCTTGTCATCTGAGCTTCTAAAGAAAGCTTAGGTTTGATCTCTTCTAGTACCGACTGGTTTGTTCTTCGGGCAGTCCATGGTATACACAGTATTCGCCGCCAGCACCATAATTCAAAGGCATCAATTTTCTTCCTGTCTGTCTTTTTCACTGTCCAGCTTTCACATCCATATGATGTTATTGAAAATACCATGGCTTGAACAAGTCGAATCTTTGTATGGAGAGAGACATCTCTGCTCTTGAGAATCTTATCTAGGTCTTTCATAGCCATTCTGCCAAGAGCAATGCGTCGTCTGATTTCTTGACTGCTTGTTGCTTCTTTATTGATAGTTGATCCAAGTAGGTTAAAGTTGTTCACGATTTCAATTTCTTCTCCTTCAACGATGAACCTGTTGATTATGCCAGTTGTCATGATCTTTGTCTTCTTTACATTAAGGTGCAGGCCCATTTTGAGACTATGTTCTTTGATTGTGAGAAGCAAATGTTTCAGATCATCTTCACTTTCAGCCAGTAATGTGGTATCATCAGCATAGCGAAGGTTGTTGATGAGTCTTCCACCAATCTTCACACCTCTGTTGTCTTCATACAGTCCTGCTTCTCTGATGATTTGTTCTGCATATAAATTAAACAGGTAGGGGGAAAGTATGCAGCCTTGTCTTACACCTTTGCTTATTTTAAACCATTCTGTTTCTCCTTGTTCCGTTCGAACTGTTGCTTCTTGATCAATGTACAGATTACGCAAGAGAACGATCAGGTGTTCTGGTATACCCATGCTTCTTAATGTGGCCCAGAGTTTCTCATGGTTTACACAGTCAAAAGCCTTGCTATAGTCGATAAAGCACAAATAGATATCCTTTTGGTATTCTTTAGTCTTTTCAAGGATCCATCTCACATCCGCAATGATGTCTCTCGTTCCTCGCCCTTTCCTGAACCCTGCTTGCACTTCAGGTAGTTCTTGTTCTAGGTATGGCTGTAGTCTCTTTTGAATAATCTTCAGTAGAATCTTGCTGGCATGTGGGATCAGAGCGATTGTGCGATAATTTCCACAGTCAGTTGGATCACCTTTCTTTAGTATTGGTATAAACACAGATCTTTTCCAGTCTGTTGGCCATGATGTTGTCTTCCATATTTCTTGGCAGAGCCTTGTAAGTACGGTAACAGCTGCATCAGATTGCTGCAATACTTCTATGGGAATGCTATCAATGCCTGGTGCTTTGTTCTTTGATAAGGCTTTCAATGCTGCTTCAACTTCTTCTTTCATCACCAATGGTTCCTGATCATAAGGTATAGGTTGAAACGGCTGTTGGTCCACTTGATCTTTATCATATAAAAACTCTGCATATTCCTTCCACCTTTTCTTGATCTTCTCAGCATCATTCAACATAGAACCTTGAGCATCTTGTAACATTCCAATTCGAGGCTGGAACTTTTTCTTTAACTCTCGCAGCTTTAGGAAAGCCGATCTTGTTCTTCCTCTAATAGTTTCTGCTTCTATTTCTTTGCAAGTGTCATTGTAGTACTTTTCCTTGTCCTGTCTTGCTGCACGTTGGAAATCTCTGTTGAGTTCTGCGATTGTCTTTCTTTCTCCTTTGGCTTTAGCTTCTCTGCGTTTCTGGGCAATTTTCAGAGTTTCTTCCGTCATCCATTTTGGCCGTTTTTGCTTTTTCACCTTTTGTAGAGACTTCTCTCTTTCTTCCAGCACAACCTTCTTGATGTCATTCCATAACTCTTCCGGAGCTCTGTCATTTGTATCTAAGGCAGCAAATCGATTTTGCAGGCAGTCTTTAAATTCCAGTGGTATATTCTCAAGGTCATATTTTGGTGCATTCATGAGTGGTTTGCTCTTTTTCAACTTTAGCTTGAGTTTGCATACTAGTAGTTGATGATCTGTACCACAGTCAGCTCCAGGTTTTGTCTTTGTTGATGTTACAGAGCTTTTCCATCGTTGACTTCCACAGATGTAGTCAATTTGATTTTTATACAATCCATTGGGTGAAGTCCATGTGTACAGTCGTCGCTTGTGTTGCTGAAAGAAGGTGTTTGAGATGAATAGATCATTGGTCTTGCAGAATTCTATCAATCTTTCTCCAGCTTCATTTCTGTTGCCAAGTCCATATTTTCCAACTACTTTGCCTTCTTCTTTGTTGCCAACTTTTGCGTTCCAGTCACCCATGACTATCAGGATATCCTGTTTGCATGTTCTGTCAATTTCAGCTTGTACTTGTTCATAGAACTCTTCAATTTCATTCTTTTCTGCAGCTGTTGTTGGGGCATATACTTGAATTATAGTTGTGTTGATAGGCAATCCTCGTAGACGAATAGAGATTAAGCGTTCGCTGACTGCATTGTATTTCATTACAGTTCTTGCAAGTTTCTTCTTTATTATAAATGCAACACCATTTCTTCTTTGTCTTTCATTTCCAGCATAGTAGACCATGTGATCATCTGATGCAAAGTGCCCGATGCCAGTCCATTTCAGTTCGCTGACACCCAACAGATCAAGTTGTACACGTTCCATTTCATTCTTGACCACTTCCAACTTCCCTTGGTTCATGCTTCGTACGTTCCATGTTCCAATGTGTAAGACATCTTTACAGCTTCTGACTCTCATTTCATGCGCAGCTACATCAGCAGTCGGACTTCCCGAAGGCTTTGATCCAACTACATCATAAATGCTGGCTTTACTCTGAAAAGTCTTCAGCTCTTCCCCAGTAGCTAGTTGAGTGCCTTCCGACCTGGGAGTCTCATCTTCCAGCACCATAGCACAATTTGTTTTGTTGTAACTATCCATTGGGTTTTCATGGCAAGATACAGAAGTAGATTGCCGGGCCTTCCTTCCGCGCAGTTTAAGTTTGGTGTTGTTGCCGTTGTCACAGAAATGTGATCCTCCGCCGTCAACACTATCCCATTCTGCTGCTGCCCAGATGGGTGGTTTGTCTTCGTCTGGCACCTCAGCTGAGACCTGTCCATCTTGGGAGACCCTGCCAGTAGTTAAACTACCGATAGTTTAGCTCTCAGCATCACTGATGCACACAAGCCCTCACAGCACGACAAGCTGCAAACCAAGTGAGAGGTGTCCCAAATACTTAACCTCAAATACTTAACCTCCCTCTTCACAGATTGTAATTTTTTATTATTTTTTATTTCTGAACTTAGCAGGCCCAAAACACGTACCTCAAATCTACTACACTGAACCATGTGTGATCATGCAGAATTTTGCTCAACAAGTTATATAAGGGTTTGGGACCACAGGATGCTGGGTCTAGACAATCTTATTCAAATTCCTTAAATGCTGCCCCATCCACTAAAACATATGACAGAGGTTTTTAATTTAAACAGAAGACAAGTCAAAGCTTACAAGTGCTTTCTTAAGAAATTTCACCCTGCATAATGAACTAGACCCTCGGGGTATTTGGAGCCCACCCCTCTCCCTTGATTTCTCCACTTCAGACTTACCAGTCACATAAAGGGTTAACACCTAACAAATCCAAGCAACCAAAACAGCAGGAGGAGGGATACTTTCCTTTGTGCAAAGGAAACAACAGTATTTCATCATTAGCATCTTACAGTTCTTATCATTCTCCCCCTTTTCCTTACCGCGGTCTGCGCACAGAAAGCGAGGTTACTTACCTGTAACGGGGGTTCTCCTTGGACAGCAAGATAAGTCAGCCACACTTGGTGACGTCCTCTGGGCGGCGCCAATTTCGGAAGTGCTCTCAAGCTCAGAACTGAGCGTGCCCCAGGTAGCCCACCTCCTGGTCCCGCCCCTAGCCTGGCCAGTTGTTTCCCAGCTTGTTAACCTGGCTAGGGAGCAGATTTTCAGGCAGACCTCCTCCAGGGGAGGTGGGCGGGAATGTGTGGCTGACGTATCCTGCTGTCCACTGAGAACCCCCGTTACAGGTAAGTAACCTCGCTTTCTCCATGGACTGCAGAATTGCGTCAGCCACACTTGGTGACTCCCGAGCTGTGCGCAGCGCGCTGAGGTGGAGAAGGGAGGCATGAATAGAAGGCTACCAAGGCAGAGTCAATTATTTTTACTGGAACAATGCAGGGCAACAGGTGCCCAGTACAATAGCAGTAAGGAGGTAGACGGCATGTGCGAGAACATTACAGTCAAAAATATGCAACAGTGCAGTCAGTGGGCAACACTGCAAACAGTGCAACAACAGTGCAATCAACCTTGTGCAAAAGGGCACAGGACAGGCAAGTACTACCAGTAAGGTGCATGGAGTTCGTGGGCCGGCCCTCACACCCTAGGCTGAGGGGGCTGAAGGGCAGAGGCGAGGACGGCATTGCCGACTGCGCAGCCCTCCTGAGACCGGAGGTCTAGGCAATAGTGTTTCTGGAACGTGTGAGGCGAGGACCACGTGGCTGCTTTACAGATGTCAGTTAGTGGGACTGACCATAGGTTGGCTATGGAGGTGGCCAACGCTCGCAGCTGATGAGGTCCCACTGTGTTTTGCGGGTGATTTCCAGTTGGGTCGAGGCAGTAGGAGACGCAGGAGGCAACCCAATGGGATAGGGTCCTTTTTGTGACCGGTTGTCCAGGCCTGTGTGGGTCAAAGGAGATGAACAGCTGCTCACCTTTTCTGGTGGCGCGGGTTCTGGCTAGATAGATCCGTAAGGCGCGGAGACAGTCCAAGGTATGGAGCCACAGTTCCTCCTCAGAGTGGTGTGGCTCCGGAACAAAGGAGGGCAGTTCGATGGACTGGTTGACATGGAACGCAGACGGCACTTTTGGTACGAATCTGGGGTTGGTCCTCAGGGAGGCGCGGTCCTGGTGGAGCTGTGTGTATGGAGGGTGCGCGACCAGAGCTTGGAGTTTGCTGATCCTCCTGGCTGAGGTGATGGCCACCAGGAATAGTGTTTTCCAGGAGAGACGTATTTTATGTCTGCGGTCTGCAGGGGTTCGAAGGGGGCCTGAGTAAGGCAGTGGAGGACAGCACATAGGTCCCACGAAGGAACCAGGGCCTTCACCGGAGGCCGTAGGTTCGACAGCCCTTTCATGAAGCGCGCCGTGAGAGGAAGCGTCGCTAAGGAGTCGGCTCCCTCGACGGGTGCATGGAGAGCCGCAATGGCGGAGAGGTGCACTCGGATGGATTGTGTTTGGAGTCCGAGATCGGCGAGGGAGCTGAGGTACTGTAAGATGCGGCTGACTGGGCAGGTGGACGGGTCGAGGCCTCGCGCCGCACACCAGAGGCTGAATCGCTTCCATTTGAGGCCATAGGACTTTCTAGTGGAAGGCCTCCGGGCTGCCAGGACCACGTCTTGTACCTCAGAGGGGAGTTGGAGGGAAGCAAGGTTCATCCACTCAACTTCCAGGCAGTGAGCGACAGGGCTTTGAGGTTGGGATGTCTGGTGAGTCCCACATTCTGCGTTAGAAGGTCCGAGTACAGCGGTAGGCGAATTGGTCCCTTTTGTGCCAAGCGTCTCAGGAGTGTGAACCACATTTGTCGTGGCCAGTGAGGAACTACGAGGATGACTTGTGCTTTGTCCTGGATAATACGTTGCAGTGTTGCTGGGATGAGGGGGGTCGGAGGGAAGGCATACACCAGAGACCACTCCCCCCAGAACACATCGAATGCATCCCTTGAAAGTCTCTTGTTGGATGGGTGTCTCGAGCAGAATAGTGTGCATTTGGCATTTTCCTCGGAGGCGAAGAGGTCGACCTCCGGAACTCCCCACCTTGCGAAGAGGGTGCTGGCGACCGCTGGGTGGAGAGCCCATTCGTGGGGCTGTAGTTGTCTGCTTAGTTTGTCCGCTAGGACGTTCATGTCTCCGGGGAGATAAGAGGCGCGTAGCCAGCAGTTGCTCTGCAAGGCTAGCGTCCAGATCGCCAGTGCCTCCTTGCAAAGGGGGCGCGAGCCTGTGCCCCCTTGCTTGTTGAGGTAGAACATAGCCGCTTGGTTGTCCGTCTGGATGAGGATGGAAGTGCCCCGTAGGTGCGGCAGGAAGGTCTGGAGGGCGTATTTGATGGCTCTTAGCTCCAGAAGGTTGATATGCAGCTTCCGCTCACTCTGGGACCATGCTCCTTGAGTGCTGAGCTGGCGGAAGTGCGCTCCCCAGCCGGAGCAGGAGGCGTCCGTGGTGAGGGTTGCCTGGTGCTGGGGCTGGTGGATGGGCTTGCCCACGGAGAGGTTCGCTGGTATGGTCCACCAGTGGAGTAGTGACCTGACTGGGGGGGTCATGGGGATTCTGGAGGCCAGGGACTGTGAGTGTTGGTTCCAGTGAGTTCGGAGATGCCATTGCAGCATGCGCATCTGCATTCTTGCTATCGGGATTACCGAGGTTGTGGCTGCCATGTGCCCCAGGAGGCGCAACAGTGACCGAGCCAAGGGGTTCGTTGCATCCGCTATTTTGGCAGATAGAGAGCTGACGGTCAGCATGCTCTGATGTGGAAGGTAAGCTTTCGAGGATTGAGTGTCGATGACTGCTCCGATGAACTCCATCCGTTGAGAAGGACGAAGTTGGGATTTGCTGTAGTTGATGACAAATCCCAGGGAGGAGATCAAGGTGATGGATGTGTGAAGGGATGCTGTCAGCTCCTGGAGAGAGGGTGCTGAGAAGAGCCAGTCGTCCAGGTAGGGGAACACCGTGATGTCTTGTTTGCGGAGGTGGGCTGCTGCTACTGCCACGCACTTCGTGAATACACGTGGGGCCGGGGACAGCCCGAAGGGGAGAACCTTGTACTGGAAATGCTGCCCCAGCACCTGGAATCGGAGGAACTTCCTGTGCTCCTTGTGGATGCTGACGTGTGTGTAAGCCTCCTGCAGATCCAGGGAAGCGAGCCAATCGCCTGTCTGTATCAGAGGGAGGATGGAATTGAGGGAGTACATTCAGAACTTCTCCTTGGTGACAAATTTGTTCAATTTGCGCAGGTCCAAGATGGGGCGTACCCCGCCCGATTTCTTCGGATTGAGGAAATATCTTGAGTAGAAGCCTGTATTGATCTCGGATGGTGGAACAGGTTCTATGGCATTGGAGGACAGTAAGCGAATCAGCTCCATTGTCATTGCTTGCTGCAGGTGTGGAGGCGTCCTGGTGATGGGTCTGCAGCGCTGGAAGGGTGGGGTTGAAAAACGTATGCGGTATCCTTTGTGGATGATCCGTAGGACCTAGGAGTCTGAGGTGATCCTCTCCCATTCCGGGAGGAAGAAGGAGAGGCGCCCCCAATCTGTGCGGGGGGCGACCATAGTTGTCAAAAAGAAGGGACCGCCTTTGGTGGTCTGTACGTTGCTGGTCGTCTTCTGCTTGCGTTCTCTTTGGAACTGGCGCTGGTGAGAGGGTCCTTGGTAGGAGTTGGACTTGTACCTGGAGCCCTGCCACTTCTTGTTGGAAGAGTGTTTCCTATTATAGCTGTAATAGGGTTCCTGCTGGTAAGTGTTCTTTTGTGAGCGGCCGTAGCGCTCGAACCCGTCCTCTGCCAGGGCTTGCAGGGTATTGCAGTCCTCCTTCATGTTGTTTACCGTGTCCGAGACTTTTTCTCCGAAGAGAGATTCGCCCCCCGCAGGGTGTGTCGGCAGTCTTGTCATGAGAGTCCTCCCTCAGTCCGGATGCCCTGAGCCATGCCCATCTCCTTGCGGATATCGCTGTGCCCGCTGTACGTACGGACGTGTCGAAGGCTGTGCTAGCCAGGTACTTGTTGCATTCGGTCATGTCATTGAGTGCGGCGGTGAAGGAGGCCTGTGACTCCTTAGGTAGAGAGGATACTGCGCTCCTGATATTGGCCATACAGGTGTCCTGAAAGGAGGACCTGTTGAAATTGGTGGGCGGAGATTCTAGCGTTGAGCATGGCCCCCTTGAAAAACTTTCTTCCCGATGTTGTCCAGCAGCTTGTGGTCTCGGCCGGGGGGGTGGTTGGTGTGTGTACGCGATGACCTTGCTTTCTTAAGGGCTGAGGATACAACAATGGATTGATGAGGCAATTGCGGTTTCTCGAATCCAGGGGAAGGCTGAATAAGGTACTTGGAGTCTAGCCTCCTGACGCTGGTGTGAGCCAAAGTCTCGAGTGGGTCTCTTTCAGCTTGCGGTGCAGAGGCAAGGCGAAGGGTGTTTTAGGGGTGGTGAGGTACTTGAGTACCTCCGGTTCTGCGTCCTCCGTGGCATTGGGGGATGTGAAGCCTAAAGTTGCTGACAATTTGCTGAGGAAGTTGGGATAGGTGAGGTCCCCTGGAGGAGGTTGGCGCTCCTCAGGTTCAGGGGACTGTCGGGTCGCTGAGGAGGTCAGGTCTGAGGCAGCAGACCCTACGACCGCCGCTTCCTCCTCCGGTTCCTCTGCAGAGCTGTCTGAGGAGAGGGCTGCTTGAAGAGGTGCTGAGGCCTTTGCTTGTGGGGGATCCATAGCGTGTGACGGAGGGGTCCCCAAGGAGGTTGCAGCTGGAGCAGCAGAAGAGGAGGGGGCCGTTTGCTGGACAAGTTGGGTTAGCAGCTGGATGATAGCAGAAGAGTTAGTACGGTTTAAATAGGTAGAGGCACTTCTATGGGAGTGCGATCTGCGCCTGGACGAGTGCCTAGAGTGAGAACCAGGGTGGTACCTGTGATCAGAGCTGGAGCTGCTAGAGTCAGAGGAAGATTGCACTTGTCTGTGCTTATTCTTCTTCTTCTTCTTGCAGGAGCCCCGGGAGCAGTTGCGGCGAGGAGAAGCATTGCTGTCTCTGCTTCTGGACTGCTGGCGCTTGTAAGCCTTCCGGGATTGTTGGGGCTCTGCCGCGCTGATTTCTGTGTTGGGCAGGCATCCTGGAGTCGAGTCCTGATGACGTAGAGCTCCCGGCGTCGACGGAAGATGTCTGTGGGCGGGGCTAGCCGCGACGAGCAGAGGAGCACCCAGCGTCGAGGGGAGAAGACGCTTGGGGGCGGAGCTAGCGGTGGTGGCAAGGGGGGAGCCCAGCAAGGACGAGGACTCACTGACGCCATCTTTTCTGGCTGCATGGAGAGCCGCATGTTCGGCGGTCACTGTAGAGTCGGAGACAGGTCCGGAAGATGAAGTGGAAGGCATGAGGGTCTCCCAGGCAGGGGCCGGAGCAGGCAATGCCGGGGCACCGACAGCCAGGCCGGGGATGGAGGCCCTGAGGGGCACATCCTGGGCCATGCAAGCGGCGGCTGTGCTGGACGTAGCAGGAGAGCCGGCTGGACCCGCGTTGCTCACGGCAGTGAGAGAGTCGTGCTGCGGCTGAGAGGAGGCTTTCCTGGCCATTTTGATGCAGGGGGGACAGCAGTCAGCATTATGAGCCGGTCCCAAGCAGCGTGAGCACGAGTCGTGCAGATCAGAGGAGGAGAGCTTCTTACCGCAGGAACATTTTCTGGAGCCCTGTTTGGGCATTGCGGTGAGTTGAAATTGCTGTTGAAATGTAGGAGAGAGAGCAGATCCGTCTTGTTGGCAAGGCGGAAGAACAAGAACTGGCCAGGCTAGGGGGTGGGACCGGGAGGTGGGCTACCTGGGGCACGCTCAGTTCTGAGCTTGAGAGCACTTCCGAAATTGGCGCCGCCCGGAGGACGTCACCAAGTGTGGCTGACGCAATCCTGCAGTCCATGGAGAATTACTTAATTGCTGCAGTGCTTGCTTTTAAAGCAACGATTTCCACAATCTGGTTCACACCTCTGCGTTTTTCAACTCCGGGACCATTACCAGCTAGCAGAGAAACCTCTCTGCAAAGGAGGAGGTGAGACTGTTGAAATCAACAGGACGCGTCTTCACACCTCCACTCAGCAGGAGTCACTCTACTGTGGGAAAATCCTGGCGAGCCCCAGCTGTTATTTACACCTTTACCTGTGGCCAATTCACCTTTGGCCAACCTGGCCAATGAGAGGAATATTGTGAAGCAGGTTAAGAGCTCTTTTAGTATTGTTATTATTCAGTACATTGCTATAGCAATGGGTGTCTAAATACAGACACACCCTTTTACATATTTCAGTGACAGTTATACCGTTGTTGAGTACAAAAGTAATTTTTTTTTGGTTTGTTTTGTTTCTATTTAGCTTGTCTTCTTACAATATGGCAATAAATAGACACTCTGCAAATAAATAATAATTTACGTTTTAGTATGCCGTTTAACTTTAGGGTTCTGTCTGCCTGGCCGTAGCCTTTGAACAACAAAGAACAGGAAGGGAGGGGGAGGGAAGAGCGGAGCATGTGTCGCTCAGGCTCTACTATTTCCAGATGCAGCAGGTTACAGCACACATCGAAAAGCATCTAAAAGAATTACTTGTACTTAATTTCAGTATTTATAAAAACAACAAAGTAAACTGCTAAAAACCTAACAACTCCCTCAGTGATTAGGAGATTTGGAATCTACGGGGAGGGGCCCTGGGGGGTACAGAAGTACAACTGGAATACAAAGTCTGCTTAACAATAGATTTAAACCTAATGAAAACCGGGCTGGTCTCCTTTACCCAGGACCCCCCCCCCCCCCTTTTTAGCTAAAGAAGACAGGAAAGGCTTGGAAGAATAGAGAGACAAATAAACAAACACCGCTTGTCACTTGCATTCCAGGGACTCTGAGTCATTAGTTTTACCTTTGCCAGAGACGGGGGGGGGGGGGGGGGGGTGTCGGTGTCGGTGTCGTATAGGCACAGAGATAAACTAAGCACAGTAAACATGCTAACAGACGTCTTCCGCAGAATTAGCAAATGTCCTGTAACCTATACCAAATAAAAAAAACTCACTCTATTAAAACAAACATCATGTCCTTGATTTAAACAAACACTACGATTATTTCTTGTTTAACAAACCAACAGGGTAAGTGTAACCTACACCGACAGCATATGTAAGATGCCTTTTTTAACTGCAGTTTTAAACCTTATCACAACAGGTAGCTGCACACGCACTCCTGCGGATTCTGAAGCGGTCCCCTTACCTTGGGACCTCCCCCCCCATATCCTCTAATGAATTCACAACAAACGCACGTCTGGCCACTTGCTTTCTGCACAGTACCTGTCACTAGCACTATTGCTTCGGAGTACGGCAGGGGCATTTTGCCAAACTCACACAGGCACACAGCCTTCACAGCAACCGCAGGTGAGAACAAAAGAAATTTAGCTTTCCCACCCAGGGAACAGGAAAGTCCTATTTACCAATTTACCATGCTACCCAAGCACTAGGGACACCCCCCGACCCATGGGAGTATGTCAATTCTAATTTAAACCGTGCTCCCAGAGCACACCGTGCTAACAAAGCACAGGGATCCCTGGCCAACGGGAGTATCCGACACTTCTGACACCAAATGTAACGGGTCTGCTCCTTGTTGGTCACTCCAGGCCAGGGAAGTCCTGACCCCTCATCTGCGGTGTGCTGCTTCAGTTGGCTGGAATCCAGGGGAATAAAACTCACAACCGACACAGAAGGAAAGGTGTGCAAGTTTATTCCAATGTTAGAAGTGCAGTCTAACTTTTATACAGTAGCAAAAACATATATATGTCATAAACCCATCCCAGCAGCATAGCCCTGCACCTGATATTGCTAATTAGCAATCGTACAAACTGGTACCTGTCTCTGTGAAGATCACTGAATCTTGTCTTAGCACAACACATTCCTTTCTATCTAGGTATTCACAGATGGGCCTCATGGTCCCTTTGTATAACAAGAAACTGATTTTCCCTTACAGAAACATCTCCAATCGCTCTTTGAAAACATGCTTCTAGATACCAAGTCCTGTGAGGAACGCAGTTGACTCTTCGTGATGTTTATTACCAAACCGAGCTCTTGTAGGTACTCTCAGCCTCTGATTTCACCCTGATGAGCCAATCGTACAGGTAGAGATGCACCAGAATCCCTTTCTTCCTTAGGCCCACTGCCACCACCACCATTACCTTTGTGAGTGTGCGTGGTGTGGTTGCCATCCTGAATGGTAATGCCTGAAACTGGAAATGGCCCATGGGTACCTCAAACATTAAGTAATGCTGGTGCTCTGCCTGAATTGGGATATGCAAGTAAGCTTCTGTCAGGGCGAGAGAAGTCAAGAACTACCCTCCCCTCCCTGATACGATCACAGATCGAAGCAATTCCATGCAGAAGTGAGGCACCCTCAGACACTGATTGACGTGCTTTAAATCTAAAATGGGCTGGAAGGAGCCCTCTTTTTTGGGAACCACAAAATAGATTGAGTAACGACCATAACTGCATTGGTCTTCTGGCCCTGGCTTGATTGCCTGAAGTTGCAAGAGCCTGTCCAAAGATTTGTGCATCACCTTCTGTTTTCGAGGAGCTTTGCACAGAGAAACAATGAAGGCCTCTGCAAGAGGACGCTGGAACTCAAACGTGTATCCCTCTCTGATGATCTCCAATACCCATTGAGCAGAAGTAACCTGCGCCCACACAGGGTAAACGTCCCGTAGCTGACTTCCCATGGCCCTCACTTCATTGTACACTTCTTGGCTGAGGATCTGGAAGAGAAAAACCCTCTGCCTGCTCATCTGAAACCCCAAAAGGATTGCCCCCTATGGGGAACCTGCCTCTTTGATACGGAGCAAAGCAAACTGCTCTAAATCTGTGAAAGGTCGATGCCTGACCCCACTATATACTAGTGGATCTGAATGGCTTTGGTTTATCCTCTGGCAACTGACCCCCCCCCCCTCCCCTTTGACTCTCCTGTCCTTCACCAACTTGTCGGTCCTCTCCAAAAAGGAGTTTCCCTCAGAAAGGCAATTTACTCAACAGCGCCTTTGATGAGCCGTCTGCTGACCAATACCTCAGCCAAAGGTATTGCTGTGCCTCTACCACTGCCGCCATACCCTTGGATCCACTGCAAATCAAGCCATAAAAGGAGTCTGCCAGGTATGCCGCTCCAGCCTCCACCTTGGCTGCCTCTTTGGGAAGTTGTTGTCCCAAAGACTCAATCATATTTTGCATCCACCTTAAGCATGCTTGTACCACAAAGGCCCTGCATATCAACATCTGCAAGGAAAGATCATTGATGTCAAATGCCTGCTTTAAGAGTGTTTCTACTTTCCTATCCTGAACATCCTTGAGCACCAAACTGCCTTCCACTGGAATGGTAATCTTTTTTGTTACTGCTGAAACCGTGGCATCCACCTTTGGGGCATGCAGGTCTCGGTCCCTCTCCAGAAGTGGGTAAAGTTATGCCATCGTTAAAGTGCCCTTTAGGATGGCCTCTGGCACATCCAGTTCCTCCTGCATCATCTGCCTTATGACCCAATGAATGGGGAAAACCTTTGGCAATGTCCTAAATGCCTGGAAGAGGGGATCCTCCGAGGGAGCCTCTTTATCCATATTAAGAGCCCTTGGGGAATGAGTAATCAATGCCATCAGCTCCCCTTTATGAAAGACCTGCACTATGCAGAATTCATCTTCTTTAGGAATCTTCCCCAGCTTCATCTCCTCTTATACCATTGTATACTCATCTTCCTCTTCAGAAGGAAAAGTTCTCCCTAAGGATCCTCCTCCATCTGCCTTCTCCTAGGGCCCGGTCCACTCAACACCCTGTTCCCTGAGATCACATCTGGCGCAGTTCACTTCAAACTCTGTTTCTGTGTGCCTGCCAGCTCCCTCCATCCTCTGCTTCAGACAAAAAGCTTTGTGGAGAAATAGGACAAACTCTGGAGAAAAGGTGCCTGGCACCTCTGTCTGTTGATCCGAGGAGAGCATTTGGAAGTTTTCCTGGTCTTGCCTGTTTTCTTCTTTCCCTCTGCTGCTCCCTTTCCAGCACCTCTGCCTGGGCTGTGGAAGTGGACCCTCTGTGGGGACACACTGAAGCTTCCCCTTTCTCCTTGGAGGGCCCTGGCATACTGTCATCCTTGCCCTTGAAGTAACCTATCTCTGCCATCCTGGTGCTGGATAATTATCCCCTATGGGGTCCACACTTCAAGCATGTGTTCTTGAAGGACATATTGATCTGCCTCTTCTCTGGACTGTCTCTTGCACGGCACTGTACTTTTTTTGCTTTTATTATTAAATAAGCCTAGCCAGACTCATCTCCCTATCAATTGGGTGCTTTAGCGCTAGCCTCTTTTGAGGCTCCAGGAAGAAGCTGAATTAGACTTACAAAATAATAAAATGCAACTGCAGTCCCCTAGAGTCATTGTCACACCCAGCTACTGTGCAGCTCAATTGCCCCAAATCCCAAACGAGCACTGTGGAGGCTAAGAAATTAAAGAAAAGAAAAACCACATTTACAAAATGGTTGCCATTCCCATGCTACATGAAGGACTGCCACCTGAAGTAATGAGAGCTGGGACTTGCTAAAGAACTCACCCAGTGCACTCACCTGTCTTGCTTCCCTTACCTCACCTCCCGTGTGATGCTCAGCTACCTCAGAGCTTTGGCATTGATGGGAGTGTTCACCAGGCATCTTTAAAACTCCTGCTTGCAAGAGAGAGGCTGACTGTGGGAAGAAATGCAGCCGCAATTCCTTCATTCTGCTCTGGGGATGGCCTGATCCTTCTCCTGGCTCTGTGCCCCCCCCCCTTTTTTTTTTTGCAGATTCAGTGCCTACGGAACTTCCTTTGGATCCCAGCCTGGTTCCTCTAGTGAGCCTGACCTAAGGTTTCACCTCACTCCAGCTGCTTGGAGACTGAGGTACTGGCTCTGATGGAAGGTGCTACCAGTATATATATATACCCTGATGTCAGAAGTGTGACTTGCTCAGTCTCCAAGCTGCTGGTGAGGTGACACTACCCGCAGGTCTGGGGATTGCACCAATGATAAGGAATAGGCAGATATTTGAGTACATAGGGAGAGGAATGGCCAGCAGAAAAAAGGTGATAATGTCTCTGTATGAGTCTGGTGTGACTTAATTTAGAGTATTGTGTGCAATTATGGAGACCACACCTTCAAAATTATATAAACAGGAGTCTGTGCAGAGGGTGGCTACTAACATTGGCAGTGGCCTATATGGGACAGATTTAAAGATCTTAATATGGGGGAGCCACTGGTCTGAGCAGCCAGAGTGGGAGCATGGCGGAAGACACAGGCTCTGTCCAGGACAGCCCTGAAACTAGCTGGGGCTTAAAAAGGCATCTTTCTTTAGGCATGTGGCCTTTGGCGCATGGGCATGGTGAGTTACAAGGGCAGGTAGGTCCCTTGGAGCACAAAGATGCCCTGTAGTCTCCTTGGTGCTATTTGGCTGGTCCATGGGAAAGAGAAAGAAGGTGGAGTTTGGTGCTTTGGGACCAGTTGTGGGGCTGATGGTGGCTAAGGATATGGTGAATCAACCTCCAGGTACGGTCTCTTTACCCTCACTACTTCTGGGGGCAACCGTGAGTTCCCTAGAGTGCACTCCACCACCTCCATCTTTAGTGACTCCACTCGACCATGGACAGCCAGTTCAGCAGAGTATTCCATTATGCTCTGCTGATTCCTAACAAACTGTTGCCTGGTTCTCACCTGTGATGGACACCAGGGTAGGTTCTGATGTACAGATCTTCCTGGCAGATATCTATTGGTGGTGACCAGAAATGAGAGAACTCTGGTCACCATGGTATCCCAACTTTGCAAGTTTTCACAAGAAACTGTTGCAAAGCTGGGTAGGACTGTGGAATCCTTATCTGTTCAGATTTTGAAATGTGAGAATCAATGTGTGTCTCTCCAAGCAGTTAATGCTTCCACGATGAAGGACAATTTAATAATTCATAAAAAGCTAGAATCCTCTGAGAATGCTCTTAGGGTGAGAAATATTTACTTTGTGACTTTTCCTATTTGTCATTTGTTGTCACCTGAGATCTTATTGTGTAAATACCTTAAAGAAATATCTCTTGCTAATTCTGAACTTATGGTTTTCTCAAACCTATATTACCTGACAGGAAGATTACAAATGACTGTACTGGGGGATTTGATATCTTGCAGCCCTCTCCCGAGTTAAACTTAACTCAGTTTTTGGAAGACTCACCTGATAATATACCTTCCTGGGCAACTTTAGTGGTTACATTTCTGAGAGCAGGATAAAATCTCTGTCTTTAAAGTTACTTTAAAAATAAAGATGTGTTATTTTGTGGTGCTAAAGCTCAGATGTTTCCAGGGCCACGCAACTCCGCAAGAGAGCCTTTTTGGCTCTTAGGTCAAGGGTTCTGGCTCTGGGGACATCATTTTTTTTTCTTTGCTACCCATGTAAATGTCTAATTACATTTCAGGGATCAAAGTTTGTGTTTTTTAATTCTTTGCAGTTGGAGGCCTTTGGAAGAGAATCATAGAGTCTTGGTGGATCGGGATATGGTGGGATAATTGTATATGTATAGATTTTTTTGCGGAAGGATTACCTTATTTCCTATGTCTTTTTTTTTAAATTCCTTTTGTTACTCTCTCTGAAATGGGGCCTAATGGATTGATTTGTTTTACTTCCTGTTATTTTTGTTTTCTTATCATGTTTCCTTTTATGCTTGCTTTGTAAGTATATTTTGATAAATTGGTAAGATTTGTTTTTTTAATTTAATAGGTATATATATATATATATATCTTATAGGGAGGAGTGGCGGCTCAGTGGCTGGGACAGGTTACCTCAGGCCAGGGGTTCAATTCCTGTATGGGGACAAGCAACCTCGTGCCAGAGGGACTGGGGTCTCTAGTCCCATGGCCATGCTACTTAATCCTCCATTGCCTCAGGTACACTTAGATTGTGAGCCCTTTGGGGACAAGGGAATAAAAAAAAGTACCCGTTAGTATACATGTAAACCGCACTGATTCTAAAGAGCGTGGTATAAAAAAAAAAAATTTAATTAATTAAATAAACAAATAAAAAAAGGGGATAGAGGTGATATGACAGGGGCATTTAAATACGTCTGTGGTATAAATACACAAGAGGAGAGTGCTTTGATTGAAAGCAAGCTCTGTAATGAGGGGACGTAGCATGAGTGTGAAAGGGGATAGACTCGAGGTTAATATTTTACGGAGTAGTAGATACATGGAATGGTCTCCCAGTGGAGGTAGTAGAGACCAGGCCAGTATCTGGATTTAAAAAAAAAAAAAGCAGCATGGGACAAACACATAAGATCTCTAAAGGAAAAAAGGGGACTATAGTAATGGATATGGACGGGCAGACCAGATAGAAACATGACAGTAGAATAAAGAATCTATGGCCTATGTTTCAAAGGTAGGTCCTTCTGTTTGTATTTACGCTACACCATTCAAAGGCACACAAATGCGCTCAGGTAAAGGAAAACCACCTGCATTCAGCTCAGTTTAGCACTTCCTTCTCGCTGGTGCTTGCGGTCTACATATAGACTTGCCCCACAGGGTTCTTATTGCCTCAGCGTCTGAGGAAGAGCTGGGCTCTGAGTGATGACTGCTATCTTAAGTAACTCAACAAGTGTCTGGTTTGGATATAGTCTGCTGCTGCTAATTAGCTGACTTTTATCATGATAATTTCACCTAGTGGTAGTGGATCCTGTCTGAAGAACTGCTACACCGTCAAGAAGTATTTGGTTCAAATACCTCTATTTGGAATGGAACTCCAATTTATTTCTTTAATAATTTTACCAGTTGTGGCCTATTTTGATTGTGCTGCTGCTTTATATCCTCAATGCTCTAAATGGCCAAGTTTTATTGTTACTGACAGTGTGGAGATTTTTGCAGTAAAATAAATTAATTAAAAAAAAAAAAAAGCAAGCTTACTTCAAATGCTGTTTAGGTGGCATTATCTTTTAAAACATGAATAGTTACTGGGTCAAAGTTTGCAATAGATCTTTATACATTCCCACTACTAGCAAGCTCAAGATACAAGTGTTGGATCACACAATACTAAACATTACCTTTAGTGCCTAAATCCAGTTAACATGTTAAGTCTATTTCTTGTATTTATACGTCTAGAAATGTCATTCTATTCTTGAGAAGATGAGCTAGGTTCCAGTGGGCCATGCTGTGTGAAATTCAAGCTGCTATTTTCTATCAGGCCAAATTTTAAAACACTATGTCTTCAAGATTCCAAGAACAAATGGTGCATGTTACCTGACGGACAAAATATCTTTCTATGCATCCGTTAGGCCCTTAAGATCATCCAAAGGAGTCTCTCTAATTGTTCAATTGTAGAAAGAAATCACAAAGTTGCAATATCCATCAGCAGGTCTTGTAGAAAGCAGCACCTACTCTGGACTATCTCCTGTTCAGTGGAGTGGAGGAGTGGCCTAGTGGTTGGGGCAAGGTACTTCAGGCTGGGGGGTTCAAATCCCACTAGGGTTTCTAGTTCCACAGGTGCTCCTTTATTTTATTTATTTATTTGAACTTATTTTTATACTGCTTCCAGTGATCAGCAGTGGTTTACATTTTAACATTTAAATTATGCATAAACAGCATTTACATATAACAGTAGGAAATAAAACAGAGATCAAACAAATTTTAAACTATTTACATAAAGAGAATGAGTATGTTTATCTAACTATATACAGGATATTTACAATGGCATACTGGGTAAGTTGCATTCCTAATGAGTTGTATTAATATTTTCTGTTGTATTATGTATATCGTAATCTTCTCTGTTGGGTTTGGGATTGTGTGACTAGGAAGTTATTGGAGATTCTATGTTGAGATGTATACTGTACTTAATATAATCTGCATTTAGGTTATAATATTGTGGTCTTGGGCAAGCCACTTAACCCTCCATAGCCCATGTTCCCTGTAAAATAGTTATCTCCAAGTTATAATGCCCTGTTCAATGTAAACCGCATTGATGCAGAATAGTGTGGTATATAAGAGAATGAAAATAAATAAATAAATTAGTGATGCTTCTGTCAGGCTAAAATAAAATTACAAGAATTATGCTTCTGCTTGGCTGTAGTACTTAAATATCTTTATTGTCATTGTTTATGCTCGTTGGTGTCATGTAATAACATCTGTGGGTATGAATACCATAGTATTTATATCTATTGCTGTATGTGTAAAGAAGACTTATTCAATGCTGTCTCCATGGTCGGTTTTTGTTGTACCCTAGTTTACGTAAACTCCTTCCAAAAGGTAAGCAGTAAGTCATAATGCATAACGATGAACTATTTACTTCAAAGCACTTTGTTCTAAACCGCTTAGAGATTTATTTGTTTAAGCGGTATGGTATGTCAAATCGATTTACAAATATAATTTCACTGCTCCGGCCTGAAGCATACGCATCCTACAAAAAGCACAGGCACCAACGTAAAAATGGTCTACATAGAAAATGACAAAATAAGATGCAGCGATACAAAGCAAAAGTGTCATTTTATACTGACATAAAGTTGCTAATGATGTTTAAGGCTTGCTCCTGTAGTTTCGACAGGCTAATTGAAGCTCTATACAGACCGAAGGACGTCCAGGTTTAAAAAAAACAAAACATTAAATAATCCGCTAGGATCAAGCATGGTTAGAATTCCACATCTGAGAGGCAAAGGGGGCACCGTCCTCCGAAAGCCGGTTTGATTTGCGTAAAGCCACTGCTGGATCTCGAAAGGTCGTAACTAGATATCGCTGTTTGTGCTGGCCCCACTAGTCTGTGTCACAGCCCTCAAATATTCCGGCCTCAAAGCTGCATGAACACATTTCTTTGCAGATTCCGGCTCCCTCTACCCACCGCCCTTCCAAAGGGAGCCGCCGCTTTTCCTAGAGCGTAGTATCTGCGCGTGGGCGTGGGGAGGGCTGCCGGCAGCGCTGCACCTCGAAGCTTTACCTCCGGTTTCCTCAAACGCGAGGCCCACGACTACTACTCTAACTCTACCCTCCATCCACCTCCACGCATTACAAAATGGCGTCCACTGCGGCGCCCCGGAACACGCATCGCTCCAAACCCTGCGCAGATGGGCGGGGCGCTGGCGGTCGGGCGGACAACCTACGCGACCCGTGACCCGCCCCCGTGAGACCGCCACTCCCACGTCTGTCTGCAACGGACCAATCGCCGTCTCCTAACAGGGGGACGCGTGAGAACATCATCCCACCCCTTTTCACTCCTTTCAAAGCCACGCTAGACGTTTCAGCGCCTTGAGTGTTTCCAGACGGTCGGAGGGGAGTAGAAAGAGGGGAAAGACTTCCACCAATGATAAACGACTTGGCCGCCGTCAGTCAGAGGAACTCCACCAACCGAACGGAGGCGGCGAGAAGTGCGCCCCGCCCCCGGCTGAGGCCGGTGCTCTGTTATGCCGCTATGCCTGGTGCAGGGCTCCGTAGTCCCCGGCCGT
Organism: Ichthyophis bannanicus; assembly: GCA_033557465.1. Lineage (NCBI taxonomy): Eukaryota > Metazoa > Chordata > Amphibia > Gymnophiona > Ichthyophiidae > Ichthyophis > Ichthyophis bannanicus. The sequence continues at coordinate 55,602,243 of CM066047.1, read as the reverse complement.
TTCCTGCCCTGATGCATGGTGGTCGGACGGAGGAATTGTTGGAAAATTTCGGAGGTTAGTATATAAATGTGTTTTACCCAGTATGCCTTATTTCCAACAGCCATCTGCAGACGGGGGAAGAGCGTGCGGAGAGCGGCGCGCCCGCTAGTGCTCTTCTCTTTCCTCAGGCGGCGCTGCCGCTGCTCGCCCGCCTCCTGGCTCGGCTGCTGCTGGCGCTTTGTATATTTTGAGACTCGCTGCCCTTCTTCGGCGCTGCCGCCGCTCTCTCGCGGCCTTCGCCCGGCTCCTCCTTCGCCGCGTCCTTAGGCCTCTGGGCTCTGCTGCCGGCGCCCCGGCACCCGAAGCCTTCCTGGCTCGTCCCTCGCCTCTTGCGCTCCTCATCGCCCGGATACCGCCCTTGGCGCTGGATACTAGGCGGGCCCGGGGCCGACATGTTTGCGTTCTTCAGCTGCATTTCGCTTCCCTCTCAAATAAAATCCTTTTGCAGAGCATAAGTGCTGTGTCCTCTTTTTGGCTAAAGGTTTCAAGCTTATACATCCTAAACTGCGGGCAGGCTCCGCTTGTGCTTATGCAACTCTTCTTCTGGGAATCTTTCTTTAACACGCTGAGTTGTGGTTTGGGTTTTTTTTAAACTCGGTGAAGCGATTAGTACGTTATGAGGTATAGACTGTGGAGCCTGGATCTCGCTAACTGACGTTAATTCCCGTTTCCTGTTTTTAATGAAAATGTGTTCTGGGTCTTAGCATTGACCTTTATAGTTAATTCATAATTTTTCTAAACTATTTTCCTAGCTATGAACACGGTGTACAAAATCTATAGACTGCAATTGGAGTAGTGCAATAGTCGAGTTTAGTAGTTAAGGTAGCAACCTGGGATCAGGAAGACCAGAGCTTAAATCCCACTGCCACTCCATGTAGTCTTGGGAAAGTTATTTAATCCTCTGTTGCCTCAGATACAGCCTTAGATTGCAAACCCTCCGGGTACAGTACCTGATTGTAACTCGCCTTACTGGAACGGTGGGCTAAATACTAATACTAAACACACACGAATTCTTTGTGTGTGTACATACATACTCGCAGGTAGTTGTCACTGATGCATGCATTCTGTGTAAAATTCTGATCCCTATTTTGGATTTCAGCACACTAAAATGTGTACACCACTTTGGTAGAAAAGCAGTATATAAGCCTAGTTAAATTAATGACTAAATAACAGTGCATGGTTGGCTCACAACTTTTTTGTTAATTGCAGTTCATGAAGATTTTATCCTATTAATGTTCAGTGCTAGGTATAGCTTTTTCTACATTTCACAGCTTAGTGTAATCTGAGAGAGAAGATGAGGTGACATTTCACATTCACAGATACTGGATGAGAGCAGTATCTGTTTTTGTGACCTGCTCTTCCCAACTATCCGAGATGCTTAGCTAACAGGTTTCATTATGTTATTATACTATACAAACCCGTAAGTTCATTGTGAGCCTGAATAAGTGTTTACTGTAACTTAATCATTTACACTACCCTGCTATTTGAGTAAAGTTAGCGGTTAGAGCAGCAGACTGAAAATCATGGAAGCCAAGGTTCAAATTCTACTGATACTCCCTGGAGGAGTGTCCTAGTGGTTGGGGCAAGGTACTTCAGGCCGGAAGGTCGGGGGTTCAAATCCCACTAGAGGACAGCAACCTTGGGCTGGAAGGACTGGGGTTTCTAGTCCCACAGGTGCTCCTTGTGGTCTTGGGTAAGCCGCTTAACCCTCCATAGCCCATGTTCCCTGTAAAATAGTTATCTCCAAGTTATAATGCCCTGTTCAATGTAATTTCAGTTTGTTTAATGTAAACCGCACTGATGCAGAATAGTGTGGTATATAAGAGAATGTAAATAAATAAATAAATAGAGGTCTGTTTACAAAATCGCAGTAACATTTTTTTGCAACTATCACAGGGTGATAGCTTCAAAAGGTCTACGGCAGTGGCAAAAGGCCTGCAGTATCTGTAGGTGGTATTCCCACCTTACCCCTGCAGCTATGGCAGAGCAGTTGTAGGGATCACAACTCTCCACAGAAGTGCATCAGCAGGCAGTGTGGGAAGTTGCACGGTCCCTGCAGATTTGCATTTTACCCATGGTAAGTGCAGTGAGAGGACAGTACTAGTAATAGCTCTGTCCTCCTGATTGCTGCAGATTCCACTCCCAGACCTAATAGCATTGTTGATGTTGCAGACCAGTACATCCTTGGCACCAACAAGGTAAACGATATAAGCCCCCCTGCGGGGATAACAAATCCCAACTAGCCAGATGCGGTTCCCACCTACCTGATCTAGTTTGAGACATACTGGCTATTCAGTTAGGCCCACCCACCCAATGTACTATAAGAACTGCTGGCTAGCTTGTCAGGCTCCTATTCCCCCTCCCCCCTTAAAAAGCTAAATGACCAGCTAACCAGTCTGGCATAGGATACCCCTCCTGAACCAAGCCCTTACCTTAACATTCCTGGTGATCCAGTGCTCACAGGGGGCAGGAGTGGTCCTTCCTGCTTCTTCCATCTTCGTTGCTTAGCAAAATAGCAGCGACCTTGCTAATGCTAGAGGGCAGCACCACAAGAACAGTGACATTTTTGTTAGTATAACTTCTCTGCTCCTGGTCTTTGCAGTGGTGCTAACAAAAATGGCACTGTTCTCATGGTGCTGCCCCCTTAATGTCCCGATGCAGCCAGATTGCTGCCATTTTGCTTAGTGGCATAGATGGGGGTGGGGGAGAACTGCTTCTGCCCCCTGTGGCCACCAGACCACCAAGGATGTTAAGATAAAGTGGCTAGCTGGCTGTTTCTGCTTTTAAGGGGGGAATGGGGTTCTACTGTAAGACCTACCAGCTAGCCAGTCAGATCAGGTAAGTGGATGGGGGCCCAACTGGCTAGTCAGCACTTTGTTTTTCTTTGGGTATGCACCAGTTCCCCGCTGCTCCCCTGAAGAATTCCCTGTGGGGAATGGGAGCTGTCTGGGGGGTTCGGTGCTGAAGAGGAGGGTGGGAGGCTGCACTGTTTACCTTGTTGGTGCATCTGTGGCACCAACAATGTCGTTAAGTCAGGGGGGACCCAATTGGGTTACTGGGGAGCACTGTTCCCTCTAAGCTGTGCGCATGTGCGCGCGCACACACCTCGCCGAGTGAGCGCACATACTTTACAACAGAGCGCACAAAAATTACAGTTCTGATTCTGATAGAAAACAACACAGACATTCTTAAAATTGAAAAGTTGTTGTGTATGTATGGTTTTCACAAGTTCTACAATATTTTCTAGTGCAATCAATGTGGTGTACATATTGTATTCTGACATGTAGTCAAATTTTAAAGTATATAACTCCGAGTGTCGTTATGTGGCGCACAAAAATTTAACCTTCCTTCAAAAGCTGCACACAGCTGATATTTTATGCACACACAGCCTACAGAAAATTAGAGGGAACATTGCTGGGGAGATCACTATCGAAGATGGCTGCCACTACTTTTGTAGCAGCGCGAAGAGGCCTATGCAGCTTCAGCTGAAGCTAATGCCACCTTTGAGGTGGTGTTATCCAGGGCTATAGAGTCAGTACCCAAAACCTTTGACTCTGACTCCAGTAACCCAATAATTGCTTCTGACTCCGACTTCACAGCCCTGGTGTTATCTGCAGCCGCCATCATGTGAAATATTTTCATGAGGCGACTGCCAAAGAACAGCATGCCTACTCCCTGCCCCAATCCTGCCTCCCCATGACTACAATGTGCAGATATCGCAGAAAAGTGCCTACTATATCTGCATTTTGTCTGTTTGCTGCTACTGCTGAACAGTATTTCTGCATTAGCTCTGCAGTTGCAGCTAATGCGGTTTAGTAAACATGCCTCTTAGTCACTTGGGCAAGTTACCTAAAGTTCCATTACTTCAGGTATAAACTTAGATTGTAAACCTTCTTCAGGCAGGGAACTGCCTATTGTGTCTGAGTATAACTCACTTTGAACAGCTATTGAAAAAACGTGAATTTAAAAATATTTAACATTTTTCATTGCTTAATTTCGGTGAACAATCTGATTTATTTAACAGTATTCTCTGATAGTTCTTAAGAAAAAGTATTAACTGAGGAAGAAATATAATATTAGTATGATTTGTATATGAGATGAATAACGAATACATTTTTTAAGCTTACTGCTACATAGTTTAAAGTTCACCTATAAAAGTAGTGTTCATAGCAACTTGGAGACTGGTGGTCATGCTTTTCTGCCATTTCAATAAGGAAATAATGCAAAAATTTTAAGGTGAGAAAGATATTGCATTTTGTTTACATACTTGTTTTGGTCAAGTGAAGTCTGACTGGCATGTGAAGAACAGAATGCACTATAGTTCAAGGGCTTTGCAACTTGATACCCAAACTGAGCAGCAGATTTACTGCTACTGAGATCTTTGCCTATGGCCACCAGGACTGCCTTCTTTTTTTTTTTAATTCAAAAGAGGAATTTGTTACTCTGCCCGAATGAGGCCAAACTTGCTTTTGGCATTGAGGGCTGGCACAAGGTTATTAGATGTCCCAAGCAAACTTCAGTCTTGTGCTCCCTTACAATTAGACGAAGTTACTTACCTGTAACGGGAGTTCTCCGTGGACAACAGGATAAGTCAGCCACACCTGGTGTCGTCCTCCGGGCGGCGCCATGGGTACGAAAGTGCTCTCCAGAGCTCAGAAACCTTTCTGAGCATGTACAGGTAGACCCCACCTCACCGGTCCGCCCCCTGCCTGGCCAGTCGTTTTCCCAGCTCTGACCTTCCAGGCTGGGGCGCGTGCCGGCTGCCGGCCAAACTTCTCCAGGGGAGGTGGGTGGGATTGTGTGGCTGACTTATCCTGTTGTCCACGGAGAACTCCCGTTACAGATGTAAAGGGTTTGCTTCTTGTTGGTCACTCCAGGCCAGGGAAGTCCCGAACCCTCATCTGCGGTGTGCTGCTCCGGCTGGTTGGAATCCAGGGAAATAAAACTCACAGATCACACAGAAGGAAAAGTATGCAAGTTTATTCCAAAGGGTGGAGGGATTATCTGTATTTTATACATTATCAGAAACATATTCATACGTCATCCACCCATCTTCTGGGGCCCACTATAGCTTATCAGTAACTATGCAAATACAAGTCATCTCTGAGTAGAACAATCAGTTTAGCTTAGCACAGCACATTCCTTTTCCATACCCACACCAGAATGTACAAAGGGCACATATATAGGATTCTGATTTTCCTTGTGCAGGCCTCCTGTATATGCACTTAAACTAAGCATTATTATTATTTCCTAACAACAGATAAGTAACTTCGTCTTCTCCATGGACAAGCAGGATTGTGTCAGCCACACCCGGTGACTCTAGCTGCGCGGGGAGCACGTGTTGAGGTGGAGGAGGCCTGTGAGACAGAAGTCAGAATTCAAGGGACACAGTTTCCTTGAACAATGGGATCTTTATTCCGATTGAGCAAGGAGCATACTTGTGCAGCAGTACACTATTGTGCGTATATGAAAACAAGGTGCAATGTGCAACAGAACAAGGTGCATATGTGCAAAACAGTACAACATTGTGCGCATTCAAGAACAGTGCATCATCAGCAAAGTGCAGTGCAATATTCAACAGTTTAACAACATAACAGTGCGTGGGTACAGTGCAGAGTGCTGTGCAACAACAGGGCAAATCGGAACAGTGTCCACAGTCATAGCAGCCTAGTCAGGCTCGAGGGGCGCGGCATTGGCACCTTTCAGGGCCGCTGTCAGCACTGCTCTGCCAAAGGCACCATCAGAATGCGGTCTGAAGTCAAGGCAATAGTGTTTCTGGAAGGAATGTGGTGAAGACCATGTTGCTGCCTTGCAGATGTAGACCACGGGAACCGAGTATAGGTTAGCCAAGGAGGTGGCCATCGCTCTGAGCCGGTGAGGGCCCACCGTTGGTGTATTGCGGGTGCCCGTTGGATCAAGACAAAAGGCAATGCAGGCGGAGACCCTGTGGGAGAGTGTCCTTTTTGTGACTGGTCTGTTGGTGTCAAAGGACACGAACAGCTGCTCGCCTTTGCAGATAGGTTCAGTCCTTTGGAGGTAGAGGCGAAGGGCTCGTAGGCAGTCCAGAGTGTGCAGCCGCTCCTCTTCCACTGAGGAGTGTAGCTCGGGAAAGAAAGATGGGAGTTCAATGGTCTGGTTGATGTGGAAGGCGGACGATACCTTGGGAATGAACTTGGGATGAGTGCGTAGACGGGCTCGGTCCTGGTACAGCTGGGTATATGGCGGGTGAGCCACGAGTGCTTGCAGCTCACTAACCCTTCGTGCAGATGTTATGGCTACGAGGAAGAGGGCTTTCCAGGATAGGAACTGGAGGTCAGCTGTCTGTAGAGGTTCGAAGGGGTTTTCTGCGAGCCTGTGGAGGACAAGGTTTAGGTCCCATGCCGGTACAGGAGGCTTAAGGTTTGAGAGGCCTTTCATAAATCTGGAGACCAGGGGAAGCGTTGATATGGAGCTGTTAGAGGATTTGTCTGCTGGATCGTGATGCGCAGCGATGGCAGCGAGGTGGACCTTGACAGACTGGGTTTTGAGGCTGAGCTGCGATAGTGAAGTGAGGTATTGTAGGACGTGAGGCACCGGGCAAGAGACTGGGTCTAGGCCGCGCGGTGCGCACCAGATGGTGAACTCTTCCACTTGAGTCCATATGACTTTCTCGTTGACGGTTTCCTGGCCGCTAGGACAACATCCTGCACCTCTGGCGTGAGCGTTGAGAGGTTTAGCCTTTCAGTCTCCAGGCTGTAAGAGCGAGGGCTGCGAGGTTGGGGTGTCGCATCATGCCCTCGTTCTGTGTGATCAGATCCGGGCGCTGCGGGAGCTGCATCGGGGGCTCGCTGGCAAGGTGCAGAAGGAGGGTGAACCACATCTGGCGGGGCACTATGATGATGATGTTCGCCTTGTCCTGAATGACTTTTTGGAGGGTTGCTGAGATCAGTGGGAAGGGGGGAAAGGCATACAGCAGAGACCACTCCCCCCAACACACGTCGAATGCATCCGCTGCTATCCTTCGGGCGGATGGGCGCTTGGAGCAGAAGAGGGGGCATTTGGTATTCTGTTCTGTGGCAAACAGGTCTACCTGAGGTGTGCCCCATCGCCTGAAAACGTTGTTGGCGATCTTGGGAAGAAGAGTCCATTCGTGGGGTTGAAGGTGCCTGCTCAGTCGATCTGCCAGAGCGTTCTGATCCCCTGGGAGATAGGATGCTCGTAGCTGGCAGTTGTTCTTGAGAGCTATGGACCAGATCGACAGTGCCTCCCTGCAGAGTGGGCGTGACCCTGTTCCTCCCTGCTTGTTGATGTAGAACATCGCCACCTGGTTGTCTGTCTGGATTAGAACGGAAGTCCCATACAGGTGTGGCAGGAATGCACGTAGGGCGTACCTGATTGCTCGTAGTTCGAGGAGATTTATGTGAAGCTTCCTCTCCTGAGGTGACCACAACCCTTGTGTGCTGAGATGAAGAAGGTGTGCTCCCCACCCCAAGTTGGAGGCCTCTGTGGTGAGTACCGCTTGATGCTGAGGTTGGTGGAGGTCTCTGCCCTCCGAGAGGTTGGCCGGTGAGGTCCACCACCGGAGTTGCTTCCTGATGCGGAGAGGGACAGGAACAAGGCTGGAAAGAGGTTGGGAGCGTTGATTCCAGTGCTGTCGAAGGTGCCACTGGAGGTGGCGCATGTGCATCCTCGCCAGGGGAAGGACAGAGGTAGTTGCCGCCATGTGGCCTAGAAGGCGCAGAAAGGCACGAGCAGAAGTCCGCTGTTTCGTGGACATCGCTTGGGCCAGGGAAACAATGGTAGTCACCCTGCGCTCCGGCAGTTGCGCCTTTGAGGAGCGTGTGTCTGAGAGCCCCTATGAACTCCAGGCATTGAGAGGGGTGCAGTTGTGATTTTTGTAGGTTGATGACGAACCCCAGGGAGGATAGGAGAGACATCGTGGTCTGCAGTGTGTCCTGGAGCTTTGTAGCGGAGGGCGCTGTGAGGATCCAGTCGTCCAGATAGGGAAAGACGCTGATCCCTTGCCTGCGGAGGTGCGCTGCTGCTACGGCCACGCACTTTGTGAAGACGCGTGGGGCTGGAGACAGACCGAAGGGGAGTACTTTGTATTGGAAGTGCCGTCCCAGGACGTGGAATCGCAGGTATTTTCTGTAGGAAGTGTGGATGGGAATGTGGGTATACGCTTCCTGGAGATCCAGAGATGCCATCCAGTCGCCGTGTTGTAGTAGGGGTAGAATGGAGTTAAGGGAGTACATCCTGAACTTCTCCCTGATGATAAACTTGTTGAGTTTGCGTAGGTCCAGGATGGGGCGAACCCCGCCAGACTTTTTGAGGATGAGAAAGTATCTGGAGTAGAAGCCAGTATCTATCTCGTTTCGAGGCACTTCTTCTATGGCTTGAGAAAATAGCAGGTGCAGGATTTCTTGTGCCATGAGCGTGTGCAGGTGCGCAGGTGTGTTGCTGACCGGTCTGGAGCGCTGTAGAGGCTGCGCAAGGAAGCATAGGCGGCACTGTTCCCTCTAAGCTGTGCACATGTGCGCGTGCACACACACCTCGCCGAGCGAGCGCACATACTTTAGAACAGAGCGCACAAAAATTACGGCTCTGATTCTGATAGAAAACAACACAGACGTCTTAAAATGTAAAAGTTATGATTGTAATTACTAGAAATTTCCTGCTTCATTTAGTAATCGTCTATTTTCATTTAATTTGATTAAAATCAATGTGGTGTACATACTGTATTCTGACATGTAGTCAAATTTTAAAGTATATAACTCCGAGTGTCGTTATGTGGCGCACAAAAATTTAACCTTCCTTCAAAAGCTGCACACAGCTGATATTTTATGCGCACACATCCTACAGAAAATTAGAGGGAACATTGATAGGCGGTATCCTCCTTTGACTATCTGCAGGACCCATTTGTCTGAGGTGATGGTTTTCCATGTGTCTGAATTTGGTTAGGCGACCCCCGACCGGGGAGGGGGCCCTCGGTTTGTTGTCAAAAGGAGGGTCCAGATTTGGCCCCTTGGTTGTTGTTGGGTTTTTTCTGTTTGCGTTCCCTTTGGTTCTGTCGCTGGTGAGAGGGGCCTTGGTAAGTGTCGTATTTATACCTGGGCCCTTGCCACTTACGCTGCGAGTTGTAAGATGTGTACTTTATTTATTTTATTTATTTATTTTTATTCTCTTATATACCGCGCTATTCTGCATCAGTGCGGTTTACATTGAACAAACTGAAATTACATTGTACTTCCTGTTGGAGGGGTAGAAGGGCTTACGCTGGTGGCTACTCCTCTGATAGCTGTTGTTACCGCGATGTTCCAGGCCGTCCTCCGCTAAGGTCTGGAGGGTGGTGCAGTCCTCTTTCATATTGTTCACTGTCGCCGCCACCTTTTCGCCAAAAAGGGATTCCCCGGAGCAGGGGGCATCTGCGATCTTGTCGTGCGTATCGCTTCGCAGGCCCGAGGCCCTTAGCCATGCCCATCTTCTGGCGACTATGGCGGTGCCTGCCGTTCTGATGGATGTGTCAAAGGCAGTGCTAGCCAGGTGCTTGCTGCACTTGGCTATGTCTGTGATGGTAGCCGCTATAGATGTTTGCGTCTCTTTGGGAAGTGAAGAGATGGCACTTTTGACCCCTGCCATGAGGGTATCTTGAAAGAGGATGTGTTGAAATTGATGAGCCGTAATCCTGGCATTGAGCATAGCCCCTTGAAAAACTTTCTTGCTGATGTCATCAAGGAGTTTGTTGTCCCTGCCGGGGGGGGTTATTCAAATGTGTACGTGAAGACTTGATTCTTTTTAGCGCAGATGACACAACAATGGACTGGTGCGGCAGTTGTGCTTTTGTAAATCCGTGCAGGGGCTGGACCTGATATTTATTGTCGAGGTTTCTTGCGAAGGCATGGTTGGAGGCAGGGGCTTGCCAGAGCCGTAGCTGGTTTTCGTGTAGCTCTTGATGAATTGGGAGAGCAAACGAGGGCTTCGGAGAGTTGAGATATTTTAGAACATCTGGCCTGAAGCATCCGGGCCACCTAGGGCTAAAGTAGTCGCTACCTTCCATAAGAATTTTGGATAAGTGAGATCCTCGGTGGGGGGTGGCTGGCTCTCCGTGTCGAGGGAGGGGCCTCCCTCCGAGGGTGGCGGAGCGGCGGAAGCGGAGCCTACGACCTCCTCCCTTTCTTGTCTGTCCGGGGAGTGGGACCGGGGAGATAGGGAGGCGGAGCGTGAGCCTCCCTGGCTTCTGAGCACCGAGAGGTCCCGGTCACCGTGTACCGATGCCTTACGCCCCAGGGAGTCCTTTCCGGGGGTGGCTGGTAAGGATTTCTCAGTATCGAGTCTGGCTGCGGCAGGTGGAGGGGCTGTCTGGTCCACCAGGCGTGAAAGGAGGCTGAGGATGGCAGACGAGTTGGTCATGCTCCTCTCTCTGCGCCTAGAGACTGCTCTGCTCCTGTGCTTCTTATGGATGGGGCTATAGGAGGAGGCAGAAGAGCTGGACCTGTTCCTTTTCCGATAGGAGCGGGGACAGGGGCTGGAGGAGGAAGAGGATGCCGTGTTAGGGCTGCGCCTGTGGCGCCCCCCCCTTCTTGCTTCTCTGGCAGGTGGCACGGCTGTGTTTACCTTGACAGTGTTGCCTGCTCACTCCACGGTTTCGGTGTCTCCGGCTGCTGTCCCGATGTCCGTAGCTTCTGCCACTGCTTGAGCTGCGAGTGGAACGGTGCCGTGAACGGGCTCGATCGGCGCTGCGGGGAGCCGTGCCGAGAGACAGCCGTTCGGCGCTGACAGGGGAAGCAGTCCTGCGTCATTGAAGATGCGCGTCATCGCGGGAGTCCGTGCTCCCGGGCTGCTCCAATCAGGAGAGAGTGGGCGGAGCCAGGAGCCACGCTGGAGGCGCCATGATGGAAGGTGTGCTCACCGTGCCGGGCCCGACCATGCGAGCTAGTGGCTGTGTTTGCGGGCCCGCGTTCCACAGTATCGGCGGTAGACTCCTGAGGGCAGGAAACTGGAGCGGTGAGCTCTGCGGGCGCCGGGAGGTCAGCAGCTTCACAGCCGGGGATGGAGGCCCTGTCGGGCACATCCCGTGCCGGGGTGGAAGATGTGGATGGAGCCTGTTCCGCCGAGGGGCCTTGTTGAGAGGAGGAAGAAGCTCTGTGTTTCTTGGCCCGCGGAGACATCCGGGTGCACTGAATGCAGTCCTCGATCCTGTGGTCGGCTCCCAGACATTGGACACACAGATCATGCGTGTCAGTGCAGTTCATTTTCCTCTTGCAGTGAGTACAGTTCTTAAAACCCGGTTTGGGCATATTGTAATGAGTTGGTATCTTGAAAATCTGTATAGAAGTGTAGCTGGAGAGCAGATCCGTCTTGCTGGCAAGGCGGAAGAAAAAAGACTGGCCAGGCAGGGGGCGGACCGGTGAGGTGGGGGTCTACCTGTACATGCCCAGAAAGGTTTCTGAGCTCTGGAGAGCACTTCCATACCCATGGCGCTGCCCGGAGGACGACACCAGGTGTGGCTGACGCAATCCTGCTTGTCCATGGAGAAGTTTTTAGACCCCTAGCACTCCCTAAGATTGATAAATTAAGTTCAATCATCATCTCAATACCATTGCTTCCCAAAAAATCCTGTAAGAACACATATTTTAGCATCATACTTTTTAAGCTTTGCTTTGTAAATATATATATATAAAATGAGAGAAATTTCCAAAAGCCACTTAAGAGGCTAAATGGACCATTTGCACATTGCCCATTGTGCTTGCAAGTCAAAGTAATCGCCAGGGAGTCTTTGTGTTTGTGGGGCTGTTGCTGCTGTTTGCTGCACGCATAACCTGCTGCCCTAGGCAACTTCCTAATTATTGGGCTGGTTCTGTTGATAGTAAACTGCAGATTTTCCAGGCTACTTTGACAGCCCATGTCTACCTCTTAGGTCTGAGTACACATTTGTTTACATAGTGAATTAATGTTTTGTACACAGTCAAGCACAATTTTTGCGGATTGGTATAACTCATATATATTTAAAGCTACCTCAGAATAAAAAGTAAATAGAAAAATGATAGGTTGTAGTTTATTTTAAATTTGTGACTAGCTTTCAAGAGTTTTCTGCATATTCATGTTGATGCAAAATGCATCTATTCACCTGAGGTGATCAATGTAATAAAGCAAGAGAGTCTAAGTAAGAAAAGTCAAGTAATGTCGCTGAAGATGGAAGCGGTTCAGCAAAGGGCTATTAGATGATTCAGGACTTAACAGTGCTAGAAAGAGATGCTGTGACATGCAACATGTATTTGCCAGAGAAAAAGGATGGACATGTTCAAAGATTTGGCAGGCTTCAATAGTATATGAAAGTGAAATTTTTGTTAGGACACCTTGTTCTTGTATTTCCTTTTCTAATTTAAAGGAAATACTATAGGGAGGTGGAAAGCCTGAGTGAAGTGGTGTTTGCTAGTGCCTGGACTGAATTGAGTAGACTACATGAGTCTTTTGGAGGGAAGGCATATTTGGAGCACTATTTGCTATACTTAGATTAGGTGGCAGCAATCCAAATAATGCCAAATTTTAAATGTGCCCGGGAAAGACAAAGCACAGTGGTAACAGTTAGAAGAAATTAGGGAGAGAGCTTGAATATTTTCTGTTATGTGATATGTTAAAGGACTGACGAGGGAGCATAGAAGGTTCAAACGTAACCTTGAGAAACCGGGAGAGTGGGCATCTAATTGGCAGATGAAATTTAATATCAGCAAGTGCAGAGTTATGCACTTACGGCCTGCTATTGAGTTAGCCACGTTTTAGAAGGGCTATGCACCTCATCAGCACATAGCCCTCCCGCAGCGACGGCATTGAATATCTGATGGTCACCGCACACACTGGAAGCTGCCAAAGCTAATTGGGCAGCAGCGATATTGCATGCTACCTGGTTAGCTCCTGCGCCTTAGATAGGCGAGGGTTTCTCTGATCTATCTTTTAGGTGCAGGTCGCTAAATGTGCAGCATGCAATATCGCCGCTGCCTGGTTAGGGACCTCTGTGCCCTGGAATGCCCCCAGCACACCCTAATGCTAACCAGATAGCATCGGGGTGCATAGGGGAGTTAGAAGGGGATATTCAATGGCACTAACCGTGTAAGTACTGTTGAATATCTCCAGTTAAGGCCTTTTACATGGTTTTACTGGGCTGTAAACTGTGTAAATGCCTTTTGAAAATAGTCCCTTTGGGAAGAACAACCCAAACTATAGCTACACGATGCAAGGTTCCACATTTAGGGGCCACCACCCATGATAAAGATCTAGGTGTCATAGTGGATAATACATTGAAATCTGAAGAAAACTCCATGATCTGACCACAATACCACGGCTCTTTAGGTCTCTGGTCCATCAGTAGTGAGAGACAGGCAGAGAGTAATACAGAACACAATCACACACACACAAAGTGCTATTTTCTTTGAGCTCAGAGGGAAGACAGCAAGCGGTATATGGACGGACATAATTCCACACCTGCCGAATTCAAATTCCTCCTCCAAAAAGCTCTCTTTTTATTAGAGAAAAAGAGGAAGTAACAATCATTTATTATAACCATGAAATAACACAAGGTGTCGCCAAAGTTCTTTTTACAGAGTAAGATCTGATTACAGTATATTAGATGAAATTTATAATTGCAAAAGCTGCAAAAATTATGTTGTGTCAGCAGGGACTTCCAGCTGACTGTACAATGAACTGTGGTTGCACAGGTCATAGCCTATGTTCTTTTTGCTTGCGTTAACACTGTTCCATCTATTTTAAAGACAGTTACACAGAGAACTCATGATCATGACATCTTATTCTATTTAAGAAAGTAGGTGAAAAGTCAAACTTCTAAACACATTTTGTATCAAGAACTTCATCCATCTTCAATTACATATTGGGGATTCTGGTATCCCTCTTATCTGTCCATCTCTACAGTCCTCCCTGTGATTCTAGAAAGAATCATTACTAAAGAACAGTAGCTGAAACATGTCCAATTCCAGAATAATCTTCTACAGTAGGCTTCATTTTGCAGATGTTCTGTCAAAGTCCTAGGCACATCTGGTCCATAGGTGAGCTCCATCTTGTTCATTGGAAGAAATCCTTATACAAAATCATGTGACATTGTTTACCTTTGCTTAGCCCCAATAAAAAATGTGTACAGAGAACAAGACTTTACCAATTATTCTTGTAAGCACTACCTTTTCTAGCAGTGGCCAACTGCTTCTCGTAGATATCATGACACCAGTCATCACTTCAGATTCGTCAGCAGCATCCTTTCTCACCATGGGCTGTGCTATGCACATCTTAGATCAATCTTTTTCAGTGACCATCCACCCGGCTTCACTGCTGCACATACATGAGTAGTTCTTCTGGAATCGCTGATCTTTATCAGGAGTCTCCATATCCAGTAGCATTTCATTCAGTCGTTTTCCTCTTCGGCCCATAGGATTCAGTGCATACAATATATAATTTGTAAAAATCCTACTCTCCACTACAGCATCTCTCTTGATGCCATACAATTGCAAACAAGCACAATTATTCATTCCTAATGACAGTCTTGAACAGAATTATATTATCCATTGTTAATTACAATACATCCATAGCTAGCACTAAACTATTACATAGCTAGTCTGTAACATACTTATTATTTTCATCTACATTCCTAAACGTATTCTGTCTACTTGCCAAATCAAATGTTAGCATGTGGCCTGATAGACACATTGCTTTTTCCTGTCAGGAACACAATTGTACATATTCATATCACTAATTATGTTTGTGATGTATTCTCCAGCCTTAACAATATACAAGATATAGTCAATCTGGTTTATTCAAGGGGTAACAACATCAAAACATAACTAGCAGTTTATGACAAATAATTTAAACTCATTTCAATTGTTTGTCAACAATTATTAGGAAGGCTGTCTTATCTTAGGTGATGATTCAACTCACATTACTTTAAACATTATCACCACATCCTGCACACACAAACACCCCAGTACCTCACTGGTCTTCTCCACTTCCATATCCCTACACGTAGTCTTCATTCTCTTCACATTAATAGACTTCACTTCCCCCCACCATCTCGTGCACACTTACAGTCTACCTTCTGCCTTTTTCTTCCTTGGTCCAGCTCTGTGGAACTCTCTTCCCACTCCACTCCGTCTGGAAGATAACTACACCAATTTCAGGCCCCTACTTAAATCCCATCTGTTCACCTCAGCATATAACCTCCCAGCCACACCCAACTGACCTGGTTTATCTATGTTTGCACTTTTCTTTGTTTTTTTTAATTATTTTTTTTTCTAATACTACTTTCCCCACTAATCACAGCAGTTCACATTGCAACTAGAACTTGGTACAGCACATTAAACAGGAACATTGATAACTTGAAAATTTTCTTTGTAAGGCAATGAGGGTTAAGTGACTTATCCAAGGTCACAAGGAGTGCTAGTACTCTAGTCATTAGACTACTTCTCCATTCCATTCTAATTCACATAGACATCTAAGCTCACAAAGGAAGGAACAATTTACATAAGGGTGTGTACATTCATAAACTATAAAACCTTTTAATACCAAATTTGAACCAACTAAAACTGTTAATTACCACTTCTTTTCAGAACAAAACAGCATAGTAGTAGAATATCAGCACACAGGGCTCCTCATGCAAGAAGCCTGAGACAAAATCAGTATTAATCAAGTGAGCAGATAACTCTAGAGCTCTAGGAAGAGCGAACACTCCAGCTAGTTGAGCATTAGCAAATAGCAAAGCAGCCGACTCTGTCACAGAATCAATTCTTATAATTGCAGCAATTTCCTTATTCGTTGCGCAAAGCAGAACCATCAGTACAGTGTGGAGGTCAAACAGTAGCAAGAAAAGAGCTGAAAGAAAACTCGTTTTTCAGTAATTTGGATTGCAAAGACTACTGCTACCAGCCCAGTGGCTTACGTCCAATGGGAAATTTCTGAGCAAAAACACAAACAGCAACAATAGAAGAGGTAAGCATATTAAATCTTAATGATACTAATTTAAAAATATTCCACTAGAAGCAAGGCATTTGCTTCACACTTGCAATTAACAACATCAGTTCTGCAGAGGTCTTTCATAATAACTAAAACATACACATGAGAATTTAAGATCACTCCTCCAATCGACTCCTGCAGATTAGTTGAAAAGAAACTAAGAGAATATCAGCATTTTTCTTCAGACATTTACTCATACACTATTATAGTTGAACTTTCAACATTATACATATATTCGCCATACTGTTTTAATTACTTAATTCACTTGTTTGAATATAGTTGCATCATTCACTTTTTCCCTTTAAGTAAACAAACTTGCTTGACTTGACTAGCAATTCAATTTTTTTCCAGTTAAGTTACTAACTTCTCTTTCCTTTAAAATACTTAATTTTTCTTAAACCTTCATTACATCACACAATTTTATCAATATCTAAATATATCAAAACATGGAAGATCTTCCCATTCATTCACATCAATTATAACTAGAAATACAATTTGGAAAATATATCAATCATTTTTTCCCAAAATATCCAGAGACATAAACACCAAGGAGTAATATTTCTAATAATATTTTCAGCATTTGCATTATTACACATAGAATAGAATCAGTAAATAAATTCTCATAACCCAAAATAAGTTCAGATCCAGACCTAAAAAACAAACTTATTTACTATACATACACAAGTAAGAGAAATGGTTAATCACATTTGGAGGTTTTTTTTAACTTCCCCAATAAGGCTAATAAAGAAAAGCTTACCACAGTTGCTCAAGATTTTCTTTCCTGCTAATATTGCAGTTATGCCAAGCCGTTATCTTTGCCGGAAACTCTACATTATTACTGCAATAAATATCAGAACTTACAATGCACAGAACAATTCCCTAACCACGAAATTAGAGGAAACAAACTTCATACTAAAGTTATGACATGAAAATCGGTCCTTTAAAACTTTGTTTGATTAATTTCTATTTTACAGTCATACAGCAACGATATAAATTTTTCCCTGTAAGCTTCCGTTTCTTTTATATTTACACTATTCATCCTAAACACTTGATTATTACATTTTTCAAAACACAGAGTGCTTGCTGCACTTTTTAGCCTTAAACTGCCACAAAACCATTCATGACTGGTATGAAATTTGCTTAAATCTAATCATATTTCATACTGTAATCAACTCAATTTGTCCCACTGAAATGTTCCACAAAGGAGGAACGGCAAACTGTGGTTACTGGCAGTCATCACATAAGGGCGCTTCACCAAAATTTGCGCCTCATTTCACAATTAGGGCTTCCTTTTCTCTGCCCTATATCACGAGCCTTCTCGCTCCACTTATCTAACTGAGATCTCTAATTAACCTTACCGACTTTACATTACAATCACAATATGCACACAGATATCTGTCAATACTTTAGTATACTCACGGCAACCACTGCCTGTGTCCTTGAGACTTGTCTGCTGTTTCCAGCTACTGAAGGAACACAGAGATCCGAGTCACGTCACAAACTGAAGAAAACTCAATGATCTGACCACAATACCACGGCTCTTTAGGTCTCTGGTCCATCAGTAGTGAGAGACAGGCAGAGAGTAATACAGAACACAATCACACACACACAAAGTGCTATTTTCTTTGAGCTCAGAGGGAAGACAGCAAGCGGTATATGGACGGGCATAATTCCACACCTGCCGAATTCAAATTCCTCCTCCAAAAAGCTCTCTTTTTATTAGAGAAAAAGAGGAAGTAACAATCATTTATTATAACCATGAAATAACACAAGGTGTCGCCAAAGTTCTTTTTACAGAGTAAGATCTGATTACAGTATATTAGATGAAATTTATAATTGCAAAAGCTGCAAAAATTATGTTGTGTCAGCAGGGACTTCCAGCTGACTGTACAATGAACTATGGTTGCACAGGTCATAGCCTATGTTCTTTTTGCTTGCGTTAACACTGTTCCATCTATTTTAAAGACAGTTACACAGAGAACTCATGATCATGACATCTTATTCTATTTAAGAAAGTAGGTGAAAAGTCAAACTTCTAAACACATTTTGTATCAAGAACTTCATCCATCTTCAATTACATATTGGGGATTCTGGTATCCCTCTTATCTGTCCATCTCTACAAAATCCTCTGTTCAAAGTGCAGCGGCAGCCAAGAAAACTAATTGAATGCTATGAATTTTATAAGGAAAGAAATGGAGAGTATCATAAGGTGTGTTTCACTCCATGGCGCGACCGCACCTTGACAATGGTGTGCAGTTCTGGTCCGCCACATCTAATAAAATATAAAGTTGCGGTAAGCATTATTGGCACCCTTGCATTTTAGGTTTGTTGTGTACAAATCTTGACATGCAGTTGGAATATTTCCAATTATTTCTGATCATACTATTAAAATATTATGTCTAAAGATATACAGCAAAAAAAAAAATGTCTATGCAACTTAGACATTATAATTTCTGAGTAAAAAACAAAATATAACCTGGACAGGATTAATGGCACCCTTCACTGATATTTGGTTGCATAACCCTTGACAGTAATGTAGCCATCTATAATCTATGATATAAAAACTGGGACATTGCCAGGACATGATTATTCTTATATCAAGATGACTTCATACCCTAAAACTCTAAACTTCTTAACAAACCAGTTTACCTAACATATGTATGAATTTTTTGTCGGATTACCCACCTTGAGAGGAAATCCTCTCCTGTAGTGGGTCCTCCTTTTAATCAATTATAATAAAGACCCAAAGGCCTAAAAAAACAGAACTGGCCGCATTAATGCATGCCGCTCCTTTTTTTCAATACTCAATGATATGGACAACAACGTATCAAATGTATCCCCAAGAGAAGCGTGTTACCAAATGACTTGGCTTCTTAATCAAACTTGTTATCAATAAAGCTTTTTAACAAAAGACTTAGCTTTATGAAGGGGAACAAACATCCAATTGCCAAAGTGATATCACAGGATTTCCATTACAATGGCAAAAATGCTCTTCATGGCCATAACAGCTGAGTAAGAACATAAGATATGCCATACTGGGTCAGACCAAGGTCCATCAAGCCCAGTATTCTGTTTCCAGTGGCTAATCCTCTTAGCTTTCGTTGGCTAAATGAAAATCAAGCAGGTCCCGCAACGCCATGTAGTGTTTCAAGCTGAGTAGCCTCTTAGCTCTTCTTCGGCAAATGAACCTCGTCACGTATTCGGTTCCTGTTTTTATTACTTAAGCATCTGACATCAGATAATCAGTCAATTACCATAAACTGCAAATTCCAGGAGTCAAGTGAAGTATGTAGGGAGAACTTTGCGCCCTATAAAGAAACGCTTATTAGAACATCGATCCCGTATAAATTCTTTGGTTATGACTGCTCCAATGGTATCCCACTGTTGGCAATTCAAGCATCGGTTTGAAGATTTGAAATAGCTGGTGATTGATCAGGTCCCCACAATTTACGGGGAGGTGATTGTCTTTCCAGATTGCAACATAAAAAACAATGCTGGATTTTCAAATTACAAGCGATGGCTCCTAAAGGATTGAATGCAGAGATTGATTGGTGGTCTCTGCATACATAATGTCATTTCTTTGGACTAATAGATTTTGAAGCGTTTTTATGCCTTTGGGTCTTTATTATAATTGATTAAAAGGAGGACCCACTACAGGAGAGGATTTCCTCTCAAGGTGGGTAATCCGACAAAAAATTCATACATATGTTAGGTAAACCGGTTTGTTAAGACGTTTAGAGCTTTAGGGTATGAAGTCATCTTGATATAAGAATAATCATGTCCTGGCAATGTCCCAGTTTTTATATCATTCCCTACTATTTACTTTTTTAATTGGTCTTGTTTTATTTTATTATTTTATGTGTGCATATATAGTCCAAAGCCATTTCTCTGGCCACTTTTTTTTAGGAGATATTGGACATTAAGAGGTTGAACTGCAAGGGTGCCAATACTGTTGACCACAACTGTATAGTGGAAATGGAAAAGGTACATACAAGAGTGACCAAGATGATAAAGGTGATGGAAGGATACCCCTATGAAGAGAGGTTTAAAGTCCAGAGCTCTTTAGCTTGGAGAGGAGATGGCTAAGGGGAGATATGATAGAGGTGCATAAAATAATGAGTAGACTAGAACATGTAAACATAAATCAGTTGTTTACTTCTTCAAAAAGTATAACAACTAGGGGATATGCAATGAAACTACAAAGTAGTGCATTTAAGACTAATTGGAGAATTCTTTTTTTTTTTTACTCAATGTGTAATTATGCTCTGTAATTCATTGCAGGATGATGTGGCAAAAGCCATTAGTGTAGTTGGGTTTATAAAAGGTTTGGACAAGTTCTTGGAAGAAGAGTCAATTAAACATTAGATTTCCCCCCAATCTACTTTATTCTTGGGATAAGCAGCATGCAATTTGCTTATCTTTTGGGATTCTGCCAGGTACTTGTGATATGGATTGGCCACCGTTGGAAACAGCATATTGGGCTTGATGGACCATTGGTCTGACCCATTATGGCAGGTCTTATGTTCTTATGGTGATCTGGCTGCATCACACTTCCAAGAAGACTGGGGCCATCGGTGTAGAGTAGCCATGGTTTACAACATTAATAATAGTATAGCTGCATTGAACATACTTGAAGGCTGGACTAATCTGTACAGATCATGGTCATAGTTATGTTATCATTAAGCACAGGATAGCCCAATGTTTTGGATACCACACTCACAAGATTTGGTGACTAAGAAGGTTATTTTAAAAGTCGTGATTTGGACATCTGAAGACATGCAAGTGGATGTTCAAATCATGGACATGTCTTCATAGCCATTTCACAAATGACGTTCACCTCTTTGAGGCCACTTTCAGAATCTAATCTCTTATTCCCCTTGTGTCTCCTCTCCATATTGAACCCCTTATTTCTCTTGTATTTTGCTATCTGTCTTAACTAGATAGAGCTTACAGTCTTCTATACATGTTCGTACAGCGCTGCATATACCTTGTAGTGCTATATAAATGATTAATAGTAGTAGTAGTCTCCGGTGCAGGAACGTCCTATTATGTGTGGCAGAGGGGCAATGTACTTACATGTCCTCGTTCAGTCTCAGAGATGTCTCCATGCACGTCCATGTTTATACCTGCTCCAGGCACAAATCGGCATCTGGAAAGTGCTTGTTTTCACCTTTTAAAACATCCAGAGAGTGTAGAGAAGATGGAGAATTAGGTGACTAGCCTTAGATCACAAAGGCCCACACTAGGATTTGAATCCTGACCACCCTGCTCTTAAGCCACTATTCTAACCATTATGCTATTGTTGTTGTTAAATGCCTTCGAGTCGGAGTCGACTCATGGCGACCCTCTGGATAGCTATCCCAAATTGTGTTTGGTCTTCAGTCAGGCGGCTCATTGTTGACAGACTGGTACCCGTAGTTGCTGTTATTATATCAATCCATCTCATTGCTGGCCTTCCTCTTTTGCGTTGACCTTCTATCTTGCCAAGCATGATGTCTTTCTCTAATGATCTCTCTCTTCGCATGATGTGTCCAAAGTATGAAAGTCAAAGTCTTGTCATCTGAGCTTCTAAAGAAAGCTTAGGTTTGATCTCCTCTAGTACCGACTGGTTTGTTCTTCAGGCAGTCCATGGTATACACAGTATTCACCGCCAGCACCATAATTCAAAGGCATCAATTTTCTTCCTGTCTATCTTTTTCACTGTCCAGCTTTCACATCCATATGATGTTATTGAAAATACTATGACTTGAACAAGTCAAATCTTTGTATGGAGAGAGACATCTCTGCTCTTGAGAATCTTATCTAGGTCTTTCATAGCCATTCTGCCAAGAGCAATGCGTCGTCTGATTTCTTGACTGCTTGTTTCTTCTTTATTGATAGTTGATCCAAGTAGGTTAAAGTTGTTCACGATTTCAATTTCTTCTCCTTCAATGATGAACCTGTTGATTATGCCAGTTGTCATGATCTTTGTCTTCTTTACATTAAGGTGCAGGCCCATTTTGAGACTACCGGTATGTTCTTTGATTGTGAGAAGCAAATGTTTCAGATCATCTTCACTTTCAGCCAGTAATGTGGTATCATCAGCATAGCGAAGGTTGTTGATGAGTCTTCCACCAATCTTCACACCTCTGTTGTCTTCATACAATCCTGCTTCTCTGATGAATTGTTCTGCTCTCTGATGAATTGTTCTGCATATAAATTAAACAGTTAGGGGGAAAGTATGCAGCCTTGTCTTACACCTTTGCTTATTTTAAACCATTCTGTTTCTCCTTGTTCCGTTCGAACTGTTGCTTTTTGATCAATGTACAGATTGTGCAAGAGTACCATCAGGTGTTCTGGTATACCCATGCTTCTTAATGTGGCCCAGAGTTTCTCATGGTTTACACAGTCAAAAGCTTTGCTATAGTCGATAAAGCACAAATAGATATCCTTTTGGTATTCTTTAGTCTTTTCAAGGATCCATCTCGCATCTGCAATGATGTCTCTCGTTCCTCGCCCTTTCCTGAACCCTGCTTGCACTTCAGGTAGTTCTTGTTCCAGGTATGGTTGTAGTCTCTTTTGAATAATCTTTAGTAGAATCTTGCTAGCATGTGGGATCAGAGCGATTGTGCAATAATTTCCACAGTCAGTTGGATCACCTTTCTTTAGTATTGGTAGAAACACAGATCTTTTCCAGTCAGTTGGCCATGATGTTGTCTTCCATATTTCTTGGCAGAGCCTTGTAAGTATGGTAACAGCTGCATCAGATTGCTGTAATACTTCTATGGGAATGCTATCAATGCCTGGTGCTTTGTTCTTTAATAAGGTTTTCAATGCTGCTTCAACTTCTTCTTTCATCACCAATGGTTCCCAATCATAAGGTACGGGTTGAAACGGCTTGGTCCACTTGATATTTATCATATAAAAACTCTGTATATTCCTTCCATCTTTTCTTGATCTTCTCAGCATCATTCAGCATAGAACCTTGAGCATCTTGTAACATTCCAGTTCGAGGCTGGAACTTTTTCTTTAATTCTCGTAGCTTTAGGAAAGCCGATCTTGTTCTTCCTCTAATAGTTTCTGCTTCTATTTCCTTGCATGCGTCATTGTAATACTTTTCCATGTCCTGTCTTGCTGCACGTTGGAAATCTCTGAGTTCTGTGATTGTCTTTCTTTCTCATCTGGCTTTAGCATCTCTGCGTTTCTGGGCAATTTTCAGAGTTTCTTCCATCATCCATTTTGGCTGTTTTTTTCTTTTTTTTTTTACTTTTTTATTTATAAAGCATTTTCAACATTACAAAGAAAAAATGTTACAACACAACAGTCATATCATTAGACAGTCCAAAAGAAATAAACAAACCCGAAGACTCTAGTCCACATCAAGGAGGTGCTTACATATACAAATTAAGTAGTAAACCTGGGTGGTTGCTGTAAAAAAAAAAAACCAAACTCCTTTGACTTATCAATGAACCCAGAAAAAGAAAAATTAACAGAAAATAAAAAAGGATTAAGTCCTGCTATCCAAAAAGCCAGTTAACTCATCAACTACAGAAAAAATATATCTCTTCCCCTGGTATACGGGCCGTTTTTTTCTTTTTCACCTTTTGTAGAGACTTCTCGCTTTTTTCCAACACAACCTTCTTGATGTCATTCCATAACTCTTCTGGAGCTCTGTCATTTGTATCTAAAGCAGCAAATCGATTTTGCAGGCAGTCTTTAAATTCCAGTGGTATATTCTCAAGGTCATATATTGCTGCATTCATGAGTGGTTTGCTCTTTTTCAACTTTAGCTTGAGTTTGCATACTAGTAGTTGATGATCTGTACCACAGTCAGCTTCAGGTTTTGTCTTTGTTGATGTTGTTATAGAGCTTTTCCATCATTGACTTCCACAGAGGTAGTCAATTTATTTTATTTATTTATTTATTTATTTCTCTTATATACCGCGCTATTTGATATCAGTGCGGTTTACATGGAACATCAAGGTATTTTACGGTGGGGGATTACACTGTAATTACAAATAACAGGGATCTCAACTTGGATAACCATATTAACTATTTACACATATATTTACAGGGAACATGGGCTATGGAGGTTTAAGTGGCTTGCCCAAGACCACAAGGAGCACCTGTGGGACTAGAAACCCCAGTCCTTCCAGCCCAGGGTTGCTGTCCTCTAGTGGGATTTGAAACCCCGACCTTCCGGCCTGAAGTACCTTGCCCCAACCACTAGGCCACTCCTCCACTCTTTGGATATGATTTTTAAATTTGATTTTTATACAATCCATTGAGTGAAGTCCATGTGTACAGTCACCGCTTGTGTTGCTGGAAGAATGTGTTTGAGATGAATAGATCGTTGGTCTTGCAGAATTCTATCAGTGTTTCTCCAGCTTCATTTCTGTTGCCAAGTCCATATTTTCCAACTACTTTGCCTTCTTCTTTGTTGCCAACATTTGCGTTCCAGTCACCCATGACTATCAGGATATCCTGTTTGCATGTTCTGTCAATTTCAGCTTGTACTTGTTCATAGAACTCTTCAATTTCATTTTCTTCTGCAGCTGTTGTTGGGGCATATACTTGAATTATAGTTGTGTTGATATAATAAAGAAGAAACTTGCAAGAACTGTAATTATGCTATTACTTATTTATTTTATTTATCTAACATGTTTTATACTGCTTTATCATTTCAGTCAAAGCGGTTTGCATTGTAACTTTAAACTTGGTAATGTACATTAAACAGGGACATTGATAACTTGGATTTTTCTGAGGCAATGGATGATTAAGTGACTTGCTGAAGGCCACAAGAAG
The DNA here is from genome assembly GCA_033557465.1 of Ichthyophis bannanicus. Taxonomy (NCBI): domain Eukaryota; kingdom Metazoa; phylum Chordata; class Amphibia; order Gymnophiona; family Ichthyophiidae; genus Ichthyophis; species Ichthyophis bannanicus. The sequence continues at coordinate 55,577,433 of CM066047.1, read as the reverse complement.
TGCTAGTGGGAACTGAACCCTGATCTCTTGGTTCCCAAGCCAGTACTCTAACCATTAGGTTACTCCTCCTCACTATTAGATGTCTGGGTACTGATATGCTATCCTGGTGACATCTATACTGTATAGATGTTTGATATGTCCCCATTTCCAAAATAATGCCTGCTTTTTCTTCCCCCCCCCCCCCCATCAGAAGATCTGGCTTTGACATCCCAAATTGCACTTGGACGTTCCATTGTGAAATGTGCCCTAAGTGTATTATTACAAAACGTGATGGTTAGACAATGGAGGGAGCCTAGGTATTGAATTAAATGAGTCTTATAAAAGAGAAGAAGATGACATGATCTGACAGCTTTCACTGGTAGTCAGTACTGTGATGGATAAAGGAAAACATGCTTGGGATAAAGGAAAATTTGAAGGATTAAGGTCAAAAGGTCAGGTAAAAGATACAGGGGAAGGGAGCCAGTGTTTTGTTTATGTATGTACATATATGTCTTTACCCAAAGTGGTAGAAAACCAGAAAGGAAGATAGGTGGGCAGACAGGATGGACCTGTTGGTCATTATATACCCTTGTTTGCTATGTTGCAACATATTTGACTTTTTTTTTTATTTCTGTGCAGCCAAGTAGGATAATATAGCTTAAGGACTTATAAGAGGCACATGGAAAGTTAGACGCTATTTATGTGCCTAAGTCCCTATTTTAAAGGATATATGTGCGGGAATGAGCACTTGCAGAATAGTGACCATTCAAAGTGGATGTGTAAGCACGTGGGCATCCCATTGTGTGTACTTTTGGGGGGGTAGAGCTTGGGTGGGGGCCTCAATTGATGCATGCAAGTTACAGAATACTAAAATTTTACGTGTGCAATTGGCAAATGTAGTTGCGGGCACCAATGCCAGCTCTAGGGCAGATGTAGCTAGCTTTAATGCAAGTCAGTACACCTCTGTTTTATAAAATAAAGTGTGTGCGTGCTTCACTTGATAAAATAGGCCGTGAAAAAAAAAATACACAGATACAGCAGGGTGGCCCAAAAAAAGTGAGAACATCTCGTAGCATATAAGTTATTTAAAAATTCAAAAGACAGATATAAAGGATTGACAAATTTAAAAAAAAAAGATGGCGATTGGAAATTGTCGAAATAAAGACGTTATTTAGGTAAATAAGTAAACTATTTAAGCTTTTAATTTACGAGATGTTCTCACTTTGTTTGGGCCACCCTGTATATATGCGGTAAAATGCATTGAATGTGCAGTGGTTTATAAAATTACTCTCTTAATGCAAGAAACAAGGTATTGAAAACTGGAATTTAGTCTATCCATAATAGTTCCCTTTCAAGTGAACATAAAACTTTCTGTTCTACAGAGATGAGTGACTGTAATAACCTATATCAGTGGGTACATCCACTTACATATGGCTATATGTTCCCTTGTGCTGGTGTGCCCCACTGCACTTGTTGAAATTCAATACCAGATCCTCTTCAAAACATTTACGTGTCAGTTCTCATGAAAACACTGGTAGCATTAAATATAGGTCCATATGATTTACATGGAAGATGAGTCCAGTGGTGGTGATACTATCCTTATGAATGGAGTTACAGCACTCATCACAAATAGGACATCTAAATACACTGCACGAGGCTTCCTCCAACAGGAATAGTCTGTAATTGATTTCGGCACATGGACTCTGCTCAACAGAAGCAACTTTAATTATGGTTCACTTTCTAAACAGCTGCATGGAAAATACCTAGAACCTGCAATATTCATGACTGGAAACATTGCATAAGTGGTTTTGATCCTTCTTTGGACTAGAAGATTTGATGTATGTTACTGTCAACTGAAGAAATGAATTGTCCTTTCTCTTGAGACTGTCGGCTAGCATCAGGGTGTGCAGCAGTAGCACCTGGGGATATTCAGCAGCAGTAACCAAGTTAATGACGCTGAATATCTCGATGACCGTGATTAGCATTAATCGCGTTGAATATCGATCCCACTTTGAATTTGGCCTCTTATAAATTTAAACTTTTCCCTTTTCATCTTCTTGTTCCTTATGTGGACAATAATTGGTCTACAGAAGTATGCCCTGAAAAAAAAAAGCTAGCTAGAACGGAAGCAACTGATGGTTATGATGAGATTGGGCAGATTGATTGATCTGGATGGAAGGCCTATTTGGAGCTCTGATTCAAGAACCTTGGCTGTAATTACAAGTCATCACAGATAGCTACTGGAAAGTGTTCTATGCAACCCAAAATGCCATCATATTAATTATGGATCAATCAGATTGAATGATTGTGAGGTATTTGATACTCTTACTTTGTGTGATTTCAACTGAATTGGGAGCAGTAGCGTAAAAATAAAATAATAGTATCAAATATTTTATTAAATCTATCAGGCATATTTTTGAAATAGTATATCTAATTTTAGGCCTTTGGGTGTTCACTCATAACAAATAGTCCTTGCTAGTAGTGCACGTTTGATCAGATGATTGGTGTCATCTGTCTTAGGCTGTCACAACTAGCATGGATCAGGATACGTTTGTCGTTAAGAACATAAGAAATGCCATACTGGGTCAAACCAAGGTCCATCGAGCGCAGTATTCTGTTTCCAACAGTGTCCGATCCATGTCACAAGTACCTGGCAGGTTCCCTAAAAGGCACAATGCTCGTCCCGGGGCAAGTAGTGTATTTCCTGGGTCCCCTTTAATAATGGTTTATGGACCTTTCCTCCAGGAATTTGTCCAAACCTTTTTTTAAACCCAACTACAATTACAGCTTTTCCTGAGCGGTCATCCAGTTTAGTCCTCCACATCCGGGTAGTGCACCTCCTCCTGCAGCTTGGAGACTGGACCAATCAGAATCTTCCTCTGCCAGGATGTATGCTGCTGGAGCTCCCATCAGCCCCCAGTGTGTCCAGTCTCCTTGCAGCTGGAGGACGTGTGTGCCTGGGGTTAGGCTCACTTAGGGACAGTTGGAGGCAACACTAGAGAGAGTTGTTTGTTGGGGTTTTTTTCTTTTGCACTGCTATTTTTTTTCTTTGCTTTATTTATTAGGTAGCTGTAGCTTTAAAAAAAATAAATAAATAAATAAAAACAAAGAGCATTGCCGGCCGCGATCGAGAGACCGGGTCTGCACTGCGCTGCTGACTTTACTGCAGCAGAGTCTTTTGCAGTCCAAGGTTAGCTCCTTCCTCCTAGACTGTCCGGAGGAGAGCTCTGCCTTGCCAGCCATCTGTCTGCGTCTGGGAGCCTTCTGAACGGTATGCTGGCTTCCCTCTCGCGATCCGAGCTGCACTTGTTAGTTTGACTGGCAGCCCGGTGGTGTAGCGTGCTCCCGCTCAGGATTCGAGCGGCGTGTCTGCTACAGCGCTCTGGTACATGTGCGGTGAGTTTCGGACGTTTTTTTCCGTGCTGCAGATTGCCCCTTTTGCTTTCTTTTGATTTCTTTGAATTCTTTGTTCCTTATCGTCACTCCAGTCCAGTCCCTTTACTTCAGGGTTACGCAACCCTTCCAGCAGCTTGGAGGCTGAGCCCAACCTTTTTGGGATGGAGCGGTATATATACCACTGGTGCCACCCACCAACTCCAGTATTCTCAGCCTCCAAGCATCTGGAGGGTTCCGTAAGCCTAGGGCTTACTGGAGTCCTACCTTCTTCTATTTTTCTAATTTAACTAATTTTCATGGTTAGACTTCTTTATTTTCATTAGGAAACTTGCCTTTGTTTTTTTTCCTTTCCCTGTCGATTCCTTTGTACTCCTTCCTCTCCCCCCCCCCCCCCCCCCCCCCCCCCCCGCAGCCCGATCCGGGGATCGGAGGAGATTACCTCTGTTGCCTGCAGCAGCGAGGAGGAACGGTCAGAGATCCTCTCGCTGTCGGTGCTGCCTGCTCCTCCTCTGCCCTTTCTGAGGACCTGCCCGACCTCGCGCCGAAGCCCCCCCGGTGGCTGAGCGCTAGAGGTAACGCCGTGTAGGAGGGAGAGTGTTCAACCTCCCGAGGGTGCTCTTTCTTATGGCCCCCCCCTCATTCTTCCCACGGCGCTTTAGAGGGCAGCGACAAACTCCGGAGCCGCGACTAAAGCGCCGGTAGTGGAACGAGGCCCCTGGTTGTTCGGATCTCGGTTCCCAGCCTCTCCTTCGCCGGCAGAGCGTGCAGGACAACACGGAGGGCTGTTTCAAGTTCCTCCGCTAAGGGCTCCACGTGGTCGCGGCCTACCACGTGTTCAGCCAACGGCTAAGAATCGCAGCCACAGTCCTGGAAAGAAGCCTCTAAATCGCAAGTACTCAGCTTATGGGCTGAAATTTGTATTTTAATCTTTGATCTCTGAATTTTAACTTTAATTAATTAATTTGAAATTAATGTGAAACTTTACTGTGTTCCCGTTTTCCTCGGGGGTTTCTTTCTATTTAGGATTGCTACCGGAGAGCATTGGTAAAGCCTGGAATCTAAAGTTTATTTGTTGGTTTATTTTGTTGTTTTAAAGGTTATTGAAAGTAAATCTGATTGTTTAGGCTCAGGGCAATTGGGCATCTATTTGGCTACCCCTGAGGAGCATGACTGGCAAGCCGAGGTGCCCTTCTTGTGGCACCCGTAGAGGTACTTCATCTGAGGCAGGGGTCTGCAGGGGCTGCGCTGCAGTGGCTACCTCAGTAGAACAAGAAATCAGCCTGGCCATGACCCAGGCCTCGCAGGGGTCCTCGGACCCTTTGGAGGGGGAAGTAGCGTCCCAGTTATCCCTCCCTTCTCGCTCAGAGGTTCCACTTCTCCCTATACCTCCCTCCTCCCTTCCCTCAGAAGAAGGGGGAGTCGGGGATTTCTTCTCCCTTGATTTCGTGCTCTTGCTGCACCAAGCCTATTGCTTGCGTAAGAGGGGGCTTGGGACAGGAGAAGCGGGCCCTACGGCCGAAGGCAGACTAGTCAGACCCGTGAGGTCTAACGCTCAGGACTCAGGGATACCCCCAAAGCGCCCCAGGCTGTTGAATGAGGAGCCCCTCACTTCACTTTCCCAGGGCACGCCTGAAGAGGAGGCCTCGGAAAAGGATTTGGAGGAGGAAGAGGAGGAGCTAGAGGAAGGGGAGATCCCTGAGGAGGACCACTCTCGCATAATTAGAGTATTTCGGCGGGAGGAGTTGCCCGCCTTAATAAATGATTCCCTGAAAGCTCTCAACGTAGCCTCTGATACCCCCGCGGAGGATGAGGTATTGGAGGATCCCTTGATCCAGGCCATCAGGAGGTCCCAGAAGGTTTTTCCTGTTCACAGAGTGGTGCGTCAGATGATTCAGGAGGAATGGGACCAACCAGAGTCAGCTTTAAGAGGGGTCCGGGCCATGTCTCGCCTCTACCCTCTCCCAGAGTCAGACAGAGAGCTGCTGAAGTCCCCCAGGGTGGATGCGGTAGTATCGGCAGTGACGAAGAAAACTACCATCCCAGTTGAGGGCAGCGCGGCCCTGAGGGATTCCCAGGATAGAAAATTGGACACGCTCCTTAAGCAAGCCTTCGATGTGAGCGCTCTTGCCTTACAGGCCTCCGTTTCAGGGGCATGGGTGGCGCGGGCCTGTTTGAGGTGGTCTCAGCAACTCCAGGCTGAGGAGGGCTCCTCCGATGGGGTTCTAGCTAACGCGGTGAGGTTGGAATCCGGTACGGCCTTCTTGGCGGATAGTCAGTATGACCTCATCCGGAGCTTAGCAAAGAACATGGCCTCGGTAGTGGCAGCCAGACGCTATTTGTGGCTCCGGAATTGGGCTGCCGATGCCTCCTCCAAAGCTCGCCTGAGTCGCCTTCCCTTTAAAGGGAAACTTTTATTCGGAGAGGACCTAGACAAGTTAGTAAAGGACCTTGGTGAATCCAAGGGGGGCAGGCTTCCGGAGGACAGGCCGAAGCAAACGCGTCCCTTAGCCCCAGCACGGAACCAACCTAGGGAACCCCAGAGGTTTCGTTCAACCAGACCTAACCCTTTCCTCAGGGGTCGTTTTACCGCTAGGGGACAAGGCTTCCGAGGGTTTTGGGGAGCAGGCAGAGGTTTTTCGGCCTCCTCCTTTTCCTCGGGCCCTAGAAAACAACAATGAGATACCGGGGGCCCAGGAGGGCGGGCTGCCGGTAGGCGGACGCCTGAGGCAGTTTCTTCCCGTCTGGTCCCGGGTCACGTCCGATCAATGGGTGCTGGAAGTGATCTGAGAGGGATACGCTCTCGAATTTGCAAAGCAAATACTCCCAGCCTTTGTTCAGTCCCCCTGCGGTTCCCCAACAAAAAGAGCGGCTATAGAAACAACTCTTTCCCGTCTCATAGAGCTCGGGGCCGTGATTCCGGTTCCTCCAGACCAATGCGGTACGGGTCGGTACTCGATTTACTTCGTCGTCCCAAAAAAGGAGGGGTCCTTTCGCCCGATCCTGGATCTAAAGCAGGTCAATCGCTGTCTCAAGGTGCCTCACTTCCGGATGGAAACCCTGCGGTCTGTTATAGCGGCCGTGAGGGGCGGAGAGTTCCTAACTTCGTTGGATCTGACAGAAGCCTATTTGCATATCCCGGTCAGAAGGTCCCATCAGCAGTTCCTGAGATTCGCAGTGCCTCGAGGTCATTTTCAATTTCAGGCGCTACCCTTCGGCCTAGCGACGGCTTGTGATAAGGAAGCTTATCATAGCTCAGGAAGGTGCTATAGAAAAGGTGAAGTGACTCTGAACAAGCAACCTGTCAGTTCTGGTAGAAATAAGAAAACAGAATTTTCCCATAAAAGACTACCAGTCCCAGAATGCACCAGGTTTCCAACAGCCATTAGAGGAGCTGAAGTGGGGAAACGTGTGTTCAATCAGGAGGGCTATGAGGTAATCCCTAAGCACTCATCTCAAAGGGCAGGGCCTGATTCAGCACAGCTGCGCTGTGTTAGGGAGGAACACTCATCTAGGCAGAATAAAGGTAGAGTTTATTCTACAGAGAATCATCCTCATTATCATGAGAATCAGCTTGAGCTTGATCATCAGAAGCAGAAGCCAAACCGGACGGACAGAGAAGGAAAGAAACCCTTTGGAAGAAGGAAGAGAAAAGCCTTTGAGAGGTCTAGAAGAGTCCAGAGCAGTACGTATACTGGGAGGCATTTCAAGGGCCAGCATACACCATTGGACTGGGGAAAGCCAGAGGAATGGTGCTGCAGAGCTAGGAAACTCCAGACGCTACCTGTGAGGGAGACGGCTGCACGTGGAAGGGACCCTAAGACCTGTGCCAGAAGGTATGTGAAGAGAGATCCAGTGTCCAGGGATCTGGATTGGAAGGCTGGACATAAGAACTGGACTACATACTGGCTAGGCTATATAGAGAGGAACTCTAACAGCAATGGAAGCTCAGGTATGAACACTGATCTATGCCCTAGCTATAACCTTGAAAGACAGCAGGGAAACAAGTATTCTCCTGAAAGTGCTCCATTGAGAGATTCATCTGTGCCAATCCATGATATTGAACCCATGCTTGTTGAAGAAGGGGGAATGATTGCAGATGAAGAATGTGTTTATATGGACTGCTGTCTGTCCAAACTCCTTTGATTTTCTGTTATAAAGTACAGCAACCATCACAAAGAAATACAAACTTGTTCTTTAATCTACTCAGAAAAGCTCCTGGAGCAGGATTTGACCCACACAGTAGAAAGCAAGCCAGCTAAGGGGTTTCAGCTGGATAACTGCTAGCAATTGAGCCTTACCTAATTGCTTGTGAGCTAGGAGAGAATCACTTCTGAATCTATGTGGGAAGTTATCAGAAGTTAACCTGAAAAGAACCGTTTTTTTCTTTCTTTGTGGCTTTTCGTTTGTTATTTGATATATGCTAAGAAAACATTAGCTAATGCCTGACAAGTTTGAATGTTTTCCTGATTTTGATTTTGTTTTTCCAAGTTAAACACTGGAAGCAAGTAACCTGATTTATGTGCTACCAAGCATATCTGTGTTGGGAGAAATAACCCCATAAATAAATATCTTATTGGCTTTAACACTTGAGCACAACTAAATTATTGTCAGCAGCTGTGTCTGGTGTGAATGAACTACATTGCCCACAATCCCTTGCAAATCATATAGATATATGCACTTGCCAAGACTGTGAAGATTCTCACCCAGGCAGCCGTCTGACAGGCTCCAAGAACGTTCACCAAGGTGATGGTGGTGGTAGCGGCCGCCCTACGAAAGGAGGGAATCTTAGTGCACCCCTACTTGGACGACTGGCTGATCCGGGCAAAGTCAGAAGAGGAAAGTCGCAGGGCAACGGCCAAAGTAGTTCAAGTTCTGGAGGAGCTAGGGTGGGTCATCAATCGCGCAAAGAGCAGTTTGGTCCCATCCCAAGAGCTCGACTATCTCGGAGCAAGGTTCCACACAGGCAGAGGCAGGGTTTTCCTGTCCAGCACGAGGATAAAGGACCTAAGAACCCTAGTCTCGCAGTTCATGGCCAGGCGGCTCCCTTCAGCGTGGCATTACCTGCAATTGCTGGGAACCATGGCGGCAGCAATAGAACTAGTCCCGTGGGCCAGAGCTCACATGCGCCCGTTACAGCGGTCTCTGTTGCGTCGGTGGTCTCCACAACAGCACCCCTTGTCCCAGCAGCTTCCCTGCGCACCTCGAACCAAGCAGTCCCTCCACTGGTGGAGGTGCCCAAGGAATCTGAGTCGCGGAATGCCCCTCGAACCTCCGCAGTGGGTGCTGTTGACGACAGACGCCAGTCTAGCAGGCTGGGGAGCACATTGCGAGGACCAGTTTGTCCAGGGGCATTGGAATCTCAATGGCCCATCAACCGGCTAGAATTGAGAGCCGTCGCTCGGGCGCTCAAGGCACTCCAGCCCTCAGTGCTAGGAAAAGCGATTCGCGTACTCTCCGACAATGTCACCGCAGTGGCTTACATCAATCACCAGGGCGGCACCAGCAGTCCGGCCTTAGAGAAGGAGGCGGACGCCCTGTTCCAGTGGGCAGAAGTTCGCCTGGAAGCACTCTCAGCTCAGCACGTGGCCGGCACGGACAACATCACCGCCGATTACCTCAGCAGGTGCAAGATAGACCACGGCGAGTGGGAACTGCATCAGGAGATCTTCGACCAGATAGTAGCTCTTTGGGGTCCTCCAGTCATGGACCTCATGGCGCGGTTCTCATCCGCCAAAGTGAGCTGATTCTTCAGCCGGCGGAAGGAAAGGATGTCCGAGGGCCTGGACGCCCTGTCCCAGAAATGGCCCTCGGAGGGTCTTCTTTATGTCTTCCCCCCTTGGGCCCTAATTGGGAAAGTCTTCCAGCGGGTGGAAGCTCACCGGGGCCTAGTAATCCTTATTGCCCCGGATTGGCCTCGTCGCCCCTGGTATGCGGATCTGGTAAGGATGATCGCCGACCGGCCTTGGCGGCTTCCCGACAGGAGGGACCTACTGAGGCAAGGGCCGGTCCAGATGCCACACGTGGATCGATTCTCGCTTACGGCTTGGCTATTGAAAGGGCGCGGCTCTTGAAGCGCGGCTACTCGGCGGCAGTAATTGCGACCCTGTTGAGCGCGAGGAAGTGCTCCACCTGTCTTTCCTATGTAAGAGTTTGGCGTATCTTTGAGGCATGGTGTACAGAACACCGGAAAAATCCCCTGTCAGCTTCGGTCCCGGAGGTGCTGGAATTTTTGCAAGCAGGTCTCGACAAGGGCTTAGCACACAGCTCCTTGCGAGTACAGCTGGCGGCCATCGCTTGCTATAGGGGTAAGGTTAGCGGAAAACCTTTAGGAGCTCATGCGGATGTTGCCAGGTTCCTGAAAGCGGTCAGACGGCTCCGCCCGCAACGAAGATCGATCATCCCCCCTTGGGACCTCAACCTGGTTCTAAATGCCCTAGTCGCGGAGCCTTTTGAACCAATGAAGAAGGCCTCCTTGAAGGATCTGACTCTGAAGACAGTGTTCCTGGTGGCCATTTGCTCGGCCAGACGAGTCTCCGAATTACAAGCCCTGTCATCTCGACCTCCCTTTCTGTCGTTTCTCAAGGATAAGGTAGTCCTTTTGGACAGTTCCTTCGTTCTTGCCTAAGGTGATCTCCCCCTTTCATGTCAACCAATCCATCTCTCTCCCGTCCCTCTCGGCGGAGGGGCTAGGAGGGGGAGATAGTAGGCTCCATCTGCTCGACGTCCCCAGAGTCTTGAAGCGCTACCTCTCCCGCACGGCGCCCTTCCGGAAATCCGAACGACTCTTCGTGCAGTTCGGAGGTCCTCACAAGGGAGAGGCGGCGGCCAAGGCCTCAATATCCAGATGGATCAGGGAGGCGATTGCCTCCGCCTATATCCTCAAGGGGAAGCAAGTCCCAGGAGGTCTGCGCGCTCACTCAACTCGAGCACAGGCTACCTCTTGGGCGGAGTTCAGCCTAGTTCCTCCTATGGACATTTGTAAAGCAGCGACTTGGTCCTCTCTGCACTCTTTTACCAAGCACTACAGGCTGGACGTGCAGAGTTCTGCGGACTCCAGGTTTGCGCATGCAGTTCTACGTTCCGGAATGGCAAATCCCGCCCGGGCTGGTACTGCTCTGGTACTTCCCTGAAGTAAAGGGACTGGACTGGAGTGACGATAAGGAAGAAGTAATTGGATCTTACCTGCTAATTATTGTTCCTGAAGGAACGACAGTCCAGTCCCTATTCCCCTCCCTAGCACTATGTGACCATTCCGGCCGTTTCTCTGGGGCGGGGCTGCGGCCCGAGGGCGGGTTCAGGTCTCTCGGGAAGGTCATGCTGGAGGAAAGGCCCGTGCAGTAGCAGTCAATCTGCCCCCTCCCTTGGCCCTCCCTCCTCCTGTCTACTCCTGTAAAGTAAAAAAAAAAAAAAAAAAAGTATACATAGCTTTGCTTGAGTTTTTGTTTCCATTTAGATACTTACTTAGGTTTTGTTAAGTCTGCTTTTGCAGTAGGTTACTGGAGTTGGTGGGTGGCACCAGTGGTATATATACCGCTCCATCCCAAAAAGGTTGGGCTCAGCCTCCATGCTGCTGGAAGGGTTGCGTAACCCTGAAGTAAAGGGACTGGACTGTCGTTCCTTCAGGAACAATAATTAGCAGGTAAGATCCAATTACTTCATTGCTTTTTGCACCGTTTTTTTCTAGCCAGCTGCAATGTGCCGGCGGCCATTTTATAGTTACGGTTTTTCCAGCCCGGCATGAAGGGCTCTGCAGCGCGTTTCTGCTTCACTTAGCGCATTTTTGGCCTAGCGTTTTTGCTGGGGGGGGCATCTCAGTTCCCAGTTGCTAGTTCTTTTTTTAAAAAAAAACTAAGTCGGAGAATTTTCTTTCTTTTTCATTTCTTTGGGTTCTTTTCAGTCATTTTCACTTTCCCTTTGGGGGTGCTGTGACTGCAGGGCTACCAGGCCACAGTGTGTTATCTGCGGGTCGTGCAGGGGGGCAGTGGATGAGTCTGGGGTCTGCAGGGGCTGCGCCTCAGTTTCCACAAGTTTAGAACAACAAATGGAGCATAAGGAGCTCTCGGGCCCAGGAAGCCCAGCTGTTCAGGCGGACGGAGATCCCTCTCCTGGCTCTCTTGCATCTGGTTCTACGGCCCCTCCTAAAGGACAGGGGGGTGCGTGGCCGATTGCAGCAGCAGAGTTTTCCTTCACGGATTTTTCCCCCGACTTTGTCCTTCTTATGCACCAGGCTTTTCGCTTGGAGCGCTCTGGCAAGTTCCCAGACGCTTGGCCGTCGCCCCTGTCGTCTCTCCAAGGTGGGGAGCCCAGGCAGGAGGGCCTGCCTTCAACCAAGCGCCTTCAGGTTATGGACCTTGAACACGACAACTTGGGCTGGCAAGATCCTGATTCCGAAGTGGATCCGGATGGTGCTGTTGAGGAGTTGGAAGACGGTGAAATCCCAGAGCCCGAGGATCAGGCCCGCATTATTCGGGTGTTCCGTAAAGAAGAGCTGGTGCCGTTGATTACGGAATCTCTCCACACTCTCAATCTTGCTGCACCTTGTCCTGTTGAGGAGGACGGGTTGGAGGATCCGCTCATTCAAGCGGTGCGGGAATCTCAGGTGGTGGTTCCGGTGCACGGTGTGGTGGAGCAGATGATTCAAACTGAGTGGGATCAACCCGAATCCGGACTTAAGGGGATTCAGACTATGAACAGCCTGTATCCGTTAGCGGATAAAGACAAGGAGAGGTTTAAGTCGCCGCGAGTGGACGCCGCGGTGTCGGCGGTTACCAAGAAAACCACCATTCCTGTTGAAGGCAGTGCTGCCTTAAAGGACGCACAAGACAAAAAGGTGGATGGTTTGTTGAAACAGACTTTTGAGACCAATGCGTTATCTTTGCAGGCCTCCATTTGTGGGGCTTGGGTGGCTAGGGCCTGTTTACGATGGGCTCAGCACTTGAGGCAAGCTTCTGGCTTGGATCAGCAGGGCTTGCTAGAGGTGACTCGGCTTGAGTCTGGTTCGGCGTATTTGGCGGATGTGCATTATGATTTGATTAGAACCTTGGTGAATAGCATGGCTTCTTTGGTGGCGGCGCGCCGGTCTTTATGGTTGTGGATTTGGGCGGCCGATGGCTCTTCTAAGTCCCGACTCAGTAAGCTTCCCTTTAAGGGCAAATTGTTGTTCGGAGACGATCTGGATAAATTGGTAAAAGACCTCGGGGAGTCCAAAGGCGGTAGGCTGCCAGAAGATAAGCCTAAGCTAGGTAGAAACTTGCTGCCGGCGCGGGGTCAGTTTCGTGACTTTCGCAGATTTCGTTTTTCCCGCCTTTGGGGCTCCCAGCGCAGCCGGTATAGCTCCAGAGGCCAAGGTTTTCGAGGAGCGGGCAGAGGATTTGCAGCGGCGTCCTCCTCTGCGTCCTCTTCCTTTGGTTGAAAGCCGCAATGAAGCGAGGCGGGCTCCGGAGGGAAGGCAAGTCATCGGGGGTCGTCTGCAGGACTTTCTTCCTTCCTGGGCCCAAATAACATCGGATCAGTGGGTGCTCGAGATCATCAGAGAGGATTATGCGCTGGAGTTTGCTTGTCCGATTCCAGACGCCTTTGTCCTTTCCCCCTGCAAAGGAGAGCAGAAGGCGCAGGCCATTCGGGTGACGTTGCGTCGACTCATCGATTTGGGAGCGGTTGTTCCCGTCCCTCCCTCCGAGTGCGGCGTCGGTCGCTACTCCATTTATTTTGTGGTGCCAAAGAAAGACGATTCGCTTCGCCCGATTCTGGATCTCAAGGGGGTGAATCGTTTTCTCCGGGTGCTGCATTTCCGGATGGAGACCTTGCGGTCCGTCATCGTGGCGGTTCGTCAAGGGGAGTTTCTGACCGCCCTCGATTTCTTGGAGGCCTATTTGCACATTCCCATCCGGGCGGTCCATCAAAAGTTCCTGAGGTTCGCGTTCCCGTGGGGTCACTTTCAATTTCGAGCTATGCCGTTCGGTCTAGCCACAGCCCCACGCACCTTCACAAAGGTAATGGTGGTGGTTGCGGCGGCCTTATGAAAGGAAGGGATCTTAGTCCACCCTTACCTCGACAATTGGTTGATTCGTGCGAAGTCCAAAGAAGAGAGTGTGCAGGCGACGGACAGAGTAGTGGCTTTGCTGCGGTCTCTCGGCTGGGTGGTCAACGAGAAAAAGAGTCATTTAGTGCCAACACAATCCCTTGAATACCTCGGGGTTCGTTTCGACACGGTGAGAGGTTTGGTGTGCTTACCGGAGCGCCGCGTCCAGGCATTGCAGGGGCTCGTGCGCTCCTTTTTGAGGATTCCCGCTCCGTCAGCGTGGTGGTACCTGCGGCTGTTAGGTATTATGGCAGCGACATTGGAGGTAGTTCCGTGGGCCAGGTTTCATATGCGGCCACTTCAAAGAGCCCTGTTACGTCGCTGGTCGAACCAGTTGGATTCGTTGAACAAGCGCTTGCCTTGCCCGAAATCGGTTCGTCTGTCTCTTCGGTGGTGGTTGTGCTCGGGGAACCTACGGATGGGTCTTCCTCTGGAGCAGCCCTCTTGGATCCCGTTCATCACGGATGCGAGTCTGTTGGGCTGGGGAGCCCACTGCGAGGGGCGGTACGCACAGGGGATGTGGTCCCCTCTCGAGACTACTTGGTCGATCAACTGACTCGAGCTGCGAGCGGTGAGACTCGCGCTGCAAGCCCTGGAGACGTTGGTGAGGGGGCAGGCAGTGCGAGTTCTCTCGGACAACTCGGTAACGGTGGCCTACATCAATCGCCAGGGAGGCACCGGCAGTGTGGCCATGGAAAGCGAGGCAGAGGCCTTGTTCGATTGGGTGGAGACCCGTCTGCCGGCTCTTTCAGTGGCGCATATCGCGGGAAAAGACAATGTAATGGCGGATTTTTTCAGCAGGGTGCAGGTCGACCCCGGGGAGTGGGAACTGCACCCGCAGGTATTCGCACAGATAGTTCGCAGATGGGGGCCTCCGATTATGGATCTCATGGCGACTTTTCAGTCTGCAAAGACGGGGCGGTTCTTCAGCAGGCGGAGAGAACACATGTCCGCGGGTTTCGACACGCTAATTCAGCCGTGGCCGGAGGACGGCCTTCTTTATGTCTTCCCTCCTTGGGCGTTGATCGGTCGCGTCGTTCAGCGCATCGAAGCGCACCAGGGGCGGGTTTTACTAGTGGCTCCGGATTGGCCCAGAAGGCCGTGGTATGCCGATCTGGTTCGTTTGCGCAACGGGGTGTCGTGGAGACTGCCTCCGCTTCCGGATCTGCTGTGTCAGGGTCCGCTGCGGATGCCTCAAGTGGATCGATTCTCGCTTACGGTTTGGCCCTTGAAAGGGCTCGGTTGAGGAAGATAGGTTATTGCCACACTCCTTCGGGCGCGGAAGCCTTCCACCTCGCTAGCGTATGTGCGGGTGTGGAGGTTTTTTGAGGCGTGGGGTTCGTGCGGCTACGGCTTCGGTGTCGGTGGTTCTCAGTTTTTTGCAGGACGGTTTTGACAAAGGTTTAGCAGCCAGTTCTCTGAAGGTACAGTTGGCTGTGCTAGTGTGCTACCGGGGCAAGGTTCTGGGGATTCCCCTAGGGGCGCATTCGGATGTACAACGTTTTCTTAAGGCGGTCTTCAGGTTGAGGCCTTCGCGCAGAGTCTCAGTTCCCTCGTGGGATTTGAATCTCGTTTTGCGAGCTTTGGTTCGCGCACCCTTTGAGCCCATACGGCAGGCGTCGCTTAAGGATCTTACTCTAAAGATGTTTTTTCTGGTGGCGATCAGTTCGGCAAGGCGCATTTCCGAGTTGCAGGCGCTTTCATGTAGAGAACCGTTCTTGTCTATCTCCAGGGATCAGGTGCTTCTTCGACCAGTGCCCTCATTTTTGCCTAAGGTGGTTTCGCCTTTTCATTTGAATCAGCCTGTTTTTCTTCCGGTACTTAATTCGGAAGCGGCAGGTCCCACGGACGAGGGGTTACATTGCCTGGATGTGCGGCGAGTCCTTCGTCGCTACTTAAAGGTGTCGGAGACGTTCCGTAAGACCGATCG
The DNA here is from genome assembly GCA_033557465.1 of Ichthyophis bannanicus. Taxonomy (NCBI): domain Eukaryota; kingdom Metazoa; phylum Chordata; class Amphibia; order Gymnophiona; family Ichthyophiidae; genus Ichthyophis; species Ichthyophis bannanicus. The sequence goes on along the minus strand of CM066047.1, from coordinate 55,562,047 downwards.
GTTGTTCGTGCTTTTTGGCAGGGCCCGCAGAGGTGAAGCAGCGGTGAAGGCGTCCATCGCTCGGTGGATTAAGGAGGCGATTGCTTCGGCTTACATTTTACAGAATCGGCCGGTTCTGGTCGGTTTGAGGGCCCACTCTACCAGAGCACAGGCGACGTCCTGGGCAGAGCATAGTCTTGTTCCGCCTGTGGAAATTTGTAGGGCGGCTACTTGGTAGTCTCTTCATGCCTTCAGTAAGCACTACCGGTTGGATGTGCTCGCTGCTCAGGATTCTTGTTTTGGTTCGGCAGTGTTGCGTGCCGGTTGGCAAGGACCCGCCCGGTGTTGACTGCTCTGGTACATCCCGGATGTGGAGGACTAAACTGGATGACCACTCAGGAAATAGAAATTACATTTACCTGGTAATTGTAGTTCCTGGAGGATCCAGTTTAGTCCTCCTTCCCTCCCATGTGTCAGGTTTGTTTGGAGCGGCACGCTTACTGTGAACGGCTCTGAATTGTCTCAGCATATTTCTTCGGATTTTCGTATCCGGGGCTTGCTTCTTCCTTCTTTTTGCCAGCCATTCGGTTCATGTGGCTGGGTTATGACTGCTTCTGTCTTCGGGTGGAGTCAGAGGCACTGTGCAGAGTTTTGGCTTCCTCGTTTGGGGAGGGGGTCGATTAACACTTAAGGGGTCTAAATTCTATTCTTGTTTGATAGTTATACTTATCTCATGTGTTGCTTCTTTGAGTCTGCTTTGTTAATAGTTCACTGGTGGCTGATGGGAGCTCCAGCAGCATACATCCTGGCAGAGGAAGATTCTGATTGGTCCAGTCTCCAAGCTGCAGGAGGAGGTGCACTACCCGGATGTGGAGGACTAAACTGGATCCTCCAGGAACTACAATTACCAGGTAAATGTAATTTCTATTTACTACATCCTCCAGTAACTAATTCCAGAGTTTGATTACGCGTTGAGTGAAAAAATATTTTCTCTTATTCATCTTAAAAGGGTTACATTGTAGCTTCATTACATGTCCCCTAGTGTTACTACTTTTTGATGGCATAAACAATTGTTCTACGTTTACTCATTCCACCCCATTCATTAATTTATAAACCTCTATCATATCTCCCCTCAGCAGTCTCTTTTCCAAGTTGAAGAGCCCTAACCTTTTAAGCCTTTCCTCATAGTGGTTTCCTTCTATCCCCTTTACCATTGTGGTGGCTCTTCTCTGTACTTTTTCTAATTCTGCTATAATATCTTTTTAAGATATGGTGACCAGAATTGGACACAATATTCAAGGTGCAGTCGCACCATGGAACAATAGAGTCATTATAATATCCTTGATTTTATTCTCCATTCCTCTCCTTATAATTCCTAGCATTCTATTTGTTTTCTTGGCTGCTGCTGCACACTGAGCAGAGGGTTTCAACATATTATCCACTATGACACCTACATTTTTTCCCCTGGTGGTGGTTCCTAATGTGAAACTTTGCATTGTATAATCATAGTTCAGGTTGCTCTTTTCTAGGTGCATAACTTCGCACTTTTTCATAATAAATTTCATCTGCCTTTTGAACGTCCAGTCTTCCAGTTTATCAAGGTCCTCTTGCAATTTTTCACAACCTTTTGGGTTCTAACAACTATGAATAATTTTGCATCATCTGGAAATTTGATTACCTCACTCGTTATCCCCTTTTCCAGATCATTTATGAATATGTTAAAAAGTGGGCCCAGCATGGATCCCTGGGGTACTCCACTATTCACCTTTCTCCATTGAGAAAATTGGCCATTTAGCCCTACCCTCTGCTTTCTATCTTTTAACCAGTTCGTGATCTACAATAGTACACTGCCTCCTATCCTATGACTTTTTAATTTCACGAAGAGTCTCTCATGAGGGACCTTGTCAAAGGCTTTCTGAAAATCCAGGTACACTATATCAACCGACTCACCTTTGTCTACCTGTTTATTCACACTTTCAAAAAACTATAACAGATTAGTAAGACAAGACTTACCTTGGCTAAATCCATGTTGGCTTTTTCCCATTAAACTATGACTGTCTATATGTTCAGTAATTTTGTTCTTTATAATGGTTTCTATCATTTTGCCTGTTACTGATGTCAGGATCAGTGGTCTGTAGTTTCCCGGATCACTCCTGGAACCCTTTTTTAAAAAGTGGCATTACATTGGCCATTCTCCACTCTTCAGGGACTACAGATGATTTTAATGATAGTTCACAGATTACTAATAGTAGGTCTGCAATTTCATCTTTCAGTTCTTTTAACACCTTCAGATGTATACCATCCAGTCCAGGGGATTTACTACTCTTCAGTTTATCAAATACTTGTAATACATCTTCCTGGTTTATCAATATTTTTTCTATTCTTCTGATATATCACCTTCAAACATGCATGGGTAACTTCCCTACATCTTCTTCAGTAAAGACCGAAGCAAAGAATTAATTCAATCTCCCCACTATAGCCTTGTCCTCCCTTAGTGTTCCTTTTACCCTTCTATCATCCAGTGGTTCAACTGACTCTCACAGTTTTTTTGCTATGAATATACTTGAAAAAGTTTTTGTTATGCGTTTTTGGATCCATGGCCTTGCATCTAACTTGCCAGTGCTTATGTTTCCTGTTTTTGCTATTTGGCTCCTTTTTTCCATTTCCTGAAGGATGCTTTTTTAGCAACGACAGCCTCTGACCTCTCCTTTAAACCATGCTGGCAGTTTTTTGACCTTCTTTCCACTTTTCTTAGAATGTGGAATAATCTGGCCTGAGCTTCCAATATCGTGTTTTGAAACAACGCCCTTGCTTAATGTAAATCTTTAACTTTTGCAGCTGCTTCTCTTAGGATTTTTTCTTAACTGTTTTCCTCATTTTATCATAGTCTCCATTTTGAAAGTTAAAAGGTAGTATTGTGGATTTTCTCGCCATCTTGTTTCCATTTATTAAATCAAAATCGATCATGCTGTGATTACTGTTGCAAGTGGCCCCAACACCCTTATCTCTCGCACCAAATCCTGTGTTCCACGAAGGACTAGTTCCAGAATAGCTTCCTCTCTTGTCGGTTCATGAACCAGCTGCTCCAAGAGTCATTTATTTCATCTAGAAACTTTATCTTCCTAACATGTCCTGCAGGAACATTGACCCAGTCGATACCGGAGTAATTTAAATTATCCATTATTACTATGTTGTAACTTTTGTTAGCTTCCCTGATTTCTCTTAGCATTTCATCATCATCCATCTATTCATTCTGGCCAGGTGGTCAGTAGTAGAACCCATTGCCACCACCTTCCCCTTTTTATATGGGATTTCTATCCATAGAGATTCTACAGTGTATTTTGTTTCATGCAAAACTTTAATCCTATGTGACTCAATACCCTCTCTAACATACAGCGCAACCCTTCTACCAATTTGATCTACCCTATCTTTGTGATATAGTTTGTATCCAGGTACCACAGTGTCCCATTGATTGTCCTCTTTCCATCGGATCTCTGAGATGCCAATCATGTATAATCTTTCATTTAGTGCTATATATTCTAGCTCTCCCATTTTTTTAGACTTCTAGCATTTGCATTTGGTTGTGACAGGATGTTCTGAAGACAGATTTGCATAAAGAATGTAAGAAGGGAAAATGAGAGATTGAAGAAATAAAGATTTATAGAGAGAGTTATGGAACCGTGGCAATCTGACTGAAATACTTCAGAGATAAATGGCATTACTATATGATTAACAGTTACTAACGTGTGCTATGCTTTAGTGTGTGTTAATAGTAACTAGCTCTCGCTGATAATAGGCTGAAAAAAGTATTTGTTTGTTAAAGTTTTCTGGGTCATTTTAGAGATAGATTGGATGATGGATAAGTGGGAGGATATGCTGAATTTATCAGTCTGACTTAGGGATAGTTGCAGGGACAATTTCTCCTAATGGAGTGTGTTAAGTTTCTTATAAATGATTTGTTTGAAAACTGCCTTGGATATTTATTTGGTTAGTGCACATTAGTAACTCTAGCTGTTAGAGTTTTTTCGGTAATACATGCAGGTAAATGATAATGTTGGAACATCACCATACTATCCCCAAAGTTTTCTGGCGTCTACTTATGTGTGGATGAAAGCACTGGGACAATTAAATAGTTTGAAAAGATTTATTAAGCCCTTTTCTTTTTTACAGGCAAGCACATTTGGATGTTTCCATGTCTCAGCCTGTATCTTGAAACCATCTTAACAATATCCTGGGATTTTAAAACAAACATTTAAGGTAATCACCTTCTCTATAATCACACTGACATGGTTGCTGTTTCAGGGATGTAAGATGATGCTGAGTAGTTTGAGTAATACTCTGTTTTAGATTTTTCATCCACAAAGTTAGAGGCTAGTAAGCCACTTGCATGTACAGCACATGGTTTGTATTTTTTTTCTCTTTGTAACTAGGCTTGTGTTTGCTACAGGCTTGGAGACTGGTCATGTGAGTGGATACATAGTAGACATTTTCCTGCAGAATTTCCAGGTGCTATCCACTGGTAGGCAATGTTCACTGCCTCTTCTTGATTCATCTGTACTTTAAAACTTTGGACACTGTCCAACATAAGTTGATGAGGAAACTAGCCAGTTGTTGTAAATTGACGAGGAACTGATTGGGCACGGAATCCAGGAAGTGGTGATCAATGAAGCCCATTCCGATGAAAGTAAATTGACCAGTGGGGTATTTCAAGGCACACTCAATTTATTTTTATTTGCAATAGCATGCAAACCTCAGAGGGAGTAGACAACATGAGAAAAAAATCTACAAAAATTAGAAGAATGATCTAATGCTTGACAGTTAAGATTTAATACAAAGAAGTGCAGAGTGATGGATTTGGGATGCAAAAGTCCAAAGGAGCAGTATGCGATAGGGAATGAGAGGCTGGTGTGTATAGACCAGGAGAGGGACTTCAGGGTGATGTCTGGGGATCTCAAGGTGGTGAAGCAATGAGACAAGGCGGTGGACAAAGTTAGAGATTGCTAAGCTGCATACAGAGAAGAATGACCAGCAGGGAAAATAAGATATTAGCGCCCCTGTAAAGGTGAGTGGTGAGGCCTCACCTGGCGTATTGTGTTCAGTTTTAGAAGCCATGCCTTGCAAAGGATGTAGAAAGACTTGCAGTGGTTCAGAGGAAAGTGATTAAAATGATATGGGGCTTGCGCCAGAAGACTTAACGAGAAGAGATTTGAAGATGCAAATATATATACTACAGAGGAGAAGAGGGACGGGGGGATATGATACAGCCATTTAAATACTTAAAGGCTATTAGGAAGAAACCTTTTTCAAAAATGGGGAATCCATAGAAGTAGAGGCATGAAATGATGCAGCAAGGAGGTAAACTGAAAAATAGCAGCAGGAAATAGTTTTCCATGGAAAGGGTGGTGGATGCCTGAAACGCTCTCCTCCCAGTGGAGGTGGTGGGGGCAACAACAGGGACAGAATTCAAGAAGGCACGGAATAGATACAGAGGAGCCTTATATGCTAAGAGGATGCTAGCAAAGTAAATTGTAAATAGCTTCAAACACAGAGAGGAGTAACCCGCACAGGAGCTCTAGCCGCCTTACTGGGTAGACTAGATGGACCACGATGCTCTTTATCTGCCATCATTTACTATAGGGGCACATTGAAACGATTACCATGGTTAGCAGACCCATTAACTGCATTAATCACCGTGAGCAGTGAGTGCTGCTGAATATCCCCTCCTAACATCACTGCGTGCCCTGGTGTTAACTGTGTAACATCGGGGCATTTCAGGGGTAGCGCTTGCATGAATCAGCTGGATATTGCTGCTGCCTAGTTAGCTAAAACACGAACCCGGCAGACCAGATAGGACCCGATTAAATTAACATGACCAGCCGCTTTACTTGGACTGGCCACCGCCTTTGAATATTGGCTGCTATGTTACTATTTATTTATTTTTGTATGTGTTTAACCCCCAACCAAAAAGGAACAATACAGCCCACGTTTCAAGAGAACGACATGTAAGCAATCTTTACCATTTTCTTCACGCCCATCCACTCTCAGGCCTAGATATAGGCATAGGTATTTGCCTAGGCACCACATATCGAAGGTACCAAGTACCTAGGCTAAAGAGGAGCCTGCTCCCACTTACTGAGAGCCACGTACATGTGCTGCTTCAAAGGGGCAGACTGTGGCGTTGCTCCTCTTCTGGCTCTTCAGTTTATGACATCTCTGACACCCCCCCTCCCCCCAACTCTGCCAGTCTGGTGTCTGCTGTCTGGTCTTACCTATGGATGTCAAAATCTTAAATCTGACCCTACCGAAATATCACTTCGGACAGTTTGCCTATGTAGTACATACCGTTTCTCAGAAGGTTTCCATAGAACAAAGACACATTCTTTACTTGGTTTAGTTAATACCTCTGTCCTCGATAGAACATCCCTCTGGCATGCCAAATCAATTTCACTACTTGATGACAATACAAGCTGCACAGTTGTAGAACTTAGTAGCTGGTAAGGTTCAGAAGACTGGATAGGCCAAATGATCTTTTCTGACATTTCCATGTTTCTATATAATTAATTTATCCTTTAAGGTGTCTAAGAAAATCTATTTATTTTTTTTGCCCAGGTATTTCAATCAGAATGAATTGATTTCTGTTTTGAATTTGGTGCAAGTGTTGTTTAGGTTTTTATCTTGAATGTTTTACTGATTTTATCTGTAAACTGCCTGGGATGAAATCACAGATTAGCAGAATATAAATTGATTTAAATAAATTAGATGATAGGACCCCTTGCAGACTGTATAAAACATTGACCCCAGTGAATGAGAAAAGACAGTGTTGGTAAAAATAGAACAGTGCGCCATGTCTGATGGGGTGATACCTATATTTCTGTTTATTGGAAACATATGAAAGCTAGCTCGAGAGAGAGAGCTGGGGGTTCAGTAGGAAGGGGACCCAAAATATTTTTGTTTAATGTGCTGATTATGCCTTCTTTTGGGATAAAATATATGATTCAGTTTTCCTAATTCCCAATAGTAAACTATCCCAAAGAAAAGGGCCAATGACGGAGAGCACCATAGATACACCACATGGAATGTGTCAAAATATCAAAATTATGCAAAAGTAATTGCTTGTAGTTTCTCACAGTATATTGCATAGAATAGTATTTAAATATTGTTAGAAACAAATCTAATTGAGGAGCTACTCATGCGTGGCAGGGTCCATGTGAGCTCAGTTGGCTTGTTCAGCGATTATGGGCAAGAGGAAGGAGAAAGTTGTGCGCAAACCCACCGCAGTTGCTGGCCCTATGCCTTTACCTTCTCAAACTTCTATCTAGTCTTTTCTTGTTCCACCCAAGCATATTTTGAAAAAAATTGTCTTCAGTTAAGTTCAAATTGAAGAATTTGGAAAATGCTACTAGGTCATCTATTCTGTGATGGTTAAATTTCCCCAAGGAACCTTTGTTTTCTCCTTGGGACACGTTCGTTATTTGATAGACATTCTTGGTGTTCCTGTAGAATCTCATCCCCCTTTGACACAGATGTACTGCCTTCCAGTGGCTAAACATTCTCCGGGAGCTGCAGTGGGACCCTCTGGGCAACAGATGGATGTGTTAGACATATTTGTGTTTTGGAAAGCTCAAATCAAAATCAGGTGGTTCCTGCAACATTGTTGGTGAGCTTTGCTCTGACCTCGGATCAGGAATAGATGTTAAAAATGTATTTTAAATAGTAATGTGGCCTTTCGGGTCTCTTGGTGCAACTGTTTCCAGATCTGTCTAGGGAGACCCAAAAGAGTCATAGGGAATTCCTGTTGTTGAAACCAGATATTTTACAGTTGAGAGGCTTGCTTTTTCTAAAGTTTCCATGTAAATGTTTGATGAAGCTGCAATCTGTTAGTTATGTTTTCTACGAGCCTTCTCAACTTCTTTCTTTTATTAATTCTCATCAATCTAGGCGGTAACACAGTCTGTTCAGGATACTTAGTCCGCTATTGCTGTTTTCTGGGCTCCTTTTCCTGTGGGAATTTTTGAAATTATGTTTCTATTTGGCTACTTCCCCTTAGTTTTGGGCTTTTCAGAAGGGGTGTTTGAGGTTGATGTATGTTTGTTTTGTATTTTCTTTATTTATATTTATTTTTTTGTATTTTGATACTTTGCTTCTGCCCACTGTTTTACTTAACAAGATGTTATGCTTGTTTGTTTTGTAGCTTGAAAAAAATAAAATAAAAAACCAAACAAATCTAATTGCTTTACCACATTACAACAGTGTGATAATATTAGTATTGTTCCAATGAAAAAGAATGCTTCAGGGACCAAACATCTTAGACCACTTACTATGGTGCTCACATGCGCATACAAAAACATAAAAACACATAGCTACTATGAAAAATTCCTTATCCAGAATGGTGACACGGTACTCTGTCACAGAGGTAGAAGAATATAGGACCTGCTATTCAGCAGCAGCGGCTAGCACAATTACAGCAGCCAGCCATTGCCAACCGCTGAACGCTAAACCTGGATGTTCAATGCTGGGGCAATATCTGGCCACTGGCTTTGACTATCTGGGTCTGCCGGTGAAGCAAGAAGCCAACTGAGCAGTGGTGATATCATGCTGCTGCCCTGTTAGCTTTGGCAGTGAAAGTTAGGACAGCCTTTAATATGCTTAACTTTCAAGCAGCAGCTGAATATCACTGCTGACCGGTTATTCCCGAATAACGTCCCCAGAACACCCCAATGCTAACCAGTGTCTGACACAATTCCCAATCTTGTAAGTACTTTATAACCTTAAACTTTGTTATCTACTGAAATTTTTTTTATATGAGTAGGGAATGAGCTCAACATTTAACAGATGGAGCACACCATCAAAATCTTTATCATTAAATGTCAATTACTAATCTTTAATGAAGAAAATGTTGCTACGGACATCTTCTAAGTTTTGTAAGTCAAGTCATTGTTTATCACAAATATTTTTGAGTTTGATTTTCACTTTCATAAAGTCCCCTTCGAAATCTTCCAATGTTACAATGTCTAATCAAATTATACCTCCAATCTGGCCATATTACATGGTTTCACCAAGAGGCTTCCTCAGGGAGACTACAATTCATTCTGCTGAGCTGAAACGCCACACATGCATACCATTGGAATTCTGTCTTTTGAGAACAAGTTTGATGAGCATGGAATGGTGTGGCAGCAGGAGCTTTATGAATCTGGAAGCCTTTTGAACTCTATACATAGAGCCAACCTTCTTACTTACAGGAGGCACAGAGAGGGGGATCTCCCACATTCTCATCTGCAGCCTCTGAAGAATGCTGTGAATGGGCACTACCACAGCTTTCTTAAGGGGGATCCAGATACTGGAGAATTTCCAATTCTTTGGCTCTTTACTTCCAACTAGCCTTTGACCTTGATGATGACCTTGTATGTATGTGAGACTCTTCGAGAATTATGGCACTTTCATGGTCTATGCTCTTTCTATGACCCCTGCTCTTATACCTATTATGATGCTGTCTTCTGGCCTGTCTAATTTGAAACAATAATTTGTAACTTTTATTTGCTTTTGTTATATTTTATGTGTAAATTGCTTTGCTGGATGCCAATGAGGCAGTATGTCAAGAACTTAAACTATAAACTATTTGCTGGAAGCTGAGGTTGAGTGTAACAGGTAGCTTCTGGAAGGCTAATGCCCTATCATTCCTTGGTGTCGCCTATCCCATTTCCCATCGAAGAGCTTAAGGATCAGGGTACAGGATTTTTTTTGTAGAAGTGCTGGTAATGTATGAGGCTATTGCGGTGGGTCAAACCAGAGGCTAGGTCCCCTTAGTCTGACACAGTCTAGCAGAACAAAGTAGAGTAGTGATTCAGTGCTAAGAGAGCCAGCCTAGATGGTGAGTCATCTGTACAGAGAGACAGCAAGGGAAGTGGGAGTGACAGCTGACACTCTAATATTAATGTGGGTTGCCGTGGAAACTAACGCAGATGGTATTAGTACTTAGTATGCCATGTAGCATATGCCACACAGGGTGGGAGAGAGGGGAGGTACAAGGCACCAGCGTAGATTGCACAAAGAGGCCCACAAAGTATGCATCACTTGGCCATTGGGAGCTGATGAACCATGTCCCCTAACAAGAAGTATGCCCCCATACAGGGATTGGTGGTCCCTGGCACAGGTTAGCATAGGCAATACTGGTAGGCAGTCAAAATCTGTGCTGATGGCTCTCTGCCATAGTGGTGCTGGGGAGACATAGAAACAGGACGGCAGAAAAAGACCACATGGCCTATCTAGTCTGTCCTTCCATATCAACTACTACAACAGTCCCCTTGTTTCCTTTAGAGATCCTCTGTGTTTGTCCCATGCTTTCTTGAATTCAGATACTGTCCTCATCTCTACCATCTCCACTGGGAGACTATTCCACACATCCACCACTCTTTCCATAAAGAAATATTTCCGCATATCGCTCCTGATTCTATCCTCTTTCCACCTCATTCTATGCCCCTTCATAGCAGAGCTTGCTTTCAATTGAAAGAGGCTTTCCCCCTGTGAATTTATGCCACAGAGGTATTTAAATGTCTCTATCATATGTCCTCTATCCTGCCTTTCCTCTAACGTATCCATATTAAGATCCTTAAGTCTGTCCTCATATGCTTTATAATGAAGACCACTAACCATTTTAGTAGCCACCCTCTGTACTAACTCCATCCTGTTTATATCCTTTTGAAGGTGCGGTCTCCAGAATTGCACACAATACTCCAAATGAGGTCGCACCAAAGACTTATACAGAGGCACTATCACCTCCTTTCTTCTGCTGGCCATTCCTCCCCCTGTGCACTCAAGCATCCTTCTGGCTTTCTCTGTCACCTTTTCTGCCTGTTTCACTACTTTAAGATCATCAGAAACAATCACACAGATATGCAGGAAGTATAAGCGTATAGCTTACCCAGAGCTTGTAGGCAGAGTGTTGCATAGGAGTAGCTCAAAGCAGGTTACATTCAGGTACAGTACATAACTTCCTGTTCCTTGGAGGGAGTTTACAGTCTAAGACCACAAGGAGCATTGGTGGGATCTAAGTCTGGTTTCCCTGATTCTCAGTCTGCTGTTCAAAGTATTAGGCTACTCCTCTACCCTTAGTCAGAGGAGGTGGTTATGTGGAAGAAGCACCTCTCTCTTGAGACATATACTTTATTGCTGTGGAAAAGCTAGTCAAAAGGGAGACTTTTTTACACACAGCCGCCAGAGGTAGCAGGTATGTTGAAGATCACAACAGAAATAGAAATAATATGGGGCTGTGTGGGTTGGCCTTGATAGGCACTAGAGAATCAAGATGCTGCCTGGAGGGTGCAGTAGAGCAACTGTTTGATGGTTTCCATGGTGGCATAGTGCAAGCCTCCTCTAGAAGCAGGAGACATATGCTGCAGGGGGTGCAGAAGCTGGAGTTAGTGGTAGTGTTGGCTCAAGGGGAGGGCACTGTCCGCATTGTTGGGGTCCTGCAACTATGGCCCATATGACAGAGCTTGCAAGTAGACCCCAAACAAGATGTTTTGGTCCTGACTGCAAACTGTGCTGGTACCTGAGTGCAAAGAGAGAGAGAACTTTTAATTAGAAAAATGAAATAAATGCAGGAGAGCAAGAAGACTCATTCACCTGGTGGGGCAGATAGAACAGATTGAGGTGGGGAGGGGTGGTCATTGTGAAGGGGGGGGAAGAGTCTTCTAGACATTTTTGAGTTTGGGAGAGCAATTCCATCCATGGTGCCGCCTGATGATGTCACCCAGTGTATAGTTGACTTATCCTGCTTGTCCATGGAGAATGATCTTTCCCATGCTGGTTTAGCTCCTACTATTACAGCAGGAAGTCTATTCCTGGTAACATACACAAAAAGACGATAAAGTGGATCTCAGCTTGTATTTCTGTACTTCCTTGCTAAATGATGATAACTTCTTTTCTAGTACACAATGTTGTTAGCCCAGATAAATCGAGACTCTCAGGGAATGGCAGAATTTCCTGGAGGAGGGGGAGAAGCTCAGCATGTGACGCTCTGTCTCACGGAGACAGTAGCTGTGGCAGGTGAGATTTTTTTTTTATCCTACCTTAAATCAACAGCATTGGTGTCATTTTTAATGAACATACTTTCATTTTTAAAATTCACTGATACCTGCATAAAAAAATATGTGCATACTATTTACACATATGCTCAGTTATAAAGGGACGTCCAAAATGTAATCAGCTTTCATTGAGATTAAATCCATTGTTTTACTGTATATTTATTTTGAGTCTCGTAGTGTGCAAAACATTTAAACTAATTAGTGAAGTATGTTATTTCTGAGTTATGTTAAAATTACATTGGGTTTTTTGGTAATGGTATGTTTCAGATTTCAGCTTGCACATTAATGCTCTGTATCTCTTTTGATTTGCCTATCTGCCCTTTGATACTGGTTGATAAATTATGCAACAACATTCTTTCTTTTTCTTTAGATGGTGACAATTTAGACACTATGGCAGGTGTAAGTCTCCAAGCAGTTACACTTACAGATGGCAGTACAGCTTATATACAGCATAGCTCCAAAGGTTGGTAGATTGTTAAATAGAAGCCATAACCAGAACACCACTTAATAGTTGGTGATCTTCTCGTGGCATAAGTGACCCTAGACCTTATACTGTATTGAATACCACCAGAATCTCTGTGGAATGAAGGCACATTTTATGGAATTTGTTTTATATTTTGTAACAAATGAAAAGCTCTTTGGTGTATAAGAAAACCGGTGCAGCGCCAAACTTGGCTCAAGAGTTCACAAAAGAGAATAATATCAGGACTTCGCCATATGTGTGGAAACAAATGGGATTTTTTCTAATTGGCTAAATCGCTAGATATATTGAGCAGTTCCATATGATTTTATTCTGAGCAGTATCCCTTGGTTAAAATTTAAAACTGTGCTTGTTTATTTTATACTTTGTTGGTGGATTCCAGATGGGAAATTAATGGAAGGTCAGGTTATTCAGCTAGAAGATGGTTCAGCTGCCTATGTCCAACATGTCTCCATGCCTAAAAGTGGTAAGTCAGTCTATTATCCAAAAGAACCCAGAACCAGGTCACCCATCACAAATTCTCTACAGAAAAAAGGTGAACTCCACATAAAAATCAAGAAAATGCTTGAAGTATGAAAATATTTTATGTCAGATGTGCTCTCTTGACAGCACATCTAACATAAAATATTTTCATACTTCAAGCATTTACCTGATTTTTGTGGGGGGGGTGCACCTTTTTCTGTATAAAAGTGGTAAGTGACTTTTATATAGTTAAATATAAATCTAGATTTGGTTTCCTCTGTAAAGAGAACTAACTTGCGATTATATGAATTGTTTTGTGTTAATAACAAATCCTAAGGGGGGGGGGGGGTTGTTGTTGTATGCTCCTCTTGAACAGTTTCAGCTATATTGACTGATATTAAATGTTTTATTTCCTTTCAGCAGCTGACAGTCTGCATCTGGAAGACGGGCAGGCAGTTCAGCTGGAAGATGGGACCACAGCTTTTATTCACCATACTTCAAAAGGTGAACCATTATTGATATGCAACACATCATGCTTACAAAGAAAGAAAGGAAACTGGTGCTTAACTAGTTGCAGTAATCCAGATGAAACAAGTAAGGGTCAGATGTATAGGTATACAGCCATGGTCTTCATTCCCATTCCTCAAAGGCCACTAACAGACCAGGTTTTCAGGATGTCCCTAATAAATATGCATGATAGAGGTTTGCATACAGTGCAGGGATATATAAAGGAAATCAAGTCACAAACAAGTAACAGAAAGAGATCAATACTTGTAGTTCACCATTGTTTATCCACTGAGTTTATAAGAGCACACTGGTGTGTTTGAAAATACCACTTGATGTCTTCCATAGTTAAGCTCACATCAGGATCATTAGGTTACAGGGACTCCTGAGTATTTACCATTTAAGAACCTGTGCTCTCAAACTTGCACTATTTTTATTTTTAATGTTCAGTCGCTAAAATTTCAACATAAGATTCTAAAATATAATGTAATATGCAATTCACAGAATTTTAGAACATTCACTAAAAATTATCCTCAGTAGCGTGCACATGTTTATGTACATGCTAACCTGACGGATAGAGTTTTTGCACTATATTTGCCTGATTTCTGAATAGAATGTAGATGCTAAAATGAATATCTGCACCACTCCTTATTCATGCTCTCCTTTTACCCCTCCCCCATGCTCTTCTGACCCTCCCCTCACTTAGCTGATCTTGAGCCATGCACAAAGAGAACTCAACAATCAGTGCATTGCCTGTGAACTGGTATGTGTGCCCAAAGGCTCCGTCGAACATTGTCCCATTGCCCTGTGTGGGCTTTCAGTTACTTTGGTAACCCATATGAGGATGTTCTGTGTCTGGGGATTTGAGTGTGCGTGCTAGCTCAGAGACCCCCAAGCTGGCTTTTTCTATCACTGCCACTTAAAGATGGTCGTAGGGTATTACCCCTGGTCAGTAAATCCAAGGCAAAGGACCACTGAAGCCCTTTGTGTGCTTGGGCCTCCTCCTTCCTCACAATGCAGAGGCTTCCTGGGTGAAATTATCACAAAAAAGAGGCAAATCCACTGCATAGTCAGTATCAGAGCACAACGCAACACAAAGCAGAGGAATACTGAACCAGCAGAGAAGAATTGACAAACAAACAATCTTTAATCATATGATTTCAAAAACATTCCAAAAGCTTAGCAGTCTTATCTGAAAGCTGTCGATTTGACAATATATTTCAATCATTTATCAGAGCCTGACATATTTTGGTGAAAAAGCCTACTTGGGGGTTGATCCACAGTTCTCTGAACACTGGACTGATTGAAGAATATAGTAACATAGTATATGATGGCAGATAAAGACCAGCATGGTCCATCTAATCTGCCCAGCAAGAGTAGGTGCGCCCACCGCTCCGTGCAGGTCACCCCTCCCCATACCTTTGTTTAGGGGTGTGCAGGTCATCTCTGCTTGTTGAGATATCAGAGACAGTTTATTTTGATTTTATCCTGTTTCTATCCATGCCATTTTGAAATCTGTCACTGTATTTGCCCCCTCCACTTCCAACAAGAGGGTATTCCAAGCATCCATCACTCTTTCAGTGAAAAAATATTTCCTGATGTTGCCTTTCAGTTTACCCCTTGCAGCTTCATGTTTGCCCTCTAATATTATAACTTTTCTGTCTTTGAAAAAGGTTTCTTTGTTCATTAATGCTCCTTAAGTATTTAAAGGTCTGTTTCATATCTCCCCTGTCACTCCTCTCCTCTAGAGCATACGTATTTAGGTCTTGGAGTCTCTTTTCATACGTCTTCTGGCACAGGCTCCAAATCATTTTGGTCGCCTTCCTCTGAACTGTTTCCAGTCTTTTTATATCCTTTGAGATATGGTCTCCAAAATTGAACACCTGCTTCTTAAAAAAGAAGAAAATATAGGGGGGGGGGATATTTTGTGAACTAGAAAAACACCTTTTCCCCTTACTCATTCCATATGTGTCAGTATGACTTTTAGAAATGTGAAAAATAAGTCTAAAAAACCTTTGCTTCCAGCACTTTTTCAAGTAATGTTAGCAAGCACCCATATCCTGATTACGTACCCAATACAGCAGAGATGACTGACCATAATAGTATGGCCAAACTAGAAGAAAGCAATATACAGTCAAATCCAATTAAAAAACAAAACTAGCAAAAAACAATAAAACTAATCAAAATCACTGAAAACCAGCAAAACTCACCCAGAAGCTGCACACACTATTTCTACACCTTTGTGCCGTTTTCACCACAATTTAAAAAAATAAAACTCTGTGTATATTCTGCTGACGCTGGTTACTGACATCCCAGCATCGGGGGGGGGGGGGTCAAAGTTCACTACCAAAATCACCTTAAAACTGCTTAAAAATAGCAAAACTAGTGCCATTCTATAAAGACCACCAGGCAGTTCTGTTTTTGTGTAAGAGCCTCATGAAAGCTGTTGAAATTGCGGCACGTACAGTACATAGGTGTAGATTGTATAATTTTATGTACGTTCTTCAGGACTCCACCTAAACTACACATGGGTCATGTAAAGGTGTGCGCTGTCTTGTCACCACATGTACTTTTATGTGTGCACCCTATGGGATAGTTTATAAGAAGTCTCTTACATGCTAAATCAGGGCTTATGCTTTTTAAAATTACCTCCATACTGTCTCTATTTGGAGGACAATAATAGACGTTGCTACAGGGACAGCTAAAGTTGAATAGTTTTCTTTCCGTGTCAGTATAATTTAAACTGTTTTATCAGTGAACAAATCAAGCAGTTGGGAACTTTGTCTCCCATCTCCTTTATGTGTTCACAAAGAGATCCTTGAAGGTGGAAGCTCCTTCATTTCAATATGCCTTGTGTTACATGGAAGACTGCATGAAGAAATAAAAAAAGACAGGAAAATTTCAGAACAGCAGTGGTACTTCAGCAGCCCACTCCACAGATACCTCTGATTATTTGGAAGTGTAACATGAAAAGTCTATTTAACATTTCTTTATGAAAATGATCTACCATGGATTTCTTAATGACCAATCAATATGAATGAAAACAGCTTTTTTGTCAGACTTTTAAGTCTTTTATTCTATTACATAACTCAGTCCTTTTTAAAGTTTTTATATGACAAATTTGGATGGATTATTTTGTAGACTTTATAAAAAAAAGATATGTGAAAGACTCAAAACTATTATTGGATAAACAAGTGCACATAAAATCTGATTTGTTTAAACATTAAAAGGATCGAATTAGGACCGATTAGCAAAAGATTTTGACTCCTCTGAACCAGCAGAGAACTTCCCCTGCATCAGATCAAACAACCTCAGAACTGATCTCTGGAGATCAGAGTAGCAGAACTGCTGGAGTTGAAGATGATTTTAAATCTATACAGACGAGATCTTCAGGGTCATAGTAAAACCATCCCAACTCTAGCCTGACAGCCCTCGAGCTACCTTGGAAGAACAAGGTCACCTGATAGGAGACCATCATTGTGCTATGGCAGGAAATGATCTTATAGCCCTCTAAAGCTATGCATTATATTCCTTATCGTTCCTCCAGTTTAGTCCACACTTCTGGGTTGTGTACCTCCTCCTGCAGCTTGGAGACTGGGCATGTCAAAACTCATGACATCACTGGATGTAGTCTGCTGGCATCTCCCATCAGCCCCAGTGTGTGTCCAGTCTCCATGCAGCAGGAGGACGTAGAGAGCCTTAGTGCTGGGCTCACTAGAGGAACACATAAGGAGCTTTTAGGGTAGCATAGGAGCTGTTTTGGTTTAATTTGGGAAGTTCTGTGGTGATTCTTTCATTTCAGTTCTGTAGCTTTAAAAAAACAAAACAAAAAACAAACGGAAGCTTGCTCTTGCTTGGGCCGGGTCCTCATTCGCCTGCCTGTGTGTCTCTCTCTGTTCCTTTTCAGGTATTACCCAGCTCAGTTCTCTCTCCCTGGAAGGCACGGGGGAGAGCCCTGCAGCAAAAGAGCAGCAGTGAGTGTCCATCGCTCTGGGGCAGCCGCAATCCTCTCAAGGTATAGCCGCAGTTAGCGGGGAGCTCGACCACGGCTGATAGCTCGCTTATCAGCTGAGCGCGGCCACGCGGTTTTGAGCTCCGCGGCAGCAAAGATCGCTCTGACGGACTCTGCAGGTACCGTGTGGGGGTACAATCCTACGGAGCTGTCAGGGGCCATAGGCTGCAGAGGCGCGAGTCTTTTTGCGCCGGTTTTGGCACCTTTTTCTTGTTTTACTCAGCGGCGGCCATTTTAGTGGTGTGGGACTGCATGGCAAGCCGCGCGGCCCAGGATCACATGGGGTGGCAGTTTGGGGCAGATTTGTTATTTTTCTCTTCCCCTGAGTCCTGTCCCGTAGGGGTGGGGATCATAGGGGCCCAGGGTCCTTACTTTGAGGGGAGGAAATTTGTTTTCTTTAGTTTTCTTTTGTTTTCTGTTGCTCTGCTGCATCTGCCTGGTGTGGTTCCTGGGTTAACCCTTCAAGTACTGGAAGCTTGGAATTTTTGATGTAACCCTCTGGCTAAGGGGAGGGCTTCCTAATCATTATATACTATATCAACAAAAAAAAAGAGTTTAGTGTGTTAAACAAAGTGTCTCATTTGGAATTTCTGACTTGAAGAGAAGTGATCAGAAGTTGGACAGATGGCTTCTCGGCCTCTGTGCGTCGTCTGCGGGACGCGCCGGGGCTCTATAGCGGATTCGGGTATCTGCCGCGTCTGCTAGCATAGAGCAGCAGCTAGAGCTTAAGGCAGGGCAGGACCTGCTAGATGGGCCTGCAGAACCAGAAGGAGACGTTCTGCTGACCAAACCACTGGGGGCTGGGACAGAGTCTCAGGCGGGGCCTTCGGGGCTCTCTCCAATTTCAGATTCGGGCTCTCAGTTTGGCGATTTCTGCCCAGGCTTCGTCTTAATGATGCATCAGGCTTTTTGTTTACATCAGCAGGGAAAGCTGCCAGAGCCCTTACCATTGTCTGTGGCGCTACAGCAGCCGGCTCGGCCGTTGGCACCTGGTGGGTCTGCCAGGACGCCCAAACGGGCCAGAATAGATGATCTTTCGCCCTTCAAAGTGGATTGGCGAGAAGCAGACGAACATGAAGTGGATCTGGAAGCTGGTTTGGAGGAGATGGAAGAACGAGCGATTCCAGAGCCGGAGGATCAAGCAAAGATTATTCGGATCTTCCAAAGGGACGAGCTGACACTGCTTATTACGGAATCCCTTCAAACGCTAAAGCTGGCCACGGAACAGCCGGTGGAGGAGAATAATGGGGAGGATCCGATTATCCAGGCGGTGAGACAAACTCAGTGTTTCCCATTCACAAGGTGGTAGACCAGATGATTCAAGACGAATGGGATCAGCCAGAAGCAGGTCTCAGAGGGGCTCGGATTATGAATAGGTTGTATCCCCTGGCAGATAAGCACACAGTCCAAAACGTGATAAGGTGGAAAAACACTTTATTGTAATCTCAGACCTAGCAACCCGACACAGGCCGTGTTTCGGAGACCTTCATCAGGGGTTGTCTACATAGGTACTAAAGACATAGAAACAAAACAATATTAAAAACTCAAATAATACTGAAAGAACAAATACTCATAAACATCCGTTTAACTCTATTATACAGAAATAAAAATACATGTATAATAAATAGTAGAAATTATGTATTAAATAATGGAAATATAAAAATAATAATACTCCCAAATAAATAGTTAAAAAATTAAAAAAATAAAATATATAATAGAAATAAAATGCTTGAAACACGATACTCAAATAAAATGTAAATGTTAAAATTGTGTGATAAAAGATACACCAAAAATAGACCACAAATAAATCCATACAGACACATTAAAATACAGTCCTTGTGAAGAAGGTCAACATCATATTTGTATTGTTACTACCTTATTTGTAGAAATGACATGCAAACCTCCTCTATGTAGAAACGATGGCACACAGTAAATGCAAGGAGTCAAGAACTAAAATGAAGAAGACATAAAAAGAAACATATGTATACCATTGGAGATAACTTGTATGTATATTGAGAGCATCAATTGCTGGGAACTAAAGACTGGAAACACCAAAGAAACGCAGCAGGCATTACTCTAGGTCAGATGTGGGAGGAGTACATAACCAAGAGAGACAAATGTTAATTAGCCAACTATCATAGTGGGACAAATGGTGGGGAAAATCGTACTAAATCTCAATTAATTCCAAATACTGTCCAAAAATATTAATGGAGAATTAAATTATACTTATATAAATATAGTATGGAGTAGGGCCAAGGTTGCATCGCAGGATCAGCTAAGCCAAAATCATTAACAACAATTATAAATTGTATCGGTACAGGAAATAAACATCAAACTCCTGATAAATTCTTTAAGAAAGAGTGGGGCTAAAGGAGGTTCTGGATTCTCAGAAAAACAATTAAAAAAGATATATTACACTGTTCTTCCTTTTCGCTTGAGGCTTATGGTAGATGTGATTTTCAAAACCATAATTTGAAGGTGGTTTGCAGAATCGCTACTCTCCTACTTATTACTGTTTCTTAATATACGGCTAAACAAGACGTATGAATGTGCAGGGAATAAACCAAACCACTTTACAGATTCTAAAAAACAGTTTATAGATTCTAAAAAACAGTATGGAGAGAAAAGGATCCTATTTCTCAGGAGAATCATATGCTACATTGTTACTCTCAGTTTTATCGGAAGCTCATAGTATGTCAAAACGCCATTTAGAAAAAGGAATTGTGCCGAATCTCTACTCTCCCGCTTTTTACCCATTAGATCGGAGGCAAATAGAACCATAGATTATTGGACTTACCTATCTAAATCGCTGGCAGAAACAGAAACCTTCAAACTGTAGGTAAACTGAAAGAAAAACTTCAGACTGTCAGCGTGGAATTTGCTATAGAAAACGCCGACACATGCGCAAGCCTTAAAGAGTCTCACAGAGCGGGAAAAAAGGGGGCGTGGCCAGACCCGAAATAACTTTTTAGAGCCAATCGTTGAACTGTTATACTAGCTGTATACATCTGCACTAACCTTTTTAAGAAAATAGCGCTATCATTAAAATCGCACAAAGGAATTGCTTGGTGATGAAAAGGAATGTTTAGCATCGCATTCTTAATATGAGGACCTACAAGAGCAACAGATCGTCAATGGACACATGAGTGGGGATATTAATTGTGCAA
The DNA here is from genome assembly GCA_033557465.1 of Ichthyophis bannanicus. NCBI lineage: Eukaryota > Metazoa > Chordata > Amphibia > Gymnophiona > Ichthyophiidae > Ichthyophis > Ichthyophis bannanicus. The sequence goes on along the minus strand of CM066047.1, from coordinate 55,541,359 downwards.
ATGGAGACGTATTGAAATTGTGTCCTCATGTTTTTTTATTTAAAAAAGGCCAAAACTAATTAAAAAAGCATTTAAACTTGGCCACATAAACCCAACTGAAAAGAGGGAATAATAAAATAATTAAATATCAAAGGTTATAAACTAATCTTTTAAACGAACCTTACAATAATAAATAAAAATCAAAACAAAAACAAAACAATAATAAAGTCAAAATAAAATACAATGAAGTAAAATAAATTCAATAAAAGCTACATAAAAGGATTATATAGAAAATTTGCAATACTAATAGTGAATAAAAATATAAAAATAAAAATAAAAAATAAAATAAAATATTAATTAAACTCTAATAAAATTGAATAAATGCTCAACTACAGTATTAAACAATAATAAATCTTATTTTTATTTTATTTTATTTTAATAAATAATGAGTGAAAATTATCATATTGTAAAATCACAATATAAAAATATGTATATAAAAACATTTTTTTAATAAATAATAAAAATACTTATTACTAATAAGGATAAAATTAAAGATAAAAAATAAATAAAAAATTAAAATAATTAATAATAAATAATAAATAATTAAAAAATTAGTTAGTTAAAAAATAAAAATAATAAATATTGTAGTTACTTAAAAATAAAAATACAAACTAAAAAACTCCACTCTAGGCAAATGGGATGAGGAACAAAAATACAATATCCAGTCGCTAGTGATCGTCTCATGGCTGTGTAGAATATGGAATAATTCTGACTACAGAAAAACGGAGAAATCTTGATCTGTATTGAGACTGTTCGGAGCCAGAGTATTTAGGAGAAAAATGTATCTCTGTTCGAGCTGAAGAATGGTCTTATTTACATCTCCCCCTCTCCAATTGGTTTTGACTTGTTTCATCACAAAGAACTTTAGATCGGTAACTTTGTGCTTAAATGTCTGCCAATGGGAAACTAGGGGTTTGTCTTCTACGTTCCTCTTAATACAGCTCTTGTGCTCCATAATCCTAATCTTGATCTTACGGGTAGTTTTTCCTACATAGAGCAATTTGCAGGGGCATTGTATCACATAAATTACATTTTGTGTTTCACAATTAGCAAAATCATTGATTGGAAACTTCTTATGTGTGGTTGGATGGATAAAAACATTTTTGACGGGTAACACATTCAAACAAACAGCACATCTACCACATTGAAATTGGCCCTTATATTGCGTTAGGAGTCTCTTCTCTGTGAGTGCTGATGGTACTAATAGATTGCGTAAATTGATATTTCTTTTATGTGCAACAATAAGATTTTGGTCTTGGAAGGCCAGCAGGGACTGGAGAATATGCCATTCTTCCTTGAGAATGGTAGTTATCTTAGCAGAAAATTGAGTGTACAGTAAAGGACAAACTAACCCTTTGCTGGGTTTCTTTTCTTTCGGTTTCAAAAGTAGATTACGCGATGTGTTCTTAGCTCTTTTATATGCGGAATCAACGTACCTATTCGGGTATCCTTTCTCCAAAAAACTCTTCCTCATATTAACCGCCTCTCTTTCAAAATCCTGTATATCTGAACATACCCTCCTAACCCTGAGAAATTGACTTACAGGAAGATTATTTTTCAAAGATAAATTATGAAAGCTATTGTAATGCAGGAAATGATTCTTGTCTGTAGGCTTCTTGTAAAGGGTTGTAGAGAAACCAACGGTCTCCTTACGGATCAAAAGGTCTAAGTACGGGATTTTATGGCAATCGTAAGTCAACTGAAATCGTAGATTATTATCTAACTGATTAATCCATGTGTTAAATTGCCTTAAAAGATCTTCAGTACCCTTCCAAAATATTAAGACATCATCTATATATCTTATCCATAAAACTACATTGTTACGAAATGGATGCTCTTTCAAAAAACTCTTCAAAATTGTACACGTATAAATTTGCCACATCAGGGGCCATGGCTGACCCCATGGCCACCCCCTTGATCTGCTTATAAAATAACTCTCTAAAACAGAAGAAATTTTCAAAAAGTGCAATCTGTGTGTAATAAATGGACGTAAAAATATCTCCCACTATAAGCTTACTAAAGATGAGGAATCCATTCTCAGCAGAGGATTAACATTCGTTCCTAAAAACAAGGCTGATACATTTGAAATACAAGTAGACCTGTATAAATTCTTTAGGAAACTAAAGATTAAACAATTTTTTTCGGAATTCCCCCAAGGACCATGTGATATCTCGGTCATTAGCAAAAAATCATCTTGGATGCCACCTCCTAAAACAGATCCTATTTTAGAAACATTTGAGAAAATAGTCCTTAATCAAGTTTTACAAATTACTAAAGATGTCCCATCTTCTTATCAAAACATTTCCAAAGGAGAGAGATCAGCTATTGTATCTCTTCAGAAGAACAACCAGATTATCATAAAGCCTGCCGACAAGGGTGGAGCTATTGTGGTTTTAGATAAGTATGATTATATAAATGAAGTGATTAGACAGTTAAATGATAAGACCTTTTATCAGAGATTAGACAAAGACCCAACTACTGATATCAAGAAAACAATAGATAATCTTGTCATGTCTGGGTTTGAAATAGGCTACATTACAAAGAAAGAAAGAGATTTTTTGACAGTTGATACACCTGTAATTCCTACTATTTATATTTTGCCCAAGATTCATAAATGCCTTGAGAAACCACCTGGGCGACCTATTGTATCATCCATTGGTTCCATCCTTGAACCTCTTTCAAAATTCTTGGACATATTTTTACGTCCATTTATTAAAGAAATGTGGTCGCATGTACGAGATTCAGCACGTTATTGAGATTTTGTCTACCTTTGATATTTGCACTACCGATATTATTTTAGTGACTCTAGATGTCGAGTCACTGTATACAAATATACCACAAAAAGAAGCTTTAGAAATCATTACATATTATCTTTTGAAACATACAGAACGACGCATTCCTACCACCTTTCTTCTCTCCTTAGCACAGATTGCACTTTTTGAAAATTTCTTCTGTTTTAGAGAGTTATTTTATAAGCAGATCAAGGGGGGGTGGCCATGGGGTCAGCCATGGCCCCTGATGTGGCAAATTTATACGTGTACAATTTTGAAGAGAGTTTTTTGAAAGAGCATCCATTTCGTAACAATGTAGTTTTATGGATAAGATATATAGATGACGTCTTAATATTTTGGAAGGGTACTGAAGATCTTTTAAGGCAATTTAACACATGGATTAATCAGTTAGATAATAATCTACGATTTCAGTTGACTTACGATTGCCATAAAATCCCGTACTTAGACCTTTTGATCCGTAAGGAGACCGTTGGTTTCTCTACAACCCTTTACAAGAAGCCTACAGACAAGAATCATTTCCTGCATTACAATAGCTTTCATAATTTATCTTTGAAAAATAATCTTCCTGTAAGTCAATTTCTCAGGGTTAGGAGGGTATGTTCAGATATACAGGATTTTGAAAGAGGCGGTTAATATGAGGAAGAGTTTTTTGGAGAAAGGATACCCGAATAGGTACGTTGATTCCGCATATAAAAGAGCTAAGAACACATCGCGTAATCTACTTTTGAAACCGAAAGAAAAGAAACCCAGCAAAGGGTTAGTTTGTCCTTTACTGTACACTCAATTTTCTGCTAAGATAACTACCATTCTCAAGAAAGAATGGCATATTCTCCAGTCCCTGCCGGCCTTCCAAGACCAAAATCTTATTGTTGCACATAAAAGAAATATCAATTTACGCAATCTATTAGTACCATCAGCACTCACAGAGAAGAGACTCCTAACGCAATATAAGGGCCAATTTCAATGTGGTAGATGTGCTGTTTGTTTGAATGTTTTACCCGTCAAAAATTTTCTTATCCATCCAACCACACATAAGAAGTTTCCAATCAATGATTTTGCTAATTGTGAAACACAAAATGTAATTTATATGATACAATGCCCCTGCAAATTGCTCTATGTAGGAAAAACTACCCGTAAGATCAAGATTAGGATTATGGAGCACAAGAGCTGTATTAAGAGGAACGTAGAAGACAAACCCCTAGTTTCCCATTGGCAGACATTTAAGCACAAAGTTACTGATCTAAAGTTCTTTGTGATGAAACAAGTCAAAACCAATTGGAGAGGGGGAGATGTAAATAAGACCATTCTTCAGCTCGAACAGAGATACATTTTTCTCCTAAATACTCTGGCTCCGAACGGTCTCAATATAGATCAAGATTTCTCCGTTTTTCTGTAGTCAGAATTATTCCATATTCTACTCAGCCATGAGACGATCACTAGCGACTGGATATTGTATTTTTGTTCCTCATCCCATTTGCCTAGAGTGGAGTTTTTTAGTTTGTATTTTTATTTTTAAGTAACTACAATATTTATTATTTTTATTTTTTAACTAACTAATTTTTTAATTATTTATTATTTAGTATTAATTTTAATTTTTTATTTATTTATTTTTTATCTTTATTTTTAATTTTTAATTTTTATCCTTATTAGTAATAAGTATTTTTATTATTTATTAAAAAAGAATTTTTATATACATATTTTTATATTGTGATTTTACAATATGATTATATTTATAATTTTCACTCTTATTTTATTTTATTTTAATAAATAAGATTTATTATTGTTTATAATACTGTAGTAGTTGAGCATTTATTCAATTTTATTAGAGTTTAATTAATATTTTATTTTATTATTTTTTTTTAGTTTTATTTTTATATTATTTTTATTCACTATTAGGGGTCTGTTTACTAAACGGCGCACTTGTACGGGGCGCACATGAGCGCTCTAAAAGATGTATTTAAGTGCTCTTAAGCGCCCCGTACGAGTGCGCGGCACATTAACGGGTCCCGCAAGCGTGCGCCGACAACGCGCACATTTGCGGGGCGGTAATGTGCGAAAGAGGCGTGCAAAGGCGAAATGAGGGCGGAGGAAGGCCCCCTAGGGGCGGAGAGACGGGGTCAGTGGGCGGAATGTGGGAGGGGAGAGACTCGCCGCACAGGAGCGTGCCCGAATCTGCAAAGAAATATAACGCCAGTGAAACACTCGCGTTAGAGGTGCTGTGCAGGGAAAAGAAACCGTTTCCGTCAGCAATGTGCAGCACAATAGTGGAAGCCCAAAAAACCGTGAGCAGTGTGATCCATGTGCACAGATCAAACTCCGTAATGTCACAGGGCACTAGCCACACGGGCGCCGCGCACCTTAGCGCATCTGTCACTCACAGCTTCTGTTCTTCACGACGGAACGCCCACTCCTTATACGGCACCCGCTCGGTACCGCGGACCGCACACCACCGGCCTTTTAGTAAACAGACCCCTTAGTATTGCAAATAATTTTTCTATATAATCCTTTTATGTAGCTTTTATTGAATTTATTTTACTTCATTGTATTATTTTATTTTGACTTTATTATTGTTTTGTTTTTGTTTTGATTTTTATTTATTATTGTAAGGTTCGTTTAAAAGATTAGTTTATAACCTTTGATATTTAATTATTTTATTATTCCCTCTTTTCAGTTGGGTTTATGTGGCCAAGTTTAAATGCTTTTTTTAATTAGTTTTGGCCTTTTTTAAATAAAAAAAACATGAGGACACAATTTCAATACGTCTCCATTTGCACAATTAATATCCCCACTCATGTGTCCATTGACGATCTGTTGCTCTTGTAGGTCCTCATTAAGAATGCGATGCTAAACATTCCTTTTCATCACCAAGCAATTCCTTTGTGCGATTTTAATGATAGCGCTATTTTCTTAAAAAGGTTAGTGCAGATGTATACAGCTAGTATAACAGTTCAACGATTGGCTCTAAAAAGTTATTTCGGGTCTGGCCACGCCCCCTTTTTTTCCCGCTCTGTGAGACTCTTTAAGGCTTGCGCATGTGTCGGCGTTTTCTATAGCAAATTCCACGCTGACAGTCTGAAGTTTTTCTTTCAGTTTACCTACAGTTTGAAGGTTTCTGTTTCTGCCAGCGATTTAGATAGGTAAGTCCAATAATCTATGGTTCTATTTGCCTCCGATCTAATGGGTAAAAAGCGGGAGAGTAGAGATTCGGCACAATTCCTTTTTCTAAATGGCGTTTTGACATACTATGAGCTTCCGATAAAACTGAGAGTAACAATGTAGCATATGATTCTCCTGAGAAATAGGATCCTTTTCTCTCCATACTGTTTTTTAGAATCTATAAACTGTTTTTTAGAATCTGTAAAGTGGTTTTGGTTTATTCCCTGCACATTCATACGTCTTGTTTAGCCGTATATTAAGGAACAGTAATAAGTAGGAGAATAGCGATTCTGCAAACCTCCTTCAAATTATGGTTTTGAAAATCACATCCACCATAAGCCTCAAGCGAAAAGGAAGAACAGTGTAATATATCTTTAATTGTTTTTCTGAGAATCCAGAACCTCCTTTAGCCCCACTCTTTCTTAAAGAATTTATCAGGAGTTTGATGTTTATTTCCTGTACCGATACAATTTATAATTGTTGTTAATGATTTTGGCTTAGCTGATCCTGCGATGCAACCTTGGCCCCTACTCCATACTATATTTATATAAGTATAATTTAATTCTCCATTAATATTTTTGGACAGTATTTGGAATTAATTGAGATTTAGTACGATTTTCCCCACCATTTGTCCCACTATGATAGTTGGCTAATTAACATTTGTCTCTCTTGGTTATGTACTCCTCCCACATCTGACCTAGAGTAATGTCTGCTGCGTTTCTTTGGTGTTTCCAGTCTTTAGTTCCCAGCAATTGATGCTCTCAATATACATACAAGTTATCTCCAATGGTATACATATGTTTCTTTTTATGTCGTCTTCATTTTAGTTCTTGACTCCTTGCATTTACTGTGTGCCATCGTTTCTACATAGAGGAGGTTTGCATGTCATTTCTACAAATAAGGTAGTAACAATACAAATATGATGTTGACCTTCTTCACAAGGACTGTATTTTAATGTGTCTGTATGGATTTATTTGTGGTCTATTTTTGGTGTATCTTTTATCACACAATTTTAACATTTACATTTTATTTGAGTATCGTGTTTCAAGCATTTTATTTCTATTATATATTATTTATTTTAATTTTTTAATTTTTTAACTATTTATTTGGGAGTATTATTAATTTTATATTTCCATTATTTAATACATAATTTCTACTATTTATTATACATGTATTTTTATGTCTGTATAATAGAGTTAAACGGATGTTTATGAGTATTTGTTCTTTCAGTATTATTTGAGTTTTTAATATTGTTTTGTTTCTATGTCTTTAGTACCTATGTAGACAACCCCTGATGAAGGTCTCCGAAACACGGCCTGTGTCGGGTTGCTAGGTCTGAGATTACAATAAAGTGTTTTTCCACCTTATCACGTTTTGGACTGTGTGCCTGTATCACGTGATAATTTGCCCTGTGTTGGACATCCCCTGGCAGATAAGGACAAGAACAGGTTTCAGTCTCCGCGAGTTGATGCGGCGGTATCGGCTGTAACCAAAAAGACCACTATTCTGGTGGAAGGTAGTTCTGCCTTGAAAGATGTGCAGGATAGAAAGATGGATAGTCTGCTGAAGCAATCCTTTGAAGCCAGCGGCTTGTCTTTGCAAGCTTCCATCTGTGGGGCTTGGGTGGCCAGAGCGTGTCTCCGCTGGTCGCAAGGGTTGCATCAGTCGGTGCAGTTGGAGCAAGAGGGACTACGAGAATTAGACTGTCTGGAGATGTGCATTATGATTTGATCAGGGCTCTGGCCAATAGCATGGCGTCCTTAGTTGCCGCCCAGAGGTCTTTGTGGTTAAGGAATTGGGTGGCAGACAGTTCTTCTAAGGCCCAGCTCAGTAAACTCCCATTCAAAGGTCGACTGTTGTTCGGGGAGGATCTAGATAAGCTAGTTAAGGATCTGGGGGAGTCTAAGGGGGGATAAGCCTAAGCAGGGAAAGGCCTCCTCAGCCTTTAGGGGTTCCTTCAGAGATTTTTGAAGATTTCGGTCTTCCTGCTTGGGTGGTTTTCAGAGAGGACGCTTTGCCTCTCGAGCCCAGAGGTTTTGGGGGTTTTGTGGAACAGGTAGAGGTTTTGCCTCGACGTCCTCAGCTTCCACTCGAAGACCGCAATGAAGCGAGGGGGACCCCGGTAGGAAGCCATCTGATAGGCGGGCGACCTCGGAACTTTCTTCCTGCCTGGGTCCAAATAACTTCCGACCGGTGGGTCTTGGAAATAATCCGAGAGGGTTATGCTCTGGAATTCTCAAAGCCCGTTCGCGATTCATTTCTAATGTCTCCCTGCAGAGGTCAGCAGAAGGCTCTGGCGGTTCGAAGTACCCTGGATCGGCTCTTGAAATTAGGAGCAGTCGTTCCACTACCCAAGGCAGATTACGGCAGGGGTCGATACTCAATTTATTTCGTGGTTCCAAAGAAGGATGGGTCCCTTCGCCCAATTTTGGATCTGAAAGGAGTGAACCGCTGTCTCCGAGTGCCGCATTTCAGAATGGAAACATTGCGATCCGTCATTGTGGCAGTGCGGCAAGGGGAGTTTTTGACGTCCCTCGACCTTACGGAAGCATATTTGCATATCCCGATCAGAGCAGGGCATCAAACATTTCTACGATTCGCGCTGCCGTGGGGTCACTATCAGTTTCAGGCATTGCCCTTCGGGCTCGCAACGGCGCCACGGACAATCACCAAGATCATGGTGGTGGTGGCTGCAGCGTTGCGAAAAGAGGGAATTCTGGTACATCCCTATCTTGACGATTGGTTGATTCGGGCAAAGTCCAGAAGCGAGAGCATAAAGGTTACGGAAAAGGTGGTGAGATTTTTGGAGGGACTCGGTTGGGTAATCAATACGGCGAAATGTCACCTGAGCCTGTCCCAGAACCTAGAGTACCTGGAAGTGCGCTTCGACACCCAGTGGGGAGCGATGTGTCTCCCTGATCATCGCGTACAAATTCTTCAGAAAGTGGTGCGTCAGTTCAGAGCAGCTCCGGCACCTACGGCATGGAGTTACCTCAGGGTGCTGGGAACAATGACGGCGTCCTTGGAAGCGGTGCCTTGGGCCAGATTTCATATACGGCCACTGCAACGGGCGTTACTTTGCCGTTGGTCTCATCAGGTCGATCCGGTGAGCAAACGACTGCCCTGTCCCCTAGGGGTCAAGCAGGCGCTGACATTGGTGGCTGCGTCCGGGGTCTCTGTCGGCTGGGATGCCTCTGGAACAACCGAAGTGGCTGTCGTTGTTGACGGATGCGAGTCTTGTGGGCTGGGAGGCTCATTATGGAGAGCTCTTTGCGCAAGGCCTTTGGTCGGAGCAGGAGGCCGCTTGGTCGATCAACAGGTTAGAGCTCCGAGTGGTGATGCTAGCGTTGCGTGCATTCGAAACGACGGTGAAGGGCCGTGCAGTGCGCGTGCTGTCGGACAACTCCGCTACAGTGGCTTACATCAATCGACAAGGTGGTACAGGAAGTACGGCCATGGAAGAGGAGGTTCTAGTGGATGCTGGAGAATGGGAATTACATCCGGAGGTGTTTGCGCAGATAGTTCTTCGATGGGGGCTGCCAATCATGGATCTCATGGCAACCTTGCAGTCCGCGAAGGTGAGCCGCTTTTTCAGCAGGCGACGGAAGCAGATGTCAGAAGGGATCGACGCTCTAATGCAGAGTTGGCCGCTGTCGGGTCTTCTCTACGTCTTCCCACCGTGGGCGATGATAGGCCGAGTGGTGCTGCGTATAGAGGCGCACCCGGGGAGAGTGTTGCTAGTGGCTCCAGACTGGCCGAGGCGGCTGTGGTACGCCGACCTCATGCGGCTTCTCGACGGAGAGCCATGGAGGCTGCCAGTGTCGGAGAGTCTGTTGATTCAAGGGCCCCTGAATATGCCTCAAGTGGATCGGTTCTCGCTTACGGTCTGGCCATTGAAAGGGCACAGCTAAGGCAAAAAGGTTATTCGGGAGCAGTTATATCTACTCTACTTAAAGCGAGAAAGACATCTACATCGCTGGCGTATGTTCGTATATGGCGCATGTTTGAGGATTGGTGTTCAAGAAGACAGGCGCGAGCGGCGAAGGTGTCCATTCCAATAGTCTTAAGTTTCCTTCAAGAAGGCTTTGATAAGGGACTGGCAGCCAGTTCCTTGAGAGTTCAGTTGGCAGCACTGGCTTGCTATCGGCATGCATGCAGATGTTTTGCGTTTTCTGAAGGCAGTCACCAGGTTACGTCCTTCTCGTAGAGTAGTGGTGCCTTCGTGGGATCTCAATTTAGTTTTGGGAGCGCTGGTGAAGGCACCTTTCCAGCTGTTGCAGCAAGCGTCCTTAAAGGATTTAACTCTGAAGACGGTGTTTTTGGTGGCTGTTTGTTCAGCATGGGGTGTTTCGGAATTACAGGCTTTTTCTTGCAGAGAGCCATTTTTATCATTTTCTCCGGAAAAGGTGGTGCTTCGGCCCGTGCCATCCTTTTTTCCTAAAGTAGTTTCTCCATTTCATTTAAATCAAACAGTTTCTCTTCCAGTGCTAGGTTCTCCTGAGTGGGGACACTACTGACCAGGGGCTTCGCTGTTCAGATGTTAAGCGGGTGCTTAAGCATTATTTAAAAGTGTCAGAAGCCTTTCGCAACTTGGACTGGCTGTTCATTTTGTTTGGGGGTGCTCGTAAGGGCGAAGCGGCTGCGAAAGTGTCTATTTCTAGGTGGATTAGGGAAGCGATTGCGTCAGCATATCTCTTGTCAAGTCGACAAGTTCCGGCTGGCTTACGAGCTCATTCCGCCAGAGCGCAGGCGACTTCTTGGGCGGAGCATAGCTTGGTACCGCCTGTGGAAATTTGTAGGGCGGCTACGTGGTCGTCCTTGCATACTTTTAGTAAACATTACCGCCTAGATGTCTTGTCAGCAAGGGATGCCGTATTTGGTTCGGTGGTGTTGAAAGCCGGCTGGAGAGGTCCCTCCCAATAAGTACTGCTCTGTTACATCCCAGAAGTGTGGACTAAACTGGAGGAACGATAAGGAAATGGAAATTACACTTAACTGGAGTTCCTCCAGGAACATCAATTACCAGGTAAGTGTAATTTCCATTTTTCACACCAAGGTCACGCCCTAGCAGTTTGGCCCCTTTTTTGCATCATAGTAGGCTGCTGACGGAAAATCTAATACACATTGCTTCTTTTCTTTGCACAAAACTAAAGAAACAAAAACAAATGTCATTTCATTTTTGATGATTTCACATGGGTTAGGGAGAAAACATATACTATATGTTACTAATTGTTCCTATGCAAACATTTTCAGCAACAACTGGAAAAATTGTGGTTCTTTTAGTAAAATCTGTATATTTGCAGGGGGTAATTTTTATAAGGAGCTGCGTAAAGTTATATACTGTCTATGCACATAAATCACAGTATTTTAGTGATTACACATTTAGGGGGCCATTCCAACTGGTGTTTAGCGGGACCGGGTCACAAGTCTCAAGGCAGAGCTCCATGCACATCGATCCCTGTTGTGCAGGGAGCTCTGTTCGTGGGCAGAAGGGGTGGGCTGGGGGAGGAGCAAGGGCAGGAAATGGGCTGGACCCTGACCCCTGCACCTTGTTGAGGTCGGTGGATGGATGGGGGATGATGGGAGGCCCGGGCCCGGAAACCAAGGTGAGGGGGTGCAGGGGGGATCCCCACGGCCTGACCCTGGCCACAGCAGGGCCAATTGGGGGTCAGGCGGCGGAGAAAGGGTGAAGTGGGGGTCTACCAAGGATCGCAGCTCCTACATGGAGCCTGACTGAGCTAGCCGGGGATGTGCCTGGATGTCCTGGGTGCCTGAATCAGGGCACGTCCCAGACATCCAGCCACTATGCCACAATTCTGCTCCCGCAGGGTTGTTCAAATTTCTGGACGTCTGGACGGCCCGGACGTGCATCTTCAGAATGGGCCTCATACTTTAGATGGTCTTGATTTTATACCACAAAGGAAAAACAAGGAGCTCGAGCCACTAAATACGCCAAATAAAGAAGAGCAGCTGAAGATACATCATACATCATTGTTTGGTTTAGCAGAATCTAGGGACGAGAAACCTCATTTGTACCTGATGCACAGCTATTTGAAAGTGATTTGTGAGCCCGAAATGTTGCGCGTCTGCCTTCTGGACGCTGGACCGGTACCGCCGTTTTTTTCTTTCTTTATTCTAAAAAAAACAAAAAAACCAAACTACTGTTTTCTCACTTTGGTGCATTTTTTTCTTTGGCCTTAGGCCTAGGAAATTTTTCCTCATGGAAAAGCCCACCTCTGGGTTTAAAAAATGCACGAAGTGCAGCGGCACTATTTCTGTCACCGACACCCATGAATGGTGTCTAAAATGTTTAGGTCCTGACCACTCCATTGCGGATTGTGAGTCCTGCTCCATGATGTCTAAAAGAGGTCTACAGAACCGAGCAGCTAAGCTCAGTACCCTGTTTCCCTCGGATGCAGCTTCGGTTGCATCGACGTCTTCCAGGGCTTCTTCTTCCTCACATGGATCTCAGGTAACCAAACTTAAATCCAGCCGGTCCTCGAAGGGTAAATCTCCCTCTAAGTATCGAGATGCCTCCGGGCTTGCCCTCGAGGAATCCGCACCGGCAAAGTTACCCCGGCGGGAGGCTCCGACTTCCAAAGCTTTTTCTATGGGGTCACAGGTTGACATCGATGGCTCGGCCTCAACCGATCACCTGTTGCCATGTTCTGGGGTACCGGTGGTTCCCATTGGTACCGACATCCAGACATTGGTTGCGTCGATGGATCAGAATATCCTGACCATGCACCGTGCCATCACGGCATTCATACAAGCTGCGACGCCTTCCGTACCGCACCAAACTCCATTGCCGGTACCGACTCCGGCACCGGTACCGACATCGGTTCCGGTGCCAGTACCGATTGCATCGACATCCGCTTCGGTGTCGACTGCAGCGGTACACTGTTCTGTGATGCCCATTGGTACTGAATCGGTACCGATCACTCCCGATGTCGATACCACCCAGTACGCGTATCGGGCTCTGCAAGAGCATCCAGACAGGCGATACTTCGATTCCTCTGAGGAATCTGATGAATCAGAGGTCTCTGTCGAAGCATCGGTGATCCATCCTCAGGAGCCCTCTTCTCCAAAAAGGAGAATGTCTGTCTCCTCCAGAAGATTTGTCTTTTCAGGATTTCATTAGGGAAGTGGCCAGGGGCCTTTCCATCTCAGTGGCCCCTGAAAGAGAGCCTAGAGTGAAAAAATTAGATATTTTACAATATCCTAAGGCTCCTAAGGAGGCAACCACTTTACCAATACATGAAATTCTTTATGATCACATGTTGGGCATATGGGAGACTCCTCTCACCATTTCCCCTCATTCTCGCAGGTTGGACACCATGTATCGTGTTCCTCCTTGTCCTGGCTTTCATAAGACTCAGCTTCCTCACCACTCTATTGTGGTGGAGTCTGCTATGAAGAAGATAAAGAGTACAAAAAGGCACTCTGCTGCTCCTCCAGGAAGAGAATGCAGAACCCTAGATGCCTTTGGCAGGAGAATTTTCCAGGCCAGTATGCTTGTTGCCAGAATCAACTCCTATAGTCTCTATATGGGGATGTTTCTTAAGGAGGAGATTACAGATCACCTGCAAACTTTATCTCCTTTTATTTCAGAAGATAAAAGGGAGGAGTTTCTCACCTGGCTCAAACATGCCCAGGATGTTTCCAAGTTTTCCAACCGTGCAGCCTTTGACTCCTTTGAAGGTGCCAGCAGAGCCTCAGCTATTGCCATAGGTGCACGTAGAGTTGCTTGGTTACAGGCTTCTGATTTGAAACCCTGGGTTCAAGATGGCCTAGGTAACCTTCCTTGTACAGGTGAAAACCTTTTTGGCAAGGATTGGCAAGCAAAGGCCACCCAGATGGATGCTGAAAATTCGGCTTTAGATAGACTTTCAAAGTCTACTTCTGCTCCTTTTAAGAAAAGGTTGTTCAAAAAGGTTTTTTTCCCCAAAAAAGGCAGATACTATTCTGCTTATGGTCAGCAGGCCTCTTCTGCAGGTCGTTTTGCTACAAAGAGACAGCAACAACCGAAACAGGCTAAGCCTAAGGCTCCTAGGACTGCTACAGCCCAACAGCCTCAGCCTCCTCAGGGCCTTTGACTTACAACTAGAGAACTTAGCCTTTCTGGCTCTAGAACATCCAGAGCCTCTCACCATTCCAGGAAGGTTAGCTCAATTTGCTCCCAGATGGGAACAAATCACAGCAGAGCAATGGACCCTCTCCATCATAATGGAGGGCTACAAGCTCCATTTCCTAAATCTTCCCCCTCACACCATGGTGAGACAGTTCAATTCTCAGACATCTCTCCTCGACCTTCTGGGTCAGGAGATTGCTACACTTCTTGCCCAAGGGGCAATAGAAGAAGTACCCCTTCTTCAACAGGGTTCAGGGTTCTACTCCCCCTACTTTCTCATCCCAAAGAAAACAGGGGGTTACAGACCCATATTAGATCTCAGAGAATTGAACAAGTTTCTATGCATGGAGAAATTCAAGATGACTTCTCTCGGTACTCTCCTTCCATACCTCCAGAGTCAGGACTGGCTTTGTTCTCTAGATCTCAAGGATGCGTACACCTATGTCCTCATCCATCCAACACACAGAAGGTTCCTTCGGTTCCTTTTCCAAGGAAAGCACTATCAATACAGGGTGCTTTCCTTCGGTCTGGCCTCTGCACCAAGGGTGTTCACAAAATGCATGGCAGTAGTTGCTGCATTTCTACGCACTCTAGGGATATTTGTATTCCCATATCTGGACGACTGGCTCATCCGAGCTCCATCCCAGTCAGAGGTCCAGGCTTCCCTGGCCTGCACAAGGCGTTTCCTTCAGTATCTGGGACTTGTAACAAACATCCCAAAAACTCATCTCACCCCTACTCAATCTTTGGAGTTCATAGGGGCCTTCCTGGATACCACCACTGCAAGGGCCTATCTTCCCCAGGCCCGTTGCCTACGCTTGGTGCAGTTAGCCTCCCAGATTCAGTTAAAGTCCCATTTAACTGCTCGAGAGATGTTACAACTGTTAGGCCACATGGCATCCACCATGCATGTGGTCCCCTATGCTCGCCTGCACATGAGGGCAGCTCAGTGGACTCTATCCACCCAATGGACCCAGGCATCTGGATGCCTGTCAGACAAAATAGCAACCTCCAGTCGCCTTTTTTGGTCCCTCCAGTGGTGGACGTCCACTCAAAATCTGTTGCTGAGGTCCCCCTTTCAACAGTTGCTACCCCAAGCAACCCTTACAACAGATGCCTCTCCAAAGGGTTGGGGAGCTTCATCTACAAGACCTCTCCACCCAAGGCATCTGGTCTCCACAGGAGACATCTCTACATATCAACCTCTTAGAGCTCAGAGCAATCTTTCTGGCTCTCAGAGTCTTCCACACCCTGCTCAGCTACAAGACAGTCCTTATCCACACGGACAACCAAGTAGCCATGTTCTACGTGAACAAGCAGGGGGGGACTGGCTCTCTTTCGCTTTGCAACGAAGCTCTGAGATTGTGGGCCTTCGCCAGAGAGCATCAAATCCATCTCATGGCAGTGTATCTTCCAGGGGTTCAAAACTCTTGGGCAGACAGACTCAGTCGAGTTCTGCTTCCACACGAATGGTCCCTCCATGGGGACCAGATAGCCAGGATTTTTCGAATTTGGGGAACCCCAGACATAGACTTGTTTGCAAGTCCGTGGAATGCCAAACTTCCCCGGTTCTGTTCCAGAATTCCGTGTCAGGGAGTTCAGGCCAGGGATGCCTTCCTCCTCCACTGGGGCAAGACTTCCTCTATGCCTTTCCACCCGTTCCCCTAATTCCAAAGACACTCTTCAAACTTCAGAGAGACAAGGGGTCTATGATCCTCATAGCACCACATTGGCCACGCCAAGTGTGGTACCCTCTACTTCTGCATCTCTCTCAAGCTCCCTCCCTGGACTTGGGATCTGCTCCAGACCTCCTGTCCCAGGAGGAGGGAACGTTGTGGCACCCAAATTCCCATTCTCTTCATCTCAGAGCCTGGTTGCTGAAGGCCTAGACCTTCAAGATTTGCATCTTTCTCAGCAAGTAAAGGATATCCTTTATGCTTCCAGAAAGCCTTCCACTAGACGTTCCTATGCTTTTAAATGGAAAAGGTTTACCATTTGGTATGCAGAGAAGGGTCTTAACCCTCTTGCAATACCTCTGAATTCTTTACTAGAGTATTTGCTGCATTTATCCCATGCAGGCCTTAAAACGAATTCAGTAAGAGTCCATTTGAGTGCTATTGCAGCATCCCTTAAACCTCTCAATGGACAGCCTATTTCCTCTCATCCTCTTACAGCAAGATTAATGAGAGGCCTTCTTTTGACTAAACCTCCCATCAAACCACCTCCAGTGGCATGGGACTTGAATCTGGTTCTTGGCCAGCTTATGCAGCCACCCTTTGAACCCTTAGCCACTACCTCTTTGAAATTCCTTTCCTGGAAGGTTATTTTTCTCATTGCAGTCACTTCAGCTCGCTGCATCAGTGAGCTGCAAGCCTTGGTGGCTAATCTTCCGTATACCAGGTTCCATCATGACAAGGTAGTCCTCAGGACTAATCCACACTTTATGCCTAAAGTGGTCTCACCTTTTCATCTGAACCAGGAGGTTTATTTACCTATCTTTTTTCCAGGACTTCATGCTTCAAGTGCAGAGAGGAATCTTCATACCCTGGATTGTAAAAGAGCTCTTGCCTTTTACTTACAAAGGACACAGCAACATAGAAAGTCCTCTCAGCTCTTTGTTGCTTTTGATCCCTCTCATTTAGGACTTCCAGTCTCTAAAAGAACTTTATCCAATTGGATTGCTCAATGCATTTCTTTCGCCTACCAGAGTAAGAACCTTTCTCTGGAGGGCCATGTCACAGCTCACAATGTGAGGGCCATGGCAGCCTCTATGGCTCATCTAAATTCTGTGTCCATCGACCAGATCTGTCGAGCGGCCACATGGGCCTCGGTTCATACCTTCACAGCCCATTACTGTTTGGACAAGGACTCCCGCCGGGATGCCTTGTTTGGTCAGGCTGTTCTCAAACACCTGTTCCATACCTAACCAACTCCTACCCTCCATCCCTGGCTGGATGCCTGAGATTCATGGGTGGAGGTAGAGCCCTTCCCAGGGACTCACAACCTGGGTGATCTCCCAGGCATCTCTAGCTGGGGAGTCCCCATATGTGAAGACTCATTCCTGCTTGTTCCTGGAGATAGCACAGTTACTTACCTGTAACAGGTGATCTCTGGGAACAGCAGGAATAAGTCTTCACAACCCACCCACCTCCCCTAGGAGTTGTATCTCTCTATCTTTCTTTCCTTTCCTCACTCTCTCTGTCTCAGCTTTAAAACTCGAACTGGAGAGAGGCGGTTAGGAAAGGTGGGAAGGCAGCGCGCAGGCGCTGTGGGATGCTCCCAAAAGCTTTCCTTTTGGACGCTGGGGAGCGTTCCCGCGCAGGCTCCGTCGGTACCGACGATACCCATATGTGAAGACTTATTCCTGCTGTGCCCAGAGATCAGCTGTTACAGGTAAGTAACTGTGCTTTCTTGGACATCTTGCTGTCCAGTTCTTCTGCATTTGTTTAAGCTAAGTGCTGCTGATTTTATTTGTTCACAAAAATTTGAAAACCTTAAGAAAATTTGCTTACTAAATGTTTGATTAAAAGGAACGTTTGTTTTGAGAGGGGCATTCCCTCTCCTGACAGAGTTCGACAAAAAAATCTTTCAATTTTTTTGAATTTAGCTCTTTTCAGCTCAGCCTTGGTCATGATTTTATAAGCACATGCATTAGCCTGACAATGCATATTTCATTGTGGGCGTGGGCATGTGCATGGGCGGCACACACAAGTGCATGTATAAATTATAAAATACTATAATTATGTATGTTCTTTACAAATCTATAGGCATTTACATTGCATCTTAATTTAAAATGCGTTTTCAAACACTTAAGCTAGTATTTTATTTATTTAAAAAAATGTAGGCAACTATTTTTTTTAAATAAAATAATACCTACATAGGTGCCTACTTTTGGACTTAAAGTAGGTACCTTATTCAGATTACCCTCTTAGTATGTACAAAGGTACAGGCCCTTTATATGTAAGGGTCCTATACTCTGGAATCAACAGCCAGCAAAATTCATGAACTTGTTAGTTTATTAGGTTTTAGAACGCAGGTTAAAATTTTTGGAATTTTCCAGTCTGACTGATCTTTAGTGTCTGATTTGTCTTGTATTTTATGTTTTTGTGTTTGTGAATTTTTGTTTGTTATACAGTAGTTTGGTATTTTGTTTTTATTATTGTACCATGCTTTGATTTGCTTATATTGAACATGTAATTTTTTAAAATAATGTTCATTAACCTATAAATCTATGCTACTGGAAATTTATCTTTGGAGAATGGAAGAAAGTTTTTGGCAAATTTTATTTCTGTTGCTAGTTACCCAGTAGGTAAAGAGAGTCTTTAAGAGGATTTCATTTCAAAGATATGTCAGTTCCTGTATCCCTGAGTTAGAAATCATCCCCGCTACAGTGGCTTTGACAGCTCTTCTTCAGTAGAGCTCGTAAGCACTGTTCCCTCTAAGCTGTGCGTGTGTGCGCACACACACACCTCGCCGAGCGAGCACACATACTTTACAACAGAGCGCACAAAAATTACAGCTCTGATTCTGATAGAAAACACCACAGACATCTTAAAATTTAAAAGTTATGATTATAATTATTAGAAATTTCCCGCTTCATTTAGTAATCGTCTATTTTCATTTAATTAGATTAAAATCAATGTGGTGTACATACTGTATTCTGACGTGTAGTCAAATTTTAAAGTATATAACTCAGAGTATCATTATGTGGCGCACAAAAATTTAACCTTCCTTCAAAAGCTGCACACAGCTGATATTTTATGCGCGCACAGCCTACAGAAAATTAGAGGGAACATTGCTCGTAAGTCAATATGGGCACTAAGTTAGGCAAGAGACACTAACTGTGCATGATGATTAATCCTATTGAGAAGAAATGGGATTCTTTAGTGGTATATAATTGCAATGGGGCAAAAAGGGGTGAACATAAGCAGCAGTCATGAACTCCCCCACACAGGTGCCCTCTGTTACCTACTGCGATTGTGAGAACCGATGGCTGTGGGTATCTTCCTGACTGAGCAAACTTGTTTGGGGCAGGATGATGATAGTCTTATGCTTCTCTTTTTTTAATGGATTGCTGTGTTCACAACTGGCTTCTGCTTAGTAGTATTGCTCTGTTACTTGTACAGTGATAATATCTTACCTGCCACTTGGAGATGCAAAATGCTACACAATACTCTCAGTTATTCCAGGATTACCTATCTGCATGGAATATTTTTGCATCTATAAACAAGCAGGGGGTTTATCAGCAATCTCCACATGAAAGGAGGCCTCTGTAGAGGGATCGTAAATGATCTGTGGTTAACATCAATAAGCAGAGCAATGTGTTCATTCAAAATGTGATCACATACCTTTAAAAAACTCACTTTTTGAAAATTTTAAGTTTTGCATAGGAAAAAAATCAGTTAATTCAGAAATATATCCTAAAGTGAAACACTCAGCTTATTGGCATTATCCACACACTTTTTGATACCTCTGTAGCGATAAGGATATTATAATAATTATTAATGGCCCCAGCTTTTTATGTATCAGTGAGTAGAGTGGGCATTCCTTTCTTATGCTCAGCAATTAGAGTGTCTATGCAATATGCATCTCTTCTCCAGCGTCTTTCTTATGTGATAGGAATGCAGTGGTTTCCAGTTCCTCTGTAACATGATTGTGGATGTGCTCTCTCAGATAGTTATGATCAGAATGCCTTGCAAGCAGTCCAGCTGGAGGATGGTACCACTGCCTACATTCACCATGCAGTTCAAGTCCCACAGACAGATACCATCTTAGCTATTCAAGCTGATGGTACAGTGGCAGGACTTCACACAGGAGATGCTTCAATCGACCCAGAAACCATCAGCGCGCTGGAGCAATATGCAGCGAAGGTACAGCTGGACCTTTTCTGCCGAGTGCATGTTGTCATGTAACTATAATATATAAGTTCCCTTTTCTCAATTAGTAGAACTTAATGACCGCTATTCACATTCCTTCTTATAAGCCAAGGTTCTACATTAATGAATATCTGTGACAGAATATGATGCTCACAGTGGCATATGTTCAAAATAAGGGGCCTAGAGCATGGGGGTTGCACCTCAGAAGATACAAGAGTAGCTGCAAGTGGTCCTCCTTCCTGCAGGGGCTGCCCGTGCATGCTTTATGCCACTGGATACTCATAAGCATGGTTTGCTTTCAACACTCACTGTTTCTGTTTTGTAGAGGTGAAATCTGCACCCTGCGATATAAACATGCTACATAGCTTATATTAGGAATCTGTGTCAATAAGAACAAACCATGCATATGTCTGGGTTAGGAGTGCTTTCTTTTTAAATAAGGAAACAATTGTAATTTTACCCTTATTAAGTTGAGGTCTTATTTTTACCAGCCCCATGATCAACCATTCTTTATTATCCTGTCCCCTCAGTCTCTCCCGATTTTGTCCTCGAGCAGGCAAATTGTAAAAATCTGAGAGAAAAATCTTAGAACAATTTAGGGGTGTTTATACTAAAGCGTGTTAGCTGCTACCGTGGTGATAATGAGGGATGATTGCATGGTGGTAGCAGTTAACACAGGCCAAATGCAGATATCACAGAAAATCGCTGCGATGTCTGCAATTCACATGGTAGTGCAGGCCTGAGTGGGAAGTGGATGGGATTAGGGCAGAGACCGGGCGTGCTTGCAGCGTGTGGTAATTGCCAAAGCTGCAGACTCCGTGGGTGGCGTTAGCTGCATCTGTAAAGCTTGCCACCCTGCGATCCTGTGTTCCTGTTCGGTAATCCAGTTTAGTCCTCCACAATCGGGTAGTGCCCTTCCTCCTGCAGCCTGGAGACTGGACCAATCAAGTCTTCTGTAGTATATATGCAGACGGAGCTCCCAGAAGCCCCCAGTGTGTCCAGTCTCCTTGCAGCTTGAGGACTTCTGTGCCCTTGCTGGGCACACTTAGTGACACTTGAAGGAGCAACACTAGTTAGTTAGTTCTTTTGGGGTTTCGTTTTTGGTCCTTTATTTACCATTTATTTGCTAGGTAGCTGTCTCTTTAAAAAAAAAAAAAAAAAAAAAAAAAAAAGCATTGCACAGGGGACATCCGGGGGGAAGCCAGACCTGCTTGGGCTCCTGCCTTCCTGCCTGGGAATTTCTGAACCCTGGGTTGAGCTCTCCCCTAGGCTGTACGGGGAAGAGCCATACCTGATTCAGCATTGCCTGTCACTTGGTGAAGTTGACTGAGTTCCTTGCTGTTTCCTGAGCTGGTAGGAAATTTCTTGCTTTCACTTTTCAGCTGCCTGTTTGCAATGTCAGAGGCTCTGTCGGCTCCCCTGGCTCCCAAATTGCACTTTTTCCTGATTTTTTTCGCTTGCCCTGTATTAGAGGGTCGTTTTCTTTCTTTTCCATATTATTTGGTTACCTTTGTATTTTCGCGCCGTTTTTTTACCGCGGGTGAAAAAGTGCGGCGGCCATTTTGGATTTCTAAAGTGTGCTTTTTAAGGGCACTTTTTAACACTTGTGCACGGGTTCCCCTGGTGTTTTTGGGGTTTATTTTCCTGGCGTTTTTGCTCAGGGCACCCCTAGGATTCTGGGGAGTGTTTTGTTTTCTGTTAAAAAAAAAAAAACACAAAACAAAAAAAAAAAAACACGTTTTAAATTTCAGTCTGTACTGTTTTACATAGGGTTGGTCCCTTGGTGTGGGCTTCCCTGGTTCTGTTCCATTCTTTCCCGCTGTGCGGAGGTTGCCTTAGCATGTATGCCAAACCCCAATATGTGATTTGCGGGTCCCGCAGAGGTGCAGTGACTGACTTTGGCATCTGCAGGGGCTGCAACTCAGTTTCTTCAGACCTGGAATGTCTTTCTCCCACTGCTGTCTGTAGTTCTGTGGTAACTCGATTGATTTTTCTTGAATTTTCAGCGATTTTAGGCATTTCTCGCATGCCTGCAACCCTCCCACCTTCTCCTTTGACGTTTTAAGTTAATTCCTTAGTTTTTGGGGGTTTTAATTCACTCTTTTTGTGTGTTATTTTTGCTAGCGGCCATTTTGAATAGCTAATGAGCCTCGGTTTTGGGCGGGAAGCCAGATTGCTTCTCTGCTAGCTTCTCACAGCTGTATTGCCGTTTCAGTTTTTTTCCACAACACTTGATAGATGTCAGTTGTGCAGAGGTTACCTTTTTCTCTGCCTATGTTGGAACAGAAGGGATAGAAAGTACAGTAGGCATGGATAGAGAACAGTATGCAATTCAGAGCCACAGTACAATGCTGAGTCACTGACGAAGGGTGCAGGGCTCATGGGTTACATTCCCCGCTGTGCCCAGCGGGAGAGGCTGGCTGAGGCATTACCTATTAAGGGGAATATTGGGGAAGGTCTGTTCCTGCGGGACGCAGTTATTTGTTTTTAGTTCTCCCTGTGCCTTATTCTGGTTACGCTGTATAGGCTGTCAGAAGAGACACAGGGACCTCATGAATCCGCTCTGCTCTTCCCACAGCATCTTGCTTCCCCAGATGACCTTGGGAACTCCGGAGCTTGGCTTCAGGAGAGCTCTCCATTGGCCTTATGCTGCACTGAGTCTTTACCATGAGAATTTGGATACCTCCAGGAAGTTCAGGTATCATTTTTTGGTATGAAAACTGTGAGTACTCTGTTTTTGGTTTTTATTCCTCGCCTCAGCTGCTCTGGGATGATTTCAGCTGTATCCGGACCGGCTGCCTCTGAGTTTTGAAGTTCCTATTTTAAATTTTTAGTCCCCAAACTGCAGCCGGGTTACTTTGTACGTCCTACGGATTTTTGTACCTGTCTTATTCAATATACCATTTGGTTGAGGTTTTAAGTCAGTGTTTTGGATCCTGTCTGTTTTAGGCTCGGCCTAATTAAGCATGCTCACTGTAACTTTCCTACGGCTGGACTGCGCTTCTACATCCCTCCCCAGAAACTCCTTTCAGCCCCTACCATGGAGGTCTGAAGGGCAGCGGAGGGATCCCACTCTAATTTCCCTACTTTTAGTCACTGTAATTGCCTTACCCTGACTTGAAAGTTTCTCTATGCCAGCACAGTGAATGACTGCCAGTTCCCTTCTCAGTTCTGTAAATACCTGACAGCTTTTCGGTGCCGGCGGCTGTTTTGTTTTTCTCTTCAGTGTTTCCTTTTAGAGGATACAGCTCTATACAGCAGTTTCCACGCCTTTAATCATGCTGTGGAGGCATGTGGAGTTTCACAATCCATTTCTTGAGGTGTCTTGGGGTTCCCTGAGCCTTCCTCGCTTTTTGTTTTCAATGCAAAAAAAAAAAAAAAAAAGAAATAAATAAGCCTCACACTAGAAGAGGAAAGGTGGTTTAAGTCTCTACAATGCCCTTTTCTCTGGCTCTATTATAGCTGAAATGTACTCCGACGAAGGGAACATTAGCAGCTTGCTTCTGTTTCACCTGCACGCTGCATCCCGGAGGTTTTCCCCATGCCCACTGCGTTGCTAGCGGGGTCCCTCAGCACCTTATCTCCCCCCTCCTCAGAGCCCCGGCTGCAGGATCTTCCACAGCCGCTGAAGACCACATTGCACATTCCCATCCGGCCGTCTCATCAACGATTTCTCCGCTTCGCTCTTCCGTGGTGCCCCTTCCAATTTCCGGCCATGCCGTTTGGTCTCGCCACGGCCCCCCGCACCTTCACAAACGTGATGGTAGTGGTCGCGGCGGCCTTGTGCAAAGAGGACGTCCTGGTCCATCCGTATCTCGGCGACTGGTTGATTCGGGCAAAGTCCAGTCGGGAGTGGGTGTACGTCACGAGCAGGGTGGTGGTTCTGCTGCGGTCCCTCAGCTGGATGGTGACAGGATGCAGGAGCTGTCTGTGCCCGAGGCAGGAACTCGAGTATCTGGGAGTGCGCCTCGACACAGCACGGGGCTTGGTGTGCCTGTCTGAGCGTCGCATGCGGTCTTTGTCCGACTCTTCAAGGGCATTTCCGCTCCGTCTGCATGGTGGTACCTGCAGCGCCTCGGTACGATGGCAGCAACCTTGGAGGTGGTGCCCTAGGCGCACTTCCACATGCGCCCGCTGCAGAGTGCTCTGCTGCGCCCTTGGTCCAACCAGTTCGACTCGTTGAACAGGAGATTGACTTGCTCAAGGGCGGTTCGCCGTTTGCTCCGGTGGTGGCTCTCCTCCGAGAACCTGACGCGGGGATTCCCGGGAGCCTCCACTTTGGGTTCCGTGCTCAACGGATGCCAGCTTAACCGGCTGGGGGGCTCCCTGCGAGACCCGCTTCGCTCAAGGGGAATGGTCTCCCCTGGAGACTTCTTGGTCGATCACTCCGCCTCGAATTACGGGCGGTGCGGCTAGCCCTCTTGGCCCTCGAAGCACTAGTTCTCGACCGGACGGTGCGAGTCCTCTTGGACAAGGCGTCTGGCGTAGCTTACATCAGTCGCCAAGGGGGCACCGGCAGCGTGGCCCTGGATTCAGAAGCGACGGCCTTGGTCACTTGGGTGCAGTCTGGTCTTCTGGCCATCCCGGCAGCGCATATTGCAAGCGCAGACAATGGTCAGGCTGATTTTCTCAGCAGAGTGAGGTTGGACCCCGGAGGGTGGCAGCTAAGCCCGCAGGTTTACGCGCCAATAGTTCGTCGGTGGGGGCCGCCCATCATGGATCTCATGGCGACATTTCAATCGGCCAGGGCAGGACGCTGCTTCAGCAGGCGAAGGGAGCGCATGTCCGAGGGGCTCAACGCTCTCATTCAGCCGTGGCCAACGTCCGGTCTTCTTTATGCCTTCTTTATGTCTTTCCTCCGTGGGCTCTGATCGGCCGGGTCGTTCAGCGCATCGAGGGTCATCGGGGTCGAGTGTTCCTGGTGGCCTCGGATTGGCCTCGGCGGCCCCGGTATGCCGATCTGGTCCGGTTGCGCGACGGCATTCCTTGGCTCCGGTCCGCGCGGCCGGATCTTCTTCTTCAGGGTCCCTTGCGGATGCCCCACGTGGGTCGATTCTCGCTTACGGTTTGGCCATTGAGAGGGCTCGGCTGAAAAAGATGGGTTCTCCCCCGCGGTGATTTCTACCCTACGGCGGGCGAGGGAAAAATCCACTTCTCTTACTTGCGTTCGGATTGGGGGGATCTTTGAAGACTGGTGCTCCCGACGTGGAGTCCGGGCGGCGACGGTTCCGTTTCCGTCGTTTTAAGTTTCTTCAGGATGCTTTTGATAAGGGCCTTGCGGCTAGTTTCCTGAGAGTCCGGTTGGCGGCTGTCTCTTGTTATCGAGGCAAAGTTTTAGGCCGTCTCCTCGGTTCTTATCCGGACGTACGTCGTTTTGCTACGACTGTTGTTCATTTGCGGCCCTCCCGCAGGATTTTCGTTCCTCCGGGGGACTTGAATCTAGGGCCGCGGGTCCTGGTTCGTGAACCCTTTGAACCCCTGAGTAGGGCATCTCTGAAAGATCTTACGCTGAAGACGGTTTTTCTTGTAGCCGTCTGTTCGGCACGGCGTATCTCAGATCTACATGCGTTGTCCTGCCGAGAACCTTTTTTTGTCTTTTTTCCTTTTTGCCAATGGTGGTTTCTCCTGTTCATGTGAATCAGGCAGTGTTTCTTCCGGTTCTTTCTTCGCACTCTGTCGGGTCGGCGGACAAAAGTCTTCACCGTCTCGATGTGGGTTGTGTACTTCGTCGTTATTTGCAGGCTACCGGATTTTTTAGGAAGGCTGACCGGCTATTCGTGCTCTTCGGTAGTGCACGTAACGGGGAAGCGGTGGCTAAGGCCTCCATTGCAAGATGGCTCAAGGAAGCGTTCGCGTCTGCGTATCTGTTGCAGCAGCGGTCTATTCCGAAGGGGCTACTGGCTCATTCCGCTAGAGCTCAGGCGACCTCTTGGGCGGCGTATAGCCTAGTTACGCCAGCAGATATCTGTAAGGCGGCCGCGGGTCGTCTCTGCATGTTTCCGTGCACACTATCGCTTAGATGTTTCAGCGGATCGGGATTCCTATTTTGTTCGGCAGTTCGGCGCGCTGGATGGTAAGGTCCCGCCCGGTCTTGACTGCTCTGTTACATCCCGATTGTGGAGGACTAAACTGGATTACCGAACAGGAAATGGAAATTACACTAACCTGGTAATTGTAGTTCCTGGAGGGTCCAGTTTAGTCCTCCTTCCCTCCCGATTATCTGATATAATAATGCGGCGCGCTTTCCGAACGGTAGATCATAAGACGGTTCCTCTTGCCGTTCGAACCTTTTTTTGTTGCAGCCGCGTTTTTGGCTATGGCTCTTTCTTTCTCAGGTGTTCAGTCAGCTCCTGAGATTTCTGATACGGAGCTGTGTTTTGATTTCTGGGGCGTCTGTTCCAGCGCAATACACTGTTCTGACTTCCTCGTTTGGGGAGAAAGTTGGATAGGTTTGTGGGGGGAAACAAATTGTTCCTTAATTATGTCATTTTCATTATGTCATTTTGTATATTAATCTAATGTGTTGCTTCGTTAAGTATGCTTTGTTACTAGTACACTGGGGGCTTCTGGGAGCTCCGTCTGCATATATACTACAGAAGACTTGATTGGTCCAGTCTCCAGGCTGCAGGAGGAAGGGCACTACCCGATTGTGGAGGACTAAACTGGACCCTCCAGGAACTACAATTACCAGGTTAGTGTAATTTCCATTTTTCTTCATGGAATCTGTAGCGAACACCCCCTGCAGATACCATGTTCAAATCATGAAGCCACTTCCGCCCCCACACAAAAGGAAGTGAAATTGGAGGAAGGTGGAAGCAAGAACGGCAACAAAGCGCCAAAGCTGAAGGTAACTCCGGCACTTCAGTGCTGCTGCTGCCGCTGCTGAACTTCCCAGTGGGCTCCCTCAGCGATCTGCTGCTCTAGGCCACCACCTAATGGTAGCGCCGGCCCTGGCAAGCTCCCTTCTTTGGGAGGTCCTGGGGTTAAGATGGTGTGGAAATAGATGTCTACAGCCCCCAGGGTGGGAGCTCAAAAGCAGCATCTACTGGCTGACTCAAGAATGCCCCTAGATTGGATTTTAGAGGTGATTTTGATCTGTACCTCTTAACCAGAGGACCTTTTGCTACAGTGACTGGGAAAAATGAGGCGAGCTAAAGTTGAGGAAGTAAGGGGATGTGGCACAGAGAGTAGCTGAGTATAAAGACTCATGATCAAATCCAACTAAGCAGGAGAAGACTGTCAAGCTACAAAATGATAATTTGTCTTGTGTCACAACTCAGAGACTAGACATACCTAAAAGCTGGATAGTAGATATACTGTAATTGAATGTACACTTTAGGATTGTACTTAAAATGGAAGTGGTAGCTGTTTTTGAGTTGTGAATTATATATATATATATATTTATTTATTTTTTATTTTTATTTTTTTTTTTAATTTAACAAGTTTTTAATATACCGCCTCTTCCAGAGATCGGGGGCAGTTTACATAGAATAATATGAATGTAAAGATAACATACATGCTTCACCGTTGGCAGAAACAATATAAAGTTGTGGTCAACATTATTGGCACCTTTGCAGTTCAATCCCTTAAAGTCCAATATCCCCTAAAAAAAGTAGTTAATGAAATAACTTTGAACTATATATCCACACATATTTGACACATAAAAGAATCAAATAAAACAAGACCAATTAAAAAAGGAAATAGTAGGAAATAGTATAAAAACTGAGACATTGCCAGGACATGATTATTATGAACCCAACAAACCCCCGGGGATATTAATATCAATCCACAAAAATACTATATCCCCTAATATCCCTAATAGAAATTACTCCAAACTCCTAATTTTTGTTGGACTATTTGCCTTGAGAGATCACCCCTCTTGTAGCAAATCTAGTCCTTTTTAATCATTTTAATTAGCTTAAACAACAACTCAATGTTCACCCCCATGAAACATCAAGGAGACTCACACCAGTGATCTCCCTTATCTTAAAAGCATTGTCAACGGAGTTGCTATTGGTATTATGCACCTAGCTTTCAGGTATATTTTCACTCGTGCAATCCGTCAAATGCGTAGAACTGCTCCCGCTGGGTTCAATTCTGCTTAGCTTATGTTCAGCATTGCCTCGCATTCCTCAAGGGAACAATCCTAAATTCTCTCCTCCAATCCAATAATAGCAGCAACATAGCGCCATGTTTCAAATCAGAGAATCCTCACGATCCTTCTTCAGGCTCCATTCCCGGCTGAATAACAGCCCTTCATGATCATCCTTTTCTTATCGGGAAATCCCTCAAACATCATTACAGAATCAACCAATGCCTAACTAACTGACTTAACAGCCAGCTTACTGATCCAGTCAACACATCCGCCACTCAGAAATGCCCCCCGATGACTCATAATACACTCCACCAATCGATTTCCAGGTTTAAACCAAAGGGGGCTACTGTTTGCAAACGGAATATCCATTTCTGCTCCAAATTTTGTAAATGATGAATCCTATCTCCCCCACGATGGCCGAGGGGAACATGGTGAATGATCCGCCACTGGTACTCCTGAAACATATGCCCCTCCGATATGCTGTGAGCTACTGTCGGAGCAGACAGTACCTGATTTCAAAGCTGGGATCAATGTTCTATGAGTCTTTGCTTCATTTGTCTAGTAGTGCGCCCAATATACTTTAAACCACATGGGCATATCAGCATATAGACCACAAAAGATGTCTTGCAATTAGTTTGGTATAAAGCTGTATAAGAGATCCTAGAGGATCCATCAGTCCATCTGGGGCCCTCAACAATAGTAGAGCAAAAATCACAGTTACTACAAGATGTATGTCCTTCTCCATAATGTTCATCACCCGTAGACCGGGCTCCCCCCGTAACTAGATTTGCCACATTGCGACCCTGTCGATAAGCCAACATTAAAGGGCTCTGAAAACAAGAATGTACCTGTGATCAATTGTCAGTACTTACATGACTTGAATCAACCAATGAATGATGGATCTTTTGTTCAAAATAGCCATATTTACTCCCTGTTCCATTTCACAATGGTGAATACGAGAGCTGCCTGAGACCATCAGAAAAGCCATTATCACCAAATATCAAACTTCAAAGGGGTACAAGGCCATATCCAAAGACCTTGAGATTCTTGTATCTACAGTATGCAATGTTGTTAAGAAGTTTTCTGCTCGTGGAACTGCAAAGAACCTCCCAAGTCATAGTGGGAAGAAGAAAATTTAATCCAATAAGTCTTCAAAGGTTAGTGCAAACTGTTGGTAAAACACTACGTACAACATCCAAAGAGCTTAAGGCTAACCTGGAGCAATCTGGAATGGTGGTTTCAACCTGCACCATACATCATGCATTAAACAAAGAAGGACTTCATGGGTGCAGACCAAGGAGGACCCCACTGCTCAAAGACAGGCATAAGAAGGCACTCCTGATCTTTGCCAAAACCTACCTTGAGAAACAACAATCCTTCTGGGAAACTGTTCTGTGGACAGATGAAATCAAACTTGAGCTCTTTGGGAATGCAGACCAGCGACACATTTACAAGCAAAGAAATAAAGCTTATAAGAAAAAAAACATCCTTCCTACAGTTAAATATGGTAGAGGTTCCATAACTTTGTGGGGCTGTTTTGCTGCCTCAGGAACTGGGGGCCTGGAATGTATTAAAGGAATCATGAAGTCAGATGACTACCAAGGTATTTTGGAGTGAAATGTGCTACCTAGCGTCAGAAAGCTAGGTCTGGTTCAAAGGTCATGGGTCCTCCAGCATGACAATGAAACAAAACATACATCCAAATGTACAAAAGAATGGTCAAAAAGGAAAAAAAATAGACTATTTTAAACTGGCCAGCAATGAGTCCTGATCTCAATCCAATCAAGAACTTTTGGATAGAGCTGAAATCTGCCATTGGTAAAAGGAATCCTGGAAACATTCATGAGCTGAAACAAATCACAGTTGAAGAGTGGGAGAAACTACCAGTAGACAGATGTATGAAACTTATAGATTGCTACAAGAAACATTTTGAGGTTGCCATCACTGCCAAGGGTTGTGCAACCAAATATTAGTGAAGGATGCCATTAATCTTGTCCAGGTCATATTTTTTTTTCTCCTCAGAAATTAATATATCTAAGTTGCACATGCATCTTTTTTTTGTTGTATACCTTTGAACATACTATAAAAATATTATGATTACATATAGTTGGAATATTTCCAATTATTTAAGATATTGGCACGCTTGCATTATAGGTATGTTGTGAACAATAGTGTCGACCACAACTGCAAGAGCCAACTTTCCAAAATGATTGGGGGATTTGAAATGAAATCACTGCCAAGACATTTGTATAATGGGATGCTGAAGTACCTACTGCACCCACAAAGATGGCGGCATGCACACTGATTAAAAATGTAATTATTTTATCAGGTTTCTATTGATGGGAATGAAGGTGTTGGTGGTGCAGGAATGATGGGTGAAAGTGAACATGAGAAAAAAATGCAGGTATGTTCATGTGGGGTGCATGGACCAAGTTGGGTAAAACTGAGTCGGGATAAGGTGATCACATCCAGCCAATCAAATGAACTGCTTTTTTTTTTCTAAGCACAATAAAACAAAGGGTTAAATAGGAAATGCTATAAATCACAGTCCCCTTCTTGTTTCTTTCCTGTTCCCTCCTCCTGCTGGTACACACTTGAGAGAAGCTATTTCCAGTAAGAAATAATGATTTTCCTTTATTGTTTTCATTTCCCCAACTCGCATTGTATAAACTTGAACTACAACTAATCCTGTTAGATTTGTACAACTTGCACACTGGCACAGAACTGAAGAAGCAACAAAACATGCAATGCCCCTGTCCAAAATCCCAGAATCACGGAAATGTATACAGCCGAGAAGTTGTCTCGGTGTACTGAAAAAAAAGAGAACCTGAAGCCTGGTCTAAGACAGATTTGGATACATTTCTTGGAAATTGTGGGTCTAAACCCAAAGCTATTTTGAGCAAATATGAAATACCGTTAAAGGGAAAACGTGTAGACTGCAGCAAGCTCAGAAATACAGAAGAAAAAGATCTGAGGATTCAGTTTGAAGCTAAGCAATGGCAAACAATCTTATAAATATAGAAAAAGTATGCAAGGGGCAGTGGCCCAGTTAATCTCTTTTAAAATAATTCATGGAGCATAACTTCTATCCTCTGAGATCTACAACTTTAGAAGCTATAGATACCATTTGCCCTTACAAATAATGAACTTATACGTACGAGATGCTGTTCTGTGTGTTCAAGTAGCAGTTTTACTAAGTGTGCTATTTATACATATAGAGGGTAATTTTATACCCCTGCTTGTAAATGACGCACATCCCCGCTTGCACATAGGCAGCCTATTCTATAAAATGAAACACACACGTGCCTCGCTTTATAAAATACCTCTGGACCGATGCGCTGTATGCTAGGCGCATCTGTTTTATTTTTATTTACGCAGCATTTGATATACCACTACATCATAATTAAATTATATTAGAGAAAGCGACATCACTGGATTGGATGATATATGAACAGCTTGTCCAGTAAGGGGCTACAAGTGGCAAAATAAAGCTTCCCTCAGAGAGAGAAGTACTCCCACTTACCAGTTTGGAGCGACAAATTAATTAAGACCGTGGAAAAATGGTAAGCATTCGACAGAAGGTGGCAGATATAGAAATTTGCATACCAGGGCAGCTGTGGGGACAGTCAGGAGAAAGAAAAAATATGGTACCTGGGTCAGCACGTGTGGAGGCCGTAACAGATTCTTGCCTTGCAGATCTGTTGGCTGGTAGGGGAGCAGTGATCCAAATAACCAAAGAAGAGCTGCATGCTTGGTAAAGAAAGAGATTTGGAGCCATAGCTTTCTAACACTGGAGGTGATGGATCTGGTGTGGAGAAATAGCCTAGTGGTTAGGGCAGCAACCTGGGCTCAGAAAGACCAGGGTTTGAATCCTACTGACTCTCCTTATGACCTTGAGCAAGTCACGTGACCTTTCATTGTGTCAAGTACAGCCTTAGATTGTAAACCCTCGGAGGACAGGAAAATATCTACATTTAGGAAAATACCTACATTTTCCTGAGGACAGCAAAATGCCTGATTGTAACTCGTCTTGATCTACTACTGGAAAAGCGTGAGCTAATACTAAAAATAAAATAACAAATCTAGGCCACAGAGTGGAGAAGGCAGAGCTTACTAATGAAGGAGATGTGGGAGAAGATGGCGTGATTGACCATTTGTATTAAAGTGATGGAGGAGGCTAATGCGGCCTTAATATTGAAAAGAGAACAAGGCGTAATAACCTAAGGATTAAGGTGGTGCCTGAACTGACCAAATTCCAAGACTGCAAAGCTCTGTAGTGTGGTCATCTGTAAGGTCTTGTTGCGTGGAAATGAAGCAGGTGAGAATGTGGATCAGGGGCAATGGGCCTTGGGACTTGCGAAAGGGTCTTCTCTGAGAGACATAGGCATCTGTGTCCATGATTATGGATTAAAAGAAAAGATTGCTGCAAAGATGCATGCAGCAGGAAAATTTCAGTGTAAGGCTACCAAGTGGCTGTGTTCATGGATTTATTTGTGACCACTATACAGCACAGGAGGAAGGTGTGATACAGTGACTGAGTGGTTCAAAAGGATCATATAAAATTTCCTCATCATCCCTCCAGTCCAGTCCCGACAAGTGGGTTGTCTCCCCCCATCAGCAGCTGGAGACTGAACATTTTCAAAGCCTTGGTGATGTCACCCATATAACCTACTAGTACCACCACCAAGGCCAGTATCTCAGCCTCCAGCAGCTGGCAAGGAGCGGCTACATATTGTGGGCTGCCTTTGGTTGGCCTTAGGCAGGAGACACGGGATCAGTTAGGAACTGTGGTTTCAGCCAAACAGACTCAGAGCAGTCAAACAAAAAACAAAACTTATAATAGTAAGTGGGCAGACAGATCCAGACTGATCCCTTGAAGGCTAGTGGGTCAGGCAGTGCCGAGAGCATACCGAGAAAGCTGGGGTGGGTTTCCTGAGGGGCTGGGTCTGTTGAATCGGTCAGATCCTGCTTTCTGGGGATCTTGAAGGGTATGTGGGAATCCTATGCAGTTTTTGTGTTAGTTGGTATCCGGCACTTCCTGTTTGGTTGCAGGGTTCTTGTCGGCTTGATGGTGAGTTTTGTCTGATTTAGCATGGGGCTTTGGGTCGGCAGCTGGGGTGGAGGAAAGCCTCTCCAGGACGGCATCCTGGTCAGTGATCCGTAGTTGCAGCACGTTGCAGGCAGGTTGTTTTGGGGCACGTTGATTACTTTCACTTTCTCCTGGACACTGCGGCCCAACATTCCTGATGTCATCTGGGAAAATTCCCTGCACGTTCTGTGGTATGCAGCGCAGCGGTCTCTCTGTGGCCAGGATCTGCTGTCCCTGTGTGAAAGAGACCCAGTCAGCAGAGGAGGCACTGGGTGAGTTTAGCGGAGAGGGGACTAGTTCAGCTGCAGGGAGAGTTGATAACACATGGCCAAATTCAGGCCCCTCCTTTCTCCTGAACCCATGGTTTTGGCAGGAAGGGAGGCCATTTTAGCAGCCTGCCTTGAGATGAAAGGGGCCTCAAGAGGGCTTTCAGCCTTCAAGTCTTAGAAGTGTGGTTGGGGGGGAGGGCAGGGGGGCCCTTCCCTTTGGATTTTATTTTGCTCATGCATCAGGCTTACTGTATTGCTTGAAGCAGAGCAAAGCTGGGCATATGTCTAGCATGTTACCTGTAGGGAATAGGTCAGATGGGCAGGTGGGGATCAGTGAACAGATGGGGGAGCCCACTGTAAAGCACCCTGGGAGGACTCAACGGCAGAGCTTCGGAGGTGTCAGAGGAGCCAATAGAGGGGACTTCAGACATGTTAGAGGAGGGACCTCCTTTGGAGAATGTTGATGGAGATACACGCCTGGGGGAGGACCCCATCTTAGTGAGAGTCTTTCGTGGAGAGGAGCTGCCAGCTCTGATCGCCCACTCCCTGGTGGCTTTGAATATAGTGAAGGGGGCTCCATCTGGTGAGGAACCTTTTGGAGGACCCGATTCTTCAGTGCTGTAAGAAGAAGAAGACTGTCTTTCTGGTGCATAGGATGATTCAACAGATGATTGACTCAGAATGGGAAGTGCCAGAGGCGAGGCTCAGGGAAGCCGAGCCATGACTCTGATGTATCTGTTGCCAGACCAGGACAAGGAATGGTCCCAGTCTATGAAGGTGGATGCTGCTGTGTCCACGGTTACTAAGACCACCATTCTTGTGGAAAGACCCTCACAATAAGAAAAAAAAATAAGAAAATGGAAGCGCTGCTCAAACAAACGTCTAACATCAATGCGATGGTGCTCCAGGCATTCATTTGTGGGGCTTATGTCTCCCGGGCATGCTTCCGCTGGGCGGATCATCTAGAGTCGGGCACAGCCTTCTTAGCAGACATCTTTTATGATCTGATCCAGGCCACGGCTAAAGGTATGGCTTCGGTGATTGCGGCAAGGCATTTTTTATGGCTCGGCAACTGGGTGGCAGATGTTTTCTCCAAAACACGCCTGAGCCGCCTTCCCTTTAAGGGTAAGCTACTCTTTCAAAAAGCCCTAGAGAAGCTGTTCAAGGAACTGGGGGACTTTAAAGCGTTAAGCTTACGGAGGCCAAGCCAAAACAGGCTAAGGGAGAGGCGCTGGCCAGAAGACAGCCGGGGATCTTCATCTGTTCTGGGCTGCTCGGTTTGCATCCTTTCAGAGGGCGTGGTATCCAAGTAGAGGAACACCCTTTCAAGGGAACAGAGGAGTGGGCAGAGGTTATTTCTCTGCTGCCTCCTCGGCCTCCAAAAAGACATAATGAAGCAAGGGGGGCCCAGAGGGGCCAGGGTGGAACTGGTGGTGGGACGTCTTCAGCAGTTCCTACCTGTCTTGGCCAAGATCACCTCCAGCCAGTAGGTGCTGGAGGTGATCTGTGAGGGATACACATTGGAGTTTGCGTGCCCTCTAGCCAAGGCCTCTGTGCCCTCGCTATGCAGGCTGTCCAGAAAGACCGGTGTGGTTCAAGAGACATTCCAGTGACTGTTGCAGGTGGAGGCAGTGGTGCCCATGCAACAGTCCGGAAGAGGTTGATACTCGATTTACTTCATGGCTCACAAAAAGGAGGGCACCTTCCACCCTATCCTTGACCTCAAGCATGTCAACAAAGTCTGCGAGTTCCCCACTTCCGCATGGAAACTCTTTGCTCTGTCATTGCTGCGGTATGTGCCGGGGAGTTTGACAGCCCTGGATCTCAGAGGCTTTATTTACATATTCCCATATGCTTGAGGCATCAGCGATTCCTCCACTTTGCAGTTTGGGCATTGCTATTCAGTCTGACCATGGCCCCCCAGACGTTTACCAAGGTCATGGTTGTTGTGGCCGCTGCTCTGCAGCAGCAGGGGATCTTGGTACACACTTACCTCGACAACTGGCTGATTTAGGCAAAGTCGTATGCAGAGAGCAAACGGGCGACATGGCAGGTATTTCACTTCTCCGGAGGCGAGGTTGGATGATCAACTTGGCCAGAAGTCATCTGGAACCCTCACAGGATCTGATTCATCCTGGGAGCGTGGTTTCAGATGGCCACGGGTCACGTCTCTCTGCCCCTCAATTGAGCTCAGAAAATACAGATGCAGGTCCATCGCTTCCTTCAGATGGCGGCCCCCTCAGCATGACACCACCTGCAACACCCGGGATCAATGGTGGCCACTCTAGAGTTGGTGCCCTCGGCACGGGTGCACATGCAACCCTCGCAGACAGCCCTCCTCGGGAGATGGTCTCTGCAATGCCATAAGTTCTCATGATGGCTGGAGTACCCCATGTCCACCAGGTGGCTCTACAGTGGTGGCTGGTGAGGGAGCACCTTCTTGCCAGGATGTCTTTGGAACTGCCCGACTGGATCCCTCTGACCATGGACGCCAGTCTGTCTGGCTGAGGAGCAAACTGCAGGGGTCAAGTTATGCAGGGGCATTGGTCATGTGAGCAGAGTACCTGGCCCATAAACTGGTTGGAGATGAGAGCGGTGTTCCTGGCTCTGTGGTTCTTCCATCCGATGATTCAGGGGAAGGCAGTTAGGGTGTTCTCGGACAACGCAGCGATGGTGGCATACTTCAGTTGACAGGGGAGCACTGGCATTGTGAATCTGGAGGATGAGGCCACTCCACTCCTAGGATGGGCAGAGGTGAATCTGGTGGCCATCTCCATGGCGAATGTGGCAGGCCGAAAAAACGTATAGGCCAACTTTTTCAGCTGGCATCGCTTGGACCTGGGCGAGTGGACCTTCGATCCTCTGATTTTCAAGCAGCTGACCCATCAGTGGGGCCAATCCATCATGGATCTCATTGCAATGGTCGGCAACATGCAGGTGTCGCGGTTCTTCAGTCAACAGTGAGAGCGGATGTCGGAAGGGCTGGATGCACTGACCCAGCCTTGGCCACAAAACTAGTTACTGTACATTTCTCCAGGACCAAGCAGGAAGTCAGTCCTCACATATGGGTGACATCGACATCGATGGAGCCCTTGCGGAGCATTTCCCCAGCTTTCCATGAAAGCCTTTGGGAATGCAGGCATGCATGCGCGGTTCCCTTCCCGCCTAAAGGTGCCATCTTGCTCAGTCTCTCGTTTTCCGTGAAGCCCACCAGACGTGAGTCCTAGTCATCCCGGAAAATTGTTTGATTTTTTGCGATTCTTTGCTATTTTTCTTCTCCGGTTTGACGCCGGTTCCCCTCCCGCCGGGTTCGGTACACCGGTATTGAGCCCGATCTTCTTTTTTCGGTTTTTGCCCTTAGTGGCTGGCATTCGCCCCCTTTTTTCCTTTTCCCTGGAAGGCCGGTCCTTTGAACTCGCGGGGACTCTTTTTTTCCCCGATGGCTTCCAGCGGTTTTAAGAAGTGTGATTGGAGCAAGAAACTGATGTCTCTCACCGACACACACGACTGCTGCCTTCGGTGCCTTGGTCCTGATCACGACCCTAAGACGTGTGGACCATGTGGGAAAATGTCTTCCAAGGCACTGCGAAGTCGTCAGCACCAAAAGGAAAGGCTTTTTTCTGACTCGGCCTCCGGCTGGGCCCGGACCTCATCTGAGGCCTCGACATCTCGGGAGTCGGATCCCGAGCACCGTCGTGGCTCCTCGGACAGGGGGTCCCCTGACCGGGAACGCAAGAGGAAGAAGCGGCTCGCGAGGGCATCGTCAGAAGAGGTCCCTGGTTCCTCGAGAGCAAGGTCTCAGACCCCCGACCGTCGCCCCGGGCCCGTGGAACAGGAGAAGCCTTCCAAAGTCCCTCGACTGGAGCCGGAGTCTGCTGGACACGTAAGCCCTGTAGTCCTCGTGGACTCTCCTCCCAGGGAGCCGCCGCCGGGGCCCGAGTCCGGGAGCTGCTGAGTCTCCTGAGCTGGGTCTCAGGTTGACAGCCTTGGAGAGCAGACTGTCTGCCTTCATGGAACAGCAGCGGGCACTGATGGCCAGCCTGTTTGGCGCATCTTCCCCAACCACCGGGACATCGACATTGAAGTCGACCCCGGAGACCGAGCCGATACTCGAGGCCATGAAGGCTCAAGGTCGACCTCGGTCACGGTCTCCCTCGACCTCCCGTTCGGGACCAAGGGCGTTGACGCCGGTGCCTTCGGCGTCGGGGCGGGTGCTCGCAGGCCCCGCGAGGTTGGACCCCGATTCCTCATCGGACGAGTCCGCATGGGAGACGGAGGACGAGGAGTCCCCCGACACCTTCAAGACTCGGTGCGTCCCATCGGACTCACCACAGTCTGAACCTCGGAGTAGATCCCCTCCGGAGGATACCCGGTTCTTGGAGTTCGTCTGGGATATGGCCACTGCGTTGGCTATCCCTGCGGACCCCGAGGAGGAGCACTGCCTACAAACAGTACCCACAATATCAGGTTGCCCAAGCTGCCCCTCAGGGTCAGCAAGCCAAGGGGCAGGGTAATGGGCCCCATAGGCAGAGGACCCCCAAGCCTCCGGCCCCTGCTCCCACTCAGCAGGGTAGGGGGTTTTGACTCCTTAAGCATAGCCTCTCCGTCCCTGCTCTCCCAACCCTGCACAGGAGGTCGCCTCGCTCTGTTTGCCCACCAGTGGCCACTCACCACTGGAGACAGTTGGGTGTTAAGAATAGTCCACAGGGGCTATGCACTACACTTCCAACAACTGCCTCCTCCATACTTTCCAGGGGAGCCTCCAAGGCCTCCCCTGCACACAGATCTTCTCCTTCAGGAGCTACAAGGTCTGTTGGTGGACAGGGCAGTGGAGCCTGTGCCTCCCCATTTACAAGGTCAAGGGTTCTACTCCAGGTATTTCCTAGTACCCAAAAGAACCGGTGGCCTTCGACCTATTCTAGATCTCCGAAACCTTAACAAGTTCCTGGAGAAGGAAATGTTCAAGATGCTTACTCTTGGAACCCTTCTGCCCTACCTCCAGCAGGGAGATTGGCTATGCTCCTTAGATCTA
This sequence comes from Ichthyophis bannanicus, assembly GCA_033557465.1. Classification (NCBI taxonomy): domain Eukaryota; kingdom Metazoa; phylum Chordata; class Amphibia; order Gymnophiona; family Ichthyophiidae; genus Ichthyophis; species Ichthyophis bannanicus. The sequence goes on along the minus strand of CM066047.1, from coordinate 55,502,880 downwards.
AAGGATGCGTATACTCACATCCTCATTCATCCAGACCACAGGAAGTACCTCAGGCTCATTGTGGGAGGAAACCATTATCAGTACAGAGTACTACCTTTTGGCCTCACCTTCGCTCACAGGGTCTTTACCAAATGCCTGGCAGTGGTGGCGGCCTACCTGAGAAATCAGGGTATCTTTGTCTTCCCCTATCTGGATGACTGGCTCATCAGGGGTCAGACGTGCCAGGAGGCCAGACAAGCCACCCTCAGAACTATTGCTCTTCTTCAAAGCCTGGGGTTTGTCATAAACTTCACAAAGTCCACTTTGCTCCCATCCCAAAACTTGGAGTTCATAGGGGCAAGGTTAGACTCTCTGCTGGCAAAGGCATTCTTGCCAGAAGACAGAGCCCAAAGACTGATAAACTTGGCAAGCCAGTTTCTCAGCAGGTCACTGGTCTCCGCCAGACTCTGCCTGCGATTTCTAGGCCACATGGCTTCGACAGTACATGTGACCCCCAATGCCATGCTCCATATGAGGCCTGCACAGTGGTGCCTTCGGACTCAGTGGTCACAGTCCGCCGGCAGTCTCAGAGACAGGATAAGGGTGTCCAGACAATTTCTGAAATCCCTCAGCTGGTGGCTGCATCCACCCAATCTGTTGCAAGGGGTGCCTTTTCAGATTCCTGGGTTCACAGTGGTGTTCACCACGGATGCCTCCTTGCAGGGCTGGGGAGCTCATTGTCTAGGCAAGTGCACCCAGGGCCTGTGGTCTCCCTGGGAAGCCGCACAGCAAATCAATCTACTAGAACTGAGGGCTATTCGGTTAGCCCTCAAGACTTTCTCTCCAGCCCTGGCTCATCAGTCTGTCCTAGTTCAAACGGACAACCAGGTAGCCATGTTTTATGTGAACAAACAGGGCGGAACTGGGTCCAGCCTCCTTTGCCAGGAAGCACAGGACCTTTGCTTGTTTGCCCTCAAGCACAACTTACTCCTCAAGGCTGTATACCTCCCTGGCCAGGAAAACTGCCTGGCCGACAGGTTGAGCAGGATTCTACAGCCCCACGAGTGGCAGCTCCATCCTTTGGTGGTTCAGAAGATTTTCCTGAAATGGGGACTTCCATCCATAGATCTGTTTGCCAGTCCACTGAACAAACAGCTGCCAAAGTTCTGCTCCAGGCAACTGCATCCTCTGCGGGTAGCAGCAAATGCTTTTCTGATTCCCTGGTCTCAGGGCCTCCTGTATGCGTTTCTTCCCACACCCTTGGTGGCCTGAACTCTGTTCAAGATTCTTCAGGACAAGGCCTCGGTCTTGCTGGTGGCTCCCAGGTGGCCGAGACAGCCTTGGTTTCCACTTCTGCTTCAGCTGGCAGTGGATCCCCCACTGCCTCTGGGGTTGCAACCCGACTTTCTCTCTCAGGATCAGGGTTCCCTTCTGCACCCCAATCTCAAAGCTCTCAATTTGATGGCATGGAGGCTGCAAGGGTAGTTTTGGCTCCTTGGGGCCTCCCTCAGGAAGTTGAGGAGGTTGTCCTAGCCTCTAGGAAACAGTCCACTAGGAAAACCTATGCTCTCAAATGGAAAAGGTTTTCTGTGTGGTGTCAGCTACGTACAGAGGATCCTTTCTCCTGTACTGTACCAGTAGTGCTTCAGTACTTACTGCACTTATCAAATCAGGGACTTAAGTCCAATTCTGTTCGGGTCCACCTCTCAGCTCTAGCAGCTCACCACTCACTGGTGGAAGGAAATTCTCTATCGGTCCACCCCTTGGTGTCCCGGTTTCTCAGAGGCTTGCTCTTGCTCAAGCCTCCAATCCGTCCTCCTGCTCCTGAGTGGGAGTTGAATGTGGTCTTGCAGCAACTGACTCGCCCACCCTTTGAGCCGATGGCTACTTGTCCTCTATGCTTCCTGTCCTGGAAGATACTCTTCTTGGTAGCCCTAACCTCGGCTAGACAAGTGAGTGAGTTTCAGGCTCTGGTCTGTGACAGGCCTTACACCAGATTCTATAAGAACAGGGTAGTCCTCAGGACTCATCCAAAGTTCCTCCCAAAGGTTGTCTCCTCTTTCCACCTCAACCAGGATGTGGTTCTTCCAACATTCTTCCCTAGACCTCATGCAAGCCAGGCTGAAGCAGTTCTGCATACCCTGGACTGTAGGAGTGCCTTATCCTTCTACCTTGACCGTATGCAGGGGCACAGAAGGGCTACTCAGCTCTTCATATCTTTTGACCCTAATAATTTGGGGTTGGCTGTGTCCAAGCGTACCTTGTTCATCTGGGTGGCTGACTATCACCTGAGCTTACAGGGCAGCTGACCTTCCTTTGCAGGGTCGGGTCATGGCCCATCGTGTCAGGGCAATGGCTGCCTCAGTGGCTCATCTCCGCTCTGTACCGTTGGTAGACATCTGCAGGGCTGCTAATTGGTCTTCAAGCCAGACTTTTGCGGCCCATTACTGTCTGGAAAGGGAGTCCCGTAGGAACAGTGCTTTTGGCCAGGCAGTACTCCGGAATCTCTTTGAGGTTTAGGCAACTCCTGCCCTCTGTTGGGCTACCAGTGGAGGTTCTGTCTGTGAAAAGCCTTTCTTTGATGCTGGGACTAGAGGGAGTTCTGTTGTTCAGCCTGGGTTCCTGGTAGCCCAGAGCTAGGGAGTCACCCATATGCGAGGACTGACTTCCTGCTTGGTCCTGGAGAAAGAGTAGTTACTCACCTGTAACAGGTGTTCTCCAGGAGCAGCAGGAATCAGCCCTCACAACCCTCCCTCCTCCCCTGGGAGTTGCAGTTGTACATAGCTAAAAACAGCACACAAAAATGTAAAAATAAACTATGTCATTTGACTGAGCAAGATGGCACCTTTAGGCGGGAAGGGAACTGCGCATGCATGCCTGCATTCCCAAAGGCTTTCATGGAAAGCTGGGGAAATGCTCCGTAAGGGCTCCATCGACGATGTCACCCATATGTGAGGACTGATTCCTGCTGCTCCTGGAGAACACCTGTTACAGGTGAGTAACTACTCTATTCCTGCCTTGGGCCCTGATCGGGAAGTTGCTGCAGCGTATCAAGACTCATGTGGGAGTGGTCATTCTCATCGCTCGGGCTAGTTGCACCGGCTGTGGTACGCGGACCTGATGCGACTGCTGGCAGTCAAGCCATGTAGATTGGGTCTCGCCAGCAATCTACTGATGAAGGGCCCAATGCTCCTACCATAAGTTGATCAATTCTCGCTTCTGGCCTGGCTCTTGAGAGGGCTTGGCTGAGAAAGCAGGGTTATTCGCTGCAGGTGATAACCATGCTTTTGCGGACTAGGAGACTCTCCACATTGCTTTCCTATGTGAGGGTGTGGCGCATTTTTGAGAGTTGGTGCGTGGATAAGGCTATTAGACCATTGGCAGCTCCCTTGTCAGAGAACCTGGCCTTTCTCCAGGGTGGTTTAACAAGGGGTTGGCACTGGGTTCATTGAGAGTACAGGTAGCGGCCTTGGTGTGCTACAGGGGATGGATCCAAGGGGTGTCCCTGATGTGGTCCAATTCCTGCAGGCGGTGTAACAGGTCAGACTGCAGTGGCAAGCGGTGGTGCTATCTTGAGATCTGAATTTAGTGCTCTCTGCCCTGATAGAGTCGTCCTTTGAGCCGTTATGGGGGGCAACTCTCAAAGATTTGATGAAGGTCATTTTCTTAGTGGCAATCTGTTCCGCCTGGCGGATTTTGGAGCTAAAGGCATTGTCTGGTTGTGGGCTCATTCTGTCCATTTCCAAAGAGAAAGTGGTGCTTTGGCTTGTACCATCTTTCTTACCCAAAGTGGTTTAGGCCTTACATGTGAATCAGCCTGTTACGCTGCCGTTTTTTCCTGGAGGAAGTGACGAGGTGGAGGTTCAGCACATACACCTTTTGGATGTGCATTGGGCTTTCCATCTCTACTTGAAGCGCACGATGGCTTTTCAAAAGTCAGATCATCTTTTTATCCTATTTGGTGGTGTTTGGCAGGGGGAGGTGGCCTCTAAAACATTGGTGGCGCACTGACTCAAGAAGGCGATTGCTTCAGCTTATCTGCTGAGGCGGAAGCCGGTGCCACAGGGTTTGCCTGCACATTCCACAGGGGCTCAAGCGGCATCAGGGACTGAGTGTACTCTAGTGCCTCCCATGGACATTTGCCAAGCAGCGATGTGGTCGTCTCTGCATACATTCATGCAGGCAGTGAGGAACATGAGATTCAGAACTTCAGTGTTGCAGGCTAACTTGTGGGTCCCTCCCATGTGTAGGAGCTAGAAAAGAAGTAATGGAAGAGGGTGTTCCAGGGGACAGCGAAGACCTCTGTATCTGCCATAATACAGGAAAATGGATGGAACGTATCTAGCATGCTCTAGAATAAGCCATGTGGGCAGAAAGGAAATCTTTATCATATGTGGTAGGAAGTGTGGGGTGGGATTGTTTGTGCAAAAGTTGTGACAATGGATGGATGAGTTTTTCAGAGAATTGGCAGGAGTACACATAAAGTTATGTTAATGAATTTGCTTCCAGCAGAGATGGAGGAAAATTTGGCAAGGTTGGGGGAATGATAAATGTGACAGTGCGAATTGGGGTGGCAAATTGGGGTGGCAAATCAATGGAAAGATTTACAGGTACTGGGAGGTGAGGTTGTTGTTAGGAAATTGGAATAAATGTTTCAAATGAATGATTCACTGTGCAGAGGAATCACTAGAAAAGGAGATTTGAAGTAATGTGGGCAACTTATATAAATTGGAGAGAGAAGAATTTGTTATAAACATGCATATTTATAAGGGAAACATAAGGTGCTTACAGGAGTAAAGAAGAGAGAAATGGGGGAAGGAGGTGGTAAAATTGGAAATAGTTGAATTAGGGGAGAGAACTGTTGGATTTCCATTTTGTTGTACTCGTAAAAAAAGTATAATTAATAAAAAAATAAATAAAAAAAACAAAATAAAAAAAATATATATCAGCAGTTTACAAAATCCAGAGTAAATAGAGACAAAAATGTGAGCAAAATTTAAATAACTGAAACCACATTAAATAGCAAAAAGAGGAAGAAAGAATTGCACAATAAAAAAAACAGATGACAGAACATAGGAAGAGGGGAGAAAACTATTTCAATGTGACCACAACAGCTAGCTTAATTGGAACAGGGGCAAGAGTCAAGCTAACTTAAAAAAAAAAAAGTAAAAAAATAAACACATAGGATTGTTTCACGTCTTTACATCGGACTTAAATATGGTTCCAAACACAAGTAGAGAGGTAGCAAATTCCACAGAGATGGTGCAATGCAACTAAAGCATGAAAAGCGAAGCCATTTATTATCTAAGATCCCTAAATGAGGGTACCATTAATTAGCCTGTGGAGGATCTCTAACAACCTTCTGGAGCACAGATACATAAGAACTTAAGATATGCCATACTGGATCAGACCAAAGTCCATCAAGCCCAGTATCCTGTTTCCAACATTGGCCAATCCAGGTCACAAGTATCTGCCAGGTTCCCAAAATGGTACACAGATTCCATGTTGCTTATCCTGGGGTAAGCAGTGGATTTCCCTGGTCCTTTTTAATAATGGTTTATGGACTTTTTCTCCAGGGACTTGTCTAAATCTTTTTTTAAACCCAGCTACACTAACAGCTTTTACTACATCCTCTGGTAACAAATTCCAGAGTCTGATTATGTGCTGAGTAACAATGTTCGACACCATCTCACCCCTGGTACTGTAAATCTTTGGCTAAGGTGAAACACCTAGACCACCCATCTGAACATTGTTGGAGGAGAGTTAAGTCCCAGTTCAATCTGTCTGCTACTAAGCAGATAATTATACAGCTGCTCCATTGCTGCTTTACCACTCTGCATAATCGGCACCGCTAATAACTTATAATAACATTGTATATATGCACCACTAGTAATTTATAGAAACATTGTATATTGTTAGCTGCTGCATTTAAGATAATAATACATTGTTACTTTATTGGCTACACCCCTCACGACCAGGCATCCACACAAGAAATTCTTTGGTTACACACAGCTAAAAATGACCCCCCCCCCCCCCAGCCTACTCACCTACTATACCTACTCAGTTATAGACTAACTAGCTCCCTCGCTGAGACAACCAGCCACAATCCAATCTTGATCATAAGAAGACATGGAAGAAGAGATCACAGCAACTCACACCATTCACCTCCAGAGTATCCCCAGAACTCACACCCCCACCTAATTCACATACCACTTCTACACCACACTAATACCAAGCAACACCAAGATCCACGCATCCTTAGATGTGCCCTCATAAATGCACGATCGGTCCGCAAAAAATGGCCAGTCATCCCTGCCATTATATCACACCTCAACCTTGATATGCTACTGGTTACTGAATCGTGGCTCAACAGCTCTGACTTAGTCCTCATCAACCTTCTCACCCCCCCTAACTTCACATTCCACGCATGTCATAGAACCGACCGCAGAAGTGGTGGTGCATTCATTCTAGTTAAAACTGACCTACACTATCAAACAATCTATGCCAACAGTTCAACCCACCTCGATATTGGCTCTATTGCAAACAAATACAACACAATTAACCTAATATATAGGTCTCCATCCCCATCTACCAATGATCTCGCAACTATAATGGAACTAGCATCTAACCCCTAAAACGCACGTAAACCTAACTGGCTACTGGGTGATTTCAATCTCCCAGCTCTACACGATATCCATTCCAGGGCCCTACTAGAAGCACTCAGTAACCTACACTATGAGCAGATAGTTGATGCCCCCACACACCAAAAAGGGAACACGTTAGACCTTATCTTCAGCCCCCGACCAGAGGTAAAGCCCGACCACAAGTTCAACATAACCATCTCACCTGTACCATGGTCCGATCATAACCTAAATCAGCTTCCAAATACCCTTATGCCAAGAAAGAGAAAACACCCCTGAACCAGCTAATACAATAGCTCACCCTAGACGCTTCAGACCCTTTGATGGTGAGGAGATCATCAAAAACGTCCTTCCCAATATCAACACTACTTCACCAGTTCTTGAAGAGGTACTGGCATCATGGACTAACAACCTGAGTACCTTTGCAGACGTACCTACCCGATCAAAAACATGCGTCATAGAGAAGCAACCAGATAATAAAAAAAAAAGAGACCTGCACCCTGGTATACTGCCAAATTAAAAACCTCCCTATGTGCCCTCAGGAAATTGGAAAGAAAATGGCGACGCACCCGAGCCACATCAGACCTGACTCTACAACTCCCACTTGCAAGCCCATCAAACTCTTATATCATCTAAAATTAAAGAATACCACGCTGATCTGCTGAATCGATCACTGAACAAGCCTCATGACTTGTTCAACATAGTTAAGTCCCTAACGAAGGAACCGTCAGCCTCACAACCAATGCTGATACTCCCTCAAGACTATGCTGATCACCTGATAGCCAAAACCAACAACATCAATAAAGCCTCACTATCCCACCCCACCACGAACCCACCCAAACAGCTCACCACCTTCTTGACACCATCACAAAAAAGCATTGAAAGCATCATTGCAAGCATCAACGCCACCAAGGCCCCTAACGACCCTTGTCCAGCGCTCTGGATAAAGGCCCTATGCCACAAAATCAGCCCCATAATAGCCAAAATCATCAACCTCTTTCTCCTCTGGACAGTTCCCAACAAGCCTTAAGCAGACATCCATCAGGCCCCTCTTAAAGAACACCAAACTTGATGCCCTGAAGGTCGAATCATACCGACCCATATCCAGCATCCCATTACTAGCAAAGATAATCGAGAAGGTGGTACAACAACAGCTACAGGATCATATCGACACCAATGCCCCCCTCGACACAAACCAACACGGTTTCAGAGAAGCTCACGGTGTCAAGACACTCCTCACCACCCTCATCAATACACTCATTAATGGGATCGACGCCATCAAACAAGGATACGCACTAATTTTCCTCGACATCGCCACAGCATTTGACTCTGTAAACCATGAACAACTTCTGATTCGGCTGCATGATAAAGGGATAAGCAACTTAGCATGGCACTGGTGCAAATCTTACTTAACCGACAGATGGCAGCAGATAACAGGATCTGCGACCTCCATGCCATTCAAACAACACTATGGAGTACCCCAGGCCTCATCCCTCTCAGCACTCCTATTCAATATCTACATGCAACCGATATGCGAAATAATTCGATCATTTAGCATCTCTTGTCTGCTATATGCAGACGACGTATTACGCTTTACTCCATTCACAATCGAAACCCCAGATTTCACCCAATTGATAAACTGCTTCAATGCCATAACAGATTGGCTCCTCTCCCAAAGTCTCAAAATCAACTTTAAGAAGACAGAAGTTCTATTTGTGACAAGAAACCAGTCCTTCATACCTCTGACAACCATAAAGACAAGAGATGCAGAACTTACAAGCCGACCATATATCCGCTATCTAGGTGTGACTATGGACCAACAGCTCAATTTCAAAACACACATCAACATAATCAAACAAATATACCACAAGATACAAACCCTACGATTTCTTCGACCTTTACTACATCCAGAAGACTTCAGAACAGTCTTCCAGGCATTGGTGATCCCCCACTTTGATTACGCTAATGTAATCCTACAGGGCCTTCCCAAAAACACCATTAGCCCCTTACAATTAGCGATGAATACGGCCGCAAGATTCCTGAGTGGAGCATCCAGAGCAGACCACATCACCCTGGTCCTCAAAAACCTACATTGGCTACCAATTTACTGTCGGCTGTCATATAAAGTAACCATCATCACTTTCAAAATTATCAACAAGATGGCCCCCTCAGCTTTACTGGACCTCATCCACCCCATACCAGCAAACAGAGAAAGAAGAACATGCACTGCCAACACACTATCGATTCCCAGCGAAATAACAAAATGTACCAAAACAACCAGGAATAGAGCATTTAAGTTTTATGCCCCTAGCTGCTGGAATGCACTCCCTGCACCCATTAGAGCCAAAGATCTAGCTCAATTCAGAAGAGCGCTTAAACATCACCTCTTTCTTTTACACTATTCACAGTCCTCCAACATGGCACCCCCTAACACACCACCATCCATGAACACGTAAACCCTTACCAATGCTGTACATACTATAAATACAGAATGTAGACAGATGTAAATTGATGTATATAGTTACCACCAGTTTAATCCAAGTTATTCCTCCCTGTTCTTTGTAAGTGCTCTTATTGCACAACACCGTTTTATGTAAACCGCGCTGATTTTTAAGAGTGCGGTATATAAGAAAAATAAATAAATAAAATACAGAGCCTCAGCAATAGTAACTCTCCTCGTCATCTATTCAAAATTGTTCAGACTCTGCTCTCCCTCTACCTATGGCCATTTGTACCTGATCACTTTGCTTCTTTCTTACTAGATAAAATTTGGACTACTTGTCAGTCCACTGTGGCCCCTCTCACTTCTAGCTCTCCAGCACGCTCTTTCTCTGGTGATTCGGTTGGGCTGCCTTCCCTGTTTTCTAAGCATGTTTACTGTATTCTAAGCATGTTCACTGTATAAGTGTTCCACTCTTTCCAGGGTGGGTCTTGAGAAGATTATCCTTTCTCCGAATCCTACTACATCTTCTATTGATGTTCTTCCTAACCCTTCACTGAAGGATGCTTTTCCATATCTTGCCCCCACATTCCTTGAATTAATTCCTGACTTTAAGGTTGCATCTCTACCATTGGGAAAGAATCAGTTATGCTGCCTCTTATTAAGAAACCTAATTTAGACTCATCCAAATTTTCAGCCCAATTCTAACCTGCACTTTGTAAAATTATGTAAAAATCCATTGGTTTGCAATTGACAAAATATACTGCATTCTTTTAATGATTTTCATCCAAAACAATCTGGCTTCAGGCTTGGACAGTACAGTCTGCTTTAGTGGCTGTCTACAATGAAATGTTGGTTCATTTAGATCAGGGGTCACCAACCTCCAGGGGGCCGCGGGCCGCACAGCCGACTACCGGCAGACTCGCGGGCCGCACCCCCCTCCCCCCCCCCGCGCGAAAAAACCCCCTGCTCATACCTGTACTTTTATTTTCCCATGTCAGCTCCCTCCCTTCTTCTGCAGCCGCGGCTCCCTGCCTCTTAGGGAACTGCGGCTGTGCTTGTAAAATCATCGCGGAGCCCTTCCGGTCTTGACGGGCTCCGTGCAGCATTGTCCCGCCTCTAAAGGAAGTTGTTTACCACTTCCTTGGAGGCGGGACAATGCTGCACGGAGCCCGTCAAGACAGGAAGGGCTCCGCGATGATTTTACAAGCACAGCCGCGGTTCCCTAAGAGGCAGGGAGCCGCGGCTGCAGAAGAAGGAGTTGGTGAGTTTGCCTTGGCGGGCCGCACCGGGGGACCTCGCGGGCCGCAGGTTGGTGACCCCTGATTTAGATGCTCATAAAGATGTGCTTCTTGTTCAATTAGACCTCAGCGCCGCTTCTGATTTGGTGGATTAATTTAATGCTCTTGTGCTTGAAAGCTATTGGCATTGCAGGTTTTGTCTTTGACCGATTCCAGTCTTAAAAATTTTCATAACCACTCTTTCAGGGTCCAAATCGATTATCAATACTTGTCTTTTGTACATTACTATATGGACAAGTGGGTGCTTGACGTCATTTCGAGGGGTTATTCTCTCGACTTCTCCCCGCCCCCGTCCAACAAATTTCTGATTTCCTCATGTGGGTCCTCCGCCAAACGGGCGGGCCTATATCTCAACCTACAGTGCTTACTTCAGTTCTGGGCTGTTTGTAGTGTCCCTTCAGGCAAGCACGGCGTCGGCTACTATTCCATCTACTTTGTGGTGCCCAAAAAGGATGGCTCCTTCCGCCCTATCCTTGACATCAAGGGGGTCAATCGCTGCCTTCATGTACCACGCTTCTGGATGGAAACATTCTGGTCCATCATTTAGGCAGTGCGTCTAGTAGAATTTCTCGCTTATCTGGATCGTGCAGAAACCTACTTTCACATTCCAATTCGCAGGGAACACCAGCAGTACCTGTGTTTCATGGTGCTCAGCAAACATTATCAGTTCCAGGCTCTGCCCTTTGGCCTTAACGCAGCCCCCTGGATATTTTGGTGTCGTTGCAGCTGCACTGTGGTGTCAAGGCATCTGTGTCCATCGATACTTTTTGGGCCAAATTACTTCCAGAGGGGCAGGCAGCAGTAAAGCACGTGGTCACTTTGCTGGGAAGGCTAGTCTCTCTCGCCCAGAACCGGTTTCAGAAGATATGCGCCCAACTCCAAACCTTTCAATGCATCGGATAGAGGCACATCCCAGCCGAGTAGTCCTGGTGGCGCCGGTCTGGCCACGGTGACCCTAGTATGCTGACCTCATGTGTCTCCTACAGGAGTCACCCCTGCCCCTCAGGGTATGCAGGGGTCTTCATCAGGGTCCTGTCTCTTGGACAACCCCGCTCCCTACTCGCTTACGGCCTGGCTCTTGAGTGGCGCCAACTAGAAGCAAAGGCTATTTACTGACAGTGGCCGCGACCTTGCTTCAGGCGTGTCAACCCTCCACCTCTCAGGCTTATGCCCGCATATGGCACCTCTTCTTCTCCTGGTGCTCCTGCAAGGACGTCGCTCCATGGTCGGTGGAGGTCCCAGCTGTCCTCTCCTTTCTCCAGGATGGCCTTGAGAGGAGTCTTGCCCTTAACTCCTTGAAAGTGCAGGTCACGGCCTTAACATGCTTCTGCGGTCCGATACAGGTGTGTTTCCTTGCCTCTCATGCAGACGTTGCCAGGTTTCTCTGGAAAGTCCATTCCTTGCGGCCACCAGTACACCTGGTGGTACCCGGGTGGGATCTCTTCCTGGTGCTCCGTGCCCTCACTCAACGCTCCCTTTGAGCTGCTTCACGCCTTTTCCATTAGGGACCTTACACTCAAGACCATGTTTCTGGTTGCGATCACCTCAGCCCGGCTTGTCTCCGAGCTCCAAGCTCTCTCCTGCCGGGACCCCTTCCTGTCTTTTTCCTCAGAAAGGGTCACCATTTGTACAGTACCTTTTTTGCCTAAAGTCCTCTCTGAGTTCCATCTCAATGAATCAGTATCTCTGCCAGCCTTCTTTCAAGAGGAGTCTTCCAGCCACCAGCAGGCTTTGCATCGTCTCGACCTTAGCCAGGTGTTTTGTCGCTATCTCAAAGTGACCAATCCATTTTGTTTTTCTGACCACCTCTTTGTGTTATTCACCATTCAAAGCAACGATAGCACATTGGATCAAGCAGGCCATTGAATTGGCCTATATTCTCCAGAGCAAGCCTATTCCGACAGGACTACAGGTGCATTCCATGCATGCTCAGACTACTTCCTGGTCTGAAAGATCACGGGTTTCCCTGCTTGATATTTGCAGGGCGGCAACCTGGTCATCCCTGTCTACCTTTGCACGTCATTATCACTTGGACTTCTACGCCCAGGAAGCAGCTCGGTTCGGAGCCACTGTCTTGGCTACAGCTGTGTCTTCCCGCCCTACGCTGATATAGCTCTGGTACGCCCCGCTAATCTGGACCGGTCTAGCAGTATGGGCTGTAAGGTGAAAGTTTACTTACTGTTTAATTTTCTTTCTTGGAATCCTGCTAGACTAGCCAAGGTTCCACCCTGGGTAGACTAGTTTGCCACCTCCAAGAAGTGTTAAGGAACAAAGCGGCAACATTCTGATTTGTAAATATTCTGTTCTTGTTCCTACATCCTCCAGTATGCTCAGTGTGCATTCTTCTTGACCGGGAGCCTCATTGGCTGCTTCTGTTTTAATGTTTTTAGTCTGGTATGCTTGGTCTTGAATTGTTTACTATCCTGGTGCTTACCAGGGTTATACTGAAGCTGACCCCTAGGGTTAGGAAACTATATGCTAAGGGGGAGGTCTCAAAGCTGCTGTGATTTTCTTTGTCTCACCATCTGCTGGCAGGGGAACACAACCCACTAGTCTGGACTGGTCTAGCAGGATTCTAGGAAAGGAAATTAATGGTAAGTAAAATTTCACCCTGGGCTTGATGGACCTTGGTCTGACCCAGTATGGCATTTCTTATGTTCTTAACCTTGTTCAGTGCCTCAGTAAGTGAAGATTGCTAAACCACAATTTTTTTTGTTACAAAAGGGAAGGGGGAATCACTGATAGGTCTGATTCTTGACCAAAGGGTTTTTTTTTATTATTTTTTTTATTTAGCATCTCTTCTATACTGCTTTTCATGGTGTCAAAGCGGTTTACAATAAACATGTTTTTTGTAATTTACAACAAACTTTCAGCCAGAGGAAAACAAATGTGAATTTTAAGAGTTTATAATAAAAATCTATTGAACATAATTTAAACAGAAATGATTGTCCTTATTCTGTTTGTAGTTTAAAGGTGTTCGGTTGTTTGGTTATGTGCTGGGGGGGAACTTATGTACATAGTTAAGGTATAAGTGGTTAATACCTGGGTGACTTGTGTGGTTGTCAGCCATCATGGGTGGCGGATGGAGGGGTTGGGTAGGAGTTGGGGATTTGTCTAGGGGAAGGGTGGGGATTTGACTGGGGATGCTGTGCTGCTTACCTTGGTGGGGGGAGGGTGGGGGAGGATGGGAATAGGTTAGACTGAAGGTGGAGGAAGGTTGTTGGGTGGGTGACTTATGGGCTTTGGGTATCGGATCCGAAGTATTCGAGGAAGAGGTGAGTGTTCACTTTCTTGTGTAATTCTGTTATTTCGTCAGTGGCTCGTAAGTTGTCCAAGAGCGCATGTAGGTATATGTTGAACAACAGTGAGGATAGAGTGGATCCTTGAGGTACTCTTTGGCATTGTTTGAACGGGGTGAATATATGTTCACCCATTTTGACTTGTTGTGTGTGGTACGTTTAGGTATGATCAGCACCATGCAAGTGTGGCGTTGCTTATTCCTATATCAACCTTCCTACTACACTTACTAAGATGTACAAAAGTAGTGTTGATGCTACAAGAAACTGTTTGAGTTTTCGAAGTCACGTTGATAATGGGTTAAATAGTCGGCATTATTACGCTTACATTCAGCTTTCTTATTACGTGTCTTCCCTCCCACAGAATGCACTACGAGTGGAAAGGTTGGCACAGATATTAGAGTTTTTTGCATTGAGTGAGGAGTTACCACCCACAATCACACAGCTGAAAAAAAGGTTGGATGGTTATAGTAGATTGCCTGATTATGGAGTGGAGGAGGCTTTGTGGGCCCGAGAGCTGAATGTGTTGGTGCCTCCGGGTTCACTCCTTCGGACCTTGTGTAGGATTGCAGGTCTGGTGGGGGGAGCCCGTTGGCGGGAGATACCGTTTAAATGCCTCCTACGGGCACACTTTTCTCCGAGACGGGCGTTACGATCCCATCTCACGGAGATGGGCAAATGCCCAAAATGCCCCTGTCCCTTGGCAGATTTAGGACATATGTGGTGGGGATGTCCGGTAGTTCGCTTGTACTGGAGGAGGATAGGTGATTTTATATTGCAACAGATTTGTTGCACGGCAGCGCTTGTGGTGTTAGATCAGCTTGGACCACTCCACCCGAAAGGGAAATGGGAACGCCTCTTAGTCAGAAAGGCATGTCTGGTAGGTAAGGGACCGATACTTCATAGATGGAGGGAAACGACTGGTCCCACCTTTTGGGAATGGCGTAACAGCTTTCACCAGCTGATGCTCATGGAGAGGAGGGGGGCTAGAGGAAGTACTCAACGCTGGGCCGTATTCCTGCTGATATGGGAGCCATATATTCAGTTATTGAGGCCCCATGTCCGGAATGAAGTGCTTCAATTGGGTTAGGATGGGGAAAGGGATAGGAGGAGTGGGATACTTTTGGAACAAGAAGGGTGTTTTAATCATTATGTATGTTCACTGAGGGGGGTCTGATGCCAAAGGGAGAGGCTGCGGGGGTTAGGGGATTGGTGGGGGTTGGTGGGGGGAAAATTGTGAATGCTGTATTTGTATAATTGATCTGTTGAGGTTCCTGGTTTGTATATTGTTTTGCATGATTTGTACTGTGTGGACTTTAATAAACAGAGTTTTCAAAAAAAATTTGTTAAATAAAT
This sequence comes from Ichthyophis bannanicus, assembly GCA_033557465.1. Lineage (NCBI taxonomy): Eukaryota > Metazoa > Chordata > Amphibia > Gymnophiona > Ichthyophiidae > Ichthyophis > Ichthyophis bannanicus. The sequence goes on along the minus strand of CM066047.1, from coordinate 55,487,867 downwards.
TCCAGATTGATGGGCTGTGTAGGGAGAACGATGCTTGCATACTTTTTGCTTTGTGTGCTGGTATAGTGAGTGGGTGTTGATTGAGTTGCCTTCTTGATCTGTTGTTGGAGACTTTCTGGATTAGGGTGTGTGGGTGATCCACTGATTGGTTGTGGAGGGTCTTGAAAATGTTGTTCATTGCTTTGTATTTGATGCATGCTATTATTGGGAACCAGTGCAACTGCCTCAGAACTGGTGAGATGTGGTCGTGCCTTGATGTGCCTGTGATTATGTGGGCCGCCGTGTTCTGAGCCAATTGAAGTGGGCGTAGTACATGTTATGGGAGTCCTTGGAAGATTGAGTTGCAGTAGTCTATGTAAGTGGTTATTATTGCCTGGCAGACTGTATGGAAGTGATTGGGATCTAGTAGAGGATGTAACTTCTATATAATCTTCATTTTGTGATATGTTTCACTTTGTGGCTTTCCTAATGTGCGTTTGGAAGTTTAATCACTGGTCTAGGGCGATTCCCAGGTATTTGACTTCCATTTTGACCTTGAGGTTGATGTCAGCAATCCTTAGTGTTCACAGTTGGATGAATGATGAATCTTTGCTTATGTGGAGAACCTTTGTCTTATAGTTTATTGAGAGGTGATGGTCTGTTAGTGAACCTTTTACTGCCTTGAAGCATTTTTTTTATTGCTGTGTGGACTGGGTCTTTTGTGGAGAATGGCACTTATAACATTATGTCGTCTGGGTAGATGTGTTACATAATGTTGTGTTTTTGGATGGTATTGTAAATTGGTTGTAGGTATATGTTGAACAACAGTGAGGATATAGTGGATCCCGGTGGTACTCTTTGGCATTGTTTGAACAGGGTGAATATATGTTCACCCATTTTGACTTCTTGTGTGCGGTACATTTAGGTATGATCGGCACCATGCGAATGTGGTGTTGCTTATTCCTATATCTTATAGTCATTCTATGAGTTTGAGATGGTTTATGGAATCAAAGACTGCTGAGATGTCGAGGAATATTAGAATGTAGCCTTGTTCTGTTTTTTCTATTCCTTTTATTGCTGTGTTTGTCAGAGAGGTGTGAGTAAGGTTTTTTATGCTGTGTTTAGGACAGAACCCATTTTGTTGGGGGTGCAGGGGGGTGAATGTGTTGACATGGTCTTGCAGCTGAAGTTGTACTGCCTTTTCAATTATTTTGGCTAAGAAGAGAAGGCTGGCGATAGGTCTTTAAGTGCTCAGTATTATGGGGTCTAGTGATGGGCCCTTTTGAATGGTTATTATTGAGATGTTTTTAGGCTGACTGGCATATGTTCTTATGTGAGAGGTGGATGATTTTAAGTAGTACAGGTGCTAGCTCATTTCTGGCCATCTTGATCCATGAGTCCAGGCATGGGTCCAAGGGGAAAGTAGTGGTGTTGAGGTTGGTTGTTATGTTGTCAAGTTGTTCACCTGTGACTGACTCAAATATGTTCCAGTTGTATATGTTACTTTGGTTCCTGAGCAGTCCTCCAGTTTAGTCCTCCACATTTGGGTAGTGCACCTCCTCCTGCAGCATGGAGACTGGACCAGTCAGAAACTTGCGCTTGCAGGGTGTATGCTGCTGTAGCTCCCATCAGCCCCCAGTGTGTCCAGTCTCCATGCAGCAGGAGGACGTGTGAGCCTGGCACTTGGCTCACTTAGGGACTGAATAGGCAACACTAGTTAGATTTCTATTTTATTTTTCACCCTTTGACTTCTTTTGGTTTCATTTATTTTGCCAGGTTCCTGTTCCTTTAAGAAAAGAAAAAAAAAACCAGAGAACGAGCACGTTGCTGAGGAGCTGGGACTTTCACTGCCCTTCTGTCTCTTACCTTTCGGCATTGGTTCAGAGTACAGGCAGCAACTTCGGATCTCTCCTCCTAGATGGCACGGGGGAGAGATCTGGTACACACAGCTACACGCTCTGCTCCTTAAGGGTTTTGAGAGCAGTCTCCTCCGAGTTGGAGCGGACGTTAGTGTGTACGGCTCAGCAGCTCCATTTTCGGCGGCTCAGTTTCTGGCGCACGCGTCGCTCAGGGCTTGAGCGGTGTTGCAGCATGTGGAGCCGCTTCTCTGGAGGTAAGTCTCCTTGCTAAGGCTTCCGACAGCCAGCGATCCGGGGGTAGGGATTCGAGGCCGGATCGGGGGTTTTCGCACCTTTTTTGTTTAGCGGCCATTTTGTTTAACTTCCTGCGCTGAGCTGAGGGCTGTGCTACGGGGGTGCGCTTGGCAGCGCGAGCAGACAGGTGGATTGAGGCTTGTTTTTGCTGCTTAGCGCTCTGTCACACCTCAAAGTCCTTTCTTCTTGGGGACATGCCTTTGGCGCTTAAGTGTTTTTTTTTTAATATTAAAAAAAGAAAAAGAGAAAAGAAAAAAATTTACATAATTAATTTCTGTTTCTTGGTGAGAATCAATCAAGCCAAATCCTCTCCACTCTCGCTTTGGTTTTAGATTATTGGCTTCTGCTTCATGTCTTCCCATCCGCAGTGCGTGGTCTGTGGTTCATACAGGGGGACGGTGTCTGATACGGGTATTTGCAGGGGCTGCGTTACTGTTTCTTCCATCGTAGAGCAACAAATGGAAGACAGGGCACTACAGGACTCCCTAGACCCTGCTGTAAGTTCTGGGGGGGAGCCATCTCCGGTGATGCCGGCGGCTTCTCCTCCAGCTACGTCCACGGGGCAGTCGGGCGCTCAGCTGGTTGCAGCTACAGAAACATCCTTGGGGGATTTTTCCCCAGACTTTGTCCTGATTATACATCAGGCCTTTCGCTTAGGACATCTAGGAAAGTTACCAGAGGCCTTGGCGTCGTCGACGCCTCTGCCATTCCCCAAAGGAGAGGACACGAGGGGAGATATTCCGAAGCCAGTAAAGCGGCTTCGGGCCGCGGAGTTGGATCACGTGGATATAGAGTGGCAGGTTGCTGAGGTAGAACCTGAGGACGGGATTGACGAGTTGGAGGAAGGGGAGATTCTGGAGCCTGAAGATCAGGCAAGGATCATACGGGTGTTTCGTAAAGAGGAACTGGTACCTCTGATTACGGAGTCTCTCCAGGCACTCAATCTCGCTACAGCTCATCCTGTGGAGGAAGACGGACTGGAGGATCCCCTCATTCAGGCGGTGCGAGAGTCTCAAATGGTGTTCCCAGTTCACAGAGTTGTGGATCAGATGATTCAAACTGAGTGGGATCAACCTGAATCGGGCTTGAAGGGCATCCAAACTATGAACCGGCTCTGTTAGCAAAGATAAAGAAAAGTTAGTACTTTGGGCTGGGGGGGTGGAAACACCCACCATTCGTGGGCTGCGGAATGGGGTGGCCCCCTTCAGGCCGGCAGCTGATTACCGTCCGGTGGAACTTGCGTGGGAGGCGGAAATGAGTAGCGCGGTCCCTCCTGGCACAGTGCTGGAGGCCCTACAGCATATTGCGGAGTTGGCGGTGGGGGTCCGCTGGAGGGAAATACAATTTAAATGCATCACTCGGGTACACTTTTCTCCCCGGCGGGCCTTCCGCAGTCACCTGGCCTCTGACGGGAGCTGTCCGCATTGCTATGCACCCCTTGCTACCCTGTTTCATATGTGGTGGGGGTGCCGCCACATACGGCCTTACTGGGCAAAAATCTGTACCTTTCTGGTGCGACTGCTGGGACAGCAGGTGTGTTGGGATGGACCCCTGGTGGTACTGGATCGACTGCGCCCCACCCAGCCTAAGGGGAAATGGGAGCGACTGTTGGTGCGCAAAGCCTGTCTGGTGGGTAAGGGGCCCCTTCTGCGAGGGTGGCTGGATTCACAGCCGCCCTCCTATTGGGAATGGCGCAATGCCTTTCATCAATTGATGCTGTGGGAATGTCGCCGAGCTCGGGGTAGTACACGGCGGTGGCCGGCCTTTCAGAGGCTTTGGGACCCCTATATCCAAGTGCTGAGCTCTGGTGTTCGTAATGAGGTATTGCGAATGGGCTGTTAGATTCCCTGGTACCGGTTAATTTCCAGACGGGATGGTGACTGGGTGGGGGGGGAGGGGGGTATAAGTAAATAACACCTAACTGTTAATTTAGCTCGGAGGTGGGGATCAGAGTCCACCCCGCTCGGAGCTTGTTGTTTGCTGTTATTTGTACTTTCTTGGTGTTTATAAATAAAGTTTCTAAAAAAAAAAAAATATAAAGAAAAGTTTTGGTCGCCTTGTGTGGACGCAGCGGTGTCGGCAGTGACCAAGAGAACAAGTATCCCGGTTGAAGGTAGTGCTGCCTTGAAAGACACACAAGACAGAAAGGTGGACGGTTTATTGAAGCAGGCCTTTGAAGCCAATGCTCTTTCTTTGCAGGCCTCTATTTGTGGGGCCTGGGTGGCGAGGGTCTGTTTGCGATGGGCTCAACACTTAAGGCAGGACTCTCGCCTGGATCAGCAGGGGTTGCTAGAAGTGACCCGCCTGGAATCCGGTCCGGCATATTTGGCAGATGTTCACTATGACTTGATCAGAGCGTTGGCGAATAGTATGGCATCCCTGGTAGCCGCCCGGAGGTCCGTGTGGCTGTGGAATTGGGCAGCCGACGGGTCTTCTAAGTCACGTCTCAGCAAGCTCCCGTTTAAGGGCAGGTTGTTATTCGGAGACGATCTGGATAAATTGGTGAAGGACTTGAGTCTAAAGGGGGCAGGCTACCAGAGGATAAACCTAAGCAGAGTAGATCATTGCCGGCCGCTCGGGGTCAATTTCGAGACTTCAGAAGGTTCCGGTCGTCCCGCCTCAGAGGTTTCCAGCGCGGCAAGTTTGGCTCAAGATCCCAAGGTTTTCATGGGTTTCAAGGGGCAGGCAGAGGTTTCGCAGCAGCTTCCTCTTCCTCCTCCTCTTCCTTTATCCGCAAGCCGCAATGAAACGTGGCAGACCCCGGAAGGAAGTCAAGTCATCGGAGGGCGGCTTTGGGACTTTTTCTTCCTGGGTCCAGATAACGTCAGATCAGTTGGTACTGGAGATAGTTCAGGGACTCTTTTGTTCTCTCGCCCAGCAAAGGACAGCAAAAAGCGCTGGCAATCCATCTAACGTTAGACCGCCTGTTGGCCTTGGGGGCGGTAGTTCCCGTCCCGATGTCCTACTGCGGCGTAAGTCGTTACTCCATCTATTTCGTGGTACCAAAGAAAGACGGTTCCCTCCGACCTATCCTAGATCTCTAGGGAGTGAATCGTTCAGTGTCACGTCAGGACATGCTAGGGAGATAAAGTTCCTAGATGAAATAAATGACTGCTTCTTGGAGCAGCTGGTTCATGAACCGACCAGAGGGGAAGCCATATTAGACCTAGTCCTTAGTGGAACACCAGATCTAGTGCAAGAGATAAGGGTGTTGGGGCCACTTGGCAATAGTGATCATAGCATGATCGCCTTTGATTTAATTAGTGGAGGAGGGATAGTAAGGAAATCCACAGTACTACCTTTTAACTTTTGAAAGGGAGACTATGATAAAATGAGGAAAACAGTTAAGAAAAAACTAAAAGGAGCAGTTGCAAAGGTTAAAGACGTACATCAAGCTTGGGTGTTGTTGAAAAATACTATCTATTTCTATTTCAAAATCCGTTCACTCAGGCATCTGCGCTTCCTACTGGAGCCAGATGACTTCCAGACCATATACCAAGCACTGATCCTACCACATTTTGACTTTGCCAATTCCATCTTACAAGGTCTCCCGCAATCCACGCTAAACCCGTTACAACTGGCCATGAATGCTGCTGCAAGGGTACTCCATGGAGCCTCCAGAAGTGACCATGTAACTCCTATTTTAAAACAGCTTCATTGGCTACCAATACACGGAAGGATTATCTTCAAAACGTTACTCCTCTCATTCAAGGCCATCAGGCACCTATCCTCCACGGCACTTACTGAGCTCATCCATACAGTGCCCCCCAACAGAGCCAGGAGGTCAACAGCCATAAATCTACTAATAATCCCGAAGACCTTGGCTAAATGCAATAGCACAACGGCAAATAGGGCTTGCAGTCTTTACGTCCCCAAATGCTGGAATTTGCTCCCTCCAGACATTCGAGCTATTTCAGACCTGACCCAATTCAGGAAAGCAATTAAATTTCACCTCTTCCTCCAATACTACCCTGCCATCGATGAATCTAGATAGCACCACCTAAGAAACACCGCATTCCTTCAGCTCATGCTCACAATATCTTAGGTATTCATGATACTACATAGAGCTCAACGGACTCTTTATATCTCCAGGAACAAGCAGGAATAAGTCCTCACATATGGGTACGTCGGTACCGACGGAGCCTGCGCGGGAAAGCTCCCCAGCTTCTTAGAATGGAAGCTTTTGGGACCTCCCACTGCACATGCGCACTGCCTTCCCGCCTTCCTGAACAGCTCTCCTCAGTTTCTCTTTTTCCGCGGAGCCAGCAGGTCGGTATCCTGTCACCCTGAAGAAATATTAGTTTTTTGTTTTGTTTATTTAGACATCTTACATTCCTTACCATACCGATACCGGTATCGCCGGTCTTCATTTTTCTTTCTTAAAAAATTATATTCTTTTATTAATTTTTCAGCAATTGGAAACTACAGTTAGGCCTTCAGGCCTAAATTAATTCTCCACATGGAGAAGCCCGCCCCTGGATTTAAGAAGTGTACCAAGTGTACTGCTGTAATATCAGTCACCGACACCCATGAATGGTGTCTTAAATGTTTGGGGCCTGACCACTCCATTCCGGACTGCCCTTCCTGCTCCCAAATGTCTAAGCGGGGCTGCAGAACGGGCCAACAAATTCCATGTGCTGTTTGCTTCAGAGAATCCAACATCACAGTCATCCCGGTCATCCACCGGATGGATCTCAGGTAACCAAACCTTCTGTGGGCAAGTCCTCAAGGAGCAAATCTCCTTCAAATCGAGAGGCTCTTAGTTTTGAGGACCCTGCCCCAGCCAAACAGCCCGGCGGGAAGCCCTACCTCCAAAACGCCAATACAGGGGCTACAGGTTGACATCGATGGCACGGCCTCGACAGATCACTGTTGGACTGCTCTGGGGTACCGGCCCATACCGGTACCGACATCAGGCAGCCGTGGCGTCTATGGGCAATACTGTCCAATCCATGCAGCAGGCCGTCATGGCTTTCATTAAAGCTGCAGCGCCATCGGTACCGCTTCCAGCGGTTCCGGGCACGGTTCCGGTATCGTCCGCCATGCCGGAACCCAGGCCTTCCTCTTCTAAACGCAAAATCGGTACCGTATGGGCTTTCGCTCCATACGCTTCCATACCCGGTACGCCGATGTCGATACCGATCGGTATGCGTATCGTGCGTTGGAGGAGAAACTAGAGAATACACCGATTCCTCTGAGGATTTTTGTCTCCTCTGATGAGTCTGCAGAGCTCTCCCTTGACCTTCCTGAGGAACCTTCTTCTCCAAAAAGGAGAATGTCTCCTCCAGAGGATTTGTCCTTTCAGGACTTTATTTTAGAAATGGCCTAAAGGCCTTTCTATCACTACCTCCTCTGAAAGGGAACCAAGGTCAAAAAGATTGGATATTTTAGGATACTCTAAGTCTCCTAAAGAAGCAGTTACTCTGCCTATCCATGAAATCCTTCAGGAACAATTGATGGATTTCTGGGAGAACCTTTAACTCTGTCTCCTTTATTCCCGTAGGTTGGACACCATGTATCGGGTCCCTCCTTCTCCGGTTTTCAGAAAACTCAATTGCCTCACCACTCCATTGTGGTAAAGTCTGCAATGAAAAAGATCAAGAGTACTAAAAGGCACTCTTCTACACCTCCAGGAAGGGAATGTAAGACACTAGACTCTTTTGGTAGGAAAATCTTCCAGGTAGTATGCTTATAGCCAGGATTAATTCCTACAGCCTCTATATGGGCATGTTCCTAGGGGAACTTGCCAAGAAAGTACGGCATTTTTGCCTCCCTTATCCCTGAGGATAAACAGGAGGACTTCCTTTCTGTTGTGAAACAACTTTTAGATGTTTCTAAGTTCTCCAACAGAGCTGCTTTGATTCCTTCGAAGGAGCCAGCAGAGCTTCTGGCATTGCTATCGCAGCCAGACGTCTGGCCTGGCTCCAGGCTTCTGATCTGGAACCCTGGGTTCTAGATGGCTTACGGAATCTGCCCTGTACAGGTGAGAAACTTATTCGGTGCAGAGTGGCAGGTTTAAGGCCACTCAAATGGACGCTGAAAATGCCACCTTAGAGAGACTTTCTAAGTCCACTTCTACTCCCACTAAGAAGAAGTCTTCAAGAGGCCTTATTATAAGAAGGCCAGATATGCTTCCAATACTGGCCAGCAATCTTCTCACGTTTTTGCGGCTAAACGTCAGCAAACGAAACAAGCAAGAGCAAAGCCTGCAGCAGCTACTGCAGCTCAACAGGCTCCACCCCCTCGGGTTTTGACTTGCCCCTAGAGAACTTGCCATTTCCTGGTTCTGGACCAACCAGAACCTCTCACCATACCTGGAAGGTAGCTCACTTTGCTCCCAGATGGGAACAGATCACAACAGAGCAATGGACCCTCTCTATCATCCGAGAGGGTTACAAACTTCATTTCTCCAGCCTTCCTCCTCATCACATGGTGAGACCCTTCAATTCTCCATCTCCTAGCCCTGTTGGATCAGGAGATCTCTTCTCTGCTTGCCCAAGGGGCCATAGAAGAGGTTCCTCTTCATCAACAGGGGTCAGGTTTCTACTCCCCCTATTTTCTCATTCCCAAAGAAGACAGGGGGATTCAGACCTATCCTAGATGTGTGAGAATTGAACAAATTTCTGGACAAGGAGAAATTCAAACTGCTCTCTTTGGGCATTCTCCTTACATACCTTCTGAGACAGGACTGGATTTGTTCTCTAGACCTGCAGGATGCGTAACACATCTACTCATCCATCCCTCCCACAGAAAATATCTTCGCTTTCTGTTCAGGGGAAGTCATTACCAATACAGAGTACTTCCCTTCGGTCTCGCCTCTGCCCCAGAGTCTTTACCAATGCATGGCAGTCGTAGCCGCATTTCTCAGAAGCATGGGGATTTTCGTATTCCCATATCTGGACGACTGGCTCATTCGAGCTCCAACTCAGTCGCAGGCCCAGATTCCCTAGACCGCACAAGGAACCTTCTGCAGTATCTGGGACTGGTGGTAAACCTTCCCAAGTCTCAACTCAGCCCTACTCAGTCTCTAGAATTCATAGGGGCCCGGTTGGACACCACCACTGCAAGAGCCTACCTTCCACTGGTTCGGGGTCAGCGTCTGCTGAGCTTGGCCTCCCAAGCCCAGTCCAGTACTCACTTGACAGCCAGGGAAATGCTACGCCTCCTGGGCCATATGGCCTCCACAGTACATGTGGTGCCCTATGCTCGTCTTCATATGAGAGCAGCTCAATGGACCCTGGCCACCCAGTGGACTCAGGCGTCGGAGCACTCTCAGACCAAATACAAACCTCAAACCGTCTGTCTTGGTCCCTCCATTGTAGGATATCCACCAAGAATCTGTAGTTGGGGGCTCCCTTTCAGCCCTTGCTACCCCAAGCAACCCTCACAACAGAAGCCTCCCAAATGGGGTGGGGATCCCATCTGCTAACTCACTCCACTCAGGGCAATTGGTCTCCACAGGAGGCCACCCTTCATATCAACCTCCTGGAACTGCGAGCAATTTACCTTGCCCTCAAGGTCTTCCATACCCTCCTTGCCAACCTGACTGTCCTGGTTCAGACAGACAATCAGGTGGCCATGGTTTTACATAAACAAACAAGGAGGAACGGGCTCTCTGTCGCTTTGCAACGAAGCTCTCAGATTATGGGCCTTCGCCAGAGAGCACCAAATTCATCTGCTAGCAGTCTACCTTCCAGGAGTTCAAAACTCTCGAGCAGACAGGCTCAGTCGAGTTCTGCTGCCACACGAGTGGTCCCTACACGTGGACCAGATAACCAGAATCTTTCAGGAATGGGGGACCCCGGACATAGACCTCTTTGCAAGTCCGTGGAATGCCAAACTTCCCCGGTTCTGTTCCAGGACTCCATGTCAGGAAGCTCAGGCCACGGACGCCTTCTCCTCCATTGGGGTCAGGCGTTCCTATATGCCTTTCCCCCATTCCGCTGATTCCCAAGACTCTGTTCAAACTCCAGAGAGATCACGGCTCTATGATCCTCATAGCTCCACGCTGGCCACGCCAAGTGTGGTTCCCTCTGCTTCTACAGCTCTCCCAGGGATCCTCCCTGGACTTAGGAGCTGCACCAGACCTTCTGTCTCAGGAGGACGGGACTTTGTGGCACCCAAACCCCAAATCCCTACATCTCCGAGCTTGGTACTGAAGGCTTAAGTCTTCAAGACTTTAATCTTTCTCAACCTGAAAGATATCCTTCATGCCTCTAGGAAACCTTCCACGAGGCGGTCTTATGCTTTCAAATGGAAACGTTTTCCATTTGGTGTGCTCAGGCAGGGCCTTGACCCTCTGGCACTTCCTTTGAATTCCCTCTTAGACTATCTCCGCATCTTTCCAATGCAGGCCTTAAGACGAATTCTGTAGAGTCCATTTAAGTACTATTTCAGCATCCTGAAACCTGTAAATGGACAACCTATCTCCTCTCATCCTCTTGTTGCAAGATTCATGAGAGGCCTGACCCTCACTAAACCTCCCATCAGACCCCCCCCGGTCGCATGGGATTTGAATCTAGTGCTTGGTCAGCTTATGAAGCCACCTTTTGAGCCGTGTTTTTCTACCTCCTTGAAATTTCTTTCCTGGAAGGTATTATTCCTAATTGCAGTCACTTCCGCTCGTCGCATCAGCGAACTGCAGGCTCTAGTGGCTAATCCACCTTATACAAGATTTCATCATGACAAGGTGGTCCTTAGGACGAATCCCCACTTTATGCCTAAAGTGGTCTCGCCTTTTCATCTTAATCAAGAGGTATATCTACCTGTATTTTTCCGGCTCCTCATGCCTCCAGTGCAGAGAGGAACCTTCATACTCTGGATTGTAAAAGAGCTCTAGCCTTTACCTTAATAGGACTCAGCCACATCGAAAGTCTTCTCAACTTTTCGTGGCTTTTGATCCTTCACATTTGGGACTTCCAGTCTCCAAGCGTACACTTTCCAAGTGGATTGCTCAGTGTATTTCCTTTGCTTACCAGAGTAAAAACAGTTCTCTGGAAGGCCATGTCACAGCTCACAATGTGAGAGCCATGGCAACTTCTATGGCTCATCTGCACTCTGTTTCCATTGATCAGATCTGTCGAGCCGCTACCTGGGCCTCGGTTCATACCTTCACAGCCCATTACTGTTTGGACAAAGACTCCCGCCGGGATGCCTTGTTTGGCCAGGCTGTCCTCAAACACCTGTTCCATTCTTAGACAACTCCTGCCCACCTTCCAGGATGGATGCCTGAGATCCATACGAAGATGGCGAACCTTGACAGGGGATCCCACGCATCTAAGCTAGGGAGTCCCCATATGTGAGGACTTATTCCTGCTTGTTCCTGGAGATAGCACAGTTACTTACCTGTAACAGGTGATCTCTGGGAACAGCAGGAATTAGTCCTCACAACCCACCCACCTCCCCTAGGGGGTGTATCTTCTATCTATCTATCTTCATGTCCTCTCTCTATTGACGCAGCTCTAAACTCGAAACGGAGGAGAGCTGGTAGGGAAGGCGGGAAGGCAGTGCGCATGTGCAGTGGGAGGTCCCAAAAGCTTCCATTCTAAGAAGCTGGGGAGCTTTCCCGCGCAGGCTCCGTCGGTACCGACGTACCCATATGTGAGGACTAATTCCTGCTGTTCCCAGAGATCACCTGTTACAGGTAAGTAACTGTGCTTTATTGTATAGGCCAACCATGTTATAGGAATTTGTTACTTCATGTATATAGTTCAACCCTGTTATCCAAGTTTTTACCCCTGTTCGATGTAAAACCAAACAGACTGTGTGTTTTGGTCATTTTGTTATTCTGTAAACCGCGCTGATGCCGAATAGTGCGGTATATAAGCAACTGTAATAAATAATAATAAATAATAAATAAATCTTGGAAGCCCAGACCAGCTGTATTCCACGCTTTAAGAAAAGTGGAAGGAAGTCAAAAAAACTGCCAGCATGGTTTAAAGGTGAGGTCAGAGAGGCTGTTGCCAAAAAAGCATCTTTCAGGAAATGGAAAAAAGAGCCAAACGACGAAACCTGGAAACAGCACAAGCACTGGCAAGTCAAATGCAAGGCATTGATAAGGCAGGCAGAGAGAGAATTTGAGAAGAAGCTTGCTGCGGAAGCAAAACCGCGAAATAAAGACCTTTTCAAGTACATTCTTAGCAAAAAAACCTGTGAGAGAGTCAGTTGGTCCATTAGATAAGGGGGTTAAAGGAGCACTAAGAGTCGACAAGGCGATAGCGGAGAGACTGAATGAATTCTTTGCTTCGGTCTTTACTGAGGAAGATGTAGGGATGTTACCCATGACTGAAGTGGTATTTAAAGGTGCGGAAGAATTGAAGGAAATATCGATACATCGGGAAGATGTATTACAACTATTAGATAAACTGAAGAGTAGCAAATCACCTGGGCCGGATGGTATACATCCAAGGGTGTTGAAAGAACTGAAATATGAGATTGCAGACCTGCTATCAGTAATCTGTGAACTATCATTAAAATCATCTCTAATACCTGAAGATTGGAGGATCGCCAATTTAACACCAATTTTTAAAAAGGGTTCCAGGGGTGATCCGGGAAACTACAGACCGGTGAGCCTGACGTCAGTACCAGGAAAAATGGTAGAAACCATCATAAAGAATAAAATTACTCAGCATGTAGATAGTCACAACCTAATGGGAGACAGCCAACATGGCTTTAGACAAGGAAGATCTTGTCTTACTAATCTGTTATGTTTTTTTGAAGGAGTGAATAAACAGGTGGACAAAGGTGAGTCGGTTGATATTGTGTATCTGGACTTTCAGAAAGCCTTTGACAAGGTCCCTCATCAGAGACTTTTGGCAAAACTAAAGAGTCATGGGATAGGAGGCAGTGTACTATTGTGGATCAGGAACTGGTTAAAAGATAGAAAGCAGAGGGTAGGGCTAAATGGCCAATTTTCCCAATGGAGAAAGGTGAATAGTGGTGTACCCCAGGGATCTGTGCTGGGTCCTCTGCTTTTTGACATTCATAAATGACCTGGAAAGTGGAACAACGAGTGAGGTTATCAAATTTGCAGATGACACAAAACTATTTAAAGTTGTTAAAACCCAAGAGGATTGTGAAAAATTGCAAGAGGATCTTGATAAATTGGAAGACTGGGCATCAAAATGGCAGATGAAATTTAATGTGGACAAGTGCAAGGTTATGCACCTAGGGAAGAACAACCCAAACTATGGTTACACGATGCAAGGTTCCATATTAGGAACCACCACCCAGGAAAAAGATTTAGGCGTCATTGTGGATACCATGTTAAAACCCTCGGCCCAGTGTGCAGTGGCGGCCAAGAGAGCAAATAGAATGCTAGGTATGATAAGGAAAGGAATGGAAAATAAAACAAAAGATATTATAATGCCTCTATATCGTTCCATGGTGAGACCGCACCTTGAATATTGTGTGCAATTCTGGTTGCCGTATCTTAAAAAGGATATAGCGATTTTAGAAAAGGTTCAGAGAAGAGCCACCAAAATGGTAAAGGGGATGGAAGGATACTCCTATGAAGAAAGGCTAAAAAGGTTAGGGCTCTTTATTTATTTATTTTATTTTATTTACATTCTCTTATATACCGCGCTATTCTGCATTAGTGCGGTTTACATTGAACAAACCGAAATTACATTGAACAGGGCATTATAACTTGGAGATAACTATTTTACAGGGAAAAGAGACGGCTGAGGGGAGATATGATAGAAGTCTATAAATTAATGAACGGAGTAGAACGGGTAAACGTAGATCGATTGTTTACGTTATCAGAATATAGAAAGACTAGGGGACATCCAATGAAGCTACAGGGTAAACTATTTAAGACTAATAAAAGAAAATATTTTTTCACTCAACGTGTAATCAAACTCTGGAATTTGTTATCGGAGGATGTAGTAAAGGCTGTTAGTGTAGCTGGGTTTAAAAAAGGTTTGGACAAGTTCCTGGAGGAAAGGTCCATAAACCATTATTAAGAAGTGACCGAAGATATCAATGCTTGACCCAGTACAAGCATTGTGGAACTTGTGTCTCTTGGGGAAACTGCTAGGTACATATGACCTAGATTGGCCAATGTTGGAAACAGAATACTGGGCTTGATGGACCTTGGTCTGACCCAGTATGGCATATCTTATGTTCTTATGTTGTCTGCGCGTGCCTCATTCCCGCATGGAAACCCTGAAATCCGTCATAGTAGCAGTGTGCCAAGGGGAGTTTTTGACATCACTCGATCTCACGGAGGCCTACTTGCACATTCCAATCAGAGCAACCCATCAAAGGTTCCTGACGTTCATGTTCCCGTGGAGACATTACCAGTTTCAGGCACTGCCATTCGGGTTGGCTACGGCACCGTGCATCTTCACCAAGGTCATGGTGGTGGTTGTGGCGGCTTTGCGAAAAGAGGGTATTCTAATTCACCCTTATCTCTATGACTGGTTAATTCGGGCAAAGTCCAAGGTCGAGAGCTTGCAGGCCACAGAGTGGCGAACCTGATGCAGAGTCTCGGCTGGGTAGTCAACGTAAAGAAGAGTCACTTAGTGCCGACTCAGACGCTCGAATATCTAGGGGTTTGTTTCGACACTGCGAGAGGCTTGGTGTTCTTGCCGGATCACCGCACGCAGGCCTTGCGGCAGCTCGTGCACAAGTTTTTAGGAATCCCTGCGCCATCCGCATGGTGGTACCTTCGGCTGCTGGGGACCATGGCGGCAACTTTGGAGGTGGTCCCGTGGGCCAGGTTTCATATGCGACCATTGCAAAGGGCGCTATTGCGTCGTTGGTCGAACCAATCGGATTAGCTGAACAAGCGCCTACCATGCCGGAGGCGAGTACGTCAATCGCTGCAGTGGTGTCTGTCTCTGAAGTCACTGCAGGTGGGCATGCCCTTAGAACAACCGGTTTGGCTCCCTCTAATGACGGATGCGAGTCTGGCGGGCTGGAGAGCCCATTGCGAGGGTCGGTTCGCTCAATGGACATGGTCAGCCCAGGAAGCTTCTTGGTCAATCAACCGTCTGAAGCTGCAAGTGGTGTTTCAAGGGCTTCAGGCATTCGAGAGTTCAGTGAGGGGGCGAGCGGTGCGAGTGCTCTCGGACAACTCGGCGACAGTAGCGTACTTCAACTGGCAAGGCGGAACGGGGAGTGTAGCCATGGAGGAAGAGTCAGAAGGGTTGTTCGAGTGGATAGAGCCTCGGCTTCTGGCCATTTTGGCAGCGCATATCGCAGGAAAGGACAATGTGATGGCGGATTTTCTAAGCAGGGTGTGGGAGCTTCATCCGCAGATGTACGCGCAAATGGTCCGCAGATGGGAGCCGCCAGTTATGGACCTCATGGCGACCTTTCAGTCGGCAAAAACAGGTCGATTTTTCAGCAGATGGAGGGAAAGGATGTCCGAAGGCATCGACGCGCTCATTCAGCCTTCGCCAGAGTCTGGACTTCTCTATGTCTTCCCTCCATGGGTTTTGATCGGTTGAGTGGTTCAGCGCATCGAAGTGCACCGCGGCAGAGTCCTTCTGATGGCTCCGGATTGGCCCAGACATCCCTGGTATGCAGATCTAGTTCGCCTGCTCGACGGAGTGCCGTGGAGGCTTCCACCTCTAGTGGACCTGCTGATTCAGGGTCTGCTGCGGATGCCCCAGGTGGATCGATTCTCGCTTATGGTATGGCCATTGAAATGGCTAGGTTGAAAAGGAAAGGTTATTCGACGGCGGTCATTGCCACGCTCCTTCGGGCAAGGAAATCCTCAACGTCTCTCGCCTACGTGCGCGTG
Source organism: Ichthyophis bannanicus (assembly GCA_033557465.1). Lineage (NCBI taxonomy): Eukaryota > Metazoa > Chordata > Amphibia > Gymnophiona > Ichthyophiidae > Ichthyophis > Ichthyophis bannanicus. Next base: position 55,471,985 of record CM066047.1, on the reverse strand, counting down.
TGGCGGATTTTTGAAGACTGGTGTTCCAGATGACATATTCGGGTGGTGACTGCTTCCATCCTTGTGATCCTCAGTTTCTTGCAGGCCGGTTTCGAGAAGGGATTAGCCTCCAGTTCCTTGAAGGTACAGCTGGCGGCTCTCTGCTGCTATAGGGGAAAGGTTCAAGGGATTCCCCTCGGGTCGCACACAGATGTGCAGCGCTTTCTTAAGGCGGTGTTCCGGCTTCAACCTTCGCACAGTGTCGGTGCTGCCGTGGGACCTGAATCTAGTCTTACAGGCCTTGGTTAAGAAGCCCTTTGAACCCCTGAACCAGGCATCCATTAAAGATTTGACATTGAAAACGGTTTTTCTGGTGGCCATCTGTTCTGCGAGGCGGATTTCGGAGTTGCAGGCGCTGTCGTGTAGGGAGCCGTTCTTATCTTTTTCTAGAGATAGGGTAATTTTAAGGCTGGTCCCATCTTTTCTGCCTAAAGTGGTCTTTCTGTTTCATTTGAATCAATCGGTCTTTCTTCCGGTGTTTAACTCTGGGGCGGAACAGACCGCAGACCGGGGCTTATATCGTCTGGATGTGCGCCAGGTGTTGCGCCGGTACCTAAAAGTTTCGGAAATGTTCCGGAAGTCGGACCGACTGTTTGTGCTCTTCGGCGGTGTTCGGAAGGGAGAAGCAGCGGCGAAGGCCTCCATTTCCAGATGTATTAAGGAGGCAATTGCATCGGCTTACATTCTGCAAGGGCGTTCGGTTCCGCCAGGGTTATGGGCATACTCTACTAGGGCGCAGGCGACGTCATGGGCGGAGCACAGTTTGGTTCCGCCAGCAGAAATTTGCAGGGCAGCTACCTGGTCGTCTCTTCATGCTTTCAGTAAACACTACCGGTTAGATGTTCTAGCAGCTCGGGATTCCTGTTTTGGTTCGGCAGTATTGCACGCTGGTTGGCAAGGTCCTGCCCAATGATAACTGCTCTGTTACATCCCAGATGTGGAGGACTAAACTGGAGGACCACTCAGGAAATGGAAATTACACTTACCTCGTAATTGTGGTTCCTGAAGGGACTGCAGTTTAGTCCTCATTCCCACCCGGAGGAGAGGTCTGTCTGGAAGGCGCAATGACTGCGGGAAGAGGGTCCGCTAAGGAAAACACCCTAGGATTCATAGTTTGGGTCCTTATTCTCTCTTTCTCTTTGCTCTCTTTCTTGTTCTGCTGTCACTACCATTTATTTGAGGTAATGGGGCAGAAGCAATGTGCAGAGTTCTGGCTTCCTCGTTTGGGGGAGGGGTGTCAGGTGAATTGTTAAGGGTAGTATTTTATGGTTATAGTTAATTGATTTACTTTGTTCATGTGTTGCTTCTTTAAGTCTGCTTTGTCAATAGTTCACTGGGGGCTGATGGGAGCTCCAGCAGCATACACCCTGTAAGCGCAAGTTTCTGATTGGTCCAGTCTCTATGCTGCAGGAGGAGGTGCACTACCCAGATGTGGAGGACTAAACTGTAGTCCCTTCAGGAACCACAATTACCAGGTAAGTGTAATTTTCCATTTTCTGGTGGAGTTTTGGGGACGCTTAAGATACAGTAGCAGCATTAGTAAGAAAGAGGGGCAGGTAGATCAAAGGAGAATCTAATTAGTTTTATGATTAGACCAGGTGAGAGGAGATAGTGAAGGAGAATGTAAAAACAAGTCCTCATTTGAAAAGATGAGATCCAGGCCATGTCCTTTAATATGGGTGGGTAAAAGAGAAAGAGGGACAAGATTCATATTTGAGAAGGATAGGAGAAAATCATGCCCAGTACCTATGGCAGGGCAGTCCACATGATCATTTGAAATCACCCATTAATAAGAGGGTACCTGGAGTGGTACTGATTACAGGTATCAATGATCGCAGTTCAATCATAAGTAGTAACGGCCAGAGACTGACCTCGATAAGGCACTAAGCAATTAATTGAAGAGGAGGTTTCTAATTCCGCTAGTAATACCTCAGAATGAGATAATGGATTTCAATGTTTTTACTGGGAGTACAATTAGAGACAAATAAGGCTAGGTCTCCTCCTTGCTAAATCACACACACAATTGAAAAAATAAAAAGTTCAGAGGATAGACTTGTGTCAGATAATGAGTTTCACCAGATTTAAGCCATATTTTGGTGATGGCTAAGATATCCAGACAATGAGCAAAAAAACCCAAATCATGAACTAGAGGGCCTTTACACTTCATAGAGCGCAGAGCAAACCTACCTGGAAAGTTATGGAAGTTGAACTGGAAGGCAAAGGTTGGAGGCGAACAGAATGCATAAAAGAACAAGGCCGATAAACTGTAGGGGACTTTAGATAAGAAGATCGTGGAACTCGCTGACCCCAGACGACAGGAATAGAGTAATAGCCATCTAATGAAGCCATTAACTTTACAATAAAAGAAAACAAAAACAAGATAAGTGGGAAGGATGGAGGTTCCTTCAGAAGGCGCACAAAGGAGCAGGTGTAACTGATGGCGCATAGGTCAGCAAAAAGATGCATGTACGTCATAGTATTCTATACTATAAGTGCATCCCTTAAGGCCGTACCTATGTTGCCAATGCCACACCCTATACATGCCCCATATTAAGATCAACGCGGGGGCACTTCCACATGTACATATTGAATGGATTCCTGACCAAAGCTTGCATGGAAACACCCATGCATGCGGGCAAATCCATACTTGTGCACATAGGGGCCATGGATCTTTCCGCGGCTCCCTTATAAAAATTACCCTCTATGGGGTGATTTTTTTAACAGGATGCCTAGTTTTAAGCAGGTGAATTTTATAAAAGGTGCCTACTTTTTTTAAAATAAAATACTAGTGCAGGTGGCTGAAAAAAATACATTTAAGATGAAATCATTTACACCAGCCCTAGAGCTTGTGTAAATGATTATGCCTAGATTTTGCAAGTATGCAAATAAATTATAATATATAATCATACTTGCACATGCTCTGCCCAAACTCCGCCTCTGTGCGTGCCTATAGTGAAAGTAAGCAGCATGAAATTAACATGCATACTTTTATGCTAAGCACAACTTTTATAAAAGACCATTTATATGCATAAATGACTAAAATACCTCTTTCAGAGCCTGCTTTCACATGTCAAAATAGGTACTTCCCTTATAGAATTACCAGCCTAATTTTATAACAAGATGCCATGTGAACAGTCTTAAAAGGTGCCTGCTTGTTTTAAAAAGGCAATGTAGGTGTCAATGTGCCTTTATAAAATAGGCTCCCATTTAATAAACAGAGTTTAAAAAAAAAATAGGCTCCCAAATCCAGCCCTTATGATGGGCAAATGCCAACACACACATGTACATCTGCTCCAAGGCAGGTATAAATATGTGCATGTACATTACTCATCTATTCACATATGTTATAAAATACACCTGTATATCACAGCTCTGCCCAAACTACACCTCTAGGAATAGAAACATAGAAACATGACGACAGAAAAAGACCACATGGCCTATCTAGTCTGTCCTTCCATAACAACAACTACAACAGTCCACAATGCCTACGCACTGTGCATGCAAGTACCTGCCACCCTGTTATATGCACGTATACGACCACACGGTTTTATAAAAGGCCTTTTCTGCACATCTAAGAGCTTTCTTTATTTGAAGGCATTTTCTATACCACCATTCAGTGACCTGACAGCATGATGATATGCAACAGTAGAGTGCTAAAATGATTTATAATAAAATTTGAGCTAGTAAAAGGACTAAAGCGACACCAGACCTATGGACATAAAATAAATTATGGGCTAGTTACTGCTGCTTTACTCTAAACCCATATATTCAATACTGGGCATTATCTGACCACCAGCATTGAATATCCAGGCTGGCCGGCTGTCACCTATATGTACCGTATATATATCATTTATATTGCTGCGCCCTTTCAGGTGTACTTAACATGTATTTTATAAACGTCTCTGCATTCACTGAGTCTTTTATAAAATACTGCCCTAACCTTTATGTGCACCAATTGGCTATCTCTGATCTAAGCATGAAGTAAACAAAAGTGAGAAATACAGTAATGAGAACATAAGAGATGCCATGCTGGGTTAGACAAGGGTCCATCAAGCCCACTATCCTGTTTCAAACAGTGGCCAATCCAGGTCACAAATACCTATCAGTGTCCAATGGGTAAGCAGTGGATTTCCCCCAGTACTTAATAGTTTATGGACTTTTCCTCAAGAAATGTGTCCAAACCTCTTTTAAATCCAGCTACACCAATAGCTTTTACTACATCCTGTGGTGACTAATTCCAGAGTTTGATTATGTGTTGAGTGAAAATTATTTTCTCAGATTAGTCTTAAATGTGTCTACATTGTAACTTCATTGCATGTCCCCTAGTCTTTCTACTCTTTGAAGGGGTAAATAACCAATCTACATTTACTTGTTCCGCTCCATTCATTATTTTATAGCCTTCTATCTTATCTTCCCTTGACCATCTCTTTTCTAAGTTGAAGACCCTAACCTATTAAGCCTTTCCTCGTAGGGGTATCCTTCCATCCTCTATCATTTTTGTCACTTTTCTCTGTACCTTTTCTAATTCTGCTATATCCTTTTTAAGATATGGTAACCACTTTAGATTATATAGATACATTTATAATTCAATTATCTTAAAAAATATGTGAAGGATGCACGAATGGACATTAAGCAGTGTTGATGTCTTGACTGCTCACAAGTTTCAAACTTGTGCTAATTTATTTATTTATTTTATTTATGTGATCTTATATACCACTTTTCCAGGATCAAAGCACTTTACATCAAAACCAAGAACAATGGTAATAAGCTTGTCAAAACAATTGATTATACATATAACACTAAACACATGGATTTACAGATAATTTTCTGAACTTATTTACATGTAGCATCATGTACATTAGCTTGGTTTTCTAGTTAGCAGTTGTGTGGACTGTGTAACTAGGTTCTTTTAGCCTGTATCAGGTAACTGATTCCCCAAAGTGCTCTTTGAAAAGGAATGTTTTTAGAAGTTTACTGAATGTATGTGGATCCGTAGAGGTTTTTATATTCTCTGGAAGCGCGTTTCAGAGACCCGATGTGTAAAGTGAGAAGGCTCTTTTGGATGTAACTGCATTACTTCTTGTATATTCCAGTGGTACCAATAGTGTGTTTTTCGCGTAGCTTCTATAAGCTCTGGTTTCTGGTGTAGTTTGTATGAAAGATCTCAAGTATGTTGTGTGTAAAATTTTGAATTTTATTCTGTTTCTATTGGTAGCCTATGAGCATGTTCATACCATGTGTCCAGTATATTTTCATGTATTTTTCAGTGTAATATTTTCATAATACATGGGTTTTTGGTTTTATATTTTTTTCACCTAGATCTGCAGTTTTTTCTTCATTTTTTTGCATGACTTTCTTGCTGGCTCCCTTTACATTTTCTGTTTTACAGGGTGATCTTCTGATCATTAGAGATGGTAATAGATACCAGATGAGCGATTCTGGTGTCTTTAAAACTGTAAACTGCTTTGACTAAATGATAAAGCGGTATAGAAACCTGTTATTTATTTAATTAATTAATTAAATAAATAAATAAATAAAAAATAATTTTTTTATTTGCTAAATAAAGCCATCAACCACCCTAGGGAACCTTTTGAAACCGTAAAGTCCCTAACCGAGTATACACAAACCTATTAAATAGGACTCCTGGATAAAAGCAACCAAAACCATACTAGCCCCTGCAATAGTCAGCATCATCAATCACTCCCTCACCCAAGGAGTTATACCAGACTTCCTGAAACTGTCCATCATTCGTCCCTTACTTAAAAAACATATCCCTCAACAAAGATGATCCTACCTCATATCGCCCAATAGCCTGCATTCCATTTTTAGCAAAAATAATTGAAAAAGTAGTTCAAATATAATTACTTCATTGACCTCAGCGCTCCGCTTGATACCCACCAATAGGTTTCCGCCCTTATCATGGCGTCGAAACCCTCCTCTTAGTTTTATTTGATACACTCATCTGCGGACTGGACAACCCAAATCAAGTCTTCATAATGATCTTCCTGGATATCTCCTCAGCATTTGACAGCGTTAACCACACCATCCTCCTGGCTAGACTAGCAAGCTTAGACATCTCTGGAACAGCTTTAAATTGGTTCAAATCTTACATATCTAACCGCCAGCAATTTGTAAAAAAATTAACCAAGAGTCATCTTTGACATTCCCTCAAGAACAGGATATTCCCCAAGGATCGGCCCTTTCAGCATTATTATTTAATCTGTACATCCAGCCTATTTGCACAGTCTTCAAAAAATACAATATCAAATTTCACATGTATGCCAATGACATAATGGTATATGCCCTGGTTGGCATAAAAATCCTCAATACAACAGCATTATTGACTGTATAATTGAAGCAGAATCATGGCTAAATGCAAACATGCAACTAAACCCCAAGAAAACAGAAATCTTATTCACGACTAGAAACCAGAGCTTCATCCCCCCCCTTCCTTCAAACTGCATAATATCGAGCTGCCAGTCAAACAGGAGTTAAATACCTAGGTGTCATTATCGACAAGGCACTCACTATGACTGCCCAAGTCAAACAAACTACTAGGACAATATTCTTCAAATTATAAACCATACAGCACCTCCGACCGATTGTGGAAACACATGACTTCAGAACAGTAGTCCAGGCTTTGATCACCCCTCACTTGGACTACTGCAACAGCCTCTTAAAGGGTCTACCTAAAAAGACACTTCACTCGCTTCAACTTGCACAAAATGTAACTTCTAGGAATATTTCCAAAGCAAGCCTTACGGACCACATCACCCCGATTCTGTATAACCTTCATTGGTTCCCCATTGCTTCCAGAGTTGAATACAAAATGTTAGTCACAACTTTTAAACTACACAATATCTCCCCTTCCTACCTATCTACTCTGATCCACCCACAAGCTGATGTCAGACTGAGAAGAAAATGTACAACGGACCTCCTATCCATACCTCCCTCAATAAGGAAAACCAAGAAGGCTATCAGCAATAGAGCCTTCAGGTACTTTGCCCCAACCCTCTGGAACTCCCTCCCTGACTCTATCAGATCAACTAAGGAACTACAGGCATTTCGTAAACTACTAAAACCCTTACTTTTCACAGAATATTACAACTCATCTATTCCCCCTATACCCTCCCCCACCTGCATCCGTAACTCCTCTCCCCCCCTCAACCGGTACAAATATAACCCTGTAAGCTACTCTGTTAATATATCATGTAAATAGTTTGATATCAGCTTACATGATAATTCTGTAAAAATGCCTAGCTTACCTGTATATAGTTTATTGTATCATAGTTTCAAATGTTCTCTGTAACCAAGCTTTTGGAATTCAGTTCAACGTAAACCACCTCTGATTGATGGAAGGAGCGGTATATAAGAAACATTCAAATAATAAATAAATAAATATCCATCTCCACTAAAATAAAGTGTTTACATTTTCAGATTGTTTTGCAAGGACCGAGGGTGGTTACTAAAATACAGCAGACTGGGGAGAAAGCTTTCCGCTGTGACTATGATGGCTGTGGGAAGTTGTATACAACTGCTCATCATCTGAAGGTAAGAAAGGGCAGAAATAACAAAACCTTGCATGCTTCAGGGTTTCCAGCAGTGGTTAGAGAGGATACTACTCCATATGGATGGCATGGTAATTGCTGGGCAATGAATGCCAGGCAGACAGTACAGTTACAATAAAATAAAGGTCCCGATGTCTTGCTATTTTCTTTTGTAAAACTCTCCACTTAAGTATTCACCTTACCTTCCACTCACTTTGTATGCTACTTAACTATTTTTGCCTATAAGTCACCACTCTGCAAGCTTGCATTTACAGCTTTGGTCATCTGACCACCAGTTGGACATGTATCACAATAGAACCATTTACGTTTTGTGCACATGGTAACTGTAAAGTTTCCAGCATGCACCTTGATTTTCCCAACTATTATAAACAGTATTTTAAACACTAATTACAAAAGCTAGTTTTAACACTGTTCCCTCTGCCTCTTTCCTATCAAAATATTAGAGAAATGTCCACAGAAAGCATGTCTAGCCTCTGTCCTCCCTTGTAAAAATAAATGTATATTGTATGGTGTCCCTAATAAGTTAATTGGGAAGACGACATTCTCTGACTGACTTTTGTAGTACTATTTCTCTTTTTTTTTTAAGTTTCTCAACTAGAGATGTTGAGTTGTGAGGAGCACAGAACACGTTCACAGCATGGCTGACTTCACGCTGTATTAGCACCCCATCATTTTCATGACCATTAAAAAGCACCAACTACAAAAAGCCCTTTTATCTTATTAAATCATATATAGCATGTTTTCAACCATTGCAAACCAGAGGTTCTGTTGGTAAATGTTACACAAAACCTTCACCAGTTCTGCTGCTACCGTTATTGAAGAGGATTTCTCTGCGAGTTGAGCTGACGCTTGACACCTTTTGTGGCAGGTGCATGAAAGATCGCACACCGGCGATCGGCCGTACCAGTGTGAGCATCCTGGCTGTGGTAAAGCATTTGCCACAGGTAAGGATATCTATTACCGATTGTTTTGAATAAGCTTCGTTTCCTGTCATATTGTTTGCTCTTTCCTCTTATGACCAACATTCCCGCAAAGCTACTTGGAAGTTCTCTGCCCATGCTTTTAGTCGCGAGGAGCAGGTACCAATATTCATCCTTCATGGGAACATTGCCTGTGTCCTAATTTGATCTTGCAGAATCCTCTGAGGAAGGATGCAAACTGTTTCTGAGATGAACATGTAGCATGCTGTGGAGGCTGGCAAAATGTAAGCATGGGTAGAACACAGAGCTGGGAAAGTAAAGAACTGATTCATTCCCTTTCCAGCACTCGCTATGAGGCTGCTATACTAGTGCAAAGTGACATTGGCTTTTCAAGGTGACTTTACAACAGAAGGCTTTGCAGCAGTAAATATTTATGTGTAATTCAGGGCACATGAATGTTTGTTTAAATGTAGCATTTATAAGCTGCTGTGATGCAAGATCATACAAAACAGCTCATTAATGTGCCATTTTGTAAACATGAACACACAAGAAAGCTTTGTGGGTCTGTTTTGTGCATAAAGGTAACTGCACCTTAAGAATTGTAGTTTTCTTTTTTCAGAGTCCCCCCTGAGTCTTGTTTCATGTGTGGTGGCCATAATTTTAAAGGGGTCACATAAGTCCCTGTAAGAGGTGATATGATTTTCTTCTCCCCTCTCGCATGGGGTCTTAATTCTCTGGTGGGCCAGGAGGCACGCCTTATCCCCTACCCTGTGGCAACTGAAAAATCATCAAACCAACTGCTATCAGAGCAATCCCCATCCTGTGTCTTTTTTTATATTTTTAAAAGCACCATTTTGCTATCCTTCCCAAACCTTCCCTTATCTCAGTGCAAAATGTATGCTGTAGTGGGTAGGAGTGATTTTTTGTTTTTTTAATCGCTCCCATTTGCTTCAGCCCCATTGGCATTATCTTGGAAATTAGGGTCAACTGATGCTATTTTCCAAGATGATGTCAGTGGAGCAAGAATGACTGGAAATGTCTTCTGCCCTCTACAGGAGCCTCTTTGCTTTGGAGTATGCTGCTGGGGACAGGGAAAGCCATGCTAAAGCTTTAGGCTCCTTTTCTTTTTTTAATGGGGTGGGGCTTAAAAGAGGAAGTTCTTTAAGCACACTAGATGGGCCCTCCATCCTGCTGCCACCCCTCTCTGAGACAGCTCAGTGGCAATAGGTACCCCCCCCCCCCCCGAAAGCCAGCATTGTATGCGACCACCTAATTCAAGTAATGGCGGCACTGGCCTTGCTGTCAGGGTAGTTGGCTTGGAAGCTTTTAATGGAAAGGGGCGTACTGGCCCACCAGGGAATTAAACCTCCTAGGTGTGGGTGGTTCTGATGGGTCATGTAGCCCTTACGGCTACCAACACACGAAAGGGTCAATCTTGAGAACATTATACACATATTCCCACAGCTGGGAAATGGCATAAATTTTGGGGCAAAATGTTTAATTATGGATGCAGAAGAGCCAGAAACTCATCTGCATCCATAGCTAAATTTTGCACAAAACTGCCAGCCTGTGCTGTTTATAATAGTTTAATACCTCAGTGTATATGTTAGTATGAGCTCAGGCCTAGATTAAAGCTGTCTGGTGTAGAATACCGGCATGCAAGTACCTATACAGAGCTGCTGTTAAAGCCAAATCTTTAAGGAAGGATAATAATCTGCTGGTTTGTACTTCAGATACGTATTTTCTTTTTGCATTTTGCTAAGGCTATGGATTAAAAAGCCATGTCAGAACCCATACTGGAGAAAAGCCATACCGCTGCTCAGAGGAGAACTGTATCAAGTCTTTCAAGACTTCGGGAGATCTGCAGAAACACATCAGAACTCACACAGGTACAGCCGACGGCACAGCATCTTTCCTTCCATGTTCAAATCCATTTAAAAGAAAACAAGTCTGTGAGACAGTGTAAAACAGAAGCAGAAATAACCTACTGTATGGACATCACAGCAGTTATGTAAGAAAATTGTTGATTTAAAAAACAATATGTACTCGAATGAAGGGTTGTATAAGGGCAGGATCTGAGTTGTATTCAGTTCTCGGCTTGCAATATTGCTTTGTAGAATTTAAGCACCCTGTAGTAACCATGGCAGCTCAGCATTATGTAACTTTCGCTTAACGAACTCCTGGTCTTGGCAGGAAGCACAGCAAGAGCTGATTTTTGAGAGTGACATTAAAAGTCTTAGTGCCCAGGCAGTGTGGGTAGGAGTGTCCAGAATATGATGATTTATGCCTCTGGGCTGCCTTCTCATATTTCTTACTCACATCCCTTTTTGGAACAGGGTGCCACAGACGCATACAAACAAAAAATAGACCAAGAACGTTGGCAGGACTTTAACAGTAAGAAAGGAAACGCTGATATATGGAAAACTAGAAAGACTTTCTACTCTCTCATTCAGCAAGCCAAGCTTTGTTCCGATGAACCACAGATCTGCATTGTATTTTCTACATTTTAGTTAAAGAAAAGCCAGTATTTTATATAGACATCTCGAGATGGAAACCTTCTCTTTCTCAGGATGGGAGCAGAAGTAACAACCACAACTAATCCCAAAAGCTTCTTGGGAAGTGCTGGCTGCTGGAATGGGAAATTGTTGTCTGCATTTCCATTCACAAATCAGAGATGTAGAAAAAAATTGCACAGTCCTAACTTTCCATGAGACAGAGACAAGTATTTCTCAGACCAACCTAAACAGCGTGTAAGAAAATATCCCCTTCAGTTGTCCATGTGCAAGGCCCAGGAATTTTGTTCTTGCACTCGGTATCTGGTTTTCTCTATCAACTTGTTTGCCTTATGTAGATAAAAATTAAATAGAACCCATGGTTTTATGAAAACTAGGTTCCTTATCGTTCCTCCAGTTCAGTCCCACACCTGTGGGTAGTGTCATCTCTCCAACAGTTTGGAGACAGAGCATGTCATGATTCATGACATCAGAATATGCATACCTCCCACCAGCTGGGTTGAGGTGACTTCATTAGGAAGAACTCACTGAAGGAACAGATAACCCTTTTTTTTCGTTAGTTCCTTATCATAGCCCTTTAATTACAGGGTTTGTCTAAGGATAAAGTTTTAAAAAAATAGTAAAAGGAGGAGTAAAAAGATTCAGTTGATAAGAACCAGTGGAGTTCCCGAAGCCTGGGAACACATGTTAGGCACTCTGGGTGTGAGAGCAGGATCCTTTCTGCAGCCCTTCCGCTGAGGTACAGAGCCCGCGGTGAGTAGGGTGACAGCCGCAGCGGACCTCCTTCTCTGAGCTACCCGACGATGCCGAGGCTCTATAGGCAGCTGAGCATCCGGTCGGGAGGGCAGGCTGTAAGTTGGAAGGGCAGGAGAGTGGCATCAGCCCGTGATCATTTGAAAAGCTGCAACAAGCAGAGAGCTTCATGGGCCGCTTCCTATTCAGCACAGGAATGGCGTCATTTTCTACACCGCATTTCTTCGGCCACTTTTTACTTTCTTTTTATTGCCTGTTTTTTTTTTCTCTGTTTTTTCGCTTTGGGGTGCAAGAGATATTGGACAGGGCACTTGCCGGACTCCAGGGAAGTTGAACACGTTTTCTTGTTGGGTTTTTTTTCTGTACCTCAGCTTGCGCCTCAAACAAAAAAGAAATAGGGATATACAAGTAAAAGATTAGCAGAAAAAGCTAAGCCAATGATACAGTGCCGAGTCTGGTTTTTTTGTTTGGAAAAGGAAAGAATAAAGAGGAAACAGGAGGAGCAGGTAGGTGTTGCCCCCTAAGAGCACGTGTCTGGTGTGTGGCTCACGCAGAGGCTCGGTTTCCAGAACTGGTTTCTGTCACAACTGTGAAGCAGAAGCTAGTGCAGCGGAGGGAGGAGTTTCTTGAGGGGTGGGGTGAAAGGATGCCAGATCCCTCAAGGGAGAAAGAAGGCTTTTCTCCAGCTACAGAAGCTCTCGGGGTGCTGGGCAAGGGGAACACCAAAACCCCGGCGCCCATGGCTCAAGATACAAAAAAAAATGGGCAAGTCCACTAAGTCCTCAAAACACTCTCCAGCCAGGGAACAGCCAGGGGAGTTGCCTGGCGCTCATTCACCCAAGTTTATTCTCCTCATGCCTAAGGCGTTTTTCTTAATGCAGCAAGGAGACGAGCCAGGAAGCTCACAAGTAAAGGCACCAAAAAGGGGTTTGCCTGAGTCTCTGACAGAGGTCAGGACACAGGGTGAGCCAGATCCTAGCCGGAGAAGGATGGATGAGGACCCTTGGGGAGAGGTGGGGGTCCCTCCATTCCAAGGAGGAAGAATTAGAAGTAAAACAGGTGATGAGGCAGAAGAGATGGAGCTTGAGGAAGGAGAGATTCCCCTAGGGGTGGAGGCTTGGATAGTCCACGTTTTTTGGAAGGAAGAGCTAGCAGCTTTGATTGCTCACTCCTTGAAAGCCCTCAATATGGGCACAGAGGTTCTGTTGGAAGACGTACCTCTGGAGGACCCTCTCTTCCAGACGGTCAGGAAGACACAGAGGGTGTTTCCTATGCACCGCATGATCCAGCAGATGACCCAGGATGAGTGGGACGTGCCAGAAGCTGCATTAAGGGGAACGCGAGCTATGGCATGCTTGTACCCACTTCTGGAAAGGGACACAGAACTTCTGCGGTCTCCTAAGGTGGATGCAGTGGTTTCAGTGATAACTAAGAAGACTACGATTCCCATGGAAGGTAGATTGGCTCTTAAGGATGTCCAAATAGGAAAGTGGAAACCCTGCTTAAACAAACATTTGATATCAATGCCCTGTCTATACAGGCATCTGTCTATAACACTTTTGTAGCATGGGGAGTGTTTAAGGTGTGCGCAAGGAATTATTGAGACCATGGGAAGCTCTCACTTGCTATCACCAGAGGTGGCCATGTTGGAATCAGGTGCAGCATATTTGGCGGATTCCTTTTATGATTTGATAAGAGGTTTGACCAAGAGTATGGGGGCAGTGGTAGCAGCACATTGCTACCTCTGGCTTAGGATTTGGTTGGCTGATGTCTCATCCAAGTCACGTTTGAGCAAATTGCCCTTCCGAGGGAAGCTCTTATTTGGAGAGGATCTAGATAAATTGGTGAAGGACTTGGGAGAATCGAAAGGAACCCACCTTCCGGAAGACAAACAAAAGGCAATCTGTTCTGCTGCGGGGACAATCAACAAACTACTGGCATTTTTGGGCGGTATGTTTTGCACCATACCAGAGGGGTAGATTCCCTTCAAGGGGGCAGTCCTTTCAGGGGTTCTGAGGAACAGGGAGAGGGTTCTTCTCTTCCACTCCCACAGCCCCTAAGAAGTCCCAATGAAGTGAGGCTCGCCCGTGGTACCCGTAGGGGATCAGCTGCAGGACTATTATCCTGTATGGGTGCAGATTACATCCGATCAATGGGTAGTGGAAGTTGTCAAGGAAGGCTAGAATTAAAGAGCCCTCTCACGGATGCCTTTGTCCTGTCTCTAAGCAAGGCTCCTCAGAAGCGAGAGGCAGTGCAGGAGACATTAGAAAGACTCATGAACTTTCAAGCAGTCAAAAGGGTACTGAATGGCCAGTGAGGTTATGGTTGATACTCAAGTTATTTCAAAGTTCCCAAGAAAGAAGGCTCCTTCCAGTGCATTCTAGATCTCAAACACGTCAATCTGTGTCTCAAGATACCATATGGAGACACCGTGGTCGGTCATTGTGGGGGTCAGGGAGGGAGAGTTCTTGACTTCCCTCAATCTGACGGAAGCCTAGTTGACATTCCGATTCAGATAGCGCATCAGCAGTTCCTAAGGTTCACAGTACCCATGGGGCACTTCCAGTTTCAGGCACTTCCATTTGGGTTAGCAGCCACACCCCGCACATTCATAAAAGTGATGGTGGTGGTGGCCACGGCCAGACTACGCCGGGAAGGGATTCTGGTACATCCTTACCTAGACGATTGGCTCATTCGGGCAAAATCAAAGGAAGAAAGTGAGCAGGTTATGGCAAACATGATTGCAGACTTGCAGAGTCTCGGATGGGTGATAAACTTCACAAAGAGTCAACTTCAACACTCACAGAATTTGGTTTATCTGGGGGCCAGATTTCAGACAGAGGCAGGACACGTGTCCTTGCCGGAGTGTCGAGTAAGCACACTGCGGGGCAGATCCACAGATTTCACATCATGAAGACACCCAATGGCGTGGTGCTACCTTCAGGTGTTGGGTTCCATGGCAGCAACCATCAAGCTTGTATGATGGGCACAGGCTCATATGCGCCCGTTGCAAAGAAGCTTGTTGTGTAGAGGGTACACGCAATGTCATCTGCTGTCATTTCCCCTACCCTGTCTGGCGAGCACCCAAAAGACTCTCCAGTGGTAGCTAAAGGGGGATAACCTTCGGATGGGCATGCCCCTGGAGAGTCCCAAATGGATTCCCTTAATGACGGATGCCAGTCTGGTGGGATGGGGAGCACATTGCAAGTCCCACATCGCACAGGGGTGATGGCCCTTGCAGGAGTCAACTTGGTCAATCAGCCTCGAGGTGAGAGCGGTGTACTTGGCGTTGCAGCAGTTCCACACTGCTTCTAGGCAAGGATGTGAGAGTGTTCTCGGACAATGCCACAATGGTGGCTCATGTCAATTGGCAGGGTGGAACGAGCAGTGTGAACTTAGAGGACGAAGCAGCCCTGTTAGCCTGGGCAAAGGATAATCTGCAGGCATTATCAGTGGCACATGTGGCAGGAAAAGACAATATAGCAGCCGATTATCTCAGCCGGGTACATATCAACCCGGGGGAATGGAAGCTCAAAAAGATGATATATGCTCAGATAGCCAGACGGAGGGGTTAGCCAATTATGGACCTTTTTACAACGTTCGAATCAGCAAAGGCAACACGTTATTTCAGCAGAAGAAGAAAACTGATGTCAGGAGGACTTGATCACTGGTGCAGAGGTGGCTGACGGAGTGACTGCTCTGTGTTTCCTCCATGGGCTCTTATAGGACGAGTGGTACAGGGGATAGAGGTGCATCAGGACCTGGTGCTGCTGATAGCTTCCGAATGGCCTCGTCGCTCGTGGTATGCCGACTTGGTGTGACTGATGGTCGACCGGCCATGGCGGCTTCGGGCTCAGTGGGATCTTTTGTCATAGAGACTGATTCTGATGCTGCAGGTGGATCGATTCTCACTTACAGCTTGGCTATAGAGCAGGTGAGGTTGCGAAGATGGGGCTATTTGTCACGGTAATATTTATGTTATACTTCGTTGGCTTACATTAGAGCTTGGAGAGTGTTTGAGGCCTGGTGTGCGAACTGCCTCTGTTGGCAACTGTCAGCTTTGGTGCGGAGGTTCTCACCTTTTTGCAGGCAGGGTTCGATAAAGGCTTAGCATGCAGCACCCTCTGGGTGCAGGTTGCAGCTATCTCTTGCTACCGGGGAAGAGTCCAAGGAGTTTCTCTAGCAGTACACCCAGATGCGGTCAGGTTTCTGAGGGCATTGAAGCAGGAGCGTCCGCCGGTGTGGTCCTCTGTGCCACCTTTGGACCTCAATTTGGTGTTGTCAGCGCTAACGGAACCACCCTTTGAGCCATTAGGGTCTTGTTCCTTAAAGAATCCTACTTTGAAGACAGTGTTCCTGGTGGCTATTTGTTCGGCTAGAAGGATATCGGAGCTGCAAGGCTGTCATGTCAGAAGCCTTTTCTGGTCCTTGTAAGGGAGAAGGTGGTTCTCAAATCTGTGCCTTCCTTTCTTCCCAAGGTGCTGTCGGTGTTTCACCTGAATCGGATACTTCCAGTGTTTTCTGGAGCGGGGAACAAGGAGAAGGATTCCCTTCTACACTGTTTGGATGTCCATAGGGTGTTACGGCACTACTTGAAGAGAACAGAGTCTCTTAGAAGGTCGGATTGGTTATTAGTTTTGTTTGGCAGAGCATGCAAAGGAGAAGCAGCTTCGAAGGCCTCTATTTCCTAGTGGGTGAGGGAGGCGATTTCTTCGGCCTACTTGCTATGTCACAGAGGGTTATCTAAGGGGTTGAGGACACACTGAACTTTAGCGCAAGCCACATTGTGGGCTAAGTTGCCATTAATTCCAGCAGGAGATATCTGTAGGGTAGCAACCTGGTCGTCCTTGCATACTTTTGTGAAGCATTATAGGCTTGATGTTCAGGCAGCAGGCGACGCGAGGTTTGCATCGGCAGTTTTTCAGGCTGGTCTTGCGGGTCCCTCCGAAAGTTTAGTACTGCTATGATACATTCCACAGGTGCGGGACTGGACTGGAGGAACGATAAGGAAGATGAAATTAGGCCTTACCTGCTAATTGAAATTCCTTGAGTGACTCCAGTCCAGTCCCACTCCCACCCGGGTTTTTTCTTCTTCTTTGGCAAGCACAGTCGGTATCTCCGATCCTGAAGAAAGTCAACACATGGTTTCGGGCCGGGGGTGGGTTTGTTGTGACTGGGTTTGAAAGTCACATACAGCAAAGAACCATTTGGAGCACGAGTCTTAGGAGTCTGGAATGACCAGACAGACTCGAAGGGAGAGTGGGAGTCCACTATAAGCATGAATATGCGGTAAGAAATCTTGTTCTCAGGCAGTGGGGTGTTTTTCTGCCTGATGGAATTAGATTGTACATAGTTGAATTTAGCTTCTTAATTGTTGCTTTCTTGAGTTTGCCTTGTCAATAGGATACTGGCTCTGGTGGGAGGTGCCACTGGTATGAATTACCTGATGTCATGAATTATGATATGCTCAGTTTCCAAGCTGCTGGTGAGGTGACACTACCCACAGGTGCGGGACTGAACTGGAGTTACTCAAGGGACATCAATTACAGGTAAGGCCTAATTTCACCTTTTTGACCCAAATTATTTTCCTGGGGAGGATAGTCTGTCTCTAAGGGGCATGTTTATTAACGACTAATGTGTGTTAACAAATATTAATGCATGCTAAGTGCCACTGTGACCCATTTATTTCTATGGGTTCAACAGCAGTTGAAGCATATTAACATTCATTAACAAGCACTAACCTTTAATAAACATCCCCTAAATAAAGACAGAAATTATAGTCACCTTCTCTGTATCTGAGCTTCAGGTTCTCTCTGCCAAATGGCTCAGAAGGAAAGAAAAGGTGGCATGTGAAGAGCTTACTTAACCCCTCCGCACCAGCAACCTTACTGGGTTCTTGGAGCTACAGAAAGCTACATTAAACAATGGGAAGGTTACCAAAAGACAGCAATAAAATACAACACAGTTCTATAGAAAATACACCAAAGCTTTAGTGGAGAGAAACTGAGAGAAACACGTTACTCTAACTTACTAGCCATGGTTCACTTTATTTATAAGGCTCTTTTAGATGATACAGCATAATTTCACTTTATCATTATACGTCAAAGATGACGTATTTATCATATCGTAGGTCAACTTTATTCGATGTGGGTGAGTGTGCGGAGACATACATGGAGTCCAAGACATAACTGTTTACTGCTACATAGATCATTATGAGGAGACATACAGGATTCCAAGACATAATTGACCTAATTGACATAATTGTTTACTGCTGACTGTTTGATATCTAATAACCCTGAGTACTGCTTGATATCTGCTAACCCTGAGAGTATTTTAGCTAATAACCCTGAGACAGAGAGGCTAGAGTACAACCTGCCCTTTCCTTTATTTATGTAAACCTTCACTTAGTAAGCTAATATATGAGGTTTTATTTTTAAGCAAGGTTCTGAACAGAATTAACTCTCTCAGGTTTAGTCAGTCTAATAGTGTACGGTACCCTGTATCAACATACATGCTTTCAGCATGCTCGGCCTCAGATAAGATGCTGTACTGACAAAGCTATAGCAGTGACAAATTGCAAAATGAATAGTTGTTCTTTGCTTAACATTCTTGTAATCCATCCCAGTTCTAACGAGCAGCTGTGAGGAGATTTTGTTGGGAAAGCATCTGGAGCAAAATTGTTTACATGACCATATTAACCTCCTCATGTGCTGTGTTTCAAATATGGATCTTAGCAGACCAGGATCCAGAAAGTAAAGATAGCACCACAGGGTCCTCTTTCAAATACTTTTATGCCACAACATTTATGCATACTGCCAGGTAATTCTACTATATCACTTTGGGATGCAAGGTCTTTACAATGAAATCTAATCCATTTTTTCTTTCCTCAGGTGAGAGACCCTTTAAATGCCCTGTTGAGGGCTGTGGCAGGTCATTCACAACATCTAACATTCGAAAAGTTCACATTAGGACACATACTGGGGAAAGACCATATTACTGTACAGAGCCTGGATGCGGCAGGGCATTTGCTAGTGCAACAAATTATAAGAACCATGTGCGGATACACACAGGTACTCCACCTGCATTTCACAGGTTGCCTATGCCCTGCTTTCTTTTAAAATGTCATGGAACTTATTTGTCCTGCAAAAACTAATTTTAATATGTTCACTGATTAGAATTATTTTAAGAAAAGGTCATCTATAGTAGAACGGGGAGATTATACATATTTATGTTTTTATTAGGGGTGAGGTGGTTTTGTTCTTTATTCCCAAATCTTTTGGGCTGTTTGTTTCATCTGACTACCTGCTCCTCTGATCCCATTTCCACCCATCTACTAAGCTCTATGTCTTCCGTAGCCATCCCTTCCATCTGTCATATCCTTAGCCTTTCGCTTTCCACTGCAACTGTTCCTGTGGCCTTAAAAGATGCTGTGGTTACACCTCTCCTCAAAAAGCCTTCACTAGATCCTACCTATTTTTCTCCACCCCCTTGCTTCAAAACTACTTAAACAAGCGGTTCATCTGAGACTTTTTTCCTCTTGAGCCCTCCCGGATCCACTGGCTTTTGTCTTCTACATTCCACAGAAATGTCTCTTGCCAAAGTCTCCAGTGACTTGTTCCACACCAAATACAAAGGCCTTTACTTGATTCTCATCCTCCTTGAGCTTTCTGCTGCCTTTGACACTGTTGATCACCAGCTTCTCCTCGATACCCTGTCCTCGCTTGGATTTAGGGGCTCTGTTCTGTCCTGGTTTTCTTCTTCTCTCCCATTGCACTTTTAGTGTATGTTCTGGTAAATCCTCCTCTACTGCCTTCCCTCTTTCAGTTGGTGTATGTCAGGGCTCTGTCTTGGGACCTCTCCTTTCTTTCTCTACACTCTGTCCCTGCCAGCATGGTTTAAAGGTGAGGTCAGAGAGGCTGTTGCCAAAAAAGCATCTTTCAGGAAATGGAAAAAAGAGCCAAACGACGGAAATGGAAACAGCACAAGCACTGGCAAGTCAAATGCAAGGCATTGATAAGGAAGGCAAAGAGAGAATTTGAGAAGAAGCTTGCTGCGGAAGCAAAAACGCGAAATAAAGACCTTTTCAAGTACATTCGTAGCAAAAACCCTGTGAGAGAGTCAGTTGGTCCATTAGATGATAAAGGGGTTAAAGGAGCACTAAGAGGCGACAAGGCGATAGCAGAGAGATTGAATGAATTCTTTGCTTCGGTCTTTACTGAGGAAGATGTAGGGATGTTACCCATGACTGAAGTGGTATTTAAAGGTGCGGAAGAATTGAAGGAAATATCGATACATCGGGAAGATGTCTTACAACTATTAGATAAACTGAAGAGTAGCAAATCACCTGGGCCGGATGGTATACATCCAAGGGTGTTGAAAGAACTGAAATATGAGATTGCAGAACTGCTATCAGTAATCTGTGAACTATCATTAAAATCATCTCTAATACCTGAAGATTGGAGGATCGCCAATGTAACACCAATTTTTAAAAAGGGTTCCAGGGGTGATCCGGGAAACTACAGACCGGTGAGCCTGACGTCAGTACCGGGAAAAATGGTAGAAACCTTCATAAAGAATAAAATTACTCAGCATGTAGATAGTCACAACCTAATGGGAGACAGCCAACATGGCTTTAGACAAGGAAGATCTTGTCTTACTAATCTGTTATGTTTTTTTGAAGGAGTGAATAAACAGGTGGATAAAGGTGAGTCGGTTGATATTGTGTATCTGGACTTTCAGAAAGCCTTTGACACGGTCCCTCATCAGAGACTTTTGGCAAAACTAAAGAGTCATGGGATAGGAGGCAGTGTACTATTGTGGATCAGGAACTGGTTAAAAGATAGAAAGCAGAGGGTAGGGCTAAATGGCCAATTTTCCCAATGGAGAAAGGTGAATAGTGGTGTACCCCAGGGATCTGTGCTGGGTCCGCTGCTTTTTGACATTCATAAATGACCTGGAAAGTGGAACAACGAGTGAGGTTATCAAATTTGCAGATGACACAAAACTATTTAAAGTTGTTAAAACCCAAGAGGATTGTGAAAAATTGCAAGAGGATCTTGATAAATTGGAAGACTGGGCATCAAAAAATTTAATGTGGACAAGTGCAAGGTTATGCACCTAGGGAAGAACAACCCAAACTATGGTTACATGATGCAAGGTTCCACATTAGGAACCACCACCCAGGAAAAAGATTTAGGCGTCATTGTGGATACCATGTTAAAACCCTCGGCCCAGTGTGCAGCGGCGGCCAAGAGAGCAAATAGAATGCTAGGTATGATAAGGAAAGGAATGGAAAATAAAACAAAAGATATTATAATGCCTCTATATCGTTCCATGGTGAGACCACACCTTGAATATTGTGTGCAATTCTGGTCGCCGTATCCTAAAAAGGATATAGCGATTTTAGAAAAGGTACAGAGAAGAGCCAGCAAAATGGTAAAGGGGATGGAAGGATACTCCTATGAAGAAAGGCTAAAAAGGTTAGGGCTCTTTAACCTGGAAAAGAGACGGCTGAGGGGAGATATGATAGAAGTCTATAAATTAATGAACGGAGTGGAACGGGTAAACATAGATCGATTGTTTACCTTATCAGAATATAGAAAGACTAGGGGACATGCAATGAAGCTACAGGGTAAACTATTTAAGACTATGTCACACGGTGTCGTGGACACAAAGATTGTGCGCCACTAGGTAGCGCTATAAATGAATGAAAAGTCCGAGTGCAGGGTAATAAAGGCTTTTATTCCCCGTTTTAAAACAAGGTTCAAAATAAGAGACAGTTTGATAATAGAAACAGTCCTTTGTTTCAAAAGGTACCAAAGTTCATTGGCTAATCAACTGTTACTTCACAGTTCAAAGCAGGCTTCTTCAAAGTAATAGAATAGTTAAACAATCAAAATATATTGCATTTATTCTTCTTTGTAACATGCACAGTTTTGAGCACAGGCAGTGCACCAATTACACTCCATGTCTTCAGGTAAAGGTAAGGGAATAGTGCTTGGAAAATCCACTTCCATTAAATCATCTGCCCCATACAGATCCAATGTGCTTTCACTATCCCTGTCTATTCCAGTATGGCAATCTTCAGCTTGGGAGTTTTGCTCCACATAAGCAGGGGCTCTCAAAGCTGGCGGTAAACTGGTGAACCAGTCTTTACTCTGGCTTCTTTTAAAAGGAACATTTCTTTTAGGATGGCTTCTAGCAGTGCAATCATTACAGTTAAACTTTACTGTCTCATACCTTGGCTCCCTGGGTAAAAACTTCAGTTGTTTGTACAACTGCTTCTCCCTCCGAGTAGGTAAAACTGGGTAGTGATCTTCTAGAGATAAGCCTCTCTCAGAACCTCCCTCTCTGGTTCTTTGCTTTCTTCTCTCTATATCACAAACAGGTAGAGTATAGGAACTAGGCGTGGCAGGGCCTCTTACCTTGGAGTAACTTCCACCAAACTCCCCTTGCACAACAGGTTTAGTTTGGGTTTTATGGCTTCCCACCTTGTAAGGTCTATTTCTGTTCCAGCTTCCAGCTTGGCTTCTTCTACAGCAATCAGGTTTGTGTCCTTGATAGCTTCCAGGCTTTACTGCTGTTTCACCCCTAACTCCAGTTCCTTCTTCCTCTTTCTCTTCCTTCCTCAGCTCCTGCTGTTGTTTCCACTGCTTATTCCTCCATTGCTCTCCTTGTAACTGCTGCCATCTCCTCTTCTCCTGCCGTTTCTGACCAGAAGCATTCTGTTCTGGTTTATAAAGAGATCCGTGGCTGCTGACTTCCTGGTTCTCTGTCAGCTGCAGGTCATCAGTGAGATTAGGTTCTTTAGGATCAGTGTGTCTGTTCCTGCTCCCTCTAGCTGTGTCAGGAGGCAACTGCACATCTAGTTCTTCTAAAACAGGATTTCTTTTCTTAAAACCAACTTTATTAGTGTCCGCATCATGACAACTAATAAAAGAAAATATTTTTTCACTCAATGTGTAATCAAACTCTGGAATTTGTTACCGGAGGATGTAGTAAAGGCTGTTAGTGTAGCTGGGTTTAAAAAAGGTTTGGACAAGTTCTGGAGGAAAGGTCCATAAACCATTATTAAGAAGTGACCGAAGATATCAATGCTTGACCCAGTACAAGCATTGTGGAACTTGTGTCTCTTGGGGAAACTGCTAGGTACATGTGACCTAGATTGGCCACTGTTGGAAACAGAATACTGGGCTTGATGGACCTTGGTCTGACCCAGTATGGCATATCTTATGTTCTTATGTCCCTTGGTGTACTTATTTCCTCCCATGGTTTTCAGTCCCATCTTTATGCTGACCACTCTGATCTACCTTTTTGCGCCTGAAATCTCTCCAGGAATCCAGGCCCGGATCTCTTTCTGCTTATCCGACATTGCTACCTGGATGTCTCAGTGCTGTCTGAAACTGAACATGGCTAAAACAGAGCTCCTTATCTTTCTCCCTTAACCCACCTTCCTTCCTCCCTTCTCTATTTCTGTGCATAACACTACACTCCTCCCTGTTTCCTCAGCTCGCAACCTTGGGGTCATCTTTGACTCTACTCTCTCTTTCTCTGCACACATCCAACAGATAGAAACAGGTTTTAGCTTTCTCTAGAATTTTGGCAAAATTTGTCTTTCTTTCTACACACACTACTAAGACCCTCATCCACTCACTAGTCACCTACCATATTAACTATTGTAACCTGCTCCTCACTGGTTTCCCTCTGAATTATTTTTCTCCCCTTAAGTCTAGAATCGGCCCTGTACGTCTGGGGCCGACGACCGCCCACTGCCTGCCCTAACATCGCCCCCGATCCGCCCCTTTCCCGTACCTGTCTACCTTCCCCGTACAACATCCCAATGGGACGTCCATCCCCACTAATCATTAGTGTCTCACCCACTAGGCTTTTGTTGGGAAAAAATCTTTTAGACTTACTTGTGCTGGAGAATCAACAGATTAGAGGAATGTACTTTACTGGACTTAGTAAACATTGCAATAAAAAGCTGTGTCCATTTCTTTGTATGTGGCGTAGGCTCATATTAAACATAACTGTTGTTACCAGAAAAACTTACTTTAGGATTGAAATCTTTTTTCCTAACATACTTAAGATGTACATTTTAGATTTTACTACTTAAGAGTGCTTTTGAGATCTGCAGTAAGATTCAGTGAGAGAGCATTCCCCTTCCAGAAGATTAGAGGTCAGGTTTCTCTCAAGTGAGATCTTGTGTGTGATAAAGCAGCTTTGGGAAGGGAAAACAATGAGTAGACATGCATTTTAATATTTTTAGTATAGTTTTTTTGTCCCTTTCCAGGCCGAGCCCAAAACTCTTGGGATCCAAAATTCTGACTAAATATTCCTATCAAATGATATATAATACATGACCATAGCAGAAGGAAAATCACTATGAGAACATATTGAATAAGACGGGTGCAATGTTCCTGAAATATGCAAAAATTAACCCAGCTGCAGAATATGGATTAAAAATTTAAAGTAGGCCTTGAAAGGGTTAAATTATGTTCTTAATAAAATCTTTAGATGGGGAGGAAATTTTTCAAAAGCTCTTTACCTGTGTCATTGGCCACTTACCCAGCTAGGGGACATGTTTACTAAAGGTTAGCACGTGATAACAACCGTTAACAGGCGCTAAGTGATACTATGCCCATTTATTTCTATGGGCACAGTGGCATTTTTGTGCACATTAACATTCATTAAGGTTAGAGCAACCCAGAAGATCTAGGGTTTGATTCCCATTGGCACTCCTTGTGACTTTGGGCAAGTCACTTTACCCTACATTGCCTCGGAAGAAAAGGCCTGGTAATCTACTTCCAGTGATACATTGCCAAGAAAACCCAGAGGCAGCTGGGTCGCCAGGAGTCAGCACTGACTTGATGGCACTAAAAAAAAGGTACATTATCCTTTAGTAAACAAGCTCCTAAGTTACCAACTCTGTACACAGGTACATGTTATACCACAGTGTATGTACTTCTGTCCAGGTTGAATTTAGGTAAAAGATAATAAGGTGTATAGTTTTTGCAAATTCCAAAGTACATGTACTTTTTCCAGAAAAGATATCTACAGAAGAAGCACAGGCATGCCTCTGTTGTACTTTTCTCTTGAGCAATTTTCAAAGAAAAAGTACGCATGTATTTTCATATTCATAATTATTGCAAAATCCACAGTGAAACACACCTGCAGACTTTGCATCAAAACATACAGTTTTGAAAATTGCCACAATTGCTGAACACCTTTCTTTACTTATTCGGCGCTCTTTTCACTCTCTACGTCAAATTCATGCCGTCTGTCCTTTCCTGTCCATCTCCTCTCTAACAACATTTATTCTCTCACTAGTTAGTGCACGACTTGATTATTGCAATGACACTCTTGCCAACCTCCCCCAATATCGGCTACACTGTCTCCAACTCCTTCAGAACACTGCAGCTCAGATTCTCACTCGCGCTTCACGTATGGATCATATCACCCCTCTGCTCATACACCTCCACTGGCTCCCCATCAAGTTCCAGATCTAATTTAAGATACTCATCGTAGTTCATAAAACCATTCATACTAGTATTCCTCAATATCTTTCTGATTTTACCCATCTCCATGCTCCTCAACGTCTCCTTCGTTCTCTTTACTCTGACCTCCCGACTCACAAGCCCATTTAGAGACTAACCGCAATTCCTCATTTTTCTTCTTTGGCCCTGCACTGTGGAACTCCCTCCTATCAGAAATTTAAAGGAATGCAAAAAACTCATCTTCCAAATCATCCTGCTAGACCAGTCCAGACTAGTGGGTCATGATTGCTTGATAAGGCGGTATATAAAACACACAAATAAATAAAATAAAAAATAAATGTCCCCCTACCAGCAGATACCAGAGACAGAAAAAAATCTGAATCTTTGTGACATCACCCATGGTAGATATCCCATCATCCCTAAGGATCAGCTTCCGTAATTTTCTCTAACTCAGCAGATGTCAGACTTCACCTCAGCTCCTGACAGTCTCTGAGGAGAACTTCTGTCAGTGCAGCTACTTTTTTGGAGTTTATTGTGAACACACTGTTGTGTTTCTTTGCTGTTGGCAGCTTCCCCTTCTTTCTTAGCCAGAAGTGCTCTCGGTCAAGAGGGCCAATTGAGAACCTCTGAAGGGAAAGGCTCCGTCTCAGGAGGAGCAGTTACAGCCTTCCAAGTTACCAGCCCTTCTTTTTTTTTAATTTTCTTTAAAGTTTGTTAAAAAAAAAAAAAGAGAACTTTGCCTTGCAATACATGACAAGGAATTTCTACAGTTTGGACTGAATGTCATTGGCAGTCTGTTTTAAACTTTTTTCTTCTGTGTTTTGTCAGCGGTTTCACGGAGTAAGTGGGTTTGCTCGGGGCTCCCTTCCTTTTAACGTGTTTTCATTTGAGCTGTCGAGGGTTTATTTTTCCCACATGCTCCAGGGCCGCCCTATTTGTCTTGTCAAGCGGAAGAGCAGTGTCATCAGTGAGATAGTTCTCTTTTATTTTCAGAGCAGCACTCCTTTCATTTTTTCTGTCACAAAGCTTTGTCTGCCAGGACACTCTTTATTTTGATGTGGCTGTTCCTAGTTTGTTTCATTTTGCTCTCAGTTGGTTTCCCACCATTTCTTTTCAGCGTGGTTGCCATTTTAATTATAGGGGAGTGTCTTTTGGACCAGAAGACGTTTATTTGTTCTGTTTTTCTTCACTGCTGCATTTCTTTTATTTTGTCTTCTGTGTTTCTTTACCATTCAGAATGTCGTCTTCCCTACAGCATTGATTAGGCTGTAGGAAGAAGTGCCTTTTTTTTACAGGACAACCTCTATTTGGTCTGTGCTGCAGACCAGGGGGGTCCTCCTTTGGCTTCGGAACAGGATGCTATGCTTTCTCCTTTTATTACTCTACCGGGACCCTCTGTGGAAGCTTCAGGATGTCTTGCGGATGCTCTTCCTCCGGTACTTTTACCTGTGCATGCGCTGCCTCAACAGCATGCTTCTCAGCTTCAACAACCTCAGGCTGACAACTCGGATGCTCATTTCATGAGCCTATTTCGCCAAGCCTGGGACTCTAGTGCTTGGGCTCTTCTTCAGCTACCACTACAGCACCTCCACCTAGGAAACATTCTAAACAAAGAGGGCTCGAACCAGACCAAAGATATCTCCTCCCCTGTGGGGGACTGGTGCCCTGTCGAAGAGCACAGAGAATACCTTTCTGAGGAACACTCAACTCTAGATCAGACTATGAGGATGGAGAGTTCTCTGCTCCAGATGAGAATCCTGATGCTCATGATGAGGGGCAAGATATCCAGTCATTCCATAGGGAGGAACGCCCGGCTTTAATCACTCGTTGTGGAAGCCCTTCACCTTTTAGATCCAGAGGTGCAACCGACTCTGATCCGACTAAGCCTCAAGCAGATCCCATTATTGTGGGTATTAAGAAACTGATTAAAGCTGTCCCCTTTCCCTTGCAGCTTCATCAAACAGTTTCCTTGGAGTGGAATTCTCTGGATGTGTCTATGGCTCGGCATGGTGCTTTGGTCCCCATAGGACCTGGATAAGTGGTTGCGTTTTCCCAAGGTTGATGCTGTTGTGGCCACAGTCACGAAGCATATGACCATAACCGTTAAGGGTGGTACTGCTCTCCAGGATCAGAATGACCACAGAGTAGAGGGTCTTTTAATGATGATCCTTCTCTCTAGCTCTGCAGGCTGCTGTTTGCGGAGGATTGGCGACACATGCTCTGCTACACTGGATTCAGCAGTTACCCGAAGACCCCACTCTAGTGCGGCTAGATTCAGTCACTGCCTTTTTGGAAGATGGTTTCTATGACCTGCTTCTCCTCTCAGCTCGCACAGTTGTCTCTGCTACTGTCACTAAAATGCTGGCTCTGGCTCCACCATTGGAATGCTGATGCATCTTCCAAAGCTTGACTCGCCAAGCTCCCCTTCAAAGGCAGGCTTCTCCTCAGGGAGGATCTGGATAAGCTGGTGAAGGATTTGGGGGAGGGAAACCTCAACGTTTGCTGGAGGACAAAGCCAAATCTGGCTATCGGCATTCCTCCACACCATCCACCACCAAATCCAAGTTTCAAGTTGCAGTCCTTTCAGGGTGTCTGTCGCTCATGAGACAATTTTTCATCCTCCAACAAATTTTCAGGTTCTGCAAAGTCCTACCGCTGACTGGCTTGGGATCCGTTCTGGAGTGCCGCAGGTCGGTGGACAACTCAGTCTTTTTTCGCAAGAATGGGCCCCCATAACCTCAGACAAGTGGGTGCTCGAAGTGGTTTCAGACTGTTATACCCTTGATTGGGCCAAACTGGTTTGCAATGTTTTCTCATATTCCAATGTGGCTCAGCTTCCAAGAGGATTGAAGGGCAAGCCACTCTTAGTGCCTTCAGCTTCAAGCAGTTTGCCCATTTCCTCTGGCGAAGTGGATTCTGGGTGCTATTCCATCTACTTTGTGGTACCCAAAAAGAATGGATCCTACCAACCTATTTTGGACTCTGAAGTCAACCGCTATCTTCAGGTGCTGCAATTCCAGATGGAGATCCTGAGTTCCCTCATTCAAGCAGTATGACTGGGCAAATTTCTTGCGGGGGCATATTTTCACATCCCGATTTGCAAGAAACATCAGCAGTATCTGTGCTTTACAGTCCTTTGTCATCACTGTCAGTTCTGGGCCCTACCCTTCGGTCTTGCCACTGCTCTTCAAACATTTTCCAAGGTGATGGTCTTGGTGGCCACAGCCCTATGCCATCAGCACATCAGGATATATCCTTACCTAGATGACTGGCCGATAAGAGCGAAGTCTTACAAGGAAGCGATCTCTGTAATTTTGTGCATTATCAGTTTTCTGGAGCAACTAGGTTGGGTGATCAATCATGCCAAAAGCTATCTACGACCAATGCAGTCTCTCAAGTTATTGGGAGCTTGCTTTGACATGAAGAAAGGGTGTGCTTTTCTCACTCAGGACATATGCAACAAGCTTTGCTCACAGATACACACTTTTTGCCACTTGTCAGCTCCCAGAGCATGGTATTACCTGCAACTTCTCAGCTTTATGGTGGCCACCTTGGATGTTGTTCCCTGGGCTTGGACTCGCATGTGTCCGTTTCAATGTTCTCTTCTGGTTCACTGGTCCCCATGCTCTCAGGATTATCAAGTTGGTCTCCTTCTGTTGGCTCTTCCCTCACAACTTGATGCGAGGAACTCCGTTGGAAACACCCCGCTGGGTGCTCATGACGTCCGACGCCAGCCTTACCGGCTGGGATGCACATTGTCTACAGAAAATGATACAGGGAACCTGGTCCAAGCGTGAATCCACGTGGACCATCAATCACCTCGAGGCACATGTGGTTCATCTAGCTTTGCTCTGTTTTCAGTCCCTTCTCCAAAATCAGGCGGTTTGAATACTCTCCAACCCCACAACAGTGGCTTATCTCAACCGACAGGGTGAGACCAAATGTCCAGGAGTAGCCCTGGAAATGGCTCTGCTGTTCCCATGAGTGGAACGCTATCTCTGGATGCTCTCGGCACCACACATCGTGGGAGTGCAGAATGCTCAGGCTGACTTCCTGAGTCACCATGTTCTGAATCCCAGTGACTGGGAACTAGCTTCATGGGCATTTGCATGAATTGTGTACTATTGGGGGTGCCCAACTGTGGAATTAAAGGCCACTTCAGTCAACTCCAAGACGACTGCATTTTTCAGTCATCGGAAAGACTTAAAGTCTCAGGGCCTTGATGCCCTAGTCCAGCACTGGCCAGTGTTGCAGCTGCTATATATCTTTCCCCCATGGCCGATGATCGGTCGTGTTCTTTATCGGATAGATTTGCACTCTGGCCAAATAGTTCTGATGGCCCCAGATTGGTCATGTTATCCATGGTATGCCGACCTCGTTTGCCTGTTGGCAGCAGTGCCTCTTCCATTCGAGTCTAGCAGGGGTCTTCTGTGGCAGGGGCTGATCGTCATGGAAGATCCTGCTCCCTACTTACTTATGGCTTGGCTATTGAGCAGTGCTGCTTTGTAAACAATGGTTACTTGGCACAAGTAGTGGCTGCCTTGTTGCAGGCGCACCGACCTTCCACCTCTCAGTCGTATGCCCATGTTTGGTGTATCTTTACTTCCTGGTGATCCCTAAGGTCAATATCGCCCTGGAAGGTTCAGATGCCGGACATCCTTTCTTTCCTGCAGGACGGCTTTGACAAAGGCTTGGCTCTTAACTCTCTGAAGGTTTAAATTGCAGCTTTGTCTTGCTGCAGGGGCCTGATTTGCGGTCATTCTTTTGCCTCTCATTCCGATATTGCTCATTTTTGCCAGGAGTTTGCTCACTTAGGCATCCTATTCGACCGATTGTACCAGAGTGGGTTCTTTCCCTGGTTCTCTGTGCCTTTGTGTCCTCTCCTTTTGAACCTTTGTGCAGAGCGACCATGAAGGACTTGACCCTGAAAATGGTTCTTCTCATTGCAATTACTTCTGCTCGGCACCTCTCTGAACTCCAAGCACTGTCCTGTTGGGATCCATTTCTGACTCTTTCCCCAGAGGGAGCTACCTTTAGGACCGTTCCTTCCTTTCTGCCAACAGTTCTCTCTGAATTTCATTTGAACCAGTCCATTTCACTCCCTTCCTTTTTGTCAGAGCAGTGTGCTGGTCGCGATAAGAATCTTCACTTTTTGGACGTTGGCCATGCTTTGCATCACTACCTTAGTCACAAATTTCTTCTGTCTCAGACCATTTATTTGTGTTGATTTCAGGTCTGCGTAAAGGAGCTGCAGCTTCTAAGGCTACTATCGCACGATGGATTAAGCAGGCCATTGGCATGTATTCTGCAGAATAAGCCAGTTACCACTGGACATTTGCAAGACAGCAACATGATCCTCCTTGTCTACCTTTGCCCGTCATTATCATTTGGATCTCCAAGCCAGGGAAGCAGCTCGCTTTGGTACCACAGTCTTGGCAGAGGCTGTGCATTCCTGCCCGGGGGTGAAGTAGCTTTGGTACTTCCCACTAGTCTGGACTGGTCTAGCAGGATGATTTGGAAGGAGAAATTTTATTTACTATTAATTTCCTTTCCTAGAATCCTGCTAGACCAGTCCAGGACTCACACTCTTCTTTTTCAGTATTTATTTATTTATTTATTTTATTTCCATTTTTTATATACCGCACTATTTATAATCAGCGCGGTTTACAGAGAAACACAAAGACCAGAACAACAGGCTGTTCGGTATTACATATAACAGGAGTATAAACTTGGATAACATGGGCGAACTATATACATAGAATAAATAATCAATTAATTTGATAGCATGAAAGATAAGTAAGATAACCAACCTTGCCAGCGCTTAGCTGTCTTCATCTTTTTTTGTGTCATGCAGTCCCAACTGGTCTCTGCCTTGTATATACCTGTGTACATAGTTTTGTTTTCCATTTTTATTGACGTTTTCTTGGCTGTGTTTGGCCTTCCCGTTGAGTTGAATTGAAGTCCATAGGTTTTGCAAGTGGAATACTAAAGCTGCCCCTAGGGATGCTGGAATATCTACCAGGGGTGATGTCACCAAGATTCTGATTTTATTTCCTGTCTTTGTGGCATCTGCTGTCAAGGGGACATGACCCACTAGTCTGGACTGTTCTGGCAGGATTCCAGGAAAGGAAATTAACAGTAAGTAAAATTTCTCCTTTTCCATACTGCTTTTGACCTCCCTTCTCCCCAAGCCGAGGTTAGCTCTCCTCCTTTCCTCACCTCTCCCTTCTGTATGATTGTCTCTGTCCTATACTATCAATTGGCATTGCTTTCCTCCTTTGATTTTGCAGCAGAACTTTTGTATTGTAAACCACCCTGGTACTTACATCTGGGCGGTATATCAAATGTTGAAATAAAGATAAGAAATAAAGATATTATCTGACCTGCTTTAACTATTTATTGTTCTGATCCTTGTTGCTTATTAGGTGAGAAGCCTTATGTATGTACAGTCCCGGGTTGTGATAAACGGTTTACAGAATATTCCAGTTTATACAAACACCATGTAGTACATACTCATTCCAAACCTTACAGCTGCAACCACTGTGGAAAAACATATAAGCAGATCTCCACGCTAGCTATGCACAAGCGGACAGCGCACAATGACACAGAACCCATCGAAGAAGAGCAAGAAGCGTTCTTTGATCCTCAGCCAGGTGTGTGGCAGCTCTTTGGTTTCTTCCTCTCGGGAGACTTTTGGCAAAATGCTCAGACGTTTTTAGACTTATTAAACTTGAGTATGTACCTTCTGTCTTTTGCAATGAGGCTGTAGAAGAACATCTGTTCTAAATAGCTACTTTTTAATAGCGGCAAAAAGATTCCAATCTTTCTGGTCACATTTGTGATGGCTGTGTGTGGTTGGGTTTAAATTTGGTTATATGTTTGAGTTTCTTGATGGCTTTGTGGTCCTGATGTTCATCACAGTTCCATGTCCATGCTCTTATCTTGATCTGGGAGGAGGCAAAATTACATTCCTTGTCGTCCCTCCAGTCCAGTCCCAACCTGAGGTGTGACTACCCACTGTCCGGGATTGGACTGGAGGGAACTCAAGGAAAGCCAATTAGCAGGTAATTATAATTTCACCTTCCTTATCGTCCCTCCAGTCCAGTCCCAGACTGTGGGTAGTCACACCTCAGGTCAGGACTGAACTGGAGGGAACTCGAGGAAATCCAATTAGCAGGTAAGTCCTAATTTCATCATGTAAACCTACTAAAGTTATTAATGTACATCTACTTATTTTAACTTCTTTTTTTTTTCAAAAGTTTTACTTAAGAAATAATTTTCCCCATTATTCTGTGCCAAAAATATGTGGAAATCCTAACATAAATGCTACCTGTGAAATATCTATGTATAGTTCACCTTATTATAGTGTAATTGTGAATGTATTCATTTCCAATTACATTAATTGCCAAAGAACTGTTGGACAACCAGCATACTTCTTGTCTAATTTTAAAAGATAAATTAGATGAAAAAATACCTGATTGTTTTCCTGCAAATTGTTCTTTTTATGCCATTATGGTGCTTATTTATAAGAAGCAGGAATAATCCTCACAGGTCATTTGGGCGGTGCTATGTGCCGCATCGGCTCATAGCCTGCCCGCTGTCCGTCTAATCTGGATTTTCAATGCCGGAGTCATATGTAGCCCTGGCATTGAAAATCCGGTTCTTGCTGCACACCCCAAAAGCCGCAGGAGCTAGCCGGGTAGCAGCGATTTCGATGCTACTTGCTTAGCCCCTGCATCTGAAAGATAGGCGAGGAAAAACCTCGCCTATCTTTAAGGTGCAGAGGGCTAAGCGGGTATCATGGAAAATCACTGCTAACTGGCTCACCTTTTCCTCCGCCCCCGTTCAACCCCGGAACGCCCCCAACACAACCTGATACTAACCGCATAGCATCAGGGCACTTTAGAGACTGATCTGGCATTTTCCAAAAGCACTACCCGTGTAAGCGCCTTTCAAAAATCCCAGATAAGGCATTTACACGGGTAACTAGGGCAGCTACCCATATAAATGCCTTCGAAAATGCCGCCCTTTATAATCATTCAGGAGGTCAACTCCATTACCAGTCTTAATCCAGAAGATTTAATCCTTTCAATCTTTCTAATGTAAACACCCCAGCACCCACAATGGCCAGCATTTTGTGTTTGCTTCATCTGGGATGCAGTGGTTTTAAACCCTCACTGTGCCTCCGGGCAGATCCCTTTCAAAGCGTTTTGAAATAAGCACCAAAAGAATAATTTGCAGGAAACAATCTGAGGGGTTTTTCCCCCTCCAAGTTACCTTTTAAAATTAGACAAGAAGTAGATAGTCTGTCAGCAGCTCTTTGATTATGAAACAGGAAAAAGCTGTACATTTTAAAAACCCATGCTTCTCCAGTTTTCATAATAGCAAGAGCCAAGAATTTAACAGGGCAGTTTTATAAAGCATTTTCCCTAGGGTTTAACTTGCAGAAAAAGTTTGTAAAATGACCCCTTTTTAGTGCACCCACACATTTTAAGCCTTCGGAGCGAGTGTAAACTTGTGCGTTATTTTGGATAGTTCTAGGTACCTATTTTATGAGGGCATAAAGATATCTGTTTCCCTTTTATAGTAGGCATAAAATAAGCACCTTTTTGACCTTTGACATAGATGCCATGTTATAAAATTGCCAAAAGGGTTGATGTTTTAACAGAATGCTTAATCCGTACGGCAGATGTGTATAAGTTGCACCTATTTTATAAAAAGAATGTATGAACATAAAAATCCCTTCACACATAAAGGGACATGTTTACTAAGCCCCACGCTGGTAATGTGCATGTGGGCCGCGTTACTAGCGCGGGGCTGCGAGCTAACTGCAGGGGAGATGGTACATCCGTCCCCCCTGCAGCTACCACAGTAAAACAGCCAGGGGTGCAACTGACGCCATCCATTGAGGTAGCGTTAGTTGTAGCTATGCTACCTGCACTGACTGCAAGTAGCACAGGCTCCAGGTTCCTGCCCAGATGAGCATTACACGGGTAGTGTGGGTCGCCAATACCATGCACTTAACCTCATGCTATCCTGGCAGCGCATGTTAGTAAACATGCCCCAAAGTTACATCCGCTCTGAGACTCATACAAATTGCCCAAATAACTGTATGTGCATTTTATGCATATTTTATAATCTATTTATTTAACATATGTAAGTCTAAACTCTACCAACAGGAATGCCTGTGTTTATTCTGAGTAAAGGCTCATGCTAAACATAAGAACTGCCATACTGGATCAGACCAAAAGTCCATCATGCCCAGTATCCTGTTTCCAACAATGGCCAGTCCGAGTCACAAGTATCTGACAAATCCCAAAAGTAGCCAGTTCTACGCTGCGTATCCCACTGAGAGGCTGGCTGCGCATATTTGTGTCCATATATACCCTGGGTAGCCTACTTCTGTATGTAAAGCACTGTTTTAAACAAATGGCTTATAAAATTACCCCTCTAAGGGACATGTTATAGTAGCCTAACATACCTGCAAAGTATGTGGATAAATTCTACATGCACAGACCTTCATTTTCATTTTCAAAGGGAAGATAGCCTTACAAGCTGCACAGGCACTAAAATAGCTGTATAGCCTTGTGCCTGCAGTATCTGTGGCCAGCAGGGCAAACACTGCATATAGACCTGAGAATCAAATGTACCGCTTTTGTTTCCCTCCAACAATTTAACCGTGCCCCGGGGCAGCCCCCCCCCCCCTCCATGGGTGTATTTACCACTCTGAGAGGGGACCTTTTAGCCTGGTAATTCTTTAGTTACTTGGAGAAATCCCTTTGAAAATGGTCCTCTAAAAGTAAACAGGACTAACAAGAATAATCGCTGCACCCAAGGGTTGGTAGTTAGAAAGCTGACTGTAACATTATTCATTGTATTTGCCAACCTCTGTGCTGCTCAAGTGACCATTTTGTTAAGGTTAATCATTTACAAAGATAATACAATATTATCTTGCTGTATACAGCATTCTCCAACCTTTTGTTCAATGCTGAGTCTCTCTGTTAATGATGGTGCTTCTCTGTAAGTAAACCATAAGAACAGACTGTTTGGTTGCAGAGATCACAGACACAGACAAGGTTAAAAACTGATACACATTACACAATTCTGTACTGTTTTTTTTTTTTTGCCTTTTCGTTATCTAAGGAGACAGTACTTTAATTCTTTTTTTAAATCTCTCATTTGCAAGAACATTCATAAATTATCAAAAACACCAAAATCATTTTGATAAACCAAAACTATGGGGGTCTGGGGGATATAAATTCTCAGAGTTCTTTGTATTAGTGCTGACAACATGCAAAACGTTTTTGCGTTTTGGCAATGTGTTCTTAGGGTCAGATGAAGATATCCTCAAAGTGCCGCATATAACCTATGTGACGGGTGAAGAAGGAGATGATGGGATTCCTTCTCAGGTTTCCACAGCACTGAGCCAGCAGGTAGCACTAATATCCCAAGATGGGAACCAGCATGTAAGTACTCTCTGTGTCCTTATCTGCTTAAGATGCTACCGTTCCACATTTTCCGAACTTCTTTAATCCTGGTGTGGGTCTTTCTCTCTTTTCCATTCATTTTATTAAACATTATCTGAATTTGTACCACATTAGCTATGAATTGAAAATATTTATTAATAATAGATTTGTGTGAATTATTATCCTGATTCACATAGCAAAGTTGGTAGAACGAGATCATTCTACTTTGCTAAACTGTGTTGCCTTTCAGGTGAATATTTCTGAAGCTGACATGCATACCATTGGCAATACCATCACCATGGTGACACAGGATGGCACTACAATCACAGTTCCTGCCCATGACGCTGTCATTTCTTCAGCAGGAACCCACTCTGTAGCAATGGTGACCACAGAAGGCACTGAAGGGCAACAGGTAAAATCAATGCTGATGGTTGAATCTGAAGTATTTCTTTTCAGATAAAGACACACTGCATTTATTTTTGGTTGAGGATGAAATGCCGATCCTAGCCATCAACTGATCTTTTCTTTCTTTTGAGGAAAGTTGTAGGAATGATCACATACCATATTTAATGGAAGTTGTAGGTTAGCTGAGTTCATGTGGTCCGTTCCCTTAATTTTTTAGTTTTACTGAGGGAATTAGAAGGGACAGATGTAATGCACTACCTGAGTCTTTAGAATCAGCAGTCTGCTTTTAATAAATGACTGTCCTAACCTGAAGAAGAAGGTTTTAGCCTTCAAAAGCTAATCCAAAAATGTAACGCCTTATTTTATTTATTTAAAAGGATTTTTATCCCGCTTTATCCTAAAATCGAAGCAGTTTACACTTCAAACAAATCAAGTTGCATAGTGCAAGGGTGTAGGCATGCAAT
Organism: Ichthyophis bannanicus; assembly: GCA_033557465.1. NCBI lineage: Eukaryota > Metazoa > Chordata > Amphibia > Gymnophiona > Ichthyophiidae > Ichthyophis > Ichthyophis bannanicus. Next base: position 55,435,361 of record CM066047.1, on the reverse strand, counting down.
AACTATTGTAGCATTTGCGTAGGTGTAATTCAAGTGTAACTTAATTACAGAATGCTCTAAATACAGTTTGAGCTATATACAATGTGCTATATACAAGGAGGAGGTGTGGGGTTGACTGGAGGGGTGTTTCTCTTTATTTAACTACAAGTAAATTTTACTAACTTGTTTTTTTTATACTTAAATTTTAACTGTATTAAAATAGTTACCGTTGAGAATGCTTTCCATGGATATCCACCCTCCACCATGATTATCCAGTTCAGTCTGCCCTGGTCCCCTTCAGTGACTAACAGCCTGTGTTAACTTCCTTTTCTGACATGATCAGTTGTATTGCTTGTTTAATTTCACTACATCTTAATATCCGCTATCACTGGAAGCAGGTGGAAATGCCAACTTACCCTTCTTTAGGTTTGTGACTTGCATACCCAAGAAAGGACTTTGTGCATAGAATCTCACTGCATAAATCACAGATTTTTTTTAAACATTTAAAGTACAGCAGATACTTTGAAATGAAGACAAATAAGGGATATTCAGGGTCCTTAGTTCAATTCTGACTAGAATCTTGGTAGTACTAAGAGCACTGGCAAACCAGAAAATCTTGTTACTTTTTGAAACACCTTTAGATGAGAAAATTGTCCCACTGAGGTTTTTTTCCCCCTTTCTGTGCTCATTGGAAAATCCTTAGATAAATCAGATCCTTAGCACTCAATTTAATAAAATCTGCAGAAAGGGCCTACATATGAAGAAGTCCCTGCTTGTCTCCACACATTCTGCATTGGTCCCTATTGAAGGCCAAGTGTGCATGGCCTTCTTGTATTTTTAGATTATTAATTTATACATTTTTGCTTGAAGGTTGCTATTGTTGCACAAGACTTGGCAGCCTTCCACACAACGTCATCAGAACTAGGACACCAGCAGCATGGGCATCACCTAGTCACCAGAGAAACTAGACCTGTGACATTACTAGCCACGTCAAATGGAACTCAGATTGCAGTACAAGTAAGTTTGGGACCAATTAGCAATGGCAGCACATGGAAGGTAGAAGCAAATGGTCTTTTTTCCTCTGTTTTTCACGATATCTTACTCCATTTATATTTCCCTTTTCTCCAGGACCAAGCCGGAAGTCAGTCCTCACATATGGGTGACATCGACGTCGATGGAGCCCTTGCGGAGCATTTCCCCAGCTTTCTATGAAAGCCTTTGGGAATGTAGGCACGCATGCGCGGTTCCCTTCCCGCCTAAAGGTGCCATCTTGCTTAGTCTCTCTTTTTCCATGAAGCCCGTCAGACGTGTGTCCTAGTCCTCCCGGAAAATAGTTGGATTTTTTTGCGATTCCTTCGCTATTTTTTCTCCGGTTCGACGCCGGTTCCCCTTCCGCCGGGTTCGGTACACCGGTATCAAGCCCGATCTTATTTTTTCGGTTTTTGCCCTTAGTGGCTGGCGTTCGTGCCCTTTTTTTCTTTTTCCCTGGAAGGCCGGTCCTTTGACCTCGCGGGGACACTATTTTCCCCGATGGCTTCCAGTGGTTTCAAAAAGTGTGATCGGTGTAAGAAGCTGATGTCTCTCACCGACACACACGACTGCTGCCTTCGGTGCCTGGGTCCTGACTACGATCCTAAGATCTGTGGACCATGTGGAAAGATGTCTTCCAAGGCGCTTCGAAGTCGTCAGCACCAAAAGGAAAGACTTTTCTCCGACTCGGCCTCCGGCCGGGCCTGGACCTCATCTGAGGCCTCGACATCTCAGGAATCAGATCCTGAGCACCGTCGGGGCTCCACAGACAGGGGGTCCCCCGACTGGGAATGGAAGAGTAAGAAGCGGCTCGCGAGGGCACCGGAGGAGGTCCATGGCTCCTCGAGAGCTAGGTCTCAGACCCCCAACCGCCGCCCCTGGCCCGTGGAACAGGAGAAGCCGCCAAAAGTACCTCGTGTGGAGCCGGAGTCTGCTGGACACGTAAGCCCTGTAGTCCTCATGGACTCTCCTCCCAGAGAGCTGCCGCCGGGGCCCGAGTCGGTGGCTGCTGAGTCTCCTGAGCTGGGTCTCAGGCTGACAGCCTTGGAGTGCAGATTGTCTGTCTGCCTTCATGGAACAGCAGCGGGCGCTGATGGCCAGTCTGTCTGGTGCATCTGCCCCGACCACTGGGATATCGACATCGAAGTCGACCCCGGAGACCGAGCCGATACTCGAGACCATGAAGGCTTGAGGTCGACCTCGGTCGCGGTCTCCCTCGACCTCCCGTTCAGGACCAAGGGCGTCGACGCCGGTGCCTTCGGCGTCGGGGCGGGTGCTCACAGGCCCCGTGCGGTCAGACCCCGATTCCTCAGACGAGTCTGCCTGGGAGACGGAGGACGAGGAGTCCCGACACCTTCCGGACTCAGTGCGTCCCGTCGGACTCACTGCAGTCTGAGCCCCGGAGTAGATCCCCTCCGGAGGATACCCGGTTCTCGGAGTTTGTCTGGGATATGGCCACTGCGTTGGCTATCCCTGCGGATCCCGAGGAGGAGCCTCGAGCCGAGGCCCTACAGTATGACACTCCTCCAAAGGAGGCCTTTACTGTTCCGGTTCCTCCGATGCTGGAATGGCTCCTCTTCCGGATGTGGGAGGCACCGGCCTCGGCGCCGGTTCTAAGCAAGCGGGTCGATTCCATCTATCGACTCCGAAAGAGCCCTGGGTTTCAGAAAGCGCAGCTACCACACCATTCCATGGTGGTGGAATCGACCATGCATCGCCTGAAAAAAGTCAGAAGATGCACTCCGTGGTGCCCCCTGGCAGGGAGGCCCGGAACCTGGATGGTTTTGGTAGAAAATGCTTTCAGGGCTCGATGCTTGCTTGCCGTGTCCAGTCTCACCAACTGTACATGGGCATGTACTAGCGGGACCTGGCCAAGGAGCTGGCCGGGTTCTCTGCTGGTCTCTCCGGGGAACCCTTGCAGAGGTTCAAGTCCTTGTCCTCGGGGATACGGGAATGCTCCAAGTTTGTCCCGCGCTGCCTACGATGGCTTCGAGGCTTCGGCCCGTGTTGTGGCAGCCGGCATCATGGCTCGACGCCAGGCGTGGTTGCAGTCATCGGACCTCGAGCCATGGGTTCAGGACAAGGTGAGAACCTCTTTGGCAAGCCCATGACCGAGAAGGCCGCACAGCTCGAAACCGAGCACCTCACGAGGACAAGGCTGTCTAGACTTCTGCCCCTTCTCACAAGAAGAAGGGCTTGGGTAAAAAGCCCTTTTACCCGAGGAAGGGCACTGCCTACAAACAGTACCCACAGTACCAGGCCTCCCAGGCTCCCCCACAGGGGCAGCAGGCCAAGGGGCCCCGTAGGAAGAGGACCCCCAAGCCTCCGGTCCCTGCTCCTACTCAGCAGGGTGGGGTTTTTGACTCCTTAGTCATAGCCTCTCCGTCCCTGCTCTCCCAACCCTGCACAGGAGGTCGACTCACCCTGTTTGCCCACAGGTGGCCACTCATCACTGGAGACAGTTGGGTGCTAAGCATCGTCCACAAGGGCTATATGCTACACTTCCAACAGCTGCCTCCTCCATACTTTCCAGGGGAGCCTCCAAGGCCTCCCCTGCACACAGATCTTCTCCTTCAGGAGCTCCAGGGTCTGTTGCGGGACAAGGCAGTGGAGCCTGTGCCTCCCCACCTCCAAGGTCAAGGGTTCTACTCCAGGTACTTTCTCGTACCCAAAAGAACCGGTGGCCTCCGGCCTATTGTCGACCTCAGAAATCTCAACAAGTTCCTAGAGAAAGAGAAATTCAAGATGCTTACTCTTGGAACACTGCTGCCCTACCTCCAGCAGGGAGATTGGCTATGCTCCTTAGATTTAAAGGATGCGTACACTCACATCCTCATTCATCCAGACCACAGAAAATACCTCAGGTTCATGGTGGGAGGAAACCATTATCAGTACAGAGTACTGCCTTTTGGCCTCACCTCCGCTCCCAGGGTCTTCACCAAATGCCTGGCAGTGGTAGCGGCCTACCTGAGAAATCAGGGCATCTTTGTCTTCCCCTATCTGGACGACTGGCTCATCAGGGGTCAGACCTGCCAGGAGGCCAGACAAGCCACCCTCTGAACTATTGCTCTTCTTCAAAACCTGGCGTTTGTCATAAACTTCGCAAAGTCCACTTTGCTCCCCTCCCAGAACTTGGAGTTCATAGGGGCAAGATTGGACTCTCTGCTGGCAAAGGCATTCTTGCCAGAAGACAGGGCCCAAAGACTGATAAACTTGGCAAACCAGTTTCTCAGCAGGTCACTGGTCTCCGCCAGGCTCTGCCTGAGGCTGCTTGGCCACATGGCTTTAACAGTACATGTGACCCCCAATGCCCGGCTCTATATGAGGCCTGCACAGTGGTGCCTCAGAACTCAGTGGACACAGGCCACGGGCAGCCTCAGAGACAGAGTAAGGGTGTCCAGACAATTTCTGAACTCCCTCCGCTGGTGGCTGCACCCACCCAATCTCCTGCAAGGGGTGCCTTTTCAGATTCCTGGGTTCACAGTGGTGTTGACCACGGATGCCTCCCTGCAAGGCTGGGGGGCTCATTGTCGAGACAAGTGCACCCAGGGCCTGTGGTCTCCCTGGGAGGCCACACAGCAGATCAATCTACTGTAACTCAGGGCTATTCGGTTAGCCCTCAGGACTTTCTCTCAGACACTGGCTCATCAGTCTGTCCTAGTTCAAACAGACAACCAAGTAGCCATGTTCTATGTGAACAAGCAGGGCGGAACAGGCTCCAAGCTCCTTCATCAGGAAGCACAGGACCTTTGCTTGTTTGCTCTCAAGCACAACATGCTCCTCAAGGCAGTGTATCTACCTGGCCAAGACAACTACCTGGCAGACAGGTTGAGCAGGATTCTGCAGCCCCATGAATGGCAGCTCCATCCCTTAGTGGTTCAGAAGATTTTCCTGAAATGGGGACTTCCAATCATAGTTCTGTTTGCCAGTCCATCAAACAACTGACAAAGTTCTGCTCCAGGCAACCGCATCCTCTGCGACTGGCAGCAGATGCTTTTCTGATTTCTTGGTCCCAGGGCCTCCTGTATGCGTTTCCTCCCACGCCCATGGTGGCCCGAACCCTGTTCAAAGTCCTTCAGGACAAGGCCTCGGTCCTGCTGGTAGCTCCCAGATGGCCGACACAGCCTTGGTTTCCACTTCTACTTCAGTTGGCAGTGGATCCCCCACTACCTCTGGGGTTGCAGCCCAACCTTCTCTCTCAGGATCAGGGATCCCTTCTGCACCCAAATCTCAGAGCTCTCAATTTGATGGCATGGAGGCTGCAAGGGTAGTTTTGGCTCCCTGGGGCCTACCTCAGGAAGTTGAAGAGGTTGTCCTAGCCTCTAGGAAGCAGTCTAGGCCTCATGCAAGCCAGGCTGAAGCAGTCTTGCATACCCTGGACTGTAGGAGGGCCTTATCCTTCTACCTTGACTGTACGCAAGGGCATAGAAGGGCTACTCAGCTCTTTATATCTTTTGACCCTAATAATTTGGGCGTAGCTGTGTCCAAGCGTACCTTGTCCATCTGGGTGGCTGACTGTATCACCTGGGCTTACAGGGCGGCTGACCTTCTTTTGCAGGGTCGGGTCACGGCCCATCATGTCAGGGCAATGGCTGCCTCAGTGGCTCACCTCTGCTCTGTACCGTTGGTAGACATCTGCAGGACTGCAACTTGGTCTTCAAGCCAGACTTTTGCGGCCCATTACTGTCTGGAGAGGGAGTCCCGTAGGGACAGTGCTTTTGGCCAGGCAGTACTCCGCAATAAGAACATAAGAACATAAGATATGCCATACTGGGTCAGACCAAGGTCCATCAAGCCCAGTATTCTGTTTCCAACAGTGGCCAATCTAGGTCATATGTACCTAGCAGTTTCCCCAAGAGACACAAGTTCCACAATGCTTGTACTGGGTCAAGCATTGATATCTTCGGTCACTTCTTAATAATGGTTTATGGACCTTTCCTCCAGGAACTTGTCCAAACCTTTTTTAAACCCAGCTACACTAACAGCCTTTACTACATCCTCCGGTAACAAATTCCAGAGTTTGATTACACGTTGAGTAAAAAAATATTTTATTTTATTAGTCTTAAATAGTTTACCCTGTAGCTTCATTGCATGTCCCTTAGTCTTTCTATATTCTGATAAGGTAAACAATCGATCTACGTTTACCCGTTCCACTCCGTTCATTAATTTATAGACTTCTATCATATCTCCCCTCAGCCGTCTCTTTTCCAGGTTAAAGAGCCCTAACATTTTTAGCCTTTCTTCATAGGAGTATCCTTCCATCCCCTTTACCATTTTGGTGGCTCTTCTCTGTACCTTTTCTAAAATCGCTATATCCTTTTTAAGATACGGCGACCAGAATTGCACACAATATTCAAGGTGCGGTCTCACCATGGAACGATATAGAGGCATTATAATATCTTTTGTTTTATTTTCCATTCCTTTCCTTATCATACCTAGGATTCTATTTGCTCTCTTGGCCGCCGCTGCACATTGGGCCGAGGGTTTTAACATGGTATCCACAATCTCTTTGAGGTTTAGGCAACTCCTGCCCTCCGTTGGGCTACCGGTGGAGGTTCTTTCAGTGAAAAGCCTTTCTTTGATGCTGGGACTAGAGGGAGTTCTCTTCTTCAGCCTGGGTTCCTGGTAGCCCAGAGCTAGGGAGTCACCCATATGTGAGGACTGACTTCCTGCTTGGTCCTGGAGAAAGAGTAGTTACTCACCTGTAACAGGTGTTCTCCAGGAGCAGCAGGAATCAGTCCTCACAACCCTCCCTCCTCCCCTGGGAGTTGCAGTTGTACATAGTTTATTTTTACATTTTGTGTGCTGTTTTTAGCTATGTCATTTGACTGAGCAAGATGGCACCTTTTAGGCGGGAAGGGAACTGCGCATGCGTGCCTGCATTCCTAAAGGCTTTCATAGAAAGCTGGGGAAATGCTCCGCAAGGGCTCCATTGACGTCAATGTCACCCAAATGTGAGGACTGATTCCTGCTGCTCCTGGAGAACACCTGTTACAGGGGAGTAACTACTCTTTCTTGCTGTTTTTCTGTCTGAACATGATAAACTTATAACACTTTATAGGTAGAGATAAGGGTAATTCCATAAAGTAATTACTCATGCTTGAGCACTAGGATTACATTACTCTAAAGCAGGCTACATGGGCAAAGTCATTCAGTATTTTAAGCTAAAATGTTTGTATATTATTCTCAATCTGAGGGCAATTTTCAAACCCATTTATTGTGCAAATAGAAATTATATGTGCAAATTGACTGAAAAGCACCCTCTGTCAACATGACTACATCCAACGTGCATTAGCTGCATTAAAAAGAGGCATGCTTGGGGGACTGCGTTGATAGAATTGAAAATGCAGTGAGCATTATTTTCCATGAAGAAAGTGCTGGCAGCAAAAGCCAGTGCAAATGTTGGCACATAATTTGTAGTTACAACCAATTCCAAAGGGAAACTTCCCTCTGCTTTTGCTTTGAGAAGTGGCCCAGAGTCTGGGGATACAATGTACCCATACACTGTCTCCCAGAAGGTAGGGCTTGAAACTTGCAGGTGCAGGCATGTTCTTGAAAGGCTAGTACTAGTGTTACAAGGAATTAAAATGACAAACGTGGGAATTTTGCCTTTGAAGAAAACCTAGTGCTGTACGCTCTAAATATTATATTCAGGTTGTTAGAAAATGACTTTAACAGGGCCAGTGGCAGGTGAAGCAAATCTCTAGTCTTTGCACATCCCTGACCTCCACACACACACACAATTAATAAACTTTCAGGCTCCTGGGACCCCCTGCGATTTTGATCATTAAACTTATCCCATCCCAGAACAATCATGCAAAAACGAATGGGGCCATATTTACTAAATGTTAATGCGCTATGTGCCACCGGGCCATAGGAATAACAGCACGCACTTAACGTTTAGTAAACATCGCCCATAATGGAACATCATCTTTTGTATATTTCAGCTTTATACACATACACACCCACACAAGCAATGTATCTAAATAAAGTGCGGTAAAAGTGTGCACTGATGGTTCACTCGGGGCCGGCGCAAGGAGATGAGGTGCCCTAGGCAAACCCCGCCCCTTGCGCCCCCTCCGCTACTGCCCCTAGCCAGGACTTGCAGCGGCAGCAAAGACCTCTAACAGCCCCATGATGCTTACCTTAAAACTTCGACTTCGCAGAGCTATTTGCTTCTGCCCCCACCAACGCCTGATGCTAACTTCCTTTTATATGGGGGCTGAAGCCGCTTCCAGCCCCATACAACAAAGTCAGCATCAGGCGTCAGAAGCCAAAATGTCCTGCGGCGCTTACTTAAAACTTCAGCTCACGAGGTTTTGAGGCCATTGCCATTGTTACAGGTCCCGGAGAGGGGCAGCAGAGGACTGACCCAGGACCATTGGCACTCTAGGTGGTTGCCTAGGTTGTCTAATGTTCACACCAGCCCTGCTTTTACTTTGAATGTAGCTGGCATTTGGCACCTCACTAGAAGCTGCCATATGGAGAAATTTCACTTACTATTAATTTCCTTTCCTGGAATCCTGCTAGACCAGTCCAGACAAATGTGTTAAGTCTCCCGGCCAGCAGATGTTGGAGACAGAGAAAGCTACCAGAATCTTGATTGACTCAGCCCTGGTGTATATATAGCCATACCCTTAGGAATCGCCTTCAGTATACTCTTATAAAGCAAGACAACATAGAATCGAGCACGCGAGTGCCTAAGTGCAACATAAAAACAGGCTGAACTATACACAAGAAGCTCGCGTGGAACCCCTTAGAAGCTGAACAGCACATGAAGAAGATTGTCTCTGTGCAAGGCTGTCCAGTACTGACTGAAAGGCACACAGGAAGGGTGGGTCCTGGACTAGTCTAGCCGGATTCCAGGAAAGGAAATTAACGGTAAGTAAAATTTCTCCTTCCAATTCATCCTGCTAGACCAGTCCAGACAAGTGGGTAGTACCCAAGCTACACCACCCCAGGGCGAGACGAGACAGTCGCTGCCACCACACTGGCCTCAAATCACACCACATCTTGGGCTTGGAGATCGAGATGATAGTGACGCACAAGGGTGGACCAGGAAGACCAAGTAGCTGCCCGACAGATGTCAAGGGGGGCAACCTAAGACCGTTCCACCCATGAGGTCGCTTGAGACCGAGTGGAATATGCCCGGAGTCTGAGGAGCACCGATTTGTGCTGTAGGAGATAAGGTGACTCAATGATCTGGTGGAGCCAGCAGGCAGTGGTGGCTTTGGAAACCGCAAGACCTTATGAAGGCCAGCAAACAGAACAAAAAGGAGATCAGACTTGTGAAAGGCATTTATGACCTTGAGGCAGCATCGTAGGACTCTGCAGAAATCAATGGAGTGAAGGCCCTTGTTGGGCCCAGAGAATTGCTCATTTGAAAATCCCTGGAGGGAGATAATTTGGTTCATATGAAAGGGGGTAAGAACCTTCAGTAAAAAGGAAGGAACAACCCGAAGAGATACCCCTTCCACAAAGAAGGAAAGAAAGGGATCATGGAAAGACACAGCCTGCAGCTCTGAAACTCTTCTCGCCGAGGTGATGTCCCTCAAGACGGCATTCCTTTTGGCTAAGTCCCGAAGGGTGATTTGCTTGAGCGGCTCAAAAGGTGGCCTCATGAGGCTTCTGAGCATTGAGAGGTCCCATGGAGAGACCACTGGACGGGAGGGCAAAGTACATGCATGCCCTGGAGGAACCTGCTGACATCCGTGTGTGATGTAATGGAGCGACCCACGACGGGTCCCAGGAAACACATAAGTGCAGAGACTTGTACCCTTCTAGAGCCCAGGGCCAGGCCCTTATCCAGGCCCTCCTGAAGGAAGGCCAGGATATGCAGGATCTGCACCCACCAAGGTGAGAGGCCATTACGAGAGCACCAGTTTTCAAAAAGGCTCCAGACCCTTGTCTCCTTGCCTTTAAGAGGGTCGCCACCACTTTTTGCGAGTAACCCTTCAGAGTTAGGAGGTGCTTTTCAAGATCTAGACTGTAAGCAAGTAGGGAGCCGGGTCATCCATTGTAATCAGACCCTGCCGCAGGAGACCCTTTCTGGACCCAAGAGGCAGAGGAGTCATCTGGAGGAGATGTACAAGGTTGGTATATCATGGCTGCTGAGGCCAGTGGAGCGCTACAAGGATGACCTTGTCTGGGTGAGACTCGATGCATCAGAGAACCCGCCCAATCATCGACCATGGAGGGAAGAGATACAACAGAGTCCTTTGGCTGAAAAACAAGGGTGTCTTTGTATTTGCTGCCAACACCATCAGATCCAAGGTGGGTTGTCCCCAGGTTCAGACTATTTGCTGAAAGGCCCAAGGGGTAAGCTCCCATTCTCCAGGGTCCAGAGCGTGATGGCTGAGGAAGTCAGCCTGAATGTTGTTGATGCCCACGATGTGCTGGGCCTACAGCGCCTGTAGATGGTGTTTTGCCCATGGGAAGAGCAAGGCCATTTCCTTGTTTCACCTTGTCGGTTCAGATAGGCCACTGTTGTTGCATTGTTGGATAGGACCCGGACTGCTTGGGATCAAAAGAGAGGCAGAAAGTGTAATAGAGCCAGGAAGATCACTCGGGCTTCCAGGCGATTGATTGTCCATTTGGCCTCTTTGGGAGACCAGGCTTCCTAAGTGGCTTGGCTCAGGCAATGAGCTCCCCAGCTTGAGAGATTGACGTTGGTGGTCATCAGAATCCAGCAAGGTGTCTCCAAGAGGATGCCCCAGAGCCAGGTGGCTGGGATAAAGCCACCAGAGGAGACTGCTCCACATCGCCCAAGTGAGTGGCAGGCATCAGCCATAGTCCTCCGAAACTGGGGACCAGCGGGAAAGGAGGGACCGCTGGAGGTGCCACATGTGTGCACGGGCCCAAGGGATGACCTCTATCATGACTGCCATCATGCCTAAGATCTGCAGATAGTCCCACACTCTGGGTCTGCCCTGTCCGAAAAATGTCCTGAGCTGAGACATGAGCTTGTGGAAATGCTCCCGCATTCGAAAAACTTTGCCCTACCAAGTTTTGAAGCGGGCTTCGAGGAAGTCCACTGCTTGTGAGGGCTTTAAGCAACTCTTGGAATGATTGACTACCCAGTCGAGGCTCTCTAAGAAGACCACTATACGGGAGACCATCTCGTGGGCCTTGGGCAAGGAATCTGCCCAGATGAGCCAGTCGTCTAGATACGGGTGGACTTGAATGACTTGTTTCTGTAGAGCTGCTGCGGCTACCACCATGATCTTGGAGAAGGTACATGGAGCTAATGCTAAGCCAAACGGTAGCACGCAGAATTGAAAGTGCTGGCCGAGAACATGAATGCAGGAAATGCTTCTGATCTTCACGGATGGATATGTGGAAGTATGCTTCCTCCAAGTCCAATGAGGCGAGGAACTCCCCTTTCCAGACCACCTGAATAACTGACATAGTGTATCCATGCGGAACAGAGGCACCCGAAGGGCATGATTGACCTCAATGAGGTCCAGAATAGGCCACCATGACCCATCTTTCTTGGGCACCACAAAGTAGATGGAATAACAACTGGAACATCTCTCGGAAGGAGGGACTGGTCGAGTGGCAGAGCAAATCGAGCAGACGTGATCCTGAAAGTCTCTGCGCTTACGGTGCAAACTAGACAGCGCTGCATTGAGGAGGGCATCATTGTGTGAACTGCTGAGTTTTAGACCGCGAAGGGAAGAGCATGTCTGTTCCATCCACGAGGTACACTTAAAATGGCCACCACAGCTTTTGCAGGACACCCGCTGGATTTCCCACCCAACGGAAATGGCTGCTGGGGCTGAAGAACTCTGAATGGCTGAAAGGAAGGTGTGCCAGGGGGCTGGGAACAGCAGTTTAAGCTTTGACCATGGCTTGGAGTGTTGCGGCAGCGGCGGTTTTGGAAGAGATAGGTGCATGGTGGCTATGAGGGCCTGGGGGGCGGGGGGAAGACCCACTGCGTGCACTACTCACTGCGTGCCTGAGAGACAGCAGGGGAGCCGAGGATCAGACAAGCTACCTTTGTGGTCTGCTCTGCTTATCATGCTCCCCCTGTTAATTACTACTTTTTTAAAATGAAAAGATGGTTTCCCCCGGAAATAGGCTACTCTGGTCCTCTTGACCTGGAGCCTGTTCTGCTTCTAGTCCAGGAGTTTAAATTCTTCACTCAGGCTCACCTCTTGTGCTCCCTGGAGACGTCCAGTAAAGAAAATTTCCCAAAGTTAGGAGATGAAGTATTTCTCTGCTGGAGAAAGAGAAATACTGAAGTTGATCCCTAGCGGTATGGCTGTATCTATCAGGGCTGAGCCAGTTAGGATTCTGGTAGCTTTCTCTGTTTCCAACATCTGCTGGCAGGGAGACTTAACACTTGTCTGGACTGGTCTAGCAGGATGAATTGGAATAGGTAGCTAAGGTGATCCTGTCTGCTAGTGTATTGACACTAACTTAATAGAGATAAAAACAATGTTGCCACAGACTGTGCTACTGACTTGGTGTCTAGTAGCTGGGTCAGGATTAAGGGGGCTTTGCAGACGCCAAACAATTGATTCAGATGGAGGGCATTTCACTTTCTTGTGAGGTCTCAAAACCTGGCACCAAAAAAGTGTAAATTTTCAACAAGAGATTACATAAACTATGTGTCTGCCACATAGAATCAGTATGTTCTGAAAGATTATTATAAGAGTATCGAGGAGAGAATAACATTGAGATGCCTAACAGAGTTCAGCTCTTGTATCCGTAATGCAAGAAAGGCCTCCGGGAAGCAGGATGTGTGCCAGGTTCAGGGCAGGGCAGGGCAGAGGTGCAGCCTTTATATACTTAAAGCTTTACATTACCCTCCATCTTTGCCCACAGCAAAGTAGATTGAAATTAAATTTGAAGATGAAAGATAACCGTGTTTATACTGGTGTACTTTCTTGTTGAACTCCTATCTTATTGCATTTATCTGTGTTTGCTTCCACATGAGAACATTTTATATCAGTATGTGCAGAACCTGGAAAACTGATGCTTAGAAACTTCTTTTTAAAACAGCCAATCTGAAGTATGTTTATGTATCATTGAAGGCACTTGTTAAAACTCCTGCAAAGTTCATAGGTGCCTTTACTTTGCACAAGTTCTCTATGAGATTATAAAGGCATGCTTTCTTTATGAAAACTGCTTAAAGAAAAAGCACCCTCAGAAATTTGCATTGCTTTTTCTGCAGGTATAGTTTCTCTTCCAAGTAACATGCTTAGTTTTGAAAATGCAAACTACCGACATTGCCACCTTCAGCCTGAGCACATCTTCATTTTCTGTGGCTAAAAGTAACATGCATGCTTGATCCCTAGCCAGAAAGAGGACAATTTTCAGTCAGTTTCGTTAGGTGAAAAGGCTTTAGAAATTGCTGTCCATTGTTTAAGCTGGAACGGTGTGGTTGCTTCCAGCTGGTAAAAAGGAGCTGGCCATTTTATAAGCATTCTAATGATTTTTGAATGAAATGCTAAAGCCTATTTGCTTAACTTTAGTTAGGAAATATATCTGCTTTATATATGATGCCATCTGATTGCTACAGTATGTTATTCTGTATATTGTTACTTTGTACAGAAACAGGATACTCTGTGCAGTCAAGGTTTTCTGTTTTCTGCAGTTCCTCTTATTGTACAGTTTAATTACTAATTTTAATTAGTAAAACAAGACCTCTCTCCTTTAACATTTTCATATATATAGATAACTTATAAACAATTCACATGAACAACTGAGTGAAAAGAGAAAATGATGCAATAATTTAGAATGTAAATACTTTTGCTGCAGAACATTCACTATTGTTAGAGGCTGTTTTATTGTTAGCAGAGATTAAAGAAACATTGAACGGGTAATCTAATTATAATCACATTAATAAGATGCGCCAAGCTGTTTAAAAGAACTATATTGGGATTGTTTGTTTGTATACTTAAGTGCCTGAAAGGAAGTAGGTAAGGACAAAACAGGATTTGAAAATAAACATTGCCTAACATGTGTATTGAACAAGACTACTAAGCATTTAACATTGAATAAATTAAGATAGACTAGGTCAGCTGTATTAGTAAGGCTAATAAATGTTTCACAGTGCAGTTTTTGGGGCTGATGTGACTCTATCCCAGGCCATATTATGCAATTTAAGTTCCTGATACAGAGAAGATTGCAGACTGGTAATGTTGTATCTCTGGGAACAAGCAGGAATGCAGTCTTCACTTATGGATGATGTCGGCATCAACGGAGCACCGCACGGGAACACTACCCAGCATCCAATAGGAATGCTTTTAGGAATAACCCTCCATGCATGCGTGCTTGATTTCCTAGCAATTCTCCTCAGTTGTCTTTTTTTCTGTGGAGCCATCAGAATCTTGTCCTAACAACGCTGATTAAATTTGTCTAAGTGCCTTTGGGTACATAGTGCTTTGCCTTCCTACCGGAGCGGTATCAAACGCTCTAATCTCCCTTTTTTTGTTTAAATTGTTTCTACTTTAATTTTTTCTTCATTTTCAGCGTTGTCGTTTTCTTGGCAGGTCTAGGCTTGGCCGCCATTGCTCTTTTTGATTTTGCCTCAGTGGTCTAAACATGAAGAAACTACACAGTGGCTTCAAAAAATGTACTAAGTGCTGAAGTACTATTTTGGCTATTGATAAGCATGACTAGTGCTTAAAATGTTTGGGCCCAGATCACAACGCCTTGGCTTGCCCCCTCTGTCAACTGATGACCCCGAGGGGGCTCAAGAGCCATGAACAACAACGAGGAAAGCTGTTTCCATCAGACTCAGCCACTTCAGCAGCCTCCACACCATCGCAGTTGTCACATGGGTCCCATACCTCTTTGAAGTCCAAGCATGGCAGTAAACACAAGTCCTCTTCTGAGAGAAAAAAGGCATTGAAGACCTCAGCCTTGACATCCAGAGAAAAGGTATTGAGGTCCTCTACATCAGAGCCCAACTCAGAAACCCAACATCGACACCAGAACTCCCCAACAGGAGAACCAGACATCAACCGACTGGCTAAACAGCCTTGGCGGGAGGATACCTCTTCCAAAGCATCAGAGGGGCTCTGGGATGCTCCAGAGGCATTGTCCTCTGCAGAATCTCTGGTACCATGCTCTAGTACAGTGGCACGGGGTCGATACAGGAGTCCTCTCAGTCCTACTCACCTCCAGTCTCCCTTGATCAGGGTGTACAAGCTATTGAGTAGAGTCTGACTACTATTCTGGTGGCTATAGTGCCAAGGCCCTCAAGATCCATGGATCTGATGCCCAACATCTTTGTTGGTGCATTAGTGCCGAGGCCCTCAAGATCCATGGATCCGATGCACAACGTCTTTGTCAGTGCATTGAGATATTCCATGCAATCTGTGACTGAACCGGCATCATCCTACCTGAGGCCGATACCCCCTTTGGAACTGGTGTCAGCATCAGGCTCCGAGTACCTTGGTTCCGAGACTTTGCAACATCGGCACCGATCCTCGATGTCAACATCGAAATGGTATCGACATCACTATACAGACTATCACTACTTCGATTTTCTTCTTGGAATTGGACATCGAATCTGTCAATTCTGCTCCTCTGAGACATTTCCTCAGACCCTCTCCACCCCATGAGAGGCGTCAATCACCACCTGAGGATATGTCCTTCCAGGACTTCATCAGGGATATGGCGGTTGCCCTTTCGGTGACTGAAACGAGGGCTGAGGAACTTATGATGTTTCAATATCCCTTGACTCTCAAAGAGGCTGCTAAGCTTCCCATCTATCATATCCTCCAGAACCTCATGGCTCGCATGTGGGAAGCTCCTTTGACAGTTCACTCAGTCAGCAAGAGACAACACTCTATATAGAGTCCCTCTTTGTCTGAGTTTTCTAAAAGCTCAGTTGCCCCACCATTCTATGGTTGTGGAATCCGTGATACTTCACTCTTTGATTCCCCTGGGCAGAGAGTTGAGGACTGTCAATGCTTTTGGACGTCAGTGCTTCCAGACAGTAATGTTATTACTGTATCTAGGATAAACTTCTATATTTATTTATTTATTTATTTATTACAGTTGCTTATATACCGCACTATTCGGCATCAGCGCGGTTCACAGTACAACAAAACGACCAAAACACATTTCAGTTTGATTTTACATCGAACAGGGGTATAAACTTGGATAACAGGGGGGGTTGAACTATATACATGAACTATATACATGAAATATAAACATGAAATAGGTCAAATGCATGACGTAAAAGACCTATAACATGATTGAATTGAACAGTATGGGGATGTTCCTAAGAAATGTCACAAAGGACCCGTCTGAGGTTACCACCAGATAAACAGGGCCCATATCAGGACTTGATCACTCATTTATTTAAACAGACTTTTATACCACCTTATCCTGAAATCATTGTAACACAACTTTAAACTGGTACAAAGGTTGGCATGCAAGGGGCTTAACAGGGTGAAATCTATTTACAATTTGCTTGATTTATTTACAGTTGGTTCATGCTGTTTTACAGATTGGGCAGGGTATCAGAAAGCCGTTCTATTGGTCTAAAGGGTTTAGGCCAAGGAGAGCGGTGTGGTTGCTGGGCTATGTTATGTTCCCATAGTATTCCATGAACAGAAGGATCTTGAGTTTCTTCCTGAAGTCATTGATATATCCGGAAGCTCGCATTTTGTCGGGGAAGGTGTTCTACAGGTGGGGGGCAGCTAGGGAAAAGGCCCATTTGGAGGTGGATTGCTTGCTTTTCTGGAAATCTACAAGCATGCTGATCATGTGCTTGTTGTTGCGCCTCAGGCGTGCGCCCGAGTCTCTTATAACCAAGCTCTCTAAGATGTCTGCTGAAGAGTGGTGGAGGATTTTGAAGATATTCATTATTGCTTTGAACTTGAAGCAAACTTGAATTGGGAGCCATTATAGTTGGTGTAATAACCAGTGTGATGGGGTCTGCCTTGTTCATTCCAGTGATGATGCGCACTGCTGTGTTCTGTACCATCTGTAGCGGATGTGTGGCTTGCTTTGGGAGTCATTGGTAGAGTGAATTGCTGTAGTCTAGTATTGGGGTGATAATAGCCTGGCACACTGTCCAGAAATGATCCTGGTCTAGGAGTCATTTTAGTCACCTTAAGAGATTTAGCCTGTGATATGCTTTAGCAGCGGTTTTGTTTGTGTGTGATTGGAGGTTGATATTTTTGTCCAGGATAATTCCCAGATAGTGCAATTCGCTTTTTACGGGTATCGTTTGATTTAGTAGATGGATTGCCTGTGGAGGGTTGAAGGTGATGTTTCTGCTGTGTAGAGTGCTTCTGTTTTGATGTAGTTTAGCGTGAGGTTGCTGTTGCCAAGCCAAGTAGTTACATCTTCCAGGCACTAGGTTATGGCTGTGAGGTTGGGCTTCTCCAGATCGATTGGGATGTATACCAAGAGATCATCGGCATATAAGTGATACAGTATGTTGTGTTTCTTGATCAAGCTGCAGACAGGGAATATATATAGATAAAAAGGATTGGGGAGAGTGCAGAGCCCTGGGGAATACCTTGTGGTTTAGTGAAAGGTGCCAAGTGGTTGGCTCCACATCTAACTTGTTGGAGCCTATTGCTTAAGAAAGAAGTGAACAAGTTAAGGGTGCTATTGCAAATGCCAATGTCCTGGAGTCATTGGATCAGGGTATGTGACACAGTGGTCAAAATACATAAAAATTCCTTTGATGCTTTTGAGTCCAGCAGTAGGGTAGTAGCAGTCAGCATCAGAGTCAGAAGAATGGCCTGGCTGCAAGCCTCCGACCTTGAACAATGGGTTCAGATCCTTGTACAGGTGAAACAGGTGAAAACCTTTTTGGAAAGGAGTGGCGTGAGATGGAAATTTATTTATTTATTTTAGCTGCATTTATATCCCGCTTTTCACCGGGTCAAAGCGGTTGGGGAATACATTTAACACGAGGGGATATGAGACACATACATTAATACAGGGAACATGGGCAATGGAGGGTTAAGTGGCTTGCCCAAGACCACAAGGAGCACCTGTGGGACTAGAAACCCCAGTCCTTCCGGCCCAAGGTTGCTGTCCTCTAGTGGGATTTGAACCACCGACCTTCTGGCCTGTGGTACCTTGCCCCAACCACTAGGCCACTCCTCCCTCATTGGAAATGGATGATCTCACCATGAAACGCCTTTCCTGGAAAATAGCTGATCAAACTAAAAAGAAAAGCTCCTGTCAATAAGACTTTCTGTCCTAGGACGAAAAAGTATTATCCTTCCTACCCAACTTATTCTTCCTATCAACCTCAGCAGCCATATTGGAAACAGCAGGGCCCATATCAGCCCAGGAAGCCTAAGGCTGCTAAATCTCAGCCAATTCCTCAGCAACAGCCCACACCTCATTTTTGACTGCTTCCACAAGGGCATAGCCAGTCTCCCTTATAGGATCCTCTTCCCACCCACATAGCAAGCAGTTTAATCCACTTTGCTCACAGATGAGCCCCTCATCACGTCAGAACTCTGGATCTTAAAGGTGGTGAGCGTGGGATATCTGCTCAATTTCCAGGACCTGCCCCCTACTTACTTTATAGGGGAGTCCCCCATGGAACAACTGCACTCCAAGCTGCTTCAACAGGAGACAGCTATTCTAGTAGTGCAGGGGGCAATAGAGGAATATCCACTCCCTCAACAAGGCCTAGGGTTCTACTCCTGTTATTTCCTCAACTCAAGAAGACAGGGGGGTTCAGGCCCATCTTGGACCTCCACAATCTCAACAAATTCCTCGTAAGGGAGAAATTCAAGATGGTCTCCCTAGGGAACCTACTCACTTACCTTCAGGACAAAGACTGGCTCTGCCCTCTAGATCTCAAGGATGCCTCTACTCACATCCTGATTCATCCCTCCCACAGAAAATAGCTCAGTTTTTTTTTCTTCCAGGGACACCGTTATCAATACAGATCTCTGCCCTTTGGTCTTGCATAAGCACTAAGAGTTTTCACAGTCGTGTCAGCCTATCTCTGCACTCTGGGCATCTTCATCTTTCCTTAGATGATTGGCTGATCAAGGGCGATACCCCACACGTAGTAACCGTATCGCTCCAGCGCACCATCTCAGTACTTCAGCTTCTGGGCTTTGTGGTCAACTACCCAAAGTCCTATCTCATGCCAACACAACACTGGAGTTCATTGGGGCTCTCCTGGACACTACGCCATCATGAGTCTTCCTTCCAAGAGATCGGCTCCACCGTATCATCAATTTGGCAACTCATTCCCAAGGCCGGTCCTGTCTCTGTGCGAGAGACATGCTCCATAGCTTAGGACACATGGCCTCCACAGTCCATGTAGTGACATACTTTCAACCTTACATGCTGACAGCATAGTGGACTCTTTCAGATCAGTGGAAACAGTCAACAGGATGTCTCACGGACAAGATCACCATCACTCCTCAGTTGGTAGACTGTAAACTGGTGGTGCACTGCTCAAAATCTTCTCATCTGGTTACCTTTTCAAATGTCTGTACTGCAGTGTACCCTGATAACAGATGCTTCCAAACAGGGCTGAGGGGCTCATCTCGATGGTCTCACCACACAAGGCCTGTGGCCCCCCAGGGAAGCTTCTTACCACATCAATTTCTTGGAACTCAGGGCAATTGCCAATGCCCTTCGTGAGTTCTGTCCTCAGCTGACCGGACGATCGGTCCTCATTCAGACAGACATCCAGGTTGCCATGTATTACCTCAACAAACAAGGGGAACCGGATCTCGCTACCTTTGCAGGGAGCTGATCCACCTCTGGACTTTCACAATATCTCATCAGATTCTTCTTCAGGCAGTCTACATATCAAGAGAGCAAAATGTGTTGGCAGACAAATTGAGCAGAGTTCTTTGCCCACACAAATGGATACTCCAGTGCGAAACAGCACAGCACATCTTTTGATTGTGGAGAACTCCCATCATCGATCTCTTTGCGTCTGCAGTCAATGCTCAGCTTCTTCAATTCTGTTCCAGGATACCACCTCCACAGAGCCAGGCTCAGATGCATTTCTCCTTCACTGGGGACAGGGTTTGCTTTACGCAGTCCCACCCATTCCATTGATTCTGAAAACCCTCTTCAAATTGCAATTGAGCAGGGGAATGATAATCCTCATCACCCCATTCTGGCCACATCAATCCTGTCCTTGCTCAACTGCTCAAACCTCCCTTTGAACACCTCATCACAACGTCTTTGAAGTTCTTCACTTGGAAGGTTATCTTCTTGATTGCTTTCACATCAACTTGTCAAGTCAGTGAGCTACAAACTCTCGTGGATTATGCTCCTTACACTCTACCATAATAGGGTAGTACTCCAAACCCATCCCAAGTTCCTTCCAAAGGTGGTCTCCCCCTTCCACCTTAACCAGTCAGTCTCCCTTCCAACCTTCTTTCCATGATCTCATTCTTCTCGGGCAGAAGGTACACTGCTTACCCTAGATTTCAAGAGAGCTTTGGCCTATTACATAGAAAGAACTAAGGATCATTGACAATCATCTCAATTTTTTGTGTTTGACCCTAGTCACTTGGGCCTATCGATCACAAAGCATATTCTTTCTAACTGGATTGCTAACTGCATTTCCTTTGCTTATGCAAAAGCCGGACTTTCCCTAAATGGTCATGTCATGGCTCATAACGTCCGAGCTGTGACTGCCACGGTGGCCAACCTATACTCTGTCTCCATCTCGGAGATTTGCCAAGCTGCCACATGGTCTTCCTTTCATACTTTTGATGCCCATTACTGTGTCAACAAGGATTCCAGTAGGGACACTCTCTTTGGCCAAGCCATTCTACAGCACCTTTTCGGTACTGTCACGCCCGTAGCCCCTTAAATGCAGTATGGAGGGGCGTGGTTGTCATTAGAGAGATTCACCTTTTGGTCTTTAACTGACTGATTGTCTTGTAATGCCTTATGGGAAAGGTAGTTCAGTCAGAAAGTCTTCAACCTCAGGTAAAAAAAACACCTTTGTAGTTGCCTTGAGTGGTAAGGTAATGACAGTTTATTAACTGAAAAAAAAACACGCTAAGGTTCACAAATTCCACCTTTGGATTATTTCTCCAGGATTCTTGTAAATGAACATCAGGATATAAATGAATTCCAAATAAAACAGCTTTCAATGTTCTCCAGTATAAACATAAATAACAGCCCATACTATCAGGCATGGCTTGCAGTGCTGATCAAACAAACAGAAAACAGCTTTTCCTAAAGCAGGTTTCTTTTTCTCTCAGTCCAGAACACTGTTTGTCTTCTTAAACATAGAAAAACTTTCAATAAGGCAGTTAAACTCTTCACAGGCAAGCAATTCTATATGCAAGGTTTTCTTATAAACAGCCAAACAAAAGCTTTCCTTACTTTCACCGTTAATACAGCTTCAGGCTGAGCACTGCTCTGGCTCACAACTGATTCACCAACTTAATTAGGCAGCTTCGGCTTGCACAGTAAAAAAAGGTATTTTGCCTTTAACTCAGGACCCTCACAAGTTAACCACAGGCTCTTAGGGCTACTGGATACTAGAGGTTTTTCTTTACGGTTGACTCCCTTTCAACACCTTTGTATTGGAAGACTGGCATAAAGAGCAATCCATGTATGAGACCTCTTCTTCTAAAGCTATGTCTGGTTCACCCAGTTGCATTGGCACTTCCTCTGATTCTGGCTCAAAGGGCTTAGCTGACTGCCTTCCATTAGGGCTAAGGCTGTCTCTGGCAATTCTGTAGTGCTCAGAATTAGGCAAGCTTCTAATGCTCATACCTGGGTCAAAGCTTGTAGCAGCTTCTCCTCTCTCATGCTCTGGCCACCATTCACCGGTGCTTCCACATCCTGTTCTCCAACCTGTGTTCCTGGTTCCTGCTGTTCTCACTGTTCCAGATCCATTCCTCTTCCAGTAGGCACTCCTACTGCTCTCACGTTCTCTCTCTCTCCTTTCCTCTTCTTCTTCCTCTCCTGCCTCTACCTTCTGAATAAACTGACCTAGTCTTAAACCTCTCAGGTACCTGCTCCACCCCCTCTCCTCTCAGGTGTTGGAGATCAAACTGCCTCGTGGCAGCTGAGTAATTGGGGAATTCAGTGATGTAAGGGTTCCTTACCCTGAGCCTGTATTCCCTCTCTTTTTCTCCACTAGGGGCATTCTACAACCTATTGTAGCTAGGAATTACCTGCTTTCTAGTTGTAAAGGGAGTTTTGTGTCTCTGACCTGGTAAAATAGGTCCTTTTATAAGAGTAAATTCCTTCTCTTTATCCCTGTCTCTTGGGTCCTGATAAGCTTCCTTATCACAGTACTTAACTACACCTCCTACCCACTAGCCCTCTATTTCTGCCGGCTACCTCAATAGAGAGTGTGCTGAAATGGCTGGGTTTGACAGATCCCTACTCTACCCTAGTTGCAGTTCAGTTTTTACCCTAGTTGCAGTTCAGTTTTTTCCCCCTGTTGGTTACACATTCGTACTCTGTTCTTCATGGTAGCCGGGAGCTGCCGAGTCCCGTATGTGAAGACTGTATTCCCGCATGTTCCTGGAGATGTCCGGGAACAGCAGGAATTAGTCTTCGCAACCCATCCTTCTCCCCTGGGAGTTGTAGAATGGGTTTTTATTTTTCAGATTTTTTTTCTAAGCTCTGTATCTGACTGAGGAGAATTGTTGGGAAGGCAGGCAAGCATTCATGGAGGGATGCTCCCAAAAGCATTCCTATTGGATGCTGGGGAGTGTTCCCGTGCAGGGCTCTGTCGATACTGACATCACCCATATGCAAAAACTGATTCCTGCTGTTCCCAGAGATCACCTGTTACAGGTGAGTTGCTACACTTTATAGGTCCATTGCATCTCACATACTTAATATACATAGTAACATGGTATATTTATTTATTTATTCGCCGTGCCGAAGCATCAGGGCGGTGTACAATGAAGTAGGCTACTAGCAGGAAACAGAAAATGAAAAGGAACGCCATTGTTTTAATAGGAAAGTGACAGAAAAGGACAGGGAGAGAGAAGTGGGGAAAGAACATACAGAGACATTGAGACGACTGTCCAGAGAGAATGGCAGGAAATAGGGGGAAAGAGTAAGGTGGCAAGAGTATGTGTGCCCGCTGCTCCATGCAGGTCACTTCTATTTGTTGAGATATCAGAGGCAGTTAAGTTAATTTGATTTTATCTGGTTTCTATAAAGGGATCCACTGTGTCTGTCCCATGCCATTTTGAATTCTGTCACTGTATCTACCCCCACCATTCCCATCGAGAGGGCGTTCCAAACATCCACCACCCTTTCAGTGGAAAAGTATTTCCTGACGTTGCCTTTCAGTTTACCTCCTTGCAGCTTCATGTTATTAAAATATCTAGACATTTCATTCCTGGTCCATAGGCAGGTCTTGAACCTATGACCTTCTTTCTCACACACAGTGGTCATGGGTTTTGTGCCATAGGGCAGCCCTATTTATTCCATAGGGGTTTACAAAAATCAAAAGGATATGTTAGCTGTTTTGTGACTCTAAGGCAGGGATGGCCAACTCCAGTCCTAGTGCATCACTATCCAGCCTGCTTTTCAGGATGTCCCTAATGAATATTCATGAGGTATATTTGCATATACCACATCCCATTGTAAGTATGTGTCCCTCATGAATATTCATTAGGGACATCCTGAAAATCAGACTGGATCGTGGTGCACTAGGACCAGAGTTGGCTACCCCTGCTCTAAGGGACCTGTGTACTAAGAATGCTGAAAATTTAACACATTTATTACATCAGTAGTAAAGTTGTGGGGGGTTTTAAGTAATGGCACAAATGCATTTTGGCATAAGGCATGTGTACAGTTAATCCATAGGCCCTTTCCCCATGCTAGCTAGCTCAAAGTGAAAGAGCCAGTTTAACACAGAAATCCTTCCCTTCGTTTTTCTCTTCCCCTTCCATATTGTTTAATGGAGAAGTAGCCTAATGGTTTGAACAACAAGCTGAGAATCAGTGTTCCCTGCCTTGATGTAGTTGGGTTTCATAATCGCATAAGAGAACCAGAATTGAAGTATATGTTTTTGATGCAGTTTTGTGATGACTTGCTAAACTATTTGAAAATGTTGTTTGCAGCTTGGGGAGCAGCAGTCCTTGGAAGAAGCCATCAGGATAGCCTCCAGAATACAGCAGGGTGAAACTCCTGGAATTGATGATTAACTGCTAGCAGGACCATGGAACAATGCAGTGCACTGGTGTCCTATTTACTGTCAGAGAAGGTCCCATCAACTACAGAAACACCTCAAGAGTTTTCCTTTGATGTGTGCAAACGTTATGCAAGATCAAGGAACGATTATGCTTTCGCTTTTGTGCACATTACTCTTGAAATCCATAATTGAAGCAATCCCGTGTATATTCCAGGATTTTAAATTAAGACTCTGTAGAACATCATCCTGTTGCCAGCACGCCATATCTCCTAAGACTGGCTGGAGCCTCTGTACAGCACAAGACGACCTGCCAAAAGAAGTGGAATGATGTTTAGTATTAGGTCTGTGAAATAATGAAGACTTGGAATTCTGGAAGAGATGTTCCTGCAATCATCACTTCCCTTGGAGGCAGTAAAAGTACACAAAGCCTTTTCACAGCTTCCTATAACAGAACGGTGGATTCCTGGCCTTTACACACTTGGATTTGTGTTTGCTACAGTAATATTCTGTTTTATCTCCCCTCTTTTGCTCACTGTAAATAGAGACTGTTGATACTGAAGTGCTAATTATATTTTATCTTTACATTGGATTATGTAAAAATGAGAAGCTTCAGTTGTCCACTATTAAAGGAATTAAATCTATTGGGGATTATTCTCTTACTAAGTGTATCACAACATTGCTCTTTTCCAATCATGTTGTAATTTAAATTGTAACAGGGCTATGCTGTGTAACCCAACTGAGAATGTGATATGGAGTTACTCCAGGCAGGGAGCATCGACTTCCTGACCTATTTGCATTCTCACTGTTACTGGTCTGAGGGTGTTGGCGATGCAGTGATAGGTCTTATCTAATACAGCAAATATGAACTGCAAATCTTGCTTCACTGACAGCACTTACCAGAGTATTCATTGAATTCTGTGCATTGTACAGTCATACACAGAGGCTAAGTAATTCTACAAACACAGTCATGGATTTTTTTTAGATTATTTGTAGAAAAGAGCAAACTGGTCATGCTGAATGGGCTTATTTTAATCAATAAAGCTGTGATGCATAGTCTGGGGTTCGGTCAGACTTTTGGTTTATTAAGTGTTACAAAGTTCAGGAGAACAGGTAAAAAGTGGTAATCATACTGAAAAATCTTAAATGTAGAAATGCTGACAACTGTGACATAGATACTACAAGTGCATATTTAGAAATAGGAGGGTCAAGCTGGTTCACAGACAGTACTGAATCCAGTTATGTGGAAGATGAGGGTTCAACTCCTGGGCTTCATTTCCGCTCCACAGGCCACCCGAGGATACTGCAGTGACAGTGTTCACAACCCTGGGGGGGGAGGGGCGGGGGAAACAGTCTGCTGTCCCTCAAAGGCAACATCTAGCCCTCAGAATTTAGGATTCATGTTAGCTTCTTGAGGCACTGACAGTTTGTGTCCCCTGGCTGTTACTATGATGGCTGGGCTGAGTTGGGAGGGGGATGTAAAACTAGGAGGAAAAAGCCCCAAGTAGCTGCAAATGAAGGCATACACGTTACTGTGCCTCAAAAGAGACTGGTTTTAATTGAGCTGGAAGCCAAAAGGAGTGAGAGAACTGCTGGGCCAAAAAAACATGTTTAGGACCATTACTTGTCTAATTAATCATCAGAAACAATTCTTGTAGCATTTAAATAATGGACCTACCTAAAAAGAACAGAAGGAGGGAGGGAGCCTTCCATCAGCAATAACCAGGCCTTTAACAAAAGATTTTATCACTGTTTTGGCACCAGCAGAGGCTTCCTGCTTGAAGGGAAATGCTAATAATGGCAAAGCACATTTTGAGGGCAATCATTTTAAGTGTGCACAGGGCTTGCAGCCCTGTGGATACAATTGCAAGTTAAGCCTTGTTCACAATGGCGTTACAAGTGTGTGCGCAGACTTTGCCTTTCTTGACCTTACCCTCACCCTGCTGCTTTTCCAATGTGGGTGAAAGTAATTGATCTGTGACCAACATGGGTACTTTCACCCGCGGAAGGAGGTGGAGAATGTTCTCAAGGGTGTTTTCACAAGGGTAAACATTTATGTATGTAAAATCCTTTGGAAACCGACGTTTGCAGTAGCATGTTGGGATCCAGTGTTGCCCCTTATCTTAATGGTGCTCAAATACAAGGCAGAGCAGAGCAGATCACGTTTACATTAGCACTTTGGGAATTCTTGCTACCTGATTGTTATTGGTTTTATTTCTCTTCACGTTTCTTCTTTATTTAGGTAAATCCATAGGTTGAATTCTATGGCATTTTATTTTTGCTGATGAACTTGTATATAGTAACCCTCCTGGTTTTTTTGTGCATTTTTCATATGTTCTTAGGCTTTCCATGTTGAGGCATAATTAATTTGTTAGATTTTATGATAGTAGAATTCACTTGTTTAATCTTTGTTTTTCTGAATGACTATAAAATTCAACCTGCATAATCATCAGTCCTCTGGAGCCCCCTCACAGTGTGAGACATCACCCTGTCTGATATCTGTTTGCTACCACCAGTCTTTGCTGTACACCCTAAAACTTTCATTTAAAAAAAATCATTTTATTGTACAATCTTTTGCCTTCCTAGAGTGCTGATGTGTGGACTTGCCTTGCAGCAAGATTGATATTGATCATTCTTCTGCGATTGTTGTCTGTGTTAACAACAGACTTTCAAGTAACTTTATTGCAGACATGCATCCAAGGGAACATGCAGCGCTAACCTTCAGCCCCAGAAGCAGTGTGATAAGATATGCTATGAATAGAATGATTTCAATATAGAAAGCTGTCAGCACATCAAAAGCAGTGCAATGTGCTAAAATTGCAATTCATATAAATAGGTATTTAGCATGCTAATGGCCTCATTAGTCATTAGTGCACTATGTACGTCAGAGGTCCCCAGACTAAGGCCCATGGGCCAGATACGGCCTATGCAACAGTTTTTCTGGCCCTCCATGTTTTCCTATTCCCAGGTCGATCTTTTCTCTGCTTTTTTTTGTCCATGCACACTATTCTAAGTACATTGTGGGTTTGAGTGGAAGAGTGTGCTATTCACACTCCCATCCTGATATCTATCTACCTCCTAGTCCCCCAGGAGTGGGAACATAAGCATTGGAACAGGATGGGCCACACCAAAATTTTACCCACCAGCTGCAGAGAGCAGCTGTGATCACAGAAGATTCCTTCTGTCTGCCCATGGGAGATTGGATCCCCGTGGGCAGGGGTAAAAGGCTGTCGCGATTGTGGCAGAGACTCCTGCCTGCTCATGAGAATCTGGATCCCTGTGAGCAGATAGGAGTCTTCCATA
The DNA here is from genome assembly GCA_033557465.1 of Ichthyophis bannanicus. Taxonomy (NCBI): domain Eukaryota; kingdom Metazoa; phylum Chordata; class Amphibia; order Gymnophiona; family Ichthyophiidae; genus Ichthyophis; species Ichthyophis bannanicus. The sequence goes on along the minus strand of CM066047.1, from coordinate 55,407,958 downwards.
GCGTCCCTCCAGTTCAGTCCAGATTACCGGGTCTTTACCTCCTTCCAGCAGATGGAGACTGAGAATTCTAGGCTTTTGGTAATGTCACTCCATAAAGGAGCTCCAACTCCACCCACCTCAGTCTTCAGCAGATGGGGAAGAACTCTGTGTAACCTGGACTACACTGAAGGGAATTTCTTGTGAAGGAAAAAAAAAACAATATATACTGAAAGTAAGAGTGATTGTTAATTTGGCTATTCACTAGTTAGGACAGGGAATCAGGTACTGTATTCTCTTGAAGGTCTGCCCCAGAGCTGTGGTGAGGGCCTGGACATTGTGGGAGCCCGAGCCCAAGCCCATTTGGTCGAGGGAGGGCTGAGGCCAAAGAGGTGGGTCCCTGCTTTCTTCACTGAGGTGAGCAGCCGAACAGAGTTCTGCCAGCGAGGCAGGGTTGGCAACGGTAAAACTTTAAGTAAGTGGCTGCGGGGGCAGGTCCTTTTATTACCTTTCGCTGGAGCATTGTGTCAGGTAACGTTTGGTAATTTCGGTGGCAGGAGCAACCGGGAAACTGTAGGGGTTTCCGTGCATGTTCCATGCCATTGGGCAGAGTCAAGGCCGCTTGCAAGGGCTGCGGCTTAAGAAGAGGGTGGCTCTTCGTGGTCTGCCTCTGCTGTCCGTGCGAATAGGCTGATCGTGAGGCAGGGGACCATCTGCGGGGCTCCAAAACATTTGGGGGTGGAGCAGAAGACAGTGCCCTGCAGGCTTCAACAAACATGAGGATTTCAGCTGGGTCAGTGATTCCCATGGTTTTGGCGGTAACTGCCATTGCTCCCGCGGAATTACCGACTTTGGGGGAGGCCTCAGAAAGATGTGATGTGGCCTTGGTAGAGCAAGATTTGTTGCAGACTTCATCCTTGGAGTCAGAGGGCGCTCTGTTTTTGGCCGAATTTGTGCTTTTGATGCACCAGGCCTATCTCATGGACTGAGGTGCGTGGCAGGCGGCTCCTGCATCCTCCCAGGGAGTCCCTTTGGGGGTCTCCTTTGACTAGGGCCTCGGGGGTGCACTGGAGTCATGGGTGGACACAGTTCTGGCAGCCCTTGAACCTGACCAAGTTTCATCACTCTGGGGGTTTGGAGGGTCCGTCGGGGCTTGATTATATGTATATATAGATTGTGAGGGGTGAGAGGAGCTTGGGACTCTCATCTCTCATTCCTGTGGAGCCCTCAATATTCTTTGCGTTTCAGGCTCTGGATCCTCCGCTGGAGGACCCGACTGCCCCCCCCCCCCCTGTTTCAAGGGATCCAGGAGTCAGACTGCTTTCCCAATCCACAGGACCATAAAGAAAATGATTGAGGCAGAGTGGGAAGAGCTGGAGGCCGGGTTCCATTGAGGGGATAGGATGACCCGTCTCTACCCTGTTCTGAGAGAAGAAAAGGAGTTCCTTCGTTTATCCAAAGTGGACGCCCTGTTCTCTGCTATTACTAAAAAGACCACCATTCTATTGTGCTCAAGGATCTGCAGGACAAAAGGCTAGAGATGATGCTCAGGCAGGTCTTTGAGGTCAGTGCCCTTCCCTACAAGCGGCAGTCTGTGGAGCTTACATCGCCAGGGCGTGCCTCTGCTGGGCACGGGCCCTTCTGGAGGCCGTGGCCTCCAGGGCACAACAGATGGCCAAGATATCCTGGCTGCAGTTGGGGGCAGCATACCTGGCAGATGCACACTATGATTTAGTCAGGGCGTCCGAAGACCATGGCCTCCACAGTGGCCGCCAGGCTTGGTGGCTGCTCTAGTTATGCAACTGGTCAGCAGATGCATCCTCAAAGGCACAGCTGGCTAAGCTTCCTTTTCAGGTGAAGCTTTTGTTTGGAGAGGACTTGGACAAGTTGGTAAAGGACTTGGAGTTCACACCAGTTAGGTTTCTACAGGATAAGCCCAAGATGGGGAAGGTGCAGGAGGTAGTAAAGGGCGTCTCGAGACTTTTGTCGCTTTCAGGCAATGTGTTTCGCACTCTACAAGTGGTTGAGATACCCAGCATGCAGTCAGCCCTTTCAAGGTGACAGAGGGGCTTGGCACAGCTTCAGACTTAGTACCAGGGCTGAGCTCAAAAAGTCCCAATGTCACAACAGGCCCAGGTAAAACTGGTCCCTGTAGGCGGTTGCCTGCAGCAGTTCTACTCTGCATGGGTCCACATAACCTCTGACCAATGGATGCTGGAAGTAATTTGCAAAGGATATGCCCTGGTGTTTGTGCAGCCACTCAAGGATGCCTTCCTGCAGTCGCTGTGCAAGTCAGCAAGCAAGCATGTGGCAGTCAGGGATATCCTTCAGCGGCTCCTCCAACTTCAGACAATTGCCCCGCCAGGCGAATGAGATTCCTGTCGATACTCCATCTATTTTGTAGTTTCAAAAGGAAGGGTCCTTCCGCCCCATACTGGATCTCAATTACCTCAATCGCTTGTTGACAGTGCCGCATTTTCGAATGGAGATCTTATGGTACATCATTTCAACAGTAAGAACAGGTGAATACCTGACCGTGCTGGATCTCATGGAAGCGTACCTCCATGTGCCCATCTGAGAGGAACACCAGCTGTTCCTGTGCTTTGCAGTGTCGATGGGCCACTTCTAATTTCATGTCTTGCCCTATGGGCTTGCCACAGCCCCATGGACATTTATGAAGATCATGGCAGTTGTGGCAGCAGTGCTCCAGCAGGAGGGTGTGTTGGTCCATCCTTATTTGGACAATTGGGTGATCCAGGTGAAGTCTCTTCAGGAGAGCAGGATCACAATGTCCTGGGTGCTAGATATCTTAAGGGGTCTCAGATGGGTAGTCAACTTAGCCAAGAGTCATCTCATTCCATCTCGGAACCTCCTGTACCTCGGAGCCTGCTTCAACACTCTGCAACTTGAACAAATTCATCCATTCATTCTTGGCCTCCGTCATCCCACTCATACAAACTAACAACTGGATAGCATTGCTAGACTTGTAGGATGCATACACTCACATTCCCATCCACCATGCAGGGAGGCGCTCAAGCTCTGGTCCTTTGCCCTCTCCAGCGAATGCCTGCCTGGTGAGCACAACCAATTAGCCAATAGCCTCAGTCATCAGCTCGACCCACATGAACAGTTCCTTGACCTCCACATGGCAATCTCACTCTTCCGCAAGTAGGGATACCTACACATGGACCTCCTCACCAGCAAGACAAACATGAAGTAAACCCGCTTCTGTTCTAAACCCCCCATCCTCCTGCAGCTCTGCCTTGGACACATTTACCGTACATTGGGGGAATCTGTCACTCTGCTTTTTGCCCCACTCTGCTGATCTCCAAGACCATCCAGAAAATCATTCAGGACAAAGCACAGGTCATCCTTATCATGCCCCTCTGCCCAGGCAAGTGTGGTGTCCTTTCCTAAGCCGTCTGACCCAGGAACCACCTTTTTGACTGCTGCAGGCACCAGACCTCATTGCACAGGATGAGGGCACAACTCTGCACCCCAACCTATCATTGTTTGCTCTGACGGCCTGGATGTTGAGAAGTTGACCCTGTTGTCCTTCCACCTCATGAGTCTAACAAACCACATGAATAATGCACTAACCAGGCCAGAGCATGGTATTTTCAAGTAGATTCCTTTATTCAATGTTACTCTCAATCCTAGGGTACAAAGAGTATAACCCAACACGGCTTTGTTTTGGCCCTGCCTTCCTCAGGGTTTATAAGGTCTGTTATGGAATTGAATCAGGCAGAAATCCATTCAGCATTCCTCAAACATTCAGCGAAAAGCCTGCATACAGCAGTCTCAGTATATTGGTTTATACTGAGACTGCTTGAGAGTAACATTGAATAAAGGAATCCACTTGACAATATCATGCTCTGGATTGGTTTGTCCCTCCACCTCCCTACAGAAAAGTACAGCAACTCATCCTCCCCTCCACAAGAATATCATACAGCTTCAAGTGGCAACACTTCACCACTTGGGGCATCTTTGAGGGACTTGACCTCATCTCCTACCCAATGCTGCAAGTTCTTCAATTTCTATCCATCCTCACCAGTGTGGGACTCAAGACTGTGTTGACTTGGTGCCACTTGTCAGCCATTGCAGCTTACCGCAATCACCCAAACGATACCTCCATCTCCATGCATTCATTGGTCTCGCAATTCATTAAGGGCCTGGCCAACTTCAGGTTCAATGTATAGAAACCAGTGCCAACCTGGGACCTCAACATTGTTTTGCACCAACTCATGCAAGACCCCTTCAAACCCCTGCTATTTGTGCCCCTCAAATATGTCACCTGCAAGATCCTCTCCCTTGTTGCAATCACCTCCGCCAGATGAGTCAGTGAGCTGCAGGCCCTAGTTGCATATTTGCCTTATACCGTGCTCTACCAGCATTGCACTAGCCTCAGAACCCACCCCAGATTTGTTCCAAAGTGGCCTCCCCTTATAAACCAGACATTTTAATTGCCTACCTTCTACTATGAGCCTCACTCGTCACCTGAGGATCAGCAACTCGACATCCTCAATTGCGCACATGCCCTACATATCTATATCCACAGGACAGAAGACCAGTGCCAGCAGCCCCAGCTTTGTCTCCTTTGACCCCCAACAAGCTAGGACATCCTGTAGGACTGGTACCCTGTGGCCTTCTCTGAACCAAAAGCCTGAGCCAAACAAGATGGATTCCTGCTACAAGAAACTTCTGCTGTGTCCCAAGCCTCAGACCTCCAAGCAACTGCCTGCCATATAGACTATAATAGAAACAGTTTTAGATACCAGTGTCATGTAGGATGTGATGACAGTTTATTCATTTTTATTTAAAATTCTCTTTGATCTACACAACACTGTACTTTAAAAATAAAGGGCCAGATCTTCAGCCCACAGTGCTCAGCGTTTTTAAAGCATCTGGCTGCTGCGGGCAAAACTGAACCTGATTATCCTCCAGTGCTGTCTATCGGCATAGCTGAACCGCATAAAGTTAGGTCAGCTTTTTTAATGACCTAACTTTATGAGGCCACTTATCCCATTAGCAGATTGAAAATTGCCATTAACTAGAGAAGTGCTGGAACTGCCTCACCTTGCCCATGGATTATTGTGCTCTCCAGATAGTGCCAAGGTGGTTAGAGAAGATATTGGGTCGCATCATTTGGCTACTGCACTGAATATCCCTCTCAGTGGGGTTTATCTAGCCCAAGATGTTTATTTGACATTTATGTTCATTCTATGGGTGCGAGAATTTATTTAGAGAGCTGTGATTTTGCTGTTTATGTGTACATCAATCTCTTTTCCATATTTGGCACAACGGTGCTTGTGCGTATATGTTGCATTATCCGTGCACAAGTCATGCTAGAATTTCTGCATTGGCGCCCTCTGGGGCCAGGGACATACCCAATTGAAACTTGCCTTGAACTACTACTGGAAAGGTGCATGCTAAATACTACTACTAATAAAACATCACAGAGCTGTTAGTTAGGGATCTGTGTTACTTCTATTGGTTTGGATTTTTTTGTCTTTTGGGGTCTCTTTTTATCATATTTCTCTTTGATATATAAATTGTATTCTTTATTATATGTTGCTGTGCATTGTAGTTTGCATTAAAAACAATTAAGTTAAACGAAAGTAAAATTAAATATTCTGGAAACTTAAGATGTAGTGTAGGTTATTTTATTATTTACCGTGCATTTTGCTCCCAATGATCTGAGGATTGGGAATTGTATTTAGAAAGAAAAATCACTGCAAATCCCATTTAACCCAAAGGAGAGGTAGATTTCTCTTTCCTGTTTAGTTAACACTGAGTCAGGCACTTTGAAATGCATGTCTGGGCATGCATTGATTAATCATGTATTTGCTCTGGAACAATTACTGTGAGTATGACACAGTTTAAAGAGCTGCTCCAAATATGCACAAGGCAAGTTAGATCTGATCTTCTCTTGAAGATGGCAGTCATCCCCCTAGCCTTGACTGATCACTGTTTGATGATGGCTCTCCTACAGATCCCTTAGGCCATTCAACCCATACTTAGCTCAGTTTGGCCTTTTAGGAATTTCTGCCTTGTAGTGTTGATACCAAGACTTCTTTCTTTCTTTCCCATTGATTTTGCCTCTATGACTTTCAAACCTTTTTTAGGACCAATGATGAATGCACTAGTCGGCAGTGATTAGTTTTTCACGCCATGAAGATCTTTGAGCCCTGTTGTGATTCAATCATTATTATTAAGCAAAAGCGATTTTAGAATTGTGGTATCTATTATGAACCTTGCACATTATGTTGTCCAAGTGCAAAGTGATAAAAACAGTCCAATACTAACAAATGCTCCTTCAATTGCATATTTTTTTTTTGTCAGACTATAGTTCAAAGTCATTACAAAAAGCTTCCTCTGGTTTAGTCCTTTTATTCTTTTTTAAGTGATCATGCATCTACAAAATAATAATGCTGCCACAAACATGCCAACGCGTTTCAAACTGCTTAGAATTTAGGTTTTGCTTCAGTGCATAAGGCAGTACTTAACTGAATGTTTTCTCCAAATTCTGACAGATACAGGAGATTCTTCAAACTATTTGGAGCTCTGCAGGCATTACTGAAAAAATGGCCACGGCATTGAAGGATTATTTGTTAGTATAGGACTGTTTGTATCACGTGATGGGATTTGATTTTTCCTATATTGGTCCATTGTGGTATTGTATTTACTGATCAGGACCTGAAACTGTCTACATCTAAATGGTTCAAGGTATATACTTACTCTGAAGACCAGATGAATAAGATATTGAAAAATATTCCTGAACTGGGTCCGCAGGATCAAATCACAGATACAGAAAAATGGTCAGTTATTGGATCTTTATGAAGAACAGAGTAGAACTTAATTACATAGCTCAACATTATCTCAATATATCCGTTCAGGACCTTCACCCTGAGAGTCGTGGGTTCTTATGCACCCAAAACTGAGGATGAATCCTTTCTACACAAGTTGAAAAGTATATTAATGAAGTGTACTCTTGATTTGATGTTGTTGCTGCTGGAGACTATCATACAACAGAGTCTGATATTAATGAATCAATAAAATCATTAAGAGCTGATTTACAGCAAAATTTAGCAGAGGAATTACTTAAAACATAACTACAAGAAACTAAAGATACAGTGCAAAAATACTGAGAAACAATTAGAGCTACTAAGTTAAAAATGTTTTGTCAGGATCAAGTGGATTTTTAATCCAAGACTGTATCTGATACAACTCAATCGCAGGACTATTTGGATTATATTTCTGAGGAGTCTAGTGGGGATGATTCTTCTCATGATTTTTTTTAAAGGATCCTGGATAGCAGGGGAGGGCACGAGGGCGAGGGCACCATCATGGCCAGAGACCTTGTCAGTACAAATATCCCACCATTTGGAGAGGTCCTCTCACTCGAACAGTCATAAATTTGACATCTTCTTGTCTGGCTAAAAATATCAAACATATATGTTAGATTTGGTATGTCCTTTATACCAACAATCCCATATCTGGCATTTGATATGTGGGTAGCCCTATATAGCTTCTTCCGTAAATTAGTGACTCAACACTATGCATCTCTCCATCCGATATCTTCTGATTCCTCTATAGTATGACCAATACAAAATGGGTTCCGATTGGACCAATGGACCCTATGACTGCATCATATCAGAAATTAGTTCTGCAAGATTTGGAAGTGCTGGAAAAATTATCTTGCTTAATCCACTGGAATATGAGTAACCAACATTTTTTGTCCCTTAAGAGCATGCAAGCTGATAAGGATATTGTGATTTGGAGAGCCGATATGGGTGGTGTAATAGTGGTGCAATCTAAAATCCAGTATGATCAAGAGATACATAGACAACTAGATGATCAAAAATATTATGAGCATCTGTTAGAAGATCCTACTGTTATGCTCGCACAGTGGAATAAGAAAATTATAACTTGGGGATATATGCAAAATTATCTCTTACACAAAAGGAAATGCAGTTCTTGATAAATACATATCTTAAGTCCTATATTTTATACTGTTCCCAAAATTCACAAAAGCTTAGAAAATCCTCAAGGCCATCCTATAGTGGCCAGTAATGGGTTACTATTGGAGCCTTTGTTTACTTTTGTGGACAAGATTCTTAATCCCTTAACACGGCAAATATCTTCTTTTTGAAAGACACTACTCACATGCTCTGGATACTATCAGAGATGACACTTTCATACGGTGAAATATGGCTAGTAACTTATGATGTGTGGTCTTTATATACAAACAGAGATCAACAGGAAGCATTGACAGTTGTTGGCCAACTGGATTGGGGTGAAGTGCTCCCAGCAAGACTCCCTAAATCATTTGTTGTTTCATAGCTTTTAAGTTTGGTGCTGGAGAACAACTTTTTTTGTTTTAATGGATCCTTTTTCCATCAAAGGTTTGGAGTGGTGAAAAAGCCTCTGTAGCTTCCACCATAGCAACACTATATATGTCATCGTTTGAGGAACAGAATATAAGATATGCCATGCTGGGTCAGACCAAGGTCCATCAAGCTCAGTATCCTGTTTCCAACAGTGGCCAATCTAGGTCATAGGTACCTAGCAGTTTCCCCAAAAAATACAGGTTCCACAATGCTTCTATTGGGTCAAGAAGTGATATCCTGGGTCCCTTTTAATAATGGTTTATGGACCTTTCATCCAGGAACTTGTCCAAACCTTTTTTAAACCCAGCTACACTAACCGCTTTTACTGCATCCTCCGTTAACAAATTCCAGAGTTTGATTATACGTTGAGTGAAAAAATATTTTCTCTTTAGTCTTAAATAGGTTACCCTGTATCTTCATTGCATGTCCCCCTAGTCTTTCTATATACTGATGACATAAACAATCAAACTACGTTTACCCATTCCACTCCGTTCATTAATTTATAGACCTCTATCATATCTCCCCTCAGCCGTCTCTTTTCCAGATTGAAGAGCCCTAACCTTCATAGCCTTTCTTCATAGGAGTATCCTTCCATCCCCTTTACCATTTTGGTGGCTCTTCTCTGTACCTTTTCTAATAACACTATATCCTTTTTAAGATATGGCAACCAGAATTGGACACAATATTCAAGGTGCGGTCGCACCATGGAACGATAGAGGCATTATAATATCCTTTGTTTTATTTTCCATCCCTTTCCTTATGATACCTAGCATTCTATTTGCTCTCTTGGCCGCCACTGCACATTGGTGGGTGTTACAGTTGCATGCCTGCTGTGCAGAATGCTCCATTGTTGCTTTCCGTAGGGGCAAAAATGTAGCAAATTACGTGAGTCCATCTGTAACCTGGGCTCCGGATGCAGATGTTGCTGAAAACATGGGCCATTAAAAATGTGGCCAGTGTGAATTCTTCAGAGGGAATTTCATGGATTAATCCAGTGATGCAGAACATTGGGGAGTCACTTCTTGTCAATCTACTCATGTTGTATATGTGCTAATATGCCTCCACAGAAACATTTATGTGGGGCATACCAGCAGACTATGAGAACATAAATCTCGTATTAATACAGACACTAAATCAGCACTGACAGTTAATCGTTATTTAGCTATGCACATACCTTTGATGGGTTAAAGTGGCAAATAATGTAAATGGTACCAGAATCATGGCATGGAGGGAAGCGGGAAGCTATTTTGAACTTAAGGGAGTAGTTCTGGATTTACTCCTTGGATGCAATTCACTCAAAAGGGTTAAATCAACAGATAGATTGGCACATGGTTGTGCGACATCAAGGCCCTTTAAATGTGCATGGAGGGGGGAGTTTAAACAGGATAAAAGAATGCTGTGGCCATTTTTTCAGTAATGCCTGCAGAGCTCCAAATAGTTTGAAGAATCTCCTGTAGCTGTTAGAATTTGGAGAAAACGTTCAGATAAGTATTGCCTTATGCCCTGAAGCAGAATCTGTATGCTAAGCGGTTTGAAACACGTTGGCACATTTGTGGCAGTTTTATTATGTTTGTAGATGCATGATCACTTAACAACAAATAAAAGGACTAAAACTGAGGTAGTTTTTTGTAGCAACCTTGACCTATGGTCCAACAAAGAAATATACAATGGAAAGAGCACTTGTTAGTATAGGACTGTTTGTATCACGTAGTGGGACTTGATTTTTCCTATACTGGTCCCCTGTGGTGTTACATTTACAAGTTCAAAATGATGCACATAGGGAAGAATAACCCAAATTATAGATACGTAATACTAGGTTCTCCATTAGGAATAGGCTCTAAGTGCCATTGTGGACAATGCATTGAGAATTGCTCTGTGTACGGCAAGCGGCCAAAACAAGCAAACGGAATGTTAGGAATTATTATCATAATGCCTCTCTATTGCTTAATGGTGTTACCACACCTTCTGTAGTATATGCAATTCTGGTAACTGCACTCAAAAAAGATACAGCAGAATTAGAAAAGGTAAAGAGAATGGCAACCTAAATGATAAAGAGGATGGAACAACACTCAGGGGCAGTGTCTTCAAATGGGTTACTTTTGTGCATACTATAACAGCAATGAACCTCACTCATAAGTGGGCATATGATCTCAGTCTCTCAAATTTACTAACACTTGACATAGTACTTGCATCATTTCAAAGAGAGCTTCCATCTGAACTTCAGAAGATGTAACATGTATCGGCAGCTTATCAAGGTATGCCTGGAATTCCTCTTATCAGGCCAGTGGCTCTCTATACAATGGGAAATACTTCTATATCTTTCTGCCACATTTTCTTAGTCTCTGACTACATTTCTTAGTGTCTGAGGATCTTATGGATATGGATTTGATATACACATTTTTGTGAAGCACATCATAGGTCCAGTGTGTCAAAAAAAGAAAAAATCCCATAAAACATGACCACAACGCAACAAATGGTTATATTTGAACAAGACCAGGCCAAAAAAAAAAAATCCAAGTTGAAAAGTTCACACTTGTAGTGTCACACAATGGCATGTTTTCGCAAATGTTTAGAATTAGGCATTTGGGCAGTTCAACTATATCTTTTTTAAAATATGGCGACCAGAATTGCACACAATATTGAAGGTGCGGTCTCACCATAGAACGATATAGAGGCATTATAATATCCTTTGTTTTATTTTCCATTCCTTTCCTTATGATACCTAGCATTCTATTTGCTCTCTTGGCTGCCGCTGCACACTGGGCCGAGGGTTTTAACATGTTATCCACATTGCCCTAACCACTAGACCATGCCCTCGTCTGATCAGGATGCAGACATCTTTAGGCAACTTAGAAAAAGAGAATACAATGAAAATATAATTTTGCGCTCCTTAAATAAACCCAGGGAACTATTCTCCATTGCCAAATCCCTATTAAAGGAACCATCAAAACAGGAACTGTATGAAAACTTTCTCGACAAGCCATAGCAAACCACCTTTGCTCTAAATACTCCCCACCCTCATTTTGAATTAGTCTCCATGCAGAATCCTATGTAACCTCTATAACAACCTGAAATCAGTTCAACCCCCCCATCTCTTGACAACAATTTCAGTTATCAATAACCTCAACACATCCACTTCTGCCCTCGACCCATGCCCAGTCATGTGGATTAAAGCACGAAAGAAACCTTTAGCCCCTTCATCCAATCCATAGTAAGTACTTCCCTCAGCACTGGAATTATGCCAGCTCCCCTGAAAAAGAGCTCTATTCACCCTATCCTAAAAGGAAACAAACTTGACCCTACTTTACCAGCCTCCTACAGACCGATATCAAGAATCCCCCTACTAGCAAAAATAACTGAAAAGATTGTCCAATCCCAACTGCAGAATTACATTAATGATCATATCCCCTTGACCCCTTCCAACATGGTTTCAAAAGGAACCATGGTATCGAAACTCTGATCACATCCCTTCTAGACTCAGTGATATCTTACATCCAAATACCCACTCAAGGTTGCCTACTAATTTTCCTTGACATTTCATCTGCTTTCGATTCCCTCCCCCATGAACAGCTCCTTGACAGACTGCATGATATCGGCCTCAGAGATACTACCCTAAACTGATTCTGTTCCTACCTTGAAAATAGAACACAACAGGTAAGAATTGGCAATAAAACCTCCCTACCTTCCATTCCTACTCAAGGAGTCCCTCAAGGCTAAAGCTTATCTGCCCTCCTCTTCAACATCTTCCTTCAACCAATATACAAAATCTTTCGTGAACATACAATACCAATTATATGCTGACGAAAATGTTCTTCACTCCCTTCAACATTACAATGCCAAACTTCACCAACATTAGCAACTGCTTCACCAAGATAGCACACTGGCTCCACCAGCATAACCTTATAATTAACCAAACTAAAACAGAAGCCCTCCACATCTTTTCCAACCCATCCTTTGTTCCCCTGACATCCATTGTCCTTGGAGATTACACTGTCTCTGTAAAAAATGAAGTCAAATATCTAGGCTTAATAATTGACCAAAATCTTACCTTCCAGAAGCAGATAAGAACTACAAATGCCATCTACACCAAAATAAGAACCCTGAAAAACCTCCATCACTTACTAAACCCCGACTCTTTCCAAACCATTTGCCAAGCCCTAATCACCCCAACCTTTGAATACTGCAACCTCATACATCATGGTCTCCCAAAATAAAGCATCCACCCCCTCCAAATGGTTCAGAATGCAATAGCATGCCTAATAACCAACACATCCAGACAAGCTCCTATCACCCCTGTCCTCCAGAACCTCCACTGGCTCCTAATGCAGGCCAGAATAAAATTCAAAGCCATCACACTAATACACAAAGTAATACACAACGAATCTGCCCCGTCTACTCTCCCTTCTCTCGAAACCAAACAGAACCAGATCATGTGGACCAAACACTGCAAACATCCTAAACATACCCTCACAGAAGAAAAAGAGCAAACAATCCACATGTAACCGAGCTTTCTCCCTCTTTGCCCCTTCCATATGGAACGCCCTCCCACCAGACCTAAGAGGATACTCTGACCACTCCAAATTCCACAAAAGGCTTAAAACATTTTCCTCTTTCAGGAATACTTCACAGTGCCACCCTAAACCACAGCTCTTCTAATCTAACTGAAACCAATTTACAGTCCTCCCCTTCCTTATTCTTCGCCCCCTTCCATGTCCAACCACTCCTCTCTGTAAATATGTAAAAGGTTCTATTGAATTTGTTTCACTGTTATGTTCTATGTAAAACAGCTGTGTCAACACTGTTACCTTATGTTCCCTGTAAACCGTTTTGATTTGTATAGAAATGGTTTAGAAGACATCACAGACTTCTGCAAGAACCTTAAAACTCTGCTCTTTACAGAAACTTATGAGCAGATAGACAATAGTACCCACTTGAGCGGTATTGCAGCTAACCCCGCCAACTCAATACCCAATCAGCCCAACTAGACTCACGAAGAAACCCTCATGCTAAATGTAACCCTCCAACTGTGCTGTCTAAATGTTGTTAAATACCCTCATGTTAAATGTTGTAAATCACCCACATGTTAAATGTAACCACTGTTCCCTCTAAGCTGTGCGCGTGTGCGCGCGCACACACCTCGCCGAGTGAGCGCACATACTTTACAACAGAGCGCACAAAAATTACGGTTCTGATTCTGATAGAAAACAACACAGACATTCTTAAAATTGAAAAGTTGTGTATTTATGGTTTTCACAAGTTCTACAATATTTTCTAGTGTAATCAATGTGGTGTACATACTGTATTCTGATGTGTAGTCAAATTTTATAGTATATAACTCCGAGTGTCGTTATGTGGCGCACAAAAATTTAACCTTCCTTCAAAAGCTGCACAGCTGATATTTTATGCGCACACAGCCTACACAAAATTAGAGGGAACATTGAATGTAACCCCAATTGTGATGTCATGTAACCACTTTGATTGTAGGATAAGGTGGTAAACAAAATCTAAATAAATAAATATAAAAAATGTTAAATAAATAAAGGAACTTAAACAAAATCAATAAGATTCCCTCCAAATGGTTCCTAGTCTTGTCCTTAGCGATGCACAGCCAGACGGGTTTTCAGGCTATCCACAATGAATATAGGTTTGCATTCAGGGACGGCAGTGCATGTAAATATAACTCTTGTATATTAATTATGGATATCTTGAAATCCCATCCTGGAACAGGTCATCCAAGGATAGGTTTGGAAACTACTCCTTCACAACTGTGCCTCCTTCTGCACTCTTACCACTAGGGCTAGTAAATCAGCAGCCCCAGACATCACACGAGTCACTGAAGCAGGAATGCAGCACAAAGGAACAGCTTTCTTTTGTTTATTTACTTATTTAACAGGTCTTTTACACCGCTTCATCATTTCAATCAAAGTGGTTTACATTGTAACTTAAACTTGGTAATGTACATTAAATAGGGACACTGATTTAAACACAGGGGCAAGACCACAGTGAAAAAAAGTGCACATCCTAATTTTAAGAAGTGTTTTTAAACCTTGTAATATACTAAAAGAGACCATATTGGAAATTTAGAAAAGAATCCTAAACATAAACCAGCTGTTAATTAGGCTCTACCCACTGAACATTTTTGTCCATAGACACAAAATGAAAAAAAAAACAACCCAAACAGTCTGGAATCCACCCAACAGCACAATTTTAAAAGGATAAGAGGAAACTTTTTTAGCAGGAAAAAAGGACAATTCCAAAGCGCTTGAAATGTGCTACCTAAAAGTTAGACATGTTTTCTTCATTTTTGATTTAGAGTCCCTTAGGGTGTTGCACTTAACACATGTTTAGCATGAAAATTAATATGCAAGGCATCCCCGACATGTTCCAGCACAGATGTATACTCTAATGAATGGTTCAATTAAAGCAGTTGCACTTAATGCTACACACAGAGGTAGAATAACATAAGAAATGCCACACTGGGCGAGACCGAGGTCCATCAAGCCCAGTATCCTGATTCCAACAGTGGCCATTCCAGGTCACAAGTACTGACAGCTTCCCAAAAAGGTACACATGTTCCATAATACTTGTCCCCGGGGTAAGCAGTGGATTTCCCAGATCCTCTTTAATAATGGTTTATGGACCTTTCACCAGGAACTTGTCCAAACCTTTTTTAAACCCAGCTGCATTAACAGCTTTTACTACATCCTCCGGTAACTAATTCCAGAATTTGATTACGCGTTGAGTGAAAAAAATATTTTCTTTTATTAGTTTTAAATGGGTTACATTGTAGCTTCATTGTGTGTCCTCTAGTCTTTCTACTTTTTGATGATGTAAACAATCGATCTACGTTAACCGGTTCCGCTCCGTTCATTAATTTATAGACTTCT
The DNA here is from genome assembly GCA_033557465.1 of Ichthyophis bannanicus. Taxonomy (NCBI): domain Eukaryota; kingdom Metazoa; phylum Chordata; class Amphibia; order Gymnophiona; family Ichthyophiidae; genus Ichthyophis; species Ichthyophis bannanicus. The sequence goes on along the minus strand of CM066047.1, from coordinate 55,392,705 downwards.
ATCATATCTCCCCTCAGCCGTCTCTTTTCCAAGTTGAAGAGCCCTAACCTTTTAAGCCTTTCCTCATAGGGGTAACCTCCATCCCCTTTACCATTTGGTGACCCTTCCCTGTACCTTTTCTAATAAAGCTATATCCTCCTTAAGATATGGCAATCAGAATTGCACACAATATTCAAGGTGCGGCTGCACCATGGAACGATATAGAAGCATTATATCTTTTATTTTATTCTCCATTCTTTCCTTAATGATTCCTAGCATTCTATTTGCTTTCTTGGCCATCACTGCACATCGGGCGGAGGGTTTCAATGTATTATTATCCACGATAATATCTAAATTATTTTCCTGGGTGGTGGTTCCTAATATAGAACTTTGCATCATATACCAGTAGTTTGGGCTGTTCTTTCCTAGGTGCAAAACTTTGCACTTGCCCACATCGCCAACACATGACATGTACGCCATGTGCTAACTGCAATGTGCTCTCCTTGCCCATACTCTGCACATTTGCCAGCAGCTGTCATGCTTATGCGTTAACTGTCACCATGGGCAATTACTACCTGCTAAAATGAGAATTAACTACTTAGTAGGCTTTAGCAAGAGGGCTTCTTAGTCAGGGCCATAGCAAGGGCTGTGTAGCCATTATGGAAGAGGCACCTACAGTATATAATCACTAAGGCTTCCAGGAAGCCCAGTAAAAGCAACTTCCTGTGCACAGTGTGTGTAATATATATGTGTAATATATATATATATATATGTGTGTGTTGGGGGGAGGCAGCATCAGGTTTGTAAGTCGCACACAGGGCCAGCCCATCCATTGAGCGATAATGTTGTTCGTACAGGGCCCCACGCAAACTCAATTATCGCACAATGGATGGCTGCAGAGGGAGCCGGGGAAGCCCGCGTGAGGTCCCAGCTCCCTGCATCAAGAGTCTTTTCCTTCACGCTGGCGGCTGTTTCTTTGAAGCCGCAAATGCCGGGAGAGGTTAAAGGCAATGACATTTAACCTTTCCCAGTGTTCGCGGCTTCACAGAAATAGCTGCCAGCATGAAGGAAAAGACTCTTCACGCTGGCGGCTGTGCAGAGGGATCCAGGGCCTCGCACGGGCTCCCTCTGCAGTCCCTTAGATGGTCGCGGGGCTCTTCGGGGGGGGGGCGCCTACAACGGCTGTGAGGGGGGCTACGACTAGAATCAGGCTGTGATGGGGGGAACGGACTGGAAATGGGCTGTGATGGTGGGGAGGGGGGCTAGAACTGGAAATGGGCTGTGATGGTGGGGGAGAAACTTGGACTTGAAATGGGCTGTGATGGGGGGCTAGGACTGGAAGGCTGTCATGGGAGGGTAAGCTGGGACTGGAAATGGGCTGTGATGGGAGGGCTAGGATTGGAAATGGGCTGATGAGGAGCTGGAATAGGACTCTAAATGGGCTGATGGGGGGAGCTTGGACTGCAAATGGGTGATGGGCTGGAATAGGACTGCAAATGGGGGAATAGGACTGGAAGCGGGCTGATGGGGGCTGGAACAGGGCTGGAAATTGGAATGGAAATGGGCTGATGGGGGGCTGGAATGGAACTGGAAAAGAGCATATGGGGGGATAGGACTGGAAATGGGCTGATGTGGGGGCATAGTAGAATGGGACTAGAAGGGAGCAGATGCTGGGTGGGTCTAGAACTATAAGGGAGCTGATTTTGGGGGAGGACTAGAAGGGGATGGGGAATGAGAATGGAGAGGGGAAAAGATATTTTGTGTGGGAGGGAAGAAAAGTCTACGATGGGCCAGGTATTGAGAGAGTAAGTGGGGATTGAGAATGGAAGGGTGAAATTTGAGTGGATGATAAAGGAATAAGGAAAGAAATGGGGGAAAGAGCAAAAGGGAAACGATCAGTATGTTAAAGCAGATATAGCGAGAGAATGGAAAAAATCTAAAAGAGAAGAAAGAACAAATGGATAGCTTGCAGAAGACATGAAAAAACCCCCAGAAGAAAGTGACTGGAGCAATTGCAACTGAAAAATAAAATGCCCAAACAGAAAGTAGAAAAATACTTTTTATTTTGAATTTATTAACTGGAATATGACTGGTCTGGGAAGTGTGTATTGCTAACATCTTTGCGTTTTTGTTTAGTGCAAGAGGAAATTACTTTATAGTTTTATTTCTCCAGTGTTGTACATTTCATGTTTGGCTTTTGGGGTTCCCAGTTTAATTATTATCTTCCTATTTCAAAATTGTGATCCCTTGTTCTTTGTGTGCTGATGGTCTGTGTTCTGCATGTGTAACCGAGCCGAGATATTCTGTTCATGTAGTTTCTATTTAATAGTCACACTTGTTCTCTTTCCCCCAGTGAGATGTATTGGTTTAATATCTGCAGTGTTGCCTTTTGATAGGTAGGGTTTGGTACTTTGTAAGTCCTGGTAGTGCTGTTATGATAGGGTGAATTTGCTATGGGTTCTAAATGGTCAGTGTTTATAGTACTTCCTAATGGGCCTGGCGGTTGTCACTGCAATATAGTAATGTAGAAATCTGTTAGTCTTTCTTTATCCAGAAACTCATTAAGACATGTTTACTAAAAGCATATGTTAATATTATACAAATGAGGGCCTGCAATTAATCTCCGCACATGGCCCAGCACCCCCCTTGGGCCACCCCTGGTCGCACAGGGAGCATTTCTGACTTTAATCAGGCAACAATGAGCATTTATAGCTAAAATACAAACTTACAGATATGATTCATATTTCAATACTCTTTTTTTAAAATGAAAATTTGAAGCTCAGTGTTCCAATTATAATCTTAATAGGTATCTTGGCAACAAAGGATTCTATACCTTTGGATTCAAGTTTTCTAATAAATCAGCAGTCTGAGCTGCCAACCTCATTTAGCATGTGGAATCATGTGTTAATGAAATTGAAAATGGGGTTAGCTTAGACTTTTCAAACAGATTGACACCATCAGTTTAAGAAAAGCTTGCTGGAGAAATCTCCAGTCCTTGAATTGTTATACAAATATGAATAAACTGAACTAAATCATAACAGTTCCACCGAATATACATGAGGGGGAAAATATACAGATATGAGACAACTTTTCCAAAATGACCAAGGATAGATACTAAATTCAACACAAACTGTCCTCTGCTGGATACAAGATAGGGGTTTCTCACTCAATATCGGGGCGCTCCAGCATCCATCGCACACACAGAGATAGTACCAAAGAATAACATACCTAAAAAGCATTTTAGAAATCGTGGTATTTTTTATATAGTTAAGTGTAACAGGTTTAAAGATTCGATGCAAGGGCATTAGTTCTCAGGTGGCAGAAAGATTCTCGTGAGCGGTGGAGGGGATGGCTGCTTTCTCTAGGCAAACACGTTGCAGTGTTTGCATCATTTCCTTCGCCTAGGAGCGGTTTGCAGGCCGCCGTTTGTTTTACAGTAGCAACAGGTAAAAATAAGCATTACAGCAGCATGTTACATAACTACACACAGGCGGCTGAAAGCCCGGGGTCAGAGACGAGATTCCAGCCAGCCCCGCCCCTTCAATGAAAGGATCAATGGAGGGCGTTCCTACCGAACACCTCCAACGCGCAGCCGCAGTACTCGACAAACGCCTAGCTCTTGAGGGCGGGGAACTTCCCTCACCCATCCCAAAGCTCAGAAGCTCTGCGGAACGTCCCTCTCTTCGATGGCCAAGCTCTTAGGTTCGCGCCAAAATCACGTAGCACGCACAGGGTGGCCGGCGGCGTCACTACCGCCTCCTTTTTCAAACGGGAATGGGGGAAGGCTATTGGCCGGCCGAAGTTCCGCGTGACTAACGGTCGCGGGAGAGCCGCGCAGTCTGAAAGCCAGCGGCTGGTTGTGTTGGGTGAGAAGAGAGGTGGGGATGATCCACTAGTAAACAAACCCCGCAGCTCGGTCCTCGACAGCTTTATCCTGTGGAGTAGAAGTTGCGACTGCACCTTCCATCTCGGGAACTCGGCAGACGTCGGGTGTTGTGAAAGAAGCGGGCCGGCAGGAGCTGGGGGTTTCCCCGAAACTATCGCCGACTGTTCCGCCCCCCATCCCTAGAAACTTTGGGATTTGCTCTCGGTTGTCCACAAGATCGTTTGCTGCAGTTCCGCAGCGGAATTATACCTTATACCGCGCACCCTCCTTCAGCGTAACGTTTTTCATTGGACTTGAGACATTTTCTTTATTGGCTTAATATAGCGCATTCTTTCCTCAACCGTGGTTCTTCCCTGGAGGAAAATGAGCCTCAGCTTTCGGCAGTGCCGCTCCTCGCCCCGGACGGCCCCTATCCGCCAGAAGCTGCTTTTCTCGCCTAGTGACTGTGAGGACGGGGACAGTACTGGCGAGGATTCGGCTTTCCAGGAGTCCGATTCCCCTCTCTCGGCGGCCAAGAGTCAGGGGGAGCCGCCGAGCGAAGAACCGGAGGAGAGCCTGGACGCCCACTCGCAGGGGGAGGCGGACTCGTGGGAAGAGGACGAAGACGGCTTCAGGTCCTCGTCCCCGGTTAAATCCCCCCAGGATTACTTTATGAACGGCTCGCCCTCCCCAGTAAAGTTCGGCTGCAGTTACGACGAGCGGGATGTCATCAGTTCCCCGTTCCGTTCGCCCCGGGCGTACTGCCGGGAGGAGAGGGAAGGCTCCAGTTCCCCCATACCGGATTGCCCAGGGACCCCTCCCCACAAAACCTTCCGCAAACTCCGACTCTTCGACACGCCTCACACGCCCAAGGTGAGTGATTTGTCCTGGACTCGATAGTGCTGCTGCCCCTGCCCGCATCCCCGATGGATCCTTTTTAGGGGGTGCGTCCCGCGAGAACTCGTTCTGATGGGGGCGGGGAGAGAGACCGCGTAGCTCTGCCGGCGGTTCCCAGCCTTTGCCCATGTGCTGGAGCGCGCGTGCCGCCTCGAGCGCCTGCAGTTAAAGGGTTACACCGCGTGCGCGCTCGGAGGTGAGGGAAAGGTTCCGGGCAGCGCTTCATCCGACGTGCTCGGTAAACGTTTCCCGAGCTGCCGCTCTCGCCGTCACTCCATGTGCTGGAGGGGCAGTACCCAGAGCGCGGGCGAAGGGAGAGGGTTCTGTCTACATCGTACTTGAGTTTCGGATGCACGGAACGAAATGTTCGTTGATCTCTTTGTGTTCATCCTGACTTAGGCGGTCTCGCACGTTACCTGTATTATGGAATAGTCTGGACCGATAGATGTGGAAATTCGAAGCTTTTGGGGTGGGTCCCTGCAGCTCCCCCATTCAGTCTGTCTGCTTCTAGCTTGAGCATTGAACGTTGGAATTACTGCTATTTTAGTAATCGTAGAACACACATGTCTGTTTTTTAAACGACAACGTTCTGCAAAATCTCGACCCATGTTCCCGGACTCTTAGGTGGGTTTTATATTGACTTTGTACCGAGCTAAGTGCATCTACGCACGTGTTATGTGACACTTAGCATTGCTGGCATGTGTCAGTCCTGCAAATGCTGCCTTAGGGTTGTATAGTCTATACTGATTATAGAAACGAGTTTTTAGATGTCTTCATCTGGGATTACATAAGTTGTTAGCTTATGACTGAGATGTCTGAAAAGTATGGTCATGCCCCCTTTATCCGGATAACTGCCTTATCTTGAAAATGTGTTTTATCCTTTTTTCAATTCTTCTTCCTGCTGGTATATATGATGTTTCTAGTAGATAGTCGCTAGCGACTGCACCTTGAATATTGTGTACAATTCTGGTCTCTGTTAAAAAGGATTTAGTGTTATTAAAAAAGGTACAGAGAAGAGCCACCAAAATAGTAAAGGGGATGGAAGGATACTCCTATGAAGAGAGGCTAAAAAGGTTAGGGCTCTTCAACCTGGAAAAGAGACAGCTGAGGGGAGATATGATAGAGGTCTATAAATCAATAAATGGAATGTAACAGGTAGACGTAGATCAATTGTTTGTTATCAGAATATAGAAAGACTAGGGGACATGCAATGAAGCTACAGGGTAAACTATTTAAGACTAATAAGAGGATATTTTTTTTCACTCATGGTGAAATCAAACTCTGGAATCTTGTTACCAGAGGATGGTAGTAAAAGCTGTTAGTGTAGCTGGCTTTTAAAAAAGGTTTGGACAAGTTCCTGGAGGAAAGGTCCATAAACCATTATTAAAAGGGACCAGAGATATCACTGCTTGACCCAATACTAGCATTGTGGAACCTGTGTCTTTTGGGGAAACTGCTATGTACTTACAACCTAGATTGGCCACTGTTGGAAACCAGATACTGGGCTTGATGGACCTTAGTCTGATCGAGTATGGCATATCTTATGTTCTCTTTCTGTAATGATTGAGCACTATGTAAAATGGCTTTCAAACTTCAGTAGTTATACGCTCGAAGGGGGGCTGCTACAAGTTATCATCATAGAGTAAGAGGAGGGTTTTTTTAGACCCCTTTTCATACTGAATTTAGCTGTTATCTTCACAATATATCTATCTTTTATTTCTTTTAGACCTATAATGGTAACTTGTAGCAACTCCCTTTTGGGCATATAATAGCAAAAATCGGAGGCCTTTTCTCCTCCTCTTGAAATTGTGATTTCTTCCAGGAGTACTAATATAAATATATTTAATATGAGCATAACCTTTTTGAAAAAATGTATAGTGGTACTTCGTTGTTGAGTACCTTAGTAGGTGTTTCTTTTGGAATTGGTATTGTGTCAAACTTACTTTCCATCTTTTGGTGCTATCTTTTTTGAGAATCCTGTGTAATTCATAAATGTGTAGTGTTTACCAGTAAAACGTTGTCAACTGGTTCTGGATTGTAGCAGTTCTTGTGCATAGTGCCAAAAACTAAAGCATTAGTCTTGTACTGTTTCCCTTTAGTACTTTAGATAAAATTTGGATGTGTGTGGCAAAGTGTAGGGCATTCAAAGCTAAACAATAGATTTTTGACAGCACTGTGTAAGGCTGAAGGTCTGTCTAGGGCCACCAATACCTTGAACTGATTCTGGAGCCAGTCTTGTCTGTAAGGTTTGATTGGAGCCTACCAGTTGGAAATCATATGTTTTTTGACAGTCATATTGGCACAAACTAAATAGCATTGCTAGGTAGAAAATGAGGTTTCAGAATAAAGGATTTTGCAACCATAAGTTAAACAAAAATGACTTATTTGAGCTTCATGAGTGGTTCTTGGTATCTGAAATAGTCTTCTAGATGGATTGAATTTAATTAAAATTAAGATCCCACGTTGGCCATGTTTCTTTATTACATTCAGTTTGAGTTATCTGCTGGTATTGTAAGGCTTAAAGCACAAACTGTTATCTTCATCTTTTACAGAGCTTGCTCTCAAAAGCCCGAGGAATAGGTTCTGGTGCGAGATGCAAGGGTGGGTCTCTCTTCAGGAGTTTGGCAAAATCGGAGAGTCAAGAATCTGATATCAAGGGGGCACCTCAGGTTAACATTAATCCCTTCACTCCAGATTCTCTGGTGCTTCAATCTTCAGCAGGACAATGTCGGCCACGAAAAAGAACACACTGGAATGAGTAAGATGAAATTGCTTCTTTTACCAGTAAGGGATAATTTTGAAGGGTGGTTTTTTTTTTTTTTCAGATGTGAAAGTTTGTGTTATGTAATGGAGTACTGTGCATAATTTCATGCTTCAGCACACTAGTGCTTAAATTACTTGGCACTAAACCAGCAGAAGAGTTAAGTGAAGACTTACCCTACTACCTGTAGTGGGCGTGGTAGTAACTTAAACATTGCTGCCAATGTGGTAGCTTTTTAAATGGGATTTTGAGCAACGGTGCTGTTACTTCAGGCAGGTCTGCTGCTTTACTTTGTCTTTGAGCACGTAATGGAGTCTCTTTCTGAATGAAGAAATCCCATTTTGAGTTTTAACATCTGCTCTGACCACTGCTTCAGTGTCAACAAGTCTAGTTGAACAGTTTGCCCTTGACAACCCATCTTCTGTGGCTCTCAAATGCATAGTTCAGAACAAGTTTCTTTTTCTCAAGAGGATTTTCATAGTTCTGAATTCCCTTTTAAACAAAAAAACCTTGGTTTTAGTGTATAGTATTCTTAAACTAAAAATGAAATTCCATCTTAATTTATAGGCATTTACGTGACTAAAAATAAGGGATACATATAAATGTAAAGGGTATGCATCTCTTCTAATTACACAGGTCTGCAACTAAAAAGCTGTTTGATTATTTTCATCTAATTTCCATGTATTTTGGTGTGCTGAAAACAAATAAAACATTGAAAACTCCTAGTCGTCATGATTTGCCACAACATGCAAAATTGTCTTCAAATTTATCAATTTTTTTCAAATTACTATTAATTAATTCACATAAGTGCATTTAAGATATCAAATCCTGGAGTGGAGGAGTGGCCTAGTGGTTGGGGCAAGGTACTTCAGGCCGGAAGGTCAGGAGTTCAAATCCCACTAGAGCAGTGTTTCCCAACCCAGTCCTATGGGGCACACCGGCCAGTCAGGTTTTCGGGATATCCCTAATGACTATGCATGAGATATATATGCATTAGAGATATCCTGCCAACCTGACTGGTTTGTGGCCCTCCAGGGCTGGATTTGGAGACCCCTGCCTAACACCTCTGTCATCTAAGATTGTGAGTGGGCAAAGTGCAGATGTCCAAGACATCAAAAAGGTATATAGAATGTGTCACATTCCTCCTCACTTCTCACCACCACCAAAATATTATCTATTAGACAACTTTTTGGTGGTGGTGAGAATCGAGGAGGAATGTGTCACATTCTATATACCCTTTCGATGTCTAGGACATCTGCACCTTGCCCACTCACAATCTTAAATGACAGAGATGTAAGGCAGGGGTCTCCAAATCCAGCCCTGGAGGGCCACAAACCAGTCAGGTTGGCAGGATATCTCTAATGCATATATATCTCATGCATAGTCATTAGGGATATCCCGAAAACCTGACTGGCCGGTGTGCCCCATAGGACTGGGTTGGGAAACACTGCACTAGAGGACAGCAACCTTGGGCCGGAAGGACTGGGGTTTCTAGTCCCACAGGTGCACCTTGTGATCTTGGGCAAGCCACTTTACCCTCTATAGCCCTTGTTCCCTGTAAAATAGTTATCTCCAAGTTATAATGCCCTGTTCAATGTAATTTCAGTTTGTTCATTGTAAACCGCACTGATGCAGAATAGCGTGGTATATAAGAATGTAAATAAATAAAATGCCAAAAACCCTTAAAGGAGTTGTCCGAGTTATATAAAAAAAAATCACTGTAAATCTGATCAGCAATATATACATAAGCTAAGCAAGTTTTAAGTCCGTGCTTCTAATGGTAGAAGGGGTTAATCTTTCCTGAAGAATCCAGTGGGAGGGAGACACAGGGCAGATAGCAGCAGCTCCGGTCAGTGCAGGGGGGCGTGGCCAGCACTGTGAGGTCTCTTGTAAAGACACAGAGCTGCTCTCTCCTGAATGCCACACTTGTGCACGAATCCTCATCAGATTCTTGGTTCTAGGCTGTTCACACTTTTTCATCGCAATTCGTGTTAGCTCGTCATTCTTCAACCGTTATGTTATGGCTCTGCGAAAGTATATTAATTCGCCAGACAGTTTGTTTCATCTGTGGTGAATAATAGTGTTGAAGCAACAGCAGAATATTACAGACTTTGTGAAAAAAGTATACTTTGCATACTTTGGACTAAAAATTGGAGATCAAGATAAAGTCTGGGCGCCTCATAAAGTGTGCAAACGGTGTGTTGAGGACCTCCAAAACTGGTTCAAGGGTAAGAAAAAATCTTTCCGTTATGGGATTCCTAGGGTATAGCGAGAGCAAAAGAAACATAGTGATGACTGTTACTTTTGTTCATGCGATGTGAAAGCATTCCATTTCATACCCCAATCTTCACTCGGAAATTCATCCCATCCCCCATGGCACAGATACCAGTACCCAAGCCCCCTGCTACCATGGAAGAGATACCTAGCTCCGATGTAGGTGAAGTCATACCTGAACCAGATGACGAATCAATTTCTGTCTTTGAAGATGATACAAGACCAAAATTGTTTTCTCAGGAGGAGATGAATGATTTGGTAAGAGACTTGAATCTTCCCAAAGATGCCGCTGAGTTACTCGGATCAAGGCTGAAAAGCAGGAATTTATTGTTGCCAGGAGTGTCATCTTCATGGTTCAGACATTGTGAAAAGGAGTTCGTTCCTTACTTCGCCCAGGAAGACAAGTTGGTTTATTGCATCGATGTCGAAGGTCTGATGGGTCAATTTAAAATCCAATATGATTGAGCAATGGCGTCTTTTTATAGATTCTTCAAAAAAGTCTCAAAGCAGTTTTAAACCACAACGGTTTTTACGCTTCCATACCTGTAGGTCATTCCGAACACTTGAAGGAAACCTACGAGAACAAGGATATTTGGTATACCCAGCTTGTTGCCTGAGCAGCATGCACAAGACCTTCAAGTCCCCCACACACTTGCCAACCATGGTCTTCATATTTAAGTTTACGAAGAACCAATTCTAAGTTTTCTGTGTCTATGGGACAGTCGAGACCGAGAAAATCACTGGACCAAGAAGAGTTGGCAGCCGAGGGTGCTAACAGTCGGTGAAAAAAATGTGCTCCGAGAAACTTTGGTACCTTCCCATAAAGTTCTTCTACCACCTCGCCACATAAAATTGGGATTGATGAAGCAATTCGTAAAATCACTTCCAAGAGATGGAGAATGCTTCAAATACTTGGTCACCAAGTTTCCAAGCCTGTCGGAGGCAAAATTGAAGGAAGGTGTGTTCATCGGACCAGACATTAGAAGGCTTATAGTTGATCAAGAGTTTGTCAATACCATGATGGATCCTTAAAAAGAAGGGTGGATTGCATTTAAAGAAATCGTACAGAAATTTTTAGGCAATAACAAAGATCCTCACTACAAAAAGATCATCGGACGAATGCTGAAAGCATTTCAAGCTTTAGGTTGCCTGATGAGTTTGAAAGTGCATTTCCTCCAGTCCCACCTTGACTGCTTTCCTGAAAATTTGGGAGCTGTGAGTGAGGAACAAGGTGAACGATTCCACCAAGACATTAAAGAGATGGAAAGGAGATACCAGGGAAAATGGAGCATTACAATGATGGCAGACTATTGTTGGATGTTTCAGAGAGACATTCCAGATGCTACTCACCAGCGTAAATGCACCAAGAGGAGCCTCACAAGGAAGAAGAATCGAGTTTAGTGTGTGTAGGTGAGTTCATTTCAGTTCAAAAAAGGATTTTCATGAAAATATTGTAATAACACTTTAATTTTATAAGTCTGTTTCCATTTATTTTGAGGTATTGCCTTATTTAACATAGTTACCTAAATTGTCAGGAAACGTGATGTCCTATGACAAAATGGAGGTCATTTTCGGATTCAGCGCACCAAAAAACAAAGATTACGTGGAATAACCAAAACAGCTCTCTAAAAAATTTTTTTTGCAGACCTGTTATTTATTGCACATACATTTTAGTGGTGTGTGTTTTTACTTTCTGTAATTTCTATCTGTATTGCTGTCCGTCTGTTTTCACACAAGATTTAAATATGAATAACAAGAAGCTTTCTTTCTAGCTCATGTGGTGAGGACATGGAAGCAAGTGATGGGGAACCTGAAGATGAAAATATTAGGCCTGCAAAGGTAAAACTATTTTATATTCAATTGTGTTTAAATCTGTATAGCTTGTGGGGTTTTTTTGTTTTAAATTCTTTTAAAATTTAATTACAGAGAATCACAATTACACAAAGCAATATGAAATCACGATATGCAACAGAATTTCATGAATTGGAAAAGATTGGATCTGGCGAGTTTGGGTCTGTGTTTAAATGTGTGAAGAGGTTGGATGGCTGTATCTACGCAATAAAGCGATCTAAGAAACCATTGGCTGGATCAGTGGATGAGTAAGTATTGCTCCAGCAGAACACTGTTTTAGTACTGCTGTAGTTATGATCCCCATGGGGTAGGACACTGCCTTCTATTTGTCAGTAGACTTTGTTTAGTGGGGCATGTTTACTAAGCCTCATGCTAGAAATTTGGGCCGCATTAATAGCACAGGACATTATGCTAGTTGCAGAGGGTTGGAACAACTCTTTCCTGAGCTTGGCAGTTTGTTGCATTAAAACGGTCACGGGGAGCAACTGTCATCACCCATTGTGCTGGCAGTAGTTTCATGCTGTGTGCGGACAGTGCAAGCTTTCAAGGCCCATGCTAGCAGCAGTGTGGCAGGAACACCCATACTCTGCCCAGACATGCACTACCCAAGTAGCATGTTTTTAGTAAACATATCCCAATGTGCACAAAATCAATTTGAACTCGTTGTTGTATGAATTAATGTACATAGTTAGTGTATGCAACATTTTTATAAACATGTGACATGAAACAATGTCTGGATATGGGGAAAAGGCCAAATGAACTGTGAACACCTTTACTAGGGTGGTGGTCAGCATTAAAATCATCCTGTGCTTTAAACAGCACTTTGATATTCAGGTTTCACTTGGACATTCATGGCATATTCTTGTGTGGTAGGGGTTGGGATTAAAATTCTTATCTTACAGTTCTAAAGGTGGTAACCAATACTTCTTTATCTGTTCAATGTGTCCAAGTGACGGTGGTTTTCCCTAGTCAATTGGACTTCAAATCTGAGTTGTATTGGGTGGGTGGTGAAGTTGCTTTCCCGAGAACACTAGGACAGTGTCTGTCTCTCTTTTAAAGGGTTAAGAAAAATTTCTGCATCTATGCAGCAGAATACTGCTATAGGGAAACGGTGATGCCTCTTTCGTGACTTTAATTCCTGCTAAATATAGACTCTTTAGAAGGTTACCTAATTTATATCATTAAGAAATCCTCATATAATAAGCTGCTCCACTTTTACTATTCTTATTTCGGAGTACTTTTCATGAGACCAACCAGCCTCTTGTAAAAACATTTTTTTAATGTTTTTGACAAGTGCCCCAAGACACCAGAACGTGATGAAAACACTTAAGTTTCATGTTACAAGTTTTATAGGAGTTTTATCTTGAATTCAAACTTCCAAATTTCTGTGTAGTCATCCATAGTGTTTGAATCTCTCATTCTTTAGTCACAGCCCAAGTAAGCCTTAATTGTTGGTCACAGACCATTAGTCTCTAGAAACTGCAACCACCCAAACAAGTTCGATGTCTCGGAGAGAACACAGCACTGCGTTTTAGAGCTTGCCAACTCTTCAAAGCTCTGTCTCAATGCTTCTGAAGGACATCCCTTTATTCCAAAATTTCTGAATGCTCACCCTCTCCTAGCGAACTGCTTTTGAAAAACATGGCGTGTGATGTATCTAATTACATGAGTATGCAATCTATAGGGTCCAAGAAGGTGGAGTCATCCCAATGATCAAGTCCAGAAGTAAACTCCACCAGTCCAGCTCTTGATTTACACCATGAGGGGTGCTGTAGCTAATTTGAAAATCCAGGATTGTTCCAATATTAGCAATTTGTGTTCTCTATCAGCTCCACAAGGATCATATGGAACCCAATCAATAACCCACCATCGCAAATCACTAAAATTTATGTTGATGAATACAATGACTATCGGAGCAATCATAACATTGTTTAAATGTGATGAATGTTCACGTAAGTGATAACAAACAGGTAAAATGTTACAACCAATATATTTTCTTATAACCAGGACCATGTTTTCCTCCTAGGCTGATGCTCTGGCTTCTGTTGGGTTGTGAATCATGCTATATTTAATGTTTAGATATTTTTCCTGTCCTACATGATCACTCAAGTTAACTGAATAGGAACTTTCTTATTGCCCCTCCAATCCAGTTCAGACCCATGGGTTTATGCACTCCTACCAGCAGATGGAGGCTGAGAACCACTGGCTTAACAATGTCGCCCTATAAGGGTCATAATCATCCTGTAGCCAATCAGTATTTCTCAAACTACAGAGATGGAGGATGCGTAAACAACTCAGTCTGCCTTTGATCGTTTGGGCTCCTGGGGGAGGACTGGGAAAAAAGGGTAAGGCAGCCTGAATTGAATCACTCGCCTCCCCCCGCCCCTGAGGCTCCCATCTCTTTGCTGGGGTGGCTTCCCATTTTCTCCTCCAACCTTTTGGCAGGGGGCCAGGGGTTGAGGGCAGGAGTAGCTGAAGGACTATTTGGTGCTTACTGGCAGTGGGCTGAGGCAAAGGAAAGACTGGCAAACACAAGCTTCCTGGTGAGGGGGGAGCCATCACAGCAGATATGAGTTGTGCTGCGGATGTCAGGGTCACTGTTGTGCAGCCTGCAGAGCTCATCGGGCCACTTTAAGGCCAGCTTTTGCCATGGCTGAAGAGCAGCTTGCGGCAGAGGCTTTGATGTCATTGGGTTGCAGATCTGGGTATGGCACCAGAGCTTTATATGTCAGTGGCCACCATGTTTGCATGAAGCATTAGTCTCATTGCAGTAGCACTTAGTCTCCCCAGACACCACCTGAATGGGGCTCTGCTTCACCCCTTCTGGGGGGGGGGGGGGCGCTTTTCTCTTCTCTTAACCCTTTCAAGGCGTACTTTAAACTTTTAATCCACATTCTGCAGCTGGGTTAATTTTTGCATATTTCAGGAAAATTGTACCCATCTTATTCAATATGTTCTAATAGTGATTTTCCTTCTGCTATGGTCATGTATTATATACCATTTGATAGGAATATTTAGTCAGAATTTTGGATCCTGAGAGTTTTGGGCTCGGCCTGGAAAGGGTTAAATTTGTTCTGCTCCATCAGGCTTTTTCCCTGAAGCGCTGGGGAGTGGGGTGGGAGTTGGCCATGGCATCTAAAGACCTCTCCCCAGGGTTGAAGAGTCCTTGTAGGAGGAAGAGTTTGGGTGAGAGGAGCTTGGGGTGCTCATCAGTGTCTGGACCTTCTGGATGGGCTCTTGGCCCCGTTGGACACAGCTCCTGAGGGGGAGCGCCAGGGGGGGGGGGGGGGGCTGCTGTGATTCATATTTTCATTGAGATGAGCTGCCATCCTTTATCGTAGGCCTTGGTGGCTTTGAATATCTCTGAGGACCGGCCAGCAGCAAAGGTGTCTCTTAGAGGGCATAAAGACGTCTCAGAAGTTCTTTCTGCTTCAGAGCCATTCAGGATATGGTTGCCATGGAGTGGGATACTGTGGATGCAGGCCTGAGGGTTGGTTAAATCTATGGCCAGATTGTATTTGCTATCTCTGAAAGAGGAGGAGAGGTTTCATTTGCTCAGGGTTGATGCGCGTATATCGTCAGTGACAAGGAAGACCACCATCCCAATAGAGAGTGGTTTGGTGTTTGAAGGATGCAAAGGACCGTAAGTTGGAGACCTCGCTGAAATAATCCTTAAGGGTTGTGGCTTTGGAGCTGCAAGCAGCTGTCTGGTGCCTATAAGGCCAGAGCTGCCTGAGGTGGTCAGAGGGCTCCAGTGAGCTCTTGGAGGCCTCAAGGTTGGAATTAGTGTCTGCAGTTTTGGTAGATACGCTGTGCAGCCTGATTAGACTCTTGGTCAAGAACATGGCTATGGTGTTTGATGCGATATCTGATTTGGCTGTGTAATTGGTCAGTGGGTGTGGCTTTGAAGGTGTCTGCCTCTAAAGGGAAGTTTACTCAAATTGGTTTTCAGAGAGGATTTGGAGAAGTTCAAAGACCTTGGTAATTCTAAAGCCCCCTAAGTTTTTGTGGGACAGATGGGCAGGATAGGTTGCTTCACTTCCATGCAGAGTGGGTTTTCAGATTCCTGCAAGTTTTGTTTGACTAGTTCCACTCGGTGGTCAATTTCTACCTTGGATGCAGTACTTTAGGAGAGCCTAAAGAGAAAGCAGAGATAGGGCCACTGGTTCCTTGGCCAGAACCTTCTCAGTGAAGGTGCAGTTGATTGGAAACAGGGAGGCGGGGGGGGGGGGGGGTTGTTTCTTGTGCATCCCTACCTGCTTTTGAGCGAAATCCCCTACAGGAAAGTTGGTCGCCCACAGAGCATATGGTGAAGTTTCTACAGGAACTGGGCTGGGTAGTCAATTTTGCAAAGAGCCACTTAGAGCTCTCACAGTCCTTGGGGTGTCTTGGCATCTGACCCAGGTGGGCAGAGCATCTTAAGTAGAACAGGAAGCTGAAAGTACAGGCTCGGGTCTGAGGACTCTTGAAGGGTACAGCATTGCAGGATCTGGCATTTCCAGCTATTGGGATCCATTGGCAGCAACCTTGTAGTTGGTGCTGTGGGCCAGGGCTGCCCTCTGTCAGTCACAGAAGGCATTGCTGTTGATGTGGTTACTGCAATTCATCACTGTAGATGAGCTTTCCCTTGCAGGGCAGGCTCAGGAGAGCTTCTCTTGGTGGCTGGAGCCAAAGCAAAAATTTGGCAGGCATTCCCTTGGAACCTCTGGAATGGGTGCTGATCACTAGGGATGCCAACCTCAGTGGTTTTGGGTAGGGGGGACCCACTGATACAGGTGGCACAAGGTGTGTGGTATTGGGAGCAGAGTAAGTGGTTGATCAACCGCTTCCTTCTGTTGATTCATCAGCAGTTAATAACAGATTTTATTGGACAATGTAATAGCTTGTCATTTATATCAATCGCTAGGGTGAGACAAGAAGTGTCCTGCTGGCAAAAGAGGTGGCTCTCCTGTTCAGCTAGGAAGAACTGCACCTGGAGTGGCTGTTGGTGACACATGTGGCCAGGAATGTTCGGGCTGATATCTTGTTGAATCCAGGAGATTAGTCTCTCATTGCCTCTTTTTTTTTTTCCCCGAACATCATCCAACGGGCTCCATGGAGGTGGGACAGAATTCAGCAAACATCTCATTCTGAACAAATATAAGCTTGGTATGATGTCTTATTCCTGATTACACAAGAACCTTTGAAGCTAAATCAAATTATAGCATCCCCAACGTTGCCGTGTGTGTGTATAGCCGCGAGTCAGGCCTGCAAGTTCTGCAGGGAGCTCACCGGGGACAGCGGTAAGATGCGCGCATTGGTTTTCTGTCAGGGTAGGCCTGGGCCACATGTAGTAAAAGCGCAGTAGAAGCGTCGGCAGCCTTGTGGCTCTCTGTGGCGCCGGGTGTGAACTCATAGGGGGAAATCGCTAGCGGGGGAAGGAGTTCCTTTGCGGGGGATCCCCAAGTGTTGAAATAGAAAAAAGAGAGCTCGGTTTCAGCATGCCCTCTAAGCCTGTGTGCTTGCTCTGTGGGGCTAAGAAGGGCTCACTCTCTGAGACCGGAGTTTGCAGGGCACGCCTTCAGGAAGCTGCCGCTGTAGAGCTGGACACAGAGAAGGGCGAGGGGCAATCTCCAAACTTGCTGGACCCTCTATCACCTGCAGTGGCGCTGATGGAGCTGGTGGTGGGGCCGTCTTTGGCCGTGGAGGCTCTGGCCTTGGTCCAGGGGAGCTTGGAGGCAATATTCTCACCAGGATTTGTAGCCCTGCTTCAGCAAGCCTTAGGGGGGAATAAGGCAGCGGCTCCCGTCCCGGGTCTCAGATGGAGGCCGGGAGGGATAGTATCCTGGTAAAAAAGCCGAGACTCCTGCTGGACAAGGATCAGTTGCTGGATCCAGAGGAGCAGTCGGAAACGGTGGAAGATCTGGAGGAAGAAGATTTAGAGGAAGGAGAGATCGCAGAGCAAGAGGATCAGGCGAGAGTGGTTAGGGTGTTCCAGCGGGAAGAGTTGCCAGCGCTGATCTCGGAAACGCTGAAAGCGCTTAACATTCCTGTGACGGGTCCAGGGGAGGAGCTGTCTGTGCCACAGGTTCTTTCATTCCTGCAGGATGGATTTAATAAGGGATTGGTGACCGCTCCCCTACGGGTGCAGTTGGCGGCGCTAGTGTGTTATCGTGGAAAGGTGCAAGGTGTTGGACTTGGCATACATCCGGAAGTCAAGCGTTTCCTGCAGGCGGTATGTCTTTATGACCTCAGTGCTGAGCGACGGTACCGCCATGGGATCTTAACTTGGTGCTGGAAGAGCTAGTTAAGGAGCCTTTTGAGCCTTTGGGGAAAGCGACATCGAAGGATCTCACGCTCAAGGCATTCTTTCTGGTGGCTATCTGCTCGGCCCGAAGGATTTCGGAGTTGCAGGTGTTGTCGTGTCAGGAGCCTTTCTTGTCTTTTCAGAGCACGAAGGTAGTGTTGAGAACAGTTCCCTCTTTCTTGCCTAAGGTGGTGTCGCCGTTTCATTTGAATCAGGGAGTGGTACTGCCTGTGTTCAGATTGGAGAGCAGGAAGGGAGCCGATGAGTGACTACATCAGCTGGATGTAGGGTGAGTGTTGCGGAAGTATTTGCTCAGAACGGCGCCATTCCACAAGACAGGCTGTTCGTATTGTTTGGGGGTCCCAGACAAGGAGAGGCGGCGTCTAAGTCCTCTATTGCTAGGTAGCTGAAAGAGGCTATTGCATCGGCTTATCTATTGCGGGGCAAATTAGTTCCGGTAGGGCTTAGGGCTCATTCCATGAGGGCGCAAGCGGCTTTGTGGGCGGAAGTGAGCTTGGTGCCGGCGTTGGAAATTTGTAAAGCGGTGACGTGGTTGTCGCTTCATACCTTTTGTGAAGCATTATAGGTTGGATGTTCAATCTGAGAGGGACTCCTGGTTTGGGTCAGCAGTGCTGCAGGCCCCTCCCGATTTGTTCACTGCTCTGTTACATCCCCAGAGGTTCAGGACTAGACTGGAGGGCCGATCAGGAAGAGATAATTAGACTTACCTGCTAATTGGTTTACCTGGAGGAACTCCAGTCTAGTCCTGTATCCCGCCCTGGAAAGAAGTCAGACACTGGCCTGCAGGAATAGAGGTCACGGACATCCAAGGAGAAGGGCGGCCAGCGGGCAGGCCAGTTTGTCAAAGGTGGGAATAACCAGTAAGTCTGGGGAGAGGGCTGCAAAGTGCTGTCTGTCTGGGCTAAATAAATACCTTTGAAAAACGAAGCTCTCTGGGCTAAAGAGCCATTGCAGACTGCAAATGCAGCGTGGGGATTTTTTTCCTGCGCAGCACACCATGCAGCGCGCCCTGCTTGAAACAGCCGGTGCTGCCTCCTACGCTGTACCCCACTATTGCTTTCCAGCTGGGAGGGGCCCTTACCTCAATACTGTGCTCCGGAAGGTCGGTAGATGCTGCCAGGGAACTCCGATGCTGTCAGACCCTTCACAGCACGGAGCAAGCCACATAGACTCTTTAGCCTGCGCTATACACGAGCACAGCAGCTGCATCTCAGTCGTCAGTCTCTGAGCGCTGACAGGCACGACTTCTGTATGCGCCAGAGCCCTGACACCGCCGGCTCTTCCCCCAAAAGGTAGGAGACCGGAGTCTCTTCTCCACACTAGCAAGTCTCTGCTGCGAGCAAGCTTGTTAGTGCTAGCAGAAATGGGAAACAGAGAAAGTGGGGAGGGAGGAGAATAAACACCTCAGCACCGGATCAAGCTTAATACTAGATGATTTAAAACAATAAAAAATGAAACTTAAGTGATTATCTTAAAAACAGAACCTCCAGCTAAACTACTCTACAATCCTTAATTGTCCCTCAAGTGAGCTGTGGACCTCCCGGCTCACAGATTCTCCAGCTGCTTGGAGACAGATAACTGATGAGAGGAGGCGGATCCGGGCAGGATATACTGGTGTCATCAGAAAAGATGATGTTTCTCAGTCTCCAAGCTGCTGGAGGAGCACAACTCCAAGGTTCGGGACTAGACTGGAGGGACGTTAAAGAAAAGGTGGTCACCTATATTTGGAGACAGACACCCCCCCCCCCCACCCCAAGGGTGACAAGGCAGATACTCACCCTGCCTAAGTCTGGGGGCCACTGATCTTAGAAAATATTTCAAAGCGACCTAGCTAGCAGCATTAATAGAGTGGAAAAGCGGTAGACTGAAGCAGTGACGTCGCACAATGCATGAATTATGTGGGGAGACCCACAGATATGTCTAAGGAACCAAGGTAGGCCACAGGTACTGATTGATCCATTCTTGAAGTATCTGCTTGCTATATGGGCACAGGAGAGGGGAGCTATGCTGGTAGGCAGGACTTTCTTTGGCTATGGACCTTAGCCACATTAGCAACTGCTGCAGTATCAACTGACTTAAGGTGTTAGCTGCATAGAGGAGACAGGGTCTTCGTTTTTCAGAGAGAATTTCAGCAGTCGGCTGCCGGACACTTACTGAGGCGGCGACATTGTGTAAAAAAAACAACAAAAAAAAAAACCTAAAAATAAAAGTTAATACACTGGTTTGAATAGACTGGTTGGTTCAGGTTGCAGCTGGGCATCGGGAGAATTCCAGATGAGGTTTTTCTACCGGGATGCTGTCTAGGTCTCATTGTTTGCTCTGCGGCTGTAAGAGGAACCTTGTCTGAAGCAGGCATCTGTAAAAGGTGTGTTCACGAGGCGGTAGCTATGGAGCGCACTTTGGAGGACGGGGCAGAGGGACAAGGGGTCCCGGTAGCCCTGCAGGAGCAGTCGGCCCTGGAGCTGGCTGCAAGGGAACCCATAGCCAGACCATCAGCAGCTCCGGATCTCCCAGCCCAGCAGGAGCCTTTGCTGGGGGGGGGGGGGGCTTAGCAGCCATTTTTTCCCCACAATTTGTAGTGCTGATACAGCAGGCCTTCGGGGGGGGGGGGGCGGTATCAGACAGGCTTGGCACCAGGCCCCGCAGAGGGGGGACTGGGGGGGGGGGGAAAGAGACCTGGTTCGCCCTTGAGTGCAGGTGGGTCAATTTTTGGCAAAGAAGGCCAGAATGGATAAAGAGCTGGGGGAGCTGGCGGACTCAGAAGAGCTTTACTTGGATGAGGGTGACCGCGAGTTGGACTTGGACGACGACCTAGAAGGAGGAGAGATCACGGGTAGGGAGGATCAGGCTAGGGTTGTCTGAGTGTTCAGGAGAGAGGAGCTCCCGGCCCTCAATGCAGAGACATTTAAGGCGCTGAACATGCCGGCGCCAGGTCCTCCTGAGGATGCTACTTTCGGAAGACTTGTAGCAAAGGATCTTCTAAAGACTCGGAGGGTGTTTCCGGTACACAGAGTGATCCGGGAGATGATACAGGAAGCATGGGATATGCTGGAAGCGACTCTTAAGGGGTCCAGAGTGATGGGCCGTCTTTACCCATTAGTGGAACAAATACTTCCCGATCTTAAGTCTCCCAAGGTGGATGCAGCTGTTTCAGTGGTGACAAAGACCACAATTCTGGTGGAAGGCGGTGTGGCACTCAAAGATGTCCAAGACAGAAAGCTGGATTCCTTGTTGAGGCAGATTTTTGATGTCAATGACCTGTCTGTTCACGCAGTGATTTGTGGTGCTTGGGTAGCAAGAGCCTGTCTCTGCTGGTTTCAGCAGGTGCAGGGTGACGGTGAGGAGGACAGTACCAGGGAAGCAGCCAGCCTGGAATCCGGGACAGCTTACCTCGCCGATATCCATTACGACCTCATTCGAGCACTATCTAAGAGCATAGCTTCCGCTGTAGCGGCTAGGTGTTCTCTGGCTCCGCAATTGGGCGGCAGATGCTTCTTCCAATGCTAGACTTAGTAAACTGCTGCTCCGGGGTAAGCTGCTCTTTGGAGAGTATCTAGATTGGTGAAGGAGCTTGGCGAGTCTAAAGGAGGTAGGCTTCCAGAAGATAATCAAAAGCTGGGTCGCTCGGTTTGTTTGTTTATGCAATTCTTGATATACTGCCAAGGCTGAAGGGCATCAGAGCGGTTTACAATCACTATAAGCAGGTACTGGATACATTCCCTTGTCCCCAAAGGGCTCACAATCTATGGTTCCCCCTGCCAAGGGGCAGCAGAGGAACTTTCGTAGATTCTGGAATTCTAAGTTTGGTCAAGCTCAGAGAGGGTGTTTTCCCTACAGGAACCAGGGGTTTTGTGGATTTCGGGGGGCAGGGAGGGGCTTTGGGGCCTCTACCACCTCCTCCAATCCGCGCAAATCACAATGATGGTTGGAGAGCTCAGGCTTCGGTACCTGTAGGGGGTCGACTATGGGACTTTTACCCAGCCTGGGCCAAGATTATGTCAGACCAATGGGTATTGGAGGTCGTTCGGGAAGGTTATGCCCTAGAATTGCGACGTCCAGTAAGAGACCTGTTTGTGCTCTCCGTGCAAGGCGCCAGCCAAGTGCACCGCAGTGCGGGAGACGATAGAGAAGCTGGGCAAGCTCCAAGCGGTGGTGCGAGTGCCTCCACACCAATGCGGATTTGGTCGGTACTCCATTTATTTCGTGGTCCTGAAGAAAGAAGGGACTTTTTGTCCAATCCTAGACTTCAAAGGTGTAAATCGTTGCCTTTGGGTATCTCACTTTCGCATGGAGACTCTGCGGTCGGTCATTGTGGCAGTAAGGAAAGGGGAGTTTCTTACGTCCCTAGATCTGTCAGAAGCCTACTTACATATTCCAGTCCGAGCGGAGAATCAGAAGTTTCTCAGCTTTGCGGTGCCTCTAGGACATTTTCAATTCCGAGCCTTACCATTCGGTCTGGCTGCCGTGCCACGGATGTTCGTTAAGGTAATGGTGGTAGCGGCGGTGTTAAGGATGTACCCAAACACCCTCCTTCCTCATTTGGACGATTGGTTAATCCGAGCAAAGTCAAAAGCCGAAAGCGAGGCGGCCACGGCCAAGGTGATGGCTTTCTTGCAGAGTCTTGGCTGGGTAGTCAACATGGCAAAGAGCAAATTGACTCCGGCGCAAAGACTAGAGTACTTGAGGGCTCGGTTTGATACAAGCGAAGGGAGAATCTTTCTACCGTAACAGCGAGCAAGGGGTTTATGCTGTCTGGTTCGGGAGTTTCTTCACAGGCCAGCTCCCACGGCGTGGCATCACTTGCAGTTGCTAGGGACCATGGCAGCCACGCTGGAGTTGGTACCATGGGCGAGGGCTCACATGAGACCGTTAGAGGGCTTTACTCAGGCGATGGTCTCACCAGTCCGATCCGCTGACAAGGAGATTGCCGTGCTTGCCGGAAACAAGACGTGCCCTGCAATGGTGGTTGCTCCCCGGCTGTCTGGAAAAGGGGATGCCATTAGGGACTTCCAACGACGGATGTCAGTCTCTCAGGGTGGGGAGCTCATTTTCAGGGAAGGTTCGCCCAGGAGGAATGGGCCTGGTCGATCAACCGGTTGGAATTGAGGGCGGTGACGCTAGCGCTCAGTTTCTGCCGTATCTTCAGAAAGATGCCTTTTGGGTGTTCTCTGACAATGCGACCGCAGTGGCCTATATCAATCGGCAAGGAGGGACCAGCAGTGTTCCGCTGGAAGCAGAGGCCGAGCAGTTGTTTGTGTGGTCTGAGGAAAATCTGCTGGCATTATCGGCCGCACATGTGGCGGGGGTGGACAATGTGCAAGCAGACTTTCTGCGTCGGGTGAAGGTAGACCCGGGGGAATGGGTCCTTCATCCGGAAGTGTTCAAGATGTTGGTGCACCGTTGGGGGGGGGGGGGGGTGCCAGTAATGGATCTCATGGCAACTTTCCACTCAGCCAAGGTGACTTGGTTTTACAGCAGGCGGAGAGAGAGGATGTCTGAAGGGCTGGATGCTCTCATACAGGATTGGCCAGCAGAGCAGCTGCTGTATGTTTTTTCCACCGTGGGTGTTAATAGGTCAAGTGGTGCAATGCATCGAGCTACACAGGGAACCCGTCGTTCTCATAGCGCCGGATTGGCCTCGGCAGCCGTGGTATGCAGATCTCATGAGGCTGGTGGTCACCAAGCACACTCTCTCCATCTGGGTGGCGGACTACATCGCCTTCACCCAGGCAAAGGCGGGCACCCTGCTGCATTGTCTGGTCACCACGCACAGCATCCATGCCAAGGCAGCATTGGTGGCTTCGCTGCGCTCTGTGCCTCTGACTGACATTTGCCAGGCTGTGACCTGGTCTTCAGTGAATACCTTCACTTCGCACTACTGCCTGGAGAGGGAGTCCTGCCAGGACAGCGCCTTCGGCCAGGCTGTAGTCTGTTCAGAGTATAAGCAATTCCTGCCCTCTGACCCTTCTTCTGCAGCTACCGAGAGCTTTCCCCAAGGGCCTGCGGATCAGGCCACCTTCGGATATCGGCTTCTGCTCATGGCCTCGCAGAGGCATTTTTCAGCTTACAGATTTGGTAGCCTGTAGCTGGGGAATCCCATGTGAGGACTGACTTCCTGCTTGTTCCTGGAGAAAGCATAGTTTCTCACCTGTAACAGGTGTTCTCCAGGAACAGCAGGAATCAGTCTTCATTACCCTCACACCTCCCCTGAAAAAAATTTTTTTTTATCCTTCCCTCTGTTTATTAGGGCTCTAGCTATGGGACCTTCAGGTGGGAAGAGGACTACGCATGTGTGGCAGTAATCCCAAAGGCTTTCTTTGAAAGCTGGGGAATTGCTCTGTGTGGGCTCTCAGTGCTGACATCACCCATAAGTGAGGATTGATTCCTGCTGTCCCTGGAGAACACCTGTTATAGGTGAGTAACTATGCTTTACTCCCGTTACTACTTGTCCTGAAGAGAACAGGAGATCAAAGACCCATCCTTGATCTGAGCAACCTAAATAGATTCCTGGTGTTGAGAGATGTTCAAAATGCTCTCCCTTGGAGCACTGCTGCCCTACCTCCAGCAGGGCGATTGGCTATACTCCTTGGACTTAAAGGATGCTTATACCCACATCCTTGTTCATACCAAGCACAGACAGTACCTATGCTTTATGGTAGGAGGGAACCACTCCCAGTACAGGGTGCTTCCCTTCGGACTTGCCTCCACTCCATGGGTCTTCACCAAGTGTCTTGTGTTGGTAGCAGCCCACCTCAGTCTACAAGGCACCTTAGTCTACCCCTATCTAGACGATTGGCTTATAAAAGGGGACACGGCCTCGGAGACACTGCAGGCCATGGGCCTTAGGATCTGGCTTCTGCAGCACTTGAGCTTTGTGGTCAACTACCCAAAATCCCATCTTACTCCAGTACAATTCCTGGAGTTCCTAGGGGCTTGCCTGGATACCCTTCAGGCCATGGCCTTCCTTCCCCTGGACAAGGCAGACCCTCAGGTCCCTGGTGTCCAACGTACAGAGCCACCGCATGATCTCAGCACAGTCAATGCTTCGCCGCCTTGGCCACATGGTCTCCACTGTCCATGTCGTGCCCGACATCTGCCTCAACATGTGGCAGCACAGTGGATCCAGGTGACTTGTAGACTCCTGGACCCCCATTTGTCACACCTTACTTGATGGAGTTCCTGACCTGGTGGCAGGACACACACAACCTGCTCAGAGGCATGCCCTTCCAGACCCTGACCCACCAGGTGGTCCTGACAGATGCCTCCCTCTTGGGCTGGGGGGCCCATTGCGAGGAGCTGCACACCCAAAGGACTTGGTCCCATGAGGAAAGTCAGCAGCAGATCAATCTGCTGGAGCTCCGAGCTGTTCTCGTGCTGAAGACCTTCCAGCACTGCCAGTGGCACAGAGTGGTGCTTGTTCAGACAGACAACCAGGTCACAATGTTCTACTTGAACAAACAGGTGGGTACTAGCTCTTACAGCCTCTGCCAAGAGGTAGTGTCCCTGTGCTCATTTGAGGTGAGCCAGGGCGTAACCCTCTGAGCCATCTATCTCCTAGGCCAAGACAACGCCTTAGCGGACCAGCTGAGAAGAGTTCTCCAGCTGCACGAGTGGCACCAGACCTGGATGTTTTCACCAGCCCTGCAAACACACAGCTTCCCTGTTTTTGTGGTTCCCTCCTGCACCCAGGCAGCGTGGCTCCAGACGCCACCTTCCTGTCATGGGTGACAGACCTGCTGTATGCGTCTCTCCCTACACCTCATAGCTTGAACCCTCCTCAGGATCCAGTGAGACAGGGCCTCTGTGATCCTTTGTGAC
The DNA here is from genome assembly GCA_033557465.1 of Ichthyophis bannanicus. Lineage (NCBI taxonomy): Eukaryota > Metazoa > Chordata > Amphibia > Gymnophiona > Ichthyophiidae > Ichthyophis > Ichthyophis bannanicus. The sequence goes on along the minus strand of CM066047.1, from coordinate 55,366,953 downwards.
CCAGACCACCGTGGTTCCCTCTGCTACTCTGCCTCTCGACGGAGCCCTTGGTCCCTCTCAGGAACTCAGAGGGCTGCTCCTTCATCCCAATCTGGGGTCTCTGTCCCTTACAGCTTGGCTGCTGAGCAGTTAACCTTAGCTCATCTTCATCTCCCCATGGAGGTCAAGGACATCCTATTGGCCTCCCGGAAAGACTCGACTAGGCAGGCGTACACCTTCAAGTGGCGTAGGTTCTTGGTGTGGTGCTTGGAGAACAGAGTGAACCCGTTCTGCCATATACACTCGGTCCTGTAATACTTGCTCCATCTCTCGCAGGTTAGACTAAAGTTAACTCTGTTAGGGTTCACCTGAGTGCCATCTTGGCAAACCATCATTTCATTGAGGGCAATCCTTTGTCTCTTGTTTCATGTGGGGCTTGCTCTTCTCAAAGCCCCTTATCTGCCCCCCACCAGTGGAATGGGACCGCAACGTGGTCCTCAGGCAGCTGACCAAGCTGTCCTTTGTGCCCATGGCCACATGTTCCCTGCGGCACCTGTCCTGGAAGTTGGCCTTCCTGGTGACTCTCGCCTCCACTCATAGAGTCGGTGAACTCAAGCACTGATGACCGAGGCGCCGTACACAAGATTCTACAAGAACAGGATGGTTCTTTGCACTCACCCCAAGTTCCTCCCAAAGGTTGTCTCAGATTTCCACTTCAACCAGGAGGTGGTACTGCCCATCTTCTTCCCAAGGCCCCACAATACCCTGGATTGCAAAGGGCCATTTCCTTCTACCTGCAGCAAACTCAGGAACCCCATGCAGGGCTGGGCTGCTTTGTCTCCTATGACTTCAGCCGTCGGGGGCTGGCAGTCACCAAGTGAACCTTGTCCATTTGGGTGGCGGACTGCATCGCCTTTGACCATGCTGGGCTACTTCTGGACCGCTGAGTCATGATGCACAATGTCCATGCGATGGTGTTGGTCGCTAGCCTACATTTGGTGCCACTGGTGGACATATGCTGGGCTGCCACCTGGTCTTATGCTCATACTTTTTGTGGCACATTACTGCCTGGAGAGGGAGTCCTGTTGGGATTCGGCCTTTGGCCAGGCAGTACTCCATAATTTGTTCAGGGCTTAAGTAACTCCTGCCCTTCGACCCTTCATGTTCAGGCTACTGGAAACGTGGCTCTCCATGGACATGGGGGTCATTGGGCTTGCCTTCAGATTCACTGCTATTGCTCATGGCTCTGCCATGATTTTTCCTACAGGTCCTCAGTAGTCCATAGCTAGGGAGTCCCATATGTGAGGACTGACTTCCTGCTTGTTCCTGGAAAAAGCGTGGTTACTCGTAAAGTGTGTTCTCCAGAAATCAGTCCTCATAACTCTCCCTCCTCCCCTTGGAGTTGCTTTCCATTTGCCATCTTTTTGGTAGGGCTCTAGCTATGGCACCTGACTAAGATGGCACCCTTGGGTGAGAAGGGAACCACATACGTGGTTCTTTGAAAGCTTGGGAAATGCTCTGCGCAGGCTCAGTCGGTGCCGTCGCCCACATGTGAGGATTGATTCCTGCTGTCCTGGAGAACACTACCTGTTACAGGTGAGTATCTACGCTTTCCTGACTACTTTGCTAGCATCTACGTTTTTCCTAATATAGATGCCTGTCTTCCGCTCTCTGTGATCTCTTGTATTCCCTGAAGACCTTCCTCCTCTTCACCTTTTCAGCTACTTCTTTTGAGAACTATAGCGGCCTCTTTTACCTTTATCGTCCCACTAATGACTCCTTGAGTTATTGGCTCATCTTCGCAAAATGTTTTCCTAAAATCTAAGACCCTCTCTTTTGAATGCATGTTATCAGTCCTAGTCCTAATACTGAACCATACCATCTGGTGAACACTGGATGCGAGATCTCCCACTATAACATCAGAAACACTTTCACCATTGAGCACCAAATCCAGTATCACCCCTTCACGTGTGGGTTCTGTTACCAGTTGCCTGAATAGTTCTTGTAGAGAATCCAGGATCTTCTTACTTATAGATGACACCGCAGCAGGGATGTGCCAGTCCACATCTAGCATATTTAAATCTGTCAATAGCACTTCCCCCATTCCTAGCAATGCTGTATATGTTATCTATTAAATCTCACACTATTCCTTCTCCCGATAAGGGGGAGGTCTGTATATCATGCAAATGCAAATTGATTTCTCATTCTCTTTCTAGTTTAACCCACAGTGCTGCTCTTTCCCTTTTATGCCCTGTAATTCTGTAGCTTTAAAGCTTTTTTACATATAATGCCACTCCTTCCCTTCCTCCTATCCTTCCTGAATAAGGTATAGCCTGGTATAATTACATCCCAGTCATGGTTAAAAGATAGAAAGTGTAGGGCTAAATGGCCAATTTTCCCAATGCAGAAAGTGAATAGTGGAGTACCCCAGGAATCTGTGCTGGGTCTGCTTCTTTTAACATATTCATAAATGAACTGGAAATGGGAATAATGAGTGAGGTAATCAAATTTGCAGATGACACAAAATTATTCAAAGTTCTAAAAACACAAGAATGTGAAATTGCAAGAGGACCTCACAACTTGGAAGGCAAATTTTAATGCGGACAAGTGCAAAGTTATGCACATAGGAAAGAACAACCCAAACTATGGTTACACACTGCAAGGTTCCACATTAGGAACCTCCACCCAGGAAAAAGATTTTTCATTGTGGATAACATGTTGAAACCCTCCGCCCAGTGTTCAGTGGCTGCCAAGAAAGCAAATAGAATGCTGGGAATCATAAGGAAAGAAATGGAGAATCTAAAAAGGATATTATAATGCCTCTGGTGCAACTGCACCTTGAATATTGTATGCAATTCTGGTCGCCGTATCTTAAAAAGGATAGTGTTTATTAGAAAAGGTACAGAGAAGAGCCACCAAAATGGTAAAGGGGATTGGAGGATTAACCCTATAAGGAGAGGCTAAAAAGGTTAGGGCTCTACAACCTGGAAAAGACGGCTGAGGGGACATATGATAGGTCTATAAATTTTAATGAATGGAGTGGAACGGGTAAACATTGTTTACACCATCAAAATATAGAAGGATTGGACATGCAATGAAGCTACAGTGTAACCTATTTAAGGCTAATAAGAGAAAATATTTTTTTCACTCAATGCGTAATCAAACTCTGGAATTAGTTACCGGAGGGTGTAGTCAAAGCTGTTAGTGTAGCTGGGCTTAAAAAAAGGTTTGGACAAGTTTCTGGAGGAAAGGTCCCTAAACCATTAAGAGACCCAGGAAATCCACTGCTTGCCCCAATACAAGCATTGTGGAACCTGTCTCTTGGGGAAACTGCTAGGTACTTATGATCTACACTGGTCACTGTTGGAATACTGGGCTTGATGGACCTTCGTCTGACCCAGCATGGCATCTCTTATGTTGTCTGTGAACCATGTCCGTAACCGCCACTAAATCCAAGTCAGCCTGTTCCATTAAAGCCTCCACATCTGGAATCTTATTTCCCATGCTATGGGCATTTATACACACTGCTTTCCAGATGTTGGCCTTTATTTACCCATTTCTATAGAGATTTAATGTTTCACTTACCTGAGGACCTTCTCCACCCATCCCCCAATGAATGTAATTTAAAGCTCTCCTCAGTAGGTTAGCCAGTCTGCTACTGAAGACATGTCAACCCTTCTTGGACAGATGGATGCCATCTCTCCTCTTCAGCCCTTGGAACATCATCTCGTGGTCCAGGAAACCAAAACGCGCTCAATGACACCATTCATGCAGCCATGTATTTATCTTCAGGATGTGAGCTGCTTTGCAGCCTCCTTTATCCTCAGTATGGAGGATCGACGAGAACACCACCTTTGCACCTATCTGCTTCACACTCTGTTCCATGCATTCACCACTCCTCACTTGCCCAGAACTGCCTTAAAAACTTTCGTATCCCTTTCTCCATAGCCAGCCTTTGCCATATTACCTCTCTGGATTAAGTGAGAGATTCAAGTCCCCTCCCCCAAACCAATTACCATCTGCCACACCAGCAACCAATCACCCAAGGATAATATAATGCCTTTGTGCATGAAAGGACCCTAATCTTTGTTAGGTGCATAAATATTTACCAGATTCCATATCTGTACTAGTTGTACCTGGCTGAATATACAGCTGCGAGAATAATCGCAGGGACCTCTAGATTTTGACACATCTCTCCTACCCTCAAGAGCTTCCACTGGTTACCAATAGCACTGAGAAAAAACACAAGATACTCTATAACCAATCAGCCTCTTGTCTCAAATCACTCTTCAACAAAGCACCTGAAACAGGATCACGAAGAAGTATAAATCAAAACCTGCTATCAATCCCACGTCTTAAGATTAAATGCACATAACATGCCAGCAACAGAGCCTTCATCCTCTTCGCACTTAAAATTGGAATGCCCTCCCTGAACCCATCAGATCAGCCCAAACCATCTAAAAACTGTAAAGGAAGCTAAAGAATTCCTTGAGTTAATTCATTGTTAACCACCGTTAAATATCTCCATATCTAATTTCATGTGGAGAAATAAATATCGACCCCCAGAGTCTTATTTGCTGTAGGATTACTGGATTGAGGTGCTTAGAAAAAAGGATGGCTCGTTAGGGTCCTCAACGTCGGTCTTGCTTGCCGCCCCCCCCCCCATTCCTCGGAGGCGAGGTCGTCCAGGGCCTCCGGCTTCAAGTGGGCGTAGGCCATTAGGGCGATCTGCCCGGCTTGGACTCCTCGACCGATTTCTCGGAGTGGGAGTCTGATGGGGACACCTCCCTGGAAACCCATACCCACCGGTATCTTCCATCAGACCCCTCACTGCTCGCTTTCCAGTGGCGCTTGCCACCCGAAGACGGCTCCTTACTGGTCTTTGTTTGGGACATGAACCAGTCAGAAACCGTGGCAGGAGGTTCAAAAGTAAACTTTATTGATCCACGGATAAGGTGCGCCAAACCCAACACAGGCCGTGTTTCGTACACCACTTCCTCAGGGGTTATAGGCTCACTACAAAATATATATATACATGTAAAAACAACAGCAAACAGAAATTGATGTGTAAACATAAATATTAAGACAAATCATGTTAAACCACTTTAAATAAAATAACTAAGATAAATACATAAAAATATATATATAAAAAAAATGTTAAAATAACTATAAAAATATAATTAAAAAACTTTAATAATAATCATAAACAATAAATAAATTAATAAAAACATGTAAAACACTCATAATGCAATAACTCATTTAATAAAAAATTTTCATTAAGAATATATATAAAAAAATAATAAATTACAAAATGGAATATAGTAATAAACCAACTTGGAAAATGTCGATTATATATATTTATAAAAGGCCTTTCTTAATGTTAACCGCAAGAGCAAAAGAAAAAGGAGAAAAACGGAGAAAAAGAGGACTCGAGAAAAAATGATAATGTAAATTGTTAATGCCAATGTCCAAAATAAAAGTAAAAAAAAAATATATATATATTATATATATATATAAAATTATAATAATAATAATTATAATATATATATATATATATATAAAAATATAAATAAAAATAAAAACAAAACAATTATATAAAACTTAAAAAATAATAAATAATAAATATGTGCATATATACAATAAATACACAATAGAATTATAATATAAAAAAACATTAAAGAAAATACAATAAATTGTATAAACAAAAACAATTTGTTAAATATTACTAATAAATTATACATAGCCATAAAAATTATATAGTAATACAACCTACCACTGCACCAAGCCAATTTCAGAAAAACATTTTTGCTGAACAGAGGCACAGATCCCACCTGCCTCTGATGCGCGATGCACTTATGATTGTTTGTGAAAAAACTGAATAAATAAACAAATAAAATCAATAAAGAATTCAGACATTGGCAAAGATACACAAAAAATAATTAAAAATAAGAAATGAAATTTTATCTTTCAGAGGGATCATGAACGTGAGGAGCACCATAATGTTGGAGAGACCAGTGTTCCACTAACTAAATTATACACAAACCATTACGTGCTGTGATTCAAAAGCCTATAATTTGACGTCTTTTAAAATTGTGATTGTGAATCGAACGGTACAAAACCTGTCCTAATGTACTGTTGTACTCATTTTCTAAAGACGGAGGTTGTTCTAAAACGACTGATTTTAAATCATGTGAGACACTATTAGCATTTCGCCAAACCTATGATGACTACTGTTGTGAGGAGTACGAGGCCGAGAGATTAAAGGCAAAGTGCAATAAAGACGGATGAATATCAGAGGTCAACTGTTCTCGTTTATTTCTCAAATGTTCAGGCAGAATAGAATATGAACTGCTCAATGTTATAGAATCCTTATGGTTACAGCTAAGGGCTACTATAATGAAGATCTGTATGAAGTAGACTTCTATTGTAAAGAATACACTACCATAAACAACCGGGGTACAATAAAAATAAATAAAAGTCAGGAGCCAAACCATCACATATATTTCTCAACTATTCCGGTAGAGTTATTCTTTTTGCGACAAAAAAACAATGGTTAAAAAATAGTTTAGTAAAAAAGGTTTACCGGAGACAAGAATTGAAAAGTAGTAAAGAAGTAACAGGCCACCATTTACTCATACCGTAATTGTGAAAATTAATGAAAATGTTCACTTGCCTCGTATACCCATGGTTCCTAGAGAGGCAGTTAAAAATAAAAAAAACACTCGAGCAATTGAAAAATACGCCCGTAGCCCATAAAGAGAGTCACATCTGATAAAAAACCAAACCTGGGAGTCATTCAACACCGCCATGAACCAGGCACCATGCGCTCAAATTAACAGCACCATCATTTTGCACATACCTGCTTCTTTTAAAGCGCCGTTTTGGCGGGAAACAAAACACTCAAAACCCAAACTGTTACCCTATTAAAGGTGCCGTAAAAAATCTTTTGCTACAAATCTGCATTTTTTGACAAAATTTTAACCAAACGGGGGATGGCATGTGAATAATAGTATCAATAATACTGAAACATAAATTGAATCCAAAAAAGATTTTACCGAAGACGGTGAGCGACAGACCGCCGCACACTAACACAATACAAATGTGAATTAAAACACGAACTAACTATGTGTATGTATTATTTTAAGGGACCAAACAAAAACCTATAACACCTTAGCAAATATAAGACACCCCTGTAGTTCCTAAAACACCTACCACATGTGGTGATTATCAAAACTTGGACAACACACGGTATCACCGTGAAGCCAGGTACCTCACACTGATTATAGCACCGCAATGAACTGCACATGCGTGCTCCTTAAAAACACTATTTTTGGCGGGAAAAAGGCATTTAAAATCCAAATAGTCGATTCCTTATATTTGGGCAATTTTACGATTATTTATTTTAATATTTAACATTCATATTTATTTTCTATGCTTTTTTATCGATTCATTTTTCACGTTTATTGTCACAATTTCTGATGGTTGTCATTTCTGTGTACATTGCTGTACTTTTATATTATTATAATATTTATCATTTTAAGTATTTATTCTACCCTCCTTCCCTTTTATTATCATTGTATTTTAATTTGTTTTTTATTTACTTATTTGTTTAAATTATTGATTTATTTGTTATTATCACATGTTATTAATCAGCTCTTGTGCAGTTCACTTGGTTCAATTTTGTTCTACAGGATGTAGGCTCCATCAGTATTACATAAGTATTTTATCTTCTTTGGTTCTGTATTAGTTATATTTATTTTTTTATTTAACACTTATTTATATACCGCATCTTCCAAGCATATTATATTTCTCTCATAAGTTTGTTCAGCGTTCCCTTCTCACAATATCTTATATGGATTGTACTGTTTTCTTCCCTCAGCCCTGCCCTGTATTGTGGCTCTATAACCTCAATGCACCTTGATTATTTGATGTTGCACGTTTTGCCGGTGTTTTCATAATTTAAATGTTTTTAAGTGTGTTCTATTGGTTTTTAATTTTTAAAGTATTATGTTTTTTTATTATTAATCTATATGTATTTTTATATTTACCAGTGTCATTCCCCCTGAGGAAGGCGTTGCCGAAACGCGTTGGGGTCCCTTGTGTATAATAAAGACCCTGATTCTTCCCACATCTCCTGCTCCTTGTGTTTGCTTGTCCTACCCGCAGGAGGTTGCTCCTCCTTGTACCTCTGGGCCATAAGGCCTACCATGGCTTCATGCTGTCCTGTCACATCCAGGCATATTAACTGTGCATCGGTATGTTCCTGTGCGATTTGGCTAAGGAGCTCTGGGGGGGTTCTCCGCAGGCCTCGGGGGAGAACCCCTCAATAGATTCGGCACTCTGTTCCTTATTGTCCCTCTAGTCTAGTCTAGTCCTGAACCTCTGGGGTTTAAGTACCTCCTCTCGCAGCTTGGAGACTGAGCACCTCTCTTTTGGTGACACCCTATAAATAGTCAAGGGACCACCTCCTTGCTCCAGTAGTCTGTCTCCAAGCAGTTGGAGGAGATGTGAGCCCAGAGGTTCCGGGGCTCACTAGAGGAATGATTAAGGATAGGTGTAGTTAGACTCCCTCCCCCCCCCCCCCCCCCAACACACAGGTTAGAATCTACCTATCCCTTTAATTTGGCGATTCAACTGCTAGAGGCACTTCACTGGTGAGCTGTCTGCGGCAGCTGCCCCCCTTCTCCCCCCTTCCTGAAGGGAAGAGTGAGGGAGTTGAGTTTGGGTCTCCAGCTCCCAATCCCCTGAGCGGGTGAGGAGCTGTTGAGGTGCAGCGCTCGGGTCTTGCACGGCGGGCCGTCAATCGAAGCCACGTCGGTGGCAGAAGCCGCGGCTGAGTCTCCGACGCCTCCTTCCCAGACACCCAAGCCACTAGGATATACAGGCTGAGAGCTGGAGTCCGGAGGGAGAAGTTTAGCGGCAGACAGAAGAGGTAAGCGCTGGTAAGGTCTGAGTGAGGCAGCTGACTCGCCGTATAGTGTAGCGAGCAGGAGTTAAGGTGCCGCTGGGCCCAGACCATGGCTGCTGCATGGGAAACCGGGCAGAGGTACTTTCTCTTCACGGGCTGTGCATAGGGATTTGGTTTTTGGACCATAGGCACTAGTGGTAAAGAAAAGGAAAGTTTTATAGGAGGTATGCTAGGCTTATATAAAAAAACAAACATAATTTAGGGTTTTCGGTATAAGTCAATCAAGGTGATAGTTATGCCTTCTAGGCCTCAGTGCCTCTGTGGGGCCAAAAGAGGGTCCGTCTCGGAGGCGGGGATGTGCAGGGGCTGCGCACAAGAAGCAGCAGCAGCGGAAATGGCAGAGGAATGTGAGACAGGGAAATTTAAGGGGGGGGGGTGCTTCTGTCTCAATGGAACCTCTTTCTCCGTCCACGCCACCCTAGGAGCCAGTGCCCGGGACCTTCCGGGGCTCCAGAGGCTTCCGCTTCCCAACCCCCATTGCAGAGGGTGTTGGCGGTAGTATTCTCACAGGAGTTTATGGCACTGCTCCAGCAGGCTCTAGGGGGGATTGGACTTGGGTTGGTGGGGCCTGCGGTGGAGGGGGTGCTGGGTTCAAAGCGCCCTGGGACTCCACTAGACGGGGGAACGAGTAGCATCCCTGGCAAAAAGCCTAAGCTGATGACAGATAAGACGGAGCAGGCCTTGGTCTCGGAGGATCAGTCAGAGACTTTGGAAGAGACTGAGATAGAACAGGACCTGGAGGAAGGCGAGAACGGAGCAGGAGGACCAGGCGCGAGTGATCTGTGTGTTCCGGAGTGAACTGTCAGTGCTTATCACAGAGACGCTGAAGGCGCTGAACATGCCGACAACAGGTCTAGCGTAGGATACCACTTTGTAGGATCCTTTGTTGCAGGCGGTGCGAAAGTCCCAGCGTGCGTTCCCAATACATAGAGTATTTAAGGAAATGATTCAGGAAGAATGGGACACGCCTGAGGCAGGGCTGAACGGCTCCAGAGTTATGGCTCGCCTTTACCCGTTGGAGGAACCAGATAAGGATCTTAAGTCTCCTAAGGTTGATGCAGCAGTATCGGCAGTCACTAAGAAAACCACGATTCTGGTAGAAGGAAGTGCCGTGCTTAAGGATGCACAGGATAAGAGGTTAGACACATTGCTTAAACAAGTCTTCAAGGTAAATGCTCTATCCATGCATGCTTCCATTTGTGGAGCATGGGTGGCAAGGGCTTGCCTGCGATGGTCCCAAAGGATTATAGTGATGCAGGTACAGGAGGCGATTGAGGAGGCGTCCCGGATGGAGTCAAGGGTGGTGTATTTAGCAGATATTCAGTATGATCTTATTCAAGGTCTTTCAAAGAGTATGGCGTCGGTAGTGGCAGCGCAAAGATATCTGTGGCTGCGTAATTGGGCAGCTGATGGAGCCTCTAAGGCAAGGCTAGGTAAGCTTCCTTTTAGGGGTAAGTTCCTCTTTTGGAGACGATTTGGACAAGTTGGTAAAAGACCTCAGTCTAAGGGTGGAAGGTTGCCAGAGGACAAGCTGAAGCAAGGTCGTCCTCCAGCGCCATCCAAGAGTCCGCAAAGAGAATTTTGTCGATTTTCGTCCGTCAAGATTTGGTCAGTTTCAGAGAGGACTTTTCAGTATAGATCCCGGGGATTTAGAGGAGCCGGGTAGAGGTTTTGGAACCTCTTCGTCCCCCGAACCTCAAGAAATCGCAATGAAGCAAGGAGGGGATCCAGGCGGGCTTAGTGCTTGTGCGGGGGCATCTAAGGGAGTTTTACCCTGCCTGGACCCAGATTACATCAGATCAGTGGGTGTTGGAGGTCGTTCAAAAAGGATATGCGCTTGAGTTTCAACGGCCAGTGATAGATGCCCAATCTCCCTGCAGAGCAAGATCAAAGCTGTCGGCAGTGCGGGAGATGTTGGAAAGATTGATAGCTCTCAAGGCAGTAGTGCCGGTTCCAGTAGACCAATGCGGATGCGGTCAGTACTCCATATATTTTGTGCTGCCAAAAAAGGAGGGAACCTTGAGGCCGATCCTGGATCTCAAGAGAGTAAACGGGTGTCTCAGAGTGTTGCATTTTTCGCATGGAAACACTGAGGTCAGTCATAGTGGCGGTTCGGCAAAGAGAGTACCTCACAGCATTGAATCTTTCGGAAGCGTATCTGCACATTCCAATCAGATTAGAGCATCAGCGGTTCCTTCGGTTTGCGGTGCCCATGGGGCATTTTCAGTTCCAGGCAATGCCATTTGGTCTGTCAGTAGCGCCGCAAACCTTCACCAAGATTGTGGTGGTGGCGGCGGTGGCATTGCACAGGGAAGGGCTGTTGGTGCACCCTTACCTGGACGATTGGCTGATTCGAACAAAGTCCAAGGAAGAAAGCGAAGTAGCTACCCATCGAGTGGTGCAATTCCTGCAGACCCTAGGGTAAGTAGTCCAATGTACCAAAGAACAAGTTGGGGGGAGTCACAGGAGTTGGCATACTTGGGGACCCGTTTTGACACAAGCAGCGGCAGGGTGTATATGCCGCACCTCAGGACTCAAAAACTAAGACAACTGGTACGAGCCTTCATGGAGATGAGGGCTCCCTCGGCATGGCATTATTTACAGCTGTTGGGAACGATGGCGGCCACGCTTGAGTTGGTGCCGTGGGCCAGGGCTCACATGACACCGTTGCAGAGAGTTCTGCTCAGAAGATGGTTGCATCAGTCCATTCAGCTGTCTCAAAGGCTGGTCTGCCCTCCGGATACAAGACAGTCACTACAGTGGTGGCTAGCTCCAGGGTGTCTAGAGAAAGGGATGCCTCTGGAATCGCCGGATTGGAGGCCATTGATGACGGATGCAAGCCTGTTCGGATGGGGAGCACACTTCGAAGGGCAGTTTGCCCAAGGCCAGTGGACAGAACAGGAAAGGAGGTGGTCAATAAACAGGCTGGAATTAAGGGCAGTCACTCTAGCACTAAAAGGCTTTCGGCAGCATCTGCAAGGGAGAGCGATTCGGGTGATGTCTGACAATGCCACAGCGGTAGCCTATTGTCAATCATCAAGGCAGCACCAGCAGCGTAGCTCTTGGAGAGGAAGCGTGGCAGCTTCTAAACTGGGCAGAGTTGCATCTGGAAGCGTTATTGGCAGCACATGCAGCGGGGGTGGACAATGACAGCTGACTTTGAGTCAAGTCAAGGTGGATCCGGGAGAGTGGATTCTACATCGAGATTTTTGACTTGCTGGTGCAGCGCTGAGGCTCTCCAGTAATGGACCTCATGGCAGTGTTTGAATCGGCAAAGGCAGGAAGATTTTACAGCAGAAGAGAGGATGTCGAAGGTTTGAATGCTCTGATGCAGATGGCCGGAGGAGCAACTACTATACGTATTTCCTCCCTGGGTGGTGTTAGGGTGTGTTCTGCAGAGAATAGAGCGACACAAGGGTCAGGTAATCCTGATTGCACCGGATTGGCCAAGGCGCCCGTGGTATGCCGACCTAATGCGGCTGCTGGTGGAGCCTCCATGGAAACTGCCGGTCAGAAGAGATCTGCTGGTGCAAGGTCTGTTAAGTATGCCTCAGGTGGATCGGTTCTCACTTACGGCTTGGCTCTTGAAAGGGCAAGGTTGACGGCCAAGGGGTACTCTGCAGCAGTGATTTCTACCTTATTGAGGTCCAGGCGTAGATCTACTTCAGTGGTGTATATCAGGGTCTGGTGGCTGTTTGAGTCATGGTGCGAAGATAGATGGATGAGGACGTTAGGCACCTCCGTTTCACAGATTTTGTCCTTTTTGCAGGATGGTTATAAGAAGGGACTAGCTGCAGCATCTCTAAGAGTTCAGGTGGCAGCGCTCTCTTGTTTTAGAGGGAAGATGCAAGGAATGGGGCTTGGGGGCCCATCCAGATGTGAAAAGGTTTTTACGAGCGGTGTCACTGAGACCACCCTGCAGAGCTTCGGTGCCAGTATGGTATCTCAACTTGGTACGGGAGCCATTTGAACCATTGGCTAAGGTGGCATTGAAGGATATTACGCTTAAAGTAGTGTTTTTGGTGGCTATCTCTTCGGCAAGGAGAATTTTGGAATTGCAGGCTTTGTCATGTAGGGAGCCTTTTTTTTATCCTTTTATGACATGAAAGTAGTTTTGAGAACGGTGCCTTCGTTTTTACCTAAGGTAGTTTCAGCATTTCATATGAATCAGGTGGTGACTTTGCCAGTATTTGAGAGGGCTGGCGAGGAGACGTCTACAGGTCGACTGCATCGGTTGGATGTCAGTAGGGGCATTAAGGAAATATTTGCAGAGTACGGCTTTGCTCTGCAAGACAGACAGATTGTGGTGTTTGGGGGGGCCAAAGCAAGGTGAGCCAGCGGCAGTCATCCATTGCGAGGTGGATTAAGGAAACGATTGTGTTGGCATATATGTTAAAATGCAAGACGGTTCTGAAGGGCTTAAGAGCTCATTCGACTAAGGTGCAGGCAGCTTCCTAGTTTAGTTTAGTGCCAGCGGTGGACATTTTGTAAAGCGGCGACCTGGTCGTCCTTGCATTCATTTGTCAAGCATTACAGAATTGATGTCCCCCCCCCCCCCCCCCCTGGTTTGGGACTAGACTGGAGGGACGATAAGGAAGGTGAAATTAGACTTACCTGCTAATTGTTGTTCCTTGAGGAACTCCAGTGTAGTCCCGCATCCCTCCCTAAGGTTGTGTGCCGGACGGCAGCCTGAAGCAAAGTAAGATTTATCAGTTGGCTGCGGAGATGGCTCTGTGGGTGGGAGAAGGCGAGGCATGCCTACGCAGTACACCACATAGCAGTTATCTGTTCAGTTGACTATTAACGTGTTTAGTTAAGTTAGGTTTCTAAAGTTTTTTAATATGTACTTATTGCTCTGGTGAGTCTGCTTTGTCAATAGGTTACTGGAGCAAGGAGGTGGTCCCTTGACTATTTATACAGGTGTCACCAAAAGAGTGACGTGCTCAGTCTCCAAGCTGCGGGAGGAGGTGCTTAAACCCCAGAGGTTCGGGACTAGAGTGGAGTTCCTCAAGGAACAACAATTAGCAGGTAAGTCTAATTTCACCTTAAAGTCCGTCGCAGACTGCTCTAAGTACCTTTCCTGAGCCGCCTACAATGGGTTTGAGACATCGGCTCAGGTGGCGGCCACAGGCATTGGGGCCTGCCGCCAAGCATGGCTCCAATCCTCTGATTTGGAGCAATGGGTGCAGGAGAAGCTCCTGGACATGCCCTGCCTCGGTAAGCAGCTCTTTAGCAAGCCGATGGAGAATAAGGCCGTGGAGATAGAGATGGAGTTCATTGCCAGAACCCGTCTCTCCCGCAACACCTCCACTCTGCCTCAAAGGAAGCAGCCAGCCAGAAAGCCCTTCTTCCCTAGAAAGGGTCTCCAGTACTGGGGCTACCAACATATCTGGCTGTCCCCATGCACAGGGCAAATCTGGCCAAGGGCATCATAAGCCGAAGGAGCCAAAGACCCAGACACCGGCTCCCCCACAACCCACTCAGGGGTTTTGATGCCACAGGCATAGCCCTTCACCCTCTGGCGATGCAGCAGCCAGAGGGGGGGGGGGCGCCTGTCCCTTTTTGCCCATTCGTGGGCCTCCATCACCTCAGACACCTGGGTTCTCCAGGTTGCCTGGGACGGCTATCACCTTCGCTTCAACAGGCTTCCACCCCCGTTCTCCCCGGTGGAGCCTTCTCAACTCCCCACGCACCAGCTAATCTGCAGCGGTAATTGCACTTTCTTTGTCCAACGGGCAGTCGAAGGTCCCTCCACACCTAAGATTTCAGGGTTTCTATTCCCGGTACTTCCTCATTTCGAAGATGATGGGGGGTGGGGGGGGTCTGTGGCCCATCCACAACCTATGCAGGTTAAACAAATTCCTGGTGCAGGAGAAATTCAAGATGTTGTCCCTTGTTGTTCTGCTGCCCTTCCTCCGGCAGGGCGACTAGCTATGCTCCTTGGATCTAAAGGACGCTTACTCCCACATCTTAATCCACCCCCAGCACAAGATAGTATCTGCGCTTCAGGGTACGGGGAGAGCACTTCCAATACAGGGTGCTCCCCTTCGGCCTCGTATCTGCCCTGCGGGTTTTTCGAAGTGCCTCGTCGCGATCACCGCTCACCTTTGGCGTCAGTGCATACTGGTCTTTTCCTACCTCGACGACTGGCTCGTTATGGGCTCCTTGGTCGAGGAAACTTGGTGGGCAGTGTCACGCACCATCCTCTTAAAGAGCTTGGGGTTTTTTGTCAACTACCTGAAGTCCCAACTTGAGCCCGGGCAGGCTCTCGAGTTTATTGGGGCGCATCTTGATACTCAACAGGTGACCGCCTTCTTGCTGGTGGATCACGCTGCCCGCCTCCGAGCTCTGGCAGCTCGCGTCGAGTGCTCCCCATGTTACCGCTCGGACCATGCTACGTCTCCGAGGCCACATGGCATAGACTGTGCATGTGGTCCCCCATGCCCGCCTACACATGCTGACTGTTCAATAGCGTCTGTGCCCAATGGAGCCAGTCCCTTGGACACCTCAGGGACCCCGTCAAGGTCTTACCTGACCTCCTGTCTGTCCTTGAACTGGTGGCAGAACCCCCACAACCTCCTGCAGGGACTGCCTTTCCAGGCCCCTTGGCATGATGCAGTGCTGACAGATGCTTCCCTGTTAGGGTGGGGAGCCCACTGCGGGTTGCTGTGCATGCAGGTGCAATGGTTGCCCAAGGAGTCTCGGTGGCACATAAATTTGCTCGAGCTCCAGGTGATTCGGTGGGCCCTGAGGGCCTTCGAGAAACACCTCAGCGGAAGGTTGGTTCTCATGCAGACCGACAACCGGTGGCGATTGTTCTACATCAACAAGGAAGGAGGCAGGGGATCGCGCTCCCTCTGCTAGGAAGCGGTCCTCATCTGCTCTTTCGCTGTCCAGAGGATATCCCTCAAGGCAACGTACCTCCTGGGTCAGGAGAATGGCCTGGTGGACAGACTCAGCAGAATCCTTCGCCCCCATGAATGACTGCTGGATCCCAGAGTAGCAGACCGGCTGTTTCTCCACTGGGGGATGCCAGCGATAGACCTCTTCGCCAGTCCCCAGAACGCGCAACTCCCCTGCTTTTGCGGGCCAGTGCCGCATCCAACCAGGGAGAGCCCCGATGCATTTCTGCTGGGCTGGTCATCCAGCCTACTCTATGCATTCCCTCCCTTCCCCCCTCATTGCGAGAACCCTTTTCGAGGCTCAGCCAGACAGGGCTTTGTTGATTCTCGTGGTCCCCTCATGGCCTCGGCAGCCCTGGTTCCCGTTCCTGCTCATGCTGCTGACAGAGCCTCCTGTTCCCCTGGGCTCTGCTCCAGATCTGCTAACACAGATGGAGGTTTGGGTGCAGCACCCGACCCTCCATCTAACCTCCTTATCCCTCACGGCCTGGCAGCTGAACAGGTCTCCCTAGCCTCCTGCCGGAGGAGGTTGAGGAAGTTCTCCTTGCATCGAGGAAGGACTCCACTAGACGAGTCTATGGCTTCAAGTGGAGATGCTTTTCCATCTGGTGCTCGGGGCACCAGATTAAACCTTGGGTCCTCCAGTACCTCCTCCATCTCTTGAGGGAAGGGCTGAAGTCTAATTCTGTCAGGGTTCACTTAAGCGCCATTGACTCTCCTGGGGTCCATTCCGGAGTGCCGTGTGTAGGACGACAACTGGGGTGTTTTTCCTACGAATGGACCCAGATAACTTTTCGACAAGTGGATGCTCCACGTGATTTCGAGGGATTATGCTCTTGACTTTGCTGCGCCTGTCCCCAACAAATTTGACTTCCCCATGCTGGTCTTATACGGGCGGCTGTGTAGCTCACTCTGCAGCACCTACTTCAGCTCCAGGCTATTTATTTGTATAGTCTCTTCAGGTGAGCACGGCATCGGCCACTATTCCATCTACTTTGTAGTGCCCAAGAAGGATGGATCCTTCTGCCACATCCTGGATCTCAAGAGGGTCAGTCACTGCCTTCATTACTGCACTTCCAGATGGAGACATTTCGGTCCGTCAATTCAGGCGGTGCGCCCAGGAGAATTTCTTGCTTCTCTGGATCTTGCTGAAGCCTACTTCACATTCCAATTTGCAGGGAACACCAGCAGTACCTGCACTTTATGTGCTTGGCAAACAACATCAGTTCCAGGCTCTGCTCTTTTGGCCTTGCCACGGCCCCCCAGATGTTTTCCAAGGTCATGGTTGTCACAGCAGTGATACAGCGTCAAGGCATCCATGTCCACCCATACCTTGACGACTGTCTCATCCAGGCCAAGTTACTTTTAGAAGCACAGGCAGCAGTAGAACACATGGTCACTTTCCTGAGCAAGCTACAATGGGTGGTCAACCACATCAAGAGTTAGCTTCAACCAATGCCATCGCTTGACTTCCTGGGAGCTCATTTCAGTATGGTGGCAGGCAGTGTCTCCCTCACCCAGGACCGGTTTCAGAAGTTAGGTGCCCAACTCCATTCCTTTCATTGCAGCCCGTTTCCAACAACCTGGGACTACCTGCAGGTGCTCGGCGCCATGGCAGCCACCCTTAAGGTGGTTACCTGGGGTTCATTCCATGTCGAGTGGTCTAACTTTAGAAAAGTGCCCCACCTCACTATTGTGGATTTTGAAGAAACTCTGTGTTTAATCTTACATGACTCTAGCTTTGGTAAAGTTTAAGATTTGTCAGTGGAATACTTGCGGAGATATAGCTTTTTGTTTGATACCATACTACGATTGTGTATAGTATCTCTATGAAATGTTTGCAAATTTCAGTCAAAATATTTCCTCGGTTACTTAAGCAAAACAAATGACTTAGCAATTGTACACAACATTTTACGCTCTATTCAATGGAACTAACGAGTTCATTTTTTGAAACTTGTGTATGTTAAGTCTCAAAGTGGGTCAAAAAATGGACACTTTAAAGAAATTTCAAAGTTTAGCCTTATGTGGCTCCTGTAATAATGAGGCTATCCTTTGTAAACGTTTGTCTGTTATTTTGTGACACAACTTTGTTCTCAAATGTCTAATTCAGCTTATAAGCTAATGTCATTACTTTACAGTTTCACTTTAAATTTTGTGGGGTAGTGTGTGTGTGTTGGTTTTTGTTTTTTTAAATGTCAAAAACGGGGTATTTTCAACCAACATTTGCAGAAAAGAGTCATCTTGAAACATTTTCAAACCAGCTCCATTAGAGCATGTTTCAAACCCCCAGAAAAAGTTGGTTTTGTTTTTCAGTGCAAGCAAACATTGCCAGAAAATAAGGGTCAACGGTCATAGTTATCTCCAGGAACAAGCAGGAATGTAGTCTTCACATATGGGTACCGTCGGTACCGACGGAGCCCGTGTGGGAATGTTCCCCAGCGTCCAGTAGGGAAGCTTTTGGGAGCACCCCACTGCGCTGCTGCCTTCCCAACTCTCCCTCTTCAGTTCTTCATTTTCCGTGGAGCCGACAGGTCACACATCCTGTCGCAACAGAAAAAATTCCTGTCTATTCTTTGTTTTTTGTGGTCGCGTCTGCCTTCCTTCGATGCTACACCGGTACCGCTGGGGTTCTTTCTTTCTTTTTTTCAAAAAAAAAAAAAACTTCTTTCTTTCTGGGGTCTCTTCCAGTTATTTTCTCCTCAGGTGCCACGCGCCATTTTGGGCACTAGGCCCAACTTTTTCCCGCTTCAGATTTTAAAGTGTTCCAAGTGTGGCGGTACCATCTCCGTCACCGACACCCATGAGTAGTGCCTCAAATGTTTAGGTCCTGACCACTCTATTTCGGAGTGTTGCCTGTGGGATGATGTCGAAGAGGAGCCGGCAGAATCGAGCTGCTAAACTTAGCACCCTTTTTCCCTCCGATGCAGCCTCTGTGGCATCGACGTCTTCCAGGGCTTCGTCTTCCTCACATGGATCTCAGGTAACTAAACACAAATCTGGCCAGTCCTCAAAGGGTAGATCTCCCTCTAAGTATTAAGATGCCTCTGGCGTTGCCCTTGAGGGACTTTCACCGGCAAAATTCCCCCGGCGGGAGGCTTCGACTTCCAAAGCACTAATGGGGCTCCAGGATGTTCTCAAGGCCTCAACCTCGGCAGAACTACTGGTGCCATGCTCTGGGGTACCGGCTGCTCCATCCGGTACCGATACCCAAGGATCGGCAGCGTTGATAGATCAGAGATTCTTGGCTATTGAACGCAGTCTGGCGGCTCTTCTCACGGCCTCGATGCCCCTGAAACTGCTTCAGACAATTCAGCCGGTACCAGCACCAACTCCGGTACCGGTTCCGACTGCATCAACATCGGCAGGTATTCTACTGGGACAAGTCATGCTTATCCAACTGGTATCAACAAGTCGGTACTGGACCCCTCTGATGCTGACTTCGATCGGTACTGGTACCGTGACTTGCACGCTCACCCGGATCAGAGATGCTTTGAATACTCGGAGGAGTCTGAAAGCTCTGCCGATACCAGAGTACTTCTTCCTGAGGATGATTCTTCTCCTCAGTGTAGGATGTCTCTACCAGGGGATATGTCCTTTCAGGATTTTATCCGAGATGTGGCTCAAGGTCTTTCCATCACAGTGGCTCCTGAAAAAGAGCCTAGGGCAAAGGAATTAGAAATTCTACAATACCCTAAAGCTCCCAAGGAGGCAGCTACCTTACCTATTCATGAGATCTTGCATGATCTCATGTTAAGGATGTGGGAAACACCTCTAACCACATCTCCTCACTCTTGAAGACTCGACACTATGTATTGAGTTCCTCCTTGTCCTGGGTTTCAGAAGACTCAGCTACCACACCATTCCATGGTGGTGGAATCAGCTATGAGAAGGATAAAGAGTGCAAAAAGGCATGCATCTAATCCTCCAGGACATGAGTGTAGGACTCTTGACGCCTTTGGACGTCGAACCTTCCATGCTTTCTGCTAGGATCAGTTCCTATATATTATATTTGGGAATGTTCCTTAAGGAGGTCACAGGAGATTTAGAGCTTATGAGCCCTCTCCTTCCTGATAAGAGGCAGGATTTCCTCGCCCTTGTCAAACATACTCAGGATGTTTCCAAGTTTGTAAATCGTGCAGCCTTGGACTGTTTTGCTTGCATAAGCAGAACCTCTGCTATTGCCATAAGTGCACGTAGGATTGCCTGGCTCCAGGCATCTGACTTGGAACTTTGGGTACAGGATAAACTGGGGAATATTCCTTGCACAGGAGAGAATCTCTTTGGCAAGAATTTGCAGGAAAAAGCTAGTGAGATGCTGACAATATCACTTTGGATAGATTTTCCTTGCAAGATCAGCTGTAGATTTAGACAAAATCCTACGAGAAACCATTCTTCAGTAAGAAGTTTTATCCATCCTATACCCAGCAGGGGCATCGTTTAGGTCAGTCTGCCCAAAAAGGGACAGCCCCAAGGAATAATAACATCAAAATCAAAACCCCTGTAAGCAAACCAAACTGAATACAAATAAAGTGAAGGTCACTTACTATTTCCCATTATTATCATGCTATGTAACTAATAAACTAATATTTTTGTCGGATCACCTGCCGAGAGGGTGTAACACACACTCGAATGGCAGGCCCTCCTTTTTATTCAACATTTATTTAAAAGGTCTGTATGACCTGTAAATGCCTGAGGCTATAACAAGCCCAAAAGGACCAGCCCCTGCACAAATTAGGAACTACTTATAGTAGACTGAAATATATTTTTTTCAAACAAATCTGCAACCAGCAGAACAGTCAATAGAAGGAAGTGAGAACACTTAGCTGAATATAAGGGAGTCCAAGACCGCCAACTGTTAAAGGAAAATCTCCAAAGAACTTCATATATTGGATGCTGCAATCCATTGTTAATCCACAAGTGGCTGACGGTAACCCCCAACATATCATGCTAGCTCTCAACTTTCATTGCACGTCCGGTTATAGTTGGGTACTTGCGACACAAAACTGTTGTGTTTTCAAGCCCACAATGAATCTGGCTCTTTTTCAAGCGTAACCCATCCAACTTCCTGTTCCGCTTGAACACATGATGACGTTAGCATTACGCATGGGAGTATCCGATGACGTCAGTAACTTCAAAATTAAAAGTCATTTCAATAATCCCCATTCGATCTCAGTGTTCATTCCAAAAGGGATGACAGTTTTGAGGGTGAAAATCCAGCGCTGTTCCCTTTGATGGAGTAGCGCCCGACGATCACCTCCCCGTAAAAGCGGAGGAATCATATCCAAAACAGTCCACCGTAGCTGATCAAAAGTGTGGGATTTTAATTTACAATGATGAACCATTGGAGCAGTCAGTGTGTCAGTATTTAGCCTTGACCTGTGTTCTTGTAGTCGCCCGATAGTATCCTGTCAGGGTTCCATATTAGAACCGCTCTCCATTTTCTGTGATCGATTTTACCAGCCTTTGACAGTGGATATTCGTTCTTATATCCGGGATTCTTATCATTTTTTGTCAACAATTCGTGATATGCTGATTTTGCCCCACTATTATCTAGTGACTTTAGATGTGGTGGCTCTATACACCAATATAGATCAAAAAGAGGCTCATTCGATCTTAGCGACCTTACCATTGACGTCACCTTCGCGTTTACCAAAACAATTCATCTTACAATTGCTTTCCTGGATGTTGGATGAGAACTATTTTTTATATGGCCAAACGTTTTATCATCAATGTTTTGGCATAGCTATGGGGGCTACTGTAGCCCCATCTGTAGCGGCCTTGTATATGTCACACTTTGAGGAAACCTATCTTTACTCATCTGATTGGTTCAGTTCCGTTTTAGTGCGGGCCCTTCCTATTGGTCAGTTTCTCCGTCTTCGGAGACTGTGTTCTACTTTGAATGACTATAAATTCCATTCCAGAAATTTGAAAGACCGCTTGCTATCACGGGGATACCCTGAAGCTTTGATCAATCGAGCTTATAAACGAGCTCTCAATAATCATCCTGAATGGTGGGATTGCCCTCCCACTCAAGATACACGGCCGGTTCAACCATTTGTGGGAATCCTTCCTTATATGCCTTTTACATCGCAGGTTTCGCGGATTTTACACACACATTGGCATATTTTATCTGAACATGACTGTTTTCAAATGTCTCTCCGCTTAGCCTACCGTAGGGGCGCTAACATAGCTGACAGTGTTGTTCACACAATTGATTTTCCTCAGCGGGAGAATTCAGAGGGGAAACATCAAGCTTGTGGGAGCTGTGATATGTGTCCTACTACTCTTGAGGGGACGGAATGGATAGATCCCCGTTCTCAGCATTGCTATAAGCGGCGGCACTTTACCGATTGCACATCTAATCATGTGGTATATTTGATTATCTGCCCGTGTCAATTGTACTATATCGGTATGACTACGCGATCCATTAAAAAGCGACTACAAGAACACAGGTCAAGGCTAAATACTGACACACTGACTGCTCCAATGGTTCATCATTGTAAATTAAAATCCCACACTTTTGATCAGCTACGGTGGACTGTTTTGGATATGATTCCTCCGCTTTTACGGGGAGGTGATCGTCGGGCGCTACTCCATCAAAGGGAACAGCGCTGGATTTTCACCCTCAAAACTGTCATCCCTTTTGGAATGAACACTGAGATCGAATGGGGATTATTGAAATGACTTTTAATTTTGAAGTTACTGACGTCATCGGATACTCCTATGCATAATGCTGACGTCATCATGTGTTCAAGCGGAACAGGAAGTTGGATGGGTTACGCTTGAAAAAGAGCCAGATTCATTGTGGGCTTGAAACACAACAGTTTTGTGTCGTAAGTACCCAACCATAACCGGACGTGCAATGGAAGTTGAGCTAGCATGATATGTTGGGGGTTACTGTCAGCCACTTGTGGATTAACAATGGATTGCAGCATCCAATATATGAAGTTCTTTGGAGATTTTCCTTTAACAGTTGGCGGTCTTGGACTCCCTTATATTCAGCTAAGTGTTCTCACTTCCTTCTGTTGACTGTTCTGCTGGTTGCAGATTTGTTTGAAAAAAATATATTTCAGTCTACTATAAGTAGTTCCTAATTTGTGCAGGGGCTGGTCCTTTTGGGCTTGTTATAGCCTCAGGCATTTACAGGTCATACAGACCTTTTAAATGTTGAATAAAAAGGAGGGCCTGCCATTCGAGTGTGTGTTACACCCTCTCGGCAGGTGATCCGACAAAAATATTAGTTTATTAGTTCTTTAGTTGAACACATAGCATGATAACAATAATGGGAACTAGTAAGTGATCTTCACTTTATTTGCAAAAAGGGACAGCAGCAACAACCTAGGCAAAGGAAAACAAAAGCTGCGAAGCCTCAACCGGCTCAGCAGACTCAGCCTCCACAGGGGCTTTGACTCCTATCTAGAGAACTTTGCCTTCCTGGCCCTGAATGGCCCAGAACCTTCCACCATTCCAGGAAGGTTGCCATTTTGTCCCCAGATGGGGCAGATAACAGCAGAAAATTGGACCCTGTCTATTGTAAGAGAGGGTTACAAGCTTCATTTCCTCAGCATGCCCCCTCCTACAGTGGTAAGACAGTTCAATTCTCAGACCTCCCTCAACGACCAGTTAGGTCAAGAGGTCACTATGCTTCTTGCCTAAGGGGCAATAGAAGAGGTACCCATTCCCCAACAGGGTACAGGGTTCTACTCCCCCTATTATTATTCCAAAGAAAACAGGAGGGCACAGACCCATTTTAGACCTCAAAGAATTGAACCAAGTTCCTGTTCAAAGAGAAATTCAAAATGATTTCTCTAGGATCTCTGCTGCCATACCTTCAGAATCAGGATTGGCTTTGTTCTCTAGATCTCAAGGATGCATACACTCATGTTCTCATCCATCCAACTCATCGAAAGTTCGTTCGCTTTCTTTTTCAAGGGAAGCACTACCAATACAAGGTTCTTCCTTTTGGCTTGGCCTGGCCTCTGCACCAAGGGTGTTCACAAAATGCATGGCTGTGGTGACAGCATTTCTTCGCACCCTAGGAATATTCGTCTTCCCTTACTTAGACGACTGGCTCATTCGAGCCCCTTCAGAGCCAGAGGCCAGGATTGCACGCTCTCGCACAATGCACATCCTTCAGTATTTGGGACTTGTCATAAACTTCCCAAAAGCCATCCTTGCTCCCACTCAGTCCCTGGAGTTTATAGGAGCTCTGCTGGATACCAGATAGACAAGGGCCTACCTTTCACAGGCCCGCTGCCTTCGCATTGTGCAATTAGCCTCCCAAGCAGTGTTGAAACCTCACCTCACTGCTTGGGAAATGTTACAATTGCTAGGCCACATGGCATGCACCGTGTATGTGGTTCCCTATGCTCGCCTCCATATGAGGGCAGCCCAGTGGACTTTATCCACTCAGTGGACACAGGCGTCAGGTTGCCTGTCAGACAAAATAGCAAACTCAGATCGCCTTATTTTGTCCCTCCAATGGTGGGGTCCCCTTTTTCAGCAACCCCCACCCCAAGCCACTCTAACAACAGATGCCTCACAGTTGGGTTGGGGAGCCCACCGGCAAGGTCTTTCTACCCAGGGTACTTGCATTCCACAGGAAGACCTATCTACATATCAATCTCCTGGAATTCAGAGCAATCTTCCTTGCCCTTCGACTATTCCACACCCAGCTCAGCTACAAGACAGTCCTAGTTCAAACGGACAATCAAGTAGCCATGTTCTATGTGAACAAGCAGGGCGGAACAGGCTCTGTCGCTATGCAACGAAGCTTTGTGACTATGGGCTCTCGCCAGAGGGCATCAGATTCATCTCCTTGCGGTGTATCTTCCAGGCATTCAAAACTCTTGGGCAGACAGACTCAGTCGAGTTCTGCTTCCACATGAATGGTCTCTCCATGCAGACCAGGTGGCCAAAATTTTCAAAAATTGGGGAACCCCGGACATAGACCTGCTTGCAAGTCCGCTGAATGCCAAACTTCCCCGGTTCTGTTCCAGAATTCCAACTCAGGGTTCTCAGGCCAGGGATACTTTCCTCCTTCATTGGGGCAAGGACTTCCCGTATGCCTTTCCACCCATTCCCCAAATTCCCAAAACCCTGTTCAAGCTGCAGAGAGACAGAGGTCATATGATTCTCATAGCTCCATATTGGCCACGGCAAATGTGGTACCCTCTGCTCCTGCATCTCTCTCAAGCTCTGTCTCTGGAGTTAGGATCTGCTCCAAATCTCCTTTCTCAGGAGGACGGGATGCTGTGGCATCCCAATCCCCAGTCTCTACATCTCGGGTCCTGGTTGCTGAAAGCCTAGAACTTCACGGTCTTAATCTTTCTCAGCAAGTAAAGGATATCCTTTATGCTTCCAGGAAGCCTTCCACAAGATGCTCTTATGCTTTCAAGTGGAAAAGGTTTACTATATGGTGCTCGCAGAAGGGTCTTGACCCTCTTGCGATTACCTCTGGAATCATTACTGGAGTATCTCGATCATTTGTCTAATGCAGGGCTTAAGACCAATTCAGTGAGAGTTCATTTGAGTGCTATTGCAGCTTCTTTCAAGCCTCTAAATGGACAACCTATTTCCTCTCGTCCTCTCATAGCGAGATTTATGAGAGGCCTTCTTTTAACTAAGCCTCCCATTAAGCCACCACCGTTAGCATGGGACTTAAATCTGGTTCTTGGGCAGCTCATGAAGCTGCCTTTTGAACCACTAGCTACTACCTCTTTGAAATTCCTTTCCTGGAAGGTTATCTTATCTTATTGCAATCACATCAGCACGTCGCATCAGTGAATTGCAAGCGTTGGTGGCTGATCCTCCTTATACAAGGTTCCATTATGATAAGGTCCTTAGGACGCATCCACACTTTATGCCAAAGGTGGTGTCACCTTTTCATTTAAACCAAGCGTTTTACCTTCCTGTATTTTTCCCAAGGCTTCATGCCTCAAATGCAAAAAGGAATCTTCATACTTTGGATTATAAAAGGGTTCTGGCTTTTTACTTGCAAAGGACACAGCAACATAAAGTTTTCCCAACTTTTTGTTGCTTTTGATCCTAGTCATTTGGGACTTCCAGTCTCCAAACGAACACTGTCCAACTGGATTGCACAGTGTATATCTTTTGCCTATGAGAGTAAAAACCTTCCTCTGGAAGGCCATGTCACAGCTCAGTGTGAGAGCCATGGCAGCCTCTATGGCTCATCTTCATTCTGTGTCTATCGGTGACATCTGCCGAGCAGCTACTTGGGCTGTGTAGGTATGAACTGAAGCCCATTACTGCTTAGACAAGGACTCCCGCCGGGATGCCTTGTTTGGTCAGGCTGTTCTTCAACACCTGTTCCATACTTAATCAACTCCTATCCACCATCCCTGGTAGGATGCCAGAGATCCATGGGGGGGAAGTGGGAGCCCTTTCACAAGGGCACACAACCTCTGGGGTCTCTCCCTGGCATCTGCAGCTAGGGAGTCTCCATATGTGAAGACTACATTTCTGCTTGTTCCTGGAGATAGCATAATTACTCACATGTAACAGGTGATCTCCGGGAACAGCAGGAATTTAGTCTTCACAACCCACCCACCTCCCCTAGGAGTTGTATCTCTTATCTCTCTTTCCCTCTCTTGTCTCAGTTTTAAACTCAACTGGAGAGGGACAGTTGGGAAAGGTGGGAAGGCAGCATGCAGGCTCCATCGGTACCGACAATACCCATATGTGAAGACCAAATTCCTGCTATTCCCGGAGATCACCTGTTATAGGTGAGTAACTATGCTTTCCATTGTAACAGCACACATTAAAATTGGTGAACTTTTTCAATTTGTGCTTGTTATGCGAGGAATGTGAACCAGCAACCTAATTGCTGTAGAGGTCATGCCCGATATCCATGCAATACCAGCCACGGGTGGGTCTCTTGTTCCATATCCAAGTCTGCAGTCTTGGTTTCTTTGTCAAGGTTCCAAAGCCTTGAATGGGTATCTTCAATGGCTCCCAAGCTGAAGTTCTGATGAAGATTTAATTATCTAGTTTCTTTGCATTTTGTTGAATTTACGAACCATGTTTGCCAATATAGATTCTGAAAACTGATATTGTCACCCAGATGATGTAACTGATGGAGCAGAGAGCACGGAAATGAGATGTTCCGGCACCCAGCAAATGTCTTGTCTTTCAGGCCAGTAAAATGAATTAGTAGGACCATGCGGGTGCATAAACCTTTTATCAAGGCATTTTCTTCCATCGATACTTCAACAATGTTGTTAATTCACCATTTGTTTTCATAAATGCAAGCAACATAACTGTGGAGCAGTTGTGACATTCTCAAGTTTGCTATTACGGTGTCCATATTAGAAGTTTTGGCCACAAAATAAGTAGTATCATTTGACACTTTGCTCACACGAAGTGTATTGAGTACAGCAGTACAAACTGATGTTCACTAGTTCCAGCAATTGTACTGCTTTCTTGCCATCTTTCTTCTTGAAATTTCTTGTTTTGATTGATTTTCTTCTTTGTGAACAAATATGTACTTTATTTCATGTATGTTCTTATCACAGAAATCGAATGGGTCTTTTGGTATCAATATTTGGTCATTCGATGGTCTTTGAAGGCTAGCTCTAGCTGCTAGTCTGTTTTGTCATTCCACCAATTCCATCACATGGTGATTTTTCCATGGCTTGTACCAAAAAAATTCCATTGCGCTTCAACATTGAAATTGCTTTTATGATTGCATAGGTTGACATTTTTATAGTTCTTGTACTGAGTGCCTGAGCCATCAGTGAAATAGTGGATTTTGGTAACTTTCGTTTTTGTCTTTCAAACGTTTAACTTTTGAATAAATATGTGAACAGATATTGAGTGGTCTGTGATGATGCAGACATTTATGACTTGTACGGTATGAGCTTCGTCAGCATAGTAAGCAACAAAGGGATGCAATGTAGCTTGCGAATTTTCCCCAATAAAAGCCCTGTGTTGCATCTTGTACAACAAAGGAGTAATTTTTCAGTAAAATCCATCGGAACAATTCTTCTAAATTGGCTTTCAGAGATTTCAAATATTCACTTTGATGCTTTGAAATGAAATGGTGACTTGTCGGCTTCTAAATTTTGTTTGCAAGTTTTTTGATAAAACAATCCACTGCTTGTTTCTAGTGTTTCACAATCCGTGTGGACCCACTGTTAGAATTCTATCGATTCGTCTGGATCCCACTCCTTGAATGTTTCTTCCAAGTAAACTGCCAGTGCTTCCTCACCATGACAATTTTGGCATCATTGCAGCATGCAATTTCTGGAATTAAAATTGCAAACAGTTTTTTTTATAAGCACTTTGTAGTTGCCTTTGATGTTTGCACTTTGCAGTATTAACTTGATATTCTGATGTATAGTGCAGACAGAATGAGTGCCTGAAGCACCAACTGTTATGTGCCATTTTGGTCTAAGCTCACAATTTTGAGAATCCAATTTCAGCTCCATATTTGTCACAGTATGCCACATGCATCTCCTTTAGATTGCTCAAGAGCAATTGTTTTTGTTCCTTATTGTTCCTCCAGTTTAGTCCTCCACTTCTGGGTAGTGCACCTCCTCCTGCAGCTTGGAGACTGGACCAATCAAAACTTGCCATCACTGGAAGTAGCATGCTGGAACTCCTCCTCAGCCCCAGTGTGTCCAGTCTTCATGCAGCAGGAGGACGTAGTGAGCCTAGGTGCTGGGCTCACTGGAGAAACAGATAAGGAGCAGCATAGTTAGCTAATATTCTCAAAGTTTCTTAATTGGCTTGATTGATTTGGTGTATTTCTTTCTTATGATTCCTAGTTCCTAGGAATTGCTAAATTTAAAGGGATCCCACTTTAAGACTGAATACCTGATTAAAGAAATCAGAAGCGGGAGATTTTTCTGCTCGGAGCAGGGTGAGGTCCTTTGGGGCTTCCCTCCCCTGTCTAGCCACAGCCCGGTTCCGTTTGCTACCTTTTTTTTTTATTCAAGGATCTCTGTCCCAGGACTCTTCAGGGCAGAGCTCCTCGGGCAGCACAGCGCTGACTTAAGGCTTAAGTTTCAGCAGCGTGCTTAGAGTGGGCTGCCGGCTCCGGTCTGCTCATTCGGAGATGCAGGGCTCCAGTTGGTTTTCAACGACCTGCTCCGTTTGTCTCCCCTCGGTATTCTAAGCTGCTGAGGGGCCCGATTCGGAGGGGGCTTTCTGTCTTCGGAGGTCTGTCTGTTCGGGCAGTCAGACCTCTGATTTTTAGCGTGCCAAAATCTCCTGTGTGGAGCTGTGGCCATTTTGAACCCGCGCGGCTGACAGTGTTAAGGGCATGCTGTTTCGACGCCAGTCTCTGGCTCGGCGGTTTTCTACGGGCAGCGGCCTGCGGTCCTGATTTCAGCTATTTCGGGTTAAGTTGTCTTTGTTTTCTTTTCTTTGGCTTCCTTTTCCTTTGCGTTCGTGGGCACAGTCTGCTTTATATTTTTACTATTCTGCAGGCCTTGCTGAACTGTGAGAGGGGCTCAGGAGCTTTCCTTTACTTAGGGAATCTAGTTACTAACAGTTTAAAAGTAAAAATAAAAGACAAAAGGGACACCCTTATCAGCTGTACCTAACTTGCCCAGTCTCCTTAAGTTACTAGGGCCTGGACTGGATGAGAGTTGGGGCCTTGCCTGAAGCCCGCTTGTTTTTTCCTAGCCTGTGCTTTTAGGGTCCCTCTCAGTCTGGGATTCCATGTCTTCCAGTGCCCAGTGTGTCATCTGTGGCGCTCGTAAGGGCTCTAGTGGTGAAACAGGGGTCTGCAAACGCTGTGCATCTGTTTCGGTCCAGATGGAACAGCAGTTGGATAATGTCCTGGCCTCCACTTCGCACGGGGCTCCCGTGGGGGCTGAGGGTGACGCGACGGTAGCGGGCGGTTCTGTTACTACGCCAGAGGCAATTGCTGGGGCGCCAGCGGATCTGGGGGTGGAGTTACATTTAGAGGATTTCTCCCCGGATTTTGTATTGATGCATCAGGCCTTTTATCGCAGACGGCAGGGGCTAGGTTTGGGATCCCCGCCTGTCGCTTCCTCTATGGCGCGCGCCGGAGTAGTGGAGCACGAGCACTTGTCTAAGGTGGTCAAGAGACCGCAGCATTCTGATCCCTGCCTGGCTGATGCGGACTGGCAGGAGGATGAGTTTGATTTGGACGCCGAGATGGAGGATTTAGAGGAAGGAGAAATTCTGGAACCAGAGGATCAGGCGAGGATCATACGAGTGTTTCGGAGGGAAGAGCTCTCTGTCCTGGTTTCGGAGGCTCTCCAAATGCTCAGGCTTACAGCAGAGCAGCCGGTCGTGGAGGAGGATGGTGTGGACCCCATTATTCAAGCAGTGCGTCAGATGCAAGTGGTTTTTCCTATCCACAAGGTCATTGACCAGATGATTCAGACTGAGTGGGATTCTCCTGAATCCGGTCTTAAGGGTATAAAGATCATGAATAAGCTGTATCCCCTGGCGGACAAGGACAAGGAGAGATTCCGTTCGCTGAAAGTGGTTCCTTATCACTCCAGTCCAGTCCCTTTACTTCTGGGTTGCGTAACCCTTCCAGCAGCTTGGAGGCTGAGTCCATCCTTTTGAGGATGGTGTGGTATAAATACCACTGGCACCACCCACAGATACCAGTATTCTCAGCCTCCAAGCAGCTGGAAGGTTTCCAGTAAGCCAAGAGCTTACTGGAGTCTTCATTCTTTTTTTATCCCTTTCAGTTACTTAATTTAATTTAAAGTTCATTTGCTTTCTTTTGATTTACTTTGAATTTCTTTATTTAACTCTGCACCTTTAAATTTCTTCCTATCCTCTCCTCCCTCGCTCTCTCCGTCTCGGTGATTGAGCTCCCAACTCAGAGGAGGAGGTTTGCTGATAGCAGCAAGAGGACCGGAGAAGTCTCCTCTCGTTTGCACAGCCGGCCGGCACCCAGAGGCCCTTCCCGTGGGTCTGCCCTGCCTCGCGCCGAAGCCCTCCAGGTGCCTGAGCGCTTGAGGCGGCGCCACAACTTCCCCCAGGGCATTCCCTGCTTCGTGCGGCAGCTCCCGGAGCAGCGGGGTGTTGGAGACGCGGTGCACAGAACTCGGCAGTGTCGGGTACCGGGTGCACAAATTTGGCGGCGTGGCAGCTGACCGCCGGTTTAAAATCCACATGGCTGAGGCCTACCACGTGGAAGCCAGCGTGGCTGAGACCTACCACGTGGAAGCCACTACTCCAGCGCGCGCCGTAGAGGAAGCGACAGGCGGGGACCCCAAACCTAGCCCCTGCCGTCTGCGACAAAAGGCCTGATGCATCAATAATACAAAATCCGTGGAGAAATCCTCCGCTGGCACCCCAGCAATTGCCTCTGGCGTAGTAACAGAACCGCCGGCTGGCTTCCTCGCGCCTGGACAACGCGCTGAGGAGAGAAAAGCAACAAACAGCAAGTACTAGGGAGAACAAACGAGCTGATTTTTTTGTTCTATTTTATTTTAAGTTCTTCCCTTAGTTTTCCTTTTTACTGCTGGGTGGTGATTTTAACGGGCTGGGGGAGAGGTGGGCGCATTGAATTCAGAATTGTCAACATTCCTTAAATTAAATTACTTTAATTTTATCCAGTTAAATTGATTAGTCTTATTAAAGCTGTAATTCTAAGTGTTTGGCTTAAAAAGGGGACATGACTGGCAAGCCACGGTGCCCATCCTGTGGCACTCATAGGGGTACGGCCTCGGAAGCAGGGGTCTGCAGAGGTTGTGCTGCAGAGGCCGCTTCCGTGGAACAGGAAATCCACTTGTCCATGGCTCAAGCTCCTCAAGGAGAAGAGAGAGAAACAAGGAGGAGCGTAGCTCTTGCAGATACACAGGGGAACAAACAAAGCAAGAGACGGAAGGAGGTTTGGACCAGACTGCTTTATTGAAGATGATCCCTACGCGTTTCGGCTTACGCCTTCTTCGGGGGACATACAGCTACCATGAGTTAAAACAAACATTGTTATAACAATGGATATACAACATATAAATCCAATAAATAATATGATGTATCAATAAAAACAAATAAATGTGTAACGAAAATATTAGGACAATAAAATGACTAATATATTAGTAAATGTTACGTTTAGACCAACCAGAGGACAGAGAAGAAAGTAAAAAACCATAAAACAAAATAATAAAATAATAATAAGATCAATACAATAAAATTAAAATCAATTAATCAATATCTAATTAAATTAAATCAAATAAACGAGGGCCGAGACAGAGAACTAAAATATTATAAAAAGCAGATAAACACAAATTGATAAAACACATGAATACAATTCTGTACATATATAAATATAGATAACAGAAGTAAAATTGTATATTAAACAAATAAATATGATAATAAAGCCATGAAATAAATATGTAAAATATATAAAAGTGTATATATACGAATAAATATAATAGAATAGTAACATACCAGTATTGTAAAGATGGAGATGTCTCATAAAGACAATTTGGTAAAAAGCACTATGGGGTCTGTTTACTAAAGGCCGGTGTTGTGCGGTCCGCGGTACCGAGCGGGTGCCGTATAAGGAGTGGGCGTTCCGTCGTGAAGAACAGAAGCTGTGATTGACAGATGCGCTAAGGTGCGCGGCGCCCGTGTGGTTAGTGCCCTGTGACATTACGGCGTTTGATCTGTGCACATAGATCACACTGCTCACGGTTTTTGGGCTTCCACTATTGTGCTGCACATTGCTGACGGAAACGGTTTCTTTTCCCTGCACAGCACCTCTAACGCGAGTGTTTCACTGGCGGTAAATTTCTTTGCAGATTCGGGCACGCTCCTGTGCGGCGAGTCTCTCCCCTCCCACATTCCGCCCACTGACCCCGTCTCTCCGCCCCTAGGGGGCCTTCCTCCGCCCTCATTTCGCCTTGGCACGCCTCTTTCGCACATTACCGCCCCGCAAATGTGCGCGTTGTCGGCGCACGCTTGCGGGACCCGTTAATGTGCCGCGCACTCGTACGGGGCGCTTAAGAGCACGTAAATACATCTTTTAGAGCGCTCATGTGCGCCCCGTACATGTGCGCCGTTTAGTAAACAGACCCCTATATGTTGATAGCGCCGTAGTTGATGAGGTTGTCTCTTAAAGACAATTGAGTCGTAGCACTATATAATGGCTATGAAAGGAAAAACTATATAATCACTAATTAGAACAAATAATATATGAAAGACAAAACATCAATTGTACCAAAAATCAATAAATAAATACATAAAAATAGATAAAATGGGGAATAAAATTAATGATGACACTAATAAATATCTATAAATGAGGTAATATTAAAATACTTAGATACAAGTTTATGAACTATAAGATGTTAAACAAACTTAAGACATGCGAATAAAATAAAATACTTATAAAACAATAATATATTAAAAATATATTAAAATAAGAATAAATATGGGAAAAAGAATTAGCACATAATAATGAATGTGGTGAAATAATATAATAAAAATATATATTAATATTAAATCAAAGAGAAGACCCAGGTGAGTAGATCTATAAACAGAACATGTGTTATATCAATTGGAGCTGCAAAGAGGACCACAGGAAATGGAATATATAGTGAGTATAAGTCTCATGCTATCAATGGGGAGGAGAAGAAAGGTTTCGATAATCTCAATGGACGTATAACCGTGAGGGAAAAGTACGGAGGGGAGACAGGTTATTTCAAAAGTAATAGAACATGCAGAATGAGATTAAAGTGCTAAATATTGAGCATAAGTTTAGAGCAATAATCTAACAAGACACATGTTCTGCTGTTTTGTATGTTTTAGTAAGATCAAGGGTATGCATAAGGGAGTATACTGTGTGCTGATTACATCAATGTATTTAATGTGATTGTTAAACTGATTTTACGCGTGTTCATTGAATGCAGTTGACATACCTCAACAAAAATATATATAAAATCACATGATAAACTAGGCAAAAATGAATAAATAAATAAGAGAAATATTAAATGAAAGAACTATAAGTCAATAGATCTGTAAAAAAGCGCATTCATGTATTATATCAATTGAAACTGTGAAGGGAACCGCAGGGCATAATGGAATGAGCTACGAATGTATAATGAATCAAAACCTTGTAGTTCATAAGGGGAAAGGGGAAAGTTGGATGGTATCAATGTGCTTTAGACCATGGAGGGAAAATACAGATGGTGAATAGGTTATATCAAGATTATTAGACCGTGCAAAATGAGATTAGAGTACTGAATGTTGGGCATAAGTTTGAAACCATAAACTAACATGGGGATATGTATTGTCGTGGTGTATACATTTGTAAAACAAGGAGTGTGTACCAAGAAGTATTCTACATGCTAATACATCAAATATATACTGTGATCGCTGAACTGGTTTTCGCAAGTTAATATGAGGAAGAGTATTGGCGCGGGTAGTAAATGATCAGTCAATGATGCACTTTGCATTGTACAAAATTATAAAAATGATAATATAATGAAGAATGCGAACTGTTGAATAGGGACTGGGTGAATCAGAGTATTTGAGACGGAATAAAAGCTGTGGAGCTCAAAGTAGAGAAAGTGTAAGCGAGATGATTACTACCTCGGTAGCACCCGAACTTAAACCAGAACTTAAAACCAACCGGATGTATGAATATGCAACGTACTTACTGTTCAAGCAGGCAAATGTAGCATAGAAGATACCCAAATGGGGAAAATCCAAAAGGACAGCGTGCCGAATCTTACACACAATAGCATCAGGGGCTAGCACTGTGTGACAGTTGTTTTATGGACGCCAATTTTCGCGCCTTTTTTCAAGAAAGACGTCACAATTGGGCGGAGCTAAAAAGGAGTCAGTGCAGACAACTATATAAAAGACAAAGTTATTATAAGTGTATCATCAATCGATATATACTACGGAATATTAGTTTGTGGTGTGTGTATAAAGAATGTAATGATATGCTATAAAACAAAAACGTAGAGGTTATTAGAAACAATTATTTGAATGTAGATAACATTTTTAAAAACAATATATATCATCACATGATAAGCTAGGCAAGTAGTAGAACTTATGATGAAACCAAAAAAAATGTATTTACATATAAAATGGGAGTTTAAAAATGTAAAAATATATATATGAATATAAGAATGAAAAATTAACACCCATATTAAGTTATGTATAAGAAAATATTGAACCAATATTGCTAATAAAGGAAATTGTGATGAAATCAATACCAAGAAAAATCATAAATAGCAGTACAAGGATGAATACAGAGGTATCCTGAAGACAAGGCATAATTAAAATTAAGAAAAATAATTATTGAAAATATTAATGTAAAAAATATTAATGTAAGAAAACTGAAAGATCACTTTCCTGATTGAGTCCAAATGGATGTAAACTATTAAAATTATAAATAAATCGTTGTTCTAACTTGAGTAAAGTAAGGTTAATATCACCACCGCGCCAGTGTGGTATAGCAGTTTTGATCACCAAAAACTTAAGATCACTGACCGTATGTCCCTTCTCTACCCAATGTGAAACCAATGGTTTATCTGTAAGTTGTCTTTGGATATTGCTTCTATGCTCTATAATGCGTGTTCTAATTTGACGTAAGGTTTTCCCTATGTAAATCATATCACAGGGACATCGGATTAAATAAATTACATTTGCAGTTTTGCAATTAGAATAGTGATTAATGGTAATTTTGTGACCAGTGGAATCATGTGTAAAACTATTTTTTACTGTAATAGCATGAAGGCAAATAGAACAATTTCCACAGCTGTAGTGGCCTCTGACCTTTGGAGCGGTTCTAGGTACAGTCAGGGCAGAGGGAACCAGAAAATGGCTAAGATTGGGAGCACGTTTGTATGAGACCATGAGTTGTTTGGATGCAAAGGCTGGTAAGGAAGCAATTAAATCCCATTCTTGTTTTAATATATCCGTGATAGACTTGGAAAGTGATGAGAAGGTGAGAGGACAGGTCACTCTATCTAATTTGGGGCGTACCATATTCTTTAAGAGTGTAGAACGATTTGTACCGGATGCTCGCTGGTATGCTTTATGAATGCATGTATTTGGATATCCACGCTGTTCAAACCGCTGGTATAAATCCGTGGCATGTTTTTCAAAATCGGTATCATTGGTACATAAACGTCTAATTCTAAGAAATTGACTGACTGGCAAGTTCTGCTTAAAGGAAGTGTTATGGCAACTGTCGTAAGTGAGAAAAGTATTCCTGTCGGTTGGTTTTCTATATAAATCAGTAATAAAGCCTTTGTCGGATTTCTTAATCATAATGTCCAGATATGGTATAGAATCCGAACTATATGTGCCCTCAAATCGCAAATGTACATCTAATGTATTGAGCCAAAGATGGAAGGATTGTAGAGTGTGTTCAGGGCCGTCCCAGATGACAAGTACGTCATCGATGTAACGTTTCCAAAGGAGAATATGTTTCTTATATGGATGAAATGTTAGGAACTTGCTTTCAAACTCTGACACATAGAGATTTGCCACATCGGGGGCCATGGGCGAGCCCATGGCTACCCCTTTTACTTGTTTATAAAAGAGGCCTTTAAAAATAAAGAAATTTTCTTGCATAACAAGGGAGGCCAACTGGGTGAGGAAAAAGGTGGGGACGCGAACTGGTTTTGGTCTTTGAATCAATGTATTTGCTATTACTTCCAAAGCTGCTTCTTGTGGGATGTTTGTATATAGAGAGTTGATATCTAGGGTTAGTAAGATGAGTCCATTATGATACCCTTCAAAATCTTTAAGGATATTAATAATGTGAGTGGAGTCTTTGACATAAGACGGCACTATTGAGACAAATGGACGTAAAAACAAATCTAAGAATTTTGAGAGAGGTTCGAGCAATGAGCCATTAGCTGAAACAATTGGACGTCCAGGGGGATTTTGCATGGATTTATGGATTTTTGGAAGCATATAAATTGTGGGTGTGATAGGATGAGTGACAGTCAGAAAAGATATTTCTTTGGGTGTTAGATAACCAGCTTCCTTTCCAATATATAACAAATTATCTATTTTTTGTTGTAATGTATTAGTAGGATCGTCGAAGATTTTTAGATAAAATGTAGTATCATCTAATTGGCATTTGACTTCTGTAACATAAGAGACTCTGTCCTGGACAACAATAGCACCACCTTTATCTGCAGGTTTGATTACTATAGACGAATTTGATTGAAGACTGTTTAATGCTGATTTTAAAGGCACTGAAAGATTATAATATGATTTTTTCTGTTTAGTTTTATATAATGCTTCAACTCGGGTGAGAACCATGTTTTCGTATGCCGTAATCATAGGATCTGGAGGAGACGGAGGAATCCAAGTGGACGGTTTTTTGACAACGGAGACATCTAAGGAGAGGGCAGGATTTCTAGCAAAATCTATTATTTTAAGTTTGCGGAAGAACTTATAAAGTTCGATGTGTGTGAGAAAATTATCATGACGTTTAGTGGGAACGAATGATAAACCCTTGTTAAGGACCTGAAGTTCGAGTTCTGTTAATGGATATGAAGATAAGTTAATGACTGAGTTTATAAATCCCAATCTAGGTTCCTTTTGGCCATCATACCCTGACTGTCTTCTTTCCTGCGGTGAAAACTGTCTGGACTGTTGATACCTGTTTCGTGGTGGACGTGGTGGTGGGGATCTTGGAAGAGCGTCTCTTCTTCCTTTGGCCCAAAGGGAGTCCATTTGAAAATCCCGCTTGTAATTGGGCCTGGAGGGATGGGATACTGGAGAACGTGGTTGTGTGGGGAAAAGGGGAGCTGATGTATCTATGTTATCATTTGAATGGTGGCGTGATCTTTTGTTACTCCTTTCTTTTCCTGGAGTAACTGAGGGGGACCTACGTCTATATGGATATTTATCTTTAATATTGATCTTTGAATTATTACGGGGTGATCTAGAAGTATGATATGGTTTGGATGATTTGTATGGTCTTCTAAAAGACGTACTGCTTTTTCTATCTTTGTGGTCCAATTTGCTGTAGGTCCAGTAATATACAGTGTTCTGTTTAGTCATCATCTCTCTTGAGTTTAATTTTGGCTTCTTTAATAAATTGTCTGTATTCAAGGTTATTTTTATCAAACTTGCTTTTCTCTAAATCGAACTGTGGATCTTTTTTCTTAAGGTTATCTATCTTGGAGTCTATTTGCGGTTTAAGTGTCTCGGCCCTACTTTTAGAGGTATTAATTAAAAGGATCATAAGATCCAAGGAACATTTATTTAAAATCTTTATCCAATTAGACATAAAAACATCATCTTCCTTAAACATTCCAGGTGCCTTCTGCACCCTAAGTCCTCTTGGAATGGTCTTCCTTCTACAATATTCAAGCAGGGAAGCTGCATGTAATTCTTCCCTTACATACTTTTGCGTCAACCAAACCAGTTCTCTCCATTCATCTTCTAAATTGGGGGTCAAAACTTTAGAGGGTTTTGGGGGGCGGGGAGAGGTTTTGGGGGGTCCTCCTCCTCCGCGGGACCTAGAAAACCACAATGAGAAAACGGGGGCCCAGGTGGGCAGCCTGCTGGTGGGGGGCCGTTTAAGGCAGTTTCTTCCCGCCTGGTCCCGGGTCACGTCTGATCAATGGGGGTTCTAGGTGATCCGAGAGGGTTATGATCTCGAATTTTCAAAGCAAATACTTCCAGCCTTTATTCAGTCTCCCTGCAGATCTCCAGTAAAAAGGGCGGCGATAGAAACCACACTTTCAAGACTCTTAGCGCTCGGAGCAGTGATCCCTGTTCCGCTAGACCAATGCGGCTCCAGTCGATACTCTATTTATTTTGTGGTACCAAAGGAGGAAGGTTCCTTTCGTCCAATCCTAGATCTAAAGCGAGTCAATCGCTGAAGGTGCCTCATTTCCGAATGGACACCCTAAAGTCGGTCATCGTGGCCGTAAGGAGCGGAGAGTTCCTGACTTCCCTGGATTTGACGGAAGCCTATTTGCATATCCCGGTTTGAAGGTCCCATCAACAGTTCCTGAAATTCACGGTGCCAAGAAGTCATTTTCAATTTCAAGCTCTGCCCTTCGGGCTAGCTACGGCTCCTCGGACTTTCACCAAGATGATGGTGGTGGTGGCTGCGGCCCTGCGAAAAGAGGGAATCCTGGTACATCCCTACCTGGACGATTGGCTGATCCAGGCAAAATCAGAAGAGGAGAGTCGCTCGGCTACTGCCAGAGTGGTAGAAGTCCTGGAGGAGTTAGGGTGGGTTATCAATCGGTCAAAGAGCAGGTTGATACCCCCTCAAGAGATCGAGTATCTCGGAGCGAGGTTCGACACCAGAAGAGAGAAAGTGTTTCTGTCCAAGAAGAGGTCAATGGAACTAAGGATCCTGGTTTCGCAATTTCTGAACAGGCGAAACCCTACGGCTTGGCATTACCTTCAATTGCTGGGAACCATGGCTGCAGCAATAGAGGTAGTTCCGTGGGCCAGGGCTCACATGCGGCCGCTGCAGCGGGCCCTGTTACGTCGGTGGTCTCATCAACATCATCCTTTGTCCATGCGACTGCCCTGTGCCCCTCGAACCAAGAAGGCCCTCCAGTGGTGGTGGTACTCAAGGAACCTGGATTGCGGGATGCCTCTCGAACCCCCACAGTGGTTACTGCTGACGACTGATGCCAGCCTAACAGGCTGGGGAGCTCATTGCAAGGACCAGTTCGTTCAGGGCCTTTGGACTTCGATGGAGTCTCACTGGTCCATCAACAGACTGGAATTACGAGCGGTAGCCTTAGCGCTCAGGGCACTCGAACCCCTAGTTCGTCAAAGAGCGATTCGCGTCCTCCGACAATGTAACCACCAGGGAGGTACAAGCAGTTCCTCCTTGGAGAAGGAAGCGGACAGCCTGTTCCGGTGGGCCGAAGTCCGATTGGAGGCTCTTTCAGCCCAGCACGTGTCTGGAACGGACAACGTTACAGCCGATTACCTCAGCAGATTGAAGATCGACCACGGGGAGTGGGAGCTGGAGCAGGAGGTCTTCGACCAAATAGTAGCCCGTTGGGGTCCACCGGTCATGGATCTCATGGCACGGTATGCTTCAGCCAAGGCAGGTCGATTTTTCAGTCGAAGGAGGGAAAGGATGTCCGAAGGCTTGGATGCTCTGGCCCAGAGGTGGCCTTCGGAGGGGCTCCTGTATGTGTTCCCTCCATGGGCTCTCATCGGAAGGGTTCTATAACGGGTGGAAGCCCACCGAGGTTTGGTAATCCTCATAGCTCCGGATTTGCCTCGTCATCCCTGGTATGCAGATCTGGTGCAGTTGCTCGCCGACCGGCCTTGGTGGCTTCCCTGCAGAAGGGATCTACTGAGGCAGGGTCCGGTTCAGATGCCTCACGTGGATCGATTCTCGCTTACAGCCTGGCTATTGAAAGTGCATGGCTCCTGAAGCGGGGTTATTCGGGATCAGTAATCTCGACTCGGAGTGCTAGAAAGCGCTCGACCTGCCTCTCCTATGTAAGTTTGGCGCATCTTCGAAGCATGGTGTGCGGAGCACCGGAGGAAACCTCTTTCGGCCTCCATTCTGGAGGTTCTGGAGTTCTTGCAAGCAGGTTTTGACAAGGGCATAGCGCACAGTTCCTTACGAGTCCAGCTGGCAGCCATCTCTTGCTATAGAGGTAAGGTCCGCAGAAAGTCATTAGGGGCCCACGCAGACGTGTCCAGGTTCCTGAGAGCGGTTAGGCGTTTACGTCCTCAGCAGAGATCGGTCATTCCCCCTTGGGATCTCAACCTGGTACTAAATGCCTTGACCAAGGCACCTTTTGAGCTGGCAAAGGAAACCTCTCTAAAGGATTTGACACTGAAGACAGTTTTTCTGGTCGCTATTTGTTCGGCCAGACGTGTCTCTGAACTTCAAGCGCTGTCCTCCCAGCCCCCCCTTTCTTTCATTCTTCAAGGATAAAGTGGTCTTACGGACAGTACCTTCTTTCTTGCCCAAGGTCATCCCCCCCCTTTCATGTTAACCAGACAGTTACGCTTCCGTCGTTTTCAGCGGATGGGCAAGGGGGGGGGGGACAGGAAGCTGCGCCTCCTGGACGTTCAGAGAGCCTTGAAGCATTACCTCTCCCGCACTGCGCCTTTTCGAAAGTCCAACCGTCTGTTCAT
Source organism: Ichthyophis bannanicus (assembly GCA_033557465.1). Classification (NCBI taxonomy): domain Eukaryota; kingdom Metazoa; phylum Chordata; class Amphibia; order Gymnophiona; family Ichthyophiidae; genus Ichthyophis; species Ichthyophis bannanicus. The sequence continues at coordinate 55,326,036 of CM066047.1, read as the reverse complement.
TCAGTTTGGAGGTCCGCACAAGGGGGAGGCAGTGGCCAAGGCTTCCATCTCCAGGTGGATCAGGGAAGCTATTGCTTCCGCCTATATCCTCCAGGGGAAGTAGGTTCCAGGGGGACTGTGCACTCATTCAACACAGGCACAGGCTACCTCTTGGGCAGAATATAGCTTAGTTCCGCCGCTGGACATTTGTAGGGCGGCTACGTGGTCCTCGCTGCATACCTTTTACCAGACACTACAGACTGGACGTTCAGAGTTCAGCTGACTCGGTTTGGGCACGTGGTACTTCGGTCCGGCATAACGGATCCCACCCATGCTTGAACTACTCTGTTACATCCCAGAAGTAAAGGGAATGGACTGGAGTGACGATAAGGAAAAAGTAATTAGACCTTACCTGCTAATTAATGTTCCTGAAGGAACGACAGTCCAGTCCCTGATCCCACCCGGTTCTTCGATTGGCGTAATGTCCTAGTGGACAGGTGAGGATCAGCAGACTGATTTCAGGGCCAAGACAAAGTGGAGGGGCCCCTTGGCGCAGGTACGGCGGGCTGGTGTGAAGGATGACTCGGTCAGACTCGGGTAAACCTCCCCCCCCCCTTTTTTCCTCCTTGACTCTTTAAAAAAAAAAAAAAAAAACCATTGGGAGTTAGTTGTGTGGTTTGTGTTATTTTTGCATAGGCTATTAATTGAATTTTCGTTAAGTCTGCTTTTTCATTAGATTACTGGGATCTGTGGGTGGTGCCAGTGGTATTTATACCACACCATCCTCAAAAGGATGGACTCAGCCTCCAAGCTGCTGGAAGGGTTACGCAACCCAGAAGTAAAGGGACTGGACTGTCGTTCCTTCAGGAACATTAATTAGCAGGTAAGGTCTAATTACTTTATGCTGCGGTTTCCGCAGTTACTAAAAAGACCACAATTCCGGTAGAAGGTAGTGCGGCTTTGAAAGAGGCATCTGTTAGGAAAATGGATGGTCTGTTAAAGCAGTCTTTTGAGGCAGATGCGGTTGCCTTACAAGCTTCGATCTGTGGGGCTTGGGTGGCCAGAGCTTGTCTTCGCTGGGTCCAACACCTCAGGCAGTCGGCGTCGTTGGAACTGGAAGAGGTGCGTGAGCTACAGCGTTTGGAATCCGGAACGGCGTATCTGGCCAATGTACACTACGACCTTATCAGAGCCTTGTCAAATAGTATGGCTTCCTTAGTGGCGGCGCGAAGATCCCTTTGGCTTAAGAATTGGGCGGCTGACGGATCTTCTAAGTCTCGGCTTGGCAAGCTTCCCTTTAAGGGGAGTCTGTTTGGAGAAGATCTGGATAAGTTAGTGAAGGATCTGGGAGAATCCAAAGACGGCCATCTGCCGGAGGATAAACCAAAGCGCGGCAAGTCTCCAGCGGCCTTTTGGGGACAGTTTCGAGACTTTCGGAGATTTCGATCGCCCCGCTTTGCTGGCTCCCAAAGAGGAAGGTTTCTGTCGAGATCCCCAGGGGTTTCGAGGTTTCCTAGGCGCAAATAGAGGATTTGCAGGTGCGGCTTCCGCAGCGTCTCAAAAGTCGCAATGAAGGGTGGCGAGTCCAGGCAGGAATTCAACCGATAGGAGGTCGGCTGCAAGGTTTTCTTTCTGCCTGGATCCAATTAACGTCCGATCAGTGGGTCTTGGAGATCATCTGCGACGGTTACGCCCTAGATTTCGCGAGGCCGGTCTTGGACTCGTTTGTTCTTTCTCCTTGCAGAGGCCCTCTGAAGACAAGCCAGGTGCGGCAGACACTAGACTGTCTTCTGCAGTTGGGAGCAGTTGTTCCCGTCCCTGCGGAAGAGTATGGCATGGGTCGATATTCCATCTATTTCGTGGTGCCAAAAAAGGATGGTTCTCTGCGGCCCATTCTGGACCTCAAAGGAGTAAATCGCTGTCTCAATGTGCCACATTTTCGGATGGAGATGCTTCGGTCCGTTATTGTCGCAGTGCGACAAGGAGTTCTTGACGTCTCTCGATCTCACAGAGGCCTGTCTCCATCAGAAGTTTCTGCGGTTTGCACTGCCTTGGGGGCATTACCAGTTTCAGGCTCTCCCCTTCGGTTTGGCGCCGGCGCCGCGGGTGTTCACCAAAATAATGGTGGTGGTGGCAGCGGCGTTGCAGAAAGAGGGGGTATTAGTCCATCCGTATCCAGACGATTGGTTGATTCGGGCAAAGTCCCGGGAAGAGTATGGAGGCCACAGGAAAAGTGGTGGCCCTGCTCCAGTCTTTAGGCTGTGTAGTCAATCCGGCCAGGAGTTCTCTATGCCCGACTCAACTTCTCGAGTACCTGGGAGTACAGTTCGATACTCAGAAGCTCAGTTTTCCTAACGGAGTGGAGAGCCTTGGCTCTTCGCCATCTCGTACGTGCCTTCCGAAGTCTCTCCGCACCATCGGCGTGGAGATATCTTCAGGTCCTGGGCACCATGGCAGCGACGTTGGAGGTTGTTCCTTGGGCCAGGTTTCATATGAGGTCTCTGCAGCGAGCTTTGCTTCACCGCTGGTCCAATCAGTCCAATGCTTTGAGCAAACAACTTCCTTGTCCGCAACTCGTCCGGAGGGATCTACGGTGGTGGATGCGCCCATCATGCTTATGAGCAGGGATGCCTTTGGAGCAACCGCAGTGGATTCCACTTTTAACAGACGCAAGCCTAGCGGGCTGGGGAGCGCATTGCGGGGACAGCTTTGCTCAGGGGCTTTGGTCTCCGGAGGAGAGCAGCTGGTCGATCAACCGGTTGGAACTGAGAGCGGTGTTTCTGGCTCTTCGAAGTTTCGAAGCCCAAGTAACGCAACGTGCAGTGCGAGTGCTATCCGACAATGCGACGGCTGTGGCCTACATAAATCGACAGGGCGGCACCGGGAGCACGGCCTTGGAGGAAGAGTCCCGAATGCTATTCTCCTGGATAGAACCGCGGTTGCAGGCGATATCGGCGGCGCACATCGCCGGAAAGACAATGTAACGGCGGATTTCCTCAGCAGAGTTTGAGTGGACGCGGGGGAATGGGAACTGCATCCCTCAGTCTTCGAGCAGCTAGTTCTTCGTTGGGAAGCCCCAGTCATGGATCTCATGGCCACCTTTCAATCGGCGAAGGTGCATCAGTTCTTCAGCAGAAGACGGGAGCCCATGTCAGAGGGGATCGACGCTCTTCTCCGACCATGGTCGACGGTAGGTCTTCTCTATGTGTTTCCCCCGTGGGCTCTCATCGGGCGAGTGATACAACACATCGAAGCACACAGGGGACGGGTGCTGCTGATTGTGCCGGATTGGCCCAGGTGGCCGTGGTATGCCGATCTCGTAAGGTTGTTGGACGTCACACCGTGGCGGCTCCCGTTGTCCCAGGACCTGCTATTCCAGGGGTCCCCTCTGATGCCTCGAGTGGAGAGATTCTCGCTTACGGCTTGGCCATTGAAAGGGCTCTGCTAAGGAAGAAGGGTTATTCCAAGTCTGTTGTAACAACCTTGCTTCAGGCGCATAAGAGTTCAACTTTGCTCGCTTATGTGCGCGTATGGCGGAATTTTGAGGACTGGTGTTCGCGTCATCAGATCCGCGCAGCCACGGCCTCTATCCCAGTAGTCTTGGATTTTTTGTAGGATGGTTTCGATAAGGGGCTTGCCACTAGTTCCTTAAGGGTGCAGTTGGCGGCCTTAGCCTGCTACCGAGGTAAAGTGCAAGGGGTAGCCCTGGGGGTGCATATCGATGTCCTGCAATTTCTTAAGGCTGTTTCCAAGCTCCGCCCAGCGCGGTGGATTTCGGTTCCGCCATGGGATCTTAAATTAGTGTTGTGAGCGCTGGTTAGGACTCCGTTTTGAACCATTGTCTCAGGCTTCGGTGCAAGATCTAACTCTTAAGACAGTGTTTTTGGTAGCTATTTGTTCGGCTAGGCGTATTTCTGAGCTCCAAGCGCTGTCGTGTCGGGAACCCTTTTTGTCTTTTTCTTCTCAAAGTGGTGCTCCGGCCGGTGCCCTCCTTCCTTCCCAAGGTAGCTTCCCCTTTTCATGTCAGTCAGTCGGTAGAGCTGCCTGTTTTCCGGGCGGCAGGGGAACAGTCTTCTGACTGCGGTCTTAGTCGCCTAGATCTTCAGAGTTTTGTGTTGATATTTAGCAGTCACCAAGTCCTTCCGCAAGTCGGATCGCTTATTTGTTCTGTTTGGGGGTGCCAGGAAGGGAGAAGCAGCGGCGAAAGCCTCTATTTCCAGGTGGATTAAGGAGGCGATTGCCTCTGCTTATCTCTTGCAAGGACGCCCAGCTCCCATAGGGCTGAGGGCGCATTCTACTAGAGCGCAGGCGACGTCCTGGGCGGAGCACAGTCTAGTTCCGCTGGTAGAAATTTGTAAAGCAGCGACGTGGTCTTCACTGCATACTTTCAGTAAACACTATCAGCTGGACGTGCTGGCGTCAAGGGATGCCCGTTTTGGTTCAGTGGTGTTGCGTGCCGGCTGGCAGGCTCCCTCCCATTAATACTGCTCTGCTACATCCCAGACGTGGAGGACTAAACTGGAGGAACGATAAGGAAATAGTAATTACACTTACCTGGTAATTGTAGTTCCTTGAGTGATGACAGTTCAGTCCTCATTCCCACCCTTCGAGTTCTTAGCTGGCTCGGCATGCGTGCAGTCCTGAGGGGTGATATTGCCGGTCTCTATGGGGGGGGGGGGGGTCTATAATCTCGCTCACTGTCTGGCTCGGCAGGAGGAGAGAATCTCTCTTACAGGAAATCTCATCGTTTCCATTTCAAGTAAAGGTCAAGTTTAGTTGAGAAGTTAAGTTGATGATAGGTTGTTAGCTACTTATTTGTTGCTCTGAGTCTGCTTTGTCAATAGTTCACTGGGGCTGAGGAGGAGTTCCAGCATGCTACTTCCAGTGATGGCAAGTTTTGATTGGTCCAGTCTCCAAGCTGCAGGAGGAGGTGCACTACCCAGAAGTGGAGGACTAAACTGTCGTCACTCAAGGAACTACAATTACCAGGTAAGTGTAATTAACACATTTCCACATCCAACAAAACCTTCTGCTCCCTTGACCCCGTCCCTCCCTCCTGGCTGCTGACTCCCTCTCAGTCTTTCCTTCCCTACATTCAAACTATCCTGAACAACAGTCTCTCCACTGGAACTTTCCCCTCCCCCTGGAAGCACACTCTAATCCGCCCTCTCCTCAAGAAACCTTCTCTCGACCCTCTCGACCCCAACAACTACCGCCCAGTCTCCAACCTTCCCTTTCTGTCTAAACTTCTTGAGAAGGTTGTCTTTGCCCAACTATCTCATCACCTTGACTCCACCAATTTCCTTCACCCCTGCCAATCCGGTTTCCGTCCTGGGCACAGTGTTGAGACTATTCTTCTTGCCTTCACCAACGCCCTGCATGTAGCCCACGACCGTGGTGAAATCTCGGTGGCGGTAGCCCTTGATCTTTCTGCTGCATTTGACCTTGTGGATCACTCTCTCCTCTCCTGACTACACGATGCTGGCCTCTGTAGCACTGTCTTCCGGTGGTTCCACTCCTTTCTTTCCTCTCGTTCTGGTGCCGTTCTCTCCTCCTCCCCTTCTTGCCCCTCCTCTGACTCCTTTCCCCTCCCTTGTGGGGTCCCCCAAGGCTCCTTACTCTCCTTATACAACAATTTGGTATTTCAGCTTTCTACTACACGGATGACATCCTTCTTCTATACCACACCTCCCCGGCTTGCCCTGACCTTGCCTCCCTCAACTCCTGCCTGGCCGCTATCTCTGATTGGATGACCCATAACTGTCTGCATCTCAACCTCTCAAAAACTACAGCTATTTGGTTCCCGCACGGTCATCAGCCCCCCTCAATTGCCCCCTCTTTCCCTGCCATTCCTATCTCTGTTGTTTCCACCTTTCGGTATCTTGGGGTACTTTTCGACTCGGATCTCTTTCTCTGCCCATGTTTCTCATATCTCCAAAATCTCCTTTTTCTATCTCAGGCAAATTTGCGCCGTTTGCCCTTTCGTCTCTCCCTCCGCTCTTGCTACCTTGCTGCTGGCTCTTGTTATCTCCCGTATTGACTTCGCTAACTCCATTCTCTCTGGCCTCTCTAAGCGCCAACTCTCACGTCTTCAACGAATCCAGAACACTGCTGCCCGACTCGTGGTGTCTTCCTCCCCTAGAGACCATGTCACACCCCTCCTCTTCCGTCTCCATGGCTTCCCATTTCCTTTTGAATCCAGTTCAAACTTCTCACACTCGTTCACAAAGTTCTTCATACCACCACACCACAATACCTGGCCGATCTCATCCACTTTCACACACCCCCGGCACCCCCCCCCCCCCCGCTCCTTCCACCTCAACCGCCTCACACTACCCCCCCCCCCTCCTCACTTGCTCACTTTCAATCCACCCGCTCCTCAGCTTTCTTCTTCATAGGTCCGGCTCTTTGGAACTCCCTTCCCTCTACTCTCCGGCTGGAGCCCCATCACCCTACCTTTAAACACGCCCTAAAAACCCACCTCTTTTCCCTTGCCTTTAATCTCCCTCCCCCCTAGCCTTTACCCTTTCCCTATGCTGACCCTCCTCTCTCTATCCTCTATTAAGTTGTAACTTTCCTTTCTTTTTCCGGCCTTGTGCCTACTGTAATGAAGATTTATTTTGTTGTAAACCGCTCTGTTTATCACTGAAGGGCGGTCAATCAAGCTAATAAACATAAACTATTTTTTGTACCTTGACTCCATCGATTTGAACAAACACAATCTTTCTGAATTCATCATCTTCATAAAATTGTAGTACTGTCAACTACTTTTGGCAATTGCCTGACATTTGGGTCAGCAGAGGCAAAACCTTTGGGTCAGGAGAGGTAGTATCCATTTCAAAGTCATCAGAAGAGGAGGTTGATGCAACTGCAGCTACTACTAACATGGAAGTAAATTAAGCTTTACATTTAGGGCAAATTTTCTGACGAGGTTTAGTGTTTTCTTTTGTCAGTTGATTCAATTTATAGGCCTTTCAATATCAGTTTTCAGAAGTCCTGTTTTGACAAGATGATTATGCTTTCCAAATGGATTACAGCATTTCTTTTGTGTTATCTCGTACTTTTCAAGGTACATTTCTTTGTGATGCAAACAGATTTGATTATCATCTGAGAGATTAATTTCTGATCGCTAAATAAGTACTGACTTGTCATCTGCCGAAAATTGGCATACCAGTTTCAGCCTAACTTTTTTGCAATAAAATAAGCTGGGACACTTTAACGGTTTCCTTCCAATCGCACACATTGTTAACAGAACCATTATCGCCCAATTCAGTAGTTTCCATTTTGAATTAATTGCTAGATAACATACATTAGCATCAATCTACAAAGGAAAAAATGATTGAAAATAGAGTAGGTTTCCGGGAGTGGCTAATTTCCAAGATGGTGACAGAGGATTGGAACCTAATGCCGAAACGGAAGGGCAAGCCTAAGGCTCCTCCTGTGGAGTCGTTGCCTGCCGCTGTGGGTTCAATGGACAAGTTTGTGCGGCTCAATGCAGACCAAATTGGGGCGATCAGAGCGGGCTTGGTCGTGCCGCTGGAGGAAAGTGTGGTGTCTTCCGCCCATGAAGTTTCTCTCTCTCTCCTGGTGGGCGCTCCCCCCCGACAATCCTGGGCTTGTCGGAGGCTCCTTCGGTGTGCGGTCCTCCAGTTCCTCCGGTACAAGTCGAGCTGAAGGATCAGAAGCGGGGCGGCCTGAAAGGCAGTACTGTCGACCAGCTGTCCGTGAGTAAGGCAGCTGTTTCTGCCCGTGGATTATTACAGGCAGCGGAGGTGAGCGATACAACTAGCTTGCTAAATGGCGATGACCTAGCGAAGGGAAGCGTTTCCCCCTCTTTTGAGCCGTCATTTTCCTTGTTGCCTATTCGTCCTTCTGTGGTGACCCTAGAAACTATCTAGGAAGCCATTTCTCAACTCTCCCAGGCAGTACTTCAACAATTGACTCTCTCGTCTTCTAGTGTAACTGAACTTGAGGGGAAAGTATCTAACTTGACGAATGATATGGAAGGAGTGAAGAATAAAATAGATGCCTCGGATCAGAAGCTTGTTTAAGTTTCTGATTTCACTGTTTCTTTAATGAAAGATAATGTTGGGTTGAAAATGAAGCTGGAGCTTTTGGAGAATGCTACTAGGGCCTCAAATCTTCGATTACTTAACTTTCCTGTGGTTCCAGAAGTAGCACCGTTGGAAACATTTAAGAGATATCTTCAAGAATCTTTAATGATACCTGTGGACTTACTTCCTCCTGTACAGAAAGCATTCTATTTGCCTTTGGGTAAAAAAGAAGGCAAAACTCTGGTTCTTTAGATATGGACTTTTTAAATGTCTCCGCTGTTCTTGGTTCCCCTAAAGAGGATGAAATTAAAACCTCCACTTTATTGGTCTCGTTAGCCCTGTCTTCTGACAGGGACTGGCTTCTCAAGTTGTTCTATAAAAAGAGAGCCAATCTGTTTATGGGTAAAAAAAAATATCGTTTTTTCCGGATGTCTCAAGGGAAACCCAGAAACGCTGTAAAGCCTTTCTTGTATTAAAACCTGGTCTAATCCATCTTGGGGTTTCCTTCGCATTGAGGTTTCCATGTAAATGCATAGTTTTAGATCTCAAAAATGTTTTCTTTCAACCCGGTGATTTGTCATCCTTTATTAGCATGCATACTGTAACATCTTCGCCCTCTTAACTCTCTCCCCACCAGCTTAGTAGTATGGTCCTAATCTCTGTTGCCTTCTGTTTACTGTTTTTTTTTCTTTTCCTCAAAAGTTACTTTAGGAGTTTTCCTGCCTTTACTACATAAGTCATCTCCCACAAATGTGGACTAATGATGCTCTTGTGTTTAATGTTACCTTTATATATTTCTATTATTGGAATTTTTTTCTTTCAAGATGGCATCTTTTCTGTAAGCATTGTTAATTGATGTTTACATTTTGTAAATTGCATAAATAGATAAATAAAATAAAAAAAAAGGAAAATAAAGAATTCATTTTCATCTGGAAACCTACTCTATTTTCTCCCTAGTACAAATGATATAGCAGTAGGCTAAATTGGTGTGCTAGGCTTATTAAATCAAAAATAGCAATATGCTAGACCTATGCGCTGATTGAAAACTTTATAGAATGTCAGCTGTTGTATCAAACATATTATATAGCAACATACAGCATTACACATTTATACAGGTATCACAAATTTTGAAAGATACTCAAGTGTACAGTGGCTTGTTAAACTTTGACTCTTATTTTTTACGACATTTTCTGGCGTTGGAAAAACAACCAACTTTTTAGGGGGTTTAAAACATGCTCTTTCAAATGGAGTTGGTTTGAAAATGGTTCTAGATAACTTAATTTTTGCAAAACTGGTTTAAAATAACCCATTTTAACATTTTTCAGAAAATTAAAAAAATTAAAGTGAAATTGTAAAGTAATAAGAATATCTTATAAGCTGGAATTGTATATTTGAGAATAGTCACGTCACAAAATAACAGACAAAATTTTACAAGGATAGCTTCATTATTACAGAAGCAACATAAGGCTAAACTTTGAAATTTTTTAGTGCGTCCATTTTTTTTACCCACTTTGAGACTATATATGTTCCAAAAAAATAAAAATCCTCACTTTCATTAAATAAAGCATAAAAAGTGTTATGATTGCTAAGTTGTATTTGTTTTACTTTAAGTCAAAATATTTCCTCGAATTGATGAAAGTTTTGCACAGATAGTGTACACATGCACATTATAGTATCAACCAAAGAGCTATAGTTCCACAAGCATTCTACTGGCGGAGTCAAACTTCACCAAAGTTAGTTTGTCATGTAAGACAGAGCACAGTTTCATCAAAATCCATGATGGTGAGGTGGGGAGCTGTAGATCACTTGACGTGGAATGATCCCTGGGCCCGAGCACGCATGCGCCCTTTGCAGTGCACCCTCCTATCCAGGTGGTTGCCTTCCACCCAGTAGTATCAGACTCCTCTATCCCTACAACCCGTGGTGTGCCACAGACTCGAGTGGTGGTTGTGCCCTCCTGCAAGGCGTGCTTTTAGCCACCCTGCAGTGGATCGCACTCGCCACGGATTCCAGTCTGGCAGGCTGGGAAGCACACTGCCTCGCATAGCACAGGGGGCTCAGTCACCCTGCAAAGCCAGTTGGTCCATCAATCAGCTCAAGGCATGGGCATTTGGCTGGCTCTAACCTTTCATACTTTGCTGCAAAGTCACGCAGTACGTATTCTCTCGGACAACAACATGCATGTTGACTGTACTGAGATTTTTGTTCTTTGTGAACCACGCTGATGCTGAATAGTGCGGTATATAAGAGAATATAAATAAATAAATAAACAGTGGTATATCTCAACCGGCAGGGTGGAAATAAATGCTTAGAAACATAGGCCATGTGGTCTTTTTCTGTTGTCATTTTTCTATCTAGTCTGTCCTTCCATATCAACAACTACAACAGTCCCCTTTTTTCCTTTAGAGATCCTCTGTTTGTCCCATGCTTTTTTTAAAATTCAGATACTGTCCTCATCTCTATCACCTCCACTGAGAGACTGTTCCATGGATCCACCACTCTTTTCTTAAAGAAATATTTCTGCATATCACTCCTGAATTTATCCCCTTTCACTCTCATCCCATGTCACCTCTTAGCAGAACTTTCTTTCAATTGAAAGAGGCTCTCCCCCTGTGCATTTATGCCACAGAGGTATTTAAACGTCTCAATCATATCACCTCTATCCTGCCTTTCCTCTAAGGTATACATATTAAGATCCTTAAGTCTGTCTTCATATGCTTTATAATGAAGACCACTAACCATTTTAGTAGCCACCCTTCGTACTGACTCCATCCTATTTATATCTTTTTGAAGGTGCGGTCTCCAGAATTGCACACAATACTCCAAATGAGGTCGCACCAAAGACTTATACAGATGCACTATCGCCGCCTCTTTTTTTTCTGCTAGTCATGCCTCTCCGTATGCACCCAAGCATCCTTCTAGCTTTTGCTGTCACCTTTTCTACCTGTTTAGCTACTTTTAAGATCATCAGACACAACCACACCTAGGTCCCTCTCTTCTTTAGTGGACAAAAGTACTTCACCCCCTATATTATATTGCTCCCTTGGATTGCTGCTGCCCAAATGCCTGACCTTGCATTTTTTTAACATTAAATCCCAGCTACCAAATTCTAGACCATTCTTCAATAGAAACAAGGGTGGCCAAAGAGATGGCCCTCCTATTCCACTGGCGGAACGCCATCTTCAGGCACTCTCAGCACAACACATTGCAGACATAGGAAACGTTCAGGCCAGCGAGTGGGGAGCTGGCACCATGGGCCTTTGCAACCATAGTATGCTGTTGGGGACACCCAACACTGGACCTCATGGGCACATCGACCAAGGAACCACGCTCTCTGAGTCTTGATGCCCTGACTCAGCCTTGGCCCCATTCTCAGCTCCCTTGTGGCCAATTATTGCCCATATTCTGCATCAGAGGCACATCCGGCAGAGTAGTCCTCGTGGCGCTGGACTGACTGCAGTGACCCTGTTATGCCAACCTTATGAGTCACCTATGGGTGTCTCTTGTGCCCCTCGGGGCACACAGGTGTCTTCATCAGGGTCCTGTCTGCCTGGACAACCCCGCTCCCCACTCACTTATTGCCTGGTTCTTGAGCAGCGCTTACTAGAGCGCAAAGGCTATTCACTGATGGTGGTCACAGCCTTGCTTCAGGCACATCAACCCTCCACTTCTCGGACTTATTTCTGCATATGTCTCTCTTCTCCTCCTGGTGCTCCTGCAAGAGCGTTTGTACATGGATGGTGGAGGTCCCGGGTGTCCTCTTCTTTCTCCAGGATGGCTTTGATAGGGGCCTTGCCCTTAATTCCTTGAAAGTGCAGGTTGCAGCTTTGACCTTCTGCAGCCCGATACAGGGGTGTTCTTGCCTCTTTTGCAGATGTCACCATGTTTCTCTGGGGAGTCTGCTCCTTGCAGCCAGCAATACACCTGATGGTACCCAGTTGGGATCTCTCCCTAGTGCTCTGTGCCCTCACTCACGCTCCCTTCAAGCTGCTTTGCGCTCCTTCCATTAGGGACCTTACACTCAAGACCATGTTTCTGGTTGCGGTCACTTCCGCCCTGCATGGCTTTAAGCTCTGTCCTGCAGGGACCACTTCCTGTCTTTTTTTTTTTTTTTTTTTCTTCTTCCTTGGAGGAGTCATTTGTATAATACCAGCCTTTTTGCCTCAGGTCCTCTCAGGTTCATCTCAACAAGCTAGTATCTCTGCCTGTCTTTTTTTTCAAGAGGGGCCTTCCAGCTGCCAGCACGCTTTGCATAGTCTCGACCTTAGCCAGGTTTTGCATTGCTATCTCGGTGACCAATCCTTTTTGTCTTTCTGACCACCTCTTTGTGGTGGTCACCGGTCCCCAGAAGGAGGCGGCCGCGTCCAAAGCGCCGATAGCACATTGGATCAAGCAGGCCATTGAATCAGCTTATATTCTCCAGAGCAAACCCATTCTGACAGGTCTACAGGTGCACTCCATACGCGCCCAGGCTACTTCCTATGCTGAAAGATCACTGGTTTCTCTGCTTGATATTTGCAGGGCGGCAACCTGGTTGTCCCTGTCTCTTTGCATGTCATTGCTTGGACCTCCAAGCCCAGGAAGCAGCTCGGTTCGGAGCCACTGTTTTGGCTGCAGCTGTATCTTCCTGCCCTATGCTGGTGTAGCTCTGATACTCCCCGCTTGTCTGGGCTGGTCTAGCAGGATGGGCTGGAAGGTGACATTTTACTTACCGTTTAACTTCCTTTCCTGGAATTCTGCTAGACCAGTCTCGCAGACTCGTTCGTTGCTGCCAAGAAGTGTTAAGAGACAATGCGGCGATTTTCTGGTTTGTAAAATACTCCATTCTCGTTCCTACATCCTCCAGTGTGCTCAATGTGCATTCTTCTTGACTGGGAACCTCAGTGGCTGCTTCTATTTTAAGTGTGTTTAGTCTGGTACACTTGGTCTTGAACTGTTTACCATCCTGGTGTTTGCCAGGGTTATAATGAAGCTGACCTCTAGGGGTAGGAGACTATATGCTAAGGGGGAGGTCTCAAAGCTTCTGTGACTCTTCTCTGTCTTGCCATCTGCTGGCTGGGGGGCAGGGCACAACCTGCTAGTCTGGACTGGTCTAGCAGGATTCCAGGAAAGGAAATTAATGGTAAGTAAAATTTCACCTTGCCTGAGCACAATGTAGTTTGTGCTGTTTTTATCATGTTGTAAAATGGATGGGGCCTCATTGAAGATCTGCATGACTTTATTCACGATTTAATCAAAATATCAAATGGATTAGTAGAAATGAATTTTAGAAATGTTAGCAATGTGTTACACAATTAAGACCATCCTAAATTTGTTTCCTCTTTACAGGCAAAATGCTTTGCGAGAAGTCTATGCACATGCGGTATTGGGACAGCATCCTCACGTAGTCAGATACTATTCTGCCTGGGCAGAGGATGACCATATGCTGATACAGAATGAATACTGTAATGGTAAATAGAGTTTCTAAAATCTGTGTTTTGATCAGTATGTACTTCCACTTCACGCAAAGATTATTAATCTTTGAGGATATTTATCCAATCACAAATGTTGGATTGTGGGCAGTTGGGAGTTTTGCAGTAGTGGGGAAATCGTTTGCAAATGTGGCAAGGGTTTGATCTTTATCTTGTTTTCAGTATAGTAGAAACTGTGGTGCAAGTGAAGTTTGTGGTTTGTGATTTTTTGGTTTTTTTGCTTTGCATTATAGGGACTATTAAGTTAATTGCTGAAAATGTTATAGAAACTCCTTTATTTTGTGACAGGTGGTAGTTTAGCTGATGCAATCAGTGAAAATTACAGAAATATGCACTATTTCACGGAGCCAGAGCTGAAAGACTTGCTCCTGCAGGTGGCTAGAGGTCTGAAATACATTCATTCAATGTCCTTGGTACATATGGATATCAAACCTAGTAAGTACATTCTGTTCACAGGTCAGGAAGTCATTCGATACTTTTGTAGCTATCTAACATAAGAGTTTAAACTGGTAATCAAGATACACCATAAAAACTGTACATGTCTTAATTTTGGCAAGCTTTGATTCATTTAATTGTATGATGCAATAAGTTAGTTTTTCATGTGTGCGGACGTATGCTTTTGTTTTTTTAAGGTATTTGCATTCTGAGCATGTATTTCCACAAGGCTAGGATTATTTTTTTTTCTTTAACTTAAGCTTTTTTATTTTTTTCAACATACAAAAAGAGAAATAAATGAGTTAATAGGATGGTGCGTAATGAGAGGTACAAGAGACTATTTCCATGTCTCCTAAACTGAATATAATCCCGTATGAAATCAAACCACCATCAGCAAAAGAGAAAACAAATAGATTCTGATAAGACTATTTGTTCTAATGTGGAGATCGCTCATTTTGTCCAGCTTCTTAATTGCAAAGACAATTTTGAAGGTTAATTGTAGACCCTATATCCCTTTTTTTTCCAGGTAATATCTTTATGTCCAGGATGTCTATTCCTAATTCTATTGAAGAAGGGGATGACGATGACTGCTCATCTGGCAAAGTTATTTTTAAAATAGGTAGAATAACATGAAACTATCTTTTTAAATGGAAGGCATTTATGATGCTGTTCTGCAAGTCTGTGCTCCTGGGCTATTAGCATACTGTAGGTCACAATTGCTAATGGTTTTCATTTCTGTCCTGCAAACCTTGACTAAACTATGAAGTTCATTATGTTTGCTATCCTAGATAAATGGTCCACTAGGCTGATTTCTGCTAGCCTTAAGTTTGTATTTGAATTTTTTAATTTTGAGTTGCAACTAATCCTTCTTTAAATGGCGTTCATTAGAATTTGTGTCGTTTCTTATTCTCAAAGGTGACCTTGGTCATGTAACCAGAGTGTCCAGTCCACAAGTGGAGGAAGGTGACAGTCGTTTCTTAGCAAATGAAGTTTTACAGGAGGTATTGGCTTATTTTATACTGTGATTTATATTTCTCAAGTCTTTTTAGCTTGCTGAGCATACAGCAATATATATATGTCACTTTTATTCGTAGATGGTTGGTTAGCATCACAGGTTTCTATGGGTACTTAAGTAAATTGTGTTATATTTAGGAAAATATGTGCATTGGTTGGAGATTGGAAATGCCTCTGGAAATTTTGGTTTAACTAGATTTTTGCTGTGTGTGTTTTTCGTCTTGATTGTAAGCTCTGACGAGCAGGGACCATCACTTATATGACTAGTAGCGCTTTATAAATGTTCAGTATTAGTAGTAGTTTTAGATCTCTTAAATGTGTATGTGTGTTCTAAAAAAGATACTCTTTGCTTTTCAGGACTATAGTAGCTTGCCTAAATCTGATATTTTTGCACTGGCCCTAACTGTGGTGTGTGCTGCTGGTGCAGAACCTCTCCCAACAAATGGCGATCAATGGCATGATATCCGCCATGGGAAACTACCTAGACTACCACAAATGCTGTCTGCAGAGTTCTTGGACTTGTTAAAAGTAAGGGTTTCATGAAGTTTACCAGTGTATGAACAGGGAGTTGCCAGTTTTTAAAGTGGTGAATTTTTGCATAGTGGGACTAGAAGGAGAAATGTAAACACTAAGAAGGGCTGAAAGGTAGTTCAGAGGTGTTTCTCTAGTTTGGGGTTAAAAAGAGAAACTTGTCTACAGTCACACTTTTCAATTTTTACAGACTATGATTAACCCTGATCCTGAGAAGAGACCTTCTTCAGTGGCTTTAGTTCGACATTCTTTGCTGCTCTCAGCTTCCAGGAAGAGTGCAGAACAATTAAGGATAGAACTGAATGCAGAAAAGTTCAAAAATGAACTATTGTTGAAGTAAGTGATTAAATGGGGGGAGGTTTCATAAATGACTTTTTAAATACCAAGTGCTTATTAGACTTGTAGAATAAAATTAAGTTTAATGTGTACATCCTGCACTACCTGGAATTCTGCCTTTTTCTACCTAGGCCCTAAACTCTGGAATTCTCTCTCCCCAGATCTCCAGCTGGAACTCTCCTTCAACAGGTTTAAATCTCTTCTCAAGACACACCTCTCTTGCTCTGCCTTCAACCTCCCTGTTCTTAGCTGAGGTTCTTTCCCCCTTCTTTCTCCCCTTAGTCCTCTTCCTCCTTCTCCTCTTTCCTGTTGACTGTGGCCGCCTTTTCCTTTTCTGGCAGTTATTTTAGTCTATTGTCAACCGCTTTGGGGTGTGTTTGTAAAGCGGTATACCAAGTATTAAATAAAGATAAAGGGCGAGTTGATCTTTTTCCAGTTTTTGAAGATGTTAACTTTGGTATTGAAAGTGAGAATGAGGTGTCTTGGGGAAAAATTTAGAACCTGCCATCTGGTTGTCAGCTGAAATGACTGACTAAAAAGGGCTTGCTTTGTTTTGGTTTGTTAGTACCCACATATACATAAGACATGGAGTTAAGATTTTTATTAAATCTACTTTCTTTGCATTCTATACATACGGTATTTTATGCACTTCTGAACATGTCTTCAAACTATTCTTTGCCAAATAAGTTGAGCAGTGATGAATGGGGCGCACTTATTTTAAGAAGTATGGTGATTGAAAATTCATGTGTTGTGTGGATTCACAGCTCTGTTTCTGCTAGCTTGTGTTGTATTTTTCAACCTTTCATTTATAGTATGATCTGTATAATTGAATACAACTTCATTTCTATTTTTAGGGAATTAAAAAAAGCCCAGATGGCAAAAGCTGCAGCAGAAGAGCGAGCTCTCTTCACGGACAGAATGATAACAAGATCTACAACACAAAACCGGACGTCGCGCCTCATTGGGAAAAAAATGAACCGTTCAGTTAGTCTTACTATATACTGAAGACAAGAGAACATTCTCTACAACAGGCATTCTTGTTTCTGGACTGAGTTTTGGGAAGGGGGATTCTAAGAGATGAAAGACTTGGTGGGTTCTACCAGTCTTCATTTAGTTTTTATAAATTTAACAGCTTTTAGTTCTTTTTAATTGCTCTACAGCTTCTTGCTGTAATTGACCATTGATGATATTGGACTTAATTTGGTTTTTACAAGACCAAAAGATGTTAACCTCTATAGGGGTAAAATTATAGATTGAACATTATTGTGGCAGAATACCAAAATCTGAAGTTTTGATACCCATAATCTTCCATCCTTGTCTCCTGGCAGATATTGAGTCCCCCTTTTGTATGGTATGTTGGAACAGCTGTGATACTGTTATTTTAACTTGGAAACTGTACAGAACAGTATGGATTACTATAGCACTCAAGCTAGATCTTCTTTAAATTGTCCTTCCAGTTTCTGTTAATATCTTCTCAGTGTTAATCACAGTAGTGGTTTGCTGCTCATTTTTGTTGTCTTCTACTAAACATTTTCTCTTTCCCTGTGTAATTGGATTTTAAAAAATTCATGCTAAATTGGAAGGGAGTGTATTTGGAAAAGAAGCAGATCCTGGATATTCAGTGTTTTTAAGTACCAGCTGTTCTCTAAACAGTGGCACAAGACTAGCAAAAGCAGATGCTGCTTAGCTAAGAAACAGGTCAAAGCAACAAGTGTGATGTTTGCTTTTTCCAGAGTAGTGCCATCTGTACCCATAATTATACCTGGTGTCAGGTACACTTTAATTGTGACTTTTTGTGTGTGTGTGTAAATTCAACTGGGAGCACTTTGTAGGCATTGTGCAGACCATGGGAATGAGCCTATGGACATATTTGCCTTGTGAAACTGCTGCTATTAGTTTGTTTTGTATTTGCTGTACAGTTGTAGCATTAAAACAATCATTGTTTTGTTAATAGGCTTTTTGTTTGAAAATTATGTGACATGTAAGCTGTTTGAGTGAAAGCAGCATTTTTCTTCTGAAGCTAGTGTATTGTATAAAGAGATCAATGCACCTATTTTCTGTACCATACATCATGAGAGCTATACTAGTATAGTACAGTTCTCAACTGTTAGTGTGTTTGTAATAAAGTTCTTTAAATGTTGGCCCCTTTCATATCTAACTGTGTGGGGTTTGATTTTTATGTGAAAACTTACATAAGTGTGTGTGTGTTAAATGTAGTAGTAAACTTTTTATACAAAAGACAATTTGCATCCCAAATTTCCCCTTGCAACCAAACCAAATACCATACAAATCAGCCCCTCGCCCTGGTTGTGCCACCAAATCAGATAGTGCGTCCAAATGTGTTCCATCCTCTTCACCCATGAGTAACAGCTGTCAGCCTCTGCAGACTATAGAATCCTTTAGTTCCTAGCAATGTCTGCTGTTTCCAGTTAGTCACAATCTCACATTGGGCAGCTACAATTGCAAATTTCAAAAAGTCTCAATATTTCCTCTGCAGTGAGGAGTCATAGTTGTGATGCTAAAGATGTTTGTTGCATAATTCAAAGGAAATCCAACAATACTTGTTCCATAATCACTACACATCTGTCCCAATATTCCCATACTCTAGGGCAGGGGTCTGCAACCTTTAAGACATAAAGAGCCACTTGGACCCGTTTCCGAAGGGAAAAAAAAAACTGGGAGCCGCAAAACCATTGCGACATTTAAAACAAATCTAACACTGCATATATTGTTTCTTACCTTAATGCTATCTACGACCCCCTACCTTTCCTGTTAAAATATAGGTGTTTGGCCTATACTCGCCGTATAAGACTACCCCTCTTCCTTTGCACACCAAAAAAAATACGCCAGAAAATATCACAACAACAAGTAACAATATTTGATTTCGAAATTATGATGATTTTGTAGTCAAATCACTAATATGAAATAAAATTATTTTTTCTACCTTTGTTGTCTGACCAATTTATTCTTTGATCATGCTGGTCCCGATCTGAGGCTTCTGCTTTCCTGTCTTCTCTTAGCTCTCTTTCTGTGGTCTATGGTCCATCTGCCATTTCTTATCTCTTCTTTCGTTTTCTTCACTTCTTTCCATCAGCCTATTTCCAGTCCCAGTAACCCTCCCCAATATCAGCCCCTTTCCAGTCCTCACTCCCAGTACCTTCCAATGTCAACTTGCATTCCCATGATTGCCACTGGTGTCCATTTCCTTCCAGTCCCCCTCCTTCCCCACTGACCAGTCCCTTCTAGTACAAATACCATGGCAGCCCCTCTCAGATCCAGTTCCATTCTCCCATCCCCTCATATCAGCCCATTTGTAGCCTTAGCCCCCAGTTATCTTCCAGGGCCAGCAGCTCTATCCTCCCCTCCCCACAATCAGCCCATGCCCAGTCAAAGCCCCCCAATCAGCTCGCTTCCAGTGCTAATCCCCCCTCAACCCCATTACCAGTGCTAGCCTCCCCTAATCAGCCCAATACCAGTCCTACCCCCCATCAGCTCATTACCAGTCCTAGCCTCCCCTAATCAGCTCATTTCCAGTGCTAGTCCCCTCAACCCCATTACCAGTGCTCCATCCCTCCATGTCAGCCCCCCGCCCTCCATCCATCCATATCAGCTCCCTCCCTCCATGTCAGCCAGCCCGCCTCCCCAATCCTTCCATGTCAGCCCCCTCCATCCCTCCATGTCAGCCCCCTCCATCCCTCCATGTCAGCCCCCCTCCCTCCATCCATATCAGCCCCCCTCCCTCCATCCATATCAGCTCTCTCCCATGTCAGCCCCCTCCATCCCTCCATGTCACCCCCCCTCCATCCATCCATCACAGCTCCCTCCCTCCATGTCAGCCCCCCTCCCTCCATCCATCCATATCAGCTCCCTCCCTCCCTCCATGTCAGCCCCCCTCCCTCCATCCATATCAGCTCCCGCCCTCCATGTCTGCTCCCTCCCTCCATGTCTGCTCCCTCCCTTCTTCTGCAGCCGCAGCTCCCTGCCTCTTAGGGAACCACGGCTGTGCTTTTAAAATCATCTAAAGAGGCGGGACAATGCTGCACGGAGCCCGTCAAGACAGGAAGGGCTCCGAGATGATTTTAAAAGCACAGCCGCGGTTCCCTAAGAGGCAGGGAGCCGCGGCTGCAGAAGAAGGGAGGGAGCTGACATGGAGGGAGCCCATAACGCCACGTTTAAATACATCTTTACAACACTATTGCCTGTCACCGGGCGGGCAGTGTGCTCCGGAGCCGTGGCAAAGGTGAGAAAGAGCCGCATGTGGCTCCGGAGCCGTGGGTTGCCGACCCCTGCTCTAGGGCATTCCCACCACATATAAAAGTTGCCCTGTTGCTCACACTCCCACCTCAATCTTACTCGGATGCTGCACTGTCAAATATCAATGATACAGCATCTTCAGCCCATTCTCCACAACCTTAGCAGCCACTGAAATATGCCTGATTATGCAAGAAAGCACAGTTCCTTAGCATCCCTCTAGTCCAGTCCCGGAACCATAGAGTTGTCAAACTCCTCCAGCAGCCTTGGAGACTGAAATACATCATCGCTTTGCTGGCACCAGTATAAGTAGGCAAGGACCGCCCCCTCTCACTAGTACTTTCAGTCTCCAAGCAGCTGAAGGAGATTCTGAGCCTGGTTCTGGGCTCAGTTAGGGATATAGGCAGAGCTAAATAGAATACATTTACCTTTAAATTTTACTTTTATTAATTTGCCCTTCTGGGTTTTTGCTTGCAGGAGCTGTGCTGGTGCAGGAGATTTCTTCCTCTGGCTCCATCTGCCCCCCCCTTTCCCCCCTCCCTCCTCTTACTTTTCCTCTAACTTTTACTTTTGCTTCTTTCCTTTCCCTGCCCCATTGCTTAAACGAGCACTGTGGGGTTCAGTCACCACGAGGATATTTCTGTGCCTCCCTGCTCCCGAACCCGCTTTGAAGGGTGAGGAGCAGGTTGCAGGCTGACAGCAGTGGCCCGGAGTTGGCAGGGCAGCTGACAGACTGCTGCTGCTGCTGGTGTTGGAGCTGAAGCCACAGTCAGGCTGAGCTCCAGCGAGGCTGCTGCATCTCTCCCTCTCTCCTTCACCCCATCTTGCAGTGGTGAGTAGAAGGTGCTTAATTTTCTAATTTTTGGGGGTCCCTTTGGGTTTGTCAGGGTGGGGTGCCTAAGTTTAGTTTTCTATTACTCTTGGGGTGGTCTGTCGTGTGGTTTTTTTCGGCGGGAATCGGCTGCAGCGGCCATTTTGAAAAAAATCCCGATTTGATTTTTTTCCTTTTAATTTGCTTTTTCTGTGCTTTCTAACCCTCGTTTTGGCTGCAGACCACCTGGGTTCGACTTGGGGGTGCCTGGGCATCATACTGTGTGAAGAATTTCAAAAAAACCCCAAAAACTTTTAATTTTAAACGGGGGTTTCTTGCTCAGCCTCACAAGCTCCCTTGTTGCTAGGCTGTGCTGCGGACCCACGGACAGAGGGTGGCAGGAGAGCTTCCCTCTGAGTATGCCTGCGAAGCCACGCTGTGTGGTTTGTGGAGCCAAGCGGGGTTTACTCGCAGGGTCCAGTGTGTGTGGGTCCTGTACTCTGGCTTCCAACGTTATGGAAGCTTCTGATCCTTCTCAGGCTGTCGCCGGTGAGGAGCTTCCGCTAGGTGCAGTGCCAGCTTTGCTTCCGACTCTGGATTTTCAGGGGCCGGAGTCTTCCCCTGGGGAAGACTCCGGTGGCCTTTGCTCCGGGGTTTCCGCCTGACTTATTCTCTCTCATGCAACAAGCTTTTGCACTCCTGCAACCCGGCTTAGTCTCTTCGACTCTGGCTTCGGAGGGGCTGAAATGTCCGGGGTCCCTGATTCGGACGGAGGATGGCGCTCCTGCTGCGAAGGTGGCCAAGGGGTCCGCAGAGGAGGATTCTCCATCTCATCTGGGGGAAAACCTCGGGCCGGAGGATGTGGACCTGGATAACACCTCCGGTGAGGAACTCGAGGAGGGAGAGTTACCTGACTCGGAGCAGCATAGTCGGCTCGTCAGGGTGTTTCGTAGGGAAGAGCTTCCGGCCTTGATCACCGAGACTCTCAAAATGTTGAATATGCTGGCGGAGGCGATGGCGTCGGATGATGCTCTGGAGGATACTCTGCTCCAGGCGGTGCGAAGTCCCAGCGGGTCTTTCCGCTGCACAGAGTCTTTAGGGGAATGATTCAGGAGGAGTGGGACTCGCCTGAATCGGTGCTCCGGGGCTCTCGGGCCTTGTCGCGCCTTTATCCATTGTCGGATCAGGATAGGGAGCTTTTTCGGTCTCCCAAGGTTGATGTGGCGGTGTCAGCTGTCACTAAGAAGACTATGATCCCGGTTGAGGGCGCCGCGGCTTTGAAGAATGTGCAAGATAGGAAGTTGGATACGCTATTGAAGCAGGTTTTTGATGTATGTGCCCTCTCTATGCAAGCCGCTGTGGAAGGGGCTTGGGTTGCGAGAGGTTGCTTGCGCTGGTCCCAGCGATTACAGGGGGATGTCGGGACTGCGCAGGTAGAGGATGCGGTGCGTTTGGAATCTGGGGCCGCCTATTTGTCGGACATTCATTATGACCTCATCTGTAGTGGAGCTAAGTCGATAGCCTCTGTAGTAGCGGCACGCCGGTATTTATGGTTGCGCAATTGGGCGGCTGATAGTTCCTCCAAGGCTCGTCTCAGTAAACTTCTCTTTCGGGGTAAGCTGTTTGAGGATTTGGAGAAGCTGGTTAAGGATCTCGGTGAATCTAAAGGGGGGGTCGTCTTCCAGAGGATAGACCGAAGCCGGTCAGGGCTGCCTCTGGGTCTCGAGCTGCTCCTCGGGATTTCTGCCGTTTTCGGGTGGCTCGCTTTGGTCTGCCCAGCGTGGGCGTTTCCCGGCTAAAAGCCAGGGGTTTCGTGGCTTCAGAGGAGCCGGCAGAGGTTTCTCCGCCTTCCCTTCCGCCTCTGGTAAAAAGCCCCAATGAGATGAGGCGGGCTCAGGTGGATGTAGTTCCCGTAGGGGGGCGGTTGCGGGAATTCTACCCTGCCTGGGTCCAACTTACGTCAGATCAGTGGGTTCTGGAGGTAATTCGGGAGGGCTACGCTCTCGAGCTTCATTGTCCCGTGTTCGATTCCTTTGTTCTTTTGCCCTGCAGTGCTCCGCTCAAGCGAAGGGCCGTATTCAACACATTGCAGCGGTTGTTGCGCCTCAGGGCCATCGTTCCGGTGCCAGGGGACGAGTGCGGTTCCGGTCGGTACTCCATCTATTTTGTGGTGCCGAAAAAGGAGGGGTCCTTTCGTCCTATCCTCAATTTAAAAAAGGTCAATCTGTGTCTCCGGGTAACTCACTTTCGCATGGAGACCCTTCGATCCGTCATAGCGGCCTTCAGGCAGGGGGAGTTTCTGACTTCACTCGACCTCACGGAGGCTTACCTGCATAACCCGGTTCGGCGGGAGCACCAGCGCTACCTGCGGTTTGCGGTCCCCATGGGACATTTTCAGTTTCAGGCGTTGCCCTTCGGCCTGGCGACGGCGCCACGCACGTTCACAAAGGTCATGGTAGTTGTGGCGGTGGCTCTTCGCAAGGAGGGGGTGCTCGTGCATCCTTACCTAGACGATTGGTTAATTCGGGCAAAGTCTCGGGCGGAGAGTGTGGAGGCCACAGCCAAGGTGGTGCGGTTGCTACAGAGTCTGGGCTGGGTGGTCAACTTTGCGAAAGCAGGTTGACCCCCTCGCAGTCGTTGGAATACCTGGGGGCGCGCTTCGAGACGCTTCAAGCGAGAGTGTTCTTGCCAGATCAGCGGGCGTGAGCTGGTGCGGTGTTTTCTCCGGCAGCCAGCGCCTACGGTGTGGCAGTATCTCCAGTTGCTCGGCACGATGGCAGCGACGATAGAGCTGGTGCCCTGGGCCAGAGCGCATATGCGAAAACTTCAGAGCGCGCTTCTCCGGCGTTGGTCTCATCAGTGCGATGCGTTATCTCGCCGATTGATCTGTCCCCAGGAGGTCCGCCTGGATCTTCGGTGGTGGTTACGCCCGGAGAATCTAGCTGCGGGCATGCCCTTGGAACCCCCGTCCTGGATGCTGCTGACCACGGATGCCAGCCTTCTGGGGTGGGGGGCGTGTTGCGGGGACGCGTTTGCCCAGGACCTGTGGTCAATGGCGGAGAAGGAATGGTCCATCAATCGGTTGGAGATGCGAGCGGTGTTTCTGGCTCTACAAGCGTTTCGGGGGACTCTTGCTCAGCAGGCGGTGCGGGTTCTCTCGGACAATGCGGCCACAGTCGCTTACATAAATTGGCAGGGCGGCACCGGCAGCATGGCGCTAGAGCAGGAGGCAGCTCAGTTACTGGCTTGGGCCGAATCGCATCTACAGTGTCTGTCGGCACAGCATGTGGCAGGCGTAGAGAATGTAGCGGCGGATTTTCTGAGTCGCCGAAGGGTGGACCCGGGAGAGTGGGTCCTTCACCCCGAGGTCTTCGCGCTGCTGGTACGGCGCTGGGGTGTTCCCCTAATGGATCTCATGGCGACCTTTCAATCGGCTCAGGTGGATCGCTTTTTCAGCAGACGGCGAGAACGGATGTCAGAGGGGCTCGACGCACTGGCACAGCCCTGGCCGCAGGAGAAGTTGGTCCGTCTTCCCGCCTTGGGCTCTGATAGGCCTGGTGGTGCAGCGCATAGAGCGTCATTGGGGCCTTGTGGTGCTGGTGGCACCCGATTGGCCCAGGCGGCTGTGGTACGCGGATTTGATGCGACTGTTAGCGGATCGCCCATGGAGGCTCCCTCAGCGAACCGATCTCTTGTGTCAGGGTCCGTTGCGCATGCCTCATGTAGGTCGGTTCTCGCTTACGGCATGGCTCTTGAGAGGGCTCGGATGACCGCTAAGGGATATTCGCCGGCGGTCGTTTCGACCTTGCTGAAGGCACGTAGACGGTCAACTTCTTTGGCGTACATTCGCGTCTGGAGCATCTTTGAGGCTTGGTGTTCAGAGCGTACCGTCCGTCCGTCCGTTGGGAGCTTCCGTGTCACAGATCCTTTCCTTCTTGCAGGATGGTGTGGATAAAGGGCTTGGCGGCTAGTTCGTTGCGTGTGCAGCTGGCTGCCCTTTCCTGCTACCGGGGGAAAGTGCAGGGTCAGTCTCTCGGAGCCCATGCGGATGTCCGGCAGTTTTTGAGGGCGGTGTTGCTCATGCGGCCGCCACAGCGCTGTGCTGTTCCTCCGTGGGATTTGAATTTGGTTTTGGAGGCCTTGCTGGCTCCCCTGTTTGAGCTGTTGTCCACTGCTTCGCTGAAAGACCTCACGTTGAAGACGGTTTTCTTGGTGGCGATTTGTTCGGCTAGGAGGATCTCGGAGCTACAGGCCTTGTCTTGTAGGGAGCCCTATCTCTCTTTTACCGACCACAAGGTGGTTCTCCGTACCGTTCCGGCGTTCTTACCCAAGGTGGTGTCCACGTTTCATGTTAACCAAGTGGTCTCTCTTCCGGTGTTCTCAGATCGCGATGGGGCCGTATCTGGGGGTCAATTTCGGCTGTTGGACGCCCGCAGGGTTCTCAAGAAGTATCTCGCCCGGACGGTGTCCTTTCGGCGGTCGGATTGTCTTTTTGTGGCGTTCGGGGGACCGCATAAGGGGGAAGCGGCGGCAAAGTCGTCTATTTCCTGCTGGTTGAAGGAAGCTATCGCTTCGGCTTACATCTTGAAGGGCAAGTTGGTTCCGCTGCGTCTTCGGGCTCATTCCACTCGGGCGCAGGCGGCGTCTTGGGCGGAGTTCAGTCTGGTCCCGGTGGGTGACATTTGTAGGGCGGCGACTTGGTCATCCTTGCATTCCTTTGCAAAGCATTACCGCTTGGATGTTTTGTCAGCGACGGATGGGCATTTCGGCTCGGTGGTGCTTCAGGCTGGGCTTGCTTGTCCCTTCCGTTGATGTGCACTGCTCTGTTACATCCTCTATGGTTCCGGGACTGGACTAGAGGGACACTAAGGAAGGGTAAATTAGACTTACCTGCTAATTGTTGTTCCTTGCGGAACTCTAGTCCAGTCCCGGATCCCTCCCTTGGTTTGAAGAGTTGCCAGCCTGTTTGTTTCGGCTCCCGCGGGTGCTCTGCGTTGTCTTTGCTTCCAGGGGGCGCGGGATGAAGCCATTGGAGGACCCTCTTGTGTAGCGCTCTTGTAGGGCGCTTCTGTCAGACGATCTGCTTATTCTGACAGTTGATGAATGCAATTAATTTCTTTAAAAAAAAAAAAAAAAAAGACCTTCCTTTTCGGGGAGGGATTTTACTTACTTGCAATGGAACATGGCATATTCTCCAGGACCAAGCAGGAAGTCAGTCCTCACATATGGGTGACGTCGGTGCCGACGGAGCCCTCGCGGAGCAATTTTCCCCAGCTTTCAAAGAAAGCCTTTGGGAATTGCAGCGCGCATGCGCGGTCCCCTTCCCGCCCAAGGGTGCCATCTTAGCCAGTCTTCTTTTTTCCGCGGAGCCCTACAGACGTGGTCTTCCAGTCCCCGCAGAAAAAGTTGATTTCTTAATTTATTTTCTATTTTTTCTTCGGTTCGACGCCGGTCTCTTTCCTGCCCGGACTCGCGACGCCGTTGCGAGTCCTTTTCTTATTTTTCGGTTTTTCTGATTTTTCTTGTCAGTTTTTCGCTGGCAGCCCGGTCCTTTGACCTTGCAGGGGCCCTTTTTCCCCCCGATGGCTGCCAATGGCTTCAAAAGGTGTGTTCAGTGTGACAGAAATATGTCTCTCACTGACACACACGATCATTGCCTCCGCTGCCTCGGCCCAGATCACGAGGAACTGATCTGTGGGGCCTGCAGCAAAATGTCCTCCAAAGCTTTACGGAGTCGGCGGCATCAGCGGGAAAGAATCTTCGCAGATCCCACCCGTACCCGGACCTCGTCGGAGGCCTCGGCGTCCAGAGGTTCCTGCTCTGAGCATCGCCGGAGTTCCTCCGACAGAGGTTCTCCTTCAGGGGATCATCATCGGAAGACGAAACCCGCGAGGGCGGCGTCGGTGGACGCTCCTGGTTCCGCGAGGGCCAGGTTGCATAGCCCCGATAGCCATCCCGGGTCTTTGGAGCAGGATCGTCTCACGAAGCGACCTCGTCTGGAATTGGAATCGCCTGCTCGGGTAAGTCCTGTAGTCCTCCTGGACTCGCCTCCGAGGGGTCCGACGTCGGGCCCCGAGTCGGGGGCTGCTGGGTCACCTGAGGTCGGACTCAGGTTGACGGCCTTGGAGAGCAGCCTGGCTGCCTTCATGGACCAGCAGCGGGCACTGATCGCTAGCCTCGCTGGCGCCTCTGCCCTGGCCGCCGGGACGTCGACGTCTAAGTCGACCCCGGAGACTGAGCCGATCCTCGAGTCTATGCGGGCTCGAGTCGATCCTCGGTCGAGGTCTCCCTCGGCCTCCCGTTCGGGACCGAGGTCGTCGACGCCTACGCCCGCCCGAACCGACCCCACCGATTCCTCCTCGGAGTCAGCCTGGGAATCTGAAGTGGAAGAGTCACCTGATTCCTTTCGGACTCGGTGTGTCCCCTCGGACTCCCCTGAGTCCGAACCTCGGAAGCAGTCCCCCCGGAGGATGCCCGGTTCTCGGACTTTGTCAGGGATATGGCCAAGGCTTTGGCCTTCCCTGCGGATCCCGAGGAGGAGCCTCGAGCCGAAGAACTCGACGCCCTCCAGTATGACTCTCCAGCGAAGGAGCACTTTACTGTACCGGTTCCTCCCATGCTGGAACGACTACTCTTCCGCATGTGGGAGAGTCCGGCATCGTCGCCGGTATTAAGCAAGCGGGTCGATTCCATCTATCGAGTCCGCAAGAGCCTGGGCTTCCAGAAAGCACAGCTACCGCACCATTCCATGGTGGTGGAATCGGCCATGCATAGGCTCAAGAGCCAGAAGATGCACTCCTCGGTGCCTCCCGGCAGGGAGGCCCGCAACCTTGATGGCCTCGGTAAGAAGTGTTTCCAAGGCTCTATGCTTGCTTGTCGGGTCCAGACCTACCAGCTCTACATGGGCATGTACCTTAGAGACCTGGCTAAGGAGATAGCTGGATTCTCTGCTGGACTTTCCGAGGAACCTTTGCGGAGGTTCCTAGCCTTGTCCACTGGAATTCGAGAATGCTCCAAATTCATTTCTCGAGCAGCCTATGATGGCTTTGAAGCATCGGCTCGAGTGGCCGCAGCCGGCATCGGTGCCCGCCGACAGGCTTGGCTTCAGTCGTCTGACCTTGAACCCTGGGTGCAGGACTAGTTGGTCGATGTCCCCTGCCGAGGTGAGAACCTATTTGGCAAGCCCATGGCTGAGAAGGCTGCGCAAATCGAGATGGAGACTCTCACCAGAACAAGGCTCTCTAGAAAGACCTCTGCCCCTTCCCAAAAGAAGAAGGGCTTGGGAAAAAAGTCCTTTTACCCGAGGAAGGCGGCTGCCTATAAACACTACCCTCAGTATCAGGCCTCCTCAGCTCCCCAACAGGGTCAGCAGGCCAAGGGACGGGGTAACAGGTCCCGTAGGCAGCAAGCCCCCAAGCCTGCACCACCGGCCCCTGCTCAGCAGGGTGGGGGTTTTTGACTTCATCAACATAGCCTCTTCCCCTCAGCTGGTTTCTCCCAGCACAGGAGGCCGGCTGGTCCACTTTGCCCACAGGTGGTCCAACATCACATCAGATGCCTGGGTGCTTCATGTTGTGCGAGAAGGCTATCTTCTCCACTTCCACCAGGTCCCTCCCTCCTATTTTCCGGGAGAGCCTCCACGACTCCCTCTGCACAGGGACTTACTCCTTCAGGAGTTAGCAAGTCTTCTTCAGGGACAGGCTGTGGAACCGGTGCCCCACCACCTGAGAGGTCAAGGCTTTTATTCCAGGTATTTCCTAATACCAAAAAGAACAGGAGGCCTCAGACCCATCCTGGACTTGCGCAACCTCAACAACTTCCTCGTGAGGGAGAAGTTCAAGATGCTTACCCTTGGAATCCTTCTGCCCTACCTCCAGCAGGGAGATTGGCTATGCTCCTTGGATCTAAAGGATGCCTACACGCACATCCTCATCCACCCAAGCCACCGCCAATACCTAAGGTTTGTGGTGGCAGGAAATCATTACCAGTACAGAGTACTGCCCTTTGGCCTATCCTCCGCACCACGAGTCTTCACAAAATGTCTCGCGGTGGTGGCGGCTTATCTCCGGCTTCAGGGCCTCTGTCTTTCCTTACCTAGACGACTGGCTCATCAGAGCATCGTCCTCTCAAGAGGTCACACAAGCCACGCACCGCACCGCACTGTGACTCTTCTCCAGTACTTGGGCTTTGTCGCAAACTTCGCAAAGTCCACTTTGCTCCCCTCGCAAGATCTCGAGTTCATCGGCGCAAGATTGCACACTCTTCAGGCGCGAGCTTTCCTGCCTCTCGACAGAGCTCAGCGGCTCATGGACCTAGCCAGCTGTTTTCGCAGCCAGTCCCTGGTCTCGGCCAGGTGGCTTCCACCGTCCACGTGACCCCCAACGCCCGCCTGAATATGCGGCCTGCTCAGTGGTGCCTTCGCAAGCAGTGGCAACAAGCCACGGGCGGCCTCGCCGACTTAGTGCAGATCTCCGGCCCGCTGGCCTTTTCTCTGCAGTGGTGGCTTCATCAGCCGAACCTGGTACTCGGAATGCCTTTTCAATCTCCTCCGCCTGCTCAAGTACTGACAACCGATGCTTCTCTCCTGGGATGGGGAGCGCATTGCCAAGGGGCATGTACTCAAGGTCTCTGGACCTCGTGGGAATCTGCGCAGCAGATCAACTTCCTGGAGCTCAGAGCAATCCGTCTGGCTCTCAAGGCTTTCTCCCACCTGACTTCTCGCCGGTCCGTCCTTGTCCAGATGGACAATCAAGTTGCCATGTTCTACGTGAACAAACAGGGGGGCACGGGCTCCTTCCTTCTCTGTCGGGAAGCGCAGAGGCTCTGCTCTTGGGCCGTCAGCCACGGCATTCTTCTCAAGGCAGTTTATCTCCCAGGCCAAGAAAATTGCCTGGCGGACAAACTCAGCAGAATCCTCCAGCCGCACGAGTGGCGACTGGATCCCTTGGTAGTTCAGAAACTTTTTCTGAAGTGGGGCCTCCCCACGCTGGATCTTTTTGCCAGTCCTCTCAACCGGCAACTTCCTTGTTTCTGCTCTTGGCAGCCGCATCCCCTCTGAGTAGCGGCGGATGCTTTTCTGCTCTCATGGTCGAAAAGCCTTCTGTATGCCTTTCCTCCCATACCGCTAATCTCTCGTACTCTTTTCAAGGTTCTCTGAGACAAAGCTTCCATGATCCTGATAGCGCCTCGGTGGCCCAGACAGCCGTGGTTTCCACTCCTGCTGCAACTGGCGGTGGAGGCTCCGTTCCCTCTGGGTTTTCAACCAGATCTCCTAACACAGGATCAGGGGTCCCTGCTACACCCCAACCTCAGATCTCTACATCTGATGGCCTGGCTGCTGAAAGGGTAGTCCTTGCTCCCCTTCTACTGCTGGCAGAGGTGGAAGAGGTTGTCCTAGCTTCCCGGCGACCTTCTACTCGCTAATGCTATGCCCTTAAATGG
The DNA here is from genome assembly GCA_033557465.1 of Ichthyophis bannanicus. Lineage (NCBI taxonomy): Eukaryota > Metazoa > Chordata > Amphibia > Gymnophiona > Ichthyophiidae > Ichthyophis > Ichthyophis bannanicus. The sequence goes on along the minus strand of CM066047.1, from coordinate 55,295,713 downwards.
CGTCGTTTTTCTGTTTGGTGTACCCAGCAGTCTCTGGATCCCTTCTGCTCGGTGTCGGTGGTCTTGCAGTACTTGCTCTACCTCTCTAATCTTGGACTTAAGTCCAACTCCGTCAAGGTTCACCTCAGTGCTCTTTCAGCACATCATGTGCCAGTGGATGGCAGATCTCTTTCCAACGACCCTCTCGTGGCAAGGTTTCTCCGAGGTCTCCTTCTCCTTAAACCACCTCTGCGCCTGCCAGCGCCTGACTGGGATCTGAATGTGGTTTTGCAGCGGATCACCTGTCCTCTCCGTTTTCTTTCTTGGAAAACCTTATTCTTGATAGCCCTCACTTCCGCTAGACGTGTAAGTGAACTACAGGCCCTCGTGTCTGATCCCCCTTACACTCAGTTCTACAAAAATAGGGTAGTCCTACGGACTCACCCTAAATTTCTTCCAAAAGTGGTCTCCCCTTTTCACATCAATCAGGAGGTGGTACTTCCGACCTTCTTTCCCAGGCCACACTCCAGCCGAGCTGAAATGGTCCTGCACACCCTGGACTGTAGAAGGGCGTTGACCGTACGCGGGAGCACCGCAAAGCTGCTCAGCTCTTCGTGTCTTTTGACCCCAATAAATTGGGGCTCCCTGTCTCCAAGCGTACTCTGTCCATCTGGGTCGCTGACTGTATCGCTTGGGCTTATGGAGCAGCCGGACTCTCGTTAGAAAGTCGGGTCACGGCTCATTGTGTTCGGGCGAAGGCTACGTCAGTGGCTTACCTCTGCTCTGTTCCATTGGCAGACATCTGCTGGGCCGCTACTTGGTCTTCGAGCCACACTTTTGCGGTCCATTACTGCCTCGAGAGGGAGTCCCGCAGGGACAGTGCTTTCGGACAGGCAGTACGCCGAAATCTCTTCGAGGTTTGAGCAACTCCTACCCTCCATCCCAGATGTTGGGCTACCGGTGGGTAATAATTCTGTGAAGATTCCTTCCTTCTGTGCTGCTGAGCTAGAGGGAGCTCTTTTTTGTGCTTAGGGTCTCCGGTAGCCTTAAGCTTGGGAGTCCCATATGTGAGGACTGACTTCCTGCTTGGTCCTGGAGAAAGCATAGTTACTCACCTGTAACAGGTGTTCTCCAGGAGCAGCAGGAATCAGTCCTCACAACCCTCCCTCCTCCCCTTGGAGTTGCAATCATCTGCTTTAGTTTTTTTTTTTGCAAATTTTTATGCTGTCTTTTAGCTATGGCCTCTGTCTGGCTAAGATGGCACCCTTGGGCGGGAAGGGGACCGTGCATGCGCACTGCAATTCCCAAAGGCTTTCTTTGAAAGCTGGGGAAAATTGCTCTGCGAGGGCTCCGTCGGCGCCGGCGTCACCCATATGTGAGGACTGATTCCTGCTGCTCCTGGAGAACACCTGTTACAGGTGAGTAAGTACGCTTTCTGTTCCGTGTATATATATTTTGCTATGTTGAATGTATTCTGGTTAATTCTCCTTATTTGCTGTTCTGCTTAGTGTGCTTTGTCAATAGGTACTGGTGAGAGGGGGCGGTCTTTGCCTACTTATACTGGTGCCAGCAAAGCGATGATGTATTTCAGTCTCCAAGGCTGCTGGAGGAGGTTGACAACTCTATGGTTCCGAGACTGGACTAGAGTTCCGCAAGGAACAACAATTAGCAGGTAAGTCTAATTTACCCTTACTTACCTGTAACAGGTGATCTCTGGGAACAGCAGGAATAAGTCTTCACATATGGGTACGTCGGTACTGACGGTGCCTGCGTGGGAATGCTCCCCAGAGTCCAATCAGAAAGCTTTTGGGAGCATCCCACAGCGCCTGCGTGCTGCCTTCCTGCCTTTCCGCCTATCTCTCCTCAGTTGAGTTTTATAGCTGAGAGAGAGGGCAAAGAAGAGAGATAGAGAGAGACAACTCCTAGGGGAGGTGGGTGGGTTGTGAAGACTTATGCCTGCTGTTTCCAGAGATCACCTGTTACAGGTAAGTAACTGTGCTATCTCCAGGAACAAGCAGGAATGAGTCTTCACATATGGGGACGTGCTAGTTTTTGATGCCAGGGAGAGCGCCTATAAGTTGTGTGTACCTGGGACAGGGCTGCATTTCCCCACCTGGATCTCTGGCCATCCCCTGAGGGATGGTGGGTAGGAGTTGATTAAGTATGGAACAGGTGTTTGAGGACAGCCTGACCAAACAAGGCATCCCTGCGGGAGTCCTTTTCCAAACAGTAATGGGCTGTGAAGGTATGAACCGAGGCCCAAGTGGCTGCTCGACAGATGTCGTTGATAGAGTTCAGGTGAGCCATTGAGGCTGCCATGGCTCTCACATTGTGAGCTGTGACATGGCCCTCCAGAGAAATGTTCTTGCTCTGATAAGCGAAAGAAATACATTGGGCAATCCAGTTGGAAAGTGTTCTCTTGGAGACTGGTTGTCCCAAATGAGAAGGATCAAAAGCAACAAAGAGTTGAGAAGACTTTCTATGTTGTTGTGTCCTCTGTAAGTAAAAAGGTTAGAGCTCTTTTACAGTCCAGGGTATGAAGATTCCTCTCTGCACTTGATGCATGAGGCCCTGGAAGAAAGACAGGTAGGTAGACCTCTTGGTTGAGGTGAAAAGGTGAGACCACCTTAGGCATAAAGTGTGGATTAGTCCTAAGGACCACCTTGTCATGATGGAACCTTGTATAAGGTGGATTAACTACTAGTGCTCGCAATTCACTAATGCGGTGTGCTGATGTGATTGTAATGAGAAAGATAACCTTCCAAGAAAGGTATTTCAAGGAGGTAGTAGCTAAAGGTTCAAAAGGCGGCTTCATAAGCTGACCCAGAACCAAATTTAAGTCCTATGCCACCGGAGGTGGTCTAATGGGAGGCTTTGTTAAAAGGAGGCCTCTCATGAACCTTGCTACAAGGGGATGAGAGGAAACAGGTTGTCCATTTAGAGGCTTGAGGGAAGCTGCAATAGCACCCAGATGGACTCTTACTGAATTTGTCTTAAGGCCTGCATTAGACAGATGCAGGAGATACTCCAGTAACGATTCTAGAGGTATTGAACGGGGGTTAAGACCCTTTCCAGAACACCAGATGGTAAACCTTTTCCATTTGAAGGCGTAAGAACGTCTAGTGGAAGGTTTTCTGGAAGCATAAAGAACATCTTTCACTTGTTGAGAGAGAGGAAGATCCTGGAGATCTAGGCCTTCAGCAACCAAGCCCTGAGATGCAGAGACGGGGGATTGGGGTGCCACAACTTTCCGTCCTCCTCTGAGAGGAGGTCTGGAGCAGACCCTAACTCTAGGGAGGGAGCTTGAGAGAGATGTAGAAGCAGAGGGTACCATACTTGCTGTGGCCAATGTGGAGCTATGAGAATCATGTGGCTTCTGTCTCTTTGAAGCTTGAACAGGGTTTTGGGAATTAGAGGAATGGGTGGAAAGGCATACAGGAAGTTTTGAACCCAATGGAGGAGGAAAGCATCCCTTGCCTGAGCCCCCTGAGCCGGAGTTCTGGAACAGAACCGGGGAAGTTTGGCATTCCATGGACTTGCAAAGGGGTCTATGTCTGGGGTTCCCCAAATTTGAAAAATCCTGGATACCTGGTCCATGTGTAGGGACCACTTGTGCGGAAGCAGAACTCAACTGAGTCTGTCTGCCCAAGAGTTTTGAGCACCTGGAAGATAGACTGTCAGAAGATGAATGTGATGCTCTCTGGCGAGGGCCCACAGTCGCAGAGCTTTGTTGCAAAGCGACAGAAAGCCAGTTCCTCCCTGCTTGTTTATATAGAACATGGCTACCTGATTGTCCGTGTGGGCAAGGACTGTCTTGTGACTGAGCAGGGTGTGGAAAACTCGCACAGCAAGGAAGATTGCTCTGAGTTCTAAGAGATTTGATATGTAGACAAGTCTCCTGTGGGGACCAGATGCCCTGGGTGGAGAGGTCCTGAAGATGAGCTCCCCAGCCCATTGGAGAAGCATGTGTTGTAAGAGTTGCCTGGGGTAGAGGCTGTTGAAAAGGACACCCCAGCAACAGGTTCTGAGGGGACTTCCACCACTGGAGGGACAAAATGAGGCGACTTGTGTTTGCTATTTTGTCTGACAGGCAGCCTAATGCCTGGGTCCATTGGGTGGATAAAGTCCACTGAGCTGCTCTCATGTGAAGGCGAGCATATGGTACCACATGAATGGTGGATGCCATGTGGCCTAGCAACTGTAACATTTCTCGAGCAGTTAGAAGAGGTTTTGACTCTGCTTGAAAAGCTAACTGCATCAAGCGAAGGCAACGGGCCTGCGGAAGATAGGCCCTTGCCCTTGTGGTATCCAATAGCGCCCCTATAAACTCCAGGGACTGAGTAAGGGATCAAATTAGTTTTTGGGATGTTTATTACCAGCCCTAAATATTGAAGGATACGCATTGTGCAGGTTAGAGCAGTCTTGGCCTCTGAGTGGGAGCTCGAATGAGCCAGTCCAGATAAGGGAAGACAAATATTCCCAGGGTGCGCAGAAAAGCAGCAACCACTGCCATGCATTTCATGAACACCCTTGGTGCAGAGGCCAGGCCAAAGGGGAGCACTCTGTATTAATAGTGCTTCTCCTGGAAAAGGAACCGAAGGAACCTTCTGTGAGTTGGATGGATGAGAACATGAGTGTACGCATCCTTGAGATCTAGAGAACAAAGCCAATCCTGACTCTGAAGGTATGGCAGCAGAGTTCCTAGAGAAACCATCTTGAATTTCTCTTTGACTAGGAATCTGTTCAACTCTCTGAGATCTAAAATGGGTCTGAAGCCCCCTGTTTTCTTTGGGATAAGAAAATAGGGGGAGTTAGAACCCTGTGCCCTGTTATTGAGAAGGCGCTTCCTCTATTGCCCCCTGGGCTAGAAGAGTGGCAACCTCCTGCCCTAACAGGCTGAGGAGGGAGGTTGGAGAATTGAACTGGTGCACTCTTGTGAGAGGGGGCAAGCTGGAAAAATGAAGTTTGTACCCCTCTCTTATGATGGAGAGTGTCCAATGCTCTGCTGTGATTTGTCCCCATCTGGGAGCAAAGTGACATAACCTTCCTGGAATGGTGGAATACTCTGGTCCTTCTAGAGCCAGGAAGGCTAAGTTCTCTAGCAGAGAGTCAAAGGCCCTGAGAGGGCTGAGATTTCTGGGCTGGAGCAGGCCTTGCAGCCTTTGCCTTGGTCTGTTTGGAGGATTGCTGATGTTTGGAAGGAAACTGAGCTGCAGAAGATGCTCTCTGACTATAAGCAGGATAGGATCTTCCCTTTTTAGAAAAAGGTGTTTTCTTGAACAACCTTTTCTTAGCAGGAGCAGCAGTAGATGTGGATAGTCTATCCAAAGCAGAATTTTCAGCATCCATTTGATTGGCTTTTGCTTGCCAATCTTTACCAAACAGATTCTCACCTGTACAAGGGATATTTACCAATTCATCTTGGACCCAGGTCTCCAAATCAGATGCTTGAAGCCAAGCAATCCTACGTGCACCTATAGCTATAGCTGAGGCTCTGCTTACGCATTCAAAGGAGTCGAAAGCTGCACGGTTGGAGAATTTGGAGATATTCTGGGCATGTTTGAGCCCAGAGAGAAATTCTTGCCTTTTACTGTCAGACATAAAAGGACTTAAAGTCAGCAAATGGTCAGTGACTTCTTTTAAGAACATTCCCTTGTAGACTATATAAGAATTAATTCTCGCAGCAAGCATGGAAGCTTGGAAGACTCTTCTACCAAAAGCATCCAGGGTTCTACATTCACGTCCTGGAGGATTAGAGGCATGTCTCTTGGCACTTCTAATCTTTCTCATTGTAGACTCAACCACAATAGAGTGGTGAGAAAGCTGAGTTTTATGGAAACCAGGACAAGGAGGGACACAATACATGGTGTCCAACCTGCGAGAATGAGGAGAGGTGGTTAGAGGCGCTTCCCACATCCTTAACATGAGATCATACAGAATCTCATGAATAGGCAAGGTAGCTGCCTCTTTAGGAGTTTTAGGATATTGTAGAATATCTAACTCCTTAGCTCTAGGTTCTGACTCTGGGGCTACTGTAATAGAGAGGCCCCGAGCGACCTCTCTGATAAAGTCTTGAAAAGACAAGTCCTCTGGAGGAGACATCCTTTGTTTAGGAGAGGACGCCTCCTGTGGAAGAAGCATCGCTGCATCGACAGACTCTTCAGAGTCATCAGAGGAATCGAAGTATCGTCTGTCGGCATGCTCTTGCAAAGCCCGATACCTGTACCGATTGGGATCGGTATTGGGAATCACCGGTACCGGGGTATCGGTACTGGAGGGCTGAGTACTGGCATAGCTGACACCGATGCCGATACCGGAGCCGGTACCGGCGGAGTAGTCTGTTACGGTACCATGGGTGACGATGCCACAAGGAAAGCCGCCAGACTGCGTTCAATGGACAGAATCTTCTGATCCATTGACGCCGCCAATGCCTGGAAGTCTGTACCGGTGGAAGCCACTGGTACCCCAGAGCATGGCACCAGGAGATCTGTTGAGGCCATGCCATCTAGATCATCCTGGAACCCCGATGATGCTTTAAATGGTAGGCATGTTCATCCAGTCCTCTTGCTTTAGGGGCTCATTTAAGGAAGGGGATCTGGCCCTTATTAGGGGCATACACATTTATAATGTACATCTTTGGCCCCACTCCCTGTATTTCTGCTCCCACAATACGCCCCTGTTGGTCTTTCCATTTGTGGAGTATTTTTCCTTCAAATCCCTTCCTTAAGATAATAGTAACTCCAGCACTGTTAGATTGCCCTGGGGAGTGCATCACTTCCCCCACCCATTGGGCCCAGATGCATCCCACCTCAGCCCTTGTCAAATGCGTTTCTTGCAGCATGTATATGTCCCCTTTCAGGTGGCTCAGTTCCCTTAAAACCAACTTCCTTCTCCTGATGGTTTGCATACCCCTTACATTTACTGTTATAATCTTAATTCTCCAGGACCAAGCAGGAAGTCAGTCCTCACATATGGGTGACGTCGGCGCCGACGGAGCCCTCGCGGAGCAATTTTCCCCAGCTTTCAAAGAAAGCCTTTGGGAATTGCAGCGCGCATGCGCGATCGCCTTCCCGCCCAAGGGTGCCATCTTAGCCAGTCTTCTTTTTTCCGCGGAGCCCTACAGACGTACCCGTCGTGTCCCCGCGAAAAAGTTGATTTTGTTAGTAATTTTCTCTTTTTTCTTCGGTTCGACGCCGGTCTTTTTCCCGCCCGGACTCGCGACGCCGGTCACGAGTCCTCTTCTTCTTTTTCGGTTTTTCTGACTTAGTCAGTTTCGTTTTCGGTTTTTCCCTGGCAGCCCGGTCCTTTGACCTCGCAGGGGCCCTTTTTCCCCCGATGGCTGCCAGTGGTTTCAAGCGGTGTGGTCAGTGTGACCGAAATATGTCACTAACTGACACACACGACAATTGCCTCCGCTGCCTGGGCCCGGATCATGAAGAAATGATCTGTGGGGCCTGCGGCAAAATGTCCTCCAAAGCGTTGAGAAGTCGGCGGCATCAGCGGGATAGGATTTTCGCTGACCCCAGCCGTACCCGGACCTCGTCGGAGGCCTCCGTGTCCAGAGGTTCCAGCTCGGACCGTCGCCGGAGTTCCTCCGACAGGGGTTCTCCCTCCGGTGACCATCGACGGAAGGTGAAACCCGCGAGGGCGGCGTCGGTGGACGCTCCTGGCTCCGCGAGGGCCAGGTCGCATAGCCCCGATAGCCGTCCCGGGTCCTTGGAGAAGGAGCACCTCTCGAAGCGACCTCGCCTGGAGTCGGAGCTGCCTGCTCGGGTAAGTCCTGTGGTCCTCCTGGACTCGCCTCCGAGACCGCCGACGTCGGGCCCGACGCCGTCGGGGCCCGAGTCGGGGGCTGCTGGGTCACCTGAGGTCGGACTCAGGTTGACGGCCTTGGAGAGCAGACTGTCTGCCTTCATGGACCAGCAGCGGGCACTGCTCGCTAGCCTCGCTGGCGCCGCTGCCCCGACCGCCAGGACGTCGACGTCTAAGTCGACCCCGGAGACCGAGCCGATCCTCGAGTCCATGCGAACTCGAGTCGATCCTCGGTCGAGGTCACCCTCGGCCTCCCGTTCGGGACCGAGGTCGCCGACGCCGACTCCCTCGGCGTCGGGGCGGCAGGCGCCGCGGCCTGCCCGGGCCGACCCCACCGATTCCTCGTCGGAGTCGGTCTGGGAGTCTGAAGAAGAAGAGTCACCTGATTCTTTTCGGACTCGGTGTGTCCCCTCGGACTCACCTGAGTCCGAACCTCGGAAGCAGTCCCCCCCGGAGGATGCCCGGTTCTCGGACTTCGTCAGGGATATGGCCAAGGCTTTGGCCTTCCCTGCGGATCCCGAGGAGGAGCCTCGAGCCGAAGAGCTCGACGCCCTCCAGTATGACTCTCCCGCCAGGGAACACTTTACTGTACCGGTTCCTCCCATGCCGGAACGACTACTCTTCCGCATGTGGGAGAGTCCGGCCTCCTCGCCGGTCCTGAGCAAGCGGGTCGATTCTATCTATCGAGTCCGCAAGAGCCCTGGCTTCCAAAAAGCACAGCTACCACACCATTCCATGGTAGTGGAATCGGCCATGCATCGTCTTAAGAGCCAGAAGATGCACTCCTCGGTGCCTCCTGGCAGGGAGGCCCGTAACCTGGATGGCCTTGGTAAGAAGTGTTTCCAGGGCTCTATGCTTGCGTGTCGTGTCCAGACCTACCAGCTATACATGGGCATGTATCTCCGAGACCTGGCTAAAGAGCTAGCCGGATTCTCCGCTGGTTTGTCCGAGGAACCTTTGCGGAGGTTCCTGGCCTTGTCCACTGGCATTCGGGAATGCTCAAAATTCATATCCCGAGCAGCCTATGATGGCTTTGAAGCATCGGCTCGAGTGGCCGCAGCCGGCATTGGTGCCCGCCGACAGGCTTGGCTTCAGTCGTCTGACCTTGAGCCCTGGGTGCAGGACAAGTTGGTCGATGTCCCCTGCCGAGGTGAAAACCTCTTTGGCAAGCCCATGGCTGAAAAGGCTGCACAGATCGAGACGGAGACTCTCACCAGGACTAGGCTTTCTAGGAAGACCTCCGCCCCTTCCCAGAAAAAGAAGGGCTCGGGAAAGAAGTCCTTTTACCCGAGAAAGGCGGCTGCCTACAAACACTACCCCCAATATCAGGCCCCTGCAGCTCCCCAACAGGGCCAGCAGGCCAAGGGACGGGGTAACGGGTCCCGTAGGCAGCAAGCCCCCAAGCCTGCACCACCAGCCCCTGCTCAGCAGGGTGGGGGTTTTTGACTCCTTAAGCATAGCCTCTCCCCCTCCGCTGGCTCCTCCCAGCACCGGAGGCCGGCTGGTTCACTTCGCCCGCAGGTGGTCCAGCATCACTTCAGATGCCTGGGTGCTTCAAGTCGTAAGAGAAGGCTATCTTCTCCACTTCCACCAGGTCCCTCCCTCCTATTTCCCGGGAGAACCTCCACAACTCCCTCTGCACAGGGACTTACTCCTTCAGGAGTTAGCAGGTCTTCTACAGGAACAGGCGGTGGAACCGGTGCCCCACCACCTGAGAGGTCAAGGTTTTTACTCCAGGTACTTTCTAGTACCAAAAAGGACAGGAGGCCTCAGACCCATCCTGGACTTGCGCAACCTCAACAGGTTCCTCGTGCGGGAAAAGTTCAAAATGCTTACCCTTGGAATCCTTCTGCCCTACCTCCAGCAGGGAGATTGGCTATGCTCCTTGGATCTAAAGGATGCCTACATGCACATCCTCATCCACCCAAGCCACCGCCAATACCTAAGGTTTGTGGTGGCAGGAAATCATTACCAGTACAGAGTACTGCCCTTTGGCCTGTCCTCCGCACCGCGAGTCTTCACAAAATGTCTCGCGGTGGTGGCGGCCCATCTCCGGCTTCACGGCCTCTATGTCTTTCCGTACCTCGACGACTGGCTCATCAGAGCAGCGTCCGCTCCGGAGGTCACCAACGCCACACGCCGCACGGTGACTCTTCTGCAGTACTTGGGCTTTGTCATAAACTTCGCAAAGTCCACTTTGCTCCCCTCACAGGATCTCGAGTTCATCGGCGCAAGACTGCACACTCCTCAGGCGCGAGCTTTCCTGCCTCTCGACAGGGCTCAACGGCTCATGGACCTAGCCGACCGTTTTCGCAGCCAGTCCCTGGTCTCCGCCAGGCGCTTCCTGAGACTGCTCGGCCATATGGCTTCCACCCTCCATGTGACCCCCAATGCCCGCCTGAATATGCGGCCTGCTCAATGGTGTCTTCGCAAGCAGTGGCAACAAGCCACAGGCGGTCTAGCAGACCTAGTGCGCGTCTCCGAGCCGCTGGCCTCGTCTCTCCAGTGGTGGCGTCATCGGCCGAACCTGGTACTCGGTTTGCCTTTTCAGTCACCTCAGCCGGCCCAGGTGCTGACGACCGATGCGTCCCTCCTGGGTTGGGGAGCACATTGTCAAGGGGCACGTACTCAGGGCCTCTGGACCACGTGGGAGTCTGCTCAGCAGATCAACTTCCTGGAGCTCAGAGCGATCCGCCTGGCTCTCAAGGCTTTCTCCCACCTGACCTCTCACCAGTCCGTCCTTGTCCAGACGGACAATCAGGTTGCCATGTTCTACGTGAACAAACAGGGGGGCACGGGCTCCTTCCTTCTCTGTCGGGAAGCACAGAAGCTCTGCTCTTGGGCCGTCAGTCACGGCGTTCTTCTCAAGGCAGTTTATCTCCCAGGCCAAGAAAATTGCCTGGCGGACAAACTCAGCAGGATCCTCCAGCCGCACGAGTGGCGCCTGGATCCCTTAGTAGTTCAGAAGCTCTTTCTAAAGTGGGGCCTCCCCACGATGGATCTCTTTGCCAGTCCTCACAACCGGCAACTTCCTCGCTTCTGCTTTCGTCAGCCACATCCCCTTCGAGTTGCGGCAGACGTTTTCTACTCTCATGGTCGGAGAGCCTTCTGTATGCTTTTCCTCCCATCCCGCTAGTCTCTCGAACTCTTTTCAAGGTTCTCCGAGACAAAGCTTCCATGATCCTGGTGGCCCCTCGCTGGCCCAGACAGCCGTGGTTTCCACTCCTGCTGCAATTAGCGGTAGAGGATCCATTCCCTCTGGGGTTTCAACCGGATCTCCTCACTCAGGATCAGGGGTCTCTGCTACACCCCAACCTCAGATCTCTCAATCTAATGGCCTGGCTGCTGAGAGGGTAGTCCTGGCTCCCCTTCTCCTGCCGGCAGAGGTGGAGGAGGTCGTCCTAGCTTCTCGGCGACCTTCTACCCGCAAATGCTACGCCCTTAAATGGCGTCGCTTTTCCGTTTGGTGTACCCAACAGTCTCAGGATCCCTTCTCCTGCTCGGTGTCGGTGATCTTGCAGTACCTGCTATACCTCTCTAATCTGGGACTTAAGTCCAACTCCGTCAAAGTTCACCTCAGTGCTCTTTCAGCACATCATGTGCCGGTGGACGGCAGACCTCTTTCCAGCGACCCTCTCGTAGCGAGGTTTCTCCGAGGTCTCCTTCTACTTAAACCACCTCTGCGCCCGCCAGCGCCTGACTGGGATCTGAATGTGGTTTTACAGCGGATCACCTGTCCGCCTTTTGAACCTATGGCTACCTGTTCTCTCCATTTTCTTTCTTGGAAAACATTGTTCTTGATAGCCCTCACTTCCGCTAGGCGCGTAAGTGAATTGCAGGCCCTCGTGTCTGATCCCCCTTACACTCAGTTCTACAAAAATAGGGTAGTCCTACGGACTCACCCAAAATTTCTTCCAAAAGTGGTCTCCCCTTTTCACATCAATCAGGAGGTGGTACTTCCGACCTTCTTTCCCAGACCACACTCCAGCCGAGCTGAAATGGTCCTCCATACCCTGGACTGTAGAAGGGCATTAAACTTCTACCTTGACCGTACGCGGGAGCACCGTAAAGCTACTCAGCTTTTTGTGTCTTTTGATCCCAATAAATTGGGACTCCCGGTCTCCAAGCGTACTCTGTCCATCTGGGTTGCGGACTGTATCACTTGGGCTTATGGGGCAGCCGGACTCTCCTTGGATGGTCGAGTCACGGCTCATTGTGTTCGGGCAAAGGCTACGTCAGTGGCTTACCTCCGCTCTGTTCCGCTGGCAGACATCTGTCGGGCCGCGACTTGGTCTTCGAGCCAGACTTTTGCGGTCCATTACTGTCTCGAGAGGGAGTCCCGCAGGGACAGTGCTTTCGGACAGGCAGTCCTCCGTAATCTCTTTGAGGTTTGAACAACTCCTACCCTCCATCCCGGATGTGGGCTACCGGTGGGTAATAATTCAGCGAAGATTCTTTCCTTCTGTGCTGCTGAGCTAGAGGGAGCTCTTTTTTGTGCTTAGGGTCTCCGGTAGCCTTAAGCTTGGGAGTCCCATATGTGAGGACTGACTTCCTGCTTGGTCCTGGAGAAAGCGTAGTTACTCACCTGTAACAGGTGTTCTCCAGGAGCAGCAGGAATCAGTCCTCACAACCCTCCCTCCTCCCCTTGGAGTTGCAATCATCTGCTTAAGTTTTTTTGCAAATTTTTATGCTGTCTTTTTTAGCTATGTCATCTGACTGGCTAAGATGGCACCCTTGGGCGGGAAGGCGACCGCGCATGCGCGCTGCAATTTCCAAAGGCTTTCTTTGAAAGCTGGGGAAAATTGCTCCGCGAGGGCTCCGTCGGCGCCGACGTCACCCATATGTGAGGACTGATTCCTGCTGCTCCTGGAGAACACCTGTTACAGGTGAGTAACTACGCTTTCTAGTAGCCATTAGTCTCCCTCAGTGTATCCCCATCCCACCCCTAACCCCATCCTCACCCCCAGGACGACACAGAAACCTTTAGAACCATAACATAACATTCCCAACCCCTCTCCCCTGTTACCCAGAGGATGTCCTTCAGGCGGGGCCGAGGCGATAGCCTGGCAGCCACTGTCAGGGTTCTCCTTCTATGTTGCGTGGTATACTGTTCCATATTTCCGGCTCCCCACCTGCGGATAGGTTTTCCTCTTACTGTCCTCAAGTGGGCCTCCACATGTAAGTCTGCTCCCAGGAGGCCAGCCATCCTTCGTGCTCTCCATTGAAAGCCCCTCTTCTCTCCCAACATATGTACCACTATTCTCTTATTTGTCCATAATTAACATAGTAAAACATAGTAAATGACGGCACATAAAGACCAGTATGGTCCATCTAGTCTGCCCAGTACATAAATTAAAGCTTAAATAGTTTACTTATTTACCTTTTTAGCTATATAACGTCTTTATTTCAACAATTTCCGGTCTCCATCTTTGTTTTTTTTTTTTAATTTGTCAATCGTTTACATCTGTCTTTTTGAATTTTAAATTGCTTATATGCTACGAGATGTTCTCACTTTTTTTGGGCCACCCGGTATATATTAAGCATCTGATTATCCTTGAAACTGTCCCACGTAAATCTGCCTTCTCCTTCCTTTGGGGGATCAGTTGTCTATGCAGGTTTATTCAGTCTTTTTGCCCTTGCTGATCATTCCGAGTCATTAGCTTCTTCATCACTGTGGGCAAAATGATCCACAACACTTTGATGCATTCCTCCCTGTCTCTGGCTGGGATCAGCCTTACCTGTTGGTGTTTATCCTTCCTTCTCTCTTCCCATCCCACTTGGTTGCCAAGGTGGATCAGGCTAGAGAAGAAAATGTTATCCTGACTGGTAATGCGCAGTTTCGCTTGGTATAGTAGAGTCTGTGGTATATTATGTGAAAACAGTCTTTTTTTAACTTCACGAAATGCTTGTCTCTGCTTATCCAGCAACGTACTATAGTCTGGGAAGATCCATAGCTTGGATCCTTGATAGTCCAAAGCTCCCACTTTCTGCACCTGGTTGATGACCCATTCCCTGTGTCTATAATTCGGTAGTTTGGCTACTATTGGTCTAGGTCACATCCTGTCTCTCGGGGGGCCCCCCGGGACCTGGTGTGCTCTTTCCACTACCAGTGTCATGGGTACCTGTGTGTTTGGGAACAGGTCTCTCAGCAGTCCTTCAATAAATTCTTCCACCCTCTGTCCTTCCTTGCTCTCCAGCAGGCCTGTTATCCTCAAATTTGAGTGCCTTGCTCTATTCTCTAGATCATTCAGCTTTGCAGCCAGTCTTTTAATCAGCTGCTGCTGTGCTCCAATGTCTTTTTTTTTAGGACTAATAAATCATCCTCCGTAATGGATATTCGGGCCTCTGCCTTGTCTAGCCAGGTTATTATGGCCTGCAAATCCATGTGGACTCCTTTAAGGTCCCCCTGGATCTCTGATAGTTTCCCAGTGATTTCTCCATTTCCAGTTTTTATTGCAAGTATTACTGCCATATCCGGAGGTTCCCGATTGTCTGATGGATCGTCTATTATGCCCTGTTCCACCTGCTCTGGATGTTTTACTCCTTTTTTGACTCCCGGGGACGTGGCCCTCTCTGCCATACTGCCACCATCTTGCGTAAATCCAGCACAAGGTACAAACCAAAACCCCATGGGCCTATAGGTTCACCAAGCCCAAAAGTCAAATGAGAATACCAGTAGGTAAACTAAAAAAACAGGACAAATCTCTCATAAATATTTTTTTTGTCGGACCAATGATCCCCACACCGAAGCTACCATCAGTGAAAACGACGGTAAAGGGGAGAAAAAGTCCATTTTAATCAAAAAGCAGTAAGAACTTGTAACTGCCAGAAATTCATCTGGTCAGGACACCTTTTACTTAACTGCAATTTTTAGCGAAAAATGCTGGAACAGGTGATCCACACGACACAGTCCTGCGTTTCGGGTTTCCATTTTCCAACACCCTGCTTCAGGTTAACTTGTCATCACCCAACAAAAAAACACCATAAAACAAAAGATGAGGGAACACCCTTTTAAATGCCTACTGCTGATGTAAGTATAATGGTCACATGTCCACTGTGCCTCCAATCCAGGGCTAAGAGCACACACAAGCTCCCGCCCCATAGGAGAAAATCTCACAGTAAACTGTGCCAATCTAATTCCAGGTTTAAACCCCTTGGAAATATGGTGTTTAAACGAAAGATCCATCGTTGCTCAATGTATTGCATAAGGCATTCTGCCATTGTCTGTTGCCGCGTTGTCTTGGCGTTTCCTGCAGTCGCTTTGGTTTGCTTCCTCTGCTCTTGTCCACTAGCCATGAGTTTCAGCCGTGGGTAGTTACCTTCCCTGTATAGACTTGAGTGATTTGTCAGCACTAAGTTTCCAGCAAAGTTGGGAGAGTTGGAAGAGACGTCCTTCCTCTATTCTACCATCATGTGATCTGAGTTGTAGTTTTGATACTTACCACTGGCCTGGACTAGTCTAACAGGATGATCTGGAAGGTGAAATTTACTTAACCTGATAATTTCCTTTACTGGAATCCTGCTAGCCCAGTCCAAGATCTGTCCTGGAAGGTTCTCTGCTCCCTTACTCTGTGTTTTCTCAGAATTGTTGTATGTAACTGGGCTGTTTGCCCGTCACTGGGACATCTTGGTTCTCCCAGGATTGTCCTCCTCGGAGTCCTTTAGTTAACTAATTATTCTGTTTGGCTTGGCTGTACTGCAGGACTTGCTATCTAAATACTGGAGGATGCCCCAAGCTGCACCAATCCTAACACCAGTGATGATATCACTGGAAGCTTCTTTTTTTTTTTTTCCTATGTCTCCATCATCTACTGGCAGGAGGACACTACCCACATGTCTGGCCTGGTCTAGCAGGATTCCAGGAAAGGAAATTATCAAGTAACTAAAATTTCACTTTATTTCAATTCCTTAACTGCTTCCTTGCTGTCAAAACACTTCAAGTGATTTACAATTTTTAACACACAGCACAATATTGCAACTTTGCAGGAGATGGAAGGAACTGTAGTCTGTTTTATTTTAAGGTTACCCTTTCCGTCCTGGCTGACAGGAACTGAAGGACATGGCACACCTTGATGAGGTCATAATAACACTTGTAAAGTTTGTAATAGGGAGGAGGAAGATGAAAGTCCTAGGGCACATAAACCCATATTTCTCCATGGACAAATGGGATATAATCAGCCACACATACGGGTGATGTCACCCTGAGGGCACTATGTTGGACTGTTCTCCCAGAGCCCTGAAGAGTTTGTAAGCGTTGCTCCTCCCCATCCACTCGTTGTTATTCGTGGCCAGAGTAAATCTCCCGGGTACCAGTAGAGAATTACGTGCCCCTAGGAGGTGACTGGAACCCTGTGCCAATAAAAGGAAAAGGAGATTTTTTTTTCATTCTAGCTGTTCAGCCCTTGCTGACAGTGCTGTCTTGATCTATCAGCGATGGTTATCCCTCAGTGCCTGGGTTCCAATCAGGATATGCTCCCCAATCTACTCGCCCTCCTGCTTGATCCTCCAGTAACGCAATGCTTCCCCCACACCTGCCCTCAGCAGCAGCAAATTCTTGCTTCACTATGAAAGTAATTCAAGACTAAATAAGAAGATATAACCCGGACCACCCATCCCCTAGATCTTGCCTATGGCTCTGGTACACTGAGCAGGCATATAGGATGCATTTCAAGTCTACGTTGGAGGGGGTAGACAAGCAGAAACTGTGATGCAACACCAGTGAGTTGCAGTAAGCACTGAGTCATGGTTCCTGAACCATTGCTGCTGCAGGCCCTGGAGGGGTGAGGGACAACGGCACTAATTGGGTGCCCCTGGAGGGCCAGTGCCCTAGGCAACCACCTAGTTTGTCTAATGGTAGCACCAGCCCTGCTGAGGCCCCAAATCCATCAGCTGATGTAAGTGATCCCCTCCCCCTCCTACAACTGCTCTTCAGTGGTCTCCCCACTCAGCTGACTTGACATCATGCAAAAACACCAGGTTGTCAGGAAAACCCTGAGACAATAGTACCGTTTCTTGGGGGCTAGCAGACCTATAAGTCTGATTGCACCACTCTTTGATGTACCTACAAGCTCAGAGCTGTCAAGTAACCCAGTTTCAAAAGGAAGATTTTAGGCCAGTCCTGGTTTCTGACAACCTTAATCTGGTGCATTATGGGACCTGCAGTATTGATGTCAATGGGTACAATCAGGAACTGCAGATGCCACCTGCTTTGGGATGTAAGTTCAAAACCAGGACTGGCCAAATATTTTCCCTCCTGGAACTGAGTAACTTGTCAACTCTGCTAGTATTTCCTCTATGGTTATATTTGTATTGCAGGACTACTAGATTTGTACTAAACAGATTAAGCAAAATCTCCACATATTTTCGTTTTATTTATTTAGAATTTGTCCAAGTATTTTATTTCTTCTATTTTTGTGCTTGTTTTGAATAACCTTCAGAGCTACCAAGTTACCCATTTCCTGGAGGGAGATATTTTTTGCTCAATCCTGGTTTTGAACTTACTTCCTAATACAATGTAGTCCCTGATTCCACTTATTGGAATCAGTGTTGCAAGTCCCATAATGCACAAGGATGTGATTGTCAGAAATCCAGAACTAGCCTAAAATATCATTCTCGGAACTGAGTGACTTGGCAGCTCTGAAGTTTATTATGCCGCCAGTTCCCCATTGTTAAACCTCATTCTTCCTTATCGTTTCTCCGGGCCAGTCCAGACCAGATGGGTAGTCAAATCTCCCTCCTCTAGCAGCTGAGGACTGAATACTGACTCTTGTTGCCAGGTTACCCAGCCCCCCCCTCCCCTCCCCCCCTGGAGGCAGCAAAGCAGTCTTATTGTCCTCAGCAGCTGAGCTGGATGTGTGGAGATTTGGCTCCCCACAAAGGTCCTGTGTGTATTTCTTTTATTAATTTTTTTTGTTGTTTTATAAGGAAGAGTTTCACATTAGGCTTAGTGCTTGCCCTAGCTGGGTATGTTAGCACTGCTCTGTACTTCAGTCTGGCTATAGTTTCTTTTGGCGCTACTTACCAGTGTGCTCATTTCAGAGTATGAGGCAGAGCCTGTCTCCTCTACTCTGTTAGTGGCGATTGTGGGAACCAGACCTGGGGGCCCCAGATTCTGGTGTCCTTCTCCGCTGTCTCTCCTGACCTTCTTCCCACTAGCAGCGGTTGTCTGGGTCTCCGGAGCTGTTTTCACTCTGCCGGCATTGTACAGGTATTTGTTACTGAACGCCGCGCCGTTTCCTTTCATATTGCTTCTGTCTTCCTTCCCGCGGGCGGTTTTCGACAGGGGCTGTGCATCGTGGTTTTGGCTCGGGGATTTCTGTGTCTCTGTACTGCGGTTTCGAGCTGGCAATGCAGGATCAGGTAGGGGAACAAATGGACCGCATTTCCTCAGTGCAGCCATCAGAGAAATGCGTGGGAACAGCGGCCATTTTAGGTGCTTCTGCCGTTTCTTCAGCCCCTCTTGCTAAGCCAGCAAAGCGCAAATCCAAGTCAAAGCATACCGCGGTGGAACCGGATAGGCCTGTGGTGGCAGCCATACCTCAGGTACCTTTCTTTCTCCGGAATTTATTCTCGCGTTTCACAAGGCTTATCTACTTCAGAAAGCTCAGTCTCCTGTGCCAGTGGTGGCAGATTCTCTCCTAGCGCCTCAAGCTGAGGTTTCTGGCAGGGCAGAGCCTAGAGAAGGGGTCTCTTCTTTGCCTCTTAGTGTTTCTAACCTGGATAACATTTCTCTGGCCGCAGAGGTTCTGGGGCCAGAAGAGGGAGAGCTCCTAGCAGACCCGGATTGCGATTCCTGGCCCGCAGAATTAGAAGAAGGAGAGTTGGGGCCAGGAGAGGACCCTAATGTGTTTAGGGTTTTCAGAAGGGATGAATTGTCGGCATTGATCGCACAGTCTCTATCTGCTCTCAGTCGTCTTCTTCCTCCGGTGGCGCAACAGGAACCTTTGGAGGATCCCTTGTTACAGGGTTTCCGGTCTGAGCAAAAATGTTTTCCCTTCCACAGAGTCATAAAGCAGATGATAGACTCCGAATGGGAATTTCCGGAGGCTTCCTTGCGGGGGGCGCGGACGATGGCTCGTTTGTATCCTGTGCCTCCGGAGGAACGGGAGCTCCTGCGTATTCCTAAGGTTGATGCTCTGGTGTCTGCGGTCACCAAGAAAACCACCATTCCCGTGGAAGGTGCTGCGGCCCTTAAAGATATGCAAGATCGTCGGCTAGAGGCGCTTTTGAAGCAAACCTTTGAGGCCAGCGCCTTGGCACTGCAGGCATCCGTGTGCGGAGCCTATGTCTCTAGAGCTTCTATTAGGTGGAGTCAGCAGACTTCGGCTCTCGAGGGAGACTCTTCTCCTCCTATGCAAGGTGCTCAACTAGAGTCGGCGGCGGCTTATCTCGCAGATGCCTTTTATGATTTGATTCGTATTTCCGCAAAGGCTATGGCTTCCACGGTTGCTGCACGTCGTTTTCTTTGGTTGCGCAATTGGGCGGCGGATGCTTCTTCCAAAGCCCGTCTCAGTAAACTGCCTTATAAGGGTAAGCTTCTCTTTGGTGAAGCGTTGGAGAAGATTGTTAAGGATTTAGGTGACTCCAAGGGAGGACGCCTTCCCGAAGACCGTCCTCGGGCGGTTAAGCAGTTCTCTTTTTCGCGAGGTCAGGGTCGTGACTTTCGCCGTTTTCGGGGAGCTCGCTTTTCTCCTTATCAGCGGGGGCGATTTCAGTCTCGGGGACAGTCCTTTCGAGGCGCTCGAGGTTCCGGAAGAGGCTACTTCGGAACCGCTTCCCCTGCTCTTAAGAAGCCACAATGAAGCGAGGCCAGTCCAAGCGGAGCTTCCAGTAGGGGGTCGATTGCAGGCGTTTGTCTCCGCTTGGGCCGCCATTACCACCGACCGGTGGGTGCTTCAGATTGTCCGAGAGGGGTATTCCCTCGAGTTCGCTTGTCCTCTGGCAGACGCCTTCGTTTTCTCTCCTTGCGGTCCGCTGGACAAACGGAGAGCGGTACACGACACATTGCAGCGCTTATTGCAGCTCCAAGCCGTGGTGCCCATCCCTCCGGACCAGTGCGGCTTCGGTCGATACTCGATTTATTTCGTGGTTCCCAAAAAGGAGGGATCCTTTCGGCCCATCTTGGATCTGAAGCATGTCAACCGGTGTCTGCGAGTCTCTCATTTCCGGATGGAAACTTTGAGGTCAGTGATTCGCTCCGTGCGACCGGGGGAGTTTCTCTCTTCCATCGATTTGACAGAGGCCTACCTTCACATTCCTATCAAGCCGGAGCATCAGCGCTTTCTTCGTTTTGCGGTTCCCATGGGTCATTTCCAGTTTCGGGCTTTGCCTTTCGGTCCAGCAACGGCACCCCGCACCTTCACCAAGGTGATGGTGGTCATGGCGGCGGCTCTTCGCCGGGACAGTGTCCAGGTTCATCCTTATTTGGACGACTGGTTGATTCGGGCGTCGTCGAGAGCGGAGTCGCTCACGGCAACCGCTCGGGTGGTTTCTTGTCTCGAGAATCTCGGCTGGATTATAAACCAGGCCAAAAGTCGCCTGCAGCCAGTTCAGCGGCTTCCTTATCTGGGAGCGTTTTTCGCCACAGACAGGGGGCTCGTCCTCTTGCCTCCGGAGCGTGTTCGGAAGCTTCTCGCTCACGTGTCGGGGTTTTTGCGTCTTCTCGCGCCAACTGCTTGGAAGTACTTGCAGTTGCTAGGTCTCATGGCGGCCGCCTTGGATTTGGTGCCTTGGGCACGAGCGCACATGCGGCCGCTCCAGCATGCGCTGCTGTCACGGTGGTCTCCGCAGCGTCATCCCCTCTCCCGGCGCTTGAGCTGTCCCGATCCAGTCAGGCTCAGTCTTCGGTGGTGGTCGGATCCGGACCATCTTCTGGCGGGCGTTCCGCTGTCCCGGCCGGATTGGATTTTAGTCACTACCGATGCCAGTCTGACCGGTTGGGGGGCACATTGTTTGGCTCACATAGCGCAGGGAGTCTGGTCGCCGGAGGAGACGCTGTGGTCCATCAATCGTCTGGAACTCCGAACAGTCTATCTGGCGCTGCTAGCCTTTGCCGAGCTTCTGGAGGGGAAGCCGGTTCGCGTCTTCTCTGACAATCTAGTGACAGTCTCCTACGTCAATCGCCAGGGAGGAACAGGGAGTCTCCCTCTCCTGGAAGAGAGTCAACGCTTGTTTCAGTGGGCGGAGTTGCACATGACGGCGCTGTCCGCGTCTCATGTGGCAGGAAATAGCAATGTACAAGCCGACTATCTCAGTCGGCATCTGTTGGATCCGGGAGAGTGGGAACTCCATGCGGAAGTCTTTCACGAGATCACCTTGCGTTGGGGTCTCCCAATCATGGACTTGATGGCAACTCTTCGCAATGCAAAGACAGGGTGTTTTTACAGCCGGTGCAGAGAACATATGTCGGAGGGGCTCGACGGTCTCGTTCAACCCTGGCCGTCGGGGCAGCTTCTCTATGTGTTTCCGCCGTGGCCGTTAGTCGGCCCGGTTGTTCGCAGGGCAGCCTCTCACGACGGGCGAGTGATCCTTATTGCTCCGTATTGGCCCAGGCATCCTTGGTATGCGGATCTGATGCGGCTTCTGGTGGAGCCGCCGTGGCGGTTGCCCGCTCGGACAGACTTGCTGCATCAGGGTCCCGTTCCGATGCCTCAGGTGGATCAATTTTCGCTTACGGCATGGCTCTTGAGCGGGAAAGGTTGCGCCGCAAGGGTTATTCGTCCACCGTGATTGCTACCTTGTTGCAGTCACGTAAGCGATCCACGTCGTTGGCTTATATCCGCGTGTGGCGCGTGTTTGAAGCCTGGTGTGCTGATGGCACCCTGCGGGCCCGTGGGTCTTCTATTCCGGATATTCTCGCCTTTCTGCAGAGCGGTCTGGAGAAGGGTCTTGCTCTGGGCACCCTTAAGGTGCAGTTGGCGGCGCTGACGGTTTTTCGGGGTCCGATTCGCGGATCGCGTCTCTCCTCGCATCCGGATGTTCTTTGGTTTCTTAGAGCGGCTCGGCATATTCGTCCTCCTGTTCGGCACTTGATTCCTCCTTGGGATTTGAATCTCGTACTCGAGGCCCTCACTAGCTCTCCTTTTGAGCTGCGTTCCTCCAGTTCTATCCGGGAGTTCTCCTGGAAAACGGCTTTTTTGGTAGCCTTGTGTTCGGCTCGTCGCATTTCCGATTTGCAGGCACTTTCGTGTCGACCGCCCTTTCTGCAGTTTTCGGTGGAGAAAGTGGTTCTGCGTCCGGTTCCATCTTTTCTGCCTAAGGTAGTGTCTGCCTTCCATGTCAACCAGACAGTTACTCTGCCCACCTTTGTAGCAACTGGGGCTGAGGCTTCTTTGGATCGTTCTCTGAGGAGATTGGATTTGGGGCGTGTGCTCCGTCGGTATCTTAAGGAGACGGCCTCGTTTTGACAATCCAATCGGTTGTTCGTGCTGTATGGGGGGCCGTCCAAGGGGAAAGCGGCCTCCAAAGCTTCCATCGTGCGTTGGGTGAAGCAGGCCATTAGAGTCGCGTATGAATCCAGAGGTAAAACCGTGCCTGTCGGTCTTAGAGCTCATTCTACAAGAGGTCAAGCGACTTCGTGGGCGGAGTCGGCGTTGGTTCCTCCAGTAGACATTTGTCGTGCGGCGGCCTGGTCTTCTCTGCATGCTTTTTCGCGTCATTATCGTTTGGATGTACTTGCGCGTCAGGATGCATCTGTGGGGGCTTCTGCCGTCATGGCGAGGCTCACAGGTCCCTCCCAGGGTTAGTTACTGCTTTGGTACTACCCATCTGGTCTGGACTGGCCTGGAGAAACGATAAGGAAGGAGAAATTAGACCTTACCTGCTAATTGTCTTTCCTTGAGTTATCTCCGGGCCAGTCCAGACCCCGCCCTATGGGGGTCCGTGGTATTTTTCTCAGTGATGTGCATTTCGCGTTCTTCTCTGTATTTGTAGTTCGTTTTAGATTAATAAAAAAAAAAAAAAAAAAGCACAATTTTTTATATTGTAGCGCTATACGTGGCAGGGCAGCTCCCTCGGGAGTCTAGTCTTGCTCTGTCTAGATATAGCCAGTACTTGCTCTCACTGTTGCTACTGTGCTCGTTAACGGACACAGTGCACGGACAGTAGCCTTATGTGTACCTCTTCCATACTTTTCGTGAGTTCTTCGCCATGTTTGTTTTGTTCTACTTGCTTGATACATTAAGACTGCCTTGCTGCCTCCACGGGGGGGGGGCTGGGTAACCTGGCAACAAGAGTCAGTATTCAGTCCTCAGCTGCTAGAGGAGGGAGATTTGACTACCCATCTGGTCTGGACTGGCCCGGAGATAACTCAAGGAAAGACAATTAGCAGGTAAGGTCTAATTTCTCCTTTGAGTCTACTTTCCAGCTATTTCTGCTATACCGATGCATGAGGATCAGTTTAGAGCTTTCAATGCTTCATCAGCATTGCCAAGTTACAGAGTTGCCCAATTACCCTGTTCCAGGAGTGAGATTGTAAGCCAGTCCTGGATCTCTGACAATCTCATCCTGATGCATTATGGGATCTTCAACACTGATTCCAATGAGTAAAATCAGTGACTACAAATGTCATACTGCACTGCAATGCAAATTTAAAAGCTGAACTGGGAAAACATCTCACTCCTGGAACTGGGTAAATTGATAACTTGACAACTCTGAAGTTACCAGACCCAGGAGGGGGACTTTTTGGCCAGTCCTAGTTTTGAACTTTCATCCCAAAGCAGTATGGTATTTGTAGTCCCTGGTAATGCCTATTAAAATCAATGCTGCTGGTCATGAATCAGGATAAGGTTATCAGAAATCCTGGAATGGACTAAAATCTACCTCCTGGAAATGAGTAACTTGACAGCTCTGCTTCAAGCAATAAAACCTCATAAATGAAAAAGAAAAAGATACTCGGAATGGTAAAAAATCAACTATTGTCTTCAACAAGAGTCACCATCTGACTTTTATATGTACAGTTCAGCAATACAGCCAGTGGAAGACCTTGTACTGAGAGACAGGAAGGGGCAGTCCTATTTCTCCATTTCCTAATGCCAACATAGGTTTGTGCATTTTTTTTCTGTGGATATTGGATGAACTCTGCTGGCGAAACACTTCACAAACCCATAAACACTCTGTCAACGCCAGGGGACAGATGTGTTCAAAGAATAATTTTAGAGTTCTGAAGCTCTGCACTTTTCCTATGCACCCTGTGTGCCACCTCTAAACCAGGAGAGGGAGCTAGAATTCTTACAGAGAAGGCTTGCAGGGAAGGGGGAGATCTTGTTGCTTCCTGGAATGGGGAGGGGGGCATGGATCTTAGCTACACCTCTTAAGATATAGTTAACTTTCAGCTTGCAAAGTATTTGTGGAAGTTGTGCTAACCTTAAGTTCAAGGCCCTCCTTGTTACATTTAAAATCCTTCACCATCTTTCTGCTACCTCCCTCAGAAATCTCGTAAACTGGACGCCCGACAGCAGAGTCAGAAGAATAAACTTGACTAACACTCTACCTAGTCCCACTATGGCTAGTAAATGCTCCCAATTTACCAGACACAGAGCCTTCTCACTATTTGCCCCTCCACTCTGGAACTCCCTACCTGCTCCAATCAGACTAATCACCGACCTCTCCACCTTTAGAAAAGCAATAAAGACACACCTCTTCCAGCTATACTTCGAACATGTAACATAGCCCACTACGATGATCTCGCCCAAACTTACCCAATACCAACAGATTGTAAATAGTTGTTATTCTGTAATCCACGATCACGTTATAAAAATTTAGGTTATAACTCTAAGATCTTTAAACTTTCCATGTTTATTATCTTGTTTTATGTATCAAGTTCAAACATTCCATGTCTACATGTTTTATGTACCAAGTTCAAATGTTCTATGTATACTGTTTTATGTACCAAGTTGTTAGAATGTAAACTGCACTGATTTAAAATAGCATGGTATATAAAACCAAATAAATAAATACATGTTGTGTTTGTACTTGCAAGTGATAGAGCTTATTGTTTATTCTTTTACTTCTGTTGCACCTGATTTTATCTCTGGTAATGCAACTATATGTACTAAATCACTTGATAACTAGTGTTATTTGCTGAATATCTGCTCTAGTAGGACAGATACATAGAAGAAGTGGCAGGATTAGACTGAGGACTAGCAGCTTTTCGTCGTGGGTCAGGAACAGAGTGGTTATTCTTAGCAGTGACCAACATGCTTTACTAGGGAAATGATAAATGGGCAGCGGCTTTGGTAATCACATTAGAGCTATTGGCAACCCTTGATTTAGTTGAATGGGATATATACCCAATGTTCATAGTTAACATTTTACTGTTAATCTGTTTCAGTTTCATGTAAAACATTGTACCATATGGTCATGTTAATTGTTGTTCAACTGTAAACGCTTTGAATAGTAGAAAGGCAGGCACAAAAATATGTTTAAATAAATAAATATTGATTGAAAGATGTAGGCGATTACTAGGAATGGGTGAAATAGTTTTAGCTTGGATGAAGATTTAGAGTGTGATGGAAGGATAAGGTGGCAGTTACTAGTAAATTACCCTGTGGGGTGCCATGGGGATCAGCCCTCCTCCCCATTTTTTAAAAATATTTTTAAGCAACCATGGGACAAGTTATAAGAAATTTTGGCTTTCAAGGTTTTTATATGTAGAAGTCATGCAAACTGTTGTCATATTAGGTCAGGATGTTGGATGTACTATTAGGAAATTGAATGATTGCCTAAGCGAAGAATCTGATTGGTTGAAGGCTAATCATATGGTGATGATGCACAGAAATCTGAGATATTAGTTTCTGGTGAACTAGATTTAAGTAATTTGAGTGAATGGCCTGGTATTGATGGAGTTAGGATAGAATGGAAGAAGGGAATTTGGGATTTGGATGTACAATTAGATTCAGAACTGAGCCTACAAGCATAGGTTTCTAAGGTAGTTTGTATGGCTTATGGGAAATTATGAATGGTCCGACAATTGTGTCTGCTCTTGGATGGTGGGGATATGTGATTATTATACAGGCAGGCAATGGACATTTGCTATGTAGATTGCAGGTGGTCCAAAATACATCTGTCAGAGTATTATCAGATTGGAGCTAATTTAACTACTGGAAAAGTGTGAGCTAAATACCACTAAATAGAAATAAATAAACGAGGAAGGAGAGGCTCAGGATGAGATGTTTTATGCCAACTTCATTGGCTCCCCATTCAAGGAAAGAGCATATTCAAAATGCTATTTTTGACCTTTAAAATACTAAGAAAGATAGGGCCAAGCCATATGCAGGGTTTATTGCAATGGTACTAACCAGGTAGGTTTTAAGATCAAGCCAAGGTCATTTATTGACTATTTGGGGGGGGGGGCATTTATGTAGTTTGCCAACCTGAAAACTGGGTAAATGCCACTCACCGGGATATTCAGCAGCACTAACTGAATATCCCCCGTTTTGGATACTGGATGCCCCAACACTAAGCACTTAGCATCAGGGCATTTTGGGGGTAGAGCAGGGGAGGCACCCCGGGTTAACCGGACAGTGGGATATTCAGCTGCTTCCTGGTTAACCCAAACTGGCTAAAATTAGGACAGTTGAATGGCTGACCTGACTCTAGCCGGTTTTGCAATCTGACCAGTGGCTGAATATCACCATTGACTGAACTGCAAAATTCAAGCAAACCAGATATTCAGGGCCAGTGCCCAGATATGGCCCCAGTGTTGAATATTCATGGCAAATTTAAGGTGGCGATGGCCAGAGCTTTAAGTGTGCTGGCTGCTGCCACTGAGAATCCCTCTCCCCTCTTTCTTAATTATCAGTAGATAAAGCAAAAGAGGCGGAGAAGAGCTTTTTTGACAGGAGCACCAACTTGGTGGAACAAGCTCTCTGAAACATTAAGACAAGAACAGGATTGGGGGATTTTTCAGAAAAAGCTAAAAACATTTTTATTTCCAGCTTAAAAATAGCAAGATCTTTGTGATTAGAGCTGAGATAAGACATAGGGGTGTATGACATGAAGAGTCTATGGATTGTTCCCATTATAATAATTATTGTTAATTGTATAGCAGTATAAAATGTTTTAAATTAAATTAAAACATCTTTGCATTAGTCAGAGGTTAATTCTGCCTCTGATATATATATATATATATATATACATACATACAGATATATATATACGTAGTATATTTTCCCCCAGCTTTTGCCACACCAATAAGTTTCATTTCTCTTGCTTGATTTTGCATACCCAAACTGCTGAGATGCTTGTGACTGAGAGAAATCTTTTTTAAGTGTCACACATTGTCTTTTTAGTGCTCTTGGAGAGGAGTTTCTGCAGCTGTTCGCGAGAACACAGACTTTCACTTCCCCATTGATGATGGCAAGACACAAGCAGTTCTGTCTGAGCTCCCGCAGGGCTTTCATTTACGCCTTCACACCGTCACTGGGAACATCTTTATCACTCTTTTGCATTTTTCAGTATAATGTTCATGTCCCAAGCAGGCAAGCATAGTTAGAGAGGGACTGTGGTCTAGGCATGCTAGCTAAGATGGCACCTGTGCCAGACAGTGGCAGCTTGGTAGGGAAGGAACTGTGAGGACGAGATGGCGTGAAGGGGAGGAGAATTTGCGAGGTGAAGGGCTGGCACAGGGAGAATAGAGGGCGAGAAAGGAGCGCAAAGAGAGATGAAATTCAGCTATGAGCGAATGGAAAAGGGGAGATATCCTGGAAGATGCTGAAAACAGTGGCACGAGCAAAGCTATTTTTCAGTTTTCCCACGGTATACTATTCAGCCTAGAGTTGCTGTGCAGACATCCAATGAAGAGGAAAAGAAATCTATCTTATGTGTGTTCAAGCTTCAGTGACCATCACCAAATTGGCATATAAATGTAATGGACAAGGGAACCAGTGAGAGAGTCCATGGAGGGTTTCTGATATTACAGTGAATGATCATTTCATATCCAACCATCATGAAATGCCGTTGTTCAGTATTAGGACAAGGGCAGAGATGGCTCATTCGAAAGGGGGAGGGTCCTAGACTTTAGGAAAAGTAACTTTGCCGAGTTGCCAAGTTACCCACTTCCAGGAGTGAGATTTTTTGCCAGTTCTGGTTTTATTTGTGCATTGCAGTACAGTGTGGTATTTTAGTCCCCGATGTTGGAATCAGTGCTGTAGGTCCCATAATGCATCAGAATGAGATTATTAGAAAGCCAGGACTGGCTTAAACTCTTACGCCTGGAACTGGGTAACTCGGCAGCTCTGTCATTAGCTGGATGGGAACAGCTGGGGGAAACAGAAAAGTAGTAAGCAAAACTGAAAGAGAATATTTTAAGGGCCACAAACCTTTTTTGTTAGGAAGGTAAATAAAAATAAGAGGAAAAGGAGGTCGCTAAGATCCTTAAAAGACGTAGCTGAAAAGGTTACAAACAACAAGAGATTGTGGAAAGAGAAGAGAAGCAACAATATCTGGAAAAGCAAAGAGAAGCTGGTAAAGGGGTGATAAACTCAATTCAAATGGCCCCTCTCTGAACATAGTAAAAAATGTTTGCTCAATATTGTGGGTGTGCAAGCACCCACTGCACCCATGGGGATGTCTCCTCTGACCACAGGCCTTCATGCCTCCTGGCCCTGGGCATTTTCAGGACAGGGCTGGGGTGTCAGAATGGAATGAACCACCTGAACCCTCGCCTGAACATATTTCCTGCTGCTTACGCCAAGAAGAGCAGTGGAAGCGTGACCTTTTGCTCCCTACCACTCCATTCTCTCCACCAGCTGCTGGCACTGTGCCCAGAGAATAGAAGAGCGTAAGCAAAAGGACAGACCCTCACTGCCATAGAGAGAAAGGTGCCAGATCTGCAGAGGTGAAGGAAGAAAGAAGGGGATGGTTGTTACTGGCAGATGCTGTGCAATGGGTGGGAAAAGGGGGATAATGCAGGCAGATATTGTGGGGGGGGGGGGGGAGTGAGAAGGGAAAAGAAGACCGGTACTGTGGGAGTGGGAGGCCAAGTGGGGGAAGGTGGAGAAGAAGGCGAGGAAGGATGTGTGCTGGGGAAGGAGGAGGTAAAGCCAGGGCCAGCCTTACCACCAGGAGCACTAGGCATCTGCCTAGGTTGGTAGGCTTGGAAATGGGCAGTAGAGCATCATCTCTCCCTCATCCCTTCGCTCTGCCACGGTACCTCCATGGTAGGCCAAGAAATCGAGTTTTGAGGGGGTGGCAGCACAGTGATCTCTGAGGGCTGTGCTGCTGCCCCCTAAAACCCGAGTTTTAGGCCTCCCATGGAGGTAGAGTGATAGGAGCAGCAGCGGTGATAAAGGGGAGGGAAGGAAATAGGCGGGAGTTGTGGATACCATGGAGTGGGGGGAAGGGAAGAAGAGAGATGGCTGGGGGGGGGGGAAGGGGGGAGAGAAGGAGAGAGATGCTAGAGACCCGGGGAGGATAGGGAAGCAGTGATGCTGGAGACCTGGGAGGGTTGAGGAGATGCTGGAGACTTGGGAGTTTGAGACATTGGACTATAGGTAATGTAAGGTGGGGTGGGTCAGGGGTTCATTGCTGATAATTCATCTAGGACAATGTTTCTTAACCTTTTTTGGTAGTCACACCTCTTTCAACTTTGAAATTGAGATCTCGCACCCCCATATAAAATCTAATTTTTGTCTATTAATGGAGAATGATTGTCAAATTTATTTTTCTGAATTGTAATCAAATTTTAGGTGGACTTCAGTGATAATGAAAAAAAAATCACTGTACAAAATTGATTTATTAGGTAAGGGTCATACAGAAAAAAACCCAGCATAGATCTTACAATTACTTCTTGAAAGACCTCTCAAGGTCTAACAGGAACAAATACATTTTTAAAAATCTTACAATTACAAAACAGAAATCATAATAAAAATACTTAAACATAATTGTAATCAATTTTTTTTCTTATTTTATTTAATGCAATTTTACCAATTCACATCCACATAAGTGAAAAAAAATACTACAAATAATTAACAAGGAAACGTTCCATATCCCTTTCCAAATACATGGTAAACTACAGTCCACAAAAACAAAAACACATTGGATCCAAGAATCACAATAGATCAATAATCAAAGGAAAAATATAATACTAGAGAGCGCCAGCCCCCCACCCAAGCAATTGCAGTGGTGCTTATGGAACAACCACCTGTAGTTTCTCCTCTTCTTTAACCACAAGGAAACTCAACTTGGTTCAAAGTAAACCATATATCTACCATTACATTGAACAATACATACACATTGAAATCTTAACCTAGAGGAAAAACCCAGGACTATCATTCTGGGGCGTAACACCAGAAACTCTTGTCGATGCCTCTGAGTGAACCTGGAAAAATCAGGAAAAATTCTTATCTTTGAACCAAAGAATTATTTATTCATGAAGTGGAAATAAAGCTTTAAGACAGCATTACAATCATACTCAAAGGCAAATGAAACAATCATTGTGCACCTCTGCGTAACAACCTCCTAAGAGGACTCTAAAAACCCTGTAAGATCATCTCCCAAAGGGTCTCCCAGTCGAGCAACTGCCTGGCTAGGGCCGATATAATGAGCCCTATCAATAGGAGGAAGAGTCAGAGAATCTATCCCCAATACTTCAACCAAATATTTCTTCACCATATCAACAGGTGTTAGAAGGGGAGACCTGGGAAAGTTAAAAAGCCTAAGATTATTTTGGTGCACTTGGTTTTCCAGGCGCTCCAATCGGCGAGAGTTAGTATTGCTGTCCTTCACCAAAGCGTCCCCTATAACCTGGACAGCACTAGTTCTGTGGTCAATAGCCTCCATCTTCACTTTAATAAAATCAATAGCCTGAGCATGGTCAACAGCCGTCTGGGCCACCACTGCTAAATCATCCAGAGGTTTCCCTGAAAAAAAGTGCTAAGAGGTGGAGACCCTGGATGGCGTCCCATCGAATCCATAGTCACAGCCATAGGTCTAACAACCTGCCCAACCTTTTGCCTGGTAGCAAGCTCACCCATGTCGTGCACAACATCTTGTGCTGATCTTACGGTCTTAGGGAACATCCCTTCTACCCCATTCGCCTGGGGAGTCAATGCTGCTGCTGGGGATTCTCCTGGCTCCCCCACTGGAAAGAGGTGACTCCAATCCTCCAGCTGTTCCCGTGCTTCCAGGGTTGGGAGGCGGTGTTCGCACAGTGGGGCTTAGCGACGTCCCTTCACTGCTGCCTGCAGGCTGCCTGTTGGGTGGATCAGTGGGCGGGAAAGCTGCAGAGCCCGACAAGATGCTGAAACGTTCCAAAGTAGCCTAGCGTTGGGAAGTAAAGCTGGCGCCTTCAGAAGCATACACCGACTTCCCCTTTCTCTTTCCCATCACTCGAACGAGCAAGAAAGCCACAACGCACCAGCCCCAAAGGTAATCTCAAGTGTCTGACGTGGTGCACCTCCAAGGCGCCATCTTGGATCCTGTAATAAATTTTTAAAAGAAATTCAATGATTTTTCTGTTGTTTATTCTCAATAATATTCATTTTGTGAGGCTCTTTCTTTGAAAGAACCACTTTAATGTCTTCAGACACATTTTAATGGTTCCTGACTTTGGTTTTAATATGGAGAAGTGATGGTAATCCTGATTCACAAAGATAAGTGGTAGCAAATTGCAACAGGACTTGCAATGCAATTTTCGCCAAACGTGGGTATGACTGTAATTGAGCACACCAAAACTGTTCTAGATCAACTGATTAAATTGCATCTCAGTATGAGTGCTGGCTTTAATTTCAATTATATCGTCTTTTGCTAAATCATTGCCATCCATAGAGTCGAGATTAAAAAGAAATGGATCCAATATCCATGCCTGATTTGCATTCAGATCATCTATAGGGAAGTATCCTGCAAACAAATCTTTCATTTGCTGCAAATGAATTATCACATCAGATGCTACTGAAATCCCATCATCTTCTGAAAGAAAAGTTTCTTCAAGCAAGGGAAAATTTGCAAAATTTATTTTCTCCACTCGTTTGATCCAAATTTGCAGTTTGCCGCTGAAAGCGGAAAGTATTTCCTTGCTTTTTATTATATTCGCATTATATCCTTGCAAAGATGTACTTCATTCATTAAGATGGGTAATTATGTCAGCTAAATAGGCCAAATGAAGAATAGAATCCTTGGTTTGAAAATTATCCTCTAAACTACTTTCTCAATTTTTGAGAAAGTGGATCATTTCTTCATGTAGTTCAAATACTCGAATGAGCATTCAATCTTAAAGCCATCGTACTTCTATGTGGAAACGTAGAACTGTATGAACAGAACCAATTTCTTTGCAGAATGCATGAAACAGTCAATGATTACGTGTTCTTCCTCTGATATAATTTACAAGGTTCACTACATTTGATCATCTACTTTTCAAATTCGATGGCAAAGCTTTTGGCATAAGTGCATGTCAGTGTAGCATACAGTAGTTAATTACAATATCTGGTATTTCCTTTTTCAAGTAACAAATACATCCTGAATTTTTACCCAACATAGCAGGGGCACTATCAGTACAAACTGATCCTATAATATCCATTGATACCTCATATTTTTCAAAAAGGTTTTTTGACATTATTAAACGTATTAATTCCTTTTATTATCGGTTCTAGAAATTTGCAAAACAAGACATCTTTGATAGTTTCTTTCTCTAGGGAACATGCAATGAAACTACAGGGTAGACTATTTAAGACTAATAAAAGAAAATATTTTTTTCACTCAACGTGTAATCAAACTCTCAAATTTGTTACCGGAGGATGTAGTAAAGGCTGTTAGTGTAGCTGGGTTTAAAAAAGGTTTGGACAAGTTCCTGGAGGAAAGGTCCATAAACCATTATTAAGAAGGGACCCAGGATATCAATGCTTGACCCAGTACAAGCATTGTGGAACCTGTGTCTTTTGGGGAAACTGCTAGGTACGTATTACCTGGATTGGCCACTGTTGGAAACAGGATACTGGGCTTGATGGACCTTGGTCTGACCCAGTATGGCATATCTTATGTTATGCGTGCTGTAAGCGTCCAGTGAATTCAGTTACTGAGCCAGTTAGTCTATCCAACTGGGCTGTTATACCGGTTAAACGGTTGGTGCCATTTCTGGGCTCGGCGGTGGAGTACCAGGTGCCATTTTGATGTCTCTCCTGCAGGGTTTTTCTTTCCGCGGTGCCTTTGCCATCATCTACTAGTGTACTCACTCTAGGTCCCTTGTGCTGTTTAATATTAGTCAGCTTCAGTTTTGGCTCAGTCAAGGGAATTGCACGGTCCGTTTGTAGGGTTTAACAGTAGGGAGCCCCGGAGCTGAGACACACGCATCTGCCTCAGCTCATCGCCAACCCAGAAGTCATAAAAAGAAAATACTACTTAAATAAATAAACATAGCATTCAGTGTGGTCATTGGGTTCCATCTTTTTCTTTCATACAAGTGAAACCACAGCGAACATTATCATTATCCAAAGGCCCTTTTTTTACATTTCAAGATCTGGAAAAAATATTTATGATTTAATATGAAGTTAACAAAAATTTGTAAATAAATTAATTCAAGGCTATTTACAAAGTGGAATAAACATTTTACATAGTTAAACTGTGTCTACAAAATGTATTATTAAGATGGCGCATTTGTTTTTAAACAAAGGAAGAAAATGTAATGTTGGGGTTAAGGAGGCGAGTCAGTGACTGGCACAGTGTATGTACTAGAAGCAAATGCATGGCACAATCATAAGAACATAAGAACATAAGATATGCCATACTGGGTCAGACCAAGGTCCATCAAGCCCAGTATCCTGTTTCCAACAGTGGCCAATCTAGGTCATAAGTACCTATCAGTTTCCCCAAAAGACACAGGTTCTGCAATGCTTGTATTGGTTCTAGCATTGATATCCTGGGTCCCTTCTTAATAATGGTTTATGGACCTTTCCTCCAGGAACTTGTCCAAACCTTTTTTAAACCCAGCTACACTAACAGCTTTTACTACATCCTCCGGTAACAAATTCCAGAGTTTGATTACACGTTGAGTGAAAAAATATTTTCTTTTATTAGTCTTAAATAGTTTACCCTGTAGCTTCATTGCATGTCCCCTAGTCTTTCTATATTCTGATAACGTAAACAATCGATCTACATTTACCCGTTTCACTCTGTTCATTAATTTATAGACTTCTGAGGTGTGTGGATTTCTTTAATTTGCCTTGGACTGCCTACCTGAGTGGTTCCCGACGTTAGCTACTGCACTGATTGATCACCTGCTGTGTAGCTGAGGGCTATAAAATCGACTGCCCTACCGCGGGATGCTGAGGTGTGTGGATTTCTTTAATTTGCCTTGGACTGCTTACCTGAGTGGTTCCCGATGTTAGCTGCTGCACTGATTGATCACCTGCTGTGTAGCTGAGGGCTATAAAATCTACTGCCCTACCGCGGGATGCCAAAGTGTGTGGATTTCTTTAATTTGCCTTGGACTGCCTACCTGAGTGGTTCCCGACGTTAGCTGCTGCACTGATTGATCACCTGCTGTGTAGCTGAGGGCTATAAAATCTACTGCCCTACCACGGGACGCCGAGGTGTGTGGATTTCTTTAATTTGCCTTGGACTGCCTACCTGAGTGGTTCCCGACGTTAGCTGCTGCACTGATTGATCACCTGCTGTGTAGCTGAGGGCTATAAAATCTACTGCCCTACCGCGGGACGCCGAGGTGTGTGGATTTCTTTAATTTGCCTTGGACTGCCTACCTGAGTGTTTCCCGACGTTAGCTGCTGCACTGATTGATCACCTGCTGTGTAGCTGAGGGCTATAAAATCGACTACCCTACCGCGGGACGCCGAGGTGTGTGGATTTCTTTAATTTGCCTTGGACTGCCTATCTGAGTGGTTCCCGACATTAGCTGCTGCACTGATTGATCACCTGCTGTGTAGCTGAGGGCTATAAAATCTACTGCCCTACCACGGGACGCGGTTGTGGGCGTCCCCTGGGGGCGTGCACCGAAGGGGTGTGACCAAAGGGGCAGGCCACGCCCCTTTGGTGCCCCTTCGGTGCGCGTAGGTGTGAGAAGCGGTCCCTGTGATGGGGAAAAGGAAAAAGAAGTACCCGCCTATTGTTCAAGTTAAGGCTGTTAAGGTTGTCAGACCGATGGATGCTCACATCCGGATGAGTGATCCTTCTCCTTCAGCCTTGACACCGAAGGATGGTGGATTGGATGTCTCTGGTGTGAGTACTTCTTCGTCTGTGTCTTCTCCCCGCGAAACGGGTTTGTCTCCGCCCTGCTTGGAGTGTGAGCATATGTCTGGGGAGGCTTCTCCACAGGTTGATGTGGTGGGGGCCGACCCAGGCTCAGTTCTATTACCTCCTACGTTTTTGAAAATTGATTCCACCTCAGAATTACCTCCGTCTTTGCCTTCCGTAATTAATTTTCCTGTAGTTGGGGAATCTCAGGCACCGCCAGAGAATGTTTCTTTAAAAGATATATGGGCGATTGTGTCTCGGATGGAGTTGGCTCTTGGACTCTCTTTAAAGAAAGTTTCTGAATTTTCTAAAGAAACGGTGGTGAAACTATCGGATCATGAAAATAGAATCGCTTAGTTGGAAAAGTGGTCAGCAGTGCAGGAGTCAAAGGATTTTCCTTATAAGGCTGTTTGTGAAAAATTCTCTTAGGACTCCTTTGTATTACATAGACAAGATGAGTTTTTGGAGAATTCCATTAGGTCTAAAAATTTACGTTTGTTAAATTTCCCTCAAACACATTACTTGTCGCCCTTGATACTCTTTCATAAATATCTTAAGGAGGTGCTGATGTTTACTGAAGTTGATTCTTTTAATGTTTCAAAAATTTATTATGTCCCTAAAGGTAAGATAGATACGGGTGGGGAAGTAGGAGAGGCTGGCCTTCAGTTTGATATTTCACATTTTATTGAATCTGAGAGTGAAGAGATTTCCTCAAGAGCTACATTGCTGGTAATATTTTTATCTGAGATGGATAAGGAAAAGGTGTTAAGTGCCTATTTCCCCAAAAAGAATGAGAAATTTTGTGGCCAAGTAATTCCAATTTTTACCGA
Organism: Ichthyophis bannanicus; assembly: GCA_033557465.1. Taxonomy (NCBI): domain Eukaryota; kingdom Metazoa; phylum Chordata; class Amphibia; order Gymnophiona; family Ichthyophiidae; genus Ichthyophis; species Ichthyophis bannanicus. The sequence continues at coordinate 55,259,912 of CM066047.1, read as the reverse complement.
TGTCTCCCGGGCAACCCAGAAGCGACGCAAGGCCTTCTTGGAACTGCGTCCATGGGTTTTAGCTCTGGGGGCATCTTTTTACCTTAAATTTCCGTGTAAGTGCCATATCTGGTTTCAGGGTAAAAGATATGTATTTTTTTAAGTGGATCATTTATTGACTTTCTTGGATAGTAAGGGGTTTATTTTTGTAAGAGTTTTCTTGACTCTTAGCTAGAATATGGAGTCTTATGTTTAAATATTCGGGGCCACTTAGGTTGCTTTATATATTTAAGCCGCACCCCTCCTTGATGTGGACTAGTTTTGATATATACCCTTGTGTGATATAAGATGTGTATATTTTTGCTTGTCTTTTTTCTTTATTGATGTATATAAACTTTATAAATAAATAATTTAAAAAAATTTATAGACTTCTATCATATCTCCCCTCAGCCGTCTCTTTTCCAGGTTAAAGAGCCCTAACCTTTTTACCCTTTCTTCATAGGGGTATCCTTCCATCCCCTTTACCATTTTGGTGGCTCTTCTCTGAACCTTTTCTAAAATCGCTATATCCTTTTTAAGATACGGCGACCAGAATTGTACACAATATTCAAGGTGCGGTCTCACCATGGAACGATATAGAGGCATTATAATATCTTTTGTTTTATTTTCCATTCCTTTCCTTATCATACCTAGCATTCTATTTGCTCTCTTGGCTGCCGCTGCACACTGGGCTGAGAGTTTTAACATGGTATCCACAATGACGCCTAAATCTTTTTCCTGGGTGGTAGTTCCTAATGTGGAACCTTGCATCGTGTAACCATAGTTTGGGTTGTTCTTCCCTAGGTGCATAACCTTGCACTTTTCCACATTAAATTTCATCTGCCATTTTGATGCCCAGTCTTCCAATTTATCAAGATCCTCTTGCAATTTTACACAATCCTCTTGGTTTTAACAACTTTAAATAGTTTTGTGTCATCTGCAAATTTGATAACCTCACTCGTTATTCCACTTTCCAGATCATTTATGAATATGTCAAAAAGCAGCGGACCCAGCACAGATCCCTGGGTTACACCACTATTCACCTTTCTCCATTGGGATAATTGGCCATTTAGCCCTACCCTCTGCTTTCTATCTTTTAACCAGTTCCTGATCCACAATAGTACAATGCCTCCTATCCCATGACTCTTTAGTTTTGCCAAAAGTCTCTGATGAGGGACCTTGTCAAAGGCTTTCTGAAAGTCCAGATACACAATATCAACCGACTCACCTTTGTCCACCTGAATATTCACTCCTTCAAAAAAACATAACAAATTAGTAAGACAAGATCTTCCTTGTCTAAAGCCATGTTGGCTGTCTCCCATTAGGTCATGACTATCTACATGCTGAGTAATTTTATTCTTTATGATGGTTTCTACCATTTTTCCTGGTACTGATGTCAGACTCACTGGTCTGTAGTTTCCCGGATCGCCCCTGGAACCCTTTTTAAAAATTGGTGTTACATTGGCGATCCTCCAATCTTAAGGTATTAGAGATGATTTTAATGATAGTTCACAGATTACTAATAGCAGGTCTGCAATCTCATATTTCAGTTCTTTCAACACCCTTGGATGTATAGCATCCGGCCCAGGTGATTTGCTACTCTTCAGTTTATCTAATAGTTGTAATACATCTTCCCGATGTATCGATATTTCCTTCAATTCTTCCGCACCTTTAAATACCACTTCAGTCATGGGTAACATCCCTACATCTTCCTCAGTAAAGACTGAAGCAAAGAATTCATTCAGTCTCTCCGCTATTGCCTTGTCGCCTCTTAGTGCTCCTTTAACCCCTTTATCATCTAATGGACCAACTGACTCTCTCACAGGTTTTTTGCTACGAATGTACTTGAAAAGGTCTTTACTTCGCATTTTTGCTTCCGCAGCAAGCTTCTTCTCAAATTCTCCCTTTGCCTGCCTTATTAATGCCTTGCATTTGACTTGCCAGTGCTTGTGCTGTTTCCAGGTTTCGTCGTTTGGCTCTTTTTTCCATTTCCTGAAAGATGCTTTTTTGGCAACAACAGCCTTTCTGACCTCACCTTTAAACCATGTTGGCAGTTTTTTGGACTTCCTTCCACTTTTCTTAAAGCATGGAATACAGCTGGTCTGGGCTTCCAAGATAGCTTTTTTCAACAACAGCCAAGCCTGATGTACGTCTTTAACCTTTGCAACTGCTCCTTTTAGTTTTTTCTTAACTGTTTTCCTCATTTTATCATAGTCTCCCTTTCGAAAGTTAAAAGGTAGTACTGTGGATTTCCTTACTATCCCTCCTCCACTAATTAAATCAAAGGCGATCATGCTATGATCACTATTGCCAAGTGGCCCCAACAACCTTATCTCTTGCACTAGATCTGGTGTTCCACTAAGGACTAGGTCTAATATGGCTTCCCCTCTGGTTGATTCATGAACCAGCTGCTCCAAGAAGCAGTCATTTATTTCATCTAGGAACTTTATCTCCCTAGCATGTCCTGACGTGACACTGACCCAGTCGATACCGGGGTAGTTGAAATCACCCATTATTATTACTGCGCTGTAACTTTTGTCCAAGGGACGCTGAGCAAATCGAAAGTTAAGTCACACTTCATTAGATTTTAAGTACAGTAAGGTGATCTACCAAACATGTGAGTTTCAATGCAGCACGCGGTGAGTTTGTATTCCTTATTTCTAAGAAAGCGATAAGATTTGTTCTTTAATAACTTTGACAATATTTCCTCTCCATCTCCGATTCAAAGTGTATCTTCGAAGCAGTACTATCTAGGATTGGCAATATGACAATGTTGCAGCTACACATCAGTTATTGTGACTTCTAATATGGAAATGATATTATTGTGTTTTCTGAAAAATGTATTAGCAACTTCTAAGAATTTTCTGGGAAAGCAATCCACTGTTACAAATGCCACCTCTACAAATGTACTGCCTGAGTCAGCCACCTTGCCTCCCTCACCCTTCATGCTTATAGATCACAGTAAAAGTTTTTCTCCAGGACCAAGCAGGAAGTCAGTCCTCACATATGGGTGACGTCGGCGCCGACGGAGCCCTCGCGGAGCAATTTTCCCCAGCTTTCAAAGAAAGCCTTTGGGAATTGCAGCGCGCATGCACGGTCCCCTTCCCGCCCAAGGGTGCCATCTTAGCCAGTCTTCTTTTTTCCGCGGAGCCCTACAGACGTGGTCTTCTTGTCCCCGCTGAAAAAGTTGATTTTTCGTGATTTATTTCTCTTTTTTCTTCGGTTCGACGCCGGTCTCTTTCCTGCCCGGACTTGCGACGCCGTTGCGAGTCCTTCTCTTATTTTTCGGTTTTTCTGATTTTTCTGTCAGTTTCGTTTTTTCGGTTTTTCGCTGGCAGCCCGGTCCTTTGACCTTGCAGGGGCCCTTTTTCCCCCGATGGCTGCCAGTGGTTTCAAAAGGTGTGTTCAGTGTGACAGAAATATGTCACTCACTGACACACACGATAATTGCCTCCGCTGCCTTGGCCCAGATCATGAGGAACTGATCTGTGGGGCCTGCAGCAAAATGTCCTCCAAAGCGTTACGGAGTCGGCGGCATCAGCGGGAAAGAATCTTCGCAGATCCCGCCCGTACCCGGACCTCGTCGGAGGCCTCGGCGTCCAGAGGCTCCAGCTCTGAGCATCGCCGGAGTTCCTCCGACAGAGGTTCTCCCTCCGGGGATCATCGACGGAAGGCGAAACCCGCGAGGGCGGCATCGGTGGACGCTCCTGGTTCCGCGAGGGCCAGGTCGCATAGCCCCGATAGCCGTCCCGGGTCTTTGGAGAAGGAACATCTCCCGAAGCGACCTCGTTTGGAATCGGAGATGCCTGCTCGGGTAAGTCCTGTAGTCCTCCTGGACTCGCCTCCGAGGGGTCCGACGTCGGGCCCGACGCTGTCGGGGCCCGAGTCGGGGACTGCTGGGTCACCTGAGGTCGGACTCAGGTTGACGGCCTTGGAGAGCAGACTATCTGCCTTCATGGACCAGCAGCGGGCACTGATCGCTAGCCTCGCTGGCGCCTCTGCCCCGACCGCCGGGACGTCGACGTCTAAGTCGACCCCGGAGACCGAGCCGATCCTCGAGTCCATGCGGGCTCGAGTCGATCCTCGGTCGAGGTCACCCTTGGCCTCCCATTCGGGACCGAGGTCGTCGACGCCGACGCCTCCGCCCGCCCGAACTGACCCCACCGATTCCTCCTCAGAGTCGGCCTGGGAGTCTGAAGTGGAAGAGTCACCTGATTATTTTCGGACTCGGTGTGTCCCCTCGGACTCCCCTGAGTCTGAACCTCGGAAACAGTCCCCCCCGGAGGATGCCCGGTTCTCAGACTTCGTCAGGGATATGGCCAAGGCTTTGGCCTTCCCTGCGGATCCCGAGGAGGAGCCTCGAGCCGAAGAGCTCGACGCCCTTCAGTACGACTCTCCCGCCAGGGAACACTTTACTGTACCGGTTCCTCCCATGCTGGAACGACTACTCTTCCGCATGTGGGAGAGTCCGGCATCGTCGCCAGTATTAAGCAAGCGGGTCGATTCCATCTATCGAGTCCGCAAGAGCCCTGGCTTCCAAAAAGCACAGCTACCGCACCATTCCATGGTGGTGGAATCGGCCATGCATAGGCTTAAGAGCCAGAAGATGCACTCCTCGGTGCCTCCTGGCAGGGAGGCCCGCAACCTGGATGGCCTCGGTAAGAAGTGTTTCCAGGGCTCTATGCTTGCTTGTCGGGTCCAGACCTACCAGCTCTACATGGGCATGTACCTTAGAGACCTGGCTAAAGAGATAGCCGGATTCTCTGCTGGGCTGTCCGAGGAACCTTTGCGGAGGTTCCTAGCCTTGTCCACTGGTATTCGGGAATGCTCCAAATTCATTTCTCGAGCAGCCTATGATGGCTTTGAAGCATCGGCTCGAGTGGCCGCAGCCGGCATCGGTGCCCGCCGACAGGCTTGGCTTCAGTCGTCTGACCTTGAACCCTGGGTGCAGGACAAGTTGGTCGATGTCCCCTGCCGAGGTGAGAACCTCTTTGGCAAGCCCATGGCTGAGAAGGCTGCACAACCCGAGACGGAGACTCTCACCAGAACTAGGCTTTCTAGGAAGACCTCTGCCCCTTCCCAGAAGAAGAAGGGCTCGGGAAAGAAGTCCTTTTACCCGAGAAAGGCGGCTGCCTATAAACACTACCCTCAATATCAGGCCTCCGCAGCTCCCCAACAGGGTCAGCAGGCCAAGGGACGGGGTAACGGGTCCCGTAGGCAGCAAGCCCCCAAGCCTGCACCACCGGCCCCTGCTCAGCAGGTTGGGGGTTTTTGACTTCATCAGCATAGCCTCTCCCCCTCAGCTGGTTCCTCCCAGCACAGGAGGCCGGCTGGTCCACTTTGCCCACAGGTGGTCCAACATCACATCAGATGCCTGGGTGCTTCATGTTGTGAGAGAAGGCTATCTTCTCCACTTCCACCAGGTCCCTCCCTCCTATTTCCCGGGAGAGCCTCCACGACTCCCTCTGCACAGGGACTTACTCCTTCAAGAGTTAGCAAGTCTTCTTCAGGAACAGGCTGTGGAACTGGTGCCCCACCACCTGAGGGGTCAAGGCTTCTATTCCAGGTATTTCCTAATACCAAAAAGAACGGGAGGCCTCAGACCCATCCTGGACTTGCGCAACCTCAACAAGTTCCTCGTGAGGGAGAAGTTCAAGATGCTTACCCTTGGAATCCTTCTGCCCTACCTCCAGCAGGGAGATTGGCTATGCTCCTTGGATCTAAAGGATGCCTACACGCACATCCTCATCCACCCAAGCCACCGCCAATACCTAAGGTTTGTGGTGGCAGGAAATCATTACCAGTACAGAGTACTGCCCTTTGGCCTATCCTCCGCACCACGAGTCTTCACAAAATGTCTCGCGGTGGTGGCGGCTTATCTCCGGCTTCACAGCCTCTATGTCTTTCCGTACCTAGACGACTGGCTCATCAGAGCATCGTCCTCTCCAGAAGTCACAAAAGCCACACACCGCACTGTGACTCTCTCCAGTACTTGGGCTTTGTCATAAACTTCACAAAGTCCACTTTGCTCCCCTCGCAAGATCTCGAGTTCATCGGCGCAAGATTGCATACTCTTCAGGCGCGAGCTTTCCTGCCTCTCGACAGGGCTCAACGGCTCATGGACCTAGCCGGCCGTTTTCGCAGCCAGTCCCTGGTCTCGGCCAGGCGCTTCCTGAGACTACTCGGCCATATGGCTTCCACCGTCCACGTGACCCCCAATGCCCGCCTGAATATGCGGCCTGCTCAGTGGTGCCTTCGCAAGCAGTGGCATCAGGCCACGGGCGGCCTAGCCGACTTAGTGTGGATCTCCGGCCCGCTGTTCTCTTCTCTACAGTGGTGGCTTCATCGGCCGAACCTGGTACTCGGAATGCCTTTTCAGTCTCCTCCGCCGGCTCAAGTGCTGACGACCGATGCTTCTCTCCTAGGATGGGGAGCGCATTGCCAAGGGGCATGTACTCAAGGTCTCTGGACCACGTGGGAGTCTGCGCAGCAGATCAACTTCCTGGAGCTCAGAGCGATCCGTCTGGCTCTCAAGGCTTTCTCCCACCTGACTTCTCACCGGTCCGTCCTTGTCCAGACGGACAATCAAGTTGCCATGTTCTACGTGAACAAACAGGGGGGCACGGGCTCCTTCCTTCTCTGTCAAGAAGCACAGAGACTCTGCTCTTGGGCCGTAAGCCACGGCATTCTTCTCAAGGCAGTTTATCTCCCAGGCCAAGAAAATTGCCTGGCGGACAAACTCAGCAGAATCCTCCAGCCGCACGAGTGGCGACTGGATCCCTTGGTAGTTCAGAAACTTTTTCTGAAGTGGGGCCTCCCCACGATGAATCTCTTTGCCAGTCCTCTCAACCGGCAACTTCCTCGCTTCTGCTCTCGGCAGCCGCATCCCCTTCGAGTAGCGGCGGATGCTTTTCTGCTCTCATGGTCGAAAGGCCTTCTCTATGCCTTTCCTCCCATACCGCTAGTCTCTCGAACTCTTTTCAAGGTTCTCCGAGACAAAGCTTCCATGATCCTGATAGCTCCTCGGTGGCCCAGACAGCCGTGGTTTCCACTCCTGCTGCAGCTAGCGGTGGAGGATCCGTTCCCTCTGGGGTTTCAACCAGATCTCCTAACACAGGATCAGGGGTCCCTACTGCACCCCAACCTCAGATCTCTACATCTGATGGCCTGGCTGCTGAAAGGGTAGTCCTTGCTCCCCTTCTACTGCCGGCAGAGGTGGAAGAGGTCGTCCTAGCTTCCCGGCGACCTTCTACCCGCAAATGCTACGCCCTTAAATGGCGTCGCTTTTCCGCTTGGTATGCCCAGCAGTCTCAGGATCCCTTCTCCTGCTCGGTGTCGGTGATCTTGCAGTACTTGCTCTACCTCTCTAATCTGGGACTTAAGTCCAACTCCGTTAAAGTTCACCTCAGTGCTCTTTCAGCACATCATGTGCCGGTGGACGGCAGACCTCTTTCCAGCGACCCTCTCGTGGCAAGGTTTCTCCGAGGTCTCCTTCTACTTAAACCACCTCTGCGTCCGCCAGCACCTGACTGGGATCTGAATGAGGTTTTGCAGCGGATCACCTGTCCGCCTTTTGAACCTATGGCTACCTGTTCTCTCCGTTTTCTTTCTTGGAAAACCTTATTCCTGATAGCCCTCACTTCCGCTAGACGCGTAAGTGAATTGCAGGCCCTCGTGTCTGATCCCCCTTACACTCGGTTCTACAAAAATAGGGTAGTCCTACGGACTCACCCTAAATTTCTTCCAAAAGTGGTCTCCCCTTTTCACATCAATCAGGAGGTGGTACTTCCGACCTTCTTTCCCAGGCCACACTCCAGCCGAGCTGAAATGGTCCTGCATACCCTGGACTGTAGAAGGGCGTTGAACTTCTACCTTGACCGTACGCGGGAGCACCGTAAAGCTGCTCAGCTTTTTGTGTCTTTTGACCCCAATAAATTGGGGCTCCCTGTCTCCAAGCGTACTCTGTCCATCTGGGTTGCTGACTGTATCGCTTGGGCTTATGGAGCAGCCGGACTCTCGTTAGAAAGTCGGGTCACGGCTCATTGTGTTCGGGCGAAGGCTACGTCAGTGGCTTACCTCCGCTCTGTTCCGTTGGCAGACATCTGCCGGGCCGCTACTTGGTCTTCAAGCCAGACTTTTGCGGTCCATTACTGCCTCGAGAGGGAGTCCCGCAGGGACAGTGCTTTCGGACAGGCAGTCCTCCGAAATCTCTTCGAGGTTTGAGCAACTCCTACCCTCCATCCCGGATGGGGGCTACCGGTGGGTAATAATTCAGTGAAGATTCCTTCCTTCTGTGCTGCTGAGCTAGAGGGAGCTAATTTTTGTGCTTAGGGTCTCCGGTAGCCTTAAGCTTGGGAGTCCTATATGTGAGGACTGACTTCCTGCTTGGTCCTGGAGAAAGCGTAGTTACTCACCTGTAACAGGTGTTCTCCAGGAGCAGCAGGAATCAGTCCTCACAACCCTCCCTCCTCCCCTTGGAGTTGCAATCATCTGCTTTAGTTTTTTTGCAAATTTTTATGCTGTCTTTTAGCTATGTCATCTGACTGGCTAAGATGGCACCCTTGGGCGGGAAGGGGACCGCGCATGCGCGCTGCAATTCCCAAAGGCTTTCTTTGAAAGCTGGGGAAAATTGCTCCGCGAGGGCTCCGTCGGCGCCGACGTCACCCATATGTGAGGACTGATTCCTGCTGCTCCTGGAGAACACCTGTTACAGGTGAGTAACTACGCTCTATAGCATCGCACCCCCGATTAAGAACTACTGATCTAGGGCACCAGATAGCCTTGTACTGCCAAATAATGGAGAAGGAGACAGGCAGGTGGATATTGAGGAAGGGGAGAAAAGGATATGGGGGAAGAGAAAGTGCAGGTGATGGGGGGGTGGGGGGGGGGGCAGGCAGGGCGACAGGTGCTGGAGAAGGAAACCAGAAGGCAGATACACAGTTTTTTCTGTTCTTTCCTAATCCCATCCTTCGTATCCATACAAACACACACCCCATATATCCCCTCCACCAGGAAGAGAGAGAAGAAACAGAACATGGAAATGAAGCCACGGAAAAAGATTTAGGAGAAGACTAACAGGTGGAATTGCAAATTATATTTAAAAATGTAAGGCACCTTATGTGAAAAGTGGATGGTGGCATATCGGGTCAATAAATGCGATGGAACAGACTGGAACAGTAGGTGGTGGAGAGAGGAGGACCAGCCCAATAAAAAAAAAAAGAAAATGATCAAAGGTGCCAAAAAAGATATTCTCAGATTTTAGAGAACAAAATATGTCAGCTTTGATGATTTCTTCAGTCTTTGTATTTTTCTCAGTAGAGGGGGAAACATAGCCATGTCCCCCTGAGTGACCCCAGTCTTGTCTGATCTGTGGAAGCTAAGCAGGGTTGTGTATACTTAGTACTTGGATGGGAGAGCACCTTGGAATAGCAGGTGTTATAGACTTATTGTGTGGAAGAAAGGACTGGCAATCTACTTCCTCTGGACCTTGCTAAGAAAACCCAGCAAATACGGGTCACCAGCAGGGCCGGTGCTGTTGCCTAGAAAGCCAATGTTTGGCCCTGGTCAACCACACCTTCTCCATGTACAGGCCTACACTATAGAACTCCCTTACAAGCAATCTCAGAGCAACTACCAACATAAAGGCCTTCAGGAAGATGCTAAAAGTGCACATATTCAAGAAATATTATGGGATAGACTGCCAAGATCACTCACCCACAACCAGTTAAATGGTCTATGTACCGCTCCAATGTAAATAGTCATTAGATCACTGTACAGAGCATAAATACATTTCTGCCTATCCTTAAAATGTAAATAGTTAATCACATTATGAGTCCAGATACCTGTATCTAGTTAGTTGTACCATGTTTCATGTTACTTGTTTTGTTTGATGTAAACCACCTTGATACCACCGAAAGGCTGTGGTAGCCCCCAGAAATTAGCCAGGCCTCGGGTAGGCCTCATGCATAGAAATGTATCTATAACAGTATTGAATTACCAACCCCCACGGTATATTGTAGCAGCAGAGCGCAGACAAACCAATGATACCAGGAGTCTGTTCAGAAGGTCCAAATCATTTATTTGTGCACAAGTCTCAAGCAGAATCAAATTCAAAATGGCTGAGCAATGGTTTCTAGCAAAACAACAACTTTTATAGATTTCTTCTCCATTCTAGACATAGGCAAACATTTCATTGGTCCCGGTAACCCCCCGTACACCTTCTCTTGGTTCCGGTACCGATATGGCTATCCAATGATGTCCTTTGACTGGGCTTAGCACCTGCTTACCCCCCTTATAGTCCCAATTACAATGGTCAGTTCACCAACTTAGATACTTTTCTCTTCCAAGGCCATTTAACTAGTTAGAACATGTGGGAAAGCAGGGCACTGTAACCTTTCTTTCAGCAAAGTTAATTAATTCCATAGCAGCTGTACTCTCTTATCAATAGCAATTAAACTTATTTTTCTATATTTTTCTGAGTTTCGATTCTGCTCAGCTAAGCTGATTGTGCCTTGTTAAGTTTCAGTTCTATAGTAGCAGCATGCTGGGGAATGTGCAATTCCTATGGGCCTCTCCACAGGCTTCATTTACAGGTCAAGGTATTTAGGCCTGTCTGCTTATTTCAGACACCATGGATCATAGGCCTTCGCCTACCACATTATAAGAAATGTTAAATAAATAAATAAACAGGAATCAGCATCAATCAATTTGATGTACATAACAGCAGGGGGAAATGCATTTCTGTTTTCTTTCTTCAGTGTTTCACTGCTTACAGTCTGGTGCTTTGGGCTTTCGTATAATTTTTTGTCTGCAAATTTGTTTCCTGGAGTGGAACGGTAAACGTACATCGATTGTTTACATCATCAGAATATAGAAAGACTAGGGGACATGCAATGAAGCTACAGGGTAAACTATTTAAGATTAATAAAAGAAAATATTCTTTCACTCAACGTGTAATCAAACTCTGGAATTTGTTACCGGAGGATGTAGTAAAGGCTGTTAGTGTAGCTGGGTTTAAAAAAAAGGTTTGGACATGTTCCTGGAGGAAAAGTCCATAAATCATTATTAAGAAGGGACCCAGGATATCAATGCTTGACCCAGTACAAGCATTGCGGAACCTGTGTCTTTTGGGGAAACTGCTAGGTACGTACGACCTAGATTGGCCACTGTTGGAAACAGGATACTGGGCTTGATGGACCTTGGTCTGACCCAGTATGGCATATCTTATGTTTGTACTGTCTGTTATTAGGTGATGATGTGCCCATGCCTCCCCTGCATAACTAAATGAGAAGGTCTGGGCAGAAATCCCTAGCAGCTCGGCTTGCTCTCTCTCTTTTTTTCCAGTTGGAGACGTCCTAACTTTTCACAAACAGGTTTGATGCGGTTTGCGTTCTTTGCAGGATTTTGTGTTATTTCACTCGCATAATGGCTGTCACTGACATGAATATCATGTTTTGTATGTTGGGCGGTAAAGTGGAATTTAACGCACGCAAGTGTCTCTTCTGTAGTAAGACATCAGTCTAGGGGAGCTGCGGAACCGCGCGCTCGCCCCTGGCACTAGCGCCTCACGGAAACAGAAGCCTCCGGTCATACCCTGCAGCCTATAGTGACCGCAGCTCCCGGGCTACGGCCCGCCCCCGCCAGCTCATTGGCTGCGGGCGGTAAGGGGGCTTCACGTGACCAGGAGGGGTCCGGCGAGCGCAGTCGAGCTGCTCAGTCAGTGCGAGAGCGGCGAGGACCTGGGACATGGCCCTGAAAGAGGAGCTGCTGAAGCCCATCTGGTACGCCTTCACCGCGCTCGACTTGGACAAAAGCGGCAAAGTTTCCAAGTCGCAGCTCAAAGTAAGGCCTTTCGCCAGGAGGGGGCGCGGGGCTGCAGGGGGCGCCTCCGCCGAGCGCTAAATGCGGCTGCCGCGCTTTATGAATGATTCACAGCAGCAGCAGCAGCTGCAGCTCGCGCATGAGATGATTAGGAGGTGCACTTTTTTAAAAAAATCTCTTGTTTCAAAATGAAGCGGTGTCGAGGTTCCCCCTCACCCCCTTTAATGTTAGCTGGTTCGCAGTTCATTTGTATGAGGGGAGGGCGTTTAACCCCTAGGCTGCTGGGGCTCAGACTAGACTTGACATTCAAAGGTCTGCTAAGAGGAGCGATCCGTTACTCTGGGGCTGCAGAAACGAAAACTTCAGCGAGCACTGCACTGACCGAGCTTGAGCTTCCAGGGTTATGTTGCCACAGTGGTATCGATCTGGGAAACCTTTTCTTGGGGAGCAAAGTCTGCTTGGTGCCGCACCAGTTTGTTGCCAAATCATCAGTTTGCATTTCTCTTTTTCTTACTGAAGTCAGCTGACTTGTCTTGAATACTCATTTGCTAAAATTGCATCCAGCTGCAAGGCATAAATTCAGTCTCTTTTTATAAAGTACACTTTTTTTTAAATTCAAGTTTCTATATATCAGGCCTTGACAACTTTTTTTTGTTTGTTTTTTTAAATCTAGTGGGTGAGACTTTTCTCCCTGTTATCTCCACCAAGAATAGGGGGAGGGGGGAATACCCCTTCCAGGTCTACTGTAGTTCCTCTAGACAGAGCCTGATTGATTTGTTTATTTATTATATACGGCTTAGTCAAAGTGGTTCACAGAGAAATGTCTATAGCGGAGGTTGGTTAACATATAACTATATACATAAAAGTTTTTGCAACATGTGCAATGGACAGAGTTAGCTGAGGGGGGAGGATGCTCATTCTAAGGGAAAAGAAAACCAGTGGTAGAAATGCCGAGCCTGCAGCCCCCACTGTTATCCCCCAGTATTTCTCACTCGCCTCTTCTCTCTTTCCCCCACTCTGTTACCACCTAGTCCCTCTTTTCCTCCCCATTCTATCTGTAAACGCTACAATATCACTGTGTCTGAAAAGCACTGGGATCATGACCCTAAGAGAATTACAGAGAATGGGGAGGTTATGATCACCTGGGATACTCCCATTCCGACTGATAAAAAGCTGGATGTGAGGAAGCCAGACATAGTGTTAAGGAGAAAAACCCCAGAATGACATTGATAATAGAGGTGTCTATTCCAAGTGACTATGTGAATCGCGTGGAGAGGCAGAAGATCCTGAAACACCAGGAAATGCTGTCAGAGACCAAAAAAATGTGGCAGAAGATATAGAAATATTTCTCATCGTGTTTGGTGCCACCAGCTTGATAAAGAAGAATTTCCAAGCACATCTTGGCAAACTACACATTCATGTTACATCTTATGAACTCCAGCAGGAGGCTCTCTTTGGCATGATGCAAGTATTACGCTGAGCCTTAGCAATAAATTTGAGAGACTGAGATCATACCTCCCCCCCCCCCGTGCCCTGGTTTAGAAGTGAGGATCAAGCCTGTCATGGTATGTGCACAACTAACCCATTTGGAGAAACTGCCCCCAGAACTTCCACTGGGCCAAGGCCTTCTTAATTTACTTTTAAATATTTTTTTATATCCTAGCGTTTCTTAATTTTTAAACTTTTTAAACAGTGGGTACTTCTAATTATAGTTATACTCTGATATAAAATGTTCCTTGCTGTAAGGTCCCTGTCTGTCCATTTAATACCAAATCTGTGTTCTACATGGTCTATCTGATGCATGCATAGACATCTGACTCGAATCAGCATCCTGGCTCTCTGGGATTTAACCAGGAGAACATATATAAACAAAAGTGCAACAGATGTTAAAAACTAATATTTTCTAAGGAAATTTAGATTATAGATCAGACCAAAAAGGAATTCATTTTTTTTGTTTTGTTTCTAAGTATCCATTAAATAATTCATCATTCCATTTTGCTGGTCCATTGCGATAAAAGGGTTTTCTCTTGTTGCTCATATAACAATATGCATTTTATTTGTAGTACCTAAAGATGAAGGCTTGCAAGAACCTCAGAAGCTTTTCCTAGAAAAAATATCAGATTTGTATGAAGAAAACTGGCATAGATAGCCCTTATCATAATATGGAGGCCTTCAAACAACCTATGGTCCTTTTTAAATTCAAATATGACAAATTACATTTCATGTTAACATATGAAATTAAAAATACCCCAAAACCTCACAAAAAGAATCCATCACTCTATTTAGGAAATAACTAAAATAAGGGCATTGCGTCTCTCAGGCCTCCAAAAAAAAATGGGGGGTCTCCATTCCAGAAGAGAGTAGGAAACTACAAAAAGAAAACCACACAAAAAACCAACCTGCTGGATGTCTAATATCCATAATGAGATTACTTCTGATCTTTTGAGAGAGGGCGGGCAGGTATACTACACATAGAACCTACATCACTTTGATACTGTTCCTCATAGGAGGCTTATCCATAAACTCAGTAGTTTGGGGATGGGTCCCGAGGTGGTGAACTGGATCCGAAATTGGTTGACTGACAGACAACAGAAGGTGATGGTAAATGGAGCTCACTTGGATGAAAGGAGGGTGATTAGCAGGGTGCCCCAGGGTTCGGGCCTGGCACTGTTCAATGTATTTGCGAGTGATATTGATGAAGGACTGAATGGAAAAGTCTGTCTTTTTGCAGATGACATGGAAATTTGCAACAGAGTGGACTCCCCTGAGGGAGTGGGTAACATGAGGAAAGATCTACAAAAGCTGGAAGAATGGTCTAATGCTTGGCAGTTAAGATTTAATGCGAAGAAGTGCAGTGTCATGCACTTGGGAAGCAGAAATCAAAGGGAAATGTACGCGATAGGGGGCAAGAGGTTGGTGTGCATGGATCAGGAGAAGGACCTTAGTGTGCTTATTTCTGAGGATCTCAAGGTGGCAAAACAGCGCGACAAGTCAGAGGCAAAAGCCAGGAGGATGATGGGTTGCATACAAAGAGGAATTACCAGCAGAAAGGAAGAGGTACTAATGCCACTGTATAAGTCACTGGTGAGGCCTCACTTGGAATACTATGTTCAGTTTTGGAGACCATATCTCACAAAGGATATAAAAAGACTGGAAACACTTCAGAGGAAGGAGACAAAAATGATTTGGAGCCTGCGTCAGAAGCCTTATGAGAAGAGACTTGAAGACCTAAATATGTACACTCTGGGGGAGATATGATTCAGACCTTTAAATACTTAAAATGAACAAACAAACCTCTTCCAAAGATGGGGAAGCTGTAAAACTAGAGGGCATAACATGAAGCTGCAAGGGGGTAAACTGAAAGGCAATGTCAAGAAATACTTTTTCACTGAAAGGGTGGTGGATGCTTGGAATACCCTCCTGATGGAAGTGGTGGGGGCAAATAGAGTGACAGAATTCAGAATGGCATGGGACAGACACAGTGGATCCCTTTACAGCAACATGATAAAATCAAAATAAACTTAACTATCTAATCGGCAGTCTAGATGGACCATACTGGTCTTTATCTGCCGTCATTTACTATGTTACTATGTTACTTTTAAGAAATGCTATTCAACTGCACAGGATCCTTGAACAAACATCAAGCACCTTGGAATTTAAGAAAATATTTAAAGGTATATTTCAAAAGAAATTGTGCTCCAATTATTGTGGCCTGGACTTCAGTGTGAGAAATGCCTTCCTTCACACCTGAGTACTTTTAGAGACATCTGGAAAGATGGAAAGTTTAAAACCCCAGAAAGACTTTTCCATGGCGAAAACATCTTTTGAACAAAAGTCTGTCCATCTCTACAGCAGACATCACTGACAAAATAGATGGTTGATATCAGAGTTCCAGAGATGTTTCCAACATAGGAGATGAGATGTCCAAACTGTTCCATAGGCTGACCTCATTGGCCTTTGCTGCTGTCGCCTCACATAGCAGTAGTATACAAATGTTCAAAAGGTGGCAAAGCTTCTGGAATATATTTCAGATTTTCCAATAAATATTTTCTAAACATGTCTCTAGACTTAATTTAAAGCATTCTTGAGAAAATTCAACATCCGGAGGTTGTATTTTATCTGTACATTTTTCTAAGTTTTTCTAAGTTCTTTCTTTTCATTTGTCCATTATTTTCACAAAACCTTGATTCATAGCTGCTATATCATTAACCCTTTGTTTCAAAAGATTCCAGTTTTCCAGCATGATCAACCACGGTGTTGTCCAATACCACACGTTTCCCCTGAAGATTTTTTTTTTTTTTTAATTAAAATTTTATTGAAACCAAACATCCGCAATCAATGCAACCCATCTGCACAATAATAACTCTAACACTTCACCCCTCAGCCACCCATCTCCCTCAGTCTCACTAACGTGCAGTGTGTTCCTGTCCACACAATCGGAGTAGGTAAAATGCCCATAATCTAGAATTATGCAGTATAACAAAACAGAAAATCTGATCCGCTGAAGATCTTCATTTATAGTAGAAATCATATCCAAATGCTTTGAGACATTTTTCTGCAAAGACATTATTGCCTGCCATATAGATGCTTCCCCATCCAAACCTTCTAAAGCAGTGGCTCCGTCATTAGC
Organism: Ichthyophis bannanicus; assembly: GCA_033557465.1. Taxonomy (NCBI): domain Eukaryota; kingdom Metazoa; phylum Chordata; class Amphibia; order Gymnophiona; family Ichthyophiidae; genus Ichthyophis; species Ichthyophis bannanicus. The sequence continues at coordinate 55,243,444 of CM066047.1, read as the reverse complement.
CTCTCTACAGCAAAGCCTCAAAGTCTTGCTCTGGACCACTTCCACTGGTTCTGCTGCGGCCATCCCTTCATTTTCCCGGTATCAGAACTAGCTTCAGACATTGGGGACTGCATGCATAGGAAGTCAGAACAAAATAGTGCCCTGTACAGTTACATTTTCTGCTGCAGATGACTGGTGATATCCCTAGTGTGGCCCTTCCATCCTCTGAAAAAGGCTGCGTAGTATCGGCCAATATCCCCTTGGGGAAAGCCACCTCCATATGCATTACTATTTTCAGTGGGGCACTTTGTTGCTCTGGATTAAAGGTAGTCTCGAGCTCGGGACAGGATTCGCCGGCAAGCTGCCCTCAGAGCTACCGTCCTGGTGCATATACTTATCCGTGGGCCCTCTGGGGGATGAGACCTAAGACTCAGATGGATAGATCTTGGTCTTTGCCTTCCTTTCACATGAGGTTCAAGTAGGCTGAGATCTCAGAATGTTCCCAGGCATGTTGACCCCATTTTGGAAATCCCCCCCCCCCCCCCCATGGGCTAATTTTAAATGCAGATGAAGAGATGCACATATTAAGAGACTTAAGTCTTAAGAGACTCGCATACAATTAATAAGTCCCTTGATTTCCACAACTCATAACTCAAGAAAGTTGCTGGTGGTGGTATGCTGGTCACTGGAAAGCTAAATGTTTATAATAGTCTCCACTTTGGTGAGAACGCTTTGACATCGGGAACATTTTTATATTGAACATTCCAACAAGCCCAGCTTTTTGAAACATGCTGGGAATAAATCTTTATTTTTTCTTTTGAATGGATTTTGTTAGTTTGGCTTGAGAGTTTCCTCCAGCTCATTTGGAACTGACCTCTACTGAGCTATGGCCCATAAGGCTTCATTCATAACTATCTGATGTAGCCCCCAGGGTGCACACCGCTGGTATGTTTCAGTGAACTATGCTCAGACGGCTAATGGTCTAGCGAAATATGACCTAGGCATACTACAGACGGTAGGTAGTAAGCTAGAGATTTGGCAGCAGTGCTGCAGACTGCCAGTATGAAGTAGGTACATCGACCCCATATCCTCTGCTGAGCAATGTCCGTGCTCCTAGGAAACACTCTGCTAGAGTCTACATTCCAGAGGATCACTGCTTGAGTATCCTGGGCCCCCTCCTGTTAATGACACCAGTGGTAGAACTGGAACTCCAATGCCAAGCTTCTCCAGAGAAAGTTATAGGCTGATGGTAGTGTCTTAAGTTTGTGTCATCTGTATTTAATAAACTGTTAAAGTCTGAATTTAACACTCTTGTTAATTCTGACTTGTAATAATTGTTAGTTTCAGGTTCAAACTTTTTTTTTTTTTTAACAAATATACTGGTATGTTAGAGAGGAGTTAGGAGAAATAGACAGTGTTGGAACTTTTTTTTTTTCCTCCCTCCTCCCAGTTTTTATAGCCGGTTACCTAGCTCCTCAGTGGCACAGAAGTCCTTGGCCGGGGGCCACTAGATAACAACTTCCTCTGAGCTCAGTGTCATGCAGTCTGGATTCACACTATTGCATGATGGCTGTGAGCACTGAACTGTAGCTCAAGCTTGACTCTGTGTGAAATCTGGTTCTCTGTTTGATGGGTATAGCACTGCCGGTGGGCATTCAGGCTGGCCCCTATTTAATTCTCCACACCAACTGCAGTTGGATCTCTTGCGTTCTTATTTCCAGGTCTCCTGACCTTATTTTTTTTAACACATTTTCTGTGACGTAAATGGCATGCATCTTTTTTTGTAAAGGTTTCCTGAATTGGCCCTTTTCCTAGATGTGCTGTATTCATGTGTGGCTTTCTTTTCTCACGTCCTTGTAATAAGTTGGTAACTAGGTGCAGAACAAAACACAGATTTATGGGTCCACATCAGTGGCGGTGACGTGAATTCATCTGCTATGGCCCCTGCTGCTAGGCTTCAGCCAGAAACTTGTTCCACAAAGGTCACTGTAAGGGACTAAGAAAAGAGTAGATGACAAAGTGCGGGTCATTAGGTCTAGATGGGGTTGGGTTTGGGAAGTCTGATCTAAATTTATTGTTGAGGTTAAAGAAAATTGGGCGAGTTTAGGGTGGCATTAAATCTTTTCCCATTCATATGGATTATGTTCTTTATGTTTACAGAATATTTTAGGTTGTTTAAATCTGTTTTGAGCAAAAGTGGTAAGATTAGAATGTTGTATGTATTAATATTTATTTTAAATAAGAATCATTTTGGTTTTTTCTTTTAGGAATTTATTCATGCTGTTTTCCATTGCTAGACTACTGGGAAAAGTGTGCGAAGGAGAAGTGGTTAGTGGGGTGTGTGTGCTTGTGATTTGACTTATTGGCTCATGGTCACAGTGTGTCTTCTGTCGATTAAAAGCATTAATGTGGGACCACTAAACACTGAGTTCCAAGGGCCAAGGTTCTGGCCTTTTGGAGGTGAGTCATCAAAGTTTCAGGAAATGCAGTAATTTTATAAAAAGGGAGAACCACTAGAAACATGATCCTCCCTCTATGAGGAAGAATTTACATTTTTATTTGGTGATGGAGGTGTAACACCTAAAACTAAAATACATTCATCAACTGAGCAGAGAAACATAAAATATGTTATACTGGGTCAGACCAAAGGTCCATCAAGCTTGATATCCTGTTTTCAACAGTGGCCAATACAGTCAAAAGTACCTGTCGTATTCCATGTTGCTTAGTCCAGGGGTAAGCAGGGATTTCCCCATTCTGCTTTAATAATTGAGTGAAAAATATTTTCTCTGATTTGTCTTAAATGTGCTATATTGTAGCTTCATTGCATGTCACCTAGTCTTTTAACTACTTGCAGGAGTAAACAACCAATCTGTGTAACCTTCCACTCGTTTTATAAACCTCTATCATACTGTGTCTCTTTTCCAAGCTGAAGAGCCCTAACCTTTTAAGCCTGTCCTCACAGGGGTTTCCTTTCATCCCCTTTTTCATTTTGGTCGCTCTTCTCTGTACTTTCTAATTTCACTAAATCCTATTTAAGATATAACAACCAGAATTGTACACAGTATTCAAGGTGCAGTCGCGCCATAGAACGAAAGAGAGGCATTATACTATCCATGGTTTTATTCTCCATTCCTTTCCTTATAGTTCTTACCATTCTGTTTGCTTTCTTGGCGGCTGCTGCTGCTGCACACTGAGCAGTGGATTTCAACGTATTATCTACGACGACGCCCAGATTCTTTTTCCTAGTCAGTGATTCCTAATGTGGAACTTTGCATTGTGTAACTAGTTTGGGCGGTTCTTCTCTAACTGCATAACTTTGCACTTGTCCACGTTAAATTTCATCTTTCGTTTGAATGCCCAGTCTCCCAATTTCTCAAGATTCTCTTGCAATTTTTCATGATCCTCCTGTTATTTTAACAGCTTAAAATAATTGTCATGTGCAAATTTGATCACCTCATTTATTCCCATTTCCAGGTCATTTATGAATATGTTAAAAAGCAGCGGGCCCAGCATAGATCCCTGGGATAATCTACTATTCACCTTTCTCCATTGGGGAAAATTGGCCATTTAGCCCTAATCTCTAATTTCTATCTTTTTAACCAGTTCCCAGTACACAATATATATACACTGCTTCCTGTCCCATGACTTTTTAATTTCCTTGAAAGCTCCTCATGAGGAACCTTATCAAAGGTTTTTTGAAAATCTAGATACACTATATCAGGCATGTCCAACTTCAAACAGGTCGTGATCTACTTTTTCCAGCCAAAAGTGCCGGTGATCTACCACCATGAAAATTAAGTTTCAAATTAGTTTCAAATTAAATTTTAACCCAATAAAGTTGGAAGATTTCCCTCCCCCCCCCCCCATTTTTAATGAACCTTCTGTCATTTACTGAAAAACAAAATTTGGATATTGTCCCAGATGGTCCTGCATATTAGGAAAATGATCAAAAGTGTTGTTTGCAAGGTCAGTCATCATTAGCTCAAATTTTGTTCTTGTAGGATGAAACTGTACTCATCACCTTGCCAATGCATTTGTTTTTACCTTGTTCTCCTAGGACAAGCAGGATGTGTCAGCCACACCTGGTGTCGTCCCCCGACGGCGCCGTGACGGAAGTGCTCTCTAGCTCAGAGATTTCTGAGCATGTGTGAGGTGGTCCCACCTCCCCAGCCCGCCCCTAGCCGGCCAGTTTTTTTGCTTCCGCCTTCGCCTCAAGACGGACTTACAAGCTCTCCTACACTTCTACTTTGTGCCTGCTTAGCCACCTTACATCTGTGTGCAAAATGATTTCCGCTGCCCCTTCATCAAGAGTAAGATTGCAAAGCCGTCTTTGAAGTGATCTTCCACGAACTGAATTTACAATTTTGGAAGTGATGTCCATGACAGTCTTTGTATTGAGTCTCTTGCTTGCCAAAACTTGCTGGTGAATGATGTAGTGGTAAGCAAGGAAATCTGGGTAGTCATGCTGTCTACAGAGGGCTATGAAACCGTTAACCTCACCTATCATTGCTCTTGCTCCATCAGTAGTGATGGAAACAAGTCTATGCAATGGAAGATTACACTTTGTCACAAAATAATGGAAAGAACTGAATATTTCCTGACCGGTAGTTCTCCCTTTTAAAAAAAATCATTCCAAGTAGTAGTTCTTTAACACTGAAGTCTTCAAAAACCATCCGGATAAAGACTAGTAACTGGGCTATCTCTTATGTCTAGATTCATCCAGTTGGAGTGAGAAAGCAACACAGTTTGAAACATCCTTCAACAATTGTTCAGTTGTGTCTCCACACATCTTTTCTATTCGCTGCACGACGGTGTTTCTTGACAATTGTACATCTTGAATAGCAGCTATGATCTCTCTCATTTTTAAATCCTTCAAAAAGATTGTCAGCTGCTTCAAAAAAACAATCTTTTACAAATTCCCCTTCAGTGAAAGGTTTGCATTTCTTTGCAATCAGTTTGCTGACCTTGAAGGATGCTATGGTTGCACTGACCGAATGTGACCTTGGCTTCGCCATCAACTGTTGCTGAGTAGCCAATTTCTATTTAAGTTCTTTGAGCTTCAGTTTACGAATTTCACTTTTGGGTGGAAAATCAGCATCAAGCTTATTGCTATGCAGAGCCTTATATAATTACATTCCAGATTACCCTTTTTGGGCAAGGATACTGGAGCGTTACAAATTAGACAGCAACACCATGATGAAGAAGTAGTCCATTTCCCATTCATCATGAAAGTGGTAGGTTTTGCTCTTCTTTAGAACACTCATCTTCGTTATACTGGGGTGGCTGAATGTAAGAAGGCCAAATCTGCTAAGTTAGTATAAACACTGGCTGAATCGGGTCCAAAACTGTCACTGTCCCAAAGTATTATTTATTTATTTATTTACAGTCTCTTATATACCACACTATTCAGCATCAGCGCGGTTTACATGGAACAAAAATGCTCAGTACAATTAACACGTATGAGTTTACAGATGACAGGGCAAATAACTTGAATAACAGGGGTAAACTATTTACAAATCTTGCTACATAGTCATATGAACATGAATTTCATATTAAAGATCAACAGGAACTGAAGACCTCTGGATGATGTGCAATACAAGGACTGGAGATGCCAAAATCACACATGCAGTTCTAAAAGTAAAAATAAGAATTCATCATACTGGCACCAATAATCAAATACCACCAAACAATCATCAAAAAAACTCAAAACACCTGTCCAGCAAACCAGATAAAATCAAATACCGCCAAACAAGTTCAAATACCACCACACACGATTTAATAAATTCTGCACACTGTGTAGAATCAATGCAAAGGCTAGGCGAAATAAAATTGCAGAGGCAAGCAAAAGTCACAGTGGTTTGAACCAATTCGAAGGCAAGGCATAGGCAAGTTAGAACAAAATTGGAAAATCCTGCCAAAATCACCAAATTCTTGACACTTCGTTGTGTCTGCCCGAAAACGTTTAATGAAAGTGAACTATAAAGTGACCAATGACCAGCACACGACACAACTAATACGGTAAGTGTATTCAGGTAAAGCCCGGGCGAATGGATATCACCTGGTATATAACACACTTCTAAGGGGTGTTGGGGCTGGGGCAGGAATGGGTGATTCTGAGAGGCAGGAGACCAGGTATGACGCCGGGCCTGTGACATCTCATTGCGAGGTACAGGCGGCGGCCCCCTGGGGTACCCACAAACTATTGGCACAAAAACAAAGCGCCCCGATACACCCGCAGGCAAGATTCCTGCAGGCAGGGAAAAAAGACAGGCAAAGGATCAGCAGTGGCAGCAAGCCCTTGGCAGCCGACCTGCCGGCACAAGCTCTCTCCTAGCGACAGGGCGAGCTTCTGGAGAGATGGAGCCGAGTGGGGCTGGTGATCTACCTCTGACCTCTCCGCGATCTACAGGTAGATTGTGATCTACCTGTTGGACATGCCTGCATTATATCAATCGGCTCACATCTATCTACCTGTTTGTTCACACCTTCAAAAAATGTAGCAGATTAGTGAAACAAGACTTTCCTTGGCTAAATACATGTTGGCTTTCTCCCATTAAACCATGACTATCTACATGTTCAGTAATTGTATTCTTTATAATGGTTTCTACCATTTGTCCAGTATTGATGTCTGGTTTAGCAGTCTGTCGTTTCCCAGATCATCCCTGGAACCCTTTTTAAAAATTGGTATTGCATTAGCCAGCCTTCAGGTACAACAGATGATTTTAATGATAGTTCACAGATTACAAATAGGTCTTCAGTCTTTAATTTTTTTAGCTTTTTCAGCATCCTGGGATGTATATCATTTGGTCCAGGTGATTTTCTACTCTTTTTAGTTTATCAAATTGCTGTACTTCATTTTCCAAGTTTGAGATTTGTTTCAATTCCTCCGCTATCTTTGCGAGAAATGATACTTCTAATTCACCCTGCTAGACCAGTCCAGACTAGTGGGTTATTTCACCGAGCCAGTAGATGTTGGAGACAGAGAGAGTTCCAGAAGCTTTATGTCGTCATCACTGGTACATATACTGATGCCCCTAGGGACCAGCTTCAGTATTCTCCATCTCCAGCAGATGTTGGACTTCTTACCTTGCTCCCGTTAGTCGTTCTGAGGGCATTGTTGACAGTCTAGATTTCTCTTTGCGGATATCCCCAGGGTGCACAGGAGGTGCTCCCCTGGGGTTTCCTGCTTAATTGGGGATTTAGTTCCTAGTAGTAGTCGAGAGGATCAGTGAAACTGCCCTGAGGGAGAGTTTCCTACTCAGGAGGAGCAGTTCTGCCCTCTGGGGTGGCCTGCCCTTCCTATTCCTGCAGCAGCTCTTTTCTCCAGTTTCAGATAGGTTTTGTTGTTTTTCTACTAAAGTAATTAAAAAAAAAAAAAAGGCAGTGCGAGAGGACAGGTTGTTTGCAGGCAACAGGTGAAGCAGCAGACCGGCTTCCTTGTGGGTCACAGTGGGTTTCAGCTCTTTCCCTCCTTATTTCTTCTTTCTGTTGGTCACCTGGGGTGGGGGTGTCATTGGTCAACACGATGATTCTTTGCGGATGAGTGGTTTTTCTGTCTGGCTCTCTTTTTCACTCTCCTGCTTTCCTTTCACTGATACCACTTCCCTCCAGGCTTATTTTTTTCACTCTCTGCTGCATTTTTGTCATTTTCTTCTGTTTTTAACATCTTTGGCTTGTTGGTTTTTTTGGGGGGTGGGTTTTTGCAATGTTATTTATTTTTACTTTCATTTTCATTGGTGCTAACAGCCCTTGAAGGCAGAGATATGTTTTTGAGGCTATTCTTGCCTGGCAGCTCTTGCGCTCCCCCTCCCCCCGCCATTTCTTCTTTAAATTTGCAACTCGTCTTTTCTACAGGTCACTGTAGACACTGCTGTTCGTGGGACCGTTCTTGTTTGTTTTCTTTTTTCCTTTCTTGGCCTTATAATGTTTTCTGGCTTGCAGTGTTTTGGCTATGAGAGGAGGCACTGTGCACTCGAAAACATTGTGCAAAGGGTGTGCTGCTCATCTGGGGGAACCTTCAGCTTCTGGACCCAGTGAGATGGTAGCTCCTTCAGCTGAGTCTTCCTCCATACCATCTTCTGCAGCTGTGGCGTTGGTTTTATCAGATCTTCCTCCACTTCCGCTTCTCCTTCCTCAGCATCTTGATGAGCCTCAGGACCCAGATTCTGCACAGTTTATGGCCTTGTTTCATCAGGCTTGGGACCTCTGACACTGTGCTTCCTTGTCTTACCAGTCTGATGCTGTGCAACTACCAGCAGCAGAGCCTCCAGCTCAGACTTCCAGGAAAAGGGGGGGGGGGGGGGTTCAGCACCTGAAGGACACCGTGCTTCTAAGAACATCTCCTGGGCTTCTGGAGACTGGTTGCCCAGTGCTGAGGATGGGGATTACTCTGATGCTGATAGTCTTTCCAGTGCTTCAGATCGAGTGAATTGTCCCCGCTGGAGGATGACCCGGAGGCTCAAGAAGATGGCCAGGATGTTCTCTTGTTTCATAAGAAGGAACTTCCTGCCTTGATTTTTCAGATCATTGAAGCTCTTCATATTGTTGACTCCCCAGGAGCAACAAACTTCTGCTCAGGCTAAGTCACAGGCAGATCCCATTATTGTGGGTATTCGTAAGCCTTCTAAAGCCTTTCCTTTTCCTCTGGGGCTTCAGAAGATGGTGTCTCTGGAATGGGATTCTCCAGGTGCTGCTTTATGCTTGGCTCAGCACCTCTGTCATTTCTGTCTTTGGTCAACCGTCAATTTGGATGCCTGGCTTAATTTTTCTAAGGAGGATTGTCTCGTGACAGCAGTAACGAAGCATACTACCATCCCAGTGGAAGGTGGGGTGCGGCTCTTCATGATCAGCAGGATCGTAAGGTGGAGGGGCTTTTGAAGACAGCTTTTTCTGCTTCTTCCCTCACCTTGCAAGTCTCTTTTTGTGGGGGTTTAGCTATTCAAGCGCTTTTGACATGGATTCGGTTGTTACCTCAAGATCCCTCCTTGGCAAGGTTGGAGTTAGTGATTTGCCTTCTTAGCAGATGCTTTCTATGATCTTCTTCGTTTGACGGCCCGTTCAGTTGCTGCTGTTACATTAGCATGCAGATAGGCTGTGGCTATGTCTTTGGAATGTGGATTCTGGATTTAAAGCTTGCCTTGCAAGGCCTCCTTTTAAAGGTAAACTCCTCTTTGGAGAGGATCTTGAGAAACTTGTCAAAGACTTGGGCGAAGTAAAACCTCAACGTTTACTTGAGGACCAGCCTAGGTCCAGCTCCTGCCATTCAGGTGCTGGTTCATCCTCTCTCCTTTTTCAAGATTTGTTTTTGTGACTCGCATTGCTGTCAACCAGAGAAGCCATCCTCCTCTTCCAACCATTCTGGTCAAAAGGCCCAGCCCTTTTGGGGTGTTCATCAGTTACGAGACAATTACTCTGCCCCCGCCAAGTTCTTAGGATCTACCCAAGCTTCCTGCTGTTGGGCTGGGAGTCCATTCTGGGACTTTCCCCCCACAAATGGATTCAGATTACCATGGACAATTGGGTGCTTGATTTTATAATTTGTCATGGTTACATTTTCGACTGTCGGACCCATTCCGGATGCCTTTCTGATTTCTCCTTGTGGCTTTGCTCACAAGAGAGCAGCAGTGTAGACAACTCTTTAATGGCTTCTGCTCCTCTGGGCCATTTGTCCAGTCCCTAGTCTGAAACCGGTTTGGGGCACTATTCCATCTATTTTGTCATTCCCATAAAGGACAGATCCTTTCATCCCATTTTGAATGTCAGGGCAGTCGACTGCTACTTAAGAGTGCCCCGTTTCCGGATGGAAACACTCAAATCCGTCATTCAAGCAGTACGACCAGGGGAAGTTCTAGCCACTCTGGATCTTGCAGAAGCCTATTTTCATATTCCCATTCACAAAGATCAGCAGCAGTTTCTGTGCTTTGCTATTCTCGGGCATCATTGCCAATTCAGAGCCCTACCATTTGGCCTTGCCATGGCTCTGTGGACCTTTTCAAAGGTCATGGTAGTCGTCGCAGCTGCTTTGCATCACAGGGGAATTCAGGTCCATCTGTATTTGGATGACTGCCTCATTTGAGCAGCATCTTTTGAGGAATTGCAGGAGCCCATTGCTTCCATAATGGCCCTTCTGCAGATGCTCGGCAGGGTGGTCAGTCACACCAAGCGTTCTCTTTGGCCATCTCAGTCTCTTGAGTTCCTTGGAGCTCGTTTTGACATGAAAACTAGGCCAAGGTCATTCCTTCTGCAGTCTGGTAAATCATTTTCAGCTCTGTCCGGCTCCCATGGCTTGGGATTATTTACAAGTCTAAGGGGCCATGGCAGCCACATTGGACAAGGTTTCCTGGGCTCAAGTACACATGCATCCACTTCAGCACTTCTTACTGTCACGATGGAACCCTTGTTCCCAGGATTACACAGTATGCCTTCCCCTCCCTCCCCAGTGCATCACAGCCTTCAGTGGTGGCTTATGCCCAACCGCTTGTTACCCAACATTTCCCTGACAGTTTCTCACTGGATACTCCTTACCACTGATGCCAAGCTGGGGGGCACATTGTCTAGGTCAGATTGCACAGGGTACTTGGATATGGTGGGAAGCCAACTGGACCATCAATTGTCCTGAAGCTTGTGCAGTACATCTGGCATTTCATTGTTTTCTTCTGCTGATTCGTGCTCTGTCCGGGTCCTCTTGGACAATTCCATGACTGTTTGTTTCTTATCTTAACAGGCAAGGTGGCATCAAGTGTCTGGGAGTGGCAAGGGAAATGGTTCTTCTATTTTCCTGGGTCGAGCACCATTTACAGGCCTTGTTGGCTCAACATATTGCAGGAGTGGAGAATGTGCAAGCCGATTTTCTGAGTCACAACGTCCTTGACCTGGGTGAGTGGGAACTGTCTCTTTGGACGTTCCAGTGCGTTGTCAGTCATTGAGGTCAACCCTCTCTGGACTTGATGGCCATTTATTTTTATTTATTTATTTATTTAACATTTGCTTCTATACCGCGCTATTAAAATCAGCGCGGTGTACATCAAACAAGCATACTACAATGTATACAAACAACATTGAGTTTACAAAGGGAAGGAAACCAGGGGAACTAAATACATATTAACTCAAACTATGTACAATACTTTAATGTAAATGGGTGTTGCATTAGTTTTGTGAAGCTAACCATTATCTGAGGAGATGACGTGCAGGGGCGGCAGGTATATGGGGGAAGTTTGCAGGTTGTTGGATGTGCTTCTATCACTGGAGGTTTCTGAGTAATATTTTGTGAATAGGTGGAGTTTTAAAGCTTTTCTGAATAGTATGATGCTTTTTATTCCACGGATTTCATGGGGGAGTGCATTCCAGTTTAAAGGGGCAAATAAGGAGAAGGCTCTGTTGGAGGTAGCTTTTGTGCATTTAGTCATTAGGTTGGGGACTGCTAACGTGTTCCGTGCAGTAGATCTTCTGCTTCTATTTTCTAGGGTGCCATGGATTAGCGTGCTGATTGGCGTAGGGGGGTAGTTATTTAGGGCTTTGAAGGTAAGAACCAGTGATTTGTATTGGATCCTGGCGTGAAGAGGTAGCCAATGTAAATCCTTCATGATGGGTGTTATGTGGTCGGATCTTGATGATCCGGAGAGGACGCTTGCGGCTGCATTCAAGGCTAAGCGGAGCGGGTTTAAGGTCGACTGTGGAAGGCCATGAAGAATAATATTCGCGAAATCAACATGTGGAAGGACTAGAGCCTGAAAGGTTGTTCGGTAGTCTGTGAAGTCCAGTAAGTGTCGGAGGTGACGTAGAGTTCTGATCTTATGGTATATTGCCTTTGTGATGTTTTTTATATGCGTTGTCATGTTCAGGTGCTGGTCCAGGGTGATGCCGAGGTAACGAATTGTGGATTTGGATTTCAATTCTACATTGTTGACTCGTAGAGATGAAGGGGGTGTGAATTTGAGGTTCCTCGTGACAAATAGGACATCCGTTTTGCTGTGATTGATCCGTAAATTCTGGGATAATAGCCAATCTGTTACTGCTTCGAAGCAATTAATTATTGGTGAGAGCACTGGTTGGTCTATCAAGAATGGCATGTAAAGGAGGATGTCATCAGCGTATGCAAGGCATTTTACGTTGAAGGATCGAATTAAGTCGCATATCGGCTGCATATAAATGTTAAACATCAATGAAGATAAGGACGATCCTTGGGGAACTCCCTGTGTTTGTAGAAATGGTTCGGAGGATGAGTGGCCAGCCTTGACTTGCTGCCATCTATTGGATAGGTAGGATTCACACCATTTTAGAACTGTATTTTGGATCCCCTTTTCTTTCAGGCGTTGTAGAAGTATGTCATGACTCACTGAGTCGAAGGCAGCAGATATGTCCAGGAAAATAAGGACAAAGCCTTGTTGTATGTTGTTGATTCCTGTGATCAGATCGTTAAACAGGGTTGTGAGGACAGTGTCTATTCCGTGTGCTACTCTGAATCCGTGTTGGGCTGGATCCAATGGTGCTTCGGTGTCGATATGTTGCTGGATTTGTTGTTGGGCGGCTTTCTCAATGATCTTGGCAAGGTGGGGGATGCTCGATATTGGTCTGAAGGATTCTACTTTGGCTGGATCTAGTTTGCTATTTTTTAGTAATGGTTTGATAGAGGTGTTTTTGAGGCTCTGCGGGAATGATCCTGTGGTGAAGGACTGGTTCAGAATTTTGGCCAGGATGTTGCTTATGTCATGACGAAGCTCTTTGATCCAGCTGGCTGGGCAGGGGTCATTAGGTGCTGTGCTGGGATTAACAGAAGCAACGATGTCGGCGACCTCTTTAGTGGATACTGTGGTGAAGTTGCATAGTGGCGTTGCTTGAGAAGTTTCAGATGGTGTGGAGGGATTATTAGTGCCTATGTTTGCGTTGGTCTTAACCATGGCCTTTTTTAGTTGCCAGTGGGAAGTTCTAGCCACTTGGGATACAGGGTCTGGATGCCCTAGCTCAACCATAGCCTCTCACAGCTTCTGTATGTCTTTCCTCTGTAAGTCATGATAGCACGAGTGCTTTGGCACATAGTCTCACCCAGGCTTGGTAGTCCTAGTGGCACCAGATTGGCCCTGTCGTCCGTGGTATGCAGACCTCATTCTCCTTTGGCAGGATGGTCCGTTAACTCTTGGAGCGGCAAGGGGCTTCTATGTCAGGGGTCGATTGTTCTAGACGATCCTGCTTCTTATTCGCTTATGGCTTGGCTCTTGAAAGACATTGGTTGGTGCACAAGGGCTATGCTCCTTCAGTAGTGGTTACCTTGCTTAAAGCACGGCATCCTTTCACTTCTTTAGCGTATGCCCACGTTTGGTGTCTCTTCAAAGCTTTGTGCTCACGGCAGTCCTTTTTGCTGTGGCAGGTTTGGTTCCCAGCCATTCTTGAATTTTTACAGGACAGATTTGACAAGGCTTAGCCTTGAATTCTTTACGGATGCAGGTTGATGCTCTCGCTGGTTTTCGGGGGGCTAATTGGTGGTCATTCTCTTGCTTCCCCACAGTGACGTTAGCTGTTTTTCTTTGTGGACTCCATGCCTTACGGCCTCCAGTGCGGCCATTTGTGCCATCTTGGAACTTATCTCTCATACTTTGGGCTCTCATTGGTCCCCTTAAAGAGCCATGTTGAAGGACTTGACCTTTTTAAAAGTGATTTTCTTAGTGGCTATTACTTCTGCTCACCGGTTGTCTGGGCTTCAGAGCCTCTCCTTCCGGGATCCCTTTTTGTTTTCAGTGTTGCTCCTTGAACAATGCCATTCTTTTTGCCCAAGGTGCTTTTCGTTTTTCATTTGAATCAGACTGTCACACTTCCTTCCTTCTCGGCGGAACAGTGTACGGGATGTGATCAGGATAGCCACCTGTTGGATGTCAGTCGGGTTTCGCGTTGTTACTTTGAAAGTAACTAACTTGTTCCATTTGAGCACTTGTTTGTTCTGCTTTCTGGGCCCCATAAAGGGTGCAGAACCTTCAAAGCTACTGTTGTGCATTGGATTAAACAAGCCATTGAATCTGCCTATATTTTGTGAGGCAAGTCTGTCCCTCTGGGTCTTAAGGTTCATTCCACTTAGGTTCAGGTGGTGTCTTATGTGGAGAGAACCAGTGTTTCTCCAGTTGACATTTGCCATGCGGCAACTTGGTCTTCTTTTTCAACCTTTGCCTGTCATTATCGCTTAGTTACCGTGTTGGCAGCAGCTGCTTCGTTCCAGCCTAGAGTGGTATAGTTTTGATACTTCCCACTAGTCTGGACTGGTCTAGCAGGATGAATAGGAAGGTGAAATTTCACTCACTGTTAACTTCCACTAGAACTACCAATTTCACTCACTGTTGATTCCCTTTCCTGGAATCCTGCTAGATCAGTCCAGGACCTGCTCTCTATCTGCTTTATTGATCTAGCCTTGTTAGCATCTTTGGCTTGGCTAGTTCTTGCACTTACTTCTGTTGCTTTGCTTGTGGTTTTCATGTAATTCTTGGTTACTGAACCTTGCTTCTTGCTGGTTAAGAGACCTGGTTTTCTTGCTAAACTGGGAATTGAGTTTTTAGAGTCCATTTTTGCTTTGTCAATGTAATATTGAAGCTGGTTCCTAGGAGCATCGGTATATGTACCAGTGATGACATCACAAAGCTTCTGATACTCTGTCTCCAAAACCTGCTAGCTTGGGGAAATAGCCCACTAGTCTGGACTGGTCTAGCAGGATGCTAGGAAAGGAAATTAAGGTGAAATTTCACTTACCGTTACAGGTGATGTAACTTCTCTGTTATCTTCAGTAAAGACTGAAGCAAAGAATTCATTCAGTGTCCTCACTTTTGGCCTTGTTCTCCCTTACTGTCCCTTTTGCCCTTCTATCATCTAATGGTCCAACTGATTCTCACAGGTTTTGTGTTTTTTTTTTTTTTTGGTGTTTTTTTTGTTATGAATGTACTTAAAGTTCATATTGTGACTTTCCCCCCTTCTATGGCAAGTTTCCTTTCAAATTCTCTCCTGACCTGCCTTATCAGTGCCCTGCATCTAACTTGCCTGTGCTTATGTTTCCTGTTTTTCATTTGGTTCCTTTTTCCATGTTCTGAAAGATGTTTTTTTGGCTACAACAGCCTCTCTGATCTCACCTTTAAATCATGCTGGCAGTCATTTGGCCTTCCTTCCACTTTTTTTTGTAACTTACAGATTTTGTTTTAAATGAGAGGTTTTTTTTTATGTAACCATACAGCCAACACACTCTAGCATCCATCCCACATATCTCAATATACACATAGAAAACTGCCGGAGACCCTTCCCCAGCCTCCTTCCCCTTTAATTGAAAAGTTGCAAATATCCATCGAGAAGAGCTGTTGCTCTGCATGCACTTTTTAAACTTTTTCTGGCTGCTCTCTTTGACCGGGAGAGGGTGCAGAAAGGTGGAAAGCATAGGAACTGTTTGGTAACACCTCCCATATTGCTGACATCACCAGTGACGCCCCCTCTGCCTCTTAAAATCTTGGCTTTTGAACTGGGAGGATTTTGATGGTGGTTTTATTCTTGGATTCTAATGAAGTTTGATACAAAGGGTGGAAATGTAGAACATTTATTGATAAGGTGAGATTGTATGCCTGAGTATTAGAATCTTAAAATATCTTGAGGCGTATGAGTGGGTAGGAGAGGTAGTGTTGTACTTAATCTAATTTTTATCCAGTTTTGTGTGTCCCAATAGGTTTTTATAGATAACCTTTGTTGGTGGGTGGAAGTGAAAGGGGGAGGTTTATATGTGATTCTTGGGGGCTTACATCTTTGATTTGTGAAAACAAGGATTGGGCTATACTTGGTGGTATTATAGGTTTTGTGATGGGCTAGATTTATCTTGTTTTACTTCTATATTATCTGGAGAACTTTTTGATTCGGGGGGCTTTTTAGTTCTTATTATAACATTCTGATGGTTTCTGACTCTTATAACTTAATTTTTTGGTAATCAGAAATTACCAGTAGCCTCGTTACAATTTCATCTTGCTACGCCCATTGGAGTACTAATTTCTAGACATAGAAAATCTAAGGCATGTATTGATTTTAAACCACAACATAGACAGTTATCCTCTTTAGCTCCTGCATGTTCTTAAAAGCCTTTTTTTGAGGATATTCCTACCCCTGTTTAAGCATAAATGCTCGTTCTGTGTGCATTAAGGTACCTCTTATCTATGACTTGCTCCAAGACAAAGATCCTGTGTTGTGGGGTGTGTTTTTTTTTTTTTTAAACTTGTTACTGAATCTTGGTTATGCTCTGAAGACAATGTTTGTCTATAGCCTTTGACCCCCCCCCCTGGATATAGCTTTATCAATGTCCCTTGGGAGTGTTTTTATTATTGCATAAATCTTTTTATCATCTTAAATTGCTTGATTCTGTAAGCTCTCCAGATTTGGAGGCATTGGGCTCGATTCTGTGCCATGAATAGCAGGGATAGACATCCCCTTCTCTGCCTTCACTGCCCACGTCTAACTTCCCTGCCGGTTGTGCAGGGAAGTTATATGGAGGCTGGGAAGGGGTGGAGTCTGGGCGGGTAGTCGCCAGTCCTGGATCTATAGTGCTGATTCTAATGTCGGCCCTGTACGTCCAGGGCCGGTGACATGGGCGGGAAAGTTATTTCACCTCTGAGTTGGAATAACTTCCCTGGATGTGTTTTTTGTGCACAGGGGGGATGTGGCAGGGGGGCTGGAGGACATTCCCTGCAGCCCGACCCTGGCTTTAGGAGGCGGGGTATAAGCTTTTGTCTCCGGCAGCTGGCATCACGGCTCTTCAATGGAGCTGTAGCACCGCGGCTCCATTGAAGATCTTTGACTGAGTTAGCCGGGTGCAGTCCTGTACATGCAGGCCGGACTGAATCACAGTCCCGGCCTGCATGTACAGGACTGTTTGCGATTCTGATCCTGTGGGGCTAGATGTATCCCACGGGATCATAATCGCAATCCGCTCCGTACATCCATACAGACCGGACATACAGAGGGGATCTTCTTCCTGAAAGGAATAAGTCTGATTGTGCTGTGAAATTTCTGCCACTGATTTTGGGGAAAAATGTATTTTTCTTAGTTTATCGACCCCCCCCCCCCCCAGGCACATGGCTTAGAATGCAAGAGCCCTTTTGGATTTTTTTAATTCTCTTGTTTACTGCCTCCCCTATCTGTTTACTTTTAAGTGATATTAATCTCCATTTGGAAGATCAACAAGATGCTCATGCTCGAGACTATATTGCATGTTTACAAGCTTTAGGTTTGTTTTTTTTTTCCATTTAAGTTTTTTTTTTATTGATATTATACAATAGAAATACAAACCATTTGAAAAACAGCGTTCGTACATTAGAATCAACGAGCAGACCTCAACCTGGTTATTATGTCTCTTCAGAACTCATATAACAATGCAGATATACTATACTAAAACTCCCCCCCCTTCCTTCCCCCCCCCAGCAATCCCCCTCTTCCCCCCTCTGTATTGTAACCTATCCCTCCCCCTCTGTACTCCCCCCCCCCCCCCCCAGCTCCCCTTCTGAACCTCCTGTATTCGTCATGCCACTGCATACTCACCGAGCATCACAGCCATACCTCTACACTCGTTGACCTCCTCTGCCTTCCAACCCCACCCCTCCCCCACCCCCTCTCTCCATGTCTCCAGCCATCTCCAAACCCCCTGCCAATATACCGCACTTATCCCTCCTTTCCCCCGTCTCAACTCTGTTAATTTATATATCAGACTCACCTCAGCCACTCTGCGCACAAATCCTGCCAATTGTGGTAAGCTCTGTCCCCCCCAGTGCTGAGCTATCTCGCAACGAGCTACAGCGCTATAATGATGCAGTACCCCCTCCTCCCGTCTCAAAAGGTCATCCTCAAGTTGATGCAACAAGCATGCCTCCGGTCTCCCATGCAAACTATGCCCAGTCATGCCATAAATTACCTCAATTACCTGCTCCCAGTACACCTGTATCTTGTCGCACTTCCACCACATGTGCATCCAGTCCCCTCTTTCAGCACACCCCCGCCAGCATAAGTCATCTCTTCCCCTCCCCGCACGATACCGACGTACTGGCGTCCAATACCATCTGTATAGTACTTTATATGCATTTTCTTTAATTTGCTTGGCTATGGACACAGTAGCAATCGTCTGGAGTAACTTCTCCCAAGCCTCTACCGTCCAACACACCCCCAGATCCTCCTCCCATTGCAACATATAGCGTAACTTGCATTCACCAGTCCCCATTAGGCCTTTGTAAATTCTGGACAAAACCCCCTTTTGACCCATCTGGCCTGAGCATAGAGCCTCAAACCAGCCTCTATTTTCCCAGAAGTCTTTCCATATCTTCGGTTGCCTCACAAAGTAGCTTAATTGTGTATAGGCAAAATGATCACTCTCTTTCAGCTGATAGAGATCCTTAATGCCTTCAAACGGATGCATTCCCTGAGAGTGTATAACTTGGTGAATGTACTCCAGACCGTTTTGTGCCCATCTTCGTAAAAGTTGCTCACCGGGGCCCTGTCCCCGCTCGAAACAGGCCGCAATAGGCATCCCTTGTATATAGCCTTTATCTTGAACAAGCTGAGGCTTATTGCATTTCCAGATTTTCAAGCTATTCGCCACCATGGGGCTAAGTGCCTGTACGTCGAGACCCTTAGTCCCCCTCCAGATCACCCTTTCAAGATCCATCCCCCCCACCAGCTCATGCTCCATTTGTACCCAAGATTTCAACGTTTCTCTGTGCCACTCATAAATTGTTTTTAATTCCGCTGCCTCATAATATTTGCATATATTAGGTACCCCCAGCCCCCCTCTCCTTTTGTCCTTTGCAATACCCGCAGTGCTACCCTTGGGTGCTTCTGCACCCATATAAACCTATTAACTAACCGTTTGTATTCTTCGCAAACTATTCGGCGGAACCCATATCGGGAGCGTCTGAAACAAAAACAGCAGTCTGGGCACAAGCATTATTTTAACCGTCGCAATGCGCCCAAACCATGATAGGTATCCCCTTCCCCACCCGTCCAACTAACCCTCTATTTTCCCCAAGACCCTCCGATAGTTCAAGTTATATAACTCGTCACTTTTGTTGCTGATCCATATGCCAAGATACCTGATACTTTCTCACGTCCATTTGAAGGGATATTTCTTTGCCAGTACATTAACTACCTCGCTGGAAACCACTAAATTCAAGATTTCTGATTTGGTCCAATTGATGGTAAACCCCGATACTTTACCATATTCTTCCAGCTCCCACATAGCTATGGGTAGGCCGACCCGGGGTCTTGCCATACTTAGAATTATATCGTCCGTGAACAGTGAAATTTTATAGGCCCTCCGCCCCACTTTTATTCCAGATATATCCGCCCGTTCTCTTATCCGCTGCGCTAAGGGCTCTATTGCTATCGCAAACAATAGCAGAGATAAAGGGCAACCCTGCCTCGTTCCCCTCCCTTGATCAAAAAACTGCGAATGGGCCCCATTCACTCTCACACATGCTTTTGGATGTACATATAGCGCCTTCACCCAAGCGAGAAACTCTCTCTCCCCAACCCCACCTTCTCCAGCACCTGGAAAAGAAAAGGCCAAGACACCTGATCGAAGGCCTTCTCTGCGTCCGAGAGTAAGAGCACTTCTTCCTTGCTCCGCTCTATAGCCCAGATAATGTTTAAGATCTTTCGGATATTATCCGCGACCTGTCTACCAGGAATAAAACCCGCCTGATCTTGGTGTATCAGTTTTCCAATAACTTTATTGAGCCTCTTGGTGAGAATCTTAGCGAAAAGCTTAGCATCCAGGTTAAGCAGAGAGAGAGGCCTGTAAGAGGCACACTCTTGTGGGTCCTTCCCCCTCCTTATAAATTACTGTTATACCCGCCCGCCCCATTGTATCCGCTAATTTCCCACCCTCTCGTGGTTAAATAAGTTCACCAGAGGCCCAATTAACAGGTCTCCGAACTTCCTATAAAATCTGGCAGAGAGGCCATCCAACCCTGGAGCTTTCTCTAATTTTAACTGTTTAATTGCCCTCCCTACTTCGTCTGCTCGAATGGGTTTATTAATTTCCTCCTGTTCACACTCTCCCAACTTAGGCAAAGCTATGGAGTCAAGGTAGGTTTCCACCCCCCGGCTTGGGGCAGATCTCTTGCTTTGTACAACTCCTGATAATAGTCCTTAAAGGCATCCCTAATCTCCCCATCTTTAGTAACCAATTCTCCGCCCTTCTTCGAACCCCTATTATATGAGAGCGAAGCTTCTGCGCTAAATACCTCCCAGCCTTATTCCCCCCCTCAAATACCTCCTGCTTCAGAAGCTGCATCTGATAGCGTATCTTTTCCGCCTGCGACTCATTGAGTTGTGCTCTCGCTAGCAGCACCCGTCCCCTATACGTTTCCCCCCTTCCTTGTCCATCCAATTTTTCCAGTTCCAGCAGTTGTTCCCTCAGGAGCCGCTCTCTATCCTCCCGTTCCCTCTTTTTCCGCGCCCCCCATTTGAGCAATACGCCCCTTATCACCACCTTATACCCATCCCATATTCCCCCCCCATTCGACCTCTCCATTATCATTAAACCTAAAGTATTCCCGGGTTCCCCTCTCCACATCCTCTTGGACCCTCACATTCTCCAACAGGGACTCATTGAGTCTCCAAAACCTCTTCCCCCTCCCTTCCTCTACCACTTGCAGGCTCACCACCACCGGGGCATGATCTGACCAGGTAATGGATTCCATTTCTGCCCCTGTAATCTGTCCCCCACCTCCTTTGAAACCCAAATAGCATCAATACGTGAGTAAGACCCATGTACTGGCGAATAGTAAGAAAACTGTCTCCTCCCAGGGTGCTGCAATCGCCACGCGTCCACTAGACAGTGCTGTATCACAAAGTTACGATATCTCTTTCTATCCCCCCTCTTTCCCTCCCGTTTCCCTGTAGCATCCCGGGTTGGGTTCCACGTTAGGTTAAAATTCCCCCCACATATAAGGATACCGTCCCCCTGTTTCCCCACCTCCTCGTTCAGTTTTGTCCAGAATTCACGCTGCCCCTCAGTCGGTGCATACACATTCACTACACAATACCATACATTCCCCACCTTCACCCGCACCAACACATAGCTCCCCTCCTTATCCCTTACCACCGACTGCACCTGCATCTTTAATCGAGATGCAATGAGTATAGCAACCCCTCCCTTTTTCTTTTCCACAATATTTGAAACATGGAAACACACCCCGTAACCTTTAGGCTTGACCAGATATTCTGTGGCCCGTGTCAAGTGCGTTTCCTGAAGGATGACTATTGCCGCCTTCTGGCGGGCTAACTCTGTGTACAATTTGCGTCTCTTAAATGGTGAGTTAAGCCCCTTCACATTTAATGTGACTAGTTTAAGCTCACCTGTTCTTCCACTCCCCCCCATCTCGCCCTCTATCCTGAAACCCCCAACACCCCTCCCCCCTCTCCTTGAGAGAGAATCGTCTTCCATAAAAGTGACCAGTGATAGTCAGGCATGGCCCGATCTTCCCTTCCCCCTTCCCCCTCCCCCCTATACCAGCACAACACCCAAAGCCCCCCTCATCTCCCCTTCTGAACCTCTACCTCTATCCTCCCCACTGCCCTCCTTCCCACCCCCTCCCCTACAGTCTAACCCCTCCTTCCCCCCTCCAGCAATTAATAACTTCATCCCCCCCCCCCCTCTGCAACACAGTTCTGCCACTTCCAAGAAGAACATACTGATACATCTTTGGTAACTCAAAGTCCACACATTCAGCCGTTGCCTTTCTCCTCTGCTGGTAGTCCTGGGCTCTCTCTATTCAATCGCGCCGCTCTGCTCCCCGACATTGGAACTCGGTGCCATCTCTGTACCGTCCTCTGTGAACTGGAGGGCTTTGCAGTGTCTGCCGGCGCTCCTGTCTGAAGACTTCTCCCTTCTGGTATGTTAGGTAAGCCGAAGTCGCGAAGTACAGTCCATGCCTCCTCTCTGTTCTGCACCCGCCTTGACTTCCCCTTGCAGGTGATCAATAGCCCAAATGGAAACAGCCACTTGTATCGTACATCCTCTTTTCGCAAATATGCGGTCACCTCCTTGAGGTGCCGTCGGCGTTGTAAGGTTCCTGCAGAGAGATCTTGAAATAGCTCCAGATGGTCCTCCCAAATTATCTGTCACACTTTCCTCGCCGCTCGGAGCAGTCTTTCCTTAATCTTGAAAGAGCTAAAGCACACAACTATATCTCTAGGTTTGTTATCGCGTATCGGGCCCAGGCCCCGGTGCGCTCGCTCAATGTGCGATGAGTCGATCGACATCTCCCCCTGCAGGTCTGCGGCTAACAGCAAGGATTTGAAAATTTTTAGCAGAACTTCTTCGCAGTTGCGGTACTGAGGTTCCTCTGGAAGCCCCCGGATCCGTAGGTTACATCTCCTGGACCTGTCTTCCAGATCCTCCAATTTCATCTGCTGCTCCACTTGGGCCTGCTGGAGTGCTCCCCAGCGCTTTTGTAAATCTACCATTTCCTCCCCTTGTTGCTCCATCTGAGTCTCCAACTCCTCAACTCTATTTCCAATGTCCACAATATCTTGCCTCAGTGACTGTATGGACTCTTTGAGTTCATGCTTCACCCCGCTAATTTCTGTCTTAATCTCTTCCTTCATTTCAGTAAGCCAGGTTTTCAGGTGAGAGATATCCCCTGGGCTAACTCCATGTTCCAGCTCCTCTCCCAGGTCTTTGGACTCTCCCTCCTGCGTTCGGCTCTTTCTCCCCCTCTCTTCCACATTTGACTGCCGCGTAAGGGGAGCGAAAATCAGCCAGTTTCTTGCGGGCCGCAAAGGATCCTTTATTTTTTTCCATTCTTTTGTTATGTTATTCAACGTGGGGTCCCCAAGCTTCGTAAGCTGCGTCCCCTGGAGGCCTCTCCCTCTACTTCTCAGCTGGTTGCCAAAGCTGCTTATGGAGCCCCACTGTCTGCTATGAGGCTGCACTTTGCTCTGCTCACTTCCCTCTTACTGGGGCTTCTCAGCTCTCTAAGTTAAGCTGAACTTTGCTGGCTCCACCTGGGGGGCACCGCTGCTGCTTTCTCCCCTTCGCCGTAAAATGCACTGCCTCTCTGGTGTCCTCCGTTTGGCCTCCCGGTCCGCCACTGCTCAGATCTGTCGGCTCTCCTCAGCCAGCTGAACGCGGTCTCACCGGGGACGTCACTGCTCACCGGAGCGCCGTTCCTCCCGAGTGTCAAGCTCCTTCCTTGCTACCTTTTTAGTTCTCTTCTGCTTCCAGTCTGGCTATTCTCCCCTCCACTGCTGCTGCACTTTGCCGGCTGTTGGGCCTAACACGCCCTCTCCGCTGGTTTTGGGCCGTCGCTTCCCTGCCCCACTTGCTCTCCCGTGCAATCACGCGGCTGCACTCTCCGCCTGCCGGATTTGCTGGCTCCACACCTCACTCCTGCCTCTTCTTCTTTTCAGGCAATTTCTCCACTTCTGCTCCCGTGATTTACCTCAGTTCGAGGCTTTGAGCACGCTGCTGCACTCTCCGGTCCTCCTGCTGAGTGCTTTGTCACCAGGGCCTCTCGGTCCTCCTCGCGGCTCCCTACACCAGCACAGCTCGCCGCCGATCGGATGATTTTAAGGGCCGCTCTGTCTGCTCTTCCTTCCATATATAGTTGGTTTACTCAGAGGTCAGTGCCACAGCCATACAGCTCTGCCTCACTGCTTTTAGGGGTTTTTAGCACCATTTATCAGGCTTTGATGGCGGAGCCCAATTACCTCGTCGCCATAAGGTCCACTGACGTCACCGGAAGTCACAAGCTTTAGGTTTTACTGTAGTCCCTTTAGCTTCCACCCATAATTCAGGTCATGATTTGGACCCAGGGTGCTTTTATTTTATTTTTCCTCCTTTTTCCAATTGCCTCATTTCAGGGGTGATCTCATCTCCTATGATTTGGTCAGATCGTTATTTAGTGGAGTTCATTTTTCACCATCTTTCTATTACTACAGCACCCCAGCCTCTTTTTGAATACATCTCTGTGCGTGCAAACCCCCCCCCCCCCCCCTTCAGACAAATATTGGAGTAAGTTGTAAATGAGTGGGTTCCCCAGAACAGATTTATCTTCCTCCTCTTTGGTTAATTGGATTAATAAATCACATGAAATTTATAGATGAGATTGGCCCATTAGTATATAAAAGAAGGTCCATAGTCACTCAAACTTACTTGGTAGTCGAGAACTAACAAGAATGAAAAGAGAATGTAGAGTTTTAGAAGCTAATTGGAGAAAATCTCAAGATGTGCAAGACAAACAGAAATGGAGGGTTAAATATGTAAAGCATCTATTCGTATGGCCAGGAAACAATCTCCAGGAACAAGCAGGAGTAAGTCCTCACATATGGGTACGTCGGTACCGACGGAGCCCGCGCGGGAAAGCTCCCCAGCTTCCCGCCTTCCTGACCAACTCTCCTCAGTTCTTCTTTTTCCGCGGAGCCAGCAGGTCGTGTTCCTGTCACCGCTGAAGAAGTTGTTATTTTAATTTGTTTCTTTGGCCGCGTGTCTGCCTTCCCCGATTCCGGACCGGTACCGCCGGTCTTTTTTTTTTTTTTCCTTTATTTCTTTAAAAAAAAAAAAAAAAAAATCTTATTTTTCCCCACTTGGTGTGTTTGTTTGTCCTGTGAGGCCTCTAGGCCTTCACAGAATTCTCCCTCATGGAGAAACCAGCCTCTGGTTTTAAAAAATGCACCAAGTGTAGCGGTACTATATCAGTCACAGACACCCATGAATGGTGTCTTAAATGTTTGGGGCCTGACCACTCCATTCCGGATTGCCCATCCTGTTCTTTGATGTCTAAACGTGGCTTACAAAACCGGGCAGCCAAGTTTCACATGCTGTTTTCTACAGATACTCCATCATCGACATCTTCCAGGTCTTCCTCTCCTGATGGATCTCAGGTAACCAAACATTCCTCTGGCAGGTCCTCAAAGGGCAAATCTCCCTCTAAGTATCGAGATGCCCCTGGGCTTGATCCTGAGGACCCTGCCCCAGCCAAACAACCCCGGCGGGAAGCTCCGGCTTCCAAAGCTCCTCCTATGGGGTTACAGGTTGACATCGATGGCACGGCCTCGACCGATCACCTGTTAGACTGCTCTGGGGTACCGGCTCAATCTTCCGGTACCGACATCCAGACAGTCGTGGCGTCTATGGATCATACAGTTCAATCCATGCAGCAGGCCATTTTGGCTTTTATTAAAGCTGCGACGCCCTCGGTACCGCACCCAGCGGTACCGACTCCGGTTCCGGTACCACAACCGATACCGGTACCCAGGGCATCCACATCGACCAGGATACCGATTCCGGTTCTGGGGTTTTTCCCGATACCGATCCGGTTCCGGGTACCCCCGATGTCGATACCGGTCGATACGCTTATCGATCCCTGGAAGCAAACAGATGATGATTCTGATTCATCAAATGACTGCTGAAGTATCCCTTACTCTCCCTGAAGAGCCCTCTTCTCCAAAGAGGAGAATGTCTCCTCCAGAGGATTTGTCCTTTCAAGACCATCATTGAAGTAGCTAAAGGTCTCTCTATTTCAGTAACCTCTGAAAAAGAACCTAGAGCAAAAAAATTAGATATTTTAGGATACTCTAAGGTTCCCAAAGAGGCAGTCACCTTGCCCATTCATGAAATTCTTCAAGAACACATGATGGACTTAGGGTGAGAGGAGTCTCCCATATCTCCACATTCTCGTCGTTTGGACACCATGTATCATGTCCCTCCTTCTCCTGGTTTTCAAAAAACTCAGCTCCCTCACCACTCTATTGTGGTGCAGTCAGCTATGAAAAGGATAAAGAGTACCAAAAGACACTCTTCTACTCCTCCAGGAAGAGAATGTAGGACTTTGGATGCTTTTGGTAGAAAAATCTTCCAAGCAAGTATGCTTATTGCCAGAATCAATTCATACAGCCTCTATATGGGCATGTTTCTGAAGGAGATTGCATTGAAAATACGCCATTTTCTCCCCTTTATCCCAGAGGATAGAAAGGAGGAGTTCCTTCTTTTGCTAAAGCATACCCAAGATATTTCAAAGTTCTCCAACAGAGCAGCCTTTGACTCCTTTGAGGGTGCTAGCAGAGCCTCAGGTATTGCCATAGCGGCTCGCAGAATTGCTTGGCTCCAGGCCTCTGACCTAGAACCCTGGGTCCAGGATGGGTTAGGAAATCTGTCCTGTACAGGTGAGAATCTGTTTGGTAAGGAGTGGCAAATCAAAGCCACTCAAATGGATGCAGAAAATGCTGCTTTAGATAGACTTTCTAAGTCTACCTCTACCCCTGTCAAGAAAAAATCTTTCAAGACTCTCACCATTCCAGGAAGGTTAACTTATTTTGCTCCCAGATGGGAGCAAATCACATCAGAACAGTGGACCCTCTCTATCATCAGAGAGGGCTACAAACTACATTTCTCCAGCCTTCCTCCCCATACCATGGTGAGATGTTTCAATTCTCCCCCATCTCTCCTAGACCTGTTGGGTCAGGAGGTGACCACTCTTCTCGCCCAAAGGGCAATAGAAGAGGTTCCTCTTCTTCAACAGGGGTCAGGTTTTTACTCCCCTTATTTTCTCATTCCCAAGAAAACAGGGGGGTACAGACCCATTCTGGATCTCAGAGAATTGAACAAATTCCTATGCAAGGAGAAATTCAAGATGCTTTCTCTAGGTACTCTCCTTCCATACCTACAGAGTCAGGATTGGCTTTGTTCTCTAGATCTCAAGGATGCGTACACACATATACTCATCCATCCATCCCACAGAAAATTCCTACGGCTTCTGTTCCAGGGAAAACATTTCCAATACAGAGTACTTCCCTTCGGTCTAGCCTCTGCTCCAAGGGTATTTACCAAATGCATGGCAATAGTAGCTGCATTTCTATGCGCCCTGGGAATTTTTGTCTTCCCATACCTGGACGACTGGCTCATCCGAGTTCCATCTCAGTCCGATGCTCAGACTTCCCTGGATCACACCAGACGCATTCTGCAGTATCTGGGACTTGTGATCAATCTGCCAAAGTCTCAACTCACCCCTACTCAATCCCTGGAATTCATAGGGGCCTGGTTGGATACCACCACTACAAGGGCCTATCTTCCTCAGGCCCGTTGCCAACATCTTGTGCACTTGGCCTCCCAGACTCAATCCAGAAGCCACTTGACTGCCAGGGAGATGCTACAACTGTTAGGCCACATGGCCTCCACAGTACATGTGGTGCCTTATGCTCGCCTACACATGAGAGCAGCTCAATGGACTTTGTCCACCCAGTGGACTCAAGCATCAGGAGCTCTCTCAGACCAAATAGCAAACTCCAAGCGTCTCTTTTGGTCTCTCCAATGGTGGATGTCCACTCAAAATCTGTTGTTGGGGGCCCACTTTCAACCATTGTTGCCCCAAGCAACCCTCACAGCAGATGCCTCCCAAACAGGTTGGGGAGCTCATCTTCAAGATCTCTCCACTCAGGGCACTTGGTCTCCACAGGAGACCACCCTTCATATCAACCACTTGGAACTTCGAGCAATCTTTCTAGTTCTCAGTTTTTCATACCCTCCTCAGCAACATGACAGTCCTTATTCACACGGACAATCAAGTAGCCATGTTTTACATAAATAAACAAGGAGGGACTGGCTCTCTGTCTCTTTGCAACGAAGCTCTAAGATTATGGGCCTTCGCCAGAGAGCATCAAATCCATCTCCTGGCAGTATATCTTCCAGGAATCCAAAACTCTTGGGCAGACAGACTCAGTCGAGTTCTGCTTCCACACGAATGGTCCCTGCACGTGGATCAGGTACTCAGAATCTTCCAGAAATGGGGAACCCCGGACATAGACCTCTTTGCAA
Organism: Ichthyophis bannanicus; assembly: GCA_033557465.1. Taxonomy (NCBI): domain Eukaryota; kingdom Metazoa; phylum Chordata; class Amphibia; order Gymnophiona; family Ichthyophiidae; genus Ichthyophis; species Ichthyophis bannanicus. The sequence continues at coordinate 55,215,657 of CM066047.1, read as the reverse complement.
GTCCGTGGAATGCCAAACTTCCCCAGTTCTGTTCCAGAATTCCGTGTCAGGGAGTTCAGGCCAAGGATGCCTTCCTCCTTCATTGGGGTCAGGCCTTCCTGTATGCCTTTCCACCCATTCCTTTGATTCCCAAGACTCTATTCAAACTTCAAAGGGATCAAGGGTCCATGATCCTCATAGCTCCATGCTGGACACGCCAAGTGTGGTACCCTCTACTTCTGCATCTCTCCCAAGCCCCCTCCCTGGACTTGGGAGCGGCTCCAGACCTTCTGTCTCAGGAGGAGGGGACTTTGTGGCACCCAAACCCCAAGTCCCTTCACCTCAGAGCTTGGTTACTGAAGGCCTAGACCTTCAACACTTCAATCTTTCGCAGCAAGTGAAGGATATCCTACATGCCTCTAGGAAACCTTCCACTAGGCGCTCTTACGCTTTTAAATGGAAAAGATTTTCCATTTGGTGTGCTCAAAAGGGTCTTAACCCTCTAGCACTCCCTTTGAATTCTCTTTTGGAATATCTCCTGCATCTCTCCAATGCAGGACTCAAAACGAATTCAGTAAGAGTCTGTTTGAGTGCTATTACAGCATCCCTTAAGCCCATCAATGGACAACCTGTTTCCTCTCATCCTCTTATTACAAGATTCATGAGAGGCCTAACCTTAACTAAACCTCCCATTCGACCTCCTCCGGTGGCATGGGACTTAAACTTGGTTCTTGGTCAGCTTATGAAGCCACCTTTTGAACCCTTAGCCACTACCTCCTTGAAATTTCTTTCCTGGAAGGTTATTTTTCTTATTGCAGTCACCTCAGCTCGCCCTATCAGTGAACTGCAAGCTCTAGTGGCTAATCCACCTTATACGAGGTTCCATCATGATAAGGTGGTCCTTAGGACCAATCCCCACTTTATGCCTAAAGTGGTCTCCCCTTTTCATCTTAATCAAGAGGTATATTTACCTGTCTTTTTTCCAGCTCCTCACGCATCTAGTGCAGAGAGGAACCTTCATACTCTAGATTGTAAAAGAGCTCTTGCCTTTTACCTCCACAGGACACAGCAACATCGAAAGTCTTCTCAACTTTTTGTTGCTTTTGATCCTTCTCATTTAGGACTTCCAGTCTCCAAAAGAACACTCTCCAATTGGATTGCTCAGTGTATCTCTTTTGCTTACCATAGTAAGAACCTTTCTCTGGAAGGCCATGTCACCGCTCACAATGTGAGGGCCATGGCCACCTCTATGGCTCATCTAAACTCTGTGTCCATTGACCAGATCTGTCGAGCAGCCACCTGGGCCTCTGTTCATACCTTTACAGCTCATTACTGTTTGGACAAGGACTCCCGCCGGGATGCCTTGTTTGGTCAGGCTGTCCTCAGACACCTGTTCCATTCTTGAACAACTCCAGCCCACCTTCCCTGAATGGATGCCTGAGATCCATAGGAAGATGAGGAACCTTTCAGGGTCTCATACCCTTGAGGGGATCTCCCGGGCATCTTAGCTAGGGAGTCCCCATATGTGAGGACTTATTCCTGCTTGTTCCTGGAGATAGCACAGTTACTTACCTGTAACAGGTAATCTCTGGGAACAGCAGGAATTAGTCCTCGCAACCCACCCACCTCCCCTAGGAGTTGTATCTCTCTCTCTCTTTCCTTTCCTCTCTCTATTGTCTCAGCTTTAAACTTGAACTGAGGAGAGTTGGTCAGGAAGGCGGGAAGGCAGCGCGCATGCGCAGTGGGAGGCCCCAAAAGCTTTCCTTCTGGGAAGCTGGGGAGCTTTCCCGCGCGGTTTCCGTCGGTACCGACGTACCCATATGTGAGGACTAATTCCTGCTGTTCCCAGAGATCACCTGTTACAGGTAAGTAACTGTGCTTTATGAGAAGATGATTTCTTCCTCTGTCTTTATTTTGACTGGCTTTGTCTATTCTGAGGAATAAACTTAAATTTCGCCCAGATCCCTCTTTGTCTGCATATCTTTTTGCAGATTACTTTCAAAGTAAAATAAAAGATTAATCTTTAAATAAGTTAGAAGTAGACAGTGTGTTGTCCCAAATATCTCAGAAGGGCCTGGTTGATATGTGCCCTGCAGATTGTTTCTGGACAACCATTTTACAACCGACGGTTAAGGAAGTTGACATACTTTTTAAGATATACTGTAGGATGTTTTCACCTGCTGATCCATGCCGTTTTATTTTGTTATGTGCCTCTGAATTTCAATATGTGGCTCTATAGAACTACTATAGATTTGCTGTCACTGGGTATTTTTCCCCAAGAGTTGGGTAACGTCATTCTTGCACCAATCCCTAAAGATAAGAAGGCCAGTCTTACGGATGTGGCAGATTTTCATCCAATTGCTAGTATACCCCTGATGACTAAGGCAATGGAAGCTCTTGTTGCTAGGCAGTTATTGCAGTATTCAGATACTTTTGATTGTCTAAATGACTTTCAGTTTGATTTTTGGAACGCTCATAATACTGAACTGCTTTTGGGATTATTAATTCCAGATATTAACTCTATTCTTGCCCAGGGGTATATTTCAGTTCTATTACAATTTGATTGGTCTATGAAATTTGCCTTAACCAAAATAACATCATGGTCTTCTGTCTTAGATCATTTAGGAATTTCTGGATTGGTTTATAACTGGTTTTCTGGGATCCTAAGAAATAGGCCATATTGTGTTGGTATTGGTACAGATTATTTGAAGATGTGGCAAGTGACCTGCGGTGTTCCGCAGGGGTCTACACTGTCCCTAATTCTTTTTGAAGTTTTAATGATTTCTTTAGGCTGTTTTTTTAATCAGACAGACTTCAAAGTTTACTGTTATGCTGATGACATTTCCATATTGCTAACATTCCCCTCACAAGCTGCTAAGTATTATGCAGTTCTGGTTAATGTTTTACAGTTATTGGGAAGCTGGGCCCAAACTGTACATTTTACATTTGAATATGGCTAAAATAAAGGTTCTTTGCCTTAATAATAGTAAACCATGTGCCCTACTTCTTGAAGTACTGCAACGGCTGAACCTTTTATATGGAGTTGATTCTTCGGGTATTGATGGTTTGAAAAAATGAAAATTTATCTTTTGGTACCCATGTTAGTACAGTGTTTCCAAAATATTTTTCATATGCGTCAATTACATAGACTCAAATCCTATTTTTTTTCATCATTTTCGGCTCCTAGTGCAAAGCTCTGTCTTGGCATACCTAGATTATGGTAATATACTATTTCTAAACTGTTCAGAGCAACAGCTTCAGCGATTACAATTATGTCAAAATACTGCTGCCCGACTCATTTTTGGAGTCTCCTAGATATGCTGCAATAACGTCTTTATTTTGTGAGCTGCATTGGCTCAAGATCTCCAAAAGGATTTGTTTTAAATTCTATACAGCTCTGTATAACTTTTTTTTTTTTTTTATGATTCTGTTCCCATGTGGTTTTCTTTGTTCCTTTTCTTGCTGTTAAATCTAAATGGTTACAGTTGTCCTGTGTCCTCTTATTCCCGTCTAGTAGAGGTGTTATCTCAAGAACAAGATTTGCATATACTATTTCATGTAAAGCAATTGAGCCTTGGCCTAAATTACCTCTAAAGATTTTCTCTTTAAAAATCTTTTGACGTCCAGCTTTTTGATTCATGATTCTTTAATCTTCTGTGATTTTAATCTTTTATTGTAAACTGTACCGAACCACATCAGTTTTTGGACCATAGCAGTATAAAAGCACATATTTAGAGCAGTGTTGGAATAGAACCAAATATTCATATATCCCCATAATCCATCCCAAAGTTCTTCACGCAAACCTAATGAGCCATTCGCCAACCCCCTACTTATTCCCCCTGCATTCTTACCTCTCCATATGCCATCAGGCCCAAAATCCTCCCAAGTAGTTTCCATGCTCTCCCTTTTCCCCTGCTTCATAGCTGTGAGGCACTGCAGCTTGGAATAACTATACAGTCTACAATAAAACTCCTCCATAGGAGGTACACACTCCTGCCTCCAATGTGCTGTTATCTTGCACAAAACAACGACGATTGCATATTTCAAAAAGTCTGAGTATTTAAACTGAATCATGCTCATATATTTATGTAGAAGAAAAATGTTAGGGTTCTCTTTGGCTAAAGACCCATTCGCCACCTGCATAATCTTTTATGCACCGCTCCCAGTATCCTCTTGCTTTTCTTAGAGTGGAATACATCTAGTCTGGGTTTCTAAGATAGTATTTTTAAACAATGCCCTTACTTGATGTAAACCTTTACCCTTTGTAGCTACTCTTTAGTTTTTTTTTCATAACCAGTTTCCTCATTTTTATCAGTCTCCCTTTTCAAAGTTAAATACTAGCACTGAATTTCCTTGCTGTCCTACCTCTATTATATCGAATGCAATCATGTTATGATCACTGTGTGGCCCCAACACAGTTATCTCTTGCATCACATCTTGTGTTCCACTAAAAACCAAATCTAAAATAGCTTTCCCTCTCTCTCTTCCTGAATCATCTGTTTCATGAAGCGGTTATTTCTTTCATTCAGAAATGTTATCTCCTTAACATGTTCTGGTGTGACATTAATCCAGTTGATACCAGAGTAATTGAAATCACCCATTATTTCCATGTTGTAGCATAGCTAACCATAGATGATGGCAGATAAAGACCAGTATGGGCCGTGTAGCCTGCCCAGTAAGATGGCCAGTGTGGTGGTCTGCTGGACTATTGAGAAAAGGTGCTCTTGCTGGGAAGAATTCTGCAATTTATTTGGTTACATTTGTATACCGCTTCTTCCAGCAATCAGTAGTGATTTACATTGAACTTTTGTCACAGCAAACATTTGTTACATATAACAGGAGTCAAATTGTCTACATATGTATATCACAGATTTGAAGTTATACAGTATGAAATTTTTAGTGTTATACACATTTATGAGTTTCATAGTTATTTACATAGCCTAGTATATGGTTGCATGAGGAACTAGGATGAGCTATTTATAGTGCAGTGCTGGGCTGCATTGGTGTAATGTGTTTGTGCTATGTATTTGTGTAGACTGCGCGAAAGGTATCGTTTAGTTGACATGCCTTTTGTTTTCTTGAGCTAGGAGTGAAGCAGGTAAGTGTTTAACTATGTTATGTTGTAGTATTCCTGGAATTGGTAGGTTTTTAGGTATTTACCTGCTGGTAATTTCTCAGAATCTTGGGATAAAGGGAACTCTTTGGGTATAAACTGATAATCTGTCTTGGTTTTTTTTTTTTGGTCACACAGGGCACTATTTTAGCAAGTCGGCTTCTATTAAGTGTTTCTTTCCCTTCTGCCCACCCCAACTCCCGCCCACCCCAGGTATAATCTTAGATTTATAGGCTCTTATAACTCTTACAGGGACAGTCAGTCAAATTGACTTTCAGGTGTAGCTGGTTATCCTCATCAGATATTGCTTAATTAAGGCACTGAAATTAATCCTGACGTGAACAAAGTCCCTTTTAAACCTATTAGGGATGCTTATGTTTGTACAACTATCCCTAACAACTTTAAGTAAATCTTAAACAAAACTGAAGATAGCAGTCCAGCAGCGAGATGGGACTATTCATTCTTTTGCATTGAGTGTCATATTTATGATTTTCTCCCAGTTAGTGCACTAGGTGCAAGGAGCTATTTGCTTCCAGGGAACGAGTCTGATCTCTGGAAGCTAGAGTAGCAGACTTGGAGGAGCTAAGGAAGACAGAGGTACATAGACGAGCCTTATAGGTTAGGGCTCTTCAACTTTGAAAAGAGACAGCTAAGTGGGGGCTATGATAGAGGTCTATAAATTAATGAATGGAGTGGAACGGGTAAACGTAGATTGGTTGTTTACTCCTTCAAAAAGTAGAAAGACTAGGGGACACTCAATCAAGTTATAATGTAGGACTAATAAGAGAGCATTTTTCACTCAACGAGTTATCAAACTCTGGAATTGATTTACCAGAGGATGTAGCAAAAGCTGTTAGTGTAGCTGGACTTGGGGGCAGTGCCTGTATTGGTGGTGGTGGTGGTAGTTCCAGTAAAAATGATTTAAACATAAAAAGGTTTGGACAAGTTCCTGGAGGAAAAGTCCATAAACCATTATTAAAGAGGATCAGGGAAACCTACTGTTTATCATGGGATAAGCATTGTGGAATCCTGTGTACCTTTCTGGGAAACTGACAGGTACTTGTGACCTGAATTGGCCACTGTTGGAAATAGGATACTGGACTTGATGGACCTTGGTCTGACCCAGTATAGCATATATTATATTCTTATGTTGTATCTGCTCTGTGCAGGTCACCCTCTTCTATGTCATTTTTAGGGCTATGCCTGCTGTTCTGTGTAGGTTACCCTCTCTATTTGTTGAAGTCTGAAAGTTATTTATTTTTATTCCATTCTCCTGCTATATAGAAACAGGCCATGTGGTCTTTTTCTCCCATCATGTTTCTATCTACCCTTCGCACCTTTTGAAGGTGTGGTCTCCAGAATTGCACAGAATACTCCAAATGAGGTTGCACCAGAGACTTATACCGATGCACTATCACGTCCTTTAATTCTGATGGCCAGTCCTCTCCCTATGCACCCAAATATCCTCCTGGCCTTTGCTATTGCCATTTCTACCTGTTTAGCCACTTTAAGATCATCAGAAATAATCACATCCAGGTCCCACTCTTCTTTCATGGACAGAAATACTTCACCTCCTACACTGAACTGCTCCCTTGGATTTTTGCAACCAAAATGCATGACCCTTCGTTTTATAGCATTTAAATCTTAGCTGCCAAATTTTCAACCATTTTTCAAGCTTAGTTGGATTCCTCCTCATGTTATCTAGTCCTTCCTGGGTGTCTTCTCTATTGCAGATTTTGATATCATCCATAAAGATGCAAATCTTACCGGACAGTCCTTCCTTAAAAAGAATCATACCTAGGACAGATCCCTGCGGCATACCACTGGTAACATCCTTCTCCTCAGAGTGAACTCCATTTACCCGTACCCTTTGTTACCTCCCACTCAACCAATTTCTATCCCAGCCATTCACTTCAGGGTCCATCTCTAGGATGCTCAGTTTGTTAATAAGTCGCCTGTGTGTAACGATGTCAAAGGCTTTACTGAAATCTAAGTACACTACATCTAGGGTTTTCCCTCGGTCCAACTCCCTGGTCACCTAATCAGTCAGATTTGTCTGACAAGACTTGCCTTTGCTGAATCCATGCTGTCTCGGATCCGGTAATCCGTTGGACTCCAGAAACCTCACTATTCTCTCTTTTAGCAGCGTTTCCAGTAATTTACTAACCACAGAAGTTAGACTAACTGGCCTGTAGTTTTCAACCTCATCCTTACTTCTGCTTTTGTGTAAAGGGACCATATGTACCTTTCTCCAGTCCTCTGGGACCACTCCCGATTCTATATACCCCAAGCGCCCCACTTTAAAACACTGTTAGTTCTTATCACTTATATTATAATTTAGTTAATGGGTTTCTGTACAAAGTTAATTGTTAACACCTATACATAGTTTTACTGTTACATGTATTTGATTCTGTTCTAGGTAAACTGCCTTTGATCTACTGGAAGAAGCAGTATAAAAATGCAAATAAATTAAATAAAGAAGCATTGGAAAGTTCAGTCAGTAGATCTGCTAGAACGTCCCCAAGTTCCTTCAGTATTCTCAGATGTATCCCATCCGGTCCCATCACTTTGTCTACTTTTAGTTTAGCTAGTTCCTCACGGACACAGTCTTCTGAAAATTGTTCAAGATCCCTGTCACTTGATGCCCCTCACTTTTGTTCCTATTTGTGGGTGCTTTTTGAGGTCCTGCTCCTGTCCCTTCATCTGTGAACACAGAACAGAAATATTTGTTAAGCAATTCCACTTTATCCTCATCAGCTTCTACATAGTCCTCCCCTGCACCCTTGAGTCTGACAATACCACTTTTGCCCTTCCTCCTCTCACTAACATATCTGAAAAATGTCTTATATCCTCATTTTATTGCATTGGCTATTCTTTTTTTTTTTATATATATCTTTACTTTGCTGATTACTTTGCTAGCTTCTCTGTTGTTTCAAATATTGATATTTGTCTTCCTCTCTCTGTGATCTCTTGTATTTCATGAAGGCCTCCCTCTTGTTCTTCTCCTTTTCAGCTGCTACGTTTGAGAGATAGGGATCTTCTCTGTCGTCTGGATTCAGAAATATTGTCCTGGGGGTGCAAATCTGTCTAATGGTGGGATGTATCAAAATTACTACTCCCAGAAAACTAGCAATAATAATCTTTCATAGTACTACCAGATGTAAGCGGTGTTATTCAGTGGAAGGATGGAAATGGGACAGGGATTTGTTTGAGGTAATGGAAAATAAAGTGACCTGACCAAGGTCACAAGCAGTGTCACTGGTTCCCAGCCACTAAAATGCTCCCCCTCCTTTTTATTAATGCATCTTTATTGGTGGGGAGCTGGTACCAAAGTGGTGCTTTGTACCAGTTTCTGATTACCAGTAGCTGGACTATCATTACTTGGAGGATTCTTATCACATCTGCACTGGCATCTGGATCACAACAGGAAGTTTCTTGAATGTATTAAAAAAAAGTAGGGTGGGGTGTGTTAGCCTGTTGAAATTCCACTTCAGTAAACATTCAGAGCCCACAGCCTAGGGATTTATAAACCACACACCTTTCTCTGTTAGGCTTAAAATCCAAAAACTTGGACAGCGGGAGGACCCAAGATGGCAACTGGATTGGATGTGTGCTGAGAGACACTCCCCTGATCTGATCTTATTTTGAAACTTTGTTACCTTATGTCTCCAAAGAGAGAGGTGAAAGCAAAAAGGATCAACAGCAGCATCAGGCCCTATCGACCGTCATGTGATATCTGCCACGTCCGTATTGGTGTCAGCAGTTCCGGAGTTGGAGCATTCTCCAGAGCAGCTGGGGATTTCCCTGAGCTCTGGCAGGCCATCACCCCACTGCAACCCAGTAATGCTCGTGATGGATCTCCAGTGGCTCTGGTGTCTCTGCTGATGATGGTGGGTGTGGTGCCTCAGTTATGATCTTCTACAGGGCCAAGTGTGGAGGTGAGAGTGGGGAGTCCCAGCGGAAACGGCACCTCGCTCTTTGCATCGGAGTGAGAGTGTGGTTGCCTCGGCATTGGGAGTTTCCTGGTTACTCTTGCTCCCACTTCCCAAGCCACTGCCTGCCAGTGTTGGAGTTGGAGCAGTGGATCTTCAGCCCAAGAAGATAGGGCTTGAGGATATTTGGGGTGTTTTGTGGTGATTCGAGGCTTCAGTAAATACTAATATTTCTTTGACTTTGGTGTTTTCACAAGTGGTTGCCAAGATGGAAGAGTATGAGGGTGGCTTCAACTCTTTGTCTAAGAGACTTGGAGTGGTTAAGACTCGGACGACATCGGCACTGACTGCTGTGGGAAGTTTTATTAAAGACATTTTGTCTTTATGTTATAAAGTGGAGTTGATGGAGTATGACGACAGGTCCAGAAACATCTGGCTATTGAACTTCCCTAAGATTAGGCTACTATCTGCTAAGGAGTTGTGGAAAATTTATTTAAAGGATGTTTTGAAGATCATGAATCTAGATGAAATATCCTTTGGTCAACTGTTTGTTTTATATACCATCTAGGAAGAAGATGGAGGGTGGATTGGATTCCTTAGTGTCTGTGGACAGTTTGGACTTGTCTGCCTTTCTGGAGTCCTCTATGGATAACATCGCCATTCGGGCTACCTTGATTGTTGTGTTGAATTCGGAAGCTGATGAATCTAATTTATTTAAGCTGTATTTCAAATGGAGAGAGGTTACTTTTTGTGGGCAGAGAGTTCAGATTTCCCTGATGTCGCAAGGGCCACTCGGGCACGGAGGAAAGGTTTTCTCACTTTAAGACCTAGAGTGCTTGTGATTGGGGGATCTTTTATTTTAAGATTCCCCTGTAAGTGTGTTGTGCGGCATCAAGGGAGCACCTTTACTTTCTTTGACCCCACATATTTAACTGTTTTTCTTAATGGTAAGGCTGTGTCTTGAAAATTTTCTTTTTCTATTGGCTATTCCCTCCTTGGGGTTTATGGGGTTATGTTGTATGGTCTGGTTGCCCATCTTCAGTGTTATCTTGTTGTTTGAATATTGCCTGATACGTTTGCTAGATCCTCCAAGCTTATGTTTCTTATATGGTGGACTATAGTATACAGGAATGACTATTGTGGATAATGCTTAGATTTTGTTGCTCTTTGTTTTACTATGTTAAACCCTGTGTACTTTTCTTCTGGTTACTTAATTATAATTTTGAAATTGGGAAAAAAAAATCCAAAAACTTTACCCTATGGGGAGACAGACTAATTCAGATTTAGACAATGGGCTGCCTGTGCTGCAGAAAATATTTAGTAATGTGCTAATGCAGCCTGACAGGTTCTTGTGGAGTATATTGGTTTTGGATCTTGTGAACGGTTCATAGCTTCCTGGTTTGTGCCATTGGTAGATGTGACGTATTGAACATCTTGCAACCTAAGGATGTGTTACAGCGCTCTAGTCAGGCAGCATGGAAAATCAGTTGAGGAAAATTTATTTTTACAATAGCCAAATACTGCCCGGTCCTTGGTGAGCTATTAGTCATAATTACCACATGCCAGGCTTAGTGTTTTCAGCTCCTAGTGTTCCCCTTGTCACAATAGACTGCTTTAGAGAGAAACTGAGGGAAGATGTGCGATGTTGTACTAGAGGATTTGCTGCAAGCTTCTATTCATGTCTGATTGTTATGCAGACAAGGCTAAAATCATTTTTGTTCAAGGAATGATTGTCAGGCTTGTTTTGTGCTATTTTTGTTTGTTTTGTGTGTGTTTAATTTAAATTTTTTTTTTTTTTTTTTTTTTTTTTAGTGAAGTGTTTAGCCTGAGTTTGAATGCCTAGTTTAAAAACAAGATAAAACCATGCAGAGTTAGACCAGGCCCCTCAAGTTCAGCATCCTGTTTGACAGTGGCCAGTCCAGGTCACAAGTACCCAAAAGATTCCAGATTTGATTTCTCATAGTTCAAGGGATAATCGGACTTGGAAAGCCAATCTTGCTATTGGCATTTATGGACTTTTCCTACAGGAACTTGTTCAATCTTCTTTTGAACCTTGCTATGTTAGTCACCACATCCTCTAAGCTGTATTTTCTGTGAAGGTCAATTACAGAAGCAAGGGTGAATTTGGAGTTTGTCACTTCACTATTTTTACAGCAGCTGGAGTTCTCTTAATTAGGTTTAACAACTGCTGTCGTGCTTTTTATACAATGAGATGTCCCAACCAGAGATTTTAACTTACACAAGAGCCTCAGAGTTCTTTCTCCTCTGTTTCCATCCATGTTTTGTGCTCCTCCAGTTCATTGCTATTTTATTTTCCTGCTGTTTTCAGCACAGTAGTTTTGTATATTAGGCTCCTGCCTATAATGGAAGGAGGAGATGAGTAAGGTCCAGACTGCAGCATTAGAGGTTACATTCAAAGAAAGAGCTTGTTGCAAAGCAAGGCCACTTAGCAAAGCTCCATGGTTCCTTTTTGTTTTCGAAAGTTAGTTAGAAGTTCTACATGTACATTGTAATAACGCAGGTCATTCAGAAATGTACATTCGTCTCCTCTAGATTTTGATAACTAAAGTTTTTTAATTATCTCACATTAACATTTATATAATCCTGCTTATGCAAGATTTGCTCCGGGAACTAGTCCAAAACTTTACTATTATGGTTTTAAATGTTTTCTTTTTTACTTCCTTGTTCGCTGTTCCACTGTTCAAGGATATGTCTTGTTTACTATGGGAGTTCTTCAGTTCAAACTCATGCTAGTAATTTTCATACTGCTTAAGTGTAAACTAAAATATAGGGGTATGTTTATTAAGCTGGGCTGTTTGTAACTAGATCCCATATTATTCAATGGGACCTACAATACTTACAAATAGCCAATGTTGTTAGCCCAGCTTAGTAAACATGACCTTAGGGTTCTATAAAGTAAAAACTCCAAGGAACTGCCTAAAAACCTTTTTTATTTTCAGAGTATGTGTAATTTTTATAGTATATTGCTGCTGGTTTACCTTTTTAACAATTTTTTTAGATTCTTCTTAGGTATTTTAGTATGGTGGCTTTCTTTTTTTTAAATTCTTTCATGTTTTTTGGTTAGAATATAATTTTTGTCTTTTTTTTTTATTCATTGTCTTGGACATTTATAAATCCAAAAAAAATATATATCTAGACACAGATCTGTAGATGGATGGATGGTTCCATCCATGCGTTTTACACACTGCTTCATTATATTTTGAAATTATAGTTTGTATGTATCTGTGTGAAACCTTTTGAGGATCAGCAAATTGGCATCCTGAGCATATTTGCATTTCTTCTGCTGGGCGCTGTCAAGCAGGACATGTTTCAAAAACTTTAAACTACTGTTTCCATAGGAATAAATGAAAACCAGAACAAGCAAGCTGAATAATGATTGCCTTCCACACAATCCTGCTTTCAAGTTCAAGCAAATCTATTTTAATGTTAAGGTGCATGGAAAGCAGCTAGTTTTGATCATCTGCATAAGCAGTGGACATCTCGAAACCATATCCCCATATAGGCCATGGTAGATTCAGATATGTTTTCCCTATGTGAAATGAGGAATATGTGGGTAACATTTTGTCCTGCCCGGACCAGTCCCTAAGAACACCCCTGACATATACATCCTTGCAACTTCTACTAGTAGGGATATCCATGTGTAAACTTGGCCCTTTCTAAAATCACCATGAACTTGGCAGAAGCCATTTCCGTATGTTGATATCTGACTTCTCACATGGAAACGGCTTCTAAAATAATCCCCATGCAAGTTAATATCTGTGTCTATCATCTTTTATCCAGAGATGTATCTGAATATAGGAAAACATTCCCCCCCACCATAGATTTTTGGAATTTAATCAGACCAGTCCCTATGGTAATATATTATCTTTTCCATATATTCAGTTTCAGAAAGCATCAGAACTCGGAACAGTTTTAGCTAAACGACTTCCTCAAGTGTTGGAAGCTCAGTATTTTAAATCTAAAGGCTCCTCCCCTCTCACATTTGGAAGCTGCCATGATCCCAGGCACCAGTAAGGGTGCTTTCCGGAACCCTCTAGTTAGTATATGGATTTTAGGTGTTGGGTGGTGGGGTGTTTCCCAGAATGTAAAGCTAATAGGAGGGATAGTTTTCACATGGAAATCTGGTCCATGAAGGGTTTTCGGTTACTGATGGTGATACATTCAGATCTGGTTTCACTGGGCCTCTCTCTATGTATTATGTTGCACTTTGATTTCCTAGAAATGCTGCTGCTGAACGGCCATGTCGAGTCTGTGCCAAACTTTTCCTCTCTATTAAAGTAGCACGTCTAGCAGTGAAATTTTATTGGTGTATTGTATTTACGGCTTCTATTGTTAGGTGTGTGATAAATTGCAACTTTGGGTGTTCATTTTCCTAGCTACCTAAGGGCTCGTTGAGGGTACAGAGAACAGTGTTAACAGTGTATTTGTGTCACAGGTGCTGCTGCAGGGGTACCTTTTCCGGTGGAATCAAATATGGTTGTGTCGCTTAAAAGTTGCTTAGAAGCCTTTTTCATATTGAGGAGTCCAATGCAAAGGACAGTCTGAACAAACTGACAGTCCATTTACGGCCAAATTAAAAATTCTGGCCCAAACTCTATTCATGAAGTGTTGCTGAAAGTATTTTTAGAAGGGGAGCAATAAGGGGCATACGTGGTAGCTCTATGGTAGTGCTATGCACTATCTTTTGGAGGACCTTGGTTGGATTCCTGGGGAGGGAGCCATGGTCAGTTTGCAACAACGAATATGGAAGAAGCTCTGGTGGGTGGCCACCTTGAGCCTATCTTCAGAGTATAGCAGTTGCTGCAATGATTGGGCTAGATGAGATGAGAGTAGAGCTAAAACAGCAGAGGGAACAACTCTTGGTAATAGTGAATGAAGGCTCATGGTGCCCAATCCCAGTCCTGATTCCAGCAAGCCTACCGAAGGAAACCAGTGTTATTACAATCTACAAAGAACAGTTGAACAGTAAATAGTGTTATATTATAGTCTACAAAGAACAAGGAACAATTGTATCTTATCTAGGGGCAAGGTAGTTTGAGAACTATGTATATGGTCATGAGGATATGACAACTATTGACAATTTTAAGCATCATATTTTATGTTTATTAGTCCATTGCTTTGAGTCAACAGTCAGTAACTTGGATCATGATGTAGTTTTATGTGGTTAGGTTATAACTCCGTAGTAAGTTGAGAAGAGGTGAGGTGTTTTTTTTCGAAAGTCTTTGATGTCTGATGTTGCTCTCAAGTAGTCCGGGAGAGAGTTCCAAAGTGATGGCGCATAGAATGATAGTGCTCTTTCAGATGTGTTTTGTAAGGTCTTTTGGTATCCAAGGGGTGTGGTAATCATATTCTTTTTGTTATTCTTTCTAGGCCGGGTACTTGTTTCTCTTGTTATAGTGTCTTGTAAGGTGTATGCTGATCTTGAATATGATTAAGGTTGATTTGCATCTAATACGGGATTGGATTGGAAGCCAGTGTAATTTATTAAGTATTGGTGTGATGTGATCATGTATATATGATCATATGTACATATGTAAGTAGTTTAGTTTGCATACCCCGTTTATCCAAGTTATTACTCCTGTTCTATGTAAAGCAAAAGCATGTTATCCAAGTTGTTTTCTCCTGTTCTATGTGAAGCCAAACAGTTTGTTATGGTCATTTTGTTGTATGTAAACCGCGCTGACAATAGTGCGGTATATAAGAAATTGTAATAAATAAATAAATAATAATAAATATCTGTTCCTGTGATTAGGCGGGCTGCAGTGTTCTGCACCAGTCGGAGTGGTAGTGTAGTTTGCTTTGGGAGACCTTGATATAATGAATTGCAATAGTCGAGCATTGGAGTGATTATTGCTTGGCAGATAGTCCGGAAGTGATCATGGTCTAGAAATGGTTTTAGTCGTCTTATTGTCTTCATCTTGTAGTAGGCATTTGCAATTCTTTTTGCTATGTGTGGTTGCATGGTTTAAGTTTTGATCTATTATGACTCCCAGGTATTTAACTTCTTTTCTCACTGTTATATATTTTTGTTGTATTTTGATTGTACTGGGGTAAAATGTTGTGTCCCTAGTGATGAAGGGTGCCTCTGTCTTTTTGTAATTTATTGTTAGGTGGTTGTTAAGCCAGTTGATCATGTCTTCTACACATGCTGTTATAGTCGAGAGGTCTGGGTTGAGTATTTCTATAGGAGCATATACCATGATGTCATCAGCATATATTTTATATTGTATTTTGTGTTTTTTGATCACTTTGCATATTGGCTTTATGTAGATGTTAAACAGAATTGCAGAGAATGATGATCCTTGAGGGACTCCTTGGTTTATATGTTAATTGAAAATATGTTAACTCCCTCCCCCCATTTCTGTTAACTCTGTTACATCTCCTTTAAATTCTATGTAACTGCATCTCAAAATCACTTTGGCCTAAAGGCGATATAGAAAAACTTGTTAAATAAATTCTCTTCTTTTGGGCTCTGTCTTGTAAGGCAACCTCAGCAGCTTCAGCTTGAATCTATATCATCTTGGTTGCAAGTCATGGGGCAGCTTCAAACTCATCTTGTTGGTGAAGTCTTGATGTACCACTGTTTAGTGCTGAAACTCAAACTAAAATTCAATCTTAACAGCTCCCAAAGGCAGTGGAACACCTTTTGATTTCTTTGGCACATCCAACTAAAATCTCCAGCCCTACTTCTAAGCTCTATAATTGCTGATGCTGTGTTGGGTAAAATGTTGGTGGGGCTGTTGCCTCGGTGGCCCACCCCATTCCTCTGCCTATGGCACCTCCTATTTCAGCATCATTGTGTTAATAGCTCTCATCTAGTGAAGAGAAGACATGCCTTCCAAGGGAAATCCAGATTATGTTGTCTGTATAGATCTTGATCCTCCTTCTTTGCATGTCTGTGTTACCAACTGGACCATGGGCCTGTTGAGAAGCTCCATGTTCCTGGACAGAGTAAGGCAGGGACATGCAGCTCTGTTCTTGAAGGCTGCAAATAATGCTAGTTTTCCAGCATAGGCAAAGTATATACAAATAGTTCTGAGACCATGTGTATGCAGATGCATCTCATAAATATTTAATTCTGGCTGTTCTGCAAATTTATTTATCCGACTTCAGGCTATAAGCAGACTGGCTTCGATTCCCATAAAATGGTCCTTAATTCCAATAAAACTGAGGAACTCTGGCTATCCCATAATGATAAACTACCTCCCTACTTCCCACAATTTTCTTCTACACTGATCTTGATAAAATAAAACAAAACTTGATTCATTCCCTTGAAGTCCTGCTAGATGATCATCTTACATTTAATTGTATTTTCTCTAAAACTGTCCAAATCTTCTGCTTCACTTTGAGAAGGGTAAAAGCAATAAAACACTACCTTGACACCAAAGCCCTAAACATAGTCCATCATTCTCTGGGAACAAGCAGGAAGTCCAGTCCTCACATAAGGGTGATGTCTGCACTGACGGAGCCTGTGCGGAAGCATCTCCCCAGCTTTCAAGGAAAGCCTTTGAGAGATGCACCACACATGCATGATCCACTTCCCGCTCAAGGGTGCTATTTTGCCTCGGTCTCCTTTTTTCCGCGGAGCCCTTTGGATATTCATTTTTTTTTTTTTTTTTTTCCCTGGAAAAAGTCATAATTTTTTTTTTTTTTTTTTTTTTTTTAATAGTTAAAATTTGTCCGGTTTACATACCGGTTCCTTCCTGTCTCTGAGCCAGTTTGCCATGGCATCGCTCCACGGGTTTGTCTATCCGTTTTCCATTTTTTTTCATCGAGGTCTGCCTCGACTGACGTTCATGCCCTTTTTCAGCTGAAGGCCTCGGATCCCTGCTGGGAGGCAGGGGCCCTCTTTTTCTGATGGCCTCAGGTGGCTTCAAAAAGTGTGACCAGTGCGGAAAGTTATGTCACTTACCAGTCCACACGACTGCTGCCTCCGATGCCTTGGCCCAGAGCATGATGACTCCAACTGCGAACTCTGCAGAACAATGACCCAGAAGGCCTTAGAGTCACCATCAACAGCAGGAAAAAAGTTTTCATAAGTCCGACTCTGCCCTGGAGTTTCCGGTAACACGATACTCCAGGGCCCCTCCAGAGGTGGAGCATAAGAAGAAAAAATCCTCAAAGACCGCCTTGGATGACTGATCAGGGAAGAAGGTGAAATCCCACCTCAGGTATGAGTCCAAGGAGTCGGGGTAGGAGTGGCCCTTCAAGTTGCCCGCAAGGAGGAGTCAGCGCCTGCCGACTGGCCTATGGCCTCAGAGGCTATCCTTATCAAGGACTCCCCGTGGACAGTACCAACACCAGACCCGAAGTCTTCGGTGCCCCTGTCAAAGGTTGCGGAACCAACTGGCATGGAGACCAGAATGGCAGCCCTAGAGAGCAGTATATATGTCCTAGTGGCCATGCAGCAGGCGTTCTGTCTGGTTCATCCACCCTGACAATGGGACCCTCAACATCGAGGGCTTTCCCGGACATTGAGCCAGTCCTCGAGTGCCATCTGCCTCGAGAGAGCCCCCAGTCGAGGTCCTTGTCCCGTTCTTCAGGACACTGGTCCTCCCTGGTGAGCGCCTGTGACTTGGACAGATTATTCTCTGAAGGTCTGCACTGAGGAGAGTGGTCCTCAACAGAGGTGATCAGGTACTTCGACTTCGAGTCCAAATGGGAGACAGAGAATGAAGAGTCCCTGGACACGAGGCAACACCATGATGTGCCCTTGGATCCATCTCCCCCAGCGACCCGATCCTGCTCCTCACCCAAGGACATTCTGTTCCTCGATTTTTGTGAGAGATATGGCTGAGGCTCTCATGATCGAGACCGAGGCCGAGGAGGACCCGCGAACTGAGGAATTGGAGGTACTCCAATACAAGACACCCCAAAGGAAACCCTTATTGTCCCAGTCTCCCCCCCCCCCCCCGATCCTCAACCGTCTCCTCCTCAGTCAGTACCAATTGATTAATGTCAGTGTGCGTTTTTAAGTTCCTCCACAACCCATTTTATTCCTATGGCCACACAGCATGTAACTCACATTAAGTTTTAGTAAATGCGCCCCTAAATCTTATTTAAGAAGGGGGGGGGAAGTACCTCCGAAGAGTTTTTCACTGGTTGGGGAAAGTTAGGGAAAGTAGAGAAGCAGTGGACAAAACTAAAAGGGGTTTTTGTAATAGGAACAGTGTTTGAAATTTTAAATAAAAGGCAAGAGGGAAAAAACCCTTGATATAAGAACATAAGATATGCCATACTGGGTCAGACCAAGGTTCATCAAGCCCAGTATTCTGTTTCCAACAGTGGCCAATCTAGGTAATATGTACCTAGCAGTTTCCCCAAGAGACACAGGTTCCACAATGCTTGTATTGGTTCAAGCATTGATATCCTGGGTCCCTTCTTAATAATGGTTTATGGACCTTTCCTCCAGGAACTTGTCCAAACCTTTTTTAAACCCAGCTACACTAACAGCCTTTACTACATCCTCCGGTAACAAATTCCAGAGTTTGATTACACGTTGAGTGAAAAAATATTTTCTTTTATTAGTCTTAAATAGTTTATCCTGTAGCTTCATTGCATGTCCCCTAGTCTTTCTATATTCTGATAAGGTAAACAATCGATCTACGTTTACCCGTTCCATTCCGTTCATTAACTTATAGACTTCTATCATATCTCCCCTCAGCCGTCTCTTTTCCAGTTAAAGAGCCCTAACCTTTTTCTTCATAGGAGTATCCTTCCAGCCCCTTTACCATTTTGGTGGCTCTTCTCTGAACCTTTTCTAAAATCGCTATATCCTTTTTAAGATATGGCGACCAGAATTGCACACAATATTCAAGGGCTTGATTTTTGTAAAGAAGTGTCTGTAAAGGAAAGGTTTAGTGTTCATAAGCCTACAAGAGACGCCGAGAAAAATGGGCAATATCTGGAAAGGCTGAGAGAAGTTGGTAAAACAGTTAAGAGACTAAAGGCATGAAATGAAGAAAAAATTGCTAATATAGTAAAACAGAAGACAACAAGGAACTTTTTTTTTCTGGAGATATGTTAGCGACATGCAAAAGTGGGGCTGTAGGACTTTGAGGGAAAGAGGAGGAGTATGTAGAGAAAGTGAATGGCCTTGACAAATTTCTGTTTGTTTACTGAGGAAGGGATTGGACTAGGAGCACAGAAAGCTCCACATAGAGTAATATAAGTGAGGTAGACTTTTTTTTTTTTTTTTTAAATTGTGAGGAATCTGCAAAGCTTAAAGTAGATAAATAATGTGGGTGATAAGGGAACGTTCAGTAGCTCCGCTTTGTGACATTTCTAACCCTTTAGAGTAAGGAGCCTTTCCAAAGGACTGGAGACAAACTGACGTTTTTCCTCTTCACAAAAGAGGAAGTAAGGCAGTCTAGGAGCTGTAGGCTGAATAATCTGACCTTGGTGATGAGTAAGTGAATGAATGGGATGGTTGCTGAAACAGAATAGTGCAGTTTCTCGCATCCAGAGCATTATAGGATCAAAGACAGCAGGGGCTTACCAGAAGTAGGTCTTATCAGGCAAATCTCAACAATTTCTCGGACTGGGCAACCAGAGAGTGAAATTGAGAGAGGGGGAGCACTAGATGTAGCAAAGGGCACTCTGTTTAGAAATCACCTAAGTGTTGTCACTAAGCTAGTGACTGAGAAACTGGTTGTGTGGAAGATGGTAAATGGAATTCATTCTGAGGAAAATGGGGTAATACCACTGTTGTGCCACAGAGATTAGTCCTCAGTCTGCTTCTATTAATATTTTTTGTAAGCAATTTTATAATCTTTCCTTGATAGCCCTTCTGTGGATGATGTCTACCCTATTAAAGATTTTGGTAACCCAGAAGGCGTGGAAAGTATGGAGAAGGATCTAGTGAGCTTAAGAAACGATCTAGAATGTGGCAATTAAGATTTTAAGGGTCTCTTTAGTGAAGCCCATTAGCTAGTTAACAGGCATTTTTAACACGTGGCTATAGGCGATCGAACACCAATGCGCAATAGTGTCTGTCTTTGCACATTCAAACACGGGCTTTAGTAAAAGGGGTCCTGAGTGTCACACATTGGGGATGCAGAAATCCAAGGGAGAGCAGTACAGTATGGGGAGCAAAGTTCTGTGTAGAAATTCCTTCCTGTCTCTTCAGCACGTAACCTTGGTGTTATCTTTGACTCCTCTCTCTCTTTCTCTCTACATAACCAACTCGTTGCTAAGTTATGCCGTTTCTTTCTCTACAATATCTGCAAAATTCGCCACGTCCTCTCTGTTAACACTACTAAAATGATTGTCCACTCCTTAATCATCTCCCGCCTTGATTACTGTAACCTTCTCCTTGCCGGCCTCCCCGCAAACCACCTCTTTCCCCTTCAGTCTATTCAACATTCTGCTGCTCGACTGATTTTCCGCCAGCCTCATTTTTCCCACATCACTCCTCTCCTCATGTCACTCCATTGGCTCTCCATCCGTTTCCGTATCCAATTCAAGCTTCTCCTGCTGACCTATAAATGTATTCACTCTTCTGCCCCCCAGTACCTTTCGTCTCTTATCTCTCTTTACACTCCCTCTCGGTTACTTCGCTCTTCTAATAGTCTTCGTTTATCTATGCCTTTCACTCATATTGCTAATTCTAGACTTCGCTCCTTTCACCTTGCTACACCCTTCACCTGGAACAGTCTACTTGTGTCTGTGCGCCAGGCGTCCTCCCTGGCCATCTTCAAGTCCAGGTTGAAATCCCACCTCTTCACTATTGCTTTTCATTCTTGACTCTTGTGTTGTGATATGACTACTTTATATACGCTGTGTTTGCTCTCTCTAACATCAGTTGTGTATTTTGTCCTGTTGATCTGTAATTTTGTATTATGTAATTTTATTTAGTTTTTTTTGTCTTGACTAGATTGTGAGCTCTGATGAGCAGGGACTCTCTCTTATTTGTGTATACAGCACTTCATATGTTTGCAGCGCTTTATAAATGCTTAATAATAAATAATAAAATACAAGAAAGATGGGGGGGGGGATTGATGCAATGGCCGAGCTAGAATGATGCTTGGGTGCATATGTAGAATAGGAAAAAGGAGGTGATCGTGCCGCTGTAACTCTCTCTCTTGTTGGACTTATTAGGGGTACTGTGTACAGTTCTGGAGACTGCGCTATTAAAAATATGAAATGGATGGAGTCTGTCCAGAGGGCAGCTACTAAAATGTCCAGTGGTCCTTTTGTTTTCATATGTTTTTATGATGAACATAAAGATCTAAAAGTGTATGCCCTAGAGGACACTAAGTGAAATGAAAGACATTTTAAGTACTGCCAAGGAATTAATGGACAGGAGGTGGGCCGCTTTCTATAAAAAGGGCAGGCGGAGGGGGGGGGGGGTTAAGACTCAGGAGTAATCTAAAGAAATATTTCTTTACTGAAAGGGTAGTGGATGCATTGAATAGCTTCCCAGCAGAAGAACTGGAGACAAGAATACATGGGACAAGTACAAGGGGATCTCTGAGGGGAGAGGGAGGGATGGTGAAAGCTGAGCAGGTGGGGCTGGGTGGACGGTATGGCCTTTATCTGCCATCATATTCTCTGCTGTGTTTATGGGGCAGTGCCATAGACCCTAGCTGATTTCTGCTTGCTACTTTAAAATTGAGTTTTCTCTGCCTTCCCTTCACTCTTGAATTCTGTTGCTGTTTTTTGTCTTGTTTTTCAACTAAAATGAGTTTTTTGGACCTTAAATGATTAAAATGGAAATCACTGTCTGGTGTGGATGAATTTTGAGTTCTCTCCTCCCTCGGCGTTCTCCGACAAATTATTTGATATTTTCTTTGGGATAACTTTGGTGACGATTTCATTTACGTTTGGTTTTTTTTTTTTGTCTTGAGCATCATTCAACTGACTGCAAGTGCGTGGTTTACTGTGGATTATTTTAGGAATACAGGTAGCTATGATAAAGAAATTGTTTAACAGGAAAAGCAAAGTGAAAGCAGAAAAAAATGTTTTAGTACACATTTTGTACCATTGAATTTTGGTCCTAAGATACTGAGGAGATGATATCACTATCTCTCTCTCTCCTTGTTCTGAAGGTGACAATGGATAAGCACTTTGGTTGCTAAATAGCACCGTTAACAAGGTTATCATGTGCATATGTTCGTGCTGGGTTATGCTGTACAGAAACGAAATGTTCTGAATTAGTAAGAGAGGATTCAGTGTAAGCTCTGGTTGTGGTTGTCTTTCAGGTCCTTTCACACAATTTGTGCACACTATTGAATGTCCCGCATGACCCTGTGGCACTTGAAGAGCATTTCAGAGATGACGACGAAGGTCCTGTGTCCAATCAAGGATACATGCCTTATCTTAACAAATTCATCTTGGATAAAGTAAGTGCTGCGTTTCTTATGTTTTTTTTTTTTTTATAAAACTGCTCAACATATGTGCTCTTTGCCTGTTTTTGTTCATTACTATCAAGCTTAATCTGGATTCTCAACCCAGTTCATGGGACTTTAGGTGAGTCCCACCAGTCAGGTTTTCAGGATAGCCACAATGAATATGCCTGAGAGATGCATCCTGAAAAACCTGACTGACTAGGTGTGTCCTGTGAACTGGATTGAGAACCCCTGACCTAGGAAAAAGTAGGAAACCCCCTCCCCAGTGTTGTAAGCCAGGTTGGTTTTCAAAATATGGACATTCACAACGTCCTTATCGACAAGCTCTTTTCCGTGTGGACATGCTGAAAAACAGCCTAGTGTTTAGCTCTCCAGGGCTGCATTGTTTGTGTCTTGCATAGGAAAGGAAGGTTAGAGCATGCCTAAAATCATTTAGAGAAGACTTCATTATGTCAGTAAAAGAGAGAACTGATTTTATATTGAACTTCTGTGTTTTAATTAAATGAGTAAATACTTAAACTTTTTAAGTATCAACTCTATTGTACACATGTTCACACTGAATTCCCAATACTCGATCTCATTGTACATATGTAAGTAGTTTAGTTTGCATACCCCGTTTATCCAAGTTATTACTCCTGTTCTATGTGAAGCAAAAGCATGTTATCCAAGTTGTTTTCTCCTGTTCTATGTGAAGCCAAACAGTTTGTTATGGTCATTTTGTTGTATGTAAACCGCGCTGACAATAGTGCGGTATATAAGAAATTGTAATAAATAAATAATAAATAAGTCAACTAATATTTTAATATTCCTCTTGGCCAAATATCATGCATGCAAGGAATGACTGATCAGAATGAGCGAGAAAAGTGATGCACGGGCTGCCATAAACCTAAAGGCAGCATTTGATAGCCAGCAGATTATGGAGAGGAACTGTTAATTAGGGTCGGGTAGATCATGTGTTACAAGGAGGTAGCACATTTGTCACAAAATAGGATTCCTTCAAAGCTTACCCTCATGATAGTGTTTGGATTTAGCTGTCACAGTATTGCTGCTTTGCAAAAGTCCTTTTATTGCTTCTGCAAACATCCTCTCTCAGAAATTCCTGTCCCCAGAGGGCTTACAAGCTATGTGGAGGAGTAGCCTAATGGTTAAGAACACTGGCTTGGGAACCTAGAGGCCAGGGCAAGTTACTTAACTCTCCATTGCCTCAGAAAAACCCAAGTTATCAATGTCCCTGTTTAATAATGTACATTACCAAGTTTAAGTTTCATTGTAAGCCACTTTGATTGAAATGATAAAGCAGTATATAAAACCTGTTAAATAAATGTTGTTTTTACCTGAGGCAATGGAGGGTTATGTGTCTTGCCCAAGATCACAAGGAGCAACAATGAGATTCAAACCTGGCTTCCCTTGTTCTCAACTTGCTTCCCTAACTCTTAGGCTACTCTTCCACTTCCTCTAGAAGCAATGGTCAGGCTGTCTGTGGTTTGCTTGGATTATTCCTGTTTGAGCATCTGCAAATCTTCTATGACCTTCTCTCTCCAGTCCATAGATTGATCTCGAGAATAACCAATAAAGCACAAGAGGGGACCAGTCTGCAAACCTGTGAGGGTGGGGGAGGAGGCATGCAATACAAACAGTTTCACTGAACCCAGCAATACTTTATTTTATTTTTTTTATAAGATATCTGTAATGAATATGCAGGAGATGACTATTCAGTATATGCAAATCTAATGCATGTAAATCTGTTCCTTGTTATATGTAAATATTTGTTAAGTATTTCCACTTTATCCTCATCAGCTTCTACATATTCGTCCCCTTCACGTTCAAGTCTCAGAATGCCATCTTTCTACTTCCTCCAGTCACTAACATCCTGAAAAAGAAGTCGTCTTGTCCCCATGTTTTACTGCACTATTTATATTTCCATTTGCTTCTTTACTTTCCTGACTACTTTACCAGCTTCCCTTAGCTTCTCCAGATATTGCTAGTCTTCCTCTTTCTGTGATCTCTTATAGTTTATGAAGGTTGCCCTCTTTTCTTACCTTTTCAAGACTATATTAAAAACAAACAAACAATGTTGTGGCTGAGTAGCCCCATCCAACCTCTAATATATATTGTTGTATGAAAAATCCCAATCCCAACCCTAGGACCCTCCTTCCCCTGCCTCCACCATCTCTCTTTCATATTTTTTTTAGGCATGAATTTTGTTTTAGTGCCAGTCCATTTATCAGTCATTGCACCAAAGTTATTAAAAAGTAAATCTTGTACTTTGATGTGGGGAGTTGGTGTCCTCTGGTCTTAATACTAATAAATGTTTGTCACTGTACATCTTATATAAAACAACTTATGAAACTTGCCTTAAAAAACATACGTTTTAAGCTTTGACCTCGTAGTTTACAGTAGAAGTGTGGGTATGCATCCACCTCTGCATGTACGGTCATTGTATAACTGTAGTCCTACTAGAAAGAGACAAATAGATTCCCTTAGAAGATTTGAACCAGTGACTTCTACAGGCACAACAGTATCCAGGTGTATATTTTTAGTCATTGAGTGGGACATTTTTAGCCCAGAGAATTAGCCAGGTTAACTGTTCAGTCATCCAGACAAATTCCTTTGAAATTTGTCCTCCTATTGCTTCTCCTCTGTCTATATCCTGTCAGAGAAAGAAAATCCATGCCATTTCATTTGCAATATTGCAGTCTTTTTTTAATTTATGCCCTGGGCATGCTGGCTTGAAAATCTCACACTTCAGGGTGGTCCACCCTTTGCATCTTAACTTGCATTTCCAGAAACTCCACTTTGTACAAGGTTGCCTAAAATGAGTTAAGGGTAAATATGCCTTATGAGAAGATTGCGTCTGTCTGTCTATAACCTCAAGATCAAAAGCAAAAAACCACATCAGAAGAGACTTGCAGTTAAACATACTATGGTAGTTTCACATCCTTTCTTCAACCAGGTTAATACTATGGATCCACTAAGAGGATATAAAAGAAAGGCAACACTGACAAAATCATGCTGTGTGATAAATGAAGCCAGCAGCACTAACACTGCACAGGAGACAGGATGGGATGGAGAAGTCCTCAGAGCCAGGGCAGTGGAATATTTTTTTTGTTTTGAGGGGTCTAAATAAACCAAACCAAACCAATCTCCAGCCCACCCCAACTGTTCCAATTGCTGTTATTATGTTGGACAAAATGTTGGTTGGGCTATGACCCTATTTTATTTATTTATTTATGTAGACAGTTTTTGTATACCGCCTTATCCTTCAATCAAAGCGGTCACAACACAATTGGGGGATACATTTAACACGCGGGGATATGAGACACATACTTACAGGGAACATGGGCAATGGAGGGTTAAGTGGCTTGCCCAAGACCACAAGGAGCATCTGTGGGACTAGAAACCCCAGTCCTTCCGGCCCAAGGTTGCTGTCCTCTAGTGGGATTTGAACCTCTGACCTTCCGGCCTGAAGTACCTTGCCCCAACCACTAGGCTACTCCTCCCTATTGGCCTACCCCATTCCACCGCCCATGCTCAGTGGCAAGGATACTAGTCCCCCTATTGCAACAGTAAGGCAAAAATAAATAAAAACCAAGGTGAGAGATGAGATGGCCATAAAGTGCAGTCAATATTATCCCGGTGTCAGGGCGACGTATCCTATGGCAAGAACTCCTCTCCCACATGCATATTTTGTGGAAATATACTTCTTATGCTTGTTCACTGTCCTAAAGAAGAGTGTAGAACTCCGATGTATTAATCCAACAACAAAGGTCCACCCTATAACTTGCTTGCTGACATGAAAAGGAGAAGTAGCACCCCTGAAGCACCAGACTGCGATTACAATTCCCTGGGGAAGGGGAATCCTTTTTAAGGGGAACAGGAAAAGTGCTCCTTTAGGATAAAGGTTTTCCCAACCCTCTTCTGAGGAAAACCCGTGAAAAGATCTTGCCAGGTTTTTCAGGCTTAGCACAAAGAATACGCAGGAGAGAAATGTGTGTATACCGGGTCATCAATGCATGCAAAACTCATTATGGTAATCCTAAAACCCAACTGGCTAGGCATGCCTCCAGAAGAGGGTTGGGAAGCCCAGCTTTAGGGAGACATTTTCTAGTGTAATCTGCTAGCAATCAAAAGCAAAAACCCCTTGGTAATAGGTATTTGGGGGTATTAACACAGAGCACATCACAGGGAGTCGAAAATACCACCATCCTGTCCCCATCTATTGAGAAAATTGCTACGTTATGTGTACTCCGTAGATGTCACTTTGGACATAGAGTTCACAGTAATGAGCGGGACAAACATTTTGCAGTGTGAGAAATTAGAAGCTCCACTGCCTTTAGCAAGGTTTCTTTTCTGGTCCTCTCAGAAGAATTTTGCTAACAATAATTCTCAGTTCTAAAATGAAACAATGTATCCTCCAGTGTTCCATCGACTATACACAGAAATTCCTTTATTGCTTCTTAAAGCAGAAGAGTAACCTCTAGACTGTAAAACTTTATTTTGTTGCAAATAAAATGCAGACGATGGACTGAAATATGAAGAGATTTTTTTCTGAGTCGTCTTTTTTAATGGATTGCTAAAGTGAAAATTTGAACTCCAGGTCAGCAATTCATATTTTAAGGCAAAAAAAAAAGTGTTGTAAGTTCCCATTCCCTCCTTGGGCCCCCCCCCCATCATTAAAAATAATTTCTGCAGGCAAGCGTGTAGGATGTGGCTATTTTAACCTTGGCTCTCGGGTTCTCTAAGAAAAGAAAACATGTCGAGGCTCTTGTGGAATAGAGGCAGGAGTCAGCAGGTACAGAACTGGCGAAGCATTACAGCCATTTATTATTCAGTCCCTGGACTCAAAAACCCCTCAACCCCACCCACACAAGAGGGGGCAGGCAGGCCCAACCATTAGGCAAACTATGCAGTCGTTTAGGGCAAGGCATTCAAAGCTAAACAATAGATTTTGACAGCTGGGAGGAGCAACACCTTGAACAAACTTTGGGGCCAGCCTGGGAGGGAGGTCACTGGCAAGGTCTTTTACAGGTCTTTTAAAATAATGGTAACCTAATTTGCCAGCAATGTTTTAAGTGGATGGCGGTACTGTGTATGCAGGAACTCAACTACAACAGTTACAGGAACTTAGCTGTAGGGTGAACCCTGGACTTTTCTGGTTCTGTTTATAGCTATGTTTGCTCAGACTAACTTACAGAATCCACACCCGGAACAGAAGATCACATTTAAAAAATATATTAATAAATATATGTATATACAGTCCCCTCAAGACAATGGAATTGGTTCAGCTGTCAGGTGAGGGCACCACTAGTGAACCTGCCTAAAATATCCCTTTCCATCCAACATCATTAAAACCAGTGGCTAGACTGGGGTTTTATGGGACTTTGTTTTTTTTAAACAGCTCCATTGAAATCAGGGCTAGGACCCAGCACCATGAGCAGCCATTCACAAGTCTCCTAAAATTTTTCTGTTATTTTATATCCCCCTCCCAACTAACCAGCCCGATCACTACAATGATAGCCTTCAGCTGAAAACCATTTACCAAGATTCCTTCCTACAGTCATGGATCCTAAATCTGGCCACTGAAGTCTTGTGCAATGACTTTAGGCACTATGAACACTGTCTCCTAAGTCCCAACCAGCTCAGGGAGAGAAGACCTGAGTGGAGAATGGAACTCAGATGACTACGTGTAGCATTCTCATGAACACAAGTCTGGCTCATGGCCAGGCCTCAACACACAAAAAACAAACATACGGTACATCAGTTTCCCCCTCCTTTCTTTCTATATTCGCTCATCAGAATATTAGATTTCGTCACAGGGCTCGTCACTATCCGCATTGATGTTTAACATCTACATGCAGCCCATATGCGCCCTAGCACGTTCATTCAAGGTCAACTGTCTAGCCTACGCAGACGATATCCTGCTGTACATCCCAATCTCCAGGAACAAGCAGGAATAAGTCATCACATATGGGTACGTCGGTACCGACGGAGCCTGCGCGGGAAAGCTCCCCAGCTTTTCAGATGAAAAGCTTTTGGGGCCTCCCACTGCACATGCGCGCTGCCTTCCCGCCTTCCTGACCAGCTCTCCTCAGTTCTTCTTTTTCCGCGGAGCCAGCAGGTCGTGTTCCTGTCACCGCTGAAGAATTTATTACTTTTGTTTGTTTCTTTAGACCGCGTACCTGCCTTCCCCATACCGAAACCGGTATCGCCGGTCTCTCTTTCTTTCTATATATAAAAAAAAAAAAAAAAAAAGACTTTTTTATTTTCTTCAGCACAGCTTGGTACCCGTTGTTAGGCCTTAAGGCCTACACAAATTCTCCTCATGGAGAAGCCAGTCCCTGGTTTTAAAAAATGTACCAAATGCAGTGCTGTCATTTCTGTCACAGACACCCATGAATGGTGTCTCAAATGTTTGGGACCTGAACACTCCATACCGGACTGCCCATCCTGCACCCAGATGTCTAAACGCGGTTTGCAGAACCGGGCTAACAAGCTCCATGTGCTGTTTCCTTCAGAAGCATCACAGTCATCCAGGTCTTCCTCTCCGGATGGATCTCAGGTAACCAAAACTTCTGTGGGCAAATCCTCTAAAAGCAAATCTCTTTCTAAAGATCGAGAGGCTCTCAATTCTGAGTTCGAGGATTCTGCCCAGGCCAAAAAGCCCCGGCGGGAGGTTCCGGCCTCCAAAGCAATCATGGGGTCACAGGTTGACATCGATGGCACGGCCTCGACAGATCACCTGTTGGACTGCTCTGGGGTACCGGCCCATACCGGTACCGACATCCAGGCAGTAGTGGCGTCTATGGGCAGTACTGTCCAGACCATGCAGCAAGCCGTTCTGGCATTCATTAAGGCTGCGACGCCCTCGGTACCGATTTCATCGGTACCGACCCCGGTTCCGGTATCTACGCCGGAACCGAGACCATCGACTTCTAAACGTCAATCGGTTCCGCATGCCGGATTCCGGCTTTCGCCCGGTACCGATCCCATGCCCGATACGCCCGATGTCGATACCGATCGGTATGCGTATCGTACATTGGCAGTACAGAGGGAAGACTCAGATTCTTCTGATGACTTCAATTCCTCTGATGACTCTGCTGAGCTTACTCTTCCTGAGGAGCCCTCTTCTCCCAAGAGGAGGATGTCTCCTCCAGAGGATTTATCCTTTCAGGATTTCATTGTTGATGTAGCTAAAGCACTTTCTATTGCTACATCTTCTTCTGAAAGAGAACCCAGATCAAAAAAATTGGACATTTTAGGATACTCAAAAGCTCCTAAAGAGGCAGTCACTCTGCCTGTCCATGAAATCCTTCAAGAACACTTGATGGATTTGTGGGAGACTCCTTTAACACTGTCTCCCCATTCCCGCAGGTTGGACACCATGTATCGGGTCCCTCCTTCGCCTGGGTTCCAGAAAACTCAGCTGCCTCACCACTCCATTGTGGTGAAGTCTGCCATGAAGAAAATAAAGAGTCCTAAAAGGCATTCTTCTACCCCTCCAGGGCGAGAATGTAAGAACCTAGACTCTTTTGGAAGAAAGATGTTCCAGGCTAGTATGCTTATAGCCAGGATCAACTCTTATAGCCTTTATATGGGTATGTATCTTGGGCAACTTGCCCTAAAAATACAGAATTTTGCCCCCTTTATCCCTGATGATCAAAGGGCGGACTTCTTTTCTATGGTGACACAACTTTCAGAGGTCTCCAAGTTCTCCAACAGGGCAGCCTTTGATTCCTTTGAAGTTGCAGGCAGAGCTTCGGGAATTGCTATTGCAGCCCGACGTCTCGCTTGGCTCCAGGCTTCTAACCTAGAACCCTGGGTTGTAGATGGCCTCAGGAATCTGCCCTGTACCGGTGAGAACTTATTTGGGGAAGACTGGCAGATTAAAGCTGCTCAAATGGATGCAGAAAATGCCACTCTAGATAGACTTTCCAAGTCTACTTCTACCCCTACTAAAAAGAAGCCTTTTAAAAGGCCTTATTATAAAAAGACCAGATTTCCCACAAATACTGGCCAGCAATCTGCTCAGCCTCGCCTTGCGGCTAAGCGTCAACAATCTAAGCAGGTAAAGTCAAAGCCTGCAGTGTCTACTACACCCCAGCAGGCTCAACCCCCTCAGGGGTTTTGACTTCCCTCTAGAGAACTTGCCGTTTCTGGCTCTAGAACAACCAGAGCCCCTCACCATTCCTGGAAGGCTAGCTCATTTTGCTCCCAGATGGGAACAAATCACATCAGAGCAATGGACCCTCTCTATTATCCGAGAGGGCTACAAACTTCATTTCTCCAGCCTTCCTCCCCATACCATGGTGAGGCAATTCAGTTCTCCCCCATCTCTTCTGACCCTGTTGGGTCAGGAAGTCTCTTCTCTTCTTGCCCAAGGGGCAATAGAGGAGGTTCCTCCTCCACAACAGGGGTTAGGTTTCTACTCCCCTTACTTTCTCATAACAAAAAAGACAGGGGGCTTCAGACCTATCCTAGATCTGAGAGAATTGAACAGGTTTCTATTCAAGGAGAAATTCAAAATGCTCTCTCTGGGCCTTCTCCTTCCATACCTTCAGAGTCAGGATTGGCTTTGTTCTGTAGATCTCAAGGATGCGTACACTCATATACTCATCCATCCATCCCACAGAAAATATCTAAGATTTCTGTTCCAGGGAAAACATTTCCAGTACAGAGTACTACCCTTCGGTCTGGCCTCTGCTCCAAGAGTCTTCACAAAATGCATGGCAGTCGTAGCCGCATTTTTCAGAGGCATGGGAATCTTTGTCTTCCCATATCTGGACGACTGGCTCATCCGAGCTCCAACTCAATCAGAAGCCCAGATTTCTCTGGACCGCACAAGGCGTATTCTTCAATATCTGGGACTTGTGGTAAACGTTCCCAAGTCCCAACTCATCCCTACTCAGTCCCTGGAATTCATAGGGGCCCAATTGGACTCCACCACTGCAAGGGCCTACCTCCCTCTGGTCCGAGGCCAAAGGCTAATAAGCTTGGCCTCCCAAGCTCAGTCCAGAAGTCACTTGTCAGCCAGAGAAATGCTGCAACTTCTGGGCCACATGGCCTCCACGGTTCATGTGGTGCCCTATGCTCGTCTCCATATGAGAGCAGCTCAATGGACATTGGCCACCCAGTGGTCTCAAGCATCGGGACTGCTGTCAGACCAGGTACTCACCTCAAAACGTCTGTTTTGGTCTCTCCAGTGGTGGACATCCTCCAAAAATCTGTTGTTGGGGACCCCCTTCCAACCTTCGTTGCCCCAAGCAACCCTCACAACAGATGCCTCCCAAACAGGGTGGGGAGCTCATCTTCAACATCTCTCCACTCAGGGAATCTGGTCTCCCCAAGAGACCACCCTTCATATCAACCTTCTGGAACTGCGAGCAATCTTCCTTGCCCTCACAGTCTTCCATACCCTCCTTGCCAACCTGACTGTCCTAGTTCAGACAGACAATCAGGTGGCCATGTTTTATGTCAACAAACAAGGAGGGACGGGCTCTCTGTCGCTTTGCAACGAAGCTCTCAGATTATGGGCCTTCGCCAGAGAGCACCAAATTCATCTTCTGGCAGTATATCTTCCAGGAGTTCAAAACTCTCGGGCAGACAGACTCAGTCGAGTTCTGCTCCCACACGAATGGTCCCTACATATGGACCAGATACGCAGAATCTTTCAGGAATGGGGGACCCCGGACATAGACCTCTTTGCAAGTCCGTGGAATGCCAAACTTCCCCGGTTCTGTTCCAGGACTCCGTGTCAGGGAGCTCAGGCCAACGATGCCTTTCTCCTGCATTGGGGTCAGGAATTCCTGTACGCTTTTCCACCCATTCCTTTGATTCCCAAGACTCTGTTCAAACTTCAGAGGGATCACGGATCCATGATCCTCATTGCTCCACGCTGGCCCCGCCAAGTGTGGTTCCCTCTCCTTCTACAGCTCTCCCAGGGCTCCTCCCTGGACCTGGGAGCTGCACCAGACCTTCTGTCTCAGGAACAGGGGACTTTGTGGCATCCAAACCCCAAGTCCCTACATCTCCGAGCTTGGTTACTGAAGGCTTAAGCCTTCAAGAGTTTAATCTTTCTCAACCAGTGAAAGATATCCTTTATGCCTCTAGGAAACCCTCTACCCAGGCGTTCCTATGCTTTCAAATGGAAACGTTTTTCCATTTGGTGTGCTCAACAGGGTCTTGACCCTCTGGCACTTCCTTTGAATTCTCTACTAGACTATCTCCTGCATCTTTCCAATGCAGGCCTCAAGACGAATTCAGTACGAGTCCATTTAAGTGCTATTACAGCATCCTTAAAACCTATAAATGGACAATCTGTTTCCTCTCATCCTCTTATTGCAAGATTCATGAGAGGCCTAACCCTCACTAAGCCTCCCATCCGGCCTCCTCCGGTAGCATGGGACTTGAATTTAGTTCTGGGTCAACTTATGAAGCCACCTTTTGAACCGTTGGTATCTACCTCCCTGAAATTTCTTTCCTGGAAGGTCCTTTTCCTTATTGCAGTCACTTCGGCTCGCCGCATCAGTGAACTGCAGGCTTTGGTGGCAAATCCACCTTATACCAGATTTCATCATGATAAGGTGGTCCTTAGGACGAATCCCCACTTTATGCCTAAAGTGGTCTCGCCTTTTCATCTTAATCAAGAGGTATATCTACCTGTCTTTTTTCCGGCTCCTCATGCATCCAGTGCAGAGAGGAACCTTCATACTCTTGACTGTAAAAGGGCTCTCGCCTTTTACCTCAATAGAACTCAGCCACATCGAAAGTCTTCTCAGCTTTTCGTGGCTTTTGATCCTTCTCATTTGGGACTTCCAGTCACCAAACGCACACTTTCCAACTGGATTGCTCAGTGTATTTCCTTTGCTTACCAGAGTAAGAACATTTCTCTGGAAGGCCATGTCACAGCTCACAATGTGAGAGCCATGGCCACTTCTATGGCTCATCTTCACTCTGTATCCATAGATCAGATCTGTCGAGCAGCCACTTGGGCCTCGGTTCATACCTTCACAGCCCATTACTGCTTGGACAAGGACTCCCGCCGGGATGCCTTGTTTGGTCAGGCTGTCCTCAAACACCTGTTCCATACTTAAACAACTCCTGCCCACCTTCCCAGAATGGATGCCTGAGATCCATACGAAGATGGTTACCCTTGGAGGGGGATCTCCCAGGCATCTCAGCTAGGGAGTCCCCATATGTGATGACTTATTCCTGCTTGTTCCTGGAGATAGCACAGTTACTTACCTGTAACAGGTGATCTCTGGGAACAGCAGGAATTAGTCATCACAACCCACCCACCTCCCCTAGGAGTTGTCTCTCTATTCCTCTATCTTCCTGTCCTCTCTCTCTATTGTCTCAGCTTTAAACTCGAACTGAGGAGAGCTGGTCAGGAAGGCGGGAAGGCAGCGCGCATGTGCAGTGGGAGGCCCCAAAAGCTTTTCATCTGAAAAGCTGGGGAGCTTTCCCGCGCAGGCTCCGTCGGTACCGACGTACCCATATGTGATGACTAATTCCTGCTGTTCCCAGAAATCACCTGTTACAGGTAAGTAACTGTGCTTTCAGGACCAACCAACCAGACCTCTCCCCTCTAACAAGATGTTTTGAGGCAGTAGCAGAATGGCTCAACACACAAAACTTGAGAATCAACTACAGCAAAACAGATGTCCTTTTCATCTCAAGGAACCAGGACTTCACCCCTCCACCCTCTTTAAAAATCGGCAACACAGAACTGAAAACCAAACCCACAATCCGCTACCTTGGCGTTACACTGGACCAACAACTGGACCTGAAAACCCACATAAACGCCGTAAAAACAGTATACATGAAAATAGACCTTAAAACATCTCTGACCACTACTTGACTTCAGTGACTACCGATCGATCTATCAAGCATTAATATTACCACATTTCGACTACGCCAACGTAATTTTACACGGTCTCCCTCAAGCAACACTAGCACCGCTCCAGCTCGCAATGAACACTGCTGCGAGAGTACTAACAGGGGCTTCACGGAGAGAGCACATAACGCCAGTACTGATGAACCTCCATTGGTTACCGGTTCAAGCAAGAACCCTCCACAAAGTTCTAATCTTGACCTGCAAAGCCTTAAACACTCTGACCCCCACAGCTATCAGTAAGATGATACATAAAGTACCACATAACAGAAACAGAAGACCCACGATGCAAAACACCCTAGAGGTCCAAAAAGCAATAACGAAATGCACAAAAGCAACAACAAATAAGGCCTTTACGATTTATGCATCCAGAGCATGGAATGCCCTCCCCACTTATATTCGAAACATCACCTACCTAACCCACTTCAGGAAGGCATTAAAGCATCACCTGTTCACTACATACTACCCCGAATCCAGCCTTAGTAATCATACATGTTGCCCCTCAGACAATCACTCACTACACCTAAACAATCAGACTCAGTATGAAAAAGGATAATCAACTCGATCCCTCAACAGTACTCCCTGAAATAGAATTCAGACTCCCAGTGTAAATAAGATGTAGATAGACCTGAAAATAGGCCTGAAAATAGGTACCAGTGTTAATACAATGTAGATAGTTTCCCCAGTTACTTCCAAGTTGATCTCCTTGTTTTATTGTAAATGCAACTCAGAGTGCCTGTGTTGTATGGTGGTTGTTGAATGTAAACCACACTGATCTAAAATAGCGCGGTATAGAAGAACTGTTAAATAAAATAAATAAATTTCCATTGCTTTGAAACTGGCAGGTTTTTAGGGTGGGGGGGGGGGACAGCTTTCCTTCCACTCAAAACCTTCTCAGCATTAACTACACAGTACGTAAGAACACCAAAGTTCTCTAGTAATAAGACCATTCAGCAGAGACCTTACCGGGGAACTAGAAGGTGTAAGAGGAAACACTTTTTTTCAGATTAAAGAGAGGAGGTCTTGATACATGCGAATGCACAGGAGTATTTGAGAAAGTGTTTAGGAATGTATGCAATACCACCAGTAAGAAACTCTTACATGTGCTTCTAAGGGAATCTATTTGTATAACTGTAGAAAGAGACAATGACCGTACATTCAGAGGTGGATGCATACCCACACTTCTACTGTAAACTACGAGGTCAAAGCTTAAAACGTATGTTGTTTAAGGCAAGTTTCATAAGTTGTTTTATATAGGATGTACAGTGACAAACATTTATTAGTATTAAGACCAGAGGACACCAACTCCCCACATCAAAGTACAAGATTTACTTTTTAATAACTTTTAGTGCAAGTCCATTTATCAATCATTGCACCAAACAAAATTCATGCCTGAAAAAAATATGAAAGAGAGATGGTGGAGGCAGGGGAAGGAGGGTCCTAGGGTTGGGATTTTTCATACAACATCTTATTATAATATATATTAGAGGTTGGACGGGGATGGGGCTACTCAGCCACAACATTGTTTGTTTTTAATATAATCTTGAAAAGGTAAGAAAAAAGAGGGCAACCTTCAGAAACTATAAGAGATCACAGAAAGAGGAAGACAAGCAATATCTGGAGAAGCTAAGGGAAGCTGGTAAAGTAGTCAGGAAAGTAAAGATGCAAATGGAAATATAAATAGTGCAGTAAAACATGGACAGGACAACTTCTTTTTCAGGATGTTAGTGACTGGAGGAAGTAGAAAGATGGCATTCTGAGACTTGAACATGAAGGGGACGAATATGTAGAAGCTGATAAGGATAAAGTGGAATTACTTAACACATATTTTTGGTCTGTCTTTACAGATGAAGGACCAGGAACAGGACCTTGTAACACAAACACGAATAAGAATGGAAGTGAGAGAGAACTCCAAACTATTTTCAGAAGACTGTGTTCATGAGAATCTAGCTAAACTAAAAGTGTACAAAGATGTCACTAGACGGGATTCATCCAAGGATACTGAAAGGCAGTGCTTAATTTGTAGACAAAGAAGAAGTAAAACTATGGGCGGGGCCGGAAATGTTTGTATACGTTAGTTTATTCACAATGCTGTAAACAATCTGCTTAGGCTAGGCCTGCTGTTTGGCAGACCTAAGCTAAACATTTAGCTTACCTAAGTAGTGGCTCAATGTTGCCACTATCTGGATAATTTTCTGGCCTACTCTTGCTCCTCCTCTAACATGGCCCACAAATATATAAATAATATCTGGTCATTTAACCCAATTATTATCTGTGTATTTTTTGAAAAGACATAGACTAATTATGCATATGCCAGCAAACGCATAATTGCCTTTGAATGGGGCACATGTATTCATTTGTCTGATTAGGGTATAGTTTTTCTTTCATATAGAATACTCCCAGATTTACTAATAAAACTCTCCCAACAACAGATGCAGAGCAGAAGTAGGGAGACAGAAGTTTCACAGGACTGGAGAAGGGCTGATGTGATACCTCTTCACAAAAGTGGTAGTAGGGAAGAATTGACAAACTGCAGGCCAGTAAGCCATACCTCAGTGGTGGGTAAAGAAATGGAGGCACTCCTGAAAGAGTGATTAGTGGGCTTCCTTGAAACCAGCAGGTTGCATGATCCAAGGCAACATGGTTTTACCAAAGGATGATCTTGCCAAACAAATATGGCTATGGTTAGAGAACTGGATCAAGGGCAGGCGATGGTTGTGACCTACCTAGTTTTCAGCAAAGCCTTTCATACTCTTCCTCATCGGAGGCTTATCAATAAACTCAACAGCTTGGGGATGGGTCCCAAGGTGGTGAACTGGATCAGAAATTGGTTGACTGACAAACGACAGAAGGTGACGGTAAATGGAACTCATTCAGATTGCACCCCAGGGTTCGGTCCTGGGTCCGGTACTGTTCAATGTATTTGTGAGTGATATTGCTGAAGGACTGAATGGGAAAAGTCTCTCTTTTTGCAGATGACACGAAAATTTGCAACAGAGTGGACTCCCCTGAGGGAGTGGATAACATGAGGAAAGATCTACAAAAGCTGGAAGAATGGTCTAATGCTTGTCAGTTAAGATTTAATGTGAAGAAGTACCGTGTCATGCACTTGGGAAGCAGATATCCAAGGGAATTGTATGTGATAGGGGGCGAGAGGTTGGTGTGCATGGACCAGAAGAAGGACGTTGGAGTAATTGTTTCTGAGGATCTCAAGGTGGTGAAACAGTGTGACAGGGAGGTGGCAAAAGCCAAAAGGATGCTTGGTTGCATACAGAGAGGAAGAGGTACTAATGCCATTGTACAAGTCACTGGTGAGGCCTCACTTGGAATATTGTGTTCAGTTCTGGAGCCCAAAGGATATAAAGGATATAAAAAGGCTGAAAACGGTTCAGAGGAAGGCGACCAAAATTATTTGGAGCCTGCGTCAGACTTATGAGAAGAGACTTGAAGACCTAAATGTATACACTCTGGAGGAGAGGAGGGATAGAAGAGATATGATTCAGACCTTCAAAATCTTAAGTGTGTTAATGAACAACCTCTTCCAAGGATGGGGAAGCTGTAAAACTAGAGGGCATAACATGAAGCTGTAAGGGGGTAAATGAAAGCAATGTCAGGAAATACTTTTTCACTGAAAGGGTGGTGGATGCTTGGAATGCCGTCCCGATGGAAGTGGTTGGTGCAAATACAGTGACAGAATTCAAAATGGCATGGGACAGACACAGTGGATCCCTTTTATAGCAACAGGATAAAATCAAAATAAATGTAACTATCTCTTGTATCTCAACAAGTAGGGGTGACTTACGCAGAGCGGTGGGTACACCCCTGTACGGAGCGGCAGGTGCACCTACTCTTGCCGCCTTGCTGGGCAGACTAGATGAACCATACTGGTCTTTATCTGCCATCATATACTATGTTACTATGTTAATTGTTAAAAGAGAAAAAGCCAAACTACTACAGAACCACCATGTTAACAGAATTCCTCACTTCAGCTGCACATGGAAAAAACAGACCATTACCTAGGAAAGAAAAAGAAACTACAAATTTAGAAAATAATCCACAGACAAAAATTCAAATGAACCCCCCCCCAATAGAAATGTATTTCTTCCTTTACTGAACTCTGAGAAATGCACATTTTCAAAATTGAGATATTTCATTCTCTAAAAACTGTCACTCTTTTGTACCTTTGCTATCTAATCCGTTTTATTTTTCTAGTTGGTTGATCCTGGTCTCTTTTCCACTTCCTCTTGTTGGTTTTCTTCCAAGTCCTTTTCCAGGATCTCATTTCCATTTTCTGTTTCTCCACTCTGCCTGTCTTTGTCCTTCCCTACATCTCTTTCTGACACTGATCCTTCTGTTTCATCTGTTTGTTCTGCCTTTTACTCTAACTATAGTCATTCCATTCCTCCTATACTTCTTTCAGTCTTCAGCCTTCCTCTTTTTTCATCTTTTTACCTTCTTAATAGCTTTCCATTTGCTAACCTTAGTTCCCTAGTCCTTTCATTCCCCACCTGTCTTATTCCTTCGCCAGCCTCTTATGTCTCCATCTTTCACCCACTTTCTAGTCCCCCATTCCATCCTCTGTATGCATCCCCTCCCCATCTTCATCTACCACCTTCTGCCTCTCATCCCCCTAATCGGCCCCAAGCTAATCCTCTCTCCACCTACAGGCCCTTTCTTATGTCTTGACCCCTATCCAGGTTTTCATTTCCATATTCACCTCCCCCAATTCTACTCCTTCACCTCCTTCAAGGAAGACCTGTCCCTTCCTGTGACTGCCATCCCCTCTATAGCCCTCTGTCCTTGTCAACCACCCCCAATCCTTCCCCAAACCCTCCAAGGCCCATCAAACCTTTGCCCTTCCCCATATTTCTGCACTAGGTCTCGCAGCGCTACTCATGCCCCTTATCCAATCACCTTGTCCCCACTCTCTTCTTATCGCTGGTCAGTTTCTTCACTATTCCCCCAGGCAACTCAAGTCCCTACTTTTTTTTTTCACCGTACCCAGTCTCTGACTCCTCACTCACAATCCCATCCAACCTGAGTCCCCATTTACACAGCCAATACCCAGCCTATGTTACTCTTTCTTCTGTTTTCTCAACCAATCTTAGATTCTCTACATAAGCACAAATCCCTGCTCTCCCACATCCCCATGTTCCATGTGCCCACCCATCTACCTGCCTTCTCCAATACTTATTAACCCTTCCTTTCCTCCTTACCCCAGCATCTGATCTTACACCTTGCCCTCTCAACCTTCCCCTGGTTATGACTTTACTTCTTCCCCAGCCTCTACAATATCTGTCTTCCTCTACCTTCTTACTCCCCCAGAATCTCCTTCTTTTTCCCACCCTGACCCCAGCATTTGTCACACTAGCCCCCTTTCGATACCAGGCCCCACCCCTAAAATTAGGCTTTTTCCAGTCCCAGTCCCCGTCCCCCCTCCAGCATAAGTCCATTTCCATTTCCATGCCCAGCCCCAGTATTTGCCCATTTCTGGTCCCAGTCTCCCCTTCCTCCTGGCCCAGTATCAGCCCTTTTCCAGTCTCGGTCCCAGTATCAGCCCTCCCTCCCCCCCCCCCCCATCCCAGCATTGGCTCTCCTCCAGTACCAACATCTCCACAACCATTCTAGTGCCTCAGCCCCTTTCAAGTCCCTCCCGTCCTCATCCTATATCAGTCCCCTAGTCCCAGTCTCCTACCCCTAACACATTACTTGCAGCCAGCTACCTCCTCTCTATCTCTGCCTGCCTGCTCCTAAGTTAACACAGCTGCTGGAGTGATTTTGTTTGCTGCCGCAGCGGTGCTGTAATAAGGCAACCCAGCCAGGACGTTTTTAGTAAAGCAGAAAGTGCTTTATTTTGTTTTACTAAAAATGCCCAGACTGACTGCTTCAGTACAGCACAGCTGTTGGAGCAAATGAAAATACTCCCACAGCTGTGTTTAAGTGTTAATACAGCTGCAATCCAAGATGGCTTTGGAGTAAGACGCCGAGTTTGAAGGTCTGAACCCGATGCCTGCATTTGCTTCCTAATGGGGAGAAAGAGGAAACAACATTCACAGAAACCCTCCGGTACCTCTTCTCCTGCGGATCAGCTGGTGCAGTTGTCATTTGCCAGCTTTTGTACCTCCTAGGGTAGTATGGCATCGAGAGATCTGCCGAATCTGCAGGCGGATCTGAGCATAGAAGGGGTTTCCCTTAGCCCCGTTCAAGCGTCCCCAGCTCAACCTGGTTGCCGCTTCGTGGAGGGGAAGCATAGCGGAGACCCTCCGGATCAGGAGGTAGCGGCAGCTGCGGAGGGTGCTTCCCCGAAGATTCAGCGTCTTTTAGTGTCGTGGGTCGAGTGAAGGAGTTTCCCACCGGCAGCAATGCTGGGGTGGAGCAGTTTGCAAGTAGCTCCCCCAGTACTACAGCAATTCGGCTTCCTGGGAGTGTGGTGAAACCTGCGCTTGTTACTTTAGATAGCTTGTGGGAAGCTATCTCTGCCCTTCAGCAGTCCCTTTTACCTTTTGTGGGGGCTGTTTCACATGAGTTAACCGAGATAAAAGTCCAGTGTTCTTTGACGGTATCGGAGGTGGCAATTCACGCTACTAGAATTTCCCAAGTGTGGTGGAGGAGCTGCAGTCCCTCGGTGCTGTTAATTCAAAGGACCGACTAATTCAGGCAAGGAAAATAGATTCTAGACAATCAGTTAAGGAGGAACAGCTTGAGATTTCTGAATTTCCCTCTGTCTCCATTGATGGCACCTTTGTACTTGGTCCGTAAGTACTTTATTGATGTCTTGCAGATGCCTTCGGATTAATTTCCGCCGGTTGTAAGAGCTCAATATGTGACTATTTCCTCGCTGGATGTTGGTGAACAACAGGGCTCTGCTGTAGAAACTATTCCTCCTCAAATGGATATTTCAGAATTTCTTTAGAGCTCCTTAGAGGTGGTGACGAGTCGGGCCACTTTGTTGGTTAATTTTGCCTTTGAATCGGACAGGAACACTGTACTTACAGACATTTTACAGAAATATAATTTATCTCAATTTTATGGGCTCAAAAATACAAATTTTTCCTGATCTTGCTAGGGATACCCAGAAACGGAGAAGGGCTTTTCTGGCTTTGCGCCAGAGAACGATCTCCCTCTGAGCACAATTTAAGTTAAGATATCCGTGTAAATGTGTGGTTAATTATCAAGCTAAAAATTATTTGTTTTTTGAGTCCCAATAATTATTACAATTTCTGCAAATTAGGGAAGGTCGTGGGCGGGGGTGTGAGTCCCATATCGGCTGCCATATAATAATATCATTGCTCCTATGATTTTTTTTTTTTTTTTTATGATGGTGGTTGTACCAAGTTTTGATTTTCTTTTTTCTTGGATTTTTTTATTTTTATTTAAAGGGTATTTCTATCCCGCTTTATCCTTCAATCAAGGCGGTGTGCACAGCAAACAATCAAGGAGTTGGCGTTTGTGTTCAAGGTATTCTTATACTGTACAGTGGATGTGTATGCGTGTGGGTAGGTTGATTAGCGTGCGCTATTTACAGCATGAGCTTTATACAGTGCTATGTACAATGAGCGTGCGGATGAGACTTTAGTTCGTGGCTGTTGCTCCCATTATGTGTTTGGGCTGTAGTGTTCCAGGAAAAGCAGAGTCTTTAGTTGCTTCCGAAAGTCCTTAGTGTCTTCCGTGGATCGCAGTTCGTCAGGGAGTGCGTTCCACAATCTAGGTGCTGCCATTGATAGCGCTCTTCGTGCGGTGGACTTGCATGCCTTTGTGTAGTCTTTTGGCGTGTTGATTGTGTCTGATGTGGCTCTTCTTCTAGGTCTTGTGCTGACGTTGGGTTGTATGAGGGGTTGAAGGCTGAGGGCAGAGTTCCTGTGTTTTGATTCTGAATATGTTTAAGATTGTCTTGTATTTGATTCGTGAGTTGATTGGGAGCCAGTGTAGGTCTTTTAGTATGGGGGTGATGTGGTCTTGTTTTGATGCTCCGGATATTATTCGTGCCGCCGTGTTTTGGGCCATTTTGTAGTGGTCTGAGCGACTGTTTTGACATACCTGTATAGATCGGGTTGCAGAAGTTGAGTATGGGAGTTATTAGAGCTTGACAAACTGTGTGGAAATGATCTTGTGTGAGGAGTGGCTTGAGGCGTCTGATTATTCTCATCTTGAAGTATGCGTTTTTGGTGGTCCTGATGTGTGACTGTAGGTTTAGCTCCCTGTCAAGCGTTACTCCGAGATATTTTACCTCCTTTATTGTGTGGGGTTTTTTTTGTGGTCTATTCCAGAGATTGTATAATTACCTGTTATTTATTTTTTTCTTGTTGAGATGTTATGGTGTTACATCTCTTGTGCATGCTGATTCTTATTCAGATTTGTTTCTGGAGTGTATTGTTAAAATGTAATAAAATATAAATAAAAAGTGTTAATACAGCTGCAGCAGCTCAGAGCAGGGAGTGGAAGTGGGACAATGGAATCTATACTTCCGCCCAGGCCTTGACAAATGTAGTTTGTATTGAGGAGCCAGTCCACAATCAAGAGCCAGTGGCTGCGACTTCTCATGCCTCCCCCCCCCCCCCCGCCCCCGCCATTGCCTCCATCCTCCACTGATGATCCTCATTTGCAAACTCATACGTATCTGGGGAGGGTGGAAGAGTTTGAAGAGATGATAGTGGGGCTGTACAAGGCATCTCGAGATAGAAATATGTAGAAAGTGCCTGTGTGTGCTTGTCTGGTGCAATGTTGGTTTGCCTATCTGTGCGTGAGATGTGGTGGTGGTGGATGCCTTTTCCTGTGGGTGGGGTGCAGGGCTGCAATGCATTTGTTGCAGAGCTGAGGAGTCTGTGCATGCATGTGTGTGTGTAAGTACTGTGTGGTGTGGAGCTGGGGTGCACCTTTTTTTGCATATATACACACACACATTGTGCCCTTTTGTCCCTGTAGTCATTCTTTTAACCTTCAACACCCTGCATGCTTATCTCCCCCTTCCAACCCCTCCCTATGCTCTTTTCCCCTTACAGATTCTCTC
This sequence comes from Ichthyophis bannanicus, assembly GCA_033557465.1. Classification (NCBI taxonomy): domain Eukaryota; kingdom Metazoa; phylum Chordata; class Amphibia; order Gymnophiona; family Ichthyophiidae; genus Ichthyophis; species Ichthyophis bannanicus. The sequence continues at coordinate 55,172,366 of CM066047.1, read as the reverse complement.
CCCTAGCACTCACCCCCTGTCCTCCATTACCCCCTCCTCCCTTTATTTTCTTTTTAAAATCTAGTGCCCCTTTAAATGTTTGCTTCTGCTGCCTCAGGACGTGCCGGAATGCTGTTCCACCCCGTTCCAGCACAAGTTAAACCCTGAACTTTGAAGTACTGGCAGCTTCACTGGCTGATGCTTTTAGTGCTGCTTTAGAATTGATCAGGATCCCAGAGGACTGAAAATGGGTGAATGTGGTTTCTTTTCACAAAAGTGGAAATAAGGAAGAGGTTCGTAGCTACAGACTGGCTAGTCTGACCTCTGTGGTGGGCAAATTAATGGAATTGCTGCTAAAGTAGAGGCTAGTATGGTTTCTGGAATCCAAAGGATTATAGGATCTGGATCTCTAGAGAGAGGACTTATCAGACAAATCAGATTTTTCTTTGGCTGGGTGACAAGAGAATTGGATTAGGGCAAAGCATCAGATGTGGTATACTTAGATTTCAGCAAGGCCTTTGACAATGTTCCACGTCTGTGACTTATAGATAAATTGAATGCCCTTGGAATGGACCCTAAAGTGATTGACTGAGCATGGAGATGGTTGAGTGGGAGATGACAGAGGGCAGAAATAAATGAATTTCTCTGGTAATGCCCCTATATTCCATGGAGCGCCTCATGGATCAGTCCTTGGTCCTGTTCTTTTTAACATTTTTGTAAGCAATTATTGCAGAAGGTCTGTCAAGAAAGGTATGCCTCTTTGTGGATGATACCAACATTTGCAACAGGGTAGACACAGTGGAAGGTGTGGATAACATAAGGAGAGATCTAGCAAAGCTTGAACAGCCTAGAATTTGGCAGCTAAGATTTAATGCAAGGTCACACATTCAGGCTGCAAAACCCAAGGGAGCAGTATAGTACAGTGGATGGAAGACATCCATACACAAAAGAAGAATTGGACCTGGGGATGATTGTATTGGATGATCTTAGTGGCCAAACAGAAAAGACAGCTGCAAAAGCTAAAGGATGTTGAGGTACATAGGGAGAGGAACCATGAGCAGGATAAAGATGGTTTTATTGCCCCTGTATAAATCTCTAGGGAGACCTCACTGGGAGTACTATGTATAATTCTGGAGACCATACCTTCAAAGGATATAAACAAGATGGGGTCCGTCGAGAGGGCCGCTAGTAAAATAGTCAGTGACCTTCATCATAAGGCCTATGGGGGGTAGACATAAAGATTCCAATCTGTATACTTTTGGAGGAAAGGCAGGAGAGGGGAGATATGATAGAAACATTTTAATATCTTCATGGTATAAATGCGCAGGAGATGGTCCTCCTCCAGTTGAAAGAGAGATCTAGAAGGACGGGTCATAGGATTAAGGTGAAAGGGGAAAGACTCTGAAGTAATCTGAAGAAAGATTTCTTCATGGAAAGGGTGGTGAACACATGAAACAACCTCCCAGTGGAGGTGTTGGAGATGAGAAGTATATCTACATTCAAGAAAGCATGGACAAGCACAGAGGATCTCCTGAGGGGGAAAGGAGGATTGTAGAACGTAATAGTTCTTATGGATGGGCAGACTGGATAGACCATATGGTCTTTTTGTATTTCACAACACTTAGTGGCCAGATTTAGGGCCAATAACTGCAAAGTTCTGGAATGAACAGTGGTGCATGTAGGGTTGGCCCTACCACTAGGCAGATGAGGCATCTGCTTAGGGCAACAGGCTTCAGAAGACATCTCAGATAGCACTAGAGAAGCACTTTAAAGGCACTGTCAATGGTGAGCATTTTGAGCAACATACCCCACAAGATAAACAGAACACCCTGCAACAGTTCCCATCCCCCCACTCTCCTTTTGCTTTCCTCCACTTAGTCTAGTATCGAGTCCAAAATTCTTTGGACACAGTCCCTTATGAGAGACTCTTGGCGAAATTTAAAAAAGTAATGGGATAGGAGGCAGTGTACTGTTGTGGATCAGGAACTGGTTAAAGATAGAAAAGTAGAGAGTAGGGCTAAATTACCAATTTTCTCAATTGAGAGAGGTGAATAGTGGCGTACTCCAGCGATCTGTGCTGGGCCTGCTGCTTTTTAACATATTCATAAATGGCCTGGAAATGAGAATGAGTGAGGTGATCAAATTTGCAGATGAGACAAAATTACTCAAAGTTGTTAATAATACAGGAGGATTGTAAAAAAATTGCAAGAGGACCTTGATAAATTGGAAGACTGGACATCCAAATGGCATATGAAATTTACTGTGGACGAATATAAATTATGCACTTGTGAAGAACCTCCCAAATTACGGTTACATGATAATAAGGTTCCACATTAGGAACCACTACCCAAGAGAAGGATTTAGGAGTCATCGTAGATAATATGCTGAAACCCTCTGCTCAGTTTGCAGTGGTGGCCAAGAAAGCAAATATAATGCTAGGAATAATAAGGAAATGAGAATAAAATAAGATATAATGCCTCTGTATTGTTCCATGGTGCGAGCTCGCCTTGAATTAGAAAAGGTACAGAGAAGAGCCACCAAAATGGTAAAGGGGATGGAAGGATACCTCTATGAAGAGAGGCTAAAAAGGTTGGGGCTCTTCAACTTGGAGCAAGACAACTGAGGGAGATACGATACAGGTTTATAAAATAATGAATGGAGTGGAACGAGTAAATGCAGATCGGTTGTTGACTCCTTCAAAAAGTAGAAAGACTAGAGTACATGCAATGAAGCTACAATGTAGCTCATTTAAGACTAGAAGGAGAAACATTTTTTTCACTCAATGAGTAATCAAACTGTGGAATTCATTACCAGGAGATGTAGTAAAAGCTATTGGTGTAGCTGTCCATAAATTATTACTAAAGAGGGCCAGGGAAATCCACTGCTTATCCCTTAGGCTAATCAACGTGGAATCTGTGTTCTTTTAGGAACCTGATAGGTATTTGTGACCTTTTATCCCTCTAACAAGATCAGATTTCAAATAAATTGACAGCAACCAACTTTAAACCATATTAAAAAAAAAATGAGGGACTATACTTTTCCCTTTTAAGTAGACTAGCCTAGCAGCTACATTTATTTAAGATAAAAATATTAATTGAGGCACTAAGTAAATCCCATCTCTCACCCTGCAAACTACAGAATTGGGGTACTGTGGCTTATTTCCCTCATCTGACATCAACCAGTTTTAAATTGTTGCTAATCCTGTCCAGAGATGCTTTGCCTAGAACCTGCTCCTCTGGTCCTACTGAATGAGCAATATCCACCGCAGTCGTGAACCTCACTCCTGAATCCTGGACTATGAGCTCAATCTCTCAAATTTATTACTGCTTGCATTGTGTCAGAGAGCTGCCTCCTTCTGGAGTTCATAAGATGTCACATGCTTAAACAGTTTATCAAGGTGTGCCTGAAATTCCTCTCAAACAGGCCCGTGGCACCCAACACGATGGGAAATACTCTGTATCCTTCTGCCACATTTCCTTGATCTCTGACTGCATTTCTTGGTACTCATTACGAATCGCAGAATGATCACTTGGAACAAACACCTCTATAATCCAATACCATTCTGGAGTTTTTCTTTTTTTACCACTATTTCGGATTTCCTTGCATCCAACTTATTGGCTGGAATGGGAGTATCCCAGGTGATCATAACCCCTTCGTTTTCCATAATTCTCTTAAGGTCGTGGTCCCAGTGCTTTTCTGGTGCAGTGATGTTGTGGTGTTTACATAGTTTCCAGTGGATAAGAGATGCTATTTTATTGTACCTTTCTGTGTAGAAATTTTCGGCCATCAGAACTCTGCAGCCAGCTATGAGATTATTAACTGTTTCCAGTTCTTTCTTACAGAATCTACATACATTTGTTTTGCCAGGTTTTTTTCTATGCTTGCTTTGAATCATCTTGTCCATAATCACTGTCTTGGGCTGCAACTAATCAATCGCTCTCATTCTTTGGTTTCAAATGAATTCTCCGTAGCTGTTCATGTGTCTGGTCTTCCTATAGGCTTGTCTAAGTAAACCTTCAGCTTTTGTTTCAGAACATTAGTTTTGCTCTAAGTGAATAGTGCTTGAGAGTAAATTTCAAGGTATTGGACCCATAATTTGAACTGTGCATTTTCCTAGTTGGTTTTCTTTGTGGTCATTGTAAAACCTTCATAGAATAATTTCTTTTTAAAAGCAGTGACAACTGAACATATTTTTCAAAATTCTGAAAACTATACACACACTTTTTTTTAAAAGACATTTTATAGACCAGTGCAATCCTTTCCTAATGAGTGCGATATGAACACTTAGGAGGCCTTTTACTAAAGGGCGATAGCTGTCAGGGTGAGTCTGGTGTGTGCTAAAGACATACATTGGACATGCATTGACAGGTGGTGCCGGACCATGACAGCGCAGCTGGATTTTGGTGGTAACTGTCCATGGCATGTGAGGGTTGCAAATGAGCAGGTTAGGTGCAGAGAGTGGGCAGGGCAAGTGATATGCAGTCGGTGCACCGTTGCTACCTGCATGGCAAGCAAGTAGCACGGGTGTACATACTACATCTGTGGAAGTGGCAGTATCGCAGCTCCCTTCAGTAAAAGGGCCCCTGAGTTTTATACGTTCTACTAACTAACTAGGCAGCAGCATTTTGTGATAATTGTAAAGATTTAATGATCTACCTCTGGAAAGTCTATATATGAGATACTACAGTCATCTGTATCAATGTCTTTCAACTGTTGTTGTTGTTAAGTGCCATCGAGTCGGAGTCGACTCATGGCGACCCTCTGGATAGCTATCCTAAATTGTGTTCGATCTTCAGTCAGGCGGCTCATTGTTGACAGACTGGTACCCGTAGCTGCTGTTATTGTATCGATCCATCTCATTGCTGGCCTTCCTCTTTTGCGTTGACCTTCTATCTTGCCAAGCATAATGTCTTTCTCTAATGATCTCTCTCTTCGCATGATGTGTCCAAAGTATGAAAGTCGAAGTCTTGTCATCTGAGCTTCTAAAGAAAGCTTAGGTTTGATCTCCTCTAGTACCGACTGGTTTGTTCTTCAGGCAGTCCATGGTATACACAGTACTCGCCAGCAGCACCATAATTCAAAGGCATCAATTTTCTTCCTGTCTATCTTTTTCACTGTCCAGCTTTCACATCCATATGATGTTATTGAAAATACCATGGCTTGAACAAGTCGAATCTTTGTATGGAGAGAGACATCTCTGCTCTTGAGAATCTTATCTAGGTCTTTCATAGCCATTCTGCCAAGAGCAATGCGTCGTCTGATTTCTTGATTGCTTGTTGCTTCTTTATTGATAGTTGATCCAAGTAGGTTAAAGTTGTTCACAATTTCAATTTCTTCTCCTTCAACGATGAACCTGTTGATTATGCCAGTTGTCATGATCTTTGTCTTCTTTACATTAAGGTGCAGGCCCATTTTGAGACTATGTTCTTTGATTGTGAGAAGCAAATGTTTCAGATCATCTTCACTTTCAGCCAGTAATGTGGTATCATCAGCATAGCAAAGGTTGTTGATGAGTCTTCCACCGATCTTCACACCTCTGTTGTCTTCATACAATCCTGCTTCTCTGATGATTTGTTCTGCATATAAATTAAACAGGTAGGGGGAAAGTATGCAACATTGTCTTACACCTTTGCTTATTTTAAACCATTCTGTTTCTCCTTGTTCCGTTCGAACTGTTGCTTCTTGATCAATGTACAGATTGCGCAAGAGAACGATCAGGTGTTCTGGTATACCCATGCTTCTTAATGTGGCCCAGAGTTTCTCATGGTTTACACAGTCAAAAGCCTTGCTATAGTCGATAAAGCACAAATAGATATCCTTTTGGTATTCTTTAGTCTTTTCAAGGATCCATCTCACATCTGCAATGATGTCTCTCGTTCCTCGCCCTTTCCTGAACCCTGCTTGCACTTCAGGTAGTTCTTGTTCCAGGTATGGTTGTAGTCTCTTTTGAATAATCTTCAGTAGAATCTTGCTGGCATGTGGGATCAGAGCGATTGTGCGATAATTTCCACAGTCAGTTGGATCACCTTTCTTTAGTATTGGTATAAACACAGATCTTTTCCAGTCAGTTGGCCATGATGTTGTCTTCCATATTTCTTGGCAGAGCCTTGTGAGAACGGTAACAGCTGCATCAGATTGCTGCAGTACTTCTATGGGAATGCTATCAATGCCTGGTGCTTTGTTCTTTGATAAGGCTTTCAATGCTGCTTCAACTTCTTCTTTCATCACCAATGGTTCCCGATCATAAGGTACAGGTTGAAACGGCTGTTGGTCCACTTGATCTTTATCATATAAAAACTCTGTATATTCCTTCCACCTTTTCTTGATCTTCTCAGCATCATTCAACATAGAACCTTGAGCATCTTGTAACATTCCAATTCGAGGCTGGAACTTTTTCTTTAACTCTCGTAGCTTTAGGAAAGCCGATCTTGTTCTTCCTCTAATAGTTTCTGCTTCTATTTCCTTGCAAGTGTCATTGTAGTACTTTTCCTTGTCCTGTCTTGCTGCACGTTGGAAATCTCTGAGTTCTGCGATTGTCTTTCTTTCTCCTCTGGCTTTAGCTTCTCTGCGTTTCTGGGCAATTTTCAGAGTTTCTTCCGTCATCCATTTTGGCTGTTTTTGCTTTTTCACCTTTTGTAGAGACTTCTCGCTTTCTTCCAACACAACCTTCTTGATGTCATTCCATAACTCTTCCGGAGCTCTGTCATTTGTATCTAAAGCAGCAAATCGATTTTGCAGGCAGTCTTTAAATTCCAGTGGTATATTCTCAAGGTCATATTTTGCTGCATTCATGAGTGGTTTGCTCTTTTTCAACTTTAGCTTGAGTTTGCATACTAGTAGTTGATGATCTGTACCACAGTCAGCTCCAGGTTTTGTCTTTGTTGATGTTACAGAGCTTTTCCATCGTTGACTTCCACAGATGTAGTCAATTTGATTTTTATATAATCCATTCGGTGAAGTCCATGTGTACAGTCGCCGCTTGTGTTGCTGGAAGAAGGTGTTTGAGATGAATAGATCATTGGTCTTGCAGAATTCTATCAGTCGTTCTCCAGCTTCATTTCTGTTGCCAAGTCCATATTTTCCAACTACTTTGCCGCCTTCTTTGTTGCCAACTTTTGCGTTCCAGTTACCCATGACTATCATGATATCCTGTTTGCATGTTCTGTCAATTTCAGCTTGTACTTGTTCATAGTACTCTTCAATTTCATTCTCTTCAGCAGCTGCTGTTGGGGCATATACTTGAATTATAGTTGTGTTGATAGGCAATCCTCGTAGACTAATAGAGATTAAGCGTTCGCTGACTGCATTGTATTTCATTACAGTTCTTGCAAGTTTCTTCTTTATTATAAATGCAACACCATTTCTTCTTTGTCTTTCATTTCCAGCATAGTAGATCATGTGATCATCTGATGCAAAGTGCCCCATGCCAGTCCATTTCAGTTCGCTGACACCCAACAGATCAAGTTGTACACGTTCCATTTCATTCTTGACCACCTCCAACTTCCCTTGGTTCATGCTTCGTACGTTCCATGTTCCAATGTGTAAGACATCTTTACAGCTTCTGACTCTCTTCTTAGACCTTCATGATTTCCATCTAGTAGTCTTTCAACTACTAGATGGAAATCATGAAGGTCTAAGAAGACAGAAAATATTTTCTGAAGTATTGCTGCATTCAAATCAGTGCATATATTGCCTAACACTTGTTAACCATCTACATTTAGAATCAAATATTATTCCAAGATAGCCGTTTTTTGCATATTGGCATATCTATTTTCACTAACACACATTTTTCTCTTGAGGTGAATAATAGGACAAGTGATCAACACTAGGTCCACTCTTTTAAAGATTCATTTTTAATCCATTCTGAACAAATCTTTATTTTATGAAAATTAAGCAAACTTTCCATTTGTAGAGAAATGCAAGTTGAATGGCAGCTTAGCAAAATACCATTTTTATATTCTGAAGTCTTATCAAACTATGCAAGAGCCGACTTAAAGGCGTCATGTATATATGTGTGTATATGTATTAAACAATGCCGCTAATAATGATGAACCTTGGTGCCATTCTGAAACTAAATTACCCAGTTTCACATGTTGGTGTCAATTCTTCAGAAATGATGCAAACCATTGAAAAGTTGTCCTGTTGATACTGCTCCTGCGATTAGCAGATATATTTGATCCAATACATACTATTGAACGCAGAGGTTAAATCCAAAAATATCAAATAACCTGTCTCTCTTTGCTTTTTCTAAACCAATCATTATGGCTATACAAATGATTAGTAGTTTGGCACTGGATGCCATCTATTGATTAGCATAGCAGTATTAAACACATAAAAGGTAATTTAACAAATTCTTTAGCAGTTTTGGCTTAAAACATTACTATTATTAGGTCCCACTATATTTCTTGGAGCCGGGAAAGGCATCCTGCTATTGTACTGAGACACCAAAGTACCGCTCCCTTATTGTTGCTTTTTTTTCTTTATTGAATGTGAAATATTTAGAAAACCCTGAGAAAACCTCTGCAAACTTCAGGCCAGCCCTGATTGTTTCACAGATACTACATCTATGTTGGCATGTTTTGCAAGGAATTATTTTTACAACTGCAGCTGTGTACGCTCATAAAGCTGAGGGGAACGCCATTTTTAGAACTTACACCTTAAGGGAGAAATACAAACTGGGTTTATAGGAATAGCATAGTTTCTGTTTTCTTACTTTTTTCATATTTTAACCTTAGTCTTAGGACTCCCTTTTATTTATGTGTGTTTTTGTTTTTATATCTATAAAACACTCATGGTATCCTTAATAAGTACACTGATCAAGGAAATACAAACCGGATACACACTCATCTTTCTAGATCTATCAGCAGCGTTTGACACCATATCACTCGGCATTCTCCTCCACTGCCTACAGGAATCTGGCATGCAGGATAAGGTTCATCAGTGGTTCCAGTCCTACCTGACAGACGGGTATCAGCTAATTCGAACAAGCTCTGGCACCTCTGCCCCCTACCTCCAGACTCATGGCTCCACACTATTGGCACTGCTCTTTTAACATTTTTCTTCAACCACTTTGCTCAATAATATGGTCACACATTATCAATTTCCACATATACGCAGACATTATGCTATATGGGCCAGTAACCACCACAACAAACCCCACAAACACACAGTTGCTGCATTGTTTCAACGATATCTCTAGGTGGCTCCAAGAAAATAATCTTGCAATCAACTTCAAGAAAACAGAAGCATTATTTGTCACAAAGGATCAAACCTTCGCCCCACCAACCCACCTCACCATGGGAACAACCTAAATAAAAGTAGAATCACAAATAAAATAATTAGGAGTCATACTTGACCATACTCTCTCACTCAAGCAACAGATAGCAAAAACCACAGGAATGATATTTTTCAAAACCAAACTGATACAGCGCCTAGACCCACCAGGACTTCAGATCAGTGCTACAAGCAATGGCACTCCCCCACCTCGACTACTGTAATGCAATACATAAAGGACTCCCGCACTCCACCCTCTACGGACAGCTCTTAACACAGCCACCAGGATCATACAAAGGGCAAGGAAATATGACCACATCACCCCAATACTGAAGTACCTCCACATCCTCCCACTGGAATCTCGGGTCAAGTACAAATCCTTACTACTGATTCACAAAGCACTACACCAACAACAAATATCACATCTACACAACCTCCTACCACAACTAAACTCTGGGAGATCCACAAGGCAGACCACTAACAATGTTCTGACACTGCATGCAAGGACAAAACACAATCATCAAACGTGTGCCCATGCATTTGACCTCTAAGCCCCATCCCTATAGAACTGTCTCCCAACCAAAATCTGGAACAGACAAAGACTCACTTATTCAGAGAACACTTTGGCACAGACTTGAGCAACACCCAGAGGCCACCAGATTACATTGTACAGGATATAAATTGGTGGCCGAGACATGAAGAGGAATTATAAATAAGTTAAGAATTCCTGATGTTTACCTAATCAGGATTGTAAATAAGTCTTCCTCAACACCCGCTATCACATTGTACATATGTTTTGACTTATTGAATGGAAACCGCTTTGACCCGGTGAAAAGCAGTATATAAAAAAAAAAAATAAAATAAATAAAATATATATGCTGCCACTCTCCTGGCAACCATCTTCTCACCTTGGGGGTGGGGGAGGACGGCATAGTGATACCTCTGCTGCATTGGACTTTAAAGTGCCTGCCCTAGCGTGGCCACAGCCTGCTGCTCCTGCTGTCACTCTAACACAACTTCCTGTTGGAGGGGGCAGGCGCAGCAGGAAGTTACATCAAAGGAGGGGGCAGGAGCAGCAGACCGTGAGCGCACTAGGATGGGCACTTTATAGTCCAATGCAGCGGAGGCATCACTGTGTTCCTCCTCCCCCCCAGGTGAGAAGATGGATGCCAGGAAGGGGGGCAGCATAGCATGCTGGGCAGTACCATAATCTTCAGGAGGAGGTATGGAGGACTTTCTTAGGGCGGCAGAAACCCTTGGGGTTAGCCCTGCTGCTGCTACTACTACTGATCAATTACTATAGCAGTATAAGACGTACTCAGTGCTGTACAGAGACATGTAAAAGATGGTCCCTGCACATCAGAGCTTACAGTCTGGTCAAGACAGACAACGCAACAGCTGGGGATTAGGCTATGTCTAGGGGAATGGTAAGAAACTCATAGTTTGAGAGGAGGAGACTATGCGGCTCAGGATCCAAAAGCAGCCTCGAAGAGGTGAGCTTTTAGCCTGGATTTGAAGAGCCAGAGATGAAGCCCAATGATCCAACTCGGGTAGTTTTGTTCTAGGTATAAGGAGCAGCAAGGTGGAAAGAACGAATAATCCAGCCCTGTTTTTCTCCTGTTGCTCCTGCCCTGCCCTACCCATCTCCCTTCCCCATCTTCGCAGTTCATCTTCGTTTTTGTCTACGAATAAAGCTCTATTCATGGGTAAGCTGAAGTTCTTCCTATTGGTCAATTTCACTCCCTCAGTCTCTAGCTGGGGTGCATTTTGGCCTCTGTTACTCTTTGGATAGTGCCCAAGACAAGCGAGTCTTTGTCTTCTTTGCGTTGTTAGGTTGAACACACACATTCTGATAACCCTATCATCTGCGCATCTTGGCTGGAAGTCTCCTGCCTGCACTGTCGCCACTAAGGAGAGGTGATGTGATATTGTGCTTTTAATAGTCAACTAAAATTATCATATTTCAGCACCTCCCCCTACTGGTAGCAGTGCGGGTAGAGGACTCTTGCACAGATTGGCGGGAAAGCTGCATGCATGTTGGCCACAAAAACTCAATTTAACGAAGTTAAATCCATATAAAAAAGTTCAAGTAAGGTCGATGAAGAAGCAGTAGCAGCAACGTGCTCAGATTGTTTTTTTCAAAATACTATAATAAACATTTTTGAAGCAAAACATTGAAATCAGAATGTAATGGTGCAAATTGGGCCTTCGAAGGAAGTACTAACATTTTGTATTGGTTTGCGTTACTCTCTTAACACTAGAAGCCCCAAAAGGAATTTTACCTAGAAACCCCAAAGTGCGTCAATTGACGCATTATCACGACTGCGTTTAACATGAAATGCAGATGTGAATTAATGTGAAGTTACTTATTTGTTAAATACGTGCAGTATGTGATGTCATTACATGCCGTCATCGTGTGTTTATTGTTTGTAATGTCTGAGTAAACTGTAAACGGTGATTGAGATGTGCCACCTAGTGGGAACATGAATTTATACCTAGAAGCCCCAAAGAACATCAATTGACGCATTCAAGACAATTGAGTGCATCAGTTGACATACTTTGGGGCTTCTAGGTATAAATTCATTTTCCCGCTAGGTGGTGCTTCTGTTATTAATTTTCGATGCACATATGTGAACATCTTGACCTTGCTAACAAATTCATGGAACATGACTGACATGGTTCTAGCAGTGGCGCTGGTATACAACTTCGAAGATGCATTTGCGTCAATTGACACACTTTGGGGCTTCTAGTGTTAATATCACTGATTTCAGTCTCATAAGTATGGGGGCTACATGGGATGCTAGAGGAACACAGCAAATCTCCTAGTTACCCTAGCCTCATTGCCTTTAGAAGCTATTACAGTTTTATTAAATGTGTTTCTCATATGACTCCTAGAAATCTGCCTAGAACCAGTAGTGATTGGCAGACAGAAATTGTAAATAAACATAAAATACACCATGCTGAATCTGACCTCCAAGTTTAATCAATGAACATCCTGTTTCTGATATTGGTTAATTAACTGTGGTCATAGGTACCCAGTAGAATCCAAACAGAGATCTGTTTTCTTATAGCTCATTTCAAAGAATAAGCACAGTAATAAGAATGGGTGATTTCAATTACCACGGTATCGACTGGGTCAGTGTCACGGCAAGACATGCTAGGGAGATAGTTTCTAGATGAAATAAATGGCTGCTTCTTGGAGCAGCTGATTCATGAACCGACCAGAGGGGAAGCCATTTTGGACCTAGTCCTTAGTGGAACACAAGATCTGGTTCAAGATATAAGGGTGTTGGGGTCACTTGGCAATAGTGATCATAGCATTATCGCGTTTGATTTAATAACTGGAGGAAGGACGGCAAGGAAATTCACAGTACTACCTTTTAACTTTCAAAAGGGAGACTATGATAAAATGAGGAAAATAGTTAAGAAAAACTAAAAGAAGCAGTTGCAAAGGCTAAAGATTTATATCAATCATGGGTATAGTTTCAGAGTACTATCTTGGAAGCCCAGACCAGCTGTATTCCATGCTTTAAGAAAAGAGGAAGCAAGTCCAAAAAACCGCCAGTGTGGTTTAAAGGTGAGGTCAGAGAGGCTGTTGCCAAAAAAGCATCTTTCAGGAAAATGGAAAAAGGAGCCAAATGACGAAAACTGGAAACAATATAAACACTGGCAAGTTAGATGCAAGGCATTGATAAGACAGGGAAAGAGAGATTTTGAGAAGAAGCTTACTGTGGAAGCAAAAATGCATAATAAAGACTTCAAGTACATTTCATAGCAAAGAGTCAGACCATTAGTTGATAGAGGGGTAAAAGGGGAATTAAGAGGGGCCAAGGCCATATCAGGGAGAGTGAATGAATTCTTTGCTTTGGTCTTTACTGAGGAAGATGTAGGGATGTTACCCATAACTGAAATGGTATTTAAAGGTGATGCTGCAGAAGAATTGAAAGAAATAGCGATACAGCGGGAAGATGTATTACAACTATTTGATAAAGATAAAGAGTAGCAAATCACCTGGACCGGATGGTATACATCCAAGGGTGTTGAAGGAACTGAAATATGAGATTGCAGATCTATTAATAATCTGTGAACTATCATTAAAATTTGTAATACCTGAAGATTGGAGGATGGCCAATGTAACGCCAGTTTTTAAAAAGGATTCCAGGGGTGATCTGGGAAACTACAGACCGGTGAGCCTGACGTTGGTACTGGGGAAAATGGTAGAAATGATGATAAACAAAATTACTGAACATGTAGATAGTCCTGGCTTAATGGGAGACAGCCAACATGGCTTTAAGCAAGGGAAGGTCTTGTCTTACTAATCTGTTATATTTTTTTGAAAGTGTGAATAAACAGGTAGCCAAAGGTGAGTTGTTTGATATAGTGTATCTGAATTTTCAGAAAGCCTTTGACAAGATTCCTCATGAGAGACTCTTGGCAAAATTAACAAGTCATGGGATGGGAGGCAGTGTACTATTGTGGATCAGGGACTGGTTAAAAGATAGGAAGCAGAGGGTATGGGCTAAATGGCCAGTTTTCCCAATGGAGAAAGGTGAACAGCGGAGTACCCCAGGGATTTGTGCTGGGTTTGCTGCTTTTTAACATTCATAAATGACCTGGAAATGGGAATAATGAGTGAAGTAATTTTCAAAGATGTTAAAACACAAGAGGATTGTGAAAAATTGCAGGAGGACCTTGATAAATTGGTACAAAGTTATGCACCTAGGAAAGAACAAACCAAACTATGGTTACATGATGCAAGGATCCACATTAGGAACCACTACCTAGGAAAGATTTAGGCATCATCGTGGATAATATGTTGAAACCCTCCACCCAGTATGCAGCAGTGGCCAAGAAAGCAAATAGAATGCTAGGAATCAAAAGGAAAGGAATAGAGAATAAAACAAAGGATATTATAATGCCTCTGTATCATTCCATGGTGCAACTGCACCTTGAATATTGTGTGCAATTCTGGTCACCATATCTTAAAAAGGATATAGCATTATTAGAAAAGGTACAGAGAAGAGCCACCAAAATTGTAAAGGGGATGGAAGGATACCCCTATGAGGAGAGGCTAAAAAGATTAGGGCTGTTCAACCTGGAAAAGAGATAGCTGAGGGGAGATATGATAGAGGTCTATAAATTAATGAATGGAGTGGAACAGGTAAACGTAGATCGATTGTTTACGTCATCAAAATATAAAAAGACTAGGGGACATGCAATGAAGCTACGGAGTAACCTATTTAAGACTAATAAGAGAAAATATTTTTTCACTCAACGTGTAATCAAACTCTGGAATTTGTTACCGGAGGATGTAGTAAAAGCTATTGGTATAGCTGAGTTTAAAAAAGGTTTGGACGGGACCCGGAGTGATTTCTTGGAGGCGTGAGGGGCTTGTAGAGGGCCCTGAGACTGTGGGAGCTGTGTACCTTGCCTTCAGCACTTGCCTTCTTTCCCGATTTCGGGCAGGCAGTGGGGACACCTTCAGAGTGCGAGGACCCTGTTTGGTATAATTGTGGGCTGTTTGCGTGACCGCGGAGCGTGTCCGTGGAGCGTGATCCGAAGGGGCGTGTCCAAAGGGGCGGGATACGCCCCTTTGGCGCCCCTTCGGCGTCACAGCGGCGAACAGAGTGAGTTTTGGGAGTTTGCTTTTGTACTATCTTGTTTTTTATATTAATGGGGAAACGTAAAGCTAAACCTTGGCGTGGTGAGGCGGGATCGGCGACCAATGCTCCGGTTGTCGGTCCCTTAGATAAACATCTGGTCCCACGCCCAGTTGCGCAGTCCTCTCCCGAGGGTGCCTCCCTTAGTTCCAGCGGGAGGACCCCTCCTCCCTGTCCTGCTGCTTGTTTATCCTTGGTAGGGTCGGAGAAGTCCCCTGAGTTAGTGAGAGCCGCCGCCTTGGCGACGGTTCAATTTCCTAAACCTGTTACTTTGGTTGATTCTGGTAGTGCTTTATGCCCACCAGTTTCTTCTGTTGGATCGGAGATAACCCTGAAGGATCTTTGGCAAGTTTTGCAGTCTATAGATGCTAAAGTATCCTCAACATTAAGTTCTTTATGTGATTTTTTCCTCTCAAACTGTTTCCTCTCTTCAGCAATTGGATAGTAAAATTTCTGCTGTAGATGCTGCTTATGTTAAGCTTGAGCAGCAACTCCCTTCTTTGCACTCAGCACACATAGCTGGGATGAAAGATGCTTTAATTTTGCATAGCAAGGTGGAGGCTTTGGAGAACACCTTGCGTGCTGTAAATTTACGTTTCCTTAATTTTCCATGTACCCCTCTTCTTTCGCCAAAGATTCTCCTTGACAAGTATTTTAAAGAGGTATTGCTTTTTTCAGATCCTATTGGGGTGTCTCAGTTATTTTATATTTCCGCTAGCTCTAAACATATCAACCCGGCTGAGGGCGGATTGGACGTAATTGAGCCTTCATTTACAAATTTGACTGATTTTTTTGGAGGATTCCTCCGACGTAATTAATTTGCGTGCCACTCTGGTAGTATCCCTGACATCGATTGATCATAAGCAGCGTATTCTTAAGGCCTTTTTTAGGTGTAAGGCGACTCTCTTTTGTGGACACAAGATAAATATTTTTCCCGATGTTTCTCGTAGCACCCAACTTAGGAGGAGGCTTTTTCTTGCGTTAAGGCCTCGGGTCCTTAAGTTGGGTGCTACTTTCTTTCTTCGGTTTCCCTGCAAGTGTGTAGTGAATTATGAAGGTGCGTTTTATATATTTTCTGATGTAACACATTTAGAGAACTTTGTATTGGAGCGGCAGGGTGGTGTTGAGGTTAGTCGGGATGAGTAATTAAGTAGTATATGCCTCTATACTGTGGGTTAGTTAACCTTGGCTTTTCTTGTTTGTTTTCCTTTATTTTTTTCACATCTGGGTCTCAGTGATGTGGACTTAATCATAATGTGTTACTATCTATGTTGATATTCTTATGTTTTGTTTCTGATTTGCTTGAACTGTATTGACTTCATTTGTATGTTTGATAAAACCTTAATAAAAAAAAAAAAAAAAAGGTTTGGACAAGTTCCTGGAGGAAAGGTCCATAAACCATTATTAAGGGGACCTGGGAAATCCACTTCTTGACCCAATACAAGCATTGAGGAACCTGTGTCTTTTGGGGAAACTGCTAGGTACTTGTGACCTAGATTGGCCACTGCTGGAAACAGGATACTAGGCTTGATGGACCTTGGTCTGACCCCGTATGGCATATCTTATGTTCTCATGTTCTAAGTCTATCCAGCCAATTTTTTATAGTCCTCCAGGAAATGTTCCAAAACATTTGAACCCTGCTGTATTAGATGCCTCAACTGCATCCTCGGTCAGCAAATTCCATAGCTTAATTGTGCACTCGGAGTAAAGATGCTTTCTATGATTTGTTTCCAGTTTGCTGGTTTATCCATTTCATGGAATATTGCCTTGTGTGTTTGAAAAATGAAACAAGCACCTCTTATTTAATGATTCTACCTCGCTCGTGATGTTGTAAAGTACCATATTCCCTTTTTCTCTCTTCCAGGCTAAACAGCGCTAACCTGCTTGATCCTTTCTTCATAAGGGAGGAGCTCCATTTCTTATATCATTTTTGTTGCCCTTCTCTGATGATTTTCTAGCTTCATTATACCCTTTGAGAGCATGAGCTGAACTGCACACAGTACTTCAGATAGTCACACCATGAACCCATAAAGAGGCATCCTAATCTGTTTTCTCCTCCATTTCTTTTTTAAATAATCCCTAATTTGCTCTGTAAATTTTTGGTAGTCATGGCACACTGGGCTGAAAGTTTTTCAGCATATTTTTCACCGAGTCCAATGTCTCTTTCTTCAGTGGTCACTCCTATCATGGAACGCTGCATTGTGCACATGTAGCCTGGATTGTTTCCCCATTGTGCATCATTGTGTTTATATTAAATTTCATCTTCCATATAGATGCCTAATCTCCTAGTGTCACATGATCTTCTGCAATTCCTCACAATCCTCTGCTCTTTTAATGACTCAATTTTATCTGGAAATTTGATCATCTTGCTCATTGCTTTTTTTTTTCTCAGAACAATTATGAATATGCAAAACACAGGCCCCAGTACAGATCCTTGGGATACTCCACTCTTGTTTTTGGGGGTTTTTTTTCCCCTTTTTGGAAAACTGACCATTTAGTCTTACGCTGACTGTCCTTTAACCAGGCGACAGGCCTTGGTAGGACATTGCTGCCACCTCATGCCTTTTGAATTTCACTCCAGCAGTTTGATTTTCTAAAATGGTTGGTGTACCCAATAATGTTTAACAGAGCCTGCAAAGGACGCCTTAAGAAAAAAGAATCTTTGTACTGCCACATCTGCCAAATCTCTCTTCTTCCCCATACTGGTGCTTTAGATCATGTTGACAGAGGAGTAAGAAGTTTGGCCTTGGTGAAAGGTGAAAAACTCATACCTTAGCTTAAATAGTATGAGAAGCAGTTTTGTTTTTTCATAGGAAAACAAAAAGTTGTATTATCTAAGAACCAGCATTAAGTTGTAAAAGTACACAGTAGTAGCTGAGGCACATATGACAACTCACGTACAACAATATATACATAGGTAATGCTTACAGTGATTGTACAATAAAATCCCATCTGGTGAAACATTCATCCACATCTACTAATCACATGGTTTCCATGATGATCAGCTTTGGCTTTGCAAGGGAGGCATGAGAGCTGGAGAATGTTGCTAGCTTTCATCACATTTCTGCATGTCGTCTTGCTCCCTTCTTGCAGAGTAAGTTGTCTTAAATGGTGCTGCGTCATGTGAAATGCCCTTATACATAGCATTACAGAATGACACTGTAATGAAATGTCTTCATGTGGCTGGGACTGTGATGGCAGTGCTAAGCTCTATCTCCCCCATTGCCATCCCTTTTATCTGTCTCATCCTCAACCTATGACGTTCCACTGCAGCTGTTCTGCTGCTTTCAAATATGCTGTGGTTTCATCATGCCGCAAGAAACCTTGCCTGGACCCCACCTGCCCTTCCTGTTATCAGCCCATCTTTCACTCTTTCACATCCAAACTACTCAAATGTGCAGTTCACTGCTGCTTTCTTGACTTACTTTCTCTGAAGTCATCCTGGATCCACTGCAGTTTGGCTTTTGTCTTCAGTGACCTGTCCTGGACAAATCCAAGAGCCTTTTATTCGATCCTCGTCCTTGACATATTTGCTGCTTTTGACATTTGATCACAACCACCTCCTCGATTCCTGTCCCTCACTTGGATTTTGGGGCTCTGTTTTATCTTGATTCTCTTCTTATCTCTCCCATCTCACTTTTAGTGTATGTTCTGGTGAATCCTCCATACCAATCCCGCTTTGTCAGTGTATCTTGGGGGACACCCTTCTCTTCTTTCTTTATACTTGTGCCCTTGGTGCTCTGATCTCCTCCCATGGTTTTCAGTACCATCTGTTTGCTGATGACTCTGATTTACCTCTCTACACCAGAAATCCGGGATGCCTTACTGCCATTTGAAATTGAACATAGCCAAGATGGAGCTTCTTGTCTCTTTCCTCCTAAATCCATCTCCCCCCTTCTGCATTTCTGTGGATAATGCTATCCTCTTCTTGTTTCCTCAGGTCGCAACCTTGGGGTTGTCTTTCATTTTTCTCTCTGTACATATCCTACATATAGATAAAACCTATCTGTTCTTTCTCTAAAACATCAGCAAAATCCATTCTTTTAGGAACACTCTACCAAGACCCTTATCTACTCTCATCATCTCCTATCTCTCTAGATCCGGGGTCTCAAACACGCGGCCCGCGGGCCTCATGCAGCCCGCGAGAGCATTTTGTGCGGCCCGCGACGCCACGACTTCTTTCAAGTGGGGTTTCTCACCTGATGATTGTATTTTTGTATTTTGTACCACGCGGCCGCGCCGGCAATCTCTACAAAGTCCTCTTCTCCTCTCACACATGACCCGAGTCACGAGTCTGCCCTCAGCCAATAGGAGACAGGAAGGAGCCGAGGAGGGGGGGGCAGAAGCAGTCTGAGCAGCCAGCCCAACGCCACGTGGCACCACGCGCCCTCATCCATTCCCTGCCCTGCTGCAGTTAGGCAGCCTGTGCTTGTTCCAGTGTGCACAGCTCTCCGCGGACAGGTAGGAGAAGGAGGCAGTCTGCCCTGCCCCCGGAATTCCCTGATGTTAGCCAGCCCTGCCTCCCTGCTTGCCTCAGTCCCTCTCCGCTTCGGCTTTCAGAGTTGCGAAGGGAGAGCTTCTCCCTCGCGACTCTGTTAAGCTCACAAGGGCAGATGGGAAATTTCCCATAAGCCCCAGCGGGCTTAACAGAGTTGCGAGGGAGGAACTCTCCCTTCGCGGTTCTAAGCCGAAGCGGAGAGGGACTGAGGCAAGCAGGCAGGGAGGGCGGGCTGGCTCTGCCGGGCAGGGGGGTCCCCGTGGGACATTCGATTTTGCTGCGGCGGCAGCCAGCTTTTTTTTTTTTTTTAAGTTTTAATTTTCCCTGGGCTGATGGGGTTAGGACTGCTAAGGTGCTGTGGGCTGATGGGGGGGTTAGGACTGGTAAGGTGCTGTGAGCTGATGCGGGGGTTAGGACTGGAAAAGGGCTGATGGGGGTTAGAACTTGAGGTGTGCTGATGTGGTTAGGACTGGTAATGCACTGTGGGCTGATGGGGGTTAGGACTGGTAATGCGCTGTGGGCTGATGGGGGGTTTAGGACTGGTAATGCGCTGTGGGCTGATGGGTTAGGACTGGTAATGCGCTGTGGGCTGATGGGGGGGGGGGTTAGGACTGGAAATGGGCTGATGGGGGGTTAGGACTTGAGGTTGGCTGATGGGGGGTTAGGACTTGAGGTTGGCTGATGGGGTTAGGATTGGTAATGGGTTGGGGTTGCTAGGACTGGAAATAGCTGATGGGGAAGGGGGCTTGGAATGGAAATGGGCTGTGAGGGGAGGGAGCTAGCACTGGAAATGGGCTGTGAGGGGAGGGAGCTAGCACTGGAAATGGGCTGAGTGGGGGGGAGCTAGGATTGGAAATGGGCTGATGGGGGGCTAGGACTGGAAATGAGCTGATGCAGGGACTAGAAGGGAGCGGATGCTGGGTGGGGCTGGAACTAGAAGGGAGCTGCTGTTGGGGGAGGATTAGAATGGGATGGAGCTGGGAAAGTGAAATGGAGAGGGGAAAAATATTTTGTGTAGGAGGGAAGACAAATCTACAATTGGCCAGGTATTGGGAGAGTAAGTGGGGATTGAGGATGGAGGGGTAAAATTTGAGTGGATGAAATAGGAATGAGGAAAGAGCAAAAGGAGAAAGATTAGTATGTTAAAGCAGATGTAGAGAGAGAATGGAAAAAAAACTAGAAGAGAAAAGAAAGGACAAATGGACAGCGGACGATGGAGAGTTAGCAGAAGACACAAAGAAACCAGAAGAAAGTGGCTGGAGTAATTGCAACTGAAAAAAACTGCACAAAAGGTAGAAAAATATCCCTTTATTTTGAATTTATTAACTGGAATATGTCAGCTCTGGGAAATGTGCATCATTAACGTCTGCGCTTTGTTTAGTACAAGAGGAAATTAATTTATAGTTTTATTTCTACAGTGTTGTACATTCCAAGTTTGGCTTTTGGGGTTCCCAGTTTAATTATTGTCTTCCTGTTTCTAAATTGTGATTCCTTGTTTGGTGATGGTCTATGTTCTGCATGTGTAACTGAGCTGAGGTATTCTGTTTATGTAATTCCTATTTGACATTGCTACTTGTTCTCTTTCCCCAGTAGGTCATATATTGTTCTCTGAAATGTATTGGTTTAATATTTGCAGTGTTGCCTTTTGATAGGTAGGGTATGGTGCTTTGTGAGTCCTGGTAGTGCTGTTAGGATACGGCAGGTTTGCTATGGGTTCTAAATGAGCAGTGTTTGTAGTAGTTCCTAATGTGCCTGGCGGTTGGCACTGGATTATAGTAATGTAGAAATCTTTTAGTCTTTCTTTATCCATATACTCATTAAGAGGCACGTTTACTAAAAGTTAGTGTATGGCAGGGGTCTCAAACACGCGGCCCGCGGGCCGCATGCGGCCCGCGAGAGAACGTTGTGCGGCCCGCGACGGCTTCTGCTGCTGCTGCCGTTGCCGCCGTGGCAACGGCAGAATCGACGGTCAATTTAAAAAAAAAAAAAACTGGCTTCTGCTGCTCAAGCAGCAAAATCAGCTGTCCTGCGGCCCCTTCCTCTCTGCCCGGAGATCCCCGAGAGTGCTCCATCAGCGGGTGCTTTTCAAGCCGCGAAGAGAGTATTTCCCTCTTGCGAGGCTTGAAAAGTGACTAGGTTTAAGCCGCGCGAGAGGGAAATACTCTCTTCGCGGCTTAAAAAGCACGCCACAGATGAAGCACACTCAGGGCTCTCCGCGCAGAGGGGAAGGGGCTGCGGGACAGCTGATTTTCTGCTGCAGCAGCAGAAGCCAGGTTTTTTTTTAAATTTACCTGGGGGGTGTATGACTGGAAATGGGCTATTGGCAGGGGGGGGGTTATGACTGGAAATGGGCTATTGGCAGGGGGGGGGTTATGACTGGAGATGGGCTATTGGCAGGGGGGGTATGACTGGAGATGGGCTATTGGCAGGGGGGGGGTTATGACTGGAGATGGGCTATTGACAGGGGGGTTATGACTGGAGATGGGCTATTGGCAGGGGGGTTATGACTGGTAATGGGCTATGGTGGGGGCTAGGACTGGAAATGGGCAGGTGGGGGTTAGGAAGGACTGGAGGTGGGCTGATGGGGGGAGTTAGGACTGGTAATGAGCTATGGAGGGGCTGACTGAAATGGGGTAATGGGGGTTAGGGCTGGAAGTGGGCTATTGGCAGGGGGGGGGTTATGACTGGTAATGGGCTATGGGGGGGTAAGACTGAAAATGGGGTGATGGGGGTAAAACTGGAAGTGCGCTATGGGGAGGTTAGGACTGGTAATGGGCTATGGGGGGTCTAGGACTGGTAATGGGCTGGGGGGGGTTGCTAGGACTGGAAATGGGCTGAGTGGAAGGGGGGCTTGAACTGCAAATGGCTGATGGAGGGGGGCTTGGAATGGAAATGGGCTGTGAGGGGAGGGAGCTAGGATTGGAAATGGGCTGATGGGGGGCTAGGATTGGAAATGGGCTGATGGTGAGGCTAGGATAGGACTGGAAATGGACTGATGGGGGGACTAGAAGGGAGCGGATGCTGGGTGGGGCTGGAACTAGAAGATAGCTGATGTTCTGGGAGGATTAGAATGGGATGGAGCTGGGAAAGTGAAATGGAGAGGGGAAAAATATTTTGTCTGGGAGAGAAGACAAATCTACAATTGGCCAGGTATTGGGAGAGTAAGTGGGGATTGAGGATGGAGGGGTAAAATTTGAGTGGATGAAATAGGAATGAGGAAAGAGAAAAAGGAGAAAGATTAGTATGTTAAAGCAGATGTAGAGAGAGAATGGAAAAAAAACTAGGAGAGAAGAAAGGGCAAATGGACAGCAGACGATGGAGAGTTAGCAGAAGACATGAAGAAACCAGAAGAAAGTGGCTGGAACAATTGCAACTGAAAAAAATGCACAAAAGGTAGAAAAATATCTCTTTATTTTTAATTTATTAACTGGAATATGTCAGCTCTGGGAAATGTGCATCATTAATGTTTGCGCTTTGTTTAGTACAAGAGGAAATTAATTTATAGTTTTATTTCTACAGTGTTGTTGTACATTCCAAGTTTGGCTTTTGGGGTTCCCAGTTTAATTATTGTCGTCTTGTTTCTAAATCTTTTAGTCTTTCTTTATCCATACTCATTAAAGAGGCATGTTTACTAAAAGTTAGTGTATGGTAACATTATGCAAATATTTATGCAAATGAGGCCCCTTATGCAAATGAGGCCCTGTGTCTTATGCGGCCCCCGGGTTACTTTACAAGTCCTCATTTGGCCCTCAAAGCAATTTGAGTTTGAGACCCCTGCTCTAGACTATTGCAAAGCTGCTCCTCACTGGGATCTCGTCGTATCTTCTCTTTCAGTCCATTCAAAATTTAAGTGCACAGCTGATCTTCTTCCAGTGTTGCTATGTTCTTGTAACCCCTCTTCTCAAGTCACTTCATTGGCTCCCTGTCGGTTTCCACATACTGTCCAAACTTCTTTAAACTTCTCCTACTGACCTACAAGTGCATTCACTCTGCAGTTCATTCTCTCTCCTTTCATCTCTCCCTACAACCCTTCTTGAACGCCTCTCATCAGACAAATTGCTCTTATTTCTGCCCTTCTACTGCCATCTCCAGCTCCATTTGTTCCACCTTCCTGCACCATATGCCTGGAATAGACTAGAGTCAGTATGTCAGGCTCCATCTCTGGTCCTAATCAAATCCAAGCTAAAATCCACTTCCTTAGAGGTTGCTTTTGGATTCTGACACTCTTACTCTTCTGTTTTTAACATCCATATCTCTCTCGATTTTCCCTCAAAAACTACCCTACCGCTGTTTGCAGTCTATTCAAGATAAACAAAAGGAACAAGCTGTGTGAGCAGGGGTTCTCTTTTGTGTGTTTATGTACTGCACTACATATGCCTTGTAGCACTATACAAATGATTAGTAATAGTGGTTAAAGCTTTGATTTATCACATTGTTACTTCTGTTTGCACATGGAAATCTTAGTGCCTATTCAGTATTCAGCTTGGACATCGTGATGGAGGCACACAGTGGGGGGGGAAACCATCTACAGTTACATTAGTGTATTTTTGTTTTCTCTTAGTTTCTTTGCAGATTTCCAAGCTTCTGGCATGAGTCTGAGTTGATATTTTGATACATTCATAAAGTAGAAAAACCCTTATCAGTATTCGTATTAGATTTCTGCACAGAAGTGCTAGTGAAAATTCTCTTAATCACACTGCATAACTACTTTCCAATAGATCTCATCTGGGGAAAGAAAATTTGGCTTTGAAGATGTTTCGCCTTCCTCTTGTGCATGTAAATTATTTACTTATCTAGCACACCAGGGAGCTGACCGCCCTTAACAAAGCAGTCACTGTTTGCAGGCGAACCATTGAAGAAAGCCTGATTGACAACTTGATCACAGGAACGAGTATTGTGGACACCCCCTTCTGAAATAACCAAAACAACTTGTGAAAGCGTACATTTATTCTGTACAGATCGTGAATGGCTTTAATAAACTTTAGCTTCATTTGACAGCAGAATTTTGTTGTTCTATGTTAAATATAGGGGGATCGCTGTGTTCTTTTTAGGATTGAGTTATAAGACTGGGTTTTAATTGGATGTAAAAAAAGTACATTTTGGAATCTGGCACACATGATCCCCTTTCTAGTTTAATTTAGCGAAAAGGCATATGAAGACTACGGTGTGCAGTACTGTTGAAGACCAATGTGATTTCTTCAGTTTTCTGCTGCCTTTCACTATTTTCCCCAAGTAGCAAGTAGAGCAATAGTTGTTGGAAGTTATTTTTATTTTATTTTTTGACATCTTTCAAAGGGCCATCCATCATTCCATTCAGCTCAGGGTCAGCAGAACACTATTATGTTTAGGGGGGGGGCCAAACAAACCTATGACTGCCCCTACCTACCTCCCTCCCACCAGCTTCCTAGTTGCTGATGCTATGTGGGGCAAAAGGTTGTATGGACCATGGCCCTGATGCAATATTTTCTCTTAAGGTGTGTGGGAGCCTGCTGCCTGCATTCTGCTATCAAGAGTAACAAAACCATTTTCAGTTTCGATAGTGCAGGTTAGGCAGGCCTTCTGGGAGTCCTGCAAGATTGTTCCTCTACCCACCACCCTACCCTAATGGTAGGAATATGGTCAGTGAACTCCTGCATGCCTTCTTTCCACGGGCTAGGATACAATTAACATAATTGAGAAATGCTGGCATTACAACTTAGCTGTAAGTGCTATACACTTTTTTTTTTTTTTAAATACTCATCTTTATTTCAAGAAAATCAAAAATAGAATGCAGAACCATGAACAATACCCAGAGAGGTTGGGGAGAGTCGCAGATCAGACAACATCAACCAAGTTGATGATCTGTTTGACGGAACGCTGCTTTCTAATTTTGCCACTGCGATTTGTCTGCTGTTCTGTTGGGTGCCAAACTGCTGCAGAAATCTGTTTTTATTGTTCATCTTTTTAGGTTCAAGGGAACTATGACAAACTTGAATTCAATAGAATGTGCTGGACTTTGTGTGCCAAAAAGAATCTGACTAAAAGTCCCTTACTCATCAGTGAGGAAGATGCATTTAGAGTCTGGACTATATTCAACTTCTTGTCAGAAGACAAATATCCTTTAGTCATCCTTCCAGAAGAGGTAAGCACATTACCTTCCCTTCCCATATGCCTACAAGGATGGTTAGTCTTATTCCCCTGTGTGAGGAAAGGAGAGCTTTAGACTTGGTTTTATAGAGCAAGGAAATGATTAGCCCAGCATCATATCCTTTGTTCTGCAGATAAGGGAGCTTTGGCAAGTTAAGAGTTTTTGAATGAGCTTAAAATATAAAATGATTGTTGGTAACTTAAAAAGGAAGAAAAGTCTCCAAATCATTTTGCTACTTGATTGTTAAGTAAGAATGAGCGACTGACTGACTGAGAAGGAGGCTGCTTCCTGCTGAGAAGGGTTGTGGTCCCCAGGCAGTAGCAAGGACCTTTCATCTACTGAAGTGTTAGATGGGAGTTAAGTCTGGTGGGAAGTCATTCATGGCTACCATGAAATACTATGAGTGCAGTAATTTATAGGAAGCTTTGGAAATGTTACATTTGTCTCATCGAACTGGATGCCTGTGACCCTTGGGAGAGAAGGGCTGGCCGTTTTTAGTAGTAGAATCAGTGCAGAGTGGCATCACCACATCTAGACCACGATATGTATCGGACATCCAGTTCTTTACAACATGATTTGCCTTATACCTATTGTTCACCTCTCGCTGGAAATACTAAAATAAAGAAAAATACATAGAGGGCAATAATTAAAGGCAGTTCTGAGGGTAAAAGTGATCTATCTATAGAAATGGGGGCCTTGATCATTAGGCAAGTCACTTAATATTCCATTGCCTCAGGTACAAACTTACAGTCTGATGAGGAAAACTAGCGGAGCCTTTAAGCACAGATAACGCCACGTTTAAGCACATTTAAACTAATGACAAATGCAGAAAAGAGACTGACGCGGGTGTAAACAGCGACCAAAAAACTAGCACCCAATTAACACCATGGATATTTAAACTGTAGGCAAATGAGCTTTGCATAATAATCTGGTATGCAAATGACTGTGCACAGTGCTTTCCCTGATGCCTGGATCATCTTCCTCTCAGATGATCCAGGCATCGAGCAAAGCCCCTGATGCCATCAAAATACTGAGGCAAACCTCTGGTGGCCCAGCAGCCCCAATCCTTCCACCCGACAGTATTTTGATGGCATCGGAGGCAATCGCACTTCGGGAAAAGCCCACGATGCTATCAAAATACTGTTGGGGGCCAGAGCCCCGACAGAAAGCAACACCCTGATGGCCTAGCAGCCCCAATCCTCACCACCCAACTTAATTTTTTTGTTTTTTATCCTGGTGGCCTAGAGGCCCTCTTACCCCTCACCCCCCAACTTACCAAAAATTATGCTGTGGCCTACAGGCCCCCTGAACCTCCCACCCGACTTTAGAAAAAAAAAATGACCTCCCACATTGAAAGATACCGGGTGAGGGGTTTGGGGGCCACTAGGCCACCAGGGAATCACTTTCTATTGGGGCATCAGGGGCTTTTCTCAATGCTGTGATCGCCCCCTATGCCATCAAAATACTGTTGGGTGGGAAGATCGGGCCACAAGGCCACCAGGGAGTCACTTTCTGTCAGGGCACTGGCCCCGACAATATTTTGATGGCATCGGGGGCTTTTCCTGATGCTGTGATTGCCCCCGATGACATCAAAATACTGTCGGGGTCGATATGCAAATTAGTCACGTGTTGCCCGTTTCTCTGGGAGAGCATGCCAAACTAGCACCGACTTCTTGTCTGTTTGGCTTGCTCTCCCAGTTTAACGGGTGGCTCATTTTCATGCTTGCCCCTTTCTACATGGTCATGCTGCAAAGAGGCATAAAAGACTGATAGAATGCGACTTCGTTGCCGACTTTCTGCATCGGCCCGTTAAATTGTAGCCTCTCTGGGACAGGGAAATACTGTACTTAAATGTAAATCGCCTTGAACTACTTTAACTGAAGGACATTAGCCAAATCCAAAAATCCCTTCAGTGACCCCATATATCCAAGGGTATACAAGAAGCTTTATGGAAAGGCAAAACAACCTGTATAGTTTACATGTAGCCCTTAACTTTTTTGAAGGGGAAGGAAATAGATTATGGGATGTTTTTTGGATTTGGTGCAAACTGTAAGGTTTTTTTTTATACCACTTTATCGTTTCAGTCAAGCGGTTTACATTGTATTATTTATGCTCTTATATAACGCCTTCTCACAAGATCAAAGCAGTTTACAAACAATAAATTAGTTACATCAGAACAGGGGAACAAACATGAATGTAACTCCACAAGGAACACTGTTAGTGGTTGAACATAATTTGATAATCTAATTAAATGTAATTTAAACTTGATAATTTAAACTTGATAATTTAAACTTGCCAAGAGGGAGGAGTAGCCTAGTGGTTGGGGCAAGGTACTTCAGGCCAGAAGGTCGGAGGTTCAAATCCCACTAGAGGACAGCAACCTTGGGCCGGAAGGACTGGGGTTTCTAGTCCCACAGGTGCTCCTTGTGGTCTTGGGCAAGCCGCTCAACCCTCCACTGCCCATGTTCCCTGTAAGTATTAGTGTATGTGTCTCATATCCCCACGTGTTAAATGTATCCCCCAATTGTGTTGTGACCGCTTTGATTGAAGGATAAGGCGGTATACAAAACTGTCTAAATAAATAAATAAAAATAATGTACATTAAACAGGGATATTGACAGCCTTTCATACCTTCAGAAAAATCCAAGCGACTTGCTATAAGTTAATATCTTTAACTTATCGGTTACCATCATTGTACTAATTTTGAAAGTAAGATGGGGAGGTCTGTTGGTGTGTAAGAGAGTAGGAAGTAATAACCATGAATA
Source organism: Ichthyophis bannanicus (assembly GCA_033557465.1). Taxonomy (NCBI): domain Eukaryota; kingdom Metazoa; phylum Chordata; class Amphibia; order Gymnophiona; family Ichthyophiidae; genus Ichthyophis; species Ichthyophis bannanicus. The sequence goes on along the minus strand of CM066047.1, from coordinate 55,144,064 downwards.
TTGTGTTTTAACTGCTAGCTTTATTGTGCGAAGTGGTATTTTTGTATTTATTTAAGATGTGTACACAACATATGAATTCCTGTTGAGGCCAACACTTGAAAAGAAGCAATCTGTTAAATCTACTATTTATTTTTATTTATTTTATTTAACAGTTTTTTTTTTTTTTAATACCGCTTTATCATTTTAGTAAGAAGTTTACATTGGAACGTAAACTTTGGTAATATACATTAAAAAGGGAAATTTGATAACTTGGATTCTTCTGAAGCAGTGGAGGGTTAAGTGACTTGCCCAGGGCCACAAGGAGTGCTGGTGGGAATCTAACTTTGGTCTTTTGATTCCCGGGTCAGTGCTCTAACCACTAGGCGGCTACTCCCCACTATAGATTCTTAACTACGTGACAGTTTTTTATAATTTATCTCCTATGTTGCTTTTTATAGTCTTAATATTTCTGTACACTTAAACTTAATTCCTTCATCTAAAAAAAATGCAGAAACTATTCCACTTTCAGGAATACTTAGCAGAGACATCCAGCGCCGGTAAGGGTGTCACTGGTCGGTGTGTTTTGATTAGATTATACTGGTAAAACGTCAAGGAGTGGTGACACTACAGTAGTACTTGTATCAAGTTTGTACTAGATAAATCATGCAACTAATACATTTAAGTAATGACATAATTTATCATGAATACCAAGTCCATACTTTTCACATACATGGAGAATTTATGCATTGAGGAAAAGAGACATAGCATGAAAAAAAAATAATTTTTTAATGGTTCCTTTTAAACAGAAACTGTATTAGAAGGATAGAAGGATGCTTGGGTGCATAGGGAGAGGAATGGCTATCAGAAAAAAGGAGGTGATAGTGCCTCTGTATAAGTCTTTGGTGCGACCTCATTTGGAGTATTGTGTGCAATTCTGGAGACCGCACCTTCAAAAGGATACCAACAGGATGGAGTCAGTACAGAGGGTTGCTACTAAAATGGTTAGTGGTCTTCATTATAAAGCATATAAGGACAGACTTAAGGATCTTAATATGTACACCTTAGAGAAAAGTCAAAATAGAGGCGATATGATTGAGACGTTTAAATTTCTCTGTGGCATAAATGCACAGGGGGAGAGCCTCTGTCGATTGAAACCAAATTCTACTCTGAGGGGACTTGGGATGAGGGTGAAGGGAGATAGATTCAGGAGTGATATGCGGAAATATTTCTTTACAGAAAGAATGGTGGATCCATGGAATAGTTTCCCAGTGGAGGTGGTAGAGATGAGGACAGTATCTGAATTCAAAAAAGCATGGGACCAACACAGAGGATCTCTAAAGGTAAAAAGGGGACTGTTGTAGTTGTTATCGAAGGACAGACTAGATAGGCCATGTGGTCTTTTTCTCTTGTCATTTTTCTATGTTTCAGGTATGGTTTGGTAAGGACCGGAAGAGGATCTTTTGTAAGAATGCTGTTAACTATGAACTGGTTCTCAAGTCTTGGATTAGACTTCATTAATGGGTTTTGTAAGATCTCCATAAGATTGCTCCCAGTCATCTTTTGGTGGGGGAGGGGATTGGGAGTAAACTAAGACCAGTGCTGGCGCAGCCAGTCTCCTAGGACAAGCGAGATGTCAGCCACATCTGATGACATTATCTGACGGCACCGAGACAAAAGCATAAGCCCTTGCCCACCGGCCCGCCTCTAGCCAGCCAATTTCCATTCTTCCGCCTTGCCAGCAAGATGGACCTCTTCTACTCTACAACTGAGTTTTCTACCACTCCTAACAAGAAGAAAATCAGCAGACAAGATATAATTACAATCAAGGTAATGATGCCTAAACTCGGATTTAAAAAATGCCCACGCTGCGCCAGAAAAATGAACTGCATAGACGCCCATGATTTGTGTGTCCGCCGCCTCTGTGTCTTCCACAAAGTCGAAGAGTGCCCACATTGTGCTAGGATGTCTCCTCATGCAAGGAAATCGAGGAAGAATACACTTCAGGACCTCTACCCAGGGACCCCCCCCTCACCTCTGTTGCTGCCTGCGACCACATGGTCCTCCACATAGTGACTGAACTCCCCAGCTGCTCCTTCCGCTCAGGATCTGCCTCCATCTACAGCGGATCATCTTTGGGGCCTCCTCCCCCACCAGCGACCCCTGGTTCAAGCACATCCAGCTGCCCTGCCTCTCCCCGCCACAGTGGCAGCACCGGCTGAGGACTTTCATGTGAAGGCTTCCCCAGTGGCAGCCATTTGGTCCTCCCTCCACACAGCCTCTGACATCACTAGTGACTTTTCCTCCTATAGTGCCATTGGTTGGTGCCACAGCAACAGAGGAAGCCGGGAGTGCTGTCATCACCACGACACAGAAACTCTTTGGCTCAGAGAATCCCCTCCCCCCCCCGCAGACACCTCAGTCGATGTGGAGGCACCGCTCCAACCTCCAATGTAGAAGAGGCAGGAGAAGCCATGAATGCAGTAGGCGATTCTGGTCACACTCCAGCTGTAGTGGCAGCAGCCCCCATGTGAGCCGGCACACCTGGTAAAGGAGACACCACCACCACCCACTATCTGGCTCACTCAGGCAGTCTCCCCCTTTCCATTTGCCACACTTTGGATGCTGCAGCTTCAGCCCACACAGCAGCAGCATCAGAAGCACACTAGATAGCCGAAGGGAGCATCAGTACACCCACAACCCTTCCCTCACCCCCTCCCCTGGGTTGGACAGACTGTTTCATCCAACCGGGAAGGCTCAGCAACGACAACCAATGGTCCATGGGAAACTCCGGTCCACAAGAGGTCACCGAAGTACCGTCTGATCTTTGTCAGCTGCTCATTCGCCTCCTTCAGCAGTGGTCTTTGTCAGCACAGCCTGTTTCCTCACCGCCGCAGACCACCTCCTCTTCACAGCACCAGGGCCCACAACCAGAACCGGCAGCATCCTGACCAAGCAATACACTCAGCTGCCCCCACGACATAGCCACTGTTCTCAAGGGCCCCCTCACCGGAATTCTCATTCCTGCAATCTCCAGACCACACAGGAACGCCCAGTTGGGATGAAGAGGAGTCTGTTCAAGGGTCCCCAGCCTCTGGAGACACCCTCATAATGATGGGAACAGGAATTACAACACCTGCAACCAATCCTCCACCCCCCTGTACCAGAGGATTTGACCTACCCAAAGTTCCTGCGGAAAGTCATGACTGCTCTAGCTATTGCAACCTGCGACAATATGGATAACGGCCTGAAACCCAGGGGGCACTCAAGTTCCTAGAGGCATCAAAACAGATTGCACTGCTCCCAGTACACCTGTTACTGCGCGACAACCTAATCAATTTGTGACAAAACCCTGCCACCAGATCCGCTGCCTCCCGAAAGCTTGACGCCAAGTACCCAGTGCAGGCTGCACCAGGCTTCGACAAGGCGCAGCTCCCACACCACTCCCATAGTGGTGAAGTCGGCTCTCAAATGGACCAAGTCCAACCACACCCACACCAACAACCCACTGGGCCAGGACCATAAGCTCCTCAATGATATTGGGATCTTTCAAGGGGCCATGCTTTGTGCCATAATATCAGCCCACCAGCTCCAGCACACACTGTACCAAGATGTCCTCTGGGGGAATCTCAAAGCCACCATCTCACTCCTCAGGCCAGAGATGCAGGCATCTGCCATGGCACCCCTCATGGATCTGGAGGAGTGTATGAAGCACCAAGTCTGGGCGGCCTTCAACATTTTTGACGTGGCAGCACATTCCGTTGGAACCACAATCTCGGCCCACCATCTAGCCTAGCTGCGATTGTCTGGTCTCTGGGAACATAAGAACGTAAGATGCCATACTGGGTCAGACTAAGGTCTATCAAGCTCAGTATTCTGTTTCCAACAGTGGCCAATCTAGATCACAAGTACTTAGCAGTTCTCCAAAAGACACAGGTTCCACAATGCAGTAGATTTCCTGGGTTCCTTTTAATAATGGTTTATGGACCTTTCCTCCAGGAACTTGTCCAAACCTTTTTTAAACAGAACTATACTAATAGTTTTTACTACATCCTCCGGTAATGAATTCCAGGGTTTGATTACACGTTGAACAAAAAAATATTTTCTATTATTAGACTTACACTATAGCTTCATTGCATGTTTCCTAGTCTTTCTATATTTCGATGGCGTAAACAATCGATCTATGTTTACCTGTTCCACTCCATTCATTAATTTATAGACCTCCGTCATATCTCCCTCGGCTATCTCCTTTCCAGGTTGAAGAGCCCTAACCTTTTTAACCTCTCTTCATAGAGGTATCCTTCCATCCCCTTTACCATTTTGGTGACTCTTCTCTGTACCTTTTTCTAATAACGCTATATCCTTTTTAAGATACTGCGACCAGACTTGCACACAATATTCAAGGTGCGGTCGCACCATGGAACGATGCAAAGGCATTATAATATCCTTTATTTTATTTTCCATTCCTTTCCTTATAATTCATAGCATTCTATTTGCTTTCTTGGCCACTGCTGCACACTGGGCAGAGGGTTCAACATGTTATCCACGATGATGCCTAAATCTTTTTCCTGGGTGGTGGTTCCTAACGTGGGACCTTACATCGTGGAACCTTAGTTTGGGTTGTTTCCTAGGTGACCTTGGGCAAGTCAGTTTACTTTCCATTGCCTCTGAAGAAAGGGCCTGGCAGTCTGCTTCCGATGATACATTGCCAACAAAACCCAGAGGCAGCTGGGTTACCAAGAGTCAGCATTGACTTGATGGCACTGGAAAAAAAATGTGAACGCTGCTATGAAATCAGTGCATTAGGGCAATGGCGCCAACATTTTTTTTTTTTTTTTTACCTCTTTAGATAAAAATGACCACTTGTTAGTAGAGAAAATCTATGTGAATGTTAAACATTAGGTTGTAAGAACCTCACACAGCTATCTCTCTAGTAGAGGTATTGCTTTTAGCTGCCAGGTGATGTCTGTATGCATGTGCTGTTACTGTAAGTCTGTTGGTGGTTTTGTTCAGTAGCAATGCTATGGTGCAACTTTACGCTGGCTTTGAAAATTAGGAAATGAGACGAGACTTGCTTTGAAATATGTTGTCACAGGAAAATGTTTTAATTTGGTTTAACCGTTGTCTCTTATCTTTGTTGTAAACATTGTAACTTCACTTTGAAACTACATAAAAAAGGAATGTTATAATAGTTGGTCTTGTACGCTTCTGCTCAATATTAGAGCTGATTTGTATGTACAGGGAACAGCCTATTGGTTAGAGCAGTGGCTCTAAACCCTGGGGCACCCCAGCCAGTCATGTTTTCAGTATTAACACAAGGAGTATGCATGAGATATTCATGTAGTGCTTCCCCTGTATGGAGATCTTTCGCTGTGAACAAGCAGGAAATAAGTCCCTCCCATATGAGTGATGTTACTGATGGAACCTCACAGGGAATTCTCCTCAGCTTCTAAAGGAAGCTTTTGGGAGATGTGCCTGGCTTCCCTGCCGCTGCGGCGCTATATTCTTCAGTCCCTAGGACGTCTTCCTGCAGTCCAGAAAAAAGTTTGAATTTCTTGTCCTTGTGGCTGAGCTTTTGCTCACTTTCACCCACCTGTCGTTTGGTGGGGTTTTTTTCTCACCCTCTGGGTGCTATTTTTCTATAACTGTTGTGCCTTTTTGGCATATTTTTCCCTCCCATGACTGTTTTTAGTTTAATTTTGCTGAGGCAGTATTTTTCAGCATGTCAAAGCCTGTTAGCAACTTTAAAAAATGCGCCAAATGCAGCAAGACCATTTCTGCCGCTGACTGCAATAATTGGTGCTTGCGATGCCTTGAGCCAGACTACCTGCGAATTCTGGTTGTAGTGTGTACGTCGAGGACTGAAGGGTCGGGAAAAGCAGGAGGAGTCCTCTTTAGCTCATCTGATTCAGTATCCTCTGCCCCAACTCCCATGTCCGCACCTGAGGTAGCCAAGGGAAAAGAGCAGCCGGAGCAGAAGGGTTCAAACAAAGGGGCAACTCTACAGAGACCCCGTCCACTTCGAAAGAGGAACACAAGGAGAAAATCCACATATAGCATCATTGCAGGCCCTCTAGATGTGAGACGGATAGCGAAAGCCAAGAACTGCTGACCAAGCTTGCCTGGCAGGGGGACCCAACCCGAACAGCAGAGTCCATTTCCAGTGCCCAGAAAGGCTGCCGGATGTCTCCTGATGCTCCTATCATCTTGGAGTCCCCCCATCTTGAGGGTTCACTGGTGATAGCTGTGGCATTTGGTGGTGGTTCTGGAGGAATGCCTGTGAGCCATAGAAGCTCACCTGGCAGCAGTGGAAGCCCTGTGGAATGCAGGCTTCACGGCGTGTTGCACATCATCATTGCACTTCTTCTAGCCAATCCTGGAAACCTTGCCCTACCTATTGTGGCTGGGACATCAGGTGGGAGACTGGTATTGATACTGGAGGCTGGAACCATCACCCTCTCCAGTGTATTGGAGTCTGAAGCTCCTGGGCATCACCATCGGCATGGCAGGCACAAAGGGGATTATCGATGTCTGCCCTCTCCTGAGCTGTGCAATTGGCGCTTGGAGGAGACTCTGCTTTACTTTGATTTCCTTTTGGAATCTGAATCGGAATGGGAGACTGAGGCGGAATCAACAGTGTCGGACCTTCGGGCCCAGGATCTCCCGTCTGACCCATCACCCCAGAAGACATGTCCTTCTAGGATTTTTGTTCAGGATCCTTTTCTACAGAATTGGAAGAGGAACAGAGGGTGGAGAAACTGGAACACCTCCAGTAACCCTTCACAGTGTCCTGCAGAGGTTGCTTCTGCAGCTGTGAGAGGTGCTCTTCATGCTCCCGGCCATCAGTCACCTGCTCAATTCCCTGTATCGGATCCAAAAGGGTTTGAGAAGCCTCAATTCCCCCACAATTCCATTGTGGTCGAGTCTGCCTTGCAGCGGGCAAAGAGTGCCAAGACGCACTCCTCAGTATCGCCCACATGGGAAGCATGGATCCTGGACTCCTTCAGGAGGAAGTGCTTCCAGGGTTCCATGCTGAATTTTATTTATTTATTTATTTAGACAGTTTTGTATACCGCCTTATCCTTCAATCAAAGCGGTCACCACACAATTGGGGGATACATTTAACATGCAGGGATATGAGACACATACACTAATACTTACAGGGAACATGGGCAGTGGAGGGTTAAGTGGCTTGCCCAAGACCACAAGGAGCATCTGTGGGACTAGAAACCCCAGTCCTTCCGGCCCAAGGTTGCTGTCCTCTTGTGGGATTTGAACCCCCGACCTTCCGGCCTGAAGTACCTTGCCCCAACCACTAGGCTACTCCTCCCCTAGCATGGATCCTGGTCTATGAAATGTACATGGCCATGTTCCTCAAAGATGTCATGCTGGACATTGAGGACTTCACTTCCCTTATCTCAGAGGACTGCCGTGAGTCCTTTTGAGGTCTTGTTGCTTACGGCTAAGATTGCTCAATGTTTATGGACCAAGGTGCTTACAATGCCTTTGAATCCACCAGTAGGGTGGCAGCCATAGGGATCGCCATGCAGCGGATGGTCTGGTTGCAGTCCTCTAACCTGGAGCAGATGCCAGGTCCCAACATCTCCTGTCAGGGTGATAACGTCTTTGGTAAGCCCATAGAGAAAAGGCCAAAGAGCTGGAGAAGGAGCAGGTGACCCTCACCAGGCTCTCCAGAAAGATTGCAGATCCCACACAGAAGAAAGCGCCAACCAAGAAGGCTTTCTCCTGCACATGTGGAGATACTTTCCATCCCAGCTACAAGTGCAGCCTAAGGCCAAGACTTCCTGCGCTCAGCAGAGAGAGCAAACTCTGAAGGCGAAGCCTGCCCCCTAGCCCAAGCCAGGTGGGGGTTTTTGACTGGGTCTTCAGGATCATAGCCAGTCAACCATGTCTGAGATCCACCATCCCCCTTGCAGGAGGGGGGGGGCAGCTCATCCACTTTGCCCACTGGTGGCCTCTGATCACCTCAGATGCCTGGATGCTACAGATCATCTCGAGCAGCTATCAGTTGCATTTCATCTAGCTGCTGCCTCCTTACGATCCTGGGGAGTACCCCATGGACCCCATGCACTAGTCTCCTGCAGACAGAGGTCGTGGTCCTGCTGGTAGACCTTGCCATCAAGCCATTGCCTCTGGCCCAGATCGGGCAGGGCTTTTACTCCAGGTTCTTCCTGGTCTCCAAAAAGACTGCAAATTTTTGCCTCATTTTGGATCTGTGAAACCTTCACCAGTTCTTGGTGTGCAAAAAGTTCAAAATGATCTCATTGAGATATGGTTTGAAATGTAATAGTTGGGGGGGGGGGGAATGTAATAGACTGAAAAATAAGACAATATTACAGAAGTGGGAGGGGGAGAGAGGGGGTTAGAGGAGGATGGGGTGGGGGATATAAAAATGTTAGTGCGATGTTAGGATATGAAAATATGCAAACTTATTTTGTTTATCTGGAATATTATGATAATGGTGATCAATAAAAAATGTAAAATTAAAAAAAAAATGGTCTCATTGAGGACACTGCTCCCATTCCTCCTACTAGATGACTTGCTTTGCTCCTTGGATCTGAAAGATGCATACATGTATATTCCAATTCACCCACATCACAGGCAGTACCTTCGGTTCACGCTGGTCGGCCAGCACCACCAGTACTGAGTACTACCCTTTGGGCTGGCCGCAGCCCCCAGGGTCTTCACAAAGTGCCTGGCGGCCGTAGCCACTTTCCTCCAGACCTGGGGGATCTTTGTCATCCTGTACCTGGACGGCTGACTTGTAAAGGGTCCCACGCCAGCCAGCCTATGGCAGTCCACCCAGCTCTCACCATTCAGGTGCTCGAAGGCCTCTGCTTCATAGTCATTAACCTGAAGTCTCTCCTCCAGCTGGTACAGCAATTGGAGTTCATCAGGGCCCTCCTGTGTACCACTCAGGCAAGAGCTTTCTTGCTGGCAGATTGCCTGCAGCATCTTATCAAGGTGGTGGGTGCGTTGTAGCACCACACCACGGCCTGTGGGCTGTTGAGAGAGTCCTTGGTCACATGACGGCTATGATACATGTCATTGCTCAGGCCCGCCTCTGCATGCGGCAGGCTCATTGGATCTTGTGAATGCAAAGGTAACAAGCTTTGGGCTGCCTGTGGAACAGAGTAGCAGTCACTGCACCCCTAGCTAGGTCTCTGATGTGGTGGCTCGTGCCCACAAACTTGCATCAGGGCTTTCCATTCCAACCAACTGTGCTCTGTAGGCTGCTTACGACTGATGCCTCCTAGCTCGGCTGGGGCGCACACTTGGACGGTCTCCTCACCCAGAGCCTATGGTCCGAAAGAGAATCTCCATCAGATCAACTTCCTTGAGCTCCGGGCCATCACGAATGCTGTCCATGCCTTTCAGGCACATCTAGCGAATCAAATGGTCCTGATCCAAACAGACAACCAACAGTGTCTGTCCAAACAGACAGCCATGTTCTGTGTGAACAAGCAGGGGGGAACGGCTCATACATCCCGTGTTGGGAAGCAGTTCACTCCTGGAAGTATGGCCTACTCCATGGCATGGATCTCAAGGCGATATATTTGCCCAGTGAGAGCAATGGCATTGCGGATCAACTCAGCCGGGTCCTTCAGCCACATGAGTGGTCCCTCCAGAGGGAGGTGGTGGACTGGATCTTTTGGGAGTGGGGCACACCCAACATGGGCCTCTTTGCTACAGCACAGAATGCCCAGGTAGCTCAGTTCTGCTCCTGGAGACTGGCCAGCGATTGCCTGGCTCTGGACGCCTTTCTGATCCACTGGGTGAGAGGTCTACTCTATGCTTACCCCCTGATTCCACTCATCATGAAGAACCTCTTGAAACTCCAGGGTGAGAGGGGATCCATGATTCTTATCGCTCTTTACTGACCTTGACAGCCATGGTTCCCGTTACTGCTACAGCTCTCTCAGAAGGAACCTCTTTGCCTGGGTTCTGACCCAGACCTCATCTCGCAGAGGAAGGCTCCCTAGCCGTCACAGCATGGATGCTGAGTGGGTAGCCCTCCCCGAGTGTCTCACAGAGATCCAGCTAGCATCTCGCAAGGAGTAAAGCCTATGCATTCAAATGGCAGTGATTTGCTCTCTGGTGCACTGGTCGGGCAATGGATCCCTTTGTCTGCCCCATGGATCAGTTGTTAGAGTTCCTCTTGAACCTCTCCAATTTTGGGCTAAAGTCCAACTCTGTGCATGTTCATCTCAGTGCGACACGAGCGTTCCATTGTGGCTGCGATGGGAAACTTGTCTTGGCCCAGCCTCTGGTATGTGGGGCTTGCTTCTCTCTAAGCCTCTGGTAAAGCCCTCTATGGTTGTTTGGGACCTGAACATGGACCTTAGCCAGCTCATATGGGCTCCCTTTGAGCTTCTGAATGCATATCTGCTGATGTTCTTGACCTGAAAGGTCCTCTTCCTGTTGGTCGTGAAGGGAGTCACATCGGCCCAGGGAGTGAGCGAGCTCCAGGCTCTGGTCACATAGCCTCCATATACCAGGTTTATTTTATTTATTTATTTATTTACATTTCTTATATACCGCACTATTTGGTATCAGCGCGGTTCACAGAGAACAAAATACAAACCAGAACAACAAGCTGTTCGGTGTTACATATAACAGGAGCATAAACTTGGAAAACGTGGGAGAACTATCTACATGGGAGTATATGATCTGTTCACTAGATAACATACTCAACCGGGTGGTGCTCCGCACGCACCCACATTTTCTGCCAAATGTGTTCTTTGCTTTCCACCTTAACCAGTCTATTGTCCTTCCAATGTGTTTTTCCTGGCCTTACGCCAATCGTGTTGAGGCAGCATTGCACATGCTGGATTGCAAGTGTGCATTGGCCTTGGAGCACATGAAGGTGCACAGTCAGTCTTCTCAGTTGTTCATCCCCTTCACCCTCAATAGGCTGGGGATTGCTCTTTCAAAGCACACATTAGCCCTCTGGCTCGCCGATTGCATTATCCATGCATATTCTTTGGCTGGTCTGAGACTTGTGGGTCATGTCACAGCTCACAATGTCTGCGCAATGGCTACATCAGTAGCTAATCTCCGCAGTGTCTGAAGAGATATGCAGGGCTGCTACATGGTCATCTGTCCATACCTTCGCAATCCACTACTGTCTGGATGGGGATTCCTGATAGGACAGCACTTTTGGCCAGGCTGTAGTCTGGCATCTCTCTGGGTCTTGAGGGTCAACTCCTGCCCACTGGTCTTTTGTCCATCCAGGCTACCTGCTGAAAATTCCCTTGGTTAATGTTGACTGTGGATACTGCATCAGATGAGTCCCTCGGTGGGACTAGATTTCTGATATTCCTAACTTCTCCAGTTTTCGATGCCCGGTTTGGCTCCTTTTCTCCTCTGGTTCTGGTAGCCTGGAGCTTGGGAGTCCCATACATGAGGACTTATTTCCTGCTTGTTCACTGAGAAAGTGTAGTTGTTCACCTGTTCTCTCTGAATAGCAGGAATAAGTCCTCGCTCCCCTCCCACCTCCCCGGGGAGCTGCCTTTTAGGCTCCTGCTATTTGATCATACTGGAGAATATGGCAGCGGCGCTGTGGTGGGTAGGGAAGGCAGATACTCTTGCATGGCATACCTCCCAAAAGCTTCCTTTGGAAGCTGGGGAGCATTCATGTGGGGCTCAGTTGGTGACATCACCCATATGTGAGGACTTATTCCTGCTATTCACTGAGAACACCTGCTACAGGTGAGTAACTATGTTATCTTGTGTATATTTCTTGTGGATAGGAAAAACAGATTAACGGTTGGGAACCCCTGGATAGTGTAATAGACTGGGAGCTAGAGACCCAAGATATGCAAGAAGTACTTGGTGGAACCTGGGCAAATGTGGTGTTTTTTTTTCCTATTACTTATTGACTTAGACTAAGTCTATCTGCATGCATTTTGTAGTAGTTTGTGTTCTCCTAGATATCTTGTTTTTTTTCTATATATATTTCATCACTGTCCTATGCAAATACTGTCCTACAAGGAACTTCTTTTCCAACACATGCACAACCCTTTATGATCTGTAGCAACATTAATTTCCAAACATTTGAAATTACCAGGTTGAAGGGTATTGGAGTCGCTGGAACTTCATTTTCAATGTATGAACTGGTCCACTCTACTCAAAGAATTAGTCAAGGGCGGCTGATCTCATGGTTTACATTAGATCTCTCTCCTCGTGCTGCTTTGTCTGGGTTCAGGTAATGCTGTGCTCCCGGAAGAAGCTTATGGATCTCCAAGAAAAGAGTGGGGCTAGTTACACTGGGCCAGAGGCTCGGCGGATGTCTATATTACACTGAGAGTGTTCGAGAGAGTTGTATAATTAAGTGTCAGAGGATGCACTGCAGGTGCTTTCTTCCTTTGTGATGATTCATTTTGCTCTTATTCCTGCTTTTCAGGGGCTGTTTTCAAACGGTCTGCTCTGGGGTATAAGCGCAGACATACGTTCACCTCTTTTCCTTATTTTCAGTTTTCCTTGCTATTTCTGTAAAGCTCTGGCCTATGTTTTATAACATGTATATTGCTTTTGTTGGAAATTGCATATATATATTTTTTTAATGTATGCAGTCTTGGCAGGAAACGGTGAACCCACAGTGTCCTCAAAATGCCATTGGTAATGTCTCTTTTTGACGCAGCCACAAGTTCATGCATTGTGGAACATATTGAGGGGAAGGGGAACAATTTTCAGACCATCAATTATGTGACCTATGAGTATAAAAAGCGTTTTATTTATGTTAAAATATTGACCTTTACATCGAGGCATCACCTCCTTGTGAATGAAACACTGTTATGATACCAAAGAGCAACTTATCTACTACTTGGATGCCGGCAGGAGTCGAGAAAAAAAGAACAGAGCATGGGTTAGTTCAACGTAATTCAAAAATATTGAGTTCATGATAAGTTTGTTTATTAAAACTTGGTATACCGCCCTTCACATTAGCAGCAAGGTGGTTTACAATAAAACAAATAAAAAGACTAGAAAGGAATGCCATGATTAACAAGAATGATTTTACCACTGATACTTAGTTGACATGAGTCTGAGGTAAACATCTAACAGCCACAATTTATCAAGTGCGCGCATGAATTGAGGGCATTGGTCAATATGAGACCCTTCAAGAAGCAGCTGAAAACATGGCTGCTGATGCAGGCTTTTATCTAGATCAGGGGTTCCCAACCCGGCCCTTTGGAAAACACCTAGCCAGTCAGGTTTTCAGGATAACCACAATGAATATTGACAGAGATTTGCACACTGTTTCCATTGTATACAAACCTCTCTCATGCATATTCATTGTGGTTTATCCCGAGAACCTGACTGGCAGGTGTGTCCCGATGACTGAGGTCAGAACCACTAGTTAGATGTTTAGGTCACGGTTAACAAAAATCCTAATAAATGATGTCTGGGTTCATTATTTATATATGATTGTGACTGATATTACTTCAGATGTTGGTTTTGTTCTCGCCTTGACTTGGGTTATAAGTAATTTTAAATAAATAAAATAGCATAGAGGGTGAGCAACCTCACACTTATTTAACAGGATTTATATACCGCCTTTTCCTTAAATCAAGGTGGTTTACATTTCAACTCAACTTTTTACATTATAGCTAGGTAGTTTACACGCAACTTAAACTAGTTACAATTAACATTGTATATGGGGTGGGGTCACACAGCTTGCAGGCAGTTTAATAACATCAAATCTTAATGGTAAAATTAGTATAACTTATTTTACAAGTTGGGGTTGTGTGTAGTGTTCTTTTCTCAGGGTCCATTAGGGTATCAGTGACTGTCCATCCACACACTATATAAAGCTGCCAAAGTAGTCTATGAACAGGAGTGACTTCAACTTTTTTTCTGAAGTCTTTGGTGTCCCTCGTATTTCTGATATCCTCCGGGAGGGAGTTCCATAAGTTCGGTGCATATAATGATAGTGCCCTGTTGGAAGTAGTCCGTTTTTGGCTTTGGAGTATTCGCTAGGCGTGATTAATGTGTTCTCACAGTTCTCGTCGGCTGGCTTTTTTTTTTATCAGATCCTGTAGAGACTCAGAGACTCACTTCTTCTATTTAAGGTGCTCTGTAACATCTCATTAGTGTAAGACATTCCTTCATTTGCATGCATGAACCACATTGGTATGTGTCTGTGCTAATTTGTTTCTAGGATCCCTTTAAGTAACTTCCTCCAGCGACTACAGTTACAGGAACAGCATTCAAGTGCACATCAAGCAAAGACAAAGACATGAGGTTGAGTTTCTTCTCACATTGAGGAAATACAAACACCCTATGAGTTTCTGGGCATGCCACTTGGCTTCCTGAAGGGATTAATGATCTACAAAGTACCCTGAACCCCAGGGATGACTCGGTACTAATTCCATTTATTGAAAACCTTGTGACATTTAAGTGGGCCCTGAAAGGCTATGCATCCGTGAAGTTTCTAGCTTTTCATTAGCCTCTCTTCCCGAGCATGTTCTCGCTGTCTTACACATGATGTGTTTTTTAATCTTCGTGACACTTGACCAGCATCGTCACTGGTGCCTGGTTAGTAAAGATTTTCAGGAACAAAAAATACCAAATCCAGCTCTGAAGCAACTTCAATAGTTGGGATACATAGGGCTAGACCTGCTACTGCTTATATCCCCATTCTGAGGAGAACTTTTTAAAAAACATTTCACATGGGAAAAACAGCATGTTACTTATGTAAATGAGCTCTTGTAAAAATAGTAAAGTCCAAGGAGCAGTGTTAGCTATCCTCATGTTTCTTCTTGCATCCTTTGTTTTGGTGGCCTTGTGAAATTGTCATACCTAAGAACACACAGTGCAAGCCGGCATGTAGTACTTGTGCAGGTTAGGAGCAGTCTGACCAGTGCCATGGTGGAAGTGTAACTTTACATGCATATCGTATAAAAGAGCTCGTACTTTATGCACATAACATTTACACTCGCTCTCGAGCAGGCGTAATGTCTGCACCTTAAATGTAGCTGCTATTGCTGCTGGATTTGCACTAGTATGTTTTATATAGTCTGATAGGTGCCTACGTTCCTTATGAAATAGTGCCAAAATAGGTGACTTCCTGCTCACTTAACTTAGGCACCCTGTATAAAATTAGCCTCCCTCTGTTTTTATGGAGGAAAAACATTCTTCCTGAATCAGGCCCTTAGCTTTTGCACTTGAAGTTAATGTGCGTACTTTCCCTGTGGGCGTTCACAGGGGTGGCCATTGAGCAGAGCACACACTTACCCATGTAAGTTACAAAATACTTTAATTTGCATGCGTTTCTAAAATCTAGTGCATTTAGACCTGCTGTTGAGCAGGCATAAGTGCTCATGTCTGTTTTTAACACATGTTTTGGCATACTTATGTCCCTGTTTATAAAATAAGCATGAATTACACACCATTTATTTATTTAAACTTATTTTATACTGCCTTTCTACCATTCAAAACGGTTTGCATATAACCTAGGAACTGAACAGTGCCTGAAGATGCAAGCTGTTGTACGATGAAACGGAATGTATTAGTATTAACATATTAACAATATTTGGTCAGAATTACAAGGTCATAGTAACTATATACAAAGGAGTGTTACTACTGAAGGCAGGTGGCTTTATACATTGCAGACACCCTGAGAGCTTGAGTGGGTGTTTGATGTAGTTCACTGTATGGATCCTCGAGATATGGAGGGGTTAAAGAACTCTTGCAACTGAAATGTTTTTGTCTCTTTCAAAAGTCCTTTTGGTCCGAGCACCACCTCAGGTCAGACAGTAATGAGTCCCAAATTGTAGGGGCAAAGAGAGAGAGTGCGCAGTTACTAGTGGATTGTTTACGTTTAGTCTCTTGAAGTGGGATGGAGAGTAGGTTTTGTGACTTCTGTCTTTGTAGCCTGTCGTCTTTGGGGTTTAATAGTAGGGGGTTGAAGGCAGGAAGCTGATTCATTGTGCAAAACTTTGAATATTGAAACGCACATTAACCTAGGCATCCTTAAGGATGTGCACAGCCGAAAAGTTTGTTTTGTGGCTTCCTGATGATTCGCTTTGGGCACCCAGTACCCTTGCACTGGCCCTGGATATTTCGTTCACACCGGGACAAGGTTTGTTGACAATTGCTGTAGACTGCTATGTTTTTGTTATGCTGTGTGTGTCTGTGCTCTCGCCTCAGTTGGAACCAGTCTCTGTTGGGCTATGGTGCCAGGAGCCATTATTAACTATAATCTAGGTTTTATTTTCCCTACTTCCAGGGTTAGTCCAAAGTGAGGAAGTCTGACTTGGAAATGGACCCTCAGACTTCTGGATGGCAACACGCATACAGGAGGAAACGGCTTCTTTTTTTTTTTTAATAAGTATTTTAGGGTGTAGAGCATTATGGGAGCGTGCAGGGTACTAGTTCTGTATAATTGACTTTCCAACTGGATCTGTAGAAATACTGCTTTATGGTGACCTCTCCCCTCTTTTGTTCCTACCTATTCCCTATTCTCCAACAGAATGTTTTTCTGTGAACTTTTTTCCCATCTCATAGATACAGGAAACTAGTGCTTCATATACGTACCAGGAATTATTTCAGATGTGTGCCCAGCAAATTGTGCAGGTTTTGTGCCATATGAATTTGATTCAGTTTGTGCTTGGAATTTAAAATCTAGCTGTGAATATCTTCAGACTGTACATTATAATAGAGAACAGAAGAATTTTATTTCTGCAAAAAAACATGGAAACATTTAGGCACATCAGCCCGGCTCCATGTCTTAAGTCATTGAGCTTGGCCCAGTGGTGCAAGGGACTGGAGTTCAGATGCTCCATCTGTTGGGGCCAGCTTGGTGTAAAGTTATTGTGGAGGAGGTGTGCACCATCCTGGGAAGGGAGAGAAGATGGTTGTTACTGTTGTGACCCTCCTCCCCCATGCTGCTGATGATGGGACAGAGGATTGCATAAGACACTTCTCCAATCTTTGGTCTGGCAAGGACCCCTTGAGCCTGCCGTCTGTTGGGAGGGAGAAAATGGGTAAAAGGAAAAATACATCTCCGCTTTACAAAACAGAATACCCAAAGAGTTTGGGGAAATCGGGGCCGGCGCAGCCATCAGGTAAACTAGGCAGTCTCCTAAGGTGACAGCTTCAAAGGGCAAGGCATTCAAAACTAAACAATAGATTCTGACAGTAAGGGGGGGGGGCATAAGACTTAAGTTTTGCCTAGGACGCCAACACCTTGAATCAACTCTTGAGCCTGAGAAAAGCGTGATCCTTTTTTGCAAAGAAGACTAAAAACAGAAAGCATTTTCAATAGGAATTCTGTTCTATTCCAGTGGGGGAACCCAAAAGGTCTGATTCATCGAGGGTCACATTTAGTTTCTGCTAGAGGCAGAGAATATCAGGAACCCATGGCGCCTGCTCTGGAAAGAGGTTTAGCCATTGTGTACATGAGCTTAATACTTCTGATTGATAGAGCACCCCATGATGTCCCTGGAGTAGTTTTTCTGCTTTTTTCTTTTCCTGCTTCTCTTACTCAAATACATTTTAAAATATTTGAATTCTGTGGCACCCCTCCCCTCAATCAGGTTTCCATTTATCTATGTGTCAGAAAGATGGCTCTTTGTGAGAAGACGCTTCTAATGAAGTGTCCCTTTTTGAAAGAAGAGGTGCGGATGCCAGTTGCATGCGGGTCACTCAGGATCATTTTATTTTATTTTTATTGATTTGTTTTTATATACCGCGCTATTGCAGATCAGTGCGGTTTACATGTACATATAAATGTGTGTAACAAATAACACTTACAGATAACATAGTGAACTGGGAACATATTTACAGGAGTTTTCATTTGAGGTATAACTAGGAACATATATACATATGAGGTAACACTACAGGAGTTATAGCTAGGAAACTATATATAACTAGGAACATATTTACATTACAGGAGTTTACATCTGAGGTAAAACAAAGGACATGTTTGTTACAGGAGTTATAACTAGGAACATATATACATTACTGGAGCATATTCGCAGTGATGGGCTGTTTCCGTTTATGTGACTAGTCTAGGGTGGTTGATTGTACGTTACTTGGAAGAGAAGTCTTCAATGCCTTCTTAAAAGTTGTAAGATCCAGGATAGCGCGTATCGTTGGGGGGTAGGGCTTCATGGGGTTGGCGCATATAGAGAAAAGGCACGGTTCTTGGTTGACTGGGTACAGGTCCTTACTGTTGATGGAGTCATGAGGGCATTTCCCATGCATGTTCTCCTGGTTCTGGTCTCTGTCAATCTTTGAATCATTTCTGAGAGCGAAGTTGCCGGCATTGTATGCAGGGCCTTAAGTGAGTAGCATTGCTTTGTAGGTCAGGCGACTTGCTATGGGGAGCCAATGAAGCTGAATTAGAATGGGAGTGATGTGGTCGTGTCTGGATGCAGCTAGAATTGTGCGGGCAGCTCTGTTCATGGCAAGTTGTAGTGGCTGGAGTGTGTGCTTTGGCATACCATGAAGGATGATGTTGGAATAGTCTAGATGAGGGAGGATGAGGGCCTGAGCAACCGAGCGTAAGTCTGAAGTCTCGAGGAGAGGACGTAGGTGCCAGAGAGTTCTTAGTTTATAGTAGACTGTCTTGGTGATATTTTGAGTGTGGGTCTCCCATGACAGGTGTTGGTCGATTGTTACTCCCAGATATCGGACCTCTTGCTTAGTTATGAGGTCAAAGTCTTTCACTTTGAGGGAGGGTGGTGGGGTAAATGTGGGGTCTTTGGATATGAATAAGACTTCAGTCTTATTGGTGTTGACCTTCAGGTTGTGTGTCATGAGCCAATCTGAGACTGTGTTGAAGCATTCAGCTATGGACAAGTAGTCCGGCTTGTCAATGGTGAATGGAGTGTATAGTAACACATCGGCGTAGATGTGGTAGAGTATGTTGAATGATTGGATGATGGCACAGATTAGCTGTATCTAGATGTTAAACAGTAGGGATGAGAGGGAAGATCCTTGGGGGACTCCTTGTGTTTGTTGGAAAGGCCTGGATGCCTGGTTGTCGATTTGGACTTGTTCATGACTTGTTCATGACTTGAGTACTTGTAAAGTGAGTGTGTGCATGTGTGGAATAACTTTAAGAGGAGGGAGGTGAAACCTCTCTGGAATGATGAACCCCCCTGGTTTGCTTGTTACAGGATGAGCTTCTCTCCGATAGAGTCTGTGGGTGCAGGCAGTAGTTGGGTTGTGATATGCACCGCTGTTTTTTCCTTTTGCGCTGTGCAGTACCCATTGGTACACTTCTGAAGGGATGAGTCGTCTTTATTGCAGAATGAGGGATGATGTGTAGAATGTATTAATCTCAATGCAAAAGCTTTTACTTGTTGAGCCATTGAAAATACTTTTTCCAAAAGAAAAACTGTTTTGTTGTTGAATAGATTAGGAATGGTATTTCATCCTGGGGGGGGGGGGGGGGAATCGTTCAGATGAGAGGCCTCTAATTAGAGTTGGCCTATTGGCAGTGTTTGTGCACTGCACTGTGGAGGGACCTGAGATTGAATCCCTAGCTGAGGTCTTCTACTTTTCTCAGCCACCACTGGAGATGTTAAAACATAGCATCCAGAGGGGCTGTGGATGGAAGTAGCCCGTTATCATGCAACAGCTACACATAGTGACCAGTGGAGCATGATCACATTGTTCCAGATGGAGTCCTGATGAATGGTTCCGGGCCATGGACCATCATTGCAATGACTGGACTCGGGTTGGGAAAGAATACAATATTGGGGAAAAAGTATCCCCAGGTAGTTGCAAATGAAGGCTTATGGCATCAGATCCAAGCCCTGGTTTCAGTTGACCTAGAAGCCCAGGAGGACACTACTGGACCAATTCCCTGCACAAGCCTCCAAAAATCAAAGCAAAATTTTGAAAATGAATACGAAAATCAACTTTTATTTCAATTCTCTCTTCCACAGAGGGGTTCCCAACTCTTAAGTAGTGGGTTGAAGTGGTATGTCCTGGGTAGACCTCTACATTCATCCCAGAGAGTTCATCTTGTGGTTCCGCTGGTGAGATTTGGCATGTTTTGTCTATACACAGGAGCAGGCCTTTATCTGTGTGGCTCTAAAAGGCAGATAAACACCCTAGTTGGTTGTCTGTTTTGCTTAACGTGTTACATTTTACAGGCCAGTATTCAAAAGCACATATACATACAGCAATGGCCACTAAATGTGTTGATGCCCTATCCATGAGTTTTCGGCGGCATCATATAGAGTGTGGGCATTCCGCATAGTAATGTTCAGCTACTATTCATAAAGCAAACGGGCTGCCCTGCATTAAATAGCTTGTATAGCTGAACATCACAGCTATACATACAAGTCAGTGGTCCTATGTGTATTCAGTACCACCGAATATATAATGAATGATCTTAAATGCTGCAACCACATTTAAAAGAAACTGTTGACCACTGGATGTAAATATTGACCCCTTTTAGTGTTTTGTACGTGTTTTATGATCTGATTAAATGACTTTATGTATGATTTTGTTCTGTTTTGTTTGACACAGTGTGCGTGCGCTGACTGTACTGAGCTATAATAAATTACAGTTAGAATGATTATGCAGTAAATTGCGTGCTGTCCTACCCTGGGGTAAGCCGGCTGAAGTAGGCGTATTTCTTTGCCTTTGATTCCGTTTATACTATAGGAGGAATGAGAGACATACAACAGTAAAACATGCTATTTCAGTGGATTTTCTGCAATAACAATTGTAGGTCATTCGGAGAATGGCATCGTCTTTGTCCTTGGAACCTTCTGGCGTGCAGAATGCAGTTTCATTGAAAAGAGAGGGCTTCCAAAATAGAAACTCGTCCTTGAAACGTACCTCTAAATCTACAAATTGTTCTTTCTCAGTGCAGAATGAAAGGAGGACTCTTCTCTTTTGGGAACATAATTCCAGAGCTGCAGTTCTTTAAACTGGAGAAACGTTTGTGTTTGGCTTGTACTCCTCCAGAGCGCCTGGGGAAGCAATGCTTACTGAGTGTGTTCTCTCTTACAGGTACCATTTTGCTGATAAATCAGTCATGTTGGCTGCCATAGCTACTGTCTGCTCATTCTTCAGTTTTTGTCCCTGTCCTTCACCATTATTATATGTGCTCTATAGGACTAGAAATCCCAGTCCCTCCGGCCTGAGATTGCTGTCCCCAGGTGGGACTTGAACCCCCGGCCCTCCGGCCCGAAGTACCTTATCCTAACCACTAGGCCACTTCTCCCTGTGGCCTAGTGGTTAGGACAAGGTACTTCGGGCCGGAGGGCCGGGGGTTCAAGTCCCACCTGGGGACAGCAATCTCAGGCCGGAGGGACTGGGATTTCTAGTCCTATAGGCACTCCTTGTGGTCTTGGGCAAGCCACTTAACCCTCCATTGCCCATGTTCCCTGTAAGTATTAGCGTGTGTGTGTCATATCCCCTCGTGTTAAATGTATCTCCCAATTGACCGCTTTGACCCGGTGAAAAGCGGGATATAAATACAGCTAAATAAATAAAAAAAATAAAATAATAAAAAAATTCTCTGACGTGGTGCCTAATCCCTTTTGTAAATGAATAAAGTCCTGGCACCCAGCAGCCTTAAGTGTCTGCATGTTTGATTCCTGAACTCAAAGTTCACTATCACTGTTCTAAGAAGTGCAGTAGGTGAAAGAGCAGACCTGATCGGATCTCTCAAGGAATGCTAACAGACTAAGGTCCATATTTACTAAGCTGTAGATAAACAGTGTTATAAGCTGAATGGAAGTAACTTGTGAAATTTGTGATTGTTGTAAATCTCAACTTTTGTCCCTGGCTCTAAACTAGGCGCAGGGCTACTATTCAAATGAAGATGGATTGTATGTAAATGCATGCAAAGCAGCTCGTCCTTATGAATGAATAGGGCAGCTTGCAAAAATCCCCTTTATGAGCTGTGGTACTTATGAAAGCACTAAGGTGCCTGGTGATGCTCCTAGGACTCGTTTTAAAGAGGCTGCAATGCCTTGTAAAAGCTTCCTGCCTACCCCCACCTCACCCCCTCTTCTCCCCACCCCCCCCAGGTCCAGGCATAAAGGAGCGTGGGGTCCATGGGTGCCATTTTGCAAGATGGCATTTAAGATAGGAGCAAGTGGGAACAAAACCAGCTTTTAGGATAGGGAGAGAAGGGCAAGTCTTCTGGGGCACCATTGACCTAGTGTGCTCCCTCTGTCCTGAGCATGCTCAGACTTGGAGCACCACATGGTCCCTAGCCAACCCAGTCTGTCTTCTCTGAGAGAGCTGTGGCTGGATGGGTGGATACCAGTGCTACTCCCTCCCTGCTCAGGTGCCTCTCACACCAGAGCGTGTGTAAGCTGGGGAGGGGTCAGGAGAGTGGCAAAGGGGCCACCTAGGGGAGGGGCTGATAACTTTTCAAAAGTGAGAAGGATTTAGATGTAAGGGAGGGCATTCAAACCAACTAATTTTTAAAATGTATGGGCCATAAAGGAGTGGAGGGAGAGGACCACCATACATTTGATGCATAGAGTTGGGGGGGGGGGGGGCTTATGGACCTCTTGGAAGATGCATCATGTGTGGCCATAACTGGATATTCTGCGTGCTGTTAAACTGTTACTTAGTTACTGCAGTTCAGTAAATTCTTCACTGTGTTATCCATTGTAAAACGGTGTTTCCATCTTGACAAATATGCTGTAACCTTCAGCACTTTCAGGAAAGAGACTCTCCGGCCCTTTTTGCCAGAAGGGTTTTGCTGTACAATTTACTTTTTTTTTCTCCTCCTTTCCCACAGAGAGTGCAAATTTTTAGATCCCTTGATAAAAAAAATACACCTTAAAAAAAATGTACAAGCAGACTGATTAGCAGACTTGTATATTTTTTCCCAAATAAATAGTTTCAGGCCTGGATTTCCAACTAAATGGAGCAGCTTCCAGAGTGCCATGATGAAAAGGGGGTCGCCAACAATAATGCAAAAACTGTAAAGGGGCGCAGCCTTCTCCATTCTGGCAGCACTTCTTAGATAGTGGTGGTCTCCTATTTCACTAGTCCTCTTGAAGGCACAGAAGCTTGCAGACCAGCAGGATTAAGATGGTAAAATAGCCTGTTCCTGCACTTTTAGAGGAGCAGGTGTGATGGGGCGTTGCTACAGAGGAAAGTGCTACCAGTATGGATGAGGTGACACCACATCTCATCACAACGCATGTCAGATGCACTATTGAATTGTCCTTCCTCTGCCTGCTCGGCTCCTGCATCCTCAGAGGGTTCCTCTTCTTCGCCCCCCTCCTCCTCCTCTTCTTACTGGTGCCCAGCAGGAAAAATTATCCCTGACGAGAGGTGCTATTTTTCTTTAAACTCTTGTGAACCCCGAGACTGGTCATGTACAGTAGAGCATCACAAATGTTTCAACACAGGATGGTACTTGAGTAGTTGCTGTGTATGATACAGTTGTGACACCCTAGGCCAGTGATGGCTAACCTTTTTGAGCCCGAGTGCCCAAACTGCCGCACAAAACCAAAGAATTTCCTCAAAGTGCCAGCACGTCATTTGCATAAGTGGTCTTATTTGCATAAATATTTGCATAATGTTACCATACACTAACTTTTAGTAAACATGTCTCTTAATGAGTGTATGGATAAAGAAAGACTAAAAGATTTCTACATTACTATAATCCAGTGCCAACCGCCAGGCACATTAGGAACTACTACAAACGCTGCCCATTTAGAACCCATAGCAAACCCGCCGTATCCTGACAGCATTACCAAGACTCACAAAGCACCATACCCTACCTATCAAAAGGCAACACTGCAAATATTAAACCAATACATTTCAGAGAATACTGGGGAAAGAGAACAAGTGGCAACGTCAAATAGGAATTTCCTCTTGTACCAAACAAAGCGCAGATGTTAATGATGCACATTTCCCAGAGCTGACATATTTCAGTTAATAAATTCAAAATAAAGAGATCTTTCTACCTTTTGTGCATTTTTTTTCAGTTGCAATTGGTCCAGCCATTTTCTTCTGGTTTCTTCATGTTTTCTGCTAACTCTCCATCGTCTGCTGTCCATTTGTCCTTTCTTCTCTCTTCTAGTTTTTATTCCATTCTCTCTCTCTACATCTGCTTTAACATACTAATCTTTCTCCTTTTGCTCTTTCCTCATTCCTATTTCATCCACACAAATTTTACCCCTCCATCCTCAATCCCCAATTACTCTCCCAATACCTGGCCAATTGTAGATTTTTCATCCCTCCTACACAAAATATTTTTCCCCTCTCCATTTTACTCTCCCAGCCCCATCCCATTCTAATCCTCCCCCAACATCAGCTCCCTTCTAGTTCCAGTCTCACCCAGCATCCATTCCCTTCTTCAAGCCCCCACTTCCCCTCAGCCCATTTCCATTCCAAGCCCAGTCCCCATCAGCTATTTACAGTTCAAGCCACCCACTTCCCCTCAGCCCATTTCCATTCCAAGCCCCATCCCCAACAGCTATTTGCAGTTCAAGCCCCCTTCCACTCAGCCCATTTCCAGTCCTAGCAACCCCCCAACCCATTACCAGTCCTAGCCCCCCATAGCCCACTCCCAGTCCTAATCCCACCAGCCCATTTCCAGTCCTAACCTCCCCATCAGCCCACTCCCAGTCCTAATCCCCCATCACTCAATTTTTAGTTTAAGCCCCCCCAGCGCCCATCACCACTCCTAACCCCCCCAGCCAGCCCAGTGCCCATCACCACTCCTAACCCCCCCCCAGCCAGCCCAGTGTCCATCACCACTCCTAACCCCCCCAGCCCAGTGCCCATCACCACTCCTAAACCCCCCCACCCCAGCCCATCACTACTCCTAATACCCCCCCAGCCCAGCCCAGCCCAGCCCATCACCACTCCTAACCCCCCCCAGCCCAGCCCAGCCCATCACCACTCCTAACCCCCCCTCCAGCCCATCACCACTCCTACCCCCCCCCGCCCAGCCCAGCCCCGCCCATCCACCCTACTTACCCCCCCAGCCCAGCCCAGCCCATCACCACTCCTAACCCCCACCCCCCCAGCCCAGCCCAGCCCAGGGAAAATTTAAAAAAAAAGAAAACCTGTCTGCTGCCGCTGTCGGGGCCGCCGCGGGGCCCCCCTGTACCCACCCGGCAGAGCCTGCCCTCCCCGTAGCAGCTCTCTCTTTGGAGCTGCAGTCAGACGCGCCGGCGTGGAGAGCGCGAGGGAAGAGTTTCTACCTCGCTGCTCTGTTAAGCCCGCGGGGGCTGATGGGAAGTTCCCATCAGCCCCCGCGGGCTTAACAGAGTCGCGAAAGGGAAACTCTTCCCTTCGCGCTCTGCAAGCCGGCGCGTCAGACTGCAGCTCCAAAGAGACAGCTGCTACGGGGAGAGCAGGCTCTGCCGGGTACAGGGGGGCCCCGCGGCACGCTCGATTCTGCCGCGGCGGCCCCGACAGCGGCAGCAGACAGGTTTTTTTTTTTTTCAATTGCGGACCTTCAGGCGTGCCAGCTGCAAGGCCTTCGCGTGCCACAGCTGGCACGCGTGCCATAGGTTCGCCATCGCTGCCCTAGGCGGTATAAAACAATGGGGTCCAGAGCTTGTGGGGTAATCCTGTAGCAAAAATGAGAGGCGGATGTCTCCTTTTTTAATAGACCTAACCCATTTATTGAGGCATAAACTTTGAAGGAGAAGAGGCCACTATGTTGGACACACAAAGTACCATTCCGGCTGGTACATGGTAGATCTCTTTCTTTTTTGCTTTAACAGATACCTAAGCTCCACGAACAGAACAATGGCTGGGAAAAATCGTATTGCTAAAGCTGTTGCCCCCGTTACAGCTTCTGCCTCGGTCCAGACAGAGGTCCCAAAGCCAGTTTAAGGACCAGTTCCATGTGCAGGGTGCCTGCATGCTGAAGCTCTGAGGAAACAAGTGGAGGAACTCAGAGGAGGTGGCGAGGCTGAGGAGCATTCAAGACAGAAGTACATTGAGATGCTTCTTGCAGCAACCAAGCTGTCCAGCACAGGAGAAGATGGGTGCCAACAGAATGTCGCTGGTTGGACACAAGTCACCAGGGCCTGCAAAATCACCAATCAAACTTCTCCAGCCCTTGAATTGAAGAACCATTATGCAGCCCTGAAAGTGGAGGAGGTGAAAGCATCCCTGGAAAGGGAAGAACCAGAGTTCAAGTACCCCAAAGTTGCAGAATCAGTGGCCAGAAGGAAACGAAGGGTAGTAGTGGTTGGAGACTCTCTTCTGAGGGGTACTGAGGAGTCCATCTGTCGACCAGACTTGATGTCCAGAGAGGTATGCTGTTTGCCTGGTGCCAAAATCCAAGATGTTATGGAGAGTTTGCCGAGACTCATCAAGCCCACTGACTATTACCCAATGTTGCTAATCCATGTTGGAACAAATGATACTGCCAGGTATACCTCGCAACGTATCAAAAGTGACTTCATGGCTCTGGGACAGAGGGTGAAGCAGTTAGGTGCACAGGTGGTGTTCTCGTCAATCCTCCCTGTTGAGGGTAAAGGCCAAGGCAGAGAGGCTCGCATCCTGGAGATGAATGCATGGCTGCGTGGATGGTGTCATCAAGAGCGTTTTGGTTTCCTAGACCATGGGATGCTGTTCCAAGGGTTGCAGAGCAGAGATGGCATCCATCTGTCCAAGAAAGGTCAACGCATCTTCGGTAGTAGACTGGCTAATCTACTGAAGAGGGCTTTAAACTAGATTCGTTGGGGATGGGTGAAGAAAGCCCCCAGGTAAGTGAAAGCCCCCAGGTAGGTGATACATTAAATACCTTTATGGAAATGGGTTACAGGGGTAACATATGGAAAGCAGTGTGTATAAATGCCCGTAGCATGGGAAATAAGATCCCTGATGTTGAAGCTTTGGTGGGAGTGGCTGACTTGGATTTGGTACAAGCATTGTGGAACTTGTGTCTCTTGGGGAAACTGCTAGGTACATATGACCTAGTTTGGCCACTGTTGGAAACAGAATACTGGGCTTGATGGACCTTGGTCTGACCCAGTATGGCATATCTTATGTTCTTATGTTCTTATGTTATGGTGGCAGTTACAGAAACATGGTTCACAGAAAACCATGATTGGGATGTAACTATACCTGGCTATACTTTATTCAGAAAGGACAGGGTAGGAAGAAGGGGAGGAGGAGTGGCACTATATTTTAAAACTACTATTAAAGCTTTGGAATTACAGAGCTTAAAAGGGAGAGAGGAGGCATTGTGGGTTAAACTAGAAAGAGGGAAAGAGAAATCTATTTGCATTGGTGTGATATACAGACCTCCCTCACAAGAGGAAGAGGTGGACAGAGAGTTAATTGAAGACATACGCAGCATTGCTAGGAAAGGGGAAGTGCTACTGATAGATTTCAATATGCCAGATGTTGATTGGCACATTCCTGCTGCAGTATCATCTAGAAGTAAGGAGATCCTGGATTCTCTACAGGGAGAACTATTCAGGCAATTAATAACAGACCCCATACGTGAAGGGGACATACTGGACTTGGTGCTTACCAATGGTGAAAATGTTTCTGATGTTGTAGTGGGAGATCATTTTGCATCCAGTGATCACCAGATGGTGTGGTTCAGTATTAGGATTAGGGCTATTAGAATCCATTCCAAGGTGAGGATCTTAGACTTTAGGAAGACTAACTTTGCGAAGATGGGCCAATACCTCAGGGAGTCGTTAGTGGGATGGGAACAGCTGGGGGATGTAGAAAAACAGTGGGCAAAACTGAAAGGGGATATTTTAAGGGCAACCAACCTTTTTGTTAAAATGGTAAATAAAGGCAAAAGGAAAAGGAGACCCCTATGGTTTTCTAAGGAAGTAGCTGAAAAAGTGAAGAAAAAGAGGGAGGCCTTCATGAACTATATTATTGATATCCAGGTTTACTGTAACATAGTCAAATATTGTTCTTGTTACATTGTAATCACATTAATCAATATTGTTCTTTTCAACTCATGTTATAATGTAATATTGTTCTGTTTAATTGTTTAACTGTATAACGTTTGTTGTAATGTAAACCGCTGCTGATCCTTGGAAACAGCGGTATATAAAAACTGTTCAAATAAATAAATAAAATAAAATGAACTACAAGAGATCACAGAGAGAGGAAGACAGGCATCTGTATTTGGAAAAACTTAGAGAAGCTAGCAAAGTAGTCAAGAAGGCAAAGATTCAAAAGGAGGAGGAAATAGCCAATGCAATAAAATGGGGGGATAAGACATTTTTCAGATATATTAGTGAGAAGAGGAAGGGCAAAAGTGGTATTGTCAGACTCAAGGGTGCAGGGGGGGGGGGGGGAAATATGTAGAAGCTGATAAGGATAAAGCGGAATTGCTTAACAAATATTTTTGTTCTGTGTTCACAGATGAAGAACCAGGAGCAGGACCTCAGAAAACACCCACAAATAGGAACAGAAGCGAGAGACATCTTGAATAATTTTCAGAAGACTGTGTTTGTGAGAAACTAGCTCAACTTAAAGTAGACAAAGCGATGGGACCGGATGGGATACACCCTAGAATACTGAGGGAACTTGGGGACGTTCTAGCAACTCCATTGACTGACCTTTTCAATGCCTCGTTGGAGTCGGGAGTGGTGCCAAAGGACTGGAGAGAGGCTCATGTGGTGCCTTTACACAAAAGCGGAAGTAAGGATGTGGTTGAAAACTACAGGCTGGTTAGTTTAACTTCGGTGGTGAGTAAATTATTGGAAACGCTGCTGAAAGAGAAAATAGTGAGGTTTCTGGAGTCCAGCGGATTACAGGATCCGAGGCAGCATGGATTCACCAGAGGCAGGTCTTGTCAGACAAATCTGATTGATTTCTTTGACTGGGTGACCAGGGAGTTGGACCGAGGGAGAGCTCTAGATGTGGTGTATTTAGATTTCAGTAAAGCCTTTGACACTGTTCCTCACAGGTGACTTATAAACAAACTGAGCACCCTAGGGATGGACCCTAAAGTTACTGCTTGGGTTAGAAATTGGTTGGGTTGGAGGCGACAAAGAGTACAAGTAAATGGAGCTCACTCTGAGGAGAAGGATGTTACCAGTGATGTGCCCCATGGATCTGTCCTTGGTCCGATTCTTTTTAACATCTTTGTTAGTGATATAGCGGAAGGGCTGTCGGGTAAGGTTTGCCTCTTTGCGGATGATACCAAAATCTGCAATAGAGTAGACACCCAGGTAGGTGTAGATAACATGAGGAGGGTTCTAGCTAAGCTTTAAGAATAGTCTAGAGTTTGGCAGCTGGGATTTAATGTTAAAAAATGTAAGGTCATGCATTTGGGCTGCAGCAATCCAAGGGAGCAATACAGTATAGGAGGTGAAGTACTTTTGTCCACTAAAGAAGAGCGGGACCTAGGCGTGGTTGTGTCTGATGATCTTAAAGTAGCTAAACAGGTAGAAAAGGCGACTGCAAAAGCTAGAAGGATGCTTGGGTGCATACGGAGAGGAATGGCTAGCAGAAAAAAGGAGGTGATAATGCCTCTGTATAAGTCTTTGGTGCAACCTCATTTGGAGTATAGTGTGTAATTCTGGAGACCGCACCTTCAAAAGGATGTGAACAGGATGGAGTCGGTGCAGAGGGTGGCTACTAAAGTGATTAGTGGGCTTCATTATAAAGCATATGAGGACAGACTTAAGGATCTTAATATGTACACCTTAGAGGAAAGGCGGAATAGAGGTGATATGATTGAGATGCTTAAATACCTCCGTTGCATAAATGTTCAGGGAGAGAGCCTCTTTCAATTGAAAGCAAGTTCTGCTACGAGGGGACATGGGATGAGGGTGAAGGGAGATAGATTCAGGAGTGATATACGAAAATATTTCTTTACGGAGAGTAGTGGATCCATGGAATAGTCTCCCAGTGGAGGTGGTAGAGATGAGGACAGTAACTGAATTCAAAAAAGCATGGGACCAAAACAGAGGATCTCTAAAGGTAAAAAGTGGACTGTTGTAGTTGTTGATATGGAAGGACAGACTAGATAGGCCATGTGGTCTTTTTCTGTCATAATGTTTCTATGTTTCTAAACAAATGCAGCTAGCTCTCTGAGGTTACCTGTGAGACAGTTTCAAATTTGACTTGAGGGTTCAGGAGAAGCCTCCAGTTGTAACTTGAAAATGGCGTATCTTTAATCAATTTTATTTGTGCTTTACAAAGTAGAGAAAATGTGACAGACTGTTTTCTTCTAAAAGATCAAAATTGGGGATCATGTGATGGCAAAAAGCTGGACAGAAGTCCTGTTGAGTGGCTCTGGTCTCTCTAAATCATCAAAATCTGCAGATTAATCCTGATAGATGACCCCCTTGTTGTTGAAGCGGGTGCGTAAACTGTAGCAGGTGTTTTGGAAAGCTTCAGAAGACATTGCAACCAAAGTGGTTTAGGTGTATTGCTGGCAAAACCCTCATGGTCACCGAGTAACAAAAACGTGGAGTCATAGACGATGGCAGAGATGCTGTAGCCAGTAATAATGCTGCAGGATATGAGAATTTGTGAAGTTTCCAAAAGCCTCATGGCGGTGCTGGATGAGACATTATCAAAATTACAAGCATCGATGGATGATATAAACGAGAGCCTTGATGGGCAGGTGACACAAAAGGATGGCCTGACATGAAGATAGAATGGAGGAGGTTGAAATATGCATATGGGAGTTGGAGATAAGGAGCAGTACGTTATTAGAAAGTATGGAAGACCAGGAAAATAGGTGATGGAGGAAAAATATCTGCATAGTTGGCATCCCCGAGACAGTGCCTGATTATGCCCTGGTCAATCTGGTGGAAAATTTGGCTTCTAGAATGTGCCAGCTAGAGATGCATAGAATAGACTTCTGTGGGCTTCGAATGACTTTTGTTTATATTCTAAACTTTGCAGAGAAGGCCTGACTGATGTCACTATACTAGCACAAGAAGGAGCTGATGTATGATGCAAAACAACTTCTACTGTTTTCAGGATTACTTGGCTCGGGTCTCAGAATAACAGTAGGTAATGGCATGCTATTGCCCCAAGCTATATAAGAGAGAGAGATGCTTTCTGTTGCAATTCCCAGCCAAGTAATGACTCACTTGCTACAATAAAAACTTGTTTCACGACAACCTAGCTGAGTTTCAGGCATTTATAAGTAGGCTGCCGGTGATGTCATAAACAGGTCAATTGAAAAGGGAGACTTTGTACTATGTTAGAACAATGACTGTTGGACCATTTGTAGATGTTAAAGTATAGTGTGCACACTTTTATTACAAGATTTTTCATAGATTTTGCTCTTATTTCTTGTTGAGGAA
Organism: Ichthyophis bannanicus; assembly: GCA_033557465.1. NCBI lineage: Eukaryota > Metazoa > Chordata > Amphibia > Gymnophiona > Ichthyophiidae > Ichthyophis > Ichthyophis bannanicus. The sequence goes on along the minus strand of CM066047.1, from coordinate 55,112,856 downwards.
CAGATCGTGGGTTTTGGATGGCCAGCTCATGACAAGGGAGAAGTTTGTCTCTCAGAAATTTCCCATCAGCCCCTGCAGGCTTAACAGAGACATGAGGGAGACACTCTCCCTTCGCGCCTCTCAAAGCCTGCACGGAGGGAGGGAGGGACGGACGGACCGATTGATTCAGCTTGCAGAGGGGGCCCCGCGGGTCAGTCCATGCTGCCGCAGCAGCAGAGGGGGCCCCGCGGCGGCAGCCAGCAGTTTTTGTTTTTTTTTAAATTAAATTTTACTTTAGGCCGATGGGGGGGGTAGGACTGGTAATGGGCTATTGCTGGGGCTGGGACTGGGACTGGAAATGGGCTGGGGGGGTTAAGGCTGGAGGTGGGCTGATGGGGTTAGGACTGGTAATGGGCTGTGGGCTGTTGGGGGGGGTTTAGAACTGGTAATGGGCTATGGGGGGGTTAAGACTGGTAATGGGCTGTGGGCTGATGGGGGCTGTCTGGTAATGGGCTATGGGGGGGCTAGGACTGGAAATGGGCTGGTGGGTTAAGACTGGAGGTGGGCTGATTGGGTTAGGACTGGTAATGGGCTGTGGGCTGTTGGGGGGGGTTTAGAACTGGTCATGGGCTTTTGGGGGGTTAAGACTGGTAATGGGCTGTGGGCTGATGGGGGCTGTCTGGTAATGGGCTGTGGGCTGTTGGGGGGGTTAGAACTGGTAATGGGCTTTGGGGGGGGTTAAGACTGGTAATGGGCTGTGGGCTGATGGGAGGCTAGGACTGGTATTGGGTTGGGGGGTTGCTAGGACTGGAAATGGGCTGATGGGTGGCTAGGACTGGAAATGGGCTGATGCAGGGACTAGAAGGGAATGGATGCTGGGTGAGGCTGGAACTAGAAGGGAGCTGATGTTGGGGGAGGATTAGAATGGGATGGGGCTGGAAGAGTAAAATGGAGAAGGGAAAAAATATTTTGTGTGGGAGGGATACAAAATCTACAATTGGCCGGGTATTGGTTGAGTAAGTGGGGATTGAGGATGGAGGGGTAAAATTTGAGTGGATGAAATAGGAATGAGGAAAGAGCAAAAGGAGAAAGATTAGTATGTTAAAGCAGATGTAGAGAGAGAATGGAAAAAAACTAGAAGAGAGAAGAAAGGACAAATGGACAGCAGACGATGAAGAGTTAGCAGAAGACACGAAGAAACCAGAAGAAAGTGGCTGGAGCAATTGCAGCTGAAAAAAAATGCACAAAAGGTAGAAAAATATCTCTTTATTTTGAATTTATTAATTGGAATATGTCAGCTCTGGTAAATGTGCATCATTAACTCTGCGCTTTGTTTAGTACAAGAGCAAATTAATGTATAGTTTTATTTCTACAGTGTTGTACATTCCAAGTTTGGCTTTTGGGATTCCCAGTTTAATTATTGTCTTCCTGTTTCTAAATTGTGATTACTTGTTTGGTGATGGTCTATGTTCTGCATGTGTAACTGAGCTGAGGTGTTCTGTTTATATAATTCCTATTTGACATTGCCACTTGTTCTCTGTCCCCAGTAGGTCATGTATTGTTGTTCTCTGAAATGTATTGGTTTAATATTTGCAGTGTTGCCTTTTGATAGGTAGAGTATGGTGCTTTGTGAGTCCTGGTAGTGCTGTTAGGATACGGTGGGTTTGCTATGGGTTCTAAATGGGCAGTGTTTGTAGTGGTTCCTAATGTGTCTGGCAGTTGGCACTGGATTATAGTAATGTAGAAATCTTTTAGTCTTTCTTTATCCATACACTCATTAAGAGGCACGTTTACTAAAAGTTAGTATATGGTAACATTATGCAAATATTTATGCAAATGAGGCCCCGCACCCCCCTTGGGCCGCCCCTGCTGGGGGCCCACAACTTTTGTTGGCGTAGGGCCTCACTCAAGGTAAATCCGGCCCTGGTTGTAAGTGCAGGCCACTTCCCTCTATGCCTGTGTTTAGGGTTGTACCTGCTGCTCAGTTCGTCAGCCCCCCTCTATGGAATATAAAAGATACTTAAGTTTGCTTTGATTTTATTTTCCTGCTATAAAGGGATCCACTGTGTCTGTCCCATGCCATTTTGAATTCTGTCATTGTATTTGCATCCACTAACTCCATCGGGAAGGTATTCCAAGCATCCACCACCCTTTCAATGAAAAAGTATATCCTGATGTTGCTTTTACTGCCTTGCAGCTTCATCATATGCCCTCTAGTTTTACAGCTTCCCCTTCTTTGGGAAAGGTTTGTTTGTTCATTGATATCCTTTAAGTATTTAAAGGTCTGTGTCCTACCTCCCCTGTCCCTCCTCTTCTCAAGGATATACACTAGTGAAAACAGTTGTGGATACACCTGTAAAATTTGAGCTCTCCGTGATATCTGTCTTACGTTAATTAAGTATTCTATATATTAGATACTCTATGCAGATTGTTGACATAACATTTGGGAACATATTACAAATGAATATCATCAACATTTATCAGAAAAAACTTCAATTTGGAGTCAGACAAGGTAATTGATGTCTTTTTCTCAGGAAAATGATATTTTTCATGAAACTGTCGATCCACTGTAAGCAGGTTTTATGCAGAATCTCATGTATAAGCTGACGCTTCAGATAATGTGTGCTATACAGGTGTATGCAAGCTGTATTAAAGCCATATTTGTGCTTTTGTTATTTTTACAAATTTATTTATTAGTGAAAATATTAAAAAAAAAATGACAGATGCTTAATAAAAAGTTTCCAATTTGGAATATGTTGTTGTATTTTGTAGATTAATGATGGCAGCAACAAAGAGGGCTGACTGGTCTCCTAAAAAGAGAGCAACAGCCATTATTTTGAGAAATGAGGGGTACAGCTTTTGTGAAATCGCTCAGAAGATGGGCCATGGAGTGACAGCATCTGGTGTACAAAAGTTGTGTGCTCACTTCAAAGTCACTGAAAGTGTTGCAACTCAGAAGGGAAGAGGAAGGAAAAAGTCTACAACTCCAAAAGCTAACAGAATAATTGTTAGGCTGGCTTTAAAAAATCGTAAATCATCTGCCAAGGACATCAATCAGGAACATGGATCTTGGTGTGTCCATTACTGATCGAACTGTTCGAAACAGGCTACTCAACGCCAGTCTGAGGGCAAGAATTCCAAGAAAGAAACCTTTTCTGAATATTCAGCAGAGAAAAAGACTACTCCAGTGGGCTAAAGAGCACCTAAACTGGACTACAGAAGATTGGAAAAAGGTAATCTGGAGCGACGAGACAAGAATATCGATATTTGGAAGCGATGGGATTCGTTACGTAAGAAGATCAGGTGAAGATTGTCTCCCAGATTGCATGAAAAGCACAGTCAAGCATCCTTTGAATGTTATGATATGGGGCTGCATGTCCTGGCATGGAGTAGGCAGAATCCAAGTCATTGGTGGAACAGTTAATGCGAGTCAGTACATCCATGAAGTCCTTGAGCTGAAATTACTGCCATCAATGCGTGATCTGCCTGGCCATCAGACAGATTGGATCTTTCAACAAGATGGTGCACCATGTCATACTGCACAACTAAGCAAGAAATGGTTTGCAGAGAAGAAGATTCCACTTCTGTCCTGGCCAGGAAATGAGAACTTATGGTCTAGGCTGAAACGTTTGGTGGCAAGCAAACGCCCAAGCAATAAACAAGCCCTTATTGAGGCTATTGTCAGTCATGATTCCATGTAATTAACACAGAAGACTTGAGAATTCTTGTTGAATCCATGCCAAGAAGATGCCAGGCAGTAATTGACTCCAAGGGTTTTCCAACTCGCTATTAACTTTAAAGAATTCATAGATTAAATATGTGTGCATTAAAGAATCGTACAGACACCTTAATATATTTGATCTAAAATATAACATAAAACTCAACTAGTTTACTGTTTCACTCTTATATACATTTACTGAATGTTTTAGAAAAACTTCCTAGGTTTCAAACTGAAGACATTTTGAGATTTCCATAGAACATAAGAACATAAGATATGCCATACTGGGTCAGACCAAGGTCCATCAAGCCCAGTATTCTGTTTCCAACAGTGGCCAATCTAGGTCATATGTACCTAGCAGTTTCCCCAAGGGACACGGGTTCCACAATGCTTGTATTGGTTCAAGCATTGATATCCTGGGTCCCTTCTTAATAGTGGTTTATGGACCTTTCCTCCAGGAACTTGTCCAAACCTTTTTTAAATCCAGCTACACTAACAGCCTTTACTACATCTTCCGGTAACAAATTCCAGAGTTTGATTACATTAGAAAATATGCAAAGAAACCAAAAAATTGAAATTAGAAACTTAGTGTATTGTCACCATGCCCTTCGCCCCAGGCGGTTGCCTAGGTGTTGGGAATGGTGATAGTCTTTATTTATTTGAAAAATGCCTATAATTGTAGTTGTGCAGTTGAAATAACTTCAGCCGAGAAGGGATATAGGCACGTAGGATTTTTATTATTCTTCAGGCCAAAGGAACTTCTTATAAACAGTTCCAGATATCAAACATAAGGTATGGATATTTTCCAGAGTAAAGCCACAAGGTAAGAGGCTTCTACATTCAACTTGTCAGCAAACTCAAACAAAGTATTTCTTCATACAAAAACAGTAAAGCAAATTTGGTGCTCCAAAAAAACCTTCTTCTCAAAAAGTGACTTTAAAACAGGTACAGCTTTAAGTAATCCAGCAATGCAAAACTTCAACTGCACAATGTTTTCTCTCTTCTCAAAAACAACGTTTTCTCTACCTGCTGTCTGGCAGGCTCTACACTTTTTACAAACAGTCTTTCAAAGAAAGGGTTAAGCTTTCAGAATCTCAGCAATCCTAATTTGCATATTCTTTTCAGCTCGGCGTCTTTGAAAACAGCTGCTAGTTTCTAGGCTTCAGGAAAACGTTCTAGCTTTCAGCTACTGTATGTAAACTAGAGAACATTCTATTTCCATGTCAGAGCTAGGTTCCTGTCTCATAGAGGTTTCAAACTCCATGCTCTCGACGTCTGATTCTACCAGAGAAGCATTGGATTTGAACTCAGAATTATCTTGCTTTAAGCTTTCTAAGATTTGTAAGACTCTGTTTAATGCAGACTCTTCTCTTCTCTGAGGAATGTTTTTACCTTTAGGTAACTCCTCAACTTTCAAAGGCTTATTAGAGGATTTAACCTTGCTCACCCTATTCTGAGGAAATAAGCTTCTAGCTGGCTTTACAGCTGACTGCTCAGTTTCCATGTAAATTTCTGGAGAATGCTGTCTGTTACTCACATGGCTTGCAACCTTCCCTGGGTAAGCTTTAAAACCTCTGGCTGGTTCTGCCTTTCTCCACGGAGCTTCTGGTGACGTTTCCTTCACTCTCTGGGTGCCTTCCTTGGGTAGTTTTGCCGAGCTCCTAGGGCCTCTTCCCCTTCTAGGACTCTCTGACCCATTCACTTCAGCCTTGGGCTCGGAACTAGAGCTCCTCCTTCTCCCCTCTCTCTCGGTAGAAGATTCACCGTCACTGGAAGTCAGTCTCCCAAAGCACCTTTCCCTAACGCTGCTTTCTCCTGCAGTGTACCTCTTTCCTGCACGCTGAGCACCTCCCTCTCGGGCACTCCTTTGCTGGGCAGTCTGAGGATCTCTCTGCTGGGCTTTCCTTGCACTTCCTTTCTCCTCGGTGATTCTAGGATTTCTGGCACTTCTTTCACTCCCTCTACTTCCTCTCTCCTCTCAAGATTCCTCGCGTTTATATCTATAGTTTCCCTTTCTGCTTGCTAGCTCCTCCCCCAGCTGTCCCTCAAACAGGGCTGGTAACTAGGGAGCTAGGGCGTGTCTCTTGACTACAAACTTTCTGTGAGGAGTTTTTCCTAAACCAGGAGTTTTAACCCCTGAACTTCTGGTTTTGATTCCCTTCTCTGGGGAAACGCTTGATTTTTCCCTTCTTTCTTATGCTCTCCCTCTTCTGCGCCACCACAGTATCCACAATGTTTTTCCACTGTTGTATATATATTTAGGTCTTCAAGTCTCTTCTCATATGTCTTCAGGTGAAGGTTCCAAATCATTATGGTCACCTTCCTCTGAACCGTTTCAAGTCTTTTTTATATCCTTTGAGATGCGGTTTTCAAAACTGAACACAATACTCCAAGTGAGGCCTCACCAATGACTTGTACAGGGGCATTACTACTTCCTCCTTTCTGCTGGTTATTCCTGTCTGTATGCAACCCAGCATCCTTCTGGCTTTGGCTACCACCTTGTCGCATTGTTTCACCATCCTGAGATCCTCACACTCTAGCGCTCCGAGGTCCCTTTCCTGGTCTGTGCATACCAACCTTTCTCCCACTATCGCATACCATTCCTTTGGAATTCTGCATCCCAAGTGCATGACTGTGTTCTTCTTTGCATTGAATCTTAATTGCCAAGCATTAGACCATTCTTCCAGTGTTTTTAGATCATTCCTCATATTGTCCACTCCCTCAGAGGTGTCCACTCTGCCATTTGCAACAGACTTTTTCATTCAGTCCTTCTGCAATATCACTCAAATACATTACAGTATTGGTCCCAGGACCGATCCCTGAAGCACGCTACTACACGTGTTCCTTTTTTCTGAGTGAGTTCCATTTACCACCACCTTCTATCTCTAGGCTGCTCAATTTACTGATAAGCCTCTTATAAGGCACAGTATTAAAGGCTTTGTTGAAATCTAGGTATATCACATCCATTGTATGCCTTTGATCTAGTCTCTGGTCACCCAGTCAAAAAAAACTCAATCATACTTGTTTGGCATGATCTTTCCCTGGTAAAACCATGTTTCCTCTGATCATGCAATCCATTGATTTCCAGAAAGTCCACTATTCTTTCTTTCGCCTTCATTACTTTTCCCAACACAAACGTAAGGCTTACTGGCCTATAGTTTGTCACTTCTTCCCTATTACGTTTGTGAAGAGGTACCACATCAGCCTTTCTCCAGTCCTGTGGAACCTCTCCAGTTTCCAAGGATCTATTAAAACAATCCTTTAAAGGCCCTGCAAGAACCACTCTGAGCTCTTTCAGTATCCTGGGATGGCCACTTTCAGTTTGTTTATGTTTATTGACTTAATATACCGCTCTACAAATACATATCAGAGCGGTTTACATGGTGCAAAAAACCCCCAAGGAAATCATATGGTGAAAAGGGGAAAGGAAATTACAATATTAACAGGAAAGCAAACCAGACAGAACCAATCGACAGGACAAGAGGAGGAGGGGAAGAGGGGGGGGGATATGGGCTACACAGAAGGGTCAGGGAGATCAAGGGCAAAGAGGTGGGTTTTGAGTTTTATTTTTGAAGGTAGTATGTGTCAGTTCGAGCCGGATGGAGGAGGGGAGAGAGTTCCATAGGGCGGGGCCAAGGAAAAACAAAGCAGAGGAGCAAGTGGACTGAAGGTGAGCATGAGCAGGTGAAGGGAGATGAAGGCGGTTAAGGTACAGAGACCGTAGGGAACGAGCTGAGGTATGAAAATGAACAAGGTCAGCGAGATACTGAGGGGAGTGGGAGTAGAGGACACGATGTAGGATTGTCAGGACTTTGAAATGAATACGAGACTTGACAGGGAGCCAATGGAGATGAATGAGTAAAGGTGTAACATGGTCACGGGGGGAGGAATGGAAAATGAGACGGGCAGCGGTGTTTTGGATGCGCTGAAGGCGGTGAAGTTGAGTGGCAGGGAGACCCGCTAAAACGGAATTACAAAAATCAACACGAGACATGACTAGGGAAAGGAGAAGGGTGGTGATTGCTTGTGCGGTGAGAAAAGGCCTGATGGCATGAATCTGTCAGAGGAAATAGAAAGAGGATTTTGATACATGGGCAATGTGATCGCGGAAGGAGAGGTGAGAGTCAAAAAAACCTCCCAGATAACGGAAGGAGGAGACCAGTGGAACCGGGGAGCCAGAAAAAGAGGGGGCGATCTGGGGGGAGGTATCACCGCGAGAGAACCAGATGGCAAGAGTTTTGGTGAGGTTGAGGTGAAGACAATGTGTAGTGAGCCAGTTAGCAACAGCAGTAAGGCAAGTGTTTAGAGGGGAGAGATCGGGTGAGTGGGGAGATGTGTGATGGAGGAGAACCAAGTCGTTGGCGTAGTAAAATGCGGAGATCCCATGTTGCTGAACAAGTAAGGCTAAGGGGGTGAGAAAGATGTTAAAAAGGAGGGGGACCAGGACAGAACCCTGGGGAACACCACAGGGGAGAGGAACAGGCTCAGAAGAGGAGGAAGAGGGAGATGAGGGAAGAACGGAGTAGGACCTAGAAGAAAGGAAAGAATGAAACCAGTGGAGGACAGTGCTACAGAGGCCCGCTTCCCGAAGTCGAGCCAGAAGGAGAGAGTGATCAACAAGGTCAAAGGTGGCAGAAAGATCGAGAGAGACCGCCACCGACAGGTCACTGTGATCATGGGCAGTGTGAAGTTCATTCAAGAAACCCAGGAGGACTGTCTCAACACTGTGGCCGGGACGGAATCCAGACTGGCGGGGGTGAAGGAAGTGAGTGGCGTCCAGGAAAGCGGATAGCTGGGAGAAAACAGCTTTCTCAAGGATTTTAGAAAGAAAGGGAAGGTTAGAAACAGGACGGTAGTTGGCAGGAGTCATTGGGTCGAGGGAGGGCTTTTTAAGGATGGGACGGACCAGGGCGTGTTTCCAGGGCTTGGGAAAGACACCGAGGGAAAGGCTGGTGTTGATGATGGAGAGAGCAGGAGGAATGAGGGCTAGTGAGGGAATGAGCAGCCAAGAGGAGGGAATAGGATCAAGTGGGCAGGAGGTTTTTTTGGAGGAGGAGAGTAATGCAAGCACCTCAGGGGAGGTGAGTGGGTGGAATGAGTGCCAAGAGTGAGAGAGCTGGGAGGAGGGAGGAGGAGAGCAGGGAGGGGGACTGCAAATGGGAGGAGGACAGTGGGGGAGAGATTGACGGAAGTTGACTATCTTAGAGCTGAATTAGGTTGTCAACTGGGAGGGAGTGGGCGAAGGAGGCGAGGGGGGAGACCTAGTACTGGATTGAAGAGAAGTAAGAGACTGAAGGACTGAATAAAGGTGGCGTGTTTGATTAGGGGCAGAAGAGATGGCGGAAGAGAAGTAAGTCTGTTTGGCTTTATGAACCTGGGTTCGGTAATACGCATGAGCAGATTTAAAGCGAGAAAGGGTGTCAGGACAGGGGGATTTGCGCCACAAGCGCTCAGCACGGCGGAGCTGGGCACGCAGAAGGTAGAGGCCGGGATGGTACCAAGGTTGAGAGGGACGGCAGGTGGGGGGACGGGGACGAAGAGGGGCTTATATGATCAAGGGTGGTAGAAAGAGCGGAAGCCCAGGTGGAGGCCTGAGTAGAGGGAGAGAAGAGAGAAAAATCAGGCGGAAGAAGATCAGAAGCAGGGGGGAAGTGTTGAGGGGTCTGGGAGGTTAGACGGCGAGAGCAAGGAAGGGAGGTGGGGGGGGGGGTTGCGGGAAGGGGGGGGAATCGGAAAGGGAGGGACGACAAAGGAAGGTGATGCAGTAGTGGTCAGTCCAGGGTAGGGGAAGGGCCTGAAGAGGCTGTAGTTGGTAAGTGGGGGCTGAAGGAGAAAGAAGCAGGTCAAGGGTTGTCACCAGCACCCCTTTTTGGCCCTGTTAGGCGCCCGCCTAGGGCTGTGAGGTGTGGGTTGCCTTATTAAAGAAATAGTCAGTAGCCGTGTAATTAAGGCAAAAGAAATAATTCGGGTTTTATTCCCCGTCCCACATAGGATTCTTTATGAACAGCACAAAGGAACACAAAAGAAAACTGTTTCTTCACAGTATAGAAAATAAACTCTTCGCCAGCACAATGTATCACAGAACTCTTGCTTGCCTGGCTAACATAGGGATGTAATTTCATCAGACAGACAAAGCGTGCAATCCATGGAATCCAGTTCTATATCACACTCCTGGTTTTCCCATTGCATCTGCTCATAGTCTGTATTTGGAGGCACATAACAATCTTTATAACTGAAATCCTCACAGCTCTTCCCTTGAATGACACTGGTTATTCTATTTGGTAAGTGCTCTACATCAACAGGGTTCAAGAGTCCTGTGCTAGGAACTGTATCTCTCAGGTTCCTTCTCCAATAGGGATTTTCCTCCCAATTACTGGGCTTTGCTCTGCTGGCAATGCCTGGCTTTTTCCCTCTAGCTACAACAGGGTACTTAGCTTTTGTCCCTGGGTAATGAGCTTCTCTCTCTGGGCTTTGGCTGGCTCCTCTCCAAGACTTCCACGTCTCTGTAGCCGGGTCCAAGCTGAAATCACTTTCTGAAGAGAGTCTGGGTCTGCTGCCTCTTGCTACCGGGACACTTCCTTTACTTCCTGGTTCTAACAAGGTCTGCTGGTTGAGAGGACTTCCTTCCTCTCGGTTACTCACTCTCCAGTGACCGAGGCCCCCTCTGGCTTGGGAGACTCCTCTGCAGCTACAGCCTGCTCCACCCTTTGGCTTCTGCTCCTGCCTTTGCTGCCTTGGCTCCAACCCCTCCCTTTGCTCCTCTACTGGGCTTTCCCTGTAGTTTTTATGCTCCTGTTCTCTGCACGTCGTACGTGCCCTTCCACTCAGGTGAGCTTGATTAGCCTTTTGGCTTTCTGCTGTGTCACCTTTGGTGAATGGAAAGTTTTCTCCACTATACTTGGGCTTTTTAAAAGCTGAATATGTTTGCTGCCTATGTGTTTGTGAGGTAAGCTCTTCCTCTTTTCCTATTACCATAGGCTCTGAGCTAGCCATTTCCTCATATAACATAGGCTCTGTACTAGTTACCTCATCACAGGGTGTACCCAGCTGAGTGGGTTGGGAAGGGGACAAGCTGGAGGAGGGACAAATCATGGAGGAGGGTATTGAAGGAGTGAGCTCTGGTGGAAGCGGGGGGGGGGGGTCAAGGTTAACGTTAAAGTCACCAGCAACAAGCAGACGAGGGAAAGCTAGGGACAGATCGGTGAGGGAAGAAAGCAAGGGGTCCCAAAGCTCAGGGCGTAGAGCTGGTGGGGAGTAGAGGAGGAGGAGGTACAAAGGGGAGGCGAAATGGAGACGAAGGAGCAGAGCTTCGGGATATCGAAGCAGGGGAGAAGAAATAGGGGAGAAGGGGATGGAAGAACGAATGAGGGCAGCCACGCCGCCACCGGCACGGCCAACATGAGGGACGGAGATGCCGGAAAAGTCAGGGGGCAGACACCGGGCTAAGAGTGCATCTTCCCCCTGCCTTAACCAGGTCTCGGTAAATAGGAGAACATCAAGGGATTCCTGGATGATGAGGTCGGAGATCAGCAGGGTTTTAGAGCGAAGAGAGCGGCAGTTCAGAAGACCAAAACGAAAAGAGACAGGGTTGGGAGGGGAGGGGGAGACAAGTGGTGGGAGGAAGTGGAAGAGCAGGGGGGCAGACGGAATAAGATTTACAGGAGGATAATGAGAGGAGCCATGGGTACGCGTTAAGGGGGCGAGAGGGGGAGAACGGTTGCCCCAGAAAACAGGAATCGTGGTCATGGGAGGAATGGGGTGGAGAACACAGATTGCAGGGAATGAGAACGAAAGACAGGAGGGTGGAGATAGGCTTACCGAGGCAGAAGGGAGCCGAGAAGGGCTATCTAATCCAAATCGCAAAAGAGCAGAAAAAAAGGTAAGCAGACAGACGAGTATTCCCAGAAGGAAAGTAAAGATAGCCCTGCAGTAGCCGCCCCAAGGAGCGCACCTAAGGAGCACGTCGTGCTCCTTAGGTGCGCTCCTTCGGTGTGCGCCCCTGTCGCGCGCCGCAGCAGCAAGCGCCGCCAGCGAGGAGTTTAAATAGCTGAAGCTACCTTCGGGAGCACGACCGCTGGCGCGCAGTTGCATCACTTCCGGGGAGGGCGGGAACAGCGGGAGAATCAGCAAGAGAGCAATGTGCTGGAGCCTGTATGGGAATAGCAGGAGCACAGGAGACAGTGAGGCACACATTCATGCACAAGCAGCAGGCAAATTAGCAAAGCAGGAGACTTGAGCGCCGCCAGCGAGGAGTTTAAATAGCTGAAGCTACCTTCGGGAGCGCGACCGCTGGCGCACAGTTGCGTCACTTCCGGGGAGGGCGGGAACAGCGGGAGAATCAGCCAGAGAGCAATGTGCAGGAATGGTGAATGGTGTGATATTTATACTCTTTCCATTTGTATATTTGTCAATCTTATGTGGTCCTTCACCATAATTTTCTTGATTGAATGCAGAACAGAAGTATTTGTTTAGCATTTTCACTTTTTCAATGTCACTTTCCACAAATCCATCCTCTGTGCTTTTGAGTCTTGCAATTCCACCTCTGATCGTCCACTTCTCTTGAATATACCTGAAAAACGTTTTGTCTCCACGCTTCTCATCTTTAGCCATCTTTTCTTCCACCTTTGCTTTTGCTATCCTTATTTCTTTCTGTCTCTTTTAGCTTTATCCTGTATTCTTTTCTGTTACTCTTTTTGTGATCTTCTGAAATTTGTGAAAGCTGTGGGCTTTTTTGCCTTTATTTGTGCAGCCACTTCTTTGGTGAACCACATAGGTTTTCTTTTCCTCTTGCTTTTATTTACTTTCCTCACATATATATCCATTGCCCCTTTTATTGCCTCGTTTAGTTTAGCCCACTGCAATTCCACTTCCCTTATCTCCTCCCACCCTGCCAACTTCTTCAGGTACTTTTCCATTTTACTGGTCAGCATTTTTGAAGTCTAGGAATTTGAGTTTGTTATGATTGGACTCTGCCTTGGCTTTTTCCTCAAACCATATTGTGTGATGATCACTGCTTCTCAAGTGGGTTCCCACCTGGACATTCAACACACTCTCTATTGGTGAGTACCAAATCAGCAAAAAGAGAAGGGTTGCTGGTGAGTCAGTGGGGTGGCTGGGGGTAGAAGAAGGGTATACGCCTTGGGGAGTGATGAGAAAGAAAGAAAGGTGGAGGTATGTGTCTGGGAAGAAAGGAGGAGAGGTAAAGGGGAGCTAAGATTTGGTGCATGGGGAGGGGTGAAGGAGGTGAAACGGAGGGTATGTGTCTGAAGGTAGGGACAGAGAGCAGTAGGGATCTTGCTAGAATTTGGAGGGAGAGAACACAGAGGTACAGGGAAGGCTTGGGGGTTGGGAGAGAACTGATTAGAGCGAGAGAACTAAGGAGGAAAAAGACAGTGAATTTCAGGTAGAGAGGAGGACTTGAGCTTTATGATGGGGGAAATCTGTGCAAAAATGTACTAATAAAGCATGCAGAATTTAACATAATTTTAAAATGTTGCACACAGAATTTTCTAAATTTTTGCGCAGAATTCCCCCAGGTGACATAGTTTAATAGGGTTAGGAGTGAGGGTGCTTCTTGAGGGGAGGTGGAGTTTGTGTGGAAGGGTATGGCTGTAGGAGCCAGTGTAGAGAAAAGGAAGTTGGGTACTGGAGAGGGTGGAGACACAGTTGATGCTTATATGGCAGGATTTGGAAACAATTTAAAACATTCTGCAAAGGAGAGAATGGGACAAAAGGGAGACTAATTGAAGTAATTTTTGCGACATGGAATATATTTTTTTCTTTACTATTTTTCTCATTTGAAAGTTAAAAAGTAGTATTGTGAATTTCCCTGCTGTCCTTCCTTCATTTATTAAATCAAATGTGATCATGCTATGATCACTATTGCCAAGTGGCCCCAACACCTTTATCTCATGCACCAGATCTGGTGTTCCACTAAGGACTAGGTCCAAAATGGCTTCCCCTCTGGTCGGTTCATGAACCAGCTGCTCCAAGAAGCAGTCATTTATTTCATCTAGAAACTTTATCTCCCTAGCATGTCCTGCCATGACACTGACCCATTCAATACCGTGGTAATTGAAATCATCCATTATTATTACTGTGCTATAACTTTTGTTAGTTTCCCTGATTTCTTTGAGCATTTCATCATCCATATGTTCATTCTGGCCAGGCGGTCGATAGTACACCCCCACTGCCATCGCCTTCCCCTTTTTACATGGAATTTCAATCCATAAAGATTCTACAGTGTATTTTGTTTCCTGCAAAACTTTAATCCTTTGTGACTCAATGCCCTCTCTAACATAGAGCGCAACCCCTCCACTAATTTGATCTACTCTGTCATTGCGATATAGCTTGTTCTCATGTAGCAGAGTGTTTCACTGGTTGTCCTCTTTCTACCATGTCTCTGAGATACCAATCGTATCTAACCTCTCAATAATGCAATGTGCCTTCGAGTCAATGCTGACTCCTGGTGACCCAGTAGCTCCTGTTTTTTTTTGGCAGTGTGACCAGAAGTAGATTGCCAGGCCTTTCTTCCGAGGCAATGGAGGATTAAGTGACTTGCCCAAGGCCACAAGGAGTGCTAGTGGGACTTGAACCCTGGTTGCTTGGTTACCAAGCCAGTGTTCTAACCACTAGGCTGCTCCTCCACTCCTATCTCTCATTTAGTGCTATATAGTCTAACTCTCCCATCTTATTTTTTAGACTGCTAGCATTTGCATGCAAGCATTTTAGAGGCTGTATTTTATTCATATTAATCTGGTTATCTGTAGGCAGGGGTAACTTGGAATCTTTAAGCTCTGTCTGCTCCGTACTCGAGGGTATTTGGGTTACTTTTGTCTTTATTGGAACCTCTCTGTCGAAATGCCATAACTTTAATCTCTTGCTAGTATCCTTCGAGGATACATTGTTACGAACGATGTGCTCTGGGGCAACTGTTGTCTTTTCCTCTCTCTCCTTTTTAAAGGTTAATGCCAGCAGCCTGGTTCCATCGCTTCAGAAAAGCCCTGCCTTTCCCCAGAATGTTGCCCAGTCTCTAGCAAATCCAAAACATTCTAACTTCACCATTGTCTCATCCACGCATTGAGACTGCAGAGCTCTGCCTGCTTTTTAGGTCCTGCGCGTGAATGGGAAGCACTTCAGAGAATGCCGCATTGGGATGATGGAAGACGTAGCCTAGTTTGAGTTAATCATGTGTAAGGACAGTAATAAGAGAGAATGGATTGCATATAAGCAGTTGTGGCATCAATTTAGCACCCACTTTCAGGCAGAATGGGAGAAAGAGGATGACTGTGGTATGTGGATGGTATGGATAGATGTATGAAAGGGAAAGGGTAATAGATAAGCTGGAGAGGAACATCTGAGGTAAAGGTGAAGGGCAAAAACAGAGCAGCACTGAGCCACTCTGCAACATAGTTGTTATTTAAGGGAAGGCATTTAATATTTGCTGCTGGGGTTTGAGGAACTAACCTGTTAAGTGTTCTAATATTGTATTTTATGTTCCTGTTCAGTACAATACATTAAAAATAAGGAAAAACCCCCATCAGAATTACCATGGAATCATTGAAATGTTGGTATATTAATAATATGTTATCGTATGACCTATGACTCCATTGTCGCTTCTGGAAAATCAATAAAGAATAAATGATGAAAAAAAAATTACTGTGGGATTTTAGATGCAACCTGTAGAGCTGGAGTTGACGGTCCAGGTATGAAGTAGCAATGTGTTGAGTGAAACTTGCCTGGGGGTAGGAAGGAAGCTGCTTCCTGTAACAGGCAGAACCACACAGGATAAAGTTCAAGTGTCCACTTTGATTTTGGGTCCATATGGGAAAAGATTTTGTTGGCTATGTAGGTTCTTTTCTTTTTGGAGTTCAATGTTTTAAAATCTGGGAGAACATGTTGCCAGTGTCCACATGAGCTACGGGAAGCATACAAAGAATTGCTTTATCTTGCATACTGCACCTCCCTAGTAGAAAATAATCCTTTCTCAGTATTCACATTAGACAAAGTCGGAAGTCTAGCTTTGGAAAGGTGCTGCAGATCATGACTGAAATTTGGTCTTCAATGGTGTGTTACATCAGACACGCACGCCGCCCTTCAAGCAGCGAAGCGTATGATTTCCTAGCATCATTCTTTGTTCGGCCAAATGCTCTGGGGACAGTTTTCAAAGCCACTTACCAAGAAAGAATGTGTGAGCCAATGAGCTGAGCGTTGCCCTGTTCTGCTTGGTTAAAAGTGCATTCCTGGGCTCCCATAGCATGCATCTTTTTGGCTGGGCTGACGAGGTGTCCTGGGGGAAAGAAACACATGCATATTTTGTTTTGAATGTGCGTGTGTGCCTTCGAGTCAGTGCTGGGGACCCAGCAGCTCCTGGATTATTTTGGTAGTGTGACTGGAAGTAGATTGCTAAGCCTTTCTTCCAAGGCAATGGACTTGCCCAAGACCACAGGGAGTGCTAGTGGGAATAAACTCTGGTCTTTTAGTTACCAAGGCAGCGCTCTAACCATTAGGCTACTCCTCCACTCCTGCTACCTGCTATTATACCCTGTATCACCTACCAGGACCACTGAGATGCAGAGTAAAGTCCACCTTTTGTGTGCATATACCTGGCATTAGCTAATTTCAAAAAGAAATTAAATTGGTCACAAACTACACAGGAACAAATCTCCACCTGGATCTTGCAGATAGGAAGGTTATTCAGCACTACCCAGGTCAAGTTAGAAAGAGGGGGTGGGAACTGCCCCTTAGTCTGGCCTCTGGCTCATCGTCTCTGCTTCTGGAATCTGTGTTCTAGCTTGGCTCCAGGGTGGGGGCACAGCAGGGAGAGGGACAAAACTGACCTGGGGAGAACAATCCTTATCTGTACAAACTGACACTGGCAGAGGGCAGATTTATTGCTTTCCCTTTGGTGTGTGATATTTGTAAATAGTGCACATTTTAAAACAAGAGGTAAGAGCATAAGAGATGGTTGATGTTTCTTGCATTTACAATGACTGCACATCCCTAAGGTGTCTTCCTTGCGTGCTGAAGTTATGTTGATCACTTTTTTTTGACAAACTTAGTCATTGCTCAGCAGGCCGTCCTCATATCATGATGACAAGTTCATTAAACAAATTATTATTCCCATGGTGTCTATTAAATTAACTATCTCTTTTACATGGGATTGCGGTTATGGGCAATTCTGATATTATGCAGACACAATAAAATACATCAATTCTCCAAGACTTACCTCTACGAGAAGCACTGTAAAATTCATGCCATTCAAACAATTCTGCATCCTCCTTACCGTAAAACAAGGCATTTTAAGAACTGTATGTGTAGTATTTTGTTTATAATTTTATATTCACTGCCTGGAGCTTTTAGAACAGTTTGTCCTCAAATGGCATGTATACATAATGAAATAAAATGTGAAAAGGAAATAGGACAGCTCGCACTTTGAATAGCTGGGTCACAGATGACCTCATACTCGCAGGATCTGATCAGTCCGTGTGCTTATGTCACAAGTGATATAACATATAGACTTTTCTTGGTTGGTCTCTTAAGTATTTGGTTTAAAAAAAAAACTCTCTTCCAAGCATTGAAACTGTAGAGCTCGGCCTGCCTCTGGCATCCTGTGCCGGGAAGTGGGAGCATCTCTGAGAATGCTACCCTGGAGGTTCTAGATTTTAATTTCACACCTGGCAGCCTAAAGTTGTTCTCCAACACGACTCTTGGACCCACATGTACCATGATAGCCAGATCCTCCTTTTTAAAATTCTACTAAATATCTGTGTGAGGTTAGTTACCTTTGAACAAATTAATGGAATCAGAAGGGAAGAGCTCTAAATTTAAAAAATAAATAAATAAATAAATTAGTTTCAGGGTGAAAATCGCCCCTTGTGTGCTTCTGAACTACCAATAAGCCACCACTCATTTTTTTACAACAATAGATAAACTAACACCACAAATACAAGGTAACACTTAGCCGTCTAAGGCCTTATACTATCTTTCTTATTTAAATCAAATAAAGTGGATACCAAATGATCAGAACATGGCACATAAAACATTTTTTTGAAATTCAGAAATGTAATATTTTCCAAATATCAAAAGCTATAACACTTTGTATTCTTACTTTATTCTACTTACACATAATTAATTGATTTATATAAACACTAATAACCATAAAACCAATATAATATTATCCCCTTCACACACACAAATTCATTCATACACATCACACATACCAAAACCACTTAAAATACCATATGACCCCAGCTATAGGCTATAACCAGCTTTAAGCCTCACAGAACAGACAACACACAACATGACTCATAGATGATTTAAAAAGGGTTCAAAATGATCGAACAAGGTGGGGATATAAACTGTACTTCTTCCCCAACCATATACCACTGTCTACAGCAAAAAGGTTCCTCGAGACTCAAATGGTTCAAATGTCAGTTGTAAAATATCCTAAACCATTTTAGGAAGCTCTCTGATGAAACTCCAGTGACCAAACATTACAAGAGACTCCGTCCCCAAAACCTGGGGTCATACACCATCGTGAATCAACCAGGGCCCATAGTTTCACAGCTACCGGTTTCATCAGGGTATCTAAAAATAAGAAAGGAACAGAAAACAATGTAAACCACCCAAGCTCCTATAGACCAAGCGCCAGCCTACCATTTCTGGCAAAAATAATAGAAAACATTGTCCAGAGACAACTTCAAAACCACATCGACCCTACTTGACCCTCAGCAATATGGATTCCAACCTCCTAACTGTCCTCATCAACAACCTATTCAAAGACAAACACAACACAGGATTCATTCTAATCTTTCTCGACATCAAAGCAGACTTTGACTCTGTTCCTCACAACTTCATCATCCAACGACTACAATCAATAGGGCTGCAAGACACCACACTATAGTAATTCAGATCCTATCTGACAGAATGCCACCTCCAAGTTAAAATGGGATCCAAGAAATCAGCCTCATACACACAACAGCAGGGAGTTCCTCAAGGATCTGCAGTATCCTCCTTGCTATTCAATATCTTCCTTCAACCCATTTGCACAATTATCCAAGCACACAATATTCTCTACCATGTCTACACAGATGATGTAATGATTTACACCCCATTCACACAACCGATCCTACAATCTCAAACATAAAGAAATGCTTTTGATCCATCATTCAATGGCTCTCACATCGCAACATGACCATAAACTACAAGAAGACTGACGTCCTGTATATTACTAAAGATATAAACTTCACCCCGCCTGCTACCATAACCATTGATGGAACACAACTGCAAGTAAAATCAGAGTTTCATTTTCTAGGAGTAACACTGGATCAACTCTTGACCTTAATCCCTCAAATCATCAATACCATAAGAACCATATACCACAAGCTCAAAACAGTACAGCATCTCTAACCACTTCTGAATTCTCACGACTTTTGCACAGCATTTCAGGTACTCATCTTCCCCCACTTTGACTACTGTAACCTTATCCTCCAGGGACTCCTGAAATATATATACATAGTAACGTAGTATATGATGGCAGATAAAGACCAGTATGGTCCATCAAGTCTGCCCAGCAAGGCGGCAAGAGTAGGTGGACCTGCTGCTCCATGCAGGTCACCCCTTCCCATGCCTTTGTTCAGGGGTGTACCCACCATTCCATGTAGGTCACCCCTATTTGTTGAGATAGAAACATAGAAATATGACGACAGAAAAAGACCACATGGCCTATCTAGTCTGTCCTTCCATAACAACTACAACAGTCCCCTTTTTACCTTTAGAGATCCTCTGTGTTGGTCCCATGCTTTTTTGAATTCAGTTACTGTCCTCATCTCTACCACCTCCACTGGGAGACTATTCCATGGATCCACTACTCTTTCCGTAAAGAAATATTTCCGTATATCACTCCTGAATCTATCTCCCTTCACCCTCATCCCATGTCCCCTCGTAGCAGAACTTGCTTTCAATTGAAAGAGGCTCTCTCCCTGAACATTTATGCCACGGAGGTATTTAAACATCTCAATCATATCACCTCTATCCCGCCTTTCCTCTAAGGTGTACATATTAACATCCTTCAGTCTGTCCTCATATGCTTTATAATGAAGACCACTAATCATTTTAGTAGCCACCCTCTGCACATACATAACACAGATATAAGAGTTATGTATGTTTTGATTTTATCCTGTTGCTATATAGAGATCCACTGTCTGTCTATCATGCCATTTTGAATTTTGCCACTGTATTTGCCCCCTCCACTTCCATTGGTAGGGCATTCTAAGCATCCACCACCCTTTCAGTGAAAATGTATTTCCTGACACAATTCACCCATTCCATCTAGTCTAAATATAGCCCCACACATTCTCTGCAACGCCTCTAAAACCGACCACATATCTCCACTACTTAAAAAACTACATTGGTTACCCATCACAGAGCAGATAAAATACAATGCTATCCTCGCATCTTTCAAAATCACCCATGACCTATCCTCAATCCACCTACAGACACTGCTACAAAAAAATGTCCTTCTCCCCCAACAGATCCAGAAGAGCAAATTCCTTGAATACACTCTCTATTCCCTCACTGAGCACTAAAATCAACCATACGACATCCAAAAGGGCTTTCTCCCCATTTGCTCCAACCCTATGGAATGCACTTCTGGACAATCTACATGCCATTGACGACCTAACAACCTTCCAAAAAGTAAAGAGACACATTTTTCTGGACTGTTTCTCTGATGTAACGTAACCACACACCTAACAAGGACTTTCATTCCAACCTACTGTCACCTACCTTAACCCCCCCATCTCCCTCCCACCCCCTACCCCTTGCTATTAACCTATGTTAATACAATCATATCCCTTTATAATTTCTCAGTTACTTAGCAAAAACAAGCTATATAAACAAGTTAACTATTACATGTTATATTCTATGTAAAGCACTGTTGAGCTATGTTTATTATGTAAACTGCTTAGACTCCGTAGATACAGCAGTATATTGGCTAAATAAATAAATGGTTTTGAAAATGGTTCTATGAAGGTATTTGGATAAAAACCCACTTTTCAAATGTAAACGTGTACTTTCACATTGGGACTTGCTGTATGTACAAAAGATAGACGGTCACTTGCAGCACCATTTTCTATTGGTGGGTTTTTGCTAGAAAATATGTGGGCAAAGATTTGAAAGTGCAGTACGCAGGCGTGCTTTTCCTTCCTCTAACCTAAATATGTCCGGGAACATCACCTCGATATGGCTTGCAGTATGTTTAGCCACACTGATGGAGGGCAGTTTTCAGAGGCTGTGAGCATATTTGTTTTTACCCTATAAGAGGATTTGGGACTTTTCCCTATAGAGGACAGTCTTCAGACTGCTGCATTGATGTACAGTTTGCATATATTTTTACCCAGTTCTCAAAGGGAACGTGCATGAATACTTCCTCTTTGAAAGCTTTGCCAAGGAAAATGTACCTGTGCAGGTGGGGTTTTTTTTAATCGAAATTAGCATGTATCCATTTCTCCCCTGACCATAAATGCCCCAGGAATGTCTCCTCGGTACATGGTAATTTTTTTTTCTTTTTATGCCCTGACAAACAACCTCCTTGCTTTCAGCTGCATAAGGAGAGGGCAACTTCCAGACAGCCCTTTTTATTCAAGTAAATTGGCATCTACCTGAGTAAATGGCTTTTGAAAATTGCCTTTTCCATGTTTAACTTAACATGCGAGGTGGTGAGATTGAAACAGGTGAAAGTGCATGCTTGTGTTATTGCTGCTAGGTTGGATAAAATGCTCCAAATCTTATGGCTGAATAGAGAGGAGTGGCCACGTCGAAGGCTCCTTCCACATGCTTTTATTGAATGCTTTTTGTCCACAAGTTGGGGTTGCATGTGCTGTGATGATGCTACGTGTACAGAAAGAGGAGATTTTGCAAGAGCTCGTGAATAGAAATGATTGTCTCCCTATTGCATGGTTTGCCTTTAAATGCATTTGATGGAAAGTGTATTTCTGCTAAATTAGCCTGTTTTTTGTTCTTTTCTTTCTACAGATTGAATACCTGCTTAAAAAAATAACAGAAGCAATGGGTGGGGGTTGGCAGCAGGCACAGTTTGAGGATTATAAGGTCGGCCTTGATGCTAAACAGAATGGGCTGTCTGTATGGGAACTCATAGAGCTGATTGGAAGTGGACAGTTCAGTAAAGGCATGGACCGACAGACTGTATCGATGGCAATTAACGAAGTCTTCAACGAGCTTATACTAGATGTACTTAAACAGGTAAGAATGGATTGTAAGCTATGATGGAACGTCATGGTTAACGCTGTTCTTTTCATACTGTCTTAGAATTCAAATAATTGTGTGAAGGCGTTTCTGCAGAATATTAGTCTTTGAGGTGGTCTAGTGGCTCAGATAAGTTTTGTTGGCTTCCATGTGGCAGGTTCCTGGCTAATTCCTATGTCAAAACTTTGGCTCCATAGATTGACTGGAGCTGGTGATGCTGTAATGACAGCATTCAAAGCTTCCAAGATGGTGGAGGAGGTATGTGTCTGTTGGCGAGTGACACATAGATGGTTGATAGAGGCACCTGGGCTTAGACGGAAGAGAAGGTGACTCTTCCTGGTGTACCATAAAAACATTCTTACAGATTTTGGTTTAGTCATCTTTTGCTCATACCATTCTGACCTGAAGAAGGTTTTGGCCTTCAAAAACTAGTTAGAAAATGTATGAAGTTAGTCTCATTTAAAAAGATAAAGATACAGAGATCTCCTTTTTGCTTTATTGACCAATAAGGTGGACTAACGTGGCAACCCCCCTATTTTCTCCTAATACAGCTAAAAGTACATGCATTGTGCAAAAACCCACTCACACTTAGCTGCATTGGGGGAGAGCACTTTTCAGCCGACCAATTTACACGAATAATTGGTTTAAAAATGTGTTCCCTTACTACCCTGCATACTTGGCACTCCAATCCAGCTAACTTTCCGAGACTGTCATGTTGGAATGCTGCTTTGACTGAATGAATGCTTTAATGTCCCAAAAACAGTCCAAGGAAAGATTAAGTGCATTTGTTCAGAGTGGTTTTGTAAAGCACCAATGAACTCTAGTAGGCACATTGCCACGCTCATTAGTCCTTGTCCATGGAACTGCAAGCTCATTCTCAAAGTGAAATGACACACAGGCGTTTCCTTTAACATGCCGGCCAGGGGAACAGGAGCAAACTTCAGTGGATGCATTTGTACCTGCACCAGACGTATGCAAGAGGCTTTCACAACCAAAGCCCTGTGTGTAATCCCTCTCTCCTGACTCGCTGCTTTCCTTTAGGGCTGTGGGTAAAAGTGCCTGTCTTGTGACGACTACTACTACTGAGCATTTGTATAGCGCTACAAGTTGTACGCAGTGCTGCACAGACATGTAAGAGACGGTCCCTACTCATCAGAGCTTACAATGTAGTCAAGACGGACAACACAGAAGGTGTAGGCAGGGATAAAACAAGGGGGAAAGGAAAAGAAAAAGGAGATCAGGTGAGTCAATTTCCAAAAGCAGCAGCAAAGAGGTGAGCGTTCAGCCTGGATTTGAAGAGGGTCAGAGAAGGTGCCTGGCGTACAGACACAGGTAGTTTGTTCCAGGTGTAAGGTGCAGGAAGGTGAAAGGAGCGAAGTCTGGAGTTAGCAGTAGAAAAGAAGGGCACAGATAGAAGCAGTTTGTTAGAAGAGCGGCGTTTCCGAGGAGGGGTGTTGGGAGAGATAAGAGAGGAAAGGTAGTGAGGAGCTGCAGAGTGAATGCACTTATAGGTCAGCAGGAGAAGTTTGAACTGGATGCGGAAACAGATAGGGAGCCAATGAAGTGACTTGAGAAGAGGGGTAATATGGGCATGACGAGGCTGGCGGAAGATTAGCCGCGCAGCAGATTGTTGAACAGATTGAAGTGGAGAGAAATGATTCAAAGGGAGACCATCAAAGAGTAGATTACAGTAGTCAAGATGGGAGGTGATTAAGAAGTGGATAAGCCTCTTCGTAGTGTGTTCAGAAAGGAAAGGGCGGAACGTGAGTATTTGTATCTGCACTGGGGGAAGGGAACAATTGTCAGCATATCATTTTTTCAGGAAAGCAGCTGTTTATACATGGAAAAGCTTTAAACATTTGCTCTTAAAGGACACGTGACGACGTGGAAGCACTGCAGGAAAAGCAGCCAGCGTCCTTTTCATTTCACAGATTGGCTGGCTATCATGGAAATTGGGTTCAGATTCCTGCCTTTCTACTCTTTTTCAGAAAAAAGAAAATCACATGCCCTTTAATTCTTCTTCGTATTTGTAAAGCTAAAGAGAGAGCTCAGTTTGAAAAAAAAAGAATTGTAGGCAGGGCAAGTTTTGAAGATGACGGGAATCCAGCACACATCAAGGAAGGTCAGAGTTTCCTCAAAGTAATTGACTAGTTTTTTCCTTTTTGAGTAGTTTCTGTGCCATTTCTGTAAATAGTTCAGGGCCAGCCCAACCATTGTGCAGGAATGTTCGCACAGGGCCCTGCGCTTCAGGGGGCCCCCATGCCATCTTTGTGCCGCACAAGCTGTTTGGCTCCCGACTGTTTGCAGAGGGAGTCGGGGAAGCCTGAGGCCCCGGCTCAACTCTGAACAGCCGCCGGAGTGAAGAGCGGCGTTTTTTCTTCACTCCAGTGGCTGTGTTCTCGTGCAGCCTGCTGGTGCGCTGTAAGTTAAAGGGCATTTCCTGTTTCCTGGTACTCACTGTGCCAGCAGGCTGCATGAGAACATAGTGCTGAGTGAAGGAAAATGCTATTCTTCACTCCGGCAGCTGTACAGAGGTGAACCGGGGTCTCGGGCCTCCCCAGCTCCCTCTGAAGCCAGTCAGACAGGTGTGGGGCTTTTTGGGGGGAGCTAGAATAGGATTGGAAAGGGCTGACGGGGGGTCTAGGATAGGACTGCAAATATTCTGATGGGGGGCTAGAATAGGAATGGAAATGGGTTGATGGGGGGGTCTGGGAGAATGGGACTAGAAAGGGAACGGATGCTGGTTGGGGCTGGAACTAGAAGGGAGATGATGTTGGGGGAGGACTAGAAGGGGATGAGGCTGGGGGAGTGAGGATGGAGAGGGGAAGAAATATTTTGTGTGGGAGGGAAGAAAAATCTACAATTGGTCAGGTATTTGGAGAGTAAGCGCGGATTGAGGATGGGTGAAATTTGAGTGGATGAAAAAGGAATAAAGAGAGAAATGAAAGAGTTAAAGGGGAAAGATCAGCATGTTAAAGCAGATAAAGAGAGAGGATGGAAAAAAACTAGGAGAGAAGAAAGGACAAATGGACAGCAGACAATGGCAAGTTAGCAGAAGAAAGTAACTGGAGCAATTACAACTGAAAAATAAAATGCCTAAACAACATAAGGTAGAAAAATATTTTGAATTTATTATCTGGAATATGTCATCTCTGGGAAATGTGCATCACTAATGTCTCTGCATTTTGTTTTAGTAGTGGTTGATATGGAAGGGCAGACTAGATAGGCCATGTGGTTGTCTTCTGTCATCATGTTTCTATTTATCCAGTGGTGTTGTACATTCCAAGTTTAGCTTTTGGGGTTCCCTGTTTAATTGTCTTCATATTTCTAAATTGTTCTTTGTTTGGTGATGGTCTGTTATCTCCAGGAACAAGCAGGAATGTAGTCTTCACATATGGGTATCGTCGGTACCGACGGAGCCTGCGCGGAAACACTCCCCAGCGTCCAATAGGAAAGCTTTTGGGAGCATCTCACAGCACCTGTGTGCTGCCTTCCCGCCTTCCCCAACTGTCCCTCTCCAGTTCTTCATTTTCCACGGAGCCGACAGGTCGCACATCCTGTCACCACAGAAAACAATCCCTTCTATTCTTCTTTTTTGTGGTCGCGTCTGCCTTCCCTCGACACTACACCGGTACCGCTGGTAGTTTATTTTATTTTATTTATTTAGCAAGCATTTGTAGCCCGCTCCTTCCAGCGATCAGAAGCGGAAGTTCTTTCTTTTCTTCTTTAAACAAAACAAAACAACTTTCTTCTGGAGTCTTTCCAGTAATTTTCTCCTCAGGGCCATTTTGGACACTAGGCCCAACTTTTTCCTTGAAAATGGAAAAACCCACTTCGGGTTTTAAAAAGTGTTCTAAGTGTGGCGGTACCATCTCCGTCACTGACACCCATGAGTGGTGCCTCAAATGTTTAGGTCCTGACCACACTATTTCTGAGTGTGTTGCCTGTGGGATGATGTTGAAAAGGGTCTGGCAAAACCAAGCTGCTACACTTAGCACCCTTTTTCCCTCCGATACAGCTTCCGTGGCATCGTCTTCCAGGGCTTCATCTTCCTCCCATGGATCTCAGGTAACTAAACATAAATCTAGCCGGTCCTCAAAGGGTAGATCTCCTTCTAGATATCGAGATGCCTCTGGTGTTGCCCTTGAGGGACTTTCACCGGCAAAATTGCCCCGGTGGGAGGCTTCGGCTTCCAAAGCACTAAAGGGGCTCCAGGATGTTCTCAAGGCTTCAACCTCGGCAGAACTACTGGTGCCATGCTTTGGGGTACCGGCCGCTTCATCTGGTACCGATACCCAAGCATCGGGAGCGTCGATAAACCAGAGATTCTTGGCTATTGAACGCAGTCTGGCGGCTCTTCTCACGGCCTCGATGCCCCTGAAACCGCTTCAGACAAGTCAACTGGTACCGGTACCGACTCCGGTGCTGGCACCGACTGCATCAACATCGGCAGGTATTCTACCGGGACCGAGTCATGCGTGTCTATCTGGCATTGGCAAGTTGGTACCGGACCACTCCGATACCAACTTTGATCGGTACCGGTACCGTGCCTTGCACGATCACCCGGATCGGAGATACTTCGAATCCTTGGATGAGTCTGAAGACTCTGAAAGCTCTGCCGATACTAGAGTACTTCTTCCTGAGGATTCGTCTTCTCCTCAGCGTAGGATGTCTCCACCAGAGGATATGTCCTTTCAGGATTTTATCCGAGATGTGGCCCGAGGTCTCTCCATCACAGTGAAAAAGAGCCTAGGGCAAAGGAATTAGAAATCCTGCAATACCCTAAAGCTCCCAAGGAGGCAGCTACCTTACCTGTTCTTGAGTTCTTGCATGATCTCATGTCAAGGATGTGGGAAACACCTCTAACTACATATCCTCACTCTTCAAGACTCGACACCATGTATCGAGTTCCTCCTTGTCCTGGGTTTCAGAAGACTCAATTACCTCACCATTCCATGGTGGTGGAATCAGCCATGAGACGGATAAAGAGTGCAAAAAGGCATGCATCTAATCCTCCAGGACGTGAGTGTAGGACTCTTGACGCCTTTGGACTTCGAACATTCCAGGTTTCCATGCTTTCTGCTAGGATCAGTTCCTATATCTTATATATGGAAATGTTCCTTAAGGAGGTCACAGGAGATTTAGAGCTTATGAGCCCTCTCCTTCCTGATGATAAGAGGGAAGATTACCTCGCCCTTGTCAAACATGCCCAGAATGTTTCCAAGTTTGTGAATCGTGCAGCCTTTGACGGCTTTGAGTGCATAAGCAGAACCTCTGCCATTGCCATAGGTGCACGTAGGATTGTCTGGCTCCAGGCATCTGACTTGGAAATTTGGGTACAGGATAAACTAGGGAATATTCCTTGCACAGGAGAGAATCTCTTTGGCAAGAACTGGCAGGAAAAAACTGAGATAGATGCTGACAATATCACTTTGGCTAGATTGTCTAAATCTACAGCTGATCCTGCGAGGAAAAAATCCTATAAGAAACCATTCTTCAGTAAGAAGTTTTATCCCTCCTATACCCAGCAGGGGCATTGTTTAGGTGAGTCTGCCCAAAAGGGACAGCAGCAACAACCTAGACAAAGAAAGAAAAAGCAGCTAAGCCTCAACCGGCTCAGCAGACTCAGCCTCCACAGGGGCTTTGACTCCTATCTAGAGAACTTTGCCTTCTTGGCCCTGAACGGCCCAGAACCCTCCACCATCCCAGGAAGGTTATGTCATTTTGCCCCCAGATGGGGTCAGATAACAGCAGAAAATTGGACTCTGTCTATTGTAAGAGAAGGGTACAAGCTTCATTTCCTCAGCATGCCCCCTCCTACAATGGTAAGACAGTTCAATTCTCAGACCTCTCTCAACAACCTGTTAGGTGAAGAGGTCACTGTGCTCCTTGCTCAAGGGGCAATAGAAGAGGTACCCATTCGCCAACGGGGTACAGGGTTTTGCTCTCCCTATTTCCTTATTCCAAAGAAAACAGGAGGACACAGACCCATTTTAGACCTCAGAGAAGTCAGGATTGGCTTTGTTCTCTAGATCTCAAGGATGCGTACACTCATGTTCTCATCCATCCAACTCATCGAAAATTCCTTCGCTTTCTGTTTCAAGGGAAGCACTACCAATACAGGGTTCTTCCCTTTGGCCTGACCTCTGCACCAAGGGTGTTCACAAAATGCATGGCTGTAGTGGCAGCATTTCTCCGCACCCTGGGAATATTCGTCTTATTTTATTTATTTATTTATTTATTTACATTCTCTTATATACCGCGCTATTCTGCATCAGTGCGGTTTACATTGAACAAACTGAAATTACATTGAACAGGGCATTATAACTTGGAGATAACTATTTTACAGGGAACATGGGCTATGGAGGGTTAAGTGGCTTGCCCAAGACCACAAGGAGCACCTGTGGGACTAGAAACCCCAGTCCTTCCGGCCCAAGGTTGCTGTACTCTAGTGGGATTTGAACCCCCGACCTTCCGGCCTGAAGTACCTTGCCCCAACCACTAGGCCACTCCTCCACTCCTCCACTCCACTCTTCCCTTACTTAGATGACTGGCTCATTCGAGCCCCTTCAGAGCCAGAGGCCAGGGTTGCCCTCTCCCGCACAATGCGCATCCTTCAGTATTTGGGACTTGTCATAAACTTCCCAAAATCCAACCTTGCTCCCATTCAGTCCCTAGTGTTTATAGGAGCTCTGATGGATACCAGACAGACAAGGGCCTACCTTTCACAGTCCCGCTGCCTTCGCATTGTGCAGTTAGCTTCCCAAGCAGTGCTAAAAACTCACCTCACTGCTTGGGAAATGTTAGTTGCTAGGCCACATGGCATCCACCGTGCATGTGGCTCCTTATGCTCATTTCCATATGAGGGCAGCCCAGTGGACTTTATCCACTCAGTGGACTCAGGTGTCAGATTGCCTGTCGGACAAAATAGCAAACTCAGATCCCCTTATTTTGTCCCTCCAATGGTGGCAATCACCCCAAAACCTTTTGGTGGGGTCTCCTTTTCAGCAACCCCCATCCCAAGCCACTCTAACAACCGATGCTTCACAGATGGGTTGGGGAGCCCACCTGCAAGGCGCCTCTACCCAGGGTACCTGGACTCCACAGGAGGCCTATTTACACATCAATCTCCTAGAACTCAGAGCAATTTTCCTTGCTCTTCGAGTATTCCACACCCAGCTCAGCTACAAGACAGTCCTAATTCAAACGGACAATCAAGTAGCCATGTTCTATGTGAACAAGCAGGACAGAACAGGCTCTGTCACTTTGCAACAAAGCTTTGCGACTATGGGCCCTCGCCAGAGAGCATCAGATTCATCTCCTTGCGGTGTATCTGTCAGGCATTCAAAACTCTTGGGCAGACAGACTCAGTCAAGTTCTGCTTCCACACGAATGGTCTCTCCATGCAGACCAGGTGGCCAAAATTTTTCAAATTTGAGGAACCCCAGACATAGACCTCTTTGCAAGTCTGCTGAATGCCAAACTTCCCCGGTTCTGTTCCAGAATTCCGGCTCAGGGGAATGGGTGGAAAGGCATACAGGAAGTCCTGACCCCAATGGAGGAGGAAAGCATTCCTGGCCCGACAACCCTAATTCCCAGAACCCTGTTCAAGCTTCAGAGAGACAGAGGTCATATGATCCTCATAGCTCCACGTTGGCCACGGCAAATGTGGTACCCTCTGCTCCTACATCTCTCTCAAGCTCTGCCTCTGGAGTTAGGATCTGCTCCAAATCTCCTTTCTCAAGAGGATGGGATGCTGTGGCATCCCAATCCCCAGTCTGTGCATCTCAGGGTCTGGTTGCTGAAAGCCTAGAACTTCACAGTTTTAACCTTTCTCAACAGGTAAAGGATATCCTTTATGCTTCCAGGAAGCCTTCCACAAGACGCTCTTATGCATTTAAGTGGAAAAGGTTTACCATGTGGTGCTCGCAGAAGGGTATTAACCCTCTTGCGATATATCTGGAATCATTACTGGAGTATCTCCTTCATTTATCAAATGCAGGGCTTAAGACCAATTCAGTGAGAGTTCATTTGAGTGCTATTGCAGCTTCTTTCAAGCCTCTAAATGGACAACCTATTTCCTCATCCTCTCATAGCGAGATTTATGAGAGGCCTTCTTTTAACTAAGCCTCCCATTAAGCCACCACCGGTGGCATGGGACTTAAATCTGGTTCTTAGGCAGCTCATGAAACCGCCTTTTGAACCATTAGCCACTACCTCTTTGAAATTCCTTTCCTGGAAGGTCATCTTTCTTATTGCAATCACATCAGCATGTCGCATCAGTGAATTGCAAGCGTTGGTGGCTGATCCTCTTTATACAAGGTTCCATCATGATAAAGTAGTCCTTAGGACTCATCGACACTTCATGCCAAAGGTGGTATCACCTTTTCATTTAGACCAAGCGGTTTACCTTCCTGTATTCTTCCCAAGGCCTCACCCCTCAAATGCAGAAAGGAATCTTCATACTTTGGACTGCAAAAGGGCTTTGGCCTTTTACTTGCAAAGGACACAGCAACATAGAAAGTCCTCTCAACTCTTTGTTGC
Organism: Ichthyophis bannanicus; assembly: GCA_033557465.1. Lineage (NCBI taxonomy): Eukaryota > Metazoa > Chordata > Amphibia > Gymnophiona > Ichthyophiidae > Ichthyophis > Ichthyophis bannanicus. The sequence continues at coordinate 55,082,348 of CM066047.1, read as the reverse complement.
TTTTGATCCTAGTCATTTGGGACTTCCAGTCTCCAAATGAACACTGTCCAGCTGGATTGCACAGTGCATATCTTTTGCCTATGAGAGTAAAAACCTTCCTCTTGAAGGCCATGTCACAGCTCACAATGTGAGAGCCATGGCAGCCTCTATGGCTCATCTTCACTCTGTGTCTATCGACGACATCTGTCGTGCATCTACTTGGGCTTCGGTTCATACCTCCACAGCCCATTACTGCTTAGACAAGGACTCCCGCCGGGATGCCTTGTTTGTTCAGTCTCTTCTTCAACACCTGTTCCATACTTAATCAACTCTTACCCACCATCCCTGGTAGGATGCCAGAGATCCATGGGGGGAAGTGGAGCCCTTTCACCAGGGCACACAACTGGGGCCTTCTCCCTGGCAGCTGCAGCTTAGGGAGTCCCTATATGTGAAGACTACATTCCTGCTTGTTCCTGGAGATAGCATAGTTACTCACCTGTTACAGGTGATCTCCGGGAACAGCAGGAATTTAGTCTTCACAACCCACCCACCTCCCCTAGGAGATGTCTCTCTCTCTCTCTCTCTCTCTCTCTCTCTCTGCCTGAACTGGAGAGGGACAGTTGGGAAAGGCAGGAAGGCAGCATGCAGGCGCTGTGGGATGCACCCAAAAGTGTTCCTATTGGACGCTGGGGAGCGTTCCCACGCAGGCTCTGTTGGTACTGACGATACCCATATGTGAAGACTAAATTCCTGCTGTTCCCGGAGATCACCTCTTACAGGTGAGTAACTATGCTTTCTCCATGTGTAACTGAGCTGAGGTATTTTGTTTATGTAGTTTCTGTGTGACAGTGCCACTTGTTCTCTTTCCCCAGTAGGAGATATATTGGTATTCTCTGAGATGTATTGGTTTAATATTTGCAGTGTTGCCTTTTGATAGGCAGGGTTTGGTGCTTTGTGAGTCCTGTTAGTGCTGTTATGATATGGTGGGTTGTGTTTGCTATGGGTTCTAATTGAGCAGGGTTTACAGTACTTCCTAATATGCCTAGCAGTTGGTACTAGAGTACAATAATGTAGGAATCTGGCAGTCTTTCTTTATCCTCCCTGCCCATGCAGATGGTATTCAGACACTCATTAAGAGACATGTTTACTAATTCACAAATGTTAAGTGCAGGAACACCCTTTTATTTCTATTGGCTCAGTGGCACTTAATGCACATTAATATCTAGTAAACATTCAACTAAGTCATTGCCAGGAGAAAAAAGACTTGTGAAGGGCTCCTTTGAAAGCCGCCTAAAATTTTAGATGGGCAACATATATACATTTTAAAAGAAAATAAATAAATTTATGCAAATTAAGTCCAGTGTATATGCAAATGAGGTCCCACAGAGATTCTCCACACGTGGCCCTGCATCGCTCTTAGGCTGCCGCCGAAAAGGTCCACTCCAATCATGCTCCAAATATGTCTACAATGGTGGTTCTAAATTGTAAAAAGCAATAGCAAATGTACTTGGAAACTTGTGGATGCTGCCACAGCAGAATTAACTTGTATTCCTGGGAAACTTGCATTCAGAGGAATCTGTCTTTGTGCATCCATCTATAAAACCAGGGGGACAATGTCATTGTAAAAAAAAAAATCTGCCTGACTGAATACCAACCCATTAAAGCAGTGTTTCCTAACATTAATCCAGTATGATCTCATTTTTAAGACTAAAAATTCACTTGACAAAGAAATATCAAACCTCCCATCCATTCCTCCCCCTGCTGTTATCTATTTCCTCCTCCTCTTCCCAGTTATCCAAGGTCTGAAGGCAGCATCAGTGTGCTTGGGGCCCTGCATGTGGGCGTATGCTTATAGATCCCTAGCACAAGGAGGAGGGCAAACTTGTGCATATTCACCAGCTCACAGGCCCCATGCTTACTGCAATCACTGTAAAGCTTAATCCCCTCCCCACCCCCAAAAGCAAAACTTCATATGGCGTGCAAATAATATCGAACACAAAACACAGTCCAAAATATTATCAGAGATTTATATATAATTTAGCAATAAAGGGACCACAGAAGGGAGAAAAACACAGTATTCAAATTTTTCAAAAACACATTGCAATTCAGTCACTGGTCCAGTGCTCAGATCTTTTTTGTTTATTTAAATTTGCACATAAAAAGCAAAGCCAACTTATCTTAGGCTGCTGGAAGCTCTGAAACCCGACTCGAGTTTCGTTGAGTTCACTCAACTGCATCAGGGGTACTTCTCACGGAGCGATAGTGCGTTCAACTGACGGCGTTCACCACGCCATATGTTTACATCCTTGTTGCTCACGCCACCATCCTCGCTCCTCTCCTGCTTTCATACTGAAGAAAAGAACATCACAGGTAAATGCAAGGACATGAACAATCTCCAGGAACAAGCAGGAATGAGTCTTCACATATGGGTACGTCGATACCGACGGAGTCTGCGCGGGAACGCTTCCCAGCGTCCAATCAAGAGCTTTTGGAAGCATCCCAGCACGCCTGCGTGCTGCCTTCCCGCCTTTCCCAACTGCCTCTCCTCAGTTTTCGTTTTTCCGCGGAGCCGGCAGTACGTCCTCCTGTCACCGCAGAAAATTCTTGTTCTTATTTCTTAGTTTTCTTGTGGTCGCGGCTGTCTTCCCAACGCCACCGGTACCGCCGGTGTTTTCTTTTCTTTTCTTGTAAAATCTTCCTTTTCCACAGGATATTTTTTCTTCATAGTGTCCCACGGTCTCTTAGGCCTTTTAGGCCTCTTCTTTTTCCTTCATGGAACCGCCAGACATTTTCTCCAAGAAATGTTCAGACTGTGGCGGTACAACTTTATTTTTAGACCCTCGAAGTCGGTGTCTAACCTGCTTGGGTCTTGACAACAGTTTGGTGAGAAGATGTCTTCAGCATCGAGGTTCCCCCGATACACGGTTGCCCTCCAACTTCGGGGCACCGTCCCCTTCTTCCACACCGGATCAGGTAACCCACAAACAGTCTGTTAAGACTAGCCAGTCCTCGAGTGGTAGGTCTCATGCACAGCATGTAGACGGCTCTGGCCTTGCCCTCGACGGCCCACTGGCTTCAAAACCCCGGCGGGAGTCTTCGGTCTCCAAAGCGTATAAGGGGATTCAGGTTGTTCCTGGGGTTCACCCCCCACAGAACATACCTAAGCTGTGTACGGTGGTGGCATCCACTTCGAGCGGTACCGATACCCCGGCATCGGCACTGGTGTTTGGATGAAACACTCCTCACCAGGGATCGTCATCTGGCGTCCTCAGTGCCTTCGGGACCGGTGGATACTCCCCAGATTGACTTTCCATTATCGGTACCAACACCGATACTACCACTGATGTCGGTACCCTCCAGATGTGCATCGACAGCCTCGCTTCCTTCGATGCCGAGTCTGAAATCGATCTCCAGTCTGGAGGACTGGGTACCGACTCGCCTTGGTACCGTCTCGCGGCGGTACCGAAGGCTCGGTTCAGATGACTCGGATCCGCAACTCTCGGTTCCCCTGAGGCCGATTGAGTTGCCACTAGTTGACCTTCATTCACTGGTATCCGACACGGTACCGAAACCGGTACCAATGTCCTTATTACCCTTACGGTTGGTGCCTTCCATGCTTCGCTTATCAGGCTCTCTGCCCTCGATGCCGAGTTTGGAATCGATTTCTAGTCTGGAAGACTGGGTACCAATAGGTTTTGGTACCCACACCGATGGATACCGGTGGCTCGGTACCGAGGATAGCGGCCAGAGGTTTTCGGTTACCTCGGTACCGATTGAATTGTCACCGATGACTACTCCGATGTCTTTGTCGGACTCGACTCCGACATCGGTACCGGTATCCACAGTAGCATCGTGGCCAACTCCTGCCATGCTTTTTTCAACAGGATCGCTCCATTCTATACCAAGCTTGGAGTCGATACCTGGCATGGACAATGTGGTAAGGACGGTTGCTGCTCCTGACAGCCAGTACCAGCAACCATCCCTTAAGCATTCCACACTGCACTCTGCAGGATCTTCTATTCCTATATATTTGGATAACTCTGTGGGTGCTCAGGCTAGTTCTTTAGATCTAACCTGTCCAAGGGTGATGCCTGTTTGGGATCCCTCTTTTCAGAGTTTTCTCCTGGATATAGCAAGATCCCTTGCCATTCCTATTCCAGGACATGATCCTGCACCAAGGCTCTGTTTCTACCAAAGCAAAGGACAACATAATGCTTCCTTTGCATCATTCCTTGCAGGATCTCCTTCTAGGCATGTGGGAAACACCTTTAAGGGTACCCCCACCTCCCAGGGCAACTGATCTCTTATATCAGGTGCCCCCCTCTCCAGGGTTTCAAAAGACTCAACTCCCTCATCATTCCATAGTAGTGGAATCAGCAATGAGGCGGGTAAAGAGTAAGAAAAAGCACTCTTCTTATCCGCCAGGTCGTGAGTCTAAGACACTAGATGCCTAGGACGTCAAACCTTCCAGACATCTATGCTTTCTGCAAGAATTCTCTCATATATTTTTTATATGAGTCTTTCTCTTGAGGAGGTCACAAAGCAATTACATCTTTTGACTCCTTTCCTTCCAGATTCCAGGAGTACAGACTATTCCTCTCTGCTTAAGCATATCCAGAATATCTCTTGATTTCTTTCTCGTGCTACCCTAGACTCTTTTGAGTCTGTTAGCAGGACTTTTGCTATAGCTATAGGGGCACAACGTAGAGCTTGGCTCCAAGCTTCAGACTTGGACAAATGGGCACAACAACGGCTGGGACATATTCCTTGCACTGGAGAAAATCTTTTCAACAAGGAGTCTTTACGTCAGGTTACTCAGTTGTCCACTGATTTACCTGTTCCTAAGGGTTGTTCTACACCACCTTCTGTCCCAGTAGGTAGGAAATGTCCTACCAAACTTTCTTCCCACAGGAGAAGAAGGTTTTATTCATCACTTGCCCATCATACAGATGTTCCCCAACAGGGGAGACATCGTCCTAGTCTGAAGAATCCAACCTCTCACCAGGCTCAGCAAACCCAGCACCTGCAGGGTTTCTGATCACTCATCAGATGCTTGTGACTCTTGGGGTTAGAATCTACAGTTGCTTCTTCTCAATAGAGGCAATCCACTGCTTCATTCTAACCCCTACACATGGATCTCTTTCCAAAAGACATCCATTTTTTTCTATATTTCTATGAGCTGTCAGGATGTTCATGCCTATAGGTCACAGGTTTCTCCTCTTTTCCTGCTAGGGAAAGAGGTCTGACCACTATTAAATGGTAGTTCCTGTGCCAGCATGTATTTTTCCTTTCTATAGACTTACTACTTGGTAAGTCTTCTTCAGCTCCATTCTCTTCACCCTCTTACCAAGCTTTTTCCTCTGTAAGAGCGGAATTAATTGCAGAGGGCCTTTTTCTTTAGCCTCTCTAGTTTTCTCACTTTCCAGTGTGGAGTTTTCCTCTGAGTTACCTCCTCTGTTTCCATCTTACTTTGGGGCAGCTTATCAGACATGTCCAGAGTGTCTACTGCTGTTCTGTCTGTTCTTTGTTTTTCAACAGTAAGATTCTTTCTGCTATCTTGCTAACAGCTGCCTATGCAGGAGCCTTAATGTTTCGACCACTGGTTCTTGTCCACAAACAACTAGATTTGTCCTCCACTAACATTCTGTCTAGTCTTAGTAGTGGCTCCAAGTCAGTGCTTCCATCTATCTTGGAGATTATCTCACTACAAGCTTTCTGGATTGTCTTCTATTTCTGCCATCTCCATTCTCCTGGGTTTGGCAGCATAGTTGGCAGAGATACTGGCTCTCTAGCAGCCATTTCTATCTCCTCATTCTCCTGCATCATGCTCTCTGCAATTCTACAGAGAAGCTTTCCACTATGGGCCCTTGCTAGAGAGCATGGGTTTTTTTTCTCCAACAGCTATCCTAGATGGTTGGAAAAGGCTTTTCAGTCATGTCTCCCATGACTAGAAGGTTCTCCCTTCTTTTACTATCTCCTTTTGATATAAAGGACATAGGCCTTCTCTTACGTAAAGGCTTAAGGAGTTGCCAATTCCCTGCTTTGGTCCATAGCATTCCCAATCGGTGATATGCTCTTTCTCCTTGCAGCTCGTCCTCATGGTAAGAACGCATCATACTTTTTGCCCTTAAGCAGGTCAACATGGTATCTCATCTCTGTGTCTTCTGTCTACTTACCATGTTAGAGTCTTGGAAGACTCGGGACTTGCTGGCTACAGATTGATATTATCCTCTGTTTCATGTAACCATCCTGGTTATTTCACTAGCTAGCATCCTTGCAGATCATAACCAGGGGGAATAGATTCTCTATATATCTTCTCAAGTAGGTTCCACCTCCTTGTTAGATGAATCTTTCCTCTCCACATATCCTATGTGAATACCATGCTGTAGACATATATCTGTTTAATTGCAGACACCCCTATTTAGGCCTACATATTCATATTTATCTTTTGTGTGTATTTTATGCCCTTCCATATCTCACTATAGATATATTCTTATATGTCTGTGTGTGTGTGTGTGTGTGTGTGTCTGTCGAGATATTTCATTATAGATAGATATGTCTCCACATACTTATCTATCTGACTGTCTATGCTCATATAGCTATATGTTTCTGACAGAGGGGCTTTACCCATACCTATGCTATCCAGCAGGTTTGGGGTTCTACACACACAACCACTCCTGTGGTAGTCGTCAATTTTTATACCATAACCTAAGGGTTTAGGTACCTCTGAAGCTCTCCGTGCCTAATATCTCTCCTAGCTTACCCCAGTTAGGAAAGACATTGTGGATCTTCAGTTAATCACAGGCTTTAACGCCTCAGGCATTTGTCCTCTCTTTTTGGGATACAAGGGGTTCCCATACCCTTTCTCCCCACAAGGACTGTGTCTGTTTGTCCAAATCGGTTAGCCTTTCTCTTTTGCTCCTAAGAGTTAGGTTTTTGTCATACAGCCTTCCGCTGAAGGCCCACCATTTTTGTACTACCCCAGTTTTTCCTTCTGGGGTTACCTGTTACCTTTCAGAATTCTGACCTCCACTGTTTTCCTACAGGTTTATTACCTCCACTTTACAGTGAGGTCCTCTTCACGGTTCTTCTACGGGGTTCCCAGTAGATCCTGAACCTCCATACTTCTGTGAAATCCTGTCAGGGGAGGTCCATATTACAATATCATTGACAATCATCATCCACACATGGACTCCTTCCCTGCAGTCCTGTGCTAGGTTAGCTGTTCCACAGCATCTTTCTTTCTTCAACTCCTACCCTCCATCCTCAGGATGCCTGGTGTTCTGGGAGAGAGCATGTTCCAGCCTGTGACATGCTGGGACTCCAGGCATCTCAGCTTGGGAGTCCCCATATGTGAAGACTCATTCCTGCTTGTTCCTGGAGATAGCACAGTTACTTACCTGTAACAGGTGATCTCTGGGAACAGCAGGAATAAGTCTTCACAACCCTCCCACCTCCCCAGGAGTTGTCTCTCTATTTATCTTTCCTCTGTCTCTCTTTGTCTCAGCTTTAAAATTTAACTGAGGAGAGGCAGTTGGGAAAGGCGGGAAGGCAGCACGCAGGCATGCTGGGATGCTTCCAAAAGCTCTTGATTGGACGCTGGGAAGCGTTCCCGCGCAGACTCCGTCGGTACCGACGTACCCATATGTGAAGACTTATTCCTGCTGTTCCCAGAGATCACCTGTTACAGGTAAGTAACTGTGCTTTATCCCCCTTCTACTACCATAAAATCAGCTTTTATAATATGTTTTAAATCTAAAATACCGGCTCATCATGACAGTATTACCTGAAATCAGTGTCTTTCATATATGTCTAAACAGTGGATGTCCATTCTTGTACAGTTTCTGTGCGGTAAGTGTATTGACAGCTTGGATGCACTTACCACCACCTATTTAAGAGGCGGCGATTGCACCTGTGTGAAGTGTAACAGTGACGACCCACAGTAAGGTATTGTGTACTAATGCAAGCCATAGACGATGCCCATTCCCAGCCGATAACCCAACCATTTTCTGGCCCATATCTAGATAGGCTGTCACTCTGTGAATTTGCATGCAGAAACTGTCATGACGGCATAGTAGATTACCCTGCTCACACGCTAATTCATGCAGTAACTACTTATAACAATTTTTTAAATAAAATGACCTCTTTATTTTCTGACCTTGAGTAGTTTGCACAAACACAGCATATCTTTTTGCAGATACTACATGATGTATGGGATTTTTAGAATTAAAAAAAAATCTTGTATTTCTATGTAAATCTTTTACCCTATTGCTGAAATTTCTGAACTTTGTTTCCTAAATGCTAACTGGGTTTTTTTAAAGAGATTTATACTGTTGCATGTCTTTTTTTCAAGAGGGAAAAGCTTATTTTGTTATACTCGTGCTAATGTGAGTAACATTCAAGCACAGTAGATATATGCCTGTCACAGAAGGCTTACGGTCCAAGAGCTAGATTTACTAAAGCGTGCTGTCACATTAGTGCATGTTAATGGTCTCCGTGCAAAAAATGGGACATGTGATAAAATCATTTAGTAAATCTAGCTCTAGAAGTCTGTCTGAGGCGATGGAAGATGAAGTGACTTGCCCAAGGCCAAAAGGAGCATCAGCAGGATTTGAACCCTGGTTGTCAGCAGTATCGATTAGGCCTCATTCTCCACTCTGACAGGGATTATGAGTTAGGGAGCCACCCAGCCAGGCTCTCCTGTGTGAAAATTGCCTTTCTGGTAAGGCTACCAAATGCCCTCTATTTTCAGGGATTCATACCAGCATCCTAATGCGCTCTATCAACAGACCCTGTGAGCTTTTTCAGCATCACTCAGTCTCTAATAAAAGACAACACAAGGCAATACACTGAAAATACATTGCACCCACAGGTCTTCACCACTTACTTTAAGACCAAAGCTAATATGACTACTTCCCCTCCATTAGCCATTCATCCAAACACCGATGATATATTCCCCTCCTCCAGTACCTCCATGCCTAATAACAATGACTCCAGCAACCAAACAGCAACTTCCGCTACTCTGAACAACGATCCCACTATCCCTGTGCTACGAGCTTTCCACCCTTATTCAGCAGAACAAATAGAGGGCATAATAAGAGAGCTCAACACTACCACCTCTCCAGCTGATCCATGTCCATCTTTTTGGATCAAATTAGCATGCTCTGAGCTAAGTGTGTACATCCACCACTTTATGAAGATCTCCTTCTCCAAAGAACTATTTCCAGCCCCGCTAAAAGCTGCATCCATCAGGCTCCTTCTCAAGAATTCTAAACTAGATCCAAAAGACGTAAAATCCTACAGACCCATTTCAAGCCTGCCCTTCCTGGCCAAGGTAACGGAGAAGATTGTACAGCAACAAATTCAAGATCAAATTGATGCACATTATCCACTGGATGAAAACCAACATGGATTTTGCCTACAACATGGTGTAGAAAAGATGCTTGTCACACTGATGAACAATCTAATCTTAGGCATTAACAAATCCAAACAAGGATTTATTCTTCTCTTTCTTGACATTGGGTCTGCCTTTGACACCGTGTTCCACGTTCTACTCTTAACCCGGCTGCAGCTGATAGGTATTCACAGCCTAGCTTTAGACTGGTGCAGATCTTACCTTTCTGACCGACAACAAATAGTACTCATAGGTGTTCAATCATCATCCAGTTATGTACAAACACAAGGAGTACCACAAGGCTCCTCCTTATCAGCCCTACTGTTTAATATTTACATCCAGCCTATTTGCTCCATAATTAAATCATACAATATACTCTACCATATTTATGCGGACGATGTGCTGCTTTATGCGCCCTTCTCTACACAGTCCAACTACTCAAGAATTATAGACTGCTTCAATGCTGTATCTGACTGGCTGAAACTACATAACTTAAAAGTAAATTAAAAGCAATCTGAGGTTCTCTTCATTACTAAGGACCCTTCATTCATACCCCCTCCCACTTTACCAGTGACAGATTCTGAGATAATCACTAAGCAAGAAGTAGGATTCTTGGAGATCACCCGGGCCTAGACCAACATTTGACAATGGAGCCACACGTAAAAAACATTACCAGAGCAATATACCTAAAATTAAGGACCCTTCGTCAACTCCATCCCCTGCTTTGAAGCTCCTGACTTCCAGACAATATTCCAAGCACTAATCACCCTACATTTTGATTATGCAAACATCATTCTCTATGGTCTTCCAGATTATGCAATTCACTCCCTTCAACTGGCTATGAATACGGCAGCACGAATCTTGGTTGAAGCCTCTAGATATGAACATGTTACTCCGATTCTGAAACAGCTCCACTGGCTCCCCATTGTCAGTTGTCTCAAATATAAAGCTCTCATCATAACATTCAAAATTCTACACAACCTCTCCGCTCCTGCCCTTAATGAGATTCTACAATGGACACCAGACAACAGAGCAAGAAGATCTACCATGTCAAACAATCTATCAGTTCCTTCTATTATAAAAAAAGTTCCCAATTTGTGAATGGTTGAGCATTCAAATTATATGCACCACCTCTCTGGAATGCCCCCTCCCACCCCCGCAATCTGTGCCATCTCTGACCTATTTACATTCAGAAAACCTCTGAAGACACATCTGTTTCAGCTATATTTAACACGTAACGTAGAACACTTCACACTACCAAACTCCCTCAGCTAAACCCTCAAATTTTCCATGAGGATCTGTGTATTTACTATACAACTTTAATGTATATAGTTCCCTGTTATGACCCAAGTTATACTGACCCAAATTTTTTACACTGTTAATCTCTAATACAATTGGTTCTCTAAACTTGTTCTATGTAATTATTGTTGTTCCCCAAGATTGTTCTATGGAAGTTGTTCTCAAAACTTGTTCTATGTAATTTCTGTTCTTGTTCTTTGTAAACCGCACTGAATGTGAAATAGCGTGGTATATAAAACCAACCAAATAAATACATAAATGTCACCGATTTCTTTTAGAACTGTCTCTACAACTTTTACCTATTTAGCAGCCTCCTGTCCCCGATTCCAGCAATGGGGACAGAGGGGAGGTAGAAAAAAAATGTATTTTCAATTTAATGATTTGCACATTGCAGCTCTTAAAATCTTCTTCCGTTATCTTTATATTTTGCACAGGACGGGGGGGGGGGGGGATTTTACTTATTTAGTAGTAGTTAGCTCACGCTTTTCCAGAAATGCATCACTATTTCTATCTCTGTTAATTTGGCTGCTTGGAAGTCATATTTGTTGCTATTATGGGATGGGGGGGGGGGCAGGTAATGACTCCTTTTCTCTCCTCCATGCTTTGGTGCGCAAACCTGGAACTAAGGTGTTCCTTCTGGTCCTCCCCCCTCCCCCACACACTTTGGATAAGTGTCCCAGATTTTCCTGCAAAAATTCTAGTAATCTTACCCTCTGGCCAGCTTTCACATGTGTATTTATCAAGGGCAGTGAAACATCCTTTTGGTTGGAGGGGCCAAAGAAACCAATCTCCAGCCCTATCCCAAAGCTCTCTATTTGCTAGTGCTGTGTTGAGCAAAATATTGGTGGGGCCGTGGCCTCTGTGGCCCACCCCATCCTGCTGCCTATGGTACTTCTAGCAAGAATAGAAAGAGGTGTTCAGGTCAGACGAGTAATAATGTATATACAGTTGCATTTCTGAACGTATGTACGTTATTTCATCTTGTTCTATGGCTACAGAAATGTTACAAGGTCCATGGGTGCAAAACTACTCACCTACTTGGTACTTCTGTGGTATAATTAAAATTGTTCCCCTAATGTTACTAAGTAATGAAAGTGGGGGATTTTTACAGCTAAGGGCTTGAGTAAAAAGTAAAAATGCAATGTGTGCCTTCGAGTCAGTCCTGACTCCTGGCGACCCAGAAGCTCCTGGGTTTTCTTGGCAGTGTCACCGGAAGTAGATTGCCAGGCCTTTCTTCCGAGGCAATGGAGGGTTAAGTGACTTGCCCAAGGCCACAAGGAGTGCTAGTGGGAATTGAACCTTGGTTGCCAAGCCAGTGTTCTAACCACTAGGCTACTCCTCCACTGAGTAAAAAGTACACGCCTGCTTTTCTTTTGTGTCAACTTTGCTGAATTTTTTAAGTGAAGCTATACATGTTCTGCTGTGAATATATTACCGCAGGAAAATTAAACGCTTGCGTTTTTACACATGCTATTTTGAAGTGCACAATCTTTCTGGGTTGACTTTAAATTTTTGAGAAGTTTTATGTGCATTGTGCAAACTCCTCTCCAAACAGTAGGTAAGCTGTATACCTAAATTTCCTGCATATCAGGCAGACCAGTTCTGCACATCAAGAATTGCATTACCCTAGAAATGCCTGACTGAAAAGTGTCCTCTGATTTTTCTTATGGCTGACTAAGGGCCAGTGCTCGGATTATCAGTCCCTCTCTCTGATCAAGGGTACATGTGAAAAATGTGTTTCTTCATCACCACTTCCTGAATTGTAGCTGCTCGCAAATAATTTTTAGGTACATGCTTGATTCCTCTTTTGCACAGACACGCTTTTTATCGTGTGAATGAAACCAGCAGAACGCGGAGGAAAGGTTTTGAAATCCATGTTCAGCTGGGAGAGTTACAGAAGAGCTTTTGTGTTTAATTCCCTCTCTTTAAACAGGGTTACATGTGGAAGAAAGGCCACAAAAGGAAAAACTGGACTGAGCGTTGGTTTGTGCTGAAACCCAGCGTGATCTCATACTATGTGAGTGAAGATCTGAAGGACAAAAAAGGAGACATTGTTTTGGATGAGAACTGCTGCGTGGAGGTAAAACAAGGATGCAAACATTCAGAAATGACATGTTTGCCAATGCCAGTTTGATGCTAAAAAAAAAAAAAAATCAATTTTTCTTAGCTTCTGTGGGTTTTTTAGTCTGCGTGTTTTCCTGCTTGTTCGGGTGCTTGGCTCAATCCATACTGGCCTCTGTTGGGTTACGCACCTTCATTCACTGCTTATTTTATGTCTCCCGTACAACTCGCTTAGCCCAATTGTTGCAGTGATGGGCTTCAGCTAGGGGCCGTACACTAGGGATCCTTCTGGAACTCTGCAATCTGAGACCCTAAAAGCAGCCACTAGGTATCGCTGTTGTTCAGTAGCTGAAACTCCCTTCTCCCAGGGACTGTGAACGCTGGAATTCATCCCAGACGCCTACTGCCATAGAGTCACTGGGCTGGCCTTCCGTGTCTCAGTTACAGCTTTTCTTTTGTGCCTCATTTTGCTACTTGTACATCTTGATTAAATAGGGATAACTGATGCTAGCTAGTATCAGCTGGGGTCTAGAACTGGCAGCCTTCCACGGGATCTTAGCAAGTACTTGTGACCTGGATTGGCCACTGTAGGACAGGATGCTGGGCTTTGATGGACCTTTGTTTGGTGCATCTCCCGTTCTTTTGAGAAGCAGAAGCTCTTCTGATCAGGCAAAAGGAAGAGTATCTTCTAATGACGCGTTCCTCTGTTTCATTTATTATTTCACTCTTGCAGGAGCTTTGTTATATAAGAGTTACGTTCCGGTTCTGGATCGTGCACTACCTCGGTGGAACATCAAATACCAAGGTTTCGAGGAAACAGTAATGTTGCTTTTTAAGAGCTTATTGTAGAAGGATGAACTAGATGAGTGAGGAGTTTGAGGCAAGGAGCTGGTCAAAGTAGGAAGGATTTGGTTTTCATTGCTGATACAAGTAATGCGAGATTACCATGTTAATCATGCCAAATGCATGGAGATAAAGGCAATGGGTCCAGAATTCAAAAGAGTCTGCTGACCACATAAACCCTGCAAAGCCTCATATTCAGTGGCACCTGCCATCAACATTGCTGAATGTCTCCACAAACCACTTTGACACAATCCAGATAGTGTCGAGGCAGTGTTGAGTGATTTTCAGCCTGCTAACCAGATAGGTGACTGCGTAAAGTTAGGACAGGTCAGGGGCTGTTTTAACTTAATGCGGTTGTGCTATCCAATTAATGGCTGAATATTGTCACTAACCGGATAGCAGGAGAGGTCAGCAGTAAAGCCACTGGAAGATGCACAGTTTTATTTGTGTCTGTAGGAGCCAGGCGCTTTTCAAGAACTGACTGCTTCTGGCTAAATATTGGGCCTAGTAGTTTTAGTTGAGACCAGTCATTCTCAACAGAGTCCTCAGGACGCAACTAGCCAGTTAGGTTTCCAGGCTAGCCACAATAATGTGCATATATGAGAGTTGCATACAATTTCTCTCATGCATATTCATTGTGGTTATCCAAAAACCCTAACTGGCTAGGTGTGTCCTGAGGACTGGGTTGAGAACCCCTGCATTGGAATGACTTAATACATTTCTTGACTGACATTCAGGATTTAATATTCCTTTTTGAGGTTCTAAGAGGGGCTGGTTTAGTACATTGTGTTAGACAGCATGGTAGTTGACTTCTGGTTTAATGCTAATTTTTTGCATGCTTAAATTACATCCCATTATATAGCAAGAGTTTGAGCACTCAAATATGTACTAAGGTGCTGTTTAGCACAGTTACCATAGCAAATTGCATGCTAGTGAGCTGCATATGGCCTTACTGCCAGTGCAGCAAGCTACTAAAGTTAGCACACTTTTTAAAAACAATTTAACTTCCTTACTAGAGCTTCAGTGGAATTCACGGGAAAGGGTTAAAAGAAAAAAAAAAGCCACCAAAAACTAGCGTTCACCAAGCTGGGAACCCCTGAAGCACAAACCTAATGTCTCCAGGTCCCATACCCCTTAACAAGAATGTCCTGGGACAGAAGCCTTGCCCCCTTCCATACAGAATCCCCCCCCCAACAGTCCACTGGTCCCTCCTGATTATATCCCATCCAAGGAAAGTGTTATCCTTCAGTGTCTGTCCCTAATGACCACCATTTTGAAAAGGTGCAAGTTCAGCTGGAATCAGAGTTTGACCGAACCTCTGCCATTTTTAAAATGGTGGCTGGCAGGTGCAGATGCCAAAAGATATTTTCATCAGGGAAGGTAAATGGGAGGTTGTAGTCAAGGCAGCCTATGGTTTTGGGGACTTTCTGGTCCCAATTCACTTTTTTTTTTGGGGGGGGGGGGGCGGTTTGCTGGTCTAGGGGAGTCCAGGGCATTTGGAACTGGATAAGAGAGCTTCTGAAGTTAACTTTTTACTTCCATTTTGACTTCACTAAAGCAGAAGTTTTCAAAAGTTCAGATTTTTGGCTTCATTGATTTGTATATACAACTATAATGCACGCAGAAGTAAAAATACCTGTGCTAAAAATCTAATACATTTGCCTTATTTCATTGGCCTGAGAATGAAAGTGATGTCAAAGTACAAGTGACTCATCATTTACATTGCAATGGTAGTGTAAAAGGGAAGGGGAAAATGGAGGTTGGTAGAGTAGGGACATGCAACTGCTTGGAGTTTCTCTATTTTAGAATATCTACAACTACCTAGCTCATCAATGTAGTGCAGCGGTTCTCGACCCAGTCCTCAGGACTCTCCTAGCCTGCCAGGTTTTCAAGGAATATGAATATGCATATATCTGAGAGCTATATGCACTGCCTCCATTGTATGCAAATCTCTCTCATGCATATTCATTTGGTTCTCTTGTAACTCTGCAGCCTTGGGCCCTAAAGCCATTCTCTAGGTGTTGCTTTTGTAGCATGGCTGAAACTCTTTTCCCCACAGGTTTTGATCTCTTGAGGTAGAATATTAAGTCTTAGATTATATTTGAGAATAATAAAGGCCAGTAGGATTGTTTTTGGTAGTGAGTTAACAGAGACTTTGTGGCTTTTTCTTTTCTTTTCTCTTAAATACTTTTCACTTCAGATGTCTTATTTTGCTGGATAGTTCTAAATTTGCTTCTAGTATCTTGACCATAAAGTAATTCTGAAAAATGTTACCCCACAGGGATATTGCGTTCGTTTGCTCTTCTCCGCGGCATGTAATTTGTGTCTGTGATGGCACCGAATTCTGAACAGCAAACTACCGTTTTGTATTTTATTTATTTTGGATTGAGCTTTTAAAGGCGCAGGCTTAAGGTGGGTTACATACAGATACAGGGGATATTTCTCTGGCCCCGGAGAGCTTAAAATCTAAGGGGCTGATGCAGAAATGTCTGTCTATGCGCAAATGGTGCAGTAACATCTGCACATACTTACTGCCCCGCCACAATGCAGAGAGGGGATTGGCGCAAGGGTTTCTAGTCCCACAGGTGCTCCTTGTGGTCTTGGGCAAGCCACTTAACCCTCCATTGCCCATGCTCCCTGTAAAATAGTTATCTCTAAGTTATAATGCCCTGTTCAATGTAATTTCAGTTTGTTCAATGTAAACCGCCTTGATATCATGAAAGGCGGTATATAAGAAATGTTAAATAAAATAAATGTAAGTAAATAAATAAAATAAATAAATAAACCTAATCAGAGGTGAAGTAAAACTTTAATATGTGAAACTTCGGCACGGATAGGAGAAAACAGATTGAAGTGTAGGAGAACAGAAATGTTTTCTGGGGTGATTTGCCCACTGGTGGCTTTGCAGTGAACTCTATTCCTTACTGTGCTTACACAACTTATAAGCACCCTCCACAAACTACTGTTTTGGGCACTAAAGTTAAGTGCACCACTATCCCCACTGTCATGATGGTAAACAATTTATTACTATGCGCTGAAAATTGTTTTAAATTTTGCTGCAGATATGTTTCTGCGGGCACATAAACTTTCTGCGCATATGTCTGGCACCTGCTGCATATTTAATGCAGAAGTTTTGCTTGTATCTTATTTGCATACGCTTTTACTTATAGCACACCAACCACAACTTTTGTGGTGCTCTTGTGCTAGAAAACTGTGTGCACAAGTTTGTACCTGAGGCAAAGGAAGATTTAGTGCCAGGGGTCTCGGAGTGTCAGTAGAATTTTACCCCTGGCTTCTCTGGTTCTCAGCTCGTTGCCCTAACCAGTAGGTGGCTACTTCACTCCTGGCATTTAAATCTGCCACGACTGAATAACAAGCAGAATTAGCAGCCCTGTAGCCTCGTACACCATGACAGACTGCTTTTAAAATACTTAAGGCATGCCCAATCACGTCATGAGGCCAAGCTGAACTAATGCCTAAAACAGGATTCCTGACCTTCCCTCTCCTTTAAAGACCAAATTTGTGTGGATCCCCCCCCCCCCCCATAGTGGTCGCAGGTGGTGATGGGATTAGAGAGTGAAAGCTGTGACTGCCGAGTGCTGGCACAAAGATAGTCGGGCAGTCCTGCAGGGCTGCAATGCCAGGAAAGTCTCAGTTAAAGAAAAGGGCCTGCAGAGTGAAAACAAGATGGCGTCGGCCGTCTGTCCTAGTCTTCGCATTGGAAGAAACAGCGATTCAGGAGCTGACAAAACAGCTGGCAGTAATAGAGGCACAACTCTTGAAAGTACATGCCTTGATGGAGGAAATAAGAGGGCTTGGTGAGCCAGGCCACATGGCTGCAGAGAGCTGAAAAGAGAATAGCGCAAGAGGAAGACCACAAGGCAGGTTAAATGAAGCACGTAGAGGTCTGTTTGAACAGCAAAATCACCTGCTCCTGCAGCATGTGGAGGACCAGGAGAATAGAGGTAGATACAACAATCTTTGCATAGTTGGATTGCTGGAAGAGGTAAGACGCCGAGCTATGGGGCCTTATTGAAATCTGGCTCCCGGAAGCGCTAGGGCTGTCAGCCGATGCATGTGAGCTCACAGTGGAGAGGATGCATCGCATGGGTCCCTAGGCCACAGAGGGGGCATGGCCCGTATTGGTAAGAATTTTGAACTGGGCGGATAAGATCTTTCCTCATGTTATCCACTCCCTCAGGGAAGTCCACTCTATATCAAATTTTCGTGTCATCTGCAAAAAGACAGACTTTTCACATTCAGTCCTTCAGCAATATCACTCACAAATACATTGAACAGTATGGGCCCCAGTACTGATCCCTGGGGCACGCCACTAATCACCCTCCTTTCATCCGAGTGAGTTCTGTTTACCATCACCTTCTGTTGTCTGTCAGTCAACCAATTTATGATCCATTTCACCACCTTGGGACCCATCCTCCCGGGCTGGTCAGTTTATTGATAAGCCTCCTATGGGGAACAGTATCAAAGGCGTTGCTGAAATCCAGGTAGACCACATCCATCACAAGCCCATTGATCTAGTCCTCTGGTCACCCAGTCAAAGAACTTAATCAGATTTGTTTTTGTCATGATCGTCCTTTAGTAAAACCATGTTGCCTTGGATTATGCAACCTATTGGTTTTGAGAAAGTTTACTATTCTCTCTTTCAAGAGGGTGCGGTCTCTAGAATTACACACAATATTCCAAATGAGTTCACCCCAAAGACTTATACAGAGGAATTATCACCTCCTTTTTCTGCTGACCATTCCTCTCCCTATGCACCCAAGCATCCTTCTAGCTTTCGCCATAGCCTTTTCTACCTCTTTAGCTACTTTGAGATCGTCAGACACAATCACGCCTAGGTCCCATTCTTCTTTTGTGGACAGAAGTCAGTCATCCCCTATACTGTACTGCTCCCTTGGATTGTTACAGCCCAAATGCATGACCCTACATTTTCTAACATTAAATCTCAGCTGCCAAATTCTAGACCATTTTTCAAGCTTAGCTAGATCCCTTTTCATGTTATCCATGGGTGTTTATTGCAGATTTTGATATCATTTGCAAAGAGGCAAACCTTACCCAACAGCCCTTCCGCAATATCACTAATAGAGGTTAAAAGAATCGGACCAAGGACACATCCCTGACTGGCCATTTCAATGCCTCTTTGGAGTCGGGGGTAGTGCCAGAGGACTGGAGAGAGGCACACGTGGTCCTTTTACACAAAAGCGGAAGTAAGGATGTGGTTGAAAACTACAGGCCAGTAAGCTTAATCTCGGTGATGAGTAAATTATTGGAAGCGCTGCTGAAAGAGAAAATAGTGATGTTTCTGGAGTCCAACGGATTACTGCATCTGAGCAACATGGATTCACCAGGGGCAGGTCTTGTAAGACAAATCTTATTGATTTTCTTTTTTGGGTGACCAGAGAGTTGGAACGAGGAAGAGCTCTAGATGTGGTGTATTTAGATTTCAGTAAAGCATTTGACACTGTTCTGCACAGGTGATATATAAACAAAGTGAGCACCCTAGGGATGGACCCTAAAGTTACTGCTTGGGTTAGAAATTGGTTGAGTGGGAGTCGAGAAAGGGTACAGGTAAATGGAGTTCACTCTGAGGAAAAGGTGGTTACCAGTGGAGTACCGCAGGATGCTCAGTTGTTTATATATCACCTGTGCAGAACAGTGTCAAATGTTCATTGTAAACCGCACTGATGTTGAATAGCGCGGTATAAAAGAGACTGCAAATAAATAAATAAATAAATATTCCTCCTCTTCACCCTTGAGTCTGGCAACTTATTTATTTATTTAGACATTTTTTTATACCGCCTTATCCTTCAATCAAAGCCGTCACAACACAATTGGGGGATACATTTAACACGCGGGGATATGAGACACATACACTAATACTTACAGGGAACATGGGCAATGGAGGGTTAAGTGGCTTGCCCAAGACCACAAGGAGCATCTGTGGGACTAGAAACCCCAGTCCTTCCGGCCCAAGGTTGCTGTCCTCTAGTGGGATTTGAACCCCCGACCTTCCGGCCTGAAGTACCTTGCCCCAACCACTAGGCTACTCCTCCCTATAGCAATATCACTTTTGCCTTTCCCCCTCTCACTAATATATCTGAAAAATGTCTTATCCCTCCATTTTATTGCATTGGCTATTTCTTCTTCTTTTTGTATCTTTGCTTTCCTGACTACTTTGCTAGCCTCTCTAAGTTTTTCCAAATATAGATGCCTGTCGTCTTCTCTCTATGATCTGCTATATTTCCTGAAGGCCTCCCTCTTTTTCTTCACCTTTTCAGCTACTTCTTTTGAGAACCATAGCAGCCTCCTTTTCCCTTTATTGACTATTCTAACAAAAAGGTTGGTTGCCCTTAAAATATCCCCTTTCCGTTTTGCCCACCGTTTTTCTACATCCCCCAGCTGTTCCCATCCCGCTAACGACTTCTTGAAGTATTGGCCCATCTTGGCAAACTTAGTTGTCCTGAAGTCTAAGACCCTCGCTTTTGAATGGATTTTATCAGCCCTAGTCCTAATACTGAACCACACCATCTGGTGATCACTGGATGCGAGCTGATCTTCCCCCCCCCCACTATAACTTTCCCCATTGGTAAGCACCAAGTCCAGTATGGCCCCTTCACATGTGGTTCCGTTACCAGTTGCATGAATACTTCTTCCTGTAAAGAATCCAGGATCTCCTTGCTTCTAGATGACACTGCAGCAGGGATGCGCCAGTCAACATCCGGCATATTGAATCCCCTATCAGTAGCACTTCCCCTTTCCTGGCAATGCTGCGTATGTTTTCTATTAAATCTCCATCTATTACTTCTCCCTATGAGGGGGTCTGTATATCCTGCCAATGCTAATGGATTTCTCTTTCCCTCTTTCTAGTTTAACCCACACTGCCTCCCCCCCCTTTTAAGCCCTGTATTTCCATAGCTTTAATATTATTTTTTACATATACAATAGTGCCACTTTTCCTTTTCTTCTTACCCTGTCATTGAATTTTCTTGAATAACGTATAGCCTGATATAGTTATATCCCAGTCATAGTTGTCCATGAACCATGTCTCTGTAACTGCCATTAAATCCAAGTCAGCCTCAACATCTGGGATCTTATTTTCCATGCTACGGGCATTTATAGACACTGCTTTCCAGATGTTGCCCCTTTTACATATTTCTATAAAGGTATTTAATGTTTCACTTACCTGGGGGCTTTCTTCACGTATCTCCAATGAATCTAGTTTAAAGCTCTCTTCAGTAGGTTAGCCAGTTGTACTGAAGGCATGTCGATCCTGCTTGGACAGATGGACGCCATCTCTGCTCTGCAGACCTTGGAACATCATCCCATAGATAAAAATCAACTAACAGGAATATAGAGTCAACCTGTTTGCAGATGACACGTTCTTGTATATTGGTGCTCCTCATAGAGATTGACTCAGGGTGTTAACAGCTATTGACGTGATACCAAGCATTTTTTGGATTAAAAACTAATTGAGACATCCAGTGGGAAGGAAGAGTGGAAGGCTAACTTTTGAATTTGGGTGGTCATCTGGGTCACTGAAATACTTGGAATTTCATATTAGCTCCAACCCTTTAGTTATTTATAGGAAAAGCATTGTGGAAAAGCTAGAAGTCATCAAGAAGCTCTGTCAAAAATGGCAAAAACTACCTTTATTGGGGCGTGTGAATTATAATACTACCCGAATTGTTATATCATTTGCAGGTCCCTACGTATTTGGGTGTGACAATGGGAAGAGGGGGGAATACAGGTTAATATTGCAAAATCTGCTTTGGAGATGGAAAAATTGCCCATAGTAGCTGTGCTAAGCTTATTAAATTGCGGCACCACGGAGGGTTGAATTTACTTGATCTCCTTCTATATACATAGCTGCATTGTGATGGGTCCACGAAGACTTGATGGGGGCTATGAAATTTGCCCCACAGTGCCTTTGGAGTGAGGTATGTAGGCCTCATTCCTTGCTAGCTATGATTCACATGGGTTGCATGGTGCCCTCTTTGATGTGGACAAGGCTATTGTTTCCACCAGCTAGCATGGAAATGATGACGGTGTTTGGGAGGGGGCCAGACAGGGTCTCGGTACTCTTCCCTTTGGTGGATATCAGGGTTTCCTACATGGGAGGTGCCCCTCTCTCTTCCGTTCTTGGGTGGCGGCAGGTGGTTGGACTGTGGGGGGTATCAGTTGGGGCGTGGGAACGATCAGCTCCTCTCCTTTGGTCAAATTAGGGCATGATGACATCTTCCAAATAAACACTTTTATGCATATTTCACAAGTTTGACACTATTTCTCCAACTTGACTACTTGCATGGGAAACGTTGGCTTGGGAGAGAGTTGGATAGACGTTTTCAGAAAATGATATCCAAATTTAGCTATCTTTCCACATTGTATTGGGTGGGATGTGCCGAAAGGGAATTGACCACCTGCAGCCCTTAGTGAAGAGCTGGTTCGTAGAGGTGGATAAAGAATGGGATGGTGAGCAACTAGCCAAGTTCTCTAAGTTGGGGGAATGAGTGAAGAGTGTGGACTTCCGGGATATGCAGGTTCGTATTCTTCATAGAGCTTATTTATCATGAGAAAGGGGGACTCAGATGGGGATTTGGGACTCTACCTTTCATGATTTTACATTTAAGACAAAGGTCTGTTTCCTTCATTCTTTGGAATGCCATGAGCTTCCGGGGTTATAGGAGGGTGCTCTAAATATGTTATCCCAGGTGGTTCAGATGTGTATCAAATGGACATATAGTCTGCAGTTGATGGAGGACAAAGATCATTGAAGGAATGCAGGATGCTCATGGCAAAAAAAAAAAAGCTGCTTTGTTTTGTTGGGCCTCTTGGAGGTAAGATTGTGCTGCATAATTGGATTATCGACCTTGAGCGTTCACTGCAACATTGGAAGTTGAAAATGCATGATAATAGGGTCCTTTGAGCAGAGGGTATATGCAAAGAGAATAAGGCTAAAGTGAACGATGTACCACCGCCTTTGGATTAGATTTGCAACATTGTACCCCAGAGAATGAGGGTGTAAGGGGCAGTTTTGAAGCCCAGTCACTCCACTTCTGGAAGGCTAGGTTGTCAAGGTGAGGGAGGATAAGCAGGCGAGTATGAAAAGGGGGGAGGGGTAACTGGAATGGTGAGTGTGTGACAACATTGTGGGGTAGAGAAGGGGGGTTGTCATCAGTGGGGTGGGGGAGGGAAAATGAGAATAACACCTTGTATAATGGATCAGCTTGGGACTGGCCTGGGGAGTGGGATTGTGGTCTCGATGAAGACAGTCCAGCAGGAGATTATTCACTCCCTCCCTTCCTCCCTCCTTTCTGGCGGGTGGCTGTAACCCTTCCTGGGCCAGAGATGTGTTGTGCTGGAACAGGTTCTGTTTTGCTGTTCTATGTCGTATTGGTGTAATTTTTAATAAACGTAATAAAGCATGCCTTCAATATATATATATATATTTTTATCAAAGACTTCTATTTGTGACTATGGGTGGATAATCTTTTTCCATAGAGTTCAGTTAAATATTTCCAAACGAGAAGTTTATTCTGTAAAGATTTGCTGACCATTCTATTATATGTAGCTCTTCTCATTTAACAATAACATTTTCAGGTAATCGCTTTCCTGCCCTTTAATAGTGACCATAGTACTTTGTTATCATAATCTTCTGAACCAGCAACTTGAAAACAATGGTCCCCTTTTATTGCTTGGACACTGAGTCTCCTTCAGCTACCAGGCTGATAAATATGTGATGTGAAGCTCCTTTGTGTCTTTGTGATCTGCTCATCAGAGCAAACATGTTTCCTGTTCTAGTCCTTACTGGACAAAGATGGCAAGAAATGCCTTTTTCTTGTGAAGTGTCAAGAGAAGAGCTTTGAGATCAGTGCATCTGATAAAAAGAAGAAGCAGGAATGGATTCAAGGTAACTTGCCCTAAACTATGTGACTTCCGTAACTTGATTTTAAGCCCTGCCTAATCTGCTTTATAAAGATGTGTTAAAAAGCCACCTCTCAGGAAGCCCAAGATGGCAAGCGCACAGCTGGGAAAGGAAGCTGTATGTATACAATATGTACACAGAGGCAGTTTTCAAATAGCCTGCGTACACTTAAAGCAAGCGAGCTTGATGCTGATGTTCACGGAGAGAGCGCAGCTACTTTCTCTTTGAAAATTAGCACACAAAAAATGCCCAGAGTTCCTGCTTGTGTCTGTCTTGTGTATATATACAGTGCTGCATACGCTTTGTAGTAATGGTTGAAAATACCAGCTAAGTGTGCCATTTAACTCTTCCAGCCCTTAGCATGCCTCTTTATAGCCCAGTTAAAAGCATGCATGTCATGGAAGCCTGTCCTTTCAACTGAGCATCGGACACTAATTTGAAATGAAGCAATGTTTGTTGGCAAAAGGGCTTTTAAAACGGTCATCTAAGGGTCTGATGTCTTAACCCCCCCCCCTAGAAAGACACTGAAACAAAGCTTTGTAAGTCAGTGCCCAAGTGAACAGTTTTAACTCTGCATTCCGGTGGCGTAACCCCAAACGTTCCGAGAACTTTACTGCATCCTAGATGGAGACAGACTGGGTTTCCCTAAGCCTCACATTGCCGTTCTTCTCGTTATTGTTGCCCCATTGTTGACCATTGCTAATTGTCCACAGCCATTCAGACGGTTGTAAATCTGCAGAAGTTGGGCAGCCCTCCGCCCCATAAGGAAGCCCGCCAGAAGCGAAAAGAACTGCACCAGAAGTTGCTAGCCGAGCAAGAGGAGCTGGAGCGGCAGATGCGGGAGCTGCAGACGGCTAATGAGAAGAAGCAGCAAAAGCTGGAGACCATGCGGCAGGTGGGAGACTGACAACTTGCATGAAAAATACATTTTGAATGTACCTGACCAATGTCAAGAGTGAAGTGATACTTGACTGCGTCTTATAAGAACACTTTGTTTATAGGATCATAAGCTCCAAAAGAATTCCAGCACTGGAAATTCAGCTGTCCATAAAGAGACTTGGTTACTTAGGGGAACGGCTCTTTCTCGATACAAACATGAAAACAGTGAATGTATAAATAATGCAAGCAGGGCCAGCACTACCATTAGGTAAACCAGGTGGTTGCCTAAAGCGCTGGCCCTCTGCGGCCGCCCACTGCTGCTGCCCTTCACCAGCACCTACAGTGGTGTCAGCCCTCCAGGGCACAGCAATAGTTTAAAACAGCCCCGAAGTGCTACCTTCAAACTTTGGCACCGCTGGGCTGTCTGCTTCTGCCCCCACCAATGCCCAACTTTGCATGGGGGACAGAAGTCGCTTCCACCCCCGTGCAAACAAAGTCTAGCAGCAGTGGAGTGGGGGCAGAAGCAGACAGCCCCAGGGTGCTGAGGTTTGAAGGTAGCACTATAGGGCTGTTGCAAGCCATTGCCGCTGCTGTAGGTCCTGGTGAGGGGCAGCTGGGACTAGTGCTCAAGGGATGAGGTTCACGTAGGCTGTCTCATCTTCTTGCGTCAGCCCTTGATGGAAGCAATAAAAATAAATAAAATAGGGATCTCAGGGAGACTCACACCATTGAAGAGGGAGGGTAATGATCCAAGGGACAATGACAAGGCTCAGATAGATGTCCAGCTAACTGCTTAGATACATGTGATGTTGATGCTTCAGAAATGCTGTCTCTATTGATACACACAATGGCAATCCTGTGATTTCTTAAAAAGATTTACAAAAAGAAAAGTTAACCTACTTCTACTATAACATTCTCACTTCTTCTCTGTCCATCTTGTTTTCTTTTTCTCTTAAATGATTTTTTTTTAAAGCAACTAGAAGAAGCCGCATCTCGGGCAGCAGAGGAGGAGAAGAAACGTCTCCAAACAGAAATGGAATTACAGGACCAATTCAACCTGGAGCTTCAGAAGGAACAACTGGTAAATGTGCTACGTTTCATTTCTATACTGCCTTCCTGGAACATGGGCAAACCCACAGCAATTTACAAGACACAAAAATAATAGAATAACTAGCTCAGTTGAAATTTCTTGAGAGTGGCCCTACAAGCTATGTTCTTAAGAATAAAACATGTTGGTGAGCCTGTGTGCTTTGGGGCACCCCAGTGCTGTTAGCTGGCTGTGATCATGCCAATGAGTTCCCTCCCTCACCACTGACATCACTGGGGAGTAACTGCCTGAATTGTTTAAATCCCAGCTACTGTCCATGTGGCTGCAGGCGCGTGGTCAAAGGGGCACATGATTTGGTGCCAATTGGGGTTGGCTATACTTTTTTCTTGTTTGGCTGGTCATGACTATGCCTAAAGGACCTGGCAAGTGAAAAAAATGGAAGATGATTACATCTGTCCCTTTTGTGCCTCTGGTCAAATTTGGACCCATGGATAAACATCTGGTCTCTGAAGGAATGCAAAGGACATCTGTAAGTTCGCTGGGTCTTAACTCCTCTTTTGTTTCTGGGGCATCTTTGAGCCCCATTGCTAGGACTCCGCCTCCTCAGCCTGATGAAGGATTTGGACAGTCTCAGGGGAAGGGACTCTCTAGCCTCAGTTGGATGAGTAAGTGAAGGCTCTTTCCTGTTGGGTGAACCTACTAGTAGGAGAGCTCTGGCTCCTCTTCCCAAGATAGTCCATTTTTCTTTTGATGTGCCCAGATCTGTAACGACGTTGACATATGGAGGGTGATCTGTTAGATTAAGACAGAGATCTGCTCCTTAACTTTCCTGAAGAGAGCGTGTCTAAATTGCACTTGCAGGAAGAGAAATATGTTCTATTGGAACAAACTATTGATAAAACGAATAGTCTGTTAACTACTCTTCAGTTAACAGGTATTTTGGGAAATCAAGATAGTATGAGTCTGCATAGATGCCTGGAGTCTTTGGAAAATTTTCATCGATGTTGTAATTTTAAGATTTTAAAATTTTCCCAAGACCCACTCTTTTGGCTCCTGAAATTCTATTGAGGAATTCTATTTAAGGAAGTATTGTTGCTTTCTAATCATGAGGAGATTTTGATTTCCTATTGTCATATCTGATGATGTTACAGGTGAAGCCCAGGTTCTGACAGAATCCTGGGAATAGCTTGGATCTTTCTAATTTTTTAGAATCCTCTTCCAACGAGATTCCTGCCAGAACTATCCTGGTGGCATCTTTTTGTTACCAAATTGGATAAACTTACTATCTTGAAGGTTTATTTTCAGAAAAAGCAAGAGTTCTTTTGGGCCTACCCTGATGATATTTCTGCTGACCCTGATGATATTCATATGCCACCAAGCTCGGAGGAAACGTTTTTGGGGTTTTTGTTTTTTACATCGTGTGTTGGCTTTGGGTAGTATGTTTTTCCTCAGTTTTTCATGTAAATGCCTAATAACATTACAGAGTTAAGGTTAAGTATGTTTTTGCCTTGATTCACTTTAGTTAAAAGTATTTACTTAAAGTTAAAGAAGTGTCTTTGTTGTCCTGAGTTTCTTATCTTTCTCTTTTATGTGTAAAGATTTTTCTTGGCTTTATATTTTGAGGGACTGGATTTATCATAGTGATATTGGTTTTTGTTTCAGAGATTTATCTGACCCTACTTCTTCTCTTGACGTGGGCTGTTAGTTCTTTGGTTTTTTTGGGTGCAATTTCCCTGTAATCATTTGTTTTATTTGTTTTTTAAAGGTGAAAATGTTCAATTAAGAGGAGAAAAAGAATAAAATATGTTTCAGTTTTTAAAGGAACAAAAGATCATATGATATTATTGCAAGCTTTATTTGTGCCATTGTGGTTCACTAGTCATAAGGAGTGATGACGTTCTCAGTTGATCAACTATTATTCACTATTGCCATGTTAAAGCTTAGCTTATAAAATCTTAAGTTTAGAAAGTGACTCACCGGCTATGAACTTTGCTATTGTTTCATAAGAGTACAAATGATTCCAGAGCAATACAAGCTGCTCATTATCCTATAATTATATGGCGGTGTGACTTCGAAGGGCAGACTGGATAGGCCGTATGGTCTTTCTGCCGTCATGTTCCTACTTTGGGTTTCTGCAGGCCTCTCAGTTCAGCTCTGTCACAGTGCTTGTATGTCTGCGGCATGCCAGTTTGGAGAGTGCGAGTACCAGTTATACCACTTTATTTGATTTCCTAAAGACAGAAAATATTGACTGGGACAAGCCGAGATCACAGACCTTGTTTCATTCTTTGTTCCTAAATTTTGAATTGTTCTTCAGAGGACCCAATCCAGCTGACTTGCTAAGGTGGAATGGGGGACTAATGATGTGCCTGAATGTTAGGGCCTGCCTTTGGGCTCCAGCGGTCTGTTGCAGCCCAGGAAGCTGAAGTTTGCATTTCCTGCCCGTTGGTTTGCATCAGAGGGAAGGTGGCCGACTGCTACTGTGGTGATCTTGGCAGCAGTTGGATTGGTGCTAAGGATTCTTCTTGAAGAGAAGACGGGCTCCCTCTAGAGCTTCTGGGATTGAACGTGTCCCTTGGGCATGTTGTCTGGTGTGGGTTGAGGGACTAAGAAGAAAAATTGTAGGAGTTGCTCAGAACAAAATAAAATGTTGCCATGACATGGTGGGCAAGCCTTAACTGTGGTTTTATTTATGAATCGCTTGATCTAAACAATTGTACTGCAGAATAAATATAACAATTCTATGTGTTATGTTGTAACCCGCTTAGAATAAATAAATAGTCAAAACGTGATGACTGAAGAAAACCAATATACTTTCTTACCTTGATGAACAGATTGGAGAACAGAAGGGAAGGCGTCCCCTCTCCCCCCCCCCCCCCCGAAAGTGCTGCTTTTAAAAATACCCCGTTGGTGGTTAAGGGCTTGATAAGGAGGCGTGGTAGAGGGAAGTGAGAATTCATAAGAAATTTTCTTGGCTCACAGCTATTTTAAATTTAGCTTTCTAAATGGTGCATCCCTGAATAAATATTTGTGTTTCTGTTTATAATTACTGCAGCAGGGTTGGCTTTTCTACTCGTGACAGCATCACTGCTCTTAAATTATTCTCAGTGAAGAAAATGAATAGAGCTTGTCTACCAAGCCGTGTCTCACTGTAGTTGTATAGAAAGAAAAAAATCAAGTGATATTTAATGTTAATTGTGGACACAATTAAAATTGGCATCAACAGAATTTCAGTGACCCATGAAAATCAAGAACCTCATGTAATTTTAATCTGTTCATCTTTGAAGTTTCCTCTTCCTCTTTTGGGTTTCCAGCTCGATTGGGCCTACCTTCTAGTGGTTAACAGCAAAGGTTATGAGCCTTCATTTTGCAGCTACCCAGGATTTTACTTCCTTTATAACACCTGCCTCCCATCTAGCCCAACCATCGCAATATAGCATTTCTTGACCGAGGGCCACAGACTCCAGCTCCTTTTGGAACTCATGCACGAGCCTGGAATGTGACAAGTAGGGGTCACTGTTGCATGATGCATCAAGACCCTGCCTCCTGCCCCAGGGCTGTGACTGCTGTCCCTGCAGCATCCCACCCCAGGTCAAAGAGCAGAAGGCAGGCTTGGGAAACTCAGGTCTTCTATGTGGCATTGTGCAATAATGTGGCATGCTGGAAAAGGGAGCCCCGTGCATAGCATTAGCAGTGGAATACAAAATATGCAAGGACAACAAAGGTTGATGCTGTTGGAAAACCAAAGTGCTTTAGTAGGAGGAAACGCAAGATAATAAGATATAGAGTAACAGAGTGAGAAAAGAGCAAACAAATAGACAAATGAGGAAGATGGGGGTTGGATATAGCTGAAAGGCTTTGGTTTATTTTGTATTTCAGACACCCCCTCTCTCAGATCTGATGAACAATCAGAAATCGAGAACAAAAAAATGAAATGTTACAAATAAAAAGGCTATACAGCATTTTCCTTTGCAATCATTAGGTCAGAGCACAGATGGAGCAGCAAGTTGCACAGAAGTCAACTGAGCTAGAGCAGTATTTGAAGAGGGTGCATGAACTCGAAGAAATGTACAAACGTCTTCAAGAAGCACTGGACGATGAGAAGCAGGCACGTCAAGACGAAGAGACCGTGAGAAGGCTTCAGGCAAGGTACTAGTTGGTAACTTCAACACTAAATTTGACCTGTTTTGCATATATTAAATGGAAACAAATGCTGTTCCAGGAAAGTCACACTTGGCTATGATCTTCGATAGTGTTAAAGTACAGGTTACTCTTTTAAATTTAAGACTGTAAAAGGTTTTGAAATTGTAGACCACCTTATTATGAGCCTACTTGCCAAATGGGGAAAAAAGCTGATGAGATCACTGTGTGTGGGGGTGTGTGTGCGCGCGCACACGTCTGTAATTATGCAATGTGCATTTGCTTTTCCTATCCATACCAAACTTTCAGGAAACGTCAAGGGACTGAGGAGAGCATGAGGACTGATGGAAATGGTTATTGTCCTATCCATAGATAAATACAGATCATAGAGTATGCCCATGTCCTGGAAAGGAGTCTTTCTTTTTCCTGGGTGGAAGAAACTTTATAGTGTTCTTGATCATGTCCCTTGTTAGAGAGGGGCTGGTTTCATTGGAGATGCTGTAATAGATTCTAGCAATGAAGTTTGGTCTTGTGGAGGTTCTAGAATTCTGAGAACCGAGGGCACGATGCGGACGTGGGCTATGGATATAATGTCACGTGGCCTAACTTGCTGTTCAGAATTGATGTACAAATTTGAAAAAAAGGCGTTAAATTTAGAAAAGTTTCACTTTTTAGAGGACTAGATGCTTCACCAAGGACAATAATAGACTCCGGGACTGTCCTGCTGGCTCTGCATTATTAATATTCATTTATAGAGTGCTACAAGGTGTTCACAGCACTGAACAGATGCGCAAATAGACAATCCCTGCTCATAGAGATTACAATCTAGAAGGCAACATACAGTACAATACAATACAATTCAAAAATTAGGTAATTATGGAGATGACAGCTTGGGGACGGTCAAGAATCCAAGGGCAGCCTCAGAGGTGAGCTTTGAGCATGGACAGAGCCTGTTTAGAATCTAGCTGCTTATTTATTGTTCTGTATATATTTCTGTTTTGTCAGTGTTGTCCCATCCTCTGTCTATCCTTTACCCAGCTCCTGCCCTCTGCAGTGTTGTGTCTTCCTTTTTAACACTTTATTGCCTCTCTTCTCTATTACTGACTGCACATTTAGATGTGCTTTTTTTTCTCTCCTTTTCCTATTCTTCTACAAGGCCTCTCTTGTAGGTATTCAATGTCTTCAGGTTTTTTTTTTTACCTTATCTGAGTTTTACTAGGGAAGAGGAGTATTACAACTGCAACCCGATGTGAGTGTGACCCCTTTTTAATCAATTTAAATCCCTGGTGAAACAAACAAAACTCTAAATAGCTAAACTTAGCTTCACTGGTCCAGAATCCACATCAGCAATGTTCATACACGACACACGTATTTCGGGCCAGCAGGCCCTGCTTCAGGTGCGACTCGCTTGGTGTTTTTGTTTTTTTGAGTTTTACTAGGGCACTTCCTGTGGACTCTGCCTGCTTTCATGTCCTTGCATTCAGCACTTGCCGCCCCCCCCCCCTCTTGTTCAGCTCTGCCTCTCTGTTTTCAAACTTATAGTCTCTTATATCCACCCTGTGCTCATTACCATGATCACTCACAGGTTCACCTTATCCCTGCAATATCTACCACCTATCCTTTACATCCTCTGACTGCTGTGCTCCTCTCCACTCTCTCTTCTATGGCTCCTCATCACTTTCTCTTCCTAGTCCTCATACTCCCTAATTGTCTACCAACACCTTTTAGCCCCTCCCCCATATCCTTTCTCCCCCACTACTTTCTCCCTCTCATTCAGCCATCTCCTCTCTGTCTCTTCTGTCACTCTCTGAAACAATCTCACCCTTGTTACCGCCATGCTGTCTCCTCTCTCCCCCATATTCTTATTCTCCTGCTTCTCCTCTCTTCTGGAGAGATCAACCCCAACCCTGGCACCCCTAGACTTTTGTCACACTCCCAGAACAGATCCTCACACAACAGCTCAAATCTTATTCCTATTCCTCTCCTCTCCCTCTTCTTTTCTCTTGTGCCTTGTGGAACGCACACTCCCACTCCCATCTCAAATAAACTCGCCTTTACTCATGATCTCTTTATCTCTAATGCTCTCCATCTCCTGCTCTAACTGGCTCCTCCCTGAGGACTCGGCTTCAGTCGCTGCTCTCTGTCATGGCAGCAGTTATTTCTCCCATACGCCTTTTCCCACTGGCTGTGGTGGTTGTGTTGGGTTCTATTCTCTCCTTCCTGTCAATTTCAACCACTCCTTCTGCCTCGGTCTCATTCCTTTCCCTTCTTTGAAGTCCACTCCATCTGGCTTTTTACTCCACTACTTCCCCAATTAGCTGTTTATTGATCCCCCGACAAGTCCACCTCTACCTTTTCTCTCTGCCTTGACTCATTGCTTTCCTTCTTTCTGGATTCATCTTCCCAAAATCCCTGAGAATAAGGGAGGTGGAAGATATCCCTAACATTCATGTTGATAACTCCTCTGACCCTTATGCTTTAAAGCTCCTCTCCCTTACCTCATCATTCAACCTACAGCTTTGCTCTACTGCCCCTACTCACCAGCAAGACCATTGCCTTGACCTTGTATTCTTCTCTAATTGCCTACCTTCAAACTTCTGTACCTCACTTCTCCCCTTATCGGACCATCACCTGCTAAGCTTCGCTCTTCATCACTCACTGCCTCAAGCTCGTCCTGTCTCCTCCAAACTCTTTAGAAATCGTCATGCTGTTGACCCATTGGCTCTCTCCTCCACTGTCTCATCACTTCTTTCCTCCACTATGTTATCTGAGTCTGTTGATGAGGCAGTAGCTTCCTATAACACTGCACTCTCCTCTGCTGTGGATGTTCTTGCTCCACCCATGCCACGTCCTGTGAGATGTGTACTGTACCTCAACCCTGGCTGTCTTCCACTATCCACTATCTATGTCCCTGCGCCTGCTCAGCTGAGCGTGCTTGGCTCAAATCCCACACCCTTGTGGGCTTTCTTCACTTCAAATTCATGCTTGTCTTTTTCCAATCAGCCATAGCACTTGCCAAACAAGACTATTATGTCCATCTGACTAACTCTCTTGCCGCTGACCCTTGTAGTCTCTTTACAACTCTCAACCTTCTCCTCAAGGTGCCTCTGACTCCTCCCTCCCTTTCTGCCCAAACCCTGGCTGACTACTTCCATGACAAAATTCAAAGATCACACTCCAATTCCCCACAAGGTCAGCTACTCCTCCTCCCCCTCTTCACTCCCAACTCCCCCCTCCCTACCTCTGCTATACTTTCTTCCATTTCTATGATCTCTGAGGAGGAAACCACTCACCTTTTTTCCTCATCCAAACTCACTACCTGCTCCTCTGATCCTGTTCCCACCCATCTCCTTAGCTCCATCTCCTCCACTATAGTCCCTTCCATCTCTCATATTATCAACCTATCGCTTTCTACTGCAACTTTCCCTGCAGCCTTCAAGCATGCTGTGGTCACTCCTCTCCTCAAGAAACCCTCACTATCGAACTATCTCCCCCCTCCTCTTTGTTTCTAAACTACTTTGAATATGTGGTTCACCACCATTGCCTCGACTTTCTCTCAAGCTCTTCTGGATCTTCTGCAATCTGGCTTTCATCCTTTACATTCTACTGAAACAGCTCTTGCCAAAGTCTCCAGTGACCTGTTCCTGGCAAAATCCAAGGGCCTTTACTCGATCCTCATCCTTCTTGACCTTTCTGCTGCTTTTGACACTACTGACCACAACCTTCTCCTTGATACCTTGTCCTCTCTTGGCTTTAAGGGCTCTGTGCTATCCTGGTTCTTTTCTTCTCTCCCATCTCTCTTTCAGTGTTCGTTCTGGTGGATCCTTCTCTACTGGATCCTTCTCTACTGATGTACCCCAAGGATCCGTCTTGGGTCCACTCCTTTTCTCTCTCTATACCCAGTCCCTTGGTGCACTCATTTCTTCCCATGGCTTTCAGTACCATCTTTACGCTGATGACTCTCAGATCGGCCTCTCTATACCTGAAATTTCTCCAGCAATCCAGGCCCAGATCTTTGCCTGCCTGCCTTTCTGACATTGCTGCTTGAATGTCTCGCCACTGCTTGAAATTGAACATGGCCAAAACTGAGCTGCTTATTTTTCTCCCTAAACCTTCCTCTCCCCTTTCCTCCTTTCTCATTCTCTGTGGATAACTCTACTCCTCCCTGTCTCCTCAGCTCACAACTTTGGAGTCATCTTTGACTCCTCTCTCTCCTTCTCCGCACACATCCAACTGATAGCTAAAGCCTGATGTTTTTCTCTACAACATCAACAAAATTTGCCCATTCCTTTCTAAACACACTACTAAGACACTTATCCACTCTTTCATCACCTCCCTTCTAGACAATTGTAACCTACTCCTTTCGGGTCTTCCTCTGAATCATCTCTCTCCCCTTCAATCTGTTTAACACTCTGCTGCGCAGCTAATCTTCTGGCAGCCTCGTCATGCTCATAACCCCTCTTATCAAGACACTTCATTGGCTCCCTATCCATTTCCGCATCCAGTTCAAGCTTGCCCTGTTGTGACCTATAAGTGCCTTCACTCTGCAGCTCCTCACTACCTTTCCTCTTATCTCTCCCTACACCCCTCCTCGGGAACTCCACTCTTCTGGCAAATCGTTTCTATCTGTGCCCTTCTCTTCTATTGCTAACTCCAGACTTTGCTGCTTTCACCTTGCTGCTCCTTATGCCTGGAAGAAACTATCCGAGTCTGTACGTCAGGCGCCTTCTCTGACCCTTTTCAAATCCAGGCTGAAAACTCACCTCTTCGCTGCCGCTTTCGGATCTTGACTCACCTGATCTCCTTTGTGTTTCCTTACCATTCCCCCTATTCTGTGTCTACAGGTATTGTGTAGTCTGTCTTGACTAGATTGTAAGCTCTGATGAGCAGGGACCGTCTTTTACATGTGTCCAGCGCTGCGTACATCTTGTAGTGCTAAACAAATGTTCAGTAGTAGTAGTAGAGATTTGATACAAGGACAGAGGAAGATTATTCCAGGCGAAAGGAGCTGAAAGGTGAAAAAATTGAAACCTGGAGTTGCCACAAGAAGAGAGGGGCATAGAGAGAAGGAAGCCAGTGGAGGAGCGGAGATCACGAGGAGGTGTGTAAGGAGAGAGGAAAGGTAGGGAGGGGCAGTGGAGGGAACACGCTTAAAGGTCAGGAGAAGTATTTTGAACAGACTATGGTAGCAGAAAGAGCCAATGAAGGGATTTCAAAAGAGGGGTTATGTGAGTGTAACAGAGCTGTTGGAGAATTAACCATGCAGCAAAGTTTTGGATAGATTGAAGAGGTTGCAGTAGTCAAGACAGGAGGTTATTAAAGAGTGGACAAGAATCTTAGTAGTGTGCTCAGACAGGAAGGGGCGAATCTTGTTAATGTTGAAGAGAAAGAAATGACATGTTTTTGCAATTTGTTGAATATGTGAGGAGAATGAAAGAGAGGAGTCAAAAATAACCACCAAGTTATGGGCAGAGGAAACAGGAGGAAGAAAGAGTATTGTCTACAGTGATGGAGAAAGATGGAAGGAGGGAAGATGGTTTAGGGGTAAAAATAAGAAGCTCGGTTTTAGTCATGTTCAATTTTAGGCGGCGATGAGACATCCAGGATACGTACCTGAAGAGCAGGAGAAATGTCAGGTAAAGATATATAAATTTGAGAGTCATCTGCATAAAAATGATACTGGAAGCCATGGGAGGGAGATGAGGGCACCAAGGGACTGGGTATAGAGGGAGAAAAGGAGTAGACGAAGAGCAGACCCTTGGGGTACACTAATTGAGAGAGGGATATCAGAAGAGGAAGTACCATGAGAACAGACACTAAAAGAGTAATTAGAGAGGTAGGAAGCGAACCAGAACAAAGCTTCTAAAACCGAGAGAGGATGAAGTGATGAGAATAGAGTGATCAACAGTATCAAAGGCAGCCCCATGATAGAGAGGGTACTAAAGCATTGTCAGTGCCACTTACTGGTCAGAAGATGCATCTACTGAAAGCAGATACAGTCCATGTCTCTAAGCCAGGGTTACCTAATCCTTTTGATAAACGGAGACACATACAAATTAGGAATGCCCTTCCTGTGAATAATGACCCATGTACTCAACATGACCGTCAAGGCTGGAGCAGGATCTGATTGGGTAAGAAGTCCAGGAGCTGTGGAGGCAACTACTAAATCTAATAAAGACAATTTTGTCTAATGAATTTGAGTGAGGCATTCCAAACTGGGACTTGCTAAATGGTCCAGTAGCTCTCATCTATGTAGTTGCCTTCTTACTTGGTGGTGGGGGGGAGAGGTGGCAAAGGGGTAAGGAACTAGGGAGGCATGGCCTAGTAGTTAGGACACGGTACCGAGGGCCGGGGGTTCAAGTCCCACTGGGGACAGCAATCTCAGGCCTATAGGCACTCCTTGTGGCCTTGGGCAAGCCACTCCGTTGCCTCAGGTACACACAGATTGTGAGCCCTTTGGGGACAAGGGAATGTATCCAGTACCTGCTTGTAGTGATTACATAATGTAAACCGTTTTGATTGAAGGATAAGGCGGTATAGAAAACAGGTTAAATAAATAAATAAATACTGGCAGTGGGGCAGGGGGATCAGGTCACCATTAGTGCCTGCAACATTTGGGGGGCACCCCACCAAATTATGCCTCTAGAAGGACATAGGTCTTCCAAAAATGAATGCAGATCCTCACAAAGATATGATTGTGCATTATGGGGGTAATTTCATAACTAGGCACCCCCCCTTTATAAAGGCAGTATTAGCGCCTAAGTGTTTTTTATAAAATAGGCTATTGACCCCTAGTAGTGCACAAAATCTCTTGCAGAAATGTACACCTGCTTGAAGATATGTCTATGTAAACCGCAATACCACCCCTGGAAATGTCGACACGCAGATCACACAGAGCTAGGTGCAGCCTAGTCGGGACCGTATCAAGCTAGAAATGTGCCCTGCGCCCCAGCCATGTGTAGTAATGCTTTCTGGAAGCCCACTGATGATATTGGTGCCCTTTCTGTGCTTGCGCCCTATGCGTCTGCGTTGCTCACACCGCCCTTGGTCTAGTTACATGTGTAAAGAAGCAACATGCATACTCATGTGATTTTATAAAGGTCCTTTTTCAGTGTGTAAAATATGTTATCTCCAGGAACAAGCAGGAATAAGTCCTCACATATGGGTATGTCGGTACCGACGGAGCCTGAGCGGGAAAGCTCCCCAGCTTCCCAGAAGGAAAGCTTTTGGGGCCTCCCACTGCGCATGCGCGCTGCCTTCCCACCTTCCTGACCAACTCTCCTCAGTTCTTCTTTTTCCGCGGAGCCAGCAGGTCGTGTTCCTGTCACCGCTGAAGAAGTTGTTGTTTTAATTTATTTCTTTGGCCGCGTGTCTGCCTTCCCCGATTCCAGACAGGTACCGCCGGTCTTTTTTTCCTTTATTTAAAAAAAAAAAAATAATCGTCTTTTTTTTCCCTCACTGGGTTTAAAAAATGCACCAAGTGCAGCAGTACTATTTCAGTCACAGACACCCATGAATGGTGTCTTAAATGTTTGGGGCCTGACCATTCCATTCCGGATTGCCCATCCTGTTCTTTGATGTCTAAACGTGGCTTACAGAACTGGGCAGCCAAGTTTCACATGCTGTTTTCTACAGATACTCCAGCATCGACATCTTCCAGGTCTTCCTCTCCTGATGGATTTCAGGTAACCAAACATTCCTCTGGCAGGTCCTGAAAGGGCAAATCTCCCTCTAAGTATTGAGATGCCCCTGGGCTTGACCCTGAGGACCCTGCCCCAGCCAAACAACCCCGGCGGGAAGCTCCGGCTTCCAAAGCTCCTCCTATGGGGTTACAGGTTGACATCGATGGCACGGCCTCGACCGATCACCTGTTAGACTGTTCTGGGGTACCGGCTCAATCTTCCGGTACCGACATCCAGACAGTCGTGGCGTCCATGGATCATAGTTCAATCCATGCAGCAGGCCATTTTGGCTTTTATTAAGGCTGCGACGCCCTCGGTACCGCACCCTGCGGTACCGACTCAGGTTCCGGTACCACAACCGATACCGGTATCCATGCTTTCCACATCGACCAGGATACCGATTCCGGTTCCCGGTTCCGGGGTTTTTCCCGATACCGATCCGGTTCCGGGTACCCCCGATGTCGATACCCTTATCGATCCCTGGAAGCAAACAGACGATACTTTGAGTCTTCTGATGATTCTGATTCATCAGATGACTCTGCTGAAGTATCCCTTACTCTACCTGAGGAGCCCTCTTCTCCAAAGAGGAGAATGTCTCCTCCAGAAGATTTATCCTTTCAAGACTTCATCATTGAAGTAGCTAAAGGTCTTTCTATTTCTGTATCCTCTGAAAAAGAACCTAGAGCAAAAACGTTAGACATTTTAGGATACTCTAAGGTTCCCAAAGAGGCAGTCACCCTGCCCATCCATGAAATTCTTCAAGATCACATGATGGACTTATGGGAGACTCCTCTCACCCTATCTCCACATTCTCGTCGTCTGGACACCATGTATCGTGTCCCCCCTTCTCCTGGGTTTCAAAAAACTCAGCTCCCGAACCACTCCATTGTAGTGCAGTCAGCTATGAAAAGGATCAAGAGTACTAAAAGACACTCTTCTACTCCCCCAGGAAGAGAATGTAGGACTCTGGATGCTTTTGGAAGAAAAATCTTCCAAGCAAGTATGCTTATTGCCAGAATCAACTCATACAGCCTCTATATGGGCATGTTTCTGAAGGAAATTGCATTAAAAATAAGCCATTTTCTCCCCTTTATCCCAGAGGATAGAAAGGAGGAGTTCCTTCTTCCGCTGAAGCATACCCAAGATATTTCAAAGTTCTCCAACAGAGCAGCCTTTGACTCCTTTGAGGGTGCTAGCAGAGCCTCAGGTATTGCCATAGCGGCTCGCAGAATTGCTTGGCTCCAGGCCTCTAACCTTGAACCCTGGGTCCAGGATGGATTGGGAAATTTGCCCTATACGGGTGAGAATCTGTTTGTTAAGGAGTGGCAAATCAAAGCCACTCAAATGGATGCAGAAAATGCTGCTTTAGATAGACTTTCTAAGTCTACCTCTACCCCTGTCAAGAAGAAATCTTTCAAAAAGCCTTTCTACAAGAAGGCCAGATTTGCCACAAATACTGGCCAACAATCTTCTGCAGCTCGCTTTGCTCCTAAGCGTCAGCAGCCTAAACAGGCCAGGGCAAAACCTGCAGGGGCTGCTACAGCCCAGCAGTCCCAACCCCCTCAGGGTTTTTGACTTAAAACTAGAGAACTTAACCTTCCTGGAATGGTGAGAGGTTCTGGATGCTTTAGAGCCAGAAAGGTTAACTCATTTTGCTCCGAGATGGGAGCAAATCACATCAGAGCAGTGGACCCTCTCTATCATCAGAGAGGGCTACAAACTACATTTCTCCAACCTTCCTCCCCATACCATGGTGAGGAGTTTCAATTCTCCCCCATCTCTCCTAGACCTGTTGGGTCAGGAGGTGACCACTCTTCTCGCCCAAAAGGCAATAGAAGAGGTTCCTCTTCCTCAACAAGGGTCAGGTTTTTACTCCCCTTATTTTCTCATTCCCAAGAAAACAGGGGGGTACAGACCCATTTTGGATCTCGGAGAATTGAACAAATTTCTATACAGGGAGAAATTCAAGATGCTTTCTCTAGGCACTCTCCTTCCATACCTACAGAGTCAGGACTGGCTTTGTTCTCTAGATCTCAAGGATGCGTACACACATATACTCATCCATCCATCCCACAGAAAATTCCTACGGTTTCTGTTCCAGGGAAAACATTTCCAATGCAGAGTACTTCCCTTCGGTCTAGCCTCTGCTCCAAGGGTATTTACCAAATGCATGGCAATAATAGCTGCATTCCTACGCACCCTGGGAATTTTTGTCTTCCCATACCTGGATGACTGGCTCATCCGAGCTCCGTCTCAGTCCGAGGCTCAGACTTCCCTGGATCGCACCAGGCAAATTCTACAGTATCTGGGACTTGTGATCAATCTGCCAAAGTCCCAACTCACCCCTACTCAATCCCTAGAATTCATAGGGGCCTGGTTGGATACCACCACCGCAAGGGCCTATCTACCTCAGGCCCGTTGCCAACGTCTAGTGCACTTAGCCTCTCAGACTTAGTTCAGAAGCCACTTGACTGCCAGAGAGATGCTACAACTATTAGGCCACATGGCCTCCACAGTGCATGTGGTGCCTTATGCTCGCCTACATATGAGAGCAGCTCAATGGACTTTATCCACCCAGTGGACTCAAGCATCAGGAGCTCTCTCAGACCAAATAGCAAACTCCAATCGTCTCTTTTGGTCTCTCCAATGGTGGATATCCACTCAAAATCTGTTGTTGGGGGCCCCCTTTCAACCATTGTTGCCCCAAGCAACCCTCACAACAGATGCCTCCCAAACAGGTTGGGGGGCTCATCTCCAAGATCTCTCCACTCAGGGCACTTGGTCTCCACAGGAGACCACCCTTCATATCAACCACTTGGAACTTCGAGCAATCTTTCTAGCTCTCAAAGTTTTTCATACCCTCCTCAGCAACATGACAGTCCTTATTCACACGGACAATCAAGTAGCCATGTTTTACATAAACAAGGAGGGACTGGCTCTCTGTCGCTTTGCAACAAAGCTCTAAGATTATGGGCCTTTGCCAGAGAGCATCAATTCCATCTCCTGGCAGTATATCTTCCAGGAATCCAAAACTCTTGGGCAGACAGACTCAGTTGAGTTCTGCTTCCACACGAATGGTCCCTGCACATGAATCAGGTACTCAGAATCTTCCAGAAATGGGGAACCCCGGACATAGACCTCTTTGCAAGTCCGTGGAATGCCAAACTTCCCCGGTTCTGTTCCAGAATTCCGTGTCAGGGAGTTCAGACCAAGGATGCCTTCCTCCTGCATTGGGGTCAGGGTTTCCTGTATGCCTTTCCACCCATTCCTTTGATTCCCAAGACTCTGTTCAAACTTCAAAGGGATCAAGGGTCCATGATCCTCATAGCTCCACGCTGGCCACGCCAAGTGTGGTACCCTCTACTTCTGCATCTCTCCCAAGCCCCCTCCCTGGACTTGGGAGCAGCTCCAGACCTTCTGTCTCAAGAGGAGGGGACTTTGTGGCACCCAAACCCCAAGTCCCTTCACCTCAGAGCTTGGTTACTGAAGGCCTAGACCTTCAACACTTCAATCTTTCGCAGCAAGTGAAGGATATCCTACATGCCTCTAGGAAACCTTCCACTAGGCGTTCTTACGCTTTTAAATGGAAAAGATTTTCCATTTGGTGTGCTCAAAAGGGTCTTAACCCTCTGGCACTCCCATTGAATTCTCTTTTGGAATATCTCCTGCATCTTTCCAATGCAGGACTCAAAACGAATTCAGTAAGAGTCCATTTGAGTGCTATTGCGGCATCACTTAAGCCTATCAATGGACAACCTGTTTCCTCTCATCCTCTTATTGCAAGATTCATGAGAGGCTTAACTTTAACTAAACCTCCCATTCGACCTCCTCCGGTGGCATGGGACTTAAACTTGGTTCTTGGTCAGCTTATGAAGCCACCTTTTGAACCCTTAGCCACTACCTCCTTGAAATTTCTTTCCTGGAAGGTTATTTTCCTCATTGCAGTCACTTCAGCTCGCCGCATCAGTGAACTGCAAGCCTTAGTGGCTAATCCACCTTACACAAGGTTCCATCATGATAAGGTAGTCCTTAGGACAAATCCTCACTTTATGCCTAAAGTGGTCTCACCTTTTCATCTTAATCAAGATGTTTATTTACCTGTCTTTTTTTCCAGCTCCTCATGCATCCAATGCAGAGAGGGAACCTTCATATTCTAGACTGTAAAAGAGCTCTTGCCTTTTACCTCCACAGGACACAGCAACATCGAAAGTCTTCTCAGCTTTTTGTTGCTTTTGATCCTTCTCATTTAGGACTTCCAGTCTCCAAAAGAACACACTCCAATTGGATTGCTCAGTGTATCTCTTTTGCTTACCAGAGTAAGAACCTTTCTCTGGAGGGCCATGTCACCGCTCACAACGTGAGGGCCATGGCCACCTCTATGGCTCATCTAATCTCTGTGTCCATTGACCAGATCTGTCGAGCAGCCACCTGGGCCTCGGTTCATACCTTTACAGCCCATTACTGTTTGGACAAGGACTCCCGCCGGGATGCCTTGTTTGGTCAGGCTGTCCTCAGACACCTGTTCCATTCTTGAACAACTCCAGCCCACCTTCCCTGAATGGATGCCTGAGATCCATAGGAAGATGAAGAACCTTTCAGGGTCTCATACCCTTCAGGGGATCTCCCGGGCATCTTAGCTAGGGAGTCCCTATATGTGAGGACTTATTCCTGCTTGTTCCTGGAGATAGCACAGTTACTTACCTGTAACAGGTGATCTCTGGGAACAGCAGGAATTAGTCCTCACAACCCGCCCACCTCCCCTAGGAGTTGTATCTCTCTCTCTCTTCCTTTCCTCTCTCTATTGTCTCAGCTATAAACTCGAACTGAGGAGAGTTTGTCGGGAAGGCAGCGCGCATGCGCAGTGGGAGGACCCAAAAGCTTTCCTTCTGGGAAGCTGGGGAGCTTTCCCGCTCAGGCTCCGTCGGTACCGATGTACCCATATGTGAGGACTAATTCCTGCTGTTCCCAGAGATCACCTGTTACAGGTAAGTAACTGTGCTTTACATGTGAAGAAAACGTTATAAAATTTCCCCCATGAGTGCTATTTTGAAAGCATTGTATGCGGAGAAAATGTGCACTTCTGAAAATTGCCCAGATTCTGTGTCCAGATCAAGTGTGTGGATTTTGATTTTAAAACCTCTGTGGCATGGTTTTCCCTGAAGACCCAACCTTCACAAATGGGGGTGCGAAGTCTGCAGGTAGTCCTGTCTTCATGGGCTTTGCAGGACTTTTCCTTTAGAAAATGAGCTTCTGGACTAGCAAGTTCAGCAGGGAAAATAGTCCTCTTGATATATCAGACATCTTATATAGTGGGTGACTTTATAGCTTCTTTAATGGGTAAACAGCATTTTCTATACAAAATAGGCTCTTATAAAATTTTCAGGTGGGGAGGAAGGAAGAGGGAGGGGTTACACATGTAGAAATCCATGCTACTGATGCATAACACATTCTGTTGTGCAGTATATATGTAGGCCTTCCTGAGGACAGAGCTGAGATAGGCACATGCATATGTTCTAAACGTTGTATGCATTTGTGCAAACCTGCCTTTGAGAAGGTGAGTTTATAAAGACACACAGATGCATAGTATGTTGCCTTTTATAACAGGGGCGGCCCAAGGGTGTTGCGGGGACTTATTTGCATATCCACTGGGTCTCATTTGTATAAATCTAATTTATTTTATTTTTTATTTATTATTTATTACAATTTTTTATATACCGCACTATTCGGCATCAGCGCGGTTTACATTATAACACAACGACCATAACAACAAGCTGTTAGGTTTTACATCGAACAGGGGCAGCATATACATTTTAAAATGGGCAGCATATACATTTTAAAATGTATATGCTGCCCATCTAAAATTTAAAGCAGCTTTCAAAGGAGTCCTTTAGAAGCCTCTTTTTTTTTTTTTTGTCCTAACAATGATTTAGGGGCATGTTTACTAAAAATTAATGTCTGTTAAATGCCACTGTGCCCGTAGAGATAAATGGGTGTAGCTGCACTCAGCACATATTCAAATTTGTGAAAGCACATTAATCTTTAGTAAACATGCCTCTTAATGAATGCCTGTCTGAAAATCATTTGCATGTACCGTGAGGATAGAGAGGCTACCATATTTCTGCATTACTGTCCTCCAGTGCCAACTGCCAGGTGCATTACTACAAATCCCTGCTCATGTAGAACCCATAGCAAACCTGCCACATCATAGCAGCACTACCAGAACTTACAGAGCACCTAACCATATTTATCAAAAGGTAGCACTACAAATATTAAACCAAGGCATCTCTTACTGGGAAAAGAGAACAAATGGGTCTACTACACAGGAACTAGACTAGCAGAATAGCACAGTTCTGTCATACATGCAAAACAGACAATCACCAAATACAGAACAAAGGATTACTATTTAGAAATATGAAGACAATAATTGAACTGGGAGCCCCAAAAGCCAAACTTTGAATGCACCACAACACTTTAAAAAGTAAACATTGAAATGAATTTCCTCTTATACTGAACAAAACACACAGGTATCGGTGCACGTTTCCCAGAGCTGACATATTCCAGTTAATAGATTCAAAATAAAATACTTTTTTTTTTCTACCTTTGATGTTTGGGCATTTTATTTTTCAACTGCAGTTACTTCAGTCTCTTATGTGTTCTTTGTCTTCTTCTAACTTTCCATTGTCTGTTGTCCCTTTCTTCTCTCTTCTCCAATTTTTTTTCCATTTTCTGTCTACATCCGCCTCCGACATACTGATCTTTTGCTTTTTGGTTTTCTCCATTTCTTTCTTTACTTGTTCATCTGCTCAATTTCAACCCTCTGTCCTCAATCCCCTTTTGACTTTTCGCCTAGCATCTTTCCTTCTAACCTCCAGCCCAGCTCCCCCATTTCTCATCTCGCTCCTTCACTAGTCTCTTATTCTCCTCTTTCACCCACTCCCCATTACCACATTTCAACCCTCTGTAATCCTCCTCCTCCTCCTCCTCCTCCTCACACTTCCTCACTTCTCACACTCCTCCTTGCCAAGTTCCCGTAGCCTCTCACATAGTTCCATCGTGCCTCCATGTCCCCCTTTCTTGCTCAGCACCCCAATTCAGCATCTCCCAATCCCTTCACCCTTCTGCTTTGCCCCCCAAAGTCCAGCTTCTCATGCTTTCTCTTCCACCTCCCCAGCCCTTCCCCCATCATAGACCCCCCCCAATAGGCCATCAGCTTTCTGTCCCCTTCCCCTTCTCCATCC
This sequence comes from Ichthyophis bannanicus, assembly GCA_033557465.1. NCBI lineage: Eukaryota > Metazoa > Chordata > Amphibia > Gymnophiona > Ichthyophiidae > Ichthyophis > Ichthyophis bannanicus. The sequence goes on along the minus strand of CM066047.1, from coordinate 55,037,842 downwards.
TCTTCCCCTGCAGTAGTCCAGCATCTCTCCTACTTCCCAGCCCAGCATCTTCTCTCTCTCCCCCCTGTTCCTCTCCACTCCAGGCCAGTATATTCCTTCTTTTTCATAACTTAAAATCCACTTTTCTCTCTGTCTCTCGAGAGTGAGTTAGAGATATCTATATACACCCCCCTCCCCCATCCAGCATATCCCATTTTTTCTCTGTCATCCCCCTGGGAAAAAATATTGTGCAACAGCATCCCTGGTGTCTTTTTTTTTTAATGAGTCATGGCAGAAAGATCTCATAGCACCACCCCCAGCTTCATCTTTCTTTCTGTGAGTCGGCACGCAGCCAGTGCTGCCTCTAGCATTCACTTCCAGTGAGTGGCCCTGTGCATTGGAAGTAAATTCCACAGGCAGCATTGGCAGCTGCTGCTGACTCGGAGAAAGAAAGATGAAGCTTCACAATGCTGGAGCTGCATGCAGTGATTTGTGCCAGCTCCTGGGCCCACCTTCTGAGTCACTCTCCCAATAACCAGTCAATCTTAGATTCTTCCACCCAATTTTAAAGACTCCAGTCCCTGCTCTTCCCTTTCTCCCTGTCCCCAGTACTGCCTCCTTCATCCCTTCTGCACACTCACCCAGTTACTTCCTTCTCCGATCTTCATTAACTCTCCCTTTCCTCCTCATGCCCCCTCTCTTTCAATTCTTCCCTCTATATGATCTTTTTTCTTCCCTCCCACACAATATCTGTTCCCCTCTCTATCCTCACTCCCCCAGCTTCTTTTTTGTCCACCCAGCCCCAGCCCACCCCCTTCTAGCCCTCCCTCCCAACATCATCTCCCTTCCAGTCCCATTCTCCCTAACCCCCAACATCAGCCCATTTCCAGTCCTAGCTTCCTAGTATCAATAGTCCTCCAGTTCCAGTCACTCCCAGCATCAGGTGTTTTCCAGCCGCTCCACCCCTGGCATCAGCCCTTTTCCAGTCCTAGCCTCCTAGTATCAATAGTCCTCCAATTCCAGTCACTCCCAGCATCAGGTGTCTTCCAGCCGCTCCACCCCCTTTTCCAGTCTTGGCCCCTCAGTGTCAGCCCCCCTCCAGTCCCAGTCCCTCCCAACATTGTCTTCCTTTTAGCCCATTTTCCGTTCTAGCACCAAGTAAGCTATCCTCTTCCAATGCCAGTGGTTCTCCCCCCCCCCCTCACATGGCCCCGCACCACGAGAAGGCCCATGCACATCTGATCTGCTTAAGGGGGAACCAATGAGCCTAAAGCTCGGCTCCCCGACTCACCTCTGCACAGCCATAGGAATAAATGGTCACCATAGCGTTTTCCTTTTTCTCCCACCGCTGTGCTGAATTAGCATCCACCAGCATTGATCACTTCGTAGAAGTTACAGGGGAACTTCCTGTCTCTTGCGCAAGACTTGAAGTGCCCCTCGGGCCAGCCTTGCTTCTTAAATAGGTGTTACATATGCACCTATGAGGCTTCCCAGCCTAGACTGCTTATTACAAAATTACCATCTAGTTGTATTACTAAACTTGCAAGAAAATAGCCTTCTACTGTTTTACATCCATAAATGTCTTTGTTCTTGCCGTTTGCTTCATGAAAACAGCAGTGGAGCGTTCAGAAAAAGAAACTAGGGGTATGCAGACAAAAAACAAAAGTATTATTTTGTTTTCTGACAAAAGTGCTAAAACATTTCTTTTTCTGTTTGTGCTTTTCATCCCTTCTGGGTTTTCGTGCATAGTGTGTAATATTATTGGGTGCAAACCCAGAATGACAATTTCATCATTTGTTTTTATTTTCATTTTAAAAATGATATGAAACAAAATGGGAAATGTTGACCTTTCCCATTTCGTTTCAGATGAACGCACATCCTTATAAGAAACCAGCATGTAGCAAACATGCTTATCCAACAATGTAAGAATTTTATCTAAGCATGTAAAGGCTTTGAAAATTACTATCTGAAAAATGCCTTCTCCCAATCTGCTTGAAGGTATGTATGGCGGCCCACAATGTACATATATTGTGCTGAATTTTGGTATGCATTTCCTGTGGGTATAGGTTGGGTGCCACTGGAAAATTAACGCATAGAGGAAGTGATTTTGGAACTGGCCACACAAGTGGATGTGGCTGGCATATGCGTGCAATAAGTGATCATGTTAGGGACAGTACACGTAGACTTTGCTTTTTAAATTCTCTGCTTATACACACAACCAGCAGCAGCAGGCACAGGTGTATATGTTCGTCTGCTGTGGAGCAGCCATACATGCACATGTGTATATTTGCATGACTGCATTTGGAGACACTGCCTGTACACACACATGAGCAAACCCCAATCTCTGCACCACACCACCTTTGAACACTTACTTTCATACATGCTTGAAAGCATACATGTATATGGAGGTGAATTTTGTGTAGCCTACTTTCTATCTGTAAAATGAGGTCTTGTATGTAAAAACCTTTATAAAATTTCCTTTAGAACATGCATAGATTTGAAAATATCTTTTCCATGAAAAATCTGCCTATAAGAAAAGCATGTGTGGGTGTCCTGTGGCAGCGTTCAAAGAGAAAGTATGCATGTAACATCGTACACAATAGTACAAAAAAACCCAGCCGGTCCATTTAGCCTGCCCAGTTATTGTCCACAACTGCCAATCCTAGAGTGTAAGCACTTCGGAGATCTCTTTTTAATCAGGTCAATTCTTATAGCTGTCCTCGTAAGTACTCTGCCATTTTAGACAAAGAGACAAGACTTGCCACTTGATTCACACCTTGCATCCAGCCGTCTCATGTCTAACCACAAAGCTTCGTAGTAGTTTAAACAGCTATTAATACTAATGTGACTGCTGCTTAAAACATGCAGTTTCCTAGGTCCTCTGTGTAGCCTACCAGACAGATGCCACTACGCAGTCGCCTGCCTTTCTGCCAGAATTTCTAGTTACTGCATTTGCAGCCTGCCAGACAGACCCAGATACGTCCCTGCCCGTGTTTCTAGTAGGACTTCAAAAGTTTCATATTTCCTACTCTGTCATTCCTTTTGGCACCTTCAAAGCTAAACTGATGAATCATTTAAGTGTCTAGTTCACGAATACATCGATGTCTACGCTTTTGCGTCTAAGAACCACACGCTCTGTGAAAAACAACGGTCTTGATGTTGTTCCTGAGTTTTTCCCTTGAAACTTCCTATCATATCCCTAAAATTCTCTTTCTGTTGAAGGATTTAGCTCCCATGAATCATTTAAAGATCAAAATTATATGTACCCTAGAGGAGAGACCGGGGAGATCTTAAAGTATCTGAAAGATAGTAAGTCTCATCTCAAAAGGCTTTCTAAAGAGCTACCAACATGAGCATAACTGTTATGCAAACATTTTGGTCCCCTGGGTCCCTGCAACCTTCCCAAAAGGTCCCCCTCCCCCAGTCTGGTCACGACATGTGTTGGGCAGAAACCAGTGATGTTTGGGCTCTCTACCTGTGGTTAAGCACAAAAGCAAGGTAAATTGAAGAATTGGGGAACCGAAACTGATAGCATAAAGACAAAGCCCATCTAGCCTTGTCAATGGCAGAAGCAGAGTAGGGGTGTGGTGATTTCATACACCCTTTACTTGCTGGTGGCAGATTACTAAGGGTGATGAACACCAGTTCGGATCTGATCAGTTTTTGGTGCTGTCATATGAACATTGCATGCATCGTTTTGCTTTTATCTTTGACTACCTTAATATGTAATGCATACAATTGCAAATTGCACAGGATGCAGCAGCATGGGTTATAAGGGACTTACACACATATGATCGCATTTTGCCGGTGCTTCTTGTTTTGCTTCGGTTATTTGTGTAGGATTTCAGTTTAAATGTCTAACTGTAGAATTTAAACTTCTACACTCACTGGCTGCAAATGAGTTGTATATACATTTTCTGCATTGATACGATCCCTCATGAACCTTGAGGTCAGCTGTTCACGGTTTGTGGACCATCATCCCCCTGCCCCCCTACCATCCCATTGTCCAAAATGATTTGATGTGGCATGCTCTTCTGCCCACCTGCAGGATCTCCAAGACTCTCTAGGTTTCAGTAAGAAGATCAAATTAATTTTTTTTCAAACTGCATTCAAACTATGATGATGATAATTTTGTACAGTCCATATTGTACTTATTAAACTGATTATGAATGAATTTTGTTCACTACTTAGAAGTTTTTGATCAAGGATGTAGTCTGTGCAGAGGGTGGCTACTAAAATGGTTAGTGGTCTTCATTATAAAGCATATGAGAACAGACTTTAAGATTTTAATATGTTAGAGGAAAGGTAGATTAAAAGAGATGTGATAGAGATGTTTAAATTCCTCTGTGGCATAAATTCACAGGGGGAGAGGAGTCTTTCAATTGAAATCAAGCTCTGCTACGAGGGGACATAGGATGAGGGCGAAAGGGGATAGACTCGGGAGTAATATATACGGAAATATTTCTTTATGGAAACAGTGGTAGATACATAGAATAGTCTCCCAGTGGAGGTAGTAGAAACAAGGATAGTATCTGAATTCAAAAAAGCATGGGACAAACACAGATATCCTCTTAAAGAAAAAAGGGGACTATTGTAATTGATATGGAAGGGCAGACTAGATAGGTCATGTGATCTTTTTCTGTCATGTTTCTATGTCTGCCAAAATGCAGTAAATAAAAAAATAAAAATCTGCGCTCATTTCAGGGTGAGCAAACCTCCAAAGTGCTGAGAGTTTACCAACAAGCCTGGGAGATGGAGAACCCCCATAACCCTTATTCTTCCATTTACCATATGTGGGTGTTTAATTTCCTCTTGTTTTTCCCTAGTCGCTTGTTTTGTTATGTTTGTCTGTCTTGAATAGATTGTAAGCTCTGTTTAGCAGGGATTGTTTTGTGTGTGTGTGTTTTTGGTTGGAAGGGCCAAACAAATCTCCAACCATGCTTCCAAGCTCTCTAGCTGCTGATACTGTGTTTGGCAAAATATTGGCTGGGCCATGGCGCCTGTGGCCACCCTGCCTCACTGCCCATGCCTTGTAGGTCTATAAAATGATAAATAGTGGTAGTAGTACATGCTTACTACGTCCCAAGAAATGTAATAAGTATTCTCCTAGGACAAGCAGGATGAGTCAGCCACAAAAGGTGACATCATCTGACGGCGCCGAGACAGAAGTACTCTATAGTTCAGAAGGGCTTAGCCCTTCTAAGCATGGGCCACCCAGGCCACCCGTCTGGGTCCGCCCCTAGCCAGCCACTTTTCACTTCTCTGCCTTGCCGGCAAGACGGACTCTCGTACTCTCTACAATACCATCTACATTACATCAGAAGATCACAGGAAAGAAACTTCAATCAAGATCATGCCAAAACCGGGTTTTAAAAAATGCCCTGGCTGCTCAAGAAAGATGAATTCCACAGACTCACATGACCGCTGCTTGAGATGCCTCAGAGTCTCCCACAGAGTTGAAGACTGCACTCACTGTGCGAGAATGTCTCCCCGAGCCAGAAAATCTAGGTGGCATGCCCTTCCAGATCTCATCCAGGAGGTAAGAAGCCCGACGATCCTAGCTTTGGCTGACCATGCGGCTCCCGATGCCTTCACGATGCAGCCAGCCTCCTCCGCGGCTCCGGATGTGCCCCCTCCGGTCTCCATTCGCAGCCGTGATGCATCTGCCATGCCCTCCGGTCTGCCTACATCTCCTGCAGCTGTCTCTCCACCGAAGCAAGCACAGGTCTCTCTGGAATCCCCTCTGAGGCTCCATCAGGCAACGTGGGATCCTCCGGGCATGCAGGCGGCCATCTTGCCTTCCTCTTCTGCCTCTGGCTCCACTCCCCGTGGTGCCATTGGATGGCACCATGGCAACGAGACCTCCCTAACTCCGCCCACCGTGGTGCCATTGGCAGGCGCAACGGCAACATGCCCGCATCATCACGCTGCTCCTGACGCTCCCCCTCCCACTGGCAAGCCTCTCCGTCAGCATGGAGGCACCGCTCCAGCCCGTGCCAACGTAGCAGAGACTCAGGGTGGCATCGCAAACACTGGGGAAGACACTCGAGCACCGGCAGCAGCAGCTCCAGCAGCAGACCATCTCCCAAGAGGCACCACAGACACCGGAGCAGAAACAAGCACAGGTCCCAATGCAGGCACAGGAGATCACCCTCCAGCAGCTCCTCTAGCCCTATACTTCACAGCAGCTACGTGCTCCCTCCCTACTCTGACTCTGAACTAGGACTACAATCCCTGGAGGATCACGATCTTCAATCTTCTATGGCTTCTGAGCCCTGGGATGCTCTCTTCCCCCCCCCCCCCCAAAAGTTAATCAGGAGACCACCACTGGCCCCCCCCCCCCCCCCCCCCCCCAACAAGGAGTCCCGGACAGGGCGCAATATCCGGACATGGTGCAGTTTTCAACTCTGCTCTCCAGCCTTTTCAACCAATGGGTACAGACTCACGCAGCTACCCCGACTTCCTCTTCGGATCCAAGGGTCCCCGTCTCACCAGCTGCACCCATAGGGCCGGCACCTCCGCCCACCTGTGACGCTGCCAACCCTGGTGATGGGGAAGTACCTACCGCTCCTGAATATCCCTTATGACTGCTGAAACCTCGGGACATGACCTCGTGCCTGCGGCAACAGACTCCCGCTCGAAGCATTCCAGAGGACCTCTTACCCCAGATTCCTCCGCAAACTGGCATCAGCAATGGCCCTCCCTGCAACTGGCCAACCCTCCGACCAGCGCCTGGAAACATAAGCAGTGCAGAAATTCCTTGAGACCCTGAGAACCCCTGCACCGATACCCATGCATCCCCCTGCTCCATGAGAACCTCCTCATGCTATGGCAGAACCCCAGCTCGGGACCTCCTTCCTCCCGCAAACTGGACTTAAAATACCAAGTCCAACCCTTACCCGCATTCGACAAGGCGCAGCTTCCACATCAATCAATCCATCGTGGTGGAGTCCACCCTCAAACGCTTCAGATTGACGCGGGCACATTCCAGCAACCCCCCAGGCAGAGATCTCAAGCTACTCGATGTTGGTAAGAAGGCATTCCAAGGCACCATGCTAAGCTCAAGAGTTTACGCCCACCAACTCCAGCATGCTCTCTACCAGGACGTCCTCCTGGGGCGACAAAGACGCCATCTCTTCCCTCCCGCAAGACAGTCAACCTTCTACCAATGCCTCTCTAGCAGATCTTCAGGAGTGCACACAAAACCAGGTACGAGCAGCCTTCGACTCCTTTGATGCAGCCGCACGCACAGCAGGAACTGCCATCTCTGCTTGCTGCCTCACCTGGCTTCGGGCCTCTGGCCTCAGAAAAGATACCCACGAGCGCATCGCAGATGCCCCCTGTACCAGTGACTCACTATTCGGAGACAGTCATTGACACCGTCACCACAATAAAAGACCACGGTGCCACGCTACAGACCCTCGCAGACAAGGGCCTTCGAGCATGCCAACCACAAGAGCTCCTATCAACAGAAGCAGTACCCCGCTTCCAAGCGGCAGTACAACCCATATCTGAAATGGCAGCAGCCACGATACAAGCCACAGCTGCAACATACCTCCTACCACAATAAACCTTGCCAGCGCGACCGGAGACAGCAAAAGACCCCCCCAAGCCGGGCCAACAAAGCAAAGCCAGCCCTTTTGACAAGCAAAGCAAAGCCTGCCCCCCCTCCGGGGGTCGGCTTGCTGCCTTCCTGCCGGTCTTGGAGTCCATCACGACAGACAAGTGGGTCCTCCAGATAATCAAGAACGGGTACTGCATCAGGTTCCACTCAACACCGTGGCAACACAAACCTCCCTGAGAAAAAGTGGACACTGCCTCTCTCACAGATCTGTCACAGGAGATATCCTCTCTCCTGACCTCCAAAGCAATAGAACACGTTCCACAGGAGGAAATTTACACTGGCTTCTACTCCAGGTATTTTATGGTTCCCAAGAAATCGGGTGGTTCTCGCCCCATCCTCAACCTGCACAACCTCAACAAATTCATCGTCAAGGAGAAGTTCCGAATGCACTCCCTTGGGTCCATCCTCCCCCTCATCCAGCAGGGGGAATGGCTCTCATCCCTGGACTTAATGGATGCCTACACACACGTCAGCATTCACAAGGACCACTGCAAGTTCCTCCGCTTCCAGATCTGAGGCAGATACTTCCAATACAAAGTCCTTCTCTTTGGGCTATCCCCTGCGCCAAGAGTTTTCACCAAATGCGCGGCCGTGGCAGCCGCCCACCTATGCAAACAGGGCATATGCGTCTTCCCATACCTGAATGACTGGTTGATTTTAGCACCATCCTTGCAGGAAGCCACAGCAACTACACAATGGACCATCACCCTCCTATCATCTCTGGGCTTCCTGGCCAACTACCAGAAGTCGCACCTGCAACCCATGCAATGCCTCGAGTTCATTGGAGCGATAATAGACACCACAGTCTCCCGGGTGTTCTTGCCCCCCTCTCGAAGGGATGCCATCATCCACTTGATACGACACATCTTGGAGACCGGCTCCACGCCCGCCAGATCACTCCTCCACCTTCTGGGCCACATGGCAGTCTCTACCCAGGTCATATCCATGGCAAAGCTCCACATACGCCACTTACAATGGCACCTGAGTTCGCACTGGAACCAGCACTCGCAGCCCCTCGGCACCCTCATACACATGGATGCTGCAGCCAAAGCTTCCCTCCTCTGGTGGACCCGCAGGAGGAACCTTACACACGGCCGCCATCTGAGGCAGCCCGCCCATCAGTTGACCATAACTACGGACACCTCCCCATCCAGCTGGGGGGCACACTGCCTCCACCTCCGCACCCAGGGAGCGTGGACAACATGGGAGTGGACCTACCACATCAACCTCCTGGAACTCAGGGTGATCTGACAAGCCCTCAAAGCCTTCCAGGGTCTGACTCATGGGAAACACATCCTTTTTCAAACAGACAACCAGGTGACCATGTTCTACATCAACAAACAAGGTGGAACAGACTCCCACGCTCTCTGCAGGGAGGCTCTAAAGATATGGATCTTTGCCCTACACAACCAATGCCACATCCAGGCTTCCTACCTGCCAGGGCTCCAGAACGAGCTAGCGTACTGCCTCAGCCGGCAGCTCAACCCCCATGAATGGAAACTCAACAGTCAGATGACCCTCACCATCTTCCAGTAATGGGGATAACCACTGATAGACCTCTTTGCCATGGAGGAGAACACCAAATGTGACGACATCTGCTTGAAGCATCCTTCCCACCGCAGCATCGCCCCGGATGCATTCGACGTATACGGGGGGGCTTGGTCACTAGTGTACGCCTTCCCACCCTTTCCCCTGATACCACTGACCTTGCAGCGCATCATTTCGGACAGGGCACAGGCCATCCTCGTAGCACCCTATTGGCCCCGCCAAGGATGGTTCCCATTCCTCAGTCGCCTGGCACGGGAAGCGCCTCTTCGCCTCCCCCCTGCGGCCGGACCTCATCTCCCAGGACGACGGCAACACCCTGCACCCCAATCTGCGGACCCTGTCCTTAGCAGCATGGAGGCTGAGCGGGTCACTCTAACACCCCTCCACCTCCCGCCGGAGGTCATGCAGGTGGTGCTTGCAGCCAGACGCCCGTCAACAAGGAAGTCCTATGGCCTGAAATGGAGATGCTTCTCCTGGTGCTCCGCCCTGCAGCTCAACTCTTTTTCCTGCCCTACGCCGCAGATGCTACAAAACCTCATGGAACTCTCCCAGCAGGGACTGCAACCTCACTCAGTACGAGTCCACCTGGCCGCGATCGCAGCCTTCCATGATCGCTACGGAGACACGTCCATCGCTGCCCAGCCTATTGTTGCTCTCTTCATGAAGGGTTTCGCCAACCTGTGCCCTCCGCGCAGGGATCCGATTCCTCATGGGGACCTCAACACTGTCCTCTGCCAGCTCACGCTACCTCCCTCTGAGCCCTTGCACACAGCAGACATGAAACACGTTTCCTGGAAAACTTTATTTCTAATCTCCATCACATCAGCCCGATGAGTCAGCGAGCTGCAGGCCCTGGTGGCACACCTGCCCTACACCCAGCTCACCAGCAACAGAGCCACCCTTCGGACGCACCCGAAATTTGTGCCAAAAGTGACCTCTGCCTTCCATATGAACTAGTCCATAGAACTACCTAGTTTCCACCCCGAACCCCACTCCACCGCAGAGGAACAAAAGCTACACACCTTGGACTGCGTAAGAGCCCTCCGTGTCTACCTCCACCGGACTGCGCCTCACTACAAGGGGACACAACTCTTCGTCTCCTATGACCCCCAACAAACCTGGACGTCCTATCTCCAAACGGACCCTATCCCTCTGGATCTCTGCTTGCATCGCCTTTTGCTTAGAGCGAGCGGGCACAGAGCCTTCACCTCCAGTCAATGCGCACCAGCTGCAGTCGATGGCCTCTTCCTTTGCCAACCTGAAATCTGTCCCTGTGGTGGATATCTGCAAAGCAGCCACGTGTTCATCCCCCCATACATTCCAAAAGCACTACTGCTGCGACCTCTCCAACGAAGACCTTGCCTTCAGCAGGGCAGTCTTAACCACGGCAGATCCGCGATATCTTTAGCCTTAACTGTCGGACTGCCTGAACTGTTGTGCATTACGCTGCAACTATAGTTCCATGGTGTGATTGATCTGAAAACTCTTTTCTGCACTGTTACGTGCACTATGCACTTGTTACTTGCACTGTTATTTACACTGTTACTTGCACCGTTGCACTGGTTTTTGCACCTTTGCCCTGTTGCTCTGCACAAGAAGCAGTCTCTGCATCAACTCTGTGCTACAATAAACAGGCGAATTTGTTCACAATCACCCGCCTTGCCTTCATCTCTTGACCGACCCTTGCACCACAGCTCCGTCATAGCTTGGGAGGCACCTATTGTGGCTGACTCATTCTGCTTGTCCTAGGAGAAAACGAGGTTACTTACCTGTAACGGGAGTTCTCTGTGGACAGCAGGATAAGGCAGCCACACATTCCCACCCTCCTCCCCTACAAGGTGCCGGTCTTCTCCCGGGTACACGCCCCTAGCAGTTGGCTCAGCTAGTAACTCAGTGGCTGGCTAGGAGCGGACCCAGAGGGGTGGCCTGGGTGGCCCATGCTCAGAAGGGCTAAGCCCTTCTGAGCTATAGAGAGTACATCTGTCTCGGTGCCGTCGGATGACATCACCTATTGTGGCTGACTTATCCTGCTGTCCATGGCGAACTCCCGTTACAGGTAAGTAACCTCGTTTTTCCCTACATATATACAATGAGAGAAAACAGATATGAAGGGGGATCCTTGAACTAGTATCCTGAGATTCAAGTGCAAACCAAGCAGGAAAAATAAGTGTATATGCTGGAGACTAGGAAAAAGATTAGAAAAAAAGACATACATGAGGCTAGAGTATTTGCACAAAAGCAGACAATAACTTCTATACAATGCTACACAAGAAATAGCAACAACTTTGTGGAGGTTTCATTAAAACAATGCTGGCAAAGAAATGGTGCGTGCGTGTGTGTGTGTGTATGTGAAATAACAGGTCCGACAGTAGAAACCTGAGAAACAAGGAAGAAAGGAGAGTCCTTTGTCTAAAAGAAATGCGCTTCACAAAATACAGGCAGTTTTTCTTCTGTTGAGCTAATGATATAGGAAACAGAGAATGGAAATAACTTTTTCAGTTAATGATTTTGGATTTCCACATATGTTCGTTTGTATGACTTGCAATCCTCTTTTCAAGGCTTGCATCAGGTTTCTTCTAGTCTTGTGGAAAACCTAGGGGTTTTTTAGTCTAATAGAACAGATTGTGTATTTGGCCATTAGTGGAGATATGAACATTTAAACCTTAACTGCATCACAATGCCTGAAGTAGCTTTAGATAAAATATTTTCTAGAAGTTGAATATACATAGAGGAATGTTAAGAGTTCTTCAGACTGGAAGCAGCTTTGCTCTAAGGGCCTGATTCACTAAAGTAGGAGTCCCAAATTTCTCAAGAGAAGGGCCATATAGGATATTTGAAATCAACAAAAGGTCCGGTGCAGAGATCTCTCATCAAAGCTTACTGGACAGCCTTGGAGTGGCATCTCCTTAGAGTTTGTCAGCATGACAATACCACTACAGCCTTGTATGGCTGCTAGAGTCTGGTAATCCTGCCAGCTTTGCCGCCTTCAACAACAACAACAACAACAAAAAACCCCTTCCTCCTTGGGCTGGATTCAGTTATGGTGGGTGAAATATGATTCTGGAAAACTGAGCTTTGAGCTGTGGTTTGGGGACCGCTACTCTGAAGCTTTTCCCTTAACCTGTGTCTAGGAGAAAAGTGTACTCAATCAGGCACTTCTGTGTGCCTGATTGAGTACTGCTTCTTATCACTGCCCTTAAACATAAGAGTATGTTCTTATGCCACCCCCAAGATTTAAAGAATTAAATTCAACCCTCATGATTATCTGACGTTCTGAACACCAGCCTTCCAAAAATGCACAAGTGGACATCATACTTTTAAATACTAATCTCTGCTTTGTATGTATGCATGAATGTGCTGATGCTCTCTGAATTTATCTAGTTGTCGGCATCTAGTGTTTTGTTTGGAATGGTCCTGCTCTTTAATGCCCCCGAGAAGCTGCTGCCCTAGGTGATTGCCTTGTCTTACTGATGGTTTGGGCCAGCCTTGTTGTGGGGGACCCCCAGCCAGTTAGGTTAGTGTCCATGGAGGTTACACCCTGGCCCAGGATCTAGATTAGTCTGAAATTATCTGTGCGTTGTGCCTGGCCCTAAGCAGGAATAGCTGTGTATTTCACACATGGCCCCACTTTTGGGCTCCAACAGACCTATGCACATGAGTTGCTATATATGCCCCCCCTCCTCCCCCCTTACAGCCTACCCCTGGAAGACCTGCAGTGCTCATGCAGTTACCGAGCCAACACAAACTGTACATTTTATTTCCTATCGGGTTAGCCAGCAGTTACAGCATTGCAGAGTATACGTAAATGATTGTGCTACTAATCCTGAACCTGTCTTTCCTTTTAGACTGCTAGAAGAAGAATCAACAAAGCGAGCCGAGCTGGAGAAATGGCACTCGCAGCAGCAGATGACCATCCAGATGACTGAGGCGGAGAAGAAGGAGCTAGAGAACCAGCGGATGCTAAAAGACAGGGCCCTGGAGGTCGCCATGCAGCAGCTGGAACAGCTGGAGACGGAGCGTCTGGAGGCCCTCCAGCAGTATGAGGTGAATAGTCGCACTCAGATGCCCTTCTTACTGTAACAGACGCAAGGCATCTCGTTCACCAATCCATCAGAAAAGCCCAGCTCATAGTAACATTTCTTCTGACTAAACTCGCTTTGTGCATGAATCGCTCTGAAAATTTGAACCCCATTGCTCCTGTATCAGCAGCAATACCTAAATTTTCACCACATTGTTCCCTCATTTCATCATTGCTCCTCCCTTTTGTTCCTTTAAAGTCTCTCTTTATGCATTTTCTCTTACTTCAAAATACCAGTTGGTTATGGTGAAAAGAAGCGGTAAAGGCTTATCTGTGAACTGCTATTCGATGATCCCGTTCAGGTTTATGTTTGTTTATTGAATTTGATATACCGCTGAGGAAAATACATCACAGCGGTTTACATAGTAAAATTAGGTTTGGAAAGGAAAGGAAGTTACAATATGAGACAGGAAAGCAAGAGAACAGAGTCATACAACAGGACAAGACGGGGAAAGGGGGGAGGACAGAGAAGAATGAGTCACACAGAGGGATCGGGCAGGTCGAAGGCACGGGCAAAGGTTGAGGAGTCCGCTGTATGTAGAGGTTCCTCAGCCCCCCACAGCCCGTCAAAGCAGTGTCTCAAACTTGCAGGTAGAAGTAACATCCATAATTGTGAGCCCATGTGGTGAATTTATTTTCAGGGCTATCCTGGGGAGAAGGGAGGGGTACACATCAGATTTCAATGGTAGCCCTATCATCTTTGTTCTAAGTTGCGGCAGCACCTGCACCTACTGAGGCTCAGTCCTGCTTTTGTAAATTCTGGTAACTTAATAATGGGCACCAAAATGAATCTGACTCTGTACTTTTTCTGATTTTTTTGTTTTTGTTTTTGAATATGACTTGATAAAAAATCTGAGGTTTGAAGGAGGACACAGTCACCTTAACCCTTCATGTCTTATGTATCTACACTGTTTACCCCTAAATATAATGAGCAGAGGGGGAAGTGACAAGCCAGAAATAGAGGAAGATGAGTACATGGTGTCTCTGTGATGTCCTCTTGGGACTTTTCATTTTGTTGTGGGTTTCCTCATGCATGTATTTCACCCTCCTTAGGCTTTCAGTTCTTCTGTTCAGGACATGATTATATTTCTCCTTAATCTGAATGCACAGAGTCTGATTTTGTTGCTTTAGACGCTTGCACCAATTATGCACCCATATAAAAAAACCCAGAAGGGTAGTTTCATGATGTGCATGCCTCCTCTACCACTCTGATGCATAAACTATAGTAACTATCTTCCTGGGATATCTGTTGAAAACACTGGGCTTGTGTCAGAGGAGTTGCAAATATGCTTTGGTCCTGTATGCAACATCCTAAAGGGAATTCATGCTTTGTAAATAAAATCAATGATCTCTATCAAGACAGGATTAACCCCGTCGGTAGGCCCTAGGCAGATAAGTGCATTGGACTGTCACTATAGCCTAAAGCCACTTTTAATGTCCCAGAAACACGTAAACAGCACTAAGTGAACCTTTACATCTAATCATAAGAACATAAGATATGCCATACTGGGTCAGACCAAGGTTTAACGTAAACAATCGATCTACGTTTACCCGTTCCACTCCATTCATTAATTTATAGACCTCTATCATATCTCCCCTCAGTCTCTTTTCCAGGTTGAAGAGCCCTAACCTTTGTAGCCTTTCTTCATAGGAGTATCCTTCCATCCCTTTTACCATTTTGGGAGATCTGTCAGATATGCGTTAATATCACGTGAATATATGGATTTAAAAATTACCCGCAGATCCCAGCAAACATTCTCCCCCATCTCCCACCCCTGAAGACCACCTCACCTCTCCTTCTCCTCTCCCAAACCCCAGTGAATACGCTCTTCCAGCCTCTAAAACTTTCAGCACTGTTTGGCTGCTGACTGTTTTCCGAACCTGCAAGTCCTTCGGTTTATTTCGAAGATTGTAGATGCCAATGAGCTGACATAAACCTTAAGGCACCAAGTGAGCCAATGGAACAGTGGTGGCCAATGACACCACCTCTTTTCTCTGATGCCAGCCTGCCCACTGGGTGGAGGACTGGGGATACGGTACATAGGGCTGGGGCTGGTACTGATACCATCTGTTGTCCTACATGGACTGGCTCATTAGCTGTGATTGACATCTGTTTTCCTGCATGGAGCCCAGCAGGGCCAGATTAACGTATATCCAACAGATTTCCCTAAAACCTTTGAGCCCCAGGCATGTGTCCAGTTGTCTTTGTCGTAAACCTGCCCTGATCTCAATACATTATGAATTGAATGGGACATTAGCACATTGACCCGTGCACAGTTATTTATGGTCGATAATTGCCTGGTGCTGTTACGTAAACTCTAAACTGCACACTTTTTTTGTTTCTGGTGAAAAGGAAAGGTTCTATTTCTGGATTTACTGATGACTACTGTTGCCGAACTACCAATACCACTGCTTGCTGAAAAAGTCATTTATTTTGGAATGATTCAAGTGTGTATGTAAAAGACTGGAATAGAGTGACAAAAATCACCTTGGCAGCCAAGAAAGTTTCCAGCCTTCAGAAAACAGCCTTGGAGGAAGGGGAAAGGGAGGATGGCATATTCTACTGCAAATAGAGCTGCTTCTTGAAGCTTTTATACCCGTCCTTTGGGTCTATTCAAGTGTGCTTTTTTTGTTGGTGTCTGGGGTCTAGACACTTCACTTTTTCTAATGTGAGCAGGGCTGGCCTCATTAGGCAGTCACAGTCACCTAGGGTGGCAGCCTCTGAAGGAGGGCAAAAGGCAACTAAGACCAACAGCAGACACACTTGAACTTGGAAAGCTGTCAGCTTGTATTTTTAGTCAGAGAGGGGTTAATAGATGAAAAAAGATGTAATATTTTAAAGTATATTTAATTTTGTGTTTTTACAGGATCATTCTGGGAGAGATGGTGTTGGCATGATCATGAATGAGTATAATTCTCAAAAGCTTGGGGGGAGAGGGGAGAAGACTAGTGTCCTGAAAGGTACTAAGGGGGGGGGGGGTGCAAAGCTGAAAGTTTGTCTAGAGCACCAACCCCAAATGTGGGTGTCTAAGGCATTTAGCGATTGATGTAGACATAGTGTCTGGGTGAGTGTTTTCCCTGTTTAATAAAACAGCATTCAGTCCGCACGGAGCTAGACTAGGTTGGGCTTCCTGAGACTTGGCAGTAAATTGGGAGGAAGTACCCCACCCCCCTCTGTGTTTGCAGCAGACTGGAAAGTTTGCTTCTCTATACTTTGGGCAGGAGATAATTTGGTTCAAAAAAATATGAAATTGCCGTCATTGACTAGGAACAGTTTGGAGACATGAAAACTAACATCATGATTTTTATTACAGTTTGGTCTGTGTCAAGTTACTGGGTTCCATTGTATCGGTGTAGAGCATAAAGGTTTCTCTGTTCCAGGCCGAAGGGGTTCATTGTGGTAGGAGATCTTGCCTGGAAACTTCTGAAGCTTTCATAAATCTGATGTTTGTTTTAGGAGGTGAAAAAGAAGTTGGATGTGGCAGCCAGCAAAACAAAGAGTTGGAAGGATAAAGTAGCACTGCAGCATGAAGGGTTAATTCGATTAATACAACCAGGTGAGACAAAAGGGAATGGTGGTAGGGGAATCGCAGTTCCTTTGTATGTCTTCTCTGTGGTACGATTATTCAGAGGCATGGGTGAGGAAAAAGAGGAGCCGTCTGAACCTGGCTCTTTTGTCCTGCTACGGAGGTAATCGGGAAGGACCCTCTAAACATCCAGGTCAAGCATGGTCTCGGAAAATGCCCATTAGGGTGAGGGCTTACGATGAAGACCCAGACTCTATGCTCGCCTTCCCGGCTTCCACTACCAAACATGTGCTTCTGCCACCGCCGCCGCCTCCACCACCACTGCCTATATCGGAGAGCTGTGGGCGGCCTTTTGCCTGACAGCCGTGGGTGAGCTCATTTGCTCTCCACTCCTCTGGGAGAGAAGTCCTAGCATTGGCCTTTGCCGAGAAAGCGATTGTGTAGTGCTGAGGAAGCCTTCAGGTTGAAATACGGGAGGATGGCCCCTTTCACCACAAAACGTGCTGTTTTGGAAAAATGTTCACTGACCATTTAGCACTCTCTTTGCTTTGCTTAAGATTAGTGTAGAGCTGGGTGTGTGAAGTTCAAACTGTCTTCAGTTTCATCTGATGAATGTCCAAGTATTTGTTTGTTTTTACAGGATCAAAAACTCCAGCACTGATCACAAACTGGGGACCAGCGTCTTTCACCCCGGCAGAGCTTGCCGAACGCGAGAGAACGTGGCAGGAGAAGAAGAATACCGCTACCGAGTAAACTCACAATGTGAAAGAAAGCAGAGTTGTTAATTGTGTCATGCATTACTCTGACAATGTGACACCTAGATTCTTAACATAATTAAATGTTCCTCGTTAGCCATGATTCACTCTGCATAGAGGCCTACGTCATCCCTGGCTACTAACAACTCCTGTGACTGTGTATAAATGGAAAACCTAGAGCTCAAACTTAGCAGTATAAAATAGACACTCCTGTTATCGCACCAGCATTCTGCAAACATTTCTCTACCTTTTTTAAACAAGGGAAATCTTCTGTTACTGTACCTCATTGACGTTCCCATGCATTCTACTTTGTGTCCGTTGCACTTCTCAGATAATGTACAATTTTTTTTTGGCTCCATTTTTTATTAACTTTATATCTAACTGTTTTTAATGTGGACTCAAAACAGAAAAATATCATTTCAAATGCTGTAAACTTTGGCACATTTTATGTGGTGGTGGTGGTAGAGCCAGCTGAATGAATTAAGGGAATCGTTAGAGGAAATTTCATGTACAGTATAAGTCACTGGTTTACTTGTAGCTCACGTTGTTCCTGTTTCCAGGTAACCTATTTATAAGCGACTTGGAAATAGGAACAGCAAGTGAGGTGATCAGAATTGTAGATGACTCACAATTATTCAAAGTTAAATCACAAGATGAGTGTGAAAGATTGCAAGAGGACCTTGAGAAATCGTGAGGCTGGGCATCTAAATGGCAGATGAAATTTAATGTGGATAAATGCAAAGCTATGTACTTGGGGAAGAACAACCTACACTATAGCTACACAACACACGGTTCCACATTAGGAGTCACCACTCGGGAAAAGGATCTAGGCATTGTGGACAATTATTGAAATCTTCTGCTCAGTGTGCAGTATCAGCCCAAAAAGCAATGCGAGTAAGCATAAAACAAAGGATATCCATTGCTCCATGATGCAGAAGTATTATGTCTACATTTTGGGATCCGGCCAGGTACTTGTGACTGAATGGACCACTGTTGGAAAAAAGATACTGCGCTTGATGGACCATTGGTCTGAACCAGTATGTCAAATCTTTTTTATGTCCTAAGTGAGTAAGGGCCTTTTTAAAAAGATATATAATTTGTGTGAAAAGAGGTGATGGTCTCAGTCAAGCTCCAGGGGTGTTGACTTTCTGCATATCTGAGTTCTACTGCGCATTTTGCTACTAATTTATGAGCAGGAGCGTGCATTTTTGTTCCCTGAACCAGGGCTGACATGCTGGTGAGAGACTGTCATGAAGAGCAGGAGAACATTGGCTGATGTGCGTAAGACATTCCAGAAACGTTGATGTGGGATGTAGCCAAGTTAGCAAAAAAGTTGCAGCCAATGAGCGATCGACTTTCTTTAGGGTTGGATGATTTGCTGTAAGAGGGTTAGACTAGAGCAGTTTAATAAAGCTTTAGCTAAGAGAGAATCTGCATCCTTGGTCTTGTTTCCATACCTACAGTACCCAATTAATAGGGGTGATTTTATTTTATAATTTTAATGTGTAGTGCCACAAAGGGTCCTTTTTAAACAATTCAAATGTAAATAAAGGTAGCTCTGTAATGAGCATTGTACTTGTAGACAGGAGCCCATGATGCTAGTTCCCTTTTTACATAGCAGGTCAGAGGAGAGGGTTTGAACTGGAATGCATTTTATAATGCTTTAAATCTACAATTCTAGGGATGGCTTTTATGCTCGCCATTAACTTAATTGAAGTGAATGGAGGTTGAAAACTTTACTTCATCTCTAGGGCTTTAGTTAAAAATTGATGCTAAATTATTGTGTAAAAAAAAGTGCTTTAACGTGCCATGTTTGCCTGCATTGGAGGTTCATGGGCAGTCTTCATTTGTTCATATGGAAAATGTGTTGCAGTTAAACAGTTTAATTTGATTTACATTATTTACATGCTAACCTCCTTTGTGTATAATAACTTTTTAGCACACAAAAGATTTGTGATGAGACATGAATAATGAGATGGAATAAGTGGAACACACATGGGAAATGATCTTTCTGAGGGTCTTGCTAGGAGCTGCATCAGAGAGTGGATGAAGTCTTTTTTGTATTTTTTTTCCATCTTTTCTTGGATTACCTTTTGGGTATGCTAAGAGTATGGACAACTGGGACTACTTGTTTTCCTTTTTATAAATCATATTCTTATCTTACCTTTTATAATAGTTTGTCTGTTAGCCTTGTAACGAGTAGTATGTTTGTTTTTCATGCTGGCTTTTTCTTAAATTTTATATTTTTCTAATCTCAGAATGTGTGTTGTGTTCCTCCTTTTATCTCATTTTCCTTTAATGCCTAAGGTTGCTTGTCCTGCTAAATTCTACTATGTGTGTTGGATGGCTAAGACAAGGTCAAAGGACTTTATACGTATTCTTCTTTTGACACAGTGGATTGTGGACCCTCATCTAATTGTTCTCTCCTGGTTCTCTTCCTGCCTCTCCCAACATGCTTTCAGTGTGTTTAATGAAGGATCTTTTTCCCCTGCTCTCCTGTTATCAGTTAGTTTATTGCAGGGCTCCATCCCTTGGTAATCTGTTTGTCTCCCCTGGCTTGCAACACTTCTCTGCTACATGGAAGATTCCTTGATCTACCTTTTCTATACCAGATTCTCACCATGAGTCCAGCTGCCCATCACACTACTGCCCGGATGTTTCATTGTCATCTAAATTCAAGATGGCCAAAGCAGCATAACCTTCAGTGTCACTATTAATAACATAATTATCCC
Organism: Ichthyophis bannanicus; assembly: GCA_033557465.1. Taxonomy (NCBI): domain Eukaryota; kingdom Metazoa; phylum Chordata; class Amphibia; order Gymnophiona; family Ichthyophiidae; genus Ichthyophis; species Ichthyophis bannanicus. Next base: position 55,017,599 of record CM066047.1, on the reverse strand, counting down.
CCCAGTCCCTTGAAATGCAACCTCGGGATTGTTTTCAACTTTTCCCTTCTCCATACCTTTGCCACTGAAAGTGCCGCTCCTTTCTCTACAACCTCCCTAAACTCCACCACTTCCTGCCTGAACAGTCCACCCCTTACCTTTTATTCACGTCCTCATTATCTCCCTCCTTACAGGTCACTCGCTGAAGCATCTCTTTCCATTGCAGTCTGTTTAGAACTTAGTGGCGTGACTTATCTTCCTCGGACACCGATGGGATCATTTTACCCCCTGAAATGGTACATTGGCTTCCTGTCCTAGTTCATATAAAATCTGCACGGCTTATTTCTTTTGCTGTACCTCATTACCTCTCCTCTCATATCTCCTCATACCTCTCTTCCCAGACTTTGCTCTTATCCATATCCTTCCAGCTTGCTGTACCAAACGCCTGCACTATCCTCCCTGACCACGTATGCCCTTTCTCCTGCCAGATTGAAATCCACCTCTGAAGGCTGCTTTTAAAAGCTTTGTTTCATCCTGCACCTGTCCTCCTTTCTTTGCCCAGAAGCCGTCTCTCTCTTTGCATCAAGCTCCTCCTATTTTAACTTAGACTCTCTATCTTGTGTATGTTTCTTGTCTTATAAGGTTGTAAGCTTCAAGAAGCAGAGACGGTCTATTATGTATGTGTAAAGCACTGGGTGCACCTGGTGGTGCTATACAAATGACTATTATAGCACACTGCCAAGATCCGGTTAGCTCATATCCAACTTTTTGGATCCCAGTTGAAATTTTCTATGCTACTGTTGACCTGAGGGATAACTGGAGTTGCTAGCAAACTGTATAATAAACCCCACAACTTTGCAATTACTGTATAGTCAGTCCCAGTGTTTTCCTTCAATGATTAAGAGAATAATCGCATATAAATAAGGCTCATTACTAAAAGCAAGAGAACAAAGCTGTTATCTAATGCAGACAAGTTGTTTTGTAGATATGTTCCTAAACACATTCTTCTGAAGGACGAATGGGAGGTAAATGATGCGACTTGCTAACAGTCTCCCAATATTGGCTTAACATTTTTTTTTTGCCAAGGAGTGTGTGTCTGGGGGGGGGGGGGAGGGGGGAAAGGTTGGATTTGAAGAAGAGCAAAGGTGTTTAAAGCGGTTTTACTATACTGTAAAATGCAGAGCCTGGTTTTCAAAAGAGGTAGAATTTAAATGCCACAGCGGTGAACCGCAGCACTTAAATAATCTGAATATTTGGTACTAATATGAAGATAGTGGCTGCTGCTGGGTATCTGGATTGAGGGGCCGTGCTCCAGCTAAATGCCAGCCTTACCAGATAGTGTTGATTTTCGGCTGGAACTTAGGCCTAAATCGCTATCCGGCTGCCTTTCACCTGACCGAAACTATCCACATAAGTGCTGACTGAAAATCACCACTGCCCAGATAAGATTGGCACTTGATGGCAACTGTGATGCCCCTGTTCCAACTGCCTAGAGCTGGCAAACTCGGTGCAGATACTCAGTAGCACTATCAGGAAAGTGCCGCTGAATATCTTTGTCCTCGATGGGCTATGCCAATAAGGACTTTGAATATCAGCTGGATAATTTTAATAAAAATAATACAAAGATGTATTTTCCATGGCTTTTTATTTTTGTGCCTGCAAATTGGAATAAAATCTTCTTTTTTTTAATTCCCAGTAAATGGGTTTATATTGCATGCACCTGATGAAATTTTAACCAGCGATTTGCTCCAAAACTGGTATTACAGGACAGGTCCATAACTGGTTTACACTTTTCTCAGAGACAGATCATTTTGGGTATCTACTAGTCCTCCTTTGTCCACATCCAGGTCCCTATCATGTGGGGTTCCTCAGGGCTCAGTCCTCTCACCCCTGCTCCTTAACATTTTAAAGTCCACCCGTCACTCCGCATTTTTCTTTCAGGTACCCAAGCTTTGGAGCTCACTTGTGCTGCAGCTCAGATCGGAGTCGTTCTACACCAGTTTTAAAGGTCTGCTGGAAACTCACTTATTCCAGCAATAACTGAGCTGAATGGTGTGGGGGTGAGAACGGAAAGAGGGTTGCAGAAAGAGCTGCTGGATGTATGTTTCTTTCATTAATTCTCTGGCTTGATGCTTTTATGTTTTCTTTTTCCATATGATTTAGTGCTGGAGTTTTCCCACTTAATGATTTTGAAATTGATGTAAACTGTGTTGATCCTCTGGATGAGGCGGTATAATAAGAATTCCACTAAATAAAAGCATAACCTTAGAGATTCATGCAGTTCTGAAGTCTCTATAGCAGGGTTCAGGTTTTCCGAATATCCCTAATGAATATGCATGTGATAGATCTACATCCATACTCCCTCTCCTCAAACATATATTAGGGTAACCTGAAAAACCCAGGTTAAATTACAATGACGGAGCAATCGGGACAGTGTTTCTGAACTGCTACAATACAGATGCTATCCTGAGTCATAAATTAAAAACAAACTGATATGGATACCCCCACCCCAAAAAAAAACCCCCTAGACTCTATGAAAAGAGTAATACTTGAAAAAGAAACTAAAATAATTTCCTCCTCTACTGTAGAAAATACATTCCCCAAATTTGACATATTCCAGTCCTTGAAAATTTCAATGTGTTTCCTACCTTTTGGGCATTTTTATTTTTCTAATCAGGTTGGCTCGTCTCCAACTTTCCCTGGTTTGATCTTCTAAGTTCTTTTCTAGGGTCTCTCTTGTTTCCGTTCTTTCCCTGTATTCCTCCTTACTCCGTGAACAAGCAGAATGCAGTCCTCGCTTATGGGTAATGTGACGGACAGCCCTTGTGTGGGAGTAGGGCTGGCCCAACCATGAGGCAAACTAGGCGATCACCTAGGGCAGCAAAAAGCAACTACAGTTAAAGCAAAACAGTAGGCTCGAAAAGCCACATAAATTCATCAGGTCTTGCTTTTTACACACAGGAAGAATGGGCAGTTTTCAAATAGCCATTTATCCTTGTAAGTGACTTTTGGAAATTCCCCTCATGTATATGCTTATAAAACAATATTTTAAAGTATGATGTCCAAATCTGCGTGCAATATAGGATTTTCTGGGGGGGGGGGATGATAAGTTTAATTATCAAAAATCTTATTTGGGGGGGTTTTCTAGTGGAGCTGAATAAATGCTAATTGTGAAGGGGCACAAGGCTGATGGGTTGCCTAGGGTGTCCAATAACCTAAACCTTGCACCAGTTCCGCACGGGAGCATTTCCCAGCCCTTCCCAGAAGTGTTTGGAAAGCACCGCTGTGCTATTTCTCCTCAGTCCTTTTAGCGCCCAACAGATGTCTATTCAAGTCTGCATCGTGCCTTCCAATTGTGTGAGTTCTCCTCTTATCTAGTTTTTCAATAGCGCTTTCTCCTGCCTGCTGTTATGTGCCATTGCATACCTTTTTCCCCTTCTAGCTTTCCTAGTTAGTTTTATTTTCCCCAAGTTGTTTTAAAATTTCTTTTCTTTTTACAATGTTACTGCCAGACCACTTGGCTTCAGGTGATCTAGCCATGTATAATTTTCATCATTGAGCCATCCTTTCAATGTCACCTTAGCTATTTTTCCAATCAAGATATCCTAGAAACTCACTAGTGGGTTTAAACGTGCTCTAGGACCATATCCCTCATGGATATGCATGATTGGTGCCTAAAGTGCTTTGGGCACAACCATAAGCTGCCTCCTTGTGATTTGTATTTGCAGATAACAAGAGACCTTCAGGGATGAGAAAAGCAGTGCAAAAGGATTTTTGGTGCTTAGACGAGCAATCCATCGTCTTCGGCACTGGTCTTGATGGCTCCACCGGACTCTGGCAATGCATCTGTATTGAGGGGTCCTCGGGCTCGGTTGCAAACAAGCATCTGTAAGTCACCTAAGCATCAGTCATTCACTGATGCTTCCCTGAGGCTAGGAAGGATTTATCTTCATCTGTATCAAGAACCAAGTACTCGGAGCATCTGCTGGAGGTTATGGTACATTGGCAGCAAGGTTGAGCGTGCAATAGCAAGAGTGCTGAGGATTTGCAGTCCAGATGCAGGGATAGCTCATCTTGAATTCCATCTGAGGAGCAGTGACAGACGTCATGAAGCAAAGACATGTGACCTGCTACAGGTGAGTAACTTTGCTTTCCTTCTCTACTCCTCCTGACACCAATCTTACCTTTCATCTGTATCTCCATCTAGTTAGGTTTTATCCCTCACTGTACTCTGCAAGCCCCTGCCTCCCGCTTCATTCTCAGTTTCCTATCTTCCCACCCATATAGTCCCCCTTGCCATCCTCTGTACTAGTCCCCTCCCAAATCCTCATCTACTTTCCTCTACCTCATTCCCTCACCAGTAGCAGCCCCAGTTCCTTCCCAGTCATTTAAATCCTCTGGCAACTGACCCAGTTTATTCTCTCACCTCTACCCAGCTTCCCATTGCCCCTCTTTCACCTGCTCTCCAATCCCCTTTCCACAGTCTTAGCCCTTTACACTCCCTCTCAGTGCCTTTCATACCATATCTCCACCACCTCTTCCCTTCTTTCCCTCCCTCCATCTCTAAAAGCTCTTGCCCCTTCACATCCTCTCGCTTCAGACATTAATCCCCCATTTTCCCTCCAGAGACTCTAATCCTTTTGTACTCCTAATCTTCTCGATAGGGAGTGGGTGAAAAAGGCATAGAACGGCTTTCTCCTAGGTGTTACTTCCCCTTTTACCTCTTCCTTTCTTTGGAGGTTCTTCTCTTTTCTCATGCCCTCCCTCCGGAAGATATTACTCCCTTCTTTTAAAAAGGTGGTTCTTCCTCTCTCCAACTACTATTCCCTCCCTTCTCAGTCGGGATAAAAAGCTTGAGCACAACAACCCAAACTTCCATCATCCTTCCCACCCCCCCCCCATCCTTCCAGGCTCTAGAGATTACCAAAGGTTAGCCCCCCTCAATCCTACCCCCTCCTGCCCATCCCTGGTAGCAGGAGATCTGTTTTATTCTGGTATCATCATCTCCTGCCGCTGTGGGCTCAATCTTGCAGATAGTATCATGAGGTTTTGGCCTCAAAGCAGCAGCTGCTGATGTCAGATTAAATGTGTCTCCTGTTAGCCTGTAGGAGGGGCATAAATGTAGGTAACCCCCAGTGCCCTATTTAGCCTGGGAAGATGGGGATGTAGGAGAACTGAGTTAGCTGCCCTTTTTCTCCTCCTTCCCCTCCAGCTGTGTGGATGGGTCATAAATCAGAGACCCATAAGGCTAACCTACAGCTATCCTGTCTGAAGGGACCTTTTCTTGCAGTAATAGATGTGTTCCAAGACGTTTTATCAGTCTATTGCTAAGAAAATTTGGCAGCCCTGTCTTTCTGTATGACTTCTCCTGATCTCCAGGAACAAGCAGGAATGTAGTCTTCACAAATGGGTATCGTCGGTACCGAAGGAGCCTGCATGGGAACGCTCCCCAGCGTCCAATAGGAAAGCTTTTGGGAGCATCCCACAGCGCCTGTGTGCTGCCTTCCCGCCTTTCCCAACTGTCCCTATCCAGTTCTTCGTTTTCCGTGGAGCCGACAGGTCGCACATCCTGTCACCGCAGAAAATAATTCCCTTCTATTCTTCTTTTTTGTGTGTCTGCCTTCCTTTGACGCTACACCGGTACCGCCGGTGCTTCTTTCTTTTTTTCCAACCCCCCCCAAACCCTTTCTTCTGGAGTCTTTTCCAGTTATTTTCTCCTCAGGTGCCATGCGCCATTTTGGGCGCTAGGCCCAACTTTTCCTTTAAAATGGAAAAACCCGCCTCAGGTTTTAAAAAGTGTTCCAAGTGTGGCGGTACCATCTCCGTCACTGACACCCATGAGTAGTGCCTCAAATGTTTAGGTCCTGACCACTCTATTTCGGAGTGTGTTGCCTGTGGGATGATGTTGAAAAGGGGACCGCAGAACCGAGCTGCTAAACCTAGCACCCTTTTTCCCTCCGATGCAGCCCCTGTGGCATTGACATCTTCCAGGGCTTTGTCTTCCTCCCATGGATCTCAGGTAACTAAACATAAATCTAGCCGGTCCTCAAAGGATAGATCTCCCTCTAAGCATCGAGATGCCTCTGATGTTGCCCTTGAGGGACTTTAACCGGCAAAACTGCCCCGGCGGGAGGCTTTGGCTTCCAAAGCACTAGCGGGACTCCAGGATGTTCTCGAGGCTTCAACCTCGGCAGAACTACTGGTGCCATGCTCTGGGGTACCGGCTGCTTCATCCGGTACCGATACCCAAGCATTGGCAGCGTCAATAGACCAGAGATTCTTGGCTATTGAATTCAGTCTGGCGGCTCTTCTCATGGCCTCGATGCCCCTGAAACCGCTTCAGACAATTCAACCAGTACCGGCACCTGCTCCGGTACCAGTACTGACTGCATCGACATCGGCCGATATTCTACCGGGACCGAGCCATGCTTATCCTTCTGGTATTGACAAGTCGGTACCGGACCCTCCGATGCCGCCTTGATCGGTACCAGTACCGTGCCTTGCACGATCACCCGGATCGGAGATATTTTGAATCCTCGGATGAGTCTGAAGACTCTGAAAGCTCTGCCGATACCAGAGTACTTCTTCCTGAGGATTCTTCTTCTCCTCAGCGTAGGATGTCTCCACCAGAGGATATGTCCTTTCAGGATTTTATCCGAGATGTGGCTCGAGGTCTTCCCATCACAGTGGCTCCTGAAAAAGAGCCTAGGGCAAAGGAATTAGAAATCCTACAATACCCTAAAGCACCCAAGGAGGCAACTACCTTACTTATTCATGAGATCTTGCATGTTCTCATGTTAAGGATGTGGGAAACACCTCTAACCACATCTCCTCACTCTCGAAGACTTGACACCATGTATCGAGTTCCTCGTCCTGGGTTTCAGAAGACTCGGCTACCACACCATTCTATGGTGGTGGAATCAGCTATGAGAAGGATCAAGAGTGCAAAAAAGCATGCATTTAATCCTCCAGGACGTGAGTGTAGGACTCTTTTTTTTTTTTTTTTTATTTTTTTTATTTTTTTTTATTCACTCTATTTACATTTTACATTACAAACATAACACAACAAAAATAAACTCCTGTTACAACACACTAATACAAGCATCAAATAATTCCCCCTTCTCCCCCCCCCCGACACCTTGCAGACCCAGCCTCCCCCGCCACCTAGCACCCATCCACATTAGAGTAGCTATCCAGTGCAGACCATATTTTATTATCTCCCACTATACCCCTGGAGGCATACATATTATCATATGCTTTTTCATATCGGCTGTATAAGCAAACTAGATTCCACCAGTGTATCCAACTCAACTTTGCAGAATCTTTCCATCTCATAAGAATTACTTTAATGGCAAGTGCCAGCATAAAATTTAACGCAAAGTAATTTTCTTTGATAACATTGGGTATTTCAGCTGCAGCCCTCAAAACTATTATCTTCCAGGAGAGTGGGTGCGTAAAATTTAACACCTGTTGAATCTTCTTCCAAACAGGCCTCCAATACCCCTGAAGGCTTGAGCAATCTAGTAGCATATGTCTTAACGTGCCAATCTCCTTGTGACAAGTCCAGCAATATTGGGACGCTGTATTACTCCACTTAGCTATTCGAAACGGCGAAAAAAACGCTCGATGAGCCAAGAAAAACATGGACTGGGTGAGGGCGGCCGAACGTGACGGCCGCACCAGTGGCCCCCAATTAGAAAAACAGTGATCCTGCGGTAGACAGATACCTAAATCTGCCTCCCAGACCTTCCTTAGTCCCAATAATTGGATGGGCCTCTTGCCTCTGAAAAATCCATATATATTCGATGTTCGGCCCTTCTGCACAACAAGCTCTCTGACAAACTCCTCCAGGCCCCATTTGTCCCGCACTAGTTCAGGCTTTTTTATCTTCTGCCCCACACAATGCTTCAATTGGAGCCACTGATAAAAGCAGGACGTCGGTAGGTTAAACTCCTCGTGCATCATTTGAAAGGACTTCCACTGTGTGTTTTGAAACAGCTGCCCCACTCGCCAAATGCCACATTGTTGCCAAACTTTCCAATTGATTGTCCGCTGATTTATTTTGAAGGCCTGATTATGCCAGATGGGCATTCTTCTTGAGATAGGGTTGCTAACCCCCAGGCAAAGGGAGAGACTATGAAAAGCTCTTTGTGTGGCCGAGATAACACGCCCCGCCCTGGAGGGCTCCGGCAAATTCATCCCCATAGCCAAATGAAGTGGGCGCGGAGAAATCAAACGCTCCTCTAACTCTAACCATATAGGTCTCCGATTATCAGCTCCCTCCGCCGCCCACAAAACGCCTTGACTTAATATCGCTGCCTGATGATACAGATAAAAATCTGGGAAATTCACACCCCCAGCTTCTTTGGAGGCTTTCAATTTCTTCAGCGCGATCCTAGGTGTCTTTCCCCTCCAAAGGAAGCGGCAAAGAATCCTCTCAATTTCTTTGTAAATGGATTCCTCAAAAAATGCTGGAATCATCCCCAGGATATAATTCAATTTCGGCACTAACACCATCTTCAGAGAGTCCAAACGCCCCCACCACGTGAGATGCAAAGGAGACCATTTCTCTGTAAAAAGTCGTGCTATTTCCTTCAACTTGACTCCATTTAGTCTGAGAATTTCGTCCAGTGGACCGCCGAATTGAACTCCAAGATATTTGATTGATGTGGACTCCCATTGAAAATCAAACTGCTGTATCATCGAACGCGTCCCATATTTATTGAGGGGGAACGCAACAGATTTTGTCCAGTTAACTTTATAACCGGACAGATCTGAATACCGCCCAATATGATGAAGCACAGAGGAAACCGATTCCGGAGTGAGGAACAGCAACAAGTCGTCCGCATACGCTGAAGTTTTCACTTGAAGATCCTCCACCTCAATGCCCCTAATTTCAGTCGATTGCCGCAGCAACAGCAGCAGAGGTTCCAGGACCAGATTAAATAACAAAGGGGACATAGGGCAGCCTTGTCGTGTGCCTCTATATAAAAATAAAGGTTGAGACAGCACTCCATTAGCCAGGATCTTAGCTTCAGGCCTGATGTATAACAACTGCACCATGCGAATAAATGAGGAAGGAAGTCCAAACCATTCCAACGTGTGAAATAAGAAGGGCCATTCCACCCTGTCAAAGGCTTTCTCCGCATCAATTGATAGACCGATGTAAGGAGAGTCCAATCCATTGGCAACCTCCAAGATGTTGCAGAATAACCGAGCGTTATCCACCGTAGATCGTCCCGCAACAAAGCCACATTGATCCGGATGAATCAGTATATGCAGGACCTTCTTAAGCCGTGCAGCAAGAATAGAGGAGTATAGCTTATAATCCGTGTTCAATAAGGAGATAGGTCGGTAGTTTCCCACCCGGCTTGGGTCTCGCCCAGGCTTTGGCAACACCACTATAGTAGCCTCTGCAAAGGCGCCAGGGGAACATGCCTGATCCTGGAGCCTCTGGTAGTAATGCAACAATTGCGGCCCCAAGTCTTGGAGAAACAGCTGGTAAAACTCTACTGGGAATCCGTCGGGGCCCGCTGCTTTCCCGCTCTGCATGGTGTTTAACACCTCCTTGATGTCCTCCAGCCGTATCGGTTCTTCCAAGACGGCCCTCTGATCCGGTGCTAAGCACGGATGATCGATCTGTTCCAGAAAACTACATATCTCGGCCTGATCCTTAACTCCTTCAGACGTATATAACCGACAGTAAAACTCCGAGAACGCATCCGAGATATCTTGATCCTTATATAAAGGGCCAGCTTGCTCATCTTCAATTGCCACAATGTGAGCTTTCTCGGCACGTGGATTAAGTTGGGCCGCCAGGACTTTCCCTGCTCTATTTGCCTCCACGTGATATCGTACTTGCAAAGGGAATGTAGCCTGCTCCACCGCCGCACTAAGAGCTGAGTTATATTTATATCTCAACTTTTGCAGTCGGATCAGTACCCTGCTATTGAATTGTCGTTGTAAAATTCGCTCTCCAGCTCGAATCTGTTGGTCCAGAATCTTCAGCTCGTATCGACCTGCCTTGTTTTTAGCAATCACATAGCTCGTTATCTGAGCTCGCATGGAGGCCTTAAACGCCTCCCACCAGGCCCAAACAGGGGTATCACTTGCCACATTATTCTCAAAGTACTCTTTTATAGCAGCTCGTAGATAAGCTTTAAAGGACTCATCCGCTAGCAAATATCTCGGGAAGAACCATGCCGCCTTTTTGCAGGAGGCATCCTTGATATCCATGACAAACACTATGGCAGCATGATCAGAAATAGTAGTGCTGAGTATATCTGATGCACTGATACTTTGGACTAAGGTTTTTGAGACTAGAAAAAAATCAATTCTTGAGTGAGAACCATGCGGGTGTGAGAAAAATGTGAAATCTGCTTCAGTTGGATGATGCAGCCTCCAGATATCTACCAAATTGAAAGTCTCCATAATCGAGTGCAGCACTTCCAAGGCTCTCTCCCGTCTGTGAGGTCTGCTGGGCTTGCGATCAATTAGAGGGTCGAGAGCCAGATTGAAATCACCCCCGATAATTACTGGATATCTAGCATATTCTTGAACAGCCTCAGCTAGCGCATGATAAAAAACAGGGCTGTCGGTATTGGGGCCATATACATTAAAGAAACTCAGCTGCCGTCCCTCCAGGAGAAGTTGCACCCCCGCCCATCTACCTTCCGCATCTGCCCGAGAAGACAAGATTTGATATTTGAGCGACTTCTTAATCAAAATGGCCACTCCATTTTTCTTCATACATGCAGGAGCGTGAGCCACCAAACAGAATTTACCTTGTGCCAGCTTTGTTTCTTTGGAGGACAAATGAGTTTCTTGTAGAAGAAGTATCTCAGCATCTTGCTTTTGACAATACAATAATATTTTTTTACGTTTAATCGGATGGTTGATCCCCTTTACATTTAGGGATAGGCATTTAATTATACCCATCTTAAATTGCACTGGAGCCTTACACACCCCTCTTCCTGGTCCGCACTACCTTTCCAGCAATATCTAGGATGACCAGGCGGGAGGGACATAGCCAGAACTGCAAGGTGTCAACTGTGTCTCTTAAAAGAGAAAACATAGTGGGTGAACATACACAACTACCACGATAGCCCCCAAGACCCCAGCTATCACCCGGACCCATTAGCATCTAACCATTGGTGCTATCTGAGAAATCCTGTCTTCCAATACAACAGGTTCAATCTATCTAGGTACATCAATTACATCCTTTGTCATGCTAAATTGCTCACTATTAACATTGTCCTTTCTGACCTGCCTGCAACACACATATATGCGCCTGCCGAGCAATACCAGGGCACCTAAATGTGTGCAGGAAGGATAAAGGTAACCCCTAACAACCAATCCCGCCCCTGCCATATTACCAGCTCTGATATGGCACGTTAATCCCCAGGCAAAGGCCAATTATTACCCCTACTAGTATTAATAATAGTACCACTAATACTACGAGCCCCCCCCCTCCCATACCAAGCTATATTTGCCCCCTTCCATTATCCCTTTACAATATTGCAACAACAAACATATCCAAACTTAAACCGCAGACAGTTACCCTCTGCTACAGAGAATCCCTGCATCGCAGCAGCTACTGTCCTTACATAATCAAGCCTTCAGCCCAAAGAACACAGTCACTGCATCTGCAGAGCTTCCTGCTCTGCGATATACTTTGCTGCCACCGCCGGAACATCAAAGGACTTCGTTTGATTGTGTAGAGTAATCTTAAATCGGGCAGGGTAGAAAAGCCCGTAGCGGGCTTGCAGCTGCTGGAGACGGGGACGCAATGCCAAAAACTGCTTCCGCTTTTCGACCGTGGCTCTGCAAAAATCAGGAAAAAATAAAACTTTATGACCCTCAAAAAGCATGGATTTCAAAGTCCTTGCCGCTTCCAGAATCTGTGCCGCTTGCTGATATCGGAGCAAACAAAAAATGATCGGTCGAGGTCCGCGGGCGTGCAGGTTGATCTGCGCTGGCACCCGATGCGCCCTTTCGACCTCAATCGGGCCTGTACTTTTCAAATGGAGCATCGAGGGCAGGGACCGTTCCAGAAAAGATATCATGTCCGCCCCCTCCGCACCTTCCGGGACACCAAGCATTCGAATATTATTTCGGCGATTTCTATTAGCCACATCCTCCAAACTTAGCTCCAACCTCTCCATCCGTTTTGCCATCTTGTCGACACATGCGAGCTTTTCCTCATGGGCAGCCACTGTCGTCCCGATAGAATCCAGTCTTGTGGTAAACTGCTCCATTCGCTCTTTGACCTCCTGCATTTCCGTTTGTACCTTCCCTATTGCCTCTCCATTCGCCAGCACCAGCTCCTTCACCGATCGTAACTCCCCCAACAACTCCCGAATCAGTTCCTCCGACTCCCGGGCAGCCGCCATCTTATGGGGAGAGAGGGGATCAGACTTCGCCCTCTTGGATCCCGCGTTACCGCCTGCTCCAAAGTCTAGCTTGGCAGGTTTAATGTTGGCCATACCAAGATGAATAATTAGAGGTAATTACAGCGCCTACTAATTCCTTTATCTCAGGTTATCTCATAGGATTCATGCGAAGGTCCGGGGAGCTAAGCTCTTAGGCTGCCATCATGGATTCGCGCAAGCTCCGCCTCCCGAGTGTAGGACTCTTGATGCCTTTGGACGTCAAACCTTCCAGGCTTCCATGCTTTCTGCTAGGATCAGTTCCTATATATTATATATGGGGATGTTCCTTAAGGAGGTCACGGCAGATTTAGAGCTTATGAACCCTCTCCTTCCTGATAAGAGGCAGGATTACCTTGCCCTTGTCAAACATGCTCAAGATGTTTCCAAGTTTGTGAATCGTGCAGCCTTTGACCGCTTTGAGTGCATAAGCAGAACCTCTGCTATTGCCATAGGTGCACGTAGGATTGCCTGACTCCAGGCATCTGACTTGGAACTTTGGGTACAGGATAAACTAGGGAATATTCCTTGCACAGGAGAGAATCTCTTTGGCAAAAATTGGCAGGAAAAAGCTAATGAGATAGATGCTGACAATATCACTTTGGATAGATTGTCTAAATCTACAACTGATCCTGCGAGGAAAAAATCCTACAAGAAACCATTCTTCAGTAAGAAGAAGTTTTATCCCTCCTATACCCAGCAGGGGCATCATTTAGGTCAGTCTGCCCAAAAGGGACAGCAGGAACAACCTAGGCAAAGAAAACCAAAAGCTGCTAAGCCTCAACCGGCTCAGCAGACTCAGCCTCCACAGGGGCTTTGACTCTTATCTAGAGAACTTTGCCTTCCTGGCCTTGAACGGCCCAGAGCCTTCCACCATTCCAGGAAGATTGTCATTTTGCCCCTAGATGAGGGCAGATAACAGCAGAAAATTGGACTCTGTCTATTGTAAGAGAGGGGTACAAGCTTCATTTACTCAGCATGCCCCCTCCTACAATGGTAAGACAGTTCAATTCTCAGACCTCTCTCAACGACCTGTTAGGTCAAGAGGTCACTATGCTTCTTGCCCAAGGGGCAATAGAAGAGGTACCCATTCTCCAACAGGGTACAGGGTTCTACTCCCCCAATTTCCTTATTCCAAACAGGAGGACACAGACCCATTTTAGACCTCAGAGAATTTAACAAATTCCTGTTCAAAGCGAAGTTCAAAATGATTTCTCTAGGAACTCTGCTGCCATACCTTCAGAGTCAGGATTGGCTTTGTTCTCTAGATCTCAAGGATGCGTACACTCATGTTCTCATCCATCCAGCTCATCGAAAGTTCCTTCGCTTTCTATTTCAAGGGAAGCACTACCAATACAGGGTTCTTCCTTTTGGCCTGGCCTCGGCACCAAGGGTGTTTACAAAGTGCATGGCTGTGGTGGCAGCATTTCTTCGCACCCTAGGAATATTCGTCTTCCCTTACTTAGACGACTGGCTCATTCAAGCCCCTTCAGAGCCAGAGGCCAGGGTTGCTCTCTCTCGCACAATGCGTATCTTTCAGTATTTGGGACTTGTCATAAACTTCCCAAAATCCAACCTTGCTCCCACTCAGTCCCTAGAGTTTATAGGAGCTCTGCTGGATACCAGGCAGACAAGGGCCTACCTACCACAGCCCCGCTGCCTTCGCATTGTGCAGTTAGCTTCCCAAGCAGTGCTAAACCCTCACCTCACTGCTCGGGAAATGTTACAGTTGCTAAGCCACATGGCATCCACCGTGCATGTGCTTCCTTATGCTCACCTCCATATGAGGGCAGCCCAGTGGACTTTATCCACTCAATGGACTCAGGCGTCAGGTTGCCTGTCAGACAAAATAGCAAACTCAGATCGCCTTATTTTGTCCCTCCAATGGTGGCAATCACTCCAAAACCTTTTGGTGGGGTCCCCTTTTCAGCAACCTCCACCCCAGGCCACTCTAACAACAGATGCCTCACAGGTGGGTTGGGGAGCCCACCTTCAAGGCCTCTCTACCCAGGATACCTGGACTCTGCAGGACCTATCTACATATCAATCTCCTGGAACTCGGAGCAATCTTCCTTGCTCTTCGAGTATTCCACACCCAGCTCAGCTACAAGACAGTCCTAGTTCAAACGGACAATCAAGTAGCCATGTTCTATGTGAACAAGCAGGGCGGAACAGGCTGTCTGTCGTTATGCAATGAAGCTTTGTGACTATGGGCCCTTGCCAGAGAGCATCAGATTCATCTCCTTGCGGTGTATCTTCCAGGCATGCAAAACTCTTGGGCAGACAGACTCAGTCAAGTTCTGCTTCCACACGAATGGTCTCTCCATGCAGACCAGGTGGCAAATTTTTTCAAATTTGGGGAACCCCAGACATAGACCTCTTCGGAAGTCCACTGAATGCCAAACTTCCCCGGTTCTGTTCCAGAATTCTGGCTCTGGGTTGTCAGGGCGGGATGCTTTCCTCCTCCATTGGGGCCAGGACTTCCTGTATGCCTTTCCACCCATTCCCCTAATTCCCCAAACCTTGTTCAAGCTTCAGAGAGACAGAGGTCATATGATTCTCATAGCTCCACATTAGCCAAGGCAAATGTGGTACCTTCTGCTCCTACATCTCTTAAGCTTCGCCTCTGGAGTTAGGATCTGCTCCAGATCTTCTTTCTCAGGAGGAAGGGATGCTGTGGCATCCCAATCCTCAGTCTCTGCATCTCAGGGCCTGGTTGCTGAAAGCCTAGAACTTCACGGGCTTAAGCTTTCTCAGTAGTTAAAGGATATTCTTTATGCTTCCAGGAAGCCTTCGACAAGACGCTCTTATGCATTTAAGTGGAAAAGGTTTACCATATGGTGCTCGCAGAAGGGTCTTACTCCAGTAATGATTTCAGAGGTAGCGCAGGAGGGTTATCTCCTTCATTTATCTAATGCAGGGCTTAAGACAAATTCAGTGAGAGATCATTTGAGTGCTATTGCAGCTTCTTTCAAGCCTCTAAATGGACAACCTATTTCCTCTCATCCTCTCATAGTGAGATTTATGAGAGGCCTTCTTTTAACTAAGCCTCCCATTAAGCCACCACCGGTGGCATGGGACTTAAATCTGGTTCTTGGGCAGCTCATGAAGCCACCTTTTGAACCATTAGCTACTACCTCTTTGAAATTCCTTTCCTGGAAGGTCATCTTTCTTATTGCAATCACCTCAGCATGTCGCATCAGTGAATTGCAAGCGTTGGTGGCTGATCCTCCTTATACAAGGTTCCATCATGATAATGTAGTCCTTAGGATGCATCCTACACTTTATGCCAAAGGTGGTGTCACCTTTTCATTTAAATCAAGCGGTTTACCTTCTTGTATTCTTCCCAAGGCCTCATGCCTCAAATGCAGAAAGGAATCTTCATACTTTAGACTGTAAAAGGGCTTTGGCCTTTTACTTGCAAAGGACACAGCAACAGGGAAAGTCCTCTCAACTCTTTGTTGCTTTTGATACTAGTCCTTTTGGACTTTCATTCTCCAAAAGAACACTGTCCAGCTGGATTGCACAATGTATTTTTTTTTTGCCTATGAGCGTAAGAACCTTCCTCTTGAGGGCCATGTCACAGCTCACAATGTGAGAGCCATGGCAGCCTCTATGGCTCATCTTTACTCTGTCTATCAATGACATCTGTCGAGCAGCTACTTGGGCTTCGGTTCATACCTTCACAGCCCATTACTGCTTAGACAAGGACTCCCACCGGATGCCTTGTTTGGTCAGGCTGTTCTTCAACACCTATTCCATACTTAATCAACTCCTAACCACCATCCCTTGTAGGATGCCAGAGATCCATGGGGGGGAGGAGGAGGAGGAGGTTGAGCCTTTTCACAGGGGCACACAACTTCTGGGGTTTCTCCCTGGCATTTGCAGCTAGGGAGTCCTCATATGTGAAGACTACATTCCTGCTTTTTCCTGGAAATAGCATAGTTTCTCACCTGTAACAAGTGCTCTCTGGGAACAATAGGCATTTAGTCTTCACAACCCCCCCCCCCCCTCCCTTAGGCATTATATCTCTCTCTCTTTCCCTCAGCTTTAACCTCAACTAGAAAGGGACAGTTCGGAAAGGTGGGAAGGTAGCATGCAGGCTCTGTGGGATGCTCCCAAAAGCTTTCCTATTGGATGATGGGGAATGTTCCCATGCAGGCTCCATCAGTACTGACGATACCCATTTGTGAAGACTAAATTCCTGCTGTTCCTGGAGATCACCTGTTACAGGTGAGTAACTATGCTTTACTGTGTCTTCTCCCTATCAAGCAGCAGGGCCGCCCCCCACCCCGACCCTTCTACTACAGGCAGGCATTATTATTCAACCCTTTAGCTCTCTCCACTGCCATCTTATCAGCTCTTTCCTCCACTATGTCATCAGAGTCCATTGATTGGGTAGTATCCTCCTATAACACTACACTTTCCCCCCTCCCATTCCATATCCGATGAGGTGTACTGTACTACAATCCTACCTGCCCTCATGTAACCCCTCTTCTCAAGTTGCTTTATGGTTCTGTTTCCAGCTCAAATGTCTCCTCCTGAGCTATAAGTGCACTCATTCTATTGCTCCTCCCTACCTTTCCTCTCTTGTCTCTCCCTACACCCCTCCTTAGAAGGAGTCTGCTGGAAGAGGGGAGTCTCTCTCTCTCTCTATTATTGTTAATTCTAGACTTTGCTCTTTTTACCTTGTTGTTTCTTAAGCTTAGCACAAATTACCTGAGTCTGTGTGTCAGGCTTCTTCTCTGGCCCTTTTCATGTCTAGGCTGAAAACTCGCCTCTTTGAGGCTGCTTTCGGAGATGAAGTGGATCAGGATCCAATGTCTTTCCTTGCCCTTTTCCTTCTGTCTTGACTAGATTATAAACTCTGCTGATCAAGGACCTTCTTACCTGTGTTTGTATAGCTCTATCCAAATGGTCTGTAGTAGTCATCGATATTCTTGTTTTCTGTGGGTGCTATTGGGCTTGTTACTGACAGGGGTATGCTGCTCAGGGCTGTAGCAGGAGCTGTGAATGATGTTGCTGCACAAGCTGTAAGTGCGGAAGGGGTCTGAATATCACTGTGCTTCTACCAAGCTTGAAAAAAAAAAAAAAAAAAAGGTGAACCTAGTGGATGGGAGTTATGAGATTCTTTAGTAGTATAGGGCCCATTTCTACCTTAGTAGGTTTCTGGTGCTGCTACTGTTATAGTGAGCCCTTAGCAAGATCTTTTATTACTACTGAAGACAGGCAACTAGCTAAATCTGTGTCAGCCCTGGACTGTGACCAAGCACAGGGCTTTTGAGAACACAGATGCTCTTCACTATTTCCCCGTCTCGGTGTAGGCTCGGCAAACTTTCTATTTGATATCTGCTCTGCAAGTTAGAATTTAAGGTTTTTATGGATGGTTGGATAGAAACCCCCTACCCACTCTCTGTTAAGTAACCTCCTTTGCCTCAGGTACACGCTTACATTATAAGTCATTTTCCCTAGGCGAATCCCTAGCTACTTGAATGTAACTCACCGTGAACTACCAGTGGAAAAGCATATTCCACAAGTGACAAAAAAAAATTGTTCTGCAACTAGGAACGGTAATGTTTTTTTTTTGTTAGACTAGCTGTTTCAAAGCTGCTCTAAATCAGCCACTCTTATCATTAGTTCTCTTTAATCTTTATTATTGTGATCAGCCCGTTACAACTTCTGCGAGGACACATTCTCTCAAATAGAAAGCTGGAGCTCACAAACTGATTACTACAGTGGTGTTTTAAAAAAAACTGCAACACGTTTCTGCATCAGAGCTACAGTGATTCTAAAACTTTAGAAAATATGCAGCCACTTGACTTCATTCCTCAAAGACTAATTCCAAAGGTCTACAGTAGAATTAACCACACATTCTCCTTTCTGTGAGCGGCTGTCACATTATTTTAAACACTCAACTGAACCACCCCAATAGGGTCCTATTGGTCAAAAATAGCGAGTAACGTGTGCCAGTCAGTTTGTTGATTGAGACGCACTGTTTTTAAATTGAAAATCCAATACTGCTCTTTATAATTCAACACAAAACTTAGCCCCTATGCATCCTCCTCCACTAGCAAACGCCTTGGATTACTTTCTCCTGCAAGCAGGGTCTGGGGCTGTAGTTCTTGCCATGTGCAGAGACTAGTAGTGCTTCTTCGCTTTGCCCTGGAGATTTTCAGGTTTACTACCTGGCATGTGCATACGACGGATCATAAGTTTATCTTGTGGTGGTCCTGAAGCCCGATTCGCTCCGTGTGCCTAGAAGCAAGCATGTTTCACAGTATACACTTTAATATCTATAGTAACTAAAATGCACATGAAGTTTACTGTTTTAGTGCGGTGCTTCTCAGCCCTCCCCAGGATTTATACCTCGGCAGTCAGATTTCCAGGAGTGCTACAATGACTATGCATGAGAGAGATTTGCATATAACGGGTCTTCCGTTCGCTCTCATGTACATTTACCGAGGTATTCTCCTAAGTAAAGGCCTGGCAAGCATTAGGACTGAGCCAGTTGCCCCGCCTCCGCTCAGAGGCCCCGCCTGCCACGTGAAAGCCAGGTGCGGGGCCTATGAGGGGGCGCACTGCAGTGGTCTATCAGCGACCCTTGGCACCGCCCCCCTCATCCCCGCTGCTTAACAAAAACGAGCGGATACCGGTGCGTTGGAAATTGCTGCTGTTTATTTTATGACCTACACTATCCACATAAAAGCTGAACAGTGCGGTTGGAGGTAAGTCTTTGGGAGGAGCGCCGAAGGCGAATAAATACACGTTTATTGTTGTTCACTGCTGGATGGAGCCTGAGGGAAGCGGGTGAGTCTGCAATGAGACTCTGTCCCCCTGAGGCTCGACGCGCAGGGCCAAAGCGGCCCCCACCGCCCATCCGCCTCCCGCTGCAGCACGTGGCCTGGATGCTCCTTAGCCGCCGCCTCAGTACCGGTCTCCCTCCCGTTCCTAGTGATTGAACGTAAAACACCGTTTCCTAGACAGAAGTGTGGGTTTGAAGGTTCTACGCTCAATCCAAGAATGATTTTAAAGTTGGTAAAAGTAGAGCTAGCACGTTACCCCAGCGCTCCGAGGGAGCCGGTTGCAATAATGCACCGGGATGGAGTTGCTAGAAACGGGGCTGGCCTAAGGTATCCGTCGCCCAAAGCCAACCTTCAGCCATGCCCCTCCCGGTGCAGCAGCATCTCCCCTTGCAATGTACAGCATCAGTCCCCGTCCCCCTTCCTCGTGCAACCACTGCCACCTGCTGAACCGAGGCTGTAAAAAATCAAACTTAGCACGGTGTGCAGCTTTTGGGCATCTTGCTGCTCTTAAGGCCTTCTGTGTCCTGCCCCCTCTGATATAAACTTCCTGTGAAATGGGGGCGGGATGCACAGGTGCAGACAGCAGCTTTCAAGTGCTGCAGGCTTGATGTGCCGGAGCTCCTGCCTTAGGCGGGTACCTGGTCTGTCTAGTGGTACAGGTTAGTTGTGCTCGATCATCCACGACTGGTCTGAAATCTCCTTCCTGGAACTGGGTAACTTGGCAGCTCTGTAACGGCTTCTCTGCCTCTGCTAGGCTGCATAATTTATGACATGAATGTTGTTTTTAAATAAACGGCTAACCCCCAAGTGGTGTACACAATGGCAATATAAAATCGATACATTTTGCATATACTTAAGTATTTTCAAGACTCTTAGAGGAAGAGAGCAGTAATGTGGTGGTGGTCCGTGGTCCCCCCCCCGGAAGATCTTTCCTTGTTCAGACAAGCTGCTTATGCCGTACTGGACATGTACGGAAGCTCTCTGCTGACATCTAATGGCCTGATGTATTAAACTCTGATAACACTGGTCAACACAAATCGTTACTGACTTTAAAAGGCCCTAATCTGTAGTATCTTGGTGAGCTGAACACGAATATAACATTAAAAATTTTTTATTGGCTCTCGTTTTGAAGATATTGCATGTAGTTCATTTTTTTTTGTTTCACCATGTAAATTTATCCAGTAGGACATCAATAACATCCCAAATAAGCCTTGAATGATATAATATTGCATCACATTGCATAATACCAGCATGCACACATCATCCAGAGTTGACTGCATCATTTTCTGATACAATGCAATACTACTGCCAGACGGCTGCTGAAGCCATCTGACGTCAGCAGTGTACTATACGCGCATTCGGAAAGGAAAGTAATCTGGTATTCTGTTCCGATATTGAAAGCCTCATGAATGCCTTAAAAATCACTCATGACCCACAAGACTGGAGACTATTTATAGACTCTTGGAAACTGAGTCTGAAGGCTGTGCTTTTGAACAATGGAAACCATCGATTCCAGTAGCGCATGCCATCCACGTGAAAGAGACATACGATAACTTAAAGCATCTACTGACTTCCACTCCTTTCACACTCAGTTTAAGTTACTTACTCTAGTTCACAGGGCTCTTCACACTAGTACTCCACAATACCTGGCAGACCTTATTACATTCCACACCCCCCCACACACTCCCCGCTCCTTCCACCTTAACCGCCTTAATCTCCCTTCCCCCTCCCTCGCTCACCTTCAATCCACCCGCTCCTCTGCTTTCTTTTTCATCGGCCCCGCATTCTGAAATTCACTCCCCACCTCCCTCCGGTTAGAACCCCATCACACCACCTTCAAGCGAGACCTAAAAACCCACCTCTTTTCCTTGGCCTATGACCTTCCCTCCCCTCTTGTCTGATCCTGTCCCCTACGTATAGTCCTGTATCCTTTCTCTCGTTCTATTATATCAACAATTGTAATTTCCTTTCCTCCTTTCTGGCCCTGTGCCTGTTTCTAATTGTTTGTGAATTGTAAACCGCTCTGATTGATAAAGTAGGGCGGTATATCAAATAAATAAACATAAACATACAGCTGGCACCTCTGTGGTGACTTGAAGGTAGTTGCCCTTTTAATGGGACTGCAGCAAGGATATATAAAATACATGTGTTTCTTATGTGAGTGGGCTAGCCGAGCAAGGGATTGGCACTACTTGCGGAAGGAATGGAATCGCAGACAAAATGTAACAGTTGGAGAGAGAAGAATATCCAGCACCCAGCTCTGGTTGAGGCTCACAAAATCCTGCTACCACCCCTTCACATCAAACTAGGTTTGATGAAAAACTTTGTGAAAGCCATGGACTGCACTTCGCCAGCTTTCCGATACCTGCATGAAAAATTCCCTCTACTCAGCGAAGCAAAGATTAAAGAGGGAGTTTTTGTGGGTCCTCAGATTCGAGTGCTCTTCAAAGATGGCCGGTTCAACAACTTGCTGCAGGGTGATGCGAAACAAGCATGGAATGCTTTTCGCCTAGTGTCAACAAACTTTCTCGGGAATGTTAGGGCAGAAAACTACAAGGAACTAGTAGAAGACATGCCGATGCAGTATCAGAAACCTGGCTGCAATATGTCTGTAACGATCCATTTCCTTGATTCCCATCTCATTTTCTTTCCTGACAACTGTGGTATGGTTAGTGATGAACAGGGCAAACGTTTTCACCAGGATATTGCAATGATGGAGCAAAGATACCAGGGAAAATGGTCCACTACAATGCTGGCTGACTACTGATGGACACTCCCCAGAGAAGCTCCCGAACAGCTGTACAAGAGACAGGCGAACAAATCTAAGAAGTAATCTATGACTTGTTTTTTTACAGGTATTAACCGAAGGCCTATTATATTTACTGTTGACATGCATTTCGTGATGTAAACATTAATTCTTGTAGATTACAAAAAAACTAGAGCCAACTTTGCAATTCCACTGTCATATTCGTGTTCAGCATATAAAAATAGTCATTTCTTATCAATTTTTATTTCAGTAACATGACTTTTGTAAAAATTTGTTGACCAGTGTAATAAGCACCATGCATCTAACCTGCTCGCTACGGGAAAGACAGGCTGGCTGGAATTGTTTGATTGGTGTTAAACAGTAATGTGCTTGACCTCATTTCATACATAAAGTAAGAGGGCTGAGCAGATATAAAAAGTGAGCAGACTGATTTCATCGCCAGATGTTTGGACCTGGGATGTTCTCTTGGGACCATGACATCATACTTTACCTCTTTTTGGATGCTTCTCTGGGTTCCGTCTCCTCCTCCTTTCTAGTCTACTTTCTGCTAGGTCTGTGTTTCATACGCTCTCCATGAGTCCAATAACTTGCATTTGATGTCCCATCGATACCACATTTTCAGCACCCCAGGGGGTTCTAGAGGATTCTGACATACGTGTTTGCATTCCAGAAAGTGGGCTCATTATTTCTGTGTGGAACTTGTTATATTTGTGAGAAACGTTGCTGACTTGCTTTCATTGCTGAAACATAACAATATCACTCCTGATTTTGTGTATGCTCTTGTCAGGACAGTGCTGTATAGTATTGTGTCCTAATGCTAATCGGATCGCTTGCAGGCTTGTCCGATATGTAAATGTTGCAGGTGCCTTGCAGAGCGTAGGCAACCTCCGAGAGGGACTTTTAGAAATTCAGAGAAGGACATGAACATCAAAAGTGAAAGAGACAGCAAACACAAGCAAGGTTGTTCAGGAGCAGGTTTCTGAGTGTCACTGGAGTTTAGTTTCCAGAGCTGCTGCTTCCATAGATCATTTATACCTGACCATAAGACTATTTGTAAATTTAAATAAGACAGTAAGCCAGATTTAAGATGGAAAGAACAGACTTCCACTTCCTAAATTTTAGAAGCTTTCCTTGTATACTCTGTTCTGGTAATGTTTTTTTTCTTTGTAAGCTGATCAGAAAAGTAGATAATATATCCATTACATTGAAAAGTTTTAGAGAGATTTAATATTTATTTAACAGGTTTTTGTATACTGCCCTATCATTAATTCAGGGCAGTTGACAGAAAACATGTCACCAACCAAACTTTTACATAGAACAGGGTGTTGAATTTGAATGATTCTATGGGGTTCAAGGGGTGTGTTAAATAACAACTATTTACATTAACATTGAGGCAGCAGTAGTTTTTATATGATGTAGTTATTTATGGGTTGAGGGTACAGTCCATGGGAGAGTTACACGGAGATTGTAGCTATAAGCTATAATAGATGTGCTTGAGCAATTGGTTCATAGGGTGGGTCCATATTGCTCCATAAAGAGGTAGGTCTTTTATAGCTTTCCTGTAGTCTGGTAAGTCCTTGATGGCTCGTATGGAGGCGGGTAGCTCATTCCATAGTGGGGGAGCATATATGGAGAAAGCTCTTTTGCAGTTTGATTGCTTGGCTTTTATCTTGCTTGCAGGGATATCCAAGGTGGTGGTGTTGGATGATGATCGTGTTTTGTTCTGTGATGTTTTCCTGATCATTGGTTGAAGGATGGGAGGTGACAAGTTGTGGATTTTTCTGAAGATTATTATTAAGGTCTTGTATTTGGATCGTATGGTGACTGGGAACCAGTGTAGCTGTTGCAGTGTGGGAGTTATGTGGCTGTATCTTGCTGTTCCAGTAATTATTTGGGCTGCAGTGTTTTGCACCCATTGGAGAAGGAGTATTGTCTTTTTGGGAAGGCCCTGATACTTTATGTTGCAGTAGTTATAGGGGTTACTATGGCTTGACATACCGTTCGGAAGTCACTGTCACCCAGTAGAGGCTTGAGGTTTTACACTGTCCTTAATTTGTGGTAAGCTGTCCTGGTTGTTCTCTTTATGTGTGGTTGGAAGCTGAATTGTTGGTCGAATGTAACTCCGAGGTATCTAACTTCTTGCTTGATTGTTAGGGTATAGTCTAGGATATGTATTGAATTTGGTGGGGAGAATATAGCGTTCTTGGTGATGTCTAGCACTTCTGATTTTTTAAAGTTTATGTAGAGGTTTTGTTCTTTGAGCCATCCTGTCATTGTTTTGAGGCATGTGGTGATCTGTGAATAATCTGGGTGTTCGATGTTTATAGGGGTAAATACCATTATGTCATCTGCATATATTCTATATTGTATGTTGTGGTGTTTTATGATGTTGCAGAGTGGTTGTAAGTATATATTGAAAAGCAGTGCTGAGAGACCTGAGCCCTGCGGCACACCTTGTTGAATGAACAGTCTTGATTGTTGGCTTCCAGATCTCACTTGTTGCTTTCGGTGGGAAAGGTATGATACAAACCATTTCTCACTGCACCATGGATCCCTATTTCTTGAAGCCTTTGTAGTAGGTTATTGTGGTTGATGGAGTCAAAGGCTTCAGTGAACTCAATGAAGAATACAACAAAGCCATTTCGTATGTTATCTATGCCCCTTATAAGGGTGTCCATAAGTGACGTGTTTCCACACTGTGATTCTGTTTAAATCCGTATTGGTGTAGATCTGGCAGGGCATGGTTGTCTGTGTTCTGTAGTTGTTGCTGGACTATATTTTCAGTTACCTTGGTTATGAAAGGTAGGCTTGAAATTGGTCGATAGGAGTTGGGTCTTTGGTATCCAGGTCTTGCCTTTCAGAATGGGTCTTATGGATGCTTGTTTTAGTTGTGAGGGAAGGTATCCTTGCGTGAGCGATGAGTGGGTGATCTTTAGTAGATATGGCATTAAATATTCTCTTGTATGTTTAATCCAACTGACTGGACATGGGTCGATGCGTGATGTAGTTGTATTGATATTGTTTATTATAGAGTCAAGTTGCTTTTCCGAGGGGATGTGGAATGAGTCCCATGTTTTTTCATAGTTATGATGAGCATGGGGTATGCCCGGTTGGATCTTATTTATTTATTTATATTCTTTTATATACCGTGCTATTCTGCATCAGTGTGGTTTACATTGAACAAACTGAAATTACATTGAACAGGGCATTATAACTTGGAGATAACTATTTTACAGGGAACATGGGCTATGGAGGGTTAAGTGGCTTGCCCAAGACCACAAGGAGCACCTGTGGGACTAGAAACCCCAGTCCTTCCGGCCCAAGGTTTGCTGTCCTCTAGTGGGATTTGAACCCCCAACCTTCCGGCCTGAAGTACCTTGCCCCAACTACTAGGCCACTCCTCCACTCAGTTTAGATGATGGCTTCTTTGTGAATTTTATCTGTAGGTAGTCTGCCAGGTCTTGTGGGGTTATGGAGTTTGCGTCATCTGGTTCTCTTGATTCTTTAGTTAGCCTGTTTACTATGTCAAATAGTTTTCTTGGTTTGTTAAGGAAATTCATTATCAGGTTTGTATGGTATTCCTTTTTACAATTGTTTATCATGTTGTAGTATATGGCTTGATATATACTATATCAAATATATACTATATCAAATATAGTATATTTTGTTAGATAGTCTTGGTCTTTGGTTCAACGCCATTGCCTCTCCAATTTCCTTAGTTGTTTCTTCTGTTCATTGATTTCATTTGAGAACCATGGAGCATTGTGTTTTCTTGTGCTGCCTTGGATTGCTTTGTTTGGTGCTGTTGCGTTGTGGAGTGTGGTGTTCCAATTAGTGATGATGGAGTCGAGGTCTGTTGTATCTTGCTCGAACTCTGGTAGTACTTGTTCTAAGAATTTTCCTTGTTGTAGGCCTGGAATCTCCTTCTTTCCTTTAGGGTTGTTTTTTGTATTCTTTCTATTACGGGTGCAATAATGGAGAAAGGTTTTGGATAATATATTGGTTGAGTACAAAAATGAGGTCCAGAACCCTTTCTTGTGGGTTGGCGTATTTACCATCTGGATATAGTATAGATACTTCATTGCATCAGAGAAAATAGCTGCATCATGCTGTGGTAGCGATGGGCGGTTAGGGTCTCCTAGGATGAGGAGAGATTTGTTCTGTGCAGTGTGGGAGCAGACTAGCTCTAGGATGGTTGAGAGTTCTTCTTCATCAGAACTTGGAGCTCTGTATATGAGGCATAATGCTAGGTTCCTATTTGAGATTATTATATTGCTTCCTTTTGAGTGAAAGGAGGTGGTTGTGGCGAAGTTTAGGTGTGCCTTTGCTATGTTTAGAACTCCTCCACCTCATCGTGAATGCCTTGTGGAGTTATGTATTATATATGGTTGAGAGGCAATTTGATTTATAATAATGCTGTTTGAGTCAGAGAGCCATGTTTCAGTGATGTACATTACATGCAAGCCCAAAATATAGATATAATCTAGTATTGAATGGAATTTGTTTCGGATTGATCGAGAATTGATTAGTGCACATTTGAGTGGGGTATGCTGTCGAGTCTTGGATGTGGCTGCCTTTGCATAGGTAGTGGGGGTTGGGGTTATTTGGATTATCCTTCGTGGTCTGTTGTGTAGGTTTTGGTTTGCATGTATCTTGTGAGTAGCGTTTCTGCTTGTTTGGGATCAGCTGAGCTGATGTGAGGGTAGTCGTTTCTCCAGCATTTAGGAACGTGGGTTTGAGGAGTAAAAGTGTGAGGAGGATTAAGAACATAAGATATGCCATACTGGGTCAGACCAAGGTTTGTCAAGCCCAGTATCCTGTTTCCAACAGTGGCCAATCTAGGTCACAAGTACGAGGTGAGTAGTTCCATGCTCACTGTATATGTTTCTTCTTGCTTTATGTTTAATAAGGAACGGGGCCACTGAGGTGAAAGGAGCGTGAAGGTGGTTTGCGCTTGTGTGTATGCCTGTATTAGTCTGGCAGAGGAATCTAACTGGTTGCTTTTTTGTAGGGTCAGCAATATCTATTGGAGGTTACTCACCATTCTGTAGAGTTCAGGCTAGGTTTAGTTGGCTTTGTTCAGCGCTGTTCTCTCACGCTTTAGCCTCTCGCTTGCTTGTCATGGCAGTTTTGTTCAATTGTTGCAAGTTTTTAAGGGCTGTGAGCTTTGCAGGGGTATTGTCCCCGCCTAAGGGCCCTCTGGTGAGACTCTCAGGCGTGGGCGCGCCCGAAGGCATGCTGATTTTAAAGTTCTGCTGCTGGTGTCCCGATTTGGCTTTGGTGGGTGGAGCAGGAGGCGCTCGCAGTTCCTGCTTCCACCCCCGACGGTGAATCGGGCGCCGGTGCACACTAACCTTCACTGAACATGCGCTGCAAAATTTCGATGAGTAAAATACAATCAAAGTTTAAGGAAAGGCTAGGCTCATTCTTAAGTTGCAGAACAGTTTTATTTAAAAAGCATTTCAGGCTTAGGCAATGATTATAGCAGTCAGCTATGCATATGAGCAAAACCAGGGGAGGGAGATTTTTTTTTTTCTCTCATTCTCCCTCATACCTTTGCTGTTGTACTTCAAATTCCTGCTGTGGCCAGCACTACCTTTCTCTTAAGCAACTCTCCAACACACCCTGCAGTATCCTGCCCCCTCCTCTTGCACAGACTACTTATCAGCTTAGAAACCCATGCAGTGAGCAGGGCATGTCTGTGCAGGTGTCAGAAGGCCCCCCGCTTAAGAGAAAAGCTGTGCTGGCTGCTGCAGGGGATTTAAAGTAAAGCAGCAGAGGTAAGAGGGCCCAGATCAAGGTATGGCAATAGCAGGAATGCTCTGGCACCTTTCATAATTTATTGCCGCTGGCATTGGCTAAGCTCTGGTTAAAGATGTCCATTTCTCTCCACTGCTGGTTGCTTGGAAGAATTCTGTCTGCTTTGTTGTTCTTCTGGAGATGTCTCTCTTTATGCTTTAAAAAAAGAATTGTATACTGTTTCCTTTTTCTCCTTTGCTTTCTTGCTCTCTTTGTCCTATTTTGTAGAAATGCATGGATATAGTGTGATGACCTCATCTGCCCTTGACTGTGATAGTCTCTGAGATAGGATTAAGATGGGGGAGCGGGAGTAAGAAAGTGATCTTCAGCGTTCACTTGTGTATTCTGGTGAATCGGTCAGTCAAG
This sequence comes from Ichthyophis bannanicus, assembly GCA_033557465.1. NCBI lineage: Eukaryota > Metazoa > Chordata > Amphibia > Gymnophiona > Ichthyophiidae > Ichthyophis > Ichthyophis bannanicus. Next base: position 54,989,457 of record CM066047.1, on the reverse strand, counting down.
TTGTAGATTTCCTTTAATCCCAAAACGTATTTGGTCACTGAACGATAAAATGTACTCAATCAATCAAAAAGTATCGTTCACCATTCACTGTGCAAAGAAACAAAACTAGCAGACGAGGTCTCAGTTTAAAATAACACTGCTGCTTCTAGGTTTACACCCACTGGCAGCATTTGTGTTGCCTCACATCAATGACCCCATGCTAGTTTTATGAAAACCGTTCATTATACAAAAATCTTCCAGAAGACACCATACAGTCCTGTTAATCTTAATATGTTGTACTCGGCTTCAAAAAAAGGACCGGCTGAAGTCTCCCCTCACTCTTGTGATCCCAACGTACAGTCCCGGTACCAGCAGACGTTTCAGGTCTATTTCGTCAGGGGACCAGTACACAACTAGAAAAAAACCAACAGAAACAACCCAATGAATCCCTCTCTCACCACACCACACAGTACATAAAAATCCTTATAAAATGTTACTAAAAACCCCGACCATAGTACTTCTTTTACCTATGATGCTGCCCGCGTTCAATCTCCTTACTCCACCGGCTGTCACAAATCTCCCGCCAGTGAAAAAACGCCGCGCATGCGTGATGTACGGAACCCCCTCCATTATGAAACCTCCAGCAACCAATCACATACTGAAAAACCTCTCTCCTCCCCATTCCACAAGAACTAAACACACGCTACCCAATCAATCTGTCCATTCAACCCTGCCGGGGCCAAAGTGTTCAAACAAAAAAATCAACCGTTGTTCACGTTTAATAAGTGTTTGATCCAGTGTTTTCCCCTGGCTACCAGCATTTATTTGCTCAAGACACAAGCACCGTAATTGTTCAAATGTGTGTGCCTGCTCTAGACAATGTTTAACCATGGGAGCTTCCACACTTTTACAATGTAAACGACTCCGATGTTCTCTCATGCGCACACGGAATGTACGAACCGTCTTCCCTATATAGCACAGCCCGCATGGACACACCACCGCATAAACCACATTGGTGGATTCACAAGTGGTCCGACATCGGATAGATAACGAAACACCCTTAGAAACGAAAGTATCCAAACATAGCGTGATGGCACAATGTCACACACACCACATGGCGAGTGGCCGCCCGGACTCCTGGCATATGCCCCTTGTTCCCCTAATGGAACTGCTGCTGGACTGAGTAGGTCCTTTAAATTATGTGCTCTCTGCCAGAGACATCGAATCTTTTTATTCTCCAATCCTGGTACTGTTGCCAAAACATTACCATGTTTTCGCAAGATTTTCTGCAGCGCACCACTCAGGGGAGAGTACCTAGTAGCCATTAGTCGCAATTATTTTATGTTTCAAGGCACATTGTATCAGCAAAATGTGGGAGTGGCTATGGGCGCGACATGTGCCCCGTCCATAGCTAATTTTTATATGGGTTTTTTTTGAGGAACAGTGGATAGCAGCTTCACAATATTCTCTACACATTGTGCTGTGGAAACGGTTCATAGACGACGTTTTCCTATTATGGCGTGGCACAGTACAGATATTAGAGGAATTTTTGGGGTGGTTGAATACATGTGATATTAATATTAAGTTTACTTCGAAGTACCATTCTGAGACAATTATTTAGACGTGAACATAAGACGCTCTCCAGAGGGGTGGGTTACTACGGTTTTTCAGAAGCCGACGGATAGAGTTACTTATTTGCAATTTGGTAGTATGCACCCTCCGCGATTAAAAACTGGGCTTCCCTTTTCTCAGTTCTTACGATTTAGGTGGAACTGTTCTGATAAGGAAGATTTTAAAAGGAAAGCAAAAACATTACAAACTCATTTTATACAGCGGGGTTATCCAAAAGAGGTGGTCCGTCGGGCTTACACTCGAGCGTTATATAATCACCGATCAACATTGCTAGGGGTTGATACTGTAGATAGACGGGATGATAAGAGTGACACTTCTGTGAATTTGATTACTAGGTACTCTCCCCTGAGTGGTGCGCTGCAGAAAATCTTGCGAAAACATGGTAATGTTCTGGCAACAGTACCAGGATTGGAGAATAAAACGATTCGATGTGTTTGGCAGAGAGCACATAATTTAAAGGACCTACTCAGTCCAGCAGCAGTTCCATTAGGGGAACAAGGGGCATATGCCAGGAGTCCGGGCGGCCACTCGCCATGCGGTGTGTGTGACATCTGTGCCATCAAGCTATGTTTGGATACTTTCGTTTAAAAGGGTGTTTCGTTATCTATCCGATGTCGGACCACTTGTGAATCCACCAATGTGGTTTATGCGGTGGTGTGTCCATGCGGGCTGTGCTATATAGGGAAGGCGGTTTGTACATTCCGTGTGCGCATGAGAGAACATCGGAGTCGTTTACATTGTAAAAGTGTGGAAGCTCCCATGGTTAAACATTGTCTAGAGCAGGCACACACATTTGAACAATTACGGTGCTTGTGTCTTGAGCAAATAAATGCTGGTAGCCAGGGGAAAACACTGGATCAAACACTTATTAAACGTGAACGGTTGATTTTTTTGTTTGAACACTTTGGCCCCGGCAGGGTTGAATGGACAGATTGATTGGGTAGCGTGTGTTTAGTTCTTGTGGAATGGGGAGGAGAGAGGTTTTTCAGTATGTGATTGGTTGCTGGAGGTTTCATAATGGAGGGGGTTCCGTACATCACGCATGCGCGGCGTTTTTTCACTGGCGGGAGATTTGTGACAGCCAGTGGAGTAAGGAGATTGAACGCGGGCAGCATCATAGGTAAAAAGTACTATGGTCGGGGTTTTTAGTAACATTTTATAAGGAGTTTTATGTACTGTGTGGTGTGGTGAGAGAGGGATTCATTGGGTTGTTTCTGTTGGTTTTTTCTAGTTGTGTACTGGTCCCCTGACGAAATAGAGCTGAAACGTCTGCTGGTACCGGGACTGTACGTTGGGATCACAAGAATGAGGGGAGACTTCATCCGGTCCTTTTTTTGAAGCTGAATACAACATATTAAGATTAACAGGACTGTATGGTGTCTTCTGGAAGATTTTTGTATAATGAACGGTTTTCATAAAACTAGCATGGGGTCATTGATGTGAGGCAACACAAATGCTGCCAGTGGGTGTAAACCTAGAAGCAGCAGTGTTATTTTAAACTGAGACCTCGTCTGCTAGTTTTGTTTCTTTGCACAGTGAATGGTGAACGATACTTTTTGATTGATTGATTTCCTTTAATCAGCAGACAGGTGAGGCTTCAGTATTGTATTTCATTGAATCAGTCTGTTGCATATTTATCTGAATCAGAAGCTGTATATTCAATTTAATCAGCAGAAGATTAAAGCTGGTCTTGACTGGATTTTAGTCCTTGACGCTCCTTTGTTCCAGCTGGCTTCTACTATCAGGTGGTTGGCTCCACTCAGCATTTTGTTGAAGCTGATCTTGGTCATTAAGTGCAGGAGAGGGCCAGCGCTTGCTTGCTTGCTTCCCACTGTTGAATTCAGCTGGCAAATTTCACCAGGCAGTTTTTGTATTTTAACACATGTAATATTCTGGAAGCCAGTAAAATCCAAGAATACAGCAAATCCTCTACAAGTCAGTGTACAGCACTATAAAGCATTCTGTAGTTGTCTCTCACTCAGCGGTGTAGCTAGAGCTGATTTTTTTTGGTGGCGCCTGAGGTTAACCTGGATGGCCGTATCGCAGTGTAGATGTTGACATCACCTTTTGTTGTTCACTCTAAGGTTCTTCCCCAGCCCAAACCTACTCCAAAGAATGCCTTCCCTCAAATGAAAATCTGAGTAAAGGTCGGACAAGCTTCAGATAGCCCTTTTACCCAGATCAATGGCTTTTGAAGAAAAAATGCTCCTAACATAGGACGCACAAAAGGGTGACTTTTACCCTTTTGCAATAAAGGAATCCCGAGTCCTTAGTATGCAGTCACCTGACCCTCCTTTGAATGGCAGCCTTGTGTCAGATCTGATTCTATAGCTCAGGATACCTTTCCTCCTTTGTGCCATGAACAACATGATCTTTTAAAGTTTCTAGTGCGTTTTTAAGGTTTTTTTTCCCCCTGACATTTTTTTGTGTCAGTTGGACAGGATTTCACAGAGCTTGACTACAGATGGGAATTAGCATTAGATCAGATACTGCCGTAGTTGAACAGGAATGCTGTTTCTAACATTCTCAAGATAAAGGACATTGTATTTTAAAAGATACGATATGATATACATAGTTTGCCTGCTTAGTTAGGAAGGGATCAAGAGTATTAGGGAGGTCATATTGACATTGGGGGGAGAGGACCCATTCACTGGCATCTGGAACATGGGGTGTGTGTGTTTGGGGGGAAGAGGGTGTTGCTACCTTCTCTCTTAATTTCTCTTGTATATCTTATGACCCAAAATGATGTGGCTGTGTCACTCTGCCTTCCAGAGCTCTACCCCAGGGACAACATTACCTGTACTCCTTTTTTTTTTTTTTTTTTTATGTCCTAAACATCCTGTCTTGTATATGCTTATCTGTAGACGCCGTAAACTGTCACAGTACTTGACCCAGGGCACCTTACTATTCCAGATTCAGAATATAATCTGTTGGCGAAGGACCAACAGATAACATGCAATTAAATGTCAGGAAAGGCAAGTTGGAACCGAGATGTTTTCCATGCTGTCCTGATTATAGAGGGATGGCTTCTTGGATGTGTGTGGGTCGTTTGCTCCAGAGTGGGAGTGCCAGTAGGGGAGAAGGCGTATAAAGGAGAAACTGCCTGCCCGGGGCAGGGAAATGGAGCCGAGGATGTGGCTCTAAGTAGTGGTAGTGCCGGGCCTCTTTCTATGCTGTTGCATTTAAATCACTAAATTGAAAATACACTTTCTTCTACCCCTGGAGGGGGGAGGGTATCAGAAATCCCAAAGATTTGAGAGCTAGAAGAGCAAATAAAGGACATATTGCTAGAGTAGCACCCCTTTGAAATTTCACATGCACGTGGCTCTAAAATAAGCAGGGACAAGCCCCTCTTCGTGTGGGTATTTGTCATCTTCAGAATGTGACTCCCTAGGCAGTTGCCTATGTCTGAATCTAGGTCTGATCTCAGTATCTCAAACCTACAGCTAATGCTCGCCGTACTATTTGCTTTATGCCAGAGAGCTTTCTTCTAGAGTCCATAAGATGTAACAAGTATAGATAAAGTGCAATTGGAAATTCCTCTTTAACAGGACCATACTGAGATAGAAACGTACCCTGTGTGACTTGCAAACCTGGCGCCTCCCCAGCCAATCACAGGCAGGAACTCGCTCTTGTCGGGCTTCCTGGAAGCCCAGTGATGACATCAGTGCCCCTTCCATACTTGCGCTCTGTGCAGCTGCACTACTTATACAGCTCGTGGCTCCCAGGACGATGGGAAATGCTTCTGTATCTTTCTGCCACATTTTTCTGATCTCTGATTGCATTTCTTGGTACTTCAGGATCTTCTCCCTCTCCACACGATTCGCAAAATAATTGTTTGGAACCAACACCTCTCTTATTGAAAAGGTCAATCAATAGAGCTGGTAGAACATCCCCAAGTTCCTTCAATATCCAACAATATTTTCATTGCTTCTTTAAAGTTGAGAGTGGTCCCGGACGACTGGAGAAAGGCACATGTTGTCCCTTTACACAAAAGTGGAAGTAAGGATGAGGTTGAGAACTACAGGCTGGTTAGTCTGACCTTTTTGAGGTGAGTAAATTCATGGAAACATGGATAAAATAGAGTCGTCCAATGGATTACAGGATCTGAGACAACATGGGTGTACCAGAGGTAGGTCTGGTAGCTAAACAGCTAGAAAAGGTGATGGTGAAAGCCAGAAGGATGCTTGGGTGCACAGGGAGAGGAATGGCCAGCAGAAAGAAAGGAGGTGATAGTGTCTCTGTATAAGTCTCTGGTGCGACCTCATTTGGAGTATTATGTGCAATTCTGGAGACCGCACCTTCAAAAGGATATGAACAGGATGGAGTCTGTGCAGAGGGTGGCTACTAAAATGGTCAATGGTCTTCGTTATAAACCATATGGGGACAGACTTAAGGATCTTAATATGTATACATTAGAGTAAAGGCAGGATAGGGGAGATATGATAGAGACCTTTAAATTCCTCTATGGCAGTGATGGCTAACCTTTTTGAGCCCGAGTGCCCAAACTGCCGCACAAAACCAAAGAATTTCCTCAAAGTGCCAGCACGTCAATTAAAGCTCCATTTGCATAAGGTGCTTCATTTGCATAAATATTTGCATAATGTTACCATACACTAACTTTTAGTAAACATGCCTCTTAATGAGTATATGGATAAAGAAAGACTAAAAGGTTTCTACATTACTATAATCCAGTACCAACCGCCAGGCACATTAGGAACTACTACAAACGCTGCCCATTTAGAACCCATAGCAAACCCGCCGTATCCTAACAGCACTACCAGGACTCACAAAGCACCATACTCTACCTATCAAAAGGCAACACTGCAAATATTAAACCAATACATCTCAGAGAACAACAATACATGACCTACTGGGGAAAGAACAAGTGGCAATGTCAAATAGGAATTATATAAACAGAATACCTCAGCTCAGTTACACATGCAGAACAGACCATTACCAAACAAGGAATCACAATTTAGAAACAGGAAGACAATAATTAAACTGGGAACCCCAAAAGCCAAACTTGGAATATACAACAACACTGTAGAAATAAAACTATATATTAATTTCCTCTTGTACTAAACAAAGCGCAAAAATTAATGATGCACATTTCCCAGAGCTGACATATTCCAATTAATAAATTCAAAATAAAGAGATATTTTTCTACCTTTTGTGCATTTTTTTTCAGTTGCAATTGTTCCAGCCACTTTCTTCTGGTTTCTTCGTGTCTTCTGCTAACTCTCCATCTGCTGTCCATTTGTCCTTTCTTCTGTCTTCTTGGTTTTTTTTTTCCATTCTCTCTCTACATCTGCTTTAACATACTAATCTTTCTCCTTTTGCTCTTTCCTCATTCCTATTTCATCTACTCAAAATTTACCCCTCCATCCTCAATCCCCACTTACTCTCCCAATACCCGGCCAATTGTAGATTTTTTATCCCTCCCACACAAAATATTTTTCCCCTCTCCATTTTACTCTCCCAGCCCCATCCCATTCTAATCCTCCCCCAACACCAGCTCCCTTCTAGTTCCAGCCTCACCCAGCATCCATTCCCTTCTAGTCCCTGCATCAGCCCATTTCCAGTCCTAGCAGCCCCCCAACCCATTTCCAGTCCTAGCAACCCCCCAACCCAATACCAGTCCTATCCCCCCCTCATCAACCCACTTCCAGTCCTAACCCCCCATCACCCCATTTTCAGTTTAAGCCCCCCCTATAACCCATTACCAGTCCTAACCCCCCATCAGCCCACTTCCAGTCCTAACCCCCATCAGCCCACTTCCAGTCAGCCCCCCATAGCCCATTGCCAGTCCTAACCCCCCCCATCAGCCCACAGTCCATTACCAGTCCTAACCCCATCAGCCCACCTCAAGTCCTAACCCCTCCCCATCAGCCCATTTCTTGTCCCAGCCCCCCATAGCCCATTATCAGTCCTAAACCCCCCCATAGCCCATTACCAGTCCTAACCCCCCATCACCCCATTTCCAGACAGCCCCCATCAGCCCACAGCCCATTAGCAGTCCTACCCCCCCAGCCCATTAGCAGTCCTAACCCCCCCTAGCCCATTAGCAGTCCTAACCCCCCCAGCCCATTAGCAGTCCTAACCCCCCCCCCATGGCAAATTTAAAAAAAAAAAAAAAGCAGCTGGCTCTGGCTTCTGCCGCGGCAGCGGCAGAATGCAATGTCCCGCGGGCCCCCTCCGCCCGCTAAGCCCCTCTGCAAGGGCTTTCAGATTCGCGAGGGAGAGCGTCTCCCTCGCGTCTCTGTTAAGCCCGCAGGGGCTAATGGGAAATTTCCCATCAGTCCCTCTAAAGGGGCTGATGGGAAATTTCCCATTAGCCCCTGCGGGCTTAACAGAGACGCGAGGGAGACGCTGTCTCCCTCGCGAATCTGAAAGCCCTTGCAGAGGGGCTTAGCGGGCGGAGGGGGCCCCGCGGGACACTGCATGCTGCCGCGTCTGCGGCAGCAGCCAGAGCCCGCTTTTTCTTTTTCTGCGGACCTTCACGCGTGCCAGCTGCAAGGCCTTCGCGTGCCACAGCTGGCACGCGTGCCATAGGTTCGCCATCGCTGCTCTATGGCATAAATGCACAGGAGGAGAGTCTCTTTCAATTGAAAGTAAGTTCTGCAACAAGGGGACATAGGATAAGGTTGAAGGGGGAAAGACCTCAGGAGTAATATGCAGAAATATTTCTTTGCGGAAAGAGTGGTAGATGTGTGGCATAATCTCCCAGTGGAGGTAGTAGAGATGAGTACAGTATCTGAATTCAAGAAAGCATGGGACAAACAGAAGATCTCTAAAGAAAATAAACGGACTATAGTATTTGATATGAAAGGGCACACTAGGTAGGCCATATAGTCTCTTTCTGCTGACATGTTTCTATGTTTGTTAATGCAGTTTTGGTGTTTTTCTCCTTTACCACTATGTTGAATCCTCACATCCACCTTTTTTCCATTGGAATGGGACTATCCCAAGTTATCAGAACCCCTTCATTCTCCATAATTTAGTATTAGGAGTAGCCTAGTGGTTAAAGCAATAGCCTAATACCCAAGAGATCAGGGTTTGATTCCCACTGGTACCCCTTGTGACCTTGGGCAAGTCACTTTACCCTCCATTGCCTCAGAAGAAAAGTCCTGGCAATCTACTTCTGGTCATACCTTACCAAGAAAACTCAGGGGCTGCTGGGTTACCAGGAGTCAGCATTGACTTGTTGGCACTTTGAAAAAAATCATGATCCCAGTGCTTTTCTGGTATAGTAATGTTATAGTGTTTACAAAGTTTCCAGTGGATGAGGTGTGCCACTTTGTGATGCCTTTCTCTATAGAAGCTTTCTGCCCTCAGAACTTCACAACCACCTACAAGATAACTGTTTCCAGTTCTTTCTTATAACAGTATCTTCATATGTGAGTTCACAGCGAACATGGAGAAACTTGGTAAAACAATCTCCATAATGCCACTGTCCTGGGTTGCAATATCGATCTCTCATCCTTAGGTTTCAGTTTGCCTCTCTTTAACCATTCTTGTGTCTGGTCTTGATCGACAAATGGTTCCTGGAGTAATACTTTGTATTTTCAACTGTAGTTATGCATTTACCATTTGTTTTTCCTTGTCTGCTGATCTAATTCTTTTAATTTGTTTTCTCTGTTTTTGCAAATTCTGTCTTTTTTTCCCCCCCTGTGTGTGTTGGTGGATTCTTACCCATCCCTTCTCTTTGGAATGCTTGTCCATGTTTAATGATGGAGATGGAGACAGATTCTGGATGTCTGTTTTCATTTTTTAAGCACTTTTTGCGTATTTGGAACTGACAATGCTGTTAAGTAGGCCTGAAGGCCTATGATAGTAGTTCTATAATAGATTTCTATGAAGCCCAGTCCTCTTTCAGTTCTCAGGATATACAGTCTTGGCATACACTGGGATCTTATAAATTACCTTATGGGCATGGGGGAGTTTTCTTGTTCATTTATCCAGTTTCTCAAGATCTTTAAGAGGCCAGTCTACAGTCACAAAACTGTATGGAAGTACAGGAAATACCAGCTGAGTGATGGCTTGTATCTTATTCTGTGATAATAAAGCTCTTTTCAATAACTATTTCAATCTCCTGTAATATTCTTTACTGATCTTTTCTCTCAGTAATTTTCCTCTACTTCTAGGTATTTATATATGCCTTCCTGTTCATGTTCCCTGATGTTACAGTCCTCAGTCAGGGAGATATTTTCAGTTTTGCTCAATTTTCCTCTAAGGGATGTTGCCTTGGCATGGCATGCCACCCAAAGGATAGACGTGCTGTTTCATAGCACAACGTGTGTTAGACATAGGTCACAAAAAGCACAGAAGCAGTATGGATGACATGCTAAGCTCAAGTAGTCGATTCTAGCAAGTGGCGCAGGGAGAATGCCGCTCTTCTGGCAAATTGTCTGTGCCCTTCTCTTCTATTGCTGACTCAGACTTCACTCCTTTCACCTTGCTGCTCCTTATGCCCGGAAAATAACTTCTTGAATCTGTACATCAGGCGCCTTCTCTGACCCTTTTCAAGTCCAGGTTGAAAACTCACCTTTTTGCTGCCACTTTGGGATCTTGACTCGCTTGATCTCCTTTGTGTTTCCATACCATTCCCCTTAGATGTAGCGTGTCTGCAGATACTGCGCTGTCTGTCTCTATTAGATTGTAAGCTACCACGAGCAGGGACTGTCGTTTACATGTGTCTGTGCGGTGCTGCGTACGCCTTGTAGCGCTATACAAATATTCAGTAGTAGTAGAGAGTGGGACCTCAGAATCGTAGGGTAGAATGTTAATAGAATCTAGGAAACTATTCTGTGCGTTCAGCCCTCCAAGCTAACGTCTGACTATCTTGAAGGCACTATTATAGAACCCTGAACAGGAATCCTAGGGCTGGAAATGGATTTGTTGGTAGCAAAAGCACTGTACAAGACTCATATGCTTCTGTACAGCACTAGGTGGCAGGCTTGTCCCGTCTTGGTTGACGCTAGCATTGTATGCATGGGGAGTCTGTCCCATGGAGAGAGAGACACACGCATCTCTATCTATATATATGACAAAATAAAATACAAGAATGAACCTTTATAGCTGCTTGATTTTTCTTAAGCTATAACATTATTTTTTTATTAGTTAAAAATGGGAACTTTTGTAATTATATCACAAGGTCTGTACTGCCGATGGCTGCTTTGTGCCCGGAGCAGACTAGTAAACCTTTCCCTGCTGCTCTCCCTCAGTATAAATCAGTGCCTTAGCTAAATTGCATTCTTTGGTATATTAGGGAAGGAAAATGATTTATACAGCTGTAGGACACACGATTTACTGCACCTTTGGAAATAGGAAACCGCCAGACTGCTTTGCAAGGACGTTATTCCGTTCTGTTACTCCGGATTTGCTTTAGCTTGCTGTTCTGGTAGAAATGTCTTCTCTCGTAGTTTCAGTAATTTTTCTCATTTTATGGGATAATTGTTTGAGACTTTCAGCTGTTCATGCTGCTGCTAATACTACAACTCCTTAGCATTTGTAAAGCGCTACAAGGCGTACATAGCACTGAACATATAGATGTAAGACACGGTTCCTGCTCATCAGAGCTTACAATCTAATCTAATCTGCTTTCCAGGGGGCTCTTATAAAATTGTCCCGGGGGCATCACTGCCTACAAGTAGGTACAGACACATGGAGGGTAACTTTGTATACTCCCGCACAGGCAACGTGCGGTACTGCACAAGCAATTCGGACCTATCTTATAAAGCAAAGCACATGCAAGCACTTAGCTTTTATACAACAGGGGTGTATGGACGAGCTGGGACCTAGGCACGATGGTTACGCCCACTCGAGAGCAGATGTAACTTGCCGCACCTAGATCAGTGACCTGATGCACATAAATCATAGTATTTTATAACTAATGTGCGTTGGTGCAGGCTGGTCCCTATGCTCTGCCCGTATGGTACTTACATGCTGTGACACACATAGCAACCGCTGTAAGCACGCGTGTATGTTCTGTAGATCCGTGCATGTCTTTGGTAATATGGACTTCCCTTTGTTTCTCACACGCATTGCCCTGTGTACCCTATATAAAATTGCTCCATAATGCTTCAGTCTATGTAATACATGCGTAGGTGTTCCTGGGGGTGGGGCATAGACAGAGGGGCTGGATTGGCATGTTTACACACCTTATAAAACATGTGTCCATGTACCTGTTCTTTCTGGCATAATTACAGCTTGCCTCCGTGCAATGTGGGCACCTATCTGCTTTGCCAGCCTAGACATCCTGTTATAAAATTCCTCTGTTCCACCAAATCTTTGGGACTGAGTCTCATAACATGAGCGGTTGAACCTCTTGGCGATATTTGGCAGTGGTGGTTACTCCCACTGCTTATCTCGATCGTACTGTGCAAGTATTTGTAAGAGACGGTCCCCTCTTCCTAGAGCCTGTAGTGGAGTCCAGATGAGCAGAGAAGACCGTTCTGTGGTCATATGTTAATTACCATAAAAAAGAGAGAAATTGTTTCGCTGTGGCGATGACTGCAGCTTCAGTTTTTCCTCGGATGTCGTCTTGCCAGCACATGGTAGGTGATGCATAGTCTTTAAAGGAGCAGTATCTGCCCTCTACACCACACACAACCACTGTAAATATACATTTGTAAAAAGTTTGATGTTTGTTTTGCTTTAATACTTACAAAGTTAAATTTATTGTTCAATGTAAATAGTTGCCTTCTATTGTTCAATGTAAAATGTATACAAATGTGTACAAGATTGTTAAACTGTTATATGTAAACCGCCCTTGATCTCTGGAAGGGGCGGTATAAAAGAAAATAGTTAAATAAAATAAATAAATAAAATATAATGGAATTCAGTACTGTGCTTCCCTGGGATTTCTTTTCCAGTTTTGTTGTGCTTTTAAAAAGTTACACTGAGAACACAGGAACTGTTTATTCTTCATTTCTATAAAGAACATGTATAATGCAGGCAGTGGCAATCCAGACTTCAGCATCATTCTGAAAGAACCAACTATACTCGTCTCATCCTAGGCTATGGCCCAATCAACTTGTATAGGTAGGTATCTACTCGGACACCCCTGACTACGCGCCATAATGTCACACTCGTAAGTGTGCGCTCTTAATGTACTTTCTCTGTTTACTGTTTTTCTGCAGTACGATCTATCTTGTCTTTCTCACACTAACTTGTAAGGTTTATTTGTAGTCTCTTTTAGGCTATAGGGAAAGGGAACTGGGTTTCGCTCATGCCTTTTCGCAAAAGTTCAAGTAAGTTTCATTCGGGTAGGGTAGATAGTTTCCTGTTCCCAGAGGATTTAGAATCTAAACAATTGCAGTGAAGAAGGAGGTAAAATACCTAGGAATCACCCTGGATAAATCCCTGAGTCTTGCTACACACATGAATAAATCCACCTAAGCCATCTATAGAAAGATCGAGATGCTCCAACGACTGAGACCCCGATTAGAACCATCGGACTTCAGAACAGTTATACAGGCAATGATCAATCCACATATAGACTATTGTAACAGTGTATTACACGGTCTACCAAAGCAAACACTAGCACACCTTCAGCTGGCACTAAATACAGTCGCGCGTGTAATAATGCAAACATCTGGATCGGAACACATCACCCCGATCTTCCACAGTCTGCACTGGCTTCCTATTGCCAGTAGAAGCAAATCAAGAACCTCGTTATATTTAAACTGATCCACAACATCTCACCATCTCACCACTGTAATATGCAAAACCCCAGACACCAGACAGAGAAGGGCATGTACACAGAACTCCCTATCCACACAAAACAACGAGCAATAGAGCATTTTCATATTATGCCCCAATTCTATGGAATTCCCTCCCACCAACAATAAGAGACATAAAAGACCGTATGGAATTCAGAAAAAGAATAACAGCACTACTATTTACAGAACACTATGGGCAACACCACTCGGTCTTTAATAGAGAGTAGGCAATTCTATGTTAATAACCACTTTCATAGCTCAAAGTCGTTGCATTGCAGAGTAGATGGGCAGTTGCAATGAGTCAATCACTGATGTACACCACTGATAGTCCATCACAATTACCACCTAGCTCCTATGCCTCCATACCAGTTACACTGTATTTATTTATTTAGCAATGCTTATATACTGCTTTTCACCAGGTCAAAGCGGTGTACATTCAGGTACGGTATATATTTCCCTTGTCCCCGAAGGACTCGCAATCTACATTTTGTACCTGAGGCAGCGGAGGGTTAAGTGGCTTGCCCAAGGCCACAAGGAGCGCCTGGGTGACTTGAAACCCCAGTCCCTCCAGCCCGAGGTTGCTGTCCTCTAGTGGGATTTTGAACCCCAGCCCTCCAGCCTGAGGCAACTTGCCCCAACCACTAGGCCATTCCTCCCTCCCATAAAGTAACTATTTACACTTGTGAATAGTTAATTTATGTTATTCACTATTATAAGTACATATGCACTGTTATATTGTACAAAGTTAACCATGTTAGATGTAATGTTCAAGTTCTGCTCATTGTAAACCGCCTTGATTGCCGGATGAGGCGAATAAGTGCCATAAAATAAAATAAGCTTGTACCTGAGGCAGTGAAGGGTTAAGTGACTTCCCCAAGATCACAAGCCGCAGCAGTAGGATGGCAAACCTGGCTCTAGCCCACTGCTCTAACCATTAGGCAGCTACTTCAGTAGATTTAGATCTCTTGCAGATATCTGTACTGACTCAGAATGTTATTAAATAAGTTCACTATTTTTTTATTTGTGATGGCCTGGTTGCACAGCTACATATGTCCTTTAAGCCAGAGCTTCTATTAATCATAATCTGTATATTAAAAAAAAAAAAGAATTCTAAATGCTCCAAGGTTACAGGGTAAAAGTGATTGACTTACTAAAAAATAGAGGATTACTACATTGGTGTACAAATCCTATGGGCATTTTGTGGAATTGTCTGACTAATGAAAAATTAACATCAAGCTAAATGGACTGCTTAAAGGAGGTCTTGCTTTGAGCTTTATCTAGGATGTGTCTGGCTTGTTGTGACATGTTGTTATGAGCCTCGATGAACTGAATAATGTCCAGCTCTTATGCTGTATGAGATTGTAGCACAAGTCCTCTCTGGGCATCGAGAAACTGTATGCGTCAGGAGACTTTGGTCCAGTCTTGGCTTTTCAGTGCCTCTCCCAATACATTCTAGCCCTCGTGACCTTTGATTACATGAGACTTGCTATCAGCAGGTTGGAACATGCAGGCGAAATCAAAACTCATGACATATTGGTTGCTTTAGGCTAGTAACATTGCAAATAGATAGGCCACTTTGAATTGATGGCATATGTCAAGTTGACTAACATAATGCGATTGAAAAGAAGTTTGGAGAATTTCTTGGAGGAAAATGTTATAAAAGGTTATTAGCTAGATGAATTTGGGGAAAGCCATCATTTATCCTTAGAAATGAGCTGTGAGAAACGGATGATCATCTTTTGGATTTTCCTGTTCATTGTGATGCAGACTGGCCACTGTTGAAGAGCTGATGCTGGGTTGGATGGACCCTGGTTTGACTAAGCATACTCTTTCTTATGTTCTTAACATGTTTGCACAGCAATGATTTGTGGCCAGCTATTAAAGAAAGGGACATGCCTACCTGCTCTCATGACTAAAAGCATAATATCACAGCGCCTCCCCCCTCTTCACCCTCCCACAGGCAGCAGGATTGGATGACTCTCTCTTATCTTCACGGAAACAGTTCCAATTTGCTTCATTCCTGAAAACACCTTATCTGTGAGTCAGACTATAGCATCCTCTCTAATCATAGTTTAGTTATGCACTCTTAGTGGTGCACCCCACAAATATCTGAGGGGAACCCTCCCTCACTCTCAGCAATGTCTGAGAGAGAACGACTAAGTACAGTACTGTGCAGTCTATAAGTCTCTGTGTGATCTTGCAGGGGGCCTGATTATATAACCCACAAGTTGAAACAGACTTGCTCAGCTTTTCAACAGTTTGGATGATTTTATATCATCTTTTCTTTCCTCCCCCCCCTTTTTTTCCTTATTCCCATTAGCGGCAAGCTGGCTGGAAATGAAACTTATTCATGCTCCAGAAATGCAATATTTACTCCATACAATTTTTATTTGGCTTGGCTGTCTCCCAGTACCATAAAGCGATAGCCAACCAGGGATACTTGCACAGACAACACGCGCATCTGAGTCATATACATGATTGCAGATTTAACGAAGAATGAGCAAACCCACAAAATATATATATATTTTTTGTTTGTTGCCATTTGAATCCGATTGAAAGCAACATGTTCTGATCATACGCTTGTTTTTGGACTCTGCAATCATTTGCCATGTTCCAAATTTAGAGCTGGTGGGTGGAAACTGCACCGGGGCCAAATTTTTGTGCCACTACATCACAGGAAACCAAGAGCGTGAACAGGGAACCCAAAAATATTAACAGGAACAGATATTGGACTCTGCCCAGCTCTGGAAATTAGGTCGTGGCACAAAGGTAATGGCTCTAAAAACAGTTTTATTTGCAGATTGATTTTTTTTTGACATTGCTGAAATTTAGCAGATCCCAATATCGTTGCATTACGTATATATAATTATGCTCAGGAAAGAAGATGGAAGGTGCAGTGAATCAAAACTGGTAATGCTGAAATGTTCCAGTGGCCGGGTTAGAATGTCCTATGGCAGTTGCGTTTTCCATCTGAGAAATGGAATATTCTGAGAGAGAGAGAGAGAGATGATAGAAGCTTATAAAATCATGAGTGGAATGGAAAAGTTAAATAGGAAATGGTGGTTTTAATCCTTCAAAGAATGGTAAAACAAGAGGACACTGCAAGAAAGTAATCACCAGCAGACTTAAAACAAATTGTGTGTTTTGTGCAACACACGTTTAAGCTGTGGTCAAGGCAACTAGCCTAGTAGGACTCGTAAGAGGTTTCGACAAGTTTCTGGAGGAAGTCAATTAAAAAGCAATATCTAGGTAGATTTATCCCTTGAAACAAGAAATTTGCAACGTTTTTGGATTTGCCAAGGGTTTCTGGTTCCGATTGGGCGGCTGAGCTTGATGAACTTGACATGGCTTCTCTGAAACTCATAATGGTGACCAGTTCCTCCAGAAGGAATATTTTCCATCTCCATAAAATGCCAGCGTAGGACAGGGATCTACAGTGTTTCCTCTTCTGTAGTCTGTGTAATGTCCCCCCCCCCCCGAATAACTGACTGCAAACATAGGATGATCAATTCTGTGCCAAAAAGTCAGGAATTGATCCTTTTCTACAATACATAAGCGTAGGGGAATAGGGAGAAGAGGGGTTGGATGAGCAAAGAAAAGGGAAGGCCACAAGTAGTGGCGATTTCTTTTGAGAAAGGGTATTTGAATCCCTTATCTTAACGTGCTTCTGTTTCCTCATCATAGTTGAGAACTGAATCTATCTCTAAAATCATAGCTAGTCATTGCTGTTGAGGAAGTTCCATACCATTGTTTACAGCTGGAATCCCTTCATTCGAACAATGGAGCGATTCAAAATGTGATCCACAGAGAGTAAGCCCAGTGCCTAAGGGATGAGACGTAGATGGTAGGGGGAGGTGACTTGCTTAGATGTGTAGTAGCTGAGGGGTAATAAAGTGGAATCCTTGTTGCGAAGCGATTTATCAAACTAAAAGCTGTTTGTTCTTGTTTCAGCTATCTCGGACAGACAATTAGTTGGATTTGAACTCACAAAGCTGGTTACAAGCTGATGGCTTAGATATCTTGACAGATTTTTGTCTCGCCAGTCAAGACCTCTTTCGCCCTCCGCAAACAAAGCTGAAGACCAAGGAGGGAGGAGGAGAAGATCCTCTTCCAGGACTGCCACAACTCTTTACGGCACAATTTCACTAAGCCTATTTTTCCATTCTATGTTAAAGGGAAGAACCCACCAGTTCCCCCCTCTCATATCCCAACCCCAATACCTAGCAGTCTCAAACAGTTTTCCCTCTGGTTTTTCAGAAATGTGTTTTTGAAAGTGAGTGGCAGTGGGAAGACGGTGTAACCTCCCTCCCTCCTCTAAGCTCTTCAGCCCACCATCAGGGACCTGGACTATCTCTTCCCCATCTTTCTCTTCTCTTCTTCATTTCTCCCTGGCTTTCCCACATTTTTCAGCTCTTTTCTACTCCTGTACTCCATTTTCCATAGAGTAAATGATGCCTTTACTTTAGGCTGTAACTGTCACTCCATGCAGTTTATCCCTGCTCTGTGGTTGTGGTTTTTTTTTTTGAGGATTAAAAGTCATTTAAGTTTTGCTTTGAGCATGAATGGTCTTCTTGCTATATATGGATCCTCTGTGTTAATCCCATTCCTTTTTAAAATTCAGTCACTGTATTTGTTCCCACCACCGCAACTGGGAGGGGATTCCAGGCATCCATTACCCTTTCCATGAAAAAATACTTCGTGATATTGCTTTTAAGTTTTATCCTTGTAGCTTCATTTCATTTCCTCTAGCTTTATAGCTTCTGTATCTTTGAAAAAAGTTTAATACCTTTGTTAAGGTCTCTCCTGTCCCTCCCTCCTTTCCTCTAGGTTATACATATTCAGGTCGTCAAGTCTCTTCTCATACAGCTTCTGTTGGAAACTCCATATCATTTTGGTTGCTTTCCTCTTTATTTCTTTGTTTTTTTTTAATATCATTAGTGAGATATGGCCTCTAAAACTGAATGCAGTACTCCAACTGAGGCCCCACCAACAGCGTGTACAGGGACATTATCACCGTTTCCATTTGGCCGGTTATTCCCCTCTCTATGCAGCCTAGAATCCTTCTGGCGTTGGCCATCACCTTTTACCATTGTTTTTGCCATAGTGAGATCCTCAGATACTTCCGCCCTGAGGTTTCTTTCCTGGTCCACAAATGCTGGCCTCTTGCTTCCTATCACATGCTGTTTCTTTAGATTTCTGCATCCCAAAGGCATGACTTTGCACTTCTTTCCATTAAAGCTTAACTGCTAAGCATTAGACCATTCTTCTAATTTTTGTAGATCATTTCTCATGTTCTCAACTACTTTCAGGGTGTCCAACTGATTGCAAATCTTTGTCATCTACAAAAAGGGAAATCTTTCCTTCCAACAGTTTGGCAATGTTGCTAACAAAGATGAACAAGATCAGGCCCCAGGACCAATCCCTGTGGTATGCCACTACTTGCCTTTCTTTCTTCAGAGTGAATTCCATTTATCACCACACTCTATCATCTGTCAATCAACCAATTTCCAGTTCACCATTTCGGGTCCAAACTTCAGACTGCTCAGTTTGTTCATGAGCCTCCTGTGAGGAAGAATATCAAAGACTTTGCTCAAATTCAAGTAGACCACGTCCATCACACACTCCTGATCCAGTTCTCTGGCTACCTAGTCAAAGAAATCAATCTGGTTCATCTAGCATAATCTACCTTTGGTTAAAACCATGTTTCCTCGAATCGAGCAATCCATTGGTTTGTAGAAAGTTCACTATCTTTTCCTTCAACGGTGTCTCCATTACTTTTCCAACCACTAAGGTAAGGCTTACTAGTCTCTAGTTTTCCACCTCTTCTCTGTTACCACTTTTTGTGAAGAAGGATCATATTAACCCATCTCCAATCTCATGGAATCATGAGCCCTTAGTAGACAATGTGAGGTCCATATTGAGTCGGCACAGTAACTATGTTAAGTGCTGGCATTGATGCTTAAATTAATACATCCATTCAGCGCTGCTATCCATGTAGTTGTCGCTGAGTATATGTACAGTGTGATGACTGCATAGGCACTATGTTTAAGTTTGCTCTATTATTCGTCAGGCCTAAACTAAATGTATAAATTATCTGGATAGAAGTTGAAAATCGCCACTGTCCAGATAATATTTTTAGCCTGTTCTTGCTGCTCTCTAAAGTCTGCTCCCAATGGATAAATCTCTTTGAATATCCGCCCGTCCTTTGCAAGGTAGCCTTGTGTCAGATGAGATTCTATAGTTCAGAATATGTTTCCCTCTGTGTGTCACGCACAGAATGATCTTTTAAGGGCAACGCTGTGTTTCTAGTGCATTTTTAGGTTTTTCTTCTGCATTTTTTCCATGTCACAGTCACAATTTCACAGGGCTGGACTCCAGATGGGTACAGACAGGACTTGGCATCAGAACAGACCATGGTGCGATCGAGCATGAAATTCTCATTGTATTTTAGGCTTCTGTTCTCTTTGCTGCTTTGGGCTTTAAGATCAATTGAACATGTCCCTTATGGCTATGGTGCTGCAAGGATTCATTTGCAACTGCCTGGGTCCCTCCCCAAATCCCTCCCATGTAGCCAAACCATTGAAGCTGTAATTCTTAGCCAGAGGTTGCAGACTGCAGCTCTCACTCAAGAGCCAAATTTGAACCATTTGTCTCTTTATGTTTATTAGGACATTGTGCAAAAAATGTTTCCGAGAAGTCAAATATGCTAGGGCAGTGATGACGAACCTTTCAGAACTCGGGTGCCTTGAAATGTCAGCCTTCAGTTAGGACGGTGACGGGAACTGATGTCAGTAACTTTCATTCATTCTCAATTGGGCTTTTTTCTTTTGAATGCCACCGATATTGCTCATGAGTGCTATTTGTGGCCCGTAGCATAAATTTGTCATCACTGGCCTAGGGTTATTGAAGTTTTAATTTAATTTTAATTTAATTTACAGTAGTTAGTCTGCCTACAACCAACAAGGCTCAAAGCAGATTACAAAAAAGAAAACATTTTAAAATGTAAAGTACAGTTACAATTTTAAACAAGAAATATAATTGTGCAATTTAATATAAAATGCTATCAAAATCATTTCAATGAACCCTGCTTCCAACAAGATGCAAGCCTTTTAAGATTTTTCAACATTTGAGATAGGATTGTCCTGATAGTATTGGCAGTGGTAATGAATTCCATTTTCCTGAGACATCACCCCATAAGCTCCTATCTCAGGTTGCTCGTCTATATTCCGAGGGAGTAGGAATAGTTGTTAATTGGGAGAGGACCGAACGGGGAAGTAGTAGTAGTCCAAATAGCTCCTCTAGGCATGCAAATCCCCATCAAGGAAGCTATGCATACTGGGCTATTTCCTTGCTAACTTTGAAAATATAGCAACTTTAAATTCAGTCCTTGCAGTAACAGAGGGAGCTAGTGTACCCGAACTAAATGTTGTGAAGCACTCTCCCCTTTTCAGTGCAATATGTGCCTTCGAGTCGGTGCTGACTCCCGGCGACCAGCAGCTCCTGGGTTTTCTTGGTAGTGTGACCGGAAGTAGATTGCCAGGCCTTTCTTCCGAGGCAATGGAGGGTTAACTGATTTACCCAAGGCCAGAAGGAGTGCTAGTGGGAATCAAACCCTGGTCTCTTGGTTTCCAGCCCACTGCTCTAACCACTAGACTACTGCTCCACTCCTAACCTAACTACGAGATATGGTGAAACACTCTCCCTTTTATGACCTCTTAAAATAACGATCTTTGCAGTATTCGAGGTCAAGCTGCCTCTTGTTAAGTGAACCAGTGTTTCAGCCATCGTGCTGTAGCCTTCTTCAGGGTGAAGTAGGCGTGCAGTGGCTGTCTGTTCTAATGTACAGTGGTTCTCAAACCAGATTGGTGGGATTGAGTTGGGAAATTTGAATTTTGTGAAGAAAATTCATTGGAGATGAGGAGGGAAAAGTGCAAGTTTGAATTCTGGAAGGCGGGGAATTTTGATTTTTAATGGGAAGGTTTATTGTGGGGGAAAAAAAGCATTGGTCTTCAGCTCCAGTCCTTGTAGCATTAAACCTGTGAAAGAGGGATGGCTGTGCTTTGTTTATGTTGAGTCCTTTTGTCCCCATTGAAGTTTCGTGGATGTCCTGCTGTTTCCACCATCTCTTTGATGCTTGTCTGCCACCAGCATTCTTCTTTTGTCAGAATTCATGTGTCGTCGAATCTAGTCATATGGCCAGTTTCCATCACGTAGATGGCTGTGGCGGATTTCTCTAGGCTACTGAGTTTGAGATGACTTTTCTGCTCTTGTAACCTGCCTCCCATGGTGCGGCTGGTTTTGCCTATATGTGATTGGCTGCCAGGTTCTATAATGCCTGCAAATGGGCTAAAACTTTCCTAGGGATTCCCAAGTAAATCCATGCAAGCCAAAAATAGTAGATTGGCCTACTCGTCTAAGGTGATCAACAGATAAGTAATCATGAATTTACCTAACCAGTCTTAAATAGCAAAATATATTTTGGGTCATTTTACTTAGCTGCTGCTCCATCATTAAGTAGGAGTCTAAACTTAAATTGAGATACGCAAAGGTAGTACCTCAGCATCCACTATTTGGCCCAGATTTGGCATTTGTGACTTTCTTCCCACCCAGAGTACCTCTATTTTCTCAACTTCAGGTGTAATCGATGGCTATGCATCCAATCTTTGTCTCTCTTAAAACATAATTGAATTTTAACATTGCCTCATGTACAAACTTAAATTGTAAGTCCTTCAAGGACTGTACCCAAATAAGAACATAAGATATGCCATACTGGGTCAGACCAAGGTCCATCAAGCCCAGTATCGTGTTTCCAACAGTGGCCAATCTAGGTCATACGTACCTAGTAGTTTCCCCAAAAGACACAGGTTCCACAATGCTTGTACTGGGTCAAGCATTGATATCCTGGGTCCCTTCTTAATAATGGTTTATGGACCTTTCCTCCAGGAACTTGTCCAAACCTTTTTTAAACCCAGCTACACTAACAGCCTTTACTACATTCTTCGGTAACAAATTCCAGAGTTTGATTACACGTTGAGTGAAAAAATATTTTCTTTTATTAGTCTTAAATAGTTTACCCTGTAGCTTCATTGCATGTCCCCTAGTCTTTCTATATTCTGATAAGGTAAACAATCGATCTACGTTTACCCGTTCCACTCCGTTCATTAATTTATAGACCTCTATCATATCTCCCCTCAGCCGTCTCTTCTCCAGGCTAAAGAGCCCTAACCTTCTTAGCCTCTCTTCATAGGAGTATCCTTCCATCCCCTTTACCATTTTGATGGCTCTTCTCTGAACATTTTCTAATAACGCTATATCCTTTTTAAGATACGGCGACCAGAATTGCACACAATATTCAAGGTGTGGTCTCACCATGGAACGATAGAGGCATTATAATATCTTTTGTTTTATTTTCCATTCCTTTCCTTATGATACCTAGCATTCTATTTGCTCTCTTGGCTGCCGCTGCACAATGGGCGGAAGGTTTTAACATGTTATCCACAATAACGCCTAAATCTTTTTCCTGGGTGGTGGTTCCCAATGTGGAACCTTGCATCGTGTAACCATAGTTTGGGTTGTTCTTTCCTAGGTGCATAACTTTGCATTTGTTCACATTAAATTTCATCTGCCATTTTGATGCCCAGTCTTCTAGTTTATCAAGATCCTCTTGCAATGTTCCACAATCCTCATGGGTTTTAACAACTTTAAATAGTTTTGTGTCATCTGCAAATTTGATAACCTCACTCGTTATTCCACTTTCCAGGTCATTTATGAATATGTCAAAAAGCAGCGGACCCAGCACAGATCCCTGGGGTACTCGCTCGCTCGCTCTCATTTATATATATATAAATATAAAGTGGGGTCCGCCCTATGCACCCTGCTTGTGATGCACAGGAGACAGGTCCCAGATACCTTCAGTCTGCTGGACTTTGGCGTTCTCGAGCGGAGCACTCCAACACCTGGTTTTGTGATTCAAGGGACTTGTGCCTGCTGGAGTGAGATTGGCTGGCTGAATTTAATGGAGCCTGTTGATTACTGAGCCCCAGGAAATATCTTGTCCAGAATGTACATGAGACGGGCAGAATTTAAGCCCAAACTCTGTTTTACTGGAATGAACTTAGTAAATATATTTTACAGAGCAATGAGTTCTAGTTTTCATATCGAACAAAAAGCGAATAAGCATGTAGAAATCTTTTAACATGCACGATAGATGCAGCTCAAAACACCTGGCCTGATTGTTTTCTGTGACCTGAGGATTACAAGAAGTCCCTTTCATTAGAACAAACTAAATTAAATTTTCAATTTAAAAGGGAAAAGGTAAAAAATTTTCAGCTCAAAAGAATTCTGCAAAGTCGTGTACTTCAGTTAAAGAACATGTTTTATATGTCCTTAGAATATGGTCTAAAACCACTTAAATAATTCTCTGTGTACTCCAGAAGGGCAAGTCTTAGCTTACCAATACAGAAAACTGCACAGTCGAGCTGAATTCCTGCTGACTTCTAGCATCTTGTTGTGTGCAGTCAAGTCCACGCCGACTCCTGGCAACCTGCATTGTCTATTTCTATGCCGAGTTTGTTCCTTTTATTCTGAGCAGAATTGAAATTTTATACAGGTTGCCTTGGATGGCAGTTCCACTTGTTATAGCAGTTTGTTTCCTGTAGTGCTGGTCTCGCCCTAACTCAGAGGGGTCTTTTGCAGGACTGCAGGTAACCATCAGATCTTTTTGTTCTCTGACCCTGTGCCGGGGCAAGCTAATGCCTTTCTTTTTCCTTGGTGGAAGTATTTTGGTAGTCGTATTTCAAGGGTCTTGGAATTCTGTAGTGGGGGCCATGTTTCGGTCTCCTTTAGGTGGTTCTCATCAATCCTCCCTGTTGAGGGTCAGGGCAGAGGCTGAGAGTAGGGATAGTGCTACCATTAGACAAACTAGGAAGTTAACTAGAGTGTTGACCCTGCGGGGTGCCCACTGTTGCTGCCCTTTTCCAGAGCCAGCAGCGGCGGCAATAGCAAAGAAACTGCGATGCAGCACTTACCAAAGACTCCAGCACGGTGTCATGGTTTCTACTTGCTGCTATCGGGCATTTCCGCCCCCTCCAGAGCCAAACTAGAAGACTGAGTTAGAAGGGGGACAGAAGCGCCTGATGGCAACAGGTAGAGACTGCGGTGCAGCGTTGGAGCCTTCGGTAAGCGCTGCATCGTGTTTCCTTTGCCATTTCTGCCACTGTTGGCCCAGCAAGAGGTGGCAGTGGGGGTTTGGGGGCAGCATGATGGTGGAGGGGCCTGTCTAGGGTGCCTCCAATTCTTGCACTGACTCTGACTGACTGAGAGGCTCGCATCCTTGAGATGATGCCTGGCTGCGTGGATGGTGTCATCGAGAGCATTTTGGCTTCCTTGACCATGGCATGATTTTTCCAAGGGCTGCAGAGCAGAGACCATAAGATCATAAGATATGCCATACTGGGTCAGACCAAGGCCCATCAAGTCCAGTATCCTGTTTCCAACAGTGGCCAATCTAGGTCACAAGTACCTAGCAGTTTCCCCAAAAGACACAGGTTCCACAATGCTTGTATTGAGGCAAGCAGTGGCTATTCTGGGTCCACATTAATAATGGTTTATGGACCTTTCCTCCAGAAACTCGTCCAAACATTTTTAAACCCACCTATACTAAAAACCTTTACTACATCCTCCGGTAATGAAGTCCAGAGTTTGATTACTCATTGAGTGAAAAAATATTTTCTATTATTAGTCTTAAAAGGGTTACACTGTAGTTTCATTGCATGTCCCATAGTTTTTATATATTTTGATGGCGTAAACAGTCAACGTTTACCCATTCCACTCCATTCATTTATAGACCTCCATCATTTCTCCACTCAGCCATCTCTTTTCCAGGTTGAAGAGCCCTAATCCTTTTAGCCTTCCCTCATAGGGGTATCCTTCCATCCCCTTTACCATTTAGAATCATAGAAACATGATGTCAGAAAAAGGACACATGGCCTATCTAGTTTACTCTTCAATATCGACTACTACAATAGTCCACTCTTTTCCTTTACAAATTCTCTGTTTGTCTCATGCTTTTTTGAATTCAGATATTGTCCTCATCTCTACCACCTCTGCTGGGAGACTATTCCACACATCTTCCACTCTTTCTGTACAGAAATATTTGCGCATATTACTTCTGTGTCTTTCCCCTTTCACCCTCATCTTATGTCCCCTCATAACAGAGCTTGTTTTCAAGCGAAAGAGGTTCTCCTGTGCATTTATGCCACTGAGATATTTAAACATCTCTATCATATCTCCTCTATCCCGCCTTTCCTCTAAAGTATACATATTAAGATCCTTAAGTCTGTCCTCATATGCTTTATAACAAAGACCACTAACCATTTTAGTAGCCACCCTCTGCAACGACTCCAACCTGTTTATATTCTTTTGAAGGTGTGATCTCCAGAACTGCACACAATACTCCAAATGAGGTCGCACCAAAGACCTATACAGAGGCACTATCACCTCCTTTTTTTCTGCTAGCCATTCCTCTCCATATGCACCCAAGCATCCTTCTAGCTTTTGCTGTCGCCTTTTCTACCTGTTTAGCTACTTTAAGATCATTGGACACAATCACGCCTAGGTCCCGCTCTTCTTTAGTGGACAAAAGTACTTCACCCCCTATGCTATATTGCTCCCTTAGAGTACTGCAGCCCAAATACATGACCTTATTACATTTTATAACATTAAATTCCAGCTGCCAAATTCTGGACCATTCTTCAAGCTTAGCTAGATCCCTCTTTATGTTATCTACACCTTCCTGGGTGTCTACTCTATAGCAGATTTTGGTATCATCCGCAAAGAAGCAAACCTTACCCGACAGCCCTTCCGCTATATCACTAACAAAGATGTTGAAAAGAATCAGACCAAGGACAGATCCCTGGGGCACACCACTGGTAACTTCCTTCTCCTCAGAGTGAGCTCCATTTACCTGTACTCCTTGTCATCTCCCACTCAACCAATTTCTAACCCAATCAGTAACTTTAGGGTCCATCCCTAGGGTGCTCAGTTTGTTCATAAGTCGCCTGTGAGGAACGGTGTCAAAGGCTTTACTGAAATCTAAATACACCACATCTAGGGCCCTCCCTCGGTCCCTGGTCACCCAGTCAAAGAAATCAATCAGATTTGTCGGACAAGACCTGCCTCTGGTGAGTCCATGCTGCCTCAGATCCTGTAATCCGCTGGACTCAAGAAACCTTACTGTTTTCTCTTTCGGCAGTGTTTCCAATAATTTACTCGCCACCAAAGTTAAACTAACCGGCCTGTAGTTTTCAACCACATCCTTATTTCTGCTTTTGTGTAAAGACACCACATGAGCCTCTCTCCAGTCCTTTGGCACCACGCCTGACTCCAATGAGGCATTGAAAAGGTCAGTCAGTGGAGCTGCTAGAACATCCCCAAGTTCCCTCAGTATTCTAGGGTGTATTCCATCCGGTCCCATCGCTTTGTCTACTTTAGGTTTAGCTAGTTTCTCACGAACACAGTCTTCTGAAAATTGTTCAAGATGCCCCTCTCTTCTGTTCCTGCTTGTGGGTGTTTTCTGAGGTCCTGTTCCTGGTTCTTCATCTGTGAACACAGAACAGAAATATTTGTTAAGCAATTCCGCTTTATCCTCATCAGCTTCAAAATATTCCTCCCCTTCACCCTTGAGTCTGACAATACCACTTTTGCCCTTCCTCTTCTCACTAAAATATCTGAAAAATGTCTTATCCCCTCATTTTATTGCATTGGCTATTTCCTTCTCTTTTTGAATCTTTGCTTTCCTGACTACTTTGCTAGCTTCTCTAAGTTTTTCCAAATGTAGATGCCTGTCTTCCTCTCTCTGTGATCTCTTGTATTTCATGAAGGCCTCCCTCTTTTTCTTCATC
Source organism: Ichthyophis bannanicus (assembly GCA_033557465.1). NCBI lineage: Eukaryota > Metazoa > Chordata > Amphibia > Gymnophiona > Ichthyophiidae > Ichthyophis > Ichthyophis bannanicus. The sequence continues at coordinate 54,962,219 of CM066047.1, read as the reverse complement.
TTTTCAACTGCTTCTTTCAAAAGCCATAGCGGTCTCCTTTTCCTTTTACCTTTTATTTACCATTTTAACAAAAACTTTGGTTGCCTTTAAAATATCCCCTTTCAGTTTTGCCCACCGTTTTACTACATCCCACAGCTGTTCCCATCCCGTTAACGACTCCCTGATGTATTGACCCATCTTGGCAAAGTTAGTTTTTCCTAAAGTCTAAGACCCTTGCTTTTGAATGGATTCTAACAGCCCTAGTCCTAATACTGAACCATACCATCTGGTGATCACTCACTGGATGCAAAATGATCTCCCACTACAACATCAGAAACACTTTCACCATTGGTAAGCACCAAGTCCAGTATGGCCCCTTCACGTGTGGGGTCTGTTACCAATTGCCTGAATAGTTCTCCCTGTACAGAATCCAGGATCTCCCTACTTCTAGATGATACTGCAGCAGGAATGTGCCAATCAACATCTGGCATATTGAAATCCCCTATCAGTAGCACTTCCCCATTCCTAGCAATGTGGAACCTTGCATCGTGTAACCATAGTTGGCATCCACCTATTGAAAAAGGGGAGATGTGTCTTGCAACAGACTGGTTAATCTACCGATGAAAGCTTTAAACTAGGATCATTAGGGATGGGTGAACAAAAGACCCCAGGTAAGTAAAACATTAAAAAGATAGTATATAAAAGGGAAAAAAGGGCAACCTCTGGAGAGCTGCATGTACTAACATAGTAACGTAGTATATGACGGCAGATAAAGACCAGTATGATCCATCTAGTCTGCCCAGCATGGTGGCAAGAGCAGGTGCACCTGCCGCTCCATGCAGGTCACCCCTCCGCATGCCTTTGTTTAGGGGTGTACCAACCACTCCGTGTAGGTCACCCCTTATTTGTTGAAATAGTTATGTTTATTTTGATTTTATCCTGTTGCTATAAGGGATCTACAGTGTCTGCCCCATGCCAGTTTGAATTCCATCACTGTCTTTGCCCCCACCACTTCCATGGGGAGGGCATTCCAAGCATCCACCACTCTTTCAGTGAAAAAGTATTTCCTGACATTGCCTCTCCGTTTACCCCCTTGCAGCTTCATGTTATGCCCTCTAGTTTTACAGCTTTCCCACCTTTGGAAGAGGTTTGTTTGTTCATTAATACTCTTTAAGTATTTAAAGGTCTGAATCATATCTCCCCTGTCCCTCCTCTCCTCCAGAGTGTACATATTTAGGTCTTCAAGTCTCGTCTCATTCTCCTGATGCAGGCTCCAAATCATTTTGGTCACATTCCTCTGAACCCTTTCCAGTCTTTTTATATCCTTTGCGAGATACGGTCTCCAAAACTGAACACAATATTCCAAGTGAGGCCTCACCAGTGACTTGTACAGTGGCATTAGTACCTCTTCCTTTCTGCTGGTAATTCCTCTTTATATGCAACCCAGCATCCTTCTGGCTTTTGCTACTGCCTTGTCACACTCTTTCGCCATCTTGAGATCCTCAGAAACAATCACTCCAAGGTCCTTCTGGTCCTTGCACACCAACCTCTCGCCCCCTATCGCATAGTTCTCTTGGATTTCTGCTTCCCAGGTGCATGACATTGCACTTCTTCACAATGGTCTAATGCTTGGCAGTTGATTCATTCTTCCAGCTTTTGTAGATCTTTCCTCATGTTCTCCACTCTCTCAGGGGAGTCTACTGTGTTGCAAATTTTCGTGTCATCTGCAAAAAGACAGACTTTTTCCATTCAGTCTTTCCGCAATATCGCTCACAAATACATTGAACAATACCGGCCCCAGGACCGAACCCTGGGGCACACCGCTAATCACCTTTCTTTCATCCAAGTGAGTTCCGTTTGACTGACAGATGACAGAAGGTGATGGTAATCAATTTCTGATCCAGTTCACCACCTGGGGACCCATCCTCAAGCTACTTAGTTTATTGATAAGCCTCCTATAAGGAAGAGTATCAAAGGCTTTGCTGAAATCTAGATAGATCACATCCATCGCATGCCCTTGATCTAGTTCTCTGGTCACCCAGTCAAAGAACTCAATCAGATTTGTTTGGCAAGATCGTCCTTTGGTAAAACCATGTTGTCTTGAGTCATGCAATCTGTTGGTTTTGAGAAAGTCCATTATTCGCTCTTTCAGGAGCGCCTCCATTACTTTTCCCACCACCAAGGTAAGGCTTACTGGCCTGTAGTTTGTTACCTCTTCTCTATTACCACTTTTGTGAAGAGGTACCACATCCGCCCTTCTCCAGTCCTGAGGAACTACTCCTGTTTCCAAGGATCTGTTGTCAATATCCTTTAACGGCCCTGCAAGAACTTCTCTGAGCTCTTTCAGTATCCTGGGATGTATCCCATCCGGTCCCATGGCCTTGTCCACCTTCAGTTTTGCAAGTTGTTCTAACACAACATCTTCTGTGAATGGTGTGGTATCTACTCTATTCTCAGTTGTATATTTGTCAATCGCAGGTGGTCCTTCTCCAGGATTTTCTTTAGTAAAAACAGAGCAGAAGTATTTGTTTAGCATGTTCGCTTTTTCAACATCACTTTCCACAAATCCGTTCCCAGCACTTTTGAGTCCTGCAATTCCATCTCTGATTTTCCTTCTCTCCCGAATATACCTGAAAAAAGTTTTGTTGCCACACTTCACATCTTTAGCCATCTTTTCTTCTGCCTTTGATTTTGCTATCCTTATTTCTCTTTGTCTCTTTTTTAGTTTTATCCTGTATTCTTTTCTGTGTTCCTCTGTTTGCAAATTTTTCTGAATTTTGTGAAAGCTGTGTTTTTTGCCTTTATTTGTGCAACCACTTCTTTAGAGAACAGATAAGTTTCCTTTTCCTCTTGTTTTTATTTACTTTCCTTGCATACATATGTTTCCCCTTTTTATTGCCTCCTTTAGCCCATTGCAATTCCACTTCCCTTATCCCCTCCCACCCTGCCAGCTCCTCCTTCAGGTACTTAGCCATTTTACTGAAGTCAGTGTTTCTGAAGTCTAGGACTTTGAGCTTGCTGTGATTGGACTCCGCCTTAGCTTAAACCATATTTCCGTAATGGCCACAATGTCCAAGTCCATTGCCACCATTAGGGCTTCCAGGTTAGGAACTCTGTTGGCTAGGCTTTTAGCATTTGTGCTCATTGCTTTCCAGCTTTTGTTGACTGGCTTGTATGTGTTTTGCATGAATTTTGTTCTACACGCCTCTTTCCTCTTGCAACTGATGTGTGGTTTAAAAGTTTGTTTCCAATGTTATGTTTTAGCTGGGAGTGATGTCCTGAACTTATTGTTCTCCATCCGTCACCCCCTTTCCCTAGTTTAAATGCCTGTCCACATACTGACTGAATTTTTCACTTAGGATCCTTTTCCCTGCGACAGAGAGATGTAATCCATCAACAAAGTATAGTCTCTTGTTGGTCCATCTGTTTCCACAGTCGCCTATATATCCAAATCCTTCTTGTTTGCACCAGGTTTGTAGCCATGTATTAGAGATGTTTATACGATGCAGCCTTTCTGCCCCCTTACCAAGAACAGGTAGAACTTCTGAGAATGCTGTAGTGTTAACAATAGGCTTGAGTTTCTCTACCAGAGTCTGGAAGTCCCTTTGAACTGCCGAGGCACTGTTTCTAGTCAGGTCATTTGTACCCAAGTGGATAACAATGTCAATTTTGAAGTTCTCACTTTCTGCACTAACTATACCAACAATTTGGTTTATATTCCTGCTGGCTGAAGAGCCTGGGAGGTATTTGACCATCTTCTCTCCTTTGAACTGTGTTCCCAAGTTGGTGCCTCTGATGATGGAAACTCCAATTGGTAGTAGTTTCCTGTGTTGTGTTTTTCTTTCTTCATATTTGGTACATTATATGAGTAGATTTGGCATTAAGCCTTTCATTTAAGGGCACTTCAGTTTCCACAGATTGGGCACCCTCATTATCCAAAGCAGAGAAGGCATTTTGCAAGGATATCTCTTGATGTAGAGGGTGTCTCTGTGTTACAGGTCGCAATCTATCAGAGCCCACTGTGGTCCATTTGTTCCTGGGCCGTTTGATTCTTTGTAGAAGCGGTGATGAATTTTGTATGGTTTGTGCCCTTGAGAAGGTGTATTTAAGTGCAGCTAATTCTTCCCTTACTAGAGTCTGTTCTTTATGCGTAGCAGCTAACTTCCTCTTTGGCCACCCTGCTTATCTCCCTTGTTATGTCGCGTCTTGACTATTGTAATGTCTGTCTTGCTGGGCTTCCCCAATCACATATTTGTCGTCTTCAACGGGTCCAAAACGCTGCTGTTCGTATTCTTTCTCACGCTTCTCGTTTTGATCACGTCACTCCCTTGTTAATACACTATCACTGGCTTCCTGTTCCTTTTCGTGTCCAATTTAAAGTTCTTATCTTTGTTCACAGGGTGATCCACTCAGGTGTCCCCTTGTATCTTGCTGATCAAGTTCGTCTTCATACTCCTCACCGCTCCCTACGTTCCATCCACACTAATCGTATGTTTCTTCCCCCTCCCTCTCAAGCACACTTAGAACTAACTCGATCTTCTGCTTTCTTCTTTCTCGGTCCAAGGCTTTGGAATTCACTCCCCCACTCCCTACGTTTAGAGACCTCCTATCAATCCTTTAAAGCCAAGTTGAAAACTCACAGTTTTTGTTCTGCTTTTAACCTCCCTCCTCCAGTTCCGTCCTCTTCTTCGTCACAGGACTAATCATGTCAAATCCTTAAACCCTCCTTCCTGCACCTTGTGTGTTGTCAATGTCTTCCCCCTCCCTTCATGTCTGCCTCAACCTCCACCTTCCAGCCCCACCCTCTTCTCCTACTTAGTCAACTTATGTTAGTTCCTAATTCCTCTTTCCTGAGCTTCTTTGTTTTGTCTATGTGCTCCCTTCCTTCCCTCCATGTCTGCCTTCTGTATCCCCTGACTGCTATCTGTTTCTATCCCTGTTCTCTGATTTTATGGCGTTCTTTTCTGTTTCTTTTTCCGCAGCCTTCCTTTTAAATGCTTTTATGTATTGTAAACCGCCCAGATGCTATTTTGTATTGGGCGGTATATAAAGTTTTAATAAACATAAACATAAACATATAGGGCAAGCTCTTAGGTTCCAAATGATTCTTCTGAGAATGAAAGCACCACATTTATTGCACTGAATACACAACATGCTGAATAAGACTGTTATAAAGTGGTCCTATGAGAAAGAGAAAAGGAAATAAAGGTGGTTGTAACACCTAATTGAAGGACAGATGTCAATGTATATGATGACTATATAGGCAATGCAGCCTTGGGGTGGTTGGGGTGAGGGATAGGGTGGGCGGGAACGTAAGTGTCCCCGGCCAGTAGACCTTATATGAATTGAGGGCACACTCAAATATCTTATTTAAAGCTATGCAAGGAATGCAGGCAGTCTGAATAATCCTAAACTTATAGCCCAAGCTGGATTTTATATTAAGATAAAAACAGGCACTTGTAAAATCTGAAAGCTTAGCTTTGTGCAGTCCTTTGTGCTGTGTTGAGCCCATAAAATGCCAAATACATTTCCAGATTTAAGAGCTATAATGGCATTCACAGAGACACGGTACTCAAAAAAAACAAACCAATAAAACAAACAAAAAAACAATGGGACATAGATATACCAGGTTACAATCTAGTCAGGAAAGATGCAGTAGGAAGAGAGAGAGAGAGGGAGGGGAGAGATGGTGCTATATGAGGTGCGATCAAAAAGTATTGAGATTTGTACAATTACACAAGAAGTATAACAGTTATTGCACTTAGTCTCCTTCAAATTAGTCCCCTTCTGATAAAACACACTTCCTCCAACGTTCCTGCCACTACTGGAAACAATTTTGAAATGCCTTTCATTATGCTGTGAAGCTGCTGTGTCGAATTTTGCTTAATGGTCTCCAAGTTGTTGAATCGCCTTCTTTTCAGTGGTAATGTCAGTTTTGGAAACAAGAAAAAGTCACAGGGTGCGAAGTCAGGTGAGTACAGAGGCTGACTGACTTGCTCCATTTGGTGTTTGGCCAAGAACTGCTGGACAAAATGTGATGCATGAGCTGGGGCGTTATGGTGACGAAGCAATAATTCACCATTCCCTGTGCAACTCTGGCTTCTTAGGATGAACTGCATCTCTCAAATGAGCCAGAACTTGGATGTAGTACTCGTTATTGATGGTTTGGTTTGGCCTTTTGGAGCATACTCATGATGAAAAATATCCTGGTAATTAAAGAAAACTGAGCATGCCTTGACATTACTCCTCACCTGACAGACTTTCTTGGGTCTGGGAGAGTTTGGAGTCTTCCACTGTGAGGACTAAGCCTTAGTTTCTGGGCCATAACCATAAACCCAGGATTCGTCACCAGTAATAACCTTTTTGATGAAATCTGAGTCATTTTCAAGTATTCTAACAACTCCCTGGCTGCAGACAGCCTATCTTCTTTTTTGGTCAGGGGACAGGATTTTAGGCACGAATTTTGCAGACATCTCATCCCCAAATCGACAGTATAATGGATTATATCGATCTGAAATTGATGTTCATGTCTTCAGCAAGCTCTCTGAAAGTCAGTTGATGATTTGCATGACCTAGTGCAGGGGTCGGCAACCCGCGGCTCCGGAGCCGCATGCGGCTCTTTCTCACCTTTGCCGCGGCTCCGGAGCACACTGCCCGCTTTAAACGTCGCGTTATGGGCTCCCTCCATGTCAGCTCCCTCCCTTCTTCTGCAGCCGCGGTTCCCTGTCTCTTAGGGAACCGCGGCTGTGCTTTTAAAATCATCTCGGAGCCCTTCCTGTCTTGACGGGCTCCGTGCAGCATTGTCCCGCCTCTAAAGGAAGTTTTGGAGGCGGGACAATGCTGAAAAGCAGTATATAAGCATTGCTAAATAAATAAACTTTGCCTTCATTCCTGCTTGTGGACGGCCTTCCAAAACATTTGTCACTGTCAGCACTTTGGTGGCCCTCTTGGAAACGTTTGTACTAGTCAAACTCGAGCATGACTCATGCATTCATCGCCATACATTTGAGTAACTTGTTATAAGTCTCTTTGCACGAATCGCCAAGTTTCCGGCAGAATTTAATGCAAATTTGCTGTTCAATTTTTTCACTCTTCGTAAATCTGCCGAACTGCTTTTACACGATACCAAACATCACGTGATTAAAAAAGTGCAGGTGTGCTGCAACCACGCTACACTGCACATGCAGAGCATATAACTAGTACACTGAATGCTTAATAGCATTATGGTGCGGCGTAGTTATATAGCTACACAACAAGTCTCGATACTTTTTGATCACACCTCGTATGTAAAAAAAAACAGAAAGCCTATTAAAGCCAAATAACTGTAAGGCTTACAAGGGAATGAGAAGGCACTGTGCTCTGGAAAGAGGGAATGGAAAATCTGTTTATAGCGGTGCGGTATTCAGACCTTTGCAGGCAGAAGAAATGGATAATCTTAAAAACAGGTCTTTGGGCGTTGAAGGGTAATGTAACGTCTTCAACAAAATGGGTATAATATGTTCATAAATTCAAGCTCTGGATAACGAACAGTCTGCACTGTTGTGCACACTGGGTCATATTGAAGCATTTAAATAAGGGATGGACTCGAAGAATTGAATGACATCATTACTTTAGTAAAGGACACTTCATAAAAAAAAATAGTAAAATTACGCAATTCTGACAAACAAAGCTTTAATTCAACTTGTAAATGAGCCCTCTAGACAAACATGTGTTGCCTACGCTGGAATGAACAGAACGTACTGAAAATTTAAGATGACTCAGTTCTTTGCAGAAGATAAGCTCCTTCTGAAGAGACGCAGCATTCAGCATGGAATAATGCCAATGGATTTCTAATGTTAGCTTTTGCTGAATGAAGTTGATAGGTTTCACTGAACTTTCTTCCGCCCTCGTTTTTCCTTCCAGCAGATCCTATTGTTTTGCCCCTTAAATTCGTTCTAAATCTTGTCTCCTGTGCTACTCTTTTCCTAGCCCTTCTAAGAGCTTAGGTCTGTGCCATTTTTGGTTGGCATCCTTTTTTTCTAATCTTCATGAATTCATCCAGTATTTAAACAAGTGGGGAAAGCATGTGAAGCGTAGCTCATGGAATTCTTTTCAACCCTACCACATGGGTGTATGTGTATTTGTGTGTAGCTGTGGTGTTTGCGTGCATCTTTGAGAGGGGAGAGGGCAACTTAAATAGTATGGTATTTAAAGAGTCTATTGGCTTGGAAAGAATAAAATGAAACCAAGCATGTTAATAACCTTGCAAGCAGAATTCTCAAAAGTTGGAAATGTAATTCTAATATAGGCTTAGGGGTTAACAGTAGGCAGGGCAAGTGGAGAGGGGGTTGGGTAAATAAATTCTCACAAACTTCTAGTGGGGAAAACCTTTCACTTGAAATTACTTTAGCAGTACCACAAAATGTACTTTCCACAGAGATGTTTCCTTTTAGATAGAATAGATAATCAGAAGGGAGATAATACAACAGTAATTATTTATTAAAGTGTCTTTAATCCTGCAGTTTATGCTTAAAAAAAGTTGTAAATTGCATGCTAGAAGCACTGCATACAGGTGTCTCTCACTGAGCAGGTAGGTGGGGTGCATATATACAAGTGTGGCATTGCTTGGTAGTAACTTGGTGGGGGAGTACATTGCGTGAGCGGATGGGATGCGTGTGTGTGTGGCTGTAGGTGGGGTGCATATATACAAGTGTGGCATTGCTTGGTAGTAACTTGGTGGGGGAGTACATTGCATGAGCGGATGGGATGCGTGTGTGTGTGGCTGTAGGTGGGGGTGGTGCACTCTTCCACCATTGAATTGACTTCTTGGGATGGTCTCTGGTTTTCTCATCCTTCCAGTCTCTTCCTACCATCTTTTTGCCTCTGCCGCTTACTTTCCCTCATCCATCCTCTCTCTCTCACCTCCTTTGTCCCAGCCTGCTGTCCCCTCTTCTGCCTGTGGAGTTTGAGTCCTGCCTAGCCATTGCTAAGTGCACCTTCACAGGAGCTTCTTCGTCTTCAGCCAGTAGGAGTTGTTTTCCTAGCTGCCTCATTTTTGGCTCATGAGGGTTGAGTCCACACTGGTACATCCAAGCTTTTTATTTGCTTTCTAGATCTAAGAAAATTTGAGTTCTTGATGCAATTGATAAAGCATGCAATTGTATCCACCTCAGCACCTGCACTGTAGGGATCTCTAGTAACCATGCTTGACTGGAACATAATTCCTGAGGTCTGTACCACCAAACCAGGTGGCCTGTTCTATTGTATATCAGTATGTAAAAGGCCGCTCTTATTTCAAGACAAGAATGCTGCTATGATAATACCTCAAATGAAGCTGAGGCAAACGAAGGCTTCCATTGGATAGACCATGTAAGATAAGCTATCTTTTTTTGACACATGGGTTTGCAAACCTTTTTGTTTGATAAACATCACAGATTTTTTATGACAGATGATGAAATTAAACCATACCATAGATGTTGGACGAGTAATGGTTACTGAGGTCTTTTTCCTCCATTTTAAATGTGCATGTAATCTTGTTATTTGAACACTGGACAGCTTAACGGATTGAATTAAAATGTGCCTCTGATATACAGATGTTGTTGCACATGATATTCTCCATTTCTGTTACCATCCAGAGGTTGTAGTTGATATTGCAAGATGCTGTTTTTAGCACAGAAAACTATGTGCACATGTATTTGTCACATGATGATATACACACAAGAAGGGCTGAATTAGCAAAAGTTTTACAATTATTTTGGTTGCTGCTGTTCACAAGTTTCATACTTGTGTTGATTCACTGTGTTGATGACTGTCACGGCGACCCTGTGCATAGTTGTCCTAAATTATGTTAGGTCTTCAGTCAGGTGGGTAATTGTTGATAGAGTGGCACCCATAACTGCTATTATTGTATCAATCCATCGCATCGCCAGTTTTCCTTTTTTGTATCGCTTTCAATCTTGACAACTTCTCCATCCCAGTGAAAAAGGAAGTAAAATATCTGGGTGTAATTCTGGACCAGAAGCTTAACTTTCAATCGCATATCAAGAAGATGATGGCCAATGCATGCTACAAAATCTAAGACCTCTTCTAGAGCACAATCGCTTTCGCACTGTATGTCGGGCAATAGTTACTCCACAACTAGACTATTGCAACATACTATTTCAAGGCCTTCCCAAACACACCACCCAGGCAATACAGCTTGCTCAAAATACTGCAGCTCGATTAATCGCTGGAGACAAAAGACAAGATCACATCACGCCGGTCCTTCACTCTCTTCACTGGTTACCAATACAATCCCACATAAAGTACAAAGCTAATGATGACGCACAAGATGATATACAAACAAACTGCTGACTGCTTACAACCATTGATCTCAATGGTCCCTGAGCCTCGGACAAGGAGGAAACAACATCAAAATAGCCTTTCCACATATCAAGACCAGTAGCTTTCAAACAACCTGCCAGAGAGCCTTTAAAATCTTTGCTCTTAGGTGATGTGGTAGCAAGTTCCAGAGAGTCGGACCAATCAACGATACTTCTGATTTTAGGAGAATGCTGAAAATTCACCTGTTTACCGAACACTATGGATCAACACTCAATACCTAACTACAAATCTAATACCAACCCACCTTCACTTAAATACTTCTCACATGCGGACTGTAAATAAACCCGACTGACCATCCTCTATCCTTAATTTCAACAATGAACATTAAATGTAAATAACCATTACGCCAACAGTGGTAACTAATTCCTATGATGTATCATAGTTATACCTGTAACAGTTCCATGTAAAATTGAGTTAAATGTAAATTGTTTTGATAACATTGAAAGGCGGTAGATGAGAAGTTTTTAAATAAGAATTGGTTTATGGTATTTTCCTTATAAATTCTTAGCTTTTTCTTTCTCTGTTTGCATGTAGCATGGTGTGCATCAAGGGAAAAATATTTTGTCTCATGAAACTAATAATTGGAAGAATGTGTCTTCTGAGATGAGCCCTTGGTACTGCTCTTTTGGCCGTCAGAGACAACCATCTTTCTTCTGTCCCTGGCATCAAATGCCTGAGCTCCTTAGTCACACTTTTTAAGTCAGAACTTTCAATCCATGCCTGTCGACCCTATAGCCTCTCTGGTTTTCAAGATATTTGCAATGAATATATGAGATAAATGTACATATATTGAATCTCCAATGCATGCAAATGCTTCTCGTCCATATATATTGTGCATATCCAGAAAAATCAATTAGATGTGGGGTTATTAAGGCAGGTCAGGGAGGTTCTGGTTTAAGTAGCAGTATAGATCATGAAGTGTTGACTGTAAATTTTAATTACTTTGACGTGCGATCGAGTGCTTCTAAATATAATAATGCCCATGTTATAAGCAAACAGAATTGCCTTTCAAAAATTGTACATCTTGACTTACTGTCTGAACCTAGAGCATCTTACATATAATGCAGGCAGCTTGTGAAAAACTATTTGGAACCAGGGCTGTGATTTGATACTATGAACTTTTATTTTGTAACTACCTGAAGATTTTTATCCCGTATTTTATTTCCTTCCCAGTTTATTTAGCCAAGTCATTGTAGCATCAGCCTTTGAACAAGGGCTATGCACTAGGGTTTCTTCTGGGATCCTGCAGTCATGAGCCCAAAATTCAGCTGTTAAAGAGTTGCCACTGTGCAACGGCTGGGGCTCCCTCCCCCAAGGAGTTTGGTGATGCCTCCGCTGTATCTCTGGTTAGTCTGCAGAGCAGAAGACCTCATCTGGAAAAAGGCCTCCATGACCTGACTGTGTATAGGTTCATTCTTGGATATAGATTTTGTTCTTTGTATGTAACAGTCTGTGCTATATAATTGCCTTATTAGTCAATGAATATGCGACCCTCAGAGTCTGTTTCCTAGCTAGATGAAGCAGTGGAATTTTTTCCTTTAATATTGTGTTTATCCTGGGAGGTGAGAACACACAAGAGGCAAGAAAAATATGAGCTAAAATCAAATCTCTACTGTAAATTTAAATTCAACAAAGAACACGTAAAAGGTGTTGCTACTATACAGCATACATTCTTCATTGATATTATGAGCCCAGCAATGGCTAAATTTTTAAATGTTTCCCACCACAGGTTGTAAGCTGGCAGCAAGTCAGTTACAGTGAGAGATTATGTCCAAAATAGACATTCTCCTTTTATTCATCAGCCGCCTGATTCTCCTCATTACTGTTGCTTCTCTTTGCAAAACAATAAAATAATCCGTCTTAGTGCCTCAGCTTTTTACTAGAATGTTCAGGTCCATGCAGCTAAGGTGTATATATAGATTTAGCTTAGCATTTTTTTTAAATCTACAACCAGCCCTATCCAGCTATAACCAGCCTGCTTGAATCCTATCCAGCAAGGCTTTTTTTTTTATACATCTAAACGGATTGGGACATGAAACATTCCTTCTTGGACAAATTGTATTCTGATGCACGGAGCACTCCCTCACAGCTGTACTGCCCTCCAGCCAAGTATTTTCCTGACTAGAAATCATCCCACAGTGACCCTTAAGCAAAGTTCAGAATTCCATTCCATTTTTTCTTCCACTTAAAATAAATTTTTTATTCAATTCTGTTGCACATGTTTGAAATTTAGATGGTGAGACCTCATTTCCCCCATCTCCTGAAAATCCTGAAGTAACTGCTTACGATGACCTGCTGCTTTGGGAACTGCTCCTGCTAGGATACCTGGAACAGTAATTTGGAGATTATAAAACAATTGGAGTTTGTCTCTGACCCTATCTAGCCCTGGTTGGCACAAAGGTGATATAGCAAACCAAGAACTATTCCTACTTAAATATCAAATATCTCAAAGAAGTAAAACATCTGTCGAGGGAACCAGCTATCAGTTTGAATCTTCTGTCCACACCAATCGATGCAGAATGTCAAGAATGCAAATATCATGGATCCTTGTCAAAACTGTTGTTATACATTAGAGACTGCAATCTATTGTGTGACCACTGGGTGGCTGTCTTCTCTATTATGGTTTCACCATGTCAAGAATTGTATATGTGTGTATTCCGTTCGGTTTTCACAGATTTTTGAGGGAGATAGAAATGCCAAGTGAGAGCGATTTTAAAGCAGGAGGTTTTGACCCTCCCCTTCCAACCCATCTCATGCCCTGTGCCTACTCCACCCTGCTGCAACACTTCTCCGCCAGGTCTGGAACTGTGAGCAGCTTCAGATTTCACAATCGTAGATACTTCCTGCTTGTTGATGGAAAGGTCTGAAGTTGCTTGTGTTTGCATGCAGGTAGGGGAAAAAGCTTTTGATTGGCTCCTGAGTCTCCCATTTTTTCAGGTGTTTACTGATTTTGCATGGAAGGTGGCCTTCTGAAGTGGGAGTTTCCCATTTAATGTAGGTGACTTAATAGGTCTGGGGACATGTTACGCACTGTCTCAAGATATAATGAGATCAAAAAGCCTTATATATTTAAGAACAGAAGATATGTCATGCTGGGTCAGATCGGGATTCCATCAAGCCCAGTATCCTGTTTCCAACAGTGGCCATTCCAGGTCTCAAGTACCTGTCGGGTTCCCAAAGGTCTATACACATTCCATGCTGCTTGTCCCGGGGTAAGCAGTGGGTTTCCCCAGACTCTTTTAATAATGGTTTATGGACTTTTCCTCCAGGAACTCATCCAAACTTGCTTTGAACCCAGCTATACTAATAGTTTTTGCTACATTCTCTGGTAATGAATTCCAGAGTTTGATTATGTGCTGAGTGAAAAAAATATTTTCTCTGATTAGTCTTAAATGTGCCACATTGCGTCTTCATTGCATGTCCCCTAGTCTCTACTTTTTTGAAGGAGTAAACAACCGATCTACATTTACCCATTCCACTCCATTCATTATTTTATAGACCTCTTTTATCATATCTCCCCTCAGCTGTCTCTTTTCCAAGTTGAAGAGCCCTAACCTTTTAAGCCTTTCCTCATAGAGATGCCTTTCCAATCTCCTTTACCATTTTGGTCGCTCTTCTCTGTACTAAATAAAGGCCTATTTAAGTTTCCTGATCCATCTAATTCTTTACATTAGAACAAGCTCATCCTGGGCTTTGGAGACCGTCCCGCACAAACTATTTGCAGATAGGAGAGAGATTGCATATAGTCATTAATAGTGCTATACAGAGTCTATTGCTTCTTTTGATATTAAAAAAAAAAACTCTTCTGCTTGATTGGGACTTAAAACAATCCCTATTTTATAAGGGCAGCTCCTTAACTGGAGGCATAGTTAATGGATCTCTTGTAACCCAAATCTAGTCTAGATGTTGGATGGTTATTCAAAGAGTCTTTTTATTTGTACATATTTAAGCAGACAGACATCTGATAACCTTCAGGAGCAACGGAGACTGAGGACAAAACGGACCTTCGTACCAGGCTTCCTGTATAGACTGTTTTGTGTGCAACGATCTGATTTCACAGCATTATACAACCAGATGAAATGGTCTCTCCCTTTCCTCAGTTAGTGGACCCCTCCTCCCCTCTATATTTACGGTTTTCTGCATTTTCTCACTACCTTTCTCTTTCCCTAGCACTAGACAAGAGCTGCTTTTTCATCTCATTTCCACCCACTACCATCACTGGCCCGTCCTGTCTGCAGCTCCCGTATTCTTGATTTGTTCTTCAAGGATATTTCATCCTAATCGCCGTTGACATTTTTGGCTCTCACCAAATCCCCTTTCATGGCCAGTCAGGGTTACCTATAGCCAGTGCTTTTTTTCTGTTTAAAAAAAAACAAAATGCCAGTATACACATACAGGGCCAACTTTAGGGGTGGGTGACTGTCCATGGCTCCGCCCATTACAGTAGCTCCGCCCCCTGCAGCCAGCTACAGAAATGTCTAAGCAGAATACATCACTCGGTAACACATGCAGATCATGGATAGAACCTCGCTGAATATAAAATAAAATGAGCACAAATTACAAATGAAAATGTGTGGTGAAAATCTGAACTGGAAACCCTAAGAAGCCAGACTCTAGTGCAAAGCTGTCCACCATCCCCTCTTCTTTCTTGCTTCCCCCAACCTCATGTGAGCTGTATCCCCTCTTTCCTGTCATGTGGCTAGTATTGCCTCTTTCTCCCTCATCCCAGCTGTACAGCATCTCCGCCTCCCCTTTGCTCCCCATTGTCCAGTTTCTCTTCCTCTTCAGTCCCCCTCACGCATGCAGCATCTCCCCCATTTTGCTTCATGTGTCCAGCATTTCCCCCCATCTTTCACCCCTTCCCCTCCCCACAGCCTCTGTTGGGTTTTTTTCTCCCCTCTTCCCCTGCCCCTCCCACATTGTGAAGACCGGGAAGTGGCTCAATTAACGCAACCTCCTTCCTGCGGCCAGCCCTTGCTGCTAAAGTAACTCTACTAACTCTCCACTCTACTATACAACCAAACTAACCACTAAGAGTGAATATATAGTGACTAAATATTTTTTGTCGGAAGTTTTTGCCTTGAGAGAATTCTCCCTCCTGAAGCGTAACTTCCCTTTTAATCAAAACTGCGGTATAAAAACCGCTAGTAAAATATCGTGAAATAATTGCACACCCTTTCCAGTGCTATATCACAATAAAATCATTTCCAACGAACCAAGATCCCAGTCACTTCAAAGAGATCTATTTGAACGCTCTACCCACATTTTGCAGTCATTTTCAAACACAGCACTGCGTTTAGGGCCAAGTCATCTCTATCTGGCCCTGTCTCAACGCTTAATATTACTGCAAATATATTGGATAAGATGTACTTATCCCAGTGAGGCGTCTAGCTGAGACTTTTTCTCCCACGAAGACGCTTTTCATAATTCAGTCCAACTTGCTGACCAAACAATGTGTATTCCAAGAGGTTTTTTTAAAATTCCCCCAGCCAATTCCTAGCCGATACGTCACAACAAACTGGCCCAATCCTGTTCCAAATTCAATCCCTTTGGTTCTAATGATGACAAACGAAAAATCCATGCTTGTTCAAGCATTGAAGCCGCCGCTCTCTATCTCCCCATCTTGGATTTTCAGGAACATGATCTAAAATCCTCCATTTAAAATCCAAAAACGTATGTTGTGAGTCAAGGCAATGTTGTACTTAAAAAAACCAAAACAAAACAAAAAAAAAACAAACAAAAAAAAAAAAAAAGTAAAATTATACAGTTTGTGACACACACTCCCGACAGTCAGTACGGTGGTGTTGCACCTAATGTGCTATGATTTTGGCACTATCTTTGTGTTAGATACAACACCATAGTGCCCTTTAGTAAAAGGGCCCAGAAGTGTTTTAAGCTATTACCATTTCTCAAAACCGTAATAATGATAGATAACTAAATTCCCTAAACGGGCTTTTACAGGCCTCTCTACCCGGCCCTGAATTATGTTCACGGAATGAAATGCTACTGATTTGTGCTCCCTTTCAAAGTGGTTTTGTTGCAACGAATTCTCATATGGGCTTTTTCAGTTACGAGATCTAGGCTGTGGAATGCCTTTTCTGTGGGCTCATCGAATATTGGAAATATAGGAAGGGGATGAAAACGATGTTGTGTTTACTGTAGCTTTTAAGAATTGAGATATGTTTTTGTAAGAGCAGAAGAATATGATGACTGATTGATTTAAATGTTGGGGGGAGGAGGGGATGGGGTGGAGTCAATGATGGTGGCCATCGTTGTTAAAGCGGCTGGTTATTTCCACTTTAAATTATGCCTGGAAATTCATTGCTGGAGCCATATCCAGGTTACCTGGTTAGCGGTGATATTCAACTGCTGACCAGATAGCTAACTGGCTAAAGTTAGACCATCCTTTTATCTGCTTAAGTTAACCAGCAAGCGGCTGAATATCAGCACTGACTGGTTGTAACTCCGCCCCTGGAAAGCCCCTAGTGTCGGGCAAATGATATTCAGTAGTTTAGTGCCGCTGAATATTCCACTGACTGTGGTTTAGCTGGATAGCAGTTCTGCTAACTAGTTAAATTGCTCTAAATATGCCCCCATCATGTCTTTTTATATCTTATTATTATTATTTCAGATATGATCATTTTCAGTAGGTCACACTTTAAATATTAGTGGGATGTAAGTGTTTCAAATAAGATTCTCCAGTATAAAGTATGAATGGTCTCTCACCAGTCTTTGTCGTTGGACAAAACCCATAAGGAAGTCGCCTTGTAATAGTATAACAAAGGGTCTCACTAGAAGCTGGTGGGAGGGAATCTGTGCACCCCTTTTTTACCCTTTGCCTTTAATTATCTGGGATGGATCTAACCACAGAGATGAAAAGGAAGTTTTCTTGGATAAGAAGGCTTTCTGAGAAAGCGGAAGGAATGTTTTTAAAATGTTCAGATAAGCATTCCTACCATCGTGTTCAGCGTTTCACAGATGAGAGAAAATGAAAGTGGGGAAAAAAAGTGACTTTTTTTAGGCATAGAGTTAACCTTCACCTTTTAAGGCAGCTAATGTGATTCAGTTTGAATATGTGCTAGATCCAATAATAAATAAAATAACCCCAAGCACATTTGCCATTGAATAAAATCTGAAAAAAAGATTAAATGAAATGTTTATGAATGGAGGAAATGTGATCTGCTAAAAACACGTATTGTAGTCCAGACCAGAGCTCAGTGAAATAGAGTACAGAGCCTGACTTTTACAGTGCGTGTCCAAAAGCTTGGCTGCAGAGGGGGAATAAAGCTGCAAGGATATCTTTTCTCTTTTTGTCTTATTTATTTAACGGTATTTCTATACCGCCTTATCATACAATCAAAGCGGTGTCACAGCAATACAATCAATAGTGGGGAAGGGTAGGTCATGCAGTGAAAAATGTTATGAATTGCGTGTAAGAGGGTAGAGTAACAGATTAGGTTGAACTAGGTACACTGTGAGCTATATTACAGCATGAGCTATGATACATAGCTTGCAGTAGTGTCAAACTCCACGGGATGTCGGTCCACATCAGAGAAAAATGAATTGACATGGCAGATGGAGCTGAGCATATGCACAAGTTTGCATATTAAAGAATGTCAATTTTTATTTTACTGTTTAAAGTTTAAGGCTTTATCTGATACAACTCGTGCATCCAGTTAATTTATTTTGCCCTCCTCCCTCCTCCCTACTCCCATCTTCCTTGGGCCGTCCTCCAGAGATTCAATGTTAACAGAATACCTGGCCTTCATGACACATCTAGAACGTATTTATACTCTCATCAAGTACAGAATAACATCAAAAACCAAAATTGAACTGAAACCCAATAAGCCAGACTGTGCATGCAGTACAACCCCAGAGAAATAGAAAGAGAAGCATATCCTCCTGTGCTGGGTAAATATAAAGATAGTAGATGTACATTCCAAAAACTGACATAGCCCAGTCACCAAATAGAAAAAAATTTCTTTCAGCCTGTTGTCTCATCCTTTTATTTTTCTAATTGTGTTAGTCCCAGCCTCTGGTTTCTAGTTTCCTCTGTCTTCTCTTAACTCTTTCCAAGGTCTCCTGTCCATTTGACATTTCCTTTCTCTTCTATCTTTTCTTTTCCCCGCCGCTTTCTTCTCTGCTTCTCTATCCACTCTTCTTTCTATTCAGTTCTCAATCTCCCTTTTTTTTTACACTGCTTTCCATCTTTCCCCCAACCCAATCCTCCCCATTTGCCATCTCTGTCCTTCTGCACTCTTTCACAGTCTCCTCCTCCTTCTTTCTCCCCTCCCTGTCCAGTGTCTTCACTCTCCTCTTCTCATTCAATATTTCTCTGCTTTTTTCTCTCTCTCCCTCCATGCAGCATTCCCCCTCCATTCCCCTAAGTCCAGCATATCTCCCTCCCTCCACACATTGTCTAGCACTTCTCTCCCCTCTTCCCTCCCCCATGATCCAGCATCTCCCCTCTTTTCCTTGTGATCTAGCTTGTCTCTTCCATCCCCCACCCCATCCTGCCTTGTACCTCTTTCCTTCTAGATCCCCTCCCTGACCAGCAGCTTCCTTCCCCTTGATCTCCCCTGGACAGGCAGCAGTGGCAATAAGACTGTAAAAGAGTGTGAACAAACAAGTGGATGATGGTGAACTAGATGATATAGTGCCTTTGGATTTTCAAAAGGCATTCGACAAAGTTTCTCATGAAAGGCTCTCAGGAAATTAAAAAGTTATGGGACAGAAGGCCATGCCTTTTTGTGGATTGAAAACTAGCTAAAAGTCGGGAAACAGAATGTAGGATTAAATGGTCAGTTATCCATATGGAAAAGGGCTATTAGTGGAGTACCCCAAGGGTCTGTTCTGGGACTTGAGCTGTTCGACATATACATAAATGATCTGGAGATAAGATGTGGCAGAGTTGCAGATATATAATTCCTTCAGAGTAATTAAAACAGCAGAGGACTGCGAGGATTTTGACAAGCATCTAAATGGCAGATTAAATTTAATGTGGACAAGTGGAAAATGATGCACATAGAGAAATAATACCAACTGGAGGTATAAAATGTTGGGTTCTGAGTTAGGAGTCACTACTCAAGAAAATAAGCTTGGAATTTTTGTGGATAATATATTTAAATTTTCATACTAGTTGCAGTTGCTTAAAAAAAGAAAAAGCAAATAGAATATTAAGGATTATTCAAAAAGGGATGGAGAATAAAATTATGCTTCCGTAGGTCTCTTCAGTACTGTGTGCATTTCTGGTCGTCTCATCTCAAAAAAAGATTTGTGACGAGAAAAGGTTCAGAGAACAGTGACAAAAAATGATATAGAGGAAAGAACACCTTCCTTTTATGAAGGACAGATTAGGGCTTTTCAGCTTGGAGAAAAGACAACAGAGGGGATATTAAAGAAAATCATGAATGGGGTAGAACGGTTGTTTAAAGTGTTAACCACCAAAAGCAGAAGGACTCCATGAACCTAATGACCAGGGGATTGAAAACAAATCCTAAAAGTTCTTTCATGCTGTGTAGGAATCTGGTGCCAGAGGATGTGGTCAAGATGACCAACATAATGGGATTGAAAGACGTTTGAGTGAGTTCCTGGAGGAAAAGTCCATAAATTATTAGCCAAATAGACTTGGGAGAGGGATTGCTTATCCCTGGAAATGAGCTATGAGAAATAGATCTACTTTTTTGGATCCGTTGTACACTTGTGACCTGGACTAGTCACTGTTGGACCATGTTCTGACTCGCCACAGCTTTTCTTATTTTCTTATGAATTCGATTCCTTTTTTTTTTTTTAAACCAGCACAACTTTCACATCTAATTTTAGGCGAATCCATCTCCTGGTTTTTTGACTATCTCCCTCAGTACATTTCTGCAGCGTTAACTTCAAACAGGAGAAACGAGGACCACAAATCCCCTGACGCACTGTGATTTAAGTGCAGATGACGAGCATGGCACAGTCTAAGTCCAGAAACAGGTCACTTGGCAGCTCTGTTTATCAGTTGCCTTAAACTGTTTTACAAACTGCTGTGAAGTGTCTAGAGTGACACATAGTAATTCGTTTTGTTATTTACTGACTTTAAATTCCTGAAATACATCATCCAAAAAATGTTTTCAAGTTCCTTTTTTCCCTGTTGGAATCCGAAGTTGCTGGCATGCTTCACCGAAGAACCTTCTGCATGTTATCATACTGACACCTTCAAGGCACTTTAGAAGCGGGGGGAAAACCCCTGGCGATAATATTCACTTGAGCTGGTCTGCAAAGGGAGCACGTTGAATGGTTTTAATACTCTTGCTGCTGTTCCTTGCACAAGAATTTCTTAATGCAACACGTTGGCTACTCTCCTCCAAAGGACTGTCGATTTCAACATGTATCCGCCATCACCCAATCTAAAGTGCAAGACCTCTTAAGAGAAATTCTGAAATACACAAGGGCTCCTCATTTCCTTATAAACAGAATGTAGACGGGAAGGCGGCGGCGGCAGCAGCTGCTGCTATAGCTTTGTACTGTGAGGGAAGACCCAGCTAATCTTACATTTGAAAGAATTTCTCCTGTGGCTTGTTTTGGGCCTTGATGCTCTTTGTAGAGATGCTGGTTCTGCTGCCTAGATTCTGGTGCTGTGTTGACATAGTGCTCAGGGCAGTTTCTCCAGATGGGTTAGTTTTTGCAAAATACCATGACACTCGTTAACCTCGCTTTGTAACTGATGTGGTGCTTCTATGCAGGGAGTAGCCAATGAATGAAGGTGACAAGGTAGTGGCTAGAAGCAGAGGGATTCTACGGTGCTTAAGGAAGGGTATCAGCTGATTATGCTATTATACAGGTTGGTAGGGAGACCTCACCTGGAGCAATGTGTCTCATTCTGGGGCAGGGAGTTCGTTAGACACCCAATGACAATGCTTCTCCACCCTCTCTTGGATGCACACCTAGTCAGTTGGCTTTTCAGGCGTTTATTTTTTATAGACTGTCTTTCCAAATCCTCCAGGAATATGCTTGAGATGCATTTGCTTGTAGTGGAGATTCACTGTATGCAAATCCGTCTCGTGCATATTCATTGTGGTAATCCTGAGAACCCAATTGGTTCGATGTGCTTCCAGGAGAGAGTTGAGAGCAGTCATCTTGTAAAATGCAGTATTATGGAGAGGAGGTGATGTCACCCAGGAGATGGCGGCCTGGTTTTGGAGCTCCCGTTAGGACGCGGCTTTAAAGGAGAAAAGTAGCGGCCAGCCTTCACCCCCCCCCCCCCAGTCTGCTACATCAGTGTGAAGGGTTTGGGAAGTTGTAGCGATGTCGGTCAGCGAAAAATTAGCCAGATTTCAGTCTTCTTACGCTACGAAGACGGAGCGTACGGGCTGAGAGGGCCCAGAGCACATGGCGTCCGATGAAGAGATGGAGGAGGAGTTGGAGCGAGCTGATGAAAGTTGTACCTGTGGTGACACATGGGGCTGGATGCGCTCACTTAAACGAGATATCAGAGCTATGCGGAGTGAGCTGAAGGAAACCCTGGTAGCTATAAAAGACGACATCAGGGATCTAGGCAATAGGGTTGAAACCCTTGAACAGACGGAGAGGCACGCTGAGAAGGAAACAGAGATGGAGGCCCTAATGCAGCAATACCAACTTGAGCAAGGGCTGTTGAAAGATAAAATTGAGGACCTTGAGAATCACTCAAGGCAAAGTAATCTGAGAGTGCGGGGACTGCCAGAGACTGAGGAATTTGGCGACGCTTCAGCGGTGGTGAAACGAGTGTGCCATTTCCTGTTGCACCGTGGAGACGAAGCAGAAGAGTGCGAGGTAGCAGTGGAAAGGGCACATCGGGCCTTGGGTCCAGCGCGACGAGGCCAGCTGCGGGACATTGTGGCCTGTTTAGGCTCCTACGTGGTGAAAGAAAAGGTGATGAAGGTAGCGGCAGCCCGAAAGAGCTTCCAGTGGGAGGGCCAGAAAGTAGAGGTGTTCCATGACCTTTCCGCGGCAACACTAAAGAGGCGGAGGGAGTTGAAACCAGTAACAACATATTTGCAGACCGAGCAGAAGCGGTACCGGTGGCTGTTCCCCTTTGCTTTATTAATGGACATCAACGGCCGGGGATTTCGGGTGCAGACTGTAGATGAGGCCTGGATCATTTTGAAAAGGGAGGGGGGGCTCCTAGGCTCCCGGGGCTGAGCACGGCTCCCGACCCCGGAACAAGCAAGGAGAGGAGATCTGTTTGGGAGAGAGTTCCAGTGTGGGGGTGGGGGCAGCGGCTGCGGAGGAGGACCGGCGTAGCGGAGCACGAGGAGCAGCTTGCTGGACATTCTGGAGGGTCCATCAGTGGGACTGTGTGAATGACTATGTCTGAGATTGAGGACTTTTCATTTTCGGGTACAGTTTTCTACCTGGGCTAAGTGGTGATTGTGGAAGCAGGGGCAGTGATGGGAGGCGGGGAGATGGGGGATTGGAAGGAGGTGTGGGAGAGATATGTATAATGTGAATTGACAGTAAAACCTACGATACGATACCTAGGTATTACCCTTGACCAGCGCCTTAATATGAAGACCCACATAAAAAACATAACAAAACTAATATATCACAAGATACGCACACTACGCCACTTAAGACCTTTACTTGAACCCACAGATTTCAGAACTGTCTACCAAGCCTTGGTAATGCCTCATCTTGACTTCGCAAATGCAATTCTACATGGTCTCCCGCAATCAACTTTAAATCCCCTACAATTGGCGATGAACACCGCTGCTAGAGTTCTCGAAGGAATATCAAAGACAGACCACATAACCCCAATTCTAAAAAGCCTCCACTGGTTACCAACCAACGCAAGAATCCACTACAAGATACTAGTCATTACTTTCAAAGCCCTAAACAATCAAGCACCATCAACGATCACCAACCTTTTACACACACAGACTCCCAATAGATCCAGAAGATCAACTGCTATAAACTCATTAACAATCCCAAGACAAACAATCAGATACACTAAGGAAACATCTAAAAGAGCCTTCAGCATTCATGCCCCAATAGCTTGGAATGCACTCCCACCAGAACTGCGAGCCATAACCAGCCTAACACAATTCAGAAAAAGTCTCAAACACCACCTCTTCTTAAGCTATTTCCCAATTTAGTTTTGCACAAGAGAAATACATCCATACTCAGGTCAAGACAACTTCAACTGTGACTAATGTGTATAGACTACTGTATATAGTTACATAATGTACATAGTTTCCCTTTATTACCAAGTTCAAATTCCTGTTACTTGTAAAATGCACTACAGTTTTTCTGTATGTATATGTTTGGTTCCATGTAAACCGCGCTGATGATAATAGTGCGGTATATAAGAGATGTTAAATAAATAAATAAATAAATGTATTACCATTCACAAATGCTAGTGTAACATGTTATAGATTTTGGGGATAATGTATAAAACCTTTTAGATGTGGGAGGGGGTTGATGGCTGGGGAGGAGGGGGGCTGGGGAGGGAGAGAGTGGGGCGCGTCCTAGGGGGTGCCACTTCCTCTGTAGAGGTCGGATTGGAGGTCCATAGAAATGGGGGGGGGAGGGGGTTGAGGAGCAGGGCTTTGGATGGGCTGTATGGAGAGTGGGGGGCGGGGTGAGCAATGGCCATGGCGGCGGGACTGATAGTAGGGAGCCTTAATGTGCGGGGCCTGAACTCTCCGCACAAGAGAAGGTTGCTGTGGAAAGAGCTCAGGTCCCGGAATTGGGGTGTGGTCTTTTTACAGGAGACCCACCTACGTAAGGTGGATGAGCATTTGATGCGCTCTGGTGTTTACCAGGGATACTTTGCAGCTGAGGGGGGGGGAAGGAAAAAGATGGGAGTTGCAATTCTTGTTGGGCATGGGGTTCCCCTCATAGTTGATCAAATACATCAGAAAGCGGATGGGAGGGCTGTGGTGGTGGGGGTGGGGGGGAGTTGGGGGGCGAAAGAGTCTTCGATTTCGGTGTATGGACCAAACTCGGGATGGAGGGAAGTTTGGAGGGAGTTGGGTTCCTGGCTGGTAGGGCGGATTCAGGGGAGGGTGTTGGTGGGAGGAGATTGCAATATCGAGTTGGAAGATAGGCAAGGGAGGTTGGGGGGAGTGGGGGGGGGTAGAAAGGAGCTGAGGCAGTGGATGAAGGAGTTGGGGGTGGAGGACCCTTGGAGGATAGCGAATCCATCTGCTAGGGATTTCACCTTTTTCTCGGCCGTTCGCGGCTCCTATAGCCGCATAGACTATGTGATGGGAGATAGCTATTGGTGGGAGAGTTTGGAGAAGGCCAGCATTGGTCCGGTGACATGGTCCGATCATGCTCCAGTGCAGGTGGGATTTGGGGATAGGGGGAAGAGAACTTTCTGGAGGTTGAATGAATATTTGTTGCGGGAGGGGGGAGTAGAACAGAAGATTAAGCAGGTGATTGAGGACTATATGGCCACAAACGATAATGCTGAAGTTTCGACGGGTATTCTTTGGGATGGGCTGAAGGCGGTGGTGAGGGGTCATCTGGTCCAGCTGGGGGCTCAGCGGAAGAGGAGAAGGGAGGAAGAGGAGCGCCTCCTTTTGGGGCAATTGGCAGAGTTGGAGCGGGAACACAAGACGAGGGGGGGGGGTGGAAGCTGCAGAGCACAGTGGAGGAGGTGCGTAAGAAATTGAATGCCCTCCAGTTGGAAAGGATTTCCGGACAGATGGATAGGGTGGGGCAACGGTACTATGAATTTGATAATAAATCAGGACAGCTGTTGGCTAATAAGCTACGAACCCAGAGGCAGAAGCGTACAGTTGTCAAAATTAAAGGTCCCCGGGATAAAATGCTTTACAAAGCGGGGGACATCCGTGAGTTTTAAGGAGTACTACCAGCATTTGTATGCAGCGGACCCCCGGGGGGATGGGGTGGATATTCAGAGATATTTGTACAATGAGGGGAGTGGTAGTGCCAAGTTGGGAGACCGGGAGGGGGAGGGGTTGGAGGACGATGTTACTCTTGAAGTGCAGGGGGTGATCAGGGCCTTGGTTCCGGGGAAGGCCCCGGGCCTTGATGGGTTCTCGGGGGCGTTCTACAAGGTCATGATAGAGACAGTGGCCCCTCTATTGGTGCGAGTGTTTAATGCGGTGTTGAGTGGGGAAGCCTTGCCGCCTTCTATGAGCCAAGCCGCCATTGCGGTGATCCCTAAGCCTGGCCGTGACCTGGCGGTGTGCGGGTCCTATCGCCCCATCTCATTGCTAAATATTGATGTTAAGATTTTGGCCAAAGTTTTGGCCTTACGATTGGGCCCGCTCATGCCGGATTTGGTTCACCCGGACCAGTCGGGATTTATCACAGGGAGGCAACCGGCTGACGGGATCCGGAGGGTGATTCAGCTCGGGTGGCTAGCGAGACAGGAGAAGCAACCAGCCATGTTTCTATCTATAGATGCTGAAAAGGCCTTTGATAGGGTCAGTTTTGACTTCTTGCAGGAGGTGTTGACCTATGTTGGTTTTGGTCCCCGGTTTCGTGCGAGGATATGGGCACTATACGCTGCCCCGGTAGCAGCGGTGAACGTCAATGGAGGTTTTTCTGACTTCTTTCCATTGGGAAGAGGGACCCGTCAGGGATGCCCGCTTTCCCTATTGCTGTTTGCATTGGTTATGGAATCTTTGGCAGCTAGGATACGGTCGAATGCTGATATAAAGGGCATAGTGGTCGGGACTGAGCAACATAAAATGGTGCTCTTTGCTGATGTGCTGTTTGCTCTGACCCAACCAATTGTCTCGCTTCCAATACTGATGAAAGAGCTCCAGGAGTATGGTGGTATTTCGGGGTTCAAGGTAAATTGGGACAAGACGGAGGCTATGTCTATCTCATTGGACTCGCGAGTGGTTGACAGTTTGAAGGGTTCATTTCCATTTAGGTGGGCCACTAGGTCTATAAAGTATCTGGGGGTACAAGTTACGGCCCATCCGCTGGGATTATACCAAGCTAATTATCCGTCGCTATTCGGGCAGCTGAGGAAGGACCTGTCCAAATGGAGAGCGGTGGAGCTCTCCTGGCTGGGAAGGGTGGCAGTCTTGAAGATGAATCTGTTGCCGCGGGTGTTATATTTGTTTCAGACGCTACCCGTTGGGATTCCCTCCAGGGAGTTACGGACCTTACAAATTCAGATTTTTGCCTTTGTCTGTGTGTGTGGGGGGGGGGGGGAGTAGACCGCGAGTGAGTAGGCGGGTAATGTACGCGGCCCGGGAGACACGGGGGTTAGGGGTCCCTGATATTGCACGGTACTATAAGGTTGCTCAGTTGAGACAGGTGTTTGAGTGGCGAGATGTAGGAGGGGTAGCGAAGAGGTTTCGGGAGATTGAACAGTACTGGGCTGAGGGACTTCAGTTGAAGCACTTGCCTTGGATACTAGGCAAACTGCCACCGGGCAGATGGAAGGCCAACCCCTTCCTGTGGCATTTAACTATGCAGTGGCGTAAGGCAAGGCGGCGATGGGCGCCTGAAGTGGGGGGTTTTCGTTGTTGGCACCAGTGCGGGCGACTAGTGAGTTTACACCGGGCAGAGAGGGGGTGTTCTGTAGGTGGGAGAGGGGTGGGTTGGATACCTTTGGGAAATTTATCAGGGATGGGAGGTTGATTCCCTTTCCGGACCTTAGAGTGCAATACCAGTTGAGGGGGGGGTGATTTTTTTCCCTACCCCCAGGTGAAGCACTTTTTGACACAATGCCCGATTAGGGAAGCTTGGGAGGGGGTTCAGGACTCTAGAGCAGAGTTGTGGCAGAGTTTGTAGGGTTCTAGGGGTTTGATTTCCCAATTGTATCGGGAGTTGGGGGCGTTGGAGGAGGGGAAGTTCCCTTATCAGGTGGAATGGGAAAAGGATCTGGGTAGGGAGCTAGGGCTTCAGGAATGGAGGAAGGTGCATGTGAATATTGGTCGGCAGGCACTTTTGGTGGCTATCCGGGAGACATCGTATAAGCTTCTCTATTGTTGGTATTGTGTTGGAGGGGGTGTGGTGAACGGGGGACCTTCGTGCATGTGTGTGGACCTGTCCTAAGGTAAGAGTTTATTGGGATATGGTGGGGGGACAGCTCCAGACCGTTATGGGGCAGACGGTGGGATTGGATATAGGATTGGGGTTGCTGGGGATATGGCCGAGTGCACTGTCCCGTAGCTTCGAACGTCCTGTAAGAGCTTGTATTCAGGCGGCCCGGAGCGAAATAGCTAGGGCCTGGAAACAATCTCAGCTCCCGGGGGTGGAGGTCTGGAAAAGTCGGCTTAGACGGATTACTTTGATGGAGCACCTGACAGCAATTCGGCGCCAGGCGGAGGCAAAATTTCAGGAACAGTGGCTCCCGCTATTGTCTTATTTGAAGGGGTGATTGCCCATAATGAGTCAGCTAGGGAGGGGTGATGGAGGGGGGGTTGGGGGGGGGGAAGAGGGCAGATAGAGGGAGGGGGGATAGAGGGGGGAGGGCGGGGAGGGGAGGAGTAGGGGAGGGTTTAGTGGGAAGGTTGGGGCGTGGGGGAGGTTTTAGGGAAGGGCTTGGGGGGGTGGAGCGACCATGGGTGCCTGGGCCAGGGGATATGGGGGGCTTGGAGATAACGGGGTCATAGGGGGTGGTCTCCGTGAGACTGCATCATTATGTGGGGAGGAGATTTGATATGGGGGACTACCCCTGGGTTTGCATGGCTCTGTTATGTTTACTTGAGTGTTTTGGTTGCGCGCTTGCAGGCATGTTCTCTGGTTCAGATTTTATGTGTGGAAAGCTGTTTCTTATTGTAAACTTTAATAAAAAGAAATATACAAAAAAAATGCAGTATTATGGTCAGAACATGTGTTTTTCTGCATACAATGTGTGAGATTTTAACTGCCTGTCGGGAGAGTAGAACATCAGCAATGGTAGCGGTGGTAGTAACAGAACTGTTAGGCTAGCAAGGGAATAATTTGATGACTCGCAGTAGAAGGTCCTTTTCATCCCTACAATGCTACTAAAACCTACTTTGAGCAGAAAAGATACAGAACAGTATGTAGTCCCTTTATATTCATATAACTGAGAAATACATATTACTGAAACCTAGAGGGGCGATCCGTGCCGGAAAAAAACAAACTAGACCAGCCGGCCAGTTCAGCATCTGAAAAGTACTATGTGGGTATGTGGGTGTGGTTTCTAGAACTGAATTCAGTATGTACTGTAGCCTCAAAGAAATTGATCGGTCTTAGTCTTTTGATCATTGCCAGTTCAACTTGTGACTAGATTTCCTAACAAATTACAGCCCTTTAATTTTGTTCACCAAGGAATGATCTAATGTTGCCTTAAATTTTTCCTTCAAATTTTACAGCCGTAGTTGCTTTGAGCAATCAGCTACTTGGCTTTTAATGATCTGTGTTGATGTTTTTTGCAACATGGAATTTATTGCAAAGATCATTCTTTCTTAAGCTAATATTTAAACATAGTTTCAGATGTAGTCTTGCTCCCATGAAAGATTCTAATTGAGAAATAATTGTAGTACCAAACACCCATGGCTGTTTGTGACAAATTATTCCTCAAGCCAATAACTAGTAGTCCACCAGGATACTAAACTATCACCCAACCAGATTATCGAGTCATAGCAAGCCCAAAATGGTCACCCAGCAGTGAAATAAATAACCTACTAGTCCTGAAAACAGCAAAACCTGGTTAGGAGCAGCATATCCATGAAGAGTGACAAGCAGAACAGAATAAGAAAAATGGGAGCTAAAACTCGGCTGGCTGAAAACTTCTCTCTGACGTCTCATGCATATCTTGAAGTCTGTAAGTTTTCTTGTCTGAGAATGAGCACCCCAGATCTTACATGGAATAATCTGTGTTGAAGCCATTCTGACAAATCTGATTTTAAACCCATCCCTGTTCACATATCCCCGTAAGTATATCTTACTAGGCTGAAATAATTTTTAGGTATTCAAATTGATTTATGAGGTGCACAGGGGCCAAACACATGCTGTAAGTGGTGCCAGAGGTATGTATACAGATTTCATGAATGTTAATGTAACTATTACAAAGAACATGAAAAATGCTCTCTTGTATCTGAAGTCAATTCAAGTGTGCAGTGCTGAGTGGAAAAGCTGAACTGTGCTGTTCATGGTGGACCTAGGCTTTAGGAGGCTTCTCCATGGAGAGAAAGGCTTTGACTAGCAAATGGGTCAGGTTTCAGAAAACACGCTGTTGGGGTCACTAGAGCAGCTGGCCGAGACATGAATTCTGTGACCTGCTTAGTGAACTCTTCAAGCTCATTTCCTGTTAAGCATCGTACCCAAGAGGACAAGCAGAGGGCTGTTAAGCTCTTTCTTAGAACAGTCTTGGACGTGAATTCCATCCGGCTTGTCTTGAGCTGGTCATTTCCTAAGACTGTGCAGTGTGAACACTTTGGACAGACGTGTTGAAGCCATTGGATGATACGCCATAATTATTACTGCTTTAAGAATAATTTATACAATAAATTTTGCTGATTTTAGACCACAATTTTCTGAAAATGTAACGCCGTTTAGAGTGAAAACTTGGACCCTTGGTCTGGCCCAGTATGGCATATCTAGGTATTGTATTTGAAGCCCAGAATAAGTAGTTGATGTTGCTGATTCCGTCTCATTTGTGTTAGAGAGTTCAGAATCTAGCTGAAGACTGAGGCTGATCTTGTAGCTTAGTGATAAATGATTGATTGGCTGGCTTTTGATTTCCTAGTCTGTGTAGGGCCTGGTGCTGCTGAAGGAGACTGGAAGGGAGTCTCAACCAGTGGTCATTGATGACAAATACTGGTTGACACTGGGTTTTGGAGGACAGTCGCTGCAATGTCTGGACTAAGGGAAGTTATAAAAATAGGGGGAAACCTCTAGGTCTTTGCACGTGAAACTTGTAGAGCTGTTACCCTGTAAAGATTACTCGTAGTTAAGCAGTAAGCATGCGGAAACTTCTAAGAAAATGTGACAAAAAGATACAGAAATCGTTGCCATCATATTGGGAGCCATGGGCCTGATTAAGAAGAATTTCCAATTGCATCTTGAGAACTTGCCTATGTTACATCTTATGATCTCCAGAAGGAAGCTCTCTTGAGAAATTGAGATCATATTCTACATACCCTGGCTTAGGAGTGAGGTTCATGACTGTCATGGTCTGCACAGAATGAACCCATTTGGAGAAATTGCCCCTAGTATCCTGTCAGACCCTCACCCTTGAGGCCAACGGCATTCAGAGCATTGTAATCTAGAGTTGCTTCTGGCCTGCCTCTATATCTTTAAGGAGGTGGGTCTGACAGAAAATGCCGTCGAAAGGAAAGAGGCCATGCTCTTTCAGTGTGGCACATGTCGGAAGGAAGACATTCCCCTATTACAAGAGGAGATCCCTTGTTTTATGCTTAGAGATGCTTAGATGCTTAAAAAGTAAATTATTCCTTGGAGAATGAACAAGGATATCTACACCATGGAATTAAACCAGGGCTGGCCCAAGGGTTTCTGCGCCTCAGGCAGAAGCTCTGGCTGTGCTGTCTCCCCCCCCCCCCCCCCCCGGCCAAGCCACCACTGATTCCATTGGCAGGAAGGGTGTGGCTCGGCATGGCAGCCTATGGTAGACCATGTGCTTCAGCCCACAAGGCCTGGTGCTTCTGACCCCTCTCCAAAACAACTTCCTTTTGGAGGGGGGGGGGTCAGAAGGG
This sequence comes from Ichthyophis bannanicus, assembly GCA_033557465.1. Classification (NCBI taxonomy): domain Eukaryota; kingdom Metazoa; phylum Chordata; class Amphibia; order Gymnophiona; family Ichthyophiidae; genus Ichthyophis; species Ichthyophis bannanicus. Next base: position 54,931,242 of record CM066047.1, on the reverse strand, counting down.
GCAGGCCATTGTATTTTCATGATGTCCTGCTCAATTTCTGTGCAAGGTTTTCTTAGGTTTTAATTTTATAAATTGCATAAAGATATTAGGAAAACAATGGCCTGCTGTGGGCGCTGTGCCCTAGACAGCCATCTTGCCCACCTAGTGGACAGGCCAGCCCTGAGTAAAACCAACACTTGCTCATCCTGTCCTGAAAATACAGAGCAAATTAAAAACTAGTTACTCGGTATGGGGTCTATTCTGAAGCATGGGGTCTATTCTATTTGCCCCCCTGTCATCCCTGTCCAAAGGCTCCCCGTACAAACAAGAAGTTTGTATGGGGAGGATAGACAGGGATGGAAAGGGGGCGGTGTGGAGGTGGAGTTAGGGTGGGCAGTGTGCAGTTTGCGGCCCTGGATGTACAGGACCGATTCTGATGTCGACCCTGTATGTCTGGTGCCTGCAGACTAGATGGGGATGTCAGGGGATGACAGGCCCGGGCAGCGGTAAACGGTAGAGGGGGTGCAGGAGATTCCCCGCAGCCCGACCCTGGCCAGCCAGATCGGGGGTCAGGCTGCAGGGAATGAAAAAAGTGGTCAGCAGCCGGGGATTGCAGATCCTGAATGCATACCATAGCACCGTGGATCCATTCAGGAGCCTGACTGAGTTAGCCAGGGAGAGGCCTGTACGTGCAGGCTGTTAGGAATTGGGGTCCCGGCCTGCACGTACAGGCCTAGGCACAATTCTGCTCCTCCAGGGGTTAGATATGCCCCGCGGGATCAGAATCCCATCTATCGGCTGGACGCACAGTGAGCTGGGACATACAGACTGGAATAGGCCTCCACGTGTGCACTCTGGTTGAGATTCTAGCACTCTTGTGGTTGGCGGGCAGCGTGGGATTTTTAGTGTGGGACCTGTGCTGCTACTTAGTACAGTGTCCAAACCCTGAGCTACCGGATAGTTTCCTTTAGTAAAAAAAAAAAAAATTGCCCCTGAGTGAAGTAGTTTTCAAAGGATCTTTATCCTGTGGGTCAACACCTGCTTACCTGCAGAAATGCATTTGAAAATGTTCCCATAAAGATGAAACAGATGATAAAAATAATTTCCAAGAAAGCAACGGGAACATTTTTAATCCAAGAATTTCTGTGTAGTGTGTCGAAATGTATATAAATAGTTTTAATTACCCATCATTTTGGGCTTTGTTTTTATTTCCTATTATGGTTTTATTTTTTCACTTTTTTCTATGGTTCCTCAGAGGTTTAAACTTGGATCTGGAGTTGAGCCATCTTCCAATAAAATATTTATTCGTTTATTCCCCAGCAGGTATATAAACTAATCATATTCAAGCATCAGCAAAATACATTTCCTGCCAACTAAGAATTTTAGAGTGTCGGCCCCATGTTTTCTCTTTTCTACAACTTTGAAGCATTGACTTTTTCTGTCATGATTCGTTCAAGTGCTTAGGACTTCAGAGATGAATGGAAAGAGTACAAATCATTTCCTTTGGAGACGAGTTTGGACTGCCAAGACATTGGCTGGCTTAGAGAAAAATGAAGATATGAAGGAAGAGAATATTAAAATGCAGGACTAAAGTCTCTGAATACACCTTCAGGTTTAATTCAGATCTTGGATCTTTTTGCAACCAGCAGTGGCTTTGTTGACAAATAAGCTATACTTTGGCCATCCATTGACATTGTGATGACTGAAGCTGTTGGATATAGGCTTAATTGTTCATGATGTCTTGATGGAGAGAACAAGGTTAAGGAGACTGATAAAATTGTCTGAATATATTGCTCACACTAAATACATTGGCAAGTACATTTATTTTGTATTTTTGCATAGCTTTATTTGCCAAAGGTTTTGGGTGGAATAATGGGCTCTAGAACCAGTGCCGCTTCATGATAATACTGTCTCCCACACACTATTACTTTTTGGATGGGTTTGCAGTGAAATGCATCGGGCATTTATTATTCCTACCATACACTTTGCCAATAGATTTGGTGTTCTTGGAATACAGCGTGCATATTCATGAAATCTGTTTGCATACAATGATTCTAATATCTCCAGAAACAAGCAGGAATGTAGTCTTCACATATGGGTATCGTCGGTACCGATGGAGCTTGCGCGGGAACGCTCCCCAGCATCCAATAGGAAAGCTTTTTGGAGCATCCCACAGCCCCTGTGTGCTGCCTTCCCGCCTTTCCCAACTGTCCCTCTCCAGTTCGTTTTCCGCAGAGCCGACAGGTCGCACATCCTGTCACCGCAGAAAATATTCCCATTTATTCTTCTTTTTTGTGGTCGCGTCTGCCTTCCTTTGACGCTACACCGGCAGATTGAAGGCTAGGTGAAAAAGATGTGTTTTTAAGGCGGCCTTGGACCTAACAAAGGAGAGTTCGGAATGGAGGGTGAGTGGAAGAGTTCCAGAGAGAGAAAGAAAGCGGAGCAGCGGGGTACGTTCAGGGTGAGCCTGGGTGGCAGAGGGGAGATTATATTTAGAACAGCAAAACAATTGTCCTAAATTTATCCAGATAGTGGTCTCAGTATTGCTACTATACAGATACTGGCAGCACTTGTCTTTCCATGCAGAGTTTCAGACTGGTGCGAGACATCTGGATTATATTTAGTTCAATCGTATCTATCATTAGCAAACCATATGATTACCAAAACAGCACTCAGCTAGACAAACCAATTTATTATTTTAGCCCAGAGGTTTCTCAACCCATTTCTTGGGACACACATAGCCAGCCAGATTTTCAGGATAACCACAGTGAATATGCATGAGAGAGATTTGTATATAATGCCTCCAGTGAATACAAATCTCTCTCATGCATATTCATTGTGGTTATCCTGAAAACCTGACTGGATAGGTGTCTCCCAAGGACTGAGCGGAGAACCCCTGCTTTAACCCCATCTCCCTTCCTACTTCCCCCACCTCCTCTCAGACAGAAATATCTTGAGATTACAATTGTATTTAATATTTCACTCCTGCACCTTGGGCTCAGCATCCTAATAAGGGTGCCAGATAGCCAAAAATAGCTTTTCCCACACCAGACTCAAAGACCGAATGATCCATCCTCAATAACACATGCATTTGGATTCTCCATATCTTAAACATGAGTGGTTCATCTCCCATCCATTTAATCATTGTACATCGCTTAATCGTCAGACGTGCTTTCCGAACCCATAATACCCCCATTCCACTCCCCAGTGGGAGCCTTTCATGCGAATCCAACAAACATACCTCAGCAGCTGGACTAAGCTGATCTTCAAGTACATAGGATAAGAAGAACTAAAAAGCCCACTGCCAGGAGTACTGCCTATATGGGCACAGCCAGTACGGCCTGGCTCTGTGCACTTGGGTCATGCCCCAGAACTTATTTCCCCAGTTGGTATGCTCACTTTGAACGCATACATGCAGCTCTCATTATGCTGCTCTTTCTACGACTTCTCACACCAAAACCACTCGCACAAAAATCAGCAGCCCCCATCTGTTCCAGTTTGGACCATGACCTCAAGATGTTTCCTCCTGCATCCCTAATCAAATCAAATATTGTTCCCACCTAAGATGCTGCTTCATAGCGATGTCTTCAAAAGTCTCTTTGCCAAAAGCTGATCCCCCTTCGCTCAATCTCTTGAAGGACTAGAAAAGGGGACTGTTACTTCTGGAGAGAGATCTGCAGTTGTGAGTATATACTTCTGGAAATTTTCTGAAAGGAATTCTTTGTATTAAAGCTAATTAATCTGTGAACCCATTATTTTTGTTAAATCAATCAGGGCCTAGTAGCAGCAGTTTAAATTTAAAACACAGAAGACAGCTTTCTGGTTAAATTTGGAACCCAGCAGAGAGCTTGTAGTTTAAATTTAATAGTCACTCAGGGCCTAGCATCAGCAAAGTACTTTTAGTTTAAATTTAAATCACAGAAGAGAGCTTTCTGGCTAAATTTAGAACCCAGCAGAGAGCTTGTATTTTAAATTTCATAATAAGTTAGAGCCTAGCAGCAGCAAAGAGCGATAATTTAAATCAAATCAGAATATAGCTTACCTCAGCAGCACAAGACAGGGTACTGTGTAGCAGCTCTCTTTTAATAAGTGTTATTTGTTGGATTTGTAGGAACTGGGGAACATTCTGGGGAAAGGAGGGGCTCTTCCGAAGGGATGGGCTTCACCTTAACCGGGATGGAAGCAGGCTGCTGCCATTAACCTTTAAAAAGGAGATAGAGCAGCTTTTAAACTGAGCATATGGTTTGGAAAAATGTATCCTTGAAGGATACTACCAAAAGCAGAGAGGTTCCAAAAAAGAGTAAAGTAGCCCAAATGCCCTCGTGTATGGAGCAGACAGAGCTTAAAGATCCCAAATTACCCATGTCTACCAGTAGCCAAATTAATATGAATAAAATACAGTCTCTAAAATGTTTGTATGCAAATGCTAGAAGTCTAAAAAATAAGACGGGAGAGTTAGAATATATAGCACTAAATGAGAGGTTAGATATGATTGGAATATCAGAGACATGGTGGAAGGAGGACAACCAGTGGGACACTGATACCTGGGTACAAACTATATCGTAATAATAGAGCTGATCAAATTGGTGGAGGGGTTGCGCTCTGTTAGAGAGGGCATTGAGTCAGAAAGGATTAAAGTTTTGCAGGAAACAACGTTTGCTGTAGAATCTCTATGGATTGAAATTCCATGTAAAAAGGGGAAGGCGACGATGGCAATGGGGGTGTACTATTGACCGCCTGGCCAGAATGAACAAATGGATGATGAAATGCTCAAAGAAATCAAGGAAGCTAACAAAAGTTACAGTGCAGTAATAATAATGGGTGATTTCAATTACCCCGGTATCGACTGGGTCAGTGTCATGGCAGGACATGCTAGGGAGATAAAGTTCCTAGATGAAATAAATGACTGCTTCTTGGAGCAGCTGGTTCATGAACCAACCAGAGGGGAAGCCATGTTAGACCTAGTCCTTAGTGGAACACCAGATCTAGTGCAAGCGATAAGGGTGTTGGGGCCACTTGGCAATAGTGATCATAGCATGATCGCCTTTGATTTAATTAGTGGAGGAGGGATAGTAAGGAAATCCACAGTACTACCTTTTAACTTTTGAAAGGGAGACTGATAACATGAGGAAAATAGTTAAGAAAAAACTAAAAGGAGCAGTTGCAAAGGTTAAAGACTTACATCAAGCTTGGGTTTTGTTGAAAAATACTATCTTGGGTTATGAACATGGGCTGTGATCACCTAGGACATTTCCATTCAAACCAATAAAAAACTGGATATGAGAAAATAGGGCATAATGGTGAAGGAGAAAAACACCAGAATGGCATCAGTTCCAAGTGATTATTTTGTGAATTGTCTGGAGAAGGGGGAAAATCCTTGAGTACAAGTAAATGCAGTCAGAGACCAAAAAATGTGGCAGAAAGATTCAAAAATATTTCCATTGTATTGGGTGCCAAAGGCTTGATTGAGAGCAATTTCACGTTGCATCTTGATAGGTTGCCTATACGTGTTACATCTTGTAAACTCCGGAAGAAAGTTTCTAGGATGACACAATGCAAGTACGACAGTGAACGTCAGCAGTAAATTTGAGACACTGAGATCATACTCCACCTACCATGGCTTAGGAGTGAGGTTCACTGTTGTCATATGTCATGAAGAAGACCCTTCTGAGCCTATGGAGGTAGGGCAAGATGAGGATTCGCTTTCAGAAACTGACAGGCAGTCTGAGCACATGGCTCAGTGTTTGCAAAGAAGAAGTAAACAAACAGAGTCACGAGCTGGAGAGACACGCCCCTGCTGTGACGTATGCCCTATCTCAGGAGGTAATGAGTTTCACCTGTTTCAGGGCAGGGCACAGCTAAGCCCTGAGAGTTACAATGATAAAAACTGGTCATTAGCTTGGACCAGGCAGAACGAGAACAAGAGGCAGAGCCAGAGGGGGAACTGGAGTCAGAACCAGGACGAGAAAGGAAGCCAGCAAAGGAGAACGCTGACTAGAAGGAGTCAAAGAGGAGTGAGAACCAAGGGAGCCATATTCCTGAGGCCAGAGGGAAGCAACCCAGGACAGGGGTTGTCTGGTAAAGGCAGGAGAGAGAAGAATCTTCCTGAGAGGCAGGCTTGGCAAAGCTCACATGCTCCGAGGAGAGAGACAGGCTGGTTGGAGAATGCCGGTACGTCTGAGGGGAAAGTTAATAGGCTGAAAGGCAAGCAAACACAAGCTGTGTTTAAGAACCACTAACCCTGCAGAGTGGAGAGTTCCTTCCCTTTCAAAGCCAAAAGGTAGGCTTAATAATTCATATAAGGTTGAACCTAGCTATAAAGCAGTTCCCTATAGTTACCAGAAAGTAGCAAACTCCCTGGACAAAAACTACAGCATATATGGTAGTTTACAACCCTGCTCAGGAGAGTGTTACAAAGAGAAACCAGGTGAGGTCAGAGAAACCATTTGTTTCAAAGATCAGGATAGCAGCTTACTGCCACGCCCTGCTATTCCTGATACTGAGGAAATGCAGATAGACTCCGACCATAATGAAATAGTGGATGATCGGATGGACTGTACATTATCTTTGGCTGACCATGTGAATTCCCTATGCTGAACAGTGTCTGAGAGAGACGGTAAAAGCAGCAGAAGAAAAGGGAACATTTCTTTGCTAATTTAAGCTGTTGTGGTTTTGTTTTGTATCAAGCACTGCACGTTTAAAGCCTGAAGCTGACAAGGCCAACTTACCTGAGTTCATGTATAATTTCCTCAAGCCAGTTGTATGGCATGTTTTGTCCTGAGTTATTCACTTGCATTTAATCCACTAGGAAGGGGAAAATAAATTCTTGTCATTGCCTGAAACACCTCGACTGCAACTCATCTGTGCTCAAGGAGTAAAGGGACTTACATTCCCAGAAGGCCTTGCAGAGTTAAAGCAAGCCCACGCTCTCTGAGGCAGGAACACCACAGGCAGACCAAGTCTCAGCGCCCTAGGCGTTGGGCTGGCCACCGTGAGGGTGACACATAGTATGCACAAAACTAACCCTTGTGGAGAAAGTGTCTCCAAGTGAAACATAGCAGTTAGGGAATTGTTCCTTTCAAACTATTACTCTCCTGTTTTCAACTATTTCCAAAATGTCCCACCTCCAAAAAATACCCCCTGCTCCCCCCCCCCCCACACACTAGATATGTAAACACACAAACATAATGGATAAGCTTACAAAATAGAGACATACACATACAGACAGAAGATGCACACAAAAAGAAATACAGATGCTAATGGGTGTGCGTGTGTTTACGTACATGTAGAGGGATTGCAAAGAATTCCATAAGCCATGCTCTGCATGCTTTTCCCACTTGTTGTTAACAAATATTTTCCCCCTTTCTGGTCAAAAACATGTTCCCTTAAATGCATTGTGCCACAAGGACTACAGAAAAAATGCCCATGAACATTACTGTACAGAGAGAAAAAAATTAATGTTGATATTTTAAAACAAAACAAAAAAAACTCACCAAGATTTCTGATCCAGTGTTGGTGATATTGTAGACACAAAAAGACGGTGCACTAACCCGGGTGGGAAACTCGTGAGCAGTAATGCCAATTGACATTGTAGAGAAAATGAAAGTAAGTGCAGACTGTACTGTTGTACCTGTATAATGAACATTTCTAGTTACTGAAATGGTAAGAGAAAAACCAAAAGGCCCTTTTACACTGTGCCCGATTTGCTTGCTGTTGCTGTTGCATAGATCTCGCTAATCTCTGACTTTCCCCTCACTGCTTCTAGAATAAAACAATGAGGATTTTGGCAATAAAGAACGTGTTGAAACCTAAAAAAGAATCCTGGATGCATGATCTTTATAGGAGGGAATTAAATTCTAATGTCTCTATAGAAAGATATCAAGTGTGCTTAAAAGAACACTAACCAAAACATCTGTATGGTGATGTATCTTGCAGCGTTTTCAGCCCATCATTCTAGGGCTTGGATTTGCCCAAGAATCTTGAGTTCCCTTGCTAGCTACATATTGTACTTCGTGTACATCTGGTGCAGTGTCTGGAACTAGTGGAAATGCAGTGCTCATATAAATATATGGCGTGATGCAAGTTTGTCTTAATTTCCAAGAATTCATCCCTCGATTTGGAAGAAATGGCATGACTTGACTGGAAATCTGGGAATGATTTTTCTAACAGGTTAAGGTTTCAGAAAAATAAAATTCAAATACAAGCAGATGGGTCAAAAACGGCTTGCATGTATGGTATTGTAAAGAAGGGGGTGTGGTTTTTTACTCTAGTAAGAGTGACGGCATTTTGAATACGTGTGTTCATCTTGTACGCAGGACTTTGGTATAAACTAGGCATGCAAACTCTCATGCAATGCCTCACACCCACTCAAGGTGATCCATTGGTGATTTGGAGGTCTTACCAAGCACTGCACAGGCGTTACCTGGAGTTAGGGCCCCTCTCCTAGTTCTCATATACATGTCTCAGAGATGCCGTGTTACCCATTTCCAGGAGTGAGAGTTTTGACCGTTTCTGGTTTTAAATTTGCTTTGCAATGCAGTATATGGTATTTGTAGTACTTGATTTTACCCATTGGAGTCAGTGCTGCAGTTCCATGATGCATCAGGATGAGATGGTCAGAACCCAGGAGTGGCTTAAAATCTCACTGCTGGAACTGGGTAACATGGCAGCTGTGATGTAGTTGATCATTTCTTCCTGCTGCATAGAATGAGGCTTCTACGAAAATGCACTGAGGTAGTTTAACTCATTCCTGTCTCTGTGCACTTTCAAGGTACAGTGGAAATCCGCACTGTCAAATTCCCTCCCATTGTGATGCATGGTTCTTCGTTCTTGCCCCCTGCCATTTTCAACATCTTTGTCACTCTTCGCTAGACCAATTCAGACTTTTAACATCAGTTGCAACTTTTATGCTTATGATATCCAGCTTGTGACCTTTATTGACAACTTTCCCCTCCAAATACTTCCCACCTGAACCTCAAAAACTTGAATGCTTGCCTGGATGCAATTGCCATCTGGCTTTGAGAACATAAACTAGAACAAATCCCACTCAAGTCTGAGGGCATTTAGATAATCCATTGCTACCTCACTGCTTGTAAGATAACATATGCTGCATTCGCCTTTTCACTCCACTTCCTCTCCGGGTAACTCTTATTTATTGACCTCCTGACAAGTCTGCTTCTACCTTCCTCATTGACTTTGACTCGTGGCTTTCCTTCTTTCTGGATTCCTCTTCCCCCACTCTTATTCTTGGGGATTTTAACATTCATGTCGATAACCCCTCTGATTCTCGTGCTCTAAAGCTCCTCTCCCTCACCTCCTCGTTTGACCTCCAACTTTGTTCCACTGCCCCCACTCACCAGCATGGCCACTGCCTGGACCTGATATTCTTCTCTAGCTGCTTACCCTCAAACTTCTATAGCTCAGTTCTTCCCTTATCTGACCATCACCTTTTAAGCTTTAATCTTCATCTCCCGCTGCCTCAGCCTCATCCTGTCTCCTCCAACCTATTTAGAAATCTTCTTGCCATTGATACCTTGGCTCTCTTCCACTATTTCTTCTTCTCTTTCTGCCACTGTCATCCAAGTCTGTTGACGAGGCAGTAACTTCCTATAATGCTGCACTTTCCTCTGGGCCTGGATGCTCTTGCTCCGCCCATACCACGTCCTGTGAAACGTTCTGCACCCCAGCCCTGGCTTTCATCCACTACCCGCTATCTACATTCCTGTGCCCGTTCTGTGGAGCACGCTTGGCTCAAATCCCACTCCCCTGCAGACCTTCTACACTTCAAATTCACACTTGTCTCTTTCCAGTCAGCCATAGCTCTTGCCAAACAAGACTACTATGTCCATCTGACTAACTCTCTTACTTCTAATCCTCGCCGTCTCTTTACTACTTTCAATTCTCTCCTCAAGGTGCCTCTGCCTCTGATCCCTCCTTCCTTCTCTGTCCAAACCCTGGCTGACTATTTCCATGACAAGATTACCCTCCAATTCCCCACAAAGTCAGCTACTTCCCCTACTTCCCCTCTTCACTCCCAACTCTTCTCCCCCCCCCCCCACCTCTGCTACCCTCTCTTCCTTTCCTGTGATCTCTGAAGAGGAAACTGCACACCACCTTTCTTCTTCCAAACTCACCGGTTGCTCCTCTGTTCCTATCCCCACCCATCTCCTAAGCCCCATCTCCTCTACCGTTGTCCCTTCCATCTCTCATATTCTCAACCTATCGCTTTCCACGGCAACAGTCCCTGCACACTTCAAACATACTGTGGTCATACCTCTCCTCAAGAAGCTCTCACTTGATCCCACCTGTCCTTCTAATTATCGACCCATCTCTCTCCTTCCCTTCATTTCTAAACTACTTGAACGTGCGGTTCACCGCCACTGCCTCGACTTCCTCTCTTCTCATGCCCTCCTGGATCCCTTACATTCTGGCTTTCGTCCTTTACACTCTACTGAAACGGCTCTTGCCAAAGTCTCCGGGGCAACTTGTTCCTGGCAAAATCCAAGGGCCTTTACTCTGTCCTCATCCTTCTTGACCTCTCTGCTGCTTTTGACACTGTTGACCACAACCTTCTCCTCGATACCCTGTACTCGCTTGGTTTTAGGGGCTCTGTACTATCCTGGTTCTCCTCTCCTATCTCTCCCATCGCTCCTTCCGTGTGTGTTCTGGTAGCTCCTCCTCCTCTGCTACCCCCCTCCCAGTTGGTGTACCCCAAGGATCTGTCCTGGGTCCACTCCTTTTCTCTCTCTATGCCCAGTCCCTTGGTGCGCGTCTCTCTTCCCATGGCTTTCAGTACCATCTGTATGCTGATGACTCCCAAATCCACCTCTCTACACCTGAAATCTCTCCGGCAATCCAGACCCAGATCTCTGCCTGCCTTTCTGACATTGCTGCCTGGATGTCTCACCGCTGCTTGAAACTGAACATGGCCAAGACTGAACTTCTTATCTTTCCCCCTAAAACCTCCCCTCCTCTTCCTCCTTTCTCAATCTCTGTGGATAACTCTGTACTCCTTCCTGTTTCCTCAGCCTGCAATCTGGGGATTGTCTTTGACTCCTCTCTCTCTTTCTCCACACACATCCATCTGATAGCTAAGACCTGCCGCTTCTTTCTCTATAACATCAGCAAAATCTGCCCCTTCCTTTTTGAACACACTACTAAAACACTTGTCCACTCCTTAATCACCTCCCATCTTCACTACTGTAACCTACTCCTTGCTGGTCTCCATTTGAACCATCTCTCTCCCCTTCAATCTGTTCAGCACTCCACTGCACGGCTAATCTTCCACCAGCCTCGTCATGCCCATATTACTCCTCTTCTCAAGTCACTCCAATGGCTCCCTATCTGTTTCCGCATCCAGTTCAAACTTCTCCTGCTGACCTATAAATGCATTCACTCTGCGGCTCCTCACTACCTTTCTTCTCTTATCTCTCCTTACAACCCCTCTCGGGAACTCCGCTCTTCCAGCAGACTGCTCCTATCTGTGCCCTTCTCTTCTACTGCTAACTCCAGACTTCGCTCCTTTCACCTTGCTGCACCGTACGCCTGGAACAAACTACCTGTGTCTGTACACCAGGCACCTTCCCTAACCCTCTTCAAATCCAGGCTGAAAACTCACCTCTTCGCTACTGCTTTTAGATCTTGACTCTCCTGATCTCCTCCTCCTTCCTTCCCTTGCTTTATCCCTGCCTTGCACCTCTGTATCTGTCTTGACTAGATTGTAAGCTCTGATGAGCAGGGACTGTCTCTTATTTGTATGTGCAGCGCTGTGCACGTCTTGTAGCGCTATACAAATACTCAGTAGTAGTAGTAGTAGTAGTAGTAGTAGGATAAGTAGGAAAAAAATTCCCTTACGATGCTGCACATTCTATTATTTGGATATCCATTTCCCTAGAAGACATAGTAACTACTGTTGGGGTCACTCTGGAAACCAGTCTTAATTTTGGTGCTCATATTTCATCAGTGAAACTTTTTTTCCTTTTATCATAAGATATACCATAGTGGGTCAGCCCAAGGATCCATCAAGCCCAGTTTCCTATTTTGCAACAGTGATCAATCAGGATCACAAAGGTGTCAGGTTCCCAAAAGGTATATAGTGGATTTCCCCAGTCTTCTTTGATAATGGTTTATGGACTTTTCTTCCAGGAATGCGTCCAAACCTCTCTTAAATCCAGCTACACTAACAGCTTTTACTTCATCCTCTGGCAACGAATTCCAGAGTTTGATTACACATTGAGTGAAAAAAATATTTTCTGATTAATCTTAAATGTGCTACATTGTAGCCTCATTGTGGGTCCCCTAGTCTTTCTACTTTTTGAAGGAGTAAACAACTGATCTACATTTACCTGTTCATTATTTTATAGATCTCTATCATATCTCCCCTCAGCCATCTCTTTTTCCAGGTTGAAGAGTCCTAACCTTTTAAGCCTTTCCTCAAAGGGCTATCTTTCCATCTCCTTTACCATTTTGGTTGTTTTCTCTGTACCTTTTCTAATTCTGCTAAATCATTTTTAAGATATAGCGACCAGAATTGCACACAATAATCAAGGTGCAGTTGCATCATGGAATGATACAGAAGCATTATAATATCCTTTGTTTTATTCTCCATTCAATTCCATATGATTCCTAGCATTCTATTTGCTTGCTTGGCCATGGGCAGAGGGTTTCAACATATTATCCATAGTGATGCTCAGAGCGGTGATTCCTAATATGTAACCTTTACATCAGGTTGAGTTGTTCTTCCATAAGTGCATAACTTGTCCACATTAAATGTCATCTGCCATTTGGATGTCCAATTTCTCAAGGTCCTCTTGCAGTTTTTCACAATCCTCTTGTGTTTTAACAACTTTGAATAATTTTGTATCATTCGCAGATTTGATCACCCATTTCCATATCGTTTATAAACATGTTAAAAAGTAGCACAGATTCTGGAATACGTCACTATTCACCTTTCTCCATTGAGAAAATTGATCATTTAGCTCTATTCTCTGTTTTCTGTCTTTTAATTAACCAGTTCCCAATCCACAATAGTACACTGCCTCCTATCCCATGAATTTTAATTTTCCCAAGAGTCTCTCACTAGGAACTTTGTCAGAGACTTTCTGAAAATCCAAATACACTGTATCGACCGATTCACCTTTATCTACCTGTTTGTTCACACCTTCAAAAAAATATAAGAAATTAGTGAGACAAGACGTTCCTTGGCTAAATCCATGTTGGCTTTCTGCCATTAAACCATGATTATCTATATGTTCAGTAATTTTTTTTTCTACCATTTTGCCTGGTAGTGATGTCTGGTTCACTGGTCTGTAGTTTCCCAGATCACCACCCTTTTTTAAAAATTGGCATTACACTGGCCACTTTCCAGTCTTCATCATATATGCCTTCTTTGCCCCCCTTTAGAAAAGAAGGCTCTGCATGTCTTACTCTTAACGTATTCTTTGTCTTCAGAACCACAATAAAGCACCTTCAGTTGGCTCCGAATACAGCAGTCAAATTACTCTATAGAACACACGTTTCCTAATGGAACTTATATCTGCACTGTTCGTCCCAGAAATCTTTGCCAGCTGGGTGGGCGACACTATAAGCCAGCCAGCAGCAGACAACGCAACTAATCATCTTTCAGGTCGTTCCATATATGATGCGTTCATTTTGTCGCTATTTCAAATTCATTTGTGTCTAGTTCATTCATATTATATTTACATACACTGTTACATTTAAGTATTAACTACAGAATCATTAAATCATATGTCTATTCTTGCTGATTATTTTGCCATGTTAATTCATCGGATAAAGTTAGCTGGTTGGCCAGTAAAATCAGCTGAGTGGTGCGCATCCATTCAAAAGGTCCTGGGGAAAACACTGCTACAGACTCGCAACACAAGTAAAAAACACAACCCAAAACCCAGACGTCAACAGCAGTCAATCACTATGCTTAAAAGATGCAGCACCCACCTTTGATGTTAAGCCATGGAATCTTAAGTGGGGTTTTAAGCTGTTACTCCAGCAGTGCAACGCTTCAGTTCTCTACATTTGGAAGAAATGAAAAATGCCATAAGCTAAGTATTTTGTTGATTGCGGGTATATCCTGAAGCAGAACCTACTATGTTATGATTTGAAACGCAACATTGTGTCCGTAAAAGGTGCCACTTGTGAGAGAGAAGCTTGTAAAGCACCTTATTTGGCTATCACTTGTGATAATTTATATAAATAAAATGGACCATTAAATATATTTAGCTGTATCTGGGCTGTGGACTCAATAGCTTAGGGTTGTGTCGTTGATGTTCAAAGCCAGCTTACTGACTGACCAAGGTACTTAGTTGACCTTTTGGTACAATATTCCCTAAGTAGGCTTCTTGAGGTCTTCCCAACTTTATCTTGCCATTCCTCTTCCAGCTAAGAATCAAGTCTTGAGTCCACTCACCGTTTATCATTTAGTTACACTGCACCTTACCTCTGAAATTCCAACTTTGCGGTTCTCAAAGTTAATCTCACTTTGAGGTGAGGAGAGGCGGGATAGAGGTGATATGATTGAGATATTTAAATACCTCTGTGGCATAAATGTTCAGGGAGAGAGCCTCTTTCAATTGAAAGCAAGTTCTGCTACGAGGGGACATGGGATGAGGGTGAAGGGAGATAGATTCAGGAGTGATATGCAGAAATATTTCTTTACGGAAAGAGTAGTGGATCCGTGGAATAGTCTCCCAGTGGAGGTGGTAGAGATGAGGACAGTAACTGAATTCAAAAAAGCATGGGACAAACACAGAGGATCTCTAAAGGTAAAAAGGGGACTGTTGTAGTTGTTATGGAGGGACAGACTAGATATGCCATGTGGTCTTTTTCTGTCGTCATATTTCTATGTTTCTATGTTTATTCTGCTTTTAAATCTGGCTTGAAACTTGGCTATATGAGCAGGGTTTTGATCTGCTATCTGGAGGGGCTTGAAATAGACATACCCACTGACTGACTGCCTAAGCTTTTTCTTGAGGTTGCTGGAGCAGATGATTCATCTTCTCTGCTTGAATTTTTCTGTCCTTCTCCTGAATCTTTTTGTTTTGCAACTTTTTCTTCCTCCTCTTCCTTGACTTCTAATTCCTCTGCCTATTAATTATGCAAACTTCTTTACCATATGGTTCTAAAAGCAGTCTGTCAAATCTATTAAGCTGGACTGAACCAATCCTGCACCTGCGCATGTGCTCTTATACTGGCAATCTCCTCCCTGCCAACCTGGGTTCCAGAGTAAGTGCCCAAAGAGCTATCACTCGGTTTCCACCTTGCTTGCCCCTACCCTTTTCAGTCTTTCTGGCACTATTTACTACATCGATTCAGGGTTTTAACATCACTTGCCATTTTTGTGCTGATGATATCCAACTCATGACCTTTACTGACACAACTCCCCTCTCTTGACCTCAACAACCCACCACACTCGTTTTTCACACATTTCCCAGAAAAGATACCTGTCAACCAAACGCAAAATGCTGGAATTATCCAGCAACATGCTTCTGTGGATCATTATCAGTCAAAGACATAGAGCTAACAAACTAAGTAGTTTTTTTCCTCCTATTTGTTTTTTAGTGTAGATCTGTTTATTACATTTAGAATGCAAGCACATATAATAAAAAGAAAAGAGGGGTGTGTGGCCAAGATGATGGTATAGTGCTGTTGCTCTGTCTTCTTCTTCATGCTTAAGCGAAAGGAGAAGGCTGGGGAGAAGACCTCGACTCCCGAGCCTTCAGTGATTGTAGGTCTGATGCATCATTACTTCAGAGTGCCTGAGGTCCTTGGCTCTGGGTCGAGTCTGGATGTGATGGAGTTGTGACAGGAGGGCTTGCCGTTGCCCTTGGATGAGGAAGTTACTCTCTCTCCAGATGTGTGAACACCGCCTCCATGCCCACGGGACACCACTCTGGTTATCGACTGCTCTGGGGATTGCACATTGGAAGTCGGTGATGCTGGAGTCCCTGATAGAGGAGAGATGGTTGAAGGTGCTGTGGTGGCTGTCTCCAGATCAGCTTTTTTGGGAGACACCCTAGGATCATCGAAGGTGGTGGAAGTTGCCTCGATGAGATGCGTTAAAGTGAGTAAAGGTGTGGCTCAGGTTCACTCCCCAGGCTTGGTAACTGTTACACCATCTCCTCTGGCTCCTTTGTTTCAGCCTAAGGAGTTTACACATGAAGCCATTTGGGACACTATTGTACATCTGGCTGTCAACGTTTCTAAGCAAATGGTTGAGTTGGCTTCTAAAGTTCAGTCCAGTTCGGATGCCATTAAGGCAAATGCGAATGCTATTGATACATTGACAATAACTTTTCAAGATCAAGCTGATAATATTTCCCTTCTATCTGATACTAATGCCACCATAGTTAAAGACAACGTGGCTTTAAAGTTCCAGTTAGAAGCACTGGAAAATGCCACTAGAGTGGCTAATCTTAGAGTATTGAATTTTTCCTGAAATACAGGAGTGTCTACATTTGATACGTTGAACATTATTTGGTAGAAACTCTTCTTGTTCCTAAGTAATTGATCCCGACAGTTTACTAAGGTTTATTATCTGCCTTCTGCAAAGAAGATCGTGTCCGAGCAGCCTGTGGATATGGATATGGAGGTCTTGAATTTAACCAATGTTTTTTGGAATTGTCTGTGACTGAAGCTTATACTCCTGTCACATTATTAATTACTTGTGCCTTGGTTTCTGATAGAGGTTGGATCTTAATGATGTAGCATTCTGCGGTTACTCAATATCTATTTCCCCTGATTTGGTGAAGGCAACCCAGTGAAGACAGTGACAGGTTTTGTTATTGAAACCTGGTGTTTTGCAACTTGGTGCCCTATTTTCTTTGAATTTTCCATGTAAATGTTTAATCTCTTATAAATCAGTTAAATATGTTTTCTTTCAGCCTAGTGAGTTGCCGGCCTCATCTGTGTTACCCTCTGTTGAGGTGACTTAGGTCTAAGCGCATTTGTTGTTTAACCTTAGGCTAGCACTTCACCGCCAGGTTTCATGTTTTGTTTTCTCTTAGTGCTTGGTTTGCCATTGGTTTTTCCTCCTTCCCTCCGCCCTCATTATATTGGGCTTGTAGGAGATTCTTATATTGATTTTTCTTCCATGTTTAATTTTTCTTGTATAATTGATGTGGAGTTTCTCCTTTTTCTGTATGGGATATTTGGTTTTTTTTACATATTTTATTTATGAATTTAAAAATAAATAACAAAAAGAAAAACTGGAGAACAGGTGTATTCGTATAGACTCTACATTCATAATTCAGTATATAGTGCTGATAAGACTATCCCTGACCCCTTCCATCTCATTATGGACGAGGACAAACAGGTGAAAGGAAAAAGGGATTATGCTCATAACTCTTAGAGGGTCAGTTCGGAAACCCTATTTGTGCTTTGGATGTCCGGAAACGGGCATAGAGACATCCAAATCACAGAGATGTCTCTAGAGCCATTTTGGAAGCTGAGTCTGGGGACGTCCAAGAAACCGGGTTTGGGGACGTCCAAGTCTGAACAGGGGCGTGGTGGAGGCGTGGCTGGGGCGTTCCCAGGAACCTGGACATCACAGCCTGATCTCTGAAATGTTTGGCATCTAGCATCTGTTGAGACTTGCTCTAGGCACGAACAGGCATCTGAAAAGTGCTGGTTTTAGCAGAGAAAATATCCAGAGGGTGTAGAGGAGAAAGCACTCCCATCATCCCCAGTGTTTAGCACATTATCAACGATAGCAGCAGTGGGATTTGAACCCCGATTCCCCTGTTCCTAACTCACTACTCCTAACCATTAAACTCTTCTAGACATCCAGGTTCTGAAATATGGTTCTGGGAGTGTCTCTGCAGACGTCCATATTGGGCACGTCCTCATTTGTGAATGCTTTTTTCTTTTTCTTCCACCTCTCGGATGTCCCTTCTAAAATTCCCCTCCACACGTTTACTTTAAGAATTCCTGGAGAGGTTGGCAGCAATCTCTTCATTGGATGCAGTGTAGCCCTGTGCCAGCATCTCGCAGGCACGTCTGATCACTGCACTCCCCAGGTGAGAGTGAGTATTCTGGCAAATTATTAGTTAGGTGCCCTCAAGCCGGGTCTGTGTACTCCCAGTTATAACCCATGATACTGGATCTTTAACTGGTAACACTGCCTGACAATAATCTGCTCACCAGGGCCAGTTATAGATTAACCAGCCTCCTGTACTAAACTGAAATCCGTGCAGCTCCGGCACGCTGCTTCTACCTTTTAGTACTGAGGGGTCTAGCACAAATTCCACTTTTACTCTCGCTCGTCTTCTACACAGCATTCCCTTCTCTCTTCCCCCTCCCACTACCCAGCCCTCTTGTGCTCACCAGCCTCCTCTGTCTTTCTCCCTGCCCACATGATGTGGAAGGACAGGGTGAAAGTTGTCAGGATGGCCATGTCCCCCTCCTGCATAGCAAGCCTTCATGGCTGCACACCTCAAAAGAGCAGCCCCGATGCTTACGGTATTTGCAGCTCTTATCGAATTATAGAGAGGCAGTCCAAGCCTCATTTTGAGTGAAGGCAACAGGGTTAACCCTTTAAGTCCTAGATGACAAAAGAGCCTCCCCCTCCCGCCCCATTTCCCCCTTCCCCCTTCTCCCAGCTTTCCAGTAACTGCAAAACGCTGCAGAAGTCAGGATGTCACTCGCTTGTTAACAAGAGTATTCAAGGGAGGGAGTTCTCACTAGGCAAGAGCAGCACCCCAGAGCAAACAAGGGATCCAAAGTGGCCCACGCACGACTCCATTATATCAAGAGGTTTCAGTGTATTGCATGTTCTCCGGGAACAAGCAGGAAGTCCGTCCTCGCATATGGGTGACATCGGCACCGACAGAGCCCTCGTGGGAGCATCTCCCCAGCTTTCAAAGAAACCTTTGGGAGATGCCACCACACATGCGCGGTCCCCTTCCTGGATAACCAGATAACTTGCCACGCCACCCATACATCACCCTGGTACTGTTTGGATAAGCCAAGGAGGTCCGTACGGATCTGCAGCGCCACCATCCAGCTAGCGCTGCCTAAGGCATGTTATCCAGATAAATGCCTTTGAAGATTCCTCCAAACATGATTACATTACATTACATTTTTGAAGGCGGCTGCCAATTTAAATATGCATATATCATGGTAATGAGCTGAGAACTGCAGTATTTGTTGAGTGTGACATTTATTTCAGCCATCTCGCCAAGGAAATGTTAGGTAAACGTTTAGAAACATAATGAAGTGCTAATGCTCTGAATGGGTTGGAGAGCTAGCAGTTAATCTAGTGGTTCTCAACCCAGTCCTCTGGTACCCCCAGGCCAGTCAGGTTTTCAGGATATCCACAATGAATATGCATGAGAGAGATGTTCCCATGTCACGTCCTGTGAGGCGCACTATACCTCAGCCTTAGCTGTCTTCCACCTACCTGTTATTTACGCTTTTGTGCCCGCTCATCTGAGCGCATCTGGCTCAAATCCCGCACCCTTTCTGACTTTCTTCACTTCATATTCATGCTTACTGCTTTCCAGTTGGCCATAGCACTCGCCAAGCAAAACTACTATGTGCATCTGACTAACTCTCCTTGCTGGTCTTCTCGCGAGCTATCTCTTCCCCCTTCAGTATACAAAATTATGCTGCTCGACTAATTTTCCACCAGTCTCGCCATGCCCACATTACTCCTCTTCTCAAGTCGCTTCACTGGCTCCCAATCCAATTCCGCATCCAATTCAAACTTCTCCTAATGACCTATAAATGCATTCATTCTATGGCCCCTCAATACCTCTCATCTCTCCCTACATCCCCTCTTGGCAACTTTGCTCCACTAACAAACTACTTCTATCTAGGCCTCTCACTCGCACCGCTAACTCTCGACTTCGCTCCTTTCGCCTTGCTGCACCCTACGCCTGGAATAGCCTACCTCTGTCCATTTGCCAGGCACCCTCCCTGGATCTCTTCAAATCCAGGTTAAAGACCCACCTCTTCACTGTTGCGTTCAGATCCTGACTCCTATCCTTCAACTTAACCTAACCCCATTATTTTCATAACCGAACTGTAAATGACCACTTGGTGCTTTGCACTGAATTGACTAATGCTCTGTATTGTCACGTCTAGATTGTAAGCTTGGACGAGCAAGACTCTGATGAGCAGGGACTGTTTCTTGTAATTATGTCTGTACAGTGCTGTGTGAGTGGCGCTATATAAGTGTTTAATAGTAGTAGTAGTAGTAGGAATCGCCACTCAGGAAAGGATCTGGGCGTCACTGTGGATAGTACATTGAAACCCTCTGCCCAGTGTGCAGTTGCAGCCAAGAAAGCAAATAGAATGTTGAGAATCATAAGGAAAGAAATAGAAAATAAAACCAAGGATATTACAATGCATCTGTATCGCGCCATAGTGCAACCGCACCTTGAATACTGTGTGCAATTCTAGTCACCATATCTTAAAAAGGATATAGCAGAACTGGAAAATGTACAGAGAAGAACAACTAAAATGATAAAGGGGATGGAAGGTATATCTCTATGAGGAAAGGCTTAAAATGTTAAAGCTCTTCAACCTGGAATAGAGAGGGCTGAGGCGAGATAGGATAAAGTGGAGTGGAGGAGTAGCCTAGTGGTTGGGGCAATGTACTTCAGGCCGAAAGGTCGGGGGTTCAAATCCCACTAGAGGACAGCAACCTTGGGCTGGAAGGACTGGGGTTTCTAGTCCCACAGGTGCTCCTTGTGGTCTTGGGCAAGCCACTTAACCCTCCATAGCCCATGTTCCCTGTAAAATAGCTTTCTCCAAGTTATAATACCCTGTTCAATGTAATTTCAGTTTGTTCAATGTAAACCGCGCTGATGCAGAATAGCGCGGTATATAAGAGAATGTAAATAAATAAATAAATAAAGGTATATAAAATAATGGATGCAATAGGTAAATATAGATCGGTGGTTTACTCCTAATAGCAGAATAACTAAGGCACCCTCAATGAAGCTGCAATGTAGCAGATTTAAGACTAATCTGAGAAAATATTTTTTCACTTAGCAAGTAATCAAACTCTAGAATTCGTTACTGGAGGATGTAATAAAAGCTGTAAGTGTAGCTGGGTTCAAAATAGGTTTGTACAAGTTCCTGGAGGAAAAGTCCATAAACCATTATTAAAGAGGTCCGAGGAAATCCACTGTGTACCCCTGGGATGAGCAGTATGGAATGTGTATACCTTTGGGAATCGGACAAGTACTTAAGACCTGGAATGGTCGCTTTTGGAAACAGGATACTGGGCTTGATGGACCCTTGATCTGACCCAGTATGGCATATCTTATGTTCTCATGTTTTAATGAAGCCAATCCTTATCTTGTTTGTGCTTTAATGATTTTGTTAGTAAAGATATTGAACGTTTTGCCTGTGCCTATAGCTTGAAAAAAAATCTACTTAAGTTGACTCTGCTGTTCTATGTTGAGATTACTTTCACATTATGCTTTAATAGGAGAGAAACATGTGCAGATGTAAGATGTACAACATTTGGACTCAAACACTTTTAACATCACTGCAGATAGCCGTGTGTTTTATTTCTTATCTCATGCCAAAAGAATGTGCTGTATTCATCGTCAATATTTTATCAACTGTGTTAAGTGATGACTAGAGCTAAGCTTGTCATTGGAACAAATTTATCTTTTTGCATCCCCTTTATGGCAAGCTGATCCAGTGAATGAAGTTTAAAAGCATATTTCATTGATGAAAATGGGGGGCTTTCTGGTTGCCAAAATCATCTATCTATTCCACTGTGGCAAGAGCACACATCTGGCCTTGTGTCCTGGTTAACATGGCCTATTCTCAATGACATTACTATCATGCAGAGTCATTTGATTTATTTACAGCTCTGGTTCATTATGTGTTTACTGGATGCCTTACAAGTGGTTGGATAGTCGCAGAATCCAGTACTGCTGAAAAGAAGCTGCCGGGAAAGCTTGCAATTGGATTTGTTTGACTACAGTTTTAGAGAGAAATCAACCAGTCTGGAAAAGTCAACCAAATGTCAAGTCCCGCTTCAGTCCATATCCCTCCACTGGTCACCCATGATGGAGGACCAAGAAAGAACTGGACTGCAGTAGACTGTCATGTTCAAGCTACAGCATAAATTCAGGGGATGAAGAACATTTTCTTAATATTTTTGAGGTCACAAGAAATCTGCATGGGGCTTCATATGATGAAGTTCTGTTTGTGTAAGTGGTTTTTTTTTTGGCGGGATCTGTAGTAGTATTCTTAGCTTATGGAATCCATTGAAACCCTTGGACTATGCTGAGCTAGTTGTGTCTCTGAATTTTCTGGCTTAGCCAGCTTAAATATACAGTATGCATATATATTCTGTGCATACATCTGAGTCCATATGTATAATTATGAAATCAGCTTTTGAGCTTTGGCCACAAGATGTCGGGCACAGAGGATTAGAGTATCAATTTAATCAAAATGCATGACTTCTGCAGTGCCTGTGAAATGGGCCAAACTTAAAATGGATCAGTTCCTTGTCCAAGATATGAAATTATAAGCTAGAGTCCTCCATTTGGACTAAAATATAACCACTTGATTGAATTTTGGTGGTTTTCAAGAATTATTGGTTTAAAAAAAATCCTACCCACATAATAAGGATTCAAAGAATGCTGGTTGAGAAGAAAAAGGAAAAAAATAGATCCAATATTTTGCATTTACTAATTTACCTACTTACTAACAAGCTAATTTTTGACTTAATTTGTTCTTGCATTGTCATAAAATGTTGGCCAGAACAATTCACAGTACATATTTTCTGATAGGAGTAAGCTTGCTGTTTTGCAGAAAGACTATTGTTTGTCTAGAATATATATATTATTTTTTATGGCGGACTGCAAATCTGGAATTCATTTAAATTTTGGAATGGTATGGTAAAGTATTCTTTTGATATTAAAATGGCTTCAGACATGATTAGAAAATTCCATTGGGGAGCACATATTGGCACTGTGTTGCATTGTGAGGATCGTAAACAGTGTTCATCTCGATCAGAGTTTTACCTCATTAATGTTACCTCAAAATGTGAAATGCTTGTGGTTGTCTTTTTTTCCGTGTGAATTCCTGGCTGTTTCTATAATCTGATAAATGTTTTATTCTAAATATTGTGTATTAAGTCTATTCGTATCGATAGTATGATCATTTTAAGCTATACTCCCCATTCCAAACGTTGGAACCAGTGTTGATTGCCAAAGGCTCTGTTGGATAGAAGATGGCTGTTTAAATATATGTTGAACGTTCAGTTGTTAGTATTTTACTGTCAACATGACTAGGGATGGAGCTTTCAGTGCTGATTTGCAGCATGTAGCAGTATTGAGTTCAATCGGAGAACAAAGGAGTTGAAATGTTTATACTAGTACGATATTGTATTTAATTAAAATTATGCTCTTTTAATAGAAATTCATTAATATTATCTTTATACAGTAGCCAGTGAGACCATCAGAAATTTAGGATATTATATCCCAGAATAAAAAGGGGTTTCGATTTTTTTTTTATGGGGCGGTGGGATGTACTGTTTAATAAATACAAGCTACATGGTGCTAGTAATTATAGGCATTATAAAGAACCTATACAAGACTAGACAGAGTAGAAATGCCACCTCTAACACAAGAGGTAAGTAGCAATAAAGTGCAGTTCATTGTAAATACTCAGAATGAACTTTCTCATATGATGGATATTTGGTTTAGCATGGAATGGTCCTGAAAGCGTAGACTCGCCTGTAGCAAGTGTTCTCCGGGAACTGCAGGAATCAGTCTTCACATATGAGCGACATCTGCACAAATGGAGCCCACGCAGTATCCACTCCCCTGCTTTCATAGAAAGCCTTGGGAGTTCTACCACCCTTGCGTGGTCATCTTCCCGCCCAAAGGTACAATTGTATTATGACACAGCTTAAGGAATCATAAAAAGAAAATCAGTTTCCATGAGGAGGAGGGAGGGTTGTGAGGACGGATTCCTGCTTTCCTGGAGAACACCTGCTACAGGTGAGCAATTCCGCTTTCTATGGGAACAAGTAGGAAGTCAGTCCTCGCATATAGGACTCCCAAGCTACAGGCTACCGAAAAAACCTGTAAAAAGTCCATGGACGACCGAAAAATTGAACTGTGAATGCCAGTGGGAAGCGCAGATTGGCTCCAAGACTTCTGAAACAATCCAAGCATCGACCAGGGAGGCAGTTCTCTGGCAGCCTGGACTCACAGAAGGATCGGAGGGAAGGAGTTGCATTATTCCCCAAACAGATGACCACCTGGACAAAGGTACTGTCATGCTGGAGTCTTCCTCCAGGCAGTAATGCGCTGTAAATGTATGGACCGCAGATCAGATATACACCCAGCAGATCTCCAACAAGGATACTGAACACAAGTTAGCCACTGAGGCTGCCATCGCTTGCACATTGTGAGCAGTGACATGCTGCTTCAGAGAGAGGCCAGCCTGAGCATGAACGAAGGAGATGCAGTCCGCCACTCAGGTGGACAGGGTGCACTTAGAGACTGTGATCATTGCAAGGAATGGCAATGGGCTTTCGTCGCTCGAGATAGGCCAACAGTCTTTTACAATCCAGGGTGTGTTGTGCGGTCTCTGCCCGACTTGCATGAGGTCGGGGATAAAAGGTAGGAAGGACCAGCTCTTGGTTCAGATGAAAGGGGCAACCATCTTTGGAAGAAACCTGGTATGTGTGCATTAGACCATCCTATTTTTGTGAAACTTGGTATAGGGAGTATGTGCTACCAAGGCCTGTAGCTCACTAACCCTGCGGGCAGAGGTGAGTGTCACCAGGAAAACCACTTTCCAGGAGAAGTATTTGAGGTGACACGAGGCCAGTGGCTCAAAGGACGAACCATGAGCTTAACCAGAACCACATTCAGGTCCCAGGCTATTGCAGAGGAATGAAGGGGAGGCCGCGTGAGCAAGAGACCCAGCATAAAGCAGCCCATGAGCAGATGGAAGGACAGGGATTACCTGTCCACCAAATGATGGTACGCTGCCAGCGCACTGAGGTGCACCCTCACGGAGTTGGATTTCAAGCTAGCTCGGGAAAGGTGCAGCAAGTACTGCAACACCATTGGCAGTGAAGAGGAGAAGGGGTTGATACCCCGATCCATGCACCAGACGGGGAATCTCTATCATTTAAAGACATATTCTTGTCTCTCTGAATCCTTCTGAGATGCCAGGAGAACATCTTCAACATCCCTGGGCAGATGAAATTGGCCAAGGGCTACCCTTTCAGCAACCAGGCCATCAGGGCAAGGGACCAGAGTTTGGGGTGAAAGAGATCTGACCTCCTGCAAAATCGGGTTCAGGGCGAAGACTAGGGCAATTGGCAGCACCCGAGAGCTCCCAGCTGCTGCCCCAGGAACATCCCATGCTTTTAGATTCCTGCCGCCAAGAAGCATCGGCAGTGGCAGGAAGAAAAGTGGAGGTAGATGGGACTGGTAGATGCTGGTCAGTGGGGAGGCAGGAGAGGAGGACAAATGCTGGACAACAAGGGAGGGGGAGTAGTAAGACAAATGCTGGGCAATGGAGGAGGAGAAGCATTAAGACCAATGCTGGACATCGGCGGGGGGGAGGGTGAGAAGCGGTAAGACAAATACTGGGCAATGGGGAGGGAGGGTGGTAGTAGGAAGACAAACGCTGGACAACGGGGAGAGAAGTAGGAAGACCGATGCTGGACAATGGGGGAGGGGGAAGAAGGAAAACCAACAGCCCTGTCTGTGGGACATTCTGCTCTGTAGGCTGGCTCTGCCCCTTGTACATACAAGAGGTAGACATGAAGAGGCATTGCGAGGTGCACGTGGATGGGCACAGTGAGTCAGAAGGGGCAAAGGGAGAAGTAAGGAGAGGAGATAGTGGTGATGTTGTCCAAGGGGTTATAGGGAGACTATGGGAACATGCTGGATTTGGGGAGGGGAGGACAGAGGAGATGCAGGACATGAGGGTGTGAGAGGGAGAAGATGGACACGGGATAAATAAGTTGAGAAAGAGACACAGATATGCTGGACATGGGAGTAATAGAGAGGGGATGGAGTTGGGGTAGATGCTGATTGCAGGGGTATAGGAATGGAAGGAAAGAGAGAGCGAAGGTACTGGATGGAGGGAAAGAGAAAGTCACAGAGAGAGAGACACTGGATGATGGTGGGAGAGATGTTAGACATGGAGGGGGAGAGAGAGTGAGCAAAAGACTGGGGAATAATGGCCCAGGGAAGAAGAGCAGGGGACTGGGATGAAGGTTGAAAAGCAGTAGGTAGATGGGCGTAAAAAAGAGGAAGACTGAGAACTGGAGATTTTGATTCAGGTAGGATAGTTATTAACGAATTTAGATGTGATGGGGTCAAATTGTGTAGAGTCTTGAACGTGATTACTAAGGATTTGTATTTGATTCTACATGTTACAGGTAGCCAGTGCAGTTATAAGAGAATGGGTCTGATATGATCAGATTTTGCCACCTTGTTTATGGTTCTTGCGAGTGTGTTTTGTGCTATTTGCAGTTGATTTTGTTTTCGGCAAGCCTTGTAATGTACTGTTTCAGTAGTCAAAGTAGGGGCTGATCAGCGCCTGTAGAACCAAGCGGAAGTCTTTAGCTGAGAGTAGTGGTCTTAGGTGTTGGGTCATCCTGCGTTTATTGTCTCTAGATTGACTAGACTGAAGAAAGAGAGCTAAGAGAAGTCGGGGGAAAGCAGAAGCCTCAGATCAGGACCAGCATGATCAGAGAATAAAATGGTCAGACAAAAAGGTAAAAAAAATAATTTTATTTTCCATTTAGTGATTGGACCTTGCGCTATCTTTATATTTTACACAGTATGGATAACTGCAACTCCCCCGATTGGGGGGAGTTGCAGTTATCTGCAGCTCCCCCGATCGGGGGTAGAGCGCC
The DNA here is from genome assembly GCA_033557465.1 of Ichthyophis bannanicus. Taxonomy (NCBI): domain Eukaryota; kingdom Metazoa; phylum Chordata; class Amphibia; order Gymnophiona; family Ichthyophiidae; genus Ichthyophis; species Ichthyophis bannanicus. Next base: position 54,904,388 of record CM066047.1, on the reverse strand, counting down.
CGATCGGGAGAGGAAGCTGACTCTCCTGATCGGAGGCTCCTGCCCACTCGGAGCAGTGGGAGGCGGAGCTGAGCCGGCATAAAAAGGCCGGCCCCACTAGCGTGCCCGTGCTTGGCAGGGCCTCGCCAGAGGGCCCTTTGGCGTGGCCCTTAGGCGCAGTACAAACACAGGAAACAGATAACAGCTGTCCAAGCACCCCAACAAAAAGAGAGCAACAGCCCCAAAGTCCCAGACGCCCCCACACCGTTGGACACCGAAGCTCCCCTGTTGAGGTTGAGCACCTGGGCAGACGACCACACCCCACAGATGCTCCTGACCAATCGAGTCAGTGGGAACAACGGTAAAGAAGACAACAGCTCAACAAACTACGCCCACAACAACAACTGCAACAAACGCATCAGCAGCAGACCAAAGTAAGTGCAACCCCTCACAAGGGTCTGACAGGTAAAACATGTACACAACCATGATCCTATCCGTCTGCCTCCTCCTCCCAACTCAGGCACACAACTACAACCTACCCACATACACGTCATGGCACCCAACACGACAATACACACATCCCCAGGAGACACACTGGATCAATCACAAGAAACCCAAGCACAAGAAACAAAAAAAGCACAAGTCCAACACGCACGCAAACACAAACGAAACACAAAGACCACTAGATACACCAGCCGCACTCTCAAAAGAGCTCATCAACGCCAGATCCATAAGAAACAAAATCAACACAATAGTGGACCACATTGAAGATAGACAACCTGACATACTGTGCATCACCGAAACATGGCTCACCCCCACAGACAACGTACTACTCAATCAACTAGTGCCGACCACATACGCAGCATTCAACTGCCCACGCACACATAGAGGAGGAGGAGTACTTATCATCGCAAAAGACAGCCTAAAATTCAAGTCTTGAAGTGCATCAAACACAAGCCAATGCAACTCCATCACAGTCGAAAACAAATGGATGGCACTTTGCCTCACCTACAGAGCCCCCCACGCAACAACAGATGAACTAGCCTCCATCCTAGAAGTCTGTGCCATCAATACAAATCACAAACTCCTGCTAATCTTAGGAGACTTCAACCTCATATCCACCAACACAAAGGACGCAGAGGCATTCTTACGAGCTATGGGATCATTACAATACACCCAGCTGATTAATTCCCCAACTCACAGACATGGAACCTCACCAGACCTCATATTTGCACCAAACTGTCTAGTGGACAGCGGTAACATATCAACACCAGACATCACGCCCGTACCAGGGACAGACCATCACATAATCAACATAAAATTTAAGCCACAGGAGCGAAAGCAAAAGACAAACCAGGACAGCACAGCAACCCAAAGGAGATTTAAGAGCTTCAAAAGCGAACAATTTCTTCAAGACACCCTACCCAATTTGAACACTGAAGAAGGAAATCTAAATGAACAAATCAGTAACTGGAACAGCACCATCAATGCGGCTGCCAGAGCCACCGAATTAAGACACAAAAATAAAACACCGAACCAATGCACACTACACACCATGGTACTCAAAAGCCATAAGGAAGGAGAAGAGAGAACTCAGGAGGATAGACGTTGGACACACACCAAGTCCAGGCACTATACCTAAAAAAACAAAAAGAATACAACAAACTCATCAACCAAACGAAGAAAGAATACCACACAAACATCATACTCAAAGCCAACAACAAACCAAGAGAGCTTTTCAAAATCGTAAGGACCCTCACCAAGGAACAAAAAACTGAGAACGAAGTACAAATAGAACCCCAAGTATTCGCAGACCACATCAAAGAAAAATTCTACTCAACACCACAACAGAAAACAAACACAAGCATCAAAGCAGTCTCCCCCCCAGGAAAGACATGGGACAAATTCAGCACCCCTTCCACAGAGCAACTCTCACATATCATCTCCACCCTCAATTCAAGCACCGCCCCAATAGACCCATGCCCAGTCACCTGGATTAAGGCAACAAAGTCAAACTTCATCCCAACCATACACAACATAGTGCAAGGTGCACTAACGCAAGGAATAATGCCGGAACAGCTAAAACTCGCCACAATAAGACCCATACCAAAGAAATCCCCTCTCGACAAGGGCAATCCAGCATCATACAGACCGATTTCAAGCATCTCCCTCCTCGCAAAGATAATTGAAAAGGCAGTACAGCATCAGCTCCAAGAACACATCGACAACCACACTCAGCTAGACATCAATCAACATGGCTTCCGCCCCAACCACGGAGTCAAAACGCTCCTGTTATACCTATTTAACGACATACTACACACCATAGACAACAGAAAGCACGGAGTTCTCATGATCTTCATTGACATTTCATCAGCATTTTGACACAGTGGACCACGGAACCCTACTAGCAAGACTTCAGAACATTGGACTGCTCGGAACCACTCTCAGGTGGTTCCAATCTTATCTAACAGACAGACAGATACAGGTTAAGATCGGAACCAACACATCCCAACCAATAAAGGTCACACAAGGAGTACCGCAAGGATCTGCCCTATCGGCTCTCTTATTCAACCTCTACATCCAGCCTATAAGAAAATAAGATATGCCATACTGGGTCAGACCAAGGTCCATCAAGCCCAGTATTCTGTTTCCAACAGTGGCAAATCTAGGTCATACGTACCTAGCAGTTTCCCCAAGGGACACAGGTTCCACAATGCTTGTATTGGTTCAAGCATTGATATCCTGGGTCCCTTCTTAATAATGGTTTATGGACCTTTCCTCCAGGAACTTGTCCAAACCTTTTTTTAAACCCAGCTACACTAACAGCCTTTACTACATCCTCCGGTAACAAATTCCAGAGCTGGTTATAGGGGGAAATGGTGATGTATAATTTACCTCCTTTGCTGTGGTCCTTCGGGACTTGTTTTCTTCCATCCTTTGGATGTTTATGTTTCCTATAATTAGATACAGTATGTACTCTCTTAATGTGGGCTTTAGGAATGTCCACTCATTGTTTTTTTTTTGTGTATACTTTTTATTGTCATATATTTGGTGGATTGTTCGTTTTCTTTCATTATCTTGTATAATGTAATTTTGTTAAAACCAATTAAAAAAAAAAAAATTCCAGAGTTTGATTACACGTTGAGTGAAAAAATATTTTCTTTTATTAGTCTTAAATAGTTACCCTGTAGCTTCATTGCATGTCCCCTAGTCTTTCTATATTCTGATAAGGTAAACAATCGATCTACGTTTACCCATTCCACTCCGTTTATTTATTTATAGACTTCTATCATATCTCCCCTCAGCCGTCTCTTTTCCAGGTTAAAGAGCCCTAACCTTTTAGCCTTTCTTCATAGGAGTATCCTTCCATCCCCTTTACCATTTTGGTGGCTCTTCTCTGAACCTTTTCTAAAATCGCTATATCCTTTTTAAGATACGGTGACCAGAATTGCACACAATATTCAAGGTGTGGTCTCACCATGGAACGATATAGAGGCATTATAATATCTTTTGTTTTATTTTCCATTCCTTTCCTTATCATACCTAGCATTCTATTTGCTCTCTTGGCCGCTGCTGCACATTGGGCCGAGGGTTTTAACATGGTATCCACAATGACGCCTAAATCTTTTTCCTGGGTGGTGGTTCCTAATGTGGAACCTTGCATCGTGTAACCATAGTTTGGGTTGTTCTTCCCTAGGTGCATAACCTTGCACTTGTTCACATTAAATTTTCATTTGCCATTTTGATGCCCGGTCTTCCAATTTATCAAGATCCTCTTGCAATTTTCCACAATCCTCTTGGGTTTTAACAACTTTAAATAGTTTTGTGTCATCTGCAAATTTGATAACCTCACTCGTTGTTCCACTTTCCAGGTCATTTATGTCAAAAAGCAGCGGACCCAACATAGATCCGTGGGGTACACCACTATTCACCTTTCTCCATTGGGAAAATTGGCCATTTAGCCCTACCCTCTGCTTTCTATCTTTTAACCAGTTCCTGATCCACAATAGTACACTGCCTCCTATCCCATGACTCTTTAGTTTTGCCAAAAGTCTCTGAGGGACCTTGTCAAAGCCTTTCTGAAAGTCCAGATACACAATATCAACCGACTCACCTTTGTCCACCTGATTATTCACTCCTTCAAAAAAAACATAACAGATTAGTAAGACAAAATCTTCCTTGTCTAAAGCCATGTTGGCTGTCTCCCATTAGGTCATGACTATCTACATGCTGAGTAATTTTATTCTTTATGATGGTTTCTACCATTTTTCCCGGTACTGATGTCAGGCTCACCGGTCTGTAGTTTCCCGGATCACCCCTGGAACCCTTTTTAAAAATTGGTGTTACATTGGCGATCCTCCAATCTTCAGGTATTAGAGATGATTTTAATGATAGTTCACAGATTACTAATAGCAGGTCTGCAATCTCATATTTCAGTTCTTTCATGCTATATGCAGCATCATAAGAGACCACAAGATAAAATACACCATATATGCCGATGATATAATGATCTACACCCCATTCACGCTTGACAACCCAGACCACACAAAGATAACAGAATGCCTCAGTCACATGAACAGAAGGTTCCAAGACAACAACATGACCATAAACTACAAGACCGAGGCCCTAATCATCACACAAAATGACAACTTCATCCCTCCAGTCAACATCAAGATAGACAACACAGCCATACCCATACAACCAGAAGTGAAATACCTCAGAGTGACGCTAGACAAAGAGCTGAACCTGCAGGCACACATCAGCAGAACCACCAAAAACGCATATCACAGGATGAGCCTAGTACGACGCCTCAAACCCTTACTATCACAAGAGCACTTCCGCACAGTATGCCAGGCTCTAGTTACCCCAATACTAGACTTCTGCAACCCAATATATCTCGGCCTAACAAAGCAGACCCTAAGACCACTACAACTGGCACTAAACACAGCAGCACGCATAATAGCTGGCACCACAAGAAACGAACACATCACACCCACTCTAAAAGATCTCCACTGGTTACCAATCAGCTCACGCATCAAATACAAAACAGTCATTAACATATTCAAAATCAAACACCAATTATCAGCATTCAGCCTACATCCACTCATCCAACCAGACAACAACGCAAGACCGAGGAGGAGGGGCACAGCCAACCGCGTTAACACACCAAAAGACATAAACAAGATACACAAAGACACTGAGAAACGAGCCATATCAACGGCAGCACCTTCAATCTGGAACTCACTCCCCGATGAACTTTGCTTTGCAATGGACATTAAAGACTAGGAAGCTGCTCAAGACTACCCTCTTCAGGGAGCACTACGGGGATGTCACCTAAGCAACCCAATGGACAACAACAAAAGCAAACCCCCATCCCCCCCCAACACACACAAATTTGAATGCAAATTTATGTTGTACATAGTATTGTATATAGCGCACACTGTAAATAGACCCACAAGAATCAACGACACAGCACAACTACTCACACGCACTGACCATTGCATGCCCACTCTTAACACATTGTCTGTCGATTGTTTGCTGTGCGGGCTGCCTTGATTGAAGGATAAGGCAGGATAGAAATCAATTTAAATAAATAAATAAATAACTCTGGTGTTGCTCCGGATGTGGAGTCTGGCTTCTTGGGGTTTCAGTTTAATTTTTGTCTACATATTTTTATTTGTACTTTAGGTTGTGGTTATTTATTCTGTACTTGGTGCAATGGTCAGAGTCTGTTCTGAGTGCATAACTGAGGCCAGGTGTTCTGTTAACACGGACATAGGGATCTGTACTGCAGTAATTTAACTTGTTCAGCTTTTCAAATAGGTGTATGGATATTTTGAGGCCCATTGCAGTATTTATAGTGCTGCTTTTTCTGGGTAGGCACCTTGTATGAGTTTTGGAAGTTTACGTTGGTATGGTATGGTAGATTTGGCCTTGTACATCTTCGGTGATTTTTGTGGGGTTTTATATTAGTTCCCAATATGTCTGGTATTGGAGAATGTTTGTTAATAAGACAACCAGAATCGATTTTTTTTTAAATATATAGAGTTCTGTGGGTGAATGTCCTACTTCAGCTCTGTACCCATTGTCAAGGGAGAAGTTTCTGTGGGTGCAGAATATATATTCAAAAAAGAAAAAGTGAGAACCATAAAGCTGTTTATAAGAGAATAAAATGAGTTATAATTTGGTCTTATAAACTGTGCTGTGGTTCTCACTTTTTCTTTGTTCCTTGGTTTGCTAGCATCTTGCATTTCCTTTGTTTTTTATGGTGTATATATTTACATTAACACCATGCTGGTCCAGTGCGCAGTTTCAGGAGTTATTGTGGGGTTGCCAAACCCTTCTTGGTGTCTATGTTGGAGTAGGTGGTGTTGTGTTAGGGGTCACAAAGTCCCTCTTGTTGTTCAGAGGGTAGGAAATGCTGTGTAGGGGTCACTGAGCTTCTCTTTGTTTTTCAGAGGGTGGGAATTGCTGTGTTGGTGTGCCAAGTTGCTCTTGTTTTTGTGGAAGTGGGAGGTTCTGCATGGAAGCTGTTGAGTCCCGCTTGCTTGGCATATTTAGCAGCATGTTTCCTAGGCTCTGCACTGGTAACATAAAAAATGCCATACTGGGTCAGACTAAGATTCATCAAGTCCAGTATCCTGTTTCCCACAGTGGCCAATCCAGGGCACAAGTACCTGGCAGGTTCCCAGGAAGCACACATGTTCCACAGTGCTTGTCCCGAGGCAAGCAGTGGGTTTCCCAGGTCGTCTTTAAATTGCATGTATATGTTTGGAAGCCACCAAGGATTTTAGATTGGTGGCATATACATTTTAAAATAAAGTATACTAAATGTATGCAAATGGTGCTGCAATGAATCTCCGCACATGGCCCTGCATCACCCTCATGCCGTCCCCGGGGGGAAGTAGACAGAGGCGGGCACTGGGAGGTGGAGGAAAGCAGAAACCTCAGATTGGGACCAGCCTGATCAGAGAATAAAATGGTCAGACAAGAAAGGTAGAAGAGAATTTTATTTTCAGTTTAATGATCGGACAGTGCTATCTTTATATTTTATACAGTACATGGAAATGCATCTTTCTATTTCTCTGGTATTGCACTGTATGCAGAATCCGGCTTTTTGGGGTTGCAGTTTAGTTTTTATCTACATATGTTTATTTTTAGGTTATAGTCACTTTTTCTGTACTTGGTGAGACTCTGTGTTCTGAGTGTGTGATCAAGGCCAGATGTTCTGTTAACCTGGAGTTTGTATGTAGGGATCTGTACTGTAGTAATCTAAATTGTTCAGCTTTTCAAGTAGGTGCTGGATTTTCCAGAACCCATTGCAGTATTTACAGTGATGCTTTTTTGGATGGGCTCCTTATGTGAGTTTTGGAAGTTTGGTGCTGGTGTGGTATGGTAGATTTGCTCTATAGATTCTCAGTGACTTTGTTGTAGGGTTTTGTTTTAGTTCACAATATGCCTGGTACTGGAGAATGTTTATTAGTGAGATGATGATTGGATTTTTTTTATAAGAGATTGTTTTGTGGGTGAATATCCTAGTTTTGCTCTGCACCCACTGTCAAGGGAAGGAGTTCTGTGGATGCAAAATATATGTTCAAAAAGAAAAAAAAACAAGAACCATAAAGCAGTTTATAACAAAATAAAAATGAGTTGTCATTTAGTTTTATAAATAGTACTGTGGTTCTCACTCTTTATTTTAGTTCCTTGGAGTGCAAACATCTTGCATTTCTTTCATATCATCTAATCGGCTTTTTGGTTTGGTTCAGTAGTGTGGGTGGGGGTACACCATCTCATCCCTTGCCTCAGGCAGCAGACTGTCTTGAGTTGCCCCTGGAGACATGACCAGTGTTGTGCCAACATTCCCCAGATTGTACCATGTGGCCTACATCCCTACCTAGGCCGGGATCAATGAGAGCTGCGAGAGTGGTGATGTGTTTGGAGTCTGGCTACTTGTGATGGCACAGGGATCTCTTCTCCCATGCCCACACAGGCCTGACCAGAGGAGCAGTGCCACAAAGCAAACTGTGGGAAGGCAGACAGGTTGCCCTACAGATAGCAGATGTATACAGACCGACATATGCCATGATGGTACAGTTGTAGCTGCTGTGAAAAATGCGAGTACCGAGATAGGTGGGTCTCAGATGCTATAGCCAGAAGGCTCTACTTCTACTACTACTGATCATTTGTATAGCGTTACAAGACATACACAACGCTGCACAAAAATACATAAAAGATGGTCCTTGCCCAGTGGAGCTCACAATCTAGTCAAGACAGACAACGCAGCAGCTGTGGACAGGATACATCCAGGGAGGAAGGTCAGGAAATACAAGGGAGCTTAGGTGGATCAGATCTAATAGTGGCAACAAAGAGATGAGCGCTCAACCTGCATTTGAGAGGGCCAGAGATGAAGCCGGACATACAGACTCAGGTAGTTTGTTCCAGGCATAAGGAGCAGCCAGGTGAAAGGAGCGATGAATGGATTTGTCAGTAGAAGAGAAGGACACAGAAGAGCGGAGTTCCTGGGGAGGGGTGTAGAGTGAGATATGATGGGAATGGTAGTACAGAGCAGCAGAATGAGTGCACTTATAGGCCATAGGCACGAAAAGGGCACACACTTGTTGCTCAGCAATATTATGCATCTTTTGGAGAACTGCAAGGTTAGTTTTGGGTTTGGTGCATTGGGACGGGTCCAACCCTAGCAGTTGAAAGCGTGTTTGTAGAGATGACCAAGGCAAGAATCCCTGGGGCAGTTTCCAAATGCCAAGTACCATGTCATGCAAGGTATGTCCTGACATATATGTTCATATTTACATTCCCTTAGGGTGCACTGAGATTACCTAGCACTTTTCATGGCATGAGGAGGACTGGTATATGGACTAGGTTGTATCAGCTAGCATTTCTCATTGATATATCTGTCTAATTTGCATTAGCAAACTACTGTCTGTGATGAGCAGCTTCGGGGATGCACGTTTTTCCTGAGGAGCATGGCATCCACGGGTACCTTGTGGGCACAGGCAGAATCAAAAATGTGTAATGTTTCAGAATATGGTGGGCACGGGGATGTACATAACACCTGCCCATGTCCGATAATATTGACGGGGACGGTTTTCTCCATTATGATGCATGGCCTGGGCCTCTGCCCCCGGATGCATGCTTGGGTGGCTGAATAGCATTTTGCCCATGCCACGTTGAACACATCTATCTCCACGATTCAAGACCCACAGCTATGTCCAGACCCACGGATGCAGAATTAGGTTCAAAGGGGGCCCGTTTTTGATTTAGATGTGTCTGTGGGCTGGATGTGCATATTCTGGATTATACAATGAACTGATTGCCAGAATGCTGCATAAAAACAGCACTCTAAGTGTTTGCACCCTCATTGTGGGAGTGTGACCCCTGATGAAAGCTTTGTTGCCAAAACTTGGCTGAGTCAGTCTTCTAACAATAAAGAAATCTGAATAACAGCGCCCTCTTCTGCCTCTGCTTTTTGTATGTGCTGATTGTTTGGTCTGCGGAAGTTCTACCTACTAGTCTATTTCCTGTTTGGTCTTCCTGAATTGTTATAATACAGTGTAGCAGCTGCGCTCTGCTGCTACAACAGTAGTTCAAAATCTATCTTAAACCAAAACTCAACCCAAGGTATCATCACTACAAAACAATGTTACATTCCGTAAAAGTCCAGGCATACCAATTTCATAGAGAAAACTTAATGAAAGAAGCTACGACATTTCATAACGAGATCCTTGTTTCTATTTCATAAGTTGAATGGACATTTTGAAAGCAGGTGTTTCTGCATCGTAATCCTGGATAGATATTTCTGCTGCTTGGACGTTCAACAGCTTCTGGAGTTGTGCATGTGTACCATTGGTATCGGGATGCAGTAGACCACTTGTAGCTTCAGACTCAGAAGCCCTTGTATGTTCATCATGTACATGTCTAAGCTGCTGTGCCTGATGTTTATTCATTCAATGATAGCGCCACAAAGAAAACATACTACGGACTCGACTATTCTGATTAATGCAGATTCCTGTGCAATATACTTATTAGCGGTACTAATTTTCTAGGTATGTTTCTTTGCTAAAATGAGAATACCTGTTGGGGAGGTTGCATCTGTCCGTATGCATCAGTGGTTGTGCTACTGTGCGACTGTATACACTATGCATCGGGCAAAGGAGGAGCGGGGCAGGAACAGCTGGCGTTTGTAGCTGCTCCCCATTGCCGAAGAGAAAGAGGATAAGTGAACATTCATGTCCTCCTTCCCAGCAGCACTTTGGGAGAGTTGGTGTCGCTGCTACCACTGGTGTGGTGTTGGAGAGGAGGGAAGGGAAGTGGAGAATGGGAAATGTGTGATTTTTGCTTTTGACCTGGCTGTTTCTGCTTGATGAGGATAAAGGAGACTTGCTTAACAAATATTTTTGTTTTAAATTCACAGATGAAGGGCTGGGAGTAGGACCACAGAGAACCAACCAAAATAAGAATGGAAACAAGGTAGACCTTTAATGACTTTCAGAAGACTGAATTTCTGAGAAGCCAGCTAAACTAATGGTCTGATGTTTAAACTGTATAGTAAGTTTATTTTTATTTCTTTAAATGCCAGCTGTGACATTTAAATAAAATATATATATTCAGCACCAGTATTCAGATAGCAGCTGGTGCTGAATATACACGTTATGTGGTCAGCTCCAGAGTTATCCAATATCTGGATTAGATGGCCTTTCTTCTGTTCTCAAGTTTCCCGGATAGTGGACTGCAGATTGCCACTATCTGTTTAATTTCCACCACTCCAACACAATACAGATGGTGCTGTGCAGTCCGTCGTGATTTTCATCAGCGAAAGGACTCGGCCAGAGGCACTAAGCAGGTGCTGCTATCCAGACAAATGCTTCAGAATATCATGCCAGAAATAGATGGGGCTGGATGGGATGTACTGAAGGGACCTGGAGGAGTTATGGAGACTCAGTATGTGGCCTTTCAATGGGAAGGAAGAAGGGGGCTGTGAGCTAATGCCTGGTTAGTCTGATCTCAGTGGCGAGTAAACTAATGGAAACGCTGCTTAAACAAAGGATTGAAGGACACTACTCATATGCTTCGGATTTTGTCAGAGGTGGCATCTCGGTAAAATATGGCTAGTTACTTATGATGTGCGTCCTCTATATACAAACATAGACCAACAGGAAGCATTGACGGTTATTAGTCAGTTGGACTGGGGAGAGGGGCTTCCTGCGACATGTTTGAGTATAGGATTGTCTGTATCACATAGTGGGATTTAATTGTTCCTATACTGATCCATTGTGTGGTTATAAGAGTTGATCGGGACCCGATAATGGCTACGTCTAAACGATCTGAGGTGTATACCTACCCTGAAGAACAAATGAATAAAATTCTGAGGACTATCCCTGAACTGGGTCTGCAGGATCAGGGCCGTAGCAAACCATAAATGTGCCCTGTGCGACTTGCACAAAAGATGTGCCCTTCCTCCCATCACAGGTGTGCCATTTGCTCCATGCCTAGCATCTCCCCATGTTGCCTTACCCCACACCTCCATGTCCAGCTGGCTCCCCCGCCCCGCTTTTCATGTTTCTTTGGTGGTGGAGGTGGCAGCTGCAGAACAGACATAAAATTTAAAAAAGAAATAAATAAGTCTTTGCAATTTCCTGCTAGCATGCAGAGCTGATCCCTCCCTCCTGTGACGTATGCCCGCATCAGAGGAGGGAGGGACCAGCCCAGCCATTCAAGTGCAGAGTTGCAAAGACCCACGTTTGAATGGCTGGTCTGGTTCCTCCCTTCACTGATGCGGGTGTAGGTCAGAGGAGGGAGGGATCAGACCTGCATGCTAGCAGGAAATTGGAAAGAAGCATGTTTTTAGGGGGGAGGGGTTAATTTGCTGCCCACTCCACTGCTGCCATTGATGCCAAGGAAAGATGAAAAGCGGTGGACGGGCAAGGACAGCAGCATGGGGGAGGGGAGGCCTGCAAATGCACCCCTCCCGCCAGAACAGTAGCAGTGCTGCAGCTGCACAGAGCTGAGCGGCTCCAGTTTTAGCAGGAGGGTTTGCTGCTGTTTCCAGAGCCGTGCTGTCTGTCAGACTTCAGAAAGCGATCGCTGATGCTGGAGGTGATCTGTGCTCCCCTGATCACCTCCGGCATCAGCAATCGCTCTTTGAAGTCTGACAGATACTGCGGGTATTTCTTCACTGACAGAAACGTCTGTAATTCCCTCGGCAAATTGATATTGAAGGCCCTGGAGAACACACAACTGTTTGTTCTTAGAGCTCAGACCGTGCTGGAGATGATCGGTGCTGAGCCATTGCTACAAGGGCAGTAAATTCCCCAGGCAGCGGTTTGATGGGTGCCATGCATTTTCCCCGGTTAAGGGCATTTGATATGCAGGTAGCCCTATATGGCATTTTATTCCTTCTGATGCTTGTATTGTATGGCCTGTTTCTAAATGGATTCCGACTGGTCCAAAGGACTCTGATTGCAACATATCAGAAATTAATTTTGCAAGACTTGGAGCTGTTTGAAAAACAATTTTGTTTGTTTAGATGGAATATGAACAATCAACATTTTTGGCCCTTAAGGGTATGCAAAATAAGATTGTACCACTATTGCGCTGTCATTTATCGGCTCTCCATACCGCAATCTAAAACCCAATATGATCAAGAGGTATATCGACAACTGGATGATCAAAAGTATTATAAGCGTTTGTTAGAGAATCCTAGTAACATACTTAGTGTATTGAGAAGATCGTAACTAGGAGATATATGCAGAACCATCTTACACAAAAAAAGAAATGCCTTTTTTGATAAATAACACAGGTACACTAAAATTTTTTTTTTAAACTGCCTCTAATGTTTCGATTGATTTTTACGTTTTTTGGTGCGCTGAATCCAAATCTGGTAACCAATTTGCTCCATCACGTACAGATTTTTTGCTACATTGGGTTAGCAGTTTGAGGTGAACGTTTCAGATTGAGTGCGATCGAGATAAAAGTTTCTTGGATGAATTCTTTATACTAATTGTTTAGTAGTTATTCAAATAAGAATAAAGAAAATTGTAACAAGGCAGCACATAAGAATAGAGTAATGTCAACAAAACACACTGTGATGGTAGCAAAATTGTCTGCACTTAAAACAGCCACATACATGTGCACAAACATTGAGCATATAAGAGCGAGGTTAGACACAAAGCAAAGCAAAGAAATGTGCAAAAAATGTTGTACAGGTATGTATGTAAGAATAGAAAACGCAAACCGCACCATTGCAATACATGAAGACAAACACCCGATGGTGTGAAAATAAAATTCTAATAAATGAGATCTGACACTGTGGTAATAACTAGCAAATTTTTATTTCAAAGTTTAGTAAAAATACGATATTTGTCAACATAGTTTAGATTTTAAAGTCATTCTTGGGTCAATCAATCTCCTGGTGGGCCCGTTTCTTCTTCCCCCGAATGCTTCTCTTGGTGTGCTGCTTGGCGTATTTTTCATCTGGGGTTTCCCGCAGCAGCAACCAGCAGAAATCAGCCATCATAGTGGTGTTCCATCTTCCTTGGTACCTTCTCTCTGTGTCCTTGTTGTCCTGGTGAAACCTTTCACCTTGTTCTTCACTGTACGCCCCCAAGTTTTCGGGAAAGTAGTTCACATGGGAGTGCAAGAAATGGACTTTCAGGCTCATGTTACAGCCTTGTTCTTTGAAGGCATTGAGCATCCTGGCAACAATATCCTTATAGTTCTCATCCCGCCTGTTCCCCAAGAATTTGAGAACAACATCCTTGAAGGAATCCCAGGGCTTCTTTTTCCTTCTCAGACATCGTTTCAGCGAATGCTCCATCTGAAATGAGTTTCCTTATATCAGGGCCAACAAACACTCCTTCCTTTAGCTTTGCTTCAGAAAGTCAGGGGAACTTTGAGCAAAGGTACCGAAAGCACTCACCATCTTTTGGAAGGGACTTGATGAATTGCTTAATGAGACCCAACTTAATGTGGAGAGGTGGTAATAGAATTTTATCACGAGGTACCAAGCTCTCATGAAGAACATTTTTCTCACCGGGTCTCAAATACTCCCGAATTGGCCAGTCTTTTTTCCCCCAGTGTAGGTCGCGGGCCCGGCTATCCCACAAGCAAAGGAAGCAGGGATATTTGGTGAAACCGGATTGCTGCCCTAATAGCATGGATAGAATTTTAAAGTCTCCACAAATCATCCACTTATGCTCATCATAACGAATCTTCTGAAGAATCAGGGCCAAATTCTCGTATTTTTCTTGGAGAATAACAGAGTGAGCAATAGGAACTGAAGCGAATGTGTTGCCATTATGAAGAAGAACACCTTTTATGCTGTCTTTTGACGAATCAATGAACAGCCGCCATTCAGCAGGATCATACTTGAGTTTAAACTTTTCCATCACTCCGTATATATCGTTGCAAAATACCAAATCTTCCTCTTTGCTGAAATACTTCAAAAATTGTGTCTCGCGGTTGCGGTACCAATAAAAAGTTGTTCCTGGTGACAATAGATTTTTCTGTTTAAGCCGAGAACCTAGCAGTTGGGCAGCATCTTTTGGGAGTCCTAAATCCCGGACTAAATCATTCAATTCAGCTTGAGAGAAAAGTTCAGGTTTCGGATCTGGTTCAGTTTCAAACTCGGAAGTACTGGACTCATCGGGAAAAGCCATCTGATGAGTCTCATCATGATCAGAACCGTCCACACAAATATGATCCAAAGATTTTGGTGGTTCAGGCACAGGTACTTCGTTGCTATGAGGCATAGGCCTAATTGCTGAGGGAAGGTTGGGGTAACTTATTACGTTCTTATTTTTTAAGTTGTATCCCTTCACAATGCAAGAGCAAAAATAGCAGTCACTGCTGTGGTCTCTTTGTTCACGCCACATCATAGGCATTCCGAAACGAAATGCTTGTTTTTTACCTTTCATCCATAAGCGTAGATCTTCCTCACATGTCTTGCACACTTTGTGAGGAGCCCACGGTTTGTCTTGATTGCCTAACTTCAAACCGAAATAGGCGAAATATACTTTTTTAATAAATGCAGAAATGTTCCTCTGCCGCTTTTTCACGGTATATTCCCCACAAATAAAACAAAAACTGTCCGGAGAGTTGACGCAACCTCTGGCTCTGTGAGCCATCACAAATACACAGCACTGCAAACTACAAATGTAGTGAACCACTTTGGAATAAAGCTGGATTACGACTGAGCAAACAAAAGGTAATAATGAACTTGCAAGAAACTGAAATTTGACAGGAACGTTCATGTCGCAACCACCGTGTTTGAGCGAGCGAACGAGGCGAGGCGAACAGGAAAGAACATGCTCCACCGCGAGTACTGGATTTAGCCCCCCGCCTCCCAATTGTCCTGTTAATGTATAAAATGAATATAAAACACTCTAAAATATCATGAGGGAGTGTTTCTAGTTAGTTAAGCATTACAACCTCTATTTTGGGCCAAGAAAATAAACTGCAGTCGGCTAAAAAGAAATTATGTGAACATTCCTTATGGGTAAGAAATCTAATTTTGCAAGAAAACGTGACGTGATGGAACATTTGGGCTATTTTTCCTGGATTCAGCACCCCAAAATCTATAGGAATCAGTTGCAAAACTGGAGGCAGTTTTTTGGTAGTGTACCTGTGTAAACATCCCTTAATTCCAGTCTTCTATACTGTTCATAAAAGATGGAAAATCTGCTGGGTCACCCTATAGTGGCTGGTAATGGGTCACTGTTAGAACCTTTGTCCATTTTTGTGGACAAGATTCTTTATTTATTTATTTATTTGACCCGGTGAAAAGCGGGATATAAATACAGTTAAATAAATAAATAAAATAAATAAATAAAATTCACTGAGGATAGAGGTGCTTCCAGTGGTGTGCTGCAGGGATCAGTCCTTGGGTTGATTCTTTTCAACATTTTTGTAAGTGCTAGAGATCCAAGATGGCGGTATCCTGACTGATTAGCTCCTGCGTTGCTGCAGTCATGGGAAGGATAACCAGGCTTAGCAGCCTCAGGCTGGTCTGTCCACCTCCTCTCCAGTTACTGCAGGACTAGTTGATTCTTATTTCCAGGAACAAGCAGGAATGTAGTCTTCACATATGGGTATCGTCGGTACTGACGGAGCCTGTGCGGGAACGCTCCCCAGCGTCCAATAAGAACGCTTTTGGGAGCATCCCTCAGCACATGCGCGCTGCCTTTCCAACTATCCCTCTTCAGTTCTTCATTTTCCATGGAGCCGACAGGACTCATACCCTGTCACCGCAGAAAATTCTGTCTTTAAAATTGTTTTCTTGTGGTCGCGTTTGCCTCCGCACGACGCCTACCGGTACCGCCGGTTCTGTTCTTTCCTTTTCTCAAATATTTTATACTTTGAACTGTTTCTCCTCAGAAACTTTTCTTTTTCGGTGCTAGGCACCATTTTAAACACAACCTCAAGACTCACCTATTTTCCCTTGCATTCAACATCCCCTCTCCTTTTGTATGAATTCACCCTTTCCTTGTATAGTAAGTTTGCCTCTTGTGTCCTGTCTTGTCTCTGTTCTCTTCGTTCTTTCTTTCCTGTTTTATAAATTTGTACATTTCTTTTCTCCTTCCCGGCTTCGGCCAAATTTTATGTATTTTATTATTGTACACCGCCTTGATTATTATAGAAAGGCGGTTTTTATCAAATGAATAAACCATAAACCATTTTGGGCATTAGACCTCATATTCCTGAAACATAGAAAAACCAACTAGTGGTTTTAAAAAATGTACTAAGTGTACCATTTCCGTCACTGACACCCATGATTGGTGTCTTAAATGTTTAGGACCTGAACATTCTCCATCTGAATGTCTCTCCTGTATGGGGATGACTAAGAGAGGAAGACAGAACCGGGCTGCAAAGCTCGGTACCCTCTTTTCTTCGGATGCCAGATCCATTGCATCGACATCTTCAAGAGCATCCTCTTCCTCCCATGGATCTTAGGTAACTAAACAAAAAAGCCGGTCCTCAAGGGATAGCTCTCCCTTGAGGGAACCACACCGGCAAAACAGCCCTGGTGGGAGGCTTCAGCTTCCAAAGCATCAAGGGGACTCCAGGATGTTCTCAAGCCCTCGACCTCGCAAGAACTACTGGTGCCATGCTCAGGGGTCCTGGCTGTTTTCACCGGTACCGACACGCAGGCATCGGCAGTGTCGATAGATCAGAGGTTCCTCGCTATCGAATGCAGCATTGTAGCTCTTCTCACAGCTGCGGTACCGTTGACACCTATGGTTCAACGGGTACCGGTACCGACATCGATATGGATGCCAGTACCAGTGATACCGACCCCGGTGGGAATTCTTCCCACGCCATCTTTGGCTGGAATCAACAGATCAGTACTGGATCAACTCGGTACAGACTTCAATCGATACCGGGACGTGCTTTGCATGAGCATCGTGGTCAGGAATACTTCGAATCCTCCGATTCCGAAGACTGACAATTCTGCTGGTACCAGAGGGTTTCTCCCGGAAGATCCCTCTTCTTCCCAACGCAGAATGTCACCTCCAGAGGACATGTCTTTTCAGGATTTTATTCGTGATGTGGCCAAGGGCCTTTTAATCACAGTAGCTCCTGAACAGAAACCCAGAGCAAAGGAATTGGAAATTCTCCAATATCCTAAAGCTCCAAAGGAGGCAGCCACTCTGCCCATCCATGAATTCTGCATAACTTGATGCTCAGAATGTGGGAGACACCTGACTACATCTCCTCATTCTAGGAGGCTTGATACTACGTATCGAGTCCCGCCATGTCCTGGATTTCAAAAGACTCAGCTGCCACACCATTTCAATGGCGGTGGAGTCAGCCATGCGTAGGATGAAAAGTGCAAAGAGGCATGCATCCAATCCCCCAGGTCGTGAATGCAGGACTCTGGACGCTTTTGGGTGCCGAACGTTTCAGGCTTCCATGCTTTCAGCTAGGATCAGTTCATATATACTATATATGGGAATGTTCCTCAAAAGTCACAGGAGATTTGGAGCTTATGAGCTCACTTCTCCCAGATGACAGACAAGACTTCCTTACGCTTGTCAGGCATGCTCAAGATGTCTCCAAGTTTGTGAATCGTGTAGCCTTTGACTGCTTTGAATGCATCAGCAGAACCTCTGCTATTGCCATTGGGGCACGACAGATTGCCTGGCTTCAGGCATCAGACTTGGAGACTTGGGTACAGGACACGTTAGGCAACATTCCTTGCACGGGAGAGAATCTCTTTGGCAAGAACTGGCAGGAAAAGGCTAACGAGTTAGATGCTGACAATACCACTCTAGATAGATTGTCAAAATCTACAGCCACTCCAGCCAAAAAGAAGCCTTATAAAAAACCCTCTTTCAGCAAAAAGAGGAAATTTTATCCTTCCTATACCCAGCAGAGTCAAACTCAGGATCAGTTTGCCCAAAAGGGACAAACTAGACTGCAAAAGAAGCCAAAAGGCCCGAGAGCCCAACCAGCTCTGCAGATTCAGCCCTCTCAAGGGCTTTGACTCCTTCCTAGAGCACTTAGCCTTCCTGCCTTTGAGGGGTCCCCAACCCCCTAATATCCCAGGCAGGTTATGCCACTTTGCCAACAGATGGCATCAGATAACAGCAGAAGATTGGACTCTGTCCATTGTAGGAGAGGGCTACAAGCTTCATTTTCACAGCATGCCCCCTCCTACAATTCTAAGGCAATTCAATTCTCAAACCTCCGCAGACAATCTGCTAGATCACGAGGTCTCAACACTTCTTGCCCAAGGGGCAATAGAAGAAGTACCCATTCTTCAACAGGGTGCAGGGTTCTACTCCCCCTATTTTCTTATTCCAAAGAAAACAGGAGGACACAGACCCATTCTAGACCTCAGAGAATTGAACAAATACCTGTTCCTTATCGTCACTCCAATCCAGTCCCTTTACTTTAGGGTTACGCAACCCTTCCAGCAGCTTGGAGGCTGAGCCCAACCTTTTTGGGGTGGAGCGGTATATATACCACTGGTGCCACCCACCAACTCCAGTATACTCAGCCTCCAAGCAGCTGGAGGGTTCCGTAAGCCTAGGGCTTACTGGAGTCTTACCTTCTTTTAATTTTGGCTAAATCTTACTAATTTTAATTTTAATTTAATTTTAATTTAATTCTCATTCATTTATATATTTATTTCTTTAGGCAATCTTCCTTCTCTACCGTTTGCTGTTTTTCTCCCTCCCCACCCCCCCCGGCCCGGGCCGAGATCGGAAGTGTTACCATTTTGCTTACAGCAGCGAGCAGGGGAATCAGAAGCCTCTCGCTGCTGACTAGGCCTGCTGCGGCTCCTCTTCAACTCTCCGGAAGGCCTGCGTCCTCGCGCCGAAGCCCTCCCGGTGGCTGAGCGCTGGAGGAAACGCGAAGCGGAGGAGCGATCTGCAGCGCTCAGGCTTTATCGCTCCCCCCCCCCCCGAGTCAGCCGAGTGCAGGGGCGAGCTCCGGAGACGCGATCGCAGCGCCGGTGAACAACCGCGAGCGGGTAAAGCAGGACTCGTCCTCCTCTGTCCCTCTCTTCAGCCGGAGGCTCCAGAGAGGCGCTAAGACCAGCCGCGTCCCTCCGTTCTGAGCGCCACGTGGCCGTGGCCTGCCACGTGTTGAGCCAACGGTGCAGGAATCGCGGCTCCAGTCCGGGTAACAGCAGAGGAGCTGGAAGAGAAGTATACAAACAAATCGCAAGTACTCAGCCCATTGGCTCTAGGGAGATTGTAATTGCGGTTTTCTATTTGTGTTTAACTTCAGTTTGCTTTAATTCTGGTTTATTCCCCAGTGGTTTAAGGAGATTTCGCTGCCTTATCCTTGCTCCTGGAGAGAGCAGTGCAGGAAGTTTTAGAGGGAATTTTTATTATATATTTTCATTTGAATTTTATTTTAAGTTTAAATTTGAAAATTTCTTTTAAGTTATCCACTAGATAGCATGACTGGCAAGTCAAGGTGCCCATCTTGTGGCACACGTAGGGTACGGCATCTGAGGCAGGAGTCTGCAGAGGCTGCGCTGCAGTAGCCACCTCAATAGAACAAGAAATCAGCCTTTCTATGGCCCAGTCATCCCAGGGGTCCTCGGATCCTATGGAGGGGGAAGTAGTGTCCCAGTTATCCCTTCCCTCTCACTCGGAAGCACCCTCTCCTCTGCTCCCCCCCTCCACCCTTCCCCCTTCCCCCTGGGGAGGGGTCAGTCGGGGACTTCTTTTCCCCTGACTTCGTGCTTTTATTACACCAGGCCTATTGCATGCGCAGACAGGGGCTTGCGACAGGAGAGGGGGGCTCGACATCCGAAGGCAGAGTAGCCAGACCCCTGAGGGCAAGCGTTCAGGACTCAGGAATACCCCCAAAGCGCCCCAGGCTGCTGCACGAGGAACCTCTCTCTTCCCTTTCCCAGGGCACCCTAGAGGAGGAGGTCTCTGAAAAGGAATTAGAGGAGGAAGAGGAGGAGCTGGAAGAAGGGGAGATCCCTGAGGAGGACCAGGCTCGCATAATTAGAGTGTTCCGACGAGAGGAGCTGCCTGCTTTAATTAATGATTCCCTGAAAGCTCTCAATGTAGTCTCAGATACCCCAGGGGAAGATGAGGCATTGGAGGATCCCTTAATCCAGGCCATCAGGAAGTCCCAGAAAGTTTTTCCAGTCCACAGAGTGGTACGTCAGATGATACAGGAGGAATGGGATCAGCCTGAGTCAGGGTTAAGAGGGGTCCGGGCCATGTCCCGCCTTTACCCTCTCCCTGAATCGGACAAAGAGCTGCTGAAGTCCCCCAGGGTGGATGCGGCGGTTTCAGCAGTAACAAAGAAAACTACTATCCCAGTTGAGGGCAGCGCGGCGCTGAGGGATCCCCAGGATAGGAAATTGGACACGCTCCTAAAACAAGCCTTTGATGTCAGCGCTCTGGCCTTACAAGCTTCAGTCTCAGGGGCCTGGGTAGCGCGGGCCTGTTTGAGGTGGGCTCAGCAACTCCAGGCAGAGGAGGTTTCCGCCGAAGGATCATTGGCCAACGCAGCGAGGTTGGAATCCGGTACGGCCTTCCTGGCGGATAGTCAGTATGACCTCATCCGCAGCTTAGCTAAGAACATGGCCTCGGTGGTAGCAGCCAGACGCTATTTGTGGCTACGGAATTGGGCGGCCGATGCTTCCTCCAAAACTCGCCTGAGTCGTCTTCCCTTCAAAGGGAAGCTGTTATTCGGTGAGGACTTAGATAAGCTGGTAAAGGACCTGGGCGAATCCAAGGGCGGCAGGCTTCTGGAGGACAGGCCGAAACAAGCGCGGCCCTTAACCCCAGCACGGAACCAACCTAGGGACCCCGGAGGTTTCGTTCGACAAGACCGAACCCCTTTCTTAGGGGTCGTTTTCCCGGTAGAGGACAAAGCTCCCGAGGTTTTCGGGGGGCGGGCAGAGGTTTCTCCTCCTCCTCCTTTTCCTCGGGCCCCAGGAAACAACAATGAGAGTCCGGGGGTCCAGGAGGGCGGGATGCCGATAGGCGGTCGCCTGAGGCTCTTTCTTCCCGCCTGGTCCCGGGTCACGTCCGATCAATGGGTTCTGGAGGTGATCCGAGAGGGCTACGCTCTCGAATTTGCAAAGCAAATACCTCCAGCATTTGTTCAGTCTCCTTGCGGCTCCCCAACAAAAAGAGCCGCTATAGAATCTACACTGTCCCGTCTCTTACAGCTCGGGGCCGTGGTGCCCGTCCCTCCAGGCCAGTACGGTACAGGTCGGTACTCGATTTACTTTGTGGTCCCAAAGAAGGAGGAGTCCTTTCGTCCAATCCTGGATCTAAAGCAGGTCAATCGATGTCTCAAGGTGCCACACTTCAGGATGGAAACCCTTCGGTCGGTCATAGCGGCCGTAAGGGACGGCGAGTTCCTAACGGCACTGGACTTGACAGAGGCCTATTTGCATATCCCCGTCAGAAAATCTCATCAACAATTCCTGAGATTCGCGGTTCCTCGGGGCCATTTTCAGTTTCAGGCGCTGCCCTTCGGTCTAGCGACCGCGCCAAGGACGTTCACCAAGGTGATGGTTGTAGTAGCGGCGGCACTACGAAAGGAGGGAATCCTGGTGCACCCCTACTTGGACGACTGGCTCATCCGGGCAAAGTCGGAAGAGGAAAGTCGCTGGACAACAGCCAGAGTGATACAGGTGCTGGAGGACTTGGGGTGGGTCATCAATCGCGCAAAGAGCAGTCTGGTACCCTCCCAAGAGCTCGAGTATCTCGGAGCAAGGTTCCACACAGGCAGGGGCAGGGTTTTCCTGTCCGGCACAAGGGTGAGGGACCTAAGGATCCTAGTCACGCAGTTCATGACCAGGCGCCTTCCTTCGGCGTGGCATTACCTGCAACTCCTGGGAACCATGGCGGCAGCCATAGAGGTAGTTCCGTGGGCCAGGGCGCACATGCGTCCTTTACAGCGATCCCTGTTGCGTTGATGGTCCCCACAACAGCACCCTTTGTTCCTTCAGCTGCCCTGCGCCCCTCGAACCAAGCAGTCCCTCCACTGGTGGAGGTGTCCAAAGAACCTCAATCGCGGTATGCCCCTCGAACCTCCACAATGGTTGCTGTTGACGACGGACGCCAGCCTAGCAGGCTGGGGAGCACATTGCGAGGACCAGTTTGTCCAGGGGCGTTGGACGCCGTTGGAATCTCAATGGCCTATCAACCGGCTGGAATTGAGGGCAGTCACCCTGGCACTCAAGGCTCTCGAGTCTTTAGTGCTAGGGAAGGCGATTCGGGTACTCTCCGACAATGTCACCGCGGTGGCATACATCAATCATCAAGGAGGCACCAGCAGTCCAGCCTTGGAGAAGGAGGCGGACACACTGTTCCAGTGGGCAGAACGTCGCTTGGAAGCACTCTCAGCACAGCACGTGGCCGGCACGGACAACATCACCGCCGACTACCTCAGCAGGTGCAAGATAGACCACGGGGAGTGGGAACTACATCAGGAAATCTTCGACCAGATAGTAGCTCTTTGGGGTCCCCCTGTCATGGACCTCATGGCGCGGTTCTCATCCGCCAAGGCCAGCCGATTCTTCAGCCGACGGAAAGAAAGGATGTCCGAAGGCTTAGACGCTCTGGCCCAGAAGTGGCCCTCGGAGGGTCTCCTTTATGTCTTTCCCCCTTGGGCACTGATAGGGAAAGTCATCCAGCGGATAGAAGCTCACCAGGGCATAGTAATCCTCATTGCCCCGGACTGGCCCCGTCGCCCCTGGTATGCGGATCTGGTAAGGATGATCGCCGACCGCCCCTGGCGGCTCCCCAACAGGAGGGACCTTCTGAAACAAGATCCAGTCCAGATGCCACACGTGGATCGATTCTCGCTTACGGCTTGGCTATTGAAAGGGCACGGCTCTTGAAGCGCGGCTACTCGGCGGCAGTAATCACCACTTTGTTGAGCGCTAGGAAGCGCTCAACTTGCCTCTCCTATGTGAGAGTGTGGCGCATCTTCGAGGCATGGTGTGCAGAGCGCCGGAGGAAACCTCTGGCATCCTCGATCCCGGAGGTCCTGGAATTTTTGCAAGCCGGATTCGACAAGGGCCTAGCACATAGCTCCCTCCGGGTCCAATTGGCGGCCATCTCCTGCTATAGGGGTAAGGTCTGCGGGAAGCCTTTAGGAGCACACGCGGACGTTTCCAGGTTCCTGAAAGCGGTCAGACGGCTCCGTCCGCAGAGGAGATCGGTCATCCCCCCTTGGGACCTCAACTTGGTACTAAACGCACTAGTCACGGAGCCGTTCGAACCATTGAAGAAGGCCTCCTTGAAGGATCTGACTCTGAAGACAGTCTTTTTGGTGGCCATTTGCTCGGCCAGGCGGGTCTCCGAATTACAAGCCCTGTCTTCTCGACCGCCCTTTCTGTACTTTCTCAAAGATAAGGTAGTTCTTAGGACGGTCCCCTCGTTCTTGCCTAAGGTCATCTCCCCCTTTCATGTCAACCAATTGATCACTCTCCCGTCCCTTCCGGCGGAAGAGCTCGGAGGGGGAGATAGTAAGCTCCTCCTACTCGACGTACGCAGGACATTAAAGCGTTACCTCTCCTGCACAGCCCCCTTCAGGAAGTCCGAGCGACTGTTCGTTCAGTTTGGGGGTCCCCATAAGGGAAAAGCGGCGGCCAAAGCCTCAATCTCATGGATCAGGGAAGCGATTGCCTCCGCCTATATCCTCAAGGGGAAGCAAGTTCCAGGAGGGCTGCGCGCCCACTCAACTAGGGCGCAGGCCACCTCTTGGGCGGAGTTCAGTTTGGTTCCCCCGCTGGACATCTGTAGAGCGGCGACCTGGTCCTCCCTGCACTCCTTTACCAAGCACTATAGACTGGACGTGCAGAGTGCTACGGACTCCAGGTTTGCGCATGCGGTTCTATGTTCCGGAATGGCGAATCCCACCCGGGCGGGTACTGCTCTGGTACTTCCCTAAAGTAAAGGGACTGGACTGGAGTGACGATAAGGAAGAAGTAATTAGATCTTACCTGCTAATTATTGTTCCTGAAGGAACGACAGTCCAGTCCCTGTTCCCTCCCGAGGTTGCCATTCCGGACGTTTGTTTTCAGGGTCGGACTCCGACTCGAGGGCGGACACAGGCCTATCTGGAGGGTCACTGGGGTGGGAGGACCGGGCAGTAGCAGGCATTCGGCTTCTGCCCTTGACCCCTCCTCATTCTTTCTCGTTGGTTTTTCATTCTCTCTTTCTTCTACGCCTGTATAAAAAAAAAAAAAATATACGCTTGGCTTAGAGTGTTTTTCATTTATGATATTTTGGAATGTTTGTTTCAAGTCTGCTTTTGCAGTAGGTTACTGGAGTTGGTGGGTGGCACCAGTGGTATATATACCGCTCCACCCCAAAAAGGTTGGGCTCAGCCTCCAAGCTGCTGGAAGGGTTGCGTAACCCTAAAGTAAAGGGACTGGACTGTCGTTCCTTCAGGAACAATAATTAGCAGGTAAGATCTAATTACTTCTTCTGAGAGAAGTTCAAAATGATTTCTCTAGGAATTCTTCTGCCATACCTTCAAAGCCAGGATTGGCTTTGTTCTCTAGATCTAAAGGATGCATACACTCACATTCTGATCCATCCAGATCACAGGAAATTCTTACGATTCCTTTTCAAGGGAAAACATTTCCAGTACAGGGCTCTTCCCTTTGGTCTGGCTTCAGCACCAAGAGTATTCACGAAATGCATGGCAGTAGTAGCTGCATTTCTGCCAACCCCGGGGATATTTGTCTTCCCTTACTTAGACGACTGGCTTATTCGAGCCCCTACAGTTGCAGAGGCCGGCACTGCACTGTCTCGCACAATGCGAATCCTCCAATACTTGGGGTTGGTAATAAACTTCCCAAAATCCCAACTTGTTCCTTACCAATGCCTGGAATTCATAGGGGCCTGTCTAGATACCAGACAGGCAAAGGCTTTCCTTCCACAGGCCCGGTGTCTTCGCATAATGCAACTAGCTTCTCAAGCAGCAGGGAAATCCTCCCTAACTGCTCGGGAGCTACTACAGTTGCTGGGACATATGGCATCCACCGTTCATGTAGTCCCATATGCTCGCCTCCACATGCGAGCAGCTCAGTGGACCCTATCCACACAGTGGCCACAGGACATTTATCAGACAAAATAGTAAACTCTCAATGACTAATTTTGCCCCTACAATGGTGGCAATCACTAGAAAATCTGACAGTGGGGTCTCCTTTCCATCAACCCCTTTTTCATACCACCCTAACAACAGATGCATCACAGGTGGGTTGGGGAGCACACCTGAATCATCTCTCTACCCAGGGCACCTGGACTCCACAGGAGGCTGGTCTACACATAAACCTCCTGGAATTAAGAGCAATCTATTTAGCTTTTCGAGTATTCAATGCCCAGCTCAGCTATAAGACAGTCCTAGTCCAGACGGACAATCAAGTAGCCATGTTCTATGTAAACAAGCAGGGCGGGACAGGCTCTCTGTCGTTATGCAACGAAGCTTTACGACTGTGGACCCTCGCCAGAGAGAGTCAAATTCACCTTCTAGTGGTATATCTGCCAGGTATTCAAAACCTTTGGGCAGACAAACTCAGTCGAGTACTGCTGCCTCACGAGTGGTCTCTCCACCTAGACCAGGTGGCAAAGATTTTTCATCTCTGGGGCACTCCAGACATAGACCTCTTTGCAAGTCCACTGAATGCCAAACTTCCCCGGTTCTGTTCCAGGATTCCAGCTCACAATTGTCAGGCAAGGGATGCCTTCCTCCTTCACTGGGGTCAGGACTCCTTTATGCCTTCCCACCCATTCCCCTCCTCCCCAAAACACTCTTCAAGCTTCAGAGAGACAGGGATCACATGATTCTCATAGCGCCACGATGGCCATGCCAGGCGTGGTATCCCCTGCTTCTACATCTCTCTCAAGCTGCACCTCTGGAGTTAGGGCATGCTCCAGATCTCCTTTCCCAAGAGGACAGGACACTATGGCACCCGAGTCCCCAGTCCCTGCATCTCACGGCCTGGTTGCTGAAGGCTTAGACCTCCATGATTTCAACCTGCCCAACAGGTAAAGGATATCCTTCAGGTTTCTAGAAAACTTTCCACAAGAAGATCTTATGCCTTCAAGTGGAAACGTTTTACTATATGGTGCTCCAAGAAGGGATTAAACCCCCTTGTCATACCTTTAGAATCGATACTAGAGTATCTCCTTCACTTACCAAATTGGTCTTTAGACCAGAATTTGATAAGAGTCCATCTTAGTGCAATTGCAGCTTCTTATAAGCCTCTGAATGGACAACCAATTTCCTCTCATCCACTCATATCCAGATTTATGAGAAGTCTTCTGTTGACCAAACCTCCCATTAAGCCACCACCGGTGGCATGGGATCTAAATCTAGTTCTCGGGCAGCTCATGAAGCAGCCTTTTGAGCCTTTAGCCACTACAACCCTTAAGTTTTTGACCTGGAAGGTCATCTTCCTAATTGCAATCACCTCTGCATGTCGCATTAGTGAACTGCAAGCTTTAGTGGCTGATCCTCCTTATACTAGGTTTCATCATGATAAGGTTGTTCTTAGAACTCATCCACACTTTATGCCAAAGGTGGTTTCGCCTTTTCATTTGAATCAATAAATTTATCTTCCTGTATTTTTTCCGAGGCCTCACGCCTCTAATGCAGAAAGAAACCTTCATACTTTGGATTGTAAAAGTGCCGTAGCATTTTACCTACAGAGAACACAGCAACATAGAAAGTCCTTGCAACTTTTTATAGCTTTTGACTCCAGTCATTTGGGACTTCGTCTCCAAAAGAACTTTATCTAAACGGATTGCCCAATGCATATCCTTTGCTTATGAGAGTAAGGGTCTTCCTCTTCAAGGCCATGTCATAGCTCCATAACATAGCTCAAAGCATCAGAAACCTTCCCCCAAGGTCAAGGAATACCTCAGGGATCAGCCCTTTCTGCCCTCCTTTTCAACCTATACCTGCAACCTATCACAAACATATTTAGAAAACACAGGATTAGTCACTTTATTTATGCTGACGATATCATGCTCGCTATCCCCATAACCACCAAAAACCCCACTTACGACACCCTATCTGAATGCATGGCTGAGACCACCTCTTGGATGGAAACCAATTACCTCAGCATTAACCTCAAGAAAACGGAAGCAATGTTCGTTACAAGAACACCCGTGACCGAGGACACTTTTCCAACAACAATCTCAATCAACAATACATCTATACCTGTTAAAAAAGAGGTAAAATACCTGGGTGTAATAATAGATCATACTCTCACCATGCTACCGCACATAAAGCAGACAGTAAGAACCATATTTCATAAACTCAAAACCATACAACACCTAAGGCCCCTCCTTGACACACATGACTTTAGATCGGTTGTTAATACACTCATCACACCACATTTTGATTATTGCAACAGTCTCCTAATTGGCCTACCACAAAAAAACACATACCTATTACAAAGAGCCCAGAACATCTGTGCAAAAGTAATTACTAAAGCTCGTCTAACAGACCATGTGACCCCTATACTCCTAGAACTACATTGGCTCCCTATAAACAGCCGAATCAGATACAAAATTCTCCTAACAACTTTCAAGCTCCTAAACGACATCGCCCCCTCACACCTATCAACACTACTACAGACCCCATCCGAATCAAGAGCTCGCAGACAAAACGCAGCCCACTCACTTGATATGCCAAAAACATTCACGAAGACTAAAAAATCCTCAAGTGCCAGAGCCTTCACGTTCACTGCCCCCATGCTCTGGAATGTTCTCCCATTAGGCCTCCGTATCATAAAAGACCTCTCCCAATTTCGGAAGGAACTCAAAACCTACCTATTCTCCGAACATTTCCAAATCCCCTACCCCCCAAGTCCTGTCCCACAGCATCCACAGACACACAAACTCAAAAACTCCCAAAACCGCAATTAGCTAACCCCACACAGTCCTCCCACACACCCACAAAAAACTTATGATAAAAAAAAAAAAAAGGAAATAAATTCCACCACTTACGCATGACCTATGATTATTCTGTAACACATTGTATATAACCACTTGTAAATAACCTATGTAAATAGTTTGGTCAGTTTATCGCATTTATTGTTATTTGTAAAAAGTTAGAAAGTTTATGTTCAATGTAAATGTATACCGAAGTATACATAATTTGTTAACTTGTTCCATGTAAACCGCCCTTGATCTCTGGAAGGGGCGGTATAGAATAAATAAATAAATAAATAAATAAACGTGAGAGCCATGGCTAATCTCCACTCCGTGTCTATCGATGACATCTGTCGGGCAGCCACCTGGGCTTCGGTACACACCTTCACAGCCCACTACTGCCTGGATAAAGCCTCCCATCGGGATGCCTTCTTTGGCCAGGCTGTTCTTCAAAATCTCTTTCAGACCTAATTCAACTCCTACCCACCAATCCTGGTGGAAAGCCAGAGATCCATGGGAGGAAGGATGCCTACCTTTCTAGGGTGGCACCTTCCTGGGGCCATCTCCCTGGCATCTTCAGCTAGGGAGTCCCCATATGTGAAGACTACATTCCTGCTTGTTCCTGGAGATAGCGTAGTTACTCTCCTGTAACAGCAGGAATTTAGTCTTCACAACCCACCCACCTCCCCTAGGAGTTGTCTCTTTATCTCTTTCCTCTCTCCCTCTGTCCTTTATTTATTTTTTATTTATTTATTAACATCTTTTATATACCGCACTATTCATTATCAGCGCGGTTTACAGAGAACAAGAAAACTTCAGACAAGTTACATTTATCTGGTTTTACATATAACAGGAACAATAACTTTCACTCAGCTGCAAACTTAACTGAAGAGGGACAGTTGGAAAGGCGGGAAGGCAGCACGCATGTGCTGAGCGATGCTCCCAAAAGCGTTTCTATTGGACGCTGGGGAGCATTCCCGCGCAGGCTCCGTCGGTACCGATGATACCCATATGTGAAGACTAAATTCCTGCTGTTCCCGGAGATCACCCGTTAAAGGTGAGTGAGTACGCTTTCTACGCAGGGAGCAGTGACTGGTAGAAGAATGGGAGGTGTTTAGCCAGGCTGCGGGGTTGTTGGAGCTTTCTGTTTCCCAATCCCTCTGGCAGTGATTCTACACACCTGGAGGTGCAGCAGCCCTGTAAACTCATTTGCCCTAGCGTTACCTCAGCTTGGACAGAGGCTGCAGGGCTGTCTGGAGTTGGCATTGCTCGTGGCCTGCTGGGGTCATCAGGCGGAGTTGGTGTGGACGTGTCTGGAGCTTCACCGGATCAACAGCTTGGCGCTATCCTGGAGCGAGGAAGTGTGTCAAAGTCATGCAGTAGCAGGTTCACATCAGAGGGTGAGCATGGAAACCCTGGCACTTCGTCACACTGTTGAGAGGTTGCCTATCTCCTTTGAGCTGCAGAGGACAGAACAGTTTACTTTGGAATCCATCTGGCCAGCGATTAAACTTCTGGGGAAAGCCATAGTGCCACAGATAAGATTTACTTGCTGAGACCAGGCAAAAATGCTGAAATGTGTGTGAAGAACAGCGAGTCTATTGGTGAATTGCGAACCACAGTGACTGGTTTAACAACTGGTATAATGGTTGTGGAGACACAACCTGAAGCCTATATTAAAGACTCTAATAGTCTGAAATTTTATTTACAACAGTTGGACAACTCTATTTATTATGCAAATCTCAGATTAATTAATTTTCCGAAGGTGGTTAATACTTTGGCAAAGGATATGTTTAAACATTTTAGGGGTAGCAGCTGAATCTTGCCCTCCGCTGGTAAAAGCACATTACTTGCAGTCTAGTTCTAAGATTTCCACCGGGGGAGCAGAACTCCCAGGTCCCCAGACAGCTGATGTTTTAAATGTTTCAGATTTATCAAATGTCTCAGAATCTTAATCTCTTGTTCCTGCTTTTTGTCTGCTTACATTGGCTCTTGTTTCTAACTGTGATTGGCTCCTTAAAATGTTTTATAGGAAAAGGAATATTCCCTTTTTTGGCTGCATGATTCGTATCTTTCTAAAGAGACGCAGTGGCTTAGGAGGGAATTTTTGATCCTATGACCGCGTGTTCTGCAATGAGGAGGGGGGTTTCTTTTTGAAATATCCATGTAAGTGCCATGTTAAGTTCAGGGGTCAAACCTATATTTTTGCTTTCCTTCTTGTATGCTCATGAATCCCTTGGGAATAGGTGATCTGACCCTTCTGACTGTATCAGTCAGTTTTCCTTTGATTGATTATTTTGTTTTTCCTTTAATCTTGGAGCTCTAAATTTTGGGCTAGGGGATGGGAAGATGCTGTAATTTAGCTATATATTCTGCTTATTGTGGATTTTTCCTTAAGAAAAATGGGAAATCTGTGTAATACATATCTAGTGTTAACGGCTTGTATATTGTTAAAATTGCATAAATATAAAATATACAATATTAAAAAAACATTTTTGTAAGTAAGGGGCTGTCAAAAAGGTTTGACCATTTATAGATGATACCAAATTTCAGATAACATGAGGAGGGATTTAGTGAAGTTTGCGAAATGGTCTAGAGCAGGGGTTCTAGTCAGTCAGGTTTCCAGTATGAGAGATTTGCATATTCATTGTGGTTATCCTGGAAACCTGACAGGCTAGGTGTATTCTGAGGATTGGGTTGCAAAACCCTAATTTAGAGTATGGCATCTCAAACTTAGTGCTAAAAAAGCAGGGCCTGCAAAAATCCATGGAAGTAGTACATTATAGATATACAATATGCCTGTGTATGAAAGAAGAGCGGTATCTTGTGAGGTGGGGGGGGGGGGGAGGAGGAAGTGATCATATCTGATGATCTTAAGGAAGCTACCAGATACTTTTACATATGTAAGGAAACTAAATAAAAGCAAGAGGAAAAGGAAACCTGTTTGGTTCTCCAAAGAAGTGGCTGCACAAATAAAAACACAGCTTTCACAAAATTCAGAAGCTCACAAACAGAGGAACACAGAAAAGAATACAGGATAAAACTTAGAGACAAAAAGAGAAATAAGGATAGCAAAATACAAGGCAGAAAAATAGATGGCTAAAGATGTGAAGTGTGGCAACAAGACTCTTCAGGTATAATCAGGAGAGGAGGAAAATCAGAGGTGAAATTGCAGGACTCAAAAGTGCCGGGAACGGATTTGTAGAAAGTGACATTGAAAAAGTGAAAATGCTAAACAAATACTTCTGTTCTGTTTTTACTAAAGAAAATCCTGGAGAAGGACCACCTGTGATTGACAAGTATACAAATGGGAATAGAGTAGATACCACACCATTCACAGAAGATGATGTGTTGGAACAACTTGCAAAACTGAAAGTAGACAAGGCCATGGGACCGGATGGGATACATCCCAGTATCCTGAAAGAGCTCAGAGGTTTTTGCAGGGCCATTAAAGGATGTTTTTAATATATCCTTGAAGATAGAAGTTCCACGGGACTGGAGAAGGGCTGATATGATACTTCTTCACAAAAGTGGTAATAGGGAAGAAGTGACAAACTACAGGCCGGTAAGCCTTATCTTGCTGGTGGGAAAAGTAATGGAGGTGCTGCTGAAGGAGTGAATAGTAGACTTTCTCGAAACCAACAGGTTGCATGATCCGAGGCAACATGGTTTTACCAATGGACGATCTTGCCAAAAAAATATGATTGAGTTCTTTGACTGGGTAACCAGAGAACTAGATCAAGGGCATGCAATGGATGTGATCTACCTAGATTTCAGCAAAGCCTTTGATAAGCCTCAGATGAGGAAGGCTTATCAATAACAGCTTGGGGATGGGCTCCAAGGTGGTGAACTGGATCAGAAATTGGTTGACTGACAGACATCAGAAGGTGATGGTAAATGGAGCTCACTCGGATGAAAGGAGTGTGATTAGCGGGGTGCCCCAGGGTTCAGTCCTGGGACTGGCACTGTTCAATGTATTTGTGAGTGACATTGGTGAAGGACTGAATGGAAAAGTCTGTCTTTTTGCAGATGACAAGAAAATATGCAACAAAGTGGACTCCCCTGAGGGACCGGATAACATGAGGAAAGATCTGCAAAAGCTGGAAGAATGGTCTAATGCTTGGCAGTTAAGATTCAATGTGAAGAAGTTGAAATTCAAGGGAATTGTATGCGATAGGGGGCAAGAGGTTGGTATGCATGGACCAGGAGAAGGACCTCAAGAGTGATTGTTTCTGAGGATCTCAAGGTGGCGAAACAATGTGACAAGGCAGTAGCAAAAGCCAGAAGGATGCTGGGTTGCATACAGAGGAATTACCAGCAGAAAGGAAGAGGTACTAATGCCATTGTACAAGTCACTGGTGAGGCCTCATTTAGAATATTGTGTTCAGTTTTGGAAAACGTATCTTGCAAAGGATATAAAGAGACTGGAAACGGTTCAGAGTAAGGCGACCAAAATGATTGGGAGCCTGCGTCAGACGACGTATGAGAAGAGACTTGAAGACCTAAATATGTACACTCTGGAAGAGAGGAGGGAAAGGGGAGATATGATTCAGATCTTTAAATACTTAAGAGTATTAATGAGCAAACAAACCTCTTCCAAAGACAGGGAAGCTGTAAAACTAGAGGGCATAACGTGAAGCTGCAAGGGGGTAAACTGAAAGGCAACATTAGGAAATACTTTTTCACTGAAAGGGTGGTGGATACTTGGAATGCCCTCCGGATGGAAGTGATGGGGGCAAATATGGTGACAGAATTCAAAATGATATGGGACAGACACACAGGATCCCTTTATAGCAACAGGATAAAATCAAAATAAACATAACCTCATATCTCAACAAATAGGGGTGACCTGCACAGTGCGGTGGGTACACCCCTAAACAAAGGCATGGTGAGGGGTGACCTGCACGGAGTGGCAGATGCACCTACTCTTACCATCTCATTGGGCAGACTAGATGGACCATACTGGTCTTTATCTGCTGTCATTTACTATGAACTCCCTCACCATGGACTTAAGGACCCTAAATGATACCAAGGACCTCTGCAAAGCTCTCAAGACCCATCTCTTCACCGAGCCCTATGAGCAACCACCTTAAGTTGCCAAGCACTAGATACCACCCAAGTGGCTCACTAGCTACCCTCACCACTTAGCCCCAACCACCCATCCCCATTTAGACCTATAAGTAGATAGCCTTTTACGTATGTGAATCGTATCCCCTCCTGTTGAATGTATGCCTCCCAATGTCTTGTTGACCGCTTTGATTGAAGGATAAGGTGGTATACAAAACTGTCTAAATAAATAAATAAATAAATAAATGTTACTATACTAGGATGGTCAGTGGTACCCTCCTCTCCAGTGGAGGTTGTACATGCAACCTCTGCAGCAGAATACCTGCCAGGGGGACTGAAGCCCCCTCTTTGAGAATTCACTCTGCATTTTATATGAAATTTTATTGTTGCTTCTTGCTCTGTTCATATTTATACACTACCTTTTTAGCATGAATACTTCAAAAGCTACCTGAAACCATACATGCATGTACAGGATCTCTTGAAAATTTTATTCAGTAATTATGTAACATGCAAATCTTTGCCAGTATTTGTTCTATATAGTAGATATTGGACCCTGTGGGCTGGTAGATAGTGGTTCCAACCAGTCCTCAAGGTCCTACCATCACATGGAGCTTATTTTTCAGCATATTCACAATAAATATACATGAAAGCATAGTTACTCACCTGTAACAGATGTTCTCCAAGAACAGCAGGAATCAGTCCTCACATATGGGTGATGTCGGCGCCAACAGAGCCTCCGCGGAGCATCTCCCCAGCTTTCGAAGAAAGCCTTTGGGATATGCTACCATGCATGTGTGGTCCCCTTCCCGCCCAAGGGTGCCATCTTGCTCAATCAGATGACATAGCAAAAAAAAAAAAGACTTAAACAATGTAGAGAGGCAACGCCAAGGGGAGGAGGGAGAGTTGTGAGAACGGATTCCTGCTGTTGCTGGAGAACATCTGTTACAGGTGAGTAACTACGCTTTCTCCAGGAACAAGCAGGAAGTCAGTCCCACGACTCCCTAGTTTCAGGCTGCTGAGGACCGAACCCCAACAGTACCACTGGCGCCCCATTGGGTAACTGTGAGTTGCAGAAGAAGAGTCCCCACTAAGAGACTCTGCATGACCCTAGGGTCCAGCAACACCATCACTCCGGTAGCCTGAACACAGAAGGGTCGGAGGGCAGGAGTTGCCTTAACACTGAAAATATTACAGAATACTTCCTGCCTAAAGGCACTGTCCCTGCGGGACTTTCTCTCCAGGCAGTAATGAGCTACAAATGTATGGCTCGAAGACCATGTGGAGGCCTTGCAGATTTCCATCACTGGCACTGAGAAGAGGTTGGCTACCTACGTAGCCATAACCTGCACATGATGTGCAGTGATCTAGTGCTCAAGGGAAAGGCCTGCTCGCTCATAGGTGAGGGCAATAAGAACATAAGATATGCCATACTGGGTCAGACCAAGGTCCATCAAGCCCAGTATCCTGTTTCCAGCAGTGGCCAATGTAGGTCATAAGTACCTAGCAGTTCCCCAAAAGAGACAGGTTCAACAATGCTTGTATGGGGTCCCGTTTAATAATGGTTTATGGACCTTTCCTCCAGGAACTTGTCCAAACCTTTCTTAAACCCGGCTACACTAACAGCTTTTACTACATCCTCAGGTAACAAATTCCAGAGTTTGATTACACATTGAGTGAAAAAATATTTTCTCTTATTAGTCTTAAATAGGTTACCCTGTAGCTTCATTGCATGTCCCCTAGTCTTTCTATATTCTAATGACATAAACAATCAATCTAAGTTTACCCGTTCCACTCCATTCATTAATTTATAGACCTCTATCATATCTCCCCTCAGCCGTCTCATTTTCCAGGTTGAAGAGCCCTAACATTTTTAGCCTCTCTTCATAGGAGTATCCTTCCATCTCCTTTACCATTTTGGTGGCTCTTCTCTGTACCTTTTCTAATAATGCTATATCCTTTTTAAGATACAGCGACCAGAATTGCACACAATATTCAAGGTGTAGTTGCAGCATGGAACGATACAGAGGCATTATAATATCCTTTGTTTTATTTTCCATTCCTTTCCTTATGATACCTAGCATTTTATTTGCTCTCTTGGCTGCCGCTGCACACTGGGCAGAGGTTTTTAAACATGTTATCCACGATGATGCCTAAATCATTTTCCTGGGTGGTGGTTCCTAAAGTGGAACCTTGCATCGTGTAACCACAGTTTGGGTTGTTCTTTCCTAGGTGCATAACTTTGCACTTGTCCACATTAAATTTCATCTGCCATTTGGATGCCCAGTCTTCCAATTTATCAAGATTCTCTTGCAATTTTCCACAATCGTCATGTGTTTTAACAACTTTAAATAGTTTTGTGTTATCTGCAAATTTGATAACCTCACTCGTCATTCCCATTTCCAGGTCATTTATGAATATGTTAAAGCAGTGGACCCAGCATAGATCCCTGGGGTACTCCACTATTCACCTTTCTCCATTGGGGAAATTGGCCATTTAGCCCTACCCTCTGCTTTCTATGTTTTAACCAGTTCTTGATCCACATTAGTACACTGCCTCCTATCCCATGACATTTTAGTTTTGCCAAAAGTCTCTGATGAGGGACCTTGTCAAAGGCTTTCTGAAAGTCCAGATACACGTTTCAACCGACTCACCTTTGTCTACCTGTTTATTCACACCTTCAAAAAAACATAACAGATTAGTAAGGCAAGATCTTCCTTGGCTAAAGACATGTTGGCTGTCTCCTATTAAGCCATGACTATCTACATGTTCAGTAATTTTGTTCTTTATGATGGTTTCTACCATTTTTCCCAGTACTGATGTCAGGCTCACTGGTCTGTAGTTTCCTGTATCACCCCTGGAACCCTTTTTAAAAATTGACGTTACATTGGCCATCCTCCAATCTTTAGGTATTACAGATGATTTTAATGATATTTATTTATTTATTTTTATTCTCTTATATACCGCGCTATTCTGTATCAGTGCGGTTTACATTGAACAAACTGAAATTACATTGAACAGGGCATTATAACTTGGAGATAACCCTCCATAGCTCATGTTCCCTGTAAAATAGTTAAGTGGCTTGCCGAAGACCACAAGGAGCAGATTACTAATAGCACGTCTGCAATCTCATATTTCAGTTCTTTCAACAACCTTTGATGTATACCATCCAGTCCAGGTGATTTGCTACTCTTCAGTTTATCAAATAGTTGTAATACATCTTCCCGGTGTATTGATATTTCTTTCAATTCTTCCGTAGTATAACCTGTAAATACCACTTCAGTCATGGGTAACATCCCTACATCTTCCTCGGTAAAGACTGAAGCAAAGAATTCATTCAGTCTCTCCTCAATGGCCTTGTCCCCTCTTAGTGCCCCTGTTACCCCTCTATCATCTAATGGTCCAACTGATACTTTCACAGGTTTTTTGCTACGAATGTACTTGAAAAAGTCTTTATTATGCATTTTTGCTTCCACAGCAAGCTTCGTCTCAAATTTTCTCTTTGCCTGCCTTATCAGTGCCTTGCATTTAACTTGCCAGTGTTTGTGCTGTTTCCAGTTTTTGTCATTTGGCTCTTTTTCCATTTCCTTAAAGATGCTTTTTTGGCAACAGCTTCTCTGATCTCACCTTTAAACCATGCTGGCAGTTATTTGGACTTCCTTCCACTTTTCTTAAAGTGTGGAATATACTTTTCTTAAAGCGTGGTCTGGGCTTCCAAGATAGTATTTTTAAACAACACCCAAGCTTGATGTAAGTCTTTAACCTTTGCAACTGCTCCTTTTAGTTTTTTCTTAACTATTTCCTCATTTTATTATAGTCTCCCTTTTGAAAGTTAAAAGGTAGCACTGTGGATTTCCTTACCATCCCTTCTCCATTTATTAAATCAAACGTGATCATGCAATGATCACTCTTGTACCAAATCTGGTGTTCCACTAAGGACTACGTCCAAAATGGCTTCCCCTCTGCTTGGTTCATGAACCAGCTGCTCCAAGAAGCAGTCATTTATTTCATCTAGAAACTTTATCTCCCTAGCATGTCCTGCCATGAACTGACCCGGTCAATACCAGGGTAATTGAAATCACCCATTATTATTACTATGCTGTAACGTTTGTTAGCTTCCCTGATTTCTTTGAGCATTTCATCATCCATTTGTCCATTCTGGCCAGCCAGTCTTTAGTACACCCCCACTGCCATTGCCTTCCCCTTTTTACATGCGGTTTCTCGTATAAAATTTTCCTGTGTGCTTATTTCTTTTTCTTGCGATGGGGAAAAGAAAGGGGAAGGTTAAGTTACCTGAAGCTGACCTTCC
Organism: Ichthyophis bannanicus; assembly: GCA_033557465.1. NCBI lineage: Eukaryota > Metazoa > Chordata > Amphibia > Gymnophiona > Ichthyophiidae > Ichthyophis > Ichthyophis bannanicus. Next base: position 54,866,630 of record CM066047.1, on the reverse strand, counting down.
GCCTGACCAGCAGGCCATAACCAAGTTTGTGGCTGTCGGAGCTTCTCAGAGTGTTGCCGGGGTCGGTGTTGGAGCTGACTTGAAGGCGGTCCTTTCAACCTCAGACGTTAGTCTGAGCCCCGAGCCACGTGTTCCACCTGGTGAGCCTTCCTTGCTGCCTGCTGGTCTGGATTCTCGGCTGCGGATCCACCTCGACGAGGGAGCATCTGTCTTGCCGTCTTCAGGAGGAATGCCAGAGATGGGTGTGCCGAACACTTCTGGAGGAAGTGGTGGGGGTAACCTGGCCACCACGAATGTGTCTGGAGGAGATCCAGTGTCCCAGCTGCCTAGCGAGACAGAGTTGTCTGCCTTGAGAGACGCAGGGAGACCTGGAGCTACAGTTTGCGGCAACACCTTGGTGAAACCAGCGGTAGTAACTCTGGACTCCATTTGGTCTGCGATCGTATCGTTGGAGCGCTCCGTTTCCAAGGGTTTGGATACTATGGAGAAGACCACACAGGACTTGCAGGCAAGATTGGATGGACAGGAACAAGCCAGTAAAGACTCTTTTCAAACTTTAGAAGCATTTTCCACTCAAGTAGTTAACGTGAAGACGCAGTGCTCTGCCCTTATTAGGGAAAGCACAGTATTTAATGCTAAGTTGGAAAAGTTGGAGAACTTCTCCAAAAAGTTAAATTTGCGAATTGTTAACTTTCCTGTTTCTTCTGTTGTCTCCCCTGTAGAGTTATTTAAGAAATATTTGGGGGAAGTTCTGGGGTTGCCGGAAAATGCCCTTCCCCCCCACCTCTAAAGTATAATCTCCAGGAACAAGCAGGAATGAGTCTTCACATATGGGTACATCGGTACCGACGGAGCCTGCACGGGAATGCTCCCCAGCATCCAATCAGAAAGCTTTTGGGAGCATCCCTCGCACCTGCGCGGTGACTTCCCGCCTTTCCCACTGCCTCTCCTCAGTTTTCGTTTTTTCGCGGAGCCAACAGGACATCCTCCTGACACCGCAGAAATTTTTTACTTTAAAATCCTTATTTTCTTGTGGTCGCGGCTGTATTTCCCGCCGATACCGGTACCGCCGGTGCTTTATTCTTTTCCTTTTCAAACTTAGATTAATATTTCTCCTCAGATTTTTGTTTTAACTTTTTTGGGCCTACCAGGCCTTTCCAAGATGGAGCCTTCTTCCCCTAAGAAGTGCCTTCACTGTGGAAACTTAGTTTTCTTTTTAGACTCCAATGCTTGGTGTCTAACCTGTTTTGGTCCTGACCCTTTTTCCCCTGATACTTCAGGCTATATGGTTGGGAGAAGACCTTCCCTTTTTCGAGTTTCCTTCGATACCGTTTTTCCTCCTAATGTGAGGACACCGGTTTATTCTTCTCGCCAGGATCAGGTAACCCACAAACAGTCTGTTAAGACTAGCCAGTTCTTGAAGGGTAAGTCTCATGCACAGCATGATGACGGTTCCGGCCTTGCCCTCAAGATCCCATTGGCAATAAAACCCCGGCGGGAGTCTTCGGGCTCCAAAGCATTCACAGGGTTTCAGGTTGTTCCTGGGGCTCACCCCTCACAGAACATACCTGAGCCGTGCCAGGGGGTGGTATCCGCTTCGAGCGGTACCGATAACTCGGTGTCGAGTGCTTCACTCTTCACCAGGGATCGTCATCTGGTGTCCTCGGTACCTTCGGGGCCGATCGATACGACCCAGATTGGCTTTCCTGTATCCCAGCCATGCTCGGGGTTGGTACCGGCTTCAAGCGGTACCGATACCCCGGTATCGGCATCGGTATCGAGTGTTCCACTCTTTACCTGGGATCGTCATCTGGAATCCTCGGTACCTTCGGGGCCGATCGATACGACCCAGATTGACTTTCCTATATCTTCACCATGCTCGGGGTTGGTACCGGCTTCGAGCGGTACCGATACCCCGACATCGGTGCCGGTGTCGAGTGTTCCTCTCGTCGCCGGGCATCGTCTTCGAACGTCCTCGGTACCTTCAGTGCCGTTCGATGAGATTCCAATTGACTTTCATGTATCGGCATCGCTGATACCACCACCAACGTCGGTACCTTCTAGACATGCATCGATAGACTCGCTCGCTTCGATGCCGAGTCTAGAATCGATATCCAGTCTAGATGACTTGGTACCGACGCGTTTCGGAACCGATCCATATCGTTTTCGGCTACGCAGTACTGAGGATATTCACCAAGGCTCTCTGGTTACCTCGGTACCGCTTCAGCAGCCCTCGATTACTGCTTCGATGACATTATCTCCGATACCGGTACCGGTGTCGGGGTCGATTCCTGCAGTTCCATCGGTGCCATCGATCCTTTCTATGCCTAGTTTGGAATCGATACCAGGCACTGACGATGCAGTACTAACTGCCTCAAATCAGAACTGTCAGTATCACAGTCCATCGAGCAGGATTCTTTTTCTGCACCAGTCCAGTATATCTTCTGGTGCTCAAGCTGCTCCTTCAACCTCAGCTTGCCCAGGATTAGTTCCTATTGGAAATCCTACTTTTCAGAAGTTTCTCCTTGACATGGCAGCCTTCCTTGCCATTCCTATTCCTGGTTTTTCTCTTGACCAAGATCCTGCAGAAAAGGAAAATATAATGCTTCCTTTACATCATTCTTTACAGGATCTTCTTCTGAGGATATGGGAATCACCCTTAAAGGTTTGCCTTCTACAGCCATTGACGTTCTGTATCAGGTACCTCCCTCTCCAGGGTTCCAGAAAAACCAACTTCCACATCATTCCATTGTAGTGGAATCAACAATGAGGAAGGTAAGAAGCAAGAAGAAGCATTCTTCTTATCCGCCAGGTCGTGCATCTAAAACACTTGATGCCTTTGGACGTCAAACCTTCCAAACTTCTATGCTGGCTTCAAGAATTATTTCATATATTTTTTATATGAGTCTGACACTTCAGGAGGTCACAGAGAAATTATCTCTTTTGTCTCCTTTTTTGTCAGAACCTAAGGCTTCTGACTATTCCTTGCTTCTCAATCATAGCAGGAATATCTCTTGGTTCCTTTCTCATGCTTCTCTAGACTCTTTTGAGTCTGTTAGCAGATCCTCTGCTATTGCCATTGGAGCACGTCGTACAGCCTGGCTGCAGGCTTCAGACTTGAGCAGATGGGCACAACATACACTGGATAATTCTCCTTGTACTGGAGAAAATCTCTTCAATAAAGAGGCTTTACGTCAGGTTGCTCACTGCTCCACTGACTTTCCTAGTTCTGGAAACCGTCCTAAGCCTTCTTTTTCCCCAGGGCGTAGGAAATGTCCTACCAAACCTTCTTTCCCTAGGAAAAGAAAGTTTCATCCTTCTTCTGCCCATCCTCCAGATGTACCCAAACAAGTGACATCTCATCCTCGTCTGAAGTCTCCAGACTCTAACCAGGCTCATCATCGCCAGCAACCATAGGTTTCTGAATGTTGCAATCTACAGTTAACTTCTTTTTACCAGAAGTTATTCTTCAAACCCTACACTGGTTTTTCTTTTCAGTATGCTAAGCTGTTAGGATATTTTTGTCCATGGGTTACAGAATTCTCCCTTTCTTTTTATTATAAAGGGAGATTACAATTATCCCATGATAGTTTCTGTCCCCACAGGGACATTTTTTCCTTCAGCTGACTTACCATATGGTACATCACCTTCCAAGCCCCTCTCTTCCAGGGTTTCCCCCTGCTCGAGTTGGTACCATACTGAAACACTTCTCTTTCTTTCCAGTGTAGACTTTTTGCTATCCTTCAATGCATGCTCTGAACAACTCATCAGACAGGGACGGGAATATCTCCGCTCCCTCTGTCTGTTTTTCTCCCTGTGTTTATACAGGAGGATCCCCTCTGCTCTTTTGTTCAGTTGCTGTACAAGCAGAACTTCCAGTGCTTACTTTAATGTTCTTGCAAGTTACTTTCAACTATCTTGCATGATACTACTTATTGCAGGTTATCTTCTTCTTGCCATATCCTTACCTAGGATGTGGCACCACATCTGACTGCTGTCAGTTTATCTCATAATTCTCCTGCACAATGCTCTCTGCAATCTTCAGAGAAGCTTTCCACTATGGGCCCTTGCTGTAGAGCATTGAACTTTGTCTCTGAGGGTTTTCCATATAATAGGAAAAGCTTATATAGTCATTCCATGGCTATATAGGTTCTTTATACCCTCTTGTCTCCTATTGTGATACAGAAGACAAGCTTTTTCTGCGTGAATGTCCAAGGAGTTCCCAATCTGGCAGGACTCTACCCCTTTTTTCCTTACAGCTTGGCATTATCTCTTCTACTCCACTTGGACAACGCATACTCTTTTACTGTACATGATACCTCTGAGTCCCTTGACTGGGTCCTCCTGGTGTCTTAGTCTATGTGTTTTCTTGTCCTCTGGACATGTCAGAGTCCTAAAGTACTCCTGACGTGCTCTTACCAGACTGCTATTATCCTCTGTTTTTCACGCAACCATACTGGTTATTCCACTGGACTACATTCCTGCACCACAGAAACAGATTCTCTATATATCTTCAGGTGGTTTTCACCCCCTTATTATTAGATGAATCTTTTCCCATCACATTCCCCATGCGAATGTTTTTCTGTGGTTCAGTTGCAGGCATGTATTCTCAGTCATATTCCTGTATGTATATGTCCTATACATACATATTTTTGTAATCTGTATGGGCATAAGCCATGCCCATCTGTATCTATATATACCTCTATATATATATATACCTATATATATATATATATATATATATATAACTATATATATATATATATATATATATATATATATATATATATACACCTCTATATATATACCTATATATATATATATATATCACACATATCTGGGCATATATGCACATATATATATAGACATGTATATCTCTCTCTCTCTCTATCTATCTATCTATATACATATATATATACATACACCCTTTGGGAGATGTCCATAGGACACTAGGTATTACCTACTATCTCCCTAACTGTCTGTGCTATAACGTTTTTACCTTCTTAAGGGGTCCAGACAGTCAACTTGCCTATTCCCATACGGCTCAGTAAGTGGGAGCGGTTATACACACAATTACTGCTGTGACGTCAACAGCTTCTAGTTTTGTTATAGATCTCCCTATCCATGAAGTATCAAACTTCATTGTCTTCCTATCTCTTACCAGCTAGGAATGACAGTGTACATCTTCAGTATTCTGAGTACACTTCTGTTCTCCTTGGGAATAGGGGCTTTTTTCCATACCCCCTCTTCCCTTCCGGACTGGCCTAATTCTCCAGATCAGTCAGTCTTCTTCTTTTAGTCCTCAATGTTAATAACTCTGTACCTAAAAGAGTTTTCAGCTTTTTCCCATAAAGCTTTCCATTGAAGACCTGCTGTTCTTCTCCTGCCCCAGTTGACACCTGGGTCACCTGCCCATTCCAGGTTTGGAACTTCATCCTCACTGCTGTGAAGTTACCTTGAAGATTCCGCTACTGCATCCACAGTACACTCCATCACAGTTCTACTTCCTACAATCCAGTAGGTAAGCTCTATATTGTACTAGTTCATTAAATATTTAATGATACTTGACATACTTTCTAAAGACTCCTCTCTCCTGTAGTCTTTAGATTTGCTGTTCCTTGCAGCTCTTCTCTATTCAACTCCTACCCCCCATCCCTCAGGGGATGCCGGAGATCCAGGTTTGGGAAATGCCGTCCTGTCCCAGGAATACGCATTTTATGGGATCTCCCCTGGCATCCACAGCTAGGTAGTCCCCATATGTGAAGACTCATTCCTGCTTGTTCCTGGAGATAGCACAGTTACTTACCTGTAAACAGGTGATCTCTGGGAACAGCAGGAATTAGTCTTCACAACCCACCCACCTCCCCTAGGAGTTGTATCTATCTATCTCCTTTCCTCTTTCTCTCCTTCTGTCTCAGCTATGAAACTCAACTGAGGAGAGGCAGTGGGAAAGGCGGGAAGTCACCGCGCAGGCGCGAGGGATGCTCCCAAAAGCTTTCTGATTGGATGCTGGGGAGCATTCCCGTGCAGGCTCCGTCGGTACCGACGTACCCATATGTGAAGACTAATTCCTGCTGTTCCCAGAGATCACCTGTTACAGGTAAGTAACTGTGCTTTATTTACCTATGAAAAAGCGCTCTAGTTCGACTAATGTAGTTTCCAATGAGGTGGGAGAACAAGGGGATAGTCTCGATGCTCTGAACCTTTCTCAAGTATTAGAAGCTTCTGATGAGGAAATAACTAGGAGAGCTACCCTTTTAGTGACGTTTGTTCTAGAGCCAGATAGGTCTTGGATCCTGAAAATGTTCTTTAGAAATTCTAACAAAATATTTTTTGGCCAGAAAGTTTGGATTTTTCCTGATGTTTCTTTTGTAACTCAGGAAAAAATGAAAAAATTTCTGATTATGCGTCCTGAGGTTGTCCTATTAGGTTTTGCCTTTGTACTGAAATTTCCGTGTAAATGTCTTATAAAGTCGGCTTCGTCTAGATTTATTTTTTATGATCCTAAACAATTGCGTATGTTCTTGGATGGGAGAGCTGTTCCTCGACATGTTTCAGTAGTAGTGGAGCCCACTTAGATCGACTCATCTTGGGCACTTATGTAGTGTTGCGCTTCACGGTGCTATTTTTTCTTTCTTTATTAATGTTGTTTCTTGATTAGGAATATGTATAACATCAGCCTCATAAGAACATAAGAACATAAGAAATGCCATACTGGGTCAGACCGAGGTCCATCAAGCCCAGTATCCTGTTTCCAACAGTGGCCAATCTAGGTCATACGTACCTAGCAGTTTCCCCAAAAGACACAGGTTCTGCAGTGCTTGTACTAGGCCAAGCATTGATATCCTGGGTCCCTTTTTAATAGTGGTTTATGGACCTTTCCTCCAGGAACTTGTCCAAACCTTTTTTAAACCCAGCTATACTAACAGCCCTTACTACATCCTCCGGTAACAGATTCCAGAGTTTGATTACACGTTGAGAGAAGAAATATTTTCTCCTATTTGTCTTAAATAGTTTACCCTGTAGCTTCATTACATGCCCCCTAGTCCTTCTATATTCTGATAGCGTAAACAATTTATCCACGTTTATCCGTTCCACTCCATTCATTAATTTATACACCTCTATCATATCTCCCCTCAGCCGCCTCTTTTCTAGGTTAAAGAGCCCTAACCTTTTTAGCCTCTCTTCATAGGAGTAGCCTTCCATCCCCTTCACCAATTTGGTGGCTCTTCTCTGTACTTTTTCTAATAACTCTATGTCCTTTTTAAGATACGGTGACCAGAATTGCACACAATATTCAAGGTGCGGTCGTACCATGGAGCGATACAGAGGCATTATAATATCCTTTGTTTTATTCTCCATCCCTTTCCTTATGATACCTAGCATTCTATTTGCTTTCTTGGCCGCCGCTGCACACTGGGCGGAGGGTTTTAACATGTTATCCACGATGACTCCTAAATCTTTTTCCTGGGTGGTGGTTCCTCTTTCTGTGTTTCCTCCCCCCCCCCCCCCCTGTTTTGGTGGGCTGGTAGTGTTAGGTGAATGTTTTGTATTAATCCATAGAGATTCTACAGCAAATTTTGTTTCCTGCAAAACTTTAACCCTTTGTGACTCGATGTCCTCTCTAACATAGAGCGCAATCCCTCCACCAATTTGATCAGCTCTATCATTACGATATAGTTTGTACCCAGGTATCAGTGTCCCACTGGTTGTCCTCCTTCCACCATGTCTCAGATACCAATCATATCTAACCTCTCATTTAGTGCTATACATTCTAACTCTCCCGTCTTATTTTTTAGACTTCTAGAATTTGCATACAAGCATTTTAGAGACTGTATTTTATTCATATTAATCTGGAAATCAGTAGGCAGGGGTAATATGGAATCTTTACGTTCAGTCTGCTCCGTACTCCAGGGCATTTGGGCTACTTTTCTCTTTATTGGAACCTCTGCTGATATGCCTTAACTTCATTCTTTTGGTAGTATCCTTCAAGGATACATTGTTCCGAACCATCTACTCTTGGTGACTGTCGGCTCTCCCCTATTGTTTAAAAGCTGCTCTATCTCCTTTTTAAAGATTAATGCCAGCAGCCTGGTTCCATCCTGGTTAAGGTGAAGTTCATCTCTTTGGCCCCTCCCAAAAACCTCATCCTTATACCATTGGCTCATCCATGCATGGAGACTCTGGAGCTCTGCCTGCCTTTTGGGTCCTGTGCATCGAACGGGAAGCATTTCGGAGAATGCTACTCTGGAAGTTTTGGATTTCAACCTCCTACCTAAAAGTCTAAATTTAACTTCTAGAACCTCCCTACCACATTTTCCTATGTCATTGGTACCGACATGTACCAAGACAGCAGACTCCACCCCAGCACTATCTAAGAACTTGTCTAGGTGGTGGGTGAGGTCTGCTACCTTCACACCAGGCAGGCATGTTACCAGCTATCTATATGCTTAATGATCGAATCACCAACTATAACAGCTGTTCTAACCCTTCCCTCATGGGCACATAGCTCTGGAGAAACCTCCTCGGTGCGAGAGGGTTTTACATCACCTGCAGGACAGCTTCTAGCTGCAGGATCACGTCCTGCCACACCAGGGTGATGCTCTGCCACGTGACCTCTCTCCTCGAGACTGGAGGTGGGATTTCAGGACTATATTCCTGTAGGTCTTGTCTATGTACTTCTCTGTCTTCCAATTCTGCTACTCTAGCCTCCAGAGATTGGCCTAGTTCCCTGAGAGCAAAGAGTTCCTTGCACCTAGTGCACACGTAAGACCCCTCACCAACTAGGAGAAACTCATACATGTGACACTCAATGGAAAAGACTGGAAAGCCCCCATCTCGCTGCTGGACTGCTGTCTGCTTCTTAGTTTTAAGATTGTGTTTAGATATTTAAGTTCTTTACTTACTAAGGGTTGCTGGGGATACTTATACTAATAAAACTATACCTAATATGTTTAATGTACTTTTATCACCTGAAGCTTGTTTAATTTCTAGTCCTTAATGTTTGCCTGCTGAGGATAAATAGTTGCACCTGAGAGTGAATATGGCACCTCCTTTCTTTTAAGAGGTTTAAGCACCGATAAAGCTATGCTTATCCCAGAGGTGGATGGGTGTCAGGGAGGAAAAGACGACTTATTAAATGCTGCTTACTACACAGTACCCTGTCCTGTGCTTCTAAGGTAATCTGTGGCCATTTTCCAGGGGGAGTCCCAAAGACCTTGCTTGGATAGAGGGAGTCTTGGGGTCTAAATTTAACCAGAAAGCTCTCTGCTGCTACTAGGCCCTGACTGATTTAACAAGTATACTGGGTTCACAGATTAATCAGCTTTAATCTAAAGAATTCCTTTTTCCCCAAGATTTAGAAAAATTCCCAGAAGTAAATACTTACAATTGCAGATCTCTCTCCAGACGTAGTAGTCCCCTTTTGTAGGACAGAGTCTGTTTCGTTACTGGGAACCTCAGTCTGCTGGGGTTATAAGATACAAAGAGCTGAGGAGCTTTCAATGGGCCTGGGTCCTTTATAGATAGGACATGGCCTTCTTGCAGTCTAGCGTATGCAAGATGAGTTCCTCCCTGCTGGCATGGGGTTGTGAGAAAATAGTGGGGAAGATCACCTCCTGATTGAGGGGGAAGGGAGATACCACCTTGGGAAGGAATTTGGGGTGTGTGTGGAGCACTACCCTGTTCTTATAGAATGGTATAGAATTTGGCAGCTGGGATTTAATGTTAAAAAATGTAAGGTCATGCATTTGGGCTGCAGCAGTCCAAGGGAGCAATATAGTATAGGAGGTGAAGTACTTTTGTCCACTAAGGAAGAGCGGGACCTAGGCGTGGTTGTGTCTGATGATCTTAAAGTAGCTAAACAGGTAGAAAAGGCGACGGCAAAAGCTAGAAGTATGCTTGGGTGCATACGGAGAGGAATGGCTAGCAGAAAAAAGGAGGTGAGAATGCCTCTGTATAAGTCTTTGGTGCGACCTCATTTGGAGTATAGTGTGCAATTCTGGAGACCGCACCTTCAAAAGGATGTGAACAGGATGGAGTTGGTGCAGAGGGTGGCTACTAAAATGATTAGTGGGCTTCATTATAAAGCATATGAGGATAGACTTAAGGATCTTAATATGTACACCTTAGAGGAAAGGCGGGATAGAGGTGATATGATTGAGATGTTTAAATACCTCCGTGGCATAAATGTTCAGGGAGAGAGCCTCTTTCAGTTGAAAGCAAGTTCTGCTACGAGGGGACATGGGATGAGGGTGAAGGGAGATAGATTCAGGAGTGATATGCGGAAATATTTCTTTACAGAAAGAGTAGTGGATTCATGGAATAATCTCCCAGTGGAGATGAGGACAGTAACTGAATTCAAAAGAAGATGGGACCAACACAGAGGATCTCTAAAGGTAAAAAGTGGACTGTTGTAGTTGTTGTTATGGAAGGACAGACTAGATAGGCCATGTGGTCTTTTTCTGTCATCATGTTTCTATGTGGCTGGCATGAGCAGAAGTGGGGCATCTGCGTGTTGTCTGGGGAGGAGGCGAACTGGTACCGACCAGCGTGTCTGCACTTCCTCCGCCAGCTGCACGAAGCAATGGGCCCTTTCCTTTGGGAGGAAGGCCTTGACCAGTAGTGTGTCCAGCTGGGCACCTATGAATGTCAGGTTTTGGGTTGGAGAGAGGTGGAATTTGAGGTAGTTGATGACAAACCCCAGGTGCTGCAGGAGGCAGATTAGAACATAAGATATGCCATACTGGGTCAGACCAAGGTCCATCAAAGCCCAGTATCCTGTTTCCAACAGTGGCCAATCTAGGTCATACGTACCTAGCAATTTCCCCAAAAGACACAGGTTCCACAAAGCATTGATATCCTGGGTCCCTTTTTAATAATGGTTTATGAACTTTTCCTCCAGAAACTTGTCCAAACCTTTTTTAAACCCAGCTACACTAACAGCCTTTACTACATCCTCCGGTAACAAATTCCAGAGTTTGATTACACGTTGAGTGAAAAAATATTTTCTCTTATTAGTCTTAAATAGTTTACCCTGTAGCTTCATTGCATGTCCCCTAGTCTTTCTATGTTCTGATAACGTAAACAATCGATCTACGTTTACCCGTTCCACTCCATTCATTAATTTATAGACTTCTATCATATCTCCCCACAGCCGTCTCTTTTCCAGGTTAAAGAGCCCTAACCTTTTTAGCCTTTCTTCATAGGGGTATCCTTCCATCCCCTTTACCACTTTGCTGCTATATCCTTTTTAAGATACGCCGACCAGAACTGCACACAATATTCAAGGTGCGGTCGCACCATGGAAGGATACAGAGGCATTATAATATCCTTTGTTTTATTTTCCATTCCTTTCCTTATGATACCTAGCATTCTATTTGCTCTCTTGGCTGCCGTTGCACACTGGGCAGAGGGTTTTAACATGTTATCCACAATGACGCCTACATCTTTTTCCTGGGTGGTGGTTCCTAATGTGGAACCTTGCATCGTGTAACCATAGTTTGGGTTGTTCTTCCCTAGGTGCATAACTTTGCACTTGTCCACATTAAATTTCATCTGCCATTTTGATGCCCAGTCTTCCTATTTATCAAGATCCTCTTGCAATTTTCCACAATCATCTTGGGATTTAACAACTTTAAATAGTTTTGTGTCATCTGCAAATTTGATCACTTCACTCGTTATTCCCTTTTCCAGGTCATTTATGAATATGTCAAAAAGCAGCGGACCCAGCACAGATCCCTGGGGTACACCACTATTCACCTTTCTCCATTGGGAAAATTGGCCATTTAGCCCTACCCTCTGCTTTCTATCTTTTAGCCAGTTCCTGATCCACAATAGTACACTGCCTTCTATCCCATGACTCTTTAGTTTTTCCAAAAGTCTCTGATGAGGGACTTTGGCAAAGGCTTTCTGAAAGTCCAAGTACACTATATCAACCGACTCACCTTTGTCTACCTGTTTATTCACACCTTCATTTGCTCTGTAGCTTGGCCGGCCTCGAGGGCTGTGCTACCTCTGATGAGCCAGTTGTCCAGGTAGGGGAAGATAAAGGCACATGTGGGCGGCCACGATAGCCAGACCCTTGGTGAGGAGGCCAGGCTGAATGGAAGCACCCTGTACTGGTAGTGCTCTCCTCCCACCATGAACCTTAGGTACTATCTGTGGGAGGGGTGGATCAAGATGTTGGTATATGCATCCTTTAGGTCTAGGGAGCACAGCAGGGTTCCAAGGGAGTGTATCTTGAACGTCTCCCTCGCCAGAAACCTGATCAGGTTTTGCAGGTCTAGTATGGGCAGGAGGCCTCCAGTTCTTCTGGGGACAAGGAAATACCTTGCGTAGTAACCTTTTCTCCATACTTGTCTGGGTATAAGCTCTACCGCCTTGTCCCTGAGCAATCCCGCGAGCTCCTGAAGGAGCAAGGTCTGATGAAGGAGAGGCTGCACAGGCTCCCCTGGGAAGAATCCCAGAGGGGTTGCCTTCCTTTACCACTTACAGAACCCACTGGTCTGTGGTGACCCCGGCCCACCTGTGAGCAAAAGGCTCCAGGCAGCCCTCTGTGGGCTGGGGAGGGTCTTCCGGGGGAGGGTTTGCAGCTCCTTTCAGGTTGGGTGGGAGCTGGGGTCTGAGGCTTCTGAGCCTTCAGCTTTTTCGGGCCATGTCCCTGGTTCTTGGGCTGAGGGCCCTGCTGCTGTTCTGCCGAGAAGGGCTGGTAGTGGCCCTGGTGGAAAGACCCCTTCTTCCTGGGGAAGGGTGGTCTTTTCCCTGACAGCTTCTTCCAGGGAAGGGTTGAGGTTTTTCTTGAGTCTTTGCCTGGTCACATCTTCTGCCTCTATGTCGGCCAAGGGCTTGCCAAACAAGTTTGCCCTGGTGCAGGGGACATCCAGAAATCTTTCTTGCACCCATTGCTTTAAGTCTGAGGTTTTCAACCAGGCCTAGTGCCGAGCCCCGATGCCTGCTGCTGTTACACTGGCTGCAGACTCTAAACCATCGTAGACACTGCAGGAGAGGAACTTTGAGTAGTTCCGCATCCCGGCAGTCAAGGGTTGGAACCTCTGAAGGGGTTCCCCGGCGAGGCCAGCAGAGAAACCTGCCAGCTCCTGGATGAGGTCCTTGAGGTCCAGCCTGATGTACAGCTCATAGGCCTGTATCCAGCAGCCGAGCATGGATTCCTGGAAGCACTTGCACCCGAGTGTGTCGAGGGCTCTGGCCTCCCTGCTTGGCAGGACAGAAGAGTAGTAGTTCTGGCTTCTGCATCGATAACTCCATAACCATGGAATTGTGCGGAAGCTGGGACTTCTGGCAGTCCAGGCCCTTCTTGATGCAGTAGATTGTGTCGAGGCATCGACTGACCACTGGCACGGAGGCTGGGGTCTCCCATATCCATAGGAGCAGCCTCTTAAGGATGCACCAGCACCGTTAGAGTCTCCTTTGGCGGGGACTCATACTGGAGAATCTCCAGTTCTTCGGTGCACGGGTCCTCCTCTGACTCTGTTGGAACCGAGGGGGCTCGGGCCATATCCCGCACAAAGTTGTGGAAGGCCAGGACCTCGGGCAGGGAGTGGCATCGGGGTTCCGGAGGAGATGGCTCAGAGGGAATGTTCCAGTGGTGACAGGTCTCAGGGGAGGCCTCGACCGTCTGTTTCCCAGTTGGAGCCAGAGGGCATAAAGGATTCCGAAGCTCAGACACTCCCGTGCCTCGAGGCAGGCCCTGAGGAGCTGGGGTCCTCTGGTGGATCTCGGATTGGACTCCCGGAAACTGGCTGGGGAGGACCAGACACCCAAAGAATGGGACCGGGACCTTAATCGGTGCCAAGGGCTCGCCCGAGGCCGGTGGCGCTTGGGATCTGGCTCAACGCACGGGGACTCCTCTGCAATAGGGGGCTCAGTTGTTGTGGCAGATGATGCGGATGAACCTGACATCAATGACTGCTGCAAGGCCAGGATGGCAGAGATATTCTACTCAGACTGCCATCCTGGTCTTAATACCAGGTGGCTCTGCAGCTTTCGGCGTGGGCACCGAGGGTCTTGGGCCTGATGCCAGCACTCTTGCGAGTGTGTCCTTGATGAGGACCACGGTCTTGGGGAGCCTCGCACGGTCACCACCTTAGAGACCTTTAGAGGGTGCTGCTCAGAGTCGCCAGAGTCCCTTCGTGGGACCTTACCAGATTTCACCGGTAGAACCTCGACTGGCTTCGAGGATTTTTTATTTTTCTTTACAGGGTCCGGCGTTTTTATGGAGAAGCCACTGCCATGGGCCTCCAAAAATGTCCAGGCCTCACAGGATGTGCTCGGTTTGGGGCTCAGCGTCGGAAGCCGGCGCTGAGTCAGACTGCCGGGATAGCTTCTTCTGCAACTCAGATCATTTCCTGTTGGTTCTCGGAGTCATGGCCGATCGCAGGTGGCACCATCGTGGTCTGGTCCGAGGCAGTGCAAGCAACAGTCATGAGTGTCTGTAACAGACATGGTCTGACTGTAGCGATTGCACTTTTTGAATCCACTGGTGGACATGGTGGGAGACACCTGGCCGGGATCGACAACCCCCGGGTGAAATTGGGCGCGAACGTCGGTCAAGGCAAGCCTAGTCAAAAAAGAAGGGAGAGCAGAGGATGGCATCAGCTTGAGGTGGGAAGAGGAACCGGTACGCAAACCAGGAAAAAAACAAGGTTAATTTCAGAGGATTTTTCCGGGGAAACATGGCATGTGTCCGTTGGGCTCTGCAGAAAAAAGGAGACTGAGCAAGATGGCACCCTTGGGTGGGAAGGTACAATGCATACATGGTAGCATATCCCAAAGGCTTTCTTTGAAAGCTGGGGAGATGCTCCGCGCTGGCTCTGTCACCCATATGTGAGGACTGACTTCCTGCTTGTTCCTGGAGAAAAGGATGTTAATCCATTTATAGACTGAGCCTTCCATTTATCTTATGCAAATTCAGGTGGATACCCTGGGAAAAACTGATCTTTGGGTGTGAGAAATGGGCCGGAACCTTTTTATTCCCTTGCCCTTCAGGGACAAGGGAATAAAAAGTACCTGTTAGTATACATGTAAACTGCACTGCTTCTAAATAGCGCCGTATAAAAAAAAAAAAATTTAAAAAACAGATCACAAAAGCTGCAGAAATCAATCCCGTTCTCACTATGGAATCCACTGTGTGATCTTCAGTAAGATACATAACCATGTGACACCTCACTGCACACTAAATTCTAGGTAAAAAAAAAATATATACACATATTTTCTTTATCTGTGGAAAGATACTTTTCTTGAGGTATATTTATTACAAAGATAGCATACACAGGTCATATAAGAAATACATACAATTGTTAAAGTAACCTTGTTACAAAACAAGCAGTGGCATTGTGTATATTTTCAAAGTAGTCTATGTAACAGTAGGATCAGTATTTTACAAGTACATGACAAAAGTACTTCATATACAAAGAAAAATACAAGGTGTGAAAAAGCCCTTTTCACAGGTAAAAATTGAAAATTCTTTAGTCACCTTTGTTACAGAATCCAAACAGCTCTATTTCTTTTTTCCATCTAAAGACAAATTATTTGTTAAACAAGGGCTGACTTTTTTCTGCAATAAACCATTTAACAACTGAATTTATATACACATGAAGTCAGATTAGCTTTTCAAATTAAATTACAAGCAGAATTATCTGGGAAGTTGGAAAATACAGCATATATATATATATATATATACACACACACAGTTCAAACTTTAACATTAGATGTGAAACATACAATATTAACATTTCCAAACATAATGCGTTCCATATCGAATGAGTCCAGTTAATATCGCACGCACTTGTTCCTAAAACTTCTATTTTAACTTTGGCTATAGACAACATTCTTTAAAGACTTTTAAGTCAAATACATTACCAAATGTAAAAAAAAATATAAAAAACATTCTTATAGTTTATGTGCAAATATTAAGTATCAAAATTATATCACACCAAATAAAATTCAGTACAGACTTCATGTAGTGGAGTGCTTGTGCTCAGCTTCTGGCTGCTGAGCTGTGTCCTGGGAATGTACTATAATCAATGTTTAAGTGCAAATGCTTCGATGAGTGTTTTAGTGCATTTATCTTTTGCTTTAGTTGCTCCTGTTTCTGTTCACATGGAGCAGAACAGCAGCTTAAGTACAAAACCTTCATGCTTCTCAACAAACTACTTCTACTACAGACATCTTCAATTACATCTTACAAAACCAAAGTGGTTTTTAAGTGTTGTTTCTGACCAGAGTCTTGAGTCATTTACAGGTGGTTAGTGTCTGCCTGTGCTTGCTATAACAGCATTCCCCTTAGATTGAAGAACTACCTTTCACAGTCTCATTGTGTTCCCTTATGGAAAGAATTACTGTTATAAATAAGATCAATTTTTCTGTGTTGCTTCCAAGATTATTCCTGGTAGAGCAATCCACTCCTATCCTAAGAGAAATCTAGTCTGTTTGTCCCCTTCATTAAAACATAGTGCCTATGTAGTGGTATTTTGAGGGCTCTAGGGCAGGGCATGAGTAAACGTTTATTCTAAAGCAACATTTCTTCTAGAATAAGGTTGAAAGATCACACTAGTTTTGCTTAAAAATATTTTTTCTGTGCATAAAATACTCTGCACCATGCCAATACATTTGCTGCGGACAAATGTTTCTTTTAAAAGGTGATCGCAATGTGAAATATCACTCAAAAACTGAAGTTGGGAGTGCTTGTGCGATCCTGCTTATTTAACTTTAAGGTCAGGTCTACTGAGGTTACTGGTTAGATTTTTTTTTCACGTTCAGATAAGGCAAAGTAAAATGGATTACTAAAAAAGTTCAAGATTTGTCATTCCTTGGACGGAAGTCACCCGACAATGATTATCCTAATGTCGGATGATGATGGCTCCTGAGATTTGCATTCCGTTGCGGTGAGGTTTAGTCGAGTCCTTTTCTGCCAGAAGAATTCCTGGCTTATGTAGAGAGCCGTTTCCATCACAATTTACTCAGAAAACAAAGTCGCAGTGAAGGCAGCACGTCTTGCGAATAAGTTCTTATTAGATACATATTGGTTATGGAAGCATGTTGTAGTGGATATCAACTAGGTTAACGTCAGACATTCTCAGAAATAGGAACAGCACAGGCAAAAACATGTCTGTATTTGAACCACTCGATAAACTGCAGAAAGAAGGTAATGGATATGGTTAAAATGCTCACTTCTGTATCTCAGAAAGGGGGGAGGATGCCTATCTAGAGTAGCATAAGCTGTTTTCCCATAAACTGAGATGCCAAAGGCACGTCTGTTGTTCAGGTGGCTTCAGTTTGGCTTGGTCTTCCTGTTTAAGCATCAGAAATACAGCTCTGAATCTTATCCATCCATTGCTGAGCACTCTGTGCATCCTGAGCACAGAAATTATACACACGTTTACTAGTTTTAACCTGTAAAATAAAAAGAATAAACACAAACCTCATTGCTTAAACCAGAGACAAAAATATACAGTGAAATAAAGCTAAGGAGCATTATAATGGCTGACATTTGTCCTAAGGTTTTTATTATGAACGAACACTGTGTTCCACAGCTTTCAGAGCTGAATTTCAGGGTAATTTACAGCAGTTGAAGGCGTGTCTGTCTCCAACTGCTCTACATATTTTAGTGTGAGAAGCCTTTACACAGGGCTGGTGCAAGAATGAGGCAGCCTAGGTGAAGCTCATTCCTCACACCTCTGCCCCTCTCCGGGTCATGCAGGGGCAGCTATGACTTTACACAGCAACGCAGTGCTTACCGAAACCTCTGGCGCTCTGTACTGTTTGTGCTTCTGCCCCTCAGATGCAGACTGCCTTGTGCATGGGGGCGGAAGCACATATAGCATGCAGTGCCAAAGTCTTCAGTAAGTGCTGCATTGCATTGAGGGGTGGTAGTGGCAATGGGCTGCTCTAGGCGACCACCTAGTTTGCCTAATAGTAGTGCTGGACCAGATGCTGGTGGTTTTTCTTTCTTCGAGCATGTTGCTCTTACACCCTCCTTCCCCCCACCCCCCCATTATGACTCATCCGGTTAGGGCTGTGTATCATTTTCACAATGCACTAGGACGCCTGAGGCAACTCAGAACAATGGCAGTGCATGTGAATAAAGACATGAAACAAACAATTATTATGAGATCATCAGCAAGTGGGATGAAAACGCAAATAACCCTTTGATATTCTAAAATATTTTTCCTAATGCGCTGAAATCGACATAAGATTGCCGAGTCCCACTGTTCTATTTGCTTTCCAAAAATATGCAACTTGCTAGTTAAATTTACCGTCGGGTTAAAGAGGCAAATGTTTTAAATTACTCCATCAAATATTTTGAGGTTTTGCCTTAACTGGAAAATGGTTCACCTTCCTTTAGGTCTTGTGTGGTCAGGACTTTAGAAGTATTTTTAAAAGCCCAGATGTTGCATTATTTGCGATAACTAGCAGAAATGCAGCCGGAAGACCAGATATTTATGCAATGGCCACATTACTATTGTTGCCTCGGCCGGCATTCCGAAACATGAATGGCGGGGTTGGATGTACGGTCCGGACGTCCAACCCACGCACAGCCCCCAAAGCCCCCCACGTGTACAGAGCATTTGTGCAGGAGTGCTGGGAGGGGGCAGCAAGGGGACAGCACTTGGATGGAGCAGGGAGAGGGCCCAGCTGCCAGAACGTACAAGGCCGATTCAGGTCGGACATCCACCAAGTGGAAGGCGGAATAAGCCCCGGGGGTCCCCACTGCACAGTGCTTCACACTATGCCACCGGTCGCGCTGTGCCCCTGCAGCCATGATCCGGGCCATGGGGGACTGCGGTGCTGGCAGGGTCACGGTGTGTTAGGGCAGACATGGGCAATGGCCTTCTGAGCCATCAGATAGATGGCTTGTTGCAATGGTGTCAGAATGCCATCGGCTCCTGTGCCCCAGCCGTAGCACTCTGGCCTCAGAATGGGCAGCTCCCCGTAAGCTGAAATCATCGGCATTAGGGGAGCACCTGGACGTCTTATGTCCCCGATTCTGCCGTCATGAGTACGTCTGGGACCCGCGGCAACAGAATTGGGTCCATTTCCCGCACGTCTGGTTTTTGCCCTGACTAGGTGGGCAGACGTGCAGGAACCAGAATCTGCCTCCACAAAGGATGTGCATTCAGTTCATTAAGTACCTAAAAATGTAAAGTGTGCAGAAATTGTTTTGTATGCATGTAAATCTACACACTGACGAAAATACAATTAATTTGCATGTTTAAAAGAAGTTCTAGTGTGCATTCAATGATCGTGCAAAGAATGAATGCATGAATCAAAAAAATGCCTGAAAATCAGGAAAAATCCATCTAAAACGCACAGGAACTGACGTTCTTTTGGTTGTGCATTACAGTGCTTTGTGGTTTAAACAAGGGACGGGGCAGGTGCTGGAGGGAAGTAAGTGGACACCCGCGATGGTGGAATTTAAAGGAGAAAGAGGAGACAGACAAAAAAAGACCGTCTAGGCACCCAAACCGTGTGGCTGACTGCTGTGATGTGTCCTTAGCTGTGTGGACAGAATAACTGGGCAGGCTGGAAGGGCAAGGTGGTATTTTTCTGCCATCATCTATTATGTTACCATGTAAATCCTAGTATGTTTCAGCATAACAGTTTGAAAATAAACAAAGTAGGACTGGCAGAGATGATCTCAAGGCTTTTGCCTGAAGCTACAGGAGAGACACGTCGACTGTGGTAAGGCATCAAACCACATGAGCGCAAAGCAAGTTATTTCAATTTAAGCAAATGGGACACTGTGGTATTTTCCAGCAGATAAACCAATAAAGCATGTCCCTGTTGTACAGTATATATTTAAGCAATTACTATGTGACAAAGGATAATTAAATCAGAGATTGGACTACAATAGTACAAGTCTTAGGCTCGTCTCTTCCAACTGAGTCACACTTTGCAAGATTTCTATTTTCGTACTTCCCGCATTATCCCCAGAAGATGTCATGGTCTGTTGGAATATCTAGGGCTCCAGCCTGATTCTCAAACATTGTGGGGGGTATTTGGAATGAACCCTGAGATTTCTGCAGCTTGAAAAAATGTGTTTAAATTCAGTCCCTCTGCTTTTAATTATCAATCAAGAATTTTTTTTGGCAGAGGATATAGTCTGTTTTGCTATTTTCCTTACACACAAGAACATTCTTCTTTAAATATTTCAGCCACTAAATTTCTTATTTTGCATATGCTGTGCACATGAGGACTCCAATTTTTTTGTGGGTCTATTTGGAAACCTGTCTTTCCTGCTATACCTATAGTACTGTTAGTGTAGAGTGTAGGAGGCACCAATTTCATTAGAAATGTGTCAATGGCTTAATAGTACTTTAGGCACAATCCAAAATATCAAATGCTCAATACATGCCAAGTATTGGGGCTGTGCTGGTTTGTCTTCTCTAACAGAGCTCGTCAAGCAGCAGTTTTTGGAAGTAACTTGGGTTGCACCATATTTTTCTGTCTTCTAGCAGGACAGTAGTGGTAGGGGTACCATGTTTAAACCTAATATATTTATATTTCAGATTTAATGACCCACTTTTCCAAATCCAAGCTCAAGGTGCGTTATATTCAGGTACATAGGTGGAAATGGGCAAGGAAATAACTTAAGTTGTACCTGAGACATGGCTGGTGACATGACTAGCTCAAGGTCAGTGGAGAAACTGGATTTGAAACACTAATATATGCCTTCATTTCATTTCATGGCACTATGCTGTTGAACTAGTAGTAGTAGCATTGAACTACTTAGCACTATTAGGGCTTTCATACTGATTTTATTACATTTATAAAGACCTATTAATGTGTTATGAGTTGTTATATTTCCTTTTTAGAATCTGTAGTAGAAAAGAATGATTATAAATACATGAGTAAATGATTAAATGACAAGTACCTTACTAGCTTCGTATTTTCGTGTGTGTAAAGCTACTTGCAGCTCCGTTTTAAAACAGTACTTCTTTTCTGAGAGCCTTCTCTTATCTAAACAAACTAGATTGGGCTCCAAATATCTAACAATTACATGTAGAAAGATTTTTCACTGTTGAACTAATGTATAGTCAAAGGCGCTAAACCCATCCGAGTGGCTGTGGTATCAGGACCTTGAATGAACTGGAACCCAAGAACGTGCTGGTTCTGATTTTATTTTCTGTGGGGCTGATATTGAAAAGGGCTCATCCAGTTAGCAGGACTTGGTGAAGCCAGGATTCAGTGGCACTATCCGGAGAGTGAGGCTGAATATTTCTTCTGATCAATGCAGCACACTCCATATAGTGCGGGGAAAGTCTGGAGAGGAGCTGGTACTTATCTGGATAGCGTGATTTTCAGTCCCGCTATCCAGACAAGTATCTGTATAACATGGGACAGGAACCAAACTGTCACAAGTGTACGTGGATTGATTATTTTTTATTTAGTTAGTTAATTAGTAGTATTTAGTGCATGCCTTATCCAGCTTTTTTTTTTTTTTTTTAACTCACAATGGCTTTTGTTTAAAAAAATACTGATTATTTCAGGCTCAGTATTAGCCCCTGTATTTTTTAGATCTTATGAAGATCCCATATACTATCACCTACACAGATGCAAGGTATGAGAAAGAACG
The DNA here is from genome assembly GCA_033557465.1 of Ichthyophis bannanicus. Lineage (NCBI taxonomy): Eukaryota > Metazoa > Chordata > Amphibia > Gymnophiona > Ichthyophiidae > Ichthyophis > Ichthyophis bannanicus. The sequence continues at coordinate 54,845,035 of CM066047.1, read as the reverse complement.
GTTAGGATGCAAAAGGTTCCTGATTCATCAGAGACTTTCACCCAGATTTTATCAGAAAACTCCTTGATGAAATGCAACCATTTTATATAAAGACTCAAAATGATAGAGTCTCTTTAATGAATATGTCTCCAAATTGCTTAAGTCTCTTCATACAGTAAGACAAATTATAACCAATTTTATATTTTCTTCACTTTTGGAACCAAAATAGAAGTCAGGAGGGGATTGAAAACGGCACATAATTTTTTTTTTTTTTAAATTTTTTTTTTTACTTACATCGAAAAATGCTTTTTCACTAGTATGTTTTGGTGCACCAATTGTAGATGCTGCAGGAATCACCGTTTCTACATCTGCCAGGTCAATGTGTCCTTTACAGCTGGTGTCTTCGCCCGAATCGTAATACCTTAGCTGGAACAGGAAGGAATAAAATCATAAACTGGGAAGCTAGCTATGCAGTGTAGCATATGAAGGCAAATGTAGGGGCACATTGATATCTGATGATACTTGGAAACTATTAATGTCCAATTACATAATGTAATATGTGCTCCTGGCAAAGAAGTAATACAATGAGACAAACTGCATTAGAGAGTCTGCCGGAGCTTATGGTTAGAACCTAATGAAGTTTTGCCCTTATTGACTTCCGCCCAAAGAATTCAAAATATATAAAGGCAGTTTAACACAATTAACGAGATATTATTGAATGCTCAAATTGGTACATTGCTATCTTTTCTACAAAATGTATTATTTCCATGATCATTGCCAACACTACTTACACTGAACAAAATTCTATAACTGGGAAATCTGAGGTCCAACTCATGGCCGAGCTGCAATATTTCATCCTACTGCTGCTGCTTCTGTCAGAAATGACTTCAAGATGCTATATTATGCCATTTTCAAGTCCAGACTAAAATCCCACCTCTTCACTATTGCTTTCTGTTCCTGTCTTACCCTATTCTTGATCTCTCTATCAACATTTGCTTACTTTGTCCTGTAAATTTTTGTTATTTGTATTATGTAACTTATTTTGTTTTCTGTCTTATTAGATTGTGAGCTCTGATGAGCAGGGACTGTCTCTCTTCTATGTTTGCACAGTGCTTCGTATGTTGCGGCGCTTTATAAGTCTTTAATAATAATAATAATAGTAGTATTGCACACTGGGATGCAGACATAGTGTGTGGAGACTGACACAAGTATTGACAGATAAGCCCTTTTTAGAAACAGAAAAATATCAGCAGATAGAGACCATAAGGCCTATCCCGTCTGCCCATCTGTTCCAAATGCTAAGCTCTACAATATCCTCCTCTTCCGTAGAAATTCTCTATTCTTGTCCCATGCTTTCCTGAATTCATATACAGTCCTTGTCTCCACCACTCTTTCCATAAAGAAATATTTCCTTAGGTTACTCTTGCATCTATTCTCTTTCACCGTCATCCTATGCCCCCTTGTTCCAGAGCTTCCTTTCAGGTAAAAGAGGCAACCCTGCTGTGCCATGTATGCCTTGGAGGTATTTAAACATCTCTATCATATCTCCCAATGTATACATATCGATATCTTTAAGCTGTCCCTATATGCTTTATGGTCAAGACCAATGACCATTTTAATAGCCGCCTTCTGCAATGACTCCATCCTGTTTATCTCATATATAGTAGGAGTGTTCTAAAGTTTTTTGGGATAGCACAGTTACTCACCTGTAATAGGTGATCTCCAGGAACAAGCAGGAATGAGTCTTCACATATGGGTACGTCGGTACCGACGGAGCCTGCGCGGGAACGCTCCCCAGCGTCCAATCAGAAAGCTTTTGGGAGCATCCCTCAGCGCCTGCGTGCTGCCTTCCCGCCTTTCCAACTGTCTCTCCTCCGTTTTCATTTTTCCGCGGAGCCGGCAGGATGCCCTGTCACCGCAGAAACATTTTTCTTTAATTTTTTCAATTCTTGTTTTCTTGTGGTCGTGGCTGTTTTCCCTCCGCCACCGGTACCGCCGGTGGGGTTTTTTCTTTTCTTTTTTCCCAAACTGAGGGAGAGTTTCCCTCAGTTTTTGTCTTAAAATTTTTGGGCCTATAAGGCCTCTCCATCATGGAGCCTTCTTCTCCTAAGAAGTGCCTTCACTGTGGAAATACAGTTTTCTTTTTAGACTCCAATAACTGGTGTCTAACCTGTTTGGGCCCTGACCCCTTTTCCCCTGAACCGTCAGGCTACAATGCTGTGAGAAGAGATTCTCTATTTCGAGTTTCCCTCGATACCGTTTTCCCTCCCTGTGTCAGGGCATCGGCCATTTCTTCTCTACAGGATCAGGTAACCCACAAACAGTCTGTTAAAACTAGTCAATCCTTGAGTGGTATGTCTCAGGCTAAGCATACTGACGGCCCCGGCCTTGCCCTCAAGAACCCATTGGCATTAAAACCCCGGTGGGAGTCTTCGGGCTCCAAAGCATTTCAGGGGTTTCAGGTTGTTCCTGGGGCTCACCCCTCACAGAATATACCTGAGCCATGCACAGGGGTGGCATCCGCTTCGAGCGGTACCGATAACCCGGCATCGGCACTGGTGTTGAGCAATTCACTCCTCACCAGGGATCGTCATCTTGTGTACTCGGTGCCTTCGGGACCGATCGATACCCAGGTTGACTTTCCAGTATCGGCAGCTCCGTCGATACGATCCCTGACGCCGGTACCATCTAGACATGCATCGATAGATTCGCTTCCTTCAATGCCAAGTCTAGAATCGATATCTAGTCTGGAAGACTGGGTACCGATGCGTCTCGGAACCGACACGCACCGATTCCGGATGCGCGGTACCGAGGATATTCACCGAGACTTTTGAGTTTCCTCGGTACCGTTTCAGCAGCCTCCGCTGACTGCTTCAGCGATTCCGGCACAGCTACCGGTATCGGTATCAGTCGGTACCGGCAGTATCATCGGGACCAGCTCCTTCCATGCTTTTTTCACCTGGATCGCTCCTTTATATACCTAGTTTGGAGTCGATACCTGGCATGGATGATGCACTACTGACTGTCTCAACTCATAACTGCCAGTTCCAGTGTCCATCCATTACAAATCCTGTTCTGCACCGGACAGGTACATCCTCCGGTGCCCAGGCTGCCTTTTCAGGTTTAACCTGTCCAGGGATGGTTCCCATCGGAGATCCTTCTTTTCAGAAATTTCTCCTTGACATGGCAACCTTCCTTAATATTCCTATCCCTGGCTATGAGTTTTCTCAGGATTTTTCTGCAGAAAAGGAAAACATAATGCTTCCTTTACATCACTCTCTGCAGAATCTTCTTCTGAGGGTATGGGAAAAACCTTTAAGGGTTTCTTCACCTCCTACAGCAACTGATCTTCTGTATCAGGTGCCCCCCTCTCCAGGATTTCAAAAGCCTCAACTTCCCCATCATTCCATTGTAGTGGAATCAGCAATGAAGAAGGTAAAAAGCAAGAAAAAACATTCTTCTTTCCCGCCAGGGCGTGCATCTAGAACACTAGATGCCTTTGGACATCAAACCTTCCAAACATCTATGCTGGCAACAAGGATTCTCTCATATATTTTCTATATGAGTCTATCCCTTCAGGAGATCACAAAGAAATTATCTCTTTTGACTCCTTTTCTATCAGAGCCCAAGGCTGCAGACTATTCCTTACTACTTAGTCATAGCCAAAATATCTCTTGGTTCCTTTCTCGTGCTTCTCTAGACTCTTTTGAGTCTGTCAGCAGATCCTCTGCTATTACCATAGGAGCACATCGTAGAGCCTGGCTCCAAGCTTCAGACTTGAGCAGATGGGCACAACACACACTGGGTAATTCTCCTTGTACTGGGGAGAATCTCTTCAATAAGGAGGCTTTATGTCAGGTTGTTCATTGCTCCACTGACTTCCCTGGTTCTAAGAACCATCCTAAGCCTTTTTCTCCCCCAGGAGGTAGGAAATGTCCTACCAAACCTTCTTTCCCTAAGAAAAGAAGGTTTCACTCTTCTTCTGCCCATCATTCAGAGGTACCCAAGCAGGGGACACCTCGTCCTGGTCTGAAGAATTCAAACTCTAGCCAGTCTCAGCATATCCAGCAGCCATAGGTTCTTGAAGGTTGCAACCTGCAGTTAACTTCTTCTTAGCAGAAGTTTGTTCACTGATTTTTTTTTCTTTAAAGCTCTACACGTGGCTAAGCTGTCAGGATATTCTTGTCCATGGATTACAGATTTCTCCTCTTCTTCCCTCCAAGAAGAGAAGTTAACAACTATCCCATGATAGTTTCTGTCCCAACATGAACATTTTTTTCTTCAGCTGACTCACCAGATGGTAAGTCACCCTTCAGTTATTCTCTCTACCCTCTCATCCAGGGTTTCCCTGAATGGGTGGTACCATACTGAACAGCTGATGTGGCCTTTCATTCCAGTGTAGAGTTTTTTCCTTGAATAAATTCTCTGGACAGCTTATCAAACAGGGACAGGAATTTTTTCCTCTCCCTTTGTCTGTTCTCTCTGTTTTCCACAGAAAGATTCTCTCTGCTGTCTCTTTTAGCTTTTGTTCATGCAGGAGTTCCAGTGAGTAAACTACTGGTACTTCTTACAAGTTCCAGTCTGTCTTCCACTACTTTTGTCTAGCCTTAGCAGTGATCCAAGACAGTCCTCATCTATCTTGGATAACCCTACTCACTTCAGGCTTCTCTCATTATCTTCTTCCTGGCCATCTCCATTTCTTGGGATGTGGCATCACACCTGACCTATAGTCAGTTTTATCTCCTGATTCTCCTGCATACTGCTCTCTGCAATCCTCAGAGAAGCTTTCTACTATGGGCCCTTGCTAGAGAGCATTGGATTTTGTCTCTGGTGGCTATTCTATATAGTAGAAAAAGCTTCAGTCATTTTCCATGACTGTGAGGGTTCTCCACACCCTCTTGTCTCCTGTTATAACACAGGATATAAGCTTTTTCTGCCTGAATGTCCAAGAGTTTTTTCCAATCCTGCAGGAATATGCTCTTTTTTCCTTACAGCTTGGCCTCATGCTATCCTACTCCTCATGGACAGCACATATTCTACTAGTAATACATGATACCCCTGTGTCCCTCCAATGGGTCATCCTGGTATCTCCTTCTCTGCATTTTTCTGTCCATTTACCATGTCAGAGTTCTACAGAACTCACGACTTGCTCGCTACAGACTGATATTATCCTCTGTTTTCACGCAACCATCCTGGTTATTTCACTGGATAGCATTCCTGCACCATCTTAGCCCGGAGGAACAGATTCTCTATATATCTTTTCAAGTAGGTTCCACCTTCTTGTAAATAGATGAATCTTTCTCCTTCACGTTTCTCATGTGAATGTTCTTATGGGGCTTAGTTGCAGACATGTACCTTCAGTCTTACATATTCATGTATGTATATATCTCTATATATTTTCTCTACATACATATCTCTGTAAGCTGTGTGTGCATTAGTTATGCCCTATATATATATATCTATATATATTTACACATAGATATAGATATATCTATCTATCTATCTATCTATCTATATCCCTCTATATATGTATCTGTCGAGATGCTTTTTATAGGTAGATATGTGTTACATATTATCTCCATAACTGTCTAGGCTATAAAGGTTTCCACCTTCCTAGAGCTTCCAGACAGTGGGCTGGCATATCTTCATACTGTCCCTCGGTATGTGGGGGCTGTTATGCACACAACCACTACTGTGGTACCAACAGCTTCTACCTTACTCTAGGTCTCGCTATCCCTGAAGCATCATGCTTCAATATCTTTCCTAATTCTCACCAGCTAGGAAAGACAGTGTAGATCTTCAGTAGTTCTGAGGTTTTCAGCCCTTCACACATCTGTCCTCCTTGGGAATGCGGGTTCTTTTCCATACCCTTTCTTCCCTCTAGGACTGGGCTACTTGTCTAAATCGGTCAGTCTTCCTCTTTTACTCCTCAATGTTAATGACTCTGTAGCTAAAAGAGTTTTCAGCTTTTTTCATAAAGCTTTCCACTGAAGACCTGCCGTTCGTATACTACCCCAGTTGACACCTGGGTCACCTCCAAATTCCAGATTGGACCTTCACCCTCTCTGCTGTGAGGTCACCTTGAGGATCCTCTACTGAATCTCCAGTAGACTCCATCACGCTCTCTACTTCCTACAATCCAGTAGGTAAGATCCATTGTGATTGTTCATTAAATAATTTTAATGGTACTTATCATACATACCAAGGACTCCTCCCCTGTAGTCCTTAGCTTTGCTGTTTTTTCCCACAGCTACCTCTCTTTTCAACTCCTACCCTCCATCCCTCATGGGATGCCGGAGATCCATGTGTGGGAACTGCAGTCCTAATCCAAGGACACGCATTTTATGGGATCTCCCCCTGGCATCTATAGCTAGGGAGTCCCCATATGTGAAGACTCATTCCTGCTTGTTCCTGGAGATAGCACAGTTACTTACCTGTAACAGGTGATCTCTGGGAACAGCAGGAATAATTATTCACAACCCACCCACCTCCCCTAGGAGTTGTATCTATCTATCTATCTTCCTTTCCTCTTTCTCTCCTTTTGTCTCAGCTATGAAACTCAACTGAGGAGAGGCAGTGGAAAAGGCAGGAAGGCAGTGCGCAGGCGCGGTGGATGCTCCCAAAAGCTTTCTGATTGGATGCTGGGGAGCATTCCCGTGCAGGCTCCGTCGGTACCGACGTACCCATATGTGAAGACTTATTCCTGCTGTTCCCAGAGATCACCTGTTACAGGTAAGTAACTGTGCTTTACCTTCCTGTATGTTTCTGACAGTGGGCTTGCACAGCTTCATACTGTTCCACAGTATGTTTCGGATATTTTGCACACAACCACTGCTGTGGAACTGACAGCCCTACCGTATCCTAGGTTTACGTATCCCTGAAGCTCCATGCCCCAATGTCTTCCTACCTCTCACCAGTTAGGAAAGACATGGTGGATCTTCAGTGGATTTCAGATTCAATTCCTCAAACATCTGTCCTTTCTTGGGAGTATGGGGTTCTTCTCATACCCTTTCCTCCCTCAAGGACTAGGTCTGTTTGTCCAGATCGGTCAGTCTTCCTCTTTTGCTCCTACCTCTGAATACTTATGTAGCCAAAAGAGTTTTCAGCTTTCCATGAAGCTTCCCACTGAAGACCTGTCGTGTTTGTGTTACCCTAATTGAATCCTGGGGTCACCTCTCACTTCCAGATGTTGACTTCCACCTTCACTCCAGTGAGGTCACCTTGAACATTATTCTACTGGATCCCCAGTAGACTCCATCAGCCTGTCTACTTCCTGCAATCCAGTAGGTGAGCGTCATATGGTGATTGTTCATTTCAATGTATCTTTTGATAATGATCATACATACATGGACTCCTTGAGGGTAGTCCTTTCTTAGGTTAGCTGGTTTTGCTGCAGCTCCTCTCTATGCAACTCCTGCCCTCCATCCTCAGGATGCCTGGCCATATGAGATGTAGCTTGTTTTCAATCTTCAACATGTTATGGCTCCAGGCATCTTAGCTTGGGAGTCCCCATATGTGAAGACTCATTCCTGCTTGTTCCTGGAGATAGCACAGTTACTTACCTGTAACAGGTGTTCTCCAGGACCAAGCAGGAAGTCAGTCCTCACTTATGGGTGACGTCGGCGCCGACGGAGCCCTCGCGGAGCAATTTTCCCCAGCTTTCAAAGAAAGCCTTTGGGAATTGCAGCGCGCATGCGCGGTCGTCTTCCCGCCCGAGGGTGCCATCTTAGCCAGTCTTCTTTTTTCCGCGGAGCCCTGCAGACGTCCCCGTCTTGTCCCCGCGAAAAAGTTGATTTTCCTCTTTATTTTATACTTTTTTCTTTCGGTTCGACGCCGATCGTTTTCCCGCCCGGACTCGCGACGCCGGTCTCGAGTCCTCTAGCGTTTTTTTTTCGGTTTTTCTGACTTAGTCAGCTTTCATTTTCGTTTTCCCTGGCAGCCCGGTCCTTTGACCTCGCAGGGGCCCTTTTTCCCCCGATGGCTGCCAGTGGCTTTAAGCGGTGTGGTCGGTGTGACCGAAATATGTCACTAACCGACACACACGACTTTTGCCTCCGCTGCTTGGGCCCGGATCATGAGGAACTGATCTGTGGGCCCTGCAGCAAACTGTCCTCGAAGGCGTTGAGAAGTCGGCGGCATCAGCGCGAGAGAATCTTCGCTGACCCCAGCCGTACCCGGACCTCGTCGGAGGCCTCCGTGTCAAAGGGCTCCAGCTCGGACCGTCGCCGGAGCTCCTCCGACCGGGGTTCTCCCTCCGGGGACCATCGTCGGAAGGAAAAACCCGCGAGGGCGGCGTCGGTGGACGCTCCTGGCTCCGCGAGGGCCAGGTCGCATAGCCCCGACAGCCGCCCCGGGTCCTTGGAGAAGGAACATCTCCCGAAGCGACCTCGCCTGGAGTCGGAGATGCCTGCCCGGGTAAGTCCTGTAGTCCTTCTGGACTCGCCTCCACGACAGCCGACGTCGGGCCCGACGCCGTCGGGGCCCGAGTCGGGGGCTGCTGGGTCACCTGAGCTCGGACTCAGGTTGACGGCCTTGGAGAGCAGACTGTCTGCCTTCATGGACCAGCAGCGGGCACTGCTCGCTGGCCTCGCTGGCGCCGCTGCCCCGACCGCCGGGACGTCGACGTCCAAGTCGACCCCGGAGACCGAGCCGATCCTCGAGTCAATGAGAACTCGAGTCGATCCTCGGTCGAGGTCACCCTCGGCCTCCCGTTCGGGACCGAGGTCGCCGACGCCGACTCCCTCGACGTCGGGGCGGCTGGCGCCGCACCCTGCCCGGGCCGACCCCACCGAGTCCTCGTCGGAGTCGGTCTGGGAGTCGGAGGAGGAAGAGTCACCTGATTCTTTCCGGACTCGGTGTGTCCCATCGGACTCACCGGGGTCCGAGCCTCGGAAGCAGTCCCCCCCGGAGGATGCCCGGTTCTCGGACTTCGTTAGGGATATGGCCAAGGCTTTGGCCTTCCCTGCGGATCCCGAGGAGGAGCCTCGAGCCGAAGAGCTCGACGCCCTCCAGTATGACTCTCCCGCGAGGGAGCACTTTACTGTGCCGGTTCCTCCTATGCTGGAACGACTACTCTTCCGCATGTGGGAGAGTCCGGCCTCCTCGCCGGTCCTGAGCAAGCGGGTCGATTCTATCTATCGGGTCCGCAAGAGCCCTGGCTTTCAGAAGGCACAGCTGCCACACCATTCCATGGTAGTGGAATCGGCCATGCATCGTCTTAAGAGCCAGAAGATGCACTCCTCGGTGCCTCCTGGAAGGGAGGCCCGTAACCTGGATGGCCTTGGCAAGAAGTGCTTCCAGGGCTCTATGCTCGCATGTCGTGTCCAGACTTACCAGCTCTACATGGGCATGTATCTCCGGGATCTGGCTAAAGAGCTAGCCGGATTCTCCGCTGGTCTCTCCGAGGAGCCCTTGCGGAGGTTCCTGGCCTTGTCCACGGGCATTCGGGAATGCTCAAAGTTCATGTCCCGAGCAGCCTATGATGGCTTTGAGGCCTCGGCTAGAGTGGCCGCAGCCGGCATCGGTGCCCGCCGACAGGCTTGGCTTCAGTCGTCGGACCTTGAGCCCTGGGTACAGGACAAGTTGGTCGATGTCCCCTGCCGAGGCGAAAACCTCTTTGGCAAGCCCATGGCGGAAAAGGCTGCACAAATTGAGACTGAGACTCTCACCAGGACCAGGCTTTCTAGGAAGACCTCCGCCCCTTCCCAGAAAAAGAAGGGCTCGGGAAAAAAGTCCTTTTACCCGAGGAAGGCGGCTGCCTACAAACAGTACCCCCATTATCAGGCCCCTGCAGCTCCCCAACAGGGCCAGCAGGCCAAGGGACGGGGTAACGGGTCCCGTAGGCAGCAAGCCCCCAAGCCTGCACCACCAGCCCCTGCTCAGCAGGGTGGGGGTTTTTGACTCGCTCAGCATAGCCTCTCCCCCCCCGCTGGTCCCTCCCAGCACCGGAGGCCGGCTGGTTCACTTCGCCCACAGGTGGTCCAGCATCACCGCAGATGCCTGGGTGCTTCAGGTCGTGCGAGAGGGCTACCTTCTCCACTTCCATCAGGTCCCTCCCTCCTATTTTCCGGGAGAACCTTCGCGCCCCCCTCTGCACAGGGAGTTGCTCCTTCAGGAGTTAGCAGGTCTTCTGCAGGAACAGGCGGTGGAACCGGTGCCCCACCACCTGAGAGGTCAAGGCTTTTATTCAAGGTATTTTCTGATACCAAAGAGAACAGGGGGCCTCAGACCCATCCTGGACTTGCGCAACCTCAACAAGTTCCTTGTGCGGGAGAAGTTCAAAATGCTTACCCTTGGAATCCTTCTGCCCTACCTCCAGCAGGGAGATTGGCTATGCTCCTTGGATCTAAAGGATGCCTACACGCACATCCTCATCCACCCAAGCCACCGCCAATACCTAAGGTTTGTGGTGGCAGGAAATCATTACCAGTACAGAGTACTGCCCTTTGGCCTATCCTCCGCACCGCGAGTCTTCACAAAATGTCTCGCGGTCGTGGCGGCCCATCTCCGGCTTCACGGCCTCTATGTCTTTCCGTACCTCGACGACTGGCTCATCAGAGCAGCGTCCGCTCAGGAGGTCACCAACGCCACGTGCCGCACGGTGACTCTGCTGCAGCACTTGGGCTTTGTCATAAACTTCGCAAAGTCCACTTTGCTCCCCTCACAGGATCTCGAGTTCATCGGCGCAAGGCTGCACACTCCTCGGGCACGAGCGTACCTACCGCTCGACAGGGCTCAACGGCTCATGGACCTAGCCGACCGCTTTCGCAGCCAGCCCCTGGTCTCCGCCAGGCGCTTCCTGAGACTGCTCGGCCATATGGCTTCCACCGTCCATGTGACCCCCAATGCCCGCCTGAACATGCGGTCTGCTCAATGGTGTCTCCGCCAGCAGTGGCGACAAGCCACAGGCGGCCTGGCAGACCTAGTGCGCGTCTCCGAGCCGCTGCTCTCGTCTCTCCGGTGGTGGCTCCGGCAGCCGAACCTGATATTCGGAATGCCTTTCCAGTCACCTCAGCCGACCCGGGTGCTGACCACCGATGCATCCCTCCTGGGCTGGGGAGCACATTGCCAAGAGGCACGTACTCAGGGCCTCTGGACCACGTGGGAGTCTGCCCAGCAGATCAACTTCCTGGAGCTCAGGGCGATCCGCCTAGCTCTCAAGGCCTTCTCCCACCTGACTTCCCAACAGTCCGTCCTTGTCCAGACGGACAATCAAGTTGCCATGTTCTACGTGAACAAGCAGGGGGGCACGGGCTCCTTCCTCCTCTGCCGGGAGGCACAGAAGCTCTGCTCTTGGGCCGTCGGTCACGGCATTCTCCTCAAGGCAGTTTATCTCCCGGGCCAAGAAAATTGCCTTGCAGACAAACTCAGCAGGGTCCTCCAACCGCACGAGTGGCGTCTGGACCCCTTGGTAGTTCAGAAGCTCTTCCTCAAGTGGGGTCTCCCCACGGTGGATCTCTTTGCCAGTCCTCACAACCGGCAGCTTCCTCGCTTCTGCTCTCGTCAGCCACACCCCCTTCGGGTTGCGGCGGACGCCTTTCTGATCTCGTGGTCGGGGAGCCTTCTGTACGCTTTCCCTCCCATCCCGCTGGTCTCTCGGACTCTTTTCAAGGTTCTCCGAGACAAAGCCTTCATGATCCTGGTGGCCCCTCGCTGGCCCAGGCAGCCGTGGTTTCCACTCCTGCTGCAACTGGCGGTGGAGGGTCCAATCCCTCTGGGGATACAACCGGATCTCCTCACTCAGGATCAGGGGTCCCTTCTGCACCCCAACCTCAGGTCTCTCAACCTTATGGCCTGGCTGCTGAGAGGGTAGTCCTTGCTCCCCTTCTCCTGCCGGCGGAGGTGGAGGAGGTCGTCTTAGCTTCGCGACGGCCTTCTACCCGCAAATGCTACGCCCTTAAATGGCGTCGCTTTGCAGTCTGGTGTACCCAACAGTCTCAGGATCCCTTCTCCTGCCCGGTGTCGGTGATCTTGCAGTACTTGCTGCACCTCTCTAATCTGGGACTTAAGTCCAACTCCGTCAAAGTTCACCTCAGTGCTCTTTCAGCACATCATGTGCCAGTGGACGGCAGACCCCTCTCCAATGACCCTCTCGTAGCGAGGTTTCTCCGAGGTCTCCTTCTACTTAAACCACCTCTGCGCCCGCCAGCGCCTGACTGGGACCTGAATGTGGTTTTGCAGCGGATCACCTGTCCGCCTTTTGAACCTATGGCTACCTGTTCTCTACGTTTTCTGTCTTGGAAAACACTGTTCTTGATAGCCCTCACTTCCGCTAGGCGCGTAAGTGAATTGCAGGCCCTCGTGTCTGATCCCCCTTACACTAGGTTCTACAAGAATAGGGTAGTCCTACGGACTCACCCAAAATTTCTGCCTAAAGTGGTCTCCCCTTTTCACATCAATCAGGAGGTGGTACTTCCAACCTTCTTTCCCAGACCACACTCCAGCCGAGCTGAAACGGTCCTCCATACCCTGGACTGTAGAAGGGCATTGAACTTCTACCTTGACCGTACGCGGGAGCACCGTAAAGCTGCTCAGCTTTTTGTGTCTTTTGACCCCAATAAATTGGGGCTCCCGGTCTCCAAGCGTACTCTGTCCATCTGGGTTGCGGACTGTATCTCTTGGGCTTATGGGGCAGCCGGACTCTCGTTAGAAAGTCGAGTCACGGCTCATTGCGTTCGGGCAAAGGCCACGTCAGTGGCTTACCTCCGCTCTGTTCCGCTGGCAGACATCTGCCGGGCCGCTACTTGGTCTTCGAGCCAGACTTTTGCGGTCCATTACTGTCTCGAGAGGGAGTCCCGTAGGGACAGTGCTTTCGGACAGGCAGTCCTCCGTAATCTCTTGAGGTCTGAGCAACTCCTACCCTCCATCCCGGATGTGGGCTACCGGTGGGTGATAATTCAGCGAAGATTCTATCCTTCTGTGCTGCTGAGCTAGAGGGAGCTCATTTTTGTGCTTAGGGTCTCCGGTAGCCTTGAGCTTGGGAGTCCCATAAGTGAGGACTGACTTCCTGCTTGGTCCTGGAGAAAGCGTAGTTACTCACCTGTAACAGGTGTTCTCCAGGAGCAGCAGGAATCAGTCCTCACTACCCTCCCTCCTCCCCTTGGAGTTGCAATCGTCTGCTTATGTTCTTTTTGCAAATTTTTATGCTGTCTTTTTTAGCTATGTCATCTGACTGGCTAAGATGGCACCCTCGGGCGGGAAGACGACCGCGCATGCGCGCTGCAATTCCCAAAGGCTTTCTTTGAAAGCTGGGGAAAATTGCTCCGCGAGGGCTCCGTCGGCGCCGACGTCACCCATAAGTGAGGACTGATTCCTGCTGCTCCTGGAGAACACCTGTTACAGGTGAGTAACTACGCTATCTCTGGGAACAGCAGGAATAAGTCTTCACAACCCGCCCACCTCCCCTAGGAGTTGTATTTTTATATCTATCTTTCCTTTCCTCTTTCTCTCTCTTTGTCTCAGCTATGAAACTCAACTGAGGAGAGACAGTTGGGAAGGCAGCACGCAGGCGCTGAGGGATGCTCCCAAAAGCTTTCTGATTGGACGCTGGGGAGCGTTCCCGCGCAGGCTCCGTCGGTACCGACGTACCCATATGTGAAGACTTATTCCTGCTGTTCCCAGAGATCACCTGTTACAGGTAAGTAACTGTGCTTTCTCCGGGGACAGCAGGGATCAGCCTTCACTTATGGGTGATGTCGGCACTGACAGAGCCCGCATGGAGCAATTCCCCAGCTTTCAAAGAAAGCCTTTGGGATTGCTGCCACACATGCATTGTCCTCTTCCTGCCCAAAGGTGCCATCTTGCTCAGTCAGATCCCCTAGCTAGAGCCGTACTAAGCAGATGGCAAGGGAAGGACAAAAATAGCAACTCTTCAAGGGAGGTGGGAGGGTAGTGAGGGCTGATTCCTGCTGTCCCTGGAGAACACCTGTTACAGGTGAGTAACTACGCTTTCTCCAAGAACAAGCAGGAAGTCAGTCTTCACTTATGGGACTCCCCAGCTACAGGCTATCGAGGCTGTAACCCAGAAATGCCTCCGTGACTGTGAGCAGAAGTTGATGCCTGGAGGAGCCTGAGTCTTCGGGTCCCTGGGGCGAAGCTCTCGGTAGCCGTCTAAGAAGGATCGGAGGGTAGGAGTTGCTTATACCCTGAACAGATTATGGAACATAAGATATGCCATACTGGGTCAGACCAAGGTCCATCAAGCCCAGTATCCTGTTTCCAACAGTGGCCAATCTAGGTCGTACGTACCTAGCAGTTTCCCCAAAAGACACAGGTTCCGCAATGCTTGTACTGGGTCAAGCATTGATATCCTAGGTCCCTTCTTAATAATGGTTTATGGACCTTTCCATGGAGTACAGCCTGGCCAAAGGCACTGTCCCGGCAGGACTCCCTCTCCAGGCAGTAGTGGACAGCGAAAATGTTCGCTGAAGACCAGGTTGCAGCCCGGCAGATGTCTACCAGAGGCACTGAGCGCAGCGAAGCCACCGAAGCCATTTTGTCCCTGATGCCATGCGTGGTGACCCATTGATCTAGTGGGGGGGCCCGCCTTTGCGTGGGCGAAGGTGATGCAGTCCGCCACCCAAACAGAAATGGTGCATTTAGTAACTGCGTGCCCCAGGCGATTGGGATTGTAGGCGACAAAGAGTCGGTCGGACTTGCAATGAGCTTGGGTATGTTGGAGGTAGAAGGCAACAGCCGCCAAAGCCCGATCAGCATGTGGTCTCCGGAAGAAGGTCAGTTGGACTATCTCCTGGTTGAGATGAAAGTCCGAGACCACCTTCGGTAGGAACTTGGGGTGGGTGCGGAGGACCACCCTGTTCCTGTAAAACCTGGTTTATGGAGCCTCAGCCATGAGGGCCTGGAGTTTGCTGACTCAGCAAGCCAAAGTCAAAGCCACCAGGAAGACCACCTTCCAGGAGAGGTGCCGAAGAGAGCACGTTGCCATCGGCTCGAAGGGTGGTCGCGTGAGCTGCATAAGCACCATGTTGAGGTCCCACTCTGCCTGAGGAGGCTGGATGGGAGGCTTAGAGAGCAAGAGGCCATGCATGAAGCAGGAAACCAAGGGTTTCCCCGAAATGGCGCTCAGGTGTACCCTGACCGAATTGGACTTCAGCCCTGCCTTTGAGAGGTGGAGGAGATACTGAAGAACCCACCGGGTAGAACAGGAGAACGGGTCGATCTGGAGCATCAGACCGAGAAGCAGCACCATTTAAAGGTATACGCCTGTCTCATTGAGTTTTTCCTCAACGTGAGGAGAACCTCCTCCGGAAGGCACAGAGATGCTAGAGCTACCCGCTCAGCTGCCAGGCTGTGAGGAACAGCAAGGCCAGGTTCGGGTGGAGCACAGCCCAGGGGGACCAGAGGCTCGGACAAGAGCCGGAGCAACAGCGGGAAGCAAGGCTGCCAAGGCCACAAGGGGGCCACTAGAATCACCGAAGCCCAGTCCCGCCAAATCTTGTGGAGGTTTCTCACAATGAGAGGAGTGGGAGGGAACGCATACAGAAGGCCGGAGGTCCAGGTCAAGAGGAACACAGCCTGGGCTACCCTGCTTGGTGTGGAACTGGGATGCAGAAGCGGGGAAGCTGCGCATTCACTGGGCTGGCGAACAGGTCCATGGATGGGGTCCCCCCACTGATGGAACAAGAGGTTGGCAACCTCCAGATGCCATTCGTGTGGGCAGAGGATCCTGCTGAATTTTTCCACGAGGACATTCTCCTGGCCTGGGAGGTAGACCGCTCGTAGGGTCATCCCCCGGTGAGACGCAAAGGAGGATCGCCTCTCAGCAGAGGGGACGAGAACCTGTTCCCCCCTCCTTGTTTATGTAAAGCATGGCCATCCTGTTGGTCTGCACTAGCACCGACTTTCCCCACAGATAGCCCTCAGAGGCTCATTGGACCGCCCAAAGCTCGAGCAGGTTGATCTGCTATTGGGACTCCTTGGGTAACCATTGCCCCTGCATACATACTGCGCTGCAGTGGACCCCCACCCCAATAGGGAAGCATCTGTCATCTGGAAGGGCATGCCCGAAGGAGATTTTGGGGGTAGGCTACCAATCCAGAGAATCGTGGAGACTGCGGGAGATCTGGATGGGGGTCTCTGAGGTGGTAGGAGGCCTGACTCCACTGTGCCCTGAGGCACTACTGGGCTGTCTACATAGGCATGGGGGACCACATGAACAGTGGAGGCCATGTGCCCGAGGAGGCGCAGAATGGCCTGTGCCATAACCCAAGTCCCGTTTTGGACCTGGGATGCCACGGCCCGAAGGCAGTCTGCTCAGTCTATGGGAAGGAAGGTGGTCGCCCGCACCGTGTGCCGATGAACTCCAGGGTCTGCTCCGACTCGAGGTGAGACTGAGTAGTTGAACAAGAAGCTGAGGTGCTCGAGAAGGGTCATGCATGACACCGCCAGGTGGGCTTTGCCAATTGAGGACCCCATGATGAACCAGTCATTGAGGTAGGGGAAGATAGGTATGCTCTGCTGCCTGAGGGCGGTGGCGGAGAGGCACTTTGTGAAAACCCATGGTGCGGACGCGAGCCCGAAGGGGAGCACTCTGTATTGGTAGTGTTCCCCACTGCACCCTGAAGCGCAGGTATTGCCTGTGCTGGGGGTGAACTAGGATGTGGGTGTAAGTGTCCCTGAGGTCCAAGGAGCATAGCCAATTGACTTGCTGAAAGAAGGGCAGCAGGATGCCAAGCGACAACATTTTGAACTTCTCCCGCACCAGGAACTTTTTGAGGTTTCTGAGGTTAAGGATAGGGTGCAGGCCCCCTGTCTTTTTCGGAATGAGAAAGTAGTGGCGTAGAACCCCTGACCTCGAAGGTGCCGTGGTACCCTCTCGACCGCCCATTGGGCGAGGAGGTTGGAGAGTTTCTGCTGCAAGAAGGTCTGGTGCGTGAGGAACTGAGCTAGGGAGGAGGGTGCCTGTCCAGGTGGAGATGGTATCCGTCTCGGATCACCTGGAGAATCCAGGTGTCTGATGTGACCGACGCCCACTGAGGGGCAACAGGGACAGGCATCCCCTCACTGGCGGAAAAGCTGCCAGGTGGTGAGAAGGCTATGCCATCGGCATCAAAACCCTTGTGTAGGCTGGGGCGGTGCCAGTGGTTGGGCCTTAGATCCTTTAGGTTTATGGTGGCCTTGTGCACTTCCCTTCCCCTGCATGCTGGGAGTTGGTGCAGAGGTGGGCAGGTAACCCTAGTAGAGGAGCCCTTTCCTTTGGAAGAACGGCTTCTTGGTTTGCTGCTGCTTCCTAGGGAGGGAGGACGTTTTGCATGAGAGACAAGTTCGAGTCACAAACTCTGTTTCTATCTCAGCGGCCTTATCCTCCATAGGTTTAGCAAACAGTTGCTCGCCGAGGCAAGGGATGTCCAGGAGCTTCTCTTGGACCCACTGCTCCAGGTCCAAGGATTAGAGCCATGCCTGGCATCAGGCCCTGATGCCGGCTGCTGCCACCCAGGCGGAGGACTCGAACCCGTCATATGCTGCGTGGGAGAGGTACTTCGAATACTCCGCGATGGATTTCAGGAGGGTTTGGAATCTTAAAAGGGGTTCACCCCTGAGGCCCGTGGTGAACCCACTGAGCTCCTTGGTGAGGTCACGCAGGAACGACATGCCCATATACAGTTGATATGCCTGAATACGACAAGCGAGCATGGAACTTTGATAGGCCTTGCGCCCCAGGGCGTCGAGGACTCTTGACTCCCCTGCCTGGGGGGACCAAAGAGTGAGACTTCGGGCTTTTTTTTTGCTTCCGCATCGTCGATTCCACAACCATGGAAGTGTGCAGAAGCTGGGTCTTTCGGAACCCCGGGCCCTATACATTGCGTCAAGGCGCTTGCTCACAATGGGGAATGAAGCAGGTGTCTCCCACCTGCAGAGGAGCAGCCTTGACAATATAGGAGGGACCAGGACAGTAAGAGACTCCAGAGGCGGGGACTCATACTGAAGAATATCGAGCTTCTCAGCTTGCGGCTCCTCTTCAGTCTGCATAGGCAAGCTGAGGACCTGTGCCATGTCCTGCATGAACGCCAGGAACGATGTGTCCTCGGGCAGCGAACACCTCTGATAGGCGGGCGGGGACGGGTCCGACGGGAGGTCCCCGGTCTCTGGGGAAGTATCCCCGTCTAACTCTGGTGCTTGGAGCCAGAGGCCTTGGAGGATGGCGCTGAGGACCCTCATGAGGCCAATGGCTCTTGGGGGTTTTCCAGGGAGGGTTTTGGTGTCCCTCTCGAGGGAACCTCGGTCTCGAGGTGCGGGCCAGCCGTGCTGGGCATGAGCGCCTACTGGGCAGCTAAGAAGGCAGAAATGCTGCGCTCTAGTACCAGTATTCAGGACTCCCACGCGGGCATGGGATCGGGGTTACCAGACCTGGCGTGGAGGAGGAGAGGGGATCCTCACCAGGACGACTCATGAGACTGGGCGCCATCGCCGGAGGCCTCTGTATCTATACGAGGTACCTTTTGAGGCTGCTCCTTGTCTGACTCTCAGGAACGCCATGGGGGGCTGAGCGACTGAGCGCGCGCCCAGAGCCCCCGACCGTGACTTCAAGGCCTTCCTCTTACGCTGCTGCACTTCAGGAGACCCCTGGTCAGAGTGCTGCCGAGAGCGTGGAGCTGAAGTTTGGGATCCCACCAGTGGAGGGACGACTGAGGGTGCCACCAAAGATTCCGGGGCCACCTTCAGGAAAATGTCATCAGACTTCTGCTTACGACTGAGCAGGGCCTTGGAAGATATTTTCTTGCAAAGAGAGCAGAGCTCCGGGTCATGGGTGTCCATGAGCGATATATTTTTGGAGCATCTGTCGTATTTTTTAAAAACTGGTGGCCATTGGGGCAAAAAGAGCCCCCGCTAGGTCGAAGACCTTTATGGCCAGCGGTTGGGGGAAAAAAGGGCACGAAGCCCGCAAAAGGGAAAAAAACTTTTATAGGAAGGATAGCCCCTCATTCGAGGGGAAAAATGAGAGCAGGGGAGGATGGAAGAGGACTGGTGCTACCGGAAAAAAACCACGGCCCAGAGGATGAAAACGAAACACTTTTTCCGAGGGACAAAGACGTGCGTCCGAAGGGTTCCGTGGAAAAAGGGAGACTGAGCACGATGGCACCTTTGGGTGGGAAGAGGACCATGAATACGTGGCAGCAATCCCAAAGGCTTTCTTTGAAAGCTGGGGAATTGCTCCGCGTGGGCTCAGTCAGTGCCGACGTCACCCATAAGTGAGGACTGATTTCCTGCTTGTTCCTGGAGAAGAGGTGGTTACATTTTTCAGCACGGTTTTTTCAAAAGGTGTCCCGCAGAAGAGGATTCTAGCAGTGTTTAATGGCAAGCCTACTAATATTAAGGGAGGAGAATCCATATGGGTAGTAATAGAAGTTATATTGGCTGTATTAGTTACAGCAAAAGCCTGGAAGCAATCTGAGGCTCCTAAACTGAATGCATTTTTGGGGAAATTGCACTATGGTGAATGTTTACTAAGCTGGGTTAACAGTTAACCCATGCTATTTGCAACTAAATCACACTGAATAACATGGGATCTAGTTGCAAATAGCATGGATTAACTGTTAGGGGTATGTTTACTAAGCTGAACTATGTTTATTTGATGATAAAATTAATGGTCTTTGAAGGGGTCAACTTAAAGTGCTTTCAAACAGTTTGGGCTCTGATATTCAATGGGATAAACTTCAAGATAAGGTAGGATTTGATGATGCTACAGCTGCTCTTTAAATATGCTTTGGTTCTGGAATGTTAAGAATTAGCACTCTCAGATTCCAGAAGGGAGGCACTTCTAGCCACTGTGCAAGAGCACATATGGAAAACTGGAAGAAGACAAATTTACTCACCTGTAGTCCCTTTACAGAAAAGCAGAAGTAAGGAGAGGTTGTAAACTACAGGCAGGTTAGTCTAACCTCTATGATGAATAAATTATTGGAAAAGCTGCTGAAAGAGAGAATAGTGAGGTTTCTGGAGTTCAATGGATTGCAGGATCCGAGGCAGCATGACTTTACCAAAAGCAGGTCTTGTGAGACAAATCTGATTGATTTCTTTGAGTGGGTGACCAGGGAGTTGGACCAAGAGAGAACCATAGACGTGGTATGTTTAGATTTCAGTAAAGCCTTTGACACCATTCCATACAGGCGACTTATAAACAAACTGAGCACCCTAGGGATGGACCCTAAAGTTGCTGATTGGGTTAGAAATTGGTTGAGTGGGAGGCGGCAAAGGGTACAGGTAAATGGAGCTCACTCTGAGGAGGAGGTGGTTAACAGTGGTGTGCCACAGGGCTCTGTCCTTCATCCAATTCTTTTTAAACATCTTTGTTAGTGATAGTGACATTGCGGAAGAAATGTCAGGTAAGGTTTGCCTGTTTGCAGATGATACCAAAATCTGCAAGAGTAGACACCCAGGGAAGAAACTAGCTGAGTTTCAAGAATGGTCTAGAATTTGGCAGCTGAGATTTAATGCTAAAAAATGAAGTCATGCATTTGGGATGCAAAAATCCAAGGAAGCGGTAGTGTATGGGGTGAAGTACTTCTGTCCACAAAAGAAGAGCGGGACCTGGGCATGATTGTGTCTGACAATCTTAAAGTAACTACACAGGTAGAAAAGGCTATAGCAAAAGCCAAAAGGATGCTTGGGTGCATAGGGAGAGGCATGGCCAGCAGAAAAAAAAGAGGTGGTAGTGCCATTTTATTTTATTTTATTTATGTCTCTGGTATGACCTCATTTGGAGTATTGTGTGCAATTTTGAAGACCGCACCTTCAAAAGGATATAAACAGGTTGGAGTTGGTGCAGAGGGTGGCTACTAAAATGGTTAGTGGTCTTCGTTATAAAGCACATGAGAACAGACTTGAATATCTTAATATGTGTACTTTAGAGGAAAGGTGGGATAGAGGAGATATGATAGAGCTATTTAAATACCTCTGTGGCATAAATGCACAGGAGGAGAGTCTCTTTCGATTGAAAGCAAGCTCTGCTACGAGGGGACATAGGAAGAGGGTGAAAGGAGATAGACTCAGGAGTAATATGCAGAAACATTTATTTACGGAAAGAGTGGTAGATGCGTAGAATAGTCTCCCCGTGGAGGTGGTAGAGACGAGGACAGTATCAGTATCTGAATTCAAAAAAGCATGGGACAAACACAGAGGATCTCTGAAAGTAAAAAGGGGACTATTGTAGTTGATATGGAAGGGCAGATTAAATAGGCCATGAGGGCTTTTTTTTTTTTCTGCTGCCGTGTTCTTCGGGAACAAGTCAGTCCTCACATATGGGTGATGGCACAGACGGAGCCCTTTCGGAAGCATCCCCCCCCCAGCTTTCAAAGAAAGCCTTTGGGGGATGCCACCACACGTGTGGTCTCCTTCCTGCCCAAGGGTGCCATCTTGCTCAGTCTCCTTTTTTCCGCAGAGCCCTTTAGACATCTGTCTGCTTTGTCCTTGGAAAACGTTGATTTTTCTCTCCGAGTTTCATACTCATCTCTGGTATCGCAGCCCTACTCTTCCCGCCACCGACTTCATTGCCTCGGCTTTGAGTTCGGGTCTATTTTTATAGTTTTCTTTTCCTGGCATCTTCATGCCTTTCTTCTCCCAATTGGCAGTCCGGAGAGTCTTCGACCTTGCAGGGGTACTTTTTTTCCCCACGGTTACCAGTGGCTTTAAGAAGTGTGATCGGTGCTCTAAAATTATGTCTTTGACTGACACACATGATTGCTGTCTCCGCTACCTTGGGCCAGACCATGACTAGTCTGCGGTCTCTGCAAAAGGATGTCCAGTAAGGCCTTCAAGCGCTGCCAGCAGCAGCATGATAAGTTTTCCCTCCGACGGCCAGGGCCTTGTTTGGGGCCCCATCTAGGGTGTAACCTCCCGAGCCCAAGCTCTATCGTAGGTCCTCAGAAAAGGGGTCTCCCTTGAGGGAAGCCAGGAAGAAGAAGAAACCCTTGAAGACAGCGTTCTTGGACTGTTCTGACCAGTTGGGTGCTTCCCGGGCCTGGTCCCACAGTTGGAGACATTCGTTTGAGCCTTCGGAGAGGGAGCAGCCTACAAAGGTCCCCCAAAAGGATCAGACCGTGGACCGACCTCGGTCCCCAGACACCATCCTCATCGAGGATTCCCCTTCTGGGGAGCATCAGGCACGAATCCCTTGGTGCCTGCGTGTCTGGAGTCCAGAATGGCGGCTCTGCAGTCCAGAATGGCGGCTCTGCAGCGCAGTTTGTCTGCCTTCATGGACCAGCAGTGGGCGCTGTTGAGCCGATCCTCAGCCGAGGTCACGCTCTGAAACCCACTCAACAGGACTGCAATCATTGCCAGCCACAGGGCAGCAGGGGCCTTGAGACCCAAGGAGCAGCCCTCCTTGGGTCTCAATGGACTACTCCGAGTGGGAGACAGAGGACGAGGAGACCCCCGATAACTGTCACCACTGCAAAGTCCCATCTGACTATCCCGTCTCGGAGCCTCTATAGTGGTCTTTTCTGAAGGATATGGGCTTCCTTGATTTCGTCAAGGATATATCAAAGGCCCTGGTGTTCCCTACCGAGTCGGAGGAAGACCCTTGTGCGGATGAGTTGGAAATCCTCCAGTACGAGGCTCCTCCGAGGGAATCACTCATGGTGCCCATTCCTCCCATCCTCGAACAGCTGATGCTCCAGATGTGGGTGACACCGGCTTCGGTACCGGTGGTGAGCAAAAGGCTCGACTCGTACCGAGTCTGCTGGAGTCCAGGCTTCCAAAAGTCACAGCTGCCGCATAACTCCATGGTGGTGGAATTGGCCATGCGTCGGCTGAAAAGCCATAAGACACACTCCTCGATGCCCCCCGGCAGGGAGGCCTGCATCTTGGATGCCCTTGGCAGAAAGTGCTATCAGGGCTCAATGCTCATCGGCCAAATCCAGGCCTACTAGCTGTACATGGGCATGTACCCGAGATGCCTGGCGAAGGAACTCGTTGGTTTCTCAGCTGCTCTCTCCGAGGAACCCTTGCAGCGGTTCAAGAACCTGGCCAAAGCAGCATGTGAATGCTCCAAATTCATGTCTCGAGTGGCCTATGATGGGTTCGAGTCGGCGGCTCGAGTAGCAGCGGCAGGCATCTGTGCATGCCGCCAAGCTTGGCTACAGTCAACCGACCTTGAGCAGTAGGTTCAGAACAAATTGGTTGATGTCTCCTGCCAAGGAGAGAACCTCTTTGGCAAACCCATGATTGACAAGGCTGCCGAGCTGGAGACCAAGTTCATGACGAGGACCAGGCTCTCCAAAAAGACCACTGCCCCTCCCCGACAGAAGGACTCGGGTAAAAAGTCCTTTTACCTGAGGAAGGGAGCTGCTTACAGAAACTATCCACCTTTTCAGGCCTCCCCAGCTCCCTACCAGGGTCAGCAGGCCAAGGGACATGGGCATGGCCCTCATAAGCAGAAGGCTCCAAAACCCCAGGCACCAGCTCTGGCCCAGCCAAGGGGGAGTTTTTTACTCCTTCAGCACAGCCTATCTATCCCAAGGAGAGCAGCAGCCCACAGGGGGATGTCTGACCTCTATGCCTAGAGGTGGCTGACCATTATCACGACTCCTGGGCACTTTGGGTATTCAGGGAGGGTTACCTCCTCCGCCTGACTCAGACATCTTCCCCCTTATTTCCCGGGAGAACCCCTTCAGGTCTCCCCTTCACCAAATTCCTGGTGAGGGAGAAGTTCAAGATGCTCTCCCTTGGAACATTGCTGCCATACCTCCAGCAGGGAGATTGGCTATACTCCTTAGACCTCAAGGATGCTTATAATCATATCCTCATTCACCCCAACCACAGGCATTTTCAGTACAGGGTGCTCCCCTTTGGCTTGGCCTCTACCCCAAGAGTCTTCACAAAATGCCTGGCAGTCGTGGCCGCCTTCCTCTGCCTCCAGGGGGTCTTTGTTTTCCCCTCCTGGTGACTCAAAGGGAGGCACAGCCTCAGAGGTGTAACAGGCTACCACATGCACCATCCAGATCCTGCAACACTTGGGGTCGTCAAACTACCCCAAGTCTCACCTCCTCCCGACACAGTATCTGGAGTTCATCGGGACAAAGCTTGACACTCTCCAGTCGAAGGCCTTCTTGCCCAGGGACCAAGCCGACTGTCTGAGGACTCTGGCATGGGACATACAGTACATCCCTCGGTGCCTGCCCGGCTCCTCGGGCACATGGCCTCCATGGTCCACGTCACCCCAGGCGTTTGCCTCCACATAAGGGCGGCGCAGTGGTGCCTCCGGGATAAGTGGTCTCAGGCCACGGGTCCCTTCCAAGACAGAGTCTCCCTGGTCTGGTGGCAATCTCTCCAGCATCTCAAGGTGGGAATGCCCTTTCAGGCCCCGAACCCAAGGGTCCTCACCACGGACGCTTCCCTGCTCAGCTGAGAAGCACACTGCGGGGAGCTCTGCACCCAGGGCAACTGGTCACCAGATGAGAGCACCCAGCATATCAACCTCCTGGAGCTTCGAGCCATATACTTAGCCCTGCGAGTCTTCTGCCACCACTTGCGTCACTAGCCTGTGCTGGTCCAGATGGACAACCAGGTGGCAATGTTCTTATGAGATTTCCTACACTTAGAATAAGACTAGAGGTTTCTACATCACACACCCATTATGTTATATGGTAAGGTTTCATTTGAGGCTAGTTTCATCTTTCTACCTCAAAGTCAGATTTTTGCCTTTTCTGCACATTCTTATGAGATTTCCTACACTTAGAATAAGACTAGAGGACTGAAGGAGTGAATAATCAGGTGGACAAAGGTGAGTCGGTTGATATTGTGTATCTGGACTTTCAGAAAGCCTTTGACAAGGTCCCTCATCAGAGACTTTTGGCAAAATTAAAGAGTCATGGGATAGGAGGCAGTGTACTATTGTGGATCAGGAACTGGTTAAAAGATAGAAAGCAGAGGGTAGGGCTAAATGGCCAATTTTCCCAATGGAGAAAGGTGAATAGTGGTGTACCCCAGGGATCTGTGCTGGGTCCGCTGCTTTTTGACATATTCATAAATGACCTGCAAAGTGAAATAACGAGTGAGGTTGTCAAATTTGCAGATGACACAAAACTATTTAAAGTTGTTAAAACCCAAGAGGATTGTGGAAAATTGCAAGAGGATCTTGATAAATTGGAAGACTGGGCATCAAAATGGCAGATGAAATTTAATGTGGACAAGTGCAAGGTTATGCACCTAGGGAAGAACAACCCAAACTATGGCTACACGATGCAAGGTTCCACATTAGGAACCACCACCCAGGAAAAAGATTTAGGCGTCATTGTGGATACCATGTTAAAACCCTCGGCCCAGTGTGCAGCGGCAGCCAAGAGAGCAAATAGAATGCTAGGTATGATAAGGAAAGGAATGGAAAATAAAACAAAAGATATTATAATGCCTCTATATCGTTCCATGGTGAGACCGCACCTTGAATATTGTGTGCAATTCTGGTCGCCGTATCTTAAAAAGGATATAGCGATTTTAGAAAAGGTTCAGAGAAGAGCCACCAAAATGGTAAAGGGGATGGAAGGATACTCCTATGAAGAAAGGCTAAAAAGGTTAGGGCTCTTTAACCTGGAAAAGAGACAGCTGAGGGGAGATATGATAGAAGTCTATAAATTAATGAACAGAGTGGAACGGGTAAACGTAGATCGATTGTTTACCTTATCAGAATATAGAAAGACTAGGGGACATGCAATGAAGCTACAGGGTAAACTATTTAAGACTAATCAAAGAAAATATTTTTTCACTCAACGTGTAATCAAACTCTGGAATTTGTTACCGGAGGATGTAGTAAAGGCTGTTAGTGTAGCTGGGTTTAAAAAAGGTTTGGACAAGTTCCTGGAGGAAAGGTCCATAAACCATTATTAAGAAGGGACCCAGGATATCAGTGCTTGAACCAATACAAGCATTGTGGAACCTGTGTCCCTTGGGGAAACTGCTAGGTACGTATGACCTGGATTGGCCACTGTTGGAAACAGAATACTGGGCTTTATGGACCTTGGTCTGACCCAGTATGGCATATCTTATGTTATGTTCCACGTGAACAAATGGGGGTACCGGGTCTCGTACTATTTATCAGGAGGCACTGATCCTCTGCTCGTACCCAATCTAACAGGGTATCCTCCTGCGAGCAGTGTACCTGCCAGGCCAGGACAAACTTCTGGCCAACAGGCTGAGCAGAGTGGCAGCTGGACCCCAGGGTAGCCAGTTGGCTTTTTTGGCTCTGGGGGAACCCGTGATGGACATGTTCCCCAGCCCGGACAACTCCCAGTTGCCCTGCTTCTGTTCCCAGCAGGCCCACCCCTCCAGGGTGGCAGTAGACATGTTCCTGGTCTCATGGTCGGAAGGCCTCATGTATGCCTTCCCTCCCACGCTGCTGATCACCAAGACCATGTTCAGGACCCTCCGCAAGAGGGCCTCGCTCATCCTGATAGCCCCTTGGTGGCACAGGCAACCATGGTTCCCACTGCTCCTCCAGATGGCGGTGGAGACCCCCATCCCCCCATGAGGACTGCCCCGGGACTCCTGCCTCAGGAGGTGGGGGGCTCTCTTCTACACTCCAACCTGGCGTCCCTGTTGCTGACAGCATGGCTGATGAGAGGGTGACTCTGGCCCCTTTCAACCTTTTGGTCTAGGTGGAAGAGATTCTGCTGGCCTCTCACAAGGCCTCTAACTAGGAAGGCTTATGCTGTCAAGTGGTGCAGGTTCTTGGCTTGGTGCGCCAAGCATGGGGCTGACCCATTCTGCCCAGTGGGACTGATGTTACAGTACCTTCTCCACCTCTCTCAATCTGGGCTGGTTTAACTCCATCCGAGTGCACCTTAGTGCCGTGGCGGCGCACCATCACCTGGTGGATGGAAAGCCCCTCTCGGTCCAACCTTTGGTGACTCATTTTCTTCGGGACCTGCTCTTATAGAAGCCCCCGGTTCACCCTCTGGCAACCGAATGGGACCTCAACATAGTGTTGGAGCACCTCACTCGCCCACCCTTCGAGCTTCTGGCTACCTGCCACCTTTGCTATCTCTCTTGGACGGTGGCTTTCCTGGTTGCGCTCACCTCCGCTCGCAGATTTAGCAAGCTTCAGGCCCTTGTGGCAGAGGCGCCTTATACCAGGTTATACAAGAACAGGGTGGTGCTTCGCATGCACCCCAAATGTCTGCTGAAGTTAGTATTGCCCTTCCATCTCAACCAAGAAGTAGTGCTCTCTACCTTCTTTCCAAGACCTCACTCCAGTCAGGCGGAGACGGTCCTTCACGCCTTAGACTGTAAGAGGGCTTTGCCTCATTTCCTACGACCCCAGTAGGCTGGGGGAGGCGGTGACCAAGTGTACGCTGTCCACCTGGGTGACGGACTGTATTGCCCTCTCCTATAAGCAGGCAGGGCTCCCACTGGAAGGCCGTGTCACGGCTCACCATATCAGGGCCATGGTGGCAAATTTGCACTCTCCCGATGGTGGACATCTGCCAGGCTGCACCTGGTTTTCAGTCCATACCTTTGCAGCTCATTACTACCAGGCTGTGCTCCGTAACCTTTTTGGGTTTAGGCAACTCCTACCCTCCAACCCGTCTGTGTTCAGACTACCAGAGTGCTGATTTCATCGGACACAGGGTCCTACTGTGGTCTGTAGACACTGACTCATTTGTGGATGCTTGCGGCTCCCCATGAGGGAGCCCCTAATTTTGCTATGGGCTTTCGGTAGTCTGTTGCTGGAGAATCTCATATGTGAGGACTGACTTCCTGCTTGTTCCTGGAGAAAGCATAGTTACTCACCTATAACAGGTGTTCTCCGGGGACAGCAGGAATCAGTCCTCACAACCCTCCTCCCTTTGGAGTTGCTCCTTTACCATCTTTATTTTTTGCTGTCTTTTAGCCATGTTGTCTGACTGAGCAAGCTGGCACCCTTGGGTGGGAAAAGGGACCACACATGCGTAGTGGCATCTCCCAAAGGCTTTCTTTGAGAGCTGGGGGGGGGGGGGGATGCTTCTGTGAAGGCTCCGTGAGTGCCGATGCCACCCATATGTGATGACTGATTCTTGCTGTCCCTGGAGAACACCTGTTACAGGTGAGTAACTACACTTTTCTATGTTTCTAGGTGTTCTCCATGGACAACAGGATAAGTCTTCACTCATGGGTGATGTAATTGATGGAGCCCTATATGGAAACCGTCTCAGCTCCCTCTAGAAGCTTTTAGAAGGCTCTCCACACATACGTGCCTGTTCCCACCACCACCCCGCCTGAGGACCTCTGTCACCTACCTAGCCTAGCTGAAGAACTCCAAAGGGAGGAGGTTGTGAAGACTTATCCTGCTATCCACAGAGAATACTTGCTGCAGGTGAATAAATTTGTTGTGGACCCAGAAGGATAAGTCCTCATGCATAGGCTCTCCTTTACAGGCTGCCTCCAAAGAAAAAAAGGGAACTAGTAATATAGCAAGGAGCTGACAGAAACTGATGAGCTGTTTTTGTTGGCAAAAGACCTTTTCAGTATTTTTTTTTCTCTTTATTCTTATAAGAGGCAGCCTGAATTGAAAATAAGGGCCTATATAGGAATGAAGTTAGATTCTAAAACTCAAACGGATTCCTAAGGACAGATTGACCAAAACTGCTGTTGCATTGGGAGTCCGTCTCCAACTGTAATGAGTTGTGAATGTATGGACCGAGGTCCAGGTCGCAGCTCTGCAGATATCATCTATGAAAGCTGGCCTTAAGTGGGCCACTGATGCAGCCATGGTTTGGACATTATGAGCTGCAACGTGATTCTTGAAGGACAGACATGCCTAGGCATAAGAGATGCAGTCTGCTAGATAAACTGAAAGTGCACATTTGTTCAGGGCAGCCCCCACTCTGTTTGGGTTAAAAGAAACAAAACATTGGCTGCACTTCAGCCCACTCCAGATAGAAGACCAGGTTCTCTTTGCAGTCCAATGTGTGTAGCACGCTTTCCCATTTGTGAACATGGTGTCTTGGGAAAAACATTGGCAGAACGACTGACTGGTTAAGGTGGAAGCTCCACACCAGTTTCGGAAGGAATTTAGGATGAGTACGCAGCACCACCAGATGATATTGGGTGCACTCAGGGTGGTGTGGCCTTAGTTAAGACTAAAAGTACAATATTATAGTAACAATGCAGGATTTTATGACAACTGGCTGTTGTGGAAATCTTACCTGGTGTTTTGTTACATCCAGTACAAACCAGCGAGGTTTCCAACCTTTCAGCAATGCTCCTCTTTTGTAAAGGATACCTTCAAAAGACCTGAAAGAAACACATTATGACACATTGCTGGTCCTGTGAGTAATCTGATATTTACTATTTGAATTCCTCATTCTCCTAAGTAGAAGATTAAACTTGATATATTATGCCTGCTATTAATATTTTGCTTAAAAGCAGTTATCCTGGTAGACACAGAATATATCCACCTCTATATTCATGTGCCTTTATTTATATGTGCCTCTCCTTGATATTCAGCTGCTGCTACTGAACTTTAAACCTGGATATTCAATACTGGGGTTATATCTGGCCCCAGCACTAAATATATCTGGGTTGCCCAAATTTGCAAAAAGCTAACCAGGCAGCGGCAATATTCAGCTGCTGCCCAGTCAGCTTCCATGGCGAAAGTAAGACCAGCCTTTGCTCAGTATCGTGGCTGCCCCCAGACCGCACTGATGCTAACCCGTTAGCACTGGGACTTGCAGCAGTGGCATCCGTGGATATTCAGTGGCATTAACCATGTTAGTGCCACCGAATATCCTACATCTCCAGGAACAAGCAGGAATGAGTCTTCACATATGGGTACGTCGGTACCGACGGAGTCTGCGCGGGAACGCTTCCCAGCATCCAATCAAGAGCTTTTGGAAGCATCCCAGCATGCCTGCATGCTGCCTTCCCGCCTTTCCCAACTGCCTCTCCTCAGTTTTCATTTTTCCGCGGAGCCGGCAGGACGTCCTCCTGTCATCGCAGAAAATTCTTGTTTTATTTCTTTAGTTTTCTTGTGGTCGCGGCTGTCTTCCCGACGCCGCCGGTGTTTTCTTTTCTTTTCTTGTAAAATCTTCCTTTTCCACGGGATATTTTTTCTTCATAGTGTCCCACGGTCTCTTAGGCCTTTTAGGCCTCTTCTTTTTCCTTCATGGAATCGCCAGACACTTTCTCCAAGAAATGTTCAGACTGTAGCGGTACAGCTTTATTTTTAGACCCTCGAAGTCGGTGTCTAACCTGCTTGGGTCCTGACAACAGTTTGGTGAGAAGAGGTCTTCAACATCGAGGTTCCCTCGATACACGGTTGCCCTCCAACTTCGGGGCACCGTCCCCTTCTTCTTCCACATAAGATCAGGTAACTCACAAACAGTCTGTTAAGACTAGCCAGTCCTCGAGTGGTAGGTCTCATGCACAGCATGTAGACGGCTCTGGCCTTGCCCTCGAGGGCCCACTGGCTTCAAAACCCCGGCGGGAGTCTTCGGTCTCCAAAGCCTATAAGGGGTTTCAGGTTGTTCCTGGGGTTCACCCCCCACAGAACATACCTAAGCCGTGTACGGTGGTGGCATCCGCTTCGAGCGGTACCGATACCCCGGCATCGGCACTGGTGTTGGATGAAACACTCCTCACCAGGGATAGTAGTCTGGCGTCCTCGGTGCCTTCGGGACCGGTGGATACTCTCCAGATTGACTTTCCATTATCTATACCAATACCGATACTACCACCGACGTCGGTACCCTCCAGATGTGCATTGATAGCCTCGCTTCCTTCGATGCCGAGTCTGGAATCGATCTCCAGTCTGGAGGACTGGGTACCGACTCGCCTTGGTACCGGCTCTCGGCGGTACTGAAGGCTCGGTTCCGATGATTTGGGACCCGCAACTCTCGGTTCCCCCGAGGCCGATTGAGTTGCCACTGGTTGACCTTCCTTCACTGGTATCAGACACGGTACCGATGTCCTCATTTACCCTTAAGCGAAGTATGGAAGGCACCGACCGTAAGGGTAATGTTAAGGGTAATGAGGACATCGGTACCGACTTCGGTACTGTGTCTGATACCAGTGAAGGAAGGTCAACCAGTGGGAACCGAGAGTTGCGGGTCCGAATCATTGGAACCGAGCCTTCGGTACCGCCGAGAGCCAGTACGAAGGCAAGTCGGTACCCAGTCCTCCAGAATGGAGATCGATTCCAGACTCGGCATCGAGGGCAGAGAGCCTGATAAGCGAAGCATGGAAGGCATCGACCGTATCATGCTCTCTGCCCTTGATGCCGAGTTTGGAATCGATCTCTAGTCTAGAAGACTGGGTACCAATAGGTTTTGGTACCGACACCGATCGATACCGGTGCTTTGGTACCGAGGATAGTGGCCGGAGGTTTTCGGTTACCTCGGTACCGATTGAACTGTCACCGATGACTGCTCCGATGGCTTTGTCGGACTCGACTCCGACATCGGTACCGGTATCAGCATCGGTACCGGTATCCACAGTAGCATCGTGGCCAACTCCTGCCATGCTTTTTTCAACAGGATCGCTCCATTCTATACCAAGCTTGGAGTCGATACCTGGCATGGACAATGTGGTAAGGACGGTTGCTGCTCCTGACAGCCAGAACCAGCAACCATCCCTTAAGCATTCCACACTGCACTCTGCAGGATCTTCTATTCCTATATATTTGGATAACTCTGTGGGTGCTCAGGCTAGTTCTTTAGATCTAACCTGTCTAAGGGAGATTCCTGTTTGGGATCCCTCTTTTCAGAGTTTCCTCCTGGATATAGCAAGATCTCTTGCCATTCCTATTCCAGGACATGATCCTGCACAAGGCTCTGTTTCTACCAAAGCAAAGGACAACATAATGCTTCCTTTGCATCATTCCTTGCAGGATCTCCTTCTAGGAATGTGGGAAACACCTTTAAGGGTACCCCCACCTCCCAGGGCAACTGATCTCTTATATCAGGTGCCCCCCTCTCCAGGGTTTCAAAAGACTCAACTTCCTCATCATTCCATAGTAGTGGAATCAGCAATGAGGTGGGTAAAGAGTAAGAAAAAGCACTCTTCTTATCCGCCAGGTCGTGAGTCTAAGACACTAGATGCCTTTGGACGTCAAACCTTCCAGACATCTATGCTTTCTGCAAGAATTCTCTCATATATTTTTTATATGAGTCTTTCTCTTGAGGAGGTCACAAAGCAATTACATCTTTTGACTCCTTTCCTTCCAGATTCCAGGAGTACAGACTATTCCTTACTGCTTAAGCATATCCAGAATATCTCTTGGTTTCTTTCTCGTGCTTCCCTAGACTCTTTTGAGTCTGTTAGCAGGACTTCTGCTATAGCTATAGGGGCACGACGTAGAGCCTGGCTCCAAGCTTCAGACTTGGACAAATGGGCACAACAACGGCTGGGATATACTCCTTGCACTGGAGAAAATCTTTTCAACAAGGAGTCTTTACGTCAGGTTACTCAGTTGTCCACTGATTTACCTGTTCCTAAGGGTTGTTCTACACCTTCTTCTGTCCCAGTAGGTAGGAAATATCCTACCAAACTTTCTTCCCACAGGAGAAGAAGGTTTTATTCATCACTTGCCCATCATACAGATGTTCCCCAACAGGGGAGGCATCGTCCTGGTCTGAAGAATCCAACCTCTCACCAGGCTCAGCAAACCCAGCACCTGCAGGGTTTCTGATCAATCATCATCAGATGCTTGTGACTCTTGGGGTTAGAATCTACATTTGCTTCTTCTCAATAGAGGCAATCCACTGCTTCATTCTAACCCCTACACATGGATCTCTTTCCAAAAGACATCCATTTTTTCTATATTTCTATGAGCTGTCAGGATGTTCATGCCTATAGGTCACAGGTTTCTCCTCTTTTTCCTGCTAGGGAAAGAGGTCTAACCACTATCAAATGATAGTTCCTGTGCCAGCATGTATTTTTCCTTTCTATAGACTTCCTACTTCAGCTCCATTCTCTTCAACCTCTTACCAAGTTTTTCCTCTGTAAGAGCGGAATTACTTACTGGGAGGCTTTTTCTTCAGCCTCTCTAGTTTTCTCACTTTCCGGTGCGGAGTTTTCCTCTCTGAGTTACCTCCTCTGTTTCAATCTTGCTTTGGGGCAGCTTATCAGACATGTCCAGAGTTTCCTACTCCTGTTCTGTCTGTTGTTTCTGTTTTTGAACAGTAAGATTCTTTCTGCTGTCTTGCTAGCAAGCTGCCTATGCAGGAGCCTTAATGTTTGGACCACTGGTTCTTGTCCACAAACAACCAGATTTGTCCTCCACTAACATTCTGTCTAGTCTTAGTAGTGGCTCCAAGTCAGTGCTTTCATCTCTCTTAGAGATTATCTCACTACAATCTTTCTGGATTGTCTTCTATTTCTGCCATCTCCATTCTCCTGGGTTTGGCAGCATAGTTGGCAGAGATACTGACTCTCTAGCAGCCAGTTCTATCTCCTCATTCTCCTGCATCATGCTCTCTGCAATTTACAGAGAAGCTTTCCACTATGGGCCCTTGCTAGAGAGCATGGGTTTTTTTTTTCTCCAACAGCTATCCTAGCTGGTTAGAAAAGGCTTTTCAGTCATGTCTCCCATGACTAGAAGGTTCTCCCTTCTTTTACTATCTCCTTTTTTGATATAAAGGACATAGGCCTTCTCTTACGTGAAAGCTCAAGGAGTTGCCAGTTCCCTGCTTTGGTCCATAGTATTCCCAATCGGGGATATGCTCGTCCTCATGGTAAGAACGCATGATACTTTTTGCCCTTAAGCAGGTCAACATGGTATCTCATCTCTAGGCGTCTTCTGTCTACTTACCATGCTAGAGTCCTGGAAGACTCGGGACTTGCTGGCTGCACATTGATATTATCCTCTGTTTTTCACGTAACCGTCCTGGTTATTTCATTAGCTAGCATTCTTGCAGATCATGACCAGGAGGAATAGATTCTCTATTTGTCTTCTCAAGTAGGTTCCACCTCCTTGTTATTAGATGAATCTTAACTCTCCACATATCCTATGTGAATACCGTGCTGTAGGCATATCTCTGTCTGTTTAATTGCAGACACCCATATGTAGGCCTACATATCCATATTTATTTTTGGTGTGTATTTTATGCCCTGCCTTATCTCACTATATCTATATCTATATCTATATATATAGATATGTATCCACATACTTATCTATCTCACTGTCTATCCTCATATAGCTTATGATTCTGACAGAGGGGCTTTACCCATATCTATGCTATCTAGCAGGTTTGGGATTCTACACACACAACCACTCCTGTGGTAGTCAACAATTTTTATACCATAACCTAAGGGTTTAGGTACCTCTGAAGCTCTCCCTGCTCCAATATCTCTCCTAGCTTACCCCAGTTAGGAGAGACATTGTGGATCTTCAGTTAATCACAGGCTTAATGCCTCAGGCATTTGTCCTCTCTTTTTGGGATACAAAGGGTTCCCATACCCTTTCTCCCCACAAGGACTGTGCCTGTTTGTCCAAATCGGTTAGCCTTTCTCTTTTTGCTCCTAAGAGTGAGCCACTCTGCCGCCAAAAGAGTTAGGTTTTTGTCTTAAAGCCTTCCGCTGAAGGCCCACCGTTTTTGGACTACCCCAGTTTTTCCTACTGGGGTTACCTGTTACCTTTCAGGATTCTGACCTCCACTGTTTTTCCTACAGGTTTATTACCTCCACTTTACAGTGAGGTCCTCTTCACGGTTCTTCTACGGGGTTCCCCAGTAGATCCATGAACCTCCATACTTCTGTGAAATCCTGTCAGGGGAGGTCCATATTGCAATATTTTTTGCAATATCATTGATTACAATCATCATCCACACATGGACTCCATCTCTGCAGTCCTATGCTAGGTTAGCTGTTCCACAGCTTCCTCCTTCTTCAGCTCCTACCCTCCATCCTCAGGATGCCTGGTGTTCTGGGAGATAGCATGTTCCAATCTATGACATGCTGGGACTCCAGGCATCTCAGCTTGGGAGTCCCCATATGTGAAGACTCATTCCTGCTTGTTCCTGGAGATAGCACAGTTACTTACCTGTAACAGGTGATCTCTGGGAACAGCAGGAATAAGTCTTCACAACCCACCCACCTCCCCAGGAGTTGTATCTCTCTATCTTTCTTTCCTTTCCTCTCTCTCTCTCTCTTTGTCTCAGCTTTAAAACAACTGAGGAGAGGCAGTTGGGAAAGGCGGGAAGGTAGCACACAGGCGTGCTGGGATGCTTCCAAAAGCTCTTGATTGGACGCTGGGAAGCGTTCCCGCGCAGACTCCGTCGGTACCGACGTACCCATATGTGAAGACTTATTCCTGCTGTTCCCAGAGATCACCTGTTACAGGTAAGTAACTGTGCTTTAGTGGCATTTGCATGGTTTGCAAGTCTGCAAACCGTGTAAATGACTCAGACACGATGAGCCTGATATTCAGTCTGCTGTGAAGATCTTTCTCGGTGAGCTGCTTTTGACCTAAGTAGATATATTTCTAGAAGAAAAACATTTGTTGACGTCAGCGAAGAAAAACTATTCATAGCACATGTTAATAAAACATGACTCGGAGTCACCATGGATATCTCAGTGAAAAGCAAATAAACCCTAGCGCACTGATTTTTAAGCCCGCCACAATTGCTTCTTCTCAAGTTCAGTAAATGTACAAGAGCCTCAGAGTTCAAGATACTCCAGCTTTTTGCAGGATTCTCTGCTCTGAAGGTGTACATTTGGGTGATGGGTGTTTGTGTTGGAATGTCAATAGGCAAAGTGCAATTGTTTTCTGAATTTCTGAATGTTACAGTGATTTTATTCAGGCTTTTTTTCATTTTGGGCGACTTGATCTCTGCATAAATCATAGGGATGTCATTCTATTGCACAAGCTTTAGTTTGCATGACCTCCACAATGAATATGCATAAGGTACATTTGCATATAGTGGCTCGAGTTTATAGATAAGCCTGGGTTTTCAAGACTAGCACAGACATAATAATTATCTGTTACCCTTGAGGATGGTAGTTTCACACCTC
This sequence comes from Ichthyophis bannanicus, assembly GCA_033557465.1. Lineage (NCBI taxonomy): Eukaryota > Metazoa > Chordata > Amphibia > Gymnophiona > Ichthyophiidae > Ichthyophis > Ichthyophis bannanicus. Next base: position 54,809,116 of record CM066047.1, on the reverse strand, counting down.
TGATATAAAGAGAGGCTGTTGTATGCTGTAGCAACAAGCAAATTACCTGTTCTCATCATTCTTTGATGTAAAATGGTTGTACAGTGTGGCTGATCTTCTGTCTACGCCATTGGAGGATGAAGTATTAGTCCCTTGTTCTTCGCCTAGTCCACTATCTGGCAAATGCACCATGGACTGTTTCTGATAGGACTGCAGATTGGCAGACATGAATCTAGATAGATTTCTCTAACAATTCAAGAGAAAATATAAAAAGATCAAATATAATTAACCTTTAACTTAGTTGGAGGATCTTCTAATTTCAGATTTTCATCTTGCCTACCTCACCTGACTGCATTCTGAGGTGAGACGGAGAGAGGTCGCATGAACAACAGTATTACAGGACTGAGACTGATCTCTTTTAACAACGTTGGTCTCTGAAACTAGACTTTACATAGGAGGGGTAATTTCATAAAAGGCTGCCTATGCATTCAGGCCAAGTAGGCGTCTATGTTATAAAGACTTCTAGGCAATTATGTATACTAGGGCAAAAGAAGCAGAAATCACATCTATCTTGAAGCTGTGGACGTTTGTCTGCTCAAGTGTAAGTGTTTGTGTATAAAGTATGTGCATATGCATGCATTTTATAAATACATATAAACTGTGACACTGCCCTAGAGCACCCCTACCCATGAGAGGTGTAAAAGTATGCACCTCATTTATGCATGAAAAAATCCTTTATAAAATTACCCCCAAAAAGAGGAGGTAGAGCCTTGAGGTAGAATATTTAAAGGTGGCATCCTAAAACCTCTTACAATCTGAGTCCACAATACCAAGGAGTCTTGGCAATTAGAATGCCCATTTTTCCATTTAATAGTTTTCCTAAAATCACTTGTCAGAAATGCAGCCTCCTTCTCAAAGGTGGCTGTATGCATGCTCCTGAAATATTAGAAAATGCTGAAGAGCATCATGATCCTGTTTGTAATTTATATAATGCCACTGATCCAAATGATAAGCAAAGCTGTAAAAGAGTGTGGCAGGGTTCTAGGGTCTGTACTAGTCCTGGGCTAGGCTGACCCTGCATCTGTAGGGGCCCTGGTAAGATGACATTCTTTTCATAAACAAAACTGAATAGTAGTCCAGCGTTAGAGCAGTGGGCTGGCATGAGGGAAGTCTGGGTTCAAATCCCACTGGTGCTATTCGTGACCTTGGACGAGTCACGTCACTGCCGTAGGTACAAACTTAGGGGGTCAGTTACCGGCGCTAGTTGCAGTGATAATGTGAAGAATGCCATATAAGGAGTGGAAGTTCCAGTTCTAAGGTAGCAAGAATATGTATTGCACGATAGTGGGCGCCGTGGCACGTTAACGCGTGTTAACCCTAAGTACATGCCAGCGCAGTGTTAGAAGCTATAACGATGTAGCCCACTGGTTACTGCAATGACTGTGGAGGCAGAGGTCATGGGTTCGATCCCACAGTGGTGTAATCTAAAAAGGCTGTCTGAGGCATTTTCTTTTAATTTAAATCAGTGCTACCAGCAAAAACACCCTCACAGTGCCGGAACCTAAGGTGCCTCATAAGGCACCCTATAAGGTGCCTCATAAGGCGCCCCATAGGTTACATTATAAAGTGCCCTGTCTGCCAAGGCACCCTATAAGACGCCCTACAGGGCCCCTTATAGGGCACCTATGAAGCACCTTAGGCTACAGCACTGTGAGGGTATTTCTGCTGGCAAAAAATGCAATGTGTGCCTTCGAGTCAATGCTGACTCCTGGCGACCCAGAAGCTCCTGGGATTTCTTGGCAGTGTGACCGGAAGTAGATTGCCAGGCCTTTCTTCCGAGGCAATGGAGGGTTAAGTGTCTTGCCCAAGTCCACAAGGAGTGCTAGTGGGAATCGAACCCTGGTTGCTTGGTTACCAAGCCAGTGTTCTAACCACTAGGCTGCTCCTCCACTTTCTGCTGGCAGCACTGATTTAAATTAAAAGAAAATGCCTTAGATTACACCACTGCGGAATTGAACCCATGACCTCTGCCTTCACAGTCATTGAAGTAACCAGTAGGCTACATCTCTATAGCTACCACACCGCTGACTGGCTACAGAAAGACTGCAGGTCACCACACAAACTGTCTGCTGTGGTTACCAGGATAGGGCAAACCCAACCGCACCCATGATGCGATGCACTGCACATGCAGATCAGCAGTCTACAGCTGATCACATAATGGGGTATGCACCCCCACAGCACCTAGGCCTGGTAGGGGGAACTGACCGTGTGTGTTACTGGCACAGAGTAGCTACAGACCGTGACATTGTGTGGGTCCTGTGCTCACCCTGAGGATGAGGTGGGGCACCCAGCACCAGGTCCGCAGCACCTGGCTTGGCTGAGATAGGCTATGCTGCAGGTCCCCATCCGTGCCAGTGTGTGATAGGTAGTCCTTGCAGACACACCTAGGATACACCTGCGTCCATCTGTATTTCCCAGTCACGTCTAGCCCTTGTGGACTATGATGCACCCAGAATAGTGCATATCCTGTGTGGGTGCCATGGTCACATGTTATAGGTGAAGGGGAGTGTTTGGACCCAAAAGCGGATTATGTAGCACCACCCAACCCACCCTCTGTGGCTCAGGGTGGAGGGACAGGATCTCCCACCAACAGATCCACATTGTATATCTCTGCAATGGTGGCAGTAGAGAGGACCATCAACCCCAGTCCTGCTGGGGAACAGGCACCCTACAGGGCAGTCGATGCAGATCTGTACGCATCACATAAGACAATGGCAGACAGGCAGAACGCTGGAGAAGCTCAGCTGCCCCCCACCACTATCTGACATTCACCAGCAGAGGGCACAGTCAGTCTCCACCCGCTGCACCCTGCAAGGTGTTTCAGCCATACACATGCTAACTGCAGACAGTCTGCTAGCTAGTACACATAGTGCATGGAGGAACTGTGTGCACCCAAACATGGGATGTGAGCACACACACACCAAGCAGGTATGTCCCAGAAAAGAGAACCCATAAATATCACTTGAGAATGCTGCATAGCACTATGGGGGAACCTAGCCATGCCGTGGTCACTGCTCAGTCAGGGTGAGAGTGACCTTCCAGCATGACATGCTGTGGCCACCCTGTTCGTGCAGGTGGTGGTTGGGCACTACAATGTCCCAGCCATTGCCCTATACCCTGTGCAGAGGCATCCTGTCCGGGCCATACCCACAGTACCTTGCTCCTCATTATGCACATTAACAGGCTAACATTGGAAATAGTGCAAGCAGTGTGGGCTCAGTAAGGTGTAGGCAGCCACAACACACTGGATAGACAGACACACACTCCCACACCTATGCCAGCATTGTGCAAATATAGAGGTTTGTGGCAGCCCTGGCCACACCAGTTCTGGGAACGGTGGAGGCATTGCTAAGGTATGCAAAACTGTTGGGGTCACTCCCCAGGATGGTAAACACTGTCAGAATCAATAACTGAAACACACTCCACAGATATCAGAAAGGTTGCTATGATGAATCTCTATAAACAAATTCTGTTTAACTTAGGATTTGTTATCTGACATTAATCATAGCAACCTTTTGATATAGAGTGGAGGAGGAGGAGTGGCCTAGTGGATGGGGCATGGTACTTCAGGCCGGAGGGTCGGGGGTTCAAATCCCACTAGAGGACAGCAACCTTGGACCGGAAGGACTGGCGTTTCTAGTCCCACAGGTGCTCCTTGTGGTCTTGGGCAAGCCACTTAACCCTCCATAGCCCATGTTCCCTGTAAAATAGTTAACTCCAAGTTATAATGCCCTGTTCAATGTAATTTCAGTTTGTTCAATGTAAACTGCCTTGATATCATGAAAGGCGGTATATAAGAAATGTTAAATAAATAAATATATGTGGAACGTGTTCCCAAGTTTAGGACGGCATTACTAAGGTATGCAGGTGCCAGTATTGGGAGATGCTGCTCCGCGCAGGGCCCAACAGCCTGACTCTCCATGAGGCACTGGATAGTGAAGCCTGTGGGTGTGGGTGTTTGTACCCCTGTTGGCCTCTGCTCTAGGGCTGAGTTTCCCAACTCTGGTCCTGGTGGGCCAAACACGGTTCAGGTTTTCATGCTGTCCCTAATGAATATGCATGAAATACATTTGCATACAATGGGGGTGGCGCATACAAATGCAGCACAGGCATATTTATTAGGGACAGCATAAAACCTGAGTGGTGTTTGGCCCTCCAGGACTGCAGCTGGGAAACTCTGCTCTAGGGATTGCACATGTTTATGGTGTCTGTGCTCTGTAGGGTAAAATATAGGCATTTCAGGCATGTTTATTTTATCTGCAATAAAGGTTCCGTCTTTATTACTACGGTTTAGTACTGGGTAAAATATGGGGACAGGGTTGGCAGGAGCCACAGCTGGGACTTGAACTTGTGACCTTCTGCTCCTGAACACACTGGCTGCGTGTACTGCACCAAACTGTTGCCACAGGGGCAGATCATTCCCTGGGGACACCATGACTGTTCGTCAGACAGACCTTGTCTGTTGCAGTGCACGGCATCCACCTAAACGGGGCTTGGCTGTGGGCAGATGCCACTGCCCCCAGCACCCCTCCGCCACCATGCTGACATGCCCTTATGCCGGTGGTGCTGGTGGTGCACAGTCCCAGGCCATCCAGTGTGCCGGTAGGCAGCTGCCTATGGTGTGGGTTCTCGGGTAGGAGTGCCTACATGGACATGTGCCCTTGGGGGTACCTGCTGGGTAATATCCCCTGTGACACTGTGGGACACACACTCGTGCCTATGTTGGACCCTCGTCAGTTGCTGTCTTGCTGCTTTACAGTTTCGGCATTCCTATGTGCCACCTAGGCATCTGCCTAGTCCGCACTGTGCCCCAGCTGGACCACAGCATGTGCCGCCTGCAGCCCCCTGTATCCCATTTACAGCATCAATATAGTTGCCCTTTCCTACGTACCCACTCTGCTGTTGCTGCACATGTGCACGCCATAACAAACCTGCCCAATATAAACGGCAAAAACCCTGATCACCGCTATTTCAATGTGGGATCATTCACTTTGTAGGGGGACAGAGCATAGGCCCTTCAAACATGATATATTCCTTTTTATGCTTTGTCAGTAGTGTTGCTTTATGTTTATCATTAATATCACTATTGGCCAGCTTGGTTATTGGGATTTCAAATGTGGTTCTGGTCATTTTCTATGTTTCTTTGCCTTTTTGGTTCCTGAACATGTATCACTACTATCACTTTTCTGGGTTTCCCTCCCTTTGCTGTACATTGAAGGACTAGAAAAAGGGACTGTTACTTCTGGAGAGAGATCTGCAACTGTGAGTATATACTTCTGGTAATTTTCTAAAAGGAATTCTTTGTATTAAAGCTAATTAATCTGTGAACCCACTATTTTTTGTTAAATCAGTCAGGGCCTAGTAGCAGCAGTTTTAAGTTTAAATTTCAAACACAGAGGAGAACTTTCTGGTTACATTTCATACCCAGCACAGAGCTTGTAGTTTAAATTTAATAGTCACTCAGGGCCTAGTAACAGCAAAGTACTTTTAGTTTAAATTTAAAACACAGAAGAGAGCATTCTGGTTACATTTGGAACCCAGCAGAGAGCTTGTAGTTTACATTTAATAGTCACTCAGGGCCTAGCATCAGCAAAGTACTTTTAGCTTAAATTTAAAACACAGAAGAGAGCTTTCTGGTTAAATTTAGAACCCAGCAGAGAGCTTGTAGTTTAAATTTCATAAGAAGTTAGAGCCTAGCAGCAGCTAAGAGCTATAATTTAAATCAAATCAGAATATAGCTTACCTCAGCAGCACAAGACAGGGTACTGTGTAGCAGCCCTCTTTTAATAAGTGTTATTTCCCTCCCTCCCCTGGGATAATCGTAGCTTTATAGGTACTTACACATCTTAAAAGGCAGGAGGTGCGCTCAGGTGAAGCTCGTTACCCAAATCAATCATACACTAAGGACCTGAGATTAGTTAAGCTTCAGGTGAACAAGGTATATTACACGTATTAGGTACCGTTTTATTAGTATAAATATCCATAGCAACCCTTAGTAAGTAAAGAACTTAGATCTAAACACAAACTTAAAACTAAGATGCAGACAGCAGTCCAGCAGCGGGATGGGGGCTTTCCAGTTTTTTGCATTGAGTGTCATATGTACGATTTTCTCCCAGTTGGCGAGCGGTCTTACGTGTGTACTAGGTGCAAGGAGCTCTTTGCTCTCAGGGAACGGGTCCGTTCTCTAGAGGCTAAAGTAGCAGACTTGGAAAGCATAAGACAGACAGAGAGGTACATAGACGAGACCTACAGGGATATAGTACTGAAGTCCCACCTCCAGTCTGGCAGCATCCCTGTTGCCATGGAGGAGAGAGGTCACGTGACAGGAGAGCATCACGCTGGTGTGGCAGGAAGTGATCCTGTAACTAGGACCTGTCCTCCAGGTGATGTAAAACCCTCTCGCACCAAGGAAGTTTCTCCAGGGCCATGTGCCCATGAGGGAAGGGTTAGGACAGCCGTTATAGTTGGTGATTCGATCATTAGGCATGTAGATAGCTGGGTGGCTGGTGGACGTGAGGATCGCCTGGTAACATGCCTGCCTGGTGCGAAGGTAGCGGACCTCACGCGCGACCTAGATAAGGTCTTAGATAGTGCTGGGGAGGAGTCTGCTGTCTTGGTACATGTTGGTACCAATGACATAGGAAAATGTGGTAGGGAGGTTCTGGAGGCTAAATTTAGGCTTTTAGGTAGGAAGTTAAAATCCAGAACTTCCAGGGTAGCGTTCTCCGAAATGCTTCCTGTTCCACACGCAGGACCCAAAAGGCAGGCAGAGCTCCGGAGTCTCAATGCGTGGATGAGACAATGGTGCAGAGATGAGGGTTTTGGATTTGTTAGGAACTGGGGAACATTCTGGGGAAAGGAGGGGCTCTTCTGAAGGGATGGGCTTCACCTTAACCGGGATGGAACCAGGCTGCTGGCATTAACCTTTAAAAAGGAGATAGAGCAGCTTTTAAACTAGATATTAGGGGAAAGCCGACAGTCGCCCAAGAGCGGATGGTTCGGAAGAATGTATCTTTGAAGGATACTACCAAAAGCAGAGAGGTTCCACAAAAGAGTAAACTAGCCCAAATGCCCTCAAGTATGGAGCAGAGAGAGCTTAAAGATCCCAAATTACCCATGTCTAACAATAGCCAAATTAATATGAATAAAATACATTCTCTAAAATGCTTGTATGCAAATGCTAGAAGTCTAAAAAATAAGATGGGAGAGTTAGAATATATAGCACTAAATGAAAGGTTAGATATGATTGGAATATCAGAGACATGGTGGAAGGAGGACAACCAGTGGGACACTGTGATACCTGGGTAAAAACTATATTGTAATGATAGAGCTGATCAAATTGGTGGAGGGGTTGCTCTCTATGTTAGAGAGGGCATTGAGTCAGAAAGGATTAAAGTTTTTTGCAGGAAACAAAATCTACTGTAGAATCTATATAGATTGAAATTCCATGTAAAAGGGGGAAGGCGATGGCAGTGGGGGTGTACTATCGACCGCCTGGCCAGAATGACCAAATGGATGATGAAATGTTCAAAGAAATCAAGGAAGCTAACAAAAGTTACAGCACAGTAATAATAATGGGTGATTTCAACTACCCCGGTATCGACTGGGTCAGTGTCACGTCAGGACATGCTAGGGAGATAAAGTTCCTAGATGAAATAAATGACTGCTTCTTGGAGCAGCTGGTTCATGAACCGACCAGAGGGGAAGCCATATTAGACCTAGTCCTTAGTGGAACACCAGATCTAGTGCAAGAGATAAGGTTGTTGTGGCCACTTGGCAATAGTGATCATAGCATGATTGCCTTTGATTTAATTAGTGGAGGAGGGATAGTAAGGAAATCCACAGTACTACCTTTTAACTTTCGATTGTGAGACTATGATAAAATGAGGAAAACAGTTAAGAAAAAACTAAAAGGAGCAGTTGCAAAGGTTAAAGACGTACATCAGGCTTGGCTGTTGAAAAATACTATCTTGGAAGCCCAGACCAGCTGTATTCCACGCTTTAAGAAAAGTGGAAGGAAGTCTAAAAAACTGCCAGCATGGTTTAAAGGTGAGGTCAGAGAGGCTGTTGCCAAAAAAGCGTCTTTCAGGAAATGGAAAAAAGAGCCAGACGACGAAACCTGGAAACAGCACAAGCACTGGCAAGTCAAATGCAAGGCATTGATAAGGCAGGGAAAGGGAGAATTTGAGAAGAAGCTTGCTGCGGAAGCAAAAATGCGAAGTAAAGACCCTTTCAAGTACATTCGTAGCAAAAAACCTGTGAGAGAGTCAGTTGGTCCATTAGATGATAAAGGGGTTAAAGGAGCACTAAGAGGCGACAAGGCGATAGAGAGACTGAATGAATTCTTTGCTTCGGTCTTTACTGAGGAAGATGTAGGGATGTTACCCATGACTGAAGTGGTATTTTAAAGGTGCGGAAGAATTGAAGGAAATATCGATACATCGGGAAGATGTATTACAACTATTAGATAAACTGAAGAGTAGCAAATTACCTGGGCCGGATGGTATACATCCAAGGGTGTTGAAAGAACTGAAATATGAGATTGCAGAACTGCTATCAGTAATCTGTGAACTATCATTAAAATCATCTCTAATACCTGAAGATTGGAGGATCGCCAATGTAACACCAATTTTTAAAAAGGGTTCCAGGGGTGATCCGGGAAACTACAGACCGGTGAGCCTGACGTCAGTACCAGGAAAAATGGTAGAAACCATCATAAAGAATAAAATTACTCAGCATGTAGATAGTCATGACCTAATGGGAGACAGCAAACATGGCTTTAGACAAGGAAGATCTTGTCTTACTAATCTGTTATGTTTTTTTGAAGGAGTGAATAATCAGGTGGACAAAGGTGAGTCGGTTGATATAGTGTATCTGGACTTTTAGAAAGCCTTTGACAAGGTCCCTCATCGGAGACCTTTGGCAAAATTAAAGAGTCATGGGATAGGAGGCAGTGTACTATTGTGGATCAGGAACTGGTTAAAAGATAGAAAGCAGAGGGTAGGGCTAAATGGCCAATTTTCCCAATGGAGAAAGGTGAATAGTGGTGTACCCCCAGGGATCTGTGCTGGGTCCGCTGCTTTTTGACATATTCATAAATGACCTGGAACGTGGAATAACGAGTGAGGTTATCAAATTTGCAGATGACACAAAACTATTTAAAGTTGTTAAAACCCAAGAGGATTGTGGAAAATTACAAGAGGATCTTGATAAATTGGAAGACTGGGCATCAAAATGGCAGATGAAATTTAATGTGGACAAGTGCAAGGTTATGCACCTAGGGAAGAACAACCCAAACTATGGTTACACGATGCAAGGTTCCACATTAGGAACTACCACCCAGGAAAAAAGATTTAGGTGTCATTGTGGATACCATGTTAAAACCCTCGGCCCAGTGTGCAGCAGCGGCCAAGAGAGCAAATAGAATGCTAGGTATGATAAGGAAAGGAATGTAAAATAAAACAAAAGATATTATAATGCCTCTATATCGTTCCATGGTGAGACCGCACCTTGAATACTGTGTGCAATTCTGGTCGCCGTATCTTAAAAAGGATATAGCGATTTTAGAAAAGGTTCAGAGAAGAGCCACCAAAATGGTAAAGGGGATGGAAGGATACTCCTATGAAGAAAGGCTAAAAAGGTTAGGGCTCTTTAACCTGGAAAAGAGATGGCTGAGTGGAGATATGATAGAAGTCTATAAATTAATGAACAGAGTGGAACGGGTAAACGTAGATCGATTGTTTACCTTATCAGAATATAGAAAGACTAGGGGACATGCAATGAAGCTACAGGGTAAACTATTTAAGACTAATAAAAGAAAATAGTTTTTCACTCAATGTGTAATTAAACTCTGGAATTTGTTACCGGAGGATGTAGTAAAAGCTGTTAGTGTAGCTGGGTTTAAAAAAGGTGTGGACAAGTTCCTGGAGGAAAGGTCCATAAACCATTATTAATAAGGGACCCAGGATATCAATGCTTGAACCAATACAAGCATTGTGGAACCTGTGTCCCTTGGGGAAACTGCTAGGTACATATGACCTAGATTGGCCACTGTTGGAAACACAATACTGGGCTTGATGGACCTTGGTCTGACCCAGTATGGCATATCTTATGTTCTTATTGCTGACTGAAATGGTTTCTCTCTCCTGCAAATGTGCCTCTAGTGCGAGGTTTTCACTGGTGCTAATTTTCAGATCTTCATTTCATGGCGTTAGTGTGCATGGAGCCTCTCCCCGCCCACTCTCCGCCCATTGACCCCTATCTCCACCCTCTGGGGAGCCTTACTCCACCCTTCAGACCCGGCTTTCACAGCGTTAGTGTGCCTTAACGCTGCTGCCGACATTATCGTGCGATGTTGTTACGTATCGTGCGATAACATTGGCGCTGCTACATTAAGACGGTTTAGTAAACATACACCTTAGAGTGAGACAGAGAAAACCACAGCTGTTCAGACATCATGTGGCTCACAGTGACCACCACATAGTGCTGAACGCCATCAGTCTCCTTTCCAGGTGGGTGTCCGTAGGTTGGACAGCCGCAGTTTGACCATGATTAAACAAATACAATGGAATCGTCTAACTGGTTCTGCAGAAAGAAAAGCTGCAGCGGTAAAGAAAAAATTCAGTAAATTACCTAACATAGTAACGTTTTTTCCAACTGAGGCAACCGATAAAGATGAGTTATAAATAACACAGGTACACTAAAAAAATTTTTTTTTAAACTGCCTCTAATGTTTCGACTGATTTTTACGTTTTTTGGTGCGCTGAATCCAAATCTGGTAACCAATTTGCTCCATCACGTACAGATTTTTTGCTACATTGGGTTAGCAGTTTGAGGTGAACGTTTCAGATTGAGTGCGATTGAGATAAAAGTTTCTTGGATGAATTCTTTATACTAATTGTTTATTCTTATTTGAATAACTACTAAAGAAAATTGTAACAAGGCAGCACATAAGAATAGAGTAATGTCAACAAAACACACTGTGATGGTAGCAAAATTGTCTGCACTTAAAACAGCCACATACATGTGCACAAACATTGAGCATATAAGAGCGAGGTTAGACACAAAGCAAAGCAAAGAAATGTGCAAAAAATGTTGTACAGGTATGTATGTAAGAATAGAAAACGCAAACCGCACCATTGCAATACATGAAGACAAACACCCGATGGTGTGAAAATAAAATTCTAATAAATGAGATCCGACACTGTGGTAATAACTAGCAAATTTTTATTTCAAAGTTTAGTAAAAACACGATATTTGTCAACACAGTTTAGATTTTAAAGTCATTCTTGGGTCAATCAATCTTCTGGTGGGCCCGTTTCTTCTTCCCCCGAATGCTTCTCTTGGTGCGCTGCTTGGCGTATTTTTCATCTGGGGATTCCCGCAGCAGCAACCAGCAGAAATCAGCCATCATAGTGGTGTTCCATCTTCCTTGGTACCTTCTCTCTGCGTCCTTGATGTCCTGGTGAAACCTTTCACCTTGTTTTTCACTGTACGCCCCCAAGTTTTCGGGAAAGTAGTTCACATGGGAGTGCAAGAAATGGACTTTCAGGCTCATGTTACAGCCTTGTTCTTTGAAGGCATTGAGCATCCTGGCAACAATATCCTTATAGTTCTCATCCCGCCTGTTCCCCAAGAATTTGAGAACAACATCCTTGAAGGAATCCCAGGCTTCTTTTTCCTTCTCAGACATCGTTTCAGCGGATGCTCCATCTGAAATGAGTTTCCTTATATCAGGGCCAACAAACACTCCTTCCTTTAGCTTTGCTTCAGAAAGTCGGGGGAACTTTGAGCAAAGGTACCGAAAGCACTCACCATCTTTTGGAAGGGACTTGATGAATTGCTTAATGAGACCCAACTTAATGTGGAGAGGTGGTAATAGAATTTTATCATGAGGTACCAAGCTCTCATGAAGAACATTTTTCTCACCGGGTCTCAAATACTCCCGAATTGGCCAGTCTTTTTTCCCCCAGTGTAGGTCGCGGGCCCGGCTATCCCACAAGCAAAGGAAGCAGGGATATTTGGTGAAACCGGATTGCTGCCCTAATAGCATGGATAGAATTTTAAAGTCTCCACAAATCATCCACTTATGCTCATCATAACGAATCTTCTGAAGAATCAGGGCCAAATTCTCGTATTTTTCTTGGAGAATAACAGAGTGAGCAATAGGAACTGAAGCGAATGTGTTGCCATTATGAAGAAGAACACCTTTTATGCTGTCTTTTGACGAATCAATGAACAGCCGCCATTCAGCAGGATCATACTTGAGTTTAAACTTTTCCATCATTCCGTATATATCGTTGCAAAATACCAAATCTTCCTCTTTGCTGAAATACTTCAAAAAGTGTGTCTCGCGGTTGCGGTACCAATAAAAAGTTGTTCCTGGTGACAATAGATTTTTCTGTTTAAGCCGAGAACCTAGCAGTTGGGCAGCATCCTTTGGGAGTCCTAAATCCAGGACTAAATCATTCAATTCAGCTTGAGAGAAAAGTTCAGGTTTCGGATCTGGTTCAGTTTCAAACTCGGAAGTACTGGACTCATCGGGAAAAGCCATCTGATGAGTCTCATCATGATCAGAACCGTCCACACAAATATGATCCAAAGATTTTGGTGGTTCAGGCACAGGTACTTCGTTGCTATGAGGCATAGGCCTAATTGCTGAGGGAAGGTTGGGGTAACTTATTACGTTCTTATTTTTTAAGTTGTATCCCTTCACAATGCAAGAGCAAAAATAGCAGTCACTGCTGTGGTCTCTTTGTTCACGCCACATCATAGGTATTCCGAAACAAAATGCTTGTTTTTTACCTTTCATCCATAAGCGTAGATCTTCCTCACATGTCTTGCACACTTTGTGAGGAGCCCCCAGTTTGTCTTGATCGCCTAACTTCAAACCGAAATAGGCGAAATATACTTTTTTAATAAATGCAGAAATGTTCCTCTGCCGCTTTTTCACGGTATATTCCCCACAAATAAAACAAAAACTGTCCGGAGAGTTGACGCAACCTCTGGCTCTGTGAGCCATCACAAATACACAGCACTGCAAACTACAACTGTAGTGAACCACTTCGGAATAAAGCTGGATTACGACTGAGCAAACAAAAGGTAATAATGAACTTGCAAGAAACTGAAATTTGACAGGAACGTTCATGTCGCAACCACCGTGTTTGAGCGAGCGAACGAGGCGAGGCGAACAGGAAAGAACATGCGCCAGCGCGAGTACTGGATTTAGCCCCCCGCCTCCCAATTGTCCTGTTAATGTATAAAATGAATACAAAACACTCTAAAATATCATGAGGGAGTGTTTCTAGTTAGTTAACCATTACAACCTCTATTTTGGGCCATGAAAATAAACTGCAGTCGGCTAAAAAGAAATTATGTGAACATTCCTTATATGGGTAAGAAATCTAATTTTGCAAGAAAACGTGACGTGATGGAACATTTTGGCTATTTTTCCTGGATTCAGCACCCCAAAATCTATAGGAATCAGTTGCAAAACTGGAGGCAGTTTTTTGGTAGTGCACCTGTGTAATCGGAGAATGAAAATGAAGACATTGACCAAAGCCAGGATGAAATCAAAGGCAACGACGTGTCTGAAACTACTGAAAGTGTCAGTTATGGAGCTGGAAATGACAATAAAAAAAAAAGCCAACACAGTGGTGAATTCTGCACGTTTGGGACAGATACGAGAAGAAGGTAGAGGGCCAAGTAGAAGATGAGGGTAGCAGAGGCTGGTTTGCATTTTGAATTTTATAAGCACATTTAACAAAGAGGATGAATGAAAATGAGGCAGAATGGATGGCCTCATTTGCCTTTTGTTTTCCGTCAGTAACTATGTTGGTTTCCAATTGCTCTGGTGGCAGACCATTTTCCAAATTTAAATGAATAAAGAATCAATCAGAAGCAGTTTAACTCTACAGTTGTCAAGCATACGAAGTGATGCAACCTGCCAACCAGGCTTCTTACATATTTTTTACATCAAAGACAGACCTGAAAAAAGACTTTCTGATGTCAAACCACCTAATGTAAGAAATTTTAATGTATTTGGTAGTATAACTTTCCCCGTGAACAAGCAGGAAGAAATCCTCACTTATGGGTGATGTCCCCTGACGGAGCCCCATGCAGGAACGCCCCCCCCCCCAGCTTTGATTGGAAGCTTTTGGTAGCCTCCATCGCACATGCACGTCTACCTTCCTGCCATTTTATCCTCAAATTCACTTTTTCCGCAGAGCCCCACAGATGTGTTCCCCAGCGCTACTGGGAAAAGTTGTTCTTTTGGGCCCTTCAGGGTTTTTTTGTTTTAATGCCAGTTTCAATCACCTGTCGTTGGGCACCGGTTCCCACCAGCGCCGGCCATCGTTCGGGTTTTTTTCCCCCACTTTCTTTTCTTCTTTTTCCACCTCAGGAGATTTTTCACCTTTTCCTGGGCTATTTTTTGCTGGTCAGTATTGAGCCATTTGACCTTGCGGTTGCCGTTTTTCCAGTCATGACGAAACTGGCCAGCGGCTTTAAAAAGTGCACCCGCTGTGCAAGCTCCCTTTCAATGATGGACCATCACAATTGGTGCATCCAGAGCCTCAGCCCTGGATGAGCTCTCCACTTGCAATCCTTGTCTGCAGATGACCAAGAAGCAGCGCAAGTCCCTCTTTGGGCCATCAGATTTGTGTCCTCGGCATCACGCAGACACGAGGGGGCCACAGGAGCATGGATCAGAGGTTCTCTATTGATGTCCCACTGGAGCCTCATAAGGATTCGACTGCCTTGTCCGAGGCTGTAGACCGTGCCAAGCATAGGCATCGACATCAGAGCCCCGCTCGGCATGATGTAGAGGGCGATGGCTGGAAGCGGCCTGCAAACGTGCCCCAGCAGGAGGAGTCGACTCCCAGGGTCTTGGAGGGCCACCGGCAATCTCACAATGACCTTACCATCATGGAGTCCCTGGAACGAGTGCTGCAGTCAGTGTCCAAGATCACTGTATTGGTCCCAATGCCCTCAGAGACCACAGTGCTGACCAAGTGCCTTAGGGTCCTCGAAGTAAACATGGCAGGTCTCCTGGCTGCATGAGCCCCAGTGGACACACCGCCCATAGAGGTGTCACCAGCAGCCGTGCAGCCTGTTTTCGAGACTCACGCCCTCCTTGGCAGTCAGAGTTCATCCCAGGCCTGACTGCGATATCCCTCTCCAGTGTCTCTGACTCTGATACCCTGGCACAAAGGCACCCAGGGGAGGGCAATGACCAGTCCCTGCTGGCGTGGAGTCAATGCTAGGAGGAGACCAGGAGATATTGAGAGTCTGACTCTGATAGATAGGAGACAGACGAGCTGTCACCTGTCATCAAGGAGTCATCCCCAGACATCCTGTCGGAGCCACCCCCGCTGAAAGAGAGACGAAGGACATGTCCTTACAGGACTTTGTCCGTGATATGGTGAAAGATGAGCCGAGGGCAGAGAAATTGGAGATCCTCCAGTACCCCTCGGCTCCGAAGGAGGCCATCACTTTGCCGGGTCACTGCATATTGCAGTAGCTCATACTCCAGATGTAGGAGAACCCCATGTCAGTGCTGGCCATCAGCCACTGACTCAACTTGATGTACTGGGTGCAAAAGAAACCCCTACTAATGCATCACTCCCTGGTGGTGTCCACCATGCAGCATGTCAAGAGCACCAAGACCCATTCGTTGGTGCCTCTTAGCATGGAGCAAAGGACCCTCAATGGCTTTGGGAGGTGCTGCTTCCAGGGTTCCATACTGGTCACCTGTGTCCTGTCCTATCAGCTCTACATGGATATGTTCTTAAAGGACATCATGGGGGGACCTGAGTGAGTTTGGCTCCCTTATCCCGCCACAGCACTTGGAGGCCTTCCATGCCCTGGTGGGCCATGGGAAGAATGTGTCCAAATACATGGTGCGAGCCACCTATGACGCCTTTGAGGCAGTGGGCATCGGGGTGCGTTGGCTGGCCTGGCTCCAGTCCTCTGACTTGGAGCAATGAGTCCAAGACAAGCTAGCGGATGGGCCATGCGCAGGTGAGAACCTCTTGAGCAAGCCCATGCAGGAAAGCGCAGCTGAGATAGAGACAGCATAGGTGACCATCTCTCCCCTCTCATGCAAGACAGCTGACCCCACCAAGAAGAAGCACCAAGGAAAGAAGTCTTTCTACTGGCCGAAGTGCCAGTATTATCAGAGCCCCCAGGGAGCTCAGCCCAAGGCGCAGGCCCAGCGTCAGCCACAGCAGGCCAAGCTGCAGAAGGCCCAGCCCGTGCCACAGCCAAGGGTGGGTTTTTGATGCCTTTGCCTGGAGCATAGGACATCCCTCAGCGAGTGGGAGACTGGCTATCAGGTGGGCAGTCGGCTTGCCCATTTTGCACACCTATGGACCCTCATCACCAGCTGTGGTTTTGTCTGTCTCACTCTAAGGGTTATGTTTACTAAACTGTCTTAACGTAGCAGCGCCGACGTTATCGCACGATATGTAACATTATCGCACGATAACGTTGGCAGCAGCATTAAGGCACACTAACGCTGTGAAAGCCGGGTCTGAAGGGTGGAGTAAGACTCCCCAGAGGGCGGAGGTAGGGGTCAGTGGGCGGGGAGAGGCTCCATGCACACTAACGCCGTGAAATGAAGGTCTGAAAATTAGCACCAGGTGAGTAACTATGCTTTCTGTTATGGCCTCTCAAATTCTGCAGACCTTGGACCGCAAGACAAGTTACATCAGCACTGAATGAGTTATGGAAGCCACTGGTGTTGCCTTCAATGCCATTTGAATTGGAACAGAAAATGAATTTGTCTCATAATCCTCTGGGGTAAGCGCTTTAAAAATGAAGTAAGCTGGTCACCCTGTTCTAGCAGGACAGGCAAATCCAATACTGGTTTTAATCCACTGTATACAAAGGCATACAGTTCTGATGGTGGGAGGGGGTAAGGTAGCAGAGTAGTACATTACAATACTACTCTGCCTTTCCTGACAAAACATAGCCAACTGATAGCCAGCTTAAAAATGCAAGTGTAATAACAGCTATGAGTTTGGAAAGGTATTCTCTGGGTAGAGAAGTTCCAAACGCGCTTGGACAGACAGCTGCATGTTTGCACACAGGCCAGGATGGCCAAAGTCTCCTCTTCACACATCATTTTGCTTTCACAACAAACGCATAGAAACTTAAAGCTGAAATCCTGACATGATTCAAAAGAATAAAAATGTTTTTGTTTTGTTAAAAAAATTAGCCGAAAGTTTGAGTTGCTGAGAAACAGAATTCAACAAGATTGGAAAATTTGGTAATACCTAAATTTAACTTGGCTAAAGATGGTTCTCCAGTATGTTCATCCTTTGAAGTTTTTTATACTGTATATTTACTTTTTTTTTTTTTTAAACAATTATACAAACAAATTCACTTGAATCTACACAAAAGATTCCAATTCACAGCACCTAAATTTAAACCTCATATCCTGTGCCATCATGGAGCTCTACCAAGAAAGTTACATCATCTAGGACAATTTTTACTAAAGTGTGCTAATGCTTAGCAAGGGGTTTACCGCGTACTAAGCATGCTGAGCTAATCATTACTATGCACTAGCACTGGTTGGGGCAGAGACTGGGTGGTCAGGGGCGGAGTGTGTACCTTGTGACTAGCACAGGTGTCTTTGGTGTGCGCTAACCTCAATGGGCAGTGGTAAGTGCACCCGCGCTAATCGCAGCAAATGGCTTAGCATGGGGGCAGAGCTGAACCTGCGCGGGGACAGGCCGGGCACACCTCCATCAGCTAGTGCGGGTCCAGCCTTGCCCCTGCACTAAAAACCAAACTAACTTGGTACAGGACCGTCCCCCTACTGTTGAGCGACTGTGCACATGGCCCTGCTTTTCAGTCCTACTATTCAATCCCTGTTGATGTATGCAAATGAGGCCACGCAATCCATCTCTGCACATGGCCCTGCTTCCCTCTGCATCCCCCTCAGGCAGTTCCCAACTTTGCACATTTTAGTAAACATGGCCCCTAGTGATAAACTAGAGTGCCTGACATTGAGAAAAGTGATTAACAGAGTTTGTACATCTACATTTCTGCTATTTTCCCATTTGTTTCTGTTCCAATATTTTAAAACTAAATATATTATTAAAATATAGTTTTAAAAAAACATGCGACAAACAGAAAGTAACAGTTGAGTGGAAATCAACTATTGATTTTAGCTGATGATTTGCTGCATATGCCCCATGTGTGGATGAACAGTTTTTAATTCAACTGAGGAGCCTAGAGAGGGTATAGCTGCAACCTGCATGAGTTTCTCTACTGCCTGTATATATTTTTTTCATGCTTAGCCCACAGAAGAGGCAGCTGAGTATTGGTGAAGTAGCACAACTGCTGCAAAGGATGTTCAGCAGAGCTATGGGGATGGAGATCATGGCTGCTCCCATGAGCTTCCTGTGGTTCCTATGACCTCATTTCCTGTTGCTTCTAAGCACTCTTCTGCAGTGGGTTATCACAAATTAGGATGACAAAACTATTAAGATTGTATGAAGAACCTTAATTTCCTTTTACTGTGTTTGCATGAAGATTTCTTTCTACTTAGCTCGATTTATAAACTTATAAGGTGTTTTCTGCTACTCACACTTTCCTGTCTTCCATTGTCCTTAAGATTCCCTCTTGCCCTTTCCCACAACAGCTGCCACTTCTCAGGAGCCTGGCTTAATTTGTTCTCCAATCTTTCAATTTCCTGCAGGCGATACAAACATTTGTTTCTTGGAGACAAAGTGTTCCGATTTAGAGCATCTCTCACACAAACGTCCCGTTACCACCTGCTGCAGTGGAAACAATGTACTGTATGAAAAGGATAAAGGTTGACTATTTTCCAGTGCTTGGAAATCATGGGAGCTGTGTGGACATTAGCAATATGCGGGGCCAACATTAACATTCACTGTCCTGTTACAAGTCAAGCTAACAAACTGTAATAAGAGAAGGAAATGGATTAGCAAAACTTATTTGTTTTGGAGGAGAAAGTCAAGTATAATATGCCCTTGGTGTATAACACAGAATCTGACCCTTAGAATTAAACTCTGGATAAGGCTATTTCCTTTTAATAATCACCATTTGAGGAAATAATGAAAAAAGCCACATTCCTCCTTATTGCATAATACATTCTATTAGTGGTAGAAGATGCTGCCCTG
The DNA here is from genome assembly GCA_033557465.1 of Ichthyophis bannanicus. Taxonomy (NCBI): domain Eukaryota; kingdom Metazoa; phylum Chordata; class Amphibia; order Gymnophiona; family Ichthyophiidae; genus Ichthyophis; species Ichthyophis bannanicus. The sequence continues at coordinate 54,789,926 of CM066047.1, read as the reverse complement.
GGACATGCAGTAAGATGTCTTTGCTTATATGACTACTCACGTTCAAGAGGCTGGTGATTGCATCAGGTTGTACCTTGCTGATTTCATCATAACATGGCCACACTATTTTCCTTTTGCTTTGTGATGCTGTGTCCGTCTGATCGGCTTCCTCTGCAGTATTGAATCTTGCAGAGGTCATTGTCCAGTCATAAGAGGGGCCTGTTGCAAGGGTCTCTTCCATATAGTACTCCCATTTTTTTAGGTTTGATATATTTGCACTTGGTTTTAGCGCCTGATGTTGAATTAAAAAACAAAAAAAACCCCTGTAAATCTATATTGTAATTTTAAGTCTCAAGAGTATCATTTTTTAATTTAAAATATTTTATTTTTCTACTAAATATTAAACAATTTATTTAAACAAACCAATAATTTGTCCGTGAATGATACATATTCCCTTTTACACCAGAATATGCATCAGTATCTTTTTGTACTGCTTGTTGAAAGACAAAAACATTTACTGCATCCTAAATTATATAAAAGTGATAGCCTCCACATTGTTTTCAATCACTGCTTCCTATCTACATGTTTCACCATGCATTCATATCTCTATGTGTGCGATCCAGTTAGTGAGAATTAACTTCCTAGCTAAAGATAATAAATTAGTCATCAGTTTATGTTTACATACAGACCACTTTCTCCTCAGAGCTACTGCCTACCCTATAAGGATATTCACTGCTGAACATATTCACACTCAGACGGATTATCCAAATATTTTTAAAATTTACACAGCAGTACAACATCTGTGAAAGTGTAATCTGTACGGTGGAGCAGAGGTAACATTTATCACTTGCTTGCGATGCTTTAATTGGGATCTGACTTGCCCTCTGCACTACTCAAAAAGAAAGAGAGGCTGTATGACAGATGCTACAGTAGTAAGGAAACCTGCAGTGATCTCTCCCAGAATCTTTGCTCTGAAGCAGCACTGATGTCTTCACCCCATGCTCTTTATTCCGATCTACTCTGCTTCTGTATTGTTTTTAGTCTGCTTATAAAAATGTGGAGTGGAGGAGTAGCCTAGTGGTTAGAGCACTGGCTTGGTAACCAAGCAACCAGGGTTCGATTCCCGCTAGCACTCCTTGTGGCCTTGGGCAAGTCACTTAACCCTCCATTGCCTCGGAAGAAAGGCCTGGCAATCTACCTCCAGTGACACTGCCAAGAAAACCCAGGAGCTGCTGGGTCGCCAGGGGTCAGGACTGACTCGAAGGCATGCATTGCATTGCATAAAAATGTGACCGTCTCTTATTGAAGAGAATCTATTTTGAAAATATAAATTGTTAAATAGTTTCCTTTATTTCTTTGCATACTCTGCTTAAAGAAGGTGTCTAGGACATGAAGGCACACAGATGCATATGTTTCACTTGTTTTCTGAAGGCAATATATACAACAGTGTGCACCCTCCCGCCCTTCGCCTGACACGTACACTTGCTCTGAGGCAGGTGCCAATGGTTTGCATGGATGTGTATTTTATCTTGCAATTCCGCCATGCTCAGCCTCTATTCCTAACGACACCTTTGCTCATTCTATGTAAAAGCATGTGCATGCATGTGCCCCCCGGGCAACTATATAAGCCCCTATTTCTGTGTGTACCACCAATTTTGGCTTAAAGGTTACTTCTTTCAATAACCAGTAAATGTTTTCAAAGAAAATGAGATCCTTATTTATCCACTAACGACTAAGCATTATGGCACGGCAGTGAACTCCTCTCTTTTTCTCAAGGCAAAGGTCAAAAGCTAAACTCCAGTGACCCTGAGGAAGAGGAGTGTAAATAATGCAGTTAGCTAGATCCTAAAAAGCATTTCATATATGTCACTCTTCTACCCCACTGGTGAAGGTTGACTATCAATGAAGATATTTGTTAATGTTTTTTTCTGTAAAGGAGTCAAAGAAGTGGGATGGCAGGCGAAGGCCTTCTCTGTGGTTGGACTGGAACTGAGCAGTGCTCTTCCACATGAGCTGCGGGAAGTGAACACTAATCTTTTGGAAAAGTTGAAAACCGCTTTGTTTCCATGCTAAGGTTGAGGTAGATGACTTCCTCACATGGGGCAAACAGGGTTAGAAAACAATGCAATGGGCTTTCTTACACCTGAGAATGTATTTCTGGTTGAATTTACTTACTGTATTATATTTATATTGTTTTATTGATGATGTTATTTTAGAATGAATGGTAAGTATCACACTGAAGGTATATAAGATTTTATAAACAAATAAATGAAGGGGGCGGAAGATGAACAAAATGCAGCAGTGACAGACCTCTGGACATTTAACATCTTGAACACGGTAAAAACAACAGATGTCAGGATGCAGTAACATCCAAGTAATATGATTAAGTGTATAGAATAAACGGAACTCTAGGGTTCGTACCTCAACTTCACTGGGTGAAAATAAGTAATTGAAGAAAACCGGGCTCTTCTTGTGAATTCTCTCGATGCATTCCCAAATACAGATTCCTTTCCTGTTATGTTTGTCACCTTTATCTTCAAATAATGTACCTTCAATGAAAGCATTATACAAAAGATTTTTGACAAAACATGGTCCAGCCACAAGCAGCATTAAAATTAGACTCAAAAAAGCATGACATCAGAGGCGGCAAAAAAAACCTCCATCCTCCCCCCATGCATGGTTATTTTAACCGATTAAAAGTTTGTTTGCTCATAATAGCTCTGCATGCTGTTAATTTTCCCAACAGAGTCTACATTTAAAATATAAATGATAGTACATCTATTTTCACTGAGTTTCAGGACATTAAAACCCCTCGTTAAACCTTAAATGGAAAAGCATATTCATTCAAAATGACCTTAGAGTATATTAATAAAATGAAATACCAAACAATATTTGATTCACTTTAAAACTCCAGTATTGATCCTTCCACCTTATTGCTCTTTACGCCTGGAGCAAACTACCCGAGTCTGTGCATCAGGCTTCATCTCTGGCCCTTTTCAAATCCAGGCTGAAAACTTACCTCTTCGAGGCCGCTTTTGGATCCTGCTCCGCTTAGTCTCCTATGTGTTTCCTTACCATCCTTGTCCTCAGCTGTTGTGTTGACTATCTTGACTAGATGGTAAGCTCTGATGAGCAGGGACCATCTTTTACATGTATCTGTACAGCACTCGTACACCATGTAGCGCTATACAAATTAGTAATAGTAGTAGTGATAAATTGAATTCCATTGCTTGAAATTTTCTTGTGGAATTTGCGCATAGTCCCCAGACTTAGAAATTGTGGAACCAGATAATTCTACAGTAAAAACAAGGGACTGTCTTCTTGTGTTGTACAGAAGATAAATGGAGATAAGCTTTTGCGCATGCATCAGCATTTCTGTGATATGCATCACTTAATATCACCTGGTTTTATCATATTCTAATGATTTCCATGAATTAATATTTGTTTTATTTGGCATTGTTAAATGGTTTGCAAAAACACAATTCATTGACAGCTGTGTTCGTCTAGCAGCATTAGAGAAAGGATAAGGAGGAGTCGTAACCATTCTTTCACACACGTACCATGCTCTAGTCTTTCATAGTCTGAATCCAGAAGGAAAGTCTTGAATCTGTTCGACACATAATGGAAAGCCAAGAATTTAAGATAATACTGATTAAATTCAAACTCTGTTGGGTACTGGTTGTGCACCTAAAAAAAATACATAGATAAAATTACTACACAAATGATGATAAAGTAGAGTGATTAAGAAGATACACGTATGACAAGGCAATTCATAGCACTGAGCTGAACATTCTTTTCACAGAGACATTAAGAGGTTGATATTCAAAGCGGTTTCACCAGTTAGCAAATCTGCTAACCGGTTCAATCACAGATATTTAGTGGCACTAACCAGTTTTATGCCACTGAATTTCCCTTGCTACCTGATTTGTCAGCTCTGACGTTAACCGCTTAGCTTTGGGATGTTCCAAGGGTGCGGCAAGTGACGGCACCAGGGGTGGCCAGATATGACCCTGGCATTGAATATGTATGTGAAATTTAAAGTGGCGACAGCCAGTCACTGTACTTGGCCGGTCACTTCCGCTGAAAATGCCCCTCCATTTTTATACAATTTTACACTAGCCAACAGAGGAATTTTGGTCAGATAACTTGATGCTTGGCCAGACTTCATCTGCACATGTACAGGAAGGGCCAGAGTCGTTCCCCATAGAGGATGAAAAGTTATCCAGATACTGGACAGTTTTCACCAGCATTAACTTGTACAAAAAGTATGCGCATAAATTACTCCATGGATAGTACACACATATTCACACCTATTACTTAGCATTCACAAACCTCCTGCCTTATTTTGCACACTTTGGTATGCATTCATTGGATAAACGTATGCATATATATGCTGCATGCAAGTAAGTTCACACACATATACATTGGGTGATTATATAAAAGGCCATTTCTGCACGCAAAACACTGTTCTGCTTGGGGAAATGCCTTGTAAAATACCCCCCTATGTGGGACTGCATAAATAACAGTCCTAGCTGTAAAAGGATGTTACAAATTTAGGTTTAGGACTGCGTATTCGTTGGTCCTACTTGAATGGATAAGGCCCCTGAATACTGGGCATAAAGATAAGTGGATAACTTGTCCACTTATCTTTATAAAGCAGCTATTGTGTTTGAATATTCTTCCCTTAGTATTTGTTGTGGTTTTGCTCTCTCTATGTACATGTCTTGCTCTTAAGATGTCTCACCTGGAAGTATTATTTCCATAACTAAAACAATGTTTTACTCGCCAAACTAGAATTTTACAAAACTGACGCCCAATAGTGCCTACAAGTTGTATGAACATGAGTTTACTCAGGCATTCCCTGGGGTGTGGGGTCTCGGGAGAGGAGGGGTAGTGTATAAAGTATGTGTGCATGTAAATTAACCTGGGAAATTTGCATGTGTATAAATTCCCTGGCTTTCATTTTGAAAATCCGCCAGCACTTGCACAGGGAAAGATGTATATACTATTTATGTATGGGTGTGATTATGAAATGACTCCCTTAACCACTAAATAGGCAGGTTTCAAATTATACACACTGAGAGCAAGACCACGCATACTTTTTACCCGACACTGAAACAGTTTTCAGAGCGTAAGTCCACACTTTTGCTCTGAAATTTGCACAGGTACAAAGGACTTACGCTTGCTCTTCTCGTCGGTGTGTGCTTCAGAGTTCCTCCTTTGAATGCGCTAAAAAGCAGGGCATATTGTGGGACAGCTGGTGGAATTTTAGATACATCAAGGGAGAGTAATTTTCAGAGTTGTTAAGACTCTGAGCCGGATTTATAAAGCTGGCTTCGATAGGCAGGACGGGAGAGCAATGGTAATGGTGCTAAAGTAAGAGAATCGACTCCTGTTTGATCCAGATATTTGGTGCTTTCAAAATCTAGTGTCCTCAGTGGTTGCCTATGCCTAAACGCAGGCCTGACAAGTAAAATGCTTTGTACCTATAAGTCACTTCAGAAGCTGTCCTCTACTGGGTAAGTTTTAGACTGTGCAAGCAAATTTTCAAAAGGAAATATCCCTAGGGAAATTTGGGGTTGACGGACATCTTGGATACAATGATATCCGCGGATGTTGCGCTTTCTTTACAGCAGGTGTGGTAAATCATGCGTGTAGATTTCAACATGAAAGCACCACATGCTATCTGCCAGCTCCACCCTTCTCCTTGCTTCATGTATGTGGAGAAGGGGCAGTTTTCAACCCATGATTTTACCCTTTTTAACTCCTTCGTTACATAGGTAAAACTGTTTGAAAGTTGCCTTTCCTGTACTCTCGATTACTCTAAGGACAGTAGTGGTAAGTTTATTCTAATTCTGGATAAGCAATGTTGCTTGCTTACAACAGATGTTTTCCATAGACAGCAGGATTGATAAGGCATGCAAACGGGTGACATCGTCGGACAGCTCAGAATTTAGCGTAAAGCTTTGAGCATGCGTGGCCTTTCCCATGTGCAGTGTTCTCATCAGTTTCTCAGTTCCAAAGCTGAGGAATATAGGCAACTCTTGGGGAGATGGATGGGACTGTGTGCCTTGTCAATCCTGCTATTGTGTTGTCTACCGGAAAAAAATTGTTACAGGTGAGCAACATTGCTCTTTCTGTCGACAAGCAGGAATGAATCAGGCACACCAATGGGCCACTGTTCCCTCTAAGCTGTGCGCGTGTGGTGCGCACACACCTCGCCGAGCGAGCGCACATACCTTACAACAGAGCGCACAAAAATTACGGTTCTGATTCTGATAGAAAACAACACAGACGTCTTAAAATTTATACGTTGTTGTGCATTTATGGTTTTCACAAGTTCTACAATATTTTCTAGTGCAATCAATGTGGTGTACATACTATATTCTGACGTGTTGTCAAATTTTAAAGTATATAACTCCGAGTGTCGTTATGTGGCGCACAAAAATTTAACCTTCCTTCAAAAGCTGCACAGCTGATATTTTATGCGCACACAGCCTACAGAAAATTAGAGGGAACATTGCAATGGGCTGCTCGTTTCTCTTGCATGGCTCCATTCTTAGGAGCAGCCCGCAATTGCAGGAGAGGAGTGTTGCGAATTTACAAAGATAGATTGGCCAGCACCAGTTGATCAAACGTACTATCCCTTACTAAAGCTTGGTAAGACATTAAGGAATGAGGCGAGGAGCATGTTGTTTCTTTGCAAACAGCATCTTGTGAAGCAACTTTAAGAAACCACTATTACTATAGTAGTTTTAACCTGATGAGAGTTTAGTCTGGAGCTGAGATGAGAACCATCTTGTTCATAAAAGAATTGGAAGCAGGATGTTAGGCAATTCGCTAGAGCTCTGTTTGGGACTGGCTTGCCCATTCTGTTAGAATCAAAGGAAAGAAAAAAACCTGCGCCGACTTCATATGCCATTCAGATATTTTAAGGTAACACACAAGAGCCTATTTATAGTCCTGAATGTGAAAGGTCTTGTGTGGATTTTTATGGGATTTTGAATTAAATGTAGGAAATAGTATTTGCTTATTCATGTAGAAAGGTGTCACTTCCTGCAGCAAAACTTTAAGGTGAGTTTGGCGAACAAACCGGTTATGATGAGAGAAAATGTAGGGCTTGTAGGTTTCTAAGCTCAGAGGCTAATTTATTCTTCTGGGCAAGGTAAATGCAACTATGAAAAGTACCTTCCCTGGGAGGAATCTAAAAGGAGCAAACTCCAAAGGTCTCCCAGCAGTACTAAAAATATCTTGAATGGGTACTGGTAATCCAAGAGTAGAAAGCAACTGCTATGCAGTGAGAGCTTGAGACTACAAATTTGCATGAAGAATATGACCCCCACTGTTGACTTAGGAACGTTAAAAATTGCAGATTTCTCTGTTTTTCTACTATTTATTTAAAATTTCAATAATCAACTACATCACCATAGATATTACAATCCAAATAAGTCTCAGTCCCCTCCCTCCTTCTCCTTAATAATCCATTTGAATGTCCATTGGAGTATAGAAATATATGCCAAGTTGATTGGATAGGACTTGGGGAACCGGTAAAGCAGTGGAGGGCTATCTTGGAAGCCCATACCAGATGTATTCCGTGCTTTAAGAAAAAGTAGTAGGAAGGCAAAAAACTGCCAGCATGGTTTAAAGGCGATATCAGAGAGGCTATTGTTACTAAAAAAGCATCTTTCAGGAAATGTAAAAAGGAGCCAAATGATGAACACAGGAAACAATATCAGAATTGGCAAGTTAGATGCAAAGTATTGATAAGGCAGGCAAAGAGAGAATTTGAAAAGCAGCTTACCATGGAAGCAAAAACATATAATAAAACCTTTTTCAAGAACATTTGTAGCAAAAACCTGTGAGACAGTTATACCATTGGACGACAGAGAGGAAAAAGGGATGTTAAGTGAGGACAAGAACATAGAGAGACTGAATGAATTATTTGCTTCGGTCTTTACTAAAGAAGATGTAGGGAAGTTATCCGTGCCTGAAATGGTATATAAAGGTGATGTATTGGAAGAACCAAAAGAAATATCGATAAACCAGGAAGATGTATTATAACTATTTGATAAACCAGAAGAGCAGCAAATCACTTGGAATGGATGGTATTTTATTTATTTGCATTCTCTTATATACCGCGCTATTCTGCATCAGTGCGGTTTACATTGAACAAACTGAAATTACATTGAACAGGGCATTATAACTTGGAGATAACTATTTTACAGGGAACATGGGCTATGGAGGGTTAAGTGGCTTGCCCAAGACCACAAGGTATACATCCAAGGGTGTTGAAAGAACTGAAATATGAGATTGCAGACCTACTATTAGTAATCTGTGAACTATCATTAAAATAATCTGTAGTACTAGAAGATTGGAGAATGGCTAATGTAACCCCAATTTTTAAAAAAGGTCCCAGGGGTGATCCAGAAACAGACTGGTAAACCTGACTTCAGTATGGGCAAAATGGTAGAAACCATTATAAACAATAAAATTACTGAACACGTGGATAATCATGGTTTAATGGGAGAAAGACAATATGGGTTTAGTCAAGGAAAGCTTTGTCTTCCTAAACTGTTATATTTTTTTGAAGGTTTGAATAAACAGGTAAACAAAGGTGAGCCAGATGATGTAGCATATTTGGATTTTCAGAAAGCCTTTGACAAGGTCCCTCACGAGAGACTCTTGGCGAAATTAAAAATGTCATGGGATTGGAGATGCACAATTGTGGAACAGGAACTGGTTAAAAGATAGAAAGCACAGAGTAGGGCTAAATGGCCAATTTTCTCAACGACGAAAGGTGAGTAGTGGATTTGTGCTGGGTCCACTGCTTTTTAACATCTTCAGAAATGACCTAGAAATAGGAACAACAAGTAAAGTGATCAAATTTGCAGATGAAACAAAATTATTTGAAGTTGTTAAAACGCATGAGGATTGTAAAATTGCAAGAGGACTTTGATAAAATGGAAGACTGGACGTCCAAATGGCAGATGAAATTTAATCTGGGCAAGGGCAAAGTTGTGCACCTAGGAAAGAGCAACCCAAGCTTTGTGTACACGATGCAAGGTATCATCTTAGAACCACGACCCAGGAAAAAAAAAGATTTAGACGTCACCGTGGATAATTCGTTGAAACCCTCCACCCAGTGTGCAGCGGCGGTTAAAAAAGCAAAATAGAATGTTAGGAATCATATGGTAAGGAATAGAGAATAAAACCAAGGATATTATGATGTCTCTGTATTGTTCCATGGTATGACCTTACTTTGAATATTGTGTGCAATTCTGGTTGCCATAACGCAAAAAGGATATAGCAGAATTAGAAAAAGTACAGAGAAAAGCGACAAAAATGGTAGAGGGGAGTGGAGGATACACCTGTAAGGAGAGTCTTAAAAGGTTGGGGCTCTTCAACTTGGAAAACAGATGGGAGATATGATAGAGTTCTACAAATTAATGAATGGAGTGGAATGAGTAAACATAGATCGGCTGTCTACACCTTCAAAAAGTAGAATGACTAGAGGACATGCAATGAAGCTATAATGTAATCCATTTAAAACAAATAAGAGAAAATATGTTTTTACTCAACGTGTAATCAAACTCTGGAATTTGTTACTGGAGGATGTAGTAAAAGCTGTTAGTGTAGCTGGATTTAAAAAGGGTTTGAACAAGTTCCTGGAGGAAAGGCCCATAAACCATTATTACCTTGTCCGCCCCCTCCCTTCCCCCCTACATCATAAGCATTCTGTAATATAGGTTCTAATTTTATACCATCCCTGTATCTTACCCCCTCTCCATGTTAAATGCTGTTTATAAGTTAACTATATCTGTTTAAAGTTGCCTGTACACATTCTTAATTGTTCTTTGTAAAACGTTTTGTTTTGTTCCATGTAAACCGTTTTGCCTGGTAGAAAAATGGTATATTAAAATTGCAAGAGGACTTTGATAAAATGGAAGACTGTACGTCCAAATGGCAGATGAAATTTAATCTGGGCAAGGGCAAAGTTGTGCACCTAGGAAAGAGCAACCCAAGCTTTGTGTACACGATGCAAGGTATCATCTTAGAACCACGACCCAGGAAAAAAAAAGATTTAGACGTCACTGTGGATAATTCGTTGAAACCCTCCACCCAGTGTGCATTAAAACCAAAGAAAGAAACAGGACCTAGGAAATCCACTGCTTACCCCAGGATGAGCATTGTGGGACCTGTATGCCTTTTTGGGAACCTGCCAGGTATTTGTGATCTGGATCGGCCACTGTTGGAAACAGGATAGTGGGCTTGATGTAACTTGGTCTGACCCAGTATGGCATTTCTTATGTTCAAATTCTCTCAAATTGTTGACTCTTATTTGTATGTGAAAAAAAAAAAAGAAATTGATGGAAACCTCATGGAGGTAGAACTGCTTTCATTCTCAAAGTTGAACCCATCTTTCTTAGTGTACTTTCTACTTTTGATACTGTTGATCATCACCGTCTCCTTGAATTCTCTCTTAGATTTAGGGTCTCTGTTCTGTTCTGGGTTTCTTCTTGTCTCTCTCATTGCATTTTTAGTGTATGTTCTGGTGCATATTCCTCCACTGATATCTTGCTTTCAAGTCAGTATATCTCAAGGTTCTGTCTTGGGACCTCTTATTGTCTCTCACTATACTCAGCTCCCTTGATGCCATGATTTCTTTGCTTGATTTTCAGTACTATCTTTATGCCGATGACTCTCATATTTACCTCTCTGCACCTGAAATCTCCCTAGGAATTCAGACCTGTATCAGCCTGCTTGTCCGACATTGCTGCCTGGATGTCCTTCCACCATCTGAAACGGAACATGGCCAAGACGGAGCTCCTATCTTTTCCCCTAAAACCACCTTACCCCTTTCTTCTTTCTGCGGAAGACATTGTTATCCTCCCCTTCCTCAACTTGCAACCCCTTGGGGGTCTCTTTGACCCTTTTCTCTTTTTCGCGGCACACATCCAACAGATAGCTAAAACCTGTTCTCATGCTACTTCATTGGCTCCCTATTCATTTACGCATTCAATTCAAACATCTCCTACTGACCTACAAGTGCATTCATTCTGCAGCAACTCATTACCTCTCCTCCTCTCTCCCTACAGCCCTCCTTGGGACTCCTCTTATTGGGGAATACATGTATTTGTCATTGTTAGTGTGCTCACTTACCTCACTGCCCCCTTTATTTTGCACTTTTGTTCACCTTTTCTCAGATGAATAACTTGCCCTTCCCCATAACTAACTGGAACCTTCCTTCTACTATCTGGCCTGTCTGTGTTGGCCAGGTTAACATTTAATTCAATATCTATCCTAGCTCTGTCTCTATTGTTGCAGAGTTTAAACATTTTTTTCCAATCTCTGCTCTTATTCTGCCTGTGTGACTAACCTTCTCTCTCTGCTGAGGTATTATTTAGCCCCTTTTCCTGGCTTCCAAGTGTGCGTAGCTCTGCTTGCCTCTCTGTCCTTTGGGAAGAGAAGTGCCCCTCTTAAAAACTCTGCTGGCAAGGTGAATTTTACCTCTTGTGAGTGAATTTGCTGGCTTTCTGTGAGTTCTGTCTGTCTGTCTCGAGAAAACACCAATCCAGGAAAAGTGGGCAGCCATTCCACACAAACATTTTGGTCGCTATTTTTAAAGACAATTAATAAAAGTTTGTGTGAACTCGCTGCCCACTTTTCCCAGATTGGTTTTTCTCTGCTCACTTGTGTGGCAGTATTGCTGTTTTTTTGCTTAGTGTCTGTCTGTCTCTACGTATTTATTTATTTGTCATTGTTAGTGTGCCCCCTTACCTCACTGCCCCCTTTAATTTGCACTTTTGTTCAGCTTTTCTCAGCTGAATAATTTATACTCCACCCCCCCCCCTCTACCCACCCACTCCATGGCTCTCAGTCTCTTATAGCTGTCATCTGCTCATTACCTCACTTACTCACAAAAGATGCACCTAATCCCTTTGGGCTCTCTGCCACCTTCTATATCTTCTGGCGTTTGTTCTCCTCTATATTCCTCTTCTATGGCTCCTCATCACATTGTTTTCCTTTTCTTCATACTCCATAATTGTCTCCCCTCCTACCAGCACCTTCACTCCTCCCTTCCTTATCTCCCCTTTACCATCCTCACTCCCCCCCCCCCCATATTCTGTCTTCTACCCTATCATCAGCTCTTGAGTTTCACCACTTTTTCCCTCTTATTCAGCCATCTCCTCTCTCTCTCTAAGGCAACCTCACCCTCGTTTCCGCTGTACTGTCTCCTCTCTGCCCCGCACCCTGCTACTCCTCCTTCTCTCATCCGGAGATATCAACCCCAACCCTGGCCCCCCTAGACTTCTGTCACACTTCGAGAAGAGATCTTCACGCAACACCTCTAATCGTATTCATATCCCTCTCCTTTCCCCTTCCCCTCTCCCTTTCTCATCTACCTTGTGGAACGCACACTCCATTTATTAGATTTCTAAATAGGTTGGAGGAGACAGGACAAGGTTGAGTGGGCGGGTGATGAAGAGTGAAGCTTAAGAGGTGTTGGTCAGTTAAGGGAAGAACTGAGCTACAGAGGTTTGAGGGTAAGCAACTAGAGAAAAATACCAGGTCAAGGCAGTGGCCATGCTGGTGAGAGGGGGCAGTAGAGCAAAGCTGGAGGTCAAACAAAGAGGTAAAGGAGAGGAGCTTTAAAGCATAAGGATCAGAGGGGCATCAACATGAATGTTAAAATCCCCAAGAATAAGAGTGGGGGAAGAGCAAGCCAGAGAAAAGGAAAGCCACGAGTCAAAGTCAGTGAGAAAGGTAGAAGTAGACTTGTCAGGAGATCGATAAATAACAGCTACCCAGAGAGGTAGTGGAGTGAAAAGGCGGATGGAGTGGACTTCAAAAGAGGGAAAGGAGTGAGACTGAGGCAGCAGGAGGGGTTGGAATTGGCAGGAGGGAGAAAGTAGAAGCCCAACACCACCACCATGGCCAGTGGGACAAGGCGTGTGGGAGAACTGATAGCCTCCATGACAGAGAGCAGTGACAGATGCAGTATCTTCTGGGAGGAGCCAGATCTCAGTTAGAGCAAGAAGATGGAGAGCATTAGAGATAGAGATCATGAGTAAAAGCAAACCATCACCTCTTAAGCTTCACTCTTCATCACCCGCCCACTCAACCTTGTCCTGTCTCCTCCAACCTATTTAGAAATCTTCATGCTATTGATCTTTTGGTTCTCTCTTCCACTGTTTCTTCATCTCTTTCCTCCACTATGTCATCTGTTGACAAGGCTATTGCTTCCTATAATGCTGCACTCTCCTCTGCCCTGGATGCTCTCGCTCCGCCCATGCCACATACTGTGAGGCATACTGCACCCCAGCCTTGGCTTTCATCCACTACCTGCTATCCACATTCCTATGCCCGTTTAGCTGAGCACACTTGGCTCAAATTCCGCTCCCTTGCAGACTTTATACACTTCATATTCATGCTTGTCTCTTTCCAGTCAGCCATAGCTCTTGCCAAACAAGACTATTATGTCCATTTGACTAACTCTCTTGCCTCTGACCCTCGCCGTCTCTTTACTACTCTCAGCTCTCTCCTCAAAGGTGAATCTGCCTCCGACCCCTCCCTCCCTTTCTGCCCAAACCCTAGCTGACTATTTCCATGACAAAATCCACAAAATCACCCTCCAATTCCCCATAAAGTCAGCTACTTCCCTGCTTCACTCCCAACTTTCCCTCTCTACCTCTGCTACCCAATCTTCCTTTTCTGTGGTCTCTGAAGAGGAAACTGCACACCTTCTTTCTTCCTCCAAACTCACCACCTGCTCCTCTGATCCTATCCCCACCCATCTCCTAAGCCCCATCTCCTCCACTGTTGTCCCTTCCATCTCTCATATTCTCAACCTATCGCTCTCCACTGCAACTGTCCCTGCAACCTTCAAGCATGCTGTAGTTAAACCTCTCCTCAAGAAACCCTCACTTGATCCTACCTGTCCTTCTAAATATTGACCCATCTCCCTTTCGTTTCTAAACTACTTGAACGCGCGCTTCACTGCCGCTGCCTTGACTTCCTCTCCTCTCATGCCTTCCTGGATCCTTTACAATCTGGCTTTCGTCCTTTACACTCTACTGAAACGGCTCTTGCCAAAGTCTCTAGTGACTTGTTCCTGGCAAAATCCAAGGGCCTTTATTCTGTCCTCATCCTTCTTGACCTCTCTGTTGCTTTTGACACTGTTGACCACAACCTTCTCCTTGATACTCTGTCCTCACTTGGTTTTAAGGGTTCTGTACTATTCTGGTTCTCCTCCTATCTCTCCCATTGCTCTTTCAGTATTAGTTCTAGTTGCTCCTCCTCTGCTGCTATCCCGCTCTCAGTTGGTGTACACCAAGGATCTGTCTTGGGTCTGCTCCTTTCTTTCTCTATATCCAGTCCCTTGGCTTTCAGTACCATCTTTATGCTGATGATTCCCAGATCTACCTCTCTATGCCTGAAATCTCTCCGGCAATCCAGACCTGGATCTCTGCCTGCCTTTCTGACATTGCTACTTGGATGTCTCACCACCGCTTGAAATTAACATGGCCAAGACTGAGCTTATTTTTCCCCCTAAAACCTCCTCTCCTCTTCCTCCTTTCTCAATCTCTATGGATAACTCTCTACACTCCTCCCTGTTTCCTTGGCTCGCAACCTTGGGGTTGTCTTTGACTCCTCTGTCTCCTTCTCCACACACATCCATCTGATAGCTAAGACCTGCCATTTCTTTCTCTATAACATCAACAAAATCCACCCATTCCTTTCTGAACACACTACTAAGATGCTTATCCACTCCTTAATCACCTCCTATCTTGACTACTGTAACCTACTCCTTGCTGGTCTCCCTTTGAATCATCTCTCTCCCCTTCAATCTGTTCAACACTCTGCTGTGCAGCTAATCTGCCAGCCTTGTCATGCCCATATTACCTCTCTTCTCAAGTCACTTCACTGGCTCCCTATCTGTTTCCGCATCCAGTTCAAACTTCTCCTGCTGATCTATAAGTGCAATCACTCTGCAGCTCCTCACTACTTTTCTTCTCTTATCTCTCCTTACACTCCCCCCCTCGGGAACTCTGCTCTTCTGGCAAATTGCTTCTATCTGTGCCCTTCTCTTCTATTGCTAACTCCAGACTTCGCTCCTTTCACCTTGCTGCACCTTACGCCTGGAACAAACTACCTGAGACTGTATGCCAGGTACCTTCTCTGACCCTTTTCAAATCCAAGCTGAAAACTCACCTCTTCGCTGCTGCTTTTGGATCTTGACTCACCTGATCTCCTTGTTTTGTTTTGTTTTTACCTTTCCCCCTTGTTTTATCTCTGTCTACACCTTCTGTGTTGTCTGTCCTGACTAGATTGTAAGCTCTGATGAGCAGGGACTGTCTCTTACATATCTGTGCAGCGTTGCGTATGCAAATGCTCAATAGTAGTAGTAGGAAAATTACTTTTACCTGTGCCTCCCTTCCACTGACAATTCAAGACTGTTCATTTCACCCTGCTGCACTATATGCCTGGAACACACTACCTGAGTCAGTACATCATGTTCTCTCTCTGGTCCTATTGAAATCTAGCTGAAAAATCCACCTCTTCAAGGCTGCTTTTGGATCCTGACCCCTTTATTTATTTTATTTAACAGTATTTCTAAACTGCCTTATCTTAATAATCAAGGTGGTATCACAGCAAACAATCTGGTAAAGTGAGTGTGTTATACATGCAGTGAGGGTGAAATTTAGTTGAGTGTATGTTGTATTGTGTGCTAGATTGGTTTGAGCTATGTACAAGGTGGGCTATATACAGTGGTGCTAAAAACATTTTCCATACATACATTGTTTAGGCGGTATCATGTACTGTTATACATTCTCTGAGGTTATGTGATGTCCTGTTTACCAGCCATGTGTTATAACCACTGTTCCCTCTAAGCTGTGCGCGTGTGCGCGCGCACACACCTCGCCGAGCGAGCGCACATACTTTACAACAGAGCGCACAAAAATTACGGCTCTGATTCTGATAGAAAACAACACAGACGTCTTAAAATTTAAAAGTTATGATTGTAATTACTAGAAATTTCCCACTTCATTTAGTAATTGTCTATTTTCATTTCATTTGATTAAAATCAATGTGTACATACTGTATTCTGACGTGTAGTCAAATTTTAAAGTATATAACTCCGAGTGTCGTTATGTGGCGCACAAAAATTTAACCTTCCTTCAAAAGCTGCACACAGCTGATATTTTATGCGCACACAGCCTACAGAAAATTAGAGGGAACATTGGTTATAACCATTTCCCCTTGTTTTCCCCTAGTCTCCTGTTTGTTATGTTTGTTTGCCTTTGTCTTGAATAGATAGTTCTTTGGAGCAGGGTGTCTAGGGACCACTCATGGGGCTGCAAAATGTTCCTGAGCTTGTCCTTGAATTCCAGGGATGTGTACAAAATAAAAATAAACCCCGACGACTCATTTCCAATCTCCATGAACTCTTTCTTTCATAAGTCTCAC
Organism: Ichthyophis bannanicus; assembly: GCA_033557465.1. Lineage (NCBI taxonomy): Eukaryota > Metazoa > Chordata > Amphibia > Gymnophiona > Ichthyophiidae > Ichthyophis > Ichthyophis bannanicus. The sequence continues at coordinate 54,773,477 of CM066047.1, read as the reverse complement.
CAACTGCACTGACTGGCTAATCTAAGATCAGCAGAAATGGTGACGCCAAGTCTTTCACCTCTTGCTTACTGCTACGTTTTGCCCCTTCCTTGGATTTCTGCACTCCAAATACATGATAATGGATTTTTTCGGATTATAGCACAGTTGTCAAACACTTGACCACTGCATTAGATTTCTGACATCATCTTTCATTTATCTTTCTGTATGTATGTTGTTTTGCAGATTTTCTCGTCATCTGCAGACAGACACACTTTTCTTGAAGAGCAATATGCCTGAAACTGTTCCTTGTGGCACCCCCATTAGCCAAATTCCCTTTACCACATCAGACCCCACTGACCACCACCACTCTCGAGTCTCATTGTTTACATAATAAACTGGGTGAAAATATATTTTTTTAAATCCCTAACAAGCACAGACTGTCTATTTGCTTAACGGTTTTCTGTATAGAAGAGCATGAAAAATCTTACTGAAATCCAGACAGGTGCCCACCTGGTAACCTTTACAAAAAATTCAGTCTAATTAAGAGGTTTCCAACCTTTTTGGTTGTGTGGACCTCTTGTTAACTTTCAAAATGTTTGGAGACTCGCAAGTTCATCCCCAGCACTTTTCAAGGACACCTTCACCTTAGGAACAAGTCTGTTCTCACTAGTCCTCTATCTCCCATCTCTTTCCTATCTCCAAAAGTCCCTCCCTCTCCCCTCCAGACAGTGCCCACCAGATTCCTCCAGTCCTTCTCTTCCCCACAGCCAACCCTCATTAGCCTCTCTGTCTTGCTTTTTATATTCTGCGGACCTCTGTACTAGTTGCCCGGACCCCCCCGGGGTGCATGGACCACAGGTTTCGGAACCACTGATCTAGTTTATTTGGCAAACTCTTCCCATTGTGAAACTTCCTGCAGTGACATCACAAGCAGTCTCCTTAAAGGAGACTAAGAAAACTCCCAGATGTTACTGTTATAAAACACCGATTTAGCATTAATAATTCAGCTGACACCTGGAAATACTGGCATAAACAACAACTTTTTTAAGGATGACTCAATTCTATTTTAGGAATTACTGTTTCATATGTTTTCTTGGTAACATTTTAGAATAACAGGGAGTCTGGGCTTGCTGGTACGACTGTCCTAGTCACACCCAATATATCATGTAGATATTGTTAATAAACAAAATGTTTCAACGGATGATTTCACTTTTGTTGTTCTATGTGTTTGAGCTAATTTTCCTCGTGCATCCACTGCAGAAATAGAATTCCACTCTATCAGTTAGCTGCAAAGACAGACATTTTATGTTTTGCTTCTCTTTTTAAAGTTCTGGATTCAGAAAGGGTTTATGTATATTTCTCTGTGGTTCTGGAATCTATGCTAGAGTTTGTCAGAAAGCAGAAACAAGCTACAATTGGGATAGTTGGTTCATTTTTCATATGATGTTCCACACGTGAAGCAACATTCTTTGAAAAGATTTTTTGTCAATTTTTTTTCATGGTAGTGCAACATAGATAAGTTTCTCTTGGAGTCCTCAGTCACTGGCTGTGGCAGTAATGAAAATACAGTCATGAAGGGGTTGTATGCCAACATAAATCTACAAGTTTGTAAAATTTTGTGAAGTTTGAATGTTAAAAGTACTTGTGGAGTTTGTCTACAGTAAGGATAGTTTGAATATTATCCACACGAGTCAATTTTATAACAGGACACCTATAAAAATGTTCCAAAATGCATCTGTTTTATAAAGGCAACATGTGCCTAGATGCTGTTATACGAGCAGGCTCCCAGAAATATAAGAACATAAGAAATGCCATATTGGGTCAGACCAAGGTCCATCAAGCCCAGTATCCTGTTTCCAACAGAAGCGAATCTAGGTCATAAGTACCTAGCAGGTTCCCAAAAAGGTACACAGGTTCCACAGTGCTTGTCCCGGAGGTAAGCAGTGGATTTCCCGGGTCCTCTTTAATAATGGTTTATGGACCTTTCCTCCAGGAACTTGTCCAAACCTTTTTTAAATCCAGCTACACTAATAACCTTTACTCCGGTAACGAATTCCATAGTTTGACTATGAGTTGAGTGAAAACATATTTTCTGTTATTAGTCTTAAATGTGTTACATTGTATCTTCATTGCATGTCCTCTAGTCTTTCTACTTTTCGATGGCGTAAACAACCAATCTGTGTTTACCAGCTCCACTCTATTCATTAATTTATAGAACTTATTTATTTAACAATTTTTATATACCGTCTTTCTACAAGTCAAGACGGTTTACATGGAACAATTTTATTTTATTTATTTATTTATTTAAACGGACTTGGTATACCGCTTTCTCATGAAATCAAAGCGGTTGGCACAGCAAACAATCAAAGAAAGGGGGGTTGTCAGTAGCATGCAGTGTTGATTTGTCGCAGTGTACTGTGTGAGGGTGTGTGGTTGATTTGATGTGAAGCTATATACATTGTGTGCTTATGATACATATTTACAGATTCATATTTACAATGGTGGCTTTGCTATCTGACTTGGTTGAGCAAAAGTCATTCTATGAGGTCCTTGAAATGGTTTTTGAATAGTTCAGTTTTGAGCTGTTTTCTGAAGTTTTTGATGTTGTTTGTTGCTCTGAGGTGGTCTGGGAGAGAGTTCCATATGGCGGGGGCTGCCAGGGTGAAGGCTCTTTTTGATGTGGCTTGGTTTGTCCTGGTGTAGTCTTTTGGAGTTCTGATATTGTTTGATGTTCCCTTTCTTCTTGGTCTTTTGCTGTCGTCAGCTGTTATGAGCTGTTGTAGGCTGTCTGCAGATAGTTTGTTTATTATTTTGAATGTGGTTAAGAGAACTTTGTAGCGGATTCGAGAGCTGATTGGTAGCCAATGGAGGTGGTATAGAATGGGTGTGATATGTTCGTGGCTTGTACTGTCCGTTATGAGTCTTGCAGCGGTGTTTTGTGCTAATTGAAGTGGTTGTGTGGATTTCTTTGGGAGTCCTAGGTAGATGTGGTTGCCGTAGTCCAGGGTGGGGGTGATGATGGCCTGGCAGACTGTTCGAAAATGCTCGGGAGCAAGGATGGGTTTAAGTCGTCTGATTGTCCTCATCTTGATGTAGGCACTCCTGGTGGTTTTCGCGATGTGGGAATGAAGGTTGAGCTCTCTGTCAAGGGTTATTCCCAGGTATTTTATTTCTTGTTTTATTGGGATGGTGGCCTTGTTTAGATTGATGGAGGGTGTGGGTGTGGGTGTGAATGTTTGGTCTCTTGTTATGATCAGTGCTTCGGTTTTATTATAGTTTATTGCTAGATTGTTTTCTTGCAGCCAGGTTGTCATCCCTTCAAAACAGTTGGCTATGTTGGTGTGGTCAGGTTTGTTTAGATTGATTGGTGTGAATATCATTATATCATCCGCGTATATGGTGTATTGTATGTTGAAGTTCTTGATGATTGAGCAGATGGGTTGTATGTAGAGGTTGAAGAGCAGGGCTGAGAGTGCTGAACCTTGTGGAACACCCTGTGTGACACTGATGGGTTGAGAGGTCGTCGATCCACATCTGACCTGGAGCTGTCTATCCTTTAGGTAAGATGTAAACCATTTCAGGGTGGTGTTGTGTAGGCCTGCTTCTTCGAGTCTTGTTAGTAGGGTTGAGTGGCATACGGTGTCGAATGCTGCGGAGATGTCCAGGAATATCATGAGTACGCCCATTTTGGGGTTGTCGACCATTCTTAGCAGACTGTCGAATAGTTGTGTCAGTAGAGTTTCAACTCCGTGGTTAGGTCTGAAACCATGTTGGTGTGGGTCAAGGGGGTGGTGTATGTCTAGATGTTGTTGTAGTTGATGTTGGACTACTTTCTCTATGATCTTTGCCAGGAAAGGGATGCTTGAGATGGGCCTGTCGGCTGCGGGGTCCGTTTTTGGTAGGATGGTCTTCTTTGGGATCGGACGTACTGTGGCTAGTTTTAGTGAGTTTGGCATTACCCCTTCTGTGAGAGAGTTTTGTATGATCTTCTGTATTGTTTGTGTCAGTTCTGCCTTTGATGCCTTAATTTTGGCAGTATATTTCAACTGTTTACATGGAACAAGATAACAATGGATACATATGTAACGAGAAGAACTAATTACAAAGATCAAGGATCAACTATTTACATAAGAGTTTACAATGAGTCATTAGGTTGTATAGTAGGATTTGAGTGATGCAGAAGGAGAAGGGAGGAAGGTGGAAGGGTTATGAGCTAAGGTGGAAGGGAGAAATGTTCAAGAAAAAGATGGGTTTTTAACTTCTTTCGGAACTCAGAGTGGTTCGAACAGTTCCGAAGTTCATGAGGAAGGGCATTCCGTAAGGATGGAGCATAAAGGGAGAAAGCCCTGTTACTTGTGATTTGTTTGCAGTGTCTCTTATTTATAGGGATGGTTAGTAAGTTTTTGGTTATAGAACCTTTATCATATCCTCCCCTCAGCCATCTCTTTTCCAAGTTGAAAAGCTCTAACCTTTTAAGCCTTTCCTCATAGGGGTATCCTTTCATCCCTTTTACCATTTTAGTGGTTCTTCTCTGTACATTTTCTAATTCTGCTATATCCTTTTTAAGATAGGGCGACCAGAATTGCACACAATATTCAAGGTGCAGTTGTACCATGGAACGATACAGAGGCATTATAATATCCTTGGTTTTATTCTCCATTCCTTTTCTTATGATTCCTAGCATTTATTTGCTTTCTTGGATGCTGCTGCCCACTGGGCGGAGGGTTTCAACGGATTATCCATGACGACACCTAAATCTTTTTCCTGAGTGGTGGTTCCTAATATGGAACCTTGTATTGTGTAACCATAGTTTGGGTTGTTCTTTCCTAGGTGCATAACGTTGCACTTATCCACATTAAATTTCATCTGCCATTTGAATGTCCAGTCTTCCAATTTATCAAGGTCCTCTTGCAATTTTTCACATTCCTCTTATGTTTTAACAACTTTGAATAATTTTGTGTCATGTGCAAATTTGATCACCTCACTCATCATTCCTATTTCCAGATCATTTATGAATATGTTAAAAAGCAGCAGACCCAGCACAGAGCACTGGGGTCAATGTTCCCTCTAATTTTCTGTAGGCTGTATGCGCATAAAATATCAGCTGTGCAGCTTTTGAAGGAAGGTTAAATTTTTGTGCGCCACATAACACTCGGAGTTATATACTTCAAAATTTGACTACACGTCAGAATACAGTATGTACACCACATTGATTGCACTAGAAAATATTGTAGAACTTGTGAAAACCATAAATACACAACAACTTTTACATTTTAAGACGTCTGTGTTGTTTTCTATCAGAATCAGAACCGTAATTTTTGTGCGCTCTGTTGTAAAGTATGTGCGCTCACTCGGCAAGGTGTGCGCGCGCGCACAGCTTAGAGGGAACAGTGACTGGGGTACTCCACTATTCACCTTTCGTCATTGAGAAAATTGGCCATTTAGCCCTACTCTCTGCTTTCTATCTCTTAACCAGTTCCTGATCCACAATAGTACACTGCTTCCTATCCCATGACTTTTTTTAATTTCACCAAGAGTCTCTCATAAGGGACCTTATCAAAGGCTTTCTGAAAATGAGATATACTATAATCAACTGGCTCACCTTGAGCTACCTGTTTATTCACACCTTCAAAAAATATAACAGTAATTAGTAAGACAAGACTTTCCTTGGCTAAATCTCCAATCTCTCATCTTCAAGCCTCAAAACAGGAACACCTATAACCTCATTAAAATTCAACCATTGCACGAACCTGGCACGTCTCCCACCATCCAACTGCTCAAGTGCGTCCTAATCAACACCAGATCCATCCACAACAAAATACCCATCCTAATGGACATCATCAAGGAATCACATTGACATACTTTGTCAGACTCCTCGAGCCATGATTCTATTATGCAATGTCCCTCTAAACCAACTTAGCATCCCTTCTTATCTCTTCAACTGCCCCAGGATACATAAAAGAGGAGGAGAGGTACTTATATTAGCTAAGAAGGACCTCCAATTCAGAACTACCAGCCCCAGTTCCACCAATGACTTGGACATCATTACCATATCCAACTCTCTCCTATCAATCTGTCTTGCTTACTGACCACCAATAGCAGAGTCCAATGACCTCTCCCCACTAATTGAGGAGGCATGCTCCGAGTATCACAAGAACAAATGGTTCATTCTTCTGAGGGATCTTAAACTACCAATCTCATCCAACAAACACACCACTCCTTTCCTCCAAGAAGTGGAGGCATCTCCAGTTCAACCAGATCATCCCAGAAGCAACGCACATCAGAGGAAGAATCCTAGACCTCATTTTTACACCAGCCAACTGACCACACCAAAACCATTCCTCAATGTCCAAATCACCTCAATTCCCTGGTCTGATCATAAGCTGCTTACTTTCTTCCTCCCCAACACCTCCAGTGCATCCACCCCCAAACTTCCCCCACCTCGCACACGGTAGTTTCAGATATTTGACAGACTCATTCATCAGCAACATTCCACCCCTAACACAAGAGGATCTAGTCAATCTTGACACACTAATATCTGAATGGAACACACACATATTATCTTATGCTACTAAGCCCATCCAGGATAAAAAGAGCACATCATGTTCTTTGGTTCACACCTGAGCTCAAAACCCTAAAAAACAAACTCAGACAGCTGGAGCACAAATGGAGATGCCACAAGAACTCATCCAACTACTCAGCATACACAAGTGCCCAGGCCAACTACTGCTCATTCATCCTTCTAAAGAAAAAGGAATATCATACCAACCTACTCAACTCCTCTCTCAACTGTCCTAGAGAGCTATTTGCCTTGAAGCAGTCATCCAGTGGCTCAACTACCACAATATGCACCTCAAATCCAATAAAACAGAAGTCCTTAATATAACCAAGCACCTCACCTTTTCCCCTCCAGTCACAGTCAACTTGGCCAACTTAATGTTGCATGTAAAAGAGCAACACCTTGGCATAATAAAGGACCAAAACTTGAGCTTCCAACCTCATATCAAGCAAGTCACCAGAGTGGCATACTTCCGAAAGAAGACAGTCTGAAACCTTTGACCCCTACTGGACCACAAATGACTTCAGAAACATCTGTCAAGCCCTTATCACCCCCATACTTGATTATGCAAACATAATATACCAGGGGCTCCCCAAATCCACCCTACTCCCATTGCAGCTTGTGCAGAATACAGCAGCCGGAATAATCACAGGTAGCAGCCAGCACACACACATCATCTCCATACTGAAGCAGTTACATTGGCTTCCCATCCACACCAGGGTTAAATGGAGGGAGGAGTGGCCTAGTGGTTGGGGCAAGTTACCTCAGGCCGGAAGGTCGGGGGTTCAAATCCCACTAGAGGACAACAACCTTGGGCCGGAAGGACTGGGGTTTCTAGTCCCACAGGTGCTCCTTGTGGTCTTGGGCAAGCCACTTAACCCTCCATTGCCCATGTTCCCTGTAAAATAGTTATCTCCAAGTTATAATGCCCTGTTCAATGTAATTTCAGTTTGTTCAATGTAAACCGCCTTGATATCATGAAAGGCGGTATATAAGAAATGTTAAATAAAACTAAATAAATACATACATACAAAGTCTCGCTGACCATCTTTAAGATCATCCATCATCTTTTGGCAGACATCCTTCGTCCTCTCCTTCTCCAACCTCCCAATAAGAGAACAAGGAGAAAGGCCAACCACAATCTCCTCTCTGTATCAGCCTTAGTCACCCGCACTAATACTCCACCTCCAGCAGAGCACCCACAACCTGGAACTCCAGAGTTATGATCACTTACAGATCTTGGTGAATTTTGCCGCAAACTAAAAACCTCTCTCTTCCTGGGACATTTCGGATCCATCATCTAACCACCCCCCCCATCTTCAACATCTTCTGAGCTTTTACAACCTTTTGACCTATTTCTCCCACAGCCCACCCACTGAATAGAGCCATGTTTTACATGTCTCCATTACTAGGTTTAAACTCATCTCAATCTAATTCATTACCCCGAGTTTCAGAGTTTTTTAAATTACTGGTAAACTGGCTGAAAGTGAAGACGATCAGAAACATTTGCTTCTCAAGAGCAAGGAACAGAGTCTTAAAATGAGCCTGCACCTTAATGTAAAGAAGACAAAGATCCTGACAACTGGCAAAATCAATAAGTTCATTGTTGATGGAAAAGAAATTGAAATAGTGGACAACTTTAACCTACTTGGATCAACTATCAATAAAGCAGTCAAGAAATTAGACAACGCATTGCTCTTGGCAGAATGGCTATGAAGGACCTAGACAAGATTCTCAAGAGCAGAGATGTTTTTCTCCTTACAAAGATTCGACTTGTTCAAGCCATGGCATTTTCAATAATGTCATATAAATGTGAAAGTTGGCCAGTGAAAAAGATAGACAGGAAGAAAATTGATGCCTTTGAACTATGGTGCTGACGACGAATAAACCAGTCAGTACTAGAGGAAATCAAACCTAAGCTTTCTTTAGAAGCTCAGATGACAAGACTTCGACTTTCATACTTTGGACACATCATGCGAAGAGACACATCATTAGAGAAAGACATCATGCTTAGCAAGGTAGAAGGTCAAAAGAAAAGAGGAAGGCCAGCAATGAGATGGATCAATACAATAACAGCAGCTACAGGTGCCAGTCTGTCAACAATGAGCCGCCTGACTGAAGACCGAACACAAAGAGTAGTTACTCACCTGTAACAGGTGTTCTCCAGGAGCAGCAGGAATCAGTCCTCACATATGGGTGACATCGGCGCTGACGGAGCCCTCGTGCGGAGCATTTCCCCAGCTTTCAAGGAAAGGTTTTGGGAATGCAGCGTGCATGCGCGGTCCCCTTCCCGCCCAAGGGTGCCATCTTGCTCAATCTGATGACATAGCTAAAAGACAGCAACAAATCAAAGTGAAGTATATGACTGCAACTCCAGGGAAGGAGGGAGGATCATGAGGACTGATTCCTGCTGCTCCTGGAGAACACCTGTTACAGGTGAGTAACTACTCTTTCTCCAGGACCAAGCAGGAAGTCAGTCCTCACATATGGGACTCCCCAGCTCTAGGCTACTGGGAACCCTAAGCTGAAAAAATGGCTCCCTCTCAAGAGCCTCAGCATTCGTGATAAGAATATCCTCTGAGAACGCCCCCGTACGGTAGCCAACACAAGGGTAGGAGGGTAGGAGTTGCCTAAACCTCAAAGAGATTACAGAGTACCGCCTGTCCAAAAGCACTGTCCCTTTGGGACTCTCTCTCCAGGCAGTAATGGGCTGCAAAAGTCTAGCTTGAAGACCAAGTTGCGGCCCAGCAGATGTCTGCCAATGGAACAGAGCGGAGATGAGCTACTGACGCGGCTTTCGCCTTGACACGGTGGGCCGTGACTCGAACCTGCAAGGGGAGGTCGGCTGCCTTGTATGCCCAGGCGATACAATCTTTTACCCAAGTGGACAATGTACGCTTGGAGACAGGTAACCCCAATTTATTAGGATCAAATGAGACGAAGAGCTGAGTAGCCCTTCGATGCCTCCACGTACATTCTATGTAAAAAGACAACGTCCACTTACAGTCCAGGGTATGCAAGACTGTTTCAGCCCGGCTGGTATGCAGCCTGGGAAAAAAGGTCAGAAGAACCACCTCCTGGTTGAGGTGGAAAGAGGAGACCACTTTTGGAAGGAACTTGGGATGGGTCCGTAGGACCACCCTGTTCCTATAGAACCGCGTGTACGGTCTATCAGAAACCAGAGCTTGTAGTTCACTCACACGTCTGGCCGAGGTAAGAGCCACCAGGAAGAGCGCTTTCCAAGAGAGGAAGCACAAATGGCAAGTAGCCATCGGCTCAAACAGTGGGCGAGTAAGTTGCTGCAAGACCACGTTCAAATCCCACTCAGTTGCCGGTGGACGAACTGGAGGCTTGAGTAGAAGCAGATCTCTAAAAAATCGGGACACCTAGGGGTGAACCGACAGAGGCTGTCCTTCCACCGAGGAGTGGTGCACTGACAAAGCACTGAGGTGGACCCGAACAGAGTTAGACTTAAGGCCTAGGTCTGACAGGTGAAGTAGATACTGCAGAACTACTGGCACAAGGCAAGAGAAAGGATCTTCACTGCGCTGAGCACACCATACCGTAAACCTAAGCCACTTGAGGGCATAGGATTTTCTGGTGGACTGCCTCCTAGAGGCCAAGACCACCTCCTCAACCTCCTTAGGTAGACGTAAGGGAGCTAGCACTATCCTTTCAGCAGCCAGGCCATCAAATTGAGGGACCTGAGATTGGGGTGCAGAAGGGAACCTTGCTCCTGAGACAGGAGATCGTGTTGCAACCCCAGAGGGAACGGAGTTTCCACCGCCAAATGCAGCAGAAGTGGAAACCATGGCTGCCTCGGCCATCTGGGAGCTACCAGAATCACCGAGGCCTTGTCCCGGAGAATCTTGAACAAAGTTCGGGCCACCAGGGCCGTGGGAGGAAACGCGTACAGGAGGCCCGTAGACCAAGAGATCAGAAAAGCATCTGCTGATAAACTGCAGGGGATGCGGCTGTCTGGAGCAGAACCTGGGCAGCTGACGATTCTGTGGACTTGCAAAGAGATCGATGGATGGAAGTCCCCAGCGGAGGAAGATCTGCTGGACCACCAATGGATTCAACTGCTATTCGTGAGGCTGGAGAATCCTGCTTAGCATGTCTGCTAGGAAATTCTCCTGACCAGGTAGATAAACTGCTTTGAGAAACATGCCTTGTTTGACTGCAAAGGTACAAAGGGCCAGTGCCTCCTGACATAGGAGCCTGGACCCCGTGCCCCCTTGTTTCTTCCTGTAGAACATTGCCACTTGTTTGTCCGTCTGAACTAGGACAGACTGGTGAGATAGGGCAAGAGCTAAGCGGATTGCTCGCAGCTCCAAAAGATTGATTTGCTGCGTGGCCTCCCGAGGAGACCAGAGGCCTTGAGTGCACTGCCCTGGCAATGTGCACCCCAGCACTTTAAGGAAGCATCGGTCGTCAGCACCCTTGTGTGTGCTGGGGCCTGAAAAGGTACTCCCCTGAGAAGGTTTGGGAGATGTAGCCACCACTGTAAGGAGTCCAAAAGTGGTTTGGACACCTCTACTCTGTCTCGGAGGTCGCCTGTGGCCTGCGTCCACCAAGCTCTGAGGCACCATTGAGCAGCTCGCATGTGCAGGTGGGTGTTGGGAGTCACATGCACAGTGGATGCCATGTGGCCCAGGAGCCACAGGTAGTTCCCGGCAGAAACATGAGAACTGCTTCGGAACTGGTTGGCCAAGTCCATCAGTCTGTGGGCCCTGTCCTTGGGCAAGTAGGCTCTTGCCTGAAGGGTGTCTAATCTTGCCCCTATAAACTCTAGGTTCTGAGAGGGGAGCAAAGTGGACTTTGCGTAGTTTATGACAAAGCCCAGATGCTGAAGGAGAGAGTGAGTGCGAAGAGTGGCTTGTCGGGCCTCCTGGAGAGACTGGCCCCTGATGAGCCAGTCGTCCAGGTATGGGAAGATGAAAATTCCCTGATTCCTGAGATAAGCCGCCACCACCGCCAGGCATTTGGTGAAAACTCTGGGGGCAGAGGTTAGGCCAAATGGAAGTACCCAGTACTGAAAATGGTTTCCTCCCACCACAAATCTGAGATATTGTCTGTGGTCTGGATGAATGAGGATGTGAGTATAAGCATCCTTTAGGTCTAAGGAGCATAGCCAGTCTCGCTGGAGGTAAGACAGCAGTATCCCAAGGGTAAGCATCTTGAACTTATCCCTCTCCAGAAACTTGTTTAGGTTTCGCAAGTCTAGGATAGGCCGGAGGTCTCCTGTCCTTTTTGGTACCAGGAAGTACCTGGAGTAGAAGCCTTGCCCTTCCTGGTGGTAAGGCACCGGTTCCACCGCCTGTTCCTTTAGAAGACTTGCCAACTCCTGAAGGAGGAGGTTCCTGTGTAGAGGGAGTCTGGGAGGCTCCCCTGGAAAGTAGGAGGGGGTAGCTGGTGAAAGTGGAGCATGTAGCCCTTTTGGACAATGCTCAATACCCAGGTATCCCCTGTGATGGATGGCCACCTGCAGGTGTACAGGGTCAGCCGACCTCCTGTGCTGAGTGGAGCCACCGGCGGAGAAGAGGCTATGCTGTGGAAGTCAAAACCCCGCTCCCTGCTGGCGGCTTGGGGGTCTTCTGCCTACGGGGCCCATGCCTCTGCCCCTAGGCCTGCTGGCGAGGCCTGATATTGAGGGTAGGATTTGTAGGCAGCACCCTCCTCGGGAAAAAGGGCTTCTTTCCCGAGCCCTTCTTTTTTTGAGAAGGGGCAGAATTCTTTCTGGACAGTCTTGTCCTGGTGAGAGTCTCAGTCTCGATTTCTGCAGCCTTTTCAGTCATGGGCTTACCGAATAGGTTGTCACCTCGGCAAGGGACATCGACCAACTTGTCCTGCACCCATGACTCCAGGTCCGATGACTGTAGCCAGGCCTGATGACATGCACCGATGCCGGCCACGGCTACCCGGGCCGAAGCCTCAAAGCCATCATAGGCTGCTCGAGAGATAAACTTTGAGCACTCTTGGATCTCTGTAGAAAAGGCTTTGAACCTCTGCAAGGGTTCCTAGGAGAGGCCAGCTGAGAACCCGGCAATCTCCTTTGCCAGGTCCCGTAAGTACATGCCCATGTACAGCTGGTAAGTCTGGACACGGCAAGATAGCATAGAGCCCTGGAAGCACTTTCTACCGAGGGCATTCAGGTTCCGGGCCTCCCGGCCGGGGGGCACCAAGGAGTGCATCTTCTGACTCTTCAGGTGGTGCATGGCCGATTCCACAACCATGGATTTGTGCGGTAGCTGCGCCTTTTGGAACCCAGGGCTCTTACGGACTCGATAAATGGAATTGACCCGTTTGCTAAGAACTGGCGCCGAGGCCGGTGCCTCCCACATACGGAAGAGCAGCTGTTCCAGCATTGGAGGAACCGGTACAGTAAAGGCTTCCTTCGGAGGAAAATCATACTGGAGGGCATCGAGCTCTGGCTCGAGGCTCCTCCTCGGCGTCCGCAGGGAATGCCAACGCTTTGGCCATGTCCCTCACGAAGTCCAAGAACCGGGTATCCTCCGGGGGGGACCTTCTCTGAGGCTCGGACTCTAGGGAGTCCGAAGGGACGCACTGGGTCCGGAAGGTGTCCGGAGACTCCTCGTCCTCTGTCTCCCATGCCAACTCCTCCGAGGAGTCATCGAGCGGCTCCGGCCATGTGGGCCTCGGTGCCACCCGCCCCGACGCCGAGGACACCCGCATCGACGACCTTGGCCCCGCACAGGAGGTCGAGGGAGACCTTGACCGAGGATCGACTCGAGACTTGATGGACTCGAGGATCGGCTCGGCCTCCGGGGTCAACTTAGACGTCGAAGTCCCAGTGGTCAGGGCAGCTGCACCAGTCAGACCGGCGATCAGCACCCACTGCTGTTCCATGAAGGCAGCCAAGCTGCTCTCCAAGACCGTCAGCCTGAGTCCAAGCTCAGGAGACTCCGCAGCCCCCGACTCGGGCCTCGACGTCGGCTCTCCAGGAGGAGAGTCCATGAGGACAACAGAACTTACGTGACTCGGGGACTCTGGCTCCATGTGAGGTAGTTTGGACGGCCTCTCCGACTCTGAGAGCCTGGGGCAGCAGTCAGGGCTACACGACCTGGCCCTCGAGGACCCAGGGGCCTCCACCGACGCCGCCCTCATGAGCTTCTTCTTCCTTTTGTGCTCCCGGGTGGGAGACTCCCTCTCAGAGGAACCACGATGGCGCTCGGTGTCAGACTCCCGAGATGTCGAGGCCTCTGACGAAGTCTGGGCCCGGCCGGACGCGGACTCGGAGAAAATTCTCTCACATTGATGCTGAATGCTCCGAAGTGCCTTCGACGACATTTTGCCGCACGGGCCACAGACCAGCGGGTCCTGGTCAGGCCCAAGGCATCGGAGGCAGCAGTCATGTGTGTCGGTGAGAGACATGAGTTTCTTGCACCGATCATACTTTTTGAACCCGCGCTGGCAGCCCTCGGGGGAAAAAGGGCCCCTGCAAGGTCAAAAGACCAGGCTGCCAGTGAAAATAACAAAAATAGGCGCGAACGCTAATCACGAAGGACAAAAAAACGAAAAAAAAAAAATTCCGGACTCGATACCGGTGTACCGAGCCCAGGCGGGAAAGGGAACCGGCGTCGAACCGGATAAGCAAAAAAGCGAAAATCGCAGAAAAAAAATCTACTTTTCCTGGGTGACACGAACTCACGTCCGTTGGGCTCCGCGGAAAAAGAAAGACTGAGCAAGAATGCACCCTTGGGCAGGAAGGGGACCGCGCATGTGCGCTGTATTCCCAAAGGCTTTCCTTGCAAGCTGGGGAAATGCTCCGCATGAGGGCTCCATCGGCGCTGACATCACCCATATGTGAGGACTGACTTCCTGCTTGGTCCTGGAGAATTTAGGGCAACTATCCAATGGATCGCCATGAGTCGACACTGACTCAACGGCACTTAACAACAATAACCATACAATGTACCTTCTTCTGATTATATCCATGAGTTATTATTAAGATTGCCAAATATCGTTTACCTTGTTCCATGTAACGTTACTTGTTTTAATTGTTCCCTGTACAATGCTGTGACTGGTAGATACAGCGGTATAAAAAAGTTGCTAAATAAATCAAATCAAATAACTATCCACATGTTCAGTAATTTTATTCTTTATAATGGTTTCTACCAGTTGACCCGCTACTGACGGGCAATATCCCCAGCAGCACACAAATGCTCTCACACATATTTACTCCAAGACAGGTGCAACTATGTGTGTGTATGCATGTATTTTATAAGATAATGCATACAGCTCACAATTCTGTCCCACCTTCATCCAAACATTTACCTCAGAAATTTCTAAGCATTGATCACATAAACTGTGTGTGATCTTGTCGGACCAGTACTTGTACATCTATAATCACCTGTGCAATTTTATGATAAACCTTTTCTACGTGCAGAGCATGCTTTTTCTGTATGTAAAGCATGCGCTTATTTTTATGCAATCTGCATGCGGGCATTCTAGGGGACTACAGTGGAGATGGGGTTGCAATGTACATGCATTTTTTATAAAATTTATATATACCTCTATTTACCTTTTAGAGGTGGTGTAAATTCGTGCAGCAGAATTCATGCAATACTGGGGCTAGGTCGGGGAATCTATTTTATAAAGGCACCTATAAAATAAGCGCTGTTTGGACTTCTCACTTAGGTTTGGGAACCACTATGGGGCTTGATTTTGTAACATGACACTTATTTTGGGGACTCTCCAGCCAGTTGGGTTTCAGGATATATACTATGAATATTCATGAGAGTGATTTGCATACACTGCCTCCACTGCATGCAAATTTACCTCATGCCTCTTTATAGTGGATATCCTGAAAACCCAACTGGCTGAGGAGCCCCTAGGACAGTAGTTCCTAAAGCTGTGCTAACATATACTAAATTGCTTTTTTGTATCTTGATGATACATTCTGGTAAATATAACATTTTAGTTTTGAAGAAGTGATTGATCTGTGCAAATCCTTGAAGAGGTAATGCTTACCTGATGTACACAGTCCAAGAACTGCAAGAAGACAGGTGTAAAGCCACTGCTCTGATTGTTGAGAGTCAGGCTACTGCGCTGACTGAACCTATGGCCAAATGACAGCCATTCTTTTTCCACCAGCATCCGGAAGCCTTCTAGAGTCCGGTAAAATGGATCACCAAGTAGCTGTACTAGAGACACCACCTAGGATGCAACAACAGACCAGGTTTTGGTTCCCAAAAATATCATATAATTAAAATAATAAAGCCAAAACAGCACAAAGAGGAATCTGCTTATTAGAGACTAAGGTCTGAACAGCATTTTTATTTCATATATGGACAACTTAGTTTAGCAAGGAGATTTTTTTTTCCTGCAGAGAGTGACCTAAGTTCAAATGAGAGACCACAAGTAAAATTTGGCTGAAGACCCCTGCAGCAGTAGCAGGGTGGGGGAGAGACATCCCCCTGCCCTTCCACTCTCCTCAAACTTAAAGGGAACATAGAGCAATCAGCAAACTTACTTTAAAATAACTCTGCCACACTGCCTGCCTCTGTCTTCTCTCTATTAAAACTTTTCTATTCCAGCAGCTAAAGAAGGCT
The DNA here is from genome assembly GCA_033557465.1 of Ichthyophis bannanicus. Lineage (NCBI taxonomy): Eukaryota > Metazoa > Chordata > Amphibia > Gymnophiona > Ichthyophiidae > Ichthyophis > Ichthyophis bannanicus. Next base: position 54,757,364 of record CM066047.1, on the reverse strand, counting down.
GAAATAACAACCAACCATGATATCCTCTGGCTATGATCACTACACTTTGGCCAACAGTGGATGGTGGTTCTCTGGCTGCTGGGCAAGAGAACCTTTATATAAAGGAGGGAGGGAAGCAGCATGGCAAAGAAGTGGAATCTGTAAAACTAGAGGGCATAAAATAAAGCTGCAAGGAGGTAAGCTTAAAGGCAACAGCAGGAAATACTTTTTCACTGAAAGGGTGGTGGATGCTTGGGATGCCCTCCTGATGGATCCCTTTATAGCAAGAGGATAAAAACAAAATAAACTTAATTATTTCTTATACTTCAATAAATAGAGAGGGGTGACCTGCACAGAACGGTGGGTACAACCCTAAACAAAGGCAGAGAGGGGGGTGGGGGTTTCTGCACAGAGTGGCTGCACACCTATTCTAGCCACTTTACTGGGCAGACTAGATGAACCATAGTGGTCTTTATCTGTCACCATATACTATGTTTCTATGTAAGTTATTTTAAAGCAACCGATGTGCCATGCTCTGCTTCAGTAGCCATAGTGTAGGCTCCCTTCTTGCCTGGGCTTCCCTGCACGGCAGGGGCTGCTTCAGTGGAATTTACACCATTGCCTGCACAGTAAAAGATGGAGGGAGTTCTTGGGCTAAACAGTGAATTCCCCACAATGAAAAGAGCAGATCTATTTAAGTTGGGACCAAAGTTTGCTTGGACTAAAACTGTGTTATTCTCCTGTAGCAGGTGTTCTTCATGGATAGCAGGATAAGTCCTCGCATATGGGTGATGTCACCGATGGAGCCCTGTGCCGGAACTATTTCCCAGCTCCTTCTGGAAGCTTTTAAAATGGTCCCAGCATGCATGTGTGTCGGTTCCCACCTACTGCCACCGCGCACGATCTCTGCCTATCCACTAGCTGAAAGCGGAATACACTCAAGGGGAGGTGAGAGAGTTATGAGGACTTATCCTGCTGTCCACGGAGAATAACTACATGTGAGTAACTGCTTTTTGCATGGACAAGTAGGGTAATGTCCTCACATATGGGACTCCTTAGCTACAGGCTGTATCAAAAGAAAAAAGGGGACATAAGCAATGTTGCAAGCAGCTGAACCAACAGAACTACTTTTTTTGTTGGTGGCAGGTCTCTCTACTATTTTATCCTTTTTTTTTTCTTGCAAGAGGCAGCCTGTAATGAAAAATAACAGGGCCTAGGGGGATAGAGTTAGCTTCTATTCCCCAAACAGCATTGGCCAAATATACTGTGGCATCAGTAGTCCCTTTCCAGACAGCAGTGAGATGAGATGTAAATGTGTGGACGGAAGTCCATGTTGCGTCCTTGCAAATCTCCTCCATGGTGGCTGACCTCAAGTGAGTCACCGATGAAGCCATGGCCCAGACATTATAAGCTGTGATATGACCCTCAAGAATAAAGTTCGCTTTGACATAAGCAAAGGGGATGCAATCCGCTAGCTAACTTGAGTGTGTATATTTGCTGATGCAGCCCCAGTTTGCTCGGGTCAAAGAAACAAAATGTTGAGTGGATTTTCTATGGGTTTTAGTCCACACCAGACAGACGGCCAAGACACTCCTGCAGTCCAATGTGTACAATGCAATTTTCCCTTTGTGAGTGTGAGGCCGGGGAAAAATTATTGGCAGGACTACTGACTGATTACAGTGGAAATCTGACACCACCTTAGGAAGGAACTTAGAATAAGTATGCAGAACTACCCTACTGTGGATCAGTTACTAGAGCCTGGAGCTTGATAACTCCGGATGCTGAAGTTACAGTCTCCAGGTCAGGCATTTCAGTCCACTTGTATCTAGTAGCTCAAAGAGAGCCTTCGTTAGCCCCAATACTACATATGGATTGAGGGGAGGCTTCTTGAACTCCTTCCTGAGTTGTGCTTAACCAGCTAATTGTTGATATAGGGAATCACGTGCATAAATTAATACACTGCGACCAGTATGAGATACTTGGTGAATACATGTGGAGTGGATGTGAGGCCAAGGGCAGTAGAAGGCATTGGTACTGGTGTTTCCATATAATGAATCTCAGATACTTCCTCTGAATGGAATGCACCTGAATGTGGGTATAGACACCTTTAAAGTCCAGAGAACATTGCCAGATCTAGGCTGGGACAAAATCCCCTTTGTCTTTCTGTAATCAGGAAGTTCTTGAGTAAAATCTCTTCCCTTCCTCCTTTGGTGAAACGAGTTCAACCTCACTGGTCTGTAAAAGGGAAGAGAGCTCCTATAGCAATATTTCCCGATGCTGAGAGTTGATGTATGAAAATCTTGGAGAGCAATTTAGTGGTAGATTGAATAGGTATAATCTATACCTGAACTCGATGATTTTTAGTACCCATCTGTCAGAGGTTACAAGTGGCCATCAGTCCTGGTAGAACACCAGCCTCCCTTCTACTGGAAGGGTGTTCGGAACCAGTACTAGGTGACTGGCTATGTTATTTATGAGCCAGTCAAACTCCCGCCTCTGGTTTGGCTGGGGAACAGGCTGGGGGTTCTGAGGACCTTGCTTAGTCTGGAATGAAGGAGAGGCAGGAGGATGCCTATGTCTATGAGAGTAATAGAACCTCCTATATTCTTTACCTCAGACAATTTCTCCTAATAGGTTAGCTTTGCGCATACCATGACAGTCACGAACCTCACTTCTAAGCCAGGGTATGTGGAGTATGATTCTCAGTCTCTCAAATTTACTGCTAATGCTCAGCATAGTACTTGCATTGTGCCAAAGAAAGCTTCCTCCTGGAGTTTGTAAGATGTAACAAGTATGGGTAGTTTGTTAAGATGTGCTTGGAAATTCTTCTTTATAAAGCCTGTGGCTCCAAGCACAATGGGAAATATTTCTGCATCTTTCTGCAACATTTTCGTGGTCTCTGACCACATTTGTTGGTACCATTAGTCGGGTTTCCTCGCATCTAATTTCTTTTCTGTCAGGTGATCATAACCTCTTCCTTCTCTGTAATTCTCTTAGGGTCATGATCCCATTGCTTTTCAGGTACAATGATGATGTAGTGTTTACAGAGTTTCCAATGGATGAGACATGCTACTTTGTTGTGCTTTTCTGTATAGAAATTTTCTGCCATCAGACTTTCACAGCCAGCTAAGAGGTGAGTCACTGTTTTCAGGTCTTTCTTACAGAATCGACTTATGTCTTTGTTGCCAGTATTTTTAATGCTTGCTGTAAACCATCTCATCTGTAATCCGCTGTCTGGGCTGCAGCTATCAATCTCTCATGGCTCTCTGGCATGATAATCGCCTAGATGCTGTGAAGGTTGGATTGAAAGTGGTCCTGGAGAGGATTTTAAAAGCGTCACTATGCTGCCTGATGAAGGTCAGAGCTTCTTGCACTTTAGCTCCAAAGAGATTCTCTCCATGATACAGCACATCAGTAATCTTCTCCTGGACATCATATTGTAAGTCTGAGGCTGGGTGCCAGTACTCATGGAGGAAGCTCTTGATCCTGTTTCAAACAACATAAATTGCTTGGATTATGTATTTTTCACAACCCTTCCCTTTACTCACTAGGAGTTGCACAGCCTTCTCTGCAAGGAAAGTGTTGGTAGACTTCTGTATACTGTGCATGATTTTCCACAAGTGCATGCCCTTGAAGAGCAGGGTAGGATACTTTGTGGGATGTGAGCATAGCATTCTGAATTTTCTTTGAAAAGATTTCAATATCCAAGGCTCCCTTCCCACGGGCACTGAAGAGTGGGTCTTGGAGCTTTAGGCCCTTTTGACAGCGGCTTCAAAGACCATGGAATGGTGCTGCAGCTGAAGCTTTTTAAACCCAGTCTTTTGAATTTGATACATGGAGTCAACCTTCTTGTTCACTGACTGTACAGAGAGGGGACTCTCTCACATCTTCATCTGCACATCCTTCAGGATTCTGTGAGCGGGAATTGTCACAGCATCCTTAGAGGGATCAAGGAACTGGACGATTTCCGATGCTTTAGCCTTAACGTCCTCCATCTTTAAATTAAATGGAACAGACTTAGCCATTTCCCATAGAGACTCAATAAAGAATAGCTCCTTTGGAGGTAATTTCTTCTGTTGTGAGGTGAGAGATCTGAGGATAACTCAGGAGACCTCTCTGATAAGAAATACTCCAAATCATACTCAAGAGTCCCGGGAGCGGTCCGATTCTGACTCAGAAGATGTCTGAGTCATTGGGCTAACCTCCATTCCTCTTGGAGAGTGGGCCTGTGGTCAGAATGTCATTGATGCCCTCTAATTCTTTGGAAAATGGTCACCTCCCTGATGTACTAGAAATTGACACCAGCTGGACAATCACTGATGTTGAGGCCCTTTGAGATCTCAATACTGATGAATCTCCTGCAGGCAGTTGGTGACTCTTGAGAATTGGTTTGATGTCTTGATGCGCTGGCCTTGATGCAGTTGAAGCAGCTGCCTCGCAATGTACAAAGACGACCTCCATTCTATCTTTGAAGCTTTTCAGGAGGCACTCCTTGAAGGCTGCCATCGACAAAGGTGGAGAGGTTACAGCTCATTTGGCCAATGTCTGTGGAATCTGTTGGGAGTATTGGCAGGCTGGTTACAGTCCCATGGAGACTGTCATGGCCCCTCTATACTGAGAAGGATGAGTGTTCCTCACATCAGGACCGCTTCAAGAATATTGGATCCTCCAATGCCTCAATGTTCAAAACATCATACTCCTGATGCACCTCACTCTCTGTCTAGTGTTTGGTATCCCAAGTTCTTGATACTGATGAAGTTGAGGACAAATTCTTCCTCTTCTTCAAAGGGAATAGGTGAATGACCAGTTCCTAGAGACCCTATCAATACTCAAACATCAAGTGCGATCAGTGTCCTCTCGATGCTTGAGCATTTGGTGCAACTCCTTGGGCTGTGGGGACCAATGTCACTGATGTTGAAGTCTATGGACCAGACTTATCCATGCTTGAATTCCTTTTGTGCTGGTTCTCTTGACCTTGAGACCTCTCTTTATCATCTGTGAATACAAAAGACAATGAAAGGACTCATGGCTGGGCCACAGGCACTGCAAGCACCAGTTACAGGTGTCTGTAACGGATATGGTCCTATTACACTGGATGCACCTCTTAAACCCATTGGAGAGTTTCTGTGACATGTTATCTGGAAAAACTGAAAAATCTCCTGACCGGGCACCTGAGGCCTAAATGCGGCAACATGTAAAAATAAAATAAACCTAAAAGTGCCCAGAAAAGCTATGTAACAGACTACCAAGGTGAAAAAATTAGATTCTCTCTACAAAATATGCAGAAGAAAAATCACCAGAAAATGCAGCCTTCACCAAGTGACATGCTCTTCCGATGGATTCTGTGGAAAACTGCAGAAATATGCACAGTGGGACAGCAGAAACTGAAGTGCATGCATGCTGGGACTATTCCAAAAGCTTCCAGGAAGTCCAGCTAGGAAGTGGTTCCCATGCAGGGCTCCGTTGATGATGTCACCCATATGTGATGTGAGGACATTATCCTGCTTGTCCATGAAGAATGATATTGTTACAAATCCTAAAACAGATTTTAGAATTGTACAGCTAAATATAAGCATTATTTGTATATCACTGGTTCATTAACCATTCAGCATTTTGAATGTATTAATTGTAATCATTGTTTAATATACAGAGGAAAAAAATAAAGTATTTATAAAAAAAAACGTGTGTGGTGTTTACCTGTGTGGTAATATCCCAGCCCTCTTCTAAACAAACCAGGACTGAAGATCCGCTTTCAAGCAGCTCTGACAGAATCAGACACAATTGCATTATCCTGTGAAGCTATAGAATGAAATAGGAAAATTGATGTGATCCAAGACCAATAATTAAGGTAGCAGAGTCCAAAATGTGTACACAGTATATACAGACAGAGTGGAAAAATATTTAGAAAAATTAGGCACAGTGAAAATTTTTAGGAGCCAGGTAAATTTCACATTTTTTCTTTGGCTATTTTGCTTTCTTTTGACCCAGCCAGGTTCTCTCTCTCTTCTGTACTTCCAGCTCAGCTGGAACCAGGACTTGGATCTAGCACCACAAGTCTTTACTTGCAGTTATCTGGGGAGGTAATAACTATATGCATGCTCAGAGAATATTTCTAGTTTCTTCTGAGCTCTGAGAAAACTGGCTTGTGTTGGTTCTGTTGGATGATACGCCCTGCTTGTCGATGGAGAAATTTCTTTTCAATTTACAGGTGGAGGAGTGGGGAAAAGGCTAGTATCAAAATTCAAAAAAGCATGGGTCAAAACCCAGAAGATCTCTGAGGGAAAGGAAGAGATTACAAAGCTGAGCTGGAGAGTAGGCAGACGAGAAGGACTGCTGTCTTTTTCTTTGCTTGCATGAACAGGCCATGGACAGCTATTCCCACTTTCGGTAGTCAATGTGGTATTCTGTGTAACCCTAGTACTCACTAATGCACCTCACAGCTTATTTTATCAAGCTCTATACCTTTGATATTCACTCTCAGTCCTTGATGACTGCTGATAGGTCAAGTTTTCAGGATATCCATAATAAATATGTACGAGAGAGAGAAAGTTATTTATTTATCTATCTATCTATCTATCCGGTTTTATATACTGCCTTTTGACACGTCAAGGCGGTTTACGTCAAACAGTAACTAGTTTATATTGTACAGTAGTGAACAGATCATACATAGAACCATAATAGACAAACATTGAATCTTCGTATCAATATGAAACTTAGATAACTGTATACATTAGCATGAGCTAACAATATATACATGAGATGCATAGCATACTTGGGACATGGCTGGTGAGTAGACTGGAGGGAAGAAGAGACAGGGATTTGAGGTGGTAGCAGGGTTAGAAGGAAGAGCAGGGTTTGAAGTGGGGCAGGGTAAAGGGGATAGAGCAGTTAGTGAAAGAGTCATTTGGCAGGCATAGTTAGTCCAGAACCAAGGAAGAGTGCTCAAGTGAAAGAGTCATTTGGCAGGCATAGTTAGTCCGGAACCAAGGAAGAGTACTCAAGTGAAAGAGTCATTTGGCAGGTATAGTTAGTCCGGAACCAAGGAAGAGTGCTCAAAATGCTTAGTAGGCATAGTTAGTTCAGAACCAAGGATAAGTGCTTGAGGTGCTTGGTAGGCATAGTTAGTCCAGAACCAAGAAAAAGTGCTCAAGGTGCTTAATAGTGTCATGATGCGGGCACTAATAAAGCTGATTTTATGAAAAGAAATCCTGATTTAGAGGAACTAGAGGTGCAGTTACCTCCTGGCACACATAGAGGGAGCGGGAGCAGACATACTGATCCTAGTGAGTCTAATCACAGTAATGACCTGCAGCTGACAGAGAACCAGGAAGTCAGTAACAAAGGTTCTCTTTATAAACCAGAGCAGAACGCTATTGGAGAGCAGGAGGAGAAGGAGAGAAAAAAGCAGGAGCAGAACCGAAAGACACAGCAATGGAGATGGCAGCAGTTGCAAAGAAAGCCATGGACAAATAAGCAGTGGGAACAACAGCAGGAGCTGAGAAAGGAAGGAACTGGAACCGGAGCTGAACTAGAAGCTGAACCAACAGTAAAGCCTAGAAGCTATCAGAGGTACAAACCTGTTTGCTGTGAAAGAGGCCAAGCTGGAAGTTGGAACAGAAACAGACCACACGAGGTGGGAAGCCATAGAATCCAAACTAAGCCTATTGGGCAAGGAGAGTTTGGTAGAAGGTGCTCCAAGGTAAGAGGCGGTGCCACGCCTAGTTCTTTTACTCTGCCTGTTTATGATACAAGGAGAAGGAAGCTAAGAACCAGAGGGGAAGGTTCTGTAAGGAGTTTATCTCCAGAAAAGCACTGCTCAGTTTTACCCAGTCAGAAGGAAAAACAGTTGTATAAACAACAGAGGTTTTTACTCCATGAGCCAAGGTTTGAAACAGTAAGGTTTAACCCTAAGCACTGCACTGCTGGAAGCCATCCGCAAAGAAAGCTTCTCTCTAAAAACAACCTGAATAAAGATTGGTATTCTAATTTACCACCAGCCATAAGAGTTCCTGCTTACCTAAAGCAAAACTCCCATGCTGAAGATTGTCAGGCTAACATAGACAGGGATAGTGAAACCCCTTTGACCCAAAATGAGGAAGAGGATATGATGGAGGTGGATTTCCCCCATACTATTCCCTCATCTTTGCCGGAGGACATGGAGTGCGATTGGTGCACGGCCTACGCTCCCAAGTGTGCCTGCTGTAACGAAGAATGAATGTAAATATACTTTTGGTTGTTATTGTGAAGAATATTACCTTTAAGAAAAACCTGCTATAAACTGTGAAGTAACAGTTCTCAAGCCAGAGAGCCTTGGCACCTTTTGAAACAAAGGACTATTTTGTTAAGCAACGTATCTCTAATTTGAACCCATGCATTATAACGGGGAATAAAGCCTTTTATTACCCTTCACTCAGGTCTTATTGTTCTTTATAGCGCTACATAGTGGCGCGCAATCTTTGTGTCACGACACCTTGTGGCAATAGGCATAGTTAGTTTGGCGCCATGGAAAAATGCTCTAGGAACAGGTATGTTTTTATTTTCTTTTGAAAGTCTTTGAGATCCTTTAGTGGATGAATGTCATCTGGTAGGGCATTCCAGAGCCTCGGGGCGAAGAGGGAGAGAGCCCTGCTTGAGGTTTGAGCATTGTGTTTCCTGTTGTCTGTAGAGAGAGCAAGAGTGGTTTGTGTGTAGGTCCTTCTTTGTTGATTGTCTGCCAGTCTTTTTATAAGGGTTTCTAGATAATCTGGTGATAGATGGTGGAACGTCTTGAAGATAGTGACCAATGCTTTGTACTTAACACGGGCTCTTATAGGAAGCCAACGGATGTTGCTGAGTATTGGGGTAATATGGTCTCGCTTGTGGGTGCCAGTTAGTACTCTTGCAGCAGTATTCATGGCCATCTGCAGCGGATGGATTGATCAGGCTGGTAGACCGTGGAGGAGTATGTTACAAAAGTCAAGATGAGGTAGAGTCAAGGCTTGGAAAACTGTCCGGAAGTGGGTTTGGTCAAGGAGTGGCTGAAAGCTTTGACTGTTCTCATTTTCTGGTAGAAGAGACTTATAGCAGTGTTTATGTGTTGAGTTAGTGTAAGACTCTGGTCCAGGGTGATGCCGTGGTATCTTATATTAGATTTAGTAAGAATCTATTCCCTACCCATAACTACATACGGTAGAGGTGTGAAACAGGGATCATTAGCAACATGTAGTAACTATGTCTTTTGGTAATTCAAGTTAAGGTTATGTGCTTTACGCCACTGTGAAAAAGCATCAAAGCAGTCTATCAGAGGGGTGTATACTGGGTTATGGGTGGAGATAGGGATATACAACATTGTGTCATCTGCATATAAGTGATACAGGACATTGTGGGAGCAGATATTGCAGATGGGCTGAATGAATAGGTTAAACAGAAATGCAGATACCCTTGGGTTATGTCAGATGGAATGGCATCTATCCCATTTATGCGTACTTGTTGTTCTCTCAAGGTTGGATATGAGGGGGACCATCTGAAGGTAGTGTTGCATAGTCCAATTGCTTGAAGTTGGAGTAGTAATGCTTTATGCGGCACTGAGTCAAAGGCTGCTTTTATGTCAAGGAAAATGAGGGCAAATCCTTGATTGGGTTTCTCAGAGCTCAGCATAAGTTTGTCCATGAATATGGTGATAAGTTATTCGACACCATGGTTGGTTCTAAATCTGTGCTCTTGTTGGTCAAGGGGCGCACGTGTGTCAACGTGGTCCTGCAGCTGCATCTGGACTGCTTTCTTGACTATCTTGGCTAGGAAGGGTAAGCAAGAGATGCGCTTGTACAAGCTTGGTATTGTCAGGTCCAGTCTTGGGTATTTGAGAAATGGGCATATAGATGCCTGCTTAAGATGTTTTGGTAGGTTAGCCTTGGGTGAGGGAGCAGTTTATGATATTTAGATTTGCATTCATACTACTTCCACGGTATGCAAAAATTTCTTTCATGCATATTTATATTTAGGGATGTGCTGAAAACCTGACCCATTGGAAGTCATCAAGGACTGGGAGTGAATACCACTGCTTTATACTAGCTACTGATGTATGCATCTTCTATTTATACTTTCAGATACAATTTTCCTCTCCTCTTTCTTTTCTCAGATCTCCAAATCACTTGTCTGACTTGCTGGCTGGCAGCTAAAAGAGAAATTACCAGAGGAGGCACCATCTCTGTGATATGCCTGAACACCAGTGGCTCAGACAGACAGGAGAATCAAACATGATTTTACTGCAGGACTATTCCATTTCCAAGACACTGAAACAAAATCCAGAAACACTTGGATCCAGTTTTAAAACTATTTAAAAAAAAACCTCTATCTTGGTTTCTCTTGGACAGTGTGCAACATGGGAAATTTAGGACATCAATAGAACGCCCTGAGAAAAGCACATACTGTAAGCCATCTTTCAGACATGGTACTTAATGAGAAAACTAGCATTACTCTACCATGCCTCATTTAACAGCCATATATAATCTAGTTTGACGTTCATGAAATTCTTTTACCATAAGCGTATAATGCCCAGGGTGTCATTTATTTGTTTATTGACAGAAATAATTTTCCTTTTGATGTTATGCTACCAAAACCACAGCTTTCTTTTGTAAATTTTCTTTTGTCTTCTTCATAATTTGCATGTCTGAGGCTGCGATGGTCAGCTCTGGTCTCTTCTCCAATCTTTGTTTTAAAATGTTTCTATTCTCCTTTACAACAAAGGTTGTTCCTGCGGTCGATATGGCTTCCAGCATGGTTTGCTTTGTGCTTCTGTATGCAAGCTATTTTTACGTTGAAATCACGTAAACCTTTATAGGGCTAAAACAGAAGCTAATGCGGTCCTGGTTTTACGCTAAGGAATTCAGGATCTTGTAATTCCTGCTTTTCCTAAGGAAATCAGAACAAATGCAAGGATACCTTATAGTAAAGCTTTTTCCTTATGACAGAAAAAGCTGCATTTTGTCTACGATGTCCAAGTTGGAACAGGCAGGGACACACATGAATTTGCCGGCATGTACAGCGGGAACAGTCATTTTACTGAAAACCCCCCATGGATTCACTAAGAATATTATGCATCTAAATGCCACATACATGAAGAGCCAGTTAAGGAGCTGGGTTCTAAACATCAATGTCTGTCTTTCTGAGAGGAAAGCACAACTGCTCCTTCACTCATGTCTTGAAACCCCAGCTCCAAGTGAGCATTTTGCTCAAACTTGTGCATGATTTGGAGGAGGTGCAAATGCTGAAAAGGAAAAGTTTTGACACATGCGTTCCTCTTGTAAAATGGGGCGTATATGTATATTTTCAAAGCCTGCTCACACCACACCTCCTTGAAATTCTCGTACTATGGATATACATGTTTAAGTGGCAGCTTTCCTGTCACTGGTCCTTACACTTGTATGCCCACTTGCAAATTGCCACCCAATCCTTCTAAAATGACCTCTATAACGTCTTGGCCACTCTGGTCCAGTACTATAAAATAAGACTCTCCTTGACGTGAAGCAAGCGATTTGAAGGCAGTGGGCACCCAGTAACGTAGCACTTGGGAAAAAAAGTGGGTGGTTGGTATCTTTTTTTTTTTTTTTTAAAAGAGCAATTTATTTTGAACATAGTTATGGAGGAAATATTTTTAGATTGTATTTGATCTGATCTATTTCTTGTACGGCTATTATACTTTCGTACTCTACTTTGTATGTCTTTCAATAGTAAAAGTGGATTATATGCAGTGTAATTAAATTACATTAAACTATGGGTCAGCTAAGTTGAAATGTGTTCTAAGGGTTCGTAATTACAATTAAAACCCTTTCAGACACTTCTGATGATTTGTTCTTTATATGATTGAAGTCTCACTAGATATAAAATGGGAAAAACCCTTTAGTACATCTACAGAAACATGCTAATACATAGGGATTTGGGGAGTTTTGTACTTGGTTTCAAAATAAACCTTGTGTCCCCGAAAATACTGCACGGATGTAATCTATTTAATTTTATTCTATTTCATTAAAGCTTAAGTAAGAACCTTTGCTGCTAATAGCAGCCTTCACACTTTTTAATAGAACACCAAATATGCTGATATACCACAGCTCACTAGCACACTTAAAAAGATCAGTAATGGGAATTACCTGAAGAAACCACTCTGACTCCCCAAGCGCTTTAAGGAATGTTACTTCTGAGTCTGTGGGAATGGAGCTTGGGACACAAGCTCTCATCAGTTTTTTAAAACTGGTTTTCACTTGTCGAACGTCACTGAACTCAATAGGAACAAATTCAGAATTTAAAGCAAAATCAAGTTTGAAACCCTGAGAAAGAAAGAAGAAAGAAACAGGTGTGATTTAGACAGATACAAACAGCTCATCAAAATCGGCTATTTCTCATCACCATCTAACATTCCCAGGAGCTTTGTTTATTTAAGAGTAGGAGAAAAAAAAATTGTCTTTGATTTTTGTAGCTAGACAGTTACATGCCTACATCAGCCAGATTTCCTCCAGCAGTTAACAAACGCTGTTGTCCCTTTTGTAATGTTTCTGTAATTGTGAAACAGTTTATATAATCTAATGATATCCAGGATTATGCAGCCCTTGGTTTGTGGCAGTAAACTGCTGGCCTCATCTTCAGGATTCTGTAAAAATTAGTGAAAAGTGGTCATGCAAAACTTACATTTTGCCGTGCAACATGTACCCTAAAAGAGATTCACCTTTTGTTGTTGATTTTCTCCTACTTTATAAATACCAAGTTGCAATACATAAAGTGGGCAATTTCATAACAGGATGACTATGTGAATAGCCCAAAAAGGTGTCTATTTTAAGCCTACTTTAAAATATAATATAGGCGTTTGTGCACCTTTATAAAATAAGCACACAGAACTCTCTCTAATTGCACACAAACTCTCAGGTACCCTGGAGGTGTAAATGTGGTTGTGTTCTCTATGTGCTACAAGCATACATCGCATTTCTGCCCCGGCTTCGCCCAAACTACATGTGCAGTGTGTACATCGGTATGGACCTTCCTGTCAACATGCGTAATTATATCAGCGTATTCAGCTGTGTAATTTTATATGAACCATTTTATATGTGCAAAAAATGGTTTACATGTGGAAAATGCTTTCAAAAATGACACCCAAAGAGAATACTTTTCAAAAGCATTCCTGTACTTAAAGCTGTACTTTTCGTGTGGAAATAAGGTTTTGTAAGACTGCCCTCCCAATATGCAGAGAAACATATGTGTGCACAGCTGCATGCATGTACGTTGACCCGCATAGTGAAGGTATTCCTGGGGGGGCCAGCCTTTATGTGTAGGCTTTAGAAAATGTGCCCGTATGCACATAAATTAACCTAGCAAATTTGAGCATAGCCAAATGTAGGTATAAATGTCAGTGTTTAAGTTCCCTAGGATCATTTTCAAAGTAAGATATCTGCATATTTTGTTCTGAAAATTCATAAGTATCTGCACAATGAAAGGTATGTGTACATTGTGTAAGTCTCAACACATAAACCACTGTTCTTATAAAATTACACACGCAAAGAAGTGCACTGCAAGACTGTGCCTCATTTTATACGAGTTGCGTGTACTGTAGGGGAATTTCTGGGGCAAAATTAAGATATATATATGTATTAACTTTTATTTTGAAACTCTACAAAGTCCACAGAGAAAAACTACCTATGGCCATTGTTGCAAAACAGTTTGAAAATTGCCCCCTAAATATCTTGTTTTTTGTCTATTTCTTCTCAGACTTTTAAATGTATTAATCATCTCAGATTGAGGTAGGACTTAAGGTAGCCTAAACAGGGGTGGTGGAGGCCATTAAGAAGCTAATTTTGAGCATGGATGCGGAGTGTTAGGTAACAGGATGAAAGTTTACTAAAACATGTGGGGAGAAACTCAGTTGAGGTACATGAAGGAACTCTTATGCACATCTACTTAAGTGCACGAATCTCGCCTCATTTTGGTCTTTAATTGCCATTATTCACTATGTTACCATGAGGCAGTTTCTCAAGAAAGAGAAACGATCCCCTGCAAAAGCAACCTTTTGATTTTGGACACTGTTCATTAATTTTTTTCCATTCAATTATTAAATAAAAATAGTGGGATCAATAGTTAACGGTGGCTATGAATGTAAGTTAAATGCCAGCTGCAGTATTTAACCAAATCTGTATATTCAGTGCTACTGTGGAGGTTATTTTAGAAGCACCCCCATGTGCAGATCACCTACACGTGCAAAGAGCAATTTTAGAAAGCCACTATTTACGTGTGGAGAACTGCGGCACCTCTAGATTGCAAGGAGGCGTAGTTAGGGTGAACCTAAAACATCTGTATGTATTCACATTTACCAAGGGAACCATGTTGATATAAAAAAATCCAGATATTGGTGTTTACAGCTGCCTCGATGCACTAGTACAGTAAATGCCTTCTTGAAGAGGGAGGTGTAACAGCTGAGGCCAGACTCCACTGATCACTTAATCCTGCCAACTGCTCCAGACCTTCCCACGGCATCAAGATACCCCCCCTCCCCTTTCCCCATAGCCTCAAAATCCCACCCCCTCCCAAGATGACCTTTACTTGCAGAGCCCCTCCCCCCCTCTCATATCATCCCCGGCTCTTACAGGAATCCCCTGGTGTCGAATGGGAGCAGGAACGATCCCCTAGTGGTAATCTCACTGTACTACTGCTAGGGGCAGGCTGCAGATTACCTCAAGATTACCCCTAGGGCCGTAGGCACCCTTTTGGAACATGGAGTTGGCTGAGCAGGGACGCTGGTAAGAGTAAAGGATGGGATCAGAGAAGCATTGGGGGGGGGGGGGGGATGTGGTCTGCCAAGGAGGGGTTCTTGAGGATAAAGAGGTCGGGTGGGCGGGATCTTGATGCTATGAGGTGGGATGGAGTCAGGAGGATCGGATATTAGGGGACGTGCTGCTGGAGGGGATCGGAGTATGCATGGATATTGGGAGCAGCAATTTTAAAAAGCTGCGTGTGTTTTACCCTATTAGCTCTGTAAAATCACTGCTGGATGTGGGGAGACACCAGTGCGTAGTCCCGCACGTCCTTACATGGACTGTACAAGAGGCTTTGCGCTTGGCAGAGCCTTTTGTAGCATACAGCAGGAATTTTCCACGTTCTGACATCGATGACTTAATTCCCCTCTCCAGGTCCAACCTAAAATTTGCCTTCACAGTTATGATCTGTTGTACTGAGGTGCCCTTTTGCTAAAGTGCGGTAAGTGGTTACTGTGGGTTTTACATGCACTAAACCCCCGTGATAACTGCTACCGCACAACGAGTGCAGACTGTGCAGTGAAAAAACAATGCTGTCTGCAACTGAGGAGGGAGGGTATTGGGGCAGGTCTGGCGCACCGAGGGAGCATGTTGGCCGGTGACTCCTAGTGCGCACAACAATGCCGCAGGCTCGCTGTCACAACCGCTGATAATACAACTGTAATCACAGCCTCTCATAAATCAGCTTTCTATTTTCTGGGTCCCAGTCTTTGGAACTCACTCCCTGCTGATCACTGTTTAGCTCTCTTTCCCCAGATTCAAATCTCTTCTCAAAACCCATCTCTGTCAGTTAACTTTCAAGCTACCTTCACAGGCCTCCCTACTGACTCCTTCCCCATCTCTCCCTCTGCTGCGCCTCTGTATACATCTCACCTTTACTTTCAGTTTATTGCCTTCTTTTCCTTTCTTTTAAGCTCGGTTTTATTGTACACCGCTCTGCCATTTTGAAGGGTGCCACAGTAAGTTAATAAACCATAACGCTGGCAGCCCACCCATTGTCAATGTCCCAGTGGTGACCTGCCCTCCCCCCAAACAAGAATCACCCTCTAATGACTGGCCAATGGTGATCATCCCCACCACCCAGCGGTATCCGTTTTCAGGACCACTATGGCCAGAAACTCCCCCACCTGTAATACACACTCACACCTTCCCCCTTTCCAGACAGTTACCTGGGGTCGAACTGGGTCCTCCCTGGTGACCTAAGGATGATCAGGGCAAGAGTGATTCCCCTCCGCTCTTGTTCCATTGTGCCTCCTCCCTCTATCCTTCAGCAGTCTTCATAATAATCCAGTCTTGGGCTAGTCTCATGGTTCTACCGTTAGGGGTTGTGTGACTAGCATGACGTGATCCCGGTGCTATTTTGAAGACTGCCAGTTCTGGGGCAGGAGCCGAGTGGGACTGATCCTGCCCTGATCACCCCTAGATTAACAGAGAGGACCCGGTTGGACCCTGGGTAGGTTTTGGGGCAAGGGGAGGGCTTTCTATAATAGTGTTGGTGGGTCTCTTTACAGGGCCTCCATGGCTGGAAGACTTTCAGGCTATGGTGGTCCTGAAAAGGGGTACTGCTTGGGGGAGAGGGGATCTCGGGGGCTGGATCACTGGAAAAGTGGGGGCCTAATTGGTTCAGAGTCTGCGTTCCCTGTCTTGACAAGGAACGTGAGCGCTCCTGTGCTCCCTACCAAGGCAAGGCATGCAATGCCACGCGGGATTTGTCTGCCTTATGCATTTAATGCAGGGCAGATGCTAGGCACACTCCTGCGTTTACCTCATCAGCTTTGCACCTATCACGCAGTTCTTCCAGCGATAAACTCATGGTAGGTGCAAAGCTGTACCGCACATTAGTACAAGGGCCCCTATGTGTACAGTTAATTCAGCAGGCCTAATGTAAATGTATAACTTATCTAGGTAGCAGCTGAATATTGCCAGTGTCTGGATAATTTTGCAGCCCACTTTCCCTCTGCCTCTTGACTCTACAGATAGTACTGGGTAAGTATTCCAGCCCAATACTATCCTGTATAAGAGCTGAAAATGTACATATAACAAAGTTACATGTTTACCAGTCACTGGTGAATGTATAACTTTGACTATGTACGTGAGTATTTTTTAAAAATCAATTATTTTTCTCTCGGTTCTTCCTCCATAGACAGCATGTCTTTGCTGGTCCCAGGGGCTGAAGGAAAGTCTGTTCCGAGACTTAACCTTCCTCAGCCCCTTCATATCCTCCAGGAGTCACTGCAGTAGCAGCAGTCATCTTGCCTCCTGAATATGGGTATTGTATTATGGGTCTAGCGTTGGCTAAAAATAGTGTTTTAAAGAGGTTTGTTCAAAGCAAGTGTTAAAAGTGAGAAATCTTGCAACACTAAGCACATTTTGCATCTGAAGAACTGCAGAATACTAGAGGTCTTCCAAATAATAATGGTAGTTCCGCAATGTCAGCTGTCCAGGGGGTATGGTTTAAGAATAATAGCTTCATAACAGCTTCTCTTATCAAACCAGTGGAAAAAACAAAGGTAAACAGTGGTATCATTAATATAACAACTTTATCCACAGCAATAAGGTTATGTAAGCTTTGATAAAGGCAGAATGTCAACGCTGAAGAACACACATCTTAAAAGAAAGCTTTGCTGCACTCCAAAATTAAACAGGTCAGTATCCAATGGCATGAACTATGCTCCAAGAATACTAACTGGCTTCTCCTGTGATAACAGGAAAATTGAGTTATACTATAGTAGGACGCCAAAAAATCCAGAGAGTGTTCCACATGCATCAGAAGGACCCACGGTCAAGAGTGTCATATAACACTGATAAATCCAAATGAGTAAAACCAGAAACACCACCAAAGTCAATCTGACATTGCACAGTGAATCACTGCCTGCTCAGCTCTGGCACAAGAATATATTTCAATGCGTGACATACTTCTAAGGTAAAACATACTTGCTGGTGTGTGTGCCGGGGGGGGGGGGGGGGGGGATAGGAGCTAATTGACTACAAACTTTCCTAAAAATTAAAAATAAGAGCAATGCTATAAAAATGATCTTGTTTAAATTCTGAAAGTGTTATATTTCAGCCAATCTGTACCATATGTCTATATATCATGCGACATACTACTACTGATCATTTGTATATCACAATGCTGCATAGATACATGTAAAAGACGTATCAGAGCTTATAATCTAGTCAAGACAGACAACTCCACAGCTGAGGACAAGGATATGTCTAGGAGAATGGTAAGGAAACACATAGGAGACTAAGTGGATCAGGATTCAAATGCGGCCTTGAAGAGGTGAGTTTTCAGCTTGGATTTGAAAGGGCCAGAGATGAAGGTGACGTACAGACTCAGGTAGTTTGTTCCAGGCATAAGGAGCAGCAAGGTGAAAGGATCTAAGTCTGGGATTGGCAGTAGAAGAGAAGGGCACGCATTAGAAGCGATCTTCCAGAAGAGCGGAGTTCCCAAGGAGGGGTGTAGGGAGAGATGAGAGAGGAAAGGTAGTGAGCAGCAGAAGAATGAGTGCACTTATAGGTCAGTTTGAACTGGATACGGAAACAAATAGGCAGCTAATGAAGCGATTTGAGAAGAGGGGGTTATATGAGAATACATACTATGCTGCTTGCTGGATCAGTAGACCAAAGTCAATCTTTTCTGAAACATTTCCTATAATACTTTCTTCTTTTTGAAATCTCTTCTCCTCCTTCACCCCCCATGGTTTCATGTTGGTCTGCTATTATACAGAAGCAGATCCTCATGGAGCAGGTCTCTGTTTTGCATGTGGGATGGCCTAGGTTCCTGAAGTACTGATTGTGAGCATCTGTCTAATGTAGAGGATTCCAATCAAGCTTGAAAGGGACTCGAAGACTGCAGCAACTTTCATTCCCAGGTCTTTCATGATTGTGGGACTCACTGGAGAGTAGCTGGTTGAAGCTTTAGCCTAAAATAGTAGAGCTACCCCCAGGCCATACCCTTGAAGGAAAGGAGCTTTGGTGGAAGGAACATATATATAGTGCCAAGGTGTCCTGTAACAGTTGTAGGCATCAAAAGGGGGCCCATGTTTGATTTCATTAAGAGAGCTCCTTATTCATTCATAGAGAAAAAAATCAGAGCACAAAAATATGCCCACTAGAGTTGGATCAATTGGTTGGTCTATTAAGAGGCTGATTCAGGAGAGCAGGACAGGTGAACAGGCATAGATGATACCCTAGGGAGGTTAGGGGTGATATAAAAAAAAAGAACTTAGAACCCCTTTACTATGGTCCAGTTCAATAGGCGTTTCATGATAAATGTGTATTTTAAAAAATGCTTCCATTTCAAAAGCTTCTTCTATTAGATATAAGAAAACGAAGCCCTTTTCTCTGGAGTCCTTGCAACCGTGGATCTATAGTAGGATTCCCAGTATTCTTGCGGAAGCCATTCTCCAGACCACAAGAGGATTTTGAAAGACTTTGCTCATTCACACAATCAGAGAAGGGGATGTTAACCAGATGGAAGGCTTTAAACCTGATTTTAGAGATAAAGGAGCCCGAGAAGGCCAGGAAGGCATATCTGATGCTGGGGAGGGCTTCAAGATCTGTCTTGCTACTCATCTTATGAAAGTGAGATTATAGAGGAAAATAAATTCACTTACATGGCAGAAGAGTGATTCTGAAGTGTCTTTATGAGCTAATCAGGCTACTGAAGGACAAAAGGATAAAGTACCACAGATCCATCAAGATGGATATTGCTGTACTAAAGATACCAAAGCATGTGATCATACCAGGAGAAGGAACAAGATCCCTGAAAGATAGAGGGGGAGACACATGGAAACAGACCTAAAAAGGACTTAAGAGTTTATTATTGTAAACTGTTATGTCCTCCACTACAAACCCAGAAACATCCTAAAAAGAACCGGATGGCAGGAAAGACCTATCGCAGGTCAAGGCATACCCGGTGGTTCCATTTGGAACCCATGTAGTTTTCTTGTAAAAACTGAGTGGGGATTAAAACCAGTAAACATCAGAAGTCATTTTCTTACTTACTATTGTCATAATAAAATACTATAATCAGTTTAGAGTCACTAACTGACTAGGTGGCGCCACTGGCTATGCTTTTGTTTTGGTAGCCATTTTGAAATTTTACTGCAAGTGTTCTAGTGTTAAATCTTAATGTTCTGAAGGCTTCACTGCATCAGGAAAATTCTCTCAAGTCAAACAGGTATTGTCTTCCCTTTCGGCCAGCTTTATCACCATTTTTTTTGTTGAAACAGTTGTTGAATGAGACAGTTTTGTAGTTGGTTCCATTTGGAACCATTGGTACTTAGTGGTTGTTACATGTTACTGCAGAAATGGTGGTTTGTAATACTTAGTGAAGTTTACCACATAGCAGTTAACATATAAATTTCAAATTTAAATCTTATCTGCTAATTAAGTAGTAATCTAGTAGTAATTCAGTTACATTCTGAAATGTGTTGAATGTTTGATGCAGGCAAAATGATGGATTGTGATATGCATCGCAGACAAAATAGAAAAGGAAAAATGGAATCTCAGCTTGTCTTGTTACCAGATGCTGACATTTCTGAACCTGAGTGTGATGTAGAGGATCCAGAGATGGAAAATAATATGGATGAGTTGAGCAATGATCCACTGAACGAATCAGGGATCACGCAAAGCAGAAATATCCTGATGTTGCTGGTGTAGATGATGATGATGATAATGTACCATTGAACAAATTATTCAAAAAAAAATCAAAATCAAAAGATGCAGTAATGTTTCGATGGAGGAGAATAAAGCCAAAAGTCACCTCCGATCCAATCTGGTTGGGAAAACTTTCTGATCCACCTGAGGAGGAAGAACCTCCAATAAAATACTTTCACAGATTTTTTTCCACTGAACTTATTGAGCACATTGTGATTCAGACCAATTTACTTGCAGTTCAGTGTGTGTCCTCATTTAGAACAACAACAGTAGAAATCGAACAATACTGTGGAATGTTGTTGAACATGGGCCTGGTTCCAATGCCCAGTTATAAATGCTACTGGTCAGAAGAGCTCCGTTTTCCACCTGTTGCAGACGTTATGAGTCGAAATCGTTTTACCGACATCAACAAGATTTTGCACTTCAAGGCCGTCACCGACAGAAATGACCCTTTGTATGATAGATATTTTAAAGTTCTCCCTCTTCTGGATTTCATTCGAGAGGCTTGCCTAAAGGTTGAACCGGAAGAAAAGCAGCGCATTGATGAGCAGATGATACCATACAAAGGAAAAAACCCCTTGAGGCAATACCTTCCAAAGAAGCCTAAGAAATGGGGCTTCAAAGTATTTTCTAGATGCGGGGTCAGTGGTGTGACATATGACTTTCATTTCTGTGACGGCAAGGCTGCTGTTGTGCAGAAAAGCTGTGGATTTCAACCAGGAGACTTTGTTATGAAATTATGCGAGGCACTGCCTAGCACTCAGAATTTCAATCTGTACTTTGATAACTACTTCACTTTTCTGGAGTTCAAGCTGATGCTAAAGGAACAGAGCATCCTGTCTACTGGGACAATATGGTGCCACAGGATCAGAGGATGCATTTTGAAAACGGAAAAAGAACTAAAGAAAAAAGGTTGAGGATCCAGTGATGTTATGGTTGATGCAAACTCTGGTTTGTCAGTAGTTCGTTGGTATGATAATTCAGCTGTTCAGCTTTCATCAACACTGAGATCAGTTGATCCAATTTCTATGAAACTGGAATGCCTACGTTGATGTGCCCTGCCCTGCCCAGCTGTTGTTCGAGACTACAGTCAGAATATGGGAGGTGTAGATCTCTTTGATACGCTTATGGCTCTATATCGCACCGACCATCGCAGTAAGAAATGGTACTGTAGAATATTTTACTGGGGCCTTCATCTTGCGGTTGTGAATGGATGTTTGCTTTACAGATGTCACTGTGAGCAAAAATCTGTACCAAATTCTCGAGTGTTGTCACTCCTTCAGTTTGTTATCAGCATTAGTGAGTCGCTGATCAAAGAAAACAAGGTGCCGTCATCTGTGCAAAGAAAAAGAGGGCGACCATCAAAAGTGCTGGATTCTCCTGAAGTGAATGATCCTGACGACTCCCCTGCAGCGCCAAAACAGAAATCATCTGTTCAGTCTGATCCAAACGCCAGCATCAGAAATGACGGTGTAGGACACTTTCCAGCTCACTCAGACCCGAAACAACGGTGCAGGGTTTGCAAAGCTCATGTCAGGATGGAATTCATGAAATGCAATGTTTTCCTTTGCATTACAAAGGAAAGAAATTGCTTCCTCAATTACCACACTTCAGCAGTTTGAATAAAAACGTTAAGAACTTTCAGTGTTATATATCTTGTCTTACTTTTATTCTTTATATTGAGTTCCGGTTAAGTCCCATTGGTGCCAAATGAAACCATGATAAAAAAAACTCTTCTAATTATTAATTCCAGTGCAAGTGAACATTTCTGTTTCCTACTATCCCTAAGCAAAGTTCTGCTTTCTGGAATTTCTTTTACTGAAATAAAAAAATTTGGTAGTGAAAAGGTTAAGGGTCAATACTCAAAATATTTATTTGGGTAACTTCAGTAGTTACCTGGACAAATCTAAGCATTTAAAAATTGCAGTCCCTAGTCCACTTCAGTTTTGTTGGCCAATTTGTTGGTAGGACAAAACATAATTGCTTAAAAATAGGAGGGGAAAGAGGCATGTTAAGGGAATGGTTACTCTTTAACTGGGTAGAAGAGAATAGCAATACTATCCAGTTAAAGTTAACCTCTTAAATCAGGCCACTCAAACACCTGTTCTAAAGTTAAGTTAGCCCATAAACGTTAACTGAGTAAATTCAGTGAGCTGACGTAACTGGATAAGTTAACTAAATATCTGGTTGAAATTAACCAGACAATGGGCAGCTGAATATCGGCCCCTTAGTGACTATAACACTGACAGCCAAACTCCCAGCAGAAAAGTGCGACAGGATAAATGTTACAAAAATGAAAAGTAAAATCTTTTTAAATCGAGAAATAATAGCTGCTGTTTTTGGAGCTCCTCCAAATGTCATGAAGACATTGACAGAAGATTACAAGAAAAAAAAACAATGTTTATTAGATCCCCAGAGAGAGACACATTCAGGCCAAAAAGAATAGGTCAGGGGATTATCAGTGTATAGTAAAGCCCCCAGTAATTAAATACTAATGCTATCCCTTAACCCTGCTAAAAATGCAAAGAATTCACTGATAAAATCCATCATGTTTTAAGGGAGCTGGAGTAAAGCAACTACTAGGCTGGGAAGAAAAGTAAATGTTAGATCTTCACACTTAAGCACACCCTGTTAATAAAAACTAAAGTACTGCAAATGTTCCCAATGGTGATGTATAAGTAATCCAAATTGGAAAATCACCAACAGTGTATCAATTTCAAAATATTTGAATAAACTGTGTTGGGTATGCCAACAGAAGATGAGAAGAGTTCTCAATCTCAAAAGCTGGTTGTGCCCATTTTAATCAAGTATTTGGTTCAAACCCATAAAATGAAATCACTTAACTTAAATCCAAGATGTGAAAGTGCTGAAGTATAAAGTCGCTGCACGACGTGCACGTTTCGGGACCTCCAAGGCCCAATCCTCCATGGCGTTTGGCAGTTAGTTTGTGAGAGCACACGGAGGATTGTAAAAATGTGCAACTTACTTTTAGTGCAAGGAAAATCTATAGCTGCAATGAAATCTTATTTGCTAACAAAATTATTGGTTTTCTTGCCAGATTACTGAAACATCCAAAACTTAAAACAATTTTATATATTGTATGTCTCCTAAACAATATTGCATTTATTTATTTTGTATATTTATGAATGTCACTCTTTTGAACAGTACAGAACCACTACGAATATCTTTAATGTTTGTGCAAACTACATAGTCCCCACTGTAGTAGATTAGCATGGCAATTTAACTCTGGCGCACAGACTTCATACTGTTCTCAGTCCTGGGCATATTCATTTGCTATACCGCACATATGCTATGCTTCTTTCCATAGCTGATTCTGTAATGTTGTTAAATATTTTCAAAATTCTCATTGTCTGAACTCGATTTTAAGCTTAGGCCCGTATTTACTAAACTGCACTAAGGTTTCGCAGTTACCACCCAATAAAAGCCAACATTAATGCATGGTTAATTGCTAAACTTTGAAATTAAATGTTGGGGACATTCCCAGCATTTTTGGAAGGGATGAGAAAAGGTTGTTGCCACACATTAATAACATGGTCAGTTGCATGTGATTTAGTTAGCTACAACTCTTGAGGTGGCATTAAGTGATCTGTATTATCTGTTAAGCACTAACTACCTTCACTTTAACTATACAATGCGGTCAATATCCCCAAAATAGCATTTTACACATTAGCTGCTTAATGAGGCAGTCAGGGCATGCTAAGAGTTAACACACTGCACTACTGGTGTGCAGTGAAAGTCCTGTTACACAGTGAAGCAACTTACTAAACAAGCACCAAGGAAGGAATTTTATAAACTATTTTTCTGCCTAAAACAGTTTTAGGTGTGTAAATGGACTCTTATAAAATTAGGTAGGGCATAACAGTATGTGTGGTGCAAATCAGTGCATACAGTACTTTTACAGTAGGGTGCATGGGGATGTAGCCTGGACAGAGAACGGGTGGAGCTGCAAAGGACGTGCGAATTTCATAAAACATGTGCATAAGTGTGTAAGATATGTTCCGACATTTACACCAGCTCTTAAGCAGGTGTAATGTCTGTACCTGAAATCTAGGCGTGATTTGTGCAGGAATCTGCACTAGTATTTTGTAATGATAGGTAGACGCCGATTTGGTTTTATAGATAGATTCAAAATAGGTCCCTTCTCCATCACCTTACAAAACGGTGCCAACTCATGGATATCTGTGGGATGGTGGGGAAGGCAGAAACACATGATAAAGTCTAATTCATTAGGTAGTAGGGGCTGTGTAGTTACTCTGTGAGTGGGTTTGTGTGCATATTTGTCACTATTTTCAGTGTATAGGGATTGATGTGGATGTGTGCATGGGGTGGGGGTGAAGGGCTGAATGAATGTGCGTGAATTTGTAGGGAGGTGGGGGGCTGGATTTATATATGCACATGTGGAGGGGGTGGGATGAGGAGCTGGGTGTGTGTGTGTGCATGCATGCGTGAGAGGATGTGGGATAGGGGTAGGGTGAGGGGTTTTGTGTGTGTGTTCATGCATGAGAGGGTGGGGGTCTAGATGTGTGCACACATGCATGAGAATGTGGGGGAAGGGTATGTGTGCATCACACGATGTGGGGTGAGGTAGGAAGAGGGGCTCTGTGTGTGTATGCAGAGCTGTGTGTGTGGGTTGGGTAAGGAACTGTGCATATCTGTGTATATGAGAGGTGGGGGGGGGGGATTGGTGTGTGTGTGTGCATACCCGTGGGGGCTAAGGGATGGCGTGAGAGTGTATGTATGTGTGTGTGTGCATACCCGTGGGGGCTAGGGATGGAGTGAGGTGGGTGGGGTGTGTGTGTGTGCATAGCCCGTGGGTGGTAGGGTGGGAATAGGGGATGTGTGTGTGTGTAGCTGTGGGAGGTGGAGTGAGAGGCTCTATATATATGTATGTGTGCATGTATGGGGGATGGGGTGAGGGGAGGGGCTGGATGTATGTGCACCCGTAACTGGTGGGATAAGGGTATATGTATGCACAAGTGGGGTGGGGTGGAGGCTACGTGTGTGTCTATGTGTATGAGCATGCATGCAAGGGTTTGGGGTGGGGAGAGGAGCTCTGTGTGTGTGTGTGTGCGCACGTGTGCATGAGAGGTGAAAGGGCAGAGGTGCAGTGAGCAGCTCTGTATGTGTGTGAGGGGTGTGTGTGTATACACGTGTGTGGAGAGGGGGGTTGAGGTACTGGGTGTATAGTATATCCCTTTATCAAACAGGCATTTTGGCCCCTTTCCCCCTATGCACTCAAACTCTTGCTCTTCCACCCTCTTGGAATCTTCCCTCCCTTCCACCTCCTCCCCCCTACTCTCTTTCTCCCTCTTTCATATCTAGTCCTGATTCCCCCTCACCCCTCATTAACCTACTTTCCCTCCCATCTGTCCCCCCCACCCCATTTCTCACACTGCCCCTCCTCTCCCTCTAACTTAAAAATAAATCACACTAAGGAGCATGCTTACTAAAGGTTTATGTGCATTAAATGAAGTTAACGTGCGTTAAGTGCTGCCACTGCCCATTCATTTCTATGGTCCATTGCAGCACTTAACATGCACTAAGCTAAGCTTTAGTAAACATGCCCCTAAGTGACCTATTTCTTGATCATGGCTGCAGCTTGTGCAATTCTATGCCGACAACAGATGGGATTCTCACTAACAGGAACAGATGTTTCTTCACACCAGCATGCAGACTTCCTTTATGGGAAGCAGAGATTTGTTTGAGCAAGCGCAAACATGCATGCATACAGACAGACTGACCAATGCGGCCTCCACTATAGGTGCTACTGCTCTGGCTAAAAGTGCCCAGAAAAATAAATAGAAAATGAAATGACATTTCCTTGGTTCTAGCTAGCCTAGAGTTGGTTCTGGTAGATTGTGCCGTCTAGCTGAATGGTATCAAAACTCCTTAACATTCTGTTGTTGCTGTCACCCGAATGGTAACACTTCAGTGAACTAGTCACTCCCCTTCTGCCCTCTCATTTCCCAAACCCTGCAGTTTGTTAATGTAATATTTGCAAGTTGACAGACTTGTATGCTCACTGCTATTGCGCTTCAGATTGTTATCAGACCTTGCAATCAGGGTACCCTTTTTGTAGCATCTTTGTCTCATTCAATAGAGTTAAAAGCAACTTCTTACCCTTAATTGAGACTTTTCGCCAAAGATGTAGAGAGCAGCTTGACGTTTCAACAGGTGGTTTTGCAATGACGCATTAGTGCTGAACATGGGTGGATGGTCTTTGCCTGCTAGTCTTGCACCAATATCGTTAAGCGGAGTCTGAGCGTTGATGAATCGATTGCTTGAACGAAGACTTGCCCATATACCTTAGAAAGATTTTAGAAAGATTATGAATATAATGTATTCTGTATATGATGCATAGAAAGATTCAATTATTTACTTTACATTAAAATGTAAAGCACAGTTACTTACCTGTAACAGGTGATCTCTGGGAACAGCAGGAATAAGTCTTCACATATGGGTATCGTCGGTACCGACGGAGCCTGCGCGGGAAAGCTCCCCAGCGTCCAGTAAGAAAGCTTTTGGGAGCATCCCACAGCGCCTGCGTGCTGCCTTCCCGCCTTTCCCAACTGCCTCTCTCCAGTTCGAGTTTTAAAGCTGAGACAAAGAGAGAGAGAGGAAAGGAAAGATAGATAGAGAGATACAACTCCTAGGGGAGGTGGGTGGGTTGTGAAGACTTATTCCTGCTGTTCCCAGAGATCACCTGTTACAGGTAAGTAACTGTGCTATCTCCAGGAACAAGCAGGAATGAGTCTTCACATATGGGGACTCCCTAGCTGTAGATGCCAGGGAGAAACCCCAGGTTGTGTGTCCTTGAAAAGGACTCTACCTCCTCCCATGGATCTCTGGCATCTGACCAGGGTAGGTGGGTAGGAGTTGATTAGGAATGGAACAGGTGTTTGAGAACAGCCTGACCAAACGAGGCATCCCGGCGGGAGTCCTTGTCCAAACAGTAATGGGCTGTGAAGGTATGAACCGAGGCCCAGGTGGCCGCTCAACAGATCTGGTCGATGGACACAGAGTTTAGATGAGCCATTGAGGCTGCCATGGCTCTCACATTGTGAGCTGTGACATGGACCTCCAGAAAAATGTTCCTTCTCTGGTAGGCGAAAGAAATACACTGAGCAATCCAGTTGGACAGTGTTCTCTTAGAGACTGGAAGTCCTAAATGAGAAGGATCAAAAGCAACAAAGAGTTGAGAAGACTTTCTATGTTGCTGTGTTCTTTGTAAGTAAAAAGCGAGAGCTCTCTTACAATCCAAGGTATGAAGATTCCTCTCTGCACTTGATGCATGAGGTCCTGGAAAAAAGACAGGTAAATATACCTCTTGGTTCAGATGAAAAGGCGAGACCACTTTAGGCATAAAGTGTGGATTGGTCCTGAGGACTACCTTATCATGATGGAACCTTGTATAAGGTGGATTAGCCACCAAAGCTTGCAACTCACTGATGCGGCGTGCTGAGTTGACTGCAATGAGAAAAACAACTTTCCAAAAAAGAAATTTCAAGGAGGTGGTGGCTAAAGGTTCAAAGGGTGGCTTTATAAGCTGGCCAAGAACCAGGTTTAAGTCCCATGCCACTGGAGGTGGTCTAATGGGAGGTTTAGTTAAAAGAAGGCCTCTCATGAATCTTGCTATAAGAGGATGAGAGGAAATAGGTTGTCCATTGAGAGGCTTGAGGGACGCTGCAATAGCACTCAAATGGACTCTTACTGAATTCGTTTTGAGACCTGCATGGGATAGATGCAGGAGATACTCTAGTAGAGAATTCAGAGGTATTGCAAGAGGGTTTAGACCCTTCCCTGAACACCAAATGGTAAATCTTTTCCATTTGAAAGCATAGGAACGTCTAGTAGAAGGCTTTCTAGAGGCATGAATAACATCTCTGACTTGCTGAGAGAGATGAAAATCTTGAAGGTCTAGGCCCTCAGCAACCAAGCCCTGAGATGGAGAGACTGGGGGTTTGGGTGCCATAACGTTCCTTCTTCCTGGGATAGGTGGTCTGGTGCAGAGCCCAAGTCCAGGGAAGGAGCTTGAGAGAGATGCAGAAGTAGAGGGTACCACACTTGGCGTGGCCAATGTGGTGCTATGAGGATCATGGTCCCTCGATCTCTTTGAAGCTTGAATAGTGTTTTTGGAATTAGGGGACTTGGTGGAAAGGCATAAAGGAAGTCTTGACCCCAGTGAAGGAGGAAGGCATCCTTGGCCTGAACTCCCTGACACGGAATTCTGGAACAGAACCGGGGAAGTATGGCATTCCACGGACTTGCAAAGAGGTCTATGTCCGGGGTTCCCCAAATTCGAAAAATCCTGGCTACCTGGTCCATGTAGAGGGACCATTCGTGTGGAAGCAGAACTCGACTGAGTCTGTCCGCCCAAGAGTTTTGAATGCCTGGAAGATATACTTCCAGAAGATGGATGTGATGCTCTCTGGCGAAGGCCCACAGTCGCAAAGCTTCGTTGCAAAGCGACAGAGAGCCAGTCCCGCCCTGCTTGTTTACATAGAACATGGCTACTTGGTTGTCCGTATGGATGAGGATTGTCCTGTAGCTGAGCAGGGAATGGAACACTCTGAGAGCTAAGAATATTGCTTTGAGTTCCAAGAGATTGATATGCAGAGAAGTCTCCTGTGGAGACCAGATGCTCTGGGTGGAGAGATCCTGCAGACGAGCTCCCCAACCCATTGGAGAAGCATCTGTTGTCAGAGTTGCTTGGGGTAGCGACTGCTGAAAAGGGGACCACAGCAACAGATTTGGAGGGGACTTCCACCACTGGAGAGACCAAAATAGACGACTGGAGTTTGCTATTTTGTCTGACAGGCAACCTGATGCCTGGGTCCATTGGGTGGACAAAGTCCATTGAGCTGCCCTCATATGAAGGCGAGCATATGGAACCACGTGCACGGTGGATGCCATGTGGCCTAATAGTTGTAACATCTCTCGAGCAGTTAAATGGGACTTTAACTGTATCTGGGAGGCTAACTGCACCAAGCGTAGGCAACGGGCCTGAGGAAGATAGGCCCTTGCAGTTGTGGTATCCAGCAAGGCCCCTATAAACTCCAGAGACTGAGTAGGGGTGAGATGGGATTTTGGGATATTTATTACCAGTCCCAAATACTGAAGGACACGCATTGTGCAGGTTAGACAAGTCTGGGCCTCTGACTGGGATGGAGCTCAAATGAGCCAGTCGTCCAGATATGGGAAAACGAATATTCCTAGAGTGCGTAGAAATGCAGCTACTACTGCCATGCATTTCGTGAACACCCTTGGTGCAGAGGCCAGACCGAAAGGAAGCACCCTGTATTGGTAGTGCTTTCTTTGAAAAAGGAACCGAAGGAACCTTCTGTGTGTTGGATGGATGAGGACATGGGTGTACGCATCCTTGAGATCTAGAGAACAAAGCCAGTCCTGACTCTGAAGGTATGGCAGCAGAGTACCGAGAGAAATCATCTTGAATTTCTCTTTGAATAGAAAATTGTTCAATTCTCTGAGATCTAATATGGGTCTGTAGCCCCCTGTTTTCTTTGGAATAAGAAAATAAGGGGAGTAGAACCCTGAGCCCTGTTGAAGAAGAGGTACTTCTTCTATTGCCCCTTGGGCAAGAAGGGTAGCAATCTCCTGACCCAGAAGGTTGAGGAGAGATGTTGGAGAATTGAACTGTTTTACTATGGTGTGGGGAGGAAGGTTTAAGAAATGAAGCTTGTACCCTTCCCTTATAATGGAGAGGGTCCATTGCTCTGCTGTAATTTGCTCCCATCTGGGAGCAAAGTAAGCCAACCTTCCTGGAATGGTGAGGGGCTCTGGTTCTTCCAGAGCTAGAAAGGCTAAGGTCTCTAGTTGCAAGTCAAAGGCCCTGAGGAGGCTGAGGCTGCTGGGCCGTGGGAGGCCTGGCAGCCTTTGACTTGGACTGTTTAGGTGGTTGCTGACGCTTTGCAGCAAAACGACCTGCAGAAGATGCCTGCTGACCATAAGCAGGATAATATCTTCCATTTTTAGAAAAAGGTGTCTTTTTGAACAATCTTTTTTTAACAGGAGCAGAGGTAGACTTTGAAAGTTGAGTGGCCTTTGCTTGCCAATTCCTGCCAAAAAGGTTTTCACCTGTACAAGGAAGATTTCCCAGTTCATCATGGACCCAGAGTTCCAAATCAGAGGCTTGTAACCAAGCAATTCTGCGTGCACCTATGGCAATAGCTGAGGCTCTGCTTACACACTCAAAAGAGTCAAAGGCTGCACGGTTGGAAAATTTGGAAACATCTTGGGCATGTTTGAGGCAAGTGAGAAATTCCTGCCTTTTATCTTCTGAAATAAATGGGGCTAAAGTCTGCAGATGATCTGTGACTTCTTTTAGAAACATCCCCATATAGAGACTATAGGAGTTGATTCTGGCAGCAAGCATATTAGCTTGGAAAACCCTTCAGCCAAAAGCATCAAGGGTCCTGCATTCACGTCCTGGAGGATTAGATGAGTGTCTCTTTGCACTCTTTATTTTCCTCATGGCAGACTCTACCACAATAGAGTGGTGAGGAAGCTGAGACTTATGAAAGCCAGGACAAGGAGGGACACGGTACATGGTGTCTAACCTACGAGAATGAGGAGAGGTGGTAAGAGGAGTCTCCCACGTGCTCAACATGAGATCATAGAGAATCTCATGAATAGGTAAGGTAGCTGCTTCTTTAGGAGCCTTAGGATACTGCAAAATATCTAATTGCTTGGCTCTAGGCTCTGACTCAGGGGCCACTGTAATGGAGAGGCCCCTAGCCACTTCCCTAATGAAGTCTTGAAAAGACAAGTCTTCTGGAGGAGACATTCTTCGTTTTGGAGAAGCAGACTCCTGAGGAAGAAGTACCGGTGCCTCGACAGAAGCCTCCGACTCATCAGAGGAATCGAAGTATCGCCTGTCTGGATGCTCCTGTAAAGCCCGATACACGTACCGAGTGGGATCGACATCGGGAGTAAGCGGTACCGGTTTGGTACCGATAGGCATCATAGGACAGGGTACCGTTGCAGTCGACACCGAAGCCGATGTCGATGCAATCGGTACCGGCACCGGGAACGATGCCGATGTCTGTACCGGCAACGGAGATTTTTGCGGTACCGGAGGCGTTGAAGCCTGCATAAACGCCGTTAGGGTGCGCTGCATGGACAGAATCTTCTGATCCATTGACGCCACCAGAGTCTGGATGTCGGTACCAGTGGAGGCCACCGGTACCCCAGAACACGGCAACAGGTGATCGGTCGAGGCCAAGCCATCGATGTCAACCTGTGACCCCATAGACAATGCTTTGGAAGCCGGAACTTCCCACCGGGGTAATTTTGCCGGTGCGGAATCCGGAGGCATCTTGATGCTTAGAGGGAGATTTGCCCTTCGAGGACCGGCTAGATTTATGTTTGGTTACCTGAGATCCATGGGAGGAAGAAGCAGCCCTGGAAGACATCGATGCCACCGAAGCTGCATCAGAGGGAAACAGGGTACTGAGCTTGGCTGTTCGGTTCTGCCGACCTCTTTTAGACATCATGGTACAGGACACACAATCCGTGATGGAATGGTCAAGACCCAAACATTTTAGACACCAATCATGGGTGTCGGTGACAAATAGTTCCGCCACATTTCGTGCACCTTTTGAACCCGGAAGCGGGCTTCTCCATGAGGAGAAAATATTCAGGCCTAAGGCCCAAACTGAAAATGCACAGTTGAAGAAAGAAAAGTTGTTGTTTGTTTTTTTTAAGAAAGAAAAGAAAAGACCGGCGGTACCGGTCTGACGTCGAAGAAGGCAGACGCGACACAGAAAAATAAATAACTTCTTCTGTGGTGACAGGAACACGACCTGCTGGCTCCGCGGAAAAGAAGAACTGGAGAGAGGCAGTTGGGAAAGGCGGGAAGGCAGCGCGCAGGCGCTGTGGAATGCTCCCAAAAGCTTTCTTACTGGACGCTGGGGAGCGTTCCCGCGCAGGCTCCGTCGGTACCGACGATACCCATATGTGAAGACTCATTCCTGCTTGTTCCTGGAGATGTGCAGTTTTCACAGAAACAATTAAATTTAGCACTCAGTTTATATATATATGATTACAGTTTAGGACAATTATCCAGAGGGTCGCCATGAGTCAATATAGACTCGACGGCACTTAACAACAACATATATTCATATATATTATCTGAGGGCTAATTTTGTAAATAGTTGACACTGTTCCATGTAAACTGGATTGCACTTCCCTGCAATGTTCCCTCTAATTTTCTGTAGGCTGTGTGCACATAAAATATCAGCTGTGCAGCTTTTGAAGGAAGTTTAAATTTTTGTGCGCCACATAACGACACTCGGAGTTATATACTTTAAAATTTGACTACACGTCAGAATACAGTATGTACACCACATTGATTGCACTAGAAAATATTGTAGAACTTGTGAAAACCGTAAATACACAACAACTTTTAAATTTTAAGACATCTGTGTTGTTTTCTATCAGAATCAGAACCGTAATTTTTGTGCGCTCTGTTGTAAAGTATGTGCGCTCGCTCGGCGAGGTGTGTGCGCGCGCACACGCGCACAGCTTAGAGGGAACAGTGCTTCCCTGTACTGTTCATATTGTTCATTGTAAACGGCAATTGATCTGCAGGAAATCGCGGTATAAAAATGTTAATAAAATAAATAAAATAATACCATTTTTGCATATATATGGCAATATCTGCCCGTAAAACAGCTCCGTCATGCTGGTGAAGGACTGCTGTTCTGTAAGACCAGTTAAAAGCTTGTCCTATGATATCTGGGCGACTCCGGTTGTGATGAAAAATCTCCTGATGTAGAGCTTAATAGTTCTTATGGATGGGCAGACTGGATCGGCCATAGGGCCTTTATCTGTCGTCTGCTTCTATGTTTCTATTACTTAGTGAAGACTGACAAAATGTGAGTTGGGTGTTTCACATTCGGAGGGAAGAGACATTTTTGGCATGAGGTTTCATTTGGATTTGGCAATTGAAAGATAAGTTTAAGGTTTGTACCTCTTTAGTTTTAAATGCAGTTTCAAAACATTGGGGCCAGTGATTGATTTGAAAGTGCATTCGATTACAGAAAAATACAAATGGTGTTGCTGGTGCCGTCACTCTGCTGTGGTCCCATTCTTTAAAAGAGTAGCTGATATATATCACCAGCCTATTTCAAGATACTGATTGACTGAAGTGTAGAGCTGTGCTTCTATGCATTGCATCTTATAAAATTTGCCAGGCATGCATGTACTTTTACTATAGGTGTTGCCGGAGGCAAAATCTGGGCAGACTGTTGGCGGAGTCACGAAGTAGACATGTGGATTATAAAGGGGCATGTTTACAGCAAGTCCCAAAAGCTAGCATGGGAGGTAGTGTAGACCTGCGCTAATTGCTGGGAGTGTGTCTGGTATGTCCCCCTGTAGTTACTGTGGGGAGATGCACCTCACCGTGCTAACTGGCAAGCACACCTAACAGGGGTGCATTTACTGCTACCCACTGAGGCGGCGGTAAGTGCACTCACGCTAACAGCAACATTTATGCTTAGCATGTGCCAATGATGCCCATGCCAAGGTGACTCTAACCCTCCCACCACTGCCTCATTCTATGCTAAGCTGTTAACGGGGTTCTTTACCATGTTGCCCTGTACTAACAGTCAGTAGAGCACAGTAAACTCCATACTAACCTTTAGCGCACTTTAGCAAAGACATCCAAAAATACCTTACTTTACACATGCACCTCAGTAATCTCCGCAAGGACACTTGAACTGCTCTCGAGTAAGTGAAATTTCTGCAACTGCAACAGAGGCATGATCCCTGCAGGACTTAGTATGTTATAAAGACAAATAGGCATTTCTTTGTCTTTACAAAATAGGCGCAGAGCAGGTGTCTTCCAGCCCACATATCATAGGTGCCTTGTTATAAAATTACCCTCTATATATTCAAACGAGTGAAACAAATAGATTGCAAGCAAATTAGATAATAAACACCAAACACAGTGGTATGCAATGTAATGCAATATACAAGCTAAAAGTATTATTTTATGATTGAATGATGGAAAGTGAGATTTAAGGATTAAGAAAGAATTCTGAAGATATCAACAAGGGTGAGAATTCGAAAAAAGTTCAATCAAATTTAATACAATGAAGTATATAAATTACTACTGCTAGGGAATCCCGAGCTTCATTCTGCACCCGGAGCTGGTGCTGGCAGGAGCAAGGGGGGGTTGCTCCTGCCGGCTTACCCCATAGACCACCAGAGACTTCAGAGGTAGGCCTCAGTGACCTTCAGGGACTGGGAGGGCTTTACTGGGGCAGTCGAGTCATTGGTGGTGCCAAAGGAAAGGGACCCTGAGATCAGCTGCTGTTGTGCTCGGCACGGCCTCTTTAATCTCACAGTCTGGAGCATCGGGAATTCATCGCAAGCTACTCTATTACTTTGAATACTAATGAGATGTTTGGCAGGCATCTGCATGCTCTGTTTCTCGTTAGCACTCAATACACATTGTAGTGGCGCTTTGTGCATTATGGTAAAATAATGCAGGTTATTGCCCTTTCAAGTGCATTAGGAGTCAAATAACATGCTTTGCTGCCATAATGCACTTTAGTATTGACCCCCCTTAAATCGCTGCGTAACCCCATGGCTTATTTCTTCAGGAACCAGATAAAGAATGATTTGGGAATAACTGGAAGCTGGAACAGAGTACACTAAGGAAGGTAAGAAAGCATAAACATGCTATGCTGTAGTACACCTAATATGCACTAGATATAGATATTGCAGGGTCAGGCCAAGGGTATCTGATGCCCTAAGTGAACCTTCAGCCAGACATCTCTCCTCCCTCCACCCCCATGTCTAGCATTTCCCTTTCTCTTGCCTACTGCCTCTCTCTCTATGTCCAGCATCGTTCAAGGTATCCAGCATCTCCCCCTCCCTTTCCTCAGCTGCCACCACTAGCCTAGTCTGCATATAAAGCAAGCCCAGCATGACGACGGTCCTTTGATTATCCATGCAGTGCTTAATTCCCCCTCCACAGGAACGCTGGAAAAGAGGGAGGCGGGCGGTGTGGGGTGCGCCTTAAGCACGTGCACATGGATGCTGAAAAGCCTGCTGCCTTACTGCCACCGACTCATCTTTAAAGGGCTGCTCTGTTGCTGTTTGCCTTGCTGCCACCTGACGTGTGGGTAAGGGAGTAATGAGAGGGAGTTGAGGACACAACCGCTGTTAAGGGGAGAGCGCAGCTGCTGCGGAGGGGCATGGGAGTGCTCTTTCCAGTTTTTGCAAAAGGCACCAGCCAGCCTAGAGTTGCTTCTGGTAGACTGTGCCCCACTTTAGGGGGAAATCTAGTTTCAAAGATGAATGTAAAAGTTGTTTTCTCTGCAATCAGGTTGGCCAGTGATATATGAAAACGCCTGTCTTATTCTCCAGGCCCCTGCGTTCTCTTTTACCTGCTCTCTGGCACGTTCCACAGGGTGGTTACAAGACAGCTGTGTGCAAATCCCTAATTATAGGGTGTACGTTAATTACATGACCTTTCTGATGCATTTCAACCTGGTCAGCTTTTTGAGCTGAATCTCCTAGGAGGCAATAAATCAGACGTTTCTATAAGGAATGAAATAAGTTGCCATATTTGCTGATTTTATTTTATTTTATTTTTTTATTTATAAAGCTTTTATATATAAATCTGATCTCCTAATTTAAGTTACAGTGTAGTTACTTAAACAGAAGTGACATACTTAAATATTGTTTTGGATGTGTCTGATACTTTTATTTTATCACTACCAAAGAATAATGGGTTTTGATTTAGTCTTTTTTGAAACCTTCTTGATATGCAGTCAGTATTTTTGGTCATTCTAAATAAAATGCTTTGGGGAGCATTTTCAAAACCATTTAGGCGATTTTACAGACCTTCAAAATGTCTCAATGGTGCTAAGCGGGATACTGAGAGGCTTTAATGCAAGCACTGAGGCAGCCGGGGATAACAGACTAGTGGGATAATCAGTCGCTAGCCGGTTATCTCACGGTGGCCACTGTTAGGCACTTTAAAGGCTGTCCCAACCTTCGCCGCTGCCTGGTTAGTGGTAGTGCTATCTAGCCAACCCAGATATTCAGTGCCAGTGGACGGATATGGCCCCGACACAGAATATCTGGGTTTACAGTTCAGCAGCGGTGATGAGCTGCTGTAGAGCGCTAGCTACTGCTGTTGAATAATCTCCCCTTTCTTCATATAAACCTAGTAGTAAAACGATGATAGATAAAAATATACTTCTTGTGGAGTCTCTGGAAGGGGCCCCAAAACTTTCCTTGAAATCTTGATTTTCAAAACCAGCAAAATGCACCACACCTGATGATAGGAACTTTGAGCCTGCAGGCTCCGAAATTATAAAGTAACAAATGTTATGACTCTTGAGTGCTCCTGTAGCCACTATGCTAGATTATTACACACTGAAAAACTAGTCCATTTTTCTGTGAATTCTGGCACAACACTCAGACTCTATGCTGGGAAAAATGTGGTTTGTTGAAAGTCAAAGTACATTACATTTACAGCTTGTAGAACATCCAAAAAGACAATTCCTTACCAGCACCTACAACATACATACAGTTCTCCAGGTCCCCTTTGTAAGCTATCCAATCTATATTTTTAAGCTAGTATACTTGGGCAACACGCACCATTGATTTCCATTATAATACACATTATAACAATGAGATTACTTGCAGCCCAACAGCAGCCTTATGCACTGGGCCCAATCTCTGCACAGCATGAATGGATGACAGTGGATGAACTGCTACAAATGGAAGCGTAATGTCTCAGAGTGGAATGAGGAGGGTGTGATGGCATATGCTGGAGTCGGGAAGAATTCAGTACCTTGAGTGTGGATTCTCCCTGTAGCTGAAGCTTTGGGATCTGAATGAAGAAGGGATCTATCTCTGTACCCAAGCGCTGGCAGAATAAAGCAGAAATGGGAAAAAGAACGGACAGCGTGCTGCAGTGAAGAATACAGAACAAGAGAAGAAAGAAACTACAAGCGGGACCAATTTATTCACAGCGTCCATTAAATTTCTGTAATTCTGTCTTCTTTCTCCAATTCTCTGCTTATGCCTCTAATCCAGTCTGTCCTATTTCTTTTTTTTAGACAAGATATGCTAATGTTATAATTTCAGCTATACACAGGGGTTTCCCCCCCCCCCCAAACTGGGTGATATTTCATGCAGTTTATCATACAAGTCCTGCTTCATTCTTGGCTATATCTTAATACAAGCACTGCAGACATCCATCTTTCCTCCCTTAAGCAAGAGGGTGCAGTGAAAGACCCTTTCCATTCTTGGAGATGTTCTCTGTGGCTAGACGTTTCTTCACGTAACACTAATCTGTTATCTACATTATATTACTTCCAGGAGAATGTTTTAAATAGCCCATAAAAGTTTTTAAGGAGGACTTTTAGAATAGTTGAATAAGCAACAGAAAAATGTTAAATAAAAGTTTGAGAAATACTAACTGCGGGTGTGCTACATGCAGTATTTGCATGTGGAATTCATGCGCCACATATGGCGTAGTGACCTTGCATTTCTGAAAGGGGAATAATGAGATCGATTCCTAAGAGAATCCAAAGTCTATTCATACAAGTATAAACCACCTACAGGATGTGTCATTGTAAATTGCTTAGCTAATTATTCAGTGAATGCGCTATGCATCATTTTTACCATTATTTTTATAGAGAAAATAGTTCACTAACAGCATCAGCGCCTAATACAAGAGGCTTCGGGAGGCTAAATGGTCCTTTTGTTAAAGTGTGGTAAAGTTTAGCAGTTACCATGTATTAGTTGCAAAAAGTAATAGAAACATAGAAACATGATGGCAGAAAAAGACCACATGGCCTTTCTAGTCTGCCCTTCCATATCAACTACAACAGTCCCCTTTTTACCTTTAGAGATCCTCTGGGTCTGTCCCATGCTTCTTTGAATTCAGATATTGTCCTCGTGTCCACCACCTGCACTGGGAGGTGGTGGACACGAGGACACATCTACCACTCTTTCCATAAAGAAATATTTCCACATATTACTCCAGAGTCTATCCCCTTTCACTTTCATCCTATGTCCCCTCGTAGCAGAGCTTGCCTTCAATTGGTGCATTTATGGGTCTCTATCATATCGCCCCTAACCTGCCTTTCCTCTAAAGTGTACATAGTAAGATCTTTAAGTCTGTTCTCATATGCTTCATAATGAAGACCTCTAACCATTTTAGAAGCCACCCTCTGCACCGACTCCAACCTGCTTATATCCTTTTGAAGGTGCGGTCTCCAGAATTGCACACAATACTCCAAATGAGATCACGCCTGAGATTGTGAGGCATTATCACCTCCTTTTTTTCTGCTGGTCATTCCTCTCCCTGTACACCCAAGCATCCTTCTAGCTTTCACAGTTGCCTTTTCTACCTGTTTAGCTACTTCATCAGACACAATCATGCCCAGGTCCCGCTCTTCTTTTGTGGACAGAAGTACCTCACCCCCTTCACTGTACAGCTCCTTTGGATTTTTGCAACCTAAATGCATGACCCTGCATTTTTTAGCATTAATTTCACAGGTACACTAAAAAATTTTTTTTTTAAACTGCCTCTAATGTTTCGATTGATTTTTACGTTTTTTGGTGCGCTGAATCCAAATCTGGTAACCAATTTGCTCCATCACGTACAGATTTTTTGCTACATTGGGTTAGCAGTTTGAGGTGAACGTTTCAGATTGAGTGCGATCGAGATAAAAGTTTCTTGGATGAATTCTTTATACTAATTGTTTAGTAGTTATACAAATAAGAATAAAGAAAATTGTAACAAGGCAGCACATAAGAATAGAGTAATGTCAACAAAACACACTGTGATGGTAGCAAAATTGTCTGCACTTAAAACAGCCACATACATGTGCACAAACATTGAGCATATAAGAGCGAGGTTAGACACAAAGCAAAGCAAAGAAATGTGCAAAAAATGTTGTACAGGTATGTATGTAAGAATAGAAAACGCAAACCGCACCATTGCAATACATGAAGACAAACACCCGATGGTGTGAAAATAAAATTCTAATAAATGAGATCCGACACTGTGGTAATAACTAGCAAATTTTTATTTCAAAGTTTAGTAAAAACACGATATTTGTCAACACAGTTTAGATTTTAAAGTCATTCTTGGGTCAATCAATCTCCTGGTGGGCCCGTTTCTTCTTCCCCCGAATGCTTCTCTTGGTGCGCTGCTTGGCGTATTTTTCATCTGGGGTTTCCCGCAGCAGCAACCAGCAGAAATCAGCCATCATAGTGGTGTTCCATCTTCCTTGGTACCTTCTCTCTGCGTCCTTGATGTCCTGGTGAAACCTTTCACCTTGTTCTTCACTGTACGCCCCCAAGTTTTCGGGAAAGTAGTTCACATGGGAGTGCAAGAAATGGACTTTCAGGCTCATGTTACAGCCTTGTTCTTTGAAGGCATTGAGCATCCTGGCAACAATATCCTTATAGTTCTCATCCCGCCTGTTCCCCAAGAATTTGAGAACAACATCCTTGAAGGAATCCCAGGCTTCTTTTTCCTTCTCAGACATCGTTTCAGCGAATGCTCCATCTGAAATGAGTTTCCTTATATCAGGGCCAACAAACACTCCTTCCTTTAGCTTTGCTTCAGAAAGTCGGGGGAACTTTGAGCAAAGGTACCGAAAGCACTCACCATCTTTTGGAAGGGACTTGATGAATTGCTTAATGAGACCCAACTTAATGTGGAGAGGTGGTAATAGAATTTTATCACGAGGTACCAAGCTCTCATGAAGAACATTTTTCTCACCGGGTCTCAAATACTCCCGAATTGGCCAGTCTTTTTTCCCCCAGTGTAGGTCGCGGGCCCGGCTATCCCACAAGCAAAGGAAGCAGGGATATTTGGTGAAACCGGATTGTTGCCCTAATAGCATGGATAGAATTTTAAAGTCTCCACAAATTATCCACTTATGCTCATCATAACGAATCTTCTGAAGAATCAGGGCCAAATTCTCGTATTTTTCTTGGAGAATAACAGAGTGAGCAATAGGAACTGAAGCGAATGTGTTGCCATTATGAAGAAGAACACCTTTTATGCTGTCTTTTGACGAATCAATGAACAGCCGCCATTCAGCAGGATCATACTTGAGTTTAAACTATTCCATCACTCCGTATATATCGTTGCAAAATACCAAATCTTCCTCTTTGCTGAAATACTTCAAAAATTGTGTCTCGCGGTTGCGGTACCAATAAAAAGTTGTTCCTGGTGACAATAGATTTTTCTGTTTAAGCCGAGAACCTAGCAGTTGGGCAGCATCTTTTGGGAATCCTAAATCCCGGACTAAATCATTCAATTCAGCTTGAGAGAAAAGTTCAGGTTTCGGATCTGGTTCAGTTTCAAACTCGGAAGTACTGGACTCATCGGGAAAAGCCATCTGATGAGTCTCATCATGATCAGAACCATCCACACAAATATGATCCAAAGATTTTGGTGGTTCAGGCACAGGTACTTCGTTGCTATGAGGCATAGGCCTAATTGCTGAGGGAAGGTTGGGGTAACTTATTACGTTCTTATTTTTTAAGTTGTATCCCTTCACAATGCAAGAGCAAAAATAGCAGTCACTGCTGTGGTCTCTTTGTTCACGCCACATCATAGGTATTCCGAAACGAAATGCTTGTTTTTTACCTTTCATCCATAAGCGTAGATCTTCCTCACATGTCTTGCACACTTTGTGAGGAGTCCACGGTTTGTCTTGATCGCCTAACTTCAAACCGAAATAGGCGAAATATACTTTTTTAATAAATGCAGAAATGTTCCTCTGCCGCTTTTTCACGGTATATTCCCCACAAATAAAACAAAAACTGTCCGGAGAGTTGACGCAACCTCTGGCTCTGTGAGCCATCACAAATACACAGCACTGCAAACTACAACTGTAGTGAACCACTTCGGAATAAAGCTGGATTACGACTGAGCAAACAAAAGGTAATAATGAACTTGCAAGAAACTGAAATTTGACAGGAACGCTCATGTCGCAACCACCGTGTTTGAGCGAGCGAACGAGGCGAGGCGAACAGGAAAGAACATGCGCCAGCGCGAGTACTGGATTTAGCCCCCCGCCTCCCAATTGTCCTGTTAATGTATAAAATGAATACAAAACACTCTAAAATATCATGAGGGAGTGTTTCTAATTAGTTAACCATTACAACCTCTATTTTGGGCCAAGAAAATAAACTGCAGTCGGCTAAAAAGAAATTATGTGAACATTCCTTATATGGGTAAGAAATCTAATTTTGCAGAAAACGTGACGTGATGGAACATTTTGGATATTTTTCCTGGATTCAGCACCCCAAAATCTATAGGAATCAGTTGCAAAACTGGAGGCAGTTTTTTGGTAGTGTACCTGTGTTTTCAGTTGCCAAATTCTAGACCAGTCTTCAAGCTTTGCTAGATCCTTCCTCATGTTATCGACTCCTTCCTGTGTGTCTACTCTATTGAAGATTTTGGTATCATCCGCAAAGAAGCAAACCTTACCTGACAGCCCTTCTGCAATATCACTAACAGAGATGTTAAACAGAATCGGACCAAGGACAGATCCTTGCGGTGCACCACTGGTAGCCTCCTTTGAGTGAGTTCCATTTAACTGTACCCTTTGTCGCCTCCCACTCAACCAATTTCTAATGCAAAATTTCTAACCCAATCAGTAACTAGAGTCCATCCCTAGGGTGCTAGTTTGTTTATAAGTCGCCTGTGCGGAACGGTGTCAAAGATTTTACTGAAAGCTTGTGCAGTAACTGTTGGGAGCATGGTCAACATCTGCTCTGAAGTCATCCGCCCTATCATCGAATGTAGTTAATGTGCCCCCTGGGGTTACCCCCCACAGCATTTACCCAAGTTTTCCCTGGTGGGTTAGTGGCAGAGCAGGTGCAATCCCTAGATACTCCTGCCCTATTGCTGGCTTACATTCAAAATGGCAGTTTTGACCCCTAGTGGTAATAGGGGTCGATTCTGCTTGGAGGGGATCGGCCATTATTTTCCGGAAAGCGGGTAAGGTATTGGTCATGCCAAGAGCAGGGATGCACTTGCCATCTCCTTTTAACAATACACGGTAACTTAATGTGTGCTAACTGCAAGAATTGTCCATATCCATTCTCCCTCCCCCCTCACTGCAGCAAGCAGTTATTGCATGAATTATTGTCGTGGCCATGCAGTAACAGTTGGGTGGGGGAGGGGAGGCAGTAAGGGGAGATAGCGAGTGAGTGACAGTGAAGACATAGAGAGGAGAAAGCAGGAGATTGTGAGTCTCAGAGTTCCGGGTGTGGAGGTGGAAGGGAATAAAGACGACAGAAGATCTGTGCTGCTCAGAGCCTTACCCTCCCCCTGCTTCGAAGAAGAGTCACTGGCCTCTTATGGCTAACAGCTAAGACTCTTTAGATACAGGAAGCATGCAAGATGCTTCCCGATATCTTAATAGGATACCATCACAACACAGAAGCTCTAGAGCAGGCAGTGTGAAGGACAGAACAGATATATTAATTTTAATTTGTTAATTCATGGATCTATGAATATATGTATGCACATTAAATATCACTGCATATAGGCCATCAAATACTCTACATCAGAAATGAATTAGATAACGGTTTAAGAGGCATTGCAGCACAGGCCATATTATTACCTAAATATTAATATTAAACAGCGCTGCAGGATAAATGCTACATTTACAATTAATCATTCTGAATCAAAAGAAAGAAAACCCAGACATAGAAGGTCTTGTTACTAACATAATATGAGGATTTTGATTTTAGATATATTTTAAGAGGAGAATACAGGGTAGTGTATTTTGTTTTTAAATGAGAGCAGTAGTGATGTCCTCTACTAAAGAGGCTGAGATCCTGGCCAAATGTGTAACAAAAAATATGAACATTATCTTCTGGGTAAGTTTCATCCTAAATCGTTGAAGCGGAATTGTGTCTTGAACAACAGATTGCCTGGTAGTGTAATAAAAGAATACAATTCATTCTTCATTGTCTGTCTTCACCATGTAATAAGTAACACAGTGCCAATATAACATAACAATCATACAACCAGTGTGTAGAGTTTTTACACCAGCAGTTCCTAAGCCAGTCCTGGAGGATCCATAGCCAGCTGGGCTTTCAGGATGTCTACAATGAATACGTATGAAATAGCGCACATACTCGTGGATATCCTGAAACCCTGACTGGTTGGTAGTCCTCCAGAACAGGTTTGGGAATTGATGTCTTGGACTAAAGCTTTTGTTTTCCCATGTCATTTTCATAGACTGAACACTAAGAGGGGTAATGCAAGGCGTGCCTTTGAGTCAATGCCGACTCCTGGCGACCCAGCAGCTCCTGGGTTATCTTGGCAGTGTGACTAGACGAAGATTGCCAGACCTTTCTTCCAAGGCAACGGAGGGTTAAGTGACTGGCCCAAGGCAACAAGGAGTGCTAGTGGGAACTGAACCCTGGTCACTTGGTTACCAAGTCAGTGCTCTAACCATTAGGCTACTCCTTCACTCATAAAGCACATTTTAAGGCACCTATCTTAAGCCTGTTTAATAAAGACAGGTATGCAGCTACTTTTCTTTATAAAATACTAGCCCTAGAG
This sequence comes from Ichthyophis bannanicus, assembly GCA_033557465.1. Lineage (NCBI taxonomy): Eukaryota > Metazoa > Chordata > Amphibia > Gymnophiona > Ichthyophiidae > Ichthyophis > Ichthyophis bannanicus. The sequence goes on along the minus strand of CM066047.1, from coordinate 54,713,333 downwards.
TTGGTGTGCATGCCTGTGCCTATATTTTCAGGTACGCATGTAAATTATAATATTTTATAATCTATGCACATACTTGTGTGCTCCACCCATGTGCACACCCACCAATAAAGTAGACACTATCACGCCAATACATGTAATTTTATGCTGGTTGGTATTTTATAAGAGGCCATTCATGTGCCTGTTTGGTCTCACAAATGACTAAAATACCACCATAGGTGTTGTGTACTTAACCGCTTAAAGTACACCCCAAGGGGATAATTTACTAAAACGTTTCTACATGTAAAGCATGTTTTGCCCATGGAAAAAGGCTCTTAAAAATAGCACGGCAGAGTATACTCAGAAAGTGCAGCTAGTTGAAACAAACCGTGTGTCAGCATTCCTGGGGGTGGAGTTGTGTGCACACACATTTTATAAAATATGCAAATGCATGCACACATTTGCATCTTCATAGCAGGTGTAAATTTGTGTGAGAGATTGGTATGCTGTTGCATAACCTATTTTTAGAAGGCACATAGGCATCTATATACCTCTTTTGGAACTTCATCATAGGTGCTCTGTTATAAATTAGCCCCATGTGCTAGAGAATCATTTAGTCATACAAGAGACACAATGATGGCGTATCTTACATTCCTATAACACATCATTTTGCATCACTGCTAAGGTGTTAGTTCATTGTAGAAATTTATCTGCATTCTGATAAAATGCGTTGGCCAAAGTGACATGAAAGATCGTCACATAGACCCTGATGCAGCTCTTTTTTGCATTATTAAGTATTTTCATATGATAATTATTCAATGCAATTAGCTCTTGGATTTCATGGCTACCTGTTTCTTCTAAGGGGTCACTCTCCAATTTAAATTGCTATGTACTACAGTTGTTAGGCATATTTAATCGCTATATATTTATGACGTTTCAGATTGTAAAATAGTGAGAACAGATCATCCTGTTTTAAGGCTCATCCTGGGCATTACTACATAAGAACATAAGATATGCCATACTGGGTCAGACCAAGGTCCATCAAGCCCAGCATCCTGTTTCCAACAGTGGCCATATGCTATCTACTGTCTAAAATAGTGCTACATATCTCATTTTCAGGGATGCTGTACCCTAGAGAAGCATTTCAAATTCACCAAATGCTGAAGTTCCTTTTTGTTGCCTGATATGCACTAATCCAGAGTACAGAAGTAGATTTAGGACTAGAACTACTATCAAGCATTAATGTGATTTAAACATATTATTTAATGCAAACTCCATTTTGGTCAATGGGGTCTAATTACTAACTAGCAGATAGCACATAGAAACACAGCACATATTGTCACATGATATAAATGTAGGCATTGGCAGAGCTACGATGTAATAAGTACTTTATAAACTATGCATATATAGATATAGCCTAGACTCATATTTTGAACCTACCTTGAAGCAGCTATAAATCTGTGCATTTTGTGCTATTAAGGACAATTCTGGGATTATAAAGGCAAATAAGCATCTATTTTGCCTTTACATGACAGACATAAAATAGGCACAATTTTTGGAAATGTTTATAGGTGCCCTGCTATAAAATTACCCTCAAACGCACAATGGCTCCCTTTTACTAAGGTGCATTAAAATTTTGCAGTGACTGCATGTTAATGGGCAAAATTAACATGCAGTCACTGCAAAGCCTTTGCACGAACTGTTGGGGGCATGCCCAGCATCTTCCCATACGGTTAACGCAGAGACAATACACCTACCGCGTGTTAACCCCAATGGGGGTGCACTTAACCCTGCCTACCGAGGTGACAGTAACAGCTGCATGTTAATTTGCTGCGTTAACAGTTCATGCACAATAACTTACCACAAATTACCTGTAAAGTGCAGGCCCCCCCCCATTCCATCTTAAGCAGTTAACCTGGGAATTAGCACGTGCTGTTAAGCTGCACATTAGTACATCAATCCCTTAATTAGTTAACATGAGCAAATAATATGATGTCTCATTAATGGAGTGTGCAAGCAACCCAATAATACTGCTTTATGTTATTTGGAAGGACGTATAAAAATAGTTAGACACTTCCTCCAGAAATAAAGTTGTGTACATCTAAACCCATAGTTCCCAAACATGGCCTCATGACCCTATAGCCAGTCAGGTTTTTAGAATATCTATACAAAAGATAAAATTTGTGCAAACTGAGTATCCAATGCATGCAAATATATCTCATGAAAATCATTCCGGATATTATGAAAACTCAATCTGTGACATTGCAAGGATGGGTTAGGGAACCATAGCTGTAGCAAAGACATATTTAAATTAAACAAAAGAACGCACAGGTCTGGATGCAATGAATGACCAAAAGTTAGGAAAAGCAACAAATTATGGACATGCTATGTTGCCTTCACTGCCACCTCAATGCTTTATCAGCAGTCTTCTGTGTTAGATGAGGTCTGAGCTCAGTCTTACTAACCTCCTCGTGCAAAGCTATTGGACAGACTCACATCCCAATGTCCTGGCACAACCTGTTTAACAACCGTGGACATTCTTGAAGCCCTCCTTTCACTGCCTAGAGTCCATCAAAAAAAAAAAAAAATGAAACGCAACATCATTCAGACAAACATTACTAAAACAACATCGAAGTGCGGGAAATAGTTCAAGCACTGATTCTTTTCATGCCACAATATCTAATTTCTGCAAACATCTATATTTTAGTCCACTTCAAATTTCAGCTGTGATAACGAGCGTACACTTGCAGAATTAGAGAGGCTTTTGAAGAGCCAAAGCAGTCAGAATTATTTACTGTGAGATGAAAACAGGGCATGCATGATTTTCCTATGGTGTTACTTCGGAAGAAAATATATCAACTGGGAGTGACTAAGCTGATTCCACTCATTGATTAAGCCACACAGTTAGCTTATGAGCCAGACATTGGAAATCACATGCTAATGTGTCTGACACCTTAGGTTTACCTTTACATGAACCCTATCAGGTTTCATCAAATGATAACTGAAACAGAACATTAAGACATTTCTTAATGGTTTAATCATAGCTACTGTGGCTACAAATATACTGTACCACGTAAGCACATAAAACACCTGATAGAAAAACAAAGATGGCCGGCTACCTCATTTTAAGCTCCCAAGTTAGGTGTCTATTTACAGCCATTTTTAGATACTTCTATTTCAGGTGCTTAAATGTAAATTTAATACAACAGAGGGCCTTAAGCTTAGTCACTTAATTACATTTCCCTAACCTCGCCATCCTCCTTGGCTTTACCTACTTTTAAGGTACCCAAATCAAAGTGCTCGGGGGAGATTATTTTTTATTTTTGCAGATTTAGGCATCTAACTCTTACAGTTATTTGCTTAGACCTTTTGAATATCAGTCTAAAATCTCTTCTGCAACATATACACCTTTAGAGGATGCAGGGTAAAGAGGAGCAGGGGCTTAACAAAGCAGATATGGACTGGAGCTGCAATGCTATGGGAAAAACTATTGCACCAAAAGGAAGGAAACAACTGTTCTGAGACATGATATTACCTTCCATTTCCTACTCAGCCATTTACTGCAATGGTATAGAAAATTGTGCTCCCACTAAGCTATGGCTTCACGTTTCCCATAGCTTGAAGCATTCATTAGAGTGTGTCTCTCCTCTTCAAATGTTTACACTTTTCAAACTCCTACTTTTATTGACTTATTTCTGCACTTGGATCTTTAACCAGATTTTTGCCCAGTTTTTAAAAAAACACTTCAATAAAAAAAAAGCTTCCCCTTAGTAGTGTCAAGCAATGCGGAAACCAACGTCCCCAACTAGTCATCAAATTAAATAGGACATAAATAGGAGTCTGAAAAACAAAGACTATATGGGGAGTTGCACCCCTTTAATTTTCTCAGCTCTAACAGAAAGCAAGTTACAAGAAGGACTGAGAAAGACCCCGCCGGAAGAGAAAATCAGACTGGAAGAAAATTTGAAAAGAGCAATCATGGTGATTCAGGCAGAACTGAAGTCTAGCTATAATTTCCAGTTTACTACTTGGAAGGACAGAAATATTGAAGCTTTACCTGGTGACAGAGCTATGGCTGGCCTGATAGTGAGCGTGTTGCTGCCATTTGATTTGTAGTGGACGGAAATTACATTCATTAAGGCTTGTAGATATTTTTCCTGTTCTATGCTGCTGGATGACTCTAAAGAGGAGGCTGGAGCTAAATACAAAGCAGAAAATACATAAAATGAGATGCAAAATGATTGCTGCTGTATCTGACGTTCGGTGCAAATAAAGACGGTCATACTGTAACATACTTTGTGCACGTAACATTTTGAACCCAGCACTGGAAATGGGGAGGAGCGACTGCAGATTGCTCTTGCCCCTTTACCCCAGATCACCAGAACTGCTTGAGGTAGGCCCAGAAGGGAGGAGCTTACAGGGAGGTCTTCACCTGTGATCGACAGGAGGAGAGAGGGAGTTTTCCAGGGGGTTGGAGGCGTCTTGAGTGGGGGAACCTCCAAGATTTTCAAAAGGTACCAGTCACTTTAATCTGGTTCTCATTGATCATCAGGAAGCCTGTAGTGGTCCGATGCTCCCACTGTGCAGAATAATGCAGCTTGCATGCTTGATCGATCACAAGTTCCACTGTTCATTTACCGCAGAAGTCACTAACCTGCAGTACAGAGTTACTGCAAGTTAGTGACTCCAGTAAATTAGCAGTTTAGGTCCCCAAATTTGTCCTGTTTCTTCAGCCAAACTTAGAAGCATATGTTTCCAGCTAAAAATTCACATAAATTTAAGAGCTTAGAAGTTATGTGGTTAAATTTAAACCTGCCATTTATTTGCCTAGATTTCTGAGACTAATTTAGGTGCCTTAAAAATCAGTGCTAAGCTCTTAACTTTTTTCTTATTCTAAATCTGTTCCTAGTGCCATTCACTTTTTAGGCTCCTAAATAAATAAATAATAAATATAGGAACCAAATCCTGGTAAATTTTCAGAAGGCAATTTAAGACCCTGAATATCAATGATACTAGCCTAAATCCTTTGAAACTAAGTGTGGGCTTGGAGTTTTGTCTTGGCTATATTGGACTATATTGTGCTTCGGGAGACTTTGGACTCCTAGGTTATGTAGGGGATACTTATGACTGCACAGATGCATAAATAAGTCTGCATGTACTTCTCCCTGGGTGGATACTGGCAAAGTTTCAAACCCTCAATGTGCTACCGGCCAAACATCTCTCCTGGCTTCCTCCTAAAGGTGGGGGAGGAGGAATCAAAGCGCATCTTACTTTCCTGTGAGTATGCCACAGCCAAAGGGGAGAGGGGTATGGAGCTGATACCACTGGGTTCTGAACCCCAAATGCTCTTAATCCACTTCCCAGAAATCTGAGGGAGGGAGGGTAGATGAATGAGGGAGAGGGAGGGATCCAGTGCCATCAGGTAATGAACCCCAAGGCCCTGAGGCCGACCACTGCTAGCCTTTGGCCATTGGCCCACTTCGAAATGCCTTATCCTTCCACTCCATTCCAGACTGCTCAGGTTTAGCCAACTTCCATTTGCTGGAGACTGAGAAATACTGGTGAGACCTTTATCAGACCAATGGTTCTCAGTCTCCACTTGCTGGTAGGAAGGCATAAATCCATGTGAAGCTTGAAGGTAAGTGCCATTTCTGTTGCTGTCTGTCCTGGAGAGGGGCGACAGTGGTGGCAATGGGCACCCCCGGAGGGTTGGCGCTCTAGGCGACTCCCTAGTTCGCCTAATGGTAGCGCCAGACCTGACGGGAAATGTAGGTATATTTATTTACACCTGATTTTTGACATGTGCAAATTTCCTGGGTTACGTTATAAAACACATCCATGTGTGCATCAAATATGTGCATAGAGACAAACCCTTCCCTAAACCTCCACCCAGGAATGTCTCCACTCAATCTGGGTAAACATGCACGTACAAGTTTATTCGTGTATCTGGAGGGCAGTTTTGAAATTGTCCTTATAATGAAGATAATTTTATAATAATGTGCTTATCTAGTACAGCGGGAAAAAATTGCACCAGTTTTATAAAATGCTATGCCTATTTGGTTTCATAAAATAATCCTCTATAAAGAAGGCAGCCGCACTTACACCTGCTGTCCAGGTAGACTGTCAGCACATACTTTTATGCAAGTATTCGCGGGACAGTATTACAGACATCTAATTCTGTGCCTGAATATTGTTTTTCACACAGAAACTGTTATAAAATGACTCCCAAAATGTATTAGATTTTCTGTATTAAATGACTGATTTGAGAGTATACTACCTTGGGCAACTGCTACAAAGGTGTTCAAGAAAACGTAATTTAATTACGAATAGGAAACCCCATAGGCCTCCTGGGGGGGGGGGGAGCAGAGACTGCTGGCAGTGTGCCTACTTTTTCACAGAAAGGAAAGGGGCTGGGGGTGGAGCTGGGCTAGGTGAGGTGCATCTGCTTGCTCCTGCAGAGAGTGTGGGAGAAAAAGTCCATCTGCAGTACCAGCTGCTGAATTTTGAAAGGGAACTCCAAAGGGAGTTTCTCTGTCAAAATGTAATTGCAGCCCTGCAGGGCACCAAGTACTCGTGGACCCGCAAGTTAAGCAGAAAGAGTAAAGACCTCTGTATGAACTAATGAGAACTAGTGTGTGAGAGTTAATTTGTGATGCTCTTTCAAACACATCTAATACCAAAGTTCAAAATAATTACAGAAGAACACCTTATGCATTAAAAATATCAACTCCATAATGAACATGTTTTCATCAACATATATTTCTTTACTTCTAAAATACTGTACGATTCTGTACTTGGGCTTCTGCCTTTTCAGTGGCAGATCCTGTGATTTGAAACTGCCTTTCCAAAGTGCTCAGAATAGAAGATGAGCTGTTATGATTTATCAAACAACTCAAAATAGTTTTATTCACAGAAACATTTGGTTAAGATGAGGGGTGGCAGAGTCGTGCAGGAATCTTTAGGAGTCTTCTGGGATGAAAACTGGTTTTATTTTTATATATTCTTAGGCGTGTTTTGTATATTTTATTATGCATGTTTAAACGCACTGGTATCTGTTTTGCTCGATTCCTTTTGCTAAGATAGCGTAGTTACTCACCTGTAACAGGTGATCTCCGGGAACAGCAGGAATTTAGTCTTCACATATGGGAATCATCAGTACTGATGAAGCCTGCGCGGGAACGCTCCCCAGCGTCCAACAGGAAAGCTTTTGGGAGCATCCCACAGTGCCTGCATGCTGCCTTCCCGCCTTTCCAACTGTCTCTCTCCAGTTGAGTTTATAGCTGAGACAAAAAAGAGAAAGAGAGAGATACAACTCCTAGGGGAGGTGGGTGGGTTGTGAAGACTAAATTCCTGCTGTTCCCAGAGATCACCTGTTACAGGTGAGTAACTATGCTATCTCCAGGAACAAGCAGGAATGTAGTCTTCACATATGGGGACTCCCTAGCTACAGATGCCAGGGAGATGGCCCCAGGAAGTTGTCAGCCCTTGTGAAAGGGCCCCACTTCGCCCCATGGATCTCTGGCATCCTACCAGGGATGGTGGGTAGGAGTTCATTAAGTCTGAAAAAGGTGTTGAAGAACAGCTTGGCCAAACAAGGCATCCCGGCGGGAGTCCTTGTCTAAGCAGTAGTGGGCTGTGAAGGTATGTACCGAAGCCCAAGGAGCTGCTCGACAGATGTCATCAATAGACACAGAGTGAAGATGAGCCATTGAGACTGTCATGGCTCTCACATTGTGAGCGGTGACATGGCCTTCAAGAGGAAGGTTCTTACTCTCATAGGAAAAGGATATGCACTGTGCGATCAAGTTGGACAGTGTTCTTTGGAAACTGGAAGTCCCAAATGACTAGGATCAAAAGCAAAGAGTTGAGAAGATTTTCTATGTCGCTGTGTCCTTTGCAAGTAAAAGGCCAAATCTCTTTTACAGTCTAAGGTATGAAGGTTCCTTTCTGCACTGGAGGCATGAGGCCTCGGAAAGAATACAGGAAGGTAAACCGCTTGGTTTAAATGGAAAGGCGAAACCACCTTTGGCATAAAGTGTGGATGAGTCCTAAGAACTACCTTATCATAGTGGAACCTTGTATAAGGAGGATCAGCCACTAACGCTAGCAATTCACTGACGCGACGTGTTGATGTGATTGTAATGAGGAAGATGACTTTTCAGGAAAGGAATTTCATAGATGTAGTGGCTAATGGTTCAAAGGGCGGTTTCATGAGCTGTCCGAGCACCAGATTTAAGTCCCATGCCACAGGTGGTGGCTTAATGGGAGGTTTTGTTAAAAGAAGGCCTCTCATAAATCTTTCTATGAGAGGAAATAGATTGTCCACTTAGAGGCTTGTAAGAAGCTGCAATAGCACTAAGATGGACTCTTACTGAATTTGTCTTGAGACCTGCATTTGACAAATGAAGGAGATACTCCAGTATCGATTCCAGGAGGTATCACAAGAGGGTTAAGACCCTTCTGCGAGCACCATATGGTAAACCTTTTCCACTTAAAGGCATACGAGCGTCTTGTGGAGGGTTTCCTAGAAGCATGAAGGATATCCTTTACCTGTTGGGAAAGGTTAAGATCCTGAAGCTCTAGGCTTTCAGCAACCAGGCCCTGAGATGCAGAAACTGGGGATTGGGATGCCACAGCATCCCATCCTCTTGGGAGAGAAGATCTGGAGCGGATCCCAACTCCAGAGGCGGAGCTTGAGAGAGATGTAAGAGCAGAGGGTACCACATTTGCCGTGGTCAACGCCACCCTAGCGGGTTTCCTCTTCCAACGATGTTCCCGGCCGGGAGACCCCCGCTCAGAGGAACTCCAACGATGCTCGGGGCCGGAGTCACGAGACGTCGAAGCCTCTGACGAGGTCCGGGCCCGACCGGACGCGGAGTCAGAGAAGATACGCTCCTTTTGTGACTGCCGACTCCTCAATGCCTTCGAGGACATTTTGTTGCACGGACCACAACCCACTGAGTCATGATTGGGTCCGAGGTAACGGAGGCAGCAGTCATGTGTGTCGGTAAGAGACATAAGTCTGGTACAGCGATCACACTTTTTAAAACCGCTGGCAGCCATCAGAGAAAAAAGGGCCCCTGCGAGGTCGAAAGACCGTGCTGCCAGGGAAAAAGAAAAAAAGTGGCGGGAATGCCCGTTACAAGGGACAAAAAAGAAAAAATGTGAACGGACTCGATATTGGAGTATCGAGGCCAGGCGGGAAAGAGACACGGCGTCGAACCGAGAAAAAAAAACCTAAAGAAATCAACTTTTTCAGCGGCGATCACAAACAACGTCTGTAGGGCTCCGTGGAAAAAAGAAGACTGAGCAACATGGCACCCTTGGGCGGGAAGGGGACCGCGCATGCACGCTGCAATTCCCAAAGGCTTTCTTCGAAAGCTGGGGAAAATTGCTCCGCGAGGGCTCCGTCGGCGCCGACGTCACCCATAAGTGAGGACTGACTTCCTGTTTGGTCCTGGAGAAAGCCCTTGTCTATCTGATATCCAGATGAGCTCCTATGAACTCTAGGGACTGAGTGGGAGCAAGATTGGATTTTGGGAGGTTTATGACCAGTCCCAAATACTGAAGGATTTGCATTGTGCGAGATAGAGCAGAGCTGGCTTCTGGTACTGTAGGGGCTCGAATGAGCCAGTCGTCTAAGTAAGGGAAGATGAATATTCCCAGAGTGCGGAGAAATGCTGCTACCACAGCCATGCATTTTGTGAACATTCTTGGCGCAGATGCCAGGCCAAAGGGAAGAACCTTGTATTGGTAGTGCTTTCCTTCAAAATAGGAATCAGAGGAATCTCCTATGATTTGAATGGATGAGAATATGAGTATACATATCCTTGAGATCTAGAGAACAAAGCCAATTCTGACTTTGAAGGTATGGTAGCAGAGTTCCTAGAGAGACCATTTTGAACTTCTCTCGGAACAGATGTTTGTTCAATTCTCTGAGGTCTAAAATGGGTCTGTGTCCTCCTGTTTTCTTTTGAATAAGGAAACAAGGGCAGTAGAACCCTGTACCCTGATGGGGAATGGGTACTTCCTCTATTGCTTCTTGAGCAAGGAGCATTGTGACTGCTTGACCTAAGAGATTGTTGAGAGAGGTCTGAGAATTGAACTGTCTTATAATTGTAGGAGGGGGCAGGCTGTGAAAATGAAGCTTGTACCCCTCTTGTATAATGGACAGAGTCCAATTTTCTGCTGTTACTTGGTACCATCTGTGGGCAAAATGACATAACCTGCCTGGGATGGTTAAGGGTTCTGGACCCTTCAGGGGCAGGAAGGCAAAGTTCTCTAGAAAGGAGTCAAAGCCCCTGAGGAGGCTGAGACTGCTGAGCTGGCTGAGGTTTTGCATCTTTTGGCTTTTTCTAGAGTTGTTGCTGCTGTCCCTTTTGGGCAGTCTGACCTGGACGGTGTCTGTGTTGGGTATAGGAAGGATAAAACTTCTTTTTCTTATTGAAAAATGGTTTTTTAGTGGATATTTTCTTTGCAGGATCGGCTGTAGATTTGGACAGTCTATCCAGTGTGATATTGTCAGCATCTATTTCATTAGCCTTCTCCTGCCAATTCTTGCCAAAGAGATTTTCTCCTGTGCAAGGAATGTTCCTAATTTATCCTGTACCCAAATTTCCAAGTCAGATGCCTGAAGCCAGGCGATCCGACGTGCACCAATGGCAATTGCAGAGGTTCTGCTTATGCACTCAAAACAGTCAAAGGCTGCACGATTAACAAACTTGGAAACATCCTGAGCATGTTTGACAAAAGTGAGATAGTCTTGTATTTTGTCATCAGGAAGAAGGGGGCTCATAAGCTCCTGTGATACAAGATATAAGAACTGATCCTAGCTGAGAGCATGGAAGCTTGGAAGCATCGACGCCCAAAGGCATCGAGAGTCCTGCATTCACGACCTGGAGGATTAGATGCATGTCTCTTTGCATTCTTCATCCTTTTCATGGCTGATTCCACCACCATCGAATAGTGTGGTAATTAAGTTTTTTGAAAGCCAGGACAAGGTGGAACTTCATATATGGTTTCGAGAATGAGGAGATATGGTTAAAGGTATTTCCCACATCCTTAACATAAGATCATGTAAGATCTCATGAATAGGCAGAGTAGCTGCCTCTTTGGGAGCCTTAGGGATTTCCAACTTCTTTGCCCTAGGCTCTTTTTCAGGAGCTACTGTGATGTAAAGGCCTCGGGACACATCACGGATAAAGTCCCGAAAAGACATATCCTCTGGCAGAGACATCCTGTGCTGAGGAGAAGAGGAATCCTCGGGGAGAAGTACTCTGGTATCGGAAGAGTCTTCGGAGTCTTCAGTCTCATCCGAGGATTCAAAATATCTCTGATCCTGGTGATCGTGCAAAGCACGTTACTGGTATCGATCAAAGTCGGTATCGAGTTGTTCAGGTACCGATCTGTCGATGCCAGAGAGAGACGCATGACTCGGTACGGGAGGCATACCCACCGATGTCGATGCAGTCGGTACCGGTATCAGTTGAGGTGTCTGAAGTGGTTTCACGGTACCGAAGCTGTGAGAAGAGCCACTAGACTGTGTTCGATAGCAAGGAATCTCTGGTCTATCGACGCTGCCAATGCTTGGGTGTCGGTACTGGTAGAAGCGGCTGGGACCCCAGAGCATGGCACCAGTAGTTCTGCTGAGGTAGAGGCCTCGAAAACATCCTGGAGCCCTGTTAATGCTTTGAAAGCCGAAGTCTCCCGCCGGGGCAGTTTTGCCGGTGAAAATTCCTCAAGGGCAACGCCAGGGGCATCTCGATACTTAGAAGGAGATCTTCCCTTTGAGGACCAGCTAGGTTTATGTTTAGTTACCTGAGATCCATGGGACGAAGATGAAGCCCTGGAGGACGTCGATGCAAAAACGCCGCGTCTGAGGGTGCTAAGTTTAGCAGCTCGGTTCTGCCAGCCTCTTTTTGACATCATTCCACAGGAGAGGCACTCTGAAATAGAGTGGTCAGGACCTAAACATTTGAGACACCAATCATGGGTGTCAGTGACGGAAATGGTACCGTCACATTTAGAACATTTTTTAAAACCTGAAGCAGGTTCTTCCATTTTTTAAGGAAAAATTGGGCCTAGTGCCCAAAATGGCGCCTAGCACCAAGGAAAAAAGGTTTCTGAAGTAAACCACTTCAGAAACTATAGTTTTTTTGTTTTTTGGGGGTTTGTTTAGAAGAAAGAAAGAAATAACCGGCGGTACCGGTATAGCGTCGAGGGAAGGCAGACACGACCACAAAAACAAAGATTAAAGACAAAATTTTCTGCGGTGACAGGGTTTGCGACCTGTCGGCTCCGCAGAAAACGAAGAATTGGAGAAGGACAGTTGGAAAGGCAGCACACAGGCGCTGTGGGATGCTCCCTAAAGCTTTCCTACTGGACGCTGGGGAGCGTTCCCGCGCAGGTTCCATCGGTACAGATACCCGTATGGGAAGACTACATTCCTGCTTGTTCCTGGAGATAAGTTGTAAATCTTTGAAGTAAAAAAACAAAATATATATATATCTAAGATAAAGAAATGTCTTTAGATAAAACCCTCAAGGCTTTCTGAGTCAGCATACAATCACAAATAGCAAATACCTGCTACTGATCCAGTCCTACAGCTGCATTCTAGATATTTTGTTATGACCAAAATATTTGCAGTGAAACAAAGACACAGAGCCCATCTAGTATGCCCAATTTAGTTTCTGGTACAATGCCGTAGATCCTGGTTTATTTCAAGCTTTCCCTTTACGTCTCTGTGGATAAGAAAAGAATGCAGAGCTCACTGTCATATGCCTGTCACTGCTGCTGGTTTGAAGGATGGCAGAGAGGTGCAATAAATGACAGTATGCATGACATGTCACAAAGCTGCTTTCTCTGCAGGCTGTGACTGCTTCCTTTGGACCAACATTAGAAATTATTCAAAGATATAGGTACACGAGCTCTGGAAATAACACAGGTACAACCATCAAGTTTGAATAGCTCTCATGTTGCCCAAACGTATCACCGTTCGCAAAGAATCCAGATTTCAAAAGGACAAAGACAGCTTCTAATACTCTGCGCAGCAGGACTCCGCAGAGAAGCCAACCCAAATATCTACAAACAGCAGCTAACCAGCAGTATGGGTGTTTTGAGACTTGAAGAGGCCAACCACTCCCTTTCCATGGAAGCCACCAGATCGGAGCAGCACAGCATTGGTTTTTAAGTTCTTCCAACAGACAACGGGCAGCCGGTTATGTCGGTAACATCGGGCTATCTTCTGCAAGCTGCTGTCTTGAACAGACTGAGGCACGACCAGAAGTCCTGGATAACTTCATTCATAATGCAATAGAAACAAATAAAACAGAGATAGTGAAGCTCATTCTCAACTGATTTTTAGCATATTATGCTGATATCTGCAAACGACTATCATTAATACCACTTATTTTTATAGTTCTACTGGACATACTGTTACATAGTGCTGCGCAATGGAGATAAATATTCAGGCATGATAAACTCCTTGCCCTAAAATGGATATCCTGAGGCAATGAGAAATAAAGTGACTTGGCTCAAGCTCACAGTGAGTGTCAGTAGGGGATGGGAGAGAGGAAATTTAACCCCTGGCTTCCCAGGTTCTCAGCCCATTTTTCTAACCCACTAGGTTACTCATCCACATTAATACTAGTTACCACTCTCCCAGCCCAAAATTAAGATATTCCAGCATAATCAGATGCTATAGCACTATAGATATTTTTAAGAAATAGTTTATTCTAATATATGTTTGATGAGGAAAGGAGAAAAATTTGGAGAGTGTCATTTTATAACAGGCCTCCGAACTTGTGTTGCAAGAATGTCCGTAACTCACTCCAGTTTCGAAAGCGAAAGCATGCACCTACTTTTACCTGCACAGATCCTGGACGGTTTTACAAGAAGTCATTTCTGCACATAAATCTCTGCTTTATGCAAGTACATCGTGTTTAAAACTACCCCATCCCTCCAATAGCCCTGACTTAAAGGATGCAAGACCACCACCACCCAGGAAAGAAATTTAGGTGTTATCGTGGATAATATATTGAAACCCTCCGCCCAATGTGCAGAGGTGGCCAAGAAAACAAATAGAATGCTAGGAATCATAAGGAAAGGAATGGAGAATAGAACAAAGGATATTTTAATGCCTCTGTATTGTTCTACGGTGCAACCGCACCTTGAATATTGTGTACAATTCTGGTTGCCATATCTTAAAAAGGATACAGCTAAATTAGAAAAGTACAAAGAAGAGTGACAAAAATAGTAAAGGGAATGAACAGATACCCTTTATGAGGAGAAGCTTAAAAGGCTGGGCTCTTTAACTTGGAAAAGAGGCAGCTAAGGGGGGATATGACAGGTCTATAAATGAATGGATGGAGTGGAACAGGTAAATGTAGATCGGTTGTTTATGCCAAAAAGTAGAAAGAGGACAATGAAGCTACAATGCAATCCATTTAAGAGTAATAAGAGGAAATATTTTTTTTTACTTAATGTGTAATCAAACTCTGGAATTTGTTATTGGAGGATGTAGCAAATGCTGTTAGTGTAGCTGGGTTTTAAAAAAGGTTTGGACAAATTCCTAGAGGAAAAGCCCATAAACCATTATTAATGAGGACCTGGGAAAATCCACTGTTTGCCCCGGGACAAGCATTGTGGAACCCGAGTGCCTCTTGGGGAACCTGCAAGGTATTTGTGGCCTGGATTGGCCACTGTTCGAAACAGGATACTGAGCTTGATGGAACTTCGACTGGCACAGTAAGGCATTTCTTAAGTTCTTATGTTCTTACGCATGTAGATATTACAAAGGAGGGCTGCAAGAGCAGAGCCCTATGGAACTCCATACAGTAACTACACCAATCAGAAGCATCAGTACTTGTGTGTACCTGCTGGGTGCTATATGACATATGATTTAAACTAGTGCACCATTTTGACCCACCAAAACCACACCCCCTTTAAATCTGTGCATTCCAAATGTAAAAAGCGGCATTCTGAAACTGACATTTATACGTGCATGCAATCTACATCTCTAAATGCTACTATTTATACATGGATATACTGCATAAGGCTTCTAGAACAACCTCCAAAATTTACTGGCAGGCTGGTGTCGTCGGGAGATTTTTCCCCCACATACTTTGCAAAGCGAGAGTATATGGAGAAAAGGAGGAGAAACACATGCAAGGGATTTTTTAAATGAAACCCATATGCATACTTCCGTTGGCCCACCCCAGCTCCAACCATTTTCCCTGTGGGGAAATATTCAGAGGGGTAGTTTTGCCATTTATTCACAGAGAGCCACTGAAATTTCTTCCCAAAAAATTCAGTGTTTCATGTGTTAAATTTCAAATGGAAAAGGCACTAACCTTCTGCATAGGGAATACATTCGATTCAAGGCCGTTATCCGGAAATGTTCTGTTTTCAAACGAGAAGAGCTGCCACTAATGGTTCCCAATGCAAGTCGCTGATAGTCTCTGAAACAGGCTCGTTCTACTAGCTGCTCCATTGTTGACTTGTCAGAGGGCTTCAATGTACCACTAGTGGGCAGCTCACTGTCATCAGAAACTGTAAAGAGATTATTTTACTAACCAAACCATGATAAATGGTAGCAGAAACTATAATGTCGATCCTCTGGGGTAGTGACACTGAACCACATATTTTTCTGAATACAAACTATACAGCTTTAAGTTTTTCCAGATTTCAAAGAAAATATATAATGAAATATAAAAAAGTTAAAGATCAATTACATACAGTGACCTGGAAAATTATTAGACCACAATCAAACTTAGAGCGATCATTAGCTGATTAATCGTCATGTTGCCACGGTGGTCACTAAGCTAGACCCCTCCATTAGGGCCACATGGAGATATCCATCCATAAACAGAATTTGCCACTGAGGAGCTAAGTTGATAGAAGGCGCTTTATTTATTTATGGGGATTTAGCTCAAGGCAAGTTACATACACCCCACAGACACATACACTATGCTGTTTTATAAAGGCAGAATATGGCATTTATACCTGCTCTCATCCTTGTACAAATTTCCCATTTTATTTTATACAACTCTTGATATTTTACAAGATGTGTGTGTAAATTGCAACTCGACCCTAACTCTACCCAAAAACTGTTCCAGGGAATGCCCACACGGATACTGCTTAGCAGTTATTTTATATTGTCCTAGTTCTTCTTTCCCTCAAGGTGTGCCCCTTATCATGGGGAGGGGTTTGGGTGCATCAATGAAGCTTGAAATATGCTTTTTGGAGTCTAACTCCTAGCAGGGCCACCCATGACAGACAGGTTCAAGCAGAGATGCCAGACTGTCACACCACCTGCAGAGCAATATAGGGTAACTCACACTGCACAGGAGAAAGCAATGGTAAATCACTTCTGTATGCTACCAAGAAACTATATGGAGAAATGAATAAGAAAGAATGTCACAGTTCTGGAAGATGGCTCCTTTAGCTCAGAAGGCATTCAACAAGCTACTGAGGAAGAGCCAAGGATCCTTCAAAGTACTAGAGATTTTTATGGCGCAGCCAGAGCAAAGCATTCTAGTCCTTTGGCTACTGAGGCTGCCATTATAGTAAAGAAAATCTGCAGCTACAAAGACACAATCACTGATGGAACTTAGAATGCATGAACTATGAACCAAGGCAAAATGGATGTAGTCAAAGATGAAATAAGTTGACTGAAGATTAATCTCCTAGGCATTAGTGAACTGAAGTGGACAGGAATTAGACACACTTGTTCAGATAAACAGTTTACTCAGGACATGAGAGAAGAAATGGAGTTGCCTTCATAGTCAGAAATGCTTTAGAAAGGATAGTAATTGGATATAATACTGTGAGCGATCGAATTATGTCATTAGATTGCATGGACAACCCCTCAACATGACAATAATTGAAGTTTATGCTGCAACAACTGATGCAAATGAAGAAGAGGTGAATCAGTTTTATGACCACGTTCAAGCTGAAATTGACAAATCATGCACACAAGATGTGCTATTGGTGACTGGAGACTGGAATGCCAAAGTTGGAAAAAGAAGGTAAAGCGTAGTTACTCACCTGTAGCAGGTGTTCTCCAGGAACAGCAGAAATAAATCCACACATATGGGTGGAGTCACTGATGGAGCCCACGCAGAATACTCCCCAGCAACAATAGGAAGCTTTTGGGAGCTCCACTGTGCATGTGACCTGCCTTCTTGCACGCCGGGGCCATCTTAGCTCAGTATGACAACATAGCTAAAAATGAGAAAGCAACTCCACGGGGGGGGGGGGGGTAGGGGGTTTGTGAAGATTTATTCCTGCTGTTCCTGGAGAATACCGGCTACAGGTGAGTAACTATGCTTTCTCTGGGAACAAGTAGGGAATGAAGTCCTCACATATGGGACTCCTCAGCTACAGGCTACCAAAAACGGCAGAAAAACAGATCAAAGGGGGAACCCAAAGGGAGAACCGAGAGACATAATTTGAGTAATCTGTGTAAGGGTTCCACGGAGCCAGTGTCCAGTGCAGATATCAACATCAGGAAGATGCTACGGTAGCCTGGATAGACAGAAGGACTGGTGGGAAGGAGTTGAATCTGTCCCAAACAGGTGCTAGAGTACAAGCTTGGCCAAAGTTGCTGTCATGCCGGGAATCTCCATCCAGACAGTAGTGGACTGTGATGTGTGGACCGAAGACCATGTAGCAGCCCTACAGATCTCCACCACAGAGACAGAGTGCAAATTTGCCACAGAAGCAGCCATGGCTTGGATGCTGTAAGCCGTGACATGACGTTCCAGGCTCAGACCTGCTGAGCATATGCAAAGGAGATGCAGGCTATAACCCAAACTGACAGGGTACATTTGGAAATAGCCACACCCAGCTTATTGGGGTCAAAAGACACAAAGAGCTGGGTAGAACAGCAATGGGCTTTTGTTCTCTCCAGCTAGAAAGCCAAGGCTCTCTTACAATCCAATATATGCAGTATGCCTGTTGGCATAAGGTCTGGGAAATAAAATGGGCAACACCACCATCTGGTTAAGGTGGAAAGATGACACCACCTCAGGAAGGAACTGAGGATGTCCCCATAGGACGACTCTGTTCTGGTGGAATCTGGTGTAGGGTGGATGCGCCACCAGAGCCTATAGTTCACTGACCAAGCAGGTAGAGGTGACCGCTACCAAAAACACCACCTTCCAGGTAAGAAACCTGAATGGGCAAGAAGGCATCGGTTCAAAAAGGGCAGAAAGGAGCTGCCTCAATACCACACTGAGGTCCCAGCCACTGGCAGGGGGGGCTTGACTGGTGCACCACAATGGTATGCCGCCACCATGCTTAAATGAACTCAAGAGTTTGACTTGATACTGGAGTTGGAAAGGTGGAGGAGATACATCAGCAATGCAAAAGAAGGGATCCAATGCCTTGTCAGTGCACCAGATAGAAAATCTATGTCAGTTAAAAGCATAGGAATGGCATTTAGAGTCTTTCCAAGAGGCAAGGAGAACATTTTCCATGTCTACGGGGAAGTGAAACTCTGCAAGGACTAAACTCTCAACATCCATGCTCTTAGGGCCAGGGAGTGAACGTTGGGATAAAGCAACATCCTGATGTCCTGCAACACGAGGTCTGGGGTGAGGCTCAGCCAGAGAGGCGACTACTGTGAGAGCTGGAGCAGAAGGGGAAACCACGGCTGCCTGGACCAGTGGAGCGAAATAAATATCATGGGGTGCAATAAGTATTGTGGAGCCCCTGTTGGCTTTGAGTTTGAAGAGGGTCTTGGCTACTAGTGGAATCAGGGGCTAAGCGTACAGCAGGCCCATATTCCAGTCCTGAAGGAAGACATCGGAGGCTATCTGGTGGGTGCACGGAATTCTGGGGCAAAATTGTGGAACCTGAGCATTGTAAGAAGATGTAAAGAGATTGATGCATGTCATGCCCCACATCTGAAAGAGGCTGTTTGCCATGTCCTTGTTGAGGGTCCAGTCATGTGGCTGAGGATTCTGCTGAGACAATCCGCCAGGACATTGAGCTCCCCTGGCAGGTATGTTGCTCTGAGGCCCATTCTATGGGAGATGGCGACTTTCCAGAGGCGCATGGCCTCCCAACACAGGAGGTATGAGCCCATGCCGCCATGTTTGTTGATGTAGAACATCACCATTTGATTGTCCATTTGAATGAGGACTATTTGATTGGTCAATTGTGCTTGGAATGCCTGAAGGGCATTTGCAATGGCTTGAAGTTCCAGAAAGTTGATCTGGTGCAGGCTCACTCGTTCTGTCTAGAGGCCCTGCATATACAGCCCATTGAGATGGGCTTCCCAGCTCAGCTTGGAGGCATCTGTTGTCAGAGTCTGGTGATGCAGGGGGCTGAAAAGGAAGGCTCCTGAATAGATTCTGAAGTTGGAGCCACCAGGAAAAAGAACTTATGAGAGGTGCAGTGACCATTACCTTAGTCCTTGAAGTGGCCCGTGACCTGACACCATTGGGTGCGCAAGGTCCATTGTGCCTGTCACATCTGGAGATGAGTTAATGAGGTGACATGAACCACGGAAGGCACATGGTCCAGCAATTGAAGCATCTGGCGTGCCATGGTGTGATGGCAGTGGTGGATGTTGCGCACAACTGTGAGAGGGAGGAGTGGTCTAGTGGTTAGGACAAGGTACTTCAGGCCGGAGGGCCAGGGGTTCAAGTCCCACCTGGGGACAGCAATTTCAGGCCGGAGGGACTGGGATTTCTAGTCCTATAGGCACTCCTTGTGGTCTTGGGCAAGCCACTTAACCCTCCATTGCCCATGTTCCCTGTAAATATTAGCGTATGTGTCTCTATCGCTCTTCTGTACGCCAAGCCAAGCTTTCCTTTTTTTCTGACTCCATTACCTCCGCCACTAACCCATCTCGACAGCTTTTCTCCATCCTTCGTTCACTCACTTCTACTCATTCCGGTCCTGCACCTACTCCTCCTCCTCCCATGCCTTCCCCTACTCGACTTGCCCTTCACTTTACTACTAAGATTCAAGATCTCCGTGCTTGTCTTCCTTCCTGCCCACCCCCTTTGTCTTCCCCACTGCCATTTTCCCTTCTCTCCACCCCTACCTCGCCTCCCTCTCTCACTCATACATGTCCACTTTTTATCCCATCACTACCTCTGAATTAATCCCCTCTCTTTCCTCTGTTCGGAAAACTACCTGCCCACTAGATCCTATCCCCTCCAGCTGGTTCCTGGAACCCTCTCTATCTTTAATTCCCTATATCTGTACATTGATTAACTCCAGTCTATCTAGTGGTTCTTTCCCCTCCCCCTGGAAGCACGCCCTGGTACGTCCCCTCCTCAAAAAACCTCTCCTTGATCCCCTGGTTCCTGCCCATTACCGCCCAGTTTCCAATCTCTCCTTTCTTTCCAAAGTCTTAGAAAAATTTGTTTTCGATCAACTTTCACAGCACCTTCACTCTGTCAATTATCTGCACCCTAGGCAATCTGGTTTTCGTCAAGGGCACAGTGTAGAAACAACTTTGACTGCTCTTCTCAATGAACTTCACACTTCACATGATCGGGGTGATATCTCGGTGGTGGTCTCCCTCGATCTTTCCTCTGCTTTTGATCTTGTTGATCACTCTCTTCTCCTTTCTCGGCTGCGGGATGCAGGCCTCCGTGGTGCTGTACTTCGCTGGTTTCACTCCTATCTTTCTTCTTGTTCCTTCTCTATAGCTTCTGCTACAGCTTCGCATCCTCCAACAACTGCCTTTCCCCTTCCCTGTGGTGTTCCCCAAGGCTCAGTTCTTGCCCCTCTCCTGTTTAATCTTTTCCTCACACCACTGGCACTTTGTATTCAGCAGACTGGCCTGTCTGCTTTTTATTATGCTGATGACATAATTATTATTCATCACACTAATTCACTTTCTCCAGATCTTTCACCCCTGAACGCCTGTCTTACCCTCGTCTCTAATTGGTTGTTCTCCAACTGTCTTCATCTCAATGTCACCAAGACTTCAGCTATCTGGTTCACATTTGGAAGCCCTTGTCCCTCTCTCGCCCCAGTCCTGGACCACTCTACCATTCCTATCACTTCTTCTTTCAAATACCTTGGGGTTTTCCTTGACTCAAACCTCACTTTCAAAGAACACATATCACACCTGGCTAAGACATCTTATTTTTTTCTTCAGCAAATTCGATCTATTCGTCCCTTTCTCTCCCCCTTCAGCCCTGACTACTCTTACACTGGCTACAGTCTTATCACGGATAGATTATTGCAACTCAGTCTTTGCTGGTATCACTAAGGTTCAACTCCATCGATTACAACTCATACAAAACACTGCAGCCAGACTTATTTGCCATTCCTCTCGCTTTGATCACGTTACCCCCCTATTGCTTCATCTTCATTGGCTCCCCATTGACCATCGTATCAAATTTAAGATATTGACTCTCGTTCACCGCGCCCTATACACACATACACCCCAATATCTTACCGATCTTCTCCATTTTACCACTCCCACACGTAGTCTTCGCTCCCTCCATATTAACCGGCTTCATCTCCCTTCACCGTCTCGTGCACATTTACAATCCACCCGCCATTCTGCCTTCTTTTTCTATGGCCCAGCTCTGTGGAATTCGCTACCTACTCCTCTTCGTCTGGAAGAAAATTATCTTACTTTTCGGTCCCTGCTAAAAACACACTTCTTTGTCTCTGCTTTTAATCTCCCAGCCGCAGCCAGCTGACCTGGTTTATACATGCTTGCCTGTGTCTCCCCCTCTGTTTCGGCCTTCCTATGTATTCTCTTTTTCTTTCCTCTTTCCTGTCCAGTTATGTATTTATTTTCTTGCAATGAGGGCTTGTGCCCACCACTGTAATATTTTGTAAACCGCTCTGGTGTAATGAAGAGCGGTATATCAAGTTAAATAAACATAAACATATCCCCTCGTGTTAAATGTATCCCCCAATTGACCGCTTTGACCCGGTGAAAAGCGGGATATAAATACAGCTTAATAAATAAATAAATAAATAAACAACTGCAGTGAGTCAATGGGCACGATCCCCAGGCAAGAATGCTCGAGCTAGGGTGGTATCTAGGAGAACTCCAATGAACTCAAGCCGCTGAGTGGGCTGGAAATGCAATTTTGGGTAGTTGACGATGAAGCCTGGATGTTCGAGCACTTGAATGGTGAGATGCGCTGACTTCCGAATCTTGTCCAGCATGGCACCCTTTATCAGCCAGTCGTCCAAGTAAGGGAAAACGAAGACTCCCAGGGTCCAGAGGAAGGCAGCAACAACTGCCTTGAAGACCCTTGGGCGGAGGCTAGGCTGAAAGGCAGTATGCGGTACTGACAGTGCCATCTGCTAAGCATGAAGTGGAGGTACTGTCTGTGAAGAGGATTGTCATCCTTTAGGTCCAAGGAGCAAAGCCAACCATCCCATTGGTGGTACAGGAGCAGCATCCCCAGGGAGACCATTTTGAACTTTTTCCTCACCAAGAACCAGTTGAGGCTGCGGAGATCCAGGATGGGCCAAAAGCCGCTGGTCTTTTTGGGGGCCAAAAAGTAGCAGGAATAGAACCCCTTCCCAACTTCTGCTGGCGATACCGGTTTGATGGCAAGATCATTCAGAGGATATAAACCTCCTGCTGGAGAAGCTAGCGGTGATGAGGGTCGAGGGGCTATCCCCCAGAGAAGAAGGGTGGGGGCAGCTGAGCAAAGTGCAACAGGTACCTGCTCTGGATGATTCTTAATATCCATGCGTCGGTTGTCACAACAGATCACCTGTGGGCAAAGTGAACCAAACTTGTCCCCACCTACTGAGGTACTCCATTGGGTAACGGAAGATGGACCATGCTCCTTAGGAAGGACTCAAAACCCCCCCTCCTACCTGTGGCTGCAGAGCCGGCTGAAGCTTCTGGGGTTTAGCCCTTGGCCCTTTTGCTAGTCAAACTGACAGCCCTGATAGGATTGGTAGGGAGGGTACCTCGCATAATACCTGTGCTTATGCGGGTAGAACATTTTCTTCCCGGCCGACTTCTTTGCAGGGTCCACAGTTTTCCTGGCGAGGCAATTTGTTGTTAAATGTTGCAGAGCAGAGATGGCGTCCATCTGTCCAAGAAGGGTCGACATGTCTTCAGTAGCAGACTGGCTAACCTACTGAAGAGAGCTTTAAACTAGATTCATTGGGGATGGGTGAAGAAAGCCCCCAGGTAAGTAAAAGCACCCAGGTAAGTGAAACACTAAATACCTTTATGGAAATGGGTAAAAGGGGCAACATATGGAAAGCAGTGTGTATAAATGCTTGCAGCATGGGAAATAAGATCCCAGATGTTGAGGCTTTAATAGGAATAGCTGAAGGGGGCGGAGCCTGGTATCTGGTCAAGATGGACATGTAAGAGCAGTGCTCTGGAGGGCAAAAGATAAGAATCCTGATTTCTGTAATATCTGATCAAATAGTTCCTACCTATTTGGTTACTATTCGATCCCGGATATGTCGGGCTCCAAGCAGATGCGGCTGGATTTCCAAGGATCTCAAAATGCTAGTGCAAAGAGAACCAAGATGGAACCTCTCTTACCTCACAAAATGGCAGTCATTTGAGATAGCCCTGAGACCTTGCAGGAGATCTTGGCTGAGATTCGGGCAGTCAAAGAATTGGTCAAAGCCAATGTAGAATCGCTATGTGCAATGCAGGAAGATATCAACGATTTGAGATCCTCATTGGAGTCAAATACGGCTCGATTGGAGAAGGTAGAGAAGGTGGTGGCTTCACATGGGGAGAGGCTCGAGGCCATTGAGAAGCAGGCCAAGTTGATATGCTTACTGCAAAGAGAGGTGGAAGTTGTCAATAATTGCTCTCGGTGAAACAACATAAGGATACTAGGAATTCCTGAGGGAGCAGAGGGTCATGACTTGGTGTCCTTTCTGCAGGCCATGATTCCAGGTGTGTTAAAGCTGCATTTCACTATGCTGTTCAAGATCGAGCGTGCCCACAGAGTGCCTACTCAGTCCACGGCCACGAGCAAGCGTCCACGCCCAATCATCGTGAAAGTTTTGCGTTTTCAGCAAGTATTGCAAATAATGGGAGCAGCCAGAGCACTTACTGCTTTGGAATATCAGGGTAATAAACTCCTGTTCTTCCTGGACTTTGCGAAGGCGACAGTGGATCGGAGGAGGAGACTTTTGGTGTTCTGTCCATGCTTGGTTCAACTGAAGGCCCGTTTTGGACTGTTATATCCTGCCCGCATGAAAGTCAAGTTGCATAACCAGACCAAGACTTTTGATGATCCCAGAGTTTATGTGCATTTCTGGAGGATAAGGAGTCAGTGGTGATGCGGTGAAGGTGATATTGCATCTTCTGCTTGCTACAGTTTTATGGCGCTTGCTAGCATGGGCGTTCAACTGGTCTGAGGCCGTGTGAAGGCGACTTATCCACACAGAAGCAACATTTAAGCATCAACACTGCTATTTACTGGCACATTTTATTTTGTCTCGTTTGAAAGACATTATTTTACTTTTAATAAAGGAGGTGGGCAAGATGCAATATTTTGAGTATTACAGAAATGTGGAAATGTTGGGTCATTGAGCCCTCCGTGTCTGTCTTGTCCTAGTGGGCTCACCCATTAAGGTTTGTGTGTTATATAGCCCCCCTGGTTTTAGGTGGCTTTGGGAAATGTTTTTTTCTTTTGTAGAGTTGGGTGTTTTATTGCGTCTGATCATAAGATGGGGCCTCTTTTCATTTTTTGGGGCTATAAGTGCAGCCAACCTTATAGGCGCTTAAGAAGTTATTCTAAAATGTAAAACTAAATGCTACATATTGATCTGTTTCTGCAACATATGACTGTTAATTCGGAGTTATATTCAATACGCTTTTCTTCAAGACAAGGGATCCTGAATGTTACGGGCAATAATAATTTCTACCAAGAAGAATATTCTCTTTTGTATGATAAGATAGAAAATGCTGACATCTCACTGTTGCAAGAAACACACTTGAATGTTATGGAGTTCTTGAAATTCGATATATATAGCCTACTTTAAAGGGTTTTCAGTCACCCATCCCAAGAGTAAGGGGATGGCCATCTTAGTATGAAAGCTGTATCCCCCATGGTTTTAAATTCTACGTGTTGATTCTCCTAGCTTCCAAAGGAATTTCTCTGGATTTAGTGAGTCTACTATTCATGCGGCTCACAGTTAGGTTCAGGCTGTAATCTCATTCACCCTCTTTGACTTAACGAGCTCTAATTATATACAGTAACGTGGTCGTTGGTCTGTTTCTTGGTGGGGTCGTTTTGAAGACATAAGTATGTCTATCACTCCTAAAGTGAATTATATAATAGGAATACTACTAGTTTCCTTACAAGTAAAGTATATTGTTAAATTGATAAAACTCTAGTTCAGCTATCATGAAGAAATAACCACCTAGATTTGCACGTTGGAAGCTTGGGTTTTAATAGGCAGAAGGGGGGAGGAGCTTCCCTGATTATCTGACCTAATACTATGGCTTATGCCAAAGCAAGGTTCACAATGGGTGGAGGGGGTCGTAGGCACACGTTCAATATGCAGCTGAGAATAAGTGTTAGCCTCATCAAGGAGATGTCAGCAACTTGAGATATGTGGTGTAGGACTGGCCTAACATTCAGTCTCACTGGGCTTCAATATAGAATCGTATTGGGTGGTATTGGGACTCAGTGCCACTCTCTCCTGATTTGGGGTCGTTTTTCAGTCACCAATTAACATCTCGTCCTTACAAAGGGACTGTCAGTTTGAATTAGCTCCATACTGGAAGTGGCCCTATTTCCGTTATTTTTAACTGGAAACACACTACTTGAGCTTGGTAGATGCGCATGGTGGCACATATGTGCCTAGGTTCTCTGTAGTGGAGTACTGGCTCTTCTACAGTCCTTCTATAGCCACCAGGACAGAGACTGCTTGAGTGGCTGAGTGATGACCCCTTGTCCCAAAGGCAACCTGTGACTCCACTGCGTGCAGTATCCATTGAGTTTGCTTCATCTGTAGATTGGCTAGCAGAGTGACGTGAACCGTGGAGGCCACATGGCCGAGAAGGAGCAGCATCTGCCTGGCTGTGGCGATTAGACTGTACTGCAATTCTCTGGCTAAGGCAACGACCAATCGGGCTCAATCTTCAGGTAGGTAGACCTGAGCTATGGTGATATCTAGTAGGGCCCCAATGAACTCTAGATGCTAAGCAGGCTGCAGGTGAGATTTTGGGTAGTTGATGATGAAGCCCAGCTGCTCCAGCAGTTGAATGGCGATTCTCACTGACTGCCGGACCTCTTCCGGCGTTTGCCTCCTGATCAATCAGGTAGGGGAAGACAAGCTCCCCAGTGTCCAGAGGAAAGTGGCAACCACCACCAGACACTTTGTGAAGACCCTCGGGGCGCAGGCTAGGCCAAAAGCACCGAATACTGATAATGCTTACCGCCGAGGATGAATCAACAATACTGCCGATGAAAGGGAATGTGTGTATAGGCATCTTTGAAAACCAAGGAACACAGCCAGTCTTCCCACTGGAGGTAAGGTAACAATTTTCCCAGGGAGACCATTTTGAAATTTTCCTTCAGCAGGAAGCGGTTGGGGTTCCGGAATCCAATATGGGCCTAAAACCTCCCGTCTTCTTGGGAACCAGGAAGTAATGGGAATAAAACCCCTTTCCGATCTGAGAAGGAGGGACGAGTTAGACGGCCAGGTCAGCCATGAGAGCCTGAACCTCCTGCTAGAGGAGCTCTCAGTGGGAAAGATCGAGGGGGAACTCCTCTGGGAAAAAGGAGGGAGGAAGTTGATCAAAATACAACAGGCCTATTTTGAGGGCCCAAGAATCTGATATTATTGTTGGCCACCTGTGGGCAAAATGGATCAAGCTCCTTCCCACCCGAGTTGGAGCTGTGCTTGGAACAGAAAGGGACGCCATGCTCCTTAGGAAGGAGTCAAAATCCTACTCCAGGTTGCAGTTGGGGCACAGTGTGGGACTTCTGGGGCTTGGGATGGTGCTAACGACTCTGGCCCTGCCCCTTCTACTACTGCCCCTGCTGGAAGCCATGATGGGGCTGATATGGTGGGTAGCTAGGGTAGTATTCCTTTTCTTGGGATAAAAGGACTTTTTCTCTGAGGACTTCTTGGAGGGATCACCCATCTTATGGGAGAGTCAGGTCATCATCAGTTGGCTCATGTTTGAGCTCCCCGGCTTTGACCTCAATGGACATGTCAAAGAGGTTTTTGTCTCTGCAGGGGATA
This sequence comes from Ichthyophis bannanicus, assembly GCA_033557465.1. NCBI lineage: Eukaryota > Metazoa > Chordata > Amphibia > Gymnophiona > Ichthyophiidae > Ichthyophis > Ichthyophis bannanicus. The sequence continues at coordinate 54,686,174 of CM066047.1, read as the reverse complement.
TCCGCCAGCTTGTCCTGAACCCACTGTTCTAAATCAGATGACTGCAGCCAAGGCAGATGGTGAGCACTGATGCCCATTGTGGCTACCCGGGCCACTGACTCAAAGATATCATAGACCACCCTGGTCATATACTTGGAGCACTCTTTATTTATTTATTGTTTCTTATATACCGCACTCTTAAAAATCAGCGTGGTTCACATAAAACAAGGTTGTGTCAGGGGCATTTACATTGAACTGGAATCTTAACTTGGATATCAACTGGGATTAACTATGTAAAAGTATCTACAAATTTAATCTTTAATCTTGAAGACAAGACCACGGTAACGCTTAAGCCACTCATCAGCGAGGATAACTGAGAAATTGGCCAGATCTCCCATTAGATCCCTAAGATACATTCCCATGTAGAGTTGATAGGCCTGGATGCGGGCTACTAACATGGAGCCCTGGTAGCATTTCCTCCTGAAGCCATCCAGGGTCCGCGCCTCCCTGCCTGGTGGGTTTTTGTACCCTTAATACTCTACATGGCCGACTCCACAACTATGGAATTGTGTAGGAGCAGTGGTTTTTCAAAGCCAGAGCTCTTGTGAACTTGATACATGGAGTCCAAGTGCCTTCTCGCCAGGGGCACGGTGAGGGGAGTCTCCCACATGCGAAACAGCAGCCTCTCCAGGATCTTGTGCATGAGGATCATAATAGCTTCCTTGAGAGGGGAGGGATATTGGAGAATCTCCAACTTCTCCACCCTGGGCTCCTCCTTGGCCTCCATGGTAAAAGGCAAGGCCTTGGCCATGTCGCTCACGAATCACGAAAGGAAATATCTTCTGGTGGGGACTTCTGTAAGGGGGAGATGGATCTGAGGGTATGTCCTGAAGACGCTCAGGCACCGGGGATGACTCCTCAGTCTCCCAGGCACTGGAGTCGGTGTCCATGAGGAAGTCAAAGTACCAACGTGATTCCTCTCCAGGCCATCAGCATTCAGGAGGAGTGGAGGGAGTCAGAGGTTCTGGATGGTTTGACCCAGAGGCACTCGGCGGGAGGGATCCCCGGGGTGTTGTGAGGGACTTGGACCATCTGCCCGAGCTGTCTCCCTGGATGGGAAGAATGTGGGCCTCCAGGATGGGCTGCACCTTCGGCGGGGAGGCCACTGCTGTGTCATCTGGTCTCGGGCAGCCTGCAAAGCCAGGAATGCAACCAGGCTGTGCTCAGCGAGAAGTGCAGTGTCCGAAGTGGGAGGAACCGGGACAGCAACTGCGGTCTCCACTGCCCGTTCCCTCCCTGGGGACTCCACGATGGTCACGGTATTGGGAGTCACCCGATGGCCCTCCTGTGCCTTAGGAGGCAACTCCTTCCACCGGGGCAGCTTAGGCAGCCACTCCCAGCACTCACCCTGGGGTCCTGCTCAGGGGGGCTTAGATGTTGGTGCCCATGTGTCTTAGTCTGGCTCTTGGCATCGCCCCTCGATGTCAATGGGGCAGACGTTCAGTCCTTCTGGGGCCTACCTTCATCAAAAGACTGGTGTCAGTCCAGTATACCACAGCCCTTTGGCTCTGAGTGAGCACAGCCACCATGCGAAGCCGAAAGCTTGGCAGAAGCCTCTGAAGGCATCGACGCCAATGTCGATGGCAGTGCCGATGCTGGAGAAACCGAACAGCAATTCATGCTGTTTTTCTCGATTCTGGAGCCCCTTGCGCTTCATCTGCAAGCAGAGAGCACAGGTGGAAGACTCACAGTCAGGCTAGAGGCACTGAAGGCACTAGTTGTGGCAGTCCATCATGGTAATGGTCCGGCCACTCTGGGAGTACTTTCTGAAGCCACTGGCCATCTTTGACATATTGGGGAAGACGGCTTCTGCCAAGTCAAAAGGCTCCAAAGTCACAGCTGACCAGGAAGGTGCGAAAGAAAAAAATCCGCATACCAAAAAAGAAAAAGGAAAAAAAAAAGAACCCAAGAAAAAATGTAGCGCCAAGGCACTGATGCTCCTGGAGACAGACAAAGACAGCAAATGAGCATGCAACCGAAAATGTAGCAAAAACCAGAAAAACCCAAACCCAAAGGTATCAACTAGTTTCCAGGGACAGACGGACATCCACGGCTCCACGGAAAAAAGACAACCGAGATAAGGGTTCCAGGGGTGATCCGGGAAACTACAGACCGTTGAGCCTGACATCAGTACCGGGAAAAATGGTAGAAACCATCATAAAGAATAAAATTACTCAGCATGTAGATAGTCACGACCTAATGGGAGACAGCCAACATGGCTTTAGACAAGGAAGATCTTGTCTTACTAATCTGTTATGTTTTTTTGAAGGAGTGAATAAACAGGTGGACAAAGGTGAGTCGGTTGATATTGTGTATCTGGACTTTCAGAAAGCCTTTGACAAGGTCCCTCATCAGAGACTTTTGGCAAAACTAAAGAGTCATGGGACAGGAGGCAGTGTACTATTGTGGATCAGGAACTGGTTAAAAGATAGAAAGCAGAGGGTAGGGCTAAATGACCAATTTTCCCAATGGAGAAAGGTGAATAGTGGTGTACCCCAGGGATCTGTGCTGGGTCCGCTGCTTTTTGACATATTCATAAATGACCTGGAAAGTGGAATAACGAGTGAGGTTATCAAATTTGCAGATGACACAAAACTATTTAAAGTTGTTAAAACCCAAGAGGATTGTGAAAAATTGCAAGAGGATCTTGATAAATTGGAAGACTGGGCATCAAAATGGCAGATGAAATTTAATGTGGACAAGTGCAAGGTTATGCACCTAGGGAAGAACAACCCTAACTATGGTTACACGATGCAAGGTTCCACATTAGGAACCACCACCCAGGAAAAAGATTTAGGCGTCATTGTGGATACCATGTTAAAACCCTCGGCCCAGTGTGCAGCGGCAGCCAAGAGAGCAAATAGAATGCTAGGTATGATAAGGAAAGGAATGGAAAATAAAACAAAAGATATTATAATGCCTCTATATCGTTCCATGGTGAGACCGCACCTTGAATATTGTGTGCAATTCTGGTCACCGTATCTTAAAAAGGATATAGCGATTTTAGAAAAGGTTCAGAGAAGAGCCACCAAAATGGTAAAGGGGATGGAAGGATACTCCTATGAGTAAAGGCTAAAAAGGTTAGGGCTCTTTAACCTGGAAAAGAGACGGCTGAGGGGAGATATGATAGAAGTCTATAAATTAATGAACGGAGTGGAACGGGTAAACGTAGATCGATTGTTTACGTTATCAGAACATAGAAAGACTAGGGGACATGCAATGAAGCTACAGGGTAAACTATTTAAGACTAATAAAAGAAAATATTTTTTCACTCAACGTGTAATCAAACTCTGGAATTTGTTACCGGAGGATGTAGTAAAGGCTGTTAGTGTAGCTGGGTTTAAAAAAGGTTTGGACAAGTTCCTGGAGGAAAGGTCCATAAACCATTATTAAGAAGTGACCGAAGATATCAATGCTTGACCCAGTACAAGCATTGTGGAACTTGTGTCTCTTGGGGAAACTGCTAGGTACATGTGACCTAGATTGGCCACTGTTGGAAACAGAATACTGGGCTTGATGGACCTTGGTCTGACCCAGTATGGCATATCTTATGTTCTTATAAGATGGCCCCTTTTGGGTGGGAAGACAGGCACACATGCGTGATGGTCTTCCCAAAAGCTTCCTATGGAAGCTGGGGAGCATTCCCATGCAGGCTCCTTTGGTGACATCACCCATACGTGAGGACTTATTTCCTGCTTGGTCCTGGAGAATCTAGATTGCAAAATGATGAACATGGGTTCAAAATCAGAGGAAGAAACATCAATAACCTCCGATATGCTGATGATACCACACTTATAGTGGAAAGTGAGGAAGATTTAATGGTCCTCTTAATCAAAATCAAAAAATAAAGTGAAAGAATGGGATTGTGACTAAATCTAAAGACGACAAATATGCTGACAACAGATCTACAACCAGTTTCATAACGGACAATGGATACACTGACTTTGTGGACAGTTTCTCCCTCCTGGAATCAATGATTAATGATAAGAGTGCCTGGAGTCAAGAAACACGATGCAGACTAACACTTGGTAGAGCTGCAATGAAGGACTTAGAGAAAATTTAGAAAAGCACCGAAGTCTCTTTGCAGACAAAGATTTGAACTGTGCTGAGTACGTTTTTTCTGTGACACTATATGTTGTGAAAGCTGGACTTTGAAGACGCAGGACAGAAGGAACATCGATGCATTTGAATTATGGTGTTGGTGGCTTCTCCTATGAATACCATGGACAGGCAAGATGACCAAAAAATAGATTCTAAACCAAATTAAGCCCAAACTTATGTTTGAAGCCTATAAGACTAGATTGAAATTATCATATTTTGGACACATTATAAGCTAACCAGGCTCAATGGAGAAATCAACTATGCTTGGAAAGGTTGCAGGCAGAAAAGAATGACCTACAATAAGATGGATCAACAATATCATAGCAACTATGAATGTATCTCTGAGCAGCTCTGTTTTGGAGATGGTCTATCCATATGGTTGCTAGGAGTTGACTAACTTGATTAATCATCAATTCTTACTTATGCATGCACGTGCTTAGGCAAGTTTATAAGTGCTTACTTCAGAGTCTACAATATTGTTTTATATGCTAAAGTCACTTATAAAATTACCCCCTTCTTCCCCGCCAAATGTGCAATTTAGGGAGGGATAGCAAAAAGTGAAATGAAAACTTATGTGGTTGTCCCCTTCTTTCAAGCAGAGTGTTCACCATACTCATGTGACAGCAGAAAACCTAGAGGCAATTATGAGAAATGGCATTTCCCACTTGCTCTAAGTCATTGGTATGGAAATTGCGCCGCACTCTAGTAGCTCACTCTGTTTACACATGGATGCTTCCAGGTGCTCTTTTTTCATTACAGCAGTTTGGTAACGTGCTTGCGAGAGTTTGTGCGTATAGCTATAAAAGGACAAAATACAGTACACAGCAGTTGGGAGAAGTGTTTCAATTGCAATGCACAAAGGATCTAAATCCTTGAGTAGGGTTCCCATTGATTTATTTTATTTATTTATTTAACGGGTTTTTTATACCGCCTTTTCCTTAAATCAAAGCGGTTACAAAGACATACAAAAGCTAAACATAGGCATGGGAAGTGAAAGGTGGGATACATAACATGGTGAACTATTACAAAAAACACAATGTAGAGAGGTTACAATTAATATGAGTTGGTTAAGTGTCATAGCCGTAGTGCTCAATGAAAAGAACGAACTTTAGTTGTTTTCTGAATTCCTTCAGTTCCTCAATAGATCATAGGTCGGGGGGGAGAGAGTTCCATATTCGAGGGGCCGATAAGGAAAGAGCTCTTTGTGAGGTGAGTTTACAGACTTTAGTATAGCTACTTGGGGTGCCGAGGGTGTCAGCTGTGGTTTTCCTTCTAGGTCTTTTGCTGGTGTTAGGGAATAAGAGGGCTTGGAGACTGATTGCTGAAGTCTTATGTCTGATTTTGAATATATTGATGACCAACTTGTATCTGATACGGAGGCTTATTGGGAGCCAGTGGAGTTCTTTAAGGATTGGGGTGATGTGGGCTTGAGTTGAAGAGCCGGCGATTATTCTGGCAGCTGTGTTCTGAGCCATCTGAAGTGGCTTGAGGGAGTGTTTCGGGATTCCGTTGTAAATAGGGTTACAGAAGTCAAGAATTGGAGTTATTAGAGCTTGACAGACTGAGCGGAAATGTTGTTGGGAGAGAAGGGGCTTCAGGCGTCTAATAATTTTCATTCTATAGTAAGCGCTTTTAACAGTTCTTCTGATATGAGATTGAAGGTTGAGTCGCTTATCAAGGGTTACTCCGAGGTATCTTACTTCGTCCTTTAACGGTATTGTTGTATTTTTAAATTTAATAAAAGGTGGGGGGCTGAAGTCAGTGTTTCGAGTAATGATGAGAGCTTCTGTTTTGTTATGGTTCATGGCCAGGTTGTTGAGAGTAAGCCAGGCAGACATGTTGTCGAGGCAGTTCGTAATCTTATTATAATCGGGGCTGTTCAGGTTGACTGTCGTGTAAATCATTATGTCATCAGCATAAATAGTATAATCTATTTGATGGGCAACCATGATGTTGCATATTGGTTGGATAAAAATGTTGAATAGAAGAGACGAAAGCGCAGAACCTTGGGGAACACCTTGTTTAATCTTAGTGGGTAGAGAGGTGACATTATTAATTTTTACCTTGAACTGCCTATCAGTTAAGTAAGATTTAAACCAATTTAGGACAGTGCCAGTAATGCCAATGCTTTGGAGTCTGGTTAGTAGGATACTGTGGTCCACTGTGTCGAAGGCCGCTGATATATCTATAAAAATCAATAATGTTCCTTGATTGTAATTGTCTATGGTGTGGATGATATCATTGAACAGATAGAGCAGTAAGGTTTCAACTCCATGATTAGGGCGGAAGCCATGTTGGTGAATGTCGAGCGGGGCATGTTCGTCAATGTGGTCCTGGAGTTGTAGTTGGACTGTTTTTTCGATGATTTTAGCAAGGAGAGGTATGCTGGAGATTGGCCTGTATGCAGCTGGATTGCTCTTTTCTAGGTTAGTTTTTCTGGGGATAGGCCTTATTGTAGCTAATTTTAGTTGTTCCGGCATTATTCCTTGAGTTAGGGAGTTGGTAACAAGGTTGTGTAAAAAATTGATGAAGTTTTGCTTGGTTGCTTTGATCCATGGGACTGGGCAAGGATCGGTGGGTGCAGTACTTGTGTTGAGAGAAGAGATGATTTCTGAAACCTGCTTGGTTGAAGGAATATGGAACCTATCCCAACTTGTGACGGGTATGGTAAGAATAATGGTTCCTGTGAGTTTTTGAGGGGGTGTAAGGCCTATTTTTTCTTGAAGAAAATTTGCATATATTTGAGGGTTGACTTGTATGTCTATGTCAGAGCTGGGTTCATTGGTAAGTTTTTTGCTATATCGAATAGTTCTCTGGGTTTGTTAAAAGATCTCATGATTGTATTAGTGTGATATTCACGTTTTGCTTCGTTGATAAGATTGTTGTATTTAATTTGCTGTGTAGAATATGAGTTCTGTGAGGTGGGCGATTTGGAACGTCTCCAATGGCGTTCTAACTTTCTTAATTCTCTTTTAGCGTGGCGTATGCTATTGGAGTACCAAGGTGCGTGAAGTCTTTTGTTATTCGAATTTCTGACTAAGTTAGTTTTCGCTGCTGTGTTGATGGTATTGTACCAATTGTTTACTTGCTTGTTTAGATCGAGTTCGTTTAAATTAAGGTAAGGTATTGTTTCTTTTAGGAACTGTTCTTTTTTGAAAGCTTTGAATCTTCTTAACCTAAATAAAGAAGATTGTGTATTTTTAAGCTTATCCATTTTGTTTAAGAATTCTATTTTGATTCTGTGGTGGTCAGACCAAGGAACAGGAGTAATTACAGGTGATGATATGAAGCCTCTGTCCATGATGTGTTTTGGTGCGAAAATGAGATCTGGGGTGGATCCGTATCTATGCGTGGGAGTGTTTATAAGTTGGGTGTATTGTAAAGAGTCCATTGCTTGTAGGAAGGTTACCTTGTCATTATTTGAGGCAGAGCTGAGGTTAAAGTCACCTAGTAGGATTAGCAGTTTGTGGTTCGTGTTGATTGCACAGATGGTTTCAAGAATGGAGGTTAGTTCTTCCGCTGGAGTGTGGGGGGCTCTGTAAATTAGGCAAATGGCTAAATGCTTATTTCCTACTACAATAGAGCTGCAATGGTCAGAGCTGTTAGCAGTAATAGTTTGAAGCTTTAGTGAGTCTTTTGCGATGATTAGCACTCCACCTCCTCTTTTGTGAGTGCGAGGGTTGTTAAAGGCGGAGTATGAGGGGGGGACCAGTTGGTTGAGGAGAACGTGGTCAGTGGGATTGAGCCAGGATTCTGTAATGCATAAGATGTCAGGATGTTGATCCTCAATGTGGTCTCTGATGATATTGATCTTGTTTCTTACAGATCTGGTGTTCATAAGTTCTATGGATGTGGAGTTTATGTTATAGGGCATTTTAGGGTGTGCCTCTGGATTTAAATGATTACGCTGTTTAAGGCTATTGTCATTGTTTCTGGCTCTATTGTGTACGTTCAGTGAAGGATAGTGAAGCATGCGATACGTTGAGATGATTGTTGGTAACCATATGAATAAGGGGTGCATGTGTAAAGTTACTAAATTCATGGGGTAGAGTAGGTTGTTGAATAAAACTTTAGGGTGGTAGGAAGGCACTGCCATAGTTGAAGATTGTTGTCCTTATCTTTAACCATCAAAGGATATAACCCCAGAGGCAGACATACTGCACCAAATTGTAATAAAGTTTTTTTCTGTGAACTTCTGAATTTCTTCTAGTGTTCTCTATGTATTTGGTACCTTTACTACTAAGACAACAACAAGGGAACAGGACAGAGGGCAAGAAATACCAGGTAAGCATAGGGATATAGCAAAAGGAGATACTAGGACAGACTTTAAAACACACACAAGAATATCTAAAACACTAAAGCTTAAGGAAGTCTTGATAGCCCCAAATCCTTAATTTAATATGGATTATTTTCAGCCTTAACTAAATTTGTCCTTTTTACATATGGCTCCTCACTAATGTGTAAAAAACATTCCCAGGTGAACTGAAGAACAGACTCTCTCTTTAACTACTTAGGGGTATGTTTACTAATCAGCGGTAGTGGCTTCCGTGTGATATCGGAGCCACAGCCCCACTGACGTCAATGGGTCGAGGCTCTGATATCGCATGGAAGCCGCTACTGCTGATTAGTAAACATACCTCTTAGACTCTTTTGTCTTCAGCTTTAAAATGGAAATATCTCCTTTCCCTATACCTTTCTTGTTAGTACTCTGAGATGATATATTTTCATGATCTAACCAGGAAGAGGAGCTTTACAGACGTCTGATATCTTGCTGACAGCACTCCTGTTCTAATAGCTGATAAAATTCAGAAACAGTGGCTCAATAAGATTGCCGCACATTACTATGTTGGAACTCAGGTTCAACTCTTGAGATTGGTTTCTGAACGTTGGATGGGCTGGAGAAATTGTGGAGGCAGGGTTCAGAGTACCGAGGGTAGAAGTGATGGAGGTACTACCAGCCATTCCGCAAAAGCGACACCCAGTGGTCAGACTCAAGGTAAACATGTACTGGAAGTCCTAGGAAAAAGACTGTCACTGCAATAGCTGATCTAGATGGGGAAAGGAGAACATGCTAAAAAATAATCAGAGAAATCTCTCAGTAGTTGTAAGGCCCAGTAAGGAGCTGTTTCAAGCGTCTGTCTCAATCAGAAGGAAGAGCAGGAAACAAATGGGTTGAAATAAAATTATTTAGAAAAAAATCTGTTTTATTCCCGATTCAAAATAAGTAAGAAAAAATGAAAAACAAGTTTTCCACTATACCAGAGATGTCGTCGTCTTCATTCCAGCCTGCCCGACTTCCCCTTTCCTCCACTATTGTACCGGTCTTCTTCTTTGCTGCATACTGACGGCCAATTGTCATTTTTCCTGCCCGTTTTGCACCTTTCACAATGGTTTTAGAGAGAGTGCTGAAATTCAGAAGCCAAGATAAACTGTAATAAAGACTAACCAAAGGCTAGAACAGTGTAGCCACTTTTATGAAGATAAATTAGTATAGAGCAGATATTGCTACTCTATAGTTCTAAATTCTGCTGGCTTAAGAGGCAGATCTAGTATCTACATTGTAGGTGTCAACATTTACATCAGCCTCTGATTTTCGCATATGCATGTAAATTACAGCATTTTATAATCTATGCATGTACTTGTGCGCTTCACCCAAACTCCGCCCCTATGCATGTCTATCTCCAAAGTAAGCATAATCATGTAAAAGTGTATACATTTATACCAGTGGAAATTTTACATGTGCAGAAGTGACTTTACAAAATTACCTCCTGAAAGTCTACAGTACAAATGATCTAGTTCTACTTAGTTCAGAGCCTTAAAAATTTTTTTTTTTTTTTTTGGATTTTCAATCAGTATAACAACCAACCAAAAGATACAAGACAATCAATCAAAAAAGAAATACAATATAATAATATAACTGATAGGAAAAGAAACATTGATAAAGTCCACATCATTGGAACCTGGATATGAGAAAAAAAGAAAAAAGGAAAAAGGAACAAAGGAAAACAAGGCTAAACAGCCCACAAACTAGGAGGTAAATCATAACTACTCCGCCTCACACTCCACTACTATACCCTGCCTATCCAGAATAAACTTCTCCAAATGAGTAACATCTGTAAAAATGTAAGTAGAACCTTCAAAAGTTAGAACACACTTACAGGGATATCGAAGGAAAAAAGTAGCACCCAGCTGCAGGACACGGGGCTTTAAAGATAAAAAAAGCCTGCGCCTGAGTTGGGTGCTACGAGACACATCAGGAAAAATGTTAATTCTATGTCCACAAAAGGTAGCCATCTTGAATTTGAAAAAGGCTTTCAAAATAAGGACTTTACTATCCAAGGACTTCAAAGTGACCACTAAGGTGGAACGCGAATTTATCACCTCCAAGGAGTCCTCCAAAAATGCTGTAAGATTGGAAATAGTGGGCTCAATAATATCAAGACCTCCTTCCACGGGATCAATATGCTTAGCACTACGAGGAATATAATATAAATTAGACACCTCAATAGGATCCTTCAAAAGCAACACTTCTTTCAAATATTTGTCCAAAAGAATTTTTGGCGCTAAGAGAGAGGTAACAGGAAAATTTAAAAAGCGAAGGTTGCTAGAACGAGAAGCATTTTCAAGAGCTTCCACCTTAGTATGTAGCACTAAAGAATCCTTGATCCCTACCACATTAGCTGAATGTAGCGGAAGAACCAATGATTCTAACCGAATACAATCAGCATCAACACAAGAAATCTTTTTGTCCAACTGCTGTAAAGAAGATACAGTTTCAGAAGAAAATTCACATAAAGAACTCAATGTAGAGGACAATTTATCGTCAATAGCTTTTAAACCGGCCCAAAGATCCTTTAAGGTAATCTCCCTATCAGCAGGCAGCAGGGGGAGCCCAGTTAAAGCGCCCACCGCGACCAACTGAACAGGCTTAGGTAACATAACAGCCACATTAGTATTAAACTTAACTGAGTCTGAGACAGTCGCTAAAGGAAGAGAAGCAGAACCAGAAGGGCAGGGTGGAGGGGTCCTCCCACCAGAACTAAGTGATACACCCTCCGGGGAAGACTGGGCTACAGGGCATGGTAGAAGATGTTTATCAATAGGACCAATTACAGGAACACTGCTTGCCGGTCTGCCAGTGCCCTGCCCAGATTTAGCCTTCCTTTTCCCCATCTGCCACAGTGCCTAGGTATATAAACTAAAAGGAAATTTTAAGGAAAAAAGAAATAAATACCTGGACACCACCGCAGTGCGCCGCAGTGACGCCAAAGGGGCGTGTCGCGCCCCTTTGACCACGCCCCTTCGAATCACGCTCCGCGGACACGCTCCGCGGTCCAGTTACACAAGCACTATATAGCAAAAGGGGAAGGTCCTTAATGGGTATAGATGTCCCCGCGATGCCTGCCCACAGGTAGGGGAAAGCAAAGCGTCCCAGAGAAAGGCTCCTCCCGACGGCAAATTCGGGGCACACACACAGGCTCCCTACACCTCCAGCACAATCTCACCAGGTCCGAGGAGAAATTGGCAAGGCAGATCTTATACAGCCTGGGTCCTCACTGGCAGTAGATGTCCCCGCGATGCCTGCCCACAGGTAGGGGAAAGCAAAGCATCCCAGAGAAAGGCTCCTCCCGACGGCAAATTCGGGGCACACACACAGGCTCCCTACACCTCCAGCACAATCTCACCAGGTCCCCAGAGCCTTAAAATTAATATATATTTTCTTAAATTTTGCTCTGTAACTCATTGGCTGCAAGTAAAGAACACAGTATAGGGACAAATACGAGTTCTGGGAGCAATACCAGACGGACAGTAGCACCTTCTAAAACCTGCAAGACATGAAAGTTCTTTTGTGGAAGTCCCACAGAAAGAGAATTACAGTAATCGATATATACAATTACCAAAGAGTATAATATTGGTCTGAACTGGGCAACTATCAAATAGGGTTTAAGAAGGCAAACCAAATGACGTTTAAACCATGCTCTCCTCACCACTGATAAAATATGTGGTTCCAACTTAAGAAATGATCCAAAATTACTTCAAGACTTTTAACATATGGCTTAAAAGGAAAAGAAACCCCTGAGGACCTTGTTTGGAAACAAACAAAACCCCTTTCTTGGAATGATTATGGGAAAGTTTATTATCCCTCACTTGGCTGATTCAGGCAAGTAATCAGTAATCAGGCAGTAAATCTATAGGTAATCAACATAAAGCGAGGTAACTGTAATGGAGTTCTCTGTGGACAGCAGGATAAGTCAGCCACACCTGGTGAGGTCATCCGATGGGGCCAGGACAGAAGTACTCTCCATAGCTCAGAAGGGCTTTGCTCTTCTGAGAAGCCAACTGGCCCTACCCCCTAGGCCCACCCCTAGCTGGCCAGTAATTAGCTGAGCCTTTGCCTCTAGGGAGCAGGCGCTAATGCAGGCCCGATGGCCGACCCTTTGTTAGGGGAGGAGGATGGACTGACATCCTGCTGTCCATAGAGAACCCCCGTTACAGGTAAGTAACCTCGCTTTCTCCTAGGACAAGCAGGATGAGGCAGTCACACTTGGTGCCTCCCGAGCTGTTTTGCGCTGTGGTAGGGGAGGCCGTCGTGGGCTTTTTTTTTTTTCTTTTTTAAAGGTGGACAGATGCCATGGTTTGCAGCTAGGACTTTATTGAACATAGTAAAGATAACAATGTGAACTGCAGTGTCACCTGACAGTGCCATGAAAACAGTTCCAACAGTGCACACACAGTGCCAACAGTGCAAAAGGGCAACAATGCAGTAGTACAAACAGTGAAACAGTGTAACCAGTGTACGGTGTAAACAGGATGCAAACATTCAAGTAGTGCCTGGCAGGGCCTCAACCGTAAGCCAAGGCAGTACGTAAAAACTTGGTAGTTGCCAGTCTGAGAAGCAATAAGTTGCAGTCCAGTGAACGCAGCTGGACATCACCGGTACGTGTCTCGATGTTCTGCTGCAGCTAGGATCGCTTGTCCGAAGGTGGAATTGCTTCCTGCTGCTAGGTTGAGGCAGTAGTGCCTCTGGAAGGTGTGTATCGAAGACCAGGTTGCAGCCTTGCAGATGTCTGCTGCCGGTATGGCACGTAGGTTAGTGATGGTGGCTGTGCTCTGGAATGGTGTGCATTAACCTTTGGTGAGGTTTGCACCCCTGCTTGTTCCAGGCAGAAGGCGATACAGATGGAGATCCACAGGGAGAGTGCTAGCTTAGTGACTGGCCGGCCTGGTTTGTTGGGGTCGTAGGAAACAAAAGGTTTCGTCCTCTGCCACAGAGGAGCCGTTAAGTGCAGGTATGTGCGCAGAGCCCTGATGCAGTCAAGGGTGTGTGCTCCTCGTGGGAGACATGGGGCTCCGGGTGGAAGCAGGGCAGTTCGATAGCCTGGCTGATGTAGAATGTGGACGCTACTTTAGGCACAAACTTGGGATGTGTCCATAGGGATGCACAGTACTGGGTGAGTAGCATGCATGGGGGGGGGGGGGGAGATGCGATACCAGGACTTGCAACTCGCTGATTCTTCTGGCCAAAGTGATAGCGATCAGGAACAGTATCTTCCACGTGGCATACTTCAACTCCACCGAGTGCGCCTGTGTTAACTCATTAAGGATGCCTGAGTTAACTCATTGAGGATGATATTAAGGTCTCTGGGGCACTGGGGCCCGAATAGGTGGACAGAGGTTAGCCAATCCTTTCATGAACTTTATATCAAGCAGCTGTTTCACGATGGTGTGGTCTCCGTCGTAGTCATGGAAGGCCGGTATCGCTGAGAGGTGCACTCTGACAGACTGCGCTTTCAGGCCACTGTGAAAGAGTGAGGTGAGATATTGGAGGACCAGTGGCACTGGGCACAAGAAGGGGTCTATTTGCCGTTGCGCGTATCAGGTGTTGAAACGCTTCCATTTCAATCCATAGGACTTACGTGTCACGGGTCACTGCACCGTGAGCACCACCTGCTGAACTTCTGAAGGTAGGTTGAGGGAGGATAGTGTTACCCTTTCAGCTTCTACGCAGTGAGTACCAGGGTCCATAGGTTGGGGTGGAGTGTGTCTCCCCCTTCCATGGTGACGAGGTCTGGTTTCAGGGGAAGCCACACTGGAGGTTCCAGCCCAGGCGGCGTAGGTAGGGAAACCATACCTGGTATGGCCAGTGTGGCACTACTAGTATGGCCCATGCCTTGTCCGAGATGATGCATTGGATGGTCACTGAGATCAGTGGGGTAGGGGGCAAGGCATACACCACTAACCACTCTCCTCACAACACGTCGAAGGCATTTGTGGCGATGCTGCAGTTGGAGGGGCACTTGGAGCAAAAGATGGCGCACTTCATGCTGCCCTCGGTGGTGAACAGATCGATCACTGGTTGTCCCCACCTCTGGAAGAGCGACACAGCTATGTAGGGGTTGAGAGACCATTCATGAGGGTCCACCAGTTAGCTGAGCCTGTCCGCCAGGTTGTTCTGTATGCCTGGAATGTAGGAGACCCACAGGAGACAGTGTCTGGAGACAGCAAAGGTCCAAAGTTTGAGTGCCTCTCTGCATAAGCCGCGGGATCCCATCCCCCCATGTTTGTTGACATAGAACATGGCCACTTGGTTGTCCGTTTGAAGCAGGACCATCTTTTCCAAGATGTGGTCCTGGAAGGTCTTGATGGCATAGCGGAGTGCTCTGAGTTCCAGCAGGTTGATGAGGAATGTGCGCTCCCTTGTTTCCAGGTTCCTTGAGTGTGAAGTTGCATACATTGTGCTCTCTATCCCACCAGTGATGCATCTGATGTGATGACCAACTGGTGTGGGTGGTGTCGTAGTTGGCAGCCGTTCGCCAGGATCTCTGCGTCGGTCCACCAGGCCAATGAGCTTGCCATTGCTGCATCTAGGGAATTAAAGACGAGAGAAGCTGCACATGCTGTTTCCAATGGGTGCACAGATGCCATTGTAGGTGGCGAATGTGCAATCTTGCTAGTGGCAGGACTTGCGTAGTTGCCGCCATGTGGCCCAGAAGGCGGAGAAGGTTCCATGCCGATGTCTTCTGGGCTGAGGAAATGTTCAGAGTTAGGTTGATTATGGTTTTCCTCTGGTGTTGTGGCTAAAGTAGTGTCTATCACTGCCCCGATGAACTCCAGGCTTTGGGTGGGGTGTAGGTTGGACTTCTGGAGGTTCACTCAGAAGCCCAAGGAAGACAAGAGATTGATGGTGCTCTCGATGGCAGATTGTGTTTCCTGTGGAGATTGACCAGAGATCAGCCAGTCGTCCAGGTATGGGAATACACAGATATCCTGTTTCCGGAGATGTGCGGCCGCCACCGCGATGCATTTGGTGAATATTCATGGTATAGGGGATAGATTGAATGATAGCACTCTGTACTGATAGTGACTGTCCTGCTTCTGGAAACGGAGATACTTCCGATGAGACACATGTATAGGAATGTGTGTGTAGGCATCGTGCAAGTCCAAGGAGGCCAACCACTCCCCGGGTTAGATGAGTGGAAGGATGGAACCCAGCAAGTACATCCGGGACTTCTCCTTCACGATGAACCTGTTGAGTTTCCAGAGGTCGAGGATGGGACAAACTCCACCTGATTTCTTGGAGTAGAATCCGGTGTTGATTTCGTCATTCGGAACTGGCGTTTAGTAGAGAGCGGATCTCCATGGGGATAGTTAGGAGAGATGGTGACAGTATGTTGCTGTAAGGTGGCTTGTTCTGCAAAGGGGGGGAGGGAGAGGTAAATCTGATACTGTACCCCTCCCTGATGATCTGCAAGACCCATTTGTCCACTGTGATGGCCTCCCATGCTTGCATGAAGGCTGTCAGTGGACCTCCCGCAGGAAGGTTGACTTGTGAGTTCCCGTCAAAATGGAGGATTGGTCTTCCTTATGCCAGATGACATGGGCTTTTGCTGCTTGCGATCCAGTTGACGTGGTTTGTTGTGATAGGAGCTCCAATATGGCTGCTGCTTATAGCGAGGAGCCTGCCATTTAGGGTAGGAGTTGTAGCTGTTACATCTTGAAGAGGAGAAAGACTTTTGGTGATAATTTCCTTTACGGTCAGAGGAAGAAGTCCACTTTAGTCCTTCCTCCGCGAGGGTCTGTAAGGTGGCATAGCGATCCTTCATATCATTGATGGTGTCCTTCACCTTGTCAACAGTGTGTCACCTGCAGAGAGGGCATCCGTGATGCAGTCTTGCATATCCTTGTGGAGACTGGAAGCCTGCAGCCACGCCAGTCAGTGGGCTGAGATTCTGGTGCCTGCGGTGTGGGCTGCTGCGTCAAATATGTCAAAGGCTGCCCTGACATGGTGCTTTGTACATTCCTGAAGGTCAGCTAGGGATGCTGTTGTGGTCACCTGTGCCTTAGTGCTGAGGAAGGAGATGCTGGATCTGAGGTTCTCCATACGACATCTTGGTACAGGGCATGCTGGAGTTGATGGGCTGCTATCCTTGCAGACAGAATAGCCCCTTGGAAAGCCCTTTCCCCGACATTGTCAAGGAGTTTGAGGTCCCATCCTGGTGGGTTATTTGCCTGAGTTCTGGCAGATTTGACTCGTTTAAGAGCCGATTCTACCACTATGGAGGTGTGTGGAAGTTCAGCTTTGTCAAACACCAACGTTGGCTGTACCTGGTACTTGGTGTCGAGTTTACAGGAGGAAAATCAAAAACCTATGAGTAAGGGCCAATTAACTAATAAATCTAAAACCCAACCTCAGAACATAGACCTTCACTATTAAATATATGATTTTTTGTCGGAGCTGACCGTAGGAAGGTCGGATCAAATACCGACCCCCACCAGGCGGGCAGCCACTTTTATTATTAAATCAAGGTTCTTCACCACAATTAAAATATCATTTTTCAAACAGTTCACTGAAAACTTATCTTGGAGAGAGCGCTGTTGGTAGAAATGGTTCTCAACACGACGCGCGCGTTTCGGGCACTGACACCCTGTATCAAGTGTATAATCCAGAAATTAGAAATTCAGCATTCTTCCTTTATAACGCCGTCATTGCAGAAATGACCTGTGCTGCAATGACGGCGTTATAAAGGAAGAATGCTGAATTTCTAATTTCTGGATTATACACTTGATACAGGGTGTCAGTGCCCGAAACGCGCGCGTCGTGTTGAGAACCATTTCTACCAACAGCGCTCTCTCCAAGATAAGTTTTCAGTGAACTGTTTGAAAAATGATATTTTAATTGTGGTGAAGAACCTTGATTTAATAATAAAAAGTGGCTGCCCGCCTGGTGGGGGTCGGTATTTGATCCGACCTTCCTACGGTCAGCTCCGACAAAAAATCATATATTTAATAGTGAAGGTCTATGTTCTGAGGTTGGGTTTATGAGTTTACAGGAGGAGGCAGGTCCAGTAGCGGGGTTTTGACAAACTTTTACCAGATTTTCGCACAGCAACAAATGGACTGGAAGTAGCGTTGAATTCCTGGGGGTCTCAAAAAATTTTAGGGCCACTTGTGTTTCTGGGCTTTGGTTGGCCAGCTCCATTGTAGTAATTCTGAGGGTGGAGGAGATCTTCCGTAGGAATTTTGGATACATAAGATCTCCGGGGTGGCTGGAGATGGGTCAGCTATGCGAGTGGTGGCAATCGCCTCCGGTGACATGAGGGCCTCTCCTGTGGCTAGAGACTCTTAAGTAGCAGCCTCTTCCTCATCCCTGCTATGCGTGTCCATGGGGCTCCATGACGAGTGCTCAAGAAGTGTGTCCTCTGAGGTAGTTGGGTCTGCTGTAGGGTTGCGGCTGGCTCCCGGAGCATCCTCCTGGGTGAGGGCTCCCACAGAGGAAGCTTCCCAATTGGATGACAACTGTTTGAAGAACTCGGAAAGTAAATGGAGCAGTTCCTGGGGCCCTGATGGTAATGCTGCAGATGCCGGGGCTGGAGGTGGGTCACAAGGAGGTTGGAAGGCTGGTCCTCTCACAAACTCATTGTCTGGCTGTGAGTGTCAGCTGGTAGGACTGGAGAGAGACACCAGAGACCCTGCAGAGGAGGGGGTGTATATAGATTCCTGCTTTCCTGTGTCAATGCTGGCTGCTGCTGCTCCGGCATCTGCCCCATTCTCGAGAGTGTAGGCTCCATCAGTGGCTCCTTCGTCTGTGCTTGCACTTCCTTTGCTCTGCACTCCTGTGTTCAGGACCCTGATGCCTCTTGGTGCAGTGCCATGGTATCTAGGCTACTGGTGAGGCTTTGGCGTCGGCGCGGGGCGGCAGAGCTGGAGCGGCTTCAGTATGGGTGCTGTGGGGTGGAGTGTGCTTTTCTGTCGGCGCGGTAGAAGGTTGCTGGAAGCTGTTTGGGCGGCGCTCAGTGACGACTGCCCAATCAATGAAGTTTGCAGGTGTAGGCCAGGTCCACCTACAAAAGTTCCCCCAGATATTACCAATTACCAATGAATTGCTCAGACAACTGTTGCTTGGCCGCAAAGACCTTTTTATTTGGCATAGCAAAATAAATGCAGAAAGCAAATGTCTGTCTGAGAAGTGACAAGCAACATTCTCTCTGCACAGGAGTTAGAGAGGAAGTTGCCCGAGTGAGGACAGCGTTCCCACCCTCCTTCTGAAGAGGAGAAAGCTGCCCTCCCTCCCTCTGCTGCTGTCTCCTTATATATACCCCTCTGTCTCAGAGTTCTAGTAAATTCTGATGTCTTTTGCAGAGATCCTGAAAATCCTGCAGACCTCTGCAAAAACTCTTTCTTGGGACCCCTCCCATGTTACTCATTCTTTGCAGCTACTGTTTCAAGGTCTGCCTTATCTGTGTAGCCGATACAGTTCACTGCTCCTTCCTGTGTTCTGTACATGCCATCTCGGTTTCTTGGCACCATCTGGAGTCTTCAAGGCTAAGAGAAGTTGTTTGCTCATTAGTTTTCTGAATTCCTAGCTTGGCCTGTATTCTAGGCTTAGGCCTATATCTTTGCACACTTCTGCCCAAAGTATGGCTCTTTAGGCTTTATTAGAATAGGCCACATATTCTCTCTCTTGTAGCCCACAAGCGCTGTTTCTTCTTGTGCCATTCATGTTAGACTGTGTACAGTTCAAGCAGACAGGGGTGCAGTTGCAGAAAGCAAGAGGCTGACCTGAAATCTAGACCTAAACCAAATTATCCCCACACAGGGAGGAAGCAGGACAGGAAGTAAGATGGCTGCCTCCACAAAAGTCTGCACGTGTGCTGGGGAGCTCTGGAGCAGCGGGGCTGGTTGTGGAAGGCTGGGGATGCCTGCCGGGGACCGAGGCCATTTCGGGCACGTCCCGTGCTGCGTCAAATTCCTTTGCTGTGCCAAAGTCCTTTGCTGATCCCTTGGATGCTCTCTTCTTGTTGGTCTCCGACTGAGCCCTTAGAGTGTCCCTTTGCCCTGTTGGACTCCAATACTGCCACTGGAGAAGGGGGAGCTAAAGCAAGGAATTCTTGCAGAGCATGCCCATGGGACTTATGTGTTTTCGGAGACATCTAGGCACAGTGGGGGCAATCTTCCACCGGATGATCTTTGCCCAGGCAGCGGACACATCTTTCATGGGTGTCCAAGTTACTCATCTTCCGGAAGCACATGGAACACTTCTTAAAGCCGGGTTTTGGCATGGCTGCAGAAGTTCTTTCTTTCTGAAGTTAAGCTATGCTTTGCTTGTTCTTTCTTGAAGGATAAGGAATTTCATAAGGTACTTCAGTAGGAGAGGAGAGAAATCCGTCTTGTAGGCAAGGCGGAAGAACTGAAAACTGGCCAGCTAGGGGCGGGCCTAGGGGGTAGGGCCAGTTGGCTCTTGCTCAGAAGGGCAAAGCCCTAATGAGCTATGCAGAGTACTTCCGTCCCGGCGCCGTCAGATGTCACCAGGTATGGCTGACTCATCCTTCTTATCCTAGGAGAACAATGAGACCAGAATCCAAGTGATTTAACTAAGGAGCCACGTAGAAATTAAACAAAACTGGGAAGAAGATGGCAGCCTGAGGAACTTCCCAATAAAGATATTTCATTTATTCACATTCCAGCGCACTGACATATAGCTTTTATTTAAATAAGATAAATAAATAAATATAACTAATGAAGTACCCAACCTCCATCACTTATATAAAAATGGATGATCAACTATGTTGAAGGTTGAAGACAAGCCCAACAAAATGAGAAAATAAGATTTCTCTTTGTCTAAAGTTAATCTAATATCATCCACTAAAGCTAATAAAGCAGTTTCTGTGCTATAGCCAGTGCAAAATCTGGATTGATGAGAATTCAAACCCTCATATGCTGACAAAAATATTCAATTGCAGAGCTGCTTTTTCCATTAATTTAGCAAAACAAAGACTGGAGACCAGTCTATAATTCTCCACTAAACCAGACTCCAAAAAAGGATTTAAGTAATGGCTTAATCAAATGCATGTTTCCAATTAACAATACTTCAGAAAAAGAGGCATTAATCAAAGCTACTAAAGCCACACCGAAAGATGAGCCCGCAGCCTTAACTAACCCAGAAAGACAAGAATCCACAGAACAAAAGAAAGCCTTACTCAATGAACCAGAAGCACCTTCCACAGAGACTGGACTAAACTGCAGTCATTAGCCATAGCCTGATTTCTTCCATCCTAGGAAACAAGGAGTCCATAGCCAATGGCTCATTTAATAACTTGTGAAGTTTATGAATTTTCCCAACAGCAAACTCTGAACATGTCAAGGAAGAAAATGAAGATGTTTGAACTGACGCTTTGGGGGAAATCAAGTCCTTCACCCCTCAATACAACTGTATATTTGAAGTAGTCAAACACGAATAAAACATCCACATTTCAGAGTAGATTCATTTTCAAGAATTAGTATTCTTTAGAGGAAAAATAATGTTCATTTTTTCCTTCATATTCAGTTGAAGTTAGGGGAATGCAAACTTGTTCTCCAGTTCAAACACACAAAAAAGTGCTATTTATGAAATTTCCTCACAATCATTATTGCATATTTATTTATTTACATTCTCTTATATACCACGCTATTCTGCATCAGTGCGGTTTACATTGAACAAACTGAAATTACACTGAACAGGGCATTATAACTTGGAGATAACTATTTTACAGGGAACATGGGCTATGGAGGGTTAAGTGGCTTGCCCAAGACCACAAGGAGCACCTGTGGGACTAGAAACCCCAGTCCTTCCAGCCCAAGGTTGCTGTCCTCTAGTGGGATTTGAACCCCCGACCTTCCAGCCTGAAGTACCTTGCCCCAACCACTAGGCCACTCCTCCACAAACAATCACAAACAGTGTCCTGCTTCAGACAAATATGTCCAATTGTTTTTCTGAGTTATGGACATTAAACAAGTATTTGGTTCATGCTCTAGAGTGGGGGCTGCCGGATGAATTATCTATGACCATTCTGGAACTTGAGTATTTGTACTGCAGAGATTTTCACAAACTCAAGCACTGGAGGAGGAGGGAGGGCGCAGTTAGTAGATTAGATTGCTTAGTTGGCTAAATGTTCTAATCATCCAGCTTTATAGATCAGTTCTACACCAAGAAGCCCTTTTCTTTGCTATTGCTGCTGTTGCTTTATTTACTCATGTGTTCTGCAAACAGCACGCATGCCTTGGGGGCAAGAAGGGAGACCTCCTCCAGCATTGGGAGACTTGGTGTAAATCATGGCCATTAGGGATTCCCCATCTGTAGCAATCATCACCCTTCCCTCATCTCTGTGAAATACCTTCTCTCTGCCAGCACTATACAGAAAACTTGTAAAACAGATTATTATGCCAGAGCTAAATTATGAAATTGCCATGAATAATTCTTTTTTTTTAAGTAATTTTCACAAATTTCTAACACACTGTAATCACGAGACTGCTCCAAGACATTAATTTCCACTGATGTTTTGTTTGGGCTTTGTCAAGAGAACCTTTCTGATTCAAACTCCTCATAAGATTTTGACTAGTGCGTCATCAAGGAAACCTGAAAGAAAATGTCTGCTATTCTCTGACCTTACCGGAAGGAAGTGTTCTTCTCTTTTTGCTTTGGTAAGATGAGAGGTGGTGCAGTCTGCCCAGCAGCAAAAGCAAAACTGCTGAAGATGGACAGGGGATAACGGGACTTCATTAGCTGCTTCTTAAAGACATCCACCATCTCTGGACTGACTTCCTCATCAAATGCTACTTTAATTAACTGCAGAAAGACACAGAAAATTATAGGTGCGTGTTTACTAAAGTGTGATAAGTTTCTGCACTTAGGGCCTGATATTCAAAGTAGGCATCCTTTGCACTGCTATGGCGCATAGCGCTGCCTGCTCACCCCTAACCCCGGATATTCAATGACGCGGTGATAGCACTGAATATCCAGTTTGGACGCCCAGAGAAAACTGCCGCAATGACTAACTGAGCAGTGGCGATGTTGGACCGCTACTCAGTTAGCATCCGCGGCTACAACTAGGCGAGCCAAAAGCTGACTTAGTTTTAGCTGCAGATCGCTAACTGGGTAACATTTCATTATCGCTGCTACCTGGTTAGCGGTACTCCCCGTCTATGCTCCTCCCCAGAACGCCCCAACATGTCCCGATGCTAACCAGATAGCATGAGGGCGCACAGGGGACAAAGACGAGGATATTCAACGGCACAAACCATGTAAGTGCCGTTGAATGTCCCTGTTTAAGGCATTTTACACGGTTTACTGGGCTATAAACCGTGTAAATTCTTTTCAAATATTGGGCCCTTACTGTCTACTAAGTGCAAAAATTAGCACCTGTTGAGTTCAAAGGCCGTGTGCCTATGGTTGGAGGCAGGACTAGAATGTCTCCCTACAGTTATCACACTGAAAATTAACTCACCATCCTACATCTTCATTCGCAATTAACGTGGGTGTACTTACCCACAACATTGACAGCATGTGATAATTACCTCCGCAATGTGCCGTCATCATCCATTCTCCACCCTTACCTGCCCATTACCCACACAGTTAGTGCAAGAATTTTACTGCACTTCGTGCCTGGCAGTAGTTACTGTTAGCGCACTTTAGTAAACAAGCCCCACAGTATTTAAGCACAATTGATTGACACAGAAGAGAAGGCAGCAAAAGAGGATCTAGGGGCCAAAGCAAATGGAAATATTTGCCTTCAAAATTTGTTTCTGTTTAAAGAGTTGTTTCTAAAGTGCAAAAAAATAAAAGGATTATTGCATGCCAATGATTACAGGAACAGAATGCTATCCATTTTTACAATAAAGCCATATTAATTTTTAATTCTAATGTAAATTTCAATGTTGATACAGCTCTGCTTTGGAATTTCTGGAATTCCTGCTAAGTGAAACCAGATTTCTTAAATGCTTTGTCAGAAGTGCATAGAGAGAAAATTTTAACCCATCAATTTTCAACTGCAACATCTTCTATGACAATCACTAAAATATGTAGCTTTTTTGTCCTACTGTCAAATAAAAATAAGATTATAAATGTAGTCTTGAAAGAGTAAGTATACTCTCAGATCAACACTGATATTCCACAGTACAACTGGTCAAAATTTGTCAGATGTACCTAAAGAACTCCTTTTTTAACTCTGCTCTTAAAAAAATGCTGTTCAGTTGTATAGAAGTTTTTAAAGGATGTGGTGTTGAATAATTAAGATCAGGTAAGATAGGTTACCTGAAAAGTAGCTGATCGAATCTGGAGACCCTCCTGCATATTTTGCTGTAAGTGATTCTGTAGGTTGATCTTCTTCTCTTTAGTAATAGATGCGATGGGGAAGCTGCGAACCACTGTTTGCTCTCCAACTATCATACAACAAAGTATATTTACTATGTATACATATAAGCATAAATACCGAAATATGGATGAACTGAATAGCCCGAGCAGTCAATTTTTAAAGGGCTTAGGCAACTCATTTAGAAAGTTAGGTCCTACATTTACTGCTCTGAAATGTGACTAATGCTGAGTTCCTAAATTTAGATGCCCATTTTTATTAAGCTTCTAACAAATGCTGAAAAAGTGGTTAGATATGAGGGAAGCATTAGGGTAGTGACAAAAAGTTAAGCATTGATTGTGAATTTTCAGTGCAAGGCACCTAACATAGGCATTTAAAACTAGGTAAATAAACGGCAGATTTAAATTTTGGATTCTGAGATTTTTTTTTAAACTTCTCTTTCTTGTTTGGATAAATACATTTATATATGCATAAATATAACATTATGGAGCACTTTTACTAAAGTGTCTAAGCTAGATATATCCTTGTCCCTGGTGGTTGTGTTGTTGGTTTTGACCGTTGTGTTTTCTGTCTTGACTAGACTGTAAGCTCTTATGTGCAGGGACTGTCTCTTACATGTCTCTGTACAGCGCTGTGTACACTTTAGAGCATTATACAAATGAGAAGTGGTAGTAGTAGTTTTACTGCATGGTAACTGTCCAGTAAAAGCAGCTAGCATGTTAAAACCCCTCATTAAGGGGCATGTTTGCTAAAGTGCGCTAATGGTTAGTGCAGGGTTCAAGGGCGTAGTAAATAGTTAGCATAGGACCATGGTAACCATTTCCACGTGCTAAAACTGCACAGTAAAATACCAGAATAACTGCTTAATGTGTGGTTGGGAAGGGAGTGGGCAGGTTGGGGATGGACAGGGGTGTTGCCTGTACATTGAGTGATGAAGCACACACTAATCAATGTTGCAGTTAGCACCAGCGCACTTACTGCCACTTTTATGGGTAACTATATGTGCACCCGTGTTAATCGCAGCTGCTGGTTTAGCATGGTGTAGTGTTTCCCTACCATGCTGACCGCATGGGGACTTGCTGAAACATCCCCGATTGAACAGGTTGGCCATACCTCCCACGTTCATATTTGGCACTAAACACATGCTACGATGCTGATTCTCAGCGTGGTTTAGTAAACATGCCCCTGACTGCTTAATGCATGAAGGGGCGAGGCCTGGGCAGGTCATGGGAGAGAGTGGGCGAGGATTGCACACTGTGGTTAGTAATTACCATGTGCTGTTAATGTTACAATTAGCTGACATTAAGTACATTCACACTAATTGCAAATTACCTTAATGCGTGTTAAGGGACATTTCCATGCCGTAAGTGCAGGGAGACATGCAGAGCATGATCCCAACAGTTATTACATGGCTTCTGCACTTATTGTGCATTGGGGTTTGCTCCTAACATGTGGTAAGTGCAAATATGCACCATACCTTAACTGTCTTATATAGGGACCCTTATACTAAACATTGGGAACCACAAAAACATCTGAAAGTGAAACGTGACAATTATACAAAGCTACACTAAAACGCAAAAAGTGCAGGTCCACAACATGGGAAAGAGCAATGAAAGAAACACAATTATATTACAAACACATAAAATGCAAATACCCCAAACAGAGCTTTCCGGGGTTAAGCTAACATCCTTGTATAAAGCAGAAAGAAAAGGGAGAGAAAAGGACATCTCTCTAAACATCTCCACTCAGATCATGTCAGAAAGATTAGGTGCCATTTATGTGTAGAAAGCACAGTTACTTACCTGTAACAGGTGATCTCTGGGAACAGCAGGAATAAGTCTTCACATATGGGTACGTCGGTACCGACGGAGCCTGCGCGGGAACGCTCCCCAGCGTCCCAAAAAAGGAAAGCTTTTGGGAGCATCCCACAGCGCCTGCGCGCTGCCTTTCCGCCTTTCCTAACCGCCTCTCTCCAGTTCGAGTTTTAAAGCTGAGACAAAGAGAGAGAGAGGAAAGGAAAGATAGATAGAGAGATACAACTCCTAGGGGAGGTGGGTGGGTTGTGAAGACTTATTCCTGCTGTTCCCAGAGATCACCTGTTACAGGTAAGTAACTGTGCTATCTCCAGGAACAAGCAGGAATGAGTCTTCACATATGGGGACTCCCCAGCTAGAGATGCCTGGGAGATCCCCAAGATAGTGAGACCCTGAGAAGGGCTCTACCTCCTCCCATGGATCTCAGGCATCCAACCAGGGATGTAGGGTAGGAGTTGATTAAGCATGGAACAGGTGTCTGAGAACAGCCTGACCAAACAAGGCATCCCGGCGGGAGTCCTTGTCCAAACAGTAATGGGCTGTGAAGGTATGAACCGAGGCCCAGGTGGCCGCTCGACAGATCTGGTCGATGGACACAGAATTTAGATGAGCCATAGAGGTGGCCATGGCCCTCACATTATGAGCTGTGACATGGCCCTCCAGAGAAAGGTTCTTACTCTGGTAGGCGAAAGAAATACACTGAGCAATCCAATTGGACAGTGTCCTCTTAGAGACTGGAAGTCCCAAATGAGAGGGATCAAAAGCAACAAAGAGTTGAGAAGACTTTCTATGTTGCTGTGTCCTTTGTAAATAAAAAGCAAGAGCTCTCTTACAATCCAGGGTATGAAGATTCCTCTCTGCACTTGATGCATGAGGACCTGGAAAAAAGACAGGTAAATACACCTCTTGATTAAGATGAAAAGGTGAGACCACTTTAGTCATAAAGTGTGGATTGGTCCTAAGGACTACCTTATCATGATGGAACCTTGTATAAGGTGGATTAGCCACTAAGGCCTGCAGTTCACTGATGCGGCGAGCTGAGGTGACTGCAATAAGAAAGATAACCTTCCAGGAAAGAAATTTCAAGGAGGTAGTGGCTAAGGGTTCAAAGGGTGGCTTCATGAGCTGACCAAGAACCAGATTCAAGTCCCATGCCACTGGAGGTGGTCTAATGGGAGGTTTAGTTAAAAGAAGGCCTCTCATGAATCTTGCAATAAGAGGATGAGAGGAGACAGGTTGTCTATTGAGAGGCTTAAGGGATGCTGCAATAGCACTCAAATGGACCCTTACTGAATTCGTTTTGAGGCCTGCATGGGAAAGATGCAAGAGATACTCTAGTAAAGAATTCAAAGGTATTGCTAGAGGGTTAATACCCTTCTCAGCACACCAAATGGTAAACCTTTTCCATTTAAAAGCATAGGACTGTCTAGTAGAAGGCTTTCTGGAAGCATGAAGGATATCCCTTACTTGCTGAGAAAGATGCCAATCTTGAAGGTCTAAGCCTTCAGCAACCAAGCCCTGAGATGGAGAGATTGGGGGTTTGTGTGCCACAACGTTCCCCCCTCCTGAAACAGGAGATCTGGAGCAGACCCCAAGTCCAGGGAGGGAGCTTAAGAGAGATGCAGAAGTAGAGGTTACCACACTTGGCGTGGCCAACGTGGAGCTGTGAGGATCATAGTCCCTCGATCTCTCTGAAGCTTGAACAGGGTCTTGGGAATTAGGGGAATGGGTGGAAAGGCGTACAGGAAGTCTTGACCCCAATGAAGGAGGAAGGCATCCCTGGCCTGTACTCCCTGACACGGAATTCTGGAACAGAATCGGGGAAGTTTGGCATTCCAAGGACTTGCAAAGAGGTCTATGTCCGGGGTTCCCCAAATTCGAAAGATTCTGACTATCTGGTCCATATGAAGGGACCATTCGTGTGGAAGCAGAACTCGACTGAGTCTGTCTGCCCAAGAGTTTTGAACTCCTGGAAGGTATACTGCCAGAAGATGAATTTGATGCTCTCTGGCGAAGGCCCACAATCTCAGAGCTTCGTTGCAAAGCGACAGAGAGCCAGTTCCTCCCTGCTTGTTCACATAGAACATGGCTACTTGGTTGTCCGTGTGAATGAGGACTGTCTTGTAGCTGAGCAGGGTATGGAAGACTCTGAGAGCTAAGAAGATTGCTCTGAGCTCTAAGATGTTGATATGTAGGGAGGTCTCCTGTGGAGACCAAATGCCCTGGGTGGAGAGGTCTTGAAGATGAGCTCCCCAACCCTTTGGAGAGGCATCTGTTGTAAGGATTGCTTGGGGTAACAATTGTTGGAAGGGAGACCCCAGCAACAGATTTTGAGTGGACTTCCACCACTGGAGAGACCAAAAGAGGCGCCTGGAGGTTGCTATTTTGTCTGACAGACCCCCTGATGCCTGGGTCCACTGGGTGGACAAAGTCCATTGAGCTGCCCTCATGTGAAGGCGAGCATAAGGGACCACATGCACAGTGGATGCCATGTGGCCTAGAAGTTGTAACATCTCTCGAGCAGTTAGATGTGTTTTTAACTGAATCTGAGAGGTTAACTGCACTAAGCGTAGGCAACGGGCCTGGGGAAGATAGGCCCTTGCAGTTGTGGTATCCAGCAAGGCCCCTATGAACTCTAGAGACTGAGTAGGGGTGAGTTGGGACTTTGGAATGTTTATCACCAGTCCCAGATACTGCAGAACACGCATTGTGCAGGCTAGGGAAGTCTGGGCCTCTGATTGGGATGAAGCTCGGATGAGCCAGTCGTCCAGATATGGGAATACGAATATTCCCAGAGTGCGTAGAAATGCAGCTATTACTGCCATGCATTTTGTGAACACTCTTGGAGCAGAGGCCAGACCAAAAGGAAGCACCCTGTATTGGTAGTGCTTTCCCAGATAAAGGAACTGAAGGTATACGCATCCTTGAGATCTAGAGAACAAAGCCAATCCTGACTCTGAAGGAATGGAAGGAGAGTACCTAGAGAAATCATCTTGAATTTCTCCTTGCATAGGAATTTGTTCAATTCTCTGAGATCTAATATGGGTCTGTAGCCCCCTGTTTTCTTTGGAATTAGAAAGTAGGGGGAGTAGAACCCTGAGCCCTGTTGAAGAAGAGGTACTTCTTCTATTGCCCCTTGGGCAAGAAGGGTAGAAATCTCCTGACCCAGAAGGTCGAGAAGAGATGTTGGAGAATTGAACTGTCTCACCATGGTGTAAGGAGGAAGGTTTGAGAAATGAAGTTTGTACTCCTCCCTTATGATGGAAAGGGTCCACTGCTCTGCTGTGATTTGCTCCCATCTGGGAGCAAAGTGAGCTAACCTTCCTGGAATGGTGAGAGGCTCTGGGTCTTTTAGAGCCAGAAAGGCTAAGTTCTCTAGCTGCAAGTCAAAGGCCCTGAGGAGGCTGAGGCTGTTGGGCTACAGTAGTCCTTGCAGCCTTAGGCTTGGCCTGTTTAGGTTGTTGACGCTTTGCAGCAAAACGACCTGCAGAAGATGTCTGTTGACCATAAACAGGATAATATCTTCCCTTCTTGGGAAAATATGCCTTTTTGAACAACCTCTTCTGGACAGGATTAGAGGTAGACTTTGAAAGCCTATCCAAAGCAGAATTTTCTGTATCCATTTGAGTGGCCTTTGCTTGCCAATCTTTGCCAAACAGGTTTTCACCTGTACAAGGAAGATTTCCTAATCCATCTTGGACCCAGGGTTCCAAATCAGAAGCTTGTAACCAAGCAATTCTGCGTGCACCTATGGCAATGGCCGAAGCTCTGCTGGCCCCCTCAAAAGAGTCAAAGGCTGCACGGTTAGAAAATTTGGAAACATCCTGGGCATGCTTAAGCCAGGTAAGAAAGTCTTCCCTTTTATCTTCTGGAAGAAAAGGGAGGAAAGTTTGCAGATGATCTGTAACTTCTTTCAGAAACATCCCCATATAGAGACTATAGGAGTTGATTCTGGCAACAAGCATACTGGCCTGGAAAATTTTCCTGCCAAAAGCATCTAAGGTTCTACATTCTCTTCCTGGAGGAGCAGATGAGTGCCTCTTTGCACTCTTTAACTTTTTCATAGCAGACTCCACCACAATAGAATGGTGAGGAAGCTGAGTTTTATGAAATCCAGGACAAGGAGGGACACGATATATGGTATCCAACCTACGAGAATGAGAAGAGATGGTGAGAGGAGTCTCCCATATGCCTATCATGTGGTCATAAAGGATCTCATGAACTGGCAAAGTGGCTGCTTCTTTAGGAGCCTTGGGATATTGCAAAATATCCAATTTTTTGGCTCTAGTCTCTGTCTCAGGGGCTACTGAGATAGAAAGCCCCTTGGCCACTTCCCTTATGAAGTCTTGAAAAGACAAGTCTTCTGGAGGGGACATTCTTCTTTTTGGAGAAGAAGGCTCCTGAGGAAGAAGTACCGATGCTTCGACAGAGGCCTCCGATGCATCAGAGTCTTCGGAGGAATCGAAGTATCGCCTGTCTGGATGCTCCTGTAAAGCCCGATACGCATACCAGGTGGTATCGACATCGGGAGTCATCGGTACCGGATCGGTACCGATAGGCATCATCGGACAGGATACCGCTGCGGTCGACACCGAAGCCGATGTCGATGCAACCGGTACCGGCACCGGAACAGATATCGGAGCCGGTGCCGGAGCCGGTAACGACAACGAAGCTTGTTGCGGTACCAGCGGCGTCACAGCTTGTATGAATGCCGTAATGGCACGCTGCATGGTCAGAACATTCTGATCCATCGACGCCATGAATGTCTGGAGGTCGGTACCAGCGGATTCCACCGGTACCCCAGAACATTGCAACAGGCGATCGGTCGAGGCCGTGCCATCGATGTCAACCTGTGACCCCATAGGAGGAGCTTTGGAAGCCGGAGCTTCCCGCCGGGGTACTTTTGCCGGTGCAGGATCCTCAAGGGCAAGCCCGGAGGCATCTCGATGCTTAGGGGGAGATCTACCCTTCGAGGACCGGCTGGACTTATGTTTGGTTACCTGAGATCCATAGGAGGAAGAAGAAGCCCTGGAAGACGTCGATGCCACCGAAGCTGCATCAGAGGGAAACAGTATACTGAGCTTGGCTGCTCGGTTCTGTAAACCTCTTTTAGACATCATGGAGCAGGACGGACAATCCGTGATGGAATGGTCAGGACCCAAACACTTAAGACACCAGTCATGGGTGTCGGTAACAGAGATGGTACCGCTGCACTTAGTGCATTTTTTAAACCCGGAGGCAGGCTTTTCCATGAGGAATTTTCTGTTAGGCCTAAGGCCCAACGAAGAAAAAATACACTGAAGTGGAACGGAAAGTATCTTTTTTTTTTTTTTTTTGAAGAAAAAGAAAGAAAAGACCGGCAGTACCAGTCCGACGTCAAAGAAGGCAGACGCGCGACCAAAGAAATAAAATAAAATAAAGAACTTCTTCAGCGGTGACAGGAACACGACCTGCTGGCTCCGCGGAAAAGAAGAACTGGAGAGAGGCGGTTAGGAAAGGCGGGAAGGCAGCGCACAGGTGCTGTGGGATGCTCCCAAAAGCTTTCCTTTTTTGGGACACTGGGGAGCATTCCCGCACAGGCTCCGTCGGTACCGACGTACCCATATGTGAAGACTCATTCCTGCTTGTTCCTGGAGATAAAGCCAATCTACACGTATAACTAGCCACACAAGTGTAAGAAGTGGTTTTAGAAACGCTGCTACTTACACGTGTCTGCACAGATTGAAGGGGCATGTTCTGGGCATTCTTCAAATGTATACATATGTCACAAAATTTACAACAGCATTTATACCTACTCCTAGGCATGCATAACTATCAGTTGTTTGCTTGGACCTAGGGATTGGAGAAGTGATTAAAGAGAGAATTGTGCTTACATATGTGGTGCTTGAAATGGCCTCACTCCTTAATTGTCTCCTTTTGATGTGCAAATACATAAAATCTTCTACTTTCACATCCAGGTTGTAAACTCCACTGCCTACAGTATGCATGTAAAGCGTAGTTACTCACCTGTAACAGGTGATCTCCGGGAACAGCAGGAATTTAGTCTTCACATATGGGTGGCATCGGTACCGATGGAGCCCACATGGGAATGCTCCCCAGCGTCCAATTGGAAAGCTTTTGGGTGCACTGCACTGTGCCTGCCTTCCCACCTTTTCAGTTCCCTCTCTTCAGCTGAGTTTGTAGCTGAGAGTAAGAAGAAAATAAAAGAACCCTACAACTCCCAGGGGAGGAGGGTGTGTTGTGAAGACTACATTCCTGCTGTTCCTGGAGATCACCTGTTACAGGTGAGTAACTACGCTATCTCTTCTCCAGGAACAAGCAGGAATGTAGTCTTCACATATAGGACTCCCTAGTTCCCAGATGAAGTGACCTCAGAACCGGCGGAGGTTTGCCTCAGAGTGGGCTTGAAGAGGTCATGGATCCTACATGGATTTCTGGTGTTGTCAGAGAGTAAGAGTTGCATCTAAGTCTGAAAGAGGTGCTGGAGTACAGCTTGACCAAATATTGCATCCTGACTGGAGTCCTTGTCTTGACAATAATGGGCAGCAAAGGTATGGATGGAAGACCAAATTCCTGCCTTGCAAATTTTGCCAATGGCTACCGAGCATAGGTTTGCCATCGAGGTTGCCATGGCATGAACATTGTGAGCAGTGACATGCCCTTCCAGGGAGAGTCCTGCTTTGTCACAGGCAAATGAAATGCAGTCTGCTATTCATCTGGAGAGCGTATACTTAGATACAGATAGACCCAAGTGAATAGGGTCACTTGAAATGAACAACTGCGAGGCTTTACGATGACATTGAGTCCTTTGGGGATAAGCCAACGCATGCTTGCAATCAATAGTGTGTAGAGTTGCTCCCGCTCAAGACGCATGCAGTTTAGGAAAGAGGACTGGAAGGTTAATTGACTGGTTTAAATGAAAAGGACGATATTGTCATGGTGGAACTGGGTATAGGGGGGGGGGGGGTCGCCACCAGAGCCTGAAGCTCACTAATGTGTCTAGCTGAAGTGAGGACAATTAGGAAGATTATCTTCCAAGACAGGAACTTTAGGGAGGTCATGGTCAATGGTTCAAAGGGCGGCTTCTACTAGTGGATGTGAGGAAATGGGCTGTCTATCCAGTAGGTAGTGAGAGGCTGAAATGGCACTGAAGTGGACTCTATTAAGTTGGTCTTTAGACCTGCTGAGGACATGTGGTGGAAGTATTGTAGAAGTGACCCCACTGGAGCAGAAAAGGGATTGAGATCTTTCTGGGAACACCAGAGTATCTATGCCACTTGGAAGCTTACAAACATCTGGTGGAGGGCTTTCTAGAAGCCAATAGGATCTCCTTAACCTCTTGTGGAAGGTCAATGCCCTGTAATGCTATGCTCTCAGCAGCCAAGCTGTGAGGCACAGAGACTGTGGATTGGGATGGAGTAGTGAGCCGTCATCCTGAGAGAGGAGATCGGGTGCTGATCCCAATTGCAGAGGCTGAGTTTGAGTCAGAAGTAGAAGTAGTAGAAACCATGGTTGCAGCAGCCATTGAGGGGCTATGAGAATCATGGAGCCCTTGTCAGAATGAAGCTTGAAAAGCGTCTTGGGAATGAGGGGTATAGGATGGAACGCATAAAGCAGACCCTGCCCCCAGTGTAGGTGGAAGGCATCCAATTGTTGGTTGCTGGATCTTAGGGTCCTTGTGCAGAAGCAAGGAAATTTGGCATTCTGTGGAGTAGAAAACAGATCTATATCTGGAGTTCCCCAGGTCTGGAAGATGTAGGACGTTGTGTCCTGATGGGAGACCATTTGTGGGGAAGAAGGATGCGACTCAGCTTGTCTGCCAAGACATTGAGCTCCACCAGGAGGTATACTACTCAGAGGTGCATTTGAAGAAAAATGGCAAAGGACCACAAGTGAAGAGGCTCCTCACAGAGGGGCCATGAACCTGTTCCCCCGTTTGTTCACACAGAACATGGTGACCTGATTGTCCATCCTGACTAGGACCTGTTGTGCCCTGAGGTGGTGTTGAAACACTTGGAGGGCATTCGAGATTAAGTTCCAGAAGACCGATTTAGAGGTGTGACTTGTGTGTTGTCCACAGCCCCTGTGTAAACAGTTTGCCCAGATGTGCTCTCCAAACAGTCTGGAAGCATCTGTCGTCAGTGTACATTGAAATGGAGGCATCTGAAAAGGTGAACAGACGAGCAGATTTTCTGGAGATCACCACCACTGAAGGGATATGGTTACAGAGGCAGTGATCTGGATCCTGTCTCGGAGACGGCCGGAGGCTTGTGTCCATTGGGAGGCAAGAGTCCATTGGGCTATTTGCATATTTAATCGGGCATATGGAATGACATTTACTGTGGAAGCCATGTGCCAGAGGAGCTGCAGCATCTCGCAGGCGGTCAGATGGTCCCGGTGGGGCATCTGGGATGCTAGCTCGATTAGACAGGTACAGTGGGACATGGGCAGAAATGCTCTGGACTGTTGGGTGTCCAGTAGGGCTCCGATGAATAACGTTTAAGTTGGAACGAGCTGGGATTTTGGAAAGTTTATGACAAATCCCAAGTGTTATAGTACCGTGATGGCATGATGCAAGTAAAGCTGTACCTCCTGGGAGGTGTCTGCTTTTATGAGCCAGTCATCTAAGTAGAGACAGACGAATATCCCCAGAGACCGTAGGTATGCAGCCACAACTGCCATGCACTTTGTGAAGACCCTTGGGGCAGAGGCGAGTCCGAAGGGAAGTACTCTGCATTGATAATGTGTTCCCTGAAAGGTGAAACATAGATACTTCTTGGGTCCTGGATGGATGAGGATATGTGTGTACATTTCTTTTAGATCTAGAGAACAGAGCCAGTCCTGACTCTGAAGGTAGGGAAGATGAGTCCTGCGAGAGATCATCTTGAACTTTTCGCAGACTAGAAACTTGTTGAGGTTTCTGAGGCCCAAAATGTGCCTGTATCCTCTGGTTTCTTTGGAATGAGAAAGTACAGAGAGTAGAAACCCATTCCCTGCTGGGATGTTGGGACATATTGGGATGCAGAAGTCTGCCCTGATCCTGTGAGATCAAATTGGAGATTCACCCAGATAGATGGGATCCCAGAGAGATAGATCTTGCAGCACTGGGAACCAGGGCTGTCTGGGCCAAAAAGGCGCAATGAGTATCACTGTGTCTTCATTTGGTTAAAGTTTCAGATGAGTTTTCAGTATCAGAAGCATGGGCGGATACACGTACAAAAGTCCCTCTCTTCAATAAAGGGGGAAGGTGTACCTGTCCTGGAGCAGAACTGAGGGACTTGTTTTGTTGTGGGGAGTCACAAAGAGTCTATCGAGAGGGTGCCCCACTCTCAAAAAATGAAGAATGCCACATCCCTGTCTATAGTTCATTTGTGAGGGTGAAGGACTTGACTCAATCTGTCCACCAGAACATTGTCATTTTCTGCCAGATAAATGGCATGCAGTGACATCCTGTGAGAAATCACTAAGTTCCACAATAGGACTGACAACACAGGAGATATGAGCTCTTTTCTCCCTGCTTGTTGATGTAGAACATCACTACCTGGTTGTCCATCTGGATCATGAGAATTTGGTTGACTAACTGATCTTTGAACGCTTTTAGAGCAGTGGTTCTCAACTCAGTCCTCTGGGACCCCCAGGCCAGTCATGTTTTCAGGATATCCACAATGAATATGCATGAGATAGATCTGCATAAAATGGAAGCAGTGCATGCAGATTCTCTCTCATGCATATTCATTGTGGATATCCTGAAAACCAGACTGGCCTGGGGGTCCCAGAGGACTGGGTTGAGAGCCACTGCTCTAAAAGCGTTCAAAGATCAGTTAGTCAACCAAATTCTCATGTTTTAGAGCATGGAGGATGAATCTTTCCTCTTCTTCAGGGTGGAACCGGTAGGTGACTAATCCCTGTTCACCCTACTGGTGCTTAGTTCCGAGTGAGCTTGAGCCCTCTCAAATACCATACATTGCCAGTATCCTATGCAGCTCCCAATTCCATAGTGACTGATGCCATTGATGCTGATGAGCCGGTCTTCTCAGCGCCAAAAATGTGCACACTTTTCTTTGTTTTTGGGTGAGGGGGGTGTCAAGATAGCTGCTTGAGTGATTCACTGCTCTCTTATCTATGGGCAAATGGAAGGTGAAATCTAAGAGGAAGAAGCCCTCGAATGCCCCAATGCAGTTGGTGAAGGGTCAGATGATCATTTTGTGCAGGGGCAGACTTCAACGGCAGGCTTCGGTGGTATTCTGGTTACGCTGACACTGCAATCAGTGTACCCAATATCTTCTTCAGAGGCAGATATCACCTTGTCCCCGGAGGAGTGGCTTCCCCCGCCCACCTCCTGGATTAGCGGCGACACAGCAGTCTTGCCCTGGAGGCTCCCGAACGGAAGTCAGTGCACATTGGATCTCTCCCTTCGAGGGAGTATGGCTGCTGCTATTGTCAGAGATTTTGTATCGCCAGTGGCCCTGGCATTTGTTCCAGGAGATGGCAAGAACAGGGGTGAATCAAGCAGTGTGGTTGGCTCTTTGTTGGTGGCTCCTTCTGCAGTGTACCCAGTTTCCTCAGAAGGGGTGATCCTGGTAAGACCAAAGAAGTTTACCTTTGAGACAATTTGGGATGCTACTGTTAATTTAATTTCAGCAGTGTCTAGCTAGATCCAGCAATTGAATATCAAGATTCAGGGCCAAGTTTCAACTATTGCTCAGCAGCAAACTGCAATGGAGGGGTTTAAAACCTCTATCGCAGAACATGCTGTGAAAATTGACTCTGTGAGGGACTCTCATATTGCCACTATGAAAGATTTAACTGGTGTTAGAGTTAAATTGGAGGTCTTGAAGAATTTATCCAAGGCTTTCAATTTCAGGTTCATTAACGTTCCTAAATCTTCTGTCGTCTTCGCTTGGCAAATGTTCAGAAGATATTTAATTGAGGTTCTTCAGGTGTCCACAGATGTGATACCTCCTCTCTTGCATATTTATTATCTCCCAGTGGGGAAGAAGGAACCCTCTGGGCAACCCCAGTTGATGGACACTTTAAATGTTTCTGCTCTGTTGGAAGACTCTCAGTCAGAAAATATTACCTCAGCGACTCTCTTGTGCACTGATGACTGATCAGGACTTGCTTCTCAAGCTTTTCTTTAAGAAATATCAAGTCCCTTTCCTAGGCTGTAATGTAAGGGTCTTCCCAGACCTCGCCGTGAAACTCAGAAATGATGTAAATAATTTTTACTTTTGAAGGCGGGTGTTCAGCAATTGGGGGCACTTCTCTTATTAAAATTTCCCTGCAAATGCTTAGTTAAGTATAATTCTGTTAATTATGTATTTTTTCAACCCTCAGAATTGTTAGCCTTTATTAATGCTAGGCATGGTATTTCCTCACCGGCTAACTGGTCTTGTTTAAGATGCTCTTATTGGCTTTTATTTACCTTTTATTCTCCCTTTGGGGGGGTTTCTTTGTTCATGTATAATTAATGCCCTCCCCACCTTTTGTAGGGTTTGTGGCCTTGTGGGATCTAACATCATTTATTTTTCCTTTTGGTACCGGGATATTATGGATTGAATTGTATCTTTTCATTGCTATGTTCCTTTTTCCAAACAAGTGTGATACTTTGATTTGTAATAGAAAATTCAATAAATATAAAATTAAAAAAGAAATCTCTCTGCCAGCTGTAAGCAGAATGAACAAACAGGTAATATAGTCAGGCCTCAGACACTTTAGGCAGTTTGTGGGTCTGTGACAGACATGAACTAAAACACTGGGAACACTTTTAGAAACTGCTGGACTGTTTCTGTGACATAGCAGACAAAAAAATAGCCACATTGAAATCAAATGACTCAATAGTGGAAAAAAAATAAATGAAAGGAGAGACCACGTGACGCATGAGCGAGTAAGAGGTCTCTCTGCTCGCTCCGGGGCTGCCTCACCCTTATTTTGATTTTTTCTTTGTCTTATCCCCGGTAAACGCTTCGGCAAAGCGCACGGCTGCAAAGGGGGAGATTCTGGAGGTCGCCAGTGCAAAAAATAGCTTCCCATATGCCTCTCTCAGTGAGAAAAGAGCGAGAGAAAGCTTCAAAGGCGGGAGCAGCCTCGGTGGGGAAACCGGTGTCCAACATGGCGCAACCACGCTCCCCAGGTACGGAGAGTGTGGAGTCAGGGTCGGAAGAGCTGGCCAGGGAAGTGGCTAAGCTTTTGGAGCCAAAATTTGACATGATTCTTCATAAGCTCGAAACGGTGGGTGAGACCCTGACGGAGTTTGGCCAGCGTGTTGAAGAGCTTGAGCACCGCGTGTCAGAGCTGGAGAATGTAGAGGGGAGTCACGCCCGGGAGAAGGCCGCGCTGCAAAAAAACATTGAGACACTGCGAGATAAAGTGGACGATTTGGAAAATTGTTCCCGTAGGAACAATATACGGCTCGTGGGTGTCTCTGAGTCTAATACGGAGGCTATGTTATTGCCTATGGTGGAATCCTGGCTCCCGCAGGAGTTGGGGCTGGAGGACCTTGTCGGAGAGATGAAAGCAGAGCGAGTGCATCGCATTGGGCCTAAGTCAGAGGCTAACCAGAGACCTAGAGTGATTATAGCACGCATATTAAATTTCCACCACAAAAGGAGAATCCTGCAGACTTATTGGAAGAAATGGACATTGATGATGGACAATCAGAAAATTCTTCTTTTCCAGGACTATTCTGCCGCTGTTGCAGCACAGCGGAAGGCTTTTTCTCCAATTTGCTCTGCGCTATTTCAAAAGCAACTCCGCTTTACTTTGGCATTTCCTGCGACGCTCCGGGTACAACATGAAGGGAAGAATCATGTTCTGCCTACTGTAGTCGCGGCTAGGAAATTTATGGAAGATCTGGAGCGGCAAGAGCAGCGGAGAGGCAGTGATACCTGATGGGATGATCATCGCTCCGCGGGCAAAGGATGGGACAGTTATGCTACACATCAGGATTTGAGGCATGAGTGGTGTGCATTTAAAAGTTCAGAGTTGTGGGTTAAGGGTTCGGGAGCGCTTAAGAACCTTGCGGCTGCAGGATTTTTTATTTTTTGAGAGCTCATAAGGCTGTCCACTGCAGCATCGGATGTGGGGTTAATTGTGTTGTTTTTTGGAGGGAGGGAGCGGGTATTCTCTATGCAAGTAGCGCGGAATTTGTTTTATGCTGTGTTGATGTGTCTGCCTATCTATGGTGGGCGGGTGGAGTTCCGTTCTCACTGGAACACGGCCATACTTCTGCAGGCTATGCTATTGCTTTGGGTCTGCAAATTATGGTGGAGGGTGGAGCTGACTGACACATGCGGGAGGGAGGGGCGGGGCAGCCCTGTAGCGCACGAATGTGGGATCTGAGCCTGGCTGATATAGCCGGGAGCATTGGGGAGATTGTTTTTAGAGGGGGAAGGGGGTAGTTGGGACTGAGGAGGGGGGCGCTGGGGAAGGGGAGGACAGGGGTGGTGGGTAGAGGGGGGCGATTACGGGGGGGAGGGGGGATGGGGAATATGGGTGTGGTTGGCCTGGTACCAGGATGGGGGGGGGGTGGTTGTTGTTGTTGTTAAGTGCCGTCGAGTCGGAGTCGGCTCATGGCGACCCTCTGGATAGCTATCCTAAATTGTGTTTGGTCTTCAGTCAGGCGGCTCATTGTTGACAGACTGGTACCCGTAGCTGCTGTAATTGTATCGATCCATCTCATTGCTGGCCTTCCTCTTTTGCGTTGACCTTCTATCTTGCCAAGCATAATGTCTTTCTCTAATGATCTCTCTCTTCGCATGATGTGTCCAAAGTATGAAAGTCGAAGTCTTGTCATCTGAGCTTCTAAAGAAAGCTTAGGTTTGATCTCCTCTAGTACCGACTGGTTTGTTCTTCGGGCAGTCCATGGAATACACAGTATTCGCTGCCAGCACCATAATTCAAAGGCATCAATTTTCTTCCTATCTGTCTTTTTCACTGTCCAGCTTTCACATCCATATGATGTTATTGAAAATACCATGGCTTGAACAAGTCGAATCTTTGTATGGCGAGAGACATCTCTGCTCTTGAGAATCTTATCTAGGTCTTTCATAGCCATTCTGCCAAGAGCAATGCGTCGTCTGATTTCTTGACTGCTTGTTGCTTCTTTATTGATAGTTGATCCAAGTAGGTTAAAGTTGTTCACAATTTCAATTTCTTCTTCAACGATGTTGTAGTTGTTATGGAAGGACAGACTAGATAGGCCATGTGGTCTTTTTCTGTCGTCATATTTCTATGTTTCTATGTTTCTATGATGAACCTGTTGATTATGCCAGTTGTCATGATCTTTGTCTTCTTTACATTAGGTTGCAGGCCCATTTTGAGACTATGTTCTTTGATTGTGAGAAGCAAATGTTTCAGATCATCTTCACTTTCAGCCAGTAATGTGGTATCATCAGCATAGCGAAGGTTGTTGATGAGTCTTCCACCAATCTTCACACCTCTGTTGTCTTCATACAATCCTGCTTCTCTGATGATTTGTTCTGCATATAAATTAAACAGGTAGGGGAAAAGTATGCAGCTTTGTCTTACACCTTTGCTTATTTTAAACCATTCTGTTTCTCCTTGTTCCGTTCGAACTGTTGCTTCTTGATCAACGTATAGATTGCGCAAGAGAACGATCAGGT
Source organism: Ichthyophis bannanicus (assembly GCA_033557465.1). Classification (NCBI taxonomy): domain Eukaryota; kingdom Metazoa; phylum Chordata; class Amphibia; order Gymnophiona; family Ichthyophiidae; genus Ichthyophis; species Ichthyophis bannanicus. Next base: position 54,645,971 of record CM066047.1, on the reverse strand, counting down.
GTTCTGGTATACCCATGCTTCTTAATGTGGCCCAGAGTTTCTCATGACCGGCGCAGGAGTCTTGTTACAGAAGCGAGGGAGCTTGGCATTCTGAGGAGATCGGACAAATGTGAGATACTTGGTCTACATGAAGAGACCACTCGTGGGGGAGAAGAATTCGACTTAGTCTGTCCGCTAAGACACTGTGCTTGTCCGGGAGATACACTACAAGGAGGTGAATGCGAAGATGTATGGCAAAGGACCAGAGATGTAGAGCCTTGTTACAGAGGGTCCAAAAACCTGTTCTGCCTTGCTTGTTCATATAGAACATTCCTACTTGATTGTTGGTTTGGACTAAGACTCCGCGGCAACGAAGATGGTCCTGGAACACTATGAGAGCATTGAGAATGGCTCTGAGCTCCAGCAGATTTAAGTGGTGTTGTGACTCCTGCTGAGACCAGTCCTTGAGTGGAGAGAGATCCGAGATGGGCTCCCCAGCCCAGTCTGGATGCATCTGTTGTCAGGGTATACTGATGTGCTGGTATCTGAAAAGGTGACCCTACAAGGAGATTTTCTGGGGATCGCCACTACTGGAGAGATGAGATCAGAAGGGTAGAGATTGTTATCTTGTCCCCCAGGCGACCTGATGCTTGAGGTCACTGGGATGCCAGTGTCCATTGGGCTATGCACATGTGTAGACTGGCATATGGAACTACATGCACCGTTGATGCCATATGACCTAGAAGTTGTAGCATTTCTCGAGCAGTAAGATAGTTCTTGAGGCATTCTTGAGATGCTGTTTTGAGTTGAGCACAGCGGAGCTGGGGCAGAAATGCCCTTGACTGCTGAGTATTTAAGATGGCTCCTATGAACTCTAGAGTTTGAGAGGGGATGAGTTGGGATTTTGGAAGATTTATCCCAAATCCCAAATGCTGTAACACCTGCATGGTGTGTGAGAGGGACAGACTGGCCTCCTAAGAGGTGCTTGCTCTTATGAGCCAGTCAACTAAGTAAGGGAAGACAAATATCCCTTACTTGGGAATGCGGCTACTACCACCATGCATTTTGTGAAGACTCTTGGTGCAGAGGTGAGGCGAGGCCGAAAGGCAAGACTCTGCATTGATAATGTCTTCCTTGAAACATGAAGTGCAGGAATTTTCTGTGCTCTGGATGGATAAGAATATGAGTGTATGCTTCCTTTAGATCTAGAGAACAGAGCCAGTTCTGACTCTGGAGACAGGGAAGAAGGGTCCCCAGGGAGATCATCTTGAACTTCTCCCGTAGGAGATGTTTGCTTAGTTCCTCAAGGTCCAGAATGGGCCTGTATCCCCCCATTTCTTTGGAATAAGAAAGTAGGGAGAATAGAAGCGCATTCCCTGCTGGAATGTTGGAACCTCTTCTATTGCACCCTGCAGTAGAAGGGAGATTACCTCTTGTGAGAGGGGGCTGAGAACGGAATTCACTTGGTGAAGATGGGGGGGTAGGGTTAGACGTTGTAGATGAAGTTTTTATCCTTCCCGCACTACAGTTAATGTCCACTGCTCTGAGGTGATGAGATGCCACCTGTGGGCATAGTGACAGAGTCTGCCAGGAAGGTGGACGGGGTCAGGATTCTCCAGAGGCAGGCCAGTTATGTTCTCTAGAAAGGAGTCAAAAACCCAGAGCAGTCTGGGTCTGCTGAGGTGGCTGAGACTTAGGAGTCTGAGCCTTCTTTTCCTGTTTTGGAGATTGTTGCCCCTTCTGAGGAGCATGATGTTGACAATGAACAGCAGGGGCATAAGGAGAATAGTACTTCTTTTTATTGAAAAAAACTGGGTTGGCAGTAGATCTAGAGAGCCTATTTAGGGTATTGTTCTCAGACTCTGAGAGGCTTTGTCTTGCTAAAGAGGTTTTCACTGGTGCAAGGAATATTCCCCAGCTTATCTTGAATCCACTGTTCAAGATCCGATGCTTGGAGCCAAGCAATCCTGCGTGCACTGATGCAGATGGTTGAAGTTCTGCTGATGCACTCAAAGTAATCAAAAGTTGCCCTGTTAACAAACTTTGAAATATTCTGAGCATGCTTCACAAGAGTAAGATAATCCGCCCTCTTGTCATCGGGAAGAAGAGGAGCTATTAACTCCCGATCTTTAGCCACCTCTCTAAGGAACATACCCATATAGAGTATGTAAGAACTAATCCTGGCCGATAGCATGGAGACCTGAAAACATTGACCAAAAGCATCGAGGGTTCTTGGTTCCCTACCCAGAGGGTTTGAGGAATGTGTTTTCGCGCTCTTGATTTGATGTACTGCCGATTCCACTACCATGGAATAGTGCAGCAATTGTGTATTTTGAAAACCAGGATACTCCGAAACCCAGTACCTGGTATCGAGTCGTCGGGTATGGGGAGAAATAGAGGCGTCTCCCACATACGAAGCATGAGGTCATGAAGTATCCAATGGATAAGGAGTGTAGCCTCCTCTTTTGGAGCTCTCGGGTATTGAAGAATTTCCAATTCGTCGACCATAGGCTTTTTCTCCAATGTCACTGTTATGGACAGGCCCCTAGCAACATCTTGAAAAGACATGTCCTCTGGTGGGGACATGTGGCATTGTGGGGATGGAGATGGGTCCTCTGGAAGAGTTCGCATGTCTCGAGTATCGGCCGATTCATCATCTGATGAGTCAGAATCCAAAGACTCGAAGTATCATCGGGCAGGTTGTTCCCGCTCCATACAAACTCGGTACTGGTCGAAGCCGGTACCTGGAATCTGTGTAGTCGGAATCTCGGTACCGGAAACAGATTTGAGGGCCGGCATGGGCAGTAGCGTGGAAAGCGGCAAAAAAATCAATGCAGGCTGTATCGGTACCAATGCCTGTGGAACCAACTGTAAGGGTTTTACTGGAACCGAGGCTGCCAGTAAGGCCGCTAAGCTCTGCTCGATGACAAGGATATGTTGATCCATGGAGCCTGCCAGTGCTTGGGTATCAGTATCCGAATTGTGGGCCATGATCCCTGAGCATGGCACCAGGAGCTCTCCAGAGGTGGAGGCCTCGGGAGCATCCTGGGACCCCACTAGAGCTTTGGAGGGAAGGTCCTCCCACCGGGGTTGTTTGGCCGGTGTGTCCTCCTCCAGGGCAACACCCGTGGCATCTCAATGCTTAGAAGGAGATCTACCCTGGGGGAGTGGGGGCGGCCAGCCTTTGATGAAGCATCGGAGGCAAAGAGGGTGCCCAGCTTTGCAGCTCGATTCTGTAGGCCTCTCTTCATCATCTTTCTACAGAGAGGACATTCTGATGGCTGATGATCAGGCCCTAAGCATTTTAGACACCGGGCTGAGATGGTACCGCCACACTTAGAACACTTCTTAAAACCACTAGATGGTTTTTCCAATGTGTCTGTGACAAAATGGAAGGCCTAGGCCTAAGATGGCGTTGATGCGCCTGAAGAAAGGAAAAAAATCTTTTCTTCACAGATTTTTTTTTTTGAGAGAAAGAAGAAAAAAAAGAAAGTACTGACGGAGGTCGGTACCAACGTTGACGGGAAGGCAAACGCGAACCACAAAAATATGAAAAAAACAGGAATTTTCTGCAGTGACAGGAATTGCTCCCCGTTGGCTCTGTGGAAAATGAAGAACTGAGGAGGGAGAGCTGGAAAGGCAGGAAGGCAGCTACATAAGCGCAGTGGAATGCTCCCAAAAACGTTCCTATTGGAGGCTGGGGAGCGTTCCCGCGCAGGCTCCGTCGGTACAGATGTCACCCATATGAAGACTACATTCCTGCTTGTTCCTGGAGATAAAATGTTATTAGTATTTTATTTCTTACTTAGCTTATATTCTGCTTTTCCAAGCTTTTTACAAGGTAGATTACAACAGACAATTAAGGATTTTTTTATTAAGTACCTGAAGAGACACATCAGTGGCAGGATTAAATAAGGATTCAAGATAAAACAAAAGGGCCTTGGTATACCCACAACATTTCAGACATTTAACAACATGAAACCAAAGTAAAATCAGGAATCAGTTGTAATAGTGCAATTTCCACAATTCAACCAATTAACGCCCCCTCAAATTTATATTTTACAGTTTCCTCTATATGAAAGCATGAGATTGAAAACCTCCAGTTGAAGATATGAATGTTGTATGGGTTGGTACGAAGATCATACCTAAGGGATCATGAGGGGTGCCTTTAAATACGATTCTGTATGTAGTGAGGAATAAGGCTCCTTCTGCAGGGAGAATGTGGGGACCTCCAAGCATTCCCCCTGTTGCCTCCTCTCTGCCATCGGGATCAAGCAACACACGCAATGCTTCACACACAAACTCCTCGCCCGGCACCAGTGCAGGCCGTAGGATCTTGGGCTGAACATATTTAGGAGAAGAAAAGACATTTCTTTAAATTTATTATAAAGTGTTTCAAAACTGGCAAATTAGGTATCAAAACATGGAATAGACATGAATCTATGTATTATAAGATTAACGCCAAAAAGATGCATCATATTAATAAGAGCTGTGTCTTAAAAAATGACTATCCTTCAACTCGATTTTATTTTCTCCGATATATCCTCCATGAGAATAGAGCCAAAACTTAATTTTTGCTATTAGAGAAAACACCTTAAGTGTTTGTTGCAATACTGAAAATTCTCATTTAATTTTTTTAGCTGTAATATTAGAAGATCCAATAGAATGGTTTATCAGAATTCCCTAGAAATGAAAATGCCACCAAAATAATACCATTACCTACCTTCCTAATGGGTGGTAGTCTTCTGCTCTCTCGATGAACTGCTTCCAAAGTCTCAATATGCATTGCAACAATGCCTGAAAGAGTCAAAATATTTGATTAATTGTTAGGAATGAGTAAATACAAAGGTGGTTAATTCAGACCTTTCAGAGTTGAGTACAAGGTGACCAAGACGGTAGTACTGCTTTCAGGAGGTTATTTTATAAACTCATTAATGAGTGTATGTGACAGTTTATGCATGTTAATGGCATCTCATAAAAATACACATGCTGGCATTGAGGCGTGCATTTTGCTGGTAGGCGTAGCTAAGGGTGCGTTTCCTGGCAGACTGCAGACAGTGTTCACAAGTATATGCATTGATTTTAAATACGTCAATTTACATGCATATTTGCATTCACTGACACCTGCTATGGAGCACATGTAACAGTCTGTGCCTGAATTTAAGGTGTGATCTCTGCTGTTTACACTAATAAAGATACACAGCTTCCTCCTTGCCTTTATAGAATAGGCATGCTTTTGCTGCCTTCATCTAGGCAGCCTGTTATAAAATTACCCTTTTAGGATGTAATTTTATAAGTCACTCCTGCGCATATGTGGCTGCATACCTGCGTAAATGACCTCTTATAAAATACCAGCAGTGTTATGCTTTTGCATAAAGGTGTGTATTTTCCCAGCAGGCATAGCCAGTGACGTGGTCTGGATGGTGTGTGGGTGGAGTTTACACATATACACATTGATTATAAAATACTTTACACATGTGTGCACACAGATTAAGGTATGTGCAAACATTTACACCTGCTGTTTATTAAAAACATTATATACTGTCCTTCTCCATGAAGCTACAGAGTGGTTTTAAATGATTAAAAATTGGATTAAAATGGTAAGGAACTCCAATATAATACAGGATAGGATAAAAAACAGAGGAAGGAAGGAATATTGCACTGGCTCCCCATTCAAGCCAGGATCAGTTTTAAGACCTTGTTGATGACGTTCAAAGCTATCAAGGGGCTCTCCTCCCCCTCTCTGTCTGACGTCATACAACCACTTGCCCCCAGCAGACTAAGAAGAACCGCAGAGACCAATATGTTATCTATACCGAAGGAAACGACAAACTGCACCAAAACAACATCCAACCGAGCCTTTAGTATTTGCGCCCCAAGTCTATGGAACACCCTACCACCACACATCAGAGCAATCCCCAACCTGAGCCAGTTCAGGAAGGCCCTGAAACATTTCCTCTTTATCAAATATCTCACTTACAGCCCTGAACCCCAGCCACTCTCGTATAGTTCGTCTCCAAAAATGTAAATCACCAAACAGGAGCCTTTCCTATTGAACTTCTTATGTATATAGTTTATCTTTGTTCTCCAAGTTACATTCCCTGTTCAATGTATTGACCAGACATATGTATATTGTCGGATGTTTTTGTTCTATGTAAACCGCGCTGATTGCAAATAGTGCGGTATATAAGAATTGTAAATAAATAAATAATATTATTAGAGAATAGCATACAAAGATACAGAATTTTAGGAGTAGCAAACAGCGTATTAGACCTACCTGGGAACATTGCTTCAAAGAAATGGGTTTTCAGCAATGCTTTGAATTTTTTTGCATGACAGCTTGATGAGTTCACATTCAAGGTACATTCTCTGCCACAAATGCTAGTATTTTATAAAGACAAATAGGTGCTTATCTGTCTTTATAAAATACCACCTACGCGGGTGCCTCTGTAAATGCATATCCATGTCACCCTGGTTAAATGGTATTCCAAAACTCCACAGATGGAAATATAAAGAGGATTTTAATATCTGCTCCTGCAATGCAATGCAATGTGTGCCTTTGAGTCAGTCCTGACTCCTGACGACCCAGAAGCTCCTGGGTTTTCTTGGCAGTGTCACTGGAAGTAGATTGCCAGACCTTTCTTCCGAGGCAATGGAGGGTTAAGTGACTTGCCCAAGGCCACAAGGAATGCTAGCGGGAATCGAACCCTGGTTGCTTGGTTACCAAGCCAGTGTTCTAACCACTAGGCTACTCCTCCACTCAATGTCTGCTCCTAAGAGATGATAAATCGATTATAAAAGGGGGCGCATATCAAACGTCCAAGAAGGTGCCTATTTTATAAAGGTAATATAGGCACCTATATGCCTTTCTACAATAGGAATCCAGAAACTAGCTACAGGAGCATACAAACCTTCATGCAAAACATTTGGTGTAATTATGTGCACAAACTTGCAATGTACGCACATATTTAATAAAACACACGACTCCATTCCTGTTTCACCCAAACTACGCACATGGAATGCCAGCACATGTATTCACTGTGCAGTTTTAAGAGAGTCATTTTCTGTGTGTCAAAAATGCTTTACATGTGGGAAAGATTTAGAATATTACACCATACTGTAGTGTCCATAGGATAAGCTTGAATTATCAAGACGACAAACATGGTAATCAGCCAAAAAATATTAAAGCTAAAGAATTATTTGTTGAAGAAAAGAAACCATAACAATACAAATATCCAAATAACTGGCTCGCAAAAGATGGAAAATGTTTAACAGAAGTTTAAAAAAACGAATTGGGCAAGCAAAAAATGATTTTTGTAATGGTAAGGGTTTTTTTTTTGAGAGAACCCAAATTGAAACGTAAAGAAAAAGCAACAGAGTACATACATTTTCTCAATCATATGAGTGATCAAAAAGAAAACAAAGGCATTTAAAGTGAAATGTGGTGATGCAGAAATATTCTGATGGATTAGCTAAAAGGCCATGATCTCAAATAAAAGGGTATCAGAGATTTATTTAGCTGTTTTATATACCGCTTTTTAGAGTGTCAAAGCGGTTTACACAGAACAGTTGAAAACGAACATGTTGCAGAAAGTCAAACAGTAACTCAAAACGTTAACTAGGAGAATCTATATACATCATTCTTAAAAAGTATATATATAACGGATGACTGTCGTGGTAGTGTAAGAGAGGAGAGCGGGGGGGGGGGGGGAATGGAAGAGAAGGAAGGTGGAAGAACCTTGGTGGAAGGCTTGTTCAAAAAATGAGTTTTTGCTGGCCAGTGTTCAGAGGGTCTGCTGACAGATCAGATAATCTAATACTGGAGAGTGTGATAGAGGGCAAAAAGAGAGTAAGATACTAAAAATGGTCATCATGTGCAAGTATGTGTATGGCGATAAAAAAAACTTAAGTAATAAATAAATAAATAAAGGAGAAAGTTGATCACAGAAAGAAATGATGCACCCTTGTGGCCAAGCTTTGTACTGAAGTTGGCACCTGCTGATGTAGGATGAAACATGGAATGCATGTGTTAAGATAAGATCATTTGGCTTTTACAAGATTTTTATTTATTTTATTTTTATTTAGCTGTATTTGTATACCGCTTTTCACCGGGTCAAAGCGGTTTCCAGAGAACAAAATATTATACATTGAACATATTTTAAAACAAGTGAACAATTTAACCTCTGAACATTTCAACCTATTGTTGATATAACTTTTAACATTTGTTTAACATGCATATACAAAATAACATCTTAAAATTGGTATTTATATATTATATACATATATGTGTTGTAATGGGATGGATTGTGTAGTTTAGTGATTATGGGGGAGGTCCAAAGTGTTCTGTAAATAGGTATGTTTTTAGGTGTTTGCGGAATGTAGGGAGGTTGGTAATGTTTCTTAGGGTGTAGCGAAGAGAGTTCCAGAGGGATGGGGCATATAGTTGAAATGCCCTGTGAAATGTCTGTTGATTATATTTGCGTTTGTTCTGTGGTATGCTGAGATTAACAACTGTTTGTCTGTGTGGTCTAGAGGTTGATGGTTATTTTAGAAGGAGTTTGAGACATGTGTCTTGTTGGGAGTGCAATGTTTTGTGAATGAGAACTATGCATTTGTAGTTGATTCTGCTTATCAGTGGTAACCAGTGTAGATTCTTAAGAATTGGGGCGATATGGTCAAATTTGTTTGCATCTTGTATGACACGTGAAGTAGTATGTAGGGCAGTTTGTAGGGGGAGAAGTGTTGATTATGGTAGACCTTTGTAGATGTTGTTGCAGAAATCTGCATGAAGTAGTGTAAGGGTTTGTAATGCTGATCTGAAGTCCGTTGGTTCCAGGAGGGCTCTGAGTTTCTGAAGCGTTTTTGCTTTGAAGTATATTGTTTTTGTTGTAGTTGCTATTTGTGATTTGAGTGATAGTTGCTGGTCAATTGTGATGTCGAGGTATTTAAGTTCAGTTTTAACAGTTATTGGTATGTTTAGTTTGATGGTGGATGGTGGGGTGAAGGAGGTGTTCCTTGGGATGAACATAGCTTCTGTCTTCTTATTAATTGATAGGTTGTTGGATGAGAGCTATTGTGTAACTTCTGTAAAAGTCTTGTATTTGTTTGTAGACAGGGAGATTGGAGAGGATTGGGCAGTACAACATTATATCGTCGGCGTATATGTGATGATGAATGCTGAGTTTTCTGATTATAGAGCATAGAGGTTGTAGATATAAGTTAAAAAGTGGTGTGGAGAGGGTGAAACCTTGAGGTACTCCTTGTGTTTGACTGTAGAGATCAGAAACACTGGTACCAATTTTTATTTGTTTCCTTTCTGTAAGGTATGATTTAAACCATCTGAGTATGGTGTTCTGGATTCCAAATAGTTGTAATCTTTGAATTAATGTGTTATGGTTGATCGTGTCGAATGCAGAAGATATGTCAAGGAATATTAGCAGGTAGGCTCATGTTTGGTCTTGTATTCCTGTTATTATGGTGTCAACTAGGTAGGTCAAGAGGGTTTCAACATTATGTAGTGGTCGAAATCCAAGCTGTTGGGGATCCAATAGATTATTTTCATCCATGTGGTTTTGTAGTTGTATCTGCACTGCTTTCTCTATGACCTTGGCTAGAAATGGTAGGCTTGCTATGGGTCGGTATGATGCTGGATCAGCAGGGTCAAGATTTTATTTCTTCAGTGTAGGACGGATGGAGGAGATTTTGAGATCGGGAGGCATTATTGCTTGCTGCAGCGTTTTATTCACTATTGTGGTTAAAAATGGGCTGAGTTCTTCAGTTGATAATTTGATCCAGTTCGGGGGGCAAGGGTCTAATGGAGAGGTGGTGGTGTTTAGCTTTGTTAAGATGTTTGAAATGCTTTTATCATCAATTGTTTCAAATGTATTCCAAGTTTTCATTATGTTGGTTTTCTCATCGCTGGCTGGATTATTGTTGATAGGGTCTGGGTGAAGTTGTTTATAGTGAGCTGTTAGCAGGTTGTGAATAATATTGGCTATTTGAATGGGGTCTGTAGGGGTTTCTGATAGTTATTTTACAATGTTGAAGAGTTCTCTTGGATGGTTTATTGATGTGTTGATAAGTTTTGAGTGGTAATCCTTTTTGGCTTGATCTGATAGTTTTGAAGTAATGCGAGGTATTTGTTTTCGTCTTCTCTTGATGTGGTTTTCCGCCATCTTCTTTCAGCTCTCCTTAGTTCTGTTTTTAGCTGTCTGAGGGTTTTGGTATACCAAGGGGTTTTCCTGGTATGTTGTTTTTTTATGGGAGTTTTGGTGTTTTTCTAGTAGCTTTGCAGCGGTTCCATTCACATTGTTCCATATTTCTGTCAGTTGTGTTGTGTGCCTTGAGTCAGTGTTTAGATGAGGTAGGGTGAACTCTAGAAATTTGGTCTTGAAGCTTTTCGTGATGTTTGCTGTTGTATTGTTGTTTTTATTGGTGATTTTAGCGGAATGATTAATGCAATGAGACTAGGGTCTGTCCAGGGTAGAGGGTGAATTTTTAGAGAAGGGGGGGTTTGTGTCGATGGAGTGTGTGGGGGTGAATATTAGGTTTAGATTGTTTCCTTTGCAGTAAGTGAGGAGGGACACTCTGAGTTAATTTTATTGATTACATTGCTGAGAGGAATGACTCAGCTGTGGATGTCAAAAGTGAAGGTAGATTGAAATCGCCTAGTATGAACAGGTCGTTTTTGGCTTTTGATTGTTCAATGCAATTATGCTGATAGATCATTTGTTGGTGCTGAGGGTGTTATGTAGATGAGGCTGATGGTTATCCTGTTATTGGTGATGTTGAGTGTATTGTTTTCATTTGTGCTGTTGTTTGACAAGGGTCTGAAATTTAGGTGGGATTTGGCTAGGATTAGTACGCCGCCTCCTCTTCTGTTTTTTTCTTGTGCATTGGAATATAGAGTAGTCATCTTTTTTTATTTGATTGACAAGGACATTATCAGTGTCTGAGAGCCAGTTTCTGTTTACACAGGATATCAAGCTGGAAATCTGTTAGTAAGTCGGATATTGTTTGTAGCTTGCTTCTGACAGATCTGGCATTAATTAAGGCACAGCAGATATTTTATGCTGTTTCATTGGTTGTGGTATTGTTTCTGAGGATATAGGGGCAGGTTGTATGGTTAAGATTCTTCTTGTTGTGTGTCGGTGTGTGCAATTGTGGTGAGAGGGTTGGTATGTTGTGGTATGATAATATCATTAAATGTTAGGTAGTGGTTATATGGAATGAGTGATGAATTCTGGTGTATGGGGGTTATTGAGTGCTAGTGTAAGGATTGTGAGAGTGAGAATAGTGTATAATAAGATGTACATGGATAGCATTATTATTTATAGTGTGGTCTCTGAAAAACAGATGTCTAGTTCAATATTTTGTAGTAGTAATCATTGTGTAAATTGTGTTGTGCTGTTGGATTAAGGAGTAAAAGTTATTAATAGTGAGAAATGTAATACAATGCTGTGTTATATTGTTTACAGACAAAACTGGTATTAAGTTAAACAGCAGAATAAAACGTCTTTTTTTGATTAAAAGGATTGTTTGTAGTCCTTGTTTATTTATAGAAGAAATATTCAAATCTTTAAATATGTGATGGGATAAATATTCATAAAAAGACTGGATAATTAAGATTATAAAAAGTGGTGGATGGAAGATTGTTTTCTTGACTGATGATGGTAGTATGTTTATGCCATAGATATGATCACTCAGTACTGAGGTCTTTTTCCTTTCAAAATATTATGTATTATATATATATATATATATATATATATATATACATATATACACACACAGTATATATATATTTTTTTTGCAAAAAATATTCATTTTTCTATAGGACTCTGTGTTAAACAGTATTTATTTGGACTTTTTGCATAGAGGATATATATCTCTTTGCGAAATGGTGGCTTCCTAATTAGAGACAGAAATAAGGAGTGACCTCAAACAAAATCAAATTCTTTTCACCTACCTAAATTCTATTTTCTAATTGTTCAGTCTCCGTTTCCTCTTTATATTTGTGATACCCATATGGGATTGTAATGGGGGGGGGGCATCATATCAAGCAAACTGCATGATGATAGCGGTAACTGAGTGAGTTTTCAAAAACTTCTAAATACAAAACACTTCTCATGAACAAAATTGCAATCACACCAGAAAAAGAGAATATTTTTGTTGTTTTTCTCCCTCATTCGTTTCTGCTGTCTCTTTTCTCCAGGGGGCATTCTTGGGGAGCTCAGGGGACCCTTGCCAGGTTGAAGGCAGGAGGGGCACCTTCTCTAAGAAGTGCCCTCAGTACCAGGCACTACTACAGTAAAAGCAGCAGTCTTCCCTCTTTCTAAAGGCAGGAGCACAGTCTTTCCGGGTCCAATTAACTCCTGACCTAGATTAACTATGCTGCAAAACATAGTATGAACCACTCCGAATATGACCATTTACCCACCAATTGAATTATTTAAAATCAATTTCAACTTTGATCTTTTAATAGAAGAAAAAGACATAAGATCATAAGAAAATTAAAGCAGTAAAGGGGAAAACCTGCAGATTTAAAAATGCAAATGAGTAGAGCCAAGTGCTTAACCGTACCTGGTATCATACAATGAAGGCTTTTGATGTGATCCTGAGTTACTCCACTCTCTGTGCAAACCTTGTCAATAAATCGCGTGATGAAGCGTACAACTGAATTTGCAACGTCTGTGTTCTCAGAGTCTTCGAACCCACTTTCAGTGTCATAGCTTTCTGCAACGCTACCTGCAATGCTAGAAGCAAATGGAAGAGGCTTTCTTGAAAAAAAAACAACATCATGTTTCTCTTTGCTTATGGGTTAGAAATTTCAGATGTTGATCTTGGCAGATCTCAGTTAGTCTAGTGCATCTTTCCATATTACACAGATGGAAAAATTAATAACTTAAATTGTCATGGCAGCCACAGTAACAATGTCTGTCCAGGTTCATCTGAACCACTTTCTTTACTGTAACTTCTCAGCATGTTATGCTCTGTCACTATAACAAAGAACACTTCTTATCTCAGGGTCCTTATGCATGGTTAAGTGTCATATCATCAAATCCCCCCTCCCATCCCTGTCTATCTTCTGACAGCAGCAAATGCTACTCTCGGTCTCGCTCCCTCTTTCTTCCCTTATCCTCACTCTTCTACTTCCTGTTGGTCTGTCCTTTCCTCTTCCACTTTGACAAGATCCATTGTTTGAACAATAGCAATGAAGCATTAGCAAGAGCGCTACACTCATATGCATTTTAAGATATTGTGGAGTCAATGCTGACTTCTGGTGACCCAGCAACCGCTGGGTTTTCTTAGCAAGGTATGACTGGAAGTAGATTGCCAGGTCTTTTCTTCCGAGGCAATGGAAGTAAAGTGACTTGCCCAAAGTCACAAGGGGTGCCAGTGGGAATCAAACCCTGGTCTCTTGGGTATGAGGCTGTTGCTCTGACCACTAGGCTACTCCTTCACTCCACTGCAAGATCAAGATGGAACCAACAAAAGCTTACAGTGCTGTTAGGAAGCAGTTCAAAGTTTCTGCAACATGTTAGCTGGAAACCTCTAGAAAGAATTTTTTTTTCAATGCCTTTTCTTAGGAGGGGGAAAATGTCATATTAGAGGGTAAGTTTGAAAAGCATTTCTTTGAGTGAAAGTGCTTTAGCTGTGGAAATGGGCTTTTGTAAAACTGCCTGCCCTATATGCGGGTAAATATATGTGTATACAGCCTGCACGCAATAGGGTTACCTGGACTAAGCAAAGGCATACTTGGGCGAGTTGGAGAAGGATTTGTATTTATGTGCACACTTCTGAAAATTCTAGCATATGTATGTAAATTAATCTTTTTGTGTGCCATAGAGAAGGTGTAAATTTGTGTGCAGAGTTTTCCTGGAGTAATTTTCATTTATTTATTTAACAATTTTTTTATACCACTTTATCATATAATCAAAGTGGTTTACATTGAAATTTTAACTGTTATAGAGAACTTGAAAGGAAACAATAAAACTCAAACAGCAGCAACAATTTTCTTAGGGGAACAAAAATGGGGGGGGGGGTGAAAGAATAGTGCTAGGAGCACAACTTATGTACATAGTGATGTATTAATAGATTTCTGGATTGGGGGAGTGAGATGAGTGGTTATCTGGGGTGTTGAGACTGTTCACTGAAATGTTCAAAGAGGAGAGTCTTGAGTTGTTTACGGAAGTCCTTTAAATCCGTGGTTGATCTTAGTTTTTCCGGGAGAGAGTTCCAAATGGTGAGGGCAGCAAGTGAGGTAGCCCTTTTGATGATGGATTGTTTGGCCTTTGTATATACGTTTAGGATTGGTATAGTGTTTATGGTGCTGGTTCTCTCAGGTCTGTTGCTGGTCTTGTTACAGATGAGGTCCTGTAGAATTCCTGCTGTAATCTTATTTCTTATTTTAAAGATGGTAAGAGCGGATTTGTATTTAATGCGTGAGGCAACTGGTAACCAGTGGAGTTTATACAGGATGGGAGTGATATAGTCGAATTGCGATGCTCCAATGACGATTCAGGCGGCGGTGTTTCGTATTAGTTGAAGGGGTTGATTTGCTTAGATAATCCTTGGAAAAGGGTGTTGCGGTAGTCTAATGTCTAAAAAAATCCATCCAAGTTTGCACAGTAAAAACTGTGCACTTACTGTTTACCTGTGCGCGCAATTATAGGACTAGATTCATCAAAATACGCATTAGTGCAGACTTTTACTGCAGGTCTCATTTTATGCCTTGGGACCTTTTTACTAACAGCCTTATACATCCACTGTGGCATGGCATGCGGGATCCCTTCATCACAGCTTATTCAACTGTGTTGAAATGCTGAAAAGACACAACATCTCGGCAATTTGCTTATAAAACTTAGGGCCCCTTTTACTAAAGCCTGTTATGAATTTGCCATTAATATGCCGATCTCAGGTGTGTTATTGGCAAAGGCTGCAGGTTAACTGTCGGAAGCATGTTCAGTACTGTCCCTGGCAGCTAATGTGTGAAGGCTTCCCCTAATGTGTGCTCCACTAGGTCAGGTTCACGTAACGATTCCTATTGAAGAGTTGTTAGGTGAACCCACATTAAGAGCCACATTGCTGCTGAGTGCATGGCAATTACTCTGGCACTAGTGGCAATGGGCTCACCATGCCCACTCTCAGCCTATTCCCCGCTGGCTGATTAATGTGCATTGCAGAAACTATTGGGCGTTAATGTTCTCGACTACCTGTAACTGTGCGTTAAAACACTCGTTAACCAGAGAACGGCTTTAGTAAGAGAAACTCTTAGTACGATTGCCAATCATTTTTTATAGCTCTGGTGACAGATTAAAACTTATGAAGTTACATATTGTTTAAAAGGTGAGTGTTTGAAACATTTAATAGCTTCAATACTCATAAAGAAAACAGAAAAAACATAATGAAGCAAACATTCCAAAGTGTAGGTGACTCTCTCAACAGAGTGACAAATACGGTATTTTGTGTCTGTAAATTCTAATATGACAAATGATGTTGTGTGTAGATGGAATCAATAAAAATATTTAAGAGAGCATCAGCTAAAAGAATACTGGACACATTGTAAGATGCAAAAACAAAGCCTAGCACTTGATGACCATGCAAACAGATAACCAACGTGCCTTGTGGCAGTGATAAAATGAAGCTCTGCAAGAAAACAGAAATGTTTGTCAGGATCATGGACAAATGCACTTACACCAGCATACTTTTGTGTCCACATGATGCAATCTTTTGTCCTATGCTACTTACTATTTTGTGTCTGCATTTTCAACTTTAAAGACTAGAAAACAAACTGCTCCTGAAAAGATTAAGGCCACGCGGAAGGGGCCCGGGAGGCCGCCCCATAACCGGGTGCACGGCCCGGTGCTGGGACATGGCCTGCGGCGATGGCGTGGTCGGGCGGCGGAGGATGGCCGGCATACAAGCAACGAGTGGTGAATTACATTGGCTCCTGGGCGCATGCGAGCGTGAGGGGAGTCAATGGGAGGACGGGAGGCGGGTGCAGGGCTGGCGAGGGAGGAGTTGAGCGACGGCAACGGCTCCTCACGTCTTCTGCCTCCAGCCCTGCTCATTGCTGGTCCTCCTGGGCAAGTTTTCCTGTACGGTCGTGGTTAGCCATAAATAAGGAAACAAAATAATGAAAATGAAAGGGGACAGTAGGGGGGGGGGGGCTGGCACCGGATCCTCCGGTGCTGTTGTCTCCAGCGGAATGTCAAAAAAAAAACAAAAAACGAGGGAAAAAGTTTTGCTGCAGGATTATGGGGGCCTTGAGGAGCTGCAGTTGGCGCCGCAAGTTGCTGCAGGAGGAGAAGAAGGCTGGATGGACGTGGATGGAGAGGAGGAAGAGAGTGGGTGAGTATATGGGGTTATTTAAAAAAAACAACAAAAAAAACAGAGGAAAATAAAGGAAGGGCCTGATGCCTCCTCGGAGAGGCTGGTCTGGAGGACTAAGGGACCTAGCAGTGTGACTAGGGCCACGGACTGACCCCCCCACATGTTGGGCAGGGGGGGAGGGTAGCAGGCGGTCTGGCTGAAGGTCTGGGGGGGGGGTGAATCATGGTGTGGAAAGACTAGCATTGGGCCGGTCGGGTTCCAGGAGGGGTGCAGGTGATAAGGGTAGAGGCAGGTCCAAGGGCCGTGGGATGCAGGGGCAAGGCCACCCATTGGTATGGGAGCGGGGGGCTTGGGACTGGGGGGTTGGTGGCTAGGGTGCCAGAAGTGGGGCCCGGGGAGCATTAGGTGAGACCTCAGGCGGACCCAGGGTGGGATTCCCATGGCACAACAAGGCAGTGGGTTGGAAGTCCTTGGGGAGGGGTAGGGCATGACCAGGCAAATTAATTCCGCCTGAGGGAGTTTATGGCAGGAGCTGGGGTGTAACCTCCCCCTGGGGTTGGACGGCCGTGCAGGGTGGTTATCGCCCAGTTAGGGGGTCCACAGCTTGGGAGCACTGGCTGGGTGGAGGACAGGGTCCATCCAGGGCTGAGTGGCTGGGGGCGTGGCAACCCCAGTGGCCTCCGGCGGTTCACTCCCCACTGTTCTTTCCTTTTATCTCTCTGCAGGGATCTCCAGCGCGTCAGCCCCCCATGGGCCAGGAAGGCAGAGGCCAATCGAGGGCGTCGAACAGGGGGGCGGTAGCATGAAACAGGACTGCATTTATTGGAGTCGGATACCAGCACATGAAGTGATTTTGGCAGCAGTGGGGGTAGATATCTACGAGCCGGCAGCCCTCCCAGTGGGGGCGCCTTCTCCAGCTCCGATGGCAGTGGGTGAGTGACCGACCGATCATAGGGAAGCCGCAGAGGAGCGAGGGAATAGCTCAGGGGGGGTACTGTGCGTAAGGTGTGTAATAAAGGGAAGCATTCACATCGTCGTCGTCACGGATTGGCTTCCTCCTCCTCATCATCTTCGTACTCCTCGACATCTTTTGCGGTGTCTGAACTAGTGGGGCAGGCCGCGAGGGGCAGTCTGGCTCTGGCGGCTAGGGTGGAGCTGGGGGCACCTACGTTAGCAGCATTCTCAGAGCTATGGGAGGGAGTTCCTAAGGCTTTGCGCCGGAGGATTCGGAAGCGGCGATATATATAGATATTTTCCGCCTGCTGGAGCGTAGGTGGTGGTCGGGTTGAGAGCAAGAAAAAGAGGAAAGACGATGAGACGGTTGGTAGGATCAAGAAGGCGTCACGTAATGTGACTTGGACTCGAGCCTTCTTGCGTTTAGCCAGTGTGTGGGGCCACCATTCCACCGAACAGTGCGGGATGTTGCTGGCGTATGCCGATTCAAATGGGGAGGGGTCGCAGACCCAGGAGGGGTGGGCCTGGTTGAATTATGATGAGAAGTTTTGGGACAAGATGGAAGAGAAGAAATTGTTGTCTTGTGGCTGACGCATAGGTCAGCCAGGGCGGGTTCTGCCAGGGTGGGAGGGGCAAAAGGGGGGTTGGCAGCTCCTTTCGGGCGGGGGGCAGTAGTATTGCAGCAGAGAATGGGGGTGGGGAAGCAGGGGACATTTGTGGGAGATAGAACAAGTCGAGTTGCCCATTTCCCTGACTGCCAATTCCGGCACGGGGGCTCCATGTGTAGCGGGAGACGCTTAGTCATCAAGTGCGTTTAGAAAGGGGCCACAGTGGTCACGTTGCCTGCCCCAAGCAATAATGAGTATTCGGCATGGCACCTACTCCCATATGAGTAGAGGCTTTCAGGCCCTGGCGGCGGCGCGGGGGGATCGGGGGTTTTTAGAGGGGGGTTCAAAATGGTTTTGTGATACCGGTGCAAGGTGATGTTGCTGGAAGGGCACGGAATGCGTCGGTCCGGTGCTTGGTGGCTGTGGTGAGAGATACATTTGGGAGGGAGGTCGGTTTAGGCAGAATTGAGGGGCCAATTACGGAGCAGCCTTTCCCAAATTTGGTGGTTTCTCCCCTGGGAGTCGTACCCAAGGAAGAACCAGGGAAGTTCCGGCGGATTCATAATTTGTCATTTCCTTTGTGAGCGGCGGTGAATGATCACATTCCCCAGGAGCTGGGTGTGGGCGCTATGCTTCCTTTGACTAGGAGGTGGAGTGGATTAGGAAATGTGGACCCGGGGCCTTACTGGGGAAAGTGGATATGGAGTCAGCATTTTGTTTGCCACCATTGCACCCATCCGCGTTCCACCGGTTGGGGTTTTCTTTCGTGTTCAAAATATATTTTGACAAATGCATGCCTATGGGGTGCACGGTCTCCTGTGCCTGCTTCGAGAAGTTTAGCACGTTTGCATTGGGCGCTAGGACAGCAGGTAGGCTTTTCGAAGGTAGTCCATTATCTGGATGATTTCTTGTTCATCGGAGCAGCCCAGTCAACAGTATGCCGAGATCTCCTTGAAGGGTTGTGTAGTTGTCCTGTGATTGGGGCATGCAGTTGGCATCGGGCAAGACGGAAGGCCCAGCGACAAGGATCACTTTTTTAGGGGGCGGACTTGGATTCAGTAGAGATGGTGGCTCGTCCCCCTCCGGGGGAATGGTCCAGGTTGCGAACGCTGGTAGCAACCGTGTTGGCTTCCCGCAAAGTAACGTTGAGGGAGATGCAGTCCTTGATGAGTTCTCCGAATTTTGCTGGCAGGGTCATTACAACGGCCAGGTGTTTTCACGACAGCTGGTGGCGGCTACGGCGGGAGTCCGAAAGCAGCATCACCATATTAGGGTATCAAGGAGTATGCAAGCGGTTTGGGGGGGTTGGGGACGTATTGCTGACAGACTTCAACGGGACATTGGTGGTGTGGGAGTAGGAGGTCTTCAGCGTGGACTTGGAGCTATTCACGGATGCAGTGGTAGTGCGGGCCTTGGCATTTACTTTCGGGGTCATGGTGCGGATTGTTGGCCACAGGCGTGGCTTGAATTGGGTTTAACCAGTAACATAGCATTCCTTGGGGCTTTTTCTTATGGCGGTGGCCATGGAGTTGTGGCCGGACAGGCTTCGCAACCACAGGGTAGTTTTGGGGTGCGATAACATGGCGGTGGTCAGTGGAATTAACCATTATGCACCACGTTGTGCCCAAGGGACAGCATTGATGAGGGAGGTGGTGTTAGCCTGTTTGCGTCTGAAGGTGTCTGTGAGGGCCCGACAGATTCCGGGATGCACTAACAAGAGCGCTGACTCTCTTTCTCGTCTCAAGTGGGACCTGTTTCAGACTTTGGTGCCAGAGGCGAACGCAGAGGGGTTGATAGTCCCGAAGCACTTGTGGCAGGTTGGCCAACGGAGAGGCTGAATCTGCGGAAGAGTTATGTGTCGACGACAACATGGTCGGCGTATCATCGGGGTGTGACAGAGTGGCAGACCTCTTGGTGGCGCGAGGTTGGTGGGAGGGTTTGGTTCCAGACCAGCGGATTGGATGATATATAGGTACGCTAAGGCCAATTGGCTCTCGAGTCGGCAGTGCGAACTAATTTAGCAGGGTTGCCTTTTTTCGCCAGGGCAGTGGGCTGGGGCTACCTGGTGAGAGGGTTCTGGGCGTGAAGGCTGTTGCAGGGTTGGGAGCGTTCTCAGACAATCCCTCAGATTGCCAGGCATCTGATTACGCATGAACTGCTCCAGCGGAGATGCGTGGCTTTACCCACGGTGGCGGCGTCACATTATGAGGCTACTCTTTTTTGGGCGGTCTTTGGTCTGGCATTCTTTGGGCTCTTCGGATAGGTGAGTTGGCAGCAAAATCCAGTCAGTCTCCCATTGGCTAGGGTATGTTGCAACAGCATGTGCGGATGGAGTGAGGGGCAGCAGCGGATCCTGCTGGCCAGATCTACGATGGACCGGTGGAAGGAAAGGATTATGGGTGGTATTGAAGGTGATTGATATCCTCCCTACCTGCATAGTGGCTAGTTTGGGGGCATGCTTGGGTGGTCGACCAGTAACTGAAGGATGGCTATTTGTGCACAAGGATGCGCACACATTGACGCATTGTCAAGTTTCAGCAGTGCTCCGCAAGGTTCTACGGTACGTAGGCGAGGATCCTAGCTGGTTTGCTTCGCATTCCTTCTGCATTGGAGCAGCAAACAGAGCGGTGTCTGCTGGATTATCAGAACACGAGATTCAGCGCATCGGCAGATGTCGGTCACAGGCGTGTCGTGGCTATGTGCAATTGGGAGCTGGCAGGGTTACGTCGTCGATTGCCTCTACTTGATAATTTCCTTTTGCAGATGGGGGCTGTGCCATCCTGGCTGGGGTCTGATCGGTCATTTGGTCGTTCACTGGGCTGGCCAGCATGCAGCAGTGCGACCTTTGGGGCGTAATCTGGGGCTGGATTCTGCTGTGGTGTCCAAACTATGGCTGGGCGGGCGTGGGCTACATTGGACACAGCTTTTGCTCTTGCTGCGGCATCACAAGCGGATGAGGAGTAGGCCTGCAGTGATCCTTTTCCATTGGGGGGGGCAACGACCTCGTATACGGGAATTGCAAGCAGTTGATAAGAATGGCGAAGAAGGACCTGGCAAAAACTTCTCCAAATGTTCCAGGAGGTGGTGTTGCTGTCGTCCGATTGCATTCCAAGGCCTGCATGCTGGGGTCAGCAGCGCTGGTCAAGGGGTTTGGTGAAGAGTAATCGCCAGATTGGCTGCGGAGTCTGCGAGAAGGGGGCTACCAGATCAGGTATTACTGGGTGGAGACTGATTGTAAGGGCTCGTACCGGCAAAATGGAGCGCATTTGTCCCCGGTGGGGTTAAATTTATTGCTCTATGACTGGCAGGAGACATTGGAAGGTGGGGCTAGGCGAGATGCTCACTGGTCGCAACTTTATGGGGGGGAGGCGGCGAGGAGACGTTAGAGTCACCCTCGCCGGTGGCAGGATACCGGAGGTGTCCGGGGTCCGGAGACTTTGGGCAGTACTTGGAGCGGGGGTTGGGTGCCCCCTGATCCAGACAACCCCTGACAACCCCTGGCGGTCTTTGCTAATGATATGGAGGTCGGATCCGGGGGGTGGGGGGTTGGTAAGCTTGCTGTTGGCTTGTCCGCAGCGGAAGCAGATACCATGTCACCTTGCTAATGGCATGGCTGGTGGAGGTATTGGTTCCGCTAGTTGGGTTCTTATGATGATTGTTGTTAGATGTTAGTATGTTGATAAAAGTTATCAATGTTAATAAAGCTGCGACCAGTTTATTCTCAAAAAGCTTGTCTGGAATTTTGTGGGGCATGGAAGGGAGAGTGTGAGTAAGGGTGGGGGTTGGAGATAAGGTTGAAAGGGGAAGCACCGGGTCTGGGCTACCTCGGTTAGATTAAGGCCGCGGGGCAGGGTCCCAGGAGGCTGCCTCGTAACTGGGTGCACGGCCCGGTGCTGGGACCTGGCCCGTGGCAGTGATGGCGTAGTTGGGCGGCGGGGGATGGCCGGCATACAAGCGGCGAGTGGTGAATTACATTGGCTCCCGGGCACATGCAAGTGTGAGGGGAGCCAATGGGAGGACGGGAGGCGGGTGCAGGGCTGGCAAGGGAGGAGTCGAGCGACGGCAACAGCTCCTCACGTCTTCTGCCTCCAGCCCTGCTCGTTGCTGGTCCTCCTGGGCATGTTTCCCACTCTCCCGCCCTGAATGGTTTGGGGACGGTTGGTCAGTAGGGGGTGTCGCAGCGGTAGGGGGGGGGCAGGATCCCGGAGGTTTCCGGGGTCCAGAGATTTTGGGCAATACTTGGAGCGGGGGTTGGATGCCCCTGACCTGGACAACCCCTGGCAGCCTTTGCTAATGATATGGCGAGGTCGGATGCCAGAGGGGGGGGGGGGGGGTCGGTAAGCTTGCCGTTGGCTTGTCCGCGGCAGAAGCGGATACCATGTCACCTTGCTAATGGCATGGCTGGTGGAGGTATTGGTTCCGCTAGTTGGGTTCTTATGATGATTGTTGTTGGATGTTAATATGTTGATAAAAGTTATCAATGTTAATAAAGCTGTGACCAGTTTATTCCCAAAAAGCTTGTCTGGAATTTTGTGGGGAATGGAAGGGAGAGGGTGAATAAGGGTGGGGTTTGGAGATAAGGTCGAAAGGGGAAGCACCGGGTCCGGGCTACTTCGGTTACTGGTGAAGCTTATCTGGGTCCTTGTTGACAGAGGTACAAAATGAAAGATGGTTTTTAAGTCACAGATGCTTGGCAAGATTCCTCTGGTGACTTTGGCAGTAGAATCCTAATGGTGGTTGTTAAGTGCCATTGAGTCTATTTTCCCAGAGATCTTTATGGAAAGATAACATGGTTGATTGGGCATAGATAGTCAAGGAATGCCCTATCATAATTCTGCCTTTTAAGATTTTTTATTGAGTTTCACATTCATGCATACAAATCTTTGTGCCTTTCCTCTGTTCTGGTAGATTGTGGTCAGGGCATATAATTAAGTCATTAAACTGAGCAAGACAAGAGGATATATAAAGACAGAGTGAGAAGAGGACCGAGATACCAGCTATTTGTGTACCTACAACTTCTCAAATTTTGGCTTTGGGTTTTATTCCTGTGTTGACCTGTTCTTTTTTAAGTCTACTAATGGCACCTGTGTTTCTTCAAAACAGTCACAGCAAATTTGCAGGCGCTGTTAATCTCTAGTACTCAAACAGTTCCTATCCTTTATTTAGCCAGTCCACCTCCAGGGGACATTATTTTGTTTTTCCATTTAACACAAGCCAGCCTACATGCCAGAATTGGTTTACCTGTTTGTCACAATACTGTTGCTTCCACTCTCCCAGTCTGTCGTTCCTGCAGATCTCAGTAGTTTGCTTTTACTAGTGTCCAGTGGCACTAACAGGTAGACCATGAGGTTGGCAAAGTGAATTGCCTGACTGAACACGGTACTCTCCTCATTCTGTATAAGCTCTTGCTGTTTCTGCTTGCTGAATGTTGGCCACAAACGTAACTGTTCAGCTGCCAGATCCATGATAGTCTTCTCCTGATCTGAGATCAGAGGGCTGTTACCCTTGAAGAAAAAGAAATATATAAGTATGACATTAGGATTCAAAGCTACTCCTCTTCAACTCAACATTTTTATCAGCGAATAGAGGGGGCAATTTTAAAATTCCTCATAAAACTTACAGGGAATTAATATTACAGGGAATTAATAGGTACGTATGACTTAGACTGGCCACTGTTGGAAACAGGATACTTGGCTTGATGGACCTTGGTCTGACCCAGTATGGCATACTTATGTTTTTATGTTCTAAAAGGGAATTGCCCCGTGGCATTTCCCTTTGAAAATCTGTGGCCTGTGAGGACCATATTAAAATATTTGTAGATGTTGTACTTGCTTTAAAGCAGTTGCAGAATACACAAGATAATATATATATGGGGTTTCAAAAGAAGAACATAAGTAAAACCAAGCTCAGCCTAACTAAGGTCCATCAAGCCTAGACAGTGGCCAGATCCCAACAAGTACATCTATTTCTCATAGCTCATTACCACGGATGAGCAATGGCTCTCCCTAGTCTTAATGGCTAATAATTTTTTTAAATGAAAATCTCACATATTTTGGCCTTCCTCAACCTTCTCCTGCCCCTTTGTACCTGGCATAAAGTAACATGCTGTAATTTGTTGGTTGCTTATTCAAAATGGGGATAATTTTATAAGGGGGCATATACTTTCAGGTGCAATGTATGTATCTAACCAGGGCCAGTCCAACCACCAGGCAAACTAGCAGTCGCCTAGGCTGACAATTTGTGTGGGTGGGTGTGGCAAAGAGCAGGGCATTCAAAGCTAAACAATAGATTTTGCCAGCCAAGGGGGTGTAAGGTTTGCCTAGACTGACAACACCTTCAATATACTCTGGAGCCAGCCTTGCATTTAACTGGGGGATATTTTGTCATGAACGTGTGTGTGGCCATAAATATGTCTTAATGACCTACAGTAACCTAGTGGTTAGAATGTTGGCTTGATAACCAAGAGACCAGGGTTCAACTACTACTGGCACTGCTTGTGGCCTTGGGCAAGTCACTTAACCCTCCACTGCCTTGGAAAAAAGGCCTGGCAATCTACTTTCAGTCACACTGCCAAGAAAACCCAGGAGCTGCTATGTCACCAGGAGTCAGCATTTACTCCAAGGCACAGATTGTTGTTGACCTCTTGTAAAATACAGACTAGCATAAAAGTATACATGTCTGATGGTGCATACTTTACCAGTGTGCATATCAGTGATGTTTGGGCACAGCGCTATGATCTAGGCGTGGGCATTTACATCAGCTTTAGGGCTAGTGTAAATCTCCAAGCTTTAACAAGGAGCATTTAAGTCACTTACACTAGTATTTTACTAAGAAAATCACTAAATTTGCATCTAAATTGAAGGCATGGACATTAAGCCTGTACCCTTTTGGATCTGCTGAGTGCTTCCTTGTGACCTGGACTGGCTACTATTGAAGATAATTTCTGAGTTCAATGGGCTTTGGCCTGACTCAATCTTATTTTCTTATATATTCTTGAAGTGTAGACTGGCATAGATTGAGAAGACTGGATAAGTCAATGGCTCATTCCAGAATCCTGCAATTGTGAAGCCTGAATATGGAGGTCATCGGATGTCCACCTCAAGCAATGACCGTGACTCTCTCCTCAGCTTATTCCCAAAGTTGAGTCTTCTGCTCCCCAGGGAGGGAGACACATGGCAGTGCAGAGTGCTTTCCACCACAGCCAGCAGGTAGTCCCTCTATGTGTTTCATTTAGACAGACTACAGTCTTTTTTTTAGTTCTGAACAAACATCCAGACTTGTATGCTGACAGCAAGACATACTTTGCACATCTCTTACCTGATGCTTTGCGTGTGTTTCTTTGTCTTCCTTGGCTGTGAGATAGAGAGAACGTACTTGATTTTGCACATCATTGTAAAAGGTTGTTTCCCAAAATTGTTGGTTAGTCCATATTGTGTGGTCTTGTATACAGGTATAAGCAAATTGACTGATTCCAGGAGACAACTTCTACAAAGGAAAGATCAGATTGGTAAACCTTACTAGTGTATCATCCTAGAGCCAATGAGAACTTATTTCTTGAAATAACAGCATTGTTTGCTGCAAAGCATTAAAACTGCTATAAAAATTGGATGGGAAATGTTTGAATTACACCATCCTAAAAAAGAAACCAAAACATTTCTTTAAAATATTGTGCTGTGATAATAAAAACTTTCCTTTTATTCTTGCTGCAGTGAAAACAGAAGCTAAGTTTATACTGTTTTTCATTAGTAATATTTGTTATATCACACTATAGGCACAAAAACTGGCATCACAGTGGTTTACAATAAAATCAGCAGGTAACTGAACACAAAATCAAACATGACAAGACAAGGCAAAACAGAACAACAACATCATCATCAATCCAGAAATACAAAATCAGTTGTACCACATTACAAAAGGGGGTCAAGGGAACATGCAGCATAAAATTCAGCAGCTGTGACTGGTGAACTGCTGCGCTTCTTTTAGGGGGTGAGATTATAGTTCCCTCCCCAAGTCTTGCTGGGTAACTTCACGTGGTGATCCCGTTGTACAAAATCTATACTGAATCCCAGCAAGGCAACACTACAACTGAGGTATGGTCGGAATGAAAAAGAAAAATACATACTGGCCGCAAGTCGCCGAGGATAAAAAGGTGCCCACCCGTAGCTTACGCACTAGGACTAATGATTGTAGTTGCGATAGTGCAAGCGCTGCAGATGTAGATAACATCCCTGTCACAGATAAAGGCTATGGTGAGCATGTTCATGGAGCCACTGTGACAGGAGATAATTTTTTCATTAATTTCTGTAGTTTAAGAGGATTAACTACGGGTAAGTGGACTTCTGCAGATAAGGATGAGATAATTTACTGTTACTTTTATGCTACAAGCCCTATATTTAAATCAAGAGGGCATACAAAGAGAATCCACCAAAAACTGGAAGAAAGAGGAAAATTGCCACAAGAAAACCTGCAAAAAACAACAGATGCAAATTTAAGATTTTTAATTTTGCAGTTCACAGCAAAGTAATATGTGAATGGTAACATCTTGAAGAAACTAAGGGCTTCCATGGAAAAAGAAATACGGGGAGGAGGAAACCTGAGTGAGAGTACCAGAAGAAAGGAATACACAAACAGAAAGAGCAGTTGAGGGAGAGATGGCGCTTGAAGATCTGGAACTGCAGGAGAGTGAGGTAACCAATCAACTGAAGAGGAGGAGGAAGAAAGGGAGGAGAAAGACCCAGAGGTAGAGGAATTCAAGATCAAGCTCCTGGTCCATACGGAAAAAGGTGAATATGCTGGTTTTCAGGCAAGGGAAAGATTACCCATGTTAAATTTAACACTTAAGGATAAAGTATGATTATAAAGATGAACAAGGCCATATCCAGAATAAAGGGACCATTTATTGACATCACAGAAATAAATCAAATACAATATTGTGCAGTTAAAATTAGTGCTGCAAGAATACTACCAGCTAAAGTGCAGGGCAAAAAAAAAAAAGAAAACAATAACAGTAACTCCTTGGAAAAAGCGCAAAGAGGGAAAAATACAATCATTTTGTGTGGCAGTATTCCTGATAGACGGGTATCTAAAGGGATTAAGATCATAAAAGATATTTAGGAAGATTCAAAACATCAAGCTGAAGCATGCTGCATTAACAGAAGACGACCTGAAATCTATGTTGTTGTTGTTAAGTGCCGTCGAGTCGGAGTCGACTCATGGCGACCCTCTGGATAGCTATCCTAAATTGTGTTCAGTCTTGAGTAAGGCAGCTCATTGTTGACAGACTGGTACCCGTAGCTGCTGTTATTGTCTCGATCCATCTCATTGTTGGCTTTCCTCTTTTGCGTTGACCTTCTATCTTCGCATGATGTGTCCAAAGTATGAAAGTCGAAGTCTTGTCATCTGAGCTTCTAAAGAAAGCTTAGGTTCGATCTCCTCTAGTACCAATTGGTTTGTTCTTCGGGCAGTCCATGGTATACACAGTATTCGCCGCCAGCACCATAATTCAAAGGCATCAATTTTCTTCCTGTATCTTTTTCACTGTACAGCTTTCACATCCATATGATGTTATTGAAAATACTATGGCTTGAACAAGTCGAATCTTTGTATGGAGAGAGACATCTCTGCTCTTGAGAATCTTATCTAGGTCTTTCATAGCCATTCTGCTAAGAGCAATGCGTCGTCTGATTTCTTGACTGCTTGTTGCTTCTTTATTGATAGTTGATCCAAGTAGGTTAAAGTTGTTCATGATTTCAATTTCTTCTCCTTCAACGATGAACCTGTTGATTATGTCAGCTGTCATGATCTTTGTCTTCTTTACATTAAGGTGCAGGCCCATTTTGAGACTATGTTCTTTGATTGTGAGAAGCAAATGTTTCAGATCATCTTCACTTTCAGACAGTAATGTGGTATCAACAGCATAGCGAAGGTTGTTGATGAGTCTTCCACCAATCTTCACACCTCTGTTGTCTTCATACAATCCTGCTTCTCTGATGATTTATTCTGCATATAAATTAAACAGGTAGGGGGAAAGTATGCAGCCTTGTCTTATTTTAAACCATTCTGTTTCTCCTTGTTCCGTTTGAACTGTTGCTTCTTGATCAATGTACAGATTGTGCAAGAGTACGATCAGGTGTTCTGGTATACCATGCTTCTTAATGTGGCCCAGAGTTTTTCATGGTTTACACAGTCAAAAGCCTTGCTATAGTCGATAAAGCACAAATAGATATCCTTTTGGTATTCTTTAGTCTTTTCAAGGATCCATCTCACATCAGCAATGATGTCTCTCGTTCCTCGCCCTTTCCTGAACCCTGCTTGCACTTCAGGTAGTTCTTGTTCCAGGTATGGTTGTAGTCTCTTTTGAATAATCTTCAGTAGAATCTTGCTGGCATGTGGGATCAGAGCGATTGTGCGATAATTTCCACAGTCAGTTGGATCACCTTTCTTTAGTATTGGTATAAACACAGATCTTTTCCAGTCAGTTGGCCATGATGTTGTCTTCCATATTTCTTGACAGAGCCTTGTAAGTACGGTAACAGCTGCATCAGATTGCTGTAATACGTCTATGGGAATGCTATCAATGCCTGGTGCTTTCTTCTTTGATAAGGTTTTCAACGCTGCTTCAACTTCTTCTTTCATCACCAATGGTTCCCGATCATAAGGTACAGGTTGAAATGACTGTTGGTCCACTTGATCTTTATCATATAAAAACTCTGTATATTCCTTCCACCTTTTCTTGATCTTCTCAGCTTCATTCAACATAGAACCTTGAGCATCTTGTAACATTCCAGTTCAAGGCTGGAACTTTTTCTTTAACTCTCGTAGCTTTAGGAAAGCCGATCTTGTTCTTCCTCTAATAGTTTCTGCTTCTATTTCCTTGCATGCGTCATTGTAGTACTTTTCCTTGTCCTGTCTTGCTGCACGTTGGAAATCTCTGTTGAGTTCTGTTATTGTCTTTCTTTCTCCTCTGGCTTTAGCTTCTCTGCGTTTCTGGGCAATTTTCAGAGTTTCTTCCGTCATCCATTTCGTCCGTTTTTGCTTTTTCACCTTTTGTAAAGACTTCTCGCTTTCTTCCAACACAACCTTCTTGATGTCATTCCATAACTCTTCTGGAGCTCTGTCATTTGTATCTAAAACAGCAAATCAATTTTGCAGGCAGTCTTTAAATTCCAGTGGTATATTCTCAAGGTCATATTTTGCTGCATTCATGAGTGGTTTGCTCTTTTTCAACTTTAGCTTGAGTTTGCATACTAGTAGTTGATGATCTGTACCACAGTCAGCTCCAGGTTTTGTCTTTGTTGATGTTGTAGAACTTTTCCATCATTGACTTCCGCAGATGTAGTCAATTTGATTTTTATACAATCCATTGGGTGAAGTCCATGTGTACAGTCGCCGCTTGTGTTGATGGAAGAAGGTGTTTGAAATGAATAGATCGTTGGTCTTGCAGAATTCTATCAGTCTTTCTCCAGCTTCATTTCTGTTGCCAAGTCCATATTTTCCAACTACTTTGCCTTCTTCTTTGTTGCCAACATTTGCGTTCCAGTCACCCATGACTATCATGATATCCTGTTTGCATGTTCTGTCAATTTCAGCTTGTACTTGTTCATAGAACTCTTCAATTTCATTCTCTTCTGCAGCTGTTGTTGGGGCATATACTTGAATTATAGTTGTGTTGATAGGCATTCCTCGTAGACGAATAGAGATTATGCGTTCGCTGACTGCATTGTATTTCATTACAGTTCTTACAAGTTTCTTCTTTATTATAAATGCAACACCATTTTTTCTTTGTCTTTCATTTCCAGCATAATAGACCATGTGATCATCAGATGCAAAGTGCCCAATGCCAGTCCATTTCAGTTCGCTGACACCCAACAGATCAAGTTGTACACATTCCATTTCATTCTTGACCACCTCCAACTTCCCTTGGTTCATGCTTCGTACGTTCCATGTTCCAATGTGTAAGACATCTTTACAGCTTCTGACTCTCATTTCATGCGCAGCTACATCAGCAGTCAGACGTCCCGAGGGCTTTGATCCAACAACATCATAAATGCTGGCTTTACTCTGAAAAGTCTTCAGCTCTTCCTCAGTAGCTAGTTGAGTGCCTTCCGACCTGGGGGTCTCATCTTCCAGCACTATAGCACAATTTGTTTTGTTGTAACTATCCATTGGGTTTTCATGGCAAGATACAGAAGTAGATTGCCGGGCCTTTCTTCCGCGCAGTTTAAGTTTGGTGTTGTTGCCGTTGTCACAGAAATGTGATCCTCCGCCGTCAACACTATCCCATTCTGCTGCTGCCCAGATGGGTGGTTTGTCTTGGTCTGGCACCTCAGGTGAGACCTGTCCATCTTGGGAGACCCTGTCAGTAGTTAAACTACCGATAGTTTAGCTCTCAGCATCACAGATGCACACAAGCCCTCACAGCACGACAAGCTGCAAACCAAGTGAAATCTATATGTTCCAAAAATAAATTGAAAGTAGCAGCAGAAGCACAAAAACTGCGAAGATATGAAGAAAACAAAAAAGTAAGATATCAAAATAAGCTATTTAGAGAACCCAAAACAATTCTACAGGGAATTGGGAAAGAGCATTAAGATGGTAAAAGCACCACCAACCAAAGCCAAAACAGAAAGCTTCTAGAGAAAACTATACGAGGACCCTATAAAGCACAATCAAGAAGCAGAATGGTTACCCTGTATACAGGAGCATATAGAAAAAGCAAACATCATACCTATGGGAATGGCCTGCAGTAACAACAAATGAGTTGGAATGCAGGTTAAAGTGAGCCCCAAACTGGAAGAGCCCTGGCACAGATGGGGTAACCAAAATTTGGCTCAAAGAGTTGATATCACTCCACCCAGACCTGGTGAATTGCAAAAATCAATTGTTTAAGCAGCGAGACTTAACATCACAATGGCTTACTAATGAAAGAACAGTTCTCCTTCCAAAAGGGGACTCAAGTAACACTCCCAAAAATTATAGACCAATAACTTGCCTACCTACAATATATAAGTTGTTCACTGCAATAGACGCAGACAGAACATATGACCATATCTAGCCCAATAACATCAAGGCAATAGAGCAAAAGGGCAACAAGAGAGGAGCATATGGCACCAACAACCAGTTAATGTTGAATAAGGCCATCATGGCCAGCGCAAACGAAAGCAGAAATCACAGTATAGCATTGATTGAAAAGAAAGCTTTGGACAGCATCCACATTCTTGGATAATAAGTTGCCTTGAAATGTATAAAATAAATCCTGGTTTGATAGAGTACATTAAATTTACCATGACAATGTGGCAAACCACACTCTTTTTGAAATATGAAGATGGTCAGTATATCATTCCTAACATCAGGGTCCAGTGAGGAATATTTCAAGGGGATTCCCTGTCACCCCTTCTGATTTGTGTGGCGCTTAAACTCTTATCAACTCTTCGGGATACGGATTTAGCTTGAATCCTAAAGAAGGTAACAATCCCGAAACAATCTCATTTATTATTTGTAGACGATCTGAAGCTCTATAGTCCCAGTGACCAAAAATTAGCAGAGCAACTCCATGTGATGAAAAGCTTTTCTATGGCCTTGACAAATGTGCTAGGGCAACTGAAACATCTCCCTGGCTGAAGGCTGTGACATCAAGGATCTTGAACAGGAAGACATATATAAATATCTTGGAGTAGAGGCAGGAATGACATACAAGCAAAAATTACTGAGAGAAAAAAATATCAGTAAAGAATACTACAGAAGATTAAAATGAAAAGTGCATTAACATTAATCAGCTGTCAATTCTTGTATTTTCATACAGCTTTTGGATTGTGGACTGGCCTCTTAAAGATCCTGAAAAAGTGGATGTGTGAACACGAAAACTCTTCCATGCCCATCAAGTAATTTACAAGAATCAGTGTATGCCAAGACTGTACATCCCTAGAGTTGAAGGAGGGCTAAGACTCACAGAGATTGATTACACATACAGAGCTACTATCATATCATCACTTCTTTCTTTCCATTCTCCTCGATACACACCCCATTCTTTCCACCTCAACCGTCTCGCCCTTCCCTCCCCCTCTCATGCCCACCTCCAATTCACACGCCTCTCTGCATTCTACTTTGCTGGCCCCGCCCACTGGAATTCCCTCCCTTCTTCTCTCCGTCTGGAATCACAGTTCACTGTTTTTAAACAAAATCTCAAAACCCACCTGTTCTCCATAGCCTTTAATGTTCCCTCCCCATTTGTATGAGTCCTTTTCTATCGTATCTATTTGCCTTTTGTATCTTGTCCTGTGTTCCCTGCACTTATTCTTCTGTCCTTTTTAAAATATGTACATTTCTTTTTCTTTTCTGGCCTTGGCCACAGTTTTTATGTATTGTTTTATGCATCGTGTGATTTATGTATTTTATGACTTTTTTATGTATTTTATTATTGTACACCGCCTTGACTGTTTTTGAAAGGCGGTTTTTATCAAATAATTAAACCTTAAACCTTATAGGCCTCCAGACCTACTTAACTGCGTCATCAGATCCAAATACTCAAAAAGTGCTGAAATATGAAAGTAAATGTCCAGAATTTGTCAACATCATCAAACTTGGACAAGCATTCCAACGACTAGAAGGAATGAGTGAGAATCAATAAGCATAAACAGGGAAGGAAGTGATGGAATTTGGAAAACAAGAGAAAAAACTCTTCAAAGAATTAGATCAACCAACAAGGGAAAAAAGTGGCAAATGCACAAATACAGTGGGAACTACAGTGTATTACTCCAGGAGCTCTTTGTCAATCAAGAATGGACACATGAATGGTTAAGGAGGGGTGAACTGAAACCGAAGGATGAGAGGTTGATAGTTGCAGCCCAGGACAGCGGCTTATGGATGAGATGCTTTACAGTGAGCATTGAAAAAACTGCCAAAACAGACAGATGTCGATTCTGTGGGAAAGAGCTGGAAATGGTGACTTACCTCATAGCTGGCTGTGAAATTCTGATGGCAGAAAATTTCTATAAAGAAAGGCACAATAAAGTAGCACGCCTTATGCATTGAAAACTCTGTAAACACTACAACATTGCTGTGCCGAAAAGCACTGAGATCATGACCCTAAAAGAATTACTGAGTGTGAAGAGGTTATGATCACCTGGTACACTCCCATTCTGACCAATAAAAAGTTGGACTCGAGGAAGCTGGATATAGTGGTAAAGGAGAAAAGCACCAGAATGGCACTGCTTATGGAGGTGTCAGTTCCAAACTACTCCTCTCTAAATTGTGTTGAGAGGGAAAAGATCTTCAAGTACCAAGAAACGCAGTCGGAAACCAAGAAAATGTGGCAGAAAGATACGAAGTTATTTCCCATCGTATTGGGTGCCACAGGCCTAAATTAAGAGGAACTTCCAAGCACACCTTGATAAATTACCCATACACGTAACATCTTATGAACTCCAGAGGGAGGCTCTCTTTGGCACGATGCAAGTACTATACCGAGCATTAGTAGTAAATTTGAGAAATTGAGATCATACTCCACATACCCTGGCTTAGAAGTGAGGTTCATGACAGACATGGTATCTGTAAAACTTACCTATTCGGAGAAATTGCCACTAACAAATATAAAAATGGAGTTAAATGAGCACACAGCATCCAAAATCCTATGATTGTGATGAGCGCTCATGCACTGTAATATCATATTTTTAATTACAAAGCATTTGGATTATAAGCCACTCCATCAAAATGGATCCAGGCCACGCAAATGTAACAATCAAAATGCATAAAAAAAATACAACCGTATAACAGCGATTTTAGAAAAGCTACTACTTAAACTGTGGTATGCACAATTATCAAAGGGCGTGTTCTAGCTGTCATTTGGGCAGGTCTCCAAAATATGTGCATAATTTCCATTTTGCAAAGACATAACACATATAATTCTAAAAATTTGCTTATCATAAGTGACACCTGATCCAAGTCATGCATTGATTCAGCTTAATTGCTTACTTGAAGTTGGGGTTTTAAGAAGTGATTGAGGGAGCATCTATGCTCACCTCTCTGGCATTTAAAACCATCTCAAAAATCCAAAAATTAGAGTTTTGTAACTTGGTTCCTTCTGGGGCATGTTTGGAAAGAATCTTTAGCATGCAAATATTTGTTGGTCTGTTTCTTGTCAGTCTTGGTGCCATTTATCTTTATTTAGATTGTTCAGAAAGAAAAGTGATACATTCTGATAGGTGCTAGAATGGAGAGTAGTGAAGACAGGATAGGATTATGGGTTTATGAGAGGGAAGGGAGCGGCCAGAAGAGTGAGATGGCGAGAAAGGTTATGAGTCAGCAAGCATAGAGGAAGAGAGAGGAGGCAAGAGGAGGAGAAGTAGGTGCATGGCCAGCTACAGGAAGAGGAGGAATTTGGAGAGGACATGGGAGGAGATGATTCATCCGAAAGTGAGGGTCCTAGACTTCAGGAAAACTAACTTTGGAAAGATGGGGAAAAGCAGTCAGGTGGAGAGAGGTGCACTTCATCCACCTGGGGCAGATGTGGGGCAACCAGGACCAAGCAACCCACTACAACTTGTACAAACCTTAGTAGCTAGCTTGGTGGCTTGCACTAGGCCGTGAGGATATCCAACCAGTACTGAAAGCATTGTTATCAATAGAACAATGTATCTAAATAGGGAACTTGCTTTTATGTTTTGAAACTGCATGCAATTTAGCCTCACAGAATCTTCCTGAATATGTACGAAAGTATGTTTCTAGTAGGGTTTTACACTCATCCCTCAAAAAAACTGTTACAAAATACCTACTGGGATGAAACTGTGTGAGACTAGGAAGTGTGCTTTTTCCTATGTTGCTCCCGCCACGTGGAATGCTCTTTGTAAGGAAGTGGAGGATCTGTTATTATTTTGAACAAAATATAAAGCTTGATAATTTGGAATAGCTTATGGGTCACAAATAGGATTTTATAGTAGTTTAGGAGTTTTTTATTTGCTGTGTGTATTATGTTTTTAATATGTACACCATTTTGCAGTTCTTTTGGGAAGAGACTGTAGAAAAATGAATGAATAAAGAAATGCAAATAAAGAGGAGGGAATGCATCTGGGATATGCGTTTCCTTGCAGCAGAGAAAGATCTGGTGATATGACATATCTGTGACCAATACCAACAGATATATGGCGAGAAGACATCTTCAGCACTGAAAACAAAGGTATGGGATGGCATCCAGATGATAGCAGCTTTGGGGTCTGCGACATGCAGCAAATACATCACCACTTCTGGGACAGTAGCCAGGAGGTCAAAACAAAAACTGTAAAGATTACCAAAACCCAGCAACGACCAGAGGAGGCCCTTGATACACTCTCAAGTTGGTGCTGTTAAAGGGCCTAGTGTGGGTGAAACTTTTTCTTGGAGCTGTGTCAAGGCTGCTAGTGGACACAAACACAGTTGAGATGTCATCTGTGGTTCCTGTAGGTAAGAATACTTTTCGACATCGCAGCAGCCTGCCCCTTTGCTACAAAACACATGCATATATATCTATATTTATATCTATCTGTTTATATTTAATGTCATGTCAACTGATAATGGGTTTTCTTTTCGTTCATCCACAGGTGATTTTACAGCAGGTGTCACTCCACCAACCACAGTTGATGGACCAATGTGGGTAACCTCTGCACTATCTAGCCAGGGGTGCTCTCCCTTCATGACATTCCAGTGGATACCAAAATGGAGGAGGAAAATACACCAGATTCCTCAGATTAGCTGCAAGTGCCTGAAACTAACTTCAAATCAGAGCTTGCCATTCCAAATGGTGATGGGAACCCAAGCCAGTGCTACAAGTGCACACCAAGTCCGCCTAATTGGAAGAACCGATTCTGGAGGTAAACCTATAGCAACAACAGAATCAGAACGTGACATTGCAATGGCGGTATCTGAGAAAAGGAGATGTCTCTTAGCTAGCAGAAGATAAAAGAGAAGACCATCTGGGAACAGAGAGAAGAGGTAATGCTGCGTGCAAGACTCATTTCAGATGTCATCACCAGCACCCTCAGAGAAACTGCTTACAGAATGACTTTTCTAAATCAATCCATCATCAGACTTACCACCGTCACGTACCGAGAGGAAGCGAGCTCACTGTCCTTATCAAAAGAATGAGACACCACAACTTGAAAAGTAAGACACATAAGGAGAAGTGGAAGGGGGTTAAGCGGTAGAGGCAGGGGCACCAGATTCTCTCTTGCCTGATGATTTTTTTTTTTTACTAAAATTGTCTGTGCTGGTTCCCAGGTTAAGATCCTGTTTGATGGGGCTAGTCGACATCAAGTCCCATGTGAAGATCTGGCGGAAGTCTCCTACCTTTGGACAATCTTGTGGGGCATGATTCTAAAATCAGAAATAAGGGAGCTGGTGATAAGGTAAATAATAACATTTCTGTTGCTCCCACGGCCACCTGCATCATTGAAGACCTGAAAGTAATGGATATAGCTTGACTCAATAGCAAACTAGTTGGAAGAGCTGTTATCTTTGGAGGGCAGTAGTGATTCAAGACTTCCTCAGTGCTGTGTGACTTCCAAAAGATGGCCAAATGGATAAAAAAAGAAAAGTTTCAAAGAACAGAAAGTGCGATGTACAGTGCCTTTGAGAGGAGAAGCCAGCATTGATCCATGTGGCCTCTTCATGAGTTGCACGATTACTACTTCGCTGTTGCTGTCACATTTCTTTCCATTAGTTTGTCTGTGAGATGTCTTCTACACAGCTGTTGTACTGCTCCCGGACTACTACTGCTGCTGGTTAGCTTCAACTTCTCTGCATCCTGCTGCTGCTGGTTAGCTTCATCTTCTCTGCATCCTGCTGCTGCTGGTTAGCTTCATCTTCTCTGCATCCTGTTGCTGCTGCTGGTTAGCTTCATCTTCTCTGCATCCTGCTGCTGCTGCTGGTTAGCTTCATCTTCTCTGCATCCTGCTGCTGCTGCTGGTTAGCTTCATCTTCTCTGCATCCTGTTGCTGCTGCTGGTTAGCTTCATCTTCTCTGCATCCTGCTGCTGCTGGTTAGCTTCATCTTCTCTGCATCCTGTTGCTGCTGCTGGTTAGCTTCATCTTCTCTGCATCCTGCTGCTGCTGCTGGTTAGCTTCATCTTCTCTGCATCCTGCTGCTGCTGGTTAGCTTCATCTTCTCTGCATCCTGTTGCTGCTGCTGGTTAGCTTTATCTTCTCTGCATCCTGTTGCTGCTGCTGGTTAGCTTCATCTTCTCTGCATCCTGCTGCTGCTGGTTAGCTTCATCTTCTCTGCATCCTGCTGCTGCTGGTTAGCTTCATCTTCTCTGCATCCTGCTGCTGCTGATTTTTTCATGTCCTGATTTAGCTGCTATAGTTTGCTACTCCTGCTGTTCAGCTAGTTGTGCATTTTCAGTGCTGGACTACTGTATTTTTTAAAATTGTATCCTTGCCTCTATAATTTGGATTATAGTTATTGTTTTTTAGATTATCAGATTTTTTTTTAATGTGGACTACTATAAATGGACCTTTTCTACACCAACTTGTCATTTGGTAGCTTACGCACTGTTCAGTGGCAGAGATGCTGCTCTGCTCTTAAGAGAGTGAACATTTATTTACGGTAATTACTCCTATGAGTACTGCTGATCATGGTGGAAACCGGTAATTGTAAAATTCATGGACTGCTATTTGAACCAAATTCAAATAGCATGAACTCTGGACATTGAAATGCTGTTATATATCATTATTGCTCAACATG
The DNA here is from genome assembly GCA_033557465.1 of Ichthyophis bannanicus. Classification (NCBI taxonomy): domain Eukaryota; kingdom Metazoa; phylum Chordata; class Amphibia; order Gymnophiona; family Ichthyophiidae; genus Ichthyophis; species Ichthyophis bannanicus. The sequence goes on along the minus strand of CM066047.1, from coordinate 54,608,388 downwards.
CTTTTTCAAATAAGAGGGGTTTTTTTCTGTAATTGTCTGTGCTTTCTTTCTTTTACCTAGTTTACGTGTTGTACTTTACATGGCAGCCATGGCTTGCAGTACTGCTTTCAGAGCTGCTATGCCAAAAACATAGCATGCCTTAGTCCGAGGGCACAGGTGTCCTCTTTTGGAGAGCATCCTTGGCCGGTGGTGCATGCATGGTCGTCCTAAAAGCAACAACAGAAAGACATGCTTGTCTTGTTTAAAGGCATCCTTGGCCTATAGTTTTATTTCCAGAACTGCTTGGATGGGAAAACCTGAAAACTGCACCTGTCAGGGAGACCTATCCTGCTCTGGGGTCCATCCATGGGCTACAGGATTGCTTCCATGGCTGCTTGAATGACAAACTCTGGAAGCAACACCTATTAGGCCCTCTGAATGGGGTGGAGATACAGGAGGGCACCTGGCCTGTCTGTGGTTAAAGTGGAGAAACCAGAGCAGCTAGCCCTCTCTGCATGGAGTGGATATACACCAGGGCATCAGTCCCTTTGTGTGTCTCTTGCCAATCATCAGACCTGCACACAGTTGCTCTTCAACTCTGATTTTACAGCTTCTGCGCTAAGAAGTTCACCTTCAGGGTTGAAGTAATGATTCAGTGCTACGGTAGAAGCAAATCCCCCCCCCCCAAAAAAAAACGGCACTACAATTTAACTAATTTTGCTGTATCAGAAGAAATTCTGTATGCTGCTCATTGTGCTCCAATTAGTACAGTGCTTAACCCTATGCAGTGTGTAGAAGTTTCAGCACTCAAATTCTTCTTGCATAGTCATATTAGCACAAAAATAATCTGTGCTAAACCCGAAGTAAACCATTGCGCTAAACGTAATTCAGTCTATTAGACTCCACCTTACTTTATTGGCTAACTCTACTCTTCTCTGGCACGGTCTCTTTCTTATCTGAACTGGAGTTCCTTTCCATCATCATTTTTAATATTGTTACTGTGTAAACCGCTCTGATACCAAAAGGTGTAGAGTGGTACAGAAAATTTTAAACAAACAAACATTAAGTGCAAAACCCTAAAGGCTTTTAGTAAAAGGACCCCTAAGACTGCTGCCTCCAAAACGGGTAACCTTTCACCCTTTAGCGACCGGACCATAATTTTACAAAAAAACCACCCACTGATGACTGCATAAGAGACTTTGAATATCAACTTGCTAGTGTACACATGAACAACCAGTAATACAGCCAGATTTACAGCTGTACACTGAAAACCTATTTAAAAAACAAACAAACAAATTATTCAATAGGATCCATAGTATTGACAGCTACATTATCTATCTTAATCGACATGATAAGCATACATGAAGTGCTGTGATACCAGCATACAATTCTAACTGGAAAAGGGCCATATTGCTTGCAAAACATTGAAATGTCTACATTCCATAGTCAGAATTCTGAAAAAAAATGGACTGCTTAAGAAGAGACAGAAAATTGTTTTAACCAAGGTAGATAATATTTGATTAGCTCACTCTGGATCATCTCGAGTTCAATAATATGCAAAATACCAAATGATCTTATTTATGCTGACAAATAAATAAAATAAAACAATGTCAAAATATTTGCTTGAAGTAATATGGTACTACTAAGCATGGCAAAGATGCGTCTTTAATTGAGAAGAAAGATAAGCAGCTACGCTACATGTAATTTTATTGCCACCTGGAAGGAAACAGATACATGTTGTAGTCTATTTCATACTGAAATAAAATTGCACTTTATTTATAGGAATAATAAAAAGATGCAATATTTGTCTGAACAAGGATCACATGCCTGAGAGCAAAGACTGAGCATATGTGAGTTCAGGAAGTTAAGCTTGTTTCATTTCCAAGTTGCAAGTCCCTCTTGTGTGAAGAGTCTGCTTTCCGTGCTCATCACTGTCTTCCAGGAAAGGAATAGAGATGTCTGATCATCAGCCATCAATGCATGTGACTTAGCATTCTGCAGATATTTTTAAACGTTACTATACACTTGAGAGGATCATTCCTTTTGGTTCTGAAAATGCTGAAACACGTGATAGTAATTGTTTAAAACTTTGGCCAAAAGAGTGGGATAGCTGTATTTTATATTCCATTTAGTAATGCATTTCTCAAACCTCATGATTCACTGGGTAAAATTTTACGAAAGAGATTCATATTATTGCTGCATGTGCATATTTCTACTATGGGCAGCAGAATGTTGAATCATGTCCCTGTAACAGATTATCCCTTGTGCAAGATTGCCAATCAATACCTTTTCCCCTCGGAAAATAAAGTGCTTAGTGTGTGAGTTATACAGCAGAAGCCCTATCTTGTCCTGGAAAATCTGCATGTAAAATAAGGCATGTAGACTTGAACATACAAAAACTATGCCTGGTACTTTCCAATCCAATCATGCTCTCAGGAATTTCTCCTACACACATACTTCTCAGCAGACCTTACTTCCTCTCAATAATTCTAAAAATACTAATCTAACATTCTGGGCCTAATTCACAAAGGCTCTGCTCTCATTTAGTATAATGATTTCAAGCAAAGTAATTGGACTTAACTCATTTTATAGAAGAGAAACGAGTGTCCTCATAGATAAATCAAAATAGCCATGGAAGAAGAAAATGCCAAAATGTGATTTAATGCCTCCTTCAACTCAATATTAGTTGTTTAATATTAGTTAGTTTAACTTCGGTGGTGAGTAAATTATTGGAAACGCTGCTGAAAGAGAAAATAGTGAGGTTTCTGGAGTCCGGCGGATTACAGGATCCGAGGCAGCATGGATTCACCAGAGGCAGGTCTTGTCAGACAAATCTGATTGATTTCTTTGACTGGGTGACCAGGGAGTTGGACCGAGGGAGAGCTCTAGATGTGGTGTATTTAGATTTCAATAAAGCCTTTGACACTGTTCCTCACAGGCGACTTATAAACAAACTGAGCACCCTAGGGATGGACCCTAAAGTTACTGCTTGGGTTAGAAATTGGTTGGGTGGGAGGCGACAAAGAGTACAAGTAAATGGAGCTCACTCTGAGGAGAAGGATGTTACCAGTGGTGTGCCCCAGGGATCTGTCCTTGGTCCGATTCTTTTTAACATCTTTGTTAGTGATATAGCGGAAGGGCTGTCGGGTAAGGTTTGCCTCTTTGCGGATGATACCAAAATCTGCAATAGAGTAGACACCCAGGAAGGTGTAGATAACATGAGGAGGGATCTAGCTAAGCTTGAAGAATGGTCTAGAATTTGGCAGCTGGGATTTAATGTTAAAAATGTAAGGTCATGCATTTGGGCTGCAGCAATCCAAGGGAGCAATACAGTATAGGAGGTGAAGTACTTTTGTCCACTAAAGAAGAGCGGGACCTAGGCGTGGTTGTGTCTGATGATCTTAAAGTAGCTAGACAGGTAGAAAAGGCGACGGCAAAAGCTAGAAGGATGCTTGGGTGCATACGGAGAGGAATGGCTAGCAGAAAAAAGGAGGTGATAATGCCTCTGTATAAGTCTTTGGTGCGACCTCATTTGGAGTATGGTGTGCAATTCTGGAGACCGCACCTTCAAAAGGATGTGAACAGGATGGAGTCGGTGCAGAGGGTTGCTACTAAAATGATTAATGGGCTTCATTATAAAGCATATGAGGACAGACTTAAGGATCTTAATATGTACACCTTAGAGGAAAGTCGGGATAGAGGTGATATGATTGAGATGTTTAAATACCTCCGTGGCATAAATGTTCAGGGAGAGAGCCTCTTTCAATTGAAAGCAAGTTCTGCTACGAGGGGACATGGGATGAGGGTGGAGATAGATTCAGGAGTGATATGCGGAAATATTTCTTTACGGAAAGAGTAGTGGATCCGTGGAATAGTCTCCCAGTGGAGGTGGTAGAGATGAGGACAGTAACTGAATTCAAAAAAGCATGGGACCAACACAGAGGATCTCTAAAGGTAAAAAGTGGACTGTTGTAGTTGTTATGGAAGGACAGACTAGATGGGCCATGTGGTCTTTTTCTGTCATCATGTTTCTATGTTTCTAATATCATCAATATTTTTTGGGTTCAACAATTCCCCAGGGGCCAGGTTGCCACGTGGATTAGGAATTTGTACCCGGTACTTGGAAATTTTTTGCCCCATTTTTTTTTTGTTTGCTGTGCTATGCTGCTGCCACTGGAACAAAGGGATTTTTTTCTCTTTGCACGGCACGGCTCTATCTGAGTCTGAGCCACACAGTGCAGGAATTCTGGCACTGGTCTCATGAGATCTGAGAACCTGAGACCATCGCGAGAGTTCCTGCACAGATTCACACAGAGCCACAAAATGCAGATATGATGTCTGGCTGCCATCAGAGCAGGAAGTTCTTATCTCTGCATCATGTGGCTCTGTGTCAGTCTGAGCCATAAGATGCAGAGATGAGGAACGTCCTGCTCTGATGGCAGCCAGATACCAAGATGAGTGTCAATGGTGTTTGGGGGAGGGGGAGGGGGAGGGTTGATTGGCATATGGACTGTGGCGAGAGAGGTTGGAGCTGACTGGTCAGCTGGATGGAGGTTGGGAGAGCTGATTGGCTTGCAGGAGTAAGGTGGGGACAGAGGCTGGGGGCTGGCTTGCAGGAGATAGATAGAAGCTGGATGGTTAGCTCTCAGGAGTAGGGGCTGCAGAGTGCCTGAATGGAGAGTTAGGGGAGGCTTGGGGGCCAATTCATTTGTAGATGTCCTGCCCCTGTAAGGCTGGTCAAAATCGAGGTGTGCAGCAGTAGCATCTGATTCTGATCCTGCGGTGGCTAGATGTGCCTGCGGGATCAGAATCGGGTCTACCGACCTGGATGTGCAGGCCAGGTTCCAATTCTGATCGGCTGCACGTCCAGCACCAACCCGGTTAACTCAGTCAGGTTCCTGAACGGAGCGGCGATGGCATGGCGTCTTATTGCCATTCAGGAGCTGCGATTACTGGCCACCGCCAAGACGACTCCTCTGAGATGGAATAAGTCCCCCCGTCTGACTGTGTGACCCTGGACGTGCAGAGCTGACCTCAGAATCAGCCCCACATGCCCTCGCTCCTCCCCCAGTCCACCCCCTCCCGCCTACGAAAAGAATGGCAGCACAGTCTGGGCGTTTAGCAGGTCTGGATGTCCGGATCAGAATGACCCCTTAGTAGTTTGCAAGGGGTAAGGGGTGGGGATAGAGGCTGGAGGGGGTTGAATGGGAGAGAGGCTACTTGGCTTGCAGGCATAAAGCAGGGATAGAAGCTGGAAGCTGACTATCTAACTGGGGAAGGCTGACTGACTTGCAGTAGTAGGGACTGCAGAGTGGCTGATTTTAAGAGAAGAGGGAGTTTGGGTGATGAGAAAAGTGGGGAGGGGAGACAGCATGAGACTGGGTGACAATTTGGTAACAGGGTAGGGAGGGGGCTGCTGGCCTGCTGGGGTTCATTAAGGACTTGATTTACTAAGCTTTTTTTCCCTCTTGGATATGGAATGGGAAAGCAACCTTTGTAAATCAGGCCCTAGAGGAGCTGCAGTAAACCTCCTCAGAGGAGATTTTCCCCCACCTCTTACTCCACTTTGGTGGAAAATGGAGACAATGGGGCAGATGGGGGTGGGGAGGGCATGAGGTGTTCTCTGCTACTGGCTCCTAAGTTTTTGGCCTGGCTTCTATATCCAAAAAAAATGTTCAAGGCCTGTATCCATATATACACATATATATATATATATACATATATACATATATATATATATACACACACACACACCCATATTGTCACGGAGCGAGTGCTGATGAGAGCCCAGTTGACAGAAAAGAAGGTGTTTTTCACAGAGAAAAAGACTTGCAATATTCCCAGGAACCAGCTAGAGGGAGCAAGAGTGTCTTCAGGGAGACTGAAGAGCCACGCCCAGCTGGTCACAAAAAAATGCCAACCAGCTTCCAATCCTCGAAGGCAGGAGGGCTTCATAAGGGGAGTGTGGAAGACTGGAAAGGGGGAAGGAGAAGAGGCAGAAGGAGTACCGGTAGCCTCGGAGATAGAAGCACCAGCAGAAGCAGCAGCCCAAGCAGAAGCAAGGGGAGAATCACTGGCAGCACCGAGAGAGAGAGGTGGAAGTGGAAACCTGACTACTCTAGTGCTAGAGGATTCCCAGGAGGGAGAGGTGATTTCTCAGGAGCTGAGGAAGGACCTAAGGAGGTGTCAGCTCAAGCCAAACTGAGAGCTGTTTGCCCTCAAAGGCAAAAGCCCTGCTGTAACTGCAACCTTAAGCCAAACAAGAATCAGCTGGAGAAGCCAAGCCACACTGAGTCAGAGAGCCAGAAGCTGGGCTTTTACAGAGGCAGGCCTTCACCAGGAGAAGGAAGTCAAAGGCTACAGGGTAAGCCTAACCGTTATAGAAAAGGATTTCACCAAGCTCCTGCCTGGGGAAGGCAGGCAGTGGAAGAAAGCCGGTTACTTGAGGATTGCTGCCATACAAGGTATGAGAAATGTATGCCTAATAAGAAAGTTGTGAATGGTAAAAGCTATGATAAAGCTGATATAAAGCCTCTAAGGAAAGAGGGTACTTTAAAGCCTAACACAGCAAGTGGCCGTCGCCCTAGGCTAGGCCAAGGACATTGGGAGCTGCTACAGAAAATATACAAAACCCCTGAATGTGTTTTACAAGAAACCATGGATATAGAATCAGAGCTTTCTGATACCGTGCCAATGCAAGTGGAACTGGCAGGAGATTTGTCTGACCAAGAGATGGACTGTACACTTTGCATTTCTGAAAGTTTAGAGTCACTGCCAGACTTGTGATTGGGTGAATTGCCAGCAGAGCATTCTTTATTTGTTTGAGCACCTCCATTCCTGTGACGTATAACAGTTTTTGCTTTGAACCCTGAGTTTGTTTTCTACCTGCATTAAGGACATTTGCTTTAAAGTTGTAACCCACTATTTAGAACCACTGTGAAAAAGGGAAATAAAAGCCTTATTAATTCCCACCACTCAGCTTGATTGTTTCATTGAAGATTGGAGCTAAAGCAACTACAAGGACCAAGAGCCAGTTGGGCTTTTAGAAAACTCTCCAATCTCAACCTTATATTTTTGTGTCCCACCTGCCCTGGCGTCCACTGGCCACCAGGGAAGTGGTGCTGACAATATGCATGTGTGGTATACATATTATATAGCTGAAACATATATCCCCCGAAAATTCAAAGCATTCTTCTGATCATATAGGAAAGTTGTACCAAGGGGGTACCCAAAAAAAACAGGAATAACATTGCCGTGGGCGGAGCTTGTGTAGTACGCACTTCTTCCGCTAGGCGTGTATAGTGCAACTCATTGTCAGTTCAGTGCCGCCTGTGTTGTCGACCTGGCTTGTTCTGTTCAACTGCAGTGATTGTTTTTGCTAGCGCTGTTTTGTTCTTGTTTCTTTTTTTATGATGACAAGTTTAAGTGAACAACGTGCAGCTGTGAAATTTTGTTTTCTACTCGGTAAAAATGCTGCTGAAACTGTTTTAATGTTGAAAACAGCTTATCAAGATGACGCTATGGTAAAAAGTCAAGTGTACCAGTGGTTTGCTCGGTTTAAAAATGGCGACATGTCGATTGATGACAAACCTCATTCTGGGCGTCCATCAACTGCCCGAATCGACAAAAATATTGAAAAAATTAGAGAGCTTGTGCTCACAGACCGTCGACAGACAATTGATCAACTGTCAGAGATTAGTGGGTTATCTTGGAGCTCGGTTCAGCAAATTTTAACGGAAGATTTGGGAATGAAAAGGGTTGCTGCCAAGTTTGTTCCTCGGGTTCTGACTGACAATCAAAAGGAACATCGAGTTGAAACATGTCGTGTTTTGAAACAACAGCTTGAAACTGATCCAGATTTTCTGTCAAAGGTCATTACTGGTGATGAATCATGGTGCTATGGTTACGACCCAGAAACAAAGCAACAGTCAAGCCAATGGAAGACGTCATCGTCACCCCGTCCAAAAAAATGTCGTCAAGTCAAATCAAACATCAAAACAATGCTGATTTGCTTTTTTGATGCCAAGGGGGTAGTTCATTCAGAGTTTGTTCCCCCAGGTCAGACCGTCAATCAAACCTTTTATTTGGAAATTTTAAGAAGATTGCGCAACAGTGTTCGTCAAAAAAGACCCGATTTGTGGCAGACAGAAGACTGGTTCTTCCACCACGACAACGCACCTGCACACACAGCCATCTCTGATAGACAGTTTTTGGCTAAAAATGGCATGGTTCCGCTGCCCCACGCACCTTACTCGCCTGACCTGGCTCCGTGCGACTTTTCTTATTTTCACGCATGAAAAGGGGCATGAAAGGACACCGATTTGACAACATTGAGGAAGTCAAGAAAAAAATGAGGGAGGAGCTGTCAGCCGTTTCTAAAGATGACTACAAAAAATGTTTCGAATAGTGGAAGCACCGGTGGGACAAATGCATCAGTTGTAATGGAGAGTATTTTGAAGGGGATAAGGTTGTTTTGTAAAGAATTTGAAATAAATAGCTTTAAAAAAATAATTCCTAATAGAGTTACACAGAGTTTTGGGAAGCCAAGAAGAGAGGTAGCAGAGAAGCCTAGAACATATTTTTATGCTATTAAGGGAGTTATTTGAAAGAAATGCCATTATTAAACAGTTGCTAATCTCATTCAATAACCCAATTTTTCACATTCAAAATTCCTATGAAATATGGACATCGTATCATTAAGATTCAGTGCATATCTCACCACTTAGTGTCAGTATAATCGTTGGTCCATTAAGTCTAATTCATTTATATCTTTTTTTTTATGCAACTAAAATCCACTAAAAAACATAATGCTTATTTTATTTAAGAAGTCATTTGTTCAACTTACCTTATTGTTCTTTAGTTAGTTGACAGATCCATTGTTTCCATTCATCAATCAGTCAGTCAGTCATTATAAGCCACTGTTTATCCTTGCAGATCAGTAGCATGAATCTAGCTACTTCTGGGATTATGTCTGGTACTTGTGATCTGGATTGGCCATTGTTAGAAACTGGACCATTGATCTGGTTCAGTACGGCTATTTTTATGCTCCCTCATCCGGAGTGAGTATGTATATATATATACAGGAGTGAGTGTTCCACCCCATCCACTCCACTTCCTTTAGTTACATGTGAATGAGCAGCCAAAGAAATCTGGGGTCTTGGGGGATTTGGGGGAGAGAAGCCATTGTCTATTTCCTCCTTCTTCCCAAGCTGCTTATGTGAACAGTTTTTCCCCATCTTTCCTATTTGCCCGTGCATACTGATGCTTGGGACATACACATGCAACTGGGCCAGTATAAAAAGCTGTGACTGTTTAATCAGGTTGAGGTTATATTTATTATTTACAAATTGATCTACCACTATTCCATTATATGAGATTAAAATTTATGGCTCATGAGAAGCTCCATAGCACAATGAATGGTTTAATTTAACTCGAAATTCATATTCAAGAGAATGTTATCAAAGCAAACTTAAATAATTTAATAAATAGAGCAGGGGTAACCTGCATAGAGAAGCAAGTACAACCCTAAACAAAGGCAAAGAGGGAGAGATAACCTGCATGGAAAGGCAGATACAACTTTACAACTCTAGCTATCATACTGGGCAGACTAGATGGTTCATGATGGTCTTTATCTTCACCATTTACTATATTACTATTCTTCTTCTACCCATTAATCATGTTTGAGGCAAATAACAAATCAAACTAAAAATTAAATATTACATTCAAATCAATGTAAATATACACAAAACTGACAATTAACAAAAAACTACATTTCAAATTAAGCTAAAACTCACCTTTACAAAATCTTATAAACATAATATAAACCATAAACAAAATTCCCTGGTCTGTCCTCACATGCATGTCAAGAAACAGACAGCATTTATTATTTCAGCTTATGTTCAAAGACTTATGGAAGCCTAAATAATTATATTCCAACTTTAGATACAGAGGAAGACCATTCTACAATAAAGGAACTTTTCCTGTTAGAGTATGTTTTCTATGTGGAAATTAATTTCAGATTCTGCACAGACAGCAATCATCCTTTCAGCATAACTCATGTGATGAGATATACTGTACTATTCTTCTGTTCAGAATAGTACAAAGGAGCCACACGGTGCAAAATTCTATACATAATTGTAAGAAATTTGAAAGTCATCCTCAATTTAATAAGCAACCAATGCACAGAAATGAGATGTAGAGTAGCCTGGTCCCAGTGTTTACTTCGGGTTGCTAATTTGGTTGCAGTTTTCTGGATTAAATATAATCTGTAGAGGGATTTCTTTGATAAACACATACATAAACTGTAACAGTTATCCAAATGTAGAACACTATGGCCTGTAAAATTAGATCCTATCAGAGTAAGAAAGGGAAGACTGCATTTGATGGACAAACTTCAGGTTTACAAAAGCCTTCCTTACTACCATATCAATCACTCCTAAACTCTTCAGAGAAGCTTTCACTTTAGTACCTTCATCGGTCAGAGCTAACCTAGTATAGGAGGAACCCCCCATATTCAGCCAAGCCGCTTCTGTTCTTTTCCACGACTTAGTTTTAATCTAATTCCATCCAAGAACTAATAAAAAAAGTAGTCTTTAGAGTAAAAGAGGTTTTACTACATAATCTATAATTGTAAACAATGGAATGTCATATAAGTAATGGAGGAACCCTAAAATTCTAATTTCCACTCTTAGTGGTTGTAGGAAAGCAGTGAACCCTATGGGCACGAGTGGGGAGTCTTGTGAAATCCCACAAATTAACTGCTAGGGTTTAGATGCCTTCACTTGAAATGTAACCTTCAGTTTTCTATTCGTTAAAAAAAAAAAAGAGAGGCAAACTATAGAAGAACGTTTCTCAGACATATCAAGAGAAAACAATCTAAACAAAACAATGGGTGGCCAATCAGAACAAAGTAGTGGAAAGAGCAAAGTGCATTAAAACTCTGGTGCTACCTTTGTCAAAAACTAACTTTATATGTTCCAAATGAACTAAAAAGCACTGGCTTGGTGCTGCAGCCTCTCCTATATCCAAGCTATGATAAGTCCTACAAGGCTAAACGTCTCAAAAAAAATAAATAATAAAAATCAGTCAAGAGCTTGGCCACAAAATGTTCAAATTATTTGGAAAGCTATGGAAGGCTGGTTATAGGTCTACATTTACTACATAGTGGTGGATCTGAAGCTGGTTTCTTTACAATAGGTAACAGTAATACAGCCTTCAAGGAAAGAGGAAAAACTCCTTCTTCAAGAGAATGATTTATAATCTCATTAATTTCATCTGAGGCATCACCCAGTAATGCAGCAGGACATGGATCCAGTTATTCTCACTGAAGTTACTTTTATCGCTTCAGAAGAAAGTTTTTCAAATTCCCTCCAGTTTATTTCCTGCCACTCTCCAAATCCTTACTATCACCCATAATTGAAAGATCGGACAACGATAAGCTATAGAAAGATTTATTTTTATTTTCTATAGCAGGGTTTATATACCGCTTTTCACCGGGTCAAAGCGGTGTACATAGAACAAAAGAACAGTAGTTACATAGAACAATTAATTAACTATGTACAGTAACATAGCGCATTTAACTATATACAATGAGTAGCTTAGAGGAACGGTTTAATGTATGTACAGGGGGGTGGGTTGCTCCGTGGGGAAGGGTATTGTGAGGTCAGGATGTGATATGTATACATCAAAAATGTTTGGTGGGGGATTGTCGAGTCAGTGATTTAGTGGGGTGAGGTTAGGTTGTTGGGCTAAAATGTTCAATGAATAAGTGAGTCTTTAGGTATTTGCGAAAGGTATGGAGACCAGTGACGTTTCTTATTGCATCTGGCTTCATATGGATGGTGCGTAGAACTCAAAGGCTCTTCCACATGCTTTTTGGTTATGCTTTACTTTGGTGTGGGTGATAGTACGTTTGTTCCTTGTGGATGATCTTCTGGCTCTGTTAGGCTGTGAGGTTTTGAGTAGGGTGTGGAGATGTGTGGTGGGGCAGCACTGGATGGCTCTGTGTGTCAGTAGGAGGGTTTTGTATTTGATGAGGCTGGGGAGTGGGAGCCAATAGAGCTGCTTGAAGATGAGTGTGATGTGATCGAGCTATGTAGGTCACTGATGGATGCGAGCATGAGTAGGGTGAATTTTGGTAGGCCCTGGTATATGGAGTTGCAGTAGTCGAGGTGTGGTAGGATTAAGGCTTGAAGAGCTGAGCAGACGTCTGATGGTTCGAGGAGTGGGCAAAGGGGTTGCAGGGTTTTGGCCTTGTAGTAGATTGCTCTGGTTGTTTTATTTATTTGTGGTTAGAAGGAGAGGTGTTGGTCGAGGGTGATGTTCAGGTATTTTACTTCAGTCTGAACTTTAACTTGAGTGTTTAAGGTTAGGAGGTAGTGGGGGTGAATGCAGAGTCTTTTGTAATAAATAAAGCTTCAGTTTTCTTGTAGTTGATTGCTAGATTGTTGTTTGCTAGCCAGCGGGAAACATCAGTGAAGCATTCTTGGTGATCTGTGTATGAGGGTTGTTTCGTGTTAAATGGTCCATAGAGCATGATGTCGTCAGCATACATAGAGAAGTTTACATTGTGAGATTTGATGATCGAGCAGAGAGGTTGTAGGTAGATATTAGAGTAGTGCCGACAAGGTGAATTCTTGGGTATGCCTTGTGTCTGGTGATAGGGTGTGGATACAATTGTTCCCAGCTTTATCTGTTGGTGTCTGTTGGTTAGGTAGGAATGGAACCATTGGTGAACTGTATTTTGAATTCCAGTGGTCTGAAGACTGGAGGATGTTGTGATTGACAGTTTCAAATGTGGCTGAGATATCCAGGAAAATTAGGAGGAATCCTTGGGTGGAGTCTTGAATGCCCTTTTTTTAGGGTGTTGATGAGGGAGACCATGAGTGTTTCTACTCCGTGTAAGGGGCAGAAACCGTGTTGCTGGGCATCAAGGAGAGTGTTTCTGTCAATATGATCTTGAAGTTGTTGCTGGGCGGCCTTCTGAATGATTTTTGCTATAAAGAGGAGCGTGGCGATTGGTCTGTAGAAGGCTGGGTCTGCGGAGTTGAGGTCTGGCTTCTTTAGGGTGGGGCACATGGAGGAGAGTTTAAGGCATTCTGACATTTGTCCTTACTGGAGTGCAGAAAGTGTGATTTTTGTGAGCATAAGGCTGAGTTCTTTTTTTGCTGCTTTGATCCAGCTGACTAGGCATGGATCAAGAGGAGAGGTGGTCTTGTTGAGTGATGAGATGATGTCTTCGATGTTTTCACTGTTGACCATTTCAAAGGAGGACCATGTGATGGTGTCAGGGGTTTCGGTAGAGGGGGTGGGGGTGGGGTGCAGCTGCTTGTAGTGGGAGGCCAGTTTTTGTAGTGTGATGCTGTGATCTGAGTTGGAGCTGCTGGGTGGTCTTGAAACTTGATTAATAATGTCAAAAAGTTCTCTTGGTCAACTGAGAGAGTTATTGATCAGTTTAGTGTGGCATTCATGCTTGGCATTGTCGGCTGCAGAACAGTAGTTGTCTAGAGTTTCAGGTAATTTGTTCAGTCTTCAATGAGGGCTGTTTTACGCCATTTGCATTCGAGTCTTCATCGCTGTGTTTTAAGTTTTCGGAAGTTTGGGGTGTACCATGGAGTCTTAAGGAGTTTTTTGGTTGATCTTGGTGAGTTTGTTGTTATGGCGGAGGCGTTTCCAACGATGAGGTTCCAGTTGTTTATGAGTGTGTTGGAGTTACTTAGTCCTGCATCCAGTTGTGGGAGGATTTTTTTTGAGGAAGATGTCTTTGTTGAATTGTTTGAAGTGTCTTTTTGTATGCTGATGGGAGGATTGGGGTGTTGGGTGGTCGAGGGGAAGGGTGAAGCTAACTAATTTGTGGTTGGACCAAGGTACTTGATAGATTTGTATTGAATGAGAGGGGCCTGTGTGTATTGTGTGATCGTTTGTGAAGATTAGGTCAAGAATATTGCCTTTGTCGTGTGTATGGGAAAATACAATCTGTGAGAGGTCCATGGCTGCCATGGCATCCAGGAAAGAGGGGGCGCTTTTTGGTTGGACTGAGAGTATGTTTGAGCCTTCAGTGATAATCTAAAGTGTTCAAGCTATGACTGAAAAACAGGCTAATTGAGCATTGTCTGGATCTTCTTTAATTTTGGTAGGTTTAACAATCTGAGCAATAAAATAACGGTCAACAACAGAAAACAACTCTTTGGAAAGAAATTTTGACAACAAACGATTGTACTAGTTAAACTGAAATTTCCACTTAACTTTATTTAAAGATTGCTAAGATAGATGCCATTGTCTCTCAAAAGATCTACATTACCCTTCAATAGTTGTAATGTTTTTGGTAAACCAGGGAGATGCTTTATCATAAGACAAGTTCACCCACCTCAAAATTACAACTTTTTCTAAAACTCCAGAAAAAATTGAATTTTAAGGACCAAGAATATCTTCCAAAGATGGCTGAGAGGAGTTAATATTCATGAGGTCAACCTGATGCATCAACTCTTTAGATTCAATCAGGGACATTACTGATTAAATTATGTGCTGAACAATTTGCAACAAACTCAAGCAAAGAGTTATCCAATCATAGTGGAGGAAGAGCCTAGTAGTTAGGGCAAAACCAGAAAGACCAGGGTTCAAATCCCTTTGACACTCCTTGTGGCCTTGGGCAAGTCTCTTAAACCTTCCATTTCCTCATGCACAAGCTTTGGATTGTAAGCCCCCCAAGGGACAGGAAAATACCTACTGCACCCAATTGTAACTCACCTCAAACCACTACTGGAAAAGTGAGAGGATTTGGATGGTAAAAATGTTAAATATATTTATTTACTTGTATTCAGTATAACTTGTTACAGCATGGAAGGGATTCCAGAGGTTGGGTTATTTCTGGGGGTGGTGTAAGGCCATAGCTACACATATATTGGACTTTCTGGGCATGGCTGGGGTCAGACTACTGCCCGGGCTGAGCTAGCTCTGGTATGGTGACAGACTGGTAACTCCTATTAAGGACATCCAATGATCCAGATGGCTGGCAACCTTGCTTACATGGGGTTGTCTGCCTGATTACAGTCAACCATTACTTTCTTCTGGAAAATATGGTGGCCTTGCTTGCTCAGGGTAGGAATGGGAGGGGCGGGGGAAGTATCCAATTGGACTAGTGGATGATTTCCACATGACCATAAAAAAGGCTGCCCTCTCCATCATTTGACCTCTCTCAAGTTGTTGAACACAGAGACAGAGCTGGTTTATATTGAATATGAATATTAGCAGGGCTTGGGTAGACAGGTCAGGTTCTTGTTATGCTATTATGGCTAATACATTTACAAGGAATTCTGCACATATTTATATTCCATTTGATTGTGTGTGTTAGGTGTTTTCATTGCATGTGCATGAAGTATGACAGCAGGCTCCCTCTCTCTTGTTACACTCAGTTGGTCACAGTTGTCCTGGTTATAGATTCTGAATCAAGTTAGTCTACCTGGGATCTTTAAACCAAGGAGACTGCTCCCATAATTGGAATGTCAAAACAAAGCATACTTTTCTAGGAAATCCCAAATCATTTGACTTTCCAGATGTAACAAGCATAGATTTGGCTTTCTTTGAAAAATAAATGTTTTTCATTATTTTTTTCTCTGCTCGGAATCTAGATAATTCTTTCCAAATGAAGAAAGATTTACTGTTTTGAATGTTTGTTTTACGGGAGTTAGAGAACCTACTACTGCTTCTACTACTGAACATTTGTATAGCTACTATGCTCAATTTTGCATACAGGAATACAGTAATTATACCACAGGGAGGGGCGTAACCTACACACAGTTTATTTTTTAAAATTTAGGATACTGTACAACTTTTTATTACCAGGTCCATGCTTTGTAGTAAGAACTAGCACCCTGTATTTTTATTGGGTCAACAAAAAGAAAAGTATAAGATGGGTGGTTCTGAGCACCCTCTTAAGATTACCTTTTGCCTGAAAGTCATTTCATAAAGTCCCAGATATATGAATTTCTGTTATATGATACATTGGTCTATGATTTTTATCTCATTACGTTTTTCTTTTATAGGACTGAGCTCAATCCTCTACGATATCAGACCACTTGCATTATTGGTTTTATAGTATCCATAAACAAAGCTTTACGATGACCCTTTTTCTCACACAAAGAGGAGCATGATTTTGTTAACACAGCACTTATAAAAATGCATCTATTTTATGCCTGTTTTATCTACATAGTAACATAGTAAATGACGGCAAATAAAGACCAGCATGGTCCATCCAGTCTTCCCAGCAATACGGCAAGAGTAGGTGCACCTGTCGCTCTGTGCAGGCCACCCCTCCCCATGTCTTTGTTTAGGGGTGGACCCACCACTCCATGAAGGACACCCCTATTTGTTGAGAAGTTAGATGGTTAAGTTTATTTTGTTTTTATCCTGTTGCTGTAAAGGGATTCGCTGTGCTTGTCCCATGCTGTTGTGAATTCCGTCACTGTGTTTGCCCCCATCACTTCCATCGGGAGAGCATTCCAAGCATCCACCACCCTTTCAGTGAAAAAATATTTCCTGACATTGCCTTTCAATTGTCCACCATGCAGCTTCATGTTATGCCCTCTAGTTTTGCAGCTTCCCCGTCTTTGGAAGAGGTTTGTTTGTTCATCGTTCTTCTTTAAGTATTTAAAGGTCTGAATCATATCTCCCCTATCCCTCCTCTCCTCCAAAGGGTACATATTTAGGTCTTCAAGTCTCTTCTCATAAGGTTTCTTACGCAGGCTCTAAATCATTTTGGTCGCCTTCCTCTGAACAGTTTCCAGTCTTTTTACATCTTTTGCAAGATATGGTCTCCAAAACTGAACACAGTATTCCAAGTGAGGCCTCACCAGCGACCTGTACAGTGGCATTAGTGCCTCTTCCTTTCTGCTGGTAATCCCTCTTTGTATGCAGCCCAACATCCTCCTGGCTTTTGCCACCGCCTTGTCGCACTGTTTTGCCACCTTAAGATCATCAGAGATAATCATACCAAGGTCTTTCTCCTGAATCATGCACACCAACCTCTCGCCCCCTATTGTGTACATTTCCCTTGAATTTCTGCTACCCAAGTGCATGACACTGCACTTTTCCGCATTAAATCGTAATTGCCAAGCATTAGAACATTCTTCCAGCTTTTGTAGATCTTTAATCATGTTATCCACTCCCTCGGGGGAGTCCACTTTGTTGCAAATTTGTGTGTCATCTGCAAAAAGACAGACTTTTCCATTCAGTCCTTTAGCAATATCACTGACAAATACATTGAACAGTGCCGGGCCCAGGACCGAACCCTGGGGCACCCCGCTAATCACCTTCCTTTCATCCGAGTGAGCTCCATGTACCATCACCTTCTGTCGTCTGTCAGTCAAGCAATTTCTAATCCAGTTTACCATCTTGGGACCCATCCCCAAGCTGAGTTTATTGACAAGCCTCCTATGAGGAACAGTATCAAAGGCTTTGCTGAAATCTAGATAGATGAGATCCATTGCATGTCCCTGATCTAGTTCCTTGGTCACTCAGTCAAAGAACTCAATCAGATTTGTTTGGCAAGACCGTCCTTCAGTAAAACCATGTTGCCTCGGATCTTGCAACCTGTTGGTTTTGAGAAAGTTCACTATTCGCTCTTTCAGGAGCACCTCCATTACTTTTCCCGCCACCGAGGTAAGGCTCACGGGTCTGTAGTTTGACACTTCTTCCCTATCACCACTTTTGTATAGAGGTACGACATCAGCCATTCTCCAGTCCTGAGGAATCTCTCCTGTTTCCAAGGATCTGTTGAATACATCCTTTAACGGCCCTGCAAGAACCTCTCTGAGCTCTTTCAGTATCCTGGGATGTATCCCATCCGGTCCCATGGCTTTGTCCACTTTCAGTTTAGCAAGTTGTTCCAACACCTCATCTTCTGTGAATGGTGTGGTATCTACTTCACTCCCATTTTTATATTTGGGAGTCACAGCTGGTCCATCTCCAGGATTTTATTTAGTAAAAACAGAGCAGAAGTATTTGTTTAGCAATTTCGCTTTTTCTATGTCACTTTCCACGAGTCCTTTCCCAGCACTTCTGAGTCCTGCAATTCCAACTCTGATCTTCTTCCTTTCCTGAATATACCTGAAGAAAGTTTTGTTGCCACCCTTAACATCTTTAGCCATCTTTTCCTCTGCCTTTGATTTTGCTATCCTTATTTCTCTTTTTGACTCTGAGTTTGATCCTGTATTCATTTCTGTGTTCTTCTGTTTGCAAGCTTTTGAATTTTGTGAAAGCTGTGTTTTTTGCCTTTATTTGAGCAGCCACTTCTTTGGAAAACCAAATAGGCTTCCTTCTCCTCTTGTTTTTATTTACTTTTTTTACATATTTATCTGTTGCCCCTTTTATTGCCACCTTTAGTTTAGCTCATTGCAATTCCACTTCCCTTATCTCCTTCCACCCTGTCATCTCCTCCTTTAGGTACTCGGCCATTTTATTGAAGTAAGTGTTTTTGAAGTTTAGGACTTTGAGCTTGCTATGTTTGGCCTGTACCTTGGCTTTTATCTCAAACCACACCGTGTGATGATCACTGTTGCTCACAGGGGCACTCACGCAGACATTCGACACGCTATCACCGTTGGTGAGCACTAAATCCAGCGTTGAGCTTTCCCTGGTTGGTTCCATGACCATTTGCCTAAGTGATGCATCTTGGAGAGCATCTACAATTTTTTTTGCTTCTTTCCAGATGTGCAGAAGGAGTAATCCAATCCACATCAGGTAGATTAAAATCACCCAAAATGATTGCTTCCCCCTTTGTGGCTATCTTGGCAATATATATAATCAATTCGTTATCTATCTCTTCAATTTGAGTTGGAGGTCTGTAGACTACAGCAATATGGATGACAGTGCCATCTCCTCTTTCCAACGCAATCCAGAGCGCTTCTTCTTTTCCCCATGTCCCCTGCATTTCAGTAGCTTTAATATTGCTTTTGACATACAAGGCTACTCCTCCTCCTCCTCCTTTTCCATTTTCTCTGTCTCTTCTGAATAGATTATAGCCAGCTATGGCTATATCCCAATCATGCGATTCATTAAACCATGTTTCTGTAATGGCCACAATGTCCAAATCCATTTCCACCATAGGGCTTCCAGGTCCGGAACTTTGTTGGCTAAGCTTTGAGCATTTGTGCTCATTGCTTTCCAGCATTTACCTGGCTTGTGTGTAATTTTGCATTGCTTTTGTTCTGCCCACATCTTCCCACTTGTTTTTGATGTGTGGTTTAAAAGTGTGGCTGTTTCTGATGTTATTCTGCTTTTGCAGGGGGTGGCATGCAGGTCTTGACCTTCCACATCCGTCACCCCCTTTTCCTAGTTTAAATGCATATCCACATACTGCCTGAAGTTTTCACTTAAGATTCCTTTCCCTGCGACAGAGAGATGTAGTCCATCAGTACAGTATAGTCTCTTGTTGGTCCATCTGTTTTCCCAGTCGCCAATAAATCTGAATCCTTCTTGTTTGCACCAGGTCTGGAGCCATGTATTAAAGCTGTTAATGCGATGCAGCCTTTTTGTCCCCTTACCAAGAACAGGCAGAACCTCTGAGAATGCAACAGTGTTAACAATGGGCTTGAGTTTCTCTCCTAGAGATTGGAAGTCCTTTTGGACTGCAGAGGCACTGTTTTTAGCCAGGTCATTTGTGCCCAAGAAGAGCCTTACAAAATTTGCAGAAACGGATAGATATAGTGATAAAGGCTGTGGATAAAGACAGTGCAATAGTTGTGATGAATGTAGTATAATATGCGGCTGAAATAGATAAGCAGCTTTCAGATATGAATTATCATCAGAAGTTATCTGCAGATCTCATTTGGACTTTGAAAAAAAGAAACTGATGAATATCTAACATTTGCTTTAGAACAGAGATGTATCACTATGAAAATGAAGAGTTTCTTAACTGTCACCCACTCGACTACACCAGCTAGTTCTGTTTTAACGAAGAGCCATAAAAATCTTCAAAATTCACCAGGTCATCCATAAGTTCCTCAAAAGGATCCTTGCTTCAACCATGTTCATCATTTGCCGATTTGTTTTTGTGTCCTTTTGTCTTGTCATAAGATACATTTATAAGGGATTCTGCACATATGATTCAGTTCATGGAAGATTGGCGATACCCGATGGTCCAAATTTATTTGTTCTATCAATATACATGGATGTGTCACAGGGCACTGTGTTGACAATTATTAGGTCAATACTTGCTAGTCATTCAGATCAAATGCTGCCTACTGCATTTGTGGCAAAATTAGCAAGGTTCGCTTTGCAAAGAACTTTTTTTTCAAATTTTGTTCAGATTTCTTCTTACAAATTAAGGGAACTGCAATGGGTGCCACATTGGCATAAAATGTTGCTCACTTTGAAACGTTATGGCTATCACAATCCCAATAGCTGCCTAACGTCTTTTGGAAAAGGTTTATAGATGATGTGTTGCTGTTGTAGTCTGCTTTAATAAATCAAAAAAATATTGTAACTGTTGGGAAACACCTGTGACATCAATTTACAGTTTACATACACCTATGGCCCAGCAGTAGTCAATTATCTAGATTTACAGATTGTTTGGGATGTTCAAAGTTTTTCTTTTTCCATCTGTATGAAATTGCATTTCTCTAACAATGTGGGAGAGTTACTAGTTTTTCAATGTGGGAGAGTTGCTAGTTTTTCAATGTGGGATAGTTTTTCTACAGAAGAAACTTTCCATAGCCAAACTCAGCAAAAGGCATTTCAATTATTCACACAAGGTTATCCATATAAATGAGTTAAACAAGCATTTCAATAAGCAAAGTACTCAAGCCATGAATTGTTAATGCGTCCATGACAGGTGACAGGAACTCAATCTAGAACGCCATGTGTGTTGTCCGTTTCTTCATGGATTTTTAAGGTTCAAAAAATTATTAGAATACATTGGTATATTGTTCAACATCAACTTGTTTTGCAAGATGTTCCATTATCTGCATTTCAATGAGGAGCAAACTATTGGTCATTCGGCATTTTGTGATGCTCTAGCCACAGCGCCATTATCTTTGGGTTTTCTGTTCTGTTAACTGTGCCGATTGTGTTCACAAGTCCTTACAGATAACTCAATTACACAGCTGAATCAGAAACCTATTTAAATTAGTTCTGAATGCACATGTTGGACAACAGGAATGATCTACATGATTATTTACCCATGCCAATTATAACACTCGTTTATTGGTAAAAGGTTCAAATATTCCGACTGCAAATGAATGCGTATAAGAGCAGAACTGTCAACGGTGACAAGATCGCACTAATAGCAGCGAACTGCATTAAGCAACAACATTCTTTTCCTAACTTGACATCTGTGATCATAGACAAAGTCCCACCGAGTCTGTGAGGAGGGGATTTAAGTTTAAAACTCTGGCACCAGAGCAGTGGTGTATTTTTAATTTAAATACAGTAATGTCTCACAATCGGAATGCTGAAATTGAATGGACTGCCTTTTATTAGATTGTGAAAGATTGTAAATTAACAATTTTTTGAATGTGCTTGTTTGTATATGGGAAGTGACATATACTTCCTTTTAAAAATGGCAGCAGCTGATTGAAGAAAAAAACTCCAAAGTGATATTGTGACAGCAAGCTGCTGCACTGAAGCTGACATTGCAGGATTAATTTTGTATTGGGTCGGCATCGAGAACTCACATGCCCCAGACACAGGCAGATGCTGAAACATTAATGATGGGCATCCTTGAATCCATCGATTTATAGACTTAATTCTCTGTACATAGTTTCATCTGAATTGTTTTCAGATTCAAGTTATAATTACCCGATCCCTTTAGACTCCTGTTAAATGGTTATTTGTAATAATGTTTTATGTAACGTTCATGCGTTGACGTTCTCTGTAAACCGCTTTGATTCACTAAAAGTGGTAAACAAGCACAAATAAATAAATAAATAAATATTCTCCAGGAAGCAGGGTCTCTTTGCTAGCTGTTTTCAACTCTTGTGAAAAGCTCGCAAAAAGATGGTTCAGTTCATCCATTGGGATATCTGGCTAACTAAAGGCGTAACAACTTTTGTAAAAACCACAAGTATACAATAGGAATTGGCTCAGGGATAGTGGAAGTCAGGGGGATGGGCACGGTAATACTGGGAGCCAGGGAAAGGTCCATAAACCTATTTGAAGCGGGCTGGGGAGATCTATGGTATGCTTAAATACAAGCATGGGGGTTATAAGCAGGTGGAACTTGTGCATGTGGCTTGGATTGGGCCACTGTTTGGTGGCAGGAGGCTGGGCTTGACGAACTTTGATATGACTTGATGGACTGGGGTATGACCCAGTGCTTGATGGACCCAGTGTGGCATATTTAAGGTTATGTTCTTATGAGCTGGGTGTAGTTAGTGGGGAGAGGTAAACTGGGGGATGGGGTAATGGTGGGGATGGGGTCAAAAGGCTGGGCAGCTTAGGAGCAACTGATATTTTGCATGTGCTAATCGTGGAATTGTTCAGCCTTTGGAGGGGGGAAGTAATGTTAAGCAAGGGACCCATTGGGGGGAGGCAAGGGCAGTAACCATGTACGCTATTGAATTATATTAACATGTGGTGTCTGCTATTTTATTTTAAGTGAGTTGTCTTTAAGGCATGGACTGCACAAGCGGAATGGCAAAACAGATGGGAATGGAGAATCAGCCCCCACAGAAGAGGAAGTTCACGGGGTCAAAGGACACTGGCAAAGCAGCAAAGAAACAGAAGGCAGCTAAGACAAAGGGGCCGGGCAGAACCAGTGCAGCGCATGACAGAGCTAGCCGGAAAAAGTGGATTCCGGAGGAGGCGGCAAGAGGCGAGGAACAAATAGCAGGGCCGAGCCATGAGGAGCATGACCTGGTGAACACGGTATGGGTCATGGCCGCTGTCCATTGTGCAGGATGGGTGCAGGTGCTACTGCGCTCACTGGGGGATATGCAAGGCCCGTCATAAGGATGGCCGGGGACGCATCTGCCATGGCAGCGACAGACGTAGGGACCAAACTGTCTATGAACTGCAGAAAGTCAGGATGGAGGGGTGAATACACTCAATTAACAGACTTACTCAATGTGGGGCAAGTAGGAACAGCGGGGGGTTTACAGGAGGAGGTGGGGGAAATGCACGGGGCCTGCAAAGGAATGCAGGGGAACTAAGGGGCAATGAAGGGGAGGGCGGCCAGAGGCTCCAGGCCAGCAATAAGGAGGACAAGGAAGGAGGGATGGGGTGGGGGATGGGCAGATAGACTATGGGGCAATGTGGGGCAGGCAGGCATAATGGACCTGCTGCAGCAACTGGTCACCATGGTGGCAAAGACCGGCACAAACCCTGGCTCGGCCCCCGAAGCCACGATGGCTGCGGCAGGAGGAGCAGCCACGGTCACTGAGGCCGAGCACCCGTCCACAAGCATCCAGGGGTGACAGGAGCAGGGTAGCGGTGCAGCAGGGCTTGACCACAGTGGTGATGCTGTCCCCTCAGGGCTCGACCACATTGGCGATGCTCCCGCATGTGTCGCAAGGGAGGAATAAAGGGGTGGGTGGTGGAGTGTTCGGTGAAGTGGAACTCTTGTCTAAGGCAAGGCCCGCAGAGTATACCTGTGTCACTAGTGCCCTGGATAGCAACATCCTCCAGGCCCAGAAAGAGAAAATATGGAAGGGCGAGTATATAGATATTTTCACCTTACTAGTGCGGCGCAGCAACATTAGTTGCGATTGCGTGGGTTGTAAGGGTAAATGCAAGCTAACTAGTTGGAAGGCTGACAGCATCCCGTGAACAATAGCACATTGGCGCACTGTCTTCTGTGTCCTGGCCAGCGTGATAGGAGAAAAATACCCCGACCAGTGCTGGGGCTTGCTTAAATACCAGGACTGCATTTGTGAGGCTTACAGGGTATACGGCGGTAGCAGCTGGTTAGAATACGATGAAGAATTTCGCAGAAACATAGCAGGGAATAAGGGGCTCAGCTGGGAGATGAAGGACATAGACCTATGGCTCCAGTTGATGAAACAAGGGCAAAGAGCGGCTAGGGTGAGAACAGGAACAGTGACGGCAACAAAGTGGGCAGCCAGGGGAGCTGGACAGCCGTGGGGCGTAGGACAGCAGCAGCCTTTTCGGGGGAGCACAAGTTTGGAGGCCAGGAAGGAGTAGGGCCCCCCTTTTCCAGTGCACAGTGCCTGTAAGGGAGTCTGCAGGCTGTTATATGAGGGCTCTTGTAGATTTGGCATCACATGCAAATACCGTCATGCATGCATGACTTGTGGGGAAGGTCATCCCCAGACCAGATGTACCAAAAGGCTGGGAGGGGAACCCCAGAAGGGTTATTGAGCCAGCAGCTCTCTACAGGGCTCCCATGCCTGTCAATGCTACCGCGTTGCGGTGGTACTTGGCAGGATATGACAGAGTTAAGGCGGAGTGGCTGGTCCATGGGTTTGTACATAGTTTCGTTATCCCATATAATGGCCTCCCCAGGCCCTTGAGCAGCGAGCAATCTTAAATCAGCCTTGGATAATATAGAGGCAGTAAAGCGGAAGATTGACAAGGAGCGGGCCCCTGGGGAGAGTGGCTGGCCCATTTTTAGATAGGCCTCTCCCGGACATGATCATATCACCACTGGGACTGGTACCTAAGAAGGGAGCAGGAGAGTTCCAGCTCATTCATCACCTATCATATCCAGACGGGCACTTGATCAATGGTCCCTTAGAACAGGCAGTTTTGCTCAGTTTTCATTCGAGGGCCTATATTATTTCAATAAATGCTTACCAATGGGATGCTCGGTGTCGTGCACATTCTTTGAGGAATTCAGCTTGGCACTGCAGTGGATAGTAGAAAAAAAAGAATTGGTAGAGGAAAGATTATACACTATTTAAACGACTTCCTGCTGATTGCCCATGACAGCAGTCCTGCGGCCACAATCTTCGTGCCTTCCAGAATACAGCAGCAGAACTTGGGGTGCCGCTAGCAGTAGCCAAGACAGAAGGCCTGGCACAGTGCTTTTCCTTTTTGGGGATTGAGATCGATACTGTGGCAATGGTGACCCGGCTGCTGGATAAGAAACTGACGTACCTGAAGGGGCCAATCCAGATGACCTACTCTGCCAAGAAGATCACACTGAGGCAAAAGCAATCCCTGATAGGGCTCTAAATTTAATGCGCAGGGTCATGACAGGGCATTCATTCCGTGACTGACAGACGCGACAAAGGCATCCGCAAGGCACACCACTTCCTTAAGGTCAGGGCAGGTGTTCGCCAGGACTTGGCAGTTTGGCAGGAGTTCCTGGTGAAGTATAAAGGGTGGAATATATGGAGGGAACCCCTATTAAGCAATGAGGACTTAGAACTCTTCACGGACACGTCAGGTGGTATGGGTTTTGGGATTTACTTTAAGGGGCGGTGGCGCCAGGAAAGGTGGACAGAGGAATGGCACAGCAAAAGGGATAACCAGGGACATTACTTTCCTAGAACTGTTCCCCATAGTGGCAGCGCTGGTGATTTGAGGGCTCCTGCTGGCAAATAAGGGGATCTTGTTCTGGTCTGACAACGCTGCAGTGGTTTACACCCCACAAGCAGTCAGCCAGAGTCAGGAGGGTAGCGGGCCTGCTTAGGAAGTTGGTGAGGCTGAGCCTGGAGCTTAATACGTGCATAACAGCAAGGAACGTGCCCGGGGAAAGTAACGAGATCGCTGATGCTCTCTCTCGCGTTCAGCTAGCACACTTCTGGAGCCTGGCTCCACTGGCTTCACCCACAGCAAGCTGTATGCTGGCGGACCTGTGGAGATTTGGACACACAGCACTAGCAGGATGTTGAGGGCATCCTTGTCTGACAATACATGGAGAACCTACTGGCAAGTCTACGCCAGGCTCCAGCCCTCGAGGACATACGAGGCTTCAACCCTTTACAGGGAGTATCACTGGGCCACCTACTCAAATTCATAGTATGACTGAAAGGGGAGGGGACATCAGTCTGCCATGCTTGGTTAATTTTGGCCGGTGTGGCTTTTTCCTGAAACTTGGGGGGCGGCAGGACACCACAAAAGAATTTGTGGTTAAGAAAACCATGGAGGGCTGGTCCAGGGATTCCACTTCCCTGGCCAGACCAATGCATGGCAGTCACACTACAGATGATGATAGAAGACACCAGAACTGACGAAGGACAGCTTTGAGGAGTGCCTATTTAAGGTGGCGTTGCTGGTCATGTTCTTTGGTGCCTTCAGTATGAGCAAGGTTATTCCTAAATCCAGGGCAGATGCAGTGGGCCCGGCCCTAAGAGTGTCCGATGTAACACTAGCAGAGAACAGTCGGGTGTAACTGGGGCGCTCTAAGTCAGAACAGGGGGGAAAGACAGAGTGGTGTGGCTGTATGCCACGTGCATCAGTGACCTGTACCTGGTAAAAGCCATGCAGGAGTACCTGCAAGTGTGCCCAGTGGGAGAGGGGGCCCTGCTGCAGCACCAGGACAGGTCATGCTTGTCGCAATTTCAGCTTAAGGCGATTTGGCACTGGGCTTGATACATCACACCTGACTCTGCATTCCTTTATGACTGGGGCAGCCACCATAGCCCATAGGTTGAGTTTTGGGGAGGCTCAGTACCAGAACATTGGGCGGTGTGTGTCTAAATAGGTTCAGGCCCTATGTTAGGCCATAACACCGAGTCTGACACATTTCATTCATCTTATATCAGCAGGTAACAGAGCAACCACAATCTGGACCGTGGGCCATTCCTACATTTTCTGGGCCAAGAGGACAGCAGCTGTCAGCCACTATGGTACACAATTTGGTTTTCCTCTGGAATTGTTGCACACAGAGTGGATGGGCAAGTGGGTGATGCTTTGGGACCAGTTGAGACCCGCCCTCATGGTCAAGTTAAGGGTGAGCCGACCACCAGACTTCGTGGTGCTACACCTGGGTGGCAATGATATTGTCTCTACCAAGGGCATCAACCTGATCATCAAGGTCAAAAAGGACCCGACTTGGATCTGTGCTGAGTTGGGGGCAGGTGTGGTCTAGTCCCATATCCTCCCCCGGCAGAAGTGGATCAGGGCGATCCGGCATGAAAGAGTCGAGAAGAGTAGGAATAAATTGAACACAGAGGTGGGTAATTTCATGAGGGCCCGGCTGTGGTCAAGCAAAAGGGCATCTTGGCAGGGGTCGAGGCAGTATTTCACATGACCTCTCTCCTCCATGGCAACAGGGATGCTGCTAGACTGGAGGTAGGACTTCAGTACTACATCCCTTTAGGTCTCGTCTAGGTACTGCTCTGTCTTCTTTATGTCCTCCAAGTCTGCTACTCTAGCCTCCAGAGATCTGACTCGTTCTCTGAGAGCAAAGAGCTCCTTGCATCTAGTGCCAACTGGAAGAAAATCTTACATGCAACACTCAATGCAAAATACTGAAAAGCCACCATCTTATTGCTGGACTGCTGTCTGCATCTTAGTTTTAAAGTTGTGTTTAGGTATTAAGTTGTTTACTTACTATGGTTTGCTGGGGATACTTATACTAATAAAACTATACCTAATACGTTTAATGGACTTTGTTCACCTCAAGCTTAATTAATCTCAGGTCTTTAATGTATGCCTGATGAGAATAGGCAGCTGCACCTGACAGTGAATATGGCACCTCCTTTCCTTTAAGAGGTTTAAGCACCTATAAAGCTATGATTATCCCAGGGGTGGGTGGGGGTTGGGGAGGGAGGGTGGGAAAGAAGAATTATTAAAAGCTGGCTGTTACACAGTACCCTGTCCTGTGCTTCGAAGGTAATCTGTGACCAATTTCCTGGGTGATTCACACAGCCCTTGCTTGGATAGAGGGAGTCACCAGAAAGCCCAGCCAAGAACCCTGCAGGCTCCCCTGCCAGGTCTTTGAAGTACATGCCCTCATAAGAATTCTAATGTCTTAACCAACCAGAGGGGCATGAGAAAAAAACCCATGCACTGAAAAAGAAACAGAGAACCCGAAAAAAATACATGGCACTGAGGCACCGACAGTCCTAGGGATCGTCAAAAGCGGGAAGGGTGACTTGAATCGAGACAAGACGGTACCGGAATGGCAAAAAATTGATAGTAAAAAATCAACTTATCTCTGGAGTACAGATGAATATCCAAAGGGCTCTGCAGAAAAAAGAAAACTGAAGTAAGATGGTTCCTTCTGGTGGGAAGACCGGCATGCATACGTGGAGTACCTTCTAAAAGCTTCCTGTGGAAGCTGGGAAGTGTTCCTGCATGGGCTCTGTCTGTGACATCACCCATATGTGAAGAATGACTTCCTGTTTGGTCCTGGAGAAAGATGTATAATATTACCCCTGCAGGTATAAATGTATATATAAATTTTGTTTGCGTAGGTCCCATTAGAAGTCACAAAGCTCTATTCTTTTTCTTAGCAGTACTAATCAGTTCTGTCATGTCAGGGAAAATATTCTAAATGCATGTTATAAAATTGACCTGTTTGTTACAGGGAACCACATAGTACACTGTCATGGATGAAATATACCAAGAGCAGTCTATAGTGAACAGTTTTCTTTTCTTTTTAGCAGAAATAAATCATATATTATTCATTGTCATCTGAAGTCCCATATGACTGAAAAAGAAAGTGTCATATTTTGAAATATATTAATAGCCAGTAACATCTTGCATTAATGAATTAGGGTTTAGAGAAGTTGGCAAGCTAGATGTATGCAGCTACATACGAGTAGCGTAACCATTGTATCTTATTTTATGACATCTTGCTGCGAATCCCAGTGCATTCGGTGGGTTTTCTGAGATACCATGTGATATGTGCTGTGATTAATGGGGAATATGATGAATTCCATATCGGTTCCATGTTCACTGTCATGGAAACAGATTATTACTAAACTAAAGCTCACAATGGTATTTAAAATGAGCTTGCTTTCTAGTTGCATGTACTGAAGCTATGGCTAGCCAATATAGCCACCTAAATACTCAATACTGGAAACCTCTGGATTAGATTATGTTGGCACAACAATTTAATTCAAAACAAAATTTTCTTTTACAGCAACTCTTTCATAGAAGTTGGACACAAAAGTTTATCTCAAATCAAAAGAGACTGTTGGGTACACAGAACAAGGAAATGTGTGAATTTTTCATGAAGCCTTCCGTAACAGTCAGAGTGGTTTTCCAAATGCTCATTGCAAGCAGTGAAAGAGCAGTTTGGAAAATGCTAAATGACATCACAGTGTTTTCTGACCTTCCTGAGATTTAAAGTGACTTGGTCTACTTCTCTAGACGAAATAAAAAGAAACAACACGACACCGAGCATCCCATTGGTAAGCATTTATTGAAACATGCAAAACTATCCATATAGCAATGATATTCATCTGCTATATCAATAGCTGATATGTTTAGTTTAAGTCTGCTGAAAGGCCGGCCTAAGCTAAATAGATAACGTTATGTTGATGCCCTCACATTGCCCCTTCACCATACAGAGTATGTTTCAGCAGATGAACTTCCACCCCGGCACTACCATACCGATTTTTAAAATTGGCAGATAGTGGACTTATATGTTTATGGCCAACAGCAGATATATATGTCCTTCTGACCCAAGTGAGCCTAGATGTTATCCTGGGATGCCTTACTTCTTGTTACTAGGGTCTTAAAAGAGCGTAGAGATTTCCCTAGCACATCTGATGTTTTCAGAGTCATGCTGGCAGGAAACGGGAGGGAGAAAATACCTTCCATGGCCCTTTTCTATGAAGCCCACAAAACCACTTTGGATGCCCTCACAGGGACTCCAAGAAATAC
Source organism: Ichthyophis bannanicus (assembly GCA_033557465.1). Classification (NCBI taxonomy): domain Eukaryota; kingdom Metazoa; phylum Chordata; class Amphibia; order Gymnophiona; family Ichthyophiidae; genus Ichthyophis; species Ichthyophis bannanicus. The sequence goes on along the minus strand of CM066047.1, from coordinate 54,578,673 downwards.
AATGTCCAGTCAGGATCGGCTCTAACTGCTAAATTCTTTATTTTTAGATCCAACAGTAAATATGCTTGTAAAAAAAACCCCAATATATATAGCATCCAAACACAACCCATATTTTTAATTTCAGGCGCGCAACTGAATCAAAACCATTAGACGCCTGAGAAACTCTCAGCACCTCTTTCTTTTCAATGAAAACATCCAGTGGCTGGGGGAAAAAGGTCAGTCTTGTCTCTTAGAAGGGTTGCAACTGATGAGGAGAGACAGCAACTTGTTATCCTGCTTCTGCTTTCATCTGACTGAGAAGCGACCTGGAGAGAAAGGAAGCCCGTCGCCTCTCTTTTGCGTTCCTGCATTGTGTGTAGGGGTCTACATGGTAAAATCTCTGAGGCGGCGTTTCTAGAATTAATTATAAATAGCTGTTCCTGAGGAATCCCACACTGGAACATTTTAACTGTCCAAAGTATTTCAGTATTTCACTACGAGTCTATCTTTCATGGGGGAAGATGACTCAGATTTCATTTTTATCAGAGGAATGAAGATCTTCTTAAGAGTAATGAGTTGTCTGTGTCAGATGCCTATCCAAAAGGTACCCAGGCATGAGGAAAGATGAAAAGGAGAAGGGAAACAACTGACCAATCAGTATTTTGGTCTAGGTGTGCAAAGGAGGAAACGAGAAAGGAATTAAAGCATTTAGAGAAGGGACAAGGAGGATCCTTGGAGAGTAAGGAAGGGCCAGCAGCAGTCCAAAGAGAACATTTAGCAGGGAAGTAAAATTGTCCCAGAGTGTTGTGCATAAGCAAAAATCAGAAACCCATTTCTGCTTTATAACTGTATCCTCTTATCATTTACAACCGTTTTCTTACGAAGAAAAGATTCCCTGTAAAGTTTTTCTTTGGAACATCAAACTCTGCAATGTTTCCTTGAACTCTTTCAGTCATATGCCTTGGGCTCCAAAGAAAAACTCTTTTATTCCTGTCAAAGGATCCAAGCCAGGATTTGTAAATGTTCAGGGGAACTCAGCCTTGAAATTGAGTGTGTTCCTCTGTCTTAGACGTGAACAAGAAAGGTGGAGGACTAGATATCTATGTCAGTTTCTTGTTTCATTTTATTTTTACATTTATAAGCTGCTTTTTTCAAGAAAATCCAAAGTGGTTTACAATGGCACATAAAAATACTACCAGTAAAATGCAATAAAATAACCATAATACATTTCAACAAATCCCTTATAGAGCCAAAACCCTTACTAGGGTAAAGAGGCTGGGAACACTATTTACTTATTTATTTTATTTATTACAGTTTCTTATATACCGCGCTATTTAGGATCAGCGCGGTTTACATCATAACATAACGACCATAACGACAACTGTCAGGTTTTTACAATGAACAGGAGTACAAACTTGGATAACCGGGTTAACTATATACATAAGCTATCTACACTGCAGATAAAAATTGTAAGGGCCTTTCTAGATTGGGTCATTTCTTGGGAGGGATATCTAGTTCAATTGCTGTCTGGGAAGTATTGGAGGAAAAGGTGGGTTTTGAGAGCCTTCCTGAATTGATATAGATTGGTAATGGCCCTAATGTCGGGGGGTAAAGCGTTCCAACATTTGGGGACGTAAAAACTGAATGCCCTGTTTGTGGTTTTTGTGTTGGACTTTGTCGAAGCCTTTGGTATTGCAAGCAAGTTTACAGCTGTTGTTCTTCTGGATCTGTTGGGGGGGACCATGTGGATAAGATGCGCGAGTGAGAAGGATGAAGTACACTTGATTGCCTTGAATGCTAATAGAAGTGATTTGAAGGTGATTCTCCCATGGATCGGTAGCCAGTGCAGCTGTTTGAGAATAGGAGTCACGTGGTCGTTTCTGGATGCTCCGTAAAGGACCCTAGCTGTGGCATTCATGGCCAACTGTAAGGGGGTGACCTTGTAAGATGGCATTTGCAAAGTCAAAATGCGGCAGGATCAGGGCTTGGTATATGGTTCGGAAATCTTCTGGGTCCAGCAGGGAGCGTAGGTGTTTGAGTGAGCCTAGAATATCACCACACCAAGTCAAAGATGACATACATCGAGGAACAGTTAAAGGAGTCCAAAGCGAACATAGATAGAACCCTCCCCCAGGAATTTTCAAAACTTTCTCTTAAATATTTAAAAATATCTACGATTTCACTTGATAAAGATGGCCAACTTGCAAATACAAGGAACATTAAAAAAGAAGCAATACAAAGCAAAAAGAAATAGATATCTGCATACTGCAAGTTGTGTTCATCAACAATCCAAGAACCAAATGGAGCAGATGGGAAAACAAATCTATCAATTCAAAAAGGAAAAAAAAAGGGCCAACCAACCCAAGGATTCATATCTATGGTACTACCATCCTAACCGAGTACTCCAATTACATCTTTCATGTAGACACTAAATCACTCAGAGCAGACCTATTGTGTAGGGTATGTTGCAATTGAACAGGGTCCCGGAACATATATTTATGACTTTGATACACTATTTTACATATGGAGATCTAAGGCAAAATGTGGCTCCAAAGCGATCACATCTTGTCTTTTCAAAAGAAATAATTTGTACCTCATCTGAGTCTTCTGCATACATCAGGAAGCACAAAAATGTCTGTTCCAGAAAACAAATTTCCTTGTGACAAAAGAACATTTTAACTGTCCAAACTGTATCTCATTCCAAGGTGTAGATCACACAAGGAGTGTGTCTCAAGAAGAAATCCCTGCTTGAGAAATGTCCAAAAGGCCTGTTAATTCGAAATTAACCTCAACAACCTCATGTCTTCCAGAAGAGAAAATTGCATTGTTAATATTTAAATGGATATGCATCACAGGAATTCTTTAACCCCTCCAGCATACATACATCCTATACATCAGTGAAACAAATATCTCCCTCCCCCCCACACATAGGAGTCAAGCAACATCCTTTTCCCACAAATTTTTTCCCAAACGATTTCCATATCTTTTCAAATTTTGGGAGCTTATTAAGCCGAACAGTTATTAATCGTTCCATAATATAGATAATATGCATTCAAGCTCGCAAAGCTACAACAGTAGGTGCTTGCACTGCCTTCCAATGTATGACCACCTCACATCTTGCAGCCAAATACACAGACCCATACCAACTGCTCCGTATTCCCTTGCCCACCTAAACTCCCCACTCCAATCATAATCCCCGCCATTTCCCACTCCACCTCTACCTCCACTAAAGCCGGCACCTCCCCTCACACCCCCTCCCAAAAACTCGCCAAACAAGGACACTCCCACTGCATGTATTTGCAGGTCCCCACCAAACCACATCCCTGCCAACGTGTCAGGATAACCTTTTACCATTTTGTATAACTAAGCTATCAGTACATCACTTTGTACCCATTTTCTATATGCTGAACAGCTATAATGTCCTTACTCATGCATTTAAAAATCGTACTCCAGATTCTATCATCCAGTTCCCGCCCCAGATCTTCCTCCCACTGGACATGGAACTTCGCCCTACCCTCCCCGGAATTGCCTTGTAGATTTTTGAGATAACCTGTCTCCGAGCAGCTGGGTACCAACATATATACTCAAAAATAGTCAAACCTTTTGCCATCGCTGGTCCCCATGGTTTACCCTGCAAGCAATGCCTAAGTTGCAGATAGCCATACAGATCCTGGGGTCCCAGTCCATATCTTGCCCTAAGATCTACAAAGGACTCAAGTTCCCCCTCAGGACACAACTGGATCAAAGTGGTAAGACCCAGTCTCTCTCAACATTGGAGCAATGGGTCAACCAAGCCTGGTTGGAAATTGCGACTGTAGCGAATCGACTGCAATAGGGACATCTTCCCCCCTCAGTTGCTGGCAATCACAGGGATATTTTATAACAGATCACCTAGGATGAGAGGGCAAGTTGGTGCCTATTTGTGGCCTGTTTTATAAAGACAAATAGGTATCTACATGTAATTATAAAATACTAGCACAAATCCTGAGGAAATCATGGCTAGAATGACTTCCAGTACATTTACTCTTGCTTGGGAACAGTGGTAAATGTATGTGGGTGAAGTAACTGCATAGGTATGTATTTTATAACCTACATGTTTACTTCCCAACTCTGCTCCAGACCATGTCCGCACACGGGTCACATACAAGTATGCGTGTTCTTGTCGTTAAATGTGAATCCCTTGGGTTAATTTTATAAAAACGGTTTTACGCATGGTAAAAGTTTGCTAAATTCCCCTGTACTTAAATTAAATATGTATATATTTTTTTTAACCACAACTAGACTTAAGGGACTGTTTACTAAAGTACAGTAAAGTTTTGCACTTAGCACATAGTAAGTGCAAAGCCTGGTGGCAACTGTTGGAGACATGCCTATACAGCTAATGCACCTTAAGTGGATCATGGATAAGGTGGATGCCCTTATTTGGTGGGTGGACCCCTAGTGGTAGGACCATGAGACTCTAAGGGTCAGATGCGCCATTCTGAACCCAGGCTCTGGCAGGGCAGGAAGATTCAGGGATTGCTCCAGCACCCTGCTATCCACCAGGGAAACTCCTGGTAAGAGCTGGAGAAGGAGAATCGGAGGTGGGGGCTTTACTGAACAAGTTGAAGTGAATAATAGAGGGTGATGGGATATGTTTGGAAGATATTAGGATGAAGGATTTGAGGAGTGGCAAGTAAGGTCTGGGGATTTTTTTGGCAGCAGGCTGTGATAAGTGCATCACTGATACTGCTAAGTGCATCCACGCTATCTGCAGTGGTGACAGCACAAGGTAACTTACCATGTGCTAACTGCAAGGTACTGTCCATACCCATTCTCCATCCCTTTCTCACCCTCTTCCACGATGAGTATTTAGCACACGTTAATTCACGTGAAACAGAAATAAAAAGATGTATTTCCTCTGTACATTGCCAAATATAAATCAAGAACATGTAGAGGGAGGAGTAGCCTAGTGGTTGGGGGAAAGGTACTTCAGGCCGGAAGGTCGGGGGTTCAAATCCCACTAGAGGACAGCAACCTTGGGCCGGAAGGACTGGGGTTTCTAGTCCCACAGGTGCTCCTTGTGGTCTTGGGGAAAGCCATTTAACCCTCCATTGCCCATGTTCCCTGTGAGTATTAGTGTATGTGTCTCATATCCCCGCGTGTTAAATGTGTTGTGACCGCTTTGATTGAAGGATAAGGCGGTATACAAAACTGTCTAAATAAATAAATAAAAATAAATAAATTCCAAAAACAGAAATAAAGAAATTAAATTGAAAACAAAATTATTTTTTCTACCTTTATTTTCTGGCCATTTTATTTTTCTAATTGCGTTGTACTCAGTCTCTGATATCTGCTTTCCTGTTTTCTCTTAACTCTCTTTCCAGGGTCTTCTGTCCATTTCCATTTCTTTTCTCTCCTCTTTTCTTCACTTCCTCTGCTATATCCATTTCTGACATTGAGCTTTTCATCCTCCTATTTATTTTTCTCTCTCTCTTTTCACTGAGATTTCATTCCTCTTTACCATCCAGCCTTCAGTCTCCCTTTTTTACTGCCATCTAGCTACAGCTTTTCAAATCTTTACATCAACCCTCCCATTCCCCATCTCTCTCCTTCCCCAGCCTCTTATTCTCCAATCTTTCACTAACTGTTGACTCCATCTATTTTAGCAACTCTCTCTATCCTCATACAGCATCTCCCCCTCCATCCAGCATCTCCACCTTCTCTCTCTCTTCACCTCCCCCATCCTCCATATCCACCTTATCTCCCCATCCAGCATGTTTACCCTGCCTCTCTTCCACCCCATCCAACATCTCTCCCTTCCCTTTGTCTACCTTCTGTCCAGCATCTCCCCCATCCCTCTACGTCCAATTTCTCCCTTTCTCTCTATCTCTCAGGGTCCAGCACCTTCTTCCATCTCCCTAGGGTCCCCCTTCCCCCGTGCCCAGCATTTCCATTCAGTCTCCCTAGGCCCCTGTGTCCAGCACGTCCCTTCTGTCTCTCTTCCCTCCCCCTTCTGTGTGGTCCTGCATCACCTTTCCAGTATCTCCCTCCTCATCCAGCATTTTCCTTCCAAACCCTCTCCCCTACTGCTGCAGCATCCAGCACTGGTGTATCGCAACGAACCTGCAGGCAGCAGCACAAATAAAAGAAACAAGCATGGCGTCTCTGAACATGTGCACTCCTCACTGCCAGTTCTGTTACCTCTGATGTGAAACGGAAGCATCAGAGTGAATGGGACCAGCAATGCCTTTGGGATGTGGTGTGCTTGTGCTCAAAAGCCTTGTGCTTGCAGTTTCTTTCCACATCTGCCGCAGATTTGATGAGATGCAGCCACCACTGCAATAGAGCCATCCATGCTTCTGCTCCTCAGGGATCCCTGAAGCTGGGGGCCTTTGCTTCCCCTCCCAGCCCAGATCTTGTATGAATTCACATGGTAACTACTTATCACAGTTTAGTAAATAGGCATTGTAGAATTCATAAATATACATTTACGGTTTTGTGCTATGCATTTAGCTCTGTTGAACAAAGGGCCATGAAATGCAGTCATTTTATAGCCATTGCACCTTAAGTTTAATGTCTGTTTGATTTTATGAGGTGAAGGGGGACCGGAGGAGTAGCCTAGTGGTTAAAGCAACAGCTTACTACCCAGGAAATCTGGGTTTGATTCCCACTGGCACTCCTTGTGACCTTGGGCAAGTCACTTTACCCTCTGTTGCCTTTGAAGAAAAGGCCTGGCAATTTACTTCTGGTCATACCTTGCCAAGAAAAACCCAGAAGCTGATGGGTCGCCAGGAGTCAGCACTGACTTGAAGACACTCAAAAAAAAATGAGGTGAAGGGGCGCAAAGTCCAGATGTAATTCTCTTTATTAGAGGCAAAAATGCAGGAGTAATGAACAAGAAACTAACGCATTTCATTCTTTTGCTCAATAATACAACTCAAGTATCTTGTTAGAAAATAACTTTCAAAGGGAAAGCTAATTTTGAAATGTATTTGCACCATTTTGAATAAAATTCCAATGGTGTTACGAAGAAGCCTAAATGTTTGCTGATGTGTATATCACTAGTTTATGTGTGTACATGACAGTATGTTTATGAATTCTGCTGCATCATGTGAGTCACATTCCATTAATGTCCTAATTATTGCAAAATTAATAAAGAAAGCAAATAGTACAGGAAACATTTCTGCACAACAATGGTAAATTGCCTTTTTCCAGCACTCAAATGTGTGTCCATCATTGACTGACTGTCCATGAATTTAAAGATCACGGTAACTTTGGAGTCATATCCTGTCATTTCAATCGGGTTTCATAATAACCTAGTCATGGATAATATGATGCCTCATGTTAAAATGTTACAAGCCACAGAGACACATTTGTATATCCCAGTGGTGGTGGCAATTTGAATTTGGCTGAAACTAGAGCAGGAGCGGGTGGGCACTGCTAAAGCCTGAGGAAGGGATTGGGGGTAGGGGAATGCATTTGAGGACTTCAGGTGGGACTCCAGAGTTAACGAGGGGCATTATATGGGGTGTTAATGGCTCTAAGCTTGGCTATGCATTAGAAGGAGATGGCTTGGGAGAGGGGAAAGAGTAGGGGATCGGATGTTTTGTGAGAGGGATGGGGGAATCAGATATGGTGGGTGGTATGGGAAGGAGGGGGGGCACGAGTGTAACTGACAGGTCAGGTGAGGCATCGGAGGTGGGGATGGATGAACCAGTGATGCTGAACTGGATGCACGTTGTCACACGGTGTCGCGGACACAAAGAAGGTGCGCCACTAGGTAGCGCTATGAATGAATGAAAAGTCCGAGTGCAGGGTAATAAAGGCTTTTATTCCCCGTTCAAAAGCAAGGTTCAAAATAAGAGACAGTTTGATAATAGAAACAGTCCTTTGTTTCAAAAGGTACCAAAGTTCATTGGCTAATCAACTGTTACTTCACAGTTCAAAGCAGGCTTCTTCAAAGTAATATTCAGAATAGTTAAACAATCAATATATATTGCATTTATTCTTCTTTGTAACATGCACAGTTTTGAGCACAGGCAGTGCACCAATTACACTCCATGTCTTCAGGTAAAGGTAAGGGAATAGTGCTTGGGAAAATCCACTTCCATTAAATCATCTGCCCCATACAGATCCAACGTGCTTTCACTATCCCTGTCTATTCCAGTATGGCAATCTTCAGCTTGGGAGTTTTGCTCCACATAAGCAGGGGCTCTCAAAGCTGACGGTAAACTGGTGAACCAGTCTTTACTCTGGCTTCTTTTAAAAGGAACGTTTCTTTTAGGATGGCTTCTAGCAGTGCAATCATTAGTTAAACTTTACTGTCTCATACCTTGGCTCCCTGGGTAAAAACTTCAGTTGTTTGTACAACTGCTTCTCCCTCCGAGTAGGTAAAACTGGGTAGTGATCTTCTAGAGATAAGCCTCTCTCAGAACCTCCCTCTCTGGTTCTTTGCTTTCTTCTCTCTATATCACAAACAGGTAGAGTATAGGAACTAGGCGTGGCAGGGCCTCTTACCTTGGAGTAACTTCCACCAAACTCCCCTTGCACAACAGGTTTAGTTTGGGTTTTATGGCTTCCCACCTTGTAAGGTCTATTTCTGTTCCAGCTTCCAGCTTGGCTTCTTCTACAGCAATCAGGTTTGTGTCCTTGATAGCTTCCAGGCTTTACTGCTGTTTCACCTCTAACTCCAGTTCCTTCTTCCTCTTTCTCTTCCTTCCTCAGCTCCTGCTGTTGTTTCCACTGCTTATTCCTCCATTGCTCTCTTTGCAACTGCTGCCATCTCCTCTTCTCCTGCCGTTTCTGTTTCTGTCCAGAAGCATTCTGCTCTGGTTTATAAAGAGATCCGTGGCTGCTGACTTCCTGGTTCTCTGTCAGCTGCAGGTCATCAGTGAGATTAGGTTCTTTAGGATCAGTGTGTCTGTTCCTGCTCCCTCTAGCTGTGCCAGGAGGTAACTGCACATCTAAAACAGGATTTATTTTCCTAAAACCAACTTTATTAGTGACCGCATCATGACAACGTGGAGATTGGGAGCAACAATTTTAAGAAGTTGCTCCCAATGTATATGTGGGTTTTTGTTTTACGTCTTTTCCCCACATGCAGCTTCTTAAAATCACTGTTCCTGCGAGACATGGTGAGCCATACACGTGCAGTCTTGCATCTATTTTACGTTTGGCAAAGCCTCTTGTAAAATGCTATGGAAATTCTACAAGTCCTGACCTGAATGTGGGAACTCTCCTCTCCTATCTAAAATGTACCTTATGTGTCTACTAAAGAGCTAGTATGGGCAGTTCAGTGGGGCAATTTAAAGAAAAGATGTGCATGTAATTCCCTTTTATGTTGAAGCATTTTTATTAGTATAAATAACCCACCAGCATACAGCACAGTGCACCACAGTACAACAATATAATAACAGCAGTTCAGCAAGAATACACGATACAATGCACAACAGCATACATCACACCAAACCAACATCATATAGAAGAAAGGTTGAAACATAAAGACCGCTGATGCAGCACAAAGTACACTGACAGAACCAACAGCAGACGGTGCTGAACCACCGCACTCACCAAAATGCCCAGGGAGGGGTGCACCCTCTCGGCAGGAATCACCCCCACCCCGCCCGACCCTACCCACCCAACCAACCCCCCCCCCCCCCGGTTGGGATACAGTCAAGCACGGGCCGCCCGTTAGTCCCAACACGGATTAGTACAAAAAGTTTGGACACGCCCAGGGTGGTTTCTGCTCCCGGGCCCGTCCCCAGCTAGGCAACCATCCCCCGGAAGACCCATGAAGATCCCATTCCTTCCTAATCCTATCCCACCTCTCAATGCCTCCCACCCTGATAACCAAGCTAGTAACCCAACCCAACCCCTGTATCGACCCCCCCTTTGTCTTCCCCCCTCCCCCCCCAAACCAACTGGCCAAGTTGCGGGCTGTCAGGGCTACCACTACCGGCCTACAGGCATAGCCATCCGAGAAAGAAGACCAGAGAAAGCAGGACCAGGGCGGAAGAAGATCGTGAGTGGGCAAAAGTGTAAGAAGCGTTTATCGGAAAGAGAGAGAGAAAGAAAAAGAAGTAAAAGAAGAAAAGAAAGAAAAGGAAGTAAAAGAAGAAGAAAAAGAAGAAGAAAGGGGCCCGAGACACAAGAGAAAAGAAAGAGAAAGAGAGAAGAAAGAAAAACAAGGAGGAGAGATGAGAAGAAGAAGAAGAGAAGAAAGAAAACAAAGATCTAAAAGGGATCAAAGAGAAAAGAAAAAGGAAACACAGAAATCAAGGCATACTCAGAATCCTGCTATGCACCCGCCAGGGCAAAGCTTGCAGGTGAGGACCCCAGCTATCCAGGAAACATTGCCAACGTCTGGCCGCCCCACGGGCACGCAACATTTCCATGAGCAGGAGCCTATGGAGCTGTATCCTCCAAAGGCCATACGTTGGGCCCTTGGCCTAGAGCCACTGTTGTAAGATTACCTGACGAGCAGGCACCAATACCAGACGTAGCCAACGCAGAGCCACAGGCCCCAGCATTGCCCCCCACGAATCCTCCCAAACATCTAGAACAGCATTTCCTGCAGACAAAACTACCGACTGCTGGAGGCACACCGTTAGATACCCCATTATGCGCCCCCAATAAACCCGAATCTGAGGGCATTTCCAAAACATGTGGCCCAGAGACGCTCTCGGCTCAGCGCAGCGCGGGCAACAGTGAGTAGTACCCACTCCGGCGCGCCAGGCCCTCAAGGGGGCAAAATATAGACGACGGACGATTTTGTATTGGGTATCTCTGTACAGCACCGACACAGTCAGTGAGGTGATATCCGCCAGGCTACGGAGCAATCCATCACCCGGAACCTCTTCTCCCAACTCCACAGTCCATGCCCCTGCCAGAGAGTCGATGCCCAGGGGCAAGGCCGCCTCCCACAACATACTGTGCAACCAAGATACCCGTATCCCGGACTCGCCTCCCAATAACGCAAGCTCAACCACCGAGCAGATTTCCGTTCGTAAATGAACCCGGGGGACCCGCCGAACAAAGCTACGGAGTTGGGCATACAAGAAAAGGTCACGACCCTCCAGAGCGTAATGTTGGCATAGCCTGGGAAAACCCACCATCTCGCCTTCCGGGGTGACCACATGCTCGAGATTAACTATCCCCAATTGTTCCCACCGTGTAAACTGTGATCCCCCCATACCTGGGGCGAAGTCAGGATTACCTTTAATAGGAAGATAAGGAGAAGAAGTCGCGCATAGCCCCTTCTCCCGGCAGAAGAGCCTCTAGGCTGTCCGCACGGGAGCGAGCACCACCCTCGAAAGAGTACTCTCAAGCCCTTTAATCGGGGCGACGTGTAAAAGATATCGCAGATGAAAGGGATACGCTGCGCCCCGGAGCATCGTCATAGGAGAGTAATCCTCCAGATCCCACAGCCAATCTCGAGCAAAGCGCAACAAACAAGCAATGTTATATTTCCGAATATCTGGGAAACCCAGCCCGCCCTGGCTACAAGGCTGACTGAGGACCTCAAGGCGAACCCTCGGTCTCCGTCCCTGCCACAAGAATCTGTTTAACAGGCGCCTCAGACGTCGGAGATCGAGGCGTTGGAGAAGCAACGGGAGAGTCTGGAGCATATAAAGAAGCTTAGGGAAGAGGACCATTTTACACAGGGCTACTCGCCCCCCCCAAGGAAAGTGGCAAATCACGCCATTTATCAACACAGGTTTCAACCACCTGCAGTACCTTAGATACATTCAAACGATAAAGCTCCCCGATATTCCCGGGTAAATAGATACCTAAATATTTGAAATGGCCACTTGCCCATTTTAAAGGAAAGTCGCCCGGCCACCCCCAGGGCCCACCCTCGCCGATCAACATAGCTTCGGACTTGTCAAGATTAAGGCGGAAACCCGAGGGAACCCCGTAATCTTGAATAAGCTGTAACAAATTGGGAAGCCCCGTAAGGGGATCACCCAGATGAACCAGAAGATCATCCGCGAAGGCCGCTACCCGGAAGTCCTCCCTCCCCACTGGGACACCATGAAATCCGACATCAGATCTAATTCGAATTAAGAGCGGCTCCAGAGTCAGAACGAATAGAAGGGGCGACAGAGGACAACCCTGACGAGTTCCCTTCTGGATCGCGAAGTTGGCAGTCAATGCTCCGTTGATCATAAGGGCACCAATCGGGTTAGCATACAAGAGTCTGATCACATCCACAAAGAACCCTGTAAAACCCATCACGTCCAGCACTTGATACATAAAGGCCCAGTTCACTCTGTCAAATGCTTTCTCAGCGTCGAAACTGATGAGCAAGGACGTCTCCCACAAAGAGAGAGCAAGATCCGCTGGAGACTATACGCCGCATGGCGGCCACGAACGAACCCCACCTGGTCCCGATGTATCAACGTCGGTAAAATAGCAGCTAACCGATCCGCCATTATTTTCGCGAGGATCTTAATATCGACGTTTAAGAGTGAAATGGGTCGATAAGAACCCGGAAGAAGAGGATCCCGCCCCGGCTTAGGTAGAATGGTAACCACGGCCTTATTCGGCTCAAAAGGGAAGGCCCTCCGCTGCACCAGATCTTCAAAGTAGCCTACCAGGGGAGCGACCACAGCCTCCCCCAGAAGTTTATATAACTCTCCCCTATAGCCATCCACCCCCGGAGCTCTGCCATTCTTGAGATTCTTAATGCCCGCCTGTACCTCCTGCCCTGAGATGGGCTGGTTGAGAGCCTGTAAATGCTCCTCAGTAAGTCGCGGCAAAGCACAACCAGCCAGAAATGTGCGTCCCTCCTGCACCCCATCTCCCTCCCCTGCATACAGCTGCTGAAAAAAATCTAGGAAAGCACTCTCAATGTCTTCTGCAGACTTGCAAAGAGTCCCATCCGCGCGTTTAACAGCCCCGATGCGTTGGGGTCCCCCTGGGGGCCTCACCAAAGAAGACATCAACTTCCCCGTCTTGTTGCCATGCTGATACAACTGGTAGCGGTAATATAACATCGATTTCTGAGCCCGGCTGTGGAGAAGCGTCTCCAATTCGGTTTGGATTTCCCGCAAATATCTATGGTGCACAGCAGTCTTATGCCCAGCCACCATCCTCCGTGCTTTGCCCAGTTCACGCTCGAGCAACAAAATCCTCTGCTGCAACCGTTTACGCTTCTGGCTGTGAAAACTAATAATCTCCCCACGAAGAACAGCTTTCCCCGCTTCCCAAAAAAGAGCAGGAGAGATATCCGGGCGGTCATTGAAATCCACATACTCCTTCCAGCGAGCTCGAAGGTGGGCCTCGAATAGCGCATCCCCACTGAGATCCAATGGGTATCTCCAGAGACGATTGCGGCGAGGACCAGCACCCCGGAGCTCCAAGAGCACCATCGCATGATCTGACAACACAGAGGATCCGATCTCAGCCCGTGAGACTCGACTAAATAGCGACTCCGATATCAAGAAGAAATCGATACGGGACCACGTGCCATGAGCTCGAGACAGGTGGGTATAATCCCGATCCCCTGGGTGCAGGATTCGCCAAATATCCAGGAGCCCGTGCGCCTCGCAGAGCCCCCACAGACGCCTCCGGGCCCTCCGACTGCCACCCCCCGTCGTACCCGAGCGGTCCATCGTGACTTCCAGCACTTCATTGAAGTCCCCTCCCATTATGACCTGATAACCACCAGTATCAGCCAAGAAGCGGGTAAGCGCCAAGTAAAAACTCGATTCATACACATTCGGGCCATAGGCAGAACATAGAGCAACTTTCATGCCATTCATCAAGCCCCATACACAAACATACCGACCCTCCGCGTCCGCTACAACCCGCTCTTCGACCCAACTCACAGATTTATTGATCAAGATAGCCACTCCCCTCTTTCTTCCCACTGCTGGAGCCCCATATAAACGAGTAAATGGCCCCTTGCACAACTTAGCATGTTCGGCTGCGGACTGGTGTGTCTCCTGCAACATGATTACATTTAACCGCTGACGCTTAAGATGTTGAAACACTTTGTAACGCTTCATGGGGGAACCTAGCCCACAGACATTCCAAGAGGCTACTCTGATAGGATCACCCATAATCATGAGTCCAAGGGGTCTGCGATAGAACATTATGCCAACCAACACCTAAGTGGGAGCCCCCCCAGCCTGGGGCCCCCGCCCCCCAAAATGGCACACCTGACCCAGATAGCCCTGCCTGAATAGCCACCAACCAACAGCCAGCCCACACCTCACCCCAGCCCTCCTGAAAACAAGTAGTACCCTCCCACCCCACCCCTTTATTCCCCAGTAACACGAACCCCTGCAGCTTGCTAGTCCTACTAACCCCCTCCCACCCCTCCCCCGCACCAAACCCTAGAGCAAACTCCCCCCCGCCCTCTCCCTCGCCACCCCCATCTATCTCCACCCGCCAGCCACATAGCTCCGGCACCACCATGACTTCTTGAGCATGAGGAGCCCCCCCCATCCCCCCAGCCCCAACCAAACTATCCGCCCCATGTCCCTCGTCCCTTAACCTATCCCCCTCCCGCCCTCACAAACAGGTCCTGTCTCGCAGAGCACTCCGTGAGCAAAAAGAGCTATCATCAACCCCCCCCCTGCAGAAAAAAATACACAGGGCACAATAGCAATGGTGGCAGTATCCGGCCCCACGGGAAAACAATCCCCCGTCGCGCAAACAGAGGCGCACATAGGGAAAGGGCCCCACTGCAACAGTGTAAGGAAAAGCAGAGACAATTCCAGACTGCTCACGCAACCGGAACCCAGGCGGCAATAGCCACGGCTAGCAGACCTGGGCGGAGCCCCACACCGCCACGCCCCAACGGGCAGTGGCGGGGCAGCCCCCCGCCCCAGCACCAGCCAGCCCATGGGGCCCAACCCACCACCCCCGCAAGACCATAGTCAGCAGGATTAGTAAAAAACATACGAACAGCAACGCGATAACAATAAATGCAGTAGAACGAATAATTATAATCATAGACATCAATATAAAAGTAGTAAATATAAATAAGTATAAAGAAATATAAAGAGATATAACTATTAATATAAATATAAATATAAATATAAATGTAAATATAAATGTAAATGTAAATGGGGGGGGAGGTTCATGGGGCAAGAGTAGAAACAAAAAGGAAAAGAAGATGTAAAGCAGAAAAAAAAGAAAAAAAAGGGGAAGAGGGAAAAAGGAAACAAACCAACCTACCAAATGGGAAAAAAAAGAAAAAAAAAGAAAGAGAGAACCTTTTCCCCCTGATGCCCAGTACTGTACACTATCGTTGGCGGGAGAACAGAACCGTACTCAAGGCAGTGAGAATGGAGACAACATAATATCAAATTACAGACCATAATGAGAGTCAGAGTTCGAGACACTGCGGTGCCCGTGAAAAATAGACCAAAAAAAGGAAAAAAAAATATAGACCGTGGCCTCGCAGATAGCCCCTCAGAGGACCGGCCCAAGCGCCGGCACGAGCGTCCAGATAGCTAGGCAGGCCAGCCAAACCAAGAAGGGGGCAAAAGCCTCACCGCTCGGCCAACGGGACCGGGGCTAGGCACCCCCAAGGCAGGAGAACCAAATCAGCGTCACTGGGACACCCCACCTCATTGAAACGTTCCACAAGAACTGAAGAGGGGAGTGAGAGAATGTTCAGGCGTCCCAAGATGCACAGCATTCGCACCCGTCACCGTTCCGTTGGTCAGCCGAGGCTGTGGTAGTAAGCCAGCGCCTCCTCTGGGGACGAAAACGCCCGACGTCCTCCGGGGGCATCCACCCTCAGGGTCGCAGGGTAGGCCAATGTGAACCGGATGCCCCGCTCCACGAAGCAGCCGCAGACCTCCTTAAAGGCTTTCCGTCTAAGAGAGACCCCAGATGAGTAGTCTTGGAAAATCAGGATCCGGGGAGCATTGGCCTCCGAGCACCGCGCCTGTCTCGAGGCTCGCAGGACCCCTTCCTTCTGCTTTTCATTCAAGAACCGTGCAATCACAGCTCGGGGCCGATTATCTCCAGCACGAAGGGGCCCCAGCCTGTGCGCTCTCTCCAAGACGATACCCCCAATACCCTCCTCCAGGGGCAGGTGTGCCGGTAGCCATCTCTCCAGGTAAGCCCGCAGGTCACGGTCAGGCACAGACTCCTCCACTCCAATAAAACGTAAATTGTTTCTCCTACTTCTGTTCTCGAGATCTTCTAATTTGTCTTGGTGTTTAGTGAGGGCCTCCTCCAGCTTTTTAATCCGGGCTTCATCCTGGACCCGCGTGTCTTCTAGGGATCCGATGCGCCTCTCGACAAGCTCAACCCGGGCCGTGAAATCCGACACAGCCTGCCCCACGGCAGTAATCTGTGCCGCCAAGCCCCCGAAACGATCCTCGAGGGCTTCCACCACTGCTCGGGACACCTCAGCCACCATCGCTGTTGTATCTACCGGCAGCGGGCCCTCCGGCGCTCCCTCCGCCATCTTGGCCTCACCGCCACGTGGTTTCTCCCGCCGGACTGATTTCGTCGCCATGCAGCGCGCCCTCTCAACAGTTGAAGTGCTGCGGTCCGGCTCCGGTCTATCAAAAAGCAGCTCCCCCACTTCGACGTATCAGGAGAGGAGAAGAGATAATAAAACGGGCTGGGAAGAAGAAGAGGGCTCCGGAGCTAAGAGAGATGCGTCTCACCTAGCTCACCATGCCACCGGAAGTCATGTAATTCCCTTTAAAATTACTGTAACCAGGGAGGTTTTGGGGGAGTACTTAGTGGTACTAAGTTCTGGCACCTTTTTCATTGTCTGCTAAAATTGACCCATGGTACTCATGTAAAAACGTTTTCTTTAAAAACACATATTCACATAACTTGTTAATGTTTAGGGCTTCAGGTTTTTATAATGGAAACTGGCATTAGTTATCTATGTTAGGGATGTTAATCTTTATCTTTATTGCACATTTAATATACCATGCCTGACATAAGTAACAGGGCGGTTTACAATAAATATAAAAGTTTTGCTGCAAAGAACCAAAAGAGGAAAGGAATGCCAATGATTTATAGGACAGAAGCCTACAGTCAGTCTGATTAGGGTACAGGACAACAGCAAGGTGTCTCCATCTGAACCACAGAAGCAGATGATGGCCAGACTCCCCCCACCCCACAGAGCATGTGCAAGTGCTCAGTTTAACACATTTTTGACCATTTATGCCCCTATTTTATAAAGCAAAGCGTGGGCCTTACTTTATAAATGAAATCTAGGTGACCCTTATAGAATTACTCTCTAAATAACAGGAAAGACCAGTTAGGTCCACTCAGTCTGCCCATATGAGAATCTTTCTCTCTGGGCTCCATCATCTTGGGTAGATTTTATTGTACACAAGTATCTGTTTTTTTCTGGAAGTGCACTAGAGATGAAAAGGCATAAAATAATAACATTAGTCCTGGAGAAGGAAAGCATAATAATGAAATTAAACCTTAGATTAATTTCTGCTTAAAAGCTAAACTGTGAACTTGCCTTGGAAAAAATGTAATAGCACTATAAATCAACCAATAAGTATACACCTTTATGATCATTAGGGAAATTTTGTTACTTAGTTACTCTTTTTTCTGTGGGTTAGACAACGGACTTTAAATTATGAGCTACAGACCAGAAGAGTCTTCATGAACAGTAACAAAGCACTTACCCTACAAAACGCAGTAGTCAGGGGCAGTAATTGAGCGGCAATACTGTATTCTTCTGAACTTGAACAATCCTTTAAGAGAGACATGAGCAATGTCAACCATTCTGCATTCCATACAATGCTGTTAATGTGAAAAGATTTTAATGTCTTCCCTAACATGTTCGTGCATTTTCCTCCTTTTCATGTGAGAATAATTTATTGTGTTTCAAGTTGCATATTTCAGGATAACTTTTCAGTAAAGTACCTACCTGGCACTACTGGTGACTAGTTTGAGGGGCATCTTTACCTCCTTATGCTATAAAGTAAAGTATAAGCATACTTTATAAAATAGGCCCCAAATGCGCAAATGGCAATGTGCGTTAACTGCATGGGAATTACTCTCCATGTGCCTACTTTTTGGCCTGAAAATATTCAGCCAATATTTAAACACCAGGGAACAGATATTCAAGATGATGGCAAATGGACAACATATACACATTACTTCATGCAAATATTCAAGCAGGACTTATGCACATTAAGTCTACTATTAGATATATAAATACATCATGAGATGTGCATGACTTTATAAACTTAACGCAGGACAGCCTTTCACCATAAGTAGACTTACGCACAAAGATTTATGCGCTCAACGCTCAATATCAATGTTGAGCATACAAAGTTATAGAAACAGAAAAATGATGGCGGATAAAGACCATATGGCCCATTGATACCAACTACTAAACTCTACAATCCCGTCTTTTCCCTTAGACATCCTCTGTATTTGTCCTATGCTTTCTTGAACTCAGATCCAAGTCCTCATCTCTACCACCTCCACTGGGAGGTTATTGCATGAATCCACCATTCTTTCCATAAAGAAGTATTTCTTCAAATTACTCCTGAGTCTATCCCTTTTCACCTTCATTTTTACCCCCATATTCTAGAGATTTATTTCAAATGAAAGAGACTCACTTCCTGTGCATTTATGCCATCGAGGTATTTAAACATCTCTATCACCTTATGGGGTTCCTGGAGGACTCACTTGAGGTAGTCACAGAGAGAACCACCCTTCTGGTTACACTGGTATTGGAGCCCGATAAAAGTTTAATTCTTACAGCATATTTCAAGAACTTCAATGAGAAGTTTATGGGCTCTGCAGTCTGTATGTTTCCAGATTTGTCATGTGGTACACGCAGTTGAGGAGAGAGTTCTTGGCCCTTCGACCTAGGGTTCTTTCCCTTAGGGCTATATTTACCTTGAAATTTCCTTCACATTGTCATGTTTCCTATAATTATAAGTTTCTTCTGTTTTTTGAGCCAAAGCAATTGTTGGAATTCTTGAATGCTAGGGAAGATATCAGAATAGAAATTGTGTCCCCCACGGATGACGCGCGAGTCTCTAAAACCGCTATACTTTGTTTAGTTTTTCCTTTTAAATTTCTGTACTCTCTTTGGCTGTTTTCTTTATTGTGGGCAAATCTAAATGGTGGGATGTTTTTCTTGAGAGTTTAATTCTTGTTTTATTTGGAAATCAATCATGACTATTTCATTCATGTTTAATGCTTGGATGTATTAATTTATATGCAAATAAATATAAAGTTTAAAAAAATAAACATCTCTATCATATCTTCCCTATCCCACCTTTCTTCCAAAATACACCTAGTGAGATGTTTAAGTCTATCCCCATATGCATTTTATGATGTAAACCACTGACCATTTAAGTAGCTACCCTTTCCTGTTTATTATCCTTTTGAAAGTGTGGTCTGCACAGATGCACATGTTACTCCAAATGAGGTCTCACCAGAGATTTATACAGAAGTACTATCACCTCTTTCTTTCTGCTGGCCATTCCTCTCCATATGCACCCAAGCACCATTCTGGCTTTCATCATCTCCTTTTCTACCTGCTTGGCCAACTTATTATCATAGAAACAATCTTCCCCAAATCCGATTCTTTTATGAACAGAAGTACTTCATCCCCTATACTTGGATTTTTGCAGCCCAGATAAAATGACTGCATTTTTTAGCAATAAATCTCAGCTACCAAATTTTTGTCCATTCTTCAAGCTTTAGCAGATCCTCTTCATGTTATCTACAACTTTACTGGTTAAGAAATTCTGCTTTATCCTTTAAAGGATGTTTTTAATAGATCCTTGGAGACAGGAGAAGTTCCACAGGACTGGAGAAGGGCTGATGTGGTACCTCTCCACAAAAGCAGTAATAGGGAAGAAGTGACAAACTACAGGCCACTAAGCCTTATCTTGGTGGTGAGAAAAGTAATGAAGGCGCTCCTGAAAGAGCAAATAGTGGACTTCCTTGAAACCAACAGGTTGCATGATCAGAGGCAACATGGTTTTACCAAAGGACGGTCTTGCCAAACAAATCTGATTGAGTCCTTTGACTGGATGACCAGAGAAAGGGCTTGCGATGGATGTGATCTACCTAGATTTCAGCAAAGCCTTTAATACCTTTCCTCATAACAGGCTTATCAATAAACTCAACAGCTTGGGGACGGGTCCCAAGATGGTGAACTGGATCAGAAATTGGCTGACTGACAGACGACAGAAGGTGAAGGTAAACGGAACTCACTTGGATGAAAGAAAGATGATCAGCAGTGT
This sequence comes from Ichthyophis bannanicus, assembly GCA_033557465.1. NCBI lineage: Eukaryota > Metazoa > Chordata > Amphibia > Gymnophiona > Ichthyophiidae > Ichthyophis > Ichthyophis bannanicus. The sequence continues at coordinate 54,558,493 of CM066047.1, read as the reverse complement.
GCCCCAGGGGCCATTATTGTTCAATATATTCGTGAGTGAGCTTGCCGAAGGGCTGAACGGGCTGTCTTTTTGCAGATGACACCGAAATTTGTTGCAAATTAGGTCTTCAAGTCTCTCGCCCCCAAATAGGTCACCTCTATTTGTTCAGATATAAGAGATAGTTATGCTTATTTTGATTTTATCCTGTTGCTATAAAGGGATCCACTGTGTCTGCCCCATGCCATTTTGAATTCTGTCACTGTTTTTGCCCCCACTACTTCCATCGGGAGGGCCTTCCAACCATCCACCATCCTTTCAGTGAAAAAGTATTTCCTGACATTGCCTTTCAGTTTACCCCCTTGCAGCTTCATGTTGCAAAGAGTGGACGCCCTTGAGGAAGAGGGGAACATGAGGAAAGATCTACAAAAGTTGGAAGAATGGTCTAATGCTTGGCAGTTGTCATGCACTTGGGAAACAGAAATCCAAGGGAATTATATGCCATAGGGGGCGAGAGATTGGTGTGCATGGACCAGGAGAAGGACCTCGGAGTGATTGTTTCTGACGATCTCAAGGTGGCAAAACAGTGTGACAAGGCAGTGGCAAAAGGCAGAAGGATGCTGGGTTGCATACAGAGAGGAATTACCAGCAGAAAGGAAGAGATACTAATGGCACTGTACAAGTCGCTGGTGAGGCCTCATTGGAATATTGTGTTCGGTTTTGGAGACCGTATCTCGGAAAGGATATAAAATGGCTGGAAGCGGTTCAGAGGAAGGCGACCAAAATGATTTGGAGCCTGAGTCAGAAAACTTATGAGAAGAGACTTGAGGACCTAAATATGTACACTCTGGAGGAGAGGAGGGGCAGGGAAGATATGATTCACACCTTTAAATACTTAAAGAGTATTAATTGACAAACAAACCTTTTCCAAAGACAGGGAAGCTGTAAAACTAGAGGGCATAACATGAAGCTGCAAGGGGGTAACTGAAAGGCAATGTCAGGAAATACTTTTTCACTGAAAAGGTGGTGGATGGTGTGATGGGGAAGATCCGCCCCTTGCTGTGCAGTCAGAGGAAATTGAAGAAAACAGGTCAGATTCTGACAGCCAGGTAATGCACATGGCTACAGGTTGCCAAGGGAGATGTAAACAAACCCAGCCACGAGTGCAGCAGCCCCGCCCAAGATGCAAACAAGCCCCGTGCCCTGAGTGCAATAGGATTCACCTGGGTGGAGGAGGGGCGAAGCTAAGCACTGTGGAAGATAAAAAGCACTCATTAGAAAGCAGAGTTAGCAGGAGCGGTAGCGGTAGCTGTAGCTGTAGCTCAAGCCCAAGCCCAAGCCCAGGCTCTGGTTCAGGTGCTGATTCGAGTTCAGGCTGGAGAGGAAGTTCAAGCTGGGGAGCAGGATCTGGATTAGGATCCGGGAGGAGTTCTGACGGAGCAGCTGTGAATTCCTGCATCAGAGCTAGAACAGGAGAAAACATTGGAACAGACAGAGGAACAAAGAAAGCTCAAGCTGGAAAGGTACCGAGAGTTAAAACCCACAGTCTGCAGGAAAGTTTCTCTCAGTTAAAGCCTTGGGAGGAAGGCAGCTGGAGGGAGAAGCCACGCAGGGAGCCAGTTTGGGTGTGTCCGGAAGCTCACGAGAGAGAAAGGTACAAACCTCTGAACTTTTCTAATAGTGAAAGAGCACTGCTCAGTAAGCTTTGCAGGCAGAAGCCAGAAGGTAGTTCCTATAAGAGGAACAGGGAGAAAACTAAGCCTAATAGTTTTCTCTGGGACAATAAAGCTTTCCAGAATTCTCTTAAGGCTAAAGAGAATGTTTTGAGAACCCTGTGTGAATGCGTTCCTATGTATCCAGCGGGGGATGGGCTGGAGGATATGCAGGTTGAATACACAGATAAAGGCATAAACGATGTACCCATGGATTGTACGTTAACCATTGCAGATAATATGGAAACACTTTGCTGAATTGAATGTTTGAAGCTAATGGTATAGCTGGAGAAAGCAAAGTGAGCATTACTGCCATTGAAAAAGAAGCCTTTATTGTTTCCTATGTAAAGGACTGTGTATTTAAAAGCTGGAAGAAAATGATGTCATTTTTCTGCAGTTCCTGAGTTACTATTCTTTATACCAGATGTATGGTTTTGTCCTGAGTTCATTTGTGTTTACCAAAACCCCGGGACGGGGAAATAAAACCTTATTTTAACCTTACCACTCTGTTACCTCAATTCCTTTGCCTGTGAGGTGTTTGGGACTCCATTACCCAGAGGGCCAGTGTACTACCACGCATGCACTACCCCCACTTCCTGGCTTAGGATAGTCATCAGCTGAACCCTCTCTGCTAGCCCTAGGACCCAGGGTGGGCAACTGGTGACAATGGTCAGAAGGCCCTCCCGATGGAAGTAGTGGGGGCAAAAAAAAGTGTCAGAATTCAAAACGGCATGGGGAAGACACAGTGGATCCCTTTATAGCAACAGGATAAAATCAAAATAAGCATAACTATCTCTTACATATGAACAAATAGAGGTGACCTACACAGGGCGGTGGGTACACCCCTAAACAAAGGCATGGGGAAGGATGACCTGCACGGAGCGGCAAGTGCACCTATTCTTGCCGCCTTGCTGGGCAGACTAGATGGACCATGTTGGTCTTTATCTGCTGTCATATACTATGTTACTATCCTCATCAGCTTCTACATTTTCCTCCCCTCACCCTTAAGTCTGAAAATATCACTTTGGTACTTCCTCCAGTAACTGATATAACTAAAAAACATCTTGTCCCCTTATTTTACTGCATTGATTATTTTTTCTTACATGTGCATCTTTGCTTTTCTGACTACTTTCCCAGCTTCTCTTAACTTATCCAAATATTGTTGCTTGTCTTCCTCTTTCTGTGGAGTCTTGTAATTTTTCATTATCTTTTCAGCAACTGCTTTCCTTCTTTTTTATCAGCTTTATTATTTTTCATCAAGGAAAAGACAAACAGTTACATAAGAACATAAGATATGCCATATTGGGTCAGAACAAGGTCCATAAAGCCCAGTATACTGTTTCCAACAGTGGCCAATCTAGGTCATACGTACCTAGCAGTCTCCCCAAAAGACACAGGTTCCTCAATGCTTGTATTGGGTCAAGCAGTGATATCCTGGGTCCCTTTTAATGATGATTTATGGACCTTTCCTCCAGGAACTTGTCCAAACCTTTTTTAAACCCAGCTACACTAACAGATTTTACTACATTTTATTTATTTTTATTTAACAAACATTTTTATACCGTGTTTTCCAAAGATCAAGCGCGGTTTACAAAGAACAAGTTATGAAATGCATGGAAATGCAAGTTCATTTACATAAAACTTGTAGAACTATATACATATAATTTACATTTTTACAGGTATAACAAAATTCAAAACAGAACTATGTACAGTAGTGGTAAGGGGGCATGCCGGTGCGGTACCATGATTGTTACTGTGGTGTGGGCGTAATATCATTTGGCGTCAGAGAGAGAGTACTCTGTTTGTGGTTGTTGATTCTGTTTGTGTGTGTAATATGAGCTTAGGTAGTAAATAGGTGTGTTTTTAAATATTTACGGAATGTTCTTAGGTCATTGATTTCTCTAAGTTCCTCGGGTAATGCATTCCGGAGCGTAGGGGCAATGTGGGAAAATGCTTTGTTATTGGTAACTTTTTTGGCTTTTCTGTAATCCGACGGTGTTGAGAGTTTATGTTTGTGTTTGCTCCTTTGTGTTCGGTTTGTTACCACCTTGTGAATTAGGGTGCTGATGAAGGATGGCGCTAGGTTATTGATTATTTTGAAAGTGGTTACCAGTATTTTATAGTTAATTCGGCAGTGGATGGGAAGCCAGTGTAATTTGAAAAGAATTGGTGTTATGTGTTCAATGGAGCTGAAGTTTATTATTGATCTTTGAGCTAGTTGCAGTCTTTGGAGAGCTTGTTTTGATACCCCATGAAGAACGGAGTTAGCAAAATCAAAATGAGGTGTAATAATTGCCTGTATTACAGATATATAGTCTTGGAGGTGTATGAGGGGACGGAGCTGTTTTAACAGTTTAAGCTTATAGTGAATTTTGGTGGCTGTGTTCTTAATATGAGATTCCATACTGAGGGTCTGGTCTAGAATGACTCCTAGGTATTATACCTCTTTTTTTACTGATATGGTGGAGTCTTGGAGCTGGATTTCTGTTGGGGGTACAAAGCTTTGGTTCCTAGAGACAAATAATGCTTCAGTTTTTGAAAGGTTTATGAGGAGGTTATATTTTTTGAGCCACTGTGAGATATCCTTAAAGCAATTTGATATCCTTTGAGTTGGTGGGTTTGGTAGTTTAAATGGGAACAAACACAATGTCATCCGTGTAAATGTGATAATTTACTCAGTGCCTTTTAAGGATGGAGCAGATAGGCTGCAGATAGATATTAAAGAGGAGCGCTGAAAATGCTGATCCTGGGGGAGGCCTTGCTCCTGTTGGAAAGTAGAGGAGGTTTGTTGGTTGATTCTGACTGCTTGTGTTCTGTCCTTTAGGTATGACTCAAACTATTTATACACCGTTTCAGATAGCCCTATCTGCCTGAGTCTGGTTAGCATAAGTTGATGACTAACACTATTGAATGCAGCTTTGATATCTAGGAAAAGGAGGAAGAATGCTTGCCTTGAGTCGTCTATTCCCCATGAAAGTGTGTCGATTATGTTTTATGTTTATTACATTTGATATACCGCTCAAGCCAAAGCATCAGAGCGGTTTACAATATTACATAAAAGTTACAGAAAATATGAAAAGAACGCCATTAATTAGATAGGACAGAATAAGAGATACAGTGATAGTTAAAGGAATAGAGAAGACAAGAAGAAATGCTCCACATAGCATCTGAAGGGTTAGTTATACCACCAGGTGTTTAAGCTCCCACTCACAACCTCCGCTGTCGACATCACCCCTCCACTGCTCCGATCTCCACAGCAAGCAGAACCAATGTAGCAGCATTTTAAACGGCCCCGCACGGTCCTACGCCTAAGGACTACGCCAAAGTACTGCTAGAAGTGTTTCCACTCCATGGGATGGGCAAAAACCATATTGTTGTTCGTCGAGTGGGGCGGATGTGTCTGTGTAGTCCTGGAGTTGTGTCTGAACAACTTTTTCTATTAGTTCTGCAAGGAACGGGATGCTAGATATGGGTCTATATGACGTAGGGGAGGATTTGTCAAGTTTATTATTTTTTATTATAGGATGTATTTGAGCATGTTTAAGAGTTGGGGGGAGGTACCCTTCCTTGAGGGAGAGATTAATCATAGGGAGGATGAACGACGATAATTTAGGTAACGTCATTTTGATCCAGGGTATCGGGCACGGATTCACGTTAGAGGTGGTAGTATTAAGTTTAGCTATTATGTTTTTAAGCAAATCTTTGGAGATCAGTTGGAATTTGGGCCAGGTGTTATGGCAGTCTATTTGGTCTAAGTTTTGTGTTATGGTGATAGGGGCAGTTTGCTTGATTTTATTCTCACAATAAGAAGAGTTTGAGGGGATATATCATATTGTGTAGGTGGAGTTATAGGCTATGTTGGTTAGATTTTGAACTATACTGAAAAGTTCTCTCAGTCGGTTTAGGGATTTGGAAAGAATGTTTGAGTAGTAGTTTTTCTTTGCTTCGTCAATAGTTGCCTTGTATTTAGTGAGAATGTCTGTGTAGTGTGAAAGAGTTTGATTACACGTTGAGTGAAAAAATATTTTCTCTTATTAATCTTAAATAGGTTACCATGTAGCTTCATTGCATGTCCCCTAGTCTTTTTATATTCTGATGACATAAATCATCAATCTACGTTTACCCGTTCCACTCAGGGGCCACCCAAGGGGGGTGCGGGGCCATGTGCGGAGACTCGGTGTGGGGCCTCATTTGCATAAGGTGCCTCATTTGCATAAATATTTGCATAATGTTACCATACACTAACTTTTAGTAAACATGCCTCTTAATGAGTGTATGGATAAAGAAAGACTAAAAGATTTCTACATTACTATAATCGAGGGCCAACCGCCAGGCACATTAGGAATTACTACAAACACTGCCCATTTAGAACCCATAGCAAACCCACTGTATCGTAACAGCACTACCAGGACTCACAAAGCACCATACCCTACCTATCAAAAGACAGCACTGCAAATATTAAACCAATACATTTCAGAGAATAACAATACATGTCCTACTGGGGAAAGAGAACAAGGGCAATGTCAAACAGCAAGTACATAAACAGAATACCTCAGCTCAGTTACACATGCAGAACATAGACCATCACCAAACAAGGAATCACAATTTAGAAACAGGAAGACAATAATTAAACTGGGAACCCCAAAAGCCAAACTTGGACTGTACAACACCACTGTAGAAATAAAACTATAAATTAATTTTCTCTTATACTAAACAAAGCGCAGACGTTAATGATGCACATTTCCCAGAGCTGACATATTCCAGTTAATAAATGTAAAATAAAAAGATATCTTTCTACCTTTTGTGCATTTTTTTTCAGTTGTAATTGCTCCAGCCACTTTCTTCTGGTTTCTTCGTGTCTTCTGCTAACTCTCCATCATCTGCTCTCCATTTGTCCTTTCTTCTCTCTTCTAGTTTTTTTCCCATTCTCTCTCTACATCTGCTTTAACATACTAATCTTTCTCCTTTTGCTCTTTCCTCATTCCTATTTCATCCACTCAAATTTTACCCCTCCATCCTCAATCCCCACATACTCTTCCAATACCCGGCCAATTGTAGATTTTTCTTCCCTCCCACACAAAATATTTTTCTCCTCTCCATTTCACTCTCCCAGCCCCATCCCATTCTAATCCTCCTCCAAAATCAACTCCCTTCTAGTTCCAGCCCCATCCAGCATCCGCTCCCTTCTAGTCCCCGCATCAGCCCATTTCCAGTCCTAGCTCCCCTGTCCATTTCCAGTCCTATCCGAGTCCCTCCATCAGCTCATTTCCAATCCCAACCCCCCATCAGCCCATTTCTAGTCCTTTTCTAGCCCCATCATCAGCCCATGTCAAATCCTAGCTCCCCTCCACTCAGCCCATTTCAATCCAAGCCCCCCATGAGCCTACTTCCAGTTCTAGCCCCTCCATTAGTCCATTTCAATCCAAGCCTCCACCACAGCCCATTTCCAATCTTAGCTCCCCCCAACAGTCCATCTTCAGTCCTATCCTAGCCCCTCAATCAGCCCATTTCCTGCCCCACTCAGCCCATTTCCAGTCCTAGCTCCCTCCCCTCACATCCCATTTCCATTCCAAGCCCCCCTCCCCATCAGCTATTTGCAGTTCAAGCCCCCTTCCACTCAGCCCATTTCCATTCCAAGCCCCCTCCCATCAGCTATTTGCAGTTCAAGCCTCCTCTTCCACTCAGCCCATTTCCAGTCCTAGCAACCCCCCCAACCCATTACCAGTCCTAACCCCCCCCCCCATCAGCCCACAGCACATTACCAGTCCTAACCCCATCAAGCCAGCTCAAGCCCTAACCCCCCATCGGCCCATTTCCAGTCCTAGCCCCCCATAGCCCATTACCAGTCCTAACCCCCCATCAGCCCACAGCACATTACCAGTCCTAACTCCATCAGCCCATCTCAAGTCTTAACCCCCCCATCAGCCCATTTCCAGTCCTAGCCCCCCCATCAGCCCACAGCACATTACCAGTCCTAACCCCCCCATTAGCCCACAGCACATTACCAGTCCTACCCCCCATCAGCCCACAGAACATTACCAGTTCTAACCCCATCAGCCCACCTCAAGTCCTAACCCCCCCCATCAGCCCACTTCCAGTCCTAGCCCCCCCACAGCACATTACCAGTCCTAACCCCCCATCAGCCCACAGCACATTACCAGTCCTACCCCCATCAGCCCACAGCACTTTTCCAGTCCTAGCCACCCATAGCCCATTACCAGTCCTAAACCCCCCCATCAGCCCACAGCACATTACCAGTCCTAACCCCCCCCCATCAGCCCACAGCACATTAGCAGTCCTAAACACCATCAGCCCACCTCAAGTCCTAAACCCCCCTCACTCCCATCAGCCCAGGGAAAATTAAAACTTAAAAAAAAGCAGGCTGCTGCCGCCGCCGCAGCAGCAGCAGAATCGGCCCCCCCTGCCCATTAGAGCACTCCCTCCCTCCCTCCTTCCCTCCCTGCCTGCTTGCTTGCCTCAGTCCCTCTCTGCTTCGGCTTAGAGCCGCGAAGGGAGAGTTTTAGGAGCGTTAGCTAGAGTGCCATTGGGGCCCTTGCAACAGGCGTAGGTTAAGGGTTTTGCCTTGAAGATGGCGAGGCGATTTTCGGAGATGCAGGCGTTGACCTGTCGGGAATCGTTTTTTGTCTATCTCCAGACAGAAGTTGGCCTGGCGGCTGGTTCCGTCTTTGTTGTCAAAGGTGGTTTCTACGTTCACCTAACTAAAATGGTCTCTCTTCCAGCGCTAGGTGTGGTGGAGGGGAGTGTATTGAACCATAGCTTGCGCTGTTTGGACATCAAGAGAGCACTGCAGCAGTGTTTAAAGGTTTCAGAAACTTTCGCAAGGCGGATCGTCTCTCTTCGGGGTGTTTGGAGGGCCCCGCAAAGGGAAGCGGCAGCGAAGGAGTCCATTTCTGGATGGATTGGAGCGGCGAGTGCGTCGGCTTATCTTCTATGGGACCATACAGTCCCAGGGAGCTTATGAGCTCACTCTACCAGAGTGCAAGCGTCTTCTGGGATGGAGCACAGTGTGGTTCCGCCAGTGGACATCTGTAGGGAGGCCTCTTGTTTCTCTCTCCATACTTTCAGTAAGCACTACCGCCTAGATGTTCTGGCGGCTAAGGATGCCGTTTTCAGGGAGGTGGTGTTGAGATCCGGCTGGAAAGGTCCCTCCCAATGATTACTTCTCTGATACATCCCAGAGGTTGAGGATTAAACTGGAGGAATGATAAGGAAATAGGAATTACACTTACCTGGTAATTGTGGTTACTTGAGTGACTCCAGTTTAGTCCTCATTCCCGCCCGGGGATGGGGTCTTAGCAGTGTTTTTTCTATTGGGGGACGTGCAAGGTTAAAAGTGGATATAGGCCTTCAATGGTGTTCAGTCGTTTTGATGCTTCGATTTGTTTTGCGCTATATTGTTATATTATTATATTGTTATATATATTGCTATATTGCTCTGGATTGTTTAGGGCTAGGCATTCGATGGAAAGGAGAGCATGCAGGAAGCAGTCCCTTTCCTTCTGGAAGGGGAGTAGTAGGTAGATAGGTTATATGTTCTGTGTACCCTTGAATATAATAAGTTAAAAAAAAAGTTACTGATTTTTTGCTCCTTTGAATCTGCTTTGTCAATAGTTCACTAGGGGCTGATGGGAGAGACCAGCAGGCTATATCCAGTGATATCATGAGTTTTTGACATGCCCAGTCTCCAAGCTGCAGGAGGAGGTTCACTGGTTGGCAAAGGGGCAGTCATTTTCTCTCTAGGTCAAAACTCTATTGTCCCCAACTTTGGCTGTGATCTAGGCTTGGACTACAGATCTTCTCTTGCCGAGCTCAAACACAAGCAGGTTACTTGGACTGGGCAGAGCAAGAGGCAGGAAAATACCTATGTCTATGAGAGTAACAGTATCTTTGCTGCCTCCACTGTGAAACCTCTGAAATCAAGTGGAGGCTGGGTCTGGAGTGTGCCTGGTCTGAGTTTTAAGTGTGTCAGAGTGCTTCTTGATCATGGTAGCAGCTTCCTGCACCGTTTCTTCAAAGAGAATGTCTCCACGGCACGGCACATCACCAAATTGCTCTTGGACACTGGTCTACAGGTGTGAAGCCAGGGCCTTTAGAGTCTCCAGGCACCAATACTCATAGAGGAGGTTCTAGATGCCATTTTGAAATATCATATATTGCAAGGACAAGGTACTTTCCGTACTCCTCCTATTCACTCACAAGAGAATGATACTGCTTGGCTTTCTCTGGAGGGAGATAGTTGGACATATCATTGAGCAGCACATGATGCTCCATAAGCGCATGCCCATGAAGAGCTGATAAGACGAAAATGTTTCCCTAAAAGAATCCAATTTCTGGGCCTCTCTCTCTCCCTCGGGATGCACAGGAGCATGACTTGGGAACTTTTGGCTCTTTTCATAGAGGAACTTCTTGAATGTGAGTTTTTTGGATGCCATACAGAGTCAACCTTCTTACTAAATGAAGGCACAAAGAGGAGGGGTCTCCCACATTCTCAATGGTAACCTCTGAAGAAGCAGTGCATTAGCACAGTCACCATTTCCTTAGGAGCAACTGAATATTGGAGAGCATCCAACTCTTAATGTCCTGGGCTCCTCCTCCAACTCAAATAGAAATGGTATGGGCCTTGGCCATATTACCTCACAAAACTGTGAAAAGATAACTCCATAGGAGAGGACTTAAGCCTTTTATGAGGGAGTGAGGGATCAGAGGCAACTCTGGAGACCACCTCCTCTGAAAAATATTTGGACTCATACTCAGATTCCCACGAGTGGTGTGATTCTGGCCCAGAATGGTACTTTGACGACGTCCAAATCTTTGCCTGGATGGCCCACTGTCTCCCAGGGGAAGTGGATTACCTTTGGGAGTGCCTATACACCAATGACTTCTGATGTCTCTGGGAGCTATCATCCCCCCCCCCCCCCCCGATGCATTGGAGAGCTATATCAGCCAGTCAAGGATTGGTGTCAGGCCCTTTGATGCCTCGCAGATGGTGAGTCTCTAGGATTGGAAAGGATAGATTTCTTTATGAACCATGGTCAATGCTGCCAAACCTTAAGCTCCTGCATGGTGAAGAGCATCAATATTCTTTCCTCAAGACCCTTCATCAGCTGCTTCTCAAGGGCTGCCATTGCCAAAAGCAAGGAGTCTACAGCAGATTTGGCTGATGTTCTCAGAATCTGAAGTGGGGTACTGGCAGGCTGGTCTTGAGCTCATGAAGTCTGGCATGGTCAAAGAGGATAAGCAGTTTTCACATCAGGGCTGTTTCAAGGGTCAAGACTACATACTCTCAATGCTCTTGGTATCATGCTCCGATGAACCTCAGTTTTGATGCAGCATAACCTCTACCTAATGCTCAATGGCCTTAATCCTCAATGCCAAAGATGTGACAGGTAGGAAGACATGTGTATGTGCAGTAGAACGCAAAAGGTTCCCGCATGATGGTGTCATTAGTGACAGCACCCTTATGTGAGCATTTACTCTGCTTATCCATGGAGAAAATACAGATCACATATACTACCCCAATCCGTCTTTATTCAACAACAATAGAACAATCCTCATCCTCCATTTTTGCATAATAAGCACATCCATGGTCAGGCTTCCCAGTCATTGATGAAACATCCAGCCATCCCCTGAAACAAACTCTCACTCAAACACCCCCCTCCTGCACTATTAATCCATCCAATCACTTCCCAACCCCAAAATCATGCCTTTCCTTATCCTTTCCCCCATCTGACTGCTTCACAGCCAGATCAGGGAGTTGCAAATTGGAAGATCCGGTCCCTGGGCATCATAGCAGCTGGTCACTAGGATGATCATTTGTGACTCAACACATGTGGTGAGCCAGTCTCCCATGTTGAACAGATGAGTTTATAAAGGTCTGAATAGATGAGTTTAAAAAGGTCAGACCAGGAAGAGGAAGGTTACTGACTTGGGGAAAGAAAACTAGAGAACAAGCTGAAAGATGCCCCCCCCCCCCACTGGTGAGGCATTTCATAGATGGCTGTTGACTGCATTGCTATTTTGAGGGACTAACTGATTTAGGATGATTCTAGGCAGTGAAATAACGGCTAATTCTTTTATTGCACTCTATTGTGTGCTTTTTAATATAAGACATCAAAGCGGATTACAATAAACCATAATTACACTCAACTAGCAATAAGAGCCATTATTCAAGTAATATTAGTACTCCTCCCCATACACGTAGACAATACATTCAAGAAACCCCAGTAGGATAATACTATCACTCACTCTTCTCCCAATTCCAGGGGCAGAATCCTGGTGGAGTCGTGATTTACACATGCATTTTAAATCATCTTTATTATCAGCACACGAAGAGTATGGTACATAGTAATTTCTGCAACAGGCACCGACCAACAAACTACAGAAGTACAACCTTTTAGAACTTTTTCCATCTCCATACCTTACTCATCCTCTACCTCTCTTCAGGTGATCTCATTGTAAAACACACAAAACCAAACAGTTGACATCAAGTTGCTTCTGTTCACATGCCAGCCTCCACTCAAACAAGACAAGAGATGCCCATGAATAACTAATCCTATTCCTGTGTCCCTACCCCCTCACGCCTCTGAAACCAATGAAATAGCAAGCAGCACATTCTACAGAATCATCCTCAACCCCCAAGAACCCCTTACAACCACCAGCAACACACACACTACTATTCATTCCCCCAATATTCCCATAAGGCATATAGTTTATAAAATACGCACATATGCATGTAAAGTGCACGCTAATGTTTACGCCTTCAATCTAAGCACGACTGCTGCAGGATTTGTACTAGTATTTTTTAAAGACGAGCAGCTTGTGTGTCTTTATAAACTAGGCTAAAAATAAGAGCTTTCCTGCCCTATTAAACTAGGTGTCCTGTTATTAAATTAGCCCAAAATGGTAAATGGGATGGAAGGATATCCCTATGAGAAAAGGCATAAAGGTTAGGGCTCTTCAACTTGGAAAAGAGGCAACTGAGGGGAGATATGATAGATGTCCATAAAATAATGAATGGAGTGGAACGGGTAAATGTAGATCAGTTTTTTATTCCTTTCATAAAGTAGAAAGACTAAGGGGCACACAATAAAGCTACAATATAGAACATTTAAGACTAATCGTAGAAAATAATTTTTCATTCAACATGTAATCAAACTCTGGAATTCGTTACTAGAGAATGCAGTAAAAGCTGTTAGTGTAGCTGGATTTAAAAGACATTTTGACTAGCTCCTGGAGGAAAAGTCCATAAACCATTATTAAAGAGGACTGGGGAAACCCACTGCTTACCCCTGGGACAAGCAGCACAGAATCTGTCTACCTTTTAGTATTTGTGACCTGGCTTGGCTGCTGTTGGAAACAGGATACTGGGCTTGATGGACCTCTGGTCTGACCCAGTATGGCATATCTTATGTTCCTATGACTACTGAAAACCAAAAAAAGAACATTTTGTCAACTCATCAAAAGAGGCTACATCATATTATCATTTCTTTTATTCCTTAAGGATTATGCTTCAAGATCCTGACTATTCAGAAACAGTTTAAAAAAATCTTAAATTTTGTACAAAGTCCATAAACTGGCAAACCAATTAGTTATGCCATAAATCTAATATGCCAAACTTTAAAAAATATAAATGGGAATTCTTTAGTAAACAGAATAGATCAATCAATGTTGCGATGGTTTCTCTGAAGTTAAACATGGTTTGACAAGACAGAGCAATACCAATTTTCAACAACTATTATGCAATACCAGACGAAGACAGTCTGCATGATGGCTCCACAAAAGAAACTAATGCTGTTCAGAAAAAAAAGTCCCATTACGTGTGAAAAAAAAAGAAGTTATGCTATTTACAAGGCTTTCCGTAAATAATTTAGAAATTTTGCATACACTGAGTAAAGAAATAATTATTTTTGGATCTTACTATGCAGAGACTAATGGAGACAAGAATGCCAATCCCTCCTCCCCCTTTGCGTCTCAGCACATCTGAGTTTCTTTAGCTGAAATGCCATGCATGTTTCGGAATACTGTCATGAGGCCCACAGCAATAAAGTTCAACATACTCGGGGCTGTAATCTTCTCCCAAGGAAATGGTTGGGATGCCAAGATGCCTTTTCACTTTTATTTCACAGCAGGGCTCCACTCTCAACGGCTTGGTCCAAACCTTAAACTACACCAGCTGTGACTCAAAGTTGAACACACAAGGTATTTTTATTTTACAAATACTCTTTAAAAAAAAATTAAACTATAGGGTTTACTACTAATGTAACATGAACAAAGAAGGAAAAAAGCTATCAAATACTAATATGAGTAAGGCCAGAGATCATCATTATTTAACAAAATGTTTACATATTGCTGAGCACTCTTATGTCTGAAACTCCTGGCCCATTTACAGCACTGGCGTACTGACTACAAACATCAATGCAAAATGTTTTGCAACCCACTTTAAAGACATTCTTAATTAAGTTACAGAACAATGGAAAAAATCCTTGAGCTAACTGCTTAGCCATTAGAATATTTTAACATTCCAGGAGATTGTAGTTGTTATCTATTAGGACATCGGCTCAAACATATATCATCCAGTATTTCTCTGGCTGGCTAACAGATTCTGCCAAGTATATACAAAACCCAAGGAAGTTTAAACCTTTTAAAAGATACAGAATGGCTTTTCTTGAGTTGCTTACACGAATTCCTGTTTGCTGGCATCCAGGCCTGACCCAATTACTGGGCTATGCATGATGCAATATTCACATCTAGAAGCCAAACTGGACAATGCCATTTCAAAGATATTAAATTATACATACATGATAACCACATTTCCATAAAGACAACTTAAAAATGACAACTTTTTCTCAGCCCCTACCTGGGGAGCTAAGGACACAACTTAAAGAATGATCCAGGGACCTTCTGCACGGCAGTGAATAGTACTATCACTGAGCCACTGGATAGGCCAATATACATTTTATAAATATCTATATTTATGTACAAATGTCCAACAACGAATAGCAGCAGCACATAAGTCATAATTAGAATTGTAAAAAGTCATGGAGTAAAAAAGTAACAAAAATCTGGGCATTGTGCATCACTTTTTTTTAAAATTTTTTCTTAGGACTACTCAACAGTAAACTATTTTCATAGTACTGTTCTCTTTTACAGCGGTTCACTGAGTAATGTGAAACAAAACCTGCTCGCCAAAAGGCCTACAGCATAGTCATTCTCTGATAGCAATCAAACTAGGTGAAACTCCTATCCCAGGGCGTGTCTATGACTTTGTTGGTAACCCCTCACATATCCTCCCATCTAAAGAATGCAAAGTGAAGGAAGTGTATCTGAGAAGCGCCGGTGCAAGAATCAGAAGCGCTCTAGACGGGCCCTCCATCCCCCGCTGCCGCCCGTCTACAGGGTCACCAGCGGTGGCAATGTCAAGGGAACCACGACACACTGCTTACCTAAGGATCCACTGCTGCATCACAGTTCCAGTCCACTATTATCAGTTGCTCCCACCCACCTATGACGCAGACTTCAAATAGTAGGCTAACATGGCAATTGCATTAGAACAGGTAGGACATTTTTAACTTCTGCAATCATGCAACGGGTTCGATTTACTATGTCATGTTAAAAGCAGATTATTGATTCATGTTAATCAACTAATTTAAACTGAGCGTTTAGCTACAACATTAAAGTTTGACTTACTAAAGGATGCAAACTGGGTCATTCTGATCCACGAATAAGCCATCTGCACATATGCTGTGGATGTGCGCATAGCGGGGATATCCAGACTGTATTCTGAACGTGGGTCCACCTGCACGCACGAAAGTGATGTGCATGTATCTCTGGACATGGGCAGGGAGGAGAGTGATGTGGACAGGGAGGGGAGGGACAGGGGCGTGGCTGGCGGCAAGAATGTATAACTTGTATTCTGTTCACACACGTGTACGTCTGCTGGAATATTTGTGAACGTATACATTATACCTGCTAAAATGTGGAATAACAGACATAGGAGTGCCCAGGATAAAGACGTACAAACCGCAATGCACATAGGAGGGACATGCACAGGGTGCAGGAGAAGGAACAGGCAGCGGCAGAGAAACAGGGGCATCAGATACATATGTCCAAAGTGACTGAGGCAGAGGGAAACACAGAGCCCAGCAGGTGAATGAATAACCGTGTGATGCGTGCACTAAACATGATAACACCTGCACAACTGACACCAGTGCCCAGCCCACACACCCCAGATGCCCCTCCAACAGCAAAACACAGACCGCACATACCCCCGCTCCCACCCCCAACCCTGGCAACAGGCAAGCAATTGAACCCAGGCCTACCTCTTCCCCCCATGTACCCTGACCTGCCCCCAACCCCTTCCCTACCCAGAGGCAATACAACCGGATCCCAGCGGTTTGTCAACGGGTGGTGTGGGCGATGGCATGCCCCCTGAGACCAGGCTGCTGCTGCTGCTCTCCCCACTGGTCTCCCCATGCGCCTCATGGAATGGTGGGAAGACAAGTGGGTGCCCCACACCCCAGGGCACTGGGTCCAGGATGCAGGACTGTCTCATGCTGGTGGACCCTGACATAGATGCTGCCCGTGCGGACACCCTGCTGGTGGATGGCAGGGCAGATTGTTGAGGCACATGAACACCAGCAGGGGGCACAATAGCAGCAGCTGGTGTCGGAGGCGTGGACACAAAGGGCAGCACAGGTGCACCAATGGGGACTAGCGCACCCTCTGACCTGCAGGTCAATGCGTGCACCAAGGTGACACACGGAGGCATTCAGGCGCTCGGTCACTGCCAGCTAATGTTCCTGGACTGCCAACTGCCTGTCATGGAGGGCCAGCTGCTGTTCCCACAGTGCCAAAGTGTGCCTGAGGAGTTGTAGCTTTTCCCGTGCATGCACTTCGTGGCCCTCCCACTGGGTGAGTATGCACTCTGCGCAGTGCACCAGCTGTATAAAGGTGCACAAGTGGCACTGCCCATGGCGACCACTGCCACCAGGTTGGAGTTGGGGCTCGGGTAATGGTGTGAGTTGGTCCTCGGTGTCCCCTAAGCAGGGGCTGCAGGCTGGGAGACATCCCCCCTCTGGTGGCACCATAGTCCTGACCACCTCTGTGGCAGTGGAGGATTCTCTGGCGGTGAGGCATGCATTTGGGTCAGCACTGGGTCCAGCATCCATTGCGGCACCTGCTGAGAGAAGCAAGAATTACCAACCTAATGCAGACCCCTGCATGCAGCAGTCCCCCCCCCCACCCCCACGGGCTGCAGTAGTGCATTAAGGCCCCAGGGACACCACACTACAGAGGTGGAGAGGCAGTGGATAGAGCGCAACATAGTCCAGGGAGGTACCACCATCATAGAGCCACCTGGTGAGACAGCAGAGGGAGATGTCACAATGCAACGCAACCATATGTGCCCCACCCCACACCAGTGGGGACATATGTGAAAAGGGCACTGGGTAGGTCAATGAGTCCCCACATCATGGGTGAAAGCTCGGGGTGGGCGACATGCAGACATAGCTTGGACCGGTGTGTGCCGTGAGGTGTCCACATCTGACGCCCTCCAATGTGGCAGTGTCCACAGGGTCTAGGACCCGCTGTTCCAGTTCGGTGAGGCGCACCCCCTGACTGTCTTGGCCCACAGCAAGTGCCTTCCTGCAGGTGTCGCATCGCACCTGCTGCCACTTGCGCTTCATATCCTCGATGTCCCAGTTGTCATGGTAAATGGCGCTCAACTTGCGGCATATGGCAAGCCATCCATAGACACCTACCGAGCCTCGTCGATGCCCATGACAACCCTGAGGTTGGATAAAACCTCCTTAATGAGAAGGGTCTGCTCCCCATCGCTGAAATTACGCTTCCTGGAGGACACCTTGGGAGACATGGCAGATAACACAGCAGCTCTTGAATGGTAGTAGCCTCAAGGGAAGCAGTATTGGAACAATGGTGTTTCGCAGAGGCATGGCCATGCAGCCATTACACGTTTTATAGCAGGTGGATGCACAAGAGCATACACATCAAAATGCGTGGAATACGGAACACGTCTGTGTGTGCGCACGCACGTAGACATCCACGTTCGACACACTATGTATAAATACTTGTACGGCTCTGCACGTCTTTCTTTTCCAGCGAGCAAGGCGTCTACAACGTCCTGTGAGTTGACAACAAGAGATAACGGATTCCACAGCCATACTAATACTGACAAGGGAGGTACTAAGGGTCATTGATGTGGCTGGAATGGTATGTGTGCTGGGGCCTGTGCCTCTGATGTATGTGTGCAGTGCCGGCAGCCTTGTGGATGACAGTGGCATGCATGGACCTGAGTGCAGAGGCCAGGTGCCCTGCGCAGACACACACCACAGGGCAGGTCAGTGTGGGCCTGGGGCTGTCTGGGGCAGGGGCGACTGGCTTGCATTAAAATGTGGCAGGGCCTGACCACATGGCACCTCTATGTACTAGACCACCCCCACATCTGCAGCCCCATGCCTATGCAACTGCACTGTGGTCACTGTACAGGGGGTGTATATGTTCAGAATCCACAGGCACATGCCTGTAGGCATGTTGTAACCAGCACCTGATCACCTAGATGCACTGGTGTGTGTGGAGCGCAAGACACCCTAGTGGTGCACATATGGGGGTGCATCCGGTCATAAAGGGCATGTCCAGAGACACATATGTGCCCGTGCAGCGGTGCATGGTGGACAGGCCACCCACTGGGTGCCCTGCTAGTGTGTTCGTGGGGGGAGGGTGCGGGGTCAAGGTTTTAGTGCATCTCTTGCCCCCCTGCCACCCACACGGGGCATCGGGGGTGACATTAGGTGGTACCCCACCAGGACCTGGATTGACCATCATTCTGTTTCACCCTCCCACAGGTACCAGAGGCAGCAGCCAGGCGTGAGGAGATGACACAGAACAGGGTCAGAGCCCTGTTTGCCAACACTCTTCTGGTGGTCATCAACCACAAATGCAGACGTGCTGAACGCCATCACCCATATGCCAGGGTCCCCACCAGATCCCATGCCCAGTACCTTGAAATCAGCGATAACTTTTGCTGAACACCATACAGGTTTGACCGTGAGGCAATACATGACTTGTGTCTGGAGCTGGGGCCACAGCTTGCTGCACAGGCACATAGACGGGACACAGTGCCTGTCTATGTGAAGATGCTGGCAGCTCTGGCCTTCCTGGGGACTGGCACATTCCAATCTGTTGTGGGAACGGCAGTGTCACGCAGCATCTGCCAGTTCCTGGATGCCTTTGTGGGACATGCTGCCCGTTACATCTCCTTCCCATGCACCCAACAGCAGCAACAGACCATGCTGGCATTCAGAGAGACTGCAGGGTTCCCATCCATTCTCGGGGCAACTGACTGCACTCATGTGGCCCTCTGCCCACCACGCCTGCATGAGATGGCTTACAGGAACAGGAAGGCGGACCACTCCCTAAACATGCAGGTCATCTGCAATGCCTAGATGGAGATCCTGGATGACATGGCATGCTATCCTGGCACAGTCAGGGATACATGCTGCCTTCGAGGACAGTACCATCACTGTTGACTGGCTGCTTGGTGAATGGACACAGGTGGCGTCGCACGCACATGCATGCATACCCTCAGAGGCACAGAGCCATGGTCAGCCACGTTTCTGCAGGCAGGCCATGCCCACAGGGGGCCACAGCATGGCTATGGGTTGCCCATATGTGGTGGGGGGGCCACTGGCATCCCTACCATTGCATGATCATGGGGGTGGGCCAGCGCCAATCACAGCATGGATGTGTTGGGGGCTGGAGATGCACCACAGCTGGGGATGCACAGGGGTCAGGGCTGGTCGGCCCCAGGCATGGGTGGTGGAGCATCACATGGCATGGGTGAAGCGCACATGCATGTTGGACCTAGTGGGGTGGCACCTGGTGCATGGTATGGACTGACATAACAGGACATAACAGGACTGACACCAAGGGGATGAATACTTTTGCAGGTCACTGTAGGTCTTCACTTCTTCCTCACTTGTGGTTTTCTATGCAATTTTGGTGCCCGCCACTTCAGATGGTTGATCACAGCTTGGGGATGATACCGAGGGTGGCTATGAATATGGTTGGTGTTCTAGATTTTGGCCTTCTGCAGACTGACCTATCAATTTTTGGGGGTATACATTGGTGGGACAGCAGGTTGGCAGTGCTATGATTGCAACATTTGTATACTTCCATGGCATGTATGCACAGGTTGGAGCCTCCGATTGTCAGCATGCTCTGCTGCATGATGTCATTGGATGGGGTGGAAGGGGATGGACTCAGGTGTCGTATGCAGGACTGTTTCTTTGCAGACACTGTGGTGGCTGCATGGGATAGTTTCCCATTGGAGGTGGTGGTGTTGTGGACAGTTTCAGACATGGGGATGGGGCAGACACAAGGATCTCTCAGTCGGACTGTTGTGGTGGTTGTTACTGGAGGGCAGCCTAGTTTGGCTGTGTGTTCTTTTACTGCCATTATGTTTCTCTGTTTCTACTATGCAGTGTTTTGGATGGCATTATCAGGTCATTTTGCTGCACTGTTAGACACAGTAAGTGTGTTTCAGTGTGTTCCTGTTTCCTTTCCATAGGTGCTTTCCCTTTAGTCCTTTTTGCATGCATTACCAACATGCCTTTCTCTTGGCCATTGTGTTTCTGTTTGCTTCTTTCCTGTGCTTGGCCAGTTTTGTGTGTTTACAGTCATTTGGTGGTGTGGTGGATCCAGCTATCCCTTGCTCCTTTTGCCCTTTTACTTTGCAGCTACTTCCTGGCTCTTTGCAATGTTGTTGTCTCATCACATGCATTTCACCTGCCTCCCCCCTTTCCTCTTTTGTCTTTACTGCACTAGGGTGATCCTGATTTGCTCCCAGCCCCTGTGACCTGCTGCTAGGGCTGGCCGTCTGTGTGCCATGGGGAGAAGGGCACGCTTATTCTCTATCACCAGCCTGCAGAGCAGGCGAGTCCCTGCCTCTGAAAAGTTGACCTGGCGAGTTGCCATTTTCTGAGGTGTTGTATGGGTCTTGTAACAGATGGGGGGGTACTCATTGCATTCTGTTTCCTGTTGCACGTGGGAGACAGTGCAGATGGACACCTTTTTTTTTTAAGATGCAGCAACCAGAACTCCATGCAATACTCAAGATGTGGTTGCGCCATGGAGCAATAAAAAGACATTATGATATCTTTTGTTTTATTTTCCATGCCTTTCCTTATAATTTCTAGTATTCTATTAGCTTTCTTGGCTGTCGTTGCAGACTAAACAGAGGATGCTACAATGTCATTTAGATCCTTTTCCTGGGTGGTGAATTCTAATATGGAAACTTGCATCATGTAGCTATAGTTTACGTTATTCTTCTCTAAATGCGTAACTTTGCACTTGTCCACATTTAATTTCATCTCTCATTTGGACACAGATGGAGTCATTCCGAGGCACAAATAGCAGGTGATGGATGTCTCGTTGGGACGTTCATCCCCTCTATTCAGCCCTTCTGCCGACCCTAACTTCCCTGTACGTTGTACGGGGAGTAGATGGAGGCAGGAAAGAGGCATTGTGGGGGCAGAGTTAGGGCGGGCAGTGGGCGGTCAGCAGCCCTGGATGTACAGGACCGATAATAATGTCGGCCCTATACGTCCGGGGCCGGCGGGCTGAACGGAGAACTTATTCTACCTCTGAGGTGGAATAAATTCCCCTAGATGGGTGGTCTTGGGAGGCCAGATCGGGGGTCGGGATGTGGGAAATGAAATTTCTTTTCGGTGGCCAGGGATCACGGCTCCTGAATAGAGCCGCAGTGCCATGGCACCACAGCTCCATTCAAGAGCCTTGACTGAGTTAGCCGGGCTAGACCTGTACGTGCAGGCCGACCAGAACTGGGGTACAGGCCTGGACGCGATTCTGATCTCGTGGGGATAGACTTGCCCCGCGGGATCAGAATCCCATTTACTTCTGTGCATCCGATTCCGATTGGGCGCACAGAGGGCCGGGACGTCCAGGACGGAATCGGGCCCAGAATCTCCCAGTTCCTCAAGGTACTCTTGAAATTTTTCACAACCTTCTTGTGATTTAACAACTTTGAATGATGTTGTCTTCAGGTTTGATCATCTCACTCATTGCTCCCATTTCCAGGTCATTTATATATATATTAAAAAGCAGTGGGTCTGACAGAGTTATGTTGATGCCTGGTGGTCTCGCTATCAAAACTTCAATATGGAACAGCAGCAACATTTGAAGGACTGAGGATATGAAACAGGGTGGAGGGATGGGGAATGGAGGGAGGGATTTAAGAATAAGTTGAGGTGGGCAGGGAAGGGAGGAAGGGATGGTGGTAAATGTGATAGGGATTGGGGCAGTTCTTGTTATGCAGTAATCTTTATTGCTTGTCATCATTTCATGTACATGCTGGTCGAATGCTGGTTCTTGGTTTTGACAACTTGGATATAAACATATATATCCCTTGTTTATGTAATAAGCAATATTCTGCAATAAAGATATTTTATTAAAAAGTGCAGTGGGTCCAGCACAGACCACTGGGGTACTCCCACTATTCAACTATTTCAATTGAGAAAATTGGTTATTTAGCCCTGCTCTCTGTTTCCAGTCCATTAACAAGTTCCCAATCCACAATAGGGCACTGCCTCCTATCCTATGATTTTTTAACTAATTAATTTATTTAGCTAGGTTTATATACTGTTTTTCTATGAATCAAAGCTGTGTACATTCAGGTATATATTTTCCCCGAAGGGCTCACAATCTACATTTTTCTACCTGAGGCAACAGAGGGTTAAGTGGTTTACCCAAGGCCACAACAAGCACCTGTAGGACTAGAAACCCCAGTTCTTCCAGTCCAAGGTTGCTGTCCTCTAGCAGGATTTGAACCCTTGGCCCAGTGGGATGTGCAGCCCTCTATCCGTCTGGCCCATATGCTGGAACACAATCTCCCTGCATGCACACAGCCACAGTGCAGGGAGAGCTGGAGGGCACCCAGATGAACAGGGCCGATTCAGGTCATGGCCCTGTACATCCAGCGGTCACCAGAGGATGCCCAGCTTATTCCACTTCGGAGGTGGAATAAGCATGGGGACCTACATGATCTGGCCCGGCAGCCCTCCAAATGCACCGGAGAGCGTAAAGTGAGGCCCTGCCGCCCTATCTCGGCCCTAACAGACCCTGCTGAGGGTCAGGCGGTGGGAAAACTGGTCTGGTGGGGAGTTAGGCCTTTGGCACTCCTGCTGGTCATCCTGGTGCCATGGCAACAGGATGCCACAGCACCAGCGCATTGGCAGGAGCAGAGGAAGGCCTAGCTGTGCTGCTTCCTGGATGTCTCCTGTGGCTGATGCAGGGGCACATCGGGCCATCTCAGTGCCGGATCCTACAACCGTGGGAGTGTATTGCTCCTGCAGTGCAGAATCAGGTACATTGTGGCCCAGCAAGTGTTTGGCAGTCCAAATGGCCCGGACATGCCCCTTTTGGGATCAGGCTCCACATCTACCGGCTCACACCTTCACCTTTATTCACACCTTCAAAAAATTGTAGCAGATTGGTGAGGCAAGATTTCCCTTGGTTAAATTCATGTTAGCTTTGCCCCATTAAACCATGATTGTGTACATGTTCAGTAATTTTGTTCTTTATAATGGTTTCTATCATTTTGCCTATTACTGACATCAGGTTCACTAGCCTCTAGTTTCCCAAATCATCCCTGAAACCCTTTTTAAAAACTGGCATTACGTTAGCCACTTTTCAATCTTCAAGTACGATAGATAATTTTAATGATGGGTTACAAATTAGTAATAGGAGGTTTCAGAGATGGCCCCAAGTTGATTCAAAGTGTTGGCATGCTAGGCAAACCTTACACTTTATACTCCCCCTGACTGTCAATCTATTGTTTAGCTTTGAATGCCCTGATCTTTGCTGACCCCTCCAGAAGCTGACGCCTTATGGTTGGGCCAGCACTGGGAGGTCTGCAATTTCATTTTTTTTAGTTCATTCAGTACCTTGGGATGTATACGAGCTGATCCAGGCGCTTTGCTACTTTTTGGTTTGTCAAATTGCCCTATTACATCCTTCCAGGGTCACTGAGATTTGTTCAATTCCTCTGATTCATTATCTTTAAATATCAGTTCTGAGATAGCTATCTCCACTATATCTTCTTCATGGACTTGTCCTCCCTAAATGCCCCTTTTACCCTATCATCTAATGGTCTAACTGACGCCCTCCTTATGAGTTTTTTGCTTCCGCAGCAAACTTCTTGTCAAATTCTCTGTCTGACTTAATGTGTTGCATCTTCTTGGCAGTGTTTCTGCTGTTTCCTATTTTCTTCATTTGGATCCTTTTTCCAGTTTTTGAAAGATTTTTTTGGGGCTATAACAGCCTCTCTCAACTCACCCTTAAACAATGCTGGCAGTTATTTGGTCTTCTCTTCACCTTCTTTAAACTGTGAAATACTTCTGGTCTGGGCTTCCAAGATGGCATTTTTAAACAATATCCAGGACTGATGTAAACTCTTAACCTCTGCAGCTACCCCTTTTAGTTTTTCCCTAGCCATTTTCTTTATTTCATCATAATCTCCCTTTTAAAAGTTAAATGATGGATCCTTTTATTAAAGCCCGTTAGCTGGTTAACATGCATTTTAAGACATGGCAACTGGCAGTTGGGAACACTGCATGTTAAAATGCACGTTAATCAGCAAGTGCAGGATGGGGCGGGAAACGGAAAACACATTAGCACAAGAGCCCAGGTGACTTCCACACCATAACCCTGGCCTGCTCAGCCATCTCTGACTGCTTCACAGTCATCACAGATTTCCTTGCAGGACCAAATTTAAAAGTGAACACAGCGGTAAGACTGAAGCACTCCTCATCATAAGAGACACATCCTTCAATCCACCAGCAAAGCTCATTCTCCCACACACAGAGATCTCA
Organism: Ichthyophis bannanicus; assembly: GCA_033557465.1. Taxonomy (NCBI): domain Eukaryota; kingdom Metazoa; phylum Chordata; class Amphibia; order Gymnophiona; family Ichthyophiidae; genus Ichthyophis; species Ichthyophis bannanicus. Next base: position 54,533,880 of record CM066047.1, on the reverse strand, counting down.
ATAAAAAAAAAGAAGTCAAATATCTTGGAATATCCCTCGACAATAACCTTAACATGCTTTCCCACATCTAGAGGTCATCCAATATTGCATATATGAAACACAAAATGCTCCAACATTTACGATCACTACTCCAATACAGTGACTACAGAACAGTATTCCAATCTATCATAACACCCCACCTTGACTACGGCAATATACTCTACCAGAGACTAGCAAAGCAAGCACTATACCCACTTCAACTAGTGCAAAATACTGCCACCAGAATCTTAACAGGCACCGCAAGACGTCAACATATTACACCCACTCTGAAGAGTTTACATTGGCTGTCAATAGCACAAAGGATAAAATACAAAATAGCAACCACCATCTACAAAATCATACATAATTTAAGAGCTCCCTGCCTCGAGGACCTAATCAGTGCAGCACCCACAAGAAGAACAGCGAATCAGAATCATCCCTCATCTCAAGACACGATGCACTCAGCAAACCAACAATAGAGCTTTCTCACTGTTTGCCCCAACAATCTGGAACTCACTCCCAGAACCTATAAGATCCACACACTCTACTTGGAACCTGAAGAAACTATTAAAAACATTTCTATTCATTGAACACTATGGCACTAATGATATCACATAGCACCATATAAGAGAACTCTCACTAAAACAAGCAGACATTTGTAAATACCCCATTTGTTAGCTCCAAGTTAGTATCACCCTACGTTCTATGTAACGACAACTCAGTCGAGTTTGTTTGCTGTTTGTTCTCTGAACCTCTTTGGCCCAAATACAGTATAGAAAATCTGTTAAAAAATAAATATTGACACAAGTTCGGCAGCAATGTCTCATCTAATGTGGATTTACATAACAACCCCCTCTATAGGTGTTGCTAAGTGAACCTTCCATAGGCACAGTGCATATTAGGTGAACCCACTGCTCACTATATGCCAGGAACATGCTGGTCATACTTGCCAACAGCTAAAACAGAGGGTTTGCTATTAACATGCATGAGATCAGCACATTAATGGCAGGTCTTTAGTGGGTTTTAGCAAAAGGGGCCCAGAGAGCACAAGGCTTTCCAAAGGAAAAGGAAAAGGTTGAGAGAGCGAGCACTTTCCCTGCGTTCTTCTTTATATATGGCAGTAGATATTCTGCATTGACTGTATTATTATTGAAATGGTTTATTTTAGGTTTGATACAGGTTTAGAAATATCCTCTTTAGACAACTCTTTACTTGATGAATTTTCTTGATGTCTTAAAATAGCTGTTCCTTACAAGCTCTAGATGTTTATCATTTGCATAATTTAGATTTAGCACATTTTCACAAAAAGCATAAATAAATAAAGATTGCATCAGGGTAGGCAACTTTGAGCCCTCGCGGATACTATTTCACTTGGATTTTCAGAATATGCATGTGAGAGGGTCATACATAATCAAGGCAGTATGCATGCAATCTATCTCATGCATGTTTATTAGGAATATCCCAAAACCCCAAACAGACTGGTGATCACAGAGACTGGAGGTTGCCCACCCTCTGGACTACTTACTGACTTTACATATGTAATCATGTCTGAAAATACTGGCTGATATGATGTGACATCTAACTTTGGTTTTTAGAGTCTGAAAACAAATCTTATTAAAGTACTTAGCATTTAATTCCTTCAAAAAAATAAATCACACATATTCCAAACAGCTTGCTTAAGATTGATGCTTCAGAATAAAGGTGAACTGTTTGCAATGTAGTACAGACCTAGGACAATTCAATTTTAAATTGTCTCTATTTTATACAGCACATCCATGTAATGGTCAGCATTGATAAGATATTTACCCTCTATAGACATTCGGTATAACCAGAAGTCGAAACCAACAGATTAAACCTAGATTTATACTGCATGACATCAGGTTTAACAGTTACAACATAGCTGTGGCAGGAAGCAGAAAAATAAATGTTCCTCTGTTATCATACTCAAAAAACCAAGTGCTATCCAAAGGGGTTCTCTATGGCTCTCAAAATGCTATTAAATTCTTGTTATTTGCTTTATCAAGGTTGGCCAAAATTTCCCTTCTGATGATTTATGTGGTAGCTTGAATGCTATCTATATTAAGTTTATGAAGTCACGATCTTTGTTGTACAATGTGGACATTTGTAAAGTACTTAAGCTTTGTACACACAATAAGAGAAAGGAAAAAAGTGTAAATAAAACACAAAGAGCCATTTTCACTAAATGAGGACCCACTGTACACGGCACACTGAAATGGGAATTGAGACATCGATGTCAGACTATGCACAATTCACCCCAGGTATTTAACAAAAGGCTCCGCCAAAGGTGAAGTCTTTTGCAAAGTCTCCTCTCATTTTGGGATATCAATCCCAATTCTGGCCCCGCTAGACATCCCTGTGCAGATCCAATGACAGCATCTCAAATCTTATTCATATCCCTCTCCTTCCTCATGCACACTGTGGAATGTCCATTCTGCCTCCAACAAACTTAAATACATTCACAAACTCTTTAATGCTCTGCATCTTCTTGCTCTAAATGACACTTGGCTTCTCCCTGAAGACTGTTTCATGGATGTGATCAGTCATGGAGGCTACCTTTCCTCCCATACAACTCACCTGGTTGACTGCTGCAGTGGTGTTGAATTGCTACCAAACAATATACAGTACATTTTGTCAGACCTCAGTTTCACCAAGCACACTATTAAGTTAGTCAGGATTGAGTGGTCTATTTTATTGTGCAGTGTATATTAAAACCCAATTCTGGAAAAACACTAATAAAGTCCACTTTTATTAGTGTATTTCCAATATTGGATTTTAATATACCCTGCACAATAAAAGGGACTTCATTTAAACCTGACTAACTTAATAGTGTGTTTTATGCAAATGAAGTTCGACAGAAAGTATACTGATTGACAGCTCTTTTGAGTTCAATTTTTTTATGATTGAGATTCATGTGCTGACCCTGATTGATCACTTATTGCTTACAGCAAGTATTGTTTCTTTCTCTACATCAGAAAAATCCATCCTTTCCTTTCTGAACACACTACTAAGACCTGTATCCACTCTCTCGTCATCTCCCATTTAGACTATTGTAATCTGCCTCTTGCTGGTCTTCCACTGAATCAACTCTCTCCTCTTCAATCAATTCAAAACTCAGCTGCACAGCTAATCTTCCATCAGTGTCGCAAACCTCATGTAACCTTTTTCTCATTTCTAGATACAGTTTAAATTTCTCCTACTGACCTACAAGTACACTCATTCCACGGCTCCTTCTTATCTTTTCTCTCTTATTCCTCCTTATTCCCCTCCTGAGAAACTCTGCTGATCAAGCAAATCACTTTTATCCGTGCACTTCCCTTCCTCTGCCAACTCCACACTCCATTCCACCTTGCTGGAAAAGACTGTGTGAGTCAGTACATCAGGATCCATCTTTGGTCCTATACAAATCAAGGCTAACAAACTCTTTTCATGGCTGATTTTGGATCCTGACCCCCTTATTCTCCTATTTAAACACCCATGTGTGTTTTTATCACTTACCTTAAAGAATTACCCTAGTCCCGTTTTTATTTGGTTTGTCTGTCTTGAATAGACTGTAACCTCTGTGGAGCAGGGACTCTCCTACCTATATGTGCTAGCGCTGCATACACCTAATAGCGTTATGCAAATTATAAGTAGTAGTAATAATGAAATATCTACAGAGGCATGCAGGAGTGTATGTGTAGCTGCTGGCATGTTCAATGGCAGCAGTCATTTTAAAAAGGTACAGGTGGAGAAGAAAAAGTGTTCTCAAATTTCCAAGATGGTAGCTTTTTAAAAAGGCTGCACCTGACAGCATCTATCTCCCCATCCCTGTACCCTCCCAGAACCCCCCAACATCAATAGTGCCCCCTGAATTCCCTTGATATTTCCAATTTAAACCCCACCACATCTTATCTAGACCCATGTCCAGTAAACTGGATAAAAATGACTTTACCAGAACTTTCACCATTCATTCTCCCCATGATTAACCAATCCCTGGAACAAGGGCACCTACCCTCCATACTTAAACATGCCCTAATTCACCCAATACTCAAAAATAGCAAACTAGATAAAAGCTCCCACACATCATACCAACCCATATCAAGCATACCATTCCTGGCTAAGTTAATCGAAAAAGTAACTCAAATACAACTCCAAGAACACATTGATGCATCAGCCCTGTTCATATTCCTAGACATCACTGCTGCATTTGACAGTGTGAACCATACAATAATGCTAAACAGACTTCAGCAGATAGGACTAAAAGCAATTGTCCATAGCTGGTTTACCTCATACCTTCAAAATAGAACCCAAACAGTGAGAATTAATCATCTAACATCAACAATATACAAGCAGGAACAAGGTCTCCCCCAGGGATCTGCTCTATCCGCAATCCTTTTTAATATTTACCTACAACCAATCTGCTCAATCTTAAAATGGTTCCGTGTTCTCTACCACATATACGCGGACAACATAATGCTATACCTCCTATTTAAGATCCCAAACCCACCACTGCAACAAATATCAGAATGCTTTCATGAAGAGCGCTCAAAAACCACAACTTACACATAAAACATCTCAAAGACAGATGTCCTTTATGTAACTAGAAATCAAACCTATGTACCCCCACCTTTTATTGTACTAGAGAACCATGAAATCACAACAAAAAAGGAAGTGAAATACCTAGGGGTTATTCTAGATCAGTCCCTCAGCATGGAATCCCACATTAAAAACACAACGAAAAAAATACACTATAAACTTAGGTTACTAAAACAACTTCGCCCTCTAATACACCTACATGACTTCATATCCATAATTCAGGCTATCATTATACCCCACTTCGACTTTGCAAACACTGTCCTCCAAGGTACATCAAAACAAAATATTAGAAGGCTACAGCTAGTACAAAACATAGCAGCCAGAACAATTCTAAATGTTCGCTCCATCGAACACATCACCCCTATACTATCCCAGCTCCACTGGTTACCAATATACTGCTGCATAAACTACAAAGTGCTAGTAACTACATTCAAAATAATCAATAACCTAGCACCATCGTTCATTAACAAATTAATCAGCAAGGACAATTTAACTTGCAACCAGAGATGCATAAAGAAACAAACTTGAAGTACCGAAAGAATTCACAAAAGCTAAAAAACTAACTACAAAGCTTTCTCACACTTTGCTCATACACTCTGGAACGAGTTACCTGAAAACATCAGACAGATAAATAACATGTAGTTATTCCACAAAAAATTAAAAACTCACCTTTTTACTACACACTTTGGCACTCAACCAGACAGCGACAAACAAACTGACAATAATACATCTAATGCGCACAATAGCACAAATATAAATGCAAGCATAACCTAGGCACTCTAACCATGGTGGAGACAGCCTCAGCCAAATCTCTTTTTCACTGCATATAGCTTGCACCTTTACCTGTACTATGGAAGACCTTACTTATCTTATTGTAAATAGTTTATAAAGTTCATTGTATAAAGTTCCTAAACGTTCTATGTAACTTGAATAAGTACTTGTTCCATTTGTACTTTTCATACCATTGTTCTTTGTAAACCGTGCTTGATCCATGGGAAAGCACGGTATAAAAGTGTTTAATAAATAAATAAATAAATACAAATAAATATTATTAGAAACTCCATGCATGCCCCCTGACATCAATAATACCCTTCAAACCTTCCTTATCCTCTGACATTATTTGCACCCCTCCACATCCCCCTGACAAAGGCAGCCCCACCCAAATACCCCTACTCCCTGACTTTTCCCCGGGTCCTACCAGGAACCTCCTTGGTACGCAGTGGGGGACAGTAGTGATCCCTAGTCGCTCATGCATTGTCAGGCACCATCTTCAAAATTATGCCAGTCAACTCCTAGCAACAGTCTCATGGTACTACCTCTAGGGCTCAGGTTTCCAAAAAAGGGTTCCACCGGCTGGTGTTCCTACTCCTCCAAGCTGGCACGTATATGTACCTTGGGGCAGGTGTAAAAGCAGATGAGAAAATAGTTTGTTCTACATGTCTATTTCCCATGTAAAATAGAACATACATCTATATTTTCGGCTCATCTAAACCGTGCCCCTTTGAAATCTCTGCACCGTATGGACCTCCACATGTAAATAGTGTCTTTTCTAGAATAGCTATTTGCATGTGTAGCCTATCTACACATGTAAATGCCATTATTTACACATGGAGATGCTTCTAAAATAATCTCCATACTGTATAGAACAAAACATCAGTTCCACTAACATGCAACAATTTCCACTCAATACATTTCTTTATTACTGGAAGGAAATCAAGGAATGCTTTTGATCTACTGATTGAATACACAATCCATATATCTTTCCAAGATACTAGCTGGAATTAAATAGATTTTGCACGTCAAGATGAAAAAGTAAACAAACTGAATGAAAACAAAGATGTTTTCTTATAACATTTAATCATTCTTATTCCATTCACTTGGGAAACAGTGGAGCCTCAACATGGATATTAATTTAGCTGCTTGATATAGTTGAAAAAATAGGGCCATTCTTAAATCATTCTGCTGCAAATGTGTAGTACAATTGCCAATGCAAATAATTAAAAAACTAAAATAATGAAAATAAGTCCTTTAGTTATGCTTACTTCTTGATGATAGTATAGTTGCAATTCAACCCTACTTTGCCACTCAGACACTAGCAGAAACATAGATCAGAGTTGTCATTTTGTGTGATGCTCACTGACTGCACTGAACCAAAATCAGAGATCAATCAATCAAGAAAGACGGAATTTGAAGAGAACCACCAGCTGGTTCGCTTGTTATTTTTTTTTTTTAAGTCAGCATGGCTTTTCTGTCAAAATAATGCCTTGCACTGCTGGGTAGCTTCATGTATTGGAAATATACGTTGGCAATGTTGGGCTGCTAATTGAAAGCATTCTATAGCTGTCCATAAAATTGAAGGTATTCACGCAAGGCAACAGTGTGGACTACAAAATATTTCTTTCTTATATCCTAGCAACAAGATCAGATCAAAGGCCATATCCAAGCTATAATAGTAAACAATTCATCCAAAAGGTCTCTGTTGCACATCTTACAAGTGATGCACAGTTTCATCTTCAGCTTTTACTTACCATCATGACTAAAAAACAACACAGAGTACTCATGCATAGTTCAAACCTTAAAGCTGGGTTCTGCCATGCCAAACTCACTTTACTTTTGGCTTTTATCACAAAACTCATCAATAAAAGGCAAATGTTAGTTTACATTTTGTCAGCAAAATGTCATCATAAAGGTTTATATAAATGATTACAAATACAAGAAGTTGGTTATATTTTAGAGTACGAGTATTTATCTAGACATCGTACTTGGTTTAGACTGATGCCAGGATTTTCATTGTTAAAAGATTCTTGAAGGTTACAGCAATCAAATGACTAGGATACTTAAGATAGCATATGTGAAATGAATTTTTTTCTTGCAGTCACATATCTAGGAGAACATGATTATTCAGTATTACTTTAAAGTTTATTGTGTACACCTGTGTTGTTTCATGTTTCATATGCTGTTGTATAAAGCATATGGCCTTATGTCTCAAGTACTCTATCGTTTCTTATTTACCCTTCCAAAACATGCTAAAGCTGCCTTTTAATATGGAATTTTGAAAGTAATTTTTTATGTAGATCATTTTTATTGAAAAAGACTAACAAGAGCCATGTATAACCAAACAGCAAACCAGCAACTAGCAAATGTAAGTGCAAATACAGAAAGATCCACATGAAGCACCTGAACAGCAATACTACAAGATCATACAAGGCAACGTCCAAAGATAGCAATTTTCTTATTTTAACAATATCCAAATCTCCCCCAACCCATCCCACACAAGGCAATGCAAACAAGATAAGCGAGATTTCCCAACCCCAATCCCTATTCGCTCTACACCCTTACATGAGACCACATCAAGGTAGATATATTCCCAAACCTCCATCATCACCCAACTCCTCTTCCCCCTGGAGTCTGGGCTCAGCATCCTCCAGCCGCTCCATAACCAGTAGCCGCCTCCAGCAGTCACTGTCTTAGAGAATATTTAGAATTCGACTTCAGGCTCATGAGAACAGAGATTGGATGTAGGGTCCCCAATCCTCCAAGAAATGCAGCCTCAAGCACTCCCCATAGCATGTCCCCACATTTTCCATGATTAAGAGACCATGCATGTCATTCTGCCACACCCAATATTAAGGACCAGTAGAAGGTTCCGTGCCACTAATAAGGCTCGTCCCACCCAGCGATGCTGACAACTATCACATTCCTCCAAGCAATTGACCAAACCCAGAACTGCCATTTGCGGTAAGGAGGGAACCTGGGTCCCCAAGACTGTGTTAAAGAATTCATGTATTTATTTATTTATTTAACAGGTTTTTTTTATACCTCTTTATCATTTCATTCCAAGTGGTCTACATTGTAACTTAAACTTAGTAATGTACATTAAACAGGGACATTAATAACTTGGATTTTTCTGAGGCAATGGAGGGTTAAGTGACTTGTCCACGGCCATAAGGAGTGCTAGTGGGAATCGAAGCCTGGTCTCTTGGTTCTCAGGGCCAGTGCTCTAATCACTAGGCTATTCCTCCACTCCAAAAGTGGGCTTTCACTTCATACTCCCAGGGCGGCCCAGGGACATCCAGCCTTGTATGCCTAGTGGGGAGCGTAATGCAACCGACAAAGGAGATTGCGATAATGGACACAGCAGGTAGTGGCGGGCACCAGCTGAAATACCTCCAAAAGATCAGAACCCTCAAGAGGAATGCCAAGCTCCAATCCCCACGAGGCCTCCAGAGCACAATACTCCCGATAAAGTGCCAAAATGCAGGCTCTGATCTCAGCACCCGAGTGCAACAACTTCTCCAACCGCGATCAGATAGCACTAAACAAGTTCCGTACTGAAAAACTACGGAGATAACTCCGGACCTGATGATACATGAATAAAGTATATCCCACGTAGGAAGCCCAAACCGTCTTTGAAATTCTAAGAAAGTGAGAATTGAGCAATCCTCTGCCACAAACCTGCTCAAACCCTGTAATGCCACAGTCCTCCCATCACCGATAAGCCGTCCCTTCCAACCCATGTAAACCGCACTGATGCAGAATAGCGCGGTATATAAGAGAATGTAAATAAATAAATAAAATAAAATAAATAAATAACCCAGGATGAAAGGCACCATTCCCATAAAAGGAAAGAAGAGGGGTGGTCGCACTGTTCCAGTGACACCTACAACAGACTAGGAGTCACACCTGTCACATAGGATGAAAGACGACATGTACTGCAGGGGGCCCAGTAGTGCTGCAGTGCGAGCATGGAGGAGGAAGCGAAGTGACAGAGGAACTGACACCACTTGCTCTGTTTACAGAGGGGTGCAATCCTAAGTTCCCCACAGCCAATCCTGAAGGGTCTGCAGCAGACAAGCAACATTGTACCTGGCCAAGTCAGGCAAATCCATACCCCCCTGATCCCAGGATCACTGGAAGGTACATAAGCGCACACGAGGCTGCTCGCACTACCAAAGAAAAGAATTGAGTGAGTGCTCGATGGCCCGGAGTTCCTTCCGTTGGAGCAAGATTGAGAGGACTAGAAAAAGGGACTGTTACTTCTGGAGAGAGATCTGCAATTGTGAGTATATACTTCTGGGAATTTTCTGAAAGGAATTCTTTCTATTAAAGCTATTTAATCTGTGAACCCACTATTTTTTGTTAAATCAGTCAGGGCCTAGTAGCAGCAGTTTAAGTTTAAATTTAAAACACAGAAGAGAACTTTCTAGTTACATTTCATACCCAGCAGAGAGCTTATAGTTTTAATTTAATAGTCACTCAGGGTCTAGTATCAGCAAAGTATTTTTAGTTTAAATTTAAAACACAGAAGAGCGCTTTCTGGTTAAATTTAGAACCCAGCAGAGAGCTTGTAGTTTAAATTTCATAATAAGTTAGAGCCTAGCAGCAGCAAAGAGCTATAATTTAAATCAAATAAGAATATAGTTTACCACAGCAGCACAGGACAGGGTACTGTGTAGCAGCCCTCTTTTAATAAGTGTTATTTCCCTGCCTCCCTCCCCACACCCACCCACCCATGGGATAATCGTAGCTTTATAGGTACTTACACATCTTAAAAGACAGGAGGTGCTCTCAGGTGAAGCTTGTTACCCAAATCAGACATACACTAAGGACCTTAGATTAATTAAGCTTCAGGTGAACAAGGTATATTAAACGTATTAGGTACAGTTTTATTGGTATAAATATCCATAGCAACCCTGATGCAGACAGCAGTCCAGCAGTGGGATGGGGGCTTTCCAGTCTTTTGCATTGAGTGTCACATGTATGATTTCTCCCAGTTGGTGAGAGGTCTTACGTGTGCACTAGGTGCAAGGAGCTCTTTGCTCTCAGGGAACGAGTCCGTTCTCTAGAGGCTAGAGTACCAGACTTGGAAAACATAAGAACGACAGAGAGGTACATAGACGAGACCTAGAGGGATATAGTCCTGAAGTCCCACCTCCAGTCTGGTAGCATCCCTGTTGCCATGGAGGAGAGAGGTCACGTGACAGGAGAGCATCACCCTGGTGTGGCAGGAAGTGATCCTGTAACTAGGACCTGTCCTCCAGGTGATGTAAAACCCTCTCGCACCAAGGAAGTTTCTCCAGGGCCATGTGCCCATGAGGGAAGGGTTAGGACAGCCGTTATAGTTGGTGATTCGATCATTAGGCATGTAGATAGCTAGGTGGCTGGTGGACGTGAGGATCGACTGGTAACATGCCTGCCTGGTGCGAAGGTAGCGGACCTCACGCGCCACCTAGATAAGGTCTTAGATAGTGCTGGGGAGGAGTCTGCTGTCTTGGTACATGTCGGCAGCAATGACATAGGAAAATGTGGTAGGGAGGTTCTGGAGGCTAAATTTAGGCTTTTAGGTAGGAAGTTGAAATCCAGAACTTCCAGGGTAGCGTTCTCCGAAATGCTTCCCGTTCCACGTGCAGGACCCAAAAGGCAGGCAGAGCTCCGGAGTCTCAATGAGTGGATGAGAAAATGGTGCAGAGATGAGGGGTTTGGATTTGTTAGGAACTGGGGTACATTCTGGGGAAAGGAGGGGCTCTTCCGAAGGGATGGGCTTCACCTTAACCGGGATGGAACCAGGCTGCTGGCATTAACCTTTAAAAAGGAAATAGAGCAGCTTTTAAACTAGATAATAGTGGAAAGCTGACAGTCGCCCAAGAGCGGATGGTTCGGAAGAATGTATCCTTGAAGGATACTACCAAAAGCAGAGAGGTTCCAAAAAAGAGTAAAGTAGCCTAAATGCCCTCAAGTATGGAGCAGACAGAGCTTAAAGATCCCAAATTACCCATGTCTACCAATAGCCAAATTAATATGAATAAAATACAGTCTCTAAAATGCTTGTATGCAAATGCTAGAAGTCTAAAAAATAAGATGGGAGAGTTAGAATATATAGCACTAAATGAGAGGTTAGATGTGAATGGAATATCAGAGACATGGTGGAAGGAGGACAACCAGTGGGACACTGTGATACCTGGGTACAAACTATATCTTAATGATAGAGCTGATCAAATTGGTGGAGGGGTTGCACTCTATGTTAGAGAGGGCATTGAGTCAGAAAGGATTAAAGTTTTGCAGGAAACAAAATTTGCTGTAGAATCTCTATGGATTGAAATTCCATGTAAAAAGGGGAAGGCGATGGCGGTGGAGTGTACTATCGACCGCCTGGCCAGAATGAACAAATGGATGATGAAATGCTCAAAGAAATCAAGGAAGCTAACAAAAGTTACAGCGCGGTAATAATAATGGGCAATTTCAATTACCCCGGTATCGACTGGGTCAGTGTCACGGCAGTACATGCTAGGGAGATAAAGTTCCTAGATGACATAAATGACTGATTCTCGGAGCAGCTGGTCCATGAACCGACGAGAGGGGAAGCCATATTAGACCTAGTCCTTAGTGGAACACCAGATCTAGTGCAAGAGATAAGGGTGTTGGGGCCACTTGGCAATAGTGATCATAGCATGATCGCCTTTGAATTAATTAGTGGAGGAGGGATAGTAAGGAAATCCACAGTACTACCTTTTAACTTTCGAAAGGGAGACTATGATAAAATGCAGAAAATAGTTAAGAAAAAACTAAAAGGAGCAGTTGCAAAGGTTAAAGACTTACATCAAGCTTGGGTGTTGTTGAAAAATACTATCTCGGAAGCCCAGACCAGCTGTATTCCACGCTTTAAGAAAAGTGGAAGGAAGTCCAAAAAACTGCCAGCACGGTTTAAAGGTGAGGTCAGAGAGGCTGTTGTTGCCAAGAAAGCATCTTTCAGGAAATGGAAAAAAGAGCCAAACGATGAAACCTGGAGACAGCACAAGCACTGCAGGTCAAATGCAAGGCATTGATAAAGAAGGCAAAGAGAAAATTTGAGAAGAAGCTTGCTGCGGAAGCAAAAACGCGAAATGAAGATTTTTTCAAGTACATTCGTAGCAAAAAACCTGTGAGAGAGTCAGTTGGACCATTAGATGATAGAGGAGTTAAAGGGGCACTAAGAGGCGACAAGGCGATAGCGGAGAGACTGAATGAATTCTTTGCTTCGGTCTTTACTGAGGAAGATGTAGGGATGTTACCCATGACTGAAGTGGTATTTAAAGGTGCGGAAGAATTGAAGGAAATATCGATACATCGGAAAGATGTATTACAACTATTAGATAAACTGAAGAGTAGCAAATCACCTGGGCCGGATGGTATACATCCAAGGGTGTTGAAAGAACTGAAATATGAGATTGCAGACCTGCTATTAGTAATCTGTGAACTATCATTAAAATCATCTCTAATACCTGAAGATTGGAGGATCGCCAATGTAACACCAATTTTTAAAAAGGGTTCCAGGGGTGATCCGGGAAACTACAGACCGGTGAGCCTCATGTCAGTACCGGGAAAAATGGTAGAAACCATCATAAAGAATAAAATTACTCAGCATATAGATAGTCATGACCTAATGGGAGACAGCCAACATGGCTTTAGACAAGGAAGATCTTGTCTTACTAATCTGTTATGTTTTTTTGAAAGTGTGAATAAACAGGTGGACAAAGGTGAGTCGGTTGATATAGTGTATCTGGACTTTCAGAAAGCCTTTCACAAGATCCCTCATCAGAGACTTTTGGCAAAACTAAAGAGTCATGGGATAGGAGGCAGTGTACTACTGTGGATCAAGGAACTGGTTAAAAGATAGAAAGCATAGGGTTGGGCTAAATGGCCAATTTTCCCAATGGAGAAAGGTGAATAGTGGTGTACCCCAGGGATCTGTGCTGGGTCCGCTGCTTTTTGACATATTCATAAATGACCTGGAAAGTGGAATAACGAGTGAGGTTATCAAATTTGCAGATGACACAAAACTATTTAAAGTTGTTAAAACCCAAGAGGATTTTGGAAAATTGCAAGAGGATCTTGATAAATTGGAAGACTGGGCATCAAAATGGCAGATGAAATTTAATGTGAACAAGTGCAAAGTTATGCACCTGGGGAAGAACAACCCAAACTATGGTTACACGATGCAAGGTTCCACATTAGGAACCACCACCCAGGAAAATGATTTAGGCGTCATTGTGGATAACATGTTAAAACCCTCGGCCCAGTGTGCAGCGGCAGCCAAGAGAGCAAATAGAATGCTAGGTATCATAAGGAAAGGAATGGAAAATAAAACAAAAGATATTATAATGCCTCTATACCGTTCCATGGTGAGACCGCACCTTGAATATTGTGTGCAATTCTGGTCGCCGTATCTTAAAAAGGATATAGCGTTATTAGAAAAGGTTCAGAGAAGAGCCACCAAAATAGTAAAGGGGATGGAGGGATACTCCTATGAAGAAAGGCTAAAAAGGTTAGGGCTCTTTAACCTGGAAAAGAGACGGCTGAGGGGAGAGATGATAGAAGTCTATACATTAATGAACGGAGTGGAACGGGTAAACGTAGATCGACTGTTTACGTTATCAGAATATAGGAAGACTAGGGGACATGCAATGAAGCTACAGGGTAAACTATTTAAGACTAATAAAAGAAAATATTTTTTCACTCAACGTATAATCAAACTCTGGAATTTGTTACCCGAGGATGTAGTAAAGGCTGTTAGTGTAGCTGGGTTTAAAAAAGGTTTGGACAAGTTCCTGGAGGAAAGGTTCATAAACCATTATTAAGAAGGGACCCAGGATATCAATGCTTGACCTAGTACAAGCATTGCAGAACCTGTGTCTTTTGGGGAAACTGCTAGGTACGTGTGACCTAGATTGGCCACTGTTGGAAACAGGATACTGGGCTTGATGGACCTTGGTCTGACCCAGTATGGCATATCTTATGTTCTTAAGTTCTTAGGACCTGAAAGACATAAAGCCACTTAGGAAAAAGAACCATTTTATACAGTGCAATATGGCTGCCAAAAGAGAGCAAAAGATCACATCATTTGGCTACACGAGCCCACAAGTCAGAGAGAAGAATGCCAATATTAAGACTCTGCAATTGCAAGTCTGTGGGAAGTTCGATGCCCAAACATTTAAAAGCTCAATCAGCCCATTTGAGTGGGAAAGAACTGATCCACCCATCATGCACCTCCAGCTGCAAAGCCAGGGCCTCAGATTTATCAAAATTGATTTTGAGCCCTGACACAGCCCCAAAGGCAGAAAACACACCCAAAAGAAGGGAGAGCATAGTCTGTGGATGAGCAACATAGACCAAAATATCATCCGCGAACGCAGACATGCAAAATTCCTCTCCTGACTTGAGCACCTGTCAAAAAAGGGCAGGAGCGAATGCCCTCTAAAAGTGGTTCAAGAGGAGAACAAAAAGAAGTGGGGAAAGTGGACACCCCTGCCGTGTTCCCCGGCATAGAGGAAAGTCCACACAAGGCCCCATTGACCAAAACTCTCCTCGTAGGTCAGAATAAAGAAGGTGTACAACGGCAGAGAAGAATCCGGATATCCCCATAGATCCAAGAACCATGTGCATGAAAGTCCCTGTTGACACGGTCAAAATCCTTCTCCGCATCAAAGCTGACCAGAAGAGAGGGAAAGCCACTCTGGATACCATATACAAGAGATATAAGGATTCACCGCATATTCTCAATAATGTAGCATCCCTGCACAAATCCAATCTGGGATTCATGGACCACTTGGGGCATAAAGGGGGACAACCGCTCCGCCATGATCTTCGCGAGTAGCTTAATATCAACATTCAAAAGAGAGAGTGGTCTGTACGAGCCCAGAAGGAGCGGATACTGTCCCGGCTTTGAGAGCACAGTGATGACCGCTTGATTGGGTTCATATGGAAAGTTCTGCAACTGCACTAAGTAGTTGTAATAAGCAACTAAGGAACCAGCAATCTTAGGGGCCATTAACGTCTAAAATTACCCACTATACGCATCCAGGCCTGGGGCCCAACAAGATCGAAGGCCTTTAATATTTATGTTTATGCAATTTCTTGATATACTGCCCAGGCTGAAGGGCATCAGAGCGGTTTACAATCACTAGAAGCAGGTACTGTATACATTCCCTCGTCCCCAAAGGGCTCATAATATATTTGTATCTGAAGCAATGGAAGGTTAAGTGGCTTGTCCAAGGCCACAAGGAGAGCCTATAGGTCTAGAAACCCCAGTCCCTCTGGCCTGAGATTGCTGTCCCCAGGTGGTTATTGAACTCCTGGCCCTCAAGCCTGTGGTACCTTGTCCTAACCACTAGGCCGCTCCTCTCTCCAAAGCTGTAAGTGGTGCATTCAAAGTGCCCTTTTGTTCCTGATTTAAACTGGCCAGCTGCACCCGGCCTAAGTATGCTCATGCCCCTTTGATATCAACTGGGTCTGCTTGATAAAGGCACCAATAGAAATTATGGAAGCTGTCCTGAATCTTAGCTTTGCTGGTTTGAATCTGTCCATTGGAATCCCATAGGGCCCCCACTGGCCGCTGTCTGCACCCCGAAGCAGCCCAGAGAGAAACCGCCTCACCTTATTCCCGAAGTGGTGTAACCAGTATTGATAGTAGAGCACCTCAAGCTGTATCGCCTGCAGGGCGGACTTATGCACAGCAGTAGGCCGGGCTGCAAATTGCCTCTGGGCTACACACAAATCTTTTTCAAGCAGCAAAAGGCATTTGTGCAGTGCTTTATGGTGGCTAGCCACGTACCCAAGGATGTGACTTTGCAAGACCACTTTTGTGGTTTCCCAAAACAAAGCAGGATTATCCTGATGAGACCCATTTGTTTCCTCATATTCCACCCACTTATCCTGCAAGAACCAGATGAACTGGGCATCAGTTTCCAGTTACAGCGGATAACGCCACAAGGCCTGAGGCCCAGGAGTCTCCAACTGTATGTCCAACCAGGCCATAGCATGCTCAGATATAATAACCGGACAAAACTCTGTGCTGACCACCTGATCGAGGAGAGCAGAGTAGTCAGAAAAACGTCAATGCAAGAGCCCATGTCATGCGCTCTAGATATATATGTCTCTGGAGGGCACTAAAGAACAAACATGTGCCACTGAAGATCATCCAACTTCTCCGAGCATCATACAATGGCTCAACCAGCAGCCAGGGAGATGCTGCTTCACCCCTGCTTTTCAATATCGTGATTGACACAATATGAGGAAAACATTCAAGGACAGATGCAGGGTCCAGTATGGTGTGAACAACTTCCTGACCGACTTGATGTTCGCAGATGACAATGTTATATTCGCTGATATGGATGCAGAGGCCACCAACATCCTTTTCCATACTGCCTGCATTGCCCAATCTTACGGCCTAAAAATCAATGTGGACAAGACCAAAGTTATGACCATGGATGGATCATAGGCCATTGTTCACCCCGATGTAATTCAAACTGAGCAGGTCCAATAATTTAAATACCTAGGATCACTGGTACAGGAGATTAAGGTAGCATCTACCACTGAAGTCTCAGCAGGACTGGCCAGGCAACAGTAGCATTCACCTCACTCAAATGGTGCCTCTGGAAGAAGGCCAGTATCTCTACCAAGACCAAAATTCACCTCTTCCGAATGCTGATCCTGCCAATTCTCCTATACGGATCGAAAACATGGACTCTGCTCAAATCTGGCTTGAACAAATTTGAAGTCTTTCAAATGTGATGTATGAGACAGATTTTGGGTGTCTCTCTTCGTGACTGCCATCGAAACAAGACAATTTGGACAAGGTGCAACCATCAAGCCTCATTCGAAGAACAAATCCAAAAATGCAGACTGTGCTGGCTTGGCCACATTTGCAGAATGAACAACAGTTGGATGCCATACAAAATCCTCTGTAATGGTACAGCAAATGATACGCTCAACATGAAACAATGGTGTGGTCTTAACTTTTGTAATTGCTAGTGTATTTTCTCTTCAAAGGTCTTAGACAACCTATTTGCACTACTTCATGTACACACATATGTGTCCTAATAGTGTGCGAGTTGACATCAGTGACCTCTATAACATTAATAACTGACAATCCACAATTACAGAAGGCGGTGGCCAGACGCCCCCGTCTACAACACAGGGGAAACTCCCCGAACTCCCCACCACCATCTTCTGCTCATCTCATTACAACATAACAAAAAAGTGAAACAGGAGAAAAGCCCACTCCCCCAACATCTGAGATGTGCACTAATCAATGCCCGATCGGTACGCAATAAATGGCCAGTCATCTCTGACATGATATCACTACACAACCTCGATCTACTACTGATCACTGAGACATGGCTTTCCTGTGATGACAACGTGCTACTCAACCAACTCCTGCCCACCAATTTCTCCATCCATACATGTCATAGAAATGGCAAAAGAGGAGGAGGTGTTCTTGCCATTACCAAATCTGACCTCCATTTCAACCTCAGAGAAGCAACCAGCTCACCACTCCTAGACACCGTCTCGATAGCAAACAAATGCTGCTCCTTCAATCTACTATACAGAGCTCCCTCAGCCGACCCAGACGCCCTATCTACGATAATTGACTTGGCCTCCAATACCCAGAGCCCCCATACATCAAGTTGGATGCTGGGAGATTTCAACCTACCATCACTGCAAGACTCCCATGCAACAGCATTTCTCGGAGCCATGCAGGATTTAGGTTACAACCAATTAATCAAGGATCCAACCCATGTCAAAGGAGGCATTCTAGACCTAATATTCACAACAGAGACAACCCTCAATGCACCAACCATCCCGGAGCTATCAATCACCCCAGTTCCTTGGTCGGATCACAAGCTAATCCTATTCCAAGTTCCCCTTCCCAGCTGTAACCAAAAGGAAGAAAGAAGAGTAAGTGGCCACCCCAGCGCCCCCCCAAGAAGATTCCAGACTTTCAACAAAGACTTAATCCTGCAAACAACACTCCCACTAACTACCTCATCAGCACGCAACCCAGACAATTTAGTCTCCGACTGGAATGAAACACTCAGTTCAATCGCAGTATGTCCATCAACTAACAAACTCCAAGGAAAGCGTCCCTCCGCAACCTGGTATTCAGCTGAACTGAAGGCCTCACGCACAACCCTAAGGAAACTCGAGAGACGATGGCGGCGCTCACACTCAGATGAAGACCGAAGTGCATACAACTCACAACTTGCAGCACATCGCACCGCAGTGACAGAAGCAATGAGACGTTATCACACGAACACGCTAAAAAGATCCATGAACAAACCTCACGACCTGTTTGCCCTCGTCAAGCGTTTGACAAAGGAACCCGCCTCAGAACACATAAGCGAAATCCACCCTCAAACATTTGCCGACTATTTGCAATCCAAACTCTGCCAGATCAACAACAATCCAGCACCTAACACGATCCTTGAGCCATGCAACCGAACACCACTCACCATCTTCACAACACCATCTAAACAGCGCATTGAGGACACCATTGCGAGTATCAACACGACCACCACCCAAACTGACCCATGCCCTGCATTCTGGATCAAGGAATTACGGACAGACCTCAGTCCCTTCATATCCAGACTCATGGAACAATCATTCACAACAGGGGCATTCCCAGGTACCCTCAAACGCACCTCCATAAGACCATTACTAAAAAACAACAAACTTGACCCTCAGAAGCCAGAATCATATAGGCCAATATCAAGCATACCGTTACTGGCAAAAATAATGGAAAAGAAAGTACAAAGACAAATCCAAGATCACATAGACATCAACGCACCACTTGACCCATGCCAACACGGCTTTAGAGAAGCCCACGGTGTGGAAACACTGCTCACCACACTCTTCAGCAGCATCTTAGCAGGCATCGACAACATCCGCCAAGGGTTCGTCCTTGTCTTCCTAGACATCGTAGCAGCGTTCGACTCCGTGAGCCACGAGCACCTCCTAGAACGACTCAAGGGGAAGGGGATCACGATAAAGCACTGGAGTGGTGCAGGTCCTACCTTTCTGACAGATGGCAGCAGGTACGATCCAGCGATACATCATCCGATCCATTCCACCAAAAGCAAGGTGTCCCACAAGGCTCCTCCCTCTCTGCCCTGATGTTTAATATATACATGCAGCCAATCTGCAACCTGATACGGTCATTCAGTGTTAACTGCCTGATATACGCTGATGACGTACTGTTATACATGCCTTTTGCAACAGAGAACCCCGACCTCACACCATTAACAAACTGCATAAACGAAGTATCCAACTGGATGCAATCCCAAAACCTCAGGATCCAACACAAGAAAACGGAGGTGTTGTTTATTACAAGGAACCGAAACTTCACCGCCCCGTCCATCTTAAAAGTAAAGGAAGCAGACCTCCAGACCAAGCCCACTATCAGATACCTTGGCGTTACCTTAGACCAGCACCTGGATATGAAGGAGCACATAGGAAACATTGTAAGAGCGGTATACCATAAGATCCGATCCCTTCGACACTTACGATCCCTGCTCGAGCCGGACGATTTCAGGACCATCTATCAGGCCCTAATCATACCACATTTTGATTATGCTAACTCAATCCTGCATGGGCTCCCTCAAGCCACCTTGAACCCACTGCAACTGGCAATGAACGCCGCAGCAAGAGTCCTACACGGCGCTTCCAGGAAAGACCATGTCTCACCCATCCTAAAACAACTCCACTGGCTCCCGATACAATGTAGACTCACATACAAGACCTTGCTACTTACATTCAAGGCCATCAAAGGGCTCACATCTGCGTCACTAACAGATCTAATACAGACGACTCCCCACAATAGACATAGTCGTTCAATAGCACTCAACACACTGATAGTCCCAAAATCAATAACACAATGCACAAAGGCGACAGCAGGCAGAGCCTTCAAATTCTGCGCACCAAGGTGCTGGAACAGCCTCCCTCATGGTATCAGAGCAATCCCAGACATATTGCATTTCAGAAAGGCCTTGAAACACCATCTCTTCCTCCTGTATTACCCAGTAACCAATGCAGACACAGCACCAACCTCACAAGCCACCCACAACCCCCAGGACTGAAACTAATAAAGAGATCGTGAGTATGTTATAAATTGTAAATAGTTACCCCTGTTATCCAAGTTTGTATCACCTGTTCAACTGTAAACACAAAGTACCATTGGAAATGTGTAATTTTATTGTTCATTGTAAACCGCGCTGGTGCTGAATAGTGCGGTATAGAAGAGACTGTAAATAAAATAAATAAAATAAATAAATATAAGTAACTGATGGTTTTATAACTTTAGAACTGAGAAGGAAGTAATTAGCTTCTCTCAAAGTACTGCTCCTTCCTCATTGTTCTTTTTACCCTACACCGCTATTCAGGCGCCCATGCGTTTCTCTACGACGAGGTTCTTCAAGGGATCTGTTCTCCGTCCTTACATTCTTTACATCGGTGCTGCACACGTATCCAACATCTGAAACCTCAGGCTGCTAAACCGGTTTCAGGAAGCTTTTTGAAACCGGTTTAGCAGCCTGAGGTTTCAGATGTTGGAGACGTGTGCAGCACCAATGTAAAGAATGTAAGGACGGAGAACAGATCCCCTGAAGAACCTCGTCGTAGAAAAACGCATGGGCGCCTGAATAGCGGCGTAGGGTAAAAAGAACAATGAGGAAGGAGCAGTACTTTGAGAGAAGCTAAGTACTTCCTTCTCAGTTCTAAAGTTATAAAACCGTCAGTTACTTATGTAATAAAATTGTCAGTTATTAATGTTATAGAGGTCACTGATGTCAACTCGCACACTATTAGGGCACATATGTGTGTCCATGAAGTAGTGCAAATAGGTTGTCTGAGACCTTTGAAGAGAAAATACACTAGCAATTACAAAAGTTAAGACCACACCATTGTTTCATGTTGAGCGTATCATTTGCTATACCATTACTTTGAAGTAACTGCTCAGAAAGAGAGACCACGGTGGTAGTCAATAATACAAACTTCTCTGGCAAGAGCGACCTGTCCACTTGAGGGTTCAATGGCCAGCACCAAAGAAAACGTGGCTCAAAAACATTGAGGAAGACCTAAGGAATCAACGACTGTCCATCAATGAAGTCACAAATGTTGCCACTGATCTCCAAGGTTGGAAGAGTATTGTGAGCAACACATGGAATCCAGCGGCACCTACAGCAGCGTATTGGCTGAGAGGATGGCCTTCTCTCCAAATGCCAGCTAGGAATAAAGAAGAAGATATATAGGTATAGTCCCTTTCTGTGGTATGGAGAACCCGCTAGATGTCCATCAAACCATAACCGCCACACAGACCTTACAAATGGTGGGTCCTGCAATCTACTCTCCCCCTTCCCCCCCAAACATGGATTGGTCCAAAGACTCATCAAGGACACAGTAAAAATCACCACCAATACTAATGATAAAGGTCCAATATCTATCAGGCAATGCTCCAGCTAATTTTGAAAGCCCGGATCATAGAGGTTTGGGGCATATATGTTCCTCAGGGCCACACCTTGGCCCCTGAGCTGACCAAGCACAAAAACACAGTGTCCCCCGGGATCCATGAGGACTCTTTCCTTAATAAATCCAGATTGTTTATGAACTAGTATAGCAACTCTCGCCTTCTTCCCCCCAGACGAGGCAATGAATAGGTCCACAATCCACCAGTGTCAGAGTTTAGCATGCTCAATAGCCGTTTGGTGAGTTTCTTGTAGGAAAGCGCACAGGGCTCTGATGCCCTTCAGCCTGGGCAGCATATCAAGCGCACAGGGCTCGAAGAAATTTGTGCTGCTTAATAGGGCTCCGTAAACCACAGATATTCTAGGATAAAATATGGATATCTTTACCCACTGTCAAATACCCAGTGCAGCTCTAGAATTAGAAACAACCTACAAACTGTAAGGAAACCCCAGCCCAGGGTCCCCACCACACAATGCTAGAAGCCTACTGAAAGATAGTGCACAAAAGACAAGGGCGACTAAAAGAACTATCCCCTGCAAAGCCAAGAACTCCCCGCACCCACTCCAAAAGGAAGACCCCTCCGTGCCCCACCCAAAAAGAATGAAAGAAACTAAGCCATAGCCCGCCCCCCTCCTCCATCCCCCCCCCAAAACCCCCAACTCTAAACTTCCAAAATTCCACTAAGGAGCCCACCACGAGGTCCATCTTATGTTGAGGCCCCACCTAGAGTTACCATCACTCCCCGTATCTCCCTGAATCCCATTCCATCTCACTCCAGTTACAAGCTCAACACTCAACAGTAGACAACCCCTATCAGTCGGGATCACTCCTAAAATTGCAATCAACCATCCCCACATATATACAACCATACTTGCACGTAACCCAGACACCCCTCACCGCCTCCCTCCACAACTGGGAGACCCACCAGGGAGAAAATGCTAAGCAGCGACGAACAAAAGCACAGAGCCTTCCGGCGCAGGGTCCCACCTCCACAGCATACCAAGCAGGGACCATGTAAGCTCAGTCCAAGAAGCAGTACACCTGAAGAGATTCGGTCGCAACACCCCTTCCCCCCTCCCGAGCATTACCAGCTACCAGACTCCTACCTGCCTGCACTACCCACAGGGCCGTACCCTGCTAGCCTCCCCATCCATCCACACTATATCCATCGCACTCATACACGCCCAACACATATCTTCACAGCCCCATTCATTCACTACCCACATGTGGTCTCCCCTCTAACCCCCACCTCTCGCCTGGTGTGATCAAAAGATCAACTATAGAAGCTTCCCCTCCCCATCTCAATTCCCAAAAATCCTCCTGCCCCAGCAAACCAACACACACAATGCAAATCCCACTGCAAAGACAAAATAGAAAGCTCCCTTTTCTGAACACAGAAGGCAACTGATTATCAGTACGACAGTTACGGCACTTGAGATTATCACTACGGCAGTTACGGCACTTGAGACAGGGATTAACTCCCGAAACGTGCACGTCGTGTGTTTGATCCTTGATGAATGGCAACGGTGAAATTGACCTGCGTTTCTATCGACACAAGTTCAGATAAATGGCGGGTTTTAAGTTAATGGAGATTTTAGGTGGAGAACCTATTTATGAATAAAAGAAGTTTACCATCAGGAGTGGATGAATATTTGTTTCAATCCTCCCTCGGTACGCTCCGACAAAAAACGTTTTTTCTACCTTGTTAGGGGACTTTATCAGTGAACCTGTTTCTCATCAGATGTCTGCACGGCACTCTGGAGCAAAACTGCGGTTGCTGGGCATGTGAGGAGTAGCAAAGAGGTCTATTGTCGGTATGCCCCACATCTGACTGATACAGCTGACTACCTGCCTGTTGAGAGTCCACTCGTGTGGTTGAAGGACTTTGCTGAGGCGATCCACCAGGACATTGAGCTCCCGCAGGTATACTGATCTCAGGAGCATGCCATGCATGATGGCAAACTTCCAGAAGCGGACTGCCTCCCAACAGAGGAAGTATGACCCCGTGCCACCCTGTTTGTTGATATAAAACATGGCCATCTGGTTGTCTGTCTGGATAAGGACCACCTGGTTGGAGAGCTGCAGCTGAAAAACTTGTAGGGCATTGGCAATGGTTTGGAGTTCCAGGAAGTTGATTTGATGGAGGCTCTCACGAGCCGTCCAGAGGCCTTGTGTATGCAGACCATCTAGGTGAGCTCCCCAGTCCACCTTGGAAGCATCTGTCATTAGGATGCATTGATACGGCGGCGAGGTCTGGAAAGGAAGCACTGCAAGAAGGTTATAGGGCTGCTGCCACCAGAAAAGGGACTCCCAGAGCGGGTGAGTCACCATGACCCTGTCCCTGAGTCAGCCAGTCACCTGGTACCACTGTGTGCAGAGAGTCCACTGTGCTAGACACATTCAGAGCCATGCCGCTGGTGTGCCATGGACTATGGAGGCCATGTGGCTGAGGAGGCGTAGCATCTATCAAGCCATCACGAGGGTAGAGCACTGAACGTCCTGAGCCAGGGTAACCAAGTGCTGGGCCCTGTCCTTCTGCAGGTAGGATCGAGCTAGAGTAGTATTGAGCAGAGCCCTAATGAACTCTAGCCACTGAGAGGGCTGAAGATGAGATTTGGGGTAGCTGATTATGAAGTCCAGGTGTTCCAGGACCTTGTGATAAGGAAGCTTATCATAGTTCAGGAAGGAGCTGTAATAGAGGTGAATTGGCTCTGAACAAGCAACCTGTCTTTGCTGGTGGAAATAATAAAACAGAATGTTTTCATAAAAGACTACCAGTCCCAGAATGCACCAGGTTTCAAACAGCCACTAGAAGAGCTGAAGTGGGGAAACGTGTGTTCAATCAGGAGAGCTATGAGGTAATCCCCAATCACTCATCTCCAAGGGCAGGGCTTGATTCAGCACAGCTGAGCTGTGCTAGGGTGGAGTATCCCTCTAAACAAGTTAAAAGTAAAACCTATTCTACACAGAAGCAGACCAGAGAGACGGAGAAGCAGTTGGAGTGGATGAGTAACCCAGAGCTCAAGGACAGAGAGAGCAAGAAGCAGCGTGGAAGAAAGAAGAGGAAAACATCTTGGAGGTCTAAAGAAGGAGCCCACAGCAGTACGTGTGTTGGGAGTCATTCCAGAGGCAAGCATACTCCATTGGACTGAAGGAAGCCAGATGAGTGGGGCTACAGAACCAGGAATCCCCGGACGGCACCTGTAAAGGAGACGGCTGCATTTGGAAGGGGCCCTAAGACCAGTGCAAGAAGGTATGTGAAGAGAGACCCAGTGTCCAGGGATCTTGATTGGAAGGCTGGACATAAAAGCTGGACTACATACTGGCCAGGATATCTGGAGAGGAACCCTAACAGCAAAGGAAGCTCAGGTATGAACACTGATCTATGCCCTAGCTCTTCACTTGGAAGACAGCAGGGAAACAAGTATTGTCCTGAGAGTGCTCCATTAAGGAATTCCCCTGAGCCAGACCATGATATTGATTCTATGATAGTTGAAGAAGAAGGAGATATTTTAAATGATCAGAGTGATTACATGGATTGCTCTCTGTCTAGGCTACTGTGGTAAAATACTTTCACAAATACAACAACCATCAAAAAGAAATATAACTTGTTCTTTTATCTACCCAGAAAGGTTTACAAGAAAGCTTTAGGGTAGGATTTGAGCCATGTATAGAAAGTAAACCAGTCAAGAGGTTTGCAGCTGGTTAATTGTTAGCAATTAAGCATTGCATAATTGCACGTGGGCTCTGAAAGGAAACTTCTGTGTGTGTGTGAAAATACAAGAAAGTTATCCTTGAAAAAGAACAGTTTTTGATTACTTTTTGGGTTTTGTTTTTTTGCTTTTGGAGCACTGCTAAAAGGTATTAGCAGGAGCCCACAGAAAGACCTTTCTTGTTTGATTGATTGCTTAAGAAGTTCAGTTGCTGATCATGATTTGTTTTTCCTAAGTATAATACTGAAAGCAAGTATCCTTTTGTGCTACCAAGTAGATCTGTGTGGGAGAAATAACCCCATAAATAAAATATATTTTCTTTGCTTACATTCGAGCAACACAACTCATTTATTTTGTGAACGGCTGATTCTGGTATGAATGGACTACATTCCCCACAATCCTTTGCAAGTCCATAATAGCATTTGCCTTTGCAAGACTGTGGACATTCTCACCCAGCGCCCCCATTTACAACCTGTATGGTCAAGTTTCACTGAATGCTGGACGTCCTCCAGCGACCTGGCCTTGATCAACCAGTCGTCCAGGAAGGGGGAGACAAAGATCCCCAGGGTGCGGAAAAAAGTGGCTACTACTGCTAAACACTTTGGGGTATGTTTACTAAACCGTCTTAATGTTACCGGCGTGAGTTGCAGTCTTACTGTGACGAATGCCATATAAGGTAGTGGGCGTTCCGGTCTTAAGGTAGCATTTCGTGTTATCGCGCGATAGAGGGAGCCGTGGTACGTTAACGCGCATTAGCCTTAATTAGGCGCACTGACCTGCAATCACAGCAACAGAGGTGTAGCACACTGGTTAATACATTGACTGCTGATACAGTGGTCATGAGTTTGATCCCCCAGTGGGCTCAGTTAAAAGACTGTCTGAGGAAATCCCTTTTCCTGCCTCTAACAGTCAGACGCATCCCAACAATTCGCAATGCCAGCCAAAAAAGCCTCACCCCAGTGCTGCAACCTAAAGCACCTTTTAGGGTGCACCATAAGGCACATCATAAAGCACCACGTCATCCAAGGCAGGTCATAATGTGCCCCAGAGGGCAGCAGGAAAGGTTGGCACCCTCCAAGGTGGCATATAAGGCGCCCCATAAGCTGGCCAAACCTAAGGTGCCGCGAAAGATGCCCCAGGGATGCCAAGGTGACACAGGAGATGGTGCCCAGGGGCACAAAGGTGCCCCAAAGTCACAAGCATGAAATGTATGGCTCAAACACAGATGTAACCATAACAGTGCACAGAGCACCAAGGGAAGGCAATGAACAAGTGATGGAAGGAAGTAGATGACGGAGCTCATGGACCAGCCAAATCTGTGTGCAGCCCATGTGGCAGCAGGTAAAGTGGACAAACATATCGGGGGCAGCTATCCCGATGTACAGGGTGATGGTAATGTACAGTGCAACAATGACAGTGTATGGCAGAGGATGGGGATACGTGTCCACCAGAGGAGGTAGAGGTGGTAGGATAAGTGCAATGACAGGAGGACAGAGGAGAGCAGTGCCATGCAGAGCAGACACAGGAGAGGCAAGCATGAAGAGCCGCAATGCAGAAAAGTGTGCCAGTGCAGGACATGGGGTAGCAGCCTGCACATTAGGGCAGGACGCCACACAGCTGGCACACACACATAGACGGACAGAAGGATGGATGGCAACAGTGATGAGGGTATAATGTGGCGGCAGCACAGATCTGCACAGATATGACTGTTACACGAATGAAAAGTAGTTGTGTAGCCATAAAAAAAAGGGGAACAGAGAGGAATTGAACCCATGACCTCTGCTACTGAAGTCATTGCATTAACCATTGTGCTACATCACTATGGGGGTTATCATACCAATGGCTGGCTAAGAAAAAGTGCACGTCACCATAAAACTATCTGCTGTGGCTACCAGGATAGGATAGAACCAACAGTACCCATAATGCAGTTCACATGCAGAACAGCAGTCTACATCTGCTCACCAGATGGGGTATGCACCTCTACAGCACGTCAGCTTGGTAGGGGGGAATGACCGTGCATGTTACTGGCACAGAGTACCCACAGGCCATGCCAATGTGCGTGTTCTGTGCTCACCCTGAGGGTGAGGTAGAGTGGCCAGCACCAGGTCCGCAGTATCCGGGTTGGTTGAGGTGGGATGTGCTGCAGGTCTCCATCAGTGCCAGTGTGTGACAGGTATTTGTTGCAGACACCTTTAGGAGGTCTCTGTGTCCATTTGTAATTGCCAGTCATGTCTGGTCCTTGTAGACCATGATGCACACAACCATAGTGCATATCCACTGTGCTTGCTATGGTCACCTGTTTAGGGAGCAGGGGTGTGTCAGGGCTCACATGGTGACAATGTACTTAGCAAACCACCCTCTCTGGGTCAGGGTGGGGGACATGATCTGCCCCCAACAGACTCACATTCTCACCCTTTGCAAGGGGGGCAGTGGAGGTACATGAGGACAGGCTGTGGGAACAGCAACCCTAGTCCTGGTGGCGAACGGACAGCTGCTGAAGATCTGCACTTGGGACAGGGCCACTGGCAGATAGGTAGTGGGCCCAGTCAGCTCAGCTGCCCCCCACTACGATCTGACATTCACCAGCAGAGGGCAGTCAGTGTGCACCTGCTGCACCCTGCAAGGTGGTGCAGCCATACAGATGCTAACTGCAGACAGTCTGCTAGCTAGTACATAGTGCATGTTCCTGGAGGAACTGTGTGCACCCAAAACTGGGATGTCAGCACACACACCATGCAGGTATGTCAGTGATTGGGCCCCAGAAAAGAGAACCCATAAATATCACTTACGAGAAATACTGTACAGCACTATGGGGGAACCTAGCCATGCCGTAGTCACTGCTCAGTCAGGGTGAGAGCGACCTCCCAGCATGACATGCTGTGGCCATCCTGTCCGTGCAGGTGGTGATCGGACACTACAATGTCCCAGCCATTGCCCTATACCCTGTGCAGATGCATCCTGCCCATGCCACCCTGCCCGGGCCATACCCACAGTACCTTTCTCCTCATTATGCACATTGGCAGGCTAACACTGGAAACAGTGCAAGCAATGTGGGCTCAGTAAGGTGTAGGCAGCCACAACACACTGGATAGACAGACACACACTCCCACACCTATGCCAGCATTGTGCAAATATAGAGGTTTGTGGCAGCCCTGGCCGCCACACCAGTCCTGGGCACAGTGGAGGCATTGCTATGGTACTCAATACTGTTAGGGTCACTCCCCGGGGTGGTAAACACTGTCAGAATCAATAACTGAAACACACTCCACAGATATCAGAAAGGTTGCTATGATGAATCTCTATCAACAAATTGTGTTTAATTTAGGATTTGTTAGCTGACATTAATCATAACAACCTTTTGATTTATGTGGAACGTGTTCCCAAGTTTAGGACGGCATTGCTAAGGTATGCAGTACTGGGAGATGCTGCTCTGCGCAGGGCCCAACAGCCTGACTCTCCATGAGGCTTTGGATAGTGAAGCCTATGGGTGTGGGTGTTTATGCCCCTGTTGGCTGCTGCTCTAGGGCAGAGGTTCCCAACTCCAGTCCTGGTGGGCCAAACACTGTTCAGGTTCTCATGCTGTCCCTAATGAATATGCATGAGATACATTTGCATACAATGGGGTGGCGCATACAAATGCAGCACGGGCATATTTATTGGGGACAGCATGAAACCTGAATGGTGTTTGGCCCTCCAGGACTGCAGTTGGGAAACTCTGCTCTAGGGATTGCACATGTTTATGGTGTCTATGCTCTGTAGGGTAAAATATAGGTGTTTCAGGCATGTTTATTTTATCTGCAATAAAGGTTCCTTCTTTATTACCACGGTTTAGTACTGGGTAAAATATGGGGGACAGGGTTGGCAGGAGCCACAGCTGGGACTTGAACTTGTGACCTTCTGCTCCTGAACACACTGGCTGTGTGTACTGCACCACACTGTTGCTACAGGGACAGATCATTCCCTGGGGATACCATGACTGTTTGTCAGACAGACCCTGTCTGTTGCAGTGCACGGCACCCACCTAAACGGGGCTAGGCCATGGTCTGCTGTGAGCAGATGCCACTGCCCCCTCCGCCACCATGCTGCTGTGCCATTATGCCGGTGGTGTGTAGTCCCAGGCCATCCAGTGTGCCAGTAGGCAGCTGCCTATGGTGTGGGTTCTCGGGTAGGGGTGCCTACATGGACATGCGCGCTTCCCCCTGGCACCGCCTGCCAATGTTATGTGCCCTTGGGGGTACCTGCTGGGTAATATCCCCTATGACACTGTGGGACACACACTCGTGCCGATGTTGGACCCTCGTCAGTTGCTGTCTTGCTGCTTTACAGTTCTAGCATTCCTATGTGCCACCTAGGCATCAGCCTAGTCCGCACTGTGCCCCAGCTGGACCACAGCATGTGCCGCCTGCAGCCCTCTGTATCCCATTTACAGCATCAGTACAGTTGCCCTTTCCTACGTGCCCACTCTGCTGTTGCTGCACATGTGCACGCCATAACAAACCTGCCCAATCTAAATGACAGAAACCCTGATCAGCGCTATTTGAATGTGGGATCATTCACTTTGTAGGGGGACGGAGCAAAGACCCGGTGGCTACTGTGCTTATCGAAGATCACACTCCTTGCACAACGCATGGAAACCCTCGAGTGCAGCCTGTCTGCATTCCTGACCCAATAGGCTGTCCAAAACCAAATGACCTACTGGCACACTAGATGGCCTGGGACTGCACACCACCAGCACCACCGGCACAATGGCACGGCAGCATGGTGGCGGAGGGGTGCTGGTGGCGGAGGGGGCAGTGGCATCTGCTCACATCAGACCATGGCCAAGCCCCGTTTAGATGGGTGCCGTGCACTGCAACAGACAGGGTCTGTCTGACGAACAGTCATGGTATCCCCAGGGAATGATCTGTCCCTGTGGCAACAGTGTGGTGCAGTACAAACAGCCAGTGTGTTCAGAAGCAGAAGGTCACAAGTTCAAGTCCCAGCTGTGGTTCCTGCCAACCCTGTCCCCATATTTTACCCAGTACTAAACCGTGGCAATAAAGACGGAACCTTTATTGCAGATAAAATAAACATGCCTGAAACACCTATATTTTACCCTACAGAGCACAGACACCATAAACATGTGCAATCCCTAGAGCAGAGTTTCCCAACTGCAGTCCTGGAGGGCCAAACACCATTCAGGTTTTCAGGCGGTCCCTAATAAATATGCATGAGATGCATTTGCATGCACTGCCCCCATTGTATTCAAATGTATCTCATGCATATTCATTAGGGACAGCCTGAAAACTTGAATGGTGTTTGGCCCTCCAGGACTGAAGTTGGGAACCTCTGGTCTAGAATTTGGCAACTGAACTTTAAAAAACTGGCAGCTGAAATTTCAAAAATGCAGGTTATGCATTTGGGCTGCAAAAATCAAAAGGAGCGGTACAATGTAGGAGGTGAGGTACTTCTGTCCACGAAAAAAGAGCGAGACTTGGGCATAATTGTGTCTGACGATCTTAAAGTAGTTTAACAGGTAGAAAAGGCCACTGTGAAAGCCAGAATGATGCTTGGGTGCATATGGAGAGGAATAGCCAGCAGAAAACAGGAGGTGATAGTGTCTCTGTGTAAGTCTCTGGTGCGACTTCATTTGGAGTATTGTGTGCAATTCTGCAGACTGCACCTTCAAAAGCAGGTTGGAATTTGTACAGAGGGTGGCTACTAAATGGTCAGTGCTCTTCATTATGAAGCATATGAGGACAGACTTAAAGATCTTAATATGTATACTTTAGAGGAAAGGCGGGATAGGGGAGATATGACAGAGATGTTTAAATAGCTCCATGGCATAAATGCACCGGAGGAGAGTCTCTTCTGATTGAAAGCAAGCTCTGCTACGAGGACACATAAGATGATGGATAGACTTAGGATTAATATGCGGAAATATTTCTTTATGGAAAGAGTGGTAGATGCATGGAATAGTCTCCCAGTGGAGGTAGTAGAGACAAGGACAGTATCTGAATTCAAAAAAACCATGAGATTAACATAGAAGATCTCTAAAGGAAAAAAGGGCACTATTGTAGTTGTTGGAAGGGCAATCTAGATAGGCCATGTGGTCTTTTTTCTGTCGTCATATTTCTACATTTCTATGGTCATCTTATGCAAGCAATGGTCCTATTGATCGTATGTATTTTTTACGGTTGGTGTCAGGGGTAACTTAGGAAATCTCTCTCTCTCTCCTAAGATCCAAGCACACATTAGTTTCACTCATCCATTATGTGCCATTTCTGCACCCAAAAGACAAAACTAAGAATTCTGCACTATTTTTGCATTGAATCTGAACTGTCAAGCACTCTTCCACTCCTCAAGCTTTCTTAGATCACACTACATTCTGTGTCCTCCCTCAGGAGTGTCTGTCCTGTTACAGATTTGTTATCCGAAAAAAGGCAAAATTTTTCCTTTTCTCCCTTCCTCTCCAAAGCTTCCAATGCATATTTGTTGTGTTATAAATGTGGTCTTTTTTTCAGATGTAAGATATATGGACACGAATGAGAAATAACGCACAGTTACAGAAGTCCTAGGGCATGTGCGTGTGCTTTGGGTTTTCTTTCAGATAGTGGATCTCATAATGTTCCTTGATGAAAATTCTGTAGACATGGCACTAAGCTATTGATTGCTGACATATATAATGCATATCACTGAGGACTAATAATCAAAGAATAGATTCTTTCTTGTTCCTGAAACAGATGGCTTTACTCTTGATTTCTTAGTAAGATAAAACCTTGATATAACAAGGAAAGAGACATTTTATTGGATGAGAACTACATTACTTCTTGTTTTCTTCTCTTTTTAAGAACTTACACAAACGTATCTCTAGAGATTAATCTGTAGCTTATTCTATGTACAAATGCAGTGCTTGATTTAAGAGCCCAACATTGTATATCATACTGCCAGAACCATAAACTATATTGTGCCAGTACTGTATGCTTTGGACAATGTTTCTCATATGCCTCATTTGTTATTAATCATGAGATTCTTGTCAATAAAGTGAAGAATAAACTCTACATTTTTATGGCAATCAGCTCAAACTATTATAAGAAATAAAGCAGCAATAAATTCTGATTGTTGTTGAAGGCTTCCAACCTGAAAACTTTTCAAAGGAAAGTTCCAATCTGTTGGCCACACATTACTCTCTGACTTCATGATACAAACATATGCAGAGCAGTGGCACATTTTATTGGCTGAGTAATCTGACCATAAACAAAACTCATCACAAAGTGAAATATTAATTGTTTCTTTTCTTGAAAGTGTTACAGGATCATGGCCATTAAATCTTTATCTGGGGGACTAAGGCATCAGCAAAGAAACGAGAGAGGGGACAATTACACAAAAAACAGTTAAAACAATGATTTACTGGAATATCTTAATGGTATTTCACAATCTTACCACTACTTATGAAGCAGCATTGAAAGCCTTATCAAAGAACAAAGCACCAGGCATTGATGGCATTCCCAATGAAGTATTACAACAACTGGATGCAGCTGTTACCATACCTACAAGGCTCTGCCAGGAAATGTGGAAGACAACATCATGGCCAACTGACTGGGAAAGATCTGTGTTTATACAGATGCTGAAGAAAGGTGATCCGACTGATTATGGAAATTATTGCACAATTCCTCTGATCCCACATGCCAGCAAGATTATACTCAAGATCATTCAGCAGAGACTACAACCATACCTGGAACAAGAACTGCCTGAAGTGCAAGCAGGGTTCAGGAAAGATGAGGAATGAGAGACATCATCGCGGATGCGAGATGGATCCTTGAAAAGGCCGAAGAATACCTAAAGATACTATATGTTTTTAATTGACTACAGCAAGGCTTTTGACTGTGTAAACCATGAGAAAGCGTAGTTACTCATCTGTATCAGGTGATCCCTGGGAACAGCAGGAACTGAGTCTTCACATATGGGTGACGTCGGCACCGACGGAGCCCACATGAGAATGCTCCCCAGCATCCTATAGGAAATCTTTTGGGAGCATCCCACTGCGCCTGCACTGCTGCCTTCCCGCCTTTCCCAACTCTCCTTCCTCAGTTGGGTTTGTAGTTGAGATAAAAGGAGAGAAGGAGAGAGAGAGAAATATAACTCCTAGGGGAAGAGGGTGGGCTGTGAAGACTCAATTCCTGCTGTTCCCAGAGATCACCTGTTACAGGTAACTACGCTATCTCCAGGAACAAGCAGGAATGTAGTCTTTACATATGGGACTCCCTAGCTTGGAGATGCCAGGGAGATGACCTCAGAGAGAGCAGTGAAACACAGGCTACAGTGGTCATGTATCCTCCCAAGGATCTCTGATATCGAAACCCGGGACGGGGGGGTAGGAGTTGTTCTGAAAGAGATGCTGGAGAACAGCCTGACCAAACGAGGCATCCCGACGGGAGTCCTTGTCCAAGCAATAATGGGCAGCAAAGGTGTGGACAGAGGACCAGGTTGCTGCTTTGCAAATTTCATCAATCACCACTGAGCGTAGGTTGGCCATGGAGGCAGCCATTGCTCGCACATTGTGTGCTGTGACATGACCTTCAAGAGAAAAGTCCTTTACTCTCATACGTAAAAGAGATACAGTCTGCAATCCACTTGGAGAGTGTTCTCTTGGAAACTGGTAGACCCAGGTGACTGGAATCAAACGCAACAAAAGGCTGTGAAGCTTTCCTGTGCTGCCTAGTTCTCTGAAGATACAACGCCAAAGCACGCTTGCAATCCAGAGTATGTAGTTTCCTTTCTGCACTAAAGGCATGAAGCCTAGGGAAGAAAACAGGAAGATAAACCGACTGGTTCAAATGAAAAGGTGAAACCACCTTTGGCATACAGTGAGGATGAGTCCTAAGGACTACCTTATCATGGGGGAACTGTGTATAAGGAGGGTCAGCCACTAAAGTTTGGAGCTTACTGATGCGTCTTGCAGAAGTGAGGGTAATTAGGAAGATGATTTTCCAAGAAAGAAACTTCAGGGATGTAGTGGTTAGGGGTTCGAAGGGCGGCTTCATCAGCTGTCCAAGGATAAGATTGAGATCCCATGCCACAGGTGGTGGCCTAATGAGAGGCTTAGTTAAGAATAGACCCTCTCATAAAGCATTCTACAAGCGGCTGAGAAGAGACAGGTTGTCCATCAAAGGGCATGTAGAAAGCTGCAATGGCACCGAGGTGGACTGTTACCAAGTTAGTTTTAAGTTCAGAGGATGAAAGGTGGAGGAGATACTCAAGTAGTGCCTCCACTGGAATGGAAAAAGGATTAAATTCCTTCTTTGAACACCAAACTGAAAACCTTCTCCATTTAAAAGCATAAGTATGCCTTGTGGAAGATTTCCTGGAGGCCAAAAGGATATCTTTTACCTGTTGGGAGAGGTTGATATCCTGGAGTTCTAAGCTCTCAGCAGCCACACCATCAGGTGCAAGGACTGGGGGATCAGATGCAGAAGTGTCCCGTTCTCCTGGGATAGGATATCTGGAGCAAAGTCAAACTCCAGAGGTTTGGCTTGAAAGAGACGTAGAAGCAGTGGATACCACGTCTGATGTGGCCAGCGCGAGGCTATAAGGATCATGTAGCCCCTGTCTCTCTGAAGCTTGAAGAGAGTCTTGGGAATGAGAGGAATGGGTGGGTAGGCATATAGGAAGTCCTGACCCCAGTGGAGGTGGAAGGCATTCATCGCCTGACTGTTCTGAGCAGGAATTCTGGAACAGAAGCGAGGAAGTTTGGCATTCTGAGGACTTGCAAACAGATCTATAGCTGGGGTTCCCCAGATTTGAAAGATTCAAGCAGTTTGATCTGACTGGAGAGACCATTTGTGTGGCAGTAGTACTCGACTGAGTTTGTCTGCCAGGAGATTTTGTTTGCCGCTAGTAGATGGATCTGATGGCGTATGGCAAAGGACCAGAGGTGTAGGGCTTCATTGCACAACGCCTGAGAACCTGTTCCACCCTGCTTGTTCACATAGAACAAGGCTACCTGATTGTCTGTCTGGACTAGAACTGTTTTGGAGCGCAGGTGGTCCTGGAACACTCTGAGAGCACTGAAGATGGCTCTGAGTTCTAGCAGGTTTATGTGAAGCTGAGCCTCCTGCTGAGTCCAAAGACCCTGAGTGGAAAGATTGTCCAGATGAGCTCCCCAACCGAATTTGGACACATCCGTCGTTAGGGTAGACTGGTGTGGTGGCCTCTGAAAAGGTGACCCTACAAGTACGTTTTCTGGTGATTGCCACCATTGGAGGGATGAAATGAGGCGTGCCGAGGTCATGATTTTGTCCCCCAGATGGCCTGATGCCTGAGTCCACTGCGAAGCTAGGGGCCACTGAGCTGCATGCATGTGCAGCTGAGCATAGGGAACCACACGTACAGTGGAAGCCATATGACTGAGCAACTGAAGCATTTCTCGAGCGGTTAGGAAAGTGTTCATACTTGTTTGAGAAGCTAGTTGAAATATTCGAGCGCAGCAGACCTGTGACAAAAAAGCCCTTGACTGCTGTGTGTCTAGAAGAGCCCCTATGAACTCCAAGGTTTCAGAAGGGGTGAGTTGGGATTTTCGAAGATTTATTACAAATCCCAAATGTTGAAGAACCCGCACTGTGCAGGAGAGAGCAGAGCTGGCCTCTGGAGCTGACAATGCTCAGATGAGCCAGTCGTCTAAGTAGGGGAAGATAAATATCCCTAGAGTTCCTAGAAATGCTGCTACTACTGCCATGCATTTTGTGAAGACTCTTGGGGCAGAAACCAGGCCGAAGGGTAGAACCCTGTACTGGTAATGTCTTCCCTGAAAAAGGAATTGAAGAA
Source organism: Ichthyophis bannanicus (assembly GCA_033557465.1). NCBI lineage: Eukaryota > Metazoa > Chordata > Amphibia > Gymnophiona > Ichthyophiidae > Ichthyophis > Ichthyophis bannanicus. The sequence continues at coordinate 54,497,476 of CM066047.1, read as the reverse complement.
ACCTCCTGTGTTCTGTGTGAATAAGGATATGTGTATATGCATCCTTTAGATCTAGAGAACATAGCCAATCCTGACTCTGGATGTAAGGAAGAAGTGTTCCGAGAGTGATCATTTTGAATTTCTCTCAGAGAAGATACTTGTTTAATTCTCAGAGATCTAGAATGGGGCCTGTATCCTCCTGTTTTCTTTGGTATAAGGAAGTAGGGGGAGTAGAAGCCCAGGCCTTGTTGAAAAAGTGGCACTTCCTCTATCGCACCCTGAGCGAGAAGGGTGGTATCCTCCTGGCACAAGAGAGTGGTAAGAGGGGGCCGAGAGTTGAACTCTCTTGGAGTGGAGGGAGGGGGCATACTTTAGAAGTGAAGTTTGTACCCCTCTGTCACTATGAAGAGAGTCAAATGTTCTGATGTTATCTAGTGCCACCTTTTGGCAAAGTAACACAGTCTGCCTGGAATGTTAACTGGCTCTGGAATTTCCAGAGGTAGGACAGCTAAGTTCTCTAGCAAGGAGTCAAAGACCTTGTGGAGGCTGGGTCTGCTGAGCTGGTTGAGCTCTGGGGGCCTGAACCTTCTTCTGTTGCTTCGGTTGTTGTTGTCCCTTTTGGGAAGCATGGACCAGACAGTGGACAGCTTGGATGTAATAAGGATAAAACTTCTTTTTCTTGTTGAAAAAGGGCTTGTTAAGCGTCTCTTTCTTAGCTGGGTTGGCAGTGGTCCTAGAGAACCTGTTTAGGATAGTATTCTCAGACTCAAGCTGAGAAGCTCTGTCTTGCCAATCCTTGCCAAAGAGGTTTTCTCCCATGCAAGGAATATTCCCCAGCTTATCTTGCACCAACTGCTCTAGATCAGATGCTTGTAACCAAGCAATCTGACGTGCATCGATGGAAATAGCAGAAGTCCTGCTAATACACTCAAAACAATCAAAGGTTGCTCTGTTCATGAACTTGGACACATTCTGGACAAGTTTAACCAATGTCAGGTAATCAGCCCTCATTGTCTGGGAGAAGAGGAGCCATTAGTTCCAAATCTTTAGTCACCTCCCAAAGAAACATACCCATGTAGAGTATGTATGAACTTATTGTGGCCGAAAACATGGAGGCCTGAAAACATCGACGGCCAAAGGCATCGAGAGTTCTCGTCTCCTGGCCCGGAGGATTAGATGAATGTGTCTTAGCACTTTTGATTCGATGCATTGCCAATTCCACAACCATGGAATGGTGTGGTAACTGCGTCTTCTAAAAACCAGGACACTGCAATACCCGGTACATGGTATCAAGTCTTTGAGAATGTGGAGACACCGTTAAAGGTGTTTCCCACATCCTAAGCATGAAGTCATGCAATATCCGATGAACAGGTAAGGTAGCGGCCTCCTTAGGGGCTGCCGGATACTGAAGAATTTCAAGTTCTTCAGCACTCGGTTCCTTCTCGGAGGTCACCATAATAGAGAGGCCCTGAGCTACATCCCATATAAAGTCTTGAAAAGACATGTCCTCCAGAGGAGACATACAGCATTGTGGGGAAGGAGAAGGATCTTCCGGAAGAGCCTCTCTGGTACCAATCAATTCATCAGAAGACTCAGAAGACCTGAAGTATCGACGGGCCAGGTGCTCCTGCCCGGCACATCGATGGTACCGATCAAAATCGGCATCGAAATGTCTCAGTACCGGACCCTCGATGCCGGACACTGACTCCAGGGCCGGTATGGGTGGTAGCGTGGTGAGCGGCGCAATGGTCGATGCAGATACACTCGGTACTGGTGTCGGTACCAATGGCTGCGGAACCGATTACAGAGGCTTTAGTGGTACCGAAGCCACCAGCAAGGCCGCAAGACTTCGCTCAATGGCCAGGATACATTGATCCATGGAGCCAGCCGATACCTGGGCATCGGTACCCAAACAGCGGGCCACGACCCCAGAACATGGCACCAAGAGCTCTCCAGAGGTGGACGCCTCGGGAACATCTTGGGACCCCAATAATGCTTTGAAGGCAAGGACCTCCTGCCAGGGCTGTTTGGCTGGTGTATTCTCCTCTAGGGCAACACTTAAAGCATCTCGATGCTTAGAAGGAGATCTACCCTTTGAGGACCAACCAGTCTTCGAAGACGACTTGTGTTTCGCTACCTGAGATCCATGGAAGGAAGATGAAGCCCTGGACGCCGCCGATGCAATGGACACTGCATCCATGGCAAAGAGGGTGCCGAGTTTCGCAGCTCTATTCTGCAGGCCCCTCTTTGCCATCTTCCTGCAGAGGAGACATTCCAATGGTGAATGGTCTGGTCTAAAACATTTAAGACACCAGTCATGGGTGTTGGTAGCAGAAATAGTACTGCTAGATTTGGAACATTTTTTGAAACTACTAGTTGGTTTCTCCATTTTGAGGAACAAAGGGGCCTAAGACCCAAAATGGCACCTAAGCACCTAGAGGGCAGAGACCCTCAAAGAAAACTTTTTTTTTCTTTTTCAAAAAGAAAATAGAAGAAAGAAAAGAGACACCGACGATACCAGTGCTAGCATCAACGGAAGGCAGACGCAACCACAAAAAAATAAAATTTTCTGCGGTGACAGTAAATGCTCCATGTGGGCTCCGCGAAAAATGAAAAACTGAGGAGGGAGAGTTGGGAAAGGCAGGAAGGCAGCTGCACAAGTGCAGTGGGATGCTCCCAAAAGCTTTCCTATAGGATGCTGGGGAGCATTCCCGCGCGGGCTCCGTCGTGCTGACGTCACCCATATGTGAAGACTACATTCCTGCTTGTTCCTGGAGATACACTGGGCCACATTAAGAAGCATGGGTATACCAGAACATCTGATAGTTCTCTTACACAACCTTTACAATGATCAAGAAGCAACAGTTTGAATGGAACATGGAGAAACAGAATGGTTTAAAATCTGCAAAGGTGTTTGACAAGGCTGCATACTTTCCCCCTACCTGTTTAATTTATATGCAGAACAAATCATCAAAGAAACACGACTGTATGAAGACAACTGAGGTGTGAAGATTGGGGGAAGACTCATCAACAACCTTCGCTACACTAATGATACTACATTACTTGCTGAAAGTGAAGACGATCTGAAACGTTTTTTTCTCCAAAATCAAGGACCATAGTCTTAAAATGGGCCTGCATCTTAAAGTAAAGACAAAGATCCTGACAACTGGCAAAATCAATAAGTTCATCATTCATGAAGAAGAAATTGAAATAGTTGACAACTTTAACCTACTTGGATCAACAATCAATAAAGAAACGACAAGCAGTCAAGAAATCAGACAACGCATTGCTCTTGGCAGAAAATTCAACCTGTCCAAGCCATGGTATTTTCAATAACATCATATGGATGCAAAAGTTGAACAGTGAAAAGACAGGAAGAAAACTGATGCCTTTGAATTATGGTGCTGGCGACAAATACTGTGTATACAATGGACTGCCAAAGAACAAATCAGTCAATACTAGAAGAGATCAAACCTAAGCTTTCTTTAGAAGCTCAGATGACAAGACTTTGACTTTCATATTTTGGACACATCATGCGAAGAGAGAGATCGTTAGAGAAAGACATCATGCTTGGCAAGGTTGAAAGTCAACATAAAAGAGGAAGGCCAACAATGAGATGGATCGATACAACAGCAGCAATGGGTTCCATTTTATGAACAATGAGCCGAAGACAGAACACAGTTTAGATCAGGGGTCTCAAACTCAAATTGCTTTGAGGGCCAAATGAGGACTTGTAAAGTAACCCGCGGGCCGCATAAGACGTGGGGCCTCGTTTGCATAAATATTTGCATAATGTTACCATACAAAGCGCAGACGTTAATGATGCACATTTCCCAGAGCTGACATATTCCAGTTAATAAATTCAAAATAGATATTTTTCTACCTTTTGTACATTTTTTTCAGTTGCAATTGTTCCAGCCACTTTCTTCTGGTTTCTTCGTGTCTTCTGCTAACTCTCCATCGTCTGCTGTCCATTTGTCCTTTCTTCTCTCTTCTAGTTTTTTTTTCCATTCTCTCTCTACATCTGCTTTAACATACTAATCTTTCTCCCTTTGCTCCTTTCTCATTCCTATTTCATCCACTCAAATTTTACCCCTCCATCCTCAATCACCACTTACTCTCCCAATACCCGGCCAATTGCAGATTTTTCTTCCCTCCCACACAAAATATTTTTCCCCTCTCCATTTCACTCTCCCAGCCCCATACCATTCTAATCCTCCCCCAACATCAGCTCCCTTCTAGTTCCAGCCCCACCCAGCATCCGCTCCCTTCTAGTCTCCGCATCAACCCATTTCCAGTCCTATCCTAGCCCCAACATCAGACCATTTCCTGTCCTAGCTCCCCCCTCACTAAGCCCATTTCCAGTCCTAGAAACCCCCCCAGTCCATTACCATTTCTAGCCCCCCCATAGCCCATTACCAGTCCTAAGCCCAACAGCCCACTTCCAGTCCTAACCCTCCCATCACCCCATTTTCATTCTTAGCCGCCCCCCCATAAGCCCATTACCAGTCTTAACCCACCAATTAGCCCACCTCCAGTCCTAACCCCCATCTGCCCATTTCCAGTCCTAGCCCCCACCATAGCCCACCTCCAGTCCTAACCCCCATCTGCCCATTTCCAGTCCTAGCCCCCACCATAGCCCATTACCAGTCCTAACCCCCCCGCTGCCATTAGCCCACTTCCAGTCCTAACCCCCCATTACCCCATTTCAGTCTTAGCCGCTCCATAGCTCATTACCAGTCCTAACTCCCCCCCATCAGCCCACCTCCAGTCCTTCCTAACCCCCATCAGCCCATTTCCAGTCCTAACTCCCCCCCCATCAGCCCACCTCCAGTCCTTCCTAACCCCCATCAGCCCATTTCCAGTCCTAACCCCCCCTCCCCCCATCAGCCCATTTCCAGTCCTAACCCCCCCTCCCCCCCCCATCAGCCAGGTAAATAAAAACAAAACAAAACCTTGGCTTCTGCTGCTGCAGCCGTGGCAGCAGCAGAATCAGTTGTCCCGCGGCCCCTTCCCCTCTGCCCGGAAGAGCCCTGAGTCTGCTCCATCAGCGGCGGGCTTTTCAAGCCGCGAAGAGAGTATTTCCCTCTCGCGCAGCTTAAGCCTATTCACTTTTCAAGCCGCGCGAGAGGGAAATACTCTCTTCGCGGCTTGAAAAGCCCGCCGCTGATGGAGCAGAATCAGGGCTCTTCCGGGGCAGAGGGGAAGGGGCCGCGGGACAGCTGATTCAGTTGCTGCCACGGCTGCAGCAGCAGAAGCCAGGTTTTTGGTTTTTTTTAATTGACAGTTGATTCTGCCGCTGCCACGGCGGCAGCGGCAGCAGCAGAAGCCAAGGGTTTCTTTTTTTTTTTGTTTCCCTCCGTCGCGGGCCGCACAAAGTTCTTTTGCGGGCCGCGTGTTTGAGACCCCGGGTTTAGATCAACTATCCAGACGGTTGCCATGAGTTGACATTGACTTGATGACACTTAACAACAACATTTCTGTAGCACTAGTACATGAACATGGCAGTGTACAAATACATATAAGAGGCAGCCCCTTCTCTATAGAGCTTACAGTGTTAGTCAATATCAACACAGAAAGAAAGATTTTGAAAATGTTAATTAAGAAAATGGTTAAAAAGTTACCATTTTGTGAGAATAACATCTTTCTTATTCAATATATGTTTAAACGATGGGCAGTTGTATTTATCTTTAGGGATTATTACATTTAGTGGTGCACTAAACTATTTTAAGACTATTTTAAATAAAATAATTTGAAATGAACAAGCTGATTTTCATTTCATTTATTCAATTTAAAATGTACTTTAACATTAGAAATGATCTAAGCGAAAGACATTTTCACAGTATGTAAAAATGCATTTATCTGACAAAGGCGGTATATAAAAAATGTTAAATAAATAAAATAAATAAATATGTAATAATGTCTCTTTTGATTTAAAGCAGAGCTACTCAATTCCAGTCCTGGTGGCCCGCAACCCTGCAGGTTTTTGGGATATCCCTAATGATATGCATGAGATATATATGCATTAGAGATAGCCTGCCAACCTGACTGGTTTGTGGCCCTCCAGGGCTGGATTTGGAGACTCCTGCCTTACACCTCTGTCATTTAAGATTGTGAGTGGGCAAGGTACAGATGTTCTAGACATGAAAAGGGTAGATAGAATGTGTCACATTCCTCCTAGATTCTCAACACCACCAAAAAGTTGTCTAATAGACAATATTTTGGTGGTGGTGAGAAGGAGGAATGTGACAAATTCTAACCTCTTTGATGTCTTGGACATCTGCACCTTGCCCACTTACAATCTTAAATGACAGAGGTGTAAGGCAGGGGTCTCCAAATCCAGCCCTGGAGGGCCAAACACCAGTCAGGTTGGCAGGCTATCTCTAATGCATATATATCTCATGCATATCATTAGGGATATCCCAAAAACCTGCAGGGTTGCGGGCCACCAGGACTGGAATTGAGTAGCTCTGATTTAAAGCAAGATGACTGTCAAATAATGAAAACAGTTAATCACTTAAGTGGCAGCTTTTCTACAGTGGTTTCTCTATACAATGTTCATCAACAACTACTATAAATTGTACTGTTCAAAAACAGTTGGATAATTATTCAAAGGGAATTACCAGACAATTTCCCTGGGCATTGGGCAGTATTATCTGTGAATTTTCAGCGGCACTATATGGATAGTTCCTTAGAGACTGCTTTGGTGCTATCTGGATATTGCCAGAGCGGTGCAAAGGCAGAATGTCGAGTTATTGGAGAGTGTCAATATTCAGTCCACTAGTCAGATAACTATGCAGATAAATTGAGGACAGTAAAAATGCTGACTATCGCTGCTATCTGGAAAGCTCTAGTGCTGACTGGACTATATATTCAGTGCTGCTCGCTATCTGGATAGTGGCACCGAATATATGTATTTTATTTAAATGCTACAGCTGCGGAGTTTAAATACTGATCTGCATAGCTTTAGGCCCCAATAAAGAAAAAAAAACACCTCAGGGTACATTATTTTCTGTTCATTAGGGGAGGGAAGGGGTAATTTTCTAAGAGGATGATTAAGTGAGAAGGAAAGAAAAAAAAAGAAACTATTTTAAGCATATTATGTAGACGTATGTATTTTACACATGTACTGCATATTTTATAAAATACACATATACATTGAAATTCCACATCTGCACTGCCCAAAATAAATCCCTGGGAATACCTACTTGCAATTGTTCTGATACACGCGCCCACACTGCTGCACCATTTTATAAAAGTCCTTTAGCTGTTAAGATTTAATGCTAAATAATACCGTGAACATTTGACCCAGTTAAGGAAACTAGCAGTGCCCTCTGACATGATTGGAAGCAGCTGTTCAAGAGAGGACAAACAGACAAATGGCATGTCAGGACTGAAGTGCAATTGCACAGCTGTGTGAGGCAGCCTACACCCACAGTTGGCCCAACCACCAGGCAAACTAGGCGATCGCCTAAGGCAGCAGCTTCCAGTGCTAGGGCAGCTTTTAATCTGCCGTCATTACTAACTACTGACAAAATACTTAGGATCATGAAACCTACCACAGCAAGCAAAACAAAGCAATGGGTCCTGGTAACCACGCACACTCAGTCATCCAGGTGTACTTTTAACTGCAGGAAGAACAGGCAGTGGACATCCCCTGTGAGTTGGGAGGATCTATGCTTAGCCTTGTAAGTGGCTTTTTGAAATCTCCCTTATATGTATATATTTATAAAACAAAGTTTATTATTTAAAAGCGTGATGGCCAAATATGGGTTTTTAAGGGGCTGTTCTGGGAGAGATGGTGTTGAGATGATTACAATTGAGTTTAATAATCAAAATCTTGCAAGGAGGTGCAAGGCTGAAGTTTTGCCTTTCGTGCCTAATACCTTTGTACTGGCCCTGCCTACACTTAAGCTCTATTCAAAGCCACTTGTAACCAATAGTAAAATTACTGTTTCCTGTACAACAAATTGTTTAATCTGAAAAATAGCTCACACATTTTACATGCATTTAAGGTAATGTAGCAGAAAGCAATTACATGCTTGCGATTGCTTAAGACAACACGAGCAAATTTCTCGGCATAATGCGACATATAAGACAAATCAAAGGTTAAAAAGAATGCAGCACATATGTAGGAGCTGAGTATCACAGAACCCATGTGTAAAACAAGACCACGTCATATATGGTTTCAGTTCTTCAAATGTTTGGCTGAAAATTTTAAATTGCTTAAATATGTGAAGCAAACGAAATACTGTTACAGTAGGCATACTGGGGGGCCATTCTATAGCACAGCACCTTATGTCAAAGTTGGTAAGAGACAACATTTTAAACCTGTTTTATAGAGTTTATGTGGTCACCTATGTACCTTTGTAAACAGATGCCCTAAACCAGCTCCAGTAGCGTGCAAATCTTCATGCACAAAGTTACACCTGCTCCAAAGGTGCAACTGTGTGTGTGTACTTTATGCTTTATAAATTACACATGTACATCGTAACTTCACCCAAACTATACTCAGGGAACGCCTGGACAAGTATTTAGTTGTGCAATTTCATAAGATCCCTTTTTCATATGTAAAAACATGCTTTACATGCAAAAAATGCTTTACAAAATTACCCCACTTAGGTTTGCTGCTTTTCTGACTGCCCACCGCCTGCCCCCAGAGGTGACGTCAATACCTCTAGCTATTTAAGTATAATTCACTTTTGCGGCACATGCTACAGGCACGTGTCCATTTAGCACTATGGGCCTCTATGGGTACGTGAACTCTTGCCATCCTCTTTTTTTCCTGTTATTTGCCATGTGCACTATCTCCTCCATTCCTGTAATTTGGGGCAATCCTCATGCACCTAGATCTCGCTTTAACCCTTAAAACGTAAGACATCCTTCTGTGCTAATCCCTATCATTACTACCCCAGTCCCATCCACATGTTACTGATGTTGACCCTAGACCCTTCCTTCTGTAAGTGGGTTGTCTCCTTGTACTCTTCCTCCAGAACAAGCATTCACTGGTTTATGTGTTAATTACTGACTCCAGCCTAGACATACTTTTTCTAACTGAAACCTGGCCTGTCTCAGGCTACCCCCTCTAGGCTTTCAATCTTACAGGTAAAAAGAGTGGGGAAAAGCAAGGTGGTTTGGCACTTATTTATTCAAATTGTTTGCAGGATTCAAGGACTTATCCATTCGTATGGCAACCTCTCCTCCCATTAGTTTTCTTAGTTTAATTGTATATACCGCCTATAACTGAGGCAGCTAGGCGGTTCTTCTGATTTACCAACCCCCTACCTCCTCACAATGCTCATTATTGGAAATACAAGATATGATCTCCACTTATTCATTAGATGCTTCCCACTTTATGCTGCTGGGAGATTTCAGTCTCCACAAAGGGGACCTCTTGAATCACAGGGCTACAGATTTCCTCACCTTCATCTGGTGACTTCAGCAACTCACTCTGCTGGGCCTATGTTAGATTTAGTCTTTTCATCTAGTTATTCCTCTGTCATAGCTAATTCTACCAAGGTCACTCTCATATTGTGGGCTGACCACTGTCTAATCACCTTCACATTGAAGGTTATCTCCTATCCAAGCCAACTGCTATAATCCCTAGATATCACAGCAGGCTTCTGAATACATCGACTTATTTGCAAATGCACTAGGATAGATCTATCCTTAAATGCATTTGGCTCACTGCCTTTGGATGACCAAATCTCCTCACAGAACATGGCCCTGCAGAGTGCATTAGATAACGTAACATTTCCTTGGCCTGTTCTCTCCCATAGCAAGCTTGCTAAGCCATGGTATCACCTAGGACTTACTTGTTTACCTCAATGGCGAAAAAACCTGTGTCATTAAATCTATACAAAGTTGATGTCAGAAATTTTCACTGTCAAAACAAGATATTATTCAGTACAAACTGAACAAGCATTGTCCTTATTGGGATAGTTAGTTCATTAGCTAAGTTACCTAAGCATAGGGTTGCCAATTGGCTCCAGATGTGCCCGACAAGCTTGATCCAGTCCTGTGTTTACCCCATTGCAAGCAGGGTCTTGTAGTCTTGCTTTTCTTATGGAGTGCAATGGAGAAATCAGAACTACATGTCCCTGCATGCAAAGGAGTAAACCCAGGACTGGAACAAGCCTGTCGGGTGCATCTGGAGCCAGTTAAGAACATAAGAACATAAGACATGCCATACTGGGTCAGACCTAGGTCCATCAAGCCCAGTATCCTGTTTCCAACAGTGGCCAATCTAGGTCATACGTACCTAGCAATATCTCCAAAAGACACAGGTTCCACAATGCTTGTACTGGGTCAAGCATTGATATCCTGGGTCCCTTTTTAATAGTGGTTTATGGACCTTTCCTCCAGGAACTCGTCCAAACCTTTTTTAAACCCAGCTATACTAACAGCCCTTACTACATCCTCCGGTAACAGATTCCAGAGTTTGATTACACGTTGAGTGAAAAAATATTTTCTCTTATTTGTCTTAAATAGTTTACCCTGTAGCTTCATTACATGTCCCCGTGTCTTTCTATACTCTGATAGCGTAAACAATTGATCCACGTTTATCCGTTCCACTCCATTCATTAATTTATAGACCTCTATCATATCTCCCCTCAGCCGTCTCTTCTCCAGGCTAAAGAGCCCTAACCTTCTTAGCCTCTCTTCATAGGAGTAGCCTTCCATCCCCTTCACCAATTTGGTGGCTCTTCTCTGTACTTTTTCTAATAACGCTATGTCCTTTTTAAGATACGGTGACCAGAACTGCACACAATATTCAAGGTGCGGTCGTACCATGGAGCGATACAGAGGCATTATAATATCCTTTGTTTTATTCTCCATCCCTTTCCTTATGATACCTAGCATTCTAGTTGGCAACCCTACCTAAGCATCCTAGAAAACTCTTTAATTAAGACTATCAGAGGTATATCAGGGGATAGTTTTTCGACTCTCCTTTGCAGTATCTTTAGAGCTTTTAATTTGCCTTCATTACTAAGTACTGACAACATACTTAGAGCCATGAAAGCTACCACAGCTCCGCTTGTCCCAATTCTCTCAATATTTATCAAGAACATAAGATATGCCATACTGGGTCAGACCAAGGTCCATCAAGCCCAGTATCCTGTTTCCAACAGTGGCCAAACTAGGTCACAAGTACCTAGCAGTTTCCCCAAAAGACACAGATTTTACAATGCTTGTATTGGGTCAAGAGTTTATTGAACAGTGCTTTACCTAGCAAGGTTTTTTCGAACCTTGTGAAGTACAGGAAAGTGTACACCTCCTTCAGTTATGAATTACCACCCAATTCTGAATTTGAGATTGATTTCCAAACGCACAGAAAAAGTAGTAGCAGGTCAACATTTGGATAATATAGAGAAAGCAAATGTTCTACACCCAAAATAAACTCGCTTCTGCACCCATCATGTTGTTTAAATCATAACATTCTCATTTCCAGACTCAGACAAATAGGTATTAAGGAAGTAGCTCTCGATTGGTTTAAATCATATATATCTGACCGCGCCCAATTTGTACAAATCAATCAAGTTGCATCACCACCTTTCCCACAGAAACAGGGAATCCCGCAGGGCTCCGTACTGTCTGCCCTCCTTTTTAACCTGTACTTTCAACCGATATGCTCCATATTCAAAAGACACAATATAAACTACCATATTTATGCGGCCAACATCATGTTGTTCTCCCCATTTAACATATCTGACTCTAATTACGACAACCTAGCAGCCTGCTTCTCTGAAGCAGAACTATGGCTCTGCTCAAAGAATATGTACATCAATTTCAAAAAGATGGAAGTACTATTTGCTTCAAGAAACCCTAATTTCACACCCCGCCATCAGTTATCAAGCTTCAGAACTTCACCCTCCCAGTGAAGCAGGAGTTAAAATATTTAGGAATTACCCTTGACAGGACTCTTAGTTTATCTTCACACATAAAATGATTAATGAATTCCGAAAAAAACTGAAAACACACCTCTTTACAATGCACTACAACACTATAGAACAGCCATCAAAAGAATTAGACAAAGGCTAAACAGTTTTATCTACATCTCACTATAACAGAAAAGAAAACCTGCCCTATCTGCATCTGTACTACTCATAATGATTATATCCCACATAACTTGTATATGTATTTAATAATATAATGTTAATGTACATAATGTATATAGTGTTGCACTGTTCAGTGCTATCTGTTCAACATTTCTGTTTAATGTACATTGGTTATAGTTATATGACGTTATATGTAAAACAAATCCATGATTTGTTGCCTGTTGTTATTTGTGAACCGCAGCTGATCTTAGGAAGCTGCGGTATATAAGAGATTGTTAAATAAATAAAATAAATAAAACAAACAGCCAGAACAATCTTCTTCAAACTCAGGACCATGCATCATCTAAGACCACTTATAGACAGGGATGATTTCAGAACCTTTGCCCAAGCTCTAATAACACCGCATTTGGACTATTGCAATGGGATTCTCCAAGGCATAACAAAAAAAATCCTAAACACACTCCAAATGGCTCAGAATGTTGCTGCCCGAATAATTTCCAAAGCCACGCTATCTGACCATATTTTTCCCATCCTCTGCACCCTTCATTGGCTCCCTGCTGCCAGCAGGATCCAATATTTTATTTATTTATTTATTTATTACAGGCTCTTATATACCGCTCTATTCAGAATCAGCGCGGTTCACAATATAACAACATACCATAACAACAAACTGTTAGGTTTTACAGAGAACAAGGTCAGAGAACTTGGATAAAACATGGGACGTCATTACTGCAACTATTTACAAGAGTATTTACAAATACTCTTGTAAATACAATATAAAACCATAGTGACTACCTTCAAGTTAATTAACAACATTGCACCGTCACACTGATTCAATATGTACACTGATTCAAAGCCCCCCTGAAAATAGAATGAGAAGAAGGAACCTCAATACTATTTTAGTACTCGACACAATCAGAAAAACAAAACAGATAACAAGCAACAGTGCCTTTTCCTATGTTTCACCGGTACAATGGAATAATCTTCCAGTCCAGTTAAGAGAGATTAAAGACCTCCAAACTTTCCGAAAGGAACTAAAAACATACTTATTCACTCAGCGCTATTATAACCTAGTCCAAGACCACATTCCTCTGATCAAGCCTCTCAAGTACAGGCTGACCATCCTACCTAACACCCTGCCTATACAACCCCAGTCTTAACCCACGGCAGCGCAGACAATTTATTGTTCACACCTTACACAAATGTATACACCTTTGTACAACCTTAAGCCCCAATGCGGTGCCTCGAGTTGTAAATAGTTACTATGTTCAACCGCAGTATTGTAAATAGTTACCATGTTCAACTATGCTCAACCGTTTTATTGTAATGTTATAATGTTCAAAATGTTCAATGTATGGTTCCTTTTGTTCTATGTAAACCGCCCCTCTTTGGAAGGGGCGGTATATAAAAGTTTCCAAATAAATAAATATATAAAATAGCACAGAAACCTCTGTCCTGGGTTTAAGCAAATTCAAAATACTGAAATGCGCGGTATGCATTGCTTAATTAGCCTTTAGAAAATAAAGCATACTTCTATTGTTCCATGGTATGACTGCACCTTGAATATTGTGTGCAATTCTGGACGCCATATATTAAAAAGGATATAGCAGGAAAGGTACAGAGAAGAGCTACAAAATGGTAAAGGAAATGGATGGATGCCCATATGAGGAAAGCCTTAAAAGGTTAGGGCTCTTCAACTTGGAAAAGGGACGGCTGAGGGGGAGATATGTAGAGGTCTATAAATTAATGAATGGAGTAGAATGGGTAAATGTAGATAGGTTCTTTAATCTATCAAAAAGTATAAAGACTAGGGGGCATGCAATGAAGCTAGAATGTAACCCACTATTATTGGCACTCTTGCATTTTAGGTTTGTTGTGTATATCTTGAGAAATACTTGGAAATGTTCCAAATGTAAGTCGCCATAATATTTTAATAGTATGTTCAAAGGTATACAACAAAATAAAGATGTCTGTGCAACTTAGATGTAGTAATTTCTGAAAGAAAAAAACAAAATATGACTTGGACAGGATTAATGGCACCCTTCACTGATATTTGGTTGCACAACCCTTGGCAGCAATGACAGCCTCCAAACGTTTCTTGTAGCCATCTATAAGTTTCGTACACCTGTCTTCTGGTAGTTTTTCCCACTCTTCAACTGCAATTTGTTCCAGCTCATGAATGTTTCCAGGATTCCTTTTATCAATGGCAGATTTCAGCTCTTTCCAAAGGTTCTCGATTGGATTGAGATCAGGACTCAGTGCTGGTCAATTTAAAACAGTCCATTTTTTTCCTTTTTAACCACTCTTTTGTACTTTTAGATATGTTTTAGGTCATTGTCCTTTTGGAGGGCTTCGACCCAGACCTAGCTTTCTGATATTAAGGGGGTATGTTTACTAAACCACAGGTAAAGTCATAGGCGGTAATGGCAGTTTTAAGGTGCCTGAAGCCATATAAGGCAGTGGGCGTCCTGGGCCAGTTAATGTGCGCTAACAGGAAAATGTGCGGTAAGGTGACAAGCATGCAACTTAAGGCACAGGAAGGTGACAAGGTGCCCTAAGGTGGAAAGCATGCACCTTAAGGTACAAAAATGGCTGTAACCCAAACACTGGCTAGTGCACGAAGGAAAGTCAATGTAAAAGTGATGGAAGGAAAGACAGGTGGGAGTTGATGGACCTGCCATATCGGTGGGCACCCTATGTGGCAGCCAGTAAAGCAAATGAGCATGTGGGAGGCAGCTGTACCTATGCACAGGGTGATGCCAATGTAAAGTGCTGCAATGTCCATATGTGGCATAGGATGGGGAAGACATGTCCCCCAGGGGAGGTGGAAGCAGCAGGATATCTACAGCGACAGGAGGACAGAGTAGTAGTGGTGACGTGCAGGCATAGGAGAGGCCTGTGCGAAGAGCCGAAATGTGAAAAAGAGTACCAGTGTGGACCATGGAGTAGCAGCCTGCATAAGAAGACATGACTGTACACAGTCAACAGAGGAAGATAGATGGGCTGAAGGATGGATGGCGGCTGAGGAGAGGGTGGTATGGGCTGCTAATACCGATGTGCAGAGCCCTGACTGTTAAAGGCATGAAAATGATCTGAGTCACAAAAAGGAATTGAATCCTTGTTCCCTGCCTATGGAGACATTGCACTAACCAGTAGTCTACACCTCCACACCTCTCTGCACAGCAATGACTGGATACAGAGAGACTGCGGGTCACTGCCTAAAATGTCTGCTGTGTGTGCCAGCACAGGGTAGCCCCACCAGTACCCATGATGCAGTGCACACGTAGAACAGCAGTCTATAGCTGATCACCAACTGGAGAATGCACTTATCCATCACTTCAGTTCAGTAAGATGCACTGACAGTGTGTGATACAAGCACAGAGCAGCTACAAACCATGCTACTGAGCAGTTTCTGTGGTCACCCTGAGGGTGAGGATGGGCACCCAGCACCAGGTCCCCCATACGTGCAGTGCTAGAGATTGTCTCTGCCATCCGTGCTGCAGATCCCCATCACCTCCAGTGTGTGGCAGGTATTGTCTGCAGTGTGATATGCTAGTCACCTTGTGTCCTGCAGAATTTCAGCATGCTGTATACGCCAGTCACATCTGGCCCTGTGCTCTGCCCCTGTTGGATAGGGACCCACCTAGAACAGTGCATGTTAATACCCAGTGTTACAATGCTGATGCCATGGCTGCCAACTACCAGGGGGGGGCGTCTATATTTGCATGGGGTTGCTACTAGGGTCCTGCTGGTCCTACCAATACCAATGGGAGTAGGCCTGGAACACCTCACATCCCAACCACCTAGGCCTAACATTCACCCACAGCAAGCACAGTCAGACTGCACCTGCTGCCCACCATTGGGTTTTCCAGCCATGCACATATGACCTGCGGACAGTCCGCTGGTCAGTACACATTGCATGTGCACAGAGCGACCATGTGCACCTAGGCTTGGGATATATGGCATGGACACCCAGCAGTTGGTTCAGTGATCGGGCCCCCAGGACAGGAAGTGCACCCACATCACTAGAACCAGACACTATATAGCACCATGTGGATACATAGCTGTGCCATGGTCACTGCTCGGTCAGAGTGAGATTGTCCTCCCAGCATGACATGCTGTGGCCTCCTGGTCCATGTAGGTGGCAGTCGGGTTCTACGACGTCCCAGCCATTGACCTTACCCCCGATGCAGACATATCCTGGCCAGTCCGCCCTGTTTCAGCCCCTACCCATAATACTTTGCTCTTCATCATGCACATTTGCAGACTAAACCTGGAAACAGTTTAGGCACTGCATGGCTCAGTGAGGTGTAGAATGCCACAAAACAATGGATAGACACACACATCGACGCACTGTGCAAAAATGGGGATGGTTGGCATTCCTGCCTGCCACTCTGGTCCCAATCTCAGCTCAAGCATCATTAAGGTGTGCTCATTGTGCAGGAGCTAGTAGTGCACTCTGATAACGCTTGCTCAGTATGCCGGTGCTGTCAGCCTGACTCTCCATCCAGCTGAGGATTGTGGAGCCTATCTGTATGGGTGTTTGTACTGTTGTTGGCCGATTCATTGGTGGTTGCACATGTTGGTTGTTGTACTTGCACTGTGGGCCACTTTTTTTTTTTAGGAGATATTGGACATTAAGGGGTTGAACTGAAAAAGTGCCAATAATGTTGACCACAACTGTAAGAGTCATAAAAGAAAATATTTTTTCACTCAATGTGTAATCAAACTCTAAAATTCGTTACCAAAGGACGTAGTAAAAGCTGTTAGTGTAGTTGGGTTTAAAAACTGTTTGGACGAGATCCTGGAGGAAAGGTCCATAAATCATTGAGAGGACCAGGAAAATCCACTGCTTACCTTGGGACAAGCATTGTGGAACCTACGTATCTTTTTGGGAACCTTTTTGGGCCCACTCTCCGCCCCAGTACCACCCAGTTGCACTCAGAGCAGTTAGTGGGAGATTTTTACCAACATGTGGTAGCAATTAGCATGTTCTAACCATTAGCATACTTAAGCAATATGCCAGTAAATGAGGAAAAAATAAGCAGTAAAACCACTGTGTTAAAGAGTAGCATGGAGGGCATGCAAAATGAATGCAAATGGTCAAATTCTTAATTGCTCCATATGAAAAAAAATGTCTAAAATTTGGTGTGTTTTTACTCCCTTTGTAGTGCTGAAGCTTTACTCCAGCTCAGGGCTGCAATAAAGATGCAGTGTGGGCACAAAGGAACAACTGAGTTGAAGTGCTGTATTTCATCTTTCCTATGGATCTCTCCTGGTAGCCCTAGTGGGCTTCTGAACTTCCTAATCTCCCAACCCCTGACCTCACAAAGATCTTCCTGGGGGCCCTAGTAGAACGTCCAAAATGGGAACGCCACAGATTCCAGCTTATTTTACAAAAGGGCCACTGAACAGAAAAAGCTTTTTGCAAAATATGCATAGGGCAGTAGGAAATATATAGTAACATATGACGGCAGATAAAGACGAGTATGGTCCATCTAGTCTGCCCAGCAAGGCGGCAAGAATGTATTTCTCCTAAATGTGTATAAAGAAAGCCAACATCACTGAGCACCTTATATGTGTAAGCAGGATTTTCACTACCTACAAGTGAAAGTACCAGCACTTATGCATATACATGGAATTTTGTAGATTGTGCTGATAAGAGCAGTCAATTAAGAAGCAAATTTTTTACATTTTTAAGGGCATTTTAAAAAAAATCAAAGGGCTAAGTACAATTGCCCCCTCAAGCCCTCTTCTACATTCCTGGCAAAAAGGAGCAGCAGCAGAGGTGCTGCAAAAGCTGACAGGGAAATCTTCTAAAAAGCGTGCGTACTCTTATGCAAAAGTGGAGATGCACATACATTTTTTGGCGCACCCAAACCACGTTCAGAACACACACCCTTAGAACCTGTGGGTCCCGTGGCATCTATACATGTAAAGAGCAGTAATGGAAAACTGGCATTTACATGCGTGAATGCCGCTCAACAGTTCGAAAATGACCTCCAATATCTAATTAGCACAATACTGAGATAAATCACCTTTAGCTATAAAAATGCATGCATAGATTCTTCATGGAAACTGAAACCTTACCCAGAAAAAACAGAAAAAGAAATGCTGCTGAAGAGCCTGCTTTGCAAAGCCACATACAGATTAAGCTATTCTTGTGCAAACCCTTGCCAGAAGGAAGTGCTATTATCAATTGATCATGACACAAATGCACTTCTTACAAAAGACCACAAACTTGAAGCAAGGAGAAAAACATTTTTATATATAAAGAACCTCAGTTCAAAACCCATTGTGGATCGTATAAATTCACCGCTGGGTTCTTGCAAAAGAGTCTGAGGAAGAGTATGAACTCCTTTGGAAGAGATATCCCTGACGCAGTTATTTGAATTTGACAAAACTCGAGTTGGGTACAAAACAGCAGAGATACAGCAGCTACAAGAAAGCATAAAAAGCTAAGTAACTTTTGCTTCTTTGTTTGAAAGATGAACGCTCATAATGCAAAATTTAAAAAAATATTTTGGGCTTAATAAAATGTATTGAGACCTATGATCAATTATGGGCTAACCATCAATGAATTTATATGACCCGCAGTGGGTTTCGAACAGAGATCCTTTATAAATAACATTTTTTTGTCCTTGCTTCAAGTTTGTGGTGTTTTGCAAGGAATGCATTTGTTGGGTATTCTTGGGCAAAGACATCAGATGATCAGATAAATATACTTTCGTTTCCTTTCTCTTCCTAGAAATGACTGCAGTACTGGAAAATTCTAAATACTTTGAAAAAAATGCTATCAATGAAAATTACTCACAGTCTACTTAAAATTGCCCTCAGAAAATGAGAAAAACTTGTTAACATTTTCAGATGTCAAATCAAATCCTTGCTGGCTTCCAGATCTTATAGCAAAGCTCAAAATCAATTACAAAATGCATCTAAGTAGACCAAGTTATTTAAATGCAGGCCAAAAGATATGTTCCACATATTTTATTCATGTGCTGGAATTGGCTGTTTAATATGGAGTCACATTGTTTTTATTAAACCATCTTGCGGGTGAGATTTTAGTTTTTTATCACTATGAACCCCAAAGTTGGGCCTTGGTCTGAATCACTTGACCTGGTTAAGCACAATCCATGGTGGTTCCCCCCTTGCTGGCTCCAGAGGGTGTGAAGCCTATTCCAAAGAGAGGCATCCCTTGCAGAAGTCCACAGTGTTGCCTACCATTGGCCCCAGGAAGAAAAGCAAGACGGCGGCTGCCAAGGAAGATTGCAACAAAACGTGCGGCATGAAACCAAAATTTCATTGCCTTCTTTTGCATTTGTGTGCTGCTTGTCACGAATCTTGCTTCTGCTAACTTTCTCCGCTCTATCCCAAAACAGCTGATGAGTTTACAGATTAAAAATAAGCATCTGGTTCCATTGAGCACCGACCTGCCACCTCCATAATGTTACCAAAACAAAATAAGTTTGGAAAGTGAATACTTTTAGTATGACAGAATGACAAGTTCCCCTTCCTCCACAGTGGACTCAGGCTCATGCAGGTATGTGTCTGTCAGCACTATTGAGTGGGATAAGGGTGCTTCTCTGGGCAGTGTCCTTTGAACCTTTTCTCTCTGCAAGCCAGAGTATATATTTCCAGGAAGGAGGTCTTCAGCTACAGTTGCTGCTCTGCCATTTCTTCAGGTGGAAGACCCTGGACCGCCCTTTCTGCTACCACTTCACCATTTCTTTGGAGGGTCTCCCTGCCAACCCCATGACTCCTGTCCTCCCTTTGTGCATATGGATGGACAGATGGATACATCTTATGGTTTATATTTATTAGGTATTTGATAGGCCACCCTTAACGCAGTTACAGAGCATTTTACAATAAAATAATAAATCACATGATAAGGAACACCATTAGTTATCTAGGAAAGTATAAAAATAAAAAAAAATTAACACAAAAGAATAAAAAAGGAAAAAAGAAAGCACAATGACTCTGCTCCGGACAGTTCCTGCCCTGAATCCTGAAGGACCCCGAAACAGGTGTGTCTTTAGGGATGACAAATTTCTTATAATTAGATTCTGCCCAGAGATCTAAAGGCAGATTATGCCAGAGAAACAGGCCTCTGAAGTAAAAAGCTGTCTGTCTAGTAAATTCTAGTCTGCTTGTGATACTGGAGGAAGAATAAGCCCATGATCATGAAGAGCATTTTTGCAAAACATGCTTAAAAGAAAGGCTGCTGGTTTTTGCAGCCATGGAGGTTGGCAATAATCTTGCCCACCAATATAAAGAAACACAGGGAGGGTTTCAAACAGCATGGCTATGGTGGGAAATATGAGGAGAGCTTTTGATGCTGCAAGGAGGCCTTCCTGCTCCTGAAGAATAGGAGCTCTCTCTTCCCCTAGCTTCTCGGGGGGCCTCCAGGTCCCTGATGCACACAAGAACTACAAATGAGGCTCACTGTAAAGAACAAAATATTCCTCCACCCCGGCTTTAATGCTTAGCTCTATATCTAGAGTGGGTTGAAAGTTTGCAGAGGAGTAAGAAATGCTAGCACAACTGTAAAATCTCACATTCCTTTCTTTGTAAAAACACTGTCAGGTAAGGAACCTTAAGACAGATTTAATTTATTAAATGATTCCTATGACAGAAGCATACTATCATTCCCCTCCTCGTACTGTTGTTCTCACCTATCCCTCATCTCCCCTGTTGAATAGCAGCGTTAACTGGCTAAATTTAACCGATACGTGAAGCCACTGAACCAATTTATCAGAATAAGCTTAACTGGTTCTAATCAGTGGTAAGATTTATGAATATATGTTCTAGGCTTTTTATAAAAACTTATATACCACTTCCCTAAAGCAGTTTTCAGCAATACAATTTAAAAAATAACAATCATTTTATGTGGATATCAACTGCTGAGTATTGGTTCCTTTTTTCCTACATGCTGACCTTGTTTCTTAGCTCCTTGATGCAGGAAAAGCTTTTTAAAAAATTTGTGTAATTGTGGTTACTCCAATACCTGTTTGCTTGTAGGACAAGCCCTAGCCCTTGGGTGACCTCTCGTGATTCAAAAATAGGGTTATCCCCCTTGGGGGGGGGTCCCATTGCCTGGCTGCCATCAAAATTCTCTCCATGAATCTTTAAATATAGGTTAAGTCCCCCCTAAGACAGGCTCTAAGCCAAAACATGTTGGGACAGTAGTTACTAACCTGTAGCAGGTGTTCTCCGTAGATAGTAGGAAAAAGTCCTCACAGATGGGTGGCATCATCCAATGGAGCCCACACTGGAATGTTCCCCAGCTAATAATCAAAGCTTTTGGGAGCTTCCTCTGCGCATGTGTGCCATCTTTCTGCCTGCTGTGGCAGCGACATTTTAAATAAGTCTCATACTATAGCTTTAGAAGAATACAACTCCCAGGGGAGGTGGGAGGGTTGCAAGGACTTTTTCCTACTGTCCTGCTACAGATGATTAACTCTTTTCTTTGTGGACAAGCAGGGACTTCCTAGCTACAGGCAACCTTAAAGAAAGAATATAACTTTCACCCAACAGGGGCAACTGAGTCTGTCTTTTTGTTGGCAACAGACCTTTTGTATTTTATACATATATACAGTTGTGGTCAACGTTATTGACACCCTTGCAATTCAACCCCTTAATGTCCAATATCTCTAAAAAAAACAAAAGTGGCCAGTGAAATGGCTTTGGACTATATATGCACACATATTTGACACACAAAAGAATCAAATAAAACAAGACCAATTAAAAAAGGAATTAGTAGGAAATAGTATAAAAACTTGGGACATTGCCCGGACATGATTATTAGCGCCCTTATAAACAATTCAAATCAGTTTGAACAGAAGAACCAGATTCCCATTGCAGTACAATTAGACACACCTGTGATCAATTGTCAGTGCCCACATGACTTGAATCAACCAATGAAAGATGGCTCTAATATTTAAAATAGTCACATTCACTACCTGTTCCATTTTCACAATGATGAAGACAAGAGAGCTGCCTGAGACCATCAGAAAAGCCATTATCACCAAACTTCAAAGGGGTACAAGACCATCTCCAAAGACCTTGGAATCCGTGTTTTCCATTGTGGTTAGTGGAAGAGTGGCTATGCTCTGAAGGAACAAGTCAAAACCCCACCCCAGGCTTTGGCTGAAGAGCAGGCTGGGGCTTCTGCCATGATTGTGGATGAGGAGCCTGCTTCGATTGAGAGGTTTGGGGCCCAGAAAAATACCTAAGCCTATGAGAGTAATAGGTCTTTTTCTGGGGGCCACTTTGGTACCTCCTGCGATAGGAGGCTAGCTCGGACGAGTCCCTTGAGAGATTTTGAAGGGTGATATGCTACTTTTTAATTAAGCCAGCCTTCTCTTTGACTTGTTCTCTGAAGAGATTCTCTACATGGCATGGCAGGGCAGAAAGCTTATCCTGCACAGATTGTTTTAGATCTCATAACCTAAGTCAGGCGAGTCTCCGGGCATCAATACACATGGCAGAAGCTCTCAATGCCATTTCAAAGATATCACAGGTTGCCCGGACCATGAACTTCGAGCAGTCCTTGCCGTGAGCCACTAGGGAACAATACTCTTCCAGTTTCTCTGGGGGAAGATACTGGGACAGATCAGCTAGGCTACACATGATGTTCTTCAGAAACATGCTAATGTAGAGCTATTAAGAGGCCATGTGAGCTATAAGCATGGAAAACTGAAATAAACCTTCTTCCAAAAGAGTCCAATGTCCGAACTTCTCTCACTGGGGGTGCCAAGAAGTGAGTCTTTGTACTTTTAGATCTCTTAAGGGCAGATTCGACTATAAAGGAATGGTGAGAAAGCTGGAACTTCTTGAATCCGAGAGCCTTTTGAACTCTATACATGGAGTCCAGACTTTTACTAACTGGAGATACAGTGACAGGGTTCTCCCACATTCTCATCTGCACTCTCTGAAGAATGCGATGCACAGGCATGGTAACTGATTCCCTCAGAGCTGAAGAGTACTGCAGGATATCCAATTCCTCTGTCCTGGGCTCATCCTCAGTCTCTAGAGAAAATGGTATGGCCTTGGCCATATCCCTGACAAAATCTTGGATGGTCATATCCTCAGAAAGGGACCTACACCACTCATGAGGAGGAAAAGGGTCAGATGGAAGCTCCGGAGACTTGTCCTCTGACAAGCCCTCAGATTCGACATAAGTGACCCAGCCTTCTGAGTCAGACTCAGAGAGGAAGTCAAAGTACCTCTGAATCTCTGCCTGGATCTCTCTCCTGACTCTTGGGGATCAGGAGCTCCATTGAGAGCGATGATGCACTGCTGCTCATCTAGATTTCGAGGAGGCAATGGAACCAGACATACTAGAGAGTGAAATCGGTAGGGCAGGCTCCAGTGTCAGGGCCCTTCAATGCTCCAATGTAGATGCCTCTCCCAAAGGCAAGCTGTGCTTCTAGGGAATCGGCTAGACATGTGCTGATGTCGATGCAGCAGACATCGAGACACTGACATGCTGCATGGCAAACAGCATCATGATCTGTTCTTCAAGAGCCTTCAGAAGGTGCTTCTCCATGGCTGCCGCCTCAGCAATCTTGGCCCATGTTCCTGGAATCTGTAAGAGGGTATTGGTGGCTTGGTCTCAACATTCAGTAGGCCATTGCTGCCCTTCCAATGTCTTGGAGGATGGCATCACCCATACGTGAGGGCTTATTTCCTGCTTGTCCTTGGAGAACATATGATCCTACAGACAGGACTTTGATAACCAAGAGATACACAGATTGTTGTGTTCCGTTGGTTGATGTTTGCTACATTATATGATTATTATAAGTGTTTGTTGTTGTTGTACCTTTGGAAATAAATATGTTTGTTAAATTATTTTATCTAGCTAGTTTGTCATATAGATGTTTTATTTAAATATACATATATATATATATTTTTTAATATATACGGAGTCATTTATTATTAATTTGTGAATACCTCTTGTGCTTTCTCTTTTGGTTTCCTTTTCTTCCTTGCAGGTTAATGACAGAGTTAATGGAATAGCTTATTCTTCAAAGAGTACTACACTAGAAGCAAGTGGCGATTCACGCTGGAGGGAAAACAGCTTTAACGATCATGGGGGCTAAATTTCAAATTCCAACTACACCTACTTCATCAGAGAAAGGTAAAGTTATTCCAGCTGGAAAAAAGCTAAATTTTCAGCAACAGGTAACATCTGTTAAATCAGCTGTAACTATTTTATTGCTCATAAACACAAACAATAAAAATCTATGACCCCTCTAGTCCACTCTCTTACCCTTCATGTTATAGTCTTCAGAATACGTGATCTTTTTTCACTTCCCCACAACTAAGGACCTATCCCATATCCTCTAGAATTCTGTTTTTGTCTCTGAAAGCATTAATGGAAGAGGGAGAAGAAGAAGCTGTATGGTTTTCATGGGTCATAAGATAATTAACTGCCATCAAGTTCTATGTTTCTATAAGCTGAGCATGAAGTGTGAATGGGCAGACTGGACAGGCCGCAAGGTCTTTATCTGCTGTCAAGTTCTGATTCTATAATACCTGTAAGGTGCAGTTCATCATCCGTACAATGTAGTCAAACTGTTGGTGGCCCAGTATTGCTCGGTTTTGCTGAACATGCAAACTCAGCTCCTGTGTCAGACACTGGCGGGCTGCTTTACCTTTGAGGGCTCTCAGTGCAGCTGGAAGTGTCTACAAGGCAAGAGAATGAAGCTTTATTAAATGGCCAGGCACATATCATCATTCCACTAAGCCAGGGGTGGGCAATTCCGGTCCTGGAGGGCCGCAGACCAGTCAGGTTTTCATGATGTCCCTAATGAATATTCATGAGATCTATTTGCATCCACTGCCTTCCATTGTATGGAAATAGGTCCATGAATATTCATTAGGGACATCATGAAAACCTGACTGGTCGGCGGCCCTCCAGGACCGGAATTGCCCACCCCTGCACTGTAAGCTATTTTTTATGGCATATATTTTGAAATGACAAAATAATTTATTTTTCTGTTACAAACAAAAATTGTGAAGCAATAAAACAAGAGTTGGCTTTGTGATACAGATATCAGGACCTGGGCAGGTCTGGAGAAAATTGAAAATGTTATTAGAATAAGATGTTCCCATACACCTAAACTTGCAATATGGAAATTGTTGGTGCTGCTGAATATCCCGGATAAAGGAAGTAACGTGGTTAGCAGGTCTGCTAATTGTGTTGCTCCCTTTGAATATTGGGCCCATAAATTACCTCAAACTGGGCTGCACAAAAAGCAAGTATAAGCGCTGCCTAAATGAATAGCGTCACTCAATATATGAATAATCCCAATTTGCCTACATTAGACATTATTGACCTCTCTGGTCACGCAGCCTGGATTTTTTTAAAGCACTTATGCAGTCAGCCCTGCAGCTGACTGCTTAAGCATTTTTGAGTACCAATCTCATAGTCTATAAGACATAATAAAATTAGTTATGTTTATTGGAGACAACTCCTGCAATACTTGCAAGCGGATCTCAGTTTGTTATTGTTCATGTTTATAACACAGAAATGCAACAGAAGACCAACCTAGTGGGGCTCAGTGGCAGAGCTTTGCAATGCCATGCAGAGGAACCTGAGTTTGAATCCTGCCCCGCTTTCCATTTCCCAAGCCTGGAGATGCCCAAAAAGCAAACCACACAGCCCTTGGATGGTGACTGGGTCACAGTCATTGCACAATGACAACACCTAGTGACCAGATTTAAGGCCAATGACTGCATGGATTGGAGGAGTAGCCTAGTGGTTACAGCACAGGCTTGTGAACCAAGAGGACCAGGGTTCGATTCCCACTAGCACTCCTTGTGGCCTTGGGCAAGTCACTTAACCCTCCATTGCCTCAGAAGAATCCAAGTTATCAATAAACTTGTACATTAAACAGGGACAAGCTACAATGACTAAAATGACAAAGTGGTATTAAAAAACCCCATTAAATAAATAAACATTATTGGCATGATTCCACAAGAACCCCTGGCCAAAAATGTCACTGTAAGCTGGACTAATATAAAGTTGGGAGGAGATTTAAAAAAATCCCTGGGTATGAGTTGTGAAGAAGACTCATGATTCCATATCTCCAGCCCGGCTTCTAATTGAGCTGAAAGCCCAAAAGACCAGGAGAAAACCAGAGTGACCTTCATTAAAAAAGCTAAAGGCACCTGTTGGCATGCACTAGAGAATGTCAATTACAGAGACTGAATGCATTCCTCACAACAAGGACAATTTAGGAAATATATTATCCATACTAATGAGTTTTCTAAGAAGTTAAATGAACTGTATCGTGTTATGAGTCAAGCTACATCTGCAGTCACACGAACAAAAGTCCTTTAAATGCAAAGGACGGTCATATGATTATGCGTTTAAACTTTACAGTGATCCTACTGCTGATGCAATCTATTTGATCTGGACACATCAAATGCTTATTTAGGGGAGCCACGATTCCTTTATTACCTTCTCGGTCTCCAAAGTTTTATCCTCAAATATGAATGAGATGCAGTTCCTAACAACTTCCAGTCTTCTTGCGCTGTTGAAAACCAAACTCGCCTTGTCTGTGATGGAAACTGACAATGGGAGAAAAGCATCTGATTGATCAATCAAAAATATCAAAGTATATGTTCTAGAACATAGTAGAAAACATTAGGTTTTGTAAAGGATTAACTAATGCAGTCTTTCAAAAGTGTATTTAAAGTGCTATGGTCTTAAGGTTCAGGTATAAACTTTCAGGCAAGTATATTCCCAAATAAAAGTGCAAAAGGCCCACAAGTTAATTTGCTCATTCAGTTTTGAAACGGTGCAGTTTTTGGTCAAGAATTTAATGTACTGCTGCTTCTGAAAAGGGAAATTTTAGCAGAAAATCGGTTGAAATATAGATCTGTACAAAAAAAGTACCTAGTCCTCAAATTTTACAATTCTGGACAAAATTCCACAGGGAGAGAGAATTAGAATGTGCAAGAAGCAGGTGGCTGGACCACTACTGGAGATCAAAACATGCTTGAAGCAGGCAGGAGGGGCTCAATCAGTGGGAGGCAGGCAGCAGAGGAAAGGCTCAGCAGCAACTAAGAAAGGCCAAGTGTGCTATGTCTGTTTTATGAAGAAGTTGCAAGGGCAAGTGGTATGTGGGGAATAGAGTAAGCAAGCAAGTGAGGTCTGAGTTGGAGGATGGAGGATCTAAGAAATGACAGTAATAGACTGAAGCTGTGATAGAGAAACAAAGATGAATCCTAGGGACCTAAAGATGAGCAGCAACAGGATGATGTTGGAAGGAAACTACCAAGCAGTAGCTAGTAGGGAAATGCCGAAGAACAGCTGCACCAGTACCTGGAGAGGAAGAAGGTGAAGCAACAGCAGATGGGGGTCCAAATGAGGAGGGGGGGAAGAACAGTGGTAGTTGGATATATGAGGGGCAGGGGGTCGAGAGGACTAAGTGCAGGAATGGCTACAGTGAGGGACCCAGTGAAGCGATGAGTAAAGCTGTGTGTGGGCTGGGAGGAGGCAGGAGGAGAATTATCTGGAGTTCGCTGATAACACCACTGATGTTTTCTGATGAACACTGAAGTATTCAGACTGCAGAGGAATAGTCTGTACAACATATGGAAATAAAAGATCTAATATCAAATAATACAATCAGATACTAAAAAAATATGGCAGCAAACAAAGACGTTGTCCCAGTTATATCTGACCCTAGCAGCTAGATTAGTATATTCCTGGTGCATCTGCTACCAGAGCACACTTTATGAGCTCTAGAAGGAAGATCTCTTTGGCATAATGCAAGTATTAAGATGAGCACCAATAATAAATGTGAGAGACTGAGATCATATTCAACATTTTTGGCAACCTGATCCCTAGCGGGTCACGAGCGCCGTTATAAAACCTGGCGCTACCATGAACTGGAGTGACTGGTGACGTCTCCTGCTCCCCCTAAACCCTGGTAGAAGGCGGGATGGGATTTAGGGATAGGGGATCTGAATGTCAGGTGGGGCTGTAATAGGGGTGCTGGATGTTGGGGGGGGTGCGGCTAGGTTCAGATAATTGATGTCAAGAGTAATTGGGAGAGGGGACTGAATGCTGGGGGAGGTGTCAGAAGGAGATCTGTTTTCAGAGAGCATGTCGGGTGGGGGGGGATCTATGTCGGGGGGGGGGGGGGTGATTAGGGACTGGGTGCTGACCTCGGCCTTTATACCTGCCCCCTTCAAGCAGGCACTTATTCATGCCTCGCAGCAGCTGTAAATGCCGATGTCTAGAATTTTTTGTATAGATCAATTTATATTCCCTTTGTAAAGTGGGAAATACATGTTGATACTGTAGGCCTACCTGAACCACTCTCTCTCTCTACATCCTAACCATTCCCCTTTGAAATCTGGGCATGGTTTGGACCACCATGTGTAATGGCTGTCTAAAATTGCAGTTACTTGTGCAGTGCCACAATTTACACATAAGTATGCTTCAAAAATAACACCTACAATTAATAAACACACAGAGAGGACCTATGGCAGGAACTAAGAAGCAAACAGACATGAAATATAGAGGAAGAACACACAAACAGGCGAAGTATAACAATTAAGTTGTGATAAGTAATGTGAGCGTAGAAAAATAAAACATTAGGGTGGATGCAGAATGATTTACATGCACAAATGACTGGGTGGACCAATTTGGGCTTTCTGTTACTATCAGACAGGGTGTATGTGGCTAGACAGTTGAATCAGAGAATTCAAGCTTTCACCTGCTTCCTAAGTTAGGTGTAGCTTGCCTGGGAGCGAGTTTTGGACGGTTGGGGCTGCTCCTGAGTTCACTGACAAGTGTTGTATCATTTGATTTTGTTTGACAAAAGGTATAATGGGAATGCCTCTTGAAAGGACCTTCAGGACTTCAAAAATGCATAAGAGGAATAGTCTGTTTTTCAAGTCATCAGTACTTGGCTGCTTTTGTTTAGTTCTATGACGTGGTTACCACTTGGATGTTTGTGAAATTACTTCTGCCAAGCGCCTGACACAAGATTTCTGAAACTGAAAGCGCCAGGCCCAGGTATGAATGTGGCAGATTTGGACTTAATATGTGTTGTCCCAGTGAAGCCCTCTAACAAAGCCAATGGCAGTGACGTGAAACAAGTGAAAACATTTCCTTAACATAAGTCACGTGGATCTACAGTATATTGTGTGTAAGATGCTTTATATGATATGTGATTGAGCTCCAGGGCAGAGAAGTTGTTATAGGGACGTTTGGTTTGCAAATGCACATAAGAACTGTAAAATATTGTGATTGATGACTGAATCTTCCAGTTAGCTTGATTCTCATGACCCTTAAATAAGCTGTGTGGATTATGTATACGTTTCAAGTAATCTGGCATGTTTCCTCGAAGGGCTTTGAAGATCAGAGAAAATTCTCACATAAGCACTGATATTCTCAGTTCAATTTTGTTGGCCCTCCAGGGCACCAATATCCAATGAAGATTTTGCAAACAGAGTGCAGTGTGGTCACATTCCTTGTAACATTTTAGTTAGTTATAGTGCAGCAGTCTGAATTAAGTGGAGCTGGTACAGACCCTTTACAGTCAGACCATTACAGTAATCTAGCAGAGTGACATTATCATGGTCTGGACTACTGGGGCTTGATTGACCTTCTCAACGTGCAAAGAGGCTTTATGTAGGTCTCATGATGATAGAAGCAACTTTTAAAAGTTGTTTGAATTTGAGGTATCATATTGCCAAGTCCAGCTGGATTCCAAAGCTCCTAACCTGTGGTTTCAGTGGGAGTTCATAGCTTCCAAAGGGGATTTTAACATTTTGAACCAACAGGAACTCCATTTTACTTGGGTTCAGGTAGAATTTATTTCCTGCTCACTCCAACTGTTGGACATGCAGTCATCTTATCTTGGTAGTGATGAGAAAAGATTTAAGTGCAGATGTAATTCATATCTTAACTTTCCACGTTTTGTTTGGTTTTGATACTTGAATGGCTAAACCAAATACTTAAATACTTTGATGTCGTCTCCTTTTATTATACTGTTTTCAAAGCTGAAACCTCCCCAAGATATAAAGTCTCTATATAATATGGTCAAATTTGGGAACTTATGAACAATGCGGTTTTAATTTTACACCCAATCAACAATAATATAAATCAAAAAATCCTTAAGAATCATGGCCTTTCTTTTCCTAGCCTGAAGCATGTTGAGCAGTGGTTCATATTTACTGAATTACCAAAATATATTTAAAAACAACTATGCACAATACTTGAAACAAAAACTGGTACTTTCCCAGAGCTGATGATTTTTTTATCTTTAATATATTAAACAGGCAAAAGACAGTAAATGTGTTCACTGACCGTGGCAGTGACACATTGAAAAGGTTGCTTCTGACTTCTCTGGCAAAGTTGTGTGGTTGCTCTGTTAACCTATTTGAATATGTAAAATAAGCACCAACAACCAAGTTATGGGTGATGCCTTATTGTTGGAATAATAATGTTATAAGCTTTCAAGAGCTATGACCCTTTCATCAGATCAGTGAAGAAAGTGTAGTTACACTGGGTTTAAACAGAACAGAATCAGTTAGGCCTGAGGCTGTCCACATACAGTATGTCACTATAACTCAATAAAGAGAAGGGAAAGGGTTGACTGAGGTGACGAGACAGTAAAACTTTACTGTTCAAAGAATTTGTATGTGATAATGCGTGAGGAAGACAATGGCACTCCTAAATCCTTTTGTGTTTGATCAACATATTCAATGCTCTCTAGATCACTAGCCACCCCATTAAAAAAACTGCTCAGATCAGTTTGACGTAAGTTCCCTTTGTTAACTATGCTGTCTTGTATTATGCATCATGGGATTCAAAATGCGTCACTTTTCCCTCTGTAGTAGTAATTCCATTAATCTACCCTCCACTGAAGTCAGACTGGAAGGGAACTTTGTAGCAGGCCACTTAATTTGTGTGGCAAGGATGCACATTAAGTTGCACCAGTTTTCAAAGGGAAAGCTATGTGCAATGCTTTCCCTTTGAAAATGAGGTCACAGAAACTAAATGCACACATTTATAAATATTCAAGAAAAGCTATGAGTATACTTTGAAAATCAAAAAGCACATAGTTAAGTCCAAGCTTCACCCCTGCCTGTCATGGATAGATAGGTACATGAAATAGCATTATGAGCACACTATTACCCACATATACTCAGAGCAATTTTATAAATGGAAATTACACTTACCTGGTAATTGATGTTCCTTGAGGGAGTACAGTTCAGTCCTCCACCACTGGGTAGTGCACCTCCTCCTGCAACATGGAGACTGGACAAGTCAAACTTGTGACATCACCGGGTATATCCTCCTGGTCTTCTCCCATGATCCCCCAGTGACCTACTGTCAAAGCAGACTCAAAGGAGCAAACAAACAACCAGTTAAAGTACTAAATACAAAGCTATGCTCAAACTATAACTTTAAAATCACAGGGCCCCAAAAAGAAAGGCCGAAAACACCCTCCTCCGTGCCCCTGTCCCCCTGCGCACCAAACAGCGGAAGACAGAGAGCTAGAAGGAAGGAGAACTAAGGAAGAGTATAGGCAGAAAAGGTTGCTCTCGCGATTTCCTGCCAATCAGAGCCCGTTGCCGACTCTAGGATCCGAAAGCACACTCGGAACTGACGCCTCGCGTCTGAAACATCCATCCCCGGGCGGGAATGAGGACTGAACTGTACTCCCTCAAGGAACATCAATTACCAGGTAAGTGTAATTTCCATTTCCTTATCGGTCCTACAGTTCAGTCCTCCACCACTGGGATGTACCAGAGCAGTAATCATTGGGAGGGACCTATCCAGTCGGCTCGGCCCCTAAACGAACAGAGCAGGCACCGACCCCAGCCCGCTCCTCACGTCAACAGGCGGTAAGCCAACCAGGAAGACACGACCGAGAGCCCACTTGGATCCTCTTCACTGGTGAAAACAGCACAGAACTCTGCCCCAAGCAGCGCTAGTGCTTCAGAAAGACAAACTCGCCATCGCAAACACACTGAACGCCCTAGAAACAGACCTACTGAGAAGGCTACCGGAGCTCCGCCTGAAAAATCCGCTTGAGCTCCCCCTTGGCTCTCGACCCCACCAGGGTGTCAAGTGTTAGCAACCGCTGCTCTCTCCCGCAGAACCCGCCTCCACGGAGGGACAGGCAGCGAAGAGACCTCCCAGAAAGCGATGGAACCTCACCTAAGGTCCAAGGAACGCAGGTTACAAGCAAAGTGTTCTTGCGTAAGTCCCAAACCGACAACTAGACAGGCACAGCCGGATTCCACGAGGGAGAACGGAACCGAGGTCCATCCAGACAGAGGTGGGAAGCAAAATGAGGGTAATGGAAAAACCACCAGCGTCAAACACCCTATTTGTCACACCTCTTAAGGGCTTTATTCTTTGCAACACAAAGTAGCTCTACAGCTATGTCCTGGACCAGTTGGAGTCTTTTTAATTGAGAATGTGGAATGCAGCTAAGCAATGAGTTGCAATAAACCAAGCGTGATCCACCAAGGGCATATAAGAGGGTGTCAAGTGCCCCAGAGTCCAGCTTTGTTTCAGAAGATATGGAGTCTTACATGGTGTGACAAAAAAGAAAGGAGACTCTGGTAGCCACGCCCACGACGCAATGCCAGTAGGCCAACCGCTTACATCACCTGGATATGCCCTCCGGAATTGGAGGAACCATGCAGAAGTAGCAATCGCCGACATGATCCATGGGCCCTCTCCAGATCATTGGAACCGCAAAAGACTTTGATGGTCTTTTCCCATCCATCCACAGCCTGAGATCTGCTACACATGTATTGCAGCATATGTGTGGTGCCTAGCTTTTATCCTGATCTTTTATTCTGCAGCCAAAATATAAATTGTAGGCTTTCTGAACCGCCACAGTCATATGCCATTTTTGTGATGTAAAAGTCACATCACCACAACTAGAGCAGAAATTATCTGCATGATTAACACCAGGACGAGGAATCGCCAAATATGCTGTGAGTGACCTATCGGTATAAAATAAAGATGTCTTTTTTTTTATTTTTTTTTTACTGTCAAGCGAGGCAAATTTAAGTAGTGACTGCATCAACTGGTTTTGGACAGTTATTTCGATTGGTTGCAAGTAAAGATTATACAAGCTCACGCAAATGTTGCAGAATACACTGGTAATGGTCCCCACTGACTAATGAAGAGCACATATCTTAGCAACCAGACCCAGTCGGCCATTTTCACTATGACCTCTGAAAGGCATAGAATGGACCGGGCCATGGCCCCGTACCAATGCGTCAACGCTATCCAGTAGCCTCATATGTCCTCTGCTAAACATCGACCCGTCGCCGCAGACTGACAGGTCGCCATGAGGTCCAATATGGGCTGACCGCATCTGAGCACACGCGGCGCGCACACCGCCTGATGCAATCTCACTCCTCCGGCAAACACTCGGACCCCGCTAAGGACATTCGCCACCACAGTGTCCCCACCGAAACGCAGGCCACCAAGGCTTCAACCGCGCACGCTGTCCCTTCGCTCGGGCCACCCTGACCACCCGACCGACTCCACCCTGCCGATCGAAATAGGCCACCATCCCGGAGATCTCAGACAGCACCTACAGCGCTCGATCCGCTACCGTGTCCGTGAACGCCTGCCACGGCTGACGTACCGCGTACCATTCCAGTCAGACGATGGAACACTGGGCGTGCTGCGTACACTAAAACGCCTTGTACATAAAGGATCCCCAAAATGTAGCTGAGTCTAACCACGCTCCGGCCAAACTCCCGGAAGAAAGGGACAGAACCTTATAAAAAAGAAGTGGGGACAATTAGGAAGGCTTTCCTGTTTGATTATTCTTTTTTTTTTTTTTTTTCCCTTTTTACAACTCCATAAGGGCCACAAGGCACACAACCGAACAGGGCATTGTCCAGAGAACGCAAGGCCCCTCCTCCAGGCTGACTCCACAGCCTAAACCGGCAGTCACCTTGGCTGATGCCGAGCAGCGTGGAAGCCAACTTGTAAGCCCAGCATATGAAGTATGCCTACTAGTACAGCATTGCACAATGGAGGGACATGTAACCGGACGGCTTTGAATATGAACCTACAGATATCCCGCGCTTGCTCCAAGACAAGCACTGTGCAGCCTACTGGTCTTCTCGGAGCACCGCCACGACCAGAAGACCTAAACCGGCCAGCAAAAGACAACGTACACTGGTCCCGAAGGAACCTGGTTGAACGGATCCCAGCACTCCCTGTATCGTTAGGATCAGAGCCTCCCCCCAAGGACTCAGCCCTGGCTGGAACCGGCTGAGCATAACTCCAGGCCCTGCGGCGAGCCCCCACGAAGAGTTGGGACGCAACGATGCCTTGAGGAAAGGGAAGGCCCAATGGGTGAAGCAAGTTGCTAGCCGACCAAGGGAGTAAACCCCACATGCGCAACTCAACGGAAGGTCGGAAGAACCGAGGATTCTGGTCCCACAGGTGCACCTGCTAGCCTTTAACAACATACACCTCCGCAGGTACAAAAAACTTAAATTGTGAGCACCTTCAGGGGTAAGGGGAATAGACGACAGCCTCCGACTGTTGACCACCTTGTCTTGCACAACAGACAGCAGCACCCCACCAAACAAATGATTGGGAATATATGACCTCAGAACCCCAAGACAGAGGTAAAACAGTAGAACGTGCAGTGGACGTGAATTTCCAGATCTGCCAGCCCCCCTGCCCACATTGAGAAGAGGCAGAGAAGAACTGGACCGGCGGATCTGGAGGCGTGCCTCCTGGACAGCCGGGCCACCGAAGGGAAAGCTGATGACCGAGGCCCAAACTCCTCAGGATGGCCCCGTCTTGCATTGGCAACCCCATGCAACACCATGACAACCCCGCTCACGATATCCCAAGCGATCTCTGTCATTGCTGCAACAATCACCTGAGCATGAGATCACAGACGGAACACGGACATGCAGACGCACTCAAGGAGAGTGCACCTAAGAAGTATGAGCCTATCCAACATCCAGCACCACATGTCCAGGTGTCCCACTCCTGTCACCCAAAACACAGGACGCTTGAACCTAGGTGACCGTCATAGCAAAGACAGGGAGGCCTGACTGCCGCTATCAACCCTTCCAGGACCCTGGAACACTAAGCCCCGGACTGTGCCATCCAGCAACACTTCTCACGATCCCCAGCAGGGGCCTTTCCCCAGATGGCCCAGATGGGCAGTGTTCCCGCCAAATGGGCAAGCTGCGCTCTGATAACATAGTGCAGAAAACCAAATCAAAGTGTCTTAACCTAGCTAATTTTTGTCTAATAGTGATCATTCATATCAGCCAGGCTCAATCATAACATTAGTATTAATGATCTCTAAAGATTGAAGAGTTACTAATGTAACACTAATTGTTTTTTTTGTTTTTTAAAGAGCTTCAAAGGCGATCTTGGAAACTACAGACCAATGAATCTGAGTTCAGTGCCAGTTAAATGATAGAACTTGTTCTGAAAAGCAGCACCAAGCTGTCTTTTCAAAGGGTTAATAAACATGTGAGCAAGCCAAATGATATGTATCTGGATGTTTTAGAAGGTACTTGACAAAGCCCCTTATGAACTTCTCCTGAGGAAGGAGATGATGTGCTATTATAGAATGGGAAATGGATCAAAAACAGGAACACAATAGGACTAAATGGCCAGTTTTCTCACAGGAGACCCGTAAATAGTGGAATGTCTCGGGATCTGCACTGGAACTGGCATCTGGTAACATCTACTGCACTGAAATGATCTGGAAAAGAGATCAGCAAGCATGGCGATCAAATTTGCAGATGGCATAACGACATTTAGAGGCTGTCTGCACAATTTCCAAGCGTATAAACATGGAAATAGCATCCTTATGTAAATGACAATTTCAGAAAGGGCTCAATTTGTAGGTGGTTGTGCCGCCGATGACCCTGAATGGCCAAATCCTAGCACGGAAACCTGCTGCTGACAGACGTCGCTAACTGCCAGAATGCAGACAAAGGTAAAGGCACCCCCCAAGAAGTAAAACCCAAACCAATCACATTGCATTCAAAGAACTATAAACTATCATGAAATTAAAAGGAAATTAGAATTAGAATTAAAATTAAAAGTAACAGCAAAAGGAAGTCCTTATCTGGGTGTAGCCGCGTGGAACAGCGTCGTCTGCTCAAACGCGGGGCTGCTCCGCTCTCCGCCACGAGGCCTCAGCCCTGCCGAGAAAATGGCGCCAATCTGAAGCAGGTCCGTTTGGCACCAAACACCACAGAGGCGGCAAGAGCTCAGAGCCCCTCCATGCGGACTCGAGAGACTCCCTTGTGGCGTCGGGATGCAGCAGTTACCCCGCTGTAGCTGCGGGGTGAAGAGCTGTCCAGACACGCTGCTGCCTCGCGCCACCAGAAGTAGCAGACGCTGCGAGCCCCGGCCCACCGGCTAAAGAACCTCGAACGGCCTGAGGTTCCCGCCGCAATGGGAATCTGCCGCATGGACACTGCCAAAATGCAGGTGTTCCACAGAGCTCTCCCCCGTACAGTCCTGGGGGAGAGATCATCACCGGGCACAGAGACCGAAGAATCCCAAGCAGAGAGGCTAGCTGGCAGCGTGAACTTTGAAAAGGGACAGAACCCCCCTTTACACTAAGGCAGACTAGGTGAAAATAAATAAAGTAAAAGTAAATGAAATTAAATGAAAATGAATTCAATTTACAGGATTACACCTAAAGAAGGGCAAAAGAAATGCAAGGTAAATCAAATCCTGACTAACTGCTCCTAAACTGCTTCTCAAGTGAGCCCAGCACCTAGGCTCACTACGTCCTCATGCTGCATGGAGACTGGACACACTGGGGGATCATGGGAGAAGACCAGGAGGATATACCCGGTGATGTCACAAGTTTGACTTGTCCAGTCTCCATGTTGCAGGAGGAGGTGCACTACCCAGTGGTGGAGGACTGAACTGTAGGACCGATAAGGAACAAGCTATTTCAACACATAACTCTCTGCCGGTTTTAAAATCACCTCCTAGCTGATCTGTGATTATAGTCTCCTCCTGATTCCCACATTGGTGAAGATCTTTTGCCTATCACCAGGTCTCTGGAACCACTCCAGTCTACACTGAATATTGAACAGAACTATCAGTGGGAGTTGCCAGAAACTCTCTAAAATTCTCTTAATATCCTAGATTATATATCCCCTCCTGGCGCCGCTACCTTGGCCATGTTCAGTTTTGCTAGTCCTGTAAAATGGAAGGGGGGGGGGTTAGTTCACTTCTGTTTCTACTTTCAATGTTACTCCATGGTCCGTTCTTTATCCTCTTCTTCAAAGAACACGGCACAAAATTATTTGTTCCATATTTCTGCTTGTCCCTTGTCATTTCTCTTAGAACCTCTGTGCCACCTCTTTTCATTAAGATATCTAAAAATGTTGCCAGATTAACTGGCAAACATGGCGTTAGCCTAACAGTTTAGTTCATACAAATATGAAAGCCTCAATAAGTTATTTACCTCTACCATTTGTTGCTTCCCATTAAAACAGTTTCTAATAGAAACAGAGAACATGAGGGCAGAACAAGAGTGTCGAAAAAGTTCAGGAAAGGGCAACAGAAATGATAAAGGGGAAAGAATATCTCCTTTATAAAGAAAAGCTAAACAGGTGAGGGCTCTTCAGAATGGGAAAAAGACAACAAAGGCAATATAACAGAAGTTTACAAAATCATAGGATGGAACAGTTAAAAAAAAAAAGAGAATGATTGTTAAAAGACACTGCCCAGGCAAGGAAGAGGGATTTTCTGTTTACCTGCCTATTGTGTTTGGTGCCCTTTCCCTGTTTAAAATCGCTGGAAGATCTGCGCTGGAGCAGGTGTGGTGAGGGCTGGGACGTCTTGGAAGAGAGTGGAGTGTTGGTCCTGCCCCTGATTTTGACATCATCGGAGCGACCCACCAGCTCCAGGTTAAAAGACTCTGTGCCCAGGCGGGCCACAGTTGGATGCAGTTGCAGTGTGATCATTGTGAGTGGGGTTTGGGGTTGTGAATTGCTGTTGAGTTTGTGTGAGTTGTGGGGTATGTGTTTTGCTAAAGTGGAAACGGGTTTGGGGATTGAGGTGTTTGGGGAACGTGGAAGGAATGGGGTGGGAGAGGGATTTTTGGAGCGTAAGGAAGGAGATAGCGCTAATGGGTGTGCTGAGGGGGATAGGAATCAAGCGTTTAGGAGGTGAGGGGTGGGTGAAATGCATGCTAGTTCACATGCATTTTGCCATCTCCTACATGATCTGTGTATATCATGGACTGCCTTAAGAACAAACCAGTCAGTACTAGAGGAGATCAAACCTAAGCTTTCCTTAGAAGCTCAGATGACAAGACTTCGATTTTCATACTTTGGACACATCATGCGAAGAGATAGAACACTGGAGAAAGACAAAGCTTGGCAAGATAGAAGGTCACCGTAAAAGAGGAAGGCCGGCAATGAGATCAGTTGATACAATAACAGCAGCTATGGATACCACTCTATCAACAATGAGTCACTTGGCTGAAGACCGAAAAAGTTTAGGTCAACTATCCAGAGGGTTGCCAGGAGTCGACACAAACTTGATGGCACTTAACAACAATAATAACATGAACTGATTAAGGACCTGGTTTGGATCTACTCTTTATGACAGAAACTTGATTTACAGAGGAAGGAGGGAGGTATTGCCAGTGTGCTCATCTGTCCAGAAGGTTATAATTGTTTTCAGGTTGCCAGAATGGGTAAACATGGGGGCAAGGGGGGAGTGGCAGTGATCTTCCATCAGCGCTGGGCATTAGTGTAGTATAGGTGGGAAAGCCTGCGGATTGTGAGGAGCTTCTGGTTGAATTGAGGGAGGGGATTGTGTGCTGAGTTTTCTTTTGTTATATTGTGTCCTGGGGCTGCCACAAGAAAGGTGGGGAGAAGTGGGAGATGGGATTGCTGAGCTTTGGTTGGAGTATGGGGAATTGTTTGTGTTGGGGGATTTTAATTGTGTTGGGGGGAACTAGTTGGACATCTTTTTGGAGTCTATGTTGCGGGATTTAGGCTACCAGTGATGGGTGGAAGGGGCTACCCATGTATGGGGGAATTGCTTGGACCTGATTTTCTCTTCAAAGGATAATGTGGGGTGGTTGAGGTTTGAGGTAGGAGTTGGGAGGGAAGTCCCCTGGTCAGAACAGTTTTTGATACAATTCAGTTACTGTTGAGGGGGGAGGTGGGTGGGGGTCGGGGTGGCTCAATGGTAAGATGGGTAAGGGGGAAGGGTGATGAGAGTTTGTTGTGGGAGGCAACAGTTACTCATAGACAAATTGGTTGTGATGGTGATGTTGGAAAGGAGGCGCATGACTGGATGGAGGCGATGAGTGGAGCATTGGAGGAAGTGGCCCCATGGAAGTTGGTATGGATGAGGGAAGGTCTGGGAAAGAATACAAGAACACCCTATATATAGTTAAAGCTAATTTTACTGTTTACTGTACATAGTTGTTACTGTTCCATGTAAACTGAATCTGTACTAACTATACTGATCATTCTGTTCAGTGTAAACCACAATTGATCTGTCGGAAATCGCGGTATAGAAATGTTAATAAATAAAGAAATAAAAAATAAATAGGGGGTGGTTCATGGGAGATGTTAAGAGAGTACTGTGGAGGTTGGAGCAACATTGGAGAAAGTCAGGGTTGGAGAGTGATAGGGTGATTTGGAAGAAGCAGGCTAATGTTTATTGGCAACAGATTCAGGCAGCAAAATGGAAGGTGCGGTCATCTAGGGTGGAAGAAATCTGAACAGATAAAGAAAGTTTTACAGGGTTTGCATTTGTCTGGGATGCATTTGGATCCGGTGCCCAGTCACTTATTCATGGAAATCTGGAGACAGTAGCTGTGTGGTTGGTTGATATTGTGAATGCTTCCATGACCCAAGGAGTGTATGTGGCGATGCTGAAAGAGGCTAAGGTGATGTCTGTTCTGAAGAAGGGGCAGAATCTGTCCTGTGAGAATCTGCGGCACATCTCTTCTTTGATGTGCCTAGCAAAGTTGGTGGAAAAGATTGTGTTATCTCAGCTGGAAGATTATATTTGAAGAGGTATAGCATGTTGGATTGGGGGCAGGCAGGCTTACGGAAGGAGTCTGGAACTGAAACATTACCGACGGCTGTAGTTTATATGTTGGGACAGGTGCAAGATAGGGGGCAGACAACGATGATGGTCATCCTCGACTTGTCGGTGACATTTGATCTGGTGGAGTAGCCTCTCCTGTTGGAAAGATGTCATAGTATGGGGAATGGAGGAAGTATATTGCAGTGGTTAGCATATTTTGTCAGTGAGCGCCAGTTTCAGGTTGTTTGGGGTGGGAAGACTTTCGAAATTTGTCAATGGCGTTGCGGGGTGCCGCAAGGCTCAGCTCTCTCCCCTTGTTTGTTTAATATTTTTCTGAGCCTAGTGGGGCAGTTGGTCAGGAAGCATGGTTTCCAATGCTTCCTATATGCCGACAATATCCAGCTTGTAGTGGTATCAGATCTCCCGCTGGAGGCCATCATTGCGAAGGTGAATGTTTGTTTGTTGGAGGTCTGTGAATGGTTGAGGGATAATGGATTAGTTCTGAATACCTAGAAGTTGGAGTTGTTGGTTTTTGGAGGACATGAAGAGGATGACATCCAGGTGTGGCCGAGGAACGTCTGCCATGGCAGAAGGAAATTAGGAATCTAGGGGTGCAGTTGTACTCTGGGCTAGATTTGCATTTACAAGTATCTAAGGTAGTGAGACTAGCATATGGAAAGTTGTGGTTAGTTTGCCAACTTCGCCCAGGCTTTAGTGTTGTCTGTTTTGGACTACTATAAACTTTTGTACATGGATTTGCGCAAGTACTTGATTTGGAAATTGCAAACGGTGCAGAATGCGACTGCGCACGTGATTTCAGGACGTAGGCACAGCGAGCCAGTGGCAGATGTGCTATATCAACTTCATTGGCTCCTGGTGGAGCAGTGCTCGCTGTTCAAACTTCTGGTTACCTTCAAAGTCTGCAAGTCCAGGGGTCAGTTTACTTGGCAGATATGCTGCATTCATATCAGCTGAGTCGAACACTGCAGTTGAGCCAGGGTTAGTGTTTGGTAATTCCTGTCCCCCAGCAGGTTTGACTAAAAAAATGGTGTGAGAGGTTCTTTGCTATAGCAGTCCCTTCGTGGGGAAACCAGCTACCGATTTCGTTGCAACAGGAGAGTAGTCTGTTGGTCTTTCGGAAGGACTTGAAGACCTTTCTGTTCCTTTAGCTACAGCAGAGAAAGTGAGGGACTGGACAAGGCAGGTAGGTGGTTGGCTGATATAGGGGTAAGGTGGGGTTTTAGTTTGCTCTGTTAGGTTTTTACTTGTTTTTATTTTGTGCGCCGCCTTGAATGCCTTTGGTGGGATATAAATGTTTTAAAATAAATGAATAAATAAACCTTTCAAATAACATTAAAACAAGAGGACACTCCAAGAAACTAAACAGCAGACTAAAAACAAATCACAGAAAATATTTTTTCACACACTAAATAATTAGGCTGTGGAATCTGTTGCTGGAGGACAGGGTCAAGGCGACTAACATAGTGGGGTTCAAATGAGGTTAGGATAGGTTCTGGGAGGATAAATCATAAAAATGTATTAGCCATGTAGACTTAGGAAAGCCTTTGCTTATCCCTTGAAATAAGTTATGAGAAATAATACTACTTTTTGGGATGTACCAGATACTTGTGACCAGACTGGGCACTGTTGGAGAAAGGATGCTGGGCTCAATGAAAAATGATGACTCATCTTATGTTATTACCATATGCCTAATCAGTTTGCAAATCCACACCAACTACTCAGCTCTACAATTCCTTCCTCTCCACTCCCCTCCCCAGAGATTCTTTTCTACTTGTCCTATGCTGTCTTTGTTTCAAGTACCTCCACTGGGAGGCTATGCCGCACATCAACCGCCATTTCTGTAAGAAATATTTACTTAGATTAATCCTGGGCTCTCTCTTTCACCTTCATCCTATGTCCCTTCATTCTAGAGCCTCCTTTTTGCTGAAAGAGGCCTACTTCCTGTACCTTTATAACATGTTGGCATTTAAATGTCTATCATGTCTCCCTTATCTTGCCTTTCCTCCAGGATATGCATATTTAAGTCTGGCACCATATGCTTTATAACAAAGACTGTTGACTAGGTTAGCAGCCACCCTTTTGTCTGACTCTTATCAAGAGCAGAAAACGCCCGATGAGTTGCTGTTGCTAGACTATTCTTAGATCTCAGACGGCTGTGATATCTATTTGATCAACAAAAAAAGAGGTGGTAATACATGGGATACAGAGACCATGAGACCCTTCTTCATTTAAGATTTTACATGCCAAGTTGCATTTTGTTTATTCATTGATAAAAATCATTTTAAT
The DNA here is from genome assembly GCA_033557465.1 of Ichthyophis bannanicus. Classification (NCBI taxonomy): domain Eukaryota; kingdom Metazoa; phylum Chordata; class Amphibia; order Gymnophiona; family Ichthyophiidae; genus Ichthyophis; species Ichthyophis bannanicus. Next base: position 54,455,059 of record CM066047.1, on the reverse strand, counting down.
CTTTTAATAGATTAAAACTAATAGAAAGTGCTCAGAGTATGCTGACTTCAAAGGGTTAATTATGTCCAAATATCAATGTGCATTAAGTAATGCATACAAGACTGAAATAAAAATGCTTAACTTGAGTACATTATTACACAGAAACATGGTCTGATAAATCAAAATAATCTTAGGACTGAACATACCAACAGGAGGTCCAGCAGGAACAACGCATTTTTTCTCAACTGGAGCAGCAGGTGCTGCATTTTGATTTTTGGACAGGCCTTCTTGGATTAGCTCCTGAACTCTGCAATCATTAATCTTGGGAAAAGGAAGAATGTGAACTCGCAAGTGGGACCCTTCGGTGGGACGTGGAACTTTCTGGAATGCCATGTGGGGATTTGGATTCTCCTGTATCAGGAAAATAATTTATTGAATATTACAGGCAGAATAATGGAAAAACATCATGTAAAGAATGCAGATAATAAAAGTAATAAATGTATTCAGCTGATGGCAGGAGCTGATTACATGCATTCTGCATCTAATATAAAACATGAGTACTTACAAAATGTCAATGTTTTTCCAGCTTTTATTCATTTTAATATAAAAGCACAAATTTCTCAAATGCTCTACGGATCCATGGACAAATATATTAATCTTTGGTGTATTAAGACAGGATGGTAATTATTTGTTTCAAATGCACAGCATGTTCCTTCCTTTCCTCAAGGATGCTCACCTGTAATTTTCTTTGTTCCAATGAAGATAATACACAGGTCAATATTAAAATCCCAAGGTTATCGGTTTTTTTTTTAAACACTGGCCACAGTGTTTAATTTATCTACATATACAGTATTCAGCACCGCTATCCAGCTAGCAAATGGTGCTGAATGCACGTGGAGAATGGTGACTGCTGTTGCTTTAGGGATAACAGGGATATTCAGCCACTATTTGTATAGCTAAGTGGTTCAATTTAGGGAAGCATTCTACTGTCCTAAATTAACTGCATAGCTATATTTATTTATTTAGACAGATTTGTATACCATCTTTTCCTTCAATCAAGGTGGTCACGTCACAACACAATTGGAGGGTTACATTTAACATTAGGGTACATGTAAACATATGTGGAGTGGTTGAATATCTCCAACTATTCATAAGGTTAGCTGGATGCCCATACTGCACTCTAGCACTATCCAGGGTTGGTCTGTAAGAATTTTCAACGGGGCTATATGGATAGTGTCACTGAAAATTCACAAGCCACTAATCTGGTCACTTTTCAGAGCGAATTTTCTGTTGACTTTTAAGTTGTCGCGCTCTAATATTATCTTCAAGATTGTGATATTGTATCAATAGCTTATGACATTTATCTATCAAAAATCTCAATAATGAATTATGTCAATTGTAAGCAACAAGGTCTCAGACTTGGATGGGTGCTTTTATTCAGACTTTAACGTGTCTGATAATTGTGCGCCCTTTTGCATCAATGACCTTTAGCACGTCGCTTAATATTATAGCTTCTAACTTCTTAATCTACCTTGATCAAAGGAAACAGATGAAGAAGTTATAAGCTATAATATTAAGCAACGTGCTAAAGGTCATTGATGCAAAAGGGTGCACAATTATCAGACACGTTAAAGTTTGAATAAAAGCACCCATACAAGTCTGAGACCTTGTTGCTTACAATTAACGTAATTCATTATTGAGATTTTTGATAGATAAATGTCATAAGCTATTGATACAATATCACAAACTCGAAGATAATATTAGAGCGCGACAACTTAAAAGTCAACTGAAAATTCACAGACATGAGACTGGTTGTATATACCGCTCTATTTTACAGTCAGAGCAGTTCACAGATAACATTAGATACAGGTAAAGTATTGTAAATTTAACAGGAAGGTTAACATCCAAGAATATCACATCTCCATAAGTTCCCAATAACAAATACCGCAAAGGCGATATACTACAAAACCCAAACTCTACATCATCTCCGACTGCTACTTGCCCCACCTGACTTCCGCTCTACCCTACAAGCTCTGATCATGCCGCATGTTGACTACTGCAACTCCATCTATTACGGACTATCTTACTCAACGCTCATCCCTCTTCAAACCACCCTCCAAAAAACAGCCCGGATCATCCAAGGAGCCTTCAGATACAATCACATTACCCCCCATCCTCCAGCACATACACTGGCTTCCTCTATAAAGCAGAATATAAAATCCTATCAATGATATTCAAAACTCTCAACAACTTATCATCCCCCCCAACTTCAAAGCCTTATTAGACCTCCCCACACAAACAGGCCCCATAAAAATGCCACTAGAGACAGCCTAGCCACCTCTGAAATAAAAATTAAAAGCATCCAACGGGCTTATGCAAGATCTTTTGAGCTCTATGCCCCCACAATCTGGAATTCCCTTCCCAACACAATTAGGAACACCAAAGACCTATTCACGTTCTGCAATCTCCTCAAAATCCACCTGTTCACCCTGCACTTTGACCTCACTCCCTAACCCTCCCCATTCCCCAACCTCCCCTCCTCCCTCCCACAACTAAGAATGCTTTGTAAAAGGTTCTATAGCAACATACTCCTGTTAAATATATTGAACAAAAATCACTGCTCTCTGTAACATTTAATCTGTTTAAATTTCCAAGTTCTATATGCATCGTCTTGTTCTCTGTAAACGTTGTTTAACTTGTTTAAGTTTTATGTACACAGCTTTGACCTTTGTGAAAAGCACAGCCAAATAAATAAATAACATGGATAACTTAAAACAAAAATACTTCTTGATAGTGAGGGAGGTAACATGGAGCAAACGAGTGCAATGTGATGCTGAGCAGGCAGTTACTGACAGGTCTTTTATGGATACTATGGTATGTTTTCATAGTATTGCTGGAGTAAGTGGGTCTTTAATACCCTGCGGAAGCTTTTGAGGTCAGTGTTGGCATGACTCTGCTCTTTGACTGTGTTCCAGAGGATTGATGCATATAATGAAAATGCTCAATGACAGGCAGTTTGGCTGCTTTTTACTTTTGTGGTTGGGATCATAAGTGTGTTATGCATGTTTTGCCTTCTCTTTCTATTGTCATGATAGATAGGACACAGTCTGCGGATAGATTGTGTATTATTTTAAATATCATCAGCAGTGCTTTGCATTTTATACGACTAGCTGTTGGTAGTCAATGCAAATGCAATGGTATTGGTGTTATATGTTCTGACCTTGAGGCTCCACGTACGGCACGGGTGGCAGTGGTTGGTGCCATCTGTAGTGGTTGCGAGGTATATTTTGGTAAGCCTTGGTAGATAATGTTGCAATAGTTGTAATGCGGAAAGATAAGAGCTTGGAAAACAGTATGGTAATCGTGGGCGTCGAGGAGTGGACATAAGTGGTGAACTGTCTTTATCTTGTGCAGCACCGCCGCCAAGAAGATCGTCAGCTTCCTGATTGCCGGTGAGCGGGGGAACAAGAAGAGCAGCCCCTCCCAGCTCCCAGGCTCAGGGCCAACCAGAAGAGGACTTTCCATTTAAATTTAAAGCGCCTCTAGGCGGGCCCACGCCTGAGGGCCTCGCCAGAGGGGTCTTTGGCGTGGCCCTTAGACAATCTTGACAAAGGCACAATTTTCAGGCAATGAGCAATCTACTCATTGTAAGTTTATGTTTTATATTGATATTATCTAGATATTCCTTAGTTAAGTTGCCTTAGTATTCATTGTCTACTGAATCCTTCTGATATTTAGCATTGAGCAGGAGGGGATATTAAAAGCAGCACTAGATGGGATCACTGGCCATGGTTAAATTGCTTTGAATATGTCCCCAAGATCTTTTGAATACCAGCTCCATGTTCCTGCTATGCCACAAACAATATCTGCAAAGTTAGAAACAGGAAAATAAGAACTTGGCATAAAAGCCAGATGAGCAGAGACTAGGGTGACTTACAATGAAGAGGAAGAGAGAGAGGAAACTATCAGTGCACGCAAATACTTGAAAAGTCAATATGTAGATCAGTTAGACAGTGTTGTTTCCACTAGATAATAAAGAACAGCAGACACTAATAAACTACAAAGGAAATTTTGAACAGATTTTCAGGAAGGATAGGTTATCAAGTTATGAAATCTATTACCTAGCGTAGCTGTATCACAAATGGAAATATTTAAGTGGTTAAGAGTAGTTAGATAATGCTTTCTGCAAACTGGCTTTAAAGGATGGTGATGTAACACATTGGGATGAAACTGATGGATACAGGTCTTTATTTATCCTAAATATCTATGTAACTATGAACTGTTTTCATTAACTGTAGGAGGTAACCACAAATATCTACAATAGATCTGCACTGTACTAATGTGAAATCCCAAGGGGGAAAAAGACGACAGTAAAATATGTCTAAAGGAAAAGGTTGGATTGAGAAACAAAATAATTCAACTGGGGCATAAACTGAAATCGACATCAGTCTACTTTATATAAGCAACATGTCATTCATACTGGTTTCCTCTCATTTCCAAATCCCCATTCCTAGATACATAAAGGAATTGTGTGCATTATTGTTTGTGACTATCTTCTGCGTGCTTAATGCTTTCCATCTAACGTTGATCACTTTCGATTTTCTTTTTCTAATTTACTTGGTATCTTATATGTATTTTAGTGGATGAATATCCAACCTGGTGGCAATTTCCATTCTTGCTCTTTGTCTTTCTGTATCGTGAAAGATGCTGCTACAGTGAGGTGCAATGCTAACAGTGCAGCACAATTCAAACAGATCTCAGTTCTCCAGAATACAAGAACATTATAAAATACATGGCCTTACGATCTTTAAGCTGGCTCGGGGGATAGTCAGTTCTGTCCGGCCTAGATTTACTGCTCTTCATAATTTCTTACATCTTTTGGAGTTTTACCAAGTAGAGGCCGTAAGTATTAACGTAAATGACTTGGAATTTTCTTTGGATATTCCAGCCTGTGTATTTTCTAACACATGGAAACCAAAGTACTAATACTTACAGAATCTATAGACAAACTCCCATTTTAACATGAAAACCATACTACTCTAAGCACACAGTGATGTGCAAATGTTATCTGAAGATGAAGCATGGGGGATAGTTACTAAAGTGCATTACAGGAATAATGCAAGATATTTGCCCCTTACCTCGCAATAGGTGCAAAAACGTGCATCATTTTACTGTGACATGCCTCATTATCATTCAAATAGAATACTGCAGCTTGTGTTGATCACTGCAAGCCACATTATTCTTTGAAAAACAAGGCCAGCTCAAAGCTGACATTATTTTTCATGGCCAGGAGCACTCGGTTGCTAACATGCAGCCTGATGCTCCAGGCTGCCTTCTTAAAGGGGCCGGCAGTCGGGGAGCCCCCTCCCTCAGCACTGGCAAAGTCAGGCCAGCGGTTTGGTAGCCAATGCGAAGAGTAGAGGGGAGAGGGGGGCAACCCTATTGAGTTCCTTTGAACAAAGAGAACTTCTCTGAGTGCTGTCCGTTGATCACCACTTGTGTTGTTGGCTTGGCATAAAGGGCTTGAACCCACCGGATAAACTTATCACTGAGATTAAACAGAGTCATAATCATGAACAAGTACTCCCAACTCTCTGCGATGGAATGCTTTCTATGCATCAAGTGCAATACACCAACAGCAGTCTTATTTCCTTTTCAACACTCAAAATGACATTAAGGAGTTGCCTCACATTATCAGAGATCTGCCTACCTTGAATGAACCCGGTTTGATCCGGATGAACGAAGGCAGTTATCACTCCATCCAACCCGTTAGCAAGCACCCTCACAAAAATGTTAACATCGCTATGAAAGACATAGGCCAGGAGTTACCACACTCCAGGAGTGACCTACCCACTTGGGGATCAGGGATATATATCTCAGCCTCATACATGCAGTGGAAGAGACCCCAATTCCAATGCTTCATTGAAAACTCGCTGCAGCACAGGGGCTATTGAGACACTCAGACCCCTCCCCACATATACGTCCCCCCCCCCAAGCCACAATCAAAATCTTCCCGGACCCCAATTCAACACCTCCTCACCCTCCCTAGGCCTACTTTTACTATCTCTGGTTGTCTAGTGGGACACAAACACGAGCAAACCCCCGCTCGTTCCTGTTTGGGTCAGCGCTGGTTCAAAAAAATGCCCGTGATCCATAGCGGTAGTCTCATAGTACTGCTGCTGGGGTTGACCCCTAATGGTAGTACTGTGATACAACTATTAAGGTTCACAGGCACATTTTGAACCCGGCACTGGTCTAAATAGAAACAAATATGGATCACTCTTGTCTGGATCCCAAGAGACCATCAGGGATAGTAAAGGTAGGCCTGGGGAGGGAAGATGTAAAATCGGGGTCAGGGGATTGAGGGCTTTGATTGTGGTATGGAGATAGGCTGTGATCTGTGTGGGGAGGAGGGTATCTTTTGGGGAGCTTATTGTTTCCCAGTGCCCGGGGAGGGGATCTCTGGATCACAGATTTTTTTTTTTTTAAACATCACAGGCCCCTTTTAAGAATGTGGTCTCACAGCATCTGTCCACATGTTAATAGCCTGATACTTTTCTGAGAGGAATAATAATGCCAGCTTCATAATGGCACTATTTTTCCTCCTGCAATAACGCAGCTTGCACTGTTCAATGCAAGCTGCTTTATTCCTTTACCCCTGGTTAGTGAATCCTTTGATAAAATGCCATATTCTACTGCAGCTTAGTAACTAGCTCCCTTACTGTTGGAAATACAACACAAGCCCTTCAGATTCGACACAGTTCTAGTGAAGATAGGTACTATAATGCAGGGTGCAGACTGTAAAGATCACACAAGTTGTACAGTACAAAATTGTTAAAACGTTCAAATCTTAATTTTACAAAAATAGTTTGAATCCTTTAACAAGTAGCTCTTTTCATATTTAACGCCAAACTATGCATTTGCACTGCAAAATACATACAAATTTTCCACTTTCAACTCCTGCTGTGTAAGCTTAAGTTAGATAACTTGTATTTCTCGTGTTCCTGTGACAGCACAGGCAAGCACATGTTTTAGATAGCTAAATTATACTTTATTATGCTCCCACATAGAAACATAGAAATATGATGACAGAAAAAGACCACATGGCCTATCTAGTCTGTCCTTCCATCTCAACAACTACAACAGTACACTTTTTACCTTTAGAGATCCTCTGTGTTTGTCCCATGCTTTTTTGAATTCAGTTACTGTCCTCATCTCTACCACTTCCACTGGGAAACTATTCCATGGATCCACTACTCTTTCCGTAAAGAAATATTTCCGCATATCACTCCTGAATCTATCTCCCTTCACCCTCATCCCATGTCCCCTCGTAGCAGAACTTGCTTTCAATTGAAAGAGGCTCTCTCCCTGAACATTTATGCCACGGAGGTATTTACTTTAAAACTATGTAAACCTGCAATTTACTCCATTGCAATGTTGTAGAAAAAAACTTAAACAGGTGTACTATAGTCTTAATCTTCTTTTAATTGTCCAACAGCATTCTGCTATCCACCGGTGGTGCTCCCAACGTAAAAATTTTTTTCTGTTTTATTTCCTTAATCTTTAATACTTATTTATACTCTGGTAAAAACCACTAGTGCTCATCTTAAAAATAATATCGAGAGGTCATAAGTTTTCTATTTTGCGTCGTACTCCTCAAAACTCGACTCCCGTCTTTGAAATGAAGAAAACGATCTCTCAAAGACCATCTCAATATGAAATTCTAAAGTCCGAAGTTACCAAAACGTTCAAAAATGTCCTGAAATGTTTTAATCCATTAAGGTAACAGCTGACAATATTTGTGTGATCCCGACGCTCTCCCCCAGCGCCAGTAGCGTTTCTCCTAATCGGGTTCTTCAGGGGATCATGAACCCTGCGAACAAACAGTATAGACGACGTGTTACTTCCCATCAAACAATTGTTATATTCTCGGCAAATGTGTATGAACTGAGCTAAAACGATAATACAAGCTACTTACAGAATACAGCTGCCCACGTCCGAAACTGCAATATGTCTCCTTCTCTTAACTTGCGTAATTAAACTGAAAGATGAAGGGACGCCGCGCATGCGGTTCACAACTCTCAAAAGGTATTTAAAAGGATTCGTCAAAACCAACGTAATTGACTCCTCCCCTCTAAAGCGCCAATCCTATCCCAAAGCGGGATTTCATGAGTCCGGTCTCCCATTCACAAAAAGCCATTCATTACAAGCACGCTGCCCATTCTATCATTGCGTTCAATCCATGTGGGGCGACGGTGTTCAAATTATATATCCACCGCTGTTCTCTTTGTGTCAGAATTTGATCCTGTGACCTACTTCCCCTACCTTCCGCCACTTGATCAATGCAAAAACACACCAGCTGATCAAATGTATGGCTTTCTTTGAGGCAATGTTGGACCAATGGGGCTTGCTCAACTTTACAGCGCAATCTGCTCCGATGTTCTCGCATGCGTATCCTAAAAGAGCGTATCGTTTTGCCTATATAAATTAAATTACATGGACATTGTACCACATAAACTACCCCTTTTGAATCGCAGTCAGTGGAAAATGTAAGAGTATAATTTCTCTGATGATGGTGAAATGTTGTTATCTCTAATGTGATGGCACAAATATCACAGTTGCCACAGCGTTTATGTCCCTTATTATGTATTGCTTCTAGTACAGTGGGCAAAACCGTAGGACTCAAATATTCCTTTAAATTGCGGTGCCTTTGCCAAACGCACCGCAATTTCTTACCTGCTAAACCCGGTACTGTGGTTAGTACATTTTTATGTTTCTGCAAAGTACGTTGAATATCTCTGCTAAAGGGTGAAAATTGTGTTATCAAATTAACTGTGTTATCATCAACCTGCCGTCTGTGACTAGACGGTTGACATAGTAAATTGCGGTGATTATATAAAGCTCTACGATACGCTCTCTTAATTACTGTACTCGGATATCCCCGTTCTAAAAAATTCATTTTCAACTGTTGTGCCTTAATCTTGAACTCATTATCACTCGAACAGTTCCTCCGAAATCGGAGGAATTGAGAGAACGGGAGCCCCTCTTTCAATGATCTGGGGTGTGCACTATGATAATGCAGAAGAGTGTTACGATCAGTGGACTTCCTAAAAACTGATGTGTCCCAATGTTCTCTCCCTCTCGTAATCATTACGTCTAAGTAAGTTAAGGTGTTATGATGGTAGTTAGACGTAAATTTAATATTGGGATCTAACTGGTTGATCCATTGAAAAAAAGATAAAAGCAGCCTTTCCGATCCCTGCCAAAGCAAAAAAACATCATCAATGTACCTTTTCCAGATAATGATGTTAGGGGTGAACGGGGAACTACCTATCCAATGGTCCTCAAACATGGCCATATAGAAGTTGGCGATTGAAGGGGCACATGTGGCCCCCATGGCCACACCCGAGATTTGTTTAAACAACTGCCCTTCAAAAGCAAAATAATTATTACAAATTGCTAAATCTGCTAGTTCCATCAAAAACTGAATCAAACACGTCGTCTATACTGTTTGTTCGCAGGGTTCATGATCCCCTGAAGAACCCGATTAGGAGAAACGCTACTGGCGCTGGGGGAGAGCGTCGGGATCACACAAATATTGTCAGCTGTTACCTTAATGGATTAAAACATTTCAGGACATTTTTGAACGTTTTGGTAACTTCGGACTTTAGAATTTCATATTGAGATGGTCTTTGAGAGATCGTTTTCTTCATTTCAAAGACGGGAGTCGAGTTTTGAGGAGTACGACGCAAAATAGAAAACTTATGACCTCTCGATATTATTTTTAAGATGAGCACTAGTGGTTTTTACCAGAGTATAAATAAGTATTAAAGATTAAGGAAATAAAACAGAAAAAAATTTTTACGTTGGGAGCACCACCGGTGGATAGCAGAATGCTGTTGGACAATTAAAAGAAGATTAAGACTATAGTACACCTGTTTAAGTTTTTTTCTACAACATTGCAATGGAGTAAATTGCAGGTTTACATAGTTTTAAAGTATTTCCCTGTAGTTCTACTGAACGTCATCATACTATTTACTAGAAAGTTCTACGTTCAAGAAAAAAGACCGAATCATTTTACGTGGATTCACGGAGGTATTTAAACATCTCAATCATATCACCTCTATCCCGCCTTTCCTCTAAGGTGTACATATTAAGATCCTTAAGTATGTCCTCATATGCTTTATAATGAAGACCACTAATCATTTTAGTAGCCACCCTCTGCACCGACTCCATCCTGTTCACATCCTTTTGAAGGTGCGGTCTCCAGAATTGCACACTATACTCCAAATGAGGTCGCACCAAAGACTTATACAGAGGCACTATCACCTCCTTTTTTCTGCTAGCCATTCCTCTCTGTATGCACCCAAGCATCCTTCTAGCTTTTGCCGTCGCCTTTTCTACCTGTTTAGCTACTTTAAGATCATCAGATACAACCACGCCTAGATCCCGCTCTTCTTTAGTGGACAAAAGTACTTCACCCCCTATATTATATTGCTCCCTTGGATTGCTGCAGCCCAAATGCATGACCTTACATTTTTTAACATTAAATCTCAGCTGCCAAATGCTAGATCCCTCCTCATGTTATCTACACCTTCCTGGGTGTCTACTCTATTGCAGATTTTGGTATCGTCCGCAAAGAGGCTAACCTTACCCGACAGCCCTTCCGCTATATCACTAACAAAGATGTTAAAAAGAATTGGACCGACTTCCGGTGATGTCATCGGGCTCCATGGCGGGGCTGTAGAAGGGCTCCGCTACAAGCCTGCCAAAAGTGAAAATTGTGCGGTCCCACCAGTGCTTGGGCAGCGGAGCAATGAAGGGGCAGTAAGGGGAGTGCCCTCACAGCAAATTTGCAGAGCGAAAGAGCTGCAGAGATTTACGAAGGAGACGCAATTTGCAGTACGTGGCAGCGGCTAGGCGGACCGCGTGGAAGAGGAGAGCAACAGGCGAGAAGGCCGCAGAAGGCGCGTGGCGTGCAGGAGCGCCGGGGGAGCTTCGGAGAAGATAAGGGGCGGAGTAAAAGACCCGGTGGGGAGCTGAGCTCCGAAATAGGCAGCCCTGTGGGTTAGCGGCCAGGAGGAGTGAATCCGGAGACTGCCGTGGCATGGGAAGGCAGTGAAGAGCCACTGTGGGGAGCTACGAGAGGAGGCGCGGAGGGGAAAGGTGGAGCAGAGATAAGAGCAGTTAAAGCAGCGCAGAATCCAGCAGCGGAAGAGAAGGAAAAGGAAGCTCCTTCACGAAGCAAAAAAGAAGGCACCCTCAGCACTCAATAAGGTACTGGCTATCAGATCTTAAAGCAAACTCCACTAATAAAAATATTTGCTAGTCCGGAGGCAAGATACAAAGTAACTCTCTGGAACAGTGCAAGATTGGAGGGTGCAGAGGAAGAAGCGAGACAGAACAGTAATATAAACAGCTCCTGTTAGCAGGCCCTTAGAGGCCTATGAGATCCAGTTGAGCCTAAGGCCTTAAAGCTGCCACTTTATAACGGTGAGAGTACCAAGGCAGTACAAACAAACGCAACGTAAAACACCTGAACACAGGCAGTGAGTGGTGGATAGGAGATCAGGCCGAATATAGACGTCCAGATATAAAAGTAGGCTGGTCTCAGGTCAAGAAGTTCTCATCAGCCCGGACGACTTGGCAGGCGGGTTTGCCACCTAAGAGGGCGGTCCAGGTCCGAAGGCGATCTTTAGTAGGGTTGCAGATCAGCTTTGCCGGTGCCAGGCTGGGACGGCAGGGAAAGGATACGGGAGTCTTGGGACAGAAGCCAAATGGCTTGCTAACAATCGCCCATATTTATTTATTTATTTATTTAACGTCTCTTTTATACCGCGCCATTCAGCATCAGTGCGGTTTACAATAAACAGTGAACATACACATTTCCAATAGTACTTTGTGTTTACATATGAACAGGATATTCAACTTGGCTAACAGGGTAACTATGTACAACAACAATATATACAATATACAATATTGAGGAAAGAGAGAAGTTTGCGTCCATTAAAGCTGCGGAAGCGGAGAGAGGAGCGGCAATTACACTCTAACAATGGATAAGGCCAAAAAAGACAGAGCAGTGAAAAAAAGATTGGCAGAATTCTGCTCCTCGTATGTGACACCCAGAGGTGGAAAGGAGGGTGATAGGCCCGGCAAAACAACAGCGGAGTCACCGCCAAGACTGGAAGCGGATGCAGAAGGAGAGGAGTATCTGGGAGCGGCTGAGAAAATTAAGCAGTGGCTCCTAGAATTAAAGGACGATCTAAAGGAAGAGATCAGTGGCATAAAAAATGAAATAAAGGAGGCTCTACAAACCTTAAGGCATGACATCTCAGATCTGGGAGAGAGAGTGGAGGAGGCTGAATCCCAGCTGGAACAACAGTGCGGAGCACTGGAACAAGTCCAGAAAGGATGGGAAGAGCTGAGGTTGGCACAGGAGGAGATAAAGGCAAAGACAGAGATCTGAAAGATCGCTCGAGAAGGTGTAACCTCAGAGTGTGCGGAGTCCCGGAAGAGCCCAAGTACAAGAACAGTGAGGAAGTGGTACAGAAAAGTTTTCGGGACCTCCTGGCAGAGGTGGATAAAATGGAGGAAGTAGAAAGCGGTCACCTGAAAATAGAAAGAGCGCACAGAGGGTTGGGGCCCATCAGAGAGAACAGGCCGAGGGACATTGTACTGTGTTTGAGCTCTTTCAAAATGAAGGAATGCCTATTGGGAGCGGCCAGAAAACTAAGAAACTTCCATTGGAATGGTCACAAAGTAGAGCAATATCAAGACTTGTCACTGGGTACGCTGCAGCGTAGAAGAGAGATAAAAGCGGTCACAGCATACTTGACGAGAGCGGATCTAAGATACAAGTGGTTGTACCCATTTGGATTGCTGATCACAGTGCAAGGGAGATCCAGGAAAGTAAGGAACAGCATGGAAGGCTGGAAAGCGTTGAGAGAGCTGGGAGCAGAGAACCTTCCAGAGGAGGCACAGAGTTCAGCAAGGCTGATGGACATGGAGACCAGGGCTGCGAGGCTGGAGAGCCCAAAGTGGCAGAGAGCAGCGGCTGGAGGTCGGAGATTGGCCAGGATGGCCAAGGACGGTCAACGAAGCACAGAGATGGAGCAAGAGACTGGATGATGCTGCAGATGTTTGAAGGACTGGTATTTGTTAAGGTCTCATAAGGAGACAGTATTGTGGGGAGTTAAAGAGTATAGTAAATTAAGGGAGGAAGTTGGAAGAGGCGGATTGGGGGAGGGAGGATGGGGGAGGTTTAAATAGGATAATTGAGAGCTGGAGGGTAGGGAGGAAGGGATGAGGCATGAAGAAGGTGGGGGAGGGGGTGCAGAACAAGAAGGATGGATCGTTTGCCGGGGGATGGTCAGTAGGTTTTGGGGATGAGTGAGAGGAGTAGGGGGAATCAGGGGTAGGGCAGGCTGGGAGCTGGTTTCGTTCACCGTAATGGAAGTCCAACCTCCTAAGTGGAGGCCAAGGATGGGGTGGACTGGGAGGGGAGGGGGGTGAGGAGGGGTGGGGGGGATGGGGTTGCCAGTAGGTGGGGGGGTGAATTAGGGAGCGGGCAGCCAAAGGGGGGACGGGGTGGTGGAGGGGGATTGGGGGGTGAGGGAGGAGGGGGAGGGGGGAGACAGAGGAGGAGGGGAGGGAGGGAAGGACTGCAGGTGGGGAGAAGGGGGGGAGGAGTGTTAGGGGGGGGAATTGAAAATTGTAACCCTGAATGTAAAAGGTCTGAATTCACCTTGGAAAAGGCAGAAATTGTTTAAAGAATTAACAAGGCACAAAGCAGCGATAGTACTGTTGCAGGAGACGCATTTACAGAAAAAGCACGAATTGTTGGTCCAGCCGAAGGGATATCGGGATTGCATATTTGCTTCCAATGTAAGGGAAAAGAAGAAAGGGGGGGTGGCGGTATTCATTAGTGGAGAGCTAAAAACGGAGGTGCAGACAGTGATCCGGGACAAGGGGGGAAGATACCTACTAATAAGGGTAAAAGTGGGGGAGGAGTGGTTTATTGTGGTGAATGTATACGCTCCCACGGGGTCACAGAAAGATTTTTGGGAGGAGTTGAGTTCGCAGGTGGCGGTACTGGGAGATGGAGCAATGATTTGTGGTGGGGATTTCAACATGCCCTGGGAGGTGGGGAGGGACACGACTGGAAGGAGGGCAGGGCGGGGAAAGTATAGGCAGTGCTATCGTCAGTTTGTGAGGGAGAATGACCTGCTCGATGCGTGGCAATTCTTGAACCCGGGCAGGCGGCAATTCTCCTTTTTCTCAGCGGTGCATGGGACCTATTCCAGACTAGATGCGATATGGGTAGGGAAGGAATTGGCGGGTAGGATAAAGGGAGGAGAGATGGAACATATAACGTGGTCAGACCATGCTCCAGTGGTAGTACAGGTGAGGGTGAAGGGGGAAGATAGAGGGAGACAATATTGGAAACTTAATGAAGGGTTGTTGGAAGATAGTAGGGTAGTGGCCGAGGTAGAATCACTCATACCGGAGTATTTCGAGAAGAATGGGGGGGAGGGGTCAGGGAGGGAGTTGTCTGGGATGCTTTCAAAGCAGTGGTACGGGGGGTGCTGATAATGTGGGGAGTGAGGATAAAGAGGGAACGAGAGGAACAGGAATGGCAGTTAAGGTATCAATTGGGGATTCTGGAGGGGAAGGATGCGCAGGGAGGAAAGGGACAGTCCTGGGGAGCAGTATTGGAATTGAGGGCGAAATTGAATGCAGTAGAATCAGAGCGGATTATGTTTCACATGCAGCTGCTGAAGCAGAGGTTTTTTGAAGGGGGGAATAAAGCAGGGAAATACCTTGCCAGGCAACTTAAAAAGAGAAAAGAATGGAACAGGATCACGCAACTTAGAAGCAGGGGAGGAGTAGTGTGGGAGGATCATAGGATTCGGGAGGAATTTGTGAAGTTTTACCGAAAGCTCTATGCGGCGCATGAGGAGTCAACCGCTGAGGATATTTATACTTACTTGGGGGGAGTAAGGTTGCCGAGCTTGTCTGAGGAGGAAAAACAGGGATTAGACAAGGAGATTGGAACAGAGGAAGTGCTAAGGGCAATCAAGGGCCTGAAGTTAGGGAAGGCCCCGGGGTTAGATGGCCTGACCGCCCTGTTTTATAAGAAATTTGGGAGCTTGTTGGTGCCACCGCTGACAAGGGTTTTCAATGGGCCACAAGGGGGGGAGAAATTGGCAGAAATAATGGGATGGGCAGGTATCACTCTTATTCACAAGGAAGGGAAAGACCCGCAGGAGTGTGCGTCATACCGGCCAATTTCGCTGCTAAATATTGATGCAAAATTATTGGCAAAAGTATTGGCGACAAGACTTAACAAGCTGCTGGGGAAACTGGTACATGAGGATCAAGCGGGGTTCATACCTGGCCGGCAGGTAGCGGATAACATCCGGAAAGTGTTAAATGTGATCTGGAAGGCACAAAAGACGGGTGATGAGATGTTGTTGGTATCATTGGATGGATCAAGTATCCTGGAAATTCCTATATGTAGAGAAGCAGAAACCTGCTATAATGGAAGTTTGCTGATCAGTTCAGATACTCGTATCCAGAACGTGTTTTTGTTTTGTTTTTTAAACACTTCTAAGAGCACTTTTTAAAGCACTGTCTCTTCTCTGATTCTGCAGCATAAACAGAAGGGAAAAACAGCATCGCAATATAATTTATATTGCTTTCTGTAATCGTCGTCGTCCTAATTTAAACCTCATTGAATGCTCCTTTGCAATGCTGTTGGGCTCAGCTGAGCTGATTCCCCTTTCCAGACCTTTTATGAGCAACCACTTCATTTTCATCAATGGTTGGTCTCTGCATGATGAGCTGCCTCTGGTCATGATTTACAGCCTCTCAGTAGGAGTTTAACATTTCAAAATTGTTTCTTCTCTCCACATGGGGCTTTTTTTTTTTTTTTTTTTTTTTTTAACTTAAAGGAACACATTCATGTTTTTCAAGGAAGTCAATGGAAAAATAGTTTTTGATCTAAGGAATTTAAATATAAGGAAAGAACTGTGGTAATGTCTCTCTTCTGCATATGAAGGGATTATTGTATGAACCGTATAACCAAAACTCATTCACATTACAAAGAAATAATCTGTTAAGATGACAGTTACCAAGTCTACTAACATTGCAATTACAAAGGGAAGTAGGCGATTTTGATAACTATGGTGCCTGCGCATTAAAACTCTTGCTAGAAGGTTTTGTGTGTGCCCAAGGCAGACATGTAGTGCTTTGAAATATAGTGAAGAACTGTTGGGTTGTGCCATTTAGATTTCAGTGTCTATCTTGACAGAAGGGCTCTGCAGTGCTTCCTGCCAGCGAGGAATGAAGGGTCCTCTGGAATGGAAAATGACCATTCTGGAGGACGAGATGAGGGATGGGAACGTCTTCCTTCTTGGATGTTATGTTTAATAAGCTTGATTGACCGCCCTTCACAATTGCAGCCAAGCAGTGTACGGAGTTGAAACAAAAATAAAATCAGAGAGGAAAAGAATGCCATTATCAGACAGGAAACTTAAAATCGTTCCATCTCAGGGATCTGAAAGGTAAGGGGGGCAAAAACAGAGAGGGTGGGGGATGAAGTCGAGGGCAGGGCAAAGGTAGGGATGGTTATGGGGTGGCTATGTTGTGGGCAATGTTGGAAAGGTGAGTTTTTAGGAGAGATTTGAATTTGGTAAGTGATGGCTCAACTCGGAGGGCTGCACAAGGCATTCCAGGAGACAGGGGTAGTGAAGTAGAAGGGCAGAGGAACGTGTGGAAGTTAACCGGGCCTGAGAAATGAAGGAAAGATGTAAACGGTTGGCATGAATGCTACATAGGAACGTGATAGGGAGAGGGGAGATGCAGTAGATCAGAGAGTTTGTGGGGAAGCCTGTGTGTAGGGCACGGTGAACCCAAGTGAGGAGTTCACATTGAAAACGGAACGGATGGAGGAGTAGCACTGGAGGAGGATATTGCCTTTTAAGATCAGTAGATCAGGCAGAGGGGTGTCTTTATGAATGGAAGGTGTATGGGGGTAGGTCCTGGAGGAGGCACATCCTTGCTGAAGAGAGAGACGATGCCAACCTGCCAGTGGAAAATGATACAGGTGTTGAAGGTGGCTCCCTGCCATCCAGCCCCTGGGAATGAGCTCTGCCCAGCTTAACTGATGTCCTGCCTGTTCCACTTGTCTGCTGCTGCAGTGTGATCGACTGTTACTACTAATCATTTATATAGCACAACAAGGCATATGCAGCACTGTACACAAGAGACGGTCCCTGCTAAATAGAGCTTACAATCTATGCAAGACAAACATAACTAATAGGGAACATTTTAACACACATGGGAGAGTAAAGGGTCAGGATCCAAAAGTAACCTTGAAGAGGTGGGCTTTTAGCCTGGATTTGAATAGTACCAGAGATGAGGCTGGTGGACCGACTCTGATAGTCTGGTCCAAGCATTCAGTGCAGCAAGGTGAATCCTTAATCCTGCCCCCCACTCTGCTGATGTCACCTGGGGGATAAAGTGTAGTTACTCAATTGTAGCAAGTATTCTCCGCAGACAGGAAGAATAAGTCCTCACATATGAGTGACGTCCCTGACCGAGGCCCACATGGGAACACTCCCCAGCTTCCATTGGAAGCTTTTGGGGGGTTCCACCATGCATACGCATCTGCCTTCCCACCTGCCCTGGTGCCATCTTCTTCAGTAAAATACAAAAGCTGTAGCCCAGAAAACAAGTCCTTGGGGAGGTGGGATGGTTGTGAGGACTTATTCCTGCTGTCCACGGAGAACACCTGCTACAGATGAGCAACTACATTTTCTCCGTGGACAAGCAGGAAGTAAGTCCTCATGTATGGGACTCCCAAGCTACAGGTTACTGAAAACCAAGGAAGCTAAAAGCCCATCAGGGGCAACAGAACCAGAAAAACAACAGAAACAGCATGGGTAGTCCCACTAGGGAACTCAACTGATTCAGCATCTTCAGTATACATCATCACTGAGGAACACACTTTTTGGTAGCCTGGACGGACAGAAGGCCGGTGAAAAGGAATTGGAACCTAATTCCCAAAGAGATGCTGGAGCAGGGCTTGCCCAAAGTTGCTGTCACATTGGGAATCCCCATCTATATAGTAATAAGCTGTGAATGTGTGGACCAAAGAACACGTTGCAGACATGAAGATCTCGTCCATGGATACCGAGTGCAAGATGGCCACTGACGCAGCCATGACTCCAACATTGTGAGCCGTGACATGACCATCAAGGCTCAAACCTGCCTGGGCATAAGTGAAAGAGATGCAGTCTGCTACCAAATCAACAGAGTGCATTTGGAAACGGCAGCCCCCAGTTTGCTAGGGTCAAAAGAGACAAACAGCTGGCTGGATTTAGTGTCAAAAAACACAATGCAACACACATTAATTTAACAAATTGTTATAAATAGCATCAATTTTATCATATAACAGTGTAATTAATGCCCCTACACACCAGCATGGTACAACTCCAGATATGGTCTTCATGCCAACACAACTAGTAGAACAGAACAAAACCACAAAACCAACAATTACGCCAGTCCCTTGGTCAGACCACCATGTAATTGAATTCACCATGACCCTTAATAACCCCACCTAATGCAAAGAAGATGAAAGAATAACTAGGCGGTTCAAAACATTTAACAGAGACTCATTCATAAGCAAAATCACCCCACAACTTCAACAGGAACACGACACCTTGGACCTTAACATAGAAGAATGGAACACAACAATATCCAACGCAGCATCTGCCATAGTAGCCATCAAAGTACCACAAACACACAAGAGATCCAATGCCCCATGGTACTCACACGAAATCAGAATTGCAAAACGCACTCAGAAGATTGGAAAGAAAATGGAGACGGGACAAATCACACAACCTCCTAACACAATACAGAGACAAACAACTGGAATATAACAATCTAATAAATGAGCGAAGACAGCAACGCCATACCAACATAATCATGCAATCTACCAACAGACCAAGAGAACTCTTTAGCATTGTCCAAAAACTCACTAAGGACGACACGCAGCAAAGCACCCACCATCTTGACCCACAAAAATATGCAGAATACATGAAATCAAAAAACACCAACCAAACATACCCTGCTTCACCACAAACAAACGATCATACAATCAAAATGCAGCATCAAACATGGGAGAGCTCCAACATACCTACAAAACAGCAAATAGAAAACATTATAACTGGACTAAACAAACAACTTCACCATCAGACCCATGTCCAGTGTCTTGGATCAAAGCCACAAAAAGCCAGCTCTCTCATCACATTCAAAAAATCGTCAAAGATTCACTCCAACAAGGATACATGCCGCAACCCCTAAAGCACGCGATGATACGATCAATACTTAAAAGTAGCAATTTGAGCCCTTCCGAACCAAAATCATACCACCCCATCTCTGGCCTGCCATTCCTTGCTAAAATCGTAGAAAAAGCAGTGCAAAAGCAACTACAGGACCATATAGATATCAATGCCCCACTGGACATACATCAACATGGATTTAAGCCACAACACGGCGTAGAAACACTTCTCACCTCCCTCTGACAATCTCCTAAGGGGAATGGACAACATAAAAAACGGCTTCCTGCTAGTGTTCATGGACATCTCGGCGGCCTTCGACACTGTGTCACACGCTAAGCTACTGCAATGCCTACAACAGATAGGTCTATGCAAGAATACTCTGAAACAGTTTACATCATACCTGGAAGGGCGAATGCAACAAGTCAAATGCAACCAAAAGAAATCACTACAATTCCCCGTCACGCAGGGAATACCTCAAGGCTCATCCCTATCTTCAATGCTCTTCAACATCTACATACAGCCCATATGCAACATCATCAAACACCACAAACTACACTACCGCATTTATGCTGACGACATCATGGTGTACGCTCCAATCAACTTACTAGCACTAAACACTACAACAATAACAAAATGCCTCGAAGACATGCATGACTGGCTCATAGCCAACAACTTAACAGTCAACTACGACAAAAAATTGAGGCAACGTTCGTTACCAGGAACACCACCTTCACACCGCCACAAACTATCAACATCCTAGACAAACACATAGTAGTCAAAGAAGAAGTTAAATATCTGGGCATCACACTAGACAGAGCTCTGAACCTAAAATCCCACATCACCAAAACCGCAAACAAGGCATATTATTGATTGAAAATAATCAGACAAATCAAACCAATGCTCCATCAAGACCACTTCCGCACAGTGTGTCAAGCACTTATTACACCACTGCTGGATTATGGAAACTCAATATATCAAGGCTTTCCTCAGCAGACACTCCACCCACTACAGATGGTACAAAACACCACGGCACGCATCATTACAGACACTCCAAGGACCGAGCACATCACTCCTGTCTTACAACTACACTGGCTTCCAATGGTGGCAAGAGCTAAATACAAAACACTCATGATCATCTTCAAAATCATTCATCATCTCTCAGCAGACGTACTCCAAAACGTTATAACAAGGGACATCTGCAACAGACCAAGAAGAACCAACAACAACATAATTGGAACACCTGCAGGCTATCAAAAAAACAAAAAAAATAACTTCAAAAAGGGCACCATCACTACTGGCAGCCACACTACGAAACTCCCTACCAACGAGCCTGAGGGCGCTAGATGACCTCACAGACTTCCATAAAGACCCCAAAATATTCTTATTTATAGAAACATATGAGCAATCAAGCAACATCCCCTACCCAAACAGTACTACTACAACAACTACCAACTAAACACACAACTATCCTATCCACACACAAAAATCTATCATACCAGGTCATACTAAATCACACCTTTGAACACCTTTATGTTAAATGTTGCCACAACTGTACTGTCTAAATACTGTCAAGTAACTGTACTGTCTAAACGTATACACATACCCTAATGTTAAATGTAACCCTCCATTGTTATGTGACGTTACCACCTTGACTGAAGGAAAAGGTAGAATACAAATCTGTTTAAATAAATAAATAAATAAAATAAATAGACGTGCTGACCCCCTAGGATGAACCTCAGGTATTTTCTGTGAGCAGAGTGGATTGTATGTGTGTACATGCATCCTTGAGATCTAGGAGGCATAGCCAATCGTTCTTCAGGAGGTATGGAAACAGGGTCCCCTAACAAGATCATTTTGAATTTTTCTCGCATTAGGTAGGTACTGAGGTCTCATGGGTCCAGGATGGGCTGAAAACCGCTCCCCCCCCCCCCCCATCTTCTTGGGGACCAGGAAGTACCTGGAGTAGAATCCTCACCCAACCTGAGCCAGAGGCACCGGCTCTTTGGCAAGAACTGTGAGCAGGGTGGAGACCTCTTCCCTGTAACAGACTGTCTAGCAGAAACTCCCTCGGGGAAAACAGAGTGGCAGCTCAGTGAAATGCAGCATGCAGCCCCTGCAGACTATCTGCAGTGCCCACGCATCCGAAGTGATGAGAGGCCTTCTGCGGGCGAACAGGACATGCCGTTCTCCCCATTGGAGGGCTGTCCCCTGCAAAAACTGGCAGATTGGCTATGCTCCGGAGGAACCAGTCAAAACACCATCCCAGGTTTGGGTTGCAGGGCCAGCTGGGCCTTCTGCAGCTTCTCTTGGCACTGTGGACGATGAGCCTGCGCCTTCGGCTGACAGCGCTGTGGGCTTGGGAGGTACCTGCGCTTATGCAGGTACAGGTCTTCTTGCCCTGATACTTGTTACGAGAAGGATCGGCTGTTTTTCTTGAAAGCCTGATGATGGTAATATGCTGCACCTCAATCTCACCAGCTTTAGCTTCCACCTGTTTCCAAAGAGGTTCTCACCCCAGCAAGGCACATTGGCCAGCTTATCCTGGATCCACTGCTCGAGGTCCGAGGACTGATGTTAGGCATGCTGGTGGGCTCCAATGCACACCGCTGCAGCCCTGCAGGCTGACTTGAAAGCATCATAAGTTGCCTGGACCATGAACTTGGAACAATCCTTGCCATTGCCCACTAGGGTACAAAAGGAGTCCAGATGCTCCAAGGGGAGGATCAGGCCAAACTCAGCCAGATCACGCATGATTCCTTGAGGAACATGCTCATGTACAACTGGTACGAAAGGACCCAGGCCACCAGCATTTATTTATTTATTTAACCAGTTTTCTATACCTCCTTATCCTTCGATCAAAGCGGTTTACATTATGTAATCACTACAAACAGGTACTGGATACATTCCCTTGTCCACAAAGGGCACACAATCTATGTGTACCTGAGGCAATGGAGGGTTAAGTGGCTTGCCCAAGGCCACAAAGAGTACCTATAGGACTAGAAACCCCAGTCCCTCTGACCTGAGGTACTGTGTCCTAACCACTAGGCCACTCTGGAAGCACCACTTGCCAAAGGGAGTCCAAGGTTCTCACCTCCTGACCTAGAGGCAATGAGGAGTATGTCTTGCTGCTCTTGATCCTTTTCATGGCAGGCTCTATAACCAGAGAGTGGTGTGGAAGTTGAGGCTTCTCAAAAAGTGGGGCCTTTTGGACCCGGTACATCGAGTCCAGCCACTTGCTGACTGCTGGCACCGTGAGGAGGTTCTCCCACATCCTCATCTGCAGCTTCTGCAGGATCTGGTGCACCAGCACTGTCATAGTCTCCTTGGGGGCCAAAGGATACTGGAGGATCTCCAGCTCCTCTGCCCTGGGCTCATCCTCAGATTCCAGGGAGAAGGGAATGGCCTTGGCCATATCCTGCACAAAGTCCTGGAAGGAGGAGAGAAGTCTGAAAGGAGCTTGGGGGATCTGCTCCTGGACACCTTCGATTCCACCTCGGTCTGCGCAGAGAGGTAGAGTGCCTCTGCGACCGATAGTACACAGAGTGCTTTTGTGGCCTCACCGGGACATTGGAGCTCACCGGGACATTGGAGCTCAATATGCCTGATAGGGGAATGGCTGTAGGAACCAGCGTTGATTCCAATCACTATCCCAATACACCTGCATCAGTGGGCAGCACATGGGGCTCAAGGATTGGCTGCACGGCCTGCAATGGCAATGCCCTAGGCACCGAGGGGCCGCCTGTTGCATGGCCAACACCACTGCCATATAGGCCTCGAGAGCTCAAAGGCATTCCTCCAAGACTGCCATCTTCAAAGGCATCAGGGCTGGAATCACAACTTCGGCCACCAACTCTGGCACCTCTGTTGGGGAATTCATGACAGTGGGGACATTGGGGCATACCTGGCGCCCCTCCGGTACCCTGAGCAATGATGCCTCCCATCGGGTACTTTAGCAGGCCATTCCTGGCCATCACTCTCCATATCGCATCGGGAAGGGCTCCCCCTTTGATGACTCCCCCTATGATGATGACTGGGATCATTGAAATCAATTCTGTGTGAAGGTCAAGGGAGAATCTTTGCTCTGGGGCACCGTGGCCCCTCAGCTCCAAGTGCACTCAGGCTCCCCTCGATGATGACGTCTCTGTGCTGCTGTACGAGGACATCTGGGCCAAAAAACATGAAAAAAATAAAAGTGATGGCACCCAGGTTGGCGCTACTGATGAGAGAGGTGGTAAAAACTAGATAGAAAAGGGACTCTAAAGGGGGTAAAAGCAAAAAACATTTTCCGACGGTGCAGGGGCACAGAAAAAGAAGACTGGAAAAATGGTGCCGTAGCAGGTGAGAAGGCAGGCACGCATGTGTGGTGGAGCCTCCCAAAAGCTTCCAATGGAAGCTGGGGAGTGTTCCCGCGTGGGGCTCTGACTTATTTCCAGCTTGTCCACGGAGAACACTGTACTTCCTTTCATTTAATTTATTTCGATAACTAGCTCAAACTATCAAAAATGCTCAGAAAGGGTTACATAAAAGGACTCATCCATACAAAATTACAAATATACATACAGTGGGGGGAGAAGCCATCGACCTGTCAGAGGAAAATACTATAGGTGCTGTTGCCTTACAACCCCTAAAACTGAGCCCTGCCCAGAATGCTGCTTCACCAGTGTGCCCCACTAACATCACCTGGGCTAATATTCCCTGCCATGGGGATGGGTCACTCCTGAGCAGGTTGTCCCTTTGACAGCTCCCATGCAACTGACCAGGGCTTTTATAGTAAATAAGTAATTGTGGGTGATCTATAAGTAGCTCAAAGGTCTATATATATATGGGTTATTTTTGGTCTAAATTTGCTATTGATGTACTGTACATTTAAGTGGTTTGGATGTGTAGCCCTGCACGAACCAGAAGGCCTTCAGAGTGACAGTTTCTGAGGATCTCAAGGTAGCGAAACAATGTGACAAAGCGATAGTCAAAGTTAGAAGGATGCTAGGTTGCATACAGGCTGAAATAACAAGCAGAAAGGAGGAGGTATTAATGCCCCTCCCTGCACAAGTCGTTGGCGAGGCCTCAAATGGTGTATCGTGTTCAGTTTTGGAGACTATATCTCACAAAAGATATAAAAAGACTGGAAACGGTTCAGAGGAAGCCTGCACCAGAAGATGTATGAGAAGAGACTTGAAGACCTAAATATGTATACCCTAGAGGAGAGGGACAGGAGAGATATGATACAGACTTTTAAATACTCAAAGGATATCAATGAACAAACAAACATTTTTCAAAGAAGGAGAAGCTGTCAGACTACAGGGCATACGATGAAGCTGCAAGGCAGTAAAAGCAACATCAGGAAATACTTTTTCACTGAAAGGGTGGCAGATGCTTGGAATTCCCTCCCGATGGAGGTGGTGGGGGCAAATACAGTGGCAGAATTCAAAATGGCATGGTACAGAGTGAATCCCTTTATAGCAAGATGATGAAATCAAAACAAACTTAAATACTTTTTATGCTGCAAGAAATAGAGGGGGTGACCTACACAGAGCTACAGGTACAACCCTAAATCCAGGCACAGAGGGTGGGTGACCTGCACGAAGTGGTGGTCACAACTACTCTAGCCACTTTACTGGGCAGACTAGATGGATCATACTGGTCTTTATCTGCCATCACATACTATATTACTATGGAACTGGAAACCTCAAGATGCTAAATTCTGCATGCAAGGCAATACTGGAGAAATAGAATTGCATATCAGA
Source organism: Ichthyophis bannanicus (assembly GCA_033557465.1). Taxonomy (NCBI): domain Eukaryota; kingdom Metazoa; phylum Chordata; class Amphibia; order Gymnophiona; family Ichthyophiidae; genus Ichthyophis; species Ichthyophis bannanicus. Next base: position 54,429,990 of record CM066047.1, on the reverse strand, counting down.
GAGGCATCTTTCCCAGAACTAAGAGAGAAAAAAGCCTTTCTACATAAAAAATGAACAGGAAGATCTCTGTACAATACTGAGGGACCAGCACCAAAACCGAGGAATTGTCCTGTTACTGTCAGCTCTGTACCCTGTAATTGTATTCTACTGTTACTATTTTATAAATTATTTCTATTTTTTACCTTAATCACTTGGAGGGTAATTTTATAAGGAGGCACCTAGGCAGGGAAGGCAGATATGTAGTTCCTGTTTTATAATGGTGATATATGTGCAGATATATCTTTATAAAATAGTCTACCCAAAAGCTGCCACACATGGTTATACCTGCTCCAAAGCAGATGTAAGTTAAGTTTGTGTATTTTTTAAAAAAATGCCATCAAGTCAATACTGACTCCTGGTGACCCAGCAGCCCCTGGGTTTTCTTGGCAAGGTATCACTGGAAGTAGACTGCCAGGCCTCTTCTTCTGAGGCAAGGGAGGATAAAGTGACTTGCCCAAGGTCACAAGGAGTGGCAGTGGGAATTAAACCCCAATCTCCTGGGTGTTAGGCTGTTGCTCTAATTACTCCTTGTGTGTGTATATGCCGGTAGAAATCAGTATATATGCAAGTATTTTATAAACTACATGCATAAATACTGATCCTCTCTCTGCTCCAAAAATTCTCCACTCCTTGGATGGCCTGTAGGCACACCTCATAAAAGTTTGTAAAAAAAACCCCTAAGATTAGGGGTTTTGAAGTTTCCTTGGAAAGAATGAAACAGCTACTTGGCTCATATGATGCATCTTTTATGCTCTAGATCCTGTCATGGTATTTGTTTTTAAAACCTGCAATTCTGATTTGCTGCTGTGGATGAGAAACATCATAAATGCCCTACGGAGCGGGGCTTGCCACCTGGGTCATTAGACCTGCCAGTAATGACTCATGTTGGAAAAGGGAGGGGACATTATTTCAGACTGTGCAAGCTACAGATCAATTTCCAATTTACTACTTATGTCAAAACTCGTTGAGAAACAGGTGGTAGGTTAGGTAGGGCATTCTTAGAGGCTTCCGCAGCTTCTGACATAGGATAAGCAGTTTTGGTGGCAGTTATGAAGTCTATGTACTATCACATGAATATGAATGAATCTGTTCTACTGGTCTCTTTAGATTTCACATCTGCTGTTGATTTGGTAGGACTTTGTCTAAAGACAGGATTAGCTAGTAAAGCGTTGAGTTGGATTGACCCTTTCTTAGGGCTAAAAGATTTTGCATACGATTCAATGGAGATTGGTCTTACAAAAAACAGTTTGGGAGTGTACCTCAGGGATCAATAGAATCCACTCAACACATGTATATTTAGAGTGGAAAGGATAATACACTCCTTTTATCATATGTTTTTTGCTGACAATATCTAAGCAATTGAGTGCCTTCACTGTGTTTGGCATAGTTAATGATTGGATGTAGGAAAGTTGCTTGGTGTAACACAGAGAATTTTTCTTTAGAATGATTGGACTGGTCAGGGCTAATGATCAATAGGCCAATAATCGATAAAGTGGTGGTGTCAAAGATTCAATCAGGAACTTAAATGTATTACCTGGATGAGGATGCCTTTCAGTTATTACATTGAGAATACTAAAGGGTGCCAAAAGAAGAAAACATGCTTGACTATCTTTGGTGAAACTCCATTGGTTACCAATGAGAGAACGGGTGAAATTTAAATAGATGTTGATGACATTTAAGGTAGTGAGTAATCTGAAGTTATATATCTGATGGAGCAAAAGCAGTGGTATAAAACCATTAGGTGGTTACATTCTTCTCAAAGCTATTTGTTAAGTTTTCCCCTATCAAAATGATTCAACAGGTAGATTGGAGAACAAGAGCTTTCTCAACAGTGACACAAGGTTATAAAACATCTTTTCATTGGAAATACGCGATGAAGTGAATGTGTTGGTATTTAGGAAGAACTTGTAACCATTCTTCTTTCTAATATCCAAATGTATGCTATGATGATGAATCTGTAGAGATAAGAGTCATGGTAGGCAGGCTGCAATTATGATATGTCATCTTCTGGTTTGTGGGAATGGAAGTCTCTTGTGCTATGGTTTGTTAGGCTCTTACTTTTGAATGCCCAGTACATTTTTGTTAATTTTAAACTTGTTTTATTAATTTGTTCATATTTCTGTTATATATATTATAAAGTAGGTGCAACATTTTCCTAGCACTTACTTTTATGTACATACATACCCAAGCAATTTTTTACACACCTAAATGAGCATGTAAAATGCGCTAAGAAGAAATTAGACCTTACCTGCTAACTGTCTTTCCTTGAGTTCTCTCCGGCCAGTCCAGGACATTAGGGTAGTCAACCTCCTCCAGCAGCTGAGGACTGAATTCTGAAAATCTTGCTGACAGCCTACCCAGCTCCCCCTCAGTCTACTACTGTCAAAGCAGCTTAACCATCAAACTAGAAACTATGAATTACTACGAACAACTGTGTGATCCTTTCCTGCAGTATCTATGTATTTACTTAATTATCTATTAAAAATTTTTCTTTATTTTTCGTTCTTTATTTTTTTTTTTTTATCTCGGAGGACACAGACGGAGCCCCCTTTTTCCCAGAGGACCCCCCAAAATCCTTGTCGATTAGTCCAAAACTCTCCGAAGCCAGCCTTCCTAAGGACAGCCTAGACCTTCTCCAGCTTCGGCCAACCGTGCCATATGAAGACTCTACAACTGAATTAACGGCCGAGCCCCTAACCCTGCCAAGCAACTCGCAGATGAACTGGGTGGGTCCTGGACTGGCCCGGAGAGAACTCAAAGAAAGACAATTAGCAGGTAAGGTCTAATTTCTTCTTCCTCTTCGTCTCTCCGGGCCAGTCCAGGACATTACGGCAGTACCAAAGCAGTACCTAAACTCGGGAGGGTCCTGCGAGCCCCGCCATAATTGCCGCAGCCCCCACTTTCGCGTCACCCCTCGCCTGAACATCTAACCTATAGTGCCTCGTGAAAGTATGAAGCGAGGACCACGTTGCCACTCAGCACATATCCACCGGCGGAACCAATGCAAACTCAGCCCAAGAAGCTGCTTGGCCTCAAGTAGAATGAGCTTTGAGCCCCTCTGGAGGCGACTTTCCATTTGCCTCATACGCCGCCCTTATCGCCTGCTTCACCCATCGGGCAATGGAAGCCTTGGTAGCTGCCTTCCCTTTCTGAGCTCCACTAAGAATCACGAACAACCTATCCGACTTCCGAAACAGTTCCGTTCTCCGAAGATACCGACGTAACACTCGCCCCAGATCTAACTTCCAAAGCGCCCCTTCCATTTTACTCCCATCCTGACTAGAAAAGGTCGGAAGTGCCACTGACTGATTCAAGTGGAACCCCGACACCACCTTGGGAAGAAAGGACGGCACTAGCCGCAACATCCCCTTTTCCGTTGAAAACTGAATGTACGGCTCCCTACACGAGAGCGCCTGCAGATCCGAGACCCGCCTAGCAGAACACAATACCACGAGAAAGGTTGTCTTCCAAGATAATTCTCGGAGCCTCCCTGATGACCTTGGCTCAAAGGGAGGCCGCATCAAATCCTCTAGCACCAAGTTCAAATCCCAAGGTGGTACTACCTGCCTCACTGGCGGCCTGATATTCCTAGCCGCCCTCAGGAAGCATTGCACATCTGGATGCAATAAGACATACCCCTACACTGTTCCTCTATAATATGCAAGAGCCGCCAGATGAACCTTGAGAGTACCGAGAGCTAGTCCCTTTTCTAGCCCCCCTTGAAGGAACGCCAAGATGTCTGGCAAAACTGCAGAAAACGGCTTAATTGCCCTCTCCTCACACCAAGCTTCAAAATTGCGCCACACTCAAACATACGCCAAGGACGTCGATCTTTTCCGGGCCTTCAACATAGTGGCTACCACCGACGCTGAGTATCCCCGCTGTCGCAGCCGTTTCCTTTCAAGAGCCAAGCCATAAGCAAGAACCTATCCACTTGCGGCATTATCACGGGACCTTGACTCAACAGATTGTTTCGATTGGGCAGCCTCCACAGCGGAGCCACTAGAAGCCGCACCAGATCCGCATACCAGGGCCTTCTGGGCCAATCCGGAGCTATGAGAATCACCTTCCCGTCGTGCCCCGCTATTCTCCAAATGACCCGGCCTATCTTCGGCCACAGAGGAAACACATAAAGAAGTTTGCCTGATGGCCAGGGCTGTAGCAGGTTGTCGAGTCCTTTTGACATGTGCTCCCTGCGTCTGCTGTAAAACCGGGTCGCTTTGGCATTGTGCAGAGTGGCCATCAGATCCATGACCGGCTGACCCCACCGCACCGTAATGTCGTGAAAGACCGCCATGTTCAGTTCCCATTCTCCGGGATCCAGGAGATTTCGACTGAGGTAATCGGCTTGAATGTTGTCCTTCCCTGCTACATGTGCTGCCGAGAGAGCCACGAGATGGGCCTCCGCCCATTGCATCAATTGCTGACTCTCTTCCAGCAACACTGCACTGCCCGTGCCTCCTTGCCTGTTGATATACGACACCATTACCACATTGTTGGAGAACACGTGCACCACTCTCCCCTTCAGCAGACCGACGAAATTCCGAAGTGCAAAACGCACCGCGCTCAGCTTCAAACGATTGATCGACCAACTGCTCTCCTCCACAGACCAGCTCCCCTGCGTCACCTGTGCCAAACAAACAATGAGCTCCCCAGCCAGAAAGGCTGGCGTCCGTGGTGACCAACACCCACTCCGGGCATTCCAGCAGCACCCCCGCTTGAAGATGCCCTGGGACCAACCACCACTGCAACTGTTGCGCACTTCCTCCGGGCATACCAGCCGCCAAGACCATCTGGACAGCAACGCTTGCTGAAGAGGATGCATATGCGCTCTGGCCCACAGAACCAGGTCCAAGGCTGCCGCCATGGACCCCAGCAACTGCAAGTACCTCCACGCTGTCGGAGCCTCTACCCTTAAGAACGCCCCTACCTGAGCCAAAATCTTTTGCACCCTGTCCTCGGGTAGGACCACCGACCCTACCTCCGTGTCGAACAAGGCCCCAAGGTAGGTAAGACGCTTCACTGGGTCTAAATGACTCTCTGTTCGGTTGATTACCCAACCGAGCTGTTCCAGGAACAGTATCCGAGTGGTTACTGCAATCGACTGCTGCCCGGATCAGCCAATCGTCCAGGTAGGGATGCACCTGAATTCCTTCTTTCCGCAGTGCCGCCACGACCGCAGCAATCACCTTCGTGAACGTTCGGGGTGCCGTAGCCAGCCCGAAAGGCAATGCCCGAAACTGAAAATGCCCTATGAACACTGCAAAACGCAAAAACCTTTGATGACCCTCTCTGATCGGAACGTGCAGGTAAGCCTCTGTTAGATCTATGGACGAAAGCAACACTCCCGGCTTTACCGCCCGAATAACTGACCTCAGGGTCTCCATACGAAAATGTGGCACCCTCAAACAGCGGTTCACATGCTTGAGATCCAGAATTGGCCGAAAGGACCCTTCCTTCTTGGGGACCACGAAATAAATCGAGTATCGACTGAAGCCGCACTGGTCTTGGGGTACTGGTACCACCGCTTGAAGGTGCAACAAACATTGCAGTGTGTCGCCTATTGCTTTCCTCTTTGCCTGAGGCCCACATGGGGACAACACAAAGCCTTCCGCCAACGGTTGAGCGAATTCCAGCACATACCCCTCGCGGATGATCTCCAGCACCCAGCGGTCCGTAGTTATGGCGGCCCAGGCGGAAAGAAACCCCTGCAAACGTCCTCCGACCGGGATCTCCGCCTGGACCAGCCGCCCTTCATTGTGGCTTCTTAGAGGAGTTCTGCTGGGCATTGAAATAGCCTCTGCCGAACCCCTGAGCCCCTCAAAAGGACTGCCCCCTAGCCACAAAACAGCCTCTCTGATAAGGCGTAAACCGAGGTCCTCGGAACCTGCGAAAATCCCTACCTTGACCTCTTTGCACGGTACCAAACCTCGCAGCTTTCGGCCGGTCCTCCGGAAGCCGACCCCCCTTGGAATCACCAAAATCTTTTACAATTTTCTCCAAGGCCTCCCCAAAGAGCAGCTTGCCCTTATAGGGGAGCTTATTGAGACGAGACTTAGAAGATGCGTCCGCCGCCCAATTCCTCAGCCAGAGAAACCTTCTAGCGGCAATTATTGACGCCATGGACTTTGCTGATATCTTAACCAAATCATAAAAGGCGTCCGCTAAATAAGCTGCTGCCGACTCCAGCTTTGCTCCTTCCGAGAAAGACTCGTCGTCCTTCTCCGGACATGGTTCGCCTTGGAGCCAACGGATAGAGGCTCTCGAAACATACGCCCCACAAATGGAGGCCTGTAGAGCCAGCACACTGAAATCAAAGGCCTGCTTGAGCAGGGTCTCTAACTTGCAATCCTGAAGATCCTTGAGGGCTGCACCCCCTTCCACCGGAATCGTTGTCTTCTTAGTGACCGCTGACACCAGCACATCCACCTTAGGCATCCTCAACAACTCCTTCTCTTTCTGCAGAACAGGGTAAAGCCGACCAATGGCGCGGCCACTTCTCAGGGTAGCTTCAGGGCATTCCCACTCTGATTCTATCATCTGCTTAATTACCCTGTGAACCGGAAAACAGCGCTGCTCCGCTTTAAAGCCTTGCAATAAGGGATCCTCTAATGGCTCTTGCTGTACCGCCGGAAGTACTATATTTAGCGCTGCAAGGGACTGAGCGATAAGAGCTCCTAGCTCTTCCTTGCGAAACACCCGGAACACACTCGGATCTTCGCCTGCTGTGATCTCACCTTCTTCTAATTCTACTGCCCAGGAGTCCAAACCTGTCTCTGACAGGATCTCCCCCTCTTCTGCTACCTGGGGCAAAGAGAGTTGCGGCCTGAAGCTATCAAAGCCTGTCTCTGAACTTTTACTCCTCTGAGATGCTCCCTCTCCTGGGTCAGTCTCATTGGGCTCCCCTTTCGGTGACTCTGACAGGTTGGGGACAGACGGGCTGCTTAAGGCCTGCATCATCTTTGCTTTTCTCTTTCCCGTTTTCCCCTGGCGCGTGGGAGAAACGGCAGCCTCAGACAAAATGGCTGCCGTTCCCGCTTTTTCCCCCGTGCTCTGAGGCCTATCAATTAAGTCCCCCGATGCTGATTTAGGCTTCATCTCTCCGTTCCCAAAATCCTACCTGTCCAACTGAATAGCGATCGAGACCAGCCCTCCCGGCAAGCCCAGCAATTCCAAATCTGAGCGTACACTGATGGCGCTGGCAACCCCCGATCAAAGCCTGCCACAAGAATGCCTCCCCAACGGCCCAACACCCGTGGCGGCAATCCAAGCACTTCCGCCTGCCGGAAAACACCTGCTCTGCTCTTATTTATTTATTTATTTAAGAGTCTTTTCTATACCGCCCCTTCTTGAAGCTCTTGAAGCCTCCTACCTGCGTGGAGCGCGTTGGACCCTCAAAGCTCCGTCTCTCCGCTGCTAGCGGGACCCGGAGACTGAGGCGATCGGAGGAAGGAAGTGGATTCTGGGGCTCCCAGCTCCCTTACCAACCACCGAGGTGACAGATTCTCAGAATTGAGGCAGGCTCTGCCCCTCGTGCTGCTTAATACTCCTTCTGGCAGCCAAGAACTGTCCCCCAATGTCTTTGTCTTTTTTTTTTCCAAGGGAATTTCCTTTGCATTACTGCCCTGCTAGGGCAAAGCTGCAAACCCTTTTTGGTATATTTAATTTATTTTTCTATTTCCCTAGTCCTGAATTGTTCTATTCCTTTTCGTTTCACCCGGGAGCCTGTCAGCCATACGTCCTGTTCAGCTGCTGAGGACTGAAAGACTGAGGATCTGACACCAGGGGGAGCTGGGTAGGCTGTCAGCAAGATTTTCAGAATTCAGTCCTCAGCTGTTGGAGGAGGTTGACTACCCTAATGTCCTGGACTGGCCCGGAGAGACGAAGAGGAATAAAGTTATCCGAATCTGAAACCCTGTTCATCCCTAGTGAGAGCAGGATTGGACTGAGTTATGTTTGTTAGATTAATTGACTTATTACTGTATTAGTATATTTGGATTATTATATTTTGTCAATATATGTGACTGTATTGAGTAATTTGTTATGATGTATTTGATTATTTATAGTATTTTGTATGGGTTATTCTTTTGTTCATGAAAGGTGGTCTATTAAGTATGAACTAATATAACAAAAGTACAACATTGCAGGTCTCATGGGCTTTCCTCCAGTATTAAATGTTAGCATTCCCACAGAGGTGGCACACTATCATTTAACACCAGGCCTGAGGCAAGTGTTTATGTTTTATTGGGCCCATGAGAAAGTACCAGGTGAAGGAGGACATACCATGTTGCATGAATGCATTCACAAAATCTTAATTTAATGTAATGTTCCCTTTTTGTATGTTTAGTTTTGCGAATCTCAAATTGTAATTATTATAAGTACAGGTTTTAGACCCTGTTCTACAATCTGCAAGTCTGGGGTGCTGATGCAGGCGTGTTCAAGGGCAGTTTGGACACAATCACTATTTACACATGTATTTTATAAAATACCTTACATGCACACATTTATACCCTCTTCTCAGCAGTTGTAAACATCTGTAGCTCCAATCTGTGTGCAATTTCTGCTGTTTTGCCCCTAGTATTTTATAAAGATATATAGGCGCCTATATAATAGCTTCAAAAATGGCATCTACTTGGCCTTCATACATAGGCAACCTGTAATACAATTACCCTCAATATATATAGGTAGCTGCACTGTTAAATTTGTTGTGTGGTGTTTGTGACTGCAACTGCAGGCCTGAATTAAACAGAAAATGTACCCATTTAACAGCTGAATATCACCATTAAACGGATAATTTTTAGGACTGTGTAGCTCATAATTATATAGATAGTATCTGGCCCTTTAGCTAAACAGCCCAATAACATCCATATAATTTTTTTAAATATGCGTTGGCGACCTGGCAGCCAACATGTAACACCCACTGAGTATCAGGTAGACAGGGTATTTGTTTATTTAGCGTATAAGAAACAGCGTTCCCCAGAATAATTCTACTACAGAAATCTACTGCTAAGCAAAGGGAAGCAATCTTTTTATCAAAATACGCACAGTCTTCATATAGTAAGGTATTGGTTATACAAATAAATCCACAAGTCATATTACCACAAGGGGGCATCTGACAGACAAAGCAAGCAACCTGTGGCGTGAAATCAGCAATTCAATACTCAACACACTTACGTTCTTGAACAGCTGTTCTGCAAGTTCTCTGACATGCTTTATCATCTTCTGGGGACTGTTTTGTTCACATTTAATTCTCTCAACATCAAAGGCAACCAACTATAGGAAAGCAGTATGCAAAATGGAAAGAGCCATATTAGAGTTTTCTGATGCAAAAAATGGACTTTTTCACCTAAACGTTGTATATCAAAACTTAAGCAAGTGCATATTATAGTGAATAAAGAGGTATCTATCATTGAGTACAAATATATATTTTATTTCCTAAGAATTTAGGGGGAAAGTTTCAAATGAATTTCTTCAGGTCAACAAATGGTTACCCATAGAAAAAAGGCCTCTCAAAACTCCAACCCACATGTAGGGAAAAAGTGCAGTGCTAGGGGCAGAGTTGGGTAGGATGGGTGAAATCTGCTTAGGGATTTTCAACCCCCCTGCGCTCCTTATTCTGACTACACTGCACAGACCAAATCTGCTTGCAGGTCCATGGGTATTATATATTTCTGGGCCTTCAAGCACTGAAGCTTCTCTCTTTCTCCTAAAAACAGCATGTTAGAGTATGCATCTCATATCCATCATGAGAAAAGTAGCATGACTCTGTTCATCCACTGGGATATGAAGAAACAACGGCCGACAAATATTGCTATGCGAGCTATCAAAAATAGATAAGGACAGTGTCAGAATTTGAAAGATTTGCTGCTGTAATAACAGAGGATCTGAAAAAATTCCCTTCTTATGCATATCCAAATATATATTTAGCTTGGTCAGAAGAGAGCTAAGCTAGGAAGAAGGTTACAACATAATTTTGAACACAATTAAACATTTTGGGTTAATTCAAGCTTTTATTGCTGGCACATATCCAGAGAAAGAGAACAAAACATAGAAAATGACAGTAGATAAAGGGCTGTGGGGCCCATCTAATCTGCCCTATGTAATTACTGTGCCATTGCTGTAGGCCCCAACACATCCTCTGTCTTCTCCTCTCTCCTACACAACCAAGTATCTGCTTTGCGTATCCCATGCTTTCCTAGAATAAGGGTTTGCTCCCCTGGATTGGTGGGATATAAGTCATTGCACAATTAATTTATATCTTCCCCTCCTCCACTGGGAAGCGATTCCATGCGCCCATCACCCTTTCTGTGACAAAATATTTTCTAATGCTATTCCCGAGTCTAACCCCTTTGAGCCTCTGCAATTAAAGGCGTGCTTTAAATATCGGGCCCTACGACTACAATTACAAGCAGTCTAAAAATCTGTTGTTTTCTTAGGCCTTTGGGTAATCTTATGAGTTCAGTTTAAGCTATGTCATATGTAGGTTTGATTTTAGGGACAATAGGGTATGTTTACTAACATGTGCTGCCTGGGTAGCGTGTGTCTGGGTGGAGACTGGGCGGAACAGGGGTATTCTCAATGCAGTGCTGGCATGGGTGCTACTGGTGCAGATAGTAAGTATAGGGGTAACTGATGCCAACTCAAGGGATGGTGTTAGTTGGTCACGCAGCAAGTTTACTGCAGCCATCCGCACTAATTGCAGGGGGATGACGGTACACGTACTCCTGAAGACAGTGTGAAGCCCCGCACTAGTAAACCAGCCCAAACCCGCATTACCAGCAGGGGCTTAGTAAACATGTTCCAATATAAGGTTTGAGTTTACTTTAAATTTTATTTGTTGGTTATGGAATGATGCTATTTTAATCCACTGAGACCAACCTCGGTTAGATCAGGCAAAATATAAATGCAGATCAATAAATCAATATTAAAATGCAGAGTCCTAAGTATAAGAGAAGCAGTAGATTTTAAGTATCTTGTTGATCTAATAAAAGTATAGATGTGGTAAATTAAAGATGCTCACATTTTATTAAGATCATTTTGCTGATGGCCTTTTTAATATAGTATTACCTCCGTCTGATTTGATAGATAGTGAGCCCCATTAGAATCAAGGGGGTCCTGGGATTTAAGTCCGGCGTTATTTTTGAGCTTTGTTCCTTTTATATAAATTCATTTTTCCTCTTGATTATCTAAATTGAATCCTCTTTCACATCAGACTTGAGATACTAGGGAATTGTAAATATCTATCTATGCTTTGTCCTTTGATTTATGTAGACTCATGTTTGAATTCATTTCTTGTTCTTATATGGGATTACAATTGTAAAAACATAAAAAATACATTGTTCTCCACATCATGACTTTCAACAGTGCAGATATGACATTGCTAATAGAAACAGAGGCGTTCGCATTTATTTGGAATAAAATGCTATTTACGGTGTAATCTTTTTAGCAACGGTTTAATATGAAGAGAAGCTTATCAGATAGCACTGAATGTCTATATGCTTGTAGTTTTTGTTTCTGTGCACGTCTCACCCTTACACTGCTGTACAGCTTTGCAAAGGCTGGACCCAACTCCACCAAACCTCGAGTGAAGGTCATTTCTAGGGGGAATGGTGGATATTTGCATTTCAAAGCTGGCGATTCATTAGAGTGGGGCGCATAAGAGTGAACTTAGTTGGCACTTTTCCTATAAGCAATGCATGGGGGGAGGAGGAGGGTTTGAACTGAGTCTACATACAATGTTATAAGTTTTCTACTGGCTACCTCTATGATCTATCTTGCGAACAATATCTTTTTTTACAATAAGCTATCATTCATAGTTTTTACCTCATCGAACAGATCAGAAGACCGGTAAGGGGACCCTCGTTCTGACACAAAGGCAGCAAATGCCATTCCATTGAGAACTTTAGTGAGGAAATCATTTTCATTCAAGCCTCGCTGGCCAAGGAAGGCTGCCTGCAATGGCACCAGAGAATAATATTATTTCATAATAAACAGGGATTCTTCACAAGCCGTAATACATTTTATTAGAATGCTCTGAAAACACTGTTGCATGTGAGCTTTCAAGACCACAATGGACCCCCCCCTTCCAGAGATATGAAGGGAGCCTGAATAATTCGTATGTTTGTCTAACAAAGGTTATCACAACCTATGAAGAATCCACTTTTCTCTAAGATCCACGTGGCTTCTGGAAATCTGAACTTTTGAATCCAAACACAACAGTGAAAACAGAAACTAAAGAAACCTGAGTCAACCTATACACAGCAGAGAGCCTTCCTTTTGTCACGTAGCAGCCAGTGTGCATTCCTGCTGTACGCCAAAGCTTCTTTCCCTATGACTAATTCAATTATGTCTCTGTTAGGAGGTTTATTAGAAAAAAAGGGCAAATCAAATTACAGCTGAGACGAGCCCTGCTTCTTAGAGAATAGAACAGAATCTGCTTATTTCACAGATGGGGTATGACAATAACATTTTTATTGCTCAAGATTTCATGAAATACTTTGCAATTTAGATCTTACTTGAATTTCCCTGCAATTTTTGTGTAATTAAAACTGTGGCTTCATACCAGAATTTCAAAAGTTTGCAGAAAAAATAAAAGAAAAGCAAATGCACATCTGTGTCAGCAAAAGCAGACAACCATTATTAAGTTCTCATAGCTTAAATACTGTGCAGGATTATATGCTAGATTGATCTGATGTTTTATTTTGAATATTTGGTATACACTCTAAGTTGATGTCTTGGTCATTCAGAGTATAACAAGAAAATTCTACTCAGCGTTAATTACATATGATGAGCAATAATATGAAGCAGACCAGAAGTCTGAAAGTTGCACACAACTGTTATAAATTCTAATTATTTGATTTGGGGCAAAAGACTAACAGAAGTTCCAGGTGTAAGTTGTTTTACCTTATGAAAGTGTATCACTGGCTCCGCATGGATTCTGATAAGCTGAAGGCACGACCTGTATCCCTGGAAAATCTGCGCAAATAATCTGAGGAAGACTGCTCGAACCTCTTTATCCTGGATAAGTATTTAGAAAAATGCCTGTGTTGAAGACACACTCCTGAAATACTCTTTCTGCTTTTAGAAAATATTCTTAGGCATAACTTGCGTATCAAAATTAATGAATATCTGGACTATCAGGTTATTACATAAGAATATAAGATGTGCCATACTGGGTCAGACCAAGGTCTCTTTTGACTGTGGGTATGTGTGTTTTGACCCGACAGTCTTCTTCTCTCCCTCTGGTTTTCCAGTCCAAACTGGCCTCCACTAGACTAAGGTCCCATGAGCTTTATTTGGAACTACATGGGGCTTCCTCTATTTTGAGAGTAAACTGACCTGTTTTAAAATGGACTCTTCTGCCCAATTACACGTACATGAGAGCCTTCCATGCTATTTATATTTATAGCTTGCTTGAAAAGAGATGTTACTGAGGATGTGCTTAGGTTGGGGGGGGAGGGAGGAAAAGAATGTCTACATTCAGTTTTCAAATGTACGAATACTATTTTGATCCTCTTTAGCCAGCTGCAACATAACAGGTGCAGAGTTTGCAGGTGTTTCTCCCTTTGAAAACTGGCAGCAATGTACATTGGGCTAAAAGTGACTATCTATACTGCAAACAAAGCAGGCCATACAAAATTCTCCCCTTTATAGACTCTTCCCTCTAACCTGACCATCAAAGTGAAAGTCCTTGGCCAGAACCAGTCCGTTCTCCTGGGTCTGTGAATCATGCTTTTGTAGCAATGAACCCTGATTGGACAGAGGACAAGAAGGAGGATTCAAAAATTGAATCAGATCTCCTGCATAGGACCATGCAGCACTACCACTGAGCCAGCCAACCTGCTGAGTGTTGTTTTAAGATGGGAGTGGTAAACCTCGATTTTTGTGGGCTCTAAACCTGTCCGATTTTTAGGATATCTCTAATGAATGTGCGATTCACATGCAGATTACCTCAACTAAGTGCATTTTTATCTCATGTATATATATTCATGATATCTCAGAACCTCACCTTTTTTGCTCTTCAAAGAATAGAGCTTCTCCACCCAATTTTAAGCTAAAAAATGTGTTAGTCGTATGCTGAAAATAGTAGAAACTAATAAAAGCTGAATGACATTTTTAAAATTGAGAATACACCAGAAACATGGTTCTCTCGTTAGTCAGAAAGTGCAGCATAAGGGATGAGTTTTTTGGGTGATCTACTAGTGTGGACTTTGATTTACTCATTTGTATTCTGCTGGGTTCATACCAGAGTACATTCATTCATATGGGTGGACCATTAAGCTACTAAGAACCCTGACAGACAAAGGAAAGAAACAGGAGTTAGCATATGTCTTTTTATACATAGCTGTAATAGGGAGGAAATGTCTGCGACTGTTGCCAGATAAGGAGAGAGGGAGCAGAGGTGAACTTCCCCCAAAAGTTGAGTATGTGCTCTGAAGTACAGGCTGTGCATCCATTGTATACAAGATACTCATACCTGGGACATGCCGGACTGGCTTCGGGATTCTCCCTAACTCCCACCTCCCTTTCCCCCCACCCCCTCTCCATCTGCTGCAATAAGCAGGCCCGCTCCATTGCTTTGCTAACTCCTTTTATTAGTGGATCTCAAAAGTCACAGCTTGCGGATACAAAATACTGCACTGTAACTATGACAAATATAAACTCTGTACAAATTATTATTATGCTGTACAAAATATTATGAATAGGCAAACAATAAGCACACAATAACCCTAACCATAACTGAACAATAACCAAACACTACACCTAGTTTGGAGTTAAGGTGGAGGGGGGTACCTCTGTCCCTTTAGCTGGTCGGCGACCCTGGCCCGCCCTGTGACCACAGCCCTGCTCCTTTTTCTCATCACCAACCATTCCGTGTTGGTGCCCGGGTGGCCGGTTTGTTTTCTACTTCCGGTAACCAAGACCAGGCACTCCTGGCCCCTGATACCTGACCCTCCTGTTACCAGGCCCGGGCACCCCCGAACCCGGTACCCAGGTCCTCCTTTTCTTCAGTGAGGTCCCGCCACTGCTGTGACAAACTCCCCCCGCCCTTCAGGAGTGGAGGGTGGGCTGAGCGGGTCCGCTGCAGAGGAAGGGGCGCACCTCATCCCCTTCCTTTTCTCTCCGGCCTGGCTCCTCTTCCCTCCCCTTCCCCATCTGGCTTCCCCATTATGGGGCCCGCACCCCATCGGTGCCACTCCGCCAATATCATGCAAAAAGAAACACGAAGTATGCTGATGAAACATCGGTGACTTTGAACTCGTCTACATATGGAATACAAACACAGTGGGATGACAATAAAACTGGTTTTGAGTTAACTAGCAGTCTGGTTGTTTAAAACAATAAGATTTTCAGCACACTGTTTCACAAGCGTAAAGGAAACCAAACACAGGTCAAAAATGCAGAAACAGAAGCATCAAGTGTAAGTCAGAGCTCAGTGGAAATTATTCTGGCACCAGCTAGGGACTAGTGAGGTCATGGTTGGAAATGTGTGTGTATTCAGTGCACTTCTGGTCACGGTGCTGTAAAAAAGGGTTTCACACAAACAGGGAAGGTAAAGCAAAGGACAACCAGAATGATAAAGAGACTTAGAAATCATATGTATTCAGAAAGGATACACATACGGGGACCACAGGAAAGAGATTAGGAAGGAGGTATTATAGGCCCAGAAAAGAGAACAGGGGCATAAAAGAACACGGAGATAAACATTAAGTTCTAGCCAACAAGTACTTCATCTAAAGTTCCTAATTAAATGCAACTGATTATTGATTTATTATACTTGGGGATATATTTACTAAAAGTTAGAAATATAGAAAAATGACGACAGAAAAAGACCACATGGCCTATCTAGTCTGTCCTTCCATAACAACAACTACAACAGTCCCCTTTTTACCTTTAGAGATCCTCTGTGTTGGTCCCATGCTTTTTTGAATTCAGTTACTGTCCTCATCTCCACCACCTCCACTGGGAGACTATTCCACAGATCTAACACTCTTTCCGTAAAGAAATATTTCCACATATTACTCCTAAGTCTATCCCCTTTCACCCTCATCCCATGTCCCCTCGTAGCAGAACTTGCTTTCAATTGAAAGAGGCTCTCTCCCTGAACATTTATGCCACGGAGGTATTTAAACATCTCAATCATATCACCTCTACCCCGCCTTTCCTCTAAGGTGTACATATTAAGATCCTTAAGTCTGTCCTCATATGCTTTATAATGAAGACCACTAACCCTTTTAGTAGCCACCCTCTGTACTGACTCAATCCTGTTTATATCCTTTTGAAAGTGCGGTCTCCAGAATTGCACAATATGTTCCAAATGAGGTCGCACCAAAGACTTATAGAGAGGCATTATCACCTCCTTTTTTCTGCTAGCTATTCCTCTCCCTATGCACCCAAGCATCCTTCTAGCTTTTGCTGTCACCTTTTCTACCTGTTTAGCTACTTTAAGATCATCAGACACAATCACACCTAAGTCCCGCTCTTCTTTAGTGGACAAAAGTACTTCACCCCCTATTCTAATTGCTCCCTTGGATTGCTGCAGCCCAAATGCATGACCTTGCATTTTTTAACATTAAATCCCAGCTGCCAAATTCTAGACCATTCTTCAAGCTTAGCTAGATCTCTCATGTTATCTACACCTTCCTGGGTGTCTACTCTATTGCAGATTTTGGTATCATCCGCAAAGAGGCAAACCTTACCCGAAAGCCCTTCCGCTATATCACTAACAAAGATGTTGAAAAGAATCGGACCAAGGACAGATCCCTGGGGCACACCACTGGTAACTTCCTTCTCCTTCTAGTGAGCTCCATTTACCTGTATTCTTTGTCGCCTCCCACTTAACCAATTTCTAACCCAATCAGTAATTTTATGGTCCATCCCTAGGGTGCTCAGTTTACGCATGTTAAGTGCCACTGCACCTATAGAAATAAAAGGGATGTGTGCACTTAATGCACGCTAATTTTATTAACGAGTGCTAAAACCTTTAATAAACATGCCCCTTGATATTCCGTTATTAGCAAACAACAAATTGAATCAAAGCAGATCACAATTACAAACACAATGAATGAGGTGACATCTTACTTACAAGATAATGCCCTTTTCCTTGAGTCCTGCTAGACCAGTCCAGACAAGTGGGCTGTGTTCCCTTACCAGCAGATTGGTGGAGAGAAAGAACCAATGAAAAGTCCAGGTTTCAATGACATCACTCCCTCCCATGCCTCTATCTGCCTCAACCACTAGAAGTCTCTTCAGTATCCATCCCTAAGCATATGGGAGAAGATAGCAAGTCTCACACAACCTCAACGTGGGCAACAATGAGCAATCAAACAGTAGAGAATTATGTAAAGGAAACCATAAACAGAAGGCTGTCAATAGAAGATGGACCTGCAGAGCCAAGCATAAAAATCATAGAGAACCCAAGGGAACCGCCGCAGAAAAACAGGGCAAACACAGTTCCAAGGGCAGGCCCTAGACTGGTCTAGCAGGACTCAAGGAAAGGATATTATCTATGTCACCTTCCATGTATGATGAATTGCTCAAAGAAATCAGGAAAGTTAACACAAGTTAAAACACAATAATAATAATGGGTGATTTCAATTACCCCAGTATCAACTGGGTCAATGTCACGGCATGACATGCTAGGGAGATAAAGTTTCTAAATGAAATGAATGACTGCTTCTTGGAGCAGCTGGTTCATGAACCAACAAGAGGGGAAGCCATTTTGGACCTAGTCCTTAGTGGAACGCAAGATCTGGTGCAAGAGATATGGGTGTAGGCAATAGTGATCACAGCATGATCGCGTTTGATTTAATAAATGGAGAAAGGACAACAAGGAAATCCACAGTACTACTTTTTTAACTTTCAAAAGGGAGACAATGATAAAGTGAGGAATAAAGTTACGAAAAACTAAAAGGAGCAGCTGCAAAGGTTAAAGATTTATATGAAGCATGGGTGGTGTTTAAAAATGCTCGAAGAGGGGGCGGAGCGTTCTAAGATGGCTGCCTTATTCTGCTGGTGTCTCGCGTTCCTTATGAGGAAAAGGAAGGCCAAGGTAAAGCCGAGTAAAGCATCTGCGAACACCCCAACGACACCGATTTCGGGGCCGATGGACCTCTTTGTGCGGGAGGCTGCTACAGCGTTGAACTCTGGTGTGACTCTGGCTGTGTCGACACCGAGGTCGGTGGACCCAGTGTCTTTTTTGGAGACGGATCTATCACTCTCCCCGGAGGAGCGTCTCCCTCCTCGACCCCCAGTACTGATGGCTCAATTGGAGTTGGATGCTGCTGGTGCTACTTCGGAAGGCGGTATGAACTCCAGCGATCATGGGAGCATTCTGACAGTAGGAGCCAAGACATCTACATTGCTTCCTGTTGTGATGGTGACTTCTGGGATGCTGTTAGGAGAGGCTGAGGTATCTGCCCAGGCCGTGAGTGCTCTGCCTACCTCAGGCTTGCCTTCTCCTGTTGTTTCTTCTGTGCCTTTGCCATCGGCTTCTTTGGTAAGACCAGATAACAATACCTTGAAGTCCTTATGGGATGCTATTACTCAAATGACTTCTGCAGTTTCGATCCAAACTCAAGTATTTGAGGCTCAACTTGAGGACTGTGTTAATAAGTCACTTACTCAGCAAGTCGAAATTGATGAGTTAAAGGTTCAGTTAACTACAAATTTGGCTCAGATGGAAGCAGTTCAGGAGCAGAATACTTCAATTATGAAAGACTTTACCTCTTTAAGATTTAAGTTGGAGGCACTTGAGAATCTCTCAAGAGCAACCAACTTAAGGTTTATTAATTTTCCTAAATCTTCTGTTTGTTCTCCTAAAGAGATGTTTCAAAGGTATTTGATTGAAGTGTTGCAAGTTCCAAAGGAAGCTGTTCCTCCTGTTTCATGTTTATATTATTTACCCTTGGGGAAAAAGCAGACTTCGGAAGGATCTCCATTGTTAGATGCTTTAAATGTTTTGGCTTATTTGGAAAACTCACAGTCTGACTCTGTAGTTCCTGCGACTTTTGTGGTTACCTGTGCACTATCTGTGGATAGAGACTGGATTTTGAAATTATTTTTCTAGAAGAAACAACTTTCTTTCCTTGGTTGTAATGTCAAGGTTTTTCCTGATATTGCTAGAGAGACACAGAGACATCGGAGGGAGTTTCTTCTTTTGAGACCAGGAGTTGTACAGCTCGGTGCGTTATTCTTTTTGAAATTTCCCCGTAAATGTTTAGTGAAACGTAATTCTGTTAATTATATATTTTTTCAACCTTCTGAATTACTTTCCTTTATTAATGACAGGCAGGTATCTTCTAGTACATAGATTAGGCCTGGTGTATAGTAGACGCTCGTTATTGAATCGCTGTATGTTCAGATAGCTAATATTCCTTGACTGTAAATTTCCTTTCCATTTTTGTGTAATTCTCCTTCCTCGTTTCATAGTGGGCTTTTGGAACTTAGCTTAGGTGTATTTCTTTAAATGTTTTCTTTATATGTTGATATGGTTTTATCTTTCTTTAGCTAATGTTCCTTTTCTAATGCAAGTTGTTACTTGTAATGTACTTTAAAATTCAAATAAATATAAAATTAAAAAATACTATCTTGGAAGCCCAGACAAGCTGTATTTTCACACTTTCAGAAAACTGGAAGGAAGTCCAAAAATCTGCATGGTTTAAAGGTGAGGTCAGAGAGGCTGTTGTAGCCAAAAAAGCATCTTCCAGGAAATGGAAAAAGGAGCCAATTGACGAAAACTAGAAACAACATAAGCACTGGCAAGTTAGATGCAAGGCATTGTTAAGGCAGGCAAAGAGAGAATTTCAAAAAAAGCTTGCCGTGCAAGCAAAAATGCATAATAAAACCATTTTCAAGTATATTCGTAGCAAAAAACCTGTGAGAGAATCAGTTGGACCATTAGATGATAGAGGGGTAAAAGGGGCACTAATATGGGACAAGGCCATAGCAGAGAGCGAATGAATTCTTTGCTTCGATCTTTACTGAAGATGATATAGGGAAGATACCCAAGACTGAAATGGTATTTAAAGGCGATGCATCAGAAGAACTGAAAGAAATATCGATAAACTGGGAAGATGTATTACATCTATTCGATCAACTAAAGAGTAGCAAGTCATCTGGACCAGATGGTATACATCTAAGGGTGTTGAAAGAACTGAAATATGAGATTGCAGATCTACTATTAGCAATCTGTGAACTATCATTAAAATCATCTGTAAAACCTGAAGATTGGCAAATGGCCAATGTAACACCAATTTTTAAAAAGGGTTCCAGGGGTGATCTGGGAAAATACAGACCAGTGAGCCCAATGTCACTACCGGGAAAAATGGTAGAAAAAATTATAAAGAACTAAATTACTGAACATGTAGATAGTCATGGTTTAATGGGAAAAAGCCAACATGGCTTTAGCCAAGGAAGATCATGTCTTACTAATCTGTTACATTTTTTTGAAGGTGTGAATAAACAGGTAGAAAAAGGTGAGCCAGTCGATATAGTATATCTGGATTTTCATAAAGCCTTTGAAAGTCCCCCATAAGAGACTCTTAATAAAATTAAAAAGTCTTGGGATAGGAGACAGTGTACTATTGTGGATCAGAAACTGGGCAAAAGATAGAAAGGGTAAGGCTAAATGGCCAATTTTCCCAGTGGAGAAAAGTGAATAGTAGAGTACCCCATGGATCTGTGCTGGGTCAGCTGCTTTTTAATATATTCGTAAATGACCTGGAAATGGGAATAACGAGTGAGGTAATCAAATTTGCAGATGACACAAAATTATTCAAAGTTGTTAAAATCCAAGAGGATTGTGAAAAATTGCAAGAGGACCGTGATAAATTAGAAGATTGGACATTCAAATTGCAGATGAAATTTAATATGGTCAAGAGCAAAGTTATGCACCTAGGAAAGAACAACTCAAACTATAGTTACACAATGCAAGGTTCGACATTAGGACCTACCACCCAGGAAAAAGATTTAGGCGTCATTGTGGCTGACACATTGAAACCCTCCGTTCAGAGTGCAGTGGTGGCCAAGAAGACAAATAGAATGCTAGGATCATAAGGGAAGGAATGAAGAATAAAACCAAGGATATTATAATGCCTCTGTATCATTCCATGGTGCAACCGCACTTTGAATAATGTATGCAGTTCTGGTCGCTGTATCTTAAAAAGGACATAGTGGAATTAGAAAAGGTACAGAGAAAAGCCACCAAAAGGTAAAGGGGATGGAAGGATACCCCTATGAGGAAAGACTTCAAAGATTAGGGCTCTTCAACCTGGAAAAGAGACACGCAGAGGGGAGATATGATAGAGGGTCTATAAATTAGTGAATGGTGTGGAATGGGTAAACATAGATCCATTGTTTACGCTGTCAAAATGTAGAAAGACTAGGGGATATGCAATGAAGCTACAGTGTAACCCGTTTAAGACTAATAATAGAAAATATTTCTTCACTCAATGCGCAATCAAACTCTGGAATTTGTTATCGGTGGATGTAGTAAAAGCTGTTAGTATAGATGGGTTTAAAAATAGGTTAGGACAAGTTCCTGGAGGAAAGGTCCATAAACCTTTATTAAAGAGAACCCAGGAAATCCACTGCTTGCCCCAAGACAAGCATTATGGAACCTGTGTGTCATTTTGGGAACCTGCTAGGTACTTGTGACATGGATTGGCCACTGTTAGAAACAGAATATTGGGCTTGATGGACCTTGGTCTGACCCAGTATGGCAGTTCTTATGCCATGGGACCAGAAGGGATACATCCTAGGATACTGAAAGAGCTCAAAAAGATTCTGACAGGGCCTTTAAAGGATGTTTCTAATACATCCTTGGAGACGAGAGAGGTTCCACAGGACTAGGGAAAAGCTGGTGTGGCACCTCTTCAAATAAGTTGTAATAGGGAAGAAGTGACAAACTGTAGGCCAGTAAGCTTTACATCAGTGGTAGGAAAAGTAATAAAAACACTTCTGAAAGAGAGAAGAATAGACTTTCTAGAAACCAATAGGTGGCATGATCCGAGGCAATATGGTTTTACCAAAGGACAATCATGCTAAACAAATTTGATTGAGTTCTTTGACTAGATGACCAGAGAGCTAGATCAAGGGCATTCAATGGATGTTATATACCTAGATTTCAGCAAAGCCTTTGATACTGTTTCTCATGGGAGGCTCATCAATAAACTGAGCAGCCTGGAGATGGATCCCAAGGTGGATCAGAAATTGGTTGACTGACAGAAGATGGTGGTAAATGATATTCACTTGGAAGAAAGAAAGGTGAGTAGCGGTGTGCCCCAGGGATTGGTTCTGGGACCGGTACTGTTCAATGTATTTGTGAGTGATAATTCTGAAGGACTGAAGGGAAAAATCTGTCTTTTTGCAGATGACATGAAAATTTGCAAAAGAGTGGACTCCTCTGAGGGAGTGGACAACATGAGGAAAGATCTACAGACACTGGAAGAATGGCCTAATGCTGGGCAGTTAAGATTTATTGTGAAAAACTGCAGAGTCATACACTTGGGATGCAGAAATCCAAGCAAATGTATGCAATAGGGAGCGAGAGGTTGGTGTGCACAGACCAGGAGAAGGACCTCAGAATGATTGTTTCTGAGACTCTCAAGGTGGCAAAACAATGCGACAAGGCAGTGGCCAAAGCCAGAAGGATGCTGGGTTGCATAGAGAGAGAAATAACCAGCAGGAATTAGGAGGTATTAATGCCCCTGGTACAACTCATTGGTGAGGCCTCACTTGTAGTATTGTGTTCAGTTTTGGAGACTATATCTCACTAAGGATATAAAAAGACTGGAAACAGTTCAGAAGAAAGCAACCAAAATGATTTGGAGCCTGTGCCAAAAGACATATGAGAAGAGACGAAGACCTAAATATGTATACCTTAGAGGAGAGGAGGGACAGGAAGGATATGATACAGACTTTTAAATACTTAAAGTATAAACAAATCTTTTCCAAAGAAGAGGAAGCTGTAGAACTAGAGAGCATAATATGAAGCTGCAAGAAGGTAAACTTAAAAGCAACGTTAGGAAAAACGTTTTCACTGAAAGGGTGGTGGATGCTTGGAATTCCCTCTCAATGGAGGTGGTGGAGGCAAATACAGTGACAGAATTCAATTTGGCATGGGGCATAGTGGATCCCTTTATAGCAAGGGGAAAAATTAAAATAAACTTAGCTATTTCTTATACCTCAACAAGTAGACAGGAGTGACCTTCACGGAGCAACGGCTACAAACCTAAACAAAGGCATAGAGGGGGGTGACCTGCACGGAGCAACAGGTACACCTACTCTAGCCATCTTACCGGGCAGGCTAGAAGGACTTTATCTGCTGTCATATACTATATTACTATTATGGAAAAGAGGCTCCCGTCCACTTCACAGGCCCCCTGGACTTGTCCTCCAGAAAGTGGTAAAATTTCATCTCAAGCAGGTCCTTCACCAGCTTCTCCGCCGGGGATGTTTAGCCATGGGCAATCGAACAGAGCTTCCATGCTCAGCTTGCCTCTCACGAGAATGCGCTCAGGGGAACCCAGAAGCACAAGGTCTCAACTTCCATCTCAGAATGACCAGGCGAGTTGTAAAAAGGAAAAGAATACTAGGGAGGACAATCTGAACTCTGGAAGCTCTGCTCCGGAAATGACCTCCCTATACCAGGGGTATAGCCACCGCAGATCCTCTAGAGAATGTGGAGTCACCCGCAGCACAGTTGTCAGAAGCTCCGACTGGCTGGTCATTCTTACCGAAAGCACCATCTGCCACTTCCTGCCTAGAGGCAGGCAAGGCCGGACTAACTGCATTTCCTGGCTGAGAGAGGGGGAGCAAGCCCTCCAAGGATGACTCAGAAGCTGTCAAACATGAAGAACAGAGTCCAGAAGCCAGAGAAAAGGCACCTCGCTTGCCACAGGCCAAGCTATGTTTCCTGGTAGAAGACATAAAGAGTTAAGGCAAGTATCACAACAGCGCGTGCTAAGGCTGAGGTGCCCCAGAGGGCACACATTAAGAATGCTTACACAGCAATGTGCGTTACGGGCGCTTGGGTAGGAACATGCGTTGGAGCCCTTGGGCAGAACACATGTAAGGGACCTTGTGATTGCCAGGCGCACAATAGTAAAACTGTTATTAATGTGTCCAGAAAAAGGCAGGAAAACCCTCACATTGCATCAATGGTTGCTAGCGGTCCATTCCAAATTGCGCATCAGACAGACCGAATTGGGAGCCCTCAACAAGGGCAATGACGAGGTCAAGCTTTGGTGCTCACCCCCTGAAAGTTCCACGTAGAAATCCATGCCAGGCTCAGCTCTATTCCCCTGAAACTGTTTCTCTAGTTTTGCAGGCACTGCATTTAAGGTAGCTGACAGGCAGATTCCTCTGAGAGCCTTCTACAATCTTCGGAAAGAGCAGGGGGTACAGAGGAGGAGAGAGTGGGTGTTGAGGTTGTGTGAGGCTGCTGAACTCTTCCAATCCTTTCAGATCCTTCTAATTTTCTGGCTGCTCAACAGACTCATGATAAGAGTGTGGAGCTGAACCAATTTTCCCTCCTCCTATGGCTACCGAAAACACCACAGTGTAGTGGAGTCTCATATGTAGTGCCTAAGTAAGAGTGTCATCCTCATGGTGGTCATTCACAAGTGTTTAAATCAATCTTTTCCTCTCAATTATTCAGATTTTCTTATGAGTGGAGAAAATCCATCCACCATGTGCTGGAGACAAAGAAATACTGAAGAAACCTCTGGCGGATAGAGACATGGGGGTCATGTCACTGAAATCTGGGCTTTTCACTGGTTCTTTGTCTCCACCAATCTGCTGCTAGAGGAACACAACCCACTGGTCTGAACTGGAATATTAGGACAATATGGAAGCAATATAAAAAAATATAAAAACACAAGAAACATCTGATCATCACTGGCTCATCATTCCATGAACTTTACAGTTATCAATAAGAGATCAGATCAGGGTTTAGTTATTCCCTATGTTCACTATTGCTCTGGCTTCCAGATTTTATTTGGTTCCTATGAAATTATTTTACTGTTGCTTTTTTAAATTTTATAGAACATACTTTGTTATTCATCATCACTTAAAGGTACAGCTTTCATGTCACTGGAAATGGTTAGCATAACTTATTTTGAATTATTTAGTGAGCAGAGAATTTAAATTAAATAGTGATTGAGCCTACCCATGGACACATGCACAGCATACTGTGAGTTCAAACAGATAAAGAAATTATGGAGCGTTGTACCTTTTTAAATAGATAGTACACCTTTAAGAAGAGCAGCACAGGATCCCAATTGTCTCCATATCAAATTATTATTTTTTTTATTTTAGACAGTTTTGTATACCACTTTATCCTTCAATCAAAGTGGTCACAACACAATTGGGGGATACATTTTAACACGAGAGGATATGAGACACATACACTAATACTTACAGGGAACATGGGCAATGGAGGGTTAAGTGGCTTGCCCAAGACAACAAGGAGCACCTGTGGGACTAGAAACCCCAGTTCTTCCGGCCCAAGGTTGCTGTTCTCTAGTGGGATATGAACCCCCGACCTTCCAGCCTGAGGTAACATGTCCCAACCACTAGGCCACTCCTCCCTAACAATGAATCCGTGCAAAAGGTGAAAGTCTTACCAGTACTTTTGAGTGCGATAAGGCTGTGCGTGGAGGAGGGAAGGCATGATCTGCTACTTCGAGATCAGGATGCAATATCTAGAAAATATAATACCATAAATGAAGATCACAAATAAAGTGCCACTGTGATGCTATACTTCAGCAGGCTTCTTTCCATTAAGTAATATAATACAATTATCCATAGATAATGCACCAAATCTTCTTTTAGGGCAAACAACCAACATATCTGAGAAGGGAGCAGGGATTTGCAGCAACAGAATGTACATAATGGCATTTTTTTTAAAGCAGCACCTTAACCAAACTGATTATAAGCCAATAATCTGGGGGACTGCAAGCTCATTTCCAAAGAGAGATCCTGAATCACGGATATGTTAGCATTCATGAGCTTTGCACCTCCGTTTCATTACAGACTTAAGTGAAGGATTTCAAAATGAAATCCTCACACATGGTCAGCTAGATCTGTACTCCCCCACGCTAACCCTTTTCACCCAGATAATTTAATGGCAATTTTCAGCAGAAAAAAAACCTAAAGACGACTTTATGTATCGCCATTCTCATACGTCACAGTGGTTTACAATCCAATTAATTAAAAGAGGAGATTACAATTATATTTGAATAAAAAATAGAAACATCAACTGCCCTCTAAAGTTGAAAATGCTTGTTTGAAAGCAAATAGCATCAAAATATTTAGGGAATAAAAATATATAACAGAGCACCTAAGTTAACAGGGCAGGAAGGCGTCGACATTTCACCCATTTCATAAAAGCACACTGGCGTCTATGTGTCTTTATAAAATACTAACATAAACCCTGCAACAGTCACACTTACAGTGAAGGCACAGACATCATGCCTGATCTCGAGCAGGTGTAAATCTTAGCATGTACTTTATAAAATACGAGGGTAATTTTACAAGCCAAGCCTAGGTTAATGCATGCATTCACGCTTTAAAGTAAAACAAGCACATACTTTACTTTGTGAAATATCTGCATAAGTGACAGTAAATGTGCATAAAACCTAACTAAATATCCGGACCTAGACTTTTAAAGAAAATACTTAAGTTACAGTATTTTATAACTTGAATGAGTAAATTTGCGCTCCATCGCTGATTATGCCCACATCAAAACTACAAGTGCCCATCCCCACGCATAAGTCATTGAAAATAGGTGACTTATACACGTTGATGGCATGTAACTTTACACAGCTCATTATAAAATTACCTCCTACGTGAGTAAATTGCAACTTTGCCCATGCTCTGACCACACTCCTTCCCTGCGCATAGATACTATACAAATACTCACCAGCTTGTACCTCATATACTTTTAGGTAGGATCTAATTTTATAAGTTTAAGTACCCATTTATGCATGTAAATGGTGAAATTAGGTCTTACCTGCTAATTATCTTTCCTTGAGTTCCTACAGTCCATTCCTGACCTGTGAGTAGTCACCTCTCACCAGCAGCTTGGAAACTGAGCATGTCAAAACTTCTGACAACATCCTAGATAGATAGCTGGCACCACCCACCAGCCTCCAGTATCCTACTGACAAAGCAGACTCACGGGTGCAACAAATAAGAACATTTGCTTCATAAAAAGTCATGCATCCCCCAACAGGCAGACAAACTCCCTCCCCCAATATGAAACTGTACTGAAACAAACACACGTGACCACATCGTCACTCTGAGTTCTCTAGATTACCTTCTCTGGAAAAGAACTGGATGACCCACCAGGGATCCGCCCATGCCGATGGCCACTATCCAACTTCCTTCCACACCTGACCAACAACTCATAACATTTTTCAAGCCTGGGAACACCACAGCATCATAAAGAATTAGTAGACTGAGAGAATTTTGGGATTGGACTGTAGGAACTCAAGGAAAGACAATTAGCAGGTAAGACCTAAATTCACCTTCCTTATCGTTCCTCCAGTCCAGTCCCGGCCTGTGGGATGTACCATAGCAGTACTAACCCTGGGAGTGATCGTTCCTTATCGTTCCTCCAGTCCACGAGCCTGCCCTGAAGTACCACTGACCCAAACTGCCTGCACATCCATCCAATGATGTTTCATAAAAGAATGCAAGAATGACCAGGTCGCCGTCCTACAGATATCTGCTGGCGGTACCAAACATAGAAACATGACGACAGAAAAAGACCACATGGCCTATCTAGTCTGTCTTTCCACATCAACCACTACAACATTCCCATGAAGCCGCTTGCATGGGTCAAGTGTGCTTTCAACCTTCTGGGCAACTCCTTGTGCCGCAACAGGTAAGCCGAGGCAATGGCTTCCTTTACCCACTGCACAATGGATGCTTTTGAGGCTGCCTCTCCTTTGCACTGGCCTCCAAATAGCACGAAAAGAAGATCCAACTTGTGAAACGGCACTGCTCTCTTCAGATAATGTCGCAAAACTCGCCCGACATCCAGAAGACATAGGCAAGGATCCTCTGCCCCTGCCAACACTGGGAGCGAGACTGGTTGATTGAGATGAAAAGCAGACACCACCTTGGGAAGAAAAGAGGACACTGGCTGCAGTACTACTTTCTCACTGGAAAGGCACAGAAATGGAGCGCAACATGACAGCACTTGCAATTCTGAAATTCTTCTGGTTAAACAGATGGCTACTAAATACACAGTCTTCAAAGTCAAATCCTTCAACGTGCTATCCCTGAGTGGTTCGAAAGGCTCCTCTGTAAGAACTGACAATATGAGATTAAGGTCCCAGAGAAGGACTGCTGTCCTAAGTGGGGGACAAACTTGCTTTACTGCCCGCAAAAGCGAATGACATCCGGATGCATCGCTAGAGAAACGCCTTGGACCCTACCATGATAGCCGCCACCTGTATGTGTAACCAGTTGCATGCCAACCCTTTGTCCAATCATGCCTGCAAAATGGCAAGAATCTCCAGCATAGAGGTTGAAAGGGGGCGAGAGCCATATTTCGTGCACCACTGCTTGAATATTCTCCACACCCCGACGTAGGCCTGGGAAATGGAACGCTTACAGGCTTTTAACAAATTTGCAATCACAGGGGCAGAATAGCCACACTTTCTCAACCTAGCCCTTTCAAGAGCCAGGCCATAAGCAAGAACCGATCCACCTGAGGCATTTGGATGGGTCCCTGAACCAGAAGATCGTTCCTCCCCGGCAGCCGCCAGGGATGATCAAGCTGTCAGTCTAACCAGATCGGCATACACGGCCTCTGCTGTCAATCGGGGGCCATTAGAATGACCAGACCCCAATGCACCTCTATTTGTTGCACTACACAACCTATCAGTGCCCACTGAGAGAAGACGCAGAGAAGCCCATCTGCTGGCCAACTTTGCACCAGCACATCGAATCCCTCCGACATTCACTCTCTTTTTCTGCTGTAAAACCGCTCTGCCTTGGCGTTCTGAAAGGTCACCATCAAGGCCATGATAGGCTGCCCCCAGTGGCGCATGAGCTGCACAAAGACTGCGTTGTTGAGAGTCCAATCCTCTGGATACAACCTGACTTGACTTAGATAGTCCGTGGCCACATTGTCCCTTCCGGCAACATGGACTGCCAAGACTGCGTGCAAATTGCCCTGTGCCCATTCTAATAAGGGCTGGATCTCCTTTTCCAACTGCACGCTACTTGTGCTGCCTTGTCAACTGATGTACGCCACAATGATGGAGTTGTCTGAGAACACTCTCACCACCTTCCCCTGAAGAAAATGGCTGAAAAGTCCACAGCACCAGGTACACCACTCTCATTTCCAATTGATTGATCAGCCATGTGCATTCTGCGAGAGACCAGATCCCCTTGGCCCACTTGGGCTTTGCAATGCGCCCCCCAGCCAGATAAGCTGGCATCTGTTGTTAATTGAACCCACTGCAGGGTCTCTAGAGGCATCCCCACCAATAACTTGACTAGACACAACCACCACTGGACTGATGCCCAAACGAGCCATAGGCAGGGCAAAGCCTGCAACAACTCGTCGTGTTGAGCTGACCACCTCCGCAACAACATCTGCTACAATGGCCTCACATGTGCACGAATGCCCAAGGCACCAATGCTATCGATGCTGCCATCAACCCCAGAACTTGCAAATAATGTCACGCCGTTGGCGCCATCATGTAGAGAAACTGACGGACTTGCTTTTGTACTGAGATCATCCTCTCCAATGGCAGAGACACTTTGCCTATATTTGTTTGGAACGTGGCCCCCAGATACATCAAATCCTGAGAAGGCCAGAGCTGGCTCTTCGCCACATTTATGACCCAGTCTAAACTTTCCAGAAAGGCAATTACGCGGTCCATGGCCCGCACACTTTCTTCATGGGACTTCGCCCTTATGAGTCAATTGCCCAGATAGGGATGTACTAGAATTCCTTCCTGCTGGAGCCCTGCAGCCACAACCAACATCACCATGGTGAATGTGCGTGGTGCGGTCACCAAGCCGAATGGCAAGGCTTGAAAATGGAAATGCCCCATTGGCACCGCAAAAAGTAGGAAATGCTGATATTCTGGCCAAATAGGAATGTGCAAGTAGGCTTCGGTGAGATCGAGAGGGGTCAAGAATTCTCCTTTCTGACCGATACAATGACAAAACAGAGGGACTCCATGTAGAAGCGGAGTACTCTTAGACACCGATTTACATGCTTGAGATCCAGTATGGGTCAGAACGAGCCCTCTTTTCTGGGGACTACAAAGTATATGGAGTACCAACCATAATCTCGTTGGCATTTTGGAACCTCCACCACTGCCTACAACTCCAGAAGGTGCCGCAGAGTGTCCTGCACAGCCCTGATCTTTCGAGGGGCCTTGTAAGGAGATCTGATAAAGGCATCTTGTAGGGGCTGAGCAAATTCCATCATGTAGCCCTCTTGGATGATCTCTAGTACCCACTAGTCAGTGGTGATCTTGGTCCAGGTGGTGTAAAATTCCCACTGCTGACCTCCTATGGGAGCTAACACTTCCCGGACAGCCCTGGCATCATTGCATCTTCTTGTTAGTTGAGGTTGCAGAGGAGTAGAAAACTCTGCCCGTACCTTGAAAACATTGAAAGGGTTGTCCTTGAGAAGGAAACTGTCCTCTCTGGTCAGGCGCCCAGAACTGCCTAAAATACCTGGCCCTCCCCAGACCCACTGAGCACACCGTCTTTTGCTTATCCTCTGGGAGCCAGCCCCCCTTAGACTCCCCACGGTCCTTCACCAGCTTATCCAGATCCTCCCCAAATAGAAGCTTCCTGCTGAAGGGGAGCTTATTCAAATGCATCTTGGAAGAGACATCTGCCACCCAGTTTCCCAACCAGAAGTAGCAGAGTGTGGCCACTGCCAAGGCCATACCCTCTGACAAGCCCCTAATGAGATCATAAAAGGCATCCGCCAAGTACGCTGCTCCTGACTCCAACTTTGCTGCCTCTGGCAGCAAAGGTTGGGAGTTCCCCACACTATCCAGCACTGCTTGCGCCCAGCATAAACAAGCTTAGCCCACACCTGCAGACCAATACCTGCAAGGACAGGGCATTGATCAAACACCTGTTTGAGGAGGGTCTCCAGCTTCTTGTCCTGCACATCCTTCAGAGCTGATTCCTCCTCCTTGGGAACGGTGGTCTTCTTTATGACAGCTGAAACTGCCACATCCACTCTCGAGGAATGAAAAAGTTTCTTATCTTGATTTGGGAGAGGGTACAATCGGGTCAAAATGTGTGTACCTTTC
The DNA here is from genome assembly GCA_033557465.1 of Ichthyophis bannanicus. Lineage (NCBI taxonomy): Eukaryota > Metazoa > Chordata > Amphibia > Gymnophiona > Ichthyophiidae > Ichthyophis > Ichthyophis bannanicus. The sequence continues at coordinate 54,398,644 of CM066047.1, read as the reverse complement.
AGGCCCACCTTGGGAACATCCCATGCATACTGAATCATTTGCTTGACAACTTGATGCAGTGGGAAAATTGCTTGCATCTTTCTCACCACCTGAAACAAGGGATCCTCCAAAGGTTTGTCTTCGGTTGGGATGCCCATTTCCATGTCAAAGGCTTTAGCAGAGTGTGTGATTAGCACCCCCAGCTCTTCCCTACGAAAAACACGTATGATGCGGGACTCCTCCCCGTGAGGAATTTCCTCTTCTTCCTCTTCTTCGCGGGCTCCATGTTTGCATCAGCTTCACCATGTGGGTCATCCAGCTCCCCAGACTGGTCCAAAACCACACACTCCCAGGGGTCACTCTCCACACGCAGTCTGCTAAAACTGGGTTCCCCCTTCACCCTCATTGCAGAGAGAGATTCCACTGAGCGCCGCTTTCTAACTTGCTCCTGGAAGCCCCCTGAGCTATGTTGTCCCCATTGCTTCAGGCAAAAGACCTTGTGCATAAGAAGGACAAACTCGGGTGAAAACCCCCCTTGGGAGTACGTCAGCAGCTGAATCTTTGGAAATGGAAGGCTTGGGGGATCCAGGCATCTTCCCTCTGCCTCTTTTGCTGGCAAAGTATGGCCATTTTGATCACCCTGACTCCAAATAGCTGCTTCCTCCTTCGCAGGGGAGGAGTGATCTCCGGTTGAGGGCTCCCTCAAAACTTGGTCCATCTGGTTCTCCACCCAGTCCTCATCCGCAGACCCTGAGACTCTGCCTCGTAGCTGTGGCAGAAGCCAACCGCTGAGACAGAACCCCTGCGGGAGCTACAAAGTAAGCAGGTAGGCTTGGAGGACATCCTAACAACGTCAACTGCTAGCTCCCCCCCCCCCCCCTTATTTGGGCTTATGGTCGGAATCACACTCCAATTCTAGCATTGTTAATTGAACCCACTGTGGGATGCTCTCTGCTTTCTCTGCAGCAGCAATCTGGTGCGGAGAGCATCCCGAAACAACTCAGCTGGCCTTAGTAATACCGGTGGCGACGGGGCACCAGTCCTTGTCAGTTCTTTCAGTCAGTAGCTTCTCACCCACCCAAGAGTTTGGGAGCCGCTGATATTCCAAACTCTCTGCACCAAATTTCTCCTCCAAACAGGGTTTACCTGCTTGTTAACCGAGGTTGCTGCTGGCCTTTTCTTTTCCTTCTTCAAAGAAACCTTACTGTGCAGCTGTCTCACTAATCCTTTAGCCAGCTTTCCAGTACCCCACAAATTTGCCTTATCTCTCTTTGTCCTTTTTTTTTGTTTATGTTTTTGACAATCTCTTAGTAGTCTCTTCAGTGAGTCCTATCTCGGGATCATGTCTCACCAGCTGCTTGGAGACAGATACTGGAGGCTGATGGGTGGTAGCTAGCTATCTAGGGTGATGTCAGAAGTTGTGACATGCTCAGTTTCCAAGCTTCTGGTGAGAAGCGACTATGCACAGGTTGGGACAGGACTGGAGGAACAATAAGGAACGGCATTTTATGTGCAAATATTGCTTATAAAATTACCCTCTTATTTGTCTTTTGTGTGTGTGTCTTGGGTTGAGCTTTGATTTATGGAAGGCATTTAATGAGTATAGCAGAAGACAACATTGTACAGCCATAAAAGGGAGACAAAAAAACGGTAACAAAAGATGTTCTATATTTAATATACAGATATAAATCCCAATAAATCATAACAAATATAAAACCCAACATGGCCATGTTTCGATTCAATGGGGCTCTTTTACTAAATGCTGCTAACAGTTAATGTGTGTTTTAGCGAACAGTATCTGGTTGTGGTGAACCTATGCACAGGCATGCCAGCTACCGACTGCTACAATGCACCGCCATTCACATGCTAATGTGGATAGTGGGTGGGTTAGAGGTGGATCATGTGTGTGGCAAACACATTAGTACGTGAGTTAACGCAGCACTTAGCACGGATTCACCTAATAGCAAGAGAGCAAACAGAATGCTAGGTATGATAAGGAAAGGAATGGAAAATAAAACAAAAGATATTATAATGCCTCTATATCGTTCCATGGTGAGACCGCACCTTGAATATTGTGTGCAATTCTGGTCGCCGTATCTTAAAAAGGATATAGCGATTTTAGAAAAGGTTCAGAGAAGAGCCACCAAAATGGTAAAGGGGATGGAAGGATACTCCTATGAAGAAAGGCTAAAAAGGTTAGGGCTCTTTAACCTGGAAAAGAGACGGCTGAGGGGAGATATGATAGAAGTTTATAAATTAATGAACGGAGTGGAACGGGTAAACATAGATCAATTGTTTACCTTATCAGAATATAGAAAGACTAGGGGACATGCAATGAAGCTACAGGGTAAACTATTTAAGACTAATAAAAGAAAATATTTTTTCACTCAACGTGTAATCAAACTCTGGAATTTGTTACCAGAGGATGTAGTAAAGGCTGTTAGTGTAGCTGGGTTTAAAAAAGGTTTGGACAAGTTCCTGGAGGAAAGGTCCATAAACCATTATTAAGAAGAGACCCAGGATATCAATGCTTGAACCAATACAAGCATTGTGGAACCTGTGTCCCTTGGGGAAACTGCTAGGTACATATGACCTAGATTGGCCACTGTTGGAAACAGAATACTGGGCTTGATGGACCTTGGTCTGACCCAGTATGGCATATCTTATGTTCTTATCCATATTGCTCTGCTGTTCATTACGATACCCAGTTGTGCAATAGCTGGCAGGAACATACCAGTCATGCCCCCAACAGCTAACGCAAAGGCTCTGCACTTAGCATGCTTTGGTAATGCTTGTAAAGTGTGAAAACTTAGAGGCATATAGTAAAAGGGCTCCAATGTCTGCATCAACAATAGAAGCGTAAAAAGTGAAGACTAAAAGAGCTCCGTCAAAAAACTGAAAGAAAACAATTACTGGCCAACAATACAGGAGTGAAACTAAAATATTCCTCAATCTATCAAAAAGTGTACATAAAACGTGTTGTGCTCACACTATACGTGCCCTCTCAAATGCCAACTAATGAATGCCTTATGTAATCTGTTACTACTAACACTCAAAGCTCACTACAGAAATACTTTTATGGATCAGCATGCATTAGACACATCTTCTTAGGCAAATATTTAATATCATTATAGGTCAAATTTTAAATTTTACTTTCATCAATCAACTTTCTTCTTCTATATCATACCAAACACATTTCAGTTGCTAATTTTATTCTAGAGACAGATTAGAAGAGCTGTGTTCTTATAAAGGTAACCATTTTAATTCATACTTTTATGTATAGGACATTGGTTTGATGTACAATAATGATGGTATCAATTTTGTAGGGTTCTTTGTTTCCTTGGGGACTAACTTTTGGGATGTACAATACAGCATCCCTTGAGAGGATATGTGAAGTGTGGGCACAAAACATTTTGTGTACACTTCTTGATAGACTGAAAAATGTATTAGTCTCACTTCTGTGTAGTTGAGTGGTAATTGTTTTCTTCCTTTCTTTAACAGAGCTCGTTCAATCGTCACAGTTCACACTTTTTACCCTGATGCAGACATTGTGTTGAAACATGGTCATGTCTGGCTTTATGTGATAGATATAAATGCATAAAACACAATGAAACATATCTATTAAATATAACATCTCTTTTGATACCGTCTCTTTGTCTTCTTAACGGTGCACTGCCTCTCTTGTGGTTTACCAACCATAAATGAAGAAATAAGTTTGTATCAGCTTGTTTACCAGTTCATGGAACAGCATCAAAGTCTTTACTTAAATCTATTGGTCGCATCTACTTCATCCCCCAGTCTACTACTCGCACATTTCATTTCTCTAAGCTTGTTTGGTAAAATCAACCGTATATGAAATGATGTTGTCTATCAGTCTGTAACTCACATTAATCCATCTAAAAAATAACACATAACTATTACATACTAGTGAAAGAGCGGTTTGTATCTGGTGAAGCAGTGGTTCTGGGAGCTGCGAAAGATGAATACATTCAGGGATTTTAATGGTGCCTCCATCCAGATCTGCTATGATTACATCCAGCTATAAAACACAAAAATATTTAATTACACATAGTTGCTATACACTAGTAGCGCAGAAAACCTGATATCAGCTCCCAAGGAGCTCAATCAGCTATCATAAGATATGCCATACTGGGTCAAACCAAGGTCCATCAAGCCCAGTATCCTGTTTCTAACAGCGGCCAATCCAAGTCACAAGTACCTGTCTGGTTCCCAAAAAGGTATACAGGTTCCACATTTCTTATCTCGGGGTAAGCAGTGGATTTCCCTGATCCTCTTTAACAATATTTATAGACTTTTCCTCCATGAACTTGGACAAACCTTTTTTAAACACAGCTACACTAACAGCTTTTACAACCACTCCAGTCCTGGCTTAAAGTGTGATGTCTCGTAGACTTGCTACCCTTTAGTGTTCTTCGATCAAAGCTGTATTAGTATTTTATACAGACCACTGTATTTTATCCTGTTTTTGCTGCAGAACAGTACATTCTGATGCATCACTAACCCAGTGTTCAGAAAAGCTTTCAGCCTGTATTCAGGCCTCAATAAGAGTAAGTTCATATTCTGTATATAAAGAACTTAGGAAAATTAACTGTATAAAACCGTAAAATCTCAACTGAAACCTATTTCACTCAATAATATTTAAAGACAGCTAAATTATTATAAGCTGACATTTATAAGAGCTGACAGAGCTTCCCTTTTTATTTTTGGGCCCACTAGTTACCCCCTGCTTCTCTGAACATCCAGCTCCAAAGGAACTAAGGCTGGGATCAGTCACGATGAGCCTTCATTTGAACTACCTGAGGATTTCTCCCCTATTTTATAACCTCTCCCAACTTAATTTAGTGCTGTCACTGCACTGACAGTCCTTGGCCAAGGATCATGCACTAGGGCTCCTTCTGGAACACTTCAACCATGGTCCCTAAATTCGGCCACGAGTTGACCCCCATAAGCACAAAGTCTTCCTGCCTCACGGGGCCTATGAACTCTGCCTGTACAGCAACACCATCCTCAGCCACCACGGGGCAAGACTTCACCTAGGATCTGAATCCAGGCCCCTCCATAGAGGGGAAGCTGAGAACAGATGAAGCCTTTGTGGGTAAGCGAAAATTACTTTGTTGGCAAATTTGGTAACTTAGGGCCCGATTTTCATTTAGCCAGGCTAAGAGCCATGTCGGCGCATAGCCTGCTCGCCGACCCCTTTAACCAGAATTTTCACTTCCGCGGCGACAGAAGTGAAAATCCAGGTTTAGCTGGACATGCTGGCAGATGCCGAGGCTAAGCGTGTAGCAATGATTTTCAATGCTACCTGGTTAGCTCCAGTGCCTCAAAGATGTGTATCTGGATTTTCAGAAAGCCTTTGAGAAATTAATAAGCCATGAGATAGGAGGCAGTGCCCTATAAGAACATAAAATATGCCATACTGGGTCAGACCAAGCTCCATCAAACCCAGTATCCTGTTTCCAACAGTGGCCAATCTAGGTCATATATACCTAGCAGTTTCCCCAAAAGACACAGGTTCCACAATGCCTATATTGGGTCAAGCATTGATATCCTGGATTTCTTCTTAATAATGGTTTATGGACTTTTCCTCCAGGAACTTGTCCAAACCTTTTTTAAACCCAGCTACACTAACAGCCTTTACTACATCCTCCGGTAACAAATTCCAGAGTTTGGTTACACGTTGAGTGAAGAAATATTTTCTTTTATCAGTCTTGAATAGTTTACCCTGTAGCTTCATTGCATGTCCCCTAGTCTTTCTATATTCTGATAACATAAACAATCGATCTACGTTTACCTGTTCCACTCCGTTCATTAATTTATAGACTTCTATCATATCTCCCCTCAGCCGTCTCTTTTCCAGGTTAAAGGGCCGTAACCTTTTTAGCCTTTCTTCATAGGGGTATCCTTCCATCCCTTTTACCATTTTGGTGGCTCTTCTCTGAACCTTTTCTAATAACGCTATATCCTTTTTAAGACGACGACCAGAATTGCACACAATATTCAAGGTGCGGTCTCACCATGGAACGATATAGAGGCATTATAATATCCTTTGTTTTATTTTCCATTCCTTTCCTTATGATACCTAGCATTCTATTTGCTCTCTTGGCCGCTGCTGCACACTGGGCCGAGGGTTTTAACATGTTATCCACAATGACGCCTAAATCTTTTTCCTGGGTGGTGGTTCCTAATGTGGAACCTTGCATCGTGTAATCATAGTTTGGGTTGTTCTTCCCTAGGTGCATAACTTTGCACTTGTCCACATTAAATTTCATCTGCCATTTTGATGCCCAGTCTTCCAATTTATTGTGGACTAGGAACTGGTCAAAAGATAGAAAACACAGTAGGGCTAAATGGACAATTTTCTCAACAGAGAAAGGTGAATAGTGGAGTATGCCAGCGATCTGTACTAGGCCCACTGTTTTTTAACATATTTATACATGACCTGGAAATGGGAACAACAGTTGAGATAATCAAATTGGCAGACGAGACAAAATTATTCAAAGTTTTTAAATCACAAGAGGATTGTGAAAAATTGCAAGAGGATCTTCAGAAATTTGGAGACTGGGCATCAAAATGGCAGATGAAATTTAATGCTGACATGTGCAAGGTTATGCACGTGGATCCCAATCCAGGAAGGGGCACATCTGGGCCGTCCGGATGTCCCCGAACAGAATGGGCTCCATTGTACCAGATTCTGCACCTCAGGAGTAGATGCAGGATCAGGCAATGGGATGACCCAGCGTGCCCCTGCAGCAGCCACGGGGACATCCTGGAGGCAGCATGGCCAGGCTCCCCTGCTCCCGCCGGTGCACTAATGGCCCGACTCCCCCAAGACCGGTTTTCCCGCCATTCAGCCCACGGCAGGTCTGCTGGGGCTGGGATTGGGTGGTGGGCAGTACTTGCAGTGGCTCCGTTGCAGTGGGGTGGGGAGCTGCCGGGCTGGGGTGCATGAGCATCCAGCGCTTATTCCACCTCCGAAATGGAATAAGCTGTGCATCCCTTTGGTGCTCCCTGAACATACAGGGCTGTGACCTGAATTGGCCCTGTACGTCCAGGTGCCTGGCCTGCCCATGCTCTGCCCCTGTGCAGCCCCCGTTCTGCTTTGCTCGCACAAAGCTCTGTGCGTGCGGGGAGAGAGGCTGCCAAAATTTTGGCAGGACGGCTAACAGGAATGCACATCCCACCAGGGCATACAGCCTCACTAGTCCTCACAGAATCGGGCTCTTAGGGAAGAACAACCTGAACTACACCTATACAATGCAAGGTTCTACAATAGGAGTTACCACCCAGGAAAAGGATCTAGGCATCATCATGGGTAATACGTTGAAATCTTCTGCTTAGTGCAGCGGTGGCAAAGAAAGCTAATAGAATGCTAAGAAATTTTAAGGAAAGGGATGGAGAATAAAACAAACAATATCATAATGCCTTTGTATTGCTCCACAGTGTGACCGCACCATGAGTTTTGCATGCAATTCTGGTTGCCACATTAAAAAAAAAGATCAATGTGCCTTTGAGTCAGTCCTGACTCCTGCTGACCCAGAAGCTCCTGGGTTTTCTTGGCAGTGTCACCGGAAGTACATTGCCAGGCCTTTCTTCCGAGGCAATGGAGGGTTAAGTGACTTGCCCAAGGCCACAAGGAGTGCTAGTGGGAATTGAACCCTGGTTGCTTGGTTACCAAGCCAGTGTTCTAACCACTAGGCTACTCCTCCACTCTTACAAAAAAAAGATATGTGGAATTAAAATAGACACAGAGAAGGGCGACCAAAATGATAAAGGGGATGGAAGGATACCCCTATGAGGAAAAGCGTAAAAGTTGAGGGCTCTTCAAGTTTGGAGAAGAGAAGACCTCGGGAAGATATGATAGAAATCTATAAAATGATGAGTGGAATGGAACAAGTAAATGTGAACTAGTTGTTTACTCCTAAAAGTACGAAGACTAAGAGAAACACAATGAAGCTACCAAGTAGTGCATTTAAGATTAATCGGAATTTTTTTTTCACTCAATGAGTAATTAGCTCTGGAATTCATTGCCAGAGGATGTTGCAAAATTTGTTAGTAAACAGTAGCTGGATTTAAGAAAGGTTTGGACAAGTTCCTGGAATAAAAATCCTAAATGGAATATGTTTTACCTTTTGGGATCCTGACAGGTACTTGTGACCTGGATTGGGACACTGTTGCAAACAGGATACTAGGCTTGATGGACCCTTTCTCTGACCCAGCATGGCTAATCTTATGTTCTTATATATTAGCAGAGACTTGCACAATCCACTTCCTCTCATTGTGCAAGGGGGAAAATCTGGATTACAGATATCACATCCATCCACTCATTTGTGCACAAGGAAGCCATCCAAATGCTGACTCACTCAGATACCTTACTACCAGCAGAACTCACACTCATGCCCAGCTATAGACTCCACCCACTCACATAGAGATTATGCACATATTCATGCACATATACTCCAACCCATTCATTCAAGCACATACACCCCCACTACATTCACACATGCACAGAGACATACATAATGACACCACCTAATCCCCCCAGAGTTCATGCACTCATATACTCCCATACACTCTCACCTGAGGACACAGAAAGCGTAGTTACTCACCTATAACAGGTGATCTCTGGAAACAGCAGGAATTTAGTCTTCACATATAGGGTGACATCGGTACAGACAGAACCCACACAGGAACGCTTCCCAGTGTCCAATTGGAAAGCTTTTGGGAGCACTCCACTGCATCTGCGTGACTGCCGTCCCGCCTTCCCAACTCCCTCTCTTCAGTTCAGTTTGTAGCTGAGAAAAGAGAGCAAATGAAACTCTATAACTCCTAGGGGAGGGGGCGGGTTGTGAAGACTAAATTCCTGCTGTTCCCGGAGATCACCAGCTACAGGCGAGTAACTACGCTATCTCCTGGAACAAGCAGGAATGTAATCGTCACTTATGGAACTCCCTATTTTCCAGATGCCAGATGAAGTGACCTCAGAATCGGTAGAAACTCGCCTCAGAGTAGGCATGATGAGGTCATGGAGCCCACATGGATTTTTGGGATCTTCAAAGTCAGGGACGGAGGGCAGGAGTTGCATCTATGTCTGAAAGAGGTGCTGGAGTACAGCCTGCCCAAACATTGCACCCCGATAGGAGTCCTTGTCCAGACAATAATGGGCAGCAAAGGTATGGACACAAGACCAAGCTGCTGCTTTGCAAATTTCATCAATGGCTACTGAACGTAGGTTTGCATCGAGGTGACCATGGCACGAATGTTGTGAGCAGTGACATGCCCTTCCAGGGAGAGTCCTGCTTTGCAGCGTACGCTTAGAAAAAGGTAATTCCAGGTGACTGGGGTCAAATGAGATAAACAACTGTGAGGCTTTAGGATGATCTCGAGTCCTCTGGAGACAGAAAGCCAAGGCACTAGCAGTCGTGTGGAGATGGGCTGTCCATCAAGTAGATGAAAGGCTGCAATGGCACTAAGGTGGACTCCCACTAAGTTTGTCTTTAGACCCGTCGAGGATAGGTGGAGCAGATACTGGAGGAGTGACTCTACTGGAACAGAAAAGGGATTGAGGATTTTCTGGGAACACCAGATAGAGAACCTATGCCACTTCAAAGCACATGAACATCTGGTGGAGGGCTTTCTAGAAGCCAAAAGGATCTCCTTAACCTCTTGAGTAAGATCAAAGCCTTGTAAAGCTATGCTCTCAGCAGCCAAGTTGTGAGGCGGAGAGACTATGGATTGGGATGGAGTAGTGAGCCATTGTCCTGGAACAGGAGATCTGGTGTATATCCCAATTGCAGAGGATGAGTCTGAGTCAGATGTAGTAGCAGCGGAAACCACGGTTGCTGCGGCCAGTGAAGGGCTGAGAATCATGGTGCCCCTATCGGACTGAAGCTTGAAAAGCATTTTGGGAATGAGGGGTACAGGAGGGAATGCATAAAGCAGACCCTGACCTCAGTATAGGTGGAAGGCATCCACTTGTTGGTTGGTGGATGTCTGAGTTCTTGTGCAGAGGCAAGAAGTTTGGCATTTTGCAGAGTCGCGAATGGATCTATGTCTGGAGTTCCCCAATTCTGGAAAATGTAGGAAGTTGTGTCCGGATGGAGAAACCATTCGTGGGTAAGAAGGATACAACTCAGTCTGTCTGCCAAGAGATTGGACTCCCCTGGGAGGTACACGACTTGGAGGTGTATTTGATGAGCAATGGCAAAGGACCAGAGTTGTATCGCCTCCTAGCAGAGCGCCCAAGAGACTGTTCCTCCCTGCTTGTGCATGAAGAACATGGCAACGTGATTGTCCATCCTGATTAGCACTTGTTGTGCTCTGAGGTGGTGAAACACGCGGAGGGCATTGGAGATAGCATGAAGTTCCAGGAGATTGATCTGGAGTTGTGTCTCTTGCATTGTCCAGAGCCCCTGTGTAGTCAGGTTGCCGAGATGGGCTCCCCAACCCAGTTTGGAGGCACCGTCGTCAGAGTGCATTGACGTGGAGGAATCTGAAAAGGTGACCCTACGAGCAGGTTTTATTTACTTATGTAACCAGTTTTCTATACCTCCTTATCCTTCAATCAAAGCGGTTTACATTATGCAATTACTACAAACAGGTACTGCATACATTCCCTTGTCCCCAAAGGACTCACAATCTATGTATACCTGAGGCAACTAGAAACCCCAGTCCCTACGGCCTGAGATTGCTGCCCCCAGGTGGGACTTGAACCCCATGGCTTGAGGTACCGTGTCCTAACCACTAGGCCACTCCTTCCCCTTTTCTTGAGAACATCACCACTGAAGGGATGTGGTTACATGGGCAGTGACTTGAATCCTGTCCCGGAGATGGCCCGAGGCCTGCTTCCACTGGGAGGCAAGAGTCCACTGGGTTGTCCACATATGTAGTCGGGCATATGGAATGACATGTACTCTAGAGGCCCCCAAGGAGCTACAGCATCTCTCAGGCTGTCAGATGGTCTCGTAGGAGTGTCCGGGACACTAGTTCGACTAGACAGGCACAATGAAGCAGAAATGCCCATGACTGTTGGGTATCTAGTAGGGTTCCGATAAACTCTAGTCTTTGAGCTGGGATTTTGGGAAGTTTATGACAAATCCCAAGTGCTGCAGTACTGCGATGCAAAGAAAGCAGTACCCCTTGGGAGGTGTCTGCTTTCATTAGCCAGTCGTCTAAGTAAGGGAAGATGAATATCCCTAGAGTTCTTAGATACGTAGCCATGTCCGCCATGCACTTTGTGAAGACTCTTGGGGCAGAGGCGTGTCCGAAGGGAATGACTCTGTATTGATAATGTTTTCCCTGAAAGATGAAGCGTAGATATTTCCTGTGTCCCAGATGGATGAGGATATGTGTGTATGCTTCTTTTATATCTAGAGAATAGAGCTGTCCTGACTCTGGAGGTAGGGAAGAAGAGTCCAGAGAGAGATCATCTAGAACTTTTCGTGGACTAGAAACTTGTTAAGGTTTCTGAGGTCCAGAATGGGCCTGTACCCTCCAGTTTTCTTTGGAATGAGAAAGTAGGGATAGTAGAAGCCCACTCCTTGTTGGGATGTTGTGACATCTTCTATGGTGTCCTGAGTCAGAAGAGAGGACACCTCATCCTGTAGGTGAGCAGTGAGTGGAGGTTGCATTTGATATTTCACTGTGAATGTGGAGGGGGGCAGAGTTTGCAGATAAAGTCTGTACCCTTCCTGGGTGAGTGTCCACAGCTCTGAAGTGATGAGGTGCCATCTGTGGGTGTAGTGACAGTCTGCCTGCTTTATGGAGGGGGTGGGGGTCCTCCAGAGGCGGGGTGGCAATGTTCTCTAGGAAAGAGTCAAAAACCAGGCGAAGACTGTGGCTGTGGAGCTGGTTGAGATTTAGCTACCTCTGACTTCTTTTGTTGCTTAGGAGACTGCTGTCTCTTTTGTGGAGCCTGACCCTGGTACTGAAGGAGGATAAGAGGAGAAAAATTTCTTATTATTATTGTAGAAAGACTACTTTGCAGGTATCTTTTTCCTAGCAGGGTCAGCATTTCTGCCATCATGTTTCTATGTTTCTATAAGGGAACTGTTATAGTGGGTGATATGGAAGGGCAGACTAGATAGGCCATGTGGTCTTTTCTGCCGTCATGTTTCTATATTTCTATGTTACTCTAGACAGTCTGTTTAGAGTAGTGTTTTCTCACTCTAATTGAGAGGCCTTATCTTGCTAGTCCCTCACTTGGTTTGCAGCTTATCGTGCTATGAGGTCTTATGTGCATCAGTGATGCTACTGACAGGGTCTCCCAAGATAGACAGGTCTCAGCTGAGGTGCCAGACTAAGACAAACCACCCATATGACAGCAGCAGAATGGGACGGTGTTGTAAATGGAGGATCATATTTCTCTGACAAATGCAACAACACTGGAATTAACTGCATGGAAGAAAGACCTGGCAAAATCTACTTCTGTATCTTACCACGAAAACCCAATGGATAGTCGCACAACAAATTGCACTATGGTGTAGGAAGATGAGACCCCCAGGTTGGAAGGCACTCAAATGGCTACTGGGGATGAGCTCAAGACTTCTCAGAGTAAAGCCAGCATTTATGATGCGGATGGATCTGCTGATGTAGATGCGCATGAAATTAAGAGTCAGAAGTTGCAAAGATATCTTACATATTGGGACATGGAACGTATAAAACATGAATCAAGGGAAGTTGGAGGTGATCAAGAATGAAACAGAATGTGTACAACTCATTCTACTGGTTGTCAGTGAACTGAAATGGATCGGCTTTGGGCACTTTGCATTTGACAATCATATGGTCTACAATGCTGGAAATGAAAGACAAAAGAAATGGTGCTGCATTTATAATTAAGAAGAAACTTATAAGAACTGTAATGAAATACAATGCTGTCAGTGAACACTTAATTTCTATTCGTCTATGAAGAAAGCCCATCAACACAACTATAATTCAGGTATATGCCCCAACAACAACTGCAGAAGAGGGAGACGTTGATGAGTTCTATGAACAAGTACAAGCTGAAATTGACAGAACATGCAAACAGGTTGTCCTGAGAGTCAATGAGTGACTGGAACGCAAAAGTTGACAACAAAGAAGGTGGCAAAGTGGTTGGAAAATATGGACTTGGCAATAGAAACGAAGCTGGAGAAAGACTGATAGAATTCTGTAAGACCAATGATCTATTCATCTCAAACACCTTCTTCCAGCAACACAAGCGCCGCCTGTACACGTGGAATTCACCCAATGGATTTTACAGAAATAAAATTGACTACATCTTTGAAAGAGAACAATGGAAAAGCTCAGTAACAACAAAGACAAAACATGGAGCTGACTGTGGTACAGATCACCAACTACTAGTATGCACACTCAAGCTAAAGTTGAAAAAGAGCAAGCCACTCATGAATGACCTTGAGAATATACCACTGTAATTTAAAGACTGCCTGAAAAATTGATTTGCTACTTTAGATACAAATGACAGAGTTCCAGAAGAGTTATGGGATGACATCAAGAAGGTTGTGTTGGAAGAAGGCGAGAAGTCTCTACATAAGGTGAAAAAGTAAAATGGACAAAATGTATGACTGAAGAAACTCTGAAAATTGTCCAGAAACGAAGAAAAGCTAAAGTCAGAGAAGAAAGAGATGCAGTAGCAGAACTCAACAGAGATTTCCAACGTGCAGCAAGATAAGGACAAGAAGTATTACAATGACACAAGCAAGGAAATAAAATCAGAAACTATAAGAGGAAGAACAAGATTGGCTTTTCTAAAGCTACGAGAATTAAAGAAAAAAATTCCAGCCTCGAATTGGAATGCTACAAGATGCTCAAGGATCCATGTTGAATGATGCTGAGAAGATTAAGAAAAAGTGGAAAGAATATACAGAGTCATTATACCATAAAGATCAAGTGGACCAGCCGTTTCAACATGTACCTTATCATAAGGAACTATTGGTGATGAAAGAAGAAGTCAAAGCAGCACTTAAAGCCTTATCAAAGAACAAAGTACTGGGCATTGATGGCATTCCCATTTAAGTATTATAGCAATCGGATGCAGCTGTTACCATACTTACAAGGCTCTGCCAGGAAATTTGGAAGACAAATTCATGGCCAACTGACTAGAAAAGATCTGTGTTTATACCAATACCGAAGAAAAGTGACCCGACTGACTGTGGAAATTATCGCACAATCGCTCTGATCCCACATGCCAGCAAGATTCTACTCAAGATCATTCAGCAGAGACTACAACCATACCCGGAATGAGAATTGCTTGAAGTGCAAACAAGGTTTAGGAAAGGGCGAGGAACGAAAGACATTATTGAGGATGTGAGATGGATCCTTGAAAAGGCAAAAGAATACCAAAAGGATATCCATAGATGTTTTATGGACTACAACAAGGCGTTTGACTGTGTAAACCATGAGAAACTCTGGACCACGTTAAGAAGCATGGGTATACCAGAACACCTGATAGTTCTCTTGCACAACCTTTACAATGATCAAGAAGCAACAGTTGGAACGGAACTAGTAGAAACAGAATGCTATAAAATCAGGAAAGGTGTACGATAATGCTACATACTTTTCCCCTACCTTTATTTTCTATGCCAAACAAATCATCAAAGAAGCAGGACTGTATGAAGGCAACCGAGGTGTGAAGATTGGTGGAAGACTCATCAACAACCTTCACTATGCTGATGATGCCACATTATTGGCTGAAAGTGAAGACAATATGAAACATTTGCTTCTAAAGATCAAGAAATATAGTTTTTAAATGGTTCTGCATCTTAACGTTAAGAAGATAAAGATCCTGACAACTGGAAAAATCAATACGTTCATCATTGATGGAGAAGAAAGTGAAATAGTTGACAGCTTTAACTTACTTGGATCAACAATCAAGAAAGCACTAGCAATCAAGAAATCTGACATTATATTGCTCTTGGTAGAATGGCAATGACAGATCTAGACAAGATTCTCAAGAGCAAAGATTTCTCTCTCCATACAAAGATTTGACTTGTCCAAGCCATGGTATTTTCAATAATGTCATATGGATGTGAAAGTTGGACAGTGAAAAAGACAGACAGGAAGAAAAATCGATGCCTTGAATCATGGTGCTGGCGACGAATAGTGTGTATTTCATGGACTGCCCGAAGAACAAACCAGTCAGTACTAGAGGAGATCAAACCTACTCGTAGGGTCACCTTTCCTTAGAAGCTCAGATGACAAGACTTTGACTTTTATACTTTGGACACATCATACAAAGAAAGAGATCATTGGAGAAAGACATAATGCTTGGCAAGGTAGAAGGTCACTGTAAAAGAGGAAGGCCACAATGAGATGAATCAATACAATAACAGCAACTATGGATACCACTCTATCAAGAATGAGCCGCTTGGCTGAAGACTGAACAAAATTTAGGTCAACTATCCAGAGTGTTGCCAGGAGTCGACACCTACTCGATGGCACTTAACAACAATCTTGGCAGTTTTTGCCAAAGAAGTTTTCCCTTGTGCAAGGTATGTTGCCGAGCTTATCTTGAATCCACTGTTCAAGGTCTAAGGCTTGAAGCCATGCAATTTGACATGCACCAATGCATAATGCTGAGACCCTGCTTATGCATTCAAAAGCATTGAAGGTAGCCCTACTGACAAACTTCAATAGATTGTGACTATGCTTAACTAGGGCAAGATAATCTGCCCTCTTGTCATCTGGGAGTAGAGGTGCAAAGGCCTCTACATCCTTTGTAGACCTCTTTCAGGAACATTCCCATGTAGAGGATATAGGAATTAATCCTAGCCAAGAGCATTAATGCTTGGAAGCACTGATGACCAAAGACGTGGAGAGTTCTCGATTCTCTACCTGGAGGGTTAAAGGAGTGAATCTTTGAGTTTATGATTTGGAGCATCGCCAATCCCACCACCAGGGAGTGGTGGGGAAGCTGTGTTTTTTGGAAGCCAGGACACTCTGGTACATGATACATGGTATCAAGACGTTGACTTTTGAGGTGAGACTATGAGAGGCATCTCCCATATTCATAGCATAAGGTCGTGAAGGATGCGGTGCACCAGCAGGGTGGCTGCTTCCTTGGGTGCTGTTGGGTATTGGAGGATCTTTAATTCCTCTGCCCTTGGCTCCTTTTCCGATGTTACTGTGATAGAGAGACCCTTGGCTAGGTCTTGAATTCCTGGAAGGATATGTCTTCAGGAGGTGGCATGCATCACTGCTGAGGCAGGGAAGGGTCTGAAGGTAGGTCCCGGGGCCCCTGGGAATCGAGTCCGCATCTGAAATTGTTAAGTTGGAATCAGAGGGTTTGAAGTACGAACGGTCTTGGTGTTCACCCAAAGCTAGATTCCGGTATTGATGCTCCGAGGAATTGGCTTCGGTGAGCCGCTTGGGCTTGGCACTGGTATATATTTATTTAAATGGATTTCTATACCACCTTCTCCTTCAATCAAGGCGGTCTACACAGCAAACAATCAACAAGTAATGGTTTATGTGTGTGCATGCAGTGATACAGTGAGTGCGTGTGCTGTGGTGTGCCGTAGATTTGTGTTGAGCTATTTACAGCATATGCTATTATACAATCCTATATACATGGGGAAGGGGAGGGGGGTTGGTCTGTGGTCTTGACTGGTGAGTAGTTCATGTGACGACACCGTAGTGTTCGATGAAGAGTGTTGTCTTAAGCTGCTTCCGAAAGTCCATGATGCCTGTTGTTAATCGTAGTTCATCTGGGAGGGCATTCCAAATTGCTGGTGCAGCCAGAGAAAGGGCTCGGTCTGCGGTGTCCTTGCGGACCTTGGTGAAGTCTTTTGGTATATTAACACGATTGGAAGTGCCCCTCCTCCTCCGTCGTGTGCTCCTGTCATATTGTATGAGTGGTTGTAAGCTGAGAGCTGATGTCTGTTGCTTGATTTTGAATATGTTTATGACTGTCTTATATTTGATGCGTGAGATGATTGGAAGTCAGTGGAGATCTTTCAGAATGGGTGTGATGTGTTCTTGTCTTGCTGTGCCAGATATTATGTGTGCCACTGTGTTTTGTGCTAATTGCAGAGGTCTGAGTGTCTGTTTTGTGAGACCGAGATAGATTGGGTTGCAGAAGTCTAGTATTGGGGTTATTAGTGCCTGACAGACTGTGCGGAAGTGCTCCGGGGAGAGGAGGGGTTTGAGGCGTCGGATTAGTCTCATCCTGTGATATGCGTTTTTGGTGGTTCTGCTTATATGGAATTGTAGATTCAGTTCTTTGTCTACAGTCACTCTGAGGTATTTTACTTCCAGTTTTATGGGTATGGTTGTGTTGTCTACCTTGATGTTGAGTGGAGGTATGAAGTCGGTGTTTCGGGTGATGATTAGTGTCTCAGTCTTGCTATAGTTTATGGTCAGGTTGTTGTCTTGAAACCAGCTGGTCATGTGTGTGAGACAGTTTGTTATCTTGATTGTGACAACATTTAAAATTATTCACAACCTATCCCCTTCTTTCCTCTCTAACCTAATCACCACACAACCCCACAACAGAAGCAGACGGACCACTAACCTTAACACACTCTGCGTACCAAGTAGCATAAGGGCGGTCAAAGATCTGACAAGCAAAAGAGCCTACACGTACTCAGCACCCATGATATGGAACCAGCTGCCTCACAAGATACGTCTAATCAATGACCTAAAGGACTTCAGGAAAAAGCTCAAAACCCACCTTTTCCAGACTCATTACGGAATCACCTAGTCTGAATTACCATCTCCTCTAAACCCCTCTCACCTACCTTTCCTCTGAACTTTACGGAATCACTTAGACTGAATTACCATTTCCTCTAAACCCCCCTCCCCTACCTTTCCTCTGAACCTTGAACAATGGAATTTCCATCCGAGATATAGAAGGCTATATTTATGTATATAATCAGGTGTCTAGCCTCAGAAAAAGGCCTGCCTGTGATCTTGTAAAATGTATATATGTATATATTTACCCCACCATGCTCTGCTACAAATCCTACTATACTACCCCATTGATCAAATGTATATCATTATACCATATTGTGTTGATGTGTGCTACTCCCGGAAATCAGATTGTATACTTAAATTGTACTGTTCAGACACCCTTGCTACGCAAGTAAACCGCTGCTGATCGCTGGAAGTAGCGGTATACAAATCTAGGACAAATAAAATAAATAAATAAATCTTGTAGTCTGGGTTGTCGAGTGTGATAGGTGTGTATATCATGTCGTCATCGTCATAAATTGTGCATTGTATATTATGTTCTTTCATGATGTCGCATATTGGCTGGATGTAGAGGTTAAATAATAGCGCAGATAGGGCGGATCCTTGTGGTACGCCTTGCAGGGCCTGTATGGGTCGGGATGTGTTGGTGCCATCCTTGACCTGTATCTGTCTGTCCGTTAGGTATGAGTGGAACCACTTCAGGGTGGATCCATGTAGCCCAATGTTCTGTAGTCTTTCCAGTAAAGTTCTGTGATCCACTGTGTCAAACGCTGATGAGATGTCGATGAAGATCATCAATATTCCGTTCTTGCAGTTTGTGATAAGGAAGCTTATCATAGTTCAGGAAGAAATAATGCAAGAGGTGAATTGGCTCTGAATAAGCAACCTGTGCTGGCTGGTAAAAGCACTAAAACAGAGTGTTTACCTAAAAGACTACCAGACCCAGAATGCACTGGTTTACAGAAAGCCTCTAGGAGAGCTGGAATAGGGAAACGTATGCCTAATCAGAGAAGCAATGATGTAATCCCTAATCACCCATCTCCTAGGGCAGGGCTTGATTCAGAACACTTGGACTGTGCTAGGATGGAGTGTCCATCTAGGCACTTTAAAACTAGAAGAAATTCTTCAGACAGACAGAATAGCAACAGAAAGAGCGAGGAGAGCAAAGAGGACAGCAACAGAAAAGACAGCAAAGAGAACACAGAAGGAAGAACAGCAAGATGTCCAGGAGGTCTAAGAAAGGAGCCCGAGGCAGTACATATGCTGGGAGAGATTCCTGGGGCAAGCATTCTTCATTGGACTGGAAGAAACCAGAGGCTTGGAGATATACAGCCAGGAACCCTCGGACAGCACCTGTAAAGGAGACGGCTGCATCTACAGAAAGAAGGAGCTCTAATACCTATTTAAGGAGGTATGGGAAAGGAGACCTAAAGTCCAGAGATTCTGACTGGAGAGCTGGGCACAGAAGCTTTGCTACCTACTGGCCAAAATACCCAGAGAGGAAACCTAATGACAACGTGATCTCAGGTATGAACTCTGATCTGTTCCCTAGCTTTGCACAAGGAAGACAGCAGGGAAACAGTTTTTATCCGGGTAGAGATCAATTAGAGAATTCCTCTGAGCCAGTGTATGAAAGTGATCCTATGATATTTCAAGAGCAAGGGGAAATATCAAATGAGAAAGTGGAATGCATGGATTGCTCTCTGTCTAAGCTGCTGTTCTAAAGTAATCCTTAGTTAAGCAATAAACACCAAAAGGAACTGTATTGATGTTTAACTTCCCAGAAAAGTTTCTTTGAGAGAAAGATTTGGGTAAAGTTGGAGCCACGTGGAGAGTGGACCAGCAAGGGTTTGCAGCTGGTCAAGCACCTGTGATTAGAGCAAGGCACAAGTGCACGTGGGACTTTGGAAAGAAAACTTCTTCACTGTGTGAAAGGAAGAAAGTTGTGTTTTTTTGATAAAGAGAATTTTCCTTTTGGGTTTATTTTTCATTCCAGCACTGCTAAGAAAGGTTATTAGCAGGGGCTAGAAGAAAGACCTTTTCTGTTCCATCAAGGTCTTTACTAAGTTGTTGCATAAGTAATTCAGTTGCCTTATTTGTTTCCTGAATACAATTCCTGAAGAAATTATCCTGTTGATGTTACCAAGCATATCTGTGCGAGGGAATAACTCCCCATAAATAAAATCTGTTTTCTGCTTTACACTCGAGCAACTATAATTCATTATTCTGGTTAAACGTCTGATTTTGTGTGATTGAACTACAACACCCACAATCCTTTGCAAGTCAAGTAAATTCCTGTCTTTGCCAAGATTATGGAACTTTCACAACAAGCACCCCCGTTTACAAGTTGTCTATGAGGTGGCGTATGTTGTTGAAGAGGTATAATAGGAGTGTTTCGACTCCGTGGTTGGGGCGGAAGCCGTGTTGGTTGATGTCTAGTGGTGTTGGTTGATGTCTAATGGTGCGTGGTTGTCGATGTAGCTGATGCTGTACTGCCTACTCAATAATGTTTGCCAGTAGAGGTATGCTTGAGATCGGTCTGTATGCTGCTAGATTGTTCTTGTCAAGTGGGGATTTCTTCGGGATTGGTCTTATTGTGGCGAGCTTTAGCTGGCTTGGCATGATTCCTTGTGTCAGTGAACTGTGCACCATGTTGTGTATGTTGTGGATGAAGTTTGACTTAGTAGCTTTGATCCATGTCACTGGGCATGGGTCTGTTGGAGCCGTGCTTGTATTGAGTGCGGTGATGATGTGCGAGAGCTGCTCTGTGGATGGGGTGCTGAATGTGCCCCAGGTTTTCGGGTGAGTGGTTGGTTTGGTGGTTGTGGTTGATCTTGGTTGTAAAGAGGAATGGAATTTTTCTTGGATGTGGTCTGCAAAAGGTTGTGGGTCTATTTGGACTTCGCTTTCGGTCTTTTGTTCCTTGGTTAGGGTTTTCACAATTTCGAAGAGCTCTCTTGGTTTGTTGTTGGATTTGAGTATCATGTTTGTGTGGTATTCTCTCTTTGTTTGGTCGATGAGTTTGTTGTAGTCCTTTTGCTTTGTTAGGTATAGCGCCTGGGTATTGGTCGACTTGTTGTGTCTCCTTGGCCTTCTAACTTTCTGAGTTCTCTCTTTTCGCTCCTTATGACTTTTGAGTACCACTTGATGTAGTTTGGTGCATCAAGTTTTCTTGGGTCTATATTCTGTGGCTTTGGCAGCGGCACTGATGATGTTGTTCCAGTTTCTGATTTGAACCTCTAGATCCTCTGCTTCTGAGTTCAGGTGTGGTATCATGTCCTGTAGGAATTGGTCCCTGTCGAAGCTCTTGAATCTTCTTTGTGTGGGTGGGTTGTCCTGGTTCTCGTCTTGCTTTCCTCCTCGTGGCACAAATAGAAATTACACTTACCTGGTAATTGTCATTCCTTGAGTGACGACAGTTTAGTCCTCTACCTCTACTTCTGGGTTGTGCACCTCTTCCTGCAGCTAGGAGACTGGGCATGTCAAAGTTGTGACATCACTGGATATAGCCTGCTGGTATCTCCCATCAGCCTCCAGTGTACTATTGACAAAGCAAACTCAAAGGAACAACAAATAAGTAACTATACCATAACTTTAAATAACTCCCCATTCTTCAACCGGAGGAGCCTTTTAAACCGTATCCGGCTTATATTTTCTTTTCACTTTTTTTTTTTTTTTTTTAAATTTTTTTTTTTAAATTTTTTTATTTATTTATTTATTTATTTTAACTTTACATTCATGTTCCCCCTATGCAAACACGTATCCTATACCATCACCTCGTTTAAATAAGAGAAAAGAAAGAAAGAACAGAGAGGGATACTCACTGCGATTGAGAAACTGAAAGGATCTGTCTACTCCTGGAGATTGATGCTCCACTCCGCCTGAAAATAAACTCTGAAGAAATCACACTCCTGGGCGGGAATGAGGACTAAACTGTCGTCACTCAAGGAATGACAATTACCAGGTAAGTGTAATTTCTATTTCCTTATCGTTCCTCCAGTTTAGTCCTTTACTTCTGGGATGTAACAGAGCAGTAATCATTGGGAGGGACCTATCAAGCCAACTCACCACACTGATGACCCGGAACAGGCCTCCTTTACTGCCAAAACATTGAAGCAGTAGTGGTTGCTGAGGAAAGGAAGAGACGACCTGGAAGCTGCTCTACCAATCCCACCTGGTGGAATGACACGGTGATTCACCCATGAAGCCGCTTGTGCCCTGGTTGCAAGAGTCAGAAAGCCCCCCGGAATCATACAACCTCGCCAGCAGAAAGCTGAGGCAACCACTGCCTTAACTCAGTGCGAAATGGCCGCCTTCGCTGCTGCTTCCCCTTTGTGGGGACCTCCAACCAGCACACAAAAACAAAGAAACGAACATCGCACCCTGCATGTAATGTTTCCTATCGGCGTAAGCTACGAATAAAAACCTCCCCTTCCAGAAAAACCGAGAACTGGAAGAGAAACCAATAGGCTCAGTAGAAAAAAAATCAGAAAGCCACCTATTGGAAGGACGACAAGACTGCTCGCAAACACCACCCTCTATCCAGAAAGGGTGAAAACGGCTCATTAGATGACAACGCCTGAAACTCCGAAACTCGTCGCACCGAACAACGAGCTATCAAAGCCACTGTCTATAACAGCAAATCCTTTACTGACGCCTGGAGTAAGAATCAAAGGACTCTTTAGCTAACGCCTCTAAGGCCCAATCGGGATCCCCCGGCGGCACCCAAACTCACCTTGAGTAGCGCAGTCGGATCCCAACTTAAGGAAACGCTACACATCGATCCGAACACCTAGCGCTATTCCCTTCACAGACTCCTACCGCCAGAAACAGTCGCCCGCTGGATCCTCCAAGGAACTGTCCACTAGATCCTTCAGACACTGTCCTGCAGAGAACTCAGACCAAGGATACAGACACCTTTGTCGCCCGGACTTGCCGCCGTGAACAGCAGCCTTCCAAAAGGCGCTAAGCATGGACCTATGTAGCAGAAGCAGCCTGCCTCCTTGCTCTCAACAAGGCGGCGAAGACTGCCGCAGAATAACCCTTCTACATGAGCCCCGCCCAAACAAAGGCCAAACCGTAGGCGGGCACCGATCCACCTGAGACATTCGTCACGGACCTAGCCGCAGCAGAACGTCCGCTACCGACAACTTCTAGGAAAAGCCTGTCGAGTTGACGAATGAGAAAAGCCTAGTACGGCCGTCTCGCCCAACCGGGCGCTACCAAGAGCACCTTTCTCCGAAAGCCTCGATACGCCAACTAGTTGCCGTATGAGAGCCCACAGGGAAAGGACAAGACAAAGACTTAATGGGCGCTTACTGACCCTCGACTTGGACGAACCATCAGCTGCCCCATTCCTCCACCAGAGGGACCTCTGGGTGAACCCCAAGGAAGCCAATAATATTAGCTAGCGCTTGAATTAATCCATAATGCACATTGGCCCCAAAAAGCAAATCAGGCTCTAGTCGATTCAACTCCCTGATCCTTTCCTGTTCCAGGCAAGTAGACTGCCGTAAACACTGCGACCAGCGGAAGCATGCTCTCGCCTCCCCAGGCTCCAAAAATCGGAGCTTGTAAGGCCAGAGCATTGCCCCCAACGATCACTTCAGTGAACCATCTACTTTCCCATCTTGCGATAAAGAAGATTGCTAGGGCTCTGTTCCATACAGTGAGTCCGCACCCCCTGGAAGTGCAAGGTGTGCGCCCACCCACGTAGTACCCAGGCGTGCCCCTGCTTAGCCTCAAAATGTCAATCAAGAACAGGCGAATTCAGGACAGCTGAATACTTTCTTTATTTTCCTTCCTTCTTTAGTTATTTATTTATATATATATATTTTTAATTATTATTTATTTATTTTACAAGACACCTCTAAACCAAAAATGCCTTCAGCATATGTTAAGAGACGCTCTTTCCGTGCCAACAATATGAAGTAGAAAGAACTCCCAAACACAGGCATACTAATCCACGGCCGTCCTGCTAGAGTAACGCCCCATTCCATCTGACTGCACAAAGATGGACTTTTATATTTTAAGTTCAACTAGCACCTGGTGATATGAAATACAGCTCTCATTCCGCAGTAGCAATTGAGTCAGCAATCAAGAAGCTGAGAAACTGCAGACAAGTTCCCATTATACCACCTGGTAAAGACTCCATTTTTAGACCACTGAAGCAAAAAAGCATGCGAGCGTGCCTTGTGTCCTGCCAGCAGCTGATCGAATTGAAGGGATTCAGTGTATGCAGGGCATTTTCCAGAGAACGCAAGGCCCCTCATCCAGGCTGACTCCACATTCACAGTCGAAACTGGCAGTCACCTTGGCTGATGCCGATCAGCGCGGAAACCATCTTGAAAGCCCAGCATATGAAGTATGCCTACTAGAGTCTGAGCCGCTGCCATTGCTGCTAGAGAACTAGCCTGACTGCGTGCTTCTGGCCCCCCATTAAGGCATTCGCTGAACACTAGCAGAGACTCTCCGTACTGGAGAACTGCTGATAAATGGAATGGGAGCATAGATAGCTTCAAAGGCCAGAGTTCGATTTTGCAACCTCTCTCCGCTGAGCTGCCTTTTCCATACGTAAAATTAAACCACATATAGTCAAAATTAAGACATTACAAATCTACCGTAAAATCTTATAATTTGGGCAAAGCCAAACTAAACGGGAACATTTTCCATTAAGAAACCACACAACTATAAAATTCTTCCCATGACATAATGCTTATGGCAGAGCATTCCACATCTGTGGACTGGCCATGGCGCTCACCCAAGCACCTGTTACAACCATCCAAGAAAGTTATCACCATAATTCCTTTTGACTTGAATATGTTTACAGCGGATCATAGCGCTATATCACAGCAGCTAAGCCAAAATATTACCCTGCCATATAACAGACTTTAACGGTTTATAGGACCCTCTATGGATAGCGGAAGGAGATTCTGGTAAATCAACATAGTTATGCCCCTTTTTCTTGGCTTGGCTTTTTTTTTTTTTTTTTTTAAAGTATAGGACTCCAAAAACCAAGTTTCCGCCAACTCCAATGAAATCAAAGCAGATCAGCTAAAATTACACGAACTGCTACTATAGCTTTGCAAGAAGCTACCAGTTGTCCTTCCCCCCCTTATCCAGGGGATTCTGCAGTGCAGGAGGCGTTGCCCACCCCCTGCCAGCCTACTGCATCTGCCAGGGAGCTGAAGAGCAAAATAGAAAGTAGAACCCCTGGAAGCAAACAGTGTCCCGTCTCTGGGATTCAGGCGCAAAAGGTAAAAATCAAAAATAAAAGCAACAGTGTTAGCTAAAAACGAACAAGGCTATCTCTCACTAAAGCGAGTTTCTTTTTCTTTATGAAATCCCACCGAAGTCCGTGGGACCCAAGCTTTAACACAGCCCCTAACGCTGTGCATCAACCACAACCAGAGAAATGAAATGAAATGAAACCCTGCTCTAGTAATAGATGGGAATTTCCTGGGAAGGGCCTGCTAAGTGTTGCTATGAAACCCACAAGCACCTCACCAGGCCTTTCTGCAGTCAAAGAAATAGCAGTGGAAGACACCGTCCACCTTGAAAATGGAGGTCTGAGAGGTTGTTGCCTGTGTGAACCTGATGAGTAATATGATTTTGTATTGTACCACTCACCCCCCAGGGATGGGGGCACGGAATACTTTATGTGATTCATGAGCAGCGCTGTCATTCGGTGGCCTTTAGGGCAGCAGAGCCCAACCAATGATACATAAATTAAGAGCTTTAAATCTTGGTCATATAAACTGGATTCTCAGACCTTACATCACATCACCGAGGCACTGTGGTGATTTCTATCCTGACCTGCAGATAATGGCTGCCTGCACAGTCATAGAAAGGCACTATTGAGTGTACCAGCTGCCCTCTGGTGGCCATAGACCGTAGCACAGGCACTTCCCGGTTGGCAGTTTAACTGACAGTCTATTTTTGTACATTCTAAGGTTTTCTAAACCTGTCCCTGTGAATTTTGGGCAACTGTCACTATAGAATACATAAAGGCACACTTCTAGGCTTTCCTTCCTGCAAAACTACAAATTAGGGCTCTGCCCTTGAACCTAAAAGCTGGCAATTTGCCTAATATCCTGGGCCTGAACAGATGCTCCTCAGAGACACGATTAGGAGGGAAAGAACATGTGGTATCAGGGATCAATGCCAAAACTGCTGTCCTGTTTTTTAGTTTATTCTTATTTATTCTATAAAGAGTATTGACAACAGTCCCCCTTAATGCTGAGGAACCCCCGGCCTAAAAAAAAAAACTACAAACAAAAGAAAGAAACAAACACTAGGCCCAAAAATTTAGCTATTCTGCCCATTTTCCTCACGCAGGCAGCTCACTGCAACTCTCGCCATGCGGTCCAAATACCTAGAGAGGAAATGGCCGCCCCTTCGCCAATGAATTTTGGCGCCAAGAACAGCCGCCGCTGCAAAAATGAGGCCTCAGCAGACCAACAGAGCTCAAAGGCCTTACCTGCAGGGCCAAAAGCCACACAGCCTGTCCTACCTCCTTGAATTCCTCCGATCCTCAAGCTGCGCTGATACGCCTGGCAGCCGCAGCGAGGATCACTCAGCCGGTTCCACAGAGTAAAATTAAAATCCCGCAGCAACGGAGAGGCTCCGTCTCACACAGCTTCAGTGTGGCTGTACGGGTCCCGGAGCTTTCTCCCGTACAGTCCAGGGAGAGAGATCCGCACCGGCAAATGCCTGCAGCAAGTGAAAATCACTGACAAGGAGGGAAGGCGAGAACTGCTACTAATTTAAAGAACCAGACTCAAATTTAAAATTACTGTAAATAAGGAAATTTGCTCCTAACTAAAGGGAACTAATCCCCGATTGTCAATTAACCAAAGGTAACTGAATGAAAAGTAAAATTAAAAGTAAATGAAAGGTAAAAATCAAAAGTAAAATCAGAATTTGTCACACTAAATGCTCCTATCTGTTCCCCCCAAGTGAGCCCAGAAGCTAGGCTCACTATATCCTCCTGCTGCAAGGAGACTGGACACACTGGAGGCTGATGGGAGATACCAGCAGGCTATATCCAGTGATGTCACAACTTTGACATGCCCAGTCTCCTAGCTGCAGGAAGAGGTGCACAACCCAGAAGTAGAGGTAGAGGACTAAACTGGAGGAACGATAAGGAATATTTATTTTAATTATGTGGTAGTCTGACCACAGTACAGGTGTGATAGTGGGGGTTGATATGAGTCCTCTGTCGAGTAGATGGTTGGGTGCAAATACGAAGTCTGGCGATGATCCGCGTCTGTGTGAATTTGTAAGAATTTCAAGGGAGGGCATGGGTGGGAGCGATGTTGATATCAGCTGAGCAACTCTGATGCTGCCGGGCTGTTTAGAAGGCTGATCCGCATCTGAGGTAGCACCCGAAGGGTCTTGATGCTTTGAGCGAGATCTTCCCTTGGAGGTGTCATCAGACTTCGATGGGCCTTATGCTTGGACTTTGAAGATACCTGAGATCCATGCGAGGATGATGAAGCCTTTGACGAAGTGGACGCTATTGATACCACGTCTGAAGCCAAGAGTGCTCCAAATTTAGAAGCCCGGTTTTGTAGGCCTCTCAATGTCATTTTCTGACAGAGGGAAAAGTTTTTTGGCTGGTGGTCTGGGCCGAGGCATTTTAGACAGCAGTCATGCGTGTCAGTCACCAAAATATTCTGGCATTTTTTTTTTGTGCCATCAAGTTAGTGTTGACTCATAGCAACCCAGCTACCTTGGGATTTTCTTGGTAATGTATCACCGGAAGTAGATTGCCAGCCTTTTCTTCCGAGGCAATGGAGGGTAAAGTGACTTGCCCAAGGTCATAAGGAGTGTCAGTGGGACTCGAACCCTTGATCTTCTGGGTACTAGGCTGTTGCTCTAACCACTAGGCTACTCCTCCACTCTGGTTCTGGCATAATTAGAATTTTTTTTGAAATCACTAGTTGGTTTCTCCATACCTCCAAGTGTGAAGAGTATGGTAGGCTTAAGGCCTAAAAAGGGCTTTGAAGCCCAAGTAGGTTTTTTTTAGTTAAAGAAAAGAATAAGGGAACTAGCGATGTCCTAGATGGTGCCGGTGTCGACGAGAAGTCAAGGCGCTATCCACAAAAAAGGTTTTCCTGCAGTGACAGTATTTCCTTTCTGCTGGCTCCACAGTAAACGAAGATCTAAAGAGAGGGAGTTGGGAAGGCAGTCGTGCAAGCGCAGTGGAGTGCTCCCAAAAGCTTTCCAATTGGATGCTGGGGAGAGTTCCCGCACGGGCTCCGTCGGTACCGACATCACCCTATATATGAAGATTGCATTCCTGCTTGTTCCTGGAGATCTCATTTACTCACTATATACACCTCTATATCAATAGTCCACCCAAACCTCTAACTCCAACATCTCTACCAAGCAACTGTTCCAAGACAAAAGTAGCACGTTTCATCCAAACATTTTTGACAGGGTTTTTCCATAGCTGTTACATATTTTCATTTCCTGGCAACATTTTTGCAAGATGTTCTTACCAGCTCATGAATCTCAGTGCGAAAGATGGAATGGACGCCAATGATAAAGGGAGTTGGTGAGCTCAAGACTTCAAGCAGTTGTGCAGGGAGAATTGGAATGTAAGGGTAACTGGACACAGAATTAAAAACAAATTAAATTAATGGTTCTGAATATTATTTATATGAATACTTTTCCTTACCTTATTGACCTGAATATTTTCTATATCAACAGGTAGTAATATCTAAAATACTTCCATATTTTTAGAAACAACTGTTACACTCACATTCTAATGAGATTAACACTAAATTTTAAAAAATAGCTGATATAAAATGATATTAAGATGATCACATCCACATATTTTGTCACAGATTTCTGTACCAGACAATAGTTAGCCTTGTAAATGGGATTCGTAAAGCTTCTCTTATACTAGGAAGGATATAAATCGGTTTAAGATGAAATATAGAGGTCTTCACTGAACAGTGTCATGGACACAGCACTTGCCCAAGATAGATTTAAGTACGGTAGGCATCTTTTGCGACATCTTCAAATCATTCTTCCTTGTATTGCCAGGTATATGGCTCTTATGCAAATTTTCAGCTGTTCATGTTGAATTTTTTTTTTTTATTTATGCAAATTACAATACACCAACAAATAACAACTTGTACAGAAAAGGACTTTTCAGACCACAAGTCCACAACAGAGAGGCAAGTATAGGTCACAAAACAAGAAAATTGTCACCTAGCAAATACAAAAGGAGAAAGACAGACACAAGAAGAGTACAACACTCTAACCGTAAGTAGACCCCCTAATCCGGAGGTCTACCGGGGGATAAAGGGGAGGAAGGAGCCAACAAATTACCCTGTTTAGAATTAATAAAAGAGGCTAGTTGGGAAGGTTCAAAGAAAATATATCTGTTTGCAGATAATTTCACCAAACATTTACAGGGAAATCGCAAAAAAAAAACCCAAAACCCCAACTGAAGAACCCCTGAACGGTACAAAAGAAACTGCTTCCTTCTCTTCTGAGTTGCTCTCGAGACATCTGGAAACATTCTAATACGTGATTCCAAAAATTTTTTTCCAGTAGACCTGAAAGAAGCCTCAGAAGCCAGTCTCTATCCACCTCTAGGGCGAAGGTTACCAAAAGCGTAGCAGTCATCCCAACCGCAGTAGGGGACCGTGCCAAAAAAGTAGAAAGGTCCAAACTGCAGACATCACCAGGTGATCTCCTTCACCCTTGTCTCCAATCTTAGAAGTCGGAAGATAGAAAGCTTTAGATATTGGAGGAATTGCATCTGCCGATACCTTAAGTACTGTAATAAGAAACTGCTTGAATAGTTCCAAGGCCGAAACCGATGGAACTTTAGGAAAGTTCAGAACACGTAGGTTACGGCTTTTGCAGCATTTTCAAGAAACTCCAGCCTCCTATGTACCACCGCCGAATCTCTTATCAAATTATGGGAAACGTCTTTAATCTGCCCTAAGGACCCCTTCTAAGGAGGCCACTTTAGCATTCATCTCAGTCTGAGTAGATTGATAAACATGTAACTGTTGCCCAAAAAGATGAAACTGTTGATGAATAGATTGGAGCTGTGCTGTTATATTAAGGTGCACGGCTGAAAAAGCTTCCCATAAAAAGTCAATGGTAACAACTTTAGGTTTTTCCAGAAGACGACTTTGGGCACTCACCATTTGCAGGATAACTACCTCCAGACCCGAGAGAAATTTCTCAGAGGAGAAACGAGGGAAAGAGACCCGATCCTCGACTACCCCCTCCACGCCAGACAGCACTTCCGGAGTTACCTGCCCAGCTGGACTACCTTCCATGCCGGCAGAATGTTGTCGAGGCTGCTCAGTAGGGCAAAACGGCCCTCCACCAATCCCTCCTGAGTCCTCTGGCAGGATCGCACCTTCCGGTTGCACTGGCGGAACACGGCACTCCGAGCTCAAAGATGCCTCAAGTCTCACGGCGTCCCGGGACCCTCCGTCCGCCCCAGGAACGCCTAGCAAGGGCTCTGAAGTCACTGCACTCTTCTCCGCGGTCACCACGAAGGAATCCATGGGACCGCGAAATGTCGGCTTTCCAGCTCCCGCATCCTCCATTGTCACCAGCTTTGCCTTGCGTTTTCTGCCCTTATGCGGCATCGAACGAACTCCTCGGAATCCCAAAAAAACGCTGACACACTCCAAAAGTCACAGAGCTCACCGACATGCGTCCATTATCGTCGCCATCTTGCCTCTGTTTGTATTGTTCATGTTGAATTTAAAGAAAAGTTGTACTCTGCATGCACTGGTTGTACATAAGGGGATAATTTTTATGCTTTTTCAATAGTGGCAGTCTGTAGGCACTTTTTAACTGCAGACTTTGCACTAGTTTTCAAAGTAAAATATGTGCAATCATTGACTTTAAAACAGACCAAAGGAAAAACTACACTTGCAGCTCTTTTTTCCAACCAAAATTTAAAATCTAAAAACAGGCACGTTGCTTCAATCCCCACCTAACCCTACCCCCTGAGGAATGTATAAGTACATTTGTTATGGAACAACCATAAACTGTACCTTAAAGAGCCCAGGGAATGGCTTTGACAATTGCCCTCTCAAAATATACAGAGCAAATAGTGAGACTAACCATCTATCAAATTAAAAATGGTATTTCCTAATCTTTACTTTTGACATTCTTGAAGCAATTTCCGTTAAATTCCCCTGAACTCCCAGGGGACAGTCATGTTTTCAATGGCATCACAAGTCACCTCATGTGGGAACCAACTGGTTAAGGCATTCCACGAAGTTATCTATGACAACATAATCAAAATGGACCAATCAGATCTGTCTATGATTAAACATTTGCTTCTCTTACTAAAGGCCCCATTTGCTAAGCATTTTCCCATAGAAACACAACAGGAGAAAACCTTTAATAATAATAGGTTCAAAAGATACCTGCCTGAAGGAAGATAGAGAACCAAAGGATAACTGCTTAAAAATGTCTAAAATAAAATAGCTGAATATTTTTCAGGGCTAGAGAATGAATTATGCTGTTTAAGAGTAGTTACTCACCTGTAACAGGTGTTCTCCAGGAGCAGCAGGAATCAGTTCCCACATATGGGTGACGTCGGCGCCGACGTAGCCCCCGTGCTGAGCATTTCCCCAGATTTCAAGGAAAGCTTTTGGGAATGCAGCGCGCATGCGCGGTCCCTTCCCTCCCAAGGGTGCCGTCTTGCTCAGTCTGATGACATAGCTAAAAGACAGCAAAAAACAAAAAGTATATGACTGCAACTCCAGGGAAGGAGGGAGAGTCGTGAGGACTGATTCCTGCTGCTCCTGGAGAACACCTGTTACAGGTGAATAACTGCTCTTTCTCCAGGACGAAGCAGGAAGTCAGTTCTTACATATGGGACTCCCCTGCTCTAGGCTACCGGGAACCCAAAGCTGAAAAATGGCTCCTTCTGAAGAGCCTCAGCATTTGTGAGAAGAATATCCTCTGAGAACGCCCCCGTACGGTAGCCCAACACAAGGGCCGGAGGGTAGGAGTTGCCTAAACCTCAAAGAGATTACAGAGTACCGCCTGTCTGAAAGCACTGTACCTTCGGGACTCTCTCTCGAGGCAGTAGTGGGCTGCAAAAGTCTGGCTTAAAGACCAAGTAGCGGCCCGGCAGATGTCTGCCAACGGAACAGAGCGGAGATGAGCTACTGACGCGGCTTTCGCCCTGACACGGTGGGCCGTGACTCGACCCTGCAAGAGGAGGTCAGCTGCCTTGTATGCCCAGGCGATACAATCTGCTACCCAAGTGGACAACGTACGCTTGGAGACAGGTAACCCTAGTTTATTAGGGTCAAAGGAGACGAAGAGCTGAGTAGCCCTTCGATGCCCCCGCGTACGTTCTATGTAAAAAGACAACGCCCTCTTAAAGTCCAGGGTATGCAAGACTGTTTCAACCCGGCTGGTATGCGGCCTGGGAAAGAATGTCGGAAGAACCACCTCCTGGTTGAGGTGGAAAGAGGAGACCACTTTTGGAAGGAACTTTGGGTGGGTCCATAGGACCACCCTGTTCTTATAGAACCGTGTGTACGGTCTACCAGAAACCAGAGCTTCTAGTTCACTCACAAGTCTGGCCGAGGTAAGAGCTACCAGGAAGACCGCTTCCCAAGAAAGGAAGCGCAAATGGCAAGTAGCCATCGGCTCTAACGGTGGGCGAGTAAGTTGCTACAAGACCATGTTCAAATCCCACTCAGTCGCCAGTGGACGAACCGGAGGCTTGAGAAGAAGCAGACCTCTGAGAAAGCGGGACACCAAGGGATGAACCGACAGACTGTCCCGCCACCGGTGAGTGGTGCACTGATAGAGCACTGAGGTGGACCCAAACAGAGTTAGACTTAAGGCCTAGGTCTGACAGGTGAAGTAGATACTGCAGTACTACTGGCACAAGGCAGGAGAAAGGATCTTCATTGCGCTGAGCACACCATATTATGAACCTACGCCACTTGAGGGTATACTTTCTGGTGGACTGCCTTCTAGAAGCCAAACCACCTCTTCAAACTCCTTAGGTAGAAGCAAGGGAGCTAGCACTATCCTTTCAGTAGCCAGGCCATCAGATTGAGGGACCTGAGATTGGGGTGCAGAAGGGAACCCTGTTCTTGAGACAGGAGATCGTGTTGTAACCCCAGAGGGAAAGGAGTTTCCACCACCAACTGTAGCAGAAGTGGAAACCATGGTTGCCTCGGCCATCTGGGGACTACCAGAATCACCGAGGCCTTGTCCCAGAGAATCTTGAACAGAGTTCGGGCCACCAGGGGCATGGGAATAAACGCATACAGGAGGCCCGTAGATCAAGAGATCAGAAAAGCATCTGCTGCCACTCTCAGGGGATGCGGCTGTCTGGAGCAAAACCTGGGCAGCTGACGGTTCAGTGGACTTGCAAAGAGATCGATCGATGGAAGTCACCATCTTAGGAAGACCTGCTGGACCACCAATGGGGGCTGGAGAATCCTGCTTAGCTTGTCTGCTAAGAAGTTCTCCTGACCAGGTAGATAAACTGCTTTAAGAAACATGCCTTGTTTGAATGCAAAGGAGCAAAGGGCCTGCGCCTGCTGACATAGGAGTCTGGACCCTGTGCCCCCCTGCTTGTTCACATAGAACATTGCTACCTGATTGTCTGTCTGAAATAAGACAGACTGGTGAGAGAGGGCATGAGAAAAAGTCTGTAGAGCCAAGCGGATTGCTCGCAGCTCCAAAAGATTGATCTGCTGTGTGGCCTCCCGAGGAGACCAGAGGCTTTGAGTGTATGTGCCCTGGCAATGTGCATCCCAGCCCTTTAAGGAAGCATCGGTCGTCAGCACCCTTGTGTGTGTGAAAAGGTACCACCCTGAGAAGGTTTAGGAGATGTAGCCACCACTGCAAGGAGTCCAAAAGTGGTTTGGACACTTTTACTCTGTCTCGGAGATCACCTGTGGCCTGCGCCCACTGAGCTCTGAGGCACCACTGAGCAGCCCGCACGCGCAGACAGGCATTCGGAGTCACATGTATTGTGGATGCCATGTGGCCCAGGAGCTGCAGGAAGGCCTGGCGGAGACCTGAGAATTGCTTTGGAACTGGTCGGCCAAGTCCATCAGTCTGTGGGCCCTGTCCTCAGGCAAGTAAGCTCTTGCCTGCAGGGTATCTAATCTTGCCCCTATAAACTTTAGGTTCTGTGAGGGGAGCAAAGTGGACTTTGCGTAGTTTATGACAAAGCCCAGATGCTGAAGAAGAGAGACAGTGCGAAGAGTGGCTTGTCTGGCCTCCTGAAGAGACTGGCCCTTGATGAACCAGTCATCCAGGTATGGGAAGACAAAAATTCCCCAATTCCTGAAATAGGCCGGCACCACCACCAGGCATTTGGTGAAAACCCTGGGGGCGGAGGTTAGGCCAAAGGAAAGTACCCTGTACTGAAAATGGTTTCCTCCCACCACAAATCTGAGATATTGTCTGTGGTCTAGATGAATGAGGATGTGAGTATAAGCATCCTTTAGGTCTAAGGAGCATAGCCAGTCTCCCTGCTGGAGGTAGGGCAGCAGTATCCCAAGGGTAAGCATATTGAACTTTTCCCTCTCCAGAAACTTGTTTAGGTTTCGCAAGTCTAGGATAGGCCGGGGGCCTCCTGTCCTTTTTGGTACCAGGAAGTACCTGGAGTAGAAGCCTTGCCCTTCCAGGTGGTGAGGCACCTATTCCACCGCCTGTTCCTTTAGAAGACTTGCCAACTCCTGAAGGAGGAGGTTTCTGTGCAGAGGGAGTCTTGGAGGCTCCCCTGGAAAGTAGGAGGGGGGTAGCTGATGGAAGTGGAGCATGTAGCTCTTTTGGATTATGCTGAGGACCCAGGTATCCCCTGTGATGGCTGGCCACCTGTAGGCGTACAGGGTCAGCCGAACTCCTGTGCTGAGTGGAGCCAGCTGTGGAGAAGAGGCTATGCTGTGGGAGTCAAAACTCCGCTCCCTGCTGTACAGGAGCCGGAGCTGGCAGCTTGACGGTCTTCTGCCTATGGGGTCCATACCCCTGCCCCTTGGCCTGCTGGCACTGTTGGGAAGCTGGAGAGGCCTGATATTGAGGGTAGGATTTGTAGGCAGCACCCTTCTTCAGGAAAAAGGGCTTCTTTCCCGAGCCCTTCTTTTTCTGAGAAGGGGCAGAAGTCTTCCTGGACAGCCTTGTCCTGGTGAGAGTCTCAGTCTCGATTACTGCAGCCTTTTCAGTCATGGGCTTACCGAAAAGGTTTTCACCTCGGCAGGGGACATCGACCAACTTGTCCTGCACCCATGACTCCAGGTCTGATGACTGCAGCCAGGCCGCGGCTACCCGGGCCGAAGCCTCGAAGCCATCATAGGCTGCTCGAAAAATAAACTTTGAGCATTCTCAGATCCCTGTTGACAAAGCCTTGAACCTCTGCAAAGGTTCCTAGGAGAGGCCAGCTGAGGACCCGGCAATCTCCTTTGCCAGGTCTCGGAGGTACATGCCAATGTACAGCTGGTAGGTCGGGACACGGCAAGATAGCATAGAACCCTGGAAGCACTTCCTACCGAGGGCATCCAGGTTCCGGGCCTCCCGGCCAGGGACACACCAAGGAGTGCATCTTCTGACTCTTCAGGCGGTGCATGGCCAATTTCACGCCTTTCAGAACCCAGGGCTCTTACGGACTCGATAAATGGAAACAACCCGTTTGCTAAGAACCGGCGCTGAGGCCGGTGCCTCCCACATACAGAAGAGAAGCATCGGAGGAACCGGTACAGTAAAGGCTTCCTTCGGAGGAAAGTCATACTGGAGGGCATCGAGCTCCTCAGCTCGAGGCTCCTCCTCGGCATCCGCAGGGAAGGCCTAGGCTTTGGCCATGTCCCTCGCTAAGTCCGAGAACTGGATATCCTCCGGGGAGGGGACCTTCTCCGAGGCTCGGACTCTGGTGAGTCCAAAGGGACACACCGGGTCCGGAAGGTGTCCGGGGACTCCTCGTCCTCCGTCTCCCATGCCGACTCTTCTGAGGAGGAATCGAGCGGCTCAGGCCGTGTGGGCCTTGGTGCCACCCGCCCCGACGACCTCAGCCCCACATGGGAGGTCGAGGGGGACCTTGACCGAGGATCGACTCGAGACTTCATTGACTCGAGGATCGGCTCGGTCTCCGGGGTCAACTTGGACGTCGAGGTCCCAGTGGTCGGGGCAGATGCACCGGTCAGACCGGCGATCAGCACCAGCTGCTGTTCCATGAAGGCAGCCAAGCTGCTCTCCAAGGCCATCAACCTGAGTCCAAGTTCTGGAGACTCAGCAGCCCTCGACTCGGGCCCAATGTCGGCTCCCCCGGAGGAGAGTCCATGAGGACAACAGCACTTACAGGACTCGGGGACTCCGGCTCCACGCGAGGTAACTTGGACGGCCTCTCCGACTCCGAGAGCCCGGGGCGGTGGTCAGGGCTACATGACCTGGCCCTCGAGGATCCAGTAGCCTCCACCGACGCTGCCTTCGCAAGCTTCTTCTTTCTTCTGTGCTCCCGGGTGGGAGACTCCCTCTCAGAGGACCCCCGACGGCGCTAGGGGTCAGACTCCTGAGATGTCGAGGCCTCTGATGAAGTCCAGGCCCAGCCGGACGCGGACTCTGAGAAAATTCTCTCACGTTGCTGACGGCTCCGAAGCGCCTTCAACGACATTTTGCCGCATGGGCCACAGGCCAGCGGCTCATGGTCAGGCCCGAGGCAACGGAGGCAGCAGTCATGTGTGTCGGTGAGAGACATAAGTTTATTGCACCAATCACACTTTTTGAACCCGCTGGCAGCCATTGGGGGGAAAAAGGGCCCCTGCAAGGTTAAAAGACTGGGCTGCCAGTGAAAACACAAAAGAGTGCGAACGCTAGTTACGAAGTAGAAAAACCGAAAATCAAAACTCCGGACTCAATACCAGTGTACCGAGCCCAGGCGGGAAGGGGAACCGGCGTCGAACCAGATCAGAAAAAGCCAAAATAACCAAAAAAAATCTACTTTTCCTGGGTGACACGAACTCACGTCCGTTGGGCTCTGCGGAAAAAAAAAAGACTGAGCAAGATGGCACCCTTGGGCGGGAAGGGGACCGCGCATGTGCCCTGCATTCCCAAAGGTTTTCCTTAAAAGCTGGGGAAATGCTCCGCACAGGGGCTCCGTCGGCACCGACGTCACCAATATGTGAGGACTGACTTCCTGCTTGGTCCTGGAGAATTAAGTGTATCACTGACTATACTACACATAAACATGACATGCAGCCTACTTTAAATCTATTTCACCTGAATGTGTGAAATTAGTATCTATGAATTTTAAACCCTGGAAAATGTACAGTATCTACCTCTGTCCATAAGTCTGGAGGTCTCAATAATGTCTTTGGTAAATGTTGTTTTAAATGAAAAAAATCACTATAAAGTTTGACATTTCATAATTAGCCAGAACACGCTCTAGAACGTAAACTGATGCAACTTAAAATTCATGCGTAAATTTCTAAGCTTTAGCAAATGCAGTACACTTTTCAATTTCATAAAATCTCACTAATTTATTGAAAAAATAATAGCACAAGTAACATCTGTAACCAAGATTTGCTATGCCTGATGGCAAACATTTGACATAAAAGTGTGAACTGTACATGGTTTTCAATTTCCTAATTGATCATGGCAATGAAAAGTCTGTAGGGTGCTTAACGGCTTTAGACAGCCTTCTATTAAGGAAAAAAAAGATATGATAGAATATAATCATAATGATCCCTGTTTAAAGACTTAAGTGCAACAAACCTCAGATGTCTTCCCCTTTTTCCTTAATAATTATTGTACTATATTTGTTGGCTCTTTGTAAGTATTCATAAAATTAGATGTAATTCTGCATGAACTTAGAGGGTCTGACATTCAAAGGATTTTGTGACATCTTCAAATCATTCTTTCTTGTATATGCTTCTAATTTGGCCTCTTTGAAAATGTACTAAGGCTGACAATGTAAATTTACACTCAAAATTTCACTAAATTTAGAAAGATTTAGGATAAGGAGTAAAAGTTAGGAGCTTAGCCCTGATTTTCAACATTAGGCTCATAAAATCTAGGCAAATGAAAGGCAGAAGGTTCCACCTGCGCTTAAGAAAGCATCTGTGTGGTCTGTATTCAAAGATCGCACTGGTGACCCCATCTCTTGCCTTCCTTTCTTGTTCAAGATGATTGAACAGGCATTTCGGAAACAACTTGATAACAGGTTGAAAACTGCAAACCTCTCGCACAGGGGCAATGTGCGGTGGAGACGGGCAGACACTCGGGCGTGGGCCGGAGTAGAATGTTGTGCGCGCTGACCCGTCCGAGCTCCCTGATTCTGCAACCGCAGCTACGCATAGCTCCCGCTGTTGCAGAGTCTGGTACAACTCGGCCATGTTCAATTTCTGCACGTCCAGACAGCCTGGACATGCAAGGTGCGTAATTGGCCTCTTAGTGTGCACCATCTGTTGCTGCACCCATGTTATTCCTACGGGCATGGTAACAGATAGTACATGCTTATGTTTAGTATGCACCATCTGTTGCTGCACCCATGTTATTCCTACGGGCATGGTAACAGATAGTACATGCTTATGTTTAGTATGCACCATCTGTTGCTGCACCCATGTTATTCCTACGGGCATGGTAACAGATAGTACATGCTTATGTTTAGTGTGCATGGGCCATATGCACAATAGAAAAAAAAAACATGAGCAGAAGATAATTACAAAATTAAAAGTTGAAAAATAAGTTTTAGATGATTTATTTTTCTTTGACTAGCATATTACAGGAGAGACCAAGCACTAAAGATCAGTGTGCACAATAAAGTTGTCTAGAGTGAATAAAAATTAGTATGCTAGGCACTAAGCGGATAATTTTATGAAGTAAGTTTTGCATGTAATGCATGTTTGACACATGAAAAATGCCTATTGTAATTTATATAATCGGCATGTAAGCGTTTCCAGGGGTGATGTTTGGGTGGAGCTGCAAGGCATGTGTACACTTTATAAAATATATGCACAGCTACATAGAATACGTGCACATAACTGCACCTGTCTTGGAGCAAGTGTAATTTTGTGCAAGAACATTTTTTGTATGGCTCTCGGAGCCAAAGAGCATACTATGTACAAAGTTCAGTTTTATCTAGCATGTGCTCTCTGTAAGATACCTTCTAAATATGTAAGATATCTTTGAAATATGTAAAGTTGTTATGGTTACATGTAAGCTGCTTTGATCTTTGAAAAGATGGTCTACAAAAACTGCTAAATGAATAAATAATTTATAAAAGACACTTATAGATCCTATTTAACCTTTTTAAAACAGGAATAAAATTGGCAGATTTTTCAATTTTTTTTCTAAGTGCCTTGAAATTACCTTCCTTGGGAACAGCGTGCATGCTGAACCAGTATCAGAAGACATTAGCAGGCATGCACTAAAATTAGCACGTACTTCCATGTAGATGAAGGAATATAGTAAACACTTTAGTCTTTAGTGAGTACACAGGACAAAGTGTGTGGAAGAGAGCATAACTTGCTATTTACTGTGCATCTGATAATGGCTTCAATTTAAAACATGTTTTGAACTAGGTGCATGCTGCTGAAAGCTAATAAGCACTGAAGCTTAAAACAGAGTAGACTTAGCGATGACACCATAAATATTAACCCACAGGCCTTTGAGCTAGAACACAACTGTGTTCGCAAAACAGAAAAAAACCAAATCCTGCTTGAGCCCTTCAAAAAATACATCCACGCAATTTTTTTTAACACCATTGTAAACTTCAAAATGTATAAAGCAAAGCTGTCAGGAGTGAAGATAAAGCGCCATCTCAGAAGTTCTTAACCTCTGCCATTTTTGTGCACAAATATTTCACAGCATATGGTCTATATCCTGCATAGTATCAGATGGTTTCTTTAGTCTGCAAGACAGGTGTTGGAAAGAAGACAAGTTGCAAATATGATAGTCAGGAGGGAAGCCTCTTTCCACTAAAGCCTGAATGACTTTCTGCAATTTTTCAACCTCTGTACTGGAACCTTCTGAAGTAATTGCACCTGCACGGTGTAGATGGTGTGAAAGGAGGATGGGGTGCACAATGCAGTGTTAATCACCTGAAGACTAGTTTCTGGTGTATCGTGATGTTCTCTCACCCAATACATCATCTCATGCCATTTTTTCAAGACTCAGAGAGATGGACAAAACATACTCATGTGTATTTTGTTCTCTCCTGGAACTTTCTTCTCTCTTTTAATCTCCCTGCTGGGGTCCAGTAGCTCTCCTACTTCTCTTCTCAGGGCTGAAAAGCAACCCTATGTACTGGCCTTTTTGTTATGGTTTTGAAATACGGAGCTGGACCCTTGAAAAAGAGGGCTGCATATGCTCCAATGAGCAAGTACACACAATTGTGGGTAGCTTTAACATGTTATTTAGTGATTAGATAGAAAATGGACTAAAACACTATGGGGCATGTTTACCGAAGTGCACGCCAGTATTTATTTATTTATTTACATTCTCTTATATACCGCGCTATTCTGCATCAGTGCGGTTTACATTGAACAAACTGAAATTACATTGAACAGGGCATTATAACTTGGAGATAACTATTTTACAGGGAACATGGGCTATGGAGGGTTAAGTGGCTTGCCCAAGACCACAAGGAGCACTTGTGGGACTAGAAACCCCAGTCCTTCCGGCCCAAGGTTGCTGTCCTCTAGTGGGATTTGAACCCCCGACTTCCGGCCTGAAGTACCTTGCCCCAACCACTAGGCCACTCCTCCACTCCAGTAGCATGTGATTGTGCCACCAAACCAGCTAATGTTTTTGGGGGGTGGGGGGTATGGGGTATGTGCATCTGTACTCCTGCCAATAATGCAATGCTAATGTCAGCACCACGCTAAACGTCATGCACGTGCACTTAACACCACCCACCGGAGGTGGCACTAACAACAGACGTGGTTAGCATGTCCCCAAACTGCCTGTGCTAACCACGACGTACCATCAAGGCCCATGTTACGCCTTTAAGCGATCCATCTGCCACCCAATCGTACGCTGGCTGGTTAGAACTAGAGCTTTAGTGTGGGGCCCCACGCTACCTATTAGCACATCTTAGTAAACATGATCCCGTTTTTCCAAATTAATATGCCCGCTAATACTGTGTGCACACTATGAATGCAAGTCTTTGCACCTAAACATGAACTTTTAGCATATTGCCCATTAGGGGTATTTTATAAGGGTTTCTGTGTGTGAAACATAGGGTATATGCGCCTAAAGATATATGCACATAACCTACTTGTGTAGACCTTTACCCAGGGTAAGTGTAGACATTCCTAGCGAAGGAGTCTGGGCGGGGTTGGCAGTTATGCATGTAAAATAGAATAAAAAAGCTACGCATGTCTCTCAGCTGGCATAACTGGCTGAGAGAGCTTTTTGGGGATAATTTCACACCTCTCCGGGACCTGCAACGGGCCTGCAATGGTCTCAAACAGCCCCGTGGTGCTTACCTTAAACCTCTGACGCTGCCTTTATAAAATGTGCATATGTGTCATGCAAGTTGGGTGGCTTGTTATAAAATTACTCTTTCAATGTTGTTTTAATATGAAGCTAAATATTTACAGAAACTCACACTTCAATATTTTTAGCACAAAGTTTAGGGCATTAGTTTCATTATGTTCATATTTGTAATTAGCTTTCAAGGACTGTACTCTCTCAGGCCAATGCAGAAAAAGGCATTGGCTATAACTTGCTTGTCAACTTTGAATTTTATGTACCCAAGTGAACAAGGTCTTAAATTAAACAACTCAATAACAATGACATGTTATGCTTAGCGGGTGTTTGTGCATTCTTGTTATACTATGCATGATATTCATAGCACATTAATAATCAACTACATGCTTTTAATTGGTAATAGAAAG
This sequence comes from Ichthyophis bannanicus, assembly GCA_033557465.1. Classification (NCBI taxonomy): domain Eukaryota; kingdom Metazoa; phylum Chordata; class Amphibia; order Gymnophiona; family Ichthyophiidae; genus Ichthyophis; species Ichthyophis bannanicus. The sequence continues at coordinate 54,357,089 of CM066047.1, read as the reverse complement.
TTTAAATTATACATGAGAATGGCATAAAACGAGCTCACCTATATTTGAGGGGATATATTAACGATTCCAGCGCTCTGCAAGAATCACTCAGTCTCTGGAAACTTGCCGAATGAAAGAGAACTTTGCTTTCTGTTAAAACTGCACAGAACAGGCTTAGTACATTTTGGATTCCTATAACAGAAAAGAACGTTTTGAGTATTTACAAAAGGCATATTTGTAGTACAAACGAATTAAAATTGACTACTGATTATGCATCAGCAGTGAGTTAGGGGTTAATTCAACCTCAGTTTTGCAGTTTGGTGAGAAACTGCTTACATAGCTACAGAGAGATACTGGTAGACAAAATAAGAAGAATTCTTCACCTAGCAAATGTAGACCAATTAAGGAGAACAATTCACCTAGCAAATATAGATAAGATAAGAAGAATCCATCAATTGTAATTGTAGAGTTTTGAGCTTCTAAAACCATGGGGGGGGGGGGGTATCCCTTGAGCATTCTGAGAGGTCTGGTCAGCGTCTTGATTGTATTTAATGGATAACTGACCCTATACTATGTGTATGTCACCTGATGGAACTGGTTGCCTTTTCAAAAGGATAAATGGGTGCCTTTTTTCAGCCAGAGCAGAGGAATGAAGGGATCTCATCCATGGAGCGGACGTGTTGCCTGGAAAATCTCCCGATTGAGAAGTCTCTCTTGCCTGGCTGAATCAGGGATCCATTTAGTCGAAGTGTGGCATGAGATGAAGTTCAGAACTCTATCGGCGATGTATTATTCTCCTGTAATTACTTACTTTCTAGTTATCTTTTCTAACTAATCATAGGTAAATAAGTGAATTACTTGCCTTTCTAAATAAGTATAGGTAAATAAGTTAAATAAGTGAATTTCAAGCTATCCTTGCTCTATTTTATAAATAAACTCATTGCCTTTATTTTAGCAAAACAATATTCTTTGGCAATATTTAGTTGAAAAAGGACAGAACTAGATGACAAGAGATCAGTTAAAATACAGGAGAAATTTATGTGATAATAAAGACAGGAAGGTCATATAAAGTGCACTTTGCAAAAAAAAACCCAGGAGATTGGCATTGAGCCTTGGGTGGGGCAGTGGGAGTCAAACAGTCTTACAGCGGCAAAGGTTGAAAGTAAGCGCTATGGGGCTGACTGAGACCATAGCCGCCGCTGCAGGTCCCAGAGAGGGGCGGCAGCGCCAATGGGCCACTCGCGGAGCACTGTCACTCTAGACGGCCAATAAGTTTGCCTAATGGTATTGCTGGCCTTGTTTGCAACTAGCCTCTGCTCTATTTTCTTATTCCCTAATTACCATAAGTTTGAAAGAATAATACAAAAGGGATCAAGAATGTCAGGCTGGAGCAAAATTTGACATGTGAAAAAGACTGGTAAACAGACATAGCGAGTTAAAAAAAATGGGCCAAATCAGAATGGGAGTTCCAGAAATATAAGCTCCCACCCCCCCCAAAAAATATCCAATGCATTTCTATGGGAGAAGCAGTTCCAGCTTCTATAGCATAGAAACTTACATATAGTAAAATATAGAAGTTAGGGAATTGCTTCTTTCAAACTTCCACTCCCTGTTCTCTACTCTCTCAACCCTCTAAACTGTCCCATCCCCAAATATGCCTCCCCCAACCCGCTATTCACCATTTTGTAGTCATCTTCCAGTCCGACTCCATCTAGTTTATATCCTTTTGAAGGTGAGCTCACTAGAATTACACACAGTACTCAAAATGAGATCTCACGAGAAACTGTAGAGGCACTATCACCTCCTTTTTCCTACTGGCCATTCCCTTGCTTATGCATTCAAGCATCGTTCTGGTTTTTGCCATTGTTTTATCTACCAGCTTGGTTCCCGTAAGATCTTCCAATACGATCACCTCTATATCTCTTCTTTTTTGCACAGAACTTCGTCCCCAATACCTTACCAATCCCTTGTTTTATTGCTGTCCAAATGCAAAACCCTGCATTTTTTAGCATTAAATCTTAGCTGTGACACTAGGCCAGTGGTTCTCAAACCTGTCCTGAGGGACCATCAGCCAGTCAGGTTTTCAGAAAATCCACATCTCTTATAAGCAAATCTCTCTCAGGCTAGATCCCTCATCATGTTTTCCATACCTTCCACGGTGCCTACCCTATTGCAGATTTCGGTTGTCTGCCATATAAAAGCAAACTTTTGATGGCACTTCCATAATATTGCCTACTGCGGCGCTCCTGCCCGGCCTTGGGGCTAAAGACAGGAGCGGCGGTATGATGCTTCGTGAGGAAGGAGAGTAACCTGTATCCAGGGAATGCTGGGTATTGTAGTTCCTGCTCCTCTCGCTCCAAAATAAAGAGTTGTAGTTATGGGGTTTCCAGAATATTTATTATAGTAAAGGATATTGTTCCATCACATGGCAAATAAATGCAAACAAAATAGGTGCTTCAAATGCTAACAGGAAAACTTAGGATAAAGGCAACTTAAAGTATAACTGCTGTGGTGAGGAGAGCAATCCTGAGCCTATGGATACACAGGGAAATGAGCCCTGTACCTTTAATTCTGAAAGTATCAAGGGTTTCCCCGGTAACCAAGAGTCTCTGACTCACAACTTAGCCATCCCTAAGCCCCGCCCACAGCAGCACGTCAGGGTTGGAGAGAAGCCTGACTCTAATCACATGTGCTGGGAGCAAGGTGTGGCACAGGAAGAAGAACAGTTTAAAAAGCTGACTTTTAGAAACACAGACAGAACAGGAGGAAGCAAGGGAACAAGGGAGAGAGCAAGCAAGAGGGCCAGTGAAGGAGCCCACGAGAGAGCCCACGAGAGGTTGCAGAGAACAGCTGAGAGAGCAAGGAAAGGTGGAGCTGATGAAGGTATTGGTGAACCTTTGAATGAAGGCAGCAGGAGAGAGATAAGGGCTGCTGACTTAAAGCTTCCAAGTGCTCAAGGAGAACTGTTTGGAAAGGTTCCAAAACAGTCCCAGCTGAAAGGAAGGCTGTTGCAATCAAAGGAAGTTACTGCGGACGGAAGACAGCATGACTTGCTTACAGGGCAGAGAGAGATACTGAATACTTCTGACTCCAGGCAAGTGTGTCCTCCTCAGTTCTTGTCCAGTAAAAGCTTAGGAGAATTAGCTCTAGAGTTAAAAGCTAATTCTAGCTGTAAGCAAAACCCCAGGATAAAGAGAGACTATTTATCTGATTATCAATTGGCTCACATAGCAGAAGAGCTAGGGCAGAAGCAAGTCCTGCTCAAGAAGCTGAATGATTTGATTAAGAAAGAGAATAGTCAGCTCTCCCTACAGATGCCCTTGGATGTGTGTGAAAGGGATAGTGTTGAAGAAATGGAAATAGGAGATATAGAAGATAATTCCTATGAAATGCAATGTGCTTTGTGTCAAGCCTCTGATGTGGAAGAGTGCTAATCTATAGAGCCGTTGAATGTATGAATGCTTAAAGAGCAACCTGATTTGTGAGAACGTCACGGCAGAAGAAAAACAGCTGAGTGCTAGGCTCAACTGATTATAAGGCTGAAAGCTGAAAGTAATAATCAGTGGACATTCTAAGAGCTGTTTTGCTACAAGAGATATTGTTCCTGTAAAGAGAAACGTTTGAGAAGTTAAAGTTTTTGAATAAGCTGCATTTTTGAACACAAGCAAAGTTGTACCTACTTTCTTTTGAGAAGTTAAAGCTTTTGCGTGGGAGTAAAAATCCTGTATTTTGGTTTTTTTCACTTGTATCCTGTGTATGAAGGAATCCCTGATTACAAACAAATAAATTTTCTCAGTTTTGCGCCTTACCACTGGTTCACAACTCCTTTGCCTTAAGATAAGACTACAATTCCCAGCAGCCCTCCTGGCAGCCATTTTGGGGGAAACTTATTTAAAAGGTAAAAAGGCGACCTCTCCTGGTACCAGGTTATCTACCCGGCCAGGTGGGGGCGACACTGCTTCTTTTCACTTCTCAGCAAATTACTCACTTTGCCCCAAGAGGTCAGTTAGATTCACTGCAGCCTCTTTCAGCCACTGTTACCTTCACAGTGCTGGGGAAAATCAGGTGCACATAATTAGAGCTTTCTCAGCAAGGCAATACAACAGCTCCGTAGCATTCAATTCACATACGGTAAAAAGCAGTTTCCTTCAGCTTGGCATCTCTACACAGCAGACCGTGCAATCCATGCTCTCACAATCTGGTACGTCTGTATTATCTTGTGTTAACTCTTCAAGCTGTATGGAATTACTGGCTTCTGGTAACACTGGCTGTCTTCTAGCTTGCAACTCTAAAAACTGCTTAAAACTCTGTAGGAGCAATTCAGCCTGCTGTTTGTGAGATAGGGAATTGCTATCAGCTATACAACTTCCCTCTGGCTTAAGGCTGTTTATTTCTCCTCTCTTAGATTAATTGTATCAGAGTAACTGCTAGTCTCTTTTGCTAATGTTTCACACACAGGAGAGTTAGCTTTACGTTCAGCCTGGAAACTTTGTGGCCATTCACTTACTTGTTGCCATGCCGTTCTGACTTCAGATGGCTCCAACGTTCTCCAGCTGTTAGAATGTTTGTTGCTCTCTGGCTCAAACGGTACTTCACAGAATGATTGTTTTCTTTCTTGTGCCTGCCTTGAAGGCTTCCTTTCCCAGGGCTGTGCCTTCCAACGGTTGTCTAATTCAGGGCTAGGTCCTCTCTCCTTGGGACTTCTACTCACTGCCTCTGAATGGAACTTTGCAGGTTTCTTTCCAATGCCAGGTTCCCAAGTATCAGCACACTGTTTTCTGGACTTCCAATCATTCTTCCTCCTCTCCTTCTTTCTCTTCTCTATCTTAATCCCATTCTCATTCTTCTCAATCCCATTCTTAATCTGACTAGCAAAGCCATGCTCTGGTTTAAAACCACATTCTCTCCTGGACACGCCCCTTCCAAGGGCAGGATGTGCCCAATCAGGACTGCAGGACTCCTCCCCTGGGCTGGCCTCCATGCTCAGCTCTGTGGAATAGAGTCTCTCTTTCTTCCTTGGTTTCTCAAATAGGCATAAATCCTGCTGAACCTCAGGATTTTCATCCGTTTCCATAGGCTCAGGAGGGCGCTGTTCACCACACTACACAAATGTTGAAAAGAACTAGACCAAGCACTGATCCCTGCAACAACCCATTAATAACAGTTCTTTCTTCAGAATGAACCCCATTTAGCACTACCTTTGTCATCTCCCTCTCACTAGTCCATAATCTTGTCACTCAGTTTCAGACTCTTGCCAACAATAGGAGAAAAGAACACCCATTCAAGATCAAAGTGAAGGTCAGTGGCAAATGCAGGAGTTCAACTCAGGTTTTCTGGTTCCCAGTCTGTTGTTCTACCAGACTATTACTCTCTCCTCAGACATACTGTTTGTGGTTTTTATTTCATCCTAGCAGCTAAATACATGTGTGAAAATTTCAATGCTTTGTCATTTATGCATAAAAATAAACTGCTAGCTCATACTACTAAGAAACATAACAATCATAAATCCAGCATAGGAATAGAGGTGTCTCACTGAATACTATTAAGAAAAACAATTTTAATGGGTTCCCTAGACATACTTTAGGAGCTCCACTGAGACGACACTAGTTGGTATCTTATAAAAGGTCATTTATGGGCGAAAATGACTTTATAAAATTACCTCCACAAAGACTAATAATAAAAAGTACTTTGAAAACAGTTGAATATATCAAGACACATTGAGGGTAATTCTATAAGGGCTGCTTAGTTCAATGTGCATATAGAAAAGGGGCGCCAGTAATGAGGCGTGACTACTTACACCAATCCTAGACTTGATGTAAATGGCCATGACTCAATATGTATGAAACACGCACAAGTTGTAGTGCTCTATAACTTACGTGTATTAATTTGCGCTCTGTTCTTGTGCTTGCCAACTCCAAAGCTACACGCCATGGCCCTGATGCACGTATTCACAGTACAGAATAACAATATCATATGCTTTGTGCAGAAGTGCTCATCCCTGTGCGCATGTCTTTTATAATAGGTAACTTATTCACATTCATGGTGTGCAAATGTCCGTGGCCCTTACAGAATTACCTTCATTCAATGTTCCTGTGTGATAAGCCAGGATCCTGAAGTTTCTCAGAAAGATGTTGCATAGTGTACGAGCTTCCATAGATTAGGTTCTCTTTGAAATACTGGACAGCTTGTTGTCTACCTTTTCTATTTCATTCTTTATTCTTTTCCTTTATATTTTTCTGGGTACTACTCCCCTTTATTTAGTGGGCTTTGAATAAGGAGAACAATTTGCTTTTTAGTTTTTTGTAAAATATTGTTCTGGTAGAATTGAAAGGACGAGGGGAGGGTCCTGGTGGACACCGGTAACCTGGTGCTTGGCCCAGTGCTAGGACCCTGCACATGTCCGCGGGGGTGGAAGGCCGTGGCGCCACTGACGCTACTGGCGTCCTTTGAAATCATTGGTTCTGCGGCGTGTGAAGCATGGAGCCAATGAGGGGGGAGCGTGCCGACAGAAGAGGTGGGAGGAGTGGGATGCCAACTGTTTGCCTGCTCTCCATGTGGTGGCGGGTGTTCGGCCAGCTGGCTTGGTGCTGGTGCTCATGCTTCTTTAGGCTGCGGCGTCAGGATTAACAGTGGACGGAGCAGCCACGGGTGTGGTGGAAAGAAGAGCGGAGGCCGAGCGGAGAGGTGACTCCAGGTGCGGCGTCGTGAGACTGAGTGGGGCTTCTGTGTGGAGAAGAGAGCGGAGACACAGCGGTGAGGAGACTGCGGGAGCCAGAGTGTGCATAGGGCAGACCTGGAGGCAAGGTGAAACTGTGGAGAGCAGAGTGCAAAACATTTGAAGGCAAGTGTTGGGTTTCAGGGATTTGATGAAACCTGAATAATAAATTAATTAATATAAGGAAGGGAAATGGGAGTGGAGGAGTGGCCTGGGTTGAGGGTTGGTTGGGGTACTGAGCATTTGGGCATCCCTTGGAGTTGGGGAGAGGGTGGTGAATAAAAAAAAAAAAAATAAAAAAAAAAGGGGGGGCTGTTCCTGGGTTGATTAAACAGGCAAGTATATTCCCAGGAAAGCAGGCAGATTATAAAGTCTTGATGATGACGGATCGCAGAGGGATGCAGGCCAGGGCTCGTGGACCTGGCAGGGCGGGGAGGGACATAAGGGGTCGGGGTACCCATGGCCGAAGGGTGGCTGATGAACCCCCCGAAGCTGGGGAGGCGGTAGGAGAGAGTGCAAGGGGAGTTAGAGGTCAGAGGGGCTTGGGGTCTTTGCGTCGGGGATATATATGAGCGAAGGGGGCCCCAACGAGGGCCTGGCGGGGTCACAATCTTCACGTGGAAGGGGGAGTACAGGGCCTAGGTCGCGAAGGCCGAGAATATGTGGGCAGCCGCGGACAAGGAGTGGTGGGTGGTGGAAAAGGTGGAGCCCACGTTGAGAGGGGAGCAGGGTGTTAGCAGTGTTGAGGGAACTGCTGATTGCTCAGGTGGGAATGGCCCGAGCGAGGGCTGTGGGATGCTACACAGTTCGGTTTGGGAAGCGGAGAGGCTATTGATGTTACTGCTGTACAGGTGCCAGGGGCGCACAATTTCTGAGGGCGAAGCGTGACTTCCCCAATAGGCTGGCAAGCAGGGCAAGGGGGTTATGGGTCATTGGGAGGGCATCCAGCATGGGCGCATTGGATGGGGAGAGGGCAAGGTTCCTCCAGGGCTGAATGGTTGGGGGCTTGGCAACCTGTGTGGTCCCCGGCTGTTCCCCCCTCCTTTTCCTGTTCTGTCTCCACAGGTTCCAGTAATGCATCCACAGGCGACTGTGCAAGGAGTAGGAGGACATTCGCGAGCAGTGCACATGAATTCGGGAATATCGGCAACATGGAGTTGGGCGTTAGAGGCGAATGCCTCAAGAGAAGATGAGTGGCAGTGGCAGAATGAGGAGCTCAGCCAGTCGGCTATTTGTCCTTCAGTGGCGGTGGCAGCAGACTCAGGGGTGATGGGTGAGTTACAGGAGGCATGCGAGGATGGGTTAGAGAGGAGTAGTTTGCATGAGAAAAGAAGGGGAAAAGAGCACAAGAAAAGGAGGCATTCCTGTAGGCGGCATCACTGATCGAAAGCGTCTTCATTGTCGTCCTCTGATTTGTCATCGTCGTCGGGCGATGAGTGCGGGCGGCAAGGAGGGAGCGGTAGTGGGGCACCAGGGGGAAGGCATGAAGGAGGAGCTCCTACGGTAGTGGCTATCTCGGAGTTGTGGGAGGGAGTTCCGAAGAATTTGCGACGTAAGATTAAGAAGCGTCGATATATTGATATTTTCCGACAGTTAGAGGGCCAGAAGCGTTCAGGGGAAAGTAGGAAAAAGCGGAAGGAGGAAGAGAAGGCAGGGCGAGTCAAGAAGGTCTCTTGTAATGTAGTGAACTGAACCAGGATCCACCAAAGAACAGCAAACTGCCACGTAGGCACCAGGAACCAGTCAGAAACCGTGGCAGGGGGTTCAAAAGTAACCTTTATTGATCCACGGATAAGGTGCGCCAAACCCAACACAGGCCGTGTTTCGTACACCACTTCCTCAGGGGTATAGGCTCACTATAAAATATACATACATATGAAACCAACAGCAAACAGATATTATTGTGTGAACATGAAAAACAGATAGATCATGTTATACCACATTAATTGAATAAATAACTAAAATAAATCATTTAGAAATGAAATGTAAAAAATATATAACTAGACCACTTAATGATAATAATAACAATAATAATAAATAAATTAAAATATAATTAAAAACAAATTGAAATATAATTAAAAACATATAAACACTCATAATGCGATAACTCACTTACTAAAACTATAAAATTTACGTCCCATTAAGAATATAGTGGTATTAATGACAAAATGTGATAACAATAATAAGAATAATAATATTAAATATAATATTAAAGAACTAAAAAATGGATGTGTCGACTATTTGTGTATGTATTCATAAATCTTCTCTTAGGTATAACCACAAAAACAAAAGAAACAAGAGAAAATGGAGAAAACAGAGGAGGAGGAGGACTGGGAAAACAATAGTATAATGTTAATGCCAATGTTCAAAAATATATAAAAAAATATAATAAATTGATAAAAAGATAAAATAAGATAATAATAAAAATGTTAAAAAATATTAAAATATAAATAAATATGAAATATAAAGGAAATATAACAAAATAAAATAATATTAAAAATATTAGAACCATAATAAAACAAAAAATATATAATAAAAATAATAAATAATAAATAATTAAAAGAGATGTGTGAATAAAATTATTCTAAACTTATAATCAATAATTATTAATTATTACTAAAAAATAACATAACTATTAAAAAATAATAATACTACAACCTACCAATGCACCAAGTTATTTTCAGAAAAAACTTTCGCTGAGCAGAGGCACGGAACCCACCGGCCTCTAGTGCGCGATGCAATTGTGATTGTGTATGAAATAACTAAACAAACAAATATACAAACAAATAAAATCAATAAATAATTCAAACATTGGCAAGGACAATATGAAATAAAAAATAAAAAATAAAAAATAAAAATTATTGTCTTTCAAAGGAATCATAAACCTAAGAACAACATAGATTGGGGAAACCCTATGTTTAATTGACTAAATTCTGTACAACCTATTAAGTGCTGTAATTCAAACCCCGTGTTATACTCTCCTTAAACAGGCTACAAGTGTAAAATATGTCTTATATCTTAATTTAGTGCTGTATTAATTTCCTAATTTTGAACCATGCCACTCTAGTTGTTTTAACACGATTAGTTAATTTAAAAATTTAAAACCATGCAGACCACCATAGACAAATTGTCACCACGGTAGAACTCCCAAAAAAAGGGGGAGAAGAGGAACAGTTCGTTGTCTTTATGTTCTAATTATTTAAAGCTAACTTATGTTAACATTAGCAGCACTAAAACCACTACTAGATTGAAAACATATATTGTAAATTAACTTCTACTGTGAGAAGTACAGGGTCGTGACAGCAACGGCGGAGTGCAGTAAAGAATTTTCACGCATCTCTTGAATGTTCAAGCAAAACCAAATATTGAACCTATTTAATCCAATAAAATCATAGTTTTAATGACAAGAAGAAACGTTGTATAAAAGCTTATATATCACATTTGAAAGATTGTCTAACCTATGAATCTCTTGATACCGCCATGAAACGGATATATCGTGCCGATAATGAAACCGCCATTACTGCACATACCTGCTTCTTTTAAAACGCCGTTTTGGCGGGAGAGACAAAGGCGTTCAACCTAGACTGTCATCATGTGAAAGGTACTATTGGAAAAGGTTTCTAAAACAAAAATTATTTTGCTTGATATGAATGTTAAAAAACTGGTAACATGAATTTAGGTGTTAATTGAGGACATATGCTTGCCCCGTATATCCGTTGTTTTGAGGGGAGCAATGAAGATCAAAAAACTTTCTTGAACATTTATAAAATACCCCTGTAGCCCGTAAAAAAGGCCGCATTTGATAGATTGTCTAACCTATGAATCTCTGGGTACCGCCGTGAGACGGACACTTCGTGCTGATAATGAACCCACCATTACTGTACATACATGCTTCTTTTAAAACGCCATTTTGGCGGGAGAAACAAAAGCGTTCTACCTATACTGTCATCATGTAAAGGGTACTATTGGAGAATGTTTCTAAAACAAAAAGTATTTAGCTTAATGGAAATGTTGAAAAGACGAGGATGGCATGTAACTAATATAAACAACACTAATGATAAACCATCAGTCGGTAAAATTCAAAAAAATTCTTGTTTGCCAAAAACAGTGAGCGATGGATCACTGCATACTAGAATGAATGGAGATATGAATTTAAAATGCGTTCTAGCCTCATGCGCATATTACTTATAGGGGACAAATTAAACTTTATGAAGCTTTAGCAAATATAAAACACCCTTATAGACCTTAAAAAACATACCGCATGTAATGGGTTATCCTAACTTGGAAAACACTCGTTGCCGTCATGAAACCAGTCACCTCGCACTGAGTGTAACATCGCAAACAACTGCACATGCGTACTTCTTTTAAAGTGCCCTTTTAGGCGGGAAAATGTGTTAATTTAAAAACTCAACCTGTCAGCTCTTTGCCAGTGAACATTTTCTATGCTATCCAGTGAACTGAACCAGAGCTTTTTTGCATTTGGCAAGTGTATGGGCCAGCACTATCTGGAACAGTATGGGATGATGATGGCCTATGCTGATTCAATTTTGGAAGCATCACAGACACATGAAGGGTGGGCATGGTTAAACTATGACGAGAAGTTTAGGGACAAGATGGAAGAAAACAAATTATTATCTTGGGGCACGCAGGACATTAACCTGTGGTTGATCCAGATGTCTGCCAGGGTAAGTGTGGGGGGAGGGAGTGGAAGTAAAGGGGTGACAGGGGCCAATGCAGGCATGGGGCGTTCCTTTTATTCAGGAGGAACCACGTTGCAGCAGCGAGCAGTGGGAAATGGAGCAGGGGATGTGTGTTGGAGGTTCAATAAGTCCTCGTGCCCTTTTCCAGACTGCAAATTCAGATACGTGTGCTCCATCTGTGGCGGAACACACTCTGTGGCAAAATGCATTAAAAAAGGGGTCTCTTTGGCCCCTTTGCCAGCCCCTAAGCAGTAATGGGTGGTTCGGCCTGGCCCCTACTCCAATTCGGGTGGAGTTATTAAGCACTTGGCTTCACCAATACCTGAAGTGAGTGTTTTGCAGTTGGGTTTTCAGTCAGGTTTTGTTATTCCGGTTAATGGAAATGTGGAAGTGTCGTCGGCGCGGAATTTGCCTTCATTTCGGCGCTTTGCGCCCATGGTTAGGGAGAAGTTGACTGTTGAGTTGAAATTAGGCAGAATAGCGGGCCCATTTATGGAGCAGCCATACCCGAAGTTTGTGGTGTCACCGTTAGGAATAATACCTAAGAAAGAACCGGGGAAGTTCTGGCAGATACATAACTTGTCCTTTCCGCTGGGAGCATCGGTAAATGACCACATTCCCCAGGAGTTGTGTACCGTTCGATATGCGTCATTTGATAAGGCAGTGGATTTGGTCAGGAAAGCAGGCCACATGGCGGTGATGGCAAAAGTGGATATAGAATCTGCTTTCCATTTGTTACCAGTGCACCCGTCCTCTTTTCATTTGCTGGGTTTTTGTTTTGAGGAAGGAATTTATTTTGATAAAAGCATGCCGATGGGTTGTGCAGTGTCTTGTGCCTATTTTGAGAAATGTAGTACCTTCCTACAGTGGGCGTTGGAGCGGAAGGTGGGCAAAGTGAAAGTGATTCACTACCTAGACGATTTTCTGTTTGTAGGTTCGGCTCAATCAGAGAAGTGCCACGAGTTGTTGGAGGGTTTTGTTGAATTGTCGCGTGAATTGGGTGTGCCTCTAGCGGGGCAAGACGGAAGGCCTGTCCACAAGCATCACCTTTCTGGGAGTTGAGTTGGATTCTGAATCAATGGTGGCTCGTCTTCCACAGGAGAAAGTTAGGAGATTGCGGGTTTTGGTTGCCAATGTATTGGCTTCAACAAAATTAACGTTGAAAGAAATGCAGGCTTTGATAGGATCTCTAAATTTTGCCTGCAGGGTAATTCCAATGGGTAGGGTATTCCTACAACAACTAGCTGCATCAACTGCGGGGGTGCGTAAACCGCATCACCATATTAGAGTCTCAAAAGTGATGCGGGCGGATTTGCGGTTCTGGGATGTCTTTTTGAAAGAATTTAATGGGACTACAGTGTTGATGGAAGCTGAGCTCACTAGTGTAGATTTGCAGCTGTACACGGATGCTACGGGTAGCATAGGTTTGGGAATTTATTTTGGAGGGGCGTGGTATGCTGATAGATGGCCGCAAGCGTGGCATGAATCTCGACTTTCCAGCAACATAACATTTTTAGAACTTTTCCCATGTTAGTGGCATTGGAGTTGTGGCTGATAGACTTCGCAATCGCAGGGTGGTATGGTGGTGTGATAATGAAGCTGTGGTCAGTGTGGTTAATCATTACATGCCGCGATGTGTGCAGGTAGCGAACTTGATGAGGGAAGTGGTATTAGCATGTTTAGGTTTGAATGTGTCTCTGAAGGCCCGACATATACCGGGGCACACTAACGAGATTGCTGATGCTCTTTCCCGTTTCAAGTGGGATCGATTTCGGAGACTGGCACCAGAAGCAGATGCAGAAGGAAGCATGGTCCCGTTGAAGTTATGGAGCATTGGCCAACTGAGATGAGAGAATTGCTGCGGGGTTCGGTGTCTAAGGGGACATGGTCAGAGTATCTGCGAGGAAGCATAAAAGTAGTGGCTTTCTTGGAAGTCTGTGGGTGGCAGTCCGGGGCAGTGTCCAATCAGTTGAGAGGACAGTACATAGTTTGGGCTAAAGAGAGAGGGATTGCTAGATCATCTGTGCGCAGCCACTTAGCAGGTTTTGCATTTTTCACGAGAGCAGTTCGATGGGGCTTCCCAGCTGGGGGATTCTTAGCCCGTAGGCTGCTGCAACAACCAGGGCAGCATGGAAAATTTATTTTCCCTCTTCCTTTTTTAGACTGGGAAAAAGAAACAACAGACATGGTAGGACTTCCTATTGTCTGATGAGCTGCTGTAAGGTAACAAGGGGGGGAGACAACTCCAGAAGGGAGAATCCCCCGGTAGAACAGGTAGAGGACCATAGGGGCTTACCCGTTTAAAGAGCCATTCTTACAAAGCAAATGTTGCAGTAAGAGGGAGGTAAGACAGAGTTGGAAGAGACCGACTATGGAGGAGGTCTCGGACAGATGAGATGATACATGCCAGAACAGGGAAACAACTGTCTATTGATAGTTGCTACCTCTCTTTCCTCGAAGAGGAATCTATTGATTATGGGCATGATCATCATAAAGACTCTTAAGAGTTAGAGAAAGATGTCTCATGAAGAGATATCTAGGTAGGTTAGGATAAAAATTAGTGCAGATACTTCAAGTGAAAAGAAGCAGACTGCTATCCTAACCCCTAACCAAAAGGAACAATGATCTATTTGAAACCCTGCGACTGCTGGGTTTGTTGACCCTGTTGAGGATGTGGATTCTTCAGACCAGGGCAATGTTTCCCCTGTTTGGGAACATCTGAATGATGGGCAGATGATGGGTAAAACCTTCTCCCCCTAGGGGAAGAAAGTTTGGTAGGACATTTCCTACCTACTGGGAAAGAAGGCGGCGTAGAACAACCTCTGGAAAAAGGAAAGTCAGTGGATAACTGAGTAACCTGAAGTAAGGACTCCTTGTTGAAGAGATTTTCTTCAGTGCAAGGAGTATTTCCCAGTCTTTCTTGTGCCCATTTGTCCAAGTCGGAGGCTTGAAGCCAGGCTCTACGTCATGCCCCTATAGCTATAGCAGAAGTCCTGTTAACAGACTCAAAGGAGTCTAAGGTAGCACGAGTAAGAAACCTAGAGATATTTTGAGTATGACTAACCAGTGAGGAATAATCTGTACACCTGGGCTCTTGAAGAAAAGGAGTCAAAAGATGTAATTGCTTTGTGACCTCCTCAAGAGATAGACCCATATAAAAAATATATGAGAGAATTCTTGCTGAAAGCATGGATGTCTGGAAGGTTTGACGTCCAAAGGCATCTAGTGTCTTAGACTCACGACCTGGCGGACAAGAAGAGTGCTTTTTATTACTCTTCACTCGCCTCACTGCTGATTCTACCACAATGGAACGATGAGGAAGTTGAGTCTTTTGAAACCCTGGAGAGGGGGGCACCTGATATAGAAGATCAGTTGCTCTAGAAGGTGGGGGTACCTTTAAAGGAGCTTCCCACATTCGTAGAAGGAGATCCTGCAAAGAATGATGCAAAGGAAGCATTATGTTGTCCTTTGCTTTGCTAGGAACAGAGAGGTATTCTGTATTCCCTTGTGTAGGATCTTGTCCAGGAATAGGAATGGCAAGTGATTTTGCCATATCCAGGAGAAAAGTCTGGAAAGAAGGATCCCCAGAGGGAACTTCCCTTGGATAGGCTAGATCTGATGAAGAACTAGCGTTGGCACCGAGGGATCTAGCTAAGTATATAGGAATAGAAGATCCTGAATGGTGCAGTATGGGATCCTTAGATGGTGGTCGCTGGTACTGCAGGTCAGGACCAGCAACAGTCGGTAACAGGTCGTCCATGCTAGGGATCGATTCCAAACTCGGCATCGAGGGAAGCAAGCCTGACGAGAGAAGCATGGAAGGTACCGACAACAAAGGTAATGTGGATATCGGTACCGACTTCGGTACCGTATCTGATACCGGTGGATGAAGGCCAGCTGGTGGCAATTCTAACGGTATCGGAGGAACCGAGAGTTGCGGATCCGAAGTATCGGAACCGAGCCTTCGGTACCAACGGGAGTCGGTACCAAGGCGAGTCGGTACCCAGTCCTCCAAACTGGAGATCGATTCCAGACTCGCCATCGAAGGAAGCGAGTCTATCGATGCACGTCTGGAGGGTACCAACGTCGGTACTAGCATCGGTGTCAGTACCGATACTGGAAAGTCGGTCTGAAGCGTATCCACCGAGCCCGTAGGTACCGAAGACGCCAGACGACGATCCTTGGTGAGGAATGTTTCATCCAACACCAGTGCCGATGCCGGGGTATCGGTACCGCTCGAAGCGGATGCCACAACCGGGCATGGCTCAGGTATGTTCTGTGAGGGGTGAACCTCAGGAACAACCTGAAACCCCACACAGGCTTTGGAGGCCAAAGACTCCCACCGGGGTTTTGAAGCCAGTGGATTCTCGAGGACAAGGCCGGAGGCATCTCTATGCTGTGCATGAGAACTGCCGCTCGAGGACTGGCTAGTCTTAACAGACTGTTTTTGGGTTACCTGATCCTGTGGAAAAGAAGATATGGTCGGTGCCCTGAAGTTGGAGGGGGACCGCGTGTCGAGGGGAACTTGATGTTGAAAACGTCTTCTCACAATACTATTGCCCGAGGGCTCCGAAGGAAAATGGTCAGGACCCAAGCAGGTTAGACACCAATTGTGAGTGTCTAAAAATAAAGTTGTACCGCCACAGTTTTTACATTTCTTGGGGAAAGTGGCTGGCGGTTCCATGAAGGAAATGGAGAGGCCTAGAAGGCCTGAGAAACTGTGAGACACTAAGGAAGAAAAAAATATTCCTTAAAAAGGAAAATTTTACAAGAAAAGAAAAAAGAAACACCGGCGGTACCGGTGGCGTCGGGGAAGGCAGCCGCGACCACAAGAAAAATAAAAAATAAAAGAAGAATTTTCTGCGGTGACAGGAGGACGTCCTGCCGGCTCCGCGGAAAAATGAAAACTGAGGAGAGGCAGTTGGGAAGGCGGGAAGGCAGCACACAGGCGTGTTGGGATGCTTCCAAAAGCTTTCTGATTGGATGCTGGGAAGCGTTCCCGCGCAGACTCCGTCGGTACCGACGTATCCATATGTGAAGACTCATTCCTGCTTGTTCCTGGAGATGAGGCCATTCTTTTCCGGGCGATTTTCAGTCTTGCATTTTTTGGTGCCTTCCATATTGGGGAATTGGTACCAAACTCTAGCAAGGCGGGGGCGTGTAGCATTGTGCAGCGGCACCATGTTCAACTCGAGAGGGGACAGTTAAGAGTTTTATTGGTAAAATCTAAGACAGATCAACTAGGGAAAGGCTTGTAGGTGCTTCTGAGTGAGATTGGAGGCCTGTCAACGTGCCTGGTGGCCACAATGCGGGACTACTTACGGTTGCGTCCGGCGCCAGGAGGAGGGTTATTCCTGCATGAGAATGAGCAGCTGCTAATGCATTTTCAGGTGTCTGTAGTGCTGAGGATGGTGTTGCGGTATATAGACGAAAACCCGGCGCAGTTTGCGGAGCATTCCTTTCACATTGGCACCGCAATCAGTACTGCTGCGGCAGGATTGTCAGAGCAGGAAATACAGAACATTGGTAGATGGCGGTCTCGGGCTTTTCGGGGCTATGTTCATCTGTGACGTGCTCGAAAGACCGCCTATCTTTTGATATTGACTGTTATTTTCTTTTGCAGATGAGGGACAGAATGCTCGGGGCTGTTGGCTGATTGGGCCTTCATTCATTTTTTGGGCTGGTCGGCGAGCAGCAGTGTGGCCGATCAAGCCTAACTTGAGACTCGATCTGGCTCTGGTGTTGGTTTTATGGCTGGGTGAGCGCAGTCTTCGATGGACACAGCTGATGCCTTTGCTCCGGCACCATGAGTGAGTATAGAACAAGCCGGAGTTTATACTGTTACATTTGGGAGGCAATGACCTGGTGGCTTGGACATGCAAGCAACTCATCAGAGCGGTAAAGAAGGATCTGGCCATAGTGCTGCGCATGTTCCCAGGGGTAGTGTTAATATGGTCCGATATTCCAAGGCCTGCATGCTAGGTCCAGCGGCGATGGTCGCGGGGACTCACAAAAATAAATTGACAGATAGGTCGCTGGATATGCGAGCAGGGAGGATATCAGGTGCTACATTCCTGAGTGGAGATTGCTTGTGCAGGGTTTTACCGGCAAGACGATGTCCACTTATAACCGGTAGGTGTCGATTTGCTTTTGAACGACTGGCAGGATGCCTTGGAGTGTGTCGTGCAATGGGAGGTTTGCTAGTCACAGCTGGAAAGGGAGGGGGGGGCGGCGCAGGGACATTAATGTCGCCTGAGCCGGTGGCGGGATCCCGGAGGTTTCCAGGGTCCGGAGCCTTTAGGACATACTTGGGCGGGGGCGGGGTGCCCCTGACCCGGATAAGCCCTGGCTGGCCTTTGCTAATTACATGGTAAGGTCGGGGAAGGGGCGGTAGGAAGTTGGCCGGTGGCATGACCACGGCCGAAGCAGAGGCGAGGTCACTTTGTTAATTGTATGGCTGGTGAGGCATTGCTCCGCTGTTTGAAGATTAAGAGGATTATTCTGATTTGTAATGTTCAATTGTTTATAAACGTAATAAAGCTGTGACCAGTTGGTTTTTCATGAACGGTTTGTTTGTGTAATTTAAGGAAAAGTGGGAGGAAAAAGGTGAGGGGAGGGGGGGTAGGGAAAAGGGAGTGGTTGATGTGTTGGAAGGGTAGAGCACCAGGTCCGACCTACCACGGTTATTGAAAGGAAGCGGGCAGGGTCCCGGTGGACGCCGGTAACCGGGTGCTCGGCCCTGTGCTAGGACCCTGTGCGTGTCCGCGGGGGTGGAGAGCCGTGGCGCCGCTGATGCTACTGGCGTCCTTTGAAATCATTGGCTCCGCTGCGTGTGAAGCGCGGAGCCAATGAGGGGGGAGCGTGCCGATGGAAGAGGTGGGAGGAGTGGGACGCCAATGGTTTGCCTGCTCTCCATGCGGTGGCGGGTGTTTGGCCGGCTGGCTTCCCTCCCTCCCACCCTGTGAAAGGGGGATGGTTTGAGAGGGGAGACGTTGAAGGGTGTCGCAATGGAGGGGGAAAGACGGGATCCCGGAGGTTTCCAGGGTCCGGAGCCTTTAGGACATACTTGAGCGGGGTGCCCCCGACCCGGATAAGCCATGGCTGGCATTTGCTAATTACATGGCGAAGTTGGGAAAGGGGCGGTAGGAAGTTGGCCAGTGGCATGACCACGGCTGAAGTGGAGGCGAGGTCACTTTGCTAACTGTATGGCTGATGAGGCATTGCTCCGCTGTTTGGAGATTGTTAAGAGGATTATTCTGGTTTATAATGTTCAGTTGTTTATAAACTTAATAAAGCTGCGACCAGTTGGTTTTCCATGAATGGTTTGTTTGTGTAATTTGTGGAATAGTGGGAGGAAGAAGGTGAGGGTAGGGGGGGTAGGGAAAAGGGGGTGGTTGATGTGTTTGAAGGGTAGAGCACCGGGTCCGGCCTACCACGGTTACTTGCTAGTTCCTCAGTTTGTAACCTTGTTTCTCTCCTTTTTCATATCAAGATTTCTATCTTGTGAAGTTATTTGAAATTGATAAAAATAAAATAAAAAGAATTACCCTCATCCTGTAAAGACTCTAAGGATATAAAATATAATTCAGTGTGCAAAACAGGATAAAAAGAGAGGCCAAAATAATATGCAGACATGGAGAGCAGAGCGCCCTCTCACCCTTACAAACAACCCCTCCAGCATAGGAATGCCCGCATTGCTGCGTTCTACCCCCTGGTGGGGCGCTGTGGTAGAAACTTGCATTGCCACGTCCTACCCCCTTGATGGGGCACTGTGGTAGAAACTTGCATTGCCACGTCCTTGTCCTCTCGATAAATAGAGGACTTGAATTCCTAGTGCTGTTCAGTCTGGCAGCTTTCACGAAAATTAATTATTAGAAATTTATATGTTAAAGAAGAACAAAAGGCTAGTTTTTTTTTTTTTTTGCTAAATACTGCAGAAATGCTGCTTCAACAGGGGGAATACACTAAAAATAATTCTGCCAATCTCAGGTTGTTTCTTCCTTCTCTGCAGTTAAGGAATTGACCACGTAAACAAGAAACTATAATTAGAAGTCAAGTCAGTGAAGCATGAAATGTCCATTAAGAGTAATTTATAACAGATTTTCCAAAATGTTTAAATAGATGTGGTCCCCACTAAGCATGCTAGTAAAATCTTGTTGATGAAAAAGACTCAAAGCAAAAAGATGTAGAGGAACAACTCCACTAGTCCAGAGATGCTAAAAACACAGAGTGGAGGACAAACCAGGTCTATATGTTGGACATCTTGGCCTGGTTTGTCCTCTGCTCTGTACTGTATTTAAAAAAAACCCCTTTCATATACATTTGCTTGGTTCTGTTCACAAAAGTGATGCAGTTTATTCTATTATATTTGCTATAAAGTATGTTAAAAACTTCATTAATTCTAATGGTCTTAACTTGCCCACACGTCAAAACTAATTTCATACATACTCTGTCAAACTTGATAGTTTTATCAGGCAGAACAATGGGTTGAAATGTTTGCTGTTAAATGCAAGGTTTGTGTGGACTATATGGATGTTGATAAGGGATGTGATTCTGAGGAAAAATCAGGTGTAGTTTCTATACTTGAGACTTGGGTAGCTAGGATCAGGACAGGGAAGGTAAAAGTGTAAGGTGAAGGTTGCAATAATATATTGTATGTAAGAAGCATTTAGCTCTAATACAGTTACATATTAATATCTGCCAGAGTTGTAAAAGTCTGCCCATCAAGGGTCCCTACATACTAAAATGCAAAGCGACTTCAGAAAAGTGCATATAATATGAATGCAAAAATGACACTTCACAAAATTACGCTTCACTGTGGTAAAATTTCATACAAAGCACATTTCATGCAAAATGTTATCTAATTTTGTTTTTTTATTGCAGCAGCTAATTAATGCAAAAACCCCCTGTGAAAACAAGTTTAAGAAAGAGACTTCACAGGCCCATTTTTGAAGAACTGTAGTTATTTTTTATAGAGCTGGCCAAAACAAAAAATGCCCCTTCATATGGCAGTGCAAAAAATTGGAAGGGCTTTCTAGACCCCTTTACCTGGGGAACCTCAATTCCATGGTGGCCCAGTGGACCCAAAGCCTTCAACTCAAACCCATGACTCAAGGCTAGAATATTCTACAATCCCTCCCTTCCTGAAACCCCATTCCTTTGCTGAAACCTCACTCCCCTCATTCCTGCCCTGATTTCTACCTTGTTCAAAATGGCACTGGCTAATCCTTAGCAGTAGTTTCATGGTACTACCTCTAGAGATCAGATTTCTTATTTGTATCTGACTCCAGCAAGTAGTACCACAAGCCTACCATTAGAGGTCGGTAGGTGCCATTGTGAGCTAGGCATATGTTGATGAAGGAGCAAGTGGGATCGCTCTTGCCCCCATGGCCCCGGGACACCTTGGGGTAAGTTGGGGTCTTGGAGGTGTTCTGAGGATTGGAGGAGGGGGACAGAGTGTGACTGTTGTTTGGGAAGAGATGTGGTTTTCAGCAAGGAGCAAGGCTTCGGGGAGGGAGGGCTTTTAAAACTTTTTAGCTCATCAGAGTTGGGAGGGTGGGGGTGATCGGGCCACTGAGCTACTATGGAGTTGAAATTCCTCTGGGGAAGGGCATCCAGCGGAACCTCCAATTCAAGACAGAGGGCCCTTTAAATTTTTCATGTAATGCTATAGCCTGGTGATTCTAACACCAATTCTTTAGGAGTATTATAATAAAGGAGAAAAAGAATCACAACATATCAGCCAAACATATAGTAAAAATAATATCTGGCATTCAATCTCAACATTATTGATCCAGAAAAAACTCTTTCATATTCAGTATTCAAAGTCTTTTTCTTCAAAATTATTTTTTATTGAATTAGTAGTTAAAAAATAATCTAGCCCTTTGTCTTTAATGTTACAGTATTCCATTTAACATATGAGTAGTCATCAAATCAATACTATATAGTAAATCGGTGCTATAGCACAACCTCAATATGTATTCAACAATCAAACATTAAAAAGTGTCAATGCCTGCAAAAATTCAGACAATTGCAAAATCAGTTATGTTCCCTGTAAAACAGTTATCTCCAAGTTATAATGCCCTGTTCAATGTAATTTCAGTTTGTTCAATGTAAACCGCACTGATGCAGAATAGCGCGGTATATAAGAGAATGTAAATAAAATAAATAAATAAATAGACTGCAAAACAAACAGTTCTTAAAGCACACTTTTCATTCATGAAGCCAACACTGCATTTATCAGGGCTTCTTGATTTAATCGTTCACTGCCCAACAAGATGTTAACTCAGCGCGTCGGCCAATCTCGTGCAGTCTGAATGATGTCACATTCAGCTGCAGCAGAGAGTTGTCAAACAAAAAAAAAATGCTACAATTGGTATAAACATTCAAACCAACAGGTTCTAGTGTATTCAATTTATATATCCAAAGTTGTTTGTGTTGGAGCAATGTTTTGTTGCGATCCCCTCCTCTCACATTCTCAGCTAATACAGGGAAAGCTTTTTTTTCCTTTATTATAATACTCCCAAAGAATTGGTGTTTGAATCTTAAGAATTTTCTTTGATGCACCCTGTTTTTGTGTTCATCGTTACAGCCTGAAACATGGAGTTCCTACCTGTGGTAATATTTTCCTGCAAAGTATAGCTAAGGATGTAAATGAGCTGTCAACACATTTGCATCTTGTACCGACACTTCACAGAAATTGTTACTAATCGTGAACAATGTTACGGCTTAGTACATAGGCCACCAGGACTTACTTTTCATGTCTACTCATTTTTTCTTAATGAGCTGTCCATCAAGTTTGGATTAAGAATGTTTGAATGAGGTGCAGAAACTTACCATACCTTAGATTTAGTGATAGCACAACAATACTCCAAGTCGATTTCCCTGTTGTAATGTATCTCCATGTTATAATGTAAACTGCTTTGACCACAGGATAAAGTGGTATTAACAAAAACCCTGTTAAATAAATAAACAACTCTGACCCCTCCCCATCTAATATCTCTCTTCATCCCCTTCTTCGGCCTGACCACTCTCTGGTCTGTTTCTCCCTCCTTGAACCCTCTAGAGTTCCTGCCTCTGCTACTACAGCCCAGGTTCCTCCCCAGACCCTTAGGCGCCTGACCCCTGAGTCCAAAACCCTGCTTCCCACTGCCTCTGAAATCTTCTCCACAGGTCTTCATCTCACTTCCTTTGTCCCAACAAGCTGACCTGTGGGACTCTCTACTCTCTGCTCAACTAGATCAGATCACCCCCTTAGTCCAGATACAACCCTCCCCCCTTCCGTTCATCCCCCTGGTACCACCCTGGACTCCACCTCCTTAAGCAGCAGCTCAGGGCATCAGAGCAAGCGTGGCATGACCTTCTCCTTCTCTTCAAAACACATCACCACCATTACCAATCCCAGGTCCTCACGGCCAAAAAGAACTATTATTCGGCTTTGGTCACCACTTCCTCCCATGACCCTGAGACACTCTTCTCTATTGCAACTTGACTCTCTTCTAACCGTTCTTCCTCCCCCTCCTCTACTCCCATCAATGGCCCATCCCCTGATGCTCTTTCCAATGTCTTTACTGCTAAAATCTCTGCTGCTCATTCCAGTTGCCTTCCTTTGATCCCTTCCTTCCCATCTCCTCTCCTAATTCCCCAGTTACCACTTTTACCCATACTTGAGGAAACCTTTCCCCTGTCGACGCTCCTACTCTCTCTCATCTCCTCTCCTCCATTAAGATGCTCTCATGTCTCTTGGATCCCATCCCTTCTAATTGGCTTGCTGACCCCTCCTTAGGTTTCAGTCCTTACATCTGTCCCATGTTTAACTCTTCTTTCTCCACCAGTACCATCCCCCCTTCTTGGAAGCGTGCTCTGATTTGCCCCCTTCTTAAAGGTCCTAAGCTTGACCCTGATAACCCCTCCCACTATCAACCAATCTCTAACCACCCCTTCCTGGCTAAACTCGCAGAGCGCCTCATTCTCTCAGAGCTAACTTACCACTTGGAATATACCCTGGCCCCTGCACCCTCGCCATTTTCACACTAATCACAGCACCGAAACGATTCTCACCTCTGTTCTCAATGATATTCATACCATGCTGGACCAGGGTTACATTGCACTTGCCATTTCCCTCGATCTCACTGCAGCATTTGACCTCATTGATTGCGACCTCCTCCTCACATGTCTTCACAAAATTGGCATCTGGGATACTGTTCTTTCTTGGTTCTTCTCCTTTCTCCATGATCATAGCTACCAAGTCTGCTGCCAGAACTCCTCCTCGGCTCTTTACTCCCTTCTCTGTAGTGTCCCTCAGGGCTCAGCACTCTCTCCCATTCTGTGGATTTTTTTTTTAGTCCCCTAGCCACCCTCATTCAATCACTGGGTGTCACTTTCTACATGGACGCAGATGATATCCTACGTCTGGCTCGATAGCACCTCTCCTGATCTTTTTGCTATAAATTCTGCTCTTGATTCTATCTCTGTCTGGTTGCTCAACAACGCTTTAAAGCTCAACCCCACCAGGACCACTGCCACTTTGATCACAGGCTCCAAATCCTCCCCTGCTCTGGCTCCTTCCCTGGGTTCCACCCCCATCATGCTTCTCTCTGCTTTTAAATACCAAAGTATTCACATAGATTTTGAACTTTCATTCTAAACTCATATTTCCCATCTCACTCAGTCCAGTTTTTTTGGTCCTTCGTAGGTTCTGGGCTCTCCACCCATTTGACCAGGCAGTCCTGACCATTCTTATTCTCAGCAGTTTTATCACTTGCCTTGACTATTGTAATGTTATTTTCTCCGGTCTTCTCCAACACCACCTCAAATGCCTCCAAACCATCCAGAACACTGCCATCCGCGCCCTCACTCATGTTAGAAAATACGATCACATCATACCCTTCCTCATTCAAAACCACTGGTTTCCCTTCCTACAGAGAATACACTTCAAAATCCTTACCCTTGCTCACAACGTCCTCCATAACCTGGCACCACAATACCCATCCCCTTCATATGCCAAGTATGATTCTACATGTTGGTCTGTTTTTTTCTACATGGCCCCCTCTCTCTGGAACTGCCTACTCCCCATCTCCGGCTTGAACTGTCTCCTCACTGGTTTAAGAAACTCCTAAAAGCCCACCTATTTACCCAAGCCTTCAGGATTGCTGCCACCTGAGTCAGGTCCCCTTGCAGCCCTTCCCTTTTTTGTGCTTGGATGTCTCCTCTATTCTTTCCCCCTTCCTTTTGCATTATGGTACTGTGACTATCCTATCATGTTATGGAGTTCCTTTCTTATTCTGACTTTATATTGCTGTTTTTTTTTAATTGTAAACCGCTCTGTCTGCAAGGAGGGAGGCGTGGTCTAGTGGTTAGGACAAGGTACTTCAGGCCGGAAGGTCGGGGGTTCAAGTCCCACCTGGGGACAGCCATCTCAGGCCGGAGGGATTGGGATTTCTAGTCCTATAGGCACTCCTTGTGGTCTTGGGCAAGCCACTTAACCCTCCAATGCCCATGTTCCCTGTATGTATTAATGTGTGTGTCTCATATCCCCTCGTGTTAAATGTATCCCCCAATTGACCGCTTTGACCCGGTGAAAAGCGGGATATAAATACAGCTAAATAAATAAATAAATAAAATGGCTAAGGGCAGTTAAACAAGTGCAAATAAACGATAAACTTATTCTTGATCTCGGTTTGAGATTTCCATCATTTACTACCTACCCTCACTGTCATTAATCTTCATGATGTCCAAAGCTGTAAAACTGTCCAAAGTTTTTCTTCAAGAAAAGAATATCAAAAATATCAGAAGTTGTACCATGGTCTGACCATTTACTTGTAAAGTTTCCATTTTGTAATATAGTTGCATGTGCCTTGCATAGTTTATCAGTACCCCTAAGAAAATATTGGGGAAACATTGAAATTGAAAATGTGACCGACTTAGCTTTTAGGTAGATTATATACACTGGTAGACCATACAGTGGATAATTTGGTTTCTCTTTGGTACAGTGAACATCCTCAAGTATTGGAAACTATTGCCCCGTTGATGCATACTCATGCTCCTCCTGATCTGCTGCTAAGCGGTTGGAATGTAAAGGCCTCTTTGTCATCTAGAACAGCAGCGAGTAAAGACCTGCAGCTTGAGTGATCAAGCTGAGCAGAGAAAAGTTGCTACTCAATCTCTTTTTGCTCTGAAGACTAAGAGAAGACATTACATGGATTCTATATTGAAGATGGGAAATAACCCAAAGGCTTTATTTAAAATAGTTCATACCCACTGGCAATGCCATATTATTAAGGAAATAGGATACCAAGCTCTCACAATCTGGCATTGCCAATAGGTATGAACTATTTTAAATAAAGGGGAAAGGTAGCGCAGGGCAGCAGAATGAGTGCACTTATAGATCATAGGCACGAAAAGGGCATACATTTGTTGCTCAGCAATATTACGCATCCTTTGGGGAACTGCAATGTTAGTTTTGGGTTTGGTGCACTTGGTACAGTCTTTAGCAGTGTAAGGCATGTTTGTAGAGATGACCAAGGCAGGAATCACTGGGATAACCTAGCACTTTTCAGGGCCTGTAGAGGACTGGTATATGGTCTAGGTTGCAGCAGCAGTCACTTCTCATTGGTAGTTTGCATCAGTACAGTACTGTCAGTATGAAGAGCAGCTCAGGAGAAGCACGTTTTTCCCAAGGGGCATGGTGTCCGCGGGTATATCATGGAGACGGGCAGGATCCAAGACGTGTAACTTTTCAGAATTCGGTGGGCGTGGAGACGTTCAAAATGTTTACCCATGTCTGATAATATTGACGGGGGACGTGTTTCTTCATTATATTGCATGGCCCATGCCTGCACCTGTACACGGACTGCATGCATGGGCCGCCTGAATAGCACTTTGCCTGTGCCATACCAAAAACATCTACCTCACACCCGCGGATGCGGAATTAGGTTCAAATGGGGCCCGTTTTTAATTTAGACGTGTCCGCGGGCTGGATGTGCATGTTATGGAATCAGGCTCCACGTCAATGGTTCCCAATCACTTTCATTGTGTGACACATCCAGTGCTTGATTTACCTCATCATGCCACATCATCACAGTAGCTGTCCCCCATCTTCTTCTAGCATAGCCACTTTCCCTCCCCATCCTGCTTTGGAGTAGGTGTAAATATGTGTCCCCACATTTGCATGCCATTGGGGCTGCTTCTGGGTACATATTTTATAAGGCATCTCTGTTGCCTTTATAAAATTAGCACCATTTTGGACTTCCCTCAATGAAGGCGCAGTATATATCAAGCAACACAATAAAGACAAAGATAAAAATAAGCAGCAAAATCAGATAAAGCTACTGGGGCCATATCCCTACCAATATTTTGCTCATGACAGCAACAGCAACTGGAGAACAAGACTGGTTTGTTTGGCTCCCATCAAAAAGCTGTTCCTCTGCCCCTGCTTTAGCAGTTACCATGTTAAACAAATATTATGGCCTTGATTAGGGCCACTCTGTGTTTGGGTTCAGGAATCAGACCTGGATCATCATGTCTCCTTTATTCCAGATAAATAGTACAGATCAACAGTCTCCCATGAGTTCAGATTCTAGTTTCCTTGCACTGGGCACTACGGCTGTGTTTGCAACCTTGAACTTTTTATTAGTCTTCCAAAACCCAAGGATGCATTGCTTGCTAAACAGTCATGGTACAAACAGACACTAAATAAAAAAACAATAAACAGACATTCCATTGTTGATTATTACAGATTACCTTTCCACAGTCAGACATGCTTCCTGTTGAGTATCATACATAAACTGGAAATGTTAGACTATGCTTCCTGACGTTAACTGTTTTCATGGGTCTAAAGGATATGTAGCTTGCATGAAAATATCCTATTAGAGAAGTATTAATCTGCTTCCTGTTGTTTTACAAATTTAAGAAACTGAAGTAACAACCAGACAAGAATGCAAAGCACAATATTTCATAAATCAACATCCTTTGGCAAAATTTGTTGCCCTAAGCTAAGAATTCCAATGGCATAAAATCTGTATGTGCATGTTTAAATCAAACATGGCCCATTATACAGTATAGTACTTGAAGAAGCCATTTGGAAATCTATTTTTGGCTTCTGGCTGTGTAATTGAGCTCCAGCAGCTAATGTCACAAAATGAGTAAGAAGCTGGTGCAAATCAGAAAAAAGGGAATCCAGTGAAGGATCTACGGTTGGGCTCAAAGGCCACTGTTAAAGACTGAAGAGAGGCAGCCAGGACAAAGTTGTGGTTGGGTTCCAAGGACAATGGAGGGTGCAAATGTGTTGAGGGTGGACCTTTATGGTCGGTTCCAATGACAGCAAGTGAAGGTAGATAAGTGAAAAGCTATAACTAAGTACTGCCGAGAAACCGAGAACACAGGTGAGGGTTAACAACTGGAGGAATATTAATCACTAGATCTACTGTATGAGAAAAGAGGGAGGATGGAGGAAGAGTACTAATTCTTAATTATTTTATATGATATTCTGCTCTATGTATGCACTAAATCTTTTGGAAAAGTGAATAATATAAAGCTGACATAAGATGAATGAAACCAGAAAATTTCTGTTATCTCTGGCATCAAATATTAATCCTTAAAGAGTATGAAAGATAATAACTAAAAAAATTCTCTCTCTCTTCATACTATTTCCATACAGTGCAATTTGCCAGCTCTTCAAATTACTTTCAGGCTGTTTGGCATCTCTCTTTTCAGACATGAACAAATCAGTGCAACAGCAGATATTAAAAACTTTCCTCTCTGTTAAAAAACCATTCTGGCCGAGAAAACCAAATAAAAGCAATGTCTGTATCACTGTAGATCATACCATCATTAATCCAGTTTCTTTCCTGCTGCTCTTCTCAAACACATGCCAGCTTCAAGCACTGCAATACTGCATATGCCATTCAACATCAGTGCTTAAACATTTCATTCCAGCCCATTTAGATTCCTCTGATATGTGTCTCCCTTCTACAACAGAATTAGATGTCAGTCTAGTAAAATTATTTAACGTTATCTCAGTGTGGAAAGCAAAGGCGCGTACTTTGAAAACTGCGGTATGCTTTTGCACTTATTGCACATTAAGTGCAAAACTTTAGGAAGGGTAAGTACAAAGCCATATGGCAAATGCCACGGGCGTGGCCAGCCTCTGCCCTGCATTTATGTCACGGAGAAGGCACTTGCCACACAGGTCTGTTGCTACCTGCCAATGCATGTAACGCAGACCCCAGCCAAAGTTTAAAATAAATAAAAACATGCTGAGTAAACCCCCAATCACCAACCCCCTGCAAGGACCCCTGACCTGTCCCCTGTACCCCTGGTAGTCTCGTGGGTGTGGGTGCCTCTGACCCCTAGCAGTGGTCTCGCAGTACTACTTGCTTGGGGTCAATCTGCAGTATTACTGCAAAACTACCACTGAGGTCAGAGCTGCCACTTTGAATCAGTGTTTGCCATGCAGCAACACTGCCCCAAACCCTCCTTGATCATGTCCCAACCTGCGCTAAGCAGTTAGCAGGGGAATTTTAACACACAGCTGTTTTAGAGCACGGCATCTGTTAGCAGGTGGCATGGGCCTACTTCAATAAACATCTCCCCAAAGTCACAAAAGGTGTAAAAGGTTGTGCCAGTACAATGATTACTTCTTTAATACATAAATCTGAGTACTCCAGAAGATCAATATACTGGCCAGTTAGCTATCATGAAAGGGTCAGTGGAATAACTTATAATAATGTTGGATGACCATCAGTGGACAGCTACTAATTGGACTTCTAACTGATCTCCGTTTTTCCTCTCCTTTTCCATGCTCTTTTCACGCAAATATGCTTTAAAGATATATTACATGGAAAACAGATAAATGAATGCATCCACCATATAATGGAGTCATGGCAGTGCTCTCAATGCCACATTGCTTAGAGAAGCAGAATGCTCAATAGCTTTTCCAATGGCGCATTCTCGATACGACTGTAATCTCATTCTTTTCGAGTGTTTTCAAACAGTATCTGGCATACAGAGAACAGCAACGGATTTACCACTTGAACTTGGTTCATCCAAATTTAGAGAATGAATAGAGGTCATTGCTGCGATCCTTTTTTTCTGAGTGATTTGCTTATTGAGGATTTGTTTAGTTTATTGATTTGTGTCAATTTCCGATTAAATTTTGTTTTAAGAAGTCCCAATGCCATTTTTCTTTACCGAGCAGGTTGCCATCAAATAAAGTTTGTATTTAACAAAAGGTTCTTCTGTATCCCCTGATGCAAAAAAAGCTAAATATGAATTCATGCTGGGTAAAATGAAGCACAGATAAGAAAACTACATAATATTTGATTGGAGAACTTTTTTTTTAAATATTCTGTTGGACTGATAATTATACTGAAGGGATACTGAAATGAGCCAGTGAATCCCAGGAGGCCCCTCCCTATATGATGGCCCATTCTTCAAATCTGCAATGCGATATTTGAAGGAATTAATTTATGAAGTCTGCTATTTATGAATATTGGTGCTCTATGTAATTACTGATCAGAGAGGTGAGCTGTACGTTTGGACTTATATCTGGATTCTCACCTAGGGCAGTTTTTGATGTTCTTGCATTATACTATTATCAAACAAATATATGTTCTTGTATGTCAGATTTCTTATTTGTTAAAGGTAAATAATAATATGAATATGAACACCTGCAAAATTCTGTTAATGCCGACTCTCTTGATGAATTAATTTTCATTACCTGATGTTTCAAGCCAGATAGTAGTATCTGAGTAAAAAAATAAATCTAAATTATTATTTTTGTTAACTTTTTTATTTAGAGTAGGGATGTCAAACATGTTTCAATGTCAAGATGCAGGCTGCATTGGTTAAAAAAAGTTTCTTTACGCAGACCTATATTTGCATGTTAAAAGCAAAAATAAATATTATAATTTATTTTATATAAACAGGAGGAGGCGACTACATGGCTCACCAACAACAAGCTGTCAGTGAACTATAGCAAGATGGAAGCTTTGTTCATTACCAGAAGTACCTCCTTCAACCCGCCATCTAGAATCTACATCCAGGATAAATCAATCGAAGTGAAGGAGGAAGTAAGATACTTCACCCTAGACAGCAAGCTAAAGCTTCATTCACACGTTAACAAAACAGCTGCAAAGGCATACTACAAATTGAAACTCTTCAGGAGGCTCAAACCAATCTTAAACCACGATCACTTCCGAACAGTATGTCAAGCAATCATCATGTCTATAATGGATTATGGTAACTCACTATATCAGGGCCTCCCAAACAGGCCACCCACCCCCTCCAGTTGGTGAACAATACAGCAGCCAGGATCATCACGGATTGAGCAAGAAATAAGCACATCACACCTGTACTCCAACACCTCCATTGGTTGCCCATACATGCACACGCAAGATACAAAGCAACTTTTAATATATTCAAAATCATTAACAATTCAGTCAGTGCCCTTCAAAACCTAGTAACCAGGGACACCAGCACGAGGCCTAGGAGAACCAACATGGACAATAAGATCGTAACCACTGCAGAATACCAGAGAATCAACCAGGCCACATCCAGAAGGGCAGTCCATTCCTCTATGCACCTGAACTATGGAACTCTCTGCCAGATGTTACAAGAGCCACGAGCGACACCAAGGACTTCCGAAGGAGGCTCCAAGACCATACTGGCTACAGGCTTGATCACAGACAGTTCACAACTGACTCAATCAACTGTACATAGTTTATCGATGCACATAACCCCCACCATCACCCTTCCCGCCCCGACCTTCAAAAATGTATACAGCCCAGTTCTCTGTAAACCATTTTGACTGAAGGATAAGGTGATATATAAAACTGGTTAAATAAATAAATCAGTCTAACATTTCTTGAACGTCCAGTTAATTATTTTGCTTTCTTTTGTTTGTGTATGTGTCTCTGTGTGTGTTGGGGGGAGGGGGTACGACTCTTTGAAACCCAATGCATTGTAGCATTACAAAACCAATACCACCTGCACAGCCCCTTAAGATTTTTGTTTCTTTCTCTTTTTACTAAACACAGCACCAAGACAGTCCATACTAGGGCTGGTAAAGGTGGAGTGTCAGAGACAAAGCGGGAGCATAGCAAGAACTCATACTCAGGGAGAGGAGGCAGGGATGACCTAGAAGAGCTGGATTTGCAGTCAAAGATCTTGATTTGCTCCCAATCTGAGGTCCCCTCACTCTCATCTACCACCTTCCTAAACTCTGACATACCCTCACTCTCTCTCCACTCATGATCCTCTTAGTTACTCTCTCCCCACCCTATCACTCTTTCAGAGCACAGAAATAGCATAGTAGTTAGAGCAGCGGGCTGGACCCAGTGAAACCAGGGTTTAAACAACACAGATGCTCCCTTTTAGCCTTGGGCAAGTCACTTGACCCTCCATTGCCTCAGGTACAAAATTATGTTTATTATATTTGATATACCTCTGATCATAAAACAATAACTCAGCGAATGAAAGTAATAAAATGAAATCATAGATATCTGATGCCCAAACATTCCATATTGTGTAGGTGACATGATACAATACACACGTTTACATAATTAAAACAAAAAAATATAAATAATAAAAGTATTAATAACACCAGACAATACTATCTTTTCAAATTATAATGATCAATAGGCAGAATGAATCGAACATGTGAAAATTCATTAATAATTATAACATACAAACCTATATAAAAAAGATATTTTAAAGTGAAAAGCAATATAATTACAAGTTATTTAAAAAATGATGATGAAATAAGAAATAAATATATCTAAATTTATCCATAAACAGAATGAAAACTTGAATTTAAAAACTAAGGGACAGGAAAGACTGATGCATCTAGTAAACTGTCATGGAGCCATTATAATTTAGACTTAGTGAATTTTCAAAATAAAATGAAAAATTAAGTGGAATGAATAAAAAAGCAAAATGGCTTGAATAAAAAGACTCTGTGTACCGATGAAATGCAGAAGGTATTATTTGCGAACCAATGTGAGGAAATAGATATATCAAAATCAATGTACTATAATCAAAATAGATAAATATTACCTATGGATTAGAGTTACCATACAATGCCAACTTTCCACCTCTAACCTACCCACGTGCAACCTTACAGCAGGTTGTACAGTTAGCATGGGAATCATTCCATGCTATCGTGGCCCTGTGCTAACAATGCGTGTCCCAGAGTGTCTTCACAGCACGCCTGCAACTACTAGTTAGTAAAAGACCTCCAATGTGTTATCACAAAGGGGCATGTTTACTATGCTGAGCTAACAGTTAGCATGGGCTATCTGTAACTAGGTCCCTTGAATAACATGGGACCTAGTTATAAACGACCCATGCTAACCAATAAGCATGGCCCAAAGCGTGCAAGCCAATTTCTAAAGAACTGTATCAGAAGTAACTGACAGTTAATAATAAAAAAGGGAGGCATAAAACACTATTAGAAGATCAGACATACATAAAATGACTTAAGCTAAAATGTATTGATATAACAAAAGATGATTGAATAAGTGCAATAGCCGTTATATATGACAGCCACAGGGAGACATATCGAAATGTATATGACAAGTATGAATATTGCACAGAGACACTATTATCCAAAATGAAACTGCAAAATTGCTCAAATCTTTATGCCTCGTTATTTTTAAAATGACTTGTAATCATATTGCTCTTCACTTTAAAATCTCCAATTTATATAGGATTTTATGTTATAAAGATGTCGCATATTTGCCTGCCTTCTCACATCCGTTTGGGACTCTCCTTCAGTAAGTTCAAAGCCCTTTTGAAATACATCTCTTTGAGCAGACTTTTGACCTTCAACCGACCTAGGGGCTGCACCGTCCTGCGTTCTTTGTGAATATAATTGTTTTGTTGGCTACTGTCCTGCGGTGCTCTCCTACCGTGTTGTCGTAATGTGCTAGTCTCTCTCCCTTCTTCCCTTCCCCTCTCGTATCCTCCTTTTAAAAATAATTAGTTGTAAACCGTTCTGTAAACCCACAAAGGACGGTATATCAAATCGAAATAAACTATAAACTATATTCAATGCATTCTGTCTATAGATTATAATTTTAGAATGTAATATTGTCTGTGTTTTTGTTTTCATTTTTTGTTTTAATTATGTCATTTGTGTGATCTATCATGAGATCTACACAATATGGAATGTATATTTGGGCATCAGATGATGTTTATGATTTCATTTCATTACCTTCATTATTTATACTACAAATAGTTTTCTATATTACTGTATGTTTAGCATGTCTCATTTATTGTTTTATGTAATGCTTTTAAAGAGAGACATCCTGAGGAAGTCAAATGCTGAAATATGAGTTAATGTGACTTTGCAACCGTGTTATTAAACCAGTTTTGGACTGATCTCCCTGCTACTTGTGGCTTTTCATTCACTCTCGCTTCTATCTGCCGCTTGCGCTCTGCAGCGTAAGTACCTATTTCTGTCTACTTGTAAAGCAGGTATATTCAGAGTCATGATCTACATGTGTATTCTTAAAAATATATGCAAATGCATGTAAAGTATGCACTAACATGTTTCACCTGCTCCCAAGTAAGCATAATGTCTGTGCCTTCAATCTAGCAATAGGTATCATTTCTGCAGGGTTCGTGCTAGTATTTTATAAGGACACATAGGCATCTATGTATCTTTATGAACATAGGGGACAAATAGGAACCTTCCTGCTTATTAACCTAGGCACCCTGTTATAAAATTATCCTCCTCTCACATGCACACATTATTTATATATATACACGTATATATGCAGTGCAATGCGTGCCTTTGCGTCAATGCTGACTCCTGGCGACCCAGCAGCTCCTGGGTTTTCTTGGCAGTGTGAAATAAACTTAATTAAATCCTTCTGAGCTCCCTATTTAAATCATGGCGCCACAGACAACAAAAGCTCTCTTATCGAATAGTGTTCAAATAAATAGCATTATGGCTTTATACAGTGTCTCAAGAATGTTCAACCAAATTGTTTTTGTTTGCAATTCTGTGGATTAAGTCATGCCATATGAAATATTATTTGCTCTGGTTTATTTCCCTAAGGCACTGTAAGCATGGAGTTCATTATTAACTAATAATGCATACCGAGAAATTACGTGACAAACATTTGTCTATTAATAGTTTCCTAAGTACTAAGTCTTTCAATTCATGTTAGTACACTTCACAAAAGTAAAAACAAAACAAAACAAAGAACACACAATTCTAAACCTACAATGGATATGCACTCTGGAGCATGTTTATTAAAGTATGTTAACTGCTAGCACACGGTTTGATGTGTACTAAGAGCACTGTACTAACAATTAGCACAGGACCCATAGCTAAAAATCTCACACTAACCAGGTAGTGCACGACTAG
This sequence comes from Ichthyophis bannanicus, assembly GCA_033557465.1. Classification (NCBI taxonomy): domain Eukaryota; kingdom Metazoa; phylum Chordata; class Amphibia; order Gymnophiona; family Ichthyophiidae; genus Ichthyophis; species Ichthyophis bannanicus. Next base: position 54,322,321 of record CM066047.1, on the reverse strand, counting down.
GCAGGTTAGGGGAATAACATGGACACTGACAGTATTTTGGATGCGCACTAACCACACCTTTTATTGTTAGTGAAGATGCACTTAACGCAATCTCAATGGGTGTGTTAAGAGCACCCGCATGCCAGTAAGCCTGGTACTGCACATTAGCGTCAGGCTATTTGCAGGGCAAAGGATGCACACATCCTCTGTGCTAGCTGCAGGGCCGGCCCGTCCATTGAGCGAGAATGTTTTTTGCACAGGGCCCCGCGTTTCAGGGGGCCCCGCGCAAAAAACATTCTGATCCTAAAGTCAAATTTAAAAAAAAAAAAAAAAAGCTGTCTTCTCCCGCTGCCGGGGCCGCCGCGGCAGAATCGAGTGTGCCGCGGGGCCCCCCCTGCCCAGCAGAGCCTGCCCTCCCCTGTATCCGCTCTCTCATACAGCTGCCTGCAGTCTCACGTGCCGACTTTCAGAGCGCGAGGAGAGAGTTTCTCCCTCGCTGCTCTGTTAAGCCCGCGGGGGCTGATGGGAAGTTCCCATCAGCCCCCGCGGGCTTAACAGAGCCGCGAAAGGGAAACTAGTCCCTTCGCGCTCTGAAAGCCGGCGCGCGCGACTGCAGGCAGCTGTACGAGAGCGCGGATACAGGGGAGGGCAGGCTCTGCTGGGCAGGGGGGGCCCCGCGGCAGAATCGATTCTGCCGCGGTGGCCCCGGCAGCGGGAGAAGACAGCTTTTTTAAAAAAAAAATTTGGCTGGGCTGAGCTGTGCTGGGCGGGGGGGGGGAGGGGTTAGGAGTGCTGATGGGCTGGGGGGAGGGGTTAGGAGTGCTGATGGGCTATGGGGGGGTATGGGGGGGTTAGGAGTGCTAATGGGCTATGGGGGGCTGGGGGGGGGTTAGGAGTGCTGATGGGCTATGGGGGGCTATGGGGGGCTGGGGGGGTTAGGAGTGCTGATGGGCTATGGGGGCTATGGGGGGCTGGGGGGGTAGGAGTGCTGATGGGCTGGGGGGGTTAGGAGTGCTGATGGGCTATGGGGGGGGCTGGGGGGGTTAGGAGTGGTGATGGGCTATGGGGGGGCAACGGGGGGTTAGGAGTGGTGATGGGCTATGGGGGGTTGGGGGGGTGAGGAGTGGTGATGGGCTATGGGGGGGCTGGGGGGGGTTAGGAGTGGTGATGGGCTATGGGGGGGGCTGGGGGGTTAGGAGTGGTGATGGGCTATGGGGGGCTGGGGGGGTTAGGAGTGGTGATGGACTATGGGGGGCTGGGGGGGGTTAGGAGTGGTGATGGGCTATGGGGGGCTGGGGGGGTTAGGAGTGGTGATGGGCTATGGGGGGGCTGGGGGGGTTAGGAGTGGTGATGGGCTATGGGGGGCTGGGGGGGTTAGGAGTGGTGATGGGCTATGGGGGGGTTAGGAGTGGTGATGGGCTATGGGGGAGCTAAGTCTTTATATGGGCTGATGGGATTAGGACTGGAAGTGGGTTGATGGGGGGTTAGGACTGCTAATGGGCTATGGGTGGCTTAAACTAAAAATTGGGTGATGGGGGATTAGGATTGGAAATGGGCTGGTGGGATTAGGACTGGGAGTGGGCTGATGGGGAGGTTAGGACTGGTAATGGGGTATGGGGGGGCTTAAACTGAAAATTGGGTGATGGGGATTAGGACGAAATGGGCTGATGGGGGGGTTAACACTGGAGGTGGGCTGATGGGGTTAGGACTGGTAATGGGCTATGGGGGGGGGGGGTTAGGACTGATAATGGGCTAGGACAGGAAATGGGCTGATGGGGAGGGGTTAGGACTTGAGGTGGGCTGATGGGGTTAGGACTGGTAATGGGCTGTTGGGGGGGGTTAGAACTGGTAATGGGCTATGGGGGGGTTAAGACTGGTAATGGGCTATGGGGGGGTTAAGACTGGTAATGGGCTGTTGGCTGATTGGGGCTGTCTGGTAATGGGCTATGGGGGGGTTAGGACTGATAATGGGCTATGGGGGGGCTAGGACAGGAAATGGGCTGATGGGATTAGGACTGGGAGTGGGCTGATGGGGAGGTTAGGACTGGTAATGGGGTATGGGGGGGGCTTAAACTGAAAATTGGGTGATGGGGATTAGGATTGGAAATGGGCTGGTGGGATTAGGACTGGGAGTGGGCTGATGGGGAGGTTAGGACTGGTAATGGGGTATGGGGGGGCTTAAACTGAAAATTGGGTGATGGGGATTAGGACGAAATGGGCTGATGGGGGGGGGTTAACACTGGAGGTGGGCTGATGGGGTTAGGACTGGTAATGGGCTGTGGGCTGATGGGGGGGTTAGGACTGGCAATGGGCTATGGGGGGCTGACTGGAAATGGGTTGATGGGGTTAGGACGAAGTGGGTTGATGGGGGGCTAGGACTGGTATTGGGTTGGGGGGTTGCTAGGACTGGTATTGGGTTGGGGGGTTGCTAGGACTGGAAATGGGCTGATGGGGGGGCTAGGACTGGAAATGGGCTGATGCAGGGACTAGAAGGGAATGGATGCTGGGTGAGGCTGGAACTAGAAGGGAGCTGATGTTGGGGGAGGATTAGAATGGGATGGGGCTGGGAGAGTAAAATGGAGAGGGGAAAATATTTTGTGTGGGAGGGATAAAAAATCTACAATTGGCCGGGTATTGGGAGAGTAAGTGGGGATTGAGGATGGAGGGGTAAAATCTGAGTGGATGAAATAGGAATGAGGAAAGAGCAAAAGGAGAAAGATTAGTATGTTAAAGCAGATGTAGAGAGAGAATGGAAAAAAAAACTAGAAGAGAGAAGAAAGGACAAATGGACAGCAGATGATGGAGAGTTAGCAGAAAACATGAAGAAACCAGAAGAAAGTGGCTGGAGCAATTGCAACTGAAAAAAAAATGCACAAAAGGTAGAAAGATATCTCTTTATTTTGAATTTATTAACTGGAATATGAAAGCTCTGGGAAATGTGCATCATTAACGTCTGCGCTTTGTTTGGTACAAGAGGAAATTAATTTATAGTTTTATTTCTACAGTGTTGTTGTACATTCCAAGTTAGGCTTTTGGGGTTCCCAGTTTAATTATTGCCTTCCTGTTTCTAAATTGTGATTCCTTGTTTGGTGATGGTCTATGTTCTGCATGTGTAACTGAGCTGAGGTATTCTGTTTATGTAATTCCTATTTGACATTGCCACTTGTTCTCTTTCCCCAGTAGGTCATGTATTGTTGTTCTCTGAAATGTATTGGTTTAATATTTGCAGTGTTGCCTTTTGATAGGTAGGGTATGGTGCTTTGAGAGTCCTGGTAGTGCTGTTAGGATACGGCGGGTTTGCTATTGGTTCTAAATGGGCAGTGTTTGTAGTAGTTCCTAATGTGCCTGGCGGTTGGCACTGGATTATAGTAATGTAGAAATCTTTTAGTCTGTCTTTATCCATACACTCATTAAGAGACATGTTTACTAAAAGTTAGTGTATGTTAGCATTATGCAAATATTTATGCAAATAAGGCCACTTATGCAAATGAGGCCCCGCACCGAGTCTCCGCACATGGCCCCGCACCCCCTTTGGGCCGCCCCTGGCTAGCTGGTGGTGCAATTGCGCACTACCAATGCACATCTTAGCAAACATCCCCTTTATTTATTATTTAAAGCCATTTCTATGACTTAAGAAATTATTTTCTCTATGTAAAAAGCTTTTATTTATTTATTAAACAGGCTTTATATACCGCTTCATCCTTAAATCAAGGCAGTTTTTCTACAGAGAACAGTATAACAACTTCTTAGGGGCGGAACAAGCTAACAATAAATGAAACAATTGTTAATCCAAAGAGAAAATCATTACATGTGGGTACCCTTAACTTGTATAATATGGAGTATTCATGTATCAGGTGTCATATCATTAATTGGTCTGTACTTATTGTTATGTGTCATGATGGTATGACTCTAGCTGATGTTTCCAAAGTATTCTTTGCATAAATGTGTTTTAATTTTTTCCTGAAGTCCACATTGTCTTTTATAGATCTGCGTTCCAAAGTGTTGGAGCTATCAAGGATAAAGCTCTGCGGGATGTGATGTGTTTGGACTTTGAGTAGATGCTGTGAGTAAGAATCAGCCGGGCATTCTTCCCACGGTCCAGCACTGAAAGTTTGTAAGTGCTGGACCGTTGAAAAAATGCCTGGCTGATCATATGATCACGGAAAAGCTAAACTTTTGTTATCCATGCTGCACAACCTAAGAATTTGCTAGATGATTTATGGTTCGAAACATGCCGTTATGTCTGATGTTTGATTGACGTATTATGAATTAAATTTTTACTGCATTTATAAAAATATATTTAATAAAATGGACCTGATTTGGGACAGTCCAACAAGAATTTACTTTTTGACATTAAGGGGGTTTCTCATCATGTGCACTGATTATAGTTGACCCCTTGGATCCTTCTTGTGTTAGCTGTATTTTTATCAGGCTTTGTCATGATGAGGTTGTCTCAAAGCTTATGGAATGCCGAATTAGTTGGCCAATTTCCAGTCCATCTGTGAATCATTTTCCCTATCAGCTGGGTTACTGGATTTCACCCCTTCTCAGGGCCAGCCCCAGAGTTGGTTCTAGGTGTTTGCGCCCTAGTCAAACCTTGAGCCTTATGCCCCCACCCCTTGGCTATCAGAATCTACTGCTTAGTTTTGAATGCCCTGCTCTTTGCCACTGCCCCCCCCCCCCAAAGAAGCTGCCACCCTAAGTGACTGCCTAAAGTTTGCCTAATGGTTAGGCTGACCCTTCCCCTACTTTCTCTATAACCTCATTCTTAATATGCACATTTTACTGGGATCGAGTTGGGCTTGATTAGGCTATCGTATCACTGAAAGAGACTTAGGGGCTTGTTTACAAAGCCGCGGTAGCGGTTCGCGATCATTATCGGAGCCGCGGACCTATTTGGGGCCACAGATCCGATAATGATCACGAACCGCTACCGCGGCTTTGTAAACAAGCCCCTTAGAATAGAAGAAAATTAGAGGAGGAGGAATTCTCTTTCACTAGAACCTTTTGTTGATATTTTTAATCTTTTCGTAGAGGATAGCAGGAGGCTGTATTAAAGCTGAATGTTTTCTCAGTTATCTGAGGTCTCTTAGAGTCCAAGTCCACAATATTTGGATTCGTTATTATGAGTCAGAGTTTCCTTTTCATAAATGTCCAGTCAATGTTTCTTTAGGAAGTTCTAATGCTTTTGAGAATCTCAGAGTTCATTAAAGAAAATAAGATAATCTTCTATTTCTCCTACTACAGTGGAAATATTTAGTTCAGTATTGTTTTTCACTCCTGTATGTAACACTGATTTACAGTATGTCTAGAATAAATATTATGACATTTTTTCAGATGTATTCATTTCATCTTTGCTAGTACTGGAGTCGCTGTGTTGCATATCATCTGTGTGTTTTTCGTTAGACTAATTGTAAAACCTTTGGTCTCTCTTTAACCTCTCTAGTAGGTAGTTTAGATCAGGGCAGTGTGTTCAGTCTGGTTTTTTTTCAGCTGATAAAGTTCAAGGGAAAATAATTTGTGTAAAAGAGCCACCCACTAAAGCTAAATTAAATCCCTGTCCGCTGAACTTGGTCTAAATATGAAAAGGATTTTTTTTTGGAGTAAGCTTATGCATTTTTCAGTAGTAACTCAAGGTGAGTTTCATTCAGGTACAGTAGGTATTGTCTTCTCCCCAGAGGGCTTCACAATCTAAGTATGTATCTGAGGCAATAAAGGATTAAGTGACTTACCCAAGATCACAAGGAGCAATAGTGAGATTTGAATCCTGGTTTCCCTGGTTCTCAGTCCTGCTACTCTAACCATTAGATTACTTCTCCGCAAATCTATTTTATTTAATCAAATAGTAACATAGTACTATATATGACAGCAAATAAAGACCAGTATGGTCCACTTAGTCTGCCCAGCAAGGTGGCTAGAGTGGTTGTAACTGCCGCTCTGTTCACTCCCCTCTATGCCTGTGTTTTGGGTTGTACCTGCCGTACTGTGCAGGTCAGTCCCCCTCTATTTATTGAAGTATAAAAGACATGTAAGTTTGCTTTGATGTCATCCTCTTGCTATAAAGGGATCCACTGTGTCTGTCCCATATCATCTTGAATTCCATCACCGTGTTTTCCCCATCACCTCCCTCGGGAGGGCATTCCAAGCATCTACCACCCTTTCAATGAAAAAGTATTTCCTGACGTTGCTTTTAAGTTTACTGCCTTGCAGCTTCATTGTATGCCCTATAGTTTTACAGCTTCCCCTTCTTTGAAAAACGCTGGTTTGCTCATTAATACCCTTTAAGTGTTTAGAGGTCTGTATCATATCTCCCCTGTCCCTCCTCTCCTCTAGGGCATACATATTTAGGTCTTCAAGTTGCTTCTCATACATCTTCTGGCGCAGGCTCCAAATCATTTTGGTTGCCTTCCTCTGAACCATTTCAAGTCTTTTTTATAGCCTTTGTGAGATATAGTCTCCAAAACTGAACACAATACTCCAAGTGAGGCCTTATCAATAACTTCTACAGGGACATTAATACCTCCTCCTTTCTGCTGGTTAATCCTATCTGTATGAAACCCAGCATACTTCTGATTTTGGCCACCGCTTTGTCACACTGTTTTGCTACGTTGACATCCTCAGAAACGATCACTCCTAGGTCCTTCTATTGGTCCATGCACACCAACCTCTATTCCCTATAGAATACAATTCCTTTGATTTCTGCATTCTAATTGCATGACTCTGCACGTCTTTGCATTAAATCTTAACTGCCAAGCATTAGCCCATTCTTCCAGTGTTTGTAGATATTTCCTCATGTTGTCCACTCCCTCAGAAGTGTCCACTCTGTTGCAAAAATGTGTCCAGTCTGTTGCAATTTTAGACCACTTCTTTGGCACAGCTATCAAAAGTGGTGTGCAATAAGATGTTGTTACTGTTGTTAAATGAAATTGAGTTGATGTGCATTAACAGCAACCCTGTGGATAGTTGCCATGAGTTCAGTCTTCAATCAGATAGCTAATTGTTAATACAATAAAAATACAAATGTAAATGTGTTGATTCAAACTCAAACTAAAAATAAAGTAGTCATGTCAGGATTTCTCTAGGAAAGTGAAATGACTCAGTATGATTGCAATGCATGTACATGAACTGTGAAGGGGCAGGAGGTGGATTTTTAACAGCTAGGCATCATGGTGGACAATACATTGAAACACTCTGTCCAGTGTGCAGCGGCGGCCAAGAAAGAAAACATAATGCTGGGATTCATAAGGAAAGGAATGGAGAAAAAAAATCAAGGATATTATAATGCCTCTGGACCGTTCCATGGTGTGAATGCACCTTGAATATTGTGTGCAATTCTGGTCACCATATATTAAAAAGGATATAGCAGAATTAGAAAAGGTATAGAGAAGAGCCACCAAAATAGTAAAGGGGGTGGAAGGATACCCCTACGAGGAACGGCTTAAAAGGTTAGGGCTCTTCAACTTGGAAAAAAGACGGCTGGGGGAGATATGATAGAGATCTATAAAATAATGAATAGAGTCGAATGGGTAAATGTAGATCGGTTGTCTACTCCTTCAAAAAGTAGAAAGATTAGGGGATATGCAACGAAGCTACAATATAGCCCATTTAAGACTAACTGGAGAAAATACGAGGGTTATTTTTAAAGTAAGGTCCGATTGGCTGTAGCTTTGTAAATTTTTGCCCCCTGTAGAAACACGTATTTGTTCCGGCTCCCGGCATGCCTTGTGCCATTTTCAGTCGTAGCATCACTTTGTACGGTTTATACTGTGAGGTTAAAATGTTTAAGACAATTGAGTGGCCCGCCGACTGTGAAATACGGTCTGTGATTCGGTTTTTGACAGCAAGGACCGTGTCATCAGCGGATATTTATTGCCAGATATGTGAGGTGTACGGACCCAATGCGATGAGTGACAGCAAAGTGTGTAAATGGGTGAGATTGTTCAAGATCGGGTGGGACAATGTCCATGACGAACCGCGATCGGGTCGACCTTCAGTAATCACAGAAGATTTGGTGCGCGCAGTTGATGCAAAAATTCATGAAGAACGGCGATTCATGATTTCCACTTTGTCACTGAAATATCCACAAGTCTCAAGGTCAGTGCTATACAAAATTGTTTCTGAAAACTTGCAGTACAGAAAACTGTGCTCGCGATGGGTTCCCAGGCTGCTTTCCGAGGAACACCAAAAAAGGAAAATGGGTAGTGCTTTGACATTTTTTGATCCAATACAATGAGGAAGGAGATGAACCTTTGGACCACATTGTCACAGGGACAAGACATGGGTTTCTCACATGACTCCAGAATCAAAGCAGCAGTCGATGGAATGGGGAGACACGTCATCTCCAGTCAAAGTGAAAGCCAAACAGACAATCTCAACATGCAAGATTATGGCAGCTGTGTTTTGGGATAGACATGGTGCCCTGTTAGTCGATTTTATGCCACAAGGGACAACAATAAACTCAGCTGCATACTGTGCGACCTTGAGGAAGCTTCGGCATGCCATACAGAATAAGCGACATGGCCTACTGTCAGCTGGAGTTTTGTTACTGTATGACAATGCACGACCTCATTCTCCTGCTCAAACTCAAGAGTTAATCAGATCTTTTGGATGGGAGCAAATGGACCACCCACCATACGGCCCGGACCTTGCGCCAAGCGATTACCACCTGTTCCGCTACCTGAAGGAGTTTCTCGGCGGGCAGCGGTTTGACACCGATGAAGAAGTGAAAACAACGATTGAAGATTGGTTGTCTTCACAGATGATTTCTATGACGTGGGCATAAACAAACTAGTAGAACGCTATGATAAGTGTTTAAACAATCAAGGAATCTATGTAGAAAAATAGCTTACGGTGTAAGGAGTGAAATAAAAAGAAGTTTTTGACAATATCTTTACTAGTTTTGTTTTTATTGAAAAACGGACCTTACTTAAAAAATAACCCTCGTATTTTTTCCCTCAACATGCAATCAAACTCTGGAATTTATTACCGGATGATGTAGTAAAAACTGTTAGTGCAGCTGGGTTTAAAAAAGTTTTGAACAAGTTCCTGGAGGAAAAGTCTATAAACCATTATTAAAGAGGACTAGGGAAATAAGCAATGTGGAATCTGTGCCCCCTGAGGAAAGCACTGCCGAAATGCTTTGGGACTGAAAAAAAGTTGGTAACCTGACCACACTATTTGGTGCCTCTGCCTCTTTTGTTTCTTTTTGGGAACCTGACAGGTACTTGTGACCTGGACTGGCTGCTACTGGAAACAGGATACTGGGCTTGATGGACTCCTGCTCTGATCCAATATGGCATATCTTATGTTCAATAACTTTCTTTTGATTAGGCAGCTAGTGACAGACCATCTGGCAGTTTTCAACACAGTTCACTTCGAGGGGGCAATTATATTTAAAATTTGAGATGAAGTTTGAAAGGGTAAAAAGTCAACAAGGGGCCCTTTTATTAATGGTCTGCACTTAACTGTGTAATAGCAGCAAAGCTAACATGCAGTAAGTGCAACCATCGTGTGCTATCCTGTCGGGGGCATGCCTAGCAAGCTCCTGGCATATAGCGTGTGATAGAGCACCAAAATGTGCGGTATGATGATTAGTATTATTTAGCTCATGTCTTTCCAGTAGTTCAAGGAAAGTTACCATCAGGTACTGTAGGTATTTCCCTGTCCCCAGAGAACTTACAATCTAAGTTTGTACCCGAGTCAACGGAGGGTTAAGTGACTTGCCCAAGGCCACAAGGAGGGTCAGTGGGACTCAATTAATGCAGATGCATCTAACATCATCCATAGAGGTATCGTTTTGTGCACATGCACTACCACATTGCCACTAATCATTAGTGTCAAAGTGCTCTCCATGCCCATCATCCACCAGTAACCTACCTACTTTTCTCCCTAGTGCGTGACGGCCACTTACCATGTGTTTCAGTGGCCGATAGCTGGCATGCATGTGTGTTAGCCTTCTCGGCTGTCAGTTACTGCACGCCAAAATGCACGTTAACCATTTAGCAGCCTTTAAGAAATGGGCCCCTAAAACTTAAACATTTTATGCTCTGAATGTTGGAAAAATAAACTATGAATGGTGAATTCTTCTCATCCTCTAAGAGTGAAGTAAAACAACGTCACAGTTTAGTATTTTAAGTTTTATGTATAACAGTAAAGATGCCGTCTTTTACCTTCTACCACAAAATGGTTGTCTACTGTTTGGTCTTTAGTGATTGATACAAGGAGTGACCCCTCGGCTCGTGGGAGTTACCATCGCTACTTCCTCCAAGATCGGGAAACCAACCCGTTCGCAAATTAGTTGGGCAATACGGTCCCCTGTTTTCACCTCAAAGTCCTCGTCAGCGAAATTAAATAGGAGGACCTTTATGACGCCCCTGTAGTCTGGGTCGATCACCCCAGCCCCTACATCTATGAAATGCTTGGCGGCCAGGCCGGAGCGAGGCGCAATTCTCCCGTAGCATCCTGGTGGCAGTTCCAGTTGAAGCCCAGTGTTAATTAGGGCTCTGCCGCGTCTGGGAACAACTTTACTTTCCGCGCTATACAAGTCGTATCCAGCGGCCTGCGCCGATGCTCGACAGGGACTACGAGCTTGCTTGGAGGTCTTGCAGAACTTTAAAGCAAACTTCTTTACCGGCTCCTCCGGTACTTTAACTTTGGGTCCTTTAGTTTTTCCCAAGAGGGGACTAGGAACTAGCTTCCCTTTAGAGAGAGGGCCTGTAGACGCAAAAGCTTCTCGGGGTGTTAAGCCTTCTTCTAAGCCTCTTTTAAACTGGGGACAGTCTCGGCCTAAGACTAACTCCTGCGGTAACCTGGGTACTACTGCAACCAACATTTTCTTCATTATTCCCAAACCTCTTACAATCAGGTTATATACAGGGTAAAATGTGGCAGCCCCATGAACACATTTTATTTTCACCTTGCCCTCTGGTTGATCTGGTGCGGATTCAGCTTGCTCTGTAATCACAGACCAAAGCTTGTGAGAGATTATCGTTTGATCCGCACCAGAGTCAAGAAGAGACAGTCACGTCCAACACTAAACCTTCACATGGTGTTTTTCTGTTCTCACCTATGAGAGCAGTAAGTGCTTGGCACTCACTTCTTACGTGACCGGTTTTTCCACAGGTAAAACATCTTTTATCATAACTCTTTGATACAGCATTATCATATTTTACATCATGAGTCTTACAATGTGAGAGACTTCCTGAGGACTGCTTGAACACACCCACTGCCTTCTTTGAGACCTCCTCAGTATTTTGGGTGGCCAATTCTGACTCCAAATATCTTTCTGTCAAAACAATGGCCTCTGCAGTGGTGCGACAGTTTTGCAGAATTAGGAAGCTCTGCACATTGTTGGGCACTGCAGACATGAATTGCTCTAGGACTATTTCATCCATAAGTGTCTCAACGGTTTTACCATCAGGCCTTAGCCACTTTCCAGCTAAGCTTCTCAGCCTGTGTCCCAATGCCTTTGGGGTCTCACCCCTCTTAAGGTGTGCGGCCTGCAGCATGCGATTATATACGAGGGGAGTAAGGCCTAAGCGCTCCCGGATGGCCTTCACCACCTCGGTATAATCACCTGCTAGCGAAGTGGGCATTGCCCTATAGGCCGACAGCGCCTCCCCGGTGAGAGAAGCTGCCAGTCTAATTGGCCACTGTTCTTTCGGCCATCTCACCGAACTTGCTATTCTCTCGAAGGAGTCGAGAAAGTCATCGATGTCATCGGTAACTGCTAACTTCCCTAAGGTCAAAGAATCATAGGCCCCTGGTCCTACTGGCCAGCTGCCCAGTCCAGAACTCTGTCCCAGATGACTGGAGGCTTCCTCTTGCACCTTTTGTTGCTGGGCTGCCCAAGCCTCCATCAGCTGCAGGACGGGCTTCTGTTGCTCCTGCAGAGCCAGGATGGCCTGCTGCTGTGTTTGACAAGCTAGTTCTCTTTGCTTGTCGAACTGCATTGCCATCCAAGCAAGCAATTCTTTCTGCTCCATGTTGATGGGATCTCCTAGAGAAATAGAGAGAAGAGAAACAAAACCAAGTGTGGTCCACTAACACACTCAGCCCCCCTTTTCCTCTCCTTTTTTTTTTTTTTTTTCAAACCAGCATCCACACAAATCTGCCCCTCTACTTTTTACCTGGTAGCAGAGTAGATTCCAGCTTCCAGAAAAGGATGCAGCAGCTCTACGGCGTAGGCCTCTACGACTGCTGACAGCAAACTCACGGCCTCCTCTCCTGGTTTCCTCCTTCCGGTCCGAATTTTCGTCCTCCGGTCCAGGTTTTCCTCAGCTCCGGTCCAGGTTTTCCTCGACTCCGGTACGGGTTTTACTCAGCTCCAGTCCAGGTTTTTCTCCTTTTTTTTCTCTCTGGTCCAGGTTTTCCCCAGCTTAGTACCGGTGGTTTCTTTCTTTCTTGTATGTCTTAGGGCGTAACCACCAGTATCCTGCCAACTACGCCATTATGTCACCAGGTGCCCCCAATGGCCAGTGGCTATAAGGGCATCCGGCACATTTATTATTTTTAAGGAGGGATGTGACTTTAAGGGCCTAGTGCATTTTGGTCCTTGTAGTTCTAGCTCCTTGAGAGCACAAATGATCCAAGCCAAGAGTGTAGGGTAACAAGGCTTTATTTCCCCTGCAACGCAATGATTCACTAAGATAAGTAGAAAATAAAGACAGTCCTTTCTTTATCAAAAGGGGTTCCACCAATATTCAAGCAGATAACTGTTATAGGCTTCACAGTTGAATGCAAGTCCTAGCTGAGGCTTCTTTTAGTTCAAAGCAATTTAAACAATTCAGCAAACAAACGGTTATAAGGTTCACCATCTGTTGCACAGTTCTTTTCTATCTACAATTCTAGCAAGGATTCAATACTAGTTGCAGAACAGAAATTACAGTCCATGGATTCCTCCTGAGGCATGGGAATAATATTCTCACATTCAATTTCCATAGACTCTGCGTCACTGGCTTCTTCCCTTGAATAGTAGTTTTCAGTCCCTGTTACAAACTTACAGGGTCTATCTTGCTTCCAGTAAAACTTTCCTGTTAAGCTGTGAGGGATTGTCTTAAAAAGCTCTGCTTTGCTTCCCCTCCCCTTATAGGGCATAGCTGCTTTAACAGGGTTTCTATTAGCAAGGCTTTCCTTTAGAATTAAAGATTCAGCATACCTTGGCTTCCTGGAATTGCCACACCTAGAGCTCTCCTTCTGACGTACTTCTTTTGGGAGATAGGCTTTTCTGTGCAGTACTTTGCTTTCATGGAATTCAGGAAAACCTGGTAAGGATTCCCAATCACTGTGGTTTTCTGAAAAGGTATCTTTACAAAAGGAACCTCTCTTCCTTGTTCCTTGTAATCCTGATCCAACAAGGTTACTTGGGCTGGGAGAGTCACTCCTACCAGATAAACTGTTTCTTCTGGCAGCTTTTCTCTGGACTCCGTCCCTCTGTGCTCTGCCCCTCTGGACTCTATCCGTCTGAGTAAACTTCCTCTGGATTCTGTCCCTCTGGGCTGGCTGTGTGTGGAATCTCTCCTGTTCCACGTTCTTCTTGTCCTGCACGTCCTGCAGGTTCTGTAGGTTCTCTACCTTCTTTTCGCTCCCCTCTTTCTGTCTTGCTGCTCTCTGTTTCTCCTTATAAAGGGAGTTTTGGTTTGAACGTCCCGGGCTTGGCCTCAAGTGCAACTGATTGCCACTTATACGATTAGTGTCTGAGCACATTGCTATAGCCTCTGTGGGATTACTCTTGCCCCCTCTGGCTGTGCTACGATGCAACTGCACTCTCTGCACATTCTTAGCTCTATGCAAAACAGGTTTTTTTTTCTAAGGCTACATCTTCCATGGCTCCAGCCTCATGACAGACTATACCATCAAACAACTTTCCAGACAAGGCAATCCAATTCGTTTTTTCTAAATGGATGTAGGAAGTCACAATTTACAATAATTTATTGATTTATTTCAATTTTTAACCTCCTAGATCACTGACAAAGCTTCTAGCATGTAACAATAAAAATGACATCATATAAATACATCTTACAATCATATCACTAAAAGAAATAAGAGCAACTTAAGACTATAAGTAATGGGCCTGATATTCAAATAATTTATACATCAAAGTTTGAGAGTTATGCTCCTAATTAGAACTCTCTCAAAATTTACTAGGGCTGAGTGTCTAAATTTATACTCAGTATTTTCACTAAACGCATAAATTTAAGAGCATTAAAAGTGGATAGCAATGACTTCCGGTGACGTCACGGAGCGAATGGCAGTGATGTAGCCAAGCTCCGTCGAAATCCTGCAAAAGTTGAGTTTTAAAGCGGTTCCCTGAGACGCAAAGTGGAAGGAATACAAGCTCCCCAGGTTGCCATGTCAGCAAGAAAGAAACTGGCCGGGTTTCAGTCGGTGTACGTGAAGGAGGCGGCGGTGGCGCTGAACCCGGGAGAGTGGGAGGATAGAGATGGCAAGAAGAGCTCTGCAAGTGAGGAGGAAGTGAGTATGGGACAAGGTGAAGGCACGAGCATAAAAATCTGGCTACAAACCTTTAAAACAGAAATGCACGAGAAGTTAAAAGATATGAGGAAAGACTTGAAAGAGACACTGGTAGATATACAATGAGATTTGAGCGGTTTGGGACAGCGAGTGGAGGAATTGGAGGAACACGTGGAGGCTCACGATGGGGAGCTGCATGATATGGCGGCAGAGCAGCGCAAGCTAATGGCTCAAGGAAATGAAGGGAAAAAATGGAAGAGATCGAGGACAGAGCACGGTGAAATAATTTGCGGGTTCTAGGGATCCCAGAACTGGATCTGTATAAAGACTATGCGCAAGTAATGCAGAGACTAAGTTTGCATATAATGAGACTGGAGGGGGAGGAAGTAGAGCAGAAGGCTCCAGTTGGTGTGGAGAGAGCGCATCGGAGCTTGGGCCGGAGGAGAGAAAAGCAAGCTCAGGATATCATAGTTTGTATGAGCAGCACTCCCATTAAAGAAAAGATTTAAATGTAGCTCGGAAGTATGGGTGAATTGCCTGGGAGGGTTGTGAAGTGGAAATATTTAATGATCTTTCAAGGGGTACCTTGGAAAGAAGGAGGAGTCTGAACGAAGTGACTGCATACTTACGAGGAAAGGGCTTAAGATATCGTTGGATGTTCCCATTTGGTTTACTGGTGACGGTAAACTGGGTTTCCAAGAAGATGAAGATAGCATAGGAGGCTTGGATAATGCTGCAGGAATTGAGGTGTGAGCACCTCCCGAAAGCAAAGGAGAAGGAATGAACGACACAAGAAAAAGGAAATGGGAGCAGGAGACAAGTGGCATTGCAATGGCAGAGAGTAGGAGAGAAGGGGAAGAGACTGAAGAGGATGTCTCAGGAGCAGAAGTCGATGCAAAATGAGGATACTACATGAGAGGTGGTCAGGGAGGCGTAGCCTAGTGGTTGGGGCAAGGTACCACAGGCCGGAAGGTAGGTGGTTCAAATCCCACTAGAGGACAGCAACCTTGGGCCGGAAGGACTGGGGTTTCTAGTCCCACAGGTGCTCCTTGTGGTCTTGGGCAAGCCACTTAACCCTCCATTGCCCATGTTCCCTGTAAGTATTAGTGTATGTGTGTCATATCCCCTCGTGTTAAATGTATCCCCCAACCGCTTTGACCTGGTGAAAAGCGGGATATAAATGCAGCTAAATAAATAAATAAATAAGGTGGCAGTGGACAGTGCTGAGATGTGCAGCAATTGAATGGTAAAGAGCTGTAGAGCTTCTTGAACACTGGACTTTTAGGGCAACCTGGAGGGAAGGCTAGGGTGAGGGGAGGGGAAGAATGGTGGAGATGGAGGCCTGATATCTGATATATTGTATATGTGAGTTAAAAGGAAACGAAGGGGGGTAATGGGATAGGACATGACACACACGGAAGAAAGGAGGGGAGGAAGGGATACTATTCAGGGGTTAAGGAGGAGGAGACTAGGGGGAAGGAGGGGGGGAGGAATAGGGGTGAGGGTGGGGGGTGAAGGGGACACGTCAAGCTGGGAGGGGACATGGGGAAGGTGGAGGAGAGGGGGAAAGGTAAAATGATGCAGATCGGGTCAATTAATGCCAAAGGATTAAACTCACCTAATAAATGGAGATTGCTATTTAGAGATGCTTGGAAGAATGGATGGGATGTGGTGCTGGTACAAGAGACACATTTGAGAAGACAGGATGTAGGGAGGATAAAGAATAAGATTTCCCGATCAATTTTATTCATTTAATAAGGAAGATGTAAAAAGGGGGGGAATGGTGATTTTGGTCAAAGGGGGAAGTGGGATACAAGTGAAAGGGAGTTTCTGGGATAGGGAAGGGAGAATAGTGGGAATACAGGGAGTATGGGGGTTAGAGGAATTTACTGTAGTATCGGTCTACTGGCTGAATGGGATGCAGAAAGAGTTCTGGAAGGAGGTGCACAAGTTGATGGAGGAGGAAGTTAAAGGGAAACTTATTATGGGGGGGATTTTAATGGGGTATTGCAGCCTGGGATAGATAGGGACCCGGTTGGGGGGGATGGAGGGGGGGGAGGAATAGAAGAGGGTTAAAACAGTTGATGAAACGGTATGATTTGGTAGATGCGTGGAGGGAAATGTACCCCAACTGGAGAGAGTATACGTTTTATTCCAACCCGCATAAAATTTGGAGTAGGATAGATATGATTTTAGCTGATAAAGAGTGTATGGGGCGATACAGGATAGCAGCATAGCATCAATAGTGTGGTCAGATCATGTGGCAGTGGAAGTGGTGACGGGGAAGAATACGACGGAAGGGGCGAAATTTTGGAGACTTAATGAGGGTTTGCTCAAATGCCAGGAGGTGGTAGGGGATATAAAAGCTGTGATTAAGGAATATCTGGATTTTAATGATAATGGGGAGGTGCAGGATGTGGTCTTACGGGAAGGACTGAAAGCGGTTATTCGGGGAAGGCTTATTATGTGGGGGGCGAAACTGAAAAAAAGCTAAACACCAGAAAGAGGAGGAGTTAGGTAAACAACTAAAGAAGGCGGAGGGGAGGTATCAACGGACGGGGGGGAAGAGGGTGAGGGGGGAAGTAGAGAAGCTGCGGGGGGGGGGGGGGAGGATTACAAGCACTACAAGTGGCGTTTGAAATACGTCAAGTCCAACAGATATTTTATGAATTTGGTGATAAGCCTGGGGAGTCTGCTGGCCAGAAGGCTGAGGCAAAAGAAAGCGGCCTCGTTGATACACCAGATACAGGGGAATACTGGGGAGGTATGCAGGGAGGAAAAGGATATTAGAGAGAGTTTCTCACAGTATTATCAGGAATTGTATAAGAAAGAGGAGGGTACAGAGGTGGAACAGGTTCGAAGGTATCTGGAGGAGGTGCATTTGGGGTGCATCCCAGAGGAAGCCCAAGAGGGGTTAGAAACTAGAGTAACAAGGGAGGAAGTGGATAAGGTGGTAAGGGGGTTGGTAGGGGGAAAAGCACCGGGTTTAGACGGGTTACCCGAGACTTTTTATAAGGTATTTGTAGGGGAGTTGGGGGGATTAATGGGCAGGGTATTTAATGGGATGCTAGAAGAAGGGGGTGAGTTGATGCCCAATATGTTAACGGATAGAATTACTATTACTCCAAAGCCAGGGAAAGATCCACTTAAGTGTAGCTCATACCGACATATCTCCCTACTCAATGTCGATGTTAAAATTTTGGCAACGATTTTGGCGGAGAGATTGAAGTTATGGTTACCGAAAGTAATTAGGGAGGATCAAGCTGGCTTCATTATGGGTAGGAAAGCAGCGGATAATATCAAAAGAACAGTAGGGGTGGTGTGGGAGGTAGGGCAGGGAATGGAAGAACTAATATTGATGTCAATTGATGCCGAGAAGGCTTTTGACAGAGTGCATTGAGATTTTCTGATGATGGTATTGCAGAAAATGAGATGCGGACCAAACTTTGGAAAATGGATTAAGGGGTTATATGCAGGGCCTAGAGCAAGGGTTAAAGTTAACGCCAGTTACTCATAGGACTTTGAGTTGAGAAGGGGGACCAGACAGGGGTGCCCACTGTCACCTTTATTATTCGCGATGATGGAAGAACCATTGGCTGAAAGGATAAGGGGGAATAGTAGAATAATGGGGCTGGACAGGGGGGAAGAGGGGCATAAAATTTCCTTATATGTAGATGACATTCTATTATATCTTAGCAAGCCGCAGATATCACTACCAGAAGTAATGCGAGAGGTGGAGAGGTATGGGAGAACCTCTGGGTTTAAAATGAATGTAGATAAGAAGGAAGTATTGGGGGTAAAGATCTCCAAGAAGACGAAAGAGCAATTGAAGAGGGCATATCCTCTGAGATGGGTCACTAAATCCTTGAAATATTTGGGGGTCCAGATACCGGCGAGGTACGAAGACTTATATAAAGTTAATTACCCAAGGGTTCTAGCGAATGATCTCGAGGGTTGGATGAGGTATGAAGTGTTCTGGTTAGGCAGGATAGTGGGTATTAAAATGAATATCTTACCACGGATGCTTTATTTGTTTCAGGCACTTCCAGTGGAAGTCCCGGAAGGGGCCTTGAGGCTGTTACAGCGGAAGGTCTTCCAATACATTTGGAAAAAGAAACCACCAAGAATAGCGAGGGAAGTTATATATGCTGCTAAAGTGGAGGGGGGATTGGGGGTTCCTAATTTCAGGGATTATTATAGGGCTGCCCAAGTCCGACATGTAATGGACTGGAGGGTAAGACTGGGAGTGAAACCCTGGGTAAGCTTGGATAGAATAAAGGTAAGGGGAGAGAGGCTAGAAGCGTGGTTATGGGCAATTAAGAAAGAAAGGAAAGAATTGGGTGTCGGCTCACAAGCAATGCGGCAGGCAGCAAAGGTGTAGGATGGAGCGAGGGCAGTGGATAATAAAGAGCGGAGTAGGGAATTTTCTTTGATGGTGCCATTGGGGGGGGGGGGGGGAGGCTTTCCAACCGGGCTGGGAAGGGGGACAATTTGAGGTCTGGCAGAGAAGGGGCTTGGAGTGCTTCTACCAATTGTATGATGAGGGGGAGCTTCAGAGATTTGAGGAGATACAACGGGTATATGGATTAGGAGCGAAAGATAGATATGTGTACCTCCAAGTGAGGCATTTTCTAAAAGGAGTGATGGGGAGGGGGGGGGGGGTAAAGAATTATCAGCCATAGAGGCAATTTGGTATGGGAAAACAGAATTGAGAGGGATGATAACAGCAATATATAAAGGGATATAGGAACAGAAAAGTGGGAAATTCCGGTATATGGAAGAATGGGAAGCAGAATTAGGAGAAGTACTGCCCATCACAGAGTGGAAGAAGGTGTGGAACCAGGTGAAAAGAGCACCATGGTCCAGTAGTATAAGAAAAATTGTTATAAAATAATATTCAGGTGGTACTATACACCAGAATGGTTACATAAGATATACCCAGGGGTGTCACCGCTATGCTGGAGGGAATGTGGGGAGGTAGGATCATTGGAAAGATTCAAGAGTGGATTCGACAGAAAGTAGGGTTGGAGGTGGAAAAGAAACCAGGATCTTATTATTGTCTTGGTGGGGGGTGGACCATCCTCAGAGGGGGGGGGGCGAGTGGTCATGGCATGTTTGAGTGCAGCCCGGTGTGAGATAGCAGCCTGGAAACAAAAGGAAGTACCTCCTATGGAACTTTTTGAGAGGAGGTTGAGGTACATTGTCCTCATGGAAAAAATCACCGCTGAAAGGAGGGAGAAGAAAGCTAAATTTGAGGTGAATTGGGGAAAGATATGGCATGTCATGGTGGGGAGAGGGGGGATGGGGGATAAGGGGGAAAGGGAAGAAGGGGCTAGTGGGTACTAGGTATTGTAACAGTGGGTACTAGGTATTGTAACAGGTGGGGGAGCTTTTTATGTTGGGGTAGTAATGGGGGACAGAGATTTATTGTGGGGGTTTGATGTATGGAGGGGGGAGATTATGTTATATAAGAAAACGTTGGGGGCTGTCTCACTGTTTTTTGATGTTTGGTTTCATAAATATTTAAATTTAAAAAAAAAGTAGATAGCAACAAGGGTGGATTTAGAGCAGGAGAAAAAAAGAAGCTTAGTATTGAAGTACTAGGCTTATAAATCTAGGCAAATGAATAGAAGGCTTAAATTTGGAAGCCTAACTTTTATACCCCTAAATTAAGATGAATTTTTAGTTGAAAACTTAGTTTTCTAATTTTGGCTGAAAATAGGGATCAAATTTAGAAGACAAATTTTAGGAGCTCATTTTTTTTTATTTTGAATATTGGGCCAGATATTTCCAAGCTAAATTTAACATAAAAATTAAAAAAAAAAAACTCAGCAGATCCCTAACTCCCAAACCAAATCCATTATCAACTTGGATTCAGGAAACAGAGAACAAAAATGATTCCTAATATCTAGGGTTTTCAACCTTTCAAAGGGACTAATCCACTACCTTTTCCAAGTTTCATCTAATTTGATTCCAAAGGCTTAGATAGCTAATCAAATGACCTGCTCACCAAAGACCCACTTGAAAAACCAAATATTTGCAATTTTCTGGAATGATAATTATTGTGACTCCTGGATTTAAAAGGACAGCTCATTCCAGATCGCTAAACTGGCACAACTGAAAGCCTGCTCCCTGGTCCCAGACAACAGAAGCATCTATGAGGCCAACACAAAAGCCTGTCAGGAACATAATAGTTTGGGTTATATAGTGCCACTTAGATAACCTAGACTCATATCAAAGAAAGGATTTAAAGCCAAGATATACAGTTCTTAAAACTGTAAGGGGCCAATAAGTAATACACTATACCTGTACCTTGCTCTAGATAAAAGCCTTGCTGACAGTGCAAATCTTATTTGGAAGCTCTATTAACAGCCTATCGCAATAATCCAAACATAAAAATACTTCTGTTTGCACTACTGTCCACAACTGGGCAATATCCAAAAATGAGGTAGTTTACCAAGCACCCATGATAGAGTAGTTACTCACCTGTAACAGGTGTTCTCCAGGAGCAGCAGGAATCAGTCCTCACATATGGGTGTCATCGACGCCGATGAAGCCCCAGCGGAACATTTCCCCAGCTTTCTATGAAAGCCTTTGGGAATGCAGGCACTCATGCGCGGTTCCCTTCCCGCCTAAAGGTGCCATCTTACCTCAGTCAAATGACATAGCTAAGAACAGCACATAAAAATGAAAAAATTAAACTATGTACAACTGCAACTCCCAGGGGAGGAGGGAGGGTTGTGAGGACTGATTCCTGCTGCTCCTGGAGAACACCTGTTACAGGTGAGTAACTACTCTTTCTCCAGGACCAAGCAGGAAGTCAGTCCTCACATATGGGTGACTCCCTAGCTCTGGGCTACCGAGGAACCCAGGCTGAACAAGAGAACTCCCTCTAGTCCCAGCAGCAAAGAAAGGCCTTTCACGGACACAACCTCCACCAGTAGCCCAACAGAAGGCAGGAGGGTAGGAGTTGCCTAAACCTCAGAGAGATTCTGGAGTACTGCCTGGCCAAAAGCACTGTCCCTACGGGACTCCCTCTCCAGACAATAATGGGCCGCAAAAGTCTGGCTTGAAGACCAAGTTGCAGCCCTGCAGATGTCTACCAAGGGCACAGAGCGGAGATGAGCCACTGAGGCAGCCATTGCCCTGACACGATGGGCCGTGACCCGACCCTGCAAAGGAAGGTCAGCTGCCTTGTAAGCCCAGGTAATACAGTCAGCCACCCAGATGGACAAGGTACGCTTGGACACAGCCAACCCCAATTTATTAGGGTCAAAGGATACGAAGAGCTGAGTAGCCCTCCTATGCCCCTGCGTACGGTCAAGGTAGAAGGATAAGGCCCTCCTACAGTCCAGGGTATGCAGGACTGCTTCAGCCTGGCTTGCATGAGGCCTAGGGAAGAATGTTGGAAGAACCACCTCTTGGATAAGGTGGAAGGAGGAGACAACTTTTGGGAGGAACTTTGGATGAGTCCTAAGGACTATTCTGTTCCCATAGAAGCGAGTGTAAGGCCTATCACAGACCAGGGCCTGAAGCTCACTCACTCGCCTAGCCGAGGTAAGGGCTACCAAGAAGAGTGTCTTCCAGGACAGGAAGCGTAGAGGGCAAGTAGCCATCGGCTCAAAGGGTGGGCGAGTCAGTTGCTGCAAGACCACATTCAACTCCCACTCAGGAGCAGGAGGACGAATTGGAGGCTTGAGCAAAAGCAAGCCTTTGAGAAAGCGGGATACCAAGGGGTGAACCGACAGAGAATGTCCTTCCACCAGTGAGTGGTGAGCTGCTAGAGCTGAGAGGTGGACCCGAACAGAATTGGACTTAAGTCCTTGATTTGATAAGTGCAGTAAGTACTGAAGCACTACTGGTACAGTACAGGAGAAAGGATCCTCTGTACGTAGCTGACACCACAGAGAAAACCTTTTCCATTTGAGAGCATAGGTTTTCCTAGTGGATTGTTTCCTAGAGGCTAGGACAACCTCAACTTCCTGAGGTAGGCCATGGGAGCCAGAACTACCCTTGCAGCCTCCAGGCCATTAAATTGAGAGCTTTGAGATTGGGGTGCAGAAGGGAACCCTGATTCTGGGAGAGAAGGTCGGGTTGCAACCCCAGAGGCCGTGGGGGATCCACTGCCAGCTGAAGCAGAAGTGGAAACCAAGGCTGTCTGGGCCACCTGGGAGCCACCAGCAGGACCGAAGCCTTGTCCTGAAGGATCTTGAACAGAGTTCGGGCCACCAAAGGCGTGGGAAGAAACGTATACAGGAGGCCCTGAGACCATGGTATCAGAAAAGCATCTGCTGCTATCTGCAGAGGGTGCGGTTGTCTGGAGCAGAACTTTGGCAGCTGGTTGTTCAGAGGACTGACAAACAGATCTATGGACGGAAGTCCCCATTTCAGGAAAATTTTCTGAACCACCAAGGGATGGAGCTATCACTCGTGGAGCTGCAGAATCCTGCTCAACCTGTCTGCCAGGTAGTTCTCCTGGCCAGGTAGATACACTGCTTTGAGGAGCATGTTGTGTCTGAGAGCAAACAAGCAAAGGTCCTGTGCCTCCTGACAGAGGAGCCTGGATCCAGTTCCGCCCTGATTGTTCACATAAAACATGGCTACTTGGTTGTCTGTTTGAACTAGGACAGACTGATGAGCCAGAGGTTGAGAGAAAGTCTTGAGGGCTAGTCGAATAGCCCTGAGTTCTAGGAGATTGATCTGCTGTGCCGCCTCCCAAGGAGACCACAGGCCCTGGGTGCACTTGTTCAGACAATGAGCTCCCCAGCCCTGCAGGGAGGCGTCTGTGGTCAGTACTACTGTGTACCCAGGAATCTGAAAGGGTACCCCTTTCAGAAGATTGGGTGGGTGCAGCAACCATCTGAGGGAGTCCAGAAATTGTATGGACACCTTTATTCTGTCTCTGAGGCTGCCTGTGGCCTGAGACCACTGACTCCGAAGGCACCATTGTGCAGGCCGCATATGGAGCCTGGCATTGGGGGTGACATGAACTGTCGAGGCCATGTGGCCCAGCAGCCTCAGGCAGAGTCTGGCGGAGACCACTGGCCCGCTGAGAAACTGATTTGCCAAGTCCATCAGTCTTTGGGCTCTGTTTGTTGGCAAGAAATTATTTACCATATTTAGTCCAATCATGTTTAATGTATTTAGCAAAATTGTACCTAGTTAAATAATGTTTCATGTATTTAGCAAAATTGTACCTAGTTAATTAATGTTTCATGTAAAACAGACCTGTTAATCTGTTCATTCCTTGTTCACTGTAAACCGCACCTGATCTGTGGAAGGTAGCGGTATATAAGCAACTGTTAAATAAATAAATAAATAAATAAGAATGCCTTTGCCAGGACAGAGTCCAGCCTTGCCCCTATGAACTCCAAGTTCTGGGAGGGGAGCAAAGTGGACTTTGCGAAGTTTATTACAAACCCCAAGCTCTGAAGAAGAGCAATAGTTCTGAGAGTGGCCTGTCGGGCCTCCTGGCACGTCTGACCCCTGATGAGCCAGTCGTCCAGATAGGGAAAGACAAAGATACCTTGATTTCTCAGGTGGGCCGCCACCACTGCCAGGCACTTGGTAAAGACCCTTGGAGCGGAGGTTAGGCCAAAAGGCAGTACTCTGTACTGATAATGGTTTCCTCCCACAATGAACCTGAGGTACTTTCTGTGGTCTGGATGAATGAGGATGTGAGTGTACGCATCCTTTAGATCTAAGGAGCACAGCCAATCTCCCTGCTGGAGGTAATGCAGAAGCATTCCAAGAGTAAGCATCTTGAACTTTTCTTTCTCCAGGAACTTGTTGAGGTTCCTGAGGTCCAGAATAGGTCGAAGGCCACTGGTTCTTTTGGGTACTAGGAAATACCTGGAGTAGAACCCGTGACCTTGCAAGTGGGGAGGCACAGGCTCCACCGCCCTGTCCACCAAGAGACCTTGGAGCTCCTGGAGGAGAAGATCTGTGTGCAGGGGAGGCCGTGGAGGCTCCCCTGGAAAGTATGGAGGAGGCAGTTGGTGAAAATGTAGTGCATAGCCTCTGTGGACTATGTTCAACCCCCAACTGTCCCCAGTGATGTGGGGCCACTGGTGGGCAAAGAGGGCGAGGCGACATCCTGTGGAGGGTTGGGAGAGCAGGGACTGAGAGGCTATGCTGGAGGAGTCAAAAACCCCCACCCTGCTGAGTGGGAGCAGGGGCCGGAGGCTTGGGGGTCCTTTGCCTATGGGGCCCATTACCCTGCCCCTTGGCTTGCTGACCCTGGGGGGCAGCTTGGGCAGACTGATATTGAGGGTACTGTTTGTAGGCAGTGCCCTTCCTCGGGTAAAAGGGCTTCTTACCCGAGGCCTTCTTCTTATGAGAAGGGGCAGAGGTCTTTCTAGACAACCTTGTCCGTGTAAGGTGCTCAGTCTCGAGCTGTGCGGCCTTCTCGGCCATGGGCTTGCCAAAAAGGTTCTCACCTGGGCAAGGAACATCGACCAACTTGTCCTGAACCCATGGCTCGAGGTCCGATGACTGCAGCCATGCCTGGCATCAAGCCGCGATGCCGGCTGCCGCAACTCGGGCCGAAGCCTCGAAGCCATCGTAGGTGGCGCAGGACATGAACTTCGAGCAGTCCCGAATCCCCGAGGACAAGGACTTGAATCTCTGCAAGGGCTCCCCGGAGAGACCAGCGGAGAACTCGGTCAGCTCCTTGGCCAGGTCTCGCAAGTACATGCCCATGTACAGCTGGGTAAGACTGGACACGGCAAGCAAGCATCGAGCCCTGGAAACACTTTCTACCAACACCATCCAGGTTTCGGGCCTCCCTGCCAGGGGGCACCGCGGAGTGCATCTTCTGACTTTTCAGGCGATGCATGGCCGATTCCACCACCATGGAATGGTGTGGTAGCTGCGCTTTTTGAAAGCCAGGGCTCTTCCTGAGTCGATAAATCGAATTGACTCGCTTGCTCAAGACCGGCACCGAGGCCGGTGTCTCCCACATACGGAAGAGGAGCCGTTCCAGCATCGGAGGAACCGGGACAGTAAAGGCCTCCTTCGGAGGAGAGTCGTACTGTA
Organism: Ichthyophis bannanicus; assembly: GCA_033557465.1. Lineage (NCBI taxonomy): Eukaryota > Metazoa > Chordata > Amphibia > Gymnophiona > Ichthyophiidae > Ichthyophis > Ichthyophis bannanicus. The sequence continues at coordinate 54,296,833 of CM066047.1, read as the reverse complement.
GGGCCTCGAGCTCTTCAGCTCGAGGCTCTTCCTCGGGGTCCGCCGGAATAGCCAACGCGGTGGCCATATCCCAGACAAACTCCGAGAACCGGGTGTCCTCCGGAGGGGATCTACTCCGGGGATCAGACTGCGGTGAGTCCGACGGGACGCACCGAGTCTTGAATGTGTCGGGGGACTCCTCATCCTCCGTCTCCCAGGCGGACTCGTCCGACGAGGAGTCAGGATCCGACCCCGCGGAGCCCTGGAGCACCCGCCCCAACGCCGGAGGCACCGGCGTCGATGCCCTCGGTCCCGAACGGGAGGTCGAGGGAGACCGCGACCGAGGTCGACTTCGAGCCATGATGGACTCGAGTATCGGCTCGGTCTCCGGAGTCGACTTCGATGTCGATGTCCCGGTGGTCGGGGCAGATGCGCCAGACAGGCTGGCCATCAGTGCCCGCTGCTGCTCCATGAAGGCAGACAGTCTGCTCTCCAAGGCTGTCATCCTGAGACTCACCTCGGGAGACGCAGCAGCCACCGACTTGGGCCCCGGCGGCGCCGAGCCCGACGTCAGCTCTCTGGGAGGAGAGTCCTCGAGGACCACAGGACTTACGTGTCCAGCAGACTCCGGCTCCACGCGAGGAACTTTGGCAGGCTTCTCTTGTTCCACGGGCCCGGGGCGACGGTCGGGGGTCTTAGACCTGGCCCTCGAGGAGCCAGGGACCTCCTCCTCCGACGCCCTCACGAGCCGCTTCTTCTTCTTGCATTCCCGGTCGGGGGACCCCTGTCCAAGGAGCTTCGACGGCGCTCGGGATCCAAATCCCGAGATGTCGAGGCCTCAGACGAGGTCCGGGCCCGGCCAGAGGCTGAGTCCGAGAAAAGCCTTTCTTTCTGCTGCTGGCGACTTCGCAGTGCCTTGGCAGACATCTTCCCACATGGTCCACACGTCTTAGGGTCGTGATCAGGACCGAGGCTCCGAAGGCAGCAGTTGTGTGTGTCGGTGAGAGACATCAACTTCTTACACCGATCACACTTCTTGAAACCGCTGGAAGCCATCGGGGAAAAAAGAGTCCCCGCGAGGTCAAAGGACCGTCCTTCCAGGGAAAAATCAAAAAAGGGCGCGAACACCAGCCACGAAGGGCAAAAACCGAAAAAGAAGAATCGGGCTCGATACCGGTGTACCGAGCCCGGCGGGAGGGGAACCGGCGTCAAACCGGGAAGAAAAAAATAGCGAGAATCACCAAAAAATCTAACTTTTATCCGGGATGACAGGATGCACATCCGGTGGGCTTCTCGGAAAAAGAGAGACTGAGGTAAGATGGCACCTTTAGGCGGGAAGGGAACCGCGCATGCGTGCCTGCATTCCCAAAGGCTTTCATAGAAAGCTGGGGAAATGCTCTGCTGGGGCTTCATCGGCGTCGATGACACCCATATGTGAGGACTGACTTCCTGCTTGGTCCTGGAGAAAAAATTAGTACAATATATCTTATGAACTTTTTCTACCACTGATAAGGTTCTATATAATAATACCCCCAGCTTTCTACCCTAAGAACAATTGATACGCTGCAATTGGTGCACCTTTCCCAACTAGGGGATGTCTGTTTCACTCAACTGATTTCTACTTAAGCAATTCTCAATTTCAGTTAATTTATTTATTTTTACTTATTTAGACAGTTTTGTATACCGCCTTATCCTTCAATCAAAGCAGTCACAACACAATTGGGGGATACATTTAACACACGGGGATATGAGACACATACACTAATACTTACAGGGAACATGGGCAATGGAGGGTTAAGTGGCTTGCCCAAGACCACAAGCAGCATCTGTGGGACTAGAAACCCCAGTCCTTCCGGCCCAAGGTTGCTGTCCTCTAGTGGGATTTGAGCCCCCGACCTTCCGGCCTGAAGTACCTTGCCCCAACCACTAGGCTACTACTCCCTTAAATCAAAGTTTTCAGTGCTGGTCTGCTGTAATGACCTAAAGGCAGCTACAACTGTAAATCGTTGATGCACAAGTAGTTCATAACATGAAATTCTCTGATTAACAGGCCTGACAGTAGTAAGGACAAATTAAAGAGAAATAGAGAAATACTAACCCTTGAGGTATTCCAGAAAGCACCAGTCTCAGACCAATTTTTACCCAAATGTTACAGACTATCCATTGGTAGACAAAAATTACAAAAAACAGTCTAGAACTTCCCTCCTAATACCAAATGATATCAAGCTAATCAATCCCAGATGTTTAATCCAATGGAATCAAGACACTATTGTTTCCTTCCAGAAAACATAAATCATCAGGCAAGACCAGCAAGGTGGTCTTCAAGTACCATGGCTCTGTTTGAAACTGGCACGGTAGGGATCATAATAGTTATTTTCCTCCAAAAGTCAGCTAATTGAATCACCAGTACCTTTTCTATTATTTTTTTTAATATGTGGAAGTAAAAGTCAACAAACAATTTAAGTTGTAGGTGATACATTGTTAGTCCAATATAAAGCTATCTTTGACGAAATTTTGAGAGCTATCCTCTGTTCTTCAGGTCGGTGAATATACAACTCAGTTACATGGGGTTTAAAGAATACAAACTCATCTAGGTCTTAGGTTATCTGCATTGCTTCTTCATCGACCTGTTGGAGATGACAACTCTCGAAAGCTTATCAATGATACTTTTTTATCGGACTAACAATGTAGCACCTAAAACTTGTTGGTTGACCCTTACGCATAACATAGTAAATGACAGCAGATAAAGACCAGCATGGTCCATCTAGCCTGCCCAGTAAGGTGCCAGAGGTGTGCATACTCTCCAGGCAGGTTATCCCTCTCTATTTAGAAGTCATATATGTTTGTTTTGATTTCATCCTCTTGCTCCCATATATTCAAGTGGACTAACACGGTAACTATTTCTTCAAGAAACAGCAGATTTAGTAATTGGACAAAAGATGTTTACATTTTCAACACTGAAGTGAGTCTTCTTAAACAGAAGTGAATTGCAGTTCAATTCAGAGAAAGCCCTGTTCTAGGGATTCATTAACCATTGGGATCAGGGAGCACTCCAGCTACTAATAATCATTTGTATAGTGCTACAAGGTGTACACAGCATTGTACATATAGATGTAAGACACAATCCCTGCTCTTCAGACCTTACAATCTAATCAAGATGAAAATAACAACACAAAACTGGGGACTGGAGTCCTGTGGGCTTGTAGTATGTTGCATAGATGCCAGGATCTCCTTCAATCACTTATTAATAACCAAAAGGAACCTGTCCCAAATACTTGTGTCATTTTGCACAGGAAAACTATATTTTGTCCCTTCAATGGGGTCAGTAAGTTTTTTAAGATGTAAAGCATATCAAGTTTCAACAACTTCTTCTTAAAATGAAACACATGTTAAATTCTTGCAATAATTCTTCTGCAGATGGAATTACATTACGAGGCAGATCCAAATGTAACAATGAATTGATTGCAAAATAAGTTTGCTTATATTTGAGGAGTTTTCAATCTCCGTAGAGAAATCCTCTCTCTAAGCAGATTTCAAAGATTTTTGATAAATTGCTAACTGTACTACTGTGGACTATAGTACACTCATTCTTTAATTTCCACCATAATCTTTCAAATATTTTATGCTTTTCCTTCATTTCCCTAAGTTCATTATAGAACCAGGGTTATTTGCAAGAAATCCATACAAAATGTATTTTTACAGATGCAATTGCATTAAATATATTTTATTTATTTAACATTTCTTTTATACCGCCTTTCAGATTATCAAGGCGGTTTACATTGAACAGTAAACTTGGTTGTACATGGAACAGTGCTTTACATAGAAATTTAGCTTACAAAGAACAGTAATGATAGGATGTGTACAAAAACGTTGGTGTTTGGGTAGGCTGGGGAAGAAGAGGAGGGTTAGGAACAGGGTAGAACTATGTACAGTGGTGAGCATGCTGTGGGTATAGCTGTGTACGGGGATGTCAGGATACTGTGAGGAGATTACATTGGAGGGGGTGAGGGGAGGGGAGTGGGAAAAGGATGTTTGCGTTAGGTTTCAGGGCTAAAGAATTCTTGGAATAGAAAAGTCTTTAGCTTTTTACAGAAGTCGTTGAAGTCTCTGGTGTCTCTTAGTGTACCTGGGAGTGAGTTCCAGAGTGTGGGGCCATATATAGAGAAGGATCTCTGGCACATTGCTTAGATACTTGATGTCTTGAGTGTTGGGATTTTCAGCAAGTTCTGGTTGTGTTGTCTTCTTAGTCTTGTAGTAAGTGGTTTCTTCATAAGGTTGGAAAGGCAATCAGGAGCTTGGTGATGGGTGGATTTGTAAATGAGCATAATAGCTTTGTATCCGATTTGTGCCTGTATTGGGAGCCAGTGTAGATACTTGAGCACTGGGGTGGTATGTTCATATCTTGATGTGCCTGTTATCAGTCTTGCTGTGCTGTTTTGGGCAAACTGAAGTGGATGAAGGGCATGTTTTGGGAGGCCTTGAAGATGGAATTGCAGTAATCTAATTGTTCCGAAGTGGTTGGGGTCCAGCAGTGGGTGAAGGTTGTGCAGGGTTTTCATCTTGTAGTATTCCTTATGTGAGCCTGCATGTTCAATTGTTGATCTAGGGCAGGGGTGGGCAATTCCGGTCCTGGAGGGCCGCAGACCAGTCAGGTTTTCATGATGTCCCTAATGAATATTCATGGACCTATTTCCATACAATGGAAGACAGTAGATGTAAATAGATCTCATGAATATTTATTAGGGACATCATGAAAACCTGACTGGTCTGTGGCCCTCCAGGACCGGAATTGCCCACCCCTGATCTAGGGTAACTCCAAGATATATGACTTTCTGTTTAACTGGGAGGACAATCTTATCCATTATGATTGCATCTGGAAGAGTGAAGGAGGGATCCTTGGAGACCAACATGGCTTCAGAATTCTTATAGTTTATAGCCATTCCGCTACCGCATTGAAACAAGATTTTATAAAGGAGTAGCCTGGGTCAATTATGGAAATAGGGGCGTAGAACATTAGGTCATTTGCCTAGATGTGGTAGAGGGTGTTGTGATTTTTGAAAATTTTGCATACAGGTTGAATGAAGAGATTGAAGGGTAGGGATGAGAGGGATGACCCTTCGAGTATTCCCTGTTGGAGTTTGAATGGGTTAGATGTTGCATTTCTTTGACTTTACTTGCTGTGTATGATCAGTAAGGTAAGATCGGAACGAGAGCAGAGGGGTGGTGTTTATGCCAAGGTTTCTTGGGTACTCCAGAAGTTTGTCATGGTCTATTGTATCAAATGCGGCTGATATCGAGGAATATCAGTAGAAACCCCTGTTTGGTGTGTTTGACTCCCTTGAGTAGGGTTAAGAGAGAGGTGATAGTGTTTCGACGCTATGATTGAGTCTGAACCCATGCTGCTGGTAGTCGAGTGGGGCTGATGTGTTGATAAAGTCCTGGAATTGGAGTTGTACTGCCTTCTTGATTATTTTGGCTAGGAGGGGGATGCTAGAGATCTGTCTGTAGAAGGAGGCTAAGTTGGAATCAGTTGTAGGTCCCAATTAGAATGGGTCTGATAGAAGTGGTTTTTACATTAGCAGGCATGTGTCCTTGGGTTAATGATAAGTTGTTATATTGGTTAGGATGTAGGAAAGCTCTGTTCTAGCTAACTTGTTCTATGCTTCCTAATTTCACAAGGAAACTGTTTTTTTCACAAATTCATCCACCAGGCAAATGCTCAAATTCTGAAGCTGACCCATACAATTTACAGAATTCAAAAAGTCCACAAATTGAAAATCGTTGGATTCATACCAACCATTCTTACTGCAAAACTCAAATTTAATCTCAACTTAATCAAGAAACAACCCATCCATGGAGCAACACAAAATGGAGCAACACAAAATCCATGGGTAACCCTGCCATCTATTCTAGGAGGAAAAATAAATATAAAATGTGTGTGGCCTGATCAGGAGGGTGCAAATGTTTTTTTTTTCTTTTTAAATAAAAGCCAGGACAGTAGTCACATGTAGCAGCATGCTACATAACTGGAATGTGCAGAATAAATGAAAGCATTAAAATTACCAAGAACAACTTAAAATTCAGGGACGATACACGTTTAGAACTCCCATAACAAAACTAGTGCTGGATTAGGAAAATTACAGTCGAACATGAAGCTGTTATCCAGCTTTCTAAATGAAGTCATCACAGCTACGTGCAGTTTAAAGGGCCTTTCGATCATTAGGGAAGGAAGAGTTGAAGATCTTTAATGAGACAGCAATCTCATAATATATAATAAAACATTTTTAGACCACCACCAAACACACACAGTGCTGTATAATGGTGATAAGTATTCAGGTACAATAATTCCCCATCATTAAGTACTTCTGACAACTGCCCAAGGTCACAAAGAGTGTCGGTGGCAGGAGATTTGAACCATGGTTTTCTTGGTTCTCAGCCCTAATATCTGTTAGCAATCATAGCTGGAATAATATTACATAATTAGCAGATTATTCTACAGTATATAAATAGCCTATAAAGCAGGCTATTAGATCTTTTAATAGAAATTAGTCAAAGGGTCTACATATCAGGACAATCCTGCATCTGTTCTTATAGATAAGACAACTGATGCATGTTACTGAGTGACATCCAAAGTGCAATCCAAAGCTGACAAATGCTACAATTTAGCCTCGGCAATGCATGAAAATAGTTTTTCAGAGAGCCATAAAGGCAATTTTATACTGTAAGCCTCATCTGGCAGTATAAAAGAACTTAGCATGCTTTTCCAAAGAAGACTTCAAACATCCTGTTCCGTTGTAGCTTCCCAAAAATATGGGCCCCTACTAAAGAGGAATTTCCTGGCTCAAACTTTGTTGTGAGATCAGAAGCTGGTCGGCACTCAACAACAAGAACAGAAGCTGATATTTGGGTTTGCATTGTTTTCATTTCATTGTTCTTAATTCAAGACTTTTTCTATAGGAACAAAATACTACGCATGAGCTGGCACTAGATCAGTGTCTTCATATAGCTCCCTCTCAATATTCTTCTCCTTCCCTTTCCTTTCACTTAGAAATGCTACACTGCTGGCTTTTTTGCTTACTTTCTGATACCTGCATCTTGACATACTGAAAGATGACTTTCTGTTGAGAACAATTCCTCAGAATAGGTATACTTTCTACAGACAGATGATTTTTGCAGGTCCCTACATGTTTTATTGATCATGTGATCTACTTTGATGAGCGCTAACAATGCATTTGGACTAAATACAACTTTCTGAATAATTTAAACAATGAACACAGATTCTGCAATCACTTAAGGCAGGCAGAGCTCCAGTCTCTCAATGGGTGGATGAGACGATGGTGCAAGGAAGAGGGGTTTCAATTTGTTAGAAACTGCACAAAATTCTGGGAAAGGGAGGCGCTTTTCCAAAAGAATGGCCCCACTTTAACCAGGATGGAATGAGGCTGCTGGCATTAACCTTTAAAAAGGAGACGGAGCAGCTTTTAAACAAGATAACAGGGCAAAGCTGACAGTTGCCCAGGATCATTTGGACGAACACCATCCTCTAGACAATTCATCAGCATGGATTCCACCCCCAACACAGTGTGGAAACCCTCATGATTTCCTTGCTCAACACATTGATTAAAGGCACCGAAATCATAACACAAGGCTTTATACTCATCTTTCTGGACATACCACTGCGTTTGACTCTCACATTAATGCCTATTAAATCGACTCTACAATATAGTAATTCAAGGAACTCCCCTGAAATGGTTCCCCTTCTCCTTATCAGACCATGTACAACATATCAAAATTGGCATCCTCACATCTGCACCATTCCCCCTCAACCAAGGAGTACCGCAAGGGTCTGCACTCTCCTCACTCCTGTTTAAAATCTACCTACAACCCCTCTGTGAAATCAAACACCATGACGTCAACTACTTAATATATGCAGATGACATAATGATCTTCACTCCCTTTTCCACAAAATCACCAGACTATACCAAAATCTCCAAATGTTTTTCAGCAATCAACCTCTGGCTTAAAGAACACAATCTCAAAATTAAACAAGCACTCCACATCACAAGAAACAAGCATTTCAATCCTCCACCCTCAATCATAATAAATACCCTACTCTCAGTCAAAACCCAAATTAATTATTTGGGCATCACAATTGACCAAGAACTCAACTTTCAGCCACAAATAAGCCGAATTACCAAATCTGTCTACTTCAAACTTCACACCTTAAGGAACCTACGCAAACTCCTCTCCCCAATGGATTTCTTAGCTGTTTGTCAAGCAGTAATCACCCCAATATATGATTATTGCAATTCCATCTACCAGGGCCTTCCCAAGAGCATGCTATACCCCCTACAACTAGCTCAAAATACAGTAGCTAGAACCATATTGGTGAACTCTCGGCAAGTTCAGGCAAGATCCTGCATTCCTTCACCAGAGCAGAGACCCTCTCTCGGCCCAGGCTTCCCCGAACGGCCATGCTGCTACAGGATAGCTCCGCCTTCCAAGATGGCCACCAGCCCGCCACTGGCCTGCAATCCAGAAAAAAAGTCACATCATCAGAGCGTCATCACGTCGGCAGGTAATCTCTGGCCCCATGTGGAGAAAGCCTCCCTGAGCCTCCCAAGCTGGGAATTAGCAGGATCAATGTGATACTCAGGCAGACTGCAGGCCCCCACCACTTGGGGAAAGCCATCGTCGCTCCATGAGACATGGTCAGAATGGGGCCTCCCCATGCCGGCGGACTTCCCTTGCAAGAGACCAGGAAACCCAGACCTCCACCACTAGCCCCCATCGCATGGCACAGGGAGCACCAGAAGTCATACAAGATGCAGAGGCAGCATAGCAGCAGCAGCTACAGCTCCTCCAGTGACCACAGCGCACACCACAAGGAGAAGGTATGCAGGACACACATATCATCCCTGGACTCCCACAGCTCAAGCACTCCACCGCGGCCCACCCGCAGGTACCACCAGGGCAGGGACCATGGATCGTGGTCCCCCACAGCAGTCCTGGACCTCCTCACCTAATTCCTGGAGCAGCATGTCCCTCTGTGGCCACAGCCTATGCACACCAAGGAGTCAGACAAGGCACAAATTCCGGTATTCCTGCCCTTGCGGGAGGAAGGGACCCCACCACTCCTGCCATCACGTTCACCTCTACACTTCTCCCTGGAACCCTTCACAACAGATACAGATGGGGAGGTGGTCACCACTCATGGCTCCACAGCAGAGGACCGATTCTCCTACAGTTCTCCAGATGCTGCTTCGGTGCTGTCACTGATACCATCACAATCACCTTTGCCGCCTGAGGACCTCACCTACCCCAAGTTCCTCTAGAGGCTGGCGGCCTTGTTTTCCCTGGCCCAGTCAAATAAGCCAGAACCCAGGAGTGAAGTCCTCTGAGTCCTGAAGTACCTAGACAATCCTCCCAGGTCTACAAGCCCCTGCAGGACAACCTCAAGAACTTGTGTACCCCGACATCCGGAGCTGTCATCTCAAGGAGGCTGGAGACAAAATACGAGATCCAGCCTGCACCCGGATTCGAAAAGCCTCAGCTTCCACACCAGTCCATTATCGTAGAATCTGCCTTGAAGCATGCCAAAAAATCACTCACCCACTTCCATGTGCCACCTCGAAAAGACAAAAAGCTTCTGGATAAGGTAGGCAGAAAACCATTCCAAGGGACAATGTTCTGTGCAAAGATCGCGGCCCACCAATTCCAGCACATTCAATTCCAATACACTCTGCTGGACAAAATAAAGGGGCTCCTGGGCAGACTTCCCCTGGAGGCAGTAGCTGCCACTGTGCCGATCATCGCAGACCTCACTGAGTACAATAATCACCTGATCTGCTCAGCCTACAACTCCTTCGACGCTCCAGCCCACACAGCATAGACCGCCATCGCGGTATGAGGCATGGCATGACTTCGGGCGTCCGGCCTGAAGGAGGACACTCATAATTGTATCACTGATGCCCCATTTGGAGGTGACAATCTGTTCGGCAACAAGGTCAAAGATATAGTGAACGACCTAAAGGAACACTGCAGCACCCTTCAAACCATTGCAGCAGATGGCCTGGAACGCAGCTCGAGCCACATGAAATCCATGAAAATCATACTCATCCTCTTACTGCTACAACCATTGGCAGCCACGGCACTTGAAGAAGCAACTGGCCTACCAAGGCGCTTATCATCAGAAGCGCGCCAAAGGAACAGCAAGCAACAAAAGCAGTCCACCTCCTCATCCAACAAGAGCACCCTCTCCTTTTGACAAGGTGCCTAATGCCAATCCACCAGTGGGGGGCCGGCTCTCTGCCTTCCTGGGTGGATGGGAGCAGATCACCATGGATACCTGGGTCCTGGACATCACAGCCAAGGGGTACAAGATCAACTTCTCAAAACCTCAACAGCAACACATCTGGCCACACCTCGACACCCCACAAGATCTGGTACTGACCATGATCACAGAAATTCTCTCACTCCTGGCATTGAGGGCCATAGAACACGTCACACCAGAGGAGACCAACCATGGATTCTACTCCAGGTACTTCCTCATCCCTAAGAAATCTGGTGGCGTCTGCTCCATCCTCGACTTCAGGAACTTGAACAAATTAATTTGCAAGGAACAGTTCAAAATGTACTCACTGGGTTCTATCCTGCCCCTTCTGCAACCACACGACTAGATGACATCATTGGATCTGCAGGATGCATACACCCACGTTCCCATCCACCACACCCACTGAAAATATCTACGCTTCTGCATGTTGGGGAGCCACTACCAGTACAAAGTACTCCTTTTTGGGCTCTTCCCTGCCCCAAGGGTTTTCACGAAGTGCATTGCAGTGGCCCACTTATGTAAGAGGGGGATATGCATCTTCCTCTATCTAGAGGACTGGCTCCTCATGGCCCCATCACATCACAGCCTCCTGGTTTCCATCGCCCAAATGACCACACTGCTATCCCTTCCTGGGTTTTCTGTTGAACCCGTAAAAGTCTCGCCTGCATCCCACACAACAGCTGGAGTTCATCAGCACAGACATCTTGACCAGCCAGGCGAAGACATTCCTCCTGCCTCTGTGGGTGGCAACCATCAACTCCCTAATGCAGGAGGTCTCCTCAGCCACGTAGGTCACCACCAGGACTCTGCTATGCCTCCTGGGCCACATGGCAGCCTCCACCCAAATTCTGCCCTGCGCCAGATTCTGCATGCAGCACCTCCAGTGGCATCTCAGCAAACACTGGCACCAGCACATTCAAGTCCTGTCCCACTGGATCCCGATCACTGCAGGTTCGGGAAGCCCTCAACTGCTGGACACGACAGGTCAACCTTTCCAGGGGCAAACCCTACAGCAACCATGTCATCACCTCACAATCATGATGGATGCATCAAATGCAGGCTGGAGTGCACACCTGCTAAGTTTCCGCACCCAAAACACTTGGAATACATGGGAACGCAACTGCCTTATCAACTTCTTGGAGCCTCGAGCAATCAGGTACGGACTGAGAGTCTTCCAGAACCTGATCCAGAATCAGAACATCTTGATTCAGACTGATAACCAAGTAGCCATGTTCTATATCAAAAGACGGGGGGGGGGGGGGAGCACAGGGTCCTCTCTCCCTCTGCAGGGAAGCACTACAACTCTGGTCCTTCGCCATCTCTAAGGAGTGCCTCCCACAGGCCTCCTACCTGATGAGCAAAGACAACCAGTAAGCAGATCGCCTCAGCTGCCAACTAGACCCACACGAGTGGTTCCTTCACTCACTTGTGACATCGCAACTCTTCAAACAGCAGGGCCCATCCACAGGTGGACTTCTTCGCTAGCGACAAGAATACAAAGTGCACCACCTTCTGCTCCAAGCACCCATCCACCCGCAGCCTGGCACTGGATGCGTTTGCAGTACCTTGGGGGACTCGTCATTACTCTATGCATTACCCTCCCCCATTCCACTCATCTTCATGATGTTTCAGAAGGTAATCCGGGACAGAGCCACAGTCATCCTTATGGTCCCATTCTGGCCCAGGCAGATGTGCTTTTCTCTCCTCCAGCACCTCGCACAGGAACTACTTATCCAACTACCACTGAAACTGAATCTCCTCATGCAGGATAAGGGCATGATACTGCACCCCAACCTGCCCACACTTCCACTAACAGCCTGGACATTGAGCGGCTCGTTCTATTATCCCTTCAACTCACCGTGGAGGTGCAGCAGGTCATCCTGGCAACCCAACGCCCAGCCATGTGAAAATCCTAAGGATTCAAATGGAAACGCTTCACCATCTGGTGCGCCTCCAAAGGGCTCAACCCCTACTCCTGCCCAACGCCACGCATCCTTCAACACCTCACCATCCTCATCAACACTGGGTTCAAGACGGCATCGATATATCACATAACCTCTTCACCATCATGCCCTATCATGACTGCCCAAATGATATCTCCATCTCAACTCAACCACTTGTCTCACACTTCATGCAGGGTCTAGCCAACTTCAGGCCCACCGTTCAGCAGCCAGTGCCACTGTGGGACCCCAAAATAATCCTGCACCACCTCACGCAGGCGCCTTTTGAGCCCATGGAGTCTGCACTCCTCAAGTACATCACTTGGAAGACCATCTTCCTAGTCGCCATCACCTCGGCCAAGCATATCAGCAAGCTCCAGGCACTTGTAGCATACCCACTTTATACTCCTGCTTCAAGACTGAGTCACCTTACGCACCCACCCCAGGCTCCTTCCGAAGGTGGCCTCCACAATGCACATAAACCAGACTATCGACCTGCCAACTTTCTTCCCGGATCCTCGCATGCTGGATGAACGGCTTAACATGCTTGACTGTGTGCGTGCCTTGCGCACTTACATCAGCAAAACAGAACCTCAATGCCAGAGTGTCCAGCTTTTCATCTCTTTCAACCGAAGCAGGTCGGGGTGCCCCCTCACCAAAAGAACACTATCGCTATGGATATTGGACTGCACAGCCTTCTGCTACACCCAAAGCAGGGGTCCAGGCTGCCGGAAGCCCATCAGCTCACAGCCATGGCTACCACCCTCACCAACATTTGTTCCGTCCCAGTGTGGAACATCTGCAGAGCATCCACCTGGTCACTGGTGCACACCTTCCAGAAGCACTACTGCCTTGACCAGGGTGCACTAAAGGACACCTCCTCTGGCAATGCGGTACTGGCAACAGCACCAACCCCAGAACCGTAAAGGACTCAGATTCCAAGGACTCATAGACATGGCTGTACTCCTACAGTTCTTTGTTAATCTCATACACTGTTATTGCATTGACACGTTTATTTCTCACACACTGTCACTGCACCGACACATTGTGTGTTGCATGTTATGGCATGTTATGTTGTTACCCTGTGACACTGTTTGACGAGTTGCTTAGTTGAGAATTGTTCAATAAATCCATTGTCTGCACTTGGTCATCTGACTCATCTGCCACAGCACTTGGCGGCCAAGGCTGCAGCTACAGAGTCACCAGGTGTGGAGCTGCTCATCCTGCTAGTCCAAGGAGAAAGTGGAATTACTTACCTGTAAAGGGGGTTCTCCGTGGACAGCAGAAAGCGTAGTTACTCACCTGTAACAGGTGTTCTCCAGGAGCAGCAGGAATCAGTCCTCACATATGGGTGTCATCGGCGCCGATGAAGCCCCAGCGGAGCATTTCCCCAGCTTTCTAAGAAAGTCTTTGGGAATGCAGGCACTCATGCGCGGTTCCCTTCCCGCCTAAAGGTGCCATCTTACCTCAGTCAAATGGCATAGCTAAGAACAGCACACAAAAATGAAAAATAAACTATGTACAACTGCAACTCCAAAGGGAGGAGGGAGGGTTGTGAGGACTGATTCCTGCTGCTCCTGGAGAACACCTGTTACAGGTGAGTAACTACTCTTTCTCCAGGACCAAGCAGGAAGTCAGTCCTCACATATGGGTGACTCCCCAACTCTGGGCTACCGAGGAACCCAGGCTGAACAAGAGAACTCCCTCTAGTCCCAGCAGCAAAGAAAGGCTTTTCAAGGACACAACCTCCACCGGTAGCCCAACAGAGGGCAGGAGGGCAGGAGTTGCCTAAACCTCAAAGAGATTCCGGAGTACTGCTTGGCCAAAAGCACTGTCCCTACGGGACTCCCTCTCCAGGCAGTAATGGGCTGCAAACGTCTGGCTTGAAGACCAAGTTGCAGCCCTGCAGATGTCTACCAAGGGCACAGAGCGGAGATGAGCCACTGAGGCAGCCATTGCCCTGACACGATGGGCCGTGACCCTACCCTGCAAAGGAAGGTCAGCCGCCTTATAAGCCCAGGTGATACAGTCAGCTACCCAGATGGACAAGGTACGCTTGGACACAGCCAACCCCAACTTATTGGGGTCAAAGGAGACGAAGAGCTGGGTAGCCCTTCTATGCCCCTGCGTACGGTCAAGGTAGAAGGATAAGGCCCTCCTACAGTCCAGGGTATGCAGGACTGCTTCAGCCTGGCTCGCATGAGGCCTAGGGAAGAATGTTGGAAGAACCACCTCCTGGTTGAGGTGGAAAGAGGAGACAACCTTAGGGAGGAACTTTGGATGAGTCCTAAGGACTACCCTGTTCCTATAAATCCTGGTGTAAGGCCTATCACAGACCAGGACCTGAAGCTCACTTACTCGCCTAGCTGAGGTAAGGGCTATCAGGAAGAGTGTCTTCCAGGAGAGGAAGCAAAGTGGACAAGTAGCCATCGGCTCAAATGGTGGGCGAGTCAGTTGCTGCAAGACCACATTCGGCTCCCACTCAGGGGCAGGAGGATGGATGGGAGGCTTGAGCAAAAGCAAGCCCCTAAGAAAGCGGGACACCAAGGGGTGACCAGACAGAGAATGGCCCTCCACCAGAGAGTGGTGAGCTGCTAGAGCTGAGAGGTGGACCCGAACAGAATTGGATTTAAGACCTTGATTTGACAAGTGCAGTAAGTACTGAAGGACTACTGGCACAGAACAGGAGAAAGGATCTTCTGTGCGTAGCTGACACCACACAGAAAACCTTTTCCATTTGAGAGCATAGGTTTTCCTAGTGGACTGCTTCCTAGAGGCTAGGACAACCTCCTCAACATTCTGAGGCAGGCCCCAGGGAGCCAATACTACCCTTGCAGCCTCCAGGCCATCAAATTGAGAGCTTTGAGATTGGGGTGCAGAAGGGAATTCTGCTCCTGTGAGAGAAGGTCGGGTTGCAACCCCAGAGGTAGCGGAGGATCCACCGCCAGTTGAAGCAGAAGAGGAAACCAAGGCTGTCTCGGCCACCTGGGAGCCACTAGCAGGACCGAGGTCTTGTCCTGAAGAATCTTGAAGAGAGTTCGGGCCACCAAGGGCGTGGGAGGAAACGCATAGAGGAGGCCCTGAGACCAGGATATCAGAAAAGCATTCGCTGCTATCCGCAGAGGATGCGGTTGCCTGGAGCAGAACTTTGGCAGTTGCTTGTTCGTTGGGCTGGCAAAGAGATCTATCAAAGGGAGACCCCATTTCAGGAAAATCTTCTGAGCTACTGAAGGATGCAGCTGCCACTCATGGGGCTGCAGTAGTCTGCTTAATCTGTCTGCCACGTAGTTGTCCTGGCTTGGAAGGTACACAGCCCTGAGGAGCATGTTGTGCTTGAGGGCAAAAGAACAAAGGTCCTGAGCTTCCCGACAAAGGATCCTGGACCCAGTCCCACCCTGTTTGTTCACATAAAACATGGCAACTTGGTTGTCTGTCTGAATCAGGACAGACTGGTGAGCCAGGGTAGGAGTGAAAGCTTTGAGTGCTAACCGAATAGCTCGGAGTTCGAGAAGATTGATCTGCTGTGCTGGTTCCCAGGGAGACCACAGGCCCTGGGTGCACTTGCCCAGACAATGAGCTCCCCAGCCTTGCAGGGAGGCGTCCGTGGTTACCACTACTGTGCACCCTGGAATCTGAAAAGGCACCCCCTTCAGAAGATTGGGTGGGTGCAGCCACCAGCTGAGGGAGTTCAAAAATTGTCTGGATACCCTTATCCTGTCTTTGAGGCTGCCTGTGGCCTGAGACCGAAGGCACCACTGTGCAGGCCTCATATGGAGCCTGGCATTGGGGGTCACATGTACCGTCGAAGCCATGTGGCCTAGAAACCTCAGGCAGAGTCTGGCGGAGACCAGGGACCTGCTGAGAAACTGATTTGCCAAGGCCATCAACCTTTGGGCCCTGTCTACTGGCAAGAAAGCCTTTGCCAGCAGAGAGTCCAGCCTTGCCCCTATGAACTCCAAATTTTGGGAGGGGAGCAAAGTGGACTTTGCGAAGTTTATGACAAACCCCAGACTTTGTAGAAGAGCAATAGTCCTGAGAGTGGCTTGTTTGGCCTCCTGGCCTCCTAACTCCTGATGAGCCAGTCGTCCAGATAGGGGAAGACAAAGATAGGGGAAGACAAAGATTCCCTGATTTCTCAGGTAGGCCGCCACCACTGCTAGGCACTTAGTAAAGACACTGGGGGCTGAGGTGAGGCCGAAAGGCAGCACTCTGTACTGATAATGGTTTCCTCCCACAATGAACCTCAGGTACTTTCTGTGGTCTGGATGAATGAGGATGTGAGTGTACGCATCCTTTAGATCTAAGGAGCATAGCCAATCTCCCTGCTGGAGGTAGGGCAGAAGTGTCCCAAGAGTAAGCATCTTGAACTTCTCCTTCACTAGGAACTTGTTGAGGTTCCTGAGGTCCAGAATGGGTCGAAAGCCACCGGTTCTTTTGGGCACCAGGAAATACCTGGAGTAGAAACCGTGACCTTGCAAGTGGGGAGGCAGAGGCTCCACCGCCCTGTCCACCAACAGACCATGAAGCTCTTGTAGAAGAAGGTCTGTGTGCAGGGGAGGCCTTGGAGGCTCCCCTGGAAAATATGGTGGAGGCAGTTGGTGAAAATAGAGGGCAAAGCCCCTGTGGACTATCTCCAGCACCCAACTGTCCCCGGTGATAAGGGGCCACTGGTGGGCAAAGAGGGCGAGGCGACCTCCTGTGCAGGGTTGGGAGAGCACTGGAGGAGAGGCTACACTCAAGGAGTCAAAAACCCCCACCCTGCTGAGTGGTAGCAGGGGCCTGAGGCTTGGGGGTCCTCTGCCTATGGGGTCCATTACCCTGGCCCTTGGCTTGCTGACCCTGGGGGGCAGCTTGGGCAGCCTGATATTGCGGGTACTGTTTGTAGGCAGTGCCCTTCCTCGGGTAAAAGGGATTTTTACCCGAGCCCTTCTTTTTATGAGACGGGGCAGAGGTCTTCCTCGACAGCCTTGTCCGTGTGAGGTGCTCAGTTTCGAGCTGAGCGGCCTTCTCGGTCATGGGCTTGCCAAAAAGGTTTCCACCTCGGCAAGGGACATCGACCAACTTGTCCTGAACCCATGGCTCGAGGTCTGATGACTGCAGCCATGCCTGGCGTCGAGCCGCGATGCCGGCTGCCGCAACTCGGGCTGAAGCCTCAAAGCCATCGTAGGCGGCGCGGGACATGAACTTCGAGCAGTCCCAAATTCCCGAGGACAAGGACTTAAATCTCTGCAAGGGTTCCCCGGAGAGACCAGCGGAGAACCCGACCCATTCCTTGGCCAGATCCCGCAAGTACATGCCCATGTACAGCTGGTAGGACTGGACACGGCAAGCAAGCATCGAGCCCTGGAAGCACTTTCTACCAACGCCATCGAGGTTCCGGGCCTCCCTGCCAGGGGGCACCGCGGAGTGCATCTTCTGGCTCTTCAGACAATGCATGGCCGATTCCACAACCATAGAATGGTGTGGTAGCTGCGCCTTTTAAAAACCAGGGCTCTTCCGGAGTCGATAGATTGAGTCGATTCGCTTGCTTAGAACCGGCGCCGAGGCCGGTGCCTCTCACATACGGAAGAGGAGCCATTCCAGCATCGGAGGAACCGGAACAGTAAAGGCCTCCTTCGGAGGGGAGTCATACTGTAGGGCCTCGAGCTCTTCAGCTCGAGGCTCCTCCTCGGGGTCCGCCGTAATTACCAAGGCAGCGGCCATATCCCGGACGAACTCCGAGAAACGAGTGTTCTCCGGGGGGGGGACCTACTCCGGGGCTTAGACTGTGGTGAGTCCAAAGGGACGCACCGAGTCTTGAAGGTATCAGGAGACGCCTCGTCCTCCGTCTCCCAAGCTGACTCGTCCGAGGAGGAGTCAGGGTCCGACCCCGCGGGGCCCTGGAGCACCCGCCCCGATGCTGGAGGCACTGGCGTCGACGCCCTCGGTCCCGAATGGGAGGTCGAGGGAGACCGCGACTGAGGTCGACTCCGAGCCACGATGGACTCGAGTATCGGCTTGGTCTCCGGGGTCGACTTCGAAGTCGATGTCCCGGTGGTCAGGGCAGATGCGCCAGACAGGTTGGCCATCAGTGCCTGCTGCTGCTCCATGAAGGCAGACAATCTGCTCTCCAAGGCTGTCATCCTGAGACTCAGCTCGGGAGACACAGCAGCCACCGACTCGGGCCCCGGCGGTGCCGGGCCCAACGTCGGCTCCACGCGAGGAACTTTTGCAGGCTTTTCGTGTTCCATGGGCCCGGGGCGACGGTCGGGGGTCTTAGACCTGGCCCTCGAGGAGCCAGGGACCTCCTCCGACGACGCCCTCGCGAGCCGCTTCTTCCTCTTGCGTTCCCGGTCGGGGGACCCCCTGTCCGAGGAGCTTCGACGGCGCTCGGGATCGGAATCCCGAGATGTCGAGG
Source organism: Ichthyophis bannanicus (assembly GCA_033557465.1). Taxonomy (NCBI): domain Eukaryota; kingdom Metazoa; phylum Chordata; class Amphibia; order Gymnophiona; family Ichthyophiidae; genus Ichthyophis; species Ichthyophis bannanicus. The sequence continues at coordinate 54,278,184 of CM066047.1, read as the reverse complement.
CCTCAGACGAGGTCCAGGCCCGGCCGGAGGCTGAGTCCGAGAAAAGCCTTTCTTTTTGCTGCTGGCGACTTCGGAGTGCCTTGGAAGACATCTTTCCACATGGCCCGCACGACTTAGGGTCGTGGTCGGGGCCGAGGCACCGAAGGCAGCAGTCGTGTGTGTCGGTGAGAGACATCAGTTTCTTACACCGATCACACTTTTTAAAACCGCTGGAAGGCATCGGGGAAAAAAGAGTCCCCGCGAGGTCAAAGGACCGGCCTTCCAGGGAAAAATGGAAAAAAGGGCGCGAACGTCAGCCACGAAGGGCAAAAACCGAAAAAGAAGAATCGGGCTCGATACCGGTGTACCGAACCCGGCGGGAGGGGAACCGGCGTCGAACCAGGAGAAAAAATAGCGAAAATCGCCGAAAAAGCTAATTTTAACCGGGAGAACAGGACAGACGTCCGGCGGGCTTCACGGAAAAAAAGAGACTGAGGTAAGATGGCACCTATAGGCAGGAAGGGAACCACGCATGCGTGCCTGCATTCCCAAAGGCTTTCTTAGAAAGCTGGGGAAATGCTCCGCTGGGGCTTCATCGGCACCGATGACACCCATATGTGAGGACTGACTTCCTGCTTGGTCCTGGAGAATAAGTCAAAACCAATCCAAAGCTTGGCTCTAATTACCCCGGTTTGTGAACTTTTATGAATAAAGCATTCTTTGTTAATACCACGCTTTGGATTGGTTTGGACTATGCTTACGTGGTAACTGTGCTTTCCAGTTGGACCCCCAGCAAGATAAGTCAGGCACACGTTCCTGCCCTCCTCCCCTCAGATGAGGATGGCCTCACGTACACATGGTCCGCTGGCCTAGCCTTCAAGACTGCAGGTCTGGAACACATTTGGCTAGGTAAGGGTAGGCTCAGGAAGTAGGGCTACCTGGCACATGCTCACAAAGGTTTCCTTTCTGATCTCTAGGAGAGCTACTTCTGTCTATGTCGCCATCGGATGATGTCACCAGGTGTGGCTGACTTATCCTGCTGTCCATGGAGAACCCCCATTACAGGTAAGCAACCCCGCTATCTGCCAAGAGTGACAGCATGTGCTAAGTCACCATGTGCTAATTGCAAGGCACAGTTCATGGCCATTTCCTGTCCCATAACAGAGGAAATAGTTACTGTGTGAATTAGTACAAAGTAATTGCTATGCCAGTAGGGTAACAGCTACTGCAGCCCTAATGGAAGTGGTAACTTCTTACCGCACTTTAGTAAACTGGCACCTTAGATACCGTGACAAGCATGATAAGAAGCAGGCAGCTAAATTTAAAGTAAGGGATTCTATCCGATTTCAGTCAATAGATCTTTCCCAAGAGAGAAGGAACTTTTAAGACCCCTCATTCAGATGGCAGTCACGGTAGCTCTGAAGGTAAAAAGTGGAGCCAGTCCCTGGGGATAAGGAAACCTCTCACCCTGTCATTGAAATGGAATGACTCAGCAGTTTTCCCAGAGGAATGACAGAGGAAAGGAACTTATGCCTTAGAGCCAGAAAAGGCGGGGAGCAGAAATACTGAAGGTTTGCCTCACATTTGAAGAACAGGACAGTGCATAGAGGTAGAACCTGCTGTGGAACAGCCCTCTCTTCCAAATGATGAACAGGAGATGGAGTTCTTAGAAGGTGGTAATGAAATTAATTCAGCTTTCTCAAGTGAATTATAGGCTTAAGGAAATAAAGTGAAAAGTTTGCAAAGGTAGTCCAGTTTGGTATCTCTTCATCTTGTCCATCCCCATTTGTCCTAAGAGTGGAAGCCATACTGAAGAGAGCAAAAACAAGGACTGGAAGCCAGTCTGCAGACCTGGAGCACTGGCTGCAGACCCATGCCAAATGGTTTTACAATCAGTTTAGACAAGCTGCAAGAGACATTTAAAGGAGGACAATTTTGCTTTTCTGCTGGGTATGTGGACATGTGACATACCGGCTGCAGAATGCACTTGAGAATTTCATGCCAAATTTAGAGAGACTTTTTTTTTTCTTTTACTACCTGAGAGGAATACGTTTCTGAGCTAACTTGCTGAACAAAGAGCACTAGCTGTAGAGTTGAGATGGACTGCTTGAAATTGAACATGGCCAAGACTGAACTTCTTATCTCTCCCCCTAATACCTCCCCTCCTCTTCCTCCTTTCTCAGTCTCTGTGGATAGCTCTGTACTCCTTACTGTTTCCTCGGCCCGCAATCTGGGGGTTATCTTTGACTGCTCTCTCTCTTTCTCCACACATATCCATCTTGTAGCTAAGACCTGCCGTTTCTTTCTCTATAACATTAGCAAAATCCGCCCCTTCCTCTCTGAACACACTACTAAAATGCTAATCCACTCCTTAATCACCTCCCGTCTTGACTACTGTAACCTACTCCTTGCTGGTCTCCCTTTGAATCATCTCTCTCCGCTTCAATCTACTCAACACTCCACTGCACGACTAATCTTCTGCCAGCCTCGTCATGCCCATATTACTCCTCTTCTCAGATCACTTCACTGGTTCCCTATCCGTTTCCACATCCAGTTCAAGCTTCTCCTGCTGACCTATAAATGCATTCACTCTGCGGCTCCTCAGTACCTTTCTTCTCTTATCTCTCCTTACAACCCCCCTTGGGAACTCCGCTCTTCTAGCCAACTGCTTCTATCTGTGCCCTTCGCTTCTACTGCTAACTCCAGACTTCACTTCTTTCACCTTGCTGCACCCTACGCCTGGAACAAACTACCTGTGTCTGTGCGCCAGGCACCTTCTCTGACCCTCTTCAAATCCAGGCTGAATGCTCACCTCTTTGCTGCTGCTTTTGGATCTTGACTCACCTAATCTCCTTTCCTTCCTTTGTTTTACCCCTGCCTACACCTGCTGTGTTTTGTTTTGACTAGATTGTTTTGTTTTGACTAGATTGTAAACTCTGATGAGCAGGGATTGTCTCTTATGTCTGTGCAGCGCTGCGTACTACTGGTAGCGCTATACAAATGCTCAGTAGTAGTACTAGTAGGACTGTTTAAAGGCAGTTTTGCCAAATTTAAAGGGATATTTCTTCTCTGCACCCAAAGACATGAGAGTTGGTTATATACAGCTGTGGTCAACATTACTACCACCCTTGCAGTTCAACCTCTTGATATCCAATATCTCCTTAAAAAAAGTGGCCAGTGAAAAGGCTTTGGACTATATATGCACACATATTTGACACATAAAAGAATCAAATAAAACAAGACCAATTAAAAAAGGAAATAGTAGGAAACAGTATAAAACTGAGAAATTACCAGGACATGATTATTGGCACCCTTATAAACAATTCAAATCAGTTCGAAGCCTAAGAACCACATTCTCACTTTAGTAAAATTAGACGCACCTGTGATCAATTGTCAACACTCACATGACTTTAATCAACCAATGAAAGATGGCTCTAATGCTTATAATGGCCACATTTACTCCCTGATCCATTTTTACAATGGTAAAGACAAAAGAGCTACTTGCGACAGTCAGAAAAGCCATTATCACCAAACATCAGACTTCACAAGGCCATCTCCACAGACCTTGGGATTCCAGTATCTACAGTTCGCAATGTTATTAGGAGGATTTCTGCTCATGGAACTGTCAAGAACCTTGCAAGACGTGCTGGGAAGATGAAAATTAATCCAAAAAAGTCTTTGAAGATTACTGCGAACTGTTGGAAAAACACCACGTACAACATCCAAAGAGTTTAAGGCTGACATGGAGCAATCTGGAGTGGTGGTTTCAACCTGCACCATATGCCGCAGGGAGGAGGGAGGAGTAGCCTAGTGGTTGGGGCAAGGTACTTCAGGCTGGAAGGTCAGGGGTTCAAATCCCACTAGAGGACAGGAACCTTGGGCCGGAAGGACTGGGGTTTCTAGTCCCACAGATGCTCCTTGTGGTCTTGGCAAGCCACTTAACCCTCCATTGCCCATGTTCCCTGTAAGTATTAGTGTATGTATCTCATATCCCCGCGTGTTAAATGTATCCCCCAATTGTGTTGTGACCGCTTTGATTGAAGGATAAGGCGGTATACAAAACTGTCTAAATAAATAAACAAAGAAGGACTTCATGAGCAAAGGCCAAGGAGGACCCCACTGCTCAAAGACAAACAAAGAGGCATGTCTGAATTTTGACCAAACCAACCTTAAGAAACCAGAATTCTAGGAAAATGTTCTGTGGACAGATGAATCCAAACTTGAGCTCTTTGTCAATGCAGAATAGTGATACATTTACAGATGAAGAAATGAAGCTTATAAGGAAAGAAACACCATTTCTGCAGTTAAATATGGTAGAGGTTCCATAATGTTGTGGGGCTGTTTTGCTGCCTCAGGAACTGGAGGCCTGGAACATATCAAAGGAATCATGAAGTCAGAGGACTACCAAGGTATTTTGGAGTGAAATGTGCTACCTAGTGTCAGAAATTTAGGTCTGGGTCGAAGGTCATGGGTTCATATCATGCAATAGGTCCCACAGCAGACAACACATAATAATGGCATTACTGTAAGATAACCATTAGTAAATAACCCCATAATTTTAGTCCAATTATAAAAAGTACCTCCTACAACTTGTCTATTATTTCTTTTAACATACAAATATTAGACAAAAATGATTGTTTGCTTTTCATTTTTAATAGCCAATCTTATTTCTTCTACTAGAGACTAAGCAAGACATTGTACTTAAAGCGGTTACTCACCTGTAACAGGTGTTCTCCAGGGACAGCAGGAATCAGTCCTCACTTATGGGTGACGTCGGCACCAAAGGAGCCCGCGCGGAGCAATTCCCCAGCTTATAAAGAAAGCCTTTGGGATTGCTAACACGCATGCATGGTCCTCTATCCCCCCCTCAACGGTGTCATATTGCTCAGTCAGGTCCCATAGCAAAAGCCCTACTCAGCAGATGACAAGGGAAGGATAAGAACAGCAACTCTTAAGAGGAGGTGGGAGTGTAGTGAGGACTGATTCCTGCTGTCCCTGGAGAACACTTGTTACAGATGAGAAACTACACTTTCTCCAGGAACAAGCAGGAAGTCAGTCCTCACTTATGGGACTCTCCAGCTACAGGCTACCGAAACCTGTAAGCAAAAGTGCCTCGGCGAAGCTATGAGCAGATGCCGACAATCCAAAGGAAGCCCAAGTCCTCTGGTCCTCGGGGGCCAAGCTCCCAGTAGCTGCAGAAGAAGGGTCAGAGGGTAGTGGGGCAGAGGGAAGGGGCAGAGGGCAAATGTCTCTCAGAGGCACTGAGCACAGCAAATGTCTGTCAGAAGCAGATTACAGAGTACAGCCTGGCCGAAGGCGCTGTCTCCAGGCAGTAATGTGAAGCAAAGGTATTTGCTGAAGACCAGGTCGCAGCCCGGCAAATGCCTATCAGAGGCCCTGAGCATAGTGAATCCACCGACGTTGCCTTGGCATGAACGTCATGCGCGATGACTCGCCAATCCAGCGGGGCTCCAGACTTTGCCTGAGTGAAGGTGATGCAGTCCGCCACCCAGATGGAGAGAGTGCGCTTGGTGACTGCAAGCCCCAGATGGTTAGGATCGTAGGCGATGAAGAGCCGGTCGGACTTGCGATGACCCTGGGTGCGCTGCAAGTAGAAGGCAAGAGACCTCTTGCAGTCGAGCGTATGCAGGACCTCCAACGCCTGGTTGGTGTGAGGTCTCTGGAAGAAAGTCGATAAGACTATCTCTTGGTTGAGATGGAAATCCAAGACAACTTTCAGTAGGAACTTGGGGTGAGTGCAAAGGACCACCCTGTTCCCGTAAAACTTGGTGTAGGGAGCCCCGGCCATGAGGACTTGCAGCTCACTGATTCGCCAGGCCGAGGTCAGCGCCACCAGGAAGACTACCTTCCAAGATAGGTGTCGAAGAGAGAACACCACCATTGGCTTGAAGGGCAGCCGTATCAGTTTTGTGAGCATGATATTCAGGTCCCACTCTGCTGGCAGCGGCCGGACGAGGGGCTTAGAAAGCAAGAGGACCTGCATGAAGCTGGAGACCAGAGGCAGGCCTGAGATGGGTTTGCCCTCGACGGGGAAGTGGTTGGCTGAAATGGCGCTAGGGTGAACCCCGACAAAACTGGATTTCAGCCCCACTTGTGAGAAGTGGAGGAGGTACTGGAGAACCCACTAGGTGGAGCAGGAGAACGGATCAATCTGGAGCTCAGAGCACCAGACCAAGAAGCACCACCACTTGAGGGCGTAGGCCTGTCTCGTCGCGTCCTTCCTCGATGCCAGCAGGATTTCCTTGATCTCCTCTGGGAGGTGCAGTGAGGCTAAAGAGACCTGTTCAGCAGCCAGGCTGTTAGGGATAGCGAGTCCAGGCTCAGGTGAAGCACCTGTCACTCCTCCCATGTCAGCAGACCCGGGGAACTGCCCAGGGTGACCGGGGGCTCCAACGCAAGTCGAAGTAGAAGCGGGGGACCAAGGCTGTCAAGGCCATGAGGGAGCCACGAGAATCACAGAGGTTCGGCCCCGCTGAATTTTGTGGAGGGTCCTTGCAATGAGAGGAGTGAGGGGGAACGCATACAGAAGCCCGGAAGTCCAGTTCAGGAGGAACGCATCCGGGGCTACCCTGCTCGGATGCGGTATCGACCCACAAAAGACTGGTGAATAGGTCTATGGACGGAGTCCTCCAGTGGTGAAACAGGTGGAGAAGCACCTCCGGACTCAGGCGCCACTCATGCGGGCGGAGGAGCCTGCTGAGCCTGTCTGCGAGGACATTGTCTTAGCCCGGGAGGTAAACAGCTCATAGAGTCATGCCCCGGCGTACGGCGAAGGAGCAGAGGAGGGCTGCCTCCTAACAGAGGAGGCGGGAGCCCGTACCCCCCTTCCTTGTTTATGTAGAACATCGTGACCTTGTTGTCACAGTCTGCACGAGCACCGACTTGCCCCTCAGGTGGTACTCGAAGACCTTCAGGGCCAACCAGACCGTTTGAAGTTCGAGCAGGTTGATTTGCTACTGAGCTTCCTCAGGTGACCACCGTCCCTGGATATGGAGGTTGTCACAGTGTGCTCCCCAGCCTGACAGCAAGGCATCCGTTGTCAAGATGAGCTCGTGTTGCACAGTCTGGAAGGGCATGCCCCGAAGGAGGCTTCGGGGATTCTGCTACCAATCCAGGGAACTGGATAGGCTGCGGGAGACCGAGATGGGATCCCAGAGCCGGCCCAAGGCTTGGGATCATTGCGCTCTTAGGCATCATTGAGCTGCTCGCATATGCATGCGAGCATGGGGAATGACGTGCATGGTCGAGGTCATGTGTCCCAGAAGGCGCAGCATGGCCTGCACCGAGACCCTGGACCGGCTTTGGACCTCAGCAGCCAGAGAATGGATGTAGTCTGCATGTGCTCGAGGGAGGAAGGCAGTCGCCCATTCCATGTCGAGCAGAGTGCCGATGAACTCCAGTGCCTGCACCGGTTAGAGGTGGGACTTTGAGTAGTTGATTAGGAAACCGAGGTGCTCGAGGAGGACTGTGCGTGACACCGAGAGGCGAGTCTCCTCTTCCGATGTGCCCATGATGAGCCAGTCATCTAGGTAAGGGTAGATGGATATGCCCTGTAGCCGGAGGTGGGCTGCGGCCGCTGACAGGCATTTTGTGAAGACTCACGGGGCAAAAGCAAATCCGAAGGGGAGCACTCTGTACTGGAAGTGATCTTCCTGCACCCTGAAACGCAGGCACTTCCTGTGCTTGGGGTGGACAGGGATGTGGGCATAAACGTCTCTGAGATCCAAGCAGCATAGACAATCATCCTTCTGGAGGAAGGGCAGAAGGACACCAAGCGATAGCATTCTGAACTTCTCCCGCACCAGAAATTTGTTTTGGTTCCTGAGATCGAGGATGGGGTGCAGGCCCCCCGTCCTCTTCAGAACGGGGAAGTAATGGGAGTAAAACCCCAGACCTCAAAGGTGTGGCAGGATCCTTTCGACTGCCTGTTGACTGAGGAGGTTGTTCAATTCTTGCTGTCAGCAAGTCTGGTGCGAGGGAAGCCGAGTAGGCTCCGCTGGGGAGAAGGGAGGAGGGAGTCTGTCCAGATGAAGATAACCATCCCAGACTACCTGGAGGACCCAGGTGTCCGATGTGATGGCCTCCCAATCAGGGGCGAAAAGGTACAGATGTCCTCCCACCGGTGGGCGTGCCACCGGAAGGCGAGAGGCTATGCCTTTGGCATCAAAACCCAGAGGCTGGCTGGGGTGGTGCCTGTGGTTGGGCTTTGGGCCCCTTAGGTTTCCGGTGACCCTGAGCTCTCCCTTTGCCTTGGCCGCTGGGCGGCGGTGCAGGGGCAGGCGGATAGGGTGGGTATCCCTGGTATAGGAGCCCCTTCCTCTGGAAGAAGGGTTTCTTACTGTGCTGTTTCCTCTGGGGAAGGAAAGAGGTTTTCCTAGAGAGGTGCGGGTCACGAACTCCATCTCAATCTCGGCTGCCTTATCCTCCCATGGGCTTACCGAAGAGTTGTTCGCCGAGGCAGGGAACATCCAAGAGTTTCTCCTGGACCCACTGTTCCAGGTCTGAGGACTGGAGCCATGCTTGACACTGGGCTCCGATGTCAGCCGCTGCCACATGGGCAGAAGACTCGAACCCATCATATGTGGCGCGGGAAAGGTATTTCAAGCAGTCCGCAACTGATCTCAGGAGTGTATGAAATCTGAGGTGGTGTTCACCTCCGAGACCTGCGGAGAAACTACTGAGCTCTTTAGCAAGGTTTGAAAGGAACATACCCATATATAGTTGGTATGCCTGGATGCGGCATGCCAGCATGGATCCCTGGTAAGCCTTGCACCCGAGGGCATCGAGAGCATGGGATTCTCTACCAGGCAGGACTGAAGAGTGGGACTTCGGGCTCTTCTGCTTCTGCATCGCGGATTCCACCACCATGGAGGTATGGGGAAGTTGGGTCTTTCAAAACCCAGGAGCGCGCTGGACTCTGTACATGGCATCAAATCTTTTACCGACAATAGGGACAGAGGTGGGTGCTTCCCACATGCAGAGGAGCAGCCGGTAAGGATGGAGGGCACAGGGACTGTGAGAGACTCCCTAGGGGGGAGACTCATATTGCAAGATGTCGAGTTCCTCTGCCAGTGGCTCTTCCTTGGTCTGTGTGGGCAGATTGAGAGTCCGAGCCATATCCCATACAAATACCAAGAAGGAGGTATCTTTGGGAGGTGACCGCCTTTGCGAGACAAGCGGGGATGGGTCAGAAGGAAGTTCCCTATGGGCATGGGTTTCAGGGAACATGTCCCCGTCCGATTCCCAGCCCAAGAAGGGCTCGGAGTCAGGCTGATCCCCATGTCCAGTGGCCGAGGCCCACTTGGAGCCGGAGGCACTGACTCTGGAAGACCTTGCCCCCGAGGAACGGGATGGCGAGTGAGACCGGTGCCAAGGACCCTCACGAGGCCCATGGCTCTTGAGGGTTTCCAAGGCAGTTTTCAGGACCACAGTCGAGGGACCCTCGGTCTTGAGGCGCGAGTCAGCCGTGCTGGGCAAAAGTGCCTCTGGGCAGCTAGGAAGGTAGAAATGCTGCGCTCTAGTGCCGGCATACAGGACTCCCACTCAGGGGTGGGTCCCTGTGATGTTGACGCCAACGCCAGGGTTACCGGGTCTGGCGTGGAGGAGAGGGGGATCCTCACAGGGATGACTCTAAGGAGACTGGGCGCCATCACCAGAGGCCTCCGTATAAGTACGAGGTACCTTTCGAGGCTGCTCCTTGTCCGACTCTTGGGAACACCGGGGAGGGCTAAGGGAATGAGTGCGAGACCGCTCACACCCCCCGACAGTGACTTCGAGGTCCTCTTCTTCTTTCGTCGTTTCACCTCGAGCAAACCCTGGTCGTAGTGATGCCTGGGACGCGGGTCACTGCGGGGGGACCCGCAAGTGGTAGATCGATGGAGCGGGGCACCACCAGGGACCCCAGGGCTGCCTTACGGAAAATGTCATCTGGCTTCTGCTTACAGCTTAGCAAGGCCTTAGCGGACATTTTCTTACAGAGCGAGCAGAGCTCTGGGTTGTGGTGAGCCCCCAGGCATTGCAGACAACAGTCGTGGGTGTTCATGAGCGACATATTTTTAGAGCATCTGTCAAATTTTTTTAAGCCGGTGGCCATGTGGGTAAAATGAGCCCCTGTGAGGTCGAATGCCCTCGAGGCCAGCAGTTCGAAAAAGGGTGCGAAAAGGGCCCAAAGCAAGAAAAAAGAAATCCCCTGGCTCATATCCGAAGCAGGTGCGTCAGGGAGGATGGGAGAGGACTGGTGCAACCGGAAAAAAGGCCGAAGGGCCCAAAGAGAAAAAACGTTTTCCGAGGGACCGGGACGTGCTTCCCAAGGGAGACTGAATAAGATGGCACCCTTGGGCGGGAAGAGGACCACGCATGCGTGGCAGCAATCCCAAAGGCTTTCTTTGAAAGCTGTGGAATTGCTCTGTGCGGGCTCCGTCGGTTCCGACGTCACCCATAAGTTAGGACTGATTTCTTGCTTGTTCCTGGAGAAAATCTGTAATTTTTTTTTTTTAATGCTCTGATTAGAAACAGCTTTGAAACCAAGATCTTGAAGACCCATATAAAAACATGCAGGCTTCTACATGATTGTGAGTTCATAGCACAATGACATTTGATGAGGTTGATAATATTCAGCCAAAGGTTCTATGCAAGAGAAATAAAGACATCCATACTGCTTCTTTAAATTATTAACAGAATCGTTGCACATATTATATGACACAGGACCTGGGCCTTTAAAAAACCAATAGTAAAAGATTCCCTAAACATGATGAAGATAGAAGATTCAGGCAACAGTAGGAAAACAATACTTTCTGGGTAGTAATTTCTTCTGCATCAGTGTATTTCTGAATCTTGGTTAAGTTGCAAAATACAGTAGTGTTATGCATACGAGGGCTATTCTATAATGGTGCACCTGAAGCAAACGTATACATGTACATGCCCAGTGCGTTCTATAAAGTAAAATGCATGCCTTACTTTATAGAATAGAGTGTACGTGGCCTCCAATGTGTGCACACCCTTAGGCACAAGCACCTATGCCTGCTTCATGATTTTGGAAAACATGTACATAGGTTATAACTTATGCACACATCCCCATGTTCCGTTACTGTGCATACCCACCCCATAGATATGCGTGACGGCACATATGTGCATACATCAGCTGGTCACTATTCTGTAGGCACGTGCATATGTACCCATCTTGTGTTTAAGTCACTAGAATACTGTGACTTACGTGCAGAAAAGCATAGTTACTCACCTGTAGCAGGAGTTCTGCAGGGACAGCAGGAATCAGTCCTCACATATGGGTGACATCAGCGCTGACGGAGGCTGACGGAGCCTTTTCAAAGAAAGCCTGTGGGAGATGCACCACACGTGTGTGAACCCCTTCCTGCCCAAGGGTGCCATCTTGTCTCAGTCTAATGACATAGCTAAGACGGCAAAAATTAAAATACGGTAAAGAAGCAACTCCAAGGGGAGGAGGGAGGATTGTGAGGACTGATTCCTGCTGTCCCTGGAGAATATTTGTTACAAGTGAATAACTACGCTTTCTCTGGGAAAAAAACAGGAAGTCAGTTCTCACATATGGGACTCCCGAGAACCTGTACAAAACGCCATGGCAATCTGCAAAGGGTGAACCATGAGCTGCAGCAATTGAGTCCCTACTGAGAGACTCTTGAAAGACCCAAGTGTCCGGCGGGAACCCAAACTCCGGTAGCCTGAACACAGAAGGGTTGGAGGGCAGGAGTTGCCTACACTCTGAAGAGATTACGGAGTACAGCCTAGCTGAAAGTGCTGACCTGTCGGGACTCCAGGCAGTAGTGAGCTGCAAAGGTATGGTCTGAAGACCAAGTGGCGGACTGGCAGATTTCTGTCACAGGTATAGAACACAGGCTTGCCACGGAGGTAGCCATGACCCTGACGCGGTACGCTGTGACCTTCTGGTCCAATGAGATCCCTGCCTGCTCATAGGTGAGGGTAATGCAGTCTGCCACCCAAGTGGACAAAGTTCACTTAATCACTGGGAGCCCCAGTTGACTGGAGTCATACAATATGAAAAGCTGAGGTGCTTTGCGGTGGCCCTGAGTCCATTGCAGATAGGATACTCTTACAATCCAAAGTATGGAGGATGGTCTCCACCCTGCTGGCGTGAAGCCTGTGAAAGAAGGTGGGGAGCACTACCTCCTGATTGAGGTGGAATGGGGACACCGTCTTTGGCAGAAACGTGGGGTGTGTGAGGAGCACCACCCTGTTCTTGTAGAACCTTGGGGGCTTTGCCATCACAGCCTGGAGCTCGCTGATCCTGTGAGCTGATATGAGTGCCACAAGGAAGACAACCTTCCAAGTAACCACACAGGTAGCCAGGGACTCAAACGGCAGCTTAGGAAGCTACGAGAGCACCACTTTGAGATCCCACTCCGCCGCTGGAGGGCGGACGGGGGGTTTGGATAACATGAGGCCCCACAAGAACTGAGATATAAGGGGCTGGTCCGAGAGGGGTTTGCCTTCAATGGAATGGTGGTGCGCTGCGATAGCACTCAAGTACACTCTGACCGAGTTGGTCTTTAGTCCCACCTGCGACAGGTGAAGCAGGTACTGGAGTACCACTTGTACCGAGCAGGAGAACGGGTTCACCCGTCTTTCGGCACACCACACCGAGAATCGATGCCACTTGAAGGCATACGATCTTCTTGTGAAAGCCTTACGAGAGGCAAGAACCACCTCTTCCACGTCCCATAGGAAGTTGAAGGGAGCTAGAGCTACCCTTTCAGCAGCCAAGCCATGAGTGACAGGGAACCCAGGCTGGAGTGTAGGAGACAGCCCTGCTCCTGTGAGAGTAGTCCTGAAGCTCGGCCCAGGGGAATCAGTGATGCTGCTGACAGGAAGAGGAGCAGCCACTGGGCCACTGGGGGGCTATCAGTATTAGTGATGCCCTGTCATGTTGGACTTTGAAGAGGGTCTTGGCGACTAGTGGTGTCGGCGGGAAGGCGCAAAGGAGGCCTTCCGTCCATGGAATCAGGAATACATCCATTGCCACCCAGGACGGGTGCAGCTAGTGGGAGAAGCGAGGCAACTGCGTGTTGTCCGGCTGGTGAACAGGTCCATCAGGAGGACTCTTCAGAGTTTTAACATCCGGGAGGTCACTTTGGGATCGGATGCCACTCGTATGGCTGGAGGACCCTGCTCAGCTTGTCCACCAGGGCATTGTCCTGGCCCAGGAGGAAGACCGTTCTTAGGAGAATTCTTCTGCGCATTGCATAGGAGCAGAGGGCTACCGCCTCCTGGCATAGAGAATACGATCCCGTGCCCCCTTGCTTGTTCATGTAACACTGCAACTTGGTTGTCGGTCTGGACCAGCACCGACTGGTGCTGCAGCCAGTGGCAGAGGGCTCGGAGAGCCAAGAATATCACCCCGAGCTCCAGCAGACTGATTTGAATTGAGGACTACTTGGGATGGTTGATGACGAACCCCACGTGCTGCAGGGCATTGATGGGGCACCCTGTGGCATGCTGCGTCTCTGCAGCTTTGCCTCCCCTTATGAGCCAGGTGTCCAGTAGGAAAAGACAAAGGCGCCTTGGAGACGGAGGTGGGTTGCGACCACCATGAGGCACTTGGTAAAGACACGAAGGCCAGCACCTTGTAATGCTCTCCTTCCACCACGAACCGGAGGTATTTTCTTTGGCTCAGGTGGATCAGGATGTGTGTGTAGGCATCCTTCAGGTCTAAGGAGCATAGCCAATCTCCCTGCTGGAGGAATGGCAACAATGTTCCAAGGCAGAGTGCATTTTTAACTTTTCTCTTATCAGGAACCGGTTCAGATCCCACAGATCCAGGATGGGCCTGAGATCCCCTTTTTCTCTTGGGAACAAGGAAATACCTGGAATAGAAGTTGGTGCCCCAGAGACGTTTTGGCACTGGCTCCACCACCTTGCCCTCTATGAGATCTGCGAGATCGGTGAGGAGCAGGGTCTGGTGAAGGAGAGGTCTTATGGGCTCTCCTGGAAAGTATGAGGGTGGCGTCTGCTGTAGGGTGGAGGAGGTAGTCTTCCCTGATCACTTGTAGGACCCAGGTATTGATAGTGATGGTGGACCACCTGAGGGCAAACAGGACCAGACGACCCCCTGTGGACTGTAGGGGACTTCCTGGGGGAGAAGAGGTCATGACCAGGGAGTCAAAAGCTCCCCCCAGAGTGAACCAGGACTGGCGCCTGGGACTTGGGGGTCTTTTGCTTATGAGCCCTGAGCCTTGCGCTGTGGGGCCAAGAAGGCCTGGAACTACGAGGCGTTGCCAAAGTTGCCCTTTTTCCTCAGGAAGAAGGGTTTCTTTCTTGTGGAGCTGCATCGAGGTCTTTTTTGATAGTCTGGTCCTCATTAGGAACTCAGTCTCTATCTCCACTACTTTGTCTGCCATAGGTTTTCCCAAAGAGGTTCTCTCCGATGCAGGGGACATTGATAAGTTTGTCCTGATCACATTGTTCAAGGTCAGATAATTGCAGCCATGTCTGGCGTCGGGCCCCTATGCCAGCGGCGGCCACTCTGCTGACAACTCAAAGCCATTATAAGCTGCTTGAGACAGGAACTTAAAGCACTCCTTGACTGCCGAGGCAGAGACCTGAACCTCTGGAGGAGGCCCCCATCGAGGCCTGCCGAGAACCCACCAAATTCCTTCGACAGCTCTTTGAGGTACATACCAATGTAGAACTGGTAAGACTGGACCCAGCATGTCAGCATCGAGTCCTGAAAGGTCTTCCAGCCGAGGATGTTGAGGATCTGGGCTTCCCTGCTGGGGGGCACCGAGGAATGGGTCTTTTGGCTCGAGTCTGTGCATGGTGGACTCAACGATGATTCAGTTATGAGGAAGTTGGGTTTTCTGGAACCCGGGGCCTCGGGCAAACTTGGTACGGGCATCAACGCCAGTGTCCCCTACATGTGGAGAAGGAGGCATTCAAGGATTGACAGAATGGGTACCGTGAGGGCCTCCTTCAGAGGGACCTCATACTAGATGATCTCCAATTCTTCCATGCGAGGATCCTCCTCCGCCTCAGTCTTGATGGAGAGTGCCCTAGCCATGTCCTGCACAAAGTCGAGGAAGGCAACATCCTCTGGCAAGGAAAGGCATCTGGATGCTGTGGGAGACAGGTCCGAAGGTATATCTCAGTGGTGCTAAGGGTCCGGGGACTCCTAATCCTCAGTCTCCCAATCGGGCTTGAATTCCAAAGCCGATTCTGAGGCTTCATAGTCATCGCAGTTGAGGTCCAAGCCCAAGGACCCGGGTCTGAAGACCTGAGATCTGAGTTGCGTAGGCTTGCTGGAGAGGACCAGTGACCTGAGGAACGGGACTGGGACTTCATCCAATGCCGACAGCTCTTTTGAAGCCGGTGGCGCACGAGGATCGGTTTAATGTCCAGGGAGGCCCTTGATGTTGAGGGTCCCATTGTCGGGACAGATGAACTGGACATGAATGCCTGCTACTGGGCCATGAGAGCAGAGATACTATGCTCTAAGGCTGCCATCCTGGTCTCCATACTAGTTGGTTCCACAGCCTTCGATGCAGACATAAGAGTTTCGGGTTCAGCGTTGGTTCTGTCAAGGGGGAGTCCTCAACAATGATGGACTCGGATGTCTGAGACCAGTTGGTGGGCGCAGATGCCTCCTTCTGGGGCAGCTTCTGAGGCCACTCCTTTTCTGACTCCTCTGACTCATGCTGGGGGCTGCAGTGCCTGGAGTGGGATTTTCCCATCTTCCCAGACCTGGTCACTGAGGTGGTCTTCGAGGACTTCAACTTCTTGCGTTCCACTTCCAGGGATTTCCTCTTGGAGGAACCGCATCCGCAGGACTCTGATGCAGATTGGGTTTTGCGGGGTACTGAGGTATGGAAGGGGGCCCCCTGGAGCGGGATGTTACTGGAGACTCCGGAGCAGAGTCAGACTTTTGGAAAAACCTTTCCTGCTGCTGGTGATGGCTCATAAGGGCCTTTGAGGTCATGGTCCTGTAAACTTTGCACTCCAAGTTGTTGTGCTCTGGGTCAAGGCACCGGAGGCAGAAGTCATGTGGATCGGTGAGGGACATCTTGCTACACCGACCGCATTTCTTGAAGCTGCTGGAAGCCATCGGAAAAAAGGGGGCCTGCCGCCCAGCAGGAGTCAGAGGCCTCCAGCCGAAAAAGGGAACGAATGCGGGTCGAGGGATACCTCGAAGAAAAAACAAAGGAACGAACTCAAGAAGCAACAGCGAGGCGAGCTGGCTTGGGGTGGGGAAAAGAACTGGTACACAGACCAGATGGAAGGTATCTAAAGCCACACTTTTTCTGGGGGAAACTGGACAGATATCCGGAGGGCTCCACGGGAAAAAAAGGAAACTGAGGCAAGATGGCACCCTTGGGCGGGAAGGGGACCACACATGTGTAGTACATCTCCCAAAGGCTTTCTTTGAAAGCTGGGGAGATGCTTCCACGCAGGCTCCGTCGACATCAATGTCACCCATATGTGAGGACTGACTTCCTTCTTGCTCCCAGAGAATGACATGTACCTTGGGTGCCATCTTTCTGGAATTACCCCCAATGAGTTTTCTGCAACAAGAAACCAGGATCATCATCTTTCCATCGTTTTCTTTCTTCTCAAGTAAATTCTATTTTTTCAAATGGCAATTTGGAAAACTTGAAGGGGCCCCTTTAAAAATGTTCAGTAAAACTGTCAGACTTGGTTAAAGGTTCACTAAAATCCCACTCACATTATCTAATAGATTTTCTTTCCTCCACCTCCCAGTCCAGTCACACAGTCAGTGCACAACTTTAGCAGAAGGGCTTCAAAGTCTTGGGTTTTCTCTCATTTGTGGCTAATGAGTTGGAGGACAGTGATGGGCTGAGCAGCAGTGGTTGGATTGTGGGGTGGGTTTGATGGAGAGTTGAGGGAGTCTGGGTGAACTGAGTGGGTGACTGTTTAATATTTTATTTTGATTATTTATTATAAATTACCTGTAACTCACTTTGGGCTTTTTTGATGAGGCATGTCCTCAAAGGGAAATTAATAAATAAATCTGCCTAGTGTATTTAATGAGTAATCCAGCATCGTCAACATTTTTGGGTTACATAGCACTAAAAAGTCTGATTATCTGTCACTTTCTGTCTCTACTGTACTATGCTCCAGAGGCTGATAAATATTTCTCTCTATTTAATTATCAAATATTGTAATGGTGAAAGTCCCCAGGAGGAGATGGATGTGGAGGAAAATCCTGTTGAAATAAATGATACTGCACTTGTGCACAGGATTTCCAAGCCAGATAAGAAAAAAACACAGCTCTCTGCTGAGCTCAGGCCACGCCCCAGCTCAGGGGGAGAGACAGGCTTCCTCACTGATTGGTCACACCTGGGGGAAGGACAGGGCGTGCCGGGAAGCAAATGCTTTTTAAATCCACAAACAGAGCAGAGAAGGGGCAAGGAAACAAGCATGGGAAGGTGCAAAGGAAGTGGAGAGGAAGGAAAAGAGCAAGCAAGAAAGGAACCTTATGAAGAAGGTGAAAGAGAGAGAGAGCCTTGGAGAAGACGTTACAGTAAGGCAGAACCTTGGAGCAAGAGAGCTAGCAAGGGAAGCCATTGGAGAGACGGCAATTGGACATACAGCAACAAGGACTATAGCAGCTGTAGAGGAAAGAAGGAAGAAAAGCCTCTTCAGAGCAGGTACCTAACTGGCACTGGAAATAGACATAAGGAAGCTGAATTCCAGAACCTGGAGGATAGCAGGGAAAAAGGGTTCAGCAGTTGTCTAAGAAACCCTGCCAAAGGTAAAGCTAGCATTTCTAATGCTGAATCATTGTTAGAGAAGCCATTTGCCTTTGCTACTGTCCAGAAGGCTGACCCAACACCTTTAACTGATAATAGGTGGGGGGAGAGTCTTACCTACGGGGAAAGTTATAACACTGACAAAAGCAAGACAGCCGAGCCTTCAGAGTTAGAAGTTATAAGCAAGCTGTTGTCAGAAGGAAAAGTTTTCTCTCCTAATGCTAATGTGCCTGTACACGCTGAATTGCTCCTGAACCAGTTCAAGGAATTTCTGGAGGAAAGAAAGTCAGGGAGAACTGTTAAACCTGATAGAGATGCCAGTAATTCTAATACTGTTGAAAGAATACAAATAGACTCTTGTTTGCCAGCTTTAGAAAGTGAATCTTCTCCCATGGATTGCTCTTTATGTTTAAAGGAAGAAGGCATTGTTGAACAGCACTGAAACTGTATGAAATAATATAGAAAGCACTTGCCATACCTGCTGAAGAATTGGAAAGGCTTGTTTTATGTTTAATAAGCTTAATTGTCTTCTGAGGATAAGAAGCCGTGCTGTGAGAAAGAAAATCAGCTGTTGCAGTTTAATTGTTTTCCGTTGAATAACCACACAGGGCAGTGTCCTGTGGAAAGTTTATGGGGACTGAGAAACAGCTGAGCAGTGCTGAGATATTTCTGTTACGTTTTCTTCTGTTCCTGAAATACCTATATGTTGGAGATGCATCCTTTATGCTTGTTTGTGTTTGAGCTTTGATGCGCTGGAAATTCCCCACAATAAATATTCTTGTAGCCTTGAAACACTCGTGTCATAACTACAATTTTGTCCTTAAGGAAATAAGCAAAACTACAAGTCCCAGAATCCCTGGCGACAATAGAAATAGCTTTATTCAAAAGAGGACACTCACTCAAAGGCCACTTCCAGCTGGTAAGCTCTCGGGCCCCAGCAGAAGCGTCGCAATATAATGTTCTTAAGATTGTATTTTAGTTTAAAAACACACACTGTATGTTTTGCAAAGATTCATACATGTTTATGCAAAAGTCATATTGCTTTAGACATTCTTGTGCCCTTTAACAGCTGAAATATTTTCCCCTTTTCCTCTAACATTCTATTTTACTCTCTGATGCTTTATCCCTGCGTGAGTGCACTTTGCCTTCATCAGACCTAGTCTGTATCTTTACTATTCATAGTCTGGTCTGCACAATGGGCAACTGATTTCACCTTAAATATTTTAAATTAATTTTAAAAGGAACCTAACGTCTGTTAACAAAATCATCAATGGTTTGTAAATTAATCTTCAAATTATACTACTGGCCCACTGCCGGGCTGAAAAACTGGCTGATTTTAATATAAGATTTGGGAGGCAGTCCATTTCAAATCATTTCACATATGTAAAAAAATCTGTATAACATATTGTTGACAGAAATACTCCGACACTGTTTTTTTCCACAGAGAAACTCAAAATGTCATTTTTTTCATAGCTGTAGCAAGCCTTAAATGTTGATTGTTAAAATAGCACATTGTACCACAACATACACAGAAAAGAGTAGGCATGATAAGTATATAAAATACACTAAAACAATAACTACAAACATGATATTTTCTTCTGTGAAGGATTCACTGTTTTCTTTAACAGGATTACTGATAAGAGATGGTTTGAAATTTTCAATGATGGATGCAAAAATTAAAATCATAAGTAGTTTTTGTGGACAGGGTGTTAAGAGTATATTTGCAACATGAACTAAAACCAAAACTGGCACTTTTCAGACCCTTAAATAAATGTTAAATGTCACATGCTCTCTGAATGTTGCTGGTGTCACTGCAAGGAAGTGATAGGTTAAAGCTGTCTTGCTGTCAAGAAAAGAAGCAGAGTGAAAAATGTGCTCAAGAAAGATTATGAAAAAATATGCAGAACATGGGTAGACCTTAAGTCTGTTTTTATTCTCCATTTTTCAGTCTGCAAAATGCAAAATAATCTGTTTTGTTAGGAAAAGAAAACGTTTAAACATCTACATTGTCATAGCTTTACTGTGCATTTACAGAACTGTGTATTTTGCAAATCAAAGTATAAAACCCCAAGAGACACTAGTCAACCAGTTATCTCTGTGAGTGGCATTTAAAAAAACAAAATAATCAAATATTTACTGTACACATGACATTGCCCATTTCAATATCATTCTGTCTGCAAGAAATTTTAGTTCCAGCATCTTTTTCTATGCAAGTATTACTTTTAATACTCACTAGCGGTCTATTTGCTAAGCTGTGCTAAACAATGAAGGCAGGAAATAGAGTCTATTAACAGCACTGTAACCAGTATTGCCAATTCCCACAATAACTCTGCCCAGCTGTAAATAGCCTGAAACAACTGTAAATAAGTTAAGCAATTTGTAAATAGGTTATTACCCTGTTGAGTACCCTGCATGCCAACCTTGAGCTTAGTTCACTGTATCTTGTTTGAGTTTGAAATGCAATGTAAACTGCTTTGATTTCAGGATAAGACGGTATAAAAATCAGGTTAAATAAATAAACTTTCTAACTCAGAACGGAAACATTGAAACATGACATCAGAAAAAGACCACATGGCCTATTTAGTCTGCCCTTCCATATCAACTACAGTAACCCCCTTTTTTCCTTGAGAGATCTTCTGTGATGGTCCCATGCTCTTTTGAAGTCAGATACTGTCCTTGGCTCTACTACCTCCCCTGGGAGATTATCCACGCATCTACCACTTTTTCCGTAAATAAATATTTCCGCATATTACTCCTGAGTCTAGGCCCTTTCAACCTTATCCTGTGTCCCCTCGTAGCAGAGCTTGCTTTCAATCGAAAGAGGCTCTACTCTTGTGCATTTATGCCACAGAGGTATTTAAAGGTCTCTATCATCTCTCTCTTTTGTCCTGCCTTTCCTCTAACGTATACATATTGTGATGAGGAGAGTATGGCTGAGCCCATGGAATTGGGAGAAAATCAGACATTTACCTTTAAAGAAAGAGACAGGCAAGGAATCAGTAGCTATCAAACTGCAGGCAGAGAAAAAAAACCACGCAGCTACTGAGGACAGGACACACCCAAGCTCTGCTAATCCAAGGACAGGCTTGGAAACTAATGAGACACACCTGGGGGAAGGGCAGTGCACGGTAGTTCAGAGACACTCTTATAAACCCAGGGAAATATTGGAGGAGAGGACGGACAGAGAGAACAGCCTGAGAGAGGGCAACAGGAACAGGAGTACCAGGACGAGGCAGCACACTGGAAGGAAAGATACAGGAAACCAGCACTCGAGAGAACTGACCAGGAAGAACACTGGAGAATTCAGTGGGGAGAGAAGCACCAGAGAAAGGCCCAGAGAGTTCACTGTGGAGGAGAACGGTGGAGACGTCCGAGGGAATCTCAGAGGTGAAAGCCCTAGTCAGAAGGAAAGCCAGGATTGCAGAGAAACTGCAATTGGTTTTAAAACTAGGAGAGCTGTGCCAGAGAGAAGTGCTGATAAGGGTCAGGCTGCAGTGCCAACCGTTCCTGAACCAGCTAAAGAGCTGCAACTTCCAAAAAGGTGCCTGAATAAAAGGGTAGCCAAAAGTGCCGTAAGCCAGTTAGAGGCACTGTGTCATTTGATGCAAGAAAAGAATCTCCACGTTCCCAGTGGAAACCCTGTGCATAGGGAAAAGCCTCAGTGGAGAAAGGTTCTGGAACTTTTAGAGAATATTAAGCCTGAAGTTTTTCATGTTGGCTTAAAGCCAGATTTACCGGACACAGGTCCAGAGGAAATGCAGATAGACTATTATGAATCTGATGAGAGGTCTGAAGATTCAGTAATGGATTGTTCTGTGTGCCAGAAGGCAGAATAAAAAGTTCTTGGATAAAAGAAGGGAACAGCCTATAACCTGAATGTCCTAGAAGGCAGTGTGGAAACAGGGAGAAATGTGTTTAGCCAGGAATGCTAAAGAACCCTGTTGCTGACGAAAGGATATTTCTTTTGGGTTTAAAGAGAAGAGAAGCCTTGCTTGATTGCTGAATGATTTGAAAAACGGCGACACATGTTAAAAAGCTACATAAAGCAGTTTCATTGTTTGGTATGGTATAAACGCCTATGGATTATTGTTTGGAGAAAAGAATCCTGTTTGTTTTGCGTTGAGCCTTAATGCTCTTTAGAAAAAGAAATAAATTCCTGTGTTTTGCCTTGTAAACCCTCGGTCTCCACACTACTTGTTTTTTTTCTAAACAACACAACTACAAATCCCAGCAGCCCCGGCGCTGGATGAGGAAGAAAACTCTTTAATTAAAGGACTAACAAGTGCAGCCCTAGGCTTATAGGCTGTTGCCTGGGCCAGGGGCGTCCACAATATTAAGATCCTTAAGTCTGTCCTCATATGCTTTATAACAAAGACCACTAAGCATTTTAGTAGCCACCCTTTGCACAGACTCCATCCTGTTTACATCCTTTTGAAGGTGCGGTCTCCAGAACTGCACACAATACTCCAAATATGGTTCAAGTGGTCTCTTCTCCGTGACTATTGCTCGGTTCCCTCAGTCTACTCCTCAGTTTAGACCAATGGTTCTCAATCCAGTCCTGGGGGCACACCCAGTCAGGTTTTCAGAATATGCACAATGAACATGCACGAGAGATCTGCATATCAAGAAAGGCAATGCACACAAATCTCTCTCATGCATATTCACTGTGGATATTCCAAAAGCCCCACTTGCTGTGTGTGCCCCAAGGACTGGGCTGAGAACCACCGGTGCAGAGTTATGTAGCTCCTCCCACTTTAAAAATATTGAAAAACAAGTATGAGCACAATTTTTAAGAACAGATGAAGATGCTAGTCACTGGAACTTTGTGCCGCAGTTCTTGTTTAAAGTATTCATTTAATTGACTGGGAATTTTTGGACACTATACTGACTTAATTATGTGCTTCTTTTTCAGAAGTCCACTCAGGTTTTTTGATTTACATGATTAATAGCTGATATCGAGAATGGTATTATGAGCCCCTGAGGCAGCTTCAGGCAAATGCTGGGCTGTGCATATTTTCATTATGCTCCTTTCGAATATTTGAATTGATTTTTTCAGATAAATTAGATTTTTTGAATTACAAAATTATTATTGAGATTCTATTCTGTGGAACTCTAATTAGAATTATTATGAGGAGTTATTTGACTGATGATAAAATAACTTTTCATTGACACATTTCTATCAGTTTTTTGCCTTTATCCAAGGTCTTTTCCCTACAGAATACATAAACAACAGATGGCATGGTGGCGTAAAATCATTAATAAGTTATGCTCTTTTAGGCTGCACTTAGGTAGACTGTATGCCTATTTAAATTAAATGTTTTTAGTGAGAGTTGGGGTTTTTTTTGTCTTAGGATGGTCAAACATCTCAATATATTGTTTCATCAATCACCAAACAAGGTAGAAAATAAGTGAAATCCAACTATGGCATATACAAATATGAAGGAATTCCAAACACACTACACATCCAGGTCAAATGTAGGGGAAAGAGACCTCAAAATGCACCCATATTAAATTTGTTAACCATGGGTTTGCTCCTTGAGGTATCCAAAGGTTATCAGGACTGCTTCTCACGGGTAAAGAAAAAATCCCCATCAAACCTGTTGATAACTCCCATTTTAACAATTTTCCAAACCCATATTACTATCAAATATTGCAAAATATACCCAAGCCCCAATGAAGATTTATCACACTGTACACAGTCCACTAGATATTCTGCTGCGTGAGATGTATTTTACAACATTTAATAGCAACATAAGTTTGAAATATCGTTAAAAATAGGAGTTTACAGGTATGATAGGGCCCCTTCCCCGACCCATGAGAAGCAGTCCCGAAACCCCTGGATACCCCCCAACAAGGAGCAACTCATGGTCAAGAATATGGGTGCATTCTGATGTCCCTTCCCCCACCAAGATGGTAAAGGGGATGGAAGGATACCCCTATGAAGAAAGGCTAAAAAGGTTAGAGCTCTTTAACCTGGAAAAGAGACGGCTGAGGGGAGATATGATAGAAGTCTATAAATTAATGAATGGAGTGGAACGGGTAAACTTAGATCGATTGTTTACGTTATCAGAATATAGAAAGACTAGGGGACATGTAATGAAGCTACAGGGTAAACTATTTAAGACTAATAAAAGAAAATATTTTTTCACTCAACGTGTAATCAAACTATGGAATTTGTTACCGGAGGATGTGGTAAAGGCTGTTAGTGTAGCTGGGTTTAAAAAAGGTTTGGACAAGTTCCTGTAGGAAAGGTCCATAAACCATTATTAAGAAGGGACCCAGGATATCAATGCTTGACCCACAGTACAAGCATTGTGGAACCTGTGTCTTTTGGGGATACTGCTAGGTACATATGACGTAGATTGGCCACTGTTAGAAACAGGATACTGGGCTTGATGGACCTTGGTCTGACCCAGTATGGCATATCTTATGTTCTTATGGTTGCACCAGAATGGGGAAGGGAATGGTGGGGCTGCACCACTGCCCACTAACTTAACATGGCAGGTAACACAGCACAGTTGACACTATCTGCTTAGATCAGCTAACTGCATCATGTTATCTGCAATGCAGTCAAACTCGTGGTAATGACAATTTCTCTGCATTAACTGAATAGGAAACCTCTGGGGACATTCCCAACAGTTAACACAGAGATTTGGCAAATAACGTGTGGTTACCTCAAAATCTCACTGCAGTTTAGTAAATAGCGCCCTAAATGGCACCTTTATTTCATACAATTTCATGACATATTTTTTAATGCCACAAGGATTTTTCATGCAAGATGCAGTATCTACAAAATAATGCTACCTTAAATGGGTTAAATGAGGACTAGTCATTTACAACTTTCATAAAAGTAATCGAGAGCTTCAAAATGATTACAGATTTGTTACCAATTCTTACAATTTCATTAATTAAGCAAAATTCACAAAGGAATTATACAAACATTACTCACAATCTGATAAACCATTTTCACCTTAATTTTAAGTATAATACTAGCCAGGTTGTGACTCACTTGTACTATCAATATTGGAAGTTTAGTGCAACATGGCCAATGCCTCAAAATTCTTGTAAGCAGCTTTCTTCTCTCTGTAAGGGTTATCGAGTTGAATTTCAAATATTGATATTTTAGGAGTTGTTGCAGCAAATAATGGAGACAATTTAAATAATTTAATTTTGGGAGGATGGAGGGAAATAAACCAACCGCACTTATGTGAACCACCATGCAGGAATTATTTGTTTGATCTACAAAGCAGCGGAGGCTAGGGATGCTTTGGAGGAAGCAGTCGTAAGCCCTGGAAGGAAAGGCAAGATTGCCAGGGTTCATGCGATGACACCTATTGCATCTGTCAATGAAATGCACTGGACCAACCAAGAGACTATTCAAGAGGTAGAATGTAGAAGCATTAATATTTTAGCCAAAATGTCATTCTATGGAGAGTGAACATAAGAACATAACATAACATAAGATATGCCATAATGGGTCAGACCAAGGTCCATCAAACCCAGTATCCTGTTTCCAACAGTGGCCAAACTAGGTCACAAGTACCTGGCAGTTTCCCCAAAAGACACAGGTTCCACAATGCTTGTATTGGGGCAAGCAGTGGATATCCCAGGCCCCCAATGGTTTATAGACCTTTCCTCCAGGAACTTGTCCAAACCTTTTTTAAACCTGGCTACACTAACAGCTTTGACTACATCCTCCGCTAATGAATTCCAGAGTTTGATTACAAGTTGAGTGAAAAAATATTTTCTCTTATTAGTCTTAAATAGGTTACCCTGTAGCTTCATTGTATGACCCCTAGTCTTTCTATATTTTGATGGCATAAACATCGATCTACATTTACCCATTCTACTCCATTCATTAATTTATAGACCTCTATCATATCTCTTCTCAACTGTCTCTTTTCCAGGTTGAAGAGCTCTAACCTTTTTTAGCCTCTCTTCACATGAGTATCCTTCCATCCCCTTTACCATTTTGGTGTCTCTTCTAATAACGCGTTATCCTTTTTAAGATACGGCGATCAGAATTGCACACAATATTCAAGGTGTGGTCGCACCATGGAACGATACAGAAGCATTATGACATCATCCTTTGTTTTATTCTCCATTCCTTTCCTTATGATACCCAGCATTCTATTTGCTCTCTTGGCCGCTGCTGCACACTCTTTGTGGCCTTGGGCAGGTCACTTTGTGGTAGGCTATGGCCTAGCATGGCCTGCTATTATGAAAGGCCTGTAAGTTAGGCCTGGATCCTAACTCCCATTATAGCTAGAAAATAACCAAAAATCTGTGAGAAATGAGAAAACTGTTTTAAAGTGCTTAATAAGAAGTTTTTATGAATTCATAAGTCTTTTCATTATTCTCTTGTGTGTGAAAAGAAAAGAAATGTTTCAATACATGCATTCCTGGAGCTAGGGATAACCTTGCAGTAGAGAAGTAACAAAATCAAGAACTGCACCATTGTTAGAGCAATCCTAAGGGAGGAGGCTGGTTGCTAGGCCCCGGAGGGATTTCTAATTGGACAGGTGCAGAGAGCGTAGAACCAATGAGAAGTTTGTATGTATCTAGTTAGAACCAATAGAAAGTTCTCATGTATCAAACTGAAAAAGAGGTATAAATGGTTATGTCTCTGTAAAAACCTTTGCTCAGTTCCTTTTGAAGTTTTGACTGACTGGGCCTGTGCACAATAAACTGGCTTGGACCCTGTCAATTGACTCCTGGATTTATTCATTGACTGCACTTTGCTACAACATATTCTTGGTGCGTTGGGCCGGGAAGTGCGAGTAGTAAATGGTATTCAAGTGAATAATCTACGAAATTCGCCTCG
Organism: Ichthyophis bannanicus; assembly: GCA_033557465.1. Taxonomy (NCBI): domain Eukaryota; kingdom Metazoa; phylum Chordata; class Amphibia; order Gymnophiona; family Ichthyophiidae; genus Ichthyophis; species Ichthyophis bannanicus. The sequence goes on along the minus strand of CM066047.1, from coordinate 54,251,604 downwards.
AGGTTTGGTCTGGTTGGAACCATGTCTGTCCGACCGCAGGGGAACTTCTCAGGCGCCACCGATCCCTTTGTATCGGAGAGGGTTCCGCCTGCCTCGGCGGGCCATCGGGTCCAGCTGGCCAACACCTCCGACCCGGGGGAGTCCAGGGTCCAACCCACGAACTGGTTTGGTATCAGGAACTGGATCCGGTGAGTAGATATTTTCTTGTTTAAAAGTCAGTGCAGCCTGGGGAAAAAGTCTTGCATGAGTATGCGCAAGACTGATTTGGTATATTTGGTATAGACTAACTGGGAAAAATCTCGCATGAGTGTGTGCGAGACAAGGGAGTCTGATCACCTCCCATAAGGGCGGTCCTAGTAAGCTCTGCGTAAGTGAAAGCGGAAGCCGAAGCCATCGACCCTTCTTGTTTGAAATAGTCAGTCAGAAAAACCTGGGCACTTGAAAAATGATTTCTTGTTAAAATATGATTGCTTGTGTGAGTGAGAGGTCTTGAAATACAGGCCGAGCGAGAGCGGACTTCTGAGTAGCGCAGTTCCTGGCCAGGCGACTGCGCCCAGGTCGCGAAAAGGAGAAAGCGTTTGGTGTTCGTCTGTTCTTACTGTTTGTTGTTTGTCTCTGATTTTTGTTATCTGTTGAAACCGCGAGTTTCCCTTATGGTATGATGTAAGATTATTCTGTTGGGTAATTTGTGACAGTTTACCGATTAAGAAATAGTAGTAAGAAAAGAAGAAAGAAGACGCAAACACCTATGCCAGAGTCACTGTAAAATCAAGAAGCTGTTTCACTTATTTCAGTTTTCCTTCAGTACAGCTGAGGCTGGCAAGCGAGAGAGATGGGGCGTGTCTGAAGAAAGGAATGTATAGTAGCTGTTAACCCTGTGAGGGCTTGTTTTCAACATTCTGCAGCTGGGCTAATTTGTGCTTATTTCAGGAAAATTGTACCTGCTTTATTCAATATGTTTTAATAGTGATGTTCCTTCTGCTATGGTCATGTATTATATATCATTTGCTAAGAAGTTTTAGTCAGGATTGTGGATCCCGATAGTTTTGGGCTTAGCCTGGAAAGGGTTAAGTTCTTATTAACCCCTTTCGAGTTCCTGTACTTGCACGGACCAAGTGAGAAGAATTTTTGTAGGCTATCGGTATAATGCATTTGTGGGCTTAGCTTTGTTTTGTGTTATTTATGTTCAAACCTTCAGTAAGTACTGTAATGGTTTAAATAGGAAATGATAGAAAAATTCAGGAAACTGCTTTTGTTTTCCCTTTGTCCTACGAAGTAGAGGTTAAAAACCATTCCGAGCCAGTAGTACCAGATCGCGACTTGAAAGTGATTTAAATCCTGAGTGAATAAGGAGTTCATCGTGTTTGAATTCTAGTTCCTGATATACTGTGGCAAGCACCTCATAGAAGACATACTTATTGTTAATAAAAATAAGATAGGAAGAAAAAAGTGTATATGTATTCTAGATATCCACCCACTTTATGGAAAAAGTATTCGGAATGTCTTTTGAATATCTGCTTCCTAAAACTGTAAGATTTAAAGTAATTTCTTTTGCAGAGACATGCTGATTACGGCTGGCAGTTAGTTTTCATGCCAAGTAATTTTATTCCAGTCATACGTAACAGATATGTGGCCGTCATGTTAAGAGCTATAGTTCTTTCTGTTGGGATTGTTGTTATAATACGTTGCAAAATAATAGTTTTATGCTTAGTCCACAGGAAAATGCAGCCTGACTGGTGGGGGGGGGGGGGGGTCAGAGTCCATGCAGATTTTGTTGAAATGTATGACTAGGAATGTTAGCAAGGACTTTGCTGAAGACTACAGACTTAAAATGTCTCCGTCCCTATTAGAAATGCTCTGTGGAAGGGGGTGGCCAGTGTTAGTTACTTCATGGCCCCGTAGTTTCCCGTGTTTATTAGATTGTACAGAGAATGTTCCCTGATCAGTTCCCCTACATAGGATTCCTGGTTAAATGTTTGAGAAAAGAAAAAAATAAACCAAAACACAAAAAAAATAAACCTGCCCGTTTATTATCTTTATAGGCCAGTTCCCTCAGCTCTGCCACCACCCCGGGCAGAGCCTAGGGCAGGGGGGGGGGATACCTCCCTGCAAATGTCACCAGCCACCTCTGCAGCAGAAGGATGTACACCCCCTCTTGACCGAAAGCCCAGGCACAGTTTAAAGTACTCAGAGTAGGCCACAGTCCACCGATGACACTACAAGCAGGGATTCATTTGCCAGTTCAGGGTCACTCACAGCCCGCGCCCAAGAACATGAAGTGGAACCCAGACAGTCCCGATTGCCGTATACCTTCAGAAGTACAACTACCAGTAAAAGGGGAGGGTCACGTTATCTCATTGCCCTAGGTACAGGGCCAGCTTTGCACTAGCCAGCTGACCAGCTTTGTTTCTGCCACTGATTTACTGAACTGAAAGCTGCATTATGCCTCCTACACTGAGAAACCATAGGATTTGATTGAACTAATGAACAGTATTATGCAGACCCATCAGCCTTGATGGCCCCAAGTGGGATCCAAATAGCTCAGGCAGCCCTCACTATATACCCCTTGTGATCCAGCAGCCCGGGAGAATTTGCGTTTTTGTCAGTCAGTCCCAGAGAGATATAAAACAGAAATTGCAGAAACTGGATGGATTTGCGGGCATGAATACAGCACAGTTAATGGAAGTTGTTCAGAAAGTTTGTGAATTGTGGAAATAAATGTGACAGAGAAAGTGAATGTAAGATAAGGAAGAAAACAGATCTTCTTGCTGATACTTTAGTTGAATGATGTGGAGGAGGTTTTCCTAATCGAAGGAGCAGAGGAAGTGAAAGGGGTGGTGAAAATGATCGGCCCCCACTGGGTGCGAATCAGTGCGCCCATTGCAGAGAAGAAAGACATTAGAGAAGTGAATGCCCGTATCTTGACTCCACCCCCAGGAGGGGAGGAGGGAGTACTTGATTTTAGAAAGAATAAACCAAGCACAGTGTTCCAGCAAGAGAGGGAAGCAGCTATAGAGTGAATGGCAGCCGAAGAGGGCTACAGCATAGATGAAGACTACGCCAGACCGGACTCCAAGTTTCCCTGGGTCCCCAGGAGCCTATGGTCAGTCTGAAAATAGGGGACCAATATATGGACTTTATGGGGGATACAGGAGCAGAATACTAAAGCCAGTAGCCCCTTTGTTTTCTCGATGCATCACCACTGTCAGAGCTATTGGGGCTAAGGCCACAAAGCCTCTCCTGCAGAACCACATGTGTGAACTAGGGGGACAGAAAATAACGCACCAGTTCTTGTATATGCCTGAATGCCCTATTCCACTTCTGGGCCGAGACATGCTTGCTAAGCTCCAGGCACAAATATCCTTTGCTGAAAGGGGAGAAATGCAAATGACTGTGAACCCAAAGCCTGCTGGATTGATGGTGCTGACTGTTCCCCGAGAAGAAGAGTAGCGGTTCTATAGTGCATCTCCAATCAAGCCAGCTAGTTCCTGTATACCCACCAACCTTATAGCCCCACCTGAAGTATGGGCAGAAGATAATCCACCTGGCCTAGCGAAGAACATAGCCCCTGTCATTGTCACCCTCAAGCCAGGAGTGGAACCAGTGCATATGAAGCAGTATCCTCTCCCTCGACCAGCCATTGAAGGAATCCACTGCCATTTGATAAAACTGCTGAAGTATGGACTTCTCAAGGAATACCAGTCACCCTGGAACACCCCCCTTCTCCCAGTTAAGAAACCTGGGACAGGGGATTACCGCCCAGTACAAGATCTGAGGCGAGTGAATGATGCAGCTGAAACTATACACCCAGTGGTACCAAATCCTTATATTCTCTTGGGACTGATCCCCGCTGAGGCTACTCATTTCACCGTCCTGGCCTGAAAGATGCCTTTTTCTGTGTGCGCCTAGCCCCCACCAGTCAACTTTTGTTTGTTTTTGAATGGCAAGACCCCACAACAGGAAGGCGGGGCCAACTCACCTGGACTAGATTACTTCAAGGATTCAAGAATTCACCTACTCTCTTCAGTGCTATTTTAAATCAAGATCTTTCAAGCTATGTGAACCCAGGAGAAAGGGTTCTTCTCCAGTATGTGGACAACTTGCTTATAGCCACCAACTCAGAAAGTGAATGTCTATAAGCCACCAGTGAACTCTTGCACCTTTTTAATGAGGCTGGATACAAAGTCTCAAGAGCCAAGGCATAATTATGTCAAACAAGTTAAATACCTAGGATTCCAGTTGTCCAGCAGAATTAGACGCCTGGGACCAGAATGCAAAGAAGCTGTATGCAGTATTCCTACTCCAACCACCAGGAGGCAAGTGAGAGCCTTCTTGGGTGTCGCAGAGTACTGTCGTATATGGATCCCCAATTTTGCGCTGCTAGCAAAACCATTGTATCAAGCTACCAAAGGAATGGAAAAGACTCCATTGGAATAGGAACTTGAACAGGATGCAGCCTTTTGATCTTTGAAAACCGCTCTGATGTTATCACCAGCTCTGGGTCTACCAGATGTCCAGAAAACCTTTCAATCTCTATGTTCATGAGTCACAAGGAAATGTTCTAGGAGTGTTGACTCAATCTCATTGGATCTTGGGAACGACCAGTAGCCTATTTGTCAAAACAATCGGATGTAATTGCAAAAGGCTGGCCCCTTGTTTGAGAGCTGTTGCAGCTACAGCCCTCCTAGTGAGCAATCTTCAAGTTACTGTATCACACTCTGTTCTAACCATTATGAAACACAAAGGAAACTTCTAGCTAATTCACGAATGTTGAGGTATCAGAGTATGCTGTGTGAAAACCCCCAGATACAATTGAAGGTCAGTCAAGCTCTGAATCCTGCTACGTTATTACCAGTTGGTCTTGACCCCCTTGATCATGACTGTTTAGAAACTATGGACACTATATTCTCAAGTCACCCTGATTCGACTGATGTTCCTTTGGAGAACCCTGGACGGACTTTCTTTGTAGATGGAAGCAGTCTTGTCATCATTAATGGACATTGTTGTGCCAGATATGCAGTAGTGACCCTTGATCTGGTAGTTGAGTCCTCAGCCCTGGCCCCAGGAACTTCAGCACAGAAAGCTGAACTGATAGCTCTTACTAGAGCACTGACAATAGGAAAAGGGGCTCTGTCTAAATGTGTACCCAGATTCCAAGTATGCCCTTGCATGCACATGGGGCCCTGTACAAAGAATGAGGGTGGATAACCTTAGGAAGCAAGTCCATTAAGTATGGCCCCGAGATATTGATATTATCAGATGCATACTGCCGACAGATTTCAGAATTTAGGAAAAGTAGAATGTATGAATAGAACCCTGAAATCTCAGTTGTCCAAACTTTGCCAAGACGTTCACCTGAAGTGGCCCCAGGTTCTTCCTATAGCCCTTCTTAGGATATACTTAGCCCCTGCTAAGTCTTTAGGAGTTTCCCCTTTTGAGATTCTGTATGGGCGACCCCCACCTATTGTGTAGGAAATAAAGGGAGATATGGAGCAGATTAGATCTGAAATTACTAGACAAGAACTATTGGTTTTAAGTTCTGTTTTGCAGAGTCTTCATACGTGGGTACAAGACCAACTGCTCATCCATCTAACAGAACCCCTGCATCCTCTCAAGCCTGGAGTCTCGGTGTGGATCAAAGAGTGGAGAAAGACACCGTTGACACCGCATTGGAAGGGACCTTATGTTGTCATCTTGTTAACCCCTACAGCAGTTAAAGTTGCAAAACTCGAACCCTGGATTCATCACAGTTGAATAAAGTCAGCAGCCATTGATAGCAATGTAGAAAGGAAGGCAGCTACAAAGATATTAGCTATGTGGCAATATTACCCTATACCACACAATGATGCTATTACACCTGTATAATGTGTTAATTGACTAATGAGTGATTTAATTCTCACCCTTTCTCACTTGCGGGTGAGAATAATCAAAGGAGGGAATGTGGTAGGCTATGGCCTAGCATGGCCTGCTATTATGAAAGGCCTGTAAGTTAGGCCTGGATTCTAACTCCCATTATAGCTAGAAAATAACCAAAAATCTGTGAGAAATGAGAAAACTGTTTTAAAGTGCTTAATAAGAAGTTTTTATGAATTCGTAAGTCTTTTCATTATTCTCTTGTGTGTGAAAGAAAAGAAATGTTTCAATACATGCATTCCTGGAGCTAGGGATAACCTTGCAGTAGAGAAGTAACAAAATCAAGAACTGCACCATTGTTAGAGCAATCCTAAGGGAGGGGGCTGGTTGCTAGGCCCCGGAGGGATTTCTAATTGGACAGGTGCAGGGAGCGTAGAGCCAATGAGAAGTTTGTATGTATCGAGTTAGAACCAATAGAAAGTTCTCATGTATCAAATTGAAAAATAGGTATAAATGGTTATGTCTCTGTAAAAACCTTTGCTCAGTTCCTTTTGAAGCTTTGACTGACTGGGCCTGTGCACAATAAACTGGCTTGAACCCTGTCAATTGACTCCTGGATTTATTCATTGACTGCACTTTGCTACAACAACTTAACCCTGCATTGCCTCGGAAAAATCCAAGTTCAATGTCCCTGATTAATGTACACTACCAAGTTTAAGTTACAATGTAAACTGCTGTGACTGAAATGATAAGGAGGTATAAAAAAAAACCTATTAAATAAATAAATAAAATAAATACTTGGACAAGACTGATACAAATACCCCTCTGGTCAGATTCTTTTGGTAGTAAGGTACATTGTACATTTTTTATATATATATTAAGAAGTCTCATATTTTACAAATATTTTTTAAATGCTTAAGATCCTTCATATAATAATAACAGGGGTAACTTGTATATGTGAGTCCCTCCCCCACCCCCACCCCCCCAAACACCAGCAGGAATACCACCTATATCATTGTTGTTTTCACCAATGGTCTAGGTCGAGCAGATTAGCCACTGCATCCAGAAGGCTGGGTATGATCCTGCCAATCTCTCAGCAGATTGGAAGTTGCCGACAGTGCTTGGAACAACTGCAACTGCACCGAATGTGACTTCTCAGATTTAGGCTAACTTTTGAGTGAACTGTCGAATGGGTGCTGAGACTAACTGGGAGATGGATGCTGGGCAACTCCTCACACCCCGGCACAGGCAAAGGTTCTGGAGCTCCCTAGTCAGATCTCTAGGTTTGGTCTCACTCACCCAATCGTTTTTTTTCCTAGCTCATAGAGCTTTCATCATTCTGATGCTGTTAGCTAAGTGGAAAGCAGAAATGAGCAATCACTGCTAGACTTGCAATCTTGATATGGGAACCCTTCCCCACCTGCTTTTTGAATGTCTGAACCTTCACGTCTATTGGCATCAGGTTTGGGAAAAGGTTCAAATATCTTTGGACTGCAAGAAACTCTTACCTTCTGAATAGTTATATATTGGTTCCTCGCTGATGTCCCTTCACTTCCAAAGCAACATCACTCTCTTTTTGATATCCTGATAAGTATTGCTTTAAAGCTTCTCGTTAATCACTGGAAACACCCATTGAATTAGATGGGCACTATTGGTGGAATCCGGTTTGTTTGTTTATTTATTTATTTAACCAGTTTTCTATACTGCCTTACCTTTCAATCAAAGCAGTTTACATTATATAATCACTACGAACAGATACTGGATACATTCCCTTGTCCCCGAAGGGCTCAGAATCATAAGAACATAAGATCATAAGATATGCCATACTGGGTCAGACCAAGGTCCATCAAGCCCAGTATTCTGTTTCCAACAGTGGCCAATCTAGGTCATACGTACCTAGCAGTTTCCCAAAGGGACACAGGTTCCACAGTGCTTGTATTGGTTCAAGCACTTATATCCTGGGTCCCTTCTTAATAATGGTTTATGGACCTTTCCTCCAGGAACTTGTCCAAACCTTTTTTAAACCCAGCTACACTAACAGCCTTTACTACATCCTCCGGTAACAAATTCCAGAGTTTGATTACACGTTGAGTGAAAAAATATTTTCTTTTATTAGTCTTAAATAGTTTACCCTGTAGCTTCATTGCATGTCCCCTAGTCTTTCTATATTCTGATAAGGTAAACAATTGATCTACGTTTACCCGTTCCACTCCATTCATTAATTTATAGACTTCTATCATATCTCCCCTCAGCCGTCTCTTTTCCAGGTTAAAGAGCCCTAACCTTTTTAGCCTTTCTTCATAGGAGTATCCTTCCATCCCCTTTACCATTTTGGTGGCTCTTCTCTGAACCTTTTCTAAAATCGCTATATCCTTTTTAAGATACAGCGACCAGAATTGCACACAATATTCAAGGTGCGGTCTCACCATGGAACGATATAGAGGCATTATAATATCTTTTGTTTTATATTCCATTCCTTTCCTTATCATACCTAGCATTCTATTTGCTCTCATGGCCGCTGCTGCACACTGGGCCGAGGGTTTTAACATGGTATCCACAATGGCGCCTAAATCTTTTTCCTGAGGGTGGTTCCTAATGTGGAACCTTGCATCGTGTAACCATAGTTTGGGTTGTTCTTCCCTAGGTGCATAACCTTGCACTTGTCCACATTAAATTTCATCTGCCATTTTGATGCCCAGTCTTCCAATTTATCAAGATCCTCTTGCAATTTTCCACAATCCTCTTGGGTTTTAACAACTTTAAATAGTTTTGTGTCATCTGCAAATTTGATAACCTCACTCGTTATTCCACTTTCCAGGTCATTTATGAATATGTCAAAAAGCAGCGGACCCAGCACAGATCCCTGGGGTACACCACTATTCACCTTTCTCCATTGGGAAAATTGGCCATTTAGCCCTACCCTCTGCTTTCTATCTTTTAACCAGTTCCTGATCCACAATAGTACACTGCCTCCTATCCCATGACTCTTTAGTTTTGCCAAAAGTCTCTGATGAGGGACCTTGTCAAAGGCTTTCTGAAAGTCCAGATACACAATATCAACTGACTCACCTTTGTCCACCTGATTATTCACTCCTTCAAAAAAACATAACAGATTAGTAAGACAAGATCTTCCTTGTCTAAAGCCATGTTGGCTGTCTCCCATTAGGTCATGACTATCTACATGCTGAGTAATTTTATTCTTTATGATGGTTTCTAACATTTTTCCCTGTACTGATGTCAGGCTCACCAGTCTGTAGTTTCCCGGATCACCCCTGGAACCCTTTTTAAAAATTGGTGTTACATTGGCGATCCTCCAATCTTCAGGTATTAGAGATGATTTTAATGATAGTTCACAGATTACTAATAGCAGGTCTGCAATCTCATATGTATATGTGAGGCAACGGAGGGTTAAGTGGCTTGCCCAAGGCCACAAGGAGTGCCTATAGGACTAGAAACCCCAGTCCCTCTGGACTGAGCTTTCTGTCCCCAGGTAGGACTTGAACCCCCGGCCCTCCAGCCTGAGGTACTTTGTTTTAACCACTAGGCCACTCCCCCCTACCATATCAGAGGTTCGAGGCAGACTACTCAGTCCATACCTCTAGATTGTTCATTGTCGTCTTGTCTGGCAACCTGTCTGATTTTGTTAGACGTTCTTCAAGATGTATCACTGGATTGATATATGCTCTATCCTGTTTATTCTTTCTTTATGGAGCTAGGGTTGGGGGGAGGAGTGGTTGCAGATGTTAGATATGTAATATATGTTAGGTGTATTTTTTTTGGTTGTTTGTGATGTCTATAATTCATAAATAAAAGCTTAAAAAAAGAAAGAAAGCACTGAACAACCCGAGCCACATGCCAAGATGAGTTAGAGGTCAGCATCAACTCCTATTCTGCCAAGTAAGGTTTACCAGATTACTAGCTGAGGCTAGCACCCTGAGGTGAGGAGTCCTGAGACTGGACAGTCACCTGTATCTCCAACTTCCAAGCTGAGATCACCTGATCACAGCCCATTGGCATAAAGCTCAAACAGACCCTTGGATACCCTATTGGCTCAGGTAACTACCCCATCCCCCCAGCTAGATGCAATGAAATTCCCATGAACACCTACCCCCCTCACTCCAACATTCTCCTTTCAAGATGGGCTGGGCAGGAAAAGTGACTCCTGCCACCACACTTCAGAGGTAAACAGAGGTAAATAACCTCAAAGGCAAACCAACCCCCCCACCTTCCAGGCTTCCCACAATACTCCAGCACGACCAATGAAATCCCTTTCTTCAAAGATGCTTTATGTGTACTATTCCCTGCATGGTGGCGTGGTACTGGTCAATTACCGAGCAATTAAAAAATAGTTTCTCTCTTTTTCAGTTTCAAAAAGAACTGGCTGTTTAAATCTAATTAGTTGAAAGTTTTCTATATATTTTTTAATCTTTTCTTTATGTTTATTTTTCTTGTTTTAAAACTACAAAGAACCACAGTTTTTGATTGGGATCGTTGCGGTATACAAATCTGTATTAGATTAGATTAGAAAGGATTTCAAATCAAACCCCCTATAAATCCTTCTGGCCCTCTATTTGCCGTTCCTAACCACCTCTAACACCTTCCCCCTTTCTATTCCCAACTGCCTGACCTGCTGTCCCAGCCCAAGCCTCACCTGCCCTAGCACCCATCCCTACCATAAAACCTTGGGGAGAGGGCCCCTAAGCCAGGCATCCAGTTACCTAATGGCTGCAGAGACCCTAGTACAGCAGCCTCCTCCAAATAATGTAGTTACTGCTTGTTAAGTCTACCTTTTAATGAATTTACTTTTTTTCTTTATACGAATTTGCTCCAGTGGTTCCCAATAATTAATTCTCTCTATTGTTTAGATACTGAGATGGTAAAATATTTGATCTGTTGTAGCATTCTACATTTGGAAGTTATTGTTTTTCAAATTCAGTATACATTTAGGAAACTTAATATTTTATATGGTTGAGTGGCACAATATTTAATTGATATTTTTATTTATTTTAGATTCATATTAAACGCCTGATGCAGGCACATGACAAAATATGACCATGTTGGGTTTTGCTATGCATAATCTGAATTTTTAACATTTTATATATTATTTTTTGTGGACATTATTTGTGTGGTTTTATTCCATTTTTTGCTTTGAAATATACAATCAAGCCAATGTACTGGAGGCAGGCTGATTGGGAGCTTGAAATCTACAGACCATGCCTTCCCTACACCGCAGGCTTTACACGCTGGGTACTAGTACAGATTATGTCCCAGGGCGTATAATACGTTCATGTCAGAATAGATTAACTCTCCCTTTGGAGAATCAGATATTACTGCAAAAGATGTGGGACCAAGTTTTTTTGGTTGTGGCCCCCAAACTCAAACACCTTACCCAAGGAGGTAAGATTCTTAGATGATTTTTTTCACTTTACGGAAACATGTCAAAGCATGGCTACTTGCTAATTTGATTTTTTTTAAGGACATGAGTAATGTATTACAGCTGACTATTTAGCAGGCATTGTCATGTATTTTATGCATAACTGGAAAATGTGGTGTTTTATATTATTGCCAAATTGTTCATTGCTGTGAGCTTTGTTTTAGTAGCATCTGCAAAGTTTAGTACATGAAATGAAATATCATAATCTAAATTTCATTTTTAAAGTTCAAAACAAGAATGTTTTAAATTAATTAAAAAAATCCTTCTCCTGACTAAATCTGTGTTCTTCTGTAAAGCACATTTCATAAATACCAAAAATTAATATTTTTGATGAAACCACTGGAAGCCTGCCCTTTCTCTCTCTCTTAGAAGATCAGGGCACCATACCATAATAAGCATTCTTTCTTCTTCATAATAATTAGCATGTACCGCTGAAGGCTATATTTGTTTCTTTATTCTGCAAATAATGAAAAAATCCAAAAAAAAAGATCTGCAATAAAACAACTTAAAAATCTCTTTGAAGACACTTGAATTCTTTTTTATTCAACGCACTTGTATTCCTTTTTGTTGAGTATTTGGCAATTGTTTAAAAAATGCTCTTTGCATAAGTGAGACAATTTTTATTTATTTGATGATATCCATACGAGGTCTGTCCAAACAGAAACCAAATTAGCTAAAGAGTGCACCAGTGAGCCAACACAGCAGGCTCGCAATAATGGTCATATGTAGTGGTGACCTTGGGCTTTAGCCTCCTACTTGCTCGATCACGCCATGTGAATTAGTTATGGACTACATGCAGTAGAGTGAGCTCGTCTCATGTGCCTTTTGTTATTTCTGAAACATGTCATAACAGGCAACCTTTCAGAATGAATTTCAACTTCAGGAACAAAAAGAAGTCCTCAGGAGCCAAATCTGGAGAGTAGGGAGATTGTGGGACTAGAAACATCTCATGCTTCACCAAAAATTCATGCTAAGGAGCGATGAGTGATTGTGACATGGTTTGCTTTTTGCTTATCTGTCCAGAGACGTGAGAGAAAGTTTGCAGCAACATGATGCATCTGAAGTTTTTCAGTCATAATTGTGCGATAAACGTTTACTGACGCCTATTTCTTCAGCAACTTCATGGACAGTTAGGCGATGATTTTCAAGAATCAAAGCATGCACTTTCTTAACGTGATGATTGTCCACTGATGTGGAAGGCCGTCCAGTTTTGGGATTGTCTTCGGTAGAGGTTCTGCCCAATTTGAAACATCGGTACCATTTGTAACATTGTTTGCAGCTTAAACAATCCTCTCCATAAGCTTGCTGCAACATCTGAAAAGTCTCGGTAAAAGTCAATTTCACACAGAATTTCACGCAAACATGTTGCTCTTCAAGATCGTCATATTTCAACTTGAAAAAAAATAGCAAAAGGTATATAAGACGCGTTCACGCTACTGCATGTAGTCCATAACTAATTCACGTGGCGTGATTGAGCAAACGGGAGGCTGAAGCTCAAGGTCACCACTACACATCATCAATATCACTAGTCTGCTGTGTTGGCTCGCTGGCGTCCTCTTTAGCAAGTTTGGTTTCTTTCTGGACAGATCTCGTATGCTAGTCAGAACCAAACTATCTCCTTAGGCTTCATACATTTCTAATCAAAAATAAATAAGAAAACAGGTTCTTTTCTGCTACCAGTACAGAAAGGTGCCAGACTGACAGCTTAAGAACTTTGGTCTCTTTAATCATCAAATGGCAAGGTATTCATGACAGAGGCTTCGCCATTTTTCCCAAAATAACCAGGGGAGAAATAAGCATTGCGCATAATTTTTAATTGCAACATTTTTCAGGTGTTTGTAAGTTGTACGTTTATATAAATGGCTTTGTGCAAATTAAAATTTCTAATTTAACTGAAAATCAGTAAGATATACATTGGTTTCTCCTTTTTTTAACCCCTTTCCCCACCCACACAAAAAAAGTTCATGGTGGTTAATCTTTTTTTTTAATTTAGAATCTCTTAGAAATGTTAAAATGAAGGAAAATTACAATAAACACTGTGTATCGAATGGCAAGTAAATGCTAGAAAATAAGGTGGCAGATGAAATTTAACGTGGACAAGTGCAAAGTGCTACATGTAGAAAACAACAAAAATATTTAAGCAATACAATGCTAGGTTCCATATGAGGATTCACAACTGAGGAAAATGATCTAGGCATCATTATGGACAATGCATTGAAATTATTTGTTTAGTGTGTAGTGGCAGCCAAAGAAGCAAACAATGATGGGAATTATTAAAAAGGAATAGAGACTAAAACAAAGACCACCATAATGTCTGTGTAATGCTTCATGAGTACTGACTATGTTCTCAAGGAGTCGGTCAAACCTCATGCCTAGTTTTGGCTGAGATGCAGACTTGGACTTCTGGACCCTCTGTTGCTTAGGGCAGGAGCAAGATCTCCGTTAGGTCTAGGCCGAGCAGAAGGGCAGAGGATACTTACACCTGTGAAAGTAAAGTGATCTTCTCTACTCTCTGCTGTGGAATCTCCTAGAAGACGACGAGGATGGGTTGGAACTGGGCCTGGAGAGGGTCTTAAGGGTGTCATCTGGGCTGTTTAATGAGGAAAGCGGCCTCTTGCACCTTATCTCCAAAGAGATTCTCTCCACAGCACAACAAATCACGTCACCGGTCAGCTCCTGCATACTGGACTGTAAAGTCTGAGGCCTGCAGTCATGAGAGTCTCTGAGCACCAATATTCATGGAGGTGGCCCTTAAATGGCATATCAAAAATATCTTATATATCACAGACATATGTATTTTCCCCACTCTCCTTTCCTTGACTCTCTAGGAACTGAAAATGTGTCACCACCTTCTCTGGAGGGAGAAAGCCCACAAACTTGTTGTGGCAATACATGGTGTTCTGCAAGTGCGTGCCCATGAAGCGCTGATAGGACACTATGCAGGATGTGAGCACTGTGTTCTGAAAAACAATTTCTTTAAAAAGAATCCAAGGTCCTAGTCTACATCCCATGACTTCGAACTCTGGGCTCTTTTGAGAGCAGATTCGACGACCATGAAATGGTGCGGCAGCTGTTGCTTTTCGAATCTGGGAGCCTTTTGAACTACATACATAGAACTGACCTTCTTTCTAAAAGAGCAGGGGGTCTTCCATGTTCTCATTTGCAGTCTCTGAAGGATGTGGTACACAGGCACAGTCATTGCCTTCTTAGGGAGATCAGAGTATTAGAAGATATACAACTCTTCAGTCCTGGGCTCCTCCTCCATTTCCATATGAAATGGAATGGCCTTAGCCATTTCCCTGTCAAATCCTGGAAATACAGCTCCTCCAGCAGGGATCTAAGGGAAGCTCAGGAAATCGTTTCTCTGAAAAATAATCTAAATCATATTCATACTCCAAGAGCACTCAAATTCAGACTCAGAGAGGTATTCAAGGGATGTATGAGTCACTGCCTGGGCTGACCTCTGCTCTTCTCTAGAGATGGAGCTCTAACAGGAGCATTGTCACAATGATGAGCTGTGGTGCCAAGTGGTTCCATCCCAAACCCAATCCCCCCCTCCAATGCACTAAAAACCAATATCAGCCAGGCAGGAACTAGAATCGAGGTCCATCAAGGTCTCAAAATCATCTCCTTTCCTGAAGTCAGTCTGTGGATCCTGAGAACAGGCTCAGCACCATTGAAGCCACTGCTTCACACAGGGCAAAAAACATTGGCATCCTTTGCTCAAGTCCTCTCATGAAATACTCTTCAAGGGCAGCCAACAACAAAGGTGAAGGGCCTGCAGTGGAACTGGCTGATGCCTGCGGAACCTGTCAGGGAAAATCAGCATGCTAATCTCAATCTCGTTGAGTCTGATGTAGCTCCTCTGATACCAATGAGGATGAGCAGTCCTCATGTTGGAGTTGCTTAGAGAGTTGGACTGTTTTTGACACCTCGATGCTCCTGACATAACACTCCAATTAACTACTGTATGATGTTGCAGTACTCCAGCCTCTGCTTAATGCTCCGCATCCTCGGTTCTCCATGTCTTAGAGGATGAGGATGAATCCTTCCTCTTCTTTGGGGTGGAATCGGTGGGTGTCCAATCCTGTGATGCCCAACTGGTCCTCAGTTCTGAATAAGCTCAAGGACTCCTTGAGATTGATGCTGCACTAGTGCCCAATATAGCTCCCGAGGCCACTGAGACTGATGCCACTGATGACAATGCATCAGACTTAAATTCTCCAAAAATTAATTTGCATTGCTCGTCTCAATCTTTGATCCCTTTCTATGCCATCTGTGAACACAAAAGACAATGAGGAAGTTATTGCTCAAGCCCCAAGCACTACAGGGATCCTTTATGGGTGTCTGCTACAGACATGGTCCTGCCACACTGGGAGCACTTTTAAACCTGCTGCTGAATTTATGGGACATTTTGACTAAAAAATAGCCACAGCAAAATCAGAAGACCTAGTGCTGAAGGAATAAAAAAAAAAAAAAAACGCCAGCCAGAATGTATGAGGTTTATGTGCAGCCTATAGCAGTAACACAGAAAACTTAGAAACAAACAAAAATCCTATCTAAAGAGTCTCCTAATTGGGACAGAATACACATTGGCAGTGGTAGCAGTAATAATACAATAAAAAATACTCACAGAATAAAAGAAAGCATAAACAGAACAAAAAAAAAAAGGAACACATCCTTGCAACTCTGTGGAGAAAAGACTGAAGAGGTATTTGGCGGCAGCAGGCAGGAACTCACACACATGTGCACTGCAACCTCCCCAAAAGTTTCTAGAAGAAGCTGCTTCCCACGTGAAGAGCCATTGGTGATGTCACCCATATAGCACTGTAACATAGTATATGATGGCAGACAAAGACCAGTATGGTACATCTAGTCTGCCCAGTAAGGTGGCTAGCGTGGTTGTAACAGCAGCTTCGTGCAGGTCACCCCCCTCTATGAAAAGATATTTAAGTTTGCTTTGATTTTATCCACTGTGTCTGTCCCATGCCATTTTAAATTCCGTCACACTATTGCCCCCACCACCTTGGTCGGGAGGCATTTCAAGCATCCACCGCCCTTTCAGCGAAAAAGTATTTTCTGATATTGCTTTTAAGTTTAACGCCTTGCAGCTTCATTTTATGCCCTCTAGTTTTACAGCTTATCTTGCTTATTCACACAGAAAATATTTTTTTCACTGAACACATAATTAGCTCTGGAATTCACTGCTGGAATTTGCGGTAAAAGCATTTAGCATAGCTAGATTTAAAAAGGGTTTGGACAAGTTTCTGGAGAAAAAGTCATTAAACAGTTATTAAGATCAGCTTGGGAAAGCCACTGCTTCTCCCTTGAAGTAGGTAGCCTGGAATCTTGCTAATTTTTGGGAACCTACTAGATTACTTGTGAGGTGAGGTGAGGTTTCCAGCAAGCCTAATGTCTTGCTGGAAATAAGACATTAGGCTTGATGGACCATTGTTCTGATCCAGTAAAAATGCAATGTGTTCCTCTGAGTCAATGCTGACTCCTGGCAACTCAGCAGCTCCTGGGATTTCTTGGCAGTGTGACCTTAAGTAGACTGCCAGGCCTTTCTTCAGAGGCAATGGAGGGTTAAGTGACTTATCCAAGGCCACAAGGAGTGCCAGTGGGAATCAAACCCTGGTCTCTTGGTTACCAAGCCACTAGGCTACTCCTCCACTCATCTGACCCAGTAAGGCAATTTTTATGTTCTTTATGTATTTAATCCATGATACTGAGATTTCTGTTTTCCTAGAATAAGCCATGATTGTTTTATTCAGCATTAACTGGTCCATATGCTCCCTTTCTATTACACTTCTGCTATATTCCTATGATGTCAGCATCTGTTATTAGCCATTACAGTGTTAAGTCTGGCTGCTTGACTAATTGATTTTTGCAATTTGCTAGGTCTTGGTGGAGTGATGTTAACAGTCTGAGCCAAAATCTGATCACGCCATCTGGGCCAGGGCTCCTTCTGTATTGAGCTCTTTTTAACCTGCTTTCCAACTTTTTTAAATTCAAGCCATTAGTTTGCTGCTTGCTTTTTCCAAATTCCCCTCTTGTAGGGTATCCAATTCTGCTTCTCAACTGTGTTCCTCAGGGTCCTCTTATAAGTTTCTCCAGAATGTTTCTCTTTCATCTTTCATTTGTGGTGTTTTCACCATACTAATGTTCTTCTCCAGTGCCCTGTAAAACGGTTTTGGATTCTCTATATAGTTTTTGATCTCTCTCATCTGTTTTCTTCATATCTCCTCAGTTTTTGTGCTTCAGCTGCTACTTTTAATCAATTTATTATGGGAACACATGAATTTAAGGTGTCTTCTTTTAAGGTGGCATAATTCAGTTTGATGTTTTGGATCTCCCTCACTGTCTTTGATGATCTCAGTCCTTGTAGATACCAGTCTATCAAGGCCACCATCAGTGCGCTATTTCCAAGGAGGAGTTATTTCCTTTTCTTCTAGTCTTATCTTTTTAATCATACAATTCTTTCAGTAATAATTTTTGTTGCACAATATTGCATTCAGTTTATTTCCATGATGTCAATAAATGGTCCCTTTCTACACACTATGGCCTTATACATTTTACTTATTATACACCTAAGTTTAGGTGTTAAATTTAACTTGGGTAATCTCTTCCTTGTCTGGAACCCAGCATATTCATCTCTTTCCTTATAAGCGAGGAGCTCAAGAATTAATTCCTCTACCTCCAGATAGTTCTCCTGCCTTTTTTCTTTCCTCTTCAGTTGACTTCTTGGCCTGTTCTTCGTTTGTCTTGCTCTTCTGCACTTCCTAATCGCTTAATTCCATCATTTACCTCAGCCTTCCCTCTAGTACTCTGTTCCAAGCCTCCTCTTTCCCTCTCTTCATCAACCTTTTCTCTGACGTTTCTTTCCGTACCTCTTCTCTCTCTTTATACATCAGTTATTCCTCTTGTGCTCCTTTCTGGGTCCCTTCCTTCTCCCTGTGCACCAACCTTTCTCCTGGTGTTCATTTCCCAACACCCCCCCCCCCCCCCCAATTCTCTTTCTGCACCAGCTTTTCTTCCTCTGTTCCTATCTAAGGCTCTTCTATCTTTTTCTGCATATACCTTTCTTCTGATGCTCCTGCCTAGGTCTCTTTTTGCTCTCTCTATTTCCTTTCTACAGAAGCCCTTTGTTTTAAGGTGTTATCACTCATATACTTCTTTATTTTGATCTTTAAAATTAGGAATCTTAAATGTGTGTCAGTTGCTTTTTGTAATTTTTCCCGAGGTAATGTTCCTTTCTCTGCAAGTCTTGTTGAGTACCTTCCAGTGGTGACTCTGCTATATAAATCTATACAAATCTCAGCAAGGTGATACTACAATTGCAGTAGGTAAGAAAGAAAAGGAAGAATACATACTTTTCCTGGTACTCTATAATAATGGTTTATAGATTTTTTTTTCAAGGAACTTCTTCAAAGCTCTTTTAAAAACAGCTACACTAACAGCATTTATTACATCCTCCGGTAACAAAGTCCAGAGTTTGATTACACGTTGAGTGAAAAAATAATTTCTCCGATTAGTCTTAAATGTCCTACATTGTAGCTTCATTGTGTAACTCCTAGTCTTTCTACTTTTTGAAAAAGTAAACAACTGATCTATGTTTACCCATTCCATTATTTTATAGACCTCAATCATATCTCCCCTCAGCCATCTCTTTTCCAAACTGAAGAGCCCTAACCTTTTAATTAAGCCTTTCTTCCTAGATATCCTATGAGGCATAAAACAGCCAAGAGTTGTCTTGGGTTGAGATTTTGAACGGAGTACGACCATTATAAAACGTATGCACCTTGTAGTTCAAGAGCCAGTTTTAACCACTGCTTCTCTAAACAGAGGTGCTTTATTTGAAATGTTTATTAGGTTATTTTCTGGTGAAAAGTCTGCTCCGCAAGGTGCAGAGGTAAAACTTACAGTTACTGTGTAGATTCTCAGTTAGTTTGACCTAGTGACGCACAGCCTCTTAGGTGTTAGGACTGAATATTTCTGTTATCCTCGTACAAATCTGAGTCCCTAACGCTCCCCAAAGAATAAAGTAAAGAGAACTCCATATAAGGTTGTCCAGAGCTTATTTCATCCTTTCCAACTCATGTTTCCCCAGTGGTAAACTTGACTGGGATTAAAATTTAGAAAACTAAATTTAGAAAATGCACCCTTTACAAATGGTTTAAAGACACATCTATACCATCTAGGTTTTATACACTATAATCAGAATTGACAGTATTAGCTGGAATAGTGCTGTATGACAGTAAAGACAAGCCTTAAATAAGATTAAAATATTAGAGGATGTATCTGCATGAAAACAAAGATATACATTCACATTATTCTCTAGTCTTTCCTTTTCAACTTGCAACAGAAGCTACACTGTAAATGCAATTAACAATTAACTATTAACTTGCACCATGAGGGAATTATGTCCTGATGCAACTACAGCTGTCTTGAAGACAGCAAAAACAAGAATTAGGCATACCCAGTTGCTGAAACAGAAGAACCACACTGGTGCCTGTAACGGGAAGGCTGTCATACAAAGGAGTCTGTATCAGTTGTCTGTCTCCGCCTCCCAAAGAAAACAGCTTCTGTAGGCAGAAGATATCAAATGAAATTTTAAAAGATGGTGTCTGTCATTCATCTTGTTCTGTTGAAGAAAGATATTTTCAGACAGCATCACGCTCACCGCAACTAAAATAGAATAAAAATACTGAAATTTCAAAGTTAGACTGGGGACCTTTCTCATTTTTGCTATTTCACCATCTCATGACTGAGAAGGTATATAGACAACTTCCTAAAATGACTACTGATTAACTATCATGTTTTCACTAAATCCAAGGGATTAGATGTACTTACCCATTCGGTTAGCAAATGCTTCAGCTTTACAATATCAGAATTACATGAAAACGCCTTTTCAGGCAGAAATACTAAAAGCTGTCACTAGTGTTTGTTGCATCCTTTACTAATTATGCATTCATGGTCCTCTTTCATTATAAGTTAAACTTGCAGAATTATCTGTTCTTCAAACTAAGAGGTGTATTGTGTGCTATGTGAAACATCTATCTCATCCAAACATAGTGCGGTCACCTCTCTTCTCTTCCCCTCCACTCCCCGCCCCCCGCCCCATCCCGTGCATTTTTTTCTCTCAGTCCTTCTCCATGTCCACTGCCTACCTTATCTCAGTACAGTCCTTTCTCCTTCTCTTCTTCAGTAGTTTTCTCTCATCTTCCACCCTCTACTGTCCTTCTCCCCTCCACTCCCAATCCTCGATGCACCTTTCTCCCCCCTCTCCCACCCCCCAACCCTACTTCTATCTTCCATATCCTAACTGGCCCAGACATACATTCTTCTTCCCATCGGTGTCTTGACTGGGGCCAAAGAATCTTCTCTTTCTCCCAGGCCTACCTTTCCTGCTGCAACTTCATGAGCCCAGATCAGAGCTGTAGACCAGCTACTTCTCCATCTCTTTGACTAATGGGGCCTGGAGAATACCATCAGCCCTGCTGATTAAGCAACATGCTGCTCTGCTATTTCTCTGGCTGGTCACTGGGCCACTGGCTCTTCCACTTTATTCTCAGTGAGGATTTGGAAAGCCTACCAGCCACACTCTACAGATCTTGGTTCTTATTCCTTGTCATGGACAACCACCATATTTATTCCAATGACTCAGGTCTTGACAGGGGGCAGAGCTAGCGTGACATTATGCAAAAATCCAGGCAGGTTACCCTCTTTCACATAATATCAATCCTCTAAAGTTGTTTCACTGACTTAAATACCTAAAGTATGTGTGCAAATTGGTTTTTTCAAAAATATTCCTTAAAAATTTTAATGACATGAAATATATGTGCTAAATGGTTCTTATAACAGGGATGTGCATTTGCTATACTTATTTGGTTTGTTTCGTATTTTAAAAAAAAAGTGCACACAAAAGTTAATATCATGCATGCTAACCTATAAAACAATACATGTAAGATCAATTTCTGGGAGTAAATATTTTTTACTGGTATCAATAAAACATTAATGTACAAAGGGGCATGTTTACTAAAATGCACTAGACAGTAGCATAAGGTTTGGGTGCCATGCTAAAAAAAAGCAGCACGGTCCCCTGTGATAAAAATCGCAAGCTGCCCAGAAGGCATGCAAGGGACAGGGACTGGGTGGGCCAGGGGAGAAACGGAGGCACTGATGGCAATTCATGGCTAGTGTGGGCATTAGTCACTCATGCTAATCACACTGCTGCCCCTCAATGGGTGGCATTAAGTGTGTCCACATGATGGTTTGTGTGGTGTTGTGTCTTGGGCCCACACTAACTGCAGGAGGATGGACATACACATCCCCTTAATTTAGTGCAGGTCCCCACGCTGGTAGCGCAACCTACACAAGCATTATCGGCACGATCTTTAGTAAACATGCCCAAATAGTTTGAAACAAACCAAAAAGAAGTCTGAAAATCGAACCAAAGACAACCAAAAATAAAAAACAAAAACAAAACAAAAGGGAGCAAGGAGTGTGAACCATGAGTCCTTTATTAAGAAATATCCCAACACAGCCGTGTTTTGGCAATGCTGCCTTCCTCAGGGGGACCTCAAAGACAAAAAGCAAAAACAAAAACATATCAATAGAATATGTAATCAAATTAAGATCAATAAACAAATATTCAACCTAAAAAGGTTCTTTGGACCATATCAAAAAACATACGTGCAAATTATGAAAGCAAAAGTAACACAAATAGATAATAAAATAATAAAACATAAGTATCTAATACAAATGTGTGTGGGCATATATAAAAGGCACAGTAAAATGCAGGAGATTGCAAAATAATGTGCTAAAAGAGTTATTAAAACCACATTACATACACTAAGGTGTATGTTTACTAAACAGCGCTAACGTCGCAGCGGCGACATTATCGCGCAATAATGGTGCTTTACCACGCGAGAACATCACGTATCACGCAATAAAGTTTCCTTCAGCGTTAAGGTGCGCAGAGGGTGGAGTAAGGCTCCCCAGAGGGCGGAGTAAGGCTCCCCAGAGTAAGGCTCCCCAGGGGCGGAGATAAGGGGTCAATGGGTGGAGAGTGGGCGGGGAGAGGCTCCATGCACACTAACGACGTGAAATAAAGGTCTGAAAATTAGCGCCAGTGAAAACCTCGCGCTAGAGGCACATTTGCAGGAGAGAGAAACCAGTTCAGTCAGCAATGTACAGCAAAGGCAGGGAAACCATGAAAAGTGATAGTAGTGATACATGTGCAGCAACATCATAGTGCCCAAATACGAGAGGGCACTATAGTGAGGCTGCAAATGGGGTACAGGGGGCTGAAGGCAGGACATGCAGTGGTGCAGCTAGGGCACAGGGTGGACTAGGCAGATGCCTAGGTGGCACATAGGAGCTCAGAAATTGCAAATCAGCAAGCCAGCAACTGACCAAGGTCAAACATGCCAACAAGTGTGTGTCCCACAGTGTCCCAGGGACAGTACCCAGCAGGTACCCCAAAGGGCACATAACATTGACAGGCGGTGCCGGGGGGGAGCGCGGATGTCTATGCAGGCACCCCTATCCCAGATCCCACACCATAGGCAGCCACCTACCTGCACACTGGATGGCCTGGGACTGCACACCACCAGCACCACCGGCATAAGGGCATGTCAGCATGGTGGCGGAGGGGCACTGGTGGTGAAGGGGGCAGGGGCACACCAAGGCCAAGCCCTGTTCAGGTGGGTGGCGTGCAGTGCAACAGACAAGGGTTGTCTGATGAACAGTAATGGTATCCCCAGGGAATGACCTGCCTCTGTGGCAACAGTTTGGTGCAGTACACACAGCCAGGGGCAGAAGGTCACAGGTTCAAGTCCCAGCTGTGACTCCTGCAGACCATTGTCCCTACATTTTACCCTACAGAGCACATAACACCATAAACATGTGCACTCCCTAGAGCAGAGGTTCCCAACTGCAGTTCCGGAGGGCCAAACACCCTTCAGGATTTCATGCTGTCCCTAATAAATATGCATGAGATGCATTGGTATGCAGTGCCCCCATTGTATGCAAATGTAGTCATGCATATTCATTAGGGACAGCCTGAAAACCTGAATTGTGCTTGGCCCACCAGGACCGGAGTTGGGAACCTCTGCCGTAGAACATCGGCCAACAGGGGCACGAACACCCACACCCACAGGCTCCACTATCCAAAGCCTCATGGAGAGTCAGGCTGTTGGGCCCTGCGCGGAGCAGCAGCTACCAATACTAGCACCTGCATACCTTAGCAATGCCTGCACTGTGCCCAGGGCTGCCAACCACCTCTATCTTTGCACAATGCTGAAATAGGTGTGGGTGTGTGTGTATGTCTACCCAGTGTTTTGTGGCTGCCTACACCTTACTGAGCCCCCAATGCTTGCACTGTCTCCAGTGTTAGCCTGCCAATGTGCATAATGAGGAGCAAGGATTTGTGGGTATGGCCCGGACACAGTGGTCTGGGGAGGATGCATCTGCACAGGGCATAGGGCAATGGCTGGGACATTGTAGTGCCCAACCACCACCTGCACGGACAGGGTGGCCACAGCATGTCATGCTGGGAGGTCAATCTCACCCTGACTGAGCAGTGACCATGGCATGGCTAGGTTCCCCCATAGTGCTATACAGTATTTCTCTCAGTGATATATATTTCCCTTTTCTGGGGCCCAATCACTGACATACTTGCTTGGTGTGTGTGCTCACATCCCATTTTTGGGTGCACACAGTTCCTCCAGGAACATGCACTATGTACTAGCTAGCAGACTGTCTGCATTTAGCATGTGTATGGCTGGAACACCTTGCAGGGTGCAGCGGGTGGAGACTGACTGTGCCCTCTGCTGGTGAATATCAGATAGTGGTGGGGGTGAGCTGAGCTTTTCCAGGCCTGTCTGCCAATGCCCTATGAGATGCGCACAGCTCTGCATTGACTGCATTGTAGGGTGCCTATTCCCTAGCAGGGCTGGGGTTGATGGTCCCCTCTACTGCCATCATTGCAGAGATGTAGAATGTGGATCTGTTGGTGGGAGATCCTGTCCTCCACCCTGCCCACAGAGGGTGGGTTGGGTGGTGCTACATAAATCTCTATTTAAATAAATGTTGCTTAGCTCTATTTAAATAGAGATTGAAGTTTTCATCTGTGGGAGTATTCATATTTATAAACCAACCATATGCCAGAAAAGTCATTGATGCTATTGGGCACTACGATTAGATATTTT
Organism: Ichthyophis bannanicus; assembly: GCA_033557465.1. NCBI lineage: Eukaryota > Metazoa > Chordata > Amphibia > Gymnophiona > Ichthyophiidae > Ichthyophis > Ichthyophis bannanicus. The sequence continues at coordinate 54,227,103 of CM066047.1, read as the reverse complement.
TAATATCGTTTTATTGAGTGCCACTGAGTCTGAGACATTCTGAGCATTTTGATAAAATCTTACATAAGAACATAAGATATGCCATACTGGGTCAGATGTAAGATTTTTATATAACATTTCCACAGATAAAATAGTTTACCACGTTGGATGGATGTTACAATGGAGTAAATAGTATCAGTAGGCATTATTTATATTACTCTGAAAGAAGACCGAAAAGATTATTGTAGAATTACAACGATGGATGGCCATATTTGTAGGCCATTAATCCAAAGGTTCTCACTATAATTTTGATGTCCTCCTCATATTTTCCATTTTATTTATATTACATACTTTTGTAGCATTTCCACTCAAAAAGCTCCACTCTATGGTTAACTTTCTGAAGGAATGGCTTTTTTATGCCAATGCAGTGGGCCAAATATTCTCTCTCCAGGGCTTGTATGTTACCAGCAATAATGTGCGGCAGCACACTGTAACAATAAACTACAACAATAAATAGTGGAAGAAAGAGAGTGGCAAACAAGAAAATAATGAAAAGGAAGAGAGCACCAGCAGTGCCTATAAAAAGATATTACTAACCCAACACAAAAAGCAAGATATAACAGAAACATAAAAATGTTTGGAACACAGTAAAGAATCATATATCAAGTACACAAGAGCTGGAACTTACTTGTCCATTGTGAGGGAATAGAGGACAATGAGTGAATGCAACCTTATTAGTCTTTAATTTCTTTCTTAATTGTTTTTATTTATCTTCTTAAGTGGCCCATTAACAGTCCATATTTACATGCACCACATATTTTATGCAAAAGAGAAAGAGACTTTTCCATTTTTCCTCACTGTGGTATAAATGATCATTTATTGAATAAAAGGAAAACAGTACAAGAAAGAAAAACATTTCTAAACTGATTAAGATTTAAAGGAAAAATAAAACCTTTCAAGTTACATAAACTATTTGATTTGTCGCTGCGTCTAAAAAAACCAAATCCTGTGACAAAATTAACCCTTTGACCTTAGCCTGGAATGGAATTTGTGCTGTCTTCAGAAAGCAGGCCACAGGGACAACATTTCACTGAACTGGGATCTTTTTACAGTGAAAATATTCAAAGAATTTATTTGTGCTTTCTTGATAAATTAAATTAGTTGAAACAATACCCCGTTTACCCTCAATTTACCTGAGACCCCCCAGCGGCTGGGACAAGGCATGTGAGAAGGCTTGCAATAAGATTCTCCAGCGAGACCTTCATGCTGTCAACGTACACTGTATATATCAGGCCAAGGCAAGCCTAGAAAGTATAACAATAATATATAAGTCCATTACATCAGGATCTCATGTTAAGAAATGTAGATTTTAACAAAATATTTGTATTGCTCCTCAAAGATGATTAAAAAATGAGTAACAGTATGTTCCAATAAAGCGATATGACAGTCAATGACAAAAGAAAATGCTACCAAGATCTTAGAGCTCCCAGTGCAAACAGTAATTTTAAAAAAAGACTATCAATTCTAGTGCATGCCTAACTTTCTTGAAAAGTTTATTTCAACCGCAGTTTCCCAATTCAACTCAATGAATTTTTTTTTGTAATAGTTAAAAAAGAAAAAAGAAAAGAAAACCCCTCATTTTTTAAGAACTTTGACCAATGGTCATTATATAAATAATCAGATAGGAATTTTGTTCATTTATTTCCTCTTAACTAATTCCATGTGACGATGTAAGTTACCAGATATGTTTCTCAGTGAAGGTTTGAAACCATCAGTTAACTAATTACACAAACAAGTCACAAGTTCATTAACTAAATTAATCAACCAAAACAAAAGCAGTTTCCAAAAAACAAAAGAAAGAAAATAACATAAAACCAAGTAACCATAACTGTATAGAAAATCTAAGACATTCAAAGAAAGTGGAGTTGCTTATCTGTAACAGGGGTTCTCCTCAGGCGTATGCAGCCACAGCTCCATGGCAACTTCCTCGATGGAGCCAGTGTGCCAAAGCTCTCTCCTAGTTCAGAGGAATCCTTTTGATTCATCCGAGTGTGCACCCATGTTCCTGCCTGCAGGAAGTCCATTCCTCTAATCAATTGATCACCAATCTGGTCCTGGACCTAAGCAGTCAGTTTTGACTATATATATATATATTTTTTTTTTTGGTGGAAGAGGAAGTGTGGCTGCATAGCTCTGATGTTTACGGAGAACCTCCATTACAGGTAAGCCACTCCACTTTCTCTACAGGCACACTTTAATGTTAAATACAGAGTTAAGAAATATATTTTGGCAATGATGTGCCTCTTTCCATATAATGTTAACAGTTGGCAGCCTTTCCAGAATGTACTTATTACAAATTATTTAACTGGCAACAAATTTTGAATTCTCATCTGAACACCTATTCCCAACTTTTAAATGAGGGACAATTATTGAACTGAACCGACATAAGACAAAACTGTATTTACTTTCAGTTGAAAAATCTAGTCTCTAAGCCTGACATAAAATAAGTTATCACAAAGATGCATATTTTAATAGAAAAAATTTCAGTCTACCAAATGCAGAAGTCGGATTCATAGAATTTATGTGGGTAATTTCATAAGAGGGCACCTAACAATTTTTCAAAAAAAACCATCTATTTTATAAAGACAACAAACACTTTTGTGTATTTATAAAACAAGCTCCTGTAATGACTCTAGTAATGCACATATTTATACCTGTTCTAAATAAACTGCACTCTCTCTGTATTCTATGTGTGTACACATGTATTTTATATCCATACTAGAGATCTAGAAATTATAAATTTAATAATATGAGAATTCAACAAAGTATTTCTTTTATGAAGTGAAAAAGAAAGTTCACTGAAGCCTTTCATTCATATGGCTCCTGAATACAGCATTCAAATCATGGACATATTACACTGGATAAAAGTGGGAGGAGTGGGAAACCCCTATTTTTATATATAACTCTATATATCTAAATTGGAAAAAAGTTTAATAGTTAAAAGGTTTGAGGGCAATTTTCAAACCCAAAAGCTTTGCATCATTTCTGAGCTTTTCTTTTTGAATTGCACTTTTCGGGCAGGTACTTTTCAAAGCCTTTTCAGCCAGGCAGTTATTTAGCTGTGTAAATGGCTTTTTAAAAGGTTCCTTCCTTTGAGACCATTTATGTACTTTTACAGTATTAATCTGGAAGGGGAGGGAGGATGACCTATTGGTCTGAAAATTAATAAAGAGGAAGGGGGTGCAAGGCTAAAGGTTTCTCAAAGGTGTATAATATCCTTGTAGTGGCTCTGACCAAAGGAGAAAGAGTAGTTACTCACCTGTAACAGGTGTTCTCCAGGAGCAGCAGGAATCAGTCCTCACATATGGGTGTCATCGGCGCCGATGAAGCCCCAGCGGAGCATTTCCCCAGTTTTCTATGAAAGCCTTTGGGAATGCAGGCACGCATGCGCGGTTTCCTTCCCGCCTAAAAGTGCCATCTTACCTCAGTCAAATGACATAGCTAAGAACAGCACACAAAAATGAAAAAATAAACTATGTACAACTGCAACTCCAAGGGGAGGAGGGAGGGTTGTGAGGACTGATTCCTGCAGCTCCTGGAGAACACCTGTTACAGGTAAGTAACTACTCTTTCTCCAGGACCAAGCAGGAAGTCAGTCCTCAAATATGGGTGACTCCCCAGCTCTGGGCTACCGAGGAACCCAGGCTGAACAAGAGAACTCCCTCTAGTCTCAGCAGCAAAGAAAGGCTTTTCAAGGATACAACCTCCACCGGTAGCCCCACAGACGGCAGGAGGGCAGGAGTTGCCTAAACCTCAAAGAGATTCCGGAGTACTGCCTGGCCAAAAGCACTGTCCCTACGGGACTCCCTCTCCAAGCAGTAATGGGCTGCAAAAGTCTGGCTTGAAGACCAAGTTGCAGCCTTGCAGATGTCTACCAAGGGCACAGAGCGGAGATGAGCCACTGAGACAGCCATTGCCCTGACACGATGGGCCGTGACCCTACCCTGCAAAGGAAGGTCAGCCGCCTTATAAGCTCAGGTGATACAGTCAGCCACCCAGATGGACAAGGTATGCTTGGACACAGCCAACCCCAACTTATTGGGGTCAAAAGATACGAAGAGCTGAGTAGCCCTTCTATGCCCCTGCGTACGGTCAAGGTAGAAGGATAAGGCCCTCCTACAGTCCAGGGAATGCAGGACTGCTTCAGCCTGGCTAGCATGAGGCCTAGGGAAGAATGTTGGAAGAACCACCTCCTGATTGAGGTGGAAAGAGGAGACAAACTTAGGGAGGAACTTTGGATTAGTCCTGAGGACTACCCTGTTCCTGTACATCCTGGTGTAAGGCCTGTCACAGACCAGGGCCTGAAGCTCACTTACTCGCCTAGCCGAGGTAAGCGCTATCAGGAAGAGCGTCTTCCAGGAGAGGAAGTGAAGTGGACAAGTAGCCATCGGCTCAAAAGGTGGGTGAGTCAGTTGCTGCAAGACCACATTCAGCTCCCACTCAGGGGCAGGAGGACGAATGGGAGGCTTGAGCAAAAGCAAGCCCCTGAGAAAACGGTACACCAAGGGGTGACCAGATAGAGATTGTTCCTCTACCAATGAGTGGTGAGCTGCTAGAGCTGAGAGGTGGACCCGAACAGAATTGGACTTAAGTCCCTGATTGGATAATTGCAGTAAGTACTGAAGAACTACTGACACAGTACAGGAGAAAGGATCCTCTGTACGTAGGTGACACCACACAGAAAACCTTTTCCACTTGAGAGCATAGGTCTTCCTAGTGGATTGTTTCCTGGAGGCTAGGACAACCTCTTCAACTTCCTGAGGTAGGCCCCAGGGAGCCAAAACTACCCTTGCAACCTCCAGGCCATCAAATTGAGAGACTTGAGATTGGGGTGCAGAAGGGAACCCTGGTCCTGTGTGAGAAGGTCGGGTTGCAACCCCAGAGGCAGTGGAGGATCCACCGCCAGTTGAAGCAGAAGAGGAAACCAAGGCTGTCTCAGCCACCTGGGAGCTACCAGCAGGACCGAGGCCTTGTCCTGGAGAATCTTGAATAGGGTTCGGGCCACCAAGGGCATGGGAGGAAACGCATAGAGGAGGCCCTGAGACCACGATATCAGAAAAGCATCCGCTGCTGTCCGCAGAGGATGTGGTTGCCTGGAGCAGAACTGTGGCAGTTGCTTGTTGATGGGGCTGGCAAAGAGATCCATCAAAGGGAGACCCCATCTCAGGAAGATCTTCTGAACTACTGAAGGATGAAGCTGCCACTCGTGGGGCTGCAGTATCCTGCTCAATCTGTCTGCCAGGTAGTTGTCCTGGCCAGGAAGGTACACAGCCCTGAGGAGCATGTTGTGCTTGAGGGCAAAAGAACAAAGGTCCTGAGCTTCCCGACAAAGGATCCTGGACCCAGTTCCGCCCTGTTTGTTCACATAAAACATGGCAACTTGGTTGTCTGTCTGAATCAGGACAGACTGTTGAGCCAGGGTAAGAGTGAAAGCTTTGAGTGCTAATCGAATAGCTCTGAGTTCGAGGAGATTGATCTGCTGTGCAGCTTCCCAGGGAGACCAGAGGCCCTGGGTGCACTTGCCCAGACAATGCGCTCCCCAGCCTTGCAGGGAGGCATCTGTTGTTAGCATCACAGTGTAACCTGGAATTTGAAAGGGCACCCCTTTCAGCAGATTGGGTGGGTGTAGCCACCAGTTGAGGGAGTGCAGAAATTGTCTGGACACCCTTATCCTGTCTCTGAGGCTATCTGTGGCCTGTGACCACTGAGACCGAAGGCACCACTGTGCAGGCCTCATATGGAGCCTGGCATTGGGGGTCACATGTACTGTCGAAGCCATGTGGCCTGGAAGCCGCAGGCAGAGTCTGGCGGAGACCAGGGACCTGCTGAGAAACTGACTGGCCAAGGCCATTAACCTTCGGGCTCTGTTTTCTGGCAAGAATGCCTTTGCCAGGAGAGAGTCCAACCTTGCCCCTATGAAATCCAAGTTCTGGGAAGGGAGCAAAGTGGACTTTGCGAAGTTTATGACAAACCACAGGTGTTGTGGAAGAGCAATAGTCCTGAGGGTGGCTTGATTGGCCTCCTGACATGTCTGACCCCTGATGAGCCAGTCGTCCAGATAGGGGAAGACAAAGACGCCCTGATTTCTCAGGTAGGCCGCCACCACTGCTAAGCACTTTGTAAAGACTCTGGGGGCAGAGGTGAGGCCGAAAGGCAGCACTCTGTACTGATAATGGTTTCCTCCCACGATAAACCTTAGGTACTTTCTGTGGTCTGGATGAATGAGGATGTGAGTGTACGCATCCTTTAGATCTAAGGAGCATAGCCAATCTCCCTGCTGGAGATAGGGCGGAAGGGTTCAAAGAGTAAGCATCTTGAACTTTTCTTTCACTAGGAACTTGTTGAGGTTCCTGAGGTCCAGAATGGGACGAAGGCCACCGGTCCTTTTGGGCATCAGGAAATACCTGGAGTAGAATCCGTGACCTTGCAAGTGGGGAGGCACAGGCTCCACCGCCCTGTCCACCAACAGACCCTGAAGCTCCTGACGGAGAAGGGCTGTGTGCAGAGGAGGCCTTGGAGGCTCCCCTGGAAAATATGGGGGTGGCAGTTGGTGGAAATGGAGGGCATATCCCTTGTGGATTATCTCCAGCACCCAACTGTCCCCAGTGATAAGGGGCCACTGGTGGGCAAAGAGGGCGAGACGACCTCCTGTGCAGGGTTGGGAGAGCAGTGGAGGAGAGGCTATGCTCAAGGAGTCAAAAACCCCACCCTGCTGAGTGGTAGCAGGGGCCTGAGGCTTGGGGGTCCCTCTGCCTAGTTGGCCCATTATCCTGGCCCTTGGCTTGCTGACCCTGGGGGGCAGCATGGGCAGCCTGATATTGTGGGTACTGTTTGTAGGCAGTGCCCTTCCTCGGGTAAAAGGGCTTTTTACCCGAGCCCTTCTTTTTATGAGAAGGGGCAGAGGTCTTCCTCGACATCCTTGTCCTGGTGAGGTGCTCGGTCTCGAGCTGAGCGGCCTTCTCGGTCATGGGCTTGCCAAAAAGGTTTTCACCTCGGCAAGAGACATCGACCAACTTGTCCTGAACCCATGGCTCGAGGTCCGATGACTGCAGCCATGCCTGGCGTCGAGCCGCGATGCCGGCTGCCGCAACTTGGGCCGAAGCCTCAAAGCCATCGTAGGCGGCGCGGGACATGAACTTCGAGCAGTCCCGAATCCCAGAAGACAAGGACTTGAATCTCTGCAAGGGTTCCCCGGAGAGACCAGCAGAGAATCCGGCCAACTCCTTGGCCAGATCCCACAAGTACATGCCCATGTACAGCTGGTAAGACTGGACACGGAAAGCAAGCATCGAGCCCTGAAAACACTTTCTACCGACGCCATCTAGGTTTCGGGCCTCCCTGTCAGGAGGCACCGTGGAGTGCATCTTCTGACTGTTCAGACGATGCATGGCTGATTCCACAACCATGGAATGGTGTGATAGCTGTGCCTTTTGAAACCCAGGGCTCTTCCGGAGTCGATAGATGGAATCGACCCGCTTGCTAAGAACTGGCGCCGAGGCCGGTGCCTCCCACATATGGAAGAGGAGCCGTTCCAGCATCGGAGGAACCGGGACAGTAAAGGCCTCCGGAGGAGAGTCATACTGTAGGGCAGGGGTCTCAAACACGCGGCCCGCGATGCCCAGGAAAAAAAAAAACCGGCTTCGGCCCGCGATGCCCAGGAAAAAAAAAAACCGGCTTCTGCTGCTGCTGCCGCCGCGGGAAAATTAAACTTTACAAAAAAGCTGGCTGCTGCCGCGGCGGCGGTAGCAGCAATATCGCATGCCCCGCCCCCCCCCCTTCCTGCTTGCCTTGCTTGTGAGTTCTTCTCTGCGTCGCTACTCTGTTAAGCTCGCCGGGGCAGTTGGGAAATTTCCCATCTGCCCCGGCGAGCTTAAAAGAGTCGCGAGGGAGAAGCTCTCCCTTCGCGGCTCTGAAAGCCGAAGCAGAGAAGAACTCACAAGCAAGGCAGGCAGGCAAGCAGGAAGGGATCTGCCGGGGGGAGGGAGGGAGGGAGGGAGTAGGACTTGATGTGGGCTGCTGGGGGGGAGCAGGACTTGATGTGGGCTGCTGGGGGGGGGGGGGAGCAGGACTTGATGTGGGCTGCTGGGGGGGGGGGAGCAGGACTTGAGGTGGGCTGCTGGGGGGGGGGAGCAGGACTTTATGTGGGCTGCTGGGGGGGGGGAGCAGGACTTGATGTGGGCTGCTGGGGGGGGAGCAGGACTTTAAGTGGGCTGCTGGGGGTTGGGAGCAGGACTAGATGAGGGCTGCTGGGGGGGGAAGGACTGGAAATGGGGTGATGGGGGTTAGGACTGGAGGTGGTCTGATTGGGGGGCTAAGACTGAAAATGGTGTTATGGGGGGCTAAGAATGAAGATGGGGCGATGGAAGGGTTAGGCCTGGAAGTGGGCTGTTGGGGGGCTTAGGACCGATAATGGGCTATGGGGGGGGGCTAGAACTGGTAATGGACTGGGGGGGGTGCTATGACTGGAAATGGGCCGAGTAGAAGGGGGAGCTTGAACTGCAAATAGCTGATGGGGACAGGGTCTTGGAAGGGTACTGGGCTGAGTGGCCGGGGGCTGGGAAAGGAAAGGGGCTGGGAGGGGAGGGAGCTAGGACTGGAAATGGGCTGATGATGCGGGGACTAGAAGGGAGCGGATGCTGGGTGGGGCAGGAGCTAGAAGGGAGTTGATGTTGGGGGACGATTAGAATGGGATGAGGCTGGGAGAGTGAAATGGAGAGGGGAAATATATTTAGTGTGGGAGGGAAGAAAAATCTACAATTGGCCGGGTATTGGGAGAGTAAGTGGGAATTGAGGATGGAGGGGTAAAATTTGAGTGGATGAAATAGGAATGAGGAAAGAGCAAAAGGAGAATGATTAGTATGTTAAAGCAGATGTAGAGAGAATGGAAAAAAACTAGGAAAGAAGAAAGGACAAATGGACAGCAGACGATGGAGAGTTAGCAGAAGACACGAAGAAACCAGAAGAAAGTGGCTGGAACAATTGCAACTGAAAAAAAAATGCACAAAAGGTAGAAAAATATCTCTTTATTTTGAATTTATTAACTGAAATATGTCAGCTCTTGGAAATGTGCATCTTTAACGTCTGCACTTTATTTAATACAAGAGGAAATCAATGTATAGTTTTATTTCTACAGTGTTGTACATTCTAAGTTTGGCTTTTGGGGTTCCCAGTTTAATTGTCTTCCTGTTTCTAAATTGTGATTCCTTGTTTGGTGATGGTGTATGTTCTGCATGTGTAACTGAGCTGAGGTATTCTGTTTATGTAATTCCTATTTGACATTGCCACTTGTTCTCTTTCCCGAGTAGGTCATGTATTGTTATTCTCTGAAATGTGTTGATTTAATATTTGCAGTGTTGCCTTTTGATAGTTAGGGTATGGTGCTTTGTGAGTCCTGGTAGTGCTGTTAGGACACGGCAGGTTTGCTATGGGTTCTAAATGAGCAGTGTTTCTAGTAGTTCCTAATGTGCCTGGTGGTTGGCACTGGTTTATAGTAATGTAGAAATCTTTTAGTCTTTCTTTATCCATACGCTCATTAAGAGGCATGTTTACTAAAAGTTAGTGTATGGTAACATTATGCAAATATTTATGCAAATGTGCCCTTATGCAAATGATGCCCTTATGCAAATGAGGCCTGCGTCTTGTGCGGCCCCCGGGTTACTCTACAAGTCCTCATTTGGCCCTCAAAGCAATTTGAGTTTGAGACCCCTGCTGTAGGGCCTCGAGCTCTTCAGCTCGCGGCTCCTCCTCAGGATCTGCCGGAATAGCCAAGGCAGTGGCCATATCCCGGACGAACTCCGAGAACTGGGTGTCCTCCAGAGGAGACCTACTCCGGGGTTCAGACTGCGGTGAGTCTGAAGGGACGCACCAAGTCTTAAGGTATCGGGAGACTCCTCGTCCTCTGTCTCCCAAGCTGACTCGTCCGAGGAAGAGTCGGGGTCCAACCCCGCGGGGCCCTTGAGCACCCGCCCCGAGTCTGGAAGCACCGGCGTCGACGCCCTCGGTCCCGAACGGGAGGTCGAGGGAGACCACGACCGAGGTCGACTCCGAGCCACGAGGGACTCGAGTATCGGCTCGGCCTCCGGGGTCGACTTTGACGTCGATGTCCCGGTGGTCGGGGCAGATGCGCCAGACAGGCTGCCCATCAGTGCCCGCTGCTGCTCCATGAAGGCAGACATTCTGCTCTCCAAGGCTGTCATCCTGAGACTCAGCTCGGGAGACGCAGCAGCCACCGACTCGGGCCCCGGCGGCAGCTCCCTGGGAGGAGAGTCCACGAGGACTACGGGGCTTACGTGTCCAGCAGACTCCGGCTCCACATGAGGAACTTTGGCAGGCTTCTCAGGTTCCACAGGCCCAGGGCGACGGTCGGGGGTCTTAGACCTGGCCCTCGAGGAGCCAGGGACCTCTTCCGACGACGCCCTCGCGAGCCGCTTCTTGCGTTCCCAGTCGGGGGACCCCCTGTCCGAGGAGCTTCGATGGCGCTCGGGATCGAAATCCCGAGATGTCGAGGCCTTAGACGAGGTCTGGGCCCGGCCGGAGGCTGAGTCCGAGAAAAGCCTTTCCTTTTGCTGCTGTCGACTTCGTAGTGCCTTGGAAGACATTTTCCCACAGGCCCCACATGACTTAGGATCGTGGTCGGGGCCGAGGCACCGAAGGCAGCAGTCGTGTGTGTCGGTGAGAGACATTAGTTTCTTACACCGATCACACTTCTTAAAGCCACTGGAAGCCATTGGGGAAAAAAGAGTCCCCGCAAGGTCAAAGGACCGGCATTCCAGGGAAAAAGAGAAAAAAGGGCGCGAACGCCAGCCACGAAGGGCAAAAACCGAAAAAGAAGAATCGGGCTCGATACCGGTGTACCGAACCCGGCGGGAGAGGAACCGGCATCGAACCGGTAGAACAAAAAAACGGGACATACGTCCGACGGGCTTTACGGAAAAAAAGAGACTGAGGTAAGATGGCACCTTTAGGCGGGAAGGGAACCGCGCATGCGTGCCTGCATTCCCAAAGGCTTTTATAGAAAGCTGGGGAAATGCTCCGCTGGGGCTTCATCGGCGCCGATGACACACACATGTGAGGACTGAATTCCTGCTTGGTCCTGGAGAACAAGAAGGATATGGCTATAACTGGCTTACTGATTACCATCAGAATGCCAACTGGCTGTCTTAGAAGAGTTAGAAATAGTTTTAGCTAGTTTTAAAATTATTGATCAGCACCTAGCTACATAATAATCATTTCTTTAAAAATAGGTATGAAAGGCCGCTTATTTGTTTTTAACCAGGAGACTTCTACCTGGGTCCTTTCTGTGGCTGCGGAGCTTCAGTAACCTCATTGGTATTGGACAAAACTGGGGGCCTGACATATTGTGATTTTCTTTTTTTAATATGGCTCATACAAGAACTATGCAACCATACTAATGTAGCATTTGAAAACACACAGATTCCCCAGTCATACTGGTTCTACAACAGAGTTTTAAGTCACTGTTTTTGTTTCCGTTTACTTAAATATTGAAGTCATTCATGAAGGCTAAAACGTTCTGCCTCTTTTCAGTACAGCTGGAAAAGGTCCCATTTCAAATTTGCTGTTATATCTCAGTCTGACCTGAAATTCTTCATATCTCTTGAACAAACACAGACCTGGGTGTTGATTTTGGCTAAAAATAGGCAATCTTACAGAAATGTAAACATAGAAACAGAGGCTGTAACAGCAGATAAGGACCATAAGGCACATCTCATCTGACCAATGGGAGGATTCTTCGTTCAACTGATAATGTTCTTCTGTTAAACTTGTAATCTCAATGGATTAAAAATTCAGTTTTCACAAATCATATGGCAAAGTGTTAGTCCACTCTGTCCTAATTCTGCTGAATCCTACACTTTATTTAATATAATCTAATTCTATATGTACTGATATGGTCCAAAATCAATGCTGAATTGTTGTAAATCAAAGCAATTTGTCATGGCTGCTAATTAAAAATATATTTGTACATTGACACAGATTACAGATGACAGTTGGAAGTACTTTACCCGAAAAATTTCTGGATAATCTAATCGGGACACCAACACCAGGCTTTTAGGGGCAAACACTTGAGCAGGCTGAATTAAACCGGATTCTTCTTCACCTTCAATATCTTCATGTTTGGTACCCTACGAAACAGACATACTGATCAATAAAACAGAAAGCAAGAAAGAAGATTTCTCCAAAGATACATACTTTAGGGGCCCTCAAGCGGTGACCTTGTGTACTCCTGATATAGCCAGGGCTGGCCCATTAACTAAGTGGGCTAGGCAGCCACCTAGGGTGGCAGACCTCTGTGGGCTGCATGGCACAGCGCCCAAAGCTGCTTCTGACCCCACCATCTGACAGACCAAAGCACATGGCCTACAGCAGGTTGCTGCTGCCATGCTGAACTATCCCCCCCCCTCGACCCTGCCAACAGAATGGGTTGCAGTGCGGCTCGGCAAGGGGGTGGGACAGCCAGGGCTTCTGCCAGGTGGCTGAAACCCTTGGGCCAGCTTTGGATATAGCATATGATGGTATGTTGATATTTAAGGGGTAAATTTATTACTGCACACATGAGTAAAAAGTTCACGCACACTTTTTTCTGTGCAGACTTCCCTGGATTTCCAAACGTAAAAGTATGCATGTGCTTCGGATTTGAACATTACCCCCCCTGAATTCTATGACTTAGATATATACACCTGATCCTTGAGGCGCACAATTTTTTAAGTTAAGTTAGGCACAGACGCTCAAATTTTCAAAAGTGGGTGCATAACTGAAATTCCTGCTGCCCCAAACTCACCCTAGATAACATCTGAGAGAGTGGATAACTGAAGTATATAGGCTCTATGTACTGTACATAGGTTTACACGTATATTTACCAACAACTGTAAAGCACTGCAATATCTATGGAAATTCCCTTTGAAAATTACCTTCCCTATATGCACTGGGATTTTAGACATCAATTTTTTATTCATCTCGTGTCTTTGTTTCTAGTATGCTAAATCAACATAGGACACTATGCTACTTGTTCCATACCCGAAGACTTTGAAAGAGGTTAGGCATATCCAAGGAATCAATAGCTAAATTGGAATTACAGGTGGATTCATTTCCTTCCCAGGCATATCCACAGAACCGCAAATTAAGTAACTTGCGAAAGAATTAAGTAACTTGCGAAAGATTTATACCACTGATGCATTAAGCAGGCTAAGCACGCAATTAGGAAACCAGGGTTTCTAGTCCCACAGGTGCTCCTTGTGGTCTTGGGCAAGCCACTTAACCCTCCATAGCCCATGTTCCCTGTAAAATAGTTATCTCCAAGTTATAATGCCTTGTTCAATGTAATTTCAGTTTGTTCAATGTAAACCGCACTGATGCAGAATAGCGCGGTATATAAGAGAATGTAAATAAATAAAATAAATAAATTATTTGAATCAGGAGATTAATGTGTGATATTTGAAAGTTGTGTTTTGCATGTAATATACTCGCATGTACCTCAGAATGTTTTATTTTATGTTTAATTATGTGATCTTTTTAATTTGGTGGATTTTATGAGTGTTTTATTGTAATCCATCTAGTATGAAATAGCAGGAAGAAAAATCTTCTAAATAATATTTATTCTGTTTTTTTGCTATATTGACAAAAGGTAAAAGGTTGTCATAGTGGTTACAAAAATAAAAACTAAAAGGGGGGAAGAAAAAGAGGAAAGAGCAGGAAGAAGAGAAGAAGCAGGGGATGTACAATATCATCAGAAATAAGGAGGAAGGGGAGAAAGAGGAAAGTGTAAGCTACTGTACATCCCTGAGGGGAAGGACAGTTAAGGAGGCCAGCAGAAAGGCATGTTGGAGCAGCCACATCTTCAGACCCTTCTTAAATCTGGGAAAAGAGAGTCCGGGGCCAAGGGAGAGGGAATTCCAAAGGGAAGGACCAAGATAGGAAGAGGAAGAGTTCCAAGAGATGACTAGGCAGAGGACGGAACAGGAATGAGGCCTGGGAAAAGCACTGAGCAACATGCTAGAGGCAGGAAGATGGACATACATGCCCCTGAGGTTAATGCGGGCCTCTGCACTAGATTCACAGCCCAATCGCATGCAAACTTAGTGCCTTTTACTAAACATTTATTTATTTATTTATTTTATTTATTAACAATTCTTATATACCGCACTATTAGACATCAACGCGGTTTACATTGAACAGAAACATGGCCCTATGTGTATAGTTTCACTGAATACAATATTAATTAATATAACGGTCATTAAATTAATACATCAGTAATTAAGTTAATACACTCGCCGCCACTAAAATTTGACCTCCTGATAATAAGACACTTTTGATACACCACCCCCATGTTAGAAGACAGCAGAATAAACTTTACAGAGGAGATTAAGACAGACTATAGAGGACAATTTTTTTTTACTCTTGACAGCCCTTCTCTTTGAAAATGACATACTAAGCCTGTGCTAGAAGGATTCTTCACCCTGCAAGAATGATGAGGGAAATTTTGTAAATTCCGGCAGTGTTAATGCACATTAACATGTGTGTATTTGAGGCCTATTTTATAACAAGGAGTACATGTGCAGTTTACCTTATAAAATAGGGGCAAAAGTGCTGTAAAACTCTAGCTGCGGGCAGTTACGCCTGCTCTAAAGCAGACATAAATACCCACGCCCAGATGTTTTAAGATCGCACATAAGCTACAGTATTTTCTAACTTCGGCCCATAAATTTGCATTCTGCCCAAATTCAGTCACTGTATACAACCACGCTTACAGAATACCTGACTGCTTAAGTATGCACATAAGTGCCCATTTACACGCGTAAGTCCTTGAAAATAGGCCACTTGTGCATGTTAATGACATCTATCTTTATGCAGCATCTTATAAAAATTGGTCCCTGCCATGTGTGAATTTATGTGCAGTAAAGAACACATGACGATTTTAAAATAAAATCCCTGTGTGTACACTACCAAGCCTCCTTAACTTCACACCCAGCATTGCCCTTTTCCCCCTGCATAGAGGGAGGTAAATTTCAAAGCATTTTTCCCTAAGAGGGCAGATCATGTCTCCCCACTGCTCTTTCAGCAACACTGGTTTCCTATAGCTGCCATATTCAGTTCAAGATACTTCTTATAACTGAGCTTCTTATTTTTCCCCCTAAACCCTCCTCTCCCCTTCCTCCTTTCTGTGTCTCTGTGGATAACTATCTATCCTCCCTATCTCATCAGCTTGCAGCCTTGGGGTTGTCTTTGACTCCTTTCTCTCTCCTTCTCCACAAACATCCAAATGATAGCTAAAACCTGCCGCTTCTTTCGCTATAACATCAACAAAATTTGCCCATTCCTTTCTGAACACACTACTAAGACACTTATCCACTCCTTAGTCATCTCCAGTGTAGACTATTTTATTTATTTATTTAACCAGTTTTATATACCACCTTTTCCTTCAATCAAAGTGGTTTACATGTTGCTGAGTGTGTACATTTGGGTTAGGTGAGGATAGGGGAAAAGGATGGGTATTAGGGGGGTAGTATGTGACTTCCTTGGTTGCGATTATGCTTATTCAGTGGTTCGTGGGTTCTGGGAGGGTCCATAGTATTGTATGAATAGTATGGTTTTGAGCATATTGTAACCTACTCCTTGCTGGTCTCCCTCTGAATCATCTCTCTCCCCTTCAATCTGTTCAACACTCTGCTGCACAGCTAATCTTCCGCCAGCCTTGTCATGCGCATATTACCCCTCTTCTAAAGTCACTTCATTGGCTCCCTATCCGTTTCCGCATCCAGTTCAACTTCTCCTGCATTCACTCTGCAGCTCCTCAGTACCTTATCTCTCCCTACACCCCTTCTAAGGAACTCTGCTCTTCTGGCAAATCACTTCTATCTGTGCCCTTCTCTTCTATTGCTAACGCCAGACTTCACTCCTTTCACCTTGCTACTCCTTAGGCCTGGAACAAACTATCTGAGTCTGTATGTCAGGCGCCTTCTCTGACCCTTTTCAAATCCGGGCTGAAAACTCATCTCTTCACTGCCGCTTTCGGATCTTGACTCACCTGATCTCCTATGTGTTTCCGTACCATTTCCCCTAGATATATCTCCCATGTCTACAGCTACTGTGCTCTGACTTGACTACATTGTAAGCTCTGATGAGCAGGGACAGTTTTTTACATGTGTCTGTGCAGTGCTGCGTATGTCTTGTAGCGCTATACAAACGTCCAGTAGTAGTAGCAGCCTTTTACTCTGGTCTTCCATTGTACCGTTCCTCTGCGTTAATCGCTTGCTCTCTCCGAAGAACTCTCAGGTCAACCCAGGCCAGTTTTCTGGGAGTCCCACCCATCTTTAGATGGAGATGGGACTGTTCTCGCAATCTAACCTTCTGCCATATGGCACCAATCCCCTTTGGAATTACCTTCCAATTGATTTTAGGCTAGAAAGTTCTTAAGCAAAATTGAAAGAAAAAAAAAAAAGAGTTGTAGACCTAATTATTTAATGAAGTTTTTTCCTAATTTTCTTTCTTAGTTGACCTGATCCCTTCATGGGAGCCTAGAATCTAAGCAGTTCTTCTTCTCGCCTCCCTTTTAAGTCATCCCTCCTCTTTCGTAAAGTTTTACGGTTTGACTTTGTTGTGCAACTCATTTCATTTATTCTATGCATATAAACTGTTTTACTGTAGTTGCTGTTTTTTTCTTTTTTAACAAGGGCTGGAGTATGGAGCAGACAGAGCTTAAAGGACCAAAATTACCCATGTCTACCAACAGCCAAAATAATATGAATAAAATACATTCTCTAAAATGCTTGTATGCAAATGCTAGAAGTCTAAAAAATAAGATGGGAGAATTAGAATATATAACACTAAATGAAAGGTTAGATATGATTGGAATATCAGAGACATGGTGGAAGGAGGACAACCAGTGGGACACTGTGATACCTGGGTACAAACTATATCGTAATGATAGAGCTGATCAAATTGGTGGAGGGGTTGCTCTCTATGTTAGAGAGGGCATTGAGTCAGAAAGGATTAAAGTTTTGCAGGAAACAAAATCTGCTGTAGAATCTATATGGATTGAAATTCCATGTAAAAGGGGGAAGGCAATGGCAGTGGGGGTGTACTATCAAGCGCCTGGCCAGAATGACCAAATGGATGATGAAATGCTCAAAGAAATCAAGGAAGCTAACAAAAGTTTGTGATAAAGAAGCTTATCATAGCTCAGGAAGGAGCTATAGAAAAGGTGAAGTGACTCTGAACAAGCAACCTGTCAGTTCTGGTAGAAATATGAAAACAGAATTTTGCCATAAAAGACTACCAGTCCCAGAATGCACCAGGTTTCCAACATCCATTAGAGGAGCTGAAGTGAGGAAACGTGTGTTCAATCAGGAGGGCTATGAGGTAATCCCTAAGCACTCATCTCAAAGGGCAGGGCCTGATTCAGCACAGCTGCGCTGTGTTAGGGAGGATCACTCATCTAAGCAGAATAAGAGTAGAGTTTATTCTACAGATGACCATCTTCATGATCACCTTGGATATCCAGAGAATTGTCCTCAGTATCCTGAGAATCAGCTTGAGTTTGATCATCAGTTTCATCTGAAGGATCATCAGAAGCAGAAGCCAAACCGGACGGACAGAGAGGGAAAGAGACCCTTTGGAAGAAGGAAGAGAAAAGCCTTGGAGAGGTCTAGAAGAGTCCAAAGCAGTACGTATACTGGGAGGTATTCCAAGGGCCAGCATACACCATTGGACTGGGGAAAGCCAGAGGAATGGTGCTGCAGAGCTAGGAATCACCAGAGGCTACCTGTGAGGGAGACGGCTGCACGTGGAAGGGACCCTAAGACCTGTGCCAGAAGGTATGTGAAGAGAGATCCAGTGTCCAGGGATCTGGATTGGAAGGCTGGACATAAGAACTGGACTACATACTGGCCAGGCTATATAGAGAGGAACTCTAGCAGCAATGGAAGCTCAGGTATGAACACTGATCTATGCCCTAGCTATAACCTTGAAAGACAGCAGGGAAACAAGTATTCTCCTGAAAATGCTCCATTGAGAGATTCATCTGTGCCAATCCATGATATTGAACCTATGCTTGTTGAACAAGGGGGAATAATAGCAGATGAGGATCCTGTTTATATGGACTGCTCTCTATCTAAACTCCGTTGGTAACTTTCTGTTATAAAGTACAGCAACCATCACAAAGAAATACAAATTTGTTCTTTAATCTACTCAGAAAAGCTCCTGAAGCAGGATTTGACCTACACAGTGGAAGGCAAGCCAGCTAAGGGGTTTCAGCTGGTAACTGCTAGCAATTAAGCCTTACCTAATTGCTTGTGAGCTAGGAGAGAATCACTTCTGTATCTATGTGGGAAGTAATCAGAAGTTAACCTGAAAAGAACAGTTTGTTTTTTGCTTTGTGGCTTTTCATTTGTTGTTTTCCTGATTTTAACTTTGTTTTTCCAAGTTAACACTGAAAGCAAGTAACCTAATTTATGTGCTACCAAGCATATCTGTGTTGGGAGAAATAACCCCATAAATAAATATCTTATTGGCTTTACCCAAGAGCACAACTAAATTATTGTCAGCAGCTGAGTCTGGTGTGAATGAACTACATTGCCCACAATACCTTGCAAATCATATAGAAATATGCACTTGCCAAGAGTGTGAAGATTCTCACCCAGGCAGCCGTCTGACAAGTTACAGCGCAGTAATAATAATGGGTGATTTCAATTACCCCGGTATCGACTGGGTCAGTGTCATGTCAGGACATGCTAGGGAGATAAAGTTCCTAGATGAAATAAATGACTGCTTCTTGGAGCAGCTGGTTCATGAACTGACCAGAGGGGAAGCCATATTAGACCTAGTCCTTAGTGGAACACCAGATCTAGTGCAAGAGATAAGGTTGTTGGGGCCACTTGGCAATAGTGATCATAGCATGATCGCCTTTGATTTAATTAGTGGAGGAGGGATAGTAAGGAAATCCACAGTACTACCTTTTAGCTTTCGAAAGGGAGACTATGATAAAATGAGGAAAACAGTTAAGAAAAAACTAAAAGGAGGAGTTGCAAAGGTTAAAGACGTGCATCAAGCTTGGGTGTTGTTGAAAAATACTATCTTGGAAGCCCAGACCAGCTGTATTCCACGCTTTAAGAAAAGTGGAAGGAAGTCCAAAAAACTGCCAGCATGGTTTAAAGGTGAGGTCAGAGAGGCTGTTGTTGCCAAAAAAGCAAGCATCTTTCAGGAAATGGAAAAAAGAGCCAAACGACGAAACCTGGAAACAGCACAAGCACTGGCAAGTCAAATGCAAGGCATTGATAAGGCAGGCAAAGGGAGAATTTGAGAAGAAGCTTGCTGCGGAAGCAAAAACGTGAAATAAAGACCTTTTCAAGTACATTCGTAGCCAAAAACCTGTGAGTCAGTTGGTCCATTAGATGATAAAGAGGTTAAAGGAGCACTAAGAGGCGATAAGGCGATAGCGGAGCGACTGAATGAATTCTTTGCTTCGGTCTTTACTGAGGAAGATGTAGGGATGTTACCCAGGACTGAAGTGGTATTTAAAGGTGCGGAAGAATTGAAGGAAATATCAATACATCGGGAAGATGTATTACAACTATTAGATAAACTGAAGAATAGCAAATCACCTGGGCCGGATGGTAGACATCCAAGGGTGTTGAAAGAACTGAAATATGAGATTGCAGACCTGCTATTAGTAATCTGTGAACTATCATTAAAATCATCTCTAATACCTGAAGATTGGAGGATCGCCAATGTAACACCAATTTTTAAAAAAGGTTCCAGGGGTGATCCGGGAAACTACAGACCGGTGAGCCTGACGTCAGTACCAGGAAAAATGGTAGAAACCATCATAAAGAATAAAATTACTCAGCATGTAGATAGTCATGACCTAATGGGAGACAGCCAACATGGCTTTAGACAAGGAAGATCTTGTCTTACTAATCTGTTATGTTTTTTTGAAGGAGTGAATAAACAGGTGGACAAAGGTGAGTCGGTTGATATTGTGTATCTGGACTTTCAGAAAGCCTTTGACAAGGTCCCTCATCAGAGACTTTTGGCAAAACTAAAGAGTCATGGGATAGGAGGCAGTGTACTATTGTGGATCAGGAACTGGTTAAAAGACAGAAAGCAGAGGGTAGGGCTAAATGGCCAATTTTCCCAATGGAGAAAGGTGAATAGTGGTGTACCCCAGGGATCTGTGCTGGGTACGCTGCTTTTTGACATATTCATAAATGACCTGGAAAGTGGAACGACGAGTGAGGTGATCAAATTTGCAGATGACACAAAACTATTTAAAGTTGTTAAAACCCAAGAGGATTGTGGAAAATTGCAAGAGGATCTTGATAAATTGGAAGACTGGGCATCAAAATGGCAGATGAAATTTAATGTGGACAAGTGCAAGGTTATGCACCTAGGGAAGAACAACCCAAACTATGGTTACAGGATGCAAGGTTCCACATTAGGAACCACCACCCAGGAAAAAGATTTAGGCGTCATTGTGGATACCATATTAAAACCCTCGGCCCAGTGTGCAGTAGCGGCCAAGAGAGCAAATAGAATGCTAGGTATGATAAGGAAAGGAATGGAAAATAAAACAAAAGATATTATAATGCCTCTATATCGTTCCATGGTGAGACCGCACCTTGAATATTGTGTGCAATTCTGGTCGCCGTATCTTAAAAAGGATATAGAGATTTTAGAAAAGGTTCAGAGAAGAGCCACCAAAATGGTAAAGGGGATGGAAGGATACTCCTATGAAGAAAGGCTAAAAAGGTTAGGGCTCTTTAACCTAGAAAACAGACGGCTGAGGGGAGATATGATAGAAGTCTATAAATTAATGAACGGAGTGGAACGGGTAAACGTAGATTGTTTACCTTATCAGAATATAGAAAGACTAGGGGACATGCAATGAAGCTACAGGGTAAAGTATTTAAGACTAATAAAAGAAAATATTTTTTCACTCAACGTGTAATCAAACTCTGGAATTTGTTACCGGAGGATGTAGTAAAAGCTGTTAGTGTAGCTGGGTTTAAAAAAGGTTTGGACAAGTTCCTGGAGGAAAGGTCCATAAACCATTATTAAGAACGGACCCAGGATATCAATGCTTGACCCAGTACAAGCATTGCGGAACCTGTGTCTTTTGGGGAAACTGCTAGGTACGTATGACCTAGATTGGCCACTGTTGGAAACAGGATACTGGGGGCTTGATGGACCTCGGTCTGACCCAGTATGGCATATCTTATGTTTTTATGTTCTTATGTAAGGGCTATATGCTGCTTTGTTATACATGCGAACAGCAGTATATTAAATATCTCAAATAAGTAAATACTCATTTTCCCATGGAAAGCCTTTTAAAAACTGCCCTATATTTATTAAACCATGTATACCTCACTATCTTAAGCCACAGCTGAATTACAGCAAATTATATTGAATTAAAACACACTGTTCATGAAAACTCACCTTGATATGACAGAACTGCGAAAGTGATGGTGCCAATTTAGAGATATGATAAATAGCTCAAAATGGCCTTCTAAATCTAGAGATCACCTGACACTCTACCTTACTCAGTCAACATTTCTATTTCAGTTTGCCTGGAGATAAGACTGGATCAAAAGGAATTAGAAACAGGCTTTACAACATCATGAAAAAAATGAAGCAATATATAGTATTTAGAAGAAGGGTTTCCTGAAATTTCTCTGCTATAATAAAGAAGAAACGGCAAACAATTTAAGTTAATTAAAGTTCTAGGAAACATTTTTGTGCAACTTATATAGTTTATGCAATATGTTTGGAATTTTCATTAAATAAAACTTTAAAATGCAATCTATGCTAGCTAACTGATTTTCTTTATGAATATATAATTGTACAGCACACCCAACAAAATACTTAAAATACTATTATCAAGGCAACCCTCACTTGGTTTGCAGCTTGTCGTGCTGAGAGTGCTTGTGTGCATCAGTAATGCTGAGGGCTAAGTTATCAGTAGCTAACTACTGGCAGGGTCTCCCAAGATGGACAGGTCTCAGCTGAGGTGCCAGACCAAGACAAACCACCCATATGGGCAGCAGCAGAATGGGATGGTGTTGGCAGCAGAGGATCACATTTCTGTTACAACGGCAACACTAGAATTACTTGCGCGGAAGAAAGGCCTGGCAATCTACTTCCATATCTTGCCAAGAAAACCTAATGGATAGTCATAACAAAACAAATTACACTATAGTGCTGAAAGATGAGACCATCAGGTAGGGAGGCACTAAACTGGCTACTGGGGAGGAACTGAAGATTTTTCATAGCAAAGTCAGCATTTATGATGTGATTGGATCAAAGCTCTCGGGACATCTGACTGCTGATGTAGCTGCGCATGAAATGAGAGTCAGAAGTTCAAAGATTTCTTACATATTGGGATATGGAACATATGAATCATGAACCAAGGGAAGTTGGGGGTGGTCAAAAATGAAATGGAATGTGTACAACTTGATCTGTTGGGTGTCGGTCAACTGAAATGGACTGGCATTGAGCACTTTGCATCTGATGATCACATGGTCTGCTATGCTGGAAATGAAAGACAAAGAAGAAATGGTGTTGCATTTATAGAAACTTGCAAGAACTGTAATGAAACACAATGCAATCCGTGAATGCTTAATTTATATTCGTCTACGAGGAATGCCCATCAACACAACTATAATTTAGGTATTTACCCCAACAACAGCTGCAGAAGAGGATGAAGTTGTTGAGTTCTATGAATAAGTACAAGCTGAAAATGACAGAACATGCAAACAGAATATCCAAATAGTCATGGGTGACTGGAATGCAAAAGTTGGCAACAAAGAAGAAAGCAAAGTGATTGGAAAATATGAACTTGTCAAAAGAAATGAAGCTGGAGAAAACTGATAGAATTCTGCAAGACCAACAATCTATTCATCTCAAACACCTTCTTCCAGCAACACAAGTGGCGATAGTACACATGGAGTTCACCCAATTGATTGTACAAAAATCAAATTGACTACATCTGTGGAAGTTAACGATGGAAAAGCTCTATAACATAAACAAAGACAAAACCTGGAGCAGACTGTGGTACAGATTACAAACTACTAGTATGCAAACTCAAGCTAAAGTTGAAAAAGAGCAAACCACTCATGAATGTAGCAAAATATGACCTTGGGAATATACCACCAGAATTTAAAGATTGCCTGCAAAATCGATTTGCTGCTTTAGATACAAATAACAGAGCTTCAGAAGAGTTATGGGATGACATCAAGAAGGCTTTGTTAGAAGAAAGTGAGAGGTCTCTACAGAAGGTGAAAATGCAAAACTGGCCAAAATGGATGACTGAATAAACTCTGAAAATTTTTCAGAAATGCAAAGAAGCGAAAGCCAGAGGAGAAAGAGAGGCAATCACAGAACTCAACAGAGATTTCCAACGTGCAGCAAGACAAGATATGGAGAAGTACTACAATAACACATGCAAGTTAATAAAATCAGAAACTATTAGAGGAAGAACAAAATCTGCTTTCCTAAGGCTAAGAGAGTTAAAAAAAAACATTCCAGCCTCGAATTGGAATGCTACAAGATGCTCAAGGATCCATTTTGAATGATGCTGAAAAGATCAAGAAAAGGTAGAAAGAATATACAGAGTCATTATACCATAAAGATCAAGGGGATGAACAGCCATTTCAACCTGTACGTTATGATCAGGAGCCATTGGTGATGAAAAGTCGAAGCAGCATTGAAAGCCTTATCAAAGAACTAAGCACCAGCCATTGATGGCATTTCCCATTGAAGTATTACACCAATCGGATGCAGCTGTTACCATACTTACAAGACTCCGCCAGGAAATTTGGAAGATATCATCATAGACAACTAATTGGAAAAGATCTCCGTTTATACCAATACTAAAGAAAGGTGATCCAACTGACTATGGAAATTATCACACAATCGCACTGATCCCACATGCCAGTTAGTTTATACTGAAGATTATTCAGCAGAGGCAACAACCATACCTGGAATGAGAAATGCCTGAAGTGCAAGCAGAGTTCAGGAAAGGGTAAGGAACAAGAGACATCATCACAGATGTGAGATAGATCCTTGAAAAGGCAAAAATACCAACAACATATCTATATGCGTTTTATCGACTGCAGCAAGGCTTTTGACTGTGTAAACCATGAGAAACTCTGGGCCACATTAAGAAGCATGGGTATACCAGAACACCTGATAGTTCTCTGCACAACCTTTTCATTGATCAAGAAGGATCAGTTTGAACGAAACAAGGTGAAACAGAATGGTTTAAAATCAGCAAAGGTGTACGCCAAGGCTGCATTCTTTCCCCCTACCTGTTTAATTTATATGCAGAACAAATCATCAGAGAAGCAGGACTGTATGAAGACAACAGAGGTGTGAAGATTGGTAGAAGAATCATCAACAGCCTTCACTATACAATGATACCACATTACTGGCAGAAAGTGAAGATGATCTGAAACATTTGCTTCTCAAGATCAAAGAACAGTTTTAATATGGGCCTGCACCTTAAAGTAAAGATGACCAAGATCTCGACAACTGGCAAAATCAATAAGTTCATCATTGATAGAGAAGAAATTGAAATAGTTGACAACTTTAACCTACTTGGATCAACTATCAATAAAGAAATGACAAGCAGTCAAGAAATCTGATGACGCATTGCTCTTTGCAGAATGACTATGAAGGACCTAGACAAGATTCTCAAGAGCAGAGATGTCTCTCTCCATACAAAGATTCGACTCATTCAAGCCATGGTATTTTCAATATCATATGGATGTGAAAGCTGGACAGTGAAAAAGATAAGAAGAAAATTGATGCCTTTGAATTATGGTGCTGACAACGAATATGTGTATACCATGGATTGCCCGAAGAATAAACCAGTCAGTACTAGAGGAGATCAAAACTAAGCTTTCCTTATAAGCTCAGATGACAAGACTTCGACTTTCATACTTTGGACACATCATGCAAAGAGAGAGATCGTTGGAGAAAGACATCATGCTTGGCAAGGTAGAACGTCAACGCAAGAGAGGAAGGCCAGCAATGAGATGGATTGATACAATAACAGCAGCTATGGGTGCCACTCTTATCAACAATGAGCCGCCTGACTGAAGACAGAACACAATTTAGGACAACTATCCAGAAGATCACCATGAGTCGACACCGATTCATTGGCACTTAACAACACCACCACTTCATTTTCTATTCATATTATTTTATTTACATATACACATACATTATTGCACCTATTTAGTAACACTTAGTGCACAATAATAGTATTGTTGCATGTTATCTGCTGTAAAGCCCATTTTATGCTATGAGCTTTGCAGCAGATATCATGCGATAAGTCATCATGCACTAAGCCTTAGTAAATAGGGGAATCTATATCTAGATTTAGATATATAGATATGATATTACTTTATATGTTTTGATCTTACCTAAGCAATATCACATCACACCAGCTGCATTTTAAAATGGCAATGTTATGTTCCAGTATGGACTATAATCATTTGTTAATATGTTGACCATGAAGGCGGGCAAATAGTTTCCAGAAGAAATGTATGCCTTGTTTACAGTAACAATCATTTCTAAACAATGTCGGGAACATTTTGCTTGAAAAACCAAAGATCGTTTCACTGATTGATGATTCTTAACTAGAAATAGCTCTTAGGAGTTCTAGTTCCAGCATTGACTACTTTCTTGACAACAGGGAAATAATGGCTTATATTTCTGCATGTAGAAGATGAACTGTGATTTTGTTGAACTGCAGACTGGACACTACATTAAGCATAAATACATTTACTAGAGCAATATGGGTACATGACAGACATGTGTGATGTGATAGACAGCTTGTCACTGGTTATACAGCAGTTTACTGCCAGATGGAACTCACAGTATATGAGAGTTTGGAAAGGGAAGTGATAATTCTGGGAGACATAGTGCTTGAGGGTCCTGTACTGGCAGGAAGTTATCTCGTATTGGGGAATGGCCTCCTGGAAAATGTGGCGAGTATGCAGCTGGGATTCACAGCATAGGTGTAGAAGTTGAACACCTGAAACTAATTTGGAAAGCTGCTGGTGAATGGAACATAAGCTAGACTATTGGTAGAAGCAAGAAGATGGACATGAGGAATAGAAGTGCATGCAATAGGGTTTACTTGTCAGGGATGCCAGAAGCTGAAGTGAGGTAGAAGCTTGATGCTCTCATTAAGGCCATTTCATCTGCCCATCAGACTACTTGTCCCCTCGATCCCCTGCCCTCCTCTTGGCTGCTCCACCCAGATCTTGCCCTTATCCCCTACATTCTCTCCATCTTTAATTCTAGTCTTTCTTCCGGCCTTTTCCCCTCCAGCTGGAAACATGCTATTGTCCGCCCTATCCTGAAGAAGCCCACCCTCGATCCCGCCTCCCCCGCCAACTGGTGGCCAGTCACCAATCTCCCTTTTCTATCCAAAGTCCTTGAGAAACTTGTCTTTTCCCAACTGGCCTCTCATCTCGATTCCACTTTTGCCCTCCACCCTCGTCAATCCGGCTTCCATGCAGGCCATAGTACTGAAACCATCCTCACAGCACTGCTTTCTGAGCTTCACCGTGCACACGACCATGGTGATTTTTCTCTTGTGGTGCCTTTGGATCTGTCCTCTGCTTTTGATGTTGTGGACCACCGCACTCTCTTGTCCCGCCTCTCTGATTTTGGTGTGCGGGGCACTGTTTTGCAGTGGTTTCGCTCCTTTCTCTCCTCCCGTACTTTCTCAGTTCACTCCGGCCCCTCCACATCCCCCCTGTCTCCCGTGATCTGTGGTGTTCCCCAGGGCTCTATCCTTGCTCCTCTAGCTTTGCTCATTCAACAGTCCGGCATCTCCGTTTACATCTACACTGATGACATTCTTCTGGTCCATCACACCTCCTCCTCTTCCCCTGATCTTCTCCCCATCAATCGCTGTCTCTCCTCCGTTGCCGCCTGGTTTGAGTCAAACTTTCTACATGCTAATCCCGCCAAATCCTCTGCAATCTGGTTTTCTTTTGGTCTCCCCCTCCCAGTCTATCACCAGTTATGGCTTCTCACTCCATCCCCCTGGCACCGACCCTCCGTTATCTGGGCGTTACCTTAGACTCATCCCTCTCTTTTCGTGAACATATTTCCTCTGTTGTACGTATTTCCTTCTTCCATCTGCGTCGTATCAGGGCCGTTTGGTCACTCCTTCCCCCGTCGTCTGTTGTCACTCTCGTCCTGTCTTTAGTGATTACCCGTTTAGACTACTGTAACGCTATCTATGCAGGCCTCCCCTCTTCCCAGCTCCACCGTCTTCAATTAGTTCAGAATGCTGCCGCACGTCTCATCACCTCTTCCCCTGCGCGTTCTCACGTGTCTCCCTGTCTTCTCACCCTTCACTGGCTTCCGGTTAAATTCAGGTTTGTCTTTAAGTTGCTCATCATCACACATAGGGCTCTCCACACTAACACTCCCCAGTACCTGGCCGACATCATCCATCTTCAGTCCTCCCCACGTCTTCTTCGATCGGCCCACGGTAATCGTCTCTTTCTTCCTCCCCCTGCCCAGGCCCATTTGGAACTTACCCGCCACTCCGCCTTTTTCTTCTTAGGTCCCGCCTTGTGGAATTCACTCCCTCTATCTCTTCGTACTGAACTGTCTTATCCCCGTTTTAAGGCACTCCTCAAAACCCATCTCTTTTGCCAGGCTTTCGACCTTCCTCCCCCTGCTGATGGTGCCTCGTCCCCCAGTCCCGTCCCCCACCCTCCATGATACTCCCTAGGCGTCCTTCTCCTTCCTTTCCCCCTCCCCTCCCCCCATCCTCTCGTCCCTCTTTGGGCCTGTTCTGTCCTCCACCTGATTTGACTGTCTCTCTCTGTCCTATTATCAATTGGCGTTCTTTTCCGACTTTGTTTTCAGTAGCCTACCATTTTGTTTTGTACACCGCCCTGACGCTTCGGCCTGGGCGGTTTATCAAGTGATGCGAATAAAGATAAAGATACATAGTTTATTAAGTAATCGAATAGATAGCAGATTAAAGCCCTAAACTGTAATCAGCAGCACGGAAGGTCAAACTAGCTGAGAGAAGGAATTTTATTGCCTGTTGGAAATGCATCATCGATTCAGTTGGGCAGGGATGCTGTGGGTTGGCTGTGAAAGGTTCTGTTAGAAGCCATGGTAAATCATTCATCTAACAGATTAAAATACTAGAGTAGAAAGTTTGTACTAGAAAATGTTAGAGACTGGTAAATATAGCTTTAGTGCCTGGTTAAGTCAAGAACTACAGAATAGTCAGCAATTGGGAAGATAATAGGATATAAATTAAAACCCAGTAGTCTGTACTATGAAGCATTAGACCAACTGAGCGTGGGAACTTTATTGCCTGTTTGAAATGCATCCTAGTTTAAGCTGTGCAAGATGTATTTTGGTTAGAAAAGTTAACTGATGTCAAGAGGCTGAAGTCTGTATTATAGAGAGGCAGAAGAGCAAGAGCTGTAGTCTCTGACTGAGAGTGTCATAGGATGATATGTTAAAGCCCAGGGCCTGAAATCTGTACTGTGGAGATCAGATCAGTTGAGAGAGGGAACTTACTGCCTGTCAGAAATGCACTTTGGATTAAGTTGTCTAGGGAGCTGAATGTTAGCTATGGAAGTTACTGAGTAGATGTCCACTTAATTTTGTAAATAAAGCATGTGAAGTGTACACCAGCATCGTGGGGCTTGGAGAATTGCAATTGCAAAGAGGGCAAGTTTATAACAGGGCACCTAAATTTAGGCTATTTTATAAAAAGAG